>JAKFHU010002220.1:6430000-11430000 GCA_023783475.1 Daubentonia madagascariensis
GAAGACCTCCCTGAGGGTGTGGTAAGGGGGGGAGAGAAATAGGGAGGCCCAAGGGCACAGAGGTGGGGTTTCAACTGTCAAGTCCTAGTGGAAGGACAAATCGGCAGGAGGGATGCAGGGCCCAGCGATGCTCCCAGAGGGAGAACTTCAGGCCTTGGTGAATGTCCAGTGAATAACCAGGTGCGGGTGGTCTGGAGGTTTTCAGGCTGAAGAGCTCTTCAAGGAGTGAAAGAACAGAGGTCCCCACAGGTCAGGCTGCCAGTGTGAAAGGAGGTCAGAGGACATGGGGAGCCGCTGGGAGTGACAAGGTCAGATTTGTGCTGCGGGGAGAGTAATGTGAATTTAGCAGCAGGGTAATGAAGGGATTATTAGAAGGGATAAGAAAGGAGGCAGAAGACCTTCCAGATCCTCTCAAGGCCAAAAGTGGGATCAGCACTCCAGTGGGACCCAAAGGCTGCCTAACTGTACCATCTCTCTATGGATACATTGTGTCTGTTTTTTTCTTTTGTCCTGGAAAATTGAAATTAGATTCTTTTATACTGCTGTGACTAATTGCAGCCAAATATTGCCATGTAAAAGTTTCAGAATGTTAAGTTTCAGGACTTGAGAAGATGCCAGGTTTTACTGAGACCAATGTTGGCCTTAGTCACATTTTCAGCCAGCCAGTGGTCAACAAGTGCTCACTAAGCCTACAAGCTTCTGCATGCTGGGGATGCCACAGTGACTGGCAAAGTCTCCAAGCTCAAGAAACTTCCATACTAGTGGGAAACACAGGCAATATATACATGTGAGCAGATAATAATTTTAGGTATAATCAAGTGCTATGAAAAAAATAGAATAGAGTAATGTAATTGAGAGCCAAGGAGGCTGGGCAATCTGAGGAGATGCTGTTTGACCTGAGATTTTCAAGAAAGAGAAAGTCCCAAGTAGATCTGGCAGATGTACATTTTAAACAGCAGGAGCAGCGAGCACAAAGCCCATGAGCCTGGTATTTGCTCAGTGTGTTGAAGGGTCAAAGACAAGGTTGTGGGGCTGGAGTGAGTGAGTGGGGAAGGGGTAGCAGATGGGGCTCTCATTAGGCAGGGGCAAAACACATGCAACCTTATGGTGGGGCCAACCACTAGGATTTTATTCTAAATATTTTTGGAAGCTGTCAGGGGAGGGAAAGGATCTGGTTGACATTGTAGGGCTTGCCCAGGCTTCTAGGTGCAGAATGAGCTTTAAAGGTACAATACTAGGAGGAGAGAGGCCAGGTGGGCAAGAAAGGATGCTGACTTAGACTGCAGTTAAATCAATAAGAGAATAGGGTTAGAGATACATTGTGAAAGTAGAGTCAATGGAACTTACTAGCAGGTTTAAATGGGATGTTATAGAACAAGAGTAATCCACAAGAACCCCTACATTTTTGTCTTGAGCAATTTTGTGGATGGTGGTTTCATTTACAGAGATGAGGAGGGCTCAGGGGTGGGAGAAGATTTGGCCTAGGGTTCGGGGTTGTGGGTAGGATAAATGGTTCTGTTTGGGCTCCTAAATAGCAGAAGTTCAAGAGGAGATGCTGAGTGGGCAGTTGGCTCCTGGTGCTCAGAGGAATATTGGGCTGGAGATAGGGATTTTAAAAATTACAAGATCAATAAGCTGTATCTTTAAGTGCTTAGTATGTGCTTGGCACCACTGGAAAAATATTTTCTACTGTCAGAAAAGTGCTTCCCTACTGAGAACTGGCTCCCAGAATAGAACAGAGCTAAGGCCAAGCTGGGCTGTGCCTTTGGGCCAGATAGTGAGATGGAACACCCACCTGTTACTGAGAAGAAACTTTCCAGGGCAACCATCTGGCATCCTCTACAGAGTGCCAGGTCTTTGGCACAATCTGTCTTTAAAATAACAACACAATTAAGCTTCTGTGAAGCATGGTGCTGTGTAAATCCACAATGTTAGAGATACCATCATGACATGTAGGTACCATTCCAATAGCATTGCACTGCACCCGAACAAAGAGGCCTTTCAGTGTGGTTTGTGTTTAACCTCAGATGGAAATAGCTATGTGGGAAAATAAATTACTCATGGGCTGTAAGTACTATTGAGACCAATTAATACTTATTGTGTATCTATAGCATTTCCAACTGTTTAATTTCTTTGAAATAACCCTTGATGTTGCCAGCCGTAAATGAATCATCTTAATGTTAACAATGTAGTACCATCATTATTTGTATTATTTATGTTGTGTTGTATTATTTAACATTTGCTAGCTCTGTAGAGGAAGCCATACCAAACATATTAAAGACACATTTAAGAATTAAGCAAAGAATTCCTTTGCTTAAGGAAAAAAAAGAAAGGAAGAGAGGAGAGAAGGGACAGAGAGAGAGAGAAAGGGTGGGAAGAGAGAGAGAGAAGGGAAAGGGGGAAGGAAGGAAAGAAGAAAAATAAAGGAAGAAAGGAAAAAAAGGAGAAAGAAAGGCCCTTCCTAGCAATCTCACCTAAAATGACATCTGTAGGGACGAGAGTGTGCTGATGGTTTTAGTAGTCAGCAACAAAAGGATATTAGATAACAAAGACTTTCTGCTCTTTCTTCCACGTATTTACCATTCTTGGGATGCCAGTATCAGAAATCTAGACTGAGGGAGTTTTGCAAATTGCTCGTCTATCCATTTATGTATTTATCTGCTAATTCACCAAAGAAGAAATATTTTCACCACGGGTGGGGGCAAGACATAGAAAAAGTCTATGATATGCCATGTGAGCACTGTGTTAGGCACTTGGATATTTGTTCATTCTTTCAGCAAATATCTATATCGTGCCTCCCACAAGCCATACACTGTTACGCTCTGAAGATATGCTTGTGGAGAAGAAAGTATGGCCTCTGCCCTTATGTTTGTTCATGATTTAGTAATTAAGTAATTACCTGTGTATTAATAAGTAATAAAATACCTAACTAGAGGAATATTCTTTAATTTATTTGTGAAAATGCACCACAGGAAAATTACAAAGTACAATGAGAATGTATCACAGTAGGACCTCATATGGGGCTGGGAGAAAGGACAGGTCAAGAAAGGTTTCTTGGAGGAAATGATGTTTCATTTGAGACCTGAATAATAAGTGAAAGTGAACCAGGCAAGGGAAGGTGGGTAAGGAGGAAGAGTAACTAGACTCAGGAACTGTGGATCCAGGTGTGGAGTTAGGGCACTTCTGTCAATAAGTGCAACACTGCCTCATGCTATCAGCGCCACTAGCATGGTTCAAAATGGAACTGTTCTAGTACTACGAATAAATCAGTGAACAAAACAAAACATCATGTCCTTGTGGAACTTACATTCTAGTGGGAGTGATACACAAAATAAAATTTGAAAAGAGTAAAATATAAAGTATGTCAGATTGTGGCAAGTACTAAGGAGAAAAAAAAAATGTTGGGAAAAGACTTAGCAAGTTTCTTCTGCCCATCGCTCCACTAATCCAGCTGCTCATACATCTATTCATACATGCATCCATCCATCTTACATTGATGGCTTACTTACTGTCAGCCAGATATTGGGGATACAAATTAAATAAATTGTGAGACTTCCTTTTCTAGCTATGAAAGAGTTACTGGTGCCAAATTTGCTCTCTGACATATTATAAAGCTGGGGGAAACATATGCATTTTTCCACCGTTGAGCAGCAGGGAAAACTGAGGTAGGGAAACATGGGATGAGCCCCATGTTCATCCTAGCTCCTTACTAGGAGCATGTTCTGAAGTGTAGTGCAGCGAGATGGGGCCAAGCAGTGTGCGGTGTTTTTGCTGAGCTAAGAAGGCTGAGGTCAGAGTTCGAGACTGCTAAAGCATCTGGAACTCTCAGGGCAGGGTACTGGAAAGGAGGGTCTGAGAGGAGCCAGACTCTAAGCATGTGTATTTTCTGTGACTCCTTGGCTGAGGGCTATGCTGTGCATTCAGAGGGAAAACTCCTGTGAGTCCTAGAAGACAGTGATTACTTCAGGGCTGAGAGCAGAAAAGGAGATATTAGAAGCCTTGTAAAGCTGGAAGGAAGAATTCTGGCACAGTCAAAATGCCAAGAATCTCTGAGAACATTAGCCATTTAGTTCAGACCCCAAAAGCACCACACCATATGAGCAAAGACCACACCCCCAGATAAGGGCCAGACCTTAGGACTAAAGACAAAACTGGACTAGCCCAGCCCTAACAAAGAACCAAACTGGGCTTGGCAGAACAGAGAGGATTCCAAGTAATTTACTTGTTTTCCAGACAAATAACTTCCTTTAATGAAAGACACTATAAACCAAACTCTCTGTAATGTATTATCCATAATGTCAAGTGTACAATCAATTACTATGCATAAGAAAGAAAGAAAATGTGGGACAAACCCAAGAAAAAGATAGTCAAGACAGACCCAGAGATTACCCAGATGTTAGAATAAGAAAACAAGGACTTTTAAACCACATAATATAAATATGTTCAAGAACTTAAAGGACAAAGTGGAACTAATGACTCAATAGATAAGGAATATCAGCTGAGAAATAAAAATTGTTAAAAATGAAAATTCATAGAACTGACAAGTACAGTGTTTGAAATGAAAAATCTTCTAGATGGGCTTCAAAACAGATTGTAGACTGGAGAAGAAAGGGTCTGTGAACATAAATCCATAGAAATTATCCAATCTGAAAAAAAGAAAAGCTTGAAATGAATGAACAGAACCTCAGGGACCTATGAGACTATATCAACTCTCTAGCACACACGTAACAGAAATCCTAGAAGGAGAAGAGAAAGGGAGACAAGGCAGAAAAAAAATAAAGAAATAATGATCAAAAATTTCCCAAATTTGTTGTAAAACATCAACCCACAGATTCAAGAAACTCAGCGAAATGCAAGGAGAATAAACACAAAGATGACACCTAAACACATCATAGCCAACTGCTAAAAGTCAAATACAAAGAACAAATCTTAAAAACAGCCAGAAAAAATACTACTTATGTATGTATATGTTTACCTACAGAGAAACAATGATGTAAACTGAGGTCTGGCTTCCTGTCAGAAATAATGGAGGCCAAAAGATTATGAAATGACATCTTTAAGTGCTAAAAGAAAAAGAAATCTCAACCTAGAATTCTGTAGCTAGTGAAGATATTCTCAAAAATGGAGATAAATAAAGATATTCGGATAAACAAAAGCTGAGAGTACATTGCCAGCAGACCTACTTATCTAGCCAAAGGTATAGGTATAGATAAAAAGCCGATAGAGAAATTAAAAGGGAATACTAAAAATATTTAATTTTTCCAAAAAAAGGGGGGGAATAGTAGAGAAGAAAACAAACAAATAAACAAATAAAAATAGGACAAATGTAAAACAAGTATAAGAAGATAGATTTGAAGCCAACTATATCAATAATCATATTTAAATGTAAATGTCTTAGATCCTTCAATTAAAAGTTAGAATTGTCAGGCTAGATAAAAAAGTAAGACTCAACTATATACTGTCAACAAGAATCACTCATTAAATATAGAGACAGATAGGTTGAAGGTAAAAGAACAGAAAATATTTACTGTGCAAATAATATGCATAAGAAAGTTGGTGTGGCTATATTGATATCATCCAAAATATATTTTAAGGCAAGGAATATTATCAGAGATAAAGAGGGAATTTCATAATTTGAAGAATAATCATCAAAATAATGGTCAAGAGTGAAATGATCAGAAGATAAAACAATCCTAAATATACATTCACATAATAACAGACTTTCAAAATCAATGAGCCAAGGATTAATTGAATTTATATAAGTACACAATCATAATTAGTTTAATATCCTTTTGTCTGAAATTTATGTAACTAATAGACATACACACAAAAACCAGTAAATAATATAGCTAAGTTGAAAAATGCTATCAACCCAGATGACCTAGTTGATATTCATAGAACAGTACACTCAGCAATGTAGAATATACATTCTTTTCAAGTGCACATGCTCCATTCACTAAGATAAACCTTGTCTTGTCAATATATTTCAAATAATTAAAATCTCGCAGGGTAAGATTAAATTAAAAATAAATAATAAAACATATAAATAATAATACACCTAGAAATAAAAATAAAATTTAAATAAGATATAACAAATATATAATAAAATATACAAATATAACATATACAAAATATAATGAAAAATAAAATAATAAAATATATAGAAATGCCCCTAAATAGTTGAAAATTAAAAGAACTTATTAAATAACTTATGTATCAAAGAATAAATCCAATGGAAGAGATTAGAAATATTAAAAATTATTTGGAACTAAATGATAATGAAAACACAGCATGCCAAAATTTGTGAGATACAGCTAAAGAAGTGTTTAGAAGGAAATTTATAACATTACATGTTTATATTAGAAAAGAAAAAGTGTAAAACCAATAAGCTAAGCTTCCATCTTAAGAAGTTACAAAAAGAAGAGCAAACTAAACCTAAGCAGAAGAAAGAAAATAATAAAAAAGAGCAAACAAAATGAGGTAGAAAATGTATAAACAATAAAGAAAATTAACAAAATCAAACATTGTTTTTTGAAAAGAATAATAAAATTGATAAGCACTTAGCAAGAAAGAGATAAAATACAAATTGTTAACAGCAGTAACAGAGGGACTATTGGTACATATCCAAGAATAATGACAATATATTATAAAAATTTTCTTCTAATAAATTTGATAACTTAGATAAAATTAACAAATTCTTTGAAAAACTCATCTTACTAAAACAGACTCAGAAACTAATTGAAAATCTGAGAAGCCTGTGTATGTTAAAGGAATTAAATTAAATTTTTTTTTTTTTTTAAGACAGAGTCTCACTTTGTTGCTCTGGGTAGAGTGCAGTGGTGTCATCGTAGATCACTGCAAGCTCCAACTCCTGGGCTCAAGCGATCCTCCTGCCTCTGCCTCCAGAGTAGCTGGGACTACAGGCGCGTGCCATGATGCCTGGCTAATTTTTCCATTTTTAGTGGAGACGGGGTCTCACTCTTGCTTAAGCTGGTCTCTAACTCCTGAGCTCAAGCAGTCCTCCTGCCTCAGCCTCCCAGAGTGCTAGGATTACAGACATGAGCCACCGCACCCAGCTAGGAATTAAATTTAGAATTCAAAACCTTACAATAAAGAAAACTGCAGGCCCAGATGGTTTCGCTGGCAATTTCTATCAAACATCTAATAAATACAAAAAAATCAACCAATTCCGCCAAAGTTTGTTAGAAAATAGTGGAAGAGTAAACGCTTCTCAATTCATTTCACAGGGCCAGAATAACCCTGTTACCAAAACCTGACAAAGACATTGCAAATAAAGACCAACATCCCTCCTGAATACAGACATAAAATCTAAATCTTTAATGTAGTGAATCAACGCAGTACTATATATAAAAGACAATACATTGACCAAATGTGTTTTATCTCAGGAATGCAATCAGTGGAATCAATCAGATCAATTTACCACATTAAAAGAATAATATTGTAGCAGTAAAAACACCTTGAAAATGAAATAGAAAATGAATTTTTTAAATGCCATTTCCCATATGTCACACTATCCACAAACATTACTTTGAGACATCAACATAAAAGTTAAAACTATACATTTTCTAGGAAAAAATACAGAATGTTTTTGCAACTTTGAAGTAGGTAAAAGTTGCCTAGAAAACATACAAAAAGTTTTAAACATAAAACAATGGTAAATTGAACCTTATTAAAATTTTAAAAATCTGCTCATGAGAAGACTTTGTTAAGAACATGCAAAGGCAAGTTACAGACTGGCAGAAACTATTTGTTTGTATATACATACACACATACACATATTTAATTATCTATCTAGCTAATAAAAAGATAATGAAATCAGTAAAACATAAACAGGCTTGAAAAGATACTTCATAACAGAAGCTATAAGAATAGTCAATAAACTCATGAAAAGATGTCTAACACCATTCATTATTAGGGAAATGCTATCAAAGACACCAAGACAGCCTTTTCCACCAACTAAAATGGCTGAAATTTAAAAGAGACTGGTAACACAGTACTCCAACTGTTGGAGAGGATGTAGGGTAACTGGAGTTCTCATATATTGTTGATAAAGGTGAAAATAAGTTACAACCATTTTGGCAAAGTTTGGCAATATTTTAATGAACTTAACATGCATACTACACCTCCCAGCAAATCTGCTCCTAGAAATGAGTGTCAGGTCAGCCTACAAAAAGACTTCTTTAAGAATGGTCGTAGCTGCTTTATTAATAATAGTTGTGAACTAGAAAAAAACATAGCAACCCAAACTGGAAACAACCCAAATGTCCTTCAACAGAAGAAAGGATAAACAAATTGTGGTATAGTCATACAATGGAATACTAATCAGCAATGCAAATAAATGAACTGCTGATGCATGTACTGCTAAGGTACTTTATAAACGTTTGTGAGAGAGATCTCTGACACCCACAGCCCTGCTGCGGGCAGAGTGAGGCGCTGCCTCTCTATCCAATGACAGAATCCCACCTGTGCGCATCTTGATCACTGTGCTTAAACCAGAACGCTGTGGACATTTGTTTTCTTTTCCATCTGTCTCATCAGACCAAGGATTCCCTGAAGTCAGCAATGGTCCTCTCCATCTCTGAATCCCCAATGTCCTGCTGAGCACTGGACATGTAGCACAGGCTCAATCAATATTTGCGAAAGAGCAAAGGGACACTGAGATGCAGCTTTTATTTCTTTTGAGTCTCCTAAGGCCAGTACAATAGTTATTCAATAATGTCTGTGAAATAGTGAGTCTCATTATTTGGATGTAAGTAATTAGAGGGCTGGATAGGGTTTCTATCTCACCAAGAGTTGGTCTAAATTAGTTGTGGACAATTTAGTTTAATCCAAGGCAATTTGCCCGAGGTCACCCAGCTGGTCAGGTGTCAGAGTTGGGACCTGGGTGACTGACTGGTTGTTCTTCCTACCTCACTTCAACTGCTTCCTCTCATGATATATGCTCAGTGGTCTCAGTGCCTAAAAGTGGCATTTCCTTCCATGCAAAGCAAGTGCAGGCTGTCGGAACCCATGCGAGGAGAATGTTTCCTTATTCAACTGGGGTATGCTGGCAGCAATGCGAGGTGGGGTGGGCGCCACCATCCAAGGGCAGCAATGGCTGTTCTGTTGCTTCCCAGCTGCAGCCTGGTCCTTCCCTTCCAAGGGGCAGAGCAGAGCTTTTCTGACAATCAAGTAGGAGCTGGCCTGGGCACAGGAATGAGCATAAGAGGGATAGGGTGAAGACATGTTAGCCTCTTCATGCTTGAGAGACCAATGAGAGATCATCTTCCCAGAGATATAGGCATGGGTAGAAGCCTCGGGGTTATCCCGAGACAGGGATAACCTTGGCAATGCCCTAAGAAATAGGCTAAAATTGGGCATCTGGTCTTACACATTTAGAGATTCTGTTAATTATTTTGGTTAAGACGATAACTTCATTTACCTAATGGTACCAAAAGAATTCTTAAATGTATATTCCTCCCAGAATCATTTAAAAAGTCCCATTTAAAATATTCTGTTCTGATTTGGCCTTATATTTTGCTTCTTATAGAATGTAAACATGACAATTTTACATGAGAGGCTCTTGGCATTGTCTATGGATAGACTGTAGCTATCTCAGAAATACACAGATACACACACACACACACCCCCCATAGCTATCTCAGAAACAGACATGACATCCCAAAGACAGCAGGAGGAGAAGGAGAGGAATGGGGGATTAGTTTAAGGGCAGATGTTGAACTGTCTAATCTTTTCATCTTTTCAACTAAACAGAGCTTTTCTTCCTTCAGTATCCCAAGCTTCACCCCCATCTCCCAATCAAATGTTCTATTATTTCTACCTGATCTTTAGCTACACATGTATCTGATTATATAAAAGACAATAAGGCATGAATGATCAATGAATGGGCTTAACCTCCCATTCCTCCAGTATTTGAGAAAACACTTGGTGAAATCTAAGGGAAAATAAAGCTGTTACTACTTGCATCTCCAAGGAGAAGCTATTACTCCAAGCAAATCCCCCATTTTAGCATGTGTAGTGAAGTATTTTCTATCAGCAAGATCATGTAATCTTCTTTGCCTACTCTAGGAAGCCAACCTACGAAACATGTCACCCACTCCCCTTCCTCATCGTGTATGCTCTATGCCTCAGGTTCAGTATCATCATTACTGTAAGAAAGAGCATGAATTAGTCTAACACATATCCCAACTGGAGAATGACAAGTCCAGAAAGTGGAGCCTCACCTGTCTGTGAGTCCAAGTTGAGAAGTCTACACTTTTGATTACATGTTTGCCAATTTGTAAATCACGAGATTGGTCTTGCCCTAGCTCAGAAACAAAACAAACCAAAACCAAACCAAAATAAAACAAAACAAAATATGAACATCAGGACCAAAGAATTAATAAACTTTGAATAATATAATTACAAAATTGATTCTGAAAAAGGAAATAGAATAAACCTGCTGCAACCTTCATGAATAAAGTTCTCTTCTCTATTTTCAGATCATTAAGCCACCTTTTTTCCCCCCACAAACACTATTTCATTGTATTTTTTCTGCTGAAATCTATACAGTGTTAATTTGGCATTTACTTTTCCAAGCCGCAGAATTATTGATATTTTGAATAGCCATAAAGGGCATTTATTCTTTTATTAAGAGACATTATTTAAATACCTACTGTGTATAAAGCATTGTGCTAGATTGTAAGGGGTCTGTCCTCAAAATCCAGGCAGGATTCATCTATCCATGTACTATATTCATCTATAGTACATCTGTGCTATAAAATAGGTATCATGTTCTTTTCTACCTAAAGATAAAAAGGCTGAGGTTGTCCTTCATGACTAGGGACATGGTCCAAAAGGCGGAGAGGCCCTTCTGAGTGTGAGGATCCAAAGCAGCCCATTGGCTGGGACCTTAATTTATATATTTCATATCATTTGTGGCCCAACCTCCAGGGCTCCATTGTGGGGCCCCTGCCTTTTCTGTGGTAAGCAGCCACAGCTGTGAAGTGAAAGTTGAAGCTATTTAACAGAGTCCCACCTCTATACACTAGTAGATCAGCCTGGATTTATTTTGCATAATTTGAGGATATTTCTAAGACAGTAGTCTTTCAGTTTAACAAGGTAGTGAATTTGGGTGAATACATATTTTCTTGTTGTGGGACTCTTTCTCTCTCTCTCTCTCTCACACCCCCCCCCCACGTGTGCAAACATACACTTTCAATATTTTTCTTTTATTTGTTCCAGAAATTGAACTGGAGATGCCCCTTCCTTTATTCTTTCTACTTTGTTCCTGGTACTAATAAATTTATTCATTCATAGCTAGCCTGTCACCTTTTTTCCAGTCATGTTTTCCCTCCAGATTAGAAAGAATGCTTCTGAGCAACTTCAAAGTTCAAGTTGAGCTGTGAAGTTTGAGCTAGAATGGCTCCTTTCTCTTTTCTCAGAATTATATGGTAACGAACCTGTCCTAATAGGCATTAAGGTAACTAACTCTGGCTTCACTCAGCGTGAATCTTACATAATCAGAGTTGAATTTGATAAAACTCAACCCAGTCTGTGTGAAGAAGAGGAACCTTAGATAAATCAAAACTCTTTGAAGGACTGAAGTAGGAAGGCTGAGAAGAAGGTACACCTGATTAACTCTTTTCCTTCACTGTAACAGGCACTGAACCTCCACAGCAAGGGAGTTGGGAATTGCTGAAATGGGTGTTCATTCATCTGCCCTGGGGAGGCACTGCATTATAGGGGATGCGCAGACATTTGAATCGGATAGACCTGCATTCCAATCCCAGATCAGTCTCTATGTGCTTCTGACCTTGGGAAAGTCGCATAACTTGTGGCCTGAGCCTGAACCCTGAGTTTCATCCTTTATAAACTGGGAGGGGAAATAGCTATAATGGCAGTGAGGGTTACATGAGATGCTGTTTGCTCAGTGCTGACAGTCAATACACAATAACTGTTAGTGATTATGATTATGGTGTGATTCTTTCAAAAAGAGAGTTAACAGAAGCTTCTTAGCCTTGTTGAGCTTAATACTGCATGTGAAGGCAGAGGCCTCGGTGTAGGTTGTATAAATGGACAGTTCTGCTTCTGGCCTGCCTTGGGTTGCAGGCGAGGTTCCCAATTCAACTCCTACTCCAGGTCTGGCTACTGCAATTCTGCTGGCCAAACACCACAGGAAAGCAGACTTTATGTTCAGAAGTGCTGATTGCACTTCTAACTATACTTCATTGACAAAACAACAACAATGTCAGCTCACTAGTAAATCAACAAATAATCAACACTTTAACTGGAAATTGCTGGTTACTATTATTTCAAATGCTCTAGAAGAGGGGTATAAGTGTGTATCCGTTTAAACTATTAATGAAATTGCCAAGAGCTGCTCTTATGTGTTGTCTTATTTAGAAGTGAAAACAATGCTGCCAGTCAGAACTTTTTTTTTTTCAATATTCCAGCTTGTTTGTTTGATGTTTCTAGATAGAGCCAAATTTGTGGCTTGGCCTTAACATAAATATTCAGATGATTCATAAGGATTTTTATTGAGCTTTCACTTTGTCAAAGTCTGGAAACTAATATGCATGTGTTCTAGAAAAACACTATAGTTTCTAGGTTGAATCTATTTTAAAATAGATATGTGATGTATATGAGAATTACAAATGACACTATATGGCATTCTTTGTTATAAGCATACACCCTATAAACTGATACCTTTAGATGGGTAAGAATAAAAAGCAAACAGAAGAGAAATACTGCTGAATTTTAACATCATTTTTTTAAAACTTTCCAGAGTCAAGGAATTGCTGGGCAAAAAATCAGTACTGTCTCGTTGCCTCTCTCCCTTTCTGTCAGAAACAGTCTCGTGTTGTAAATCTTTAATTTGCTTCTAATGTGGCAACAATCTCAGAAGGTTTGCAGAGTCTTTTAGATAAGTAATACATACTCAGTACCATTTGGTTTATGAATATTAAAAAAATAAAATGCGTGTCAAAGGCAAATAAAAGCCTTTCATTGAATCCAATATAACTTACATAATAAGTTCCAACACTCCTTGTTATTCTTTCACGTTTATGTAATTTTTGTATATTTGCAAAAAGCTTGCTTTTATGATCTGTTTCTCACACCCGCCCCATGAGGTAAGTTTGAGTAACTTGCTTTAAAGGCGCGGTGCCGGGGGAATGGAGAAATGACATGGGTTTCCCAGAGCCAGCAAAGCAGCTGCTGATCCAGATTGCAAATTCCCGGTCCCTTGGTCCCTCACTCATTAGCCACTGCGTCCCAGCTCCTCTCATTTCTTTGCATCCTCAAATGCTTCTTACCCTCAGCTTATTTTAATGAGACTCCTGAGACCTTCTTTTGGCTGGCTTTCAGGCCCATTTCCTACTTCTCCACCGCTTTCCAAGCCCCTAGGAAAGATTTTCTTTAAAGCCTAGGGAAAAGTTAATTTGCTGATACTTATTCCAAATTGGCCTGCCGCTGCCACTGCATACTGATTTTCCCTTCAGAGGTGTGCATTATGTACTTTGCCTGTAGAGATTCAACATATCCACTCTCCATGATGCAATGTTGAATTCTGAACCGCATTTCACCAAGTCCCTAGTGACCTATACCCACTTTGACTTGCTAATATAATCTTATGTAAGGGTAAAGGGTGGGAACAATTAAATAAAATAAAGAGGAAAAATGTTTGTAAAAACCCAAGTCTGTGGAATTGTATCTTGTTCTTCATGTAATAATTCTGGATACGCTTTAGCTGGCAGAGCTACCTGCCGAAACACAAGTGTTCTTGTACACACTCAGTACTCAGAATCTGTGAGTCCCACCATCCTAATTTTTCTTCACTTTCCCTCATTACCTCATTGGCTATAATATGGTAGATACAAGAAAGAAATTTCTTTTTTTCCTAACACTTCTCCCATCCTTGTCTTACTACTGTACAGTTACTGAGGTAGAAAGATTCAGATCTTCTTAGGCAATAATTAACTCAGTCGGCATTCATTATGAATCCCTTTGAGATATGAGCCTGCATTTTTTTAAAGATGCTCCAGTCTTTGTAAATGAGATCCCAAGTCCCTGCTGTCCTCCCAGTGTGTATTATATACTGGTGGAAATGATCAGTGCTCTGTTCAACCCAGGGAACTTTTAAATAAATCACGGTTTTATGAGCTTAGAGCAAGACTTACTTGGTAGTCTCTTTCTTACACAATAATCCTTGACTAGCATAAGCATTGGGGATTTATAATACTGCACGTACTTTTAGTGATGTTCCAAAATATATCACCACTATCACAAATTCCAGGAACATGAAAAAAAATAAAAATAAAAATATATCTCTTTCCTTTGATCCAAAACATTTATTGAGTTCTCAAATTAAAACCGCAATTATCTGGAAGGTTCATAAAATCAGATAGGTATTTAAAAGATATTCAGCTTTCTTTTCTAAAAGCACTTAGAATATCCTTTTCATGTTCTTACATGGGTAAATAGTGTATAAGAGATAGGATTTCATCTTGTTGATGGTCGAGGAAGTACTAGCATTCCAGGCCATAATATTGACTCCTATTGCTCATTATACAAGATATGTAGATGCAGCAATGAGCTTTGAGCTAAAAAATGCTGAAGCTAGGAAATAAGCTGGCATATTTGTGTGTGTCTGTTTATTTTAATCAGATCACAGTTCTATTTGTTGCATTTTGATTAACTTAAGTTTTAGATTTCTAGAGCAGAATGACAAGATGTTATAAGCTGCTAATTTTTACTTTATTTCTTTAAATGTCTATAAATACGAATGCTTCCAGTATTCAAAATGTCATACTCAAAGATCAAGTTAAAATGTTTTCATCATGTCCAGTGAGCATATAAAAGTAATTTGTCATAAAAATTATGGTTACAATAGTGGAAATAAAGAATGCTGTCATGGTAACACACTTTTACTAAATTTGAAATAAAAAGAAAATCATCCATCATAAAAGTTTAAATAGAGTTTATTAGGTAATGGTCACAATAAAAATTCCTGATCATCATGTTGCAGAAGGAAACCAGTTTTTGTCATTTAATGGAATCATCACTTTGCATTTACTAGCTTCATTTAGCAAGTGGCATTCATTGATACAGGTTGATAGTGATACTGTCCATCTGTAGTTAATACATATAATCAACACATTGTAGGCAATTTACTTAAAGCCAAAAACCGAATATGAGTTATCGAGGCTAGGCTAAGACATCAACTCTTGAGCTCTTATATAGTCATTTTCTGGGCCATTCTTTACTGCTTGCTGTCTCTGGAAAATGTTCTAGTACATTCTAGCCTTAGTGAGCTGGTTCCTCACCAATATTCAACACTACTCTGACCAGATATATTATTTAGAACCTTGAGAGTGAGTCTATGACATTTGCCAGAATTATATAACTATATTTTGATACAAATTACAATGTAACCATGAATCATATTCAGAAAATCATTAGCAGGTTAGCATTGTTTCCACTGTATCTCCATTCTACCTCCATACCTTTTTATCATCTTGGATGTATTCAAGAAGAAATTTTGCTCTAAAGTATCCCTCAAGTCCAGAAAATGGGTTGGAATCAAAGTGAGAGCAAAAGCTTTTGGTGCTTTTGTAGGGAAAAAAAATATTGGCAAAATTGTCACCAAATTTTATCATTTCTCACCACTAGTATATATTGTATTTTCTAAGCTTATTTTCAGGTTTTACTTTGCTAGAAAAATGTATTTTAGAGGGAAATGGATAAATCAGCTACCTACTTTTCTACAAGGATAAAGAATCACTGTTTTCATACAGATTTATAACTATGCCATGATGTCCTATATTCTATTTGTTTTTCATTTCTATTTAAGATACAAAGAACAAGGCGTAATTTCTTTTAAGAGCATGGTGATCATTCATGGAACTGAATAATGATCAAGGAAATGATAATCTAAGACCTGAATAAACATAGCATTAGTGTTGGAAAATGTCAATCCCATCACTTCAAAAGGGCAAAGGTGTCACTGGAGCAAACTGTTATTTTTCATTTTGTGCAATGGACTTACCTAGAAATTCTCCAAAAAAAAAAAAAATTTGTTGAATTCCTAAGTTGTGTGTGTTGAATTGTAAATAACTATAATGATAACGAGAGCTTGATGATGTCAGCTATATTATTCAGCCGTGCCACTCATTGCATTTAGCCCTTCTGGGCGTTTAGAAAGCCCTTACCTTCTAAATTCCCCTTGTCATCCAAATGCTGCCTAATGCTGTTTATGAAAGGATTTGATGGTTTCCTTTACTCACAGGATACCCTCTTTTTTATGGCACATAAATGGAAGTTTTAAGTGAGTGCTAGAGCCTTATACCAGATTCTTGTAATCAGAATCATAATCATCCCCCATCTGCCTTATTCATAAGATTGACTCCAGGTGTACCTAATACAAAGAAACAACATATACTGGCCTCTAAATATGTACATACACATATATATTTAATAATATATTTTTCATATGTATTACTTAGTAATTATCCAGTTTAGTGGATGTTAAATTGTGGGGAAAAAATGAAAGAAAATGCACATTTGCTGCTGAACGTCCTTCATAGATTGCATCTGCAGCCTCCTTTTCTGTGTTGAGCTCTACGTGAATGATCGGCACAACTTTTAAAATGTAATCACTGCGCATAACAGCTAGGTTATGTTTGATTGCATCTTCAGAATGATGTTAAAAAAGTTAAAAAGGCAGATGTTATTATGTACTTTCCTCTCAGGCTGGTTCTAAGTTTTATTATTCAACCATTATATGTGAAAGCCAATTGCAGAATAGAAGAATTTGGCCTGGCTTCCAAGGTCACAGAAGAGGGTGATGTAAATCTGGGAACAGCACCCCGGGCCTTGCCTCTCAGCCCAGGGTGGCATCAGTAAATGAGCAGGCACAGTGAAGAGCTCATTTTCACTCCTAACCACCCTTTTGGGGCTCCTTGTCTGAACTTTGTACATTGGGCTCTCAAAAGGACGCAGAGATGAAAACAAGACCACATTTGTTTGTATCTTTCAGTCAAATGGATTCTTCAGACAGTCTAAACACTACTCTTTTGTCTATCTGAGGACAAAACTACATTTGATGATTCAATGATCATTTTTAATGGATTGAAAAGAATTTTTGCTAAAAGATGGCCACCATATAAACATGAATTGTTTAAATAACCTCATTTCCCTCTTACCTTATATCAGAAAGTTAAACTTCTAATGTACCTTATTCATGCTACAACCTGATTTATATCCCTGAGCTAACAATTCTGAGTGGCATCAATCCATTGCATCTGAAAGCTTTTGCCAAAGACATGTCAGAACTCCGTTAAGGAACAAATCACCCCATGAATTCTAGACTTACACAACATCAGTTTCCTCACAGTTAAAATATGCCTTAATGATCCAGTGGTAGAAGCTGTTCAGTAAATACATGGAATATTTATCATTGTTCTCAATGGGCGTTTCCTAGAACTTCTGAACTGTTTCTAAACCCACAGCCTTACAGTGTTTTTAAAATTTCATTTACAAAAGTAATAGATATGTAAAAGATTTTCTATTCTGAAGCTTTTTTTAAATTGTAGAAGCTATTAGATTTGAACAGATACCTCAAAGCCATTTTGTGTCACCTAAATCCTTCTTTCTATAGGTCTAAAATCCTGAAAGGGGCCATGAGAGGTAAATCAATTCACCTCACCACTCCTATGTTGTACCATGACTAAATGATCTAAATTACTACTGCTTTTCTTTAAACACACACACACACATACACACGCACACACACACACACACACTCTCTCTCTCTCTCTTTCCTTCTCCTATTTCTCTCTCACTTGGTTGGATTACCCCACTGACAGAGAGAAAAACAACATTCATTGACCTCCAGGGAAAGTGGTGCACCTGCAAATGCAGGGCAGCGTGAGGTGATGAACCAGAGGGCATGATCTGTGTTGGCTGCCAAATCTCTGACTTTGTCATTTCCCCAGCATGTCCCCATGCCAGTGCTTGGCTAGGGACAATCCGCAGAGTAGGGCTGGGAAAGGCAGCTGCTCCAGTTGTCCCTTGGAGACACTACCAAAGGGGGATATTTGAGATACATTCAGCTCATTTTGAAGGAATTTTCTACCATAAATTATAGAACCAAACAAAGAAGGTATAGATTGCTTACGAATTCAGCCCAGTTCTTTCCTTTGCTTTAGAAAATGCTTCTCTAGGCTCAGAGAAACCTTTTAAAGTACCCACTTTGTGGACCCATCAGTCCATGTACAGGGTGCACAAAAGAATAGTACAGCAGAGTGGGGCACTGACCATAGTGCCAGACTGCCTTGGGTTCAAATCCTGGTTTCTACCATATGCTGTCTCATGTTCATGGTTTAGTTTTCTTACCCAATAAATGGAAATTAAATACCTACCTCATAGAATTGTAAGAAAATGGATATATAGATATAAAAATGGTTAGCACAGGTCATTGCTCATAGTAAATGCTCAGTACATGGTAGTAAATATGATTATATGATTATTGTAATCCCTAACACACACTTTCCTCTATTTTAAAGAACATGAGCAATAGGCTTTCTCCCTGTTCTCCTGGAAAAGAGAGACTTGGAGGCTCAGCAACTTCTCTCACTGCTACTCTTATTGAGATTGCATTTTGAGTAGGGGATGCATAAAATTCATCATCCAAACTAGGACATTTTCGAGAGTGAAATTAAGTGCTAACCCAGTGGGACACCAGGGCAACAGGCATAAACTGGTACTATCCCTAGAAAACTTGGAGCTTTGTCCTCCTAATGACTATTCAGGAAGCTGAGATCCTAAACCTTCTTCCTGTTTCAAAGTCTGAAGCACAAGTAGGGGTTAAGGTGCTAATGTTCTCAAAAGTCTATTCTTTTGAAGAATAGGAGATAATTGCACTTGCTATTTTATCCAGAAACTCCATTTTTAAAAAGTGAGTCACAACAGCAAAGCATTATTGCTGCTTTGATATTCCCATGTCAAAAACACTGGCTGGGTTGTTGTCAGGACCCTGGGTTTGTGGCCCCGCCTGGCAGCCAATTATCACAGCCTGGGGCTGAGTTATGCCGCAAGGGACCTCTAAGTTTAGAATTGTTTTCAGTCTCCTGGAGTAGTATTATGTGATTATTTTAGTAGTGTTATCTTTTCTAAACTCAGATTTTTGCATCCTTTTGGAAGTAGAGTTCAAATTTAGGTTGTGGGCAATACATTACTCCTGAAAGTGCTATGAAAGAATGAATAGTAATCTTACTTATGTTTATGGGGAGTGTTTTATTTGCCAGACACTATTACTTCATGTAATTCCCCTAGCAAATCTCTGTGGTAGGTACTGTCATCATCTGTTAAGAGGGGGAACTGAGACACAGAGAGAAGTTAAATAACTAGTCAAGATCTCACAAGTAGTAAGCTGAAGGGGCCTTACTATTTAAGTGCCCTTGAATGGAGACAGGAGGGTTCCACTCACTGGCTGTGTGCTTAACTCTGAGCCATTCAACAAAGCTGGGTGACCTGAAGGAGAGGCAGAGGCCTCCACATTTCCACCATCAGATTATAGGAAAACAGAACTTATTTAGCTATTAGAAGATGAAAGAGTGATTTCCATGGCCCACACCCTCAAAGTACTTCCTTCTGGCCTAGGTTGTAGATAAGAATAAAACTTGTCCCAAGAAGGGTAGACAACCACAAGGCACATTTTAAAACATTTCTGTTGTGTAACTGGAAAGGCCTGGGATATAAATATTATTCTGATTCCTCTCTGTGCTCATTGACAACTCATTGCAAGGTCTCACCAATCTGCGTTGAATACCAAACTTTCAACTAGCATGGCATTTTCTACTGAGCTTCTTAGCAGTTAACACTTATTATTTTGCAGCTCATTCAAGGGCTCTTATAATTACTTTGCCAAAAACTGAAAGATAGTTTCTAATCAACTTATACATTTTATTCTATGGAAAGAAATTCAAGGAAGCTACAATTATGCTAACTGAGATAATTTGCTTCCAGGAAGTAATTTAACACATGAGTTAAATTGACTTGAATAACATTACTATATAAAATTCACATGAAATCTAATGGATGGGTCTGAGTTTTGAATTTTAATTCTTGCAGAGTCAATTTTATTAACAATTAATGATTTTTAAAATCATATTCATGAAGCATCAGCTACTGAATTCAGTTTTCCAGATTTCTTTAAATAGTAATTTGATTTGCTTCAATCATAGTATGAGTATTGTCTTTTATTTTATTTTGTATGTTCAAAGTTGTCAATTTTTAACTTTTAACCAAATTTTTAGTTATGTTTTTATTCATGCATTGATCTGTTTATTGTTTATTCACGTTATTTAGCTAAACTTTTTTTGGTATCCAGTGACTTCTATCCATATTTCTCCTTGTCATGTTCTTTTAACAAGTTCTCATGTGTTTAAATAAATTTGTGTTGATTTATATGTATATATTACCCTGTTTTGATCTCTGTATTTGGAAACTCAGTGTGAGATAACTGGTTGCTTCCTCCAAGGATTTTATAGCTACAAGTATTCTGTGAACGGGAACCATTTTTCCTTTTCCTAAACTCAGGGATTACAGATTGATTGTCTTTAGTCAGCTCCTCAGTTCACAGATTCATTCATTCAGCAGATATTTGTGAACCAGACATGTTTCTCAATGCTGGAGATAAAGTAGAGTAAAACTGAAGAGCTCTCTGCTCTCCTGTAGTTTACAGTCTAAAGGGAAAAGAGAGAAAGAGAGAGAGAGAGAGAGAGAAAGCAAGAAAGAAGAAACAAATGAACAGATGAGATAATGCCAGATGGTGACAAATGCTGCATTTGGGGATGACAAGAGTGCGATGATGAAGAGTTAGAGGAGGTTGTTCAGGACAGAGTGGTCCGAGGCCTCCTTGAAGAGGCATTAGTGTGGAGTTCAGTCATGGGAATACTTGGGCAAAGACAATGTTGGGCTGGGGAGAAGCAGGTCCAAAGCCCGGAGCATCTGCTATTTGCCAAGGCTGTCCTGGAGGTGGTGGATTCAAAGTTGCACAAGACCAACCATGGTCTTTGACCTTGTGAAGTTTACTGTCTGTAGGAGAATATGGTTCCTGCCTCCGAGGAACTCCTGAATGGTCAAGAAAACAAGACTTGTAAGCAAGTCATTGCAAGGTAGCAAAATTCTCCAAGTAGGCACCACCCTGGCAGCAGAAAGAAGGAAATAATTCAGTCTCCCTGGGCAGAGCAACTGGTGGGTCATATCGCTGGTTTCCTAAAGCTGCTGTACAATCTACCATGAGTTGCTGTTTTCAGATATGCCCTTTTCTCTCTGCTTCTGCCTAATTTTCCCCTAACTGGCCCACAAGGGTATCAGTGGTTTCATTTCTTAGCTACCATTTCTCACTTCGATCTCTACACACTAGGTTCTGGTGGGCCCAGAGCTCCTGCAAGCTGCCCGTATCTTTCTCCTTAAACCACAATCCCCTCTTTAAAAACAAATGAGCTTTCCTCAAACCCTGTAATTAGAATATAAATGCAATATTCGAATAGCCTGTAATTAGAACATAAATAACCTCTAATAGCCCATGCAAATGAGGGTGTTTATGTATTATGAATCAGAGAAGGAAAATAGCAGGGATGGTCGGTCCTTCCCTCTTCACTCCCTCTCCAGCCTGGAATTCCATTCAGTGTTTCTCAGAAACATACCACCCTTCCTTCTCCAACTGGGCACAAGGGACCCAGAGTCTCTGCCATTTAATTGTGGATTTGGCAGATAGCTTTGTTAGTTGTCAAGTAAATCTCATTCGGCCAATTATTCGTGAAACTCTTCAGATAGGCAATCCTTAGGGTCTATGCAAGCTTGTAAATGTTCCTGCTGAGAAATATGATTTGAGGAAGGCTGTTAAGGCACTGAGAGGAGGTGAATGTATCAGAGTCTCCTGGTTGGGACGGATCCCAATCTCAGATCAAGAAGAGAAGGGTGAGAAACACACCCTTTTTGATGGTGGATGAAGGAGAGGAATTGTTTTCCTTTTATTTTTTTTCTTCTTTGCTAATTAAGGAAAACAGGGAGGGACCCAAACTATTGAGTGCTTACTATATTCCGGGAACCATGCTGCGTAGTTGTTTTCTCTTATTTAATTTTCAGGAAAAAAGCCTGTGAGATACTGATTATTATTCCCATTTGTTAGAGATAAGGGAACAGAATTTCAGAAAATTGAGTTGTTCAACCTTGTAACTTTTGATAGCAAAAACCTGCCCTATCCCAGACAAGCTAATGAAACAGAAATGAACAGGATTGTGATACTTTTGTCATGGTAATGTAAAAAAGAAAAAGAAATACAGACTCTAAATGTTAATTTTAAGATACAAATATTGCATAATGTTGACCAAAAAGCCCAAACTCTGTAAAATAATTTATAGAGATTCATTCTGAACAGAATATGTGTGACTGTGGCCTGAGGAACATGGTATCCAAGGGATCTTGAGAAAATACATCCAAGGTGGCTGGGTTACAGTTTGGTTTAATACATTTCATGGAGACAGGAATTACAGGTAAAACCATAAATCAATGCATGGAAGGTATACATTGGTTTGACCTGAAAAGGTGGGACATCTTGAAGCAGGGGCTTACAAGTCACAGGTAGGTTTTAGGGATTCGTTAGTGGACAATTGGTTGAAAGAGTTAAGCTTTGTTTAAAGACCTGGAGTCAGGAGAAAGGAATGCTTGAGTTAAGATAGGAGGTCTGCTAGGACACTTGAGTTAAGATAAGGGAGTCTTCTATCTGTATGTGATGCTGTACCAGAGTCAGGTTGGAAAGTAAGACACATTATACCAGGTTAATAAAAACCCACTTAATGAGATTTTATTGTCTGTAGGTGTGACTCACCAGGGCTCTTAGAAAGGAATTGGGCAAGAGAAAAAAAGAGGTCAGAGTTCAGTTCAATAACAACAATAGGTACAACTTTCATCTACCAATGGTAGTGCTCATTCTAGACTGTAGGCTCTTTGAAAAAAGTAATTTGTCTTTTTCATCATGCCTTCCCTTTTCTCCTTTCTCATCATCCCACTGAAAAAGTTTATATCAATACAGAGAACTCACAAGAGGGTAATTGGATGAATGATTGAATTAATGGATTTATGAGGGTTATTTAGACAATCTTTTTTTTTTTTTTGATAGTTACACAGGAGAGAAGGATAACAGTCTAGAGGGTGAGGCCTGGGAGTTAAGAATTTTGAATAAAGTTAGATCTTAAACAATAAACACCTAAGTTTAGAAAATATTGAAGAGAGGGAGATGTGATCAGCAATGCAGAGAGAAGGCTGTGTGCTACAGCCAATTTGAGAAAGATAACAGAGAAATTTGAAGACAGCTAGAGAGGATTTGAGCAAAAGTCTGTGGGCCTGGAGAAGACCTCTGGCCAGGGAGAGTGAGTCTGTGGCAGGAACATGTGGTGGCAGCTCTAGCAGGTTACTAAAAAGAACCATGCAGTTTCTGTGCTCCAGGCACCCTGCAGAAACTTGTTTCTTATTCAAGCCTTCCATGCACTCTATGAGATGATTCCCAAGAGCCCCATTTACAAGTAAGTCAACTGAAACTCAGAGACCTTAAAGAACTACCCTGAGTCACACAGCAGGTAGTGGCACAAGTGGGATATAACAACATCTGGCTGACCCCAGCATCCCCAGCTCTGCCTGTGGCCGGATGACAGCAGGGGCTGTGGGATTCCCAGATGCTGCAAAGGAGCTCTGGGGACAAGCAACCAAACATAAACTCCCTGCTTGCTTGAGAACAAATAAAGCTGAGATCAAGGAAAGTTAGGTTTGGACTGAGGCAAGAGGTCAGCATGAACTCACACAAGGACAGAGTTATTGCAGAGAGTAAATATTTATTACGCAATTACCCTGTGCTGAGGGCTTGGGAGGAATGGATCACTGCTTTCAAATGGCTGAGGAAGGAGAGCCCTACAGCTTCCTCACTACATATGTATGCATGCCTACATACAAAATGTATGGCTGTACCTTGAAATTCTCTTGAATACCAGTAAAATGAATTGGGTACTTTAAATAGTGCACACATACACACACACAAAACACGCAGTCACACAACACTCATACATACACATACACACAAACAGATGGAAAGTGTGTAGGAAGTTCTTGAACATTATTGTTTGTTTCCTCTTACAGAAGCCTTTAGCTGTCCCTAGTGCCTGAGAGAATGCTGAGTATTTGCCTATTTTGCCTACAAACCTCAGTAAGGGAAGTTTCCCACCCACTACGCCTTCAAAAGGACTGACCTTCAGGCCTTGCCCTTGGTTCCATCTGACCCTGTCCTGGCCACAGCTGACTGGACCATGAGTGGGCACTCAGCCGGGTCAGCCAACCCATCAACTGGCTGGAGACTCACAGTGTAGCCCAGAACAAAGATAGGGCTGAGCCAATCAGACTCTTTCTGTTGGGAATGTGAATTGAGAAATCAGTTTCTTCATGAGGTACAAGAAAGAAAATAGTTTTTGAGAAAGTTCTTTCTCAAGAACTCTCCTGCGGGACACCCAGTTTGGTTTGTTTCTGCAGTTCAGCAGACCTGTAGCTGAAAAGGGGGTGCCAGTCTGCCTCGGGGCAGACACCCTCACTTCCTCCTGCAGCCTCTCCCCCTCAGTGTAAGGGGCTGGTGAGCAGCTCACACTATGCACTTTCTTACACATCCCCAACAACTCTCCTAATACAAACAACCCTTTGGCATCAGTGAACTCTCTACACCCTGCCTTCTCCCAACCCCCAACAGATTCTAGCTATCTGCTCTGCTCAGAGAGGCCGGATGTGGGTGGGCTAAGGCTTGAACTCTAGTTTGGCCACCTCTTAGTAAGGGTTGTTGGGGGATGGAACTGGCTGCTCCTTGCTCCTCCACATTTTCCTTAAAACTTGGGAATTCTTACTCTCTGTTCACTTCAGTTTTGAGGATTTAGCTAAAATTCTGAGACAACAGGGAAACTCCCAATCAGCAACCTTTTACATAAGGGTGAGAACTGAACCTGCACAGTTGAGAAGCTCGAAGGACAAGAATGGATACCCATGTGCAAAACAAGGCTGTGAAGGAGGATTGGAGAGGGTTAAAAGCAAGTGTTTTGGAGGCCCATAGTACTGGATTTAGGCCTGATCTGGCCACTTCCTAGGTGTGGGACTTGGGGCAAGATAAATGTCTTTCTAGCCTCAATTTCTTCATCTGTGAAATGGGGAAAATAAGAGTACATTCAGATAATTATTACAAAGCATTTAGTACCATGGCTGGTGCATAGTATGTAAGTGTTCAGTAAATGTCAATTATTGCAAGTGAGCAAAAACTACATACTAGAGGGAAGAACCCTGGCCTTTGTGGGTACCATCACATAGGTAGAGATATGAATAGCGCCCCACATGGGTGTGCGATATAAACCTGCTCAAATGGTTCTGAGAAGCTTGTTGGTCGAGAGGAGACAGAGAAAAACAGAGATGCTATGAACCAGAGAGAGGGAGAGGTGGAGAGGTGTTATCGGGTGGTGAAAGAGGGAGAGAAGTCATTCCTAGCACTGACAGCTGAAAGCTTTCCAGTTCCAGCTGTTCTTCCATTCCAGCTTATAATTGACAAAGCAAAACAAAACAAAAACCCACTAGCAACTACTTGTGGCAACTTGGGTGAGTTTCTGTTCCAAGAAAAGCATAACTAAAGCAAGAACTAGCCTCCTGGAATGCCCCACTCCCTTCCAGGGAGTCTCTCTGGGCAGATCTGAAAATACCATTCTCTGTCACACATAGAGCTAATAGAAGCAACCAGAACTCTGGAGACCTCCCCATCCAGGTGCCTGAGCTGTTCTTGAGGTCAGACTTAAAAAAATTCTTCCAAAGAAATAAGAGGAGGAAGAAACAGCTATTTCCTAACCAAAAGGACATTTGAAGGTAAGACACTGATGTTGTCTATAAAACCGCCTGAGTTACTGAGCACTAAATTATTTCAGACAATGAACAATATTCTCTATGCTGTGCACAACAGCATAAATATGAGCTTTCCTAGGAATAATGACAGACTCAAGTGTTCAGATGGCTCCACTATAGCAATATGCATGTGATAGATTTGCATTTGCATCATTAGAGAACAAAACCTTCAAATTGGAAATAGTAAATTAAAACACATGGAAATTTCCTTTCTGGGCAGAATCTTATTGTGGCTTTATGACAAACACTAGCAGAAGTACTAGTAGTCCTTTGTGGTGGACTGCTTGCAAAGATGGACACAGTAATTCTATGACCTTGCTGTTCCTTCTGCTGAGGGGGTGTCTACATCCCTTGCCATTGACTTTTGGTTGACATCATGACTTACGTGGACCAGTAGAATGTGGGGGAAGTGAAGGTGGATGATCTACAAGCCTCCACTTTAAGATGCCTTGTAGCTTCCATTTTTGTCCTCCTGTGGCCCTAAGACCTCCATGTATGGAGGCCTTGCTTAGCCTTCTTGAGGATTTAAGACCAGGGAGAAAAAGGGCTACCTGACATCAGCACCAGCTGCCAGTGAGTGAGGCCATCTTGGACAATCCACAGATAGCCAAATGACTAGATGGCTGTATCTGTAGGTGACCCCAGGATTCACCTAGCTGAGCTCAACCCAAATTGCTGACCGACAGAATTGTTAGTAAATAAATAGTGTGTTTAAGCTACAAATTTGTGGTTGTTTTGTTACTCAGAACTAGATCACTGACACAAGGATATACCCCTTCCTCACTGTAAACAGGTACTCTTTTAACTGTGAGGCAGGAAGTGGGACTGGGCCCATTAACATAACCAACCAGTCGTAGAATTTGGGAAGCCAAAGTCTAAAGACTAACTTGTTAGGAACTTGTTGCCAAAAAAAAAAAAATGTATTGTTTATCCGTTGGAAGAGCAGGGGTTAGCCTTCAGTTCTGTCTCCCAAAGCTAGAAGTAATGGCATTTCAGTTGAGTGGCAGAACTTGCTCTTGGGTGCTGTTTGATTTGTGCAAAAGCTTGCCCAGGAGTGCCTGTGGGGGTCAACTTCTTTGTAAGCCAGGGTATCACATAGGATGGATCTTATTTGCATGTATCAGCAGCAACATCACAAAGGTGTTTTCCCCTTTCTTTCTCTTCTGACGATTATTGCAAGTAATTGAGAATTCTGTGATTTTTCAGCGGGGGAATATACATGGAACACACATCTGAATAATAAGGGACACCAGCTGTTGTCAGAGGGATGGTAATGATTTTTTAAATGGATGAAAAGCTTAGCAAAGCAAATGTAAAATTGGTTAGTCCAGTTAAGTCCAATTGCAAGAGTAAAACCTCATGTGATGACTCTGCACACACAAAGAGAGCATATGCATGCTCTGTACTGCCAGCTAGATCTTTTTCTTTTTCATTGAATACCTACACTAGAATACAACTCATCCTTACTCAGTTTATTTTTCTTTTTGGCTGAGAAAAATAATCTCCATGGTATTCATATAAAATCTTAAAATGCAACATAGTGAAGTAAATAATCCTGTTGTTCTTTTCTTTTCTTTCTTTCTTTTTTGTTTGCATCTTTCTGTCAGTGGTCCCCTCACAGGGAAAAACATTCTGCCCCAGAGTATAGTAGAAATGTGGAAAAGAGTTCATTAGGTATTCATGGATTCAGTATAAAGGAATCCAAGGACTCTAGGAAGTTCTGCAAACTCCCACACATCCTATCTATGAGCTGCTGGGCACTTGCCTGGGCTCTAGAAGACCTCAGCAATGGGAAAAGTCAGGCATGGTGTCTCTTGAGCAAGTTACCTAACTTCTTTGAGCTTTGTTTTTTTCTTCTGTAGATTTGGAATGGTAATAGCAACCCCCAAGAGTTGTAGAGTGGATCCAATGGGACAATGTATTGGGCAAATATCTGGTATCTAGTAATTAATGGTATCTATTTTTTAATGATACTAGTTATAACTTTAATTTTTTGATACATTAAAATGACCATAATATACAACCGAGCATAACATCAAAAAGAATAAAATACTTAGAAATAAATTTAACAAAAGTAGTGTAAGATATGTACACTGAAAACTATAACACATCACTAAATGAAATTAAAGAAGACCTAAGTAAATGGAGAGATAGCCCATGTTCATGGATTGGAAGACTTAATATTGTTAAGATAGCAATAGTCCTCAAATTGATATAGAGATTCAATGAAATCTCTATCAAACTCTGAGCTGCCTATTTTGCAGAAATTGAGAGCTGGATTCTAAAATTCACAGGTAATGCACGTGATCCAGAATAGCCAAAACAATCTTGAAGAATAAGAACAAAATTCCAGGACTCAAACTTCCTGTTTTCAAAACTTATTACAAACCTACAGTAATAAAAACAGTGTGGTACTGGCTTAAGGACAGACATATAGACTAATGCAATAGAACTGAGAGTCCAGAAATTGACTCTCAATTCTGTGGTCAATTGATTTTTGATAAGCGTGCCAAGACCATTCAATGGGGAAAGAATAATCTTTTCAACAAATGCTGCTGGGACAACTGGATATTCACATGCAAAAGAATGAAGTTGAAAAACTACTTTATACTGTATACAAAAAAATAACTAAAAATGGATCAAACATCTAAATGTAGGAGCTAAAATTATAAAACTCTTAGAAGAAAACATAGAGGAGTAAATCTCTGTGGCCTTGAATTAGGCAATCCTAGTTATGACACCAAAAGCACAAGCAGGAAAACAAAAAATAGATAAATTG
The DNA here is from genome assembly GCA_023783475.1 of Daubentonia madagascariensis. Lineage (NCBI taxonomy): Eukaryota > Metazoa > Chordata > Mammalia > Primates > Daubentoniidae > Daubentonia > Daubentonia madagascariensis. Next base: position 6,458,760 of record JAKFHU010002220.1, read on the forward strand.
GACTTCATCAAAATTAAAAACTTTTGTGCTACAGAGAACACTATCAAGAAAGTGAAAAGATAAACCACAAAATTGAGGAAAATATTTGCAAAATCACTCTTAAGACTCAGTAGTAAAGGGACAAATAACCAATTTAAAAATGAGCATACTTACAGAGGTGACTCGGAAAAAAATGTGCAAATGATTTAAATAGACATTTGTCTAAAGAAGATATACAAATGGCCAACATGCGCATGAAAAATTGCCCAGTTGCATTAATCATTAGGGAAATACAAATTAAAACCACCATGTGATATCACTTTACAGCAACTAGAATGGCTATAATTTAAAAAGGGCAGATAATAATAAGTATTGGTGAGCGTGTAAAGAAATTGAAATCTTCATACATTGCTGGTGTGAATGTAAAATGGGGCAGCCACTTTGGAAAAACAGTTTCTCTTCTTCAAAAAGTTAAACATAAAGTTACCATATGACCCAACAATTCCATTCCTAAGTATGTACACAAGAAAAATGAAAACATATGTTCATGCAAAAAAGTGTACATGTATGTTCATAATGGCCAAAAAGTAGAAATAACACAAATGTCCATCAGCTGATGAATTGATAAAGAAAATGCAGTATCTATCCATAGAATGGAATTATTATTCAACCATAAAAAGGAATGAAGTGCTGATACATATCAACTACATGGATGAAACTTGAAAATATTATGCTATATGAAGAAGATAGACACAAAAGACTACATATTGTATGATTCCATTTGTATGAAATGAACAGAGTAGACAAATCTGCAGAGACAGAAAGTAGGTTAGTTGTTGTCAGGGGTTGGGGAAGGGGAATGGGAAGTAACTGCTAATGGCTATGGGATTTCTTTTGGGGTTGATGAAAAAACCTTCTGGAATTAGATAGTGGTGGTGATTTAACAACGTTGGGAATATACCAAAACCACTGAATTGTATACTTTAAAGTAGTGAATTTCATAAAATGTGAGTTCTCAAAAATGCCAACAGAGTAAGATAAAGAGGGTTGAAATGTAATTTTTTGTAAATCAAAACAGGTAAATTTCTGTGAATTATTCTTCCACGGTGCAAAAGCTGTTATGTTAGTTCATAATTTGACCTGGGTTAGTCAGAGGTGGAAGGTTTTAGAAATACTTCTGCCTGATTTTTGTTTACCACTAAGTCTTATGTAGCTGATTGAATGGAAGGAGACTTTGATAGAAAGGATAATACTAGGGCCTCAGACTGTGTTCCTTTTTGCCTTTCCTCTCCAATGCCTCATCACTCCTGCCTGTGCACTTGCTCTTCTCCCTACCACCCTTATTTAAGTGGGCAACATCCTCCTTATCCTACTTTCTGGCTTAATTTTTCTCCATAGCCACTATAACTGTATATTCTAAGAATTTCTTTTATTAATTTATTATCTGTTTCTCATCCCACTCCACCAGAACCTCAGATGTAGTATTAACAATATTTCCAGGGACCATTTCCAGCAATGGGTATAGAGAAGGGAAAAACAGAACTATTAGGTCATTAAATATGAAACCTTGCCGATTTGTTTCAAATGGTCCAATATTGTTGGAATAGTAACATCAAATCTTGCTGCTAATTCACGCATAGGTGGAGATGGATTCACTTCCACTACAGCTTTCAGCTCATCATTATCCACCTGGGTCTCAGGTCGCCCACGTGGCTTATTTTCAAGATTAAAATCATCAGAACAGAACTTCTCAAACCATCGACATACTGTGTGTTCATTTTCCATATCCTTCCCAAGCATTTTTTTTTTTTTTGGATATTTTGAGCTGTCTGTGCTGCGTTGGTTCCACGATGGAACTCAAATTCAAAAATAACACGAATATTTTACTTATCTGTGGTTTCACAAAAATTGCTCTACAAAAAAAAATTTGAAAGATATTCACAAGCCAAAATGTGTGTTTGAAAGACTGAGGATGAACGTTCACAATAAAAATAAAAGAAGTGTCAAAGTGAAATGTCAGAGATATCGACTGTCACACTTAGTACTTAAGGAACTCGGACATTTCATACTTAATAACCTAAATAGTAGCTGCTCAATAAATATTTGTGGGTAGGAGGAAGGGAGGAAGAGAAGGGGGAAGGGAGAATGGGAACGGAAGAAAGAAGAATGGAAGGAGAAAAAGGGAAAATCAAGCTAAAAAATATCTAAAGTATTCCCAAACTTTTTACAACATTTGTTTATTTATTTAGAGACGGGTCTCCCTCTGTCACCCAGGCTGGAGTGCAGTGGTGCAGTCTTAGCCCACTGCAACCTCCAACTCCTGGGCTCCAGCCAACCTCCTGCCTCAGCCACCCAAGCAGCTGGGACTGCAGGCACTCGCCACCACACTCGACTAATTTTCCTATTTTTCTGTACAGATGGAGTCTTGCCGTGTTGCTTAGGCTGGTCTCGAACTCCTGGGCTCAAGTGATCTTCCCGCCTCTGTCTCCCAAAGTGGTAAGATTACAGGTGTGAGCCACCATGCCCAGGCTTTTTACAACTTTTGATATATTTGGGTAAACTTCTGACTCACAGATTTGTTTTGTTTAGCTATATTTTATATTTAAAATATTTTAAAAGTTAAAAAATCTGGAAACTTCCTATAAAAATTTGGTTTATGAGCTTCTCCCAACAGTCAGGTCTGGTTACACTAGGTCTATGCTCCCGTTCCTCCTCAGTCGAATAGACCTGAACAGCAGCCTTAGCAGGGACATGGGCCAGAGTGACTTAATTGACAAAGAATCCTAAAGTAGGGATGAAAGTTGGAATTATTCCTGGATTTTCTGAATGGCCTGGAAAATCTCATTGTAGATGTGTAGAACAGGAAGTCCTCACAATAATTTAGATTTTTGTGGAAACTCATATTCCTAAGGGGATTCCAATGAGAAGAGAACACCCAGACCTTTAAACCCTGGTTTATTCAAACCATAGATCCCTGGAACTTACCCGAGAGGGACAGGTGTGGCTAGACAAACACTTTACTGATCCCGCTGCCCCAGACACTGTCCCTAGAGCACCCTGAACCCTGAACTTTGAACCCTGCAGCACTCTAGTGAGGGTCTCGGGTGTACATATGTTAGGAGACGTCCACCTATTGGAGTGAATTATGAAGCTGATTTAGCTGTAATGTGTTCTTAAAATATGATTCCATCACTCTCCCCCTGCCACACACATACACACCTGTTCTTTCATTTGACAAATACTTATTGAGCACCCAGTAAGTGCCAGCTCCTGTGCTGGGTACTGTGTTGAAGAAGTCGGTGTGATCCCTGTTCTCACAGACCTTAAGGTATCATCTGGGAATATAAAAGCACAGGAAGGTATCAAAACATATAGCGGAGGACTTATCTTAGTTTCATATCTGAAACTGCAGATCGAAAGTTCAATATGTAGATAATATGCAAATGTACAAAACTTTTTCCTGAACTTGAGAAAAAGTTTGGGATAATTTCTGGGGAAAAACAATTAGTTCCTTAACTTGTTCTTATAACATAGGTATATAAACTTCCTTTAGAGCCATTAACATCCTTTGAAATTTTTAGATGCAGCTGTCTAAAGTCCACCTTGCCTCCTCATTTTATAAGTAAGTAGCTAAACTCACCTCTTTTACATAAACCAAATCATTGCGAAGGCTTTGTTGAACCTAACTAAATTATTGAAATTTTCATTAACAATACCATTTACACGAGTAAATCTGCTATTACTTCTGATTATTATGGGTGTTTTTCTATAAAGTATATTTTCTATTTTATAGTATATAGAGTAGTGTACATTTTTATTGTGGTAAAATATACATTACATAAAATATACCATTTTACCCATTTTTAAGTGTATAGTTCAGTGTTGTTAAGTACATTCACCTTGTTGTGCAACCATCACCAACATCCATCTCCAGAACTTTTTCATCATCCCCAACTGAAACTCTGTACTCATTAAACGACTCCCCATTCTTCCCTGCCCCAGCCCCTGGTAACCATCATTCTACTCTCTGTCTCTATGAATTTGATGCCTCTAAGTACCTCATTTAACTGGAATCATGTAGTATTTGTTCATTTGTGACTGGCTTATTTCATGTAGCATAATATCCTCAAGGTTCCTCAATGTTGCAGCATGTGTCAAAATTTCCTTCCTCTTTAAGGCTGAATAGTACCCCTTTAGATGTATATGCCACATTTTGTTTATCATTTCATCCATGGAAGGACACTTGGGTTGCTTCCACTTTTTGGTTATTGAGAATAATGCTGTCATGAACATGGATGGACAAATATTATGTTTATGTGGTGCTATTATCTTTGCAAAGTGATTTTGTGTCTATAATATCATAAGCTCTCTGAGATAGCATAAATAGGATTTTCCTTTTTGGTAAATAAGATATTTAAATTATAAAAAAATTAAATTACTTGTCAATTTAGGGGCAGTTTCTGACTCAGTCTGGAGTATCTTTTTCTCAACATACCTTTTACTTTTCATCCCAATGATTCTTCACCAGCTGAAGATACCAGGGATTATAATACTATAAAATATATATTTGGTCTTCATTTCCATTTCGTGGCATACAACTCCTAAAATCCTTAGAATCTCCAAAGTGGTGTCTTTTGTGTACTAATGAATTGACTGGTGGCTGGCAGCCCCTAGGTAGCTTCAGGAGGGGTCTGCCCCTCCTTTCTGGTCACCAGAAAGACCCAGGCAGGATTAGAGGGTTGAGACTTTCAGACCCACCCCTGACCTCTGTGGAGGGGAGAGGACTGAGGGTTGAGTTGATCACCAGTGGTCAGTGGTTTAATCAATCATGCCTACGTAATGAAGCCTCTGTGAAAAACCATAGGGGACAGGGTTAGGAGAGCTTCTGGATAGATGAACAGAAGGAGGAGGTTCCTGGAAGGTGGTGTACCTGGGGAGGGCATGGAAGCTCTGCACCCCTTCCCCCATAGCTTGCCGTATGCATCTCTTCATCTGTAACCTTTGTAATATCCTTATAATAAACCAGTAAACATGTTTCTCCAAGTTCTGTGAGCCAATGTAGCAAACTAATTGAGCCCAAGGAGTGGGGCATGGGAACCCCAATTTATAACCAGTTGGTCAGAAGCACAGGCCACAACCTGGGGTTTGCAATTGGCACAGACAGTGGCAGCAGTTGTGGAACTGAGCCCTCAGTCTGTGGGACCTGACATTATCTCCAGGTAGATAGTGTCAGAATTGAATTGAATTGGAGGGCACCCGCTGGTACCCACTGCAGGACTGATGGCTGGCTTCATGTGTGGGGAAAAACCACCACACATTTGACCACAGAAGTCTTCTGTGTTGATTGTTGTGGTGTGAGAACAGAGGAAAGACAGTTTGTTTTCTCCTCACACAAGGGGACAAAAGCAAAAATATCTTGGTTGGGATGCAATCAGAGGGCAGATTGTAAACTCAAATAAAATCCTAAGCCTCCTGTTGACTGAATAGACCTCTTCTAGCCTAAAGGGACCCAGAAAAACCTTAAAACTGAGTGTCCAGCCAGAAAGGGAGATCAGACACACTTCATTATACCCTCTCCCTTTTGGAGTTTAGATACAACAATTGACCAGCATTAATGTTAAAACAGAGACCATAAGACTGACAAAACAGACTCTTTTTGACAATAAGATACTAAATTATTAATAGGACCTAAGGCTATGCATAGCAAAGGTTAAGTCATACCTGCAGGTCATCAATTTGCTTAACAGATCACTTGAGTCAGTATATTGTGGCTTGCTCTCTGATTAACAGACTTCTTTATCTTAACTTAAAACATTCCAAGCCTTTGAGACAAAGCTTTATTTCTTTAACCAATTACAAGTCAAAGAATCTTTGAACCCCCTTATAACCTGTAAGCCCCCCACTTTAAGATGTCCCACCTTTTTGGGCAAAACAAATGTATACCTTCCATGTATTGATTTATGATTTTACCTGAAATTCCTGTCTCCTTAAAATGTATAAAACCAAAATGTAACCCAACTGCCTTGGGACCATTTGCACAAGGCTTCTTGTGTATAGTTCCCCAGGCCAGTGGTTACACATACTTGGCTCAGAATAAACCTCTTTAAATTATTTTACAGAGTTTGGGTTTTTTTCCATTAGCAAGATCAAAAGTCTTCTTTTACTTGGACATGCTAAATGAAATCAGTAGGCCCATAATTGGGGGAAAACTGTGTTTTAAGGTTTATTTTTCAGGCATAGTTGCAGCAGTTTTTTTCTCTAAGAAAACATTCTAGGGTAGCTAAGCCAGACTTAGTTTTTCCCTTACCCCTCAACTATACCATTTGTGGTTAAATTCAAACTTTGTATATGCTACAAGCTGGGAAACCATGTCTTCAACCAAAATAAAATATTTACATCATGATTACCCATGGGCTTAAATCATACCTGCTAAGGTTTCACATGCTGTTCTTTGATAACAATCTTCACTAAATTCCAGAAATGCCAATGCTGTGTTTGAACAGAGAGTTTGAAAAGTTGAAAGGTCCTCAAGAGAACATTGAGGCAGGAGAGTGAAGGCCAGGTAGGCAGGTGTGGCTGGGCCAGCTCTACTTGCTCTGTGCTCACAAAGTCCTTCCTAGTGAGGCTCCAGGCCAAGCAGAACTGTGATTTTTATTTTAGCTGATTTTTACTTGTACAGTTTTTCTCAGCTGTATTCCTATTTCATTATGTCAATAACAATAAGCAAGATTTTGTTTTTTTGAAATACTGCTATTACCTGTGTTAATTCTCACAGTTTCTCATTGTTTTAAAAGAGATTTCTAACTCTAAATGTTAAAATTTCTCCCATTGTTAAAACCTCTCTCATTATAATAATTCTATATCAGTGGAAAAGATCCCAAACCATATAGTTTGTCTGTCTTATTTGCCTTTGGCTTTCACTTGCTGGTCCTAACCAGGTGTAGACCCTTTGGAATGTGTAGTTGCTTTCTAGAATAATAATACTTGTAGGTGGTTCTCTCTGCACTGTCAGAGAAGTGGGACACTAAATAATGATTTGATTTGTGTTGTTAGTTTCTTAATGGTGTTACTTCCTTGGTAGGGTTGCCAAATACAGCATAGAAAAATATAGGACATTCAAATAAAGTTGAATTTCAGATAAACAACAAGTAACATTTTATAAGTATGTCCTGTGGGGTATTTGGGACATACTTATACTAAAAAATTATTTGTTGTTTATCTGAAATTCACCTTTAATTGGTTGTCTTGTATTTTATCTGGCAACCCTATTCCTTGGATTTCTTCTAGGAACACTACTCAAAGAGTGGGATCTCATAGTTAGTGTCATTAACAAATGCCATTTATTATGATAGGGTCTGAATCTGGTGATATGGAGTGACCTTAATTGGAGGCCAAACTATGATGCTGGGGATACAAGACAAGAGATGATGAGGGTTTGTCATTCAATTGTGGTTCTCCTTTGAAAGCAGACATTCATAAAATTTACCTTCCCAGGTAAATTCTGAAATGAAGGATTTGTGAGGCCAGTCAAGGGAAGAGAAAGTAAGAAGATAAGGGGGGCTTTGAGACATACTTAGTTTTGTTCATCTTGAAAGGGACTTATAGTCTTGTAGGGACTCTACTGGGGAATGTACATATGTATGCATACGCGTATGCATTCATGTATGTATGCATGTATGTTTGTATGTAGGGGAGGACAAAGGAGAAGGAAAGGATGAGAGAACAGGGATGTAATCTCCCAGCAAGAAAACAAATCTGATCATATCATAATACACATATAGGCTCACAAAGATCTCATCATTAAAGTAATTTATTTCTCACCCAACTCCAAAACTATCTACCAGAGTTTCCCCAATCAATTTAGAGTCATTATATTTTTGTTCATTTGATTATATGTACACATTTCATGTCATCTATAAAAATGAAGTAAAAATTTGCTTTGTTTTTGAAATGTTCCAATTCCAGAAATGGAAGCATTAATTCCCTTTTCTTAAGCAGCCTTGACCAGAGGAGCTTGGAGGCCCAAGTGAAGTATGTGGCTGGTCAGGGGCACAAGATACCTCTGATTTGCTCTGTAACCCTCAGCAATTCTTGTACCTTTGCTTTCCCTTCATGTTTTTGCCATTTTCAAAGCCATTTTCATAAGCCAATCTAGTTCTATTGAGAAAAACCTCCCCCTCTTTACCAGACTCTGCCCCTAGGCTTTTAGCTGCTTTCTGAGCTACCAGCAAAGCATAATCTGTGGGAGTAGGGGATACCTCATGCTCCATAATTCTATGGTTGCCTCAAAAGAAGGGATCACAAGGGTTTAAAAGAATTTTCTAAGCTAACTTTTATTAATTTGAAAACTGCCACTGTCCTTTACTCAAATGAGTAAGGAGACATAAAATTTTCCCAAGGAGGAAGTATAAGAAGCTAATGAATATTTCCACCCCAAAATGGGTCTCAATAGCAGTAAACAATAATACAAGTTAAAATGAAATGCCATTTTCTCTCCAAGTTAGCAAAATTTTGAGAACATATCAAATTCAGTGTTGGTGAGAGCAAGATGAGGTATTTTTTCCTATTCACTGCTGATAGTAGTTTGAACTGATGCAAACTTTGGAGAAATAATTTTCTAATATCAAACAATATTGCTTTCAAAGTGCCTTTGTCATATATTTTAATTAATGGAGAGTAATGCAAATTATATTCAGTTGGGAATCAATTATGTCAAAATAGTAGAAAAAGAACTACAAAGAAATATACAAAATGTTAAAAGGGGTTATCTATAGGGGATTATGGTTATATAATAAGTGATTTTACTTTTGTTTTACCCTTTTCTATATTGCCCAAGTGTTCTATGGCAGTCAGAACTCATACCAGAGCATGAAGGAGGAAGGCAGATATGCGCTCTCACATCAGATTTGGATCTTTCCAGAGTTTAAACTTTTCCAGTAGGAAAACAAAAGGCTCTAAATTCCCTTGAATGAGTTCAGCTTCCGTTTTATTTGCCTAACCTAATGCTGTGGCACTGTTCCTCTGACAATTTGAGTGATGGCAAATTCCGACCTCACCACTCTGAAGAGAACCTGGCAACTTACAACAGCAAGGGAGGTGTCCGAATGTTCCTCTGTGGGAAGGGGAGGAATGGCCACTGGGTTGCACGAACAGTGATGGATATTAGTTTCTGTTTCGTCTTAGTCCCTTCAGAGATAAAACAAAGGAATTTCTTTTGATCCAAGCAGTCACAGATCCTTTCCAGTTGACTTTCAGGACCTGAGGGGAAAACTTAAGGATGCTGAAGAGGTACTAATTTCTCAACTTCACAATTCCATTCCACTGTCTTCTCCACTACGTAGAGCTGCCCATGGAGGCTCTTTTCATTCTTCCTATTTCTTTTCTGTGGTCCATGATCACATATAACCCTACACTAAATAAGGATTTAGTAGCAGACACATTCAATTTGTTTTTACAATTGTTGAGTTCTTTTGGTGTCACAGTGAGAAGGGTAAATCAACAGCAGAGGTTCCACATCGACAGCACATTCCATGGGAGGTTTTTCTCTCTGAAAAAGTATGGAACTGAGTTGTCTTTGGATTTGGTGAAAGTTTCTTTTAACGCATTCACAGCTGGTTGCGTGTGGTGGAATTTAACAACGTTCTTTCTCACCTTGAAGAAATCCGACAGACCTTGATTTTGCTGCTGGCTCCATCTCTTGTTCTTGTTGCAATTTGGGACAAGTCAATTGCCTGCTTTGAACTTCCGTTACCAAACTTAAATAACTATTGACTCTTTTGTTCTCACCTTGCTCATCCCTACCAAAAGAATAAAATGAGATTGTGTGAGAAACCTTTTATAAACTATGTTGTGAGCGTCACGGTGATGGGAATGAAGGAGGGGCAGAGGAGGTGGAGTCCTTGTTATTGGGGCCAACATTTCAAGGTCAGGGATGTATCAATGATGCATCCAACAATAGAACCCAGATTTCTCAAAGGTAAAGTCTTGCTTCTTATTTAAGGTAAATTTTCAATAATGTTTTACCTAATGCTCCCTTGTTGGGTAGGTTTTTTTTTTTTTTTTTTTGAGAATTGGAGAATATCTGAAGCCCTTGACATTTTATGCAATTTATGTAAATTTTCAAAGGAGCAGCTCTGTGGCATTTTTTATATTCTCAAGGAGTATATGATCCCCCGAAAAAAATCCAAATAAACTCTTGATCTATTGCTACAAAGCATACAGGAGGCTACCAAGTTGAGAATAGAAAATAAGAAAAAAACAATACAGAGATACTTAATCTTGTTCTGGTCAAGTATTAATGATCACTTTTGTAACTCTAAGTATGAAATAAGACCATTTAAATTATCTCTTTTGACCAGCAGCTAAATGAAAGCAGTATTTTATTCCACCAGATCCCTTCTGCTGCCAGTTCCTTTGTACCAGTTAATTTTGATGGAAGACAATGCCTAATAGGATTATTTCAGACAATGGAGTGATTATTACCTAGGATATTTTTTCTCTTATGGAAGAAAGTGCATCTTTATTTTGGCTTTCCTATTTTTTGTCCAATAATGAGGTTAACTAATGTTGTTTAACCAACCAAAAGCTTTCTGGCTCTCAGAGACAGCCATTGAGAAAGGAATGATCTGAAATGTGAGAAGAGAGAGTCATTAAGCTAAAAATAAAATGGATTCCAAGCTCTGACTCTCTCCAAGGGTCTCCTGGGTGTCATAACTTTTGCTTAATGAGCATCTCAAGGGGGAAAGTCGTAAGTCAATGTCACTTGGCTGGTTTCAGTGCAAGCTATTGGGCTACATGTGTCAGTAGACTCTGCATTTGACCACAGAGACCTAGAATGAACCGAGGCATAAAATAACCTCTGACTGGCCCCTGAAGTAACAGAAGCTGCTGCTAAAATGAGACTAGGCCATGTGGGAAGGTCTACACATTCCTCAACCTCAGGTCTTCTGACAGAATCTCTGAGAATAGCATGACATGGCTTTTTAATCTCTAAATGGAGGAAAACTTATAGATCACCTCCCTGGATCTTAGGAAAAATGGCAATGTTTCTCTGAATTCACTTTGCACTGCTGTTTTAATGTTACTAATATATGGATCAGAGCTTACTATATAGAATCACAGCATTTATAGGCTGGAAGTGACCTCAGGCATCATTTTAGTCTAGGAGTTACTGCAGGGAGCTAGGAAGGAGACTCTGTGGTAATATTAATGTAGCATTGTAGTTAAGAGTAGGGACTCTGCCAGATTGCTTGGGTTTGAATGCTAGTTCCATCACTTCGCCTTTCTTTACCTCAGTGTTCTCATATGCAAAATAAGAATAATTAAAATATTTACCTCATAGTGTATTCCAAAGATTAGAAAAGATTTATAAAATTAATATATTTAAAGTGATTAGAGTGTCTGACAAACTAAGTGTTATATAATGTTTGTTTATATTGTCAAAGAATTTCACAAAGTGTCATATTAATTATATGGTTTTAAAATGTATTATTAACTACATATATTTGAAAAGTGGTAAATCATATATATGGGAAACATTATCTATTTAGTCTACACAGTGTTTAGTGAACATTCTTTGATCATTTGTGGTTGATGGAGGTAAATTCTCTCTTCCACAGTGTTTGTCCCAGAGTTTGGGACCTAAAATTCATCCATCTTTTCATTCATCCATTCAGCATCTATGGAAAACCTACCATGTGCCAGACACTGCTCTAGGTACTGGAGATACATCAATGAACAAAAGAGTCAAAAAATCCCTGTCCTGGCCAGGTGCAGTGGCTCATGCCTGTAATTTCAACACTTTGGAAGGCTGAGGCCGGAGGATTGCTTGACAAGTCAACCCGGGAGTTCTAGACCAGTCTGGGCAACATAGTGAGACCCACATTTCTACAAAATATATATAAAAAAAGAACTAGCCAGGTGGGGTGGTGTGTACCTATAGTCCCAGCTACTTGGGAGGCTGAGGCAGGAGGATCACTTGAGACCAAGAGTTCAGGGTTGCAGAGTTGCAGTGAGTTATGATTGCTCCACTGCACTCCAGCCTGAACAACAGATGATACCCTATTTCTAAAAATAAAAAAAACCAACCAAACAAAAAACCTGCCCTCACGAAAACTACATCCTACATCCTAGTATAACCAGCAAACTCTTTAATATTCGGAAACTGAGGTTCAAGGAATCTTCAACTGATTGCCCAAAGCCATATGGCTAGTCCCACATCCCCTATCACATCAGACTTTAAAAATTCTTCTCTACCATGCAGTTCTAAAAATGTCTAAAAGATGTATTTTCCTGTCAATTAGCTAACACAGAAACAGTGTGGTCGCACAAATGCACCAGCTGCTCCACATCTGACTAAATCATGTATGTTCCCAGCTTCTTGGGGCCACCCCAGCGCCCTTTCCTCTCTGGCCACATTCACTACACCATGCCATTTTTTGTTACCTCCATTTAAAAAAAATTCCGAATGCTATGATGATAATTGAGGACAATAGCAGTGATAAAGAAAGAAGATTTTGACTATGGAGATATTATTAAAGGGGAGATGGCTTCGTTTTTCAAGCTTCGTACTCCACATTCGGTATGCTTCTGTACCTGTGGGATAGAATGCCTACATAGTTTTCTCTCTTTTCAGACTGAAGTGTTCAGAAATATCTTCGTTGCTTTCTCAGAACTTATATACTCAATTTACTCTAAGTTTATTTTCATCTTCTTGTTCATATGGATGGGTATGTGGGCAGTTAAGCAGGTAGTTTCGGGTGTTATTTGTGTGTACGTACGTGTCCATCTAGCTTCCCAACTATCTCATTTCTTCATATCTAAGACACCGTCCTCTGTGAGATACACTATTAGATTATGTACCACTAAGAAAGAAAAATAACACTGTCAATTAAACTACCACTTGCCATCACTTGTAAAATGCATCCCAACTTCAGAGATGGAAAAATGTGAAAAGTGCCTGAAAACTCTTCATTGGTGTGAATGTTTTTCATGTGATCCATTACGAAATTATCCCATTTAACTGATGCTGAATAATTGTTGCACTGAAACACTATGGACCTACTCATTGTTTCAAATAGCCATAGAAAATGGAGCCCAGGGAAAAAGTGAACTGCTAAAAATCAAGTCCTGGGTCTTTTATTAAAGGTACACATTTAAATATTAATATTTATAAATGAAATAATGATGTTTTGGATTTGCTTCACAAGAAATCTGGTGGCGGGCTTTGTAGGACAGTATGGATGAGACTGGCTATGAATTGACAATTGTTCAAGCTGGATTGCAAGCACATGGGGGCTTATTGTACTATTTTCTTAAAATTGCAGGGAAAAAAGAACTTTGTTTACACAGTAGTGACAGAACCTCCCAGGAATACGAGTGGGCTCCCTCGTGACCAGGAGGTTATCTCTGTGCCCGGGGTGGTCGGTTCCAGGCATAGACTAAGGAGAGTGTGCTTCCTCGGACTGGGAGTGAGAAGAGGGAGGGGTGATGCTCGTTGCTAGTCCTTCATCTTCCGTCTCAATACCTCATTTTGCTACAGGGATAGTTGGCTAGTCCTTGTGTGTGCCTTCAGGCATCTAGCCCTGAAGGTCCTCTGCTACTTTACATCAGTGTTTGCTGAGCCTCGGGCTGGGCAGAGGGCTGGAATAAATGCTAGTTAAAAATAGTAACAACAACGATTACCAATTTCACTGAATGGCCAGCCACTGTGCTAAGTAGTTTGTTTTATTTAATTCTGTGACAACCTTGACAGGTAATACCGTTATTGTCTCTATTTCTACCCCTGGGGAAACAGACTGAGAAAAGTTAAGTGCATTTCCCAAAACTAGCAAGTGGCAGGGTCTGCATCTTAACCTAAACTTGTGCTCTAAGCCTGCCAGCAGCCCCAGGAAAAATTGTCTTCCATGAAACTTGGTGGGGGGCGCACAGCAGGAGACAGCAGGAGGTGAGTGGCGGGTGAGGGAACCAAGCTTCATCTGTATTTGCAGCCGCTCCCCATCACTTGCATCACTGCCTGAGCTCTGCCTCTGCTCCCCAACCCCCACCCCTGTTCATGGAAAAATTGTCTTCCATGAAACCCGTCCCTGGTGCCAAAAAGGTTGGGGACTGCTGCAAGCCACAGCCACGTATTGCCTTCTTTTCCATTGCACCAGATTAACAGCAACGGAAATCAGACCCTGCTGAGAATCACTTACAAAGTAAGATTAAAGACTCAGCCTCCAGCCAATAATCAGCAGATGCAGATGGGTGAAAAAGGAACATAGACACAGAAAATGAACCCTTATAGAAAGAAATAGAAGAGGAATTCAGAAGCCTCCCCTAAGTGGATAAACATAGTCCCAGCAGCAGGGACAGGCAGAGTAGGCCAGGGGTTTTCATTCCCTTCTGAGTCTTTAAACCACAGCAGAGTGTGCTCATGCTTCCTCTAGCCTCTTGGGCCTGGCTTCTCTGGTGTGTAACATGCCATCTCCTAGAACGCAGATGGTGCTTCTGGGTGCCCGCAGCTCGTTCCCCTCCACCTGGAATCCTGCCCATTCACTCTAATCGCCATGATAAGAAGAGTATTTTTGTACATGGTCCTGTCCCTGAAGAGCCCTGACTGTCCAACCATACTTTGTTACAAAATCTGATTATTATTCTTTACACTTGTACAGGTTCAAAGATTATTCCTGTGCTGATAGGCCAACTGCTACCCTCTTCTCCATATTTACCCACATATGCCTCAGTGACATTTAAATAAAAAGAACTTCTGGAGTGGGAAGTCTTGGAGTCATCATCTGGACTGGCTGATCATCTGGGCTGCAGGATCCCAAGATAGCTCAAGGGTGATATATGTACTCACAAGCAAAGGGAATTGCACGGGGATGAGACTATAGCACAAGTTATCACTAGCACAAGGCTTGGCATATAGCATATCCTATCTCATACTCCTCCCCTGTGTTTCTAATAATGTCACCAAAGATCACATTGAACTTCAGTGGGGCATGTTGTAAATCCCTCATGGTATCAGTGGAGACAAAATTAAGAAATATGGGCTGAGCTAATGCAACTAGGCAGATTAATAACTCTTTGAATGAATGTACTTAGAGGATGTCACCAAAGATCGCATTGCCTTTTGTGTCTACGCCATATGGAATTGACTATCAACTAAAATCTTAAAGTCTTATTTCACAAGTACAAATTCTTCAATAAGTACTTGTGCATTGATGCTTACAAACCAAAGTAAATAATCTTATATTTATTACTGTTATATAGGTCTAGGTAGATTCAGCTCATTATTCCAACCTGTTAAGATCTGTTTGGATTTTGATGCTGTCAACACATAAGTATATTATTCCTATTGGCTTTATATTCAGAAATTTATTAAACATGCATTCATCCAAGACACTGACAGAAATTTTCATTAGGACAGGACCAAGAACAGAGTTTTGTTATAAGTCACTAGACCTCCCCTCCCCCAAGTTGTTAATAAGCACTCTCTCTAGGTACGTTCATTCAACCAGTTATTAATGTGCCTAATTGCATTAGCTAGGCCCATATTTCTTAATCTTGTCTCCAATGATACCATGAAAAATTTACAAAATGCCCTACTGAAGTTCAAGTGTATTTTTGTCTATTGCATTTCCTTGAACTATTGTTTCCCACCAATTTGTCCACATTCAATTTGGCTAAAAGCAATTTGACAAAAAGCAATTTGATCAAGAAGATGATTTTGTCAAAACAATGATCTAGCTAAAAGGGAGCAATGCCAACTGATGTTTTTTTCAAAGTTGGTCATTTTTGTGTACTGCTGGACAGAATTGCACCAATTTTGCATCTTCTTTTTTTTTCCATACTCTGCTTTTTCTCAACAGTTTGATATGTTTATATCTAATGTATTTCCAGCCAGTTACTCCTATTGGACAATGCTTATAATACAGAACAATTGAAACAATCTAAATGTTCAGCAATTAATTAGAAGAATGGAAATGTCCAAGAATTGATGGGTTGCTTTAAAAATTATGCTAGTTTCCAAATACCATGTGGCAGGTAAAAGATTATATGTAGTCACAGGAAAAACAAATGGAAAGCTATCTTGCACTAATATGCAATCACTTGTTAGCCCTACTTGAATGAGATTATGTTTACAAATTGTTTCTGGTTTGTATTTATTGTTTTCCCCTAAAAGCATATGTTGTTTAAAAAGTCTAAAATAATACATAAATCATAATTGTAGTCAATTGTTCAACCACTCTCTTAGTTTCAAATAATTAGCTCCTGTTGTGGGATTCTTAGCTTGTCTCCTAAGCAATTCCTTAGTTATTCAAACTTTTCACAATAAGAGTAATCATGATAAACATAAAAGTTCTGAAAACTGTAAAATAATATTTAAAGATACTTATAGAATTGTAAAGCTGTCTCATGTTTTATAACCCATACTTGAACATCTAATGCTAAGAGATATTTATTTTCAACCAGTTTACTATATTGACCAATTTGCTTTCACAAAATTACTTTTGGCTAAATAATATGCTATCCATCTACCAGGCTAGTACCACATTAAAGAAAAAACAATGTGACCATATTGACAGTTTCCTTTTTAGTGAATATATTCTGGATCTTCTGGATCCACTGGCATCTCTTTTGGATGTTTTACAAACCATTCCTTTAATAATCCACTTAAGAAGCTTGCCAATTTGAGAAAATTTAACAGTATTCATATGTTCCTTTTGAAGCTGTCCTAAGGCACCAATGGGGGAAAACCTCCTACTTGAAAATAAATACTGACAAGCTGAGCTGCATTTTATCCCATGCATTTTATCCCAAGGATTTCATGCTGACTGATTCTCAAGGAAATGGCTCTACTTCTCCTTCCTCTGCCACCTCTACAGAATCAATTCAAGAATACTACATATTTAATATTCTCCCTGTGGGCTTCCCAATGTTATTTTCCCTTGACCCATCTTACTGTTATTACTGTGATTTTAAAAATCAGTGTGATTCCATGGGCCATGGGTGTTGCTTGGCTGTGCTCATGGCCTACATTTATGGCCATCTGAGAGCAAAGGTGTATAAGAGTCACAAAAGGCTCTTGTAAATTGCCAAGAAGCTCTTTATGAGCCTCCTACATGTTGCCTCCAGGCATTTATGTAGTCGGTTACACTTTACATGGTTTTGCCTAATATACCACATTAGATAAGACATAATATCTAAATTATGTTTCATCTTGTCTACAAAAGGATCCAGTCAGAATTATTAACTTGTAATACCATAGTCCTCACATTCCTAGGGTTTGTTTGAAATAAAATGATCTAATTTCATCTCTTAGTGTTTCTTCACATAAAATTGCATGCCCATGTAGCTTTAGTGAAGACCTGCAGAATGAAGGATTCTTCAAATGGAACATGAAATCATAATAGTTAATTTTAGCTATTCCTTCAGCCTTTCATTCATTTAATAAAAAATTAAAAGTAAAAATAACACAAAAAAAGGAAACTATTAGCTCTAGAGACAAATGACGTATTTTAAAAATGTGGGTTCTGTAACGATGGTGATTCCATCAGGGTTTGGTTAGCAAAGACAGGAAATTCTCATTCCTAGCGTTTACAATTCCAGTGCCTCTGTCTACCTTTTCGGGACTGCCTCCCAAGCATTCCTGTGCTGAGAAATCAGAGTCTGAGCGCAGCCATGAGGAAAAGATGTCAAAGATGAAAAACACAAGAACCTGAGTGACTCTTTCAATAGAGGAGATGTCATCTTTGATAAAAGAAATATAGAAATCTTGAAATTTTTTTCTGGACCCCGATTCGGCAGTTTTTTCCTGAACTGACATAGGTAATACATTTCACTTTTGTTTCCCTTTTTTTTCCTTTTCATTTTATTAGAACAAGAAAATAAATGACTGAGAATGGTTCCGATGTCATGTCTGGTTAACGAAACTAACACATTGCTTAAATATTTATTCTCACGTACAGACTATTTGGATTGCAGATGTGTAGCTATGTTGTCAAGTTAAAAATAATTCTTTCAGCAAGGCAAGGGCACATTGGAATGCTAATCCAAGCCCACTTCTATCCTTCAGAGCCTACAGTATGGGTGTCCTAGCTGCACAAAGTAAACAGCCCCGGCTTCACTTCCTTAGGACCCTCACCTTTCTGCTAGAGCCATTTTAACAATGTGTGCTGAGACTAGCAAGAAGCAGAGCCGCAAGAGGAGAAAAATCCTCAGATAGCCACTGTCAGTTTCAGAGACTTCACGTTCTTTATGGTGGGCCTGTTGGGGAAATTTTCTTCCCTGTAGGCCAAAGGTAGCTCAAACATTCTAATCATTAGAGTGAGTGAGTACTTCATCTAAACTATGTGCAGCTAATCAGTAATGTGGTTCAAAGCGAAACCCCATGAAAATACCCAGGGTCAGATAAGGCAGATGAGTCCTGGAAGGGAATATCCCCAAGGAGGTAGGAGAGAGATTCCAGTCTAAGGCCCCATTCTTGCTACACCTTCAGACATTAGGTAGAACGTCCTCTGGGGTTCACCTTCTCAGTGTGTAGATAGGAGGGAACCTGTGTCACAGAAACATGCACTGGGGACTTATATATAAATACAAACCCCTATCAAGAGTGAGAAAGACAATATCGAACAAGAAAATATGATTTGCTTTGTGTGGAGGAAGAGATGGATGCAGACTGGTGCTCTCTGTGAAAGGGCACAAAAAGGGGTTTGGAGATCTCAGGGGAAGTTTGAGATAACCATAATTCACTCAGTCCCTGTATATCTGACAAAGGCAAAGTAGGAAAGTAGGAACATGTGGGCAAAGATTTAAGAAAATAGAAGCAGTCTGATTATAGTCTATGTGTTCTCTTATAAGGTCTTCAGAACACAAAAAGAAGATTCAACATCTTATTTTCCCCCGTGAGAGAGAGATCAGTTCGATAGCTAAAAGCATCAAGTATTCCACCTTTGGAGTCAGGTCAAACTTGAACAAAAACATTAAAAGGTCCTGTAAATGGCTACATAAAGATTGAATTTTTTAACAACATTAGACAAATAATTGCCCTTTATACTGTTGAACTTGTTCTACATCATCTTATGTCTGACAAATCCCCTGGTTCTTAGTCTGTACTACAATAACTTCCAACTTCCCAATTTAATGTGCTACAATCACAACCACAATGTGCACACACCAACACCTCATTCCAACAGATTTTCCACATCTTGCAGAGCAGTGCCAACACAATTATAGCAGCAGGATTTAACTAATCCCCTCCCATGCCTAAGCAAGCACCAAGCGACATTTAGGATAAAAACTTATACAGATCTGGACTGACATTTGGTCACAATTCCACTGGGGTTTCTCTCTGTAATATTGGTCCTGCACCCAGACCCAGTTTCAAGTGGCAAAGATAATTTGATCCCATTTTAAACCATACTGATTCCACTGAGTGCACAGAGAAAATCCAGCCCACCCAGGACACTGCCGCACATGTGTAAAAGTACAATAAATCTACATGACTATTTCATTATGAAAGATGTTTTATTTTTTAAGCAGTGGTGCTTTTTCCCCTTTAATTCAGGGCTGTGTGTGCACATTTGACAGTGAGCTGTTATTATTAAAGGCAGGAGGTTAGGCAACGTGTTAAAGTTTCACATTAAACAACAAAGAGTTTCAAGGAATGTCCTCAAATTACACTCACAGTTTCAAAGTTCAAGAATGGTGGCTGAGCACTCCTTACCTTACAATTTCAGGTCCAAAGAGGTCTTTAAGTTTAAAGCAGTATATCAAATGTGCAGGATTTATTTTCTTGCATGAAAGTCTAATCTGTCATAGCACCCAGCTCCCCGGGAGGAGCCAGCCTCCTCTTCCCAAACACCAATGAGGGAACCAGGAGAGAACATGGGGAAGTGGCTTTCCTGAAAGCCTGTCATAGTCTGCACATGCTCTTTGTGACAGAGGTGCCAAATTAACCTTGGCATGAGGCTTATTTTGAAGTCCTGGGCACTTCCTGGGGAAGAAAAAGGTTATAAAAAGTTCTAGCCAATCTGAAGTTTTCATGCTTTTGTTGAGATGTGCCTCTCATTCATTAAAAATCAAGAGAAAATATTTTCTGTTAATTAGCTTTCTGAGGTACAAGCAAGTCTATTAACAATCCCCTAATATGTTGAGATAAGAGGGAAGGCTTATCTTTTGGAATTCTACTACTGTTCCTGGCTAGTGTGAAGGAGTGATCTACAGTTACAGCTCTGTCTCACTACTTAGAAAAGTTTCTACTCCATAAGAACTGACAGAATGTTTTACTGGAATGAAGTTCATGATTATCAGTGGACAATAATGTTTGGTAACTATGCCCCACCAGGACCAAGGGTAAAATGAAAACCCATTGCATGCATCTGTGTTATAAAATCAATCTGTGACATTGACATAATATTTCCAGAGAACTCTCCCCATCAAGGTAACTAAGAGTCATTGTGAGGAGAAGGCACACACGTTCTCACGGGACATAAATACGCAATGACCAGAAAAATATCTGCCTGTTCCTTTCTTGTCTGTATTTATCCCCCTGGTACCATGTGCCATGGTGGTGCGGGAGAGAGGTATTGGGTAGGGGGGAAAAAAAGTCAAAATAATCAAACCTCTTCAAAATAAAATGTTAAGATCCAAGCCATGGTTACTCTGCATGGAGTTTGATGTTGCTGAGTCATTCTACCCTCCTTGCTGGGATGCTAGCCGGAAGCAGTTCATCATAGTGAGCAGTTAGCCATGGAAGTAAATAAAAGAAAAAGACAGCACCAGGAAGTAGAAAGTGGAGCAAAGGGACCTGGTTCTGGTTCACGATCTGTCTTATTTGTACAAACAACCAAATCTAAGCCCAGGAAGGTTTGAGGGCTCTCTAGGTCTCAGTTTCTTTATCTGTAGAGTGATAGAGTTGGACTAGTTCAGGGATAGAAAATTAAATGCCTGCAAGGGTTCAGAGTACAGTGTGCTGGGTAGGCGATCAGGTGAGATGGATAACACCTGTTTGTGTTTTGAGGGGCGGCTATCAGTCCATGATAGCTGATTCCCAGTTGGAACGTGGGCTACATTACGCCGGATCCTCTGATGTTTTAAAAGAAGCTAGAAATTTGAATTTTTATACAAAATCTTCTAAATCATATATGTGGGTAACTTACACAAAATATTTTAAAACACCATGAATGCCAGATAAAATCCATCTGTCAGTCAAATTTGTCCTGCATGCCACCAGTTTGTGACTTTTGGATTAGATATCTTGAGTTTCATCCTGATGGAAAATAAATAGTACAGGGATATTAGCCTCTAAAAGAAATTGTCTTTCAGGATGCTGAACAGACAACGTAGGACTTAAAGAAGAGGCTGCCTAATACTTTTGTAGTGAAATTGGGGACCTCATGGTGGTGATCTCATGATCCGTGACCTGAATGACGTCCCTTGGAAAGGAGGCATGTGAGACCAATGGCATCATTAGCATTCTAAGAATCTGACAAATGGCATGATAATCCACACTAGGGAGAAAAGAAAATATTGTTCCAGTAGTGTAAAAACCACCCAGATGCAGTGCTACTACCTTACCTCAAGACTGAAATACTGAAAGTAAAAGCAAGAGGTAAGACAGGGCTTATAATAAGTTGCTGCATTCAAGAATTGAGAAAAAGAAAGGTTTATTGACTTGCTGAATAAAGGAGAGATGTTGGGGCAGGGTGGCGATTCATGCAAAACAAAATCAACTAATTAAGTCTTAATTCCACATCAAAATGCAAAACTACAATTAGGAAAACTCCATCTTCATGGTCTAAGCCATCTGACTAGTGCAGTCTTTCCTGAGCCACCGCACAGGCTCTGGCTGGGAGGGAAATCCCATTCTGTGAGTGGGGGATTCACCCGTGTTGAGTGAAGAGTGCTGACTTGCCCAGAACCCAGGCGTAGTTCTGCAAACAATGCTCATTAAATATTTGCCCTGGCTGGTGAACCCTGGCAAAGAGACTGTGGACGGAAGACCGGGATGGGTAGACCAGGCCTTTAATCTTTCACAATATGCCTCCAATCTGAATCTTTTCATTCTCGGAAATTTCCCTTAACCTCTTATACTGCCTTTCTTATAGGTTACCCTTTATTCTTTATTTTGCTGTATCTTAGTATAGTAGTTAAACTGCATTTTGATGTTTTGCCTACTTGTCTGTCTACCTCACTAAGCTATAAATTGCTTGAGGTAGGGATCTCTCTCCCTCTCCCTCTCTCTCTCATTTCTTTATTTCTATCACAAGCCATGCTTGGCACATGTAAAGAAAGTAGTAAATATTGGTTGAATGAATCAGTATATAGCCAGCAGGCTAATACTTGGAGAGGTAGTATGTGTACTATATATGCAGAGAAATTAATGTGATAACAAGGCCAGCCTTTGGAAGAAAATATATTTAGATGTAGTGCTTTTTCCTATGAGGATTATATTTTCTCAAAGGTATAGTTAATAATTTTTCAGTTTCATGCTATTGTGGATTTTTAGTTTGTACAGTGTTAACTCTAACTTTCCCCATTGCAGTATTTACCTGCCTTTGCCATAAGCTGAGCTTTCTAAGCATTCTTATTAATATTTACGTTTCATATGACCATCTGTGGGGATGTTTTGGTCAATAATTAGTGTACAGCTGAGAGTTAACATCAACTGGCCACCTTCAAATCTCACATTACTCTCACAAATGCAACAGGGGGAGTGAAGGGAATTCGTTTAACTCTGAAGAGTTACAGGGCAACCCGTGGCAGTAGGAGCATACACTGCCAGGAAGGCTTGGGGCCCAAAGACGAGAGTGGCTAGAAACCAGTAGAGACAGCCACCACCATAAATTTTAAAATAATTAAAAAAAAAAATTAAACACAATTTCTACAGAATTAAATTTATTTTGGCCACAATATTCTATAATTATTTGAGAAATTGGTGAATAGAGAGAAATAAAGAAATGAAGAAAAAGCAGTGTAGGTGATTGTTTCCATTATCCATTGCTGCACAGCAAACTACCCCAAAACTTAGTAGTTTAAAACATCTATTTTATTATCTCAATGATTATGTAGGTTGAATGAGCCCACCTGAATGATTCTCCTGCTTCAGGTGATGTCACGTAAGGCTGCAGTCATCTGGGGGCTGATGGGCTGGAATGTTCAAGAAGATTCACTGGCACATCTGTACCTTGGCAGGGATGGCTGGAAAATGGCTCAGCTGGGCTCAGCTGGGACACAGGGATAGGTGGGCCTCTGTTCCTCTTCATGCAGTCTTAGGGTCTCTCCCTCTCCACATGGCCTCTCTGTCACAGTAGCCAGACTTCTTAGATGACGGCTCAGGCCAAAGCACTAAACAAGTTGCCAGACCTTCTTGAGACTAGAATTGTCACAATATCACTTCTGCCACATTCTGTTGGTTAAAGTGGTGACAAGGCTAGCCCAGATCCAATGTGGAAGGGGGTTACTCAGTATGGGAGGTGTGGGGTGTTGGGGCCATCGTTGGGGAAGAGCTACCACAGCGATCTTCTCACCAGGACCATTTCACCGTCTCCTTTGTTCACAAAGAATAGAAGTTATAGTTAGTCTTTTTTACCCTTCAATGGCCAATATGTGGTCACATATTTGATTCTGTTGTCTATTGTCAGCTCTTCTTGATATATGGATGGGAATTTTAAAAAGTGCCTTGACCTTCCTTACATTAGAAAGTCTAAAAGAAAGGTTTAAAAAAACCAGGTCATCTGGCAGTTTCTCACAAAGCTAAACACAATCTTACCATATGAGCCATCAATCATGCTCCTTGGTATTTACCCAAATAAGTTGAAAACTTAGGTGTGCATAAATGTTTATATTAATAGTAGCTTTGTTCATAATTGCTAAAACTTGGAAACAACCAATATATTTTTCAGTAGGTGAATGGATAAATATTAATAAAATATGGTGCATCCACACAATGGAATATTATTCAGCTATATTATAAAAAGAAATGAGCTATCAATTCAAGCAATGAAAAGACATGGAGGAACCTTAAATGCATATTGCTGAGTGATAGAAGCCAGTCTGAAAAGGCTACAGTACTGTATGATTCCACCTATATGACATTCTAGAAAAGGCAAAACTATAGAGACAGTAAAAACAAAGTTTTTTTTTTGGTTGCCAAGGGTTCAGTGGGAGAGAGGGAGGGTGAATAGTTGGAGTACAAGGGATTTTTAGGGTGGTAAAACTATTCACCACCCTAAAAAATAGATACAGTATGATACTGTAATGGTTGAGATATGACATTATACATTTGTGAAAACCCATAGAACTATACAACTCAAAGAATGAATCTTAATGTAAATCATGGACTTTAGTTAGTAGCAATGTTTCCATGCTGGTTCATCAGTTGTAACAAGTGGACCACGCCAATGCAAGCTGTTATTGGACAACTATCAGGGAGGGAGGAAAGGAAGATGGGGCATAAGGAACTCTCTGTGCTTTCTGCTTAATTTTTTTTTTTTTTGTAAACTTAAAACTACTCTAAAAAATAAAGTGTATTAGTTTTTAAAAAATGAGTTCAAGAATGAATATTAGAATACATTCCTTTGTGAATTAATTATTTTCTTGGAAGATTTCATATAAATTGCTTTTGCTTTTAAAAAAAATCCAATCACACTTTCAGCTTATTAAAGAAACTTGCTATTTAAAGAAAACTTGTGGTGATTAAAACCATCACCCCTTCACCTTTCACCAGTGAATCTTTTTATTGATCAGATTTGTATAAAGAAGCACACAGCTGCATATTAGCCAGGGAAAAAATCTCCAGTCGTGTTTTAAGTCCAATTTAGGAAAGTAGTTATTTGCTATAAATTTAAGAGTGCTATTCACAGTAGGTAAGCAGGATTCTGAGACTTGTCTGACTTTTGCTTCCCTCCAAAGGAAATCTTTTTTAAAAGCCAGAGTATACCTTAAAAGGTGAACAGTGACTTTTTTCTACCGATCATTTTATAAATTGGCAATAAGACCCACCAGAATCAATATGATCAATAGTTAAACTCTTTTTCCGGGGCTCCTCCGTCCTTTGCCCCTTCCACACCCTTCCTTTGTTCTCCTAAATCTCTTCCCCATGGTGCCCTGCACCTCAAGTTATTCCTTGACTGCCTAAGGCCTCTGTTGATTCATAGCCCATCTGGGTTTTCTTTTGATTTGACTCTAAGGCTCAAAACATACCTACCATGCATCCATCCCATTTTGGTCCTGCTTAGGGCAGTGAAATCTCTCCTTTTGAATCAGAATTCCTTCATTCCTCTGAAATAGCTTAGGACTTGGAGGGGATGAAGGTGGTGGTGGTTGTATCTAGGTCTCCCCAAATTTCAGGCAGTATGTTCTAAATTACCCCAGAGAATCCATATTTCCAGTAAATAGTTGGAAATGGTGCTACTTGGTATTGGGATAGATCAGTAATAAACAAACAAACAAAATCAAGACCTATTATGCAGGAGGATACTTTCGATCCATATTTTAAAGTTGTGATTCCTAACCATGGGGTCAAGTGTGTGCATTGAGAAGTAGGGTAGCAGGAAGAGGGTAGGGAAAATGGGTGGGAAATGGGTCACTATGGCCTCAGAAGCATTTCTAAAATAAAAATGTCTGGGTTCCAACTTTAACTGGCTACATCTGTTGTCTGAGGGGGGAAGGAAGGAAGAAAGAAAATGTGGAAGATGCGTTTTAACAAGAGCTTTCTAGCTAATACAATTCTGATATTTTCTCCAGTTGAATTTGGAATTCTGAAAGAGATAAAAAGAATAAAATTCATTTAAAAAATCCAAGAAATTATAAAACAAAAGTAAGCAGAACTGAAACATAAATAACAGATGCCTATGAAAAACAACCAATTAGAAATTCTTGAAACAAACAAACAAAAGTCTTAAAGAACTCCGACCTGGATCTAGTCAAGGAGAGAATTAGTGAATTTTTGAAAAGAGAATAAAATAATTGGCAGATAAGCAATATTTAAAGGGAAAACAGCTGAGAATTTTCTAGAATTGAACAGGACATTTGTTTCTATATTTGAAATGTGTAAAGTGCCTAGAAGAATAAAGACGATTAAGCCCAGGCCTGACATAAGTCTTGGGTCCAGTCTATGGCCATACCACCCAGAACATGCCTGATCTTGTCTGATCTCAGAAACTAAGCAGGGTCAGGCCTGGTTAGTACTTGGATGTGAGTCTTGGGCTCAAATCTGGATTCTCTCACCTCCTGTGTCATCTTTCTTAAGTTACTTTATCCCTTTAACCTTCTATTTCTTCATTATTAATGTAGTGATAATGATACCTGCCTGTGGCAGTTTTTAGAAAGGACCACACATTCATTGACACTCCTCCCAAAAGGTGGAGTCTATGTCCCTTACCCTTGAATCTGGGCTGGCTTGTGACTGCTTCAGCCAATTAAGTAAGGCAGCAGCGATGCTCTGTAATTCCTGAGGCTAGGTCATAAAAGGTCTTGCAGCTTCTCTCTGATGCTCTTGAATACTTACTCTCTGGATGTCCCCTGTTAGGACACTACCCTTGGAATCCAGCTGCCATGATCTGAGAAGACCAAATCACATGGGGAAGCTATGTGCAGGTGATCCAGTCACCAGTCCCAGCCGAACCCAGCCTTCAAGTCATGCCAGCTCAGGTGCCAGACATGTGGGTGAAGAAGCTTCTTGTTGATTTCAGCTCCCATCTGCTTTCATCACCCCTGGCTGGGGCCCCAGACATGGTGAAAAAGCAGCCACTCCCACTGTCTGGTTGGAATTCCTGCATCACAGAATTCACATGCATAATAAAATGGTGGTTGTTTACTGCCACCAAGTTTGGGGTAGTTTGTTATGAAGCAACAGATAATCGGATAACTGGAACACTACTTTGAGAGCTGTAGTAAAGATCAAATGATGCATTATATATAATATAACTACCTGGTTCACAATTGCATTAAGAAATATTGCTTTCGAGGTACATGTAGGACATCCAGGTACATGTTTTGAATTATAACAGTAGTAGTAGCGGCAATAGCCACTGACCTTTCTGAGTGCATGTGATATGCCCAGTACTGTTCTAAGTGCTTTCCACGCATCTAACTCACAGTCCTCAAAATAACCCCATGCAGACTATCAATGTCGCCATTTTATCCATGAAGACACTGAGACCCACGGAAAGGTTAAGTCACTTGTACAGGTCACATAGCCAGCAAGTGGATGGATAGGGTTTTGAACCCAGACAATCTGACTGTGGGGCTTGCTCCTAGCCATGCTATTGTACTGAGAACAGTAGGACAGGCTGGGGCTGGGACTGAGGAGTGGTTGAACCCCAGAGATGTCAGGTAATTTTTCTCAGGGATTGGGTATAGAAATAAGACGAGATTGCCAAGTGTGGGCCAGGAAATCTGACTAGCAAAGGGAAAGGCTAACACAACAAAGCAAGAGTGCTCCAAGAAGGGAAAGGGGCATGGCAGGAGTCCAGGGAAGGAGCAGAATGAGAAAGGAATTTGGAGGCATATCCACCCTCCCCTTCTGGGGGCCAGCCTTCAGGGGCAGGGAGAAGTGATATTTTCCACCCAGAAGTTTGACTGTGGACGCTAATGGCATAGAAAAAGTATAACTACAACTAAACCCATTGCTGAAACATAAAAACTTTGCTGACATTTCCGATTAACATCTCTCCTCATTAAAGGCTGAGATTCTTTCTCTCAGGGAGCTCTCAAATTTATTTGCAGCTAGGAGAGATCTAACTATTTCTAAAAAGTTTAATCCTCCTTGTTAAAGCCCAAGACATGCCAGGCAAAGAAAAGCCAATGTGCTTACTCCTTTATCTCTTGAGAATGGTGACCCTAGAAAAGCTCCCTTTGAAGATACTCTGAGCTGCACTGGCAAGTTGATCACTTGGAGTCTCCCCTCTGCTTGTGCATGCACAACCTACCTCCAGAATTGGCTGTACTGATTGAGGCATTGGTTGGAAATAAAACAATAGTATTTTTATGCACATTGTTAAGGATTGTGTCCACGACTCAATTCCTTCGTCTGTAAAAGAGAGAATTGAAACAGTGACAGTGAGCTACAAGTGAGCTGAAATTCTGCAGGGAATACTGGCCAAGCGAGGGGAGGGTGGAACTCGCAACTCAGTACCTGGCAGACAGAGTTGACCAAGTACAGCACCTCGGGTGAGATTCCTGGGCTGGGAAGTGCCAGTGGTTAGATGTGAGTGGGATCTGACTTTGAAACAGAAAACTCATTTGAAATGAAAGTAGCCCCAACCTCTCCATTGCTCTCCTTTTTTCTTTTAAATGCTACCAGGCTAGGATTGTCTTTTAATTTAAACATGCTGTTAGTAGTCAATGGCCTGGCAGTGCAGTGGCCTCAGACATTTCCCCTGGGACTATCCTTAAACTCTCAGGCTTTCCTGTCTCCCTGAACAGCTCACGAGGGAGTTTCAACCAGCTCTTCTCATGACACTTCTACAGTTACTCCCTCTAAACTCTGTTCTGGGCAGAGGAGATGAAGAGGTTTTGTGAATTAGTGTGTCCCCCAGTTTTAGGCCTGAAGGGGGCACCTCACTGGTGTTCCATTTCTGTGATTTACAGTCCTTTTGCTGTGGAAGCAATTCTAATGATCTCTGCTGGCTTCTGACTCCAGAGTAGCTAAGGCTTCCTCTCTCAGTTCACCTTCCTGGACTGAGGCTCATCAGGAGAGCCCAGGTCCCCCTAAGGAGGCTACAGTGGGCTCCCTGTATTGCTCAGCAGGGCCCTTCACACAGCCGGTCCCCAAGACACAGAAGCAAGAGGCGGGCAGCCAACCTTTCTTTTTCCTTGTCTAATGCTTGCCCAGACACAGGGGGATCCCACGTGCATAAATAGCAGCTCCCAGATGTACAGAGCAATGAAACCCCGTTATAGGGCTTTAACCAATTTGATCTATCCTAAGGTGACTTTAAAACTCTTGTTCTTTTTCTACCACAGGGTGTGGTGATTAGGAACATGTGTTTGGAAATCCAAAGGCTATTTCCCATAGTTTTGAAATAAGAAAATTAGAAAACTATGGGTACCGTGGAGTCTTCTACTGGGATAGGTACAGCCCCACCTAGAAATTTCTAAAATTCAATGTTATACTTGATTCTAGTTCTCAATATGATTATTTTTATAGGAAGCATTATATGTTGCACATGTTCTATAGAGTTTGCTGTCTAGGTAAATTCGATTTTATCTAAACTTATCAGTCATTAATATAATCAGCCTCAAATATATTGATGTATTGATTTTTCTGTTCATGGTCTCATTTGTTTTTAATTTTCATGTAGGACTAACTTCTTCAAAGACCTGTCTTTCTCTTATTCAGTTCAAAGTACTTGAGATTTAACACAGTAATAAAAGAAAAAGATTTTTGAGATCTTGATCTGAAGTATATCTACAGCAGGGAAGTACCTGGGCTACAATTCAGAATTATATTTATTTATTTAAAAAAATATAGCCTATACTGTGTACCAAGTACCATTCCAAGTACTTTATGAATATTAAGTCATTTAATCCTAATAACTCTATGAAGTGGTACTATAATTGCATCCATTTTGCAGATGAGAAACTGAGGCACATAGAGATTAAGTAATTTACCCACTATCACACAGCTAGTAAGTGGTAGAGCCTGGATAGACTCTGGTTTTTATTTATTTCAACTCTGTTCTTATTCCTTTACATTATTTGGACCTGAACCTTCAGCATAATATAATTCATTGCCATGAAAAGATGTCCCTCACATGCAAGGGCATCATGCCTTCACTGTCAAGGCAAGCATGAGCTTTGAGCTGTGTTCATCCATTTCACAAGGTCCTCTGGTGACCAGAAGCAAGCATTTGCAAGACATCCAGCTGCATCAAAGGTGCAGAAAGAGAACCAAGCCAGCTGTCCCTCAAGTGATGAAGCCAGGAGCTGATCTAGCACTGTGGGCATATCCGCTGAGCAGCCAGCCATACAACCCTGTGTGTGTTTAGGTGATTTCTCCCCACACATGTTCCTCAGTGTAACCCCAAGTCACTTGTCCTGCTAAGCTTTTTTTTCTCTTCTGTGCTTTGTAACTCAGCTTTAACCCAAGCACTCCATGCTCTCATTTGTCCTTGCCTAGTCTAGGAACAAACTCCCTCGGTTCCCATTTGCCAGCCACGGTGTGCCAGTGGAGTGGGCACTTCCAGCCATTCTGCCTTTGCAAGACCAGCATGTGGTACTTGAAGAGGAGCTTTCCTTACTGCTCAGGAAGATGATCCTTCTGGCCCTTTTAAGCCAGCTCCTGCCCTCTTTCCAGTCTAACTGGTAAGAAAAGAAAGCCTTGTGATGATGGAATTAAAAACTAGGATGACTGGGCTGTTGGAGCTGGCTATGATCCTGATTATTTAATCCAGCCTCTCTTTCTAGATGATTGCATGCTTAGGAACACTAGCCCTAAAACGATGTGATCCTATCCTATTTTGAAAGACTCTTACAAAGGGAGTCTCCAAGCCTCGTTTGTCATGTGACAGACATCTTTTCTGTTTGCTGGGCTGAACCCTAGTCTTCCCTTTATCTAACTTTGGCTCATTCAGCAGATCACAACGTAAATATAAATTCCTAAGGAAAACTTTCTGAGCCCCATCTAGATTAATAGCCAAGTTAGATACTCATCGTACCCTATACTCCTTCATAATACTTAATGAAATAAAATAAAATAATTAATTTGGGGATGTTTTGCTTGATACCTGTCTTCCCCCATACAATGTGAGCTCCAAAAGGCCAGGGTGTGTCTCTCATGCTGATCTCTGTATCCTGATGTCTAGCACAGTGCCTGGCATTTATTAGGTGCTGGAAGAAAGTACTTGTCAAAAGAACTTTGAGTTCAGTAGGTGGAAGAGAAAGAAAGTATGGCTACTAGCCATGTCTTTAGCTGGCTTTTACCCTAGGATATTAACAATGAGCTCCTTTCTCTCCCACCTCAGGAGGATACCTGGTCCCAAATAAGTACATGATTAAAATCACTACTTAATTCTTAACTTCTCACAAAGCGTGTGAGTGACTCCTTCTCAGACCAAGCTAAAAAGGATACTTCTGCAGTGGTCAACAAGCCACACTCCAGAGAAGTCCAATGTGTCCTTACTACCTTCATGACATGAGAGATCCAGGCCTCCTGAGGAAGCAGCCATTTTAGATAAGTTTATTGGCTCAATTCTAGCTTTTACAAATCTGGGTACTTCTGTATGGCTTTCTCTGATCAAACTCTGCTTGTTGCCATGTCTGATAACAGTGACCACAGATATTTTATAGTTCAAGAACCTCTAGATATACAGTCCCTAGGTAAAAGAGTCTCACTTTTGGTATTTTTATTAATATTTTCAGCATTTCTAGAACTCCGTGAGAGGTCTCTTGTGTTATTCTGAACAGTATCTATTTGAGAACAATTTGAGGAAAGTCTTGTTAAGTCTAACAAAGATAGATTTATAATATCTAGAGAGAATGTGTCCTTCTTTTGCATGTTTTGTTTCAAAAATCTGAATAGAAGTTGTTTTAGCTTGAGCTGTTAATTGTTATGATAACACTTAATCTGATGATTCTACAAATGAAGTAAAAAATGGAGTAGTGTTTGTTTCCTTGCTCAGAAACTTGGTCTGTGTTCTGATGTGTATGTTATAACTTATTCTGAAGGTTTTTAGAATTATATTGGATTTTTGTTCTGGAAGTGTGGCCTTTCTGGCCAAGAGTGAAATTTTGACTATAACTCTTTGGGACCTGGGAAGATTCTAGTTGCTCTCCTTGTGGATGAAAAGTAACCTTGTTCTCTGTTCAGAGGGATTTAGGAGATTGTTGAAAATTTACCAGATTTTCTGAAATCCCTTATATTTTCTTCCACATTCCTAAAGCCTTGCTTTTAGAGAGAACAAATGCACTTTACTTTGTAAGAAAAAGAGTCTTGTTTCTGATGTGATAAATTATTGCCAACCTGGTATTTTCTGCCATATTATATTTTCCTTGGAGGCCTCAAGGGGCAGGCATGAAAGGTGTGGATTTGGGTATGGAAAAGGGTTAAAGCCACTCATTAAATGTGGCACCTCCCAACCACAAAAAGAAAGAAAAAACAAATCCAGTCACAACACACACACACACACTCAGGTTTGTTTGTTTTCTAGGAAAAAAAAAAAGTCCCCTCCTCCATGGCTCAGGAAGTGCTTTGTATATTTTTGCTTTGCTATGGGTGTAATCTGTCTCCTCAGAAAAGCTAGAAAACAAAACTTTTATTTTTAACAGGATAAAGGTCAAAGTGGAAGACACCTTTCATAAAATAACAGAAAGGCCACAGAAGTCTCCCCAGTCAAGTCACCCCATGAGAACATACCCTCTGTATATTTGGAGGGTACATTTTCTGTCTGCTCCAAGTGTATGTATTTGATGTTATGTTGGGGAGGGGAGGAAGGCGGATGGGAGAGGACTCCCCTTCAGGCTAGCTAGTCCCCCACTAGCTGTCCTGGGCTGTTCATGATCTG
Organism: Daubentonia madagascariensis; assembly: GCA_023783475.1. Taxonomy (NCBI): domain Eukaryota; kingdom Metazoa; phylum Chordata; class Mammalia; order Primates; family Daubentoniidae; genus Daubentonia; species Daubentonia madagascariensis. The sequence continues at coordinate 6,491,234 of JAKFHU010002220.1, forward strand.
TGAGATTTTCCCAGTGGACTTTTATATTTCTGGGTCTTACATACTTTGAAATGTAACTATCAAAAGCATCACAAATTCCTTGTAGCAAACCTTGCAGCCAAAAGTCTCCCTTAAATTGAAGCTCCTCACCTCTGACTCCAGAAACTGTTAAATCCCTCACAGCTGCTGGTGCGTAATGGAATATTCCATTCTGCCCTGGCTCCATAAGTGATAACAGATATCATCCCTACTCAGCTCTAGCTTTTACCAAGGAAACAGTCATTCAGATTTCCCCCTTACTTCTCATAAAGAGCCCATAAAGCTGCCTGGGCCACACAACAAAGAAATTTTTTAAAGGCAAAAACAAACAAAAAAAAGACCCTAAAATTACATTTCTGGTTTTTTTTTCTTTATTATGCAATTTTTCAAGCATTTTCTCAATGCCCACCACCCAGAGCTATTTTCCTGAATTATCTCAGTTAAGTACACTTTGTCTGGATTTGAACATTTTTCATTAAAAAGGGAACATTTACAAAAATGGGAGTAGCAAATACTCTCCTGAGTGTAAGACAGGCACTTCTGAAAAGTGAAAGACACCCTGGGTTTTTACATGTGGGTTTGCTCCATATTTTAGGATCCTCCTTGAAGTAAGTTGTTCAAGGACCTGTGGCTGCATTTCCACACCAGCAGCTCAACAGTCTGCCCAAAGTCGTTGAAGGAACAAGGTAGGGCAGGATTCCTAGCCTTGGAGCCTCACTTCTAAGACTATTCTTGTGAAAAATTGCATTTGCTTTGCTTTCAGAGAACCAAATAATTTTATTAGGTCTTCAACCTTTTCTTATCCAGTGATTTGGAAGTTTTATAATTTTTGACAGCATGTGCGTGTATGTGTAATATATGTATATGCATATATAATTGCTACACACACATATGCTATGTATATATAATACATAGAGGGTTGTATGCTGTTTCTGCTGGACTTTTTCTGTTTAATCTCTCTCTTTTTTTTGCTCCTTTTGCCAGATATCTCAGAAAATGAATGATGTCTATAAATTCATTAAAGGACAACTCGGTACATAACAGAAATTGCGTGAGCAGTGTGTTAGGCCCTGTGACAAAAGTATATAGATAAAGGGTGGTGGTGGAAAAGCGCTAGGCTTGGCATCCAATAGAAGTTGATTTGAACAGCACCTTAGCCCCTTCCCAGGTCTATGTCCTAGGGAAAATTGTTTTAACCTCTATGAACCTCAGTTTATTTATTTAAAAAATATAGCTAATAATTCTACCTGTATCATAGGATTGTTACAGAGATTGGAAATAGTATTTGTAAAATACCCGGCGTTGTGCCTGCCATAGATGCGCTCAGTAAAATAGTAGTTTGTATTAATATTGATGATCATGATAGTGCAACATGAGTATTCCAGGAATGAATATGCAGTTTTGGTTCATAAATGTATGTCTGTATGTGAGACTGTGAAAGCCACAGCCCATGAGTGGCTTAACCAGATTCTCTGATTGTCCATGTCCTTGAGGCGTGGAAGAATGTCTGCCCACCATAGGAAGGTAGATTGGTCCTACAGCAGCTGTGGCACATGCTGTAGCTGGCAAGGGTGCCTGTGAATAGCAGAAACCAGTCATGGTTCCAGTGTGTGCAAGCTCAGATGAGGGCCTGTTGGTCCCTGGGTAGCCTTGACCTTGGCCTCCAAGAACAAGTCTCCAAAGTTCATAACCATGTGATTTCTCAAGACATGACTTCATTACATGCTATATGTGTCAAGTACCCCAATTTCCCGTCCATGTCCCTCCATCATGCACAAGACATCTATACAAATTGTTTCCGTTACACTGGGCATCCTACAAGCTGTAGATGTGATTTGAACTCAAATAGCAACTCTGGATAAGCTGCCAGTTTCTGAGTGGTCTATGGGTTTAAGCCACATTGAGTCTCACATTAAATCTTATTGAAAATGAAGTGAGGATATAAATTAACCAGTCAATTGATCAATCCAAACCACCACCCAGAGCTGGGATGAGATGCATCTGGAACATCACCTTATACAGAGACAGGTACAGACTGTGAGCTCTTCCTTCTTGCTCCACATCTCACAATGTTGACCCAGAACTAAGCAGTGGCTCCAACCTGCTCCCCATTCCACAGCCTGTGGATCCAATGCCATCTACCCTGGTGACCTCTTAAGGCTTGAGCTAAATTGCAGCCTGTTTAGCTGGGGCTATGATATCCTTTCCAGTTTTTTTCAGACCTTTCCAGGGGGTGAATTACATTTTCTAGTCTCTCAATCACTGGCTAGAGTCTGGCTATGAATGCACTGATATCCCAGAACCACAAACTAATATTTATTTTATTGTCCACACTCTCTGTGTTTTAGGTACTAGATTTAAATTCTTAGTATTGATACTTTCTGAGATAATATCTGCTCTTTGAATATTATTTTGTCTTGAACTTCAACTATGACTTATAGAAGCCAGTGGTTGCAAATGGGTTTATTCCCCCAATGCACACACCTTGCTTTCCTGAGTAGGGCCTTTCCTGACCTCAGCTCACTGGATCTTCTCATTGGCCTGGGATCCCTGCCCGTCCTCAATAGACCTGAACCCATCCTATCATGATACTAGACAAATTACATACCTCGCTAACCAGCTGTAGATAAAAATTCTCATCTACTATTGTCACTTGTTTGGCTTACAAACTCCAGGTAGCTTTCCCCAAACACCAGAACTAAACATCTTCAGTGAGTTAGGTCCTCATCACCAATGCTTCCATAATGCATTTTGCAAGTCCCTCTCCTGAATTTCTTCTTTGTTTTATCATTATTTTTAAGTCTTTTCTCTTAGAGTGTGAATTCCTGGAAGACAAGACAATGTCTAAGTCATCTTTCCCTCTCTGTCTCTAATACATAGTAGGTACTCAGTAAACAAATAAATAGATGAATAAGTTGCCTTTTAAGTCTCAATTCTATAATTCTGGAATATATTAATATTGGCTCAAGTTTTTTGAAGTCAACAAAAATGCTAAAAGATAGAGCAAAGGATTACATACACTTTGCTTCTTTATTCCAAATGCTTTCTCCTAATAATGAATTATTGCTCTGCTCTGTTTTATTAACAACAAAAATGGAATTAGAAAGAGCTACCAATTATTGAGCACTTGCTATTAGCCATGTACCATGTGAAGGGTATATGCATCAACTCAGGTCATCCTCCTCCATATCCTACATTATCTCCATTTTATGGAACACAAAATAGTGATGTTTGTTTTATAACCATGCCTGAGAACCAGAACATATTGGATGAGGGAGAAACATTCTCTATCCCTGAGAGTCCTTGTATAGAACTTCTTTTTTAGTTGATACTTTTGGCAGAGCTCAATCCCCGAGCACACTACACTTACACTGTTCTCTCTTCATGTACCAGAAGCAAATCAGAATCAAGAGATGCAATTGAGAAATGGATCTGGTTTTCTAACATTATTGTGGAACAGGAATTCTGATCTCACTAGTATGTCATAGCTAAAGCTGTTACACTTTGACTTTAGTTGGCTGTGCAGGGATGGAGTGGGTTTCCAATCCCTTTCTTTGTAGATCCAAAGGCATATTCATAACCACCTTTGAGGCAGCTTTGAGCAGTTCCCATATGAGTTCTTGGGAAGAAAGGGGACCCCCATTCATTCAGTTAGATCATCTGGATCAACCATGGCAATCAATAGGATGGCAAATATTTGCACCCTTAAATCATAGTCTGCTGCCCCAAGAAGGCAGGATTTCCCTTGCTTGGGGGGCAAATAATGTGGTCCTTAACTTTGGTCTGACCATACTTTATTTTTTATTCTTTTTTAAATTTCAAAATGATAAGGGAGTCCAAATGGTTTTGTTACATGGATACATTGTATAATGCTGAAGTCAGAGCTTTTGGTGTGCTCATTACCAGAATAGTGTTCATTGTACCTGATAGGTAAGTTGTACAAAGTGGAATTCAGAACATTTCATCCAAAATTATATAGTAACTCTTAGATCTCAGACCTAGAGCCCTCATGTAATTTTCTACCATGGGGATGTGACATCTTAGAAAATAAAATGTAATTTGCCTGGAATAACTCCAATAATAATGCTCTCATATTAGTATAAAGGTAGAAAATTGGCTCTTTTCCCTTAATTTTAAATTTGATTTTGGAACCGTACTTACAAACTTTCAAACACAAAGTCCGAAAAGAATGGACAATCAAGCTGAGTCTAAGCTGGGTGGATTCTAGCAACAGTGTCCTTTCCCCTGACTCCAGGCTGGGACAGAGAGCTCCTGTGAATATGCCAGAGTGAGGTGAACCCTTGGAGGGTGGTGGCAAATAATAGAATTTTGCTGTTGTTTGGATTTTCTTTATAACATGAAATATTTAGGTATCTTTGCTATTGGCAAAGAACGACAATCTTGTTTCCATAAAGCAGGTTTTCCCACAGCAGGCTCCAAGAGCTTCTCCACAGACGAAAACTCATCTCTGCACAGCAGGCGGAGGAGGAACCATCAGATTCAGATGCAGGTATTCAACTCATCTTCTTAAATAAAATGCTCCGGCTCTTGAGCAGTAGGAAAACCCCCCTGCCCCAAAGACGTCAGCCCCATTTTCAGTCTTGAACATCAAACTTGTTATCTTCACTCTTTATTTGAATACTTTCTCCCCAAAGGATTAGACTTTAGATCTAAGAGCTCCCTGTTTCTTCACTTTCTCAAGTTTGTAACCCACTCATCAGTTTAAATCTGGAAAGGCCCTCAATGATCAAAAATAACAGTGAAAATGAAAAAAATGCATCTCTGTTAAATACTTGTAATAATTCTACTCTGAAATATCTCACAAGCCACTGGACAACCTTCATTAGTCATTAGCTGTGGTTAAACATTTGAATCACATCATCATCCTATATATAATATTTGGCCTATAAACTGCAATGACGAAGAGTTGCTAAAATACTTTCCCTACTCCAACAATTGTGTCTTGTCACCAATTGCCATAAAAAATCCATGAATACCATTAAGTGCTTCTTTATTTTCCCTCTACTTTAATTAATTTCATTTTCTGATTAAGGAAAACCAAAACATGAACACTCTGGTTTATCCAAATCTGAATATGATATATAAGCAAATTTAATGCATTTCTCCATGTATGTGGACACTCTCTTACACATGAAAAATAATAGGTTAAAACATATTCATGCAAACACATTGCAGTTGTCTTTCATTTGGAACAAAATTTGGCTCAGCATGTAAAAGCTATATTAAAAGTATTAGCTAGATATGGTAAATAACTTGAACAAAAGAAACTTCACCTATTGCTAATAGAACTGGAAAGGAGACAGGCTCAAGGTTGAGTGAGATTTGTAGTCTGTCTGCAACATGGCAACATTTTAAACAAGATAATACCATTTCCTCTCCTTCAATAAACAGCTCTCAGTTCATGAGTCACTCTGTAAGCATTCAACAACTGGGCTCATAAATACCATACACCATCTGTCTCCCAAATTTATGAAATCTTTGCCAATGTCACTTCAGGACTAAAAATTTCTATCTCTTTTTTTTTCCTCCCCTGGAACATAGCTAAAAAGGTAACATGCTTGCACGGACTTGTAGAATTTTGGAACAGGGACAAGAATAAACTAAACATCTTGTGGTAATTTATTCTCAACAGTTGTATTAATAACATTTTTCTGGTTAAGTACAATGATTATGCTTTTCCAAAGGAAAAAAATCAATAAATCTTCTTTAGCCCCAGTTTAACCATAATTATTCTTTGTTTGAAGCAAATCCAGATGATTCACTTGGAATTACCCAGAGATTTTATATCTGTGTATGTATGTGTTTGTGTGTGTATGTAAAATATATAGTTCTATATATATATTATATATGTTTTCAGAAATCGCACAGATTTAATTTTTATTAACAGTATTTTATTTGATCACAAACTAACAACACTTCATTTAATCATTGTGCCAGGTCCATATAGTCAAGTAATGTTATCTTTCAAAGTGAGTACATTGGAAATTTTTCTCTTTTTCCATTTCTGTATTAAGGTATAATTTACCTACAATAAAAATCATCTTTATTTAGTCAGTTTTAAGAAATGTATACAGCCATGTCACCACCACCACAATTAAGATGTGGAATGGTCCTTTCACCCCTCAATATGCCCCTTGTACTTTGTAGCCAACGCCTCTCACTCTCGGCCCCCTAGCAACTGCTGTTATGTTTTCTCTCCCTGTACGTTTGTCTTTGAAAAAATGTTACATCCATGGTATCTTAGAGTATGTAGCTCTTTGAGTATGGCTTCTCTCACTTAGAAAAACCCACCTGAGTTTCCTCCACGTTGCTGCGTGAATCAGTAGTCCATTCCTTTCTACTGGAAACTAAAAAGCAGGGAGGACGAAGGGGGTGAGGGAGAAAAACCCGCCTGTCAAGTACAATGTGTGCTATTTTGGTGATGGGTCCACTTAAAGCCCTGACTCTGACTTCAGCGTGGTACAATTTATCCACATAACGAAAAATACTTTCACCCTCTTAATTTTTTGATATTAAACAAAGAGTATTATCTGTCCTGTGAGTTTCATGAAGGAAAGCAAGCTAGAAATGGAAACCCCCAAATGAACGTTTGTTCTTTTCACAAAATACTCTTTTGAGAAAAGCACTATTCTATCTGTTCCTTTCCTCCCAGATGTCGGGAATAGATAAATTTACATTCAGTAAAAGACACCACCACTGATTATATTTCTATCCTATAATAGCTTAAGGATCTCTGGCAATTGAAACATGGAGTTATAAAACTTGGGTGCTCAATATTCTAATCCTTTTGTGTCCCTAAAACTAAAACAGGGATTGCAAAGACAAAATATTGAAACATACCCATATTATTAAAGACATCAGATGATTTTGTACCAATTATCTTGAAAATTGCCTCTTTTTTTCTTTTTTATTTCTACTTCAGCAAACTGAGGTCTAGCTAATAAATTACTCTCCCTGTCCCCATTTCCCTATTGAAAATGAGGACACTTGGAATTATTTCCTCCTCATCTCAAGGGACTAACGCTGTGTTTGAGAAATACAAGCATGTGTTGCTCAGAACTTCTAGAAAAGCAAAGTATGGAGAGCCCATAGTGTCATTGGCGCAGGGAGGAAACTCCACAGTGTTGTATGGCATATGATCTGATAAAAAAAAAAAAACACACACTAATATTTTTAAAGCACAAGAAAAATTTTAAAGAGAATGGTAGATGAACAGAAACTATTATATCGAATCCACATTTGTATGGGCTTGAAAAAGTTTGAGAATGCTGTGCCACAGAGAGGTTGTTCATCAGTTTCTCTATCCTATCTGTCAAAACAGCCTGCTTGGAACTAAACATTTAGGACCATTTCAAAATCTTGTCTTTTGTGTAAATTCTGCAAATTGTCAAATCATTGCTCCTTGCTATGGCCCCTCTTTACTCCTAGGAAATGCTCTTAGCATAGTGATTGAAAAATTAATTTTTTGATTTTTTATTTATGTATGATAGTTGTACATATTTTGGGGGTACATGTGATATTTTGATGCATGTATACAATGTGTATTAATCAAATCAGGGTGATTTGGACACCTCAAACACTTCTCTTTGTGTTGGGAACATTACAATACTTCTAGGTAATTTGAAATATACAATAAATTCTTGTTAAGTGTGATTTTCCTACTATACTATCAAATGCTAGAGCTTATTTCTTCTATCTACTCTAACTGTATTTTTGTACTCATTAGCCAACTTCTCTTCATCCTCTCCTGCCCCCTTCCCTTTCCAGCCTCTGGGAACCACCATCGTCCTCCTTACCTCCATGTGATCCACTTTGCTGGTTCCCACATACGAGTGAGAGGACATGATGTTTGTCTTTCTGTGCCTGGCTTATTTCACTTAAGATAATGACCTCCAGATCCATCCATGTTGCTGCAAATGACAGGATATCATTCTTTTTCATAGCTGAATAATATTCCATTGTGTATATACCACATTTTCTTCATCCATTGATCCCCTGATGGACATGGAGGTTGATTCCACATCTTGGCTATTGAGATTAGTGCTGCAGTAAACATGGGAGTGTAGATATCTCTTCAATATACTGATTTCCTTTCTTTTGGAGATATTCTCAGGAGTTGGATTGCTGAATCATATGGTAGTTCTATTTCTAGTTTTTTAAATAGAACCTTCCTACTGTTTTCCATAATAACTGTACTACTTTACATTCTCACCAACAGTGTATGAGCATTCCCCTTTCTCTGCATCCTTGCCAGCATTTTTTATGTTTTGTCTTTTTGATAAAAGCCATTCTAACTGGGGTGAGATGATATCTCATTGTGGTTTTGATTTGCATTTCTCTGATAATTAGTAATGTTGAACAATTTTTCACATACCTGTTAGCTATTTGTATGTCTTCTTTTGAGAAATGTCTATTCAGGTCTTTTGCCCATTCTTAATCAGATTATCTAGTTTTTTGCTATTGAGTTGTTTTGACTTCTTTATATAATTGGGTAATTCATCCCTTGTTGGATGGATAGTTTGCAAATATTTTCTCCCATTTTGTAGGTTGTCTTTTCACTTTGTTAATTGTTTCCTTTGCTGTGCAGAAGCTTTTTAGCTTCATATAATTCCATTGTCTTTTTTTGCTTTTGTTGCCTGTGCTTTTGAGGTCTTACCCAAAAAATCTTTGCCCAGTCCAATGTCCTAGAGTGTTTCCCCAATGTTTTCTTCTAGTAGTTTCAGGTCTTACATTTATATCCTTAATCCATTTTGTTTTGATTTTTGTATGTGATAAGAGATAGGGGTCTAGTTTCATTCTTCTGCATATGGATATCCAGTTTTCCCAGCACCATTTATTAAAGAGACTGTCTTTTCCCCAATGTAGGTGTTTGGCATCTTTGTTGAAAATGAGTTAGTTGTAAGTGCATGGATTTATTCTTGGGTTCTTTATTCTGTTCTATTGATCTACATGTCCATTTTTTATGCCAGTACCATGTTGTTTTGGTTACTATAGCTTTGTAGTATAATTTGAAATCAAGTAGTAATATAATTGTGATGCCTGTAGGCTTTGGTGTTTTTGCTCAGTATTGCTTTAGCTCTGTGGGGTCTTTTGTGATTCCACATGAATTTTAGGATTGGTTTTCCATTTCTGTGAAGAATGTATTTGGTATTTTGAAAGGGATCACATTGAATCTGTCAATTAGTTTGGATAGCATTGTCCTTTTAACAATATTAATTCTTCCAATCCATGAGCAAGAAATATCTTTCCATTTTTTTGTCTTCTTTAATTTCTTTCATCAATATCTTATAATTATCCTTGTATAGATCTTTCACTTCTTTGATTATATTTATTCCTAGGCATTATTTTTTGTAGTTATTATAAATGGAATTGCTTTCTCCATTGCCTTTTCAGATTGATTGCTATTAGGATATAGAAACCTACTGACTTTTGTATGTTGATTTTGTATCCTGAAACTTACCAAATTTGTTTATCAGTTCTGAGGGGTTTTTAGTGGAGTCTTTAGGTTTTTCTAAATATAAGATCATGGTGTCTGCAAACAAAGATAATTCAATCTCTTCCTTTCCAATTTGGATGCCTTTTATTTGTTTCTCTTGCCTAATTGCTATGGCTAGGACTTCCAGTACTACATTGAATAAAAGTAGTCAAAGTGGGCTTCCTTGTCTTTTTATAGATGTTAGTGGAAAGGCTTTTAATTTTGCCTCATTCAATATGTTATTAGCTATGGGCTTGCCATATGTGGCCTTTATCATATTGAGGGAATATTCCTTCTAAACGCAATTTGTTGAGGGTTTTTATCATGGAGCGATGTTGAATTTTATCAAATGCTTTTTTTTTCCATCTATTGAAGTGATCATATGATTTTTGTCCTGCATTATGTTGATACAATGTATCACATTTATTGATTTGTGTATGTTGACCCATCTTTGAATCCCTAGGATGAATCCCACTTGATCATGAGGAATGACCTTCTTAATGTGTTGTTGAATTCTGTTTGCTAGGATTTTGTTGAGGATTTTTGCATCTATGCTCATCAAGGATATTGGCCTGTCATTTTGCTTGTTTTGTTTTTGTTTTTGTTTTGGTATGTCCTTATCTAAATTTTGCTATCAGGGTAATGCTGGTTTTGTTGAATAAGTTTGGAAGTATTCCCTCCTCTTCAATTTTTTGAAATACTTTGAGTAGAATTGGTATTAGTTCTTTGTTAAATGTTTGGTAGAGGTCAGCAGTGAATCCATAGGTCCTGGGCTTTTCTTTGATGGGAGACTTTTTATCACTGCTTTGATCTTATTATTCATTACTTGTGTGTTCAGGTTTTCTATTTCTTTGTGGTACAATCTTGGTAGGTTGTATGTGTCCAGGAATTTATCCATTTCTTCTGGGTTTTCCAGTTTGTTGGCTTATTGTTGTTCATTATAGTCTCTAAAGACCCTTTGTATTTCTGTGGTATCAGTTGTAACATTTCCTTTTTTGTCTCTGATTTTATTTATTTGAGTCTTTTCTCTTTTTTCTTACTCAGTATAGTTAAAGGTTTGTTGATTTTATCTTTTCAGAAAAACAGTTTTTCATTTTGTTAATCTTCTATTTTTTTTTAGTCTCCAGTTCATTTATTTCTGCTCTAATATTTATTATTTCTTTCCTTCTACTGATTTTGGGTTTGGTTTATTCTTGCTTTTCTACTAATAGTTTCTTGAGATGCATTGTTAGGTTATTTAGCGTCTTTCTATCTTTTTATGTAGGTGTTTATTGCTATAAACTTCCCTCATAGTACTACTTTTTCTGTATCCCATAGATTCTGGTATGTTCTGTTTCCATTTTCATTTGTTTCAAGAAATTTTAAAAAGTCCTTATTAATTTTTTCATTGATCTATTGGTCATTCAGGAGCATGTTGTTTAATTTCCATGTAATGTGCAGTTTCCAAAGTTTCTCTTGTTATTGATTTCTAGTTTTATTATGTTGTGGTCAGAAAAAATACCTGATGTGATTTTGACTTTTTTGAATTTGTTGAGACTTCTATTGTGGCCTAACATATTGAGGCTCCTAAGGCTGTGTGGGAATGCTGGCCAGGGGCCTGAGTCTATAAGACTGTCCTAGAGACCCTGATGGGTGTGCATCACCTTGCAAGGTTCAGCACAGATGGGACAATTCCCCATCTGCAGCAAGAAGGGCTGGAACAGAGACTGGGCATCTTCTGGATCTACTGTGGGATGGAGACTGGAGGCTCAGACTCATTGGCACAGAGAGATGCCTATCTCCCAGGAAGTCACTGCACAGACAAGATAGTTACCTGACTATAGCATGAGGGGCTGGAGGTGAGACTGGGGCCCTTTTGGTCTCCTGTGGGATGAAGGCTTCTCATTGGCTCAGGCAGACACACATCTCCCAGCAGGTCTCAACACAAATGGAATAGCTTCCCAACTGCAGTGAAAGGGGCTGGAGCTGAGACTGGGCTCTCTTGTGATCTGCTGTGGAGGTTGGTGATCCCATCAGGGAGGCTCATACTTCTGGGCTGTGAGATATGAGTGAGTCTCACTTTACGTCCTTGTGTGAGCTGCTTTGAACTGGGACCTCAGCTGAGGAAGACTGGAGCAGCGCCTTAGGGCAACTTTCAGGTCCACTGCTGAGACCAATGTCTATGGGCCAATGAGCCTTCCTACTAAAGCACTAGTATACAAGATTCCTCCTGGACCACTGGGCAGATGGTTTTGGTTGTAGGCTTATGCCAAAGGGAGCTGTAGCCAAGCCCCTTGAGGGACTGGGCCATTTCTGGCTTTGAACCCAGAAGTAAGCTTAGCAGGGTGGATCAGCCACCTGGGTGTCAGTCTGCACTCTCAAAACGACCCTCCTAGGTCTTGGGCTCCATTGGAATTTCACATACTCCTACCTAAATCCTGAGGCTCCTGCAGAGAGACTTTTAACTAAGGATGGGCGCAGAATTCTTTTTGGGGGATATGTGAATATTGCCATCTTGGTGACATCATTTTGAAAAATTAATTTTTTAAGGGAGAAACACCTTGGTCTTACCCCTGAAGATGAGTATATGTCACAGTATGACAAGATCTATAACTTCTTGTGGGATAGAAAAAATATGTATATGTATGTATCTATTTATATCTTTAAATAAGGAGCTAATGATTAAATGTTCCATTTTAAGACTGGTTTGATTAAATAAACTAAAGGACAGAAAATCTCTGTATTGTCATTGTGTTTTTTGATTGTCTTTGTTTTCAAACAATTAAAAACATAAGACCACACATTATATCTAATGAATCAAAGAAATGAAATCATAGTTGGGTGCATGAGTGAAGAAGATGTTGATGTTTATATGCTATGTAATTTCATAATGTAATAGAAAGCTTGCTATGTAATACATTCTTGGTCTGGAAAGTCTCCTGAAAGTTGTTGTGAACAACATGAAGCAGAATTTTTTTTTTGACATCAGTTATATTATGTAGTCATAAGGTATATAAAAAGAGAAAAAGAAGAAAAATATTCTAATGAGTAACTTTCACATAGGTTCAGAAGATCACTTAATGCAAAATTGTGTATGGAAAACACAGGGGGTTCTTAAATCTGTTCTTTCCTCTATCCCTAAAACTGAGGGGGCTTGTTGTGAAAAGTACAACCTTATAGGTAATTATGGTGAACTGAATTTATTTTTGGTTTTAACTGCTGAGAACTATTACTGGGATTTAAGTTCTAAATCTTTTGACTATTTTAAAATATTAAGTTTAATGTAGTTTAATAACCATTTAAGTATTTAGTAATTCTCTTATTTAATGTCAAAATATCCATTGCACTTTGATTTCAGTCTTATGTTTTTGGGATCTGTTACCCTTTAGAGCTATGGTTCCTTCTCTCTCAGATGCTCATTTATATGTCAGAGAAAACTGGAGCTGTACATCTCCGAGTACAAAAGGAGGAGTATTTATTGTCCTCTCAGCCCTCTTTGGCTTCATTTTCTGTTATCCAAGGAGCAAGCCATCAAAAATTAATGTTGAGAGATGACATGTATCTTGACTGTTCAAGTCAGTAGCAAAAATAATAATTTTTTTATGGACTTTGTACTTCCATAAGTGTGAATTATTCATGAAGTGCCAGTTTGGGTAAAAGTCAGCTCAATGATAGATTTGAGGCAGCACCAGAAATTTGCTAAAGAAAGCTACAATATAATAGAGCCTCAAAATTTTATCATGCAGTTAAAAAATGTCTCTGCTTCTTTACTCTTGAAATTCAAGTTCTTAAAGTTTGTAGATTAAAACAGTGAGGACCAAATTATTTTCTAAATTTGAGTTTACCCTTCATGTTGAATTATTAAGGACAGTAGGTTTAGGGATCTGCCAAGAAAGAAGACTAGCATTTTGTCTGAGGGTTAGTTAACTTTTACTTTCCATGTCCTAAGCAGGGAGACAGACAAAAATCAGAGAGCAATCACCCACTTAGTCCTCCAGACATGCATGTAGCCACAGTCCCAGAAAACAGTGACACAGTGGGCATGTTTCTGTGGCTTCAGGGAACAAAGAGGTAATGATCATTCATGCTGTCCCCTAGAGCAGTGGTCCCCAACCTTTTTGGGACCAGGGACCGGTTTCATGGAAGACAATTTTTCCACAGACTGGGGTGGGGGAGCATAGTTTCAGGATGATTCAAGCACATTACATTTATTGTGCAGTCAAACCTCTCTGCTAATGATAATCTGTATTTGTAGCCACTCCCCAGCATTAGCATCACTGCCTCAGCTCCACCTCAGATCATTAGGCATTAGATTCTCATAAGGAGCACACAACCTAGATCCCTCACATGCACAGTTTATAGTAGGGTTCACACTCCTTTGAGAATCTAATGCCCCCACTGATCTGACAGGAGGCAGAGCTTATGTAGAGATGCAGGCAATGGGGAGCGGCTTGTAAATACAGAGGAAGTTTCACTTGCTCGCCTGGCTGCTCACCTCCTGCTGTGCGGCCCAGTTCCTAACAGGTGGGGACTGCAGCTGTAGCTGATCCCCTCCACTTAGTGTACACTCATTTGTCTCAAAGTAGCAAACATCCTACATAAACCTGACTTTGCATTTGGCCCAAGCCCCTGAAAGGAAAGTATCTCAATGCCATATGGATCTGAAGAAGGGATCCCTCTCAAAGTCGCACAATGTTTATTTCTTTCTGAGTCATTTCTTAGAGATAAGCTGAATCTCTTTGATCTGACTTCAGTGAAGGACCTTTCAGCAGTCCAGAAGTAAAATGATCAGAAACTAGCACAAAAGAAATTTGGAAAGGCAGCTCTAAACAAGGCTTATTGAATGGTGCAGATGAGAAAGTGCAACCACAAACACTAAAAGGAAAATTCAAGTGGATGAAAGAGGGAGAACTTGTGGGAAAAAGTCAGTTAAAGGTTTTCAGTTGATGGACATGAAGAAACAGCCTGGAAAAATCTGTATGGCTTAACAAATGGAGTGGAAGTGGGGATTGTCATAAAACATTTCAAAATAGAGGAACGTCCTGTATTCAATGCATTGTGCAAACCAAGTTCAAGTCATTGATCTGGCATCTCTTTTGTCAGTGTCCTTTATCTTAGTGCTTAGTTCCCCTTATTATTTTAGGGGAAAATTTCTTTGAAATGGGATTTTCCAAATTGTCATATTATGACCCTCCTAGTCATGCCTGAGGACAAATCTCAAAGGAAAGAAAACTGAAAGTACATAAGTTATTCTAATGTCTTGGTTTATCTTTCACTTTATTTATATCCTCTTCTGGGAATAGACATAGGTGGCTCAGTCAAGGGGCTTGGCTTTTTCTTTTTTTTTTTTCAGTGCATCAAAGAGGTTAAGGACATGTTCAGCATCACTAGAAAAGTATAAATTAAACGTTTCCACCTCTGTGATAAACCATGACTCTACATACTTGCATACCAAGCAAGATCCAGGGAAGGCCCAGAAAAGGACATTTATAGCAAGAGACAGGGAAAAAGCCATATGGCCATTAGCCAAGCTGAAACATTCTAGTTTTGTCATATGAAGAATGTGATTGATTGATGGAGTCAATACAGTCACAGATGGTGATTTGTGGGTTGGGGACAACATTCTTAATGCTGAAGTGTATATCAAGGAAAACCACCTCAGCAAGACCCAACCTCTTCACATGGCTCTCCAGATCCTTTGTCACCTGTCCTCTTCTTTCCTCTCTAGCCTCAACTCCTCACCTGCCATCCCCCCACACTCCCACCATACCTATGTTCTGGCTACCCTGAACTTCTTTCAGTGATCCAAATGCTCCCTCCAGGCTTTTGATAATGGTATCTCTACCCAGTCTCAGTTAGTTGGCATTTCTTCTAGAATAGTCTCCCTGAATCCCCTAATCAGCATAAGGTATCCTTCGAAATAGACCTAGTTTGCTATGTCTTCTTAGCCCATGGGGGTATATAAGCCAAATTAGGCCAGTCCTATTCTCTTTTGGGAATTTGATTGGAACCTAAAATAATAATCCATTTTAGTTAGTGTTAAAAATGGGAAGAGAGGTAAACTCAGTTGGAGTGTCAATGTGGAGCATCCATTTTCCACTATTTGCATGGAGAATTAATAATCATGATCATAATCATAAAAACCAGGTGACAGAGAATGAAAGAAATGCCCCAAAAGAAGCAAATAAACAAGGTCATATGGCTTCAGGAAGATAAAGAACGAGAAACCAGTTGCCTTTCTGACAGTTCCACTTCCTAACCTGTGGGTTGCCTAAGAATCACCTGTTACCTATATGTTAAATTACCAATTTCTGGTACCCTTAGTGGGTTTCTCTTGCTTACATCCAAATGACTCCTGACTAGAACATTCCTGTACATGCTTATGGCACTCTGTCCTTCCTCCAGCATCGCACTTTATATTACTTTGCAGTTACTTATTTATTGACCAGGATTTTTCACAGGACTATACCTCCATTAGGACAAGAACTGTATATATCAGGGTCACAACTTGTAGCATGGTGCATTGAACATGTAAGAAAATAAATATTTGTTGAATTAATTGTTTTTTACAAAACTCCTTTCGCTACTACTTGGCTTAGGTGGACCATGGGATATTCTCTTCTCTGTGGCAGTCAAAGGTTTCAGTTCACAGCCCTTTATTTTATACAGCTGTGCAATGTATAACAAGAGCAAAAAATTCTTCATATAGGGAGTATTGACTAAGAATTATTAATGAATTTGTATAACATCAACTTATATCACATTGGAGATCTTGGAAGGCCTTCAGTGGCTTTTTCTGCTGCTTTTTCTTCCCGTTTTAAGATAGTAAAAATAGAGAGCAGTTGTCAATACACAAATTGGGAACATGAAGTTTTTGAAAGAAACTCAATTCTTTTGTTTTATAACTGGACCTTGGTTTCTTAATTGATTGAAGATCAGAATTACCTGAAGAACTTTGTAAAAATACAGATTCCTGGATCCCACTACAATTTCAATGCAAATTTTTATAAAGCTCTTTGAATAATTCTGAATCTCAGGGAAGTTTTTGCCCACAGTTCCCTGAGTTGCTCTTAGACCAGATTTGAAAAACATCTGTAGGAATTATAGATACCTACAATACAAAGTATGTAGGTCTGATCTTAGGCTGCTTGCTTATCATCCAGGTCACCCATTCATTCCATCCACAGATAACTTATTAAGCATTTTCTATACGTGCTTTGGGAGTCTTTTTAAGAGCAGGCCCGAGGTGGGGCTTGGGTTTGGGAATCAACCTAAGAACAGCATGCTCATAAGAAAACAATAGCAATCCTCAGTCTTCTTGATTTCCTTTAACCATCAAATTTCTGCCATGAACACTTGTCTGAATATGAAACTGCAACACTGGCATTTAGATCATAAAGAAATACCTCTGTGTCTAATCTAACACAAAAGCCACTCTGAATTCTGTCTGTGTAACTCTAAACAATGTTATGATCTGGTACTTCATATATTCTTCCTGACTATTATGTAGGGATTGTGAAAAATGCTGAACATTTCATTAAAAGGAAGATATTTGTATAAGCTAATGTATAATCACTCAGTGACGGGGGAGAAGGCAAATGAATCTACAATGTCTTGTTACAGAGGTACTGACTGGGCTCAGGAGAAACGCTTATAACTTAAAAGTGAGTGATGAGTAACAAAGAGCAGGCAGACAGGACTGGAGAGAGGGATGAGAAAAATGAGAAGAAGGGACTAGAGGAAGGTTATTCTCAGAAGATATCACCAGAAAGAAATGAAGTCCAACAAGCTTCTTTGACTGCTTTTGATACAAAAAGGACAGAGTAGTTTGGAAAAGGGCCATTGACTGAGCCAGGGGTAGAAGCATAGTAGATCAAAGAAGAAAAAACTATAAGCTAAATCTGTGGACCTAATGTTTTTCATCTGCTAATGAAGGAGTTTAAATAGATCATCTAAATCCCCCTTGCCAGTTAAGTCTTTGTGATTTTGTTATTCTTAAAATATCAGGCAGGGTAGAGTAATCTCATTGGGTAATCTAGTCATCTGACATAGGGTTCTCAAACCAAAGAATCACTGAGTCTAACTTATCACTTAAAGCAAATAAACCTGGACTCAAACTAAATTGGGACATCCTTAATTTGTCTGTCTCTCTTAGAATTTGTACGCAAAGTAGTTTTTTGGTATTCTAAATCAATAGTCTCTAAAAAACTTTGGCCAATTATTTAAAAAACTTGGGAAAAGCATTCTAAAGGTACATATTCATTTATAAATTACATACATCACTACTTTTATGCTGAATTATAAATATATAAACCATATACAAAAATGAAAGTTAAAAAATTTGACAAATAACTATAAACATGTGGAAACTGAAATTTAAAACAAAATACCGTTTACAATCATGTCAAAGAAAATAAAATACTTAGGTATAGACCTAACAAAACATGTATAAAATTTGTATGCTGGAAGTTTCAAAACACTAATGAAAGAAATAAAAAAAAACTTAAAAAAAGAGACATACCATGTTTATAGAGTGGAAGATTCAACATAGTAAAGATGTCAGTTCTCCCCAAATTTATGTAGGATTAATGCAATTCCTATCAAAAACCCAGAAATGTTTTTTGTAGATATATACAAGTGAATTCTTAAATTTATATGGCAAGGCACAGGCCTTAGAATAGCTAAAACAACATTGAACAAGAAGAATAAAGTCAGAGGAATCACTCTACCAGACATTAAGGCTTACTATTTAGTTAGCAAAATCAAGATAATGTGATAATGATGGAGAGATAGACACAAAGATCGATGGAACAGAATAAAGAGCAAAGAAATAGATGCACAAAAACATATCCAACTAATTGTTTACAAAGGTGCAAAAGCAATTCAATGTATGATGCATAACCTTTTTAACCAATGGTGCTGCAGCAAGCAGATAAAAATAAACCTCTACCTAAATCTTATATCTTGTACAAAAAATAATCTCAAATGGCTCATAGACTTAAATGTAAAACATAAAACTATAAAACTTTTAGAAAAAATAGGAGAAATATTCAGAACTTACTGCTAGGCAAAGATTTCTTAGACTGGACATTAAAAGCACAATCTATAAGAGGAAAAATAGATCAACTGGACCTACTCAAAATTAAAACTTTTGCTCTATGAAGCTCATGTGAAGAGGATGAAAAGGCAAGCTGAAGACTGGGAGAAAATATATGCAAACCCCATATGCAACAAAGGACTTGTAGCTAATATAGAATAGATAAGACTTTCAACATTCAACAGTTAGAAGCAAAACAAAATCACTCCAATTAGAAAATGGGCAAAAGATATTTCATTGAAGAAAATGGCAAAGAAGCACATAAAAAGATATTCAACATCCTTAGTCATTAAAGCAAACCACAGTGAGATACCACTACACATCTAGCAGAATGGCTGAAATAAAAAATAGTAATAACACCAAATACTGGCAAGGACACAGAGAAATTGAATCACTCATGCATTGCTGGTGGCTATGTAAAATGGCACAGACACTCTGGAAAATGATTTGGCAGTTTCTTATAAAACTAAACATGCACTTGCCACATGACTCAGCAATAACACTCCTGGGCATTTATACTAGAAAAATGAAAAATTTATGTCCACATAAAGCCATGTACCAGAAAATTCATAGCATCTTTATTCATAGTGCCACAAACTGGAAAAAACTCAAATGTCCTTCAATGGGTGAATGGTTCAACAAATTGTGCTATATCCACACTATGGAACGCTAGTGAACAGTAAAGAGGAACAAACTATTGATATACACAATGGGGCAGACAGAATAATGTCCCTACCACCACCATATATACTGTCTAACCACTGGAACCTATGAATATGTCACATTACATGGCAAAATGGTCTTTGCAGGTGTAAGTAAGGTTACAGACCTTAAAATACAGAGATAATCCTGGATTTTCCTGTTTAATCTAATCACATGAACTCTTAAAAGCAAAGAATTTTCTCTGGCTAGAGTTAGGGAGAGAAGCAGCAGAAGGAGAAGTCAGAGAGGTCCCAAGTGTGAGGCACTCAGAGCTCTCAGAGTGTAGGAAGAATGCAGGCAACCTCTAGAAGCAAAGATTGGCTCCCAACTGAAACCAGCAGGGAAATGAGGACCTCTGCCCTACAGCTGCAAGACACTGAACTTGGCCAACAGCCTGAATGCACTTGGAAGCAGATTCATCCCCAGAGTCTCCACAAGGGAACACAGGCCTTGGTTTAGACCTTGTGAGATTCTAAGCAGAGGGCTGAGCCACGCTGTTCCCAGAATTTTGACTTTCAGAACTGTGAGGCAATAAATGTGTGTTGTTTTAAGCAGCTAAATTTGTGATAAATTGGTACAGTAACAATAGAAAACTAATACATGCCGCAACTTGGATGGATCCCAAGAGAAGTATGCTGAGTGACAAAAGCCAGTCTCAAAAGGTTACATCCTGAATGATTCTATTTATGTAATGTTTTTTAAATGACAAAATTATAGAGATGGAAAACAGATTAGTGGTTGCTAAAGGTTAGGGGGGAGAGAAGGGAGGTGAATTTGACTGTAAATGGGTCAAATGAAAGATCCTTGTGCTAATAGAATTCTTCTGTAACTTGGCTAGCTGTGTATATGTGATAAAACTGCATGGAGCTCAATACACACACAGACACACACACACATACACTCATGAATGATTGAATGTAAAATGGGTGAAATCTGAATAAGGTCAGTATCACTGTCAATATCTCAGTTGTGACATTACACTATAGCTATGCAACACATCATCATTGGGGGAAACTGGGTTAAGGGTACATGAGGTTTCCATATTATTTTTAGAACTACATGTGAATCTATAATTATCTCAAAATAAAGTTAATGTTAAAAGGATTTAATAGATATAAATTACAAATTTTTAAAGTAATATTTTATTATTCATGAGGGTTCCACACTCATGACCTAATTACCTCCCAAAGGCCCCACCTCATAACACCATCACCTTGGGGGTTAGAATTTCAACATATAAATTTGGGAGTTGACACAAACATTCAGTCCATAACAGAGATTGTTTCATTTTATGGAATCATTAATTTCGTGCAAGCAACACTGTGAGGGAGACACAACTGCCATTTAGTGGTATCTCAAGCTCACAGAAGTTCAGTAACTTGACGAAGGACAAAGTTTAAAAAGTGCTAAGAATTGCAATCTTACATCATAGCCCAACAAATAGCAACACTGAGTGGAGGTTCGGGGTAAGTAAGGAGTAGAGTTTTGAGTCTTCCAGGAGAAAGCATCCTAAGTCTTTGGGAGACTGCAGTAGTGATGGCAGTGAAGGCAGACAGCCTGGTTCAAAACAGAGTAATTTGGCCCTAACTACTGGGGCATCAACTCATTTCCTCATGCTTGTATGAGACCAGCACAAAGTTCAGTACCAAAAATCAGTGCAGCTTGAAGAAGTCAGGACTGTACAATAAAGAAAAGTTGTAATGTTCCAAGCACGTTTTCATTCGTGTTTCATGAGGTCACAAATAGTGCTAGCATTTTTTTTTTTTACCATAGCTTTCTTTTAGAGAGGACATTACAAATGATAGTGGCTCAATGACAGACATTCTTTCTCTCCAAATGGTTCAGAGCATTCTAGAGGACACAAGACTATTTTTATTCACTGGGGCTTGAGAGTTGCATAGAAAATAATCCGCGGTTGGTGCTGGTGTCCTCCTGATGAAGGGAACAAATGTGTTCGTGAATGATCTTGAAAGGATGACGCAGTTCATGGAAAATGGAGAATCATAAGAAATGATCTTAGAGATAATTTGGTACAGCATGATTGAGCAGCAGAGGAATATGGAAATTTGTAACTGATAAACAGTGGTGGCTGGGAGAGATTTTGAGAGGTGGTTTAAAAGGTCTAATGAACAGATTACCTAAAAGGCATTTCGTGGAGTTTAGTTCTAACCCTGACTTATTTTAATATTTAACTAAATGCTAATTTTGGCCCTGTGCATTATTTTATATGTTCAATCCATGGGATTGGAGACATTGATCTTTACGTTGCTGAGGAACAAATTAATTAGGCTTGTAAATGGCTTTAAACTACAAATACGAAGAACCAAATATTTGAAAGGGACTTCAAAACTATAACTTGCAGAGAGTATTTAAGTGTCTGTTTGTTGTTGTAATTACCCCTGTGCAAGAGGTGCGTATGCAGGCCAAATCTTCTAATTGATTTACTTAGAAAATAACATTGAGGTCACATTACATTAGCAAGGGGAAATGGAAAGAAGAATTAATTACCTTGATACTATAAACTACAGGAAACAAATAATGCTTCTATCATCTGATTCAGATGAGACTTTTGGGGCGTGAATGCATTGCATTGTTACTGAATTTCACAGAGCTAAACTAGACAAAGGCTGAGAGAAAACCAAAGTTTTAAATAGAAACATTTTTTGTAACTTCTATACAGCTGAATTTGTCAGTATGTGACTTATTTATTTATACACTGGCCAAGTATTTGACTAGTTTTTTAACTTTCCAGTTTTATAACAATGAAATCAGAAATGGTCACAATACTAGTTTCTCAATTGTCAACTAATTCATAGTTACAGTTACAAGAAAATAGAATAGCATGTAGACATCAGGATGAGTACAACGATTATTATTAGGTTTTTTTAAATGATGTTTCTGTACTTCCTAATTTCACGCATTTGAAAAATTTAGAAAACATTTAGTTGTAGATCAATATAACAGATTACACAAAGGATTGGGAATACAATTTGAGAGGAAATTCTTTTGGACCTGGGATAATTCACTTTCATGTTTCAAGGGCTTTGTGTTAAGGACACCTGAAAATCCTAAAGTCAGATGAGATTTAAGAGTTATTGAATCTAGTAGTACCTGTGCTCCAGTCCTTAGACCTGTGCTGAGCTGCCTGCCTATGAATTTATAGCTCATTTCCATATCTTCAGACAGAGGAAACCGTTTTCCAAAGAAAATACTCCTTTGGATTTTTTTTTTTTTTAATACAATTTCTGGGCCCCACCCTAGATTTTCTAACTGAGCAAATTTATGGGTGAGGTTCTGGAATCTGTATTTTTTTTAAAAGCTTCCCAGGTGATTTTGTGATCCAAACATTTGTGGAAACCACTAATGTTAGTCCAACCTCTGTGCTTTCCAGATGTGGAATCTGAGGCCTGCCTTGCCTTAGCTAAGCAAAGGAGGGAGGACAATCCTGAGCCCCGAGTTTTCGTTAGTTCTTTTATGCTTCTCAGTAGGCTTGGCTGCTGCTCAAATCTTTTCCATCCCCCCTGAATTCAGAATAAGAGGAGGTGCACATATGTCCACAACGATTTCCTGATACTGGCGATTGTTTAGTGTATGTGCTGCTGAAACGGAGCACAACGCTAGCGATTATTGATTTGCAAGGGGAGTAAGTGGTACCTCCTTCCCTGGAAAATTTTAAAAACAAGAGAAAAAATTTAACTGCTGATAATTTATAATAGAAACCCTGTCTGCAGATAGGGAGAAGGGCTAGGTAATATCTTCTTATCTCTTCTGGATCTGACTTTCTATACTGCTATAATTTAGTAACAAAAGGAACCTATTTGTACTGTCTTTCACTTTCTTTTATTTTGTTAAGATGGTTTTCCCCGAGGCTTCCATGTATGGAAGAAATTTACTCACCTCCTTCCTTCTACTTAGCTTTTCTTATCTGAAGGGATGACTATTCTGTAAACACTTACATATGCAAAACGTACCCCTCCCTGCCTTTGGCACATACTGAACACTTTCAGATCAAACCTACAGATAGCCTCAGTGGCCAGGCTGTCAGCTGGCTTAGCACAAATACAACAGCACCACCTCGTGTTGTGTTTCTGGGAGAATTTACCTCTTTAGCGGGACAAAAGCTTAGGCAAGGAGGGGTGGCTCAGGCTGCAGCAACCAGGCCTTTATTTTCATACTGGGAGCAGCAAACAGCTACTTCTGTCCCCTTGAAGAGCCCTTCTATTTTCTACTACCCTACAATTTTATTCTATAAAGTTATGTAATTTTTTAAATCTAAAAGGTGGCTGGAAAATGGAAGAGCAGAAATAAACATATATTACTAAAAGTCTGGCAAGCCCAGTGCTTTAGTAAATATTATATAAGGAAAAGTTAATGTCTTTTTTTTTTTTTTTTGGTCAGGGGACAAAAATAACTATTTGTTGATAATGGAATAATAATTTTCTAGAATGGTAGAATAATTTTAGAAACTATTAGCGTTTACTAATTGCGGTATTAGTCTGCGTTGGGTTTCACAATCTGATACCCCAAAATATGGCGCTTATAACCTGTTTGCCAGGATCCAAGCCCTCATTCTTTCTGCAACCTCAAGATGGTATACAAGCTTCCGTACCCCATTGGGGGTTTGGGTCTTCATTCTGAAGGCTTCCACGTATACACGTTAAATAAATTTGTATGCCTTTTCACCAATTAATCTGCCTTTTGCAAGTTGATTTTTTGGCAAATCTTCAGAGGGCTAAAGGGAGGCCCTTGGCCCCTACATTTGCTCGGGCCACCATAACAAAATACCACAGACTGGGTGGCTTAAACAACAGAAATTTATTTTCTAACAGTTCTGGAAGCTGGAAATCCAAAATCAAGGTGCCAGCAGGGTTGGTTTCTGGTAGGGGCTCTCTTCCTGGCTTGCAGATGGCTGCCTTCTTGCTGTATCCTCACGTGGTCTTATCTCTGCATGTGAGTGGAGAGAGAGCGAGAACTCTGGTATCTCTTGCTCTTCTTATAAGGGCACCAATCTTATCAGAGTAGATCCCATCCTTATGATTTTATCTCACCTTAATTATTTCCTTAAAGGCCTTATCTCCAAATACAGTCACATCGGGGTTAGAGCTTCAACACGTGGATTTTTAGTGGGGACAAAATTCAGTCCATAATAGATAGTAATGGAACTTGTTTTCAAAAATCACTGAAGCTGAATGTCCACAAAAAGGGCTTAACAACAGCCCTGTTGTAATGTGGCTCTGATGACGTTACATGGCAATAAATTTTAGAGTGAGGATTATAATCTCTTGCTTCCAAATGCCTATTTTACATGAACTACTGTAGTTTATTTCCCCAAATCTCAAACATTATGCTTTTAGTGACCATTTATACAACTAGGATTTTTTCTCCCATTTGTATGCTGAAGTGTCATATAAGCGGTACACAAGAAGACAAAACTACAGAAATGAATTTAAGTCAGAATACGATCACCCCTCTTTATGCTATTATGTGTTTCCATTTTAACTTTAGACACTAGCTCCCTACTTTAAATTATTTAACTTCTCTGAGACCTGGTCTTTCCATAAAAAAATATGATTAATAATTCCTATCTTGAAGAGTTGATCTGAGGATGAAATGAGAATATATATGTAAAAGCACTTTGGACAGTTTTTAGGACATAAACTCATAATACAAGCAATGTTACCCTTTTTCTTACTAAGTTTTATAGTAAGAGCATGATTTTCCATTGCTAGGAATCTCTAATTCTATAAACTATTAGACCTGTATTAACTTACAGTAGTTCAAATGTGCATTTTGGTAAAGAGTTTGATGTTAGCTTCTTGACTTGTAATTTTTATAAAGAACATGCCACCCATGCTGTAGTGAGTTGGTGACTTAAGTAACTATTATGCGGATGTCAGATTCAACCAGTGGCTGGAATCTTAAAAGTAAAACCATGCAAATCAGGGAGATAGTAGCAGAGCCTTAAATTCTGTATAGTTTGACTAGTGAATTAATATCTACAACATTCTTTGGAAAGCTCAGATAACTTCTAATTACATCAAGATCATCAGTAAGTTAGCTGGAGAAAAGCTAACCTCCTTTTTCTTGGTCTAGAAGAGGGTTAATGTTTTTCTTTTTTTTTTTTCCCGCAATATCTAAAGGTAATTTTTTTAAAGTTTTTAAAGTTTTTGAAACATCAACATTTTCAGATTTAAAT
Organism: Daubentonia madagascariensis; assembly: GCA_023783475.1. Classification (NCBI taxonomy): domain Eukaryota; kingdom Metazoa; phylum Chordata; class Mammalia; order Primates; family Daubentoniidae; genus Daubentonia; species Daubentonia madagascariensis. The sequence goes on from JAKFHU010002220.1 coordinate 6,516,722, forward strand.
ATTTTTTAACAATCTTGACCAAGTTGTAAAGTTCTGAGCGTGAGCCTGTGTTGGGCTGGGAGCAATGAGTGGGGTTGGCATATATACATCTAAAATGTATGTTCCACATGGCAGAAACCACAGCAGTGGTTGGAGCTATATAGTGTGATTTTGGCAGATATAGTTCCTAATTATATGGGAGCTTACAGGGTGGTAGAGTAGAAAAAAATTAAAAACTACACAAATTGCTAAATAATTACAAATATGATAAGAGCAATGGAGGAAAACATTTAGTTGAAGGCATTGCAATACAAGTGACTCCTATATATATCAAGTACAACACAAAACATCTTCTTTGCATAAGTTTCACTACTGTACAGCACACTCTTGGAATGCTCTTACACAGGGATCAATGCTATAATATAAGACACAGTGAAGTGAAACTTAGGAGAAAATTGATGTCCACTAGTTATCCTCCAAAACTATCTCTAGCTTTTCCAACTACTTTTATGATCTTCTACCCTATTTTTAAGTCCTGGAGCCCCTTCAGGCTTGGTCAGAGGTCGCCTTCTTTTTTTAAAAAATTTATTTCTTTCTATACACTCTCCCTACAGACCCTCGTCTATTCTGATGGCTTCTCATAGTGTCTTTAAATTAATTACCATCAAATTGATATTCCTGGTCCAGATCTTTCATCTGAGCTGCAGGTCAGTGCTTGACTCAATATTGCTATTGGATACTTACCAGGTACTTCAATCTCAGTGAGCCTGAAACCCATCCTCCTCCATCCCCATCGTAGTGACCACTAGTGCAGTGAATGGTGCTGCCCTCCACTCAAGAGTGTAAGTCAGGAACAACCTCCTCTTCCTCCCACCATAGACAATACGTCAGCAAAGTGTTAAATGTACCTTCTAAATGTCTACTTATTCTCAATGTAAATTGTGAAGAAAAAAAATTCTTTACAAAAATTCCTATAGCCTAAACTCCACATTCAAAACAGTCTGCAGATCCATGACATGCTTCCACAGAGCACAGATTGAAAATTCTTACATGGAAGAATAGCCTGCTTATTTTCAGAAGAAAGGCGGGAAAAGTGCCTGGAACCACACCCACTAATGATATCAACAATTTCCAGAAGGTTTGCCCATATAATGGTGCCTGCTTGGCTGGACAGAGAAAGCATGATGGTGGCCCCCACCCCTGATGTCAGCCCTGGGCCACAAGCATGCAGAACTTTCACACTTCATTTTCACAGGACTGATTTCAATCCCCTCTCCTCCCTCCCCACAGCCCAAACTCAGATGCTAACTTTGACCTTCCTTCCTGCCCCTGCTGTGTTGGCAAGCCCCAGCACTGCAGCAAAAAATAGCTGGGTCTGTTCCAGGAATAGCTTCAGTCTTGCTCAGATGAAAGGCACGATGCCAGGATGAGGAGATCTTGTTATTAATCAACCTTGATTTGCAGAAGATGACACAGTTGCGGGGTCTGAGCTTTAAGTACCCTTTCAGTAGTGATGAAAGTCAAACATTATTCAGCAAGCTTCTAAGTAGACACTTTAAATCATGCTAAAGGCTGTGCCATTTCAGTGCTAGAGGCAGGAACTGAAAACAAATAATGTGCAGTTAACTCTGTCATTTTGAACTGTAAGCACCTGTTTGTGCTTATGAAGCTGAGAGTTCTTGTCCAGTAAGCTTGAAGCTATTGGAATGTAGCAAGGCTGAGTCTGTCCAATTTGACTTCACTTTGACTTATTTAAAATTTGTTTTAAATAATCATGGCTGAGGAGAGCAGGGATTCTAGAAATCTATGTATGTAATCCCTTGGGAAACATTTCTAGTTTAACAAGTTGTAGAACACATAGCCCATCTTTTGTAGGACACATAGCCCATCTTAGCCAATCACCTGCATGAAATGTCCTGACCAATCTTCCAGGCATGCAAGGCCCACCTCTTCAAGAACATGGCCTTCACCAATGCCTTTGGTTTGCGGTGGGCACCTTTTCTCTTTCCTGAGCACTGCTAGCACTTAATGTCTGCTTGGTAAGTACACACTTTGACTTTATTAATGGTGGCTACTTATTTGACATATGATAAGAGTCAATTCTACCCTTTGAGAAATTGATTTTGTTTTGTTTTCTAATTAAAAGTTGTAAACAAATCTATACAAATAGAACGTTAATTTTTTAAATTGTGAAACATTGAAATGACATTTCATTTGCTTTTTGTTGCATTGAGAAATGGAAAGATCATGGGCTGTGGTGTCAGATGGACCAAGATTCAGACCTCAGTGTAGACACTTATAAGCTGTGTCATTCTGAGAAGTTTGCTTAACCTCTTTGAACTTCAGTTTTCCTCATTTGTAAAACTGAGTTATTATAATATTACCTTGCACAAGCTAAACACTTAATGCAATCATATATGCTAGCTGCCTAGCCCAGGGTATCTAAGATGTTCCATAAGTGGCAGCTGGAAGCCAAAGAGTAGGAATAGTAGCAGCAGGAGTGTTATGCACAGTGTGTTGTCTTCCTGAAAAAGACTGCTCTTGAGAAAAAGAATCACATCATATACTTCTATGGAGCCTCTCAACATTCCTGGTATGGGGTGGAAAAAACACTCAAGCAGTGCCAGTTGAAATGTACTGACATGAATGAGTTGGGCATCAATAAATTTGCCCAGCTAGGATAAGAGGGTAGAAGCCAAGGTCGTCGATGATTCTCAAAAGTGAGACATGTTATTTAGACAGAGTGCTTCATTAGAAACATAAAACACTTTCCACAAAGTGTTTCAGTTACTTTAGGATGAAGAGGAAAGGGAAAGAGAGGGGAGGGGATGAGGCAGACCATTACAGCATGGGCGAAATAACAAGTTACAGGGAACAAGAGAAGGGAACTCATATTTTCTGAGCACTATGTGTAAGTGCTTTACATAAACCCTCACTCTATCCTGAAATTTAAGTCCTCTTAGCTTTAGAGAGCTTAAACAAACTTGCCCAAAGTCCCAAGCCAATAAATAGCAGAACTAAAAGTTGTACTCAGGGCTGTCTGCCTTAAATGTGGGTTCACTCCCAGCTCTGCGCTGCCACCCTCTTATAGCAGATAGCTTAGGATTTTTACTCCATGCCAGCTCCTCCTCCGCTGCCTCCTTTCCCCAGCCCTTATATATGGCGTGATGCATGATTTGTCATTCAAACCAAGCCACATTGTGATGGGAAGAGGGAGCTATTAACAATTTCCAAGACAACAGGCCAAAGTGCTCCTGTCTTGGGCAAAACTGGACATTTGGTCATGGCAACTCAAAAGAGTTGTCTGCACTCTGAACTTCCCCAGCTCTCAAGCACTAATAACTCATGCTATTATGAAGCTATTCATGCTATACACTCTCTAAATGCTCTTGCTAAAATCACCAAAGACCTCCATGTCCTTAAATTACAAAGAACTTTTTAGTCCTCATTTCACTTCCCTTATTACACTGTAGTGATTTTTCTCCTCTGTGATACTCACTATCTCCTTGGCTTCTGGGATACAACACCCCACCAGTTATCCTCCAAAACCATCTCTAGTTTTCCCAACATGTGATCTTTTGCCCTGCTTTTAAGCACTGGTGCCCCTTATGGCTTTGTCAGAGGCCGTCTTCTTTTTTAAAATTCTGTTTCTTTCTATATATGCTGTCTCTAGGGACCCTCATGTATTGTGATGGCTTCTCATAGTATCTTTAAATTATTTAATTATATTTAAATTAATTATCAAATTTATATTCCTGGTCCAGATCTTTCGTCAGGCCAGTGCTTGACTCAACATTGCTACTTGGATACTTACCAGGTGCTTTGCTCTCAGGGAGCCTAAAGCTCATCTCCCCCTCCCATCCCCAGGAACTCAATTTTCTCCTAGTGACCTCTAGCACAGTGAATGGTGCTGCCCTCCATTCAATGTGTAAGTCAGGAACAGCACCTCTTCCTCACCCACCATAGACAATCCATCATCAAATAGTGTTACATGTACCTTCTCAGCGTCCGTCTTTCTTCTGCCACCATCCTATTCTAAGCCAACATCATTTCTGCCCCAATTGTTATAATGGCCTCTAAACTCTCTCTCCACATCTACTCTTGCCTTGTCCTAATTGTTACCCTGCGACATCTGGACCTCTCTTGCTTTAGCTTAACATTCATTCTCCCCCTTTCTTCTGCCCTACTAGCCTATAGGTTCCTCATTTCATTTCCCTTCTTGATTTAGAAGCTTAGAATGTTTTTCTCTTTCACACTGGATGATTTATTCATGTTCCAGGTCTCAGATCGGATATCCTTTCCTCAGAGGTTTTTGGACCTCCTAAACCAAGCTGAGTCTCCTCGTCAAACACTTTCATGACTCCCTGTAATCTTCTCTTGAGGCATTTATTAAAATTGTCTCAATCTTGCTTTGTAGCCCAATAGTACTTCATTAGATATTGACATTTTTCTAATATAATGGTCTTGAGCAGGTTTCACAGCATCACTTAAAGCCATCATTAACATCCAATGGCCAGGATGGACCAGTTGTCTTCCTGAAAAAGACTGCTCTTGAGTCTTTTGAGAGGTCCATGACCTTGTAAGTTCGCTGGTTTGTTCCTTTCGAACTTGATGGCAAGACAAAGACTTGCAGTGGGGCAGTTTAATGAGCTCACACCGGGCCAAAGCAAGACAAAGGTGCTGAGAAAGGCCCTCCAAATTTCAACCTTAAGCTCTTGATCTGGTCAGGTGAAAGAGAAGCAGATAGACATGGGTTGCCAGTAAGACAATGAATAAATCAGAAAAAGCATGATCCGCACTGAGTAAAGTCAAGAGATCCATGAATGGCAATGTTTTGTACAATAATGGGTGAGGAAGTATATGAAGAAGTGACAAAGGCAACTGTAGATCCCAAATCTTCTCTGTCACACGCAACTACATGATCCCACACCATTTATAATGATCCCATTAAATATAAAAGGTGACAATGTGCCTATATAAGATACAACTTTAAGGAAATAAAACAGGTTTTGTGCATAGTTTGTGGAATTTTGTTTTAATACTACATAGTTACTCCTTGTATAATTATTGCCGTTTAAATTAAGTATTAGTTTTCACAGCATAATTCATCTAATCACTTGCATTTTATATTCCTGATACTTCTAAGTACTTTAAAATCTCATTTGTGGGCAATTAAAATGCACTTTTATATTTCTAAATCACATATTCTATTAAAAAGCACTTTAATTTAAATGTAGTGATATGCCATAAAATATTCTATTTGCATGTCAGGTTTATAGCTATTAAAAATTGCTATGGTGTATAAATTGAGCTTTACTTTGATGTCAATGTTCTTTTACCCAGAGTTTATTCTTCTGGGATCTTCAGCAATGTTAGAATGTTTCCGTCAAGACCGCACTGATATCCTCTCTTAGAGCGTCCTCTAGCATTGCGGGTGGGAGCGAGATGGGAGTGGGTGGTTCCAAAGACAGAACTGCACTTCTTGGTGGATGGAGAAAAGCACGGTTGAACCCTGGTGAAAGGAGATGTGAAGATGGGTTCCAGGAGGTGGTGATCACGGATGAATGTGAGAGATTAAGTGTGGAGATTATTCCTTGAGTTGTCTCCACATGGAACCAGGAGCCCTGTGAAGGGGCAAGAGCAATTAGTGAGTTTATCAGTTTCCAAACTAACTGGACAATTAACCTGTTAACTAAGGCAAAGAGACGGTGAAGAAATCTACAATTCATTTTGTAACTGTTGAGCTGGAAATCACTGTACAGATCCTTTTCTTCACCTTCTTTTAGACTACATATTTAAAATCTAGAGCCAAAAGACATGGAATTATCTGGGCTCTTGCCCAAAGCAATAGAGAGATGATTTTCAGGAGTTGCTCAAAGATGACTCAAACACACAGATAAATGAAAAGATATTATATACATAGGCAGAGACAAAGCTGAGAGATGATCTCATCACAAGTAAAATAATGATCCCAGTATATAAGTCATGTTAATAATTAATGACACATATAATATGTAACTATTTTATTGCACAAGGTAGATTTCAGAGGGTAGAAAAGCAATTTTATTCTTTATTGCCATTCTCTTTTAAACTCCCTGTGTTGAATGGCTCTTTTGCTACTTCTAGATGAAATCTTAGGGAATTGCCCTAGTTCTTCTAGTCCAGGGCAGTCCAGTGCAATAATCACATAATCACAAACTCTCCTCCAAGGCAAAATATCCCCCATCTTCCAGCTCATGTTGGCTCAGGCCACATCTTCTTATTTTTCTTTTACCACCTCTTCAGGGTCGGCGGAGGTGAGGAGTGTTGAGCAGATAAGGCATAAAATGGTCTAGCTTGGCCGGGACTCACTGCTCCAAATTATGGCACTTTGGCATACTGAATATTTAAAACTGAAGGGATTTGATAAAACAGCAGAAAGCCAGCGCAAAAACACTGAGGTCTAACTGTTTCTTTAGGTCCTCATTTCCTTATGAAGGCTCTCGTGTCATATGAAACTTATATGAAATAAATTTGTGAGCTTTTCTTTTGTAAATTTGTGTTTTATTATAGGAGGCTCAGCCATAAACCTAAGATGGGAGAGGAAGAGATGTTTTTTCCTTCCCTACAGCTGATACGGTTGTGATCTAGTATAAGTGCTTTCTGAATGTGGCAGATTCCAAATTCTAATACTTTCTTTGTGGGCTGCTTGTGGGTTCTCTGTAAACCCTCTGTCCCATGACAGGGGCTCTTCCTCTATATTCTCATGCTGGCTGGCTGCTGAAACTATTTACCCTCAATCACCTGCTTCCTCTGCTTGGCCACCTCATCCCTTTTAAAAGGTGATCTGGGACAGAGACCCTTTTATTAATAAAAAGGCTCAAGACTGGTTCTCTCTCATAGGTCAGCTCCTGGCCCTTGGGAAACCCAAGGTGTCTTTCCTTGTCCCACCAAACTCTGGCAGTGCAGACTGTTCCTTTAGGTAGCTGTGGCAGCTCCCTCTTCACCAGGCTGGGGAAGCCTCTTATCTTTGACTTTTCTGTCCTGCTTTAGATACTTGTTTCTGCCTTCCTCAAATTCTAGGGGCATGAGTGCCAAGCTCTCTCGTTATCTTGAAACCACACTCCCTCAGCTGGAGGTAGAAGGAAGCATGTCTCGTCCCTTCATTAGGATTGCTGGTCGGCTCAGAATGCACAGCACACTGACAACACTCTCTGAAACAAGTTCTCACTACCAGTGAACACTTCTCTCATACAACAGGAATGGGTGATGGACTAATGCTGATTAAACCCATTTTGTAATTGCTTAACACATGTCCAACAACTCATGCAGGGGCATTTTGCAACTACAATTTTGTTCTCCATCTTTGGGGCCTCTGTTGATCCGTAACGACAGCAGAAGAGTTGGCTTGCTATCCTGTCACACACAGATGGCCCAAGGCCATGCCCCCACCATGTACCTTGTGGTAGCAGAATTCTAAAGTTATCCCCGAAAGACCCTAGTTATTCAATCAAACACTAATCTAGGCACTGGAGAAAAGGCACATTGCAGACATAATTAAGGTTACTAATCAGCTGATCATAAGCATACTCTATAAGCATACAATAGGGAAATTATGATGGATTATCTAGGTAGACCCAATGTAATCACATAAACACTTCAAAGCAGAAGAGGAAAGTGACATAGTCGGGAAGATGCAGCAGAAGAGGAAAGCAAGAGATGTAAAGTAGAAAAGGAGGCCAGAGATATTAGAAGCATTGAATGTCTAGCAAGGTAATAGGGACCTTAGCCCTGTAATCACATGGACCGGAGTTCTGCCAGCAACCTCTGAATGAGCCTGGAAGCACTTTCTCCCCCAGAGCCTCCCAATAAAAGCCCATTTGCTGACACTTTGGTTTTGGCCTTGCAAGACTCTGAGCAGAGAAACCAGCCAAGTCAACCTGAATTTCTAACCCACGGGCCTACAGGATAATAAATGTGTATTTTTTTAAGCTGCTAAATTTGTGATAATTTGTTATATCAGCAATAGGAGATGATGCACACCTTTACTCCAATGTCCACATGCTTCCAGGATCTCTGGCCCTCTCCTTCCCCATAGCTGATGAAAGTCCAGAAACAAGTGTATGATCCTTTTATTGGACGTGTTTGGGGGGAGTGACGTGGGGAATGGAATATTTGACACACCTTGGGATCCACAGCTTTATGCAGCAGTGACAGTACCTTATAGTTCTCCTATTTAAAAGTGACTTGCTGCAACCTCTTAACTTCTTAAGGCAAAACAACAATGAAACAAACAAACTTATGTGCTCAAAACCTTCTCTTTCCTTGTTCACTTCGCTTGCTAAGGACTGTGCTTCCTGTGGCCTCCTTCATGCTCTCTGTCTGATGAATTGCTGTATTCAGGGGCAGAAAAAGGATGGAAAGGACTTCCTTTGACTGAGAGGCTCAGGATCTTCAAGAAGAAAAGAGCCAGGGTTTGATGGCATGGTCAGTGGATTGTGGATAGTCTCCCCAGAAACAAAAGTTACCTGAGAAATGATTTCTTGCCTCAACTGTTCTTCATACAGTGCTATGCAATCTGAGACCCTTAAACCAAGTCCTGGATGCATCCGAGGCAGAAATAACCATTTAATCTGAGAACCACAGCATGTGGGCTTTTTGGGTATACCACACCAGACCCATGTGTCTTACGAGCCTGGTGCCTCCATGATGGATGTGGGAACAAATAAAGACAGTCCCCATTTGAGTTTGTGTGCTCTATAAGCATCGGGCTCCCTCTGGTGGGGACCAGTTTCCACACTCCCTTAGGAGCAAGTTGTTTTTGCTTGATCAGACATCAATGGATATTTGATGGTAAGCCAATTTGGCTGGAAGAAGACAACCTTTTCAAAGTTTTCTCATTCTTTGCTTTTGGCTAATTAGTAACCCTAAGGTTGCCCTCCGCCTCCAATTCAGTAAAATACCTGGAAATGCAGAAATAGATTAGGAAGCGATTTAAAAGTTGCCAGGAAGCTAAAACTCATTTCTTACGCACAAAATGTAGGCATTTCAAAAGAAAATATGTGAGAATAATCTCATGGCTAATTTCCTGTTAACAAAGTAAAGTGATACTTATTAAAACTCTTAGAACACCAGGAACTGGGCAAATTTTCTTGGCAGTGTGTTTGCACCTGAAAGACTACTTTCTACAGCTACACCAAAAGAGGTGTGAGCCTGGGCTGTCTGTAGCTTCTGTATCTTAATTAACACTCCTGCAATTTAAGCACAAAGACAATAAAAAAAAAACTCTGAAAAATGGAGAGTATTGACTAAAAATGCTAAGGAGAAAGAAGTCCAGAGGAGAAGGCTTGCAAATAAAAGTCGGAAATAGGCACAGAAAGAACAATCACGACATCTCTATCCATCTCCACTGTGTCATTCAGTGGTTATAATTTGGCCACCCATGTCGTGAAGTCTCCACAAGGAGCTTTTATAGTGAATAAGGATGGAAACAATGAAGTAATCCTGTCCTGCCTACTCGCCTTTATAATTTAAGATTGTTCCCCAAAGTGTATTATTGAATGTTCTGTCCAGCAAAATATCTTCTGACTCAAACTATGGGATTATTACCACATTTTCTGGGAAGCTCTTTGAACAATAATAGCCTTTATTATTAGGAATGCTTTTTTGAAGTTCAGCCAAATTTTCTCATTGTTCATCTGAATCCAAGAGTTCGGCTATAGTTTTACTGACCACCCCAAACAAGTGCTTCCTTTCAGTAGATGTGTATAATACTTCAAGTTTTATCCAGCACTTTGAAACAGTGTAGATACCAAAGAAATGTTGGTTGAATGAGTATTTCTAGACGAATGGATGGATGAATAGATGAGTTATTCTCCACTCCGTGCCTCTGATTCCTCAACCTGCTTTCTGAAGGTCTTCGGTAGGGACAGGTTTTGGGAGGTGAAGGAGATGAAGAAAGGATCTTATTGCCTGTCCTCTGTCCTTGAGCATAGAGGGGAGGCATGGTTTGGGAAGATGGGAGTGTATTAGTTTTCTAGGGCTATTGCAACAAAGTACCACAAACCAGGTGGCTTGAACAGCAGACCTTTGTCTCATAGTTCTGGAGGCTGGATGGCCAAGATCAAAGTGACTGCCAGGTTGCTTCCTTCTGAGGGCTGCGGGAATCTGCTCCAGGCCTCTCTCCTAGCTTCTGGGGCTGTGCTGAAAATCTTTCGGCATTCTTTGGCTTGTAGGTACGTTACTGCATCTCTGCCTTCATCTTCACATGGCATTCTCCCAGTGGGTATATGTGTCTGTGTCCAAATTTCCCCTTCATAATGATACCTATCACACTAGGTTAGGGCCCCTGCCCCCCTCCAGTGTGAGCTCATCTTAGTTTAGCTCATTACATCTGCAAAACCCTTATTTCCAAATAAGATCACATTTTGAGGTATGGTGGGTTGGAACCTCAACATGTGAATTTGGGAGTGGACACAATTCCACTCACAACAGGTAGGAATCATTCTTAATACTTCCTTCTTGCCCACTCTCCCAGGTCCAATCAGTCACCAACACAATCTATTTTACCTCCTAATCATTTTTAGAATCTACTTAACATTTCTCCATCTGCGCTATTGATTCTCTACTCCAGGCTATCATATCTCATCTTGATTACTTCTATAGCCTCCTAACTGGTCTTCCTGCTTCCAGTATTGCCATGTTCCAATCTATTCTCCACACTGTGTACAAATGGATATTTGAAAAGGCAAATATGATCATGTCACCCCTCCCTTACATCTCTCAGTGGGCTTGTGTCAGTCCTACCAGTAGCTCCTCCCAGCTTTACCAGCCTTATTTCCTGTCCTACCTGCTCATTCTCTGCACCCAGCCACATGGATCTTCTCTCAATTTCTCCAATATACTGAACTCCAAGCCACCTCTGTGCCCTTGCACATACTGCTCCCCTCCTGGAAGGCTCGTCTCTTCTTCCTGACTTGGATAACACCTTCTCACCCTTCTACCTTCAGCTTAGATGTCATTTCCTCAGGGAAGCCTTTTCTACTCCCCAGCACAGGTCAAGTTGCCATTATTTAATTTAATGACACATGGTAAGCCACCTTTTTAGTACTTATCAAAAATTTAATCAATTGATTTCCTAGTATTTCTTTAGTTAATGCTATAGTTTGAATATTTGACCCTCCAAACCTCATGCTGAAATTTGATCCCTAACATTGGAGGTGGGGCCTAATGGGAGGTGTTTTGGTCATAGGGGTGGATCCCTCATGAATGGCTTGGTGCCATCCGTCCTCTCAGTAGTGAGTGAGTTCTTACTCTATGAGTTCCCCTGAGAGGCAGTTGTTAAAAAGAGCCTGGCACCTGCCTCCCACTCTCTCTTGCTTCCTCTCTAGTCATGTGATCTCTGCACACTCCAGCTCCCCTTCACCTTCCATCATCTGAAGGCCCTCATCTGAAGCAGATGTTGTACAGCCTGCAGAACAAAATAAACCTCTTTTCTTTATAAATTACCCAGTCTCAGGTATTCCTTTCTATCAACACAGACTAAGACAGTTAATCTGACTAGATTATCTGGTTCGTTGGAGGTACAGTAAAATTGGCATGAGGATCAGCACAGCACATGTGATTTGATTGTTCTGCAACTAATCACATGTATGAACCCAAATCTCTCTTTGGACTTAATTTTTTAATATAACCTGACAGAATTTCTCAGTTAATTAACTAATTGTACATTTATTCAACATACATTTATTGGTCCCCTTCTATGCACAAGCACTGTGCTGGGCATTGACGATAGAACGGTGATCAGGAAGGATAGCCCTGCCCCTAGGCTGCTCACATCCTAGTGAGTAGGAGAGACAAGCAACAAATGGGCATAGAATAGAATTTCAGGCCACGATAAGCCCTATAAAATATGTAATGACACAAGGGAAGAGGACAAAGAGGGGTAGTGGGTGTTATCTTAGACAGCAGTGGTCAGAGAAGGCCCCTGAGGAGGTGAGATCTGAGTCCAGTCCTAAATCCAGCCAAGGAACATGTAGCGGGGAGAAGAAAAAGAAAGCGCCAGGGCTGGGGATGGTTGAAGGCAGCCCGGACCCAGTGCGGCTGAGAAGGAGATGGGGCAGTGGCAGGAGACAGGATGGAAGCAGAGGAGGGCCAAGTATTTAATAACTCAGGGCTGTGCCATCCAGGTTAAGGCTGGGTTTTATTCTAAGTGTGACAAGAAGCCCGTGGAAGTACTGAGAAAGGCTTGGTGCACTTTTAGGCTACTCTGGCTGCCCTGTGGCAAAGAGGCTGTTAGGGCTTGGAGCGGAGGCAAGCCCGGGCTGGGCAGACGTGTCATACAGTAAGTATGTGCGGGGTGGCAGGGGTTGTTAATCTTTTTGCAGGCCAAGAAATCAGAAATCCCAGGGCTAATCCCTCTCTGCAAACTCTGCTCTCCAGCATCTGGCTGATCACCCCAGCTTCACTCACAAACGCTTCCAGTGCCCCACGCATGAGCTCAAGGCTGGGCTGCTGGAAACGGTCCCTCCCTGGCCTCCAGCCCTCCCGGGTGGCTCAGCCAGTAGCTCGCTCCACACACCCCTGGCCCCCTCTCCGCAGGTCATCAGAGCGCCTGCCGGACCCAGACCTCACCTCCTTAGGTAAGGCCCCAGGAAGGCTCAGCTGGACCAGGAAGAAGAAAGCTGGAGAAGCCTTTAAGTTGTGAGCTTTCCGGGGTGGAAGGACACCGCGGAAAGGGGGAAAGAGAAACATTGCTTTATTTACCTTTTTGTAAACTCAGTGTCCAGCAGAGTAAAGGCTCAATAAATGTTTGTTGAGTGGGCAAAATAAGAAATGCTGAACCTGTTTAGGGTCCATAGCAGGCATATAGAAAATTCCAAGGTTCACTGTGAAATAGCAGGTGCTTAAAGAGGAGCAAGGCTAAGAGGACCGCACTGCTTCCGCACCGCCGCCAAGGTAAGGCTCGTATGTTTTGATGACTGTGGATTTGATCTTTCATAACCAACAGACTTCTCCTCCCACCTCAATCTTGAGAACAAACTAACCTGAAACTGGAAGCTCTTTTCAAGATGGAAGGTGACAACTGGCGCTGTGGTGGCTGAGTGGGGCCAGCTTGGCGGGAGCGCTCATGCAGCCTCCCTCTCCCCCTCCCCTCCAGGGCAGAAGCTTCCATCCTGCAGCGGAGGTTATTGCTAAGAGTCCTCCTACAACCATCCCTGGCTGGTTTCTAGAGGAACTTCTGCACCCTTCCTACAGATTAGGCTGTGGGATGAACTGTGGCCTCCCCTTTCTCTGCCTGTGTGTTCAGGTGCATGGAGCATCCTTCAGAAAAGATGGGACCTTGGACAAGGCACTGATTCTTGCTGAGTTGTAGCTTCCTCATCTGTGTGGGGGAGAATAAGTAGTATTTTTCCCTCACCTGTCATTAAGTTCATGGCTGAGGCCCCTAGAACAAAATACAGATTAGCAAGAGAAAAGCATAACACATTTATTTAATATAAGTTTTATGTGACATAGGAGCCTTCAGGAATGAAGACCTAAAGACCCAGTGAAAATGTATTTCTATGAACAGTCATGCAGAAGTGTGATTGGAGGCAAGTGGGTACGGTTTAGCGGTAATAAGCAGGGGAACTTAGCAAGGCCTGTTTGTTCAGACTCATCTTGGCCTCTCCGTGTGACATTCCTTCCCTCCAGGTACAGGGTAGGACACCTGTCATATGACAGTCTTCAGGAGAGGAGGTCAGGAGAAGGTCAGGGAGTGACCTTCCTAGGTTTTACGAAAGGGACAAGGGATTTCAGTTTCTGTGGCCCACTGTAGGGGAGAAGGGGTGGGAGAAGGTCAGAGAGAGTTTCTTGCTTTTAAGGTTTTCTCAGTTTCTTTCAGCTTTAAGCACTCAGTATGCCAAAGTGCTATATTTTAGGGTAGGTAGCATTTTCTGCACTCCATCATCTTCATGGGGACTTTTCCTCCATGTTTATCTCCCTCAGGGATTGATTGGGTTAGTCAGTGGACATGATGTGAACTGTAGTTACTGAGCTGCCAGCAAAAGGGAGTGGGGTGGAAGCTGGAAGCCCCCCAGATGGATTAGAGGCAGGAACTGGGTGGGATAGGAGCAGCTGGGTAGAACAGGGAAGTCCCCCGGGTAGGGGAGATGCTGCAACCTCCAGTTGGAAAGATACACTATAAAATAAATTATTTCCAGATTTTGCTACTTGTAAATTTTTTAAAAAATGAGTACAAAGTGTTACATTTCCACAAAACTCCAGTTTTCTTTAAAGAACAAATGCCTCCTGCATTCCAAATACTGGTTCTTGCTTCCAAGAGGATGCTTGAAACAGAAATCTTTTCACTGGCCAGTGTGTGCACAGCCACTGTCCCTGTTGGCAAGACTGTTGACTTGAAACCCTTAATTTTTAAAAAAAAAATTTGGACTCTGTATATTTACTGAATTACAAAAAGGTACATTCAGAACTTTTGTCTCCTTTCCAAGTGGGCGTCTCAGGAGTCAGCAGCTGCATAAACACACACACAGTTCAGTTAACTGACACTGGGGATTAATGATATGTGCTACACATGCATTTTTAATCTTGTGAACAAAAGGCATCAGCGCGAGTATGAAGGACTGTGATGAGCCACACACCTGCAGGGAACATGGTCACCCAACTTGACAAAAATGAGGTGCATTTACTCCCCTGCATAAGCACAGGCCAGCAGCCTCCATGGGAGGGGAGCATTCCAAGATGTGGATGGGAGAGAGCCTATTGTTATCCTATCACATAAAGGACAGTGGTAACCAAATATTAGGAAAGAAATTTGCTGCCCCATTGTTCCTTTATGCAGAAATGAACAATTTACTACAAATTTAACCAGCCTCACTGTCAGCCTGCTCAGCAGTGCCAAGTAATGAGAAGAAGCAACAGTAGCCCAAGGCATTCATTTAAATAAATGTGGTCCTGTGGTTGACCTAGGAAAACTTGCTTACCAAGCATTTTGCACTCACCCTCTTTAAAACAGCTTCTCCTTTGAGTTTTACTTCCCTCTATGCACATGTTTGCTCATCTGTTAGTTCCAATTTAATAGTGAGTACATGTGGTATTTGTTTTTCCATTCTTTGGATATGTCACTTAGGATAATGGTTTCCAGTTCCATCTAAATTGTTGCAAAACTCAATGGAAATCAAGCAGGTGGGAGCGGGGAGGAGAGGACAGGTGAAAACCTACCTAACAGGTACGATGAACACTATCTGTGTGATGGGCACACTTAGAACCATGATTCAAGCATTATAAAAGCAATCCATGTAACCAAAAATATGTGTACTCCCGTAATACTTTGGGAAAAAAAAAAAACCCAGCTTCTAAAACTCCCACCTGTTCATCCTTTGGAAGCTTAATCCTTTTTGCTGTCTTCTCTTGACTTAAGCTTCTTGGGGGCAGTGATCACATCATATCCAACCATAGCATAGGGTTGTCACACAAAGGGTGCTCATTCTGAGAAACAAGTACTCACTAAATGCTCCAGTTAATAAGAGGACCTATCATACAACGATGTCCTCTGCTGAGTTCCTGCTATCGAATTGTCAAAGATTAAACAAAATGATAACAACCAGCATTGGCAATATTGAAAGAAATAATGAACCTATTTAAGGTTGAAAGTAGCAGAATAGAAAATATAGGAGTTCCTTGTAAAGTAGAAAATGGTTAGAGAGGAGCAGTGATTGATATCTGAACCACACTGCTAGGATTTTACTTTATTATTGCCTTTTCATAAAGCAACTTGAAAATAATATCAAAAAATTTTAAATTAGCATATTTTATTGGTGGGATTTGACTTTAGTATTGACTTTCCTTAAAGCAGTTTGGAAACAAAATCAAAGGGTTTAAAAAAGAAGTTCAGTGCAGCATTGCTTATCCTGTTAGAAAACTTAAACTAAACATCTAGCATTAGGGGATTTGTAAAATAAAAGCATACATCTTTGCAAGGGAGTACTATACTGATATTAAAAATGATGTATTTCTATATGTGGAGAGAAATAAGAAAGTCAATTTATAAAATATATTATATGGTGAACATTTCCTTTTTAGAGAAAAAAAACATAGGGCCTGGGGACTATATGCAATGGTACTTATCTGTGGGTAATAAGATTATAAAT
Source organism: Daubentonia madagascariensis (assembly GCA_023783475.1). Taxonomy (NCBI): domain Eukaryota; kingdom Metazoa; phylum Chordata; class Mammalia; order Primates; family Daubentoniidae; genus Daubentonia; species Daubentonia madagascariensis. The sequence goes on from JAKFHU010002220.1 coordinate 6,532,831, forward strand.
TATTTTTATTTTTATCTTTGTTTATCATTATCTTATGATTACTCTAAAATGGATATGTATTGTTGGAGACCAGAATATGCTACCCCAAAATATGACTGGGAAGGGGTTCAGGACATATTACCCTGTTTTAGTGTACAGTCAGCTCTCTGCATCCGTGATTTCCACATCCAAGGATTCAACCAACCTCAGATCAAAAAACATTCCAAAATTAAAAACAACAAAAAATAATACATATAAAATAAACTTATACAGTATAACAAGTATTTACACAGCTCTTACCTTGTATTAGGTACTATAAGTAACCTGGAGCTGATTTAACGTATACGGGAGATTAATTGCAAATACTACACCATTTTATATATGTGACTTGAGCATCTGAGAATTTTGGTATCTGCAGGGGTCCTGGGACCAAACCCAGGGGATACTGAGAGACAACTGCATTGATTATTTTGAGCTGAAGGCACTTGAAAAACAGCAAATGCAGAGAGAAGCTTTCTCTGAACTCCCCTACCTGCCTAAAGACAGATCCTTCAAGATGAGCTCCATTGTCATCAATCCCCTCCCTGGGAGTTCCATCAGCCAGAGACGATTGACGCTTATTAAAAGAGAGGACACCAGAAGTTGACACCACACCCAAACTATCACATGCCCCATCTGTTCTTCTAAGAGTCCACTCATCTTTCCAACCAATAATTTATCCTCCCTCCATGGCCTACCTCCTGCTCCCCTTCCCCTACTCAGATGGAATATAAATTCTCAGACCTCACTACTCTTTTGGATGTTCACCATTTTTCCTGTGCTATTCCCATGCACACAAAATTAAAAATTAATAAATTGGTATACCTTTTCTCCTGTTAATCTGCCTGTTGTCAGTTTCTTTCACAGACTCAGCTACGAAGCCTAGGAAGGTAGAAGGAAAGTCTTTCCTCCCCCACAGAATTACTTATGCAAAAGGAAAAATAGGTTTCTGTTTTGATAGTGTGTTCTAAGAGGAGCCACATGAATAATGCATTGCTAGTAGACTTCCAGACACTAGCATTGGTCCAGACAAACACTGAAGTCTCTGAAGCAGTCCAAGTCAGTGACGCCTTCTCCCCTTACTCCAACGGCCCTGTTCTGATTCTCTGAGATATACCACCATGTAGAACAACCTGATCTCCTAGCTTCATATGACTCTAAGCATCAGAAGGCAAATAGTTTGGGAAAACTGGGAACTTGCTGTTGAAAGTTGTGAACTTAAATAAAAGTAGATTTGACTCAGGTTTACTTTTATGGTCTTTTATATAGAATGTCATTCAATTATACACTTTCATTCACTGGTTGTTGGGAGATCATTTCATCCAAGGATTTCTAAGCTTCCAAATAGCCTTAATGGGTTTATTCCCAAATCAAAGAAAAGTTTACTTTTTGGTACCTTGGCTACTTTGTGCTCCAGTAACAAAGCCAAGGTCAAGGGAGATGATACACACACACACACACATACACACACACACACACACAATATGCCTGGAGTTTAGTGTATCAGGGAAACTGAAAATAATATATATAATGTACCTAAACAGATATATATATGTGTGTGTGTATGTGTGTGTGTATGTAGACACACACACATACACACACACATATAATAGAGAGAGAGAGAGAGAGAGAGAGAGAGAACAGAAAGTCAATGCCTTCTCTTAATAAGCATCTTGTGTGGACACATAAATCTAATCTTTGGTGGGTGTTATAAATTTTTTTTCCTTTTCTTTTTTTTAGCTAAAGCTGCATTGCAAGTTCACACACACGTAGAATATCCTTTCATTTATCAATGAGAATAAGATTAAAGGGTACATAATAGACAGGAAAGAAATACTTGTGGTTGACTAAGCATGTGTTTCTGGTTGAATCATAAGGAAGTCAGTGATATATTAATAAAATGAGATTTTGAAATAGGTTATAAATATTTTAGATGAGGCCAAATGAGTTTGAAATCTTTGCAAACAGCGCTTTTACACTGATCCACTTCCTCACTCGAGAATGTTCCATGTTAAGAACTAACACTTTTGGTCAAACTACCAGAGCAGCCTGTATTTTAGGCTTTTTGCCCATATCTTTATTATAAGCAACTATGCCTTGCACATCACTGCTTTGTCGTTTTTGTGTGTGTGTGTTTGAGTTTTCCTAATGTCCTAAGTTGTTTTCAGGTAATAAATTAGGTACTCAAGCAAGTGCAGTATGTATAGCATCATCCAACCTAACTGAAGAAGACATTAGACAGGGGCAGGATGTTGGTCTGGGGCCGAGACACCGGAATCCAGTCCTGACTTAACCAGGGCCTGGCTGTGTGTTCCTGGCCAAGCCTCATAGTTTTTCTTAGTCTCCATTTGTTTATCTGCAAATAAGAAGTTTGTCACTAGATGATCTCTAAGGCTCCTTTTAGCTTTAAAAGCCTTTGAAGTGAAATCACATGGAAACTGTCATTTGGAATAATTTAACATGTTTCAAAGATTTGGGGTATAGATCAAGGCCTGAAGTGACAGCAATTTTCTAATGGGAGAAAAGTCACTCAGTGTGAAACGCTGGGCCATTCTGCATCCTGGAGGCAAACAGACAGAGCTCTCGCAGCTCCCCATCAGCTACCCCAGCAGAACATGGGGTTAAATCTGACAGGCAAAGGCAGAAACTCATAAAATAAAACACACTGGCTTTGAAATGAACACTTTCCACAAATCACAATTTATCAAACTGCATAAATGGAATGGTACACTTTCTCCAAGCAGCTCTTTTCCACTCTTTCTTTCAGTGAGTCGTAAATTCAAAAGGCTTGTGCTGCTTCCACAAGGCCTGGGACATTCTCCTCCAATAACTCAGCCCCTGTGATATATCTCTTAGATGGAGATTTTGCAGAAATTACTTAATAAATCAATGTTTGACATACATTTTTATTCCTCTGGGTTGTACATTAAACATCCCTTGGGTTTATTTCTTTTAAAGACATTGATCTCACAGATGGGATCACTTTAAATTCAACTAGGCATCACTTTGATGCTTTTATAGGTAACAATGTCATGAAACATATGCTTGTATTTGGACATTTTTAAATATGTGGCAGGACAATGCAACTTTCCTTAAAAGGTACTGTCACAATCCTTTGTTCTTTTCACCACAGTTTCCAGATAAGGTCTGCATCTGTCTTCAATATATGTGCTTTAGAAGATGCCAGACTCAATATTAGACAATTAGCACCCATGACACTCAAAATCTGCCAAGTTGAACAAAGAATAAAGTATTCAGCTCTTTGAAGATTCCCTCAGAAGTACACCCCCATTCCCTCTGAAAAGCCCTGGACAGAAACTAAGATATTGAAAAATGATATTTTATACCTGCAAAACACAATCTTCAAATGTTTCAATGAAAATATTATAGAATGAATCTTCATGTCAGTTTGAAGAGGGGAAGAAAGTATTAATGTAATTATTTTATAGCCATCAAGGTCGAAGAGAGGTTATAGTAGTTGTCTAGAATTTCACTGCAAGTTTGAAGTTCATCAGATTAAAAAAAACAAGTCCTGTGGTTATAATGAATATTGTTCTTCTTTTATCTTCTGTTTTTGTCCATGTCATCTGTCTATCCAACAATGCTTCCATGCAATATATATTGAATACCTGCTAGCATAGGACACTATGTAATAACCAATATTCATTGAGTACATGCTGTATTCAGGCACTTTTATAATCACTTTGCCAGTATTAACTGATTGAAATATCTTCACTGCAATCTTTCTGGGTAGGTACTATTATTATTCTTATTTTAGGGATGAAGAAACTGAAACACACAGAGGTTGAGAAACTTTGAGTAAATTGCTCAAGATCATCTTGCTGATAAGTGATAGAGCCAGGACTTAAACCCAGGTAGTGTGAAGCCAGAGTCCATGCTCTTAGCCACTCACCATGGGCCCTCACAACTAGAGTGGGTATTTCTGGGAGTGTACAGTGCAGTGGATTGTACTTAGACATCTAAAACTCAAAACTAGATGTCGACAATGTCATAGGAAAGATGAAATCCAAGTTCAATGGATGTACAAAGGAGGGAGGGATGAAGGAATGATGGTTATGGGATGATTAATAATTGTTTTATTATGGAAAATTGGTCTTTTCTGATTCTCAAAATAAACACTTGAGTATTAACTAAATTTGTACCTTTGTGATATTTACATGTAGGCACAATGAATATTATCACTATGCCAGTTAAATGGATTATCTATTCTATATGAAGAAACACTTTGAAAGAGAATTTTTCACAACTGCATTAGCTTATTAATAATAACTCATCTTGCTTCACTGTTAAGTGGATTTTTTCTCCAATTGACCTAATCTTTCCATGAGTGAAATGATATTATCTACATTTTGATTTATGACTAAAATTTGTGCAAAGGCTGTAGCTCCTTCTGAATCTATTAAATCTTCCCTAGTAAAAGCAATACTAAATAACTTATGTGCATACCTGTCTGAATTAATTGGATTGTTAGTGAAAGATTATGAAATGTCACTCACTGCCTTTTAAAATACTCATAATTTCAAGTTTATATTTTGATGAGTCTTGTCTCCTCCTTGAGCAATTTTTTTCCCAGAGTTAACCCTCATTTCTCTGAATTGCTGTGACTCTCTCAGCAAGTGCTTCTAGCATTAATTATATCTTATATTATATGTTCATTGGCTTTACATTTAGGAGTATTATGTCTTTCTCATTAGTTTGTCATCATCTTGAGTGTCATTGTTTCAAGAAGTAAAAAAAGTTCTTCTATTTCCTAGTGTAGTCAGTTTCTGCCAGCATTGGGCACCCAGGAGTATGAATGAGTAAATGCCACGGACCTGACCCATCAGTGCTGGTTAATGATCTGCTGATGTTCTTGGGTGTAATTCAATCTGTGGTCAGACCCCTGGGTTGGGAAACAGGAGGCTTAGATTCTATTGCCCATTATCTGTGACTTTGGATATGGGTCACTTAAGGTCTCATTTTCTTCACATATCACTTAAGGGAAGAGTCTTTGTCCAAAGCAGTGCTTCTCAGCTTAGACTGTACATTGGAATCACAATGACATGGGCTCCCACTTCCAGAGATTCTGACTTCATGCGCTGGGCTTGGGAGTTTTAAACAGCTCCTCAGGTGATTCTGTTGAGAAGCTGAGGTGCAGAAGAACTAGTCTAGAGAATCTCAGAAATGTTAATAAGATGCTAATAGCTTGGTATAATGCTCACACTCCCCACAACCATTCACCTCCAAATTCTGCTGATTTGCCCCATGCGAATTTCTTAAGTCCACCTCCTGCTCTGTATTCCTTGTGGCACTGTCCGGCATTTAAAAAAAGTTTCTGCCTTATCATCTTCTCATTCTCTGATCATCCTCCTGCTACAAACATAGTCTTCCTAAAACAGAAATATAATTGTGTCCCTTCATGCTTAAAACTCTTGGCTATGGAATTGAGTGCTAGCTCCTTAGAATGTCACACTTGGCCTTATGTAATCTGCACCCTGCCTGCCTCTCTAACCACATACTCCCACACATCCCGCCAGAACATTTGTCTCCATCCATGATGTTCCACATCTCAGTGCTTGTGCACATGCTGTTCTATGTGCCCAGGATGGTTCTTTCCTCCGCCTCCCCCATAATTTGTTCATTAATCACCTACTACTCATTACTGAAGCCTCAGCTAAGATGTCACTTCTGTCAGGAAGACTTCCAGAACTTGTTTGAGTAGACTTGATCCTCACTCCTCTATGCTAACTGCATATTTCATATATATACACATATATATAGATGTACATGTACATATATCATTACCCTTCTCATGCTATATTATCATTATTTATTTGTATATCCCATGTTTAAGAGTAGGAATTGTGTCTAATTCATCATATTTCCTTACACACAGCATGGAACCTTGCACAGAGTAGGAACTCAACAAAGTTGGTTAAATTAAATTGAATTAATTTTAATAACAGATTGAGTTCCTTAAGAATAAACACATATACAAAAGACTTGGCTTAAAAAAAAAGAGAGTCCATGCAATGGGTGGACTCTTCAAACCAAATTTTTGTAAGATAATTTTAAGCACATATGATAAGCACACTGTCAAGGAATTTTTAAAGTTAATTGACTCCATGTTTTGCTTTTGTATAAATCCACATTATATTTTTTTGATCAAATTTTATCAAAGTTATTAACTGAACAAATATTTATTGGGTGTGTTCCATGTGTAAGACACTGCCACCATCTTCACACAGACATGTCAACAACCAGTTACAATTGTAGGGTGATTAAATGCCATGATAGATGCAAGCAGAGACTTACCTCCAGGGCCAATTAACCCGCTCTTGGGGATCAGAGAAAATTCTGCAATTTTAAAAATATTTAAGAGTGCATGATTATTTGACAGAATTCATTTCAATCTCTTTTTCCACCTTGATGCACATGAGCCTTGGCATTCACACACCCATGAGGAGATCTTGAAAAAGCTGAAAACAATTTTATGGGGATTGTGAAACACCACAACCACTTAAATATTACAACATAACAATAAAAAACACATTAACAAATCAACCACTTGAGCTTTGGCAAACATAGACTGTGGATTAAGACAATTCCCAGTAAGTGGCTGAAATTTCAGTCTTTCAGAAAAGGATGACATTTTCAGAAAAGCGGGTCCCACTTAAGGACTGTCAAATGTAGATTAATAGAAGTGATTTTATTATAGGGAAAATCTTGCATACACACAAGACTTTTTTAAAGTAAATAATTCACAAACCTTGATAGCAGTCAGTAATAACAAATTCCTTGTGACATACTATAGAACAAATTGCAAGACACAAGTGACACAAGCTTATCACACTATTTTTGGAAGGATGGGAGACCTACTTCCTTAGTGTATTTGTGATATATTTTAGTCTTGTATGAATTTAGATTATACAGTATGTAGGTTCTTAGGAATACGTCCATGCATATCGTAACCAAGAGTAAGCCTGGTCCTTTAGGGAATTGGCAAGAACTCAAATTTAACTTGTATCACCAGTGTACGGTGAGTAAATAGTTATAATTTTTCTTCTTTGATGTCAATTTGATAATATCTTCTCCCCTCAGTTATTTTTGTCAATCTGATTTTCTGAAACAGGAATATGTTTACCATTACATTTGTAAGACCCTTAATTTCAGACCTCCTTTATCAGCATTCAACCTTAACATATTTCCTTTTATTTCCCTAAGACAGCACTAGTGATTGATGCACCAAGATGTGGTGATAATATAATATATATATAAAATATAAATGGAAATAACCACATTACTCAGAACATGCCGGATAGGAGTGACCTAAAGCCATTATATTGAGGTGATTTCACTTAATCTGTAAAGTACATCAGTCATGTAATTAGTACCATTAATCTCAAAGGGCAGATTGTACAGATATGCGGCTTAGCAAACACTTCTTACAAGGGTGCTGTAAATCCTAGCTGTATCTAAAAATCCATCACACCATAAAGTGTTTTAAGAATCTAGTTACAAAAAAAGAAATAAACTGCATTCTATTCAGATGTCACAATAATATTAGAACTCATATGTAAGATGTGAGATTCATAGAATGCTAGACATCAGTGAATAGATTCTGATTTATTGAACTCTGATTTCTGTGTATATTCTACAGGAGAACATGTTGAAGAACATGAGTGACCATATGGATCTAATCTTTTAGAAACGAACATATAATGGGGCTTGGTGAAGTACAAGGACCTGTGTTGATTACTGAGCGATAGATATTTCTTTTCTAAAATTTCTAAGCCTATATAGGTCATGTTTGTTGGAGCCTATTTGGAACTGTTTCAGACATTACTTATTAGCTATGGCTGCCAGAGTGTTTAAAGCTAATTTCCAACCACTAGATTATGACAATCAGACTATCATTGTACTTCTTAAATCAAACAAAATCTATAAAACTATTGCTGTCAGATGTTTAACTGCCCCCTTAATTTTATCTGACTCCATTATAAGTATTTCATTAGACGGAAGGAAGTAGAGTTTTTTAAATTCCATAACCTGCTGTAGTCCTCAGAAATACACCATAATACACCACTGTATCAAGAACGATGAATGTTAAAAAGAATATATCTGTATATATGTATATATTTTGCATGTCCCTCTTGACCCACCTATGAAAGCAGATTAAATTAATTCTCTTAACTAAATACATTCTGAAAATAAAATGTTCTTTTATTTTTACGAAGTAAGAAGTCAGTTTCCTTTTGTACAATAACAAAGCAACATGCTGCTCGTGGAAATAGAATGTAATTTCCTTGAGAAAAGGACCATTTCTTTGATTTCTCCACTCCATATGATCATATTAACAATACTCGGTGAATTTTGGGCAACACAGATAAGAACAGCAGAGGCCCAATGTTATTGTTGTGAATTGAAAGGATGAGGCTATGACTGAAATTCTGTAACATATAATCTTGAAACAAATAGATATTTTGTTGAGGGTTATTTTTTGAAATTCTCCATTGCTTTTTATGGTATTTGGTCCTCATTTTGCCATTTCCCTCCATCAATGCAGCAAAACCTGACTTCTACGTATGTTGGGTGCTGACCTGAAAGCAGTTTGCTCTACATGAACCATTACCTTAGTATCAGACCTATAAAATGGTATTTAATTAAATTTTAGGGGGAAAATAGACTTGTCAGTGAATATACTTCCCCATCTTACAAAGCTTATCTTTCTGTTTAATTCGAAAACTCTAAAAATCAAGCTATTTGACTTTGCATTTTCTGGGGTTGTTTCATATAATTACATAGAAATACACATCCACATCTTGCTCTTTTTCCTAAACCAGATAAGGAGTTTCATTTCAATTCAAATTCACGTGTAAGATGATTTTTTTCAGGACCATGATTATGTATAAGAAATAGAAATGTAGTAGGAAGTAGCAAAATCATCTTATCCTTTTTCTAAAACTTCTACACCCATTTCATACCACAAATATAAAATTGAATTTTGACCATTTAAATCCAGTTCAAAGTGTACTTTCGGAGGAGAATTAAGTCATCACCCTTGATATAAACCCTAAATGGAGTCCAGCTTTACAGAGAAAGAGGAGCGAGGTCTTCTTTTCCTTCTTCTGACAAAATGCATTTTGTCCCTCCTCTGGCACTGTCGTTGCCGTTTTCCTCCCTAGGAGGACCCTGCTCGCTGCAAGACAGTCGCGTGCAGACGGACAGCGAATGGGTCCTGAGGTCTTTCCCTGCAGCTCACATCCGTTTCTGTTCAGTGACTGATAGAGCTCTGGGGAACATTAATTGCCAGCAGCGAATGGTCCGGCTTTCCTCATTCACTCAGCACCTGCATCGTGCCGGGCCGTGCGAGTGTGGGCGTGTGACGCCAGGCAAAAGCCTCTGTTAGACAGGGCTGCTGCTCCCACAGAGCCTGCTACAGTCAAGTGGGAAAAAGAGACGCGAATCAAAGGATCAGTCCCATGAATGTAATGTGATGTGGTAAGTGCTAAGAAAGTGAGAGTTTGGTTCAACGAGAACAGTGCTGAAAAATCTGACTTCATTAAGGAGGCCAGCTGAGCCTTCTTGAAGAAGTGAGGATGGGGCCAAGATTTGGAGACCAGGGTCCGGACTAAAAGATCAAGCAGAAAGTAGAAATAGAAACCTAGGCAATTGAGGTCTGACTTCCTTCTTCTTTTTTTTTTTTTTCCAATTAAAAAGACATTTAACAAAAGACCAGTTTATACATTCCTTTGAATTATGTCCATAAAAAATTTAAATATACAAATCACATTCCCAAACCCAAAAGAATCTTTTTTAAAAAATGAAATACAGACATAGACAAATTCAGGATACAAATCATTTAAAAAACATCTTAAAAATCACAGTAAATTATCTCTTGTAATAAGAAACAAAACAACAAAATGACAGTTTTATACAATTGTTAAAATTTCAAAAAGCTGAATGGTGGAGCAATGGTGCCACCATTTATTTACATAAGTATTGTTCACTGATGCTTTTACAATATACCTATTTTAATTTTGTGAGATAATGGATTTAAAGATCAAATCTTGAAACAACTAAAAAATAGAATTATAGTTATTATTTAAACAGTCTAATTTTGCCCATGTGACTAAAGTTTGAATTACAGAACTATCCTCCAGAAAAGTCAGGTATTTGGTAAAGCAAGGCACATAGGACCAGATTTTGAGAAAGGTGCTTTTTGTTTGCTCCTTTGATTATTTTAAATATCCTGGAGATTCTAAAGATGACTTTTAATATAGCATAAATAACTTTTATAAACCTTTTCTTATGTAAAGCATATGTCCATAGTAATTAAATATTATAACAGTGAATCTGTAAATAAATGAGTGATGCTAAACCCTGTTAAAAAAAAGTCAGTTGAATGACTATACAATCACATTTTAAAAGTACAATAATTTGATATGTAAGAATAGTCAGTATTACAGTAAGTGTACAGAGCACAAAGTCAATTAGTTTCTTTTCAGATTCTATCTCCTTAGAATCTAGTTTAAATATCAAACTACTTTTCCTTATATGAAATTCTGTGACATTCAATATAAATTGATGTAAACATTTAAGTTTTGCATCTCTAAACTACATATTCCACCATAAAAGTAACCTACTTCTCTAAAATCACCTATTAAAGAATTGATAATATTACTGTGTTGAAACATTTACCTGTTGTATTTCTTCCCAAATACCATATTCTTAATTTTTAATAGAACTATCAATTGACACTCTTCTCCCATGAATTAGCACACTCTCACATTGAACAAAGTGGTTGAGATATGATAAACTTCCTCTTTATCTCTACTCTCAGATATGTTACTTGTATTATCTGGGTAATTGAAGCAAACAATTCTGAAGAGTCCTCATTGAACTGGGAAATTTCCTCAATATCTAAATCTTGAGAAATACTTGATCCAAATGTGCTTGCCTGCAAAAAGTAGCAAAACTATGAAAACACTACAGGTGATACTCAGGCACATGATGCAAAGGTCACCCTTTATTTATCACCTTTCTGTGTTTGCTCTTTAGAAGAGGTCCAACCTGCCCAGTTTGTTTTAGGGCAATTTCTGTTCTAGTCCATGAACACACGAATGCCACTGGGAGCCGGTGGTCGTGGCAGCACCGAGTGCACTGTGACTTAGCTGAGATAATCCCTCATCCCCAGGCCCCCAGTCATACGTGATCTGCTTCTTAATTGCCATGGCTCTTCCTTAGCTATTTTAACTGCCCTCCACCCCAAAGTGATCTGACCATACTATGGCTTTGAGGAGTAATGCCCTAGCCAATTCATGCTCTGTGCTGTTTTGTTGATTTTTCGTTATTATTCACGATTTTGCTTAAGGAAACACTGTGTCCACAGTTGAGTCAACATTAACAGTTAGGAGAGAAGCAAATGGCTTGTTAGAACCTGAGTACTCACAGGGCTGGTGCTACTCATGTGTTTTCCTTCCTTTTGTTCCGCGCTCCCTGAGCCCGTGGCAGGCAGCAGAGGCCAGCAGTGCCCGATCTTTTCAAAGTGCACCTTGACGGGACTGAGCAGAGCCTATTTCATAAAGTCAGAAACGATGAAAGGTCATTGAACTAGCTTCTGAAACAGAGGGAGGAGGCTTAGATGTGTCGCTAGATGGCAGTGTTTCTGACTTTCATTTGGAAGACACCGTATTTGAAATTACAACTGCTGTTTTGTTGAAAAGTCAGGCCAATAAATTATGGCTACTATTTATTGAGGGCTTATAATGTACCAAGCATTGTGGTATTTTATCTCCTCTTATGTTCACATCAACATGGTAAGTTAGTCAAAATAATTGTCCTCTTTTTTACAGATGAGAGAATGGAGGTTTACAATAGCTAAATGATATCAGGTAGGAACAGGAACCTAGCTAAGCATTTTTTGGGTATTATATTGTTTAGCTCCCAACTGGTCTATACTGTAGGAATTAGTATAGTCCTCATTTTGAAGATGAGGAAACTGAGGCAGAAAGAGCTTAGGTTACTTGCTCAAGGTCACACAGCTAGTAAGCTATGGAACCATGATCTGAACCAAGTCAGTCAAGTCCAGAGCCCGTTTTCTTAAACACTCCTTCCTCCCTTTTGCTAGAGAAGAAAAAGGTTAAATATACAATTTTTTTTCTGCCTTTCATTGGCATTAGTAAGTCTTTGAGTGTAAACCTAAGCTCTCAATGCAAATTATTTTTAGTGATAGTAGTGGAAGAATAAAAAATTATCAAGAGGAGAATGCTATTATCCTAAAAATTAACCAATAATATTCCTTGAAGATTCAAGACAATTTCTCCAGAATTTGGTTTTTTATTATTTTTTTAAAAGAGACCAACAGAATAGGCTACCATTTATTTTATCTAACTTGTATTTTATGAAAAGTAGTCAGAGTTTAATTGTCAAAAATCCACTATTACTGTTTTATATATTGTATTATATTATTATAATTTCTATGATATTATTATTATTCCTCTTACTTACAGCCTCTTTCTCTCTGTCCATGACAGTTTCCAGCTCCTTAAAATGTCAAAGTTTGATCTCTAGTTTCTTTGTGTGAGTCTCCACCAGGAGGGCTCTCGGGGACTCGATTTTTCTCCCGTCCACAGCAGCCCGGTGCTTGGCTTTGCTAGTAGCTGAGGCAGGAGCACGTGCTGCGGCTGCGGCAACATTTCCTTCTGAAATTTCATGTTCTGCTTTCTTCTTCCTGACATCACCTTCTCTTTCTTTACATGTACCAGTGAGTCCTTTGTTCTGTGTCTCCTTTTCCTCTGATTTGGCATCCTCACTAACTTCACCACCCTGTTCCTTCTCGCTGTTTTTTTCATTTTCTCCATCTTGTGCTTTATCCCCTTTATCTGTTTCATTTTCCACTTTGTTCTCGGCCTTTCCAGGTTGCTGACCATCAGATCCACTTCCACTGATTCCTCCTCAGCTCCTTCAAGCTGCTCTGGCTCGTCCCCCCACCCACCTCCCTGTGCCTGCTGCTCTCCAGGCTGCAGGTGGGATCCACTTTCCCAGAGGCTCGTGCTGCTTCTTGTGTTAGGTCATTAAATATGAAATGTCTGATTTCGAATCAAAAGTGTAGTTTATTATATCTCAAGCAAGAAGCAGTACAATTAATCAAAGTATGTGCCTAACCTATCGACACAGTTTTGCCATCTTAACGGTAGCTTGTTTATGCCAGCAGTGACGAAGCCTGGAGACCAAGTGGTGATGAAATCGCGAAAGGTGTTTTCCACAACTTGTGAGAATTGAATATTTTTCCTTGCAAGAAGTGGTCCAAAGCCTGGAAGAAGTGGTAGTCAGTTGGTGCAAGGTCTGGTGAGTAGGATGGGTGACAGAGAGTTTCCAAGTCCAACTGCTGTGGTTTGAGCAGCGTTGTTTGCGCAATATGTGGTCGAGCGTTGTCTTGCAAGAGGATTGGCCTGTCTCTATTGACCAATCTCAGTTGCTTAATCACAAGCATCCTCATCACTTCATCCAATTGGTGTAGTAGACATCTGATGTAATCAACTGACCAGGTTTCATGAAGCTGTAGTGGATAATACCAGCCCTGGACCACCAGACACCATTAGCTTTTTTGGATGAATATTAGGTTTTGGACTGTGTTTTGGCACTTCATCTTTATCCAACCATTATGCCGAATATTTGCGATTGTCAGAAAGAATACATTTTTCATTACACCTAACAATACGGTGTAGAAATGGTTTGCCTCTATTTCGTGACAGCAAAGAAAGGCAAGCTTTGCGACAATTTCTCTTCTGATGCTCGTTTAATTCATGTGTAACCCATCTACCCAGCTTTTTTACCTTGCCAATTTGTTTCAAATGGGCCAATATTGTTGGAATAGTAACGTCAAACCTTGCTGCTAATTCACAAGCAGTTTGAGATGGATTCACTTCCACTACAGCTTTCAGCTCATCATTATCCACCTTGGTCTCAGGTCACCCATGTGGCTCATTTTCACCAGAATGGAACTTCTCAAACCATTGACATACTATGCATTCATTAGCCACATTCTTCCCACACTTCATTGATATTTTGAGCTGTCTGCACTGCACTGGTTCCACAACACAACTCATGTTCGAAAATAATATGAATTTTTGACTTACCCATGGTTTCACAAAAAATGCTCTTAAAAAATACAAAAGATAATCACAAGCCAAAATGTGCATTTGAAAGACTGAGGATGCACCTTCACAATAAAAATAAAAGAAGAAATGTCAAAGTAAAGTGTCAGAGATATTAACTGTCAAACATAGTACTTAAGGAAATTGTACATTTCATACTTAATAACCTAATATTTTCTTGACATGAGCTTCAACCAATTCTGGTGATACCTCCTCCCAGACCCAAGAAAACTCCTTCAAAGCCATTTTTGCCATAGCAGATGCCACATGAGGGTCCACCACAGATGCCAGAAAAGCGACAGTACTCATGACCAGGTTTCCTGACTGACTGAAGGGAACAGGCTGGTAGGACAGAGGCCCAAGGGAAGCATCTGAATGCTTAGGGTACGGGTCCTCAGTGGGAAGCCTCAAAAAATGGAGGATGCATTCATCCTGAGTGCGACTTCCAACACATTCTGACACTTTGTTCCAATCATCCTTATACATCTCTAGGGCCAACAGGAGTAGAAGGGTCTTCTGTTCAGTCCCTTCTCTTCTAGCACTAGCATCTTTACTCTTTGCTAATGTTTTCTTGGAGTAAATGTCAGTACAGAGACCAAAGTCCTGCCAATCAATTGGTTTTACTTTGTTCTTCTTAAGAAAATGTAACATCTGTTGAGCAGCAGGGACCTGAGGTGACCCAAGATGCAGAGACACAAGCCCAGAGGGGTAAAAGCTAATACACTAAAATGAGGAATAGGAGGAGGTCCCATTGCCATGGGCTGACTTTCCAGATGAACCTGGTAATTAACAAGTCCCCATTGCTCTAAAAAGGAATGAACCCTCAGCACAGCACACACATCTCCAGTCAAGTTCCTCCGAAAAGCAGTGCTGGTTACATACTCTTGGGGGTTAAGGCAATATGTGTCAATCATAAAATTTCTATATGCCAAGTATATTTCTGGAGTCTTAGATTTGTTTTTTCCTGAGTTCCTGGAGAACTCAGGAAAAGCATGCTGTTCAATCATGTGAATACAGTTACAATGAAACCATGATGCATAGCTGGGAATAATAATGTGATTGGTCTGCTCTGTCACATTATTTTCACCAGAGTCAACTGACTGACTCTGATCACCTTTGCTAGAATCTTCATCTTCCTTTCCTCGTGTTGTGACTGTTTCTTCTTCCTGCTCATCTAGATCCACTACAGTTCCTCCTTTAACAGGTGTATTTTCAGTATCTCTCTTTGGGCTCTCATTGTTGGAAGTACTACTTCCTCTATGCTGGGTACAGGTGTTGGGTCTTCCATATCCTTGGTAAGATCCTCTTGCTCATCTTCCACTTTCTGACTTCCGTGCTTCCCATAAAGACTAGCCTGGCTTTTCTCCCCACTTTTCTTCCCTGGTGGGAGGTGGGGAAAGCAAATGTTTTCTCTTTCGAGCGTTGGCTGATGTTTTTCTGTATCTTCTCTCTGGACTTCTGACTGGCTCTTCATTCTTTGTTGAAATTCCCTGATGAAAACTCACAGGCTTCCTGTTCTCACCCACCTCATAATCCCCCTCATTCATCCATTCATGGAAAATATCAGTGTCCACAGTCCATTTCACATGAATCTTTCATGGCTTTTCTGGGATTGGTGGAGCTTTGCTTTCAGCATCAACATCATTGCTATGGACCCAAGTATCATAACTGTCTGGGTAAAAGCCTGATGCACTAGCACCTACTTGTCTTTTCTCATCACTGGTCTCATCCATTCTTCATCCTCTTGTGAGGAAGAATATGGATAAATGTGGGAAGCTTTTGACTTCTCATCAGTAAATGTCCCCTGATGCCATTTGATGAGATTTTCAATTTGCCAGCCAATTTCACATCAACGTCTGGAATGAGGTAGATGTTAGATCTGGTCAGACAATTGTTCTGCACCAATGTTTTTTCAATATTCATGAACATTTCAACATTATGATCCATTCAGGGTGAATTCTGTAGGTCAAATCTCCACTATCCCTGTTCATTTTTATACTTGTAAGCAGCCACAAGAATGTGACACAAGGTGCCTCCAGCTTTGAAATCCATGAAACATTTTTCAGGGAGTTTGGCAGAGGCCAGGTTGGTGACATGTTTCCCAAAGGCATCTTGGCACTGGAGAAGCTGCACCACCAGCCCAGCCAGCATTGTGTTGGTAGGAGCATCCACAGGAACATACTTCTTGTAGTACCTGCCCAACCAGACTCACAATGACTCCCTCTGGGACATTGTCTCCAGGCTCTCCCAAAACTTTCTGGCTGGGCCACTGTCCTTCTGATAAATGGCCAGGCCTGCAGCAGCCCCCGACCCACCACCACCTGCTGCCATGGCCATTGTCACCATCTGTCATCCCCAGAATTTGTATATAAAATTCTCCATTCTTTAGTAGAATAGCTTCTTAAGACTTCTTTAAATGATGAAAGTGCTGATCTCTCTTACCTTTCAAAAATGAGATTAGTGAGAAGGTTATGCTTACTGTTCCTGTCCAACTTCATAGCCCAAATAAAATTTCCCAGAAATATACACCAAGTACTACCACTATCATCTTGATAACCTGCTTCTCTTATGACACATTTTTGGCCGGTTTCCTTAAAATTATTCATCATGACTCAAAGCCACACAGGCCATGGGTTCTGGAGGGTTTTTTTTAAATTGTTTTTTCAGTCAATTGACATAAGGTGGTTTGCTGACATTATAAACACTTACAGAGCAGTGCATTCATGGTAAGTGAAGTTATTCCTAGTGTACAGTGGTGAAAGGAGTTTATAATTTATTATTTAAGACCTTAGAGGAAGGGTTGAGAGGTGGTGGTGAAGAAACAAAAGAAATTCATGCACTGAGACCCAGTAGGTGCCAATTTTGGTAGAAACATCCGTATTCCAAATTTCACTCTTCTCGGACATTCCTTATCTCATTACAATTTTTCTGGAAGTTTAATTCTTAGTAGTAACTGGCTGCTGGCACCACTATGTTCCAGATGCTTAATAAAAAAGCAAAGAACAGCCTGAGCAACATAGCGAGACCCTGTCTCTACCAAAAAAACAAAAAATTAAAAAATTAGTCATGTGTAGTGGTGTGTGCCTGTAGTCCCAGCTACTCAGGAGGCTGAGGCAGGAGGATCGCTGGAGCCCAAGACCCAAGAGTTCAAGGTTGCAGTGAGCTATCATGATGCCACTGCACTCCAGCCCAGGTAACAGAGCAAGACCCTGCCACATGCACACACACACACATAAAAAGCATAGAAACTAAACTCTAAACTCCAAGAAATCTCTTTAAAAACTATCCTCTATCTGCTCTATCTATACCTAATCTAAGATATCTAGAGTCTTCCAGGTTATAGAACAAATTAATTCTTACTGGCTGCCTGGTACAGTGACAACACATGTAGTCAACCAGATGACAAAAAAGAGGAGGGAGACAAAAGCTTCTTGATATCCTCTAAAGTAGCACTCCCTAACTGAGCCTTCTCCTGGTCTTTGAACCAAAGAAAAAAGGGATTACCCAGTGGTTTAGCAAAGATTCATGTTCATTGGAATTTGTTATTCCCTGGATTACTTACATGTGGTACTATTCCTTTAAAGCAATTCTATAAATCTAGGTCATTATTTTTAATTCAGTGTAAGAACTGAAGAGATGCTTTATTTAGAAATGTTTGTGTTTCATAGCAGCTGTAGTAAAGGAGTAAGACATTGGAAGTTCTAGATGAGGGAAAGCACGTTCCTTTTGCTACCAACAGTTTCTAGGAAGAACTCTCTGGTTGCCTTCTAATACCTGTTTGAAATTGCAGAGGAACTGATAACTCTACTAGTTTTTTCTCTTTCTCCCCGTTTTCTTTGTGCCTCAGGTGTAGGAGGGAAAGGAGATGCTGTGTGAGAACAACATATGCAACTGCCTGGGGGGAAAGGGGAGGTGGTTCTACATAAAATCCTGAGTCTCCTCAAGGAAGGTCCTTTCCTATTCTACCAGGATAGGCCCTTTTTAGCAGACAGCAGATGTTTTTAAACCTTATCCATTTTGCTTAATCAATAAGATAGTTAAATCAAAGAAGGGAGCTCTAGTCAACAGGCAAGAGAGTATTCTTCCAAAGTATACATAATATATTTTGAGGACAATGACAGCCAGAATGTAGTTTCCTCTTCAGTTACTTTGGACACTGAGGCGCTGGGACATTGCTTCCAGTATGAATAACCATAACAAATACATAACTAAAAGTGTTCCTATGTGTATGATCCCACCACATTGAATATTAGTAGAATAGCTCTGTATGAGCAGGCAATAGACAGAGGTTTTCCTTCCTGCTGAGGAGTAATTCACAGAATATATATGTGTATCTGAAATTATGGGGGTTGAATAATTTTATGGGCCATAATGCCTTAAAAAATGACTTTTTTGGCAAGGAGTGGGGGACAAGTCACCATCAGAAGATCATGACAAAAAATTAATGTGTTGGAGGCCAGGCGCAGTAGCTGAGACCTGTAATCCTAGCACTCTGGGAGGCTGAGACAGGAGGATTGCTTGAGCTCAGGAATTTGAGACCAGCCTGAGCAAGTCTACTAAAAATAGAAAAATTACCTGGGCGTTGTGGCGCATACCTGTAGTCCCAGCTACTCAGGAGGCAGAGACAGGAGGATCCGTTGAGCCCAGGAATTGGAGGTTGCAGTGAGCTAGCATGATGCCACTACACTCTACCCGGGGTGACAGAGTGAGACTCTGTCTCAAAAATTAAAAAACGAATAATTAAATAATGTGTTGGGAGAAAGCTAGACAACTTTCTAAAAAGTATTTCATCTGTTGAATTTATCATCTTGTTCTCTTCAAGAAATTTTGGCAAGTGAACCTGCAGGTAAAATCTCCACCTTCTTGCCGCCTTCAAGATCCTTCGCCAAACACTTCCTGCCTAACCTGCTGCTCTGCTATCTGCACTTCCTTCCAATCGCCCCCTCCCTGTGACTCTCCACCTCCGGTGAAAATGTATTCTCTGTCCCCTTCTCCAAATAGTGCTTCCTAGCTGCAGGTCTTACTTGAACACGCCACCATGCTCAGATTTACTCTCTTAACACCTTCCCAAGCTCCCCCAAGGGGTCTCTTGCAAATAATTGGAGAGTAAAGGTTTCCAAAGGTAATCTGCAACTTCCTTTCCACTTACTGCCTCCTGAGCTACACCAGATCCCTTGCTTCTGTACAGTGTAATTGTAGACTTGCATGTTTGGAAAAGCTTTGGTGTGTCATCTTGTCTTTTCAAAGTATGGTTTTCATTTTTATGATATGATTACATGAACCTGGTGAAAAGATTACAACAGTATAGAAGGTTATAACATGTTATCTATTCTGGAAAAGTACAAATTAACAAGCAATAATATTAAATTAAAATGAACAATTTTAGTTTGTAGCATTTCTGATGGTTACCTCTATAACAACAAATATTATGAAATCCCTTTAATTCTTAAGAATTATAGGCAGCATCTTTTGTCTTGCTGGTATGAAAGGAGAGCTTAACTCATACTCCCCCCATCTCTTCTGCTCACCCCAAGTTGTGTTGATTACTAGTAGTTTGGGTTCTTCTGGCAGTTACCTTTCTAACTCTAAGTAATACAGAGTGTCCCAAAAGTCACCATACATAGGGAAAATGGAAAATTGCATCTAAATGTACCTTTACTTACAAAATATTCATTACAAAATTTTACAAAATTCTTCCTTTAGGTGGCGACTTTTGGGACACCCTGTATACATAAGCCTCTCTTCTTTGATTTGCCCACTTTCTTGACCATTCATTTAAGATGCAGATGTTTCTGATCCTAATACTTCCCTCCACCTTCCCGTTCTTTCTCTCCCACCTGTTTCTGAAAGCTGTATTATTATTTTCTGTGTTAAGACAGAGCAGACCAAACAACAAGCCACTCAGATTTTCTGCCTTTTTCTCTTGCTCTACATTTTGGGAAATTTCTGTAAGTGCATCCCTCAGTACTTCTATTAAATTTTTAATTTTGGTAATCATATTTTTAATTACCAAGAAATGTCTTTTTCCATGATTGCTCCTTTTTGGTCATAGCCTATACTTTGTTTTATGGTTTCAATATCTTCTCGTATTTCTCTGAGACTACGAATAAGAAATTTTAAAACTCCCTTCTAGCCTCCGAATTACATCTTTTTTCTCCAGAGTTAGTTGTTCTGCTTATTCATCTTGGGTGTTCTTCTCTGTGCAAAAATTATTCTCTCAAATATCTACTGATTCTTCTTTGCCTGATCTTATTTGTGAGTGCGGGTTAGGATGGTTAATATAGTAGTAGTCGACAATACTCAGTGCTAGAAAGATGAGTGAGGCAGGGTTCTCATACATTGGTATGAAATTTCTGAGGGAAATTTAACAATATGTATCACGAATCTTAAAGTTGTTCATCTCCACTGACACACAGTCCTACTTCTAGGAATCTGCCTTTAAGAAATGACCATTTATGCACAAAGATATTCACATAAATATGAATAGAGGACTAAATACATTTGTTGGAATATTATGCAGCATTAAGGTTGATGTCTAGAATGATTTTTTAATAATGTAGAAAAGATATATATTCATATATGTGTATCTCTATACATTTGAAGATTATTTTCTTGTTTATTCTTTTAAAAATTGTCTACATGAGAATATAATATTTTGACAATTTAAAGTATAAAAGTTGCTTGAAAACAAGATAAGATCAGATGGACAAGGGCAGATGGAAAAGGTCAACGAGGCACCCCTTGCTCCCCAGCCTGAGTTATCTGAATTCCCTGTCCCTGAATCCTGGATGAGCTGGCTTAGTTTCTGCCTTTGGTTTTATACCAGGAAGATTAACTGGTTGACATGAGATGGATGTGGCTTTGTTCTCAACTCCCAGCCCAGTCCCTCTCTGCTTTGTCATTGTGTCTGTGTGTGTACACACATGTGTGTGTATGTGTGTGTATATGTTTGTGTTCACAAGTGTGAGGACTCCTGCTCCTCCTCCTGTTTTACCTTAACTTTCACCCCAAATGTGTCTTACTGGCTTTATTCTGGGGACCCCAAACCTTAACTTCAGTCTGTTAAAAGACTTAGGCACATCAAAACTTAGGTACACTGAAATTTTGAAGAGTTTATTTGAGCTGACAGCAATTCATGAATCAGGCAGTGTCAAACCACAAATGGTTTGGGTTCTACCAAAGAGGTGTGGAAGGAAAACTTTTATGAGGTATTTGCAAAAACAAGACAAAGAAAATATTTGATTGATTAAAGTGGGAAGCCCCTAGTTAGAAGTTAGCTGGCAGATTGTGATTGGTTAAGCTTAAGTTTTGTTTTACTATTTACACTGATTTGCTTCAGTAGGAAGTCAACTCAGCCTAATGGCTTCCCAATTAATATTTTTTAACAACTCCTATGGCATCATCCTTGCGGGAGTAGCTCACCTGTCTCTTTCTCCATGCATTCCCTCTGCCACTTCTCTGCCATCCTCCTGCCTGCTAGAACTGTAGCAGCTGACAAAAACCAAGATTAGGAGAAATAGTTGATAACAGAGAAAGGGAGGGAGGATCTTCTAAGTCAGGCCCCACTTCCTGTAGACCATGAGGATTCATTAAAGGTTTGCACATGGGATTAGTGTGATTAATGTGGCAGTTTTAGGAAGGTTGGAGAGCAGTGTATAAAATACATTAAGTAGGAAGAGATTGAGGAGGAGGGGGAAAATTAGAGCACTGTTCCAGTAATTCACATGTGAGGTAGTGAGTACCTGAACCAAATTACAAGAATGTCAATGAGAAAGGAAAGCAGACATAGACGAGTGATTGAGAAAAACGATGAGAATTTGGTAATGCACGAGTCAAAGATAATCCCAGAGTTATTAAAATCTGTATTCTGACCCACCCCTGTTTATTGCGGCATTATTCAAAATGGCTAAGAGGTGGAAGCAACCTAAACGTCCACTGACAGATGAATGGATAAAGGAAATGTGCTCTATACACACAAAAGAATATTATTCAGCCTTAAAGAAGAAGGAAATCTTGTCACATGCTACAACACAATAACACATGCTACAGTCACAATAAGAAAAATGCTGCATGATTGCACTTATATGAGGTATCTAAAGGAGTCAAACTCTTGGAATCAGAAAGCAGAATGGTGGTTACAAGGGTGAAAAGGGGAGTTTGTTCATTGGGTATAGAGTTTCGTTTTGCAAGATGAAAAGGTTCTAGAGATCTTTTGCACAACAGGGTACATATAGTAAACACTATTGGACTGTTGTGATAAAATTGATAAATCTTTTGCCTTTTCCAAAAAACAGTTAAGATGGTAAATTTTATGTTATATGTTTTTTTACCACAATAAAAAATATTCTGAAATATTTCAGATTTACAAAAAAAGATTTAAAGTAACATTGCAAACATCAGGTAATCATCATCCATAAAAGTAAACATTACCAATACAGTTGACACTCTTTGAGTAATCTCCTGAAATTTTAAAATTTTCCTTTGCTTAACAATTATTTTTTGAGCACCTACTATTTGCAAAGCCCCATGCTGGGCATTGGAGGTGTAGCAGTACACCTTGCCCTCCCCTTTAGGAGACATAGGTGGCATGGAGAAGGATCGTATCTTGACAGATATAGAGAATTGAATGGGAAAATTGTTTTGGAAGGTGATGATGCATTTTATAATTCACCATTGGACTTGAGGTGACAATTGAAATGTCTACATTTAGCTCCACCTCCAGAAATACTTCCAAGAAATCTATAAAATATTGCACTTCTATTAACAATGCTATGTAAAAAATTGAGTAATTTCTATGTGTAAGTCACTTGGCTAATCACAAATATTTAATGAGTTTCTACTATTTTCCAAGAAGATGTTGTTCTCTAGCGGGTAAGACAGACATGTGATAAGATGGTTACAATAGAGTCTGACAAGGATTACAAGGAAGGATATGATGCTGAGTGTGAAGTAATGCCCAACAACATACCAATGCTTACCCTATTACCCGCAGGAAATGCGGAAGATTTCCTGAAGAAAGTGACATATGACCTGAGATGGGATAAAATGTATATAAAATAGTGAGATGCAGTTCTACCCCTTGAGGATCTTCTGGTATACCAGAGAAACAGATGTAAACAAAACTCAGCAGCAGGTGCCATAATGTTTTTATGTGTAAAGTACAAATGAGGTGAGTTTGGAAAAGTAATTAATTAATTAGACCTGATAGGCTGGAAATCAGGCCGGCCATGAGTTTATAACTAGATAAAAGTCATTTTGGGTAGAAGAAACAGCAAGAGCAAAGACATATGGGTTAAAATCTATGATATCTGAGGAATCTCACACCTTCACTTTATCCCAAAGGGTGCTCGTGTAACTCTACCCGTTGTATCCTGTAATTTCTTATTAGAAAAATAATTCTGATTTGACTCTATACATGGAATAGTTACCAACTGATATGTGTAATAATATATGTAACTTATAATAATGCATGTATGAGATGGGGTTCAGGACAGGCTACCACAAACCATGGTACCTTGGCATATGGAATTTTGAGAAACAGCATGTGTAGGAAGGATTTCTGACTTTCCCCCACTCTTCTCCCTGAAGCATGTCACAAGACCCTTATATGAGTGAGAAGTGCTCTCCCTATACCTGGAGGAAAGGAGCACCCTTATCCCTGGAGACAAAGGGACACAAAGGGATCTGAACAAACAGGCCTTGTGGGAGTTTCCCCTAGTTCACTCACAGCCTTTGTCCTATAATATTTTTCTATGACTCTCCGCTCTTCATCAAAGCTAGCATAAAAACACCCAAGCTTAACCACCCCTTTGAGTCGTAATTTCCCTATGAATTTCCCTTATCACGTAAAACTTATGTAAAAGAAATTCATGTGCTTTACTTTTGTTGATCTGTCTTTTTGTTACAGTGGCCCTAGCCAGTGAACCTAAGATGGATAGGAGGAAAAGATATTTTTCCTCCCCTACACAATTAATGACATGTGAAATAATATGTATAAAATTACCTTTGTCAGTGACACAGTGCTTAAGCAGTTCTGCTTTTGTCATCACTTTAAAAATGATAATGACATGATTATTTAAATTGCCTTTGGCATGGAATTTTATCAGAAGTTTTCTGAAATCCTCAGTAATGTCATTTAGATATTTTTGTCTGCTCTTTGTCCTTTATGACATGGATTCTTTTTGCAAACATTGGTCATCTCCACCACCGTGCTGTACTTGCCTAAGTATCTGGTGATCTGACGCTGGACTTGTTTGTATTTGAGTGGTACCACACTGGTACTAGTATTTCTTCCAGAATATACAAAGGAATAAGGGTAAAAGTTCTAGGAAGATCAATCTTGGCTCAACATGTGAAAGAACTTCCTAACTTGTCCACAACAGATTGAGAAAAATGTGTTTACATAAACTTTATTTACATAGTTTTACATAAAACTAAATTTATTTGATTTATAAGATAATCCTTTATTCTGAGACCATATCCTTTCTTCTTTTTTTATTTTTGGTCCTAGAATATCCTTTCTTTCAGGAATTATGGTGTTAGTGAATTATAGTCATTTTTAAAATGTTCCTACATGGCAAAATAAAGGTTGGAAATACATTATTAGAAAGTTTACAGACCCAGACATCCAAAAAGTCTGACAACTCCAACTTTCCTAGCTGCTAAACTTGGTTCCAACTGTCAAATTATGTCAGATTTTCAATTTGTTTATCTTTTTAAAAGATAAGAAGGAAAAATTCATTTGAACAATTTCAGAAAGTTGTTTGCATATGTTGATTTTAACTTTCTGCCTTATTCGGATATTCTGTCTTTCCTAAGAAGACAGTGAGGGAATAGACTAATAAACAGATTGAATCAGGAGACTAGAATCAAGTCCAGTTAGCTGTGCTTATTCTGGTTCTTAGTTTTATAGTCTGAAAAATAAGGGAATGTGGAAGTGGTAAGATCCATTTCAGGAATAAAATTCAATGAAAAAATATATAGTGTATATGTATATATACCATATACATACACATACAAATACACACACCTATATGTATGTATACACACATGTTTGCACAACAAAGGATTTTGTGGGAAATTTATCATTTTTGCTAATTTTAGAAGCTATTTCAATCCTTGTTAGAAACTGAAAAATTTATGGAGGATTAACACTTCAGGGAGTTATTTTATTTGGAAAAAAACCCCCAAACCTTGGAAACTTGGGAAGTATAAGGATATTGCCATTATTTGAAAGGTGAAAAGAACTTGGACTGTAGGTTATGATTGGAAATTATTTTATGAGCACCAATTTGCTGATGGGCTAATAAGCATTTACGTTTGCTGATCTTGTAGTTAGCTGCCTAATTACTCAATTTGTGCATGCAAATGGTATCGTTTGCGTGTAAATGGATGCAGGTGCAAATCTGCTTGAGTAGTATTAGGGCTTCATTTGGAACTTGGTCGTGATCCCTCATTTCTCTATACAGTGCTTGAAAAATCAGCCCGGTTTTCAAAACAAAAAGTTTGTTCCTGAAACAAAAAGTAAAATTCATATGGGCAAGATCATGTTTTTAATCCGATTGCTCTCCCTAGATTTCTGGTTTTGGATCTTCCAAAGCCATTGTCTTATGATGATGTTCATAGTTAATGTATGATAGTTTGAAAAAAATAGTGTGTTACATTTAGGTTTGTAAACATAAATTCTCAAGAATATTTTGGGTCTTAGAGACGCAAAATCAAAATCATAAGAATATGATCAAATGCAGTGAGGAATCCAATTTGGTGATTCAAGTACATACATTTTCTAGATTTCATAGATTTTTGCTGCATTGCTCAGCCATTGTATGTTGTGGTGTGATATATTGTTTTTAAGCTAGAGATATTACAAATCCCTCAGTGGCCACCATGTTAGAAAAACTTAAAGGGGAATCTGAAGTGTATACTATAGAATTTGGTATTTATAATATCTAATTGTTGTGGGTGCTTTGAAGCTTACAATATACTTTTCCAGATGGTATCTTGATCTTACAATTCTCATATGAGCTTAACCCCCATTTTAGAGCTGAGAAAACTGAGGCTTAGCAAAATAAAATTAACAGCTGTGATTTCACAAGTACTAAATTGGATAGCAGGATACTCTGTTTTAAATTCTTGGCTATTTCAGTGACACTACATTGCTTTGATTCTATTGTTTGCACTTGGTTTGGCATGCTAATTTCTGTGGCCTGCCCTTCCCCAATAACATTAAATAATTCTTAATCTCAAAGAGCATAGTTTCCTTTGGCATTCTGCACAGTACTTAGAACAGTTCTGTACACAAACAAGACACCCCCAAAATACTTGTTGATTGTTTATGACTAGGGAGGCAGAGATCTAGTGGCTAAGCAATGAAGTATAACTCAGAAATTACTTTTAATGAAGTTTGGGGTTGGAGCTTGGTTCTCTCTGTGACCTCATGCTTCCAGCCTGCAAGGAGAGTAGGAAAACACTGTCTTGGAATGTAATGAGAAAGGGCTGGCAGGGGAAGCTTGAGATACACATTTCGGCAATGCAGAATATACTCAAAAAATGATAAAGGCATTTTCATCTCTGACAGATATCCAGGTATCCTCTAGTTAATAAGACTGGCATGCTTTTCAAAATAGAAATTATGGAAGTTAGCACTATAAAAACTCCAGAGCAATCTCATAGAAAACAGATTCTCATCCACAAACATATGATTCTCATATTGGAACAGGGGCCCGAGGCATTTCCGTTTTTCTACTCTGAAGAAATCCTTCATTCTTGGGAAATCAGCTTGGATATTCCCATTAGGGTACTTTCACTGCAACATCTAATTCGCTTCTAAGATGCAAGACTGAATAAATAGCTCAGGTTGTTTAAGAAAATATTTCTGGAGGGAATAAATATTCTCAGACCTTGCTAATAAAGCTATTTTCATTGTATTCTGGAGTTCAGGCTCAAGGCTTTACCAAATGCCTCTGCAGAGGGCAGTGTGAGGTAGCTCTGGCTTCCCATTCCCAAGGCAAGCATGCCTCTAAGATAGGAGAGGCCACAATTCCCATATGCACAGTCAGGAGTTTATGAGAACACTTGTCTAACCCTTCTGGGCTGTGTTGCTTAATCATTTAGGGGCCTGAGAGAGTTCTCACTGGAGGCAGGTGACGGGGCAAGTTGGGAGTAGAGCCCTCCCTCCCTTCAGCACCCTGTGTTTTCTCTTTGTTCATCCTAGGATTCCCAGGAGTGCTGCTTGCTCATTGCCAGGTCCAGCCTCTTGGCAGACTGTTTTCCTGGTTCTTTGGCTCCTTGCTTGGAAGAATCACAAGCAGGCCAGTGTGATGGAATAACCACAGACAGGAAGCAATTCCACTCAAACAGCTTTTATTGCAGAAAAGAAGGGAGCTATACAAAGTGAGCGTATGTTCCAGAGAGGAATGGATCAGCCTCCACAAGTGGAGAAAGAAGTTAAGGACTCCCAGGTGGTTTCCTTTTATTGGCCTGGTCTGGGGGAGGACTTACAGGAGGTGTGGGATGTTACCAGATGACTGATATACATGTTTTTCAGGTGTTCTGCATTTTCCTGTAGTCTCTTCCCCTAATTGGTCTCCCTCCCCTTTCTCCACCCCTAGGAACCACCCTCCTGCAGATTTGGTCCCTGCCTAACATCATGGATATACAACCTACTTGACATGAGGTTTGGTTGGAGGGATTTATAATGAGATGGTTCATTTATTAACACTAAAGCAATATATGCTAAGAAACTGCCAATAAAAATAATAACAGCAGCAGTGGTTATTGTGTTCTGATGTTATGCTCCAGAGACTGTGGTAACTACATGTTATTTAATTTCCATAGCAACCATCATACAAGTAGAAAAATGGAAACAAAGGTTTAAGTAACTAGCCAGGATTCACACGGTAGAATCAGATATTGCACTTAGACCTGCCTGGAGTGCTCTACTCCTAGGCCACACCAACCTCCAGTTTGGTAGGCAGCCTTCAAAGATGGAATAAAAATATATTTAATTGGGAAAAACAACTCTGCCTTTATTATTTGATAGTTTTTCCTATTTGGTAGGCACAGCCCAAATGGATAAATATCAGGGAGATTTTCAAAAGGAAGACGGAAAGAGTCTGGCTCCTTTTTGGAAGATCTGAATAAACAAAGGTCTCATCCTCATGCCATTTTTAAAATGCTCCTTTCTGTCTCACCTCCCACTTCATCATGACTGATTTGCTGCATCTTCTTTCTTTAGATCCCAGCAACCTCCAGTTGCTTCTGGCCATGGCTCTGCACATGTGGGTGTTGTTTCCTCTGCCCAGACTGTCTGCAGCCAAATTCTTTACCATGAGAATTACTGATTCTTCAAAGTCCAGTTCTGCCGTCTGGGCGGTCTCCTCTGAGCTCTCCAAATGGGTCATAAGCACCACCCACCGCTTCCCAGGACCTCTTCTCTGTCTCTTGTAAGCACACTTGTTCTTGCATTTATAATACTGCGTTGTCATTTCTTCCTTATCTATCTCTTCTGTCTCCCCAGCTGTAAAATAAAGTGCACAGGCTCTATGTGAAGTTTTATTCATCTCTGTGTCTGTGCTGCACAACCTGAAAATATGGGTCCTTAATGAATGTGTTTGGAACTGACTTGAAAACTCTTCTGTATGAAGTGGCTAAAGCCATGATCTACTTCAACAGCATTTCAAGACAAAGAATGTGTCTTGATAGCAGTGAATTGTGCCTTATTCATCTTCAGTTGTAAGTGTATTAAGGATGAAAGATGTGTTTGTACTACTGCAAATGTTGCTGGAAGTAGCCCAAAAAAGAAAATGAGATTTTTCCAGCCCCCAGTTCACCATTACAGAAGCCTTTGCGCTGGGAATTGCTTCTAAGAAAACAGCAGTGTTGGATGCAAAAATCACCTGTTTCCCTCTGTGTTGTCATTAAGAATTGTGGGTGTGTGGCTTTTTATTTTTTATTTATTTTATTTTTTGGCAACAGGATTTAATGCTACAAAATGATGTATGATTTGTAGTTGGTTCAGCTGGGTAAGCTTTGTTTTTCCTCAACCACTACAAACTTATTTATTCAATCAATCATTTTAACACTGTGCTACAAACCAGGAAATAGGTAGTTTAAAAAGAATAATACCTTGACAGAGTCTACGCTGAGCCCTCTGATGTTTATAAAACTGTGGTTACCTATTTTGCAGACGGTCTTAAAGAGAAAGTTTATAGAATTTGAAAATCCAGAATTTGATCATTTCATTCAAGACAAAGGCTAGATATTTCTGAATTTGAGGAAATTCTCACTTGTAATTGAAAAATCCTCCCCTGCAATCTTTCTCTATTTGCCCTTATTCTTGCAACCCCTTCTCCTAGGAGAGACAAGAGGAGCCACAGGAAACAAGTTCGAGTTAAAAAATTTAGAGAAAACAGATAACATAACCGGCAAGTCTAGGTAGAGTTTGGGCAGTACCTACCTCAGTGACATTGGACAAGTACTGTTACCTCTTGCAGTCTGTGTCCACAGTTGTAATTTGGGGACAAAATATGTCCTGATTATATTTCAGAGGAAAAAAGAGTTTCCAAAGAGTGTGACCTTGAGGTCCTACACAGGTTGCAAATTTAGTTTTTGACATTTCAAATCTGAGACCTTTACTCTCAGGCTGTTTGGAATGAACCTGGGGAGAGTTTGTGCCCTGCTGAGTTTAAGTGGAAATGTATGTAGAAACTCATTTGCAACTCACATGTATTTAAAAAGCATGGAACTAAACCACATGGCAGAATGATTATGGAAAAAATTCTTAACAACTACCCTCAATTGGCTTTTTTTTTTGTTATTCAATATTTGCAGGTTAGCAAGGTCTTCATTCCTGCTATTACTTGACATCTCCAAATCAAAGGCTGCCAAAGGCTACAGACTTAAGTCATAGGGTATCTTGATGTGTAGTGATCAATTTTGAATTGCCCAGTAAGGACCTATGACTTGGGACTACAGCCTTCATTACTGTGACGATACAATACACTGATACAATAACAGTGTAGTGTTCTGGGCTGACTCTTTGACCCTTACGTTTTGGGGCTTATCCACTTTCTGAAAGAGCACCTGGCTCAGAGGCTACACAGGTTGTTGGCCCAATTCCCTGCACAGCTGGGTTGTGCACAAAGCTATTGCTAAAACTATCTTTCAAGATTGCTTTGGGATATTTCTTTCTCCTGCCCTCTGTTCCATTCACTCATGTACAGTTTCTCTCTTGACTTTCTTCCGAAGATTTAGAGGATGAAAAGGAAGGAAGAAATACAAAAGTGATGACCATAGGCTAGGTAGGAAAGTAACACTAGAAATCGCATACAGGGATCATATTTCCTGAAACAAAAATTGTAATTTGAAATCTGACAATAGGTTAGAAAATTTAAAATCAAGACTGGTTTGGAAGACCAGGAAACATGGTCTTCTTATTGGCTACAAATACAGTAAGATATCAAAATAGTATTCAAAGGTAACAAAAACTAGCATGGTTTAAAAAAAGTTGGATGCCTCTTTGTCAGAGAGGATTAATGCAGTAGGTAGGAGGTTGGACTTACTGACCTTAGTTTTTGCTCTAACAAATTCATTCCTTCATATACTCATTCAACAAACAGTTACTGAGTATTTACCACATTCTGGGAACTGAGGCAATGGAAGTTAAAAAATAAGGTAAATTTTAGAAAATAAGTGATTACATCTTTTGTACCCTGAACCTATGAACTGGGTTGTATATTTAATACCTGCCATTGTAACCAGCTCTATGAACAAATTTCAATGATCCCTATATGTTTTCTTATAATACCCTCCCTTGACTAACTACTTGAACTTTTTGAGTTGTTTCCCAGAAATGGCGAAATTTTTACAAGACAAAGGAGTTGAGATTCCAGAGGCCCCTGAGCAAGATTCCTTATACCAAGAAGCACCATCCTCCTGCAACCGGCCCCAATGCACGTCGTCCCTCCTTAAAAGGCCCATGATCTCTGTTGGTTGGGGAGACAGATTTCAGACTATTTCTCCTGCTCTCCCGACAGTTGTCTTTTGCATTTAAATTCCTTTCTTCCTTGGCAATCTCCGTTGTCTCAATAATTGGGTCTTTGCTCAGTGAGCAACTGGATCTAAGCTGAAACCCCCTTGCAGTTTCGGTAGCACCATGGCTAGGGCCAGCCACTTATTATATTCTGCTTCTGGGAATACTGTGTCCAGTTTGGTTTCTAAATTTTAAATCAGATATTTTGGAAATGATGACAAATGTTTCTGTAATAAGACAATAATGATAATTGCAGGAAAGTGGTATCTATGAGACTATAGTAGTCCTCCCTTGTCCATAGTGGGTATGATCCAAGTGGACCCCCAGTGGATGCCTGAAACTAAGGATAGTTCCAAACCCTATATATACTATATTTTTTCATATACGTACGTACCTATGATAAAGTTTAAGTTATAAATTAGGCACAGAAAGATTAACAATAATAACTAATAATGAAATAGAACAGTTACAACAATATACTGTAATAAAACTTATGTGAATGTCAAAATATTTTCAGATGCCAGTTAACAGCAGGTAACTGAAACCACAGAAAGCAAAACTGTGAATAAGGGAGGACTATATACCTTGAAGATAGTGGAAATGCTTCAGCACGGTATTAATTATAGAAATAATGGTGAAAGAAGCTACCGTTTACTGAGCACCTGCCACGTGTCCATCCCAGACCACACACTTCAAGGATACTATGTCTAACCTCTATTCCAATGGCCTCCAGAGAGGACAGTTAAAAACCAATATTAGCCATGTCACATTCCTTAAAACTCCTCAAAGGCATATAGCCAGTCATGAGAAAAGAGCCCTCCTATGCTTTTTTAAAGCTAGATACCAAAGCTTAGTAGATTGAACTAAAAACAAATAGAAAGGTATGTACAGTCCTACGCCCGCTTTGGTGCTGCAAACACACACACACACATACACACACACACACACACACACACGATCAGTTGGCTACTATATTTGTGTGGGTTTATTTCTGGGATCTCTATTCTGATCCACTGGTCTATTTATGTGAGCGGGTATGTGCGTTCATGTGTGCGTGTCTCCTCCGGCGTTGTCTCCTTCAACCCATTATATGTTTCACTACCAGGCTGTTGGCCCAGCTGCTGTTCTGATAGAGGTCTTTCCTTATACAGTAACCTTCAGTGGCTTCCCACTGGTCACAGAAAATCAAGGTCCAGGCCCACGGCTTGATGTTTAAGGTTCTTCACAACCAGTTCTTGGGTGGACAGACACACAACACACCTTCCCCCACTTCCTTTTCCCCTTTCCCCAGGGCCCATTACAGAAATTATAAATGATCTCCACACTCTTTTCCACTGACCTAGAACAGAGCATCAGAGTTTTCCTCTGCATGTTGTGTCAGAGGCAATACCGACACTTCGATTAGACACTAGAGATGAAACCGCTCTGCCGCCTACTTCTAGCAACAACCGGATTTTCCAACCTTGACTTCCGTAAACTGCTCCTTATCACTGACCCTAAGCTTTAGTAAAGCTGAGTTAGCAGCTGCTAAACGTCCCCAATGTCAAGCTTCTGTGACTTACTTCTTTTCTTACTCCCCCAGCTATAAATTTTTTTTTTATCGTTTAGCTAAATGTCTCCTTTGAGATGTCTCCTCAGTTTCTCCAACTACAGACAGTTTCTTCCCTTAGTTCCATAGCACATTACTTGTACCTCTCTTATGACAGTGACCTCATTCCCCTTTGAAGTTTTATTGTGCTGTACCTGACTTCTCCATTTTCAGGACCATTATTAGTTACCATTAAGTAACAAATTCGAGCTTCTCTATCAAAAGCCCAAGTGAGAAGGAGCTCTGTCACAAACCAATGACTGCAATTTGGACTGTCTGTCCTGAAGACGTATGCTTTGGGACTCATATCTGAAACCTCTGTACATCAAGGTTTTGGGCATTTCTCTTCCCAACAGCAGCCACATGGACATCTAGCTGCCCTTGGAAGATACCTGTGGTATCATTTGGGGTTCTTTGGTTGAAAGCAACAGAAACTGACTCTGGCCGAATTTTTTTTAAGGGCAATTTGTTAAAAGATTACAGGGAAGCTTACAGAATCCCCGGGAGGGCTGAAGAAACAGGCAAGAAAAAAACAGAGACTAGGAACAACAGATCTCACTGCCCACACAAATATTTATTAAGCAAAATATAGACATGTACAGTATTAAATATATCTATATGAATGGTTAATATATGAATGAATGATGTCTTCTGAAATGGTAAATATTGTGTGTATAATCATGCAACTAGGGCTTGGTTTATAGTCACCAGGCTCCCTCTGTCCATGATGATAGAGAAAAGGTTATGTCATTAGCTACTAACTATTTCCAGGCTTTTATTAAATGGGGAAGGAAGTAAACCAAATGATTTTGTCATGTCTCATGCCCACTCTCTAAACACTCTCTTTAGCTCTCAGAGGATATTCTGATTCTTTCCCCTCCTCAATGTTTTACTGAAGGAAGCGTGTCTTATTCATATTGAACTCCCTACTCTAGCAGGCACTCAATCATGTCTAATGAATAAATTAGAGCAATTTAATGTTTGCCCTGGCAATGAGGGCTGAAACCCCCTGTTGAGTTGTTAGGCTAGAGCTGTCATATGCTAGTGAGAAACTGGTGTTGGTGAGAGGTCATTGTGGATCATGGGAAGAAGGGTGGGTGGGCCCATAGACTGGATTTGTCCACCACCACTTGTTGGCTGCTGAGAAGACAGCAGGTGGAGGATGGAGCCAGGGGATGGAGCAGGCATGACCCATGAGGGGCAGGAAAGGGCCTGGCCTCCATAGAGGAGCGTGGTCCCTCCATGCCTAGCGAGAGAATGTCTGACTAGAAAGTAGGTGCTGAAACAGTTAGCAAGTTTTGTTCTTACACACTGATGTTTCCATGAGTGAAATAATATTTATGCAGGTGTTTTTTTCTAAATCCTATCACTAACACCATTTTCACTGTCCTTTCCTCACTTAATACCTCAGCAATGTCGCACCTGACAACAGTGAACAGCGATCACAGGAAGTAAGTGGAGAACAGTGCCAAGGGATATTTCTCAACTTTTATTATTAAAATTTTTGCTTTTCAAAAGCTGGTATCTGACTGGCTCTGATTTATTCCAGGTTGCGAGTGCTCATTTTCATGGCTGTCTTGGACCATTTTTCTTGATCGACACAACTATACTAGAATTATTTTGCTTTGAGCATCTGGAGGGCAGGGAACGTGCTTTATTTATCTCTGTGTCTTCAAGCCCTAGGATGGCTACCTGAAACTATAAACTCTCAATAAATATTTATTATTTAATAAACAGAACAAAACAGATGAGTCAAAAAAAGAGAAGGTAATGTTGCCATTGTGACAGACCTTTATGAATGCCACCCATTGGTGGCTTCCATGGAGGCATCCCATCTGCTGAGGGCTGCTACTATATTTAATGCTTGTGGGAGTCCCGAAAACAAGTTACCCCATTGTTGCTCACCTGGGATACAAATCCCCTGAAACACCCTCAGCCAGGCCAAATTATTAACTCCTTCCAGAGAGGCCCGTGCCTTTCTTAAACTGGACCTGCTGGGACAAGTTCTTTTGGCAAACTTGAAGTTGGAAAACCACACCATGCTTTACATTTCCATACAAAGCATTATAAGCATTTTGGGCTTCCCTGCTTTCTCATAATCTCACTGCACATACTGCCATGTGAATACTTTCACTGCGCTCAAAAATTTTATTGCCTTTGTCCTTCCTCTTTCCTTCTCTTCCCTTCCGTTTCATACCCCCTTTCCCCTTTGAAACCTTCCTGTTGTGCCTTGGAATGTTTAATGTGGTAAAAGAAATCTTTGACATTCTTAACTTCATTATTGGAAACCCCTTGTGCCTCTTGCCTTAACTGAAAGCTGCTGACTTTCCCATGAAGATACTGGATCTTAACTGGCCCTTTAAAATGGATTTGGGCTATTATTACAACCCACAGAGATTCAGGCTGAGATTTAATCTCAGCAAACTTTTGATCTCCATGCCACCTTTGATCCATTTGTCCTTCCTCCTCATGGAAAAACTATGTCTCCTTAAAGTCGGTACCTCTTCTGATAGCTATAAACACTTAACTTCTACCTACACTTGCCACTGGGGGAACATCAATTACTCTCAGTACACCAGAATCTATATTTCCTACTCAGATCTACATTGTGAAGTTCAGATGGTAATATTCAAGCTCTTCCCCTACATTTCCATTTGGATGGTGCATAGACACCTTAGACTCAAGGCATCCAGGACTTAACTCATCTTAAACCACCCTAACACCCACCCCCAAGCCTGTTATTGTCTGGACTGATCCATGCTGTTACTGAGAGAAGGTATCTGGTAAACTCATTCTCTCATTTTCGTTTGAGCTGCAGGGAATTGTTGCAGCACAGGGAGCAGGGGAGCAATGTTTAATAACGTTATTGAGCAAATGGGCTCACTGCCTGATGTGCACAGAAGCCAATACTCTGTGGCACCAGTTTTTGAGAAAAGAAAGGCTTTACTGCAAATTTGGTCAACAAGGAGACAGGAGTAGACTCAAATTTGTCATCCTGATTTGGGGTCTGGGGCAAATTTATGGACTTGCAGGACAAGGGAAAGGATTTAGGAATGTTGACTTGGCAGGGTCTGATTTAAGGGCTTTAAATTTGGCCATTTATGGTAAGGTATGTTGAAGTAGATGTTAGCTTCGTATCTTCTAGGCCAATGGACTCCTTGCTTCTGAAAGAGTCCAGGGTTCATGTTCCGGTCATGTCCCGGTCTTCTTGGTTCCAAGAGGACGAATTGTTGGTTTTAGGTGTTGTTAGAGGTCAAAGTTTTTTCTATTCCACGTGCCTGGACTACATGACTTGCAGTTTTTGGCTTTGTTGTAACTGCAAGGTAACTCAACATTTTGTTATCAACAGAGCAGGCCCAGTTTTGGATGGTCTTGCAATTACAATAACAAGGAATTCTACTTTCTAATTGTGCTTTCCTGGTCGCCCTTACTATCTCCACACAGTACTCTACTTATGAATAACATTTCCCCTGTGCTGGTGCTGAAGTAAATAGATTTCTCAGTCTATTATTATTTGCATGGAACCAGGGAACTACTGATCACCATTCTTATGTTTATAAAACATTGTAAGTACCATATTTTTTTGTCTAATACAGATAGATTCCCAATAGCAAAGAATAATACAGAGACTTTTTATAATATAATTTCTAACAGGAAGTAATTTATTCTTTCTTTGAATCTTCATGATACTTTTAATCTGATTCCTTGGGTATATATTTCTCTGTGTGGAGGACAGGGATATTTTCTTTTATGTTTGGACCACTTGGTGGGTAGCACAATGCTTTGTGAGTGATAGCTTCACAATGCGTGCTTGGTAGTGATGTTATGATCCCTTCAAAAGCCATTCCCAAGGAAATACTTTCTCATTCACCAAATAACAACGGTAGCAATTTATGCCGAGTACTCTGTACATTGACTCCATGTACATAAGCACAAATCCACTAAGGCATTTTTGTGGAAGTGTATTATCATCAGGGTGTGGCAAATGTTTAATCACTATGACAATTTCACCCGTGTTACTGTCATCACTGGCCCAAGATGCATATTCTGGGAAAGTTCTATCTTTGCACAAATTCACCCACATTTCCCAACTAATCTCCCTTATGACATTTTTACTGTACCTGGCCGCACTCATATCATGAGAAAGAATACAAATAAACACAGGTATACCAAATTACAATTTGTTATTATGACATTAATCACCACACATAGTTGTACTTTGTTGAGACAGCAGCCTTATATGATGCTGGTCAAATCAAGATGAAGGGTTACTTCATAACCTGATCATATTGAAAACAAATTCCCTGGATAGTTGTGCAGAGGGGTTGGGATTTAATACGTAGCTGAGGGAACTGCCAAAGCCTGCAGCCATATAGGGGTTTTTTCTTCTTGGAACTCTCTCATTTTAGCAAGTCCACCAAAGTGGTATAAGTGTCCTCTTCCAACCCGGCCTTTGAAGAGAGCTCCTGTGGATCTCATGGCTTCCCTCTGTATAGCCTGTCATATTCTCTCCTTTTGCAAGTGTCCAACTATGAAAAGCTTTACATTTTAGTGGTCCTTAAAGCCATTTTGGGGCATAAATGATTATAATTTTTAACTTAGTAACTAAGGAAATACAGATAGACAAAATGCCCTTTATTTTAATCTTACCACTCTCAGACACTTGCAATCATGAAATATTCTAATTAAACTTTCATTATCTTTGTGCTTAAAGGAAAAGTCCTGTTCCTAATGCAGGCAGTTTGCATTTATAAGTTCTGACAAGCTGCCTGGTACCAGACAGTCAAAACTGATGAACAGTCTCGGCAGATTAAAATGTAAATTTGATTGAAGAAAACAACCTACAAAAATTTATGCTTCTGTATAATCTATGTGATTAAA
This sequence comes from Daubentonia madagascariensis, assembly GCA_023783475.1. Lineage (NCBI taxonomy): Eukaryota > Metazoa > Chordata > Mammalia > Primates > Daubentoniidae > Daubentonia > Daubentonia madagascariensis. The sequence continues at coordinate 6,570,509 of JAKFHU010002220.1, forward strand.
TGTTACTTGTTTCAAAGCTAATATTTCTGACACTTTCAATTACAGCTTTTGGAAGTTTTATTCCACATCATTTAATCTATTTTAAATAACTCTCCCTTTCAGGCTTTGCACATAGTGATGCATGTTTAGCATCTATCTCCAATGCAAATTTGGAAATAATCTATGTCCAATCTACAACAAAACTTATTTTATATGGAGATAACAAGTTTTAAAAGTTAAACCTACAATTCTCTTTCTTACAACTATGAAAGTATTGGGTCTCAGCATAATTACTCTTGTCCTGTTTACTTTTTTTTTTTAAGCGTGGTAAAAAACATAACATAACATTTCCCATCTTAACCATTTTTAAATGTGCAGTTCAGTAGTGGTAACTGTTCACATTGTTGCATAACAGATCTATAGAACTTTTTCATCTTGCAAAACTGAAACTCTGTACCCATCAAACAACTCTCCATTGCTTCCTCCCCTCAGCCCCTGGCAACCACCACCCTACTTTCTGTTCCTATGAGTTTGACTATGTTAGACGCCTCATACAAGTGGAAGCCTACTGCACTTGTTGTGGCTGTATTATTTCATTTAGGATAATGGCCTTAAGGTTCATCCATGGTGTAGAGTGTGATAGGATATCCTTTTCTAAGGCTAAATAATATTCTATTATATGGATATACCACATTTTCTTTGTTCGTCTTTTGATGGACATCTGGGTTGCTTCTACCTCTTAGCTATTGTGAATAATGCTGCAATGGACATGGGTCTACAAATATCTGTTTGAGATCCTGCTTTCAATTTCTTTGGATATATACCTACAAGTGAGATTGCTAGATCATATGGTTCTATTTTTTTATTTTTAAAGGAAGCTCCACGCTGTTTTCCATAACAGCTGCACTATTTTACATTCTACCAAGCTGTTGTCCTTTTTATGACAGATTATAGTCACTAAATATTGAATGATACTAGTAACTATTAAATAATAATAAAATACCAATAATATAAGATTATTAGACTGTTATATAGCTGAGCTTTCAGGAGCTTGCATTAATTTGAAAGAGTAAATTTAGTTCTGTGCTGTTTTGCCACTGCCCAAGTTTTGTTTTGTTTTGTTTTTTTGTTTTAATTCATGGGTTTGGAGGGTCAGAGCACTGCTCTACCAGAAACTGATCTAAGTGAAATTTCCATGTAATGCAAAGAAAATTATAAGTTAGGGAAAGGAAAGAAAATTGCCATTAGTAAATGATTTCCTCAGTCTGTTGAAAATTAGATGTGAGCTTGTGGGGTTGAAGTTGACTGATATTGCCCCATGAAGTGAGTCACATCACCTTGAGGTCAGCTGTAACCTCCTACCAAGATAAGAAGCTCGTTATGTTGATACCCTACCTAGGATGTGGCATTGCATCCCATTATAATACTTTATTTCTTACTCCATTTCTGATATAAACCATTGCTCTGGGTCACCCCTGTTTCAAAGGGTTTTGTAGCCTTCTCTGCTTTACTTGGTGAAGAAACCTGCCCAACTCACATTCAATTTGTGTGTGTGTGTTGTCAGAATGGGAAATTTACCATGGGTTTCCAGAAGATAAAATGATTTCATACATATAAAGCATTTTAGCCCCAAATGGATCTATAGATTTAATGCAATTCCTATTAAAATCCAGCAAGGTTTCTAAAGACAAAAGCAAGCTTGTTCTAAAATTTATATGGAAAAGCACAAACCCTAGAATAGATGAAACCATTTTGACAAAGAAAAATAAAGTTGGAGGAATCACTCTACCTGATTTTAAGAGTACATAGCAGTACTAAGACAGTAAGGTATCAGCAGAGGGATAAATGCATAAATCCCTGGAACAGAACAGAGAACCTAGAAATAAAGCACACAAATATGCCCAACTGATTATTAAAATCACTTTATGCCTCATTAGCACAAAGTCATATTTTTATTGATTTCAGCCTCTTTGCCTCTGGATTTTTGTTTGCATCATCTGCCCTGATTTGCGGTTCCATCTCTCCAAATTGCACTATTTTCCCTTCTTCAGAAAACCTTTGCTGACCCTTGCAGCCTGAAATAGTACCTCTACTTCTAATCTTAGGAGGAAACATTTAGTATTTTGGCTTCTCATTTCAGGCCAGAGGTCTATAATGGGAAATTAAGAGTTTTTAGCATTCAAAATGAAAGCAAAAGGCTATAATAGAGGAAAAGCTAGAATTGCAGAGATTGTTGTGGCCTGATTTTCTCTGTTGAGAAAAATCTCTTCAAAAGTTTTCTGAGACAGTTCAATCAAATAGGCTGTAATCTTGTTGAGGGTAAGAACTGCTTACTTATTGCTGAGTGTGTTCATTTATTTGGCACATGAATTGACTGTGACCTTACCAGGCACTGAGCTAGGCTCTGTGACCACAAAGGCAAAACAAACACAAAGTTTGAAACTCTGTGTCACTATCCCACCAGCTAACATACAGTTAAATCACATCCACAGGAAGTATTTGTTGACAGACTGACTGAATGACTAGACCAAAGTTGTACAATGAGGGAAACCAAGAAGAACCCCATGATAGAAACTAAAAGTGATTTCACGATGGAATATTCTCCACCCACATTTGTCTGGACTCGTTTTCCAAGCCTAACATTCATGTTTCAATTGAAGCTTCTATTTGACATAAAAAAACAGGTCTATGGCTACTAAGCAGTTCCAGCTTTAGAGCTCAGGTCTCCAGTACCATGGTGATGTGAATAAAGCAAAGCGGTCTCTTTCCTTTGTGACTTCCTTGTGGCTCGGCACTTTCTAGTCCCTAAACAGATTCCCCGCTAAGTGAAGGTCACACCTTCACCAGATGTGGCAAATATACAATGTACTGCAGCTGATTCTAAAAGGCACTGACACCTAAAGAATGCCAAAGGTGGAAATGTACTCCCTCAGGGCACAGCTGATAGAATCATAAACATTTACAACATCCCACCGTAGCACCCAGCCTGGCCTCCAGCCGGAAGTCCTCTGGTAACTGCACTTACATCTAAAAATGATGTGAGGATTAGTTTCATTAGAAATATTTGTTCTTAGAACTCCTCGATTGTCCTAATGGCGGGTTATGTAGCAAAAATGGTAAAAACAAAAATCATTGGTCAGCCATCTTATAAAAGCATATTTTGGTTACTAATAAAGAGATTGTGAATAAGTATGTATAAATTCATAAACAATATATTAAAAATAAATTTCATGGTTTTTTATCTGGCTGACCAGATAAAAAAGAGGGTGTCTGGTTAAATTTGAACCTCAGGTAATGAAAAATGTTTTAGTATAAGTATGTCCCATGCAATATGTGGGACATACTTATACTAAAACATTATTTGTTGTTTTTATGTTTTGAGAGCTGGAGGTAGGAACAAGGAGTGGCTGCAAATGGGAAATAGATCTTTTCAGGGAGATGAAAATATTCTAAAATGGGATTGTGGTGGTTCTTTAGCTGTAAATTTATTAAAAACCATTGAATTTTGCACTTAAAATGGGTGAATGATATGAGATGTAAATTATACTTAAATAAAGCTTAGCCCATGTTTTATTTTAGATGACTCAAGGCTAAAATATTTTTCTCTGATGGATGAGTTACATTTTTATTATAGCATTATCAGCAAATGAGGTGGTAAAAAATGGAGGGATTTTGTAAATGCTAGAGTACTGTACAAATACAACACAGCCTAGTAATATTTCTCTTATTAATTGTGGTATGCATATTTCATGATTGTATTTTGCTGTGAAAGTTACTTCATCTGTAATGAACTCTTGTGAAATGTTATTCTCTGCATTTTTGCCGATGGGACAACTGGACTTCAGGTATTGACTAGTTCAAGGTCACATCCTGACAAGGATAGGGCCATCCCACCGTAAGTTTTCTGTCCCCTAGCACAGTGTTGTTCCAAAATACCATTTGTAATTAATGGAGAAAACAGTTATATTCATGCTTTTTTAACCCATCTTTTCATTTTTTACTATAATAAAAATGTGCAGATGGAAATAAAAGCATCAAGGTAAGATTGTATCAAAATGATACTGGAAATCAAAATGACTATGGAAATATCTTCTATGATAGTTATCATGCCTTTCCCTCAATCATTGCATAGTTATTTATTGCTTGCTCACTGTGTGTCAAACACTGTGTCAGGAGATACAGTGCTGACAAACATGAAAGACATTGCCCCTGTTTTTACAGAGCTCCTAATGAGAGGGGAATTTCCAGAAATTTCTTTTTTTGTTTTTTTGCCATTTGACCTATATTACTTCTTCTTGCTTCTACACAGCTATTCATTGGCTTAAAGGGTGGAAGAAATTTTTAAAAATTACTACAATAATTATACGTTATTCCCTCTGAATCCTGTCAACTGATAAAGATTTAATTCTCAATTATATAAGAATCATCAGCTATTGTTAAATAGGAAACCCACTGTATGTAGACTCCTCCAGTCTCTTGAGTTTACCTATATAGTTTTTACTAGTTCATTGCTATCATAAAAGTTAATATCTTTTCAATGTATCTGATTAGAAATAACCCCAAAGCCTTATGAGAGTGGAGGAGTACTGTGTTAAGGGAACACCGAATTTTATTTTATATGATTCAGTGGAAGGAATCGGAAAGCAACGGCTCCCCTCAGGGCCCCAAACAGTTAATTAACATTATCTGAGTGGCAGTTAGACTTGGAATCTCTGAGCTGATGTGGTATGAAGTTAAAAGATCTCCAGTAGCAACTGACAAAACAATTATTATAATTTGCCTCCATGAGGCAAAGAAGAAATTAAACTCCTGAAGAAGCTGAAAATTTTCCCCAAGCAGGCATTTATTATAATTATTATTTTTATTGCTACTCTTGGTATTTTTAATAGTTAATACTGTTACCATGGAGTTTAAAATCAACTGGTGGCACTGATTGGCATGAAGATGAACGTGCCTAATAAAGAACACACACTGAAAGAGAGCTTCCCTTGGAGACATCTGACTGGGGCAGAAGTCATTGCTTTTATGTTCTAATGTACTTTTAAGTATTGCATTTGCAACTGCTCAATAAAGTCAAAGACTTTCTAAGAAGTAATTATATTCTGCCAGAATATGCTTACTTTTCCTTCTTTTTTAAAATTTGAAATTAGTATTAATGCATGATATTTAGTTTTGGTATCTTCCAAATAATATTTAGGGTAGTGTTGATCCTGTAGGAATCCAGCATTATTTGATTGAAGTAATTTAGAAAACTATCTCTCAAATTGCCACAATATCCCTTCTTGGTATGATTTGAACAGAGTTTCACCATCCATGTTTACTGGCATTTAGGGCTTAGCTCTTTAATTACAGTAGCCCATAGACATTTATGGGTTTACCATTTACCATTGTAGTTTTGACCTCAAAGGTTGATGATATGTTGGAATTTACATACGTTTATATCACACAGGCTGAGGCTGATGTGTGGGAATGGATCACGTGGTACCTGAGTGTCCTAGCATCCACATCTCTGTTTTCTTTTTCTACTTTTGTGAAATGGCAAAATGTTCTTCCTTTGCGAAAAAAGAGACCTTGAAAGAAAAACAACTACTGATCTTGGTAATGCTTGTAAAAACTGAGGAAAATCTATTTAGAATTTATGTTTTGTATAAAGTAAAAAAGTGGAATGGTGAGGTCAGTGGTGACTCAGCTCTATCACAAAAACTAGTGTCTACTAGTCACACTGTATGAATACAAGAAAACAAGAAATAATATAATATTTATTTTAGGGGCAAAATTTATTTAAATTTATTTAAATTTAGGGTAATTTATAAATAACCTTCTTGCTATCTGATTGGTCCCTTCAATATTTCAGTTTTATTTTATTCTATTTTATGCTATAGTGATATTCACACATTTGAGTTTTTATATATTAATATTTGTCTTGAATTTCATGACCCTACTATATGTAACTTTTAATTTGTTTAACTCTTCTTTTATTTTTTTTGCATTCTTGTTTATTAAAATTTTTAAAAACAGAAGAAAAACAGCCTTAAAAAATTTTTCAGCAGGTAGGAATTGAGACGTGGATCACCAAGCTGATGAAGTGAGTTAGGACATTTATTGAGCTGGTAAGGAAAAAATAAGCAGTGTTTACTACAATGTGTTTTGGTTTTAATAAAACACTATCAACTTAAAGATTGTATGCTTTAGCAAATTTCTCAAAAGAAGCATCCATTACAGCTCAACAGCACTTCAGATATTTTTGCATTCCTCCCCCTTGTATAGAGAATAGGAACCACTCAGAAGTGGTCATGTCTATGTGTATATTTTGGGGGGAAGAGGGAATCCTCAGGAAATCTAAGATTGTTAAAGGAGCTTTGTATTAGTTTCCTGGGGCTGCTGTAACAAAGTACTAAAAACTGGGTGGCTCAAAATAACAGAAATGTACTGTCTCACAGTTCTGGAGACTAGAAGTCTGAAATCAAAGTATTGGCAGGCAAATCATGCTCTCTCTGATGACTCTAGGGGAGAATCCTTCTATTCCTCTTCTAGCTTCTGGTGTTTAGCAGCAATCCTTGACATTCCTTGGCTTAGGGATGCATCACTAGTGATGTGGCCATCTTCTCCTTGTCTATATTATCTTCTCTCTGTGCATATCAGTATCCAAATTTCCCCTTTTTGTAAGGACACCAGTCATATTGGATTAGAATCCATTATAATGATCTCATCTTAACTTGGGTAAATCTACAAAAACCTAGAGTGATGTCAGCAAGCTGGCAGAATAGAAAACCCCAGAATCTCCTTCCTCCCACAGAGATACTGATTCAACAAAAATGCACAGACTAATTCCCTTTCTGAGAAATCCACAAACCAGGTTCCTGCACCCCAAGTGAGTGCAAAAACAGCCACATTGAACCTGGCAGAAAAATTTATGGCACTTTTCTGCCATACACTCTTACCCCCAGCATAGTACTTTTTGATTGAGAAGAAATTCTCAGCTCCCCGCTTCTCCATGGAGAGGGATAGAGAAGATTAGACCATACATTCAATGTTCTCATGTTTTTGAGGGAAGACTTTCCCAGGACTTAGCTTATGTTTGACCTGTCTCAGAGTGCTGACATGACAGAGGGAGTAAGAGACAGTAAGCTCCTGGAAAAAGAAACTGACAAATCCCCTTAATTAGGAATCTACAAGCACAAATCCAGAAAAGACACATATGCAATAAAGATTTTAGAGGCCCCCATAATATCTAACATGACTAATTGGTACAGGTCTTTCCCTGTATGAAGCCAGTCCATAAATACCTAGAAAGGTGGATGTTTTTATAAATACATAGATACCTACACAAAGTTACAAGGAACATAAAGACATGAGAGGATATTACCCATTCAAAAAGAACAAAATAGATCTCCAGAAACCAACCCAGAAGAAATGGAGGTATATGAATTATCTGACAAAGAATTCAAAACAACCATAATAAAGATGCTCATTGAACCCAGGAAACTGACAAATGAACAAAATGAGAATTTTGCGTATCACTACAAAAAATCAAAAGAAGACCAAATACAAAATACAAAAGAAGACAGCTAGAGAGGAAAAGAAGGGAAAAGACAGAAAACAATTAGAGTGACAATAATAATTTCTTCCCTATCAATAATTAAGTGTAAATTAAACACCCCAATCAACAGACATGGCAGCTGAATGGCTGACATCAAGATCCAAATATATGCTGTTTATGAAAAACTCACTTTAGATTTCAGAACACACATAGACTGAAAGTGAAAAGATGCAAAGAGATATTGCAAGCAAATAGTAATCAAAGAGAGCAGAAGTAGCCATATTTATATCAGACAAAATAGACTTTAAGTTAAAAACTGTCACAGAAGGAATAGAAGAACATTATATAATGATGAAAAGGTCAGTTCAGCAGGAAGATATAACAATCATAAGTATATACGTATGCAATATCACAGCACATAAATATATGAAGCAAATGTTGACAGAACTGAAGGGACAAATAGCAACACTAGTAGGAAACTTCAACATACCACTTTCAATAATAAATAGAACATCTATTATAGAACAAAGATCAATAAGTAAACAGAAGACTTGCCACTATAGAGCAAATTAACCCAACAGACATTTCACTCAACAGCAGCAGAATACACATTCTACTCAAGAGCACATGGAATATTCACCAGGATCTATCCCATGTAAGGTCACAAAATAAGCCTTAACAAATTTCAGAATATTTACTTCATACCAAGCATCTTTTCTGGCCATAATGAAATGAAATGAGAAATCAACAGCAGAAAGAAAACTGGAACATTTACAAATATGTGGAAATTGAGCAACACATTCCTGAACAACCAACGGGTCAAAGAAGATACCAAAAGGAAATTTTTAAAATATCTTCAGACAAACAGAAACAAAAGCACAATATAATAAAACTTATTGGATGCAGTAAAAAGAGTCCTAAGAAAGAATTTTATAAAGATAAATGCCTACATTAAAAAAAAACTCAAATAAACAACCTAACTTTACACCTTAAAAAACTAGAAAAAGAACAAACTAAGCTCAAAGTCAGTGGAAGATACTATGATCTGAATGCTTGTGCCCTTCCCCTCCCTCAATTCATATTTTGAAACCTAAGCACTGATGTGATGATGTTCAGAGGTGGATCCTTTGGGTGGTGCTTATAATATGAAGGAAGAGCCCTCATAAATGGAATTCATACCCTTACAAAAGAGGCAGGAGAAAGCTGCCTTGTCCCTTCCATCATGTGAGGACACAGCAAGAAAGTGCATCTATGAACCAGGAAACAAGCTTCCTGAAGATTGTTAATCAGCTTCCTGACCACAGGTCTTGGGAATCCAAGACTTGGAGACCTTGATAAAGACGCAACCACCATTGTGAGATTGGAAGGAGGTCATGTGCCAGGGCATGTGGGCACACCCTAGAAAGTGAGAATGACCCCTGGCAGACAGACAGCGAGGTACCAGGGACCTGAGTCCTACAGCTGCACTGAATTAGATTCTGCCAACAACCTGAGTGAACTTGAAAATGGATTCATCTCCAGAACCTGCAGAAAGAAATGCGACCCTGCTAACACCTTGATTTTGGCCTTATGATATTGGGATCAGAGAACCACCTGAACCATGCAGTGATAACACTTTTGATCTACAGAACTATTAAATAAGAAATGCATCATCTTAAGCTGCTCAATTTGTGGTAATTTGTTACAGCAGCTATAGAAAACTAATAAAACTAATACAGGCAGTTATTATTTAATATTCCTTCAATGCTATAATTTTTTCACCATTTAATATTTAGTATATTTATTATTGCAAATTGTATTTTTAGTTTCTCAATATTTACAAATTAGGGATATGACAAGAAAAAAAGTGAAAAAGCAGCAACACAATAGAAAAAAAGAAAACTCTTCTGCTTTTTGAAAATTAATTACTGATCTCAAATAGAATGAGTTGGGGAGATTCCCTCCTGCTCAATTTTCTGGAAAAATATCCAGAGGATTGGTATTAGTTCTTCTTTGTATATTTGGTAGAATTTGGCTGTGAACCCCTCTGGTCCTGGGATTTCTTGTAGGGAGTTTTTTTGTTTTTTGTTTTTTTTAAATTAGTGATTCAATCTCAGTACTCATTTTTGGTCTGTTGAGGAGTCCTATTTCATCCTGGTTCAATCTCAAGAGGTTGTATGTTTCCAGGCATTTATCCATTTCCTCTAGGTTTTCTGGTTTGTGAGTTATTTGTAATAGTCTCTGATGGTCTTTCGTACTTCTGTGGTATTAGCTGTCATGTCTCCTCTTTCATTTCTGATTCTGTTTATTTGGATCTTCTCTTCTTTGTTAGTCTAGCTAGTAATTTATCAATTTTATTTATCTTTTTGAAGAACCAACTTTTCATTTTGTTGATCCTTTGTACTGCTTTTTTGGTCTCTATTTCATTTAGTTTTGCTCTGATCTTGTTACTTCTTTTCTTCCGCTAATTTTGGATTTGGTGTGTTCTTGTTTTTCTATTAATAGCTCTTTGAGGTGCGACGCAGGTTGTTAATTTGTGATCTTTCCACTTTTTCGATGTAGTATTTAATGCTGTAAATTTCCCTCTTAGCACTGCTTTTACTGTATCCCACAGGATTTGGTATGTTGTGTTTTCATTTTCATTCATTTCAAAAATTCTTTTAATTTCTGTCTTAATTTCTTTATTGACCCAGTGATTGTTCAGGGGCATGTTACTTAATTTCCATGTATTTGCATGTTTTCTGAAGTTCATCTTCATATTGATTTCTAGCATTATTCCACTGTGGCCTGAGAAGAATCTTGATATGATTTCTAAAACGAAAAACAGGCCACATATTGGGAGGCAATATGCACAAAGGACTGTATCCACAATACATAAGGAATTCTTATAATTCAATAAAAAGAATTAACCCAATTAAAAATGGGCAAAAGATTTGATTAGACCCTTCACAAAGGAATATAGGAATTGTCAATAAGCACATAAAAATGCTTAATATCATTAGTCATCAGGGAAATGAAAAGGAAAATGAAAATCACAGCGAGATACCACTACACACCCCAATGGCTATATACACATACATACATGCACATATAACGCCAAATGTTGGTAAAGATGAAAGCAACTGGAACACTCAGACATTGCTGGTGAGAATGCAGAATGGTACAACTACTTTGGAAAACTATTTTCCAGTTTCTTATAAAGCTGAATATACATGTAACCTTACAACCCAGCAATTCCAATGAGATATTTACTCAAGAAAAATGAAAACATATGTCAACAAATGGCCTGTAACTGAATGTTAATGGCATGTTTATTCATATTAGCAAAAAATTGGAAACAACCCCATCAAGTGTCCATCAAGGGGCAAATGGTTAAATTGTGGTGTATCCATACAATGGAATATTTCTCAGCTATTAAAAGTAAGGACTACTGAAACACGGAGCAACGCTGATGAATCTTCAGGTATCACATTAAGAGGAAAAAGCCAGACACAAAAGACCACATACTATATTATTCAATTTATATGAACCTATAGGAAAAAAAATTATAATAGTAGAAAGTAGATCAGTGTTCTTGGCACTGAGGATGAGGGACAGGAATGGAATCAAAGGAAGCACAAGATAACCCCTAAAGTGATGGCAATAGGTTATATCTTCATTGTGTGGCATTTATACAGATGCATACGTGTGTCAACACTGAGAGCCCTGTATACATTATATGGTATGTAAATTATGCCTAAGTATTTGATTTTAAAAAGGAAGAAAGGAACTAAAAAATAACAGTAAACTTAATCTCCAACACAAAATACAGACCTGACCATAACTTCAAGTTAAGTATTCTGCTGGATTGGTCTATCCAGGCAACCTTTTTACAGAACTGAGAGACGAGATTATGAACTGCAATGCCTCTCGCTGCTTCTCTACTGAAAATGTGGCTCTGTTTCAAATCCTCCCCTCCCTCCAAGCTTTTCTAAATCAATCCCTCCAAACTCCGGGAACCACAAAAAGACTTGGTAACATGTGAAACTACATACAGGTTGTGGGGTAGAAAAGGGAACAATGGCAGGTTTGAGAAAGGGTTCCCCAGGGTTTTAGTTAAAGTTATTATTAATACTTCCAGCTATTTGCTGCTGAGATGTTCTCTTATAGCCAGAATTGATGGGATAAAATAGCATGGGGAAAAGGACCACAGTCCTGGGGCTGGAATGCTCCCATTTGGTTTCTGGCCATACAAACACAGTGGAGTCAGGACTATGATGAGTCATCAGCTCAGAAATAAATTTTCTGGCTTCAAATCTTGTCCTGAAGCCATTTGACATAATTTCTTCCTCCTTTAGACTGCGTGTGCTTGGTGTGACAGTGAATGAATTTGGCTTCACTAATGACAATGTGAACAATTTTAGCAATATTAAAAGTACCATATAATGTATCCTTCAGTCTCTGTTCTAGCAATACCCACCTAGGGTGGGCTTCTGTGACTACTTTAGCTGAAGCAGACATCACTCACCCCACACCCATGTCACACTCAATTGCATTACCTTATATTATTGTCTTTATTGTACTAATCAGTATGTGAAATTATCCTGGTGCTTATATATTGTGTGTCTTGTCCCACTAGCATGACATCCTCATGAGTAAAGGGAACTTATCTGCCTGTTCACAGTATCCTGAAGACAGTACTCAGCTCAAGTAGGAACTTTAGGAATATTTTAGAATGAATTTAACTATACAATATAGGAAGATATTTTTTTAAAAAACAGTTATGTCAAATCTACATTTAAACTCTTTAAAATACCTCTGTTTATACTTTTGATCAGTAATAATCATTTATAATATAAAATTGTGTTGTATGTATTATCAGCTACTAATGAGAGATCTGAAGACAAAAGTTACCGACAATGCAAATTGCTTTTTTTTACTTTAATTCCTTTCTAAAGGATTTTAAAATTTTTATTGCAAGACTAAAGTTTAGTCTTAGTGATGTATTTAACATGATTTAGCTGTTAAGCAGATATGCACATTTGCTTTATAGAGTCATCAAAGAACTTCAGTTGATTTTTTGCCCTTTTCACAGTTCAGAGGTTTCTATCTCAAAACTGTAAATAAAAGTTAACTGAAAATATGGAACTGTTCAGGGTAAAGTCACCTGGTAAATAAAACTGCAGTAAAGAAAGGAAAAGTGGGCAAGCAAAGTGGGCAATGTTTTGTCTTTCTTTGGTTTATTGCTGTAAGGGAAAGAAAAAAGTAATGAGGACTCAACAATTCCAAAAACCTTCATAAATTTTAAACCATTTAATAAAAAAATTTTAGGTAGAAAAGTGCATCATGTAGAAAAATATTTTAAAAAATCTATCTTTGAAAAAGATGTCTGAATAGGATACCCTGAGAGTATTCATTTTGAATAGCAGTTTGTTACTTCTCTTAGGTTCATGGTTATATCAATCTATTCAAGTTCGGGTCGTACTACCTCTGGCCCCTGTGGCATCACAAAAGCTCGCTTTTATACCTGGGTCACTTGCTGTAAAGGGTTGCATGTGTCTCTCCCCAGATTATGTCCATGTTCTAACCCGGGACACCAGTGAATGTGACCTTATTTAGAAATAGGGTCTTTGCAGATAAAATTAAGTTAAAGACCTCAAGATGAGATGATCTTGGATTTTGGGTGGGCCCTAAATCCCATGACTAGTGTCCTTTCAAGAAAAAGGAGAGGGAGATTTGAGACATAGAGACACAGAGGAGAAGACTCCAAGGATAAGGCCACGTGAAGATGGAGGCAGCGATTAGAGTGAAGCCTCCACAAACCAAGGAATGCTAAGGACTGCCAGCAGCCACCAGAAGCTGGGAGAGAGGCAGGGAATGGATTCTCCCTGTGAGCCTCCAGAAAAAAACAATCTAACCCCACAGACACCTTGATTTCGAACTTCTGGCTTCCAGAAAAACTATGAGAAAACACATTTCTGTTGGTTAAAGACATAAAATTTGTGGTAATTTGTTATGGCATTCTTAGGAAAAAGATTAAGTTGCGTACTGTTACAAATAGGCTTTCTTTTGTTGCCTCTAAAAGTTTGCAGAACAAGATCTCTTGTTACTTTGCAGACCACTGTGGGGCACTATAATCTTTACATATCTTTAGGAAGTAGCCTTTGAATGATGTTTAATAAAAGGTTCCATAATCTCTGCTGCAATAGAGCTTTTACTTGGGGAACAACAGTGACAGCTCAGGAAAAAGAATCTGAGCTACCTTGGGGCCCATGGAAAACTCTACTTTCCCATTTAATAAACTTAACAGTCGTGGGGGAAAAAATTATCATTTAGTAACTACTTCTTTTGAAAGTAAAAGGAGATTTTCTTTGAAATGATTGCATGGCATAGCTGTTCTATATTCAGTGGTGCTGTAATATTTTGATTTTAATGTGTCATATGAAAGTTAAACTTCAAATTACCAATAAAATAAGTGAAAGTAGAGCCAGGAACAGTGGTGCGCACCTATAGTCCCAGCTATGTGGGAGGATCACTTGAGCCCAGGAGTTCCAGACCAGCCTGGGCAACATAGGTCTTTTTTAAGACCCCATCTCTTAAAAGGAAAAAAAAAAAAACAACTAAGTGAAGTAGAAGAGGGATGAGGGCGATAGTCCATGTTCTTCAGCATTTACAACCTCCACTAAGGGCTTGGGCTATAATATTAAATTTATGATACACAATATAAAAATTTAGGAGCAATTTCATCTGTTTAAAATGCATTTGACCTTTTGCAGCTTGGTAAATAACTTTACTATTACTTTAATCATTTAAACAAGAAATTTTAGAAAAATTCTTGACAATTACTTTTCTCCACCCCATACATAAACATTCCGCATTTCCCATCTAAATATCTTGTAAACATCTCCCCTTAGTTCCACTGTCATAGAAAAAGCTCATGTCACCTCATGACTAGATGTTCGTAGTATGTAACTGGTCTCCCAGCTTCACTGTCTACTTGTTCCAATCCATCATCTAGCCACACTGCTTCCTTCTAGATTACATTTTTTCTAAAACAAATCACATCATGTGAATACAAATTCCCTGGCATGGTACAAAAGACCTTTTGTCCCGGTACCTGTCTAGTTTTCCAGTCATTTCTCGTGACCACCCCCCACCCCGACTCTGTATCCCTTTGGCAGATGTTGATAGTTACCTACTGGATATATCATTTTTCCTTTTCCCTTATTCTTAGAACTCCAATTTATTTTGGGACATCATCATTATCACCTTTGTGTTTATGGCCTTATTGTGAGGGGTTTACTTATACATATACCATTTAGGCCCCAACTCAAGTGGTACCACTGCATAGATATATTTCACAGCTTCTTCCATCCCAGTGATTATTCTATCCTAGTGCCCCTACTGGTAGGGGTGTGACCTAAAGTGAATAGTCAATATTCAGGCTTCATTCTGTGAAAAATGCCTCTTCCCTCAAAGGACAGTCTGGAATCTAAACCTTACCTGAAATTGTCAGTGGGTCCACCTGATTTGGGTGCTCTTCCCTTAGGGAAGTCTGAAAATAATTTTAACTCATAATCTGCGAAGTCAAAGAAAGAAAATAATATTTAAAAGAATTGTTTTTACACCAACAAATGAATATATATAATTATGGTTAGCTTAAGCATATATATATGCACATGTATATACACAATGTACACATAGCATGTGTAGCATGTTTACATAAATGCATGAAAGATGGAAATATGCACACGAAAATGTAAATTCTATATAGACAGAACAATAATTCTGAACTACCATGAATCTCTCTCAACCTAGAATAATGTATCTCAAACTAATGTTTGTAAAATCATCTGGGGGCTGGGCGTGGTGGCTCACGCCTATAATCCCAGCACTTTGAGAGGCTGAGGAAGGAAGATAGCTTGAGGCCAGGAGTTCAAGATCAGCCTGGGCAACATAGTGAGACCCCGTGTCTGCAAAAAATAAAAGAAAATTAGCTGGGCATGGTGGCATGTGCCTGTAGTCCCAGCTACTCGGGAGGCTGAAGTGGGAGGATCGCTTGAGTCCCAGAGTTCGAGGCTGTAGTGAGCTATTATCATGCCATTGCACTCCAAACCGGGCGACAGAGTGAGACCTTATCTCTTAAAAAAAAAAAAAATCATCTGGGGATTTTGTTAAAATGCAGAGCAGGAAGACTGGGGTGGGGTCTGAGTTTCTGAATTTCTAACAAGCTCCCAGATGTTGCAGATTCTACTGGTTCAGGTACCACACTTTGAGTAGCAAGGATATAGTGAAGCTTTAAGCTATTGTGTCTATGATAAATGTCTCTATCTCAGTACAGGTGTGGATACTTTTCTATCACCTTTTTGGTTCACTGCCATCTTCTCCTCTGAGTACCCACATAAAAGAATAAGCTCCTTAAAGATAAGGACCATGTTTTCTTTATCCTTGGATCCATTGTCCAGCATCTAGTGCAGCACCTGGCATTCAGCAGGCATTCCACACACTCTCTACCATTATAATAAAAAAGTTGCATGAGTTAAATACTACATGGGCTATATAGACATTGTGCTAAGGATCCAAGGGGGAAAGGAGCTTGCAGAAGAGGGGAAGTTTTATGAAAGAGGACGTCTTTCTGCTGTTCTTTAATGGGTAAATAGCATTTTGAGCAGCAGAAATTGGGACGATGTCATTGCAGCCAGAGGGATTATATGAGTAGAAAATTCAAAATGTGCTCAGACAGCAGCAGCAAGAATTTAGATAGGAAGAGCAATTAAAAGTATCAAAATAATTTATGTAGATAAGAAAAAGATGTGAACTAGAGTGGAAAAGGAAAGGAGGCAGTAGATATAAGAAAACAAAAATCTTCGTGCACATCAGGCTGGCTTTGGTGGGTGGAAAAGGTCAGAAAGTATGCCGAGGGGAAGGAGAAGGAGCTGCAAAACAGAAGCAGTTTGTAGGAATTTGTCTCCTGTGAAGCCCTGCGGGCTGCCTTTTTGTCCCTCTTACTGGGTTGAACATCCACTAGAATTTAGAACAGAACAACTTTTTTTTTTTAAAAAGGCTCAGGCTGTTAAAAAAATTAGACTTTAAAAATGTTTCATTATTCCAATTTGCCTCAAAGAAATTGGGAGTATTTATCTGAAAGAAAAGACAGAGGACTAAATTCTGTCTTTACACCAATGAAGATGAGACAAGAAGGGAAAATGAGTAGCAAGACCAGGAGAGCAGTTTGTGTCCTGGCGAGGCACTGGAGAGTGGGTGCCAGGCCCCGCCTGGATGTGGGCCTCATCTAGCGTTGTTTGGCCTCAGAGGGACACACAAGGAAGCCACTCTGGAGAAAAGCATACCTTTGGATTACAGCAACACTGTGGGCCTCCCGGGCACAGTTTTTTTCTCCTTGCAACTATGTTTATTTCTTGCATAATGAACTTCCCAGTTTCACCTGGCCATGGTTCCTTCTACCCTACTGACACCTTGGCAGGAATGTTGCCACCTGGATTACCCTAAAACTCAAGGCCAATGATGACCCCCAAAATTCAGGTTTACATATATGGAGATATGAATTAGCAAGAAAATGAAGCAGTGCAATGTCTTTGGAGCCCCTCAAAATTAGATACATGAATAGAATATGTATGCCTGTGAGTGAATACATGCCTAAGCTGAATTCCTAAGATAATATGTAGTGGTGAAGCACCTGAGTTGCACAGACAGATGGACCTTGGTTTGAAACCAAGTTCTACCCACCATTAGTTATGGGACCTTAATTGACATCTCTAAACCTCAGTTGCTCCATCTGTAAAATGTGGGTGAAGAATGGTACCTACCCACAATAGAAGTAAAATGTTTAGCACAGTGCCTGGC
The DNA here is from genome assembly GCA_023783475.1 of Daubentonia madagascariensis. Lineage (NCBI taxonomy): Eukaryota > Metazoa > Chordata > Mammalia > Primates > Daubentoniidae > Daubentonia > Daubentonia madagascariensis. Next base: position 6,587,850 of record JAKFHU010002220.1, read on the forward strand.
ACAGTAAAAATGCAATTAATGGTAAAGATTATTTTCTCTCACACACAAATTCTCAATGTCTCTCATACATAGTTGTCTGCTACTTCATTTACAGATTGCAAGGGTCCTCAAGAAAAGCTGGGTTTGACCTAAAATTCAAGCCTTTCTTTTAGAAAATGGTCTCTAGGCACACAGACATACTTTTATATATGACTAAAGGCTACTTACTGACGGTCTTCTAAGATCATTCTAATGTTAACTAAAAGTTGGTGCTTATATATTAAAATTAGTACATTCTTGCTTGGATTTTCTGATGATAAATCTAGTATTCTATTAGATGCCTCATTTCTCATGGAGCATGTAACAAATCTTTGCAAAGATCATACCTTCTATGCACAATCACAAACATTTGGTGTGGCAGAGGTTGGCTATCTGTTCTCTAAGCCCTTTTTCTCTTATTCTGGAACAGATAGCTACACAATTTTCTCCAGCTTCCATTTGAAAGAAAGGTGTGGCCATGTCACTAAGTCTAGCCAATGGGACGTGATATATGCCCCTGCCAGGTTTGGCCCAAACTTTCCATAAGTGATCCCCTGTGCTCGTGCCCTTTCCATTGGCTTGATGCAGATATAGAGAAGGAAAATAATCTCCTTCTGCCTATTTTAGGTTCATTGATTATAACTAAAACTTATGAAGACAGATTAAAAGGAGAAAAGCACATATATTTATTTAATGTACATTTTATGTGACACGGGCGCCTTCATAAAGAAAGGAAGACCCAAAGAAAAGGTTAAACCTAAGCATTTTTATGCTAGATTTGATGAAGAGGGGAAACTTGTGAAAAATGTGATATTTTAAAAGGAGGAGGAACTAAGAGTAGTAAACTGGGGAAACTTAGCAAGGCCTATTCGCTCAGATTCCTCTCTCCCTCTTTGGAGATAAGAATGCTCCTTTTCTTTGTGTATGAAGAGGGCCCATCTCACATGAGGGTCTTACGACCTGCTCCAGGGGAAGAGCAAAGAGTCCTTCCTGCATCTGCCGTTTCTCAAATTCCTTCAGCTTAAAATATTCAATTTGCCAAGGTGCCATATTTCAGGGTAGCATGTTCTGAACCCCAGCACAGACAAGCATGCAGGTGACCTTGGAAACTGGAAGGAGCCTGTGACTCTGTATTGCTTATATGAGAGCCACCTGCTATTCGGGATCACTCATTTTTACCTTATATAAGTGAAAAATAAAATTCTATTATTTTTGAGCCATTATATATTTTGGGGTCTGTTTTTATAGCGGATTGCCTAACCTACTTAAAGCAGTTGGAATTTTGTAATTTTGGGGAAGGATAACATGATATCAGTACATGATCAATATTGTTTTAAACTGGCTATACTGGCTATGGTTTTCAAAGTTTTTAAATAAAATCATTTATAAAATGTATATTTATAAATGTAAATTACTGTTAAATTAGCTTTCTTTTCACTTATATGTACATGTTTAAAGGTATATGAACAAGGCTAATTGTACACCATCAAAGCTATGTTCCGAATTGAGTAGTTGCTGTTTTATTCAGAATAAAAAACATTATTTACAATATATCTGGTTTCACTGATGAAATGCAACATGGAAACTACAGGAACATTTTTTGTTATAAAAATTAATAGCAATATTACAGGTAAATTTCAAGATATTAAGAGTTCTTAGGAAAATATCTAAAAACAGAGGTGCCCTCAAATTGCTGAATAAACAAACTGCTTTTTGAAACTAAATTTTTAATGATTAATATTGAAAAGCACCGTAGGAAAGGACATGACAATTCAGAATTCCCTCTATAGGTAAGTGGTTTCTACAAAATGTAATCACTCTTAAATTGGGAAAGAAGAGGTACAATGAATTCAGCAGAATATTTGGAAAATAGCAGAGTTATAAAGGAAGAATATAAAGAATATAAGGAAAAGTAGTGGATTCAGTTAGAAGTCATTACTAATCTTTGTACTCTCGCTTGTATAATCACATTGTTTATAATAAAAGCCTTTCATATTTCATAGGATTATAACTATTGGCTGCAAAACATACTGTCTACCTCTTAAAATGGATAAAACTAAAGGGACTTCTGAGGCTTTACATTCAGAAATGGAAAAGAGAATTAATTTCCACATAAGAGATTATTGTGGAAATAAATTATTAAATGGTCAGATGGGCTTTACTTTCTGTCTCTGAACATCATTTGTGGACAAGGTATTATTATAGGAAAACTTGATTAATCTTCAAATGTGGAAAGCGTAGATAAACGTATTTTCTTATATCACACATTTTTTGCAAAACTAAAACAAGCAAAACCCTATTAACCTATTAAACCAGAGTGACAGACGTTCAGATAGCTTATCAGCTGTTGGGAATCTACAGTTCTAAAATGCAAGGAACATTTGCATTAGTGACAATCAAAATGGACTTCTCAGCCTCCTGTTAGTCAACTGTTTCAGCTTTCACCTGCACCAGAGATTTCCCAAGTATCAAGCAAGGGGGTAACAAACTGTAATAGTGCATGACTTGAATTATGACTTTCTTTCTTCTCATAAAGTTATAAGGTCTAGGCAGAGTCAGTAAGCCAAGGAGTGTAGGCTGAATCTGGCCTGCAGATGTGTTCTCTTGGCCTGCATGGTGTCATTGTTTTTCTCAGGAAATTACATATAAAAATCTGGACTGAAGCTTTTCTCAAAACACATGAAGTTCTATTACCCATGGGCCAGATTTCTGCTTGGGGGCTACCCTTTTTGGTGAGGAGAAACTTCCTGTATTCTCTTCCTGTTTTACTCTCCCAAAGCTTAGACGATGTACTCACCTGCCTGGCCCCTGTTGGCATTTCAGTTGGTAACTGCTGTGTGGGGGAAGGTGGGTGTGGGTGGAGGTCGCAGGTAATAGTGACAAGGAGAAACAGAAAAATTTTAAAAATCCACAACTTGTATGTTCACCCTAGAGAAAAATGAGAGTTGATGGCACTTCCAAACAAATGCATTTTTTATTATAACAGATTTGATCATTCACAGTAGATGAAATGAATGCCAAAAATAATAAAAAATACTCTGGGTTGCAAACAGACCGTAAAATACCTCAAGTCTTTGTTGGGGTTTCTTTTAATGAGCTGGATAGGAGATACTGAGACAAAGAAATAACAACTGTTAATTTAGCACAAATGTGTTTATCTTTTTTTCCATCTACCCCCCCCCCCTTGTCAGGGTCTTTCTGTCTTGTTCAGTTAACAACGCACAAATTGATAAAAGCACACTTTCATCTTTATATTAACGACTATGTAGTTTTCACAACGTCTCTCTAAATTCCAAATCAGAAAGTACAAATCTTAAGTAGAAAGTAAATGTCAACAGATTTACAAACTCTCTAAATACTTTGTAATTCTTAATGTCTAAATAGCTACATTTATGTTTACATTGCTTCACTTACCAGCCTGCTCAGGACTGGGTTTCTGAAAAGGAATGATTTGATTTGAGGAAATTTCAGACTATTATGGGCTTAAAAACTCCACGTCAGAAGAATGGCCGCTCCTGTCAAATGTGGTGGTCCCTTCCCATTTTCGAAAGAGATCCTTACCAAGATGGTAGCTTAGCCATACCCTTGGCCTTTCCATGTTTTCCTTCCAGTTATTTGCTGTCTTGTTTTTGAATTGGCAATTTATTGATTATGTGTGTATTTATTTAATTATGCACTATCCTGACAAATACAAAAAGAGTTAAGGTGGTTAGACACTTAGCATTTAGCAAAATGAATTTTGAAGTGTTTGAAACACGAAGTAGCAAAGGTAGGAAGGTAAGAATGGCGATCATATACTACATCATGCCACAGGACTTCCATGGACCTCGGAGAAGCAGGCTCCTCCTTGCTCTCCACCACCTCCAGGAAGGAAGGAAAGCAAATGGCTGCAGAACTCACCTGGTCACTACTTATTCCTATGACCAGAGGTATGGCAGGAGGCAGGAAATGGAACAAAATGCTAATGATTTAAATGTTACTGCTTTTAAGAAGGAGGCTGAAACAAATGATTGAAAAGGGGCCCCTGGATTATTTCCACATTTCAATTATTCATGCTGGCTCTGCCCTGCAGAAGCCATGGACAACTGAAAGCAAGCTCTACCTTAACTCCACTGGAGCTGACAAAGGATCAAAGGCTGGGGCAGCAAGCCCTGGGATGTTTAAACTTAAAAGGCAAACCAATTTTGCTCAACCTAGCAGTTTGAGAGTCTACGGCTAGGTCCTTTTCAGCCTGAATAAAGCTATAGCCTTGTGTTTCATTCAGGGAGGCTCCAGAAGACCCAGGAATGAGGTCTTTTTCCTCTCTGGGACCCGAGCTGCATTGTACTGGGGAGTCTCCCAGCCCCATGTGACAGTGGGACATGACATATCACCCTATTAGCATTGACACATTAATGATACTATTCCCAGAATACCAGATGCCACTGGCTTGGCTCCAAAAAGTCCAGTGTTTTTGCAGAGCCGCTTTTCTACGTTCTTATGAGCTGGAACTCTGCTCCCTGGGCTGTGTCCTAGGTACTTTGGAGCGCGCGATGGGTAATACCTCATGTGGGGCCAAGTTACTTTCAAGACTAAGCTGAACTGGAGAGGGCTGAACTGGAGAGGGCTGAGCTGGAGTTGTTGACTAAAACAACATGCCAAAGGGAAAGTCTCTTCAAAGTTCTCTCCCTACCACCCATTAAGGAGGTCTCAGTAGAGGAGGGGCTTGACTGAAGGCCCCCAAAAGAAGCATCCGAATGGAGGTGGCTAGGCTAGCAAAGCAGACATGTAAAAGCACGTGGGCAGCCAGAGGAGCTTGCATCCTTGACTTCAACTCCCTTCAGAGACTGGGACGCATTGCCTATGCACTGAGTCTAGTGTGGGGAGGGCAGCTGTCCCTTGTGCCACCTGCCAGCTAAAGCTTTTGTCATTGCCTATGGTTGGCCTGAAAGACCACACATAGGTTTTCAGCCATGAGACGGACTCATCAGTTATACCACCTCCACCAGGTTTTGCTGCTCTATGGAAAATACCTTCTTGGCTCCTGGCTCTGATTTGTAATGCTGGGTTCTTGCTTCCCTTCAAGAGAGCTTTCTCTTTGAGCTCTTTTTGCTCCTTTCTGCAGCATATCCCATACTTTTATTCCTCGGTCCAATCTTTGGTAGACCCTCTTTTTCTATGCAAAACATAGATAGCACCTGCAAATTAATACATGGGGTTGGGGTACCACAGAGTCTAGAGCCCACTCAACCAAGACACATTGTTGTCTGGTTTCTGCTCCATCACATCCCTGAAACTGGTCCCTCAAAGTTCATAAAATCTAGCATCTTCTTGGCCTTCCCACCATGTGTGAGCTGTATGAATTTGGGCACGTTGATTAACTTCTCTGAAGCTCAGTTTTCTATCTGCAATATGAGAATAAGAATAACCTACCTTTTAGGCATTTTTATGAATATTTAATGTGCATATACAGAGTATCTGACAAGACTGCAATGAAATAGGTACTCCATAAAGGTAGTAATTTTTATGCTTACTATTACTATTATGATTGTTGCTATTAGTTGTTGTGGTAGTATGAGTTGCTGTATTATTTTCTTCCATCCTTCACACTTGCTAAGTGTGAGGATTCCCTAGGTTCAACTATTAGACCGATTCTCTTTTTTCTCTACAGTCCAGTTTGGGAAATTTTTTCAACCTCCTAGGCTTTACCCATTTTCTTGATGTGGATGGATATGAACCTACATATTCCAAGCAATATTTCTGCAGTCACAGATTCCTGCTGAATATTTCCACCCAACAAGTCTAAAGCCAGATTTATTATTTTTCTCATGCCCCAACAAATTCTTCCTCTGACTTGCCCTATTCCCATTAATCAAAATATTATTATTCCTATAACCCAATTACGCCCCACATTCATTCATCCATGTGTTCAATATAAATTGAGTCCTGACAGTACCAGGCACTGTGATAGATGTTAGGGTTATAAAGATGAACCTCAAGGAACTTGATAACATAATGCAGTGATTCTCCAACTTTGCTGAAAGGTCAGAAAGGCAGTGGTGACTTTTAAAAAGACAGACACCTTCAACCTCACTCCAGACATACTGAATTAGAACCATCAGGAGAAAGACCTGGGAATCTGCATTTCTAAAAAGCAATTCAGGATGTTTTCATATCCAATAAGGCATGGGACCACTGATTTTCTAAAGGAGCTAAACATAAAAGTAATTGATTACAAATCTATGTAGAAATAACAATATTAAGTATGTGTAGAAGGTGCAAGAAGCGTAAGAATGAACATCTGAGCCTGCCTGAGGGCATGAGGGAGATTTCATAGAGGAACTAGTGTCCGGGATGGGCAGAGAGTAGAAAAGAAATCAAGGAAGAGGAAATATCATATGCTAAGGCATGGAAATACAAGCAAATTGGAGAAAGGGACTTGCCCAAAGTCAAACAAGGAGGGAGGGACAAAGCCTGGGCCAAGGTAGAGCCTTCACCTGACTCCTGGCAGAGAGCTTTCTATTATGAAATTCCATGTGAAATTCCTAGGAAAAATGACCAGGGTTTTAGAATTGTAGAATGTTGAAGCTGGGAAAAACTAGCTGAATCCTATTATGATACCTATGAGATAACAAGAGGAAACCCAGGAGATAGACCAAAAAATCCTTACTAAAACCTAGGAGAGCCGCCCAACAAAATCTCTCCATTGGCCTGTCCAGCCTATCTCCTTTCTTTTCTTTCTCAGGTTTAACAAACCTTTCAGCACAAGCCCAGCAACTTCCCCATTCAGGCCTGTGCAATTTTTGGTCTTTTATCCTAAAATACACCGTCCTGCTCCCTGTCTGGCCCATTTCACTGCTCTAGCCTCATACTAAGTGTTACTCCCTGAAAGGAGTCTTTCCTGACCTACCTGATTAAGTGGGACTCTCTAGAAATCTTATTTTAAACCTCTTACGGAAATAAATAACTTTAATACATGTGGCAGCAGAGGCCAGTATATTCCTTGGGTTCACTTTGAATTAATCTTTTTCAATTTTTTACTTAATTTTTATTTTTACCAAAGTAAAAAGAGTCAAAAGGTTCCACAAGGCTTCTCGTAACAAATGACATCCCCTACCCCTGGTCTCTGTCTGGCCACTTCGTCTCTGCTTCTTAGAGAAAACACTTGCCAGTCTTTCAGTGCGTGAGTGTGTGTGTGTGTGTGTGTTGGCATCGATTCCATATTTCTTAATAACATGCTAATACTGCTTTGTTTTGATTTTGAAAATTTATCTCTTGATTTCCTACTATGGAGAAGAGGTCTCACGTCTCCCACATCACTCCCCTCTCACAACCATACATATGTTCCCTCCTCTCATTTTCCCAGTGCATTTATATCCTCATTTCTGCTTAGGTAAATATATGGTGTTTACATTATTTTGATTATGTAAATATTGTTCACAGTTGAGCCAAGTGATATAGTGTTATAACATTTCCTTTCTTATGTAATATATATTCCTTATACAGTCAGCCCTCTGTATCCCCTGGTTCCACATCTGCAGATTCAACCAACCATGGATCAAAAATATTTGGAAAAAAAAACAATAAAAAATACCAAAATAACAATGAACAATACAAACAAAAATACAGTATCAAAACTATTTATATGGCATTTCCATTGTTTTAGGTATTATAAGTAATCTAGAGATGATTTAAAGTATACAGGAGGATATACGTAGATTATACACAAATTCGATGCCATTTTATATAAATAAGGGACTTGAGCATCCATGAATTTTTGTATCTGTGGGGGTCCTGGAACCAATTCCTCATGAATACAAAGGAACAACTCTATACACCTTTTACGTTATCTGCTGTTAGTAATTGTCTTGTTTTCTCTTTGGCTTAGTGTTTAATGTACTTATTGCTAATTTATTTCCAAATTCTCTTTCATAGAAGTAAATCTCATCTCAGTATGTGCAAGTACATAAGGTATTAATTTCATCTTCTTGGGGGCAGTTGTCCTTCTGCTTCTGCCTGGATTAGTTGTTTTCCAATATTGCTCTGTCATTCATGCCTGGGACTATTTTGTCACAATTGCTCTGAGACATCCTTTTGCTTTGCTCCAATATGGGATGTCCTGTGTTCAAGGTCTGTCTCTCAGATGCTACAGGTTAGTCCTTTTTCAAACATCAAGATGATAATAATATCAGTAACGACAGCCACAGAGTCCCAAAGGGATAAAGGCCCTGTCTATTTTTTCTATGGGATATTTAATCACATTTTGTGTTTCTAAAGTTGTGATTGGTTTTTGATGCCATTTCACTGAAAATAAATTTTCCTTTTTAACATTTATGAGTGAATATTTTCAGTTTTAACATATTACCTTTCAAGAAGGCAGCAAGGGCAATTGAAGATGTGTTAAATATATATCACAGTTAAATCATGCAGAAAAGAAGTGCTTTTTTGTTTTTAGAATTTCAGCTGCATATTTAAAAGCTTGAGTAAAATAGGTGATAGGTTTATAATGTGCTCAAGTAGAACAATTTACACTTTATGATTTTGAAGACCAACAAGGTGAAATCCACAATGTTCAAATATGGCCTTAAATGCCTCTAACTAGCCATCCCAAACAGAATCTCAGCCAAGATTTTTGCAAAATTGACAAGCTGATTCTAACATTTATATGGAAGTTCAGAGGGCAAAAACTGGCAAAGGTAATGTTGAATAGGAAGAATAAGATAAGTCAGACTACCAGAAACCAAGACCTATTGTAAAGCTATCATGATCAAGACAGTGTGGTATCTGTACATAGATGGACAGACAGACAGATGGAGCAGAAGAGGGAGTTCAGCAACAAATCCACACATGTATGGTCACCTGATTTATAACAAGGTGACCTTACCCTACAGTGCAGTGGAGAAGGTCTTTTTAATAAATAATGCTGGTGTAACTGGATTTCCACATGGGGAAAAAAAAATGTGTCTTGACCTTTTATGCAATACACCATACAAAAAAATTAATTCCAGTGGATTTAAAATCTAAATGTAAGAGCAAAACAATAAAGCTTATAGAAAACTCCACAGGAGAACATTTTCATGACTTCAGAGTAGGCAAAGATTTTTAAAAACAGTATAAGCTGGACTACATTAAAATTAAGAATGTCTGTTCATCAAAAGACACCATTAAAAGAGTTCAAAGCCAAGCCACATGCAGAAAAAAGATATTTACAATACATATTTTTGAAAAGGGAACAAATCAGTCAGAAAAAGACAATCTAATAAAAAATTGGCAAAAAGTCTTGAATAGACACTTTATAAAGGAATATTCTGACCACGAGTAAGAACATGATAAGATGCTCAACATTATTAATCACTAGGGAAATTAAAGCATAATAAGATTCTTCTACAAACACACCAGAATGACTAAAATTTAGCAGATTGTTGGTTGGTGAGGATGCAGAGAAATTGGAACTTTGTGCATTGCTGGTGAATGTAAAATGGTGTAGCTGCTGTGGAAAACAGTATGGCAGTTACTAAAAAAATTAAACATAGCACTACTATACAATCTAGCAATTCCACTTTTGAGTATATACACAGAATAGTTGAAGTCAGGAACTTGAACAGGTATTTGTACATCAATGTTCACAGCAGCATTATTCACAACAGTGAAAAGATGGAAACAGCCCAAATATCCATTGACAGATAAGTGGAAAAACAAATTGCGTATATCCATACAATGGAATATTATTCAGCCTTAAAAATAATGCAATTCTGATACATGGATGTACCTTGAAGACACTATATTAAGTGAAATAAGCCAACACAAAAAGACATATTTTGTATGATTCTACCTATATGAGATACCTAGAATAGTCAAATAAATAGAGAACAGGAAGTAAAACAGTGGTTACCAGGTATTGGGGGTTACCAGCGTGGGGAGTTAGTGTTTAATAGGTGCAGAGGGACAGTTGCACAACAATGTGAATATACTTAATGCTACTGAACTGTACAGTTAAAAATGGACCAAATTACAATTTTATATCATGTATACTTTACCACAATAAAAAAATAGTCTTGCTGGGGAGAATGTGAAATGCTTAACTTTCATTCTTTGCTGTTGGGTGTGGAAATTGGTACAAACATTTAAAAAATCTCTTGTCAGTGTCTACTGGAGCTGAATATGTGCCTAACGTACCACCCAGGAATTTCACTCCTAGATGTATATAGCCAATATTAGCCAATTAGTATACAGCTCTCAAAAATATGTGCAAGAATGTTCTCAGCAGTGTTATTCTTAATTACCAAACCACAGAAGCAACCCAAATGGCCATCAACAGTACAATGGATAAGTAAATTGATATATATTAATCAGGCCTGGCTACATAATTTGCACGGCCCAGTGCAAAGTGAAAATGCAGGTGCCTTGTTGAGAAATTATTAAAAATTTCAAGATGACAACAATAGAGCGTTAAACCAAGCCTGAGGCTATGTGGGTGCACAGGTGGCATTCCATGAAGCCTTTCCTGATATGGATACAATGGAATACTACACAGCAAAAATGAATGACCTATTGCTACATGTAACAAGCAGATAAATATTGTAGATATATGAGAAGCAAAAGAAGTCAGACACGAAAGAGAATATATTATTAATTTCATTTATATGAAGTTTAAGAATAGGGAAGGTAATATATAGTGATATAATTTAGAGTAATGGCTACTTCAGGGAATGTTTTGAGTGGGAAGAGGCACGACAGAGCCTTCTATGGTGGTAGAAATGCTGTCTATCTTCATCTGGATTGTGGTTACACAGATACATGTGTATAAATATAAATAAAAATATTTTCAGATTGAATATAAAAGCACCACATGGTGCCAGCTGCTCCTACCCTCCAATCCCTTCTATTCAGGCATATTTCTGAGTCTTGTGCTCTGACCCTTTTTGGTGTTGCATGGTCTTATGGCTGAGAGAGCAGGGGAGGAAGACACGTCATGTGCTCTGATTCATAGCACCTACATCTCCATTGTGCCTTACCAACACATGACATCCTGGAACACTCCTCAGAGCTCAGAGACAGGGAGACTAGCAGTTCCAGTTCACACACAATGGACTTATAATTCTATACAGGATACTTAGGTCATGAACACAAGTGCCTCTGACGACAAAAAAATCCTGTGTTGTAGTGCATCATGGCTGTGCTTTGCTGTCATTTTTGTAATACATTATTTTAGCTACCCTTCTCTTTTCATTGCAATGTCATCCATAGATTTACCATAACAAAAAGAAAATACACATTTAGAAGGAAAACAGCATTCACATTAAAAACAAAATAAAACTAGAAAAAAATTTACTCTGGCAATAGAGGTCATTCACTAAGCACATACTCTTAACTGTGACCAAGGCCATTTGGCTGAAGCTGCCCTCAATGTATAGTGGACCTACAGAGTTTGAATTCTTAGATTTCCTTCTTGAAGCTATGCACATGCCAACTTCAAAGGGGCAAGAGGGTACCTGCCAAAGAAGCACCTGCCTCTGCACTCAACTTGAGGACCCTGGTATTTTAATGAGGTGTCATTTTGGTTTTTACATGTGAAAAATACTCCTTTGCTATGCATCAATTTCTCTGTTAAATCATGGCTATTATTTCTATTATAATTATCATTATAAAAATCAGTCTTTAATATTAGGATAGTTTAATACTATATATGAATTTAATATGCAGTATACAAACCCATTATTACCTGTTTACTTAGAGAATGGAAAAGTAAATGGATGTGGACATGGATAATGGATAAGAAACAGTTTTAGGATTGATGGCTTATTTGATGGCATGAGCATCAGCAAGACCCTGGCTCAGCAGACAAGCCCAGTGTATTTGTGGGAGGTTACCATCCTCAAGGGAAAACCTCAACCAATAGGGTATGGGAGTTGATGGTAGGCAATTCAAATAAGTATTCCATATAACCCTTAGAAAGTCCCTAGAAGTATTGCCCACAGAGGTGACCTTGATCACAGACCCTTGCACTGGCTTTATTTCCTCACCTGTTTCCCTTCCCCCAGTTCCTCACTGCTCTTCCATGTGAACATTTCCCCCCAAAATATCTGCTCTACTTTTGGGGGACAGCCCCAGCTAAGACACAGGAGCCTGTTTTCCTTCCTAGTGCCTCAACTCTCCCCCAGAGTCCTCCACTGGATTCTCTGCATTAAGCTGGCCAATGAGCAAAGAAAGTACGGAGGAGCACAAAGAGATTTTATGGGATAGGTGTGGAAATGATGTGTGTCATTGGTCCCTGCAGTGTATACTCCATTAACCAGAACTCAGCCACATGATTGCATATGTGGAATTTCTCTAACTACAGAGTAAGCTGGGAAAAGCACCTGGGTGCCCAGGAAGAACTGGAAATAGATTTGGTGAACAGAGCATTGCCTCTGCCACAAACTACCATGAATTTTACATTTCCTTCCACTCTGTGAGAGTTTTGAGCTCTGTTTTCAAGTTGTTTGCATCAAGATCTATGCTCATTTATTTCAGAAAGTTAAATTTCATACAATTGCCACAAATGAAATGTGACATTACATAAAATTCCCATGAGAAATCTGTTGAAATTTTTTTTCCAGTGTACTATTCAATGTTATTTCTAATGTGTAGAGAGGAATCTTCTCACTGGTCCTGCCTAGAATGAGGGACTAGAATCATGATTGAATGCCGTCCTTGACAATCACAGAATAAATTATAAGAAAAAAGAGCCAGAACACCTTCTTGCAAATAAAGGGCAGGAGGCCAGCAATATTTTCTGGGTCTGTTCCCTGAAAAGGGAGGTACAAATCTGCTCAGATATGGGGGGAAAAAAAAGAAAAAGAAAAATCACAAGCCAAAGTGAGTGAAGCCCAAATTGGTAATTTATTTTGATTTTTATTTTTTTAGTATTGTTTCAAGTAGAGGATAAAGGGGAAGTAAAATCACACCCCCCATTGGTCTCTTAGCCTCTTGAGATCATGAAATTTCTGCTTCATTATTTCTCTTAAAAGAACCAAAATTAGATCCAATGTAGCAAAAGGTTTTATTCTGGATTCTGGCAAGAATAAGTTATAGGTTTACCCCAGAAAAATGCAGTGGGTTGAACTTCCAAGGTATAGGAGCAGATGAACCCAGGTAAAGCAACTCAAGTACCTTTGGAAGGTATGGTTGTGGGTACAAGATGGCAGCTTTATCACTTTTGTTCAGGTAAGTGAAGATTTAACCTTGATGTCATCTTACCATCTGTTTTCATGTTCTCTCATCCTGGATCTTTGTGGATATATCTCTTCTCAATAACATAACCATAAATTCTCATAACCACAAATTATCGAGTGCTAGGTATTTACATTACCTTATTCAATCCTCAAATGAACCATGAAAATCAGGTTTCTTTAACCCCATTTTAGAGCTAAGGAACCCAAGGATCTGAGTCATTAAAATAACTGGAGTTTACCAACCCAGGCTCAGTATTTGTAACTTCTTTTCTGAATACTTCCTTCATCTTCTGGCTCTTCCCTGAGGATTCTACTTCCTGTGTAGCAATTTTTCACATTCCATATATTGGAGTCTGGAGTAAGATTGTCAGATGAAATACAGGGCACCCAGTTAAATTTGAATTTCAGATAAACAGTGAATTTTTTTTTCTTGCACAAATATGCCAGGGCCATACTTATACAAAAAAGTTATCTGAAATTCCAATTTAACTGGGCTTCCTATATTTTTATTTGCAAAATCTGGCAACCCTAGATGAGCTAAGTATCTTTCTCGTGCCTTGTTGTCCCCTCCATGCTAATGTTGTCCCCTCCTTCCTCAGAACCTCCAACAACTTTGAAGCACATGCCTTCAGACTTCACCATCAACCATACTTCCTTGTTGAAGTTGTCTGTCATGCTTACGGTCATTCCTGCCAAATCACGGATCATTCTAGCATCTGGTTCTCTTTCTTCCTCTCAGTAATTATTTCCAATGTCATTTTTCATGATTCCAATATCCACCTAGATGACACTTCAATTTCATTGCTTCTGACTTCCTTTACCTTCTCACTTCAAGCAGTTTTCCTCCATCCAAATTCAAAAGGAGAGAAGCATAGAGAACATGGAAATTTTTTGCAGTGTTAAATAGGTGGTCAGGGAAGCCTCAGTGAGGAGATGATACTTGAGTAAACATCCTGAAGGAACTCAAATGCAGTTCAGGAGACAGTAATTGCAAAGGCCCTGAGGCAAAAGCTTTCCAGGTTTATTTTAGAATGTTTCTTGAAAGCAGGGACTGTATATTATACTTGGTGGTATTGATTGTGCTCAATAAGATCTTGCCCACAAGAATAACCCATTTAATATGAAGAGCACAATAACTTCTTGATTAATAAATGAACGAGAAAAGGCATCTCGATGAAAAGTTATTAAACATGTTTGGAAATCAATTCCTGTCCTATGAGACCTTGCAATCACATGACAGGATTTAGGGTTCTGAACAACACATAAAATAAAAGCATAAATTAAATAAGGAATTAATATTATGTATAACTAGTAGTGTGCATTTTGAGAAGTGCAATTTGGAGGGCATTATAAAAATTTTATATGAGCTTAATACACAGAATATTAAGGATATTAAACCCCTGAGGGTTTTACAGTCTTCTCGTTTTAATCGGAGGACTTCAGAATATTCTGTTCTTAGAATAGCATGTTACCCTCATGTCTTCTACCCTGCAGGCCACGTTTTGTAGTTTTTCCTGCTCTTTTTATTTTTTTGCTTTCAATCTAGAATCTTAAAGAATGGAGGTAGCAAAAGATACTGAAGATCAGATCTTATTTTTTAGCAATTTATTCAATATAGCTTTATTGAGAGAAACTCCGACCTGGATACTTTCTAGTGCCAAAGACAGAGCTTGACACATGGTCGATATTTAGTAAATTTCTGTTGAACAAATTGAATGAATGAATGAATGAATGAATAAAACGCATGCAGGAAGGTGGTTTCTCTGAGGTATCTGGATTTGACGCCAAGAGGATCAGAACCATATTTTCTATTTTGCTCGGTAGTTTCTGGAATATCATAGAAGTTGAGAACAAAGAGAAAATAATTAAATAAAGCAAGGAACGTTACGCCTGGGTGGCGCCAACGCGGCGGCTAATTATGTCTCCAGTCCGCTTCCGTAGTCCTTCCGCCTAAGTCGTTCACGAGGCCGGTAGTGACGTCACTAGATTTGGCGCTCGCAGGAAACTCGTCTCCGCGTTCTGGTGCAGGGCGCGCGCGGGACTTTCAAGCGTCTGGTCCCGGGGACGCCAGCGGCATGAGTCTCTGGGTGGACAAGTACCGGCCCTGTTCCCTGGGACGGCTGGACTATCACAAGGAGCAGGCGGCGCAGCTGCGCAACCTGGTGAGTCGGCGGCGGCCGGGAGACGGGAGAGGGAGGCCCTCGCTCGGGGGTTGCGCGCCCTGAAAAGCAGCGCGGCGCCTGTCCGCTCGCATTTGAAGGTGATAAATGCTACCGGGAAAGGTGAAGCAGGAAAGGGGGAAAGAGTGTGGGGGGCGGGGTTGTACTTTTAAACAAGGAAAGCTTCACTGAGAAGTGTCATCTGAGCCAAAACGTGAAGGAAGATAGAAAGTCGTAAGTAAGATATCTGAGCAAAAAGTGGAGCAGGTAGAGAGAACAGCAAATGCAAATCCCTGGGGCAGGAGTGTGCGCGGCATGTCCTAGGAACCTCAGGACGGCCAGTGTAGCCGGGCAACAGTGAGCCAGCGGTAAGAGTAATAGGAAATGGGGTGTGTGTCTTGGGGTGGCAGTGGCGGTGCAGATCCAGTAAATCCCAATAGAGTGAGATGGGAGGATTTTGAGCAGAGGGCCTCGTCTGACTTGCTTTTAAACAGTCTTACCTAAAATTTCTTGGTGTCATTGTCCTCATTTATAGGGAAGGTGTTGTAAATGTTTAACTCCTAAGGTCATTTTTAATTCTCAAGTGTTTTGTGTTAGGACGTCCTTGAGTTTAGTTCTTTATGCAAGGTCCCCCCCCACACCATCCTGATGCCTGTTTTTATGTTGTAGTTGATAAAAGTGTCTAATGGCAGTGTTTTGTGAAAAGCAAACTGAATCTTGTAGGGAACGGAGGGAAAAGAAGGATCCTGAGGACAGTAAGTTATTAATATTTAGTGTCTGTGGAAGCCGTTTATTCACTTCTTTTACAAATCTAAAAGTAATATAAGATGCTGATGAAAATATTTTTGTTCAACAC
Organism: Daubentonia madagascariensis; assembly: GCA_023783475.1. NCBI lineage: Eukaryota > Metazoa > Chordata > Mammalia > Primates > Daubentoniidae > Daubentonia > Daubentonia madagascariensis. The sequence goes on from JAKFHU010002220.1 coordinate 6,604,076, forward strand.
TGTGGTCTTCCCATACCGACCTTTATCAGAATTACAGAAATTGTTAAGTGCTTTTTAAAAATGAGAAATAATAAAAAAGACTCCATATGAAAGTTATTACAAAAGTTGATAGTGTTGTGAGATTGAAGTTTTTTGGTCTCTTTTTAAATTATTGGTATTACATCTATACTAATTTAAAATAAATCAATTACAGCAATATACTTCATTTATAGACAAATTGCATTTTCTAACAAAAGCTTTGACTTCAATTTTCCTAGCCAAAAAATACATTTTTATTTCATTTTCTATGGCTGCTTTTTGTTGTATAGAATTTGGAATGTATATTTTGGACAACAATTTAATATACTGGTCTTATATGTTAATAAATTTGTTTTAAAAATATTCACCTGTTTACTGTTTAATCTACAACTTAATAAAACTATGAAACATTTAAAGCATAACTTTTATTGTTGGTTAGATCGAATTTTAAGACCAAAACAGCAAGTATTTGTGGAGCACCTACTATTTTCTGGGCACTATATTAGGTGAATCATTCCTTTCCTTGAGACTTTTCTTTTTCAGTGCCAGAGATGGGTGAGTTTACAAGGTATTAAAATTCACTGTAATAAGCGCCTCTATTAAGATATTTATTTCATCTATAATGGTTATTTACAAAACTTTTGCCTCACAAGATACGTATCCTTTATAGCACTGCTTCCCAAACCTGACATCGTCAGAATCACCTGGGGAGCTTTTGAGAAACACGTTGTTTTGTACTGTAATGTGGCAGATGCTGTCAATGCCCTACTTAGGCCCCTTGCTCTTAACTCTTAAGTGCACACAGACTAACTTCCAACTTTCTACATCTGTGCTTTGCCTGAGGGCTTTTCTTTTGCGGACCACCCCCCCCCCCCCCCGCCAAGCAGACCTGAAAGGAAGCACCTGGGAATTAATGCCCTCTCTTCCCCCATCCACTTTCCTAAGCAGGCTTCAGAGAAAGGACTGATGAGAGAGAGTATCATACTCCAGCTTCCCTGCCCCTTGGGTGAGTTAACACTGTGGTGTGTGTTTATGCTGACTTTAAGAGTTTCCCCAGCAGGATTAAGCCCAGATGCCTCCTAGAGTGGTGTTTAATTTGATACACAGTCCTATTGGCTGTCTTCCTTTCCTTGTTTCGCATCCTATGGTGTTTTCCTTTACCTCCCAGGTAAAACACATGCACTCAATTCTTTTCACAGGGACAGTTTCTAGGAGTCCAAACTAAGTAAGGCATCAGTCTCAGAGTTACAGAATCCTAATCTCATGCTTGATAGGGTCCAGTAATCAATCAGTTCTTTATTTTAAAAAGTTCTCTTGGAGATTCTGATAGCCAGGTTTGGGATTTCCTGCTTTCTAGCATTTAGTGTTGCCTCTTGCATGTACTATGCTATGTATGTAAGTTATATAAAATTAGTGCTGGGGAATAATCAACATTTCAGAGTTTATTAACAAATATAAATATGTATATTTGAATTTGGAGTTTCATGGGTAGATACACAAAATATTTGATCCTTAAAAAGTAGTTTGGTACTACCTAAAGCAGTTCAGTTTGACTATGGGAAAATGCCTTGTTCCTTTTTTTTTTTTTACAGGTGCAGTGTGGTGACTTTCCTCATCTATTAGTGTATGGACCGTCAGGTGCTGGAAAAAAGACAAGAATTATGTGTATTCTACGTGAACTTTATGGTGTTGGAGTGGAAAAATTGAGAATTGAACATGAGACCATCACGGTAAGCATTTCACTTTGAAGTCCTCTAAATATTTCTAGCAGTGATTTTCAATTCTGGTTATGTATGCACCTCCTGGCTCCCCAATTGCTGCTTAATGTATGATTTAAATAAGAATTTCACAGGTAATCCTGGTGTACAGGATTGAGAGCTACTGATTCATAGATCTAACTGTTATAAACAGACCAAAGTCATTTATGTGAGAGACGAAATATGAGCAACAGGTGGTTTTGGGTAAAATATAGAGGGTGAGATTCATTTCAGATTACCTAGTAAGATGATGTCTTAGCTGGAATTAGAACTCAAGTTTCTAAAGTTCATTGTTCTGAGAGCTGTAGTGGGGATGGAAAGAAAGGGAATGATTTTGGGGAAAATTTTAAACATGGAATCAAGTGACAGTGACTTGGTAAAGATTGGGCAACTGACTGGGAAAGGAAGCATGAGGCTCAGGGATGTGAAGAAGCTTCCCATGATCTTGCCCTGTCCGAGCTTTCCAGCCTCAGACCATGCAGTACATTTTTATGCTCTTTCCTAATGGGTGATGTTTAAGATCTAGCTGAAATGTCTCCTTCCTCCCCCTATCCCATCAGAATTAATTTTTCTTCTACAACCTCTAGTTTATACAATACTTTTTATAGTACTTGTTTTGTTTTGCCTTGATTAGTTGTTTATACATCTTTTGCTTTGGATTGTGTTTGTTTTGAACTTATGTAGGGAACATGTCATATTCATTTTCATATCCTTCATAGCCCCTGGTAGAATGTCTTATACATATTAGTCATTGAAAAAAACATATGCTAAGTGTGGATGTTAGTGCTATTGATAAAATCTTCAGGAGGATAACTGGGTTTTAGGTTGATGTTGATTAGCTTATGTTTAGACACATTGAGTTTAAGGTGCCAGTTGTACATCTTGGTGAAAATTCTTGTAGGGACAAACTTAAGAAAGCTGTGGGAAGAAAACTGTAATATCTTATAAAAGGACAAAATACAACTGATCAAATGGAAAGATGCATTATGTTCTCAGGAGGCTTAATATTTAAAAGTGCCTGTTTCCTGTAAGTTATAAATTTCAGTGTCATTTCTAATTAAAATCCAAATGACTTTTATAATTGTATGAAATGATCTTACAGTCCATATGGATGAATACATTTCTGCGACTAGCTAAAGGAATTATGAAAAGGAAGATTAGTGAAGTAGGGCTTGTGTTACCAGATAGTAAATCATATTCTGAGGCTGTTGTAATCAAAACAATATTATATTGGCATGGGAATAGAGAATTCGATCAGGGGAACTGAATAGAGAGCCAGAAATATGATGGAGGGTCTGTTTCAAATTGGTAGAACAGGATAAGCCAGGAAAATGTGCCAGTATAACTAATTGTCTATTTGGAGGAAAGCATAGTTTAATGCCTATGACGTGTGATTTATAAAGACAAATTCCAGATTAATAAAAGACTTAAAGCACTAAATATCTTACAGTAAAATTTCTTAGACTATGTGAGCTGCCTATGGGTCAAGAACACCTTTTAATGAAAACATGGGAACTACAGAAGAAAAGAAATAGATACTTGGATATATATGGATTTTAAAAGGTGGTATCACAAGAGATAAGATAAAATCAATAGAAAAATGAAAGATTGTCACAAAATATTTGAAAGGAATGTATTAAATCAAAGATTTTACAAAGTGATAACAGAAAGACAAATAACCTGGTAGAAAACTGAATAACAAATCATCACAGGAGAGAAATGTAAGTTGCCAGTAAACATACGTAAAGGTGTTTGACCTCTGTGATAGTTAAGCGGTGTCTATTATATACTCACCAAATTGGAAAAAATTGAATGGCATTATAAAACCTATAGGTGGGGAAGATTGGGGAAGAGTATTTGTTGCCAGTGGAAAAGTGAATTGTTAGACTTCTTTGGAAAGCAAACCGGTCTATACATACACATATACACACACATATGTATTAAAGTTTAGAAAACACATCACCTTCAATTCAACAAATCTTTACTGAGAACCTTTTCCGTAGAAATGAGAGCAGTACATGAGACATATGTACAAGGATGTTAATTGTGGGATTAAGTGGCAAAATCCAAAATGTCCATCAGTGTGACTAACTTTGGAACATCCATGCTGTAGGTTGATATTATAACACTACGCCATTTGTCTGAGAGGGATTGCCAAGTTATATTGTTAAGTAGGAAAAGCAAAACAGAGAAATGTGTATGATTTCCTCTTTTTTTATTTTTAGTTTTTACAAGAAACATTGACGCTACATATAAATACATTTGTTTTTGTGTTAACATGGAAAAGGCTGTGAAAGGACATATACAGATTGTTTACAATGATGATCTGGTAATAATTGGGGATTATTTGGGGATTTCTGGATATAAGGAAAAGAAAAAAGTAATCACAATAAAAACAGGATTTGTGATATGACCCAATTTATATGAAAACATGTTTATCTGCACATTAAGAAAAGAATTGGATTAAGGCGCTAAAACATTAATGGTGGTTATCGCAAGCTTTTTTTTTTTAGCAAGTATAAATTGGGTATATAATAAAAGAAAAAACAATGAAAATACAAAAAGGGAATAAAAGTTTAAAAAATCTTTTTTTCCCCCCACAGACTCCATCTAAAAAAAAAATTGAAATCAGCACCATTGCAAGTAATTACCACCTTGAAGTTAATCCCAGGTAAACTGCTACAGTATAGAAATAAGCGTTTTTAGAAAAATGGTTTTCAGTTTTTTTAAAAAAAAAGATTAGAATCCTTTCTTGAAATAAAATCATATATATGGAAGCACAGTATGTAAAACAGATAAAAGTGAAGCTGCCCTGCTTGAAATAGGGAGCCTAGAGCCTTCACACTTTGCCTTCTCTGTCAGATAATTTCAACAGTAGGTTTACGTTTTCTTGCTCTACAGAGGTCATTGTTTTACACAAAGTACATTGAATTGTTAATCAGTTTTTGTTAAATTGACTCATTTAGTACTGATGAGCAAAGTGTGTTTAAAAAGTTTATAATGTCTGTAGTGCATATTTTAGAAACTGAATTTGGGTTGCCGGATCTTTCTTTGCCACTCTCTTTGTTTCAGTTTCTTGATTAGAAGGGGCTGTAATAGTCCACCAAACAATGTCTCTGTTATCTGTATGATATAATAAGACCTTGTTGGGGAGGCATTGAAAGCTTATGCAACAGCAGTTAAGTACTAAGTGGTATAGAAATTATTCTGGGAACTAAGTTAGGTAAGGCTTCAGGGTTCTCTGGAGCTGGATGTATTTTTGAAGGAGAGCAGAATCGAGGACATTTTCAGGCAAAGGCAACATTATGGGCAATGGCACAGAGGCAAGGGTGAACATCCATTTCAGGGAGAGGGAGAAGACTGAATGGAGCAGGAGGAACAGAGCTATTTTATAAGCTGATGTGTGTGTGGTCATCAGTAGTAGGCACCGTGTGAGAAGCTTTCCGTGGATTATTTTACTATTATATTTAGTCCTTAAAACAACCCCAATAGGTATTATTATTTTCCCTAGGTATGTCAAAGAAAATCAAGAGAAATAAGGTTGGTGGGAATGGGTCTAATCATAAAAGTAGAGGGAGTGTTAATTTTGTAGACAAATAGAAAATGTTTTGGATTCTTGACTGGGGAAATGATCATAAAAGAGACAGTCTAGGTATGTTGAGCTAATAATAGTGACTTGTTAGTTACTTAATGGTTGTTTGGGAAAATAAACTAAAGTTGATTGCTTTGCCCTCTTTTTCTCATTGTGCGTTCCTCTGAAGTGAGACTAGCCAACTGGAGAGTAAGCTGACTGTTTTTTGGGTGTTTGAAGTTAACTTCCATTCAACCTAAATTGACCAGGTGATTTCTCTCGGTTTGAGAGATACTTCACTTAAGTTCCAAAGCAGTAATATTGGTGCAAATCAGTGGTCCCCAACCTTTTAGGCACCAGGGACCAGTTTCATGGAAGACAGTTTTTCCACAGACTGGGGACGGAGGCAGAGCTCAGGTGGTGATGCTAGCGATGGGGAGAAGCTGTAAATACAGATGAGGCTCCGCTCACTTGCCCGCTGCTTACCTTCTGCTGTGCGGCCTGGTTCCTAACAGGGCAGACTGGTACTGGTCCGCAGCCTGGTGGTTAAGGACCGCAGGTGTAGTAAGTTAACAGTTTAGAGAGTTCTGACTTTGTATCTTAAGCGCAGTTTGCTTATCCCATCCCCTAGCTAAGTCCCTGAATCAACTCCATGCCAGTGCTGGGAACAGACCTCTTTAGATTTGTTCTCTTTTAGACCTTTGCTATTTGGGGGATAGGGAAGAGGAATGGGGATTAAATTTCTGTTTCAAGGAGTTATTTTTGTACTTTGATAATTACAGTTAATTGAGAAATTAATATTAACTTTCTGTAGTACAGAAGTGTTAAGGTATTTGCCAAACTGTCATGTAATTATTATTTATTGTTCTTTTTATGTTAACAATAAATTTAGTGTAAGAACATGTTTAGTGTTTTCAATGATATTAATCCAATTGGAATATTGTTAATATTTTTAATGACCCTAAAACATTTCACTTTAAAAGGTTTATATTTATAATTAGTGATGTTAATTTTGATTAATATTTTAACTACTTAAGATCTTCAACATTTTTCTTACAATAACAGATTAGGAATAAGGGCATAATACTTTCTAAATATTTACATATATCTATCTACCATTATTTTTGTTTTGTGTAGTGATGCTGGAAATAGTGACCGGGTAGTAATTCAGGAGATGTTGAAAACAGTGGCACAATCACAGCAACTTGAAACAAACTCTCAAAGAGATTTTAAAGGTATGTGATAAAAAGATTTCCTTTTATGAGTCTGCCAAACATCAGTGCTCTTTTTTTTTTGTGAGTTGTGAAAGTGAACAAGAAATGCATGATCTCTGTGCTCATGGGAATTTAATAGTCTAGTAGACTTGAATTTCATGGGAAAGAGGCCTATTTGTGTGACCCATTTGCTATTTTAGAACAAGACGAATAATGAAAAATACATCATTTAATATAAGAATTTGCATGATTTTAAAATAATTGTTCTTGTGACCTGTGTTACATGAGGTCTGCCCGGAAAGTATCCAGCCATTGTTAATATAACGAGAATGGTTTACACGACATGGATGTAACCTGGCAGCCGAGGAGAGTGGACTAGGATACGCATGCATGAACAATGATGACGTCACTGTACTAATCAGTGGGGCTCTAGACGCTGTTGAGTGAGCATGTGTACTGTTCGGCCCTTGCATTCAAAATGACTGAGCAGTAGAACAACAAATCTGCATCAAATTTTGCGTTAAGCTTGAACATTCCTCCGTGGAAACTATTCGGATGATTCAGAAGGCTTTCGGGGATGATGCAATGAGTGCAGCGCGGATAAAATTGTGGCACAAACGCTTCGAAGATGGTCGAGAATCTGTTGAAAGTGATCCTTGTTCTGGAAGGCCTGCAACAAGCAGAACACCTGAGAATGTTGAACGTGTGCTGGTTAGGTTAAGAGATGCTGGGAGAACTGTAGGAGGTTCCAAGGTGCCTGCTTTGAAAGGGACTGAGGCGTCATTGTCCTATGTACAATGTTGCTTGTATCTTCTTCGGTAAATGTCTCTATTTTTCATATTACATAGCTGGATACTTTCCAGACAAACCTCGTATGTTCATTATCAAATATTTAGATTAAAAAAAACTTAAAATCAGATATAATCCCGTCATCCAGAGACAATTACTATTAACAGTTTGGTCTTTGCCTTTCAGTATTTTTTCTATACATGCATTCTTACAGGTGAGATTCTGTGATGATAAATATGCCAACATTTAATGCTTTTAATATATTTTGCCAAATTCTGAATCTGAAAGAGGGTATAGATTTATACCACTACTAACAGTGTTTGGGAGTGCCTATTTCTCCCCAGCATTTATCAGCACTGCAGATAATTATTTTTAATGTTTGTCAGTTTGCATAGAGAAAACAGTGTTTTGTATTCCTTTAGTGAATGTGATAATTTTTTTATTGCTCATTTTTATTGTTTTGTGAATTGCCTGTGCATATTTCCAGTCCATTTCTTATCTTTCCTCATCCATTTTTAGCTACTATAAATGGAGTCTTTTCTTATATTTTTTTTTGTATATGTGTGACAGTTATTGACATTTATATCTTAATTTTATATCCTGCTGTTATTAAATTTTCTTATTGTTTATAATAGTCTTTCCATAGTTTCTTTTGGGTTTTTTAGATGTATATTCATATCATCTGCAAATAGAGATAATTTTTTCTCTTCCTTTCCAATTTGTGTGGCTCTAAATACTTTCTCTTATCTAATTATGCTGGCCTGCCCTATAATACAGTGCTTGATAGTAGTAGAGATAATGGACATCCATGTCATCACACTGGAACGAAAATCTTAGGATTTCCCTGTAATTAGTGAGTTGCTAGATTTTTGGCCTGAGTTATATGTATTTGATCATGAGTGTTTCTAACGTGAATATGTGTTAAATTTTGCCTAATGTTTCTTCTGCATCCATGAATATGATTTTATGGATTTTTGTCTTTTTAGTTCTGTTAGTATCATTGCTTCTATTATTGGATTTTCTAATATTAAAACTGTTTTACATTTCTGGAGTAAACCTAACTTGGTCATGATGTATTAATTTTTTAGAATATGCTGCTGTTTCTGCCTACCAAGTACTTCTTGGTCACTATTTCCACCATCACCACACAAAACAAAAATAATGGTATATATGTAAATATTTAGAAAGTACTATGCCCTTATTCTTAATCTGTTATTATAAGAAAAATGTTGAAGATCTGTTATAATAAATGTGGTTAAAACTTAAAATTTTTAATTAAAGTTAATACCATCTAATTACAATTATAAACTTTTAAAAGTGAAATGTTTTTAGGGTCTTTAAAAATGGACTAACAGTATTTCGGCACTCAGTTACAATCAGATTAACATCATGAAAAACACTAAGTGTTCTTATGTTAAGTTTGCTGTTACTTAAAAAGAGCAATAACTAATAAGTAACAGTTTAGGAAATACTCTGACTCTTCTGTATTTCTGTTAGTCTATTCCTCTGATCCTTTTTTATATAACTCTGTTTCAATTCAACCATGTTCCTTTTCTGTTGGTCATTTTTTTTTTTAAAGTTAAGTGAGTTTTCCTGTAATTTTAAGGAGAGGGAGGCCAGAGAGTTTTTCTAGGTCCAAGGCTCTATAGCTACCCCTTGTTTTATTTTTACAAAGTGATAAGGTATAGGACTTTGTGTTCTGAACTCCATCCCCCATCTTCCTTCCTGCCGCTTTTATTAGCATTCTTTCCTTTGTCTCTGTTTTTCCTATTGTCCTCAATTTGAATTCCGTTTCTGGGATTTCTTCTCATTGTGGCACATTGTCTTATGAGGGAGCTTCATTTGGTTATTTTCAGAGCCTACTGCTCTGTCAAACCATACTGTGTCAGGGTTCCCTTGCTCTCACCCATGAATTAGACTGTATGGCATCTCCCTCCTCATTTTAAGACTGTTGCTTTCAAATTGGCCCCATGATGCTTTCCAGTGTGTTCCTGTGGGCTATTTGTGGGTTCTCCTGTCCTAAAGGCTGTCAAAAACCTAGTGTATTTCTGCTCCTCCTTCCCACACCGATGCTGATACTATGTGGGCCTTTTCAGTTTTAGCTGCTTATCTTACTTGCTCATGTTTGGGATTCTTAGGTAAAGCTTGTCACTTAGGTTTGATGTGGATGTCCGTGGGTCTTTGGTCTTGGAATCCTTGGTTATTCTGTTTGTTTTTATGGAAGATTCAGATGCTGCACTCTGCCACTATTATTTTCTAGAAAAAATTTGTTGATGTAATGAAAAATATAACAGTTGGATTTAGTCCCCACCTACATATTATTACTGAATTACTTTAAGGCTGATCCTTGATTGTGGCCAGGCAGAATCTTACTGTACAAGTGGCCAGATGTCTTTATGCCTTGTTGACCTACAACTCTTGTACCACTGTTTTCCAAATTATATTCCTTGGCATTTAAGAATTTAGATTTAAAATGTTCCACAGAAATGTGCTTCTGAGATAAAATATTTTGAGGAAATGCAGCATGGTACATCCTTGCCTTGGTAATTTTGTGCATATAGGTAATAAAGGCTGCAATAAATTCTACAACAAAGTAACTTGTTTAACTTCATTAAACCTAGTGTTTCTTAGTCTTGTTTAATTATGGAATTTTTAAAAATAAAAATAAATTAATTTTACCGTATATATAACTTTAATGTGTCCTTTCCAAAGGGAAGAGTAGTATAGTAGGCTTATTATTTAGAATTGCACTCTGATTAATGAGGAGCAGGAAAAAGAGACAAGTTAAAGTTTGAACTCAAGTTAAAATTTGTTTTGTTTCACTTTGACTCAGTGGTATTGTTGACAGAAGTTGACAAACTCACCAAAGATGCTCAACATGCCTTGCGCAGAACTATGGAAAAGTATATGTCCACCTGCAGATTGATCTTGTGCTGCAATTCTACATCTAAAGTGATACCACCTATTCGTAGTAGGTGCCTAGCAGTTCGTGTGCCTGCTCCCAGCATTGAAGATGTAAGTCCAGTTCAACTTTCCAGAAAAAATTCAGTTCATATTCTCTGAGTATTTCGTGTACATCCCTGTCATGTTTGTTTTTGTAAAAACATAGTGAAGTATATAAGTAATTCAAGATCATCTGTGGACCTGGATGCAAGCCAATAGTAGATGCACAAACCAATTTATATAGTAGTAAATACCACATACCAATATATAGAAAGTTTATTCTTCAAACCATCTTTTACCTTAAACAAGTAGGCATTATGAATTCTATTAAACTAGGTAAGGGCTAGTTATTTAGTGTCTTCTTCCTCAAGCTGATTTAATTGGCTGGAGGAGGAGGCTAGAATATGGAGGAAATAGATTTTGCAAGGAGATGATGTGGGAATACGTTGTCCCTAGGAAGAGAATCAAAGTCTGAAACAACATTAATATATATATTTTTTCTTTATCATTCTTAACAGTTATCACTGAAAATTCTAATTTCTCACATTAAATAGGTTTCCTGCTATTAATAGATTTTGGGAGATTTTTTGCAAAGTAGGGATAATATGTGACATTGTGTTAGATGAAGAATGATCAAGTACCTTTATTATAAGTTTCACTTGTAAAAATTTTGAGAGTAATATAGTTATATGGGTCTATAAAGATACTATCAACAGAAATTATCTCAATATGCTTTTTCACAGATTACCCATTTTTGTTAATTATTTTTTTGTAGATTTGCCATGTGTTATCTACTGTGTGCAAGAAGGAAGGTCTGAATCTTCCTTCACAGCTGGCTCGTAGACTTGCAGAGAAGTCCTGCAGAAATCTCAGAAAAGCTCTACTTATGTGTGAAGCCTGCAGAGTGCAACAGTGAGTGGAAGGGGCAGGTACTGCAAGAAACATCTGGGACATAAGCACACCTCTGTCTAATTTCTTGTGTCCTCTTTTTGTCGTGCAGATATCCTTTTACTGCAGATCAAGAAATCCCTGAGACAGATTGGGAGGTGTATCTGAGGGAGACTGCAAATGCTATTGTTAGTCAGCAAACTCCACAAAGGTAACCAGTATAAAATGATGCTGATAAAGGTTTAATCAGGATAATACACACATTAGCTGTTTTATGCTGACACCATGCTGTTTAGAATTATAATTAAATCCTGAATCTAAGTATGAAACTTTTAAGGAAAAGGTAGAATTTAATTTCAGAAATTTAGTGGTTCAGAATAGTTGGTGTGTGGTATTATGGCTTTTATTAAGTGGAATTTATATATAAATTAAAACAAATCTTGGAATTTTTATTTTTCCTTTCAGGATCTCAGATGACTTAATATTAACACATAGCATAATATGCCTAGCTTTCTAATATTGGAAAGAATAATATATAACTTTGTAATTGATGCATCATGTGCTAGGAAGATACCAGACTATGAGTCCAGCTTCTAGTTCTTACCCTAATTTTCAGCTAAGTGTCCTTGAGTAGGTAACATCATTTCAGAGTTTCATCTTGTTCATTTGTATATTGAAGATATTATTATTATTACCCTGTCAAGGATACTTGTGCCTTAGTTGTGAAGAGCAAAAGAGATTGTGTGATAATAGTTTGGAAACTAGAAAACCCTGTGCTTTGTGGATAATGATAGGTTCTATTAAGGATAGTGTTGTGTATATACCATTGGTACTTAGGAAGTATTTTTTGGCACATTTGCTACAAACTTGTTTTCCTTACTTCTGTGGGTCTATTTTTCAGTGGTGGACTGTACTGAAAATACCTCAACCACTAGTTGTTTGATTTATGGCAGCTCTGATTAAGAAGGACAGTCTGCTCTCTTCTAAACCAAGAATCACAGTGTTAAGCCCCACTACCTTTGGAAAGTATGGAGAAGGTTCCTCAGGCTCACTGAAGTGCAATCTGATATCGATGTTACCTGTCAGAACTGAGGAACCATCTTTGGACCTTAGCATAGTTGATCATTTTAGGTTATATTAACAGAATAGACTGAGTGCAACCACTAGAATTTAAGCCTCCCTGGTTTAGATGAAAATAATGATGAGAGGAACATAGTGTGTTTCTTGGGTGATAGATCTGATGAATTCTAATTTTTATAAGAGATTCTTTGAAAGGATTGTGACCTGTTCTTTGGCTACTGTATAGATTGGTAGAGGTGGATAGTGAATCATACATAGTGGGTACTTACTATTTAATTAGGATTTCCTTTGAATTCTTATAATTATTTTAGTTGAAGAAATTGATAGTTTTCCAAAAAGTGCCAAACATAAGTAGTCTTATCAGAAAATAAACCTTATCTTTAGGAAAAGGTGTGCATTCCATTTTGTTAAATGTTAATAATCAGTGAAGAAATCTCACCATTTACAGAGATAAAACTCAAACTAAGCATGTCTTAGGAGCCTTTTACTTTTATGAAATGTTTCCATACTGAAGATGACTTTCTTGTTTTTGTTAAGACTTCAAAGAAGAAAACTTGGTAGTAGAACTTTCCTACTTTTAAGGGATTTAAGTAGTTGATGTAATATTTGACAATTATCACATGCATTTTTAAAACTTTGATTATTGCTTTGCTTAATTCTTCTAGCTGCTGCTTACCAATGTCTTCCAATTTTTCTAACATTTGGCAGCTTATAAGTGAACTTGTGCACAAAGAGGTGCTGCTGTTTCCTGTTCAAACTGACAATTGTGGGAATTGATTCCATTGTGCTACATAAAAAGAAATTTTGCTCATTTCCAGCTTTGGGGCTGGCCAGAAATACTGAAATCTGTTATCTTTCTGATTATTGGCCCACATAGTGCCAAATGACTACTTCTGATTTTGACTCCTTAGTGTTGCTCTAATATTTGTAGTCTTGATTCTTGTTTGATCTTAGAACAGTCATAATTTTCTAATTTGAATAGCAGCTGATATTTCATGATTATGTCAGCTGTTACACTGTGTTATCTCATTTATTTCATATAACAGTCCTATGAAGAAAATATTATTACCATCTTTACTTTGTAGATTTAAAATAACCCTGAGATTTAGGGAGATTAAACAACTTGTTTAGGGACGTACAGTTATTAAGAGACAGTCGTTCTAGAATACCCATGTTTTTCCGACAGAAGAATTTGTTCTCTTAATCACTTGCAAGCTTACTAAGAAATAATGACACAGACATGCTAAATGTAGAATATGTTAATTTTTTGAAACTAAGTAATATAAGAAATTAACTCAGACTGACGCGAGGTACATGTTAACATGTATCAGATATACACGGTGTGGTTATATCACAGTTGTATAGGTAAATTGATCCTAAATCACCTTTTCATAAATAAGCTGTATGCATATATTAAAATAATTTCATACCATATGTATTTTGTTTTTATTGCTTTATACTTTAATAATCAGGTTTTTATTTTTGAGATATCAGAGAAATCATGAGCTTTTGAGTCAGATCTGAATTAAAATGCTGGCTCAGCTGCGTGAGTCTTGATGGAAACCTAACCTTGCTGAACTTCAGGTTTTTTTCGGTAAAATTTTAGCATAGTTGTGAGGAATTAATAGCACATAGCAGTGAACCTAGTACAGAGTGAGGTGTTAAATGCCTTGGCAGACGTAGGAAAGGGTATATACTTTGGAGTAAGACAAATACATCTGTGTTTAAAGCATGCTTTGCTGTGGTCAATTTTGTCAAGTTGTTTAAGCTATCTGAGCCTTAGTTTTTTCATCTAAAAAAAATGGAGATAATCCCCCTTCACAGAGCTGGTACAAGGACTGAGTTAAATTATTTGTTACAGTGTCTTGCACATAGCAGGTGCTCCACTTTTATTTAGTTTTAATGTGGCAGGGCTTCATACTCCTGGAGTCTCAGGAAAGGACTCTGAACTACTTTTAAGAAATCTTTTATAGATCTGATTTATCTGAAGTATGAAATATCTATAGTAGTGTAGTAAAAATTCAAAACAGTTTTTTCCCTTTGGGGTAGGTAAAGATACAGTGACATATAGATAAAGATACTTTTTTTATGTGTATTTGGAATTTTAATTGGCTATTTTTCTTGCTGTTTTCAAATGGTGTATGTATATTTACCTCCTTTACCCTTTTCCCTCCCAAAAATATGATGAGAAGGGCCTAGAGTTAAGGACTCAGAAGTTTGAATGTTCATATTCACTTAGCCTGGTTTTGTGCTTACCTGTAACCTCTTATCCTGCCCCTTTTATGACAAGGACAGCTTTGTGTCCCTGCCATATTGCTTTTATTACTGTGCAGTCTAGGCAGTGGTATTATATTGTATTTCATGCCTGTATTATCTTTTGTCACTTGTGTAATTGAGTAGTGATTGTTTAATCTTTTCATGACTTTTTCATGACTGTTTTCTAGATGTTTTAGGTATCATCTATCTAGAGAAAAAAATAAACATATTACTTGATATGTTTTTAAAGTCTGTTTAAATTCCATGTTGTGAATAATCTCAACTCTCAGTATTCATGAAGTCTTAATTTCTGTCTGGTATTTTCATGGTATTTTGATGTAATTAATAACCCTGAATATAAATGTCTCACTTCAAAAGAGTTCTGAAAATTATCTTTTTGAAAAATGAACTGAAATTAAGAGAAGCTTTTATATGTGTTTCTTAAGTATGACAAACTAAGAAAATGTGCTTGTATTGGATTGTTCATTTAATTCATAAAGCTACACAGTAGGTACTTGGAAAAATATCCCTTGTTTTCATCATAAAATATCAATCATTTTGTTTTATATAGGCTCCTTGAAGTTCGTGGAAGGCTGTATGAACTTCTAACCCATTGTATTCCTCCTGAGATTATAATGAAGGTAATCCAGATTCAGATCTTGAACTGTTTATGACCACAGTATTTGGACCTGGGGTGTGTGATTACAGGGTTTTTACGGTACAAAGATACATTGGCACCTCTTTCTCTTCAGCTCATCAATTTCTTAGGTATTTATTGAGCCTCTCCAGTGTGCCAGGCATCACCAGGGGAGCGCTGAAGAAGGCGGGGCTGCCTTAGGGGAAGTTATATTCTAGTGGGGTGGAATGGGAAGCAAGTAAAGAAGGAAGAGGATTTCAGAATGATGTAAGTGCTGTAAAGGAAATATTAAGGTGAAATGATAATGGAGGGTGGGGCTATGGAAGGCCATTGTTGGCTTCTCTGAGGAAGATATGTTTAAGCTGAGACTCAGAGGATTAAAAGGAGAGAACCATGTAAATAGTTGGGGAGCAGGCATTTCAGACTGAGACTCAGTGTTCTTGGGTTAAAAAGATAGGCAGAGTCCAGACTATGTAGGATATTTTAAGCTGTTGCTTAAGGTTTGATCTGTCAGCTACCTAGCTAGCTTGATTTATTCGTTGCTAGATATTAGGGAATTCATGGTTTTTTGTTTATTTTTATTAAAATTATATATGGTAATACATGAAAAAATTTAAATGATAGAAATGTACAAAGAAAAGAATGAAGGTCCACCCTTCTATTTCTACAAGGGTAACTACTTTTAACAGACCACTGTTCTATTCACATAGAAACAAGTATGTAGGTGTAGTTCACAAAACTTCTCAGTGTTCTGCACTGTGTTTTCATTCAACATTATAGCATGGATGTTGTTTCATGACTACAGGTTTACCCTGTTCTTTTTAGTGGATGAATGGTATTCTATCGTATGACTGTTGTAGTGTTTTGAATGTGACCTCTCTTGGTGGAACTTCAGGGTTGTCTACAGATTATTATTATTATTATTATTATTATTATTATTATAATAAACAGTGCTGTGGTAAGTGTCCTTGTACTCCTTGCACTTGGAATTTGGAATGTGGTTAGCCAACACGTTTTTACATTAAGGGAAAAGTACCTTTTTTGCTTTTGGATGAAGACTACTAGTTCACATAAAATAATTAAAGATCTCACATGTATGAAAAAGATTTTGACTTAAATTTTACTTTTTGTGAATAAGAGAAAGCATGTTTACCTAATTTAAAAAAAAAAAGCCTACTCTTTTTCTTTAGGGACTTCTCTCTGAACTCTTACATAATTGTGATGGACAGCTGAAAGGAGAAGTGGCCCAGATGGCAGCTTATTATGAACATCGTCTACAGCTGGGTAGCAAAGCCATTTATCACTTGGAAGCATTTGTGGCCAAATTTATGGCACTTTATAAGAAGTTCATGGAGGATGGATTGGAAGGCATGATGTTCTGACTTCTCTCAGTAATTCTCCCAAATACTTCTCATTATCAGTATTTACATACAGCTTAGATAAAAAGAGCTGTGGGTAAAATAAACTAACTTTACTTAATCATGTCTTTGTAGTTTTTTTATAATAATTATTCTGTGAACTATTAATCTTTATCCTCTAGGTTAAACAATTGCTCCTGTGCTATTGCAGTATATTGAAAGGACACAACTAGAAACTTTAGAGTCCAGGAAAATAATTTACTTTAAATGTTTGTTATTTGGGTATGCGTTGCTGATCCTCCCATTCTCTGCCATCTAATCCTTCACCTGCTGAAGGAGATCTACACATAAGAAGAAAAGATTGTTTTCAATTGTCCAGATTACCATCTTTGGCCACGAGGTACATGACTTTTGTTTGGAAAGTTATTATCTTTAATCCTATTTTCCCTCAACCAAGAAGTATATTTTTGCAGGAAATATAAGAATTAATTCTGAAACTTAATAACATGGGTATGGAGAAAACTGCAGTATCATTTCTATCGAGGCTACAGACATCCAACTTTTATTTCAGTTATTCAGATTGGTATTAGGTTGGTACTGAGAAATAAGCATGTTTTCAATAATTTAAGTACTTGGAACTCCTGAAGAATATTCATCATGTAGCTGTGAGGCAAAGGTGTATATTATTGTAGAAACTACTCTTTGAACAGGTGTAGTGTTGCATCATTAGTCCTGCCCTTTGTTACATTTTTTATTCAGAAATTTGGTTCATGAAACACAGGGTGTACTTGACAAATTTGTATGACAGACTCTGAACAACTCCTTCAATTTTGTGCAAGGGAAGCAGGATTCAAAGCTGAACCAATAAGGTGAAATAAAAGAAGGATTTAAGTTTTAAATAAGTTAAATTACCCGTATAAAAGGATATAGGGCAACCTGCTCGTGTAGCAGTTTGTGATAAATAGTAAATATTTAATTGACAGACACAGCTACTCAAAAAAAACCCCAGAATTTTAGATTTATGGAAAACTGTTCAAGTCAAGAAAGCTAAAGGTTGCGATTTAAAAAAAAAATTGTTTCTGTACTAGTCAGACCCCAAATGGCAGTCTCAGGCTTGAGGGCTACATGTTAGAAGGGATATTGACATTCTAGCAAAAGAACTGGGAAGGTAAGGTTTGGGAAAGCTAAGAATGTTTTAATTTGGAAAAAGAAATATAACTGTCTTCTAATGTTTAAAATGATGCTCATGGAAGAATGAGTAATCTTGTAATTTGTGTTTCTCTAGAGCAGTGTTTCTCAGAGCAGAATCCCTGGACCAGCACCAGCATCACCTGAGAACTCTAGAAATGCTGACTTTCAGGCCCCATGTCAGACCTACTGAATCAGAAACTATGGGGGTGGAGCTGAGTAATCTTTGTGTTGTACCACACCCTCCAGGTGATTCTGATGCACACCTAAGTTTGCGAACCACTGCTCTACAGAATGTAGATATAGGATCAATGGATATAGGTTTAGAGAGAGACATTTTTAGTTCTATATGAAGAACTTTCTAACAGCAGCCATTTTATAGTGTAGGAAGCTTGAGAGGGCCTTATAAACAGGAAATATCTGGAGGAAGAATTGATGGGGAATGAAGTGATTACTACATGCTAGGCATTGCACTAAGTCTTTTGAATGCATTATTTTATTAAAATCTTACAGCTCTATGAAGTAATGTTATCTCTGTTCTATAAAAAAAGATTGGGAAATGAAGTATAATTTATAATAAAATGTACCCATTTTAAGTGTACAGTTTGATTTTTGACAAATGTATTCAGTGTAACCGCCACCCCAATCAAGATACAGATTCTATCACCTCATAAAGTTTCCTCCATATCCCTTTGCGGTCAGTCCATTACTACCCAGGCTCAGATGACCACTCATCTGCTTTCTGTCATTGTACATTAGTTTTGCTGGTTCAAGAATTTTAATTAAGTGGAATCAACCGTTGTATGTACTTTTGTTGAAGACTTCATTCTCTATTGTTGCAATTCATCCACATTGTTAGGTTTCACTAATTTCTTTCATTTTTATTGCTCAGTATATGTTTGTACACACTTAAAGCCCATTCACTTAGTGATGGGATCTTTGGTTTGTTTCTAGGTTTTGGTTATGAAGAAAGTGGCTGTGAATATTCATGTATGTCTTTTTGTGGACATAACGTTTTATTACTCTTGAGTGCGTAAGAAGGCAATGACTGGGCATGCAATAGGTTGTTCCAGTTTTAAGAAGTTGACAAACTTTCCCAAACTTGGATTACTTTACATTCCTACCAGCAATATAAGAGTTCCAGTTGTTCCTATAATACTGATTCCATTGACTTTCTATTGTCCATTTTATATTTTATTACTTTTTTATCTTTATCTTATACTTTTATAATTTTGATGTCATTTCCATTTTTCTAGGGTCTTAACATGGACATTTAAATCATTGATTTTCGACCATTCTTTTCTAACATTCAAAGTGATAAATTTCACCCTGCGTGCTGATTTAGATTTCTTCTACAAATTTTGATATCCTAGGTTTTCATTTCTATTTAGTTCAATCTATTTTCTCATTTCACTTACTTTTTTTTAACCAGTGGGTTACTTGGCAATGTGTTAAATTTCCAAATACCAGAAGATTTTCCAGATATGTTTTTATGTCTTCTTTATCTTTGTTAGTTTTGTATTATTTACTGAGAGGAATATTGAAATCTCCAGCCATAATTATGCATTTGTCTAATTCAGTTCTTTTGGGTTTTACCTCATACATTTTTAAAGCTCATTATTTGGCACATGCATATTAGGATTATTATGTCGTCTTGATGAACTGACCCCTTTATCATTATGAAATGCCCTCTTTATTCCGGTAATATTCCTTGCTGTGAATCTACTTTTTCTAATATTTATATAGTCACTCCAGCTTTCTTTCGATTAGCGTTTGCATGGTATGAGTATTTCTTGTAGCTTAGCAATGCTAACAGTGAATTTTCTCAGTGTTTGGAATGTATTTTATCTTCATTTATAGAATTCTTGCTTGATAGTTTAAGTTTTTTTTTTTTTTCACCCCCAGCACTTTGAATATGTCATTCTCCTGCCTTCTGGTTTCTATTGTTTCCTATGAGAAGTTGGCCAAAAGTCTTAAGATTGTTCCCTTTTACATGATGAGTCAATTTTCTTTTGCTGTTTTCAGTATTTTCTTCTTTGTTCTTTGGCTTTTAGTAATCTGACTATGAAATATCTAGGTATAGTTCTTTTTGTATTTATCCCACT
Organism: Daubentonia madagascariensis; assembly: GCA_023783475.1. Classification (NCBI taxonomy): domain Eukaryota; kingdom Metazoa; phylum Chordata; class Mammalia; order Primates; family Daubentoniidae; genus Daubentonia; species Daubentonia madagascariensis. Next base: position 6,623,880 of record JAKFHU010002220.1, read on the forward strand.
TGGGCTTCATTGAGTTTCTTGAATCAAATTATGAGTAGTATTAGTATTATATTATCAATTACATTATCAATTTAGGTAGTTTTTGGTTATTAATTACTCAAATCTTTTTTTCCACCCTTTTTTCCTCATCTTCTTCAGACTCCCATTACTCACGTCCCGGAATGCTTGGCATTGTCCAACTTGTCTCTGTTACTCTGTTCTTTTTCTCTTCAGTCTTTTTTCTCTGTGTTCTTTGGATAGGATACTTTTATTGATGTATTTTCAAGTTCACTGATTCCTTCTGCCATTTTATATCTTCTTCTTTCTCATTGAATTTATTTTTTATTTTTACATTTTTAACTCTAGGTTTCTCTTTAGCTCTTTTATATAGTTGTAATTTTTCTGTTGATATTCCCTATTTGTTGTCTCATTGTTAATATGTTTTCCTTTAGTTCTTTAAATGTACAGTCGACCCTTGAACAACGTCGGTTTGAACTGTGCGGGTCCACTTACGTGCAGAATTTTTTCAACCAAATGTGGACAAAAAATACAGTATTTGTGGAATGTGAAACCCATGTATATGGAGGGCCATCTTTTTGTATATTTGGTTCCCACAGGGCTGACTATGGGACTTGAGTATGGTTGGATTTTTGTATAAATGGGGGATCCTGGAACCAATCCCTTGAGTGTACCAAGGGCTGACTGTATTTGTAATAGTTGCTTTGAAGTATTTGTTAAGTCAAACATCTGGCTCCACTCAATTTCTTTTGACTGCTTTTTGTTCTGTATATTGTTATACTTCTCTGTTTTTTCCCGTCTGGTAATTTTTGCCTGAAAACTTGACATTTTAGATAATATATTTTAGCAACTTTGGATTTTTTTGTTTTTCTGATTTTTTTTCCCCCGATGGTTTTTCTGTTTTTGTTTCATGGCTTCAGTAGATTTCAACTGTGTAGTTTATCTCTCCTGGATTGTACAGTCACTGATGTTTCTGCTCAGTCACTTTTATTTTAGCCTGGCTTTATCGTTTTGTCTGTGTAGTTTAGGGGTTAGCCAATGATTTGAACAGACTTTGTGTTCAGACATGAGACCACAGGCTACTGAGCTATGTGTGGATTGAGGAACACATTCAGGGTTGCAACCAGTTCTCACTATCACTTGGTTTTCGTTTTCTAGTTTAGCAGTCAATCAGATATGTGTGTGAGCTTATCTTAGACCCTCTGTAGTTCTTCTACTCCAGTATCTCTCAGTTAAATTTCTGATTGGTCTGTCAGTGGCCATGAAATTGGCCTGCAACTTTCAGCTAGCAAAGCTACGTATGGGTTTTCCCCATCCTTTTTGATCCAAGTCTGCCACTTTTATCCAGCAAAGCTATGGGTTTTCCTTGATCCCCACCCTGAGTCAAGTCCACTACTCTGCCTGCACTCAGCTCCGAACCTATAAGGCTACAGTTTTTACTGACCAAGTGACAGGTGCATGGTTGTTGCATCACCAGGCGTAGAAGGTCATAGTGTTGCTGCCATTTTTACCCAAAGCTGAACAGTTTTTTAAAAGTAAACATTTTTAAATTTGTCTGATTTTGACCAATTTTCAGTGCACTGAATTGGTTTTTTGACAATTTTGTCAACTTCTGCACTTTACTGCAGAGGGAAATCACCCATTTTCATTAGTAGAAGTAGCCCTCCACGGATTCTTTTTTTCAGTGCTTTTTATAGATTTGAATTTTAATCTGGTATCATTTTTCTTTAGCTTGAAAAAGTTTATCATTTCTTGTAAGGCAGGTTTGCTGGTGAATTCTCTCAGGGTTTTTTGTTGGGCCTAAAAATGTCTTTATTTTGCATTCTTTTTCTTTTGGAGACAGGGTCCTTGCTTTGTTGCCAGGGCTAGAAAGAGTGTGTGGCATCATCATAGCTCACTGTAACCTCAAACTCCTGGGCCTAAGCATCCTCCTGCCTCAGCTTCCAGAGTAGCTGGGACTGCCAGTGCACACCCAGCTAATTTTTAAAAAATTTTTTTGTAGAGACAGGGTCTCATTATGTTGCTCAGGCTGGTCTCAACTCCTGGCCTCAAGCAGTCCTCTTGCCTTGGCCTCCCAAAGTGCTGGGATTACAGGTGTGAACCACTGTGCCCAGCCTGTAGTCTTTTTTGAAAACCATTTTCAAAATGAAAATGTAGAAAAAGTAGAATTGTACTTTGACAGGGTTTTGTTTGTTTTTTTCCTATCTGCACTTTGTTTTGTCGTCTGGACTGCATTGTTTCTGAAGAGACCTGCAGTCATTCTCATCTTTTTCACTATATATTTTTTGTATTATTTTACTCCTGTAGCTGCTTTTAAGATTTGCAACTTTATGACTAGTTTCCAGTAGTTTCATTATGATATGTCTTGGGGTGATTTTTTGTGTGTGGTTAGCCTGATTAATACTGCTTTGGGTTTGTTGGGCTTCTTGGATTTGTGGGTTTATGTATTTTATCAAATTTGGAAAATTTTAGCCATTTTCTTTAAATATTTTTTGGTCCCCTCCTCAGAGACTTTTGTTACATCTCTGTTTGACTGGTAGTGTCCCATTAGTCACAGGGTCTCTCTTTTTTTCTAGCCTTTTTCTCACTGTTGTACAATTTGAATAGTTTCTATTGCCTTCAAGTTCACTAATTTTTTTCTTTTGCATAGTCTAATCTCTTAAAATCATCTAGTGAAATTATTGTCAATACTGAATTTTTTATCTCCGGAAGTTTCACTTGCTTTTTTGTATTTTACATTTCTCATTCTTTTCCTGTTTTTCTTTAAATCATGAATGTATTTGTAATAGTTCTTTTGAAGTCTTTGTTAATTTCATTATATCTGTCATTTCTGGATCTGTTCCTGTTGACTGATATTTTTTCTGGTTGTGGGTCACACTTCTTGCCTTTTGGTATGTGTGTTAATTTTTATTTGATTCTGGCTATATTGAATAGTGCATTGTAATGTTATATAATTAATGTCTGAATTCTGTTGTTTTTTTAAAAAATTGTTGAACTTTGTTTTGTCAGGCAGTCGCAGGTGACCCTTGAACAACATGAGTTTGAATTGCATGTGTCCACTTATATGCAATTTTTTCTATAAATATATTGGAGAAATCTTTGGAGATTTGTGACAATTCAAAAAAACTCACAGATGAAATGTATAGCCTAGAAATACCAAAAAAAATGTTTTTTAAAGGTATGTCATGAATGCATAAAATATAGCTAGATCTAGTCTATTTTGTCATTAACTACCATAAAATATACACAAATCTATTACAAAAAGTTAAAATTTATCAAAACTTACGCACACACACACACACTGTACCTGGCACCATTCATAGTACAGAGAAATGAAACAAATGTAACGATGTGGTATTAGGTCATAACTACATAAAATTAACTATAGTGCATACTGTACTGCTGTAATAATTTCATAGCCACCTCCTGTTGCTATTGTAGTGAGCTCAAGTGTTGTGAGTATCCACTTAAAATGCTGTGTAACGCTAATCATCTCCAAGTGAGGAGTTTGCCTCTCCAGTAAATTGTGCATCGTGGTAAAAGGTGATCTCTTGCAGTTCTTCAGTATTTCTCATCATATTTACTGTGACCTTAAACCTGGAATAACACCGTGGGGCCCGTATGAAGTGCCACTAGTGAGGCTGGAAGTGCTCCCAGGAGACAGAGAAAAGTCATGACTTACAAGAAAAAGTTGAATTGCTTGATATGTATCATAGATTGAGGTCTGCAGCTTTGGTTGCTTGCCATTTCAAAAATACTATTCATCTTGTAAACAGATGATGTAAACTTACTATATCTACAAATACAGTGTAGTATCATAAAGGTATTTTCCTTACAAATCTCTTAATATTTCTATAACTTACTGTAAGAATACAGTAGAAGACATATACAAAATATGTGTTAATTGACTGTTTATGTTCTCGGTAAGGCTTCCTTCCAGTCAACAGTAGGCTATTTGTAATTACGTTTTTGGGGAGTCAAAAGTTATACTTAGATTTTTGACTGCATGAGGGTGGGTGTCCCTAACTCCTGCACTGTTCAAGGGTCAACTATATTTGATTATCAGCTTGTTCCTTTTCATGCTTATTTTTAAGCTTTGTTGGTGTGGGTCTAGAGTAGCCTTTAGCCCTAATTTAGCTTTACAACTGAATGAATAATCCTCCCTGCACTTAACATAAAATTTAATAGAAGATATAAAATAAGACCCCAGAAACTCACCAGGGACTACTCTCTGTTGCTCTGAGAAGTAGCCGCTGCTCTGTCTATGCGGCAGCCACTTTTTGTTTCTTTCTACCTCAGTAAACTTGCTTGTGCCTTACTCAGTTGGCTCATGCTTGAATTCTTTCTTGCACAAATCCAAGAACCCACTTGGCCTTCAGGCCGCACCCCAGTTTTAGGGCCCACTGTCCTGTATCATGCCCACTTTCCAATTGTTGACTCCCTTCCAGTTTTGGCTTGTTTTTGTTCTCTCTCCAGCAGTTGCTTTTTATACTTTGTTCAAACTTTATAGTTTCTATAGTTAATAGTTGTCTACAGTAAGATTGTCAGCCATATCAGAGGCAGAAATTCCTTCTCACTGTTTTATATTTATATTCAAGTATCTGTTATTTAAAAAACAAGTATTCAAATACCTCACATCCTCACCTTGTAGCCTCTCTTTCTACTCTTTACAAATTTCTAAAAATTTTTTTCTGCTCACATTGTGTATATTTTCTCACTTCTTAACTCGTTTCAATCTGGTTTTCCCATTTATCACTTCAAAAACCCAGTTTAGTCTAAAAGACGTGTGTGTGTGTGTGTGTGTGTGTGTGTCCATCCGTCCATCCGTCCAGCAGATTCTTGCTCTGTAGCCAGTGAGCTTTTTGCTTGACCTCGGCTGCGTGTGTCACTCTTTCTTGAATTCCCTTTTGCCGTGGCTTCCCCGAGACACATGGTCTCTTACATATTTTTTCCCAATCTCTTTGGCTGCTCACTTTACAGGCTTATTCTTAGCCATCAAATGTGGAATATGGCTTTATCCTTGACTCTTCTCTTCTGCTTATAAGATTCTCTCCCTGGGTGACCTTATACAGGCTCAAGGCTTCAAATACCATCTATTAGCTGATAACTCCATTTATATGAGCACAGACTTTATCTGAATTTCACACTTACATGTCTAAACACCTACCTGACATTTGTTCACAGGTACTTCAAAGACATCTCAAACTGAACATGTTCCGCACTGAGCTTTTGATCTCTTTCAGCCCAAACTAGACCTTTCCCGGTGTTCCCTTCTCAGTGTCATCTTTTCTGATTCTTTTCCATGCCCGAGAGCAGTGGGAATTGCTTAAGGTTCCATCTAATTTCCTTTATGCTATGGCCAGTGTTACATCTGTGCCTTTTTCTTATGACCCCTCCCCCTTTCTGTTTCTGCTCCCTGAGACAGGTCAGTTTTGAGTTCAGAAATAGTACATATGCTGACGATTTCTATGTTCAGACATTAGGAACTTTTCCTAATGTAACCTTCAACCACTTTCATTTTAGTTATCAACAACGAATTCACTAGGTTTTCTGTTAAACCAGCTACTCCTCTTAGCTTATTGCTTGTGTCAGTGTGCTCCTTTTCTTCCAGGTACCTGGTGTAAAACTTTGGAGTAATTTGGCCCCTCTCTTTCTTTTTTTTTAAATTATTTCAAAATATTACGGGGGTACAAATGTTTTTGGTTACATGGATCACATTTGTTATGCTTGAATCAGGATAGTAAGTGTGCCCGTCACCCAGATAGTGTTCATTGTACCTGTTAGGTGGGTTTTGGCCCAACCCCTCCTCCCCCATCCCCCTGTTTGATTTCCATTGAGTTTTACTTCCCTCTGTGCACATGTGTGCTCATCAGTTAGTTCCAATTTAAGAGTGAGTACATGGTGTTTGTCTTTCCATTCTTTAGATACTTCACTTAGGAGAATGGTCTTCAGTTCCATCCAAATTGTTGCAAAAGGCCTTAGTTCATCCTTCTTCATGGCTGTGTAGTATACCATAGGATACGTATACCACATTCTGTTAACCCATCATGAATTCATGGGCACTTGGGTTGATTCCACATCTTTGCAATTGTGAATTGTGCTGCAATAAACATTCGAGCAGGTGTCTTTTTGATAAAATGACTTCTTTTCCTTTGAGTGAATACCCAGTAGTGGGATTGCTGGAACAAATGTTAGATCTACTTTTAGTTCTTTGAGGAATCTCCATACTGTTTTCTGTAGGGGTTCTACTAATTTTCAGTCCCACCAACAATGTTTCTCTCTGCATCCGTGCCGGCATCTATTGTTTTGGACTTTTTAATAAAAGCCATTCTAACTGGGGTAGGTGGTATCTCATTGTGGTTTTAATTTGCATTTCCCTGATAATTAGTGACATTGAGCATTTTTTCATATGTTTATTGTCCATTTGCCTATCTTCTTTTGAAAAGCTTCTCTTCATGTCTTTGGCTCACTTTTTAATGGGGTGGTTTATTTTTTTTCTTGCTGATTTGCTTGAGTTCGTTGTAGATTCTGGTTATTAGCCCTTTATCAGATGTATAGTTTGTGAATATTTTCTCCCATTCTGTAGGTTGTCCGTTTGCTTTGTTGATCATTTCCTTATCTGTGCAAAAGCTTTTTAATTTAATCAAATCTCATTTATTTATTTTTGTTGCTGTGATTGCCATTGGGGTCTTCTTCATAAATTCTTTGCCTAGGCCAATATCTAGAAGAGATTTTCCAACGTTTTCTTCTAGAATTCTTATGGTTTATGCCTTACATTTAAGTCCTGTATCCATCTTGAATTAATCTGTGTGAGTAGTGACAGATATGGATCCTGTTTCATTCTTCTGCATGTTGCTGTCCAATTCTCCCAGCATTATTTGTTGAATAGGGCTTTTTTCCCCCAGTGTATATTGCTGTTTGCTTTGTCAAAGATCAGTTGGCTGTATGTGGATGGTTTTATATCTGGGTTAGTCTATGTCTCTATTTTTGTGCCAGTACCATGCTCTTTTGGTTACTATAGCCTTGAATATAGTTTGAAGTCTCTGTGGAAGCCCCGGTGTGGTGGATGCACCAACAGAGGGGAAGCAGCCACTCCTGAGAGCCCTGGCTCAACTGTCTCTCTTGGCAGCCATGGGTGGGGAGGGGAAGGGGAGGAAAAGAGTCTGGGTGGAGGAAAGCTAGCACTCTGCTTGTCTCTGTCCCTCTCTTTGGAGGGCACCCTGCCCTGAATGTCCAGGCTCTGGGGTCACGCAGATCTCCTGGCACCCACCAGCCCCCTGTGGCTCCCACAGTCTGGGCCAGGATTGGGAAATGTTTGTGTGGGAATGAGCAAGACAAAACCTGAGGGGCTGAAGCCCCCTGGGGAGGACAAAGGCACATGGTGGGTGGAGAAGCAATATGGCACCTGCTGTCTTGGCTCAGGTCTGTGGTTGTGGGTTGGTGCTTTGCCCTCAAGAAGCTCCCAGTTTGCTGGCAGCAGCCACTTTTAGGCTCGTGAGGGTAGAAAGGCTCTCCAGCAGGGAGCCTGCTGACTGCCAGAGATGTCAGGGAGGGAGAAACAAACGGTTCAACCTACCCTTTTCGCTGGACTCCAAGCCTCTCAGGGGTTGACCTCTGCGGATATCTCGCTCCTGATTCTGCTTCACAACTTCTTCCTGTAGAATCTCATGCAGGTTCTCGTACTTTTCCCTTGGAATTACACCCGATCTGTGATTGTTTGCTTGTTTTTTCTTTTTCATCTAAATCTTTTCCTTCTTTCTGAGACGATCTGGCAGCTGGTGTCTCTGGTCAGCCATCTTGTCCCCCGTCTATTTTAATAGGGTCAGTTATCAAACTGTGGTCATTCCCCCTCATAGATGGATGTTGTGTTCACCTCTCCCTATTTCTACCAACTGGTGAATGTAGTTGTGCCTCTCACCAAATGAGCTGTAACAGGCCCACTATATAGACTCATGGTCAAGTTTTACTCAGATGAGCATAAAAAGAAGCATTGGTGTAATTCAAAATTTCGCTATTTATGCCTTTAAAAATCTGTAATTCTTCATAGTCAGAGGCATAAGTAATCTGGCAACTAATTTCTGTTAAAAAAAGATACATAACAATGTAAGTATTTAGATTCATATCACTAAATGTAGCTTCTATCCACTCATTTGTTCAGAAAAATATTTAGCACCTGCTTTTTATTTCTTTAAGGTACTGGGGATATAGCAGGACAAAATAGACACCACTTTCCTTTGTGGAGTTTACAAAGAGATGGATGATAGATTGATGGATAGATAAATGGATAAAATATTGTATGTCAAGTGTGCCGTGGAAGTAGAGAATTGTGGTTTGTGGTTTTATATGGAATGAGTCACATAGTGCAGGCCTTCTAAACAGTATATGCAAGGCCTGAGGCAGGAAGGAACAAGCCAGTGGAGGGGGTTGAGCAAATGGCAGAGTGGCAGAAGATGAAGTCAGAGGTACATTGAGCTGGCTTGGGAGTGGGGTGGGATAAGTCATGTAGGGTATTGGTGTGCCAGTAAATGTTTAACAGCTAGCTCTCTGGGAAAAAAATCAATAATAAAAGGCCCCAATTTATAGTGTTTGCCAATTTCTAAGTTGCAAACACTCCCACTATGACCAATATCAAGCTACCAACGTGTGGTCAACCAGCTCTCAAAAATTCTTGAAAATTAACAGTCAGTTTTTGTGAGCTGGTATAAGCCTTCTCCAGGGACATGTAGGGTCTTATAGGCCATTACAAACAGTGTGTGTGGTGGGGGAGGTGGGGGGGGAGAGAGAGAGAGAAAGAAAGGCAACTAGTAGAAGGTATTAGAGTGATAATGTGATCAGGTTTATGTTTTGACAGAATTTAGCTGGCTCCTGGATGGAGAGTATTAATTACTATTCATGTAAACGTTTGGCTGCAAACTCAAGGCTTATAAAGTAGTTTATTTGATTTACATAATGTTGGCTTGCACATTGCTTTAAATTATTTTGTTAGCTACCAATATTTAAAAATTTAGAGACATTCCCCAAAAATGTGAATTTCTTGATTTTCTCAAAAAATCAGAAGATTTGGAATTCTCTCTTGTTATTAATGAGTTTGAACCGAGAAGTTGCTGTTTTTTAAAACTAGGGTATGTGTTTTCCCTTTATCAGCACTCCCTTTATATTCATGAAGTTGAATTTCAAGTATCAGCCTACGTAGTTTTTTGATTGTTTATGTTTAAATTGAACATTCTTAGAACCAACTCTTTTATCAAAAGTAGTGGCAAAATGAGAAGTGAGAGAGGACTATATGATTCAAGAAAAACTGAGCAAGCATTTCTTTAGAGGTGTGAAGAATATTCCTATATATAATAAAATGTGTCTATTTTTAAGGAATATAACAATGCATATTTTGAAACAAACCATACAAGAAATTATAACAGGAATGGAAATATGAATGTCTTTTTTAATTGATATATTTACAAAATATCAAAATATGATCAGGCTTTGATTGTAAATTGAATATAATAAAATATGTTCCTATAAAATTAATCACTAGGTGAAAAATTGTCACAATATCAAAACAATTTACGAATGTCGATTTTATTCATGAATGAGTGTTTGAGTACAATAGAAATTGACTTACAGAGAAAAACAAATGTTATCCAAAGTATATCTAGATATAAATCTTGTTTCAGAAATACACTTAATTTACAGTGCAAATTGTGTCATTTTTGTGATGTCTGTTGATGATGATTAAAGCACAGATACTTAAAATATATCACTGAATTGGGTTATATTTAATCATATCAATAAGAATTTTATTAAAACAAAGAATTTGAAAAGCTGATGCTCATGAGAGTCACAACATTAAAAAAATTATTTTTGTATTTTGAAATGAAATCTTGAAAAATTTAATATAATTGATCAAAATTAGAAAACATGACTAAGACAATTCTTCTGTGGTAGCTGATGTTAATTTTGGATTTTTTTCCTACAAAATATATCCAGTTGCAAGGATGTAAAACTTAAACACGTTCATTTTCTACTTCATCACGAATTTCTTTGAAAAACAAACATCTTATGGCTTGAACCACAGATAGCATAATGCTGGTTATACTGCTAAGTTGGGTACATAATACAGCTGTCTGCTGTATTTACACAGAGGTTAGGTGAAAATGAGCTTTGAGTTGTTCATGCCATCCAAGGGAAAATCTACTTTTAATTTTTCTCTACCCCCAATCTCCTGCCTTGAAAATATCGTATTCCTTAGTTGATAACACAGTTGACTCTTGAACAATGTGGGGGCTAGGAGCGCCGACCCCCCTCCCAGTTGAAAATCTGCATAAAATTTTATTTTTGATTCCTCCAAAATTTAATTACTAATAGCCCACTCTTGACCAGAAGCCTTACGGATAACATAAACAGTTGATTAACACATATTTTGTGTGTTATATGTGTTATATACTGTGTTCTTACCATAAAGTAAGCTGGAGAAAAGAAAATGTTATTACGAAAATCATAAGGAAGAGAAAATATACTTATTCATTGAGTGGAATTGGATCGTCTTAAAGGTCTTCATTCTCATCATCTTCACGTTGTGTAGACCGAGGAGGAGGAGAAGGAGGAGGAGGGGTTGGTCTTGCTGTCTCAGAGGTGGCAGAGGCAGAAGAAAATCTCTACATAATTGGATCCTCATGGTTCAAACCCATGTTGTTCAAGGGTCAACTTTATAACCCATCTAAAGAATGAATAATGTCTACGGCCGTACCACCCTGATGTGCCCAATCTCATCTAAAGAATGAGTATTTTTTGTGTAAGGTCATTCTTAAAGCACTGCACACACATGATCCATTTCTCTTATACCAATTGCAGTTGGATCTTTAGGAAACTATTTGGCTGGGAACAATCTGGCCTACAATCTTACGGGAAAACAATTTCTAGACATTTATATAACAGCCCTAACTGTGAATATATTCCCCAAATTGTGGAGTTGAAGATTGAATGTTAGAATTGGCTTTTGATATCAAATTTCATAAAAATGAATTGACATTGATATTGTGAAACATTGGTATTCCACAAATGGGATTTATTAAATTGCAGTGCAACATGGTACTGAAAACTAAATATGAGAATATTGTACTATCAGAATTGCACAAATATCTTGAGAAAGGTTACTCTCAATACAAAAACCAGTAAACAAAGATTTTAACTGTGTTTGCAAGTATTGTTAGTGAGGAATAATTCTCTCCCATTTCTGATTTTTCCTTCCTGTGACGTGAGCTCCACTAGTGTAACTCCGGGCCTCTCTCCTTTTTTCATCCAGCTCCTAGAGAGAAGGGAATATCTTATTTAATTGCCAACTTTAAAAATAATAAGTGAACCTGCTTCACTTAGCTCCATCCTTTTTTCTTAGGAATGAGCCTGTATGTTCTAAGTTGTAAAGGTGAACTAGTCAGGCTTCACACATAGGGGGAGCACCACCCAAGTCTAGCACTGTCCCACAAAAGAAACCGTGTCCTCTGGCCTGACTATCAGTAACAGGTAATATTTTGGCCTCCTACTTTTCTATTTTGTTGTCAACTTGTTCTAAGCTGAGTGTACAATAGGGGTGCTATTTACTGGGGAGTAACCCTTAGAGATGCCAAGATTTGGTATATTCACCAGGAACATTTAGAAATAAAAATGAAAGAGAAAATTTTCAGGAAGAATATTTTTGTTCATCCAAGGCCCACAAATGTGGGTCTTTGACTTTAGTTTAGGGAAAAATGTATTGATCTTAATAGTTTATGGAGGCTTATTTTAGACCAAACAGATTTTTACACTTTTGCACTTGGCTTTGAACTTCTGTAGTCTGTGAAAGAAGCTCTGGCTGTCATGAAGCATTTTGAGCTTGTAAGTGACTATAACTTATGATTTATGCAACTCATGTGAGAAAATAAGACACAGCTCTTTAGCTGTGTTGGGGGCTTCAGGTGGAGACTGCTTTAGCTTACTGCACAGGACAGGCTTTTCCTAAATTGAGACAAGATTCCTGTGGTGTTATGATTTAATACATACTGGTTTTCTAGTTCCTAACTCCCACAGTTCTTGTTACAGTCTTTTGTTGTTATAACGTTGGGTGTGTTAGGCCTCAGGAAACAGAAACTCTCTGGCTTCCCCCACCTTTCTGACTGCGGGTCATAAGACCCTCATTCCAGAGAGGGTCCTACTCTGTACCCATGGTTGTCCATAAAAACCCAAGAGGATTGGGTTCGGGGGACTTCCGGATAGCTGGACGTGAGAAGCTTCCTGGATGGTGGCGCCATGCCCAGGGAGGGCATGGAAGCTTCTCACCCCTTCTCCCATACCTCCCCCTATGAATCTCTTCATCTACATCTTTTGTAATATCCTTTATAATGAACCAGTATATGTGAGTATTTCCCTGAGTTCTGTGAGCTGCTCCAGCAAATTAATCGAACCCAAAGAGGGAGGGCGTCATGGGAACCCCAACTTGAAGCTGGCCATTCAGAAGCTCCGGAGGCCTGGACTTGCGACTGGTGTCTGAGGCAGGGGAGGGAGGGAATTTTGGAGACTGAGCCCTCCCCTTGTGGGATCTGACACTATCTCGGACTTGAATTAGAGGACACCTAGCTGGTGTCCATTGCTAAAGGTGTCGGGGAGAAAACTCACATTTGATCACAGAAGTCTTCTGTGCTGATTGTTGTGGAGTTTAGAGGAAGGCACAGTTTGAGTGTTTTCCCAAAGCAATCCCATTGTAGAGAAGATTTTTACAAGTGTTGTAAACATTAATGGTCAGAAGAATATTTGCCGCTTTTAAACTGCAAGGCATCTGAGTTCTGCATACATAACAGAGCACTAGAGGGTCTATATAACCATATAAGCTCTAGTGAGGTAATCTAGGTTGGGTATTCCAGATTCTCTTTCTTTGTCATGACCAAGGAGGGTACTGTGGAGGGAATTCATATGGCATTTCCACAGAGTTTTAAGACTCCCTCTCCCATCACGGAATCTCAAATTGGCTCTGAATATGTTACTATAATAAGTTCTAACCCTGACTTGGTATCTGAGACCCAAATTGTGACCTCACCCTCAATGTGTTAGATTTAATTAGGAAGTAAAAGATGTGGGCTCTTATTAGAAAGAAAATTCCATCCTCTCGAGACAGAAAGTTGACTGAATGACATTATTACAAACCTAAAAACTTACAAGGAAACACAAATGTTCTGTGCCTGGAGCTAGTTGCCTCTAATAATCCCATTTGCTCAGGCAGACAAAAAAAGTTCAAGTGGTTTGAAAAGGGTACCTCAGTTATTCTATAAAATCCAGAAACAGTGGAAAATTAATAAAATGAAATAAAGGCAGAATAAGCTGGAGGAAGAGATTATTAATTTCTTTATTTATTTTAAGAAACAGTATAAGGGAAATGCACATTTCTTAAAGATGGAGTTAGATCAACATACAAGGGGAAAAAAAATGCTCAGGTTCTAACTTCTTTTAAAGAGGGAAAGATAGTTTTGTTGTTACTAGATCAGAAGTGGTGAATGGAACCCAAAGCAATCAGAAAGCTAGAATGATTCCTCCAAGAAAGCCCAAGTCACTGAGAGGTAACTTTCTAAACCCATAGGACCTCCCTTGGAGCAACTGGAGAACCACTCCTTAAAGTGGACAGCAGTACCAAATGGTTACAAAGAATCTGGGCAGACTTGAGAAAGGTGATGCATGAGAAATATTCAAAGCATTTCTTACATGAATTTCCATGTGACACAATCATTGCAGATGGAGATACAGGCATTGCCTTTGCCTGAGACAACTTATTGACCTAAGTTGGTAAATTTATGAAATTAGCACCCTAAAGGAAGACAGTGGAAATATGTGAAGAAATCTAGATGTGACAATCAGAGACAAAGTCTGGCCTTTCATTAAATGTTGTCTGATGGGAGAATCTCTGCTAAGGAGATTATCCATGTCATTGAGAGTACTGTAGACAGAATTTGAACGATGAACCAAGAACTTGTTGATTTATTCTCTCTTACTATGGTAGACCTCATCAGATAAATCCAGGGGAGTTATGAAAATAATTGTCTGGGACAGAAAGCAAAGATACAGTAAATGGAAGGGAGCCACTCAGTTCCAACAGGCAGCATTACCTCTTCTATGGATTGGAGAAGGAAAGGGACCAATTAAAGAAGTAGACTAAATTATCAAGAAACAAGTAGCATTTCTGGGGAAAGAAGCTGGGGAATAGCAGAGGGAAATTAAATACCAGTGCATTAAAAATACAATTCAGAAACATTGAAATTGCTTTAGTGCAGTAATCTGCTAAGGGTGATTCTTCATCTAAAACAAATTGGGAATGAAGGAGAACTTTTCCCTGGCAGACAGGTTTCATGGTCTGAGTAATTCTGTAGCTAGAGGCAGTGGAGACAACACTGGACCAAACATGGCTGCTCCTGAGAGATGGTGCAGGTGTGTCATGGGATAGAGCCTGTCCTCAGGGTGGCATTTGGGGCCCAAAGCCCAAGGCTTTATGGAAAAATGGAAATAAGAGGTTCTGGATATACTGGGTAGGAAGAAAGGACCCACAGTCAGCCTGGGGACTGGCTGCCCAGTGTCTAAGTTTGCAAGGAGGCAGAAATGCCTTGAATAATACTGTTAGAGAAAAATAAGAGTGATGGCCACAGTTTAGATACACCCAAGGCCAACTGCTCATGGCCACATAGCCAAAACTTAAGTCATCCTTATTTCCCCACAATGCCAGCTCTAATCATAACCAAACCACAAAACATATGCTTTATGTCTTTGTCAGCATGGTTCAGTTGAAATTAAAACAATCAGCTATAGACAAATCAGCTTAAATGACTCTAGTTGCCCTTAAAAGGAGCGGTAATGTGTAACAGCCAATCACAAAAACGTCAAAATTCTCCTTCTTTGTGCTCCATAACCTGTGCTGTAGTTTCTGTAAACCAAACTTCTTACCACTTTCAGTTTGAGGGCTTCCAGATCGAGAACTCTTCTTAGTATGCACAATAAACTTTTGAAATTTTTCTAATTTTATCCGACTTTATTTTTCACAACACTCTGAGTGAGGACACAGGAAGCATAGATGGATTTTTTCCCCCACAAAAATAGAAATGTAAAGAAATGTAAATGTAATTGAAAATGCTAAATGTATAGTCTCAAAATGAACTTCTTGCTGCTGGAATTTTCCCAGTTGGGCTTAAGTAAACAGGGCATGGAATCAAGACAATTGGTCTTGAATAAGAGACATCCTGTTGAGATTGACTCCAAGAAGATTTTCCTTTTCTCTCAGATATCACTGGGTTTCTGTTGAGGTCTTGGTAGCCCTTGTTCTGGTAATGTAATTTTGCCTGGAATAGTTGATCTAAGAGCTAACGACTGGTTTTTGAAATTGGGTGGCTATGACAAAGGGTTGGTAATCTGGGGAACTGCTAATTCTGTAATTCTTAACGGAGCATTCCTGGGAGATGAGGAGCATGAATTACTGACTTCCGAGGCTCTGGAAGCTCCAAACTCACTCCAGAATGAAACTGGACGGCAAGGAATTTACTCAACTCTTCCCTTGATAATCGCTTAACCCTGAAAGGGAGGTCAATAAACAAATTGGGGATGTTATATTATGGTAATTCAACTTTGCACTTTGAACTTAATACAGGCATAATTTTATTTCAAACTTTAGTTCCTTTGGATTTTTAATGTCTTTTAACTTCAACTTGTAAAAGGATTTAATCTATGGACTTAAATTTCTTTCTTGGTATTTAATAATGGAAGGGAAATCGTGTTCAAATAAGGGGCATCTCTTTATAGGCATTTTATTATTACTATTCAGATATGCATCCAGACTCATTGTAAGCCTCTGTCATGGACCTTGGACAGACGTGCCTGACAGAATTTGGACAGAATGAATGGGATACATTTTGCAGCGTTTGGCCTGGGCACTCAAACCTGACATTGAACATATGTCGCACTCACTGGGTTTCTCTAGGGATGACATTTAAGAGCAGCAAGCTGGGATCTAGAGGGGAACCACAATTGTCCAGGTGTTGTTCTATCTGGTCCCCTTGACGGGAGGCGTAGGGCTAGGGGTACGGGCAGCGTCATCCGTCTTGCTCTTGGGATGAAAATGCATTCTCCTTGCTCGCTCCACATGGCGAGTCCTGTCCTAGTCTAGTGTTACCATAGCTAGTTGGGTAAACCTGCCTGACACTGGAATTCAGAGTTGGTACATTGAAATATATAAGGCAAATCCCCCAACTTGACCTCTATCAGATATAAAAGTGATACTTTGGCTTCATTTTTTCTCTTTTGCTTTGATCCCTGATATAAACCTTGGCTCTCTTTGCTCTGTTGAAACCCAGTTTCCTGACTTTTTCGGAGTCCTTGATTTCCTAAGCTGAAATGCAATTCAATTCAACACACAGTTATTCAGCACTTCCTTTACATTGCTGTTCTGGGTACTGGGAATACAGAAATAAATAATATTGCACTCAAAGGTGACTTTATTTACATGCTTAAGTCCAGTAATAGAAAAATATATAAATTATAAAGATACCACAAGGAGGAAATGATCAGCCCACCTGGTGGTTTGGAGGTAGACAATTTTCATCAAAAAGGGAATTTTTGAACAAAATGGCTAAGCAGAGGAAGCATGTTTTTGACAGAGGGACCAGCATATAATAAACATGTGGGGAAAGGATGTGCATGTTTTACCAGGATACTAAAAATAGTTGACAATTCCTGAAAATAATTTCTATGTTATGAAATAAGGATGGAGAGGTAGAAGGGACCAGATCATGACCATCCAGAAAGCTTATGTGTGTGGACATTATCGCACGGATGAGCAACCTTTGAACAGCCTTAATCCAAAGTGTAGGATCAGGTTTACAAAGTGAAGCAGTTGGGTCAAATGACTTCCCCATTTCCTTATAGCTTTACAGTTCTCTGATTTGTGTTGTGGGCCCTTGCTGTAGCTTGAGAACACTTACTTCTCAGCTATTCTAAATCAGCTGGGTACCACATCATATTTGGTAGGGTTAGGTTTGGCTGCATATAACCAAAAAACCCCATAAGAGATAGTAGCAGTAGATTAAACATGACAAAATTTCATTTTTCTCATGTGAAAGCAATTCTGGGGGTTAGTCTGGCAACTTGACGAAATTGTTGGTAACCAGGCTTCTTCCCACGCCTCACTGCACCAGCCCAGGAGTATGAACCCCATCCTTATGTTTTGAGATGGCATCTGGAGACCTAGACATCACACTCACGTTCTAGGATGGCGGCAGAGAGAAGGAATCATTCAGGAAGATTTCCTAGAGGCACCTGCGGCACTTTTACTTATTTCTCTACGGCCAGGATTTAGTCCCATGGTCACACCTACAGTTGGAGAAAAGCTGGGAATATGACTACACTGAGTAAATTTTGTTTTAATCAGAGAAAAAGTGGAAAATAAATATCAAGGTAGGCAATTAGCTGTCTCTATTTTGCCCATGGGGAAATGATGTATTTATTTATTTAAATGGAAATCAATAGGGTAGACTATCAAATATTAAAGTATCTCTTGCAAAATTTATTTTACTACTAATAATTCAACCTCTTAGACTCACCTTTCTCTTTCAACTTTAGCATCATAGCCCCTGAATTTGAAACTCCATTTATAATATACACATCCTCAAATGTTGACTGCATGCTTGGCCAGATGAGGTCATGGCATCCCACTTCATCCTACTTCATTTGGCCTCTGGGACTTTGAATAGACAGCTTTGGCTAATTTTACATGCTTTCAAATTTATTGTTCATGGTATCAGTGAAATGCCACAAATATATCATGACTTTATTTGATACTCAAAAGTCAGGCTTTTGAGACTCAACAATGACTTTTTGCTTCATGTTTGCCATAAGAGTCAAAACTCTGTTTTAAAACTTGGAAGCTAAGCATGAACTCTTAATCTGCTGTATCATCCTTTCCCTGAGGCAAAGTCTAAATGCCTAAAAGAGAGAGTGATGAGGGAATACAAGAATATTGAGGGATAATAAATGCATTGGTTAATAATAAATTAACTCAACATATTTATAATAGGGACAATTGATAATCAACCTAAATGCCCAATAATGGTAGAATAGAAATAACGTTATAATGAAAAAGTTTAAAATCATTGAATATTTTGAAGTATTTCAATAATATTAAAACATTTATGTTTTAATGAGTGAAGGGAACTGTATATATAAAAGTGACTACGTACAGAGATCACAAGTTTATAAAAATACTCAGAAAAGTCAGAAGGAAAAGGTGCATAATTTTAGCAGTGACTATGTGGATAGTTCCTACTTTCTCTGTTTTCTAAATTTTCCCTCTAAGGAACATGAATTACTTTTACAATCAAAACATTATATATATATGGTATATGTATACATATGTATTTGCACGTATATACATGCATACGAGGGCTGTCTGGAAAGTATCCAGCCATGTAATATGAAAAATAGTCTTAACAATGGCTGGATACTTTCCAAAAAGCCCTTGTATACTTACACTTTGAAATAAAAAGTAAAGTTTCCTGTTGACAGGCCAAACAGTATCCCTTACATAATGGTGGATGAATAAGACATTTCTTTCTCAGTATGTTATGGACTGAACTGTGTCTCTCTCAAATTCTTACGTTGAAGCCCTAACCTCTGATATGACTATATTTGGAGATAGGGCCTTTAAAAAAGGTAATTAAGGTTAAATGACATCATAGGGGTGGGACCTGAATCCAGTAGGACTAATGTCCTTATAGAAAGAGGAATGGATGCTGGCGGGGCAGGCACAGAGGAAAGGCCATGTGGTTACAGAAGGAGAAGGTAGCTGTCTGCCAGCCCAGTAGAGAGCCCTCAGGAGGAACTAACCGTGCTGACACCTGGATCTCGGACTTCCAGCCTCCGGAACTGTGAGAAAATAAATGTCTGTTGTTTAAGCCCCCCAGTCTCTAGCATTTCGTTATGGCAGCTGGGGCAGACTAATATAGTGTGCTGCACACATTTTTTTGGAGAAGGAAAAGAGTCAGGGGAGAAACCTGTAGTAGCAAAGTGGGGACTCAGGAAAGCCGAGGGAGAGGAGCGGGGGACAGAAGCTGGACGCATGTGGCCTGCGGTCTGCGGTGAGATGGGGGCTGGGGACCATCAGACGCTTCCTTGCTGAGAGGCTGGAGGATTTTGCTCTCTGCTACTGCACAAACACGTGTAAAGACATCATCTTCATTAGAGTGCTGGAAATGTTTAAATCAGGGATTATATTTTGCCTTAATTGTCCCCTCTCCAGACTAGGCATCCCTAGTTGCCTCCTGCAACTCAGTTTCCACACTCCTCACCTGTCCTGCTGGTTGCTTGTCTCTGCATATGCTGTGTGCATCTGTCAGCTTTTAAAAGTGACGTTCCACTTTGTATGTGTTCCAGGCAGCTGTGAGGAGAGAGAGACTTCTTGTTCTTTCCCTGCAGGCCTAAGCAAGGAAAGAAGAAAGAAAATGAGGCATGTTATATTTCTGTCTGCAGCATGACTCCCCTGTCGTGGTTTCCCTCCAATCAAGGGAGGTTACTTTGGCAACAACCATTTTGTGTCCCTTTAAATAACTTCCTCCTGGTTAGCGATACTTCATTTTCATAAAACCAACAAGTGGCGCAGAGACTTCTCAAAGTAGCCAAATCCTTTTTTCTCTCTCTCATTATTCAAGAAAGATATTTGAACAGATCACGTAATATTTAAAAACATATTGGCAAAAAGGTGAAATGTACCAGTTAGAGGCTGCATATCATTGCCCTTAAAAAATAATAGGGAAAAATATAAAAATAAAAATAAATGCTGCATGTCAATTTCAAGATTTGTTAGAGCAGTGATAATAAACTTGATTTTAATGTGGCATCGAGTTAACAATATCTGTAAAGTGATCTCTAATTTTTACAAGCATACTAATTGTTGCTGATTGCAGGATGACTTTGAAAAGGCAAGAATTACCACATTTTCATGTTTGAAATAACATGTAGAATCACTGCAGTTCATTGCTATGGAGATAATTTAACTTGTGAGAACAAACGCAACTCCACTTAGAAGCTAAGCTCCTGAAATGATTTTTCACTAAACAATTTCTTACAGATACTGTGTCATGCCGAAGCACTGCAACAAATTGCAACCGATAACCCTTACAGTGAAACTAACCCTGAAAGTGTAAGAGATTTTTTTATGAGCAATAGAAATGCCTATTCTAGAAGCTCTAAAACACATTAAATTTTACTTCAGGTGTAGGAAGTTGCCTGCAAAAATGTGCTTCTTGCTATTTCATATGATACGGTATGAAAAGGTATTGCACAGGATTATTGGCAAAGTGCTGCTGAACAGCATTATAGATTTATTTAGTTCCGCATGTCTCACCTTTAGACATTTTAAGATGAAGTGTTTGTCCTTTCAATTAATCAAAAGTGTTTTCCCTTCCACTTAGCTAGGTCACTCAGTTCTCTCTTCCAGTCAGCATTTTCCCCCAGTTATTTGGCTGATTTCCATTACTGAAGAATTAGGTCTGGTAATTAAATCCAATCTCAGAAAGGATTTTTTTTTTCCAGCCAGTGTGTTTATATTCTATGCAAAATGGAATCCCTTAGGGACAGAGAATGAACATGTTGTGGGGTATAATTGCAATGAAACATATTTAACAGTTATTTTTGAAGGAAGGCTTAGAGATTTCCCCTAACTCGCCTTCAATATTTTATGCAACTTTTCCCATTTATACTTCCCATCCTTTATAATTATATATGTTCATATATTTTCTGCTGGTTTTCTACATTGATAAGCTGCTTTTGTCAATGATTTTTATGTAAATCAGTACATCTCCCACTGATTCATACACACACACATCAAAATATTTTTAAAAATGAGGCACATTATAGAAGGTTAAAATACACATATAAATATAATACTTATGTATTATATATTTATGTATTTTTAACATTCTGTATTTTGATATATACATATATTATGATGTACATATTTTGAAACGTATCTTCTATAGTTGTGTCTTAAATTTTTGAGTATTTCGATGTGATCTCTTCCTGCAACTGACAATTTAAATGTTCTGAAATTATACGAGAAGGAAAATCAGGCTCAAAAAATATAAAGAGGGTTGCTGTTTTGAAGTCACCTCCAAGGCCATCTTATTTAGTCTGTTCCCCAAGTTTCCAGCTGTACTATTTCATCATAGAATGGAATTTACAAACTGCCTCCCAATGCTGTCAGATCCTATTATTTATAACAAATTCTTATATGAGTTTCTATGAAAGGTTGTGAAAATAGTTTCCTGGAGGTCCTTATGGATAGTGTTTCCCACAGAGAACTGGGGTTTGTTGTGTCTGTTGGTTGGTTTGCACAATTTTATATTTAGGAGTACAGTATTTATAATGATGCTCCTTCCAATTACAAACTCCTTTTAACTGGGACACTATTTTTCATCCCAATATGTACAACCACATCAATAATACAGTGACTGAAAAATATATACCTACGTGTATAAACAATACACATACGCAGATGTGAATCTCAAGCACAAAATCAGGTGGTTAAGAAAAGACTATTTCTATTTTTTTGTCTCTGAGCTTAATTTCTGTTTGGAGTCCTCGCTGTGCTAGGTACAGGCAGTCCATCCTCATCCACGTAGCACTCTCTGCCTCCGCTGCCCGGGGTGTGCTTGTGGGAGAAGGCAGCATGGCTTTGTGATATCTGGGCACTGAGTGGAGCCATATGTCCTGTGGGTCTTTGTCATTTATCCACACCTAGGTCAGCTGAGACATTCTTATTCCCATCAGTCATGGGTCCTTTTACCCAGGTAATTGCAGTGTCATCCTGGTTCTAACAATAAGAACTCTCTTAGCACAGAGGGGCTGTTAACGCTGTCCATGCCATCGGCCACTCTGTGGTGTACTGGTATCACTTTCTTGCTTGACACTGCACAGACACACAGGCCCTCCATGAGACCATTCACGCCCTTATTCTAGATTTGTCACTCCACTGCCACGTCTGCTTTCTTTGCTCTTGTGTACGTGAGGTTGAAAACACTGGGATCCTGCCAGTTCAGGGTTCTACTGGCACAGGGCACAGATTCCCTCTACCCTCAGCCTCTCAAACATCTGTCCAGGGGTTTTTGTCGTATATCCCCTCCCTTCCATGACTTGCACAGGAAAGGGGGAGCTGGACCTACCTAGGATACGCTCTCAAGGACGTGACTGGCATGTAATTGTTGTATCCTCTTCTTCCGGTTCTTTCATCTGTTCCCCGGTTCCTGGATTCTTGACCTAGTCCAGCTGAGAGGGGAGGGTTGGGAGTTGGAAGACAGAGGGAATAGCATGAGCAGCGATGCTGAAGTGAGCACGTGAAGGGCGAATATGAGAGAGAGTGGGAACCTGCAAGTACGTCGGGAGTGTGATTGGCAAGTCAAAGGGCGACCTGGAGACCTGTTTGGAGAGTGATCAGGCTGGGAAAAGTTGAGTAGATCACTAAGAGTCTGAAGTTTTAAACTTTAGAATTTCTTTCTTCAAGGCAATGGGAAGGCCTTTGACAATTACTGAGTAGAAAGTGATATAACCCAAGGAATGGGATGGATTTTAGACACTTTATGGAGGTATTTGATAGGAACTGGAAAAGAATAGATGGGTAAGTAAATGAGGGAGAACAACTCAAGTATGGTTCCAAGAACCTAATCTGAGCAATGGTGAGTTCATTGTGCGGGAAGAAGGAAGTTCTGTCTTAGCGGTGTTATGTTGCAGCAGCAACTTTGAGATGTCTAGCACATGGTTGGAAATATAAGACTGAAATTCAGAAGACTTTGCGTAGGAATATATTGATGAAAAACACATCAGTGATGATTATAGTTGAAACTGTGGGAAGAGAAGAAAGAAGAAGATATAGGAGAAAAGATCATTTTGGAATAGTGAGGAACAGTAAGAAACTGGGCAAGAGGTGCAAACTTAGGAGAATGAAAAGACATAGAAGAACAGAAGGAGGAGGATTTCCAAAATAGGAGAGTGATCACTGACATCAAATGCTGCTGCAGAGGTTTCCAGGAATATAGTGGTTTCACAGTCTAGAGAATCCTCCAAATTCAAAAGACCCAAAAGTTCTGTAAAAAATATGTGAAAATATTTCTACAAGTATTGTTGAACATTGGAAAGTAAGGGGAATTTATTTCATGGTAGCTTTGCCTAAAGGAGTTGCCTCCTAAGGAGCATTTATCCCTCTTGTGTTTGTCCCCACTAGTGACAGCTCTGGGCCTGGAACCTGCATGTGTGTCTCCAGTGTGTGTGGTGGGGGAGTGGGCGCTTGAGAAATTACAAAACAAACCTAGGAGGAGAATGCTGACATATGAAAAGAATAACAGGACTTTGCTAATTCATATCAGCAAAATCTGCAGGTACGTGAATTCTGAGGAAGCTCTACCAAGGAGGGGAAAGCATAATTACAGATCAGACTGAATTTATCCATATAGGCTCACATCCCAGAGATTCTGGATCCTATGTGCTAGACCAAATAGCTGGAAATAGTTCTAATTGTTGACTTGACTAGTTGAATGAAAACTGGGCTCCAGAGGTCTAGAGTAAATAAACTTCAACTATCAGAAATTCCTCGGTGTAATGTAGACTATGTCTACCAGAGACAGTAGTGCTTGATTAATCGAGTGTGGCTCCCATAACTATGTCCTGCAAGAGGTCTCAGAAGAAACTGTCTTCACCAAGGGCTTGAGAAATGTATTGATGAGGTGAGCATCTTTGAGATGTAGGGAAGTTGTTCTTTCTGAGATGTCAATGGAAAGTGCCTCAGGGAAAATAGTCTCATAAACTCAGTGGGGATGGAAAATACCCAGATACCCAAACCAAGTAACAGGACTTGATTGGAAGAGGTAAAGTGGTATGGCTACAGTCATGAGTGCCTGGGATAATGGTCCTCTGGAAGAGTAGGATCCGTACAATGTTTGGAGGTGGGTAAGTGATCATGGGATCCTTCATTGGAAGCTCACTATGCTATCTCTTGATGCATTCAAATAAAAAATAAAACTCTCTAGGTGTGGTGAAGAGTCCTGACTTGAGCTTTTATGATGGAGAGTCATAACTCCTCATCCAATTCTCATTCCTGAACCACATCACAGAGCTGGAGCCCCTTGAATGAAGGCAGTTCTGGGACCCCCAGAAAGGACCTGCTAGCAAGTCAGAAGTGGGTACTGTTTACATTCGTACTATTAATAGTTTTTCTTGAAACCTGCTTGGTAGCCATTTACCATGATAACTGGGCCCTAGGGAAAAGGAAACACTCAGATATTTCAAGGGAAGATTTCACAATGGCTCTAACACAGACTAATTTCTGGCAACCCCAAATTCCACTAAGGTCCACCAAGAATAGGTGTTTAAAAAAGATTATAATTATGGTTCAGTGGGTTTTTGAACATGGTTATTTACCTAGTTCTTGTAAGTTCAGATGTACATATGAATGTATATAAATATATATAAACATAAGTATGCATGTTATATACAATTAGGATAGACATTCTGAGTAATTACCAGGTATCTTCATTAGTTTCCTGATTTATGAAGGAAGGACTATTGTAGTAGGAAGAGCTGACTGGAAGATAAAGTACAGTAAGAGAAACAAGGCAATGCTTGATGCTCTTGGAATTCCCATCTCTCATCCCATCCCCATCACTAGAAGCAGTTAGCTTTATAGAATGGCATAATGGACTATGGAATAATCAGTTATAGTGCAAATGCCTTGTAAAAACGGAAACTGTTTTACAAAATCCAGGATATGCTCTGCTGTGCAACTGAAACATAGCACCCTTTCTTCCATGCCCAGAATGCGTGTGTCCAGGAATGATGAATTGGAAGCAGGGGTGGGTCTTCTGCCTAGTGCAGCTCCTGGCCCACTTAAGAAGTTCGCTTCTTCTCCCTGTGATTCTGGATTCTGTTAGTGTAGTCATGTTAGTACCTCGAGAAGAAATGCTTCTTCCAGAGGACATAACAATTTTTAGATGAATTGGAAGTGAAGCATGACCATTCAGGGCACTCATGCTGCTAGGCGAACAGGGGAAAGGAACATCATGTTGTTCGCTGGGGTGATTGGTTCTGACAATAGAGAGGAAATAGGGCTGCATTACCCAAAAGGGATGAATGTAGATAATTCCCTGGGCAGCATCCTGTTATCACTTTATCGAGTGGTAAAAGTCAATGAAAAATGACAGCTGCCCCTTATAGACCAGACCCACAAGAGCTGAGATCTCCCAGGTGGGAAAGAAGGTTTGTGTCATCCACGTTCTGAGGACCCCACACCAGTTACAATGCTGGCTGAAGACAAGAGGAACACGGATAGCAGAGGGGAGAAATCCTAATAATCAACTACATCCCCATGACTAGTATTTCCTTCCTTACCACATCGTGTATACACTGGTATATTTTGACTGATTTTCTTTGTCTTTCCTTACCATTTTCCTATACCATTTTAAAATTAGATTTTGTTGGTTAACTTTACATTTCAGGCCATTAGCTACAGATATTAAGATGGAATCCAACAGAATTAGAAAGGAAAAGAACATCACTCAGAGCTCTTAGACTTGGAGCTGGAAGCAGTAACTGGCAAGGCTTGGGGTTGCCTTCCTTTGTCGGGAGGCATGGAAAATATCTTGATTGTTTGAGGAACATTGCATTGTACAGGGCAGGAGTGTTTTCAATGAAGAATATATGTGGATATCAGGTAGGAAGAGGACTGGGGCTGGGCGAGACATCAGCTGTTGTTTGGCCACCCCGCATCAACACCCTTCTATTTGTGCAAAGTCTTGGTGGAAGGGTGGTCTCACCTCCTATTATAGAAGCTGAAATGGCCCCTATGGCTGGGGTATGTGTCCATTACGTAGGCTTGTACATAGGAAAGTTCCTGAGAGAATGACACAAAGATACAAAGCGAGCTGAGAAATGCTTCTAGGTGCTAGTTTGATGATACTGCTGAATCCAGCGGTGGCAGTAGCTAGTGTCAAAATTCTAGAGGCAAGAACATGAAGTGTCTGGTGGTGGCAACATCGAGTTGTTATTGTGGGTGGTGGTGGCCAGCGAGCCATGGCCTCCTGACAGAATGTGCCTGGCTCCCTGCTGCTCACTCTACATTGGTCCTGCCCATTTTCCCAGCCTGGGTTCTCTGGCCTTTTTGTTGATTGAGTTAGCAACACAATATCCTTTCAGTAAATGCCTTTTCTGCTTCATTAAGTTCGTGATATTTGGTCTCCACTGCTTGTAACCAAGAGCCTTGACCTTTACAAGACTGATTCAAGGATAGCATTTGATTTCTATCTAGGGACAGTGAGCCACAAAAAACCTGAGGGATACATAAAAAACAGTCCCGATTTTTTTCGGGGAAGAGGGTAGGATTGTTGTTTTGTTTACTCATCTGCTTTTTCAGAGAAAAAAGCTAAAAAATATAAAAATAGAATTACTTTCACTGGTAGAAAATTAAATCCTTCTGGGGGAGATAAATGTTTATCCATAAAGGAGGATATTCTTGAGTTTGTGCCTCCTGCTCCCAAAGTTTTCCCTTTGGTCTCTGGCCTCCAGAGACCTTACCCTGGTTTTCTTTTTCTGGTTGCACTGCTGGCGGGGGCTGGCCTGGAGGTGCTGGGAAAGGGAGAGAGACAAGGACTTCATTATCCTCTGACCTTCAGAAATATCATAAAGATCAGGCCTTTTTACATGGGGTGGGTCGATCCTTTCCTAGCACATCTCTTGTGTCTTAATATGCTAGAATAGTTTCTATCACCTTCTTAACATCAAGTCGCATTTTAGAAGGCCCCCATTTTATTATTCAAGTTTTCAGAGGTTGCAGGCTCAGCAAGATGGTCTGTATAGGAAACCTGTCGCCCTACGATTCTATGAGAAAGGAGTGTAAAATCTAACTTTCTCATCCCTCTGTTTGCTAGTTTCCCAAAGGGAAGGAGCCATCCTTTGTCAAGTTGACAAAATACAGCAAGCCTGCTCCTGTCGGAATTGCTAAGTACCTAGAATCTGGCTCTTAAATGTGTACTCAGAATATTTTGGTTTCTATTTGGATTTCTATTTGGATTTCGGTGAAAATCTTTGCAAAATCTGGCAGATTGAAAGCAATGAACAGCTCAGTTTCGGATAAAAAATCCTTTGCACGGGGCTGGTGAAGGGCAAAGCCCGGCCTGGTGCATTTCCAGCACCAGGTGCCTGGGTGGGATTGTTTATTCTGAGGAAAACGAAACATGAAATAGTGGGATTCCTTTAACCCATTTAATTTCGTCTTATGTGTACACAATGAGGAGTGGTGTGGAGAGAGATCTATTTTGTTGGAAAAGTCGAGTCATGTGACACCTCAACGATGGCAAAATAAGAAATCGCTGACATCATGTTTCTAAATATACAACATTGTGCAACAGCTACCTGGAGCAAAAGCAGAAAGGTTGAGAAGGCAAAATAATGATTTCAGCTGCTGGAAGGCGTCCATGTTCAACAGTCTGTCAGGAAGGGAGACAGGTGGGGCTGGCTTACCTCCTGGGTGAGGGTGGCTGCGGAGCTTTTATTAAAATTACTGTATAGGAGTGGAGAAGATAAACACCCCGTGGGTGCAGTGGAGCAGCTGGGCCTTATGTCTGGCCAGAACTAAGAGGCTCTTTCTCTAAAATAAACCTACCTAAGGTAGCACTATTGTTTTTTTAAAGACGCTTGTATACTAGACAAACATATTCCAGGATTTATAATAGCATTTTATATGCCTCTGTGTCTTTGGTGTCAATGTCTGGGATTTATGATCTGGCTTTATAGTTGCTTGAGATATGGTGTGGCAAGGAGAATATAAATTAAAATTCAGAATATCATCAGGAGGACAAGCAGGACATTGACGTAAGTGGCTCTGTACACGTAGCACTGTGCCTATCACAGACTCTCGCGTTTAGAGGAACTGGAGAGTTGACCAGCCAAGCCCTCTGGTATGCGGGTGAGTTGAGATGCAGAGAGGTGGTGTGACTTGTTTTAAGGTTACGCAGCTAGCAGTGGCAGAGATAAAACTAGAGCCGGTCATCTGATTCTCAGGCCTTTGCTCTTCTTAACTAGACAACGTAGCTTTTCACTTGTATTAGGTTTACATAGCTGCTATAACAAATGACTACAAACTCAGTGGCTTAAAACAACATGCATTTATCATCTTGCTGTTCTGGAGCTCAGAAGTTCAAAGTCAGTCTCACTGGACTATGGTCAAGGTGTTAGCAAGGCTCATTCCTCCCGGAGGCCCTAAGGGAGCATCTGTTTCTGGGCCTTTTCCAGCTGCTAGAGGCCACCTGCAATCCTTGTCACATGGCCCCTTCCTTGTGTCACTCCAACTTCTTGCATTTGTTAGCCCATCTTCTACTACTGACTCTGGCCTTCCTGCCTCCTTTTTAGTACCCTTGTGATTATGTTGGCCCCATCCAGCTAGTCCAGGACAATCTCCCATCTCCAGATGCTTTGCTTGATCACATCTGCAAAGGGCCTCTCACCAGGTGAGGTACCACCTTCACAGTGGGCGTCTTTGGGGCCGTGATTCTGTCTGCCACACCACTGTGGCCTTTGTTGTTCCCTCTCCAGCCCTCTGAAACCAAACAATACAGAAGGCAGAGGAGGTTTCTGGAGTCAAAACCACGTGGTAGCACACAAGCAACATCGCGGTGGCTCTCTCCACTTGCCACAGAACATTTGCCCCCAACAGCTCCCCCAGCCCTGGGCTGAGGTGAGGGGCCAGTGTCACCCTTATTTTACAGAGTAGTAAAAGGGAAAAATTTAAGAGCTTTGTTCAGTTAGAGATCGCTTCCTAAGCAATACCTCCTAAGGCATACCTGCTCTTACCAGGAAATATTTATTAGTAGTCAGTGTTTACAACAGTCCAAGTCCTTTGGTTCCTAATTTTTTTGTTAACATTCAGGACAGGTGCCTTCATTTAATTTTTTTTCTTTGATCTCTGTGGCAAGAAAAAAGAACACTTGCCTAGTATCTGCTTGTTTGTTCAACTTCATGTCCCTGGGCTGTGTCAAAGGGCAGAGTGTATGGTAAAGAAAACTTATTTATAATCTTAAACATATTCTGTAAGTGGCCGAATTAGAAAGGGAGACGCCGCCACTAAAGGCAATGAAGAGGAGGAGGCTTCATTAGCGCAGGAAGGTCGTCACCTTGCAGAGTTCGGTCACCTCTGCGCTCTTCACAGATAGAGTGAGCTTGTCGCTCTCTGAATTTCATTCCTGGGGAATGATTGAATGAGGGAGGGAATATCTACAACTTATGTGAACTTTGCTAATCTTCAAATATTCTGAACACCTGGTATTATATTTTATTAAAAACAAATATAGTAGGCACTCAATGAATGTTTGCAGAGTGTTGAATGAATGAATGAATCACTGGTGATTGCCTCCACCTGAAAACTAAATGAAAGAATGTTTTCATGCGGGCTTGTTTGCTTTCTCTACATTCAGTGATGACTTAGAACCAATTAACTTTTAAAGTTGGGCTTAACAAACCTAAGCCTTTGACGAGAAAGGGCTAGATTTGGTTTTCTTAGGAGACAGAATTAAGAGAGAATATTTTTCTGGACTCAGTAGGTCCTTCAAGAATGTTTAAAAATAGTAGCAAAGAAGTTTTTTCTATCAATACAATATCTCAGTGACCAACTCCATAACTCCAGGCTTTTTACATGGCGGGGAGGGGGGGATGTCCCTTGTTAATTTTAGAGGGGATTGTAGAACCCAAGGACAATTATCAAGTCAGAGCCAACAAATGTTCAAATGTTTGAACAACCAACATGTCCCAGGCCTTTGCAAAGCTGTTATTTCAGGAAATTTTCTCGACAACTTTGTGACATAGGTGTTGCTCCCATTTTACAGATTTAGGAAACTTTGAGGAAGGTTAAGTGACCTGATAAAGTAGAATATCCAAATATGCCAAAGCCCTTGTTTTCAACTCCAAATACACTGCTGTTTTGCCTTCACTGTGGCTTATTATTATATCAGAAATTTCCATCAGGTGAAAGGACAGAGAAAACATCGATGCAGTATCTGAGAAGAAGTGAGGTCATAAGTTTGACTCGTCTTCAAAAGAATGTCTTAGGGTAGCAAATGGACAGAGAACAAGGGCTTGACTTTTGGTTTTGCAAAGGGACATGAAAGCAGGAGTTCTGACTCTGGTTTCTTGAATCTCAGGCCCAACATTTACTCACAATGAGACTTTGAACAAGACCCTGAACCTTCCTTTGCTCCATCTCCTCTTCTTTAAGATGGGATGAATGGTAACACCAACTTACAGGGCTGTTGTTGATGTGAGGGTAACTAGGCTAATCCACGAGATGTGCTTAGCACAGTTTATGGCACATAGGGCGTGTTCCAATAAGCGCTAGCAGTAATTACTTTCGGGACGTCAAAGCCTCATTAAATTTTTTTCCAGTTTAATCAGAGTTAGTCTTCCTTTAAACGTCTTTCCTCTTTAAATAGTCTAAGATTCTGAAGTTGTAGATTATTATTTTCGGGATGAACAGAATTGTCTGTCAAAATTTAATACTTTTGTATATAAAAATTTACACTCTAATTCTAATCTTTCTATAAAACTTTAATGTTATTGCTCTTTCTCTGCAACATTTTCAAAGCATCCCATTTAGGGAATAACTTTAATTTATGTGCTATCATCCTCTTCTGGACCACTCATAAACAGAGACGTTACGTGCTAATTATGATGAGTCTGTAACAAAATGAGCAAAAACAACAACATGCC
This sequence comes from Daubentonia madagascariensis, assembly GCA_023783475.1. Classification (NCBI taxonomy): domain Eukaryota; kingdom Metazoa; phylum Chordata; class Mammalia; order Primates; family Daubentoniidae; genus Daubentonia; species Daubentonia madagascariensis. The sequence goes on from JAKFHU010002220.1 coordinate 6,654,666, forward strand.
GTCATTCCATTCCACTGCACACTAACTAATCATTGCTCAATTATTAACAAACCCAACTGTGATTTAGCAGAGACAGCACGATGGTGACACTGGGCCAGCAGCCAGCTGGTTTGGGTTCTGGGCCCAGCAGTGCCACTCACTAGCTGGGTGCTTCCTCTCTGAAATATCTTCTTTCTCTTTCCATCTGAGGCTCTATGGTTGGAAGAAGGCTGTAACTCTGACTGAGTATGACTAAATCCATGAGGAAATATGAGCCTGGAAAATGTCCCAGATGGTAAACCTAAATACAACCCTTTGCTTCAAAGTGGACGTAGATAAGGCAACTGGTTTGTTGGTTCAAGTCTCATGTCTGTTTACAAACATATATTCAGGTTTATTCCCTTCCAACTATTTCTCCTGCTTTGTGTCAACTAATGGTAGGAAACATTGAACTTGCAGATGGGCTCTTGCTTTTACTTTAATTTCATCCAGTACATGGAGTAAGAATCTTGAGAGTTCACCTGTGCTTTTAAAAACACAGCAGGGGATTATAACCTTACCCTGGCATCTTCTAAAAGGCCACAAGATGGGGATGTTACTCCATAAACTTAGATCTTTTCATTCATTCTACAAATAATTATGGAGTGCCTACTATGTGCCTGGCATTGTGCCAGGCTCTGGGATTACAGTGATGAATAAAACAGACCTTCATAAGTGGAGCTTGTGGGGAGTCTCGTGGAGAAGGCAAATGTTTGAATGTGGATTTAGTAGGGTGCTTAGTGCCTGATGACAGAAATAGAGGGCGCCATGGGAACACATGGTAAGGACCCTAAACCCAATTTGGGGAAGGCCTGGATGGAGCTCATGGAAGGCTTCCTGGGGGAAGCAATATCTAAACTGAGACCTGCAGAATGACTAAGCAATACCTAGAGCAGCACTCTAATCTTGGCAGAGGAATGGCATGCCCAGTGGCATGGTGGTTTAGCTTAGTGGTTTAAAGCAACTGAAAAATGTTAACTTTTTCATTTAATATTTAAGAAGCATAGGAGTAGAGAGTGGTGAGAGAGGAGGCTGGGTCATACCAATAAGGCACTTGAAGGTCTCATACCATCCTTAGGACAGTGGGAAGGTGGTTCCTTGGAAGGTATTTCTCATCTTTCTTTAACTGGCACAATCCCTGTGCACCTCTCAGGTCTTAGTGCACATGGGTCCTCTAGGAAATGGTCACCAATCCACCAAGGCTGGATTAGGAGCCTCTCCTGTGGGTGCCATTGCCCATTACATGTTCCCCATCAATCACTCATGGAGCAGTTGTCCTCGAGAACAGACAGGACTTGGACTCAGCAACAGGAGGTGGGGGGGGGGCGTTTGAGTCCAGCTTTCAAGCTCAGTGACCCTTGGGCAAGTTTCTCCCTGGGTTTCCTAAGGCTAATAATAATAGCATCCCTCTCAGAGGGTTTTGAGTACTAATCTGAAAGTGCTTAGTGTATTGCCTGGCACATTGTATATGCTTAATAAATATTAGCTATTGATTTTGGTTATCCTGAGTTTTAACTATTGATATTCATTATCCTGGATTGTAGTTTCTTAATCATTTGTCTGCTTCTCCTATTGTACCCCAAGATTCTTCAGGACAGGGACAGTATCTTATTCTCATTGTGGCTCCAGCTCCTACCACCATGCCTGGAGCAAAGGAAGTGCTCAATCAAGAGTTATCCAGTGAATGAACACATTCATTGTATTAATCAAAATGAAACTTGGTCACATTTAAAACTCTGAGCTCCAAGGTGATACAGTTGAAGACTGTGCTAGTAAAGCTCTTCTGTGATTGTCCTGTTAGGGATTTGGTGGATGACATCTCCCTGAGGGCAGAAAGCATACCAGATTCAGGGTCTTAAAATCCTCACTTTATTTTTCAAAGTTTTTGTTGACAATCCTTAATTTAATTAATGTTTATTGCTTTCTGAATTTGTTGAGCAGTTTTATAAAACTCATTTAACCTTAAAAACTTTAAACTCAATGACAGTATTCATATTTTTATCTTAACCCATTTTAAGCAAATTAGACATATGTGTTTAGTAGTATATAAATTCCCTTTTACTTGAATTTTAAACTTGGCTATAGATAGTTTACCTAAATTAATATAATCAGTTAAAAGATTTGGGAACAATGTGACTAGTGACTTATTTTAGAATTTCTAACATATGAGAAGGTGTTGAACTGACCTCCAAAAAGGTTTACTTTTTTTTGTAGCTGAAAGAGCATAGGATTATAAACATACAGATTAGATTCTCCTCTTGGGTTTGCCTTAAATGAGTTTTGCAACATTGGGAAGTCAATTTTCCTTTTCCTTTTATGAACCTCTATTTCATCTCTGAACTTGGCCAGATTGAGCTAGATTTCACCTAAGGTTCTCTCTGAGGTCCCAATTCCCATGATTTGCTTTCCTTCTGTTCAGATGATGAACTCGTGAGCTCTGGCAAAAAGAGACTGGTGCATAAATAAATACAGTGTATGAAAATCAGGCATTGATTTCTCTTTTCACTATGTCACTTTTGTTGCACCTCTGCTTTTCCGGACAGGAGGTGAGATAAAGGCCGAAAGGCAATATTTACTGAGTTCTTACTTAATCAGGCTAAGAGCTTGACATGCATTATCCAATCAGATTCACAGGGACCCCATGATGCAGGTATTATCATTATTAGCCACATTTTATCTGTGAGGGGGCCAAGGTTCAGAGAGGTTGAGTGACTTAGCCAAAGTCACACAGCATTAACTAGTAGAGGCAGGTTTATTCTAGAGCCCACTTTCTTAGCCATTATGCTGTATTGACTGCTTCTTTTAGAGGGTCTACTATTGGTCAGGTTCTGTAGTAAGTAATCCACAGGCATTGAGTAATTCTCATTAAGTTCATGTATTTTCTTTGTAAGAGGAGCTACAATTGATAGCAACAAGCTTAAGAAGAAAGAGAGCTCAGAAACGTAAATAGGAAAAACAGGAAACTTTGTTAAAGAAGCTGTTTAAGGAAAATGAATGTCATTTAAAAGGTTGAAGCTTTCCTCGGACTTAGACTGTTCATCATTATCTGCAAAGCTAGCCACTCCTTTGAATTTTTAAATTCTGGTATTAATAGAAAATAAAGTTTTTATTATATTAATATATAATATGTTTATATAACATATAAACATATTTTATATGTTATATATTTATAAATATATAAATGTATTTATTATTATACTTTATAATATAGGGTATTATATTATTATAGCCTCTGCCCTCAAGAATCTCAGGTTTATACTCTATCCAGGACTTTGAGATCTTGGCAAGTTAATAACTTCTCTGAGCCTCAGTTTTCTAATCTATGAAATGAGCTTAATTTCTACCTTGTAGGGCTGTTAAGATTATTAGGGATGATATATGCAAATAATCTGGAACAATGCCTAGAATATAGAAGATGCTCAATAAATAGGGACTGCAGGTATAAGCATGCAAAAATATTTTTAAATGAAAGGATTAATGTCCTGTGCTTATGAATGTTTTTCAATGACTAGGTCGGTTAGGAGAGACCAGTTAGAATTTTGATGAGAACCTGTGTGATTAATGGAGGCTCTGGAAATGGATATGGAAAGAATGTGTGTACCTAGGAGGTACAGACAGAGGAGCAATCTGGCGAAGTGCTGGAAATGGTAAGTAGGGTGGAAAAGGGGCCATCTGTGGGTAACTGAGCTTTCTGGCTTGAATGGATGGGTCAGAAAAATGTGACAAGGAGCAGGTGTGGGCTGGAGAAAGGTTTGAGTAGTTCAGTTTGGGACATGTTGAGTTTGAGGTGTGTGGCAGGCAGCTGGATACATGGATCTGAAGAGACGGAATCTAGGGGTTCTCAGAGGCTCTGAGAGTGGACACAGGAAGTTCAGAGCTCTTGGCAAGTACACTGAAAATAGATTTGCTGAAAAAATTGGCCAAGAAATTGTCTGTAATTTCCATACAGCTTCCATGAGCTTATCTGCTGCCTGGTTTCTTCTGCCATCTATTGAAACCTTTTCATTTTTTTTTTTTCTTTTTTGGCTTTTCCTACTTTTCTTAATTCCACATTGTATTTTAACATTGGCGTTTAAAGCCTTGAAAACAATAAGTACATAATGTCGAAATTTCAGGCAAGCATAGAAGGGATGAGTGTGTGAATTTTTGGAAAGTTTAGAAGTGGTTTCTTAGCCCTCATTACATCATAATCTTCTGTTGGGTCACATGAGAACTCTATGCTGTATTTTATAGCATAAGCCCCTACAAATTTCCTCCCATCCCAAATGCATTGTAATGATCCAGTTTTCTACTTTGATGCTAACATTCAATGTTTTATTGGCTTTGTTGTCTTCAGAAGCACAATGAACTGAAAAAAAAAGACAAAATGGAAAGTAAAATTCCGTCTGATAACATATAAATCTCAGTGATTTGACACAATAGAACAATTATATTACTGCTATTATGAATGGAATTGTGCGTACTTTTCCAATGTTCGTAAAGATTATGTCACTTCCTTGTCCTTTTCCTGAAGCAAAATAGGTTAACTAATTTTATCCTCAGTCATTTTCAGGCAAACAACAGCACTACCTTAGCAACTCTATGCATGGAGACTGGCTCAAGGCCGGCCCTGCTCCTCTGCCCAACCTTCTTTCCATTCATTGCCACTTTGAAGACACCAGTTATGAAGCTTCAAAGTCTTAGGAGGGGGAAATAAAAAATCAAAAAAAATCATACAAAACTTCTGAGAGTTAAAGTATCACTAATCCTTTTATAATCTGCTTCCCCACAACTACTAAAAAAATAAAATAAAATAAAAATATAACTAAATAAAAGCTGCATCAATTATACTGAATTTTAGGAAGTTGTCTATTAGACTCCTATTGCTGCAAGAACAAATTACCAACAGACTCAGTGGTTTCAACCAACAAATTTATTGTCTTACGGTTTTGGAGTTTAGAAGTCCAAGCTCACTTTGAGCAAGCTGAAGTCAAGATGTTGGCAGGGTTGTGTTGCTCTTTGGAAGTTCTAGGACAGAGTCTGTCTTTTTGCCTTTCTCAGCTTCTAGAGATGGCCTGCATTCCCCGGCTTGTGGCGCCATCCATGCTCAGGGCCAGCAAAGGCTTGAGTCTTTTCCACATTGCATCACTCTGACACTGATTCTTCTCTCCTTTTGTCTCCCACTTTTAAAGACCCTTGTGATTATACTGGGACTGCCTGGATAATCCAGAATAATCTTCCCAACTCAAAATCAGTTGATTAGCAAACCTGACTCTGTCTGCTGCCTTAATCCCCCTTTATCCTATGCTATACAGGTATTTACAGGTTCTGGGGATTAGGATATAAACATCTTCAGGAGGTTACTATTTTGTCTAGTACACTTTTTACCATGTTAAATACATATTATGGTATATTAATAGTATAATCATAAAATTTGATATGTTTATATAAAAGACAAAAGGATTCTAATGTTGTCAGACTTTACATAATTGTGCTAAAAAGTAACCTAATAAATATTACATATGAGATGCTGTGTTTTGGATGTAGGGTGCCCATTGATGGTGTGAGGGAAGCAGGAAGGACACATTAGTGAGTCACTATGGGTTGCCCTAGGCAATGCTGTTTCATGAACTTTCTGAGATGATGGATGTGTTCCATATCCACACTGTCCAATAAGGTAGCCATAAGCTACATGTAGTTATTGAGCCCCTGAAATGTGGCTAGTGCAACTGGGGAACTGAATTTTTAATGTTATTTAAATTAAATTTAAATCTCAACAGCCACATGGTGCTAGTGGCTACTGTATTGGACAACACAACTCTAGAATCAAGACCATGGCAGACCAACTCTGAATAGCTTCTTACATTTTAATTCTCTAAATGGAAAGGTGTGTGTGTAGGTATGTGCATACAGGTGTGCATATATTAGAAGATGTTAGTGATAATCAGAAATCTATTTACTTCATAGTGTACGACACTTAAGATGACTGTTTAAACAAAAATCAACAAGATGTTTCATCTTTATTATGAAAAATAATAAGTTAACATATTTTAAAATGGAATTTAATGGTCATTTTGATGTCATGTTCATCAACCAAAGCTACTCCTTCATGGAAAAATTGCGGCTAAACAAGATTCACTGTTTTAGATTCTCAACATATGAGAACATTCATTCATTAGTTCAGCAAACATCATTGGTGCTGTAAGTCCAAGGCACTGTTGTAGGCTGTGGATGAAAAGCAAAGATAAATAAAGCACGGTCCCTACCCAGAAAGCTTATGATGGGAGGAGGGATGAAGCTCTGTCTGCCTGTCCGCCCCATTCTCACACCATGCTGCCTACTTGGCTGTCTCGATGGACCACTCACTTGACCCAATGGCCTTGCAGTTCCTTGACCATCTGACTCTCAGACCTTTACTTTTAGGAGCACCCAGCCACTCACCTCCTTTCTGGGGCTATTTCTAGGGTCTGAGCCATCTCAGGAGTCACGCCATCTTTGAGTCAAGCATCTTGTCCACAGCCCACAGCCTCCTGACCTGTTGTCACCCTGTTCCCTCCGTTCCTGTTCTGGGCCCTCTCAGTCCGCTTAGCCCTTTGCTTCCTCATGTCCATCGGCCTGTGATGGCTGGTACTTCTTCCCCTTGCTCTTGTTCACCTCCTGACCTTGAACATGTTACTCCATCCACCTACATGACCGTCAACTGTCACTTGAATGTTTATCTGCCCAAGCTATGCACATGGCTAACACGATTACTGTGGTATAAAGAACCCTGGATTTGGAGTCAGAAGTGCTGGGGTTCAAATCTCAGTTTGGCCTTCACTAGCTTGAGGATTTCTTTTTAATAAGGGTAAATTATTTAACTTGTTTGAGTCTTAGTTTTCTTCTCTGCAAACTGGAGGAACTAATTTTTAGTTTTGTTTTCATTTTTTTTATTTTGAAATAATTTTAGACTCTGAAGAAATTGTGAAATTACGAAAGAAAGTCTCTGCATATCCTTCTGTCAGCTTCCCCCAATGTTAGCATCTCACATAACCACAGTCCATTATCAAAATCGGAAAACTGACATGGGTATAATGCTATTAACTGAACTACACAGCTAATTCCAATTTCACCCATTTTTTACATGCAAACGTTTTTTGGGGGTGTATAGTTGTGTGAAACTTTATCACATGTGTAGGTTCATGTAACTTGCACAACAATCAAGATGTGTAACTGTTATGGACTAAATGTGTGTGCCCCCAGCGAATTCATATTTTGAAACCCTAATCCCCAATGTGATAGTACTTGGAGGTGTGGCCTTTAGGAGGTGATTAGATCATGAGGGTGGAGCCCTTGTGATGGGATTAGTGCCCTTATAAGAAGAGATAGAAGACGGTTTGCTTCCTCTCTCTCTGTGCCTGCCATGTGAGGATGCAAGGAGAAGACGGCTGTCTACAAAACAGGAAACTGGACCTCACCGGACACTGAACCTTCTGGTGCCTAGATCTTGGACTTTCCAGCCTCCAGAACCATGAGAAATAAATGTTTGTTGTATAAGCCACACGGTCTCTGGTGTTTTTGTCATAATATCCCTCAATGACTATGACAGTAACTGGTCTATCACCACAAAGAAACTCCATTGTGCTCTTCCTTTATAGTATACCTTCTTCCCGATTCTAACCTCTGGTGATCACTAATCTATTTTTCATCAATATAATTTGTTATTTTAAGAATGTTTTATAAGTGGGATCATATAGGATGTATTTTGATAGACTTTTTTCATTCACCATACTGCCCTTGAGATCCATCCAAGTTGCTGTGTGTATCAACATTTATTCCATTTTATTGCTGAGTGGTACTCCATTGTATGAATGTACCACCGTTTGTTTGTACATTCACACACTAAAGGATATTTGATTTGTTTTTAACTTTTGACTATTACATAAAAAGCTGCTGAATATTTGTGAATAGGTTTGTGGGCAAACATAATTTTTCATTTCTTTAGGATACACACCCAGATGTGTAATTGATGGGTCATGTGTTTTATAATGGAAATAACTGATTACTGACTAAGTATATACATTAAAATGGTGTGAAAATATTGGAAATGTGTAAGATCAGATTAATTACATTTTTAAGCAATCCAGGAGAAAATATAGACATAGTAGATCATGAAAGCAACTTGCAAATGAGTGTTTAAAAAATGCATAGTTTTTGTTTCTTTCTTCCACTTAAATAATGAACTAGTTCTCACCTTTCCTTCATGGGTCATGAACACTACATCAAGGGCAACATGACAGATCCTTGAGGTGATGGATCTGTTTTGAATCTTTACTGTGGTGATGGACACATGAAGCTGTATATAATTAAAATTCCATAGAACTACATGCACACATGTGCTCACATGCACACACACACACAGGAGTCCATGTGAAACAAGTGGGGAAATCTGAACAAGGCTGAAGTATCATACGTCTGTCAATATCCTGGTTGTGATATTGTACTATGGTTATGCGAGATGCTACTGTTGGGTTTGGCAATCTCCTTCTGTGTTCTTGGTTTTAAGTGTGCTCTTGGCCGAAGAATGACCAGACAAACCAAAGTGAGGCAAATACAAAAATGACGTTTATTGAGCAGAGAAAGATAATATTATAGAACAAGAACAAGATACAGGTTTTACAGAGCAAGATACATACGCCACAGATGATGACTGGAGCCATTGTTGTAGCAAAAGAGACCTTGGTTATGGTCTGGGTTTTGTTACATAGTGTGTGGATTGGACCCTCCTCGTGACTCAGACATCACCATGGAACCACTTTGATCGGACAGTTTGGAGTTTTATGACCTGAGTCTTACTACACATGCGGATCTCCCATAAGCCTCTCTGAAAGTGGTTGTTTTAGGTCACTTTCCAGACTCTATTGCACTTATGCTGCTTGGTGCATAAGCTAGGGTGTCCTCTGCATTCTTTTGCAGTTGGCACACTAAATTCTGATTGGCATATTCATGGTGTGTTCCCTCCTCCCCTAGGAGTGGCAGTTGCCCAGGAGGGGCCGGAGGTCCCTAGCTGTCTACCTAACATTATCATTGGGGGACGCTGGGTAAAGGGTACATGGATCTCTCTGTATTATTTTTTACAGTTGCATGAAAAGTTACAATTATTTCAAAAATAAAAAGTTTGATTAAAAAAGCCACATCAACCATTTGCTCTATTTCTGGGGTTTGTCATCAGACTGTAGGCTTTGTATAGTCTTTGGATAGTCAGAGTACCTATGGCTCAGTCTAAAAGCTCAACTGCTTATCTTGAAACACTTTTTTTGAGCAACTACACAAATTGAAAATTTGCATGATCAAAATATACCGAACAGCCTATAACTCAGAAACATGATAGTCCACCACCTGCTCTGACTCACTCTTTTTAAAGGTACATGATAGCATCTTAGGCAAACTGTACTGTTGTTGACCTCTCCCAGTCTTTAGATGCACACTACAGGGTTCTGCTTCACTGGGTTCTGCCCTGACTAAAGTGTGCTTGCTTTGAGTAAATTCTATTTTTACTTGTCTAATAGTTAATTCTTCATTTTGGGAAATCAGGTCAGGTGAACAGCCAGCCTCAGTCCTGAATTATAGCTATTGACACCGGGAGCTGTTTAGAATCTAGCCTGATTTAGAAGAGCAGTTTTTGAAAGCCCCAGAATGAAATGACCCAGTTACTCTCATTTCTACTATATCTTCAAAGGTACCGTCTTCTGAATTGTCTCTGACTGTCAGAAATATGCTGGAGATGAGCTGTGTAAGGGTGCCAACCCTGTTTTGTTCATAAAGAATTTCTCGCTGTAATCCACCCAGCTGAACCTTGTAATTACATCCAGAGCCTGCTCAGCATGGCGACCGTATGGAGTCCATCTCTGTTTTTAAATGGCCCATGGAGTCTTTTCCCCCAGGGCTGAAGTATATCTGAGGTTCTTGTGGGCTTCTAAAGGCTCATCTTATCTCTTGGCACAATGTGTTCTTTTGATTTGCTAGTGATTTTGTTTTCCTTGTGGATGGGTGCAAACCAAGGAAAAAAGAAGGGAAATGAATTTAAGGAATGCAGAGTTCTTGTTTTACAAGATCACCTTTCCTGTGCTCCCTAACCCTCATACCCAGGTCATTTCCTGAACTCCTCAACCTCTTAGTGTGAGAGCCAACTCTTTTATTTCTCTCAGGCACTGCCCCTTGCTGGGAAGATGCACAGTGGGCTCCTGGAACAGAGAGAGCCCCATTGAACAGAGCTACCTTTGAGCCTATAACAAATAATCCCTACAGGGTTGATTAGTTGACCTTGGGCTACACTAGTCAATTTGAAATATGGCAGAGATTAACTATTACATTATGTTATAGTGTCAAACTCTACTATAGCGTATATAATTATCATAACATTTCATAGTATCACATTATATTATCATATCATACCATGAAAATATAATATATGTTTCATCATGCTATGAAAATATAAACATTTGAAATATCATAGGAAAAACATTGATCTAACAGTCAGAAGACCATGGACCAGTTCCAGGTGTCATTATTTAATTGTTTGCTGGTTGAGTTGTTTAACCCTTTCTTGCCCCAATTTTCTCTTCTACAAATAGAAATTAACTTAAATAATACCTATCTTTTGGTATCTTGACAGAATAAAAACAGGATGTTTAGCAGAAGCATACTATTCTTGAGAAAGGAATAGGAAAATAAAATACTAGAAATTATTAAAACCCAAGTGCAGTTTTAGAAGACAGACCAAAAAAAAAAAAATCTTAGTATTTGTCAGAATATTTGGTTCTGAAGACCAAAAATCTTAATCCTTTTTTTAACCTTTGAATAGTGTGGAGACACTGAGTTGTCTATTCAAAAGATTCCCCACCCCTGTCTTTTTCCTCCTAGTAGAGACTGATTCACACAGTTGAGGTTAAAAATGTTACTACTTGCTTTCCCAATCTCCCTTGCAGCCAGTAATGGTTGTATGATAAATTCCGGCCAATGAGACATACAGGGAAATTTTCTGGGTGACTTCTGTGGAGGACTTTTCCTCCCTCTTAAATAAAACAACAACAACAACAACAAAAAGACATTCAAGGACAGTCTTCTCATCTGCTCAACTTCCTTCCTGTATTTGGATGTGTTAGATGTGGTAAAACCCAAAACTTTGGAAACTATCTTTTGACCCTAGGGTGATAAACCCAAGAGTAGAAACTACATGCTGAGGAGAAAGAGTAAAATGATGGAAAAAGTCTGGTACACATAGCCACATGCCCGCATCGCCCTAGGCCACTTTCCTCTAGATTTTAAGAAAATAAAATCCTCTATTATTCAAGCTACTTTCTGTAATATTCTGTTTTCTTGCATCTGAAAGCATCCTAACTGACATATAAAGAGTTTCTTGCCTTGGAGCACAAGTTCAGGGAACAGCATTCATACAGAATATGAATGGTGCTCGTTGGAGTTTTACATGACAGTGGCCTTGGTCTCGGTGAACTCTTACGCATCCTTCAAGACTCATCTCACATGGTGTCTCTTCTGAGAAGTCCTCCTAAACAGAGTAATCACTTCTAGTCAACCACAGTTTCTTGTAATTATATATTGTTATAGAGATAGTAATTTTGATAATATATTGAATTGCAGTTAAGTATCTATGAGTCTATTTCTTAAGTGCAGAAGCCATACCTACTCACTTTATCTATTCCTAGGGTCTAGCACATGTTGTCTTCCTGTATACAATGGATGGGCACAAACAGCTTCTGGAATAAAAGAAGCTATTTAATGATAATAAACTTTTTATTATAGTAAAAATTATCTAGGTCCCAGTAGATTCCTAGAAAATATCTATATTTTTCTCCATATGGATTTTAGAAGATCTGTAATGAAAATATTCATTGATAGTAGATATTTATTTTAAAGAAAATCTTAAATTTATACTGTGAGGCCATGCTTTCTTAATGCCAACTCTTTCTCTTCTATATCTGTATCAGCAGTTGAAAGACAAGACTGGATTTAGCATGATAATCCTGATGATTCAATGATCCATCACATCATTGAAAGATGAAGTTATATTCACTAGACTGTGCTTAGTAAGACTATATATAATATACAGACATTTTGAGGAAAATTTAGAAACCATAAGAGTTGAGGCCTACTCCTTTCTGGGCGATATCAGAGGTGAGCCTAACCCTTCGCATCAGGAGAGGCCACGGCCAGGTGGGGTGCACTAACTGGCTGTGGACATTGCCGGGGGACGCCCCTTTCCCCTGCACGCACAGTTCCCTGCACGGGTCCTTCCTCACCCCTTCCCCACACAGGCTTGGCACTTGAGCCTGTCTCCACTGCCAATGCCTTTCCCAACCACCTGCCTGCATGGGCGCTATGGGAGGCAGGCCCAACCTATGACAGCATGAGAGACCACAGCCATGTGGAATGTACTTCTTGGCTGTGGATATCGTCCCCCAAGAAGTCAGGGCACTTTGTGACTGAGGGTGGGGGTGCTCCTGGCGGTGGACTTGAGGCAGCCTATTCCTTCCACCTCCCAGTTGACATATCCTCCACAATAAATCCTTTCTTCCTTGACAGAAAAGAAAAAAGAAATCATAAAAGTTGAATCAATAGGGGTCTGGGCTACTTTTGAACCCTTAGCTAGCAAGATTTAACAGCTCCATCACTCTGCAGCCTGGTTGATTATTCAAGAATTTGCCAAACTAAAAATTCATTTAGTCAACAAAGACCTTTTAAAAAATTTATGTTTAATATTGTTTATAATTAATACATAATAATTGTACATGTTTATTGGATACAGTGTGATGTTTAAATACATGTGTATACTTTGCAATGATCAAATCAGTGTAGATGGCATGTCCATCACCTCAAACCATTATTATTCCTTTTTGGTAACAGCTTTCAAGACCCTCTTTTCTAGCTATGGTGAAATATATGATACATTGTTGTTGGCTATAGTCACCCTACTATGTAATACAATACCAGAAATTATTTTTCCTAACTGTAACTTTGTACCCATTGGTCAACTTCTCCCCCTCCATTTGCCCCCTCCCCAGCCTCCGGTAACCATTATTTTACTCTCTACTTCTGATATCAACTCTATTTTAGATTCCACATTTGAGTGAGATCATGTGGTATTTGTCTTTCTGTGCCTGGCTTATTTAAAATCCAGTATATATACACAATATAATATTATTCAGCTTTAAAAAAGAATAAAATCTTGTGATGTGACAACATGGATAAACCTGGAGAACAGAGACCTTTTGATAGCCTACTGTATTACATTTGTTTTTCTGAGTGCTAGGGGTATACTGGTAATTAATATGTTCAAGCGCCCTGACTTCATAGACCGAATGTATCTCTCTCTAGATATTTATTCATATGTTGATGATAAGGTAGAGAATGGCCATCTTTAGGGTGAGTAGCAGGCTTACAATCTCCTGACCAAGTCCCGGACAGCATTGAGGCTTAGAATTTAAGCTGTGTGGGGTGGGTAGCGTCCCAGCTTTGACTTGAGGCTTGTATAAGTCTTGGCAATGTGTCACTTAAACAGAACTTGCATGTAGTGAATGATGCTAATTTATGAATTCAGTCATTTGGCTAGGGCCACCAATGTTCTATTTGTGCCAGTATTTAGATACTGTGTTTAGAACAGTATCTAAAATACTGTTCCATCCATGTCCAGAATTAATCTCAGAGCTCACATATGTACTATCTCTACCCTATATGGGTAGTGCTGCCTTATCTGATAATACCAATAATATAATATTAATCTGACTTCATTAAACTAGAAGTGATTATATCCCAGATGCCAAACAGTGGTGATTTGGATGCCATTGCACTGACCCATTGTGATGGACTGAGCAAAACAATTGCCACAAAATGGCTTGGCAGATTTTCCCACCTCTTTTCAGAAAATCTATAAATCTTTGAGCCCTAATGTTTGTTTATCAGTTACTATGTGTCAAACATTGTGCTGAGCTTAATTATATCATCTCTTTTAAGCCTACAACAGACTGGTGAGATAGGTAACCTTCCGATTATGGAACTGAGATGACTTCACCATCTCACTGATGAGAAACGTTGGCTCCAAGAGCTTAGGTTACTTGTCCAAGGTCACAAAGCTTGTAGGTGAGCCAGCTGAGATTCAAACGAGGTCAAGGAGACTCCTAAATCCATTCCTTTTATACCGTGCTTTCTTCTAGATATAGTAATATGTAAAATTAACTTCATTTTTTAAAGTGCAGGCTCTTATTCTTAGCCACAAGACAGCATATTATTGGGTATCAATCATGTCATTCATGAAATAACATAGACTCTGTATTACATATAATTAAATTCATATGCAAAGTGAAAAATTTAGAATTTTTAATAATTTTCATCTTTTTAGTTTTTCTAAGTCATGGTCACTCAAAAAATCCACCACATTTAGTGGCTATAAAAATAATAAACTAAGGATCTTTCACGATCTTGCCAGCTAAATCCGATATTAAATACACAACTAAGAATGGCAATGGTATTTTTAAGCATTCACTATGCATTCAAAATACTGGCAGAAAATCAGTAGAAACTCTAATAATGGAAACAACTCCACCAACTTTGGTTTTAATGTATTCTTTTTATTCATATGCCAGGTTCCCTAAAGGTGTTATCTTGAGGTGTTAAGAGGGAAATCTATCACCAGTAAAGGACTAAATGAAGTCATGAGTCATATAACAAGCAGAACAAACAAGTAACCTTCACTTTTATACTTAAGAAAATACTGGCAAAAACCCTGATACAATTAATTTGCAAATAATTTGAAGACAAGGAGGGACTTAGTGGATAATGACTAATGTGTCCTACTTAAAACCAAATCCTTTTAAGTTAATCTAATATGGTAGATCAAGGAGAAATGATAGATGTACTTTATCTTGATTGAAACAAATCTTTTGATGATCTGCATATTATACCCATCAATGAACAACAACAAAAAAAGTGACCTAAGTACAAAACTGATTGGATTACAGAGACTACATAATGTCAAACATCTGGGTGAAAATACCAGGTGCTCTATTTCTACAATGTCAAATATATACATACAAACACATACCATTTTTAACACACGCACACACGCACCTAGAGAGAATATATATATACTTGGATATATTTGAATTTTTCACCTTTATATTATATCAGAATTTTTGCATCATATAAATTTGCTTAATATCCTATGTTCCATATATGAAGAATATGAATAGCTGTTAGAAGTTTCACAGGAATGCAAGGAAAATCAATACGGCATCAGAAAATAATTTCTAGGCATAGAAGTTAAAGATATCAGGACAATTCAATATGAAACAAAAGCAGCTAAGAGATAATGTAATAACATTATTTGACTCTCTCTACATGATACCAAAACAACAAATTTTGTCAGATAACTACCCAAGCAAGTCAAATGAATTTTTTAAAAAAATCAATAACACCATCATAATAGTAATTGATATCCTAGAAATGTATTGATTGAGATTTTACGAATAGCTGAGACATCTTAAATATAGAAATTTTCTGGTCTTTGGGGGTGTTGCCTTGAAGGGAAGCAGGTGAGCTAAACATATCTAAGACAAAAATTAGGGGAAAGTTGAAGAAATGATCAAACAAAGACCATGAAAGCCAGAGCTCCAGAAACCAGAAGGAGGAATGTGGACCCTCCATATTTTAGTAGAAGGCCCTATATGCCTGAAACCTGAGGGCCTTAAGACTTAAAGAAAGGCTGCCATTGCCTAAAATCATCTTATATTCTTCATGCCTCAAGTAAAACCATAAGGTTTGCAAAGTTGGGTATTGGTGGCACCTCATTTCTGTTTTCCTATTCATTCTATCACCCTTTTCCCTTTAGTATCCTCATCAGTGACTCCTCCTAAGGTGTCTGCCTCCCCTCATCCAATCCCTTGAGACTTATAATCCTTGAGTTAGTGCTTTTGTGTCTTCCGACTCCCAATAGTTACCACGGATTTCATTAATTAACATACTTCCTTTCACTTTAAAACCTCAGGTGGTTCTAAAATGGTGGCATAAAAGTAAGCTGGTTTCACTTCCCCCCCAAAAAAAAACCCCAAACAAATATACAGTGCCAAGATTATCACCAACAATATCCCAGATCTCAAATATAAGGATGAGACAGTTCCCAGGGCCATAAAGAAGTGAAAAAACCCCAAGAAGAAGGTAAGAGAATTGAACTTCTGCATCCACAACTCCTCTGTCCCCATTCTTCCTGGAACCAAGTGTGTGGAAAATTTCCCCCCATTTCACAATTTCTACACTGAAAATATAAGAGTGAAGTAGACAACCAGCTTCCCCACCATCTTGAGTTTTCTGCAAGAGACTTATCCCTACCTTAACCTAATGGGAGAATCTTGAGTACCGGAAGGAGAAATATCCCTGAGGATAGTCAGAGAAAAGGAGGTGAGGTAGGACTACCACCCCCAGCACTGGAGACTCTGATCTGTAACTCAGCTGAAGGAGGTGCTGAATCAGAGTGGCTGTTCAGCAGCACCACACTCGAGGAAGTACATTCCACAGGTCCCCTGGGCATGAACCCCAAGCCACAGCCTTCCCACACTGCCAGGATATCCCCTTTGAGACCTCTGCCATCTACAATGGGAAGCATTACAATGGTTTACTAGAGCCAAGGGGAATCGGCACTTAAGGCACCACCTAGAGCTGAAAAGGAGGCAGTGACCTAGAGGTAAATAATCTTTAAGCAAATATATTCAACAAAACCCAAAACAAGCCAGACAAAGACGACTGGAATAAATAACTAATTCTTCAATGCAAAGACAGATGTACATCCACAGGAAGCAACAGCAAACAGGGAACTATGACCTCCCCAAATGGACAAAGCCAGGAACCAGTGACTGACCCTAATGAGATGGCAATATGTGAGCTGTTTGGCCAATTCAAAATAGCAGTTTTAAGGAAACTCACCGATCTCCAAGATAACCCAGAAAATCAATCCAGAAACTTATCAGAGAAATTTAACAAAGAGATTGAAATAATAAAAACAAATCAAGCAGAAATTTTGGAATTGAGAAATGTATTTACTGAAATGAAAAACTCATTAGAGGCTCTCAACAGCAGAATGGAACAAGCAGAGGAAGGAATCAGTGATCTCAAAGACAGGTTATCTGAAAATACACAGTCAGGGGAGAAAAAAGAAAAAGGAATGAAAAGGAATGAAGACCACCTGCAAGATATAGAAAATCACCCCATAAAACCAAATCTAAGAATTATTGGTGTTCGAAAGGGAGTTGAGCCACAGCGAGTGGTAGAAAACTTATTTGAAGAAATAATACAGGAAAAAATTGAGAAAGATATAAATATCCAGGTACAGGAAGATCAGAGAACAACAAACAGATTTGACCCAAATAAGACTACCACAAGGCATATAATAATCAAATTCTCAAAGGTCAAGGACAAAGAGAGGATCCTAAAATCAGCAAGAGAAAAGAAGCAAATAACAGTAAAGGAGCTCTAATTCATCTGGTTACAGACTTCTCAACAGAAACCATACAGGCCAAGAGGAACAACATTTTTAAAGTGTGAAAGGATAAAAAACCTACCATCCAAGAATACTGTATCCCAAAGTTATTCTTCAAATATGAAGGAGAGATAAAGTCTTTCCCACACAAACAAAAGCTGGAGAGCCTCCAGACCTGCCTTACAAGAAATACTAAAAGGAATTCTTCAATCTAAAAGAAAAAAAAAATACTAATGTGCAAAAAGAAGACATTTGAATGTATAAAACCCATGGGTAAAATTAAGTACACGGACAAACCCAGAATACTCTAATATATTATTGTGGTGTGTAATCCACCCATAACTCTAGTACGAAGCCCAAAAGACAAATTTATCTAAAACAATCATAGGTACAGCAACTTGTTAAGAGATAGCAAATATAAAAATACGTAAGTTGAGACAAATAAGAGTCAAAATGTCAAGGGGATGGAGTTAAAGTGTGAATTTTGGTTTTTTTTCTTTGATTTTTTCTATTCTTTTCTTTGTGATCTAATATAAATTGTCATCTCTTTAAAACAACTTGTTATATCTGTAAGATGTTTTCTGTAAGCCTCATAGTAACCACAATACAAAAACCTAGACGAGATTCACTAAAAATAAAAAGCAACAAATTAAAACATACTACCAGTGAAAATCACTTTAGCACAAAGGAAGGACAATAAAAAAGGAAGAAAGGAAGAGTAGAGTTACAAAATAATCAGAAAACAAGCCAAAAAATGGCAGTAGTAAGTTCTTATCAATAACAGCACTGAATGTAAATGGACTCAATTCTTCAGTTAAAAGTCAGAGAGTGGATAAATGGATAAAGAAACAAGATCCAACTATATACTGCCTATAAGAAACACATTTCACCTAATAAGACACATATAGACTAAAAGTGAAGGGGTAGAAAAAGATATTCCATGAAATTGGAAAACAAAAAAGAACAGGAGTACTTATACTTATATCAGGTAAAATAGACTACAAATCAAAGACTGTAAAAAGAAACAAAAATGGTCACTATATAATGGTAAAGGGGTCAATTCAGCAAGAGGATATAACAATCATAAATATCTACACACCCAACACCAGAGTTCCCAAGTAAATATAGCAAAGATTAATAGATCTAAAGGGAGAGATAGACTGGAATACAATAATTTAGGGGACTTTAAAACCCCACTTTCAGTAATGGACAGATCATCAAGAAAGAAACTCAACAAAGAAACATTGGAGTTAAAATACACACCAAACCTAATTGGCTTAATTGACATTTACAGAAATTTTCATCCAACTGCTGCAGAATATACAATCTTTTCATCAGTATATGGAACATTCTCCAGAGTAGACCATAACTTAGGTCATAAAACAAGTCTGAACAAATTCAAAAAGGTAGAAATTATATCAAGTATCTTTTCTGACCACAATGGAATAAAACTAGAAATCAATAACAAGAGGAACCTTGGAAACTACATAAACAAAAGGAAATTAAACAACATGCTTCTGAATGAATAATGGGTCAATGATGAAATTATGAAGGAAATTAAAAATTTTCTTGAAACAAATAAAAACGAAAATACAACATACCGAAATCTATGGGATACAGAAAAAGCAGTACTAAGAGGGAAGTTTATAGCAATAAATGCATATATCAAAAAAGTAGAAAGACTTCAAATATTAACAACCTAACAATACACCTCAAGGAACTATAAAAGCAAAAACAAACCAAACCCAAAATTGGTAGAAGGAAAGAAATAATAAAGATCAGAAATAAATGAAATTGAAACTAAAAAGCAATAAAGATCAATGAAACAAAAAGTTGTTTTTTGAAAAAAATAAACAGTATTAATTGACAAACCTTCAGCTAGAATACGAAAAAAAGAGAGAAGATCCAAATAAATAAACTCAGAAGTGAAAATGGAGACATAACAACTGAGACCACAGAAATAATAATAATCATTAGAGACTACTGTGAACAACTGTATGTCAAAAAATTGGAAAATCTAGAAGAAATGGATAAATTCTTAAACACATACAACCTACCAAGATTGAACCATGAAGAAATAGAAAACCTTATTATAATAATCAATAATGAAGAACAAGTTTGAACTATAATAAAAAGTGTCTCATCAAAGAAAAGCACAGGACCCTGACGGCTTCACTGCTGAATTCTAACAAACATTTAAAGAAGAACTAATACTAATGCTACTCAAACTCTTCAAAAAATTGAAGAGGAGGGAATACTTCCCAACTCATTCTATGAGGCCAGCATTACCCTGATACTAAAACCAGACAAGGACACAGCAAGAAAATAAAACTATAGGCCAATAGCACTGATGAACATACATGCAAAAATCCTCAACAAAACCTAGCAAACTAAATTCAACAACACATTGAAAAGATCATTCACCATGATCAAGTGGGATTCATCCCAGGGGTGCAAAAATGGTTCAACATATGCAAATCAGTAAACATGATACATCATATCAACAGAAGCAAGGACAAAAACTGTATTATTATTTCAATAGATGCTAAAAAAGAATTAAATAAAATTCAACAACTGTATGTGATAAAAGCCCTCATCAAATTGGGTATAGGAAAAACATACCTCAAAATAATACAGGAATAGATGACAAACCCACAGCTAATACAGTACTGAACAGGGAAAAATTGAGGGTTTTTCCTCTAAGATCTGTAACAAGATAAGGATGCTCACTTTTTCCACTTTTATTCAAAGTAATACTGGAATTCCTGGCCAGAGGAACTAGGCAAGATAAAGAAATAAAGGACATCCAAATTGGAAAGAAAGAAGTCAAATTAGTCTTATACTTAGAAAAACCTAGACTTTACCAAAAAATTCTTAGGATCAATAAACAAATTGTGAAGTTGAAGGATACAAAATCAACATACACAAATCAGTAGGAATTACATATGCCAACAGCAAACAATCAGAAAAAGAAATCAAGAAAGCAGTCCCACTTACAATAGCTACAAAGAATATAAAATGCCCAGGAATCAATTTAACTAAAGAAGCAAAAGATCTATACAAGTGAAACTATGAAACACTGATTAAAAATATTGAAGAGAACACACAAAAATGGAAATATAGTCAATGCTTATGGATTAGAAGAATCAATCTTGTTAAAATGGCAATACCACCCAAAGCAATGTACAAATTCAGCGTAATTCCTGTCAAAATACCAATGTCATTTTTCACAGAAATAGAAAAAAAAAATCCTAAAATTCATATGGAACCAAAAAAGAACCTGAATAGCCATAGCCATTCTGAGCAAAAAGAACAAAGCTGGAGGTATCATACTAACTGACTTCAAAATTTGCTACAAAGCTATAGTAACCAAATCAGGATGGTGCTGACATTAAAAACAAACACACAGACCAACGGAACAGAACAGAGAACCTAGATATAAATCCATGCACTGACAGCCAATTCATCTCCAACGAAGGTGCCAAGAGCATACATTGGGGAAATGACAGTCTCTTCAATAAAGGGTGCTGGGAAAACTGGATAATTGTATGTAGAAGAATGAAACTAGACCCCTATCTCTCACTATACTCAAATATCAAATTAAAATGGATTAAAAATGTAAATCTCAGACCTGAAATTATGAAACTACTAGGAGAAAACATTAGGGAAACACTCCAGGACATTGGTCTGGGCAAGGATTTTTTGTGTTAAGATTTCCAAAGCAAGGCAACCAAAACAAAAATAGACAAACGAGATTACATCAAAGCTAAAACACTTCTGCAAAGCAAAGGAAACAATCAGCAAAGTGAAGAGACAACCCATAGAATGGGAGAAAATATTTGCAAACTATCCATTTGGCAGAGGATTAATAACCAGAATACATAAAGACTTAAACAACTCAATAGCAAAAAAAAAAAAAAAAAAATTATAATAATAATCTGATTAAAAAATGGGCAAAAGATCTGAATAGACATTTCTCAAAGGAAAACATACAAATGGACAACAGGTATATGAAAAAATGCTAAACATAACTAATCATCATAAAAAATGCAAATCAAAACCACAATGATATATCATTTCACTCCAGTTAAAATAGATTTTATCAAAAAGATAGGCAATAATGAAAGCTGGTGAGGATGTGGAGAAAGGGGAGCCCTCATACACTTTTGGGGAGAATATAAAGTAGCACAGCCACTGTGAAGAACAGTATGGAGGTTTCTGAAAAAACTAAAAACAAAACTACCATAGGATCCAGTAATTTCACTACTGGGTATATCCAGAACAAAGGAAATCAATATACCAAAAAGGTACCTGCACTCCCATGTTCATTGTAGCACTGTTCACAATAGCCAAAATGTGGAATCAACCTACATGTCCATCAGTGGACGAATGGATAAAGAAAGTGTGGTATATATACACAATAGGATATTATTCAACCATAAAAAATAATAAAATCCTGTCTTTTGCAACAACATGGATGGAACTGGAGGCCACTAAATTAAGCAAAATAAGCCAAGCTGGAAAGACAAGTATCACATGTTCTCACTCGTATGTAGGAACTAGAAAAGGGTACTTCATGAACATTAAGAGTAGATTGGTGGTTCAGAGGCTGAGAAGACTACGGCAGAGGGGGAAAATTAAGAGAAGTTGATTGATGGGTACAAACATACAGTTTGATAGAAGAAATAACGTGTTTGATAGATCATCAGGGTGACTATAGTTTACAACAATCTATTGCACATTTCACAATAGCTAGAAGAGAATAATTCATATATTTCCAGCATAAAGAGAAGACAAAATTTAAGGTGATGGATATCCCATGTACACTGATTTTATCTTTACTAATTATATAAATATATTAAATTATAATATGTACCCCTAAACCAATGGTCCCCAACCTTTTTGGCACCAGGGACCAGTTTCATGGAAGACAATTTTTCCACAGACCAGGGGGAGGGGAGGGGATGGTTTTGGGATGATTCAAGCACATTACATTTACTGTGCACTTTATTTCTATTATTATTACATTGTAATATATAATAAAATAATTATACAACTCACCACAATGCAGAATCAGTGGGAGCACTGAGCTTGATTTTCTGCAACTAGGTGGTCCCATCTGGGGGTGATGGGAGAGAGTGACATTCCAAGTGTGTTGCTTATGTCCAGTCTACTCCATAATCTCGTTTTGGTTGCTGTCACTTGCAGAAAACCCTGCTTCACAAAGATAGAATGTTGGAAATGGAAGCAGGCTTTTCAGTGCTTTTGTGGCAATCTCAGGATATTCTGCCTTGACTTTAACCTAGAATGTGTGGAGATTTGAAGTTGTCTCAAACATACTTTTAAGGCCACCATCATTTACAATCTCAAGCAGTTGATCCTCTTCTAGCATGGACAAAGTTGATTCACCTGGCTTATTTACAAATGGGTCGTGGATCCATTCCTTCCCTGTTCTGGGAGTCTTTTGTGGTTGGGGAGTAATGCTCAAACTCTTTTGAAAGCTGAGCTACATCATCATGCACCAGCTGAGAGAAGGAAGGCCCTGGCTCCGTCTCTTTCAAAATCTCTGCTAATGTTTGAAACATGTCAAAAATCCCAATGTTCACTTGTCACCCCTATAATTGCAGTTTGGCTTTAAATACAGCCACTTTATCTCCCAACTTGAACACAGTTGTTGTTCTCCACTGAAGCGACAGATTGAGTTTGTTGAGCAATCTGAATATGTCACACAAGTAAGCAAGTTTTGCAACCCATTCTGTGTCACTGAAATGTTCTGCCACTGGTGACTGTTTTTCTAAAAGAAATCTCTGGAGCGGCTCTTGTAACTCAAAAGCTGTGCCCAGTGATCTACCTTTAGAAAGCCATCTCACTTCTGTGTATAAGAGAAGACATACGTGCTCTGCATCCATCTCCTCACAGAGCTGCATGAACAGACATGAATTAAGGGCATGTACTTTAATGTAGTTGATAATTTTAAGCACATCCTACAAAACATTGTTTAGTTCAGGTGACATTTTTCGGCTAGCCACCATTTCTCTAGATGACACAGTGCGTAGATGCATGTGACTCAGAAACGACCTCCTCTACTCGAGTAGTGAAACCAGAAAGTCACCCAGTCATGGCAGCCACTCCATCTACGCATATACCAACACAAAATGACCGATTCAGTTTTCCTGATATGTAGTCATTCAAAGACTTGAATAGTTCTGCAGCTGTGGTGTTGGTTGGCAACAGAAGTGCACATAACATATCCTCATGCACATCCTCCTGAAAAATATATTGCACAAAAACAAGCATTGTTGCCTTGTTGTCAACATCGGTAGACTTGTCAACCTGGATTTTATACCACACTGAGTCATTAATCCTCTCTAACAATTGTGCCTCAATATCCTCTACTAGTTCATCAATTAGTCTAGTTATGGTGCTAGTCGAAAGAGGAACACATGCCACCTTTTGAACGGCAGCCTCTCCTGAAAGTTCACGGCAAATGTCCTTAGCAGCAGGCAGGATCAACTCTTCACCAATAGTAAAGGGCTTCTTAGCTTTAGCAGTGCAGTTAGCCCCTAAGAATGATGCCCTCAGTGCAGACACATTTGATGAAGTGGTGGCCTTCAATAATTGCTTCTGATCTTCAAGTTCTTGCTTTTTTTCTTTTGAAAAACTCTAAAGGATTGCCTTTTAATGCAGGGTGCTTAGTCTCCACGTTGCAAAGCAGTTTTGAATGTTTCATGGCTTCGTTGGATAACTGGTCACCACGTATTATACAAAACGGGCTTGGAGAATGTGAATCACCTGTTGCAATGAACCTCTAATTTAAATAGGACTCTTGGCATTTTCTTTTAAATGCAGCTTTCATTTTGTTGGCAGTCTCAGAGTCTTCCACTGTCTCATCATTGGGTTTTTCCCTCTTTTCAAAGAAGCTCTCCGACGACATTTGTTTTTTACTTACTCTTGCTAGGGTTAGCCTGTGGGCTGCCAAAACTGTGACTGAGACCAGTGCACAGTGTGGGAAAGAGGCACGGGTGAAAGTGGTGAATAAAATAATGGGCGGGCCATGTGCAGACTAAAATAAGTGACAGATTCTGACTTAAAAATGCCACCAAATACAGCTTAATTGTCACTTGCCACTCACTGATAGAGTTTTGATATGAGCCTGCAAGCAATTGATTTATTATGGTCTCTGTGCAGTCAAACCTCCCTGCTAATGATCATCTGTATTTGCAGCCACTCCCCAGCACTAGCATCACCGCCTCAGCTCTACCGCAGATCATCAGGCATTAGATTCTCACACGGAGCGTGAGACCTAGATCCCTCGCATGTGCAGTTTACAGTAGGGTTTGCACTCTATGAGAATCTAATGCCACTGCTGATTGCATAGGAGGCCCAGCTCAGGTGGTGATGTAAGCAATGGGGAGCAGCTGTAAATACAGATGAAGCTTGGCTCCCTAGCCCACAGCTCACCTCCTGCTGTGCAGCCAAGTTCCTAACAGGCCATGGACCAGTACTGTAACTAAGGCAAAAGCAGTTACAGTGGAGCAACGTTAATGGCAGAATGTTAGGCCAGGTAAAGAATGGTGAATATATAGGCAGGAGACAGGTTGAATGTGGGGATATATTTGGAGGGTGATAGAACATAGTGAGATTCTTAGATCCTGTTAGAATTAGCTGCCTTCCTTGCTCAAGCATAAGGCTGACCCTCTTAGGCCAGTGTGAATCTATCAGAAGCAAGTGTCTACCTGCCATAGGTTGAGAAAGAATCAGCAACGAGAAAAGGCAGGTTGAATGTGGAGGGAGAAACACAGGACGATACTCGGAGGTGACAGACCATGATGGAATTCTCAGGTCACATTGGGATCAGCATCCGAGGAACACGTGAAATAGGTAGGGGACCATTGTTTTCACATTTCACTTCTCAATAAGGAAATGGAAATCAGTGGCAAAGGAGGTTTGTACCTGGCAGTAAAACCTATTGACAATTGTACCTTAAAGTTTTGTCCAACAGCATGTAGAGATTGTAGTTTCATGATTTTACACTGTGTGTTTATCAGATAGTTTACTTGTACATAATTTTAAGGATGCCAGTTATACTTCCAAAATTTATCTCACGCTCGTCACTTTTTTCATCACTATTGACAATCTCCCCAGTCCAAGCACCATTATCTTTTACCTGAATGACGGCAGTAGCCCCTCTACATCCGCCCTTGCGTCCTGACAGTCCATTATCCACGGAGCCACCAGAAGGAGGTTTAAAACACGTAAATTAGATCCTGTCATTCCCCTGCTTTAAACCTTCCTGTGACTCTGTTTCCACTAAGAATAAAATCCAAATTCCTTTTTATGGCCTGAAAGGCTCCACGCAATCCAACCCCTCCCAAGCTCTTGACCAAATCCCAGGTTACACACTCTCTCTCTGTCCTCTCTTTCCTCTGTTGCTCAGCCCACCACACTTTCTCGGTCTAGGCAATTAAGAAAACAATAAATCAAACCCTGATTTGTAGCACTTGCCAATTTCTGTGGTGTAAATACTCCTAGCTACCAACATGATGTCCCTGAATGTGGAGTTGGGTAGAAATGTACATGGCACTCCATTATAAGTACTTCCACATACAGAAACAGAAGGGGTAAACAAATCTCAAAAGCAGAGATAATAACAAAATGTATAATATAAATAGAAAGTGATAAATTTTGAGTATTGATTGCCTTTTGTTTTAAGTAAAATGTATTTACTTGTGAGTTTAGATAAATTTATTTTAAAATAACATCAGTGTTTCCTAACTGGCTCATAAAACTCCTAAAAATTTAACAATAGGCTCTCACAAGCTGGTGCATGCTGTCTCCAGCAATCATATGTACCCCAGATGTTCTCAAGCACTTTTGCTTGGATTTACATATTTATATAAAACAAAAAAAAATCCCTGTTTTGTTCCTTGACTTGCAGCCCAGACCTTTCCTGGGTTATTGCTACTTTCCCCGGAGCCTTATTAGGTAGGTTTATTCATTATGTTACCTTTTTTATATGGGAAGTGGTTTGGGGTCCTATGTCCCCTTGTTTGGCCTCTGTGCTGTCATTGCTTAGTGATAACCCTGATGCTAGTCGGTTATCTTCCAGGAGTGAAAACAGAAACTCGATATCTCATTTTGTCTTCCAATTATGCAAAGAAGCAGGTATTTACTCCCTGTTGTATCTTGTAGACATCCATGTTTATTACATTAAATTATCTTTTTCTTCCTTGACTTTATATTTGTGTGTGTGTGTGTGTGTGTGGCGCGCATGCACCTGCAAGGCTTTTTTTTTTTCAGTATCAGCCCCTTTTCCATCACTTTGTTAAAAATACTTATTTCCAAAATATTATTTGAACTTGAACATGCTAAAATAATTTATGGTCAATTTTATCTCTTATTCATTTACTCGACCACAGGGACTTTGTCTTTTTCATAATTGTGTGCCCAGCAGCTAGTACATTGTCTGGCATGTAGCAGACACTTAAAAAGTATTGAATGAACGGATGATTGCATTTTATTATTCTATGGTCAAAACCACACACTATTTTTTCATAAAGAGTCAGTTCTTTTTCCTGACTTTCCTACTTTTTCTAATGGTACCACTAGGTTTTTGGTCACCGAAGCTCAAATCCTCAGAGTTGTCTTCTGACATCCTTCTTTTACTGCTGTTCATCACCAATTTTTGGTCAGTGCAACTGACCTGTACCCCCTCCCAACTCCTTTATATTCTTTTAACTGCTGCCGCTGGCCCAGCTCGGAGCCCGTCACTGCTCACTGGGCTCCTGTTAATTGTCTTCTCATTAGTTTTCCTACCTCCAGTCTTTCCCCACCTTAATCCATCTTTCTGGTGTCAGAGGAGCCTTCCTGGAGCTCAGGCCAGACCATCCTGTCACATCTTTTAAAACAGACCAGATGGCTTTGACAGCATCAGGATAAAATCCAAATTCCCTCATGTGCCATTCAGGCCCTTGCACAATCTGGCCTCAATCTGCCTGCCCACCCTTGTCTCACAGCAATTCCTTCCACATGTACCTCACCAGTGACTCCTCAGAACACCGTTTCCTCAGATGGTAACGGATGCCGCTCTGAACATATTTTCCGTGGCCAAGTAAGCTGGGCGGCAATGCTAGCCTAAGCAGAGCGGTTGGGACTTCTCAGAGTCTATGTGTGTTGAAAAATGAGACCCAACAATATGTTATCTGGGGTACACATTTGGCAAAACTGTGGAGAAAAACAAGGGAACAGTAAAACAAGGGAATTCAAGGGGAAGCAGTTATCTTGGGTGGAAAGGAGGGAGGTGTGACCAGGGAGGTATATACCAGAGGCTTGAATGATGTTAGAAATTGTTCTGTATCTTAAGCAAGGTCATGTGTGCATGCTGTTTGTTATTGTTTATGTTGTTTTTCCCATTTTAACATCTCTGCAATCTGGATGGTCTTACAATTAGTGATAGCCAGGTGACAATTATGACGTAGTTGTCTTTACCTTAAAAATATCTTAGCCAATTTTTTCACTCATGTTCTCCTTTTTTTTTTGTATACATAAGAGTGACATATGACAAAAATCTAAGTCTGAAAGACCTCTTTCATTAAGCATACAATAAATATCTAAGTGGCAAGAAAAAAATCATTTCTAAGTTCGGAGCAATATCTACATTCATGTTTGATGGTAACTATAGGGTCTTTGTGGCTGAAGCAGATTTCCCATGTCCTGTTCTTCCACTATAGTCAATGTAGATTGTAAAGATGTGTCTAAGAATAGCAAGTTTAGAATCTTGCACCCAGTAGGTACACACTAAATAGCATTGATTGGATTTCCAGTGACTCTATTTAACTCAAATGATCCACTAACATTCTTCACAAAATCTAGCCTTTGCAAAAACAAATAAACAAAATCCCCCAAACAAACAAAAACAAAACAGGAACAATGACTGAGAAGTCCTCTTTGATAAATGTATGACCTGATATCACAATCTACATTTATATGCTTATGAGAAAAAGCTATGAGGAATCTTAAACCCAGGTTGATCTTGCTCTTCTTTGAATTACTGCTGCTGTGCTTTGTTGTAATATGATGCACTGCATAGTGGATTTTGTCTTCATTAATTACTTCTGGTCTCAACACCAAAATTATAATGTTTTTGAGGGACTGTTTATCAAGTGTTTTGGTATCACTTGTAATGCTGTGTATGTAATGTTAACTTAATCTGTTGTTTGATTGATTAATGGTCCTGTTTGTATAAGTGGCACATTGATCACATCCTCCAAATGTAAGGCTTGGGCTGTATAATTCAGCTCTGTTTATATTGCCACAGCACCTTAACATTCCATCTGTGAATCGAAATTAGAAGCCATTCTACAACCTGTGATTCTTATTTATTTGGCTTGTGGTCAGCAAATCAAGAGAAACTGGGAGTTGGATAAACTGATTTATAAGAAAATCCCAAGTCACCGTGTTTGCTGACCTCCAAGGTAAGAGTGTAGGTTTGACTACCAGTAGGTCCAATAACAGATGTTCGTTGGAGCCAGACTTTCCAGGGGCTACCCAGATTCTCCATAGGACCAAATCTGGCCTTCTCAGATTCCTGTGGACTCCACCCAGCCTGATCATTACTTTCTGTGAAAAATAAATCTCAAATTATATAGTCAGCCGTAATCCTGAAGTTTGTTTTACTATTGACTTCCATTTCTATTTGCACATTTCTACTTCTCTGAAAGGGCTACTTATTTAATTTGTAATCTCCAACTTTCTGTTGTTCACTGTATGCCAAAGTGCTAAGCCCTTGATTACCACTTACTGAGTTGTAGTTCTATCATTTGTGAGGTAAAGATTTTGGGTAGTACACACCATCCCTAAACTCTTGCCTTTGCATCATGAAAATGGAAGACTATTTAGAAGTGGACTCTACTCAGTTCTAATATTTTTATATCCCTAAACCTGGACCAGAAATCCTGGATTTCTGCATTTGTTTTTCAGAAATGATATAAATGATATATCCTGAAACATATTTCACAACTCCAGGTTATTACATATCAAAAATTAAATCTCCCGAAGACAAATAAAATGGATGAAATGTTGATTGTGAATGTAGCTCATTTCAAAAATTATGCTTCATTCTACAGCTGAAAATACTTTTTAGTGAAGAAGACATTATCTAATTGTTATGTAAAATTTTGGAATGAAAAAGTTCTTATAGATTTAATTCATTCTCATTTTATAAGAACAGAATTAATTACTTCCTGGGTTAATTTAAACATTGGTAATAATCATCCTAACAGATATTATTTAGAACAAAAAGACAATGAAGAACAAGTTTTAATATCATTTGGCTGTCTCTAAAGACCACAGTTAAAAGCATTAACTATGTAATCTTTTAACTTTCTGTAAAGTAATTTTCAAAATGAATATTTTAGATCAGTGATCCAATTTAAACCTCATTAAATGGCAAGAAAAGCATGTAATCAGAAATAATTCTTCTGCCATATTGCCATATTAAAGTCAAGACCTTTTACAAACCTTTGAAAAGTATTTGGGAATCAATGCATCACTATTTAAAAGAATGCTTTTTCTTCATCATGGCATATACACATTGTATGTCACTTTCTCCCTGACAGCTTCTGTGATAGAAAGTCTTCAATGTGTTTGGAATAAAGAAATCTGGATAATAAAATTTCATTCTCTTTCCAAGACTATGCTGAAAGTCAGAAAGGATAAGTATTAAAGTATTACACTAAAAGAATTCCCCCAAATATTTCCATTAAGAAGATCAAGAAATGCACTGCATTTATCTGAAAAAAAAATGGTAAATTAATCAGTTGGCAGTTGTTTTATAAGAAGGATAAGTGTCTTCTGAACAACCTATTAGAAGAGAGAGACACACAGACTTGGAGGTTCAGCATTTGGAAACCACCTCAGAGCATTGAGGAGCCACAGAGTAGGCTTTTGTGGCTTAGAGCTCTGGGATTTTTGGAAATGCTAACTTGAGTGCCAGGAGAACTGTGGTTATCTGTGATTTCAGAGACAGCTCACTGAGTGCTCCATGATCTAGAAAGCTTTTTGTGACTTGAATTTTGGTTCTCATGGAGATTGTCAGCTTCACAAACTTGGCTGGGAAATTATTATGGTTTCAGAGAAGAAAGAGAATGGTCAGGCTTTGCTGATCCCCATTCTATAACAATCTATGTATTCATCAGAATTCTCCAGAGAATTGGAATGGACAGGAGATATATATATATATATATAAAATTTATTATGAAAGATTGGCTTCTGAAATATGGAGACTGAGAAGTCTCGAAATCTCTGTTGGCCAAGCTGGATCTCCAGGAGAGCCAATGGTTTAGTTCTAGTTCAAGTCCAAAGCCTGAGAACCAGGAGAGCCAAGGGTGTCAGTCTCAAGACCCAAGAAGAGCCAATGTTTTTGTTCATGTCTGAAGGCAGAAAAAGACCAACGTCCCAGCTCAAGCAGTCAGTCAGGAGTCCCTCTCACTTGCGGAAAGCTCAGCATATTTTGTTCTCTTCATGTCTTCAACTGATTGAATGAGGCCCACCCACATTGGGAAGGCAATTAGCTTAACTTCAGCTACCTATTCAAATGTTAATCTTATCCAGACACTACTCTGCTTTCACAGACACACCCAGAATAATGTTTGCTCAAATGTCTTCGCACCCCATTGCCCAGTCAAGTTGACACATAAAATTAACCATCATAATCTGATAGCTTTTCTCACGTTGCCTAAAAGATGTTGAAAATACCTGCAACATACGTTCTTCAGGCAAGATTTAAAAGAATTGAAAGCAGGGCTTTGTGTAAAATAATTAATGTTTCAGACCTGGAAGAAATCTTAAGTCCAACTCCTTCATTTTACCTTCGTAAAGATGACTCTCTTGGGGTCTCTGCGGCAAGCTGGTTTCTGGCCTCCTGTTCTCAGATGAGGGCTTCTCCTGCAGTCCACACCATCCCTGTCAGGGTCAAGGAGGGTGTCACCTGGGGGGAGGCTTGTCTCCTTCCCCTGCTTCCGCTCTTCATTCTCCTCTTCCTCGTCTACCTCTGGCTCTTCCTTCAATTCTTCTTCCTTCTGCTTTTCTAGTTCCTTCTCCAGTCTTCTGTTTCTCCTCTTCCTCTTCTCTTCTTTTTTCTTTACTTCCTCCTCCTCCTCTTCTTCCTCTTTCTTCTCTTCCTACTCGGTCTCCTTTTTTTCCTGGTGTGGTAAAATTTAATAAATGCAAAACAAAGCACACTTGCTTGCCTTAGGTTGTTCTGTCTTCAGTCTGAAGGTAAAGATGTAATCTCCCTGTGATGGCTCCTCTTTTGAGCCAAATTCTTGAAGATGTAATCAAATTAAGATTGTGCCTGAGGACTTGGAAATTGCATATGTCGTGCTCCTTTGAGGGACACCTGACATCTCACAGGAAAGGTTTTTGGGGCATTTGTTCACATTTAATTAGCTCATACCATATGTTGGGCACCATGTTAGGTACTTCAGTTCAGGTAGGAGAAGGACAGAGGTCTGGGAAATTCTATCATAAAAATGTAGCAAACTTTTAATCACCTTTTCAGCAAAGGACATAAAAATTATGGACCACAAATCATGGCCTATATAAGATTTTTCAAGTTTTGTATTATTGCCGTGTTTGGTAGTATTTAATTTTATTTTTTATTATTGCACTTATTTTGTTATTGCTTCTTTGATATATTTATTAATTCACTTGTTTATTCATTCAACTATTTTCCCAACTATCTAACATTTACTTAGCTCCTACTCTGTTCTGGGCATGTATTAATTAATAAAATTTTTCTGTCTAAAAGAGTTAATGTAGCATAAGAACTAAGAATTTGGACTCAAACTGGATGGATGTTGTTTGAGGCCCAGTTTTTGTCACCCACTGAGACGTTATTTTCTCTAAGTCTTGGTTTGCTCATGTGTAAAGTAGGGATTCATAGGGCTATGGTAAAGATTTTGAAATGCATGTAAGGTGTGCTTGGCACATAGTAAGGACTCATGAATATTCATTGTTATCACTGACAGCTGGCTCAGAGACTTAGGGAAGTAAACAAACAATATAGAACAATGTGACAAAGGTCACCACAGAAAGAACTTGACCCTAGCTAGAGAGATCAAGTATCATGTCTTCTGCAAGACATGGTACTTGAGTCAAGTCCATAGGTAGAATAGGAGGTTCCCGACAAGGAGATTAAAGAGGTATTACAGCAAAGTAGAATAGCAGTTACAAAAACAATACAGGCTGTGAGAGCTCGAGGCAGAGCTTGGAGAAGAGCACTTAAGGAGAAGGGTTTTATTAAAACTGGCAGCAGCAGACCTTGTGGGGCCAATTTAAAGTAGGACAGTCCGATAACCCATTTTGTAGATGAGAACACTGAGGCCCAGCTGCCTTCCCTGGAATGAATTGCCTAAGGTCAAACAGCTGGTGAGTGAAAGAGCTTGTCTACACCTCCCCTCACCAATGCAGAGCTGATGTGGGAGAACATCCTGTGGCCAGTGTGCATACAGGGGCAAGTTTCTGTAGAGAAGTTCATATCAGCAGCTAAGTCTTTCTATCACTTACAATCTCTTTCTTAACTAGCTGTGTATTTAAAGTTATTAAAGCACGTATTTGGGGGTATATGATTGCTAGAAGACTGTCTTAGTCCACTTAGTGTTGCTATAAGAGAATACCTGAGAGTGGGTAATTTATAAACAAAAGTGGTGTATTTAGCTCACCGTTCTGCAGGCTGGGAAGTACAAGAAGCATGGCGCTAGCATCTGCTGGACTTCTGGTAAGGACTTTTGTGCTGTGTCACAACATGGTGGAGAAGTCAAAGGGAAAGTAGACATGTCAGAAGAGAGACCAAACCCTAGGGGCATCCTTGCTTTACAACAACCCACTCTTGAGGGAACTAACTTATTCCCTCGAGAGAGAACTAATCTTGTCTTGCCAGGGTGAGAACTCACTACCACAAACAGCACCGAGCCATTCATGAGAGATCTGCCCTCATGACCGAAATGGCTAGACCCCACCTCCCAACACTGCCACACTGGGGATCAAATTTCACCTGAGCTTTGGTGGAGACAAACCATATCTAAACCATAGCAAAGACATTCAAGTTGCTTCTTTTCAGACCCCATCCACACTTATCACCACTACCTCTCCTCATTGCAAATCTAAGAACTATTTGCAAATTTTTGGCCATGTGATCTGGTCATGATGAAGAAAGGGATCCAAACCATTAATGATTTGAAATCAAGAAAAAAATGTCCAAGTCTAGAAATACTGTTTTTTAGCTCCTAATTTCTTATCATTGGTATTTATTTAGTCAATCAGTCAGTCATTCAACAAATGGAGCTTCCATCAACTGACTCTATATTCTAGGTCCTAGAGATATGATTATGACCAAGATGGACTGGTCCACCTGATAGTCATAGTGGGAATGTGACAGGTAAATAAGTGACTACAAAGTAGTGTGACAAATGCAATGATAGGGAAAGTCCAAGCCATTATTAGGGCTCCAAGGAGGGGCACGCATTCTGACTCTAAGTGTCAAGGAAGGCTTTTTGGAGGAAGTAACTTAACCACTGAGTTTT
This sequence comes from Daubentonia madagascariensis, assembly GCA_023783475.1. NCBI lineage: Eukaryota > Metazoa > Chordata > Mammalia > Primates > Daubentoniidae > Daubentonia > Daubentonia madagascariensis. The sequence goes on from JAKFHU010002220.1 coordinate 6,688,770, forward strand.
AAAATGGATGGTAGTTAGTCAGTTGGAAACAGTTGGTAGTTGGGCAAAGGAGACCCGGGGCCTGGAGGGAAGAGGCTATATTCAGGAATGAGAAGTGAGTCGGTGTGGCTGGAATGCAGGGGACTCATTCATTTCCAGGGAAGAGGATGGATAGAGATGCAGAGCCCAGATATGAAGGGCCAAGTGAACCGGAGAAAGGAATTGAAAGTTCATTATAAGAACACTATGGAATAATATAGGATTTATGCAGGACAGAGAAAAGGTCAGACATGGATTTTAGGAAGAGCTTTCTGGTTGCAGTGCTGCAACAGAAGAGACTGCTAGACAACAAGTGGGTGCAGGAGCATCTTTCTGGGGACTTTTGCCATAGTGAGGGTGGCCTGGGGAGGGAGGGCAGGGGGAGGATGGGAGTGGTAATTAGTTTGGTGACTGATTGGGCATGCGAGTGGATGAGGGAGAGGAATCATCGATGAATTGCACACACCAGACCTATTGAGCAAACCCGCCTCTGGTAGTACCATTCACAGAAGCAGGGGGCCCTGGGTGAGGGAGAGTTTGGGGCTATAGAGAGGGTCAAAACAAAAAGAAGTGAGTTTAGCTTTGGACCATATGAGCTCGAAATGCTCGTGGATCACCCAAGTGTGGCTATCCAGCATAAGGCAGGCAAGCGAAAATATCAGTTTATGTATGTAAACCTAATAACTGGTTATCGTATGAAGACATTCTCTGGATAAGGAGATCAAATTCCTTCTAGGAGTTGGGTCATTCTCAGCACCCAAAGTGGTCCCAATAGGCCTGAAACTGAGCCCAGAGCACTTAGGCAGATGTGAGGGAGAGAGAAAGCAAGGAAAAATCTGGAGACGTTGCTTATGTAAGGTGGTCAGAATCCAGAAAAGACTTCAGAATCTCTTCTTCATGTTTATCAGAATAATAGGAAATTGTTCATAAAATACCAAGTTGCCCAAGTAGTAAATGAACTAATTTTGTGATCAGCTTAAAGAACACAGAAGTTAAGAACATGGGCCTTTGAGCAGATAATTCTGATTTAGAATCCCATTCCTGCCCCTTCCTGTATGACTTAAGGGAAATGACTCACCCTCTCTAAGCCTCAGTTTCTTTATCTTGAAATGGAGTAAAACTACCTAGTTAGGTATAAAAATACTTAGTTTACTGGATTGCGATAAAGATTAAATGAAATATTTTATGTGAAGTTTTGGCAAATTGCACTGTCTGGTCAATAGTAAGCCCTGGATCTCTAGTAGCTACTGGTGCTGCTGTTGTTGCTATTATAGACACATCCAGGGAAGTCAAGTATCCTCTTTCCCAAATTCACTACAGCAACCAGGGATGAAAAGAGCACACAGCCACACCCATTCCCATACATGTGCACAGAGCATGTCACTATACAGGTATTTGTAACAACAAAAAAACTTCACTGTTTTCTTGTTTTAAAACCATAACCATGTAGTTCTATGAAAATATGGAAGAAGAGCTGATCCTGTTGCTAAGTGATATGCTCGTGTAATTACTGGGGAAACAGATGGTCAGTCAATAGCAGACAGGTAATTGCCTTACAAATGGATTTAGTTAAAGATTGGAAATGATGATAAAGTGTATTGTCCTTATGATAGTGGTATTAAGACAATTCATGGTCAATTATAATACAATAAATCACATTGAAAAGAGCATCTTATTTCTACTTTTAAGCCAATGGGAAGCCATGGGCTTGCTCTATTGTTGAGCCAAGCTTTGGAAGAAAGTGGAACCACTCATTGTGTAGACAAATGCTTTATTCTAGGCTACTTTTTCTTCCAAGGAAGAAGATGAGCACTTGAAAAATAATTATCCATTCATTCATTCATTGAACCACCTAACATTTAATGAGCACCCACTATGATTCTTTCCTGCCCCTCCCTTCTTCCATACTCTGTACCTTCTTCCTCCACTTTGCTTCCTAATACTCCAAACTACCACAAAAATTTAGAAATGGGACCCTGAACACACACATGGCGAAGTCAATTGGAACAAGCTTTTAAGAAAGCAAAATGCCTCTGTCAGTGAAGCACAAAAATATTATGCCATTTGGTCCAGGAATCTCACTGCCTTGGCTTGAAACTTATTTGGAGGAAACAATTTCAGCAGAAGAAAAAAACTATTTGTACGAAGATATCTATTGTGAGATTATTTTATAATAAAAATTGGAAACAAATTAAATGTTCAATGCTAAATAATAATTAAGGATGATAATGCTATATATTAATTCTACATAATATTATGCAGTTATTCATAATATTTGCAAATCCTCCTTAGAAATCTGAACAAAATTAATGATCTTGTAGATAAAGTAGTGTGCAAGAATTCATCAGTTCTATGTCTATAGTTATGTGAAGAATAAGTATAAAATATGAAAATGGCTAAGAGCAAAGAAAACTGAAAATAATTGTGTTAGGAGCGTGGGATGTTCTTTTTTCAATCTTTAAAAGCTTCTTTTAATATTCTTTTATAATACATTAAAAATGAACACCAGAAACAATTGTTCTGTATGTGGTCAAAATCCAAGATGGCATCTTGCAAGCAGCAAATAAAAAGGCTTCCCTACTTTTAGAATTCAAGTAATCTTAGAGAAATAAATAGCTCTATTTCTTGGTGTTTTGTCTCCCTTGTTTTTTATTGTGAGAGGCATTTACAAGTATATTGAATTTCTCTTGCTTATGAATTCAACTGCTGCTGCTTTTCCACAAACAGCCTTAATCCTTTGTTTGGCTGTCATCGTTGCTACTGCAGGAATTATGATGCTGCCAACAGAGAATTCAAGAGCTAAAATGAGGAGGTTTTTGAATGCCAGTAGACTTCCACTCTTTTCTGGATATTACCATATATATAAATGAATATGTATATATATGTGTCCTATTAAACTCTAACCTTGTTCAGTGCAAGGACCATAAGGCTTATTTAATCTAGAAATATGCTCTACATTCTATATTTATTATTACAGAAGAAAATAAGTATACTCACTAATCAATATGTCCACTAGGAATGAAGAGGGAAAATGCTGCTTCCCTGGGGGTAGATTTTCATGGTGTTCCTCATGCCCAGGCCAAGGTTTTGTTTTCTTTTTCTTTCAACTTCCCAGACCCTAATTTTCAATGTCAGGGTAATTTTCCAGTCTGTGTCGGATAGGAGAGATGGAAGTTTGTATTGGCTACTTTCATAAATATTATATTGTAATTATTTTAGCATGATTAAGTAAAATTATTCATAATGATTGATTTTAAAATTGTGACAGCATAACTGTATGTCTAAATGACAGAGCCTTATTAGGGTTAAACATTTGTAAGGAAAGTGCTGGTTTGCTGGAGACGCTTGACTTGCAGGTGTGTCCTATTTGCATGCTGTATAGTGCGTATCTCACCTTCCAGAGCTCCTTTCAACCAGCTGCTACAAATTTAAGGGTGCAATTCCAAACCTGTTTTCCTTAAGACTCAGAATCTGAAGAACATTACTTGAAAATCCCCTTAGAGATAGAAAGAAAACAAGATGAAAGCAGTAGTCCTCCTGCTTGTATATTATTCTACTCAAACCTCACTCTAGACAAAAATCACTGTAGGCCTTTGGTGACAAAAACATGTCTCAAAGAGGACTGGATGACACAAAGTCAGACTTTGCTGGGGTTGCGGCGGGGAGCATTCTTCATTGACAACCATCTGGGTTTCAAGTAGATAAAATGTGCTAATGTCAAATATTGCCTCATAGTCCCTATGGAGATTTGGCTAATTGTACCAGTGATGATTCACCAAGGCCATTCATAGGGAGCAACTGTATACATGTAGATGTATCTGTGTATATGTACGTATACATGTGTAACCACATGCATGTTTATATTTGTATTTATATGTGTGTACATGTACATGTGTATATGTATACATATGTGTATATGTGTGCGTGTATACATGTGATACATGTGATTATGTGTATATGTGTGTGTACATGTACATAGAATGTTTTTAATTCCATTTGCCAGATGCATTTTGGGTTTATATTACTTCCACACTTCCGAGGTTACTGACATAATTTAATACACAACAAAGGCCAAAGTTGTTTTGATTTTTTTTCGAAATTAAAGATGTGATTTCTAAATGAGTACAGGGGACTTCGAGACATGAAAATGTTGAATTTCAAATTCCTGAAACTTTAAGATTAAGAAAAAAAGGGTGAGATCCTAGACATGAACGCCTGTTGTCGGGTATTTGCAATGTGAACCGATTTGCAAGGCAGCCAAGATCCACATTTTCCCCATAAAGCCCTTGAGTCATCAGACACTAACATAGGCAAAGGCAGTTCCTCTGCCAGCCCTTATTTCACAGAATGCAGGTGTAGCTCTGCGTAGGTAAGTCTATGGGAGAGGCAGGAGAGTCCTGGCTTCTTGTGGCCTCTTTATTGTAAACAGAGTAGACTTTTAAATAAACCAGAACCTTAATTTCCAGAAAGATAATCACAGGCATGGAAAGGAAGGTTAGTCTCAAGTGCTAATTTTAGGACTGTGAATCTCAGCAGCATCCTTTTAATATTGCAGCTCACACTGCTGTTTCAGGGCCTCCTCAAGATCTATTTAAATATATTAGGATCCAAAGAGCCCCCCTGTTTCCTTAGAGTGAAGCTAATGCTGCCAACAGTACCATTTTACTTCCTTTGGTTGCTGTCTGTATACCTCATAGGGCCCTTATAAAAACCTCTGCACACTAGGCCAAGAACAATCTGGCGGTCATGGCTCAGATACCGTTTAATTTCCTTCTCAAACTGTCTTGTTTTATATAAGTTGACCTTTTCATGACTGTAAAATTTCCTCATTAGAAAATGACAGCTCCCTGGGATTAGAAACCTCTCCTGATAACACTCTGCATAAAGGTGTCTGCGTAATATTTTTCTCATTTAGCAATGAAAGGAGACCCCTCACTCCATTCCACTAGTGGGATTCAGAGCATACAGATAGTCCACTTGGATTTTGTTTAAAAAAACAAAAAACAAAAGCTTTACTTGTTGGGGCAGCTGGTGGAGCTGGGGTCAGAGATGGATCTGAGAGATCTGATTTTAAGAAGCTCAGAGTAATTATTGACTCTATTGTCAAAGCACCTATTACCTGTTAGGCATTTAACATATGCCATTGCTAGGATTTCCTACAGCTCTGCAGGGTGCGTATTACAGTTGAGGACACTTGGATTCAGAAAGGTCCAGAAGCTTGCCCAGGGTCATCCAGCTGGTGAGTGACAGAGCTGGGGTTTAAACCTGGGTCCATGTGGCTTTGTTTTTTCCACTGCATCATTCTACCTCTCGGGACAATAACTCCTCAAAAAAGAAATGCCAGATAGACATGCTGCAGACACATTCGTTTGCGTGGAATACTTCCTATTAATAATATTTATTTGGATTGGAGAATGACTAGGGTTTCAGACCTCAGCAATTATAGTGCTGTTACTACAGTACCAGCCCTGAGCCAGGCTGTAGGATTCAGACCCTCTCATGGCCCCTGGCTGGCTGTGGGATTTGGGGCTGTCACTTCTCTGGGGTTAGGTCTCATGAACTGTAACTTGATAATAATAACAATAATACTTTCCTCATAGGGTTGTTGTGAGGATTAAATAAGAGAACACTTGCAAAATGCTCTTGGGTAATCAAACAAGGCAGCTACTATTATTACCAAAATTGCATAGAAATGTTGTTGTCTCCCTTACCCCATTTTACAAGAAAAAATTGGGGGAGCAAATTGTGACTTGCTAGAAACCTCAACTAATAGCATCAAATAGCTAAAGAAGGCTGATGTATACAACTTGTCAACAGCTAAGGGCATTGCAACAAGAAACGCGTCCAACAGGAGAGCCGAGGCTGTCACATCCCATTACTCAGGAGCCCTGACTTCATGCTGACTCAGCCAAAGGCAGGCAGTACTCACAGCCAAGTTTATATGCTCTGAATTGATGTGGCCATATTTCCACACTCTCAAAAGCAAAGTCAAGAGCGAAAAGGGTGATTGGAAAGTTTTTATGGGCCTAATCATGAAATGCTGACAGCTCCAGCTTATTGATTTGCCTTTAGTTAAGCTCTGTAATTCGAAGTGATTGCCCAGCCAAAAATGAAGGTGTATCAGAGGAATCCCTTTTGCCTTTTGGTCATTTTGGGACAAAGCCCTTGTCAGTTCTTCTTTGTCCTACAGAGACTAATTGATTTGAAGTGACGGTAAGTGTTCAGATGGGATTTTTAGAGGACATTTATCTACGTCGTCCCAGACAATTAATATTGTTTATGTTAATGATGTGATCACCTCGGTGCATCAGAAATGCAGAAAAGCATGCACCGGAGCAAACAGCAGCATTTTCAATTAACTTTTTTGTATTTCTAATTGTAAAAATAAATTAGAAGACATGTATTTGACTACTATTCTGAGCCTCAAATCCATTGTTTTTTTTTTTTCTTTTTTTGGTAATGATACTAATTGTGGTTGTCATGGAAACCCTGAAGGCACTTAGACTGAATTACCCAATCTATTTTTTTCTCTGTAAGTGATTATTTCTTTGGCTGATATTGAAGTTCCTCTTCTAGAAAGCTATTATACATATGTTCACAAGACATTTACTCTAAGTTAAGATGCTCGATAAATCTGTTACACCAATTATATTTGTACTGTGATTATGAGAATCAATTTGCTTGAAATGTAAACTGATCACCTAGAAAAATGAATAAACTAGTTGGCTGTTTTTGTGTTTTGTTTTGTTTTGTTTTTTTTTGGCTGAAAGTAATGACGTAACACCTAGATGATTTTGGGGAAAAAAGGTGTTTGTTTTAAAATTTTAGTGCTATTTAATTTGTATGTGCATGTTTTTATTCTTTTTGTCTTTTTTCATTTTTTATGTGTATGCTTTTAAAATGTCATTTTGTTGCAACTTTTTGAAAAATGGAAAATTATATTAAAGAATCATGTCTTCTTGTTAATGCTGTTGGTAGATTTCAGGGGGAACGAAGATATTCTTGGAGGATATGTATGCAGAGGAGAAAGCCTTTGAGTCTTACAGTTTGGATGAAACATTACACTTACCATTTATTAATTGTGGGTACTTAACCTGGGTTTTAGTCCTTATGTGTAAAATAAGAGTCATAACTTCATTGGGTTGTTGTAAAGAGGAAGTGTAACTCTACATGTCATGTTCCCAGTCACGGTGATAGTCAGATAAAAGATGCTCTAGAAATTTTGCTCTTGTTCTAGTCTAAGTCTCTCTAATCACACTCCCTTCCTGCACCCCCTCCCAGAGACTGACCCCTAGGTTCCTGCAGTGATGTGTTTGGATCAAAGGGAATGTTTGACTGGCAGAACCTCAGCAAATTTTTAGTGTCCTTATAGCATCCCCATGGTATGGGAGACAGGCAATGACCCCGGACAAGCCTGACCTGGAAAAAGAAGGTTTCACAAAGATTTCGAAAAATTTCATCATGAAAACTCCCAATTACCCTCTCAAGAAGTTTGCTCTCCTTCTAATATCCAGTTCGTTGGATGATTGGCTTGGGATGGGGAGAGAACTCATTAGGAGAAATAGTTTGCTCTTAGCCTGTGTGAGTTTTAGAATTTTTAAAACCATTTTTAATGTAAAGATATAACTACTTCCTCAGGACATTACACCTGTGCAAAATCTTCATTCTTGGGATCATGAAGTGCAGTCACAGCGCTGGTAGCATATTATATCTAAGAAGGTCTTACGAGTTGCTGCCTCACTCAGTCTTCCTGACTACATATTTGGTTTGTATTATGAATCTTCATTATTTATTTTAATAAAAGTGAATATAGAGAGTAAATCCAGTTTATAGTCCCAATGTACCTTTATATGCCTGAATTGTAGCACTTACCACATGGCATTACAATTGTTTACATGTATTTATCCCCCATAGATTAAACAATTTACAGATGACTGCATTCTGTAAAAAACAAAACAAAACAAACAAAAACTTGACATCTCCCACATCAAATAAGGTTAGACTTTTCATTCATTCAGTGATTATTTGATGTCTGCTATGCCCCCCTGTGCTGGGCTAACTGTTGCAGATTCAGCAGTGAATGTGGCAGATACATCTCTTTCCTCACTGGGCCATGCAGCTCACATCTGCAGTGGTGAAAGTTGAGTGCTGTGAGCAGTGAACTTCCAGATTTGTGAGCACTCAGAGGCTTTCTAACCCACTTGGGACTGTCTAGGCAAGTCAGGTTTCCTGAAGGCAATGACTTTGAAGCAGAGAACTGAAGATGTGTAACTCGGAAAAGAGGGTTAAGGACAGTGTTCCAAGCAGAGGGAAAAGCAAATGTAAATGGCCACAGTCAGAGGCCAAAAGACAGTTTTTTAAGTTTCTCTGCCTACAAGTTCCTGGGGAAGAATCTTAAGCACTCTATGAAACATACCCTCGTGACATGGGTTTCCTGCTGTTCTATAGGGGATTGCACTTTTTAAATAAACAGCAGGATCAGCAGTTTAGATCTGTGTTTGATAGGCTGAGGTGACACCTCTCATAGGCCCTGATTGTGCAGCCTTTCAAGATGACTTTGAAGCAACACACCTCCTTCCCAGCACATCCCAGAACGGAGCCCTTGGGAGCAGAACAAAGACACCCTCTGGGGTTTCTTCGGGATTTCAGTTTGCTTATCTGTTACTCCAGACTTCAAACACATTTTGGTTTCTCAAGGGACTGATTATTCAAATGCTAGTTAGGCAAGGATTTGGACTAATTATCCAATATTTTAAATAAGGTATAAGAGAGGTGCCCAGAATGAAGGAAACTGTAGGACGCAGTATGGACTTTAGAGTTCAGTGACAGAAATCTTGTTCTGCCTCCGGACCCCTTCTCTCTGGTCTAGGTAACCTTCAGTATGTTCTTCTTTTCATCTGTGAGGCAGGGAGAGGAACACCTGCCCAGAGGGCCGCCGTGAAGATTAAGTTGAAATGATGTTCATTACCTGTTTGACACCATGCCTGGCATCATCAGCAAGTGATAATGAGGAATGACAGTAATCTTCAGAAGCCTCAGCAACACTTTATTTTTTTCCCCCTGTATTTTTTTAAAAATAGCCTTATTGGAATGTCATTTACATATCATAACATTCATCCATTTTAAGTGTATAATTCCATGAATTTTAGTACATTTGGAGTTGTGCAGTCAACACCACAATCTCATTTTAGGCCATTCCCATCATCCTAGAAAGAAAACTTTTGGATTTTCTTTTTTATGTCTATGAATTCTTAATTATGTTCAGGAAATATTCTATTGAAGCACCGCAAGATAATCATCATATTTACTTAATGACCACAGGCTGTTGTATCTCACAATATTGTGATCATTGTCACTAAGAATGTTAATTCTTTAAAGATGTCGCAACTCACTTGGCTATATACTCTTGATATAGTACATACTAACCACTGTGTTTTACTTATGTGGCTAAATATATTGGTACTTTTTAGTAATCAATTATTCTAAAGAATACAGCCTCTGTTGGCTTTCTTCCAATTTCTTTTCAGATAATACGGGGAGCATCACCCACAGTATTTGTTGATATTGTTAAGAAATAGTGAAATGATTTTATTGTTTTGTGCAAATAACATCCCATGGTGACACATAGTAGTTATTGAAATAAACACATTTTTAAAAAACACCTTGTCATGAAACCTTTGTGAAAAAAACATGTGTTTTCTTATTTAAGTGTTGTTATGAAAGGGTAGTCATTGAAATATCTTGAATGTGTTACTAGAAATTCTCTGGAAAAGGGCAGACCCTACTAGAGAAGCTACAGGATTAGACATGAGGGCTCTCTCTAGCCAGACTCTGGTTCAAACCTGACCCACCCAGTTACTAGCTGTGGGATGGGAAACCAAATGCCTTAACTCTCTGGGCCACAGTGTCCTCCTCATCTGTAAAATAGACGTGACAGTAGCAGCTTCTATCTCACAGGGTTGTGGGAATTAACCTATGATATATGTACAGCAATGAGTTCTGTGCCTGGTATGTAGTAAGAGTCCAACAAATGACTGCTGGAATTATATAGAGTTGTGGGCTCCCAGGGAATTGATAAAAGAACAATTTTTTAAGTTTAGGAGCAAATGGGATGACCTCCTATTAGGAAAATTATAAATGTGGGGGGAGAGGATTCTTTCAACGTTAGTAGGGAATCAAAAAGCCCCCCTCTGACTGAAAAATGTCAGTCTTTAAAGAACTAAACAAAAATAAACACTAGTGCATATTTTCTGTTGCATAGAGATAGAACTACTGCATCGTAGTCTGACTTTGTTCTTTAGCTATGAGGACAGGAGAGGAGATAGACCAAAGAAATAGCAGACCTTGCTAGGAGAAAGCCTCCTAGGCAGACATCCTATGGCCTCTCCTGTACTTAGGTTTATTGACACAGGGAGGGGATCATCCACCTGCAGCTGAGTCTAAAATGCCAGCAACAGCCACGAGAGGCTGGAGACCGTAACTGGCAGGTTAGATGTTGTCCTTGCTCATGGCTCTAGCATGGATGGTGTGTAGTTGGGGACAAGGATATTAACATGGAAATCAGTGGATCCAGAACAAATGGGATGGCCTGATTGCCAGGAATTGTCAGGCCACATGGTTACTTGTAGGATTGAATGAAGGGGTGATATTGACTAGGGCTGATGCCTGGTAATTTCCGGGGAGGCTGGAGGTAGGGGCTTGAGCAACAACTGAAATTAGAGATGGGGTTATCAATGGGGAATGAGAACTAGAGGAGGACATGAGGCAGGCTGACGCCATGACGAGAGGCCAGGGGACTGGAGTCTGTGGACAGCTGGCTGCACCACTCCTAGTTGGTCTTTGCAGCTTTTTAAAATCTAGAGATACTTCAGTCTTTTCTAGCCCTTCCCACTGCAAGCTGGGCCTTCTACCCCGAAGGGTCTCAGGCTGCCTGCCTGAGAAAGTTTAGTTCCATGTGTCAGTGGTATCCACTTGATATTCCTCAGTTTCCCTGCTGGTTAGAGCTGGAGCTGTCTCCGAAGGCTTGATGGAGGCTGCTTTCCCACAATCTGGCAGCTTCCCCTGTGGGGAGCTGATGCCAGGGCTAAGGGTTCTCTTAGACTTTTAGCTTAGCCCTGAAAGGGGCTTTGAAACTAAGGTGAGGAGACTAAACACAACTTGTACGAAACCTAGGAGGGATTATGCTTACAGACCTAAACTCTAAAAGATGCAATCAAATCTGAAAAACAGATAATTGATTTTAAAAGACAAGTATAGATGTGTTAAGTGGTAATAGAAAGTATGCTCATTCATTTATTCTTTCTTTATTTATTTATATGCAAACATCATTGGCCTCCTAGAAGTTTAAGAAGACTTAGACATAATCTGCATTCTCAATGAGTTTCTGGTCTAGATCAGGGGTTGGCAAACTATGCCTGGAGGGTCAAATCCTACCTGCTGACTGTTTTTGTACATAAAGCTTTATTGGAAGACAGACAGCCATGCGCATTGACTTACCTTTCATCTGTGGCTGAGTTCCTGCTGCAATGACAAAGTGTAGTTGTAACAGAGATGGTATAGCATGCAAAGCCTGAAATATTTACCATCTGGCACTTTACATAAGAAGTTTGCTTCAGACATAGTTGGCAGGATGAATGGATAAAGAAAATTGTGGTATGTATATGCAATGGAATATTATTCAGCCATAAAAAAGAAGGAAATCCTGCCATTTGCTACAACATGGATGAATCTTGAGGGCATTATGCTAAGTTAAATAATCAGCCAAAGACAAATACTATATAATCTTACTTCTAAAAAAGTCAAACTCATAGAAACAGAGAGGAGAATGATGGTTACCAGGGCCTGGGGGATGGGGGGAAATGGGGAGGTGTTGATCAAAGAGCACAAGCTTTCCTTTATGAGATGAATAAGTTTGGGGGATCTAATGTGCAGCATGGTGACTATGGTTAACAATACTGTATTAGACGTGTTAACTAACTTAACCATGGTAACCATTTCACTATATATGTATATATGTGTGTGTCAAATCATCATGCTGTACACCTCATACAATTTTATTTGCCAATTATACCTCAGTAAAGCTGGAAAAAAATTTGCTGACCCCTTGCCTAGAGCAAGACACCTAGACAAGTTCTCTTCCTCACTTTCCCTCACACAGTGACACAACAGTTTCAGTAGGGTAGAAATAGAAAATGGTGACATGGCATTTTAGGCAGAGACTGCAAGATGAACCCCACCCCACCCCACTAGGCGTTTCTGAAATCCTGAGTGACATGGGGCTGCAGAGTGTCTGAGATTTCTATGTCAATATTAAATAAAAATATAAGGATGAACCTCTAAGCAGAAAGGTTTTATTTGGGAACATACAAAGAATAGAATTACAACATGGGGCATACACACAGACTGGGGTGGCCTCTGGTTTGTTCGAAGAACAAAGGAAAAAGTTAAGGTTCTACTGGGGAAAGAGGAGGTTACACAAGATGTTTTGAAAGAAAGTTCCTTGGTGCTGACGGTGTCTTTGAGAGTTGGCAAGCTCTGATTGGTGACTGGCAGTATTTTCTGGGCAAAACTTGTAATATTGGATCGGGTTTGCCAGAGGGTATGTCAGGCGAGTGTTTTCGTATAAGCGGCTAGCTGTCCTTGTGTTGTTAGCTGTTCTTGTGTGACTTATGTGGTAAGCTACAGTTTGAAAAATTTCTTGTGATAGTTCCTGTTGTCAGACAAACCATGTGTGAAAACCCTCCCTTCATGGCCTTCCCTGGCTCCATTTTGCCCGGGTTTGGCATAAGTGACTCCATCTTGAGTCTGACAACTTTCACAGCTGCAACTGTTGAGAGATTCAGCAGGAGCTGAGAGTGGGCTGTTGGATTGGAGAGGCCTGGTGGGTGGGTGACTTGTGTGGTCCTGCCTGGAACAAAGGTCACTTTGTGAAAAACAGTCAGGTTAATGTGCGTCAGCAGTGGATGGCCCTACAAGTCCAAGGAGGAGTTTCGGCTGAGATGAACCAATGTACTGTAAACTAGAAGCTCCCGGGAACTTAATTCAGCGGTAAGAACAGTGGCTAACATTCTCATAATGTCTACCCTGTGCTAGGCACTGTTAACATCTACTAACTCATTTAATCTTCAAAATAGCCCTGTGAGGTGGGTGGCTATTGTTATCACCCCCGTTTGACAGAGAGTGACTCTGAAGCACGGAGAAGTTAAATAATTTGTTGAAATTCCCACCACAGTGAAGTGACAAGGCTGGTATTTGAACACGGGCAGGGTCAGCATTTTGGGCCTATCTAGTACTCCCAGCTGCTTCTCCAAGGAAAGGGGGGAGGAGATGAGACTGAGTATTTACCCAAGGAAGACCAAGTCCACAATGAAAGTGACTCAGTTGCAGTAATGGCAACTTGAGAAGCAGTTGGAAGATAAAATACTCAAAATAGGAAGATAAAGTTATGTAATTATACACTTGAATCCATGGCTGTAAAGACTAATACCTGCTAGAAATGTCAGTCCTGACTTTTCCATTCAAGTTATATGGTGATGCCAGGATTGTTCACCTCTCATAAACCAGAAGTCAGGGGCTTAGAGAGAGTTCACTTGGAGGAAATGCCTGCATTCCAAGCTTGACATCCAAAGGGATATATAAGGTGGGCATGTTGAGGGGAGTTGAATATGCCACTTGGTAAATTTAATGCATTCACTGTGTCCTATCACATTGACCAGCTCACCTGTGCTCCATCCCAACTCCAGCTGGAAGAGGGTCCATAGGCTGATGTAACAGGAGCTCCCTCGATTACTGAGTATACTTTCCCTGCTGTTTTGCTTTACATCTGTAACCATATCCGTAATGCCAAGTTCACTAGCTACTTGCCTGTGCTTAAACCTGTGTGGGGTTGATCAGTTGCATACCATCCAATGAACAAGGCAGGCGTATGTCAGTTACAGTAAATTCTGCTTTTGAATGATGAGAACCAATATCTGGAAGGGAACAGAAGACTATCTGAAATGGGTTAGTTGCCCTAGAAAACAGATTTGGGGTTCTTTGCAAAAGAACATGCCCACCTTTGGCCCTGATTTAGGATTATATCTAAAACAAATTTTTTTCTGCAGTATTTTGCAGGCAAAGTTTTCAAATGCCACTTTGCCTTTGCTTATTCTGAAATGGATGAAAAGCGTTCTTTTTTTTTTTCAGGTTTTATCTGAAACCTGGGACTGAAAGGATTTAAAGGAGGGCTACCTAATTGCTAACACATTATGATATTGCATTTATTCTGTTTGATATTATAAATTTACCAAGAAAGGTCCATGATGGGGGAAGTCTGACAAACATTTCTAGCCATAGTGAAATTTTTCTAGAGTATTGGTGAGGTAGTGATGCTGTGATGGGTAGCAAAATGTTGCTGAAGCACTTAATATATCCCTTCTTCTCCAACCACAGCCAATAATCTTGTGGGGTTTTTTTCCTATAAAACTTTTAAATTATAGTAATGGAAGAGCTTTGCCATATAAACATATCTAAAGCTTATTGTGATTTATAGTTTTTAAGAAAAATCACACAATCCCAAATATTTCAAATATGATTTTCATGTGGTATCTTTTAAAGATATTTTTCTGGTGTTTTAAAATTTATTTTAGAAAATAAACATGTTATCTTTATTTATTTTACAAAATTTTGAAGATGTGGCAAAGTAAAAGGAAAAATTACCTATAATTTTCCCTTCTAAACAAATACTGTTAACATTTTGGTAGGTGCATATGCTAATTATATTTTATATGTTTGAACTCATACTGTATATTCAATTGAATATCCTACATTTTCACAAGAAATTTTTTGAGCTTTTCCTCATGCTAGTATAATTTGACAATTGGATTATTTCTGATTCATGATATTATAAATAACATTAAGGTAAACATTTTTTGATATGAATCTTTGTGTATACTCCTGTTCATTTCTTTAGAACAGAGTCCTGGAAGGAATTCCTGAGTCAGAAAGATTAAGCATCTTAGGGTTGTTAATGTAGCTTGCCAAATTTCCTTCTAGATTATTTGTGATAATTTAATACTTCTATTATCATTGAGTGTTATTTTTTTCTAATCTCTGACAACTTAATAAATAAAAACTGAATTGTATAACTTTATTTTTATATCTTTCATTCCTAAAGAGACTTAATTCATATATTAGCTCTTCTGTGAACTGTCTGTTCATGACCTTCATCCACTTTCCTCTTGATGATTCAGGAATTTTCTTACTAATCATATATATTTATATAGGGTATTGGTGGAGATCAAATCAACATCTTTGGGACAAAGAGTAGGCATAAGTATCCCAAACCTGTCTTACCAGTATGATCCCTGCCTTCCTCTCTTCCTTTAGTTGTTCTGGAAAATGGTCACCATAATTTGGCATCATCTATCATTTCTTTATATATTTCCCATGCTTTCAGGTGATATCTTGCATTCTCCTTTTTTCTTAGAATGATTTTTAGTGGCAGCTTATGATTGGGGCAAATTTAGAGTTGGACTATTTCAGCCTATCCTTACTTGATATGTAGGACTTAGGTGCTGTTAATGTTCTTATATTTGATTTATGGATCCTGGATCTTGGACATATTGGACTGTGAAAAATTTCCTGGGCAGCAAAAATGTGAGAATATCTTGATTAAAAATAGAGTTCCAAAAGCTGATTGGCTAAAGGGATTGGGACAGAAGAAAATGACCACTGGGTGTGAAAATGATCCCTGCTGCTCATAATGGTAATGAAAGCAGAGTTGACCTGAGATGTGGATGTTTGTTTGTTTCATCTGAACCGGTGGTTCCCAGACTTTAGCATACATCAGCGTCACCTGGAAGGGCTGTTATTAATAAAACACAAGTACTGGTCCCTGCCCCGGGGTGTCTGATTCTGTAGGTCTGGTGTGGATCAGGTGATGCTGAAGTTTCTGGTCTGGGGACCACACTTTGAGACCACTGATCTAAACTATCTGACAGCTGAGCTTGAGACAAGATACTACCTTTTTTCACGGTGCAGATCCGTATCAAAACATGTATAAATTCTAAAATCTTGCCAACTAAACTGGCATCCTCCGGGAGACCAAAATTACTGGGTGAGTGTGGCGGTCTGGCAGGGATATCACGTTACCTCCAGGGGGTGCCATGCCCATGTGCACGACTGCTGTTGAAGTTGTGTTGTACGTCAGCTGCCTGGCCATGCACAGAGGCCCTGAATTCTGGTGGTAGGAATAATTTTTCTTTGTGATATCTGATGGTGCTTTTAAATATGGAAAGTACCCCTTTTCTTTCTCTAAGAGTTTTCCACCCCCAATCCAAAGACCAAATTTGTAATCAACTATGTTTTCTTCTATTTTTAATGAATTCTCTTTTTTTTTTTACACTTTAATTGTAGATAAAGTCAAGTTCTATTCATGTCTTCTGTGAGGTGATGATTAAAATGGTATATTGTTTTCCTAAATGACAATTTTCTCCACACTTTTTGAATAACACCTTTTTTTTTCATTGATTGATAATGCTATCTTTCTCATAGGTTGTGTGTGGATGTGTATTTATATTCTGATACTATTTATATTGCCTTTATTGTGCTAGTTCATTCATCTGACAAATGCTTACTATGTTCCAAGCACTGTGGAGATATCAGGATGAATAAAAGAGTCACAAATAAAACACATGTGGACTCTGCCTGCATGGAATTTACCATCTCGATAGTCTGCTCCATTGTTCATTCATCTATTCTTGCTCAGGTATCACACTTATTTTAATTGCTGTAGCTACAGAACACATTTTAATTTGTGGTAAAAAAAATTCTTCCTTATTGCCATTAGAAGAAAATCTTAGTGATCCTTGTCTGTTTATTCTTCTAAATATACCTTGGAATAACTTTGTAAAGATTCAAAAAGGGGAAGAAGACCCTTTGTGACTTTGATTGGAGTTCTCTTACAATATGTATTAATTTGGGAAGAACTGATATCTTTTATAACATAGTCCTTCCCTCCAAAAACATTATTGTTCTCACCTATTTATTAGGGTCTTCTTTCATATCGCAGTGTTATAAGATAACATACAAGTACTAAAATGTGTTAGTTTGGCTAATTTTATATAATACGCTTTATCAGCAACACAAGAGATTCCATGAAGCATCAGAACTGGGCCCCCAGGGAAGGGGTGAGAGTAGAGGTTGTTGACCAAAGAAGAAAAAGTACAGAGAAAGAATTGCTCTAGAGCAAGGACAGTCAGAAAGTTCTTATATCATCACGATAATCATGTAAAATAATGTTTGGTCCACCATGTCTAAACCAGTATCAAATGCTGGTCTATATATTTTCCTCAAAATGCTTGTTTCTACTGTAAAGTACATTGACATTTAAATTTTAAACAGTGAGGACACCAGTCCCTGAGCAATATTCCTGGGATTGTGACAATGATGACTGGCTTTTGCTATGCAGATTTGCAAACATTAGTTGAGATTTGTAGACTGACAACTTAAATGGACAATATGTCCATAATCTGCATGCCAACTGGCACATGTTGATAACATCTGACAGGCCTCTCTTTTCAAAGCTTTTGAACACCTTATAAATACAATTGTACTCTCTTTACCCTTTGAAAAATCTGAGATACTGGTTTTCCCCTCTGAGTTACAGATGGTGATATCATAAGGGCTTTGAGCCAGCTGTTCAGCCTCACGGATGCAAACGCTTATGGCAGACAATACATTCTTAAAATCTGTGGTTGTTTTTCTTTTCCAGCTTGCTAATACCAAGCTGATAATAGGGAATATAGACCTCAATAGCAATTTCAGTATTAGAGGTCAGAAAATACATAGAGATCTAGGTGAACAAAGAATGTGCAATAATCACTTTCTACCTGTCCTACACTGTTAGGGAATGAGCTTTTATTGTGTTAAAATGAACTGCTGGTCAGTGACAGGGAAACAATGTATCCCAAGAACTTATTATTGGTTTAGTTATTGTTTTTTTATTACCACGGCTTCTATGGCCACTGCTATGATTGGGCTAGATGCTCATCTCCTTTAACTGTGATGTTTAAAAAAACATAGCCTTGGCAAATGTAATTGTTACCATTTATAACAGTGGGTCAAATTCTCATTTTCTCTATCTCTGGTATAACAAAGAGATAGTAAATCAATGAGATGATAGAATTTAATAACGTACAAAGGATTTTATTGTTGGTGATGCTTTTTCAAATGATGTCTTAGGAAACTGAAAATAAGAAGAGAGAACCTTTTTTTCCCTCTCCTATTAAGAATCACCGACCCGCTTGGGGGGAAAAAAAATCCTAAGTCAGATGCACATAAAAGGAAAATAATTTGTTTGCTTTCATCTTTTTATTAAAAGAGAAGGAAATATAAACCATTCTAAAGATCTTCTCTAAAAGTTCAAATTTGGGAGTTTCCTTGGATAGCTACATTAAATTAAGAGAAATATATAATTTAATATGATGAGTGACAGGAGACTCCTGGGTTGGGGAAGGGAGATGACCGTCCGGGAGACGGTGAGAGAGACAGACAGACAGAAACTGGAGGGGAGTTGGGGCAGGGAGAAGGTGGTGGGGAAAACAAGGGAAGTGAAAGAAAGGGTAGAGAAGGCAAATATCTAAAAGTAGAGCTGAGAGACAAAAAGAGCATATAAGAAAATAACGGATAGGAAGAAGGTGACAAGTAAACACGAGGCAGCAGGGAGAGGGAGAAGGAAGCAGCCAGAGCTGAAAAGGGGAAAATGAAGGGGGCTCGCCTTGTGCTTTGGCTGGGGTCCCTGTCAGCATCCATCACCACCAGATCCTCTGACTGCCCAGCCTCGGAGTCTCTTTTTCCTATAGCTGGTGCCACTTGACTCCTGGCTGCTTATTCCTCTAGCCTTGGTCTTTTTGACCAATGCTGGCCCCACCTAGACCTGGCGGCCCTCGGCCTTGCTCGTTGCCCAGCCCTGCCTTTGTGTCAGCTCCTCATAACTGAGTCTGTCTTTTCTTCCAAGGCCAGGGCTCCTGTCTTCGGTAATCTCCTTAGTACATGCAGGATATTGCCTTCCTCCTAGAAGCACCTCTTCTGGGCCCGGGACCCCTTGCCTGCAGTGCAAGCCTCCTGTCCTACCCAGTACTCTCACAGTACTGCCACCAGCCTGGATGGCTGGACCCTACCTGTTCCTGAAGGTCTGCCCACATGGCGACACATCCCACTGAACCTTTCCTTGAAGACTGCCTACATCTCTATATTTTGCATATTTTGGCTGACTTCCTTGGTTGGATGGTCTTCTTTGGTTACCAGATAACTGGATCATGTCAATGACCTAAAATGCACCAATCTTCTCTTTGAAATGTTATAATAATTTATGTTTTTTCTGCCGTGAGATATCTTCTTTTTTGTTTCCTTAAAATGTCAAAGGGGCAAGAAAATATGTTTCACATAGCCTTCCCATTGGGATTCTGGAAATGACAACTGTTTGTGAGGAAACAATGAGTTTTTAAAAATGTAACTGGAAAACTTAAAAGTGCCATCGACATCCTAAGTTATGCCAGGAAGTCTCTTTGGTATTTAAATGATGCCAAAATACATTGTCTTTGTTCTTTGAGAAATTAGGGGTCCCTCATTCCATAATGCATAAAAGTTGTACTTGCAAGTAACATCCCATGCTACTTGCCAGAGATTGGATGAAATTAAATAGCTGATAATCTGAAGTCGTTTAACCTCTGACTTGTGAGTACAAGTCAAGTGTTGGGCACAATTGAAGTTTCCTTCCTAATTAAAAAATTACACTTTTTTCTTTCATATTCAACTTATTGTTTATAGTAGTTTACTAGTAATTATTGATTATATCATTTTCCATTGATCCTAATTTACGAGGGGGTAGTAGGAAGGAAGAACTTAGAATTTCATTGTGATTCACCTATAAAGAAAATAAGATGTAATTTAAAACATTGTCCAATTTGTTCCTGAGACTTTTGTTACTTTGCTTATCCTGTCACTCATGATCATGTTCTGATTCACTTTGTGAGACAAGAACACAGCATCAACATTTCACCTGGCCTGTTAGAGACAAATGAAAACAAAATAAGCAACCATCAAACAATGTTTTAAGAATACTTGACAAAACTTAAATCCTTTTGCTGAATCTACATAATTATACCGGAATGACCTGGTAGGGGAGGACATGTTGGGACTAAAGGCTGTTTCTCAGCTCAAGCTGCTGGGTGAACAGCATGGGCAGGTGCCCCTGGAGAGCCATATATGGAGAGATATGTATGCATATGGCTCCTGGTCTGCTGAACTAGTCTCATCTTCCCCTTCTGCAGAGCTATAGTGTGGGTGACACAGTGTGTGCACGTGTGTGGGGTGACATGTTGGGATGATGACAGGTGGAGGGGGCAGAAAATCTTGGGCTATGCACCCTGTCCCAAAGGCATGGGAACCTCAGGAGGTCATTATTATGACATCTGGAAGTACCGTCAATGGGCAGATCATGGTAACAGGTAACCCAGGTGGCAGGTGAGGGTCAGTGTCAGGTGTGCACGGGCACAGTGGCTCTGGGAGACAAGGCCATTAGCCCCTGGATTCTACTTAGAGATTGAGAAGGTTCTAGGGGTGGATTGCATTATGGAGTAATTTTTTCTAGACTAAATTACTACCCACTTATCACCAAGGGTACTGTTATGGTTTGAATTTTGTCCCCCCCAATCCCAAATGTTGAACTCTCAAACCCCAGTTCCTGTAAATGTGACCTTATTTGGAAATAAGATCATTGCAAGTGCAATTAGTCAAGATGAGGTCATTAGGATGAGACCTAATTCAATATGACTGGTGTCCTTATAAAAGGGGGAAATTTGGACACAAAGAAAGAGGTGTACACAGGAAAAACACCACATGAAGAGGAAAGCAGAGATCAGGGTGATGCATCTGCAAGCCAAGGAATACCAAAGATTGCTAGCAAATTACCAGAAGCTAAGAGAGAGGCCTGGAACAGATTTTCCCTCACAGCTCTCAGAAAGAAGCAACCCTGCCAACATCTAAATCTTGTACTTAACAGCCTCAAGAACTGTGAGACAATAAATTTCTGTTGTTCTAAGCCATCCAATTTGTGGCACTTTGTTATGGCAGCCCTAAGAAATTAATACAGGTGCTAATGGATTGGAGATTTGGTTAACAGAAAATGTTAGCACTAGAAAAAACCTTAGAAATTGGGTAGTTAATATAGGTAACATTACTGTACTGTGTACTTGAAATTTGCTAAAAGGGTAGATCCTAAGTGTTCTTACCACAAAAACAGCAACAACAAAACCATGTGATGGATATGTTAATTATCTTTATTGTGGTGATAATTTCACAGTGTATATGTAAATCAAATCACCAAGTTGTATACCTTAAATACAGCCATGCACCGCATAATGACATTTCTGTCAACAATGGACCACAAATATGACAGTGGTCCCAAAAGATTATAATACCATATTTTTACTGTACCTTTGCTATGTTTAGATATGTTTACATATACAAATACTCACCATTGTGTTACAATTGCCTATAGCATTCAGTACAGTAACATGCTGTATAGGTTTGTAGCCTAGGAGCAATAGGCTATAGCATATAGCCTAGGTGTATAGTGGGCTATGCCATCTAGGATTGTGCAAGTACACTCTATGATGCTCACACAACAGTGAATTTGCTGAACCTGTTTCTCAGGATGTGCCCCATCCTTAAGCAATGTGTGACTGTATATATAATAAAAAAAAAAAAAAGAAATTGTGTAGTTGAAACCTCTTATATTACCAATGAATAATTGAGGCCCAGAAGAGTCAAATGAATTAATTGCTTGTGGTCACACAGCTAGTATGTGGCAAAGCCAAGACTAAAGATCCTGTCTTTTGACTCTTATGGTCTCTGTCCATAAGACAGATGTGTGCAAAGATTTCTTAAAACAGACACAAAAAGCACCAATAAGGAAAATTTGATAAATTTGACTATATTAATATCTCTTCTGGTCCATAAGAGGTCTACCACCTCTTTATGGTCTGTGCTTTTCCTGTACTTTTTGCTGCAGTGCAAAATTACCATGTAGCATGCATACAGGAACACAGATTTGAAATACACATTAGAAGATAATCAGGTAACTTAGAAAATGAGTTTCGAAAATGTGTAGCCCTACTCCTTATCTAAAATTAATCTAACTGAAATTGTATTTTAGATTAACTTTGCTGCTTTAAAAATTCTAAGTGGCTGTCTGAGAGCAGTGAGATTTGTTCCTCTAATGTGCTCCTCAGGGCAGGTAGTCCTTACCATTGTTTTCCAAACCACTAGTCCATTAATATTTATGGGGTGCCTGTGGAGTATCTGGCCCTCCTGTGTCTCTGCTCCCTGTACAGTAGAGCCAGCTGGTCAGAGAGGTGGCTGCTTTCTCTGTCCTTGGTCACAGGACAATGCCCCATTGCACTTGCTTATCCTGAAGATCAGTCAGGAAGAATAAAAACCCACAGGCTCCACTGAAGTTTCTGTTCCTGACTTAGTTTAGCAGCATCTCTCCTATCCCCCATCCCCTCCCACCAACTCCAAGGATGTTTGCAAATGTCCTAAAGGAGTATTTTAGTAGCTAGGATCTGGCATTTTCACAGCCATAGCTCAAGATAAAGCCCAACCACAAAAAATAAGATTATATTTTATACGATGCCTCCAAAAGCGAGAGATGCAAATTAAAATGCCCTCAAGGCCATGAAATATAAAGTAATTGCAAGTTTGCATATTAAATATGTTGGCATATTCTTTACTTCCTCAAGGAGATATGCTCTATCCTATTTCGAAAAATCATTTTGTATCTTTTAACTTTTTATTGAAGTTTAATGCACATTCAGAAAAGTGTAAAAACCATTACATTCAACTTGATGATTTTTTATGAAGTAAAAACACCCCACGAAAAAGCAACAGATTAAGAAGTAGGGTCTCACTAGCACCCCAGAGGCACCCCTTGGACACCTTCCTAGTCATTGTCTTTCCCAGGGAAAACCACTCTCCTGAATGTTAACACTGTACGTTGATTTGTTTCAGAAACACGTACAAGTGAAATCATACAGCATATACCATTTTATGTCTGGTTTTCTCAACATTATCTTGTGTATTTGTGATTTCTTCATTCTATCTGCTGAATAGTATGCCATTGTGTGAATATATCACAATTCAGTACTTTTCAGTTTTTTGCAATTACAAACAGTGCTGCTATAAACATGCTAGTACATATCCTTTGGTGGTCAAATGTACGCATTTCTGCTGGGTGGTACTGAAAAGTGGGAGGCTGGGTCACTGGGGATTCATGTGTTCAACTTTGGTAGCTACTACAAAACAGTTTTCCAAAATGACTGTACAAATTTACACTCCAACTGACAGTGTAGGAAACTCCTCAGTACTTCAGGTTCCTGCCAACATTTGGTATTTCCTGTGAGTTTCTTTTTAACAACTCTGGTGCATTAAGTATCTTCTCTTATGTGTATTGATCATATAGATTCCCAATGTGAAGGGCATATTTGTATTTTGCCTATTTTTCTATAGGAATTTCACCATTTAAAAAATCAATTTGTAGTTTTTAAAATATATTAATATATATTTTGTGGCTTTTTTTTTCTCTTGGTTAATCAGGTGTTTTGATGAACAAACATTCTTAATCATAATATAGTCAAATTTATCAATTTTTCCTTAATGGTGCTTTTTGTGTCCATTTTAAGAAATCTTTGCACACATTGAGGTCATGAAGGTACCCTCCTACTTTATTCAAAAATCCTTCTTATTTTAGGTTTTATATTTAAATTTGGAAACCATTTAGAATTGTTTCTGAATATGAAGCTTGGTAAAGGCCAGGATTTACATTTTATTCCACATGGATAACCAGCTGACTCCATGCCATTATTGAAAAGAGCGTTTGTTCCACACTGTACCTGAGTGACAGCTTTGCAATAAATCAAGGAACTGCATGTGTGGGGGTCTATTTCTGGATTTTCTATTCTGTTCCCCTGGTTTATTTATCTGTCCTTGTGCTGTCTAATGACAATAGCTTTATAATAGATCTTCATATCTGGTAGTGTAAGTCTACTAAAATTTTTTCTTCTTCTAAATATTCTTGCTTTTTTGAAATTTTTGTATGAATTACAGAACCAGGTCATCATTTCCTAAGAAAACAACCTGCTGTTATTTTGTGTGAGATTAGTGTTAGTTTTTTCTTTAGTATTTAGAAGAATACACTGTTAGAGTAGTAAAGTCATCGAAATCTGGAGATTTACTTTGAGAAAGTTTAAAATCATAGACTCATTAAAATATAGAAAATTCTTCAGATTTATTTCTTCTTAAGTAGTTTCTGTCAACTGTGTTTTTAAAGGACTTGGTCCAACTCATCTAAATTGATGTATTTATTGGTATTTGTAGTATAATGCAAAAATATGTGTTGGTCTTAATGCCCAGTTCTGTTATTCGGAATGAGCCCAGTGCCATCACACCTTAATTTATGCCTCTCAGGGTGGGGCTGTTGACCAGAAAGACCAAGTTGATATGAGAGTTGGAACTTTCAGCCCCACCCACCAGCCTTTGGGAAGAGCTGGTGGGGGAAGGCTGGAGGGAGCTTCCAAGGTGGGTGCTTGGAAGGTGGTGCACCTGAGAGGGCAAGGAAGCTCTGTGCCTCCCTCCCCTCTGTACCTTGCCCTATGCATTGCTTCCATTTGGCTCTTCCTGAGTGATATCCTTTATAATAAACCAGTAAATGTAAGTAAACTATTTTCCTGGTTCCGTGAGCTGTTCTAGAAAATTATTGAATCTGAGAAAGAATCCTGGGAACACTTGCTTTGTAGCTGGATGGTCAGAAGTATTGATGGCACAGGACTTACAATTGGCATCTGAAGTGACAGCAGGCTTGCGGTACCGAGCCCCTGAACCCATGGAGTCTGCACTAACTCTGGTAGATAGGGGCAGAATTGGATTGAATTGCTGGACACCAAGTTGGTGTCTGGAGAATCAGAGACTAGGTTGTTGGTGTCAGAGAAAATGCCCCAGGATATAAAATTATCATAATTTCCTCTTACTGTCTTTTAAATATTTGTAAAATCTGAGATGATGCCCCTTTGTATAATTCTGTTATTTTTAATTTGTGTTCTCATTTTTTCTTGATTAGTCTTCCTGGAGGTTTATCCATTTTATTAATATTTTGACAAACACAATTTTCATTTTGTTGATTTTCTCTAGTGAATACTTGTATTTTATTCTATTAATTTTTACTCCTAATTTATTGGTTCCTTCCTACTTCCTTGCTTTTTATTGGGTTGGGGAGCTAATTTGTTGGATTTTTATCTAAGTTCCTGAGTTGAATTCTCAAATCATTGATTTTCAACCTTCCTTCTTTTCTAATAGATTAATCAAAGGTTATAAATATTTTTCCTAAGGTTGGCTTTAATTGCATTCCACAAGTTTTATTATATCTTACATTTGCTATCACAAGTTCAAAGATTTTTAATTTTTTCATCACAATTTCTTCTTGATCTATGCATTAATGTAAAATTATATTGCTTAATTTCCAAACACATGGGGATCATCTGATCAGAGAATAATCTTTGTATAATTTCAGTCCCTTGAAATTTTGTTGAGACTTGCTTCATAGCCCAGCATGTTGCCAATTTGGGTAAATGTTGAATGTGCATGTGGGAAGCATTCATATTCTGCAACTGATGTGCACAGTATTCTGTACATGCCAGATGTGTTAATCACATTGTTCTCATATCCATTATCTTATTCTATTGTCTTTTTTTGGAGTCACAAATATTTTTATGTCTTTATTTTCATCTCTATTACCTTTCTGTTATATCTTCTTTTATTATTATTCAATGCTTACTCTTGACTTATTAGTCTAATAAAAAATATTATTTCACCAATTCTCTGATCATGCGGGAACCTTACAATACTTTAACTTCATTCTCCTGCATTCTGCCTTTCACATGATTACTATCATATATTCTTATTAAGTTTTGAACTCTGCAGCACACTACTATTAGTGTTTTGTACAGTCAACTTTAATTTATATTTATCTACATATTTACAACTTTCTGCCACCCTTTATTCCTTCTTTTACTTTGTGTTCCTGTTTAGGAAAGTTTTCCTTTTGCTTGAGGAATTCCCTATAGTAATTTTGTTAGGAAAGTCTACTGGTGGTGAATTTTCTCAGTTTTTGTTTGTCTAAAAACTTCTCAATATTACCTTTGTTTCTGAAGGATATTTTCATGGACTTTGTAATTCTAGTTTGGCACTTTATTTTTGGCACTATAAAGATATACTTTTATTGTCTTTTGGCTGCCACAATATCTGTTGATAAATCAGCCCAACCTTCTTTCTCTTCACTGATGGTCCTTGTTTTCTCTGGATGTCTTTAACATTTTTCTGTCTTTGGTGTTTAGCAGTTTTGCTATGGTGTGACTAAGTACGAATTTATTTTTTTTTAATCTGCTTGGTGTTTATAGAACTTCTTGAACACTTAGGCTGATAGACCTCATCAGATTTTGAATAATCTGGGAAATATATCTTCAATATTGCTTTGCTGCATTCTTTGTATTATCATTTTAGGATATTGATTATGTATATATTAGAACTTTTTAATCTCTCCCTTGTATTTCTTACATTGTTTTATGAATTTTAAAATGTTTTTATGCTTTAATTTGTATATTTTCTATCTGTTCTGTAAAATCATTTTTTCAAGTGAGTCCAATCTACTAATGAACTCATTATTGAATTGTCAATTTTAGTTATTATAATTTCTATTTGATTTTTAAAATGTACTCCACTTTTTTCCCAAAGATTTTCTTATCATTTTTTTGGACATTAATCATAGCTATTTTAATGTGTGTGTCTGATAAATCTAAGGTCTGGATCACCTGTTTGTTTCTATATCCTATTTTTTTTTTAATGTTTCTTGGTATGCATTGTAATATTTTACCTTTTTTGATTTTTATTTTTTAGCATTACTAGTGTTTTATTAGTAACACTATGATTACATGGCCTGAAGACAGAAGGTATTATTTTATATTATTTATTTATTTTTATTTTTAATAATTATGAGTACATAATAGTTGTGTATGTTTATGGGGTACATGTGATGTTTTGATACAAGCATACAATGTATGATAATCAAATCAGGTTAATTGCGGTATCCATCACCTTAAGCCTTTATCATTTCTTTATGTTAGGAGCATTCTGTAATTTTTAATTGAGTGCTAGACATTGTGTATGATCATAAGGCTATCTTCATAGAGGTAATTAATTTTAGGTTATGATAGGCAGTTAGAGTAGGGGAAAATCACCTTAATCCAATCAGGGGTAGAACTGATTCTAGTCTGGACTGCAATGTTTTAAAGACCTTGATTATTTTTAGCTTACTCTCAGGATGTTGTCCTTCAAGTGTTGCATCTGAGAGCCAGGGTATTTGCTGAGACTTCATATCCTTGATGGACTCCGAAATTAAATTTTTGTCTCTCTAACACAATGTGGTTGGGGATCTCTCTGCCTAGCTTCCCAGTCTTCTGGCCTACATGTTCTTCTGGCCTTCTTAGTTTCTTGTTCTCCTCTTTGCATGAATTGGCAAATACCTCATAGGCTACAAGTAGAACACATTTTTGGTTTTACTTCTCTGCCTTTCTATTCTCTCTGGAATTTTTGACCCTTAATATCTACATTTTTGGTCTGATGTTTACAATTGAACTTTAAAAATTTACAATTTTTCTAGTTGTGCTTGGAAGAAGTATTGGGCTGCTGCAGGCTAGGGTTTGTATAACCAGACGTTATGTTCTGAAGTCTTTATATGACGTTAGCCACATTGATGGTATCCATTAGCATTTGGTGCTTTTCTGCCTTCAAATTGTTTGCTGATATAATTTATATATGAATGAGGTAGTAAATGAATTTCATTTGTAGTACTGCATGTGTAACTTATTTTATTATGTATTTAAAATATGTTTAAAGCTGCTATATATTAGTATATACTATTACATGGGATTTTCATAAACTTATTGTTTTTCAAAAATTATTTACTGTTAAATAATCTAGCACATGTTATGTGATACATCTTACCTAATGCATCTTTCTTTAAAAGGCTCACAAAATCCAGAATTCTCCACTTATTTTATTTTTGAAAGAACCTGGTAAGTAATAGAAACTGAAACATGTGCAAAACCTGTGAATTTATTTAACTTTTTGGTTGCAAACTTCCCACAATTTATAATTTGTTCTAATATACATTTCTTCAGCAAATTTGCTATGTGTCTTCTAATGATAATTGCTAACTAAGACATGTACTTTGGTTTGCTATCATATTGTTTTCTGGATATTATTTGAACTATTATTACTGTTTCAGGAAAGATATATACCTCCTCTATGGCATATAGCTTTAAATTTTTTAATATTTAGTGGAAAACCTCCAAAGAATCATCCAAACATTTCCCAGTATGTTTAGTGGGATTTTCTTAAATTCAGGATTAACTAAAACATTTAGGTTTCTTTTTCCTTCAATATGTGCTGAATGTGTTATTTAAAAACTTTGGATCTTGATAATAATAATTCTTCATATAATAATTAGCTGTTATTTCAAGGTACTTCATGCACTTAGAGTTTCAACATTAATGGCAGTGGGCATGAATCCATATTTCAAATAGTTTTCATAATTATTTCAACCATTTTTGCTGACTTACTGTGATATCTGATTAAAGTAGAATAGTTTTATACCACAATAAGGTTATAAACAATACGGAAGCAGAATTTAGTATCAGTACCATGGTTGTTGTTTTTTGGGTACATGCTACTGTTTAAGGACTCCTCCCTTTCCATTTGAATGATAGCTTCACATTCTAGTTTTTGTGTTCACATTAGCTGTATACTTGTAATCAATCAGTGCAGTGACTAAATTGAATTGGAATGATAATGGCTTCAAATTCCCTGGAGAAAATCTTGAGAAATGTGGTGCCCACCTCTAGCTGTTGACTTGTTCCAATGATATGAAACCTTGACTGCTAAGGTGTAGTAGGCAGAGCTGTTTCTATACTGCCCACTCTTGCCTTGATGAGTGAAATAAGCCATATGCAATGTCCTTGGAGCAGCTCTCATCAATAACCATTGAAGGATTTCATAATTTTGATTGTCAAGATCAATATTGAGGTGGTTTCCATGGTTTTAGCAAAGGCCTTTAAGAAAATATTGTGCAAACTATTTATGTTTATTAATGACATCTCACAGATGAATTTAGCTCTCATTTTCCACTGATGTGCAGGGAGAAGCACTGCCTCCAATTCTGCAATTTTCAGACACATCTTACACTGGGGTCTCTATTTTAAGCATTCTACATATGTTAAATTTTTTTAGCTTCATAACCACAGCATAAGGTATGTACTAATTTTATTCCTGGTTTACAGATGAGGAAATGGAAGCCTGTACTAGTTTTCTTTTTAATGAATTACTACAAACTTACTGGCTTAAAATATCATACACATTTACTACCTCACATATGCATGGTCAGGAGTCTGGGCATGACCTAGTTAGGTCCTATTCACAGGCTGTCTAGAAGAGACGATTACAAATGTTCCCAATACAAAGAAATGATAAATGTTTGAGATGATGAATGTCCTAATTAGCCCAATTTTATTATTATACATTGTATGCATGTATCAAAATATCACATGTACCCCATAAATATGTATAATTGTTATGTATCAATTAAAAAAATGAAGTGGGTTGGGGCTCAAGTCCTGTCTGAGGCTTGTGGTCCTCCTCCAAGCTCATGTGGTTGCTGGCAGAATTCATTTCTTGCATCTGTGAAACTCATGGCGGCTTGCTTCTTCTATAAGGGCAACAGGAGGTTCTCTTCTTTTGATTAACTTAAGTCAACTGCTTAGAACTTTAATTACATCTGCATAATCCCTTGATTTGTACCATATATTGATTAGAAGCAAGTTCACAGGTTCTATTGGGTAGAACTAAGCACTCAAGGGGTGGGGGTTATACTATGTGTGACTCATTGAGGATCACTCTAGGGTATGTCTTCCATAAAACCCCAAAAAGTTAATTAACCTGCCCACAGTTAGTCTGTAGTAGAGGTAGGATTTGAATGCAAGCTGGTTGGCCCTAGAGCCCAAGCACTTTGCTGCTTACTTCCTCAGGGTTATCTGTTTTCACGCACTGCAGCCTGAGAAAGGATTGGTAGGAATTTGTTTGCAGACATTCAAGAGCATATATTTTGTGTGTTTGTGTCCTCTATTTACTTGGTTGTTATAGGCCCTCTTTACATATAAATTACTTTGTGTGACAAGTGACATCCTTTTTCTTGTGCAATTAAAAGTGCCAAATTTATTTCAATGAATAACATATCCTTCAGGAAACCCCTAAATTTGTAATATTGGAACAAAGGGAGGAGTTATACAATTTAAGTAACAATTCCTTCCTAACGCTGCTGATTATATGTGTAAAATTTAAATCTTTAATCAATGAGTGATGATGTTGGGCATGCTGCTGGTGATGCTCCAAGGGCATCTAATTTTAGGTGAGGGAAGGCATGGGAGGCTGCAGAACCCATTTAGTCACACATATGTTTAAGCCCTAGAAACTGGTGATGTGGTTCATTTTTACTATCACAATCCTATATTTTGCTTGTTTTAAATGTGGGACAAAAATCAGCACAAGAATGCTGGGAAGTAACAGACTGACCCCTGAAAAATGCCTGCAATCAGCCATTTAAAAATACATTTTGTTTAATTTCAAGGTGCAGGAATCTTCTGTCATGCACCTAACAATAGCACTTGAGAATGGAATTGCATTGCCCCACAAGCGCACACACACACACACACACACACACAAACCTCACATTCTCACATATGCCTTTCTTATCGCCATCAGATGAGAAAATGTTGCCCTGGATCCTCAGGAAACAGTGGGGGCCAGTGCAGAAGCATCAACAGTCCATGACTGGTACCAACAAACTCCAGATAAACCCCTTGGAAGCCACCACAGTGCTTAACTCAGCACCGCAGAAAGATCAAAATCATCGTCATCTAGCTCAAGTCCCCAGGGCATAACATATTTTGGTTTTGTTATTCTTCCTTCCTCTCATCTTGTGTTTCTGAGACACGCTTCTTCCTCATATCCTGGCCAAATTGGACACTTAGCCTTGTCAGTTCCTGCCCTGTGGCTCAGACTCCTCATATTTCTCCGTCTTGTTAACATCCTGCTTTCAGATCCCATCTAAAAGGAACATCTCACCTCTATGGCCTTTGCCTCATAGTCTTCTCTTTCATACTATTATTTCTATGTAACCATTATGTTCTAATTCTATAATGTGATTGGGGAACCTATTGGCAAGAAAGATACAGTGTAAAAACAGAGGCATAGAGTTATCATCCTTATCATTTTCCATATTCATGTAGTACTTAGCACTTCATAAATGTTGACTAATGAGACTTCAAAATATCCCTACAGGGATTCTTAGATAAAGTTTGCAAATTAAGAAAGAGAAATAGAGAGGAAAAAAAAACCACAGCAAACTTGACAGGATAGGAGTAACTTCTGGGAGCACAAAGTGGAGTCCCTGGTCGGAGCCCGCAGCTCCAGGAAACCCTAATGAACTGAAAATGGGCCACCCTTCACTCTGCCTTGATGACAAGGCTCTGTGCATCCCTCTTCACCATAAAGTTGAGTCGTTGAGGCATTATGATATTTTCATTTCTCAAGAGATATTAAAATATAGACCTAAAGACCCCATCTGATCTTTTGGAAGCAGAGATTGAAAAATGATAAGACTGTATCCTTTTAGGCATATGTGCCGCCTAAAAATACCCGTGTGATTTCAACTCCTGGTTCATGCTCAGGACACAAACCTGACATGCATTTAGAAAGGGCCTAGTCTCTGATGAAATGGTATGTTCTTGCCTTTCTACCTCAAGCATCACCTTCTTCCTAACACCTGCAATCAGATCACATTTGTATCCCTTTCGAAGGCTGGTAATCTGGGAGTCCTCTTTGCTTCCTCTTTTCCTTTACCTCATATACATCCAGACAGAGAATCTTATTGTTTCTTTTTCTTTTTTATATGTCTTTTGTTTAGTAATCCTTTTTTTTTTTTTTGCTGTGTATTGGTTGTCCTTCACTTTTATTTATGGTGGTTTTTGACATAGGTAAGTTTTTACTTTTTTTTTATTTCTGAGTTTTACTGGGGTACACATGTTTTGGTTATTTCTAATCCTCTTGTCATCACTTCAGTTCAGATGTTCAGTATCTCATGTCTGGAGCACTGCTCCAATAGTCTAGGAATTGGCTCTGACTCTGTTCTCTCTGCTTAAATAATCCACATAATGTTATTAGAGAATATTTCTAAAATGACCAATATAAGAATCACTGAGGGTACAATTGCTATGTTTGCCTTCCCAGTATCACTTTCTCCTTATTCTCATAATAATAGCCTGCATTACAAAGAGAGGCTGTTAAACACAGCACTGCTTTTTCCTTCCATCATTATCAAAGAGGTGTTCCTATGATCCAAACCAGCTCAATCATTGTGAATACACGTGATCCATGCAGTCCAATCAGAATCTGCCCTGAGATTATTGGAGGGACATTAGCATAGAGCAGCAGTTCTCAAACTTTTTTCTTTCAGAGACTCTTTGCACTCTTAAAAGTTATTGAGCACTCTAAAGAGCTTTTGTTTGTGTGGTTTATATCTACTGAGATTTACCATATTATATGAATAAATTAAAACTGATAAACTTAAATATATTTATTATTTCATTTAAAGACAAAAATAATAAACTCATTACACATTAACATAAATAACATACTTTTAACACATAACTTTTTTAAAACAAAAATATTTTGTGACAAAAGCGGCATTGTTTTACTTTTTTGTAAATCTCTTTAACATTTGCTTTAATAAACAAATCTGCTTCTACATATAGTTCATAAAATATGTTGTTATGTTTGAGATATGTGAAAGAAATCTGGCCTCACAGATGCATAGTTGGAAAAGAAAGAATCATTTTAATAGTCTATTTATAGATATATGGATATTTTTCTTTAAGATTATACTAAAACTTGACAAGTGACAGTTTCTTAAAGGTTAGAAACAGTGTGAAATCTGAATCCATATCAATGAACTTTTTGTACTCAGCTATAGTAAAATCTGTTGACACTTTGGGTAGATCTTTTACCTGTTCATAATTTCATCTGGAAATGCATAGGTCATTTGGAAAGTATACATTCATTGAGATATGCAGATCTTCCAAATGTTGACATATTTTCATTTTATGATGTCTAAAAACCACATGCATTAACATCACCACTGACCTCATCAGAAAACTCTTTTTATATTGGGGTGCTGTCAATCTTACAATGCAACATATAAGTTTTCTAAAACTGAAAATTTGAAAGCTCAAATTTTATCATTTGCATCAAACACTATTCAAAAAACGTATGTTAAATGTCCAAGTCTGAATAACCATAGTTTATTTATTGGTTGTTTATTCAAATTAAAATAATATTCCATGTAAATGTGGCTAGTTCAGATCACAACTCAAAAACATCTTTCCAAGTGCTTTTCCACATGACATTGTTTTACTGTAGTGTGCAGCAGAAGTGCTTTATGTGCATATGATGGTTAATTTTATATGTCAACTTGACTGGGCCATGGGATACCCAGATATTTGGTCAAATATTATTTTGGATATTTCTGTCAGAGTGTTTCTGGATGATTAGCATTTAAATCAATAGACTGAGTAAAGCAGATTGCCCTTCCTAATGTGACCGGGCCGAATCCAATCAGTTGAAGGGTGACCCTCCCCTCAGTAAGAGAGAATTTCTCCTTCCTGACAGCCTTTGAACTGGGACATCAGGTTTTTTCCTGCCTTCAAGCCCAAACTAAAATATGGGCTTTTCCTGGGTCTCAAGCCTGCTGGCCTCGGGCTGAAACTAAACCATGGGCTTTTCTGGATCTCTAGCTTGCTGACAGTAGATCTTGGAGTTCCACCTCCCATCATAATTGTATGAACCAATTCCTTATACTAAAGTGCACTTGGCACTCTCTCTCTCCCCCCCCACCCCCGCTTCCCCAAGCTCCTCCACCCTATTGGTTTAGCTTCTCTGGAGAACCCTAGTACAATGCACTTTCCCTTTCATTGCAGAGAATATTAAAAATTCATGCAGTTGAGAGTTTAGATGTGATAAAATTAATAATATTTACTGTTTCATCAGGGACATTTTAAAGTAAAAGTGGTTTTTAAAATTTTTTGTTATAATATGTGGCAGTGGAGAATAAAATGACTACTAGTACACTTTTGGTGCCTCTGGCTAGCGCACCAACAGTTTTAGCTAACATTGATTTTGCACTATTAGTACAAATATCAACATAATGAAAAAGAAAAATAACGTCCTTATATTATCATAAAAATTGTTTGACCTTGTGGATCCCTGAAAGGGTCTCAGGGACTGTCTAGGTGTCCACAAACCATATTTAGAAAACCAGTGGTACAAAGAAATGCTCTTTTCACCAAAATTTCTAAGCTTGGAAGTGGATAATTTGGGCTTGCCCTGGTCACATTCCCCGGCAACATGAAAGAAACCATTTGTAGTTGGGAAAGAATGAGGCCAACACACAGGCAAATTGAGCTGAAAGAAGAAGAGGTAGCTCTGCCATCTTTTTGAGTCTTGGATTTAGCCTTGCCTGAAGCAAAGTCTGGACTTCCTGCTTAACAGAGCCAATGTATTCTCTTTCTATACCTAAGCTGCAGTTAGGTTTCTTTTCCTTGCAGCCAAAAGATCTCCATAAGATGGCCCTGTCTTATCTATCCAATTTCCTCCACTAGTTTAGTATTCATCACAAGCTTTTCCAAGATCTCCACCCACATGTTTACTCCTTCCTTCACTTCTTACTCATGTGGTTCTTCCTCATCCATGCTATTCAAATTCTACCAGTGGCTGCCAAAGTTCTTGAAGACTTCCCTGTCTTCTCCAGTCCACTCCGATGGCTCCTTTTTCTGGAATCTGTGAAGCTACTAGCAATAGCAAACTTTTTAGTAATAAATTACTCTCTACTCTTTTATGTTTTTGGTCTTGTCATTCAAACTGGTTATGTTTTGAACTTCATTTAAGTGTTCTTTGCATATCACTGGGTATATTATAAGTAAATACATTTTTTTAACCCAGAGAATTTTGTTTAACACTTTTTAGAAAAAATCCATTTTTAGTCAACTAAGTAGAGCAATTACCTTCAGAAAGCTATCCACAGGCAGCCTTCTGGAATAATAAAAAGGCTCAGAGTAAATCATCTAATAGAAGAACTACTGGCAAAATCTCTGTGGTTTCAAACCCATACAGGTGTTTATGATAATAAGAAGTTGACAAATTAAGGCTAATAATAGCTACTGTTTACTAAACGACTTCTATGTGATAAGCAATAGCTTAGATGCTTTACATATATTATCTTTAATTCCCACAATAATCCTGAAAGGTAGATACTGTTATTAATATCTTATAGATGAGGAATTTGATTCAGAAAGGTTAAATAACTATTCTAAGATAGCACAGCTTATCAGTGGGTAGTCAAGATTTACAAAGTTATTGGCTTTACATCATTTAATTGTTCCATTAACATATGTTGTAAACACTCCCAAGAATAATATTAGATTCAATTGAACATTCATTTGTTGAATGCCTACTATCGTAAAGCACTATACTTAGTGCCACAGGAGATTCAGAAATGAGAAAGGAGCTTATGGTTTAGCCTAGTGGTGTTCATTGTTATGTTTGGGAAGCAGTTTTCCCAACAAGCAGTGAGCAGACTTGAACACATATAATGTGCAATCCTCGTTAAAATGTAGAAACCAGCTCCAAGGAGCAGAAGGGAATGGCATGTGCCTCAAGGATTCATTTTTTATTGAAAAATCATCTGGAAGCAGTTCTCTTTAAATCTGTCTCTAAGACTGGTCTTGAAGACTACTGATAATAGAAGCAACTTCAGAGAAAGCATAACAAAGCTGTATTATGTGTGCAAGGAACACAAATTTTGAAATCTGAAATAGGAATTTGTGGAATCTGGAACAGCATTCAAATTTATTATGCCATGTCTTAGTCAGGTTTGAATCTCAGGTTTTCATCTGTAGATGCTATAATACCTGTCTCACAGGAACGGTGAGTGGATTAATTAACCAGGAATAAAGCATATCATGCACACACGGAGTTGGTACTGAGTAGAAATTCCACTCCTTTCCTTGGTGATCTCTTCAAATCACTCTCTCAACAACCTTGGATATGAGAAGTTAGTGCCATAGTCATGGCTGGAAGGGAGATTATGGCCCTTTTTTCTTGCCTCCAGTGAAAATGCAAGAACAACCAACAACCTGTGCAGCATCCTGGCTGGAACCACTCCTTGCAAGTCACTAGGAACAAGATTTTACTCTTTCCCAAAGTATCTTCCTATTTCAATTCTTAGAACAATTTCTTTTTTCTATCAGAATGTAATTTATATCAGAATATCCTTGTAATTTCTAGCCTTCAGTCTCAGATCTGTTCTCAGAAGGTACCTAGAAAATCTTTCATTCCTTTGTATGTGGGAGACATTCAAATATCGGAAGTCATGAATCTGGGCCTGTAAAAAAAATTGGCTAATTAAACTCTGCTTTGACTATATAGAACAAGCATGCAGACAGTTGTCTTTGAAATCATTAGTTTACACTGAAAACAAGAAAAAGTTTAGAAGAAATTAGAGTGTAATTTTTTGGACAAATTTATCTGCAATTTGAGCCCAAGGTTTATAACTCCTATGTGATTGTTTGGAAAGTATTCATTTTAGAATGGATGGCTGTTCCTTATTGAACAATAGGGAGGGTTTGTGAACATTTTATTGGTCTGAATTATCAGGATCTCTAACTGCCTAGATTTTGAGAGAAATTAAAAAATGCTCTTAGGAGGGTGATCTTGCTCTTGAAAAAAAGCCTGGTAAAGAAAAGTAAAACCTAGTCATTTCTCCTGGAAGCATTTTAATAGTGACTCAGTGACAATGGTGTGATTGAAATGGTTGTTCTTAGACAATGAGAAAGGCTAAAGCCCTCTTCTCTACAGTGACTATAAAAATCTTTTTAATTTTAGACATGCCATAAATATAGGCCTAAGGAAAGTGTTGGGAAAAGAGCATCTTGTTTTCTTTGCTTATATCCTAGGAGAATAAGAACAGTTGCCATTTTAAACTCTTGTCCTTATGAAGTTGTAACCTTCATGGTGACAGTTCCCAAAGTCAGCTAGAATCCCAAGGATTCAAAGTCACTGAAATCTATTCACAGAGAGCAAATACAACAAGCTATTTCTATTTCCAGACATTTTTGGCTTGCCCAGTTCCCTAATTTTTCAAGCTTCTCTTTAGTCTATTCATTTTTTGCTTGAAAATTGAATGGAATTTTGACATGACATTTTAGAATAAATTTTAAAGAAGGGTAAAACTAAAAACATACTTTGAGAATTATGAGTGTTAGGTAATATATACAGTGTTAAACAGAGTTTTACTAATTAAGGAATTATACTGATTCTCTTTTAAATTTCAAAGATATATGTTGCATAACTCTCTGAAAATCTGGGATGATGGTAAGAACTCAAGCATATTCTAAAAACAATGCCTTTAAAGGAATATAAAATAAGGTACTAAGAGAATGGTTTGTTTTCTTAATTTCCTTTCACCTGGCTCCAATTCCAAAAAATAAATGGCCAAAAAAAAAAAAAATGGTAGAAACTTTATAAAGAGTTAAGAGAAAAAAGAGTAACTTCTCATTACCTTTGTTTCTCAAGCAAAATATACTTTTTAGTAAACAGATTTGAGGGAAAAAGGATAGACTATCTATATCTACATGAAAACAATAAAAAACACAATTATTAGAAAGTGTTTCATAAATGTAACTAAGGAAGAGGACCACAATTCACAGATACAAATTTGTGTCATTTGAATAACACAGAAGAGCTCTGAGTGATGGTCATCTCATAAAATGTCCATGAGTTTTGTGTTCCAGGCACCGGAGAGCATCATACTGCTTGGACTATGATGATTTGACTCTGATGATTTGACTATGAGTTGAGGTTAATCAGGTCATTATGTGCAAAATTTGAGAACAGGGCTAAGTTATCCCAATCTACTATGAGTTTCACGAAGCCTGTCTTAGTTCGTTCAGGTGGTTAGAATACCATAGCCTGGGTAGTTTAAACAACAAACATTTATTTCTTACAGTATGAAGGCCAGGAGTCTAAGATCAAGGTGTTTGGTGAGGGCCCACTTCCTGGTTTGTAGACAGCTGTCTTCTGAGTGTGTCTTCACACCATGCAGAGCAGAGAGAGGGCTCTGGTCTCTGAATCCTCTTATAAGGGCAGTAACCCTACCAATGAGGGCTCCACCCTCATGACCTTTTTACCTCTCAAAGGCCCCACCTCCAAATACCATCACATTGGAAATATAGACTTCAACATATGAATTTTAGGGAGATCCAAACATTCAGTCCATAGCAAAGCCCATTGCTTACTGTCATCTGGTTTTAAAATTCAGTGTTAAGCTTAATTTTGATGTCTCTGTAGCAAACATTCTAATTAAGTTAAGATACAAACCAATCAAATGGAGTTCAACAACTTGGGTTGGGTATTCCTCATATAGACTCTCTACATGGCCTTGTGAGTGGCAGGGACTCTAGATCTTCTGTTGGTATTCAATGTCCCCTCCAGTTGTAACAGTGGAAGGGAGGCTTATGAGTAGCTCCCTTTTGCTTCTGACCCCCTGTGGTAATACCCTTTAGGGTAAAAGCTTTCAATTAATCAGCTCTGCACATAGGCCAGCTAATTGTAGGAAGAATTTAGTTCGTAGTTCGGCTCTAGAAGAAAGACAGATGATAACTGCCCCTTTCCCAAAACTAATTCCCGAGGAGATAAAAAGTGTGCACACAAATAACAATGCTATGTTAAAGATTTATAAAAACATCATGACCTGACTTACATCATCCAAAGTTAACCGACCAAGAGCAAAGAAGTCTCACAACCTCCACAGACCCTTACTGATGCCCAGGGGTCTGCAGTTGTCAGTCACCTCTTGCAGGCCTCCTCCTCTGCCCCCTTCCCTTAACACAAAAAGGAGCCTAAAGATTACACTAACTTAAGATGGTTCTTTGGGACACTAGTCTGCCATCTTCTTGGTTTGCTGGCTTCCTGAATGAAAGTGGCTTTCCTTGCCCCCATGCATTGTCTCTTGACTTATTGGCTGTTGTGTGGTCAGTGGCATGAGCTTGGACTTGGTTGCACATTTGGAAAGCTAGCCAGGAGTGACTGCTCATGCCAGCCGGCCCCATTCAGGGGAATTTTGGGGAAAGTCCCTAGCAGCTGCGGGGACCACTTGTTCTGGGGACCCCCTTCGATTCCTGGGGAAGGGGCCAACCACCCTAGTACATAGCAATTGAAGCAAGGAACAGACAACTCTGTGAGTTGATGGACTCAATTTGGCATTTCATAGGGTAAGTTGCTCCAGTGTGTGCAACCAGAAATCCCCTTCCCCTCTGGGCTTTTCCTGGGAATAAGCCACCCTCTTCTTGTTTTTGTTTGGGGCCCCCTGTTGGAGAGGGGAACAGTTATTGGGCTTTTACCTGATTTGAGAACTGGTTCATTTGCAACTGTTTGTCAGTTGCCTTTGTGCTTTTGTGTGTTCTGTTTACACTTTCACTTAGCTATAATGGGGAAAGCTCCACCTATCACCAAAGAGAATCTGTTAATATGTATTTTGAAGAAACGGTCTGATTATAATTATGAACCTATGACTAAGAAAAGGATGATTTTTTTATTGGAACACAGTTTGGCTACAATATGTTTTGGGGTTAGAGGAATTATGGCCGCTGAATGTTTCTTTTAATTATTATACAGTTTTACAGTTAGAAAGAACTATTTCGTGAAAGAGCTGGGGAAAATGATGAGATCCCCTACAGGCAAGCATTTATGCTTTTGCACCAAGATGAGAAAAAAAAGACAAATGTCAACTTATGGTATAAAGGGCTAAAAAGGCTGAGAGGCCACAAGGTAAAACACCCATTTTTCAGGAAGGGCAAATTGATAATAGAGAGGAAGGAATATTAATCCACACCTTGAACCCACCCCCTGCTGTGCTGACAGTCCCTTTGCCCCAACCATCACCTCCTTTCTTGCCACCACCGTCATTGCTCCCGCCCCTGTGTTAATGGCTGAGGTGCAGAATATGCCCCAAGCCCCAGGGCCTTATCTATACAAGAGTCAAAGTGAGATGTCCCAAGCCTACAAGTGTGCTTTCTACTGGCCAAATGGTCTCCCTAAACTAACCACTTATTGTAAAAACTCAATGTCATGGCCTTTTCAGAACCACCTTCTTTAGGTTATTTCATTAATAAATGTTTTAACTCCTCAGACAGGGACTGTGGGACTCCTATTTGTACAATAGTACACCAGCAAAAGATGTTTCCCCAAGGTCTAGGAAAATTGACAGCCTGCCAGCTACCAAAGGACAAGATCAACTCCCTCATACAGCCTCCTGGTTCAAAAACCTAAACTCTATGTTACCCCAAAATGCTTCTATAAACCTTCAAACAGGAGCAGGTACTGTTTGAGCACCCCGTGGCTATATTTTTGTCTGTGGGGGCAACAAGAAAACCCCTTAGGCCTATGATTGTCTAAACAGCTGTACGAGGGGGGGCACTTGTTTGTGGGACTCCTTACCACCCCCTTTTCCATCTATAGCATGTCAGAAGTTGCCCACTGCACAAGTTCTCTAAAATTATTTAACAGAGTGGCTTGTGATCTCCCAGAGAGAGTTCCTGATAGGGATAAATATTTCTTTGGCTACTTCCTCCTCCCTTGGTGGGGTGTAGCTGCCCATCAATATATACTGTGAAATTTACCTAAGACTTTAAACATTATTGCTAATAAAACTGCACTTGCTCTTGCTAGTCCACAAAAATCATTAGACTCCCTTGCTAAAGCAGTGCGTGATAATCACATTGTCCTAGACTACATGCTTGCAAAAAAAAGGAAGCATCTGTATGGTGGCTAACACCACCAGTTGCACTTATATTACTACTCTGAAGTAGAAACCCATACTGAGAAAATTAGACAACAGCCTACCTGGCTCCAGAAAACTTTGGAACACCAAAGCAGGTTTAGCTGGACACTCTTAAGGATTGCTTTAAGACCTATTCTCCTGGATTCGTAGTAGAATCTGGTCAATCCGGGAGGCATTCTTAAATTAGGCCTCTCTGTTCTTCTTTTGGTTATAATGATATACACAGTTGCAGAACTTCTTATATCTTCTGTAACCAAGAGCTCCGCAGGTCTGACTACAACCTACAAAGCAAGAAGGGAAATGCCTATGATCATTGTTCCAAAAAAGGGTACTAGGGAATATTTCCTTAGTGAGGTCAGATGGTTTCATTCCACAGCTGTCCCTCGTTGACCCTGCCCAGCAGGAAGTAGTCAGATAAGAAATGATGCCCCATTGCCCCAATTCCAGAAGATTATGGAATGAACCTTTGACAGTGGGGAAATTATAACAGTGGAAGGGAGGCTTAGCATTACCAGCTCCATTTTGCTTCTGACCCCTTGCAGTAACATCCTTTAGGTTAAAAGCTTTTGTTTAGCTCTGCACGTAAGCCAGCCAATTATGGAAAAAATTTAGTTTATGGTTCAACTCTAGAAAAAAGATAACCATCCCGTTCCCAAAACTAACTTCCGGGGAGATAAAAAAGAAAGGAGGCACACAAATAACAATGCTATGTTAAAGATTTATAAAAACATTGTGACCTGACCTTCATCATCCAGGGTTAACTGACCGAGAACTGACCAAGAACAAAAGGTCTGATGCCCAGATGTCTGCAGTCCTCAATCACCTCTTGCTATCCCTCTCCACTTCCCCCTTTCCTTACCATAAAAAGGAGCCTAAAGTTCATACTAATTTAAGATGGTTCTTTAGGACACTAGTCTGCCATCTTCTTAGTTTGCTGGCTTCCTGAATAAAA
The DNA here is from genome assembly GCA_023783475.1 of Daubentonia madagascariensis. Lineage (NCBI taxonomy): Eukaryota > Metazoa > Chordata > Mammalia > Primates > Daubentoniidae > Daubentonia > Daubentonia madagascariensis. The sequence goes on from JAKFHU010002220.1 coordinate 6,730,835, forward strand.
GTTGCTTTCCTTGCCCTGACACCTTGTCTCTCACCTTATTGGCTATCCTGCACCGAGGGGTAGGAGCTTGGACTTGTGTCTTGAAGGGGTCTCAGAAAGAATGATCACATTTCTGAGCTACCAAGACAAATAAAGTATAGGATTAATGAAAGAGCGCAAAGTTGTTGAAATGAAGGGTTCTCAGGAGCAAGTTTAAGGAAGATTGATGTGTGAAATCCTACAAACCAACTGAGTTTAAGAAGCAGTTGCAAGGGATAAATGATGAGGGAATTTTAAAAAAGGGTTAACTCTGCTTAACAAGGATTTTTTTCGGTAATTTTTTTTAACATTATTAGTATGGGCTACAAGCAAAAGAATAGAATGAAAAGCTAAAAAAATCAAGTTGCTAAAATGCAACTACATGTCAGAGTAGAAAGAGTATATCCATAATATACGTAGACGGTTACCTGAAGGAAGAGTATGAGAGGGAAATAAATCTTTATTGCCTTGACTGTAAACCTAATCCTAATCTGACTCCCTCCTAATTAGTCCTTCCCTGTCTCACAGAAACACTGATTTTGCTCAACATAATCATAATCCAATCTAGTGTTTTTAAATATTAAAATCAACTGATTAATTTAAACATAAGAAAGTGATTGAACTTAAGTATGAATACCCTTTAAGCAGTAGCTTAAAGTATAGTCTATGATTAATATGAATTTTCTTCAAAAAATACATTTTATGGCCAAATAACTTCATGACACTGGGCCAAACCAAAGTTAAACTTGCCCTTCCCGCCACCCGAATGTCTCAGAGGCTTCAGCGACTCACAGGCACTATTACTTGCTAAGGGCCATGGAGCAGGCACCATCTCCCAAATATTTTTCTATTACCAACCCCACTTTTCGAAGAACTTACCAAGGAGCATAGTCTCCAAAATGTTGGTTGATGATGACTTTCTCAAAAAAAACAAATTATAACATTCCTCAAGCAGGAAAAAAAACCAAGTTTAACAACTGTATCATTCTCCAGGTATCTTTCTCTGTTTTTTTTTTTTTTTTGATCTATTTATTTTCCTTTCAACTCTTTAGATAAATATAGACTTCTCTGCCAGTTTATGCAAGTGGGTAAAAAAGCCCCCTCTACCCTGCCTCCTCTTGGACAGACACACAGAGGAGACAAAAGGAGAAAAGATTGAAGTATGTTTCCTTTCTTGCACCAGGATTAGTTAAAAATACATCAGAAATATGGAAACATAAAAATCAGTACATTGAATTGGAAATCAGTGGTTGAATTTCTAGGAAGAGTAGGTAAAAGGCCTAAGTGTTAGTTTAATCTCAGAAATAATACACACCAGTGATTTCTGGGCCCAATTGGTCTAAGATATTTCTTGATGGTAGCTTGTGAATACAGATAAACACAGCAAATTGTGCACTATCTCAGGAATACTGAAACCCAAACTAAAAAATTTCCTAAACTCTGCTGAAGGAGAAATATATTCCACAGAAAATTTTCTCATATATTCTAGAGATAAATTACATTATATCATACCAAAAAGTATTTTAGATGCCCAAGCCTTAAGTGAATGACTATAATAGTTCAGGGTAGAAGATCTTCTGCATCAAGAACACATATAAAAGAGAGTGTGGGGTCATTTCAGAGAATGAGCTGTGTTTCCTTCTCCCCTGTTAGCTGTGTGACCTTGGGCAAAGCAATCTCAACAGTCTGTTGAGGCTGTTTCTTTGTTTGTAAAATGGGAAAATGACCCCTGCCTTAACTATCCACAGGTATATATTGATAATCAAAAAAGAAAATTTACAACATAATAAATTATAAAGTACTATATGCATGTTAGTTGCCAATAGGATATAAGCTTGTGTATCTCTCTTCTTTACTCCCCCTCTACTGTGTGTTGTGTATGTCTATGCAGATACCTGTCTATCCACCTACCTATTAACTATCGTCTATTTATCATCTGTTATCTTCATCTTCACCACCATCTATTTCTCTATCATGTTCTATTTATCATCTGTCTACTACCTATCATCCATCCATCTATCCTTCTATCTACCTCTGAAGTTGTCCTTTTTTGTTATGCTTTTATGTACCTACAACTGTATTAGTCACTCTTTTCCAGGTTTGGGAGATGACTATAAATGTGTAGGTTATTTTATTCTTTCTCTTAATATTCTGAAGCTTCCCCAAGACTGTGTTAAAAATTATGGTGAAAAGCTGAAGAGAATAATTTATTTGCATCAATTTTCCTAGAGCCCCATTGGATAATCAAGCCCACATTTATTTTCTTCTTTGTTATATAAAGTATAAGTCATGCCAGAGAGGAGAAAAGCATAATTGGATTATTTAGGGCTTATATTTTATAATGTCACCTAACTTCGTAATAAAACAGATACTATTATGGCAATAGAAAATAAAACATCGAATGAAGTTGCTTAGGATGCAGAGCAGTGTGGTTGGTGTGCATTTTACCCTGCCCAGTACTACTTACAACAATTGAATGTTTCACTAATGTGCACAGCAACAAGTGGCATTTGTTTTGAAGTAATCTGGATGAATAAAGCCCAATTTTGCTGCTCTGAAGGATCAATAATTCTTCTTAAAGTCAAATACATAAACATGAGGCCTGGTAGCTCTGAGCTCCACTTGTGCAAACGTGTCACACAGGGATTGCTGGACTTTAGCATGACCGGTACAAGCCCCCTGCATTGATTGGCCCAGAACTCTGTGAAGTCAAAAGTGAAGGTCTCCTGCACATAGTGGGTTGCAAAAGAGTAGGGCAGTCCTGCAAGACCTGAGAGTCCCTCTGTGGTTACCAGTCTTCCAGGCTAGCTGGGTGGCAGCTGGCTTGCCTGCCTCTCTTCCTTCTACAGGTAGTTCCTGAACATCTACTGTTGTAGCACATTCTGTTGTAGGAATTAGGGATACGATGGTGAACCAAGCAGATGCTGCCCTTGTCTTCATAAATCTTATATTCTAGTAGAGATGAGAGTTACAAAGATCATACTAACAAAGTCATACTCCAAGTTATTATAAATGCCAAGAAGGAAACTAACAGGCTTAGAGAACAAATACAAAGGGGTGGCTCCTTAGATAGGGTGATCAGAGACAGCCTCGTTGAGGAGGTGAGACTGAAGTTAAGATATAAAATTAGGTCCTAGATTACATGTCAGAGCATGTAGAGGTTTTGGTTAGAAGAGGGTGGTTGGGCATTGCAAGTGAAAGAAACGGCATGTGCAAAGGCCCTGAGGTGGGAAAGGGGTGGGCATTTTGGGGTGTAATGGTAAGAGTCCTGCCTATGTAGTACAGATGCAGCTTTGACTTGATGTAGACCCATGCCGCATGAGCAGTGAGGAAAGCATGGGGGAGGAAAAATCTGAAGGTATTCCACCTTGTTCCTGCTCTCATGATAAAGTGGAGCTTTTCAAACTGGTATGGGTGTGTCTCAATATTTCCACAATTGGCATGGCTGTACCAGATCAAACTGGACAAGTCTTAGCCCTGAGAACTGGTATTTTCCTGAATGTAATTTGGAAACATGCTCTATGCAATAGCATAGAGACAGAAAAGAGAAGCATTTTTGAGGAACAAGAAATAATCTTATTTACTATAGAGAAGACTTTGGGATAATGTGTGGTTTCAGGTAAGGCTTGATGTGGATTCTGGGCAGATTGAGGGAAGCTCTGGATGTCAAGTGTGGTTTTTTTGTTTTGTTTTTTAAATTTTTAATTATTATGGGTACATAATAGTATATATTTATAGGGTACATGTGATGTTTTAGTATAGGCATATAATCTATATTGATCAAATCAGGGTAACCGGGATATCTGTCACCTCAGGAATTTATCATTTCTTTTTGTTAGGAACATTCCAATTCCATTCTTTTAGTTATTTTAAAGTATACCCTAACTTATTGTTGATTGTAGTCACTTTGTTGTGCTATCAAATGTTGTTCATTCTATCTAACTATCTAACTATATTTTGTAACCATTAAACATCCTTACTTTATCCCCCCTCACTTCCCAGCCTCTGGTAACCATCATTCTACTCTCTGTCTCCATGAGATCAATTGGTTTAAATATTTAGCTCTCATATATGAGTGAGGACATGTGAGATTTGGCTTTCTGTGCTTGGCTTATTTCACTTAAGATAATGTTCTCCAGTTCCATCCATGTTGTTGCAAATGGCAGGATTTCATTCTTTCTAATGGCTACCTAATATTCCATTGTGTATATGTACCACAATTGCAGCACTATTGTGATGGACACTTAGGTTGATTCCAAATCTTGGCTATTATGAATAGTGCTGCAATAAACATGGGACTGCAGATATCTTTTTGATATACTGATTTCCCTTCTTTTGGATTATATGCCTAGCAGTGGGATTTCTGGGTCATGTGGTAGTTCTATTTATAGTTTCTTGAGGAAGCTGCGTATTGCTCTCCATAGTGGTTGCACTAATTTACATTCCCACCAGCAGTGTACAAAGGTTCCCCTTTCTCCACATCCTCACCAGCATTTGTTACTGCCTTTTTAATAAAAGTCATTTTAACTGGGGTGAGATGAAATCACATCATAGTTTTGATTTACATGTCTCTGATGACTAATGATGTTGAGCATGTTTTCATATATCTATTGGCCATTTGTGTGTCTTCTATTGAGAAATGTCTATTCAGATCCTTTGTGAAATTTTTAATTGGTTTATTTGATTTCTTTCCTATTGAGTTGTTGCAGCTCCTTATATATTCTAGTTATTAATCCCTTGTCAGATGGGTAATTTGCAAATATTTTCTCCCATTCTGTGGGTTGCCTCTTCCCTTTGTTGATTGTTTCCTTTGCTGTGCAGAAGCTTTTTAGCTTGATGTGATCCCGTTTGTCCAATTTTCCTTTGGTTGCCTGTGCTTTGGACGTGGTACTCAAGAAGTCCTTGCCCAGACCAACGATCTGAAGCATTTCCCAAAGCTTGCTTCTAGTAGTTTCATAGTTTCAGGTCTTAGATTTAAGCCTTTAATCCATTTTGATTTGGTTTTTGTATATGGCAAGAGATAAGGGTCTAGTTTCATTCTTCTGCATATGGATACATATTTTTTCCAGCACCATTTATTGAAGAAACTATGCTTTCCCCAATGTATGTGCTTGGAAACTTTGTCTAGGATAAGTTTACTATAGATATGTGGATTTATTTCTGGGTTCTCAACTTTGTTCCATTGGTCTATGTGTGTATATTTATGCCAGTACCATGCTGTTTTGGTAACCAAGCTCTGTAGTATAATTTGAAATCAGGTAATGTGATTCCTCCAGTTTTATTCTTTTTGCTCAGGATGTATTTGGCTATTCTGGGTCTTTTGTTGTTCCATATAAATTTTAGGATTATTTTTTCTATTTCTGTGAAGCATGTCGTTGGTATTTTGGTGACAATTGCATTGAATCTGTACATTGCTTTTGGTGGTATGGACATTTTAACAATATTGATTCTTCCAATCCATGAGCATGGAATATCTTTCCATTTTTTGGTGTGTCTTCTTCAAGTTCTTTCATCAATGTTTTACAGTTTTCATTATAGAGATCTTTCCCTTCTTTGGTTAAGTTTATTCCTAGGTATTTTATTTTATTTGTATCTATTACAAATAGGATTATTTTCTTGGTTTTCTTTTTCAGATTGTTTACTGTTGGCATATAGAAATGCTACTGATTTTTGTATGTTGAGTTTGTATCCTGCAACTTTACTGTATTTTCTGTATTTGTTTATCAGTTATAATAGTTTTTTGTGGAGTCTTTAGGTTACTCTAGATATAAGATCACATCATCTGCGATCAATGATGATTTGACTTCTTACTTTCCAGTGTTGATGCCCTTTATTTCTTTCTCTTGTCTGGCTCCTCTAGCTAGAACTTCTAGTACTATGTTGAATAACAATGGGGAAAGTGGGCATCCTTGTCTTGTTCCAGATCTTGAGGAAAGGCCTTCCGTTCTCCCATTAAGTATGACACTAGCTGTGGGTCTGTCAGATATGGCTTTTATTGTGTTGATGTAAGTTCCTTCTATACCCAGTTTTTGATTTTTTTTTATCATGAATGGATGTAGAATTTTAACAAATGTTTTTTCAGCGTCAATTGAAGTGATGGTATGTTTTTTGTCCTTTGTTCTGTTGATATTATATATCACATTGATTTGCATATGTTGAACCATCCTTGCATCACTGGGATGAATCTGAGTTGATCATGATGAATAATCTTTTTCATGTGTTGCTGAATTCAGTTTATTAGTGTTTTGTTGAGGATTTTTGCAGCTATGTTCATCTGACATATTGGCCTATAGTTTTTGTTGTTGTTATGTCTTTGTCTGGTTTTGGTATCAGGGTGATACAGGCCTCACAGAATGAGTTTAGGAGTATCCCCTCCTCCACAATTTTTTAAATAATTTAAGCAGGATTGGTATTAGTTCTTCTCTGAATGCTTTGTGGAATTCAGCAGTGAAGCCATTAAGCCCTGGGCTTTTCTTTGATGAGAGATTTTTATTATTGCTTCTATCTCATTATGTGTTATTGGTTTATTCAGGTTTTGGATTTCTTCCTGGTTCAATTTTGGTAGGTTGTATGTGTCTAGGAATTTATCCATTTCTTTTAGGTTTTTCAATTTATTGGCATATAATTGCCCATAGTAGTCTCCAATGATCCTTTGAATTTCTGCAGTATTAGTTGTAATGTCTCTTTTTTCATCTCTGATTTTATTTATTTGGGTATTCTTTCTTTTTTTTGTCTTAGTCTGGCTAAAGATGTGTCAATTTTGTTTATCTTTTCAGAAAAAAAAACTTTTAGTTTTGTTGATATTTTGTATTTTTTTGTTTCGATTTTATTTATTTCTGTTCTGATCTTTATTATTTCTTTTCTTCTACTAATCTTGGGTTTGGTTTGCTCTTGTTTTTCTAGTTCTTTAAGATTCATCATTGTGTTGTTTATTTGAACCTTTTCTATTTTTTTGTTGTAGGCACTTACTGCTATAAACTTTCCTCTTAGTACAACTTTTCTGTATCCCATAGGTTTTGATATGTTGTATTTTCATTTTCGTTTGTTCCAAGAAATTTTAAAATTTGCTTCTGAATCTCTTCATTGACCCATTGATCATTCAGGAGTGTATGATCTAAGTCTTTGGTCACTGCTGCCATATCAGTACAGGGAGTTCCCTAAGCCCAATAATGCTGTGACTTTTGCAGAGTCCTGGTGGTATCACCTTAGTGGGCTTGGGTAAGACATGGGGAATTCCTTGGATTACAAGGCAAAGTCTCTTATTCTGTTCCCTCACTCTCTGTGCAGGGCTGCAGGTTTGGGGGAGGAGTGATATGGGTACTCCCTTGTAGCCACCAGTACCAGGTCACACCTGAACCCAGTCCAGTCTCACTGAAAGCCCATAGTGACTGCTGCCTGGCTACCTCTGATATTTATTCAAAGCCCAAGGGCTCTTTAGTCAGCAGGTGGTAAATCCTGCTAGGACTGGGTCGTTCCCTTCAGAGCAGCATGTTTCCTTCTGGCCCAGGGTGGGTCTAGAAATGCCATCCATCTAGAAAGGCCTGGAATCAGGGCCTTCAGGAGTCTGCTTGGTACTTCATTTTACTGTGGCTGAGGTGGTACCCAGGTTGCAAAACAAAGTCCTCTGAACTATTCCTTTTCTTTTCCCCAAGTGGAAGAAGATTTTCCCTGAGCTTCACTGCTTGGAGTTGGGGGTATGTGTGACACAGGCACTGGCTTGGCCACAGCTGCTGGTGTCTCACTGGGTTGCATGCACCCCAATTCCCCTGGCTCTGAACTAGCACAGCCACAGGAATTGCAGCCCAAGGACTGCAGTCTTTGTTGCTTGACTGCCTTACGAATTTATTCCAGGCCCCAGGCCACTTTTTGTCAGCCAGTGAGGGGGCTAGCTGGAACTCGGGATTCGGGGCAGAGGATTTCCCTCAGGCCACCTTGGTCTAAATGCTTCCTTCATGGGCACCAGCAGTATTCTGCCCTGTGCTGTGTTCCCCTGTGACAGGGAGGCCCTGAGTCCCAGTGCAAAGTCCCACAGTCACTTCACTCTCCCTTCCCTGGGCACACAGAGTCTCTCTCCACTCAGCTCACTGGCATGGCACTGCCAGGGCATGTAGGCAAAGTGGTGTAGGCAGTGCACAACTATCTTTTCTGTCCTCTTCAGCACCTCTTTCCTTGATATAATCTTAAAACCAGGTTCTGTGGTGGCTCACCTGATTTTTGGTTCTTTTGAAGGTGCTTCCTTGTATGGATAGTTATTGAATTTGGTGTTTGTGGGGAGGGATAATCGCTGGAGGTTTCTGTTTGGCCATCTTGCTCCACACCCTCTCTCGAGTGTGTTTTTTATCCACTATAATTTTGACACTAGCTACGTGACCTTACTCACAGAGATGGATTTCATGAGCTCCCTCTGTGTCCCGGCTGCCTCTCCTCTTTCTTGAAACCTCCCCCACCTCTCCACGATCTGGGACATGCCTGGGATTGCAGAGGGCCTCCAAAACCTTGCTGGCATCCATGCTGATTAGTTGGTGTTTATTCATTATTGGTTATCAAATATGTTAAATTTCACCCATATTAGTTCCGTAGAAGTATTATAAAAAAATTCCGTATTCAAATCGGTTGGAGATATAAGAGAGACATAAGGTTCAGTGTCTCCCAACATGCTTGAGAGCCTCTATCCCTCCAAGGAGAAGCTCAGGGTCCAGAGAGCATCAGAGTACACTTCGGGAAACACTCCTGATCCAATTCACTGGAGTTATTTATCTTTTTGTGTTAAATTCCACCCCTGTCTAAGGCTTCTCCACCCTGCTACCTCAGCTCTCTTTCTAAAACACAGCTATGATTCGGTTATTTCCCTGCATACAAACTGGGTAATTTTTCATGCCTGCAGAAAACAGGCCAAACTTTTTATAAGGGCTTTCAAGACTCTTTGCAAACTGTCACTTATCCACCTGTTAACACCAGTCATTCCCAACCCTTCCCACAAGGCCTGTGTGGAACACAAGGGACTACTTTGAACATAGAAAAGATTTCATGGCTCTTTACCTCCTCTTTATTGCCTTGCCGTGGGTTCCTGATCCTGTAGAGCCCAGCACGAATTGCATTCCTCCTATGAAGTCATTCTCAAGCTCCTTACTCCCAGGGAGTCTCTCCTCTCTGCTCTCAGCTGTCATGGCAATTTGTTTACTTTTAGACCATTTATCCCAGGCCCAACTGTGTCACTGGTTGGCCACATCCATTTAGATCTTCTTCACCAGACGGTGACCTCTGGAACTACAACCTGCTCATTTCCTAGTTGCCCAGCCTGCCCCACCCCGCTCCCTAGGCTATGGCTTCATATCTGGCACCCAAGTGTAGTGTTGTTTCATCAACCTGAGCTAATCGGAAAATGTAAGTGATGTTACTGAAAGGGCACTCAATCAGAAGATCAGGTCTTCAAGACAACCACTGACTCTGAGTAGTTATGTGACCTTGGGCATGTTGTGTAAGGCCGGGGGCTCTGTGTCCCCAAAGGGTGAATGAAGAGTCTGGCCCAAGCCCAGTTTCTCTGCAGTACCTTGAGCCCATGCCTGACCTTGCATGTATAAACATCCATTTTAATTGTTTTTTAAATTTGTATTAGGGCCATCTGACATGCCCAGTAAATATTAATCTACTTTCCTTTGACTGTCAGTGAATTCTCCACCTACAAGGACTAGTCATCTTTAGCCTGAGATTTCTGGCCACTTTGGGTCAATATCAAAGGTGCTCTAGGAAGCCCTTTCTATAGATAAACTGTCAGCACCACACTGAAAAATCAGTACACAGAGGGGAGCGACAGCTCGACAGTTCTGGGAGAAGCAGGGGTCCTGTCTCCCACTGCCTTGATTCAAGCATCTTTACCCTTCACCCGGGGCACCTCCACAACCTGGCTACCCACACTCGTGCCCCACAAGGAGGCCCAGATGACCTTGCACATGCAACGTTATTGCTTGCCTTGAATCTGCCAGTGATCACCAGTGCTTTCAGGGCCACGTTTAAAAGGCTTTTCATGATCTGATCTCTGTTCTTCTCCCCTGGCCACTCTTTTATTCACTTCTTATTGCAACCCATAACTTACTAGCCATTTCTTATCAACTTAGGGCTACCAGATAAAACCCAGGACGCCCAATTAAACTTGGATTTCAGATAAATCATAAAAAAGTTTTAGTGTAAGTATGTTCTAAATATTAAATGGTATATATTTATACTTACCCTAAAACATTATTTGTTGTTTATCCAAAACTCAAATTTAACAGGGTGTCCTGGATTTTTATTTGCTAAATCTGGCAACTCTGCCTATCATACTTCTCCCATGCTGTCATTTCTTCCACAAACACATTTTTCTCCCTTCTCTTCCTGCTTCATATCTATGCATCATTCAGGAAGCCTTCCATTTCCTCTGAAAAGCTTCTGTCACCTCCCAATTTAATTTAGATGCTTCTCTGTGGTACTCTGGGCCTATGTCTAATAACATACTTATAAAAATCTACTGTAATTATTTGTGTGTGTTTTTGTCTGTCTCACTAAACATTTCTTGAGGGCAGGATTCAGGGTATATTCTTGATCTATTCCTATAAGCAGAAACAGAATAACAGAATGGCTGGCACATACATAATAGCTGTTTGATAATGTTTGTTCAATGAATCAAATGGTGTCATTTTACTAGCTTTGGAAAGTACACAAGAAAAACACGTGGGCAGAGGCTTAGGTTTTCAGGGTGAAGCAGAAGAGGATAACAGACATCAAAACTACTAACTCATTTCCAGACAGCCATACTCACATTTAAGGGGACTGCAGTTATCATGCAGACTACAGATGCCAGAACAACATCTCAGTAAAGCACAGTCAGAAAGATCATGGCCAGGTGTCAGTGACTGAGAACATACAGATGAGTCTGGAGACATGAACTAGTGCTTTGGAAGCCTTGAAACTCAGTGTCCCTACGGAAGAATAAGCCCTAGGACAATGTGAATTTGACAGTAAAGATAAAATTGATCATCTGGCTGACAAATAAAGGTTATACCAAATGGGACCATCTTGCCACATCCATCTTAACAAAACCCTGATCTCATAAGCAATGGTCCCCAGAGGATTCATGAACAGTGAGTGGCTTGGGAGCACCACACCAAGTCCTCCTGCTGGGTGCATGAGGGGATGGCATGTCCAGTGCAGGCAGCAAGAGCTTGCAAAGGCAGGTGGCAACTTTCCTGTTTTATTTTTAGGACCATCTTCCAAAATTCCTCTTCTTTTAATTTACTGCTCATGCTACTTCTAAGCCTAATTTCAGGATTAGTTAGAGCTGCAAGGGGAATTATGTAAAGGAAAATTTGCTGGATCTACAAAAGAAAAAAACAAAGAAAAACACAGGCTGTCCATACATGTCAGTGTCTTAGAATCCCAACTCATCCTTGTTTCATTGGCTTCTTAATCAGAAGCTTTTCCCCATTTTTCTGTTCTTTCCTTTTGCTTCTAATCAATCTACCCCCTGAGCCCCATTCCCCAAGTGAATGGTTTTTGGGTTAGTAGATAATTAATAATGTATAAGCTACTGTCCTACACTTTCAGAATAAAAATTAAGAGCCTGAAAAATATCTACAGTTTTTGCAGTACTCTTCTTCTAAGATCTATCCTAAGGAACAAATCAGAAGCTAAAGATTTATGTTCTATCATGCTCATTACAATATTGCCATAATAAATAAATTGGAGACATTCATGCAATAAAATACTATACAATCATTAGAAAAATATTTTCTAGGAATTATTAACAACAAAAGGAAATGCTTTTGACTACTATTATGAAAATCAAAATAAAAGAGAAAATTTGAAATAAATATGTATATATTTATATATGAGAAACAATATAACATTGAGGTTAGGAGTCAGACAGACTCAGACTTACCAATTTTTAGTTGAGATCCTATGAAAATTCCCTGGATGTCATTATAAAATAAGAAGGATAGAACCTCTCTAAAAGAGGTTTTTGTGAATTTGAATGAGAGATCATTTTTCAAATGCCTATTCTAGTCCTCCCACATAGTAGGAATTCAATAAAAGATATTTATATATAAATAGACAAAAATCCAAAGTATTACCACCAAAAACATATATGAAAATATTAACAGTGGTCATCAATAGGTAGTGTGGTATTACAGGTTTTTCAATTTATTCTCCATGTCTGTTTATTTTTTGAAATTACCTATAGTGAATATATATTACTTTTGTAATTATAATTAAAACATTATATTAAATAAATTGACATAAATCTTGTAACAGCCAAGATACTTATTCAGAAATAAGAAATGCTTTATTTTTGTATCTATCTTCTTTTCTTATTAGAGAAACGATAAAAAGATCCAGGGAGATTGTCAAAAATATGTCCAGATCAAAAACGAGACTTTGTGCTGGGCATGGTGGCTCATGCCTATAATTTTAGCACTTTGGGAGGCTGAGGCAGGAGGATTGCTTGAGCTCAGGAGTTCAAGACCAGCCTGAACAAGAGTGAGGCCAAGACCACGTCTTTACTAAAAATAGAAAAAAATTAGCCGGGTGTGGTGACCTGCACCTGTAGTCCCAGCTACTCGGGAGGCTGAGGCAGGGGGATGGCTTAAGCCCAGGAGTTTGAGGTTGCAGTGAGCTAGGCTGACGCCATGGCACTCTAGCCCAGGCAACAAAGTGAGACTCTGTCTCAAAAAAAAAAAAAAAAAGTATAGTATAGCAAAACATTAACCAGTAACATAGTTGTTAAAATAAATTAAAGGGGAAAAAAAAAAAGGAGACTGTGTGACCTAATACTTCCTGGCAGAAATGAAGGCTCACGGTGGCTCTTGCCTACTTAAGCAAATTCTTAACTCAGAAAACCAGTCCATAAGCACTATGTTTGTATTATATTTGTAAAACTTAATACTACCTAAATAGTGATATATTGTGGTTTCTGAAAATAATGTTCTGCAGCAAGGACACCAAATTAATTATCTCTGGTGAAGAACTGTGTTAGTGGGAGCAATACTCAGGACAGGATAAATCTTTCACCAGTTACATGCCTGATTATAAACCTTGAAAAGCTTTATACAGCAGCCTGCATTTATTTAGGGACATTTTTTAGTTTGCTTATGGATATTTCCTCCATCCTCTGGTGCTATTATGGACTTCTGGGCTTAACTGACTTCTATCTGGTCTTCTGCATTCAGATCTCTCTGCAGAATGACAGTTAGTAATGAGAAGAGGAACGTGTTATCATGAACAATGTTGAGATTGTAGGAGGGAAATATAGAAGCCACAGCAGTTTAAACCTTACCAAAGAGGAAATACCCTCCCCAAATAAAAGGCAATCATGCATGTCAAATACGACAAAGGTTATTACTACTTTGTTTATAATGAATTATATGTCAGTGTGAGCTGATGACAAGAGCTCCCTTCTGTCCTCTGTCCTCTGCCCTGAGCCATCAAGTTGGTCTGAACCATCATCATAGTCCATCAAACTGCAATAACTGCAGGAACTTCAGGGTTGTTTGCTCTGCTGCTGGCCTCTTGGTACTCAAATCAGCTCTTCTTTCCAGGCTCAACTATGTCATGTTCATGACCTTAATTACAGCTTACAATTTAGATAATGTGATAAATCAGGAGACTAATGAGTGAAATGTGTATTTAGAAAGGAGACGATGCCATCATTGTTTTCAGAGGAGATGACCGTATGCCTAGAAAATGCATGAAAAGTAGAAGAGATACAAAAATAAGCATCTTAAAGCCTAGATTATTTTTATTAGCAATAATCAATCATAAATTACCATGAAAAGGATATGACATGCAACAGTGGTTCTTCCGGGAGCCAGACATATGGAGTGGATTCCATCCAGAGGTAGGGGAATGGCACAGTCCCCAAACCTGCACCTCACTTGACCCCGGGGTCTCTAAACCATTCTGTTTTTGTCCAGAGTTCCACAAGGTCAATTTTGAAAGTATTCACCAGCTTCTGGTCATGGGAATCACAGTGAGGAATAAACCAAGCCATATTCCCCACCATCCTCATCTTCTCCTGAGACAAAAGACATTTTCCCAAAATGTTTACTGGGCTGTTTGCCTCCAGCATCAACAGTCTTTTACATTTTTACCACAAAGTGGTTTTAGCTGCCTGGACCACATCACCGTTTGGACAGTAAGATGTTCTGGTTAAGGGCATTGTACATTGTAGTGGGTTGAATGGTGACTCCCCAAAGATAGGCCCATGTCCAATTCTCTAGAAACTCTGAATGTGGCCTTATTTGGAAAAAGGACCTTTGCAGATATAGTTTAGAGTCTTGAGATAAGATTATTCTGTATTAAACAGGTAGGCTCTGTGTCTGATGAGAAGTGTCCTTAGGCACATGGAGGAGAAACAGACGGAGGGGAGGAGGCAGTGTGAACCTGGAGGCAGAGATTGGAGTGATGTGGCTACAAGCCAAGGGATGCCACAGAAACTTGCTCCTGGATGAAAAACATTCTCCTTTAGACCCTCTGAAGAGAGCTTGGCCCTGCTGACATTTTGATTTCAAACTTCTGGTCTCTAGAATTACGAGACAGTAAGTTGTTGTTGTTTTAAGCCATCTAGTTTGTGGTAATTTGTCTGAGCAGCCTCAGGAAACTCAGGGGTTCTAAAATTAGCAAGCCAGGGTTTCAGTCCCAAATCCGATATGACCTAGGGCAAGTTGACAAACCTCTCTACAGCTTTCACTATAAAATGGAAATTATAATATAGTGCAGTCATGTACTGCATAATGCCATTTTGGTCACGATTGACCACATATCCAACAGGGGTCCTATGAGATTATAATACTGTATTTTTACTGTACCTTTCTGTGTTTAGCTGTGTTTAGATACACAAATGCTTACCATTGTGCTACAATTGGCTACAGCATTCAGTATAGTAACATGCTGTATAGGATTGTAGCCTAGGAGCAATAGGCCATACCACGTAGCCTAGGTGTGTAGTAGGCTATGCCATCTGGGTTTGTGTGAGTACACTCTATGATGTTTGCCCAATGATGAAATTACCTAATGACACATTTCTCAGAATATATCCCTGTCACTGGGTGGCACAAGACTTTATGTTCCTTATAGGGCTGTTGTGAGATTTAAATAAGATGTCTATACGTTATTATTATTATTGCACATATATTATATAATTAAAAGGCCAATGAAGGGGCTTTGCTTGAACAAGGGAAGAGAGTTCTCTAAAGACATACTGGGTCATCAGAACTATTCTCTTCAAATAATTTCTTATCAGATAGAAACTACCTTTGGCATTTCAATGTCAGCTCTGTGTTAGCTTGTACCTAGCATATTTTCAAATGCCCTGTGGTCTGTTTTACAGGAGACAGGGCTTTGCAGGTGTCCTCAACCCATGGCCTCAATTTGACACACTGAGTGGATTGACCTAGTTTCATCATGATCTTTTATTTCTAGATGCTATTTAATAGTATTGAATATTTGTCTTTGCCTCATTTTTAATTCATTTGTAGCTTGCTCCTCGACTATAAATTATTTTGAAGTGAATTATGCATCTTTTGTATGCTCTATGGAACCTTGTCCATAGTGGGTCTGTGATAAACAACTGAGTGGATAATGAAAGTCTCTCATGGGCAAGTAAGGAGGCATCAGGAAGCTGAGACACACTCTGGGGGCCTTCACAGGATGGCCTACTATTGACTGGACTTCTCTCCTACCTTCCAGTGTGTGAAATTTTGCAATTTTACTTTGCTCAGAGCATCCTGACTCCTTCTCTCTAGCTCAGGATTCAGACTCCAGCCTGAATTGTCATTTCCTGAGAAAATCCTTCCCTGATACCCTGTACTGGTTAGGTCCACCTGCTAATCACATCCACAAAAGCCTCTACTCCTTCAAAACACACGCTCGTCTGCAATGGTCAGTGGAACCCACGTCTTTCTCAGAAGACAATAAACTCTATTATGGGGACCAGGAAGGTTTATTTCCACCTGCCTCTCCATATCAGTTCATCTCCTGGTACCTATTTGTCATGTACTTAATAAATAGAGCTGCCCATGCTCCCACACAGTAAAAAGAATATTTTCTCTTTCTCTTCTTCAGCTTTCGTCTGGTATTTCCTTTCTTTTCTTTTCTTTTCTTTCTTTTTTTTTTTTTTGAGACAGAGTCTTGCTCTGTCGCCCAGGTGGAGTGCAGTGGTGTCATTGTAGCTCACTGCAGCCTCAAGTTCCTGGGCTCAAACGACCCTCCTGCCTCAGCCTCCCAAGTAGCTGGGATTACAGGCCAGTGCCATGATGCTCCACTAATTTTTCTATTTTTAGTAAAGAGGGGTCTCACTCTTGCTCAGGCTAGTTTTGAACTCCTGAGCTTAAGCCATCCTCCGGCCTTGGCCTCCCAGAGTGCTAGGATTATAGGTGTGAGCCATCACACCCGGCCTTGTCTGATATTTTCTTAGAAACATTTTTTTTTCTATGCACATTGGTTTGTCAAGGACTAAAATGCTGACATGTATATTATACTTTTTTTAATGTCAAAATAATTTAGGGACTTAATGGACTCAGTGAAAAATACTATTTTCAGAAATGACCAATTTGAGTTCTCAGTCTTCCTTTGCAACCCTGCAGAGTTGACATGAATTTCTATAGCAGCAAGGACACAAAGCCTTAGTTTCCGGGACAAAATAATGTGCAAGCAAATTATAATTTCCAGGAAAATTGTGTAGAAATAAAAGTAAGACATTAGAAATGAACTAAAGTTACCAATTTTATTAGTATGGTGGCAAAAGCCAATTCAAGAGAAGCCAATGAAATTTCATTCTCTTCAAATACATTGGTGGTATTTTCCATACTGTATTCTGTGGAGTGCCGTTCCCATGGGATGATCCATGAAAAAGAGCTTAATGAATAAATTTGTTTTAGAAACACTGTGATGTCTAACCCCTTTGGAAGAGTCTAATACGTATTAGCACATTAAATTCTCTGTAGTATCCTACTATTGAGATATATTCAACTTCGTATACACCAGTGATTCCTAAACTTGTTTAAACAAGCAGTTCTCAAACTTATCTGACGTAATCTTGTTTTGTTAAACAGTCATACCTATTTACATCCTGAGGAAATAAAGCTCCTTGGAATACACTTTAGGAAATTCTGTACTAGGGTGATGATAACAGACATAAGAATGTAAAATTACAGAAGCACAAAGGTATAACAATTATTACCCCCCTTGAAGGGTAACCCTGAGTTGGTTATGCCTCTTAATCATTATTTAGGGTCAATACCTTACCTCTGCAAAGCCAGTCCCAGTGTGTTAGGCATTTAGTCTTTGCAAATGTGGCCAAGGACATGAAAACCAGATGGTTATTTAACTGTATAGCAGTAGAGTAAGTTCACAGAATGAAAGACAGCCAGAACTTTCTCAAAGCTATGATTGCCTTGTTTTTAGTCACAATCAAAAGTTCTTCTAAGTGTTTTCCATGCACAAGGTACTTAATAATCAGTATAAGAACTGGTATCCAACATTGTTGAAAAATGTTCTCAACTCTGTGGAATTATCAAGAGGACCAAACCAGCAAAATTAAGAGAGGATACTTTGTAAACTGTAAAGTGCTTGACTAAGCACTTTGCCACTGTATTTAGTGCAACCCTCTGAGCAAGAGGATTGTCATCAATATCCCTGAAATTGCCTCCCATGTTGTCTTGGAAGTTCTGGTTATTACAGAGAAGAGACACAGAACAAGGCTCTGAAGTCTTATCTTGACAAATTGCCTACATGGCAGCTTGTTCACGGGAGCTGAAATTTCATCTGAATTCTAATGCCGGCATTGTGTTGACATTACCAAGTCAAGCTCAGACACTTAGGCTCAAGATTCACCCACCATACAAATTTTTTTCATTACTGCCATGTCCTCACATTTTCAAAGTCTGACTTGCAAGAGATTACACACGTTTGAGCACTGTCAACAAATGAGATCTGACAAGTAAACATTTTGCAGCAATGGGTTTTGAAATCTGGACTTTGATTGCCTTCAACGCCCCATGATATCGTATCACAGGTTCTTCACACAATGTATTAGAAGTGTCCTTCTCTTTTGAAAAGCCCCAGGGAATCAATAAAGAGTGAGAATTTTTAACAAGCTGAACACCTCAGAGCTAAAGCAATTAGGTCACGAAGCTTGACACGCCACCCTTTGAAGGTGAACCTTGGAAACTGAGAGACAATTAATTGGAAGAAAGTCTGTTTCATCTGCAATTTTCCTACAAAGACTGGGAGCCTCTGCCCCTTGTTAGGGGCTCTCAAAGAATAGTCTAGAAAAGCATTTTCACCAACCAGCACTCAGGAGAACCCCAGAGTCCTCTGAAATACACAGAACAAAGTCCCGATAGGACACATGAGTTACAATAAAATCAAAGTGGCACCGTTTGTTACAGACTCAAGGTCTCTTAATCCAGGCTCCATTTACACGGTAGAAATGGAGGCCTGGCAATGATGTCCTCAAGTAGTACAGCACAACAGAAGGATGCAACTTTGAAGTCAGAAGACTCACATCTTAGTCCAAATTCTATTTGTTACTAGCTACGGGACCTTGTTGGTTGTTGTTTGTGAAGGGAGATTAATTCCTCAGGCTTCGGTTTCCTCCCCTTCACTGTAAAGTAGAAAATAATATGTCCTGCAAGATATAACAACTACAGAAAATACAAGTAAGCATACTTTGTAAAGTGTGAATGACTGTCTTAGTTTGAATTCCCCCAACCAGATCCTGACACAAGGGTTTGAGTGCAGTAGTTTATTTGGAAGATAATTCTAGGAAACCTCAGTAGGCGGAAGGGAAAGAAGCAGTGCTGGGTATGATATCAGATAAATTATCACTGCATGCAACTGACTTAATCTGGCTGAGAACTCTGGGAAGCAGTGCGGGACACACACCTCAGAGCTCTCTCACCTGAGGGTCCAGCCACTGAGGAAGGCTGTTCTGGACAAGACAAGACTAATACTTGACACTTCAGCCTGCCACGTGCACAAGCCCAGTGGGCTGAGAGAAAGCTGTTAGCCTCAGGCAAGAGCCAAGAGATCAGAGCTAACCATTCACAGCTCTCAGAATCCAGACTTTCTGGAAACTAGTATGATGACTGTTCCCTTTTTTTATTAAAAAAAATGAAATTAAATAAAATATAGAATAGAACAGAGAAACTGCAATAAATATCAACATACATATTATGCAGAATTAACAAAGTTTATATATTTTTTAAATTTCTTTTAAATGTATTTTAAGGGGGAAAAAAAGGAGAAAAACCCTTCAAAGCTACCTGAGCTCCCTTTTGTGATCTTCTCAGTCCTTTGTCCTGTCACTTCAGAATCATGAATTTGATGAAAATTTTTGCCTTTGAGTTTTTATAAAAGTGTTAACTAAAAAGCATCCATAACCAACTTATAGTACTGTTCTGCTTGATCTACAATTTAATAGGAATGAAATAAGTGGTACCTGTCATTCTGCTACTTGTAACTTTCACTCAACATTAATTTTGAAATGTGTTCATGCTGAAACATTTATTTCCAATTGTTCTATAGCAGGAGTCAACAAACATTTTCAGTGAAGGGCCAGATGATAACTATTTTAGGCTTTCTGTGAGACATACAGTCTCTGCCACAAGTACTCAACTCTGCCATTGTATTGTGAAAGCAGCCACAGGCTACAAGGTGAATAGGCATGGCTGTCTTCCAATAAAACTTTATTGACAAAAGCAGGCAGTGGGCTGTGGTTTGCTGGATCTACTCTATAGTGTTCCATCACAAGAATATATCATGTTTTATTTATCCATTTCCTAGTGGATGGCTATTTAGATATTTTCTAATATTTTACAATTATAAGTAATGATTCAATAAACATTCTTATGCATGTCTCCTTAAGCAGATATGTAAGAATTTCTTCAGGTATTTACTTAAAAATAGAATTACTGGTCATAGATGATGTACATTTTTAACTTTGTCAGCTATTATCAAATTACCCTCCAAAGTGGTTGTATTGGTTTACATTCCAGTCAAGTGTAGAATTTCCATTTCTTCACACCCCTGCCAGTACTTGTTATTACTCAACTTTTTTAACACTATTCAGTCTGATGGCCTGACTTAGTACTACAGTTTCACTTTAAAAGTTCCTGATTGTTAGAGAGGAAGAGCTTCCTCCCACCCCAGGTTTATTGGCCATTGGATTCCCTCTTCTGTGAATGGATTTCAGCTGCTTTGCTCATGTTTTCTACTAGATTGTTTTTCATTGCTCTGTTGATAGATAGAATTCTTGTTCATTCCGGATCTTAGTTCTTGTTATATGTGTTGAAAATATGGTATCTTTTCCCAATCTGTGTCTTTTAACTTTGTAATGGTATGTTTTATCATGTGAACATTTTAAGTTTTGATGTAACTAACTTTATAAATTTGTTTTATAAATTATGTTTCTGAGGTTTTTTTAAAAAATCCTCAAGATGGTAAGAAAGAATGTTCAAACCTTTGTTTACCTATAGGACAGTTCCTTCTGGGGTCCCATATTTATGCACAGAGTCCAGTGGCAGTGGCTCATTTAGCTCTGGGCCCGTAGCCTCCACTGCCAGCCCCGTGAGAACACTAAAATCCAACTGTCTACAATGTATATTCAGTCGTCAAAGATAAACAACTCCAGTTTTCCTAGATTTGAGTTTCTTATGTTTGGCACCTAAAGATTGAAGATTCCCCTTTCTTGCTATTAAGTTTAACTATGTGGTTTTTTGTTGTTGTTGTTGTTGTTATATTTTACCCAGTGCTTGTATCTTTTGGAGTGAGGATGGAGGCTTTCTGTTTCTGCTTGAGTCTACCAGATGTTTGCAAGTGCCTGACAAAATCCGTTCACATTGTTTCTCCAAATAGACACCAGACCCTGTATTTACAAGATTCATGATAAAATTGGTAGCCTGGGAACAAAGCTGGCAATATTAACGCTACCTAGTGCTATGACACGGCCCATTATGTCTAAATAGCGCACTCCTTGAGGGAAGGGACCATATGTTATACATTATTTTATCTCCAGCATCTATGACAGTGTATCAGATGCTAATATATTACATACATAATACAATACTATGACATATTTACTTGATAAACATATACATAAAAAATTCATGAAATAGAAGAAAATGTCAAGAGGCTTCACGGGGTCTACCTTGCAGAAGGGCATAAGAAAAGCAACAATTATTTCTAGACTGGATACTAGGAATCAATTCACTTAATGTTATTTATTTAGCACCTATTGGGAGTAAAATCCATCTCAATCTTGAGGGATGATATAGAAAAAAGCACAAATTATTTTGCCCTGCAGGAGCCATAAGCTCCTTGCTGTCTCATAAAAGAGTGAGGATAATACACATGAAACATTGCAGAATGTGTGTGTGTGTATGTAAACATACATAATAGACTATGTAATGGCTAAACTGCAAGCTCTATGAAAATTTAGAAAATTGAGAGATCCTTATGGAATTGGAGAGTTAAGAAAGATACTTTAAAGGAGGAGAGATTTGGTCAGATTATCTCAGAATAGGCAGCATTTGGATAGCCCACCAGAGAGAGCATTCCTGGCAGAGGGACAAGTACATGGAGAGAGCTCAGCAGATAAAACAGCAGTATGTTATGGGGCCGATGTGGGTCTGCCTCAGTTGAATATTGCCCAGTCTTCTGCATTTTTCCAACCAAATCTGGGGAGGGTGTTGGTATAACATACCTAGCAAAGAGCGAGGTCTGGAAAGATATTTCACAAGAGATTCTAAAAGGAGAGGTGAAGACTGCATCTCATAGGGCACACCCCCCACTGACTATGAAAGTCATTTTCAAACTTTCTTTGGTTTCTAGGCTGTAACCCAGTAGAAGACTCATAAAAGCACCTCTGATTGTCTCTCCAGCAGAGTAATTCTGGGATTTGAGATCTGTACTTAGTTCTGCCCCACATACCCTGTGCTCTAAGGGTAGAGACGTGGCACTGGCAGTAGCAGCAAGTGCCACGTGTCCTGGCTGATAAGAAGGTAGAGGGTGAATGCATCTGCAGGGGAAACTGATCTTTGCTCATGGTCTGGTGAGTTTGCATCCTTGGCTGCAGAAATAAGCCTGGCAGCAAAGCCAGCTTCAAACCTTTTATTCAGGTGAAACCATGATGAAAGTGCCTAGAAAAGAAGTGAGCACAGAATATGCTTGTTTTCCTTTTTTAGTTACTTGAGGCAGACTGTTGTAGTAAGAAAGGAGAATGTTTCACGCTTGCTCATCTCCAGCCTGACTTCAATTGTGTGTGGACACACTGCCTGGCTCTCACAAGTGGCTCACTTCTCATGAGCAGTCACATCTTTGTGTGTTTGGAGCCCAGACTTCTGTTCCCTGCTGCTGAACAACTCTATTCCCTTCCTTGACCTCTACCCCTTCCCCAGCATGGATTTATGGTCCCTTAGTCTTTATTTTCTCATGAATAAAGGCTTCTTAACTGACTGTATTTGCTAAGTTCACCAAATGAGAGAATAATGACCACCTCAAAAAGACCTGAGAACAATTCTCCAAATTTTAAGAATTCAGTGTCATTTAGTGGAAAACTATACAAAATATTTGGATTATCAGGATGGATTTTTAAAATGCAAAGAGCACAGACTCTTTTGCCCGATTAAAAAATGGGCAAAAGATCTGGACACTGCACCGAAAAAGAAATAAAGATGCCAAATAAACATACGAAAAAAAGGTACAACTTCATTTGTCATTAGGATATTGCAAATTAAAACAATAATGAAATATTCCTATATACCTTTTAGAATGGCTAAAAAAACCTAACAATACTAATTTCTGGCAATAAATGGATCAATAGGAACTTTCAATCATTGCTAGTGGAAATGCAAAATGGTACAGCTACTTTGGAGCACAGTTTGGCAGTTTCTTACAAAGCTAAGCATAGTCTTACCATATAATCCATCAATAATGCTACTAGGTATTTACTTAACTGACTTGAAAACTTAAAAACCTACATATAAATGTTTATAGCAACTTCATTTATAATCACCCGAAAGTGGAAGTAATGAAGATGTCCTTCAAAGGTGAATTGACAAACTAACTGTAGTATATCCATACAATGGAAACTATTCAAAAATACAAAGACTGAGCTATGGCGCCTGCAATGGCATGGACGAATCTTAAATGAATATTTTTCAGTGAGAGAACTTAGTCTGAAAAGGCTACATAGTATATGATTTTAACTACACGACCATGAGGAAGAGGCAAAACTATAGAGATGGTAGACAGATCAGAGGCTGCCAGGAGTTCCATAGGGGAAAGGAGGAGGGTTGAATACTTGAAGCACAAAGGATTTTTTAGGCTGGTAAAACTGTTCCATATGATACTATAGTGGTAGATACTTGACACAATGCATTTTTCAAAACCCATAGAATTTTACAGCAAAAAAGTAGTATATGCAAATTTTTAAACGTCTCTTAAGAGGTCTGAGAATTCCAGGATTGAATATAGAATGTGGCAAAATTATTTCACCGTATTACAAATGTATGAAACATGCTCCCTGAGGAGTATGGAAGGAAGGTGGTGACCTAAGTAACTTTGACAATGAGTGGAGTTTATTAGACTAAAGGCAAAAGTAATTGCACATAAGCACTGTACTCTGACCGATAAGCTGCTGCCCTACAGGTATATGCATCAACAATTCTGAAAGCCCCATGCATGAATATATACTAGAATTGAACAATTAAATTAAATTAAATTAAGGTATATACATGTAGAATTCACAAATGTGTTTCCTTGCTTTGTCAGCAGAGGGGGCTTAGAAGCGGTGATATCCTGGGAGCAATCAGCCTACACAACACCTAGATTTTGGTTTCTAATACCATTCTCTAGTAAAATGAACCAGGGATCTTTGGAGAAATGGCTGATTCTAGGACTAGGACAGGAAATGCTCAAGATGAACCTAAACCATCTTGTGGTATAAGAAAATAAGAAAGTGCTAAAAAATAGTTTTAAAAAACCCCACAAAGATGGGGTATATCAAAGAACATAGGAACCAACTGAAAGAACTACCAATGGCTACAAAATAAATATAGTATTGGATTAAAACACAACATATAAAATAAATATTCATGAACCCATACTGATATATATATATAAATGATGGAATACAAACTATCCATCAGACAAGGGATTAATAACCAGAATATATAAGAAACTCAAACAGTTCAATAGCAAAAAAATTAATTCAATTAAAATATGGACAAAAGACCTGAATAGCCATTTCTCAAAAGAAGACATACAAATGGACAACAGGTATATGAAAAAAATGCTCAACATCACTAATCATCAGGAAAATGGAAATCAAAACCACTCACCCTAGTTAGAATGGCTATTATCAAAAAGATAAAAAATAACAAGTGCTAGTGAGGATGTGGAGAAAAGGGAAACCTTACACACTTTGGTGGGAATGTAAATTAGTACAGACACTATGGAAAACAGTATGGAGGTTCCTCAAAAAACTAAAAATAGAACCACTGTATGATCCAGCAATCCCACTGCAGGGTATATATCCAAAAGAAAGGAAATCAGTATATTGAAGAGATACCTGCACTCCCATGTTTATTACAGCACTATTCACAGTAGCCAAGATATGTAATCAACCTAAGTGCTCATCAACTGATAAATGGATAAATAAAACGTGGTATACATACATAAGGGATTATTATTCAGCCCTAAAAAATCTTGTCTTTTGCAGCAACATGGATGGAACTGGAGGTCATTATGTTAAGTGAAACAAGCCAGACACAGAAAGACAAATATCTCATGTTCTCACTCATATGTGGGAGCTAAAAAAGTGGATATCATGGAGGTGGACTGGAGAATGGTGGTAAACAGAGCCCAGGAAGGGAAGAGGGGAGAGGAGATGAAGAGAAGTTGGTTAAGGGGTACCAAAACACAGTTAGATAGACAAAATAAGCTCTAGTGTTCGATCACAGAGTTTGATGACTATAGTTAACAATGATACATTATATATTTTAAAATAGCTAGATTTTGGATATCCCAATTACCCTGATTCTATCATGACACATTGTATATAGGCATCAAAATATCACACGTACCCCCCCAAATATTTACAACTCTTACATATCAATAAAAAATAATTTAAGTTAATTTAAATAACTTTAATTTAAATAAATTTAAGTTAAAAAAATAAAAGGGGGAGAAGAGATAAATGCCCTGTGCAGAATAAATCCAAATAATTTATGTATATACTCTCCACTCCTTAAGTGTGGGCTGTGCATGGTGGCTTCCTCCCAAGGAGTTCAATGTGGAAAGAAGAAAACAAATAGTAACTTGATAGTGGAGAAACCCGACAAGCACTACCTTACCCAGGTGGTCAAGGTTAACAACAGTGATGAGTCATGTTGATTGTATGAGGTGACGAGAATGGCACCTTACTTCTGTGGTCTTCCTTCCAAAAACCCCTGATACCAGCATAATCATGAGAAAAACATCAGGCAAATCCCAACTGAGGGACATTCTACAAAATACCTGACCAGTATTCCTCAAAACCATCAAAGTCATCAAAAACAAGGAAAGTCTAAGAAACTGTCACAAGCAAGAGGAGTCTAAGGATATGTGATAACTAATGTATCATGTATGAATAAATTATAGATTTTAATAATAATGCATTCATATTGGTTCATTAACTGTGGCACATGTACCATACTAATAGAAGATGTTAATAATAGGGAAAATTAGGTATGGGGCATTTGTGAACTCTCTGTATTAGAGTCCCAATTTTAATATAAATCTCAAAATTATTTGAACATAAAAATTTTATTTAAAAATGAAAAGAATTCTATAAAAATTTATACTTTAAAAACTATTGCTTTACCTTAAGTTTATTAGATCTTGTAATACCAAATTATTCTATACAAAAGATTATGTACTTCAGGGATCTGACAGAAATTTACTATATATTTTATTTTTAAGTATATTTAAAATGTTTAAAATCAGAATAAAACCAACATGCATTTTAAAATGTATTATGTAGTCAATTTCAACACTGGAATTAACCAACCTGGATTCTGCTGTCCCATCAAATAGATTCATTTTTGTGTAGTGCTTCCTCAGCCACCTGTATATAACTAGTGCATATTATGATAATGCAAGGTAAGTTGTTTAAAAAAATTACCATTTGCAACTACTTTTCTGTGTGAATATGGATATGCAAAAGCCATGGCAAACATTGGTTGCAGATTCATCTTATCCTCAGCTTTCTGGTATAATCCCAATTTTGAATTGTTTGTGTTTACTGAAACAACTTCATTAAGTGACTTTAAAAAATACAATGTAGAAATACATTCTATAAATTCAATATGTTATAAAAACATTTATATTAATAAAACATCACAGTTTTATGTATTGGGATACTGTTTTCTATATTGGCCTTCCGTATTATTTAATTTTGAGACATTTCTGTTGGTTTTACTAAAAAAGCCTTGAAAATTAGTTTCCTACAACAAGGCCAAGTCTCTGCAGCCAGGAATTGATACACCAGGTGATCCATTTATTACTTTTGTCATATATAGCTATTTTCATTCAAAATTCTCACAAGTCCAGAACTAACACTTGAATCAAAAAACAAAGACGTGTGCAACTTAATAAGCAAGATAGTGCAAACTCCCAAGCCAATCACTAGTAAACAGTGTTTTCTTTTCTGATAGGAGAGATAAAAGGACAGGAGAAAGTCCAGCAGTAATGTGTTGGGGGGCATTTTTCATAGTTGGTTGAATATCAGACAAATGCCTCTGAGCATCAGTTAGCATGTTTATACACAGATACGAAAATACTCGCCCTGCCTGAAAGAGAAAGGGCAGGGACACCAAAACCCCTGAGACTCCCTCCTGGTTGTAAGATCAAAAATATTTTAGGTTTTTATCCAATTTGCCAAAGAACTGTGTTGGTTTAGTGGTATCCTACTTTAACATGCTGTTTCTGCTTTTCCCATTTCCTATTTTGTTTTCATCCATTGTGACTTTTCAGCATCCTTTACTCTTTTCAGCAATCTTGAATGCTCCCTAATAAGTCGAGTCCCCCTATCCTATTGGTCACAATTTCATTTGAAAGTCAGATATGATTTTTGGCCTGTGAAATATCTGAGAAATACTTTCCCCCCCTCCTATCTCCATGACATGGCTTTCACTTCGGTTTCTCCTGGATCTCTGGTTGCTCCTTTGCTGTCTTCTGGGGGCTCCGTTTACTCTGGCTCATGCCTTAACAACTGAAGCTCCCTCGGGCCCATCCTGGTTTCCTATTCTTCTTCCTTTTCACACCCTCCTGTGTGACGTAATCCAATCTCATGGCTTCAGCTATTGGATAATATGCAGACAACTCCAGAAGCCTGTATTTTTAATCAGGATTTCTCCAGTGAACTCCAAGTCTTTTTTCAAGTGTCTACTGAACTCTTAGTTGTCCTACAGGTATTTCAAATATGTCATGTCTAAAGCTGAACACATCATTCCCACACTTAATTCTCAGCATAATATTATTATATTCTCCCAGTTTAGCAAACCAGAAACCCAGGAGTATTTTAAAATTAATTAGCCCAATCCTGCACTAACTTACTATGACATCTATGTTGCTGTTCCTGCTTCCCTTTCCAGAGCCATAGTATGACACTTGTATAATTCTCACCTGGATCTTTCAACTGGTCTCTCAGTTTCCAGCCTGCTCCCCCTTAGATCTATATTTCTCTGATACCAAAGGAATTTTCTAAAATATAAATAATTTCATGCTTAACATCTTTCAGTGGGATATTTTAGAATAAAGTCATTTTCCTTATCTTAGGACATAAAATCATCATCCCATCCCCATATATGGCATCTGCCAAGACTCCATAACCCTGATGGGTTTTGTTAAAAATAATTTTTCTTTGTATTTTTAAATTGACTCATAATCATTGTACAAATTCATGGGATTCATAGTGATGTTTCAATACAAACAATGTATAGTGATCAGATCAGGGTAATTAGCACCTCCATCATCTCAAACATTTCTTTGTGTCGGGAACATTCTCTTCTAGCTGTTTGAAAATATATATTTGACAAGTGCTTTTTCTGTCTGAGAGTCCTCTCTGTTCTCCCCTTCTTCCTCATTTAGTTTTTCCTAACTGGCCTCGTCTTATTTATTCAGACTTTATCTATGATTCCACAGTACCTCATGCATGCCTCTATCATATCTTTTACCAAAGTAAAATACGATCACTTATGCACTTATTTCAACCCTTCATTAGACTGTAAGTTCCTTAAGGACAAGAATGGATCTTATTTGACTTTATATTCCCAACACTTAGTTCAGTGCCTGATACGTAGCCAGTATTTCAAAATCTTTGCTAACTGAATGGCACAGATGAGCACATCAGTTCTTTGAGCCTCCCATCCGTGCCATATAATTTATCACCTCAACTTCTCTACTTCGACAAGTCCTGATTTTTCTCTTTTCTATTAGGAACAATTTGCAAACAAAGAGCTTTTGTTCACTCAGCAAACCAACGATAATAAAAGGATAAATAAGTGAATTCACCTGGCAACCAATAGAGAGGTTGAGCTTGTGTATAATAGATGGTTATTAATAACATTTACCAGCCAATCTCCAGAATTTTAACCAAATTGTAGAAGTAGAGCAAGAGAAAAGGAGAGTTTTGCCCTGTGTATCAAAGCTATGCATGAATAAAATGCCCAGGCTCAGAAGAGGGCAATAAGCAGCAGCTATCTGGGAGGAATGAAAGACGGCAAGAGGTCAAAGCTGGGAGAAAAAGGAGACGATTTTTTAAAAAGTCAGAAGTCTTTAATTTCAATGGTCATTATTTATTGAAAAGACCACTTGCAGTCTTCTAGGCGATGATGTGCTGCTTCTGATTGCCAAGGAGCAGAGGAGACCACAGGAGGGAGGGACCTGGCCAAAGAAACCTTCAAAAGCTGAAGGTACCACTTGGAACTGGGTTTGAAGTTATTTAAGGTATTGGGGTTGAATATAAGTCAATATTCATAACTTTTAATAATTGGTAGATAAATTAAAGATTATCAAATGAATACATTTAGTATACTTATCCAAAAATATATTCAAAAGCACTTAAAATAAAACATTTTTATGGTATTAGAAGTGCCACATTCATTATGATTATTAATGTTATTGCTATTATTAAAAATAAGAGGCTACTCTGAACACCATAGTCTTTTAAGCAGAAGAATAATCAATGAAAAGATACAAAACACTGTAGTCTTTTAAACAGAAAAGTAATTCATGAAAAGCCACAAATCAAATGAGTTATAAACACTCGGAAAAGCAAACGGTACTAGGTCACAGCTTATATATTGTTTCTAGGGGTTCTCTATATATTCTGGAAATGAGTATTTCATATATATACACACACACACTCTTCAGTCTTTGATAGTGTCTTGAGAGGAACAGAAGTCCTTCTTTAAGGATTTACATAACGGCAATTTTTGTCTTTGTAGTTAATGTTTTATGTCTTGTTTAAAAAATCTTGGCATATCCCAAGGTAATGAAGATATTCTCTTATGTAGTCTTGCAAAAGCATTATCATTTTATCTTTCTCAATTAGACTTCAATCCAGCAAGAATTGATTTTTGAGAATGGTATGAAGTAGGGGTTTCCATACAGATATCTAATTGGCTCAGCACCATTTATTGGAAAGACCATTTTTTCTCTACAGCTGTGCAGGGGCATTCTTATAAAAAATCAAATCTCTGTAAGTGTGGGCCTATTTCTGGACATTCTCTTCTGGCTTACTGTTCCATTTGTTTATCCTTGCATCATTGCTGTGCTGTCTTAATAACATAGCTTCATAATAAGCTTTGATATCTGGTAATGAAATTGCTTCAATATGGTCTTATTCATGATTATCTTGGCTGGCCTTCAAATTTCATATATATTTTCGAATAATTTTGTAATTTCTACACTAAAACTCTGATAGGATTTTCATTAGTATGACAATGAATGTATAGGTTAAACTAGAGACATATCTATAGTATTAACTCTTTCAATCCATGCGGAAGGGTATATTCCTCTATTTAGGTATTCTTTAATTTATCTCAGTAATGTTTCATAATTTTCTATGTAGAGATATATTACAGTCATTAAGTTTATTTTTGTATTAGGTTTTGCTACTATATGTGGTATCCTTTTTAAGATTCAAATTTATTCCTGATGATTTAAAGAAATACACATAATTTGATACTATCGATGTATTAATGTATACAATGACATTGACAAATTCACTTTTAAATTCTAATGGTTTATCTGTAGATTTTTTTGGATTTTCTACTTGTACAATCTTGTGATTTGTAAGTAATGACAGTTTTATTTCTTGTTGTCGACCCTTACAAATGTAATATCTTTCCTCGCCTTCCTTCCCTTTTTAGAACCTCTCATAAATTACAGTAATTTCATAAATTACTGAAATAAGTGGTATTAGTAGATAATACCAATCTCAAATGGAAAGTGTTTACTATTTTACCATTATGTATGATATTTGCTAAGGGTTTGGAATAGATACCCTTTTTCAGACTGAAAAAGTACCCTTCCCCTTCTAATTTGTCAGAGGAGGTATTTCTGAATAAAAACTTGAAGGAGATAAGGGAGCAGGAGGAAACCTTACAGAAATGTGAACACTAAGAAAACAGAACATGCAGGCCCTGGGGTAGGAGGACACCTGAATTGCTTGCGGAACAGCAGGGAAGCCACTCTGTGGCTGGAGAAGAGTGGGAAAGTAAGAGGGAGCAGGGAAAGAAGATGACAGAGAAGGAACAAGATGGGGAGGAACAAGATATGACTTTTGTATTAACAAAGGCATCATGATTTCTGTGTTGCTAATATAAGGGGAGTCAAGGATAGCAGCAGGGAGACAGAAAACTAATGAGATAATTAAAGAGAGCTGAAATGGTCCAAATTTGATACATTTTAAAAGTAGAGAAACTAAACACACAAAAGCAAAAATCTACAAAATCAAAAGTAAGTTTCATAAACATTAACAGCAATGATAAACTCCTAGCAAGATTAATCACGGAAAAAGAGCCAAATGCTGAAATAGACATTACAGGAGAAGTCGGCTTGCTAGGCTGTGAGTGGTGATGGCGAGTTGAGATTTGGCCATATCTAGTCGGATGTTTAGAAACACAACCCATCACTAAATGCAAAAGCTTTTCACCTCTTATCTACAAAAGCAAAAAGAAGATGTTGATGAATTTGAAGTGAATTATCAATAACTGCAGTGCGTTAGAAGGAAGTCCTATGACCATTACGATGGATAAAATATCTACTAGGTTAAACCTTAGGCAATTGCTAATATTGGCCATTTTTGTTTTACAATAAATGGCAATTTCATATGGTTCATCAAATCATTTGCTGGCCTTAGGAAGAAACTTCCAAGAGATCATCCTTAGATTTCACTAAGGAAATAAAGATTATTGTTAAGTGTTGAAAATAATGTTTTAAGAAAACTAAAATGTGACCCAATTTATCATACTCAGACATCTGCCTTATTATTAGGTGACTTTCTGGTCTCACTCCTCACTCTCTTGGGACAGGTCAGTGGTGCCCATTTAAGCCAGTACAGGGCTGTGGCCCAGGAGGTGGGCGGTGGTGGTGGGAACTTATTAGGACTCTGCTCTCAAGAACTCTGCTGGGAAAACAGGATGGGATCATCCTCATTTCTCCCGAAACCCCATGCCAGTGTTCTGCAGCAGTCACCACATGGAGGAGCAACTCCTGGAAATTTAAAGAAAAATAAGCACGTGATCTAATGACTCCTGAAAATATCATTTACCTTTCCTGTAA
The DNA here is from genome assembly GCA_023783475.1 of Daubentonia madagascariensis. Lineage (NCBI taxonomy): Eukaryota > Metazoa > Chordata > Mammalia > Primates > Daubentoniidae > Daubentonia > Daubentonia madagascariensis. The sequence continues at coordinate 6,762,716 of JAKFHU010002220.1, forward strand.
TTTAAACTGAAGAATTCTTCTTTGTTAGCCTGAAGGAGCAAAACATTTGGGGGCTTTTCAATTAAAAAGATAAAAATACATGAAGAAATGTTATTTTCCCTGGTGACTGATGCCAGGAACATTTTGTTTTGATAAGTTCAACTTTGCCATCATTATAATAAGTCAAAATACAGCTTTTTGACTAAATTATACGTTTCTCTCCTAAGCTGCTCCTGCTTCTGGAACTGAGATACTTTTGGTTCCAAATTATTTCTGTCTTTCAGATATGTACTGACATTAGTATAAACCAAATGAAGAAACGTGAAAATATATTCATGCAGCTGTTTCTGCATATCACCTTTAGTCTTCCATGCACTTTAAAATATATGCTTCTCAGAGAGGAAGAGAGAGAGAGATCTATTTTTGCTTTATGTGAATATAAAAGTAATTTGTTGCCATGGCGATATATTTTTTCCATCCTGTATTTTCCAAACACAGCCTTTGCTGTAGGTTTTGGGTAAACAGTCGCTTTTGCTGGCCTCCATTTACAGTGCCATGCTCCACTGACCACTTAAGGTCAAGCCCAAGCTAGTCTACAAGATCGAGCATCACACTTGACAGAGGTTTTTATATTTTTGGTGCTTGTATCAATATGAGCCTCTTGACAGAGTCAGGGAGAGGGCATTTCAAATTCCCGAGATCCTTGATTTCCAAATTCCTTTAGCACTTGATTTGGCAAGTGCTAAAGTTTAGTGTTCCAATTTCCATGTCTTTCTTTGCAAAAGAAACACTGATTATTTTAACCCTATGCAATCTGACCTGGTCAATATTCACCCAGCATTACTACATCAACAGCTAGCCAGTGTACAGAGGATATCTGTCTGTAAAACCTGTTTATAAAATTTTAGGAGCTAGCAACTTAGTTGCTTTGTAAATGAACAAAAATCAGAGGTCTAATTGTTTCTAATTAAGGAAGATATAGTAGAAGAAATAATGTAAATAGAGCTTGGAGGGTCAAGCCATAGGACCCAAGAAATTAAATAAATCAGCAATTAAGGAAAATTGCCTCAGAGGCATGGCAGATCAAGGAAGATGGAGAAAAAGATGTGTGATCAGGAGAATTATACTGGTCCAAGTTCTGAGGATGTATTGTCTGTGTGGTAGTGGTGGGAGGTAAGGCAGGAGGGGCTCTTGGAGGGGCAGAGAGAGCCCAGCAAGGAGGAAAGGCAGCTGCAAACACAGAACGTCTCACAACAGGTGAGCAATTTTAGTTCTAATATTAGTAAAAACAGCAAACCAACATTATTGGCCAAAATCAAGTGTCTCTTAAAAGTTCATCTATATAGCTGCTCTTGGATGAGACAAAGGCATGATGAATTCACAAGAAATAGATTATTCATAAATAAGTTAAATGTTTGTTGAACATTTACCTGGGCAAGGCACTATGTTAGGCTTGATGAAGGTAAACAGAAGTAGAGTAATGCAAAGACTGAATAAATGGAAAGAGGAGATAACAGGTAAACACATAAAAAGGTAGCTAATCATACAAAAGCCCCACGAGCTGTACAGAGAGATTAGGCTTGTTGCAGTTTAAAGGCAATGGAGATTCCTTTCACCAAGACTGTGATTAGAAGAACTAGCTTTTGATGAACAGGCTGAATTATAGAGATGCAAAAAAGGGAAAGGCGCCCCTCTTCTCCTCTGGGTACCCACCAGTGCAGCATACATGTGAAGAAAGTGGTTGAACAGAAGAGGAATTTGCACTGGGCACCATGTCTTAGAGTCAAGGCTGACATAGGCTTCCTACCTTCTTCTCTGAATCTAAACACTAATCCCCCAGGCATCCTGCTGGGCCTGCAAAACAGACCCAAAGCTCCAGTCGCCTACCAGCTATATGAATAAGAACCTCAAGGCTGCCTTACACATCCATTTGGAGGCAGAAAATAAAGTGGAGTAGACCTCTTGAGAAGAGGAGGTACGTGTTTGACAAGAGTACAGAGAGTAAAGAAGGAAATGTGAATGTGGTCTGGCTGTAGGCACCATCACCACGACCACCAACAAAATGGCTTAGTGGATGCCAATTTCTAACAAAATTCACCACTGCCCTTTCCTCTGCGAGAAATGTGGGGATCAGAGAGGCTTTGAGTTTCACCTTCACCGTACTCCTACACAGAGAGCAGGGATTTTGGGTGTTACCCTCAATGGATGGAGGTAGAAGGAACGAAAAACGGGAATAGATGTTCTCTCCCTCCCCTCATTCCTGCCAAAAAGTAAACACTATGGCAGGTTTTTTCCATATACACATAACTGAATCTTCACAGTAACCTAATGATATAGGTATAATTGGTTCCATTTTGCAGATAAAGTGAGACTTAGTGGCTAAGGTAAAGGAATTTGCCCAGAGTGAAATAACAAGTAAGTGGGAAGAAACAAGATTTGAATCCATACCCATAAGTCCAAAGTCCATATTCTATATACCTGTACAGATCAGTGTAGTCCAACTAAAGCTAGGAAATAGTTAGGAAACAGAGAGAGGCTAATCTGCAAAGGATCATGGCAAGTCAAAATTGTTTTTCCAAACACTCAGGAACTTCTGGAGCATTTCCTTTGAGCATGGGAATGACACAGTGCAGCACACCTTAACTGATTTGGGGTAAAATTCAGCCCAGAATATATATAATTGCATAAAAATAAGCCATTTGGCAATTAAAAGCTTTTAACAATAATTTCAAAATAGATTTGAAGATTATGAATGGTTCATTGTTGTATGGTTTGCTATTGCTTACAACAAAGCATCCCCAAATTCACTTGCTTAAAAAAACAGTCATTTATTACTGCTTATGTGTCAGCAGGGTGGCTGGGCTTGGCTGGCCAGCTCTGCTCTTCACTGCACATCTGTGGGTTGGGTGGGTTGACTGGCTGTGCTCCATGTGTTTCTCACCTTCCTTGGAATAATGATTTAGACAAAAAATGTTCTTCCCTTGTGATGGGCATTGTCCAAGACAGCAGGCAGAAACCCATATACCTCTGAAGGTCTGGGCTCAGATGTGGCTTCCTTCTCTCTGTCTCTTCTACCTCAATTCATTGGACAAAGTAAGTCACTTGGCTAACCGCAAACCTAAACTCAAAGGGGTGGGAAAATATACTTCATCCTTTTCCTGGGAGGAACTGAAAAGTCACATGTCAAAGGGTGTGACTCTAAGGAGGGGCGAATAATGAGGCTAATAATGACTTCATCATCATCATGCATCACCAGTGTATAAGCACTGAGTGGGTTCTGAATTTATAGGTATTATTTGAGAGGTTGTTATTTTTAGTGAAACCCAATGATAATAATATAACAAGAATAGTAAAATCTAATCCCCTGCCCCCGGGCCTTGATTTCCTCGTATATGAAACAAAAGGTTTAGACTGGGTAACCTCTATGGTTCCCTCTAACTCTATGATCCCAGGCTTCTAGAATCATATTGCTTTAAATTATAAATATATACAGACATGGCCAAATGAAATTTCTGCTTGAATGTATAGTCTATAACAACTTAATGGAGAAATCCTTACAAACATTGTATACAAAAATTTTCAAGAACTCCAAAAAAGCAGAAATTTCAGTTTTAATTAGAAAATTAAACTGCCACTCTTCCCAGAGTAATCACAACTAAGACTTTTGAGTCACCTGTCTCTAATACATATTAAATATCCTCTTTATATGAAGAGAAACGCAGATGGAATATCATTATCATGAAGCCTGACAGTTGAAAAGGCCTCTGTTAGCAAACATCCATAGAATTTTTGAGTATTACTTGAAACAGCAGGACATTGAGAAAATACATTCTAGTAACCTCAGCAGGAGGCTTTTTACAGCTCTGGAACCCTCTGTCTTCCAAACCCGCTCCTGTACGACACAGACTAACCACCATCATTTCCGCCATCATTTCTGTTCACTTCAGGGATCCACGGAGGCCTTGACTTTGCCCCAGCCCCCCGGCTCTGCGTGCCCACGCTGCTGAACTCTCGCTTTCCCTGGAGCTTGCTCCGTCTCGGATGTGATCTCCTTCTCCACGCCTTGGTGCTCTGCCACCAGCCCCTTCCTCTTTTTCCTTCTCCGTTCTGAAGTTCCACAGACCCAAGGCTGGGAATGGAGTAAACTTTACTAAAATGTTGGGAAGGTGGAGGAGGTGACTGTACACGTCACACTGCAAATAATGTAAGAGGAAATATCAGACAGCCCTGTCATTATTTCCCGACTGGTCTTTCTCACTGACAGTCTCTCCACCTTGGCCCCAGCTGATCTCACAAGGCTCTTCTCTCTGCATCTCAGCTGACTCTCAAAAAACAACAAAAGGCTCCCAGGCCTTCTAGAGCAATTCTCTACAGACCCTACCCCAAACTGAGTTCCAAGCTGACTTAGATACACACAGATCACAAAGTACAGTCATGCGCTGCATAACGACATTTTGGTCAACAATAGACCACATATCCGACAGTGGTTCCATAGGATTAAAATGGAGCTGCACTATATGGGTATACCACTTTTTATCTTTTATACTGTATTTTTACTATACCTTTTCTATGTTTAGATGTGTTTAGATGTGCAAATACTTACCATTGTGTTACAGTTAACCACAGTGTTCAATACCGTCACAGGCTGTACAGGTTTGTAGCCTAGGAGTGATAAGCCATACCATGTATCCTAGGTATGTAAGCTCTTGTAAGTACACTCTATGAAGTTTGTACAATGACAAAATTGCCTAATTATGAACTTCTGAGAATGTATTCCTGTTGTTAAACAATGCATGACTGTACTTTACTAAACCAAGAGATTTCTGTTCTGGAACTGTATACTTCATCAACACAAAGCCTTGAAATTGCAGTGTTTTATTTATTTGGGCAGGCACAAATGCTTTGATAGGACTGTCTTCTTTGAATATGAATATTGACAATGCTACTTACCACCCCTCATAATCCCCACATCATCATTTGAAGCACGAGTGGCTGTAGTCACTTTGCTTTTGTGGTTTTTTGAAAAGCATTTTTATTTCTGATACAGATAAACATGATATGTGAGACACAGACAGATGAGTAAAGAGCATCCTCCGGTGGATAGAATAAGTTGAATAAGTTGTCAGGGTCCATGCACAGAGGCAAAGATTCTGGGAGAAAATTGTGGAAACAGTCTGATTTGTGTGAAGCATGCAGGTGGTCAGGAGAAGAAGATTCTGGAAACGTACGTTGGATCCCAATAAAGAGATCCTTGGATGACAGGCATTTGGACTTTCTTTTGTGAGTAATGGAGAACCAATGATGGTTTTTGAGTAGATATTTTTTCATCTTTACAACTTAGCTTTAGGGAGAAATTTCATGAGTAGGATGGAGTCAGCTAGGGTGGCCAAGTGGGAAAAAGGAGACAGAAAAATCTGTAAGAAGACTATTGCCTGAGTTTTTTTGTATACATTAAATGTCAATAATAAACAGAGATTTGCAGCAGTTTCTTTTAATACTTCAGTTATTTGCTGACCATCCTTAAAGGACTGGGAGGCTGTTTAACTTACTGTTTCAGTGAATGGAGGAATATCTTGTGGGTTGAAGAAGTCATAGCTTTTATTCTTAGTGGTAACTCTCAAAAAAAGTAATGAGAATTTAAAAACTAGAAAGATCTTATATGATAAAAATACTTTGGTCTTTTCTATATGGTACCAAATTTGACTTCAACAGAGCCAAGGGGCATATTTGCAAGGGCTTATGTGGCAGTGACAGAACTGGCCGTCAAAACCCCTCAAGGCAGCCCCAGCTAATGGAAAGATCGAAATTTCGCTTTCCATTAGGACCATCTTCCATCAAACGTCACAGCCCTGAGTATTGTGAATGGTGAAATTGGCTTCCCAAGGAATGGAATTTGTACAATTCCATATGTCACTTCCTCAGTCTGGAAGTCAGATTCCAAATCTGTTGTGTGTGTGGTGTCTGCATTTTGGGGAGAAGGGGAAAGGAGTGGGTCTTTTGAAAGTTTTCACTTTCTACCTCACACTACTTTTCTGTATTTTTTTCATTTTTATATGCATAAATTGATTTTATAATAAATAAATATCAAAACAAATAAACAAAACATGTCATCTCAGGTTGTGGAGTTACCTTACCACTTAATAGTGACCCAGCTGGGGCTTCTAAAATTATGTGGAGAGACTAAAGTCATAAGAGCTGTGTAAGACTTCTGCTTTGACACTGCCGAACTACTTGGAAGTGCAGGGGCAGGAAGTAGAAGCTAATGGAAACTATACCTAACATGGCTCCTGGAGCTGCAGTCTGTGCTGCTTGGTCTATTGCATCTCTCTCAAAAGACCAGCTGGTCAGAGGAATCGACTATAATAGTTTCACACAATTAGGGGGAGGTATGACTCAGAGCTGCCTTATACCAAATTCTGCTTCAGCATCAGAGTGTTGTATAGTTCTGGTCTACACAGAGAACCCTACAAAACAAGAGGAAAGAGTGGCATATTTACCAGTGTGAAGGACTAAGTACTTCTTTTTTTCCCCTAGCCCTGTGATAGGCGCTTCACTTATGTTAATAAAGTAGTAGTCATTGATATCCATTTGTGTAGTTGAGGAAACTCAAATTTGGAGAGGTTGGATAATTCATCAAAAATCACACAGTAAGTGGTTAGGTCATTTCTTAGCAGCCTTCTTTTTGTCTGTAAAGTCTGTGCTTTTCCCCGTACAACATATTTTAACGTTGGTTAAAATATAATCCCTTGTGATTTATGGGAAGTGACTAGTGTGTGTTATAGCCCAGAAAAGACACAGCCAAGAGGTGGCCACTCTACCGAGCACCTCCCTTTTCTGCCAAAGCTCAACTGGGTAAAATTATTCCTGAAGGCTGAGCTTCAGGATGATACAGCAGTCACCAAGTGGGGCTTTTATTTACCCATTTTTAATGAATAGGTGCAATTGCTCAGGCTGAGCAGTAAGTAAACAACCTGTGAGAGAGACACGGTGAGGGAGGACTAATGACGAGAAGTTCCTAGTTCCTTTAAGATCGTTTGATGTAATTCTGGTTGGCAGCTCAGGGAGGATGTTGCTTTCCTGTCGGGTTTTATTATGACTGCTGTGCAGTTGTTTGCCCTCCTCTCTGACTTTGCATACTCGCTGCTCTCTAGGTTCAGAAATAACTGCTCTGCTGAATTTAAAGTGAAGAAGAGTAACTAGCGGAAAAATGCCATAGGAATTAATATAACGAAGTATGTTTTATTAGCACACTTGGAGTGTTGAATTGATCGTATGCAATTGGAGGAAGAGCAAAGGATGCAGTGGGTGGAGCTGCCATTGAGATCTTATGCGAAAGGAGAACACACCCTCCTCCCAGTGACCTCCTTTCCTTCCAGTCCCTGCCTTCCCGCCGCATTTCCTCCATGGTTGACTCGGCCTTGGTTCTACAATGGCCAGGTCTCCACTACTGGGGCAGACATTTGTGCCAATTTTTGTACCTTAAGAATGGGGATGAAAGTGCTTTTCCCCTAAATTACTTGGAAAATTGCCTTCGTTTCCTTTTTCCTTTTTGCTAGACCAGTTCTGGCCTTTGGCTGAGAGTGTCTAGTCCCACTAGGCCCTAAGCGAGTGACTCCTGCAGGGCCATCACCAAAATGCCGTTGCAGAGTCATTGCAGCCTATTTTAGCTGTTAGAATATTATTGCTTTGAACTTTGATAGCTTCTTCCCTCTGAACAGCCCAAGCTACTTGTCAAATTTCAGAGAATTTGACATATTCAAAATGGAAAATGGAGTGTACGATGCAATGATAGGTGTTTCCATATTTACAAACTTGACTATGCTCAGTTCAGATGCGTCTTTAATGTTATAAAGTCTAGGAAGAGGATTCTTGATCCCCTTAAATAAGAGGGTCCTCTGTAAGGAGAGTATGTTAAGCTTCCAGGTAAGACCCTACTGAAGCTATTGAAATGGACCCAATTGCTATACATGCAAATGTCCAAAGATTTGACACAGTGACTATAATGTATATTGGGTGCCTATGTACCACATGCTGTACTTCCCTTGTTTCACTGAATTTTCAAAGTAATCCCATGGTCAAGCATTTTTCCATCTTTTTATGTCTCTAGATCATAATGACTATTGGGGCCAAGATGTTGTCCAATTAATCTGATGCTGCATACACAGAAGCAAACACAGGTCTTGCATATAATAGGTATTTCATGAATATTTGTTGAATTAACTTTGGCCTACAATGGACGTTTGTTAACTGTGGAACTGAGCTACTTGAAGAAATTGAAGATCAGAAAAATTAAGTGACATGCTCAGGTCTCAGAGTTATTAAATAGGTAGGTCAAAATTGTGAAGAACACTACCCACAGATCATTTCTCTTGCTTCCTTCAGCACCTCTGTGAGTGTGTACAACTACTGACAGATTTCTAAGCCTGTGTCCCATTTCCACTAGAGCACATTGCCTCCCAGCTCACAAATCTGGGTCTTCCTGGTGCAGAAGCAGGAACCCTTCCTATGTCAGACGGAAATGGCAACTCAGGGACGCTTGAGGGGGGAGTGCCTGATTTATTTTTGGCAGGAGGAAGGCTGACGTAGAGCATTAATCCTCTGACCGAGGGATAGGTGGCCCTCATGTTCTCTCTTCTCGGCAGATAAAAAGATGTGACAGTCCTGAGTACTCAGAGAGCCAGTTCGTCATGGGTTAAGGCCTTTTCTGGGATTAGTTAGAAGTTTTCTACTGTGAAGGAAACAGTGTTCTTAAGTCCAAGTGAAACCGGAGCTGAGCTGTGTATTTGTCTGGGAATTTGATAAGAAGATGAGACAGTCTAGCTAGGGAGAAAGGCAACCAAGGAGAAAAACCTGCAGGGATTTTGGCTCATTACAAAATTTGTTAAGGGACCCAAATGCCTAAAACAAGCACAATTCAGAGCAAGAGAATAATCCAGAATGAAGAGGAATGTGGAAGATTAGTAGTGGCTACAAATATAAATATTAGTCAATGGGGTTTTCTAACACAACACAGATCTTTCTATGAATTTCAATTTTAGGCCATAAATTATCCAAGTCAACATATAACACTGTAAATGTTTAACTCTTCTAATGAATTCCTTTTTATTTAAAAATATATAACTGAGGGAAAAATAGAGCTAATCTGCTATCGTTCTTCACTCCAGCATTTGTTCTGTGATCACTAGACCAGAAGTCAAAAGAACCACGTTTTAGTGTTGAATCTTCCCTTGTTTACTGAGTCACCTTGGTAGGTCCACTTGGTCGCTGAACCTTAGCTCCTGCACCTGAGACTGTAGTGTAGTGCTTTGGAGGCCATTTGCCTGGGTTCTGTAAGCACTAAATACCCATGTGAACTTGGGCATGTTTCTTAGCCTCTCTGTGCCTCAGTTTCCCTGTCTCTAATGAAAAAAATAATACCAGTACCTACCTTTCTGTGTCTCTGTTAGTATTCCATGATTCCTACAACACATAAAGCATGCTGAGCAGGGCATGCCACAATAAATGTGTCCTAATGACACAATCGGGGGGTGGGAGGGACATTGCTCTATCCCACGGTTGTTGCCAGGATCAATTTAGAGGATGTACTTTGAAAACTTTAAAGTGCATGTGTAAATGTGCTTGTGCGCCTAGGTAAATGAGAGGCATTCTTGTCACTATCTTACGATATTTTAGTTCTTGTTTGTTTGTTTATTTTCCTCAAGTTGCTTGATGAATATACTATTCTCCCTAAAGAAATAGGGCCCCGATGTCAAGATCTCTGTATAGAATTTCTTTTGTGTTCTTTACTATCACTCAATAATATTTATACTACTTTGCTGTTTTCAAAGCCCTTTGAAAGACATCTCAACCTCTCCACACGGCAATGGTGGATGGTACATGTTGCTGTAATTCTTTCTTCACAGGAGAGGTGACTGGGGCTCACGGAAGTTGTTTATTTCGCCTTCCCGGTGGTTGCTGGGGAGTGAGTACGAGGAGACAGGTCTGCGTCGCGAACCTCTATGTTTCCATTCCAGGGTCCGTGTCCCCCTCCTTACCAGCCTGTCGCTTGTGAGTGCTTCCTGACGCATTGCGCAGCAGCCTGCACCGCGCAAGGGGCTGGCCTGCTCCAGAGCAGCTTCCTTAGCAAGGCAGGAGTTTAGAAACACAGTCTGATGCGGGAACTCTGCCGTGCCCCCCACTCTCCGCTGCCTCAGTTTCCCCCTAGCTCTGTGCCGATTCGCGGTGCTCACCCCTCACACTGTCCTGCGTGTGGCCACGTGGGATGGCGCAGTAGATGCGATGACTCAGAGCAGCGGCCACAGGCAACCTGTTTTTTAAAATCCCACTTTGCTGAATTATTGCAATCCTTGCGCCACCATCTGTGCCGCGTGGGGTCGTCGTCACAGGGCAGAAGACCCGCAGCTAATCAGCTGTCCTTTGCCCCTCGGAGAGATGTGAGGAACGTGCCAGGGCAGTGAGAGCGCAGCCGGCACACCCCCCGGCCTCCCTCTGGGTTCCCAGCTTTGTATTCCCGTCCAGGCCGCCGGGCCAGGGTCACGGTCCCCTCAAATCGCCGCACGGTAATACTCTTTATAGATCCTCGTATTGTCAGCAGAAAACAATTTTGAGGCCTGTATGTGATTAGGGCAGATGGCCAGCCGGAGGCATTTAAAGAAAATATCTTTTTACGTTTCCTTTTATTGAATTTGGAGAATTCGTGGCTTAATGCAGGGTTTGGTACTGCATTTCAATACAGCAAAACTTGGAAGAAAATCTCTTTTAAAGCTACAGATGGATCCCTGTAACGCTTTGATTAAATAGTTGTTAGCGAGCAATGTTTCCCTGCGCTCATCACAAGCCCTCCTCTAACAGCCGGTAATTCTCACCTTTGATTTCATTATTTTATGAAAGAAGACAGAAGGAAAAATGAAATACAATTTAATGGGTTCTTTACTCATCCAATGTGCAAAAAGAGAAACCTAGAGAACAAAAATGAAATTAAAACGGCACACTGCCAAGCTTTCTAGGCATGAGACTTTTTAAAGCCTAAAATCACTCGTTATACAATTAATAAATTAGTTTTCTGATAAAAATGTAGTCAACCCACAACAATTTCTCCTTTTTATCCCTAAAATATTTGTGCACGCTGTGCATGTGGAATGAATCAGGGATTTTCCAGGGACAGTGTGTTGGTCTCCTCTTCTTATAAGGAGGGGATATTTAATAGTGCATTGTTACATCCTTTTTATCACGTCTATGAATGTAATGAGTCTCCTTTTTTTCTCCAGAAACTTAATTGCACACTCCTGAAGGGCAGAGATCATGTGTTAAGTTTCCTCTATATTCTCCATGCTTTGGGTGTAGCAGGGATGGATCTCACACGTGGGAGGATGGAGAAAAGCAGAGGCTTTAAGTGCCTGAACGTTCTAATATGCAAAATATGTGGCTCATATTCAGACACAATTCTTTGGTTCTTTAACCTGTGGGATGAGTATTATCAAAAACAGGAAATGGAAAAAAAACTATAGAGAATGAGGGTCTATTTTTTCTGTGGGGTACCCAGAGACAGTGGTCTAGATGGTTTTTCTCCCCCTCGGTGGGGAGCGAGTGGGACTATTTCCCAAATCTGGTCTCTCAGCTCCGTGGCACACTCGGGGGTGCTCAGCTCAGTGAGGGCTGTCTGCTCCACTGCTGTTGGTCTTCTGCCCTGTGAAGGCACCAGGCTGACATCTCTGACACGTGTCTCCCACAATCAGCAAAGACAGGAAAAGGGTATGGAAGAGCATGTGTGGAAGAGCATGTGCGGATGTATGTCAGTGTCACAGGGTATGTATGTGGATGCTCCAATGAGTTGTTAGAACTCATTCCCCCGATACCCTTACAGTTTGGTGTGGTCAAATGACTGAATTATAACTAAATGGAATGTGAACAGAAGTGACATTTGTCACATGTAGGCGTGGCATAAACATCTTCCACACATGCTTTTCCATACCCTTTTCCTGTCTTTGCTGGCTGTGGGAGACACATGTTAGAGATGTCAGCCTGGTGCCCTCACAGGGCAGAAGACCAGGAGCAGTGGAGCAGACAGCCCTCACTGAGCTGAGCCTCCTGGGGGCGCTCTGATCTATCAATAATGAGGAGTTCTATTATGGGGTATTGTTACTGCATGTTTGGGCGTATTTGTTACTGCAGTGTCTAACATCTTCTAAATGATAACACCGTGCACCTGCTGGATCAGAATAAATGCCACTTGTAGCCAAAAACCGAGAGATCATTGGAATAGGACTCTCAGCAACATTGGGAGGCACGTTATCCACAGAGATAGAACAGACAATTCTAATGATTTTAAAGGTTCTACCTTTGCCATAGCATTTCTCAAAATGCAATTTCATAAACCTCCAGAACAGAAGCTGAGTGAGTCATAGAATCTACCAAATCTCCAGTGCCCAATTAATGATGGTGGATGGAAGAGGGACACTCTAGACTTCAGCAAGAAAATAATATGGTTGCCAAATAAATATATGAGTCATCTGGGTTCTTTTAGGGAAAGCGAAGGGGACTTGAGAGGCTTAGAGTGCCAGTGACATCCCTGTGCGGATGTGTGTCAGTGTCACAGGGTATGTGGATGCGCCAAGCCTTACACTTTTGCCCTTACCTTTTCTTACCACTGCCTTTGTCACTAGCCCTCTTTGATGGCCTTCCCCAAGCAGATATGTGTAAGGGAAGCAAGGGTTGCATAGCAATCACATCGTGTAAGAGCAGAAGGTAGATCTCAAAAGGGTATGTGCAGTCAATTTTTTTTTGTTGTTATTGTGGAGGATGTGGAATTGACATCAACTAAGAGTTGCTTAGCTCATAGCTTATGTTTTCCAAAAATGTTGGAAGTTTTCTGCTTTCTAAGTTTGTGCTTTTAACCTAGAGAAAATGATAGTCTTCATCTGAGGCAAAAAATAATGATTCACTGTCATGTCCAGGTTTATTTGGCTACTTATGAGATCTGGAGGCCATTTGAAATTTTCATTTTTATCACTCTACATAAAAATCTGATTAACAAGTTCTTTTCAGTGATCTCATTGTCTTTCAGAATAACCTCTGCTTTCTTATATTTCAAATTGTGCTTTAATTTTTAAAGGAGCCTACCTTTCTTCAGGACTCTGAAGAAGGGATATTTGCTGGTCTGTTTATTGATGGGAAGTTCATGGGAATTTTTTTTTTAAATTCTGATTGGCTAAAAAATGAGTAAGTCTTTTCTTATGTGTACAACTGTGGTAATCTTACTAACATTTATTGTCTAATTCACAAGTTACAAAAAAGGCCCATGGAGTGACTTTTCTTTTTCTTTTTCTTTTCTTTTAAATATCTGGTAGATCCGGCAGCACTGGGCTCACTTTTCTGCCTGCAGTAATTGGCTACATCTGAGTAGAGGCTGCTTTCTTTAGCTTCTCTGCCAGAGTGTACATTACTTTCCCACTATACACACAGTCACTAAACATAGGTGGCTTCATTTATGTTTGATATTTGCCTGGTCTGCGTCCATATTTGAGTTTGCAACCCTGGGTTTACCTGTTAAACTGTGAATCTGTGTTTGTGTTTATAAATGCATATAATTGAGAAATCAATTAGTATAAATCTGGTGGATCTGAAGGATATTTTAACCCGTTATTCATATATTTTAGGTAGTTCCAGAAAAGAAAGCTCTTTGCCATTTTGATTTATGAAAGTGCAGGTAAAAATTTGAAATAAAATATTAACAATGTATTAAAGGCCAAGAAGTGTTTAGACAATGAATGAAAGAAATATTAATATGAGAAACATATCATTGTAATTCACTACATTAACAGATCAAAAGAATAAAAAAGTAAATGTAATCATTCAATAGATGCTAAAAAGGAATACCTAGTCATGATCTCAAAAGACAAAACAAAACAAAAAACCCCCAAAAACCTTATTCCCACATTAGTCTAGAAGGAAATTTCTTTACTTCCATAAAAAAGTATCTACCAGGAATCCAGAACTGATATCACAATTCATGGGGAAATGTCAGGTGTGTTCCCATTAGGTTCAAAAATAAGATAAGAAAGCCTATTATCATTGACAGTATCCAATGTTGTGTGGGAAGTTTTAGCTGGTGCAATAAGATGAGGAAAAGAACAAACATATATAAATATTGGCAAGAAAGAGAAAAAACTCATTAAATAAGATGCAAAATCTACTTAGAAAAAGAGTAAAGTCAATTAGCAATGTCATAAAACTATGTTTAGCACGGTGGCCAGATGTAAGATCAACTTAAAGCATCATTAGTTTTAGCATCACTAGTTTCTACAGGGACATTAATAATTACATGACCAATAAAAGAAAATCTTGTTCACACTAGTAATAAAAGTTTTTAAAATTTAGAAATAGATCTAAAAAATATGGAAATATTTTAAGGAGAATACCATAAAACTTTACTTAGGGATATAAAAGAAATGCCCACCAACATTAGAGGTATAGCTATTCATTTTCTATTGTCCCATGACAAGTCACCACCAACTTGGTGGCTCAAAATAACACCCATTTATTATCTCACGGTTCTGTAGGTGAGAAGCCTGGCCACGATGTAAATGGATTGTCTGCCCTGGGTTTCATAAGGGTAACACCTAGGTGTTGGCCAGGCTGTCTTCTCATCCGGAGCTCTGGGTTCTCTTCCAAGCTCATTCAAGTGATTGGAAGAATTCATTTTCTTGTGGTTGCAGAAGTGAGGTCTTTGTCTTCTTGCTAGCTCTGAGCTCAGAGATTGCCCTCAGCTCCTAGAGGCTGCCCTCAGTGACATGTGGTCCCCTCTGCTCACAACAGGGCAATTTATTTCTTCAAGGCCAGCAGAGTGTCTGCTGTTGCTTTTTGTCTCTTTGAAGGGCTTACCTAATCAGGTCAGGCCCAGCCAGAATAATCTCCTTCTCTATTAACACATAATCACTGATTAGGGACCTTAACCACATCCGCAAAATTGCTTTGCCATATATTGTATCATAATCATGGGAGTAAAATCCCAAGTCCTGCTTATACTCAAGGGGAAGGGATTATGTAGGGTATATATACTAGA
Organism: Daubentonia madagascariensis; assembly: GCA_023783475.1. Taxonomy (NCBI): domain Eukaryota; kingdom Metazoa; phylum Chordata; class Mammalia; order Primates; family Daubentoniidae; genus Daubentonia; species Daubentonia madagascariensis. The sequence continues at coordinate 6,777,756 of JAKFHU010002220.1, forward strand.
AAGTAAGAATATTGAGGTCATTTTAGGATTCTGTCTAACATAGTATACCTCTTCACCTAGATTAAATAAAAGATATCTATTCTCTCTAAAATAATCTATAAATTCAATGCAGTCCAAATCCAAATCCCAATAGATTCTTCATGGAATTTGTCAAGCTGATTCTAAATCACATTAGAAAGAGTAAATAGTCATAGGCGTAAATAAGAGTAAATAAGTCATAAGAGTAAATAAGCATAGTCAAGGAAATTTTGAAAAAGAGGAAAGACTAGTCTTATCATATATCAACACATTAAAAAATGCCATAGTAATCTAAATAGTGTTGAGTGGAGAGGTTGATAAATAACTTGGGGAGCATAATGGTCCCAAACCAAACCAGTACGTGGATAGAAATTTAATATATTATGTCCGTGGTATGTTAAACCAAGAGGATGAACTATTCCATAATTTTCTTAAAGAGAATAAATATTATTCATAAGAAAAGTATGGTTGGGTATAATGAAAAGTACGTTTGATCCTTTTCCCTTGTTTCCGGCACAGAGCTTCTAAAACTCTTGAAATTTCCTGTGTGATAAGAGTGATTTTTGTATGCTAATGATATTACTCATGTAGAGGTCTTAGATAGCTTCAGGATAGGGGCTGGTCACCAGAAAAAACAACCATGTGATTAGAGAGTTAGAACTTTCAGCCCCACCCTCTGACTTCTGGGAGAGGAGAAGGGCTGGAGATTGAGTGTAATCATCAATGGCCAATGATTTAATCAATAATGCCTACATAATGAAACCTCCATAGAAACTCTTGAACAATGAGATTCAGGGAACTTCTGGGTTAGTGAACACATCCCTGGGCTGACAGGGTGGTATGCCTGGGGCAGCATGGAAGCTCCACACCCCGCCCCATACCTTGCCTTATGCATCTTTTCCATTGGCTATTTCTGAGTTGTGTTAATGTCCTTTATAATAAAACTATAATTGTAAGTATAGTGCTTTTCTGAGTTCTGTAAGTCATTCTAGTGAATTATCAAGCCTGACAAGGGATTGTGGGAACCCCTAAATTTGTAGTCGGCTGGACAGAAGTATGGGTGGACTAGGGTCCCCATTGGTAGCTGATTTCTGGAGTGGGGGCAGTCTAGGGGACAGATATCTTAACCTATGGGATCTACTCTAACTCTGGGTAGTAAGAATTAAAATATAGGACTCCCTGTTGGTAATGGAAGATTAGAAAATTAGTTGTTGGAAAGACACAAGAATGTTTATCAAGAAATAGTAAAAGTCTCCTAGAGGGAAAAAATGTTAAATTGGCATGTGTGAAAAATTGTGCAAAATCAGTATTAGCATGCAAAAATAAAAAATTGGTAGTCAAAATAGCTATCATCAAAAGAGCTACAGCAGAATGTCACAATCAAAATATCATGTGTTCATATTTTCAATCATTATACAGTCTTCATCAAGTGTTGCTGATTTGCACAAAGCACAGCATATTCTGATTTTTGAGAAATACGGCCCCAGAAATTTATCTGATGAAAGAACATACTCCCACATAAAAGATGACTGATACGTACTTATAAAGAACTAAGTCAGGACTTGTTAGTGTATGAAAACTGAAGAGAGTAATATATAAAGAAAAAATGGAATCCTTAGAACTAGGACAATTTAATTATTAATTAAAATACCATAATATTCTGTAAATGTGTGGGATAAAGAGAAATAATGTATGCATACGCATGATCCATAGATGTACACAAGTGTACATGCACTTATGCATGCAAAGACTCACTCTGGAAAGACTCGCAGGAGAATGGTGATGGCAGCCAGAGTTGGGAGGGTGGGAAGCAGGTAAAGTGGGAATCAGATAGGTAGGAAAGATACATTTTCCCCTTTTGTGTATCTTCATGTACTATTTGTATTTTTTTTCTCTTTATCATATGCAGTTGTTACCTTAAAATTAAATAAAATAGAGAAAAATTAAAGTCTTACTGTTATCGACATTTTGCAAATGAGGAAACTAAAGTTCTAAGTAGTTTAGTGCTTATGTATAAAATTAAGTTTGAGAGATCTTTCAGAGCTCCTGCTATACTTTGCTTTCAGGTATCTAAATCATAAGTCATTCATATTAAAGGTCTGTACCAACAAGGAAAACACATATTTTTAGATAACAAACAGCAATAACAAAAACTGTTATCGATGGAGTTCTGAGGTCTTCACTGGGCATTAGGAGAGCTTAGGACTCATGAGAACGTTCTCATATGAGCAAGATGAAAAGAAAACGAAACTATATCATCACGCATGCAAACAGAATATTTATTGCTCTTGCTTAATAGCCTGGCTTTTGATCCAATGCATGGAGTCCTGAAGAGAAAGATCTGGTGGTTTTCACAAAGCACCTTGTAAGTCTGTCACATTTGGGGTCTTGCCTGGCTTTTCTATGGACAAATGACAGGAGTACATACTACACTTGAGCTTGTTTTTCCTCTTTCTATAAAATGGAAAACAGTGCCATGCACCAGAGAAGGGAGGGGGGAGGCTTTTTTCTTTATATTAGGCTAAAAGTATTTGTGTTTGATATTCCTATTTTTTGGATGATAAAAACTGAGTGAAGCAAAAGTAGCTATATTAATTATGCCATGCAGCAGGTGAACCAAAAAGTATGTAGGTGGCACATTTCTATCCCTAGGGTATTTCGTGACAGCTTTAAACCTATAAAAGGACTGCTTTGCAATGGAAACACTGACACAGCTTTCAGAATAGCAGTGCCAATGACACCACAAAGATCATAACTATATGACATGTTTTCTTTTCATAAGATTTAAAGGATTCAATTTAAAAAAGAAAATCTCAACTTTCCTTTTTTTACTTGGAGCACTAAAGAAATTCCCACCAGGGCTTGAAATTCGGAAAACAAATGACCTGCCACTAGAGTAAGTGATTAAAGGAACAATAAAAACAAAATCTTAGCCACGGGGATGTGCTTACATAGCCAGAAATGAGCAAAGTAAGATACAGCCTGGCTCTAGCCATCAGCTCATGTCATCATATGATTCTCCCCCGGTTGCTTGCCTTGTTACTGTACCCCTTTGTATCCATAACTGTTCACTGCTCTGCCACCCCATACCTCAAATCTCCCTTCCAACAATGCCTGGGTACTTTCCCAATGTACAAGCCTTTGCTGAATTATTTTCCAAGAAAAAAAATCGACTCTCCTAAGGGTTTCACAAATTGTGGAATGAAAAACAACAAATGTACTACAATCGAACCAATTTTACATCTTACACCCTGAAAGCTTTTTTCTCATTTGACAGGCTTCCTCATCTGTTATTCATCATCAATGCAATATTTACTGAGCAGCCCACTGCCTCGATCCATTCTGGGGACTCTGCAGAATCAGGCAAACCCTCCCGTTCTACAGAAGCCTCCAACCCCAGTGCCCGAGAGAAGGGCACTTGGCCAAATGAAATCCACACATTGCTGTTTGCAATCTTAGGATACTCTTACCTTCTTGTTAATATTTGGGGGTGGATTACTGCTAAATGGAACAGAAAAATGAGAAAGGAGAAGAACTAGGTTGTAAAATTCAAAAAGGGAAAAGAAAGCTTCATTTCTAAAATGGAGAAGCCCAGAAACTGGGGTAAATGATACGGCTGGGTGCTGAAGAACTGTATTTTCATGACTCAATTTTCTGTGAAATCCCTTTCAATGAAAAGGAATAAACACAAATTGTTCAGACTTCTATATGAGCTCCTTCTATATGAGCAATGCCCCTAACCTGGTCGGAACCTGTGCCTGGAAGTAGGAAAACCGGAGAAGGGGCTGCTGTTGACAGCCAGAGTAGAGAGGAGCATGGCCTGAATTAGGCAGGGCAGAGCGGGTGCAGTGAAGAGACAGAGTTAGTAGGTGTTGAGGAGGTAGGATGCCAGGAATTTCCAATGAGCACAGGAGAGGGGAATCTGGAAAGGAGACAGAAGAGTCAAAGACAATGTCTCAATTTCTGGTGTGGGCAAAGACTTATTGGATTGGCAGCTCAATTCACTGTGATCCTGGGGGAAAGGAGCTCAGAGGAGGAAGTAGGCTAAATTGAAGTTGGAGCGAAAGAGACTATTGCAGTTTAGAAAATAATACATTTGTGGGCAAAGTGATCAAGCTTTCAAATGTCAGTGTAAGATGACTGGACTTCCTCTGTTTAGTAAGAAAGAAGAACAAGACATCCTCCCCATTTTCTCCTCCTTAGGGTATCTCCTTAAAAACGCTAAGGTCCCCATAAAACGTCTGACCTTGGATTTCACAAGGCAAGGTCATGAGGCCTTCTGACCCTTGAGACTGTAAACACAAACCTCCAAGATGAACTGAGAAGTCCCTCACAAGATATGCATAGACAATCACACACGACAGGTGTGTCCTCTTGTCTCTCACAGAGATAAGAGAATTTTAATTGTTCCATCTTCTACTTTTATAAATGAATTTGTATGAAATTCCATCCAGACATTGTGGACACTTTCCTGCTACCTTTACATGTATGGATACCTGATAATACTTACCCAGTTTTGAACTGCTTTCTGTCTCTCGTCTGTATTGGTACGGGGTAGGGTGAGGGGTCTTGCATTGGCAGGATTGTTTTATTTCTCCAAGAGGTAGCTGTGGAATATGTAAGTAGAGATATCCAGAAAGCATTTAATGTATGGACTTGATATTATTGGCTTGTAAAATGTCAGAAATTATCCCTAGAATGGGACGAAAAGGAGAGGAGGGTTAAGTCCCTGAGGACAGAAACAAACCACAATAAGGTGCTCACAGAGGAGACAGAGAAGGTCTCATAGAAGAAAAGGAATTAAGAAGACCATGTGCCCCTTGTTCATTGTGGTTCCACGTCTAAACACACAACAGAGCAAAGCTGTCACCTCTTCCCACGGACACAGAAATTCCTTCCTTCACTTCTCTCTCAGGTAGATGTGAAGAAGATGACCCACTAGGATAGGAATTTCACCATCTCCTGAGCAACTCCCCCTTAATCTATGTGTGCTGATTTGGTGGGGATGGAAGTGATTCGATTCTACCCTGCATTATTCTTTCTCTCCACCCAATTTATATTCTTCCTATCCACTGCATATTTTCTAACGTTCTCCTTGAAAAGCGTTCTGAATGCTTTGTCTTTTCAAATTATTCATTATTTTAGTGAACTATGTCATAAAAATATGTGTGGAATATATGAATTTGCATATGTGAACAATAAAACAAATACCCGTATACTCACTACTCAGTTTTAGAAATAGAACCTTCCCAAACCATAGAGGTTGTTGAAGCCTGTTGTATTTCCTTACCACTAGTATCTTCTTCTCTTTGTCAAAGGAAATCAGTATTATGATTTGTTTGTTTGTAATTCCTTTACTTTTTATTATAGCTTTACTATATAAATAATATAACAAATATATGATTAATTTTATATCATTGGAAATCTATAAAACAGTGTCATATTGTATGTGACTTGTTTTTACACATTACATTTTTGAGATTCATGATTTTTTAGAGGCAGCTAAAATTCATTTGTTTCCACTGCTGTATACTATGCCAGTGTATCACAAATTCATGTATTCCTCTACCCACCCAGATTTGACTTTTGTTCAGTTTTTTCTACTATGAACAAGACTTCCACAGACATTTTTGAATGTGATTCTTGGTGCACATTTGCTAGAATACTGTATAGTTAGTAGTGGAATTGCTTACCATGGAGTTCTCAGAGTTTGGGTATGTTCAAATTCACAAAGTAATGCCAAATTATTTTCAAAATTTGCACCAATTTACACTTCTGTCATTGGTATATGACAGCTACCACTGTTTCACGTTCTCACTAATATATGGCTTTGGCAGACATTGAAATCTTTCCTCATTTATTTATTATTTGGATTGAGTAATGGTTTAAAATTCCAGAGGATCAAAGGGTATAGAGTGAAAAATTCCTCTCATCTTCAATTTTTCTCTCTAGAAGCAAAGTGTGTTATCAATTTCTTGTTTACCTCTTGAGATATAGTCTATGCATATCCAAGAAAGTATGTACATGTGTATGTACATGTATGGGTGTGTATGTGTGTAGGTATAGCCACCCTTTTTTACATAAACAGTAGCATGCCATTCTGTACCTTGTTATTCTTTTCAATGATAAATTTTGGAGATTGTTTGATATTAGACTATAACAAACTATAAGTTTTTAATAAAAATTGTCTTGAAATAAATTTAAACTTAACAGACCATTGCAAGAACAGTATAAAGAACTCCCTTATAATCTCTACCAAATTCACTCATTTTTAATATTTTTTCACATTCATTTTGCCGTTCTGTCTCTCAAATATTTTTATCATTTTTGAGCCACTTAAAAATACGTTGTATACACCATGCCTCTTTACCCCTTAATACTTCAGTATGTGTTTCCTAAGAATAAGGCTATTTGCTTATATAATCAGTGTATAGTTGTCAAATTCAGAAAAGGTAACACTGACATATTTTTATCTATTATAGAGTCAATACTCCAATTTAGCATTTTCCCCAAAATGCACTTTATAACACTTCTTTTCTTGTACAGGATTCAGTCTAAAATGAAAAAATTGCATTTGGTTAGTAATGTCATTTTATCCTCCTTTATTCTGGAATAATTCCTCGGTCTTTGATTATCTTTAGCAGCATTGATACTTTTGAAGAATATATGCCAGATATTTTATAGAATCTCCCTCAATTTGGGTTTGTATAATAATTCATGGTTTTTGCTGGAATGTGACCTAACCAATGTTGTGCCCATCTTGGGATTTACATCCAGAGTCACAGGGTGTGTTTTCTCCTTATTGGTGATGTTAATTTTGATCACTCAATTAAGGTACTGTCTGGTTGCTTCTCTGGATGTTACTAATTTTTTATTTTGTAACTAATAAGGGGTTTCTGGGGAGATACTTGAGATTATGTTTTGCATCTAGATTTAGCATCTACTGATGGTTCCTGCCTCAATTAGTTTTAACAATGATGTTTGCAAAATAGTGATATGTTTCTACTTCTATCATTCCTTCAATTTGTGTTATGATTATACTACAAGAAAGAGCTTTTGCTTTTCTCTCTGTCTCTATCATTCAGTCATTATCAGTATCATCTTATGGGTTCTTATTTTATTCAGTGAATTGCAATTTGCCACCACTGTTACCTATTTTGTTGTTCAAATTTTCCCATACTTGGCAAGTGGGAGCCTCTTCAATCTTTCTTCCTTGTCTCTATTAATTAAGGAATTTATTTATATATAATAACATCCTCCCACATATGGGGGACCCATCACCACAATCAAGACTGGAACGATTCCCTCACCCTGGTATGTTTCTGAGCCCCGATAGCTGGCTCTGTCCACCACTGCCCACCCTGACAACTACTGAACTGTTCACTGTCTCTGCAGCTTTGCCTTTTTCTAGAATTTCATACAAATGAAATCGTACAATATATAGTTTTTGAATTAACCCAATTGGTAAGGATTTTTTTTAATGCAGAGCTGGATTTGCTAACATTTTGTTTAGAATTTTCACATACATATTGATGGATGACATTGTATTATAAATTTCCTTTCCCATACAGTCCTTGCCAAGTTTGGGGATCAAGGTTATGATGACTTCATAAAGTGATTTAGGAAGTATTCCCTTTCATAGTTCCATAAAAGAATGTGTAAAATATTGAAATAATCCATTCCTTTACAAGTTGGGTGGTACTCACAGCCTGGTGTGTTCCTTGTGGGAAGATTTTAAACTACTGACTCAATTTACTTCATTATAAGACTCTTCAGCCTTTTTTATTTCTTTTTGAGTCCAATTAGGTGAGTTATTCATAGTAGGATCTTGCTCTTTTAACCTAGCTTTAAAATGTAATGACACAAAGCTGTTCACAGCATACTTTCTGAACTTTATAATCTTTACTGTCTCTGTAATTATATCCTCTTTATAAAAATTCCTAAGATAGCTTATTCATACCAATTTTTGATGAATTTTTGCCATAAATTTATAATTTTTACTTAAAAAAATATATATATTGAATGCATGAATCATCTCCCTTGTATATCTGTTTTCCATCTAGAACTGCCATGGGAAGAATAGAGTTTCCTTGAAGGATCTTTTTCGGGCAGGTGGTTTTTTTCTGGCCTACTTTTCACAATAGTATAGTCAGCTTTGTGGCTCCTGACTTAATACATTATCTCACCTCCAGCTTCTCCACTTTGGTACCAGGGCTTTGTCTCACCCGGGCCTTGAGGAAGGGTTCATCTCCGAAACTCTCAGTTTGCCCCCAGGACAGGAACAGGGTCGGGTTAGGAGGTTATTGCTCACTCATTTGTTTTTAGCTCATTTTTCTTTTTTTCCCGGTAGGTATTTTACATACTGTCCTGCAAACTCATCCGTAAATTTTAAAATGTGCTTGTTATAATTCATCCGGAGGATATTGTAAGAGGAGGTCATTTAAAATTATCAAGCCTGTGTGCTGCTTAGAAGCTGAAGTCCATTTAATTAAAGACCGATTTAAACTAAAAAATATGAGAAAGTACAAAATGATTCCACATAGTAGTGGTATTCTAAGGAAATTACAATGTGAGTTACATATGTAATTTTAAATTTTCTGGTGGCCACGTTAAAAAAAAGAAAAAGAAGTATGTGAAATTAATTTCAATAATACATATATTTTAAGATATTAATATGTCATCTTCCCTTTCATTTCAAAAATGTTTCCATGGTTTTTGAATGAGGTATTTTATTTTAATCCAATATAATAAAAATATTGCTGTTTCAAAATACTATAAAATTGTTAATGAAATATTTTACATATTTGTGCACCATGTTGTCAAAATCCAATATATATTTTTATAGTTGCTCAATGTCACATGAGGCTAATGTCTACTGTACTAGTTAGTACAGTTTATAGTATCTTTACCATGTTTTTACTATATCCATCTAGCTTTTCTCTATATGTTAATTTCTCAAATCTTTTCCTGATATTATCATTGTCTTTTGCTTTTAGGAAATGATTCTTATATTCTCTATATGTAAACAGAGAAAAAAAATTTATGAGTTTTTTTTGTTTAACAACTTTAATTCATGTCAGATCTTGATACTGCCAAAATATTTCCAATTGTTGTAACAACTTTACCTTGTTAAAGGCTACCTCAAACGAGAAATGAGGGAGATTCTAAACTTTCTAAGTTTAAAGTTTTGTATTTAAAAATAAGCAGCCATTTGATGTGCCTAGAATTTGTATCCATTATATTAAGGTGTTTGAAATAGTTCAGAATATTTTTGAACATTGTTTTCTAGGAGCTGAAAGATGATTCAGTTTTTCCATGCTAATGGATATAAGGGATAACTTTATAGTTGTTATTATACTGAATATACTTAATCATTTATTTCACTACATGTTTAAAAAGGAAATGATCTATCACATATAGTATTTACTATGTACTAGGCTGTGTTTTAGGCACAGGGGATAGAAGTAGAAATGATTCATTCGTTCCATTGTGGAACATCTAGAGGTAGTTTGCTATAGATATAGACATGCATTTCAAGTTTTGCAATAAGTGTAATTAGTGCTATCTATCTATATGATTATCTATGGATACACTTAGGTAGACTTTAGACACAAAGTAGGTCAAGTACAATTTTTCCTAAGTAGATTAGAAAATTTGGGAAAAATTTCATACAAAAGCTGTACTTGGTCCAAGTATTGAATAACGTTCAGTCATGAATGCATATTTTTTGTCAATGACTCCAAAAGAAGTCTCACATGTGGAGGCTGAGTGATATTCTTAAGTATAACCATTTAATTATAGCTTAATTTTGAAAATATTCATCTATCTGCTTCAGTTTCTTCTTTAGGTGTCGCCATGATCATCCAGAAAGCAAAGTGAAACATTTCAAAATGATTAAAATGGTTACCCTCCTTGATAGAAAATTGTGCTGGGTGCTTTAAAAAAGAAGCATTTTCTTTAAACTAGGGAAGATATTTATTTTAATAATGTGGTGACTGAAAATAATTGACTCAAGGTTTATGGAATAACAATATGAAATGTCTTTCTTAGTGTGCAAGGGTTGTTTCCTAGAGTTTAAAGAACTTAATTTTTGCTTCTTAGTTCTTCTATTCCTTTTGATTACTTGATTTAGAATTATCCCGTGCCTTCCTCAGAATTTACAGTCCTTTTCTGTCATTCCTTCTTCCCTCCTTCCTTTCTTTCCTTTCCATGAGAAACCAAATGATGCCCCTTAGTGTGAAGATTGCAGTTCTTTAAGTGAATCATGTGTGTCTCAATAATAATTCTCTTCCTTTCTCCTTCATCTTGGGTAAAAGCAAGTCACAAACATTTTTACCAGGATGGAAAATGCATGAGAATAGAGTAAGTCACTCGTCTTTAACCTTCAGTAATTTTTAATACCCAAGAAAAGTGTTTAATATTTCAATTAACACCCTTCAGAAACTGCCACCCATGAATGAGCAGCACATTCAGTTGAAGGTATATCTTGCTTGGTGCATACTATGCAAAGCAATCTTTTTGTCAGGGAAAATTGAAAGGTACCAAAAAACATACAGAGTAAATGACTGCGGAGTCATTTCGAAGGCATCTCAACCCTTTGATCTTTTTGTGGTGAAGACCAAAGTCTCATTCCGCCAGTGAGTAAGGAGATCCCTGACACTGGTCTGTTGATACAGCTCTTTGGAACAGGAAGAAGAGCATAGCAAAATATTCCTTCTCTGTCCACTGTGCTCAAAAGGAAAGAATGTGTATCATTTCAGGTGAAATCACAGAACCTTACTAGTGGTTTGATATTGGATTTGAAATATCCTTTCAATACATATTCACAATAGAAACTATAATAATAAAAAACAATCATTTAGCACCCAACATTCCTAAAAGTGGTTATTTGAAGGGATAACTGCATAGCCATGGCACAATTCTACTAAAATCACAATACATAATTGCCCCTTGATCCCCCTGCCTACAGCAGCTGTGTGCCTCCCAGGCTGAACTGAGAAAGAGCACGTGCCCAGTGGCAACTCAGGCGGGCATGCCTAGGAGGTGCTGCCCTCTCTCCCCAGCACAGAGTAGGATGTGGGCAGGAGCTCAGCTGGGCAGATTTCCAGCTCCTTCAGAGTCAAGTCTTGACAGTGCGACTTCATTAGTTTTATTAGAGCATATCATCAATTCCCTAAATGTCACATGGAGCCCTATTCAAATATCAGCAAAGAAATATAATCCAAAGACAAACATACCTTGTTTGGTGATTATTCAGTGTTTATAAGTATTCACATCCTAGCTCTCCTCCAGGGAAAACATGAAAAGCATAGAGAGCTGATGATTCTTGATCTTATCAGTCATTCATTTATTGGGAACTCAATTTCCTTATGTTGAAAAGAGAGGAGATGTTAAGTTTAGTATTAGACTAGCCCCTTCTGACAAAGTTCCATTAGGTTAAGTTCTGAGACTCTAACAGGTTAATATCACAGGAGTAAAAGTGACACACAAGGCCAAGCCCAGGCCACTCTGGCCTTTCTGGCTATTCCAATAGCTAAACAAGGTTTGGTCCCATCTTTTCTATGTCTCTGCTGCTGCTATAGTTAATCTCCTGATTGAACTAGTATAATATTCTTGTAAATGATCTCATTTCAACTCCCCAATCCGTCCTCTACATCTGTATTTTCCAAAGTGTATTCTTGGGAAATCTAACCCTATGCGATATTAGGTGGGGGGGGGGGGAAATCCAAAGGTTTCATAGTGAAATAGGTTTGAGAAAAGTTGCATATTCCTTTTCTTGGAGAAACAAAACTAAGATGAGCAAGTTAAAGATTTTGAAAAGTCCTAAAAATAGTTTCAGTATGCTTAACCCATCATTTTCCCAAGCTTATTTGACCAGAAATCATTTTGGGTCATGACAGCCCTAGAAATTTTCTTTGCAAAACATTGCTATGCATTTGTGTTAAAGTGATCATTCCAAGATGTAAAATGAGTGTGTCACAATTGTGCTTAAAATGTTGCATTGACTATGCATTTCCCACAGGGTCAAGTTCAAAACTACCTAGGAGGGATACGGGCCCTCCATACTTTTGTTCCTGGTTAGATCTCAAGCTCATTTCTAAACTCTTCTTTACATATACTCTACTTATTTTCAAAGCATACTCTGCTCTCTAAGACCTCCTATTCAGAGCTCTTTGTCTAGATTCCCTTCCTACCTTATCCAGATAGAAAATCCCTACTCAGTCTTTAGATCCAGCTCAAGCCTCCCCTCCTCTTGGAATATTCCCTTGGCCAACACTCCCAGCCAACCCACAATCAACAAGATTTCTGTGCTTGTCCTCCAGGCTTCTGGAACAACCTGTGCACAGGTATCTACTTGTATAGGTTGTCCGTATTGTAGTTTTTGTGCATATCTTCTCCACTGCACTTCAAACTTCTTAACAACAGGGCTGTGGAGTATTTGTACTAGTATCTTTCAAAAGGAGGTTAAAGTAAGACTTTAGTAAAATGTGTTAAAAGAACAAATGAATACATGAGGAGAATTTTCTAATACATAATTATTATAGTAACTGGAGAGAGTTAGATTGAATTCTCTTGAATTCAATCGAGAGAGATTAGATTGAATCTAATCAAAAGAGAGATAGATTGAATTTTCTTGAATTCTTTTCGGGAAGAAGGAATATGTAGAAACTATTTTAATTGTTTAGGCTATTGGATTTACTTCATGCATTTAGGGCTTTAATTCATGTTCTTGTGAACTGATCTTATCCAGGCAAATTTATGAAAATTCTATGTGAGTTGAAGGAAAACTCACAGATCTCACAGTCCAGTTATTCAGACATATAAACAATTAAAGCACACTCTGATAAGGTCTGTTATTGGCTTTGCACTGGGTATTTGGGGAGGCCAGAGGATAAGAATGTGGCTCTCTGCTGTGGAGTGTGAGCCCTGTAGTGGTTAGGAAAAGCATCTGATAGGCAGTGATATCTATGCATAATCACAGGGTGGATTTAGTTCACCATACTTAGAAACAAATGCAAAAGCTGAAAAGGAATTTGCATCTTAGGAGAATGCTGGAATGCAATGTTGGAAATAAGATCAACGTTTCCATTAACACAGAATCTTCAAGCAAAGCCAAAGCCAAAGCTAAAATATAACTCTGCTGCTGTATAATGGAGTGTCTTTGCCCAATACCCTTGTTTATCTTCCTGCACTAAAGTGATAAATGAATTTGTAACTGCCTTTGAGATTTCATAACTCTCAGAAGCTATACTATTCTTTTTTAAGACAATTTCAAAGGAAAAATAAAATATTCCAGAAACCATGTAGGCAATGCCTAGAATGCTTGGGTAAACAAATGCACGTCTTCATGATTGATTATGAAAGAAAAAAGAAAGCTTGCCTTCTCTCTGTTTTCCTTCCAATATTGCTTTTTTCTTCAGCAAACTGAACAAGGTTCAATAAGGATATTACCTTAAAAATATTTCCCAGTGATGACAGTGTGTTGTAGGATTTGATTCAAGCCCTCCTGATTGGTGATATATGTTGATTTTAGACTTAAAGATGATGTTACTGAGCCACCATTAGTCATTTGAGCATTTTAAATCCTTTCCTGCACAGAAAAGAATTATACCAGGCCATCTGATCATTTGCTTTCCTGAAAAGTGAGACACTTATTTTTCTCTTCAACAAGAATATATTGAGCTCTACTATGTGTTAAGTGTTACATCAGAGATACAATGATGAATGGAGATGGTTCCTGATATTTCATGGGGAAAAAACCAAATGAATAGGCCTTGCAATACAGTGGTATAATTTTATCCTAGGAGTAAGGATGGGATGCTGTGGGAGTACATAGTAGAGCATCTAATCCAGCCTTGGGAAGCATTGGAATGGGAAACATTCATTAAGGCAGCACACAGCAGTAGACTAGCTAACTGACCATCTGGGTCAGATGATGTCCAGTTTGTGGCTGGGTCATATAGTTCTTCTCAATGGACCTGTTCAGTTCCTTGGTCTTGTTAGAATGATGCTAACCTAGCTTTTTACTCCAATGGCAATGCACAATTATAGTTATATCTATTAGTGAAACTAGGAAATTTTTCTTCTTTCATGTCTAAAGAAATCTATGTTTTAGCACCTTTTGTGAGAAACTCAAATTACTTTACATATCACTGAAATTCTTTTTTATTAGAATGAGACACTCAACAAAAATATAAATGAAAGATAAACAAATTCTCATTGTAATGACAGCAATGCAAATTGATGGGGGAAGTGATGATATCTAACACTCTCTCCCCCACCACATGGCTCTTTTCAGTTAAGACATCGAGGCATGGAAGAAGATGATTATGTATTTAGATTTATACCTTTTGATATAATCCCATTGGAAATGAGTTTTCTTAGTTCAACTGAATAACTACTAAAATTTACCATTATAATCACTATTATAGTATGACTAATTATAAATATATTAGGTTTAAATGTGATATTGCCATTTTATAGGTTAAAAAAAGTTCAATATTGGCAGTTTCAAATGGCTCAAATTGATATTATTAGCATGATTATTATATATGATTAAAAATCCATAAATATATCATCATTAACAAATAATAAATAGTAATAGTAATATTTATTATTTATTCCTAAGGGAATAATAGTAATAGTAATAGTAATATTTATTATTTATTCCTAAGGATGGATTTGTGGCAGTAGTTTACCTCAGAAGCAGGTAACAAGGGGGCACATTTTCTGTAGAGAATTTTATTTTATTTATTTATTTTTTATTTCAGAATATTATGGGGGTACAAACACTTTGGTTACATATATTGCCTATGCACTACCGAAGTCAGAGCTACAAACGTGAACATCCCCCAAACAGTGCACCCTGCACCCATTAGGTGTGAGTTTTCCCATCCCCTCCACCCCCTCCCTCTTGCCCACCCCCTGATGAATATTATTGCCATGTGTGACATAAGTATTGATCAGTTAGTACCAATTTGATGGTGAGTACCAGTGGTGCTTGTTTTTCCATTCTTGTGATACTTTGCTTCGAAGAATGGGCTCTAGCTCCATCCAGGATAATACCAGAAGTATTAATTCACCATTGATTTTTAAGGCTGAGTAGTACTCCATGGTATGCACATACCACATTTTATTAATCCACTCATGGATTGATGGGCACTTGGGTTGTTTCCACATCTTTGCAGTTGTGAATTGTGCTGCTATAAACATTCGAGTGCAGATGTCTTTATTACAGAATGTCTTTTAAATAATAAAAAACAAACTGACTAAAAATCAGCTTGCTTTTTATTATCACCATGAGCTGGCAATTCTAAACAATGTCAGATATAAACTATTCCTCCTCTGGATATCTTTTGGTGATCTAAGCTCCAAACAATTGCTATTGTTAACTGTTGATATGTATGTCAACACACACACTTCAAATGAGCATATTTTATTTTTTAACCTTAAATAAACATTGCATTCTATGTGGAAGTTAATTGGGAGAACTCCTGTTATACAGTCAGCCTCCACCCTGCAAACTCAGCAATGTGCATTAACCCCTAATGGTCCAAATCTTTTACACCTGCTTTGGCACAATCCCTGTGCTTCTTTATGTTCCTGTATTTAAACAGTGGGTTCAACGTAAACAATAATACGATCAGTGTTATAAAGTGCAAAGAAACAGAACTTGCATTACTTCAATTCTGTTACTTTTTCTAAAGCAATGAATCAAATAATGCCATGGAAACAGAAGCAAAAACAAATTGTTGTATAGCCATATGATGGAATACTTCTGGAATGAACTATTGACATACAAAATAACATGCATGAATTTCAAAATAATTATGCTAAAAGAAGCCATCAGAAAAGAGCAGATATTGTATGATTCCATTTATATGAAATTCTAGAAAATGTAAATTAAACTATAGTAACAGAAAGCAGGTCAGTGGTTGCCTGGGGACCGGGTGGATGGAAAAGATGGGAGGGAGGAATAAGGAAACTTTGGGGGTGCTGGATATGCTCATTGTCTTGGCTATGTGATTGTTTACAGGTGTGTGTGTATATATATACACACCAAATGTATCAAATTGTACATTTTAAATATGCACAGTTTTCTGTATGTTAATTATACTTCAAGCAATCTGCAAAAGAATAATATATTAGGTGCACCACTGCTAAACAAATATAATAAAGCACTGATATGTTTGTAAACAATTTTCCACTAATCAGTGACATAAACCTACTGGGTCTCCTTTTTCTCAATCCTGTCTTCTATTTCCAAATGCATCAAAAACTGCACTAGATTGGATTTCAGCACTCATCTAGTCAAAGAGAAAGACACTGTTCTTTGGAGCCCCTGTAGGGGAGGAAGAATTGTTTTGGATGGGGGTGGCAGTTGATAGGTTGTAAAATGCCACTAATTCCTTGAAAGAAATTTAGAACTGGGAGATCAGCACAAAATGGTTTGAAGCCTGTTTCTAGCTGAGGTCAACTTGTAAAATATCAAAGGACAATGCCAGAGATGGAAAGATACATAATTTAGAATGATCTAGCTGGAGACTTACAGGAAGGTTCTATGTCAGCAGGAGCTAGTTTTGCTCTCTTGATCATTTAGAGACACCATTACAGCATTTGGGATAAAAAAGCAAATAAATTACCAGGCTAGACATTTTAATAAGATTGCTCTTTCTGCTGTGTTTTAGACAAACTAAACATATACAGGGATGAAAGCAGAGAGAGAATCTGAGAGGCTGCATGCTCATTCAGGTGAGAGATGATGGTGGCTTGACCGGGGTGTGGCACTGAAGCTGGTAAGAAGTGCTTAGGTTCTGGGATACATTGTGAAGACTGACCTGTCGGGATTTGCTGATGGCTTATGCATAATATGTGACATGTGAGAAAAAAATCGTGTCAGTCTTGACTACTCTTGACCTGAGCAACTGGAAGAACACATGTGATTTTTGCTGAGATGGGGAGGACTATAGGAGGGACAAAGGGTGGGGGAAATACCAGGAACTCAGCTTTGTATATGTTAGGATTTTGGCCTTAATTAGACACCCAAGTAGAGATGTGGAGTGAGCAGTTAGACATAGAAGTCTGATGTTCAAGAAAAAAGCTTCCTACTAGAGATATAAATCTGTGCAGCATCACTGTTTAAATGGTCTTCAGACCCCTGAGAATGGGTCGAGTCAACAACATCATAAGTGTAGATTGAAGAGGACCAGGCCAAGGACCGAGCTCCGGAGTACACCTGCAGTCAGAGGTCAGGGAGGTGGAGATGAACCAGCAAAGAAGACTGGAAAGGGGTGGCCAGAGTGGTATGAGGAATATCCATGTCCGTTCAGTAATGGTCCAAGGAAGGCGCTTGCTCTCCACTTATGGAAGAAATGACGTGCCATTTCCTTAACACATCTCAGGCTGCATACACTACTGTAAAAAGGGAAGGCTGTCTGTCTGTGGGCCAAGTTAGTCCAAAGGAGTCACTGAGGATATCAGCGACTCCTTTATCAGGGCATCATTTATCAGGGCACAGGCAGGATTGTGATGTACAAAGAGTAAGGGAAAGAGTGTGCTTATTTTATAAAAATGTATCTGTTAACTTTTGACAATAGTTCTATGGCTTGAATGTGGCCCCTCTAAAATCCATGTTGAAACTTAGTCCCCATTGTGGTGGTATGATAGGTGGCTTTTAGGAAGTGATTAAGTCATGAGGATTCCACCCTCATGAATGGATTAATGCCTTTAAAAAGGCTGGAGGGAGCTAACACAGGCCCTTCTGTGCTCTTCTGCTCTCTTGCCATGTGAAAACACAGCATTCACCACACGTCCCTCTCCAGTCCCCCTTCCACCATGTGAGGATGCAATGTTCAAGGCGCTATCTTGGAAGTAGAGATTGGTCCTCACCAGACGCCAAACCTGCTGTCTCCTCGACCTTGCATTTGCCAGCCTCCAGAACTGTAAGAAATAAATTTCTGTTCTCTATCAATTACCCAACCTGTGGTATTTTGTTACAGCAGCACAAATGAACTAAGACAAATAGAGAAGGAAGGCAAAAAGTTTGTGTATTTGTACTTGGAGTGGTTTTGGTCAAAGATCTACTTCCACCAAATGTTTCCTACTCCCTATAATTCCTGGTAAACTGGGATCACATCATGGAGTCTTCTTACTCCAGCACACTCAGGCAACCCAGAGGTGTTCCTGGGGGTGATTCTGGGTCAGGGCTGTTTGCAGACTCCCTGCTTCCATCTCCCTTCTCCTCACGAGGCCCTGCTAGCACCAGTGCCTGAGATCTTTTTAGCTATTACTTCAATCTCCCAGATGTACCAAAAACTGGGATGTCAAATTATATCAAGGGGAAGAAAAAAGTTTACTCCTCAACTAAATCAAAAGAGAAAAAAAAACCTGATGAAATAAAAATTTACAGCTGCAGACTCAGAAAAGCTGGTCATAAAGCACACAGTGAATTCAAAGCACTTTGGCCAGAGGCAGAACGTATATCTCTCCAGCAGGAATTCATGCTGCACAGCTGTTTTGTCTCTGGCAGTGGCAAATTCTACACCTGCTGGAAGCAACAGGGAACCCAAGTTCAGGAGCACAGTGTTTTCTTATTCAGAATATAAGAAAGAGCTTGGGAAGAATATAGAATATCTGCCACCACACATTTACATCAAAATCCTTTAAAACCAACTACAAGAGCAAACAGAAATGTCCCAGCATCTGGAACAACAAAGGGTGTAGTCTTGTAGGGAAATGTTATTTTCATGAATATACGAACCCTGTAGTAAATTTTTTGTTCAAACCTCTGTGGAGAACTCCTGAGCAAATAGATGGATGCAAAATCGGGGGAAAAAGCTTTGATTTTACCCTTTCTTTAAAGCCTATTTTAATTCCTCCGCATTGGGCAAAATTTCAGAAGGCTTCTTGAAGAGACAACATTGTACCCTGTGAGGTTGTCTTCCTGGGATGAGAAGCTGGGTGAATTCACTGATCTCTGTCCCCCAGGGGCTGACAGCATCATTCCCACTGTCTCCTATGGTTGGGAAAGGCATCCATCCACCCACTGTAGCCAGTGTTTTTACGGTGTTTTTGAGACTGAGGCATCATCCTCACTCTTTAAGAGATTTTTTTTTTCTTTTTCTTTTTGTTAATTAATTAATTTTTTTAAATTTCAAAGTATTACAGGGGTACAAAATTTAGGTTATACATATTGCCTTTGTACCACCTGAGTCAGAACTAAAAGTGTGCCCTCCCCCAGACAGTGTGCACTGCACTCATTAGGTATGAATATACCCATCCCCTCCTCCCCGCCACCTGCCTGACACCCGATGAATGTTACTTTCATATATGCACATAAGTGTTGATCAATTAGTACCAATTTGATGGTGAGTACATGTGGTGCTTGTTTTTCCATTCTTGTGATGCTTTGCTTCAAAGAATGGGCTCTAGCTCCATCCAGGATAATACCAGAGGTATTAATTCACCATTGATTTTTATGGCTGAGTAGTACTCCATGGTATGCATATACCACATTTTATTAATCCACTCGTGGATTGATGGGCACTTGGGTTGTTTCCATATCTTTGCAGTTGTGAATTGTGCTGCTATAAACATTTGAGTGCAGATGTCTTTATTATGGAATGTTTTTTTTTCCCCTTTGGGTAGATGCTCAATAGTGGGATTGCTGGATCAAGTGGTAGTTCTACTTTTAGTTCTTTGAGGTGTCTCCATATTACTTTCCATAGAGGTTGTATTAGTTTGCAGTCCCACCAGCAGTGTATGAGTGTTCCTATCTCTCTGCATCCATGCCAACATTTGTTGTTTTGGGACTTTTTGATAAAAGCCATTTTCATTGGAATTAAGTGATACCTAATTGGGGCTTTGATTTGCATTTCCCTGATGATTAGAGATGTTGAGCATTTTTTCATATGTTTCTTGGCCATTAGTCTATATTCTTTTGGAAAGTTTCTGTTCATGTCCTTTGCTCACTTTTTAATGGGGTTGTCTGATCTTTTCTTGCTGATTTTCCTGAGTTCTCTATTGATTCTGGTTATCAGCCCTTTATCAGATGTGTAGCATGCAAATATTTTCTCCCATTCTGTAGGTTGTCTGTTCACTCTAGTGAGAGTTTCTTTGGCTTTGCAGAAGCTTTTTAATTTGATCAGGTCCCATTTATTTATTTTTGTTGATTCTTTGATTGCTTTTGGGGTTTTCTTCATGAATTCTTTGCCTAGGCTGATGTCTATAAGGGTTTTCCCAATGTTTTCTTCTAGAATTCTTATGG
Organism: Daubentonia madagascariensis; assembly: GCA_023783475.1. NCBI lineage: Eukaryota > Metazoa > Chordata > Mammalia > Primates > Daubentoniidae > Daubentonia > Daubentonia madagascariensis. The sequence continues at coordinate 6,798,040 of JAKFHU010002220.1, forward strand.
TTTCATGCCTTAGGTCTAAGCCTGTTATCCATTGTGAGTTAATTTTTGTGAGAGGTGAGGGGTGCGGATCCTGTTTCAGTCTTCTGCATGTGGCTATCCAATTTTCCCGGCACCATTTATTGAATAGGGATTCTTTTCCCCAGTGTATGTTTTTGTCTGACTTGTCGAAGCTCAGATGGCTATATGAGAATGGTTTTATATCTGGGTTCTCAGTCCTGTTCCATTGGTCTATGTCTCTGTTCTTGTGCCACTACCATGATGTTTTGAGTACTATAGCCTTGTAGTATAGCTTAAAGTCTGGTAAAGTGATGCCTCCCAATTTGTTCTTTTTGCTTAAGGTTGCTTTAGCTATATGGGGTCTTTTCTGGTTCCATATGAAGCATAGAATTATTTTTTATAGATCTGTGAAAAATGATGTTGGTATTTTAATAGGGATTGCGTTGAATCTGTAGATCACTTTTGGAGGTACAGATATTTTAACAATGTTGATTCAGCCAATCCATGATCATGGTATTGCTTTCCATCTGTTTACATCCTCTGCTATTTCCTTCCTTAGTGTTTCCTAGTTCTCCCTGTAGAGGTATTTAACCTCCTTGGTTAAACATATTCCTAGGTATTTTATTTTCTTTGCTGCTATTGTGAAAGGTATTGAGTCTCTGATTTGGTTCTCAGTTTGACTGTTTTGGTGTATATGAATGCTACTGATTTGCATACATTTGTTTTGTAACCTGAGACTTTGCTGAACTTATTTATTAATTCCAGTAGTCTCTTAGTGGAATCCTTGGGGTTTTCTAGATATAAGATTGTATCGTCAGCAAAGAGCAATAGTTTGACCTCTTCTACCCCCATTTGGATTCCTTTAATTTCCTTCTCTTGTCTGATTGCTCTTGCCAGGACTTCCAGCACTATGTTGAATAGGAGTGGTGATAGACAGCAACCTTGTCTGGTTCCAGTTCTAAGTGGAAATGCTTTCAATTTTTCAAATGATAAACAACAGCACTGTAATAACCAGGGACTTCAACACCCCACTGACAGCACAGGACAGATCTTCCAAACAGAAAATAAACAAAGAAACAATGGACTTCAACAGAACTCTAGAACAAATGTGCATAATAGACATTTACAGAACTTTCTACCCAAAAACCACTGAATATACATTCTTCTCATCAGCTCATGGGACATTCTATAAGATTGACCACATCCCAAGCCACAAAACATGTCTCAACAAATTTAAAAAAAATAGAAATTATACCATGCATCTTCTCAGACTACAGCAGAATAAAATTAGAAATCAACTCCAACAGAATCACTCATCCCTGCACAAAGTCATGGAAACTAAACAACCTACTGCTGAATGATTATTGGGTCAAGGAGGAAATTAAAATGAAAATCAAAAGATTCTTTGAACTAAATGATAAAGGGGACACAAATTATCAAAATCTGTGGGACACAGCTAAAGCAGTCCTGAGAGGAAAATTCATAGCTTTAAATACCTACATCCAAATGACAGAAAGATCACAAATCAACAATACAATGAATCAACTCAAAGAACTGGAAAAAGAAGAGCAAACCAATCCCAAAATCAACAGAAGAAAAGAAATAACCAAGATTACAGCAGAACTAAATGAAATCAATAACAAAAGAACTATACGAAAAATTAATGAAACAAAAAGCTGGTTCTTTGAAAAGATAAACAAAATTGACACGCCTCTCCCTAGATTAACCAGAAGCAGAAAAGAAAGGACTCTAATAAACTCAATCAGGAGTGAAAAAGGAAACATCACAACTGATACCACAGAAATACAAAATATCATCTCTGAACACTATAAAAATTTCTATGCACATAAACTTGAAAACATGGAGGAAATGGACAAATTCTCAGAAAGACACAGCCTCCCTAGGCTCAATCAGGAAAAATAGAACTCCTGAACAGACCAATATCAAGTACTGAAATTGAAGCAGCAATAAAAAACCTCCCTAAAAAAAAAGTCCTGAACCAGATGTTTTCACACTTGAATTCTACCAGACCTACAAAGAAGAACTGGTGCCTATCCTGCAGAAATTATTCCACAATATTGAGAAGGAGGGAATCCTCGCCGACATGTTTTATGAAGCCAACATCACCCTGATACCAAAACCAGTAAAGGACTCAACAAAAAAAGAAAACTACAGGCCAATATCCCTTATGAATATAAACACAGAAATTCTCAATAAAATCCTAGCAAATCAAATTTAGCTGCTCATCAAAAAAATAATCCATCACGATCAAGTGGGCTTCATCCCAGAGATGCAGGGATCATTCAACATACGCAAATCTACAAATGTAATTCACTACATAGACAGAAGTAAAAACAAAGACCATATGATCCTCTCAATAGATGCAGAAAAAGCATTTGACAAAATTCAGCACCCTTTTATGATAAGAATGCTTAACAAAATAGGCATAGATGGGACTTACCTGAAAATGATAAAAACCATATATGACAAACCCACAGCCAACATTATAAGAGATATTTTTAAAACTGAAGGAAAGGGTTCCTTGAGTATAATTGCTCAGTCCTATTTTTCTAGAAGTTTTGCTTAATAGCTGTGTGATTTTATGCAAAACATAAGACCTCTCTTGGCCCCAATTTCCTCAACTGTAAAATGGCAGTAATTATGTATGTTGTAAGGGAAAAAAAAAAAGAGAATAAAAGTATGCAAAAGAACTGAGGAGAGTGCCTGGAATATATGGAAACTTAGTAAATCTTTGTCCTGTAAAGGAGTGAAAAGTCCTGAATATTTTTAAAAGACTGATCATTTCCTGAGTGAGGAATAATTGTGATCTGGCAATATAAACATCTGATGGGAATGCTACTTTAAAATAAGAGCAATGGTATCTTGAAAACAAAATCAAGAACAAAATATTCCACAGATAATTAATGCATTCTAATATTTTTGAAAAGCAGACACCATGTTTTGCTACTTCTGTTTTCAGGACTTAGGAGAAATGTAAATTTTGTAATTTATCATTCAGTTTCAGACTAACCATTCCTTCCTCCAACATTCCCACTTCTGGGACACCAAACTCACTAGGACTCAGGTGACCATAACTAGTTGCTTTTTTGACACCACTTTTCAGTGCCAATTATACAGCTCATATTAAGTTTTTCCTGTTCATTTAAAATCTTATTTAAAGAGCATAAAATATTCCATGGTATGCATTTTCAATGAATTTTTGAACTATTGAGGAACTTTTATAACAAAGTTAACAATGCCTGTTGGACAGAAAGTTGGCATCAAATGAATCCACACTGAAAATGTGTTTGTGTGTTATTGTTTGTATTTTAGAAAAATGGACCCTTTAATGTGGACTTCCCTCTCAACTAAATCAATGTTTCCATTTCCTGTGATTCATTCATAGTATTAACAGTTGCCATGTGTAGAACAGTCATTATATTCCAGGCTCCATATAACTTATCTCAGTTGATCCCCACGTCAAACTGTGAATACTTTTATTTTTCCCATTTGGCAGGTGAAACCAAGTCTCACAGCTTGTGGCTCCTGAGACCAGTTGAGATTGGTAGAACAGTGGAGAGGTACAGTATAGTAATAAGAAATTGGGCAGGATAAGCATCAACTTGTTAATATTTGAGTGTAATCTTATTTTTTTATTAGGTAAAAATTATAGATTATTCCCTAAGAAAAAAGTTTTGATAATGAGTAGTTAGAAAGTTAGAGTTTGGGACTTCTGTTTCCACCCATGTAGAATTAACTGCTCTGGGATTTGCCTTCCCACCATATCCAACTGGAAAACCAAACAAAATATAGAAAATAACAACTTTCAGATATTGAACAACAATCAGTCCAGGACTGTGATCCCCAGAGAAGGGAGGTAAATTAAGTGAGCCCTATAACCTATAATTGCTCCAGCTTAGAAGGCAGTTTTGATGCACAGCATAGGGAGGGGAACCCAAACAAAGCCCAGTGGTCTTAGTGAGTCAAGGACACAGATATCAAAATTCAGGCAGTTAGAATTTGCAGGGCAGAATATTAGAGAGGAGAAAGCTGCATACACACACATATATGCAGAGAGGGGAAGAGAGCTTGCTCTGGAAATCTTCAGAGTCCTCTGTAATCTTTGGCTGAATATCAGTCTGTACATGTGAAGGGTGAAACTCTGTGAGGCTGGGAGGGAAAGTGGTAGACAGAACAATTCCCAGAATTCACACATGACTCGTAATGTGCAGAGTATCAGGTAGAATACTCAGGAATATATTGCTTGAGTAATTGGGTTAAATTAGCCCGAAACAAAAGGCTACTCTAGAGCTGCCCTAACAAAGCATAAAAGCAAGCATTGCAAGAATCAAACTTTATCCCAAGTAAATTAGCTGTGTGCCAAAGTCCAACAATATGAAATTTGCAATGTTTAGCATTTAATAAAAAATTACCAAGAAAGCCAAGAAGCAAGAAAATATGGCCCATAACCAGAAGAAAAAAAAGCCATTCAAAAGAAACATTCCCAGAAATGGCAGAGGCAGAGATGATGTTATTAGCAGATAAGGGCTTTAAAATAGCTACTATAAATATACTCCATATACTCAAGGTATAGTGAAAAACATGAACACGTTAAGAGGGGAAATGGAATATATATATATATATATACACACACACACAAACACACACACACACGCACATACACATATGTTCCTATTTAAAAGACCCAAATAGAACTTCTATATCTGAAATGAAAAAATCACTTGATGGGATTAGGAGCAGATAGACAATGCAAAAGAAAAGATTTATGAATCATAAAAAGATTTATGAATTTGAATACATAGCAATTGAAACTATTCAAAATTAAACACAACAAGATAAAAGACTGGAGAAATAAATGAACTGAGCATTAGCGATCCTTTGGGACCATGGGGGCAAGTGTCTCTGAAGAATAAGATACGGAGGGGTTTTAGTGGTCCCTAAAACTAGAAGATGGCTCTACATTTGAGTGCTCAAAAGATGTCAGGAACATGCCTGTTTCTTCTCTCATTTCTGTTTTCTCCTGAATTTTGGCTTCCCTCTACAGGAAAGCTCTCTCCATGAGATAGGAATGGCCTTTAAAAATCACATATCCACATCCCTCCTGTTTAGTCATCCCAGGAGAAAGGGACAGCTCTTCTCAGTGTGTATGAGTCAGTCACTCCAGGGAAGGACTCCTATCGTCTACGTTGAGTTGCGTGCCCACCAGGAGCAGTTCTCTTTGTCAGAGGGGTGAAGAATGCTGACTGACCTACCTGGATGAGGTGCCACACACGTGTGGGACTCACAGCCCACAGGACCACATGGAACGGAAAGGGGAAAATTCTCCAAGGGTGAAATAATAACAGTGAAAATAAGGGCCCCAGGTGAATACTAACAGGTGTCCAAAATACTATTCTTCAGATTCAGCTCATCCAAGGACTTTCTGTGCAAATGATTTCCCTTTGAAAGTGCCAAATCCTAGCCCCGAGACCTCCAGGGAGCTTATTTCCCTTTGAAATACTGAGCACTGCCTTTGCCAGGGAATTTCCTAAGGCATTGTGCCATCACCTGTGTCCTTGTATTGAGTCTGTTATTTAGCTCTTGTTCTGATTCATATGAACTTTTCCCTCTGGCTAGATATTAAGGCCCTCAAGAGCAGTGACCATGTCTGATATATTTTTTAATCTCTCCCAGTGGCTGGCAGAGTGTCTCTCAAATAGTAGCAGAATAAATGTTTGTTTTGAAGAATCTGTGACAGGGATAGTCAAATACTCCCATTAAGCTTAGGAGAAAACAGATGAGTAAATCCCCTCAGCCTGTGTCATCATGAAAGAAAAATAAAGTGTTCATTAAAAACTAATTGGTAAGCAATTTGCAAATGAAAAATTGGTTTCTCTTTTTTTCCTCTTCTTTTCTTGTCAGGATCCCCAAAGCTGTGATGAAAATGCCAGGGGGAAAAAGGTAGCTTCTTACATTTCTTGATGCCCAGACTCTTTGGGCGCCCAGCAGAGCATGTGGGTGCCCACACAATAGGATTGGATGGGTACTTAAAGTCCCTTCTGCCCTAAATATCCTTCCCTTCCTGTGTCCTGAAAAATCCCTCAATTCAAAGTCAATTATACTCTGCTTCCCAAAGAGCCCTTCAAAATGCAAACACTGAAGGAGGGGGGATACTATTATCCACTAACATCTTTTCCTACATTTATTTCTCCCAAGCAGCTTTGATCATTTAACAGAGACCCAAGGGAAGGGGTGGAAGAATAGAGATGTTTTCTGGGCTGATGGGGAAGTGGGCATGTGGATGTTGGGCAAGTTTGGGGTGGGGGTGGGGCTGCAGAATCTAGTGCTTCAGGCACTTTGTACAGCTGGGAAAATGTGTGTATTAGACATCTGAGGGGCATATATATTTTAAAAGGACACAAAAAACAGGGAAAGTGCACTTCTCATCACTCTTGTGTAGACAAAAACCATTTTCCTTTTAGTATAGCTATGATGGAGAAAACAAAACTAAAACAAAGCAAACACGAAAGCAGAGGGACAAGTGTGGGTTTGGTTCCCTTATTCTAAGACAATGACCATCTGGTCACAGGTTGACAGAGCCAGCATGCGTCACCCATTAGGGGCCTGTGGGCCCCACCTCCTTAGCCTCCGCCTGTCTTGGATACTTGGCCTCAAAGTCCTGATGTAGCCCGGGGTACCCTCTTCCTACTTGCTTCTGCCACCTCTCATTCCTGTAGCCTCAGAGGTTGGAGGCAGAGTTTAGTTTTTACTGATCAAGATACTACATTTATTCAATTCTTCCCACTTACAGAAACAGAATGGGAAAGAAACATTACAATGTGGATTGCAAGATTTTAATTGGAGATATCAATTGTGAGATCCACCTCAATTTCAGAGGTTTAAGCTGGAAAAAAACGTGTGTCCTGGAGTCAAGGAAACACAGGAATAAGTAACAGTAGACGGCCCAGGTGGCCCTTGCTGGGTAGATGAGGAAGTCTTTTGGAATTGGGAGCTTTCATATAACCACAGAGAAGACAGGCACAGAGAAGCTTCCCTACCTCTCAAGTATAAAAGCAAGTTTACTCACAGAGCTGAGAAATAAAAATAAAATCCTAAACCCCGACTGACTGAATGTACCCCCTCTTGGCCCAGGGGACTACAGAGAAGGCTTAAAAACTGAGTTACTGGCCACGATGGGACAGGAGGTTGGACACACCTCTTTGTACCCTTGGTAACCACTATTACACTTTCTTTCCTAAGGGTTAAATGAAACCAGCCCTTTCTAAAGACTTGCTCCACAGCTTATTTACACAACAACTGACCAGCATTCCCTCCTGATAAGAGAACAAGACTATGGACCATGGACTGGTTCTGGCCAGTTTACAGAAGCTGTGCACATGATGCCTCTATGTCTTCCCTTTCACCTTATGACATACATAGCCTAATTTTAGTGCATTTAAATGTTAAATATCCACCCCAAAGTGAACATGGGACTATGTAACATGCATGTTTGCTTACTATGCATGTGCACATCCCCTGTCATGAATATTCATAGCTCCTCCCACAACCTATTGACTATGTATATTAGCTGATCCATTCAGCATAAATTCCTGTCTTACCCTATCCTCCCTCAAAGTCCTTGCTTTTGATCTTTGTCAGAGGCTACTGTTCCCAACTTGTCAGGATGGCCAGCCTGCAAGGTTGTAACCTTTTATAAGAAATAAAGTTCTGTCCTCTGAATTTATGAACCTTGTGATTCATTCTCCTTCATGGAAATAATGTTTGCTTAAAAGGGCCAGAAGGTATAGCTGATTCCAAGTGAAGCTGACTTTGACGGGGGTGGGGGTGGGGAATAGAAAGTAAATGACAAAGGGTACACAGAAGAAAATCCCCAACGCACTGTGCTTGGGTGACACCGGATTTCTGGAACGCAGAGGCTCATGCCTTCAGGGCCCAGTGCAGAGCCTCCATAGCAAAGCTTCCTTTAGTAAGCTTCAAAGCTGGACCCCAGCGGGATGACTGATTGCCCAAGAGGAGACGCAGGGAAGCCCACTGCTGTCCCAGTGCACACAGGCCCCCTCTGCTTGGCAGCATCTCAGTTCCTCCAGGCTGGCTCTCTGACAGTCGCTGCATATTCAGTCGGTGTTACTAAGTGATTCCGTTCCATCTTCATCATCTATTTGGGGACATTGCATACTGCATTCCTCGTGATTTCTATGTGGTCTTTTGCTCTTATTTGTAAATAGCTTTCAGAAACCTGAAATGAAGTTGCATTTACCTTCCATATACTCTCATCAGCCTGAGTCAGCTTCACTTGGAATCAGCTATACCTTCTGGCCCTTTTAAGGAACCATTATTTCCATGAAGGAGAAAACACGATCATTCTGCAAGAGACTGTGCCACCTAAGGGTCCTGAGCAGGAGGGAAGGGGAGAGTGAAGCCACTGTCCCCGCTCTCCTCAAATGATCTCATTTCTGCCATTGCTTTTTGTTATGAAAACGTGTAGCAGTTCAGTTACTTCAGATTAAAACGCTTAAGTATAATTTTCTTGCACACATTCTAATCTGGTTAGCGCTGGGCCTGTCAAAGGCCCTACTCTTTAATAGCTTCCTTTCCCTGCTCTTTAATAGCTTTACTCTCTAAATTGTTTCCTTCCTTGCAGGATTCAGGTGCTCACATCAGCCTTGCACAATTTCGGCTCAGAACAGAGGGAAGGAAATCACCAAGGTAACGTTGGCTGCCCATACTGTAGTTTGTGTGTGTGTGTGGGGGTGTGTGTGTGTGTTTTAATAGAAACAACAGATAGGCTTTTCTCCCTTAGTGTCTCTAATGGGTTAAACATTCCCAAGATTCTGTTTTTTCTTAAGCAAGTAGGGAATTTACCTTAGCTACAAGGGAGGAAGGCATCATTTGGGTGTGAATGACTTAGGAGGAACAGACTGCAAAACAGCATTATCCAGCAGGAGAAATGCAAAACCAACAAAACTGCTTTCTTGGGTGTGGATCTGGGGATATCCGAATGCAAGGTGTAGATAAAGTTTTTAAACAGAGGAACATTAGCAATATTTTCAAAATCTCTATTTCAGACAGTTGACCCAAGTCTTTTGTTTACATTACACGTGGAAACAGGGCTGAATTGAGATGCAAAAAAGCAGTTCTTCCTGCTCTGGCTCCCTGTAGGGACACCCCTGCTCCTCCCTCAGGTCTTTAACACCTTCTTGCTGTATGGACTTGCCCTAGGTGCAGTGTTCCTCAGAGCCCATGTCCTTGCCCACCACACTTCTGTCCAGGTGTACCCATGTGATGGATGTCCCATTTTTTCAATGCCTTGCTTTCTCCTTTTTAGGCAGCCAAAGGCAACAACTTTCCAGCCAGGTAACTTCTGAAGATAGATTTTATTAACTAAGGGAAAGAGGTAATGCCATCATTGAACTTAAGGAAGCTCTTAAGAATTTGTAGGCTGGTCTGTGGAAAGAAAGAAGGCAGAGCTAACATTTAGGAGACCTAGAACAGAAGCCTGATATTGCTAACTTGCTGCATAAATCTGAACAAGTGATTAACTTATTTGAACCTCAGTTTATTCATCTTCATAATATGGTTATTAATTTTCATTTCATAGAGATGTTTTAAAAATTACAGTAGATGTGTCTTACAAATTGTCTATTTACAGGATCTGGTACAAAGGGACCTGCTTTACATTAGCACTGGAGACATGCTATTTATCTGGTTTCCTAACTTGGTATCAGTCATGTCTGCCTACAGAATTATTGTGAGTGCCACTATAGGTTTGAAAATGCTTTTCAAATGATAAAATGTCATAAGACTACAAAATAGCACAAGATCCACTGGGTTAAAATAAGATTGATTTCCTCCTCCTCTCCTCTTCATCCTCTTCCTCCTCTTCCTCCTCCTCCTTCTTCATGACTAATTATCAAGACAAATACCTAGAAGTCACTTTTGAATCCTCTCTATCTTTCATCCCCAGCATCCAATCCACCAGTGAGTCCCATTGACTCTAATCCAAAATACACCATCTATGCATTGACTCTTTCATCTCCACTGCTGTCACCCCAATCTTAGCCACCTCGACACTTCTCTGCAGGGACATTCCACGGGCATTCTAGACCAGCACTGCTGCAGCCACTATTTGGAGAGGGTCCTTTTACTCACAAAGAAATGCAATCCTCCCTGATCCACCTTCTCTAGAATGTAGAAGGCACCTTATCTGTCTTTCTCACCACCAAACCCTTAGGACAGAGAATAGTACCAAGCACATAGAGGGGCTCAGAAAAGATTTATGAATGAATTATATTCATTAATGTGCTCTGACAATAATCCTATGGGGCAGGGCAGGCATTATCAGTACATTTCACAAACAAGAAACCTGAGTATCTTTATTTAAGTGGTTAGCCTTTTCATAAGAGACCAAGCATCAGTTGGATCCAGTACATTTCATAGGGGTTTCATGAAAGCTGAACTATGCTTAAAAATAATGAATCAAAAAGATAGTGCTTTCTTCTGCATTCTGGGACTGCAGTCCCCAACCCCCAGACCATGGCCTGGTACTGGTCTGTGGCCTGTTAGGAACCCAGCCATGCATAACTGCCTGAGCTCCACCTCCCTCTGCCCTCTGCCATGAAACTTAGGAACTGGGCGCACAGCAGGAGGTGAGTGGCCAGGGAGCTAGTGAATCTTCGTCTGTATTTACAGCCGCTCCCATGGATAGCATCACTGCCTGAGCTCTGCCTCACCCCCACCCCCACCCCTGGCCCCCATCCGTGGAAAAATTGTCTTCCATGAAACTGGTCCCTGGTGCCAAAAAGGTTGGGAACCACTGTTCTAGGACAACCCTGCCATTCCCAAACTTCTCTTCCTTTCACATTTCATTGAACATGTTTACTGGATCTTCTCCTGGACTTTTTTTTTTTAAATCTTACTTTTCCTTTACTGAGTATCAGTGGGTGATGACTAAAGTTTTAATTTCTTATAGATATACTGAAGAATCAATCCTATTGTTTAATTTTAGGATTCTAAAGATTAGTATGTTATTTCCTACTCTCTGTTTGCCAGTATTCTGTGGATAAATCCAAATAGGTTCTGCTCTTATGCAATTTGAAATGAAGAGATTTGTTTTATTAACCTGTTTACCATGGGTGACATCTTATTATAATAGTAATTTTTATTTCCGTCATCAGAAGCCCTGTTCATTTTCATCTACTTTACATTAACACTGTAAACTCAGTATTTATCACATCAGAGAGTATATTTAGAAACAAAGTGGGCCTTAAAGCAGAGTGTTGCTACTGGATTGCAGTAAGGTAGCCATTACAAAATTTTAGAAAATCAAATATTTGTGTTTGGGCTCTTTAATTATTTTATTTCTTATCTAAATGATCTGCATAAATGACCATTAGGACACATAAATCAAAATCAATGCAACATTAACTTAGCCAAGGCAGAGTAGAATTGAATCGAGTAGCTGATGTAGACTAACAGGAAATGTGTGAGAAGTCATCCAGATACAACGAGGTCATTCCCAACCCTTACTTGCATTCCCCAGATGCTTAAGATTATAGCTTGAGGTTTTTATCTTTCTTGTGTGAAAAAGGAACTGATGATACTAAAACCTATCAACCCTGAATTGTTGGATAAGTGTGAAATTCAGTTAAGGCTCATTGGGTCAGATTCCAAATAGTAAAGTGATCATCAGTGCCCGTGAGATGGAAGTAGCATGGAGTGAACTCAACTTCCTGCTAAATAACATTTGCAGGGCTGTGGGGATGTGTTGATGTGTAAGAGGGGATGCTCATCTTTCACTATACATCCCCCAATACACACACACAGCAAGAAGGTAGTGGTATCACTTCACTAATATCCCCACCTGCAATTTTCTGGATTGATAAAACATAGACATTTGCACATTTGCTTGTCATAAAGGCTATGACTATGAGATCATTACCTGTTTTATGTTTTTAAGTTTATACAATAAATAGGAATTGCATTTATAATTGAAAAGCAAAGCAATATAGTCTTAAAAATTATAAAGAATAGCATTTGTATTTCTTAGCCATTAATTATCTCAATAAATCATAGTTTCCATTAAAAATCCAAGAAACATAATGCTAATGGAAGTAACCATGTGAACTCCTAACTCTTTATAAGCTAACCATATATTTTATAAACTTCAGGTTGTCACATCTTTTTATAGTATTTAAAATTAAAGTATAATTTACTTGCAGTGAAATATGTTGATTTTAAGAATATAATTTGATCCATTTGAAAAATATACTTGCCCTGCCATGTAACATACACCCTGCTGTGGTTTCACTGTATCCTCCAAATTCCATGTGTTGGAGACATAATCCCCAATGTGGTAGTATTGCAAGGTGGGGCCTCTAAAGGTGATTGGATCAGCCCTCATGAGTGGATTAATCCAGTCATGATTAATGGATTAACAAATTAGTGGATTAATGGGTTACTGTGGGACTGGAACTGGTAGCTTTATAAGAAAATGAAAGTGCTGAGCAAGCATGTTAGCACAGCCAGCCCCCTTGCCATGTGATGCCCTGTACCACCTGCCACCTCAGGACTCTTCCGAGAGTCACCACCAGGAAGCAGGCTCTCACCAAACATGGCCCCTCAACCTTGGACTTCTTTAAGAAATATCTTCCTTTTCTTTATAAACTACGCAGTTTCAGGTATTCCATTATAAGCAGCAAAAAATGGACTAAAATACACCCCATCAGGATACAGATTGTTTCTAACTCCATATTGTTTTTGTGTCCTTTCCCTGATAATCACAAACACCCCACCAAGCAACCACTGACTGTATTTCTATCACCATAGATTAGTTGACCTACTTAAAAACTTCATATACGTGCAATCACACATAGAGTACGTACCTTTTTGAGTTTTACTTTCCTCATTCATTCAGCATAATAACTTGAAATTTATCCACAAAAGGAAGGAAATGCACTTTCTTGGAAGCTAGTGAGACTTCCACAAAGTGGGACCAATGAAGCCATTTTTAGAAATCAAACATCGCATACGGAGATTTTTCTCCATGACCTCAGTTGGGAAGACTCAAAAGGCAGGAGGCTGGAATAGCTGGGGCTGGAGGATCTGCTTCCAAGATGCCTTTTTCATTCACATGTCTAGCCCCTGGGCTGGGACGGTTAAATATGAGTTTAGCTGGAACTCTTGGACTCTTAACCAGCTACATGTGGCTATTCAATGTGGCTTCAGCTTCTCAAAGCATGAAACCAGGGATCCAAGAGGAAATGTTTTAAGTGGGGATCTCATGAGAATGAGTGTTCCAGCACAATCAGGAAGAAGTGGCATAGTCTCTTATGACTGAGCCTTGACTGTGCCTTGGAAGTCACACAGATCACCTCCATAATACGCTATCAAAGTAATCACACATCCACTTAGATTCATGGGAAAGGGACATGGACTGTACCTCTCAATGGGAGAAATGTCAAAGAATTTCCAGCAATTTTTTTTATGACTTCTATGAATAGTGAACTTATAAACAGGGTGTGAGGACTGATGGTCAACTACTTGTTTAGGGCAAGTGTAAGGGAGAAAAAGTTGAGATATATTGTTTTTGCATGATTGAATGGAATAGTCTAAATGAGAATAATAAGAAATCCTGTGCAAAAGGAACTGACTAAAGTAAAGCTTCTGCCGTGTCAAGAATGGAGGTGGTGAGTGAAGAGAGTCATCACGCAGCAGGGAGAGAAATGGGCTGGGTGCTCGGAGGAAGACCACTGGGAATCATGGATCGGGGAGAAGTTTGATACATTGAGTGCAGCATGATCACCTGCTTAGGAAGATTGATCTCTCCATGGTGCTGATTAGGACTGTACCTCTTACTGCAGAGGTTAGTGGGAACAGGACTGTCTTTAGGAAGCTGGACAAAATATTCTGGTTTCTTGGAGATACAGCTAGCACTGATCTGTTCATAAGGTTTGTGGTAGGCAAAATAATCCCTCCACCTCCCCACCCTCAAGATGTCTGTGTCCTCACACCTGGAACCTGTGAGCGTGTTAGATTACATGAAAAAGGAGAATTAAAGTCACAGTACTGGGTTGAATAGTATCTCCCCTCAAATTTATGTCACCTGGAACCTATGCATGTGACCTTATTTGAAGATAGGGTCTTGTAGATGTAATTATGTTACATCTACAATCCAATATGACTCATATTCTTATACTAGGAGGGGAATTTGGACATAGAGACACACACGAAGGGAGAATGTCATGTGAAGAGGGAAACAGAGATTGGAGTGATGCTTCTGCAAGCAAAGAATGTCACGGATTTCTAGCAACCGCCAGAAGGTAGGAAGAGGCATGGAAGCGTCCTCTCCTGGAGTGTTTAGAGAGCCTTCTGCCTCCAGAACAGTGAGAGAATGCATTTCTGATGTTTTAAGCTGCCAAGTTTGTGGTAATTTGTTATAGCAGCTCTTGGAAACAAGTATAGTTTCTAATCAGTCCAATTTAATGACAAGGATCCTCCTAAGTGGACGAGGAAACTAAAAGTAAGAATCAGAGAGATGGCAGCCTGAAAAGGACCCAGCTCCACACGGCTGGCTTTGAAGATGGAAAAAGGGGCTGTGAGCCAACAAATGCTGAGGCCTTTAGAAACTGGAAAGGCAAGCAGACGGATTCTCCTCTGGAGCCTCCAGAGAGAACATAGCCCTGTCAACACTGGCTTTTAGCCCAGTGAGACCCATTTCAGACTTCTGACCTCCAGAGCTGTTAAGATAATGGATGTTGGTTTAAACCACTAAATTTATGGTAATTTGTTACAGCAGCAATAGGTAACTAATACAAAGTTGGGTGATACTTTGGTTGTGAAGAGATGACATACGAGTGAGGCTGGTTTTGGCAAAATTAGCCATTGGGTGGTGGGGCCAGGGCAAGCTGGATAGTGCTTCTTGGTCAAAATTCAAGGAAGCCAGGAGAGAAGGATGGATCAGGTCCCGTTATGGGCTGAATTGCGCCTTTCAAAATTCATATGTTGAAATCCTAAACCCCAGTACCTCAGAAATGGGACTGTATTTGGAGATAAGGCCTTTCATGAGGTAATTAAGATAAAATGAGGTCGCATGGGTTGGCCCTAATCCAATATGCCTGTTGTCCTTATTAGAAGAGGAGATTAAGACACAGACTCACACAGAGAAAGGCCATGTGAAGACAGAAGGGAAAAATAGCAAGCTACAAGTCAAGGAGAAACCAACCCTGCCTACACCTTGACCTCTACTTGCAGCCTCCAGAATTGTGGGCAAATATACTTCTGTTGTTTAAGCCACCCAGGCTGTGGTTCTTTTAGGTGGCACTAGCAAACTAATATAGGCCCCACATCCTTCATTTTCCTCATTTTTAGATTAGGGCTCCAAGACTCAAAGGAAAAATAAATGACTCAAATCACATAGTTCATGGCACGGCCAGGGCTGGAATCTGCTTCACAGACAGTGATATAGAGAATTAATGAGGGCTCTGGGGCTCTATGTACAGTTCTCAGTGAGGTTTTCGGGTGTGACTGCCTGTTTTCTAGTTCCTTCACCTCTGAACATTCAGAGCTCAGTGTGTGTATATTTTCAGCCACTTCCCCCTAATTGAATAAAAGCCAATTCATTAAAGAAACTAAAATGGTCAAGTAGTCCAAAATTGGAACCCAAAAAAGAAAATATTCATTAGACACAAGTCAGGTGTGGTTTTTCTAGAAGGATGCATTTTATACTAGATTCCACTGCAAGTACATGCTTCTCACATACATGGTGGGTTAATGCCATCATTCACAAGAAACCCGTACAGACCTGACTGGCAACCATTTCCCTACTCTGTCTTGTCATCCTGATACACTGAAAAGCAGGCATGTATTTACATATTTAATCCAGTTGTAAATAGAAATTAATAATAGATATTACTAAATAAATTACTCTTTTACAAATTAATGTAGATTAGGGTTTTTATGCTTAAGTTATTCAAATCAAATACCCTCAACCTCACGTCTCCCAAGATGAGAACATGGGTTGCTTTCCCTCTTGGGTGTGAGAGAGTAATCTAAGCAGATTGTAAATTATTTAAACTGGTCATTCTGCTCTAATACATTCTAAGTAGTGCTTTAAATCATTAATGAGGGCATCAGATCGTGGAGTCTGGGTGGCAAATTAAAAAAAAAGATATCTAGCTGGCTTTAATTACTTTGAAAAGAATAGAATCAGATCTTATTAAAATCTTATTAAAATCAAATCATAGGCACTTAATAGCCAAGAGCAAGAAAAGAGACTGAGTTTTATACTGCCCAAAATTCCAAAACGTTAGCCCATAATACATAGGCCCGTGTACTGTCTATGGTGTCTCCTTAGTTCCTGTAACTTTTCATACATTATTTCTCTTAGTCCTGATAACAGTGTTGGAGGTAGGTGTTGTTATCCCTACTTTACTGATGAGGAAATTCATTCAGAGATTTAAATAACTTGCTCAGTTTGTAAGTTTCAGGACTTAGATCCATTCTGTCATCTATTTGATGCCAAAGCCCACACACTTTCTACTATATCATGATGACTCTTATTTCATGGTTTACCAAGTGCTTTCAAAAATATTATTTCATTTGAGGCTCCAAAAGCCCTATGAGGTAATTCCCTTTTTTCAGGTTGAGAAAGCTGAGCGTTCTAGCAACTGACCACAAATAATACCGTTGGAAATGGCCTTTGAATGCTTTCTTCTCTACCTCAACTGTGCACACGCACACATAGGCAGCTACCCCCACCCCCAGCCTTGCCTTGCCTCAGTACAAGGAGTAAACTAGGTTGGCAACCTCTGGTGAGGAAAGGGTGGGAACAGTACTTCATCTTTGAGAGCCACCTATTTTCAAATCATTTTATTAATAATGAAGGATATGACAGAGATACTCTTTACTTTCAGTTACCTCATAGAGAAAGTGAATTGATTTAAACTTTTATGTACACTCTTCACTGTCCCTGGGTTTGAGGAGTTGGAGTTAGAGCAGCTAGGTAAACTCAGCCCACCCAGTTCAATTTGATTTTTAGATAAATAATGAAAAATTTTAAGTATAAGTATATCCTAAACATTGCCTGGGACACACTTATGTTAAAAAATTAATTATTTATCTGAAACTTACATTGAACTGGGTGGCCTGTATTTTTTATTGGCTAAATCTGGCTGTGCCCCCGGAACAGAGGTAGAAATCTGCTGGAGGAGAGAGGTGATGTGACTCAGTGTCTGAGCTGTCTCTAAGCTACTGATCATAATGTCAAAAACCCTCTTGACGACAATAGCCCCACTTAGTACTTGCCACTATTATCTGGCAAATCATATAACTTCCCTTGTTCCTTGGATTCTGCTGTAATTCTCATAAAAAGTAGCAATTGCAGATATATATATACCTAAAGAAGAAAAGAAGGTTAGAAAGTTTAGTTTGTTAAGAAAAAAACACAAAATCCAAACAAACACAAAAATAATTTATATTGTTGAAGAGATGCAGGAATTATTAGCACCACAAAAATCAGCCTTAGTTTTCTATATCAGTAGTTCTCAAACCTCAGCAAGCGTCAGAATCACCTAGACGGCTTGATAAAACACAGATTGCTGGAATTCATTCCTAGAGTTTCTAGTTCAGTAGGAGTGAGTGTGTGTATGTCTGTGTATATTTCTATTTCAAACAAATTCCCAAGTGATCCTGATGCTGCCAGCCCAGGGAACACACTTTGAGTATCGATGCTCACATGCCATGAAATATCAAATTGCAATACTGAAATTCACCTTCCTGCAGTACTCAAATTAGTGATGAGGTCACCAGCAGTCAATTTAACTTGACTGATATGCTGGTTAGGTGCTAAGACAAAGATTCCTCACAACTGTTCAAAACTTCCTTGGAACACATTTATCGTTAGTAGGCTGCAATGTAAAGAATCACAGAAAGAAAAGCAGCTTTGCACTACTCTCCCTTGCGTATTCTTCAATTCTGAGCCAAGGCACAGTTCTGTGTGCCTGCTGGTGAGCACATATTTGTTCATTATCTTTCATTATCACCTAAGGCTCCGCTTATCGTGCTGCAAAATCACAACCTGAATAACCAGCTGGGAAATTCTATTTGTAACATCATTGTCCTATAGGTCTGAGCTCTTTAAATAATGTGTAAGAAGCATATTTCCTGAAATTAATTTTTCCACAAACATCCCTTCCTATTTTCACAGCATTACTCCTGTTGAAGTGGCTGTCGCACAAATAACATTTTGGAAGTGGCACATTTCAATGGCGAAGTTAGGGCTCTTGATAATGCTCTTGGCGTTATCCTGGATCTTTTTCTTCCCTTTCTGCCTTCCTCACTTTCTTTCTTCCAATATGTTAATGTCTCCCCACTTGAAAACAGCCAGGAGAATTTTGTAAAGGACCATTTCATACAAGTGTGTTCGCATTGTAGTTCAAAAACACAGTGAGCATGGCAAAATATGCCACCCTCAAATACGCCACTTTGGCATAAAGATTTTTGAGCTGAAGATACAAGAAAAGCTCTCTGTCTTCTCTCTATTCACTTATAAGCAGGACTTAAATTTACAAAGGTGTCCCTCCTTCTTTTTCTGCCAGGAAGGACAAAAGTTAATCACCCTGGAGACTGCATCAGAGTGCAGTCTACATAACAAACTTTACTATCTAACCTTTATCTACCATTAGTTTCCCATACATTTGCCTTTCCAAAATTTACTGTCCTTAGAGACTCAGGTCCTTTCCCTTTGTTTTGTTACTTTTCTAAAAGTTTATTGTTCTTTGTTGAAGATGCTATGTAAGCCAGAGTTCTAAGCCACCTCTTTGCTCGTTTCTGGTTATTTCCATGTGTTACATGCACAATACACGTGTTAACAAATTTGTTTGTTTTTCTCTTATTGATCTGTATTTTGTTACAAGGGCCCCAGCTGAGAACTTAGAAGGGAAGAAGGAATTATTTTTTCTACCTGACAATAGTCTTAGAGCCAGCAAATTAAAACACTAACACCTGTGTTAATGAGGCATCTTTAAGGAATTCACCTGTTTGAACTTTCCAGACAAGAGAAGTTTATTACTTAAGTATTGGCCCCCACCTTTTTTTTAATTTAAAATTTAAAATTTGAACTGTTTGTTCAAAATGACTGTGTACTATTTTTTCTTATTAACAGAATATACTGACTTGTATAATGTCTCATTGATTTAAGGTCATGATGATGTATCTGGTGTTTGTACTTAACTTTGATAGTTTTGTCTACAGGGACAAAGCGTGGTGGGTGGTAGGGTGGGGGGACTGTTATCTAGTGACTTTTGGATTTCTTGGTATGTTTGTCTTTATAATTATGCTGTCACCTTATTTTGTGGTCAGCTGTCTCTTCTTGCTTTTGTTAGTTTCTACCAAGTTATCAAATTACTCATCTAATTACGCACTGTTCTAATTAAGTTGGTTTGAAATTTTTTCAAGTCTTTTTAGGTGTCAAGTACTTGGGCTTTGTGAATTTTTTTGTTTACTTCTGAATTTCAAGCTGTGCTCCAAGTGCTAAAAATGTGGCCCTTAATAAATCATGTTTAATGACGTAAGTTGTTTTTTATATGTGGATTAGATGCTATCAACCCACTTCTAGGAAAGCAGGGACTTTGAGTGCTTTCCTAACCACAGGAATGTCTCAGCATTGATGCAGCCCTATCTTCCTGTACATTAGGCTTAGGGTATGAACTACTAGAAAATACCATGAACTGAGAAGGACTGGCCCTAGGAAATACTGTGAAGTTAAAAAAAAAAAAATACTTTTTTCTAGAGCCCCAGCCTCCTCTTTCCACAAACTTCTCTCCAACCAAGAGTTGCTTAATTAAATATAAGAATCCCAGGTAGATTAGAAATTCAGTTAAATGCCTAAGACGTTTTTAGGGTAAGTATATCCCGAATATTGAATGGCACATACTTATACTAGAAACATATTTGTTTTTCTGAAATATAAATTTCACTGGGCATTCTTTATTTAATTTACTAAATATGCCCTTACCCCAAATCACGTTAACTTTTTTCTTTCTTCTTTATCAAATTTACTCCCAAGGGAAGAATTATAGAGTTATTTAAACTAAGATATAAAATGATAGGTAAAAATTATGGTCAACATAGTTATCTTCACTTTAATAAAAGCAGAATGTTACATGGGAGAATTTAAATTGTCAACAGGATGGTGGCCAGGGGCCCTGGGGTAGAGATGACATCTTGCCTCTGAATTCCTACTATGAGGGATAGCTTCAGTGCCTCAACGTTAAGGCTGACTCAGGAACTGCAGGTGAGGAATCTTGACTTTCTTATGGCTTGGCTGCCATGAAACTGTGGATCTAGAACATGCCATTTAACTTCCTTGCCACTGTTACCTATTGCCACATGCCAACGACCCAAAACTTAAAGGCTTAAACAACCACCATTTTATTATCTCTCACAATTTTATGGGTCTAAAATTCAGGCATGGATCTGCTGAGTGATTCTTCTCCACGTGGAGTGATGTGGGGTCACTTGGTAGTATTGGCTGGTGGCTGCTCAGGTCTGGAGGGTCTGAAACAGCTTCACCCACATATATGGTGCCTATGGGTTGGCTGTGAAAGGGACCAGAACATACTACTCCAAAACATTCCACTTTGACATATTGATTGTTTTGGGCTGAAGGCACTTGAGAAGAGGTAGATGTAGAAAGGAACTTCCCCCTTTCTATTTAAAAGTGCGTCATAAAATTTCCCCTGAGAAAGATGCCCTCTCTGTACCAGGAAGATAATTACATACTTATCTCCAGAGACTGGGAGTTAATGCTGAAATGGATCCATACAAACATGCCTATTAAACTAACCCTTCTCTTCCATTAATTTTCTTCATATATTTCCTAGTCATTTTCCCACAAATTACCACCCCTAGAAGTTTAAACCCCTTTTCCTTTGTCTTGTCACTTCTCTGTAAATGTATTGTTCTTTTATATAATATATAATACATATAAGCTCTTGGTCTTAGCTTCATCTTCATTTTTCCTATGAAGGATCCCATGTACACATAAAATATTAAATTAAATTTGTGTGCTTTTCTCCTATTAATGTGTCTTGTGTTAGCGTATTATATATTTATATGTGTAGGTAATTACATATTATATACATAATAGATATGAATATAAATAATATAAATAAATTCTCAGGCCCAGCCACAGACCCTAAGAGACTAGAGGAAAGGTTTTTCCTTCCTAGAGCAGGCATTGCTCTTTTTCCACCTTGTGGCTTGTCTACCTGGCTAGGTTGGACTTTCTTATGGCAGGACAGTCCCAGGACAGTCAACCTTCTAACATGGAGGCTCACGCTCC
Source organism: Daubentonia madagascariensis (assembly GCA_023783475.1). Classification (NCBI taxonomy): domain Eukaryota; kingdom Metazoa; phylum Chordata; class Mammalia; order Primates; family Daubentoniidae; genus Daubentonia; species Daubentonia madagascariensis. The sequence continues at coordinate 6,819,398 of JAKFHU010002220.1, forward strand.
AAGAGGGAGTGTTTCCAAGAGATCAAGGCAGAAGCTGCAAGACTTCTTCCCACTTAGCCTCACAGGACACACAACTTCATTTCTGCCACATTCTATTAGTTGCAAATGAGTCAGTCACAGGGCCAGCCCAGAATACCCAAAGCCACGGTTCACATGGCCCCTGGGGACAGAGGGGTGCATAGTCAAGGAGAACATGTCCCTTAGTTTGTCTTTAAATTCAAGGTAATATAATTTCTTAAAACGGTGGTATTACAAGAGGTAGATTAACTTGTGCAAGGTGATTTCAACCTTGAGACCAGCCTTTCCCAACTGAGATTCTGTGACAGAATTAAGCCCCACAGAAAATTATTTAAGTAACCCAGGGGCCATCTTTACCCAGTGCAAGTGGGCCCTCTTTGGGGACTAACTACCACAACCCCTGAGATTCAGTGTCTGCCTGTATAAAATAGGCAAGGACTACGAGGTGTTTGTGAGATTCACATGGAAGAGATGTACACAATTTTTGAAAATACTGCATTTCTATTGCAACGCATTAAGTATCCTGAGTCTGACTTTTCTACTACCATCCCCATTTTCTGAATATTGTGTGTTGCATTTTTATTCATATGAAATGAATTTATAATTATACACTATTTTAACATTGCAGAATTTTACATATCTAATTATATATTATATATAAATATATAATACACATGTATATACACACATACCTACATATATGTATATGTGTGCACACACACCCGCCCAGAAGTTATTGATTGTATGTAATGAATTGACTTTTTTCTATGTACCTAGAATGATACTGCCTAAGTACCATCCTTGGGAGAGTTGAGAAAATAGTTACTTAAATAATTTTCTGTGGGGCTTAATTCTGTCACAGAATCTCAGTTGGGAAAGGCTGGTCTAAAGGTTGAAATCACCTTGCACAAGTTAATCTACCTCTTGTAATACCACCGTTTTAAGAAATTATACTACCTTGAATTTAAAGACAAACTAAGGGACATGTTCTCCTTGACTATGCACCCCTGTCTTCTGTCCCCAGGGGCCATCTTTACCCAATGCAAGTACATCATCCCTGTGTGCATGTGGAGAAATGTATGCAAGGACACAGAATCAAGTCAGGTGTGCATGGATATGCTGGCGTTCACATATCCCCTTTAATCATTTGACTCACTAGTTAAGAAGCTCAAGGGCTGAGACTGATTGCTTATTAGAATTCTCCTGTGGAATCCTCTCCTCTTCGAGAAAAACCTCAGCAGCATGACATATCTGCCAACCTGCAACCTTAAAGCTTGTCAGTCATTTGGAGACTCCCATGAAGCCATTCCCTAACACATTAATTATTTGAGAAGTCATATCAATTTTACCGCTTCTGCCTAGCAAAGCAAAGATTTTTGTGATATGAGATACTTGATTTGACAGGACATTTTATTTACCATCCAGCTATTTTGGATTCCTAGAAGAAGTCTTAGAAAATTAAGCCCTTCAAAATTTTACAAAGTTAAAATTCTATATCTCTGTGGTAAAATATTTCTATGACACAGTCTATAAAGCAAGCTCTGCTAAGATGTCTGATAGCATAACCAATTTTCTCAAAACATACCAATGAGATTCTCAGTGTATATTAGGTAGGGTTCTCTAGGGAGACAGAACCAATGGGATATGTATAGATATATAAGAGGGGATCTATTATGGGAATTGGCTCACGCAATTATGGAGGCTGAGAAGTCCCATGAGATGCTGTCTGCAAACTGGAGAATGAGGGAAGCTGGTGGTGGTGTGATTCAGGCTGAGTCTAAAGGCCTGAGAACCGTGGGAGCTGATGGTATAATTCTCAATCTGAGGCCAAAGGCCTGAGATCTGGGGGAACCACTAGTGTAAGTCCTAGAATCCAAAGACCCAATAGCCTTGAGTTCTGATGTTTGGTGGTAGAGGAAGATGGATGTCTCAGCTCCAGAAGAGAAGGTGAATTCATACTTGCTCCACCTTTTTGTTCTATCCAGGCACGCAGTGGGTTGGGTGATGCCCACCCACATTGGTGAGGGGATCTTCTTTATTCAGTCTACGCATTCAAATACTTTTCTCTTCCGGAAAGACATGTTTACCAGTTATCTGCCTATCCCATAACCCAGTCAAGTTGACATCTAAAATCAACCACCACATGAGTAGTACTAAATCTCTTTCTTCAGTGAAAGTTGTAGAAGCTAAAACAGGTTGGCATTACTGTGCATATATTTCATGTCTTACTAAAGAACCAACTGCCAATGATCTTCAGGATTTTTTTCCATGGTGTGGGTTAAAAAGTGTGTGGTCTTTTTTTTTGGTCTAATAAGGTAATGTTCCATTATATTGTTTCCACGAGGAATATTGCATGAGTAAAATATTACTCTATTTCCATAGCTTCAGAGAAATTCAGGAGTGAGGTAATTATCCTGTGTCACTTAGACATAAATATTTTGTCTGAAATCATCTGGATGGTTCCAGTGATTCTTGATAGTCCTTTAGTTGTGGGAATTTGGTCTATGCGTGGAAATCCAAATGTTCCTCTTAATGAGATGATCCAAAATCAGCGTGTAGATACTGCAGAGAAGATAAGATTGCTCTGCTACCAAATCCTCAGAATTCCCAGAGGCTTGGTTTTCATTTTGCTATACCAGAAGAAACATACATTGTTTCTCTTGAAAGAAGTGGTGTGGCAAGTAGGATTGAAACAATTAAGAATCACCAGATATTTGGATCATGTCAATTAACATATTTTCCTACTATTTTACATGTGAGTAGAAGGAATAAGAGGCCATGGCTACACAATCAAGTTGGGGAAAGCATTACCTAAGGAAGAAAGAGGGATTCATAGCCATGAGAAATCTCAGTGGTAGAAAGAAGTCAGGGGCTGTGTTGGATAAGAAAAAAGGAGTTGTTTTAGGGAAAGTTGATTGTTCTCCTGACACTGAAGCTTGTCAGATTGTGGTGTGCATTATTTGGGATACCCTTGGAGATCACCTGGTGGGAGCTTGGCAGCTGCTGTTAGAAATGCAGAGGCTGTTTGACTTTAAGAAGCTTCCTGGGGATGATCCCAGATGGCTCACTTAGCAGGAAACTCATTTATTTGTAATTCTCAACACTTGCCAGAATCCTGATGTCCAAGTGAACAGACCATGAGCTCATAGTTGCTGTCCTGTGGTCAATTTGCAAGCCACATTAACTCTTTCAGGCTAAGAGGGTGCTATTAGGAACCAGGTTACTCATATCATTAATTCAATGGGTTGGATTTGGAATTAATAAAATTAATTCAGCAGGGAAGCTGACCGGATTAGCATAACAAGAAGCTCTGAGTCAAGGGCTTCTTAGGCTGGGTCAAGTCTTGTTCTGTCTGGTGTGGAGTCCAGCTCCAGCTGGACCTGGTTTTCTACACATTCTGTATGGAAGAGGTCAAAATTCTAGAAGTTTAGGATGTAAAATTGGGGTGGAAATTGTTGGAAGAAGTGGAATATTCTGAGAAATGCTGAGGTTCAACAAAATGTCTGGGAGTTTTTTGGAGAGTGAGGAGGGGCTTGAATAGTAGAACAAAATGGAGAGTTAGGAACATATAATATAGTGGAAAGAATGTGGTCTCTGTGACTTGGGGCATATTAACCTCTTTGACTTCTAGCTTGTTTATTAATCCGATGGTAAGATGTTTAGTTTTGCTCAACCATAGGGTCCCTGGGTGTCATGTTGAGGGGACAGGGATTGGACAGGAGCTTCAAGAGGTAGGCAGGGCCCAGATTACAAAGGCCCTTTTTTGTTTTTGCAAGCAATGGCAAGTGAGTAGAAATCTTTAAAGAAAGGAGTAAAATGAGTAGGCTTGCTGTATGTGGAAGCAAACACTGATAACAATAGATAGAAGCAACTGATGTCTGTTGCTAAGGAGACAATAGTAACAATAGCCCAGACGAGAGATTTTAAGAGGTAGACCGCTGACAGCTAGGAAGGAAGACGAGAGGAAATTCATTCACTAATTCAACAGATATCTGTCGAGAGCCTGTTAAGTGCTAGGTGCTAAGTTTCATATATGAGGAATACAGGGGTGAATAAAGCAGACCAGTTACCTGATCTCAAGAAGTTTATATTCTAGTGGGAGTGGCAACAATGAATAGTTACCCAAATCCATGATACTATTGTTTCAGCTAGAGAGAAGTTCTTTGAAGAATTTAAAATTGACTATAAAGGAGAGTAACCGGGCTAGGAGGCCTCTATGGAGAAGTGATAAATCTAGGGCTTTGCTGACAAGGAGTGAGTCATGTGATCTAGGGGAGCAGCATTCCTGGCGGAGGAAACAGCGGGTGTAAAGACCTTAAGGCTCTGGTGTGTGGGGGGAAGAGTGTGAGTGGGCTGGAGCAGGTGACGGGAGGGGGTGGGATGGTAGCGACTGGGGCTGAAGAGGAAGAGTTGAAGGCTAAGGGGGGGAGTTTCGATTGTAAGAGCAATGGGGTGACCTAATCTGGCTTACACTTTAAAGAGATCACTAATTGCTGTGTGGGAACATGAGACCATTTAGGAGGCTATTGCGGGAGTCCAGGTGAGAGATGCTGGTGGCTTGGATCAAGGTGGTCATTGAGGAGATAGAAGTGTCAAAAGTCAGGATGTGGAAGATACTGCAGACCCTCAGCTTTTGAGAGAAAGGTGTTTGGGAAATTCTTCACCAATTCTTAAATATGAAAATACTCCCATCACATATGATCCATTTCCGAACCAGCTAACCCGTATGAAAAAGCTGTAATCTTATTGTCTCTTAATGAGATTACTACTTACACCATGATGAGCAGAGAGCGATAAAACCGCAATGCAATGTGGTGCAGCGCGTGCCCATGAGCAACACAGATAGCTATGTATCTATTTATTATAACAGAAAACATTATTATTTACAGCCACAGTTACATTTGAAGGAGGATATTCATTAAAAGGAAGGATTTTTTGTCTGCTGGGCTCCTTGATGGCTTGGTTGGAAATGTCTGCATATAGAAGTTGGGAAAGGATGAATTGCCTCATAATAGAGTAGTTAAGAGTCAATCTTCCCTGTGACTTCCTAACTCTCAGGAAAGACTTTTCCAGCTATGTGTGTGAGGATATATAAAACTTCTGTTAGGAGGAAAAACTTTCTCTCTACCAACTTAAATCCAGTGATCTGTAGCCTGCAAATTAATTGGTAATAGATAGATTAACAGGAACAAAGATTATTATGCATGCAGGAGCATAATAATCAGGAAGAGGCTTCCTGAACAGCTAGAGGCAGGGGTTTACATACCTACTTAATAAGGAAAAAAGAGGGGTGAGGAAGGGCTTCTGTGGGAAAACAAATTGGCTTTTAGGAGAACCAGTGGAAGGTCTGACAGTTTGTGATAATGTTTGTTAACGCAACCTCCCCTCCCGGCAGGTGACTGGTCTCCGCACTGGAGAGGAGCTCCCCCAGAAAGAGCGTTTACTGCATCTTCACTCGCAGAAAGCTCTGCCTTTAGTGAGATGGGAGAAGCTCTGACAAGGCTTCCTTCTGCATCTGAAGCTAAAATACCTTCAGTGTAAAATAATCATATATAGTTAGATAAATAGAATGAACAATGTTTGATAGTGCAACAAAGTGACTATAATCAACAATAAGTTAGGGTATCCTTTAAAATAACTAAAAGAGTGAAATAGGAATGTTCCTAACACAAAGAAATGTTAAATGCCTGAGGGGATGGATACCCCAATTACCCTGATTTGATTAATTCACCGTGTATGTCTGTATCGAAACATCATGTACACCCTATAAAGATATAAAACTATTATGTACCCATAATAATTAAAAACAAAAATTTTAAAAAATTGAAATTAAAAAATAAGTTAAATAGTCTTTGTGCCAACTCTAGAGTTCAAGTGGGTTCCCATTCTTCATTTTAATGAAAGCCAGTGAAGAAAATGTGTCATTTGGATCCGTATGTGTGAGGCCAAGACGTTACACATAGAAGCAGAGACCCAGGAGCAGAGGAAGCCATGGGAAGGTGGATCTCCTAGGACTCCTTGGAAATCTCAGTGTAGTTTGGGCTTCCTTTGGGTATGGAATTGAATGCTGAAGTCAACCTTATCTAGCTAGTTAGGTGGGTAGAGACAGCCCTTTCTAATTACTGGCATTAATTCTTCTGCTCTAAACTAGTTTACCACAAGTACATGAGTACTTAGGCTTGACAAGTGCTACAGGAGTGAGACAAGGAGTGTGGGATGGGGACATTTATAAGGTCAGGTCTGGAGTGAATGTCTTTTGACTTGTTACCTGGCTCTGCCACTTACAGTGATCTTGAACCAATTAATTCATCTCTCTAAGCCTCAATTTCATCATATATATAAAAATAAGCAACACAGGTTGAGTATCCCTTATCTGAAATGCTAGGGATCAGAAGTGTTTCAGATTTGAGATTTTTTTTGGATTTTGGAATATTTGCATATAAATAATGAGATATCTTGAGAATAGGACCCAAGTCTAAATACAAAATTCATTATGTTTCATATACACCTCATACACATAGCCTGAAGGTAACTTTATACAATATTTTTAATAATTTTATGCATGAAACAAAGTTTGTATTAAGTACTTACGTGTGAAATTTTCCACTTGTGGCATCATGTTGGCACTCAGAAAGTTTCAGATTTTGAAGCATTTTGGGTTTTGGATTTTGGATATTTAAATTAGGGATGCTCAACTTACATAATTTTTATTTTTGAGTTCTTATTTGCATATGTTATTTCATTTCAATGGGGTATTACAATGCCTGTGTTAACACTTAACAAACAAAAAAGCTTTGGGACATTAAGAAGCTTGTCCAAGATCACACAGCCAGTAAATGACAATGTCAAAATTAGAATCCAATTCTGCCTGAACCCGAACTTTATCTCTTAACCACTACACTGTACCACCTTAATGTTCTGTAAGGTTATTACAAGGGTTAGATTGAATTTAATTTAATTAAATGGGTAATATGAATAAATAGGTCAGCAAGTGTCTTTTTTACAAAATGACTTTTTTCTTTTGGGTAAACACGAAAGGGATTTGGTAGTGGGATTGCTGGATCAAATGGTAGTTCTACTTTTAGTTCTTTGAGGTATCTCCATACTACTTTCCATAGAGGTTGTACTAGTTTGCAGTTCCACCAACAGCGTATAAGTGTTCCCCCCTCTCTGCATCCATGCCAGCATCTGTTGTTTGGGGACTTTTTGATAAAAGTCATTCTCACTGGAGTTAGGTGTTATCTCATTGTGGTTTTGATTTGCATGTCCCTGATGATTAGAGACACTGCGCATTTTTCTGATGTTTATTGGCCATTAGTTTATCCTCTTTTGAAAAGCTTCTCTTCATGTCTTTTGCCCACTTTTTTATGGGGTTGTTTGATTTTTTTCTTGCTGATTTGTTTGAGTTCTTTATAGATTCTGGTTATCAGCCCTTTATCGGATGTATAGCATGCAAATATTTTCTCCCATTCTGTAGATTTCTATTCATTCTATTAACTGTTTCCTTGGCTGTGGAGAAACTTTTTAGTTTAATCAAGTCCCATTTGTTGATTTTTGTTGTTGCTGCGATTGCCTTTGGTATCTTCTTCATGAATTCTTTGCCTAGACCAATATCTAAAAGAGTTTCTCCAACATTTTATTCTAGAATTCTTATAGTTTCATGTTCTAGGTTTAAGTCTGTGATCTATCATGAATTAATTTTTGTGAGAGGTGAGAGGTGTGGATCCTGTTTCAGTTTTCCACATGTGGCTATCCAATTTTCCCAGCACCATTTATTGAATGGGGATTCTTTTCCCCAGTGTATGTTTTTGTCTGCCTTGTCAAAGATCAGAAGGCTATATGAGGATGTTTTTTATCTGGGTTCTCAATCCTGTTCCATTGGTCTATGTCTCTGTTCTTGTGCCAGTACCATGCTGTTTTGGTTACTATAGCCTTGTAGCGTAGCTTGAAGTCTGGTAAAGTGGTGCCTCCTGATTTGTTTTTATTGCTTAGATGTGGAATCAACCCAAGTGCCCATCAATACATGAGTGTATTAGTAAATTGTGGTACATGTATACTATGGAGCACTATTCAGACATAAAAAAAGTGGTGAAATAATAATTTTTGTAACAACCTGGATGGAACTGGAGACCATTCTTTTAAGCGAGGTGTCAAAAGAATGGAGAGACAAATACCACATATTCTCACGATTAAATTGGAACTAATTGATCAACACCCGTGTGGACATATGGTAGTAAAACTTAACAGAAACCAAGCAGGTGTTGGGGGGCAGAGGAGATGGGTAAATTCACACCTAATGAGTACAATGCACGCTGTCTTGGTGTTGGACACACTTACAACTTTCAATCAAAGTGCACAAGAGGAAATCATGTAACCAAAACATTTATACCCCCATAATATTCTGAAATTTAAAAAATAAAAAATAATAATAATCTTAACGGAGAAAAAAAAAACCTTGTAAAAGAAGCAAAAACAACAACAACAAAACAATCTTATTTAGAGCTTTCCAGTAACTTTTTTTGTGTATGTACTTACGTGTACTATAAATAGCTGGTTTGTATGAGATGGTTAAAAAGGCCAAAGATAAAAGGTTTCTTTTTTCCCCTTTTTTTTGTCTATGAAGCTGCTGGGTTTTTTTTTTTTTTTTTTTTGGCCTGTTTTATGTATGTGGGAGACAATGTTGTCCAATAATAAACAGGAATTTTATTAAAAAAAAATAGGTCAGCATAGTTCCAGCACATAGAAGTCACTCAACAAATAGCAGCTGTTTTGTAATTGCTTAACCATAAATTATAAAATAATCTCCTGCTATGGTTTGAATTGGTCCTCCAAAGTTCATGTGTTGGAAACTTAATCCCCAATGCAACAGTGTTGAGAGGTGGGACCTTTAAGAGGTTACTGGGTTATGTGCATTCTGCCTCATAAATGGATTAATGTCATTATCGTGGGAGTGGGTTCATTATTATGACAGTGGTTTTGTTATAAAAACGAGTTCATTCCTCTTTTGCTCTCTCATGTTCTCTTGCCCTTTCACTTTCCTCAATGGGATGACTCAGCGCAAATGCCCTTGCCAGATGCTGGCACCTTAGTATTGGACTTCCCAGCCTCTAGGATCATAAGAAATCAATTTCTATTAGTTATAAATTACCCTGTCTGTGGTATTCTGTTATAGCTACACAAAACAGACTAAAAAATCTCTACAAGGCTCTTTTTGTTCTAGTGCTCTCTGACTATGGCCCCTAACCTTTTGGAGATTAAATCTCATAACCTAAATCTCACACACACACACGAGAGAGAGAGAGAAAATGTATTGAATAAAGATGCATACATTTTATGGTTATAAGAGATCAAATGAGTAGTACTATAATTGTCAAAGGTAATTCAGAGAATAAAAAATTAATTGAGGTAGGAGCCTTAGGGAAAGTCTTCATGAAGGAGGTAGAACCTAAGCTGGAGAGAATTTACATGGTTCTTAGACAGTTAACGCGATTTCTCTAAATACTTCATTTACAATAGAGATTAGTTTAGGCATTGGATGAATATGACTCATTTAAATGCTCAAAACCATGATTCACTCATAGTAGCATTATGGGTAATTTTAATGAAACATCTTTAATGTCTGTATTCCTTTGTTAAGTGTGCCTATTGAATTTAAACAAAGTCCCATTTCATTCCAAATTTAAATCCAAAAGAGATTTGATCTTTTCTTCCTGCCATTTTGCAACCAATGTAATTTCTCACAAGTGCCTGGAATTAAGATATGAGTCAGATCAGAAAACTGCATACAGAACTGAATGGAACGCTAAAGCAGAAGGGGAGACTCTAGAGGGACATATCTGGTTCAACCCACTTGGTCTGCCCTCCTCAATTTCTGAGACCTTCTCAATTGTAGTAAGTGACATGATCACTAATGAGCCACTATTTGGAACACTGTTAATTCAGGAAAAAAAAAAGAATTTTTAAAAAATCAAACCATCAAATCGACTCACACACAAAGATCTGTATGTATATATTAATATCAGCTTTATTCATTAAGCCACCAAATGGAAAAAAACTAAATGTCTATCCACTGGTAAGTGAATACACAAGTCGTGGTACAACAGCCATGCAAAGAAATACCACACAGCAATAAAAAGGAACAGACTGCTGATATGTGTAGTAACAAGACTGATGCCCCCAAGCATTATGCCAAGTGGAAGGGGCTAGACACAAAAGGTTACTATGTATTCATATGATACTCTGGAAAAGAGAAAACTGCAGGGACAGAAATCAATTAATTTGTTGCCAGGGGTTGGGGATGGGATAGGGATTAACTGCAAAGGGACTGAGGGAACTTTTGGGAATTGGAAATTGTATAAGTTTTCTAGGGCTACAATAAGAAAGTACCACAAATTGAGTAGTTTAAGGAACAAAAACTTATTGTCTTATAGTTTTGGAGACTAGAAATCCAAGATCAAGGTGTTGGCAGGTTTGATTTCTTCTGACAGCTGCGAGGGACAAGCTGTTCCATGCTTCTTTCTTACTTTCTAGTGGTTTGCTGGCAATTCTTGTTCCTTGCACTGTCGATGATGCATTGCCTTGACCTTAACCTTCATCTTCACATGGCATTCTCCCAGTGTGTGTCTGTGTTCAAATCTCCCCTTTTCATAAGGACATTGGCCATATTGGATTAGGGGCCTCTTCTCAACTAATTACATCTTCAATGACCCTATTTCCAAATAAGGTCATATTTTGAGGTATTGGGTGTTTGGACTTGTAGGGGAGAAAAAAATCTTTTCCTTCTTGGTTTCTGGTTGGGGATCTCTAACAAAACCAGATTAACAAGAGAAAAACAAACAGAAGTTCATTAACATGTATATTTCATATTTACATGGGAGAAATTCAGGGATGAGTAACTCAAAAGGGTGGTTGGAACTTGGGTTTATATACTAACTTGAGCTAAAACAAAAAGAAAAAGGTTTTGGGCTGGGGAGGCAAGTTATAGAAAGGTGACCAGAAAAAGTATGATAAACAAGAGTATGATTTAAATGTTATACAGATTTAAATCAGTGTCTTCTCCATTGATTAGAGTCTCTGTGACTAACAGTCCTCCTTCTTTTCCTGTCCAAAGAGTGAAACAACCTTACAAATGGAGATTTTCTGTATAAATGTAAATTTCTTTAATAAATGAAAACTTATGCTGTCTTTAGAGCTTCTTCTCTGTTTGCAATGTCTCAAATAATGAGCTCAAAATAATCCTTGTGCCAAAAGTGGCAGATTCTGGTCTCCTACAGACTTTGACATTTGAATTTGGGAGGGCCACAGTTCAACCCATAACAGAAATGTTCTCTATGTCGATAGTGGTGGTAGATACACAGCCACGAATCTCATTAAACTGTAAACCTTAAAAGGTAAATTATACCTCAATAAACCTGACTTTTAAATTATACATCTATTGACCTTACTTTAAAAAAAAAAAAGTGGCTCAGGTCCCTATTAGTTTCTATTTAGACAACTGCAGGGTCTGCCAAGATTATCTGTCTTCTTCAATATCCTCTTCCCTGTCCTAGATCCCTGCGGTCCCCAACCCCCACCGTGCTGCAGACCAGATCAGTACCAGTCTGTGACCTGTTAAGGACCAGGCTGCCGAGCTCCACGCCCCCACCCTGACACTGCCCCCACCGCTGTGGAAAAATTGTCTTCCATGAAATTTAGGAAGGGAGGGAGGGCTGCACAGTAGGTGAGGAGGTGAGGGGCGGGTGAGCAAGAGAAGCTTCATCTGTATCTGCAGCCACTCTCCATCGCTCTCATCACTGCCTGAACTCCACCTTCCCACACACCCCACTCTCGTCAGTGAAAAAATTGTCTTCCATGAAACTGGTCCCTGGTGCCAAAAAGGATGGGGACCACTGCTGTATCCAGTTCACCTTTCTGCCTAATACTTCTTCAGCTGCCAGTTGTCCTCTGCATAAGGAACAATGCTTCTTAGCCGGCCACTCGGCTCATGTGACACCTTCCTACCTCTCTAATCTTGTCTTTTGTCATTGCCTGACTATCACATTCATTTGCCAGCAACTGCTTGCTGCTACCTGTAACACATGTAAACACACACACACAAACATAGCTGTTTCTTGCCTCAATACCTTTGCTTTTGAATTTACTTTTCTGCTGAAATATCCTTCTCTTCTCTTCCTCTAGCCAAATCCTGTGCATTATTTAAATCATGACATTCTCGGACATCTTGCCCTACTGCCACTCCCAGGCTCAGTTAAGTGCCTTCCCCTGGGCTCCTTAATGCCCATGTGCAAAGTTCTATTCGTGCATTTACCACTGTTTGATAATTATTGATGTATGTGTATTTGGACTGAGTTCTTGAGTGAGTGTATCAATGCCTCAGCCCACCTCTGATATCAGCTCAAAGTTCAGACTGCCCTCAAACTGTGAGCCTTCTACCTCTGAATCTGTATTCATTTTTCTTTATTCTGCTCCAGGGTCTTCTCCAAAGATATGACAACTGGCCCCAAGAGAATGCCCTGTGAAAATGTTCAACCAATGGGGGAAGGGAGGTTTTTTGTATTCTCTTTCTCATTGGCCCGCAACCACTTGCCTTGCTAATTCTCTTAAGGTAGAGCGTTCTGGGAGGCATTCTATGTACAATGCTGTTTGAGGAAATGAAGTGCTTCTTTATAAAAGTGGGTAGAAGTGTGCAGAATCAAGCACATTGACTACAGAAGCAACCTAGATAAGGGAGGCTTTTTTCCTTCCCTGTCCCTCCCCTCCCCTCCCCTCCCCTAATCCTGCATCCTGGCAACATCTCCCATATAAATATTGCACCCACTTGTTATGTCTTCTTGTTGTATTAAACTTTTTATTGGTATATAATGTCATTCTTTGTGTCTTGTGAACTTTTTTGATTTAAATTTTTTTTTTCCTGATATTAGTATAGCCACTTCTGCTCTTTTTTGGTTAGTATTTGCATGGAATACCCTTTCTCATCCTTTCACTTTCAACTTACTTGTTTTTGGATCTAAAATGAGCCTCTTCTAAACAGCATATAGTTGGATCATGTTTTTTAAATCCATTCTGCCAATCTCTGTCTTTTGATTGGAAAATTTAATACATTTACATTTAAAGTGATTATTGATAAAGAGGGACTTTCTTCTGTCATTTTGTTATTTATTTTCTATGTGACTTATAGCATTTGTGTCCCTCATTTCCTGCATTACTGTATTCTTTTATTTTTTGTTGACTTTTATAGTGAAATATTTAAATTCCTTTCTCATTTCTTTTTTTGTATATTCTTTAGCTTTTTTCTTTGTGATTATCAAGGGGATTACATTTAACAACCTAAAGTTATAACACTTTAATTTGAATTTAAACCAGCTTAACTTCAGTAACATACAAAGACTCTGCTTCTTTAACAGCTCTGTCCCCACTCCTTTCAGTTGTTGATACTACATAATTACATCTTTATATATTGTGTCCAAAAACATAAACTAATAATTTTTATAGCATTAATCTTTTAAATTATGTAGAAAACAAAATGTGCAGTTATAAACCAAAACTACAATAATAGTAGCTTTTAACTAATAATTGTCTTTTTAAAAAATGTATTAGTCACTAAAATTATGTAGAAAACAAAAAGTGAAGTTACACACTATTCTTACAATAATACTATTATAGCTTTTACAGTTGCTGATTTTTTTTACCTTTATTGAGATCTTTATTTCTTCACATAGTTTCAAATTACTGTCTAGTGTCCTTTCATTTCAACCTGTAGGATTCCTTTTAGCATATCTTATGGGGCACGTCTAATTATAACAAACTCCTTCAGCTTTTGTTTATCTGGGAATGTCTTAATTTCTCTCTCAGCTTTGGGATGCACAGTTTTGCCAGATATAGAATTCTTGGTTGAGAGGCTTTTTTTTTCTTTTTCCTTTAGCTCTTTGACCATATCAGCCCACTGCATTCTGACCTGTAGAGCTTCTGATGAGAAATATACTGAGCTGATGATATCATAGAAGATCCCTTACGTGTGGATGAGTCACTTTTCTCTTGCTGCTTTCAAGATTCTTTTTGTATTTGGCTTTCAACAGTGTGATTAAAATGTGTTTTCAGTTTGGACTTCCTTGATTTCATCTTACTTGGAGTTCATTGAATGTCTTGCATGTTTCTATTTATGTCTTTCATCAAACTTGGGAAGGTTTTGACCATTATTTTTTCAAGTAGCCTCTGTGCCATTTTCTCTCACTTTTCCTTCTGGGATGCCCACAATGCATATGTTGGTCTGCTTGATGGTGTCTTACAGGTCCCTTAAACTCTATTCATTTTCTTCAATCATTTTTCTTTCTGTTCCTCAGATTTGATAATTCCTGTTGTTTTATCTTCAAGTTTGCTGATTCTTTTGCCTGCTTTCTTCTGCCTTTGAGTCTATCTAGTTAAGTTTTGCATTTTAGTTATTGTACTTTTCAGCCCCAGAATTTTTATTTTGTTTCTTTTTAGATTTTCTGTCTCTTTATTGGCATTTCCATTATGTTCATATGTTATTTTCTTGATTTTCTTGTGCCTCCCTTTGGACATTCATGGTGACCTCCTAATTTCCCCCAGATATCTGGTTGCTTTTCCCTTTAGTTAAGTATCTTTAAGATAGTTTTTTAAAGTCCTTTGCCTAGTAGATCTTCAACTAAGTTTTGTTTCTGTTGGTTTATTTTTTCCTTTGAATGGGCCATGGTTTCCTATTTCTTTGTATGCCTTGTGATTTTTTTGTTGAAAACCGGACATTTGAATCTAATAATGTGGTAACTCTGCAAATCACATTCTTCTTCTTCCCCATGGTTTTCTATTTCTGTTTTTGTTTTGTGTGTGTGTTGTGGGGGGTAGGTTTATTATTGTAGGCTGTCTTTGTGCTGAGAATAAGCCTGAAGTGTAAACTTAAAGTTTTCTCAGGTCTTTTCTGAGCCTGCGCCTCCCTTTGGACATTCATGGTGACCTTCTAATTTCCCCCAGATATCTGGCTGCTTTTGAATGTCCCAGTCTTTTATGTCTGCTCCCAAAAGGAGAAAAAGAAAAAGTTGAAGGGAGGGAAAAGGTGCTAGCCCTTTAATCTCCTGGAAGTCACTTAGCAGAGGAAGAGAGGCTTCCAACAATGGAGGGAGGTGAAACAACAATAGCCACCTGGCTCTTTGTCTGCACCTCTGTGATCATGAGCAGCAATCAATGACCAGAACACAGATGCCTAATATTTGGATGACAGGATCCATTTTGTCCACTCTGGCTCCTGCAAGCTGCCTGCAAGCTGCTCCAGGAACGCATGTACTGATGCCTGCCATGGGGCTGGGAGTAGGGGATGGGTAGCTGCTACTGTGCTGTTACTAAGAGGTGAAATTAATCAAAATTAACCTCAACTTGAAGTTGAAAGCTTTCAATAAAGTTTAAAGTTCCAAAATAGTTACATCAGATAGATTATACCGGTGTAATTGTTGTCTAGGCGACGAGACAGATTTATGGGGCTTTCTGCTCCACCATCTTCCCAGGATCCAGAAGTATTTATTTTTGTCAGTACAGATGGAGTCATTGATCCTTTGTCAGGTGCTGGAGCTACAAAGATGAAGCTCTAGCATGTGTACAGATGACTATCAAATGATGTGTTAAACGTCTGAATATTACTATGCATGAGGTACTATAGGTACACTGAAGAGATTGCAAACCATCTTATTCTGCCTGTGGCACCCGTGGCATAAATCACTAATCTATTTTAGCTCCCTTTTACATGGAACCCCCAAATGGTTTTGGAATCATTTCCAACACAATGTTGGGCCATCCACTACCAAATCTACTAAAGTTTTCATTCTAACTTGGAAGTTTTTTTTTAATTAAACACTCCAAAAAAATTTGAACCCTTTATAAGCATAAAGCAGACATTGTAGTACGAGAGAATAATCCTTGTACTTCCTGCCCATGCAAGCTTCTTTCTTTAGCTTTCTTTCACTTTTGTGCTCCTCTAGTTGCTACTAGCTTTGAAATGCCTGCAGTTTTTAATGGTAAGAAGAAGATATTTTCCTCTTGCTCTAACATGAAACTCTGCGTACTCCAGCTACTTGCTTGCTAAGTAGTAGCAAAGCTGCTGTTGAATACCTTTTCCTGAGTCCTTTTGCCTATATGTTAATAGTATGGTATAGTCAACTCATATTCTTGCTTTTTAAATCTGTTGTTCTTTATATCCAGAGAAAAATATATGGGTTTTCTGTATGCTAGCTTAATGACATGCTGTGTTTCTGTAGCAATTATTTGTATGGCATAACCAGGTAATCTCACTACACTTTCCTTCAACTGAGATAGGAAAGATTATATCATCATTTCACATTGTCCCTTTGATTTGTCACACTGGCCATCAGGAACTACTTTTGGGGAAAAAATGAACAAAATTGTTTCTCTTTTCAAAAGAAAAATTCTGTTTAAGGAAATGAAGTATCTCATTGCGATAATGGATGAAAATATACAGCTGTCTCACTGCCGGTAACTTCTCCCAAGATTTGAAGGTACCCTTTCTCAATGTGAATGGGCACATAAACAGGAGATGTGGAAGCCACTGCTATTGGCATGAGTAATCAAAGCAAGGTTTGGCATTCCAGGTTTCCCTACATCTTACTCTAATTTCAGTGGCTGGGGACGAGTTCCTGGGAACTAAGCCTATAGTCCAGAAAGATGCATGTGTGAGGCAAGGGGACCGCTTTCCATTGTAGCTACTTGGAGAAGAAAGGAGCATTTGGCAAATTCCTGCTATATGCAAGGGGCTTTACAACTTTTATTTTTCTCTGTCCTCTCCATAATCCCACAAAAAAGTATTCTTTTTTCCAAATGGGGAAACTGAGGCTCAAAAAGATTAAGCCATTGTTCTAACTTCCCACAGTTAAATAGAGGTTGTGTTGGAATTAAAAGTTAGGTCTGGATTGTAACTAAACATTGCTTCAGTTTAACTAAAATTTTGCATGAATCCTAGTGTCCTTTTAATCTCTCAGTAATATCCATCCCCAAATGATTATGCTTGACGAATCTTGGGTTAGCATAGTACCCCTACATTGCTTTACCATTTATTCTCATAGCCTGGCTACAGATTGCAATTTCAAGTACTCTTTTTCCACTCCCCACAATCCATCTATCCCCAGTGAGTCTGAGCTTCAGTGGCATCAAATGTCTTAAGATCTTGGGGAGTTGGGGAGAGATCTGCTTTTCAATTCTCTTAAGCCAGCTTGGGGGAGAAAGAGGTCAGTTGTCAGGTCATACACTCTAGTCTCTCCAGCATCTCCCATGACTTTTTCCAATAGCCACGGATGTCTTTCCCTTCCAAAGAAGACAAGGGTGGTCCAAGTGTCTGTATAAAAGTCCTGAGGCATTGGGGATCTGGGAGGCTCAGGCAAGAGGACAGAGATATCCTAAATAAAGAGGCAGCAGGACATGACTCTTAAGGATAGTGGAAAGGTAGTGGATGACTCCAGCTGCCTTCAGTTCAAAGTCATTGCATTCTACATCTCTCCTTGGTCTTCCTAAGGTCCTAAACTCGGGGGCAAATGTGGTATGAATCATCTGTACGATTGCTAAATATTTTCATTGCCCGGGATAGGGCAAAGGACTTTATATAAATAAAGGTTGAAGAGAAGTGGTGACACAGCTAAAAAATGGCACTTTGGTTATTGTACAGGATGTCCCAAAAGTTTCCATAAAGGAAAAATTTTGTAAATAAAGGTACATTTAGCTACAATTTCCCATTTTCCCTATGTGTGGTGACTTTTGGGACACCCTGTGCTTTCTGATGACTGTCCAAGGTCTCTCTAAACCCCATTTCTGCAAAGCATGTTACTGTAATCAGCCTCTTAGTTTAATGCTCAAGCAGTAAACAAAACACAAAATAAAAAATATGACAAGCAGCTGGCTAGTACCATCTAGTGGTACAAAGAAACAATAACTTTTTTTAATGACCTTTTCAAAAGGGGAAAGGGAAGACTGAAAACATCCCTTCCTTTCTGGAGCATGCAGATGGTTTACCATGAAGGTGTGGAGTTTCACCTTTCTCCACAGGAGATGGATAGCGGCTCAAACCAGGGTACTTGTCAGAGAGAAAACAGCCAGGAGATTAAGATGAGTATCAGGTTAAGCTTCTTTCAGTGCCCTGGAATAGAGGCACACAGAACTGCACAAAGAGCTCTTTCTGTTTGGATATCTCTTGTGGGAAGGGATGGAACTTCTGATCTCTGGGGAGGGGCTGGGGGTTTCCTAAAAACTAGATGCTTTGCTTACGAGCCTTGTCATTCGAAATCCAAGTCTTGGACAACATTCTGGCCATGGCAATTGGTTTTAGAGACTTTGTTGTTACCTGCCTTTTTGTTTCATAGGCAGAATTTCAGAGCAGCAAAAGCTTGTGTCACATTTCTTCAAAGGTTTCTAGCTGATGCAGTTGCAATGCACTCAGCAAATAATCGTAACTGCTACAGTTTATTCAGTACCTATTGTGTACCAGATACTGTGGTAAGCCATTTAGCTGCATTGGCTAATATAATTCTCAAAAGCCCTTTGAGGCAGGTGTGGTCTCATTTACATATGAGGAAAGTGAGGCTCAGAGGACTCATGTGACTTGCCCAAGGTCACAAAGGTCATGGAGGGGGCAGTGGGAGTCAACCACACAGGAGCGTACTTACTAGCTGCTGTGGAGCATGTACTAACAGCTTCGTCATGGTCCCTATCCTCAGACAGCTTTTGATATTTTTAGGAAGGTAGGACATGCACAAAAATAGAAATATACCATGAGGGCCTCTGTGTGATGGTTCTGTTTCTGGAGATTGCTGACGAGGCTACCGAGTCTGAGAGACAGGCTGAGACATCGGCTCCCCTCCCCCATAAGAACACCCTTATCTACGTAGCCAAGACACCCAGAAACATTCTTAATCTCCCCCATTAAGTGACCCTCATTTAAGTGTGCCTGACTTGATAACCAATGAGTTGGCAGCCTCGTGGAATAAGGAAATGCTGTGATTAGGAAGATGAATCTCCCATTTTGCAGGTTGCCTATTTGCTCTGTTGATTATTTCCTTTGCTGGGCAGAATGGGAGAAAATATTTGCAAACTATACATCTGATAAAGGGGTAATAGCCAGAATCTACAAAGAACTCAAACAAATCAGCAAGAAAAAACCAAACAACCCCATTAAAAAGTGGGCAAAAGACATGAACAGAAGCTTTTCAAAAGAAGATAGACAGATGGCCAACAAACGTGAAAAAATGCTCAATGTCACTAATCATCAGGGAAATGCAAATTAAAACCACAAATTACCCCTGTTAGAATGGCTGTTATTAAAAAGTCCAAAAACAATAGATGCTGGTATGGATGCAGAGAGAAAGGAACGCTTATACACTGTTGGTGGGACTGCAAGTTAGTAAAACCTCTATGGAAAACAGTATGGAGATTCCTCAAAGAAATAAAAGTAGACTTACTATTTGATCCAGCCATCCCATTACTAGGTATCTACCCCCCCAAAAAAAAGGTCATTTTATCAAAAAGGCTCCTGTACTCGAATGTTTATCCCAACACAATTCACAATTGCAAAGATGTGGAATGAACCCAAGTGCCCATTAATTCATGAGTGGATTAACAAAATGTGGTATATGTATACCATGGAGTACTACACAGCCATAAAAAGAAATGAATTAATGTCTTTTGCAGCAATCTAGATGGAACTGGAGACCATTATCCTAAGCAAAGTATCTCAAGAATGAAAAAACAAACACCACATGTAGTCTCTAATAATTTGGAACTAATTGATAGGCACACATGGGGACAGAGAGAAGTAAAAATTGCTGGAAATCATGAAGGGGGGAGGGGGGCAAAAACCTACCTGACAGGTATAATGAACACTATTCGGGTGATGGGCACACTTATATCCCTGACTAAAGCTTTATGGAAGTGATCCATGTAACAAAACATTTGTACCCCCTTAATATTTTGAAATTAAAAAAAAAACAATTAAAAAAAACCAGAAAAAAAAAGATGAATCTGGTGCCACAGCAGGATGGACTGCAGTTAAGATTCCGGGGTCAGGGAGATTCATTAGGAAAAAGCTGTGGTCACCTGGTGTCAGGAGATGCATCCAGACTGCAGGGACAGCTATGGGATGGAGAGGAAGAACTGGTAGGCCAGACGCTGTAAAAGAACCACACGGTCCCTGGGGCCCTGTTGTTTGGGAGATGAGGAAGGAAGACGACCGGTGAGAGGAATAGGATGGTGTGTGTGTGTGCACTCGCTTCTGAGTGTGCATGACAGTGTGTGAGTGTGAGTGTGAGTGTGTGTGAACATGAGTGAGTGTGTGAGTTTGTGAGTGTAAATGTGTGAGTGAGTGTGTATGGGTGGAGGTCTATCTGGAGAATGTTGCACGTGGTCTCTGAGTTGTTTATAAAAATAGGAAACAGCTTCTCTTCTCTTACCTACCCATATGGGTTGATCAAATTGAGCTCTCCAAAGAGGAGATGTTTAAATAAAACTAAAAGGAAAAGTGCCTCTTTATTGGATATGGTGGATAGAGAAAAAATTTGGACCCAACATTCCATTTGCCTTATTGTGTCCCTCTAACTCCAAGGTGGGATGGTCTCAATTCAAAGCACCTCCCCTCTGGACTGAAGGGGTTGGTGGTGGGCATGTTGTGATTGACCCACCCTGAAAATGACTTGAACGTCAGAGGGGCAGAAATATAGCTAAAGGGCAAGGAGGAGATACGTCAGCTCTAATGGTTTCACTTTGTGACCTAAGTTGCATCTTCTTATACACATGCACATAAACACAAGCATATGCACCTGTACACATAGACACATGCAAACATATAAACAAACATGTATGCATGCAAACACACAAAAACACACGCACAACCATGCAAACACAGACACATGAGCACACATGTACACACATGCAAACATACACAAACACACACATATATATACACAAACACTCATACGCACACACACAACAGTGCTTACTCCAGGGGTATTACAGCAGCAGCAACAGCAGGAGGTGTTTATTTCTCACTTGATATACACTTAAAATGTGTATATCACACGAGAAAAATGTGTGTACTTATTATATTAGCTCGAGTTTTAAAATCTTGCTCTGGGGTGCAAAATTTAGTAATACAGGGAACTGAAACTATTTCATGGCCAGGTCTTTCTGACCACTATAGAGCAATTAATTTACTCAGCCCCATACATTTTATATTAAGTATAACTTTCATTTCCTCTTTCCTAAGGTGAAATGACACAAAGCTATCCTTTAGAAAACTCTTCAGACAAGGAATAAAATGATGAATTCATGGTTGTGCATGTTGAGTTTGAGGTGATAATGTAACATCTTTGAAATGATATCCAAGGAGCAGGTTGAAGTGGAGCTTAGGTGAGAACAAGAGCCAGGAATATAAACGTGGACGTGAAAGTCACAGGAGAACATTTTTATTAGGAATTGGGAGGACTCAGACATATTTCACAGAAACATCACCACCGGGAATGTCGGCTAATATTATTAGGTAAATATCACTCCAAGAACGTCAGCATTTAATGAAGACCCCCCCAAATGTACTTTCATTAAATTTTAAGTGATACGCTCAAGGGGCTCTGAATTTGTTGATGTAAGTTTATTTTTTTAGTCACATAGAAATAGATTCTCCCTCATTTGTGAAGTACTCCCTTAGAGAAAGGCTATGCTATGACCCCAAACTACCAAATCATAATTAATTTGGGGCCTGCAGGAGGCCCAGCAAGTGATATAAATTGCTCTGAAATTGAATTATGAGAAGAAATCAAGCACAGGCAAGTGAGGACAGGGGAAAATTGAGGCAGAAGAAAGGGAAATTTATTATTGTGCCATGGCTGATTCCATCATGCTGGGAAGACATGACCTAATTTGGAATCATTAATAGTTATATGAATCCCATTTGAACACTCAGGTTCTAGAGGTAAGCTTTTGTACTAGTAAAATAGTTACCATATATACCTGACTATAAGGTGAGTTTTTCCTTTTTCCTCAAACGATTATCACTTAGAGAAGAGGCAGTTTGATATTTCATATAAAGACATCTTTAAGAAAGATATATTTGCCTGAAAATACCTAAAGCAATGCTAATTTTGAAATTTTTTTTGAGGTCAGCTGACAGAATTAGTTTTTTTTTAAAGGACAAAATTTCAAAACAGCTTAAATTATTTTAAACACAATTTAACTTATAACACTTTGGTTGTACTCCTGTGAGTATGACCACATAATTTCAAGAGTTGAAGGTAAGGAAGACTTAAAGTTTTAAAGATCACTTTCAAGAGCAATATAGTAAATGATTATGTTGTAGAGATTGCAAATAAACACTTATAAGACAAATGAAAATATCAATCTTCTAGAAAGATTACACAAATGGGTTCTTATGGTTTGAGGTGAGATTTTCGTTGACAACATCCACACAAATTGAAAAGAACCATCTCTCAATCAATTTAGATTATAAGGAAGAGATGGACTCTGGAACCTGCTAGAATCAGAAAAAGTGACTCAAGCAATAGTGAAGGCAATAAAACAAGATGCATATGAGGTATTTGAATAAAATTATTTCAAATGCAAGATCACTAAATTAAGGTATTATAATTTTGAGTTTTTAAGTATGTGTGTGAAACTAAATGAATAAATTATATATTAGTAGACATTTACCTATTTATATAGATAATGTTCCTATTTCAATTGGTCAAAATCTTTTTTTGTGGGGGAGAGGGAATGAGGCTAAAAATCTCATCTGAAAATATGGAGACCATTCTTCTAATTGAAGTGTTGCAAGAATGGAAAACTAACAGCACATGCACTCACTATTAAATTGGAACTAATCGATCAACACTTATGTGCACATATGGAAGTAAAACTCAATGGAAATCAAGCAGGTGGGAGGGGGGAGGAAGGGATGGGTAAGTTCACACCTAACGGGTACAATGCACACTATCTGGGTGACAGACACACTCGTAACTTTGACTCAAACTGTACAAAACAATCCATGTAACCAAAACATCTGTACCCCCGCAATATTCTGAAACTAAAAAAAAAAACTCACCTGAAACATGAAGAAAGGCTTACTTTTTGGCATTTTCCCATACCAAAAAATTCGAAAGCCACATCTCATTTCTGGGTAGTCTTTCCACCTGAGCAGTTGCTTTGTGTGCACTTGGGACCCTGGCACCAAAGAAGGATGTAATGCAGGGAGGAATTTGCTCTTTGCATGGGCTGTAGCCTCTCTTCTTCGCCAGAGTCGATGTGATTCTGGTTCCAGCAATTTTTCCTTAAGCCTAGGTCCTTTCTAGATGGTGTGAACGTGGAGTGTTTCTCGAACTTTTCCATAGAAATACCCACCCTGGTGAAGGAGAGTACAGACTGATGTCTGGACGTCTTGGAATGTCTCAGTTTTCCTCTTAAAAATTCATGTAGCTTTTAAATTTTATTGCATAAGTAGATATATTATTTTAAAAAATAGCACCATTTTAATCCTATTTTTTCCCCTGTATACACATGCATGGGACCATGTGTACCCCAGTGGTGATCATACCCCCAGTCGAAAAGTATGCCACAGGCCTGGGCTTTGGAGTCAGAAAGCTATAGTGGCCTTTCTGCCTGTCACAATGTGACCTTGAGTGAGTAATTTAAACACTCTGCTCTTTGGTGTTCTTACCTACCCAACTGGGAGACACCTTGGAGGGTTGTAATGAGAATTAAATGAGATGCTAGATATAAGAAGCATAATAAATGTGGGCTCCTTCCGCTGCACCAAGTGACCCTCAGAGACAGAGCAGCTTGGAGTGACTTCTCCTGGGATTTAGGCTTCCCACTCTCAAGCCTGGAGGGGCATAGATCCCAAGCCCACACTGGCTCTTACAGAGCTTGAGCACAGAGGTCACCCACCACACGCCTGCGGTTAGGCCCAGTGCAATCTGCACCTCGCTTCTTGGATTGGGTCATTGGGACTGAACAGATGACTTGCTTTCTAGAAAAGTGGCTGCCGAGAGCAAGGTCACCCTTGTCTTTCTTGAACTCCCCCTTCCTTCCCTCTCATTCTGTCACCAAGTCTCCTCTGTCTTCTCATTGATCTTTCCTTCCATTGGGACTCTCGAAGACAACAAAGGCCTGTTAATTGTCAGATCCAATCACTTCTTCTTAATCCTCATCCTGTTTAATCTTTTTGTCCCGTTTGATGCTATGGGCCTTTCAGCTTTGAAATGCTTCCACCTTAGTTTCCGTATAACTTCTCTAATAGCTAAGGTTGCCTCCTTCCTCTCCCCTTGCTTTTTGATGGCTTGTTCCATTCAGCTTTTTAATACCTTTGCTTTGTCCTCAGCCTTTTGTATTCAGACTCTCACTCTCCTTGGAGTCCCTTGCCTGGGATCATCTCTTCCTATGGATTTAATTATCATTCTCTAGTTTTCCTCCAATTCATGCTCCACGCAGTAGAGTGATTTGATTTTAAAATAGTTTACTGAGTTGCTGGAGTACGAGTGTGTCAGAGAATGATCCGGGGTATGACTTGAGAGGTAGGCAGGAACAAAATACCTATGTTAATGGGTCACTCTCAATGGGATAGTTATTCTGGTATAAAAAATAACCCCACAATGTCACTGGCTTAATACAACAAGAACTCAACCTTGCTCACACCAAACATCTGCCACAAGTAACCTGGGAGCTCTGCTTTGTGCTGTCCTCACCCTGGGACCCAGTCTGCTGAACTAGCTTTTATCTGAAACATTACTTGTTGCCAAACCAGCCAGAAAGAGAGAAGATAGAGTTGCCTGTTGGCTCTTAAAACTTCTGCCTAGAAATCACGTGTATTGCTTTTGAAGAAATTTCATCAGCTAAAGCAGGTCATCTGGTCACATTCAATTTCAAGAGGGCAGAGCATGGCTCTCCTGCCCTGTGCCTAGAGAAGAGCTGGAAATATTTGGTGGACAGCCCTGATGACTACCCAGTTTCATCATACAACACATAGTTAATTCAATTTCCTTCTGGCATGCAAAAAACCACTCCTTTCCTGAGGGATTACAGCCAAAAAGTTTAACCAAGTCACTGTATCCTACTTCCAGTAGGGGATCTCTGAGTGATGCCTTTGGTCACACTGGTCCTGATGTGTATTGTCTTGTTACCTACAGGTAAGTTGTCTGTTCCTCTGCACACCCACTATACAACAGTTTAACAAGGTCAGGAAAGCCACAGTAGATACTCGGACAGAGGAAGAATGGAAGATACACATTCATCACTGGTACACAGTAATCCCCCTGGGTAGGTGTTGCACTGGCTCTGTCCTCTGGCAACTAAGACTGCTATACAGCCATCTCTCAGTATCCAGGGCCCCCTGTGGATACCAAAATTCACGGATGCTCAAGTCCCTGATATAAAATGGCATAGTATTTGCTTATAACCTGTGCACATCCTCTCATATGGTTGTTATACTCTATTGGTATTTTAAAAATCTGTATTATTGTTTATTGTTTATTGTTATTTTTTACTCTTAATTTTTTCCTGAATACTTTTGATCCAACGTTGGTTGAACCCAAAGAACTTGCAGAACTTATGGATATAGAGGGCTGAGTGTATATGATTAGGCCCCAGAGTCTTTCCCTGGAAAGGGCTCCTTAGTGTATTGTTTTCTGTAGCTCTTGGTGCTTCCCTTTGTGAGATTTTTCCTTTTCCATGATCCTCCTTGGCTATGGCTGGACTATGCCTTCATCAAGCGCCACAGCATTTTCTCAGCCTATTCCCTGCCCATTGATGTTTGAAGGCCTAAGGGGTCATTTTAAGTTCCAGAAATTCTCTTTTAGTCTCGGCTGGTAATTCTTCAGCTGTGTAACTCTAAAAAACGGAGATTCTTATCAGTCAGTTTCACATGCCAGCAACCACACTCACTGTCCTCAAGACTCAAAAGAGTCTTCTTAATTTTCACATCAGCCATGTTTCTTCCTTGGTTGCCATTATGAGCTGCTACCCCTCCTGTCTTTGAATTAATTTCTGCTGCCTGAGCCTATCAGACAAAGGTGGAAAAGCCACCTTTAAGTTCTTTTCCCTGAGCCGTCTTAGCCAATTGAAAAGACTTACTGGATGCTGCACCTTAATTTGATATTTACCCTGGGGTACTTTAAGTCATCCAGAGATATTAAAAATGGATCTCATGACAAATCGTTAATTTGGTCCTGAGTGCAAGGTTCAGTTTTAATGGGCCGTCTTTGCTCAAAGTCCTTCTCATTTTCTTCTGTTTGAAGTTGAGAAGCATTTGCCTTTTTAATGCCAAAATTCTCTGAATTTCTGGGCCTTCTCCATTTTTTTACATTATGCTTGTAAACTAGTTGCTGCTTTTTTGAGCTCATTTCTTCATGTCAAGCACAGTCAACTGCAACTGACACACACTACTGACTGCTTTTCAGTTTCCTCTCAATCTTGCTACAAGTTCATTATGTTCATGATCTGCCTGAAAAGTTAGCTTAGGCCAGAGTTTTCCAGTGGTTTTTCTATTGCATAACATAGGTTACCATCTTTTAAGCCTCCAGTAGCAGCTTCCTCACCACTACTTTCCAGCCCCTCAACTAATGCACATAATTAATTCAGTTTGTTACAAAATCACCTCACTTTTGGTAATAATATCTGTATCTGTCAGAATAGGCAAGGTTATGCTGAGATTAAAAAACAAACAAACGGAACACTCTGTGACTTAACGCAAAAGTTTAGTGCTTCCCCAAAGTCCATTATAGACCTGGACAAGGTGTTTTCCACCCAATGGCTCTGTGATCCAGAGGGCTCCAATCTTCTTCTTTAGGCTTTGGCAATCAACGAGGCAAGAAGAGTGGATGGAGACCTGAGTACTGGAAATAAATGCTTCTGTACAGAAGTGATAGATTATTTTCACTCATATAATTAACTAAAGCAAGTTAAATGGTCATGCTTAATTGTAAAGGAGCAGGAACTACAGTCTTCCCACGTGCCCAGTAGAGAATTATATAGTATATTGGTGAACAGTGGCAACGTCTACCACAATCTGCTTTGGATGTACACACACACACACACACACACACACACACACACACAGTGTATAAAATTTATTCTCCCTCTCTATGGGATATAAACACTTTAAAAGCAAAAATTGTCCATATCTATATCCTCAGCTCTGAAAATGGTGCCTAAACTCAATAAATGTATTTCATACTGAAATGCTGGTAGTCCCCAAACGTACTGTGTTTTATTTTTAATTTTTTCCCTTTTTCTTAAAATCCTTCTGCTCTCCCTTAACCTTCAGTAGATTAACTCCTCTTTCTGAAATTAGTTCAGGTATCACCTCCTGGAGACCAAATAACAATTATAATAGCTCACATTCGCTGAGCACTTATTGTGTACTAAACCGTTATGTATTATTTAACTTAGTCTACACAATAACACAGCAAAGTTGCTCTTAATATAACTATTTTATGTATAAGAAAATTGAGGCTTTCATTTAAGCAACCATCCCAAGCTCATAAAGTTAATGAGTGGTTGGGCTAGAACTCAAATCCAGGTCAGTCAAAATCTGAAGCCTGTGCTTTTAACCACCGTTCAGTCATCATTATGTGATTCAGACATCCTGTGTATGGCTCTTGCATCACACTCACGATGCACTGTGTTCGGCTATTCTCTGCCCATCTCGTTCTCCAACTACAATCTCCTTGACTGCAGACACTACATAATCAATGCCTAGCATGGGGTATGGTATTTGTAGGTATTGAACTAATATTTGTTAAATGAAAATATTAAAGAGTGATTAATTACTGATTTAAATTAAGATTCTGTAACAAATTTTTACATTCGGTTCCTGTATTAGTTTTCTATTGCTATGAAAAGAATTATTACAAACTGAGGGATTTAAAACAGCATACATTTATTATCTCTCAGTTTCTGTGAGCCAGGAATTGAGCACAATTTAAGTGGATTCTCTGCCCAGAGACTCACTAGCTGTATTTCTTTACTGAACTCGGGGTCCTCTTCCAAGCTCATGTTGTTGGCAGAATCCAGTTCCTTGTGGTTGTAGGACTGACGGTCCAATGTCTTGTTGTCCATCATCTGGGGACCTCCTCTCTGGTTCTGGGGGCTCCTGTGCTTATTTACCACATGGCCCATTCATAGCTCTCACAGAGTGGCAGCTGATTTCTATAAAGCCAGAGAGAGAAGCTACTGCTCCAGTCATCTGAGACAGATTCTTACACAAGGTAACATAGTTATGGGAGTGACTACACCATCACCTTTTCCATACTCTGTTTGCTGGAAGAAAGTTACAGGTTTTCCCCACATTCATGGGGAGGGGATTGTACGAGGCCATGATTCATCAGGGGTTATCTTAGAATTCTGCATATCATAACTTCTTTTTCTCCTTCAAGTCTGTTTCATCTTCCTTTGCAGATACACATGACAGAAAATTTTTCCCATTCCTTATCCTCAAACCAGCTCTTCTTTGCTCAGATTTTTTCTTAGATCTTCACTGCTGTTTGAACAGTCTCCAGATTGCATTGGTACAATAAAACTATCCACATCCCCTTAATGACGAGGCATCATCATTGTTAATATTCTGATGTAAATTAACAATACCATTCTATATGTGGTTCATAGAAATCATAACTGTGTAATTTTAAACAAATTACTTTCAGCTGCAATCCTGTTTTATAATTCGTCTTTATTTAACAATATATCATAAACATTCCAATGCCATTAAGTATTCTTTCACAGCATAATTTGTAATTACTGTGCAGCATTGTATGATACAGATAGCACATAATTTAATTGGCTTACTCTTGTTGGACATTTATATTATTTCCAGTATTTTTCTATTGTGGAAGTTCTTTAAAAAACTTTCATATAGTTATTTTTGCCTCTAATCCTAATTATTTTTGGTGGGATACATTCTTAGAAGTAAGTTTTTGTGCATGAAAGAATATATACATTAAAAAAAATTTGAGTTACCAAACTGCACTCCAGAAATTTACAGTTTAGCCAGAAGTGTATAAGGGAGCCCAACATGGAGAATTGTGTGTGTGTGTTTTCTATTAATTTTTGAGCATATTGCTATTTTTGGAGTTACATGAGTAATCATGTTCTTTTAAACAGGTAAGAAATTCCAAAAGTCTCTAACGCAGAATTTATTCTTTGCTTTTCTAATTCCATCTATCTGAGGTAGCTAGTATTAACAATTTGCTGTAAATCCCTCCAAACCATCCTTATTAAATGTGAATGTCTGTGTCTTTTCTAGCACAGTTTGGGGGATGTCCACGAGTATAGCTCTTACATGGGCAGTGCATGGGCAATATATATAACCAAAGTGTTGTACCCCCATAATATTCTGAAATAAAAGGAAAAAAAATTAAAGCCATAAAAAAAAAAGAAAAATGGCATCTCATTGTTGCTTTCATTTGGTTTCCTGGATTTATGAGTGAGATTAAACATTTCTATTTTGGCTTGGTAAATTTGCATTTTTCTTTTCTCAGTTTTTGGTTCAATTCTTTTCATTGGTTATTAACCATTATGGTGTCAAACATTCATCACCTGTAGATGATCCAATTTCAGTGTTGTTCGTAACCTTTATATTTTTGTTTACTTCCCTTTACTGTATAAAAATCCCATTTTTGCACATTATTTCACAGCACCAATAACTTGAGTTTGAGGAATAAAACCTTTTAATGTAGATCAGAGACCATTCCTAAAATATCTTTTGATTATAAAATATTTCAGTTCCCATATGACAGCTCATTTATTTCAAATAAAACTCAATATCACATAATTCCAATACAGTGTGAAAATATTTAAGATGCACCCAAAGTTATTGTAATAAAATATTATCTATATTAGAAAAATTCATAAAAATATGTTTAAAAGAAAATATCTTTATTGTACTTTTGTATTATTTCTTCTCTTATATAGTTTGTGCCTCTGTTATATCCTTTTGATATAAATATACAATATTTGACTATAGTATTAAGCCTGAAAGAGTTCATATGCTTCCTAAAATTGCCCAGACACCACACCAGGAGTAAAATGTGCCCTGAGAAGATGGCATATTTCCTATTAGCGTAGCAACAAAGCTAATGTAAGAAGGCATACTGCATTTTCAGAGGGTGGATTTCCCTTTTGGTTCTTTGATTTATAAAACTCCAAAGTGCTTCTGTGAAGAGCATCAGATTCAGAGAAAGAGATGAAAGGTAACAGGCAGAGCTTTCAAAGCAGTTGTTGTGCTTTTTCCTTTTTCCTGGAAATGGGTTATAGAATCTAATTTCCAATTCTATAAATCTGTGCCGGAGACAAGGAAATTAAGGGGTAGTCTGTTCTTTATTGATCATGCTATATCTTCCTTTGGCTGCATCCATCTGAACCAGGTTTTCTTTCATTCTCTAGTTGTGTGTATTGCATTCTGGATTCTGTCAGCACACCTTCTTTTTTACAACTTTTTTTTTTAAATAGTAGGGCTACTGTTTACTGATAACAGAAATTTCCTTGAAATGTGAAAATGATAGGAGAGCTTAGTATCAGTGACTAGGAGATATGCAAATTCAGTACAGAGAGAAATGGGACCACAGACGCAGCAATGAAAACAGCCAAGAGGAAAGCTGAGAACAAATTGTATTCAGCTGTGCAAATGAAGAAATCTTTTGAGCGCAGCAAGTGAGGAGAACACTATGATGGGAGGATGCAACGGAATTTCAAACAGATCTGGGAAATGTAGCATGTAGGTAGAAAGGTACTATGAGATTATTTTCAGGACTTGTCTGTATGCCCATAACATTTCATAATGAAAATAAAAGACTTTTTAAAACGTGTATAGAGAAAAGAGAAAGAAAACGTTGATGGTGATGTGCTCCCGACAGCAACCCACAGTCGTGGGGTAAAGCGTCTTCTCAGTTGTCCCCCCCTTGCTAGTGCTCACTGCTGTTGTCATTGTTCCCTTGCAGCAAGGCCGTGCCCCCTCCTCTCACATCTACAGCATTTCTTAGAAGTCACACTGGAGAATGATGTCCGAGTAACTACAGCTGAGGAAATTAATTACAACCTGCTTAAAACCTAATGGAAATTGGGCCAACCCTAAGAAAATCATCACCCCAGAGAAAGGAGGAGGTAAAGTAAGTGTAGTTAAAAAGCAGATTTAAATCAAAGATGGGATCAAAAACTCTTTAGTTCCTTGGGCTGCATGGCCCACCCTCAGCCTGTGTGTAAGGCAGAAAAGTGACTCCCTTTCACTTCGCATGTGGGTGCTCTTCCCTTGTCCCGTAAACCCTCCAGTTCTCTACCAGCAATGGTGGTGAAGATTTTCTCCTATTTACTTACGGAAATTTCACAGCTTTAGCTTTTATGGTTAGGTCTATAATCTGTACTGAATTAATTTTTATGGATGATGTGAAATAAAAATATGATATTATTTTTTCCCAAATGGCTATTCATTTTTTCCACTATCATTTGTTAGGAAGTCTATTTCCTATGCCCCTGCCCCATGGAATTACCTTGAAACCATTGATAAAAATCTATTCACTGTGTTGCAAGCTCCATTGCTCATTATTAGAATTACAAGTGGTTTCAAATGCTTCTAATATATTCAGCTTTATTTTGGTATCATTTATGTTAAAATAATATTTTGCATGTTTGAAACTGTGAAATGTTGCCAAATATAGAACCTAGGTTATTTTAATGAATCTATTTATCATAAATGTGTGGGTCTATTTCTGGACTTAATTTTGTTTCATCAATATATATTAATATGTTCAATCTTATCCCATCACTGCTAATAATGTCTGCTGTTTGAATGACACTATTAAGAAAATGAAAGGGCAAGCAACAGACTGTGAGAAAACATTCACAATACACACGTGTAATGAAGGACATGTATCCCAAATGCTTAAACACCTCTTATAACTCAGTAATTAGAAAACAACCCAAGAAAAATAGGTAAAGGATCTTAACAGAAATGTAATAAGATATGCAAATAATTAATAAGTACATGAAAAGATGCTCAACACCATTAGTTATTAGAGTTCTCTCACTACATGCACAGTTGTAAATTAACTTTTCAAGCCTTGTTTAGTTCAGAAGCCCATGTTTTTAGCCCCAATTCTACAAAAACCAAAACATTTTCTCTACAGCCCATAATGTGGAACAATTGGAACTAATACACTGTTGATGGGAATGTGAAATGATACAACTACTTTGGAAAAGTTTGAAAGATTTTTTTTTTTTTTTTTTTTTTTTACAGATTTAGAGGGTACAAGTACAGTTTTGTTATGTGGATATGTTGCAAATAGTGGTTGTGAATAGTGGTGAAGTCTAGGCTTTTAGTGTATCCATCACCCAAACAGTGTACATTGTACCCAAATACCTTACCCTCCTCCCACCCTCCCACCTTTTGGAGTGTCCACTAGTATTCTACTCTGTGTGCTTACTCATATATGTACCCATTGTTTAGCTCCAATTTATCAATGAGAACGTGTGATATTTGACTTTCTGTTTCTGAGTTATTCCACTTAAAATAATGGCCTCCAGTTTCAAAAAAGAATGATTTCATTTTTTCATGGCCGAGTAGTATTCCATGGTATAGATACCACATTTTCTTTATCCAATCATCCATTCATGGACATTTAGGTTGATTCTATGACTTAGCTATTGTGAATAGTGCTCCAATAAACATACAAGTGCAGGTGTCTTTTTTACATAATGATTCGTTTTCCTTAGGGTAGAAACCCAGTAGTGGGATTGCTGGATGAAATGGTAGATCTATTTTTAGCTTTTTGAGAAATCGCTATACTGTTTTCCATAAAGGTTGCACTAATTTACCTTCCCACCAATGGTGCATAAGAATTCCCATTTCTCTGCATCCTTGCCAACATCTGTTGTTTTTTTAATTTTTAATAACATCCATTCTGATGGGTGTAAGATGTTATCTCACTATGATTTTAATTTGCATTTCTGTCATGATTAGTAATGTTGAGCATTTTTTCATATGCTTCTTGGCCACTTGTGTGTCTTCCTTTGAAAAATGTTTGTTCATGTCCTTTGGCCACTTTTTAATGGGGTTATTTGTTTTATTCTTGTTGAGTTGTTTGAGTTCCTTATCGATTCTGGATATTAGCCCTTTGTCAGATGCATAGTTTGCAAACATTTTCTCCCATTCTGAGGTTGTCTGTGTACTCTGTTGATTATTTCTTTTTCTGTGAAGAAGTTTTTTTTTGTTTAATTAGTTCCCATTTGTCAATTTTTGTTTTTGTTGTGTTTGCTCTTAAGGACTTAGTCATAAATTCTCTGTGTAGCCCAATGTCAAGAAGAGTTTTTCCTAGGTTTTCTTCCAGGATTTTTTAGTTTCAGGTCTTACACTGCAGTCTTTAATCCATCTTGAGTTAATTTTTCTATATAATGAAAGATATGGGTCCAGTGTCATTCTTCTGCTTATGGCTATGCAATTTTCCTGGTACCATTTATTGAAACATTAATTGAATAGGGTCCTTTCCCTAGTATATATTTTTGCCAGCATCGTCAAAGATCACTTGGTTGTAGGTATGTGGTTTTATTTCTTAGTTCTCTATTCTGGTTCCATTGATCTATGTGTCTACCTTGAGACCAGTACCATGCTGTTTTGGTAATATTGTAGTATATATTGTGAAGTCACGTAATGTAAAGTCTTCCACTTTGTTCTTTGTGCTTAGGATTTCTTTGGCTATTTAGGCTCTTTCTTGGTTCTATATGAATTTTAGGCTTTTTTTCCCTAATTCTGTAAAAATTATTGGTAATTTGATAGGAATGGCATTGAATCTGTAGATTGTTTGGGGTAGTATGGTCATTTTAACAATATTGATTCTTTCAATCCATAAGTATGGGATGTTTTTCCATTTGTTTGTGTTATCTATGATTTCTTTCATCAGCGTTTCATAGTTTTCCTTGTAGAGTTTTTTTACTTCCTTGGTTAAATGTATTCTTAGGTACTTTATTTTTTTTTGGAGCTATTATAAATAGGATTGAGTTTTTGATTTGAGTCTCAGCTTCACCATTATTGGTGTATATAAATGCTAATAATTTTTGTATGCTGATTTTGTATCCTAAAACTTTTATCAAATCTAGGAGTCTTTTGGAAAAGTCTTTAGGGTTTTCTAGGTATAAGATCATATCATCAGCAAACAGAGATAATTTGGCTTCCTGTCTTCTAATTTGGATGCCTTTTATTTCTTTCTCTTGCCTGATTGCTCTGGCTAGGACTTCCAGTACTATGTTGAATAGGAGTGGTGAAAGTGGGCATCCTTGTCTTGATCTAGTTCTTAGGGGGAATGCTTTCAACTTTTACCTGTTCAGTATGATGTTGGCTGTGGGTTTGTTGTATATGACTTTTATTATTTTGAGGTATGTCCCTTCAATGCCTAGTTTGTTGAGGATTATTATCATGAAGTGATGCTGAATTTTATTGAATGCTTTTCTTGCATTTATTGAGATGAATATATGGTTTTTATTTTGAAACACATTTATTGATTTGTGTACATTGAACTATCTTTTCATCCCTGGAATGAAACCTATTTGATCATGGTGTATTATCTTTTTGATATTCTATTGGATTCAGTTTGCTGGTATTTTGTTGAGGATTTTTACATCTATGTTCATCAGGGATATTGGCCTGTAGTTTTTATTGTTGTTGTGTCCTTGCCTGACTTTGGTATTAGGGTGATACTGGTTTTGTAGAATGAGTTAGGGAAGATACCCTCTTCTTCAGTTTTTTGGAACAGTTTCAGAAGGATTGGTACCAGTTCTTCTTTGCATGTCTGGTAAAATACAGCTGTGAATATGCCTGGTCCAGGCTTTGTTTTTTGTGAGGAGATTTTTTTATTATCAATTTAATTTCACTAATCGTTATTGGTCTGTTCAGGATTTCTATTTCTTCTTGGTTCAGTTGTAAGAAGTTATATGTCCAGATATTTTCCATTTCTTCTAGATTTTCTAGTTTGTGTGCATAGAGATGCTTATAGTAATCTCTGATGATGGTCTTTTGTATTTCTGTGGTATCAGTGGTAATGTCACAGTTATCATTTCTGCTTGTGCTTCTTTGAATCTTCTCTCTTTTTTTCTTGGTTAATCTAGCTAGCAGTCTACATTTTTGTTTAACCTTTCAAAGAGTCAACTTTTCATTTCACTGATCCTTTGTACTTTTTTTGTCTCAATAATATTTAGTTCTGTTTTGATCTTTCTTATTTCTTTTCTTCTGGTAGCTTTGGGTTTGGTTTATTCTTTTTTTTCCCCCTCTAATTCCTGGAAGTGCAACATTAGGTTGCTAATTTGAGATTTTTCTATGTTTTTGATGTAGGCATTTTAATGCTATAAATTTCCCTCTTAGCACTGGTTTTTTTTTTGCATCCCAGTGGTTTTGGTATGTTGTGTCTCTATTTTCATTCATTTCAAAGAATTTTTACATTTTTGCCTTAATTTCATTGTTTACTCAAAAATCATTCAGGAGCAGATTGTATAATTTCTATGGATTTGTATAGTTTTGAGAGTTCCCTCTTGGAATTGATTTCACTGCTGTCTGAAGAGATACTTGATATGATTTCAATTTTTAAAAATTTGTTAAAACTTGTTTTGTGGCCTAACATATGGTCTATCTTGGAAAATGTTCCATGCACTGAGAAGAATGTATATTCTGTAGTTGTTGGGTAGAATGTTCTGTAAATGTCTATTAGGTCCATTTGTGTAGTGTTCAGTTTAAGTCCAGAGGGGTTTTTTTTTTTGTTGATTTTCTGCCTGGATGATCTGTCTGTTCCTGTCAGTGGGTGTTCAAGTCCCTCACTACTCTTTAATTGTTGTCTATCTCTTTTTTATGTCTAGTAGTATTTGTTTTATGAATCTTGGTGCTCTGATGTTGGGTGCATATGTATTGAAGATTGTCACATATTCTTGTTGAGTTTTTCCCTTTATCATTATATAATGACCTTCTTTGCCTTCTTTACTGGTGGTTTAAAGTCTCAAATATAAGTATAGCTACTCCTGCTCTCTTTTGGTTTCCATTTGTGTGCAATATCTTTTCCACCCCTTTACTTTGAGTCTGTAAATGTCTTTACACATTAGGTGGGTTTCTTGTAAGTAGCATATTTCTGAATCTTGTTTTTTTATTCATTCTACCAGTCTGTATCTTTTAAATGGAGAATTTGGAGAATTTAGCCCATTTATGTTTAAGGTTAATATTGATATGTGAGATTTTGTTCCTGTCATAATGTAAATTGTTACCTAGTTGCTTTGTAGTCTCAATTGTTTAATTGCTTTATATAATCTGTGAGTTTTATAGTTTGTGTGCTTTTACAATGGTGAATATTGTCCTTTTGTTTATATGTTTAGAATTTTTTTAGAATTTCTTGTAGGGCCTGTCTAGTGTTGACAGATTCCCTTTAATATTTGTCTGGGAAAGGTTTTATTTCTCCTTCATTTATGAAGCTTAATTTAGCAGGATACAAAATTCTTGGCAGGCAATTTTTTTCTTTAAGAAGACTGAAAGTAGGACCCTAATCTCTTCTGGCTTGTAAAGTGTCTGCTGAGAAGTTCACTGTTAGTCTGATGGGATTTCCTTTCTAGCTAATTAGATGTTTTTTTTTCTAGCTGCTTTGAGGATGTTTTTCTTCATGTTTACTTTAGATAGTCTGATGGCTATATGCTTTGGTGAAGTTTGTCTTACAATGTATCTCCCAGGAGTTCTCTAACCTTCTTGTATGTAGATGTCTAAATCTCTAACCAGGCAGGGGAAGTTTTCCTCAATTATTCCCTCAAATAGGTTTTCCGAACTTTTTACTTTATTTTGTCTCCCTCAGTAATGCCTATGACTCTTGGTTTGGACATTCTACATAATCTGATATTTCTCAAAGCCTTTGTTCATTTTTTATATTCCTTTTTCTTTATTTTTGTCTGACTGGGTTAATTTGAAAGACCTATCTTCAAGCCCTGAAATTCTTTTTTCTGCTTAGTCTATTGTTAAAGCTTTAAACTGTATTTTGTAAGTCCGGCAACCAATTTTTCATTTCCAGATGTTCTTTTTTAAAATACCTATCTCTTTAATAAATGTATCATTTGTACCCTGAATTGTTTTTCTGTTTTTTTTGTGTTGGTTTTTGACTCTCTCTTGGATCTCATGTAGATTCCTTACAATTCACATTTTGGATTCTTTATCTGGCATTTCAGAATTTTCATTTTGGTCAGAATCCATTGCTAGAGAGCTGGTATGATTCTTTGGGGTGATGTAACACCCTGTTTTTTCATACTGCCAGAATTGTTATGCTCTTCCTTCTCGTCTGGAGAAGCTGTTACTTCTTAGTTTTGAATTTACTTTCATTTAGATGTGACTTCCTCCCCCCTTGAGGGAGTGACTGTAATTTATGTTGTATATGATCATTTCTCTTTGATTCTGGGTCCTTTCAGGGGGCAAAGGCTCTGTGAGAGTTCTTTGGTTATAGATAGCCTTTATGTAGTGGCTTTCTCAAATGCTGGTTGTCGTAGTGATGTACTGGGCTTATGAGCAGGCTCACTGCCTCCTGTGGAAACAGGATTGCAGAGGTCTCAGGAAGCTTATCAGATTCTCCAGTACTGTGCACTTCTATCAGGTTTTTTATTGGGTTGTGCAGTTCAATCACCTCCAGGCCAGCAGGTGGTGATTATGGGCAAGAGCCTGCTGTGGCAGAAGCAGATGGCTATGTGCTTGATCTTTGCTTACCAAGAGGTGCTTTCTGTTGTCTCAGGCAATGGGCCTGTGTGTGGAATGCCCGGTGCTCTGAGTTCCCTGTTCAGCTCTGGAGGGCGGGACAAAGGGGGGCAGGACTAGGCCACGAAGCTTGCCCATGGGTACCCCAGTGATAAGTGTAGGCTCTAGCCTTGACTTTTTAAAATTAAAATTAAACATACAAATATCAGATGACATAGCATTTCCACTCCTGAGTATTTACCTAAGAAGAATGAAAACATGTACCCACACAAAGACTTATACACAAATATCTCAACAGTTTTATGTATTGTAGTGAAAACCTAGCAAGAAACTCAAATGTCCAGCAACAGAAAATGGAATAAATAAATTGGGTATATTCATACAATGAAATACTGCTTAACCATAAAGAGGAAGGAAGTACTCACCTCCTCAATCTGTACAGATCTCAAAAACGTCCTGAGTAAAAGAAGCCAGACACAAAGGAGTACATATGATATGATTCTATTGATATGAAATTCTGTAAAAGGCAAAACTAACCTATAATGACAGAAAGCTGGTCAGTGGTACCCTGGGACCAGGGGTAAGAATGGAGTTTGACTGCAAAGGGACTTCATGAAACTACTGGGTTGATAGAAATGTTCTACATCTTAATCGTGCTGGTTGGTACTTTTGTCAATGTTTATATTTGCCAAAGTTCATTAAATTCTACACTTAAAATATGTGCATTCTATTGTTTGTAAATTTTACCTCAACAAGATTGATAAATCAATGATTCATTCTTTTATTGTACAGATATGTTAGTACAATTTAGTTTAATTTTTTCAAGTAAACACTGGGCCACATATTTACCAGACTCAATCCCATGAATTTGTACTTAATGGGCTACAGTGTCATTATGTATTATATAAAAGTTGGGCAATGAATCATTAAGATATAAATTATGTTTAAATTGCCAAAGAATCATTACATCTTAAATAAGTAGTTATTTAGAGCCTTAGGTTTAAGTTAAAAAAAAAAGACTGATATTGAGTAGGTGGTAAACTCTAGTGCTGGTTCAAATTTCAAAGACTACATGTGGGTATTATGAGTAAGAAGGCAACATTTTTATGTAAATTTTAGATTCAGTGTTAAATCCAGAGCTTTAGTGCCTTTCTGTTTGGCTACTATTTAGGCCATAGTTTTGGGGCCTTTGACATTGGAGTATAATAATATGGTGAGGGAGTAAATGATAGAAATTTTAGCACAAATAAGGACTAG
This sequence comes from Daubentonia madagascariensis, assembly GCA_023783475.1. Taxonomy (NCBI): domain Eukaryota; kingdom Metazoa; phylum Chordata; class Mammalia; order Primates; family Daubentoniidae; genus Daubentonia; species Daubentonia madagascariensis. Next base: position 6,858,399 of record JAKFHU010002220.1, read on the forward strand.
TCAATATAAATTTGCATGACATTGAGACACAAGGAGAAGGTGTCCAATACTTGGTAGCAAATTAAAAAAACAAGTGGACTTTATACTTTGAGGTCACCACAGCTACAAACAGATTGATCTCTGACACCCACCTTTCTGCCAGGAAATTTATAATAAAGAAAAGAGATCAGGCAAACAGATGCACTTCCTTCATTTTCATATAAAGCCATTCATGTGATTCAAAGAAATGTTTTTCAATATTCTGTTGTCAAAACCTATCTTTGAAAGCTTCATAAACCCCAGGACACCATAAATCTTTCCTTTAATTAAGCGATTTGTTATAATACATACAAAGAGGGGAGGTAAGAACTGTGATATAATAAATTATGATGCTGAAGCCTATTAAATATAAATTTATGAGATTTGAGCTTGGCAACTATGTTGCCTAGTGTTTACCTGAAAAAATACAGATAGTCTCCAACTTATGATGGCTCAACTTAGAATTTTTCAGTGGTGCGAAAGTGATATGCATTTAGTAGAAACTGAATTTGGGTACCCATGCAACCATTCTGTTTTTCACTTTTACTGCAGTATTCAACAAATAACATGGGATTTTGAATACTTTGTTATAAAATAGGCACTGTGTTGTATTATTTTGCCCAGCTGTCTGCTAGTGCAAGTGTGCATGTGTAAGGTAGGTAGGTTAAACCATGATGATTGGTAGCATAGGTGTATTGAATTCATGTTTGACTCATGATATTTTCAACTTACCACGGGTTTACTGGGACATAACCCCATTGTAAGTCGAAGGAAATCTATGCTAAATTATGCTAATAAGCATGTATATCGTAGAAAATTGGTGAATAAACCCAGTGTTATGATCATGATTCAATGAATTTGAGTGCCAGACACTTACAGGGATTTTAACCTTTTACAGTATTGCTTCCAGGGGAAATTTAGATGCTTTTTTTTAGTGTCATTTGATTTTTAGCAAATCATGCTAGGACAAATGGATATTTACAAGCAAAAGAATTATGTTGGAACCTTATCTCACACCATATACAAAAATTCACTCAAAGTGGGTCAAAGTCCTAAATGTAAGAGCTAAAACTATAGAACTTTTAGGAGAAAACTTAGGGCTAATACTTCATGATCTTGGTTTTGGCAATTGTTTCTTCCATATTACACTAAAAGCATAAGTAACAAAAGAGAATATAGAGAAATTTGTGTATTAGTCAGGGTTCTCCAGGGAAAAAGAATCAATAGGAGATATATATGTATGTATAGAAAGAGATTTATTATGAAGGATTGACTCATGCAGTTGTGGAGGCTGAGAAGTCCCATGGTCTGTTGCCTGCAGGCTGGAAGCCTTGAGAAACTGGCGGTGCAGTTCCAGTCTAAAGGCCTGAGAACCAGGTGAACTGATGTTCAAGAGAGCAGGAGAAGATGTATGTACCAGCTCATGCAAAGATAGCAAATTCACCCTTCCTCTGCTTTTTTTCAGGCCCTCAATAGATTGGATGATCCCACTTATATTGGTGAGGGAAAACTACTTTTCTCAGTCTACTGATTCAAATGTTAATCTCTTTTGGAAACACCCTCACAGACACTCAGAAATAATGCCCAGCTCTCTGGGCATCCCTTAACTTACTCAATTTGACACATAAAATTAACCATCATAATTGGTCTTCATCAAAATTAAAAACTTTTCTGCTTCAAAAGATACTATCAAGAAAGTGAAATGACAACCCACAGAATGGAATAAAATATTTGAAAGTTATATATCCAATAAGGGACTTGTCTCTAGAATATATAAAGAACTTCTACAACTCACTAATAAAAAACAACAAAATTTTAATTGGTGAAAGATCTGAATAGGCATTTCTCCAAAGAAGATATAGAAATGGCCAATAAGGCTGTTAAAAGAGGCTCCATATCATTTGTCATTAAGAAAATGCATAGGATGACCACAATTAAATACCACTTCACACCCACTAGGTTGGCTATAATCAAAAAGAGATGTAATAAATGGTGTTGGCAAGGATGTGAAGAAATCAGAGCCCTCATAAACTGCTGGTGGGAATATAATATGGTGCAGACATTTTGGCACTTCCTCAAGAAGTTAAACATAGAATTACTATTTGACTCAGCAATTCCACTTCTAAGTATTTAACTAAGTAATAATGAAAACACATATCCATGCAAAAACTTGTATACCAACGTTCATAGCAGAATTATTCCTGGTAGCTAAGAAGTAGAAACAACACAAATGTCCATGAACTGACACATAGATAAACAAATGTGGTATATCCATTCAAAGGAATATCATTCAGCCATTAAAAGGAAGGAAATTCTGTCACATGCTACAGCATGGATGAGTTTTGATAACATAATGCTAAGTGAAAGAAGCCAGGCATAAAAGACCACGTGTTATATAACTCATCTGTATGAAATGTTCAGAAAAGGTGAATCTATACAGACAGAAAGTAGATTAATGGTTGTACAGGGCTGGGGGAGGAGGGTATAGATGGGGCTACTGGAGAGCGATAGAGGGTATGGGGTTTTTCTGGGGGGTGATGAAAATGTTCTAAATTGATTGTGGTGATGACTGCACAATTCTGTGAATATACTAAAAACCATTTAATTATATACTGGAAATGGGTAAGTGTTATGGTATATGAGTTATGTCTCAATCAAGCTGCTACAAAAATAATTTTATTTGCATTATTTTGATTTATAATACTTTTTGGCAAGATAACTCAGTGTAAGTACCAGGCTGGTATACATATCCATGGAAATTAAAAAATGCTGTTACTTTGAGATATTCAGATGTATTTTTCAAAATTATTTACTATAGACTATGAGACAGATCTTTTCAAAAGATGGATGTAGGAAGAGGTTTGCAACTTTTAGTTTGTAGTCATGTGAGTTTTAATTGAATACATCCATTATTGAGTTGTGATGGAGTGTCTTAGGATCACTGGTACCCAAGTATTTAGATTCTTTCATAATCACAGTAGAAATTTCTACCTTAGAAATTGCTACTTCCTGGAAAAATTGTTAAATGGGAATATATGTATGTACATACACACACACACACACACACTAGATGGGGTTGCTTATGAAGAAGACAGAGAATGGAGAAAGCTATGGGTGAGGATGAGATTCTGGAGAACAACTCACACGTTTCATGGCAGCACCAATGAATAAGAACAAACTAAATTTTCCTGCCATCCTGGGTGATTCTTATAAGGTTGCCCCACCTATGACATGATCATGGACTATATCGTGACTTAAGTTACATATGGATCTACAACAGACTTCAAAAGACCAATATTATGTACCAACGTGGGTCACACAAGACCCAAAACATCTGATTTTTAATGGCAACTTAAAACTGAAAGGAGTCTGTTCCTGAAGCACAAAATCCAATACTCCTTTGATTGCCAGAAAAACAAAACATAAACACCATATCAAAATGCCAATGTGGTGCCAACATGGCACTGAACTCCAGACTTGGCTGAGGGTAAAGGGAGTGACCATCAAACAACTGCTAGAAAGGTTGCAAGAAGCCTGCAGACCTGGTCTCTCATGTGATTTCATCAGTGCAACTCTGGAACATCCCTAGGAATGAAAACTCCAGCTATGGCACATGGCCAGCCGCCCTGACTTGGATCATCTGGAGGTGATACAGAATAAATGACAGCAAAACACCCCTGCAGCATCTGGACAGTGAGTGCAAATGGGGAGACCTCCATCAGGGAAGAAAGAATAGAGAATTTAAGAGACCCCTGAGGCTCAATTTTTTAAAATGTGGCACAGCTGTGGACTGCTGAGAACCAGCAGCAGCGAACAGATAAGGCATCTGTGAAGCTGAAGGATCTCCTTTTGAACAAAAGCTTCAGGGAAAGTTCAGTCTAAATGGCCAATGCTCAGATACCTGTGGGCTCAACAAACAGTGTTTGCAGCTATAAATCAAAGCTCTGCTTTTCTGTGGACAAAGTGTGGGGAAAAACACTCTTTCCTGTGTACATTTAAACTGCACGTATGCACATCACTAGTCCCACCTTTGAATCTGAGAGACAGCAATACATTCTGGAACTCTGTCAACATTGTTTTGATGTCTTCAATAGTTCCTGTTTCCCATAGGGTGTTACATTAATGAGTTCTTCAGATGTATGAATATATATTTTTAAAAAATAAGAGGATTTGGTAAAGGCCCAACATGACTTTTCTTTACCAGAAATTTGTATTAATATTCTTTTGTAAATAGATTTTCTAACAATAAAAAGATTGAGAAATTGGATGCTTCTCTTTGAAATGAGACCTGTTTGAAAATTGCTCTAAGAATGATGAAAACAATTATTTGACAATTATAGATCAGAAAGAAATAACAGATTTTTAGGGCTCAGGTTAGCATTTTGAAGATGGAGTAAAATACATTTATATTTAAATTAGGTTCAAACATGTGTTTATTTTCATTTCTACAAAGATTTCAGTTATACGGACTCTTTTATTGAAAAATAATTTGAGCTAACCAGAAAGTCAAGGTCATTGAGAAGATTAAGACAGGTTATCTGTGTAGGTTAATATGCCCTATACAAAAATAATTATGCAATCATTATTCAGCCTTACTTTCCCACCTAGGAGCTGGCTTCTTTTTGAGGCAAGCACTTATCTTAGAATGATTGAATAAGTTAGAGGACAAATCCTTTAAAAAAAATCCAATTTGCCTGATGATTTTAGAGGAGTGGATCCTGTTTTCTCTGCTGTTTTGTTAGCTTGACTTTCTCAATTACTAAACGAGAGTGGATTTAATGAAGAGAAGGCTTTTATTTATCACTCCACTGCCAAGTTCTTTGCCAAGGGAGAAGTCTTTCTCTTAGGGAGCAGTACTGAGACAACTATCCTGAGAATTTCAAACTCGTTTCTCCAATTGTCAACATTTCCCAAGGGAAGTTATCTTTCCATATTCTAGTGTTACTTTTTCTATGATGAATTTTGCAAAGGCAAAGTGGATAAAAGAATCAGAGCAATTAATTATCCTGCAGGGAAAAAAAAAGAAGTCTTTTTCCTTTGATAATTATCTCAGTTTTCAAATTAATTTTGACAATGGGCACTTAGTCTCAAGCAAAAATTTTAAAATAAAGCTGGATGAAATTTTTTACCAGAAATGTAAAAATGCTCACTACTAGATTTAGTATCATAAAAGATAATTATTTGGCTGACAGCCTATACACTAATTTGAAAAATATGTTTTATTTCTAACCAATGTACATAATCTTAAAGACAAATAATACTACAGAATTTAATATAAAAAGTATCAGCCCCTGGTCCTGCCCCTCCTCGTGACAAATTCCTGTTCCCCAGAGGCAGCCACTTTCAACTTTTTAGTTCCTTCTAGTACTTTGTTGCACATATCAAAAGTCTTGATTTCTTGATTTTTAGTTGTTTCAGATGTTATCCATTAGCTATTTTCTGTGGTTAGAAAGGATTTAACTTTTTTGTGTGTACTTTCTTCCTGTTCCCCAAATACTCATATTCTCGTGTATTTGTAATACAGCTATATCACAAATTCCATTAAATTATTTTGTTAGTCACCCCTCAGCCACATGTTGTCCATGAATATATTTCCTTTCTTGTGAAACTTTTTGATTTTCCTGCAGTTGATAATTGCTTCCTTTTTATTTTTGCTTTTCTAGAAAATGCCCTAGAAATAGTTTATCTTTGCCAGAAATATAATTCTCCCCTCAGTAGGTTCAAAGCAACAAGCAACATAGCCCTTGCTTGTGTGTATGTGTGTCTATGTGTATATTTGTTTTGTTATTCTTTTTTCATAGAGACATAACTCCTGGAGCCCTCTGTTCTTCTGCACCAATTTGTGATGGACGTTCCTTAGGCTTACCATGGGCCATCATCACTGGAACACCCTTCTTTCTTCTGTGTTAGACTTCTTGTATGCTGAAACTCAATTTTATGCTTTCTTGCATTCCCTTATTTTCATGAAGTACATCCTTCCAGAACTCCATAAGGTCAGGTGCCTAAAAGATAAATTTTTGGGGATATTGTCTAAAAATATTTTAACTTCACCTATATACCCTCTTGATTGAAAGTTTGCCCAGATAAACCATTCTATGTTGGAACTAATTTTTTATAACTTTGAGACATTTATTTTTCACATCACCAATCATGGATTATTATATCATGATTATGAGCGACTATGTCTTATATTTCCTCAGGATAACATGACACTATTGAGTGACTCTGGCATGCTATGGAGAACTTCAGTCTTCGGTCATTGTGTTAAGAGCTCCTAGTTTCATAGCCTCACAAGCCCTCTATGAAATGACCTATATGTTGGAAATAATTTTTTTTCCTCACGATTTTGAAGGCCCTGTCCCACTGTCTTCTAATTTCCATTTTTGGGATACTTCCTAATGTCATTTTTATTTATGACTGTATATGTGACCCATTATTTTTCTCTCTGGGAGATTTTTGAGTTTTCTTTTTGTCTTTAGTATTGTGAAATTTCATGAAGTCATGCCTTTTCTGAAAGGTAAGAATTTTTATTTTATTATTCTTAGAACTTTAAATTTGGAAATTTGTGCTATTCAATTCTGAGGGATTTTCTTAAAATATTTATTTAGTTGTTCCCTTTCTTCTGTTTTCATTCTTTCATTCTGGCATTCCTAATTAGTCTAGTAGAAGAAGCACTGATCCACTAACATTCCTTTTTCCGCTATATTTCATATCTCTTTGTGAGTTTTTTCTTCCCTCTGGGATATCTATTAAATTGTAGATTTCAACTCTTCTATTAAATTTTTAATTTAAATTTTGGACTATATTTTTATTTTCCAAGAACTGTTTGTTCTCTGAATAATTCTTTCTAAAAACCATCCTTTCCTAAATGCAATTTTTTCTCTTAAATCTGTGAGTATATTATAGTTTTAAAAAGATATTTTTTTCTGCTCTATTTGCTGTCTTGGAGTTATCCTTTTTCTCTGTTTTCAATCAGTTTTGTTCTTTTATGTTAGACTTTTTCAGTGATCATGTTTAGAACAGGCATAAAAATACTTTGTTTATGCCTTGTCCACTTCAGTGCAGGGTGGTTGGTGGTGGCTCTGCTATTTTGTTGTAGGATCCCCATCGTGTCTCTGTAGGTCCTTTCTCATGGGAAGATCAGTTTTCCAAGTTTATTGCCTAAGAAACATAAAAATCCAGCTGTTGGCTTTCTAGGAGCTGAGTGATGAAGGTTGCTGAGTGTCTCACCGTTCAGTATGTCGAAGTTCATAAAAGTTCCCTGTTTTAAATATAGCCTTTCATCTTTGCCCTCAGCTGTATCTCTGGTAAACAACCGCAGATTCTTTCAGGTTCAATTCTCCAGAGTAAATCTCTTGGCTTTGGCTGTATTGGGAAAGGGATAATTACACCAGAGAAGGTCAACTCTCCCTTTAAAAATTTAGCTATTCCTTCAAGCCATCCTTCTGTTTCTGCCTCTGCCCCTACCCTTTTAGAAGTCACTTCTGCCATTTCCAGAGTATTTCGGAGGTCTGTAAGGTAAACGTCAATTTGCTTCTTGTTAGCCCCCTCTACTCTAGACTTAGATTGGTAGTTTTCTCCAACACTGGAAGTCAGTTACCAATCATAATTTATCTTCCAGTTTTCAGATTTCATTTTTATCTCTTGTATGTTCTGTCCCTGTTCCTGTTGTCTTTGTCTTCGTGGGTTTTCTTTTCTATTTCTTTACTTTTATTTTAAATGTGATTTGAAAGGTGATGGAGGTAGACTGTGTGTTCAATCTTCCTGCTTAACTAGAAGTCCTGGCATATGAAAATAGCAGTGTACTTCCTGAAGAACCTAAGCATTTTGGGAATTCTCTTGATTGGCAATGTGAAGGCAGCCGCATGCCTCCAAGTAGGATAATTTTTTGTTAAGTTTGATATTAAAGCAATACTACAGAAAAGATTTATTTTTAAAAAGGTAATTTTCTTCACAACCGTGAAGAATTGTAAAAACATTGAAAACAAGGTGTGGAAATTTTCAGGGATAGGAAAGAAGAGCTTTTTAGTATCTTTACATACTTTGTCTTAATATTCATATACCATGACAATCTCTTATTGTACACTTGCTTTTATGAGTTTAATAAAATTTCCATCATGTTTGATACATGTATGGTCAGTTTGGCTGGTATATAATACAGTTAGCCATTATGTTACCATTTTGGATTAATTTCAGAACAATTTTAACAAATTTTGCTATATTTTAGAAAATGCCTCCAAAAGTACCTTTTTGTGAGGAGTCTAGAAGCCAATGAGATGGAAGTCATTCTACTGAAATTCTCTAGAAATATAAACAACAGTAACAAACTAGCCAGCTGTCTTGATGCTAGTTGATGTCACTTTCTATGCTCTGATGACATTATGGGGCTTGCCTTGAGATAAGGGCTCTCACAGAGGAAGGATCAGTGTAACACAGGGCATGCTAGGAGATATGTGGCCCCTGGGCCATCATCCTGGACTCCTGTGTTCTTAATTTAGTTCCTTCATATATCCCTTCACTCTTTTCCCCTGAACCCAGGAAAAAAAATCTCATAATCTTTGTTTTGGTTGGCATCTATTACCAATCTATTGGATTTGACTTGGAAGTGGATCTGTATTTGCTATTCTTTAGGAGAAAGCTGGAAACCTGAGAAGGTGCTAAATTTAACAAAATTTATCATCATAAATAAAGGAAGAGAATAGAAAGCTATTAGAATTTTTAAAAATTGGGAGTTATAGACTAAGGTTTGTTACAGTAAAAAATTTTAAGGTATTAGCAAGAAGAAAAAAAAATCCCATTAAAAAGTGGGCAAAAGACATGAACAAAAGTTTTTAAAAAGAAGATAGACAAATGGCCAACAAACATGAAAAAATGCACAACATCACTAATCATCAGGGAAATGCAAATTAAAACCACAATAAGATAGCACCTTACCCTATCAGAATGGCTACTATTAAAAAATCAAAACACAATAGATGCTGGTGTGGATGCAGAGAGAAAGGAACACTTATATACTGTTGGTGGGACTGAAAATCAGTACAACCTCAATGGAAAACAGCATGGAGATTTCTCAAAGAAATAAATGTAGATCTACCATTCATTCAATCTAGCAATCCCACTATGCAAAGGAAATGAAGTCATTTTATCAAAAAGACAACTTCACTCAAATGTTTATTGCAGCACAATTCATAATTGCAAAGATGTGGAATCAACCTAAGTGCCCATCAATTCATGAGTTAATACATGATTAACAAAATGTTATATATATATATACACACCATGGAGTACCACTCAGCCATAAAAGGGAATGAAATAATGTCTTTTGAAGCAACTTGCATGGAACTGGAGACCATTATCCTAAGTGAAGTATCTCAGGAATAGAAAAAACAAACACCACATATACTCTCTAATAATTGGGGGCTAAATGATGGACACACATGGGCTCAAATAGATGTAAAGGACACTGGAAACCAAGAAGAGGGGAAGGTGGGAGTAGTAGAGTGAGGGGTAAAAACTTACCTATCAGGTACAACGAACACTATTCGGGTGATGGGCACACTAAAAACCCCAACTTAAGCATTATAAAAGGTATCCATGTAAGAAAAACATTTGTACCCCCTTAATATTTTGAAATTTAAAAAAAAGTTTTAAGATTTTCTTAGGTCTTGTTTGATTTTCCCAAAGATATAGCCAATAGCATACTGAAAGTTAAAAGGGCTTTCATGTGACCTCTGGGAATAGTCAGAATGTGAGAACTTTCTGAGTCACACTCCACAGCCAGGCTGGTAGATGTACATATTCCATGAATTAGAGCATTTTGGGAGAGTGGTACAGAAGGTCCCAGAATTTTCAACCAGGAATAAAGAGTCACTTAAGGGACCAGCAGATCTGAGGAGCATCTCAATGGCCAAGATGAGGCATAAAAGTCCATACTAAGTAGAGGCTATATAAATGGATCCAACTGACTATTTGTACTGATGAAAATCAATCATATTAAATTCTAACTAAAAGTCTTTTAAACATAGAAAATTAACTTTTCATACTGATCTCAAGTAACCCAAATATCCACAAATTCCAAGAGAGTAGAAATCAAGTAATATTAGCATTGATATTAGTACTAGGGTTAACATTAGATTTGATAATTTGTTAATATTAATAATCTTATGGCTTCTTGTTAAACACCCTGATAGGGGACTTTAGTACTTCCTGTTACCTGGAAGTTTCCCTTTCCTTAAAAGCCACTCATAATGGTACACGGTCTATTCTTCCTTGATCTCCTGTCCTGATTTTTTTTTTGCATTTCCTTTTTTTAATAGTTAATAATAATTAAGTACTTGCTTTGTGCCAAGTATTGTGATCAAAGCTTGAGAAGCACTTTCTCAGTTAATCTTCATATTGAGCCAATGATGCAGGTGCCATTATTATCCATGTTGAGGAAACAGAGAGTTAAGTGTTGTTAAGCAACTGGCCCAAGGTCACTAAGATAGAATGTAGTGGAACCTGGACTCACTAGTAAAGTTTTTCTAATGCCAAAGCCAGTGCTTTCCATGACACTACATCCAACCTGCTGATAAAGGCCTCCCCTCGTGGTCATTGCTACAGAAGATCCGGCATGGTTCCTTCTACTCCCAAGAGTTCTCAGAAGGCCCTGACACACAGTCAGATTGCAGGCTCTGGAGGCAACCATTGTTGTACCGACAGGCAACAGGCTCCAAAGTCTTCCATGAAAACAGCTCCTTGGGTTTCTCCTTCTAATTCTTTTCTGTCTAGAAACAAACAATCAGACAGAAAAGATTTATTTTTCCTGCCACAGTCAAAAATTAATGCTATAATGAAAACAAATGTCTAGCTCCTAAGATCAGAGAACAGTGAGACCCTGAAATTCCATTTTGGACCCAGCTGGGATGTTTTTACTTTCATAAGTGAACACTCTGTCCATGTGTATCTCTCACACAGTGAAAGGAATGGCAAACTCAGGGTGAGAACCTGAACATTTAGATGCCACAGGACAAGTGAAATTACTAACAGAAGGGGAATTAACTCTAAGGAGCTAAAATCTAAGTAATCTTTTAATGGATTTTTGATGAGTGCTTGGTCAGTTTTGGAGCAGTTTTGTGAAAGAGTTGGGTATAAATTTATTGCACATTTCAGAAGGTGGAATATTTCTACAAGGAAATATTTTATTCTTTCACTTGTATCTTTTTTCAGGTGTTTCTACAGTAAGTTTTTATAGTATGATGATGAAAGTCCCCCCCAAATATATATAAATATATAAACATACATATTTGTATATATTTTTGTACATATATATTTATATATTTTATATTATATACATGTATTTTTTATGTATATAGGCTGTCTGGAAAGTATCCAGCCATTGTTAATATAACAAGAATGGTATTACATGGCTGGATACTTTCTGGACAGCCCGCATGTGTATATGTGTGTGTGTGTGTGTGTGTATAAAACAGTGTTGTAGCGCTTGTAGTGATGATGCTGGACCTGGCTCCTCAGGCTCACTAAGACCCTGCCATGCTTGAACAGTGTCATGGCAATTCTGTTCTGATAGCAGAGACTAGTGGCCAAGAACAGGCTGGGATCTGCTACATCTGCTTTTGTCTGAGGCCACCTTGATTCTAAAAGCATTTTGTAGCTTTAGCCAAACACACAGGGGCTTAAGCTGAGTCTGTGTGTATGGCGGGGATGGGGGAAGGCTGGGAGGGGAGTTGTTTAAAAAGTAGCCACCAAAAACTATAAAACAATTGAAACAAGGGCAAAAGAACAAGAGCCAAGATCTCAAGGAGAAGGATGTGTTGAAATGATAAATATTTGTATGAGAACATCCAAGTGAAGGGAAATTGTGGCAACCGAGCACAAAATGTGGTTGTCAGATAAAAAGGTGAGACAAAGAGTTCATGATGACTTTAACAGCTTTTATGATTTCATAAAAGAAAAAGTATCAATTTATCAGGAAAGATCTAATGTTTCTTGTTACATAATGTACTTAAAATTACTTAAATACTTATTAGCTGTGATCTGACAAGTTCTTAAAATCTCTACGTCTCTGTTTCCTCATCACAAAATAGTAATGCAAATATATAATACATTAATTAGAAGGATTCAATCAGTAACTCACTAATTCAGTAATTTTAAGTACATAGGTTCTTGTTACAATAATTTATTTCATTTATTTTTATTCCCATTTTGATTATTAAATTACGTCTGTTTTTTATCTTTATACCCCTAGTAATAAATATAATATCAAGAGATATTGTTAAATGAATGAATAAACAACATAATAATCAGGCATAAAGGGCTTTTCTAACATAATTAAAGACTTAATAGTCAATTGTACATTTGGGAAAGTATTTCTATGGGGCACAAAATAATATAATTCAGCCTAAAATTTTTAGATATTCTGATTTATTATAGGGACAGAGCTTAGAAATAAGGGAAATTATTAGATAAGTCATCAGAAATTTCAATTTTCTTCAGGAGGTTTTTGTCAAGATTTGGATGGTAAGTAAAGATTGAAAATATAATTGAGTGTTTAAGGTATAGATAGTTTTGTTTTTGACTGAAAAAAGGTCCTTACAATTTAGATTCTAAGCACATAGAAAACAAGGGTGCCATTTTTGTATAAAAAAATAACATTGTAAAGTTAAGAGATCTTCAAATTCATATTTTTGCCCATGTGGAAGGCCATACCAACTTGGTTATACTACCAGGGGATATTTAGAGGTCGGGTCAAAACCAAACTTTGTAAAATATGGTTTTAGTTCTGCTCTAAGCCCAATGAAAGCCTCAAAATTCTGCAACACAAAATAAATAACCAGAGTTGCTAGATTGAAAGAAGGGATCAAGAGGGATCAAGGTTATAGACTTTGAAATCTGGTGACTTGGGTTTAAGGCTCTACTTCATACAGCTCCTACCTGCTCTGTGACCTTGTGCTAGAGATAATACCTACTTTACCAGGTTGAAATGAGGATAAATAGAATAACATGTTAAGCTCTTACCACGGAGCGTGGCATATAGTAGGTATTACATAGCTAGTCATTATTATTTCTCTGAAAAAAAAACAACAAAGAAAATGGTTAGAGAAAAATTTTGAGGCTCCCTGGACTCACCCAACAGGGACAAGGTTATAATGACAAAATACAAGGAATTAATCTGTGGAATATATTTTTAAGTACAATTCATATAGATAACAAAGACTCATATAGATAAATAATCCAAATAATAATTTTAGATTTCAAATAAATAATTATTTTAATTGAGCTATTCTCACTTAGGCAGGACATGTCGTCTGCATAATAGTATTTGTGTGTTGCCTACCTGCTTTTTTCTGGAAGGCAGAGATCAAGTCCCCTAAAATCTGTGCCATATTACTTAGGTGTGGATTGAAAAGCTAGAGGAATAAGAAACAGCCTGGCTTGATGACATTTAAAATGTGCATTTGCTCTTTCAAAAGGCCAGTACTGTCCATTGTTTCTCGAAGTGGTGTGATTCAAGTTTCAAGGAGTGTTCAGAGCCCACCCTAATTCACAGGTGTGGCTTTTCTTTTATGTTAAGGGAAACATGATTTTTATGGGACTGTACATCTCTGAAATGATATTGTAAGACTTCTGGAAAATGATTCCACATAAAGTAAATACTGCTTTTGCCATACCTGTGCTCGGGCAGGTTTGTAAGATTTGGAGAGGAGGTAAGTCCAGGACTCACAGTGCTGGCCTGGGCTACAGATGGGTCAGAATGCAGAGGAAGGCTGGTTAGTTGTCCCCCCGTACGGCTGACAATGGGTCCCTAGCCATCAACTCCTTGCTTTGACTTCTTTGAGATTTCTTCATGTTTCCTATTTAGGGAAGAAGCTGTTCCAAAGCAGTCTCACTCTGGCCCCTGAGATAGAAGAGAGCGGGATACGGAGCAAGGGAGGCAGGGGCTGGGAAAAGCGAGGCTAAGAGGCAGATCTTGACAAGATGTTGATGGCCAGTTAGCAATGAACTTTCTTGGTAAGATATTGTTCTGTTGAAATTCTAGACAAGTCACCACCAAATTTTATTGGTTGTATTTGCCTGTTTGACGACCCTGTTTTGATACATACAGAGCTAGTGTATCATTCATTGTTCAATCAGAAGACTAGAACCAATTCTTTAAGGGCTTTGTTGCTGGGGTTTGAACTTATGCAACTGTGGAGCTGGTCAAGCATCTCTGTAAGGCTGTTGCCTTAACATTGGATGCTGGAGCTTGCAGTCTACAGGCAGGCAGTCAGGAAGGATGTAATAACTAAAATAGAGCTGACCTGATCACATACACAAATTTCCACACTGATGTCTCAAGATTATGTAAAATAGTGGTCCTCCAGATGGCTCAGAATATGCTTATATTTTCAGGTTATGAACACTTTTTTTCAGTTTTAAGAAAATTTTAAACCATTGAAAATTAGTCTGAAATCCTTAGGGATTTGTGAACCTCCAGTTTGAGAAACATTGCTACAATAGAGAAAGGAAAGAGTCAGATAGACTGGATTCAAATCCGCCCTCTACTACTTATTAGTTATGAGCTGACAAGTTCTTAAAATCTCTACGTCTCTGTTTCCTCATCACAAAATAGCTAATAATGCAAATATATAATACATTGATTAGAAGAATTCAATGAGTAACTCACTGATTCAGCAAATGTTTATTAAGAATTTATAATGTGCCAAGAGCAATTCTAGGCCATAGACACATAACAATGAACAAAAGTAGGTAATATTCCAGTAAGTGAAGACAGAGAAAAAATTCATATGTATACACATATATAATGTTAGATGGTGATATGGAATAGGAAGAAACAAAGCATAAAGCAGGACTAGGAGACTGGATGAATGGGAGGTGCTGTTTTATAAAAGGTAGGCAAGGAGGTTGTATTAGCTATCTATGGATAAGCAAAAAATTACTCCAAAAGTGAGTAGCTTAAAACAACATATACTAATTTTCTCAGATTTCTGTGAATCAAGAATCTGGGTGAGGCTCAGCTTCAGGATTTCTCACAAGGTTGCAATCAAGAAGTCAGCAGGGGCTAGGGTCTCATCTGAAGGCCTGACTGGGGAAAGGTCCGCTTCCAAGCTCCCTTATGTGGTTGTTGACTAGATCCCATTCCTTAGGAGCTGTTAGACTGAGGGCCTCAGGCCCATGCTGACTGTGGGCCAGAGGCTACCACATGGGCTTCGTCAACATGGTGGCTTGTCTCATCAAAGCCAGCAAGAGAGAGACTCTGCTACTAAGACAGAAGTAGCAATCTTTATAACCTAATCATGCAAGTGACATCCCTTCAGTGTTGCTATATTCTATTGGTAAGAGGCAAATTGTCTAGGAGAGGGCATTATACAAGGTTTTGAATACCAGGAGGTGGGACTCTGTGGACAGCATCTTAGAAGCTGCTTGCCACAGAGGGCATCTCCGAAGAGAGAATATTTGTTTGAATGAGTACTCAATCGAGTGGAAGAGTGAAACTTGTGTGTAACTCAGGAAGAGTTTCCCCAGGAAGAGCGAATAGTAAGTACAAAGAACTGGAGGTAAAAGTATCTTTGATGTGCCCAAGAAACAGAAAGAAAAGCTGTGAAGTCACTGGAGCAGTGGAAGGGAGGTGGGGGTGGTGGTTAAAGAAGATAGAGAGGCTGATCCATGCAGGATCTTGAAGACCATGGGAAAATCTTTGGATTTTATTTTGAATGAGGTGAGATGTCATTAGAAGACCTGAAGGAGTGGAGTCACAGAGGTGATTTGCCTCTGAAAAGGCCTTAGCCGCTGTGGGGTGGTGGCAGTGAAATAAAAGTAGAATAAGGGACACCAGGTGAGAGGCTAAGGCAGTGGCACAGGTGAGTAATGAGGGTTGCATGCAGGTGGGTGGTAAAAGTAACTGGAAAATAGAAAGCATTTGATCAATGTCAGCCACAATATTATTATTGCCTTTGTTTGTTAGATCCATGAATCTCAAACAATTATACATGTGAGTATTGCCTGAGGAACTTATTCTAAATACAGATTTGAGGCTCTCCCTCCAGGGACAGTGACTTGGTATGTTTTGAGGATAGGGTGGTAGAACATAAATCTATGTTTTAAACACTTAATTAATTATTCTGATGCAGGTTGTTCATGGCCTTTGTTATTGTTGTTATTTTTCATAAAGGAAAATAAATGCAATGTGAAGTATACTGCCACACACACACACACACACACACACACACTCTCATACACAAACACTGGAATTCCTGAATTCATTCTTAGTGAAGTCTGGCATGCCGTTGGAGTTTTGGGTGATTCTGATGTGAAGAATACAGTGATAGGCTAATAGAGTGGAGTACTTTCCCCACACTGGTTCCCACACCCAAGTTCCCATGAAGAGAGAGCAGAGTGGTGGGGATATGTTTCTTTTTTTACCTAATTTCTCCAGGGAATTCTGAAATCAGGTCTGTAGATGTGTCTCTGTTTTAATCAAACTGCAGGGGTGTCTTATAAGGAAACATGTTGCATAAATTACCAATACAGATATTAGAAACTAGAATTATGTTTCTCTCATGTGGTCTTGACAATGGCAGCAGATTGTGTTTGACATATTGTTACTGACATGAATATTAGAGAAATGACTTAGTTTTATGATGAAGTAGATATGCTCCTCGGAGAACTAATTTTTGCTGGTAAAATGTAAACTCGTGCTCAGTCAGGCCAGTGATGTCTGTCTGACTTTTCTAGTGTACATGTGTATGAGGGGGCAGCTTTCGTTATTTC
This sequence comes from Daubentonia madagascariensis, assembly GCA_023783475.1. NCBI lineage: Eukaryota > Metazoa > Chordata > Mammalia > Primates > Daubentoniidae > Daubentonia > Daubentonia madagascariensis. The sequence goes on from JAKFHU010002220.1 coordinate 6,875,187, forward strand.
AATAATACCTCAGTGGAAGGCACATGATCTTTTAGAAATCATTAGATTAGAAACTATGACTTCCTCTTTTTATTCAGTTCACCCCCATTTTGTGTGTTATATTTAAATGTTCCTTCATAATTAAAAATCTTAAGAATAAAAAGTTGTCTCTCACCTATTCCAGAATCTCTGTCCCATTTCTTAGAGTTAACTAATATTAATTCTTGTTGTATATACTTCTAGAAATTTTCCATGTATATGCAAGATTCTTTTGTTTATCCAAATGGAAGCATAATATATACACTTTTCTATACCACGCATTTTTCCTCTATGTATTTTTTCCTCTGAACAATTGAATTCATTTTTTCTTTAAACCAGAAAACATATTGTAAAAAGATTCAAACATCAAAAAAGAGGATACAGTGTAATGTAAGTCTCCCTCCTACCCAGTTATCCCGGACATCCCAGTTCTCTTCCCCGGAAGAACCCCTTGTTATCCATTTCTTGTGTATCTTCCTAGGGATAGTCTGTGCATGTACATGCATAGAGATGTGTCTGTGTCATCCTTTATGGTGCTATATTTTAAAAATCATAGTACTTCTGTGCATCTAGGTAGGAGACAAACTATTTATAAGCAAATGTGAGGTAAGCAAGGCAAACCTCTCTGCCTGCTCTAGAAGAGAAATAATGACTCTGGATTTAGGGGAACTGAACATCAAATAAGAACTCAAGCACATGAGCTTCCCAGATATGTGCAAGAGGGCAGGGGAAGTTTTTAGTTTAGAAGAAGCTTGGCCTAAAAAAGCAGAGATGAGGGAAGCTCTCTGTGACCTTATCCTGGACCAAAAACAGATTAAGGTGCAAAAAACACTCTGACTTTTTGAGATTCTAGAACAAAATCAGACTGGCATCCAGTAACCAGAAAAAAGGTCTGGTCTCGTAAACTGGCTCCATCTGACTTTGCCTGTTATTACCATAGATATGCAGTTGATGTGCAAACAATTATCTGGACAGTAGCCTTTCTGAATGTAATAAAAACTTGGCCAATCTTCTTAAATGATATAAAAACAATTTTATTACTACTAGTAAGATTCTCAGTGGGAAGAAGCAAATGGAGGCCCTTAATGTTGACATTGCTTCAAGAAACAGCCTTTAAAACCTTAGAGGGTCAAGGTGAAGGCAAGAAGGGTGTGATGCTGCTACTCTCCGAGCCCAAATTCTGAGAGTGCTAGTGTCAGCGGGAGGTGTTCTTTGAGTCCGTCCTTCTCTTTCCCTATTGTTCTTTCCAATTGGAATTAACAGCCACGGGGCTCTGCACTCTTATTTATATACATCATCAAATACATTATGTTGGAGAAGCTGACCTCCCATCAGAATACTGTAAATATCTTGAATGCTGAGAACTTTCTTTTTAATAGCGATGCGTTTCCTTGTAATTATAGGTAATAGTCACAAGAAAATAGGATTTGAAGGTAATGAAGAGAAGTCCTTGCTGGAGGTGTAAGTTCCGACCACCTCCTGGATCAGAAAATTTTCCCACCAGGACTGTCTGAAAGGGCTATTGACTTACTTTCCTAATATCTCAAACCTGCCCATAAATCACAGGAGAGATATACACAGAGTTTATTTCTAGAGTTAAAGAGGGAGTGAGAAAGAAAGAGAGAGAAAGGTTAAAACATTAGTTATTGATTTTTTTGGCAGGAGAAATTAATAGTAGCTTCGCTTCCTCCACAGTTAAATCCATGTCCTAACTATAACCTCTTTTACTTAAAAGCCTAAGAAACACATGCAGAATCTTAGGATTACTTCTTTGATTGAACCAGTTAATCAAAACATTATTCTTCATGGGAGGTTGAATTGGTATTTGTACTGCTGATGTGAAGTTTTCCATTTTGGCTGTTCCCTCTGGGAGCCCTGGCTCAGCCTTGAGCAGGCTTTCTCTCCTTAGGGAACCAGAGTTTCAGAAGCAAACCTGATTAGAATAGACAAACTTCAGCTGGCAAAGCCCATGGACACCTTATATGCTTTAATATATGACAAAAATGAGACTCAATTACTTTTGACTCAATACTTTTCCTAGAAGTGATACATACACATCATACAATTTTCCTTATACACATTTACATTAGTTGGTACAGGGAAAAGGAATTGAAACACATTTAATTATTTCAAAGTCATTTTTATAATAATCTTTATTGCTTTACTCTTTCTGTTAGGTACATGAAAGTGGGTTGGTATTTATATGATTTAGTAGTTGGAAAGCAAGCTTGAAACACTTTAAAGCAATAAAATGAAAAAGAGGATTTCATTCCAATTGCCCTACATATTCTGTGCTAGTGGTGTCCTTGGTTCAATAGATGCTCACCTGTTATACTCAGTCTTTCCAAGTCCTTTCTGTCCATTGCCCGTAAGTTAAAGTAAGCTGCTTTAGGGGATAATATAAAGATACATTTGGACATCTGATAGACAGTCTCACTAGGATAATTGAAAGTTAAGAAGTTGGTGTCTAGAACCAAACTATGGATCAAAATAAAAGCCTGCATAGCAACCCTAGGTAGCAACACTTTTGCTTTGAGAATGTGAGACTTGGCTCCATTGCAAGAGTGAAATTCCTATTCTTAAGTGGTTTCTCAACATTCCTTATGTATGTAACAAACCTAATGTAAAGGGCAAGGTCCTAGGTCCCAGCTGCTCTTGGCTAAGGATTTTGTGGGCAGCAACAGGTGGTCAGGCTGTGGTTAAGTAGACAGCTGGAGCAAGAACCATGGAAATACCTAAGCTTGACTTCCATGGTGCAGCATTTCCAGCCAAAATGGGGAAGTTTTAATGTTTAATGTTCACTGAGTTGGCTTACTGAGGCCAGTTGTCTGGCTGGGCTGATTATCTTTCATTGGAGCTACTGTATAGCGTAGATAGATCTCAACCCATGAGCTAAACTAAATTCATCCATTTCTAGGGGTGAAAATGAGGTCACCATTATTGCTAGTTCATGCCTGACATCATTGTAACCTTTGCTAATTTCATCTGATTTAGAAAGGTTCAGTGTATTTTCAAAATAATTGACAGAACAAGATAATTTCTAGTAAATATCTCTATGTATTTATATTTTTGTCTTCTTGGAAGACTATATTAATACATTTTCCCCTCTATTATGGGCTATCAGTCTTATTATTGCCAGCATATTTATTATATTGGTAATGATCATTTTATAAATTTCATCAATTCTATGTTCATTTGGAATGTTTTGACACTCAGTTCACCCCGTCTATAGTTATGAACTTTGCCTTTGTTTCTGCTTTGAGATTTGAACAATTGATTGTATTGTCTTAATTCCCTTGAAACCATTAAGTCACAAAATTCTCATTGACTTACATGTAAGATACTCTGTACATATGCTCCTTGAAGGCATTCTATAAGTGGTGGTTGATATTGATAAAATATAATTTTTGCATATTATATAGACTTCATGTCAAATCTCACAGACCTTTGGAATTAGAAGCATCCTTAAAAGTCTTGCCAGAACGTCAATAGCATAGCCTAGTTTTAATTATTTATCTATATCTTAAGCCTTATTCTCGAGCTTGTGGTAGACTGGGTACCTTTGAATTTGCATTACGATTCTTAAATTGTAGAATGGGACAATCATACCTTGATCTCCCTCATCCCTCCACCTCTCCTATTTTCCACCCTACTCCCAGACCCCAACAAGTATCAGTTGGTGAAATATGAGGGGAAGGGGTCCTGGGTGGGGATCTGCACAGCTAGTTTCCTAGTGTCCCCACTCGTACCAGTGTGCCATCATCCCGCCTGCCTTGCCTTTCAGGCTGGACACTTTAACTGCCGCTGAATCTTCTTATTTCCTCATTCAGTCACAATGTCCTGATGATTGTGTCTTTTGAGTATCTCCGATGTCCTTCTTTTCCTCCTTTCCTGTTGTCACTCTTTCGGTGGGAGGCCGATCCACCATATGTCTTAAATATTCTGACAGCCTCTTATTCGTTTATTCACTGAACAACATTTCGCTCAATGCCTTCTTGTGTCAGGCCCAGACTGTGCCCTGGGGATACAAGTATGAAAAGACAGCACATGTTCAGAAAGGGCACTCAGTCTATAGGGAAGGCAAACATGAAAACAGAAAAAGTGTAAGACAATTTGGATAAGTGTTCTAATTAAGGTAGAAACAAGTGCCTCAGAAGCCCAGAGGAAGAGGAAATTCATTTCCTACCAATTGAATTTGTAGATTGTATACAAATCGTAACACCTCAGCCATATAAAACTCTATCACACTGCTCCTGACGGGCCTGCCCACCTCTGTTCTTAGACGGATTTTCTAAAAGGTAATTTTGATCATACCTCTCCTCAAAGGCTGCTTGTGACTACCCTGCCACATACAGGACAGACTCCAAGTGTTATTTAACACCACAGTTTACACAGTGGCTCATATCTAATAATGAATCTGCTAGTTCTCTTCTCTCTCCTTCCCTATCATTCTTACCCTGTGCATAAAGTGGACTGCCTTCAATTGTTTACCCACTACAACCTCCCCCTTTTCCAACAACTCAGTGTCTCCTCCCCGATTCATCATTTCACAACAGATCTTTCCATTTTGCTCTGGGGAAGCTCTATTGTAAACCCACCATTTCAACTCACACGTTTTCAAATAATTCTCCCTTCAACTGACCTGCTGAAGTGAAAACTCTCATTCTCTCCAGGGATCCCATCTTTCCTGCCATCCTCCCTGTTTGTTTTTTTCTTAGTGCAGGTAATTTATTTATTGGGGAAGTGATTCCAGGAAACATCAGAAAGAGAGTAGGTAAGACAACAAGGGTGTGTGGGGACTCTGTAAGGCTTAGTCCCTACCTCTGACCAGGTCCTTAAGTATGTTGGTTGATTATTGCACTGTTCCTAAGGTCAGCTCCACTGCCAGCACATTGGTGCTATGCCCTTGGTATTCTTTTTATCTCAAATATTTATTGCAGGAGACTCCTTGCTGATCTCCCTGCTCCCAAACTCTTTGCACCAAGTACCAAAGTTAATTTTCCTAAAGCATGCTGTGATCATGATCTTTCCCTGCTCAAATATCTTTTTTATTAATTTTTATGTTTTTATTTCAAAATATTAAGGGGGTACAAATGTTTTAGGCTACATGGATTGCCTTTGTAGTGCTTGAGTCCTGGCATAGGTGTGCCCATCACCCAAATAGTGTTCATTGTACCCATTAGGTAGGTTTTTGCTCCTCCCCTTCTCTCCACCTCCCCCCTGATTGATTTCCACTGAGTTTTACTTCACTCTGTTCACATGTGTGCTCATCGGTTAGTTCCAATTTAATAGTGAGTACATGTGGTGTTTGTTTCTCTGTTGTTGAGATATTTTTCACTTAGGTAGGAGAATGGACTCCAGTTCCTCCAGTTTGTTGCAAAAGGTATTAATTCATCTTTTTTTATAGCTGAGTAGTACTCCATGGTATACATATACCATATTTTATTAATTCACTCATGAATTGATGGACACTTGGGTTGATTCTATATCTTTGCAATTGTGAATTGTGCTACAGTAAACATTCCAGTGCAGGTATTTTTTTGATGAAAAGTCTTCTTTTCGTTTGAATGGATACCCAGTAGTGGGATTGCTAGATCCAATGGTAGGTCTACTTTTAGTTCTTTGAAAAATCTCCCTACTGTTTTCCATAGAGGTTGTACTAATTTGCAGTCCCACCAACAGTGTACAAGTGTTCCTTTCTGTCTGCATCCATGCCAGCATCTATTATTTTTGGACCTTTTAATAAAAGCAATTCTAAATGGGGTAAGGTGATATCTCATTGTGGTTTTAATTTGCATTTCCCTGGTGATTAGTGACATTGAGCATTTTTTCATGTTTATTGGCTATTTGCCTTTCTCCTTTTGAGAAGTTTCTGTTCATGTCTTTTGCCCACTTTTTAATAAGGTTGTTTGTTTTCTTTTTACTAATTGCTTGAGTTCTTCGTAGATTCTGTGAACTGTTTATAGGATGTGTAGCTTGTGAATACTTTCTCCCATTCTGTAGGTTGTCTATTTGCTCTGTTGATTATTTCCTTAGCAGTGAAGAAGGTTTTTAGTTTAATCAAATCCCATTTATTAATTTTTGTTGTTGCCGTGATTGCCACTGGGGTCTTAGTCATAAATTCATTGCCAAGGCTGATATCTAGAAGAGTTTTTCCTATATTTTTCTTCTAGAATTCTTATGGTGTCATGCCTTAGATTTAAGTCTTTTATCCATCTTGAATTCAATTTTGTGGGTGGTAAGAGGTAGTGGTCTGTTTCATTCTTTTGCATGTGGCTATCCAATTTTCCCAGCACCATTTATTGAACAGGGCTTCTTTTCCCCAGTGTACATTGTTGTCTTCTTTGTCAAAGGTCAGTTGGTTATAGGTAGATGGTTTTATGGCTGGGTTCTCTGTTTGGTTGCATTGGTCTATGTCTCTATTTTTGTACCAATACCATGCTGTGTTGGTTACTATAACCTTGTAGTATAGTTTGAAGTCTGGTAATGCGATGCCTCTGCATTTGTTCTTTTTGCTTAAGATTGCTTTGGCTATTTGGTCCCTTTTCTTGTTCCAAACAAAGCATAGAATTATTTTTTTCTAGATCTGTGAAGTATGATGTTGGTATTTTGATGGGGATTGCATTGAATTTGTAAATCACTTTGGGTAGTATGGACATTTTAACAATGTTCATTCTCCCTGTCTATGAGCATGAAATGTTCTTCCATTTGTTTGTGCCATCTGTGATTTCTTTTCTCGGTGTTTCATAGTTCTCTTCATAGAGATCTTTCACCTTCTTGGTTAGGTATGTTCCTAGGTATTTTATTTTTTTGTCGCTATTGTGAGTGGTATTGAGTCTTTGATTTGATTCTCAGCTTGACTGTTATTGGTGTATATAAATGCTACTGATTTATTTACATTGATTTTGTATCCTGAGACTTGTTGAATTTATCAATTCCAGGAGACTCTTGGTGGAATCTTTGGGCTTTTATAGATACAAGATCATATCATCAGCAAAAAGTGACAGTTTGACCTCCTCTTTGCTGATGTGGGTACCCTTTATTTCTTTCTCTTGCCTGATTGCTCTGGCTAGGACTTCCAGCACTGTGTTGAACAGAAGTGGTGACAGTGGGCATCCTTGTCTCGTTCCAGTTCTCAGGGGGAATGCTTTTAGTTTTTCCCCTTTCAGTATGATGTTAGCTGTGGGTTTGTCATATATGGCTTTTATAATTTTGAGATACGTTCCTTCTATGCCTAGTGTGTTGAGGGTTTTTGCCATGAAAGGGTGCTGGATTTTGTTGAATGCTTTTTCTGCATCTATTGAGATGATCATATGATCTTTTTCTTGCTTCTGTTTATGTGGTGAATTACATTTGTTGATTTACGTATGTTGAACCATCCTTGCATCCCTGGGATGAAGCTCACTTGGTCCTGGTGGATTATTCTTTTGATGTGCTGTTGAATTTGGTTTGCTAGTATTTTATTGAGGATTTTTGCATCCATATTCACAAGAGATATTGGTCTGTAGTTTTGTTTTTTTGTTGTGTCCTTTCCTGGCTTTGGTATCAAGGTGATACTGGCTTCATAGAATGAGTTGGGAAGGATTCCCTCCTCAATATTATGGAATAATTTCTGTATTATGGGTACCAGGTCTTCTTTGTAGGTCTAATAGAATTTGGCTGTTAATCAATCTTTTCTTGGGCTTTTTTTGTTGTTGTTTTTGGGAGGTTTTTTAATTACTATTTCTATCTCACTCTTCATTATCAGTCTGTTGAGTTCTCTTTGTTCTTGGTTCAGTCTTGGGAGGTTGATTGTTTCCAGGAACTTGTACATTTACTATACATTCTCTAATTTATGCAGGTAGAGATTTATGTAATATTCATGGATGATGTTTTGCATTTCTGTAGTATCAGTTGTAATGTGTCCTTTTTCAATTCTGTTTGAGCTTATTTGGGTCCTTTTTCTTCTGTTCTTGGTTAATCTAGCAAGAGGTCTGTTGATGTTGTTAATCTTTTCAAAGAATGAAGTTTTTGTTTCATTAATTCTTTGTATTTTGTTTGTTTGTTTGTTTGTTTGTTTTTCAATTCATTTAGCTCTGCTCTGACGTTCGTTATTTCTTTTCTTCTGATAGCTTTCTGCTTGGCTTTTCTTCCTTTTCTAGTTCATTGAGATGTGACACTAGGTTATTAATTTGTGATCTTTCTCTCTTTTGGATGTAGGCATTTAAGGCTATGAGTTTTCCCCTCAGGAATGCTTTTGTTGTGTCCTATATATTTTGATAGCTTTAGTCTCCTTTGAGGCTCAGTTCAAGGAACTTTTTTGATTTCCATCTTAATTTTATTCTTGACACAATAATCATGTAGCAGCAGGTTAATTTTCATGACTTTGTGTAGGTTTGAGTGTTTCTCTTGTGATTGACTTCTAGTTTTATTCTGCTGTGGTCTGAGAAGGTACATGGTATGATTTCTATTTTTTTGAATTTGTGGAGACCTGTTTTGTGGCCTACGATATGATCAGTCTTGGAGAATATTCCATGTGTTGATGAGAAGAATGTGTATTCTATAGTTTTTGGGTAGAATGTTCTGTAAATGTCTGGTATGTCCAGTTTGGGTTAAGTCCATTGTTTCTTCATTTATTTTCTGCTTTGATGATTTGTCAAACTCTGACAGTGGGGTGTTGAGGTTCCTGGCAATTATGATGGTGCTATTTATTTCTTTGCTTAGCTCTAGTAAAATTTGCTGTATGTATCTGCGAACTCCTGTGTTGGGCCCATATATATTTAGGATTGTTATATCTTCCTGTTGAATTGCTTCCTTTACCATTATATAGTGACCCCCTTTGTTTTTCTTTACCTTTGTTGGCTTAGTCAATTTTATCTAATATGAGAATGGCTACACCTTTCTTTTGATTTCCATTTGCATGGAATATTTTTTTCCATTCTTTCACATTGACTCTGTGTGTGTTCTTGTGGTTTAGATGCATTTCCTGGAGACAGCAGATACCTGGGTTGTGTTTTTCATCCATTCAGTGAGCCCATGTCTTTTGAAGGAAGTATTCAGTCTGTTAGTGTTAATTAATAGCATTGATATGTGGGATGTTGTTCTGTTCATCCTGTTGGGTAGTCCCTTATTGCTTTGTTTGATCTCTTGTTCCATTGTTTTATGAGTTGTGAGTTTTGGGTTTTTTAGGTGATTTTACATTGGTGGTTACCTTTTGTGGTGATTTGTGTATAATGCTGTTCTGAGTATTTTGTACAGGTCAGGTCTGGTCATGACAAATTTCCTCAGTGTTTGCTTGTCTGGAAAAGACTTAATTTCTCCATCAGTTGTGAAACTTAGTTTTGCAGGATACAATTCTAGGCTGGTAGTTGTTCTGTTTAAATCAATTGAAGGTGGGGCACCAATCCCTTCTGGCTATAAGGTTTCCACTGAGAAGTCTGCAGTTAGCCTGATGGGTTTTCCTTTGTAGATTATTTGATGCTTTCATCTTGCTGCTTGCAGAATTTTCTCCTTCATTTAGACTTTGGCCAGATTGATTACTATGTGTTGAAGATGACCTATTTGCTATGAATCTTCCCAGTGTTTGATGTCCATCTTATATCTGTATGTCTGAATTTCTGGTGATACCTTGGAAGTTTTTCTTCATTAATTTCCTCAAATAGGTATTCCATGCTTTTAGCTCTTTCTTCTTCACCCTCAGGGATACCCATAATTTGAATGTTAGTTCATAGTCCCATATCTCTCTCAGTGATTGCTTGGACCCTTTTTTTTACTCTTCTCTGCCTCTTTGAATGGCCAGGTTATCTTGAGAGCTTTGTCTTCAAGCTCTGAGGTTCTTTATTCTCCTTGATTTAGCTTGTTGTTGAAGCTTTCTACTGTGTTTTGAAATTCCCTAAATGACTCTTTCATTTCTTTAAGTCCTATTATACCCTATCTTATGTTGTCAGCTCTCTGGTGACTTTTTAATTTTTTTCATTGATTTCCTGAAAAATTTTTTTTGGCTTCTTTTTATTGGTTTTCAACTCTTTCTTCAATTCCATTCATCTTATTTGCCATCCATATTCTGAATTCCATTAATGTCATTTTGACAATTTCCTTGTGGGTGGAGTCCACTACTGTAGCTCCATTGTGTTCCCTTGGGAGTGTTAAACTATTTTGTTTTTTCCTGTTGCCAGGGTTCTTTTGCTGGTTTCTTCTCATCTGGCTCTTCTTTTCTCAGCTCTGGGTTAAAAGGATTGGAGGGTACCTATTCCCCTTTGCTGGGGACTCTTTCAAACCAAGTCCAGGAGTGATGGCTGCTCACGGCTTGGGGATCCTGAGTGAAGTGTTGGACCTCAGGGGAGTTCTGCTGGCCCAGCAGTAGTGGTGGGGACTCAGTAGTGGGGTCTTGAGGTCCAGGCACAACTCTGGAGTCTCAGGGGTGGAGTTGCAGGCCCAGTGGGTGCCCTGGAGCTACAGGGGTAGAGCTTCAGATTTGGGCACAGCCAGAGCTTCAGAGCTGGCTCTGGGGATTTCAGGGCAGAGCTGCTCATATGAGGAGTAGTTCCACGTGTGTGGGGACTGCTGATGCCTAGTTGCTCAGGCAGAGGTTTATCTCAGCAGCCCAGGTTCCATGTAGGTGGGCTGGAGCTGCTAGTCAGCCAAGGTTCTTCCCCCACACCTAGGACCCACTGAGGCCATCACCCCAGCCTTTCCAAGTGATGTGTGTGGTGTCTGGGGATCCTCTTCTCTTCAGCCCCCACACTGGTGAGAGGTGTGCTCAGCCCTTAGTCACAGGACACAACACTGGGGAGCATCTCTTCCCTCCCCAGCCCAATGGGGGTGATGCAATTGTTACTGCTGGAAGGCTGGGCACCAAACAGATCTGGCTCTGTGTGCCAGAGTGATCAGGGTGGTGTCGGTTGCAGAAACCTGGGATTGACAGGCATCAGATCCCTGTTGCACCTTCTCTCTGGTGGAATGTCTGTGCACAGACTCTAAGCAGCTGCCTGATCAGCCCAGAGTTCTGCAGTGGAAGAGGGAGACCTTTCACAGATCAAGCTGCCTGTAACTTTTGTTTCTCTCCTAAAAAGCAGTGTCCCCTCAGGTTGCTTCTATCCTGTTGTCTTCACCTCTTCCCAGCAGTGTGAATTATATTGGGACCCTCATCTTAAAATTTGAGATGGTGGGTGACACTTGTGACTAAGAATCAGCTATGTCCTGTTTGATTGAGTTGGTAGATGCTGTAATGAGCTATAGAGTTGTTCTCCCTGTCAGTTGTTGGTGCTTGCAGGAAAAAGCCAACTGCAGAAATGTTTTGTGCCTGTAATAAGCTCTAGTCTCTCAAGAGGAGCGCTTCAATGTCCCAGGCTTTGGGAGGGGCCCTGTACCTCCCAGGGGGTTGCTTGTTCTCCACCATAGCAGAGGTGGGTGGAGGAGTGAGGCTGTGCATAGTCAGGTTGGGTGAGCCTGGGAGGCTTTGCAAAGCCTCAGCAGGGTTCCAGCATCATTTTTCCTGCTGCTAGGGAAAGCTGCTGAAAGAAGGGTCAAGTCAGGCTGTCCTAACTGGAAAGGCTGCTTGTGAGAAAGGGACCACAATTCCCTGACTGACTGTTGGGAGTGAGCTCTGACCTTCTTGCATTACCCCTGTCATCTGGTGTCTGGTTGCAAATGGATGCCTAATTGTGCTGCACTCAGTTGCTACAGAGCCTTGAGCTGGGATCTTTTCCACCTGAGGACTCGCCCTAGACTGACAGCTTGGCTTTCCTGTGGGGGGTATGGGTGCTCCCCCAGATTGCTGCATCTCAGAACCCCACAGTATTCTCACATCAGTTCTGCCCATGTGGGCTCCCTCACCTCCCGAGTCCAGCTCCCAAATCTTCCCCCTATGTGCCCTAGCAACCTGTTCGAGTCATGGGGGCATGGGATCTGGCCTGCATGCCTGACCCACTGGCATGTGTCTCTGGAAAATGCCAACAGGCAGAGAGCTCCCAGATCAGGTATCCCAAGTCCACTGCAGGTCCTCAAGGGGAAAGCATGGGCCCCACTCTCTGTGGAAATCTCAGACTGGAGGACGTGCCAGCTTTGGAGAGGCAGCTGCTCACTAAATTCTTGGGTCAAACTGCTCTCCTGATTGCAGTGGGCAGGGGAGTGGCAGGGGAGTGGCAGGGGAGTGGCAGGGGAGGATAAGAGTCTGAATGGAAGAAAGCTGTCTCTCCAGCCTCTTGGGTCACTCTCCTTGAAAGGGAACTCCACACAGAATGTCCAAGCTCTGGGATCACACAAATTCTCCCCACAGTTCCATGATGACTGCAGTGCTTGGGTTCCAGGAGGTAGAAAAGCTTCCAAGTAACTTGGTAGCCAACTGATCACCAAAGGGGTGTGGAAAGGAGAAAGGGATTCTCCCCTTACTCCTCCCCTGGGCCCCAAGCCTCTCTGGGTTTGATCCTTGCTGATATCTTTTTTTTCCTTTTCATCTTCCTTCTCTGCTTCACAAATTTCCTCTGCAAGGTCCCCAGCTGGTTCCGGTACTTATTCCTCTGACCTTACCTCTGGTAAGCGTTGTCTCTAGTCAGCCATCTTGTCTTGATCTCATTTTGCAATCCCCTTGAAAGGGGGCTGCTCCCTTTCTCCTACCCATGAGGTCCATAGCTCATGTAGGGCCCAAGACATGAGGAGAGGGCTCACAGTTCTCTCTCATTCCTATTGTCAGACCTGCACCCTTTTATAAAATCTCTTCTTTCTTTCTTTTTGAAGTAAATGACACCTATGAATAGCCTTCTCCTTCTGTGTCTTCCTCCTTCTCACTGTCATATTTTTCATCTCTCTTCTGTGTATTTTGAGAACTTTACCTCTCACTATTTCCACAGCATCCCTCACTGCATTAGGCTGGGTAGAATTTAGATTGCTGTCACAAAGAATTTCCCAAATGCCAGGGCTTAAATAAGTTTGGAGTTTATTTCTGTCATAAATATCAAAGCAGGTGGCTGAAGTCCAGCACGAAGCTCAGTAGAGTTGAGGATGTAATAGAGTCTTACTCTGTTTTAGATGTTAGACTGACAGCTGTCAAACCCCACCCCTACCCCTTTCCCCTTTGCCCTGCATCTGGGCAAGCCAATGAAAAGGCCCCTGTGTTTCCTTCCTCCTATGGCACTAGCAGGAAATTCAAACCACACACACTTTGGCCAGCTTGGGAGCCCCCACCCCAGCCCCACATCCTCATCCCAGTGAAAACTAAAGCCACTTATTCCACCTTTTGCTCAAGCCATTTTGAACCTGCTTAGGCACCTGTCCTGCTCTTTCCCAAAAAGCTTCAATGTGTGAATAATAAGCTTTTTCACATTTTGTGTATGTGTGTGTATCATGTCTTGACATATCAATCAATTTTGGAGGGAGAGATTTGATTCTACACTCTTCTGAGCAGCCATAAAACAGGAACCCAAATTTTTTTCCATCCTTCTTGCAATTTTGCTATTCTCGACATGGAGGGATCCAAGATGACTGCTCTAGCTCCTGCCATCATATTCACACAATTTCTCTTTCAGAGCATGGCCAGTAAGTCACACATATTATTTCTACTTATGTGTCATTGGCCAGAACCTAGAAACACAACCAACTATCAGGGAACTGAGAAATGTAGTCTTTATCTCGGTAGGCATGCCAAATAATCTATAGCTATATAAGAAAGACAGAACAGATGTTAAGGAATAACCAGAAGTCCCTTCTACACTTACTTAACTGTCTGATGAAAGGCAAATTACTTAGCTCTTGCAAAACAAGGAAATAATAAGACAATAATAAGTCTTTAGGGCCAAGACAAGAATGGGAGAATTAAGTTCATATTTGAACTACTGACTGGCATATCACTGGCATATTATAAAGAGTAGCTGTTGCTATTATTACAAAATATTACAAATATTGCTTGTATTATTAATAGTAATATGTGTCTCAACTGTAAATTCTATTATCATCAAGGAAAAATCTCAGAGTCCACACAGTGAATGAATAATTCAAATATTTATCCTTTCTTGACTCTGAATTCCAATTACCTGCATATCCATTGTGCTTGATCAATCTGATGTCATTACCATGCTCTGCTTCTTGTCCTTACCTGCAATTTTTACACTGTAGTAATTGCTAACCCCAATATCCACTTTGTAATCCTAACCAACTAACCAACTTTCTTCTTCCCCTCCACTCTTCCATCCTTCTCTTCTTCTGTCTTCTCATCCTTTCTCCTTTCTAATTTCAGTAGTTATCACTGATCAGCTATATTTCTATTTCATTTGCACCCAACTCACTTTCTCAATCCCCTCAGTAACTGGGATTATGAGTTTCCACAAGACTTACTCTGCAACTTCACCATTGTCAATAGGTCACTGTGTTATTTTAAATAGAGCACTCACTAAGAAATAATTACAGCCTGCCTATTTCTCTCTCCAGAATCAGTGAAGGTCTGTCTCTTTTCCTCTCCAAAGTGATTCTCCTCATCTAATTTCTTCTCAGGAACTTATCAGTTGGAAGCCCTTTTGTTTCTGATACATTTTTTAGCCACTCAATGTCTATTATCTTCCTTTCTTACAAGCTGTATTAATAATCTGTTGCTGTGTAATAAGTTTTCCAAAACACAATGGCTTAAAACAAAAACAATATATTATCTCACAATTTCTGTAGGTCAGGAATCTGGATACAGTTTAGGGTCTCTCAGAGGCTGTAATCAAGGTGTCATATGGGGCTGCAGTTTCATCTGAGGCTTAGGGAAGAACCTTTTCGAAACTTCTTCATGTGGGAGGGTGATCTTAGGTCCTCACTGGCTGTTGGATTTAGGATCTCATGTACTCAGCACATAGGCCTCTCTATAGGACAGTCCCCAATGTGGCAGATGGCTTTCCCCAGAGCAAGTATGGAAGACAGTCCAGAGAGAATAAGCAAGATAGAAATTGCAGTTTTTTGATAACCTCATCTGAGAATTGACTCCCATCACTATTACTGTATGCTATTTATCAGAGCAAGTCACTCGCTAGCTCAGCCCATTACAAAGGCAAGGAGATCACACAAGGCATGAAAACCAGCATGTGGGGATCACTGGGGCCATTGGAGCAGCTGCCTGCTGTCGAAGGTTACACATGCCTTCTGCTTGGTCAAGTCTCCTGAAAGGGTGTTCCAGGACCACTGTCTGTAATTCTTGTCACCCCACTGAAGTCCTGCTCTGTTCCCACCACTGTTCTTACACAACTTTACTAAAATCATCAATGGCTTCCCAGTTTCCAGATCCACTAGGCAATATTTTTGTCTTAGATTATTCTAGTTCTTTGCAGAATTTGACAATTTGATATGACCAACCACTCCTTCCTATTCTAATCTTTTTTCCTTTGGCTTCCCTGACATTATTACCCCTTGGTTCTCCCATTACCTAGTCTCCCCTTCTTTCATTATCATCTTACATCATCATAATTTTTCTCATTCCTCTTTTCCCCATTGTTTCTATTTTTCCTGAAATATCTCATTCACATCCTTGGTTTTAGCTGCCCTACACATGTTGATGCCTCCAGCCCAAGTCTCTCTCCTGTCCTCAAGACACATATATCCTAATGAACTGACGAATGACCATCCCACCTTTGACACTGCAAATCTAATACACCCCACATAGAACTCATAACTTTCCGCCACCACACTTCCCTTCCTGATTTTCTGTTTTGATGGATTGTGCTGTCACCCACTGTCTCACTCTGGCCATGATTCTGGGAGTCAATCTAGGCTCCTCTCTCTCACCTCCCACAACAAAGCCACTGGGCGCCATCCATTTCATACCCTCTCCTATTCCTCAAATTGGCTACCTTCTCTCTGTCTCTACTGTCACTCTTGCCTGTTCAGCCCCTCATCATTTCTCTTCTGGATTATCAAATTATCTACCTGCTTTACAATTCCTCCCCTTCAATCCATCTTCAGTACAGCTGTCAAGGTGATCTTTCCACAGTGCAAATATGATCACGTCATTGCCTGATTTAAAAATCCTCCAGTGGCTCCGGTTTTCCATAGAATCAAATCTAAATGACACAGCATATGATGATTTGGCCTTTTGTCTCATTCTCCTACTTCTTTCCTCCCACTCTCCTGTAGGTACTCCACTCTCCAGCCGTACTGAACTGTGTACAATCTCTTGACTACTCCCTCTGTTCTCTTTTGCCTCTATTCTTGGGAACATGCTCTTCCCTTTGTATGGAAGGATCTTCCCCCATCTGACTAGCTAATTTCTACTCTTTCCTTGTACCCAGCTCAAAAGTCACCTCCAGGAGTCCTTCTTTGAGACTCTTTCTTCAAGTCAGATTCATTTTTCTTCCCTTTTTTATGCTCCCATCACACCCTAGGCAAACATACATTATAGTGCTTATCCCTCTAGGCTATCAATATTGATTTCTAGCTGTCTCACCCAAGAGAAAAGATCATCCAAGAGAAAGTGAGACAGGAATGCAGATATTTCCCCTCTGAACCTTTCACACTGTCTGGTTCATGGGAGGCGTTAAATAAAAGTTTGTTGAGTAAATTGTAGGGGAGAAAATGTAGTATCTTTTTCTCATCCATCACAAAGTTCATGGCCAAGACACCTGTAACAAAAGACAGATCTACCAGACAAAAGCATATAAATTTATTTAATAAACATTTTCACATGATACAGGAGCCTTCAAAAATGAAGACTCAAAAACCCAGGGAAAACTGTATATTTTCATGGACAGTCTTGCAGAACTATGATTGGAGGACAAAAGGGTAGGGTCTAAGGGTAATATTCTTTTCTTTGTCTATTTCCTTCAGCTTAAAACACTCAGTATGCCAAGGAACCATGTTTTAGGGTAGCATGTTCTGAGCCCTGACAGAATAAATATTCATTCAAGACTCTCAAGCCAAACCAACTTCTCCACCCACTCACTACACTTTTCTATCTCCTTCCCTGGGTTCTAACTTTTACCCACTCCCACGCTGACAACCAGGAATGATCTGTCAACAAATAAAAGGGTTTTACCAGGAAGAAAAGTTACTATATATTTATCAAATTGGAAAATTAACAGCAGTGTTATTTTAGCTTTTATTTTTATTGTTTTTAATAAATATAAGACACAAGAGAAGGTAAAGTTGATATGTCCATTTTGGTAATTTATAGTCTGATTAAGTGCGAAAGAATTTTGTGTAATAAGTACTTGTTTTTATACACATAAAGAACAATAAAGAAAGTAAGTTATCAATTGGTGAACAATGTAGGACAGGTTGTAAGTTCTTTGAGATTAGGAAGAGATCTGTGCTGGTTATTGTTCCTGGAAGACCACAGAGGAGTAAAGCCACCTTGGGTCTGGCGGCCAAAGCATTCATTGACCATTGGGTCTGGTGGCTGAAGACTGGGTACATGATGGGTGGGTGACAGTGAGGGCAGGTGAGATGAGTCTCTTTCTGGTAGTTTTAGGAGCTGAAGAAAAGAGTGTCATTTTTAAGAACGATCTGAACATTGCGTTTGTCAAATTTGGACTTGATTATGTAACAAAAAGAAAAAACTCTCAAAGTGTATGGACTAAAACACACATAAATGCTCTGAAGTACTAATGAAATCTTCTCTGGCAAGGTCAGGAAGCCAAATATGTTGATAGAACCATGGTTGCCCTCAGTTTTATTTCTGAGGACATACTTACAAATATTACTTATAAAAATCTAATATAGAACTAGGAAAACCCGGGTTGGAACCAATCCTGTTTTAGTGAACAATATCTGGGAAATACTGTCTAAAATAAATATCAATCCAACTACAGCCCATTGTGCTTTCCCACATGGAAATATTTACATCTAGATTTTATTCTCAATTCCCTCATAGTCTCAGTTGTTATTGTAAAATATATAAGTAATACACATAGAATCCAGCACACATATGCAGTCACACGTGGTCAAGTACCTGATAAGAGAATGCTATTGGAGTGTAAGTTAACACTCAATTTTTAAAAAATTTTACAATGTGAACCATATCAATTCATATTTATATTCTATTTGCTTACCAATTAGTCTACAATATTTTTAAAGCAATACTCTTTTATTAGATAAATTCTGCCTCCTATGTATTTTATTCTATTTGACATCACACTTTTAGATAAAGGCTGATTTTTTTATAAATGAATATGCATGTGGATTACATAATATTAAATTAGTGGTATTCTATTTCTTCCCTCATCAGATCTTTCTGCCCAATGGAAGAAGAAACAGGTTAATTTTTGTGACATTATAAAAAATAACAAATTGGAAATTAGTACAAGTTTTCTTCTATATCCATTATCACCTCATTTTTCTGATAACTATGTGTTTGGATAATTGCTTTAATAAAGTATGTTGAATATTTTTATCCCTTAAATGTATAAGTATACTATCCTTGAAGATTTAAAAACTTTTTTCTTCATTTTCTTTGTCTCATTTTGATATCTTGCCCTCAAAATATCTTTTAGCACTTTTGTTAAGCATTATATGCATCTAATATATCTATATTGAACATAGTTCTAAAGACACATGGGAAAAGTTTTATGTTTATATATAATCCTAAGTGCCTATATGTTTGCTTTCATTTAAGTGACAAAGTGCTTTGAATTACTTTTTAAAAATAGCAAACTTGGATAACCATTCTTTGAATAGAACTCTATTATGTCATTCTAATTTTTCAATTGAGTTTCTGTTGGGCTGAATTTTATGGCATTAATTACTGACTTGCCTGAGTTGGATTCATATCTGACAAGCTATATACATTAATCTTGGGTTTTACTTCTTTTAAACCATGGGTATAGGTGGAAACCTCTAAACATTGATTGCCACTTGGGGTTTGGGGTTGATGGAAGGTGGGAATAATTTCCTGCAAATGCAAATAGTCAATTAGCTTTTATAACTACTCTTCAATTAAAATAAAAATAGAATTCTCTAGGGAGGTATCTAACTAGAAAGATTACTTCCCTGTAAATAGGCCAGTCAATTTCACAGAAAAAAAAGCCTCCAGCATCTAGCCCTCAGTCCCATATATATTGATTTATTCATTCAACAAATATTTACTGAGTGCATATACTATTCAAGGCATATTGTGTCCATCAATTACATTTTATACACACAGTGACATGACTCAGTTTTGGCAACAGGACAAGTGACATGAGGACCAGTACTTAGTACTACAACTACTACTACTGTTTCTGCTGCTGCTGCTGCTACTATTACTACTACTAGTAACAACCACCACTGACCATGCACCTCTTCTATGCCAGGCAGTGTTCTAAGATCCTCATAGCCATGATTGCTTTCAACTGTCTAGAAATAGAGAGATTATAGTGTCCATTTTACAGATGAGAAATTGAGACTGTTTATGTATTCCATGAAACTATCTGATGTAGAAATATAAGACAAATTCTTGGGAAAAGCTTGTATTTCCTTTTCAGAGAGGAAATGTCATCATTGGAGTAATGATAAACCAAGAGGAGGGAGGAGGATACCTAAAGTGAGAGTTTCCCCTTTCTCAAATTCCAAAGAAAATGGAAGAGGAGCAAAAATCAGGGTTATATCAACCGTTACCCTGACATTTATCTTCAAACCAGCTTCTTTGTAGGTGGGGAGAGAAGGTAAGTAGAAAGTGACATGAGAAAGACAAAGATGATGCTGGGTTCCAACCTGCACCTCTCTACCTTATGTTATAATTTATTTCAAGTAATTCAAAATTTTCTTTGTACTAGTTGTATTTCTTTCTTTTGCTGGGTTTTCTATAAGTCTGTTACATAATCATCCCCAAACTCTCTGCCAGAAGTGAAAAATCCTTCAACACATTTATAAACCATGTAAAATGGGTCCACCCCAACCCACCCTGAATGCTTCTAGAAATTTCTGTTTGTCTCTGCTGTTTTGAAATTCCATGTGTTGTGCCTTTTTAGTGTAAGTTATTTTCCAACCACTGTGTTGAGCACTTGGTGGGCTTATTCACTCTGAAAAAATCACAGCCTGCATTTTGAGTACTTTGTTACTGCTGTTATTATTTAATTATTTGACAATTATTCTCTTGTGTTTTCTCTCTTGTGTGTTCACTCCTCTGGAATTTTTTATTTTTATGTTGCCCTTAGTGCAGTGATTGCTCTATTTTCTTATTTTTATCTTCTGTTTTTCATCTCTGTCTTCTTGCTATAGTTTCTTAGAAATTATATTCCAATATTTTTGCTGGGTTTTGTATTTCTGCTGTCATATCTTTAATGTTCTAGGAGTTTATTTTTGTTCTCTGAATTTTCCTTTTTTAGCTTTTTATTTCAGGGTCTTTCCTAAATTGTGTTTAGTAGAACAACAATAATAATATTTGAAGTATTATTTTACTCCTTGCACTCTCTGTTTCCCATTAAGAACAGTGAAGAAATATAAATTAATGGAATAAAAATAACTAGAAAAGTATAGACATTTTCAAATAGCATCTGCCCTACCTACTCTCCCGATTCTCTCTAGCTAAATACTCTATTTCCTCAAAGCACATATGACTTTGTAACATTGTACTTTTATATTTATTTGATTACATGATTATTTTCTAAAGTATGCACCCACCTTGAGGGTAGAAGCTTTTGTCTATCTTATTTCCTGCTGTACTTTAGTGCCTAGAATGGTAACTGAATATATGGTAGGTGAGCAACAAATTGTTATTAGGTCATTACACAATTGAATAAGTGAAGAAAACTGTAAATCTTATTTAAGGACATAATATAAGACTTGAATCAATGAGAAAGTAGACCATATTCCTTATATGGCAACACATATATTTTAACATCATTTTTGCTACCATGTTAAATATGTTTTCAAAGCAGAACATGGAGATCATTTTTGGGTTGTTACAGTCATCTCTCAAGATATAAAGCTCACCTGGACCCAGGGGATAGAGGGATATAAAGAGATAAGGTCAGGCAAAAATCTATTTTGGCCAAAAATTCAGGAAGATTTGCTGTGTCATACTGCATATTGTGCATTCACAATTATATTCTACACTTCAAATATTTGGTTTTTTGATTTGTTTTTTTTAGCTTGTCTTCTTATTTTCTTATTTTTATTTTTTTGTTTCAAAATATTGAGGAGGTACAAATGCTTTTGGTTACATGGATCACTTTTGTAATGCTTGAGTCACGGCTATACGTGTGCCCATCACCCAAATAGTGTTCATTGTAGCCGTTAAGTAGGTGTTCACCCATCCCCACCTCCCCCCGCCCCCTGCTTGATATCCACTGAATTTTACTTCCCTTTGTGCACGTGCATGCTCATTGGTTAGTTTCAATTTAATAGCGAGTACATGGGTGTTTGTTTTTCCATTTTTTACATACTACACTTAGGAGAATGGTCTCCAGATCCATCCAATTTGTTGCAGAAGGCATTAATTCATCCTTTCTTATGGCTGAGTAGTACTTCATGGTATGCATATACCACATTTTGTTAATCCACTCATGCATGAATTGATAAGCACTTGGGTTGATTCCACATCTTTGCAATTGTGAATTGTGCTACAGTAAATATTTGAGTGCAGGAGTCTTTTGTTTAAATGACTTCTTTTCCTTTGGGTAGATACCCAGTAGTGGGATTGTTAGAGCGAATGGTAGGTCTACTTTTAGTTCTTTGAGGAATCTCCATTCTGTTTTCCATAGAGGTTGTACTAATTTGCAGTCCCACCAACAGTGTATAAGCACTCTGTTCTCTCTGCATCCAAGCCAGTGTCTATTGTTTTTGGACTTTTTAATAAAAGCCATTCCAACAGGGGTAAGGTAATATGTCATTGTGGTTTTAATTTGCATTTCCCTGGTGATTAGTGACATTAAGCATTTTTTCATATGTTTATTGGCCACTTTATCTTCTTTTGAAAAGCTTCTGTTCATGTCTTTTGCCCACTTTTTAATGGTTTTTTTAATTCTTGCTGATTTTCTTGAATTCTTTGTAGATTCTGGTTATTAGCACCTTATCAAATGTACAGCTTGTGAATATTTTCTCCCATTCTGTAGGTTGTCTATTTGCTCTGTTGATTATTTCCTTTGCTATACAGAAGGCTTTTAACTTAATCAAGCCCCATTTATTTATTTTTGTTGTTGCTGTAATTGCCATTGGTGTTTTAGTCATAAATTCTTTGCCTAGGCCAATATCTAAAAGAGTTTTTCCTACGTTTTCTTCTAGAATTCTTGTGGTTTCATGCCTTACATTTAAGTCTTTTATCCACTTGAATTAACTTTTGTGAGTAGTGAGAGATATGTATCCTGTTTAATTCTTCTGCATGTGGCTATCCAATTTTCCCAGCACCATATAGTGAACAGCAAGATTGAAGCAGTAATAAAAAATCTTCCAACAAAAAAAAACCCCAGACCAGATGGATTCACAGTCAAATTTTATCGATCTACAAAGAAGAGCTACCACCCCTACTGCAGAAATTATTCTATAACATCAAGAAGGAAGGAATCTTCCCCAACTCATTCTATGAAGCCAGTATCACTGTGATACCAAAGCCAGGAAAGGACACAACAAAACTACAGACCAATATCCCTTATGAATATAGATGCAAAAATCTTCAGTAAAATATTAGCAGACCAAATTCAACAGCACCTCAAAAGAATAATCCACCAGGACCAAGTAGGCTTCATCTGAGAGAAGCAAGGATGGTTCAATATACACAAATCAATAAATGTAATTTACCACACGAACATAAGCAAAAACAAAGACTATATGCTCATCTCAATAGATGCAGAAAAAACATTCAACAAAATCCAGCACTCTTTCATGATAAAAGCCCTCAACAAACTAGGCATAGAAGAAATTATCTCAAAATTATAAAAACCATGTATGACAAATCCATAGCCAACATCATACTGAATGGGGAAAAGTTGAAAGCATTCCCTCTAAGAACTGGAACAAGACAAGGATGCCCACTGTCACCACTTGTGTTCAACATAGTGCTGGAAGTCCTAGCCAGAGCAATCAGACAAGAGAAAGAAATAAAGGGTATCCAAATCAGCAAAGAGGAGGTCAAACTATTGCTTTTTCCTGACAATATGATCATATATTTAGAAAACCCCAAAGACTCCACCAAGAGACTCCTGTAATTGATAAATAAATTCAGAAAAGTCTCAGGATACAAAAATCAGTAGCATTTCTATACACCAAAAATAGTCAAGCTGACAGTCAAATCAAAGACTCAATAACACTTACAATAGCTACAAAGAAAATAAAATTCCTAGGGATATACTTAACCAAGAAGGTGAAAGATCTCTATGAAGAGAACTATGAAACACTGAGAAAAGAAATCACAAATGATGCAAACAAATGGAAAAACATATCATGCTCAAGGATAGGCAGAATCAACATTGTTAAAATGTCCATACTACCGAAAGTGATTTACAAATTCAGTGCAATCCCCATCAAAATACCAATGTCACATTTCACAGATCTAGAAAAAAATAATTCTATGCTTCATTTGGAACTAGAAAGGAGCCTGAGTAGCCAAAGCAATCTTAAGCAAAAAGAACAAATCTGGAGGCATCACATTACCAAACTTCAAACTATACTACAAGATTATAGTAACAAAAATAGCATGGTGTTGGCACAAAAAAGTATAGACATAGACCAATGGAACAGAACAGAGAACCCAGATATAGAGCTATCCACATACAGCCAACTGATCTTTACCAAGTTAAAATATTCTTTATGTGTTTCCCTAATGATGAATATCTAGATTGCCTCCAACACCCTCTCTTCACTACTAATGTTACACTTAAAATCTTTATTCATGTTTACTTGTGGGCTTGTGGCATAGTTTTATCTGGATGGGAATGTTGAGATGTAGGATATATCTGGATGGTTCTCTGAATGACTGAACTTGTTTATACTCCTACCAGCTGTCCATCAGAACTCCCATTGTCCCATGCCCTTGCTAATGCTTGGCACCATGTAACATTATACATTTTTCTAATCTCGTGGTTGTAAAGGGGTCCCTCATTATTTTAAGTTTAGTTTCTCTGATGACTAGTGAGGTTGAATATTTCTACATTTTTGTCACTAACTTTTTTTCCTTAGCTTATTAATATCTTTTGTGCATGTTTCTATTTGATTACCTTCCTTTGTCTTATTGATGTGTAGAAGCTCTTTGTATGGACAAGTTATTAATTGTATGTTGGTTTTGGATATCTATCAGTCTATCACATATTGATTAACTTTGTCTATGATTTCTATGGGGCAAAATAAATACTTTCATTTCTGAATTCAATGGAAATGATGAGATTTTGGGATGGCAGGAGCCAAGGGGCAGCATATCACCATAATAAGATGGGCTGGTTACCATAATGAATAGCAGAACTAAAGCAATAATCACAGTGGTTTTAACCACAGAGATTGTTAGCATTGTCTAATTATCCATGGTGTCTTTAGACCTCAAATAGTTGGCTTATTAAAGTCTCACTTGATTTGTATGATAAAAATTTGCAGGTATTTATACTGAATCCTGACTTGAATCATCAAAGACAGTCATGATCCTTTAATTACAAGAGCTGAACCAGTTGATACATCCCTTAAATGGAGGGGAGACCAAATCGCCTTAAGGAGCAACCCTGCTACGCAGCCAAAAACTTTATGCTATAAATTTCTAGCATTCTCCAAGGGGATCTGTGGCCATTTACCAGGGTGGTTATACATTGCAGAAGGGAAAATAACCAGACTTTTCAGGGATTACTAAACACTGGCTGTGTACTGATACTAATTCCTAGAGATGCCAATGTCAGTGTGGTCCATCAGGCAGTGTAGGAAATTTTGAAGGTCAAGTGATCAATGGAATTTGGTCAGGTTTGTCTCACAGGGGGTCACTGAACACATCCTCTGGTTAGTCCTCAATTCTCGAATGCATAGTTATAATTGACATGCTCAGTACTGGCAGAATCTTCACATTGTTTCTATGACTCTAGGAGACAGGGCTATTATGATTGGAAAGTGAAAGTTGTTAGAACTAATCATCCTCCAAAATAGTGAATCAAAGCAACACTATACCCCTGGAGGGGCTGCAGAGATTAGTGCCACCATCAAGGACTTGAAGGATGAAGGGGTGGTGACTCTCACCACATGCCCATTAAACTCAATATTTGGCTTTTGTAGAAGACAGATGAAAAAAATAAAAAAATAAAAATAAAAAAAGATGGATATTGGAGAATGACTGTGGCTGTCATAAACCTTATCAGGTGGTGACTCCAATTGCAGGTGCTGTAAAAAATGTCCTCAACTTTCCATCTTCAGGGACCCTGATCATCTACATTCCACTGGTGCACTGTGTGGAGGATATCATGTTGATTAGACCTGGTGATCAAGAAGTAGCAAGTATTCTGGATGCCTAGGTAAGAAACTGCATACCTGAAGGTGTAAGATAAATCCCACAAAAATCCAGAGGTTTGCCAGCTCAGAGAAAATATTAGGGTTCTGGTGTTCTAGGTCAAGAGTCATAAACTATCACTTGCAGGCCAAATCTGGTCTGTGGCCTGCTTTTATATACCTGTGAGCTAAAAATATTTTTTTTTTTACATATTTAAATGATTATATAAAAAAGCAAAGAAGAATATGTAACAGAAACTGTATGTGGCCTGCAAAGCCTTAATATTTACTACCTGGTCCTTTATGGAAAAAGTTTGCTAACTTCTTGCCTAGATCATGTTGAAATATCTTTCCAAGGTAAAGAACAAGTTGGTGCACTTGGACTTTCTTACTGCTAAGAAAGAGGTACGAACCCTTAGTGGATCTCTTTGGATCTTAAAAGCAAGAAATACCTTATTTGAATATGTTACTCTGATACATTTACTGAGTATCCAGAAAGGTTTCCATTTTTTAGCATAGTCTAGGAAAAAAGTGGGTTCTGTAACAAGTCCCGTTGCTGCACAATTGCTCTCTCACTTGGGCCATATGACCTACCACATTCCCATGATGCTTGAAGCATTTGTGGCAAATAAAGATGTTGTGTGAAGCCTTTGACAGATCCCAATAGGAGAATGACAATGCAGATCATTATGGTTTTGAATCAAAGACATGTCAAACTTTACAGGTAGCTGCTTTTTTGAGAAACAGCTTCTGACTTGCTACTAGCCTGTATGCTTGACCATGGACCAATTTACCGTATAATCTGAGCTGCCCATCCTGAATGAATGTTATCTGACCCACCAAGTTATAAAGTTATGCATGCACAACAATCCTTAATCATCAAATAGAAGTGGCATGTATAATAATGAGTTTGAGAAGATCCTGAAAGCCATGAACAAGCATTCCAGTTGCCCAAAGTTACCATGCCTGCTACAACGCCTTCAACTCACATTTGTGTCCTTGTGAAGAGTTTTCTATGACTAGCTGACTACAGACAAAAAGCTTTAGATATGAGTTAAAAATGGTTCTGCACCTACAAGTAGATGGCTGCAGCACTGTATTACCATCCAGGTAGCCCTGAAGGACAGTGATGAAGAAAAATTCTTTCAGCTGGCAGAACTTTGAGCAGCACACTTGGTTGTTCAGTTTTTCTGGAAAGAAATATAGCTAAAAGTACAAATATACATCATTTCATGGGCAGTGGTTAATGGTTTGGCGTGGTGGTTAGGGACTTAGAAGAAGAATAATTAAAACATAAGTGAAAAGGAAGTCTAGGGAAGAGGCATGCAGATTGACGTCACCTAATGAGTACAGAATTTGAAGATATTCATGTCTTGTATGAATGCTTAATAAAGGGCAAATCATCAGAGAAGGATCTTAATAACGGTAGGCAGGATGACCTATTTTGCAGACATCACTGAGGCCAATCTGGCTCAACTGCTACTGAATGCCCAACTTGCAGACAGCAGAAACCAGTGATGAACCCCTGATATGGCAACATTCTTCAAGGCGATCTTGCTGGCAGGTTAATTATACTGGATCACTTTCATTCTGGAAGGGGAAGAACTTTGTTCTCACTAGAGTACAAACTTATTCTATGGTCCCAGATCACAATGTTTCTACTGAAGCCACCATCCTGACAACATTGCTTTTGAACAAAGAACTCATTTTCAATATAGCAATGGGTTCATGCTCATGGAGTTCACTGATCTTAACATATCACATTAATATTACCCTGAAACATCTGACCTGATAGGAAGTGGAGTGGCCTTTTAAAGATTCAGTTCTGGTACTGGCTGGATGGTGACACCTTGCTGGTCTTCTAGCATCCAGTGTATACTCTAATCTTCCACTACTCTATGGCATCATTTCTCCCACATCTAAGACTCACAGGTCTGAGAATCAAGGGTAAAAATGGGAGTGGTTCCTCTTTCAATTACTCCTAGTGATCCACTAGCAAAATTTTTATTTCCTATCCCTGTGACTTTGGGTTCTGTTGATCTACAGGTTTTAGTTCCTAAAGAGGGAAAACTTCCAACAGCGGACATACCAATGGTTCTTTTAAACTAGAAGTTGAGACCACCACCTATCTATTTTGGGTTCTTAATGACTAAATAGAATAAATAGGCAAAAAAAAAAAAAAAAAAGAAGGGATTACTATA
The DNA here is from genome assembly GCA_023783475.1 of Daubentonia madagascariensis. Taxonomy (NCBI): domain Eukaryota; kingdom Metazoa; phylum Chordata; class Mammalia; order Primates; family Daubentoniidae; genus Daubentonia; species Daubentonia madagascariensis. The sequence goes on from JAKFHU010002220.1 coordinate 6,902,714, forward strand.
GTGTCTGGGGTGATGGATCCCAATTATGAAGGGGAAATTAGGTTGCTACCATGCAATGGGGACAACGAAGAGTGTGTCTACACTGCAGGAGTTCCTCTGGTCTGCCCCTCAGTCCTTTCATGTGCTCTGATAACATCAATGTATCCACACAAACACTTGCACACAGATTTCATAGCAGCATTACTCATAGTAGCCAAACGGTGGAAACAGCCTACTTACATACATACCTATCAACTGATGAATGGATGAGCAAAATGCGAGATATTCCACACCAAATAGAATAGTATTTAGGTATAGAAAGGAACGGGGTACCAAAACATGCTACAGCACGGATTAAACTTGAAAACATTATGCTAAGTGAAAGAAGCCAGATAAAAAAAGACAACATATTATTTAACTCCATTTATACATGTCTCCATTTATATGAAATGCCAGAATAGGCAAATCTATAGAGACAGAAATTATGTTAGTGGTTACCTAAGTCTGAGAGGCTTAGGGTTAAGTGGGGAAGTGACTGATAATAGGCACAGTTTACCTGGGAATTGGGGGCAGTGATAAAAATGTCCTAAAATTCATTGTAGTGATGCTTGCACAACTCTGCAAATATATTAAAAATCTTTAAATTGTATGCTTTGAATGGGTGAATTGTATGGTATGTGAATAATATTTCTATGAAGTTGTTACCAATAAATAGAAAACTATAGCAATCCAATTTAGGCAGGACCATTAATAGCTCAGTCTTTTTAAAGTTGGAGGTTTGGGTCACTTATCAGGCAAGGGACCATGACCAGCCAAGTTGACTGCTTTAGGGCAAATAGAAAATATGAGTTATTTTATTTTGTTGCTCAGATTGTTCCAGCTTTGGCCATTGTAACTTTGCTATGCCCCCATCTTTTTGGCTTCTTTTTTTAGCACTTCCTTACTTTCTGGCGTTAGAAGACGCTCCAGCCTGATCTTGCATTTTCCCTGCCATTTTCATTTAATCTAATTACCAATATAATTGGATTTATGTCTACTATCTTGATATTTGCTTTATATTTTCTCATCTGTTTTGTATCCTTTATCCTTCCTTTCTTGCTTGCTTTTGGATTTAACAAGCTAAATCCAAAATTTTTGTTATTTCATTTTTCTCTTCTATTAGCTCTTCAGTTATATCATCTGCTATTATGATTTTATTGGTTGCATTTGAAATTATAATACATATCTTTGATTCATTACTGTCTATGTTAGATTAGTATTTTAACATTTCCCAAACAATGAAAGAAGCCTACAAAGTTTAACTTCTATTACTTTTTTCCCTTGCACTATTTTTGTGATATATTCTACTTTTATATATAAAACTGTTATATAAAAACACCCCATGTTTTGTAAATATCACAAGATAATATTATTGCTGTTGTTTTAAAAAAAGATCATATTTTTTCTATTTGCTCACATATTTACTCTTTCAGGTGTGGTTCATTCTTTCGTACAGTCCCATATTTCTGTCTGGTAACATTTTCTTCACTCTGAAATTTTTCCTTCCTTATTTCTTGCGTGCAGACCTCCTGGCACCAGATTCTTTGAGTTTGCTTGTGTACTTAGAGGTTTAAAAACAACTTTACATTGGCTTCAGGTTTGAAAGATACATTCACTCAGTATAGAACTTCAGGTTGACAGTTTGTTTGTTTGTTTGTTTTTAAATTTCAGTGTCATAAAGATGTCATGGTAGTGCCTTCTAGCTTTCATGTTTTCTTGTGTGTTTTTCTTCTCTCAAGAATTATGCTTACAAAGAATTTTTGTAATATTTTTGACCCAGCTATTATAGTTGTTTACAGGATGCCAACTATTCTATCTTAGCCAGAACCGGAACTTTTATTTCTTCTTGACTTTTGCACTGACTGTAATATAAGTGGTGTCTGTGATAAGGTGTATCCTTTCTTATGCCTGAACCTTAAATGAAATGTACTTAAAGTGCCTCTGTTACGTATGATGTTTACTGGTAACTATCCTTTATTAAATTAAGGAAGTTTCCTTCTATTATCTTTCAGAGAATTATTTTTTTAAATCATAAATAGGAGTTAAACTGTATTAAATGCTTTTTCTAAATTTGTTGAGATAGTATGTGATTTTTCTGTTTTATATTATTATTGTGGTGAATGTCATTCATTGATGTTTCAAGGGTTAAACAATCTTTGAATTTCTCAGATTAACCATATTGATAAATCTATTTGATCATGACATATTTGTTTTTATAGTTTATTTTTGGTTCATATTTACCTATACATATTTTTCCATTACTTTACTTTTATAATTTTTGTATCCTTAGTTTATATGTGTCTCTTCTTATAAACAACATATTCTTGGATTTATTAAAGCCAAATCTGGAAAACTAGTAGCCCTATACTGTGGGCATTAAAAGAATATCTTTTTGGTAACCAGAACTTTGGAATGCAAGCAGACTTACCCTGAGCGTCAGTGAAAGCCCACCTTCCCCTCTGCTGCTGCAGTCACACTTTCTCCCCCTGGAGATACAGGAAGAAGCCTCAGATTCACCTCCATTTTTCTTTATCATAGAGAAACTGCCCATGATTCAGAGAGTAGTTAGGCTACCATCAACCCAGAGTCCTGTAATAAAACTTTATAAATTTATATTATCCCCTAAATACAAAAATAATACTTGTTTATTAAAAGTAAAGTTTATTGTTTATGAAAATTAGAAAATGTAGGTAAATACAAAGAAGAAATTGAAAAAACTTACAATCCATAGATAATCAGTGTTATTCACTTGAAAGTGTGTCTTTTTTTAACCAGGTGTTAGTGAAAGGTTTTTAGACAACAAGCCAGATCTGTGTTCCTTTCTGCCTGAGTGTTGAAGGGCTATAGTCAGGCCACCAGGAATAACAACCAAGTTCGTGCCAGTCCAACCAATGGGTATCATCAGGACCACTTCCTGGCCACAGTGATATAAGACACTTTCCATTATGGGACATGTCCCAATTTCAGAAAAGATGCTCAAATGTGAAAAAGAGTATGCCTTAGAACTGAGGAAAAACAATCATACTTTTTAATTGAAAAGGAGTCAGTAGGCTAGAAGATTATTTGAATATTTCCATATATATTTTATCAATTTTATCAATTATTTTCCTATATGAATAGAAAAATGTCTGAATAATTTTTGTCAAGTATATTGTAGTGGTTGAAATTGGATGGTTTTGTTTTAACTTTATGTTTTATATTTTTAAAATAATGTTTTTTATAGTGAATAAATAATTACACAAAAAATAATAAAGGTATTATTCTTAAAAGCAAAACAATCAAGAGGTAGACAAAAAAGTCTAACAGCACAAAGGTAAAAAGGAGGCTATCGAAATGTGGACTAATTTTTTCCCTGAAATTTATACTGCTCTTGTACTTGTAAAGTAGATGCTTTGGGGATGTGCATTACATTTTTGGGATGCAGAAAACTATTCCTACAACTCCATCAAAGTAGAATGCATATCATGCTTGTCATCAGAAGGATCATTTACAGAGGTAGGAAGCCTCAGAAATATGTTCAAGGATTTAGAAAATGTGAGGGAGAAAAAAAGAGATTGAAATACGAAAAAGCATTAAGTAATGAAATTATACTAAAATACTGGGACACATAAAACATGCCACTGACAGATATAGATCAGAGGGGAGATTTGGGAAGCCGGGACAAGAACCTCCCCAGTTCACTAAATGAACAACCGATGCCTTAAGTAAAAGAGAATTCAGGGAATCGAAAACAAAAATAAATCTAATTAGTATTTTCAGGAGACACCATAGTTGTTAATGAATTTCCCTCTACTTATTTATTATCCCCCAGTCTTCTAATTTTGAGAAGAAAAATATTATCAGCAACAAAAACAAAGTATCCTCCCTGTCTTATAACCCTCCCACTCACGCACACACCCCCTACATTTTTTGCCCTTCTTCCTTCCTTCAGAGGCTTACTCACTCTCCTGCTGATATTCTGATTTCTCCCTGGCCTATAATGTTGTAGTGAGAATCTTGTAGGAAGAATTCTAAAATACAACTTCTCTAGATATCTTTGTTGAGGTCTGGTTTGGCAAATCCACTTTCTTCTCTCAATTTCTTCACATCAATCCAAAGAAAGTAGCTTTCTGTCTCCATTGAGGGCCTGTATGCCTATTTATATGACATCAAATTTAAAAATATGGAGCAAATGCATATTATGTGCCAGGCATAGTGCTAAGTGCTTTATTTTTACTTTGCAAAAGTGGGAACAGAGACCTAGACAGATTAAGAAAACAAAAAACAAATAAACCAAAAAACTAGCCCAGTGTAGACAGAAACTACTAACACTCCCTGATATCCACATGTTAATTTACATTTCCCCAGCCTCCCTTGCCATTAGCTTGGACGTGCTGGCTGATGAAAAGTGACTAGTTCTGGCCAAAGGTTACAGGTCAAAGTGCCTTCCATCCATGTGACTTCTTTTCCCCTCATTTGCCAGCTGGGTGATGAGAGGACATGCTTGCAGCCAGAGGGTAGGAACAGCCTGGATCCCTGAGTCACTGTGTGGAGAAGAGCTGCCCTACCTGCATTACACTGTGATGGCAGCAAGAAATGCATTTTTATTGGGTTAAACCTCTGAGATTTAGGGGGTTATTTATCATCAAAACTAGCATTAAAGACTGGGACTAATGCACCCACTCCCACTATCACACAGTTAGTATCTGTAGCAGGTACAGGGTTTAAACCTAGAACTCCTGGCTTCATTGTCTGTTCTCCTAGAGAGAAGCTACCAGAATCATATAAAGGAGAACAAAGAGGGGAGGAGACAGGGCATGGACTCGAGAAAATGAAGACAGAAACAGACCCTCCTGGAATGGCAGTGAGATGTAGTGATTAAGACAAACCTGGCTTGTCTACCACTTAGTGCCGTGTTATCATAGTCAAGTTATTTAACTTTCTGAGCCTGTTTCCTTTTCCTGCAAAATGAAGATAATAAGCACAGTGAGTGGCACACAGTAGATAATTAAATGGTCAAACAGTATTTATTTTAATTACCTATCCCTACCCTTGATAGAATAAAAAGAAAAAAATAGCAATTATAAATATAAAAATACCATGCTTAAGAGCAACATATTGATGTTTAATTTGTAGTGAATAAGAGAGTAAGTGAAAATGTCATTGTATGTGCAAATTAATATAAAAAAGCATAATTGAGAGAAAGGGGAACATTTTGTGACTTTACCAGAAGCTGCATAAAGCCTTGTAATATCTACACAAATTTAGATAATGTAATAAAATGAATGTATCTCACATTGGAATAATTGAAAGTCATTATTTTCAAAAGCAATAGGGCAATTATCAAATGGAAAAAAATTCTAAAATTGTCCTGCTACTCTATTATAATATCAATATAGAATTTATGAAACACAGTCTTTTTAGGTAACATCGGAACATTTTAGAATGTGGCTGTCAGGGTAGAGGACATCCTAAGAAAGGCTTTAAAAAATTGGAATCCCAGAGAGTGTTCAAAATGAACATTAATTAGGTGATATTCAACTTGTATTACCCTATGTTCATAATAAGAAATGATTTGGAGTTCTGGAATACAAAGGTGCTTCATGAAATCTCATTTTATTTTCTAACTAATCACAGTGAGCCCAGAGCAATTTATTCTCTTTTACTTAGATAACCTCTGCTCCCTTAGCCTTGGCTGCAGCATTTCAAAGTGAGTGGAGAGGCGGGGGTGGGGGGTGGGTACAGAAGTGCTATTGTGAGAAGCTTGGTCCTCCAGCCATTTGTGGGCCTTGGTCACTGAGAATCCTTGCCTAGGGCAGCCTACCTGGGGGATATGGTCCCAGGTTGTTATTATGGCTTTTCTCAGTGACTCTCTGGCTTAATTTACACCATCTCATCCCAGTGTACTTACTCTTGACGTTCAGGATTTGATGACTATCTTATCTGAGTCAAAATTGGGAACTCCTGAATGGCCATGTGTATATGCATGGCCATATATCGTAGGAGCTACAATATATGAAATTTCACAATCCTGATAAATCTATAGATTAGTTTCCTTAAGGGACAGGTAAGTGTTTTCTCCATATTGTCAACCTGTGGTCTGTTGGGTTTGTGTTGATTTGTATGGGGACTTGTCCCTCATGTGACATAACTCTGCTTTCTCTGTTCAAGTGCCCTGGGCAGAAGCTACCAGTACCCTAGAAAGTGGCACCTTGAAATATAAGATTTTGATGATTGTTATTATTTTGAACATTGATTAGTGTCAGATTCCTCATTTGCAGATTGTGTGCCATATTACTAGTAAGAGGGTCAAAATTTGCACATTACAAATTGGGTGTGCAAAAAATGTAGGTATCTATTTTCCCAATCCAGTGTCATCTTGTTTGGATTCTTCAGTTCTATTGCTAGCAGAAAAACAAACAAAAACTGAACTTGCCCATTAATGATAAATTCTTCTCTTTGGGCTACAACAGACTGTTTCCAGATAACTCAGTGGTTTTTTTTTTTTTTGATAAATATTCGATCAATTCAAAGCTTTAACCCTCCAACAGAGCTGTTCCCTGTCTTTTGAGTTTTTTCTCCTCACCCTTCTTTCCAAGATGCTACTTGGGTGGTAGGGAACACTTTGTGCTCTGAGAGACTGAATACACAAACTCACATTGCTCGGGCCAGATATAAAGATCTTCCCCCATGTTATAGCCTGATTTTCTCTACCTTGTGAACTTCTTACCTATAGGTGGTTCATTTACTTCTCTTCCTTGGGGTAGTAAGCCGTATGATTAGCTTTAACAGTAGAAGATGTGCATAAAAATAAACAACTTTACAGGTAAGGGTTAATACACCAGAATATATTTCAAATGTCAAATCCTATCACTCACTACTTCAGGTTACTCCGTAGGGTGGTAAAGAAAATCAACTGGGGCAAAATGCAGGGAAGAACTTTGTGGTTACAAAGGGTAAGCAAATACGAAACGCTGTTATTTGAATCAGAACTTAGCCATCCAGTCTTGCCATTAAAAGGGGTTTGCCTCCTTTGCTTATTTGAAAAAAGATTTTTCCTTTTTCTCCTGTTGTTTTTAAGGAGAAAGAACTGAATTTCAACCTTGAGTCTTTTTTCTCCATGCTAGTCAAAGTTGTACGTTTATATAACTTTTTTTGAATTCAGGGATTTCTCATGGCTATTTTGATTTTCACCAACAGAAAACCAGAAATGTGAATTCCAAAGATGTTCATAGGACATTTTTTTCCTCAAAGGTTAGAGATAGTGAAAAGTCCACAAAGTAGTCAGGCAAAAACTCATCTACTATCAGACAGATATTTCTTCTCCGGGTCTGGAACTCAGGTTAAACCTCGGTGATGCTGACTCTGCTTGTCCGTAAGTATATGAAAAAGAAGAATATTCCATAGTGCTTAAAAAGGGACTTACAGAGCTCTCAAAACTGAATTCTTCTTAATAAGTGAGGACAATTTGTTCTTATGTTGGATAAAAACTAAAATTGGTGTTTACATAGCACATTATAATTTGCCAAGTCTTATGTACTCTCAAATAATTCGGAATTAATCGATGGGCACACATGGGCACAAAGAGATGTAAAGGTCATTGAAAATCAACTGGGGGGGAGGGAGGGGGAGGAAAGGGGCAAAAACCAACCTATCGGGTACAATGAACACTATTCTGGTGATGGGCACACGAAAAGCCCCGACTTAAGCATTGTAAAATGTACCCAGGTAACAAAAACATTTGTATCTGCTTAATATTTTGAAATTAAAAAAAATTAAGTCTATTTTCATTTAGAATATGTCATTTGAGAAAATGAAAATCTTGTAAGGTAGACGTTGTTATCATTCTCATTTTATAAATGAGGAAGTTAGACTCACTCAGAGTAAAAGAAATGTCAAAATCCACTGGCTACTAAGTGTGCTTTGTACTGAAGCTGAAAGTCCTGCATGACTGTGAATGTGATCTTCACAGGGATGATTATTCCACAGAGTTGTACCCAGAGCAGGGAAAGTGGATTAAGGACTTTGACGTAAGACTAATGTCCTTGTAAACTTTCTCTAAGGCAACCAATTAATTGATTATATAACATATAAATAGACACAAGGAAAGGGATCTTAACTGATCTAATTTAGTGAGAGCCGGTCTGTTCCTTTAGCTTCTGACGTTTCCACACAAAACACAGCAATTACACGGGTAAATGCCTGCCCAAATCCAGTCAAAACAAAAGAAAGGGGAAAGGACACAGGTAGGGTGAAATGAGCTTTTTAAAATAACTTTTTCCTCATGTGGTTGTATTTTGACTCATACTTTAATTCAATGTGTTCTTTATTTAGCCAGTTCCCTTAGTGTTCAGTACGTGCATCTGGGGTGATGCCAACTCTCCTTACCTTGAAATACAGAAGGTTCAGGGAAATTTCTTGTTGTCCCTTAAAACCCTTCAACTCAGGAGTCAGCTGTGGAAGCTGAATCATGTTCCTTATCACTCTTCATTGTCAAAGCTCACTACACCACTGTGGAAACTTCTTCATCGTTAACATATGCCACCAATAAAATCTATAAATATGTATTTTGGAAACAATGTTTCTATGGCAATGTAGTATTTGCCAGAGCAGTAATTATGGCAGCACAAATGTGTAAACGGTTGGTTAGAGAAATCACACCTGTTTCTAAGTGGGTTGCAGTTACTCACTATCTTTTCTTTGCCAAAATTCATTGCTCGGAATATATGTTCTTTGCAGATAAATTCACCATCACCACTTTAATCATTTATTGTTTACTGAGTGCATATAATAAGCAGAAAGGGTGATTTTTGTTAGGTTTTAAACAAAAGGAAGAAGTTGGCTTTGGGAGTGTGAAGCAGGAGGTTGTTCCAAGCATAGGGCAGGGGTGGGAAAAGGAAACACGGAGATAAAATGCACAAAGCAAATGGAGAGGCCAAGAGAAGTGACTGTAAGTGGAAAGTCACAGGAGGGGAAACTGCTTGCGTAACTGGGAGCAGAAGAGGAAGGAAGTAGGAAGTAGCATGAAGGAAGTGGTGTGAAACAGGAAAAGGAAAAGAGGGAAGCCAAGGCAGAATACGACAGAGAGAGATGATACTGTGAGACTATTCATTCATTTATCCATTAAATGAGGACTGAACACCTGTTATGAATTAGAAAATTGTGCGAGGTTAATATCCTTTAATGGGGAAACTGAGGCACAGAGATTAAGTGAATTCACACAGACAGTCAACAGCAGACTTTGGCTTTAAACCAGAGTGTTCTGATTCTAAGGTCAGTGATCTTGTTACCATACTGGTGCTACTATACCTCACAAGAGGCATTGTTCTTTTAAAAATCATTTTTCTTATATATTTTTATAGTTTCTGATTAAAAATATGTTTGGAAAGAAATAGAAATGCAGCGTTCTCAGTGCTGGGGGGATTGAAAACACTGGTAAACTTGACTGGAAGGAAATCATTATTTAGAATAACTTTCTGCATTGAGTGGCGGAAGTGCTAGGAAGGCATCACGATGTGTCAAGGGTGTCTTTGAATGAGAGCACACAGGCTGTCAGACAGGTAGGAACTCTCCAGGGACTTGACTGCTGTTTGGTTGTTTGATTGCCCTTTGATTTATTTGTAGACAATACAAGGTTTTTGAAGAAAATTATTATTGACTGCATATTTTGGTGTAATTATCATCATGTCTTTCCTCCATCACGAAATATGGGGGTGGCTTAGTAGATCACAGAACTAAAGTTCAGTAACTTTATGAGCTAAACTCTTGACAAAAATATTATTTGAATAGATTAGAATCTTTTTTCTAAGCTGATAAAAGTAATTGCCCTCCCAAAGAAATTATTTTCAACCTTAATGCAGTGCATCAACTTGACGAATGAACAAAACACATCAAATAACACAACACTGGAGATTTAGAAGCACTGATTAGATCTTCACAGAAAATTGCCCAAAGAGATTTGGTGATTGTTAATTTAACAACTCAGTATATTCTATAATTTGCAAATGACCTTAATTTAGGATTCAAACAAAAATAAATTTTCCTTCTGAAATTCCTTAAATAATTTTGAAAATAGTTCAGAAAGGACCCAAAAGCAAAATGAAGTGGAAAAATTCATTTATTCAAACAAATCAGCTCTTAATTTCTTCCATGTCTGAACCATCATTTTTATATATGAATAGATGTTGTCTGCCCATTTTATGTTATCTGTTTGCCATTTCTTGTTGTGTATGATAGCTCGATGTTGGTTAGAGGTATGCTCAGCTCCTTTGAATCAAAGCTTGCCTTATGCATGGTGGCTCCCTTGCATACACGAGCACTAAGGAATCATTTAACAATTATGATTATGGATAATCATGAAAAAATGTTTAATTTGTGTATTCCCAGGTAATTTTCCACATTCTATGTTTTGTTGCCAATGTCTGTGTAACATTAGGATAAGTTAGCCTGATAATACAGAGACCCTCTTCTCCAAGACACAAAATTTTCTTCCATACATTGCCTAATTATTAAGTATCTTCCATGCATTTAGCATTGTGTACTTTGCAGTTGGAGGTCCATGGGAACTTACTAGTAATTGCTTAGGGAAGATTCAGTCTCATTTAGGAGGAACATTCAATACAAATGGAAGCAAAGAGGTAATGGTTCAAGCCAATACATATGCAAATGCCAAGCTGGGTGATCCAGACAGTACATGCCAAGGAGATCACAGGCAGGGGAGGGCAGATTGAATTCAAGTCATTTACGAAGGCTACCCAGAAAAAGCATGCCTTGAAGAATGCTTACCAATGAGCCTAGGACATGTAATGGGCTTAATATTTAATATATATGCTCTGAATCACTGAATGAAGTAGGAATAGGGAGCATAGGTGGGAAAGACATGAGTAGCCCAAGCAAGGGTGGCTTCCTTCAGGCTTTCCATGCTGACAGAGTGATAGCACGTGGATTTCTACTTCTCTGGGAACTTTATTTCCCACAATGATTACTCCATCTGCTTTCTTACCTGATTTCCAACAAATTCACAAACTCCCACCTCCCACTCAAGAGGCTTCCAAGTATTCCCATGTGTATAGTGGTTTACCTTTTAGTAATCACTTCCATATCACAGGGACTGAACTTATGAAGAGCTATGATTGCCCAGATCTACAGGTAAGGGAATTGGACCTCAGAGATGTAAAAGAAGCCAGGTGGAAAGTGTATGCAGTGACTGTGTCCACATCTCCAAAATTATTAGTTTTTAATGAGAAGTCACTGAAAAAAAAGTCTCTGCAGTGAAATAAGTTTGGGAAGCACTGCATAGTCTCCCTCACCTTTGTAGATTTATAAAGCACATTTCCATATTACAGTCTCTGAGAAGCTATGTCATAAAGAAATCTGTTAAAGTTTGTTTAATGAAGCATTTTCCCTAATTTATGGTTACAGATCTTTTTATCCCATCACCAATGATCAGCGTTTCCCAGAACATCTGAGCATATATTTCAACTTTCTTTATCCCTGAGCATGGCTCTAGAATATCTTCAAATCCTGGCCCCTACATTCCTCTTCTATCATTTAAAAACATTATATATACTGCCTCCTTTATTTTTTATTATTTTCATTTATTTATTTTTTTAAGACAGAGTCTCACTCTGTTGCCCTGGGTAGAGTACAGTGGTGTCATCGTAGCTCACTGCAACCTAAAACTCCTGGGCTAAAGTGATCCTCCTGCCTCACCCTCTCCAGTAGCTGGGACTACAGGCATGAGCCTGGCTAATTTTTCTGTTTTTAGTAGAAATGGGGTCTCACTGTTGCTCAGGCTGGTCTCCAACTCCTGAGCTCAAACGATCCTCCTGCCTCCACCTCCCAGAGTGCTAGGATTACAGGTGTGAGCCACCGCACCCGCCCTGATATTTCCTCCTTTAAAAGGATCCCCCATGTGCTAATTTATTTGACCCCTTTTCCAGGGTATTATGGATTGAATTGTGTCCCTGCCCAAATTCATATGTTAAAGTCCTAATTCCCAGCACCTCAGAATGTGACCTTATTTGAAAACAAGGTCATTTCAGATGTAATTAGTTACATTAAGATGAGGTCTTATTGGAGTAGGGTAGGCCCCTAATTTTGATATGACTGATGTCCTTATAAAAAGGGGAAATTTGGAAAAAAAGGGATAAAAGAGGGGGAGGGAATTTGGACACAGACGTATGCACACTGGGGAAATGTCATGTGAAGATGAACACAGAGATTGGGTAATGCACCTACAAGCCAAGAAACGCCAAAGATGGCCAGCAACCCCCCAAAAGCTAGGAGAGAGGCGTGGAACAGATTCTCCCTCCCTTCCTCACAACCCTGAGAAGGAACCAACTCTGCCCACGCCTTGATCTCAGACGTCTAGCCTCCAGAACTGTGAGACAATAAATTTCTGCTGTTTAAGCTACCGCTACTCAGTTGGAGGTACTTGTCATGGCGGCCCAAGGAGACTGCACACCGGGCACATCCTACACTCTCTTCTAGAGAATGCTTCTCTCTTTCCTTTCCACTACTCCACTTGCAACTTTCAAATTCCTCAGGACTTCGCACAAATGTCACCTCCTCCACGCTGCTTCCCTTGACCTCACCAGCAAACTTAATGGCCCATTACCTTTTATTCCTATAGCACTTCATTTCCCCAGTGGGGAAAATAAACCCCTTGGAAATAGTCATACTCCTCTTTGTACTCACATTAGTTAACAGAATGATGGGCATCCTTAATTAGGTGCCCAATAGACGTGCATTTGAATGAACAGCTGAATGATGAATAAATCCCTGGTATTTTTGCTCCCGACTTATTACGTGTCACAAAGCAGTGGAGTAGTGATCGTGTTGGCCTTCTGAGATGGGACAAACAGCTTTCTACAGAGTAAGTCCAAGTGTAGGATAAAGTGGTCATTAGCATCTCTCAAAACCCTTTGCTAGAGGCTCAGATGAGATCAGCATGTTATGAGCATATTATGATGTCCTACTGCAGATGCCATTATATCAAAGCACCCTGGCTCCCAGCATCCAGTTTTAATTTCATATTGATGCCTAAGGGAGTGGAACTGGATATCGTAGGGCAAATGCTTCATGGTTTTAATTGGAACATTCAGTACTCTTAATACCTGCCATGGATCTAATGTGAGATGTAGGAATTTTTAATTAGCATCTTTACTATGGATTTATTTCTTCCCCTTCAAAATGGAAGAAATGTTGATTTCATAGTTATATTGAAAAGGAAATTATCAAACTATTTTTATCTAATATTTGTGAGTTAAGAGCAGAAACTGTCTCTATATCAGAAATGGACTTTCAATAAGAAAAGCCAAGACGTACATATAATTGTTTCTTGTTATTTTACTCTGATGTTCATGCCTATTTTGTTCTTGAGAAGCGTATTTTTCCCACGTTATATACTGAATTTACAAAACGAAGCACCCATTTTGTTTTAGGATACTAAATTTTACACCTAAGGTAACTGCCCGTCCTGGTTTGCCTGGGACGGTCAGTTTTGGCAGTGAAAGTTTTGCATTCCAGAAAACCCTCAGCCATGGGATGGCCTAGACAGTTGGTCACCCCCTTTTGACCCCAAATTTTGTACTTATGTAGTTTGATGATGCTACAGCTTCAATAAAAAATATTTTGGAGTACTTATATTATGCTAGGTACCATGAGAGACAAAGAGATAAAATGTAGACCTTACCTTTTGGCTTCAAATCTAGTAAGCATAATATAGGGCCAAAGATGCTGAAATTCACAAAAGAGTGCATCATGCAATTGGGCTTAGAAGGGAGTAGCTTTCTGATTGCTGAACAGGGCTCGAGGTAGCATTTGAAATTGACCTTGCAGGATATATAAACGTTTTAAAGCAAATATTTGATGTGGGGAAGAAAATAGAAAAAAAAAGTGGCACAAATTATTGGAATATAATTTTTCATTAATTAATTTGTTCATTTCCTTCCATCACCAGATTGTGAACGCCTTCAGAGGTTCATACGGTATTTTGTAACTATGGAAAATACCACTCCTTTAAAGATCAGTAAAATTAATGGATAAAGTACCTTGTCCTACTATCTTTTGTGTGTGTGTGTATTCTTTTTTTAAAAATTTTAAATTGTGGTAAAATGCACATAACGTAAAATTTATCATCTTAACCATTTTTAAGTGTGCGGTTCAGTGGCGTTAGGTACATTCACATGGTTGTGCAACCCTCGCTCCCATTACTCTCCAGGACTTTTTAAATTTTGCAAAACTGAAGCTTTGTACCTATTAAGCAGTAACTCGCTCATTCTGTTCCTGCTTCTATGAATTTGACTACTCTAAGTGCCATATGTAAGTAAAATCGTACAATATTTGTCCTTTTGTAAGTAGCTTATCTCAGTTAACATAATGTCCTCAAGGTTCATCCGTGTTGCAGCACATGCCACAGTTTCCTTCCTTTTTAAGGGCTGAATAATATTCTATTGTATGTACATATCACATTTTGCTTATCGTTTCATCTGTCGATGGACATTTGAGTTGCTTCTACTTTTTGGCTATTGTGAATAATGCTACCATGAACATGGGTGTGCAAATATCTCTTTGAGACCCTGGTTTCAATTACTTAGGGTATATACCCAGAATATACATTTAATTATCAATCTTATAATTAGTAAGTGATTAGTAATACAGTATGTGCCAGTGTTTGCGGTATTACCTATGGGCCACTCTTCAATACTCTGCCTTGTAGAACTGTGGCTGGGTGGTACATAGTGGCTTGTTATTGTGCTTTTACCATTATTATCATTATTTTTATTATTTTTATCTAGCTATGACAGAGTTGCCTTAAGTTAGTCAGTGTTTATACACCTACAATGTTCCCATCCCTGACATTAGAAAAGGATCCTAGCAAAGAACGTTTTCCTGGATTAAACTCTGCTAAACAAAAATGAAAACACTGGACAGGATGTTTCTGATCATAAAGAAAATCCCTGAACAACAAATGTTGGCGGGGATGTGGACAGATAGGAACACTCATACACTGCTGGTGGGACTGCAAATTAGTACAACCTCTATGGAAAGTAATATGGAGATACCTCAAAGAATTAAAAGTAGAATTACCATTTGACCCAGCAATCCCACTACTGGGTATTTACCCAAAGGAAAAAAAGACATTTTATAATAAAGACACATGCATGCGAATGTTTATGGCAGCACAATTCACAATTGCAAAGTTGTGGAAACAACCCAGGTGCCCATCAATACACGAGTGGATTAATAAAATGTGGTATATGTATACCATGGAGTATTACTCAGCAATAAGGAACAATAGTGAATTAACACATCTGCTATTATCCTGGTTGGAGCTAGAACCCATTCTTCGAAGCGAAGTGTCACAGGAATGGAAAAACAAGCACCACTGGTACTCACCACCAAATTGGTACTAACTGATCAACACCTACATCACACAGGGCAATAATATTCATCAGGGGGTGGGCAGGAGGGAGGGGGGTGGAGGGGATGGGAAAAACTCTCACTGAATGGATGTGGGGAGCACAGTTTGGGGGATGACCACGATTGTAGCTCTGACACGGGCAGTGCATGGACAATACATATAGCCAAAGTGTTGTACCCCCATAATATTCTGACATTAAAAAAAAAAAAAAGACCCACAGCTCTAAACCTATGTCCAAGGCACACAATTCCGCACTGTGTCATTAATGAAGTGCAAGGCAAAGTCACACCTAACACAGTGACAGGTACAATGTTCAACTGTCGTGCAATGAAACACTCCAAGCACAATAACAACTTTTATTAATATTATCTAGCTTTATATGGAGAAGGCACATTTACGATGTTTTTATACCTATTATTGCTCTATATTTCAACTCAACATATATTATCCCCATTTTATAGAAGGTAAATGAGGCTCAAAGAGAACCCAACTTTTGGGTTGCAGTTGTGTCTCCTTCATGGCTCTAACTCTGGCCAGTAGTCTCCCTCTCTCTCTCTAAGGCGCCAACTCCCGCAGGTGCCACCCTCTCCCATGGTTCTGTTTCCTGAGGGTAGCCTGCTCCTGGGCTCTGGGAATGAATGCCACCCCATCCTCTTGTCACTGCAGCAGCGGGGGTTCCAGTGGCTTCCTGATGCTGCTATTCTAAGTGTTATTACAGTCCCCTCTTTGCCTTCTCAACTCCTCATTACCTTTGTCACCCATTTCTTACATTCAATTCCCTTTGCTGAAGGACCTGGAGAGGATTTTGTCTTCTGACTGGACCGTGTGAAACATGAGGTGACTGTAGGTAGACCCCTTAGACTGGTGGGAAGTGGCTCGGTCAGTGTCGCCCTCTCATTCCCAAACCAGCTCCCACAGCGCCTGCTCCCCGGCTCCCTCTACGCTGGCCCATTCTCGTCCCAGCCAGAGGAGACATCATGTCCCTTCCTGCTGGGTGGGTATTGAACAATATGTCCTTTCATTTTGAAAAATCGTGAACAGGTGGCCATGAGACACGAACAGCAGAAGGCTGAGTATTAATAACAGAATTTCGTGAAATAATCAAATTAAACTTACAACAAAATAAATCTGCTGTGTATTAATGCTATGCAGAATCACCACTGCCCCTCGCTGGGGAAATGACTGGTTAGAATTAGCTGTTGGCTAACTGACACTATTTTTATTACCTTTACAGAACCTAACCAGTATCTTCCAGGGCTTTTTTCTTGTTGTTGTTTAATCTCTGTTAGTTTTCTGGCCTTTGTAAACAACATCAATGTTTATATTCTTTCCTTACTTCACTGTAAGTTTTCATTTTTATTACAGATACACACTAGTTACATGTAGCCTTCCGGTGCTGACAGCCCACTTTGTGTCTACTCTCTTTCCCGCATATTCTCATGCACAAAATGAAGGGCCCTGGGCACAGAGCAGTAGCTGCTCCAGAAGTACTGCCCACGTCTCTGCAGCACTTACAAAATGCCACATCCGAGGCTATCCGTGTCATGGGCATTACCTCTTTGAACCTTCACAACAGCCCTGAGGAGCAGATAATATTGGCATTTCTATTTTAAACTGAGTCACTGAGAGGTTAAGTAATTTATCCAAAGTCACACCCCCTGTAAGCGGAAGAGCTGCCCAAATTTGTCTGACTCCAATAAAAGATGTTCTTTATTTCTAGAGAGAAAATGGCACCCATGCAGGTGAAAGGGGACACCTATAGATGAAAGATAACTTCCAGATGAAATGCAACAACCCTTTTCTTTCCATTATCTCTGCCCAGTAGCCTCCCCCCAAGTAATCGACAAGCTACCCACTTAGCACCTGAAATCAGATCATCAGGTCGCTAACATCCATCTCACCATGTGATTTCCTTCTCCAATGAAGTAGAGGTTGCATAATCATATACTTTGAGATGAAAGGCAGTTCCTCCCAAGCTGTATCCAACTGCACTCCTCTCGGTGGCTTAGACAACTGTATTCCCGACTCTGTCCCCTGTCCTCTTCAGAAGCAGTCTACCAGGGAGTGCAGTGGGGGAGCAGTCAGGGGACCCACGCTGCTCAGCTGTTCTCGGACTCCATTGTCAAAGTCACACCCTTCCTCCCTCCCATTCAGAGGCTTGTCTGCTCCTTCTAAAGAGGCGACGGTGGCAGGCTGTGAGCCCCTTCAATTGCTGGTTTCTGGGTGAGCACGGTTCAGGGAATGCTAATGGTAGCCCATTACAAGAGACAGCGTGAACAAAAGTCTGAATTCTAGTCCTCAGGGGCTGTAGTCATGCTTGCCAAAAAGAAGATTCAAAGGACATCCTCCGCCTCTCCCCCAATACCAGCAAAGATATTTCCTAGTACCTGGATTTCAAGTCCTTTTGCCATGAAGACTTTTTCCCAAGCTGGAAGAATTTTCATTATTGATTTGTCTTTTTCTCAGCTTTTTTTTCCCTATTTTTTTCTGCAACATTCTAAAATGCAAATGGGATTTTAAAAAATCCTGTTCTCTAGGGTGATAGTTATCTTTCCTCTCCAGTCCATCAATAAAATGAGATAAAAATGGTAACATTATATTTTTAAAGTCAGTTAGTGAGGCGGTTCTTCTTGAAATACATTTTTCCCCATTCTAACTTTAAATTGCTGAATATATATTTTTAGAATCTAGTTAAATTCTGTTTCTCACTCTTCAAACTTTAAATTTGTAAGATTCGGAGCGGAGGATCTTCTCTGAGAGAGGTGGGAAAGTTACCCTTGAAAACCAGGATAGGATGTGAGCCATCGTGCTAGGGAAGAGAGAGGAAGGTCAGTAAGATTTATCTCCTGCTGTTCCTTCCCTCTCCTTCATTTTTACCTCTGTCTTGTTCCTTTTCCATATCTATTCCCCTCCTCTTTCCACCTGATAGTGTTCTTTAAGAACATTTATTAATAAAAACAGTAAAAAAAGGGCTGACACATAGCACCCAGTCTGTCAACACTGGTTATTATATTGTAACGTCTTCAAATATGATTTCACAGTGTAATTGTAAGACTGGGTGCATCAAAAGTAGTCTCTTGTTGGGACAAATAAGAAAGAAACTCAATCATCCACATAGGTCAAACTTTAAGAGTTTAAGCCACCACATATATAACCCATAGAAAATCTCTGTAAAACATGAATGTAAAACTGAATTTAAGACAAATGATCCATTATCAGGCATCAGGCATTTCTTTGTGTTTCAAAATTTACTGTCTTATGAAAAACGGAATCTCCTTGAGGTTGTTTCCATATATTTTCCCCAGAAAAATATTCTTGTCTGTTTTATTTGGTTAATAAACAGACACTTCCTGGCCAGAGGAGAGGAGAAAAGGTCCATAAGAGCTGACTGCTTGGCAAGTAGTTAGTGTCTATTTCTGGGGATTAATCATGTACTTCCAATATGGAAATGGGAGTCTACTTACCAAGGATCGTCTCTCCCATCTTTTATAGACTCTGCATGTAGAATTAGTCTCAATTCTGGTTGTGTTACCCCCATCCAGACTCCTTGGTGTGAAACCTTCCACCAACAGAGGCTTGCTGCAATAGTCACAGCAGGCCCAGAACAAGCCCGTGAGAATTGGGACTAATTTAGAAATGAGCAGAATTGTTTGGCATGGAAACTTCACCTTTGGGTGCCCTCTTCCTCCACAGTTTACAAACCCAGGTTTTATCTTCCCTGGTTTTGGCTTTTCTAGGTGATACCTTGCTTCTCCCATCAATTGCAAATGCATTTGACTTAGGAACCACAACTTCCTGCCCTTCTAGGGAGTCTATGTAGTAAATTGGGTCTGTGGCTTAACAGTAATTAATAAATTGCCCCTTGCAAATAACAGTTTTATTTTAATTTGATTCATTTCAACAAATATATATTGGCACTTAACAAGCATCAGGCACTGTCTTGGGTTTGATTATATAGTCATAACCAGGATGAGCGTCAGGTGTCCTCCTATCAGTATTCAGAGGAGAGTCTGAAGTCCCACATGAAATGTGAACTACGTAGTGTGATTAAAGCTCTGATGAGGAATGTTGGCCTGAGTATATGACTAGCAGACCCAGACTTGTGGAATCAGTGTCTTGTGAGACCTGAAGAGCAGGTAGAAATTAGTCAAGCATCAGAGGGGTGTAAGAGCAGAGAGTGGTTCTGACCAAATGAAAAGGAGCACAACACGGCAGGGGAACAAAGGGAAGGCAATGCTGCTGCAAACCGAGCAGGAAGGGCAGAGTGGTGGACGCAGAGGCAAGCAGCGGTCTTCCTTTTCATCTGCTTTCATCCAGAGGAACTCTTATTGGTGGATGTAAGACATAGTTACAGCCACTGGGAGACCAACTTGGGGAGAAGTGAATCTTTTGAGGTCCCTCAAATCACACTATGTAAGTGACCCCTTGATCTACCTACATAAAAGTCAGGCTCTGACATAGACTTTCCGAGGCCTGTTTAGTTATCACATTCGTGCATCTCTCAGCCCAGAGGTGAGCAAGTCCCAGCACTTACCATTCACATGTGAACAGGCAAGAGAAGGTTTTCCAGATCATAGGTCAATTTCCTACACAAGTGAAATTCTACTTCTTCCCCTGGTCCTAGTGATGTCAATAGTACTTATCCCCTACACTCCCTATAAGGAATTACATCAGCCTCCCAGGCATAATTGGCTTTACTCCAACATTCTGAAATAAGTGAACTGCCTGCAGTTCAGAGCTGAATGTTTCAGAGCTTCCTAGTTGATGGAAGAGAAGCCAATCCACAGGCTGATTTTGTGTAGCATGGCTCAAGGAGTGAGCCGGTACAATCAGATCCTTGTTTTCTATAATCTGAGCTGGGAAATGGAGAGGCTGGATGAGTTACTCATGGGACCGAAGATGAAATTATACCATATGTTTAAATCTGGATCACAATAAAACTAACTCATATGCAAGTCAAAGTTCACTGGCAGTTTTTTCAAGGATCAAATAAGTTAATTTTTGTGAAATATTTAAAACATCTCTGGCACATAGAATATGCTTAATAAGGAATAGCTAGTACTAGTACTAGTTTGTATCTTGATGCTGACAACATGGCTAGAAAAATGCTTTTGGAGAGAGGCATATGGAGCAGATGCATAGGGAGAAACCTAGATGCCATGAGGGGGAATCCAGACCCAGACCTAACTCCATTACTTTCAGTTTCAAAACACATGTATTCCTTATATGGATGCCCTGTCCCTTAAGGTAACTTGGGAGAGATTCTGTTCTTTACAGATAAATAAATCCAAGTAAGAAACTCCCTAATACAGAGAATAAATTAGGCAAAATGAGTTACTGCTCCTAAGCCATTTGTAGCTTTTTGGCACATGATGTCATGTCAAGATAGTGAGCTATTGTTAAATCCTAAAGCCCTGGTGCATGTTTTGTACCCAAGTGTATGTTAATCTATAAATTAATTTAATAATAATCTCAGTGCCTTCTTTGTTACACAGATGAGCTGATAAAATTTGGCCTATAAATTTTCACAGATTCCATTTATAAAATGTGGGGATGATGAACTGATTGAAAAATTTACTCCACAGGCCAATTCTCAGACAAGCCCCTTTGAGAGCTGTGTTCCAGGAGTGGTTGAAGATATATTTTATTGTGAATATAACCAAGACACTAACCATAGGTTAGATCATTTGGCACTTCCAATTAAAGAGAAATAAAGCAAGCAGGAAAATCATAGTGACCCTAACACTGTGCAATGCTTTGTTTTGAATGGAAATAAAAATAGAATTTTATTAAAACCAAAATAAGGATTATGTTCTCAGACTAGAGTCAAAATGAGGTGACGAAATAAAATAAGCAATTCACTGGGCATAGAAGGAGTACAGCAGAAGAGGAGCACCAGCTAACTAGAGAAATAATTGAGATGCATGTTTCAATAAATATCACCTGCCCCTGCCTCCAAATTATGAGTTATGCTTTTGAGCAATGCAATCAATCTTTTGGTATCTGAATTCTGTCTTCCTCCTTAGGTTTATCTTCATTCAAATCACTGTGTTTTAGTTAAACTTTAGACTATTTCATGAGGGCATTCCTGTTTTCCTCTTGCTGTTGGTTATCATCTTTAAATAGACTTACCTGTTGAAAATTTTAGGGTGGGTTTCTTATATCATAGTTCTTAGAGATGGGCTTCCTCTATTGTACAAAGGCTGGTGCAGCCACTGTACTTCCCTTGTGAAGATTTTAGTATGGAACATTCCAAATATTCACAAAGGAAGAGAAGATGGATCAATGAACTCCCAGTTATCCATTAATTCACCCAGCTGAAGTTATCTTGAACCTCTAATAGCATTTTGCTAACATTGTTTGATCTATCCCACCAATTTATTGATTTACTTGTTTGTTTTTGCTTAACTATTATAGGCAAATAAATCCAAGACATCTCATTCCATAGATACTTTGCTATGCATAAAAGACATCAAACATTGTATTACTGCTTTTTTAAAAAAAAAAAAAAGAAAGGTGAACTTGAAAAATATTCACCTCCACCCTTGCATTCCAGGTATCCAGATTTTGCCTCTCCTTCAAGGCCTAGTTAAAGCTTGCTAGGCTCTGTCTCAATAGGCACTGCATCATCTGACTTGCACATTTGGGAATTTATTTTCTGCACCATTGTAAGCATGTCCTGAATTAACTTGATATAACATTAAATTTTGTATTTTTATTTAACTTCTCAAGAATTAATGTTGTTTCCAAAACTAGAACAGGGAAGCAATGTGGTATAAAGGAAATCGCTCAAATTTGGACTCAGAAAGTCTCAGTTCCAACTGGGTTTCTGCCATTTTACTTAAGTTTTCTGAGCCTCAGTTTCTACGGCTATAAAATGGAGATGAAACTGGCCCAGTTACATTGCAAGCTACTCACATTCTTACATTTTAATTTGCATTTATTTTAATAACTTAATTTTTTAATATGGGATCAAAGATGTTTACCCACATGAATAAATTTCAGCAGTATCAGAAACATTGTGATTTTTTTAATCCAATAAAATAGCATAAATCACATACACACACAAAAAAAGTATTCTGCGAAGATTAAATGATTAAATAAGACAATGAATGTGAGATGGCTGGTTCACAATAGACTACAATAAATGGTACCTATTACTATTAGCTTGAAACCAACTACCTGGAAGCAAAAGCCCATGTCTTAGAAAACTCGTTCCTTTCCCCACAGAGCTTAGCCTTGTGACTCACACACAATTGGGAGATGCTCAATTTAGGTATTTAGGTCTTTAATTTGCTGATATACCAGGTAGAATAATGTTTACAAATTAGAAAAAAGAAAAAAGACTTGCAATATAGAGAGTATTTTCCACAGTATTTGGAGAGAAATTCCATATGATTTGAAATCACAGGATAAAGGACTAGACAGGATGTGTCCTGAGACTCAGGTACAAATCCTTATTCTAGCCACACGCAAACAGGGGATTTTGAAAGCTACCTCCAACAATATAAAAGAACCTCAGAGCTGTGACTCAGAACAGGGTTATAAACCTCTGATTTATCTTTTTCTAATCTCTTCCTCAAGGTCTGAAAGAATCTACTGGGCAATTTAGCAGGAATAGTAAACAACCTCAGCTGTGCCCTTGTGTTCCAGTAATCTTCCCTCAAACCCGTGAGCAATTTCCAAAATCCCACCTCATTCTTCTAGCTCTGGCATAAACATCTTTGAAAGACTTGTAAACCAGAGCAAGAATGCAAACAATCTGTCAGGTCAGTGTGTTTGCATGAACTTGTAAAGTCTAGAAGATGTATGGCCACAGCCCCAAAGAGCCAAGCAAGGTAACTGGAGGTTAATCTGTTGCTAACACCATGTCTACTCCTAAGGAAAATGGAAGCAGGTTTAATTGTCAGTGAATCCCAGGTGCTCTGATTCTGCCTGCAGTCTTTCTGAACCCAGGAATCCAGAACCCTGTGCTGTTTCTCCCAGAGTGAATGGGAAGGGCCCCTGAATTTCCCTAGGGGATAGAAGGCTAGAGTCGCCAGGCTGGTGACAAATTGCTGTTTGGTATTATTAGCAGATATTAGTTGAGACTGGTAAAACCTCTCTCCCTCCTTCTGCTCCCTTGCCTGTCAATATTTATTGATTCTCCATAGTGTTCAGAGCTGCATTTAACTCCCCACTTTTCCCTTCTCCTCAGCCTCTCCCTGTTAACAGGGTCATCTTCCAATTCTGGCTGGAAAATGGATCCCTTTCCCTTCCAAAGCAGGGAAATTCAACTACATGTGATCACATCTTTTTTTAATGTGTTGAGAACCATTGCAGTTTGTCCACTGTAGATAAAATATTCAGAAGACAGAGAAATGTGGGTGCTGGTCAAAAATTATTCTCAGCCTGAAGTCCATTGTGGCAGCTAACTTGACAATCGGGAAAGCTAATGTGGGTGACAGCTCCTCCTTAGGGAGTCCCTACCCAGAGAGCAGGGTTGCTTGATCTGCCCAGTGTCAGCCAGTGTCCAGCATTACCGTAGGGCCCACATTCAGAGAAAGAGGGTGAGCGTGCAGCACTGAGAGGCAACAGGCAAGATGAATGAACTTTATGTTCATTTTAGAGTGCAGACAGAGGTCAGCGTAGGTGGAAATGAATCAGTGAAATATACCAGCATCTGCTCGCCCGCCGTTTCCTGACGTGACTCACTGCCCGGCTCCTCCTGCCGCCTGTGACTCACTGTGCGGAGAAGCTGGTTTCTAAGGAGACCAGTGAGGTCTGGGCAGCGGCTGCCTATGTAGACACTGTGCTCACATGGTCATGGATCCTGCTGTCCAGTGACTCCTGCACCTGGACATGGTGGCTGGGGGCTTCCTGAGAAAGCCTTCATTTCTCTAAATGTCGTTAGAGAGAGGGAGAAAAAAAAATTTCTAAAGGTTTTTCTTGAATTTATTCACAGACTCACATACCTGCTAACAATGAAGTCCTTTGTCCACAATAAGCAATTTGTT
The DNA here is from genome assembly GCA_023783475.1 of Daubentonia madagascariensis. Taxonomy (NCBI): domain Eukaryota; kingdom Metazoa; phylum Chordata; class Mammalia; order Primates; family Daubentoniidae; genus Daubentonia; species Daubentonia madagascariensis. The sequence continues at coordinate 6,927,134 of JAKFHU010002220.1, forward strand.
CACGTTCAGGACGACAAAGATGTGCTGAACACCAGGCACATCTGGAATGACTGGGGGGCAGAGGAAAGAACCAGGAATGGGAAATAGAAAACATGAAGTGATATTCCAATAGAAAATGCAGGTCCTTGGCATATAATTACATTATAATGGCTCACATGTTTAGTGCTTACTATTGGTAGTGTCTACTGCCAATGAAAGATCAATAAACCCAGTTCCTCCCCTTGCAGAGCTAGTGGGTCCTGAAAGGGTGGAGGGGACAAGCTCCCCAGAGAGTGGCTCTTCTGCAGTTCATAGACAGTAGAGACAGCATTTGATATACCCAAAGTGAGACACACAGATAGAACCTGTGGGAGTCTTCCCACTCTGCCAGGCTACTCAGAACTTCAATTAGCCACGCAAAAGAGTGCAGAAGTTTCTATCTAACTTGATTCATTGAATGAGTTTGAAAATAATTATAATATTGCTTACCAGTAAAGAGTTGCTGGCACAATACTCCAGAAGTTTCTGCCCTTAAAGAGTGAACTATTTTCCCTGACTACCTATTTGTACTTTTTAATAGCTTCAAAATAATTTTTCATAGTTAACGGAAAATAAAACCTCAACTGTCAAAATTATCATAACTTCAGAACTAGTGGATTTTAAATTTTAATGAGCTTTTATTAGGTATTTTGTTCCTTTAACTTTTTATGCCACTGACACTTGTCATCAAAAGGGCATAGAAACATTGTATGCTTTTAAAGGGTAAGAAAATTCCGAGGTACTAATTTTCTATTTAACCTTATGTTCAATGGACTGAGGCCTTTGCAGAGGAAGTACATAATTCTGCCATCAAAATCAGTCTTTCATCAATTCAGAGTTTTCAAGAAAGTCTAAAATAACCTTATCATCTGAAAATAAATATTTCTGAGAAAAAAATTATTTTTTTCCTGGAGTCTTTTTTTTAATGTGACTTTATATTAAAGTTGTATGGTGGAGTATCTGAAGTACTAATTTATTATATTCATTGCTTTGCATTTTCCTTAGAATGCTGAAATTGCTCCTATTGACCAAGCCTCTTATGTGTGCAAAGGATGTTCTTACGCCTTCTACAGGGCTGGGAGGCAGCGGGAATGGAACTCTGGATTGGATTGTTTCTCCTTCCCTCCCTCCCTCTCTCTGCCCCCTCTTCCTTCATCCGTCCTTTCTTTCCTCCATTCCTCCCATTAATAAGCATTGTTTTGAACCCCAGAGCTGACCACATGTTTAGTCTTCTACCCTTGTTCCAGTTTTCTTTGGCAGATCCATTGGCATCTCAAGGTCCTACCAAAGATTCAAGGCAGAGAGGATCCCCCATAAATGAAAAGGGGGGAAGGGACACGTGGGGAAAGATGATGTCATGTTCTTTGTCTTTTACAAGTGTCACCAAATTAGGAGTGAGGGGATCACACATTTACAATACCCAAAGAGGTATTGCACTCTTAGGGGTAAGGCAGGGTGGGCAGAGAAGAGGCAGAGGAGACTCAAGTGTATCTCTCCAGCACATTTACACTTTAAAATTCCATTTCAGCTGGCAATGTTCGGCACTAGATGTGGTTTTGCTGAGAAATAAAAAGGATGGGGTGGGGCAGGGGGAGCAGGAGAAAGGAATAAAATCATTACAGTTCTGCAGAGCTAGATCTAGGTCAGGAGTAAAGGGGAGAAGGTGATTCTTCATGATCATTTCTTCGTTGTATTGCCCACCTCAGAAGTAGGGAAAGATGAAGCAATTGAGGGCCCAAGACCAAATCTAGAACACAGAGCAGTCACTCTATTGCTGTTAGAACGGATGACTTAACAGGGCTCATCTGAAGATCAAGAAGATGCAGTTTTAATCCTACTATGCTCCTAGTACTGTGCTAGCCAGGCATTCTCTGTCTCCAAGCGGCTCATAGCATAACTGGGTCAGTGTGCTATGGGGACAGAAAGAGAAGACATGCCCTTTTGCAGAAAATGGGGGAAGATTTCATGAAAGACTGGTAGATTTTGGCGTATGCTTTTGAACTAGGTTTTGGAACATGGGTAGTTTTATTATCGAGAGAAGACGGTAAGTCGTAAGGAGGGTTATCAGGCACTTTGATAAAAGGAGAGAATTGTGAAGATGCACAGTTTCCAGAAAACAGTGAATAGGTACTGCAATTAAAAACATAAGTTATGATGAGAAGTTACAAGGTAGTGAAAGAAGAGGCTGAAAATACAGAGGCCAGAATGCACGACGAATGTCTTGACGTCCTGCTGGAGTCTGCCAATGGGCACTACAGAGTCATTCATTTCTTTTTGTGGGGAGTGGGGTCGAGAATGGGGTGGGAGGGAGAATGAGTAGTGAGGATCATATTCTACTTCAGATACCCATTTACAGGAGTGTGGAAGATGTGTGGGAGAACTCCTGATTTTTGAACTCAAGCTGCTCGTTGTAGGTTGGGTTCCTGGGAAGCAGACTACGAGATGGAGATTTGCAGGCAGGAATTCACTGGGGGTTGCCTTTAGGACCCACACCTGTGAGGGAGTATAGACAGCAGGGTTAGGCAGAGGGAGAAGCTGCTGCTACCATCATGGCAAAAGCTTCAGGTTATTCCAGAGGGTGACCCAGAGCTGGGATGGCCATGCAGAGTTGTATCAAACTGGCACAATGGGGCCAGGCCTTATCTCCATATCAACTAGTCATTGGATAAAGAAGTGTCCCCCACCCCATGACCTTGGTCAGCTGAGGTCAACCAGCAGGAAGGTGCTCTCAGCTGCAAGCTCTCAGCTGTCAACACTGTCAGCAACCGGGGAAATGACTGCTTGGGTTCAGTCTCAACCCAGTGTTTCCAATCTCTAGAAATTGGCACCACCACCTTCCCTCTTAATCATACCAAAACCCGGGGGACTTTTTTGGCTTCTGGCTTTTCTTTATACCCCACATTCACTCCATCAGTCAATCCTGTCAGCTCTTCCTCCAAGGTTGCCTCTGCTTGCAGTAAGAGTATGTTAATCCTAGTTCCAGCCCCTCATCTACCACTGGGACTATTACAAGAGACTCCTGAGTGGTCTCCCTGCTTCTGCTCTTGCTTACTCACAGGCTTTTCTCTGTGTAGTATCATATCAATGCCTGGAACCTAGTGAATACTCAATATATTATGTATTAAATGGCCTCAGAAGATAGTGATCTCAGAAGATAGTGATCTCTTTAGCTACAAAGGGACCACTGTTATGGTAAAATGGAGAATGTGTTGGCCCCTGGATGACCTAAGGAAAAAAAGAAGAGAAGAAATAAATTTTGGATATTAAGGAATATTTTGAAAAGGTAAGTCCTATAGATGTCAACACACACCAAACACATTTCAAAGATTTCAGTTAACTCATTAATGAGAAAACCAGTAAGAAGTTACAACCTGTTCAAAGGTGAATTCAAAGTATCACACATATGTAAGCAATAAGTAATGCTGAAATGAATTAATAAACTGTTGCAAAATTGGCTTACTGTAGAGGGAGAGGAGGAAATCAATTACATTTCCAACAGACAAGATTTATTTGCATCTATACGGGCAAAAATCATCTCCATTGCTATCAGCTATCTACAAGTCATAGATACACACAGCTATCTACAAGTCATTGAACATACAGTTGTTCAAAGACAATGAAAGTTGCTGAAACACTATAGAATCAGCTAATCCAGAAAGATGTGCTTACACAATACCTAGTTTGTTATTGAAGATACCCAATAATCTTTCTGGCTCCTTCAAAGCCTTTCACAATTTTCTTTCTTTCATAGGGAAGAAGAAAGCAAGAGAGAAAAAGTAAACAAAAGGGAAATTTCCAGGACGGTGTTGGTGTATTCTTGTTTTCCTTGGGAAATTATTAATAGCAAGTGTTTTACTCTCAAAAGTGTCCTGGTTGGAAGATAAGGTCTATGGTCACCCTATCTGGGGTTCACTGTAATTTCATTATTATTCACCTTAAAATATACAAGAAAAGGATGGATATAGTTGAGCTAGAGCTACACTCTGAAGGATTAAAAACAATTCGGTTAGTTTTTAATTAGCGCTATGGCAGCAAGCCAACAATGTGAATTTTTAAATGGACACAGCAAGAAACAGCCATAGCTACTTTCTAGGCTGTCTCCTAAATGGGAACCCTGATTCATCCATCTGGATGGATTTAGTCAGTCTCTGATTCCATCGGTCATTGCATCTTCTCATAATGGGTGATGGCCCAAAGGCTTGGACAACTTTACTTTCTAAAACATCGAGTGTTTTGTGTTTTCTGGTAATACTCCAAAGCAAAGTCCACAATAATAGCTGTGAACAGGTTGAACAGGGAGTTAGAGGCAGAAAAGGAGGGAAGGGCAGGATAGTGAGTATCCTATGGCTATAATATTCTGTATTCACCATTTCTCAAACTAGACGAGCAGAATGGATATCTAAATGACTGAATTTGCTTCAGATTTTGTTTGTTTTTAAAACACTCTGACCTCTTTCTTTATTTCCACAGGCTCTGACAGTTACAGTAGCCATGAATCTCTTTCTTTCCCTTCTGTGTCTTTTGGTTTACACTTTAAAGGGGTTTTCAAATTCTATCACCTCTGGCTCTCCTATGTGGCATCATGCCAGGAAGCAGGCAGCTTAATCATGCTCCCAAATTTTTAAGAAAGCTTACAAGATAGAAAGTGCTTTTCTATAAGTCTTAGAGGATTTGCTTACTTTTTTTTTTCTTTCAGACTAGAAAGTCACATTGTGAACCACAAACAGAACTCATTCCCAAAGGGATTAAGGCTAAATTTAGAACCAATAACTTAAGAACTGTCTGCAAATGGAACCACATTTGAATCTGTTCTATGAACAATAGTACGAACAAATGTACACATAGCTACTAAAAAGTTTGCCAGTTGCAGGCTGTAATCAGAGTTTCTTTCACTCTGAGGAGCAGAGGAGAACTCTCTAAAAGGTGTTCATCATCATTTGGAAGCCCTCTTTGAAATGTAAGGTCAGAGTGAAAATCTTAATGTAAAAGTCACTTGAGTGTTGGCCTCAAGTATCAGAGTATCCTGGCTGAGCCTCTGATTTGTATGTGGCGAGAATCTCTCCTAGAAATATTTTCGAATCATTGACATTTACAAAACAAGTCATTTGCCACAAAGGGCAGGTCCCTGAAGTCCATTCTTGAACATAAAGGGAAAACAACTAGTGCAGCATCAACTCAGGCATACCAAACTCACCTTCTCAAATTGGAAGTTCCATGCGCAACAAGCATTTTGCAGAATCATTTTCTGAATAGTAATAATTATAACTAACATTTGCCTTGCCCTTTATGGTTTGCAAAGTGCTTCCAATTCAAGATGTTATTTCAGAAGTTCTCAGTGTGGTCCTTTTGGGGGTGAAAGAGGGGGGAGATGGTTCAATACCGAGTGTCAAAAGACTGCCGTTTCCAGCTACTGTTTTCCTGGCCTTTGCTGTAGTGAATACCTACGGATAAGGTTCTTCTGGAAAGGATTATAAACTGTGGTTGTTATACTATTTCAGAACACCTCCCTTGCAGGACCTGTTTTATGTAAACACTCAATGAGTTATGTACTGTATTAGGACTGGTTTCAAAAAGAGAGTGCTAATTAAACTTCACAAAATAGCCAGAAATCTATATTTCATTTTGGTTTCACATTCAGATCAGTGCTAAGATTGGTCAGACTTTCAAGCAAACAATCAGACTTATGCCTATCTGTATTTTCTGAAAACTAGGTTAATTCATTTGTATATTCAGTGAATATTTAAGCACCTATTCTGTCAAAGCCTCTCTTTTTTAGATGACACAAAGATGAGTAAAGTCTCTGCTCTCCATAAAGTTGTACTCTACTAGAGAAGATAAGGTATGCATACAACTCTTACAATGCAAAATGTCAAAAATCTGGAAAGATGAAGGATTAAAATCTATTTCTGAGTGAGGAGAATTAGAGCAACCCTCACAAAGTAAGGTATGAACTTGGCCTTGATGGATGTGTAGACTTTGTAAGGATGAATGAGAAAAAGTTTTCCAAGGGGAGGAAATAGCATGTAAGATGAGACCCTATGGGATGTGTTTGGGAAGTAGTAAGTTATCCATTATGGCGGGAACACAAATGATGATTTTTAAAAATCTCCTAAATGAACGGTATTCTTGTGTGGCTCTGACAATTTTTTTTTTTCTGTGCACAGCCTAAGCAAAACAATAACCTAAGACAAAATTGAAATTTAAACCTATACCACATGTTAACATAAAATCACAGTCATATATACAGATATGTATATACTTCTGAGTCTATAATTATGTATGCTCACAACTGATTCATGTGCCTAATTTTGTAGTTATCATTTTTCTCTTTTTTCCCTAAAGAAACAAAAAACTTATTATAAAAGTATTGCATTTTTTATAGAGTTATGCAAAAAAAATTAAATAAGCAACCAAAATCTACCACCTCAAATAATCACTGCTCACATTTTATTTTTATAGCTTTATCATCTACTGCATAAATAAACATATGTTTTAATATATTAGAAATATTTTGCTCTTATTAAATATTCTCTACAAGTATTTCTTTTGCTACATGATATTCCATTATATAGAAGTGCCATGATTTATCTAACTAATTTCCTATTGTTAGACATCCGGGTAGTCTATGGTTTTTCTCTTAAAAGATAGAAATTGTTGCAATGAACAGCCTTACAATAAATCTTTGCATACATCCATGAAATTTCCTTAGGATAAAAGTCTAGAAGTGGGATTCCTATTTCATGGAGTGTGTGTGAAGTCTAATTCTATTCCAGAAAAATTGTACCTTTCTTGACCCCTAACTGCAGTAAAGCTATATTACTTCTCAAAGAAAAGAAAATGATATAATCTCTCAGGAAGATGGGATAGTCAGAAACACAGTACAGCTTTTACATTTGGGCAGAGACATTAAATCACTAAGACCTGTGTGTAGGGAGTTCTCCAGCTGATGTATCTTTCACCCAGAGAATCCCTCCTTTATCCATGAATAAGCATCAATTGCTATTCTCTGCATCACGGATTCCTCTCCATTACCACCTTAGCCTTGAAAACACTTCTATCCACTCCTAATATAAGCCATATGAAAAGCTAAGGTTTGCTGCTATTTTTCATTATGCTGAGACTGATCACAGAGGCATGCCGTGACAATCACCAATACTAACCAGCCGGTAAGTAAGGGCAATTTCATTACCAGTGCATGCTTGCATTTTATGCCCCTTAATCATTGTTACTGCTCCCCCAAGCAGCACGGGCTCCCAGCTTGGATTTTGACAATACCTTCTTTGTCAGAGAATGCTGCAATGAAGGTGGAAGAGGCTGCTATTGCCAGGAACAGTTCCCTGGCACTTGAGGCAGAGGTGGTTTAAAAAGCCTCTGTGTGCGTTTACACTTGCTCCATTGGCACACAGGGCCTTACTCAAAAGAGTAATGTTAATGCAGGTCATGGGTCTATCTGGCTCAGTAGTTTTATGTTTTTATAGCCTCTGGATGTTTAATGAGGTTCCTCTTCTGCCCACCTCTTCAGAAAACCTATCTGGTTATGTTAAGGTCAAGGGTACAATGGGAAGTGCCCTGAGATCTGAACAGCAGCTTGATCTGAGATATCTGGAAGGCCCATTTGCTACACTGTGTTTCTTCTCAAAGCATCTATCACCTTGGAGTCACAATTATTGATTAAGGATCATAAATTAAATTAAACTAAGCAACATTGGTAAAACGTCTGACCAGACAGAAATATAGCCAAATAGAAATTTCTGAACTACAGCGATAAGGAAATCAATTCCACGGCTAGTGGTTGATGAAACCCAAGTTCATGGTATTTCCCTGATATCTAGCTCCCTGGAATAGCATTTACAGAGAATCCCTACCCATAGTTGGCTCTAAATGGATAATGTGCCAAGTATTATAATTGTCCTTAGAAACTGTGTTAGCCTAATAATTCTTTGTGTGAAAAGCTTTTCTGTGGCCAGCATTGGCTGATGGAGAAAGGAAGAGCCACTAGTTACGGAAGGTTACTCACACTGGGTAAAATGTATAAAACAATGGTCCCACAATACTCATGGGCGGGGTGTAGTGCAAAATATTTCACAACCAATATGGCAGGCACCAACCAATCAAAATAGACACAGCCCAGTCAGAACAGACACCAGCTGTAAAGAATTGATAATTATGCTGACATACACTGCCTGAATGTTAGCCTTGCTTGAGGATAAGTGTGAGGGTAACAAAAGCAACATCCATTACCAAGAAGCTACCATGCACAAGGCACTTCTAGGCACTGGGGCCACATAAAGCCATAGAAGCCTGTAAGATGAATGTAGGAGGAGGAGGGAGGAGTAATAGTAGTAGTAATAGCTACCATTTATTGAGGCCTTACTAGGCACTGGACACTACTCCTAACATTTCACCGAATCTTCCCAATAACTCTACAAAGTAGGCATTATTATCAGATTACATGGGTAACTGAAGTTCTGAGATGTTAAATAACTTGCCCAAACTACTCAGATGGCAGTTACCAGAGTTGGAATCCAAAACACTATCTCTTCAGGAGCCCATATTCCTTCCACTATGCCATGTTGCATATCCTTGGAAAATCACTGGTCTTGGCTCTTCCTTTAGCCAACCAGTCAGTCTCTTCAATCTCAATATCCTTATCATAACATTAGGACAATAACGTCTTCACAAACTATTGCACAGATTTTTTTTGAAAAAGGAAAATAAGATAATGTAAATGAAAGCACTACAGAGTGAGATTCTCTAAGACAGGAGCTGTGTCTGCATGTCTTTGTGTTGAATACAAGGCTCTGCACACACTAAGTGCTCAATAAATTTTAAATGAATGCTTAAGGTTCTCAGCACATTTATTACATTTATTAGTAAAGCATGGTCCCTTCCCTTGAGTGATTTGTAACTTAGTTGGTTAGATAGGATTTATACATTAAAGGCACAGTGACATTCCAAGGTGGCATACGCTAAGTTCCAAACAAGTGGTATGGTCATTAAATATGAAAGAAGTTTCTTAAAGTAGGTGGTTTTAGCATCTAGAAAGCAGATTCAGGTGGGGCTTCTCTTGGGCCTTGGGCTGGTAGACCAAAGCTGTGGATCTGTGAAGGAGGAAAGGGCATTTTGGAAAATGGAAAATGCATGATCAAAGACATGCATTTGGGTTGTTTGATGTTTTCTTGTTGATTTGCTTGAGTTCTTTGTAGATTCTGGTTATAAGCCCTTTATCAGATGTACAGCATGCAAATATTTTCTCCCATTCTGTTGGTTGTCTATTTTCTCTACTGATTGTTTCCTTGGCTGTGCAGAAGCTTTTTAATTTAATCAGGTCCCATTTATTTATTTTGGTTGTTGCTATGATTGCCATTGGTGTCTTCTTCATAAATTCTTTGCCTAGGCCAACATCTGTAAGAGTTTTTCCAACCTCTTCTAGAATTCTTATAGTTTCATACCTTAGGTATAAGTCTGTTTCCATCATGAATTAATTTTTGTGAGTGGTAAGAAGTGCAGATCCTATTTCAGTCTTCTACATGTGGCTATCCAATTTTCCCAGCACCATTTATTGAATAGGGATTCTTTTCCCCAGTATATGTTTTTGTCTGCTTTGTCAAATACCAGATGGCAATATGAGGATTGTTTCATATCTGGGTTCTCTGTTCTGATCCATGGGTCTTTGTCTCTGTTAAAAAGTTGGCAAAAGACATGAACAGAAGCTTTTCAAAAGAATATAGATAATGACCAATAAACATGTGAAAAAATGCTCAACATCTCTAATCATCAGGGAAATGCAAAGCAAAGCCACAATGAGGTATCACCTAACTCATTGATAGTGATAATGGCTTTTATCTAAAAGTCCCAAAACAACAGATGCTGGCATGGATGAGAAAGGAACACCTATACACTGCTGGTGGGACTGCAATCTACAACCTCTGTGGAAAGTGGTATGGAGAACTAAAAGTAGAACTACCAATTGATCCAGCAATCCCACTACTGGGTATTTACACAAAGGAAAAAAAGACATTCTATAAAAAAGATACTCACACTCGAATATTTATAGCAGCACAATTCACAATCACAAAGATGTGTAAACAACCCAAATGCCCATCAATACATGAGTGAACTAATAAAATGTGGTATATGTATACTATGGATTACTACTCAGCCATAAAAAATGGTGAACTAATACCCTTTGTAACAACCTGGATGGAACTAGAGACCATTCTTCTAAGCAAAGTATCATGAGAATGGAAAAACAAACACCACATGTACTCACTATTAAACTGGAACTAATCAATCAACACTCAGGTGCACATATGGTTGTCAAACTCAGCGGAAACCAAGCCGGTGGGAGGGGGGTGGAGGGGACAGGTAAATTCACATCTAACGGGTACAATGCACACTATCTTGGTGATGGGCACACTTATAACTTTGACTCAAATGGCACAAAAGCAATTCATGTAACCAAAATGTTACATGTACCCCTGTAATACTGTGAAATTAAAAAAAAAAAAAGACATGCATTTGGAAAGTGGGAATTTGAAATTTGTTTGGAGATTAATAAACAAATCTCTTTGACTAGATTAAAACAGTTATTTTTCATAGCATGAAATGGCAGGAAGGATAAATGCTCAAGAGTCAGGCAGACAGCATCACTCAAAGCAAACATACCCACATTGTCAAATTTGTTTCTTCTAAAATTGTCAAAAAAAAAAGGTATCAATTCCTCTTATTCTTTTCTCAGAACAATACTCTTTGATTTGAATACATTTAAAACTACTGAAAAACACAATTAAAAATGGTTTAGATGATTAACAAATAAAACAAAACAACAACAAAAAACCCCCACCAATACTCTTTAGAGAAATGTCTAGTCTAAGTGCCACAAGCCCTATAATTATCTCAGCTACAACACTTATAACCCTGCGTTTTACTTGGTTGTTTTCTTTCCCATCTCCTGCATTAGCCTGTAATTTCTTTCTTATTGGTCAGTATATTTTTAGGATTTAGTGCCTGGCACATGGTATATACTCAATATATTTTGAGTGAATTAAGAGCTTCAAGTAGGCAAAAATTTGAAGTGAGTTGCATTTAGCTCAAAACCTTAAAGCCTCCCTTAACACTATTGAGAATTCAGTCAACATTAATGAGTATTTATTAATATAATTCACATGTGCTGGGCATGAAATGGTTAAACAGCAAAGCCCAAGACCTCTGCAGCTACTGGGACTTTTGATCATATACTATAGAGAGTACAATAGCATGGTCAATAACTTCTGTGCAGATAAGGAGATTTTTTTCAAGTAAATTCAATCTGTAAATTGTTCTCTTCTAGGCAAAAAGCCAGGGAGACCCATATAATTCTCACCATTACTTTGGCACAAACACAGAGCACAGAATAAGGCAAGCAGGGAGAGAGAGAGAGAGAAATGGACAGAAAGACTTCTCCAGGTAAAGGCAACAGGCACACTGAATATTTTGGCCTTATATTACTCTATTCAGGAGCCAATTAGAATTAAGAGGAATTACAAGATAGAAAAGGAAATAAAATTGATGAAGACACTGTTCTCACGGGAGAGAGATGGGGAATTTCCTACATTGCATATTAGTCTTGCTGGGAGGAAGAGAATATTTGAAAGCAGACCAGCTAAAGCCAAAGAACGCACCTTATTCTCTGTCCCATCCTTAACTTTGCATTGAAATATCCTTGAAAACAGAGAAAGCCCCAAAGTTACACAGCGTTAGTCACTAAGCAAACTGATCAATGATTTGAAAATACATTGAAGAAATTACTCCGAGGTAAAGTGTCTTTGGGCTGCATTGAGAATGATGTGTGAGTGGTTTATTCTGAGGCTTAGGTGTTTCCCGAGGTGTTTCCCTGCTCCTCTGTACTGGATGCCTTGTAACAGATTTTTAACTTGCGCCTCTATTTCTACATCCCAAAGGAGGCTGAAGTAATCAATAACACTACATGGCCCAGCATGCAAGGGCACCAGGAGGTTGAGCATTGCATGCTGTTCCTAGAGATGGAGACCAATTCTTCATTAATTCTTTCATTCATTCAATCAGTTTTTAATCCACTTGACAAAGATGGTCTAAATTTCCTTGCTTTTGGTGCTAGGGTGACATAGATGTGCAGGATAGATTTGGTTTCTGCTCTTATGACATGACAGCACACCCAACAATGAGAAAGAATCACAACTAAATGTAAATAAAAATAAGTGTGGTAGGTGCTTTGTTAGAGGAAAAACAGGGTACTATGGAACACATAGCATGAAAATATGTATTTGGGGATCTGGGGACAAGAGAAGCAGGGATCAGAAAAACAATTTTTTGTGGGAAGTGACTTTTATACTGATTCTAAAGTCAATTTAAAAAACGGTGTTGGGGTGTTACAAGAAAAAAGAGAGAAACCTGAAACTAGGAGTGTCTTAGTCAGTTTGTGCTGCCATAACAAAATACAACAGCCCTTTGTGGTCCAGCCTCTATCTGTTACCCAGTTCTAAAGTCGCTTCCACGTTTTAAGGTATTTGTTATAGCAATACCCCATTCTCAGTACCAATTTCTGACTTTGTCAGTTTGTGCTGCTATAACAAAATACCTGAGACTGGGTAATTTATAAAGAACAGAAATTTGTTTCTCATAGTTCTGGAAGCTGGAAGCCCAAAATTATGGCACTGGCAGTTTTGATGTCTGGTGAGGGCCTTGTCTCCACTTACAAGATAACGCCTTATTGCTGCATCCTCTGGAGGGGATGAATGTTGTGTCCTCACATGGAAGAAGGGATATAAGGAAAAAAAAAATATCCTAGATAGTTACCTCCAGCCCTTTTATAAGATTGCTAGCCCTATCCCAAAATTTGGCAGTCCAGTTTTTGTTTCTCATTCATTCAAAATGGTTTAGTAGTATCTGAAGCAAAGGTCAACAGATTTCATAAGAATCTTCCAGACTTCCTGATAGTGTAGTTTATTCTCCTGGAACATTAACACTGCTCTCAGAATACCCAATGAGTGTTGAATATTGATCATGAGAGACCAAGCCTCATTATAATCAACATGTCAAATCTGATACTTGCCAAATGCCTATTAGGAAACCTTGGATTTAAAAAATAAGGTGCTGTCTAGTCTCAATTCCACATGTATATTGTAGAAATACATTGAATTGAAAGTTCAGGAATGCACACTTTGGCCACAAAGCCTTCAACACTCTAATGTATGTGTCACCTGAATTTTATGTTGAAAAGATGAGGCCACTGCAACTCAAATAAACAGCTTTACTCCTGAGAAGTATCAGCTGAAAGATGACTTACGACATAATATGTACAAATGGCATGTATTCCCTGCAAAAAACTAGAGCATTGCTTAGTTAAATATTCATAAAATAATGTCTTAAAATGTTCATCTTTATATACTAGCTTACATCCTGCAAATAAAGGTATTATGAGAGTTATAGTATATTTTAATCTCTAGGAAAGCTCAAATCCTTTTGGAAGTAACTATGGTGTAAATCTTAAATGGGTAATGCCATAAATAACATCATTGTGGCCTCCCATACATCCACAACTTTTTCCTCAGTTTTGCCCCAAACTTCCGTTCATGAGTGAATGATACATTCATTCAACAGCCAACATCTATTTATTGAGTGTCTGTCACATAGTAGGCACTGGGGAGTCTATGGTGAACAGGATATACATAGACTGACTTCCTCCGGGTTACTTTCTAGTGGGGATGACAGACAAACACACGTAACAAATAAATAAAATAATTGTCAAAAGATTATTAGAATGATGAAGAAACTAATTTGGACTCGGTATCCTGATGTGGTCTTAAGTACTGAACTGGGATTTTAGAAGCACTTTCTTTTTAATATCTTTACCACCTTTCACTTTGAGTTTGGACAACTACAAACCCAGAGGCTAGGGCCCCACATGTAGCTGAAATTTTCCCATAATGATCAGATTCATTCAACAGCTTGGTGGTCTAGTTTGAGGTAAATGAGACGTTTGGAAGCTGAACTGCAGTGCAGGTTGTGGAGTATTGGAGATGACACAGGTTCTAGTGATGTACTGTGGGGCTCTAATCTTTAGGTCTAACTGAGACTCAAACAAGAGCAAGGAATGGATGACACCCTTGGGAACCAGTCTGGATTTCTTTCTCAGGGCTTACTGTTGAGTCTGACCATTCAGTTTGTGCCACACACCACCAGAAGGGCCTGGTTTAGTTTCATAGGCTCTTTTCTTTTCTATCCTCTTAGACCAGCCCACGTCCAGCTGGGTCTGCAGATATGCAAAATGCTAAGACTCTGCTATACATGTCCTCCTTACCCTTTTCTCTCTGTCTGTCTCCCACATTGTCAAAATAACAGAAGTTGGCCATCTGGTATGGTCTTTCTAAAAGAGAAATTCCTAGCCTGAAATCCTAGAACAGCGGCTTTGAAGAGGGGGAAGGAGAGACGGTAGGATGGAGAGTGGAACGGAGGAAGATTAGAATCACCAGGTGGGGGAAAACACTAAATCTCAATGAGGAAGATGGTGGTCGTTCCGTCATTTCTCAATATGTCACTAAATATAAACAGAACGTCTACCATATTCTAGATTATTCTGAAATACATGTCTCTCTACCTCCTTACATGGGAAAACCATGGCCCTGATTCAAATAAAAAGTCTAAACATTACAGCTACTCTCAACTGTTTAATGATCCAAACTTAGAGTAGCCTGGAAGATATTTCCAAATGGGAAGGTCTCAGAACCAATCAAGATATTGACTGTCTTGACAGTGCTTTGGCAATGTGTACTGAAAGCCTTAAAAATGTTCATATTGGCTGACAGTAATTGCCCATGTCAGTAAATGGCAACTCCCAAAACCTTAATGTCATTCTTGGCTCCCCTCTTTCTGGCAAGTCATTTCCAATCTATCTACCAATTCTAAGGCTCTACATTTGCAAGAATCCAGTCATCTTTCATCACTCCCACCACTAATAGGCTGCCATGCTGTGACTGTGGACAACTGTGACAGTTTCCCAAAGCATCTCCTGGCGTTTACCTTTGCTCTCTCTCTCTCTGTTGGCCACACAGCAGCCACAGTGATTCCTTCACCTAAATCTCATCTGCTCATTCCCTTGATGTCTTCCCATCTCATGCAGACTTCACCTAGTTTGCAAGACCCCTGTGTCATCTTATTCTGGGCCTCATCTCCGGATGCTCTGAACTCAGCTTCTGCCACTCTCTATTTCACTGTCACTGTGCCGGTCACAATGTCCTTGCTGTTCATCAAATATGCCAAGCACACTTTTGCTTCAGGGCTTTGGCACATATCATTCCCTCAGCTCACCATGCTCTTCCCTCAGGCATTCTCATGAAGAAATCATCACTTAATTCAGAAAGGCCTTCAAACTTACCAACTGTGAACTTACCAGAAAAGCCTTTTCTGATTGCGTCAGCTTCTATCCCTCATTTCCTTTTCACTCTGCTCTGTTGTTTTATTTTTCTCCATAACCATTATCACCACCTGACATATATATTTATTTTCCAGCTCTCCCCACTAGAATATAAGCACATGAGGGCAGAAAACTTGTCTTATTTTCTGCTGTGTGCGCAGGACTGAAAAAGTGCTTGGCATATAGTAGGACCTCACTAAATATTTGTTGAATCAATGGTTTGGGTTTGTGAATGTCTTTTGGTTCCTGTCAGTGTCTTTTGGGTGCTTCTACAAGCCACCTATCAGATTGTGAATTGAGGGCGTGTTGATGGGCAGAGCTGTTGGCCAAGGTTTTGGCCTAATTGCAATTTTGGTGGTAGGGCTGGGTAGCTTTCTGAGACTAAGGAGTTAAAACTGATCCTTGGAATTCATAAAAATCACACCTTCCTTGCTATGGTCTGACCATGTCCCCCCAAATTCATATGTTAAAACTTAATCACCAATGTGATAGTATTAAGAGGCGGGACCTTTTTGAGGTGATTGAGTCATGAGGGCAGAGCCCTTCTAATTGGAATTAGCAACCTTATAAAAGGGGTGAGGAAACTAGCTAGGCCCCTTTTTGCCCTTCTATCCCTTCCACCCTGTGAGGACACAGCGTTCGTGCCTTCCAGAGGACACAGCAACAAGGCACCATCTTGGAAACAGATTGAGCCGTCATTGCACACCAAACCTGCTGGAGCCCTGATCTTGAACTTCCAGCCTCCAGAACTGTGATCAATAAATTTCTGTTCTTTATAAATTACCCAGTCTCGGGTATTTTGTTATAGCAGCACAAATGGACAAAGCCAAGGCCCTTTGGTTTATAGTATGGCTTCTAGTTGCATTGCTGTTCAAGGCCCTGCCTCTTTATCCCAATATTGTCTCTCAATCCCAGTACTACAGAGCCCCTGCACCCCCTTATTGCTCCTGAAGTTGGCCCTGGCACCCACTGTCCATACCTCACCTCTTTGGAGCTGAGATGCATTATCTGGAGGTTCTTAGAGTGGAGGTTTTTCTGGAGAGATCTATATGCATTCTGCCAAGTAATCTCCACGTCGTTCCCTCTGCTGCTTGTTTTATTTCAAAGGCACTTAACAAAAAAAGTGATGCTCTGTAATTTTACATCTGCCTTTTTTTAACCAAATATCATTTTGTGAGAAAATTTTCTGTGCCATTAGGAGTCTTCTAAAACCTAGTTTTAAGTGGCAGCGTTTTTTCTTCCTAAGATGTGTCATAATTAAGCCATTCACCCATTGTTGCCTATTTAGATTGCTCCCAAAGTTTAACTGTTGTATTATGGTAGGCTCATGATTGCAACATGAATCCTTGGTGTATGTGTGCACGTGTGTGTGTGTGTTTGTGCGTGCGTATCTTGCTGCCATTACCATTTTTTGCATATATCTTTTTTTCAAAGCTTTAATTTTTTTTCAAGATGGTTTTTAGAAGGACGGTCACTAGATACAAAGGAATAAATTTTCCTGAGCTGCTTGATAAATTCTGGGTTAACTACTTTTCAGAAAAGTGAACTCCCACCAGTATCATTTCCTCCCTCACCATGTCTTTGCCAGTAGAGTGTTACCTTGTAGAAATCTTTGTCAATTTAATAAATGAAAAATTTGATTTTATTTTAAGCAAATTGAGCAACAATTTACATTTCACAAGTGATAAGTTATACACATTTGAAGAGGTTTGGAATCTTTTTAACCTATATATTATAACCAGGAGGTCACTTCTGCGTTGCTGACCTTTATATAGTCTTCATGTCCCATTAAGTACTCTGATTTAAAGCCTCAGGTCACTTTCAGCCTTAATTGTATTTTATTATTCTCCATTGTTGCAGAATGTTTTAGTCAATTTAACCAGAAGGGTCTCTCTTCACCTTTTCTTCATTGGTTCATTTCCAGTTGTAACAATGACAGATTTCCCAAGATGTTATATTAATTTTATTATCATCACAATGATTATTTTTACTTGAATGAAGGTAAGAATAAGAATAGGATTTTAGGCTTAGGGAGAAAGCGTTTTTGTTCTTCACTGAGGAGGTTATACATTCTTTTTACTATTTTAAGTGAGCAGTGGTTGGACAGAAGCTAAAGGTCAAAGATTTTCAGATTTAGCCACAATTGTTTGCATTCCACATCATGTCAGAGAGTAAATAGAAGGTAATAAAACATCAAACCTCTAACATTTGCTGAGGGGGTTTCCGCTGCACTATTTTAAGTTAAGCAAAAGGTGGGTTGTCCAATACCTGTTTTCTCATCACTGTACTTGTTCAGGAAGAGAAATGGGTCTTTAGGACCCAGTTTTTCCTTTTGTCCCTTCAGTGGGACCCCAGCTTCTGAGACGAACACTCAGCTTAGCCATGTTCTTGTTTCCTCTATTAAAACTGACTATTGGTCAAGTTCTGAAAAATTGCTTCACATTAAAATGTTGCTTCTGCCATAGTTATTTGTGTTTTCAAATAATATGAACACTTCTAAGGTACCCAAGAGTGAACACACCCTTTGGTAAATATTTAGCTCTAGCCAACTTGATTTCCAAGCACCAAAGGAATGAATAAAATTGTTCAAGTTTTTCACAGTAGAAGCTTTTATCCTTCTTCTACGAGAGCCTTTGAAATAGCACCACAGGAACAGTAGCTACCACAGAACACTGAGCATGTGCCAAGCACTGTGCCTGTCATACCTAACCCTCACAACAACTTTCAATTTACAAATGAGGAAACTAAAGCTGAGAGAGACTAAAGAAGTTTAGTTATCAGGCAATGGTAGAGCAGAGATATGAACCCCTGTCTGACTGACATTCTGAAGGATGTGTTCTTACATGTTATATTCTTTGGATGCTTTCTGCTGTATGGCTGCCTGGATCTCTGACAATCACTTCTATTCCACAAGCTCTTCTGCCTGTGACCTTGCCAGAAGCCCTTCAAGAGATAGAGTATGGTTCTTTTCCCCTTAATCCTTGGCTGTCTCTATGACTGTTATGATGAATAAAATGTGGCAAAAGTGATGTGTGACTTCCAAGGATGATCCTTAAGAAATCTCCAGCATCAAAGCTTTGGCTTCTTGGTACCTTCTTTGGAACCCAGCTGCTATAATGTAAGAAGGTCTACATGGAGGATAAGAAAGACCATCTCCCCCACCCCCAGCCAACTGCCTCAGCTGAGCTCCCAGGGCCAGCTACGTAATTTGCCAGGTCCATGGCAAAATAAAAAGTCTAACTCCATGCAGGGTCAGGGAAGTCAGTCTCCTTTCCCTCAGACCCAATGCCCTGAGGCATTGTGGGTGGGTAACCCCCAAGGGATTGCAGCCTCTGTGCCTGGACATGCTCAGAACCTGGACTGGCCAGGCTCAAGGGTTGTCTACTGAATGCGCCATGATGTTACCAGCTCAGGTGGGACTGAAACCCCCTTGCCCTACCCCAAGATGCTGTATGCCCCAACATGCTAGGCACCCCTGACCTTGCTTTTCCCTACATCTGCCTCCTGACAGGGGCCAAGTGCAATGGCAGAGCCTTGGCCTTCCACCCACCAGTGTGACAGGGCAGAGGGCAGCAGCGGTTATGGGGCAGGTGTGGGGAGGGGGAAACTGTGTGGGGCCCCTGGAGCCAGGGAGTGGGAGCCTGCATCCAAGGAGCAGTCCTGGGGCAGTGGGGAGATGGGGTGAGGTGCGACTGCACATGGGGGAGGCTCTGGGTCCCCAGCATATATTTCATTGTCACCTCATTAATCTCATACTAAATTCAAATTCAAAGATAAAGTTATTAAGAATTTCAAGATGGCAACCACAGAGTATTTAAACCCCAGTGTGGGGCCCTTCTGAGCACGAGGTCCTGTGTGATTATCCAGATCACATATGTGCCCATGAAGCCAGCCCTACTAGCACCAACTGTGTGAATGATCCATTTTGATCCTATGACTGTCCTAGAACACCCAGCAGAAAAACCACCCAGTCAACCCATAGAACAATGAGAAATAAAAAAAAAAAACAATTGGTGCTTTAAGTCACTAAGTGTAGGATTGGTTTATTAGATGGCACTTGGTAACCAAAAGTCTTGCTGTTTTCCTCCTAAGCATTACGGGGTCACTGAGAAGTATAAGATATGATTTCTACCCTCAAAAAAATTACAGTGTAATTGGTGAGGAAGGAACACATGAAGGAATTATTGACCAGTATCAGACAATTTAAAATCAAGTAAGAAGGGGAAAATTGGAAAAGTTAAATGTAATAATACTCAAAAAAACAGGAGGTCTCTGGAGAGGTTAGGATAGCCAGGGAAAGCTTTCTCTGGGACGAGAACCACGGGCAAACTTTGAAGGGTGGGCAGTATCTGAGCCAGTAGACACACACGGCCCTCCTTGGCTGCCTACTACACTCACAGATAGGTAGCAAGCACATTAAAGCACAGAAAATCTAATTCCCGGGTAAAACGCCTGAATCACTCAGCTTCACCTACCTTATTCCTTGTTCCTCCCTTCTCTCCATCTCTTGACTCAGCCTTCATTTTTGCCTCTGGTTAAATCCTTTTGATCTAATGCAGAAATCAAATTCTGTTGGCCTCTGATCTTGTTTTCGCTTGCTGGTTGCAGGTTTTTCTTTTCTGCACAGCTCATAGATGCTAACCCCCTAGGATTCTCCCCTCCTGGGCCATCCTCTCTATAGGACCCTATATCTATAGATAGTCCTTCCTGTTCAATGCACAAATCTGAAGCTGATTAGAATATACAACCAACTTGCAGGATTTACACAAAGTGCCATTTTCCACACTTATTTGTCTGCAGAGCCCTCTTTTCCTACATCATATTTTAGTTTCTCACATCGCAATTCAGGAAATGGTGCCTTAGGCTAAATTCCTAAAAGTTGATTTATAGCATCTGTATCTTTAACAAGCTCCCCTGATGAGTCTGATGTTCACCAAAGTTTGGGAAACACTGTTGTAGACTTACATAAAATTGAAGTTGTAATAGTCCATCCGTAACTTTTGATCAGTCTCACTTGCTCATTCTTTAAGACTCAAATATAAAACCCCTCAAAACTCCATAACCTTTCATAATTAAAACTGAATTTATTAGCTGCCTGACAGCTATCATAGTTTAAATCTGAGACATATAATCTTTGCTGAAGTATTTTATTACATTGGATTCTTATTTTCTCTACCTCTGCATGGTGCTAGGATTCAGGAAACCTGAGTTCTTTTGTGGCTATTCAACAAAGTAGTTTATACCCTTCTGTGATATGTAATTTAACATTTAACATAGACAACCCGGTACAAGAGATTTTGGAATTACTCTGACCTGGGTTTTAAATCTTGTTGGCAATGCCTACTAGCTGTGTGATATTGGGCAAATAATTTAAGATTTCTGGGCCTCAGATTCCTTGCCTGAAAATCAGAACAATAATATCTACTTTATAGGCTGGCTTTGAAAATTAAAAGAGAATTCAATATACAGCTAGTAAAAACAATGGTACCTCCATAAATACTAGTGTGCTCTCTTCTCACATGCCTTAGTTCTTTGAAGGGCAAAAGTAGCTAATAATATTTTACCTATCTGCCAGGGAGTTGTAGAAATAAAATTAGATTATGTAGGTTAAAATTGCTTTAAAAAGTTGAAGACATTTTATCAACAGCAAGTAAGAATATTTTCTGTTGATAACATCTGAAGTTTTTTTTTCTTTGAAGTTTCTTGAAGGAGAATTATCTCCTTTTCCATTTTTAAAGAAACATTTGGTTTCAATTGTAAACCAAAAGAAAAATATTTAAATAGTGTACATATCTGTGCATTCATTATTTATTAGAGATGGTGCTAAATTAAAAGTTCTTGATTCTAGCTACATGTTCTCATTGCTATGTTTGTGTGTTTTCCACTTTTCTTCTTCAGCACAAATTTCAAACAAATCCATAAATATACCCCAATCCCAACACATACACACAAAAGTTCTCCACAGCCTCACTGCCCATTTTAATGGACGTTAAGATATAAACACCTATCTCTTCTCATTTCTGGTTTTGTGCAAGGTTAGGAGAGGAAATATTGAAGGGAAATGGAAAATGAAACTTTTGGTTAAGGCCAGTTTGTTAAATGAAAACGGCCCCATGGATTGTTATTTAAATCTAAATTATACCAGCAAAGACCTAGCATTCATCAAGTCCTCTTGTAATTCTCACAGATTCTGTTAAGCGAGTACAGAGTCCCAGGAATGCAAAATAACAGCAATAATCTTAAAGTAGAAAAACCAAGGACGAAAAATTTCATTACCCCAATGTATCACCTAACGTCAAGAAACATAATGCAGGTTCTCTATCTGAGTAAGATTGTATTGACTGCATGTACAATTTGGTCTATTAGTCTGCTCCATTATTTTGAATTTGTTTAAATTCTTGAATAAAAATCTCTGTGTTAGCGGTTCTTGGCTAAATTATAAAACGTAATAACAGCTGCATTATCATCTCCCAGGGAGAAGAAAGTTTGTCACAATGAGTAATGTTCTTCCTGCTGATGCGTGATCAAGCACACTTTCCATCTCCCCTGCATCAGGCCCTGATTTGATTATTGCATAGAAGATATATAAATATATATATACACATATATATATATAAAATCTCCAGCTTTTGCTGAGACAAGGCACATGATCAACAACTCCATTTAATAAGTCATGATGTTCGGGGTCTATGTGCCCCGCCAATCTATTAACAGTTAGGCCTGTGGAAACATGCATTGCTCTGAGAATTTAGGTTCTAGTAATGTTAAGCACTTTGTCTAGAGAGTGATGTTATTATTAGTTCTGTTGTATGGGTGGGAGATCAAAGGTGAGTCAGTGAGGAAGGTGCAGAGTTGTATCTATTTCTAGATTTCTTACCTCCAAGGCAGGGAAAAGAGCCAGGAGAACCCTTGATATGGGGCTGTTCCCTAAAGTGGAGCAGGGCAACCAAGAGTGTGTTTCTGCACACTCTGATGTATCTACCACTTCACAAAGCATCAGTCTCTCCAGTGGGCACCCGTCCAGTCTGTGTAAGTAGGTTGGCTGATGCTCCAAGGAGCTGAATCAAGAGTGTCCTGGGGTGGGGAGGCAGAATTATTTGCACTTCACCTAGGGCACTCTACAAGAGTTCTCTCTGCATGACCACGCTCAAGGCTTCTTGGAAGAAAGGAACTCAAGAAACTTCAGACTGAGACTTAGGCCCTGGGGCACCAGGATTAAAATTTTTTTTTTTAATTTTTGATAAGAACCCTTATGAGATCTATACTCTTAAAATTTTAAGTGTACAATATAGTATTATTAACTATAGACATGATGTTGTATAGCAGATTCTAGAACTAATTAATCTTGTATAACTAAAACTTCATACTTGTTGAGCAGCAACTCCCCATTTCCCCTTTCCTTTGTTTCTATGAGTTTGACTATTTTAGACACCTCATATAAGTGGAATCATGCAGTATTTTTTCTTCTGTGACTGGTTAATTTCACTTAGCATAATGTCCTTCCAGTTCATGCATATTGTCTCATAAAACAAGATTTCCTTCTTCTTTAAGGTTGGATAATATCCTATTCTACGTATATACCATATTTTCTGTATCCATTCATACACTGATGTACACTTAGGTTGTTTCCATATCTTGTTTATTGTGAATAATGCTGCAATGATCATTAATATCTTTTTGAGTTCCTGGTTTCAATTCTTTTCATACATGCCCAGAGTTTGGATTGTTGGATCATATGGTAATTTAATTTTTAATTTTTTTGAGGAATCTCTATACTGTTTTTCCATAGTGGCTGTACCAATTTACACTCTCATCAACAGCATACGAGGGTTTCAATTTCTGCACATCCTCACCAGTACCTATTATCTCATGTTTTTTTTGATAATCTTTTTGTTTTTTGATCTGTCATTGTGGAATTAATTTTCATTTTCTTGATAATTAATGATGCTGAACACGTTTCCAGGTACCAGTTGGCCATCTCAATGTCTTCTTTGGAGAAATGTCTATTCAAGTCCTTTGCCCATTCTTTAATCAGGTTTTGGGTTTTTTTGCTATTAAGTTGTAGGATAAAATTTGAATATTAACTTCTTATCAGAGATGTGATTTGCAAATATTTTCTCAATTCCATAGGTTGCCTTTTCATTCTGCTGATTGTCTCCTTTGCTATGCAGAAGCTTGTAGGTTTGACATAATACCACTTGTTTATCCTTGCTTGTGTTGTTTGTGCTTTAGGTGTCATATCCACAAAATCATTGCCTAGATAGAACAATGTCAGGAAACTTTTCCCCTATGTTTTCTTTTAGAAGTTTTATGGATTCAGGCCTTATATTTAAATCTTAAATCCGTGTTTATTTTTTTTGTGTGTGTGGTGTAAGATAAGGTCCTGCTTTTCATCCATTCGCATGTGAGTATCCAGTTTCCCCTAACATCATTTGTCGAAGAGACTATCTTTTTCCCATTGTGTATTTTTGGCACCCTTGTTGAAGAGGCCAATCCAATACAGATGCTTCTCAACTTATGATGAGGTTACATCCTCATAAAGCCATTGTAAGTTGAAAGTATCATGAGTCAAAAATGCATTTAATATACCTAAACTATGGAAAATCATACCTTAGCCTAGCCTACCTTAAACATGCTCAAAACATCTACATTAGCCTACAATTTGGCAAAATGATCTAGCACAAAACCTATTTTATAATAGTGTTGAATATCTCACGTAATTTATTAAATACTGTACTGAAAATGAAAAACAGAATGGTTGTATGGGCACTTGAAGTATGGTTTCTACTGAATGCATATCACTTTTGCACCATCATGAAGTCGGAAAATTGTAAGTCAAATTTTAAGTTAGGGATTGTTCTTACAGTTGGTGCTATGGCTTGAATGTTTTTGTTCCCTCCAAAACTCAGATGGAAACTTGATCTCCAAGCAACACTGGGAGGTGGGTCCTAAGTGGAGACGTTTAGGTCATGAGGACTCGACCCTCATGAATGCACTAATGACATTGCAGAAAGCTTAAGCTTAAGGGAGGAAGTTTGCTCTTCTCCTGCTTGCTTCTCGCCCCCTCCTTCCACCATGTGACGACGCAGAAAGAAGGCCCTCACCACATGCTAGCACCTTCATATTGGACTGCCCAGCCTCCAGAACTGTGAGCCAATAAATTTCTGTTCATTATAAATTACCCAGTCAGTGGTATGATGAATGAATAAAGATACATGGGTTTATTTCTGGACTCCTTATATGCCAGTACCATACTATTTTCATTATTCTAGCTTTGTAATATATTTTGACATTAGGAAGTGTGATACCTCCAGCTTTGCTCTTTCTCAAGATTGAATTGGCTATCTTTGAATATTTTGTGGTACCATGTGAATTTTAAGGTTTTTTTTTTCTATTTCTATAAAAAATGCCATTGCATATGTTGAAATATTTTTGCATCCCATGGATAAGTACATTTGGTCATGGTGTGTAATCCTTTTAACGTGCTGTTGAATGTAGTTTGCTAGTATTTTGTTGAGGATTTTTGCATCTATGTTCATCAAGATTAATGGTTTGTAATTTTCTTTTCTTGTAGTGTCTCTGGCTTTGGTATGAAGGTAATAGTCTTCTCATAAAATGATTCTCTTTTTCATATTTTTGAAAGAATTTATGAAGAATTTGTGTTAATTCTTCTTTAAATGTTTGGTAGAATTAACCAGTGAAGCTACCTGTTCCTGGACTTTTCTTTGGTGGGAGGTTTTTTACTACTGATTTAATGTCATTATTCATCATCGGTCTGTTCAGATTTTCTGTTTCTTCCTGAGTCAGTCTTAGTAGATTGTATATTTCTAAGAATTTATCTATTTCTAGTAGGTTATCCAATTTCCTGGTGCATAATTATTCATAGTAGTATCTTATGATCCTTTCTATTTCTGTGGCAGCAGTTGTAGTGCCTCCTCTTTCATTTATTTGAGTCTTCTCATTTTTTATAGTCTAGCTAAGAATTTGTCAATTTTGCTTATTATTTTTTTAGAAAACAACTCAGTTTCATTGATTTTTTTCCTATTTTTTTTCTATTCTCTATTTTGCTTATTTATGCTCTAAACTTTATTATTTCCTCCCTTTGGCTAACTTTTAGCTTAGCTTTTTCTTCTTTTTCTAGCTACTTGTAGTGCAAAGTTAGGTTGTCTAGTTGAGAATTTTCTTCTGTTTTAATGTAGGCATTTATTACCACAAACTTCTCTCTAGATTCTGCTTTTGTTGCATTCCGTAAGTGTTGACATGTTGTATCTGTTTTTCCATTTGTCTTGAGACATTTTCTAATTTCCCTTCATATTTCTTCTTTGCCCATTGGTTGTTCAAGAAGGCATTGTTTATTTCCACATATTTGTGAATTTTTCAGTTTTTCTTTTGTTATTAATTTCTGGTTTCATTCCATTGTGGTAAGAGCAGATACGTGGTATGATTTCAATCTCCTTATATTTTTTAAGACATGTTTTGTGACCTAAGAGGTGATATATTCTGGAGAATGTTCCTTGTGCCTTTGAAAATAAAGAGTATTCTGCTCCTATTGGGGGGGGCTATTCTATATATGTATTTTATAGTCATTTGGTTGATAGTGCCATTCAAGTCGGCTGTTTCTTTGTCGATTTTTTGTCTGGATATTCTACCTATAATTCAAAGTGAGGTATGGTAGTTTCCTACTGTTATTGTATTGCTGTGTATTTCTCCCTTTATGTCTGTGAATGTTTGCTTAATATATTTAGATGTTCTGATGTGGTGCATTTATAATTTGTTGTATTTTCCTATAAATTAACTCTTTAATCATTATCTAATGACCTTATTTGTCTCTTATAATAGTTTTTGCTGTGAACATCTATTTTATCTAAATTAGGACAGTCGTTTCTGATTTTTTTTTTGGTTACTATTTGTATGTCTCTTTCCTTCCCTTCATTTTCAGCCTATGTGTGTCCTCAGATTTAAAATGAGCCTCTTGTAGACAGCATATAGTTGGATCTTGTTTTTTAATCCATTCATCTATTCTATGACTTTTTGATTGGGGTTTTAATTCATTTGTGTTCAAAGCAAGTATTGATAAGTAAGGACTTACCACTGTCATTTTGTTAGTTGTTTTCTGTCTTGTAGTTCTTTTCTTCCCCTTTTTCTTCCTTTCTTGCTATATTGTTTTTTGATTTGTTGATTTTTTTATAGTGATATGCCTTGATTCCTTCCACCTTTTCATTTGTGCATCTTTTTTTATAATTTTTTTGTGGTTACCATGAGGTTTACATAAAACAGTTATAATTTGATTTTAAGTTGATAACAACTCAATTTCAAGCTTTTACAAAAACTACATATTTACTTCTTCACACTCACACTACATATTATTGATGTCACAATGTACATGTTTTTGTATTGTGTATTCATCAGAAAATTTTTGTAGTTACAGGAATTTTTGATATTTTTGTCTTTCAGCTTTTATACTAGAATTTAAAATGATTTACACACCACCATTACAGTATTACAGTACAGCTGAATTTGCTCATAAATTTACTTTTACCAGTGAGTTTTATACTTTTGTATGTGTTGCTGTTTAGCATCCTTTTGTTTCAAATTCAAGATCTTCCTTTAGCATTTCTGGTAAGTCAAGTCTAGTAGTTATGAACTCCCTCAGCTTTTATTTGTCGGGGGAAGTCTTTATCTCACCTTCATTTTTAAAGGACCCTTTAGCCAGGTTCAGTATTCCTGGTTGGGAGTTATTGTTTTCAGCACTTGAAATATATCATCTCACTCCCTTCTGGCCCACAACAGTTTCCGCTGAGAAACCTGCTAATAGCCTTTTGGGGGTCCCTTGCTTTGAAAATTTTCTCTTTGCCTTTTGACAATTTGATTGTAATGTGTGTTGGTGTAAATTTTATTGGATTTATCCTATTTTGTGTTATTTGGGCTTCATAAATGTGAACATCCATTTTCTTCCCTAAATTTGGGAAGGTTTCACCCATTATTTCTTTAAACAACCTTTCTGCCCCCTTTTCTCTCTTCTTTCCTTCTAGAACTTCAAAAATGTGTGCACTGGTTAGCTTGATGGTTTTCACTAAGTGCCTAAGATTTCTTCACTCATTTTTATACTTTTTTCTTTTATTCTGTGCTGGATAATTTCCAGTCACCTACCTGAGTTCACTGATCTCTTCTGCTTGATCAAGTCTGCCTTTGAAACCCTCTAGTGATTTTCCCAGTTCACTTATTGTTTTCTTCAGCTCCAGAATTTCTGTTTGGTTCTTTTTTATAGTTTCTATCTCTTTGTTGATATTCTCATTTTGTTCATGTATCATTTTTTCTGATTTTATTTAGTTGTCTACCTTGTTATTTTGTAACTCCCTTAGCTTCTTCAAGACAAATATTTTGAATTATTTTTTCAGGCAATTTATAAATCTCCATTTCTTTAGTGTAGGTTAATGGAAATTTATTTTGTTCATTTGATTGTGTTTCCCTGATTTTTCATGTTCCTTGCTGCTCTGTGCATTTGAAAAAACAGACATTTTTCCCAGTCTTTAAGGACTGGCTTCATCAGGGAAAGACCTCACCATTTAACCCAGCTAGAGATTCTTGGATTCTTTCAATCCATTTTTATGGATATGTCTTCTTTGGACTTGTGCCTATGGATTCGTAAGAGGGAGTTTTTTGCTTTCTTTTTGCTTTTTATTTTTTTCTAGGAACCCATAAAATCTTGCTCCTTCTGGTGTCTGACTTCTCGACCACAGGCTGGGATGTCAGAGACGTACTCCTTCTACTCACCCTTCTTCCTTATGGAGAGGCCTTGAGTCTGTGCTTCTCCCAATCTTGTTGAGTTGTGCTGTGTACACCAGGCCACCTGCTCTTTTTCCTTTGTTCTTAGCAGTCCCCACAAGATTATGAGAACTCTGTTGACACTCTGCATGAGGAAAGACAGAAACTGGCCCCTTGGTCAGTGCACCAAAAGGCCAAGGATGTTGAAGACATGCTCCCCTCCTCTCTCTCCTAGAGGAGAGGTCTCAGATTGTATGTCTTCCCTCAATTTCACAGAGCTGTGCTGGCACAGAAAGCTGTCTGCCTCTTTTTCTTTGTTCTTAACTGCCCCCACATGTTCAGTTTATGCTAGTCCAGTATTATTTTATATGAGGCAAGGTAGAAACAAACCTCTGAACAGTGCTCTATAAGGCCATAGACATTGGAAGCATGTTCTACTCCTCTCCATCCCTCCTGTGGGAGAAACCTCAGGTTCTGCACCTTCTCTCTATCTCATAGAGCTTTGCCAGCTGCAGCAAGCCCCTTGCCCTTCTTACTTTGTTCTTAACTGCACCAAGACATGGTTATGTTAGTTCTCTCAGCATTCTGTGTGGGATGAGGCAGAAACCGACTCCTTGGGCAGTATGTTGAAAGGCCAGAAAAATTGAAGACATGCTCCACTCTCTCTTTCCCCCTGAGGGGGAAGTTACAGGCCGAGGTGTTCTCTCTTGGTACTAGGCTGTGGTGGCTTGCAGGAGGGGTTAATGTAAAATGAAATTGCTCTTTTTACCCATTTCAATGTGGCTGTTCTCTTTTTTGTGCTCATCAGGAGTACCGAAAATTATGCAATACTCATAAATGTATTTTTGTCCATATGTTGTTGTTAAATTGGTGTTTCTGTGGACAGGTTGGGGAGGGGTATCTTGCTGATGTCACTCCTGGAATTAAGAATCTCAATTAAAGGAAGAGCAATCATTGATCCTAACCCTTCAGGAGCATCCTGAGTGGACAGGAAAGTTAGCCTGTAGGTAAGAGTGAATGGAAAGGCACTTCACTTTACTTCCTCTGTCTTGTCTTTGAGAGATAATGTTCCAAGTTGCTGAAAAGAAACAGGAAGTTATAAGAAAGTGGAAATGCCAGGCTTTGTTTTGTGAAGTTTAACACAAGAGATGTAAAGACCCATATGGATGGAGAACCTTACCGCATCACATTGGAATAAAGAAATTTAACTCTTAGGCAATGAAAATAGATCTGTGCTATTGTGAGCAGCAGAAGAAACACCTGCCATTTAAAAAATAACAGAGAGGCAGGATGTTTGGCACAAGTGAAGAAGTTTTAATGGCCACTGCAGAGAGATCCAGCAAGTAGAGGGCTTAGGGCCACTGTATATAACACCGGGACTGTCAGATACCAGATATTACTGGACCCTGGCCTCACAGGCAGTCCTCCCAGTTTTGTTGTCTTGAGAAGAGCTACTTTTTTTAACCATTCTTTTGGGTACTCTGACCTTGATTGTCCTTCCTTCTTCCCCCACTGCTCCCATGACTGTGTGCCCTAGGATCTAAGAGCTCTGTGTGTGCCCCTGTGTGAGCCCCATTTGAGAAGCAAAGCCAAAAATACATTCAGCAAGAGAGTCGCCCAAAATTGGAGTTTCTCACCTACAGAATTCTGACTAATAAACACATTATACACACTGCTTCAGGCAAAATTCTGTCATATATCCATGGTCACAGTTACATTTTTGGCCAAGGCACTACTCCACACCTTTCCATGCTAGTCATCAAAGTCTGTCAAATAATACAGCAACAATCAATGGCTTTACAAGTTTTCGCTGAAAACTTTGTCCATAATGATCTTTATTTGCTCAGTCCTATAGCACAAATACAATGTATCAAACATAAGTTGGCCTTTAATCATATTCTCTGTAGTATGTAGAACAGCACATCTAGCTTTGGATTCAGACAGAACTGGGCTTGAATTTCATTTCTACCATTTGGTATGTGACCTTGGATGAGTTTCTCAAATTTTGTATCTCAGGTCAGTAACTATCTTATAAGGTAGAGTACTCATTTAATAAAATATTGTATGTTAAGAACTTAGCTGAATGTCTGACATACGGTAGGAATTCAAGCAATGTTAATTATCATTATTATTGTTATCTGTTATCCTTTATCCCACCTAGATTGTAAGCAACTAGAGGGCATAGGCATGTTGTATGCTTTTTTATGACCATCACAATATCAGGAACAGCACTATTGTGCTGCCAGGTGGGAACATGAAATCAAGTACTTCTACATTTTAGAGGATATTTTTAAAGCAGTACTGCACCTTGAAGCAGAAACATTGGTCCCAAGGCCAAATCTTCATTTCTGCTTTTCATCCATTTCTTCCTGTCTCTCTAGGTATCTTGAGCCATCAACATTCTATCCCTTCAAATATTGAAACTCTCATTCTCTGTAAGCTTCTTTCCTTTCATCTAGAATGGGCTCATCTCTCCTCTACATCAAAAGCATTATCTCATAGCTTTTTGTTTTCCAACACACCATTCTATTTCTTTTTATTTGTGTCCTCAGATACACGGAAGAGTGTTCCACCGGTATTACTGTTATTTTTACACCCCTCAATCACTCCTTAGTTCTGTTACTTGGAAGCTGTGCTACTCCTGTGTTGAAACCATTTATTCATCTCTCACTAGTGACCTGTGATTCATTCATCCTAAATTTCTCTTTCCAGTCTTGCTATCTGAACTTTCTGCATGCATAACACTGTTGACTTGCATTTCCATCTTATCATTTTCTTCTTGCTTGGTTTCTATGCCACTGTATTCTCCAAGTTCTTCTTGATTCATGGAATATTTATTCCAAGGTGACACAATAAATGGTAAATGGTTCTTTCCACAGATAACTTCTGTTTTCTATAAACATTTCTCTGATTTGGCAGATCCCTTGCACCAGTGCAGGTAGTTTCCAAATCTAATGTTTTCATTCCTTGTGTTTGGGATATGACTTTTCAGTATTTTGCATATTCTGCCAATTTTAGTACTGAAATATTGGTGTTTTTGTTGATTTCATGCCATTATTTTGGTATTTTAGAAACCTGAATTATTTATGCATTAAGATCTTCACATAGAGATATAAACTGTATTAAAATTTGAATCAAAGAGAAACTGATAAAGAAATCATTATGGCACCAAAGATCAGGTATATTGATCATCTCAATTTTACCCATAATCAGGATTGAGCCCCAATTTATGTCCAGAGGTCCCTCATGAAGTTGTCTTGGGATGGAGGATAGAGACTTTGGGGATGGATATGAAGTGAAGCAAAAGTAGAGGGAAAAATATGGAGTGAAAGAGGGGGCTCAGCCCTTCCTCTGGATTCTGACCATGATTCTGTCCCCATGACAAGTCTCTCCACTCTGCAGAAACATGGCCACTTGGGATATTGTTAAAAACATTAATTTCAAAATTTTGTTTTAATAATGTTCCCCAAAGAGGAGTAAGTCCAGTGCCCCCTCAGGTCCCATTCACAAGTTCAGAGCCCAGGGCAGCCACTCCTGTTGCTTTATCTAGGGGCATATCTGCAACCCCGCATCCCTTTTCTTTTTCCTCCAGAGTAATATCTGTTCTCGTAGGGCTTCACTTCTTCCCTAGGTTAATTTATTTCAACCAGGACTTTCTTTCTCAATCAAGCTACCTGGAGAGGCTCAAAGGAGAAGGACAGAGGAACCTCAGGCCTGGTCCCTAGACCTCTTCTGATGGCATCAAAGAGCAAAGTGTAAAGATAATATCTCCCCCCTACTAGAACACAAGTTCCATGAGTGAATGTTACAAAGGGAATATGCATATTTTTACACCACTTATGAACTGCTTGTTGTATATTAAACATAACTTGTCATACATTTAAACATATTTGATGTATTTCTATCTATTACAGTTAAAATCCACTTGAAAGCTCAAATTGCCACATCTTGGACCAGTGAAAACCTCTTCAGGTTTTTTTCTGAGTCCTTTAGGCACAGCTCTGATAGTTTTTGATGCATTTTTTGTTGTACATTATGAGAAGATGTTCTAGGCTTATTTTGCCCCAAACCTGGAATCATTCATTTCCCCAAGAAGTCCTGGTTTCTCTTAGTGGGGAATGGTATTTCAGGAACAAAATCTGTGTGCTAGGCATACTTATTGCTACTGGGTTGGTCATTGTTTTTAAGCCATTTCAATGCATACAGTTAGAGGAAAATATAGTTAAATATAAGAAACCTCCAATTTATACTCAAGACTGCAATGGTTTTACTTAACCTCTTTTTTCTTAAATCTGTATTGCCTTTTCCCACACCTAGCATCTTAGTTCTCAAGAACATTGGGGATAAGAGAATTAAAATATTACATAATTATTTACTTGCTCTTCCCACATTCAATATACATTATTTTCAGAATAGCAATGCCAATACTAGCACCAATAATGATTACTGAATACAGTTGAAACATTTTTTGCACATGTTCTACCCATTATTTTATAGCTTAATTGCATCTTCAAGGTCAGAGAATTTATATTACATTCTCTACTTATTTTGTTTTCATTCTACAGGTGGATGTATTTTTAATGGTCATTACTAATCCTTATGTCCCTGCACTTATTTTTGCCTGAAGCTAGTTCTATATAGTAGAATTTTTGGGAAGGAATCATAAGAACAACATCCTTAGTTCTTGTATGCTGATGACAGTTTATCTATAGACTTTATACTCAAAAGTCAGTTTTACTGAATAAAACATGGTTATCTTACATTTTCTTTCCTACAGTATTTTAAATATTTTACTTGATTCTTGTTTTACCAAAAAGTCTGATCATCTGAGTTTCTTCCCCTTACAAATGATTTGGTATTTTTGTTTGAATGGCCCAAATGTCTTTTTCTTTCTCTTTAAATTCCACTTTCTCTTTAAATTCTTTAAATTTTTCTAGGAATATCTCAGATTTGGTTATTTTGTTTCAATATTGTAAGGTGTGTAGCATGACCTTTTGATATGTAATTTCAAATCATTTTGTATTTCAAAAAAGTTTTCTTAAATTATAATCTTAATATTTATTCTGTAATCTTACTTTTATTCCACCCTACCCCCAATTTGTGTTATGCTGTTA
Organism: Daubentonia madagascariensis; assembly: GCA_023783475.1. Classification (NCBI taxonomy): domain Eukaryota; kingdom Metazoa; phylum Chordata; class Mammalia; order Primates; family Daubentoniidae; genus Daubentonia; species Daubentonia madagascariensis. Next base: position 6,960,464 of record JAKFHU010002220.1, read on the forward strand.
TATGTATTTGGATCTTCTTTGCTTGTCTTCTGTATTTGCCACATTTTTGCAAATCCTTCTCATCACTTCATTTTGAATTTCTAAAATATTTCTTTCTTCTTATATTTTGAAAATATTATCTGTTGTACATACTTGCTTTTATGTTCCTTCTAGTTTAATCCTCATTTCTGAAATGCTTTTCTCCTTTTATTTTTAATTCTTTTCTGATTTCTACCACCACACTCTAAGTAGTTTCTAATTCTGACTAATTCTATTTTTTTACATCATATGTAATTTTTGTAACATCTTTTAGCTTATTTTTAAAAATGTTAAGTTATAGTTTTCCTCTTTTTGTGATGTATTTTTCTGGCACTTTAAAATTTTCAGTTTGTCTGAAATTCTAATTCTATTCCCTTTATCCTCATATTTTTTATATGAAATTTGACTTCAATTATTCTTTGTTACTTAATTTTATGTAAAATCATTTTCCCTAAATTTTTCAGAGGAAGACATGGTTCAGGATATTCTTTCAACATCATGTTCTAGAACTCTTTCTTCTGTTGTTTCTAAAATCTCTATTTCTTTTCCCAATTTCATTTGGACCTATTTTTCTTTAGTCTCTCTTATCCCAATACTGTTTAATTTTGAATCATTTTGCACCAGTTATTCCCCTTCTTGTAGCTTTGTTGTTGAATGACGCTTTGGCTCTTTAGTTTTTGGAAACAACCCAGGTGCCCATCAATACACGAGTGGATCAATAAAATGTGGTATATGTATACCATGGAGTATTACTCAGCAATAAGGAACAACAGTGAATTAACACATCTGGTATTATCCTGGTTGGAGCTAGAACCCATTCTTCGAAGCGAAGTGTCACAGGATTGGAAAAACAAGCACCACTGGTACTCACCATCAAATTGGTACTAACTGATCAACACCTACATTCACACAGGGCAATAATATTCATCAGGGGGCGGGCAGGCGGGAGGGGGGTGGAGGGGATGGGAAAAACTCTCACTGAAGGGATGCGGGGAGCACAGTTTGGGCGATGACTATGATTGTAGCTCTGACACGGGCAGTGCATGGGCAATATATATAGCCAAAGTGTTGTACCCCCATAATATTCTGAAATAATAAAAAAAAGAATTCAAAACTACAGTCCTTTCAAATTTCACTGCAGACCTTGTATTTATCTGCTGTTGAAGTGTGTGAAATCCCTCCCAGTTCTAGCTTCTGTTCTCAAATTGGCTCCCTGAGCTTTGCCCTGAGAGTCTATTGTTTATTTGGTGCTATAAGGTCCATGAGATGTTATGTTGATTTCCTCTGCTTTCTCCTGTGAAGATGCTGATACTACACAAGTATTAGTCTGTCAGTGTTTGGTTCTTATCTGCTCGTGTTTGGGAGTTCATGAGTACATTTTGTCACCTAGATTTTTGTACATGTTTGCCATGGATTTAGGGTTTTGCTATCTTAGTTGCTTTATATTATATGGAAATTTGAGTAGACTAAAAGCCACACTGTTGCTGCCATCCTCCCCAAAACTCAAAAATACTTTTTTGCATTTTGGACTATGTAAGTGTACTACCTATTAAACACAGATTTTATGTTAAAGTATTTGTTTAATTTAAAAAAAGGAGATTTCCATCCTTGAACACACATATTTTATTTTGTATTACCTTATTTTTTTTCTTCACAGACTGTCAGTGCCTAAATTAACTTCTTTATTTTTTCCTCTTTATTTTTCCTATGATATTAATTTCCTGATTGTTGGAGGCTTTCCTTGGATGACATTTACTTAATTACACATCGAAATATAGTAACTTTTCAGTGGATAAACTCGAAAGACATTACATTAAACAAGCAACCAAGTAGTAGAACAAATAGATATGTCATGTAGATCCTCATATGATGCACTGAGGACACTATATCACTTCCGTGTTATTTCTGCCAGAACCTCCTAATCTAATCATAAGGAAACATCAAACAAACCCAAATTGACTGACATTCTACAAACTAACTGGCTAGACTTCTTAAAAAATGTCAGGGTCATGAAGATTCAGAAACTGTTCTAGATTAAAGCAAACTAACAGAACTGGATAAATAAATGTAACGTATGATGCTGAACTGGACTGGGAAAGGTTATATATTTTTAGTTTGCTCTTATAGATATCAGTAAAACAACTGGGGAAATCTGAATAAAATCTGTAAATTATATAAATGCACTATATTAATTACAATGATTTGATTTTGATAATTGCACTGTGGTTATATAATAGAACACCAATAATTTTCAGAAATGTGTACTAAAGTATTCAAAAATAAGGGGGTATTATGACTGTAACTTACAGTTAATTCTTGTTTTTCACAATAGTTGTGTGCTATAATGTGGTGAATACTGAGCCATTGCTTCTAGGGGAAATACAGGGTCAGGTTCCTATGAGCCTGTAATCACACATTTTCATTAACTGATTGTCTTAGTCTGTTTGTGCTGCTATAACAAAATGCCTTGAGACTGGGTAATTTATAAAGAGCAAAACTTATTTTCTCACAGTTTTGAAGGCTGGGAGGTCCAAGATCAAGGCACTAGCAGGTTCAGTCTCTGGTGAGGGTTACTCTCTGCTTCAAAGATAGCACTTTCTTACTGCATCCTCCAGAGGGAACAAATGCTATGACCTTACCTCACATAGCAGAAGAATGAAAAAGCAAAAAGCAAAAAGGACCTAAACTAGTTCCCTCCAACCCTTTTGTAAGGCACGAATCCATTTATCAGGGCAGAGCCCTCATGACTCAATTACTTCCCAAAAGGCCCCACCTCTTAATACCATGACAATAGAGATTAAATTTCAACCTGTACTTTAGAGGTGATGCATTCAAACCATAGCACCAAACAATACATAACCTTATATGTTTTTCTGTTTAAACACACTTTATTTAATGTATATTATTAGGTCATGAAAATTGAACTCATGGTCAACAGCACTGTAATTCATGCCTAATGAAGCTTATTTAACACAAATATTTTCTCCATAAGGCACAAATATAATTTAATATTTTAATATATTATTAAAAATATAAATAGAAAAATGATAATGCATGTGTAATTAATATATAATGGATAATCTGGTTGAAAAGTACACAAGAGAATTCTTTGTACTAACTTTCCAATTTTCCCATTATTCTGAAATTATTTGATAATAAAAAGTAAAAACAAACAAACAAGAAAAAACAAGTAGAGTTTTTCCCCTGTTATTTATTGATATAACCCAAGTAATAGCTAGGAGAGCACCTGGAATGCACTCCGTAAATACTTCTTTAGGGAATGAATGATTAATGTCAAGTTACAGATCAAGTCTCAAGAGCTAGGGTTAAGAATATTCCCCATAAAAGTGGTGGAAGAGTAAATGGGAATCAATCTCTGTACAAGGAGGCACGTATAGAGAAAGGCTGGTTTAGTGCTATGGTTTCCATCCTTGATTAGATGTAGAAATCTCAAGAATGTTTAATTTACTCTTCCTCTTATCATTTCCCACAATAATAAATTGTGATTGGTATGCTTATAGACTACCCTAATTAAAGAAATAGTAACTGTGCATCAGTCAATGTTATAGACCTGCTCATTTTTGAAAGTACAATTTCCTCAAGTATTTATTAAATGTTAGAAGCATTCAACTGACCTTTGTTTGATCTCAGACATAACTTGTGATAGCCCCAGGTTTGATATGAACTTGGCCCAGGACTTTACTTATTCAGTACATGTCATTTAGTATTCTGCCCATCTAGGCATCTTATTTTAGAATCAACCATATGGAATTTTGATGCCAAGGCTTATCTTAATTCTGAGCTATCTGATAGCATGGTAATTACTACAAAGCCATCAAGTACCACCAAACAATTTGCATCTCCTTAGGGAGTAATTTTCCTGCAGGACAAATAGCAGTTGTCAAAGGACTAAGAATAATTTTGTTTACAAGCACAGATTTAGAAACCACTAAACAAGTAGGAACATGCACTGAAGATGTGACTTTCACTCTTAAGTATCTGACTTTAAATCATTAAGCTTTAAATGCTTATAGTGAAAAAAAAAAAACACTTCAGCTCTTCTGATGAGCAGCAGGAAATTGGGCCTCTGTGGTTCTTCTTAAACCATTAATGGGAATGTATGTTAAGAACTCTTGTTTATTCTTACCACCTTGATTATAAAAATATTCAAGACTAGAAAAGGAACTTTTTTTCTTTAAATTAATTAAATTCAGTCCAAACAAATTCATTAACCATGAATCAATCACCTCTTTGTACAAGACACTGTGCATAGTGCATAAGAATACACTCCTTGATTTCAAAATATTTTGATTCCTTTGCTTTACACGGTGCAGCAAGACACCAAAACATGTGCATGTACCCCTTTGGACTGCTGATATTTACTCACCCGCCTGGTTGCTCTTTCTCATATGAGATACTTTAGATTTTAAAAATTCAATTTATTGCTTGAGAATCACAACTTATTTAATCACAAATACCAATATTGTTGCTCTATTTGACTCTGTAGAAATAAAGTTTGGTATTATAAACATTATGCTTTTGTCCATTATAAATTACCCTACTATAATAGAAAGAACATAAAGATTTATCCCATCAGAGCCTGTAATGTTGCTGAAACTGCACTTTCATTATTATTTCCTGACCTAAATTGCCTTCAAAAATAAAATAAATTAGTGTTTAAATTATGCATGGGTATATGATGTATTGATGTTTCAAATTATAGAGAGAGATGATGTTCATCAAATTATTAAATAAAAATTTTAACGTCAATCTAGGCACCTCCTAGACATTTAGTTTTTCAATCGGCCATGATTTTTTGGCTTAGAACATTAATTAAAACACCTTCATGCTAAGAGGTTTTTGCTTCCCCTGTTAACTTTTCCTGGAATTGATGTACTTTGACAGACTGGGACTATATTGCAATAGTTATAGAAATAAAGCTGAGTTGGATATGTTCATATTCCCTGAAAATTTTTGATAGCTAAACACGTTATCTGAGCTTACATAACTGCTGTCTATAAGATTGTTACCTGAGACAAAGAATTACCTCATCAGTAGAGCCAATATAATGTAGTTAGTTAGCTGGTACTCAACTTTGCCATTTTTTTTAGTATCAAGCTATATCTAACAAAGTAAGAGGATAATGTTTGGGATCTCCACAACTAGCAATAAGAGATCACATAGAATAAACATTTGTCTATACAGTATCAACTAGAGATGTGCCAGTTACCCAGATAAATGTGTGGATAAATGAATGGGTAATTTATGTATCAGAAATCCCTATGAGAACTGTAATTTTCCAAAATACATAATCATAATTATTTATCTCATCAACACTTTGTAAATAATATTTGTAACAGTATTAATACTGGACTTTGAATTAACCAAAACTTCTTAGCAAGTTGGTGAGTTTATTTGGTTTCCATCATGATTTCTGTAGTTATCAACTGCAATAGGATCTCCATCAACTGTGAAAATGTTCCCAAAAGAATGAATGTGCCCTGATACCATCCATTCATTTACTGTACACAGACAGAGCTAAGTTGAAGGCCATTTTTTTTCTTCACTATCTCTCATCAATTAATCTGTCAATGAGAAGAAAAGTGTCTTCCTTCCCTACAAAATTAAGTTTCTGTAGCTTTCTGGTTCAGGAAATTGTATACGTCTATTACGTGATCAACACTTTATTGTTTGATGCCAAATCATCTCCAGATATTTATTATACCACGTTATAATCATTCACCTTATAATCATCATAGCAGGGTAGTGTCATACTACTAAAATTGCCAAGGCGGTACTTTCTAAATAGTCAGAAACTATTAATACAATTTCAATTTTCTGAGAAACCACCTTGAAGAGCAAAACTACATGGGAGTTTTCCAATTTTAATATTCATACTTCTATGCCTGATTTTAAAATAGTACTGTTTACATATTTTATAGATAAAAATGTTCTCTCAAACATATTATTTCAAAGCAATTGCAAAATATATGAATTTTGAGTGAAAATTTTAAGAGTGGCATTTCATCAAGTAGCTCTCTGAAAACCACCAGAGAAAACATTTAACAGGGTCAGGATAAGGTACCACAGACAATGAAGAACTGGAAAAGGATATATCAAGTTAAAGCTCTAGTCTGTGCCACTGAGTAAGTCACATTTTTTTCTGCACTCTTAACTATATAATACATGGTTTGGATTTGCTTAAAATTCTCTGTTTTGATATATTGTTATAATTTTTTTAAATGTGGAAATTGTTCAAATTAAAAGTTTGTCTTTCCTTTCATAGATATTAAAAATAGTAAAGAAAAATGATGGAATAGAAGGTCATCTACCCAAAAAAATGGTGGTTATCTTATTGGAAAAAAATATATGAGGCCAAAGAGTTAGAATCCTGTGACAAATACCCTATTAAATAAACATAATTCTTCTTTGAATGGATATAAAGACAGTCTATTAAATCCCAGCCAGTCTAGGTATACAGAAACAGCCATTCACAGCATGCATTATTTTGGAACCACTCGAAAATACTGACACTTCTGCAATCTTCTTCTTTGAGTTTCAAGTTTGACAAGAAGAACTCATTCACATCCCTTCCTAAGCATTCATAGGGTGCTGCTGAATAGAGTCAGCTGTTATCTTTGCCCATTGAACCTTCAAGCTCACCCTAGACGTAACTGCCTAGAAATCCCACTTAAACCCTGGTATCCTCCATTGATTGTCTCTTCCCAAAGCTTTTTCAGCAATTTTACATGGAAATAATTATTCCTTCCTTCCTTTCTTCCTTCTTCCCTCCCACCTTCCCTCTCTCCCTCTCTCACTTCCTTCCCTCCCCCTCCCTCCCTCTTTTGTACTGAAAATCTGGGAATAGATTATGTTATTGGCTTTGCAGTCTTCTATGATGGATAAAAAAAGGAGTAGGAAGACTATGTACCAAGTAGGCACTGAGGGACAGTTGGGGCCCACGTGCAGGACTTGTCTGGGTGTGGTGTGCAGCAGCAGAACAGCAGTCACACATTCGTGGCTATACAATGTGATCCCACATGGAGCAGGCATGACTTCAGGGTGAATCCAAGAGGGATACCGAGGACAGTTTTTTTTTTTCTGTTGAAGTTTTGGAGTCCAATCTCCGGATGGCAAAGGGAAGAATCGGGCGGATGAATAACAACAATAGATGCTTATAGCCTTGCTCAGAAGGCTGCATTCTGTTAGAGTGTACTTTAGGTACCAGCAGAGTGGAGCTATGATTCCAGAAATTCAAGAATAGAAAAAGAATCTCTCTCACTCACTGACTACTATTGGAAGGTGAATCTTTTCATTCTACAATTTGAGCTAAGGCATAACTCACGACTGCTACTGGGAGAGGAAACCTGTTGGCTATTACAAATTATTCATGTCAGATTCTTCCTTAGTGGCAGATTTTGATAAAAAGCATGAGATTGCACTGACACTTGGTTTGGCAACAGTGATTCACAAAAAAGAAGAAGGGATTGAAAAGAGGTATCAGAGAGCTGGGGGTCAATGGACATTCTTTTAAAAATTTGGTCTGTACATAACTGTGATGTTTTGAAATAAAACCTATGTGACTTTCCATGCAGCATAACTAATTATCAATGTAGTGTTTTACTAGGACTTGGTTAAGAGACATATGATTTAGCTGGAATGACAACCCAGAGAGAACAACAAATAAAATACCTATTAAAAGAGTAATATGGCAAAAGAAGTGTCCTGTCAGGTACTGAAATGTCCTCTAAAGCTACAAAATAAAAATTCTTACTGTGGTGCTGAGGCCAGAATTGACAGAGCAGTGGAAGAAGTAAATATTTCAAAACCACACTTTAAAATGCATTAAATATCCAAAGGGAAATTACTAGCTTTTACATAGTTCCGAGATAATTAATATATAAGAAATAGTTTGAGAAAAAAATTTTTACTTGTTACAAAACTTGGGTGAAAAATAACAAACATCCTCTCAAATATGTAGCTGAGCTCCCACGACAGTAAAGGGTATTCTCCAGATGCTGAAAATCAAAGCAAAGCTAAAAAGTAAAGAGTGGTAGAGACTGAAGTCATTACCTGGAGTTGATCACAAACCTGGGAAAACAAGAGGTTTGTTTTTTATTGCCACAGAAAGACAGGAGGTAAAGCCAACCACTCTTGGTGGAGGTTCAACATGATGATACCATATAAATCTAAAACTTTTGATAGTTACACCTGCAGAGAAGGAGTGAACTAGAAAAAAATTAATCTTTCAGTACAGGGGTGTAACATGAAACTTGTCAGGTTTGGCCAGAGCTCTGGGTGAGAAAATTCTCCGCAGAGGGTTCTTAACTACTTACCTGCTCTCATGAAGTTCTTACTTCCTGAGCTGAGAACATAATAAAAACTAATTATTTCCACACCCATGTTCATAGTGGTGCTATTTACAACAGCCGAAAGGTGGAGGCAACCTAAATATCCATTGATAAATGAATGAATGAAGAAAACGGGGTACATACATACAAGGGAATATAATCTGGCCTTAAAAAGGAGGGAAATTATGACACATGTGCCAACAGGGATGAACCTTGAGAATAGTATGCTAAGTGAAATAAGCCACTCACAAAACTATATGACTCCACTTATGTGAAGTATCTAAAGTACTCAAACTTACAGAAACAGAACGTAGACTGTCGGTTAACAAGGCTGGGGGGAGAAGTGGGGGAAGGGAAGGTGTTCGATGGGCATAGAGTTTCAGTTCTGCAAGATGAAAAGTTCTGGAGATCTATTTCACAATAATGTAAATATACTTAATACTACTGAACTGTACACTTAAAAATGATTAAGATGGTAAATTTTGTTATGCATTTTTACCACAATTTATTAATTAAAAAAAAGATGAGCAAAAAAGGGACAGAGTTTGATAGCAGCAGGTGTGTCAGGGGGAAATCAAAGCAAATAATCTCTAGAAGGGTGTACCCTCAACACAGGCAGCTTGAGACTCCCATAAATATAAATCCCAGGAACTCATAATTGCAAAGATCCTAAGAAATAAGTAAGATATGATCAACAGATGAGATATGATCAAAATTAGGTAAAAACAACAAATGACAGGTAGGAGGGGGTGGAGAGGATTGGAAAACTCACACCTAATGGGTGTGGGGCACACTGTCTAAGGGATATTCATGATTGTAGCCCTGACTTGAGCAGTGCATAGGCAATATATGTAAGCAAAGTGTTTGTGCCCCCATAATATTCTGAAATTTAAAAAAGCAAAAACAGAAAAAAACCAATGACAGAATATAATTTAATATATTCAAAATTCAAAATATCATCAAAATTCAATAACAATAAAACTCTTGGATACAAATCATTAAACAGGTATATTAAAATGCCTAATAAATTATAGGGGAAAAGAAAATAGAAAGAGGAGAAAGATTTATGAAAGCAAAGCAGTATAAAAAATAAAACAAGAACTAGACATGAAATATAAAATTTCATCCACTGATATTTAAAGTTCAATGGGTGACCTTAACAAGATAAGATAATATTTAAGAACTGAGGGATTGAACTGAAGAACTTTTTAGGAACTAGGACAAAAACTCCAAGAGACACAAAATAAGAAAGAGAGATTAAAATATGTGGATAGTAGAATAAAGATTAATATATATCCAATTATGTTTAGAAGGTAAGACCAAAGAGAATTGGGAAGAGGTGATAGTTGATGAGATATATGTTGGGAATTTTTTAGGATTGATTAAAAGAATGAATTCTTCTGATTCAAGAAGCACAACACAGTCCACAACAAGACATGCCATAGTGCGATTTCAGAACATTAAAGACAATGAGTGCAGGACAGTTCTCTGGGTGGCCTTGAACTGACCTAATGTTTCCCCTTTTCTTGCCTATAGTTAGTTCTCAAAAATAGCTGTGGAATGTGCTTGGAATGTAACATCCTGAGATAAAGGGGGATATGGCCAGAATAGCCTAGGCTTTGTTCTGGTCCCCCCATAGAACAGGAAGTCCTTCAACACTTTGGCCCAGTGAGTCATGAGACCCCAAGGTATATAACCTGGGAAGGGCTGCCTTTCAGGGTCTCTTATCTGCAGTGCAAGTGGGGCACACATAGCTAAGACTTCTTCTACCCTGAGCATCATTCTGAGCCATGGGAGACCAACTCACAATGAATCCTAGGCTTCTGTTGTCCCTTGCTATCTATGTGTAATAAATTCATTTCATGTAACTCATTGCATATGAATGTGTTCTTTCTCACCAGACTCAGGCAAACTCATAACCCGTGCACAGTGAACTTGCTTCACAATGAGAGATCATAAAAACATCAGAGACAACAAAATATCTAAAAGAATATATTGTATTAACAGAAGAATTGTCATGAGTAACAGTAAAATCCATGAAACAGAATTATGTCTTTAATTTTCTCTAAGAAATTATCAAATTATAATTACATTCCATGTTAAATTATCATTTAAAATAGTAATAAAATGACATTTTCAGATAAATAAAAACTGAGATGGCTCATCACCAATAAATAGCTTACTAAAGGCACTCTAAATAATATAGTTGAAGAAGGAAATCGAAAGCAGAAAGAAAGTCTAAGAAGCAAGAAGAAATAGTGAAGAAACTGGTAAACTGGTCATAAACCTACTTCCTGTACTGAGCCTCAGCCCTCTTCTTCATCTCCCTCTAGTCATCTTTTTTCAATTTCTAGTGTAATTCCACTTTGATCAGAGAACATGCACATCTCATTTAATTTTACCCTTTGGAATTTGCTAGGATATGATTTATACAAACCAGCATACTGTCAGTTTTATTTAATGTTCCATAAGCAATTTAAAAGATCATGTATTCTTTAAATGTTTGGTGTAGGCTAGCTGTACATAAATAAGATAAAACTTAATTGTTTTGTTCAAATTTCTATACGCTTTCTGATTTTTTTGTCTTTTTGTTCTATCAGTTATTGAGAGAGGTGCATTAATAACACCAACTTTAGTCTTCAGCTTTCTATGCAGGGGGGTCAATTGTAGGTAAATGTTCCTTCTGCAACTCTATAAAATATTGAATACATTGCAAAGATCATATAAGAGAGCTTTGGAATCAACAAGAACCAGATGATCTAAAATTCCAGAGACGAACAACTCCTTCCAAAGTAAGCTAATGACTTCTGGCTGTCTTCTTCCATGAGGGCACATGACAATTTTGAGTATGGGCTGAGAATCAGACTGGGGACTGGTAGAGGGCTTCTATTAGAGATAAGAGAAATCAAAAGAGCTTTTGGAGGCCAAGCAGAGCTGGCATGACAAATTAAAAATCAGAAAAGCCCCAATCACAAGGTCAGTTTCCCCATAGGACTTTACTGAGATCCTAGGCATTGCAGGAGGCTGAGGGAGCTACACTAGAAAGGAAAAGTGAAATCTATTTCATTTTGTGGTGCAGAGGAGACAACAATTCCTCTAAAGGAAGGAGATCTGCAAGAAACACATGATTGGTGTGCTTCTAAGATAGTTTGAACATATACGAAGCCAGGGCCTAAAGAGCTAAACTCAAAAAGCTCGGAAAGGAAGAATGTTCAGGGTAGAGCAGACAAATACCATTAGGCTCTCAATTAAAAGCTTGGGAAGGCCACATCCATGGAAGATATTGGGTCAGAAAAGCCTTGTGAAATTTCCTGCAGTCTCATGGTGCTTAGGACAAGTACCATGTCCTCCTGATATTTGCCAGATTTCAAACCTGTAAAGAGTAGGAGTCTAAAGAGTTAAGTTTAAATCTCCAAAGAACAGAACTTCCAGGGTGGAGATAAGACCCACCAGGTTCTCCAAAAAAAAAAAAAAAAAAAAAAAATCAGGGTTTAGGGGATGGGGTAAGCAGTAATTCTCGAGACAAGGGAAAACTAGAAATAATTGAGCTTTTCTCAGCAATGTCTCCACCCTATCCCCTGTCCAATATAGGAGATCAGTACTTCACCCTATCTACCTAACAGAGAAAGTAAGAAATACTTCCTGCTGAAAAATATCATCTGGGGCTACTACATTATTTTATATACAATATGTGATATATAATTTTAAAAAGAAGGCAAACAGAAACTATGGAATTCAGCAATTAATAAAAGACATTTTTGAAGTACAAAAAACAAAATATATTGCCAATTTAGAATTCTATTCCAAGTAAAAAAAATCCTTCAAAAATAAGATGGATTATTAAAAAAAAAGTGTTCAGACAAACAAAACTTGAAAGATTTTGTCACCAGCTGACATGCATAATAAAGAATAATTAAGAAAGTTCTTCATGCTGATGGAAAATTATCCCAAGTGGAAGTACGGAATGATATGAAGAATGAAAAGTACTGAAAATAGCAAATATTTGGATAAATATAAGGGGATATTGAATGTTTTAAATGATAAAATAATAGTTTTGTGGAGTTTATAACTTATGTTGAAGTCAAAATATATGACACCATTAGCTCAAATGACAAAAAGGGGCTAAGATAGCATTAAATTGTGATATTTACATTCTTCAGAAAGTGGTAAAACTACTAAGTTAAATTAATTATTATAGGTCAGCTATGCACTTGATGTCTCTGGGGTAGTCACCAAAAAAGTCATATATGAATGCAAAACTAAATAGCAGAAGATGAGAAAAATAGAGCCAAGGAACAGTTAATTAATCCAACATAGGCTAAAAAGAAGGAATAAACAAATAAAAAAGAGGAGCGATACAAAAAGCAAGATAGTGAACTTGAAACCAACTCTATCAGTAGTAACATTAAATATAAATGGAATAAACATTCTAACTAAAAGGCAAAGTTTATTAGAGGATAGAAACAAAGCAGAACAAAGCCAAATCTAATCAAATGCTGTTTACAGTAGACATATAATTTAAGAGCATAGTTTGGAAATAAAAGAATTGAAGGAGACATACTACACAAATAATGACCAAAAGCACTCTGTAATGGCTATATTAGACAAAATAGATATTAAGGCTAGAAATATTGCTAGAAATGACAAAAAGATAAAGTCAAGAGAGTGGATAAAATAATATTTCTCTCAATATATACAGAATTTTTAAATAAAATTTCATATTCATCTATGATTCTTAAAAAATCAGCAAAGTAAGAATAGAACTTCCTCAACCTAGCAAAGTTTGTCTATAAAATATTTAATTTAGCATCATATTTATGGTAAAATACTGTGCACTATTTTCTCGAAGTTAGAAACAAGAAAAATATGACTTCTATTATGTCTTCTATTTGGCATTGTGCTAGAAATCTTAGTACAATAAGGCAAGAAAAGGAAAATGAAATAAAAGTATGAGGATCGGAATGCATGAAGTAAAACTGTCTTCACTGGCAAATGGCATAAGTCTGTATGTAAAAAATCTGAAACAATATATTAGCCATTAGAATAAATAAGTACTTTTTTTAATATAATGCCAATATGCAAAAACAGATTATATTTCTATTTTCTATTAATAAACAATTGAAAATGAAATTAAAAAGAATCATTCACAAGTGTTAAAGAGTATCAAATACTTAGAGATAATTCTAATGAAAGAACCAATAAAAACCCCACAAAACCATACTGAGAGGAATTAAAGAGTATATGAATAAAATTAGTGATATATCATGAATCAGAAGACTCAATATTGTTAAAATGTCAGCTTCATCCAAAGGACCTACATTGGCCAAGGCAATCTTGAAGAACAAGGAAGAATGCAAAACTACCAGATAGCAAAACTTACTATAAACCTAATATAACTGGTAATAAACAAGGATAGGAAAACAGAGCAAGGAAAAAGAATGAAGGGTCCAGAAACTAATCCATACATAGAGTCTTTCTATTTTTTTTTTTACCAAGTTAGTGCTATAAAAAGATAATTGAATTCTTTTCAATAAGTGATGCTCAGCCAATTAGCTATCCATGTGAAAAAAAAAATAAACTCTGACCCCTACCTCACACTGTTGTTTGAGTTGGGTCATAGACTTAAATGTGAAAGGTGAAGCGGTAAAGCTGCTAGGTGAAAATAACAGTCTATATTAATGATTGTGGTATTAAAATATGTTAGAAGATTCTTTGACACTTCTCACTTAAAAAGATGGAGTCTGATTCCCTTCCCTTTGAATGTGGATCAAATTTACTAATTTGTTTCTAATGAACAGGGTATGCTGGAAGTGACACTGCATGACTTTTTCTGCAAGTTTTTAAAAAATCAAAATAATTGCCACCTGGCTCTCCCTTTCTCTGGAGCATGCACCTTTGTGTACTTGAGCAAGCATGTAAAAACCCAGGCTACCCTGAGGCTATCATGTGTGAGAGACTATGTGGAGAGACCACATAGAAATAGGGAAAGATGCCTAAAGAGCCCCGCTCACTGTTCCAGACCCCAGCTGTCTAAGTCCTCCCATTTGTGTTATTTTCCTACAGCTGCTGTAACAAATTACCACAAACTTGGTGGTTTAAAACAATACACATTTATTCTCATACAGTTTTGGAGATCAGCAATCCGAAATTAGTTTCACTGGGCTAAAATCAAGATGTTAGCATGGTTGCACTCCCTCTGGAGGCTCTAAGGAAAAACCCATTTCCTTGCCTTTTCCAGCTTCCAGAGCTGCATCCTTGGCATGTGGCCCCTTACTCCATCTTAAAAGCCAGCAGCATAGCATCTTGCTTCAGGAGTCACATTGCCTTATTCTTTAAAGTCAAATCTCTTTATGCCTCCCTTTTTATAAGGACACTTGTAATTGCAATTAGGACCCAAACAGATAATTCAGGATAATTCCCCTATTTTAAGAATTTTGATGTAATCACATCTGCAAAGTATGTCTTATAAGTTTATATGCACACATTCGAGAGACTAGGACCTGGATATCTTTGGAGGCCATTATTCAGCCTGCCACACCATCCCAAGTGGGAGACTTGTGAGTGAAAAAGCCCATGAGATGGCCCCAGCCCCAGTCACAACCTGGCTGCAACCTCATGCGAGATAGAAGCCAGAACTGCCTGGCCAACCTGCTCAATTCCTGACCCAGAGACCATGACAGATAATGCATATTTGCTGTTGCTTTATACCACTAAGTTTTAGTGAAAACTTCCTGATGAGTTTTCCCAGGCAAAATGAAGAAAATAAGGATAATTTTTTGTCAAGCAAATGAGCTTGACAAAATCTAACATTATTTCTTAGAAAGAGTACATCCTTTCTATTTTCTTGGTGCAAATATGCTCTATCAAGAAATTATTTTTAAAGTTCATGATGGCTCATTTTTTTTTTGATAGTCTGACTAGGCAAAATGCAAAAGTAATCATCTCTCAGTTTCACATTTTTCTAAATTTTACTTGGAAATTTGACAGTCAGGGAATACTGGCTAGTGAATAAGATCTAGCTTCATCAGCTTGCATACAAAGCCCCCAGTAATCCTGTCTCCTTCTGCAGCTCCTTCTCCTGCTACAAGTTTTTGAACTTTATGTCTCAGTATTTCTAAGCCACAGATTTCCTCACACATAATATACTGTTTCACTAGAGGACACCTCTGTGTATCCTGTTCATTTGCCTAAAATTCTCTTCCCTTTTTTTTTCATCAGACTACCTCTGCTTAACTATGAGACCTCAATTTTAATGAAGCTTATTCTCTTCTCTACTCTGTGCATATCTGTATTTTAGCATTTAAAGTTTTATTGAAATGATCTGTTTATACCTATGTTTCAGCTATTAAACAGTAAGATACACAAGGACCCATTTTTAAAATCCTTATATATATATTTTTTCATTTACAGAAGATATGGAGTAAAGTAAGTGCTCAAGAAATGTTTTTCAACTTACAGATAAGTTCTGAAATGCAAATAGAAATTTTGTGTCCCCATCTGGTTTAAATTTCAGTTCAACACTGTCATCTCCATTTTATGGGTTGGTGATGTTTTAACCACTTCCTTTCTTAGGTAGCTTTATCTCTCTAAAAAATCCTTCTTTGATGAATCCAATCTTCTTCCCTTAACTTCTACCACAAGGCCCCATTCTGCTCTCTGGACCAATGAGAGAAAAAGTCTACATCTCTTTTAAGTAATAGTATTTCAGATAGTTACAGTTGGTGGGCAGGTCCCCACTTAGTCCCCTCTTCTGCAGACTAAATGTACTTCACTTGTCCATTTCTCATTGATATCATTTCTCAACCTTCCACATCCAGGTCACCATCTATATTGGTCAGCATTATGATAGGTTGCCAGTAACAGAAAACATCAGTAACTTAAACGAGATATGTGCCTATTTTTTCATGTCCAATATCCACAAATGGGCTGTCTTGGCAGTGCCATCAGAGACCCAGGCTCCTCTAGTCATACTTAGCATCTGGCTTTTGTCCTCTTTCTCATTGCTGCCACATGATTCCTATATGGCTCGCCTTCCTTCAGGACAGCATTTCTATTCCATCCCAGAAGAGAAAGACCAAAATCACAAGGTATGTGCTTGTGGAATATGTGCTCTTGAGAGGATATTTTTATAGGAATTGCATTGAATCTGTAGATTATTTTGGGAGATATGGACATTTTAACAATGTTGATTCTTCCAATCCATGAGCAAAGGCTGTTATTCCATTTGTTTTGGTCATCTATGATTTCTTTCATCAGTGTTTTGTAGTTCTCCCTGTAGAGATCTTTCACCTCCTTGGTTAGGTGTATTCCTAGGTATTTTATTTTCTTTGAAGCTATTGTAAATGTCATTGAGTTCTTGATTTGACTCTCAGCTTGACTGTTATTAGTATATGGAAATGCTACTGATTTATGTACATTGAACAAATCTGGAGGCATCACATTACTTGACTTCAAATTATACTACAAGTGTATAGCAACCAAAACAGCATGATACTGGCATAAAGATAGAGACATAGACCAATGGAACAGAATAGAGAACCCAGAAATAAAACCATATAGCTACAACCAACTGATTTGACAAAGTAGACAAAAACATACACTGGCAAAGGACACCTCATTCAACAAATGGTGCTGGGAAAATTGGATAGTCACATGCAAAAGAATGAAACAGTATCCCTAGCTCTTGCTATATACAAAAATTAACCAGGAGGGACTAAAGATGTAAATGTAAGACCTGAAACTATAAAAACTGTAGAAGAAAATGTAGGAAAAACTCTTCCAGACATCAGCCGAGGCAAAGAATTTATGACTAAGACCCAAATGGCAAATACAGCAACAACAAAAATAAATAAAGGGGTCTTAATTAAATTTAAAAGTTTCTGAACAGCAAGGGAAGTAATCAACAAAGTAAACAGACAACCTACAGAATGGGAGCAAATACTTGCAAACTATACATCCAATAAAGGACTAATGTCCAGAATCTACAAAGAACTGAAACAAATCAACAATAAAAAATAAATAACCTCTTTAAAAAGTGGGCAAAAGCCATTTGTCTATCCTTTTCAAAAGAGGATAGACAAATGGCCAACAAATATAAGAAAAAATGCTCAATATCACTAATCAACAGAGAAATTCAAATTAAAACCACAGTGAGATACCACCTTACCCCTATCAGGCTATTATTAAAAATTAAAAAACAACAGATATTGGTGTGGATGTGGTGAAAAAGAAACACTGTTGGTGGTACTGAAAATTAGCGCATCTATGGAAAACAGTAGGGAGGTTCCTCAAAGAACTAAAAGTCAATCCAGAAATCCCGCTACTGGATATATACTGAAAGGAAAAGAAGTCATTATATCAAAAAGACACCTACACGTGAATGTTTATGCAGCAAAATTCACAATTGCAAATATGTGGGATCAACCGTACTGCCTATCAGTTGATGAGTGGATAAAGAAAATGTGGTGTATATATACCATGAAATATTACTCAGCCATGAAAAGGAATGAAATAATGTCTTTTGCAGCAACTTGGCTGGAACTGGAGACTATTATCCTAAGAGAAGTATTTCAGGAATGGAGAAACAAATACCACTTGTTCTCACTTATAAGTGGGTGCTAAACAATGGGTACACATGGTCATATAGTGGTGTAAAAGACATTGGAAACCAAGAAGAGGGGAGGGTGGGAGGGGGTGAAGGATAAAAACATACCTATTGGGACAATTTACACTACTCTGGTGATGGGCACACTAAAAGATATGACTTCATTGTTATTCAATTCACTCATGTAACAAAAGCACCTGTACCTCCTTAACATCTTAAAAAAAAGAAAAAGAAAGGGCTTTCTTAGAAGAATCACAGTTTTACAAACAGTTGATTGAACATAATTGAATCACATTGAAAGGCATGCTGGGAAACACTTTAGCTGGGCACATTATCTTCTTTAAAAAGTTATAAAAGAGAAGAGAATAAATATTGATATTGATAGGCAACTAGTAGCATGTGTCAATGAACAGGCCTTTGCTAATAACTGTATTAAAAGAAAGGGCCCTAGACTAGGCAATATGTTCTATTGATGAGAAACCCAGCAGAGAATAACCACAAACTCTCTAACTATATACATAAATTTGTTAAGGTAGTTGAAGATTGACCCTATTTTTTAGGATGCCTCATCAATATTATAGATTTATATCATTCTTAACAATGAACTAAAAAAATGGTTATTTCCCTCCTTTTGCTACTCAGTTAGGTCTCCACTAAAACTTTGCAGTTGCTGTTCAGAAAACCAGTGAAAAACCATTTCATCATACATATCCTGGCTCATAATTTCAATACATTGATCTCTTTTTGAAACTTAATTTCCTCATCCAACGCATTCACTAGTTCTCCAAAATTTGCACATCTGCAAATTCAATGAGTTTTCATTTTTTATGACTTGAAAAAGGAGATATACCTGTAAACCTATAATTGGATTGAAATGTGGTAAGTATATCAGTGAAGCCATGTACAGGGTATAAGAGGGACTTTGGAGAACATGCATCTAGCTCAGTTTGTAGATTCTAGAAGGCTCAGGAACTACAGAGAAGATGATATTGATATGTATATTGTTAAAGATGAGATGAATTTTTCCTAAGAGACCGTACTAAAATGAGCATTGCTAAAAGAAGAAATAAAATAAGGAAAGGCCCAGAGGTGTGACAGTGTGATAATTACAAATGCTGTGTGAGCCGGCATGTCAGGTACAGGGAGGGCAGCAGGAGGTGAGGGGAGAAGTAGCATAGGTTTATCTGGGAAGGTGGAACATTACTTCTGACTCCTAGTTTTTAGAGACAGATGCTAACACCAGAGACACATTTTGGAACGATTTTTCCATAGCTGTCTTTGAAACTTACAATTGCATTTTTATTCCCGACTATGGTTGAGTAGGAAATAGATGACATGACTCTAGCCTTTCCTTTCTCTGTACCATGTGATCCTATTTCCCTTCAGATGTGATCACCATATGTCTCATATTTTCCAAGAATCTTTGAATTTCAAATAATCTGTCTTGTGGCTGCCCGAATTATTCTCAGACTTGTCAGTCCATGTGTCCTGATTTTCATTCCAGAAAAGGTAGCAACTAGGCCTCAGATCACATACTTCTCCTCTCATGGGAGATGGATTTGTGGTTCCTTCAAAATGTTCTTTCCATTCTATCAAGGTAGATATCAGCTCTGCAATGTGAGTTAGGGAGCCAAAGAACACCATGCTTGCCATTCTATTAAATGACAATGAGAAACTCCGGTAATGAAAGGGGTAAGCAACAGCACAGTCTGTAAGCTTGTATTTTTAGCCTGTGTACAAGAGGCTCACAACCTTAATTTTCACAGTAACATAAATATTATGACTATAATTAACCATGAATATTTGATGAAGTTTGAGAGCATTATCTACACTCGCTTAATATCTCTGGATGTCATTCTAAATTCTGGATGCTTTTTAAGTATGGAAATGTTCTCCGTGTGCTGCCAAATTTCTAAACAAATGCCTGGTGGAAAATTACACCTTAGCCAGAACAATAATGCAAGTAAATAGGTAATAATGGGTATGTATTTTGCACATTAACTTGACACACAGCATTAAAAATGTCCCAGGACATTAAAGACTGAGTTTTTATAAAGAGAATTAAAATAGGCATAATAGCCATGATTTATCTGAGAGATTGATGCATTGCAGGGAAGTATTTTTCACATGTGGAAAAGAAAGTCATGCCCTGTTAAATGCCAGGGCCTGTCAAGTTGGGAGAAGTGGGACATCATTGGCACGCACTAATTTGTGGGTAGTAACTGAATGCCTAAAGATAATCTGGTGATGCAATGTTTGTCTAGGGCAATTTACAGCCAATTGGGAAACAAAATGTGTGTTTATTGGAAGTTTTTTCCTAATTCAGCTTTTTTTAAAACGAGAAATTTTTTCTTCAACATGTGCATTTTCTTTATTTTATAGCAAACCTACTTAAAGTTGCAGTAAAAAGGAGATGATCTCTGACAAAATGTATTTAAATTATTGAGGCAAAGTCCAGCAGTACAATAGCCTTTCTTAGTCCTCAGAGGCAATTTTCTTCTTCGTGTAAGTCATTAGGATAGACTCTTAAGCCTGTTGGGTAGAACTCGGCACTTCTGGTGACCTCGGCACTGAAGAAGTCTTAGATTGGCAGGCACTGGTAGATGTGGTGGATTAAAGATGGCTGCAGATTCTTTGCTATTTCTCCCACCGAGAGGAAGAGCCCAATTCTCCTCCATCTGAGTCTGGGCTATCCATTGAAATGTTTGATCAATAAAGTATGGAAGAAGTGATGCTATGCTAGTTCCAAGGCTAGCATTTAGGGGGATCGGCAGGTTACACCTTGCCTTCCTGGAACACTGAGCCACTATGAAGGAATACTGATGATGCTGAAACCATCTTTCTCTGAGGAAGCCCAAGCCACATGGAGAGGGCACATGGAGGTGCTCTTGTGAACAGGAAAAATTGCACCAACAGTCAACATCAACTGCCAGTCATGTGAGTGAGTCTGGTGAGCTCAGACATCCAGCCTGGTCAAGCCTTCAGAGGACTCGGCCCCAGCTACCATCAGATGGACGTGGCATGAAGGACACCAAGCAAGAACTGCCCAGCTGAGCCCAGTCTTCCCACAGAACCATGGGGGATAGTAATAAATTGTTTGCACCATTAACTTGTGGGGTATTTTGTAATGCAACCATAGATAACTAAGACCATGAGGGCAATTGAAATGGGGATATTATGAATTTGAGAGCTCTTTGCCTTCCCCTTTCCTGCTTCTCTCCCATCCTCCCTCCTTCATAAGTGAATTGGGACATCAAGCCCACGTGGGGTCAGAGAATAGCCTCAGATAAACACACTTGAAAGGCAGTAGGGAGTGAGTGGCCACTGATACCTGCTGGTGTCTGCAGCTTGTACTGCATAGTGTTGTAAGATCATGGGCTCTGCAGTCAGAGCTACCTCAGTTCAGAACCTAGCCCAAGTCCCTGCCAGCAGAGGGTCCCTGGCCAACCTACATCATCTTTCTGTGCCTCGGTTTCCCCACCTAAACCATAAAGGAGAAAACGTAAATCTTTTTAGGATAATAGTACTGATATATAATAAGAGCTCAAAAAAGTTATTGTTGTCATTGTTGCTGTGATAGTGATGATGATACCTTGACACTTATAATTTACCTTTCCTGTGCCAAATTCTGGCCTTCCTTAGATTCCGGCTTTTTTGAGTCAAATAACAAACACTTCATATTATCTTGTGGCCTTTGATTCAATCAAGTTGATTTCCTAATCAATTTGATTATATCAGTGTTTGTATAAGGATTTTTAAATATATACAAATATATATATATTTGTGTATATATACATACAAATATATTTAAATATATTATTTAAATATTTTATGAGTTTGCCATCCTTATTTTCTAAAGGTGATTAAATACCACAAAAATAAAATGTTTGTAATGATAATACAGTAGGCATTTCAACTGACCCCCACTTAATTAATTAATGGGGTTAATCATTACTCTTTCTGCTGTATTGGAGTTGTGCTGACAAAGGTTCCTGGTACACTGGCAGTTCAGGATTGGGCTGCCCTCTATTGTACTTCAGATTCTGCATACAAAGAATCAGTCATGTTTGTTCACAAACCTGTTTATGTCGATGTTCCTTATCATTATAACTCCATAATTTAATTAAATATTATGTCACTTGACAGTCTGTGGATGTTAAAAGAGTATTGTTTAGATAGCAAATAAATGGAAAATTCTGAAAAGAATTTAGACAAGTCACTAAATTAAATTGATGTCAAGTTAGGTGAAGGTGAGACACTTGTGAAAAACCAGAAAAATAATCTAGAAGGATTTTGCAGTTTTCCTTCATGAGTATTTTTAAGTTCTCGCTGCACTTTAAGGAACTTAAACGGAAACAGAAACTGGAAATTGTAGGTGGGGCAATATGGACGTGGTTTGGGAGTGAAGTGAATTCACAGATGATGAAAGGCCTTGGCTCTATACAAAAGGTTGGCATTTTCATCAACATTTTTGTTAACAGACCAATCACAAATCTTAATCTTGTCTGACAAATGTACTCACCAGTCATATGCCGGTAAATGTTCAACAAGCAGCTCTCTGAGAAGAGGAAGGAAGCCCTGATTTGTAGCATTTACCAGTTCTCACTGTGTAAATATTCTTACCATAGTTGATTTCAAGCTGTCAATGTGATGTCAATCAACTCACATAATTCCTGAAAATTTAATAATAACTCTTTTAGATTGGTACAATTCAAGAAGACAAGGAATCCTTATGGCATATTGAAAGAAACCCAAGTTTAGTCTCAACTTAATATTCATTTGAGTTAAACTAGTTGACTAGTTGTTCATTGGTGAAAGAAAAGAACAAAACCTAAGAACATATGTGAAATTTTGGGAACATATAATCAAAGTCATAAAAATAATGATTTAAAAACCAAGCCATAAAAAATTTCTATGATCCAGATACAGGGTAAATGTCCATTGACATTTTGGTCAGGATTCTACTCTCTACCAAACACAAAACCAGTATTTAACCTTCTTTGGCAACATTTTTCAGCATAGCAAAATTTATTCAGTTATCTGACAAATTGGGTCCACAAATCTTTTTTCCCTTTACTTACATCAGTCAGAGAAAGGGTATATCTTCTGGATATCACCTCTTATTGAAGTAAGGCATTACTTTGGAAAATTAATTTATATTGTTGATATTAATGTTTATTATTGGTATTTTAAATAATCGCATAGCTTTGGATGACATTTGGGGATTTTATTATGTTTTTAGAGCTATAAGTATGGAAACTCCACTCAGGAAAATCTCTACTTTTTTGTATTCAGCATTCATACACATTTTCAGGAATGAATTATGTACAAAAGTAAGGAACTGATTGTAATATTGTGAAAGGTCTCTTGTCTTTGAAGGATTAATTACTATACCCTTGGGTTCTGACTTAATAGAGTGCAATGTTCTGATTTAGTAGAGTACAATGATCAAGGAAAAGCAAACAAGTAGCATAGATAGAAAACTGCCCCTATTAGCTTCTGCAAGGTCATACATTGTTAAAGGACACTGATTGACTTACCAGCTTCCTGCTTCCATTTCCTCTTCCATAAGCACATGCATTATTCAAGCTTTGCAGGAGGAGCGTCATTAACAAAAATTCTAGCTGTGTCATTCTGTGAGTGTTTCATATCAAAAAACCCCAAGGCTACACATGCTGGAGGTGGCTCCATTGATCATGACATACTTCTGAAGCAAAGTGATAATGGGCTGCCTTACTGAGCTCTAATGAGCAACGTTCCTGAGGTATGAGAGCTCAGGGATCACTGGACTCCATGGCTCAGCTACCCACCTCCACGCTTCCCAAATGGAAAGTGATATTGCGCTCCTCTTCCATAGATAAGAAAACCCTCCCTTTACATCAGTCCTTACTCCTCTTTCCAGGATCATACCAAAGTTGAGAGAAGAACAGGAGGAAATGCGGACACTGCAATACCTTTTAATACTCAAAGGCCATTCTCCCGCTACCATAAAAAGAACCTGTGTGGAATGGAGGAGCTGCATTCACAGGAGCATGGGGCTGAAAGGAACATGATGGTTCATTTGCTTTATTTTATAGATGGTGAAATGGAAACCCAGAAAGGTGGAGTGACTTGCTCCTTCATGAGTGCCATGTTTAGTACAAGGTGTCTTGATACTCAGTCTAGTACTTGATTCTACTTTTTTTCCTAGTGGAAGAGGTAACCACTTAGGTGAACTATCTGGGCCTGGTTTTCTTCTCTCCCTTTGATCCTTTCATGTGATACGAGTTATTCTACCCCAAGATACCAATAACACTCAAAGAGGCTTCACTTGTACAAGTTCACTCAGATTGTCAATACCAAAGTTGAGATTTCAACCTAGGTTTATCTAATGTCAAAGTCTGTGGTCTTTCAACGGTACCTATTAGCTCTAAGAATAATAGCTGTCATAGCAACCTGCCGGCAAGCTCCTCAGGGTGTGTTGACAATCATGACAATCTATAATGTTGGGTGACAGGTACTTCCTACCTGTCCCCACCATGTACACAGGCTTTGCTTTCTTTTCCAGACCTCCCTGGGGTGTGCCTTGCCTCATTTAAGCAAGAAATACACTTCTTCCTCCACCTGGGTATGTTCCAAATGACCCTACACAAAATTTTAAGGTTTGAAATTCCAGCTTCCCTCTTTGTTACAGCTTGGGATGGAGGCAAGCATGTGGTACAGCCACGGTCCGAGAACAAAGACCCATGCCTTTGCCCTGGATCACTGGAGGATATCCTGCATAGCATACACTGAACATTGGCTTTAGCCAGAACTCAGGGGATTTTTTTCATCATTTAATTCTACATACATAAAATTATTGCTCTTGCTAAGGAATCAATATGTGAGTACAGGCAAATATATTTTGGAAATACCTTTCCCAAATATATGGAAATCATTTCAATATTCTTTTTATAGGTTTACTTCTTGGAAATTCTTCAGAAAGAGATGGGAAGGAAATACTGAGCATTTTTCAGAAAAAGAAAATAAGACAAACCAAAAGGTTTAGTGACTACTAAGACAATGTGGCCAAGGGGGGTGGGGGAGGAACATAAAGAAGGCCCTTCCATTAATTGTATCCTGTGTACCCTGCAGTCACTGAAATAGGTAGTCTAACTTAATAGTAAAAAGAATGAGTTAAGTTAGAGTTAGCTGACTTCTAAGTAAACTCAGGATTTCTAGCTTGGAAACCAAGCAAGAATTCTTGGTCAGTATGGAATTTAATCAGGTCTCTCCTCTCAGCTTTGGGGGTAGATCCTAATGGAGCCAGCAGTATGTGGTCCTACATGAGGGGCTGAAGAATGCTTCCCAGTGTGTGTGTATGTGTGTGTGTGTGTGCACGTGCACACATGGGTATCAAAGAGGGCAGGTAGGGGTAGAGGGAGGTCAAGGGCTGCAATGGGCTTGGCATCTTCCCAGGTCCTGCCTCCTGTCCTGCTCCCCTTCTCTGGCCAGGTCATTTCGTGCTGGGAGAACAGGCACAGGGAAGAGGCCTGGGATTCAGTAATCAAAATGGGGAGGGAATCAGAGCCCTCAACATGGTTTGAGGAAAGGGGATAGGTACAGAGAACAAAACACAATGATAAAATGTTTTCCTAGCTTTCCCTGCATTTTAGAGAAACAATGGCTACTGACTAATAAAAATTCCTTAACGGAACACTTAGAGTAATAAAACACAAATCATTTCCTTCATTTTTCTTTCTTTCAACCTCTGTCAGCAAAACTATTTGAATTGAGGTGCACATGACAAATACCCAAACCATTTGTCTGCCATGAGTCTTCTCAGGACTCCCTGGCCACCTGAATGTATTTCTTGTGTTTCCCACGAGGCCAATGATTTGCACAACACGTCCTTCCCCAGACCCCACAGCCACACATTGACAAATTCCAGCAATCAGTTCACATTGCCTTCATCCAGGAAGCTTTCTTTGTGCACTGAACTCGAAGAATCACTCTGAGTGCCCTCAGATAAACTTATGCTACTCATCTTTCTCAGTTTAAGATGTGTACTGTGGAACGGAAGTGTTTTGTTAATGCTTAGCATGACACGAAAGCTGTTTCTGCATTTTCCCATCGTACGTTTCTACTGTCTTTAGCTCAGCATCTTTATGCTATGGGGAGAGATCCCACACAATGCACAGATGGACTGGGAACGGAGGCAAATTTCTATGGGGCTCAAAACTCATTCTGCCATATGCTGTTCTCTCTCCTTCCGAATTCTGTCAAGCACACCGCCACTGGCTGGCACAGAGTGACAAAGATGGAGAGGCTTTAATCAGTTGAAAATCTTTAATTTATAACCATTTAAATAACTTATCAAAGTAAAAAAGGCAAGTGTCAATTCAAGTTATTTATTTGAAAAAAAAATCCTGTTTCTTGCTTCTGTAAATTAATTTTTTCCAGGAATTCTGTGTGATCTCAGAAAAGTAAGCACTTTGAATTAGCCTGTTTCATGTAATACTGAAATGATTTTAAAACCTGATAGATTAAGATATAGTTTTATTGCCTGTCAGTCTTTCATTCCTAGAATGCCCCAGCAAGCAATAATATTCTTTATGTCTGTGCACAACTTAAATTACAGGCCTGCTTATTTTTTATTTTAAACATAAATAAAATTTATTACTGCCAGAGCAGTAGTGAATCCCAGATTTTTATGCTGTAAGACTTGTATAGAGTGAAAGAGATTTTGCTCTTATGCCTTTTTGGAGCTTTTCAAATCCTTTTATCCCAGCTTTGGTCTTTTGTTCGTTCTTTATATCTTCCCATGATTTTTTTTCCTTTTTCAATTTGTGTTAAAATGTAATAAAGTGGCCCAAACTATTTTCACTCCATACCCCTATATCCATGTCCATATATTCTCCACATCCATGTCTTTATTTTGATGGTTTCTTTCAGATGAATTACATTTTGATGGATTTTAAGGAATTGACACTTAAATTCCAAATGAGGCCCCTACTCTTGTCAAGCTAATATAGTTAAAATAACATCGTTAAGAGTCTCTGATTTCCACAAGATGTTTCTAGGCAGGAGAGATAATTAATCAAAGTAACCCTTACCAGATGTTTTCAACTTTGTCCCCATTACCTGAGTTTATCCCTACTATTAACAGTAGGCATTTTGGCCAGAATAGTGACTAATCCCATATTAGTTCATTTTCTGCTGCTATAACAGAATACTACAGACTGGGTAATTTGTAAAGAATAGAATTTTATTTGGCTCATGGTTCTGGAAGCTGTGAAGTCCAAGAGCATGGTGCCAGCATCTGGCAAGGGTCATCCCATGGTAGAAGGCATCACATGGCAAATGAGCATATAATACAGAGAGAAAATGGGGGTTGAACTACCCTATTACCGTAATAACTAACCAACAATTCCTTCATAAGAGTAGAGCCCTCATGACCTAATCATCTCTTAAAGGCCCTATATCTTAATACTGATATAATGGCAAGTAAGTTTCTAGCACACAAACTTTGAGGGACACATTCAAATCACAGCAAGTCCCATGACTAAAAGTGGACTAAGAGGTGTTTTGTGGGAAGAGGTAGTTGTTTTTCACAAAGTCTGCTTTAAGAGATAACTGAAGTATCCCAGATGATCTTAATTTATAGCATCTAAAAATATTATCTGAAGCTTAGACATCAACAAAAGAAATCTCTCTATGTTCTTTCTGGGATTGACTTTCTATAGCTGGATTATTTTATTAATACAACTCATAGAAACAAGGGTCAACTGATAGATTTTTGTCCAGTACAGATGCAAATGATTTCTGTCCAGTGGGGCAAATATCTTCAAAAGTATAGCTTCTTTTTCTCTAAGACATTAATAGTTTTGTATCAACCACAGCGGTATTCTTACTCTAGAAATTTTAGCTTCTACCATGCTTTTTTGGACTAGGTTTTACACCTTATTGGTTCTGTCTTTATCGAAGGTGTTAAATAAAATATTTGACACTTTCATTTTATATCTGAATGAGAGTCATGATTTTACCTTTTTGAAACTTATGCTTTAATAATTATCTCATCTCATTATGAATTCAACATCCATCAATTTATTTTGGCATTTCCAAAACCTATTTGTATTTCTTTGTCTGGTCTATTATCTAAATTCATGTTTTATTTCTGTGTAAATTTTGTGTATTTTGTGTATTCTGGCATTATCTCCTTAAAGTTTAAAGGAATGCTTCAAAATTCTGTTTTCTCATATTGTGCTATTGAATCCATATCATAATCCATTCCAGAATCAATCTTTAATGTCAGAAGAATTTTTGAGTTTGATGACATCAGGAACTATCACTCCCCCTAACTGCTTTTCTCTGGCTTTCCCTAGCTTTGTTACATCTTTCTGGAAGGTAGGTGAAAAAACCTTTTCCGGGCATGACCAAGAGCAACATTATCACAGAGGGAAAAAAATGGAAGAATCATTATGCTGCAAAGGTACTTCAGCACTCTTTATCAAATCTTCACAGTACCCTGATGGACTGTATGCACTATCACCATTTACAGATGAAGTAATTGAGACCACAAAGGATTAAGTGACTCACCCAATCCTACACATCTAGTGAGTGGTAGAACTTTAAATCTAATCCTAGTTCCTCCCAAAGCTTGTGTGCTTTCTGTTATTCAATATCACTTGAACTATATTTACATTTTCATTGTAATTAACCTGCTGCAGATACCATAGGATGACGAGCCCCTTTGTATACTGAACAAGGTGCTGCATATCATGACCCTGTGCCAAAGTCACATAAGGTACAGGATTGTATTTTCGAGCTTAACAGGTTTTGGTAGGTGGCAAGCTTTGCCTTTCCTTTTTCTTGTTTTCAATTTGACACTATTTGATACACGCCTAGCTTTTACTGTCACATACATGGGCTGGAGTATTAAAGCAGTAGGAAGGATGCTGCAGTGGTAGGTAATTGGGCACTGGTAGACCAGGTGGTTTCAACAAATAAGCTGGTTTGTACATGGCAGAGGTATTGAGGAAAAGAAGGAAGTGGGTCAGGCTTGTTAAACATAGTGATATATATAAAACAGTAACCAAAAGTAGCACCATCTGTAGCCATTATTCACTGGTGCTCTTAATTTGTCAATCCAATTAGATATTTTGGATATTCTAATTTCCCTTTTATTTCTCTTTTATATGAAGCAATATTTACTTGCTGAAAGATCAAATGGTGATCAATTAATTTGATTACTTCAGCACTGTCCGTAATAAAAGACATCACCCCACTCTTCCTCAGTTCCACCCAAGCAGAAATGTAAAACTGTGGAAAACAGAGGTAATCAGATTAAACAATTAAAAGAATGAAAAAATTCATTTCATATACTTTAGTATCTGTGTTTTAAAGAATTCAAATGAAAATTTAAAACCAAACGTCCTTTAAAACTCACACTTTTCACATCTCAATTTTCTTTGCTGGGTAAAAAAAATAGAAAGGATTTCTGTGTTAAGGACAATAAAGTACAGATAATGTGCAAATTTCTTTCTTTCAGGAAATGTGAATGGATGAAGATATGTTTCTAATTTTCAGAACAAATGTGCTTCATTTCCAAGACTTTTAGTCATTACTAACCCTGCAACTTTGCTTAGAGAGGATATTCAGGACAAAATATTTCTATGAGATTCATGGAAGAGAAGAATGATGAATCATTTCAATTCCAATGTGGAAATGATTTTTCTCTAGTCTTACTTGTACTGCAAAGAGAACTTTACACCTGCTGTGCAGTATATTTTATCTTGTGTTTAAGAGAATAGAAAAGATGCTGCTATTTATTCCTCCAAATAGTCCTTTTGCATCTATATTCCCCTCCCTAAGAGAATTTCAGCCCAGCCTGAAATGAAGGTCACATCAAATACCAAAGATATTTCAATTCCAAAGATGGATAATCACATCAGCTATTCCAGTTACAAAAAAGTTTTGCATGAAATCATGCACTAGCATCTTCTACTGGAGAGGAAACCCAATAGTTGATATCAGGAATTTAGGAGATAATTTATTACTATCTTAAAAGGATGACTATCTTAAGATATTGTTATCTTAAAATCTTCAGCTAATTAATAAAAATGTGATGATGTTAAATTACTTAGCACTAGCAAAAAATAAGAGTTTCAATATAAGGCATGAAGAATTATTTGATCTAGATACTTGCCACTGGGTAAAATTCTAATGGTTTTAACTGGAACAAAGACCACACCAAGCTATTAACCATGATTTTTTGTGTGTTTTTATGTATACTCATTCAACCAAGTTACCAGAATAGTCAAATTCCAGGCAGGCTTAATTCAGTTAATGTTTGAAGACATTTAGTAAACACCTACCCCATCTAAGAGGTGCTTGTCATGAAATGAAGAACACTGTTCGGCATCTTTGCTGGGCCCCACCAGGACCAAGGTGTCTGGTGCCTGCTAAATTTTGTCTCTGTTTTTCTCACTTGTTCTGCTCCAGTTACATTGTTTCTGTCCTTAAACATACCAAGCTTTTTCCCACCTCAGGATATTCACATGTGCCATTTCTTTGTCTGAAACTCTCTTCCCCATTTTCAACTTTCTTATCATTTAAGATTTAATTTGAAACTCATCTCTCAGGGGGGCTCTTTCATGGCCAGTTCAACTAGACCCCACCCTTGCCTACAGTCATCCTTTATTCCTTTCCTCTGATTTATTTTCTTCTTATGTGTTCCTGCTATTTAAAATAATCTAGATTACTTAGTTATTTATGTATTGTTTATTTTCAAACTGGGACAAAAGTTCCAGACAAAAGGGATCTTATGTGTCTTGTTCACATTGGCGTCTAGGACTATGCCTCACTCAGAGTGTGCACTCAAAAAGACATGGGGAGATAGAGTGGGGAGCTTAAAAAATTTAGAACAAGAGACATAAAATATATATTTATTCTACAAAGTTGAAGTAGAAAGTCCTGCAAAAGGTGGGAAATACTAATGGTGATTCCCATTTCCAACCATAGAATCCAATGGCTTTATCATAAAAGTATCATCACTTCGACTGTATCATAAAATGGGTTCATTTTACATACAGAGAGGATAGTCTGAGTCTTTTCAGACAGGTCAAGATTAGAGGAAAGCAGTGAGCAAGGGCTGGGAAGAGATGATAACCGAGATTTGCTCAAGTAGGCAGAGGACTTCAGATGGAATTCAAAATGTTTCATATCCTGGCCCCAACACTCTACATCTAAGTTACTGTTATGGGCTAACTTGTGTCCCCCTTCCTCCAATTCATGTGTTGAAGTCCTAATA
Source organism: Daubentonia madagascariensis (assembly GCA_023783475.1). Taxonomy (NCBI): domain Eukaryota; kingdom Metazoa; phylum Chordata; class Mammalia; order Primates; family Daubentoniidae; genus Daubentonia; species Daubentonia madagascariensis. Next base: position 6,991,707 of record JAKFHU010002220.1, read on the forward strand.
CTCAGAACATCAGAAAATGAGGATATTTGGAGATAGGGCCTTTATAAAGGTGATTAAGTTAAAATGGTGCTGTTAGAGGTGTGCCCTAATCCAATCTGACTGGTGTGTTTATAAGAAGAGGAGATTAGGTTGCAGAGAGCGAGAGCGGGCACCAGGGTGCACAGGAACAGGGGAGAAGCCACGTGAGGACTCAGCAGGAAGGCAGCCATCTGCAAGCCAAGGACAGGCCTCGGGAGAAAACAACCCCGCCAACACCTTGATTCCGACTTCCAGCCTCCAGAACTGTGAAAAAATAGCTTTTTGTTATTTAAGCCACCTAATGTGGTATTTTATTATGGCAGCCCTAGAAAACTAATACAGATACCTTAAGAGTGTTAACCTATGTTTGTTTTCTCATCTGCAAAGTGTTGATAACATCACAAGACAGTAAAAGAACCAAAGGAGACAAGAATCCTTAAAGTTATCTTAAAACTAGAAAAAAGTTAGAACTAGAAGATATCTTAAAAATAGTCCAAGTAGCTGATTTTAGTTTCTCCTGCCTCTTTCTCTTGCCAGTTTTAATAGCAGAAAGAACCATGGAGTTGATCTTGTTTAATGCATTTGTAACACGGTCGCCAATTCCAAGCCTTTCCCTGGAAGGAGATATCGTTTCTGTGTTGAAGAAAGGGCTGGAAGAAGTAGCCAAGGCAGAAGTCAGAAGTAAAAGCAAACTCTTTGGTCTGTGCTACCCTTTGTTTCTTCTCTAACATCTTCCATATGTGAAGCCCCCCACCGCAGACACAGCACTGCACTGATGACACAGCATTGCATTTGTGTTCTCCTTTCTAGAGTGTGAACCTCTTAAGGATCAACTCCCTATTCACATTGCCAACATCCATGCTTGGCTCAAAGTCAGCACTCAGTCAATGACTGAGTGAATGTCACTGAAATATTTCCTTTGCATTCTCTGACTATTTATTACAAAAGGAAGTATATTATAGTGAAAGGTTTAGAGACAGACAGGCCTGAGTTTGAGGTCAGCACACAAATTTTTTCACCTCTGTGACCTTATGCATTTACAGATCCTATGGGAGACCTAGTTTTCCCCTTGGCAGTTCAAGATGGTAATAACCATCTTATCATTGGCTTTAAAGATTAGACTAAATAATATATGTAAAGTGCCTCGTACAGCCCTAGCATCTAGTCAATGTTGAATATTGCCTTTTATTATTGTTTTTGGCATTATTCCTGTCTGCTCTTTTTTATACCAATGTGATCTGCTTAATTGTCAGCTCTTCAAGGGCAAAGTCTGTATTGTTTTATTTTATCTCTACCATACCATGTGAAACCAGCACTTTTCATTGATTAGTGGGTCTCTTTTTCTAGCAAGATAGTAAGGAGACTAATAAGAGCTCATTTCTCCCTGTAAGTAAATCCATAGGTAATCGGGAGCTCAGAGCCTGTTTGGTAAGAAAGCTTTCCTTGATCAAAGTCACTTGTCAGATTTATAATGGAAACCCATGCTTCTGCTTTTCTTTATGGTTCTTTCATTACTTATATATAATTTGAGTGAACTGAACCAGACAGCCAGATCACAGTGAATTTTGTTTAATTGCGTTCAACTGTTTCACTTACACATTTTCGTCTGTTGAGACAATCCAGAAACTACTGCAGGGTACTTATTTGCGTATTCTTCTAATTAAGTAAAGCTGTCTATAGCCTAGAAAGCTAGTCTCAAACTGTATTTTTTTCTGCAGCAATGACCTCTGTCCAACCCCATAGCGAATTCCAGCATTTGCATTGTGCCGTGGCAGCTGCTGCATTGTGCATGCTCCGGGCTGTGTTTGCGGACAGTCACGTCGCAAGGGAAGTCAAGCTCATTTATTATCCTTGCCAGGCACTGGCAGGGCTGCCTGAAGAGAAAAATATCTAAAAGCAGGCAGTGACGAAGCTACAGAAGAGACTCAGTCAGTAGCAGAGGGGCGGAAAGGGAGGTGTGGGGGTGGCAGTGTGGAGCCAGGCACATCTGAATGCCTGGAAGGACAGGCTCCTGAGTCATAGTTCTGTTTCTAATGAGAAGTCTTCATAGTGACAAAGCTGGGCTTTCTGGCTCCCCATATGTCTTAGATCACATTTTAAAACATAGGTTGTTGCAGTAATGGCCCCTGATTTGTTCATACCTCCCCATATCCACGCCCTTGAGTAATCCTTTCCACAGTGACTCTGAGCTGGTCCATGGATGGTAGCAAATATGATGCAAGCAGAGATTTGAAAAGCTCTTGTGTATTGGGACTTAACTCTCTTGCTGCTCTTGGAACCCCATGACTATCACGTGAATAAGCCTGGAATAGACTAGAATGAGAGACCACATGGAAAGAGGACCTCATCATCCCAGCTGTCCCATCCGAGGCCATCATGAACAAGCCAACTCCAGCTGACTCCTCGGTCCCATCAGTGAGCCCTGTTAGGAAGCCAAGCCAGGCCCAGTTCAGAAGAACTGCCCAACTGAGCTCAGTTCAAAGTACTCACCTGCACACTTATGTGCTAAATAAGGGGCCACAAAGTCTTGGGATGGTTAAGATAACTGATAAATGTTCTACTGGTTGACTTGTCTCCCATTTTGAGGAATAATTCCAATTTAGTTTGTCAGGAGTGTTTTCAAGGTTCCATTTGGAAAATTCTGCTCTAAAAATAAGAAAGTGGTTAAAAAATAAGGCAACCTAGTAATGATCGCCATTTGATCAGGGCATTTTCTAAAGCAGCCTCTTGTGACTTTCAGAAGTATTTCTGAGGTGAGATGGGGGTAGAAAGAAGACTCTTAAAATAACAGTGCCAAAAGGAAGTGGCATCACTTAAGAACAGCGGCATTTTGAAACTGGAGAATCTTGAAATACTATAGCTTAGTGGATCACAAATACGACATGATGGACAGTTTCACTGTTGCAGGAAAATCGACTCTGACTCTCTTGTCTCTGTAGTTGCATATGATGCTTAAAGGACCTGCATTTCAAATTCTTAGATCCTTTGTCAAGCTCCAAGTGCCTTAAGTTGGGGTTGAGGTGTTGAGTATGGAAGAAAGTAAGGAAAATTAAATATTTGCTATTTATACTTTGGGAGTTTCCATAATTCAACTCATTCATTTTTTCCACAAATGTTTTGTGAGCATATGGTCTCTACCAGGTTATGTGCTGCTCTGAAAGCCTGCACTAACTGCACAAAGAGGACAGAGCACATTGCTTTTAAACCCCATGACTTCCCAGGAGACTGGCCACTACTGCTGCAGACATCTTCACAATATGGTCCTCCTCTCTTCCCGGCCACCCCAACCATACAACTACCTAAAATAAGGGCATATTACGTGTCTTCTGACAGTTGTTTTTCCTCCCTAGAGAAAAATAGATCCTGGATAAAGACTTTTCCCTCTGCTTAATATTTGCATTCAAGTAAAATAGTAATGATAGTAAGAGTGAGAATTTAGAAAGTGTTGGCTATGTGGCCTGGTGCTGTTCCAATACTTTACATTTATTAATAGATCACTGAGGCTAGCTTTGATCAATGCAACCACATGAGTAGCACAGTCACTAGGCAGTGCTATAAGGAGGAGGCACGTGTGGGACCTCATGGCCACCCATGGAGTTACCTTGGAGAAAGGTGACTACTGATGCTGTGAACTGTTGGTCTCTATGAAAGTGCTCCAACTTCTTCTCTAAGGTGTCTTAACAAATATTTCATTAACTTCTGAGACAATCTGACCCCAAAACCTATATTGAAGCAGCTAAATTTTTGTGGCTTTCAAAGCTTCATATGAGAATTAACGGTGATGTTTTTCTTCCCCCATAGTATGACATTAGGTGCTTAGTTATCCATATCTAGAAGTGAGATGACATTTACACTTGTTACTTGTTGCAGAGGTGAATGGTTCATTTTGTTAGTGTACTTCATAATTTATATGTGTTAAATATCTTAATTTGTATAAATCAAAGAATTATTAGTAGAAAGAGAACCATATAGGTCCAGGAGACATGACTTGAAATTCCCCTCCTCTTCTCATTTTAGAACAAGACCACAAGGATCCCCGAAATTTTCATCTTTGTGATGACTAATTTTCTGTGTCACCTTGACTGAGCCACAGAGTGCCCAGATATTTGGTCAAACATTACTCTAAGTGTGTCTTTGAGGGTGTTTTGGGTGAGATTAATATTTGAATCAGTAGACTGAGTAAAGCTAATTTCCCTTCTTATGTGGGTGGGCCTTATCTAATCAGTTGAAGTCTTGAACAGAACAAAAAGGCCAAGTAAGAGGGACCTCCTTCTGTCTTACTGAGCTGGGACATTATTCTTTTCCTATCTTTGGACTGGAAGTGAAACACTGCTCTTCTTGGTTGTCAAGACTTTTGCTTTTGAATTGGAACTACACACCATCAGCTCTCCTGGGTCTCCACCTTGCTCATTGCACATCTTGGGACTTCTCAGCCTCTATAATCAAGTGAGCCAACTCCCTATAATAAAATTCTCTCTACATATATATACACATGGAATTGGATGTCGTTTTTGTTTCTCTAGAGAACCCTGACTAACACATTCCCCTTCCTTGCCTTCTTCAGAGGAATCTGACCTCTGAACGCCCTCACTTCCTCCCTGTACTTGCAGGTGTTCTGTTGCTCACTTTTCTTTCTGTCCCCTCCCTTGGACAGCCTACTTTGGACTTTCCCTTGCAGCCCACCCAGCCCTCATGTGCACGAGTGTGCTCATAGCCATATACCTGCTTCTCCTGCTTCTCTGAAGATTATGGCCTGACTAGATCCCAAAGGTTTCTGAACACAGGAGGGAAGGTTGCACAGCTACAGCAGTGACTTAAAGGCTACAACAAAATTGGAGCCAGAACCCCAGGGAACAGTGGCAGAGCCCAGAGTGAGTGGTTCTGGTACATGTGCAGCAATGTCTCTGTGCTCCAGCAATAGGAAACCAAAGTGGTCTCTGAACCATTTACTAATTATTCTGGCAAAATTCTTTCTTCACAATTATTACAAGAGTATGTAGCATTGTATCTTAGCCAGTGTCAGATTCTGAATAAGTAGAATTGAAATTTTTATATATATACACATATGTTCCTTGGTTTACCATGGGATTACATGGGATTACATGTTGATAAACCCATCGTAAATTTAAAATACCGTAAGCCAAAAATGCATTTGATAGACCAGCCTAACCTACCAAACATCATAGCTTAGGCTAGCCAACCTTAAACATGCTCATAGCACTTACATCAGCCTACAGTTGGGCAAAAATCTTCTAACACAAAGCCTATTTTGTAAGAAATTGTGGAATATCTCATGTAACTTACTGAATACGATAATAAAAGTGAAAGACAGAATGCTTGTATGGGTACTCAAAGTATGGTTTCTACTGAATGCACATCATTTTTGGAACATTGTAAAGTAGAAAAATCATAAATCGAACCATCGTAAATCAGGGACTATATGTATGTATGCATGTACACACGCACGTGTATATATATTCACACACGCAGGTATATACTGCATTCTGAAATATATTAATATATACTTAATAATTTACATTTTTATTATGGATCTCAAGCTAAATATTTTTCCTGGGGTAAGAATCACCATGCAAAATATTTTTCCTTTTGTGAGATATCAAGCACTACAGGGACAGCTTGGCAGTAATTACTCTTTTCATCATCATCATCATCATCGTCGTCACCAGAATCCATGATCAACATGACATTCGGAATAAGTAAGTGGTGTAAGCTCAGACATCGTACTTCCTGGGTTTGAATCCTGACTGCCTTTAAAGCTGTGTAACAGTGGAAAAATGACTAAACTCAGTCTGAGTTTTTACATGTACAAAATGTGGATACACAAAATACTTTGACCACAGCGTTCTTGGGAGGATTAAGCAAGATAGAGCATTTAATTGGATTAGCAGAATGTCTGGCATGTGATAAACATTCAATAAATATTAGCTGCTATTTTCATCGTTACTGAAGTTTATATTTGCATAATGCTTTACAGTTTAATCCATTCACACTTAATGTAATTATTGATATAATTGGTATGTTTGATTTCCATTTGCTCCATCTGTCCTTTGTTCCTTGATTCCCTCTTTTCAGCCTTCTTTTGGGTCAATCAAATATTTTTAGTATCCCGTTTTGTATCTTCTATTAAATTTCCTGATGTAACACTTGGTATTTCTTTATTCACTTGTTTATTTACTGGTTGCTCTCGAGACTACAATGTACAACTTTAGCTTTTCACAGTCTATCTCCAAATACTATTATACTATTTCATAAACAGTGTAGAATCTTACAGCAGTTCAATTCTATAAATATTTCCCTCTCCTGCCCTTTTTGCTTTTTGTTTTAGAATTTACTTCTACATATACTACAAAACTCAAGCTATGTCAATAAATTTCCTTTAAACTGCTAATAATCTTTTAAAAATATGTATCTGTATATATATGTGTGTGCACATGTATAAAATTTTAAAAAGATATAAAGATTTTATTTAACAATTTTTTAAATAATATTTTATGTTTTTGCCATGTTTACTCTTTTTGGTGTTCTGTATTTCTTTTTGTAGATTTGGACTTGCTTTTGGTATTACTTTTTCTCTCCCTGAAAAATTTCTTTGAACACCTCTTTAGTGCAGTTTTTTTTTTTTTTGGCAATGTATTCTTTAATTGTTTGTCTAAACAAAATTGTTTATTTTGCCTTAATGTTTCAATGTAATTTCATTAGATATAGAATTCTAGGTCAACAGGTTTTCTTCTTTTTTTTTCAGTTTTATTGAGACATAATTGACAAATACAAATTGTATATATTTACAATGTATAGTGTGATGTTTTGATATATGATACATTGTGAAATGATTCACACAATCAAGCTAATTAATAGAGCCATCAACTCACATAGTTATGTGTGTGTGTGTGTGTGTAGTGAGAACACTTAAGATCTACTCTCCTAGCAAGTTTCAGGCACACAGTCTAGTTAATTATTCATTGTAGATATCATGTTGTACATCCTGCATAAATAAAATTTTGTACTCTTTGACCACCATCTCCCCATTTCCCCCACTCCATAGCCCCTGGCAACTACCATTCTACACTCTGCTTCTCTGAGTTTGACTTTTTTAGATTCCACATATAAGTGAGATCCTACTGAATTTGTCTTTTTGTTTCTGGCTTATTTCACTTAGCATGATGTCCTTCAGGTTTATTTATGTTGTTGCAAATGACAAGATTTCCTTCTTTTTAAGGCATTGATATTCCATTTGTGTTTGCATGTGTGTGTGTCACATTTTCTTTATCCATTTATATGTCATTGGACAATTAGGTTGATTTCATACCTTGGCTACTGTGAGTGATGCTGCAATAGACATGGGGGTGCAGATACCTGTCCAACAACATACCAATTTCATTTCCTCTGAATATATACCTAGAAGTGGGATTGATGGAGCATATGGTAGTTCTAATTTTAAATTTTTGAGGAACCTCCATACTGTTTTCCATAATGGTGGTACGAATTTACATTTACACCAAGAGCACAAAAAGGTTAACTTTCTTCCATTTCCTTACCAACACTTGTTATCTTTTGTCTTTTTTTTATTTTGAAATGTTTTTTCAGATCATCTGATCTAAAGATGGCAAGTATATTTTAAGAATAGAGGGATCATACCACCTATCTACATACCAAAAACACCCTCTATACTTTATAAGTTTTTTTCTGTGAATCTTTGTTTTGTTATTATTTCAGAATTTTATGGGGTTACAAATGCTTTGATCACATAAATTGCCTTGCACAGCCTAAGTCAAAGGTACAAGTGTGCTCATCCCCCAGACAGCACACACTGCACCCATTAGGTGTGAATTTACCCATCCCCTCATCCCTGCTCCCACCTGCCCAATCCCCAATGAATGTTACTTCCATATGTGCACATAAGTGTTGATCGATTAGTACCATTTTAATGGTGAGTACATGTGGTGTTTGTTTTTCCATTCTTGTGATACATCACTTAGAAGAATGGCTCCAGTGTCATCCAGGATAATACAAGAGGTATTAGTTCACCATTGTTTTATGGCTGAGTAATACTCCATGGTATACATATACCACATTTTATTAATCCACTCATGTATTGATGGGCACTTGGGTTGTTTCCACATCTTTGCAATTGTGAACTGTGCTGCTATAAACATTTGAGTGCAGATGTCTTTATTATAGAACATCTTTTTTTTCCTTTGGGTAGATACTCAGTAGTGGTATTGCTGCATCAATTGGTAGTTCTACTTTTAGTTCTTTGAGGTATCTCCATATTACTTTCTATAGAGGTTGTACTAGTTTGCAGTCCCACCAGCAGTGTATGAGTGTTCCTATCTCTTGGCATCCATGCTAACATTTGTTGTTTTGGAACTTTTTGATAAAAGCCATTTTCACTGGAGTTAAGTGATATCTCACTGTGGTTTTGATTTGCATTTCACTGATGATTAGAGATGTTGAGCATTTTTTCATAAGGCTTTTTGGCCATTAGTCTATCTTATTTTTTGTCTTTTTGATAATAGCCATCCTAACATGTGTGAGGTGGTTTCTTGTTGCAGTTTTGAGTTGTATTTCTCTGATGATTAGTGATACTAAGAATTTTTTCATATACCTGTTGGATATTTGTATGTATTCTTTGAGAAAGATCTATTCAAATCTTTTGCCTATTTTTACATTGGGTTATTTGTGGTTTTGCTATTGAGTTATATGAGTTCCTTATAAATTTTAGATATTAACACCCTATCAGATAGGTTTTACAAATATTTTCTTCCATTCAGTAGGTTGTCTTTTCACTCTGTTGATTGTTTCCCTTTCTGTGCAGAGCTTTCTAGTTTGATGTAATCCCAAATGTCTTTTTAACTTTTGTTGCCTGTGAACAGTTGTTTTGTTTTTTCCTTCCAGCGTTTTGGAGGTGATATTCTACGGTCTTCAAGCCTCTATTGTTCTGAGAAATTGGCTTTAAATCTTATTTTTCTTCCTTTGAAGATGGTGTATCTTCTTTTTCTGACTTCTTTTAAGATGTTTTTCTTTATCTTTGATTTTCAGCAAAACATCGTAGTTGAATTTTTGACCATGATGTTTAACTATGATACACGCAGATGTGGTTTTCTTTTTATTTTTCTCACTTGGAGTTTGCTGAACTTCTTGATTCTGTGGGTGTATGTCTTTTGTCCATTTAAAAAAATTCTTGGCCATTATCTCTTGAAATTTGTTTTCACCCTGTTTTCTCTCTCATCTACTTCTGGGACTGAAATTATACACATGATACATCATTTGATATTGTCCCGCACATCTCAGATGCTATGTTCTGTTTTCTTATTTTTTATTTTATCTTTGTATGTTTCTGTTTGCATAATTTTCACTCACCAATCTTTAAGTTGCTAAAATGTAACTTTGTTTGACCCGTGTGTTGTTAAGCCCATTAAATGAATTCTATATTTATGATACATTTTATAGCTTTTTTCCATTATCTCTTTCATTTACTACTTCCTCTCTGCTGAAATTCCCCTCAGTTCAGTATGTTCACTTTTTCACTATGCCTTTTAACATTTTTATTATAGTTATTAAAAGTCCCTGTCTGATGATTGCAACATATTGGCAATATCTGAGTCTACTTCTTTTGACTATTTCCTCTCTTGACTATGGTTCACATTTTCTTGCTTTCACATGTCCTAAATTTTTTCATTGTGTATCTGAATTTCTGCATAAAAGAAAAGTCATGAATAACATTTACCTCTGGAAAAGAGTAGAAAAAGTCCTGATAGGCTACCAGTATATGTCGGAAGGGGGGGTGTGCTATGTCAATTTAATCTGTGGTTGAACGAGGTCTGGGCTTTGATGCAGCTTTCATTGAATACAGTTTACCACATCGTCAGAGATTTTGAAGGGATATCAGGACTTTCCCTTCATAAAGACTTGATATATGAGTAGTAGCAAAGACTCCAGTGATCATTTTCTGCTTTATAGCCTAGCTGTCAGCTTTTTGGGTTGCTGGTAACTTTATCTTCTCTGTAGCTTTCAGCTTCTTGCAAGACCTCTCCATGCTGTTGTCCTCTCTTACCTTTGGAGAGCCACTGCCGTGTGCTTAGTGAGGACCTAGAATGCCTGGGAGGGCTTCTCTCAGTTCTCCTGCCCTGTGCCTTTGGCATACCACTCCCATCCACTCAGTGAAGGCCTGTGAGAAAGAGTTGGGGTATATGTGCAGACAGTGGCTGGGGCTTTTTGGAATTTTGAACTTTATGCAAGTCCACATGCAGTCATTAAAAATTCATTCAGCCTGACTTCTCCATATCCCCTTCTATAAAGGATTCCTCCTGCTTCTATCATTCTTCCAACAAGGAAAGCAGCCATGGATCTCTTCTCTAGAAAGAATTTTGTCACCTTATGGAATGTAGTTCATTTTGATTTTTTTGATTTTTTTGCATATTTAGCCATCTGGTGACTTTTAAAAAGCTCTGTTTTTGTAAGTTAACTCACTTGTTCTAGTTGTTAGCCTAATTTTTTTATACCCCCCAACCTCCTGGTAGATGTAAAGAGAATATTCTTCATAGAAAAGACAAAGGCTTGCAATAAATTTTTGAATGAATAATAAATGAATGAGTGGATGAATACATGAATTAAATGAGTGAACAGATGAATTGAGAAAAGAGCAAACTAGTTCCCCAAGCCAAAGGTTTTAAAACGGAAAGTGTGTTTTCATTATAAGCTATTCCCCTAAAATACAAGCCAAGTATCATTAAGGGTTTGAGGATCACCCATCACCCTCTTACCCCCTCTTTTCAGTTTAATTAGTCTTGACTACTCCAGAATCTTTGCCTGAGAATTTTGTCTCCCCCACCCCCTCCCAAGCAAGCCCTAAGCATGTAATGATGCATAAGAATGAACACCTTCCATACAACAGAAAAAATATTAGGTAGTCAACACAAGGATATTTACTCATTTATTTGGTAAATGTGGACCTGTGAACTAACAAGCCTCAGTCTATATTTCTAATTTGCCAACAGCTTCATAGTATAATGATTATTATCCCCATTCTATATATGAAGAAAGTGAAATTCAGAGAGTTCACACAGTTAGTGAGATGCAAAGCTGGGATTTAAATCTGTGCTCCTTTTACTAAACCATGAATTCTAAGTTATTACAAATTTAATTTGTTATATGTAGTTGATACTGCAAGTATTTAAACAAGCATTATCTAGTTTGATCCACATAGACAATCCTGTGAGATAATTTGAATAAGTGTTATTATTTTATTCTAGAGAGGAGGAAACTGGTGCTCAGACAGATTAAGTCCACACTGATACAAATTGTATATTCAGCCCTAGACCTTGAGAGTTCTGACTCCTTGTTCATTACTACGTCCCCCTGTTTCTCATGCTCTCTTGTTTAAGCCTTTCAATAACGACTGAAAGCTAATAAATTTACTCTATCATAACTCTGATCTACTGAATAAAGCAAAGGTAATGGATGCCCTTTTAACAAGCCATTTTCATAGTCTAGAACCATTTACCAATTAGATATCCACACCATGGTAGAAGTCAAACAGCCAAAGTATAGTCTTAATTTTTATATTATTCAGCTAGAGGGAATCTAGTTTTGGTGAGGGGAAGCTTATTAACCTCAACATTTATTCTAAAAATGTGTTATTTTGTCATGTGCAAGGTTAAAAAATGCCAAACGTCATATTAAGATAGCTGCAGCAATTAGAATTCAAAGGTCACCATCTTCTGCAGATTTACAGCATAGTTCCAGCATTTTCCTCTTCTGTTTCACTGGGACTTTTATTCAGCACTGAAAAAGCCATTCATTTTGTAAAGGTTAATTCACAACTCTGGATTTGATGAAGTGCTTTGGCTGTATGGTCTGCATTTTAACACTGCATCGGTGTCAGTCAAACCCTCTTCACTGATCGGAAGTGGTGTCCCTCTGTCTGAGAGTGAAAATCCACCTTCCCTTTCTTGGTTCTGTCCTCCCACAGGGTCCCACTGGTGGTTCCATTCCCTGGATTACTCCCCTCTTGCCTCCTAGTCAGTGAGTGGACAGAATCGTTGCCTTTCACCCTTCTTTTTAGCAGTTACCTTTCAAAACCCCACAATTTAATGATATGACCCTCTGTTTATAAATTCTGGTGGGCAAAAAAAAAAAAAAAGAAATTCAATTTTCTTTCTTTTTTTTTGTTTTTTTGAACTAGAGTTAATTTTTATTTTGGTTTCCTATTGCACTGGGAAACAGAACACCTCAATCATTCCAGGGCTTCTCTCCTTTCTTTAGTGTCATTTCTAGGTCCCCAGGGTAGAACTTCAGAGGTGCCGTGGTGCTGGGGTAGGGAAGGCCTCTGGTCATCATTGTCCCTAATCATTACTGGCATTGGATAAGATGCCTGCATTCTTACCCATTTCTTAGCCATCTGTCTATGCAGGTCACTAGTATTGCCTTCTTGTCCCATTCAAAGCTTTTAGATGGCCACCATGTGCCTGTGTCATACACACACTGTTCTTTTTTTTTACCGATAATGATGCTCCTCACTTCACATAAGGGTTTCTGCAGGTTCTTCAAGGCCATACAAGCTTCTTCTGCCCTCAAGTTTATGGCCTGAGAACCAGGACCCAAGGCTTAACACCTGGGTGGTATCATTTGTATCCTGGAGTTATCCCACCCCCAGCATGGTGTATAAAATGGACTCTTACCACATTTTGCCTGTCCAACATCTAAACTCCCTTCCGATTTGGGAGGGTATCATTATTGTGTGTACATTTGGAGAGTGGCAATTCCTTCCTTCCTTTTATGGAAGATAAAGAGGGAGATAAGCCCACTTTGCTGCCAGTACAAGAGCACATGACATAGCCTCAGCCAATCAGATCCTTCTGCAGCAAGGCTCCAGTGTTGGGGTATCTGCTGTCTTACCTCTCCTGATTTTGGCCAATTTCCTGCATGTAATTCTCCATGTTGCCCATTAATTCTGTGCGTCTCCTGCTAAACTTCTGATACAGGTTGAGTATCCCTTATCTAAAATGCTTTGGACCAGAAGTGTTTCAGATTTTGCATTTTTGGGGGGGGAGGGATTTTGTAACATTTGCATATATATAATGAGATATCTTGGGGATGGAACCCAAGTCTAAACACAAAATCCATTTATTTTTTCACATAGACATTATACATATAGCCTGAAGGTAATTTTATACAGTATTTTTGATAGTTTTGTGCATGAAACAAAGTTTGTTTTAAGTACTTATGTGTGGAATTTTCCACTTGTGGTATCATGTCTGTGCTCAAAAAGTTTAGGATTTTGGAGCATTTCAGAATTTGGATATTCAGATTAGGGATGCTCAATCTATACATTCCTTTTTCTGTTTAAAGAGCCGTAATCAGTTATTGTTACTTAATCCGTAACCAAACTATGATAGGATAGGATGAAAGATGTCTGCTGCGTGAGGTGCCTAGGCAATGGGCTGCAGTCAGCTTTAGGGACTCTTCACCTGGGTGTGTGGGGAGCAGGAGCATATATATAGACCGACATTCATGGCACAGATTACTGGCACACTGGAAGGGCTTTGCTATTGGGACAAGGACCTGCATAGGTCAATGCCTGAAGGCCAGACAAGAATAAAGTTGCCTCAGAGGATGCCAGTGAGGAGCAGTGACTGCATCTGATAAGTGGACACTCCTCCCAATGTGTCACCACTGTTATAGGCAGCTCACCATTTAGATGCAACTCTAGGGAAAAAGTTTAGCAAGAAACCTTGAAAGAATGTGGGCTCAAAATAGAAATTAAGCTCAGTTATGGAAAAAATTCAGATAGATTTCTTGTATACTTGAACTTGGTACTAAATGACACATACAATAGAAAGAGTAAAGCCAATTTCATTGAGAGAAAGGAGAAGAGTTAGTTTATATACACTAACCTTTTGTTATTATATTTATTTATAATTTCAACCTGCCTACTTACACAGGGGCTTGAGGCAGCTGGGCTTTGGTCGACATTTTAATGAGGCAGGAACCCGATGAATCACCAGTGCCTGCCCCCAGCACTGTTCATTAGAGGCTGGAGGGAGGCAACAGGGCTGCTCCGGGCATGCCCAGCCTGACATGGCCATTAAGTAGCTCTGCAGCTGTCTCCCAATCATTAGAGCCAAGCTGCAGCCGCAGAAACACAACTGCTCACAACCTGTCCAGCTTCCAGAGGGTTTGATCTCCCAGAACCTTCTCCTCATGACTTTATGTCAACAGAATGAAGTTCATTACCATTCAAAAACACCAGCTTGGTCTGTTAATGATAATATGGGCTTTCAATCTTCCAAGAGGGATGTGAAGGTACATCAGACAGACTTCACATAAACAAACAGATTTTCCATATGACTCCTTCCTGTCAAAGTGACTTCAGAACTCACTGGGGGAGGAAATCTATTGCATGTGACGCTAAGAAGTGGCCTGGAGAGGGTATGTGTTACAAACATATATACGTGAACAGACTACTGTGTAGCAATGAACACAATAATGGCAATAATCTGTGGCTGACACTACACAAAGAACTTCACATACTTCGCTCACATGTCAGCTGCGCTGAGCCTGCTGCTTAAGCATGATTTAGAAATTTCTTTGATACTGTGGCCACTTTAAGTCCATGGCTTAAGCATAGTCAATATCCTCCCAAGATTTTGGGAACTCCTGTAGCCTAACAGTCTCAGGGGCCCCTCTGCCCACACTAATGCAGGTGTGTGTGCTATCTTTGGTTCACCAAACCCCCAACATCAACCAAGACACAGAAATCGGCCTGTTTACCACTTTTCACAAGACATCTAATTGCATTAAGCATCTTGGGATTCTGTAAACTTTACTAAGATTTGTTTTTTACTCACTGTACAACATCTTTCTATCTCTCTCCACCTACTTCTCTCTTCACCCACTCACTCCTGCCTTCTTTGTCCTTTCTCTTCCTTGTAAAGGCATTTCTAAAACAAGATAGGTCTCTCTCCAATAGGGAATATTTTGTTATCTGTCAAGAGAATAAAATTATCTCCATCTTGGTACCCAGAGATGACCTCACTTAATCCGTCTGATAACTCTATGCAGGAGTTGCTATCCTTCCCATTTTACCTTAAAAACAACGATGACAACCACCACCCAAGGCTCAGACAGTTTAAGTAACTTGCCCCAACTCACAGAACCATATAAGCAGTACCAGAGAATTCTCAAATGTTAACATTTATTTAATTTTTTCTTGTTGTTTGTTTGTTCTTGGGGAAAAGGTTTGGCTATATTGACCAGGTTGTCCTCTAACTCTGGGGCTCATGTGATTCTTCCACTTCAACCTCCCGAGTACTTGGGACTACAGTATTTATTCAATTCTCTGATGAAAGAATGTTTATCGGGTGGCACTCATGTTGACTACTGTATTAGTATTCTATTGGTGCTGTAACAAATGACCACAAACTAAATGTTATGTAGCCACCAGATTTACTTCCCAAACCTATTTGCATGTTGGATTTTTTAAATAAAATATCTATCAACACTCTTATTCTGAAAATGCTTCCCTATATCAACTGGGAGAATAGGAAGCCTTAGCAGAAAACAAAGCATCACACTGGAAAAATGGAAAGACATCTCCCATGAAGAAAGGGGGCCCCTGAAGTAAGCCATGGCTAAAGACAAGCAAGGCATCAGGCAAAAATAAATTAAGAAATAGCTTAAGGAATTTATGGACTTCAAAAACAAAAATTAAAAACTTGCCAAGGTAATCAATGGTAGCACTCTAGCTAGGGAATGAAGGCCATCTCTTGGTACTCACTGTTATAGAAGCAAACTCCAGAAGAAAAGGTGATGAGAAGGGTTAAGGTATTATTTGTCTCTAGTAAGGGCGATATTTAGTAAGACAATGTTGGGGACATTCCTGCTACAAAGTTGTCTTTCAAAGCAGAGAAGTTGAAATGATTAGATCAAAAAATAGTAAATAAACAGCATACTTTAGACTTGATTGACAAACTACATTAGAATCACCAGGGCCAGCTGGCCACATCCCAAAAACTGGAAGGCACTCAAGGTCAAAGTGAGGCCCTATAATCCAATGGGAATACCTCTCCACTACAGGCCATGGAATTGGCCAGTATGAGTCTCATCACTGGAAGTGTCCTAGAGGACCCCTTTGGCCACTCTAGACTGGTGAGCTGACAGTTTGTTTAACATGGAGACAAAAGAAAAAGGTAAGACAATTTTAGGAGAAATGATAAATGATGACTGGTTAACCCATTAGAGCACTGTGGAGGAGGAGAGGCAGATTAATATGTGGACAAGAAGGATCTGACAGATAGAAGTTTTCAAATTTCATTATGAGCCTTTTTCAAGGTTGTATTCTAAAAGGTTTTTAATTTGTCCTTTATAAGTTTTGGAAAGACATGGTTTAGAAATAAGACAAAGATTGGGGATAAACAGATATATCTTAGGAGAGAGATTCGTTGACATTGGGGCCTCCAGGGATTCATGCAGGACATATCATATGTTCTGTTGCTATAAATGATACAGGAAAAAAAGCACACAGTGAAATCTTCAACTTTCATTTGATCCTAAAACTTTCAGGGTGAAATGTTGACATCAAGGTAATATACAATGAAATTCCTCAAGGCTTTGGATTGGCAAAAGGGAAAATTAAAATAAAGTTATTTAGAAAACACTTATTGAGTGACTACTGTGTATGATGTATTGCTATAGTTGATCTGGGGGCATTTGGAGATGAGATATGATCTCTGATCTCATAGAGGGTCACAATCTGACAGGGGACATAAAGCTGTACACAAGAAATAATGGGAGTGAATGAAGAGTTGGGGGATGTTGCTGGCAGTTTGGACTGATTTTCAGTGTAGACTGCATATAGAAAGAGCCAATGGAAATAGTCTGACAGGATTTTAGTGTTGTGACTGGAGGGGCTGATATAAAATCCCATCCTAGCTGGCCATTTCCTAAAAGGGAAGACCATAGTAATAATCCATTTCTTTGGCCAACTTCTTAGGAAGTTATTGGGATCCAGAGAGGGTTTATGATCCTATACAGTGATTCACAACATTGATGCGTGTCAGACTCACCTGGGTGCTTATACAAACAAGTGGGGCATAGATGCTGGAACCCATTGCCAGAGATTTTTGTTTCCTTGGCCTGGGGGGGTTCTTGGAATGAGTGCATTTTATGAAGCTCTTCAGGTGATTCTAATGTACAACCAGCACACAGAAGTGGTCCTGAAGAATCAGACAAAAGAGATGTCCAACATTGGGTAAATTACATAATTTCTCTAAATCTCAGTCTCCTTTTCTATAAACATAGTATCTTCTTTTAGGGTTGTCTTCAGATTAAATAATGCACCAAATATGAAAGCCACAGAGGTTCTGGCACATAATACTTACACATTAATTACAGTATAATTCCAGTTCTTCCCATGTGAGAGACTAAAGATGAATGGTCAAGACCCTGGACTCTAGGGCCATTGCCCAACGTGTGAGTCTTGGTTCTGCCACTTACAAGCTGTGTAACCTTGAGAAAGCTGCCTCCCTGTGCCTGTGAGTCCTCATCTGTAAAATGACAGCAATAGTTATTATGAGGATCAAATAAAATGAGGATTAAATGTGTCTGGCCCAAAAGCACATAGCCCTAATCTAATCACAAAGACACATCAGGCAAAATGCCCTATAAAATACCTGATGTATACTCTTCATAAGTGTCAAAGTCATGAAATAAAAAAGAAATATATGGGAAATATCCCAGATTAAGGGGAACTAAAGAGACATAACAACTGAATGCAATAAATGTTCTTGAATTTTCTTTTGTTGTTAAAGACATTATTGTGATACTTGATGATATCTAAATATTAAGATCTTTGTATTAGAGCATAGTGTTGTAATGATGTTAATTTTCTGATCTTAATAATTGTACTGTGCTTATGTAAATGAATATCTTGTTTTTAGGAAATAGGCATGGAAGTATTTAGGAATGAAGGAGCATTCTATCTGCAATGTATTCTGAGAGAGAGAAAATAAAGCAAATATAGTAAAATATTAACATTTGGGAATTCTGGGTAAGGGATAATCAGGAATTCTTTGTCCTATTCTAACAACTTTCCTGTAAATCAGAAATTATGTCAAAATAAAGAACTTTTTAAAATAAAGTTCCTGGTCCTGGTACATATTAAGCAGTATATGAGAGATGGATAAATATATATGTGCCAAGTAAAAGTAGTATGAAGCAAATGCATCAAGGAGAGAAAAGCTCAGGCGTGACAAGCCCCACTGAGGCACAGCGTGCTTGAATTAATCACTCATCCTTCTTCAGGGACCATTCTATGCATATTACAGAAACTGTATCCTGGATTCGACTCGTGTCTTTAAGGGAACAGCAAGTCCACCTGCCCTCTCTTCAACTTACACCCCAAGTCCCCTGGATAATGCTCTATTAGCTCTTGGGAAGTAAAGTTGGGGGTCCCACTGGGGTCTGAGGCCCAGGGAGGAAGCTGGGCCTGGGGCACGAGAGATTGTCAAGTCCCCAGCGTTAGCCAGCTGGCTGTGATGGGCTCAAGAGGCAAATGGAGGAGATTCCAGAGCCCAGATCTGATGGCCTGGAGAGAGGATCAGAGCAGAGAGAGGAGGGTGGGGAGCAAACCCCACAACAAAACTGAGCTCAGCCCGCTCAGCTTCCCGAACACTTGCTAATTATTTGTTTCTTTCTTTCTGAGTGGTAGGACGATTTTATTCTTAAAAATATTGTTGTAAAAACAATACTGCTCATTTTTAAACTTTCAAACAGTCCAGAAAAATCTTTTCAATAAGGTTAAATCACTCAAAATACCATGACTCAGAAATATTTTCTCTTCCCCTATGAGTGGACAGACAGCCTTGCAGATCTCACTTCATGCGTATTCACATGTATAGATTTCTGTGTACAAAGCTACATAGATTGACTGATGTCATACATACTTAACAGCACCTCTCACTCCACTTGTGTCATGGACACACCATGCTTAATAAAAGCTGCATAAACATAGACTAATCTCATGATTTATACTGGCTGTGTGGTTCCATTGTGTGGATATGCCATCATTTATTCAACCAAGCCCACACTGATGGCTATTTAGGTTGCTTCTGCTGTTTTATAATTTCTAAGAACCCCAGGGATAAACGTGCTTGGCATATATCTTTTGGTCCTCATGTGATAATCTGATTTGGAAAGTTTCTGCAACTAGGTAAAAGGGCTGGACATATTGAAAGCTCTTCTGTTACCCAGCATCAATCTGTCTTCTATGTTTTCATTCCCACCAACAGTGAGTGTTCATGTCCTCAAGCCTGTGTCAAAACATTTTCCAAATCTTTTGATTCTGGGCCAACCTAATAAGGAAATAAAGTGGAATCTCATGGTTTTAATTTGCATTTCTTTTCTTATATTCAGGATAAACATATCCTACAGTGTTTAGTAGCCATGGTCCTTCGAGTACTCACTGTTTTGAAGGCAGAAGTCTTAATCAAAATTACATCCCTTTAAACCTTAAAAAGCTTATAAACTTTACCCTTTCCAGGCTTCAGAATTCCTTCTCCATTTTTTTGAATGTATGAGTGTGTATGTGTATGTGTTTGGGGCAAATCTAGAAACACTATTTGAAGGCACAGATTTTGGAGCTAGACAATCCAAGTTTAAATACTGGCTCAGGAATTTACTAGTTGTATAATTTTGCCTCTGTTTTCTTATCTGTAAAGTAGGCATCATAGTACTTACCTAATGAGTTCATTGTGAGGATTAAAGTTAATTTATGTAAAGTACTTGGAACATTGTCTCACAGACAGTAAGTCCCTTAAACATGTTAACTCTAACACTTTCCCACAGTGGTTTTACAGGTAAGACTTTGTTCTTGTGTCTCAGAATAGTAGAGAATGTGCTAATACAATATTGGGTTTTAGTACTTAAAAATTTTTTCATCTCAATATAAACAAACAGATTGCAATGTTTTTTGTTTTGTTTTTAGAATTCTGAGAAAGTAGGGTTGGAAAAATCTCAAATAAATCTGTGCAAAGAAACACCACACCAGTAAGGGCCTATTTTTTTTTTTTTAATTCTAGAAGGATAAAACATAAAACCCTTATTACACCCACAAATATACTATGACACTTTTATTATTAAAGATATAATCCTCATTGGCTTATTGTGAGAAAGTTATATTGAGTTGTCATTTCTTTGAGTACAAAGAAGGAAGAATTAATATTCTACCCATTGGTGAGGATTATTTTTATACCAATCTCTCTTTTTCTACTTAAAATTGTGTACATTTCTTTGATTTTTCATTTCAAAGCAATACTGCAGCTTCCAATCATGGTTGTATTGATAAAAGTATTTTCATCTGAAGCTTTACACAAATGTAAAATCCCTGTGGCCCAGAGAAGATAAAGGTCTTCTTGATCAAGCTGACCCATAAATTGAAGCCTGTGAAAAAAATGGACTTGCCCTCATTCCAGAAGCGATCTCTGCCCTCTGATAACGTGCAGAGCTGACAGGCACTGGTGTCTCCTATTGGAAGGTGGCCGTTCTGACCAGCTGGGGTCCCTGCCGTATCCCAGTGAGCAGGAGAGCCTGTGAAAGAGGAGCCAAAGTGCAAGCATCGGAAAAATAAAAAGACACTGAGATGGGAGGAAAGGTGGATTAAAAATGAGGCCAAAGGTGCATCCAGCTTTTCTTGGACGACAGAGGAGATGAAAGGGGCAAAGGAAAAGGAGGCAGATACACAGAGAAAACATCTGGGAGAAACCAGGGTTGCTGCAAAAATGTACCGGCAGCAGAAGGCAGGCTCAGGAGGTCACATTTCTCTGCTTAGAGTTATGTATTTTCCTTTGGTCTCACGAAGGCTCTATCTGTCCCCTGGTGAGACCGCGGGGCTCACCCTTGTAAATAGATTTTTTTTTAAACTTAAGAAATATGTTAAACTTAAGTAAAATGTTTGACGTGGGCTTTTTGTTTTCTTTCTTAACATAAAAATACATTTTATTAAAATAAAATGCAAATTTCATATGACAAAAAATACATTTGATGGAATATTTTAATTAAGAATCCTCAGAAATGGCCTCTTTGCACCTATCGGTAGTGAATCTAAGTCTAAATGTGTTTGCTAGGAAATGCATTTAGTGAGCAGTAGTCAGGTGTTAAATTTCTTTCAGAATCAATAATTCTTTCCATATAATTTTTAAAAAATGTTATTCACCTTCAGGCAATTTAGGTATCATAAATTTAAACAGTATACACAGAATAAGTTTTAAGGGAAATCTACAGTATTTACTTGTAGAGGTTATAGGAAATATTTTATAATTTCAAAGTTAAGACTGAAACATGGTGAGATCTCTCATTTCTTAGTATCGCTACAGTTCATTATTCTCTTTCTTGAGCTTTGTCTATGAAACCTTAGAAGGCAGGATTTTATCTTTATTTAGCAAACACTGAACTGAGTATAATACTTTGTGTCATATACTGAATTCCTCCCAAATCTTATGTTGAAGCCCTAACCCCCAAAGTGACTGTATTTGGAGATGGAGCCTTTAGTAGGTAATTCAGGTTAAATGAGTCATAAGGGTAGGGCCCTGATCCAATAGAACTGATGTCTTTATAAGAAGAAGAAGAGATACCAGAAGAACACGTGGGAAGGCCACGTGAGGCCTCAGCGAGATGGTGGCCATTTGCAAGCCAAGGAGAAAGGACCAGAAACCAACCCTGTCAGCACCTCGATCTTGGACTTTCGGCCTCCAGAACTTTGAGAAAATAAATTTCTGTTGTTTACCCCCCTCCCCCCTTTCTGTGGCATTTTGTTATGGCAGCCCTGGCTGACTAATACACTTTGGTTTAACTGAAACAAACAGTCCCTCCTTCCAGGAACTAATGATACCAGGTAAAGTCATTATTTTTTTATTCTTTGGCATTAGAAGGAAGAAATTTACATATGCAAACACATCTTTCTTTAATAAAAAGTTCATATTAATTTTCTAACTGGTTATGTGGGTGGGAATTTGTTTGCTTTCACTTGCAGAGACAGCATAAGAAATGACAGAGGACTATCAAAGGAGGGATCAGCTAAGAAGGATGACCCCAGTGGCTGGAGAGAAAGAAGCAGCAGAAGGAGCAAAAGAGAATGTGGCCAAGAGGCTGCAGAAGATGAGAAGCAAAGAGAAGCAAAGCTGTGCTCCTGAGGCCCTTCTGGGCTGGCCTGTTCTCGATATCGCCTCTAAAGTTTCCACTGTGGTTCCCATGGAGGTGTGGAGCAAGGGCATGCAGTCAGAGGTAACAGACTTTAAAGACTTTCTAATGCAAACCACTCATTTTACTGAGAAGAAATCAATGGCCATGAAGAGCTTCTGGGTGTGGGACTCAGGCAGCCCTGGGACGGAATCTTAGTTATTGACTGGAAGCTGTTTAACTCTCTGGGTCTCACTTGACTCATCTGTGCTAAAGCATAATAGTAAGTAACTTATAATGTTATTGTGAAGATTTAGTGTCATGAAGTGTGTAAAGTGTCCAGCATACAGTTATGATATATTTTAATTCTTGCACAAGGTCACCCAGTTAGTTAGGGATAATGTGATGTAAAAGGATGATACACATTTTAATAGCTGAAATGTTGAGAAAGTGAATACATAAAAAGAACTCACGGTACAATAGTCCAGAATATCTGGGAAGAATGAGAAACATAACCTTCTCTTCCCTCATTGAGTCAGAATGAATAGAAGCCTTTGGCCTTCCTGGAGGAACATTGAGGTAGCCAGAATTCTGCTGGGGAATAAGGAGGAATCTATGTAACTAAGCAGTTTACCTAATGCCAGCAAGAGAGGTTCTGTATGTTGGAAGGGGAGGAAAAAATGGTGCTCAGAGCTAGGCTGATTGAATAGTTATCACAGGGTGAAGGTTAAGGAGCTATAGAAAGTCAAAGGTCACTTCAGGTTCAATTTTGATTAACTTCCATAAAGGATCTGCTCTTGATTTGGAGCTAGTGAGTGGACTATAGTGCTTGTTCTTATATAATCCTCCCTTTTTAAAGCCACTTGCCTGGCATAGTAATAAACAGAATTGAGACCCAGGTTTCATAGCCAAGAGGGTATATTACTGATTCATTTATTCATGCATTCATTCCAAAAATATTTATTAGTCAACTACTACTTGCCAAACAAGGTCCTAAGGAATGAGAACACAACAATGCACAAGACATAGTCTTTCCTCAGGGACCTGCCCTTGAGGCAGAGGACATCAACATGGGTAACCCATTCTCAATTTTCTATCCCTCAACATCTGGGCTATTTTGGGAGAGGGTGTATCAGTTAGGGTGTAGGTTCATGTGTAAGCAAGTCAGAACCTTACTTGTCTTTCATGTCATAGTTGCAGCTAGACAATCTAGAGTTGAAATGACAGTTCTGCTCCATGAGTCATCTGGGAAGCTAGAATCCCTCTATGTTGACATACTACCATTACTTAGAGGTTAAACTGTGTCACATTTTAAACAGTAAGATGGGAAAAGAAGGAAAGAAAGACACAGTGTTCTACATTGAAGGCACATCTAGAAAACTGTACATGTAACTTGTGCTCACAATTCACCATAATTTAATCCTGTGGCCATGCCTAGTTGCAAGGGACACTGAAGAATGTAGACATCATGCGCCCAACCAAAGATCAGAGTTCTATTACCGACCCAGGGAGGAGCCAATAGCAGTCTCTACAGCAGGGAGTGGGTGGTGCTGTGAACTGCCTGTGACCACCCTTCCCACTCGGAGCCCCTTCCCTTCCACGTCTGCACAACCCCTCAGCACACCATATTCTGTCAGCCTTCCCGGAAGCTTTAGAGTAAAGACAAAATAGGTCAGAAAATATATTAAACTGCCTACTAAATCTGACTTTTCCTAAAGCTCAGGGAAAAAAAAACACCCAAAACTTTATGCACTCCAGCTGCTAACCTTGTCCTGCTGCACCCGGAGCACCTCCCTTAGCAGCCTCTACAGAGAAAATCTTCTCCTCATCATCTGGGAAGCCCCTCCTTCTCCACAAGAGTTGATGTGGTCATATCATTACTCTCTGGGTTTATCACTTTTCCCCCACAATAGACACTCTAATCCAAGAATTGTATTTCACTGAGTTTGGGTATAAATGGGGGTGCTGCTCAAAAAACAAGACTCAGAGTGAACTTTGGCACACCTTGGGGTGTCCCTGGCAAAGTCAGTCTTCTGAGTGTCCACTGGCTCATGACTCATTCCCTGCCCCCCCACACAAACACACACTCACTCACTCACCCCACTTCCAAGGGCAAACCTGAAATCCCACAGACTAAACAGCCTACACCAGGCATCACAAACATGAGTGCCTCTCGAGGGAAGCACTAGATGACTGAAGCAGGCTAGAAGGTGAGTGTCACACCTTGTCCTAATAGGGCAGCCAGCACTCAGCTCCACTGGATTTTGATCATGTGGACCCCATGTTTTGATCTCCTAATTTTTTTTATTAAAGAAGCTGGAAATTTGGAGTTTTATTTAGATAATTAAGTCCAGATTTTCAAAATGTTGGCACCCCAATTTAAAAAAGTAAAC
Organism: Daubentonia madagascariensis; assembly: GCA_023783475.1. Taxonomy (NCBI): domain Eukaryota; kingdom Metazoa; phylum Chordata; class Mammalia; order Primates; family Daubentoniidae; genus Daubentonia; species Daubentonia madagascariensis. The sequence goes on from JAKFHU010002220.1 coordinate 7,016,312, forward strand.
ACCACATAACAGATCTAGTGGGTTGTATTCAGCCTAAATCCAACCCAGGAATCCCCAACTTGAAAATTCTCTGGTGAGCACTGAAGGAGAGAAACATTTCCCTAGCTGGCCTTCATACTGCCAAATAGTGTTAGCATTTCAGTGCGTATTTAGCATTACCTTCCAGAGCAATGCGCATTTCCCTCTTCATTTTCCCACTTTCAAATTGCACCTACTTGAGTTAAAACCATCAATAGCATAAGGACCGTTTCTAGCTATATGCCGATTACGGCTGCTGCTTCTGCTGCATTGACTCCTGCAGGAGCTGTGAACTTACCAGCTGCAAAAGCCTGAATAAATTCCTGGACAAGACACCACACTGCTCCTCAGTCTCTGTCTAGGGAGGGGTGGGTTCCATTTTTCTCACTAGCTCAGATCATTACAGCACAGAGTGGACAGCCAGCCAGCAGCGCCGCTTCCCCAGCATTCTGCACTGGCCCCAGGACCGCCCTTTGCCTTTTCTGTGGCTCTCACCTTGCAATTGGCTTTTCTCTGGAACCCACATTTCTGGATGTGCCCTAGAAGCCTTGACATGCTGTTCTGAGTGTGACTTTATTCTAAGGCAATAGGAAACAGTTGGAGGTTTTTCAGGTTGGGACTGACACATGAACAAAAATGAATCTGGAAATTGTCAGGGTTGACCTGGGAAGGAGAGGAAACTGGAGCCAGAGAGACCAATTAGGGGTGTTTACAATAGGACAGGTGTCGAGACACTGAAATAGGTAAGTGGCAGTGGGGAAGGAGAGAAGAGAGCAGAGGCAAAAAATAACGTGGGGACTGAATCTACAATTTGTATAACTGTTTTTGAAAGAAGACCAAGTTTCAAGCCTGGGTGACTAGGATAATGGTTGTCACAGAAACAAACTAAATTATTAGCAATATGTGTTTGCTTGCTTATTAGATTTTTATGTTGGGTTTTCTTCTCTTAAAAATAGCAGTACTGTCAATGGATATTAGCAACATTTTCTATTGGTTTGTAATTTTCATTCCTCTAGATCCCAAGGACTTTGTAAACACGATCTCATCAGTCCTCCCAGAAGCTTGCAAGGTGGGTGGCAGTGGTTTGCAAGACCAAATATACAGAAGATGGCTTTTTAAAAAAGTTTATTTTCTTTTCATTTTTGAGCATCTCTCACATTCTCACTAAAGTCTCTCAGACTCTCAATAGCAATTAGTAGAGATCAGGCTTGGCATGTTCTGTGTCCCCAATTATTTCAATAGGTTCTAATTGAGAACATGTGTTCACTTCAGCTGGGATTATTGTCTGGCTGATTACAATGGGAAATCTGAAAGACGGCATCTGGCAGAGTTATTTTCTGACATCCACCCCTCAGTCCTGTCTTCCTTCATAACTGCTTTCATTTAGTGTGTGACCCACCAAGATAGAGGGATGTGAGCACCATAAACAGCACCAGCTCTAATGTTTCTGTGGGCTTATCAATACAATCTTTGCATTGTTAGCCAAGCACCACGTACAGTTTCTTAAAGTAGGCACTAGTTCCATTTGTCTATTGCTGCATGAAAAATCATCCCTAAACCCAGTGGCTTAAATCACTAATCTGTAGTTTGGGCAGGGCTTGGGAGATCCGGTTTATATCCGCTCCAGGCAGTGTTAGCTGGGATGGCTTGGCTGGGGCTAGAGGATCGACTTCCAAAATGACGGTCTCACATGGTTGGCAAGTAGGTTCCGGCTGTCAGATGTGAGCTCAGCTGGAGCTGTTGGCCACGGGCTTCAGTTTGTCCTCTGATTGGTCTCTTCATGAGTAGTTGGCTTGGGCTTCCTTAAAGCAGGAGCATTTGATTCCAAAAGCAAAAGTTCCAGGAAACAGAAAGTGGAAGTTACAAGTTTCTTGAGGCTCAGTCCAGTGAGTTGTCATAGGATCACTTCCTGTTGCATTTATTGGCCAAAGCAATCACAGAGCCTGCCCGGATCCAAAGGGATGGGATGTAGACTACATTTTTCCATGGGAGGAATGTCAAAGACTGTGTGGACAAATTTAATCTGCTACCGTGCACTACAGCAGATTAATCTACACATTTTGAATGAAAGCTAGTTTGGTTTGGCATCTTTGAGTTTAAGAGTGATATATTAAAATTGCACCAGCAGCTGATAATTCTGGATTCTAAATAAGTCTTAAATAGATTTTTTTCTTTAGTCTCCATACAACCTCTCTAAATATTGATTCTGTCATTTATCTCTGATCCTTCTTGCCCCTCAAATGCCATGCTCTTTTACCTCTAGTTATGTATCCTGTCCCCACTCCTGTAGCCTGGCTGCCAACACTTCTGGAAGGTCTCTTTGAACTCCCAAACTGGACAATGTGTCCCTTTTGGGTGTCTCTGTAGTTTGTGGGTGCTACTCATCAAAAGAATTATCACAGCGTATTGGAATCTGCCTGCTGTTCTGGCTTCTTCCCTAGACTGCAGGGTCCCTGAGGACAGGAAATCTATCTTGTTCATTTGGTGTCCCCAGCACAGAAGATTTTTCTTGGTTAGTAGATATTCAAAACATATTTGTTGAATGGCTGATTCACATTCTGCCCTATATTTTTGCATTCTTGAAATGCTCTGCAGTTATCATTGACTTTTGCATGTCATTTGTTACTGTCAGGACTCACCCTCAGCCTCTCCATTTCTGGAATTTCAGTGGTGGCAAAGTTGAAAGAAGAAAGGAAGTGTCATTAAAGTCCTATGAGAAGTGGCAATTAAAGAAGCCAGACTGTGTTAAAGATGATTCTTTTCATGATGATTGTGCTAAGACTATATTTAGCGGGGTATTTCTCTGTGGTTTTCCATGTAAAGAGAAGCTGTACAAAGCAGCAAGGATGTTAACTATGCCTCATTCATCTCCATTGGTCCCCTGGACATTTTGAAGCAGGATATATAAGCCACTCTCCAAATTGATAACAGGTGTCTGATTCCAAACAAATGTCACCAATCTTGCCCTTAATGCATTATGGCAGAACATGATGGAACATTAGTAGAGTGCAGTAGTGCACATTTGAAAAAAGAATGAACATGAGATTTAGTAATGCTGTCTTAGTTGAATTTAAAATGGATATTAATCTTACTTCTCAGGCACAGGAACAGATGAACCAATGGAATTTTGCATTAGAAGCTGTGGGTGAGGCAGATTGTCTTCTATTTTAGACAGAGAGTGATCACCCCTGGAGGAGCCCTTGCTCAGTATGAAGAGACCCTGACTGGGAGACTGAGGCCTTTAGGGGGTGATTTCACTAGGCCTTTTACCTCTATTTAGTTTAACCTCAAAACATGTACTGAGCTATGAAGACACTACTCACTGTGCTGGATGGTGTATGGGCTGCAGAGAAGAATAGGACACAATCCCTACCCTCAAGGATGTGTGGTCAGTCAGTGGGCACAAGAAGAAAGGTGATGAAGCAAGGTTGAAAAGGACAGAGTAGATAGCAAGAGGGTCTGGAATCAGAAAGATCTGGAAGCTGCACTTCTTATCCCTAAGTCCTTGCATGAGCTATTTAAATTCTCTCAGCCTCGGTTTCCTCACCTGTAAAATAATGTTGATTATGACAATACCTACCTCCAGAAGATTATGGCAAGGGTTAAAGTAGATAAGGAGCGTGAAGCTGCAAGCATCATGAGTGTGGGGGGCAAACCCCTGTCTATTTTATTGTGCTACCTGCTGTAATACAGAGCACATTGCAGGTAACCAGGGAGCATCTGGCGACTGCACTGAATGAAAGTGCTTGGCACACATTAAGCGTTCAATGATGTTCACCATTGAGGTACATAGTGGCATCATGGTAGTGGTGGTGACATCAGAGATAAGTAACAGCAGCAGTAGTTGTTAGTGATCGTAGGAACAGCAGTAGTGACATTAGTCATGTTTAACTAAGAGCACAGAAAATAAACAGATGAATAGCAAGAGAAAGCTAAATTTGTCAGTTAGCTATGTTATGAGGGGTCTAGAATAGAACGGTGAGGATTTAGACCTTCATTCAAAGGTAAAGCTGCTATTGAAGGCTCGTGAGTGAGGACCACACCGTGACGCTGTGGCAAAGATGGACTAGGAAGTGGAGATTTTTAAAGACGCTCTTGATTTGCCTCTATTACAGAGTTTATTATTCCTAGGACTTGGTGTTGAGCTAGGCTGGAGGCAGGGAAGACGGAGAGGTGAAAAGAAGTGTTGGAGGGAATTCAGAGGTAGAATTGACAGCAATTAATTTTCGAGATGGAATATGGCATCAGGAAGGGCCAAATGACTTGAAAACTGAGAGACTGCAGTGTGATACTGATATTATCAGAAATGGAGATGTCAGGTTTTGCAGGGAAGATGATTATTGTGATTCAGCATACATTTGTGTTTATATTGCTGGTGGAAAACCCAGTAATAAATGGGCTGTGGGCAATTGAAATTTCAAGTGTGGAGTGCAAAGGAAAGTCGGAGTCAAACTTAGACTTGAAGAGTTGTTTTTCAAAGCCAAGAGTTAAAGCTTGAGAAGCATATGACATTGCTAAGGGAAAAGGGACAGAGGGGAGACCCACTTATAGGGGCTAATGTATCACCTGAGGTTTTTATTGTCTTATCAGAATTAAGAGTTTGACAAACCAAACATTGGTTAGCAATTTTAGAACAGTGGCTTCACTACTTTTTTCATAATTTATACAACTTATTTACTCCATGATAAGTTCTATAGAGTGTAGATCTTTTAATAATGAAAGATTTAAGGACTCAGGAAGGACCAGTCAGCCATATAGATTCCCCATGAGTCTACACTTAACATTGGATTGACACTCTTTTAAACACCAACTTTGTCTCTCTAATTCAGGTGCATAACAATGTTTATTAAATAGGTTGCCATAGGTAACTTGATTTAGATCAATCTTATGATGTTCATTAAAATTGCATATCTTAACTATTTCGGTACTGATTGACTTAGCATGAAGATATCCCAAAACATTTCTTTGATATTCGATTAATTCTTGTTCTGCTTGATGTTGGGTTAGCAGTTGTATGAACCAATCAGTTTCTTCATTAGAGTTCTCGGAATTCTTAACAAGTCCAATAGTGTGATCTTAAAGTTATCAGAAACCTGTACTTGTCAGAGTCCTTTCCGTGAATCTCCCTGAAGACAAAACACTTTAAGTTTATAGTTGTTTGCAATAGCTTTCAGGGAAGTACCAGAGTAAAACAATTAACTCTTTGTGGATGACAAAACTTAAAATGGCCAGGGTTAAAGATCTGATGAGAGTTCACTATGATAATGATACAATTGACAAGGAGATTTGGTTATTTCTGTGGCATACAATATTTTAAGATAATCACTAGAATTGTGACTGACAGCATACCAAGACTATCATATTTCTATGACTTTCATGCAATTTCTAAAACACATATTAATAACACATCCATACAAATATAACCCAAAGAAGGCTTAGCATCACTTGTAATTTGACAATATTTCCTACATAATTTAATATGTTAAATAAATCCAATTAGTGTAATATCTCTCTTATAAGGAGAGATATTCTTTTGGTAAGTTCTAAGGCTTATCTGGAAAATTCCAAAGTTAATTTGAGGTCAATAAAAAGGCTTAATTTATAATTTGATTTTTGAAAGTTTGTCAAAAATATCTAATGTTTAAAACACTTGATGAAAATAGGATCCCAGGTCACTGTGAGATAATAGTCATTCATTTAGCCAGAGTGATAATTCAAAGACTTCAAAGGCAAATACAGAAAGTTACATAGCTGTAGAAAAACCTTAGCTTTTTAATGGAGAGGATTCAGTTTCCTTGAGTGATCAAAAACTTATAAAGACAATATAAAGCACAAGAAATTATCTTAGTAAAACAGAGTCTGATTCTTAGGCCAATTACCTAAAAGGTAAAGAAAAAAACTTTCACCTTTTTTTTTATTGAGAGCAAACCAATACTCTAAGAATACTTGGTTGTTTTAACAGAGAAGACCAAATTCTAGTTTTGCCTCAGTGTAATTTTGATGTTAAAGCTTGATTTATAGAAAAATTTATAAATAATTACTCTCTAATCTTAGCTAGCTTGATCACGCATAAGATTCTGTTCACAAGATTCATCTTTCATAAACCTTCTACAATTGTCTTACCCATTCAGATTTTGTCCTATACTTTTTCTCTTTCTCATTTTGAAACAATCAGTTATTCTACTTTAGGACCTGAATTACTCTCTTTTTCCCTTAACAAAATAAAACATCCTCATACTTTGTAGCTTTTCCTTATTAAAAGCTCATCTTACCCTCCTTGTATACTTGCATATAGAATGTTTTCCTTATTTCTTCTAATAATTTTAGCCACATATATTAATTAAAATTCTTAAGAATTAGTTACCTTAATTTCCAGTGAATACTAGGAAGCAAATAATTGTGAACTCTCTGTCACACCAGCAATCTGTAGATTGGCAAATCTATGAATCATAATTTATAGAAGCACGTACTTTCTCATAGTACAACTTGTCAGTGTAGCACAGAATATGTTTACTAACAGTTTCAAGTATCTTTAGTCTCTCTGTAATAAGAAAATGTAGAGGAGGAAAAATTTTATCTTTATCCTTTTAGGGGTTTTTTGGCTAAGCCTGAGAATTAAATTATTGTTTGTACAGATTTCCCTCAGCCTTAACTTTCTATTCTTGAAGAGAAAAATGTTAAAGACTTCTGGTATAGGGAGGACATCTTGCATATGAGAATTATATCTTACATCTATTTAACTCACTTGTTTTTAACAATTATGTTTGCATTGCTCATGAAGATGAGACAGTAAGCAGCTAGCTATCATAAGTTACTTTTCTTGCTGACAAATTTTGTGTTATAAAGTTAATATAAGCATATTTTACCAGCAAACCTAGTGAATAAAAGTTGTGTGTCTGCATTACATTTAATGCTGACAACTCTGAAGGTATGCTTGTTTTAATTAAACCAACAATATTCTCATTTACCAAAGATTACTCAAGTCACATGAACTTGAAAGTCATTTGGGTTAGTTCTTATTTTTCTGAGAGAATACTTAATTTATATAAACACTTATTTTTCTTTAAGCCAATTAAATAAAGCTCTTTTACAATTTAATTTTGGCAATATCATAAGGAGATAGAAAAATATCACACATGTATATCAAACAAACAGACATACATGAACATGCAGACAGAAATAGATCTTATATAATAGCTTTTAATCTAAAATTTTAGCAATGTGCCAGGTACAATAATACAAGCCTTTTGTATGCTTGGATTCAGCATGGATACTTCTAACCTTGCTTTATAGTCAGAGACTGATTCATCCTTTTGTTTGTTTGTTTTCAAGATTGAATGACAGACCAATCTTCTTTTTCCCAAGAAAAAACTCAGGGGCATAGCAAAGATCATGACAACAAGAAAGAGATGGACAGGGTAGGCTGAGCATATAGTCAGTATGGGTTTGAGAAGAGGGGTTTCAGTCAACTGAGAGTTTCCCATGGAAGAATCAGGATCAAATAGAGAAAACAGAGATGGCTAATTCTCACAAAGGTTTTTCTGAAAGTGGTCCAAGTGTCAATTAGACATGTTCACACATGGGGACATTTTGGACTTGATTTGAAACCCCCGCCAACAGAAATATTCTTTTTCTTTCTGAGAAATTGGTTGATTATTGTCCCAGGAATGAAGCCTTTGGGGGTTTCCTCTAATAGGGAAACAGTCCAGGCCAAAGGGAGTGGGCCCATCAGATGGCTGGTATAAAAGTAGAAAATTTATTTTCCAGTGGCCTGGATGTTTACAATGAAGGCAGACATCCCAGGGCACAGGGCTCTTAAGTTTGGGACCCCTTGGTTTTGGCTTAAAATATGTTTTATACAAGAAGGTCCTCTTTGTCCCTATAGCTATTATAGCTGCAAAGACACATGCCTATTTGCCTTTTGTAAGAAAATTTCTCACTGTGGTCCCTGTCACTCTAAGTTACCTTTAGTAGGGTTCACCCAGGTTCTTGGTCCATAGTTATTATTCATGAAAGTGGCTGGAGGTCCAGATGGAGGACTTCTAGTCTTCTTTAATCCAGATGAACTCATGATTCCCTGTAACCTCACCTACTTAATAAACTCAATCCAGTTTCTGTCTGACCCAGTCAGACACCTGAGGTCTTCCCACAGGACCCAGATCTGTTTCTGTTGCCACTTATGAACCCAGTCTGGATAAAAAGTGCTCAAATAAACAAAGGGGGCTCAAAACACAAGTTTTGAAAGTTTAGAAAGAACTCACCTATGACCCCAGTTGCTGTAAGGAAACAGTGGGCACAATAAGCCTGGAGAACACTATGCTTGGTTACGTGGTGCTCCTGGGGGTTGCTAAAGGTCTACTTTGGATCCCACTTCTGATGATAAACTGTTAAAAGACAAACTTTAGACAAATTCAGTGTGGAAAAGTTTATTTAACATAGTAACATAGTAACTCACATGCCCTGTGAGTTGTATTTAGCTAATGCTAGTTTTGCGCCTGGGGCCTCGTGAAGCATATGTAACTCACACACCCCTTTGCCTTGGGAGCTGTGTGAACTATTTTTCAAGTTGCATAAAACTCAGGCACAGAAAACAACAAAAAGTAACAAATTTTTCATTAAATTAGAAAAGATTGTTTTGTTTTTGAAATTTTTATTCTATTTGAGTAATAAAACACTGTGGCCCCAAGGAAAAAAAATTTTTTTTCTAGTGTGGCATTCAGTGTGTTAAGCAAGGAACAATTCATGAATTGGGCAGCCTTCAGAACCAGTAGAGGTACAGAGAGTTCCACCCAGCAATGTGGGCAGGCAGTATTTATAGACAGAAAAAGGAAGTGGAATACAGAAACAGCTTGATTGGTTACAGCTCACCATTTGCCTTATTTTGGCATGTGTGATGAGGCATTTGTCTTGTATGAGTAGAGTCTGATCAGTTGGCAGCCTGTGATTGGCTGAGACTCAGCTATCTGTTACAAGAATATAATCTTAAAGTAGTATGCAATTTGTCTACATAGTAAATTAGGTTGCAGTTTACTATGTATGGAGACAGCTTTAGGCCAAATTTAATATAATTTAACAGCCATAAGGAAGCAGCTCTAGCAAGTGTGGGACTATCCAGGGTGTTATGCACTAAACTACAGGTGAAAGGGGGTTAGAAGGCAAAATGGAAAAAGAGAAATACATTTCCACATATTTTTATCCCAGTTTATATCTAAATAGTCATTTATGTCATGAATAGTTGTTTTATAGTAATAAGAATTAAAGCATGTTAAAACATAAGTAGCTGGCAAAAGTAGAATTTCACCCTTATTAACCAGTAATGCTTTAGCATGAGTTAGTTTGTCAAGTTATTGAGTAAGTCATTTAGTTAGTCTAGAGAAAGAGAAGTTAATGAAAGAAGAAAAAAGCTATTTTCATCTGTTTTACAGTTGTGCCTGAGGATGACCTGAGATTACTGAGTAGTGGGCAAAAGGCCAATGAGTATTATCTTCTTATGCTCGATCTGGATGAGGTCAAATGCCATGCGTTCCTCATGGCCCAGATTAAAGGCCCTTCTATGATTATTTCCTCCACACCCAATAGGTAATCCTTCTTTGGAATCTTAAGAGGTATTATTTACATCTCTCTGATGGCATTTATAACCATCCACTTTGTATGATGATTATTTGTTTATATGCATTATTATCTGCATATATGAAAACATTATTTGTTCATATGCATTATGTGCTCTATGAGAATAAGCACCATAAACAGAATCCACATGTGATTTCTCTTTATCATCTTCATAGTGTTTTACATAGTCCCTTCATATAAGTGTGCTCAAAATATATTTATTGATTGACTAAATAAATTATATTTTAGAACTCTACCCACCTGTCAATTTTAATTTCCTTTGCTTTATTTCTTTTATAATTTCTTTAGCAGTCAACTTTAAGGTTACACTATAAAGATGGTTTAGATTGTAGGTCATAGCAAACAGAAAGGTTATGAGCTTTCTTTCCAATTCATTTCAAATTGTGATATGTAAACACACACACACACAGACACATACACACACATCCTATGACATCATAAAACACAAAAATGCTCTTGGCTTCATTTTCCTTATTCCTAACACCTGTGTTAATATCTAGTCATGAAATAGCAGATGCGGGTGAAACTTTACAAAGCATCTCTATACACTCACACCAAATTCAGAGTGTAGACTCTGGGTATTACAAATTCCAAGTCAGTCTTGCCTTTCAGGAAAAGGATAAACTGCTCACCCAGGTCATCAGTGAAGCTGGACTTTTCCTTTCTTTCTGTGTTATAGTTTGAGGCTGCTGCAGAGTGGGAAATGGTAAAATTCAGGAGAGGACTCTCTTGTTGAATAAGACTATTTTCTCAGATTAACTCTGAGACAAAATTTTGAAGTTCTTTTCGAGATCAAGATTTTAATTTCAATTATTACTCGGGGGTTCTAAAGAATGATTTTCCCTAGATAGCGTTCATTTTGTGCTTCCAGTTCATAGATAGAGTTCTGTTTTTAATGCAATCTATGTCTCTCGGCCCTGTACTCCGAGGCAAACAGCAAACCTCGTTTCAGAGGTATAAATGCTCCTCCAAACTCTAATCCCTTCTGTGTAATGGGGCATTTGTTTCTCTTCAGTGAACAGTAAACCTGTAATTCCCTTTAATCCTAAGCGAGGTTTAAAGTGAGGGATTTCAGTCATTTACTCTCCCACCTACCTTCTATGGGCTTTTCATAATCACAGAAGACCCTTCAGAATTTTTACAAATCCCAGGATATCTGTCTAGTTAGTGCCTAAAAAGATGTGCCAAATGGAGTTCAGAGTCTAAGTCAACTCCATCATCTAGAGACTTCTGAACTGAGGTCAGATTTGGCAGGTATTTGTGACTAGCTGATGCCTGATCCCACCCAACCAAATTCTAAAGCAGTTATGGTTATAATTGATTAAAAATTATGTATACTATGAAATATATAGATATAATATAGATATAGCTGTAGCAAGTATATAAAAGAAGGAAAAGCTTTTTTCATAAAATGCCCTCCTCTATTCTAAGCTGACATAGGAGTCCTAACACAATGAAATGTAGGAATCTACTAGCAGATGAGAAAAATTTTCTTACTGAATGCAGCAATAGCAAAGAAAGAAGAAAAATAAAGAAAACAAGTGCCTAAAAAGGCCCTTTGCCCTTGGAAAATTTTATAAGCAAAATGTCACTTTGTTTTTAAATAACATTTCCAGACCAAACACATTTTTTACAAGTCTCTTCCAAGTATATTTTAACTCAGTGCTAGGGAATTTTGAATCCTAGAACAACCAAAATTTTACATTCCTTTGGGGGCCAAGAGACTTAGATATTTAGGAACCCTGTGGTTTCCTTATTGAGGCCATCAAATAGAGGTCTTTGTGTGACTTTTGATTTGATCCCTAAACAAATTTACCTTTTCGATTATGATGCTTGAGAAGCTGAATAACGTGTGAAATTTCTTCCCTAGTGGCTTTATGTTATAGATCTCAAGTAATTCTTCTCCTGAGTTATTCAGTGGAGCAAATGCTTCATTCTACTCTCATTGTGATTCCTTGAAAGTGATTTTTTTAAAAAAATTTTTAGTCCAAAGTAATTCATTAGCAATGTCAGTGAAGGATTATGAGGAAAATATAATTTATCAATAATAAATTGCTCTCTTTTTCTTTTATAGATATGAATTAAATTCTTATTGCTTGTAGCTACTAAAATTTAATTTTAGTGAAGCACAACTCACAGAGAGACAAGGAGTTATTATAACTGGAGAAGAAGATAGAGTTTGGTTTCAGACTGATCATTCCAATTTCCTGCACTAACCACTGATTGATTTCTCTTGGCACAGAGCTAGACATGCAAGAGATTTCTACTTGGGTGTTAATTAGAATCTTTACCTTGAGTGTGCTTCTGACAGTGCTTGCATATAACCCTTTCTGAATAGAAAATGTCTGAAATTTTTAAGTATCCTTACTTATTATACATGAAGAGGGGAAGAGGGGGGAGAGAGGATCCATAGAATACACGTGCAGAAGAAGGTAGTTAAGATGATTAGGAGGAAAGTGTCTATGAATGGAGCCAAGTCAGGAGTTAGGGAGTCAAAAGAAGAGAGGTAATTTTTGGTCCAGGATGAGAATGAGGACACGTGATTTAATTACTCAGCTCTTACAAATGCCAATTGAAGCGACCAAAATTATAGCACAGGGGAGAAGTGCAAAGGGACCCTGGCAGCAGTGGAAGAGTGCCATCTACACTCAGAGACATTGAGGAATTCGTGTAAGATGTGGTGTAAGAAAGACAGAAGTAAGAGAAGAACCAATAAGCTGGTGATTGATGCCTGCAAGGGAAATGGCTGCTTGGGCGTATTGAAGGGACTCCTCTCTTGTCAAAGTCATCCCAACAAACTTTGGTTGGAACAAAATGGGATGGATGAAAGAATGAACAAAAGAATAACATGAGATGACACATTTGATCCTGAAGAAAGAAGACCGAGAAATGTGCTGGATGCTGAATCTCAGCAAGAACACAATAGTGACACCAATAGCAATAACAACATCTAACACTTAGATACGATGTGCTGGGCACAAGTTTAAGTGTAGTATAGATATAAACTCACCAAATCATTACAACAAACCTGCAGGTGGGTACTTCAGTTATTCATCTTTAAAGGTTAGGAGAAACTGAATTGTAGAGAGGTTAAGTGATCATGATAGGCTACAAAGAGATGATATGATTATCTCCTTTGACAAACTAATACAACCAAAAATAATTAGAACTTAAAAGAGCTCTAATTATATATCAGTTATTTAATAGATTTACTGTAGTGTCACCTGTTAGAAAATATCATGGGGAATAGAGCCCCTTAGCAATAACAACTGACATTTAAAATATGTAAGAATAAACTTAATAAGAATGTGCAGGATGTATTATGTAATACAATGAAAGTGCCCAATTTTACTGAAGGACATAAAGAAACCCATACATAAGTGGAGAGAAATAACACATTCCTGAATGGGAGTACCTAATATTGTAATAATATCTGTTTTTCTTGTCTAGTTAGCTTGTAAATTAAATGTACTATCAATCAATATTTGATTTCAATTTTGAGGAGAAAGACATGATGTAATAAAAAGTATTTATTTTTATTTTTAATTACAAAAATACTACACAAATATATATTCTAATGATTAAAAACCATGTGTTATGGAAATTGGCCTTATTCTTGATCATAAAGGGGAAGATCACCCTCCTCTTGCCAGAGGTAATCATCAGTTTGTTGTGAATTCTTCCAGACCATTTTCTACACTTATGAATATGTAAATATTTATATAGAGGTAGATATATATACATGTGTACACTTGTCATTACCAATAATGTTTCCACCTCCAAAATCTCATTTTCAAGTCACTCAATCTCTCATCATCACCTCCTATCATGCCTATCAATAGGAAATAATCAAAACCAAAAAATAAAAAAATCCCTCTATATTATATGCTTACTATAGAGTATACTATATACATTAAACAGTAGATATTTGTATACCAATATGAGAACATCTCCAAGGCATATTATTGAGTGAAAATACGAAGTGACCATAAAATGCATACAGCATTAAACTATTTATAAAAAGGAGAAAGTTTTAGTATAAACTATACTATACTGTAGATATAGACAGATATAAATAGACAGATATAGAGAGACAGCTACAGATAGCTACAGGTAGCTATCTATGTCTATCTCTATCTAGAAATTTTTATGCTGTATATTTTTATAGTATACTATTCTATAATATAGATGTAGCAAGATGTGAACATATGGGTATAGATAGAGACAGAGATCACTGTATATAATTATATCCAGACATTGATGGATATAGATATAGTTTTATGCTATGAATTTTCTCCTTTTTTTCATAAATAGTTTCATACTGTACATAGTTTCTAGTCACTTCATATTTTTACTCAATAGTATGCCTGGAGATATTCTTCATTTTTGGTGTAGAAATGTCTGTGTCAATCTGTTTGGAGTTTGTTGTATATGTTGCAGTAGGATGTAAGGTAGTGGGGTTTTTTTGATTTCGACCATTTCCCTACTGATAGACAGAACAGGAGGTGGTGACAAGAGAGTTAAATGACTTGACAATGAGATTTCAGAGTTGGTACCATTATTGGTAATGACAAAGTCTAGGCTGTAACCATGGGAAGTGTGTGGCTGAGTTAGAATGGAGTACTTGATGGGAGGGATGGAAAAATTGAAAGTCCAGAGCATATGTGCATTATCTGTGTAAGTACTGAAATCATTAAGAACGTTGGGAGATAGAGTGGTGGAGAGAAATGCAATCCTCAAGGTGCTAAAATCTTCACTGATAGAGGAGTGACTTGAGATTATTTGATAGTCATATCAAGGAAGTGGCACAGGTAGGTGCTGGAATCCAAACATATGGTCTTCGAAATAACTGGGGTTTGTTTTAGGAAGGAGGGATGGAAAAAGACTTACAAATTGCTAAAGGAGTTGGCGGTATTTATCTCCAGCAGGAATGGAGGCTAGAATATGGAAACATTATCCATATTTTATGCCACTTACTGCTATTTTATTTTAAAACTAGATACTCCTATTACTTTGATAAAAATAAAAATTAATTAAAATAAGCTAAAGATAAAAATAATATCTCTGGTGAAAAGAAGGATCCCTTTGTCAACCAAAAGTATTGTTATAATAATATCAGAAGGTAAAATGTAGATGGATTGTTCAACAAATAGTGTTAGAATAAACAGCTAATCACTTAGGGAAACAAAATTAGATATTCACTTCAAATCAAATCCCAAAGACCATTTCATATCAACCAAAGGTTTGAACATAAAAAATGAAACTATTAGGAGCAAATATGGCTAAATATTGACATGATCTTGGAATGAGAAAAGCCTTCTTCCACTTGTCACCATAGGAAGCAACCCAAAAGAAATAAAATCAAAATTAAAAAGCAGACAATACACTGAAAAAAATCTGTTTGCCAAATAGTACCTATAAATACTATTTATAGACCTAGAATTGTTATAAATCAACAAGAAAAATGTAGACACTCCAATTAAAAATTGATAAAGATCATGAACAGGCAGTTCATAGAGGAAGAAACAGAAATAACCAATAAGCATAATTCAGAGAGGGTTCAACATCACTAGGACTCAAAGATATACAAATTAAAACCACTATAATCTATTATTTTCATCCATAACATTTTCAAAATGTTTTCAAACAATATTTTCTAGTGCTGATAAGTGCGGGGAAATGGACAGTCTCATACATTTATGGTTATAGTAATGGACACCAGAAGAAAGGGAGATTTTCTTCCACTACTATACATAGGCTTTAAATAGTCACTGAATAAATGAATTCATTAATAAAAGTATTGTTAAAATTCTTTGTATCCTTTGTATCCTTTTGTATCCTTTGTCTGAGGATACAAAAATTCATTTGAGTTTTATAAAAATTCATTCATAACAGACCCATTGTATGAGCCCATATATAAGATTCTGGATATAATTTCTTTTTTTTTAAAGAATTTTTGGATTTTTTTCCTTTTATTTCAGAATATTATGGGGGTACAACTCTTTGGTTATATATATTGCCCATGCACTGCCCATGTCAGAGCTACAATCGTGGTCATCCCCCAAACTGTGCACCCTGCACCCATTCAGTGAGAGTTTTCCAATCCCCTCCACCCGCCTCCCGCCTGCCGGATTCTGGGTATATTTTGTATAATCATTGTGATGAGGAGGAGATGATGATTTTTTACCCACTGGAATTCCTCTCGGGGAAAGCACAATCCATTTATTTATTTATTCATTGCTTACTTTTAGCTTAAATACGCACATAACTTACCACAAAATATAATCACTAACCTCATCCATCTGAGGAGGCATTTTCTCATTTTCAACCATGAAGTGAACGGCAAGCATCGAGGAGGTGAGACAGAAATAAAGAGGAATTGAGAAAGTGATCGGAGTTTGACAGGGCTCCGCTGATATCACCCAACCTCACCAAAGGATTCACCTGAGATTTTTTTGCAAACAGCGGAAGAACCGAGCTTCCCGTGAGATGACTTAAGAACACAACACGAGAGTATGGGGTCTGAGGTGGAAAGACTGTGGACATGACCTCCTGGGAATTCCCAGAAATCGTGGAAAGGGGTTTGGGATTTTAGAGGCCCTGGATAATTATCCAGCTCTCCAATGCCACGATAACTCAGACTGTGTTTTGTAATCTTAACATTTTTATTATTCTTGTCTTTCATTTGCTGTGCACTTTTCTTTGTATGGAGATAATATCCTTTACCTTGAAAAGCATAATCCAGTAAGGGAAATATTTGCATAGGAAATGTCTCCTGCAGGGCATTTTACAAGCCACTTACATTATTAGATGCATTTTCTATTTTTCTATATAAAGATTTCATTTAGCACCCTACACCTACTTCCATTTCTTAATATTTCCCTGTGTTTAACACTTGGCCCTCTTGGTTCATTGGTTGGCGGTGGTTTGTTTTGTTTTGTTTTAACAAATTGAAGCCTGAGTCCTAGCTCTTAGTGCTTTTAGTTTGATACCATAAGTGGCCTCATACTGTGGGGTGGAATGGAAGCTTTATTTGCCTTTCTGTCATGCTGCAATTACCCACCACCCCATACACACCCCGACTGATTACCTAGGAGCATGTAAACTCGAAGGTTAGACACCATTCATATAGGAACAATTAACAATTCAGGTGGTCAATTATCCATAACCTTCATTTATTGGTGGAATTTAGAAAGCACTATTTGGTTTCCCATAGGTTAATTCAGGCCTTTGATTCTCAAAATCTTTCATGGTTATTTTGGAAATTAAATCAGTTTCCACTTATCTTCGCTGATCCCGTAGATTATTTGATTACTTGAAGCTGTTCAAAGACCTAAAAAGACTTGTAAATACTAGGTATGTTGAAGAAAATAATAATGACAATGAAGGGTACAATTCCTGTTGAAAAAAGACACATTCATTTTTGATAAGAAAATAAAGTCCTTTTTTTTTAATTAAAGGGAAAGAGTGACTGTCAGAAATACTTCGAAGGCGCCAGCCAAGCCTGAATTGGCAGGGTAGTTCTCAAGTACACTTTGTTTAATTTATAAGTTTGTAAATTACAGTCTCTTCACTATCCCCTTTTTGTCCTCTTTTTTTTCAAGGCCACTGTCAATGCCTCTAAGATAAGGATCATAAATTTCCACACAGAATCACAAGCAACTAGAGACCTACAAGGGTCTCTTTCTTTTTTGAGATCAGAGTCCCTGGTGACAAGGAGGTGACAAGAAGGGATAAGAAGGGAGCCTCCGGATGGAGACTCTTGCTTCCTTTATTTCACCTTGACCTGTTGTAGACATAAAACCACAGCAGCTGCTCCTGCAGCAAGACAGGCAATTCCACTGGTTTCTAGCAAATATATTTTCCCACTCTCTAGCATTTATCAACCTTATTCCACAATGTTTTATAATAATTGCACCCCAGCCTTTACAGATAATCTGAATAAAATATGTTGGTTTGACTATCTTTAAAATTATGACTTTCAAGTGGCATATGTGTGTGCACATATCCTGGCATCCTACAGGAAGTAGACCTACATGCAAAAGAGCAAAGTGTTTAAATGGGGCAAACATTGAACCAAGTATCAGTACCTTGACTTTATTTTCCTTTTACACTGGTTCTTGCCCAGAATGCTCCCTGTGTACAAATAGGTCATCAGGTACCAAAGAATCCCCTTTTCTGGTCTCCCGACATGATCAAGCATGCCTGAATTCCAGGGTGAAGACAGCTATGACCATATTTACCCGTTCAGTTGTTCATTCAGTTCTTTATGGCAAATTTACTGAGCACTTACTATGTGTCAGGCACAATGGAAGGTGCAGGGAACATGGCCAAAATCAAGGAAAATAAGATACCTGCTCTAGCAGAGCTTACACATCTATGCAGGAGACAGACAAATCAAAAGTATGCAAAAGAACAACCAAAACCAGTTAAACTTTTGGTGAAGGCAATAAGGAAATAAAGAGGGTTCTAAAGGAAAGGACATGGGGAGGGGGCAGAAAAAGCCTCTCTGAAGAGATGATATTCAAGCTGAGACCTGAAAGACTAAAAAAAAAAAAGAGCCAGTCACACTATTCAAATGTATGTTAGTAACTTTAAAAAAAAATGAAATAATTAGTGAATACCACTCAAAAGCAAGTAAAATAAACTTGCTCTGTTAGAAACTAGTTAGGGCCACAGCTTTGTTTACTCAGTCTCTCTCTGAACCACCACTGAGGAGGTCCCAAATATTTTTGGAGACCTCCTTCTAGGACTAGGACGAGTTATCGAATTGCCTCCATAAATAATCCTCAAAAAATGATCCAGGGCTCTGCGGAACATGCTTTGAAAAACACTGGCCTGAGTGGAGCCAATAGGCAATTGCTTCATGTTATCCTGCCCTGATAATCAGACATAAAGATGTGCACCTTTTACTCAGCAGAGGAGCCTGTGTTCAGCCCTGACACAGATCCTAATCTTTCCTCTTTATGTTCTAAAATTTTAGATGCACAAAGCACTGCAAACCTCGTCAGCTATGTTCTTTGTTTAAAGCTTCAGTGAGCTATACCCTAGCTAGAATGTTTTGGATACTTGAATTAACATTAGATCATTAATGCTAATAATGAATGACTCTTAATTGTATCTGAATATAATTAGTTTTAATTAAACATTGAGAGGCTAAGCACTCCCCTTGGACATAATTGAAGAGGGCTTCACTTCCGTATCCACTTCGTTTTGTCCACTCCTTCCTATTCTGTACTGCATGGGATGAACATAAGCAATTTATGCTTTTGACTAGTCAACATATTTTTTTATTTTCTTATTTTAATTCCATTAAAATATTGCAAAGAATGAAATACTTAGGAAAAGTGAAGTGCTTAATTTAGGCTGGTCGTTGTTGTTGTTAATTAGTCATAGTAGGAGTATCCAAGCATAACAAGAGAATAGTTTAATCAAATCACTCCCAGTAGATGTAGAAAGCAGTATTTGCATATGTGACATATCTAGCCATTTACTGTACATTGCCGTTTAAATAGTGACTCGAAGAACAAACTTCCAGATTTTTCTTATAGAATCCAGTCCAACTATTAATCTATTTCATTTCTACTGAACAAATTTTTTAAGTCATGAATGATTAAAGTCCATCAACTGCAAGAGAACTTAGGATGCATGATTTTTTTCTTTAGGATCATTGGAATTTAAATAAGACAGAGTGCTTTGGTAAACCTATTATAGAAAGATCATAAAAAGCATCATCTTTCAAATGTCATAAAGAGCTAATGTTCCCCTGGTGAAATCCAAATAAATGTAAGCTATTTCCAGCTTTGATCTCTGGTTTTATTTTACTAGAACTCCATTTTAACAGTTTGTGCCTCGCATTTTAAGGACCAAGTTTCAAGTCACTATATTATACATGCAACATAAAAGAGAATACAATGAATCAAGTCACTACCCCACTTGATAAATACTCAAGGTCAGGCAGACTTGGGAAGGGAGAGTCGTATATAGTGGTTGTTAGAAAGCAATGGAAGAAAAAACAAATCACTAATAAGCACGAGATTCAGTAATACAGATTTATCTCAGGTCATCCCTTGATTTGTCTGTCTATCCTCCTGGTCCATCAAATTCAACATTTACAGGAAGTCGAAGTGCCTGAGTTCATATCCTGACTTCACCATTTAGAAGTTCTGCAACCTTAGGAAAATTCCCATAATTTTTCTAAGCTTCTTTGTTATCATCTACAAAATGGGGATTAGACAATCTACTTCACAACACTTTGTGAGAATTAAATCACATAATTCTACCTAAAGAACTTAGCACTACATAATAAAGTAGCTTCATAAATGCTTACTATTAGTATAAAACAAACAATCATGGACGGTTATCATTTGCCACAAGAGAGGTTCTGGTGACATAAATATGAGTAAAGGAATCTATGTTTTCAAAGGGCTGTCAATTTCAAGCTTCCAGACCACTCCGTAGGATGGGTTAACAGATCTCCTCACCTGTACCAAACCCTGTTGGGAGATTTACACGCTTCCCCCATCCCAGAGGTCAGAAAGCCAGAATGTCCTGCCATTTACTACCACCAGTGGATGTGCACCCCACCTTGGGCTTCGGGGGTCACAGAAATGACCTGGCAGCTGAGTAGCAGCTGACTGGCGATATTCTCTGCCTTGTCATGCAGGCTGCTGCACCCCTCGCCTGGAGTTTACTCTTCTCTAGATATTTAGATGTTTTTGTTAGGGTGGAACCTTGCAGGGGAGCAAAATTAAGCACTTTTTTTTTTTGCCTGGGTATGTTGGGTTGATGTGGGAGACAAACTGATACAGGGGATGTGACAGCACCTTTTCCATCCTCCTCCTGATTTATTCTCTCTCATTTCCTTCTGTGGAAGAAAATACAGACACTTACCCTGAAGACCTTCAGCACTTCAGTGGTTGTCACACGTTGGTTTTGAGCAGCTACAAGAGTCCCGGAGCTTGGCTCACGCTTCATGGTGTAGAGTTTAAGACCAACCCTCCTTTAGGTCTTTCTTCAAGTTTCTGAAAAACAGCCCAGTAGTTTTTCACTGCCTTGGGGACATCACCATAGGTATTGATTCATCTAAATAAACCATCCCCCAAAATGACTTTAACAGGTTTGATTAAATAAATGGAAAGTGACTGATGGTGACCAAAACCCTCCCATGCTTTCTGTTATCAGGAGGCTGCCCTGTAAAGCCCAGGGGTTAAGTGATGCCTCCTCCCCAAGGCTCCCATTCTTCTGGCGGTTTCTGGCTGTGGCCTCCTGCTCCTGTAGGGCGCTGGAGCTCACACATACCCCACTTCCCACAGCCTGCCCCTTTCTCTTCTTTATGACAATACAGACATGGGAATCAGCCCTTTCCTCAGTTCCCCCCCAAAATCACTAACCCAAGATACTTTGTGTACAGCTGATTTTCCTCAAGATTTAGGACAAAACATGTTTTGAGCTACAGAAATGCAAAAAAAAAAAAAAATTCAATCTTAGTCTTCCCTTTTAAAAAATATTTCTAGCCCCTTCACACTAAATAGGCTGTAGGCTATGGCCATAGTAGTAGGCTCTCTGTCTCCTCTCCTCTTCTCTCTCCTAGTTCCTAAACTTGAAAGATACAGACTGCTCATGTCACTTACTCTTCAGACAGACGCAGCTTTCTCAAATTCTGCCAGCAAAGTAGTCTTTTGCCCTTTGCATATTTAAGCCTCACTATTGTGTTCGCCTAAACAATAGACCATCTATACTAGGTGGGGAAGAGAGCAGCATAAAGATTCACTTCTCATTTGATATGAATTATGCCATCCTCTCCTCTGAAAGTAGAAGCAGCTCTAGTCATCTTAGGTTTTTAATATTTTCCCCCTTTTTAACATTTATTATTGAATTGCTATTCTTTTAATTTCATCTTGAGCCTCAAGAAATTGTTAATTCTTTTATGCATTTTACAATTGATTATCTACAGTGTGGGGTAGTTGAAAAGCAAGCTATGTTTACTCCCAAACAAATCTGATCTCAGCTCAATGTTCTTCTGTTTTAGCAGACTTGTGAGAGTGAAATCCTAGACCTCCTGCACACTGGATGTCTGACCTGGGATAAGATATTCATCCTCTAGGAACTTCCATTTCCTTATCACAGATGAAAATATTAATAGCTCTTATGTTTGTTGTGAGTATTAAATGAAGTGAAACAGGAAGGTGGTACAGATGTGCAAACAGATGAATAACACACAGGTCTTCAGAGCTGTGGTCCAACTTGTGCTAGTGAAGGAACCTTGGTGTCTCTCAGCCTCCAAGGCACTGATGGCTATGCCAACAGCATACATATAAGCAGAAGAGCCTTAGGAATCTTTTGGAAAAAAACTCCCACTCATTCATTTCACCCCACAACTTCCTTATACTCAAAAGAGACACAATTCAGTGAGTCCCTCACAGTGACTCAATTCCTAGAAACATATGAACAAAAACCAGAAATCTTTCCCTCACCCTCCTACTGCACCCACTTCATAGCAGGGGTGGCTACCCTTCCCAAGTCACTGTTTGACCACTGCTCCCCAATTCCCACTCTCCCAGTGAGAAACCCATCATGCTTCTCACCAACCCCTGCCTCAAACTTAGATGGCATGTTATTCTAAGAAGTTCCAAAAGCAACTTCGGGAGGTGGGTCTTCAGTGCCCAGGTCAGGACAGACACCCTCTTAGGTTGGAGCTTAGAATCCCTGATTTAGCTAAATAGAATTACATAATATCCCATTAATTTACCAGGAAAATGTATCAGCAGAGCTCATTAATTTCTCCAATTAAACTCACAGGGGAACAAATTTAAGGCACAGTTTGTTCATGAATTTCTAATGGCCTCTATTGCTTATTTCAGAGGAGAAGTTGGATCAGGTGGCAAGGAAGCATCTTTGTAGAAACAATAGGATTGAAATATAATTCTCTAGAAAGCCAACTAGAAATTCCAAAGACATAAAACTCCTAGAGTTAAGAGCTATTACCCTCTATTCTTCTTTGTAGGAGTTTGACAAACACTTGACATAAAACCTGCATATATGACTTCTCTTTTTTTTCATTTAAGTGGTCCAGAATTTTAAAGAATTAAAAAAATATGTATCAATCACACTAGGTATAGGGGATTCAAAAGATCTGACTTGTGCTTGTCTTTTTCATCATTCAAAATGTGAAGAGCTTGGATGTGAAAATGAAAGCTGAAGTCAAATTTCTCAGCCATACAGAGGTGAATAGTCAGTGGGTTAAAGTGATTTCATTTTCACTAAATATGAGAGAAAAATATGCTTATATTGCATTTGGGGAATTAGGTTAAATAAGCTAAATAGTTAGGACTGTGAGGGTTGAAATGGAAGTCATATGTGAGTTTGCAGAATTCCCAAACTGGAATGCCTTTTAATGTAATAGCTATCATTTGTTGAGTATTTCTTACATGGTAAATTCATTATGAAAATGACCTTTAATCCTTAGAATAGCCCTGAAAGATGGATATGGCATTTGAGCTATGAATACTCTACAAGAGTTACAAAGCCCAGTTTTGGGCTTCTTATTCTAAAATCCAAGATGACTTTTAAGTGGAGCACTTGGATTCTTTAAACATACCTACTGTATGATCTAACACCTATTTATGATTGAAAATTGGTTATTTATGGTTGAAAACTCTGACTTCAGTTTTCATTTTGAATAATGTTGAAAACCAGTGTAAGTCAAATCTTTTGATTCCACTCTATTTAGTGAAGTTGATATTTTTAAAATTAAAATTCCAAATTATTTAAATGAAAACAGGAAAGTCATATATGTAGATCTTATGTCAAGTGTGTCAAACTTGAGTATGACTTTAAGCATTGTGTTATTTCGTCATTGTCCCTACAGGTAAACAGAAACCACATAAAAATTCCAAGGTCCTATTTCTCCTCCTTCCCCCTAAACAATGCCCCTGCTTCTCAGGTACTGGGCTGGCTTTCCTGCTAGTTCTGGCTTCCTTGGACATATGGGTTCAAGGGACATCCCTCCAAACAACCCTTTCTGCACTTCATCCCCATGGGACACAACAATGCAAAGAATTGGGCTCAGTGGGTGTGGGTCTCTGCTGCTAAGAGAGAATTGCAGGCTCTTTCCGGATTATAGCATTTGGGTTCTGAAGAACTTAGGTCTGAGTATAGCCGTGGTAGCCAACTCAGGATTCTTGATCACCCTCCAGAGTCTCAAGCTGAGTTCAAGACCCACCTATGTCTTTGCCAGACAATACTTGTGGACACAGACTACATCTGCTTCAATCTTTTGTCCTCTGAGTCTAGCACAGTGCCTGGGCCATGTTAAATGCCAAATAAATGCTTGTGTACAAGATAAAAAAAAATATGGTCATCTCATGTTTGAGCCTCCAGGCCTAAATTGTGTCATGCTTGTTCCTTTTCACTAAACTAAGAAGCCTACAAACAATTTGGAAAAATTGAAAAATTGTCATTGTCATTGTCATTGTCCCTACAGGTAAACAGAAACCACATAAAAATTCCAAAGTTCTCTTTCTCCTCCTTCCCCCTGAACAATGCCCCTGCTTCTCAGGTACTGGGCTGGCAGAAAAATCTATAAAAGTGGAAAAATCTATATTTGCTTCATGCAGGGTAGACACAAGCTAAAATTACATATATTACATACACACACACACTTTGTAATATCCTTTATATATATATATATCTTTTATTTTTATGTTATATATTATACCTTCCTTAAAATATTGATTGTACATTGAATTATTTTTAAAGGGCTAATAAACCATAGATGTTATGAAGTTTTCAATAAAAGGGAGCTTATCTGAACTGAAAATTTATCCTCAATTTAGCTTTATTGTATTAAATAATATAATAGAGGCAAATTACCTATCACAATACTGAGCATAACATAGGCATTCTTATAAGTACAAATAGAAGCATTTATAATGTAAACTATACCTAAAACTTGAATATCCTTTAAGATAAGAAACATGAAATTTCTGTAAAACAGGACAAAAAACTAGTTCCATGTATCAACAATGTTTATGAATTATTTGTGTTTTATGGTTTATGCCATGAGCATGTTAAATACCCGATTTTTAAAATTTTGGAGTTTAGAAGTTGTTCAAGGATGTGAAAAATGAAATGGTAAACTTTTTACTGAGTTTACTTTGGCTCGTCAATTGATGTTGAGACTCAAAAGAAGAGGAAAGCCTCATGAACCATAAGAAATATGTAATTTTATTTTACCAAAAGGTGGAAAATCAGGTCATGTGGGTTGGAAAACTGTATTTCTCCAGGAGTCTATTATCTATTTTAGTGTTTTCCTGGTTTCCCAAATATGTCTGTAGCCCTTTTATTTCAGTGTTTGTGTGAAATCTATCTATTGAATTTTTCAATAGATTTAAGAAAGTTTTCAGTGCAGTGATGGATGATCAATAGCTACTGGATTGTTAAATAACAGTTCAGAGACAGAGGAGGGGCACTCTTTGCTATGAAGGCCGAAGTCATGTGTGTTGGAGGGTAGAGGTGGGTCATGGCAGAGGGAGGCTGTGATGCTATTCCACCCACCAAAAAAGGTATTGATTACATTGTCACAGGTAGAATATTAGGCTGACTTATAAATTACTGAAGTCTATCTTCTGCATATCAGATCAACGTGAGTTTTAATCTAACTTTTACCACTTTCTAGCATGTGAGCAAGTTACTTAATCTTGCTCAGCTTCATTTT
Source organism: Daubentonia madagascariensis (assembly GCA_023783475.1). Classification (NCBI taxonomy): domain Eukaryota; kingdom Metazoa; phylum Chordata; class Mammalia; order Primates; family Daubentoniidae; genus Daubentonia; species Daubentonia madagascariensis. The sequence goes on from JAKFHU010002220.1 coordinate 7,041,678, forward strand.
CCTAATCTGTGAAATGGGAATAATAATTGCGTCTGATTCATAGAGTTTTTGTGAAAATTATATGAAATGGCTTAAGGATTTCCTTGTGGGAATAACATTTTGGCTGCTATAACAAAATAACATAAACTGCATAGCTTATAAATAATAGAAATTTATTTCTCACACTCTGGAGGCTGAGAAGTCCAAGATCAAGGCCAATTCAGTGTCTGTTGAGGGCCCTTTTCCTGGTGCATAGATAGCAGTTCCTTATCTTTGTGTCCTCACATGGTGGAAGGGGCAAGGCAGCTCTCTAGGGCCTCTTTTATGAGGGCACTAATCTCACTTATGAGGTCTCCACCCTCATGACATAATCGCCTCCCAAAGGCCCCACTTCTAATACCTTGTGGATTATGAATTTTGGGAGAACACAAACATTCACATCATAGCAGAATGGCTTTGTTAGAAAGATGGTTACAAGTGTGTCTCTGGGCTTTGGTATTGGGTTCAGAGATGGATTCCCCATCCAATAACGAGGGAGGCAGAGGAAAGAGTGGGCTAAGTACTCGGGGGGAAGTGGCAGGAGAGAGGACAGACCAGGCAAACCAGGAAGACACATGACCACTGGATCCTCCTTCCCTTAATCCCCAGATAAATTCACTCAGAAGCTCCTGTTGGATTTTCCTCTGAAATATATTGTGAATCTGATTTTTTCACCATCTCCACTTATCCCATTAAAGCCAATAGCAACTTAAGCAATAGCAACTAAGAATAAGAGTAGCCATGTCTCCAACATGGCCCCAAAGTAAGAGCAACAATTGCTCCCTTCTGAGGGAACATCTACTAGAATTGCATTGGGGCCACCATAATGACCATTTAGCTTCTTCAGTTACAGTTGTATTTTGAATGGTGATGAGCAATGCTCTAGTTCTCTGGGCTGCCTGGAAGGTAGCCTCTAGAGTGAATTCTTCCTCCTTAATACATGATATTTCCAAAGAACGTATCCCTATCTATTGAGAGGTAACCTAATGGTGCCTATGTATGCTCTACAACGTGAAAGAACCCACCGAATATATGGGTATTGTGTGGCTCTTACAGGGCCCTGTTGCAATATGTTATATTCAACTCCCCTAATAGGGAATTGACAAAATGTGAGCATACCACAGGTGACCTTTTAGTTATGCCTATAATGAATGCCTTGAAGGACATGCAGGTACACTCCCTTACTAAAAGAGATGCCCTAAGTACACATACAAAGGACAGAAGAAGGGTAAAATTGTTTTGTAGGTGATTATTTTGTTTTTTTGTTTTGTTTTTGCATGGAGTCACCTATCAGTTCATGCAGAATGGATCTCAGATGGGTCTGTGAGTATCTTCTTGTTCTGATTGTTTCCTCCCTTCTCCCTTCAGTGTTCTTGTTCTTTTAAGCCTCTCCCTTCCTCTCAGGGCCCAAAATATATGCTAGTCAGTTCTGAGATTTCCAAAGACATTGGAGGGGCTCTGTTGGGCTCCTTGGGTCCCAGGAGTTGCTGGGGGCAGCTTTTAAGTCCTTTAAGTTCTCCCCAAAGAAACCCACCAAAGAGGATTCCCCATACACACTGGAACTGACAACCTCCTGCATGTCGTTATGCTAACTGGGTCACTCCCACCCTGTTTTACCAGTGACTGAGTGGAGGGAGGGTTAGAAAGAAGGGGTAGGAAAGAAATCCCATCTTGCCGCACATGTATGAGAAGGCACTGCCATGGTTACATTTTCTAGGTCACAGTTAACAAACACCGACAAACTGCCTAAGAGCTTTTTATTCCTGTTATGCTGAGATATGAATATTGGATTTTAGTTTCTCTTTTTTTAATGTTTAGGAGAGCCTGTGTTCATCACAGGAGGGATAAAAGTTGGAGACTCTGTGGTTTAGAGGCACAATACCTGTAACAGCATACTCTGTAGACTTAATAATATATTTTTCCCAAGCAGTATTCGCCTTCTGCACCTATGCCAGACACCCACAGAGTGACTGTCTAATTTGCAAAAACTATAATGAAGGTGAATGGCAACTAGCAGCAGGCAAGGTAGTCTAAATTCCAAAATCACAATTAAAGTAAAAGGGCTTCATCAACATTTGTCATCACACATTGAGCCATAACTTTTGAAAAAGAACAAAATACCCATCTCATTGTCACAATCACCAGCAGCAATTAACATTCCATGAGCCTTTTTCTTTCCATGCCTAAGCTCTCTGAGTTCACAAAGAACCAGCTTTCTCCCTTCTCAAAAACCCTGCATTCCTTTTTCCGGCCAGAGAATACAATTTGTAATTTTGCGCAGTGCCCTACAAAATCAAGGATCAGTGACCTGTACCCCCTGGGCTGGAACTGGAGCTCTCGAAACTGCAGATAATAAATCATAGTGGTTAAGAAGGTAAGGAGAAATAGGATTGAACTTTAGCTGTGATTCACGTGGTGAGTATTTGTAAAAGCTCTCAAGGAGCACCATGTGAAAGTTTTACTGCAGCTAGAATTCACTGACATGGGAAGCAAAATCTTCAGAACTTTCTATATTGCCCTGATGAGGCCACACATGATAAAACCAGTTATAGTGCCCCTTTCTGAGAAGTTCAGAGCATCTCCGTGAAGACCTCTTATTCATGAGTTACAGCCCCATTCTCATAGAAGTCCTTATAGGTCATTTTGCTTGATGGTGTGTGACTCTGCCAAAGAGAAGGATTGGACTAGATTGGGTCCTTGACCACAGAACAAAATGTGTATGCTGGTGAGTGGCTGAAGGCCGGAATATCATGACATATATGCCCTACTGGGATCTTCCTTGCTGAATGGTGGCCGCCCAACTCAATTACCTCCTCTCTCTTAAGGAGTTGGAATGTAGAGCCATAAATAAAGCAACATAGAGAATGGAGTATTGTATAAATCAGTACACATAGCTATAATAAACAAAAAATAACTGGATCACCTAGTCTAGAAGAATTTTTTGGAAGGATATTGAGTTTCCCAAGATTGATTGAAGGCTAGAGGACTAAGCTTGGAAAACAGGCAGCCCCCAGGATCTCTGAAAGACTGGACCGCAGGAGACAGAAGGGGTCAGGCAGCAGGAACAGAGTGTCTCTGAGGCATTGTGCTGTAAAAACTGTGAAATGACCTCCAGTCATCTCTTACAACATTGAGTGGTTTGCTCTGAGATCCAAGGACCCCAGGCTTTTGGATTAACTCTACATCATATATTCATTCCTTGGCTGCCCAGGTAGTGAATGGGACAGGCTGGCCCCAGTAGTCTTTGCAGTGGGAGTTGGCCACTAGCTCCTTTGATGATCACACACAATGGAAGAGTATTCAGAAAGAGAGATCGAGGTGCCATTTGGAAGAGGGGATTGGAACACTCGTCAACTACAAATACTGTATGTCAAATGCCAACTCTAGTTACTCCTTTTTTTGCTACCTAACATGCCCACTTACACCTTTCTTCCCAAATCTACATGCAAATTAGAAAAACAAAACAAAACACCCCACTGCCTATACAATGCCACTCACATTTCAGTAAACTTCTTACCTCTCCCTTAGAAGGATTCCACTCAAATTCCTATGAATTACTTGATTCAGTTCTGAGTGGAAGATCTCTGCCCATTCGTTGGCTTTCTAGGATTATCAAAGTAACCCCATCATAACATTCACCTAAATATCTAATAGAAGGATAAATGCAAAGGCAAGTTAAGGGAAATTAGTTAAAATATATAAGTATATTCGTTAGCCATTAAGGAATGGAATATGGGTGGCAGATATAGTTCTTATTTCTGAAATTATCATGTTCTATATTTATGATTTCCATCCTCCCTTACCATACTCCCTTTGCATTTGGTGAGAACCCCAGATGGTCAGGGTTCTTTGACTATTAAAATATCAATTTAATTTCTGGTGGATCTGGGTCACAAATGGCCAGGAAGTATTCTTAATTTCCTAATTCAATAGTATCATTGCTATGTTTCCTGATAGAAGCATTCTTTGCTTAGGTACTAAGACATCTAAACCAATGAAGCCCAGATTTGCATGCTGACTAAAATGAGTTAGGAACTCTTTCTTGAAAGAATATTACATACTTGCAAAAGAGAGCATAGCTTCATTCTAAAAATATGGGTCTTCTGTGACTTCCCTACAGAGATTTGCCACAGGCTATATACGGCATCATGATCTGGCACAGACACTTCAAACAACATTAAGTCTACTGGGTCATAAAAGTTGAATTTCATAGTATAACCCTTCCCAGAACTTTCTCTTGCTCCAAACTCTTAAAACAGAGGAACTTTGGTGTTTCCTACTAAATGACTTGAGCATCAAACAAAAATATAGTTTATATTACTTTCAAAATCCAAATAAGACCACCAAGCTGCTTGGTGTAGAGCACAGTTGATTTTCTCATTTTGGAGAAGATATTCCAAGATATCTTAAGCTATTGGAATGCCACAAATTTCACTGAGAAATTGATTTTTTATCTTACTTCCAAGGCATCTAGTGTACTAAAAATGCTTGCTTTCCAAGTGCTATTAGTATGGTGTTATCAAAATGCTAGACTGAGAAAGCCAAGGTTTCTCTATTGATTTAACTGAAGTACAAAATTAGGAGGTTGACATATTTCTGAGTTAAACATCTTCCAAGTGAAAGCAAACTTCTGTTATTCCCTGCTTATTGGAATAAAGTAAAAAGTATTAATAAGATCAAAAGTTGTATATCAGCAGATATGACAACATGTGTAATGTCAGATACACAGGGTTATGTGGTCCACTGTTGTACTGCTAGTTCCACCTATTTTGCACTATTCAAATGAGATAATTAAATGGAAATATAATAAGGTACTATGCCTCTGCATCTTTTCAGTATTTGATGATGATCCTAATCTCTGTTATTTCCTCAGGGATATTGAAATGGTTTTTGGTTTACTATAATATATAAATAAAGAATACCTACAAGTGGAATTCTAATGGACTTTCTGACAGAAATAGTCCTAAATGTACAAAGAGCCAATGGGCTTACATATCAATAATATAAAGACAAACAACCAAATTAAAAGATATCTGCACAGATATTTCTCCCAAGAAGATATACAAATGGCTAAAAAGCACATGAAAAGATGTTCAACATCATAAATCATCAGGGAAATGCAAATAAAATCACAACAAGATATGACTTCACCGCCACTGGGGTAGCTATAGTAACAAAGAGGTAGTAAGAAGTGCTGGTGGGGATGTGGAGAAATCAGAACACTTGTGCACTGTTGGTGGGCATGTAAAATGGTGCAGCCACTTTGCAAAACAGTCTGGCAGTTTCTCAAAAAGTCCAACACACCATTTGATCCAGCAATTCCACTCCTAGGAATATACCCAAAAGTAATGAAAATATATATCCACCCAAAAACTTGTACATAAATGTTCATAGCAACATTATTCATAATAGCCAAAAGGTGGAAACAAACCATATATAACATCAACTGATAACAGTTGTAGTATATGCACACAATGGAATACTACTTGGCTATGAAAAGGGATGAAGTATTAATACATGCTGCAACGTGGATGAACCTTGAGAACATTTTGCTAAGTGAAAGAAGCCAGACACAAAAGAGCACATATTATGACTCCATTTATATGAATTTCCAGAATAGGCAAATTTATAGACAGAAAGTGGATAAGTGGTTTCTAGGGAGGGAAGATGAGAGTATTTGGAGATGATAGATAAAGGGAATGGGCTTCTTTGGGGGGTGATGAAATATTTTTAAATTGATTATAGTGATAGATGCACAACACTTAATATATTAAAGACCATTGAATATACACTTCAGGTGGATGAATTCTATATCAATAAAGCTCTTACATAAAAGAAAAGAAAAGAAAAGAAAACAAGAACCAATGAGTAATCTTTTTTTCTTCAGTTACTGAAGATAAATATTTGAACTGTACAGTTAAGTTGAGAAATAATCACTGAATGGGTTTGAAATCCCGCTATGCTTTTAATAAAGCAGATTTTAGCCAAATTTTATTTATCATCCTCCCCATAAAAGCTCCACTTGGATGGACAGCAAATAGTGATGTGCTGGATCCCTTGAAATTAGTATTTATTCAGAAACAATGTCCAAAGTCCTACATAGTTTTAGGGTTTATCCCACTCCCCAGTGTATGCCTTCCCTGGTGAATGAACATAGTTCTCTTTGGAGAAGTCTGGAAGCAAAGTGGAAAGCAATTCTTTCCCCATTGGGTTACCTTGGTACCTTTGCCAAGGTATAAATGGGTGAGTTTACTTCTGCATTCTCTCTTCTTTTCCATTAAGGTAGTGCTTGAGGCTTATTGAGCTTCTCCTGGACCTATCAATGTACAGTTTTTATAAAATTTGGAATTGTTTGGCCATTATTTCTTCAAATATTTTCTGTGAAGGCCCCCCTCTTTCCTGTTCATCAGGGACTCAAAGGACATTTATATTAGGCAATGTATATGTATATGGAACTTGAAGCTGTCCCATAGGTCACTGATGCTCTCTCTGTTCATGATTTTTTTTTCTTTTCTTTTGTATTTTGGATGTTTCTATTGCTATTGCTTTTGCAAAGTCTTACCTGCCATTAATCCCATTTACTACATTTTTAAAAATATCATACATTGTAGTTTTCATCTCTAGAATTTGAATTTGGGTCTTTTTTTTAAATATCTTATATGTCACTCCTTAACTTTTTGAATACGTAGAATAGAGTTATGATGAATGCGTTCATGTCCTGACTGGTAATTCTAACATCTGTGTCAGTTCTGAAACAGTTTTCATTGATTTTTCTCCTCCTGTGTGTCACAGTTTCCTGATTCTTTTCAGGCCTTGGAAATTTTTTCTGAATGCCAGACATTGGGATTTTACCATGTTGGTTGCTGGATGTGTTTGTATTCCAATAAATATTCATCACTTTTGTTCTAGAACAGATTAAGTTACTTTAGAATCATTCGATCCTTTTGGGTCGAGTTTGTAACGTTTGTTACAAGCATTGCTCAGCCTAGGTCTAATTACTCTGCACTACTGAGGCAAGACTCTTTTGTATACTCTACCCCAGACCCTGTGAAACATGAGGTTTTTCCAACTGGCTGGGGGGAATAGGCCCCATTCTTAGTCCTGTATGAGTGTTGAACACTGTTATCTCTAATCCTTTTACGTGTTTCTTTCACCAACCTTGAGTAATTTCCTCACACAAATGCACTAATCAGTAATTAACTGAATACTCAAGGGAAATCCACTAGGGGATTCCTGATTTCTCTACCTGTGCAGCTCTCTTCTTCCTGGTACCCTGTCCAGTGAACGCTAGCAGCTTTTGTCACTGTGAACACTCTGGCTTCTCAATGGAAGCAGTCTGTTGGGCTCTGCCTGGGATTCCCCTTTCTGAGTTACAGCCTGGACACTCTCAAGGCAATTGCAGGGTTGACTTTGTCTCTCATCTCTCAGGAATTACTGTTCTTCATTGCCTTATGTCCAGGGTCTATAAAACTGCCAATTCATCCATTTTGGGTTTGTTTCAGGGAGGAGGATAAATCCAATCTCTTTACTCAATCTTGTCTGAAAGCCAAAGTCGTGTTTCATTGATCTATATGTCTAGCTTTATGATAATCTCACACTCTCTTGATTACTATACTATAATTTTATAGTAAGTCTTAAAACCAGGTAGTGTATGTTCTCTAATTAGGTTCTTCCTCTTAAAAAATATTTCCACTATACTGCATCCTTTGGTTTTAGACATAAAGTTTAGAATCACATAAACTTTCGAATCAACTTGTCAATTTCTGTGAAATAGCCTGGTGGGATTTTTTAATGAAATTGTATTGGCTCTATAGAAATATTGTAGAAAATGTGTACTTTGATAATATTTGAGTCTGCCAATCAATAAACATAGTATATATTTCCATTATGTAGGTCTTCTTTAGTTTCCCTTGCCAATGTTTATAATTTTCAGTTTATAAATATTGCACTTTGTCAAATTTATCCTTAAGTATTCCATGTTTTTCAAATGTTATTATAAATAGTATTTTAAGTTCAATTCCTAATTTTTTATTTCAAATACGTAGAAATTCAATTGACTTTTAAGCATTGATCTTGTATCCTGTCATTTTGCTAAACTCACTTATTAGTTGAATAGGTTTTTTAAAATTCCTTAGGATTTTCTGCATAGGTAATCATATTGTCTGCAAATAGAGTTTTACTTTTTCTTATTCTATTTATATATTTTTATTTGTTTTTCATTCCTTCTCGTATTATCTAGAACTGGCTATACAATGTTGAACAAAAGTGGTGAGAATGGACATATTTGTCTTTTTCCCAATTTTAGGAGGGAAGCATTCGATACTTCACCACCAAGTATGTTGTTTGCTGTGGGTTTTTCACAGATGCCTTTTATCAAGTTGAGAAAGTTCTATTCTGTTCCTAGATTGCTCAGAGTTTTTATCAAAGCGTGTGTTGAATTTTGTCAAATACTTTCTACATCTATTAGGATGACAATATCATTTTTATTTTTTATTCTGTTAATAAGCATATACACTTTTATTTTATAGATTAATAGGGTAAGTAATATTTACTGATTTTTGAATGTTAAGCAAACCTTACATTTATCAAATATTTTTCTGCCATATTATTATGATATATTATCCCTTTTATATATTGCTAGATTTTATTGCTAATATTTAGTAAAGAAATTTCTGAATCTATATTGATGAGGAATATTAATCTTTATTTGTTTTTCTTATAATGTCTTTTCTGATTTTGTTATCAGAGTAATGCAGGCCTTATGAAATGAGTTGGAAATTATTTCTACCTCTCTAATTAATGAAACAGTTTGTACGTAGCTGGTATTATTTCTTTCTTAAATGTTTATGGAATTTACCAGTGAAGATATCTGGGCTTACTGTTTTCTTTATGGAAAGATTTTAAACTATGAATTCAGTTTCTTAAATAGATATAGGGCTATTCAGGTTGTCTATTTATTCTTGAGTAAGTTTTGAAAGTTTTTGTCTTTCAAGGACTTTGTTCATTTAAACTAAATTGTAGATTTGGCAGTAAGTTATTCAGAATATTCCTCTTTGTTTATTTATATTTGTATTATCTGCAGGATCTATAGTGATGCCACCTCTTTCATTACAGATATTTTTAATTTGGGTGTCTTCTCTATTTCTTTATTTTTATGGCTAGAGATTTCTTAATTTTATTGATCTTTTCAAAGAACTAGCTTTTCATTTCACTGATTTTCTCTACTGTGTATCTATTTTCTATTGCACTGATTTCTACTATTATCTGTATCATATGCCCTTTCTTCTGCTTACTTTTAGTATAATGTATTCTTATTCTAGTTCCTTATGGAGAAGGCTTAGATCATTTATTTTGAAACTTTCTTCTTTTCTAATATAAGCATTTAATGCCATAAAATTTTCTTTAAGCACTGCTTTAGCTTTATCCTACAAATTTTGATATTTTGTACTTTTATTTTCATTAAGTTAAAATATTTACTAATTTCTCGCTTTCAAAAATTTGAACCTTGAGTTGTTTAGAAAATATGATGTGTAATTTGAAAATATTTTGAGATTTTCTAGATATCTTTCTGTTATTGATTTCTAGTTTAGTTCTTTTGTAGTCATATAAAATACCTTGAAGACTTCAATACTGTTAAATGTCTTGAAACTTATTTTATGAGCCAGAATATGATCTATCTTAGTGGATATCCCATGTGTACTTCAAAAGAATGCATATTCTACTGTTGTTGGGCAAAGTCTATAACTGTTAATGATTTAAATTTGATTAACTATGTTACTTAAGTCTTCTATGTCCTTAATGATGTTTTGCTCGCCTGTTCTACCAATTGTCGAGTAATGACTGAAATATTCAAATAAAAATGTGAATTTTTTATTATATTAGTTTTTGCTTTATCTATTTTGAAGCTCTGTAATTAGGTGCTTCACATTAATATTATTAGGTTTCTTGATGAATCAATTTCCTTAAATGTCCTTCTTTATTCCTGTAACATTCTTTGATGTGAATTCCTCTTTGATATTAATTTTAAAACTTCAGCATTTCTTTAATGGATGTTTGAATGGAATATCTCTGTTTGATTTTCTAACCTATTGACGACTTTACATTTAAAATGGGTTTCTTTTCAGTGGTATATGTCTTGTAAATGACATCTAGTTGGGTCTTTTTTAATGCAATCCAATAAATCTCCACTTTTTAATTGGTGTTTTAGCCCATCAACATTTACTATAATCATCAATATCATTAGATTTAAAGCTACAATTTTACTATTTGCCTTCTATTTCTCCCTTCTGTTCTTGGTTTCCTTTCTCTTCCTTTTGTGCCTTCTCTTGAAGAGAACTCAAAAATTCTCTTGTACTTTTTAAATTATGCCACTGTATCTCTACTATTGACTTATAATTTATACTCTTTTATTTTATTATTTTGTGGTTTCTTTGAGGTTTAGAATATAAATTTGAAGTCATTATAGTCTATCTTTAAGCCCTGTTATAGTGTATAATGTACAGTTCGGGAATCTTTTAACCGTATACTTTTAGTCTACTCTTTTGTTTTTTTTTTTTGTTTCTACTATTGTTCTTATGTATTTTACTTGTACATATGCTTTAAACCCCAAATCTGTTGTTATTAATTTTGGACTAAGATTCATCTTTTAAAGAGATTAAAAATGGGGAAAAAAGTGTTTTATTTACATAGATATTTACCTTTTCTGATGTCTTCATTCTTTTATATAGATTCTAATTTTCTTTCAGCCTAAAGAATTTCCTTTAACATTTCTTATACTGCAAGACTGCTGGCAATAAATTCTCTCAGCTTTTGTTTGTCTGGAAAGAACCTGATTTAACATTTACTTTTCAAAGGCATTTCTATTGCATATTGAATTGTAGGTTGATAATATCTTTCAATACTCAAAAGATGCTATTTCATTGTGTTTTTGGATAAAATACTTTCTGATGAGAAACCTACTGTGACACTTATCTTTGTTTTTTTTGTATAAGATGTGCCATGTCTTTCTGATTGCTTTAAATATTTTCTCTTTATCACTGGTTCTCAACAATTTGATAATAATGTGTCTTGGTGTGGTTTTCTTAATGTTTCTTTTGTTTGGGGTTTATAACACTTCTTAGACCTGGGTTTATAGTTTTCACCAAGTTTTACAAGTTTTTACCTGTTATTTTTTCAAGTGTGTTTTTGCCTCATCTTCTCCCCCTCTCTCCCTCTTGCTCACTCTAACTCTAGCTCTCACTGTCGGAATCTAATGACACATTTACTAGACTAATAGTGTGTCGCAGTTCCCTAAGTTTGTTTATTTTTTAAGTCTTTTTTCATTGTGCTGCTACATTTTGGATAGTTTTAAATGCATTCAAGTTTACCGATTTTTGTTTGCAGTGTCTAATATGCAGTTAATTGCTTCTAGTATGTTTTTCACTTTACGTATTATAGTTTCAATCTCCAGAAGTTCCATTTGGATTTTTTGAAGATCTTCAATTTTTCTTATCACTATGTTTATATTTTCCTTTCCATACTTAAGCATATTTATTATAGGTATTTTAAGGTCCCTATCTGCTAATTCTATCATGTTCCTTGTTTCTTTCTATTAATTTTTTTCTCCTGATTATATATCTTATTTTTCTGCTTTTTTTTTTCATGCCTGATAATTTTTCTGTAGGCTGGACATTGGAAAATTTATTGTGTTTTATAGTAAATGTTGTTGTATTCCTTTAAACAGCAGGAATTTATGACACATAGTTAAGTTATAAGTCAATTTAATTCTTTCAAGGCTTGCTTTTAAGCTTTGTTAGGATGGGTCCAGAGCAACCTCTATTCTGAGTATAATGTAGCTCAACTATTAGAGAGCTTTCTGAAGACTCTACACAATGCCCGTGTCTCTCCAGTCTGCATAGTAGGGGGAAAATCTGTGTGAGCATGGGGAATTGCTCAACCTACAATTTTTTGAGCTTCTTTCTCCAGCCTCAGAGAGTACATCCCATACATGCACAGAAAAGCTTTTGCTTAAAGATTCAAGGACATCCCCTGCAGATCTCTATAGCCTTCCCTCTATATAGCTTCCTTCTCTCCAATACTCTACCCCATAAATGCTAAGAATGTTAGCTTTCTTGAGTTCCAATCTGTCTCAACTGAGCAAAACTACTCAGTTCTGCTTGAGTTCCTCTTCTTGCATTGCAGCATGGAAACTTGACTGCAAGCAGCAGAAATTGACATTTCATTTTTTTATTTATTCATTTAATAAACATTCATTGAACATCCATTCCATGCTGTTTGATGTACTAAATACTCACAGTGAACAAAGCAGAAAAATGTCCCAGCCTCATGAAACTTACATTGTAGTGCTTTACAAGAATAAAGAATTTATTGTGCAGATATCTTGAAGAGGCACAGAGAGAATATAAGAGATACATAAGAAATGCAGAGTCAGGAAAATAAACAGGAACCAAGGTCATGCACAGGAACAATATATACTGCACATGTGACTGCTGCTGAGATGAACAGTCTTCCTGCCATTTTCAAATTCTTGCATCATTTGCTAAGGATTTGAAGTCTTAGAAGAAAGAATCATGTAGGCAAAATCTAAGTCAGGGTTCAGCTCCTCAGTCCTCAAAGACAGAGAGAGAGAATCAGAACCTCTTAATTTCTGCAGTGGAAATGAGGCATTATTTCCACCAAGGTGGTACACATTTGAGAAGTACTTATGAGGGGAATTAAGAAGAGGGGTGGAGAGATGCTGGACAAAAAGAGGAAAGACAAAAATTCACTACGCTTGCGTAGAAGAGTTGAGACCCACAGGGACGGAAGTCAGGAAGTAACCAAAAGAATGTAGAAGCTGAATTCAGAGTCAGAGAAAGCAGAATAAAGGTTAACTATTCATTAGCACAGACAAAAGAAGCAACAGGGAGAGGAGAGCTGACTTCTGAGCAACTAGAGTGGCTGTTATGTCACCCGCACTGTTGGAGACTAACTAAAGCTACTGCTGTGCTCTGGACAGCAATGGCTCATGTTCCTGCTGCCCAGGAGGACTGGGTCATATCTGCAGATATGACATTTTCCTTTTCCTTTTTATTCTTATATGCATTTTTAATGAACCCATTCCTTAAACAAAGAAACTGGAGTTTGTCTGTTCCTTGATATCTAAAAGAGCTAGACAAGCCCTGTTCTGCAAAATAGTGAGAAAGTTATGCAAGGGTCAGTACATGTTGGACGTTCTCCAAACTGTGTGGACTCCTTGGTCCCAGGGACTTGGGAATCCCACCTTTAATCTCTCCAGGGACCTCCACATCTTCTCAGTCTACACTGGGCTTGCTGTTCTAGGACTTTCATTTTAAGAGATGTAACAGAAGATATCAAAGGTTTGAGTACTGTTTCCCCTTTGACTTCCAGAAAGCATGATTTACTCAAAATAAGTCACTGGACATGAAAGCTTTCATTCTAATATTTAGATAAATTAAGTGTCCTACTTTGATTTTTCAAAACGCAGACTATTTTTGCCATCTCAGAGGGCTGAACACAGTGGAAGTTCTCTCCGAAGAACCAGCTCTGCCCTTAAGCACAATCGGCTGTGAATCAGGAGTTGTAAGGAGGAGAGGAAAATTAAAATCAATGACAATATTTAGTTTCCTGCCAAGAGTAGCTGGCACAGTTAACAAACTGCACTCAGTTGCTTGTGGAGCACTGAGAGCACCCTGGGCTAGCTGGCTGCCCAGCTACGGGTACACTAATTGCTCTTATTAATGAGGAGTACTCCTTTCCTCCACTGAAGCTTCTTCAACTTCCATCTCATGTTTGGTTGGTGAAGCATAACTACTACAAGCCAAACCACAGTTATAATATTTTTCTCCCCATAGAAATCGGCAGAGTATATTTTGAAGGAAGACATGGGGGAGAAAAGGTTAAATTTGAGTTCCTATGGTTCTTTTAAATTGTGAGCATTTTAGAGTATAAAATCAAGGTTTTATGAAATGCATTTAAAATGACCACAACATGCCCCCCTCAAGATTGAAATGTTAGAACCTGATGGTTAGATGCAAGGTTTAAAGTAAAGAGCAGTGGATTTGAATCCAAAGACCAGGGCTCCTTTACCAGTTACTCAGGGATGCCCATTGTATTCCTTCTTTGTGAAAAGTGGATGTTCCAGGACTAGACTGTCTCACAGAGTCTCGTCTGAGTCTACTCTCAACTGAGATCAAATGAGATACTGCATATGAATAGGTATGAGGCAATTAAAAGAGAATATAATCTGAAATAGTGGTTGCTTGCATGCATTCACTATGTTCATCCTACCAGAAGGAGTTCAATTACCAAGCAGTGAGTACATATTGATCTTCTGCCATGTGCCCAACCTCGCACTGGTCAAAAGCAGTTAGTTCACGTGTCTTCTCTTACCTTCGGAAACTGTTTGTGATACAGAAAGACCAGCAGTTTTGTTAATAGAGCCATGGAAAGTTCGAAAGGAAGATGTTCACTTGTTCCTGTTTTTAAGGACCAGCACTGTCCAGAATGGAAGAGATTATTTTGAGGGAGATTATAGTCCTCTTGATAATATTTTCCTTTCAAAAGAAAATTACCTCTCCCACCATTTGGACAATAATAAGGAAAACAAAGCATTGTGTCTAAAAAAATATTACAGATACAGGATAAAGTGGACAAGGAGGAAATAGAACAATAGAAGAAGTAGATAAAAGTCAATAGAAGCAGAGAGAATTGTGGGAGGATGGAGAATGAAGAAGTAGCAACAAAGAACGACGTCTAAGAGAGAGATGCTAATTTAGTGAGAAAGAGCAAGAGAATTTTGAAATCAACTTAGAAAATCACATTACAAAGAGATAATTTTGAAAGAAAAGCCAACCGATACATAGACCTGTGCTGACTCCTGTGTGTGGAAAGAGGGATGGTCTAGTAGACTTCTATTTACATAGCTTAATATGTAGATGCAGTGATTTAATACCTCTGTAATTACGTTTAAAATTGACACTCATATAAGGTTTTATTTATTCTTCCAGGATAAGTTTATTACAGACTGTCTCATCTAGAGATATTTATGTCCCTGTCTGTCTCCTTTACCAAAGAATGGATTCTTGCAGTGAATAAGACCAAACTAGGTCTTATTCAATTCTATATTATCAGCAGCAGCTAGCACAATGTCTATCACACACTAAAGGGTTAACAAAATTTAAAGTAAATCGAGTTATTTCAAATGCTATTATTTTCTTCGTGTGTGTGTGTGTGTGTGTGTGTGTGTATACATGTGTGTCTGTATGTGTGTTAAGTTTTTCTCCAGAATTGCACTTTGGTTTTAACTTCTGAAGTTAGAAATATGACAATAGTGCACTAAAATACCAGGAAGCCAATTCCAAAAATCTGTTCACTAAACAATGCTCAGGGAGTAATTATCAGTCTGTCCTTGATAGGGTCTATCCGCACTCATACTTAGGGAGTAAACAGAGGAAGTGTGGCTTATAGAATGAAGGCAGGGGCAATTATCCTTGCTGGCAGAGAGCAGGGGGAAGGGAGTAGGGTTGTGTATAGAAAAAAAATATATAATACAAGCTACCATCCTTGCCCATTACAAAATTTAAAATCCATTTGGAGAAGAAGAAAAAGACAAGTGAAACAACTACGCAACTATATGACAGAAGCAAGTCACACATTTTTTTACATAATGGGACTATTTTGACAATGAGTGAGAGAAGGTGTCGCAATTGTTCCCCACGATACAACTAGTTGAGCTTCATTATCCCCATTTTTGTTTAGTTATTCCCAGGGAAGATTTCTAGCCCAAATCTTCCTGGTTAGTTACTCCCACCTTGTTACAGTTTGAAAACAGTCCTCTGGTGCTGGAACCAGGTGGCATGGCAGAGATTGGTGGGACCACCAGCCTGCATCAGTGGCCTTGATACCCTGAGAGTCCTTTCAAATATATCGGCAAAGTAGGATTTGAAAGTAATTCATGATCCCTCTTAATTGAGAGTAATATACACCTTCCTGATACAAATGATAAAGCTGCTTTTCTTCTCTTTGCCCATATGTTGCAATTTTTCACTCAGACTACAAATGTGTGTGAAGACCAGTGGGTGACTGTGGCGATTGTGACTGTAGGTAGATAGGCTGCAAGTTGAAAGACGAAACGTGTCTGATGTCCTTGGCATTCTGACTCCCACTGACTCTGCTGGCTCTAGCTCTTCAGGTTGAAGGAGGCTGCCATTGCCTAGTTGTTAGTTTCAAATCTCATTATCTTTATGGGAATTTTTAGATCTAAAGCATATCAGGAATTGTTTTTTTTATTGTAGGAGGTAATGGTAAAAAAAGAAAAAAAGATTTCTTTATTATGTGAAGAGGGAAGACTATTTATAGGAGACATTGAAAACTCAGAGGATTTTAATATTTCCCTCGCTTTTCTGAATCCAAATGAGGATAGTAAAACACCTAAGGATAAAAGGACAGGATGTCATAGTTAAACAAAGAATTATCTATTTCATGATTACTTAAATCAATTGGCTGTGTTCACATCTGAAGTTGCTAATGGATTATGCTTATGATACTAGGCAAAATGAGTATCATAATAGAGTTTAATATTGAAAATCCGTGAGGCATATTTAAATAGCGTGAACACAGGAAGGAAAGAAGGAGGGAGGCAAGGAGGAATATAGCTGGTTTTGAAACAAAAAAAAAAACCTTTGGAATTCATGTCTTTTCTTCTAACATATTTAAATCTGGAATATGAATTTTTAAAAAACAACTAAATTCATACTGCCATCTACTTATATACAGGAGAAGCCTTTGGCAACTATTTCTGTGTTCTTCTCTCTCCCAAGTCTTGCCATCATAGCAGTAAACATGAGACATGAGAGACTATATAGATAGAAGTTAAGAACATAGGCTTTGGAACCAGCATCATGGGTTCAAATTATAATCAACCTCTTACCTACTGGGTGACTTGGGGAAAATTACCTAGTCTGTCTGTGCCTGTCACCTCATTACTCTATGTCTCAGTTTCTTTAGCTGTAAATCTGGAATATAATAATAGCATTTACCTCACAGAGTCATCACAAAGGTTAAGTTCAATAATATATCTGAAGCACCTAAACCAACTTAGCATATAGCAAGTGCTCAGTAAATTAGGTACCCCAATCTCACAGCTCATTGACCATCCCACGTACTTTGCCTTTCCATTTTAGCAACTTACTTCCTGACCCTTGGTCTTCTGTTGCACACAGAAGGACTCCACTTCCAAATCCTTAAATTTTGATATTCCTGGATCCTACTATACCTATTATTCTTTCCTCTTTCTTACCTCCTAACCTTGGTCTACCACAACTGGGGAATCTACTCTTCACATAAACAAGGTTGACAGACAAATAACAGATTGAGAAAAGATATTTATAATCTATATTGACAAAGGAATGTTGTACAGAAATATTAATATAAAGGATTCCTACATATCACTAAGAAAAAGACAAACTACTCAATAGAAAAATGGTCAAGTGGAATGAACAAACAGCTCATAGAAAAAAAATGGAGTATCCAAAACACATCAAAAGTAATCAGGAAAAATAAAGCAATCATGAAACATTTTCTACTCCAGGGATTGGCAATAATCCAATGTCTAAATTTACCAAATAATGGTGGGGATATTTGCTAGGAACCCTTCTATGTTACTGGTGGGAGTTTAAATTAGTTTGTATATACTTTGAAGAACAATTTGGCAATGCCTGGTAAAGTTAAACATTGACATAATTTGTGCATTGGACACCACTGGGTGCCTACCGACATCCTTTCCCAAACCCTTTCCTTTTCTATAGAAGCTTGATATTATCTGCCTAGCTATTCCTTCCCCAATACAGTCATGTGCTTCAATGGAAAAAGATGCAACCTACGGTTCCAGGAATGGCCTTGGTTTTGTCTAAAAATGATCATATTGCCATTGGCAGTGACCCAGTTGCAGCCAATAAATTACAAGGGGAGGTCTGCTGGGGTTATTCTGGAGAAAGTTTCCAATTCCTGAGAGATAGCCTTAGGAAAATAGCTTTCCCTCTTCTTCCGGAGACTGCTGTATTTGTATGCCATGTTTGCAAATTCTGCAATCATTCCACTACCAGCCTGAGAAGGAGGCCATACCCAGATGACAAGATGGAAGGTGGATGGGAATGGCTTCTTGAAAACCTTATTGAGCCTTGAATAAACCAACCCTAAAAAGCTAACCCCACCCCCAAACCTGCTTTCAGGTAAAATAATAAATGCTTTCATTTTTACGCCATATTGAATCGAAGGTTTTGCTTCTCATTGTCAAAATCAGACTATTTCTAGGTATGTACCCTACAGAACTCCCACTCAGGTATACACAGATGTGTGTACGAAGATGTATTTTATAGCAATCCTTATAAAATCCCCAAATCAGAAAAATAATTAAATTGTCTAACTTCAGTTGAACAGTTAAATGCATTTGAATATAATCATATGACGGAAGACTACAAAGTAATTAAAATATATTAAAATGAATACACTTGATCTACTTTTGTGGACATAGGTATATATTAAAAACATAATGGAGAGTGAAACAGAAAGTTGCTGAACACTATGGATGTCACACCATATGTGTAAGCTCCGTAAACACACAAAACAATATTATTTATGGCCAATTGGCATGTGCATATGGAGTAAATGTGTCAAAAATGATCACTGGGAACTCACATAAACTCAGAATAGAGATAAAAGGTGGAACATGCTCGAGTTATAATGAGAACTTCAAGTACATCTGTAATATTTTACTTCTTTTAAGAAAGATGCTAACCACATACAAAGAAATGTTAGCATCTGTTAATTTAGCTTAATGACAATATGGATATTTTCCTATATTACCCTGTAATTTTTCTATGTGCTTAAAATAATTCATAATAAATATTTTTCAAAATAGAGTAAATTTTAAAATAAAAATATCAGGAAAAAAACAGAAAAGAGATATGGGAAATGGAACTTGGGATGTGATTGCCTTTCACTATTAAATGTAAACAGTTCTCTATTGTTTGAATGTTATAACAAGTGTGAATTTAACTTACAATTTCTTAAAAGTGGAGGATTTTGGAGAGAAATAAATTCAGTCTCTCACTACAGCCCCCCTCCGTTTCAGGCCTTCAGCTCCCTCCTTGTTGTGACTTCTTCCTTGTGCAGACTGGACAGTATGGCCGCTCCCCGTAACCACCCCCTCGTAGGAATCATCAACTTCCTACGTGTCTTTGAGACTTTCACAATAGGTTGAAAATAAATACCAACATAAGAAACTACTAGGGAACACTCCGGGCATTCCTTCAAATCCTCCCTGATGGTAGCAAACCAACAATCCAACTTCTGTCTCCCTAAGTCCAGCTACGAAGAAAATAATCACCACGGTGCTAATTTAGGGTGGGCCTTAAACCGCCTCTGACCGTTTCCGCATGCTTTGGCTGTCATCATTCACTCCGGAGGTTTTCATTACTCCCTGTATGCTTTGCCTCTCAAATGCGTAACTCCAGTCCGATTTTCACACTCAGTCTCGGGCGAGGCTCCAGCTTTTTTGTTAAACTTCTCTGTGCAGTTCACTCCAAACTGAACACATTGTTTCACCCAACATGAGAAAAGGCATGGCTAGGGTCAGTTCTAGTAATCTATAAATGGAA
Organism: Daubentonia madagascariensis; assembly: GCA_023783475.1. Lineage (NCBI taxonomy): Eukaryota > Metazoa > Chordata > Mammalia > Primates > Daubentoniidae > Daubentonia > Daubentonia madagascariensis. The sequence goes on from JAKFHU010002220.1 coordinate 7,061,354, forward strand.
GCTATACATAATGGAGAATCATGGACTTGTCACTGCAATTCATTTAAGGATGGCCTGAAATTTTTGACACTCTTCTCATTGAGAGGTAGGATCCACGACTCCTCTTCTTGAATATGTGTGGATTTGATGACTGTTTTGACTACTAGAACAATGTGAGTAAAACACAATCCCACTCTCTTGGAGTTAACAGTTTGTGTGGAAGATATACGATAAACAATGGCACATTGACTTAATGTTGTAGAGTGTTATAAAGACTAATAGAGTGTGGGTAAAGAATATACAGTGACGAAGCGTGTTATTTTATGATAGGGTGGTCAAGGGAGTCATCCGATGATTGAAATGGGCTGATATCTGAAGGGAAAACATTTCAATCTGAGGAAATAACATGTGCAAAGGCCCTGAGGTAGGAGCATGATCACAGTGTTCCAGAAACCACAAGGAGGCCAGTTTGGGTGGAGGACCACAAGTAAAGACAAGGGTGGTAAGATACCAGCCTAGAGAGACAGGCAGGGCCCAGAAAACTTAAGGCCTTGTAAATTACGGACTATGGATTTTATTTCACTGGAGAATAGAAGTAATTAAGAATTTTTCATAGGGGAGTGATGATATCTGATTTCCATTTGGAAAGGATCAGGCTGGCTATGGTACAGAATAGACTCTGTGTGTGTGTGTGTGTGTGTGTGCATCTGTAAAGGGACATTGGGAAGAATGGCAGCAGAAAGATCATGTGGAAGGCCACCACCATACATAGTAGGTTATTTGTCATAGTCTCAGCTCAGATATTAAGTGACAGAGAAATAGATTTCAGTTGAGGATTTAGAAGACATTATTCTATTTGGAAATGTGAAAGTCATTGGTTACTTTGAGAAAAGAGGTATTAGTGGAGGGAGACAAAATTCTAAGTGAATTGGTCTCCAGACAGAATGGCAGAGGACAGGACGCACCAAGTCCACTTGGAAGGAATTTTTCTCTAAAGAACAGAGAAATACAGTAGTCACCGAAGATATGGGATCAAGGGAAGCTTATTTTATTTTTGTAACATGGGAGATGTTCTAAGACGTTTGCACAGTAATGGCAATGAGCTAATGGAGAGTTTAAATTAATGATATAGAAGAAAGAAAGGACAAGTCCTTGGGTGGGTAGGCAGCTATGTGGTCCAGGATACAAGTGGAGACTCTGAGCTTAGCTAAGAGCACAGGTCTTTCATCCATTTGTAATAAGAAGCAACTAAGCAAAATACACAGGAGAACTGGTCAATGTGTTGCTGGGAGAACAAGGAGGTTTGTTCTGATTTATTGATTCTATTTTCTCAATGAAATAAAAAGTTCATCAGCTAAGAATGAGGAGGAAGGAGTGGGTACCGGAGATTTGTAAAGAGAGGGGAACAAGTGAGCTATTTGACTTGGACAGTGTAACTTCAGTATGAAACTTCGCAGGGGCGACTGGACATGTTAAACTCATCTTAAAGTTGGTCTGGTGTTTTGTTATTCAGGCATGTTTGTGTCTCCAGTTGCATTATTTATGTAGTTTATGGCATCTTTAATCACACGTAAATTTTTTTCTCTTTGTGTAGTCAACTCAAATTTGTTAATTTTTCCTTTATGAATTCTTGAATTTGTACATTCTTAAGAATGTTCCTCTTCTATCTTGAAATAACCAAAAAAACTTTCACTATTTTCTTCTAATATTTTCATAATAAATATTAACATTTTATTCCATGCGGACTTTTTTGTATGCGTAAGTGTCTAACTTTATTTTTCTCAAAATAGATAAGATAATGTTCCAACATCATTTTTCAAAAATCCACCATTTCTCCTCTGAAATGTCATTTTGGTCATGTGGATGGGCTTATTTTTGGACTTCTGTAGTTGTTTCATTGGTCCTTCCTGCCTTATTACCACATTGCTTTAATTACTGTGGCATTTTTCAATACCTGCTAGTAAAAGTCACCATTCAAATCTCATTTTCAAAAGTTTCGTAGCAAACGTTGGGAATTTTATCTTCCAGATAAAAATTATCTTCCAGATGAATTCAATTCGGTACAATAATAACTTGTAAAGCATCATTTAAAATTCAGAAGGGATTTTGATTGAGATTTCACCGAATTTATAGATTAATTTGGGGAAAATTAACATTTATAATCTGAGGACTTTTCACAGAGAGCCTGTTATTCTCAATGTTTATTTGGGTCAGCTTTTAGGCTCTTCAAAAGAGTTTCAGAGATTTTTTTCAATGAAGAAACTTCATGGCATTTTAAATGTATTTTTTTATTCTGACACCATAAAACAAAACTCATCTATGTCTTCTACACAGCACCTTAAGTACATTAATCTTTTTGTGCCATAGTTTCCTAGTGTGTTAAAAGAAGATTATTGTGAGGAATAAATGAGTTAATACATGTGAAACATTTAAAACGGTGCCTGGTGCTACTGTTAGAATTTCTCCTTTTGAAACCCCATAATCCCAAGTAAGCCCTCTGTGTTGTTTTTTTTTTAATTTCAAAATATTAAGGAGGTGCAAATGTTTTTGTTACATGAATACCTTTTATAATGCTTAAATCGGGCTTTTAGTGTGCCCATCACCGGAATGGTGTTCATTGTACCCAATAGGTAGGTTTTTACTCCTCCCCTCCTCCCCCCCTTCTTGATTTCCTATGACCTTTACATTTCTTTGTGCCCATGTATGCCCATCAATTAGCTCCCAATTATTGATATTAGAGAGTGCATGTGATGTTTGTTTTTCCATTCCTGAGATACTTAGGATAATCCATTCACTTAGGATAATGGTCTCCAGGTCCATCCAAGTTGCTGCAAAAGACATTATTTCATTCCTTTGTATGGCTGAGTAGTACTCCATGGTATATATTAATAGATACCACACTTTCTTAATCCACTCATGAATTGTTGAATACTTAGGTTGATTCCACATCTTTGCAATTATCAATTGTGCTGCAATAAACCTTTGAGTGTAGGTGTGTTTTCTACAAAATGTTAAGTCCTCTGTGTTCTAACTACAACAAACCCTTGCAGCACCATAAAGGATCATGTACTTGAGCCCTCCCACACATTATTCCAAAGTCATCCTATAAATGTATTTCCCAGACTTTCAGCTTCAGTTGTACAGAAGAGAACTTAGTAGGGCGGGATGCCACTGACAATTTCAGAGAAATGAGAAAGATTTCATGTCATTATAAAAACATGTAAAAATTTATTTTGGAACTGCCCCATAGTTGGCTATTTATATTTGGTATCACATCTTTTGTCTTTGAGATATTCCATATAATCTAAAAACCAGATAAATTAAAAAAATGTTTAAATGGATGGGGACTTTGCAATGGATAATTCTGTAAATATCAGTATATTTATAAATACAACCAATAAAGTACAGCTTTTGAAGCAGCTGTGTAAACACACGACATTATTTCACAATTGCATTTTACACTATATTATGGTATTTTTCAGGTACATTCAACACTACTGTTTTACACAAATAACAGAGGTACAAGTTATTTACCAAGAGGAGGAGGCCATGCCCAAACTATTTCTATACTTCTTACCTGATGGTTTGATTACCAGAAGCCAAACACCTATTACATCCTTTATCTGTTGAAATAAATTTTTCTAGAAAATATTAAATATTTTTAACATCAAAAGCCCCTCACAGAGGACTTTACTAGACAGAATGCACATATGTTACTTAAAAAGTCTTCCCCATCCCCCCTCCCTTTAAAAAACTGTGCTTTAAACAAAAATTTCAGAAGCTTCTAGGCTGGGCTTAGAACTTCTATCCAGTAGCCATTGGTTGGGGAGGGAATAGAAAGATGGCAAAAAGAAAAATCTTATCTCTAGCTCCTTTTCTCTGTCATTCTTTTCTATTCTCTCTCTCCACATACACGTTCCACACACACTGAAATTAGGAAATACAACTAGTTATAGAACATGATAGGTTCTCCTTATTCTTTATTAGTATCAGTATAATAGCTTAAGGGAGGCATTTCCAGAGTGTTTCAAACCACTGAACCTGAGAGCCCTGGGATCATTTCTGTAGGCATATTCTAACTTCCCAGAGTTCAGCACAAGCTACATGGCTAACTGAGTTAAGTGCTGGAAAAAGACAGCCTCTGTCTCTGGAGAATGGCTTTAGAAGAACAAGGTAACTGGAGTACTAGGTCAGTGCAAAGCTACTTCCGAAAGTAACTAAAACAGACAGAGGAGAAAATAGCCCATGTAATATTAATGCATATTGCATTCAAGGAAGAAATATGCTCTGACTGCAGTGTCTCTGTGACCTGGTGCCCTAATTATACACACCATTGGACTTCTGCACTCCCAAACCATTATTAGCCTCTGGTTTCAATTTCTCTCTGATGTGTTTATTTCTCAAAATTCTTAAGTTCATCTTTTTCAGAGACCAGAATCATCAAGATAAAAGTATGTTTGAGTAACAAACAAAACAAAGTTGAATTAGGAAAGAAACAGTAGTTTCTTGTCCTCTGGGCCAACTGCGGTTTGCAAATAACTGCTATCTCCTTGGAAAGGGAAAACAGCACTTCCCTCTAGTGTCTTCATTCTGAGTTTGTCAAGGCCTCAGGCCCTAGAGAGAGACCCCCACCCTCCCCCCAGGCAGTGCCTACTTTCCCTACTCACTAGGAGTGTGTTATTTGAGGGTTTTCCAAGAGCAGAACAGGTAAGAAAAGAGACTCAGAAAACAGTGCTATATATGCTTCCTTCCTAACACAGTGCAGAGCCCAGGCACAGTATGTAAATGCTCAGTACATTTGCCTTTATGTTTGAACTAATCAGAAAGTCATTATTGACTTAACCATTGTAAACAAGGAAGCACCAAGCTCTGAATGATGATTTAAGGTGAAAATACACAGGGAAGGTCCCCAAACACCTCATACTGCATCATGCAATAATATAATAATCCCCCAAAGCCCAAACCAGCAAATATGCTGCCACAGAAAACTGGTAAGGCTCTGCAAAGTTACGTTTGCTAAGATAAAAATTCCATTGACATTTTTATTCAACTTATGGTAGTATATGCCATTTTCTTTTGGCCTTTGGAATTTCCCTGTCATTTAGTTTCTAAGAGAGCCCTGGTTGGTAGGTTTTACAACTGTTTTCCTCAGATTGGAGGAGAATGATGATAAAGGTCACAGTTCCACTACTGAGTGTTCTTGAGTATGACAGTCCTAAAGGAACTGCCTCCTATACGGGCTGCACTGACAGAGCAGGGGAGTCATGGTCTGTTAGGGAGCTCTGTCCTAAGACAGAGCTCATTCTTATGGAAATTCACCTGGTGTAGGATTTATGTTTCCATATAAATCCATAAAACATAATCCATACAATTTTAGAACAACTTTACCTTCTATTTTATAAGGAACAAAAAATTAGCTATATAATTTGCTATTTCGCTTGCTCAAAGGTGTCAACACTTACTATTCCTTGCCTTTTCTATTTGGTTGAACTAATCAAGATAAACGTAAAAACAACAGTGCCTAAATTAACAGGCACTCAGCAAATAGTGGATTGAAAGAAATAGGAGGGAGAGCCACAGAGAAACTGTACACAATGAAAAACATTGATGAAAACAATATAGTCAGCCTGGTGTTTTTAGCTTACTTAGGTGAATGCACCAATAAAATCAATTTTTACTTCACTGCATGGAAAACGTGGGTAAATATAATTCAGTTGAAAGTAAGGATCTATACGATTACAGATAGAGAAACAATTAGAAATTGAAACGTTAGTAAGGGAAGTGGAAAAAGACAAAGAGAAGCTGGCAAAGTATAACGCAGGAAGAAGCTCCACAGGGTATAGTGAGCCATGATGGTGAAGACAGTCGCTGGAGAGGACTTACAGTAGTTTTCCAGGAAGGTACAGTTTTCATTCCGCAAAGGTTTCTTGGATGAGGGGAGCTTTTAAATGAAGGATAAGGGGGAGGTGGTGAGGCTGGCTGTCAGAGCAGAGCATCACTGGTGAGCGGCAGGGAAGAACACCTGCATGCTAGAAAAAAATGCAGGATGGCAAAGGGAGCCCAGCGCATAGGACTGGAAGGGAAGCCGCAGAGGAACAGCGAGAGGGGGCGCGGTGGCAGTTACTATGCAGCCGCCTCAAGGACACCAGGCCCAACAATAACCATGTCAAAACTCAATTCCACATCAAGGAGGGGAAACTGTGAGGAATTTAAGTCAAATAAAAATAAAGACCGTCAAAGCATACAGAGAATACGATATTACAGCCACAATGGTACCCTGTCCCTACCTCCTGAACTACATTAATTGTTAAACTTCCCTGCTGTCCATTCGAAAGCCAGTATGACCACGGGGACCACACGGCAACCTTTGCATTTCCAGAAATAGCAGCAGATGATGTTAAGTTTCCCATCAGGGAACTGGCAATTTTTAGCCTTCTGTCATCCTTAAGGAAATAATAAAAATAATCATAGCTCGTTTCATCCAGTGCTTCAGATTTGGCAGGCACTGCTCTGCGCACTGCATGCATGAACTCATGCCATCCTCAGAAAAACTCTATGCTATTATTATCCCCATTTTTCAGTTGAGGAAAAGAAGGTACAAAGAAGCTAAGTAACTCTCCCAGGGTCACAGAGCTGGTAAGCAGGGAGGCCTGGCTGATCCCGAGCCCATATTCATGACCAACACGTGTTGCTGTCTCCACCAACACTATATATGACCTTGGAAAATCTTGTACTACCTTCCAAGGCTGTCGTTTTTGACACATAGGTCCAAAATTGGGTTGTTTCCATCTTTATCAGATGCACACACCTGGGGATGGAAGCTCATCTGCTTGTGCCTAGGACCCAGGGAGAGTTTGACACATTTGTCCTTCCTATTTGGTTCATTCCTGAAAGAGCTAACCTAGTTTCTATGTCTTTTAGAAGTTATTTTCACCTGCTGTCTCTTCCCAAAATTGAGCACATTATAAATTGAGCTCTTTAGAAATCCTAGTTTGCTACCAGATTTTTTTTTCTTTTTTTCTTAGACAGGGTCTTGCTCTGTCACCTAAGCTGGAATGCAGTGACATGATCTTAGTTCACTACAACCTCAAACTCCTGGGCTCAAGCAATCCTCCTGCCTCAGCCTCCCTCCCGAGTAGCTGGGACTACCGGTGTGCGCCATCACACCTGGTTGATTTTTTTTTATTTTTTGTAGAGATGGGGTCTCACTATGTTACCCAGGCTGGTCTCAAACTCCTGGCCACAAGCGATCCTCCCACCTTGGCCTCCCGAAGTGCTGGGATTACAGGCCTGAGCCACCATGTCAGGCCAATATATTTAATTTTTAAAGTGACAGGACCATCTCTCATAGACATCTAAGATAGCTAACCAAGTACCCAGCATTTGCATAATCTTTCCTGTATAGGTTAGATTTTAAGCTAATCTGGATTTATTAATTATTACTATTTATTTTCCTGAAGCACGATATTGGGTTTCTGGATTTTCAAATTTGTGACAAGTGTTCCTTCATGTTTGTCCTTTCATGAGCAGTATGATTCATTGCTGATTTACAAGAGCAAGTTCCCTGCTCAGTAATGGCAGTAGAATGGACAAGGGTTAGGAAGGTGGAAGAGAGGAAGAAGAGGCTTTGTGCTAACTGAAAAAAATATATATATATACACATAAATATATAAATGTCTGAGTAGAGAAATACCATCTGAGTAAATCAGTTGTAAAAAGACTCTTCTTTCATGAGAGGGAAAAATGTTGATAGGAATGCATTTTCTTCTAGTGATTTGATAGAGGTCTTCTCGTTGAAGGCAGTATTCACTGCTAAACAGCTTTCGCTGTTCTGCAACTCTCCATCCATCCATGTCTTGGTAATTTTGGAACGCAATGTGGCATCTTCTTTTTTGGCTCCAATAAGTTGCAGTGTTTGCTGTTCATCTTCTTTAACAAGAGTTCTTATCCTTTTATAAAAATGGACATCTGAATATAATAGGCAGTCTAAGCCCCTAAAGATATCTTGGTTTGAAGAAATAGAGAGACTTACAAATGAGGCAATAAAGAATAAATTACACAACATTAAATTTACTAAGTAAGCAAGATAATAGAGTCTGAAAACCAAAGGTGCTGAGTGAGCAAGCGTCTACCCCATTTAGAGCTGAGCTTTGATGTGCCCTGCATGCTAATCCTGTCATATGTAAGATGCATTATTGAGATGACATGCGTTATTGGCATTAGGATTCAGTTTGTATGACATTTTTCATTACTAACCTTCTCTTTTCCAAAGCCTATAACTCAGTGGTAAAAATTTACATCTTCTGTTATTTTTAAAGGGCCAGATTTGGCATACAAATTCTAGTGCTTAAAATGGAATTTTATTTCATGGGGAAATTGGGCTTCATTTCAGTGAGACTTTATTAAATATTACAGAGGGCTACTAGCTTAACTGTTAAATCTAAGGATGGGAAGAGCAGTTGATACCATGGGGAATAATATTTTTATTTCTGCTGCACACTACAAACAGACTTGCAACCATATTAAAATACTGGTCTGGCAAGTTTGGAACGCCCAGAAGATTGAATTCCTTTTTTGGGTGGCCAATAAAGGTATTTCTGGGAAGGAGGGTCTAGAATAAAGCCTTACAGTACAGCCTTCATGTTTCCAGGAAAGCCAGGAGACTTGTAAATGTGTAGAGCCCACAAGTGAAAACAGAAATGAGACAAAGAGTTAGGGCCAGGTGCAGGTGTGCTCATGTGCTTCCAGCAATGGCAAACTTGTGTGTGGTGTTGCCTCTCCCCAGTGAGCTGTGGTCATGATGCTATCATTGGACATCGGGTCATTGGCCCAAGACAGCATTTCTCAACATTTTGATACTCATTCCCCCTTTTAATACACCTGATAATCTTGTCATTCCACACTATTCTAATTTTCCCCACAGTGTTCAAAGTTGAGTCATATTAAAATAGAAGTATTAATATAATGGCCACCCCAACACTTGACTTCTCCTCTTTCTTTACCTCTTAGATTTATTAGGTCCTCCTCTAAAAGCAGGTTTTATAAAAGTTGGAGGGAAAGGAGCTGGACAGAATGCCTTTCACAGTGCCTGGTACATAGCAGGTTCTCAAAAATGTTAGTCCTCTAGCTGGGCTGCTGGTGGTAGAAGCTGGAAAAAAGAAAATTGGTGTTTCCAGCCCTACTGGATTTTGTACCTACTTGACAATTTTTACTCAATGGACCGGACTGTAGGTCTCCAACCATGATGGGGAAAATCCCACTGGGCTGATTGTCCGTAAGAAACTCAAGTTGCGACTAGCAAAGAGAAGAAAGGCTATAAGGGACAAGGAGTTAGTAGAATTGTTAGCTCCAATATTTTACATGAGGTTATTTTTTCTTCATGGTGTTAATATCCTGAGTTTTTACATATTATTATTATTTTATTTATTTTGCATGCTTGTTTCTCCCATGGCCCATTCACATGCAAACTCTTTAAGGAAAGAATTGAGCTGCCTTCTGGAAGGCATCAAGAGCAGCCTAGAGCTGCATGCCCCTGGATGCCTTCATCAGACTGAAGATCAGTCCTGGCTCCATATTGTGACCCACCTCACTCCCCTCTCTGCCGTTTCAAGAAATGCCAAGTACACAATTATTTTTCTTAGATTGTTTCAGCATAGTTTGGGTATATGATAAGTTGATTCAAGTTGTACTTCAGGTTTGGTGGAAAAGAAATATATACCCTTTCGGTCCATTTGATTTGCCCGACAGTGCATCTTTGGATGGAGTAAATAACCAATAACACAACTTCTAAATAGAGCACAAAATGCTCTATTCAAAGCAATGTACGTTGACTGTATCACTAATAAATTTTGAATCTATCAATCTATTAAGAACTGGAGCTCTAGGAAATCAACAGCCTATGAATTATAAAATAAAGTTTACATTGCTAGATACTGTTAATTTAAAAAAAAAATTTTTGCCAACTTGGAAGACTTCACTCGAAGGTGTGTATTGCCTTCTGGTTAATTTCTTCATTTCTGCCTATGGCCTTACCTTAGACCCCAGCCATTTAAGTGCAAATCTATTAATGGACAATTTGCATTCTTGAGAACTTACTACTCCTAAAAGCTTAAAACTGTCTATTTCCTATCAATATCACTCCTAGATATGCTCAATTTATTATTGATTTATAGCTATTTTAGAGCTAAAAATTCCCATCCAGTGAAATCATTTTACTTCTTTCTCAAGAATTTAGTGTAAAAGAAAACATTGGTTGGATCTAAATATTACATAATAATTATCACATCCATGCATGTGGAGTGCATACTCTCAGGCTTGCACTCCACGGTGTTCTAGGCTTACATCAGCCCCTGCCACCCAGAAATGCTCTGCTTGATGGATGGAGAATCACATTGGAAAGACCAACCTGTCCTAGACTCAGTAAGACAAACCATGGCCCAAATACACTGTCATACTCTGGGCCTCCCTGAGGGCCCCTAGAGAAGACACCATGAGTCCAGCCTTCCATGCACTGTCACATTGGACCTATGGCCAAAGCCACATCAATCTTCATTAAGATTAGCCAGGAGGCAGTGGTGACATAAAACAAGATGAGGTCACTGAGAGTGCTCTAGTAAATCAACATCCCACTCACTGGAGCTGTGCTGGCAACACTCACACGAGCTGCCCAGCATTAACCAGCATTTGAATGTGGGACGCGGCAAAGACTGATACCCAAGTGGGCTTTCTCCTCCTGCTTCCTGCTTCCTCCTCCCTCTCTCCCCCACTGTTCATGTTCCCATGCCTCAGTGTGCCTTCTTGTCACAGAGGAGGGCTAGCTCACTCATTCACTTATTCAGCAAACATTTATTGAGCACCTAATGTGTGCCAGGCTCCAAATTACCTCCTTACGGCAAGGAGCTCTTTATTCAGCAGGAGAGAGTGCTATGGAAACTACTGATAAAACATTGATTTAAGAACTATATTAGAGGCTTATGCTAAGTGTTGACAACACGTAGAAAGGAGTGAGCAGTTATGCCTGGGAGAGATATGGGGTACCACAGGCAAATATGAAAGAAGAAGTATCAGTGCAGGTTTGAGAGGGAGGTGCATTTTAGCTAGACTTGCAAGGAAGCTTGGGAGTTTACTAACAAATTGATTTACACTCTGAGTGCTACAGTGGTTTTTCTTGATGTTCCATAGGTGTTTCAAACTGAGTTAACTACCCTAAACCACACACTGACCCACGCCCAACCAGCTTTCCCTCTTGGTGTCTCTATGTTGGTTTTTGGTTTCATTACCCAATCGTATCCAGTCTTAGAAACTGAGAGTCAACTTTGAGTCTTGTTTCTCCTTGACACCCCGCGTCACATGATCTCCAGGCCAAATCCATTTTACTCAAGAAATGCAACTTGATCCATCCTCTTATCTTCTCCATGCCAAGTCCTTGTCAACTTTCTCCTGGACTGGTTACAGTAGACTATTTACTGTAAGTCACTTCTTAGCAAGGAACAGGTGGCGCATATTCTCAGCTCTCCAGTTGCGCTGAATGCCCTTTCTCCACTGCGGTGCTGCAGTGCCCTTGTGCTGATCACGCTCCTCTGCTTCTGCTGTGCAGGGTGTGTGTGTGTGTGTGTGTGTGCGCGCATTCATGCAACCGTGTGGCCTGGAAATTTCTCTCTTTTCCTTCATTTTCAGCCCCGGTTTTCTTGTGGAAACCTCCTACTCATCACTCTAAAACAGCTTAGATGCTGCCTCTGTAATTTTTCTTACTTCTCTTACCCATTTCTTTCATAGAACAAAACACAATGAATTGTAACAAGTTATTTGAACGAGCTGGACACAGCAGGATACAAGCAGAAAGTAACTTGATTTTTTTTTTTTTGTCATGACTGCCTATTAAACTTTGGATAAACATCTGGATAGTTTTTCCCTCTATTTCTCTATGTAATCTTGGGGAGAGCTACAGCTTTTCTCATCGTTCTCAGATATTACCAAGTAATCTCTTCTTCCAGAAATTAAAAGTCTAGGCAAATCTCATGCCAACAATTGATTCTGTCATTCAGCATAAAGCTTGTCATTTCCCCATATAGCTCAGACCACACGGGCTTGGAATTGTGCAGCAGGGACACAGGCGACTGGTTTCTTCTTTTTTCCTTGTTCCTCCTTCTCCTTCACTTGCTAACTGCTGATTCCTGATTTGGGCCTGGGGAGCACAAGGGTACAGAGGTGACGGCAGTGAATTAGCAGCAGGGTCACGATCTTAACATGGCCAACATGACCTATTCCAGAGTCAAGGTCAACTGTGCATGTTAGATGACACATGTTGGCTCTTTCTCTCATGAGGTCTTCAGGGAGACACCCTGCCCTTCCTCTGTCACCCAGGACATCTTACTGTAATTCCCTGAGCAAGCTAAGCTTCTTCCAGCTGGCCATCAATGACTTCCCTCCACTCTATCTTCTGGCCATCCATGCCCCAGGATCTCCCTCTGGTGGTCACCTTGCCCCACTGATGGTCAACTGGACAGAATCTTTTTTACAATAGACTTTTAATTTTAGAATAGTTTAAATTTACACAAAAGCTGCAAAGATAATATGAAGAGTTCCCATGTAACCCACGCCTAGTTTCTCCTATTGGTAACCTCTTATATTAGTATTGTACATATGACACAACTAATAAACTAATAGTGATGCTTAATTATTAACTAAAGTCCCGACTTTATTTAGTTTTCCTTATTGTTTTTTTACCCAATGTCCTTTTTCTGTTCTAGAATCTCATCCAGGATACCACATTACTTTAGTTGTCATGTCCCCTTAGCTTCCTCTTGGCTATGAAAGTTTCTCAGACTTTCCTTGTTTTGAGTGACCTTGACAGTTTTGAAGACTACTGGTCAGGTATTTTGGAGAATGCTCCTCAGTTGGGATTTGTCTGATGTCCTTTCATGATTGCACCGGGGTGATGGGTTTGGGGAAGGAAGACCACAGAGGTGAAGTGCCATTCTCATCCTATCATACCAAGTGTGCATGCTGTCAACATGACTTACCACTGTGGGTGTGTACCTGGACCGCCTGGCTGAGGTAGTATTTGTCAGGTTTCTCCACTGGAAAGTAACTCTTTATGTTCTTCCCTTTCCATACTGTACTCTTTAGAAGGAAGTCATTGTGCATACCCACGCTAAGGAGTGATGGGGAGTTATGCTCCATCTCTTGGAGGGCAGAATATCTACAGAATTTATTTGGAATATAATTTCTGCATGGGACATGAGTCTATTCTCATCCATTTATTTATTTATTTATTCAAACATTTGTTTATATCAATATATATTCCTGGATAATTATTTTACATTTAGGTTGCTATCTGGCAGAATCTGTTCTAAGACAACTTCAGGCTAGCAGTCTTTTGCAGGTCCATTCATTGGACCCAGGGGAAAACCCACCCATCTTTGCCTCAGCAAGCTGGGAAATTTAAGACATTCTCAACATAGCCTGTGCCTTCGCTTGGGCTTTCTAGACAGCCTGATGCCTTTAGATTTTTCAGGCCTGAGTCAGGACACCAGTTCCCACTTCCCCCAAACTCCAGGACACACCTATCAAGTGGATTTTTCGAAAATTCCTTTACTTGGCCAAGGCACTCTGATGATTCTGTTTAAAGCAGTACTTACTATGGGCCTCTCTGACCCATTCCCTAGCCTTAGCTTAAACAGCTTTGAAGGGACTAGTGAGCAAAGAGTCACAAAGCTAGTTTCACAGGCTCTCAGCCTCTTCTGCAGACGTGGCCTGCCACCTATTGCTCTCCAAATTTGTGGCCTTGGCCCTGGAAACTGTAAGGACAGTCATATTTAGTATTATGTTATACTGTCATAGTTGGTTTAATGGTTCTCAAATTGTGTCCTGGACCAACAGTACCAGGATCACCTGGGGACTTGGAAATGCAAATTCTCAGGCCCCACCCCAGACCCACTGAATCAGAAACCCTGGGGTAGGGGCCCAGCAATTTTTTAAAAATCCTGCTCCTGATTCCAATGCAAGCTGAAGTTTGAGGACCACTGCAATTAGTAGCTTGTGTGTTCTCTCCCCATAACATGACTGTAAGCTCTTTAGAGCCATAAAACTAATGCATGACTTGACATAGGGTAGGGACTCAAACAATGAACTGAAATTGTATTCTGTATTATTGTCTGCTATTGAAATTGAACGCTGTTATTTTCTAGGAGCAGTATTAGCTGTAGGGTGCCCTGGTGCCTGTTATGAGCTCCCTCCATTCTGTCCATATCTTTTATTAAAATCTCTCTAGTTAAAATTTCTGGAGTGTGCCATCTGTTTCCTGTCAGAGCTCTGATGGATACAATGTCCCAAGAGTATACTCATTTCCATGAAGGACTGCAAATATTCCAAATGAGAAAATTGTTAATGGTATACTTTTAGGCTTTGGATATTTGACAGTGAAGAAATATACTATACTATTCTAAAGAAATAGCTAGATTTATTGTTTGTATACAGACAATATGTGCCAGAACTATGCTAATACATTCATTACCCATTATCTCTCGAATTCTCACAACAGTAAACACGAGGTTTTAATTTTTTCCATTTTACTGGAAATCAAAGCTCAGAATAGTTATGGTTTATATCAGCTTACAAAGCCAGAAGGTGACAAAACCAGTGTTCTAAACACCCCTGTAAACCCCAAACATCATCCCTTTGTACAGATGACTCTGCAAATAAGTACTCAGGAATGGAGTTTCCAGCCAGGCCAACAGGGAGGCAGAGGAAGAAACTCTAACGATCCCTGGAATGTGACCTCCGCGTGTGTGGACAAGGGCAGAGAACTTCGGCGGTATTCTGACCAACTACAACAGTGAAGGACAGACAAGGAAAGAGATAACGAGGGGTCAAGGTTACCGGTGTGGGTGCCACAAAGTGTGTGTGTGTTTTTAAGAGTTAGCTGGAGAGACAGAAGGAAATTGTGCAGTATTGATATATGAAGAAAGACAACAAAAATAGACTGTATTCTAGCTTGGCCAATAGTGAGACCCTGTCTCTACAAAAAATAAAATAAAGTAATACAATTTGCCAGGCATAGTGGCGTGCACCTGTAGTCCCAGCTACTCGGGAGGCTGAGGCAGGAGGATGGTTTGAGCCCAGGAGTTTGAGGTTGCAGTGAGCTACAATGACGCCACAGCACTCTAACCCGGGCAACAGAGTAAGAGATGCTGTCTCAAAAAAAAAAAAAAAAAACATTGCAACTAAATTTCAACAAAAGATGCAATTAGGAGAAACAAATATAAGGACAGCACGGGCTAGCAATGGACAGTGAATGTGACTAACTTAACTCGTCAACTCTATTTGCCAGGGGCTTTCCTGGCCACATTACCCCTGGGTACAGGGTGGTAGTCACTAGGATAAGGCACGACAGCATGTCCAGGGAAGTGGTGACAGACAGGGGCTTTCACTGTTACTAACCACACTTCTCTTCCTGAGTACAAATGAGCAGAGCGGATCTCAAATCTAAGAGCACACCAAGACCCTGACCTCCATAAACAGTATCAATCAGAATCTGTCATGAAAAGTGCCTTTTAGTGAATGGTTCATATATTAGAAAATATATAAGTGCCTGTTGAATAAGTGGAAATGTGAATTGTGACTAGGTTGAAACATCAGCTTCTTGAACATAGGGGACTGAAGTGCTGACGTTGCCATCCAGGCTCTGCACTGCGAGGTGAACAAGCCCTCCTGGAGCTCATTCCCTGCAGCAGAAGCGCCAGACACAACCCAGAGGCAGAACCGTGGTCTGCGCCATCAAGGAGATAAACGGAGAATAGTATGGTGGTCAAAGATCTCTGAGGAAGAAACAGTTGAGCACAGACCTAAAGGATTAAAAAAAAACCTGACTTTTCAAAATATAGGAGCAGAGATTTCCAGATGGAGAGAGCAGCCAGGGCAAAGGTCGTGAGGCAGGAAGGCTCTGGGTGTGTGTGCCCGGCGCAGAGGGAGTACAAGGAGGAGGCAGGAGGCGACATGGGAAAGAAGAGTCCATTTGAGACCACAGTGTCCCAGCTCCACGATTCTGATTCCATCCCAGCCTCAGGTCTCTGTGAAAAAAGAGGGAGGTGGATGCACTTTCCTTTCCTTGCTGGGAATCAGGTTTTGCTCCTGGCAGGCTGTCCAGGGGGCTCTCCCTTGGCAGAGACAGGCTCCCCTGACTTTATAAATGGGCAGCCGGTAGTCAAGAATTTCCAAACGTGATTCAAATGGAACTGCCATTGAAATCAGGTTTGGCTGCCTGTCTCTCCCATCATCAGCAAGAAGGGCCCCTCCCGGACCTGGCAGGCAAACTCCGCGACACCGTTGGGACCAGATTTAGGAAGGGCTGCCAGGTAGAGAGGAGATTTCAATAACTGCAGCCAAATTAGTAATTAGAGTGACTGGGTACTGGGGACCCACCACGAAAAACCCTATGACCTCTCAATAGTCGAAGTCATTGAGATAAATGGGCTTCGAAGCCAGTGCTTCATTTTAGAGAACGCACATATTTTATGATTAACTCCAGATGACAACAGTGCCTGGAGATTGACCAAATGCTGTTTGTTGAAATCAGAGAATGCTAACTGCTCAATAGTTTCTTTTGCCAGTTCAGCCCTTGAACAGTTCAAAAAAGGGAAGGGTTGGCCCAAAATAGCCTATATCAGCAGAGAAGTACAGATTAAATACATTTTCCATATGGTTTCAGTTTGAATCCAAGGTCGCCAGACCAAATCTCTATGATTTCCACTCTCAGTGGTAAGTTGCGCCATGGAAGAGACTGTTCCAGAACAATAAACAAAGGCAGGGCTTTTTGTAAACGGACTGTACCTTCTCGTGAGCGTGATGGCAACTCACGGGCAGGTAACACGGCGCAGCGCACTTCCTCTGCGGCTTGTTTTAATTGAAACTGATGGAGCCGTGGAGCCGATTGGGTTTTGCATAAATCATCATCGGTAATACTCTTTCAAGGGTAATCACAACATTAATATACCAAGCAGGAAGTGAAATAATTAAAATTTAGCACATTGCAGTATTGAAGTTTCCAAAATTAATCTAAAGCACCTTTACTTAGTATAAACGAGCAATCGCTTCAATCCACAGAAACAGACATTCATGCCGCATTACATAGACCATCAGCAAAGAAAATGTTCCACATTTCTTCCTGCATTGCAAATCATCTGCTTATATTTAAATCCTTTCCTTTCTTCTCTGGTGATACTAGGTTTTCGTTTTTGTGGGCTTTTTTGTTTTTGTTCTTTAATTTATTTTACCTGCCTCTAGCTAAATATGTGGCATAATACCATGTAAAATAGAAATCCTATAAATCTGGGGATGTTGGAGAGAAAAATTGTTCCCATATGACCCTTAGGAAGACAACTCCAGCCCAGAGAGTGAATGTGGATATGTACAGTGGAAGAAACCTGTGGTGATGAGCATCTCATTTGAATGTATCTGCTCAGAAGGTAATAAAATATCCAGGCTGGATCCTATGGTGAGCCACAGGCATAAGATGCTTAGTGGCACTAAACGGCTCACTTGCCCTGATGAAGTTAAGTATCTTCAGTGCTTGGTGCCTTACAAAAAAGAATAAGCAAAAATGCTCCCTGTTGTAATACATAATCTCACGTGCAGGCAGCTTGAAAACAGCAATATTTTGCACAGGACTACACCTCACTGTCAAAAGACTGGGAACACCTTGACCTAGAAGCACAAAAATAGTAATTATGGTGCTCCTCTCACCAAGACATTAAAAAGGGGCTCCTGCCAATGGGCAAGACCCTCAGTACCCAGAGAGCATTCCAGACAAAAGCCAAGCCTCCCCAAACTGTAAAGTAGGTAAAGTGTGCCTTTAGTGCCTCCCTACTCACCTTGGTGTTATTTCTTTTTTCCTCAGTATCACACCTTCTGTAGGGAGTAAAGAATCTCCCAGTGTCTGGACAGAAAAGGAGATAATGTGTCCTCATCACCCATCGTAAGAATTACTTGAACAGGCAATTTCAAGTAGAGATCATTGGAGAGACGCCCCAAAGAATCATCTCCGGTGCTGGTATTGCAGGCCCTTGGGAAGGGGAACTGGCAGCGAGGGACAGGGCAGTACCGCAGTGACTCTCAGAGCACATTAATCAAGTCATACTCTCCGTGCTGCCTGTATGTAAGGTCAATTCTGGGAACTCATCAGTCACAGCAGACACTGCCATTTCCTACACTGAGAAATCCTCTGGCGGGTTTGGCCACCCTCAAGTGAGGCGACATGTGAGAGTAAGTGTAGAGTAAGGAGAGCTGCCAGTGACGGTCAGCTTCCTCAGGATCACCCGCTCCGTGAGAACTCCCAGCAAACTGGGACCAGAAAAACCACTTCCTTTGGAAAATAGTAAGAGCCCTCCCCATACTATCTTGTGCCTTTTTGGGTGAAATTTTACTCGCATATGTTCTAAGTGAACTAGATAGCCCAGATGCGAGCAGGACCCAACAAAACTCCGTAGACACCATCTGAGCACCAGTTGACACCAGCGTTCTTGACCAAAACATCAGTATCTTTAGAATTGTCTCTAAACCTCCCCTCATACGTATGCCAAAACCTCAGTACATGTCAAGTCAAGATATGTTGATTGGAGGCCTATGAAGAGGGGGAAATGGAAAGTGGGAAGCAGAGGAAGAGGAGGAGAGGAGGGGGGGAAGAAGGAGATGGAAGAAGAGGAAGAGGAAGAGGACAGGAAGCGGAAGGGGAAGGGGAAATTAAAGAAGTGGAACTTGCCCTCAACTTCACGAAGCACCATCATCGTGAACATCTTCCCCGTCACCCTAGACACTTGCCTGTCACCAGCTTCCCTCCATGTCTGTGGTTTTACCCGCTGGCAACACTCACTAATTCATAGGAGAACCTACAGTATTTCTAAAACTCTCACCACTTATGTCCAAAAGTAGCCAACTATCAGAGCAGTTTTAACCGAGGGTCTAGTTACTTCCCCCCCTGGAAATGTGTGCAGTGTCCTATTTATAAATTACTATGATGATACAGCAAGAGACATTTTGCTCCCGGATTTTATTTTGGTTTTGATAGTGTTGAATTTTGATAATTTTTCATCAAGCGTAATTAAGAAAATAACATAATTATGGAGTATATAGCACAGGTGAAACATAATTATTTGGACTCCCAGGAAATGAGCTCTTATAAGCAAAGTGGCAACTTGAAGGAGGACCAGGAAACCGTGTGTCATCTGCCTCTGATGTAGGAGTGCTGCCATCTATGCTGGGCTGAACCCAAGCAAGCAACCAGCCAGGAGGCTAAAAGTGCAGGGGCAATGGGGTACAACCCCAGAAACATATCTGGCCCCCTGAGTAATCAAGGTAATTCTGTAAGTGGTTAGAATTGATGGGCCTTCCAAGAAAACATAAAAAATGAAAAGTTCAGTATTTTCTCCAGCCTGCTGATCTTCCCCTACTTTGGTTTTCTCTCACAAGAAAATATAAAGCATGTCCTACAATGAAACAGTAATTTAGGAGGTAAAGTTCTCTAGTCAACAATGTGCAGAATGAGAGCAACAGCCGGCAATGCAAGACATAAAGTAAGTGTTCAATTAAATAAGTGAATTGAGCTGTTAATTCTAGACCAACCTGGGATTGGGCTAGGGACTGAGTTGAACCTAGACCTGACCCAAAGATTACAAATAGTTCTGAATTTTTTTCTCCCCTAAAGCCAAGGAATTTTAAAAGCTGGTTCAGAAACCCAGTTCACAGGGGATAGCCCCAGAGAAGGTGACTAGACAAAATTGGGACAGGTGGGAACCCTGTATGTGTTTGCCAGCAGACAGGATTAACATTTGTGCCAAAATATTAAATAGGAACTTGCTTCAGTTTATGCAAACAGCAGAAGTACAAGGGATATGGAAAAAGAACAGAGTGCCAGGTAACTTTGGAGCATTTATTGAAGGCTCCTCATGCATGATGCAAATGAGTTTTCCTTTGGGTTTGATCTTCATTTCACCTAGAAAGGAAAATGCCTTTTTATTTGGCTTGTTTACAATTTTTTAAACTTATTTTGTAAATATTTTATAATATTTAAAACAGTATATAATGAGGACTCTATGCCTCTTGCAGCAAAAAATAATTAATAATACTTGGCACTTAATGGCACTTTTCATCATTAAATCTCTTTGTAGATATTAATTAAGGGAAAGATACTTCATCTTTTTAAATTTGCTGTTATCCTGGTGTCACTGCATTTCATGAATATCAGTTGCAATGGAAAGTGAAATATGTGGAATCCAAAATACAAATCTACCAAAGGTTTACTGGGTCGGCGAAAATAAGCCTTTGTGCACTTTCCATTGCACTTTGTCCTTTAGATTAGGTTTGTAAATAACTTTTATTCACGGTTCTATCTTTAAATCTGTTTTTTCTTTGATTATAACTACTGTGATATTATATTAAAAAAACAAATATTTTATAATGTATTTTGAATTATTCAAATGTAAAAGCTACATGAATAAAGACACCAAAGGTACTCATGTTTGTAGAGAAACAGTCCAGTTGGCAAAGTCAGGCCAGCCCCCCCCTGGCTTTTCTTCCCCAGAAAGTAGAGGTTCATTTGGCAAGAGGGAGAGTCTTTTTTTTTTGATCTTTCTCCTTCTTCATTTGAAAGGGACAAAATCCTGTTCACCTCCAGAGCCAAAATTCACAGACTTATTTCAATGGCCTCCTTTCTCCAAAAGTCTCTCCCCATTTTTTTTCTGACGTCTGGATTTCTTAAGATAATCCCTACCCCCCTCTTACCTCTTGCAAGAGTAGCCTTCTGCAAGAATAGCCTACATCACTGTCTGTATTTCCTCTTCTCCTGGGCCTTACAACTTCATAAACCATGGCCTTGCCACCCCACCAAGAAATCCAATGATTACCTCATTGCCACCTCCAATAGGTGCCTTCCATGTGACATCTCCTTCCTGAGCTCCTTCAGTATCGGTCTTGGCTGGTGCTCCACATGGCTACTGAACGTGCCTTTCAGTCTTTTTCAGGGTTCTCATCTCCCTGAACGTTAGTGTTTGCAAGAATTCTGCCCTATGAGTCCTAATCACTGCCTTCTTTCTCTCTGAGGAACGTCATCTATTTTAGGCTTCAACTACCATCTGCAACCACAGATTGAATATATTATGCCCCGGGATGCTCTGTCTTCCACACCTTGTTTCCTCTGCCTGGGGTGTCATTCACTCCTGGACAGCCTGAAGAACTCCTTATCAATCTTCAAGATCCAGTTCAAGGAGAATTGTCAAATGCCCTTTCTTTCTCCTTTCCTATGCCCCCTCCCCCAACACCAACAGAATGAGTTGCTCCCTCCTCAGCACTCCCGTGACATTTATATGTATTTGTGTGTACATGTGGACGAGAGTGTGTGTGTGTGTGTGTGTGTGTGTGTTTAATTTATCTATTTCTCAAGATTTCTTAAGGAAAGGGACTCCAGCTTAGTGGTTGCATTCCCAGCACATAGAAGAGTTGCAGTAAGTCAGACCGAGAGGACTCCTTCAGATTAGAGGATGAGAGAGAATAACAATGTGGATTCAGCTCAAGGTTACTTTTTCTTTGTTTTACTCTCAAAGCAGCTGATGAGCAATGCAAAGGATATAAATCAGACAAGGATGCTGGCAATGACTGCAGCTCCCCATTGTTTCTCTTTGTACCTCCCAGAGGTATGCCCAAAGTTTGGTGGTATTGGAAGGCCACCAAAGTGAGACATCTGCCATGTCAGAGAAACTGAGAACTGTGGCTTTGCTGCCTTTTATATCCATAGCCACGTCAGCACCGAGAAAAATCTTATACCACCATATAAGAAAATAATTTTGCAACTCAATTGGGTGAGCTACATCCAACTTAATGGCCCAGTTTCTAACCTCAAAATGCTTGCCATGCCAACACTGGGTCAAATTTCCCTTACCTATACTTCTGTTTTAGGGCCTAGGAATTTTCTAGCATGTCTACTTAGCAGTTTTTCATGACCAAGACAGGCCCATATGAATTTCATAATATTGAATGAACTAGTTAGCAAATTCATTCAATGTTTATGTGGCTACCTCATTGAAGTAAAGCATTGACTGTGTAATTCATTGTCCAGTCACCCATTAACAGTGGGGTAACTCAGCTCCACTGTGTACAAGTAGTAAAAGTTTCTTATCATGGATTACATGAGATAAGTAGTTATCTGAGACAACCCAGGGACATGAGTCCAGGAAAACTAATTGAGTTGGAGAAGTGGAGTCCCCTTTTTCTATTTCCCACTGTAATTCCGATATTATATTCTGTTTCAGATTGCTTCTCATCCAGTTGGATAAGGTGGTAACGTGAATGATGATTTCTTGTGATTCTATTAGCACATTAACTGCCATGTGAGTTGTATTTAACTCATGCTAGTTTTGAGCCCAGGTCCTCATGAAGCATATGTAACTCACATGTCTCTTTACCTTGGGACCCACGTGAACTATTTTTCAAGTTGCATATAACTCATGCACAGAAAACAATAAAAAATAACAACTTTTTCATTAAATTAGAAAGGATCATTTTGTTTTCGAAGTTTTTATTCTATTTTCATAATAAAACACCATGGCCCCAAGGAAATTTTTTTTTTCTAGTGTGACAATGTGTTAAGAAATCCCCTTTTGAAGGATTTGAGAGTAGAGTGGATGAATGTGTGTATAGGTATGGAAGTTCATTCAGAGAAACAGTTTTAAACTTATCTTTGTGTCCTAGGAACTCTACTTTATATAGCATCACTTTTGTATAGTATACAAAATAGCAGTATAGCTACTCATCCTTCAGAGAGGATTTGATAACAGCTTGGTCAATTGTCACCAGAGATACAAGGGAAATATAGTTTCCTAGATAATAAACATTTATGGAGGGACTTCTATGTGCCAAGGACCATGAAAGGCTGTTTTAGCCTCAGGGATCTTACAAATATGTTGATGAAGCAAAATATACACACATGAAACATCAGGAAATAATATACTGAATCATGTGTTGAATATGATTCAGATCAAATGCTATAGAATGGTAATGGTGTGAGAAGGAAGTGGCCAGCACATCATTAGAGGAGCAGTAGGTTTTTTGAAGTCAGTTTCGGATTCAAATTCTGCCTCTGCCAGCTAACGAACCTTAGGCAGGGCTTAACAAACTTCCTTATCTGTAGGGGTGTTTCATCTACTCTATTGACTTGACAATTCTGCGCCCTCCAGAGTTTTCTTCCATGTAGTGTTGGCATCAGACACAGTAGGTGAGGCAACATGAACACATAAATATTTAATTTATTTACAATTATTATGACCAAATTAGAGGAAGATGCACATCCTGTCTCCCAAAGAGGTTCTTATACACTTAGGCTTAGCCCAACTCCTATAAACAAAACCCAAAGTGACTCCATTTAAGATCTGCTACTTTGTCATTCAAACTCCTCCCAAGCCCATTCTTCAGTCTTTCCCAATGGTGGAGAAAACATGATTGTACGTTATTCCCCATTGATTACTATTTATTTTTTACTTAAAAGTACAGATTTATCACTATGTCACAAAGCCAATCATGTGAAGACTGGGGAAGTGTTTTCCAGGAGGAAGAAGCAGTAAGTGCAAAGCCTCAAGGCTGAAACAAGTGGAACTTGTCCAAGGAAGAGAAAAAAGGCCGGTCTAGCTGGGACATAGTGAGTGAGGGGGCAGTGATGAGAGGGGGAGATCACACGGGCCAGGTTAGGAAGCATGGGTTTCTTCCAAGAGCAATGCAAACCCATGGGAGGTTTAAGGCCCTGGGGTGATGTGATTAGAGTCATGATTCAAGGCTCATTCTTACTGCTGCATCTTTGTACAGGAACCAGGGTGAAAGCACGCAGACCAGTCGGGAGGCTATTTCCATATTCTAAGTTGGAGGTGATAGTGCTTAAGCTGAGGTCATAGCAAGGGACTTTGAACAAAATGGAAGGACTTGAGATATACTAAATATGAATTTCTGACAAGGACGACACATTTAAGGAATAGAAAAGCCAGTGTAACTGAGGAAGTGAGCAAGGGAAAGAGTGATGGGAAGGTCAGGTCTGAGAGGTAAGCAGGAATCACATCAAAGAGGCCAAGCTGGGAAATTTGCTGTCAAATTTGGGAGAATTTGTTATCAAATTAGACATGGGAAGCAAAGGGAAAGAGACAAACCAAAGATAACTCATTTCCAGGTTTGAGGTCAGAGCAAATTAATAGCTGGCAGTGTCATTTACTGAGACAGGGAAGTCCTGGGGAAAGATAGATGTTGGAAAATGAAATCTAGAGTTTTGTTATAGACATGGTAAAATAATAATAGTAGCTACCTTGATGATTGTTGGGCCAACTAAATGACCAAATGCATAGAAAGCACTTTCCCAGTGATCCTTGTACATAGTAAGAACTCAAAAAATATTGATTGTTACATTTATTATCGACATTATTATTCATGGGATGATCTCCGTCAACACAAGAACTTAACAAAAGGCAGCCCCGTTTTTCCACGACCTCCCTATCCACAGTGCATGATGCATTCTGTAGAAAATGTCCACTTGTCTTCTCTCCCTTATGCACATGCAATTGATTATTTTGTGAATGAAAAGGAAATGAAGCAGAGGTAAATGAAATTTACAAAGCCCCTATGCATCTGACCTTTTTTTCCATGAAGATTAAGAGTTTTTCACAGATGGATTACATTCTTTCCATCATTAGGTTAAGCCCATCTTAGTAAAACTTCTACTCAGGAAAATGTCTGAGAAAGGCAGGTCTATTTGGTTATGCAAAGAGCTTTACTTCATATAAACTCAGAATATCTGTTTGAAAGAAATTACAGGTAGAAGAGGACAGCTGAGAAATTCCCACCCCCCTCCACATCTGCCCTTAGATCTGCCCCTACCATCAGCTCCAGATGATAAGCAGTCACCTTCTTGACACATTCATATACTGAGAAAGGAGCATCAGCATAGAAAATAATTGCCACACAGAGCGCATAACTTTCACTTGCCCTCAGGATATAAAATGCACAGGGACGCCTTCTGTGAGTTGGACGAGGGAAAGCAATTATTTAGATCCCTACTCTTTATCAACATCCCTGAAGGAGAAAGCAAAATGAATAATCAGTAAATGGATGTCACTTCCAGACAATGTGCCTCTAAAAATAAAAGCTAAAAAGGACAAACATCTATCTTGAGTTTGGGCCTGGATTTTCCTTTACAGTGGGTAGACAGCTGTGGATATAGTTGGCCATTCTCACAAAGAGCCAGAAAGGAAGGATAAACTAAGGAAATGTTTCTGCAACTTTCTAAAGGCCAATGGCTCTTTGCAATACCTGCGTACCACACGCGAGCTCTCGGATGTTCCTCGTGGATGATAGTCATTTCACAGGGTTTGCCAGATGAATTTTTCAGGATGATTCTGATGCATCTGAAATTTTAGGTCTTCATATGGTTGATACAGGCTGATCACTCATCTGCCCTGCAAGAAGCTAAATGTATCATTTTTAATTGACAAGAAAACTCTGAATTCAGTCAAAGCCAAATGTGAGAAGGACTGAGAGTCATTGAAAATGCTACTAGGAAATGTCTCTTTCCCAAAAGGGCATTTTGCCCTTAAGGAAGCACAAATGAGGCAGGCATATTTGGGTATGTTTGCTTCTTTATGCAAGTGCACATTTTTCCCACATCACCTGTGCATCATGCGAAGTGACATTTCCTCTGGTCATTACGCATTTGCTTTCAGCAGCAGAGGAAATGTTCATGGAAAAGGAACAGTTGTCAGTCCATGACGTAGTGCTTTTCAGAAAGCTTAATCCAGGCCCCCCAGACACTGATTTGTTTCCTGAGGGTCATATGTTTTTCTTCTTCAGATGAAAATGCATATCCCAAGCATAGGATTCCATAAAAGAACTAACATCTAAGAAATCTAGTCTCCTAACCTTTAAAACTGGGTCATCAAAGTAACCATCAGCAAAAGGAAATAGTGTTGAAAATAGCCCCAGGCTGCCATCCATCCACAGGAGCACAATGATGCTCTGCATATTACAGCAACAACAGGATGACGAGGGACAGGGTTAATTTGCATACTTAATATATATAACTGAATATACACGTGTGAACAAGAGACAGAGATGTAGGGTTAGATACAGCAAGACAAGGTAGAGTATAAGCAAAGAAAGCACATTAAAAAATCATTGTTCTTCGCTTTTTTTAATTAAAGAAAAAGCTATTCATATTAAAGTGTTAACCTGGGTTAAGTTTTTTTCCAGGGAGCTAACTGTACCAATCCTCTTAGTTATAATCACACCAATCAGGTGCAATAAAATCTCCAGAATGCCTGCTTGTGCCTTGTTAAGTTGAGGAGAATGTATTAGGCATGCTTCAGTGTGCTGTACTAAAGGTTTATTTAAAGCTGTTAATAGTTTTATGCTCAGATTATGACTTTTACGAAAGACAAGAAAGAGATCGAATAGGCTCTTGCCTCCAACCTCTCTCTGTGGTGATCCTCTCCCAAAGTTTTGTGAACACAACACGCCTTTGAAGTTTCAAAACTTTATTCCAGGATCCAGCTCTTCAATGAGATGGGATCTGTGTCAGCAAATGGTACCAAGAATCTAACAGAAGAGAGACCCAAACACAGCCATGACACTTCCTATAGGCACTTCCTGGCCAGTGATGGCCACTGTACAGGCTGCAATTTAGAAACTAGTGCATGGAGGGAAATTACACAAGTCCAGAATCTCACAGTTTTTTCAAAAGGCTAGTACCAGAGTAGACAGAGGTAAAGGATGCACACCCTCCACGGGCATCTATACCCCACTGGGCTCCACTCATTGTAAATTATAGCCCATGGGAGTCATTCAGGGAGAAATAGGGAGGAGGGACCCTACCCCCTGGCCCTGTAGACCTGCACAAGCTCTCTGAGAAGCAGGGGATGTGCTGCTGTGTTGTTTTTTTTTAAACTCAAGTCACATGTTTCCCCGCTGTGGGCTTGCCCTGTCTTCTTTACTAAAGCAAAGATCCTGTCAAATGCACTCAGTGGAAGAGGGATTAGCAAACTAGAGCTGACGAACACAGTTCTGGCCCCAGAGGGACTTTGACAGAACTCTTCCATCCATCCATCCATCTGCCTTTAGGGAGAGTTGCAGGGACACAGCTTGCTTTGTTTTCTTAAAATAGGGAAAGTAGTTCCAGGATGTGTCAGTGGCTTTTCATCCATGTGCTTCCTGTTTTCTATGGTAATAACTCATCGTGCCAGAAGTCCTGCTCTGTGACACTGAAGGTCACCAGGACCCACGCTGGCTTCGACTGAATGATCCTTCTGTGAAGTCCCTTGTTTAATGTATTTGTATTAAGCCACCAAGATCCTGAGCAACTGGTTTCAGAGGAGCACATATTTCCTGAATCAATTCCTGGGTCTTTGTTTTGGATGTTGTAAGGGAAACTGAAGGGGATTGTGTGTTGAACAGGATGGCTTTGACCTGCTCAACTTCCTGGAACTGAGAAAATTGCCTGACATCAATCACCTGACATCAGTATGATTTCTGTTTAGCATGAGTAGAAGAGTCTTAATGAAACTGATCTTTGTGATACCTAATTTAAATGACCGACCTAAGGTGTCACTTTCAAAAGTGAATATTAAAATCCATATGGCTTTTATGGCCATGCAAATTGCTACTAGAAGTTAGAGTTAGACCCCAGTCACATCTGCAGACCAACAGGGGGCAGATGGAAGCCACTTGCCAAGTGACAGAATCCCTGTTTGCCAGGTGGAGTGGTGCTAGGATGCAAACAGCCCTGACAGGGATTTTATTTCTAGGCACACTGACAGACCATTCAGTGAGGTGCCACCACGCTTCACTCCTAGATCATCATCATGAACTTGAAATTCTATCAAGAGAGGGACCAGACTCTCCCATGAAGCCCTAAGGGACCAGGACCACACACAGCAGCCTCCCTACTTGGGTCCCTATTGCTATGGCTATGAAGGAGAGGGGAGACAGGTTGAGGTGGAGAGGCTATTCCAGAAACTATGTCTGAAATGATGAGGTAGGTCATTGCCATGAAGCATTATTGAGGCTATCAGACATCAGTGTCTCATCTAAAGGGAACAAAAGCAAGGAGACCTTTATGTACAAACTATGCTACCTGGGCTTGGAACCCTTCTGTACAGAGAGCCCTAAACTTCACAGAACATGCCAGCAGTCAAAGGTCCCTTGTGCCAAATTCCTATTTTCCCACTTTGTACTACTCTATTCTCTATTCCATTTCAAAACATCCAAGAAAATCCAATGCCTTTCTTCCCCCTTCCTCTCCAGCCCTACTCCTAGATTGCAGTTTATTTTTTCTGTTTGTGGAATGCATCAGGCCATAAAGTACTCAACTGCTATGACTTACACATTTCCTCCTGCTCAGGTTACACCTGTGAGTTACCTGTAACCACAGAGCAATTCTGAAAAATCTAGGTATATAAAAACCCCTGAAAAACCAAGGCAGAACAACTTAATCCTTATGTTCACCCAGGACTTCTGATGCCCTGGACCTCCTGGGCAAGCCCATGGCCAGGACTGAGGGCTATGGAGAAGTGCCCCAGAAAACATGAACACGAGTATCCCAGAGTACCATGAATGCTGGGTGGTGAGGCACCTTAAGAATTGTTTTTATTTTTTTATTTTTTTTAGCAAGGCCCATCACTTCAGAACTCAGGGATTGTTTTAGCCTAAGCCAGAAGAGTTTATGCCCTGGACTGCCTAGGAAAGTTCCTCTTTGAGTTTGGTCAGAAAACGTGGATCCTGAGTGAACCACACTCTCAAAGTCAAGGGCGGTTTTATTGCACTTACTGATTACCAGTGTGATTCATTTGTCTCAGCAACTGGACATCTGTGTCCACAAAATGGAGGGCACCCGGCCAAGTGTGGTCATGTTCTGATGAAGTTTGGAATTTGTGCAACAAATTTTTCATGCTCAGCTGAATTATTGGTAGAGAGCAAAATGCTGCTTAATGAAAAATATCCCAGAAAGCACAGGATATGTTTTCCTGGGATTGTTAGTGACTAAGCAGTTTACCTTTGCCTGTTATTATGGCTGCAAAGATAAAGAGATGACATTGCATAAGGTGTATGAACACCTTACTTTTGAATTGCTTTTTTATTTTAACCCTTCCAGAGCCTCTTTTTCTGCTTCTTCATTTTGCCTTTACAACTTTCTTGTGAGCAGGGAAGATTGGTATTACCTAACTTTCAATGGAGGAAAATCACACACAAATTGGTTAAAAGACTTGCTTTAGGGTTCCATAACTCCAGATGCTCTGTGTATCAGAGGGCTCCTGGCAGGAAGTTGGGATAATTTAAAGAAAGTTTAATAAATGAAATGATTACAATGTCATAAGCAAGGGGTACAAAATCACTGGGAATAGTGCAAGAGGCTGGGGCTGGTAAAAGCAGTTTCTCTTACCATCCCTAGGCCTGAAGGGGCAAGAAGAGGTAGCAGATACCCAAAGGGCTTGTAATAGAAGTGTAAATTTCAGTCAAGGGATGCAACCAGGCCAAAACAACCTTTATAGAAGAACCCAAGGGAATGAACACCCAATTTCACTTTCCTCCATGCCCCCTCAGGCCTACTTCTTGGGTCTCCATCCTCCCATAACCAACCCCATCACGACCAGCATTGACCAAACCCATCTGAAAGCCAGAAGGAGAGGAAGCCTATGAATGGAGTCCAAGGAATGGACCCACTGGGGAGCACTGCTGGGAAGGCAGATTCTACAAAATACAGCCTGTAGAGTCAGCCTCAGAAAGACCCAAACCTTCTGGTTACTATTTCATCTGTCATTCACCATTGTCTTCTAGATAACTAAAAGCAGGCACATTATAAAGAATCTACTCTGCCTTTGTTGGTGACTGAATGAATATATTCCCTGGAGTAAGTCTGGCAAAGATGGGCTTCTGCTTTCAGTTCAGTGCAATTCAGAAAGCAAGTTTGAGTTCTGTAATGTGAGCTACACACTATTTAAATTCTTATGAGAAATGTATTAATTAATACAATGCAGCCCTGTCTTACTGTTCTCCAAAATATTTACTAAGCTGGTCTTATCCCCAACACACACACACACACACACACACACACACGTACATGTACACAGGCACACAGAGGCACGTGAACACAGGCACACAGAGACATCCACATACATGTGCACACACACAGGCACATGCACAAAATTGTTCATATAGGAAGACAGGAATGAAGCCCAGCTTGTCTTTCTGACTCAGATGCCACAAAGTTAATTTTAGTTGGAAAACTCCTTGACATACTTCCAGGAAAATACCACTCAGAACAGTAGAGCTCCTGTTAACATCTGTCTGCTGTTTTCTCAGTGACACCCAATGTCAGTCTCTAAGTTTCAGATCCTTAAAGATTCCTCTGAAATTAGTCACCTTGATGAGGCTCATAATGACATAAAAGCAGCTGTTACTGAAAGGAATGGCTACATTTTTGGTGGTGGGCGTGGTCAGGGAGCAAATAAGTAGATGGATGGGTGGATAGATGGATGGATGGATGGATGGATAAAGGGATGAATGGACAGATGGATGGATGGATGGAGGGATAAATGGATGAATGGACAGATGGATGGATGGATAGTGTTAGATGGAAGATGTATCTATAAGAATTAATGAGGGAGGAGGATCTACCTAGCTCTCCTTTCATTATTTTTGGTGAAAACAAGCCTAAAATCCCTCTAAATCCTGAGGCAAAGGAGTCCCTGCCTGACACCACTGCATTCAGAGAGGGAATATATTATAGAAGTTAAGAACATGGGCTCTGGAGTTAGAGTCTTGGATTTGAATCCTGGGCCTAACACCACTTACTAGCTGTGGGATCTAATCTGTGCCTCTGCAATGCCAACTGCCTCTCTGCAAGGAACTGTTCATCCTGCTGCGTAGTTGTCCTGTTCTTCTGGTAGTGATAACAGGGATGCAGTAGAAGTGACAATTACCTTAAGGCATTACAGGGGTGAAGATTACCCCACAACACTCAAGTCATAGTTCTCTGTGAAAATCAATCTTTTCACCAAAAACTTAAATCATGCTTGGGCACAAATTTCTCAGAAAAAAATATTAAAGTAGGAGTTATAGTCAAATATCTGTGATCAGATTGGTTAGAAAATAATTTTTCTAACCAATTTTTCTAAAAAATAAAATAATTTTTAGAGAATTTTATCATTTATGAATGATGCGCATAGGAGGCAGCAAGCTGTATTGAGAAATTATAAGTTAGAAAACCCAGCTCAAGCATTTACTATCTGCATGACTTTAAGCAATTTATTTAACCTCTCTGAGTCTACTGCAGATGGTGCAAACTGGTTTTGCTGTGGACAAAACTGTACAGCAAATTAGATTCCTTTGGCTCACCCATTGTTTTAAGCACATGTGAACTAAGATTTTGGAGTTGGGAGATTACACCAAAACATCTCAATTTCTGACTTTGTTTGAAAAGTAAGGTCTAGCTATACTGGGCCTATATTCCCACAGGATGCCCACTGGGTGGAGCTGAGTCTGGTCTGGCTCCTGTGGACTGGGACTGTCTT
The DNA here is from genome assembly GCA_023783475.1 of Daubentonia madagascariensis. NCBI lineage: Eukaryota > Metazoa > Chordata > Mammalia > Primates > Daubentoniidae > Daubentonia > Daubentonia madagascariensis. The sequence continues at coordinate 7,092,916 of JAKFHU010002220.1, forward strand.
CTTCAGTTCTCCAAAGCCCCTACAACTCTCTATTTGCCACTGGACACCTTCTCTTCAGTGTTACCTTTTGGTTCCCAAAGCCCTTGGAGTTGTAATCTCTGCTTCCATCTGTAAAAAGAAAAATAGTGTCTAAGCTGTGGATGTTGTGAAAAATAAGGAAAATCAAATAAATGAAGGGTCCAACACATATTTGACACATTATAGCAATATGATACAGGTCACCTCTTTTCTATTCACTGGTCATGTATTCATTCAACAAATGCTGTGTTCACTATATGCCAGATAACGTGCTAAGTGCTAGAGATGAATAGGTAAATATGACTCGGAACCTGCCCTCAAAAGGCTTGCATTCCTGTGAAGGGAGATGGATTTGTTGACAAAGTTTAATAGCCATGTGAGCAGTCTTCTCCATCCTTCCAAACTGTGATGCTTTCTTGAGGGGACCCAAAAGAGAAAAGAACATTTTGGAGGAGCATATAAATGATTCCTTTAAAAGTACTGCTCAAGGTAAGCCTGGAGTAAGGGAGTCTCCTTACGTAGTTTTCTAAATCTATTTATTTTTCCATATTAGACACCTTCTTATAAAGTTTGCTTCCATTTTGTGCTAGAAGGGGCAATTACAGATCTTACATGGCAAAAGCAGGGCACCTTGAAGGAAAATCTCCATCCTACTTCACTGACTACAAAAAGATAAAAATAAAACCTTGTCTCCAAAGTCAGATGGAGGCAATGAATAGAAAATGGAATCATAAAAGCCCAGAATATTAATTCCACCTCAATCTTTCTTTTAATATCAGGCATCCCTGAATTCGGATTTTCAGAAATTCACGTTGCTGTACCGCACGAGCTAGAATCTCCCAGAGCCACAGCACTCTGTGGAGCACATTAACAAGACACAACACACAATGCATTGCACACCGTCAGTGCTAAAGTCATAATGCGACCTGTGCTCCCTTTCCTGGTTATCTGTCCTAAGGACTTTTTCCACTTACTCTTGAGCATGGCCATGCTTTCATTCTTCTCACAATCTGCTATTTCATCATCTTACCCCTTTTTTATAGCTTTCTGAGACCAGTTTGTCCATATGTATAGTTGGCCCCAATAACACAGTTAAGACTTCTGTATTTCCGGAACATGAATGTTGGGCCTTAGACCTTATACACAAATAATATATTCTTTCTTTTAAAAACAATTATTACAGTGTAGAGGAAAGAATATATGGCTTTGAGGCCAGACAGACCCAAGTCCAAATCTTTGTTCTCCCAATATTTAGCTTAGTGACCTTGGACAAAGGACCCAACCTCTCCAAGCAGTTTTTCCAAATGTTACATAGTTTGTGGTAAAGATAATGAGTACATTGCATGAGGTCACCAGAAGGCCTAACACATAGCAGGCACTCAAAAGGCTACTTATCCATCATCATCAAATAAAGTGTGATTATTGATTTTATATCATAATATTAATAGTAAGAGCTAACCAACATATGCTGCCTAATGTAGAAGCAATCAGCTAGGCGATTTCACATATACTCACTAATCTTTACAGAAAACTATTTGCTATTTGAGACACCTTTGCTCAGAGAGATTAAATAAGTGCTGTATGTAAATTAACCTATTTAATTCTCGTGACAGCCTATTATTATCCCTATTTGTTAAATAAGGAATCTAAAGCATAAAGAGTTCAGGCAACTGGCCCAAGGTCACAGTTAGTAAGTGGTGGAAATGGCATTTAATCCCAGTCCAGTTCTGTAGGGATGCTATTAACTATCTCATAAGCAAGGGAAAAAAACAGCCATGTCAGGACTACCCCACCCTCAATGCACTCGTGCTCACACAGACATTCAACATTACATGCACACACACACATGCACACACACATATACGTACACAGAGTCCCCAGTGCTTTAAAATGAGTGTGGGTATGGCTCAACTCTAGAACTGTGAGTCCCATACTGAGTGAGTCTGGGGACCCTATAGAGCATCCCACCAGGACTACCACATTAAGCTTTTCTAAGATCTTTTGAATAACTGACCAAAATCCCAGCAGACCCCCAGAACTGAACAGACTTCATAAATCCCAACACCTGAAATGGGAGAACTGTGTGTCATACGTACCTATTTCTCTCCCTCCTCCAAATATACTTTATATACATTCACAGACATCTTACGGAAGTACATTTCAAAATGGAAAACCCAACCTTACAAATTATGTTTCAGTTTCATCAAACAATTGGTAATTCACCACTCATTGGTAAGAAGGTCCCATGATGGCATTGGACATCCTTGAGTCCCACTGGTGTAGAGCTTGGGAAGATGGTCTGCCCAGGGGGAGAGGAGGGACCCTCCATGCCACAGAATTCTGAGAAGCCAGGACACTTTGGAGGAGAGATGTGGCAAGGAAGGAGGACAGGGAAGTTGAAATCTGCTCTCATTGGTAATCACTTGCTTCAGTAACATTTTAATCCAAGCATGCTTCCCCTGACATAAACAAGGCAGAGTCATCTTTGAAGAGTGCCTTTAGGAATACCAAGACATGTACCCGCCCACCCCCACCCTGTTCCAAAAGACCTTTCTGTTGAAATGTCACAGTTAGATTCATCTTTTTCAGGCCCTCTTCTTTTGCAAAAGTATTAGCATCTTCATTGAGAGGGGTGATAGATGGAGGGATTATCATCTGTGTCTAATTAAAAGGCAAATCAAAGGCAACCAAGAGTCACAGAGGAGATGCAGGAATAGAAGAATGTACTTCTGAAGGGTTAAACAAAATTTCAAAGAGGAAGCCTCAAGGAGGCCCCCTCCCATCCTCACTGTGTCCTGCAGCCTCTTCCTGACTCACTAGCATTGCTTTCCCCCACCCCGGCTGCCTTACTCACAGGGATGAGCCCCCTTTTCCAGAGAAAAGCTGCTCACAGGAGAATTCTGCACTCATCCACCCTTGGATAGAAATGTCTGATAAGAGGTAGCATTTTTGCTCTTTGGGAACACTGACAGTTCTGAGAGGACACAAAGCCTTGTGATAAGGAAATCTTTGAGGGGTGGGGTGGATTTCTTTGAACCAAGGCTGCCTCCCAAGGCCCTGAGGTCAGATGCGTTATAGTCACAGTATTGCGTACCCACCACTCCCCCTGCCCAGAGGCTGGTCCTTCATCTCCTGTTCCCTCTAGAATGTTCCTTCACATTTGCTTGGGTGATAACATAAAGTAGGCAGCACTTCTGTGGGCTGGGTGGAGGTGGGCAGAAAGCCAGACATCCAGATCTGTTCTCCCCCCTCCTCCCTGTCCTTCTGTGGGAAACATTAGCATTGGATGACTTGTGTAATGGCATATCTGAGGAATGGTGAGCTACAGTCTCACTAAATCATTACTGCAAATTCGCTTGACGGGTTAGCTCCAGGAATTGACCTGGGTTGGTAGGGAGGTGAGAAGCAGGAGGAGAGAACTCACCACAGCACCGGGCATGGATGGGGAGCTGAGTATAAGGCCAGCACGGTGAGGAAGAAGGTGTGAGGAGGTGGCAGGTTGGTCAGGGCCCTGGGGACACCTCTGCCCTAGAATCCAAGGAGAAAATGGTGCCATAGGCCCTAGGTGACTGTGGTTAGCCACATGAAACCCCTCAACAGACACCTGCTGAATTCACTTGGATTGAACTGCATCAAAATTCTAGGGGCCACAAAAAGTTTTTGTTTTGTTTTGTTTTAGGAAATAAGCTATCAGAGGTATGAGAACACATTGGTTTCTTTCCTTCCTGCTCTGTGAGCTCAGCCATGTCACTGGGATCTGCAAGTCACACGTCACAGGACTCTTTGGTGCTCAAGCAGTTTTGTCTATGGTGTCTGGCATGGACACAGGTCTTGGCAATGTGGTTAATAATCAGCAGACAGTCTGCTCTTCGGGGGACTCTGTGCTCATCCTGGAAGGAGCTGGAGTGTGAGAGCCGCCCAGGGCAGGGAGTGTGAGGGGGGCCGCGGCTCCCCCACTGGACGCTGCCCGCTGCCATCTACTCTTAAAGCCAAAGCTGCACCAGCCGTGGAGAGCTGGGTGGTGTGTGAGCTCCCCAACGTGCTGTCTCGGGGGATTCTTATCTGCCCTCCCCACCTCCGCTCCTTACCCTGACCCACTTTTCTGGGCTGGGCGTGGAGGGTGTGCAAGGGCATTGTAGTAAGCAGAGGAGCTAGGGACTCCTGGGGCAAGGGACGCCTGCAGGGTACTCTCTGTCTGGAAGCCAAGCAGTCATTGGAGTCTGCCCTTCTTCCAGCCCAAGCCTTCTTTAGCAAAATTCTCTTCATCCTTGATGCTCAAGCTCTGGTCAGCAAACCAACAGCCTTGAGATCACCTGAGAGCCTGAGAGAAATACAGAAGCTCAGGCCCCACTCAGACCTGCTGAATCATAATGTGCATTTGACAGGATCCACGAGTGATTCATATGCACCTTACTTTGAGAAGCACCAGCTGTGAATGATCTCCTGATATAAACAGGGCAGTCATAGTTATGTCGGGATTTGAAGAACACCAGAAATACAAACCCACCTCCCACCCTTTTCTCACTAGTATCAGATGTCACAGAGATTCATCCTTTTAGGATGATCATCCTTCTTTTGTCTAAGTGGTGCCAGTTTTATTATTAATAAAATTCAAATACTGCCTGGGAGGGAAAACATATGGGATCCCTCACATCTTAGTCAAAAAGTTAAGAAATTTTTATTGAGTTCATATTAGGTGCCTCATACAGTATGGGATGCTGCGAGTAAATGTTTTTAGTATAAATGAACTACTTTTCCCTGGAGACAAGAGAGCCAGGTGTTAGAACAGCAGCCTTCTCTCTAGAAGAAAGGATTATTCAAGGGACAGAAGAGAGGGAGGCCTCAGGACAAACAAGCGTTACTCTCCACCCTTCCACTCCTTTGTGGTTGGACTGAGCTTGCCTGTCAGAGCTCACCAAGTTGTCGAGTTGTCCATTTCCATTCAAAATCATTCTTTGTCAAATTTCAACTTAATGGAAAAACCCAGTGGCATTTTGAAGACAAGATGTCTGGGTGCATATTTATTTTTAGAAGGAAATGGACCACAACACATCCATTCTGCAAGGAAGAAATGAGACGTGGCTCTGCAGACTGAAGCAGTGAGCAAGGCTCAGAGGTGGCAAGACCAGATTCCTCAAAGAATGGGCCGGTAGCCCCAGCTTATTTATTTTCTCCCAGGTAATAGCACAGCACCAGGTATACAGGAAGTGCAGAATTATTGCCAACACCAAACACATGGGAAAAGAAAACAAAACTTCTCCTCGAGCTTTCTGACTTGGTGTAGGTAGCTATGAAGGAATAGCATCTATTTCAGTTCCGAACACATGTGTGTTGCATGATGATTTGTTTACATTAGCCTTTTATTTTATTAGTAACTGAATAGGTAATCTTGGAAGTAATAAAGCAGAATCATCTTTGTGATCTAATAATAGTTGTAATGACAGTTACTGACTCCTTACTCTGTGCTAGGTGCTATTATACGTGCTTTACAAGTTAGGAGGCAATGCTCACATTGTCGTGTGTCATGCAAGCCCTGGCATTGGCTGGCTTTGCTCTGGATTTTTTTTCCAAGATATTTGTATAGCAAACAGCTTTGCAAGATTGATATAGTGTCTCCCTCCAGAGCAAAGAGCATGCCTGCTTACTGTACGGTATAATAAACACAATGTCTCACTTGGGAGCAATGGGCAAGCATGCTTACTGCCCATTACAAAAGATTCAGGTTCCCTAAGCTGTGTTCTGCTGTAAGGCAACTCACTGTGCATACAGCTGTTACTTGGCCTCTGTGTTGCCCTGTGGAAACCTGGGCTTGAGGCACTAGCGCAAGAAAATGCCGATACTCTGGCTACTGCTTTTGCTAGAAGTAGCAAAGTCCACAGTCTCTGACCCAGGAGTCTCATGCCTTCTGCCAGCATCCATGTAACTGTGGCAGGCTAACTCGTTAGATTGCAAGTGGGGTTTAAAATCTCAGACTCTTCTGTCAATTCTTGACAGAAGCAACATCTCGTTTAATCCTCTGAATAATCTTGGGAAAGTACTATCATTTTTACTACATATAATCACAGTTGGTATCACTAAACTGTACTGACATAACCACAGGGGCTCCCAAGACTGAAATTCCATCCTGAGAGAGACCTTACTTTCTAGGAAATGTCTTTTTACATACTTTCTTTTTAAATTTCAAATACTGCTGACAAGAGTAGTATACTAAGTTAGTAACCCTGACCCCTTAGTATGGCTTAGACATAGAAGTGAGCCTAAAAAATAGGATGCTGAAAGGGAGGAAGCAGAGGGATACAGAGAGGAGGGATGAAAGACACACGTTTGCTTCCCTATTTTTGACCAGTAAATGCCCGATTCTCTCTATCAAGGAGAGTGAAAGGGCTCCGTAAGCCCATAGACAGGCTTCCTCTGCAGGCTTCCAAGGGGGACTGTGTGGCTGAGAAGGAAACACACCTACCTCTTTCCAAAGGCACTGCTGTTCTTGTCCATTCTGCTGGCCTGGTGCATGTGAGGATGTGTCACCTCATCACATAGAAACCACGGGGCTCTGAGGTGTTGGCATGAAAGGGGCTCTGTGATTTGTTGTTTGAAATAGCCTGATTAGTTCAATGCTTTCCTAAAATTCAGTACAGGAAGACTTCTGCACAAGTACAGGGAGACAAGGCGCAATGAGGGGCTTAGATATACACTATGCCTCTCACTTCTGGGCTATACACATAGAGCTGAAGGTGGAAGGGGAGGCAGACCTACGTTTACTTATTCATTCAACAAACATTTACTTTCTAGAAGTGCTTTGGTATAGAGTTCAACAGGAGATCCAGAGATGACCGAGATAAAGACATTTATCCCATTTAAAAGTTTCAGTAGCAAAATAATAACAAAAATAAAACAAGCACTCCAATAATAAAACATAGCAAGATATGGGGATAGATAGCATAAAAGTAAACAAACCAAGACCTGTTGTAACTCAGACCAGGAAGTACTTACAATCTGACCTGGGTCTTTCTTAGAGGATGGATAGGGTTTCCACAGGCAAGGATGAGGAGGTGGGCTTTCTGTGTCGAGGAGACAATGTCAGCAAGTGATGGGGACCTGTTTTGGGAGGAAAGTAAGTAGTCAGAATGAGCCAGAGTGTAAGGTACAGAGAGGTGCTAGTGAGAAATGAGTCTGGAATGCAGGCTTGGGACAGATAGAGGAAAATAGTAAATGCCAGATGGATTCAGGGCTGTATTCCAGTGGGATCCCAGAACCATCATAGGTTGCCCAGGGCAGAGGACATCATATGACATTACAGACACTGAAGGCACAAAAGAAGCAAATGTTCCCATCTATAAAACCAAACATTGGAAAGAGGCCTCAGGCCAGACATCAACAAAATACAGAATTATTATTTGCTAAACAGAAAAAGAGGAGTTATTCTTTCGAGGTGTTGAGGGGTAGCGACCAGCGTTTTGCGGCATTCACTTGGAGATTACTCATTTTCTTAGAGCCCCAGATTCAAGTGACATTAACCAAGCATCTGTTACATTCTTATGTGTGGGTTTTTTTTTTTTTTTTTTTTTTGCTCCTTCAAAGAAGAATTAATAGCACTTCAATTACCCACTATGTAATATAATGTCAGGCACCAAGTAGGTGCTTGACACCAAGTAGGTGCTCAATAAATGTTTGTTTGATAAATTATATTGGATGAAGCATAAAATAAATTATATCTACAAAGATCAGATACTGTCTAACATCTGCTACAGGTATAAAAATTTAACAAAACCATTCACTCTGTTTGTGGTTGAATGTCTTTGTCCAGGGCCAATCTGTTTAATAGTCTGGCTGTAACTACAAATGTATGTTTTCCCAGAAAATTTTTAATTATGGCATTTAATATCAGAAAGCCAAGCTTAGCTAACATTTCTATGTGCCTGAGACATCAGTGCCAGACATGTGGCCTTATTTAAACAAACAATAATTAACCTAGTCACACAAATAGAACTATTAGTAAATAGAACTAAATTTAAACAATCTGATGATTTCTCTCCCTGCTGTTATGCATTTTATTTGTATTTGTTCTTTACCTAGAGCATATGTCTGTATGCGTGCATGCAGACCTCCAGAAATAGCTATGCAATAAGGTTGTAAAGAAACCAAGGAAATCATTAAGTCATAAACATGACTGTGAATCTATAGAATTCTTCATCACATTGATTAATTCAGAAACATCAAGAGTTACATGCCTTTGAATACTGAAACTTTCATCAATAAAATAGTGAAACTATTAAATCTTGGCAGACAGGTAGAAAATGTGGTTCCTCAAGTAGTGTCTGTTGAAATTTTAAATAGTTTAATGAACTTAAAGGAGAGCAAAGATTCATTCTCAAGAGCATTGAAGTTATTTCATCTGCTATAGAGGTTTAATTAATGACTTCTCTGATTTCCCCAAACTTTTAAAATTGGTGTTTCTGCCATTGGTTCTAGTACCAGCCGACCACATTGCCTGCAGCAGGCAGACTCCCCAGGGCCTACCCCACAAAAAGCCAGGCCCCCGCCTGGGAGCTCATAGCCAGGTTAGCAAAGACCCAGGGAAACAATGGTATCTCTTGATGTCTTGTGACGTAGTTTGGAGGGGGAAAATTCTTGGACACGCTCTGCTTTCATTTGTTGATGAATAGTTCCCACTGGGGCAGAAAGGAAGGGAATGGGCAGGCCCCTTAAAGAGTAATTGGCATGAACTCTTCTTACACCAGGAGTGTGAGAATCAGGGTAGTTGAGAGACAGAGCTTTTGAGCCAGAAAACCTGGGATCGAGTCTTGCTTACTAGTAGTATGTCTGAATAAGTATCCTCACCTCCCTGAAGTTCAGTTTTGTCATCCGTGAAATGGAAAGAATGCAGAGGTATATGTGAAGGGTCTTATTCTGGGGCACAAACACCCCTATGTCTCAATGTTAAAGCACTACAGAGAAAACACCTAAATCCAGATGTCTATAACAGGAAGAAGTAGCAAGTTCTGGCAAGTGGCCATAACCTGAATTATGATGGAAGATTTAAGCTGGTTAATGCAAGGAAGCTGAAACTTTGTTTTCACCACTAACTCTGTCTATACCTCTATTTGCTGCCTTCTGAAAACATTTGATAGTGGAAGGAGACAAAGGGAAGGCATGGAAAGAAGAAGAAGGCTGTGGGAAGAAACGGTACAAACCGTAAGTACCTATGTGTCTCCCTGCATGTGCTTCATACTCTCTTCTTTCAAAGGATGTTTCTTTCAAGTACACGAGTTACATAGGTTGGAAATGTCACAACACAAGGATGTATTGTTGATTCGAATGTTTTATATTAACACATCCATGCAATTTTATACAGGTAAATCGACAGGTCATTTAAAATCTGGATGAGAAAAGCTCAATGCATTTTGTTGAAGCAGCTACCGTGTGCAGTGATTTATTTTTAAGTGAAAAAGGACTTTACTAAAAATGTTCATTCCATCATTTTCACATTTTAATTAGGTATTTCTTTAATGTCTTCTGGAATAAATGAGTTTCTTGACAAAATTTATTAAATAAAAAGGAATGTTTCACCTAAGCACAACATAATGAGAATTCTGATAAACCATCATATATCTAGGGTGTCTTAAGTGAAGGTGCCCAAGACAACTTTTAAGTATCTGCTCTTCCCTATAATTACATTTGATAGAACTGCACTCCTTAAGAAGCTCAGTAAACGGAGCCACTCCCTGCTGGTGCTCTGTGGCTTCATACAAGCACTACACGTGTATGTGTGACTGTGTGTTCGCTGGAGAGAGAGGAAGGCTTCCCCAGAGCAGGAAAGGAAAAGACATTGCCATACCAGGCAGCAAAACAACAGATGCCTACCCTGCCATTCAGTGATTCCTGGCAGTCAGCAGTTAGTCAAGCACCAACTTTAAATGTTTCTGAAAAGGATAATACCAGATGTGTTAATTCACCATTGTTTTTTATTGCTGAGTTATACTCCATGGAGCTAGAGCCCATTCTTCGAAGCGAAGTATCACAAAAATGGAAAAACAAGCACCATTGGTACTCACCATCAAATTGGTACTAACTGATCAATACTTACGTCACATATGGAAATGATATTCATCAGGGGTCTGGCAGGTGGGAGCGGGGTGGAGGGGATGGGAAAACTCGCACCTAATGGGTGTGGGGCACACAGTTTGGGGGATGTCCACAATTGTAGCTCTGACTTGGGCAGTGCATAGGCAATATATATAACCAAAGTGTTGTACCCCCGTAATATTCCGAAATTAAAAAAAAAATTAAAAATAGAATATATTTTCAAAGTAAAAAAAAAAAAGTTTCTGAAAAGGAATACCTGAAGGATTCCCGACTCAAGTGATTCTTAATTCAGGTAAAGAATCTCCCCAAAGGTCACTAATTTGTGTTCTGCCCAGAAGAGAAAGGACTGAGAATCGTTTCCATTGGAAAAATGAATTGTCAGAGGGTGCACAGCTCATTGAATACAGGAGTCTTCATCTTAAGAAAAACATCAGCAATTGTCACCTTCCAAGAAGGGTGAGGGGCAGTAATAACAACACTAAAAGGAAGATGTTCATTTTCAAGTACTCCGCAGAGGTTAATTCATTTTGCATTCTTACATTTCTGAAATATAAAAAGATAATCAGCATTTTACTTATGAGAAAAGTTCATTGAAGTAATAAAAAGCCCTGCCATCATATATATATATATTATATAAACACACATGTGTGTATATATACTTATATATATGACTACATGAAAAACACAAATATGTACTTATATGCTTATATATGACTATACATACACACATATACAATGGAAGCTCAGAAGTTTCTCATTCTGTTTTCTTGTTTGGTAAATCTACTTCTGTATGATATTCGCTAATAATTTGGCAATAGTTAGGTAAATTTGACCAATATGGATGGCCAAACTCATGATTTATGTCACAGCAAACATCCTCAGGTTCAAATGACCTGCATTTCTGCACACATTTATTTTGAAAAATTGGGGTTTCTGACATTTATTCACTGACTACCATATAGACAGAAACTTATATGCATATTTATAAGGTTCTTTTCATCAAAGCTTCTGCTTCCAACTGAGCCACATGCAGCCAATGCCAAATGATCAGATTACTCACACAGAAATCATAAATGAAATCCGTAGATAATCTGCAAACCTGATTTCAGCCAATGGTTTCATTTTCCCCCCTCAGCACATCTCTTATGAAAGCTCCTCACAGGTTGATAGGCGTTTTCTATCCTTGCCACCCTCTGGTGGAAGCGCTAATAAGCAATAAAATGGCTAAAGCACAGTGCCCAGGAGGAAAAGGAGGATGACCGAAGGCCCTGAAAACCCTCCAGCTTCATAACTGCATCCTGAATAATCAGCAATTGACAGGAGCTGCTCACACAAAGTGCTTTCTCCATACTGTCCATCACACCAGGCAAAGACTGAAACCTCACTGTTCTGCGTACACTTGTTCTGAAATTGCTCAACAGGCTGTATGAGGAGGTTAAATCAAAGCCTGATTTGCTATCACTGCCAGTCAGATTCCCTGGTAGCATTAGTTATCTTTAAAACATATTTCCATGGCAACTAGTTTAAAAAAGTATTTCACTATAGAGCCTTTTCTGTGATGAGAACCATATTAACCCAAGTGGCCTTTTCTTGTCGGTGCTCTTTGTCACCAGGAGAACAAGTCTGAAGCAAATGGGGATGAGTAGGAGAACTGCTAAGGCACAAGGCAGTGAGCATCTGGCATCCTGGGCCATGCCAGCCTTCTGGGTTACTGGTGGAGCCAGCCTGTTAGCTTGCCTGAGTCACACTTCTTTCCATGGGGTAAGCCTCCTCTGCCTCCTTCCTGAGCTCTTCCAAACCCAACTCTGCTGCTGGAAGTCCAACCTCCTGCTCCTGGCTAATTTTTCCAGGCCTGCCCCAGATGCTAAGGCCAATCAGAATGTTATTGTTTCACAGGCTAGGGGCAAAACCCTGTTTGCTCTATGAAAAGAAAGAAGGAACAAATACTCAGGTACCTTGTATTTCACAACTATTTAACCTTTTTGTAACTGCCATTTCAGTCTTGAGTTGAGGCTTAATCCCAGGATGCTGGCACTCCTGAATTCTTAACCTTTTATTAAGGGAAATCATAAATTTTCTATAGAGGTAGCTTTTAGAACAAGACCTGCAGTGGCCTCTCTCAGGGCCAAGGCGAGACATTAAACTCCTGACTTGAACAAGGTCTTCGTGTGGATTACATTGACAGAGGGGGCCTACAATGTGGTGATTTCGTAGGGACCACTCACCCAACTGTATCATCCCTACTACCAATGAGATGCTGCATATTCCCACTCTTTCATCTTGAGACATTATCGTCTAAAGGAGATGTATATCTGCAAGCATCAAATCTTTTTTGAATTAAGGCAAGATAGGTATGAAATAATCAATGAAGAAAATACTCAAGAGAGTCCAAAAATATGTCAACTAGCATAGAAAGCAGATTTGGGCCCTAAGATATTGGGGCAAGTACATTTCACTGAGAAAGACAAATCTTGCATGTTCTCACTCATATGTGGGAGCTAAATATTGAAAACAATTTCAACTAAGACAGAAAGTGGAATGATGGTTACCAGAGTCTGGGAAGGGTAGCAGGAATGAGGGGATAAAGTAGGGATGGTTAATGGGTACAAAACTATAATTAGATAGTTAGATAGAATGAACAATATTTGATAGCACAACAAGGTGACTATAATCAACAAGTTAGGATATACTTTAAAATAACTTAAAAAGTGGAATTGGAATGTTCCTAACACAAAGAAATGTTAAATTCCTGAAGTGATGGATATCCCAATTACCCTGATTTAATTATTTCATATTGTATGTCTGTATCAAAATATCACATGTACCCTATAAAGATATAAAACTATTATGTACCCATAATAATTAAAAATAAAAAATTTGAAAAAAAAGAACTTTTCACTGAAAAGGAATTGGAGGATTAAAAACATCTAGAATTAAAAAGAACTGATTCAGGTTGAGTCCCCACACAGTAGGATGCATCAAGTTTGGAGAGAGACTCCACTATGACAGGTCTTCTAGAAGGCAGAAATGTTATCTCAAACACTCTGCCCAATACTGGTCTTGCCCTGGGTTTCAGTATAAGCTTCTCTGATTTAGGCCACATCAATATGTGGCTGGAGTCCATTTCCACTATCTTCATGATAAATATTGATCACCACCATAGATCACTCACTCAGCAATCTTCATTGATCATTAAATGGTTGGAATTAATGGATTAGCCATTTGAAGATGTATTCATTTAATGTGCATACCTATAGACAGTGAATCCATGGGGAACCTGAGTCTTCGATCTCTCCCACCACTATACACTACCTCATGACTCCTGGTGGCTGTTTCTATGTGAGAGTGTATATACTTGCTTTGCAGTCACCAAAGCTGTCTGAATTCTCTGATTTCAGTGACTATGCCCATATATACGACTAGGGAGGAAGATAGCTTTGCATGAGAAGTTTAGCAAAAGCAGAGCACAGCACTAAAACACACATATGTTAAAACTGAAATTTAGGGTGCCCAGGAAACTTGCATTAATTTGAACATCAATCTGGAAATTGATATAACTCAGAAGGAACCACAGTGAAACTTAATTTTAGGTTACCTATAAAGCCTTTATTAATTGTATGAACAATATTTCAGGGCGAATATGTAAAATGCATATGAGAGAATAGTAGTTTTAACTAACTTCAAGATTCCAATTTCAAGTGATGGATACACAAATTACAAAGCATTTTTATTTCTTCCTACAAAATATTCCTATTAGTTTGTCAAAACAAGTCCCCTACAAACATTTACTGAACATACTTGGTTATCTGAGTTCTAGCACTATGTGTCCTTGGATAGTGGGAAACCCAGCTTGAGGCTAGACTAAGTCCACTTCTAGACTGGGAACAACCTAGGCATGTGAGCTGGGCTGTGAGGAGGGCCCAAGAGGAGTTCGTTTATGTGGGTTGGTTCTTCAGGGCTCTTAGCTGGAAAGGATCCACCCTCACACAGTGAGTGACAGGGAGGGTGAAGGCATGAGTCTTTTAGAATCTGTTTCTCTGGCAGCCTCATGGAGATTATTTGAAACAGAAGCTGAAGGAGCTGTTTTCAGTAGTGACTCTGTGAGGCACTGGGCTCTTGTCTCTTTGGATGACTCATTAGGTAACAAGATGTAAGGAAGGGAGAGGAGAAACGTCTTCCTTCTTCATGAAGCACCCACGATTTCACGTCCCCAGTGAGGGAGGAACAAGGTGGTCGCCATTGGGCGGTAGTCAGGATGTGTGCATGAGGGCATGGGACTTACATACTTGGAAGTCCCAAAGAAAATCATGGACAAAGGACAATGTGGGACCAGACAAGGCACCTGGCAATACAGAGGAGTGAGGCTTAAGGATTCAGCCCAATAGGGCTTATTACAACAGAAGTGGCATCATTTAGATCCATAAGCTGATAGTGCCATGAAACATTTGAGCTATCCTTAAAAATAATAAAATTAATCTATTTGTACAATATTTGGAAGAGGCATAGTATGGTAAAATGAACATAGGCTTTTGATCGACACTGGATTCAGACTCTGATTCTACCAATTATTACGTGTATGACTTTGGGCAAGTTACTTAATGTGGCAGATGGCTACAGGTTCACTAAAACCCATTTCCCTTCCCTAACTAAGCACCCACCTCAATTATGTCTTCCAGTCCCTCTGACAGCCAAGAGTGTCTGTGTGACTAAGCTCTGGAAAATGTACCAGGGACAGAAGTAATATATGTCACTTCCAGGTCTGGACCATTAAAACTTCTTGTGCCCAGGAAGCTTGCATTAACTTGAACATCAATCTGAAACTGATATAACTCAGAAGGCGCCAGGCTGAAATCTCATTTTGGCTCACCTATGAAGCCTTTATTTATTGTATAAACAGTATTTCTAACAAGGACATTCAGATCCAGCTGAAGGCTTCAAAGTCTTTGAAGTCTTGAAAGGTTAGTAATGCCAAGAACCCTGACTGACCAATAGAAGGCTGTTCACCAGCCAAGAACATTTGCATTAGACTCTATAGGAGCAAGAAATGTCATTGTCTAAGATTGGGATTTATGTGATGCAGCAATTACCATCTTTTACATTAGCTAATCCATCTGAATTTCAATTTCTTCTAATTAAAAAGGAAATAATATCATCTAACTTATAGGGTAATTTACTATAGAGTCTGGAACACAGTAAGTGCTAAATAAATAGTAGATATTATTATATAATCTCTTATTTAGGTTGTCCCTTTATTTAGATATATACCTCTCTCTCATAGTTGGTGAGTTATGAAGTGTTTCTTTCCTCATTGGGCAGGAAATAAATTATATTTGTGAAATCAAAAACACAGTATCAGTCTTGAAAGGGAAGAAAGAGCAATTTGATGAACTACTATGAGCATCATTTGCAAGGTATGTGACCTTGGATACCACTCTTAAGTTTGACAAGCCTCAGTTTCCTCATTTATAAAGCAAATACAAGAACCCAGGCCTCAGAGAAGACATAAGAGGATAAAATGAGGCAGTAAATATGAAAGCATCTTGTAAACTCAGGAATTTCATAAAAAATATGGTATTATTATAGATTACAATTTTCAACTCACAAAGCCAAATAAGATTAATACAAACCTTATCATCCCAAATAGTATCTGAGTTTCCACTGGACTACCAGAGCAGGTGCTTTTTATTGTAATGCTTTTAATGTGGGTATATATGTGTAACTAACATTATGATTTCTATTTTCTAATGTGTTTAAATTGATGAACTAACAGCATTAATGTATCTGAAATTTTCCATTTTCTTTTTATTTTGGACAAGGAAAAAAGATATTGGTAGCAGTAAATCACATATGCCCAAACTGAATCTGGTGGGTCAGGAAAAAGTAAGATCCTCACTTTATTGCTGTTATTGAAATATCCTTTGAAGAGAGATATGCTGGGAGCTGGAGATTTATTAGAACCAAACCAAATCCTGGCAGATGTCAGTTTAGCAAGGTCTGAGGTGAATCTGTGATCCATTTTAAACTGTTCAAAATATTCTCTTAATTTTACAATGTGTAATCTTTGAAAACTTCTCATAAGAACTTTATTACTGTGACTTGAAGGTTACCAAGAAGTCAAGCCTTCCTGGAACAGTGTTTGGTGTGCTCCTCATATCACCACACCATGTCCACACATAGGTGCATATTCTTCTCCAGTTAGGGAGTTAAAACTCTGAATACTTAATACATGTGTGCCAGGGCCCTGAAGGATGAAAATTACAATCCCTGACAGATCCCCTAATATCTTAAAGAGAACCAAGGAAAGTACTGAGTGGTGGTATTTGGAGCTGTGTGAAGGAAAGTGAAAGGAAAATACTTTCAGTTAATAATTCAACAAAAACGTGTGGGACCTTAGCCGAGTGATCAAGGTCCACATCACCAGTGACGCCGCGTGAATCTCGTTCACCCTGGGCATGATGTGATGGGAAGGGCACTGCACCACTGTGCTGTTTTTCCAAAAACTCATCACCTCCATCTAATGATGACTAAAGCATCGGACAAACTCAAATTGAGGAACATTCTGTGAAATACCTGACCAGCACCCCTCAAAACTGTTATTGACACGAAAGACATGGCAAGACAGAGAAACTGTCACAGACCAGAAGAGAGTGGGAAAAGATGACAGTGAATGCCATGTGGTATCCTAGATTGGATCTGGGAACAGAAAAAGGTCTTGGGGGAAAATCTGATGAAATGCAAATAAAGTCTGGAGTTTGGTCAAGAGTAATGTGCAATGGTGGTTTCTTAGTTTTGACAAATGTATCATGGTAGAGTAAGATGATAACAATAGGGGAAACTGAAACTGAAACTGAGTGATAGGAGCTCTTTGTACCTTTGTACAAAGAATTACCTTTGTAATTTTTCAGTAAATCTAAAATTATTCAAAATTTTATTTATTAAAAAATAATAGTATTAATATATATAATTTTAGTAAATAAAATAGTATTTTAACACATTTTAAAATAAATATTTTCATAAATAAAATTTTGTTTTAATAAATACTTAAATAAATAAATATTATTTTTTAATAAATAAATTTCTCCATATATGTAGAAGAATATAGCATTCTGGAAAGATGGCAGTGACAGTAGAGTTTTTTGACCTCTCTGAATTTTCATGCAAAAACAGACAAAGCAACTGAATAGCAAAACCAAAATCCCATGGATAAAATTTACAACAAACCTAGTTGACACAGTATCTCTATCAACACCCAAAATGGCAGAAGGTAGAGATGAACCACCAACAGCCACCAGACCTGCAAGGTACCAGAATCTGTGCAACAGAAAGCAGAGGGAAGCAACTCATGGATCAGGGGAGAGGAGAATCCAAAAATAGCCAACAGATATTTACTGGAAAGCGTGACCAGCTAATACAGGAACAGCTGAAAGTGGGAGAGGTTGTGCCCAATCTAACAGTGGTTGAGTTTGTGCCAGGACCCCTCAGTAGGGTGTGAAGGGTCCGGAGCAGTCAGTGTCCCTATGAACTCCCCAGACTGACTGACAAGCCCACCAGGGTTCCCTCCCATGACTTGCTGAGGAAAAACTGCTGGGATTGAAATTAAAATTGAGCAAGGTAAGGACAACTAAGAGGAAAGAAAAAGAAGATCCAAAGAAAAGTAGGAAGGGAGAATAGAACCAGAAAATCTCAGAAAGAAAGCTGGCCCATTTGTTGTTAATACTATTTGACAAAATCAAAACAAAACAAAACACACAAAAGGGTGTTCTATGAAGTTAAAAAAAAAAACAACTTTGTCCTGTAAGTTCTTTTAAGATGTCAAAAAAAAAAAAATCCTTCAAAACAATCACAATCAAATCCCAAGCAAAGCTATTATGAGATAAGAATAAGGAGTAGAATAACACTCATGCAGACGAGAAAAGCATGCCAAAAAGTCACACTAACCAAACAGATCAAATTTGTAACTTACTATTTCAAAATGAGCTAAAAGACTATGAATAACTGACATAAAATATGAAAAAAACTCAAAATTACAAAAATTCTGAAATGAAGTGACAGAACTCAGCAAATAATTAGAATAAAAGAAAAAAATAATTCCTGAAATGAAGACTGTTAGAAGGAATACAAGAGAAAATAAGCACAGAAGGCAAAAAGAAAAAATTATTTAATAATCAAAAAAGAGGTGAAGAAAGTGATAAAAAGATTTCAAAAGAAAGAGACAAATGTTGAAGATAAGCAAAAAAATAAAAAAACCAATAATACAGATAACAGAAATTCCTGAAGAAGAAAAACAAAGCAAAGAAATATAACAAATGCTAAAACTACAATTCAAGAACACTAAAATTAAAAATATATGAAAAGACACATTGAACAAGCACCCCACGCTCCTGATGGAATCAACTCAGCATGACCATCAACAAGGAACCTTCTAGCAAAATTATTAGAATTTAAGGACTGAAAAGAAAGTCCTTTGGGTATCTAGTCAGACAGAGCAAGTGACGTAACAAAGAAAATTAGATTATTATGGTGACATACTATGCCAGAAGGTGACAGAGTGACATACTTATACTCAAAGAAAGAAAGTATGTCCAGCTGAACAGACTTTCAGGTATAAACATGGATAATATTGTTTCCATAAGAATTTCCTGAAGAATCTTCTAGAAAGCAAGTTTAAGACCATGAAAATGACTGGAGACATTGACATAAGGACTAGTAGTGTCAGGTAAGCAGCATGTTCT
Source organism: Daubentonia madagascariensis (assembly GCA_023783475.1). Classification (NCBI taxonomy): domain Eukaryota; kingdom Metazoa; phylum Chordata; class Mammalia; order Primates; family Daubentoniidae; genus Daubentonia; species Daubentonia madagascariensis. The sequence goes on from JAKFHU010002220.1 coordinate 7,111,749, forward strand.
TGGTTCTTGGTGTGCTCTTGGCTGGAGAATGACCAGACACACCAAAAGCAAGGCAGGCGTGAAACAGTTTGTTGAGGTAGGACAAGATAGGTTTATAGAGCATGAGAAAGACATAGGTTCACAGAGCAAGATATGTTCACAACAGATAATGAATGGACCCCCTGTCATAACAAAAGGGGCTTGGTTATGGTCTGAGGTCTTGTTTTATAGTGTTTGGACTGGGCCCTCCTCATGGTTCAGATATAACCATTGAGCCACTTTGGTGGACAGCTGGAGTCATATAACCTGAGTCTTACTGCACATGTGGGTCTCCCATGAGCCTCTCTGAAAGCCAATGGGGGGGTGAACTGCAATGTAGATTTAAGCTAAGGACATGATAATTAGCCTTAGGTTGTTCTAGGTCACCTTCCAGACTCTATTGTACCTGTGCTGCTTGGCCAGAGGGCTAGGGAATCCTCTGCATTCTTTTGCAGTTGGCACGCTAAGTTCTAATTGGCAGACTGGTAGGGTGTTCCCTTCTCCCCCAGATGTGGCAAAATTGCTGGGGGTGCCCACCTTTGTCCTTAGAAGGGCCGGACTCCCTCACTGTCTACCTAACAGTAGTGCAATAACTATGTAGTTTCCTGAAGAACTAGGATTAAATAAGGGCTAAGAAGTAAACTAATTATTAAAAAAAAAAGTGCCTTATGTCCATTTGCTTTGACAATTATAAAAATATGAGGGGGAGAATTAGAAGAACAAATGCAAAAAAAAGAAACTTTTTAGTAATTATATTGATGGTGATGGCATTAGTGTTGCTATTCTGAGTTGTTCTGTGGGTAACGTGATAAAGCAAATGAGTATTTACAGAATATTCCAATTCAACCATTCCTTCATCCTTGGGGAGCAAAATTTTCTGAATTAAAGAGTAAAAACCCTATAGTCTTAAATTTTAATTGGAAATGTCAAAATGAATATGTGAGATATTTTATCTTTTAAAATTTTTCTATTTTCTAGCTCTGTCCACTAAAAAAAAAAAACATAAAAAAAGATAAACCCAGTAGCAATGAGTATTTCTTAGTACATAGATTGTGATCCTGAAATACCATTTCTTACTAAAAGAAATCAGGCTTTCGGGAGAGTGGCTGACTTGGACAATGGTCCTACGATATCTTTTCATAGAAAATAGCAAAGAAGCGAGCAAAAACTGCTAGGACCCAGGATCTAACTTGAATAGGCTCACACTGGACAAAGAATGAACAATTTGTGCTTCAAAAAAGCTAATAGTTGGAATGGATTGAACCTATCAAATATATTGAAATTCATGAGTCCATAATGGTACAGAAAAATTGGTCACCTTTGGAGAATGATAGGAACCAGGTCTGTTTATTTCCTTGTAAATAAAGGGATAGTGTCAACCATATATCTATCCTTCCTTTCCCATAAAAACTCTACTAATGAGTAACTAAATAGGAAATGAACAGAATTGTCTCTTTATAGAATTATTCCAACTAATTAAATGAAACGAAAGCATTATCACTATTTTGCAATCTTCAATGAATTACTGTGTCTAGGTGTTGAGCATCATCAAAAGAGAGACAAATAGACACTTTATGCCTCAGGATGAAAGCACATAACATCATCTATAATCTTGAAAATGTTTGTTGAAATCGGACTATGTTGTAGACAGAATAATGGCTTCCAAAGATGTTCATCTCCTACTTCCCGGAACCTGCTTTTATATGACAACAGGGACTTTTCAGATGCAATTAAGTTAAGGGTCTTGAGATAAAAAGACTACTAGTGAAAATGTGTGGGAAAGATAGAATATTGTCAGAGATGAGATGCATGAAATTAGGATTATGGAGAATTACAACAGTTAGTGCAGACTCTCAACCAGCCCTCCCTGAGAGAATTAAGCCCTAATGCCTTAAAATTATCTAAAATATGTAATGAATAAAATTCACTCGTTAGAAAAGTGTATCTTCTGAAGTCTTAAGCCCAGGTAATGCAAATTGCAGGGGATGAGGAGCTCCTTTCTCATCTCCTCCCCAGTAGTTTAACATGCCTGGGGAACTAATGATTTTCTGTGGACTCCCTTTCCATCAGAGGCCTTTTCCTTTGCTCACCTTGCTCCTGTACTCTGCCAAAGACTTTAGGAAAGAAAAGAAGAATTGTATGGACCACCCTGATTGGAATTAACACCAGTATCTCCAAAATTACCATTTTCTCTGAATTCCCTGTAGACAGATATTATGATTCCTATTTTACTAAAATATGGAGAGATTAAATGACTGAGTTAAGATCATAATGGAGAGTCAGAAAGCCTAAAAGATACATATTCAGGCTGATCACAGGGTCTTGAGTTTCCCATATCTCAGGGGCAGGGCCTGCGGCTGCCTTGTACCTTTCCTATAAAGCACTGACTGCCCACTGCCCCCCCTAGGTGTTTCTTAAATGTTGACACTACACCTTGGTGTTGGTAGTGTTGAGAGCTGCCTTCATGGTGGATTTGAAGGGACTCTACCCATCTGCCAACTTAGTTCTCTTCCAGCCCCAGCACAGTGCCTTTGCATTAAGTTTTGTCTTCAGCATATCTGTGTTCAAATGCAAATAAGTTTCCCTGGAAGGATAGCAAATTATTCCCCTTTGAATTTAGCATATGTCATATAATCATATTGTCAGAGAAGAAAAGAGGAGTTTGAATCATATCTTCTGAACTTGAATCCATGGATCCAAAATTGTAAGGTCTATTCACACAAACTCTGTTCTTTTGGTATTAAAATAAGTCATATTTTAATCTTGTAAACTCTGAACGGCTAAAGAATTCAAACTACATTGGGTATCTCACCTAATTTCTAAATGATATGATTGATGGTTGTTTTCTAATTTGGAAAGACACAATTTGCATTTCTTCTTAGGTGTCAAGGTTGGAGAGGCCTTTTATTTGTCAGGATGATAAACTTTGTATGCAAAAGGTTACAAAGGAAGAAGCAAATTGGTGGATTGACATTTTAATCTAATTTAACACAAACATAATTACAAGTATAAAAATCTGAAATGGAAATAAATTAGAATTATGTTCCTGTTATTTTGGATTGTATTTCTAAGGCCTAAGAAAAAAAAGAAGAATCTTTTGACTTGAAGGAAGGGATATAATTGGGTATGGAGACCACCATATGCACAGCAAAGCTTTGACATTTATTTACCTGTATATATTTTTACTAAATTTACTAATCTCTCTAGATCTAGACTTTTCGGATTCTTGTGTTCTAATTGGGTTGGCATGATAAACACAAAGGATTGAATCCCTTTTGTCTTCTTCCTTCTGGATTTTCTTCTTTAATTGGATTTACTTGTTTTTCAAAAGGACCATACTTCACATAGATTGAGTCTGTTGGCCTTTGGCACCAACAATCTGTCATGTAGATTCCAGATCAACCTAGGGAATTTGTCATAGAAGTCGTGGGGGAATTGCTGATAAACGGTGATCTCGTCCCTTGACATCTATGCCTCTCCATAGTAGGGCAGGATTTTAATTTAGAGGTCAGAGATACTGGATTTTCTTAATCAAATTTTTTTGGAGCCAGGAAACTCAATACTCAGGAAAGAACAAAATTATAGATGGAATAATCTTATGAGGTAGGTGCATTACCTTTATCTTAGAGTTAAAAAACTTAAAGTTCTTTAAAAAGTTAATAGTGAGCTAAGAAATGACAGAGGTGAGATTTCAACCTTGGTGTACCAGATGTGAAAAATCAGTTAAGACTACCTATCTGATATCTATTATCCAGCCTTTATATCAGTCATGTATTAATATAAATGCACCATTGTATAAGTCACCTATATTACATATATACCATACAGTTTTTTGACATACCTATTTTTATATTATATAGCCATATATAAAATAAAATCATATGGAAAATCAAGATGAACCTTAAAAATTTACAACAAATGACATGAGCTGCAATTATTCAAAGAAAGCTACGCAGATTTGAAATGAAAGCAGTATCATGTCACCTTGAGGCTACACTTTCCTGGGCACTATTTTGACTGCACTTGGCACACGGTTTGGAGCTAAAGAGAGCAGAAAGGTTTATAGACTGAGGACAGAGACAAGGAACCAGTGGGGAACGGGGAGAGCAATGGGAATCCCACAGAACAGCTCTCAGGAGCAGGAGCCTCCTCCCTGGGCACTCAGACTCCAGCTCCCAGGAAAGGGTGGCAGTCAGGGCTGCAGGGACAAAGTGTGATTAATATCCTGGTTGACACCTCAACACCTCGTTAAGCTGAATCAACTCTAGTCAACTTGGGACTTCAACTGGAGACTGAATCACTTTCCTATTAAATGTACATGCTCTCTAGGAACTGCTTGGCTTCCCGGCACTGAGTCCCAGACATCAGTCTCTGCAGACTGTGTAAATGGGAGGCCCCATGAGGCACACTGCATGGCCTCCTTGCTGCCTGGCACCACCCCAGCATTGCTATTTATCCTTCTCTTCTGTACTACTGACTAGTGCAGTGGTCCCCAACCTTTTTGGCACCAGGAACCGGTTTCATGGAAGACAATTTTTCCATGAACATGGGGTGGGGAGGAGCAGGGAGTGGGGGGTGCAGAGCTCTGCCTCCCGGTCCCTAATAGGCCACAGACCGATACTAGTCTGCGGCCCGGGGGTTGGGAACTGCAGGACTAGTGGATCAGCGTGCAGATTCTGGAGTTGGGCTGGCTGGACTCAAATCCCAGCTCTGCCGTTTAGTGGCTGTGTGACTTTGAACCAGTTGCATAAACACCGTGTCTTAGTTTCCTCATCTGTAAAACAATGGGGAAGATACTAACAAACTTAATTGGTATAAGAATTAAGTGTTAAGCTCTTAGAAAAGTGACTAACTCATAAGCCCTCAAAATATATCAGTGATTAATATGTGCAAACTTCAGAGAATATCCCCTCTAAGAGTTGCAATATCCCACACTTTGGTAGCAAGAGGAATCTCATATCCTCTTAGTAAATTCCAGATGCCATTTTCCAAAAAGTACAAGAATCTTGGCAAAATTCTAATATCATTATCAAGTAAAATATTTGTTACCTCTCTCCATAAAATATTTATTATCTTTTGAAATTTTGATAATTAAGATAAGTAAAACAAATAGTTCTCCACGTTACCTAACCCAGTAGCAGTAGGAACAACTTAATAATTGTCATTAGATAAGTCACATATGCAAAATCTTTGTGTAAACATTAGTTTAAAAAAGATTTCCTTGCATATACCATTTCTCATTGTATCACTCAGTTTTCAGTCCTCATACTTTCAAGCCGCAACAACATAGAATAGCAGTATTCAAAGAGTTTATAATTTTGTTGAGTAGAAAAGGCATGTATAAGTGGAAGTTAAATAATAGTACAAGACAACAATTCAACAGATGTTAGATTTCAAGAAATAGTGAGCATCTATCTGCAAAGCACAATTTATACGAATTCTGGGGATATAATGCTGAGAAAATAAATAGCAGAATCTGTGCCCCAAGGACTCACAGTCTGATGAAGGGCACAAACACATATGTAAACACTTCTAATTTCAAGACAGACTGATGAATGTTAAAATAAAAGCTATCGCAAGGTGCGCTAGAAGCCACAGGAGTAGTAAAAGTCTTGTTTCAGGACATGAGAGGCGTGGACGAGAGAGGGATGTTTCAGGAAGAGGGGAGAACGTAAACAAGCACAGCAACAGGGATGCCCAGGGCAGGTGGGGACTTCTCTATGCGAGAAGGGCACGCAGGAAAACAATGGTAAAGACAGATTGAGCTGCAGTGGAGACAGCTTTATGTAGCAAACTGAGCAGGGCTGGCGTGATTCAAAATGAAGTAGGGAATCGTCGTCGAAGGTTTTTAACCAGAACAACAGCATAATCAGATAATCCAGCATGTAGCAAAGACCAGAACACGAGTCAGAAAATCTGAGTTCTGGCCTTAGGTCTAGCATTCTTTTTTGTTACCTTGGCTTGAATCTCTCTAAGCCTCAAAATGGGATAATAATTCCTGCCTTGCCTTCCTCCCAGGGCTTTTGTGAGAATGAACTATGAATGAAGTAAGGTATGGTTATTAGGGTCACCTGGTGGTAGGTGGAGACTGCAGGCAGGTTAGGACCATAGTCACAAAGTCCAGAGAAGCACTGAGAAGCCAGGCTGGGCCAAGCAGAATAGCATAGGCTGTCAAAGGACTGTGCTACTTTCTTTTTCCTATTCCCAGATAATTTATTCATTCATTGTGTTCTTTTTATTTATCCAGTCTTCAAGTTTTATGTTGGACGTTGTTAAGTCTATCTAAACAGTGGTATTTTTGTATCACTTTCCACCACTTCCTAATATCTGAGTAACAGTGATAGGACAATGGGGGATACCACTTAAGTAGTTTTATGCTTAATTTTCCCCCCTTTCATTTCCATTAGAAATCAAATGAAGGATTTTTACTCTTTTAAAAAATGAGAATGAATAAATCTCATCATATAGCACAATACTATATTGTTTGAATTTTTATCCTGAATCTATGAACTATATACATTTATATATATATATATATTTTAAAAAAGTGTGTGTGTGTATATATATATATAGAGTCTACTTTTTATAGTGCTTAAATTTGACCCAATTTCTCTGGACTTCTTTTCTATCCATCGGTCGTTGTCTTCTTCCTATTGGAATGCACAAAACTCTTCCAGCACTTTTATTCTTTTCTCTCCCATTTTACAACTCCTAGGCCCTGCCACAGGCCTTTATTGATGGTCATTCAGAGGGGAATTCATCTCCAGTGGCAAGCTCTGAGTCTCACATACGATGCTGGGGTGTGCTTCTTGAATACGCTAACAGACAGATCCTGTCTTCCCAATGGAATCTGTCAAAGAAACATACATCTCTTAAGCGTCATTAGGAAGCTGGCCCTACAAGCTGAAGCTGTAGATGTCGAGGTGTCTGTTCCTTTTATAGTGATCCTATTCTTATCTCAAAAGGCTAGATCTTGTCCTATGTCACCTAATTGTACAATTCCACCGGCTCACATCTTAGGCAGCCCATCGCAGAGCTTCTAAGAGTCCTGTAAAGAACAATTGAGAATTTCTTCCTTCACATCCTGGGGGAAAAGAAACACAGTGGAGACACAGCCCTCATCTTCCAATCCCGGCAGATTTCTTTATTACAATGCAAATTGGCAGTTGATTATTTGATTATTACGATTTTATTACTTTGCTCACTATGCAAGTGGTCAGCTGATCATTGTGTGATCTTTTAGGGTGTGGGGGACAGAAAGTCCGACATAAAAATCCTCATGCAAGTTGTATCCCCACCCCTTGACCCCACTCCTTCCTTGGCCTATTCTTTTATCCAGCCTCACCTGCTCTTACCTTTCCGGCAGCATACTCCATCACACAGAAGTGCGCAGGCCTCTGCACATACAGAGGCAAGACAGCAAAATGCTCTGAAGTCCCCCACCCTCAGTCACTTCCCTCTCTAAGTACAAAAAAGAAATTAAGCCAGGAGAAGTGAAGAGATTTTCTAAATTTTAGTCCAATAGCTTATGTTATCTGTCTCTCTTTGCTACATCAGCCATCAAGTCCTAGGTAAAGTGAGGGAGAAGTATGTACGTACTTGAAAGACATTCTGAAGCCACAGGCCCCTGCTGCTAAGTGGGCAGTGACTAATCTGGTTACTTGATAGACGTGTGTCTGGCCGATATACCATCCTTCACAGCTTCATATATATGCTATCTTATTCCACGAACATTTACTATGTACATTTATTATATTGCAGGCATTTTGTTAGTTGCTGGGAATACAATGATAAATAATAGGTCAGGCTTTTCTCCTTATAAGAACTCTCATTGTAGGGGGAGGAGATACACATATTAAAATGATAACTCTATCATTCATCATGCAAAGTGATTCATCATGAAATATAAACGCTTTAACACTTATTGATGCAGTGTCCTGGGGACCCAGAGGTCAGAATGATTAAGGGAGGTGTTAGTTAAACCATTACAGGGGAGGCAACAAAAAAAACAATTGGCTTTTAAAAGATGAGTAGCCTTTACCAGGTAGACGAGAGCATTTCAGGAGAAGGGAACAGAACGGGCAAGGACTCACAGATGCAAAAGCAGATGCTTATTTGGGAACAGAGCACATATCAGAGGAATACCTGAACACCAGTGCACAGGGAAATAAGGAGGTGAGTAGTGATGAGGGAAAGACAGTAATATAGTTTAGATTCTAATGAATCTAGATTTCGTCTCATAGCTGCAATGTTTTCCACCAGAAATAATCTTTTCTTTCTCTGAATCTCCTTAGCAGATTATTAATATGTTATTTGCTGTATTGTTGGTATGAAGTCATTTGCTTGTCTTATCTATTCTAAAGGATATAAACACATAAATGCAGAATCTATTGACTATTTTGTATCCTCATCATATTTAATACAGTGCTGTAAATATAGGAGACAGTCAAAAATTACATCAAACGAATGGTGTTTCTCGCTTCTGGGTTATAAAGATAGTGCTTTCGATAAGTTCCTTAAAATACATGACCTCAAATGTTTCTGCTAATGAAAATAAGAAAGTTTCATCTGGTTGGCTCAAGATGATACTGTAGTCAAAAGGCCAGAGAAGAATAGGAGTTATGTTTCAAAAATGCTGACCTAGGGTTAGAGTTATCAAGTGCACTGTCTTCTTATTGAATCCTGAAAGAGCCTGAAGTATTCAGCAGTTATAAAAATCCATCTCACTGAAGGAAAGGATTCTTTCTTGTCATGCTTTAAAAGGTGTACTGAGAAAAATGAGGTTAAATATAACCGTAACTAAACCTAAGCATGGTTTGGTGATACACAGGCAGAAATAGCACTAAATCAACAACAGAATAATATCACTACTGACTTTTATGTAATGCTGACAAAGGCAGCAGCTGACAATGAATGTTAGAACTGATATCAGCAGACGATGCTGAACTTTTAAGCCCTAACACATCAAAGGTAAGACGGTTTTATGCCAGAAGTGCATTCCCTGATAGGAAATATTTTTGTTCAGTCCTTCCAAATTTTAGTTCACCCAGGTCATGCCAGGAAATCAAGATCTTACTTGCTATGAAAATGAAATGAAACATAGACAAATTCAAAACAATGATGGGCAAATTATGAGGCTCTCTCTGAGTGACAGGAGGACCTGTACTGACAGCCTGAGGCTCAAGGAGGGCAGTTTGGGGAGAATTTTAGGAATTAGTTCAACACCCTTATTTTGTAGTTTATCTTCACAAGTAATCTTCAAAGCGGTCATTCTTGCCCCAGTCTTACAAATGAGAACTTCAAGGCTCATAGAGATGAAGTAACTTACCCAAAGTTACTCTTTAATAAGTAGCAGATATACCTTCAAATCTTTGTTCATATGTTACAATCATCTTAATAATATTCTGTCGGAGCCTTCTTCCCCACTCACTTCTATTATGCTTTCCAGGTCTTGGTCAGTCATGCTCATGGCAAAGTGCAGAGAAAGCACTTGAGTTTTAATTAAAATTTTTAATTTCTATCTCAACATTTAGGGCCATTATTTTAATCCCACTATGACATTCTGGCAATGAGAAATTGACATTTTTTTTCCCTCATTTTCTCCTTTTTCTTTATATTTTCTCTTCCTTCCTACCTTTCTTTCTTCCTTCCTTTCTCTCTTTCTCTCTTTTCTTGTTCATAACTTTTTCATCCCCAGATGTTCCAGAAGACCATAAAAACAACAAGAAGAACATTTGCAGATGAAACAAAGAGCAAAAAGAAATATTCCTTGCCTTTATTTTTAGTTAATATTTAAATTGTGCCAGTAACAAATAATATTGGGGCATTGCTGTCACAGAGAAGAGCTATGCTGGGTATGGTGTGCCTTTACAGCAGGCATGCTATTTCCTTGAAATATCAGGTCAGCCACCATGACCAAAGATCCTGTGACTAACATCTTAGTTACATCTCCATAGCGCCAAAAACTATTGCTCATTCCTTTCTCAAAATGCTTTCTTCTCTTTGCCTCTACCTGGTTCTTTGGTACCTCTATCTTTGGAGGTTTCTCTTCTTCTCTGTAATCTTTAAGTGCTAGAATTTGCATAACTTGGTACTTGACACTCTTCTTCAGACAAAATAGAAGATCTCACCTTACTCCCAAGGCTTGTGTTATCACCATATAACACATTAATCAAATTTTCATTCCTAAATTGGGCCTTTCTTTTAGATACGTAAATGCAGCTTTTCGTTCTGTTTCCTTGTAGATTTCTCACAGATACACCAATTTAACTAACTGAATCTTAGTGTTTGAATTTGGTCCTCAAATCTGTTTCAGGTTCATTCTTTCTCGTGTCTGTAAATGACATCATCCACCCAGCTGCTCCTGACAGCAGTGTAAGTGTCACCCCCATTTTCACTTACCACCCTGTCTGGTCAGGCACCAATTTACAAAGACTTAGAAAACAATGCAAGGTTATTTTTATCACTTAAAATACCTGCAGGGAGGCACAGTTGGCACTGGATGAATGGCTTGACAATATCAGGACCAGCACCCCTCGCTCTTGTTGCCTCCTTGTTGCAAGATGGTTTCCCCACTCTAGGCATCATGTACCTGTTACAAGCAAGAATAAGGGGAAAGACATTACTAGCTTCTCTGTAAGTTTGATCAGGAAAGCAAACATTTCCCAGAACTTCCACAGTAGACTTCTGCTTATGTTCCCCTAACCAGAACTTATTGTACCCCTCCTCCCTTGCAGCTGCAAGGGAGCCACAAATAAGCAGCAAAGGAGAAGTATGATCAGCCAATCTAGAGCACAGAGGAATAAGCACTGGGCAGGTGCGAGGTCTGTACAAGCAAAAAGCTCTCCTTGATTTTCCTTTCGAAAGGTCTGGTTTTCCATATTATTCAGTTTTGGAGGTCTCCATTTGCCTTCCAGATCCACTCTCTTGTCCTTCTCACCCTGTTCTCTGCCCTTGGACTGGAGTCTGACCACTGGGAACCATGACGGTGGAGGGGGAGGGGCCAGCAGGATTCCCGAGGAAACACGGGGAAGAGATCTGGGTATTTACTCCCCGGCTCCTTCTGCAAGGGGCCTGGGCTAACAACCATTGCTTTTCTCTGCTATAATTTCCCTACTACAGCTAAGCTCTCTTCAAGGGTTGGTAGCTGCTGTCTTGTTGCCACTCAGGCCAAGGGGCAGTGAAGACACACCCCTCTTGTTTCTGGCTCTGGTTCAGTTCAGCATCCCACATGGCTTTTCCTTATCGGTGTCCTCACCTCTGTGAACATCCCCTTCACTCAACCCTCTGTAGTCATCCCCTTTGAGCATGCTGCCTGCTTCCTGTCGATACAGTAATCAGTACCGCAGCATCTTATTATTCATATTGTTAATGATAATTCTCCATCCCATACAGAATGGCGTTGAGAAATCTGGCTGGCTGTGAGCATGGGAAAGGGAGCAGCGATCTGCCCGCTGTAGCGACTTGGGTGCTAGCAAGGGTATGAATCCAGTGAAATGCCTTTGCAGTTCCCTTTCCTCCCACCAAGCTCTTCAATCCCTGAACTGGCAGAAAACACATCCTCTCAGTAATTTTTCTTCAATTTAAAAGCATTAACTGTCAATTTTTCTGACACATCAGCCCAGCACCTGAGATAAATTGTGCCAGTAACAAATAATGTTGGGGCACTGTTCTCACAGAGAAAAGCTCTGCTGGGCAAGGTATTCCTTTACAGCAGGCAGACTATTTCCTCAACATATCAAGTCAGCCACCATGAACTAGTTTTCCCTCCTAAAGCTCAGTGGCCAGCAGTTTACTTTATATCTCCATAGCACCAATACTATTGCCCATTCCCTTCTCAAAATGCTTCCTTCTCTTAGTCTTTACCTGGTTCTTGGCTATTTCTGCTTTGCTGGGCTTCTCTTCTTATACCTAATCTCTAAATGTTGGTGTTCTCATAACTTGCTCCTTGACACTCTTCTTTACATAAGAGAGGGTCTCATCTTCTTCTCTAAATCCCCTATGGATAGGAATAGGAGGGAAACTGCGGATTTAGGATGGTGACAGTAGCCACAAGTTGCAGCCAGTCTCTGGCTAGAGCACATCAGTCCTGAAGCCCGCTATTCCTTTCTGAGGAGCAAATAAGCTTCTTGTGCAGGGTTCTTATGAAAGGGCTCTCCTTCCAACTTCTCCAGGGTAATACAGTATTCCTTTGGAAACACATGCTTTTCAAAATTTCCCGAAGTCTTATGACATCTCTTTCGACTCCTCTTTACCCTGCCTCTGCTAGTAGGTTTGTCCCCAACATGTGGTTTCTTTCTTCTTCACATCCTTTAACAGCTTTCTCAGGGGAAAAGAGGAGATGGTCCTGGGGTTCCAGATCTGAATGTGCTAAAAATAGGGGAGACATGGGATATTGATCCATTTGCACAGCATTGATTTATGTCTACACAGACTACTACTGCCAGCCATTAATTGGATCTCGATTTTCTGTTTTCTTTTCCCCCATGCTTTGTATATTGTTGTTAACACCTGCATTTAATAGGAAAAAATATCAAGTACATTTCTGGAATTTGGCTGCCTCAGCTCATGGCTGCTGTGCCACCAGCTCCCTCTGTTCCTCACGCACTCCCCTCCCCTAGCCAAAGTTTTAGATTTGAATGTAAAAGTCTGTGTTTTTGTTATTATCCTAGATATAGTGGCATATGGGTTTTTTTCTGGGGGGGGCGGGGTGGAGAGGAATAAAATAATTCCTTGGGAATAATATAAATGTTGCAACAAGAATTTTTAAAACATAATTAGTATAAAATTTTTCATAGGTATCTCTGCCAGTGAATAAATAAATAATATTTCCTTAAGGCATTTCTTAGTATGCTGATGAAAATTTCAGGGTACAGTCCTGACACTCACAATAATGAAATACATGAGACCAATTATACTGCTACACTCTTGCAGTGTCTTAGATTTAATTTAAATGACTTATAGCCACAAAAGTGGAAAACATAATGCACTGGTATGAAAAAGTACACTTTTTAAAAGGAAAGGACCTTGCTAAGGAGGTTGGAGTATTATTTATGAATAAAGCAGGGTTATCTTTCATTGACTGCATCTAATGATAGGAGAGGACATGACTTTTTATCGGATTACCTTTCTTGTGATTTTTTTGCCTGCAAGTATGGCATATCAAGGCATGCTAGAACTTTGTGGGGCTGGAAGAAGTGACCAAGTACATGTAATCAACTCTCTCACTCTACGATAAGGAAAGGCAGGAGCAGAAAGGTCAACTGCTTGACTCAGGTCACACACTGTTGAATGCTGAGACCAAAACCTAGAACAGCTTGGCTCAAAGCCTAGTCCTACGCTTACTTACAGGAGACAGGCTTTGAGTACTTGATAAAATGCAGATTCCTGTGACGCACCACTACTATAAAATGCAGACATTTTAATGAGAATTTCTAGGATAGCATCGAAAAATCTACATTTTTTAAAAAAGTTCCCTGCGGTGAATTTTACCCACACTGATCTTTCAGAACCACTTTCTGTAGCCTGGTGTTCTTCCCTCCATCTGTGTTTCCCACATAGCCTGGGGACTGGGTGGGGGTGCAGAGAAGACACCCATGGGATTAGGTGTTGATGTGGAGCAAGGGGACAAAAGCTATAGAATAAACAAGGAACATCAGCCTGCAGGGTCCATATCACGTGAAGACTTGGCAGAAATTTCATTTTATATTAAAGCAAACATTGCATATAAAGAGGTGGTGAAAGAAATATCTGCATAACCTTTTAAGATTAGACAAAGACTTTCAAGAAATTCGGGGTTGAATCGCAAAGCTTCGGCTTCCAGTCAGAGCACAGTGCTTCAGCTATCTCTGCCTCAGGGGCACTTTGGTGCCATTTTTTACCTGGACTTTGTCAATTAGAAATGTCTCAATTAGTCACTGCCATAATACTCATGACCTTTGCTGAATTCTTCCTGCATTAAAATTGACTTAATGTTTTTCTTTAAAGTAACTGACTCTTTTTGCATAAGCTGATCCTAAATAACTTTGTAATGTATATACTCCAACATCAGTGCTCCTACACCAACTGGGGATTATATGGTTCAATTCAATTCTGATACAAGCTATGCAGATTTAACACAGACCCCACAGGTTAAGGGGCTCAGTCCCAAAGGACTGTCCCCATTTCAGATGCCAGCCACAAGTTCTGGGTGACCCCAAGCCACCTGCACTTCTGCCCAGCTGGCTATAATTTCGGGGCTTCCTGCAACCCCCTCAGATTTGATAAATTGCTAGGATGACTCACAGAACTCAGGAAAGTGCCAAACCTACAATTACAGTTTTATTATAAAGGGTACAACGTAGGAAGGAGACATATAGGGCAAGATTTTCAGGGAGGGTGCAAAAGCTTCTGTCCCAGTGGTGGCGTTAAGGTGAGCTACCCTCCTAGTACATTGACATGTTCATCAACCAGGAAGCTCCCAAGCTTCGTTCAGAGCTTTTATCAAGATTTCATTACTTAGGCAGTATTGGTGAAATTATTGGCCATGTGATCGAACTCAGTCTCCAACCCCTGTCCCCTCTCCACAGATCGGGGGTGGGGAGCTAAAAATTCCAACCTTCCAATCATGTGGTTGGTTTTCCTGGCAACCAACCTCTATCTTCAAGCCATCTAGGGCCTTCTTATCAGCATAAACTCAGGTATGGTTGAAAGGAGTTTGTTATGAATAACAAAAGATGTTCCGATCACTCAGGAAATTCCAAGAGATGTTGACGTTCTATGCCAGGAACCATAGACAAAGATAAATAGATAGATAAATAGAGGGATGTAGATATAAAATTATACCACAGTGTGATCACTATGAGGTTTTCCTAATGTGCTTTTAAGTATGATAATATTAAAAATGTCCATGTGCCTCTGTCTGTATTCTCTTTGGCGCCAATAATGGTAGATATATCCACTGCATGTGGACAAATCCTCTTTTGTTTCACTGTCATGATAAGGTCCCTAAATACCTAAAAGGAAATTCTGTAGTTTGGTGCCTTTATTTTGGCTTTAAGCTATTGCTATTTAAACTCCTATGCCTAAGCAATAGGCCCATTCTCAATTAGAATTTTGATGATATCAGATTTGGCTTAAGAACCCAGGATTATTTTTATAAGATATAAATACTTTTTGAGGGGGGATTGTAACTAATCACTAAGATTCACACTTACATGTCTGAAATGAAATATCTAGCACACCCACTAGACTGTGAGATCTTTGAGAGCAAAGACTATGTCTTATTCTTATATCTCCAGAAACAAATGGAGTGTCTGGCACACATTGAATGCATAATTACTATTTTTTTCTAAAAATATGTATCAGCCTATTAAATTGAATACTCAATATAAACAATTACTTTGCTTTGGTACCCAGATATGTAGCCAAATTCAAATTGCCAAAACAAGGTGATAATTGGTCCTCACAACTACAGCATTTAGCTCTTCAAAGGTTAATTGAATTAAACTGGAATAACTAAGTGTTGCATTTTAGATTGCAAATAATAATAATTATTATTATTATATCCACATTTAACATCAACTTAACTGTTGTTTTGACATCCTAAATGATAATCACATTTTCCAATCAACCATGCAGTAACCTAAACTGCTACTAGTGGCCTAAAATATCAGAGTAATTTTTCTATATCTTGGATATATTTGTTATATAATACTGTCTTGTTTTGACTACATAAAACTGTGGATCACAAAGTTAAATATTTCCCAATAAATTTGAAACCACCTTGTTGATTATGCAAAAGAATGCCCATGTTTCAAATTAACCTTTTGATTTTTCCAAGTATCTATCTCTTCTAGAATTATTCGGAGGAAGCTATTTGACATAAATCAATTTGTTGTATTAAACATACTCAAAATATAAGTTAAATTGATTTATTATTTAAGATGAAAATTTGAATGAAAATAGAAAACACAATTTTAAATCAGCATATTATCTATTTTTTTTAGCTTGACTGATAGGTGTTACATAAACAAAAGTATATAATTAACCTAAAATAACAAAAACAGTAAAAATGAAATCAATTATAATTTTAGTTATCATTTATTGAATGGTTACTATGTGTCTGGTAGTGGCCTAAGCACTGCTGCTGACCACTCAACTCCATAAATTAGGTACCAGTTTATCCCTATTTTGCAGAGCCTTAGAGAAACTAAATAGTCCCTCCAAATTCACTCAGTTTCTAAATGGTGCAGTCAGAAATATTAAATGGGTTTTAATATGTAAGTTATTTAGGTCAAACAGCCTCAAACAGAATCACAGACCTGCAGGATGGAATAAAGAACACTAAAAATGGTAATTTTGTAGGTAAATTTAAACAAATATTGATTATATAAAATAATAGTACACGGTAAGTTTTAATATATACAGAATTAATATATACAACAATAATAATGCTAAATATAGAAAGGATATAAATGGAATTAAAGTGTTTTAAGAGCCCTACATTGTCCAGGAAAATGTAAAAGTACAAATTTATACAAGGCTTTAAAAAGTAAGCATGAATGTTTTAATTTCAAGTAACAATTAAAAGAATAATAAAAATAAATCATATAACTAAAAAGCTAATAGGGTGGCAAAATGGAATAATAAAAATTGCTTGATTAAGGGGAAAAAAACATATGGAATAAAAATAAAACAAGTAATAAGTGGTAGATTTAAAGCCAAATATATTAGTAATTATATTAAATCTAAAATGACTAAATTCAACAGTTAATAAACAAAGATTGTCAAAGTATCCGCACCGCTCCCAGGAAAGGAGGTGAAGAACGCCAGCAGCTGCCTGCGAGCACGGATCGCTCACTCCGAAAACAGCATCGCGAATGACAGAGAAACAACGCCGAACGCCCAGCCCAAGAAAACAGGTACAAAATGTTCACAAAGATCGGAGGGTGCACGGAGCACAATAGAGCCCAGAGCGCGGGAGGGACGCACTCGCCAGGTCCGCGCAGCGCGACCTGCCCCCCAGGCGGTTACGTGCCTCCCCATACACGCAGTCAGGGACAAGCCCAGAGTTGGGACAGAGCGGTTGCTCGGGACGGTGAGCCCTGTGGAGAGGAGGAAGTTGCAAGAGCCAGACACAACTCACAGCTGCAATATACAGAGACTGCCGAGGGCTGGGGAGGAACTGGGCGGGCACCGAGATTCAGCTTCCCGGGATAGTGCGCGGGAACCCGCAGGCCGGCACTGCGCCACTAGAAGTCAGCGGGACTGGGCCCAGGAGTTTATCGGAGAGCGGGACGCGCCCTTAGAGGTGCTTACAACTACCGGCGGGAGAAAAACTGCGCTCCCGGCGCGATCGAGCCCGGCTGTGCGCCAGGCTGGCGGCAGCCGCCATCTTTACAGCCGCCCGCGCGGAGCCGTGAGCCGCGTCTCTAGCTCCCCCCGCCCCGGCCCAGGGCTCTCCGCTGGGGCGAGACAGGCTTTGCCTGTGGTGGCCAGGGACAGCGGCATCCGTGGGTTCCAGGTGGGACGAGATCCCGGAACTGTAGAGGGGGACCTTTGAGTATGGAAACAGTTTGCAGCTCGTCCATCTGGTTCTGCTACCCCGGCTCTGGCCTCCGACAACTCCGCTCCGTGCCGGTCCTAGTGCCCGCCCCTCAGGTCCCAGCCCTCCTGTACCCCAGAGATCGCTCATTTTGAAGGTTGCTGGCCATAGTGACTCATTTGGTATAACTGCTGGTTCCCATGACAACCAAATGCCTCAAGAGCCACAGGCTGAACCAGAGCAGCTCCCCATAATCCTGCCCACTTCAGTAGGGAATTTCGCGCCATCCAAGAGTGCTTCCAGCTGCCACTACTCCCCCCTCCCGTGGGAACATCCCCCGGTGGAGACTGCTGGGGATAGAGACGGCCACCTGCCTCGCCTTGAGGTCTAGTGGTGGAAAAGGGGTGCACAACTGGAGATCCCCCTATCAACCAGTATCACGCGGAGACACACATCAGAAGGGCAGCCACACGTGGCTAGATGAGCAACCTCTGAGCTGTGTAGAATTTTCCCAACTCAGCTCTCACACTGCAGCCAAAGGAAATTGTGTTTCTACCAGAACCTCAGGAAGAGCAGGGTCAAAGTAACCCCTAGGAGCTACAAGACCCCTCCCAAAGCACAGGGCTTTCGCATACCCCAACTGGGGAATCAGAGTCTGCCACGGACATAACAGAATACCTAGCTAATAGGGAGCGGAGGACTCATATCCTCAAGTACAATTCATTAGCTCAGAGCCCAAGCTGGGAGGTCATTCTCACCACACTCCACTGGGAAGAGGAGGAGACCACAGGTCAGAGTTAACTCAAGATCCACCAAACTTGCTAAAATACACCTAAGGCAATACAGGCCACTACTTCTCTCCTTGGCTTTGCCAAGGAAAAATAATTGTGGGCCTGGTGACAGGACCATAAACTAGCTCTAACACCCCCAGCTCTCGAACAAGAGGCCAGATGAGAAAAAACCAGCGAAAGAACTCAGGGAACATGAAAAATCAGAGTGAAAATTCACCCCCAAAAGAAATGATCAGTTCCTCAGCAATGGATACCAACCCAAATGAAATGGGTAGAATGACAGAAGAGGAATTTCGTTTATGGATTATAAGAAAGCTCAATGAAATTCAAGAGAAAATTGAATCCCAGCACAAAGAAACCACAAGAAAAATGCAAGAAATGAATTAAAAATTTCCAAAGAAATAGAAATATTACGGAAAAATCAAATAGAAATCCTAGAAATGAAAGAAGCATTCAAGGATCTACAAAACACAGTGGAAAGCCTTAAGAATAGGCTGGACCATGCAGAGGAAAGAATTTCAGAGCTAGAAGACAGCTCCTATGCGCTAAATAAATCAGGTGAAGAGAAAGAACACAAAAACAAGAGGCAGGAAAAAAGCATACAAGAAATGTGGGATTATGTAAAGAGGCCAAACATAAGGATAATAGGTATCCCTGAGGGAGAGGAAGAAAATTTGCATGGGCTGGAAAATTTATTTGAAGGAATAATAGAGGAAAATTTCCATGGCTTAGCCAGAAATCTCGATATCCAAGTACAAGAAGCACACAGGACTCCTGGGAGAGTCAACGTGAAAAGGCATTCACCACGCCACATAATTATTAGACTGACCAAAGTAAACACAAAAGAGGCACTCCTCAGAGCTGTAAGACAAAAAAAGGAGGTAACCTACAAAGGGAAACCCATCAGATTAACTGCAGATTTCTCAGCTGAAACCT
The DNA here is from genome assembly GCA_023783475.1 of Daubentonia madagascariensis. NCBI lineage: Eukaryota > Metazoa > Chordata > Mammalia > Primates > Daubentoniidae > Daubentonia > Daubentonia madagascariensis. The sequence continues at coordinate 7,131,018 of JAKFHU010002220.1, forward strand.
TACAAGCCAGAAGGGAATGGGAGACATCATCAATGTCCTAAAACAAAACAAAGGTCAACCCAGAATTCTGCATCCTGCCAAACTAAGCTTCTTATATGAGGGAGAAATAAAGACCTTTCCAGATAAGCAATCACTGATAGAATTTGCGAAATCCAGACCGGCCTTGCAAGAAATGCTTAGACCTGCATTATACACTAAACAGAGCAACAGACACCCACCTATGTAAAACTATGCAAAGGCTAAAACCCCAGAAAACAGATTTCACAATGATGCAAGAGGTAAAACAAAAGATACCCCCCAACAGAATAATCAGAAATTTACCCCAAATATCAATTCTCTCAATAAATGTAAATGGCTTGAACTGCCCACTGAAGAGACATAGGCTGGCTGAATGGATTAAAAAATACAAACCAAGTATCTGTTGTCTTCAGGAAACACACCTTACACACAAAGACGCATTCAGACTCAAGGTGAAAGGATGGAATACAACTTTTCAGGCTAATGGAAACCAAAAGAAATCTGGAGTAGCCATCCTCATTTCAGATGACATAAACTTTAAAGCAATAAAAGTAAAGAAGGACAAAAATGGACACTATATAGTGGTGAAGGGAAAAATCTCACAAGAGGATTTAACAATCCTAAACATTTATGCACCCAACACAGGAGCACCCAGGTACATAAAGCAAATGCTGCTAGATCTAGACAACATAATAAGCAGGAATGCCATAATTGCAGGAGACTTCAACACCCCACTGACGGAACTGGACAGATCCTCCAAACAAAAATTAAATAGAGAAATAAAAGACCTAAACAGGACTCTAGAACATTTGGGCCTAACAGATATCTACAGAACACTCCACCCAAATAACACTGAATATACATTCTCCTCATCAGCTCATGGAACTTTCTCTAAAATTGACCACATCCTAGGCCACAAAACAGATCTAAACAAATTCAAAAAAATAGAAATCATACCATGTATCTTTTCAGACCACAGCGGAATAAAATTAGATATCAATTCCAACAGAAACTCACATCTTCCTCCAAAAACTTGGAAACTAAACAATTTATTGATGAATGATTTTTGGGTCAAAGAGGAGATTCAAAATGAAATCAAAAGATTCTTCAAACTAAACGATAATGGGGACACAAGTTATCAAAATCTGTGGGATACAGCAAAAGCAGTCCTGAGAGGAAAACTTATTGCCCTAAATTCCCACATCCAAAAGACAGAAAAGTCACAAATCAGTAAACTAATGAATCATCTTGAGGAAATGGAAAAGGAAGAGCAAAGCAATCCTAAAACCAGCAGAAGAAAAGAAATAACCAAAATTAGAGCAGAATTAAATGAAATCGAGAACAAAAGAACAATACAGAAGATCAATGAAACGAAAAGCTGGTTCTTTGAAAAGATAAACAAAATAGACAGGCCACTTGCCAGGTTGACCAGAAGCAGAAAGGAAAGGACTCTAATAAGCTCAATTAGAAATGAGAGAGGAGAAGTCACAACTGATACCATGGAAATACAAAACATCATCTTTGAATACTACAAAAATCTCTATGCCCACAAACACGAAAACATGGAGGAAATGGACAAATTCTTAGAAACACACTACCTCCCTAGGCTCAACCAGGAAGAAACTGAATTTCTAAACAGACCAATATCAAGCACCGAAATTGAAGCAGTAATTAAAAATCTACCCACAAAAAAAAGTCCCGGACCAGATGGGTTCACACCTGAATTCTACCAAGCCTACAAAGAAGAACTGGTGCCTATACTGCAGAAATTATTTGAAAATATCCAGAAGGATGGAATCCTCCCAAACTCATTCTACGAAGCCAATATCACCTTGATACTAAAGCCAGGAAAGGACACAACAAAAAAGAAAACTACAGACCAATATCCCTTATGATATAGATGCAAAAATTCTCAATAAAATCCTTGCAAACCGAATTCAAATGTACATCAAAAAATAATCCATCATGATCAGGTGGGCTTCATTCCCGAGATGCAGGGATGGTTCAACATACGCAAATCTATAAATGTAATTCACCATATAAATAAAAGCAAGAACAAAGATTATATGATCCTTTCAATAGATGCAGAAAAGGCTTTTGACAAAATCCAACACCCTTTTATGATAAGAACTCTTAACAATATAGGCATAGATGGCTCATTCCTAGAAACTATTAAAGCCATATACGATAAACCCACAGCCAATATCATACTGAATGGGGAAAAATTGAAGGCATTCCCCCTTAAAACTGGCACCAGACAAGGGTGTCCACTATCTCCACTTCTTTTCAACATAGTGCTGGAAGTCCTGGCCACAGCAATTAGACAAGACAGAGGAATCAGGGGCGTCCAGATAGGGGCAGAAGAGGTCAAACTTTCACTATTCGCAGATGATATGATATTATACATAGAAAACCCCAAGGATTCAACCAAGAGATTACTGGAATTGATAAATGAATTCAGCAAAGTCTCAGGATACAAAATTAATACACACAAATCCATAGCCTTCATATATGCTAATAACAATCAAGCCGAGAAACAAATTAAAGATGCTATACCTTTTGCAATAGCAACAAAGAAAATTAAATATTTAGGAATATATCTAACTAAGGAGGTCAAAGACCTATATAGAGAGAATTATAAAACACTGAGAAAGGAAATTGCAGAGGATGTAAATAGATGGAAAGCCTTACCATGCTCTTGGATAGGCAGAGTCAACATAGTAAAAATGGCTTTGCTACCTAAATTAATTTACAGAATCAATGCAATCCCTATCAAAATACCAACATCATTTTTTGCCGATCTAGAAAAAATAATTCTACGCTTCGTGTGGAACCAGAGAAGACCCCGTCTAGCCAAAGCAATCTTAAGCAAAAAGAACAAATTGGGAGGCATCTGTCTACCAGACTTCAAACTATACTACAAGGCTATAGTAACCAAAACTGCATGGTATTGGCACAAGAACAGACATGTAGACCAATGGAACAGGACTGAGAACCCAAATATAAAACCAACCTCATACAGTCACCCGATCTTTGACAAATTCCAGAAAAACGTACACTGGGGAAAAGATTCCCTATTCAACAAATGGTGCTGGGAAAATTGGATGGCCATATGTAGAAGACTGAAAGTGGACCCACACTTCTCACTCTCACAAAAATCAACTCACAGTGGATAACAGATCTAAACCTAAGACATGAAACCATAAGAATTCTCGAAGAAAACGTTGGAAAAACTCTTATGGACATTGGCCTAGGCAAAGAATTTATGAAGAAGACCCCCAAAGCAATCACAGCAGCAACAAAAATAAATACATGGGACCTGATCAAATTGAAAAGCTTCTGCACAGCCAAGGAAACTATCACTAGAGTGAACAGACAACCTACAGAATGGGAGAAAATATTTGCATGCTACACCTCTGATAAAGGGCTTATAACCAGAATCTATACAGAACTTAGGAAAATCAACAAGAAAAAATCAAACAACCCTATTAAAAAATGGGCAAAGGACATGAACAAAAACTTTTCCAAAGAAGACAGAATGATGGCCAGCAAACATATAAAAAAAGTGCTCAACTTCTCTAATCATCAGGGAAATGCAAATCAAAACCACAATGAGATATCACCTAACTCCAGTGAGATTGGCTCATATCAAAAAATCCCCAAATAACAAATGTTGGCGGGGATGTGGACAGGTAGGAACACTCATACACTGCTGGTGGGACTGCAAATTAGTACAACCTCTATGGAAAAGAATATGGAGATACCTCAAAGAATTAAAAGTAGAATTACCATTTGACCCAGCAATCCCACTACTGGGTATTTATCCAAAAGAAAAAAAGACATTTTAATAAAGACATCTGCTCTCGAATGTTCATAGCAGCACAATTCACAATTGCAAAGTTGTGGAAACAACCCAGGTGCCCATCAATACACGAGTGGATCAATAAAATGTGGTATATGTATACCATGGAGTATTACTCAGCGATAAGGAACAATAGTGAATTAACACATCTGGTATTATCCTGGTTGGAGCTAGAACCCATTCTTCTAAGCGAAGTGTCACAGGATTGGAAAAACAAGCACCACTGGTACTCACCATCAAACTGGTACTAACTGATGAACACTTACATCACACAGGGCAATAACATTCATCAGAGGGCGGGCGGGCGGGAGGGGGGTGGAAGGGATGGGAAAAACTCTCAATGAATGGATGTGGGGAGCACAGTTTGGGAGACGACCACGATTGTGGCTCTGACACGGGCAGAACAGGGGCAATGTTAATGGCCAAAGTGTTGTACCCCCATGATATTCTGAAATTAAAAAAATAAATTAAAAAAAAAAAAAAAAGATTGTCAAAGTAGATTTTTTTAAAAAGTGTATGTTGTTTACAAGAGACACACTTTAAATAAAGGGCACATGAAGGATGAAAGTGAAGGAACAGACAAAGATATATTAAGCAAAATTAACCAGCCAGCAAAATGGCAAAGTAGGAGCTACCTGGCTTTACTGTTTCCCACAGAAAGCCAATTAACAACTATCCAATGAAAGATTATTACTCAGAATATCCCAGAACCCAAAACTGAGGCTGCGACAATTCCTTGAGCTTCAGACCAGAGAAAAACTAGCAAGAAGATGGTAAAGGAAATAGTTCTTCTTAACTGAAATGCCTCCTACCCCAAGTTTAGTAGGTACCACTTGCAGAAATGTCCCTTGGACTCAGTTTCTATACTGGAAAAAGTGAGTTGGAGAAGGACATCCAGATTTCTTATCATCCTGGGTCACTTTGCAAAAGACACATTCCTGCCTCAGCCCACAGGAAGCATTGCAAGTGCTTTCAGAGCTAAAACACCCGAGGCCAGCTAGAGATAAAGAGTGGAGAAGGGTAACTTAATGCCTTTTGGCAATATGGTTGGAACTGGAGACCATTATCCTAAGCGAAGTATCTAAAGAATGGAAAAACAAATACCACATGTACTCACTATTAAATTGGAACTAACCGGTGAGCATACATGTGCATAGAGGGAAGTATAACTCAATGGAAATCAATGAGGGGGAGGAGGAGGGGATGGGCGAACACCTACCTAATGGGTACAACGAACACTATCTGGGTGACGGGCACACTTATAACCCTGACTCAAGCATTACAAAAGACATCCTTGTAACCAAACACATTTGTACCCCTGTAATATTTTGAAATAAAAAAAAAAATGTTAAGAGGGTACATCTCACGTTAAGGGTTTTTACCACAATAAAAAAAGAAAAGAAAAGAAAAAAAAAGAGCGTGGGTGGGTCTAGCAGTGGCTAGCACCCACATCTCAGAGGCTCTCTCCATTCCAGCCAGAGGAGACACCAAATCAGAGAGGCTGTTCAACAGCACCATGCTGCAGGAAGCATTGTCCGCAGGTCCACCAGGCATGAATCCCTAGTTAGCTTTCCCACAGATCTCGGGTATCCCCCTCTTGTGTCTTACCAAAGCCTATCCAGGTTGGATGCCACACTAACCTCAGAGCCCTCATGAGACTAGCAACAAACCTGGGCTTAGGGCACCATGTAGTACTGAGAAGGAGGCAGCAATCTTGGGGTAAGGAAACACAATGTCTATCTGCACAAGGTCTCTAGACAGACATATTATAAAAAGACCTACACAAACAAAGCCAGACAGTGAAGACTGCAATAAATACCCAAATCTTCAATGTGTAGATATCAACATAGATCAATAAGAATCAAAAGCAATCAGGGAGCAATGATCTCACCAAATGGACAAAACAAATTGCCAGTGACTGAATCTAAAGGGGTAGAGATATGCGAGCTCTTAGATCAAGAATTCAAAATAACTGTTTTAAGGAAACTCAGTGGACTCCAACAAAACACAAAGAAACAATTCAAAATGTATCAGAGAAATTTAACAAAGGGATTGAAATAATTTTAAAAATCAAACAGAAGTTGAGAAATGCAAGGAATGAAGTGAAACTGCAATAAAGAGTCTCAACAGCAGAGTCCACCAAGCAGAAGAAGGAATTAGCGAGCTTGAAGACAGACTATTTGAAAATGCACACTCAGAAGAAAAAAAATTGTAAAGGAATGATAACAGCTTATGGACTCTGTGGAGCAGCATCAAAAGAGTAAATGTACAAGTCATTAGCATTCAGTAGACAGTAGAGAATGACAACAAGGTAGAAAGCTTATTCAGATGACATCAGGTGCATTCAGGGTGGCACGGCTGTAGATGGTTATTCAAAGAAATGATAGCAGAAAACTTTCCAAACCTGGATAAGTTATAAATAGCCAGGCACAGGAAGATCAAAGGTCACTAATCATATTGAATTTCAATAAGACTACCCTGAGGCATATAATAATAAAACTTTTAAAGGTCAAAGACTGAGAATATCCTGAAAGCTATAAGAGAAAACAAGAAAATAACCTATAAGTGAATTCCAGTACACCTGGCAGCAGACTTCACAGCTGAAACCTTACAGTCCTGGAGGGAATGGGATGATATTTTCAAAGTGCTAAAGAAAAAAAAAAAAATAGGAAAGCTGAACAGGAATACTATACCGAGCAATGCTGTGCTTCAGATGTAAAGGAAAAATAAAGACTTTCCCAGACAAGGAAAAGCTGAGGGAATTCATCACGAACAGACCTGAATTAGAAGAAATGTTAAAGGAAGTTATTCAAACTGAAAGAAAAGGATGTTAATGTGTAACATGAAAACAGCTGAAGGAATAAAATTCATTGGTAAAAGTAAATGTACAGACAAATTCAGAATATTCTAAAACAGTAATAATGGTGTGTAAATCACACATACATACATATGTAGTATGAAGAGTAAAAGACAAAATTATTAAAAATAATAACTTGATAAAGAATAAGCAATATAAAAAGATGTAAATTCTGACATCAAAAATTGAAAACATGGGAGGATAGAATCAAAAGTAGAGGTTTTTTTCTTTGTTCTGTGATCAAAGTTAGTTGTTATTAGTTTAAAATAAACTTATAACTATAAGATTTTTAAGCCTCATGCTAACCACAAAGCAAAAGCCTACGATAGATACACTAAAAATTAAAAACAAGCAAGGAATTAAAACATACTACTAGAGAAAATTAATTAACCACAAAGGAAGACAGTAAGAGAGGAAGAAAGAAAGAAAATATCTACAAAACAACCAAAAACACAAGTAACAAAATGACAGTAATAAGTCCTTTCCTAATAATCACCTTGAATGTAAATGGATTAAATTCTCCAATTAAAATACATAGAGTGGCTGAATGGATTAAAAAACAAAAATTAGTACAAAACAAGACCCAAATACATGCTGCCTACAAAAGACTCACTTCACCTGAAAGGATATGCATAGACTAAAAGTGAAGAGATGGAAAAAGCTATCAACAATCATCAGAGAAATGCAAATCAAAACCAAGATGAGATGGCACCTCACCCCAGTTAGAATGGCTATTATCAAAAAGACAAAAAATAACAACTATTGGTGAGAATGTGGAGAAAGGGAAACTCTTACATACTATTGGTGGGAATGTAAATTAGTACAGCCTCTGTGGTGGAGGTTCCTCAAAAAAATTAAAGATAGAACTACTATATGGTCCAGCAATCCAATTACTGGGTATTTATCCAAAGGAAATGAAATCAGTATGTCGAAGAGATATCTGCACTCCCATGTTCATTGCAGCATTATTCACAATAGCCAAAATATGGGATCAACCTGTGTATTCTCAACAGTAGAATGAATTTAAAAATGTGGTACATTTACACGATGGAATACAATTCAGCCATAAAATAGAATGAAATCTTGTCATTTGTTATGCATGGATGAACCTGGAGATCATTATGTTAAGCACAATAAGCCAGGCACAGAAGGCTAAATACTTTGTGATCTCACTCATATGTAAAATCTAAAAAAGTTGATCTCATAGAAATGGAGAGTAGAATAGTGGTGACTACAGGTTAGGGAAAGTGGGGAGAAAAGGGGAGTGGGAGAGACTAGTCAGTGGATGCCATGTTACAGTTAGGTAGGAGGGATAAGTTCTAGTGTGATATTGTACAGTAGGGTGATACATACAGTTAACAATAATGTATTATATATATCAAAATAGCTAGAAGAGAGGATTTTGAATGCTCTCACCACAAAGTAATGATAAATGAGATGAGAGATGTGCTTTGATCACTATACAATTTATACATGTATCGAAACATCACACTGTACCCCATAAATAAGTAAAATTATTATGTGTCAATTAAAAATAAAATAAAACTTAAAGAATTAGCCGAAAGAATGCTGTTGTAGCTATACTAATATTAGAAAACTTTGACTTTCAGTTAATAAATAGTACCTGAAATAAAGTCAAATTTTATAATAGTAAAAGAGAAAGTTGGAATAATTTAAAATGTATATGCTACTAACAGCATAATTCCAAAATATGTAAAATAAAAACTGGCAGAATAGAGGAAAAAGGACAAATGCAAAACCATAGTGAGCAATTTAAACAACTCTCTCTCTCAGAAATTAAAAGAACAAAACAGTACTAAGGATAAAGAAGATTTGAACCATATTTATCAAATCTAATCTTGTTAATTTATTTTGTATCCATCACCTACCAGATCTATACTCTTTTGGAGTGCACATGGAATATTTACCAATATAAACCATCAGCTGGGCCATAAGGCAGGCCTCAATAAATTTTATAGATTGAAATTATATAGAGAAAGCTCTCCAAATCCACTGGAATTAAGCTAGAAACCAATTTTAAAAGAGATAAATGAAAAAACTAGCAATTTTTTAGAAATTAAAAAGTTCACTTCTGAATGACCCATTCAGATTCAAAGAAGAAATTACCAAGATTAAAATATCTTGATCTGTATAATACTGAAAAAACAATATATAAAAATTTCTATGATGCACCTAAAGTCATACTTAGAGACTATTTTAAATATTCTAATAGCTTTAAATACTGTTAGAAAAGACGACCAGTTGAAAATTCATGATCTGAGCTATCTACCACAAGAGTTTAGAAAAAGGTTGGCAAATTAAATTAAAGAAGGATGTTGAAGAAAGGAAATAAGGGTAAATGAATAAGGATAAGGCATTAATCAAATAATGAAAAAATACAATAGAAAAAAATCAATACATCCAAAAGTCACTTCTTTGAAAAGACTAATAAAGTTGGTAAACCTATAGCAAGACTGATCAGGATAAACAAGAAGGCATAATGTGTCAACAACATGACTGAAAAAGACGGTATCACTGGAGATCCTGCATCCATCGAAAGAATAATAAAAGTACATCATACACAATTTTATGTCAATAAATTTGAAAACTTAGATGAATTGGGCAAATTAATTGAAAATTCAATTAAAAACTGAATCTACAAAAAATAGAAAATTTGAGTAGTCCCATACTAGTCAATGAATAGGATCTTTAATGTAAAACCCTCACCTCCTCCTCCAGCCCCTACATTTTTTCAACTCTAGGCTTATGTAGCTTCACTGATGAATTTTTTTAAATAAGGAAAAAATAACACCAATATAACACAAATTCTTCCAAAGAGTAGAAAAAAAGTAAATATTTTTCAATCCAGTTTATAAGGCAGCATAAACTTAATACCAAACCTGACAAAAGAAAGAAAATTTTAGACTAATATTATTTAAGAACAAAATTGCAAAAAACACTGAATGAGCTAACAGCAAACCAAATTCAATGACATATAAAAAGGAAAATACATCATGGGCAAGTAAAGTCTATTCCAGGAGTACAAGGTTGGTTCAATATCAGAAAATCAATCAATATCATTCATCACATTATTAGACTAAAGGAGAAAAATTTCTGATCATCTTAATAAATACAGATAAATCATTAGATAAAATTCAGCCCCTTTATAATATAAAATCTCTCACCAAAGTAGGAACTAAAGGGGGCGTTTCTTAATCTGATCAATGACGTCTAAAAAAAAATCGTACATTTAATTTCAGTTTATGTGTGAAATATTTACTGCTTCCTTCCTGAAATTTGCAACAAAATAAGCATGTCAACATTGTACTTCAGTATTTAGCCAGTACAATATGGTAAGAAAAACAAATCAACATTATACAGATTGGAAAGGGGCACAAAAGAAGATCATTATTTTTTGATGACATGATTGTGTGTGTAAAAAAATTCCAGAAGTCCCTACAAATAAACTATAAGAAATAATAAGCAAATTAACAAAGTATCAGAATACAACTTCGATTACAAAATCAACTATGTTTCTACAAAAGTCATTGTGCAGTTGGGGCAAGGATCAGCAAATAGATCAATGGAATAGAAAAAGGTCCACGTGTAGATAGTCCCCTGATACATAACAAAGGTGTCACTGCAACTCAATGAAAAAAAGATTGACCTTCCCAGTAAATGGTGCAGGGTCAATTGGATATCCATATGCATCATAACCTCTACCTCATGCTATACACAAATATTAATTTGAGATCTATCACACATCTAAAGGGATAAAGTAAAATAATAAAACTTCTAGAAGAAAATGAGAGAAAATATTCAGGACTTTGGGATAGGCATAAATTTCTGAAACAGGGCGCCACAAGCATTAAGAATAAGGAAAATATTGATAAGGTGGACTTTATTGAAATTGAGAATTTTGGTTCATTAAGAGAAAGAATTAAAATAGTAAAAAGACAAGCCACAGAATGGGAGAAAATATTTATACTAACTGTATCTAATGAAGAACTCACATCTAGAATATATAAAGATCTCCAAAAAAAGAATAAACCAAATTTTTGAAATGAGCAAGAAAGTCAATCAGTCATGTCATAAAAATGGGATATCCAAATGATCAATATACATATGAAAAGCTGTGCAACATCAGTAGTCACCAGGGAAATGCAAAATAAAATCACAATGAGATACCAATATATACCACCAGAAGGTCTAACATTTACATTTGTAGTACCATATTGAGGAGGACCTAGAGCAGGAGGCATGTTCATACATTGCTTTTGGGAGTGCACACTCTGGAAAATACTTGGGTAATATATACTGAAGTTACACATTAATATTTCCTATGATTCAGTAATTCCACTCCTCAGTATTTATGACAAAGAATGAGATCTTATGGCTACAGAAATGACACATATAATAATGTTCATAGCAGTGTAAATATTATCACTTCAGGCCACTTCTTCCATACAAAGTGTATGACCAGATGCACTGCTCACTGTTCTTCCCACTGAGAAGATTTTCCCTCTTTTCCCACCATCCATTTTTGGTTTGCATCCATCCATAAGCCAAGCTTGGGGGTTTCCTCTCTACTGTTGACTGTATAGGAAATCTTATTCAGCCATAGGTACAAGCTGAAGAAGGTACATTTGCTGCAACCATAGTGAGTGACATGGATGCCTGAGTTACCAGCTCATGAAGTTTGCTCATGATTTCTGGTCCTTCTCACGCTCACCCAGATGTACCTTTTCCATCTGATGATAGAATGCTGCTTAGCCCACCCAACTTTATGACTTGGTAGATCTTTATGATTTAGTAAACTGTAACTAGGCTCAAAATGGATAATTCCAGATGCATTGTGACTCAGTGGTCAAGCATAACATCTTCACCACAGCTCAGTAATACAGCAGGGGCTGTTTCTTATGATGCCTGCAGTAGACTGCGGATGGCATGGCCTTGCTGCAGAACCCCAGGGGCCTACATTGTGATGTTTCTATTCTTCTTCTCCCACCACTGACACCTCCAATGCCACAGGGTCTGATGGATCATGTGGCACAATTGGCAGCACAGTCTGAAAAGTCTAGACCTGCTACCATAGTCTTTTTCTGCTCTAAGATCCAATCAAAGCTGACAGCCTAATGTGTCCTCCTGGTATATGGGCCTGAGCAATATTTCTTTGTGTGGAATGTGTTGCCTCAAAAACCTGAGCAGTCCTTTCAGACATCCTTTCTTTGTAGTAGTAGAGGATACAAGAGGCAGCAATTTGACTCTTACTTTGGATCCCTACAACGTTTGCTAAAATAGTATGCTCCTGAATCTTCTTAGAATTTATTTTCCACCCTCTGGAGTTCATATGTCTTACCATGGTTTCAAGCCATCTCTTGCTTGCTCTGCCAGATTGGCATGATGTCATCAGTCTAACGGATCAATATGAATAAGCACTATTTCTGAAGGAGAAGGCCTTCTAGCCTGTGCACATTAACTAATGTACACATTAGTGAAAGAACACATTCACTAAATTAATGGCACCTTACCATGTACCATTATTATTACTCTATTCTAGCAACAATATTATCTGGCATGGCAGCTGCAATCAGGTCTACTAAATAGTTGGGCTTGCAAGTCTCCAAGATCCATCTGGTCTTCAGGGGTGAATTCAGTGAATTAAATGGAGATATGATAGGGACCACCACAATTGCATCTAGATTTTAATGGGAATACTAATCTCCTCCATTCACCCTGGGGTGCAATAGTAATCTTTCTTTGCTATCTTGACTAGGGCAGAGAGCAGTTTCAGATGGTTCCATTTTGCTTTCACCAATATGATAGCTCCTACCCATAGGGCAAAGAACCACCCAATATAAGGGTTACTCCAACAAGTATATCAATTCCAGTTGTATACTTAGGAGTTGGGGAAATTTCCGTCAGTGGGTTTATGGACCCAGTAGTCCCACTGCAAGCCAGACTTGAGGTAGGATGCCACTTTTTACCTGGCTGGTGTGTGCCTCTACCCTAAGAAGGGGTTGTGATGACATTTCACATCCCTGGGTATCAATGTCAGTTTGTACCCTTTGTTCAGTAATCCTTAAAATATCTGGGTATTCCCCCTTTCCCAGTACAAAATCACCTAAGTAAATGGCCATAGATGCCCTTGGGAAAGAATTACAAGAAGCACTGAAGTATATTCTTGCTGCAGTATTGTAGTATTTTTCCCCCTGGGAACATGGCCATTTCTTAAGTCGATGGGTTCCAGATCTAGAAATTGGTTTTGATCCATAAATCAAGTAAGAGATCCTGATTCCTGATTTTTTTATTGGAATGATTGTCCTCAGCCTTCCACATCTCCATTATTTCTTCTTCTGGTTGTAGATGTGAAGCAAATTTCTTAATGTCCACCCATCTCCTTTGCCTCTAGGGATGCCATGTTCTTTTAACCTTCTCCATAACTTCCTGCACTTAATGCTTTGCAGGCAGACCCTTTGATCTTGCTAGACATTACAGTCATTATGGTTCTCTGGTTTCTGGTGGCCTCTGTTGCAGCAGAGTCTGATCACCTCACAGATGGTAACAAGTCTGGCTCTGTGACCACCTCTCCTACCTACCTGCAGAAAGGACCCTGCACAGAACTTCAGCAATGCTGGTGCTGCTTTCATCCCTGCATTCCTGGTGGTCTTGGTGCATGATACGTCTTCTGGGTCTTTTCATAGAAATAATCCTGTGGTGAGTCTTTCAGCCTCACATGTACCCTCAATGTATACTCAAGCATATTGAGATCCCTGAGTTTTTTTATCCCTTTCTCTGTCACCTGCCATGGCACTCAGGCATTTTGTCTTCATCAGAAAAGGCCACCACTCTGTCCAGGCTTCTTAGAATCACCCTAGCATTAAATCTTTCACATTCCTTGGGGTCCTTGCCAGGGCGTTAAATCTTCTGTTTCAAAACGGTGCTCCCAAGTCAATGAATTCTTGCTTATCGAGTCTTATATTCTAGCCCCCTTGATCAAGCCCCCTCAAAATCCAGTCCCAAGGTACTCTCCTGGCTACTTCCAGGACATGCTAGCAGATTCTTGCAGCTCCTTTAAAGTGTAGTATCCTTCTTTCCATACCATGTCCAATACATTCCCAGCAGGTTTCCCTGGGATTTAACCCTACTTATTTGCCTGGCATCCAGGAGATTTGGTGGGGCAATTCCTGAAGGGGGCAACTGTTGCCTTGCAGGGGAGAGGCCTCTGCGGTATCTTCCCAGACTAGGAAAGTGTTAGCTCTCAGGAGGTGCCATCTCTGTAATCACGCTGGGTGCAGGGGAGTCTGCAGAGAAAACACTCTTCAGGGGCATTTTTCCACATGTTCCTAACCCATATTTCAGGGCCTCAAGTTTTTTTGTTTTTTGGTTTGTTTCATCCAGGGCCCTGTCCTTTGTGTAACAGATCTTCCTGGGCTAAGCATTGAAATGTCTGGAGCTCCACAACTCTAATTTAATCATATCCTTGTCTGCTTTTCTACTGCAGGACAAGCTTTGGCAGCTTGTAAAGTGGCCCTCAGGTTCTCGCATATCTTTCAACTCTTCATACACCACCCTCAGTTCCTCATTATCCTTCTGCAGGTGATCGACACACCTTTGGAATAACCAGCCAACTGCGCTGTCCTTCAGCGTTGTTCCCCCAGTGCCTTTCAAATGTTAGAATCATCGCAGCAGTAAGAGTGTTCCCTCCCACCAGGATGTTATCCCAGGTTACCATCAGTGAAAGTTTTAGCAGTTGGGCTACTGCCTTGTGCCAGGAACCATCTGTGCCCTATATACCACTCAGTGGCCCTTCTTGCAAGCCAGTTGGTAAGCAACCTGGTCCCCAAACTCCATCTTACCAACTGCTTTTCTGGTACCAACTGTGTCAGGGAGGGTCCTCTGGGAAACAGATACCATGACAGAATTAGAAATGTGAGAGATTTATTAGGAAAAATGCCTGTGAAGGTGAAAGGGGAGACAGAGTAGGTCAGAGAGCCTCAAGCCACAGAGAGCCTCGTGCAGGTCTGACCTCCATGAGGAGACAGAGGCACAGAATGAGAATTTGGAAGAAAAGCCTCAGACAGCAGCTCAGCTCTGAAAAGATTTTGGCCAGACCCATGGGGAGTGGGGGCAGAACAGAGACTGTCCATTACAGTTGTCTTGTGTTGAGCTGGAATGGACTGGTCTAGGGCCTTGGCCATTTTGTGGTAATTTTGGGGAACAGCTGAGAAAGAGGGTTATGTTGGTGTGAACGCCATGGTGGGTCCTAAAAGTACAGCACCTGGAGGCTGTCCCCATAACTCCACTTTTCTTAGCAGGTGCTCTTAATGGGGATCTGAATGAATAGGGCATTTGAGTGCTTAGAATATTCTGTATTCTGACCTAAGAAGTGGTCACATATGTGTGTATATTTTGTGATAATTAATTTAGTAAGTCATTAATTATTAACTTAGTAGGTCATTATTAATTATATTAAAGTATATTAATTAATATACTTGAAGGATGTCAGGTAAAGAATTGAAGCCACCATTCTGAATAATTCTACCTAAATGTCCTGGGAATAATCTCACCCCTTGAAGCAACCACATAGTGAATTATAAGTAGTTTGGTTTTTATTTGTATTATTCAGAGAATTGCCTCATTTCTCCCACCACATTCTGTATAATCTCAAAATAATGAGTTATTTCTGCATGCTTTATAGTAACCAAAGACAAGAACTCCCTTTTTGAATCACAACATTCTTAGAATTTCTAAGCTTCTTAAATATCTATTTTTTCCATGCATGATTTTAGTCTATACTGAAGCACCGTGTTTAATGCATTCTTCTGGGGTTTCTGCCCAGGCCTAAGGTCTGACTGCTGCTGGAATGAAAACAGAATAGCTGTGATTTCAAAGTCCTGTTGTGCAAAATCTGTAGCTGTTCAAGCGTCTTAGATGGAATTTGGATCAGTAGCCTAGAGTATCGGCCAAGACACATTACCAGTCCTGTTCATATAGTCCGTTATCTGTCTACTCTGACAGCCACAACTCAGAGTCTTTATCTCAAAAAGAAAAATCATAATAATAAACAGGAGCATAAATAGCATGGTGTGAACTTCAGTGCCAGTTAGAAAGCAGTTACTATATTTGGAAGCAGCCTCCTTTAGTTTTGCCAGTTTGGGCTTAGAATCTGTGCTTTCGGTCTCAAAAGAAGCTCTATTGTTTCAGTCATGGCCTTTTTCTCCAAAAGGAAGGTAAAGACATATTCACAAAAGTGAGAACATTTTCCCCATTCAAAAAAAAGAGGAAGTAGGAAGTGAACTTGGAATTTTCCAACTGTGAACTCTATGTGAATGATGTAGAAAAATAAAATGTAGAAAACCTAGGTGGAAACAGAATGACAATTGTCTTTTTTATTAATTTTGGACATTCTACCATTGTCTTTTACAGATTTCACAAATGCCTCTTAATTAATGAGTATTTTATCAATAAAAAGTAAGAAGTAAAAAAGAATTGACTTTGTTCTGTCTTGAAAAATGACTCCCAGATCCCATAAAATAAAAGTATAAGGAAAGAATTACCTTTCTAAAGTGTGTTTTGATGGAACTGTTTTTCAAAATGCTATTAGAAAGTTGTAGCTAAGTTAATAGTTATGACATAAATTCAATGCAAGGTTTTTAGAAGGATATTTTTTCTTGCTAACTAAGCCACATTATTCAAGATTAATGTGACAGAAAACGTGCTCTATTTCTGCCCTGCTTCTTTCAGAGAGACATTTTCAAAGCTGGCTGCTATGGGTTTCCAGGACAGATGTCAGACACATGTTTTTAGGCATTTGTTAAATGAAGCTGCACGTCATGATCTGGCCCCAGTAGAAAGAGTGATGTAAAGGAGTGTCCTTCAGTTGACAACGGAAGAAAAATTTGGAAGAAAACTTGCAATATCCTAAAAGAAATTTCATACATCACTGAAAACAAAGGAAAGTAAAGCTAAATAGATTGGGGTTGGAGCTCTTTTTTTAATCATGTCAGCCAAAAGCGTTCCAGTCAGTAGTCCAAACACACCACAGATGAGGACAGATTTACCACTTGACTTCACTGAATAACAATCTCAAAGCTTAAAGGAATCGTTGTAAAAGGGAAATGGTGAAGCTTAATGCATTCTGACTTTTTTCTAAAGGCAGTATGTTGCTTAAACATGAAGTCTCTGAATATGAAATGTAAAGATAAAGAAGACTATCTTGAATATACAATGAATTTGGAAATAGAAAATAAAATCTGAAATAGTGCCTGGAAAAGCTGTGGAGTCTTTCTAGAATAAGACTGTAGAAAGAAAGGAACGCCTAGGGGTTTGGCCTAGAGCTATGTCTATACAACAAGCCTGATTCAATTATTCTGTGGCTGTTTCCTTTTTTGTTTAAAATAATCCAATAGCTGCAAAATCAATCTGAGACCTTCATGGTTTATGTGATCCAATTTTCAGGACAGAAACGAAAATGATAACCAAACTGCATTTGCCGATAAACCATTTCTATGATTAAGGTAAGTGGAAAATATTTGTTGTTGCTCTTGTTTAATTTAAATCCCTTTCCTATCAAATTTATCTAGAATACATACAAATCAAATTAATAAACAAATGATGTCAACTTCTGTTTTAAGGTGGTGTTCTAGAGAAACTGTCACCTCAGATGACAGTTATAGAGCTGAACGCTACACGCAATCGGTACTTTATTTTCCATGAACATTTGTAGCATAATCCGTATAAAAGTAGGATGAAATAATTAAGTTGCATCTCCTCCTTTTAATGGAGCATACACATTTCATATAACCTGGGAGTGTGGAGGAGGAGAAAGAGTGTTTGTGGGATGTGGAACCAAAAAACTGAAAAACAGAGTAGATATTTCCAGCTAACTCATAACCTGGCTGTTCATCATTTCCCCATTGAAGGCAGGGAAGGCTAGAAAAATCTTTCCCAGCAAGTCATGAAAAATACAGATATTTTAGCTGAAAGCACCAGCCTAGCTGTTTTAGAGAAAAGCACAACCACACCCCAGCCTTTCCATCATGGATTCAGATCTTAAAGATTAGGGATTAAAAACATGAGCAATGCAAAAAAATATAGCACATGAGATTTGCATGATACATTGCAAGACAGAAAGTTCCTATATGGACGAATTAAGTTAAAGCAATCACGGAAAGAGGCGTGAAGAATCCTCTCCATTAGTGTATGAGCTCTGAGCTTGGAAGTTGGTCAACACAGTGTGTGTGAATTAACTTGGAAGCAGGAAAAGATGAAGCAGGACCTGGGGCTACAAAAGAACAGAGTGAGAGATGCTAATCAAGCCATTGGGAATGCAGGATTTTATCAATACCCAATTGAGAAGGGGCTATTAACATTGCAGTTATACCGGCATGGAATTTATAATTGCTGTGAAGTTTTGTAGATTTGAACGTCCACATGCCACTCCAGTTTGCTGGCAAAATTACAGTCTCAGCAACAACTGTACTAAAACTTAGCCAGCTCAAAGCCCCCACTAGCATAATTATGATGTCAGCCCCTGTCCCTCATCATGTTCTCAGTCGTTTGTTGGGATTCCCAAGCACACTGGTTTTGTGAGGTAGTCACCCCCCCTCTGCTGTGCTGCTGCTAATCTATAACAATGAACTCTACTTCCCTTTCACTCCAGTGGGCACAGCCAGCTCCTGCACAAGTGAAGCTCTTCCAAAGCCTTGCACTTGCAGTCACTGCATTATGCACGGAAACAGAAAGGATGTCCTTCTCCCAAACTCTGTGTCACCTGAGTCTTAACGTACTACTGCGTATGCCGTGAGTCCCCAAGACCTCTTGTCAAACAGCCACTGTAGCTTCTATGGAGTCAGACAGAAACAGCTGTGCCCTCCTCTGCCCACTTGCCATCTCTTTCTGCTCAAACACTCATACCTTCTTCACCCCTCGCCCCCCAAAAATACGTCTTTCAGCTGAAATGAAACAAGCCAGGAAAAGCTGTCCTGCACAGCATTGGATATCCACAAGGAGGAATGAAAGGCCACTGGCCTGGCACACCCAATGGATCATTACACTGTTGTTGATGCTGTAGGTGCTATAAAGAAATTGCCTTCAAAAAGATGATTCCTATTGGGTATCAGTCTCAGAAAAGCAACATTCCCACCTGTGACAAGGCACACGCCAATTGTTTGCTACTAGAAGTTTCTATGGGCTTTTGCCCAGGATAGGGCTTTCAGAGAGGAAGAGGCAGCATTGCTGCTCACCACCAAGGGGAGGGGTGGGCCAGGGATGGACTGTGACAGGTTCACCCTCAGTTGCTAATTCAGAGGAGCATGGAACGCATCCAGCTGGAGGGCTCCCGGATGCTGGCTCCTTTCATTTATTTTAATAGGACATGAATCTGATAAAATCTTGAGATTTCCGTGGAAAGACCAGGGAAGAGCAGGAGCTCTGGAGATCAAGAGTCCTTGGGGGTGGGAGGTGAAGACTGGCCCCGCCATTCAGTAACTATGTGATATTGGCTAATTCGCTTACCCAGCCTATCCAAGCCTTGGTTTCCTCATCTATAAAATGGACAGAAAATAATATCTGGAGTTGTCCGTGCAGGCTAAATGAAATAAAGCTGATCAAGGGTTTGCCTCAGATACGGGAAGCGGACAGTAACTGTGGGTTGCCTGCGTGGACAGCTCTAGTTATCTATAATACCGTAGACTTTAAACACAGGAACGCCTGGAGCTGATGAACATAAATGTTAAGGTCTCCTGTAGAGAATCTTTTCCCTAAAATTTGTTTTTAAATACAAGTTGGAGCAGACACTAAACACTGTCACCTACAAAGAGGGAAAGACAGATGCTGCAGGCTTGGCAGCGAGTTGCTGGAGGGCTGGGGATTCAAATAGAAAAAGCCTGTAGGAGCCCAACCTGGACCACAGCTGGAGCAGCTGATAGAGAAGAAAGGAAAGTCTCCCTTCCAAACACTCTTTTACAAAGTGTGACTTAATATGAAAGCAAGAGGAAGAAATCTAGTTATATCTGGAAGGCATAAACAGGTCTGATTTTAAGTCAAGAAATGTAATGGAGTCACATTCAATGCAAAGGAAACTCTTAAGGTGGCTCTGTGGGGGTGTGCCTGGAGGGCAGAAGCAATCCACTGACACTACAAGGACTCTCTGAGATGCAACTTACTGGCTTGGCTGGGCCCACTTCATCCCCTGAAGATGATTAGGCAGATGTGAGCAGGGATGTGGAAGGAACACAGACACAGGCTCCACAGTCTCATCGAGTGTCCCCAGGGAGCACCCCGATGAAACACCATCTTATACTTCTAAAGGCACCACATGCATTATGCAGGTGCTCCCAGCCACCCGAGAATGCCAAAGTCAGCTTGGTTACTCATCAGCTCAGCTGAACTTTGCACACTGACACCCTAGCACCTGCAGAAAACTAGATTCCTTGTGTGGGTGGAAATTGGGTCACATAGAAAAGCTGCACAAAGCCTTTATTGAGGCAGTTACAAGACAAACTGAATAGAGCTGAATTAAAATCAAGCGCCACTGCTTCCATTTTGCAGATGACAATCTATGACTGGAAAACCAATGATGAAAAATAAACAGAGACATATAATGGGGGAATATTTTGAAAATTATAAATGTGAATTTTTCTTCTGCCTTTCTGTATTCATGATCTCTACCCAATTTGGCCCAAGGCGACCATCTGCATGGGAAATTAAGATTTGTCCCAGAAAGGATGAACAGGAATAGAATGAGGTTGTACTTTGCTTCTGACACTTAAAAATGGGAACTTTCAGCTACATAAAGCATTACTAATATACTAAATTCCTTTATTGTCTCTGCTGGAGAATTCTACTCATTTTCTTCCTCCATGACACATGAAGAAAATGCTCCTTCTAGCTAAGTTCTGGCTAGTGGAGCAAGTCAATAGGCCATACAGTTCTATGGTCCAGTAAAGACATTAGATTGTAGAAGAGCACATGGGTATTCAAGGAATAGGCAAAAAACAGTAAAAGAAATTGAAGAGGGAAGGCCATGGCATGTGTGATCTGATTCGTTCCTGTATGGTCTTCAGCCTAGAGTGGGTGTGCACATTAGAAAATTGATACTCAACTCAGGCTGAGGGCAGATGGCGGCTTCTGGAACTACAGAAGAATACTGTCTTGCAGCTGCTCTGTACCACCTCTGTTCACAACCACACCCAAATCAACTTTTTGTTTGGCTTGAGTTTGGCTTCACTGGGCCACCTATGGTTCTGAGTAGCATAGACAAGTCCAAGGTACCCCTGAGAATCTGGCTAGGGCCATGGCAGAGCAGTGCCCTCACTTGGGTGAAGCAGTGCTGCATTGAGGACAGGGCCCAGGTGAGAGCCAACTGGGACTTACCCTCGCGACTCAGAGGGCTTCACCTCATCCATGGGAGAGGAGTTGGGGGTGAAGTCACCTGCAGAGCACAACAGGCATCGACCAAGACAAGGAAGAAGAAACAGCAGCCAGGATGCAGCTATTGGGGCATACAGGACAAAGGACATCACTCTAGAAGCCAGGAAGTCAAAGGACAGCGTGTTCAAGGACCATGAATTTAGTTCCACTATGAGATCTTGTAAGTTTCACCATTCCCACCACATACTCAGATGACTTCTTGAAATAAAGCTAGAGGCTAAGCTGAAGAATGACAAATAAACGATGAGAAAAACTATGTTTTTTTGTTCCCTAAAGGATTGAGTTGAGTGTGCTTTTAAATTGCAGATCAGATTACCTTTTAACCAACATATTAAAGTCAGCTGTGAATTGTTTCAGTTTGTTTGTTCCTAGGTAACCAGCAGTAGGAAAAACAGATTAGATATAGAAAACATAAAAAAGCTACACATACTCTACACATTCCAGCTAAAGGGAGAGTGAAATTTACAGTCCTGCTCTGTCACTAAATCATATGAGAACTAGGAGAGGATGGATGAGCAAATAGACACACCAGGCATTTATGCCTCACCAAGATGAACCCCCGAGTAGAGTGATTTATAGCAATAATGTGAATGACAGGGTTAAATGTTGAATCTGTTGCAATATGTATTTTTTGAAAGAATACATCAAAATGGAGTGAATGTCACTAATTAACTCATGCTAAGAGGCAAGACTGATAGCATTAAAAAAAAATGCTCATGTTGAAGTCCAAGTGAATGACTAAGCAGTGAATATGTCTGGTACCTGACTCATGGGCTCAATTCAGGAAGTTACATTTGATAGTGTTTCTCAATCATTGGTTATATGTAGGTTCCTGCATCAGATATCTGTTGCTGCATAACTACTCCATGACTGGATGCTTAAAATGACAAACATTTATCTCAGTTTCTGAGGGTCTGGAATGAAGGAGTGGCTTAGCTGGGTGGTTCTGGCGCAGGGCCTCTCATGACAGTTCAGTTAAACAGTGAGCCAGTGTCTGTAGTCATCTGAAGCTGGGGCTCTCAGATCTGTTTCAAAGATGTTTCATTCACATGGCCATTGGCAGGAGGCTTTAGCTCCTTATCACATAAGTCTCTTCACAGGACGCCAGAGCAGAGGGTCTTCACAACATGACGTTAGCATTCCCAGAGCAAGTGATGAGAGACAGAGAGAGAGGCACACTGTATTTTATGACTTCATCTCGTACCATCACTTCTGCAATATTCCACTGGCCGCCAAACTGACTAATATTAATACCATGTGGAAGGAGATTACACAGGGAGTGAATACCAGAAGGCAGAAGGTGGGAATTATTGGGCAATATTTTGAAGGCTGTCTACCACAACTCCCTTTAAAAGAAAAATAAATTCAACAGTACCATTGTTGGTACAAGTTATTTGTGGTATTTAAAGTTGCAAAGAAACATGAAACTAAATACAAACCTCTTTGGCATAAATAAGTTGTACAAAAATATACTATAACTTTTTAAAGCTTTGTTTGCTAGCTCAGAATAATCAGGCCTCATAAAATCCAAAACTTTGTCAATCCTGGGATGCAAATTTTAATAAGATTTCCCTTGATAACTCTACAACTGTCTTGTTAGTTCACTTGAAGATAAGTTTCCCATTGCAGGGTTGTTGAAACTTGAGTTAAATAGATATTTAATCCACTTACTGCTAGAATCAACAGAAAATTCTGCACTGCTTTTTTACTGCTCCACTTTTTGCTGATGAATGGCTGCAAGTTTGTCTGTGCAAAAATGGAATCTGCATAATACATCTGCTCCCAACATAAATATGGTACTGGCTGCCACAGCACAAATTCTTTGGATTTCGGCATGCCTATATTCTGTAGGCCCCAAAATGATTCATTTCTCCTATCCCCCTTCCAGTTTGAACCACTGTATTATCTTCCTTTTCAGAATGCTATGATATCATTTGCCTTCACTTGGCATAAGAGATTGTAAATGAAAATGCAAAGCAGTTCCTGAAGTCATGCAGCAATGCTCAATTTTAAGGCAAATCTCTAAGTGATACAAAACGTGCTTATATTAATTATTCCTTGTCACAGAAATAAGAAAAAGTGACGACAACTTGTTACATACTGATATAAATGTTTTTCCAGCATGTAGCTATGTCCCGAGGTCACAGTTTTGCTGAGACCCTCAGTCAGATGAAAAAGGATCAGTGTTCATTTACAGACACGTTGGCATGTTACCCAAAGAGAGGGGTCGAGAAAGTATCACTGGAGAACACAGCCATGTCCCTACCACTAGCCCATGTTTCCATTAGTCTTGCAAGTGTGAGGACCATGCCTAGACACAAGGCCTTCTCTTCCGATGCTCTCTTTCTCATATTATTCCTGCTGTCTAGATCGTGAAACCCCTAGTTTTAGCCAGTTGGCAAAACACCATTTTAAAGGCATAACCAAGGGGGCAGAACAATGGTAGGCATTAGGAAGCTGTTGCCACCATAAAGTTGGATTGGCGTTGGAAAATAGTGTCCATATGTTGGAGGAGATTTTTGAGCCACTTGGCACTTTACTTCCTTCTACCATCCAGAAAATAATCTCTGGGCCTGAGAGCTTCTTAACAAAGAATTCCTTGACTTTGGCATTGAGCAAGGCTTTCAAAGATGATGGGGAGCCTCTGACCCCAGACATGTGGACTGTCAGCCAGAGACTGCTATATTTCTAATGGCATATCAAAACTCCTTGCTCTAGATCTGCAAAAAATGACTTTGATATTTTAATGGAGATTGCATTGAATCTGTAAATCACTTTGGGTAGTATAAATATTTTAACAATGTTGATTCTGCCCATCCATGATCATGATATGTTTTTCCATTTGTTTACATCCTCTGTGATTTCCTTCCTCAGTGTTTCGTAGCTCTCCCCGTAGAGGTCTTTCACTTCCTTGGTTAAATATATGCCTAGCTATTTTATTTTCTTTGTTGCTATTGTGAAAGTTATTGAGTCTTTGATTTGATTCTCGGCTTGACTGTTGGTGTATATGAATGATACTGATTTCTGTGCATTTATTTTGTAACCTAAGACTTTGCTGAATTTATTTGTCAATTCCAGGAGTCTCTTCGCAGAATCTTTGGGGTTTTCTAGATATAAGATTATATCGTCAGCAAAGAGCAATATTTTGACTACTTCCTTCTCCATTTGGATACCCTTGATTTCCTTCCCTTGCCTGATTGCTCTGTCTAGAACTTCCAGCACTATGCTGCACAGAAATGGTGACAGTGGGCAAGCTTGTCTGGTTCCAGTTCTAAGCAGGAATGCTCTCAATTTTTCCCTGTTAAGTGTGATGTCAGCTGTGGGTTTGTCACATGTGGCTTTTATAATATTGAGATGTGTTCCATCTATGCCTATTTTGTTAAGAGTTCTTATCATAAAAGGGTGCTGAATTTTGTCAAATGCTTTTTCCATGTCTATCAGGAGGATCATATGGTCTTTGTTTTTGCTTCTATTTATGTGGCAAATCAGCACAATTCACAACCACAAAGATGTGGGAACAACCCAAGTGCCCATCACTACATGAGTGGATTAATAAAACGTGGTGTATGTATACCACGGAGTATTACCCAGCCATAAAAAAAAGGTGAACTAATACCTTTTGTAACAACCTGGGTGGAACTGGAGACCATCCTTTTAAGTGAAGTATTGCAAGAATGGAAAAACAAACACCACGTGTACTCACTACTAAATTGGAACTAAGTGGTCAACACTTATGTGCACATATGGTAGTAAAATTCAGTGGAAATCAAGCAGGTGGGAGGAGGGCGAAGGGGATGGTAAACTCACACCTAATGGTACTATGCACACTGAGTGATGGATACACTTATAAATTTGACTCAAACTGTACAAAAGCAATTCATGTAACCAAAACGTTTGTACCCCCGTAATATTCTGAAATTAAAAGAAGAAAACAAAAAACAAAACAAAACAAAACTTGCTCATCTGACCAGATAAAAGAATCCTCACAAAACAGCCTCCCCTCAGTGCAGAAGGTAGCCCTGGGCTACCTCTCAAATAAACCCTAAAGAAGGAGGCTCCAGCATTGGCTTCTTTAGTGCTGTCTGTTGGGCTTTCTGCAGCTGACAAAAATGCCAGTACTGGAGAGACACAGTGCATGTGGTTTTCCTGCTCATCCCCTCTCTTGTCTGCTGTTGGTAGATGAGTATACACGTCCTCATTGAAAGAGACAGGCACATCAAATCTCTCACACACACAGCCGAGCATGCACCCAATTTAGGCCTCTGTCAAAGTGCAACTGCAGCCTCCTTTTCTCCATGGAGAAGGCTGCCTGCCTACTCTGCTCTCTTACTAATCAGAATGTTGCCTGGGGGTGCTTTTCACAAGGACTAGAGAGAAAAAACTGGGAAGTGAAGCAATGCATGCACGTGCTGATATTGATTTCTCTCCAGTCCCTTTGCTTTTTAAACACATACTTTCAAAACCCTACAGATTGTTAGGGGGGTAAAATGGCTGAAGACAGAGAAACTGCTTTGTTAAGAAGTCTCTTGGGATAAGATTGTCTGGTATACTCAGGGTCCAACTCAGGGTGGGGAAGTTCCCAGAAAACCATTTGACTGAAGGTCACATTCATTCTTTGTTGCTGAACTGCTGCAGGGAATCCAAACTAAAGCATAACAGGAAGGATGAGCAAAGCCTCCCAGCAGTTGAGCCAGACTGGGGCACCCACAGCAAAAGCCAATCTGCCAGCAATAAGCTTGGGTCCCCTGGGCAAAAATTCCATGCAGCTTAGTGACAGTCAGACTCCCTTTCCATTACTAATGCAAATGCATCTTACATATGCCACTACAGGGATCATTAGAAGTGAGCTGTACTGCTCTCGCTTTAGCTGCGTGTCACCTGGGTAGGAAGGAGCCAGCAGTGTATAGAATTGCATTAGACCTGCAGCCAGCAAGCAGTTTAAGGCATTACATCATGAGGTTGTCAAGGCAACTGGCCAGGCTGCCTCTCTGGACTCCTGTGGTCCATGATGACAGGTCTTCTTGATAAGGACTGAGCCACAGCAAGGAGCACACAGACGAGTGGCCTGCAGCCTGAAGTGAAACCACCAGCAGCCTCTATGCTCAGCAAGGTGATGCTTGTGCTGGGATATTGTTGCTGGGCTGAATCCCATGGAGAGACGCAGCAGTCCAACAATCCTCACCGACCACTATGAGATGAGAATGACTAGACTATCCAGGTGCTACCAACTGCCAAGAGTTCCAGAAGAATACTCCCTTCCCTGTCATCACCCTGACATCTGAAATAGGCTATAAAACTCACAAAGAACACCTTTCACTCCCGGAGAGATCCAGGCTCCGGTTTCATTGTCCATTCTAGAATGGGACCCTGTATCCTAGGGCTATGCAACAAACTAGGTGGCTTTAAACAACAGAAATGTATTCTTTCACAGTTCTGAAGACTAGAAATCCAAGATTAAGGTATTGGGAGGGCCATGCTCCCTCCAAAGCCTCTGGGGAGGATTCTCCCTGTCCCACATGTTCCTTGGTTTGCAGCAGGCTGCATCGTCACATGGCTGTCTTCCTTCTGTGCTTGTGTGTCCATAGCTTCACAGGGCATTCTCCTCTCTGTGTCTATCTGTGTCCAAGTTTCCCTCTTCTTACAACAACAGTCATATTGGATTAAGGCCCACCCAATGACCTCGTATGAACTCGATTACCTCTGTAAAGACCCTACTTCCAAATAAGGTCCCATTCACAGGTTCTGGGGTTAGGACTTCAACATATCTTTTGAAGTGGGGGGACACAATTCAACCCACAACAGTCCCACTCTTCGCTCTGCACTAAGGCAGGTACACCGAGGACTTGTCCAAGGCTATCGTAGGAGAGGCCCCAGCTGAGCTACTGAACAAGAAACCTGCAAAATACAAGCTCAAAAGCCAAACCAAAGCCCAGCTATCAAAACAGAACCATTGAAGAAATGAAGAGCAACCCTGTGGCCTTGAAAATCAAGTCCACTTAGCAATTCTGAGCCTGCCAATAGCTTCAACCATTGCTCCTGCCTTCTCTCCTGTGACCAAAGGCAAGTCTGTGGGACGAGGAGCTTGTCAATAAATTCAAATGAGGGGCTGCCCTTCCTGTTGAAGGGAGTCAGAATGTGTCACCCCAAAATATGCCACTTTGGCATAAGAATTATTTTGAGCTGAAGGCAATTAAAAAGAAGCAGACATAAGAAAAACTCTCTGCCCTCCCTTTTTCTACCAGGAAAGGCAGGAGGAGGATTTTTAGTCACCAGAGACAACTCTAGATTCTTATCTTAACTGCACCAGAGAATCTACATAACAAACCTTATTCATCAACCCTAGTCTTCCAATAGTTTCCCCGTATATTTACCTTTCCACAATATGCTGCCCCAGAAGTTCAAAGTCCTTTTGCTTTGTCTTGCCACTTCTCTTAAAAAAATTTCTTTTTTAAATATATTGTTCTTTTGCTAAGATGCTATATAAGCTCGAGTTCTACCCACCCCTTTGAGGTACTCATCTCTGTATACTCCCATGTTTGTGCATGATGCACTTGCTTATAAACTTCTGTTTGTTTTTCTCTTGTTAATCTGTCTTTTGCCAGTCTAATTTACAGGGCACTAGCCAGAGAACCCAGGACGGGTA
The DNA here is from genome assembly GCA_023783475.1 of Daubentonia madagascariensis. Classification (NCBI taxonomy): domain Eukaryota; kingdom Metazoa; phylum Chordata; class Mammalia; order Primates; family Daubentoniidae; genus Daubentonia; species Daubentonia madagascariensis. The sequence goes on from JAKFHU010002220.1 coordinate 7,158,834, forward strand.
ATGGGAAAAGATTTTGTTTTTCTTCCCTGCACGGTAGTCACCAGGAAAACATACAGAATGATTTCCTGGCTTTCTGTTCAGTATTCCTCCCTGAGACCTATAGGCCAGGCAAAGATTTCTCAGTCCTGTGAATCACTCAGCCTGAGCAGCCCTGGTGCAGTGTGCCTGCCTTTGCTCTCTTTCAATAGATGCTGTTCTTGTAGGGTTAGGACAGCACTTTTGCATTGTCTTAATATCAGCAGCCCACCAAAACTCTTTGGAAAAGTATTCTTGTGAATCAAAGCAAGAAGGTGGAGAATTCCACTCTCAGAAGCATAAAAGACTCTAGACTGAGCTAATCCTCTCCTGTGCCTTCTCCCACGAGTACAGAGAGGAAGCGCCAAAGATTTTTGCCAGAAGCTAATACTGTGCTGCTTGAGACATCACCCTTAACGATTGGATTAAGGCCACTCTGAAATAGCAATTTTCTTTCTGGAAATAAGGATACGGTTAACTTCAGGTGAGAAAAGATTAATGGGCAATGAAACAGAGTTGGGAGAACGTGATTCCCACAGCCAAGGGAAGGACATAGAAACAAGGAGAGATTTGACATCCATCCCAAAGTTCTTTCCCATGTTCAGTGATTATTTCTTCCACATCCTGAAGCCAACTTGGTCCTAGGAAGACTGTGCCTATCATTTAGTTCCTTGCTGGATGCTTTACATGGACATCTCACTTGATCTTCCTAGGCCCCTAAGCAGGTAATGTAGCAAAACAGCAAATAGCCCTGGCTCCAGGGTCTGATGGTTCAACTCAAGTCCATACTCCCATATTTTACCTCCCTCTCTGACTCTAGGCAAGTCTCTTTGTGCTATAAAATGGGAAATCCAAATTCCAACTTCATAGAGTGGTTGTAAAGATTAAAAGAGATAGATAACCTATGGAAATACTCAGTAAATGTTAGGTCCTATTTTTAGGTTCTGTAGGTATAATATTCCCATTTTATATGAAAGGTTATCTGAGATTCAGAAAGGCTAACTCACATGCTTGGTCACACAACTAACTGTGAGAAACAGGATTGTACTTGAGGTCATCTGACCACAAGCTCCGCCCCCCTCAACCTTGGCTATTATGCATGACTGCCTGGCAGATAATCTGGGCCAACACTGCCTTCAGGGCTCCCTGACCTCCATTTTTAGTTCAGGCTCTTGCCTTTCAGTTTCCTCTTGGGAGTCCAGTACCCTCACGGCTTCTCCTTCAGCCCAGAGCTCAGGGCTCCCCTTTGGAGCCCATCTTCCCCGGAGAGCAGCTCATGGTCAGACCAAACCTCTCCTCTCATCAGGATGCTTTCCTGGGAATCCCTTCTGTCAGCACCGCCCTTGGTTTGCTACAGTGACAGTTGCCATACGTGTCTGCTAAAATCTTAGCAGCTGTTGGTGGTTTAATTCCTTGCCCGTCATTCATTCAGCAACAGTACAAAAGACAGTATTACAAGCCACTATGGGCCAGACAGCGTGTTAGCACTGCTGGTACCATCCAAGTTTATAAGACAAGGCCCCAGTCCTCACAGAGTCTACAGCCTAGAAAGGAAGGAAGACACGAAGATAATGAACTCTCACTGCCTAAGGACCGTGCACTGGGTTGATTATCAGTAATACTCTGTGGAATAACCAAGGTGGGGATGAGCTAGCTGGTGTGGAAGATTAGGTCAGATTTCATCAAAAGAACTTGTGGCAAAGCACCCTGGAAAAGAAGAAAAAACTGAGTGACCCTGGAGGTACGGGCTGCCTGAGGGAGAATGACAGGACAAGGCTGCAGATGCAGGTAGAGGCCCAGTGGGCAGGTCCTGGAATGCCTTCTGAGTAAGCACTTCAATTTTCCTCCTGTAGGTCCTCAAACTTTAGCCTGCGTCGGAATCAACTGAGGGCTTGATAAAGCACAGATTTCTGGGCCCCACCCCCAGAGTTTTTGACTCAGTATATCTGGAGTGAGACCTGAGAATTTAATGTCTAGCATTCCCAGGTGACCCTGAGGCTGCTCCTCCTAGGACCACACTTCGAAACTATTGCAGCAGATGGTGGGACACTATCAATGGAGAACTGAACACAAATGGTCGCGTCTTAAGTTGAGGCACTGTGGTTTTTCTAAGGAAAGCTGCTTGGGAACCAGTGGACCTGCTCAGCTACCTCCTCCCAGGCTACCTTCTCATCTGTCTCTGCCCAGGGCTGGGCCACTACAGACGCTGAGCGATGCTCTGGAGTAGGGTGCAGACACAGCACCCCACTTTGCTCAGCAGCAACCCTTTGGGAAGGTTTGGGAAGCCAGAATCATTTATACGTTTTATGCTCCCTGCAAAATGACACTCCAGCCCATGCCCTAATGCCACCTGCGAGCTTAAAGTCAGTGGCTCCCAAAGTAGTTGCAAATGGTCTCCAGGCATATTTTGTTGTTGCTGTTGTGTGTTGTTGCTGCATGTTGTGGTCACTGTGAGTAGGGATGCCCTCACTTCAAGGACCTTCTCTCCCCCACAGAACCTTTGTGGAGAGGTGACAAAATCAGTGCTTGTCAGTTCTCCTTCTCAAGAGATGTCCAACCATGTGACTAACCCTCAAGCCCTGCAGGTCTTTTCTCATTGAATTCTCTCTGGCAACCTGTTTAAACTACCAGTCTCCCTCCCCAACACACACACAATCCCCCTACTCTGCTTTCTTTTTCCCCATTGCCCATATCACCATCTGTCACATTATCTACTTTACATAGTGTTTATCTATTTGTTCCTAGTCTCCGTCTATTTCATGAGAATGTAAGCCTCATGAAAGCAAGGATTCTAGTCTGGTTCATTCACTGCAGAATTATCAACCACCTAGAATGGCACTTGGAACACCTAGTAATATATATTCAATATTTCTTGAATAAGTTAGTCAGATTGGTTTTCCCACATCCTGGTTTCAAGACCTAGGTTTGCTCAATAACTTTCTTGCCCAGGATGGCCAATCAAGCTACTCTATGTCTCTTATTAATAAAATGAGAATAATAACATCTGCCTCACCCAGATGTCAGGGTTGGGGGAGGATAAAGTCAGACCTGAATTATAAAAAGGCAGTGAGACAATAACTGCAATACAAATGCAAGTTATTATTTTTAATGATTTTCCAATTTCTCCCAAAGAATATAACATGGATATTCAGAGAAGTCATTAATAAGACCAGTATTTTTTTCTCAGGAATACTCAAATAGGCAGCTCTCTATGTTTCACTGCGTGTTCATAAATAACTCTTTGTATGTGCTAGAGAAATATAAAAAAAAATGAAAGCTGCTAACAGTGAAGAAAATAAATAGAAATAAGTCAAGTGTAAGACTATTCAATCGAGTGTATTTGGTTAATGTATAAATGATAACAAGTGACATTAAGTTACAAGGCAATTCAGGGGACGTTTGCTCAATATCATCTGAGTAAAGTAATGGGAAAAAGCAAATATACATCAATTTATTAATACATAAAATTCAAAAGTCCCCAGGCCTCCCCAAACTATGGCTTCAACTGAGATCCCAGAGATATATATTCATAGATTCTGTTGGCAGACATGATTACAGGTCCCCTATATCTCTGCAGGCCATCCGCAAAGACTTCATCCATTGGTCTAAGAATCCCTGTGGTATTTCACATCTGCTCATGTTATTTTAGGTTTTTCTGCCTCAGCCGACTTGTTAATGCCCATCACCCACAAGCCCCTGAAAAATGCGCGTTCTTGGGGAGCATGGCTTTATCACCTAGAGAACCATTTCTCAGAGCCCCAAAGTTACATAACCTCTGAAGATCCTATAGGTCCTACCTGAGTTCGAGTCATGCTGTGTCAGATTCCAGAAGGTGGAAGCTGCCCCTCTCCATAGGTCTTGCAGCTGGATTCTAGAGATGGGCTGGGAAATGACAAATGAAAAGCCAATAGCCTTTTCTCTTGCTTCACATCATTCAGTTTAAGGTAACTCTTCAAAAATGGCTGTTACCAGAAAAAATACCTTCATGCAACCGTAAAACAATCTTTACTATTTTACAAACACTAAATCAACTTGATCTCAGATACCTTGGAAGCTTTATTGTACTTTTATTGGTAACTCTGGTGAATTAACTTCTCTAAGAAAGCAGACAGAGTGTTGAAAAAACAGGAAGGAGGTAAAATGTATTCTCCAGCTTCAATGAAACTAGCCACAGCTACACGTGGATTATGATCAGTGGTGCTGCACACCCAGCTATTTTCCAGTAGCATTTCTGGCCTCCCCACAGCCTACTCTGTGCTCACCACCAGGCTGGCCCAGCTGTGCTAATTTCCTGGTTGCTTTTCTATGGCAAGGGGACATTCGTGCAATTCTCCATTCAAGCTGTAAAGAATGATTCTCAATCTTTCTGCCTTTGGTGGGAAATGAAAGATCAGGACGCCCTGCCTTCCAGAGCAGCGCAATGGAGGAACATCGCAGGTAACAGCTTTTGTGGCAATGCTCCCAGGAGGAATTGCTGTCCGCACTCTGTTGCTCGGCTGCACTGGCTGTGATTCCTTCACCTCATGCCCAAGCACAGGGAGTCAGGGGGCTATTGTGTATACATGGCTGTGGAGTGGTCCGTGTTCTAATAAATGGATATTCTCCTCTCCATTAACTCATCTGAGGGATCCACAAATTCAAATGCTGTGGAACCTCTCCCTTGAACAAGTGACAAGCTTTTCTTTGTTTTTCTTGGTTTCACACCCACACAAAAATGATAAATTTACCTGTTAGTTATGATCTGTGCAATGCTCATAAACTGAATATTCAGTGGTGAAAAGATCATGTGTTACCATCCCTACCTGGAAATGAGCATGAAATCCAGCCACACTCTGCAGCCATATGAGTTTGTAGAGTGAGGATAGTCGTTTTGAGGTAAGGGGAGTTTTCTTTTTCGACCATACATTTAAGGAGATGTAGTGCCACTGGTGTTATTTACCTCCAGACTTAAGTTTAAAAATCTCAGTGTTGTTTGTGAATAATTTAACAACTTTAAATCTCGTAATTTTTTTGAAACAAAAGGTAAAACACGAAAAAGAAGTGACAGAACGTTGAATCAATGTCATCATCTTTGATTTCTATTACACCTGGTATTTAAAAGCAAACTAACCAGCCTTAAGGAAGATGGTGGATTTGGGGTTAAAAGTAACAAAAAAACAGGTTCACAGATAATTTGGAACTTTTAAAGTGTGATATTGATGTGTTGCCTTCTAATTCTTTAAAACTCATGGGAATTAATGTTCAATTCTCAAATTTCTTTTATATCTTGAACATTTCCTTTCAATATAAAATTACTTACATGCAAAGTAATAAGTGATTAATATATTCTTCAAATCCTTCCATTTGTTTCAATTCTCTCAAAAGAAAATGGTGCCAGTAAATGTTAAAATTTTTTATATTTTTATTTACATAATTTCTGTGCCTGTGGTTATAAAAATGTCCACTAAAGGCAATCACAAAGTCAATAGACAAGGCGGGAGGGAGTTTATGGAACGGGAATGAAGCCATTTAAAATTTGTCAAAAATGAGCATCAGTATCTCAATTTCTGAAAAATATGAGTTATTAGGTATTCTCCCTGTATTATTCAAAGTTGTCCAGAGAAATAGAACCAATGAGATCTATATACATAGAGATCTATTTTCAGGAATTGGCTCACACATTTGTAGGTGCTGGCAAGTCTAAGCCTGTCAGGCAGACCATTAGTCTAGAAACTTAGGCAGGGACAGTCTTGAGACAGAATTCCTTCTTCTTCCAGAAACCTCAGTCTTTGCTCTTAAGGCCTTCAAGTAATTGGATGAGGTCTGCCTACATTACAAAGGGCAATCTACTTCCTTAAAAATTGTAAACGTTAATCACGTCTGAAAAATACCTTCACAGCAATATCTAGACTGATGTTTAACCAGACAACCAGACACCATAGCATAGCCAAATGGACACATAAAATTAACCATCACACTCCTAAAATTGAGGTAGTATGCTAAGAGTGAAGAGTTGGAATTCCCTCAACTATTATTTTCCTACAAAAAACACTATTCATTATTAATTTAGTCTTTATAGAAAGAGATTTCTGTCTTCAAGAATAAGAATGTATTTAATACATTGTGTGTTTGTAAGAGAGTTAACAGAATAAAACAATGATTAATAATGACTTAAACTTATAATTTCTATTTGATTATAACTTTGAAAGAAAGTATCTTTTATTCACTGGTCCTTTTATACCCCAGGGACTTGACATATAAATAAAATCAATTATTTTTAAAAAATCAAATGGCAGTCTGATAATAGCAGTTTCTCTTATACTGAACTAACTTCCACACAGATAATTATTATAAATTCTGTTCAAAAAATAAATCTATTTCAAGGCTCCGAGACTACCTAAAAGCAGACAAATACTGGGGGTGGGGAGGAGATGGCACGTGAAGGAAGGGACTGTCCCAGCCGAGGTCCACATTTGTACAACTTCTCTCCTGAGGACACTCCATTGTCTGTGAAGCACAAGAAAGTAACATTCCTGTGGCTTGAGGTGTCAGAGAATAGTGTTTGAAGCTATTGGAGAAGCTGCAAATTAAAGGGGAAAATCTTGGAAAAGAGCTAGCTACAGTGATGGGAGGGCGCCATCCCAAATCTATGTCTAAACTACTGTCAAATCCTTGGCTGAACCCTGAACTGTGTACACCCAAAGGTGACGACAGAGAGTTCAACAGAAAGCAGCAGCTGGAAGGCTAAAAGAACTGAGCACATGTTCTAGCTGTTGCCTGGTAAGAGAAAGAATTGTAGTTTGAGTCCTGCAATAACCTTGTTTAATGGAAGGAGAAACTTGGGATATTTAAAGATTACAATCTGGTATACCCAATATGACTTTGTTGTGGCTTATGTTTTTGTCCCAGAAAACCTGATCAGTAATAAAGTGAGCAAATGTGGTCTAGACCCCGTAAGTGTAGGACTGATGCATCATCACTTGATGAACCATGATGAAGAGTAATTACTAGTGGATTCTCAGCCGTGATGGATCTGTGCCAAGGGTGATAAAGTATCTTCATCAAGATGCTATCTGGTGAAACAGGGAGCAGCTCTTCTCATTTGTAGAGTGATCAAAATGAGGGAAAGAGAAGTAATGAAACTTTAATCATCAAGATCCAGATTCAAATGACCTTGATAAAGTTAAAGAAGTGGTTAGAATTTAATAGAATGCAATGTGGTGGACAAATGCTTAGGAAAGAGGACCAGAAAGCATAAATAAATACAACAAAGTGGGTGATACACCGGGACAGTGGTTCTTAAACTTTTGGTATCGGGACCCCTTCATTCTATTAAAATACTATGGTGGATGTCAAAGCAATTTATTTGTATGAATTGTATGTATTGATACTTAAATATTAGAAATTAAAATTGAGGCATTTTGAAATATATTTTTAAATTCATGTAAATATTGCAATAATAATTCCATTTCATATTAACACAAGTAACATATTTTTTATAAAAAATAAAATAGTGGCTGACAAGCCTGGCATTAATTTACATTTTTGCAAATCTCTTTAATGTCTGGCTTACTAGAAGACAGCTGAAGTCTCATATCTGATTCTACATTCAGTGTGTTAAAATATTATGTATCATATACCCTCTGAACAGTTCTATACTTATAAAAGAATGTGAGTGAAAACTGCCAATAACATCTTGGTATTGTTATGAAAATAGTTTTGACCTTGTGCACCATCTGAAATGGTCTCAAGAACCCCTAGGAATCCCCTTGCAGAGAATTCACACAGAATATGAATATTCTCATGCTCTTCCGTTGGCACACTCCTTTTCTACTCCTTTTCCGTTGACACTAATCCTTCAATCTTCTTTATAACTTTCAGCCCACACCTCTGGTCATCTCTCCTTCTAAGCAAAGTAGGCAACCTAGATGTATCACTTGAAATTCTGACCATTGGGAGAATTTCCCTTCTTTATTGCACTTCAGGGATATCTCCCAAGAAAGGTATAAGCCTGCATGCAACACCGCACTTAAGACTGGTTCCAGCTTTTGGTACAGAAATATCTTTAAATCAGGCTGGAATGCTTTCCTTGGTTCCTGTGAAAACCTAGTTGTAGGGCAAGGGAGTCAGAGACAATGCAGCAAAAATAGCTGCACCAAGAGTGTGCACCAACTGATCACACAATATGCTGGTGCCTCTGGTACCTGCCGAATTCTAATTTTATAATTTGTGATGACCAGCTTCTCAAATTTATGGCTCAGTAGGTCATAGAACACCCTGTTTATGATGGAAGCTCAATTTGCGTGGTCTCTTGGTGTCTCTGGGGCTCAATGGCAAGCCAAGGGCTGTTTCTTAAAAAGAAAATAAATATTTTTTGAAGAAGGTACAACTCTGCTCCAAAACCCAAGGGGCCTTCACCAGAATTATTTTAATGAGACTTTCCACAAGATCCCCAGTGTATCCCAATCTACCATAGAGAATTTGAATAACCGTAGATCTGCTGTGACATAAAGTCCAAGTAGTGGATAGAAGTGCTTAGAATGCAGCCTGGTTTAGCTGCTCCCAAATGTGACAAATTGTTTCCTTCAAAAGCTCTAAAGTCCCTTTCTTAAGTGGTGGGAGTTGTCCAAAATACAGAAACTTGTCTTTCCCTTTGGATGTAATATCCTAACATACCCTGAACTACAGGAGCACCAGAAATTTCTCTGAGATGACAGGCATACAAAGTCTCATTGTGTCTATATTCCACCCTTGACAGGCATGTATCTCACCAGGTGTTTGGGTTGTCTATTGTTGTGTAAAAAATCACTCTAAAATGTAGTGACTTAGAAGAACAACAATTATTTTATTATCTTTCACAGTTTCTGCAATTCTAGTGGGAAGGGTTTGCCTGGGCATTTCTGACCCAGGATCTCCCCTGTAGCTGCAGTCAGATTGCACCTGGTGTTGGAAAAGACGGGGAGCTGAGGGAGCTGGAGGAAAGCTGGGCATCTCTCTCTTCATGGAGTCCCGGGACTCTCTGTATGATCTTTTCACTTCCCTCCAGCAGAAGAATTTCTCATTCATACAGCAGGTGAAGGCTTCAAGCATAAGGATTCTACTGAATAAAATGGAAGACATTTCATCTTTTATAACCTGGCCTAGTAGGATGAATATCACCACTTCTGATGTGCTCTTCTGGTTGAAGCAGTTAGAAAAGCTCACCCACTTTCAGAAAAGGAAACATAGACCCCCGCCTTTCCATGGGAGGAGTGTCAGAATCAAATTGTAAGAAAAGCAAGTGGGGTCAGAGATATTGGTGAGGCCATTTTGGGAAAATACAATCTGCCAAACCAGGTATCAAGAGTATCTACTAATTCCTGCTGAACAGATGCTGTGATATAATATTAACAGAGAGGACCAGAGTGCTGTGGGATGATGAGACAATCACGGTTTAGATTATGACAGTCTGTAGGACAGTTGGCATTGCCCTGAGGCAAAATGGCAAAAGTATACTGCTACGCTTTTCAGGTGAAAGTAGATTGTTTCTAGTACTCTCTATTTATTCAAATTTTTAAAAAAATATTTTCCAGAAAAATAATTGGTGCATAGCAAGTGCAGAAGGGGGGGTTTCTGCTTTAGAAAAGAGACTACAACTGAAGCAATGGGCATAATTTGAATCATCACCTGATTGGTTTACAATAATCTCCTATCATTCTCCTAGCCCTCTTCACCTTCTGCATGGAGAAATATGTGCCTTATTTGGGAATAAAATACACATTCCTGAATCACTTATGGTCTTGGATGCTGGTTGCAGTTCACTTTGGGGTACAGTACTGCTTAAATTTAACTTTTTAAGTTGGAGGTGCAGCTCCAGAGTCTTATGGTTGGCCCTTCCTACCATAACAGTCTTCACTCCTCTTGTCAGAAAGTTATTGTAGGGAATCTTCCAGCAGCCAAGTTTGTCTGTTATAGCCAGGCTTTCAGAAACCAGAGAAATAATCAGGGTAGGTTTGTGGACACTGGGACCCACTGTGAGACAGACATGAGTCCTAACTCCACTCAATCCATGATCTCCAAAAAGCCCCTAGAGTCATGTTTTACGTCTTCAGAGATTTACACAGTGCAAAGCCAGTGGTCAGTAATCCCTACAATTTCTTGGTATTTTCTTTTTCCAATTAAGAGTTGTTCTAGTAAATGGCAATAGATGTCTTTGAGAAAGCAAAGGAAACTTATATAATACATATGTACTTGTTTCAATGTTTCAGTGTCTTTCTGCAAGGATTTGTGATCTACTTCATATCTGGGAATCAGAAGAGTGACCATGATTCTCAATCATGTGTCTCAAACCATACCTTCATTTCCAGATCTGCCTTTGTTTGTCATTGGGGTTATATAGAGTAAGCAAGACTTTACAGGCCTGTCCATTTACTAGCGTTGTAGGGATCCCATAATCAATTAACCACCAACAAAGATTCCCATGGATCAAACTTGTGATTATCATTCTAGCCTACTATTTATTTCAGCAAGAGATCACCTTTTTCTAGTGATTAATTACTACCACTGGGACTCTGCCAACTGGAGATTCCATCATATGCTAAATTGGGAAACCTGTTTCAAAGCCAGGATTTTTCAAAGTTTTCATCATAGGCCTACCAAAGATAACATTTACTCCCAAGCATCTTTCAAAAAAAATTATGCATACATAGCCACTGTATTTTTCTATCCTTGGTTAAGGGAGTGTACTTGGGCCCTGTTCTGGTTACATGGTAAAGGTGAAGGTGAAAGCGTCTCACAGTAAAAGTCAATTTAAAAATCTTATCTCCTAAAGTCTTTGGATTCCTCCTCTACATAATCTAAGGAATTTCTGATATTTCAACATCATTTAGTGTACACATCATTGAAGCCAGTAGGAAACATAAGAAGGTAAAGTTTTGACCCAAGTCTGTCTCAAAGTCTGCTCACAGTGTCCACAAACCTATTCCACAGTTACTTCTCAAGTATATTTTATTGTTCTGCAAAACCTAGTAAACTAAGAATTATGTTTCCTAGATTCACTTGAGGCTAAGGTTTTCTATGTTAATTAAACATATTTCTACAGTGTAAGATTTGAAGCAAGGGAGAATAAATGCAGATCATCAACTATATTTAATGTAATAGCCATTAAAGCCAAGTATCAAAATAAAATGAGCTGAGACCCAGAACTTTGAAATACATTATTACAAAGTTTAAAACCAAAATTTTGAAAATTCTTAAATTATACAGAGCAAAAAGTAAGAAAGTTTTTCTACAATGTTAATAAATAAAATGAAATATCCTTTGTAAGCATTTATGTTTATGTTTCATAATATACATATAGTGTAGTACAAATAATTTATAATATAAATGTGAAGATAAAGAATGCTTGCTTTAAAAAAATTTATTGACGAAGTGTGCAATCAAAAGCAAATTTGAATAACACTCATCTAGGAAACAAAGCATTAAGCCAAAAATAACTATGTATAGGATATTATAGCTTAAAAATCAATCAAAAATTTATATGTGTGTATATAACATAGAAAACACACACACATATATGCATGCACATACATATTTCTGTAAGTGCCATTATTATTAGACTATTTAGTGCCAAAGGCCCAACTTTAAAGCCTTTATCAGATATGGACATATTGTTGCTCATTTACATATTCTAAAGTCATTTATTTCCATTCACCGGGTCAATGACTTTGGCTACCAGTGCTATGATAAGGATATTAAGTAATGAAAAAATTTAATCAATGTTCTCCTTCAAAAGAGATGTGAATGATGTATGTAACAGATATGATGAACTGTGGGCCAGAAGGTCCAGGTGAAGCTCATCAGGCACTTCAAATTCTGCATTAAGTTTTCAACCAGATTTCTAAATATGTAAGATCTTTCTTATTAAACCAAGCAGCTTAATCTCAAAGACTAATGCTTCCCACTCTCATTCTGCATCATATGGGCTCGTGATGGATGTAATGACAACAGTCCTGACAATGACTTCTATAAAACTAATTCTGGAAAGGACTTAAGGAAAGGATGCAGGTGTTTTATAGTAAGTCCGTTTCATCAGTGAATATTAGACAAGGCCAGATAGTTTTCCTAAGAAATATAAATCATCTAATAGTAATGCATTAAGGCAGTGCATATAATACAAAAAAAAGTAATACCATCTACAGCACTTTTCAATAGCCTTTCTTATTTTCTTCAAAATGAATTTGGAATTGCTGAGTGAAAAAAACAGATCTATTTTTGTCTGAGCCATATTTTTTAAGTCATAATTTAATAGAGATACTTTACCCCAAATCCCTCTGTTTCTCAAAAGTTACACATTCTTTCTAGGCATTTTCATCACCCTATAAGAGCAGAGATGATGAATCTTGGAACATAAAATCATTAACCAAAATGACCTCCTGCAGAGATGCTCTATTCATAATAGGAAATGGATATTGACTGGTTAGGAATGATGAATGCTAAAATATTTTAAGAGACTCTTCCCAACTTTCCTTAACTAGATTGTTTCTTAGAAACTCAATGAAAAACTAAAATAAAATGAAGAGTTGCCTCTGCTAATCTAAAATAAATCACATACATTAGAAATTTAAACTAGAGGAAGACTACATAAGTGGGAAAGGTGTCTCCTTAGAGGTAATTCACTATATAGAAAACCTAAGGAAACAAGGTGCTCAAGATATTTATTGTTCAAAAGCCAATTCCCACTTCTGTGCATCTGAACATTGCTCACTCTGAGATATGCTACTTTGAACCAATGTGAAAATTTGCAAACTGTGCATTTCACTCATGTCTGCTAGCCTCTAGAATGGTCTTGATTTTATTATCCTAATAAAAATTGTCTCTTTTACTATATAATATGAATTACATAAAAGCATATATTTGAGTATCAAGGGGATTTTCTAGGAGAAAAGTACCTAGATGGCACCTTATTCTGAGTACTATAATTCATAATAAACATTGAACTGCCTGTCTTGCCAGTGATAATATGTTTCTAATCACTATATCTCCTATATTTTCCTACGGTTTCCCCTACCTTTTTCCATGAATGATAATGATAACAAAGCAACAACCACCCAACATTCTTTATTCAGTTCTTACCGTGTGGTACCAGGCATTTCATGCATTATCTCACTACCCCTCAGAACAGCCCTAGGAGGTAGGTATTATTTCAGAGCTCTATCACAGACAAGGAAATGAACGCTGAAGAAAGGTCAAGCAAATAGCCCAAAGTCAAATAGCTATAAGCGTCAGCTCTGCACTTTGAGCTATCTGACCCCAAAGTTCTCTTAACCACTATGTTATTATATTGCTCTTCCTTGAAATAAAATGTTGTGTCTCATACCAAGGTGAGAAAACCTTTTATAGAGTCTCTTGTTCACCTCTGACTCATTTTCTCTACCATACAATTCTAATAAAGACCCAAAAGGTCCTGGGGTGAGTCCTTTCCAGACCTCTCATGCTGCTCTTGACAGAGCTTGCAGTCGTGACTCACTTTTCCTCTGTCACGCAGATGGGCTGTGTGTGACACACCAACACCGAGAGCACAGACCCTCTCTCCAAGGCTTGTGCACATCCAGGACTGAGAAAATTCTGGGGATGTGAGAAGGGTGTGATTGAGGAAAACAGAGCACTTTTTCTCTTAGATAAAAGTGCACAGAATTGTAGTCTTTAATAAATTATTTATATAATGTATATTTATTATGTAAATTCAAGCTATAAAATACTAAATTATCAAAAGTAAAGTGATATTTACAAAGAAATTTTCTTTAAAATTCCCTTTGAGCATCTACCTATGAATATTATTCATTAAACAATTATTTGTAGGGCTGATTTTTTTTTTTTACCAATTTCAGGAACACATTTATTTCATAAATAAGGATTTATTTATCAATCCTTTATCATCCTTTAATCCTTTAATCATCAAACCCAAAGAGGCTCTTTTTTAATACCAGTTTACAAAGTTTTATATTTTTAATCATGAAGAGGTGATGAGAGAATGTTTTAAGTTGCATTTTCTTCAGTGATTTGCAAGGAATTCAGGTAGGGATGCCTATGGAAAACAGGTATCCATTTTCTTAGTTTTCAGTGCAATGTATATAAATAAAATGAAAGTAATCAATACATTAGACTTGTCACTAAATAAAAGCAATTAAATGGAAAAAAATTAGATTTTTTTTTGAATCAGAATAATGCCATTTCTCTGGCAGATGATAATTGATTTAAAATAAATATTTTGTTTATACCTTTGTTGAATTTATCAATGATATGTACAATAACTTTTCACACAATTTTTTTTCTATTGCATTTTTCTCATTTTCAAACTTCTCATAAGTAGCAAATTAGTATGGTTGATGTTGTAATATAATAATTTAACACCAATCCTTTCAAAATCCAGAATAAGACCAGAGTTTGGACTTTTTCTTGAGTGAAGTTATCAGTGTAATATAGAAAAATCCCACACATGTGTTTCTTCCTTTTCACTACAATATAATCCTAGAAAATATGTCAGGATTGCAATTCTGGCCAAGATCTAGTGTTATACAGATATATGATTGGCAATGTGCCATAAAAGGAAAAGTTCCGTTAAATTTTCACAGCTCCAAATATATATGTCTTCAGGAAAAGTCATAGTAGGCCTTAGAAAATTCAGTTTTATTGAAAGTTATTTTATAAGCCACATAATAAAAATTTAGAGATATGGAAAATTGTATATAATGGATAGAAATGCAAAATAGTACAGTGGGCAAATTATGGGCTATAGGAATGCAAGGTTGGTTAGAGTTGCAACAAATAAAATATCGTTTGACCCTCCTCTCATTTGGTTCATCTTATCATATGCATTCTCACTGCATCATTTCATGTTATATCGATACCATTTTTGTTATTTTTTCCTCTTTCTGGTCATCTCTAAGAAAGAAAACAATAGCAAGGATGTAAGTACAGTTTTTAACACAGGAAAATTAATTGAAACAAAAATTTCTAAATTAAAAGTATGAAAGTATTTTCATTCTATACAATATTCAAGCAGAAAACAAATTTTTTGATTGAACAATAATTTCCCAGAATGTAGTAAAATGTTTCAATATCATGCCATGAGTTTATGTGGTCCACGCAGTTGGTGTCCAGTGAATGACAGTTATCGTCAATGGGGTGATGGTGTCAGCATTTTTCTGTGAAGCATTTTTCAAAATAAGGGCTGACCCAACCTTTCTTCTCACTACAGTTTTCTATCTCTTCAATTTCTTTAAAGCAACAAAAGCAGCTTATCTACACTATCAAGAATGTCACTAAAAATAAGACCTCTTTTAAATCTCTTTCATCCATCACTGCCAAAAAGATTGTTTCATTTTGGCTGCCCTGCCAAAGAAATTTGAGCACATTACTTCTCATTTTCTGCAAAAAGTACCCCACCTCATCACCCACTTTGATTTCTCACAGTTAGTCTACTGGCAGTACATTCCTTTCTATAATACAAGACTAAGAGGACAGACTTTGAGCTTGAAAAATAAAATATTCTCTACATTAATGATGCTATATGGTACATACCAGAAATGTAGCAAAAAAGATGCAAATGACTCTCTTGGTACCTCTTACGGTTCATGATGTTTTGGTAAAATACTGTATTGTATAGAGCCTTTAATTTGGGCTCTGTGACTTAGGTTAAATATCCAGATGTTTTTGAGTCTTGATTTCCACACATAGAGGGGAAGGTAGGTAATACTAGGTTGTGATAAATAATCCAAGGGTTATTTAGGGGAGCAAATAATATGTGTTAAAATGTTAGTAAATTATAAAATATTCAAGTTATTATGAAAGTGCTACTATTATTATTGATGACTGTGTAACTAACTCCACGCTGCAGCAAAAACAAACTTGGACCTTATCCAAGTGGGCTGTTAAGGGGCTATGTGGTACACATTTTAAAGAATACAAATTCTTATTGCAGACTGAAGTTTGAAAGAGGAAAATCACCTCCTGGTAATAGAAAAAGACACTCATGCAGTTTTACACTCTTGTGAGTACAGAGACACCCTACTGCCTTTAAATTCAATTCAACAACTTTTTTTTTAACCTCCCTGTCTACAAAAGGTGCTGTGCTGGATGCGCCACATAAACCAGATACCCGGGCCAGTTCCTCCCACTGCCTATGTTCTGGCGAAAGAGCTCACAATTTTCTATTTCTTCTTTTGGATAAAGTGTCAGAATAATTATGAAAGCCAAAAGAACACTAAAAAGCAAAACAAACAAAACAAAATTAATGTGGAAGAAATTCAGGGTGTGAAAGGAGCTTTATCTAGTACAAACCAAAGCCTGTATTTTGATGAGATTTAAGCAGGTAATGAAGTTCCTCTCCATAGAGAAATGAGAAATGAATAAAACTTGAGGGAGTGTTGTTATCTGCAAACTTGCTGAAATTCATGAACAGTGTTTGGCTTGGAAGGGCTTCTGATTATTAAAAACTCCTTACCACAGTGTATTAATTTCCTAGAGTTGCCATAACAAATCAAACTGAGTGGCTTAAAACAACAAAAATTTATTCTTCCTGGAGGCTGGAAGTCAAAATCAAGGTATTGCCAAGGCCATGCTCCCACTGAAGTCTCTAAGGAAGAGTTCTTCCTTGCCTCTTCTTAGTTCCAGGTAGCTCCTGGAAATCTTTGGCATTGCTTGGCTTGTCTTCTCTGCCTCTTTCTTCACATGGCCTTCTTCTTTTGTGTCTCCTCTGTGTCTCTGTATACAAATACCCATCTCCTTTCCCTTATAAAGACACCAGCTATTGAAATTAGGGCCCACGCTAATCCAATATGACCTCAATTTGATTATATCTGCAAAGACCCTATTTCCAAATAAGGTCATGTTCACAGATACCAGGGACTAGAACTTAAACATATCTTCTGGGGAAACATAATTCAACCCCACCACACATAATAAAAGAAAGATTCCACTCAAGCCTAAAATAGATGATAGGGGGCAGAAATAGATACAACTATGAATTTAATATGAGTGATTAAAATAGTACAGTAAAACTACATGTGTTTCTTGAAACCTAACTTTATCTTAAGTATACAATTTGTAAAGTAGGAGGGGAAAAATTATCTTCACCTACTATTCTCTCAACACAGAACACTTCTGTGACCAGATATGTGAGGATTTTTTCCCTCATACCAACCAATTCTCCAACACCAGCAATTCAATTCTGACACTAACTGGAGTTAGCACAGACCACACAGCTTAAGGGCTCAGTCCCACAAGACTGCCCCCCACTTAAGATGCCAATTGCAAATCTCGGGTTGTTCTACCTGTGCTTCTGATGGACCAGCTATAAATCAGAGGTTGCCACAATCCTCTTCTTGGTTTCAATTATTTGCTAGAATGGCTCACAGACTCAGGGAATTACTTTACTTACATTTACCTGTTTATTATAAAAGGATACAAGTGAACAGCCAGATGGAAGAGGTGTACAGGGCAAGGTAGGGGGAATGGACCCAGAGCTTTCCTGCTCTATTTAGCTGCACCACCGTCCCATAACTTCCAGATGTTCACCAACACAGAAGCTCTCTGAACCCCATAGTTCAAGGATTTTTATGAAGGCTTCATCACATAGGCATGAGCGATCTCCAGCTTCTCTCCTCTTCCTCGAGGATGGGGGAGGGGATTGAAGGTTCTAAACTTCTATTCGTGGCTTGGTCTTTCGGGTGATCAGCCACTATTCAGGATTCCAACAACAGTTGCCACATTAGAACAAAAGATATTCCTATAACCCAGGAAACTCCAAGGGATTAGAATCTCTCTGTCAGAAACCAGGGTCAATGACCAAATATCAGAAAGAAAGGAAAAAAAAAGAAAAAAGAAGAAGCACTTAGCACCTCTATTGCTCAGGAAATTACAAGGGTTTTAGAAACTGCGCCAGGAACTGGAGGCAGAAACCAAATATATATTTCTTCTTATATTACAATATTACACAATCTTTAAGGAACAGACCCTATATCACTCATCTTTATATCAATAAAAATATTAAGAAGTTGAGAGAAAACATTAAATGTGAACCAAATAAGAGTTGAAATAAAGAATACAATAGATGGGTTAAGTAGGCATACAAATTCTGTGGGGAAAAAAAAATCATGAGTCAGAAAGATAACACCATTCCAGAAATCACTAGGAAAGAATAAACAGATATAAAATATAGAAGAAAAGCTAAAAGATATAGAAGATGGAAATAGAAGTGTTAACATCCAGAAGATAGAAGTTCTCAAAACAGAAAAATTAAAAGAGAGGAGGAAATATTTGAAAAAATAATGAGAATAAATTTCCTAGAATTAAAGGATGCTGAAAAAGCTCAAGTTGAAAGGGCCTATGTAGTGCCAATAAGGAAAAGCAACACCTGGACACATTATGGTGAAGTGTAAAACTGTCACAGACAAAGAGAAAATTCAAAAATATTTCAGAGAAAAAGAACCAACAAGGAAACAAGAATCAGATAGACATGGACCTTCCATTTCTGAATTGGATTTCCTCTGTTTTAAATAATTGGAATATAACTGTGGAAATAAGAGATCCACAAATACTAAGGTATATGGTAAGCTTGGAGCAAATTCTACCAATGGAAGATATTTTTAATTCTGTTTTAAAATATTAAAATATGTAAATATGTAGCCCAAGAATTTTTGCACATTCAAATTTGACAAATATTTTTACAAGACAAAACTTCATTTTTTAAAATGTTTTACCAGACATAAATGCTGCAAAATCATAGTCATTCTTAATTTAATTCCACTGTGGTCTAGAAAATATATTTATACAATTGAAAATGGGAATGCCAACAAAAATTCTTCCCAAAGTCAAGAAATTCAAAATAGCAATTGTTGAATTGCTATTTTGAATTTTGAAAATTAAATCTAACCTTTCAATTTCTCAAGGTCTGATTCATGCAGTTCTTCTTCTTCTCCTACAGTAATAAATGTTGCTGTCCTCCTGTTTGTGATCTATTTTTAATAATTCCAATTTATTAAAAGCTTTGAACGAAGAAGGTTTGTAGTATTTGATACATTGAATATTTGATTAAAGATTTCCAAGTAACTTAGAACAAAATGCACCCAAAATTTAGTGAACTTATTTACAAGAAAAAAAAAGTTATATTTTTTTGTGGAACACTGAGGTTGTAGGAATTTTATAAAAAAGCACTTCAATCTTCAACATTTCTAAAATTGAACTGATGATGATGGGCTATAAAGGGAGAAAATATGTACTGTCATGCTAAAATATTTCTCTTTTAAAATGCAACATTTGCTTCTTCACTAATGTGGTATAGTTTATTTACTATATATAATATATACATATTTGTAAATTTCAACAACCCTTGATTTCTACTGTAATTGGTAGAGTTTCAAGGGATGTTTGGACTGGTATCTGTGAGTCATGTATGCATTACAACCAATTCTCAATATGATTCAGCTTGATACCTCTGCTACTTTAGCCAGAATTTTTTTTTCCATGACACTGTAACCACCAAAATTTATATTCAAATAATCTTATCTTCAATGTTGAATTTTAAAGTAATTTTATAATAAAATGTACAATAAAGGCAGGTATTATATCTCCAGTTGAATGAGCACTCAAAAATTTATTTTGATTACATAAATTCATTGAAAATATTGAGATATAATTGGAAGTCATTTCACTGATTTTCTATTTGAATCATCGGATAACACTAATGTAAAACTGGCAACTCTTCAATTGTTTACCAAGTTCTTCTAATGATAGGGCCAATTTATTAACAGCAATCTGTCACTTTTTATGCATACACAGGAAACCACAGAATCTAAAATGAGTTAAATAAATTCAGAGGAACAATCATTTGATCTAAATGAAAAGCCATGTAAGAAAAATTAAATACACTTCCTGCCACTGCTTATGTTAAATTACATCCTTGGGTTTTTTTTAAATAACTACCAGTTTTTGAAGTATATATTGTTGTTTCCTTAACAAATTTGTATCTTCTAGTTTAATGCGGTTAGTGATATCGCTATGGAACCCATAATGGATGGTGAATGTTCATAAATATTCTGTACAAGTCATACATTTATTATCAACTAACTTGGAAATAGAAAATCAGTACTGAATTTTAACTAAACATGCACTTTCATTTTCTTTTAGCTTTTACTGTCAAAAAGGTTTACTGGGGGGGAAAATAAGCATTACCAAATAATAAGAAGCAATAATAGAATTACATCTTAAAATTATTGACAAAACTGCTAAAGCAAAGGTGTTCAGATGGCTGCTGGTACACTCTGCTGCAGAACTTCTCAACCTCTATTTCCTAGACATATTTCACACAAATAAATTTAAATTTCCCATGTTTCCAGCTGAATTCAACTGACTCTACTAGCTGATAGTCTGGTGGCTTTGGTGCATCTCACAGGGCATTGCTCAGGCCATGGCACAACTTGCTTCTTCTACCACCATCCAAGTAATTACCAATGTCCAAGTATAGTTCATTTTACCAATAAGTGCCCTGCTTGCTTTCTATAAAATGCAAGATTTAGTTGAGTACATCTGGAAAGGGCTGGGAAACAAGAGAGAGTGCCATGGATCATGTTTCTCATTTAGTGAAGTGTTAAAGTGAGAATTATGTTTACTGTACATACATTTCACACACTAAAAGATCAGCTTGAAAGACAAAGTGAGTGTCTATCAAACACATCCATATTTATTTTAATACAACTATAAATAATAATACTTTATTTAAAAAATAAATCCATAATGAATGCTAAACAGGATGCCAGGGAAATAGGCTTAAGACAGTGATCATAGGATGTTTGGTCACTATATGTTTAAGGTTTATACAATAAAATTAATAATAAAGATATCAAAGAGATTAAAATGTTAACATACAATCAAACAAGAAAGCTATTAATATAGCCAACCCTTTTTGTTACTATTAGAAGATGAGATTCTAACCAGGTTCCAGCTACCCCCTAGTTACATCTTATTTCATTTCTGGAACAGTATCTTAAAAAAAAAAGCAGTCATTTAAAAACTACAAACTCAAAAATTGCAAATCTCACAGTTGCAAAGACTAATTTAGAAATAATCCTTTGAAATGAAAGAACCCCTATTTTAGGACAGTAGGTTGAGAGCAGAAGTAGTAAAGATTTAGCAATTTTAGGTCATCCAAAATTAGACGTGTCTCACATTGGCTATATGTTTTGTTGCAAAGGAGACTGCAGATTTTTTTGTATAACTTGGATTCAGTGCAAAGGTCCTTTCTGCCAATTCTTCTCAAATTCTCAATTCTTCTGGCAGCTTTTATGATCTAAAACATCATAATCCTGCACTTCAAATTTCTAACTCAACATAGCAGACATGCAGGATAGAACCTGTGCCATTATTACAACTATAAAATCTATTTATTAACTAATGGTAAAAGAGAACAAAGGTGAGCTTACTAAGACAGGCAGTTGATAAATTTTGAAACCCAGACCATTCGGAAGCCATCAAATTTGTTCCCACGTGTCTCTTGTTATGTGAGCTTCAGAGAATGGTACAGA
Organism: Daubentonia madagascariensis; assembly: GCA_023783475.1. NCBI lineage: Eukaryota > Metazoa > Chordata > Mammalia > Primates > Daubentoniidae > Daubentonia > Daubentonia madagascariensis. Next base: position 7,180,388 of record JAKFHU010002220.1, read on the forward strand.
CCTATACGCTCCTGAAGTGCTTTGAAACCCAAAGGTGTCCTTTTGCTGGGAAAAGTCTAGAGAGAAGACAATTAGGTCATTGAAAGCTGAGACCATAGTAGTTTTTTCCAGATCCATAAAAATTCTCTTTCTTTCTGGGCAATCCTTGATTACTTGTTTTTTTTCATCATTAAGAGGGTTCTCTTCAAGTCAAAATGATGTTGTTTCTAAAAGCTACATAGTATTATCAAAAAAAGATAAATTTGGGCCAAGAAATGATGGCTTTCTCTCCCTGATGATGAGGATTACTCAGAAGATTCTGTTTTCTTACTCACAAGCCACATTCTTCATAAAACTACCAGGTGTTTTGTTTAAAGGTTTTAGATACCACAGATGTCGTGAAGTGGTATGTGCTGCTGTAGGAGTTCCTTCCTGGGACCAAGAGCTCTACCCCGTGAGCTCACAGTAGGATCTGTGGAGCGAATATGGGGTGGAATACGTGGCCTCAGCCTCCCAGGTTCCGTAGCTTCACCCCAGCCAAATGTAAGCAAATTGTGCAAATAAAGTTTGCATTTGGGGCCTAGATGGCCTGTTTCCCTTTCTTCCCTTTCCCCACTCAGGCAGCTTATTGCGTTTTCCAGAAAAATCTCTGAAGTCTTCTGCAGTGAGGGCTTGCTTATGCCCAGAGTGGAGACACATCAAATTCTTCTGCTGATACAAATGGAGGCAACACATTTGTAAGAAACTCCTCTGTTTGTTATTCATACTTAGCACATGTCAAGAGACTCTGGGTGGAAGAAGTTCTTTCTCACTCCAGAAGAGATGTGACCTTCTCTGAGCTTCTCTCAATTGCCTGTAATGGCTTAGAAATAGAAGAACACACACTGGCTGCTCCTTTCCCATGTGCAACGAATCTCTCCATGGCTTTGGTGGGCAATTGCAAGGGTCTCACACAGAGTTTTAAGCCCTTTGTAGAGTAGCCACACCTCTTGCACAAAGAACCAGAGAAATAGTAGCCCTCAAATACATGACCAGGAAAGAGTAGTGACAAAAAACAGGCACTGAAAAGAGGAAGTTTTCTGGTCTGATAACACCAAGTTCTCCAATACAATTCACTTGGCTGATGGAACAAAAATTTAACTTTTCTTTAAGCACTTAGACATGTGGTGGGCAGTTGTATGGGGCTTTCAATATTTCTTTCCTCTGTCCAGATATAAACATATCAGAGAGGCAGAGAGAAGGCTCCCGGGAAGAGTGGAAGGGTGCATTCAGGAGTGTGTGCTGTCCATATCTTGCTGAGCCAGAAAGTGAAAAATCAGACTCATCAGAAATAGAAAACACACTTGCCTACCTCACATTTTCTAGCTTTTGTTGTGCCAGTATGAAAGTCCTTTTCAAGTCAAAATAAGTTACAAATGAAGAACATGACTTTTCCCCATTACTATCTTTGCACACCCAACACATAGGTGAACACTTTATCCCATTTAAGCACTATATCCAAGTGCTTAAAGAAAGGTTAAATTTTTGAAAATTCTACTGTAAAATATAGAACATCAAGATCAGCTACAAATATCTCCATGGGCCTGGAACAAAATCACTGGGAGCTCCAAATGCCATTAGCTTTTAAAGAGCAACCTACCCAGCAATTTGTTCTGGAAGCCCGATGTTAGTGCTCCCTGTTTAGCTTGCACAGAAAGTTGTGCATTGCCAAAGTCACGGGCATCACACTCGAACAAGATGGGGTAGAGCATAGAAAGGAAAGACTGACTGTCCAGACCTGTGAGAAAGATTGACATAAAGAGGATCAGGTTTAAAGCAATAGGTTAGAAGCAAAAAGGAGCTGAAAATTGAAATCACAGTCTTGGGTACCTAATTATCAAGATGACTTCCTTGAACAGGGATCATCATTCTGTAAGACACTATGCTATGCTGGGGGGCTTTTGAAGGCAAGGAAGGAAACCAACTTCTACTAAGTATATGCCACTTGGCAAGCCTTCAACTTTTCCTTTTCCTTCAATTCCCATGATAATTTTATGAGGTTCACTAGCAGCATTCCTAACACACCTCCACATGAATAGGCTTACTGAAATGGCTGATGTTCTCCATTCTCCCTGTGCGGTTGGTTGTCCATAGGCAAGTGGGAGGCTGTTCTCCTGTATTTTCACTGGATTCTGCTCTCCACATTTGAGTTCTTTGCTACCAAACATGAGTTGCATTTACTCATGAACCAGTTGCAATTATAATTAGATAATTCAATAGAATAGTCATCAATGTATCAATGCAATAGAGTGAAAAAGAAAGCAAGCTGTTGTTTCTGTGAAAACTAAGTTGAATGATCTGGAAGGACTCATTTTAAAGACAAGTCACTAAAATAAAATAAAAAAAACTGCAATCAAATTAGCTATGAGCCAGACAACTATAAAAGAACAGGAGTGGGGATTTTGGGAGAATAAGAATAAGGATCTAGAAGGATTCTGTACTTAAATTCATTTCATTCCATTTAAAAATGAACAAAAAAAGAAGTTATTGGCAATTCATCATGGGTGTTGGTTTTGCAAAAAAAAAACAAAAAACAAAAAAGAAAAGAGAAGAAACAAATGACTCCAACCAGTGGACCATATGCCAAGAAAAGTCCTTAACCCTGCATGAAAATATTGGGTAATGAATATACTTTTGTGTGTTTAAGAAAGGATTTCATTGGATGTATATTTTGCAAATATTTTCTCCCATTTTGTAGGTTGTCAATTAACTCTGTTGATTATTTCCCTTTCTGTGAAGAAGCTTTTTAATTTAATTAAGCCTCATTTATTTATTTTTGTTATTGTTGTGTTTGCCTTTGGAGTCTTAGTCATAAATTCTTTGCTTAGCCAATGTCTAGAAGAGTTTTTCCTATGTTTCCTTCTAGAATTTTTATGGTTTCATGCCTTACATTTATGTCTTTTATCCATCTTGAATTAATTTTTGTATATGGTGAGAAATAAGGGGGTCCTGTTTCATTCTTCTGCATGTGGCTATCTAGTTTCCCCAGCACCATTTATTAAACAGGGGTTCCTTTCCCCAGTGTATGTTGTCTCCTTTTCCAAGATCAGTTGATTGTAGATGGTTTTATTTCTAGGTTATCTATTTTGTTCTGTTCCATTGTTCTATGTCTCTACTTTTATACCAGTACCGTGATGTTTGGTTACTATAGTCTTATAGTAAGGTTATGTGATTCCTCCAGATTTGTTCTTTTTGCTTAAGAGTGCTTTGGGTATTTGGACTCTTTTTTGGTTCCACATGAAGTGTAGAATTATTTCTTTTTAAATCTGTGAAATATGATGTTGGTATTTTGATGGAGATTGCTGTAAATCACTTTGGGTAGTATGGACATTTTAATGATGTTGATTCTACAAATCCATGAGCATGAGATGTTTTTCCATTTGTTTGTATCATCTATGATTTCCTTCAAATCAGCAAGAAAACAAAACAAACAACCCCATTAAAAAGTGAGTAGAAAACACGAAGAGAAGTTTTTCAAAAGAAGATAGACAAATGGCCAGCAAACATATGAAAAAATGCTCAACATCACTAATCATCAAGGGAGTACAAATTAAAACCAGTATGAGATACCACCTTACCCCTGTCAGAATGGCTATTATTAAAAAGTCAAAAAACAATAGATGTTGGCATGGATGCAGAGAGAAAGGAAGGTTTATACACTGTTGGCGGGACTGCAAATTAATACAACCTCTATGGAAAACAGTATGGAAATTCCTCAAAGAAATAAATGTAGACCTACCATTCAACCCAGCAATCCCACCGCTGAGTATCTACCCAAAGGAAAAGAAGTCATTTTATTAAAAAGACACCTGTACTTATGAGTGGATAAGAAAATGTGGTATATATATACCATGGAGCACTACTCAGCCTTAAAAGGGAATGAAATAATGTCTTTTGCAGCAACTTGGATGGAACTGGAGACCATTATCTTAAGTGAAGTATCTCAGGAATGGAAAAACAAACACCACAGGTACTCTTTAATAATTGGGAGCTAAACAATAGGCACACATGGACACAAAGAGATGTTAAGGACTTCGGAAATCAAGAAGGAGGGAGGGTGGGAGGGGGTGAACAGTATAAACTTACCTATCAGGTACAATAAACACTATTCTGGTGATGGGCACACTAAAAACCCCAGCTTAAGCCTTATATAAGGTATCCATGTAACAAACATTTGTACCCCCTTGATATTTTGAAATAAAGATAAAATAAAACAAAATAAAATGAATTTTAAAAAATCCCTTTGGCCATATAAGTACCTTCAAAGATTTAAGATTAAATAAAAGAATGGTCCAACAAATAAAAAGAAAGAAAGAAAGGATTTCAGGTATGATACATACTATTGTTTACCCCCACTTGAACTGATTTTTTGATAGACCAACCAACTAGTGGCCCAAATTATGTCAGACATGGGGGCTTCCACTGAACTCTAGCTCCATTTGACAGATAAGGAAACTGAGAATCAGGAAGAATAAGTGATTTCTCCAAAGGCCGCAGCTAGTTAATGGCGGCTGAACTAACACTTGACTTTTTGCTGTATCTAAGGTGGATTTAGTTATGTTTCTGTGGTTATACTTTTAAAATTCCTTTTATTCTTCTCTTTCATCTCACTCTGCATTTCATCCCTTCTCTGAACCAGCTGAGAGCCTCACAGACATCTTACAGACTGCAGGGGAGGTCAGACAGGCTCCAGCAAGTGCTTGGGGAAGCATCAGCAGTGAACATCTCATCTGAGGCTTCTCCCCTGTGTTTTGCCTGAGCTTTTGGTCCTAGGGTCTGCCTTCTGACCAGCTCGTGCAGGCTGACTTCTTTGGACACGTTTGCTTAGCTCTTATTGGACCCCCATTACCTCATGCTCTGGGGCTGGAAGACCAATCGTGCCTCCCATTCAAATCTGGGCTGGCATGCAGGAACCTCGTCCTGAATTTGGTGCCCCAAACCTGACTTGCCTTGGAGAAGAGTTTAGGTGTCCATCATTTCATTTCATTTGTGTGGTTCCTTGTGACCACATGCTCTTGTTTCATGAGGGTCAGGTCGTCCTACAGCTTGATGAGAAACCAAAGCAGAAATTTTCTTTTTTTTTTGAGACAGGGTCTCACTCTCTCAACCTGTTGCCTGGGCTAGAGTATAGCAGCATTATCATAGCTCACTGCAACCTCAAATTCCTGGGCTCAAGTGATCCTCCTGCCTCAGCCTCCTGAGTAGCTGAGACTACAGGCACACACCACAATGCCTGGCTAATTTTTCTATGTTTTTTTTTTCTGTAGCGACAGGGTCTCACTATGTTGCCCAGCCTGGCCTCAAACTCCTGGCCTCAAGTGATCCTCTTACCTCAGCCTCCCAAAGTTCTGGGATTACAGGTATGAGCCACAGCACCCAGCCAAAGTAGAAATTTCCTAATTTTCTTTTCATTTCAAAATTATGCTTTTGATCTGAGTTTTCAGGATAATGTTCCCAACTCTAAATATTTTCATATCCTCCATATTAATTTTTTCTGTTACTGGACCCTGGAAAGAGCTTTCCAAACCCCATATACAGACAAGGTTATCAGCCACATCTACATCATTTTCTTCACTTTCTTCTTGACCTCTTTGGTCCTTTTCACTTTCCATTTGGGTTGAGGCAAAATATCCCTATCAGACCCTTGAATGGTGGGCCAATGGTCACTGTACTAGACCAATACCTGTTGCCTGTTGAAGCTCATTTAAGTTAAGTAGATGTCCTTCTGCCCCTATGCCTCAGTTTCCTGGCTATGGAAAAAGAGAATTTATGTTCTTAGGAATAGTTCCTGACATTCACTGAGTGTAGCCTAATATTTGTTGAACCTATGCCACATCTAGTTCTCATATAAAATCATTTACATGTATTATCTTATTTATTTCTTAAACTGGCCTTAAGAAAGTTGTACTGCCATTATTTCTCTTTTAAAGGTAAGGATAATAAAGCAGAGAGGTTGGGTAATCTGTCCTGGGTGGTGCAGTTAGGAAGTGATGGCACCAGGATTTATAGGAGGTTTGTCTACTCATAGAATTCCTGGCCATAACAACTCATTCGCACCTGAGGCAGTCTGTAATTCTTCTATGATTAGATGTAGCACAAGAAAGACCATAGGGCATTTCACATAAGGGGACAAAATGTACTCACCTCTGGTTCCTCAGCCATGCAGGGTACCAGTGAATAAAGATGGAGAAGAACTAAGTGGGAAAGAGCCTCTGAGCTAGTGGTGGGGGAGCTGGTATAGGAACCATGGTCACCTGACAAGGCAGTAGCCCCTCAGCATGACAGTGACTGCCTGGTTTTGCTTGCTGCTGCAAACCTTGTCTCTCTGCACTTATGGGAGGTGAAATGGGAAGAAGCGACTTGCTATTCTCTTCCAGACGGTGTGAATAGACCACAAATTGTATAATAACCTGCAGTGCAACTTCATCAGGGCTATAGGTTATGGAAATCATAAGAACTTTGCAAGGGGTTGACTCCTTTTCTTAATTTTTAGCGTTATTGTTAGTTTTTGTCTTTTCCTTTGCTTTGTAAAATATTTTCATGGAATACGGAGAAAGATGATGTTGGGGAATGCAGGCCTATGATGCTGTTTTTAGCAGAAGGCCTATTACTCCCCTCTAATCTACTATAATGGTGAAGTCTTCTGTTCCCAATAAACCTGTTCTAAACTTCCAACTCTCAACTCTATTGGCTGTAGCAATATTGAGCCTCCGTGTCAGAAATCCTAATCTTACTTTCTTATTCATACCACTATCTAAACCACAACTATTCTGAATGTCCTCAGCTGTCAAACTCCCCACAACACCCTCTCCAGCATTCTTGACCTGCTAACCATCCCTCTTTGAAAGCACACTGGAAAATGTAAAGCGCTACACCATATTATCTGGTTTAGTTATGATTATGTTCATGATCCTTTCCCACCTTCCTCACAGCTTACCAAATCTCCAGCTTTATACATTCATTCACTCCACAGATACTTATTGAGCACCATTATGCACCGGACATTGTTCTAGGTTCCGAAGGTAGAGCATTGGAAACAGCCGTGACCCAGTTTTCATGGAGAGTGACTTCCCATGAGAAGAGACAAATGTTTACAAAGTAAATAAATAATGCATGATAGATAGGTGGTGATAAGCATTTTGGGGAAAAAATATGACTTCATAAGAGGGATGTGGTTTTTAGGCAGGGTGGTCAGAGAAACCCTCTGAAAGGAGATGACATTTGAGTAGACATCTAAATTAAATGAGGAACCACCCAGGGTGAAATCTGGCAGAAAAATAATGCAGACAGAGGCTGTAGAGGGAACAGCACATGCAGACCCTTGAGGCAGGAGTGTGCTTGTTGTGTTTTGGGACTAGCAAGGACACCAATAAGAGTGGAGCAGAATATTAAAGACCAATCACTTCATTACCAACTTTTTCTACTGTTCCTGAATCTGTGATCTGTGTTTTGGGGAAAGGTATATAACAGAGCAGACTTGACTCTTGAGATATTTATGCTACTTAGTAATTATTTGATGCTAACCTGTGCTAGATAATTCTGTTGTGTTATCTTCATCAGCTCCTGACCTTGCTCCTTTGACAGCATTTCCAAACTTCCCCACCCTCCTGCCACCACCCCCTCAGTTTTCTCCTGTCTTTTTAGCTGACTTCACCACTGAGGTACATTTTCCTCAAATTGTCCCAATCCTATAAAATAAATAATTAAACCTTCATTAAATATCACCACTCTGTCCAAATCATATTTAAATTCTCTCTTCTCTGCTACCATCTGACTCTCTGAACTCAATGCCTAAACCTGCTACCTACATTTCCTGACTACTAATTCCTCATGACCTGATTTCTGTTTCTACTACTAAATGTCACCATTCATGCTTCCCCTGCTGTGTCCCCAATATAACTAATAATCCTTTCTGACTAAACTTAATAGTCTCTTCCAGGTACTCATTCTCCTGGCACCACCTGCCAAGTGCGACATTATTGGCCACCCCCATCTTGGGAGGTTGAACGATGAACTCTGCAGCTGAACAACCGATCACGTAAAATCCCAGATTTACTACCGCAGTCATTGTGAGAACTGTGGCAATTTCCTGGAATTGGCCATGGCTTGGTTTCTTCATTTACAAATAGGAGTAAGAATCATATCTACTTCGTATGATTGTTGAGTATTAAATAAGGTAAACTGGAAGAAGAGCTTAGCACAGTGTAAGGCCATAGTAAATAGTCGATAAAATGTTAGTGTTATTTTAAGAGAACTGAGACTCTTCTTATCTCTTGACTTCTGAGATACTACATTCCTCTTGTCCTTTTTTTTTTTTTTTTGTCTCATTCTTTGCTTATCTCCATTCAAACTGAGCAGTTACTGGGTGTTGGTGTGAGGTGGAGGAACTGGAGACACAAAACTGAGTAAGACCTTTTCCTTGAGGAACCAGCAGCCTAGGGGCCTTTTGCTCACCCTTTGCCCTTTCTCCAGGGATTCCATAATCGTTCCATAAATCTCGGTCTCTCTAACCTCCTTTCTTCCTTGGTTTTTGCTCATCAGGGAACCTCCCCATTCACAAAGCTAAACTGTTTTACTTTGCTCTAATCATTTCTAAATCCATACCTTCAGCCTTGACCTGTGGCCGGAAGTCCATTTTGCTCTTTGGACAATTCTACTGTGAGTATCACTGCCTTTATCTGCAATTACCTACGTCCCAGCTCCTGTGCTCTTTGAGGAATAGGAGAGTCCTCTCTAAACTTCCATTCTATTGATAGAGGCTCAGATTCTTCCCAAATGCAGCTGTTGAGTGCTGAGGCCCCAGCTCTGGCTGCAGCTTTTGTGTTTATGACATACAGCCTTCAAGAGGCTCATGTCAGTCATACAGGTTGCCTCTTTAGCTCTTAGGGGTTAGCATCTCCTCCTAATTACGGCTTCTGGAGAATAAAATCTCAGCCCTGATAAGGCTATCTTATATTCTGAAACGTCCATTGGTCTAGGAGGAAATTTTTCTTCTCTCTAAGCCCCCTTTTTAAAATAAATGTGGTTTCAAGTAGCAACCCTGACAAAAAGGAGCTGTCAGGAATGTATGTCGTAACTCTGGCATTTGGCTTATCTTCCCATACCCAAACCAAAGGGATGGATTATCTCTAATTGTCCAAAAAAAAAAAAAAAAAAAAACCACAAGAGCTAGTCCCCTTCCTCAGTAATAAAGAAAAGTTGGGTTCTAAATCAGTTACCTTTTACTATGGAACAAACCATCCCAAAACTTAGTAGCTTAAAGCCACAATTATTGGTTATTCCTCAGGAACCTGTGGATTGGCTGGGCTGTTCTCATCTGGACCAGCTTGACGGGGGCTGGATGGTCTAGGATGGCCTTATTCACTGATGGTGACTGGCTCAGTAGCAGTTGGAGCCCAAAGACAACAAAGTTCCCTATTGGCAGGTATCGTACTATTCACCAATATGACAGGCAGTCTTAAAGCAAGCACCATAAAGCAAGCAGGCTCAGGGCAGGCACCATATGGCTGCTACAGGTTGTACATCTTCCCCCAGACAAAGTAAACCTTTTAACAGCAGGGATGATATGGCCAGAAGAGGAAAAATAAAAATCAAGGCCTTTCACCAATATACTCCACCCTCTACTCAACATCACCACCAAGACTCCCCTTCAAAGGAACTCAGTTCATGATCCAGATGCTCCCTGGACTTTTCAATGGGTCACAACAATGTCCTTTCTTCCCTCATTCTTCCTAAAATGGGTCTTTCGGATTCAAGTGTTATTTCCTACCTACAGCCTACTAATGGCTACAATGGTGGAATTTTCAGGCTTTGTCAACACAACATGAATGATCTGGGGAAGCAGGTGGAATCTTTTAGACTGCCAGTCACCTATTTTGTCAAGGCATAAATCCATCTCCTCTGAAAATGTTTAATAGTAATTAGTAGCTGTTTCTTTGTGTTTTTATTTTTTTTTTCCTTTCAATTCATTTGATTTTCCTTTCAATTCATTTGATTTTCATATGTACTTAATATTTGCTCATGTTATTTTCTTCCAACTACCCCAATTTATAAGCCTAGTTTCAAATAATGATAATAATTAATAAATAAGATACTTTTATTGGGTATTCAGTGTATTCCTGGCATTGTATGATGCTTGAATAGAACTATTATATTTAATCCTCACAATAACCCTGTGATAGGCAGGATTATCCCACGTACCAGGTAGGAAACTAAGTTTCGGAGATCTGCTCAAGGCCACACAAGCAGGCAGTCCTAGGATATGAAAGAAAATAATAGGAATAGTTGCCCAACAGCCAAAACAGTAAAAACAAAAGCAAACCAAAAAAAACCCACTTCTCATTCCTATGTTATATACCACTGTGTATAACCTCCCTGTTCTTACCGCCTCTGGAACCAGGACAATCTCAGTCATAACCTAAAAGTGGGCCTTGCAGGGACTACCCAATGACCTATATTTCAGGCCTATTGATTAATCCAAACCCACAGCAAAGATGATTGTTCTCTAGGATTTTACATGTATCACAGGTGCACTTATTTTGACCAAGTCACTACTCACAGGGGGAAAAATAATAACTGGATAAAATTGAGCAGCATTTTTAGTTTCTCTAAAGAATAATTTTGAGTATGATCTCATACAGTGGAATGTCAGCGTTTACTCATTTATTTAGCAGGGAGCATTAATAAGCAGCTAAAACAGGAATTCATAATGTGTGGTCCAGCTGAACCCTAATATTTAACTCCCCCCACATCATCATGACACAGCTGTACAGAACAGTGTTAAATCATCAGAAACAGTGAGTTGTCTGTGAAAATGTTGTAGGATGAATTTCTAATGAACTATTTAGGCTGAAAAGCTTAAGTATTTCTATTCTAATAGTGAAAGCTTATACAAATGAATTTATGGATATAAATATACTATAAAAGTGGGAAACAGTAACAGGAATATTAGGTGAAACTTCCTCATCCATACATAGTCCTGATTTAAATTGTCATATCCAGGCCCAAACCCTTGTCCCATATCCCAGAGTAAAGAAATAACTTTGGCCCATTTCCAAGAGCATTTGCTTCTACTGATGCCATTTCAATACCAGGTGACCTTTAGCGTTTCATGAAAGTAATCTGGAAGATAAGAGATATTTTCCTTTGGAATGTATCTAGGCTTATAAGAAAAAGGAAGTTTCTCTGTGTTGACCTATTACACTTTGAGTATTTGTTGCAACAGTTTAGCCTACCCCATCCAACACACATGGGAATAGCATGATTTGGGAGGGGGGAGGGGGGATGGCCACCTGTTGGAATGAGTCACGACAGCCAAGGCAGCCCTTCCACCATTGCCTCCTGCCACACACCATGTCCCTGCTCCCCCAGGAACCTTCACACCTTGCCCCCTCGCAGGCCCCGCCGAGATTGGGGAATTGGGCTCAGGAACCACATGTTACTCCAGCCCCAGGTAAACTGCTAGAGGCCTGGAACCCTGAACCCATTCTAGGGGCCTGCTGAAAATTTTCACTGCAGCCAAATAACCTGATCTTGTTTGGATTGAACAGAGATTTCCCAATGCCTCAATTGTATCATAAATGTCAGCAATTTCATAATTCATCTCACTCACTCACCTATGGGGTTTCTAGTGGTTCCTGTAGCAACAGAGTCACCAGGCGCTTAGAGAGGAGATGTTTAAATATAGGGGCTCCATCAGGGGCTTCCTTGATTGTCCTGTGCAGCAAACACTTTTTTATGGGAAAATTTTTGTCTTTTGTCTTTCTTTATTGGTGAGTATACAAGGAGGAAAGACAAGTTCAAGTGTGTAATATTTAGGTGCACACGATAAACACCTACAGTGTGGATAAGAATATCTGAATCCTGAACTCAAACCTAGAGTTAGCAAAGGGAAGAAAAAAAGAATGGACAATAATCCAAAGATTTCAGATACTCACTGGATGTTGGATAAAACACTGAAACTATGATGGTAAGTCAAATCCATTAGACACACTTAAAATACTACAAACATTTGAGGAATCATCTCTTATTAATAGTACATATTTTAATCAGCCCTTCAAAAAACTTTTAAATGTACCTGGTAGATCATGTTAGAGTTCAGATTTTCTGAAATAACCTAATGGTTCCCTAAAAGCTGTCTGAGACACCTTGGTACATAGAGAATTGAAAAATGTTTGTTAAGTTTTTGCAAATGTTTGGGATTCCCAAATATTTTAATGATTATAGCAGTATGGACAATGCCTTCTCTTTCTCGTGCCTTAGAATATAAATGGTGACTGCACCCTTAACCTCAAAGGGAAAGTTAACCACATTTAATACCAACTTTCTAGGGTCCTCTGATTATGCCTGCAGAGGATCATGGCTCAAAGACCTAAATTTCAGAGCAAAAACCAAAAAACTCTTACAAGAAAAATATGAGGACAGTCTCATGACATTAACTTTGGCAATGATTTCTTGGATATCACACCAAAAGCAGACACAACAAAAAAAATAGATAAATTATTACAAAATTAACCTTTATGAATCAAAAAACACTATCAACAGGGTAAAAAGGTGACCCACAGGATAGCAGAAAATATTTGCAAGTCATATATGTGATAAGGGGTTAATATCCAGAATACATAAAGAACTTTTAAAATTCAACAATGACAACAAAAAAAACTCAACCAAGTTAAAAGACAGACAAAAGACATGAATAGACATTTCTCCAAAGAAGATATACAGACAGCCAATAAGCACATGAAAAAATCTCAACATCACCAATGATTAGGGAAATACATATTGAAACAATAATGAGCTATCACTTTCCACCTATTTGGATAGTTATTATTGCTCATACACACACACATATACACACACACATACATAGAAAATAAGTATTCACAAGGATGTAGACAAATCAGATTCTTTGTTCACTGCTATTGGTAATGTAAAATGATGCAGCTGCTATGAAATACAGTATGGCAGCTCTTCAAAAAAATTAAACATTGAATTACCATATGATCCAACAATTCCACTTCTGGATATATAACCAAAATAATTAAATGTAGGTTCTTAAACAGATATTTGTACACCAATGTTCATAGCAGCATTATTCACAATAGCCAAAAGGTAGACACACCCTATGTCCATCAACAGATGAATAAATAAACAAAATGGAATATTATTCAGCCTTCAAAAGGAATGAAACTTTGACCCACATCACAACGTGGATGAACCGTGGGGACATTATGCTAATTGAAATAAGCTAGTGACAAAAGAACAGACTCCTCCACTTATTTGAGGTACCTGGAATAGTGAAATTTATAGAGACAAAGTAGAATGGTGGTTGCCAGGGCATAGGGGATAGGAAAATGGGGAGTTATTGTTTAATGTGTACAGAGTTTCAATTCTGGAAGATGAAAAAAGTCCTAGAGGTGGATGGTGGTGACAGTTGCACAACAATGTCATGTACTTAATGACACTGAACTGAACACTTAAAAATGTTAAAATGATAAATTTTATGTGTATGTTACCACAATTTAAAAACTAAAGAACAAATTTTTAAAAAAGAATAATAATGACTAATATGAATTCATACAATGAATCCTTTAAAAACCACTTTAGCCTTAGTTACATATGTATTTTAGGATTAAGGGCTTCAAGGACTTGAATTATCCAGAAAATTTGTATGCAGAGAACCAGTCCTTTGAGGAAGCGAATGATCTCCTGAGAAGAAACCTTATTCATATTAATAAAGAGGTTTGAGTGAGCTTGTTCTGGTCATGTTTTGGAGTGCTTTACTCTGATCTATGCCCTTTGACTGCCTTTTTCATCTGGGAAGGTCTTCTTTGTCTTGCCTACTGCTACCACCATGCATACAATATATACTATGATTCTGGGCCCTCACTGTAGCTGTTTGGAACAGCAAGAGGCACCGACACAAGATGGGTCAACCAGAGGCCTTTGCCAATGGATTTGGAATTGGGAAGGAGACACATGAAGGCGGGAGAGAACAAGGACAGAGAAGATATGATAGACAGCCTCTGAAAAGGCTCCCAGTGATCTCCATGCACTGGAATTGATACCCTCTTTCCTCGAGTGTTCAGCAAACCTAGTGTCTCCCTTCTAACACATAGAAGAGGCAAAAATGATGTGATGTCACTTCCAAGATTAGGTTTCAAAATGACAGAGACTTACATCTTGCTTTCTCTCTCACATGTGCAATCTGATGAAAACCAGCAGCCGTACTGTGAACTGCCCTATGGAGAGGTCCACATTGCAGAGAATGGAGGGAGTTCAGCAGCCAACAGGTCCAACAACTTACAGTGAACTGATTCCTGCCAGGTTGGGATGCAAGTGAGTTTGGGAGCACATCCTCCCTTGCTGAAACCTTCAGATGAGCCCTAGTCAACACCTTGATTGCAGCCTTGAGCGAGACCTTGAGGAAGAGGTACCAGCTAAGCCACACCTGGATTCCTGCCCCCACAGAAACAGTGAGGTAATAAATGTCTGTGGCTTTATACCACTGAGTTTTGGTGTAATTTGTTATGCAGCAATAGACAACTGATACAGAAGAACAGAGGCAGTGACCTTTTGGGAGGCACCAATTAAAACATATAAACATGGCAGTTGAGGATGGCCACATTATACCATGTAAGGAAGCAGAGAAATGGGTCTTAAGAGAAAAAAAAATGTTAAGAATAGGCATGGGGAGAAGCAGAGCCAAGAGTCTGAGTGAAACCATAGTGTGGGTTACCAGTGGCTTCTCAGTTCCAGCCCCTCTGGAGGCCTGGCTACATTCCTGTTTTTGTGTTCTATGAAATCTCTGGTACTTTCTAATAAATTCCCTTTATTTACTTTATTTATCTCACTTGGTTTCTGTAACTTGCAATCAGAATCCTAAAAACCTAGGATGTATCAAGTTGCACAGCTGCAATTTTTGAAGGCAACCAGACACTTGACGATGAGTGTGACAGTTTAAAGATGCTCTTGGCTTGAGAAGTATCCAGATGTTCTGAACCACTTGACTTTGGGTCATAAGAAATTGAACCAACTTCATGAGTATCTAGCTCTCAACCTACTGCTCTAATCAATGATCAACCATGGCAACATGTATGCTGTGTTAGATGGTTTGGATAATATTTGTTCAGAACTTAGAGATCCCAGCTGAAAGCTGTTTGAAATACACAACATTGCCGTTGACATGGAACAAATTGTTTCCCTTTCTTCTAAAGAACACAGTGATATTTTTGGAACGCCCTTATTATGTTACATGATGGAAATACATATCCAGAGGAGGCATATTTTAATTCTTAGAAACAGCCTAACTACATAAAATGTACTATTCTCTCTTAATCCAGTTAAATCTCTATGCTATTTTCTGTTTTAAAATCATGTCACTGTCTAATCACTCACCATCTTAACAAAATTCAAAGCAGTTTACATCTTACAAGCTTGGCAATAAAACGGAGACTTAAAAGCAATAAACATCTTTGAAACAATTCATCAAGCCCTAAAAAGGTGCCAGAATGAGTTTTGGAATGATAAGTTTGAATTTAAAAATCAAAATTTGCTCTCAGACTGGGACTTAAAATGTCACGAATACATTTTTATAGCTAAGTTATAAACCTCGAAAAAAATACAGATGCACTGCAGCGGTTCTTCAACGCTGCCAGAACACCCGTCTGTGGTCCGTTTATGTGCATATACACATATGTGTGCACTATCTGGGTTTCTGCCTTATTTTCACGTACTTAACATTCATTCTTAAGCTGATACATGTTTGGCATGATGCAAAAATGTCTGTTTACCATCTATGTTCCCTGCCTCCACTTGTCCCCAGGCTCCCCAACCATGGTGGACACAACCTTCACCCTCCAAGTCCCAGGCAATGGGACATAAGCAAACCCATCATGCATCAGAGCAGGAAGGTATGTTAGGAGAGGCTGAGTAAGCTTGTTGTCTTGCCCTATTGCTGCCTCCGCCATGCTGGTATGCCACGAGTCTGCAGCCCGCCCCCGACCGCTGACTGCAACAACATTAGACATCCAACTTTATGTCAGGTATTTTAACTTGAGTTTTCTTTCTTTATTTTTGACATCCAACACTTTCTAAATTGTTATTTTCCAAATCATCCTCAGCACAAGTCCTCAGGCTTGGAGTTGTCAATCACTGGTAGGGCTTTTCTTCCATCCCAACTCTACCGTAAACTCTACCTGCCTGGTGTCCCATCCCTCCAGCCCCCATCTGCCCTCTGCACTTAGCTGACTGTCCCACCTGTCCATGGGCAAGTCCCTTCTACCTGCCCAGACGATCACATTTGCAGAGTGACTATTAGCGGGCCATGGGAGCCAGGATCTTGACTGCAATTGACAATTAGTCTCCGTTTGCAGTTATCTCTTTTGAATAATAGCATAAAAATTTGTTTCTGGTCCTGAACTTTATGATGACAATAAAAGTGAGTCTATATAAATGAACTAGAGGCAGTTTGCTAATTTTTTACTTTGTAAAATATGTGCCTGTGCATGTACTGGTTACATGAATGTGTTTGTCCTTCACAAGACCAAACAGCCATTCTCTGTTCCCTCTGCTTGGAATGTTCTTCCCCCAGGCACTTATCTCTCTCCTTCCTTTTCTTCTTCAGGTCCCTGCTCAGATGTCACCTCATTGTAGAGACTTCCCTTCACTGTCCTCAAACAAATAGCAATCCCTGCCCCTCTGCCACACACCCTGTCTGTCTCATCCTACTTCATTTTCCTCCATGCTTCTATCACCCTCTGGCACACCAGTGTTCGTCTTCCTTCACTAGGAGCTAAGGCCCATGAGGGCAGAAACAGCTGTGTGGTCAGAGCCTGGAGCAGACCCTGGCCTTCAGGAGGCTCTCAATAAATATCTGTTGCAGGAATAAATATATATGTTTTATATATACCAAAAAATCAAAATGCAGACATTTTAGTAAATTGTGGTTCTAAGGCTTGATGAGGCTTAGTTGGCACTAGAATTGTCTTACCTTGGCTCTTTCGGATCTTTCTGCATTGCCAGCTTGTCTTTTCTGCTGTATTCTTTTCCCTGTCACACTGATCTATATCAAGTTGCTCCCTTGTATTGTATCTGAAATACTGATTTGCAGAAAATCTCACCCTCTCTGTCTGCAGCTACTCAAAGTGTTCATTATAAGTCAAATTTTGATCAACTCTATGCCTCTAATTATCTTCATTACTGTCAGCTTCTGTACAGTTCTCTGCAATGTTAGAATCAAAAATGTCCTCCCTTCTCCAGTGTACTCTGCACAAGTTGCAACAGCAATGGTCTAAACCGGCATCCTCCCAGGCTCTATTTTGCAGCATGTAGATTTATGCATCACCCCAGACCCACGCACTTGCCTTGGTGTTGCTTGAAGCCATGGAGCTTGGTGGCTGCTGCTACTTCTGCTACAGATGCACGGCCCTGGTCCGCTTCCCTTTTGTTGCCTGGGTGCCTCCTCTTCCACCCAGGCTATGCAAATACCCTAGAACTTCCCTGCTGCTGTTCTGTGCATACAGATATGTAAAAGAGAAGTGAAAAGGTATTAACATACTACACAGGTAAATTTTGATCAATAGGATTTGGAAGCCAATGAAATAAGTCTCTTCCTTTCTCCCTGTTGAAAGATTATTGAGAGATACAGTGGCATCATGCATCCTCTGCAAAGCTTCCCGTGATGCCAAGCAATCCATTCATCATGACATCAGCCATCGTGGCAACCCTTGTATTTTCTCATTCTCCTTTCCTGCCTCTCTCCACTTCTCTCTCACTCTTCCTTCCCTGGGGTTCCCCCCTCAATAACATGTTGGCGCAAAAGCTCTATTTCAGGCTCTGTTTTCTAGATAATTTGGGCTAAGGTTATACACACACACACACACACACACAACTTTTAGAGGAAACACATTAACTTTCAGGCTGAGAGACACACACAAAAAAAAAGGTAAAAGAAAAACTAAAAGCAAAGACAAAACAAAATAAAACAAAACAGTAATCAAAATGATTCTGCTGCCTGGAAGTTATTATCACTTATTTCCTACATCATATGTTAAGAAATTTTCCCTAAGTAGAGTGGCTTGATTTTCTGTGTAATCATGTGGTTCCTACTAATGTGTGGGTTTTAAATATACTTTAGAATATACAATGTGTATTCATATGCAACATTTCATTTCATCCTAAATTAGGAGGACAGGCTTTCTTGGACATGTTATATTAAAGAGTGAACTCAGTTCTTCCTCCCATACCACCTAAGAATGCTTTGACAATCAAGCACTCCTAACCCCAGAATGAAACAATAATGCTGGTGGTTTCAGTCAGTTGATTACAGAAGGTTGAGATCTGTGGTCTAGTGAAGCATTGTGGGATCTTCAAAACAGACCACATCAACAATATTTTAACTTAGGTGTATTTCTATCTCTAATGAAGTTAACTCACATTGTATTATTCACATTGTATTATTCAGGTTCATTTTTTAAAAATATAGATACTTTATGATGTTAGTGAAGTAAAAAGCTTTTTTAAAAAGCCAACTTAAAAATTTCAGTATAAACAGCATGTTTAGAGATTAGTGCCACGAAATCAGAAGAGGTCAAAATTTTGTATAATGAGGTCTAGGTTTGATCCCAATCGTAAACCCTAAAAATTTGAATGCTTAATATTTAGTTGCGAGTTCCTTTAAAAGTCAATACAGGGATAGGCCACCGTCACTGAATCTGTAAGTCAGTTGTTTGGAAGCTGGAATGTGTTTCCTTGTAAACAATATCCCACATGGTGATTAAGTCCCAAGCCAATCCTCAATGCCTGTTTAACCTGTAATGTACCTGAATCCTATCTCAGGGGGTTATGTGTGTGAAAAGAAACAAAGGGAAAGGAGAAAATGAACTTTCTCTGGTTTTCTGGGCCCAGAGCCATCTTGCAACAACTTTTGAAAAAGGACAAATTTGACTTTGGTCTCATCTCACTTTCTGTTCTTCAGCCCTTTCCTACCCTTTGGTATTCTCGGAACACCTCATCAGCAGGGAGCCCACACTTACTCCACACCCCACCATCCACTGCTCCTCCAGGGCCTGCTCCCCCAAGGTCTCTCCAGGATCACAGGACCTGCCCCTCTCAGATGCTCAGGACAGGCACAATCTGCTCAACTAATGTGGGACTAGGGTACTAGCCAATCATACACCACCACCCCGCCAGGAGTTTAGACGGTCAAAACAGGCTGGTGTTATATAAATGGTTGTTAATGTAAGAGCGTTTGTTGACATATTAGATAACTGAAGAGAATATTCCAGGGCCTGACACATGTGGGGTGACCAGCCCCTCTAGACCAGAGCATATTGTGGATACATTTTATTGCAATGATAGATTTCAGAACACCAAGGGACAAGAGATCTCTCAAAGGGTTTCTTCAGCTCCTAATTCCTTATCAAATGGTGGGCTGTGCAGGGCAGACTGGTTTTGCAGGACTCTGTGCTCTGTATCAGCTCCTCCAAGATGACTCTACTCTTCATGGCTTCTTTATTTCTGAAATTACAGATGTCTTAAAAAAAAAGTTTTGATGTGTTTTCCCTGCCTCTCATGATAGTGCCGGGGTCTCTGCTGGGAGGTAGAGAAGGCAGACAGAGCAGTTGGGTGGCAGTTGTCACTTGGACACATGGATGCTTGCTAATTGGGGACTGATTATTGAATATGTAAAAGAAAAACCTGGACATCTGAGAATAACTTCTGTTTTAGATAAAAATATAAACTTCCTTATTTACCAAAATGTTTGTCATTAAAAGAATATCAGACCCTTTTGCATTAAATTCAAGGATTAATAGTCAGCAGTGAGCTGTGTGTTTGCTCCTTGAGCTTGGGAACCTCCCAGTCCCTGCTGACCCTCATGCCCCTCCCCTGCCACCAGCACCTAGAGCACTGATTTGAGGATAAAAGGTGTTCAATAAGGGGGTATAAATACCCAGTAGTGGGATTGCTGGATCAAATGTTAGTTCTACTTTTAGTTCCTTGAGGTATCTCCATATTACTTTCCATAGAGGTTGTACTAGTTTGCAGTCCCACCAGCAGTGTATGATTGTTCCTATCTCTCTGCATCCCCACCAACATTTGTTGTTTTGGGACTTTTTGATATAAGCCATTCTCACTGGAGTTAAAGGAAAAGAAGACATTCTATAAAAAAGACACCTGCACTCAAATGTTTACAGCAGCACAAGTCACAATTGCAAAGATGTGAAAACAACCCAAGTGCCCATCAATACATGAGTGGATTAATAAAATGTGGTATACATATACCATGGAGTACTAGTCAGCCATTTAAAAAAAGGTGAACTAATACCTGTTGTATTAACCTGGATGGAACTGGAGACCATTCTTCTAAGTGAAGTATCACAAGAATGGAAAAACAAACATCACATGTCTTCACCATTAAATTGGAACTAATCAATCAACACTTATGTGCACATATGGAAGTAATATTCATCGGGGATCGGGCAGGTGGGAGGGAGGAGGAAGGGATGGGTAAGTTCACATCTAACAGGTGCAATATGCACTGTCTGGGGGATGAGCACTCTTGTAGCTTTGACTCGGGCAGTGCAAAGGCAATTTTATGTGAACAAAAAGTGGGTGTATTAAAAGTCAATTTACTAAAACTCCTATTTATTACTCTAAAAGCCACTGAATATATCCAAGGGTAGAAAGAAGCTGCAAATAACTCACATAGCCATTGAAAAAGCCTTTTTCCCCCCCCTTAAGCCAGGTAGTAGAAACGAAGACACAGAACTTAGTGCCACACCTCCAGCTCATCAGCTGTCCAACCAGGCAGCCCTTGGACCAAAATCAATTGTGAATTAGAACCCAGGAAGTTTCTGTCTCCACCCATCACAGATGAGGGAGAGAAAGTCAGCTGGGAGCAGGTGGGAAGGGTCGCAGCCTGGCACTCTAATCTGAGCCTGTTACCCCAACTAGTCTCTTAGGATGCTACAATTCAGGATCTTAGAAGGCTGCAGATCCCTGCAGAAAAGGTAAGGGGCACAGTGGAGTAAAAGTGGCCGAATGGATCCAGGAGCTTGCCCCAGATAGCAATTCAGGATGGGCTGGACAGCACTCTGGGTGCCTGAGGAACAGGCCATGTCTGACATTCAGGGAGAGCCCAGAAAGCAGGACTGAGCTGTCACAGCACAACACAGCCCACGAGACAGCAGGTAAGGCCAGGAGAGGGAGTCACCATGTACCAGGAGCCCTCAGTTTTGAATCAGCAACTACATTTCCTTAGAACATTCCAGAAGCTGCCTTCTCTCTAGGATGGAAGATACCTCCCACCCACATTCACACCCTCCCCAAACCTCAAGTCTCTCTCTTTTATTGTGTACATTATAAATTTAGGCTAAAATAAAAGCACTGTTATTATATGTGTATTGGGCACTCTTATTTTACAGTCCTCTTTTGTTATCCTTTCATTATTTATGAAAGACATGAGCAAAGCTCCACCCTGCCTCGCTGAGATAAGGAGGGTGGGGTAAGAGGTGGGAGATCTCAACAAGAGCCTCATGGGCAGCAGCCCTTGCAGCAGCTAGATGCCCTCGAGGAAGGCAGAACCCAGGGCTCTAGACTGGATTAGTAGCACCACCTGCCCTGTGGCTCTCCTATCAGCCCCAACCTTGGAGCTGCTGGGTTTGTTTGACAAAGGAAGCATCTTCCCTTATAGTCACCCCCTGCCTGATTATTGTTCTGGTGTGAATATTTGCCTTCTTATGCTTTTGATACACAATCAAAAGACTGGTATGAGTAGTGTTTATATAATATTTTTATTGACCTTGCAGAAAGAAAAATAAACCTTATAAAGTCAAGCTGAGAGAAGCACAGAATTTTGCATTTGCTCCTAAAGAATGGCTTAATGAAGTAAATTTAAAAGAAATTTGGTTTCATTTAAGAAATCACCTTCTCTAAAGAGTACATTTTAGAAAAACTAAGTATTACTTGTCCCATGAATTTCAACATACTTAATTCAACAAACATTACTGAGTACCTGCTATGTGCAGTGCTCTTTACTAGGCATGGGTACACAGTGAGCAAAACTAGACAAGCTCTTGCATCCCAGTTCTAAGGAAGATACCTCCTAATTGGTAAGAACTTGGGGACCTCTCTTCTCTTGGCCCCTATAAGGAAATATCATATTTCTAATAATTTGTCCTTTGTTTGAGATGCTTTGTAACTTGCTCAGGAGAAGAGCTCAAATTTACACTTGGAGAGAAACTGTGAGGTCCCCAGTGAATTGGGGTAACTGTGAAATGAATAAGTACCAGTTGGTCTGTGGGAAGATCTGTTACCACACAAAGGCACCAGACAGAAAGTTCTGGAACCAACTGACATCTTCACCTTATTTTTGCTCCCAGTAGCATCACCACTCAAGGTGATGTTATGTTTTTTATACTCCATTTTCTCTTTTTAGTGCAGGTGAATGAGCCTAAAGATCCCCCTGGAGAAAGAAAGGAAACTTCCCTTCTGAGCTAGTCCTTTAGATGGCCTCACTGGGCAGTGCCCATTGATGGAGTCAGAGCTGTCAGGATCAGTTGCAATGACTGGCTCTGCTGTTGCCTAGTTTATTCACTCACTCTGTCTAGACTCCAATTTCTGGAGCTTTTAGTGACTCATTTTTCAACAAAGTGAAAGTAACTTCACTTTACTTTGCCTTAAGCTCTATATAACCTAATATTTAATGTGCCCTGAGTAATACTATGTGTACCGCCATCAAAAAGCAGTCTGCAGACATCCCAGAATATCACATCACTTCGACTTCGATCCTAATCACATATTAACCCTCTTATAGAAATCTCAGTCTTGTGAAAACTTGTATCCGAGAACCCTGTTCAAGCTACACTGTTGACCTAAATGCTTTCAACAATGCCTTTATATATCTCATATTTGGTGTGCAATAGCTTAAAATGCCATAGCCTCACTTTACGGTCGGTTTTGAGTTGTTTAACTGCTGTTTGTTCCTTTAACACCTAACTCATTATCTTCAAAGCCTAGAACAGTCAGATCATAAAGGCTGATTGTTCAGGGCACCTTAAATGCTCAGAGTACAAAGCCACCAGCAAAACCTTCAGGATTTTTCCAGTAACAGCCAACTATAACTGTGCAAACACCTCATTATGAGACTTAACCGTGCCGTGCTTTCAATAAGGACTAGTCATAGGGCTGAAAAACTTGCTTGGGATTCTATGACTCTGGGGCTCTTAGAAGAAGGGGGCTATTCTTTGTCTGCCTAGAGGTTGTCAGAGAACTGAAGTCAGAAGCTCAAAGCAACACGACACAGTGTGACTCTGGGCGTGCCTAGCCCAGTGCAGTATTGCCTCGTTGATGTCCCTACAACTTTCCCGTTCCCTCACCAGAATGCCCCTTCCCTTCGTTGTGGGACATCCCTCTTCAGACTAATAAGGTGTAATATTCAAAGCCACTCCCTGAGCTAATACAGAGATTTTACTTTCCTTCAAGACCTTTATTTCTGCTGATTCTATAAGATCATTTGAAACAGGTTTGCCCTGCTCTGGAGTGGGTTTCTTCACATCCACGTGTCCTGTGCCTAACCAGAACTCTCTTTCTTTCCCCCCAGGAGCCAATCTCTTTGACACACTCTTTTCTTTCAAGCTCCTCATTTTTATTTTTTTATTACTTTCATTTTTTATCTCATTTTTTCCATAAATGTTTGTCAAGGATCCACTATCAGCCAGAAACCATTCCTGAGCCAAAGATGTGGTAGCGAAAGAGCCAGCCAAGACCCCTGTTCTCATGGAGTTTAGAGACTAGGGGATAATATTATAACAGCTACAATTATCAAGTGCTATAAACTTGACACCCATTACCTCCTTTAAATCTCACACCAATCTTTTGAGGAAGGCATTAGTACCCCCGTTTTACATGTGAGAAAAGTCAAGCTGAAGAGTATGACCTGGGGACCCCAGTGATCAGGATTGGATCCTTGACTGAATCTGCATCCACCCACTGCGGCTAGTTAGCAAGATCCAGCCAGGGGACCCGGTGCTGTCTGTGCTCCACCATCCAAAATTCCTTCATGCACGTGGGCCTTTTCCCCTTTCCTTTGGCGTCATGATCACACATCCCAATTGCCTTTCTTCGTTGTCTCAGAGGCTCCTCAGTAATTCCCACTTGCACAGAACAACTACTGTATCTGTATTCATGATCACTTTCACCACATAATTACCAAATGGGAAAACATCTGTAACATAACAGGTTTCCTTCCTCTCTTAATTATGGGCTTAGCAATCAGAGGAACTTTAATATTTAATATCTAAGCAAAATCCTTAAAGATTACCAAGTGATGTACCACTTTTGATGTAAAATCAGAGTTAAAGTGAACTCTAAGCAAATTGACTGTATTTGCCTGACACACTGGCAGGCCAGAGGCTGGAAGAAAGAAAGCATTTAAACTCATTAGCGCTGACCTGTATACCCAAATTGTGTCTCAGCTCTGGTCCTTGCTTTGCTTTTTGCTCATGAATTATGCAGGCAATTTAACTCGTAAAGATAAAGGAGACTTTCATTGTCAACACCCCTCCACACCCACAGGGTGCAGATAAGTCAATAAACAAGCTGCTAATTATATTAAATGTTTTTTGCAATGTATGATTCAATGTTGTTTGCCGTGAAAACCAACCTTCCTTACTTTGAATATTTACTTTCTTGCCGCATTGTGCTTTGTCTCCAATAAGAGCTGGAGGGCCGCCAATATTGTCCTCTGACAGGTGACAGATTTCAGGAATGATCAGAGTAGATCACTAAGTGATCTTTTATACATTAAAATGAAATACCAGTACTTCCTAACAGATGACAACTTGAAACTAAGGGGGAACAATTTCTATTCATAATAAACTATCCTAAAGATTCCTGACTATGAATATTTATAGGAGGTCACTAAGAGTAGCTTGATGTTACCAAACATGTTTTAAAAGCAATCACCTAAGGATTCTGTTGTGTTTGGTTTTTGCTGGTGTCATCACCATATATGCAGCAAGATTTCAAGATGTCTGGTTAAGGCCCTGGAGGGTTTACTTTGCACTACATAAGATGGTAGAGCCAAAAAAAGACATCTCCCAAAAAGTGATGTTAAATAAATGATGATGAACCCCAGGTTTGCTGGGTAACGGAAGGTAACAGGGCAGAAGCTAGAAGGTCACGGACTGGCAGGACAGCTTCAGATAAAAGGTGGGAACCAAAATTACGAATAATGCAATGCTTTTGGAACCCCCTTTTGCATGTTGCTGGCACGTGTGCATATCCCTGATGGCTTTACCTTGGCACAAAAAGGAAACCTATTTATTTCTTACTGGGTGCTAAGAGACCTGGTTTAGAATATTAGTTCTCTGCTTAACCAGCTGGGTGGCTTTAGGCTAATAAATTAACCTCTCTGAGTATGTTTCCTACCACTTCCCTGGCAGAGCTGTTTTAAGGATAAAGTACAATATGACTTAGTGCCTGGCCCATGGAGGTGCCCATTTGCGGCTTTTTTGTTCACTTACAATTTATTATTATTTTTATTTATTGCTGCTGCTGCTGTTGTCGTCACTGCCACTTATTTTCTGGGTTGACATCGTTTATATTATTTTTCCCAATTATTATCTTCCCTTCCCCTGGGAGGATTATATTAAATATTTCCTTGGCCCTTTTGGCATTAGGCTTGGCCATGTGAATTCTTTGAGCCAATGAATGTACATGAAAGTGATGCACATCCCTGTAGAGCAGAAGCTTCTAAGTAATCTTACAGTGCTGCCATTACTCTTGTTCTGCTGCTATAAGTCCGACAAATCCCAGACAGGGACTCCTTCAGCCTGGATCCCGGAATGAAGAGGACAAGTAGAACAGAGCCATGGTTGACCTATACCCGACATGTCAAATGAGTTAGAGCTAAACCTGTGTTGTAAGTCACTGAGAGTTGTTTGTAACTGCAGCAGAAACAAGAATAAGTTCTGATACATCTAATACATACCTTTGGTTTATAGGGTTGGGGGATTGGTGGGGCAAACTTTGCAGCTATCATCCCACCTGTCTTTGCAGATTCTACTCCAAGCTTCCCATGATATTAATACTCAGTGGTTGAGAATCTTGAGGACGTCCAACAATAGAAAATCTTCACCAGTCATTTTTATTTCTCAGTCACTTCTCACTACCCACACACTGAAACCCCCATCCATCCATCCTATGTTTGCACAGAACCTCTAACTAGAACATCTTCAAGTACAGAAAAGGATTTATGCTAAGAATTATTAAGACAAATTGTTAAGAAAACAATGCCTATGATACAGAAAGAATCCTAAGAAACATGTCTAGCAAACATATAGAAGCAGAAAAGAAGGCATTTTTCTCCGGGGAGAAATCTGTAAACCCTTGTTGGGCTCCCACTGTTCTAAGAGCCGTAGAGAATACAAATGTGATTAAGGCCCTGTCCTCCATGAGGCTGTGGGTAAAGGAAGATAAGATATAGCACAAATAACCACAATTCCAAGTGATGTGATAAGTCCCATCGGGAGATACAAACTGGTATGGGATCACAGAGGAGCAAGACAGGACCTCCAGCCGAGGTCAGAAAAGGCTCGTAGAAACAGCTCATCACTGTGCTGCAATTCTGCAGGCTGAGTAGCATTCTAGGTGGCATATATTGGAGTGAAGGAGCATTCCAGGGGAAGAGAACATCAGAATAAATGTATAAGCATAGGAAAATTCAAGTTATTTTTAGGAAATGGTGAGCAATTCTGTTTGATTAGAGTAAGGGGATCATGAGGAAGTAGCGGGAAGCCAGGCAATAGTTTGAGTGTGTTGGTGCTGAGTCAGGGAGGGCACTGAAAAAACCAGGAGGGGCAATGACTTCTTGGGAAGACATTCTACATCTTTGAACAGGGAATGACTCACCAGCACTGCATTTGTTCCAGGTTCTATATAAACAAGACAATCAAATGCCATGGCTAAAGAGCAAGGATTACAGTAAGATCTGTTTAAGACAGTGGCCCAAGCACATATGTTTTACTCCCTCTCTTCCCCCAAAATCCCACTGAAATAACAATAAACAAGTACAAGAGCATTAGAGGGAGTCTACCAACCTGCCAGAGATTTCAATAAATTTTAGAAGATGGATAATTGATAAGGTCACATTTGTGGTTAAAAAAGAAAGCAGAAAGTCTCCACTCAATGTCAGAAGTAGTAGCCACCCTTCTTGGTAAGCTCACCATATGCCTGAAGCTCCAAACTGGTGAGTAAGGAGAATGGAAAACAAAGCGAAAGTCTGATGGTAACTGAAGGTCTAGGACACAATGTCCCACCTTCACCTCTGCTTTCTCAAGCCAGCAGTGGAATTCACCTCCAGGTTAAAACTGAGAAACTGCTCTCTAAAAAGGTTATAATCCACCCAGGAAGGGCTAGGGGTACTAGCCTGTGGGTTGCAAAGGCCCTCCTCATTTAGGCAGAACAGAATATAAACACAGTTGGCCCTCTGTATCCATGGGTCCCACGTCTGCATTCAACCAACCGTGGAAAATATTCATGAAAAAAAAAGGGATGGTTGTATCTTTATTGAACATGTACAGACTTTTTTCTTCTCGTTATTTTTTAAACAATACAGTATAACAACTATTTACATAGTATTTACATTGTATGAGGTAGTATAAGATATCTAGAAATAATTTAAAGTATATGGGAGCATATGCATAGGTTATTTGTAAATACTAAGCCATTTTACATAAGGGACTCCAGCATCATGGATTTTGGTGTCTGAGGGAGGTCCTGGAACCAATGCCCAGGCGTAGCTACCGAGGGGTGACTGTCCTGGACATGTTAACAGTGTGAAAGTGATGAAACTGCTATCAGGAGAAAAGATGGAGCAGTATTTCCTCCCCCAAGAGGTATCTGGAGATATTGTCTAAAGTTGACGGATTAAGAGAGGTGGGAGTACATTATTTAGAAGCATGAAGGTGATCAAAACAAGATCCAAACTTTGTAACACAACTAACCAAAAGCGAGACGTGAAGAGTGGAGAGAAGATTAAGCACGCTGAATTTCTTATCCTTCACAATGGGAAGTTACTGGATATATTTACATTTTTCTGAAGTACGACAAGAAATATTGCCATCATCACGTGATTTAGATTTACAGAGGTAGCCACTGGAAGAACAAAAACAGACAAAATTAAGAATTGTGTTTTCTGTGGGCTGAAGCTTGGGTGGGGTGGGTGACAGGAGGGGCTGGGGGAGAACATTTTTATTTTATTTTGTATTGTGTTATGTTTAAATGTTTTTAAATGGATAAATATTTACTATTAAAATTTAAAAATAGAAAAAGAGAGCATTTGAATTTTACTTCAAGACCCAGAAGACGGCATTAGTAATAAGCTCTTTCTGGATCCCAAGAATTGTCAGGAAAGCTACAAGTATCACAAGTCTACTATGGGTTTGTCTTCCTTCTGATGTTTATGGCCCTACCCTTACATGGTTTTCTTTTCATAGAAATAAAAAAGTGGGGGGAGCCAAGATGGCAGACTAGAGACATCGCTTTTCAGATCATCCCAGCTGGAAGGTAGAATATTGGACTGAGGAAAGCAGAGAGCAGTTGCAGCTCAGGTGTGGATCACAGGGAGAGACAACAGAGATGTCTGGGGACTGAACCAAGAAAAACTGCAAAGTTGAGAAAGAAGAAGATAGAGAGGAAATAGCGGAAAGTACCAAACCGTGACAGGCTCGGAGCCCAGTGAAAGGGTAAGGGGGGCTTCCCCTCCTCCACATAGGTACCTTCAGTGAGCATTGGGACATAAAACATTTTGGAGGCACTTCCAGCATCCATGTGCCCAGGCACATCCGCTAAATAGGTGTAGCAGAGTGAACCAGCTATCCACAGGAGTTTGGGTGTTCGAAAGGGACACTTTTCAGGAGAGTGCCACAAGAGATCGGTGTACTGGCTGTCTTACACCTAGACACTTCCTCCTCTGCACCCCCTCCAATCTCAGCATTAGAGAGAGTAATTTTAGCTCTCAGGCCAGCTGGTAACCACGGTCCCTCCCTCCCATTGCAACCACGAGAATACTCAAGTAGCACACGAACAGCTGTGTCTCCACAGTGGGTGGACATTCCCAGCCAAGCCTGCCACTGAGAGTGGGGCTGCTGCAATTTGTGAGCTTCCTGCCCACAAGCATTTCATGGGATTGCACACTGGCAGCTTAGAGAGGTAGATCGGAACTGATGCCCCTCCCCAAGACACAAGAGTGGTGCAGGGGGACACAGGGGAGATCTCAGTCCTAGAGAAGGGGTTGAGGAAGCCCTCGTGGACATATCCAACAGGAGAGTGTGGAGGGGCACTGAGGAACAGAGATCTGTGAGCATGCCCATCCCCCCCCCCGCTGGAGAATCACCATATTGGATAAAGGTGCAGCGCTTGGAGTGAATTAGCATAGCCCCTGCTTCCCATGATAACCAAATGCCTCTGGTGTGCTGGCTGAACAGGAGCAGGGGCCCCTCCTCCCACTCATTACAATAGTGTGTGCAGCCTGAGCCGAGAAACTTGTGAGTGGCCACTTCTCCCAGGTGGGAGTGTGTCCCTGGCAGGGGCCACTGAAGACAGATAGGCCTGCCTCTCTCCCCTTTGGGTCTTGTGGCAGAACAGGCATGCACAATTGAGAATATCCCCACCCACAAGTGTCCCATGGAGACACACGCTAGTGGCTCAGACACACAGACTGAGGGGTAGTTTGAGAGCTGGTCTCGGGCAGTAAGGGAACTCATGCAAATTGATCTGATAGGAGAGTACTGTGGAGTTACAGGGAGTGAATAGGGAGAGTACCCACCCTACCCCGCAGAGAAACTGTGCTAGTGGACAAGAGCAGAAAGAGCCTGGCCTGAAGCCTTAGCTCTCAAGTGATTAGGCATCCCCCTCGGGAACAGCCTACCCAGTTTGGAGAGATTGCCCTGAACTTCATACCAGTGACTTCCCCTAGTGGCCAGATAAGCAACCTCTGAGACCTGCCAAAGCCTGGCAAAGCCTCTCTGGCTTTTGCAATCCAGTCATAATTTGTCTTGCTCCTCCCCCTACCTCAGGGGAAGTAGAGATCAAGCAAACTTCTGGGAGCTACAGGGCCCCTTATAAAGCTTGGGTCATTCGTATGCCCCACTTGGGGGACCAGAGCATACCACAGGAACAAAAAACCCTCTCAGCAGCTAGCTCTTCCATACAAACACAATTATGACAGGGAGAACAACCCCATAGCTAAACATAGCACCTTCCAACTCAAGCAAACAGAAAGCAGCTGATTCACACTCACAAGTACCAGACACTATCACTGAGATTAAGCTGGGGGAACTAGCTCACTACACACTGTTGAGAAGAGGTGAAGATGGCAGGTCAGAGGTAACCCAAGAGGTACACCTAACTTGCTAAAACACCCCATAGGCAACTCAGGACCAGCACTCCTCTCTCTGGCATGCTCAGGGATCAATCTTTGGGGACCTGGACACAGGCCCATAAGCCAAGCCTAGCACACCCAGGTCTCAACTGAGAGGCCAGATGAGAAGGAATCAGCAAAATAACTCCAGAAACATGAAAAATCAGAGCAAAAGGACATCCCCAAAAGAAAACAATAACTCCTTACCAATGGATACCAACAGAAACAAAAAGATTTAAATGACAGGTGAAGAATTTCAAATATAGATTATAAGGAAGCTCAACAAAATACAAGAGAAAACAGAAATCCAACACAAAGAAACCACAAAAACAATGCAGGAAATGAATGAAAAGTTTACTAAGGAAATCAAATTATTAAAAAAAAAACCCAGAACTTCTAGAAATGAATAATTCATTCAAGGAAATACAAAACACAGTGGAAAGCCTTAATAGGCTAGATCAGACAGAAGATAGACTCTCAGAGCTTGAAGACAACACCTTTAAGTTAAACAAGTCAGTCAAAGAGAAAGAACTGAGAAATAAGAGGAACAAACAAAACCTACAAGAAATATGGGATTATGTAAAGAGGACAAACATGAGAAACATAGGCATTCCTGAGGGCAAAGAAGAAAATACACAAGGGTTGGAAAACCTATTTGAGGGAGTAATTGAGGAAAATTTCCCTAGCCTTGCTAGAAATCTAGATATCCAGGTAAAAGAAGCTCAAAGAACCTCGGGAGATTCACCATGAACAATCACCATGACACATAGTCATCAGACTGGCCAAAGTAAACATGAAAGAGGCACTACTACAAACTATAAGGCGAAAGCATCAGGTAACTTACAAAGGAAAACCCATCAGACTAACTGCAGACTTCTCAACTGAGACCTTATAAGCCAGAAGGGATTGGGGCCCCATTCTCAGACTTCTCAAACAGAATAATGGCTAGCCGAGAATTTTGTATCCTGCAAAACTAAGTTTCTTATGTGAGGGAGAAATAAAGACATTCTCAGACAAGCAAATACTGAGAGAATTTGTCAAGGCCAGACCTGCCCTTCAGAAGTACTCAGAACTGCATTGTACACAGATGAGAACAATAGACACCCACCAGTGTAAAATCACCCAAAAGCTAAAGGTTAGAGCTCAGATACCACAATGGCTCAAGAGGTAAAATAAAGCAATAACATTCTACTCAACAGGATGATCAGAAATCCACCCTATCAATTCTTTCAATAAATGTGAATGGGTTGAACCCACTGAAGAGACATAGGCTGGCTGAATGGATAAAAAAATACAACCAAAGTATCTGCTGTCTTCAGGAAACACATCTAACCCACAGGACTCATTCAGACTTAAGGTGAAGGGATGGAAAATGATATTCCATGCAAATGGAAACCAAAAGAAAGCTGGTATAACCATTCTCATGTCAGATAACATAGACTTCAAATCAGCAAAAGTAAAGAAAGACAAAGATGGTCATTATATAATGGTAAAAGGAACAATTCAGCAAAAAGACATAACAATCCTAAATATTTATGCATCTAACACATACCTCAATATTATAAAAGCCATATACGACAAACCCACAGCCAACATCATACTAAATGGGGAAAAATTGAAAGCATCCCCACTTAAAACTAGAACCAGACAAGGTTGCCCTCTATTAAGACATGAACAGAAGCTTTTCAAAAGAAGATAGACTATTCAACACAGTGCTGAAAGTCCTAGCCAGAGCAATCAGACAAGAGAAGGATATCAAGGGTATTCAAATGGGGACATAAGAGGTCAAACTATCGCTCTTTGCTGATGATATGATCTTATATCTAGAAAACCCCAAAGATTCTGTCAAGAGACTCCTGGAATTGATAAATAAGTTCAGCAAGATCTCAGGTTACAAAAATCAATGTACACAAATCAGTAGCATTCATATACACCAACAACAGTCAAGCTGAGAATCAAATGGAAGACTCAATACCTTTCACAATAGCAACAAAGAAAATAAAATACCTAGGAATATATTTAACCAATGAGGTAAAATACCTCTACAGGGAGAATCACCAATCACTGAGAAAGGAAATCACAGAAGATACAAACAAATCAAAAAACATATCATGCTCATGGATCAGCAGGATCAACATTCTTAAAATGTCTATACTACCCAAAATGATTTACATATTCAATGTAATTCCCATAAAAATACTAAGATCATTTTTTGCAGCTCTAGAACAAATAATTCTATGCTTCATATGGAACCAGAAAAGACCCTGAATAGCCAAAGCAACCTTAAGCAAAAAGAAGAAATCAGGATGTATCTCCTTACCAGACTTCAAGCTATACTATAAGGCTATAGTAACCAAAACAGCATGGTACTGCCACAAAAACAGAGACATACACCAATGGATCAGAACAGAGAATCCAGATATAAAACCATCCCCATACTGCTATCTGATCTTTGACAAAGCAGACAAAAACATACACTGGGGAAAATAATCCCTATTCAATAAATGGGGCTGGGAAAATTGGATAGCCACATGTAGAGGACTGAAACAGGATCTGCACCTCTCAACATTCACAAAAATTAATTTGCAATGGATAACAGATTTAAACCTAAGGCTTGAAACTGTAAGAATTCTGGAAGAAAATGTTGGAAAAACTCTTATAGATATCAACCTGGGCAAAGAATTTATGAAGAAGACTCCAAAGGCAATCACAGCAAGAACAAAAATAAATAAATGGAACCTGATTAAGTTAGAAAGCTTCTGCACAGCCAAGGAAACAATCAATAGAGCGAATAGACCACCTACAGAATGGGAGAAAATATTTGCATGCTATTCATCCAATAAAGGGCTAGTAACTAGAATCTACACAGAACTCAAGCAAATCAGCAGGCAAACATCAAGCAACCCCATTAAAACGTGGGCAAAAGACATGAACAGAAGCTTTTCAAAAGAAGATAGACTAATGACCAATAAACATATGAAAAATTGTTCAACATCTCTAATCATAAGGGAAATGCAAATCAAAACCAAAATGAGATATCACCTAACTCCAGTGAGAATGGCATTTATCAAAAAGTCCCAAAACAACAGATGCTGGCATGGATGCCGAGAGAAAGGAACATTTGTACACTGTTAGTGGGACTGCAAACTAGTACAACCTCTAAGGAAACTAGTATGGAGATACCTCAAAGAACTAAAAGTTGACCTACCATTTGATCCAGCAATTCCACTACTGAATATTTACCCAAAAGAAAAAAGACATTTTATAAAAAAGACACTTGCACTCAAATGTTCATAGCAGCACAATTCACAATGGTAAAGATGTGGAAACAGCCCAAGTGCCCATCAATACATGAGTGGATTAATAAAATGTGGTATATGTATACCATGGAGTATTACTCAGCCATAAAAAATGGTGAACTAATACCTTTTGTAACAACCTGAATGGAACTGAAGACCATCCTTCTAAGTTAAGTATCACAAGAATGTAAAAACAAATAGCACATGTACTCACTATTAAATTGGAACTAATTGATCAACACTCATGTGCAGATGTGGTAGTAAAATTCAATGGAATTCAAGCAGGTGGGAGGAGGGAGGAGGGGATGGGTAAATTCACTCCTAACTGGTACAATGCACATTATCTGGGTGATGGACACACTTATAACTTTGACTCAAACTGTATAAAAGCAATTCAGGTAACCAAAACTTTTGTATCCCTGTAATATTCTGAAATAAAAAAGAAAAAAAAACAAAGAAAAAAAGTTTCGTTTCTATTATGTGAGCCCTACACTTGGGCTTCCTCTTGTCAATTCAATTAGCAGTGTCTAGTTTTACAGTTCCCAGGAACAACTGGGGCCAATACAGCATCACAGGAGCTCTAGGTATTTTGGAGCAGTCTTAAAGAGTCTAAAGAAGAAAATGACAGATATTCACTGTTAAACATGTAGTTGCATATAAAAATTACTATAGGTTATTCCTAAAAATTTTAAAAATTGGTTAATTTAAACATGCCTAATTGCTTCTATTTTCCTTAGCCTGGTTTACTGTACACTGAAATTTGCATGAGAGGGCTATGAAGAAAGATTTAAATGAAGTTATTTTCCTAATAAGATTTTAAGTAGGCAGATGTTTTCCCCAAGGACCTGTTCAAACATCAGAACATACAGAAGAACATCATGAGAACCAGAGAAAGAGTGCATTTTTAGCTATCAAATTTTTGCATCATTTTTAAGCCAAATCTTTGTACGTTTGAGTTTCCAACATACCATCTTTGAACTGGCGAAATTAACCTTTGTCCAACAGTAAGTTTTCCACTGAAGAAATATGGAAAACTCTAAATATTTACCCTGAAAATTCTCCTGAGAATATTATAGTTTTAAAAAATGTTAATTTATACAGATATGAAGTACTCAATTAGGCTCATGCTCAGAGCAGTCCTCTCTGACAAGAGCCGCCTACCATCTGTGAAGTCAACTATTTCCATGTCCAGTGATCCCAAGCTCATCATTTTAGCTGTCGAGATTGAAATTCTCAGTCAGTCACAAATACATCTGTTCCATCCCCTTGTCCTCCTCTGATGTTCATTTAGGTCGTGATTTTTTTTTCTTCTTTTCTAATCAACAGATTTGAAAGCGACGCCACAGAAAGCATGTGTAAACAATTTCATTTTCATGGCCGATGAAACAACCACTAGCTCATTCTACGGATCCAGAAGGCTGCTCATTTTTCTGTTCTTTAGAAAGAAACCAGTGGCAGGTGGAATAGAAAATCGGCAGTTCAGGCAGGGCTGTGGCAGGATTTCATTTTCTATCCCCTTCTCCAGATCAGGAGTCACTTCAGACCTGCATAGAGTCAACTCCTCAATTCTAGAAGATCTGACCTTATCAGAGATTCCATAACCTCTAGCAATTATTAATAGTTACTACAGCTAAATCTCTCAAAGTCATTTTTTTTCTCTCTTTGGTAGGTAAGCCTAGCAGTTGAGTGGAAGTCCTCCTTTTCAAAGGATTCATTCATTCTGTTCAGTGTCACAGAACTCTGTGGGAGGACAGAAGAGGTCATTTGGTCCAGTCCCCTGACTTCAGGTAGATGAGGTCAGATTCACTCTGAAAAAGACCTGTTTCAGGAAGCCTTCCACAAACTGCACAAAACTGGATTGATGCCTTTCTTTTGCACCCCCAAGACCCAATACCTTCCTTTGTCATAGCACTTACATGCCAACTATATCATCTACGGCCTTGCCTGACTCTTCAACCAACCTTTAAGTTCTTTGAAGTCAGAAGTTCCAGAGTCTTCTGTGTACCCATGCTGTGTGCCTGGCACATCGTGGCTCTCAATAAACAGATGGTGAACAAATTTTACAGATGAAGACACCTCAGCCCCAAAGGAGGTAGATGTTTCCAAAGTCCTAGAACAAGTACAGCATCATGAACAGGAATTGTCTGAAAGTAGCCCTGATTGTCAGAAAAAGATAGCTACCAGGGAAAGGGACTATAGGTGACTTGGCTTCCCACAGGAGCAGCTGGAATTTCCAGACACCTTCTATATATAAAGAGCTTGTACCCCCAATCCCAATAACCTGGCACGAAGCTGCCTGTGAATCTTCCTAGTAGAGTTTCGCCATTTAAGGGAAAAAAATAAAACAACAAAACCCCCAGAACTTCCAGTTAAATTTTAATTTCAGAAAAACAACATATAATTTTTTATTCATTACACTATATGGGACACACATGCTAAAATGTATTCATCATTTATCTGAAGTTTGAATTTAACTGAGCATTCTGTACTTTATATGGCAACCCAACCTGCCCCCACCATGCACACAAATGGATGGACACAGCTGCCTTCCCATGCTTATCCTGTAACAACAGAGACCACAGGGTGCCGTCTCTGCAGGTAAGGTAGACCCACACTGCAGGACCCGGGCACCCAGACCCTGGCATGCCTCTTGGGGGACAGATAAAATGATCCTTCTCTTTTGCTGAGCCCTGGCTTGTGTGTGTTTCCCCTTGTCCAGTAAAACCTATTTCTTGATCTATGCTCTGTGCTGTGGTGGAATTCATCAGACCCCTGGCTCAGGGCAAATGATGAACCAGATTGGACCCTCCTTCCTCAACAAAATTACACATCTGCTATCTCTAATGCTGTGAGTTCTTACTGCCAGGTACTTTCTTATACATCTTGGCCTCTTATTAACTCTGTTTAATATTAATACCTCCTGCCTGATAGATGTACTTTACTGTGTAGGATTCTAAAATGCCCACACCCATTAGCACCACACTCCTGGGAGGCTAGGTATCATGGTAATAAAGAACCAGAGCTTTCTATCAGACTGGCCTGGGCTCCAGAACTTGCTCCATCACCTCCTAGTCCTGTGAACCTCTCTGAACCAATAGTCTCCTCTGTAAAATAGGCATCCTAAAAGCACCTACTTCATAGGCCATGAGAATATGGGATGAACTAGGCCATGGTAGTCAACACAGCCTGGCATGGGGCAAGCCCTCATTAACATTGGTATTGTATCATCATTATTGGACTTGGTCAGTCTCACGTTGACCCTACACTCTTTGGGTATTTGTCCCTCTGGAGGACACTGCCCCTGGAGGCTGCCTTTCAAATTTCTGCTTGTTTGCTTTTGGTGATTATGCCAGTTCTCTGCTGTGATGTTATATAATTCCACTCCATTAACTGTTCTTTTTAAGCATAGCTTGCATTTTATTGTTTCTTTGATGAACACTCTAAATATTTCCTTTCTTATCATTTGTTTCTCTTGTCTTAGCTTGTTTGCTTTCTGAGAGCTGAGACCAAACTTTGCCTAGCTCCATGCCAATGAGCAAAAATCAAAATGTTTTATCAGTATCATCATCATCTTCACCATAAAATCATTGCTACACTTCATGAGAGAATGGTCTTTTTCCTTTAAAATTTTAATTTTTTAATTATAAAAGCATCAATGTGTTTGTTGAAACTAGTCAAATAATTCAAGGATGCATAAAGAAAAATTTGCTACTCATGCCGTCATCCATTCTCTCCCCAACCCCAACCTGAGATGCCCAGTGTTAATAATTATTATCTCTCCATACCTTTGTATTGCTCATACAAACACACACACACACACACACACACACACATGCACGTCTGTAAATATACACTCAAACAGATGTGGCGTTGCTCTTGCTTTTGTTCTTGCTTACTGTCTTACTTTTATCAAAATGGATTATACTAGTTACATTATTGTACAACTTCATTTTCTTGTCTAATATCACATAGGTATTATTTTTAATAGCTGAAAATATCCATAGAATGGATGTACTATATTTACTCACCTTCTCATTATTGACAGACATTAAAATTGTCACCAATTTCTATTCCACTATTAATAATTCTGCAGTAAATAGCCTTGTATATACATCTTTAAAGCACTGGGACTCTAATTTCTATAGTACATGTTCCCAGAAGTGAAGCTGCAGGTCAAAGTGTACGTGTAATTTAGCAGGATTTGCCAAGAAGCTAACGAAGCTTGAGCTTTAAAGTCCTGGTTGCATAAGCCCTGTAGACAGTCCTAGACTTAATTTTGTATTTGTAATTTTGCATTAATTTTCTTAAAGAAGAATGAATGAAAAGCTGAAATGAATGAAGCTAATGGAATTTAAGCTTTGAGCCCCTTGAAACCTAGGACCTCCCTGAGTATATGTATATTTAGTTTGAACAGACACTGACAGATTATTTTCCCCAAATGTGATCGCAATTCATGCCTCCACCGGCGAGACAGGAGAGAGCCCAGGGGACCACATCCTCAACACCACCCAGTACCACTGCATTTCAGCCTTTGTGCCAATTTGATGGGCAAACATATGGTATCTTATTCATTTAGGTATATTTTCTCTACTACCTTAGGTTTAAGCATTTGCCATATGTTTATTGACCATTTAGATCTCTTCTGTGAATTTTGTCTCCAT
Source organism: Daubentonia madagascariensis (assembly GCA_023783475.1). Taxonomy (NCBI): domain Eukaryota; kingdom Metazoa; phylum Chordata; class Mammalia; order Primates; family Daubentoniidae; genus Daubentonia; species Daubentonia madagascariensis. The sequence continues at coordinate 7,218,790 of JAKFHU010002220.1, forward strand.
TGAACTTTAACCTTTTTCTCGTCAGTTTATGGAAGCTCTATATGTCATCCATTCAACAAATATTGAGCATCTGGTATATTCAGGGCACTTGTGTGGGCTGGGAGATAAAGCAGTGAACAAAATCCCTGACCACATGAAGTTTACTTCCTACGTGCAGTAGACAGACTAAAAATCAAATAAATGAGAATAAGAGGAATATGTTAAAGTGCTGTAGGGAAAATAAAGCAGAGGAAAGGAAGAGCCCAGATGGGAGGCAGCTGTTCTACTATGTAGGCTGCTCAGAGCAGGCCCCACTAATAACAGGACACCTGAACAAAGACCTTCAGGTTGAGCCAGGTGAGTCTGTGGGAAGAGCATTGCAGAGGAAGGAGAGGGCAGAGGGCTGGGATGGCAGCAGGCTTGGCATACCCAGGGGACAGCCAGGAAGCCAGTGTGACCCAGACTGTGTGGGCAGTGGGAGGGAGCAAGAAGGTGAAGTCAGGAAGTAGCTGCCCCAGGGTTCTGCTGGGCCTTGTGTGTTACAGCAATGACACCGCTGCTACTCAGAGAAAAATCATGAGCAGGTGAAAGCTTTCATTCAAAGAGTGACCTGGTTTCGTTTACAAAGATATCTCTGCTGCTGGATAGAGAATACACTGGATACACTTTTATCTACCACATCTATATCTGTTGCAAATATTTCCCCAAATCTGTTGTTTGTCCACTGAATTTACGGTGGTTTCTATAGAGTATTAAAAAATGAAGATGTTATGCAGTTAAAAACATCTTTTGAGTTTTTCTTGTCTAGCCTAAAAAACACTTCCTCAAACCAAAACCAAAGTGGTAGAAAAATCTGAATATTCTGTAACACTTTTGAATATCGTTTCCCTTGTTTAAATTACAGATACAAGTGTTAGAAATCCAGAATCGAATCTGGCAACACAAAATATTTTCCCTTTTCTCCACCTCACGTGGTTTAGAATCACATTTAGGTATATATTTAATTTTTTGTATTTGTTTGGTTATTAGTTTGAACCTTCTGGGATGCAAAACTATTTTATTTTTCAGAAAGGGAAGATAAAGAGTAAGAAATCCCTGACTCAGCACCTTCTCCCTGCTTCCAGACACATTAAATGACGAGGGTTAATCACAGTGAAATCTTGCATATAAAAATAAGGATCCCTTCTCATTTCAGGACTGTGCACTAATATATAGAAAAAATATATAGAAACTCATGCTTTTTAAGAGATTACATTGTCTATTTGTACTATAATAAGTAGGTTAGAGGTAACATTAATATCTGGAAAAACAAGAAGGAAAAGCTTATTTATCATACAAGTAACAACAGTAACAATTTTCTTAACATTGGATCCTGTAGTTATTTACTCTGTCAATTATGTATGTAAGTGTTCAATTTTGTATTGGCAGTGTTAAAATGAATGCTTCAATAGGAACCTGAAATTTTCATATACTGACTATATAGAGCTATTGGCACAAAAGTATGATTATAAAATTTATCATTCCTGACTTGCTTATTCAAATAATGTACGAATACCAGAAATTAGGCAACTCCTATTGTTTTACACTTCACTGACCTATTTTCTCACCTTTAACATACATGCACATTCACCGCACTGTACTAAAACCTTGGTTGTAGGACTTACAAAATTTCAGTCTGACCCAATTCTTCTATTCATGTAGGCAGACTCTAAATCAGAATAGATATAGCACCAGATGTAACTGTGGTCAATGTCCTTAGTAATAGAGGGGAACAATGACCCGGATAATGAAATAAAGCATGGAATGCCCTCGATTGTGTCGGGTTGAATGGAGATGACAGCTGTCAGAATGAAACAGGTGAGTGGGCAGGATGTGTGCCGGCCCCTCGGTCGCTGCCCTGGGCTGAACATCCTACCCCTGAACAGCTCCTGGGCACATCCAGGTTTAAATTTCTGTGCCATTGTGCTCTTTTCTTCTGTTTCATTTTCTTTTCAACTTCCACATCCCCTGCAGAAAGAACTGCTCCTGCTCCTCCCTACAACCTTCGATTGCCTGCCCAAGGGACATCAGAACCTCACTAACTCCCAAGGGTGCCCTATTAGGGGAAAGGCAGAGTGAACTGTGGCCTTTGCTACCATAAAAAGCCTGCATGGGAAATTATGAGGAAAGGAGATCACATTTTCTTCCAATTACAGTTTATGGGGCAAACTAGGAAAGCCTCTTAGTGCCAGAAGTTATATAAATGCCCACAGGCGTATTCTCGCCTTGTCCCAGAACGCTGGTCTGCATGAGAGCACACTGCCTATTAGTGCTCACCCTGGAACCACTCAAGTACATCCTTCTATAGTTAAGCCCTGAGGCCACTTAGATTCATTCTCTTTCTCCTTATTATGGCTGCAGGACTCAGTCTGCTTTCTTTTTCACTTTTTAACTGACACTGGGTACCCTCCTCCCGACAACATGCACACATACCTGACAGGCTGTGCAAAGGGCTAAAGCAGCGGTCCCCAGCCTTTTTGGCACCAGGGACCATTTTCATGGAAGATAATTTTTCCACAGACTGGGGGGGGGGGATGGTTTCAGGACGATTCAAGCACATTACATTTATTGTGCACTTTATTTCTATTATTATTACATTGTAATATATAACGAAATAATTATACAACTCACCATAGGTTGGGGACCCCTGGGCTAAAGTCTCTGCAGTTTCCTCTTTCTTTGCAGAGTCAAAGATGAGCACACAGGCCCTTTCTGTTTTCAGACTTTTATTCTAATCACTTTGGAAAAACAATCATTGAGAAATTAATAATGCAACAGAATCATACAAAATGTTTACCTTTTTGGTTCCCAGGCTGTTGATCCTGACACTGTTCCATCATGAAAGCTGGAAGACCAGGTCGAGTCCATCTAAATATTTCTTTCTTTTCAATGTGTTCTTCTTTTAGGTAAAGGTATCCCTTCTTCCAAGATCTTTTTCCAAGATTGTCCCTTATTGTTTTTAGGCAAAATAACATCCTCTGGCCTACACAGGCAACATACTTCAAATATCTTCTCATTCTCTCCTTAAGCTCTAACTGGGCAAGGAGAAAAGGCCACCAGATTAAATCATAGGGTAAACTTCAAAAAAATGTTCTTTGATGTACATCTCCCTGAGACATATCTTAGATAGTTGCATATTCTGAAGAAATGAGAAAAATAAACTTGGCATATTCAGGAGTGTCCTAAGAGTAAATACAATCCTGAGCATGTTCTTTGTTCATAACTGGACACAAGAAACTGCCCTCAATGGGGTAAAAGACCCAAATATTTAGGAGGCCAAGGCAGGAGGATCACTTGAGCCCAGGAGTTAGAGACCAGCTAGCAAGACCCCTGTCTCTACAAAAAATAAAAAAAAAATATTTAACCAGGCATGGTGGCATGTGCTCATAGTCCTAGCTACTTGGGACTTTGAGCCTGGGAGTTGGAGGTTGCAGTGAGCTGTGATTATACCACTGCATTCCAGCCTGGGCAACAGAGCGAGACCCTGTCTCAAAAAAAAAAGAAGACATTCAACATCCAAATGTAAACTCCAGCAGAAACTGAGGTGGTTGGGCCTTGAAAGTAGGACAGAGGGGCTTAGGCTTCTTGGCACAGTTGCAAGCATCTGGGAAGGACACTTTGCCTCCAGGAAAGGTCCTCACCCCACCCAAGGGAGGAGCCATCTCTGGGGGAGGTTGGGTGTCACCAGGGCTGACATGCTGAGGGGTAGTGTGACCATAGTTGTATCATGAGAGGCTAGTCTGGAATAGGACCCCCTTCCCCCTGTACCAACACCCATTTCCTCACATCAAGCAAGCGTGCCTCATACCAACTCTGAAGACAAACCACAGGGCATCCTGGGATCTGGAGGGGTTGGTGTCTGTCTCTGGCATTTCCTTGCAATTTTCTCCCTCATTGTTCTCTCCTATTTTTATGTCTTAAAAAAATGTTAGACATTATTAGTCACTTTTATTATAAAATGACCACAAAACTTTTTAAAATAAGATGTCTTATTTTAAGACATAAAAATCTTACTTTAAAAAGTTTTGTGGTCATTTTATAATAAAAGTGACTAATAATGTCTAACATTTTGGGGATACTTACTATGAGTCAGGTGTTGGTTTATGTTTTACAAATATTATGTCATACCATTTTCAAAAAAACCTAGGATGTAGTTGCTATTATTATTCCCAATTATAGATGAAATGAGCTGTTTAGCTTGAACAGGAGAATATTCCTCCCCTCCCCAATTACTTTCATTCCTTCATTCAGATATCAAAAAAAAAAAAAAATATATATATATATATATATATATATGAAGTACCTATAAGGTATAAGGGTATGTTCTAAGCAGAAGAGCAACAGAGATAAAAGATGCCATGTCTACCCTCAAGTACCTTACAGCCTAATGGGGTTTACTGAAAAAAATAAATTTTAAAATCATAAATTCGATGTGGTAGATGAAAGCATGCACAAGGTGCTATGATAAAAAGGGGAGGCACAGCCAACCGAGATGAGAGTATGACCTGGTACTGGGGGGGCAGGGGAAGGAGGTGTGGGAAGTCAAGGGAGGTTTCCCAGGGAAGGGGATGAAGGCTGAACTGAGTCTTACAAGACAAGGAAGAACCAGGCATGAGGGGTCTGGGCCAAGAGATAAATGACAAGTTGGAGGGATGAGCTGGGAACCATATCATGAAAGACACGTATAATGTTAAGAAATTGAGATTATACCCTAAAATTCATGGTAAGACCCAAAGTGACTTTTATTGTAAGATATACATAAGATAAATTGTATCATTTTAACCATTTTTGAATGTACAGTTCAGTGGTATTAAATATTTCCACACTGTTGCAAGCATCATCACCATCAATCTCCAGAACTTTTTCATCTTCCCCAGTGAAACGCTGTGCCCATGAAACACTAACTCCCCATTCCCCCTCCCCCAAAGCCCCTAGAAAACAATATTTTACTCTGTGCCTTTTTGAATTTGACTACTCTAGGCACCTCACAAAAGTAAAATCATAAAAAATTTATCCTTTTGTGGCTGTCTCATTTCACTTAGCATAATGTCTTCGACGTTCATACATATTGTAGCATGTGCCAGAATTTCCTTCTGGATATCCCTGTCTATGTCATCACCCCATAACCCTCTAAATCTATTATTGCCTCTTTTCTAGTTGTTCAGGGGAAACCAGACCCTGATGTGGTTCTGCATGGAGAAGCGAAGGAGACAGAAGAAAACCCACAGCCCTGAGGCCACAGTGAGGAGAAAAGAAAATGAGCACTTCTATCTCTTTCCTTTGATTTCATAAAGCCCAATGCTCTCTTCTTCAATAAATCAATAAACATTTCTCACACTCTGTTATTGTTGGCTTACTTATCTATTTCTCGGGAGATTTTGAATGGCAAGTATATTAGAGAGTAATCAAACTCAGGCTAAACTGGTCAGGGCCAAAATTTATGTTTAAACTATGAGAGATTTTATGCTTCACCTAACACATGCCTTTTAATTTTGCAAAAAGGAATTTTTGGCAGATATTGTAATAAATATAAGCAAGAAATCAAAGACATAAAATACCTAGTGAGGAAAATGTAACGAGGATGGTTTTGTGGTAATTAATACTAAGGAACAGTGTTATAACCCCATTAATGTGTCTAAATATGGGGGAATGGCACTAAATATTGCACTAAAATGACTCTATGTCACTTTTCAACCCCTTTAGATTATTAATTATTAGGTCGGGTCAAGAAAGTTATAAAGTAGAAGTATTTTATTAGGAAATTATACATTTCATATGATATAGGTATTCATCATGAAATTAGCAAGTCTTTGTTGGCAGTTAGGATTTAATCATCAGAAGAAGAGTAGAGTTAAGACTTTTTTGGTTTTTCATAAAGATTTTAACTGGGTAAGTTTTTTCTTTCTTCTACTTCTTTTTTAGATTGATATTTCTTTACTACGTAGCAGTAAAATACACTACCAAGTTTGCCTACTCATTCGGTCAATAAAGGCAGGTTTTGAAAGTAGTGCTTTTGTAGACTTGAACTTAGAAGTTGTTTCCCTCACTCTTATCCATGGGAAATGATCTAGCATCCAAATACAAGGAAACAACATTTTGGGTAAGAATCAACAAGGTGTTATACTGCAGTTGCGAAAAAAAATGAAAACTACTCTCAGAAAATAGAATGTTGTTTCTAGTAAACAAAGTTGCAGCCTGGTATATGACAGTTTATGGGAAGAAAGAATTGTTTCAAACTTTCCAGCAGGATTTTATACCGAATAAGTGCCTTAAATAAAAATCACATATGTGGGATACAACGTCATAATGGTCAGTATACAAGTTTTCTTTGTGCAGTTAAATAAAAAATAATAGGCAATGCTGAAGTTGTATGTTTTAGTTTTGGCGCCAAATTTACCTCGGCCTGATTCCCAGTTTTATTGGAGTTTTTGGTTTCCAGAAGCCAATTCAGTTGCTTCTTTTAAGAAAGAAAAATCTATTGCATGGTAAGTTTGAAATTAGGAGAGTTGACAGTCCCAAGACTCTACTTGTCATATACCAGTAAATGCTAAAATAGCCATTACTGTAGCACTACTTATTACAATTACTGATTTTGAAAAAGAAAAGCCTAAAATTAATAGAGAAAAAGCACTAAAATGCCAATAGGAAAATGGAAAAGTGGCATGAGTAACAATTCACAGCAGAAATGTAAATGACCAATAAGCATATGAAAAAAAAATTCAACCTCCCAGGGACAAAATAAATATATTCTAATATAACAATATTATAGCATTTTGCCTATTAAATTAGTAGATATGACAAAAATTATGATGCCCAAGTCTGGCAAGGTGTTGGGAACGTTGAATGAGTATAAACTTTTGAAAAGCAATTGGATATGTATTTCCAGAATCCTTAAAAATGAATCCACTTTAATCCCACAATGACCTTGCTGGAAGCCATTCTATAGAAATAGAAAATTGTGAAAAAATGTATTTACCAATAACATAAACAATCAGGTTATAAAAAATGAAAATAGTCTAAATGTCCAACAATAATGGAAAAGTTAAATTAATTGTGGCTTATGTGTACTATGGAATATCATTCTCTTATTAAATATTGTTAATGAAATGGGGAAATGCTCATGCCACAATGTTAGATCAAAACAAAAAGGACATAAAATTGTCAATATAATCTGATTCTGATTTTGTAAAAAAAAAAGACAGATCCATATATGTAAAAATAATCCTAAATTAATAAAAATTAAAATTATTATATATATGCAGAGATAAGAAAAATGATGGAGTAATACATTAAAATTTGTAATCAAAGTTAGCTCTGTTCATGTAGAGACAAGAAAAAGAATAGGAAATAAATATATCAAAACTGGATCAATTTTTTAGTGAGCAATGTATCTATTAATATTTATTTGGCTGCTGCTTGACTAACTTAAGAAACAAAGTAAATTTATTGGCTTTCATATCCCAATTTCTGGGATAGGCATTGCCTCAAGAGTGGCTAAATAAATGCAGGGGTTCAGAAGAGTTTATCAGGATTCTATTAAATATTTCTCTTCTTCTAAGTTACATTTTCCCTTGTTGAATTCTTCTCACAAAGGCTCTCCCTTGGGAGTCACAGTTCTAGGTCCTATATATTTTCAGGTTCAAGTCCACATGCACAGCCAAACTCCTAAGATCCATTCTGATAGGTCTGCCTTGAGTCATGTGCTCAAAATGAACCAGCTGCGTGACAGGGGAATGCTGAGCATTAATTCACTCCCATCATGCGTTCTGTCTTTCCCCCTCGTGGATCCCTACTCAGGCCAAGTTTAATAAAAATTAGGGAGATACAGATTTCTAAATAAAAATCCAAGCTATTGTCAAGGAGGAGGGCAATAAACAACACATGCTCAATGCAAATGCATACTATTCCTTTTATTAAGAAAAAGATTTAATTAATTCTTTTCAAACCTAGTGCTGCCACTGTTCCCCATTAACTCCTAATTCATTCTTCTTTTTCACCACAGACATTTGTTAATCTATTAACGTCCTCACAGGCTAGAACTATTCAGTGTTCCAATGTAAATGTACTGCTCACACACTTCATGATTGCAAGTGATACTTCTCATGAATATTTAGAAAGAGGGACAAGGTAAAAATCACGTTTCCTGTTAGAATTCAAAGTAAGACTTTGACTGAATGAATTAAAAACTGTTAATGTCAATACCTCACCCTATCCCTTTTTCTTCAACTGTTAGTTCAGGTCACTTACACAAAATAATTCTATTATATCAAACTGTTGTTTTGAAGTATCATTAAAGAGACAGAGAGAGATAAAACAAACAAACAAACAAACAAAAAAACAAAAAAGAGGGAGAATGACTCCAGGCTGTTAGTTTTATTTCACCTAATGCTACTCTGCTTTATGACAGTTTTGTATCCTAACTTCTGCTAGATTGAATTTTGGAAATTGTTTTAAATAAATTCTTCTAACTTATTTAATATCAGTACATTTTTCAGTAGCAAACACTTTGGAAATGGAATGTGGACTTCTAAGCCGTTCTTCACTTGCTTAGGTGAATGATTTTGATGAGTACAATCTAACTCTGCCTCTGAAGGTAATTTATTCTTAAAAAACCACTTGTTAAGTGAATTCTCCTAAGTAAAAAGCCTAATTACCATTACCTTTTATGAACATCGATTTATGCTAAGACAACACCAAAGCCCATTAAAGTAGGCTCAATTACTTCAACAGTCACATTAGTTAAACAACCTAACAAGGCCTTTCCTCTTCATTAATTATACCATGATATGGCTATTCACCTACTCTCATTAAGTTCTCGTGGAGCTATTACGCAATATATACTCAACATTATTCTTACAAATAAACATACTGGATACTCAATTTTTGTACAGTTCAATCTTTATTGCAAAATAACAACAACAGTAACAACCAAAAATCTAACTGAAAATCATGACAAATTATTTCACATTCACCAAATACTTTGACATACTTAGGGCATGAGATTACTACTGTTGTAAACTACACAACACTAGGCCTCTGAGGCCACATAATGCATCACGGTCAATCAACGACTGTGAACATGGCCATATAGTGTGCCTGTTCTCTCCAGGTTCAGAGGCCCATGTGAAATCCAAAATCCAAATCTGCTCACATAAATACAAAGAAATGTCTCACAAGCCAGAGTTGGGGTACATAATGAAACTTTGAAAAAAATCAAATTCCACTTCTACTCCACTTGATATCACCTACCTAATTCCTCAATCTGAGTCTTAGATTGGTGACATGATAATCACATTGCTCTGCCTTGGGAATCTCCCAAACCTGAGTGGCTACATAGGTGACTGCTGAGAAGCTGCCATAAGTGTTCCTGCCCCAGGCCACACCTTTACTACAACCATGGCAGAAAACAACCCTTCTCTGGAGACCTTATATGTACCTTCCAACCGTTTCCTTCATAGCTGCAAGTTAGTGTCAGCCCTTTGTCTAGGATTTTATTACTAGGATAATATCCTGATGAAACACAGCCCAAGGATAAAGAACAAGTCCAAAATTATGGTCACACTTGAATCTTTTCTTTTCTCTTAAAAGAACCGTGGAAACAGGAAATGAGCTTTAGCCTATATTTTTGCCTTGTCTTGAAAGACTTTCAATAAAGAACTGAAAACGAAGTAGGCTTCAGATTTTAAAGCTAATGATGAACTGGGATGGAGGGTGTCCTTCAACACTACAGAAGCATCTTCAATCATACTAATATTTCAAAGATATGGACCATAATAGCATCAACCACTTCATGTTTTGTTCAGTCCATCTACAGTGCATCAACAGGCTTTTTCTCAAAGTGTGGACAAAATACTTTGAGCTGAGATCTGTAGCCTTAGCCTTTTAAAGATTATATCCACAGGTTGTCATGGTAACTCACAGGGCGCCATCTTTAAAAGCATTAAACTCAGGAAAAATACACACAGAGACATTTCAGCCCTAAAAGCTGTTCCCCCAGACAAATTGTCCATTAGCCTGCATATCTCTGTCTCCTTAAATCTTTGCTTTGATTTTTATTTTCATTCCAATGCTCAAGGAATACAGAACTCTGAAACAAGTAAAAAAAAAGTTTGAGGTCCTTATTATAGATTTTCCATGATAAATTCTATATTAGCTTTTAAACTGAATAAGCACTACTCCCACCACCCCACAAATATTTTCTCCTTTCTATTGACTTTTTTACATGAACTTGTCCCTTTTATCAACAGACACAATTTTTGTTCTCCTCCTCTCTATGTTGGTCGGTAGCCAATGTTAAGGTGAGGGCCTTCTCCCTTACTTGGAAACTCCAGGGTCTAGATGTCAATTCATTTGCCAATAGTTTGGAGAAATAATGACTTTCCCTCCTCTCCTGTAGCACTTATTTTTTTTTTTTTATTTTCGTGGGTCAGCCATGTAGGACTTAGCAAGTTAGACCTTGAATGTTCATTTATCTTCTCGTTAGCATCCGCTACCCCCAGCTGGATTATAAACTATTCAAAGACCAAGAGGGTTCATTATATCTCTTCGTATCTCTAGAATTAGAAGCACAACACACCGGGGCACATTAGATATTTTATGACATAGAACCCAAATTTAAAGATAATAGCACTACAAAAGCTTTGGAAATCATCGAATCTACTCCCTTATTTTTGTAAATGAGGAAAGTGAAAGAAGAGGAAATGAAGTATCGTACTCAACGTTACGTCCAAATTATTTCGAGGTCAGCAACAAGGGCCCCAGTTCCTATTCTGCTAGTAACTGGCAAAGAAACAAAACTGAGATTCTTCACTCACAAAACAAAACAGCTAATAGCCCTTCCTGGTTTGCCAACCACATTTATGTTGTTGTTTTGAGGTTCCAATTCACTAACACTCTGTACCTGAGAGAGTGTGTTCAGCATTATCCAAATATAAGGCAATACTCTGAGGAGGTGGTATAGATAAGGCCCATGAGGAAAGACGAATGAAAAAAATAAAATAAATTTTTAAAAACTTACCAGTGATTGTGAGCATTGTTCTTAAATCACAAGCAATATCGTACCAGAAAAGTGACTGTGTTTGGAAAACTAATAGCTGGAAAAATTCTAATCCACAGGCCCAAGGCCTCCAGCTATGAAGATGAAAGTAACCAACATAAGTGAACAGCTAGTTCGAAATCTAGACTAGACAGACAGGGTATTTATTGCAGTGCAGATTCTTCTCTTTCTCTGAATTTCTCTGTAGTTAAGCTTCCATGGGAAACCATGCTGGGGAGAATTCATGTGTATATGTGCCACGAAGACCCTTGTGTTCTATCTTTTATTTATGTCTGCACCAGATGCAATGGAAGAAAATGAGACATGATCAAAGGGAGGGCAACACAGGTTATTAGGGAAGGACTCATAAAACGTGGGGAGGTTACATTGATTTGTGTGTGTGTGTGTGATTTAGATTCCTGATATATTTATTAAGAAAGTTAACTAATGATAACCTATAGTTATTCAAAATCCTCACAGTTCACAAAGCTTACATTTTCTCAGTGAACACTCTGCACAAGTCTCAGAGGTTGGAAGAACAGGTGTTCTCATTCCTATTTATTGACAAGGCTTGGAGTGGGTAATTGATTTGTGCAAGGTTAAATGCTAGGGAGTTCTGACCCCAAATCCATGGCCCAAAGACTTTAGAGAAAGACTATGGCTTTCTTCTCCTTTACTTTTGTGGGCCCCCTTTAAGACTATGTTGTTACCTGAAGGCTGTTCTGTGAAGAATGGGCAAATGTGAGAAAAAGATGTAAAATATCTGTTTCATAACCAGTCAATAAGTGTGGGAAAGAGGGAATTTTTTCCATTTAAAATAATATTTAAATCAATAGAAAAATACCACATGTGTCTTCTACAAAAGATCATACCTGATTAATTAGAGCTTCTGCAAAGAAGACTAGACTAAAGGACAAATGACTTTGACTCGTGAATGCTGTCTAGACCAAATTGTTACAGGGGCCATTTTAACACTAATTTTACAAGAGCAATGGTAGCAGTGATCATTGATGATGAATCATCAGAGCAAAGTTAAGAATAACAATTATACTTGTAAAGCATGTTACCAATTATTAGAATGATTAGGGAATAATGATATAATAGTTGTACCAATGCTAATAATCAACAATGAAAGCTTGGAAAAAGAACTAATGAATGGTTTTTCAGAGACTGTGTAAAAACATGACTTAGTATATGCATTCTTGAAATTGAAATCCACCTAGGAAAGAGTGAATGATAAACATTGGGACCATCTTGGGCAAGGCTCAGGAGATTCCCAAAGATCAACCATATCCCATCACTGGCTGAGCATTGGTTAATAGAGTCAACAAAGATTGAACAGATTCTGACACTGTTAGAAATCAGTTAGTAAAACTATCATATATAAAATGAAAAAACAAGTTGAATGAAGAGATCTGAGCAAGCTTCTTATATTTTATAAGAGACATTAAAAGGATCTAGGGCTTGATGATCCTGCAATCAAATTCCCTTTGAAGGTTCTCCCCAGAGACCTGTGTCAGAGGTTGTCCCTTTGGATGGATCCTGTAACCATGAAGTTCCTGTGCAAAAGGAATGCATATGTACACATGCACTTGTAGGTTTGTATGCATGTGACTCTGAGACTAATAAATCTGTAAATAAAAATTTAGTCTTTCAACTGTGTTTCTCCTTTTCTCTTTCATAAAATTCCACAGAGATGATATTGATATTTTTCTTTTGCATCATCACCTCAGTTACACAATGGTGACAATTTTCAGATTTAAAGAGCATAGCAGGAAATGAGAGTACATGGTTAAGAATAAATTAGGTCATGATTTTCATTTATTGAGCACATATCAGGTTTCAATAGTGCTAAAGTATTTTGCCTATATTATCTTCTTTAATCCTTAAAACTATCAGGTGTATATGATAACTTCCATCTTATTAATAAAGAAATCAAAGCTTAAAGTAGTTAAATTACTTGCAGACTTGAGGTTTGAACCAGGTCTTGTCTATATACAAAGTCTATATTTTAATTGTCTTCATGTCCAACCTGTACTGTCCCTCAGTAGAAAGCAGGGAGGCAAACAATGAGTGTCTCAAGGATCAAGAAGCTGAGGATGTTCAAGGCACATCATTACCTCATTGTGGGGAAGAGAAGACATTCCTCACTCCTTTTTATTTGGAAGTGGCCTTCATATAAAAGAAATGAGGGTTCACTCCAGAGCTCCCAGGCTTTGTTCCTTCCAGCATTTGTAGAGGGGTCTTTTCAATGGGATATTTCAGGTAGTGGACAGAAAGCCTGGGATTCAGTGGGGTTTCCTGGGTTGGCATGGCAGGCTTAGAGTTTGGATCTGGAAAAGGAGTTTTAATCAGGTCTAAATAGTTTCATCAGGGGACAGATGCTCTGGATCTATCTGTGCTTCTCTAGGCTACATTTCTCCTTAGAAGTATGGCCCATATAACTTACTGCCTACCTGAACTCTTCACACACATGTCTTAAGGGAATCTCAACTATATTACTTTCAAAATCAATTCCATGATCTTCCCCATAAGAACTGATTCTCTTCCAGTGCTCCCTGTCTCAGTGAATGGCACCACATCCCTCCACGTGCACAAGCCAGAGGCCCAGAAGTCACCCTCGATAACTCATTTTTCTTCACTCCTGTATTGAATCCATCATCAAGACCGTTCTTCTTCTTTCTCTGCACCACAACCCTCCTGATCCAAGCGATCATCAACTCTCACTTAGAGCCTAGGCTTCTCACAGTTCTACCTACATATATTCTCAAAGCCAAATAGGGTCATGTGATACTTCAGCTTGAAGTCCTTCCTTCACTGTCTACTGCTCTATGAAAAATGCATGACTGCTTCATGAGGCCTAAAAGGCTCTGCTGGCCCCTGCCTTCGCCCTCCACACACAAACACCCTCAGCCTCATCTGCCCCATGGGCCACCTTGGTCTCTCCATTTGCCTCCTACTTCTTAAACTTCTTCTATCTTAGGGATTTTTCACAGTCTGTTTTTTCTACCAGGATACCCTTCTCTTCCTTCTTTGCCTTGTTAACACCTAGTTATTTTTCAGATCTCAACAAAGCCTTCCCTGGTTTCTCTAGCTAAATCAAACCCCCTTATGGCAGGCTGTCTTAAGACTGTGTAGCTTCAGTTGCAATTAAATACAGGCATACCTCCAAGATATTTTTGGTTTGGTTCCAGAACACCATAATAAAGCAAATACTGCAATAAAGCAAATATTGCAATAAAATGAGTCATACAAGTTTTTTTTTGTTTCCCAGTGCATACAAAAGTTAAGTTTACACTACTATAGTCTATTGAGTGTACAATAGCATGATGTCTAAAACATGCACTTACCTTAATTTAAAAATACTTTATTGCTAAAAAATGCTAATAATCATATGAGCCTACAGCAGTTCTTTTTGCTGGTGGAGGATCTTGCCTCAACATTAATGGCTGCTGACTGATCAGGGTGGTGGTGGCTGAAGGTTGTGATGGCAGTGGCAATCTCTTAAAATAACAAAACAATGATGTTTGCTGCATCTGACTCTTCCTTTCATGAAAGATTTCTATGTAGCATGCAATACTGTTTGATAGCATTTTACCTAAAGTAGAACTTTCAAAATTAGAGTCAATACTCTCAATACTTACCACTGCTTTATTAACTAAGTTTATGTAATATTCTAAGTCTTTTGTTGTCATTTCAATAATGTTAATAGCATCTTCACCAGGAGTAGATTCCATCTTAAGAAACCACTTTCCTTGATCTTCCATAAGAAGCTACGCTTCATCTCTTCAAGTTTTATCAGGAGATGGCAGCAATTCAATCACATCTTTGGGCTCCATTTCTAATTCTAGTTGTCTTGCTATTTCCACCACATCTTCAGTTACTTCCTCTGCTGAAGTCTTGAAACCCTCAAAGCCATCCATGAGGGTTAGAATCAACTACTTCAAACTCCTGCTAGTGTTGATATTTTGACTTCATCCCATGAATCACGAATGTTTTTAATGGTATCTAGAATGGTAAATCCTTTCCAGAAGGTTTTCAAATTTACTTTGCCCAGATATATCAGAAGAAATCACTATCTATGGAAGCTATAGCCTTATAAAATTTATTTCCTAAGTAATAAGACATGAAAGTCAAAATTATTCCTTGATCCATGGCCTACAGAATGGATGTTGTGCTGGAAGACATGAAAAAAATATTAATCTCCTTGTATATCTCTATCAGAGCTCTTGGGTAACAAGGTACATTGTCAATGAGCAGTAGTATTTTGAAAGGAATCTTTTTTTCTCAACAGTGACCTTAAAATGTTCAGTAAATCATGCTATAAACAGATGTGCTATCATCTAGGCTTTCTTATTTTATTTTTAGAGCACAGACAGAGTAGATTGAGCATAATTCTTAAGGGTCCTAGAATTTTTGGAAAGGTAAATGAGCATTGGTTTCAACTTAAAGTCACTGGGTGCATTAATTCATAACAAGAGAAGCTTTGAAGCCAGGCATTGACTTCTCCTCTCTAGCTATGAAAGTCCTAGATGACATCTTTTTTCAATAGAAGGCTGTTTTGTCTACATTAAAAATCTGTTGTTTTGTGTAGCCACCATCATCAATTATCTTGGCTAGATCTTCTGGATAACTTGCTTTAGCTTCTCCATCAGCACTTGCTGCTTTACCTTGCACTTTTATGTTATAGAAATGGCTTCTTTCCCTTAACCTCATGAACTAACCTCTGCTAGCTTCAAACTTTTCCTCTGCAGCTTCCTCACCTCTCCTAGGCTTCATAGAATTGAGGGGAGTTACAGCCTTCTTCTGAATTAGGCTTTGGCTTAAGGAATATTGTGACTGGTTTGATCTTATATCCAGACTACTAAAACTTTTCCTATATCACCAATAAGGCTGTTTTTTTTTTTTTTTTTTTTTATTATTCATGTGCTCACTGGAGTAGCACATTCAATTTCCTTCAAATACTTTTCCTTTGCACTCACAACTTGGCTAATTGGTGCAAAAGTTCTAGCTATTGGTCTATCTCAGCTTTTGACATGCCTTCCTCACTAAGCTTAATCTCATATTTTACTTAAGGTGAGAGACATGCAACTCTTCTTTTCACTTGAGCACCTAGAGGCTATTGTTATTAAGGGTTATTAATTGGCCTAATTTCAATATCGTTGAGTCTCAGGGAATAGGGAGGCCTGAGGAGAGAAAGAGAGACAGGGGAATGGCTGGTTGGTGGAGCAGTCAGAACATATGTATTTATTGGTTTAGTTTGCCATCTTACAGGGGTGTTGTTCATGGTGCCCTGAAACAATTGCAATAGCACTGAGAACCCAGACACAAAACTATCCTAATATAGCCTTCTGATTTTTGACAAAGCAGACAAAAACATACACTGGGGAAAAGAATCACTATTCAATAAATGGTGCTGGGAAAATTGGATAGTCACATGTTGAACACTGAAACAGGATCCTCACCTCTCACCTCTCACAAAAATCAACTCATGATGGATAACAGACTTAAACCTAAGACATGAAACCATAAGAACTCTAGAAGAAAATGTTGGAAAAACTCTTCTAGACATTGGCCTAGGCAAAGAATTTATGAAGAAAATCCCAAAAGCAATCACAGCAACAACAAAAATAAACAAATGGGACCTGATCAAATTAAGAAGCTTCTGCACAGCCAAAGAAACTATTGCTAGAGTGAATAGACAACCTACAAAATGGGAGAAAATTTTTGCTTGCTGTACATCCGACAAAGGACTAATAACTAGAATCTATACAGAACTCAGGATAATCAGCAAGAAAAAAATCAAACAGCCCCATTAAAAAATGGGCAAAGGACATGAATAGAAACTTTTCAGAGGCAGAGAGATTAATGGCTAAGAAACATATGAAAAAATGCTCAACATCTCTAATCATCAGGGAAATGCAAAACAAAACCACAATAAGATACCACTTAACTCCAGTGAGAATGGCTTATATCAAAAAGTCCCAAAACAACAAATGTTGGCATGGATGCGGACAGATAGGAACACTTATACATTGCTGGTGGGACTGAAAACAAGTACAACTGCTCTGAAAAGGAGTCCGAAGATACCTCAAAGAACTAAAAGTAGAACTACCAGTTGATCCAGTAATCCCACTACTGGGTATTTACCCAAAGGAAAAAAAAGGCATTCTATAATAAAGACATCTGCACTCGAATGTTTATAGCAGCACAATTCACAATTGCAAAAATGTGGAAAAAACACACATGCCCATCAATACATGATTGGATTAAAAAAGTGTGGTATATGTATACCATGGAGTACTACTCAACCACAAAAAACAATGGTGAACTAACACCTCTTGTATTATCCTGGATGGAACTGGAACCCATTCTTCTAAGCAAAGTATCACGTCAAAGCACCACATGTACTCACCATCAAGTTGATACTAATTGATCAACTTTTATGTGCACATATGGAAGTAAAATATTAACCGATCAACTTTTATGCACACATATGGAAGTAACATTCATCGGGTGTTGGGCAGGTGGAGGTGGGAGGAGGGGATGGGTAAATTCACACCTAAGGGGTGCAGAGCGCACTCTCTGGGAGATGGGCATGCTTGAAGCTCTGATCCGGACAGAGTAAATGCAATACATGTAACCTAAATGTCTGTACCCCCATAATACTCTGAAATAAATAAATAAATAAAAGAAAGAAAGAAAGAAAGAAAGAAAGAAAGAAAGAAAGAAAGAAAGAAAGAAAGAAAGCAATTGCAATAGCAACATCGAAGATCACTGAACACAGATCACCATAGCAGATATAATAATAATTTAAAATTTTGAAATATTGCAAGAATTACCAAAATGTGACAGAGAGACATGAATTGAGCACATGCTGTTGGAAAAATGGTGCTGACAGACTTGCTCACTGCACAGTTGCCACAAACCTTGAGTTTGTAAAAAACTCAATATTTGCAAAGTGCAATAAAACAAAGCATAATGAAGTGAGGAATGCCTGTATTTATTTGAGTGTTCATTAGGTCAATATATGTCTTCCCAACTAGATGATAAGCTACATGATGCTAGAGTCTGTGCCTTTTTAGCTCACCATTGTACCCCCAATGCCTATGTGATTCCTTGCCTAGTAGGTCCTTAATAAATATCTGTTTAATATCTAGCTGACTGATCAACCAACCAACAGAATGAATGAATTAATGAATGTGTCCTGTTATTGATATGCTAAGTTTCGGTGGCTTGGTAGAATTTTAAAATATTAGAATCTCTATGTAGAAGCAAGTCTTGGCTCAAGTCTTTCCTTAACACTCACCTTCTCAATGAGACCTGTCTTGATCATCCTATTTAAGATTGCAATCTATTCATACTCCACCCACCAGCACTCCATAAGACCCAGGCCCAACTCTATTTTTTTCATTTATCACCTTAGAACACGCTAGATAATTGCTTATTTATCATTGTTCTAACTACTCTTTCTTAGTTTCCATATTTGTCTATTTGACATCCATTCATCACAGGGCCAATTGTATTAACCATATTTTCTTATTTTCTGTATTCTTGATGCTGTGTCATCTGTGGCCTCACTGATTGGAAAGAGATTGTGTCTACCAGGGATGACCGATCTTCAGGGATAGCAAAGGGGTCTCTAGATCATGCCTTCACATGTAAACTAGCCTATCCATATCCCCAATAATCTCCTTTATCAAACTCTCACGTCAATCCAATATTCCCCCTGCCCTAAATAAAACCACAGCTAGGTACCAGACAAGGAAAAGACCCTTATCCCCAAACCCCCTCCAGAATTACTCAAACTAGCCCACCCTAAAGGATTCCTAAACGCCTACCATGCCTTGGCTTTCCCACAGAAGCCACGATAAAGGCTCTGGCCTAGTCTTCCCTTCATTCCTTTCTGCCTCCTGGTCAACACAGTTGCTTCCCAGTGATGCCCTTCATGGCATGGCATGCGTCCTCCTCTCAGAAAATGTAAGTAATAAATTCTTTTTTCAAAGGTATTGGCCTTTCCATGTCATCACTCAGTCACCTCTGTAAATTAAAATCCCATAAAATCCCACAGGAACAAATAAGACAATCATGTCATTGTTTATTGCCTGGTGTCTCTCCCCCCCATCAATATAAAGCCAAATTCATCAAGGCAGGGACCTATGTCTGTTTTGATCCCTGTTTCTAGATGCCTAGAGCTGTGCCTGGCACATAGAACTTCAATAAATATATGTTGAACGAATAAAAGAATAAGTGCTCCTGGTTCCAATTCTGATTTGCATTTTTCTTAAGTTCTTCTGGTCCCTAGAACTCTCAGGGTAGCCCCTTGAGTTCTGAGGCCATCAAAGACTCCTGTTCTCAGTAGCAAGGACTCTTGTTTTAAGGGGTTCCCCAACCACTGAGTATATGAGCCATGACCAACAGCACAGTCTTGCTCGGTGCCTTATACTGAATGCCCTTAAGCAAGTAAATTGGTTATTGTGAAAGGCATCTAGCACCATCCTCCTGCACGTACAAGGGTGGGGAAGACAAATTCACAATTTTCATGCCTTCAATATGGATTACATCAATACCCAACTAGATAACTTCCCAAGATCTCAATGAGCTCTCTGAGTTCACGGTCCATCTTATGGTTGTCAAACATGATTGCAATTTTTCAGGCTTATTGCTCTTCCTAGTTATCCTTCTGAATAAGGCAAAGTTGGCAAAGTTCTGGGCTTAATCTTTACCTTTGAGGGCTATAGACACATGCCAGGCTCTGCAACATTCATTGTTCAGATAACACTGATTCAACTTCTATTTATAGTTACTATATTTTTAAAAATACACTTTAGGTCCAACTGTTGCAAGCTGACTTTCTTCTCACTTCCACAAATGTAGTCTTGGAATTCCAGCATTCTCTCTTCAAGTATAAGGAGATTTTGCTCTGATAATAATAACTGGCATTATTTAGCACTACATGTCTTACCCGATGAGTCTAATTTTACAAATGAGGAAAAGAAGACCCAGTACAGGTAACTCATTTGCCGTGGGTTACACGACTGGCAAACAGTAAGACAGAAGTTCTAACCAAGGCAGTTTGTCTACATGGACTTCACGGAGCCACTTACCCACATTGCCTCTGTGGGTTGATTGAACTTAATAACTTAATCCTTATTGACTGGAATCCATTA
The DNA here is from genome assembly GCA_023783475.1 of Daubentonia madagascariensis. Classification (NCBI taxonomy): domain Eukaryota; kingdom Metazoa; phylum Chordata; class Mammalia; order Primates; family Daubentoniidae; genus Daubentonia; species Daubentonia madagascariensis. The sequence goes on from JAKFHU010002220.1 coordinate 7,239,013, forward strand.
TCTTTCCTAACTGTATATTTCACAAACATTTTATATTTATGACACACACTAAACTCTCTTGAGCCACGTATTTTTGGTAGGTAAGTATAATCATCCTTAAAATGCATCAGAAAACAGATGTATATGGAGGCTACAGAGACACTTAGGAAGCCAGTGGCCAAGTGTAGGGTTAAAACTCACAGCCTTGACAGCCCAGTATTTTTATCAGTCCTTTGAGACTTCACACATTCTACTTGATTTTTTAATTTCATGGAGGTGTTCAGGAGCTGAAGGCAAAATCAGGTTTCACTCCTGGATAAAGGTAGTAGCTTAGATGGCAAATTACTTTATAGACTTTTTAGTACAGGTAGCAGCAGGCATGTTTGAGGATTCTAAGTTCTGCCCATTAGTATGCAGAAATGCCATCAGCTGCCGAAATCATTTTCTAATAAACCAGGTCTTCATTATGTCCCAATTGCCCAAAATGTGTTCGCCTTGTCAGACACAGATTTTTAAAAGCAGTTCAGTCTTGAGCCACTTTAGTTAACATAGATTTCTCCCTCCCTATTCATTTGCAGTCCTACTTTCTGGTGTATCGCTTTTTTCAATGTATTTGAAAAAGCTTTTATTCCCTTTAATCCCTTTGGCTTTTTTTTAGCTCAGTCAGCAATTTTGCCAACCTTATCTCTTTCCTCTGGGCTCCAACAGCCTGTTGTTTGCACTTCCACGGTTTATTGACAGCATGTGTTTTGACAAGACATCTTGAAATCTAATTGAATGTTTCTTGTTTTAAAATTTCTTTCTCAGAGGAACACTAGACTGCTGGATTTCCATAACTGCCCCTTTCAATAATCTTCTACCTACATCCACACTATAGCATAAAACAGCTAAACATTCAAAATGTGCCAATCAATATGTGTGAAACAAAATTAATTAAAATAAAATATTTTGAGAAAATAGGAACGTGTGGAGAAAAATGTTCTGCCACCAAAAGGTAATTCCCTTCGACTGCAGGGCAATGAAAGCATCACAATCTACTAACAACATACAGCAAACATATTTCACGTTCCATTTCATTAAACTTCCAAAGTGTACAGGAATAAAAAATTATCAAAAAGTCAAAAAGAAAAGAGAGGAAATGTTTTGGTATTCTTATATGTCATCTGATTCAGGCAAACAGGAAGAAAAATCATTTTCTATTTGTATTTCAAATTGGATGTAACTATGAACAATCAATATTTTCAAAACTGATGGTCAATGATAGCAAAGGTTTTATTTATTCTCAGGTATATATTGAAGTTTCATTTTTTATTTTTTGACTTAATTACGATTCACGCCAGATTTTAACAGCCTATTTTAAAAATAACTGAACATATGCCTTTATAACTTGATGCCATACCTTTCATTCAGCTCTAATACATTTTACTCTCTTCCAGGACAGTTCGACTGCATGACAAATAAGGAATGAAGGAATAAAAAAAATGGAAGAATCAGACTCTATTATTTTGGTTTAGGTGCTTCCTCCTTTTTAACGTAAATAATAAGTATTTGGAGCCATTTACAATGTCAGTGCACATGTTGCTGGGACATCCAGAATAAGAGTGCATAGAAATGATCCTAGAGAATCTGGTCTTTCCTTTTAAATTAGTGTATTTATTTAACCAAACTTTTGTATGTAAAACAGTATGCTTCATCCAGTGGAGGGTATAAACATTGCTGAGCTATTGCCGGAGGGATCTTTTGAAGCCAAGTCCGATCTTGTCACTCCTCTGCTCAAACACTCCAGTTGCTTTGAATTTCATTAAAGGGCAAAAATCAAAGATGAGGAAACTGAGGTTTATAGAAATTGACCTTGGGAGCAAGGTCAAAGTTGGAAATCAAAATGCTGAAATGATTTACTTGTACCAGGTGTTACCCAGGGACTACAGGACCTGCATGGGTTGGCTTCCTCTTAGACCTCAACCTCTACTATCCTGGTTCTCACTCTCCTTCAGCCAGCCTCCCTATCCTTCCTCGAAAATGCCAGCAAGCTCCTGCCTTAGCACCTCGGTTTTTCTTTTTGTCTCTGCTTGGAATGCTCTTTCCCCACATTCCTCATGGGTCAATCTCTTCCCTCCCTCTCTCTCACTGTCGAATGCCAGGAAGATCTTCCCTGAATGCCCAGTATAAAACAGACCACCCCGGCAGCTCCTTATCTGTTTTATCCTAGTTTATTTCCTTACATAGCATTTATCACCAGCTCATACCGCACATACTTGGCATCTGGAACTATCCACTGGAAGGTAGCCTCAGTGGAACTTGACTGCTGGGTTTGCCATTGCTTCCCAAGAACCTTGAAGAGGGCCAGGCATAAAATAGGTACCCAGGAAATATTTGCTGAATTTGTGAATGAAGTTACCTTCCCTGGCCCCCCAACTCAAATAAACTATGAAGACAAATATGTGTAAGTAAAATAAACCTTGTACCAAGTGAAGTGCTAAGCATGGGCTCAGTATAAAACTAAATAAAGTTAGAAATTAAAATGCTGAAAGAGCTCCCAAGTGTCAGTGGAGTGGCTCATATTAGATTCCTGCCTGAAAAAATGGGCTCAGGAGAGGAAGCCAAATGTACAAGGCATTTAAAAATCCTTCCCCCTGTCCAATGACTGATAGTCAAGATGCTTTCGGCAGCACTCACTGCTGTCTCAGGTGACCATAATTCCAAGCATGTTAGACATTTGCACTGGGAAATCCAGAAGGGCCTGAATAGATTTATGCCAATCAGAAGACATCCATTTTTAAGATACTACAACTGAAGCAGACTTTTCTAGGCATCCCGCTGAGACAAATCTTCCAAACGGCCTTTATAGAACCCTAAAAAGTCAATGTGTTGGAAGGACTAGGATTCAGATAGTTCTCTGGTGCTTGGGCTCTCAGAGTTAAAGGAACAGCCAGAAATGCTACTAGCCCACGCAGCCTCTGTGTGAAATCAGAAAAAGGCTTCTCCTCCCCCTGGGAAGGTGAAGTTCTGTGTCCAGTTACTTCCCTGGTTGTCCAGTCACCCCTACACAGAAAGCAATTGTTTGTGGTAGCTCTAGGAACAGCAGGGATGTTTCAGGACAAAATGAGTTTGCTGCTAACACTGGTGATTTCCACCCTAGGAGTTACTCACAGCCTTTGAAGCCCCAGCTTTCTGAGTTTTCTAGCCTGAATAAAGGACTCCAAGAAGGACAAGGTTCTTTCCTCCCAGGTCCTTCTACACTGCTCAGATGACCCATAAGTGGACATTTAGTCAAATCACCTGGTGCCTGGGATCTTCACTTCCACTTTGTGCTGTCCTCAAGGTTCTTCCCCTATCTATCAAGAAGTCTCTGTGCACTATTGCGACTATTGTGGGGTCAGATAGCCATAGAATTGAGTCCCACGTTGGCTCATGTCATTGAACAAACCTCCTAATTTCCATCAGTCTCAGTTTCTTCATCTTTAAAGTGGAGGTTAGTAAGAGTGACTATCTCAGAAGATTGTTTAAAGTTTAATTTATAAAATATAGTTATAGAGTAGCTGGAAGATTATTATTGTCTGTTCACGATTATTATTAGTATTAGTACATTTGACCCTAATTCATACTCAGAGTCAACATCCAAAAAAGTCCAAGATCTTTGCTCTGAAAATGATAATTCCTCACCAACAAATATACAATTATATTCCAAGTATAACTGACATAGGCTTACAATATAATTGACTTCATTACTTTTTACATACATTCAAGTCCTAGAGCATGCTTTTTTAAATAATACTACAGATATATCAACTTCCTTTTGATTGAGTATTTGCTTAGTTTATCTTTCCCCACTTTTTTCCAACTTTTCTGAGCCCTTTTTTTTAATAAGTATGTCTTTAAATAAACTTATCCTAGATTTTTTAAATCCAATCTGAAAATCTCTACTTTCAATTGCAAATTTAAGCCATCTGCACTCATTTTATTTAAAAATTGTGATTGGGATTTATTTCTACCACCTTATTTAGTGTCTGCAATTTACTGACTTTTCCGTTTTGTCCTTCATTTCTGCTTTGTATTGATTATTGAGTTTTCTTTAGTCATTTTTTTTACTCTTTATTGACTTGGAAATTTCATAATCTATTATTAAAAGTTACCTTTAAATTTTTAGTTTGCATACTTTACCTAACAAAGTCTAAATTTGATCAATGTCTCTCTTCCTTCAGAACACACCTTTTCCTATTATCTTGTATGCTGTCTTGTTTTGTTTATTTGTTTGTTTATTTTTGGTTTTTTAAATTTCAAAATAATAAGGGAGGTACAAATATTTTGGTTACATGGATCATTTTTGTAATGCTTCAGTTACGGCTATAGGTGTGCCCATCACCCAAATAGTGTTCATTGTACCCATTAGGTTTATGTCCCTCCTTTTCTTGCCCCTCCCTCTGGTTTATTGGCACTAAGTTTTACTTCCCTCTGCTCACATATGTGCTCATTGGTTAGTTCCAATTTAACACTGAGTACATAAGGGGCTTCTTTTTTCCATTCTTTAGATACTTCACTTAAGAGAATGGTCTCCAGTTCCATCCAGATTGTTGCAAAAGGTATTAATTCATCTTTTTTATGGCTGAGTAGTACTCCATGGTACACATATACCACATTTTTTAAATTCACTAATGAATTGATGGGCATTTGAGTTGATTCCACATCTTTGCCATTGTGAATTATGCTGCAATACACATTTAAGTGCAAGTATCTTTTTGATGAAAAGTCTTCTTTTCCTTTGGGTAGATACCCAACAGTGGGATTGCTGGATCGAATGGTAGTTCTACTTTTAGTTCTTTGAGGAATCTCCACACTGTTTTCCATAAGGGTTGACTACTAACTTGCAGTCCCACCAACAGTGTATAAGCATTCCTTTCTCTCTGTATGCATACCAGCATCTGGTTTTTTTTTGAACTTTTTAATAAATTCCATTTAAACTGGGCTAAGGTGATATCTCGTTGTGGTTTTAATTTGTACTTCCCTGATGAATTAGTGTCATTGAGCATTTTTTCATATGTTTATTGGCCATTTGTCTTTCGTCTTTTGGGAAGTCTCTGTTCATATCTTTTGCCCTCTTTTTAATAGGGTTGTTTATTTTTTTCTTGCTGATTTGCTTGACTTCTTTGTAAATACTGGATATTAGCCCTTTAATGGATGTGTAGATTGTGAATATTTTCTCCCATTCTGTAGGTTGTCTATTTGCTCTGTTAATTGTTTCTGTAGCTATACAGAAGAATTTTACATTAATAAAATCCAATTTATTAATTTTTATTGTTGTCAGGTAGCCATTGGGATCTTAGTCACAAATTCTTTGCCAGGGCCAATATCTAGAAGAGTTTTTCCTACATTTTCCTCTAGAATTCTTATGATTTCATGCCTTACATTTAAGTCTTTTACCCATCTTGAATTAATTTTTGTGACTGGTGAAAGATAGGGGTTCTATTTCATTCTTCTGCGTGTGGCTATCCAATTTTCCCAGCACCATTTATTGAATAGGGATTCTTTTCCCCAGTGTATTTTTTTGTCTGCTTTATTGAATATTGGTTGGTTATAGGTAGATGGTTTTATATCTGGATTCTCTGTTCTGTTCCATTGGTCTATGCCTCTATTTTTGTACAAATACCATGCTGTTTTGGTTACTATAGCCTTGTAATATAATTTGAAGTCTGGTAATGTGATGCCTCCAGATTTGTTATTTTTGCTTAAGATTGCTTTGGTTACTTGGGCTCTTTTGTGGTTCCAAATGAAACATAGAATTATTTTTTCTAGATCTGTGAAGTATGACGTTGGTAATTTGGTGGGGATTGCATTGAATTTGTAAATGACTTTGGGTGGTATGGACATTTTAACAATGTTGATTCTACCTATCCATGAGCATGCTATGTTTTTCCCTTTGTTTGTATCCTCTGTGATTTCTTTCCCCAGGTTTCCTAGTTCTCCTTGTAGAGGTCTATAATCTCTTTGGTTAAGTATATTCCTAGGTAGTTTATTTTCTTTTCAGCTACTGTGAATGGTATTGAGTCTTTGATTTGACTCTCCGCTTGGCTGTTATCGGTGTATAGAAATGCTACTGGTTTATGTACATTGATATTGTAAGCTGAGACTTTTCTAAACTTGTTTATCAATTCCAGGAGATTCTTGGTAGAAACTTTAGGGTTTCCTAGGTACAAGATCTTATCATCAGGATAAAGCATTAGTTTGACCTCCTCTTTGCCAATTTTGATACCCTTAATTTCTTTCTCTTGCCTGATTGCTCTGGCTAGGCCTTCCAGCACTACGTTGAATAGAAGTGATGACAGTGGGCACACTTTTCTTGTTCCAGTTCTTAGGGGGAATATTTTCAACTTATCCCCATTCAGTATGATGTTGACTGTGGGTTTGTCATATATGGCTTTTATAATTCTGACATATGTTCCTTCTATGTACAGTTTGCTGAGGGTTTTTATCATAAAAGGGTGCTGGATTTTGTCGAATACTTTTTCTACACTTATTGAAATGATCATATATGGTCATCTTTTTTGCTTCTGTTTATGGGGTGAATCACACTTTCTTATTTACATATGTTGAACCATCCTTGCATCACTGGGATGAAGCCCACTTGGTCCTGGTGGATTATTTTTTTGATGCGCTGTTGAATTCAGTTTGCTAGGATTTTATTGAGGATTTTTGCATCTATATATGTAAGGGATATTGGTCTTTAGTTTTTTTGTTGTTGTTGTTGTGTCCTTTCCTGGCTTTGGTATCAAGGTGATACTGGCTTCATAGAATGAGTTGGGGAGGAGTCCTTCCTTCTCAATATTATGGAATAATTTCTGTATTATGGGTGCCAGGTCTTCTTTGTAGGTCTGATAGAATTCAGCTGTGAATCCGTCTGGTCCAGGGCTTTTTTTTTGCTAGGAGGTTTATTATTACTGTTTCGATCTCACTCTTCCTTATTGGTCTACTCAGGTGTTCTGTTTCTTCCTGGTTGAGTCTTGGGAAGTTGTATGTTTCCAGGAACTTTTCCATTTCCTCTATGTTCTCTAGTTTATGTGCATAGAGATTTATGTAGTATTCATGGAAGATGTTTTGTATTTCTGTGGTATCAGTTGTAATGTCACCTTTTTCATTTCTGATCACGCTTATTTGGGTGCTTTCTCTTCTATTCTTGGTTAATCTAACAAAAGGTCTGTCAATTTTGTTATCTTTTCAAAGAACAAATTTTCGTTTTGTTAGTCCTTTGTATTTTTCTTTAATTTGCCAGTTCATTTGGTTCTGCTCTGACCTTCATTATTTCTTTTCTTCTGCTGGCTTTGGGTTTAGCTTGTTCTTCCTTTTCTAGTTCCTTCAGGTGTGACATTAGGTTGATAATTTGTGATCTTTCTGTCTTTTTGATGTGGCATTAAGGCTATGAATTTTCCCCTGAGGAATGCTTTTGCTGTGTCCCATAGATTTTGATAACTTGTGCCCCCTTTGTTGTTCAGTTCAAGGAATTTTTTAATTTCCATCCTAATTTCATTCTTGACCCAATAATTGTTCAGCAGCAGGTTGTTTAATTTCCATGACTTTGTGTAGGTTTGCTTGTTTCTCTTGTGATTGATTTCTAGTTTTATTCCGCTGTGGTCTGAGAAGGTACATGGTATGATGTTGATTTTTTTGAATTTGTTGAGATTGTTTTGTGGCCTAAGATATGATCAATCTTTGCTCATGTCCCTTGTGCTGTTGAGAAGAATGTATATTCTGTAGTTTTTCTGTAGAATGTTCTGTAGATGTCTGTTAGATCCGTTTGTTTTAGAGTTTGGTTTAAGTCCATTGTCTCTTTATTTACTTTCTGATTTGATGATTTGTCAAGCTCTGACAGTGTGGTGTTGGGGTCTCTGGCAATTATCATGGTGCTATTTATTTCTTTTCTTAGGTCTAGTAAAATTTGCTTTATGTGTCTGAGACCTCCTGTGTTGGGTGCATATATATTTAGGATTGTTATGTCTTCCTGTTGAATTGCTCCCTTTACCATTATATAATGACCCTCTTTGTCTTTCTTTACCTTCATTGGCTTAAAGTCAATTTTATCTGATATGAGAATGGCTACACCTTTCTTTTGATTTCTATTTGCGTGGAATATTTTTTTCCATTCTTTCACATTGCTTACATCTGTATGTCTGAATTTCTGGTGATACCATGGAAGTTTGTCCTCAATAATTTCCTCAGATAGGTTTTCCATGCTTTTAGCTCTTTCTTCTTCTCCCTTAGGGATACCTATAATACAAATGTTAGTTCACTTCACATATTCCTATATCTCTCTCAGTGATTGCTTGGACTTTTTTATACTCTTCTCTGCCTCTTTGAATGACGGAGTTGTCTCGAGAGCCTTGTTTTCAAGCTCCAAGTTTCTTTCTTCTCCTTGGTTTAACCTGCTGTTAAGGCTTTCTCCTGTGTTTTGAAATTCCCTAAATGACTTTCATTTCTTTAAGTTCTATTATATCCTTTCTTATGTTGTCAAGCTCTCTAGTGACTTTTTCATTTGTTTAATTGATTTCCTGAAATTTTGGGGGGCTTTTTTTTTGGTTTTCAACTTTCTCTTCAATTCCATTCATCTTATTTACCATCCATATGCTGAATTCCATTTCTGTCATTTTGGCAATTTCCTTGTGGGTGGAGTCCACTACTGTAGCTCCATTGTGTTCCCTTGGGGGTGTCAAACTATTTTGTTTTTTCGTATTGCCAGGGTTTTTTGCTGGTTTCTTCTCATCTGGCTCCTCTTCTTTTGGCTCTGGGTAAATAGGATTATGGGGCACCTATTCTCCTTTTCTGGGACTCTCTGAAACTGAGTCCAGGAGTGTCAGCTGCTCAGGGCTGGGGGGCATCCTGAGTGAAGTGTTGGACCTCAGGAAGGTTCTGCCAGCCCAGTGGTAGTGGTGGGGACTCAGTGGTGGGGTCTTGTGGTCCAGGCACAACTCTGGAGTCCCAGGGGTGGAGTCACAGGCCTGAAAGACACAGTGGGAGCTTCAGAGCTGGCTCTGGGGACTTCAGGGGAAGAGCCACCCATATGGTGGGCTGTTCCACTGGCATGTTGACTGCTGATTTTGTCTAAGCATCCCAGGTTCCGCATAGGCAGGTTGGAGCTGCTGGTCAGCCAGTGTTCTCCCCCCACACCTAGGATCCACTGAGGCCATTGCCCAGGCTTCCCAAGTGGTTGTACGCTGTTTTTGTCCATATTTTAATCACCTTGCTTCTAAATAATATTTATAAATAATATTTTATACAGTCAATGCTTCTTTATATTTACCCATCTTTGCCAACTTCTTGGCTCACCATTGTTTCTTGTCTAGCAGTCATTTCTCTGGATTCAATTTTCTCCTTTATGAAGTCCATCCCATAGTACTTATAATAGTTCACTCCTTAATCTCATGGCACTAAAACACAAATTATTTGTTGCTGAGACCAGCACCATCAGTCAGAGTAGATGGGGCATCACCTCATGAGCTAATCGCTCTGGTTTCAAATCTATCTTCAATCTTGGCAACTAGAGAATTTTTTTCTCTCTTGCAAGCTCAGCTATGCATTTTAAAAAATGTTATGTCACATTCTGCATTTCAAGGTACTTATAGCCAGAGTCTATTTTGATGTGATCGGAAGTCAGCGTTCACATTTGAGTGTATATTAAGTGGCACACTGTTATCTAGGTGTCAGAGATGTAAAAATGGAAAGGAAACAGTTTCGCCCTCAAGGAGCTGATGATCTAACAAAGATAGTTATGAATCAAATATGTGCAATAAAGTCTTTTCAGTGTTTTAGATGCTGTAAGTATCAGATCCCACACTAGATTAAGCTCCTTAAGTTGTCCTAATTACTTTTTCGTCTCCAGCATCTAGGGCAGTGCTAGCAGATAGAAGGTGCACACTAAATGTTTGTTGCCTGAATGTATGTATAAATTACAGAAATCAACAAATATTTTCACTGTTCCTTATTTCCACTTTCTAATTCATGAAATGTAAGATGCTTGCCTTTTTCTAATTACAAGTGAAGCTTTTATGAGGTTTTATTTGGAAAGATGTTTAATGTTTATTGTACCAATACTGATAGAGAACAACTGAATACTAACTTTCTATCAGGCATTGTTCTCAGAGCTTTCCAAGCACTAACTGATTTTAACCTCACAGTAACCCTATAAGATGGAGACATTTTTGGCCAAACCTGGATTATATATTTGAAGCTATGTTAGGAACTAATTTAAATTAGTCTGACTAGAGCTTCTGTTATTTGCTACTATGTATATATCCATTTGCCAGACTATGGTTTCACGGGTAATTTCCAACTAGAGATCATTCTTTGTTTGTACACCCATACAATATGTTTGCTAAATTTAACTCATTTACAAGTTTACCACTGTCTTACTGATTGATATATTGCCATTGGTCTAGAAGGTTCATGTCATTTCCAGTGACTATACACCGTGCTAATTTTACTGCAGCTGTGTTGTTCTTAAAGTCTGTAGCTAGGACACACTTATACCTATGACCTCTCTCTCAGCTGCGGCTTCTTTCCCCAGCCACCTTGCAGCTAGGAGTGGCACAAGCTAACTACTATGATTAGCACCCCCAAGTGCTTATAAATAACCCTCTTAATAATAATTTAGAGCTCTAGAATTTAGTCATCAACCAAAGTTTAGCCTATCGCTTGGTAGAATTTGCTTTTTAAAGTTGGGCCAATACCAGTGAATACATTTTCCTGTCACCTTTGCTATTCTTCACAAGTTCACAAAAAATTATTGATAGTAGTTGTGGAATTATATCTGGAATTATTTCAGTACCCAAATATATCATTTTTTGATAGCCCAAAATATTTAAATTATTCAAAGAGACTACATGTTATTATACTGCTTTGAACTAAAGTACTCTTTGTAGCTAACTCTTCTACCTTTTCCAGTATGAATGTTGACTTTGTCAGAGAAAATGTAAACAAAATAGGAGTTGAACAGTTCCACAAAAGCATGACCTGTTTGCCATTCTCAGAGTACTTCATATTCACTCAAATATTTATCCAGTGATAAGTATGTTCCAGGCACCTTTCCAGGGGCCACAGGTATAACAGTAAACGAAACAGACAAAAATTCCAGATTTCATGGTGCCTCTAGCATAGTATTACATGACATGAATAACTTTTTTCCAGCTCTGAACTCTCTGGCTGCTGTCTTTAGGGGCCCCAGCAAACCTATCCAGCCTCTTCTCCCTGTTTCTGTCAATTCCATCACTACCACCACCAGAAAAACACACAAACATGCACGGCTTTTAAGACACACTAGACTATGCCATGTTTCTGGGTTCAATCCTGAATTTTCCTGCCCCCACACCTTTTCTGTGGGTGTCATCTCTTCCTAGAAAGGCCGTCAACCTCCAAGTCCTACCGGTAATTCAAAACCCCTCGTAATCTTACCTGTGGGTATCCTTATCCATCCTAACACAAATACATGTCTTCCTTTCATGCTATCTAATTATACTTTGGATTATCTTTTATAATCTGTTTTGCATTGCAGTTACTTGTGTATATAGATACACCCTTATTAGGTTATAAGGAAAAGTAAAAATCTGGAGTTGACAGACTCTTTTCCCTTTTCACATCTTTGAATTCCATACAGTGCCTAAACAACAATAATTCACAGAATAAATTCTCAATAATACCTGGTAACTTGAATGATTATGCCACCTTCTCAGTTGAACTACTTAATTTTTGTTTATTTATTCAGTTTATTCATTTATTCAGAAGGTACTTAGTGCCCACCAGATGCCTATCATTCACTCAAGAAATTGAGGGTACTTGGGTAAACAGAAGACAATAACATTTTTTACCTAGTTTTGGGATTATTTATGTTAGAGTTTATGAAGAATCATCTGTCTGCAAGGACTGATAAGACACTGGGCCATATTTCTAAAGGAAATGACCAGCTTCTTATGGTAACTCTTACGTACAGTCAACTTTCTGTCTTGAAGTAGCCGAATGAATTCTTCCCCGGAGGCAGGCAGACGAAGGGTTTTATCTCACAATGTTCCCTTGAGGTCTTTAGTTTTATGAATCAATATGCATGAGGACAAACAACCAAGTGAGTCTATTCTCCCTGACTTCGTTATTCATTCCAACAATGAAGCCAGAGAGAGGCGTCTATAAAAATCATTAGCAGTGGGAATTGTAGTAGGTTTAAGACTTCCATCAGCCCTTTCACCCTCATCTAAAGTAATCTATTTTTCCAGGAGCTGAAAGAGTTTAACAACCTAGAAAGGTCAATTCTCTAAAAATATTCTCAACAATATCTGGATTGCTAGCATTTTGCAAGAAGGGGAGATACAAGGTAATTTTGTAAGTGAAAAAAAAATGCCTTGAATAGGAGAAAACTCAAATTAGCTTTTTATCCCCTCAAGAATAGTAGTTTGAGAATGTCAGAAAGCTTGACCAAAATGTAAATGTATGAAACAGACCATAGGAAAGACTGAAATCATAAAACGGCCACTCCTAAGAAAACTGGTTGAGAAAGAGGTGGTTGGCTTTGTTTCTAGTCCCTGAAAAATAGAATCGTTAATGCTGCTTTAAAATATTTATTCTAAAATATTATGAAGATGAAGAGAAGCTGAATCACCACATTAAAGGATTCAACATTAATACACTCTTCAGGCGTCAGACACCAAGTTCTCGCGCCTTGCATGGCCCTCTCCTCAGACATCTCAGGTCATCTCCGCTCCTCAGCCTCCCCAGGCCCCCAGGCAGAAGTGCCTGGGGGAAGGGGCCCCAGAGGGAACCTTTCTTAAACTGGCCTGGCCACTTGAAGAAATTACAGTCCTAGGATTTCACCATTCATAATTTTTATGTACTCTCTCTCAAGCTCTAATGCTTTTTTCCAACTGGACAACTTGAAATGGCCTTTATTTCAGCTTTGCTGAAGTCAGGAGTTAGTTGCCTCTGACCACTGCTTTACCAAGATGTCTAAGTGAAAGGCTGAAGAAAATTATCTTTCTGTTACTCAGAGGATCCTGGAAGTCACTTCCTGCCCGGGAAAAGAAATTCAAGCATGAGTAATAAAATTTTGTCACTGAGTAGCTAAAGGGTGAATGGCACAAATTGGGAAGCTAGAGTATCCAGGATTCCAGAAAGACTGATTTCTTCCCAAGCTGCTTAAGGATTTGTTCCCTGCTCCATCTTAGACATGCTATTAGCGTGTGGAAATATCTGTCTACCTCCAGGACAAGAACAGACTGTCATCCTCCCGGGAGATAACACAATCTCAGGCAGCTGGAAGGTTAAAGCTATCCCAGAACAGAATATTCCACTCCAGTTTCTGCCATTATCCGGGCCATTGGCGGTCAGCCCAGCCATGAAAGAAATGTAGCTGTACTGGGCTGAAGCAAGGAACTCCGTCAAAAATGATTACAGGAGGAATGAGCTATGGGGGAGAGATTGTGTATAGGGCTTTTGGCTGAATGAGGAGCTAGGCCCATTCTGAAATGAGAGCAGCTGCCATTCCAGAGAAGCCCTCAGGCCTTCATTTATTTTAATAGGATTTTAGTGGAGGTTTGCCCTAGTCTTGAGTTGGTTTATCATTTATGATAACCCACCTTCCACCATAACCTCAAACACATCCCTTCAGATTCACTGACATTTGGGGAGCATGATTTTATACTCCCTTCACTTAACATACCCTAATGGAAACCAGAAAGACAAGGACCTGTCATGAAGCTTTACGTTCTAGTGTGTGTAAACAAAGAAAAAAGATATTAGTAAGGTAATTCCTTATGTTTTTCTTCAATAAAGAAAATAACACACAACTATGCCACAGAGTGACTGGAATAAAAATAAAGAGGTTTTTTTGTTGTTGTTGCTTTTTTTCTTTTTTTAGGATGAATGGTCAGGATTGGTCTTGCTGAGGAGATGAACTTTGAATTTGAATGTCAGTGATCTGAGCCAGCCAGCAAAGATGTGGGGGCAGGGGGTGGAGGTTACAAGGAGTAGAATATCTAAAATGGAACTAAAACTTGGAATTAAAATATGACCAAAATATAGACTAATGAAAATATGATATAGATAATATCACAGTAAAATACATATTGCCAAAAATGATATGTATAATTTTTTCAGATAAAATGAATTTTGTTTCATGGTTCACTTCCCTTAACCTTTTTAGTTTAAAGATGTCATAAAAGTGAAGAGGGACTAGACAGTAAATTAAAAGACCTAAAACCTGAGGTGATCGTGCCTGTGCCAGAATACTGCCTACAAGAGTGAGCTCCCAGGGGATTGAGGAGATGCAGGTCAAAGTATTCAAAATTTCAGTTAGAGAAAGATTAAGTTTAAGAGATCTATTGTGCATCATGGTGACTATTGTTAATAACGACATATCGTATATCTGAAAATTGCTAAGAGATAGATTTCAAGTGTTCTCCCCACAAAAAACCATAAGTATGTGGGGTGAAGAGATGTTAATTAGCTTGATTTAGCCATTCCACAATGTGTACATAAATCAAAACATCAAGTTGTACACCATAAATCTATACAATTTTTATTTGTCATCTTAAATAAATTAATTAATTCATTAATTATCTTTAAAAACCCAGGGAATTCCCAGAAGACAGCAGATATTTTACCAAAGCACAAGGGCAAGCAGAATATTTGTTCTTAAGAAGTTCACATTTTTGCTCACTATATCACAAAACCAACATCATTAAAGGCAAGATATAATGGTCACGAATGATGTATAAACAAAGTTTCCTGAAAGCATCAGAATATAGTGATGCTCAAAAGAATTGACAAAGGCATTTAAAAAAAGGATATTCAATGTGGTAATATTTAAAGCCCATGGCGAATGATCTTTTTGAGAATTGCAAATCTGTTGTTCTGGAAAGACATCAGGATATCTGAAAACAGTATTTCTAAATTGTTTATTTTTCATCTTAACCAACCAATTGGTTTAAAAGTACAATTCAATCCAGAATCGAAGGGCGGAATTCAATAACATCTGAAGTCCCTTTTCGTGCTTTGATTCAAAAAATATTTCTATTTAAAAAAATTCTATTTTGAATTTTCAACTAAGAAGGGGGAAGGATGGGAGGAGGGTAAAGGATAAAAATCTACCTATTGGGTACAATGTACACTGTTCTGGTGATGAGTGCACTAAAAGCCTGACTTCAGCATTATACAATTCATCCATGTAACAAAAAATACTTGCATCCCCTAAATCTATTGAAATAAAAAAGGAAAAGAAAAAAAAAGATGGGTTTATAAATCATATTTATAAAAGAAACTAAGCACAAACAATAAAATTAATTTTTGTTATACATACTAATTTGTTTATTGAATATATATTTATTCAGAGTCTGCTAGGTGTTAGATATAAGAAGGGAGTCAAAAGAAGAATAGAACTTTAATTTCTTTCTGGTATATCTAGGAAGGCAAAATAAATGCTGCACATGCAAAACACCAAGTCGGTGACAAAAGGAGTGTACACATCAACGTTCATTTCAATTTGTTTATTTATCTATTTTTTATATTGCATTTTTTTTTAATTTCAGAATATTATGGGGGTACAAGCACTGTGGTGACGTATATTGCTTATCATAGCAATTTTTTAAAATTGTGAACTCTAAGACACTAACTGAAGTTTAATCAAATGCAGTTTACACAGTTAATTTGACACCAATTTAATATGATGCATAAAATTTATTTTGCTACATGGCAAAAGGCATAAATGCTAAGTAACCACATAAATGAATGTTCTCAGTATTATTTTTATATAGCCAAATAAAACATTTGGCAATTTTCCTTTCTAAGCTTCAAAGTCTCCAACATCTATAATCAGTGTCAATAATTCCCCTGATAAAGTGTAAGCTTGGCCATGCAGGCACCCGGAAAACCTCAGGTATGTTATAACAAGATTTGAATGTTATTCCACATTAAGGAAGTCTCTTCCTCCGGGTTCTTCTTTCTTCACTGTGACCTTAAAAAGCAGTTTGCTTGTGAACTCCCTCTATCTGCAGCCCAGCCCCAGTCCCCAGATCCTGTCTGATTCTTGCCTTGCTGTGGAAGTGGCAACAGTGGCCATTTCATTGTGTTGTGGATGCTGAAGTAGAGTGGACTTGAGCTTGGGCGATATGGGCTCAATCCTGCAGCTGAACTTGGAAGAAACCAAGGTCACTGGATCCCAAACAATTCAATCTTCAGCAGCTAAAGCAAGTCACCTCCAACAATGCCACAGAACCAAACTACCTTGGTTTGGAGAGAGGAGAAAACAGGTTTTGACTATGATATTAGCCTCCTTGGGCTGCTATAACAAAATAGCACAGACTGGGTGGCATATACAACAGAAATTTCTTTTTCACAGTTCTAGAGGCTTGAAGATCCACAATTAAGGTCCTGAAAGGTTTGCTTTCCAATGAGGGCTCTCTCTGGCTTACAGACAGCCACCTTCTTGCTGCAGCCCTCATATGGCCCTCCTCTTAGCACATGCAGACAGCAAGAGAGCAGTCTCCCTCTTCCTGTTCTTATAAAGCCACCACCTCTATTGGATTAGAGCTCCATGCTTATGACCTCATTTAACCTTAATTACCTCCTACAGGCCCCATCTCCAAATATAGTCACATTGAGGACTAGGGCTTCAACATGTGAATTTTAGGGGGCCCATAGGAACCTCGGAGGCAAGCCTCAGATGGCTTACATTTCAAGGAAAATACATGGCCCTTTTCCTTTACTCTCAGCTCTTCTCTCCCTGCTTCTCCCCACACTACCCCTACAAATCCTTCTGTGTGCCTGAAACTCTTTGCTTGAGAGCTACTCATGATCAAAGTAACAAATCAGTAGGAACAAGTTGACGTCCAATTCTTCCATGTTTTGCTAGGGAAGAAAAGAATAAAGCACAACTTGGGATATAGGAATTGAAATAGATACTACAATGTCATGAAGGGTACAAAAAGGATAGGCTAGATTTGAAGACAATTTCCTTGTATTTCCCTCTGAGGTGCAGCACCCACCTGTACTGTGTATAAGCTGTGTATAAGCAGGCACCCTGGCTTTGGGCATTATGCAGTACTTACCTAACCTGAGGTGCACCTAGACAGAAACCTCTTTAGGGAGAAATTCTATTTGTTTTGCTCACCCTAAGGTACCCGAATCCTTGATACTGTGCAGGAAACACCTGGTCGTCATAGAGAGAGAAAGAACAGCATCTCCCGAGTGTGCTCTGCAGAGCTGTGGTTCCTGTCCAAGAACGATTTACACAAGTATAGGAAAGACAGATGGCCTACAATATCTCTATTTTGGTCCTTCACAGCAATTTAGGCAGAGCAAAGACACTGAGAATTCATAACATGAAGAGACCTTGTATACTCTTGGTCAACCCAAAGTCTTCCAACCTTTTGCGACCACAGTCTTGATTTTGTTACCACTGTCACCAACATTCTTCGTGATCCCCCATCTCCGGTTCTTTTCTGAGACACACTGGAAGAGCACATTTCCCAGCACATCTCGCAGGCAAGGCAGGGCCCCGTGACTGGTTCTGGCCACTGGGGCTGTGAGCAGAAGTGACACGAGAGTAGGTGTGAGCTGTCTGTCTGCCACACTTTCCCACCCACAGAGAGCACGGAGGCTGTGAGGGCAGGATGTAGACACAGTGGGGCTGCAAGAACAAAGCAGCCTGGACCACTGAGTCAACCCATGGAGGACAAGCAGCCTGGAGGAACACACTCCCTGCGACAAACTTGGCATGAGTGAAAAGTAAACTTTGTGTGTTAAGCCACTGGAATTTTGAGGTTATTTCTTACTGCAACATAAGCCTAGAATATCCTGACCTAGTAACACCTAGTAACATCATTCCCTGGAACTCACTTTGAGAATTGCTAATGAAAACAGTGACAAGAGGGGTTCTTTAGGTAGAACAGCCATCTGCTTACCTTTTCTGTAAAGGGTCAGATAGGGAATATTTTTTAGGCTTTATGTGCCGTATGGTCTTTGTTGCAACTAATCCACTTTGTTGCTGTAGCGTGAAAGCAACCATAGACAATTTGTAAATAAGTGGGTGTGACCAAGTTCCAATAAAACTTTAATTACAAAAACAGAAGTTGAGCCTGTGAGGAAATAAGCTATAGTGTGCCAACCCTATAATGTATAAAATATGAAAGTCAACACACAGTTACTAGGAGAATTAGATATAACTTACCCTCTGTTTAAATAGAAAAACCTAAAATTATTTACTACAGATACCAATACCAATTTTTAGTCTCTCCTCAGTAAGGAATCTGAGCTCGATAACCTTGTGCCAGTGCAGCCAGTGGAAAATTTCAGGGCCATGTGGCTCTTGTATTCTATGTTCTGCCCTGTTCTTCTTCCATAAGTTCTACCTTGGTTTGTCTGGTTTTTGATTCAGGACTCTTAGTTATCAAATGTATTTTTTTTGTCTTTGACTTGGCAAAATATGGGATTATTAAAACACATGTACATACATCTATGGAATATTTTAGCCCTCTTGAATATGCTTCGGAAATGTTGGCTGCCTGATCTCTTGTTAATGAAAATATCTAACTCCACAGTTCTTTTCTCTGTAAGCTGAGCGCTCCAGCCTGCATTTGGTGCTTTTGGCATCTAACTGAATCAATGCTTTCCTCCTAGGCCCCAGGGTAAGGGGAGTGCCTTTTATACCCACTGACAGTGGAAGACTCCCTTTTTGTTTGGACTCTGCAATAAAATCAGAATCTCCCTTGGCACGAAACATGGTCATCCAGACACTTCCGGGGAAAGATATCTTTCAGCTGACAGCAGCTAGGGACCATTTTTGTCTGAGCTCTTTATTATGGGTATCTTATGACCTACTCTTGCATATAGCTTAGGGAAGTTATGGCTTTCAATTACCAGTGTAATTCATGGAATGGAGACACACACTCACAGAGACAGATAGAGACAGGACCTGATGAATAAAAGCAAAGAAACAGAGTCCTACAGTAAGGAGCAGTAGAGCGGTAAAACAGATCTACCAAAAAGGTCAGCTGGATAGAGAAATATCAGTTTTATGGTTAAAAAGGTCGATTAGGGTTCGCTTGTGGAAGGCTATTGACTGCCAAACTAAATGTTTGGAATTTTTCTAATCTAGGCAAAGGGAAGCAATTGAAGACTGAGCAAGAGAGTGTAGGAGCAAACATGGAATTTTAGGAAGTTTAATATGGAAGTAGTGTACAGGCTGGGTTGGAAGAGGGAGAGACCAAATGCAAGAAGATCGATTAGAATGATGTTTGAGCTTCTCATGAAAACAGAAACAGTCACTTCCATGTGTATTCATAGGATATGCACCACTATATATTCATATATAAACCTGAAGGCAATTCTTGAACTTGCAGTGGCAAACTATTAAACACCTATGGTTACAGTCTTCTTTCAACATGCCTATCTTAGGCTCTTGCTTTTTCATTTTATTTCCTTTCACTCATGGAAAATTCATTTGCATTTTCTCGGTTCCATAGCTCCTCAAAAGCTTCTGCGAGATTTGCCTTACCAACAGTAGCATCCTAAAAAATACGAGTATAGACACTCTAACAGGCAGAGACCAAAATGAATTAAGTCAGAGAGGCAGATCTTGACTTCTCCCACTATACCAGGACCAGAGGCGCTGACATGTTCACAAGGTTGGTGAATATACTCCTCTAAGAGGCTAGGATAAAATCACCCTTTCCACAGACTCGCCCTCAGCCCTGTCTGCTCTAGTTCCTCTACACACACCTTTTTTCTAGCCCTGCAGAACAGACTCTTCTTCCCCTGACCTTTCCCCTCCTTGAATTCAACACAAATGGGTTCTAGTTTCCTTGGAAGCCAACCTAAATTACATGGGCTGGGACAGGGTCATTCTTTAATAAGTCTAACTTAGTAACTAACTTTTAAGGTAAAACTAATGCACAAATATGAAACATCATTTTTGAAAGTACAAAATTTCTGAATGTTCTACAGACATAAAAGCTTCTAGAGAGATATGGATAATTAAACTCTATATCAACACTGTCCACTAGAAAAATAATGCAAATTGTACAAATAATTTAAAATGCTCTAGTAACCATGTTTCAAAAAGTAAAAAAAGGTGAAATTAATTTTAATAATATATTTCATGTAATGCAATGTGTCCAAAATACTATTGTTTTGACATGTCATTAATATGAAAATTATTGAGATATTTTACATTTTTTTTTCATATTAAGTGTTCAAAACCTAATGTGTGTTTCACACTTACAGCACATCTTCAATCTGGATTAGCCACATTTCAAGTGCTCGATAGCTGTCAAGATAGTTTGTGGATAGAACAGCATATGAGATAGATCTTATTTCTTATCACCCCTATATTATAGGTGAGAAAATCGAGGTTCTAAGAGACTAAATGACTTCCCAAGGTCACACACCACTAGGATATTGCTTGATTGAATTTGCAGCCAGTGTTTATTCCAACTATGACACTTGTGCTCTTTCCACCAGTGTGGAAATGTACTTCCCTGGAAACTTCATCCACTGGCGCTACCTCCCCTCTCAAGAGTGGCACTAAATGTGTTTCACACCTTAATTTTTCAGGCTAAGCATTCCCAGTCTTCATAAGACTTTACCTACTGCATGGTTTACAGCCCCACCATCACCCTATTGTACTCTTTCAAATATTCGATCCCCATATTTCTGAAAATCCATGATATTCCAGAAGTAGTCAGACCTGTGAGATCTGCAGTGATCCCACGGGTACCTGTGACCTGGACATTGCTTCTATCAACACAATCTGACATTGTATTTGCTTTTTTATTTCTTTAGAGCTCTAATACTTTATTAGCTCCTAATAAGCTCATCATCAAAACAACCCATAATCCCTACTATATTTGTACAATTTATATTTATGCCGTGTTTTATACTTATCCTTACCAAATTCACTCTAATGTCTTTTTTTCTCCATTGCCTAAAATAGGTGATCGATAACATTTTTGTGACATGGATCAATAGTGCTATAAGAGCATATAATAGAAGAACTTGACATTGTCAGCACTAGGCCTCGTTAGAGCCTTGCTAAATTTAAGGGGGAAAAACAATTTTAAAAAAATAACACAGAAAGTCTAAAAACTATTTTGAAGAACAAAAGAAAGAACAGGAAGCAAGACGGAAGGGTGGTCATTTGCTCTGCTCACCCATATTTCTCTTTCTACCCCTTTCAGATACCTAATAGGATTGTACGATACTGCCCCCTTGAAATTATTTGTGAGCGTGTGACTTGCTTAGGACAATGAGATGTGACAAGTGGCACAGGTCACTTTCAAGTGACAGCTTCAAGAGGCAGTGCACAGTTTGCCAGGCCTTTTCTCTGCCTCTGCCACAGGTAGAGGCGAGGTTTACGATGGGGGTTGCTCTGCCTATGTGAGTTGGCGAGCGTGGAGAAACGATACAGGGCTCCCATTTGACTGTGACTGGCACAAGAAGCAAAGCTTGTTTGTCATGAGCCACTAAAATTTGGGGATTGATTTTTACCGCAGTATGGTCTGGCTTATCCCGATTAATACAGGGACTAGAAGACTCAGTGGAACAATACACTTCTGAGAATAATTTATTAAGGAAAGAAAATCCAATTTGAAGACTATTATACATTCTCAGGGCAAAAATACCAAGTTCCATGAAAAAAGGAACAGCTTACACCCAAAAGCTCTTGCCTCGCAATAGATCTGGCAGAGACTTAATGTCAAGGAAGAGAATCTGGCTAACGAATAAACAGAAAAACAATTCCTTCTTTCCCCTACCCCTTTCCCACCGCCGGCTCCATTCTTGGCACTTCCCCTTTCTACCCAAATGCCCGTATCTTCTTCGTTATAGGATGTCTGACCTTGATTTTATTATTACTTTATTGTGTATGATTTTTTTCATTCTGTATGAAAAATAAAATTTCATTATAAACAATAGAATCACCCAGAAGATTTACCTCCCAGGAATAAGGGAACTATTCTGGGTGCTTAGCTTTCTTCTTGAGACACCTGGCTAGTCCATCATTGTGCAACTTAATGCTGGATCTCCTCCTCCCCGCTTATATGTGTGGCCATCCCTCTTCTTCATCCTTCCTTTCCATGGCATAGTTTCTACATTTTTCGGAGACTTTTTGGTACCCAGTCTTCATTGCTTATACTGTAAGAGAAAATATTTATCTATAATGTACAGGAAAGTTTTGCTTAAGAGATAAAACAGAACCCAGTATGCAAACAGTAAAAAGTTAGATTGGCCTGAGAGCTCTCATCTGCCATATGAAACGCCAGACGACAACAGAGCAATGCATGCGAAAGCATTCAGAGGAAAATGTCATGAGCCAATTTGCTCAGCCGAATTGTTGTTCATGTGCAAAAGCAAATAAAAATAGTCTCTGTTGCACAACTTCATGAGGAAAACTTAACGTAATTCATTTGACCTAAAAGCAAACAGAAATTAAGAACCTCCAAATGGGGAATGTCATGTAAACTATGAACTAGTTGAACAGAGTTATTATAAATCTCAATAACTTATGTAAGTATGATTACAAGTTATAAAAAAAGTAAACATACAAAAAATTCTTGTTGAATACTATACTCGGTACAAAATGTATTCTTTGCTTCCACACCCCAGATTAGGTTAGCCACTAGTTAGTTAGTCTAGTTAGTCACTAGGGAGTGACTGGGGTGGAGACAGAACGACAAGCTATCACTTCCTCATTGTACACATGGGGACCCAAAAGATCCCATTTCATTCTTAACTTTTCATAACCAGAAAAATAATGGAGGTGGATTGTTTCTTTCTTTTGCTTATCAGTAATAACACTTGAAACATTGACTTGCATAACGTGAAACTTACAAAGAGTGGAAGTGGTACGTAAAGGAATTTTGATTCAAACCCAAATTCTTCTGACTTCTGAGTATTTCTCAATCTTACTAATGGCCCCGTCTCTGTGTTAGAACTAATTTTCCCTCCTGAATCTCCTGGCTTCATGCATATGCCCACCGAATGAGTCTCATTCTGTGCTTTTTTCCTTCATTCACCCGAGAAAATAACATTTCTGCCTACACAGCTCCACCTCTGTCTCTGCTTCCCGGCTGCCAATCTTCTTCATGTGTTTGCATGAACGTGTTTACAAATCCTTGGAGAATACAAGGACACAGCACCCTGCAATAATTCCACTTCTCCCGGGCACTTAATTCAGAGCCATAATAAGCAATATTCCACTCGCCTGTTTCTACACCTGTTTCCTACATCTCCCAAGTTGCTCTGCGATCTAGTTCTTGATATAATGCATACTTAAAAGGAATCCTTCCAACAGTTAACGCTCCCCACCCTGGTCTCCTCACACTAATAAAAGCAAAAAACAGAGTAATATTAAGGGTGAACAACAGCAGCCAAAAGAAACCCAAAGCAGCAAGCACACTGGCAATATTTTCCACTCGGATTATAGTGTCTGTTTGCCTAGATTGGTATTTCTCTCAGGCCTAGTGCCTGGAGGTATGTGCTGATTTGCCAAGCTGCTTTAATATTTAGTGGGGAGCCACAGCTGACCAATAATTTTTAATAGCTTGTCCTCTATTGATTTCAACCCACACATTAAAGTGCCTAATAAAATTTTTAAAAAGATAGGTGAAGGCACATAAGGACAAGGGAAAGTTAATAGCCTTGTCCACCTCCATTTGAAGGCAACAAGAGGATTATTTCAACTCATATGCAGAGTTTGTATAATAAGACAATTGCTGATGGCACCATTTTTCAGCAACTTTTTTTTAGATTAGCTTCCAAAATATGTAAGTTCTTTTACGGATATGGTTGTATTCCTCAGTAATCAGTAATTTCTGATGAGGTGTAGGAGGGTTTGTTTTATAAATTCAAAACCCTCATGGACCCAGCAATGAAATTCATTTTTGACAAGTGAATGACATTTCAAATGTTCACCCAGGCCACCCCTTGACCCTCCTCCACCTAACAGGGCACTGCAACAGGTAGAGCAAAAAATGGAGGCATGCATCGTTGTTCTAGAAGCTCCCCAAAGCCCAGGCCTCAGACTTTAGGAAGGACTAGGTTCCCACTTGTCCCTAGATTTGACTTGGAAGAGAAGGGAGGTAACCATGCTAACTGGTATGTGTCATTTTAGGATGAAAGAATCTATTCCAAAGCAGCCTTCAAACTTAGCCTAGAAAAAAAGTGCCATCAAAAGATTTCTTTTGTAGTGTGGATGTGGCCTCTTACCAAAAAATGGATGTTGATTAAGCACTCCTATAAGCCACAAACTCTCCGTAAGTTTTGTAATTTAAGTCTGTACAGTAATTCACTCTCTCTTTACATTCTCACATCTGTTTAAGTTAGAATGAAACCTAGAGGGTGATTTCTCTTGGGTGAAATATCAGGAGGCTGAGGGAAACAGAACTATTATGGGCATTTAAACCAGGACTGCATGGGAAAGGGGCAATATTCAAAGATAGATATGTGTCCTTGGTAGCTACACCAAGGTGCAGTACCCTATTTGTGCTGAAAGATGGTTTTGGAAAGATCAAAAGTGGTACAGTGAAAGGGTATTTTACAACACTGAAGCAGGATTTAACAGGCTACCATTAAAACCCATATGTTCAGAGAAAGAGGACTCAAGTTCCCTTACTTAGCAACCACAGATTTGTGGAGACCCTAGAGGTGAAGCACAGTGCTAGGCAGCACGGGAGACAAAGGAAAAAAGGACATAATTTCTTTCTCGAGACAATTACAATTTAGCCATAAAAGCAAAACACATTGATGAAGTAAGGTGGGGGAGAGAACAAAGTGACATTTCTGTAGGGCACTGTGCTAGGCTCTGAGGATTAAATGGAGGAAAGGGGTAGAACTCTCACATCAAGAGCTTATTTATAATATAGCTAGGGAGTCACAATAGAAATATCTATTGTGTGTTCAGGCAGAAGAAAACTTGATTATGTCATGGTAGGGCAAACAACCACCCCTATTTTCTGGGACTTCATGGGATGAGGGATTTTCAGTGTTAAAACTGGGGACAGCCCCGGGAAAACTGTGGTGAGTTGGCCACTCAATGTGGTGAAAGCAAGCTCAAGCTTTGGAGACAGATAGCTCTAAGTTTAAATCAGAGTTCTCCTACTACTGTCTCTGAGACAATGGGCAGGTGATTTAAAATTGCTCTTTGTGACTTCTCTGCCTTATCTAAAAAAATAGATTATAAAGATAGTGTATTAAGTAATCTGGCACACAATAGACACATTATTATTACAGCTATTTTCTACATGCTAAAGCAGTGCTATAGACAGAAAAG
Organism: Daubentonia madagascariensis; assembly: GCA_023783475.1. Taxonomy (NCBI): domain Eukaryota; kingdom Metazoa; phylum Chordata; class Mammalia; order Primates; family Daubentoniidae; genus Daubentonia; species Daubentonia madagascariensis. The sequence goes on from JAKFHU010002220.1 coordinate 7,264,280, forward strand.
TCTCAAAGGATTTCAGAAGACGGAAATAGTCATTGTAGTTTGAGATGGAAAAGTAAGATTCATAAGTAGGGTGACCACGTCATTGCCCTTCCAAGCTGGGATTCTTTGGAATGAGAAAGGGGGTACTCTTAATATGTCAATGAGAGACCAGGTATAAACTTTGCATGTTCCAGACCAAGCAGAGAGTTGGTCTTGACTGAAGCTTTGAGGACAGACTGGAACTTAGATGGCAGAAATGTCATGAGATGCAAGGACCAGATTCCACAAGATGTTTTTATGAGCTATGGTTAGAGAAGCCTGATAAGTCTGTGTTAAAGGACTTTTAAGTACCAAATTAATAAATTTGGTTTTATCTTTAGACCATGAGGAACCACTAATAATGTTTGAGTAGAATAGCAAAATGTAAAAGTGTCATGCAGATGGTCTAGGACAGGGAGAAAAGTCTAAAGTAAGAAGCACTCCCATGTTTTAAAATAGTCTCTTTCATTAGTTTCCCCAGGTATTTCCTAGTCACTTCCCCTACAGTTTATTATCCTTTGAAGCCAAACCCCCTTTCCTAAGTCTAATCATTTCTTTAAGTTTCACTTCTTTTCTGTAAACTCCATGTACATAAATGTTGATAAAAATTTTGCCCCTTTTGCCCTGTTAATCTGTATTTTGTTAGTTTAATTTGCAGGCCCCCAAGCACTTAGCATAACAGGGTGGAGGAGAAGTTTTTTTCTCCCCAACATCTATATTAACCATGAGGAAAAATCAAGGGAATCCCAATTTATCTGACTTCAAATCTCTTGCCCTTTCAAATATGTTGTCTGGAGATCCCTCTAGATTATACTTTTTGGCAGAGGCAAGAAATGTTTTCAGAGAATGGATACCACTGAAGTCGTAGGAGACAAAGCTTTATCGGGCTGGGTGGGAGGGATGGGGGTGGAAAATAAGACAGTTTCTGACTCTGGCAGGATTATTCTAAAGCATTTTTCCACATGATTTCTCCACAGGTAAAATCCTTAAGGGTCAAAAAATTGGCTGACAAGGAGATGAATGAATTTAATCATTAAAAAAAATTATCTTAATTATGCCCCTTCCCTGAGTTTTGTGTGTGTGTGTGTGTGTGTGATACATACATACACACATAAAATGGAAAGATCATATCTTTCACTCTTGGATCAGCTTGATAAAAAGTAATATTGAAATACAGACTCATAATGAAATACGTTAAAATGCTATCCTGCCCTACATCACCCCCTTGCAAAAAAAAAAAGAATTCAATTAAACTCTGAATGAATTGATGACCAGTGACAGTCTCTACAGAAAAGTATGAGAATCAATTAAAACAGAAGTTAAAACACTCCTCAGGACATAATTGATAACACAATGAGACAGGAAAAAAATTACAAGTATGAAGTTAAATCCAAAACTTCTTAGAGAAAATGTAGAGGCTTCTCTTATCCCACAGGACCAATCTGGAGAACTATTAGTGTTTTGGGAAGCGAGAACCAGAGAATAATTGTTGTTGTTTGTTTATTCTTGACAGTTTTAAAGGATAATTTCTCTTGAGGGAAAATTTCTGTTTTCTACTTAGAAGTTCCTTCCAAACCCAAGATCATTCCAAGAAAGTTTTTTGGCTCTTTCTTGAACTTTGGAAATGAATTTTGCATAAACTTGTATAATCTGTTTACTTAATTGGTTCAGTAGATTATCATTCCTCAAATTCAGAGGTTTAGAAACATCACTGGATATGAAACACATTCGGGAAAGAAAAAGAAAGAAATCAGTGTTACAAAGACTAGATGCAAGTCCAGTGAAAAAAAGGCCAGGATTATGTCCAAAGTGGTTCCTGATTTGAACGATTGCCATTTTCACTGTTGAAGCCTATTTATTGTAGATGTGATTTTTCATAAAATGTTAAAATGGTCCAAATGTTTTTTTGAATTATAGCCCAGTCAATTTAGGCACTTAAATCTGGTTAAGCACTGGTTGCCAGATTTTTTAGTGTATTATCCACTAAGCCACATGTACTGCTAAGAAAACTTTAATTCCTATTAAAATTTAAAACTTGAAGAAGAATTTAGTTTTTGCACAAGAACACAATAAGCTGTTGTTTCAATTGCAATAGCAAAGGTTTAATAATCTCTAACATGAAAATGAAAATAGAAATTTATTTGGTACCAATACTATATATTATTTCAATTCTAAAAGAACTTTTCTGAATCATTGGGGATAATGCAGGGAAAATCACCTAGCAAGAACAGATACCTGCAATACATTGCTCTAAAATTAAGGTAGAATTATTGTACCCCATTAAAATTTGTAATCTCTTGTTAATGAAGTTTAAAAAGACAGCTCATTTATTGCAGGGGAGCTGGGGGAAAGGAAGTAGTAATTATCAGAATATATGCACCAAATCATTATTCTACTTCATTCTTTATGCATTTAAACTGTCTCTCTCCGCCACATGAGTCTTTTGTAATAAAAACGGAAGATTTTGATTGCCTACTTAATGAAAATTTAGATGCAGTCCACAGCCGGTTTTAAGAGAAGAAAAATCTTAAATTTTATTACCATAGCTCCCAAATTAATTAATGGCAGAAGGGTTAAAATTCCAAATACACGTTGGTCTTGTTAACACAATTGATTCTAACTCCTCAAAGACAGTTCCTTCTTTTTATGCCAGACATCTAGGTTGTAAAACAAGGTAATGTTAGTGAGAAATACAGCATAGCAAGAAGGTTCTATATGGGCTTCACTGACTTTTCTTTTTTTAAAAGTTATTTTTAATCATAACAAAACAAGCATTTGAGTGTCTACTCTCTACCAAGCACTTTATAAGCACTATCTTATTTAATCCTGACAACAATCCTCTGTGGTATGAATTAATATTTTCCTTATTACACAAATGAAAATTTCATAACCCAAAGAAGTTAAGTAATTCGTTCAAGGTAATTCTGCCAGTAAATGACATACCTTGGATTTGAATCCAGATTCATTTGACCTCAAGTCTGTGATTTATCCCTAAATAAAACTGCAATCATCAAAGTGTCTGATAAATTTCTTCCACAAAGTCAGAAAACTTTTCAAATCGGACAAGCTATTTCACTAACATTTTTTCTTTCACTACTGCCCATAAATGATGAACCTGCCAGCAAGACCAGGCAAAAGTTTATCAGCTGCTCTGCTTTTAGCAGAATGAGACTCTTGAAACATGTCTATATATTTGAAGTCCTGTATCAATTCCTTATCAAGCCTGTAGCAATTTTATGATCTATGTGAGGAGAAAACACCCCATCTCTCCCCTCTGGCTGACCAGTCAGCACACAGCACCTCTTCTAAATAACATCCCTATCTGAAAAAGCACAAAAATCCAAAGACATTTCTTTACTTTTAAGTTTCATTTTGTTTTCAATAGACACATAATAATTGTACATATTTATGGGGTACAGTGTGATGTTTTGATACATGTGTACATGGTATAATGATTAAATCAGGGTAATTAGCATACCTATCACCTCAAACACTTATCTTTTCTTTGTGGTGAGGACGTTCAAAATTCTCCTAGCTACAGTCATGTGCTGCATAATGACATTTCAGTCAAGGACAGACCACATATACAACCGTAGTCCCATAAGATTATAATGGAGCTGAAAAATTCCTGTCAGCTAATGACTCTTGATAATTTTGACCCTGTATAGGCCTAGGCTGATGTGTTTGTGTCTTAGTTTTTAACAAAAAATGTTTAAAAATAGAAAAAAGCTTATGGGATAAGGATATAAAGAAAGAAAATATTTTTGTACAGATGGCCAATGTTTGTGTTTTAAGCTGTTATTATGAGTCAAAAGTTAAAAAAAGTTAAAGTTTATGAAGTAAAAAAGTAAGCTGAGGTTAATTTACTATTAAAGAAAGAAATTTGTTTTACAAATTTAGCATAGACTAAGTGTACAGTGTTTATAAAGTCTACAGTAGTGCACAGTAATGTCCCAGGCCTTCCCATTCACTCACTGACTCACCCAGAGCAATTTCCAGTCCTGCAAGCTCCATTCATGGTAAGTGCCCTATCTCTCTTATTGTATTTTTACTGTATCTTTTCTATGTTTAGAGATATTTGGATACACAAATACTTACCTTTGTGTTATAATTGCCTAAGGTATTCAGTACAGTAACGTGCGGTACAGGTTTGTAGCCTAGGAGCAATAGGCTAGGTGTGTAGTAGGCTACACCACCTAGGTTTATGTAAGTACACTCTACGATGTTCACACAATGATGAAATCACCTAACAAAGCATTTCTTAGAAGGTATCCCTATTGTTCAGTGATGCCAGACTGTATTTTGAAATATCTAATATATTATTGTTAACTATAGCCACCATAAATTATTCCTCCTGTCTAACTTTAACTTTGTACCCATTGATCAACCTCTCCCCATCTCCCCTCCCCCATACTCTACCCATTCTCTGGTAAGCACTATTTCACTCTGTACTTCTATGAAATCAACTTTTTTAGGTTCCACATGAGTTAGATCATGCAGTATTTGTCCTTCTGTGCTTGGTTTATTTAACTTAATGCCCTCTAGTTTCATCCATGCTGTCACAAATGACAGGATTTCATTCTTTTTAATGGCTTAATAGTATTCCATTGTGTATATATTTATATACCCCACTTTCTTCCTATCCATTCATCCCCTGATGGACACTTAGGCTGATTCCACATCTTGGCTATTGTGAATAGTGCTATAATAAACAAGGGAGTGCAGATATCTCTTCAACACGTTGATTTCATTTCCTTTGAATATATACCCAGTAGGAAGATTGCTGGGTCATATGGTAGCTTTATTTTTAATTTTTTGAGGAACTTTCATACTGTTGTCCATAGTGGCTATATTAACTTACATTCGCACCAACAGTGTATAAGAGTGCCTCTTTCTCCACATCCTTGCCAGCATTTGTTATTTTTTGTCTTTTTTACAGTAGCCATTCTAACAGGGGTGAGATGATATCTCATTGTGGCTTTGATTTGCATTTCACTGATGATTAGTGGTGTCAAGCATTTTTCATATACCTTTTGGCCATTTGTATGTATTCAGATCTTTTGCCTAATTTTTAATCAGATTATTTGGTCTTCATTGCTACTGTGTGGTTTGAGTTCTTTATATAATCCGGATATTAACCCCTTGTCAGATGCATAGTGTGTGAATATTTTCTTATATTCTGTAGGTTGTCTCTTCACTTTGTTGATTATTTCCTTTGCTGTGTAGAAGCTTTTTAGTTTGCTATAATCCCATTTGTCTGTTTTTGCTTTTGTTGCCTGTGTTTTGAGATCGTATCCAAAAAATCCTTGACCAGACCAATGTCATGAAGCATTTCCCCTACGTTTTCTTCTTGTAGTTTTTCATAGTTTCAGGACTTACATTTAAATTTTTAATCCATTTTGAGTTGATTTTTGTGGGTGGTGAGAGACAGGGGTCTAGTTTCATGCTTCTGCAGGTGAGTATCCAGTTTTGCCAGCACCACTTGTGAAGAGACTGGAGCAGAGGAGGTGCTCTCACCTCTGTGCTAACTCAGCACTTAGCCCCTAATGCCATCAGAGTGCAAACCACCTGCAGGGGGATCAGCTTTCATGCTGGCCCATACTCCAAGCCTGTCTTAGTTTTCAGTGAGTCTGTGGGTGAACACAGGAAATCCACATCTCCATTTTGTCCTTTCTAAAACATGTTGCAACAGCTGATTATTAGTATTGTAATTTTCTCCTCATGAATCTGCCCAACTTATTGTTTCAAAAGAAATTACAGTACCTTTAGCTTTATAAATGGAAAAAACAAAGAATAACCACAAACAATTTATCACAAAGTCACAAAGTATCTGAAGCCTCTCCTTGAGAGAAGACCCTTGAGTAACAGAGAATGCACATTACTGTATAGGGTCGCATTTCATGCATCCCTATACTATAAACACCTTGGAGAACTCTAAGATTGAGGAAATGCAGAATGAATATTTAGTCTTTTGGAAACTAATTTTGTGAATAATTTCATTATAATAGCCTAAAACTATGGTTATGAATGAGGAACCACTTTGGAAATTAATCGTTTGGTTGCTGAGACAAAAAATGATTAACTCTACATCATCAATTAAAATATTATATGGTACCACTAAACACTTCCATACAGAATAAATAATGAGTATCTTGAAAACTGTAAGTTATATAAATCCTAAAAAAGTAAAATAAAAAGGAAATTAAAGACTATTTAACAAGAGCAAACTCATTGTTCTCCCTTAAGGGAAAACATAAAGGTCTTTTAGAAGATTAAAGATTCCTATCTTTGCCACTTTCTGAAAATTCCTATGAATCATTCAGTCTTATTGAAATGCACAATTATGACTTACATAAATAGAACATTCTCATATATATGTATACGTGTGTGTGATGATTTTTACTTTTTTTGGTATCAACGTAACAAGAGCTTTAAACTTTGTTATATTAAAAAATAAGTCATTTGAGATCTTAGCCAGCTTCTCTCCTGCCTGGAGCTGTGAAGTGAAGGAGAGGGGGAGGGCAAGAGTGGATATTCCAGGAATAGAAGGCTCACTGTAGTACAGTAGAGTCAGAAAATTCCAGAAACTTGAACACTATCTGACGGTGCTCTCAGGAGATCTTCAGGATGGAAGGCAGCTATTTTGTGCCTAAACAATTTCCAAGACTGGAGAAATCCCAAGCTGGGAAGAGCACTCAGCTACTACAGATGCTACCAGTAAAGTGCTCCAAGAGAGAGTTCACCTTCGCCTTGGTAACGATGCCTCCATGCCAATAGGATTTGTGTGTTCATGAGTGGGCATGTGTGTAATGCAGGTGTAAGTTGTTAATTATTGTCCCCAGCTAAGGCATGAAAGAAGGATAAGGAAGCAGGTGCATGCATAGAAGGTCAATATATGGTCTGTAGCTGAAGCAGATTGACAACAGGTGACAAGAAGTAGAGACGAAAGCTGGTTGAAGTGACTGAGTGGTTTATTAATGATCTCCACTCTGTCTTTTGGCAGCACAGAAGATCATATTTCTTACCATTCAAATAAAAATTGTATTTAACACCAGAACAATAATATTTGTGGTAGGCAGAATAATGACCTCCTAAAGATGTTTATGTTTTAATCCCTGGAACCTGTAAATATGTCATCTTACATGGCAAAAGGGACTTTGTTGGTGTGGTTGAAGATATTGAGATGGGGAGATTATCCAGGATTTCTGGATAAAGTTAGAGAAGAAGATGTGACCATGGAAATGAAGCTCAGAGGGATGCAGCCTGGGGCCAAGGAGTGGGGCTGCCTCTAGAAGCTGGAGAAGACCAGGAATGGATTCTCCCCTAGAGCCTCCAGAGGGAACAAAGCTCTGTTGATACCTTGATTTCAATCCTAAAGGACTCATCTCAGAATTCCGATTTCCAGCACTGTAAGATAATAAATTTCTGTTGTTTTAAGTTTGTGGTAATTTGTTAGAGTAGTCACAGGAAACTAACACAGTCCCTTTGTTGACTTTTTGTTTCCATTGCCCTCATTAGTCTAAATACACATTTTCTTTCTGTATGGAGTGACCTTTGCTAGTGCCCTACTTTGTACCATAAAGGTACAAAACATTTATAAGTGAGTGTCAGAATATCCTCTTATACATTAGGGAATTTCCTTCCACTTAAAAGGCTAGAAATATTTTAAAGTTCTAGATATGGTCGTTCAGGAAGTGCTGAATGATATTTCCTATGTTGTTGCGATACCTCTTTCATCCCACCTCAACCCTCTTCCTCCCATACATATCGAGAGACTAGGCAAAGAACTCTGGCATTGTAAAAAATGCAATGTGGGGCAGTGGGGAGGAGGTGGCATAGTAACTACGGAGAGGTCTGGGGTTGTACAAGGTCATGTGGAATCTGTGCCCGGGAAACCTATAGATAGCCAAAGATTTCCATCAGCTTTATGAAGCTAACCAGGAAGCTGTCACAAAGTTCTGCTGCCTAAGCAGCCTGAAACACAATGATGATGAAATAAATAACTAAATTAATAAGTTCAGCATGCCCTTTAGAGGACTTGCAGGAAAACCAGGGTACCAATGTGATCTGTAGCCCATTGAGCCTGTTCCAGTGGGAAATCAAATTAACTGCTACGTATTTATCTTGGAACACTACCACAACTTGGTAGACCAGTTGGCTGCTCTATGTAGCTGGGTCTATCCAAGTCTTGAAGGATTCTGTCCAAGTGTTCTCCTCAGTAACCCTGATAGAGGCAGGAGGTCTAAGGGGCCTTGAGGGTACCAATAGTTTAGGAAATAACTTGCTCCTCAAGATAGTTGTGTTTCTCTTCATTTTGGACTCAGCCCTCATAAGCCAGTATACTCGTCAGCAGACAGGGAGCCATGACAGCAAAGTCTGTGCCAGACAATTAATGTTACTGTTCCTTAATCATGTGTTTTCCCAGGAAATGGTCAAGGATTATTCTTAGCACAATGGTCTTTTGTCCCCATGTGGAAAGGGGCCAAAAGAAAGGTAAATTGAAAGGCCAAATAGAATTCAGGTCCCAGATGAGCAGTTTTATGTTTTTCCTTGCTCTCTTCTCTGAAAAGAGGTCTCTCCACTGGGATTTCTAACTGTAGGGTAAGAGATTGTTGCAGGTCAAAAGGAAGCTTCCTGATAGTCAATGACAGTCTCAGTGTCTCAAAGTTAGAACAACAAAGGACAGAAAATATTGTTGGATTGACTGTGTAGGGTACAGAAATCTTATGTAGTTTTATAGCCATTTATGTTCCTTGAGGTAGCTGAGTCAATTACAGAGGCCTCTCAATTATTTGTACAGCCAAAAACTATCTATTATAGGTCCATTCTGTGCCAGGTGCTGTGTTCACCACTGGAGAAACAGATAGTATTAGGCTATAGCCCTTCACAGGCAGGGATCAGTAGAGTTACACTGTCCTGAGTTTGAATCCTGGTTCCATCTTTGAGTAGCTGTGTGACTCTGAGCATTTTCTAGCATCTCTTCATCCATAAAGTGATAGATGAATTAGATGATATTAATCCCTATTATCTAATTTGGGTTGGTGGATGTTGCTTCCATTGAATAGCTTAAAATCAAGTGGGGAGAGAAACAGGGACACAAATGCCTAAATGCTGTGAGGGAGATGTACGCCATATGAGGAAGCACAGGAGACCTAGCTGGAACGGTACTTGATAAGTAATTTATAGGAGATGGTATAAGGGCCTGAAATCCAGACAGGATCTTGATTTATCAGATTTAGGGACTAGGACTCCTCTATGCTTATTTAGCCGGACAGGCCCTATCAGAACATCCCATTCATTCAGCCTAAAGCACAGATTGACTTTCCAGGGTGCTCTTCCTTACTTGAGGGTGAATTGGACCTAGTAAAATATTACACACTCATCCACTTATTCATTCATTCATTTGGCTATTGTTTGGACAGTGGGAGTTGTGAGCCTTGGTCACAGCTGAGAATTCTGCTGCAATGCTGCTTCCAAGGCAGGAGTTCAGTGGCCCCTTGGTCCTCAGGTGTTGATTGAGTCTGATGGAATTGATTAGCATGGGCTTCTTTCTCATTTCTATACTTAAACCTGCTAGTTAGATTCAATGTCAATCAACATATACTTCAAATGATAAAATTGAACCAACTTAAATTAAGTAGAACGACTAAGAAATAATTCCTGTAATTATAGTAAAATTACAATCTATTCAAGAAGTTAAATTACACTGGGATTCCCTAACTGGATGCCATTTTATTAGATGACATAATTCAATCTCATATAGTAGGCCTCCATAGATCAAATGAGAAGTTTAATGGCAGATTATCAGTTTATATTGCATTCATGGAGCAGCACCGCTTCCCAAATTGGATCTAGTGTACATCTACTGAATATCATTTGAGTGATATTCAAGGCATATGACTTATTGGGATAGAGAAATTTTATATTGCTTTTCAGAATCCTGAGTTCTTATCTCCTTGTAACAATTGCATTGAGGGTCAGCTTCTGCCCTCTGTTCAATTCTTCTTTTTTCACTTCCTTTACAGTGTATTTCCCAAGAGCATTCCCCAGTAATCGTTCTGCAAGCAACTTTACGTCTTGATGTCTGGGGACCCAATGTAACGGGAGGTTGTTGGTCCCCTTGGGAAGCTTTATTCAAATTTTAATCATTCTGTTCTTGCTTAGAACCTACTGAGAATTCCTTTCAACAAACTGTTTTTAGAACCAAAAGCACATTTTGAGGGGGATCTACCCCAAAGTGCCAAATCTTTATCATCTGGGGGTATATATATGTATTTTTTAGAAACAGCCAAAAGTCATTCCATGCTGAGTCTGAAGAATAAACACTATGATTAAGGTGGGCTTTGCTATTTAGGATACAAAATTAGGTGCAGCTAAAATGTTTTGGGAATGATTTTCTTAAATGGTGGTCAAACTGGTTTGAAAGCAGTACCTACAAAGAAGGTAAAAAATGTTTTGAGCAAATGGATCATCAGTGAAATAAATGTGTAGCCTCCCAAGAGAATTACTTGGACTGATAAATCTCTTGGTCCTTGTATAATTCCCACCATTTCCATTAAAATACAGGCTCATCATTTTATAGTTATGCTAAAGTTGCAACTGTAAGACCCTAGTTAGAGCCTATTATTCTCCTTAAAATTATACTTTCAGGCCCAAAGAGTTCCATGGAAAATGGGAATGTAGGACCTATGTTGGAAGTTCTGAAAAAATGAGAAGGTTTAAGTAGCATTTGGTATTTTTCTAATACAAGAACTTGAGCATATTTATAGGCTAATGGCAGGAATTGTGTCTTATTCATCTAAACCATCCCTAGCTCCTAGCCCAGTGCCTGATACATAATAAACCACTGTAGAAGTAGCTAAATTATTCAATTACAAGAGAAATGCAAAAGACAAGCAGGATTTCTGGGCAGTAGCAAGCAAAAAAACCCAGAAATTGTGAATAGATATAATAATTATATTATTCTTTATGTTCATGTAGCTTATTTCTTGTATCTATGTGGCTTCCCCTTGGATTTTTCCCCAACTTCCCTTTAGTGATTAGCACGACCCTAAAAATTAAAGTAGCTTATATGCTTGTTTGCAGTGATACAAGGGGCCAACTCCTCAGAAAGTCTTAGCAGTCAAATAAATAAATCGGGTGGAGGGAAAGGCTGAGCAATCCTTAGGGCCTGGAAATAGAAAAAGGGGGAACAAAAGGAGCCACCCCAGCCTATAAACAAGCCTCAGGCTTCTCAAAGCAGGAGATTCTCAAAGCTCACCAAATAGGTATCCCCAAGGCAGTAATAACCAATGGCCTACGGTTAAGTGTCAAAAAGGGGTAATGTTGACAATTTGTGCCATGCAAACTAGGAAGGGCAGAGGAATATACACTGGGAACAGTCTCCATGAGAGAGAAAAAAGAGCTGTGGTTTGAAAGAAAGATGATCAAGGATTGTACAGGAAGTGCTGGAGGAAGAAAGTGTTCCCAGCAGTAAGCATGTAAGCAAAGGCTCTGAGGCAGGGAGGGCCCTGACCTCAGTGGCAGCCCTGTGGTGGTCACATTCCATGTACCAGCAACTAACAGAGGTTATGGTGGGCCTTGCTAGGCCAGATCTGGGCCAGGCACCAGGAAGGCTATAGACATGTATGGATGAACATTTTCATGAGGGTTTTCACAGTGGGTCTAGAGAAAGAAAACCAACACACATGAAGCCATAAACCCTAAACTCTGTATCAATGAATCTGGGAACAGAAATTCAGGAAGTAAGAGATGAATGTGAATCTGAGAAAGACGCATGGAGGAAAGACCTCAAGCTAAGCCTTAAAGTATTGCTGGGAACAGAAGGAAGAACAGCAAAGGCATCAAAAACAAGCATAATTTGTACTCTGCAGGACAGAAAAAGTGTGTTGAAGAGTAGGAGGGATTATAATTGAATGCATGTGAGTACTGGGGCCAAATTTCAGAGGGCTTTAGAAGCATAAGGGGACTTGGACTGATGTGTAGATGATGACACATTTCATGGATGGGCTGGACCTGGGAGAAACTACAGACAGAACGACCCACTGGTAGGCAGCTACATTTCTTCAGCCCACTGTTAAGGGCCCAGACTGGGGAGCAGTAATAGGAACAGAAAAAGGGAGATGCTAGCCAACATTTCAAAAGCTCAACAGGATGATAAATTATCCAAAGGGATTGAAAAAGAGGTTAATTCAAAATGATGCCACTTAGAGAAACTGGATTATTAGGAAGGGAATGCAGTCTGGAAAATATATAATAAGTTTGGCTTAAAACACATTGAATCTGGCAAGGGCACAGGCCTTGGGGTGGGAAGACCCTGCATGCTTACTTCAACCTCAGAGGCTCAGCTACCTACCAGCCTCGGGGAGAGCAGAGTCTTTCACATCTTTGCTGCTACAACTCAACTGGTCCCTTCCTCCATTCAGGTCCTTCTCCGTGCACTCCCCAGATTTGGATGTGGAGCCAGAACCCACTTAACAAACTCTGCTTTGGTGTGGATGGCGTAGAATTTTGGCAAAGCTTCTGCATTATTTTTCTGTCCAATCATACATAGTAGGCAATCACGAAATACTATTGATTATTACAGCACATCCGCTATGTCCTAAGTCTTGACCTGGACTCCTTTTCTACCTTATCTCCCTTAATTTAAACACTAACCCAAGGTCACAGACATCATTAACCCAATGTTACAGAAAAGGAAGCAAAACTAGAGCCCAAAAAGGTTAAATTGAAAATTCACAAAACTGATATAGTAGAATAAGAATTCTAACCCAATTTTTTTTTAATCAAAATCCTATGTTCTTTCACTAAAATGTACAGAGATTACTAGTCAAAACACAATGGGAATAAGTGCATACAGAGTTATTTAAATTATTCTCTGAAAACACAAATGAGGGGGCAGCAATTCATTGGTCAAAAGTTCTACCATTTCATTCCTGAGCCTTGCAATGCCCTTAAGTGGCTGTCATCTGTCTAGTATTAGGGATTTATTCACATCTAATTTTTTAGGTTTATCATTAATTATTTTAATAACATTAACATCTGTGTTTCAAAAGATGATTTAGCAGTTAACCCTTATCACATCTTCATCACTAAATCAAAACATGTATCATGTATCCCAATACAAATGGGCAAGGGCAATTTACAAGGCAATAAATACAAATAGTCAAAAACTAAATGAGAAATTTTCCAACATCACTAATAACAAAAAAAATTGAAATTAGATACCATTTTTCATCTACCAAAATAGCTCAGAAACTTTTTTTAGAATCCAACTGATGAGAGTGAGTGAAAATGATCGTCTTCATATCCTGTTAAGTAAAATATAAATTGATATAATCTTTCTAGGGGACAAGGTGGCATTGTAAACCAAAATCATCATAATATACTAACTCTTTGACCCCGTAATTTCTTATATACAAAAATATCCATCACAATGTTATTTAAGTGTGTGAAAAATTTTAAACAGCCTAATGTCCAACATAAATAATGATTAAACAAAATTGGAGGGAGCACACAGTAGAATGCACTGCAGTTATTTTTAAAAATCACATTATGTAAGAACATAAAATGACTTGGACAAATGATTATAGCACATCATTAAATAAAGAAAAGCGTGTCTCAGAATAATGTTACACTATAATTCAATTTTGTTGAATCTGAGCTGAAGGTCCACCCCAAATCTTAACAAAGATTCTTTTTGAACAATGGGATTATATTTTCTTCTCTGTGTTTTTCTGTGATTTCCAAATTTTCTGTAATGAATATAAATGGTTTTTATCATCAGGAAAAAGTCATATTAAAAATCCAATTTTATTAAATTATCTATTCTACATTTTCGGGGAAGTCATATACAAATCCAGCCCTCCTTTCTGAGGAATGCAGCTGTTTCTAGCCATTGTCCAGTTCACAAACATTTCTGTAAGAATGCTGCGCCTTGTCCCTTGGGTCAGATTTTCATCTTCTTCAGTCCAACCTGCTCATCCACATGTGAGTTCAGCGGTTATCGAACATCTCTGTGCCAGGCAATATACTAGATGCCAGTGACACAAGGCCAAGTAGGACAAGGTTCTGACTATTACAGAGTCAGACTTGAATAGAACGTATGTGCTATACTCGAGTTTAATGGGCACACAGAGGAGGAAGTTCAAAAGCAGACCCAGGAGGGGAGGGAAAGCAAAGAGGAATGTTCAGAGGCTGTGATACACACACCAAAAAAAATAAGAGCTATTTAGATCAAAATCTCTGGGAAAGATACTCTAGGCAGAGGGAAGGCCTGTGCAAGGCACATAGGTGAGGAGGAGCATCATATAACATATCCTGGGAACCTCAAGAATCTTGGCTAGAGTGCAGTGTGTAAGGGCAAGTGTCAGGAGACAAGGTTAGACGAGCATGTTTCAAATTGCGTTACATGAACTACCAGAACTCTGAAATTATCCTTGGATAAAAAGATATTCCTAGATCACATCACTTTGGGAAATACTGCATAGCACATCCACCTCTTGTGGACTGATGGTGCACATTAACATATTAAAGGCCTGCAGTAGGAAAACAAAACCACTCTCTCCCTTCCCCCAGTATTCCTGGAAACACACATTGAGAGATATTGAACCAGAGAAGTGAGAAGGGTCCAGAAAATAAAGGCTGTGTATTAAGCTAAGGAATTGTCTCTTTACCCTGAAAGCTCAGGAGAACCCTGATGGCTTTCAAAAAAAGGAGTCATATGATTAGGGCTGTGAATTACGAAAAAATACTCTGGCTTCAGTAAAGCACCTTGCAGCAAAGGGAGTAAGAGAGGAGACAGAAATCGGTGCTCAGGAGGCTGTTACAGTAAGAGAGGAGGAACGAATGTGGGCCTAAAACTAAAACTAAGGAAGCAGCAGCGGGATTGAGAAGTTGGACTAGAGAAAGTTTGACCCAAGGCAGATGATACCACTTAGCGATGGATAGACACATAGTGGAAATTGGGGTTTAGTGTGAGAGAGACCTCTGACATGTTTCTTCCTAGGATCACTAGGGGGGAGAAATCATGTTTGGAGCAAAATGTAATAAATTAAGCTTTGCACATATACGTTATGGGAAATATGAGTCCAGAGAGCAGCAGAGAGATCTAAACAGACAAGACAGATTAGGAGGTCACTAGAATATCAGTCAGAGATGAAATCATGGGTCTAGATGGGAAATACTTTACGAGGAGGAGAATACAGGTTCAAGGACATAACCCTGGGTGAGACCAAAGTTTGGCCAACAATAGTAAATCTATAAAAGTGGTAAGAAGTAGCCCCAGAGAAAGTTTGAAAACCTCAAGAGAGAAATGCCAAGGAAGCCAAAGAAGGAGTTTTAAGATGTAGGGTGTGGCCACTGGGATCAAACGCCAAAGAGATCTAATGAGTATCAACTGGGACATGTCCACTGGCTTTGGCAAAATGTCGCTAGTCAGGGGCTTGCGTCAGAACCTTGTCAGAGCTATTTGGGATTGGAAATCTGATTATAAGGCAAGAGAGAAAGAAAAGAGACAGAGAGGGAGGGTGGATTTATCGTTCGAACAGCTGACAGAGAGGGTGATCAGGACTCAATAAATTTTGGTGTTTGGACTTTGGGTATTTTGGCTTTCACCCGGGAAGTCACTGAGTACATGTTGTTCCATGCTGAGAGTGGGAAGAAGGCACAGGAGGAGGGGTGTCAGGGAGAAGGGAGGTTAAAGAAAATAACCTCTAATAAAGAGGACAATGGCTAATAGAGGGGTCTCTGAGTGAGCAGAAGGGATGGTGTGCACAGAGCAGAGCTGGAAAGGAGGACAGCCCCCAGCTCCTCTTGAGTTTGGGAGGATGGGAAGAGGAGCCTGCAGGTTTTAGGGGAGCAATCTGAGAATGCACTCACCCGATGACTGCAACTCAGCCAAAGCAAAGTTCTGTAGAAAGTGCTCAGAAGGCATGACAGGGTTTGAGGAAGGTTAGGTTCCAGAGAAGAATCAGTTCATCTCCCAGCATCACAGGAGAAGGAAGACTCTGGAAATATAAAGACTGCATTTAAAGCTTCTCACATTAGTATCAACTCCATATAGAAAAAATGTCAATATTAGTGTTAAAATAGATAAGCACAATTATCAAGGTAGAGTTATCAGATATAAATACATGCCTATTTATGTGGTGCAGATGCATTTTACACATACTTTTTTTTTAAATAGGAATTTTTCCTTAGATATGTAGATTTAGGGAAAGGTACGTGGCAAAACTTAGTGAACTTTCCTCCCCAAAACTGGGATCATTTAAAGGATTAAGAAAACCACAAATAATATAGAGACAATGTTTTTTACTTACTACTCTTGCTAATACTACATTCAAATTTCAAATTTCCGTGTAATAAAGTGTTACCAATTATTAGAGTAATGTTTCTTTATTTTTACCATCAATTTCTTTTAAACTCTCTTTCTAAGATAATTTAAAAATGAAGATATCAAGTAAATGTGTGCAGAGAAGGGATGCCTAAGACCACCTGACATTGCAGCAGAGATCTAATCAACCAGGTGGATTCTTACACCATGGCCTGAAGACAAAAAAATCTACACCTGGAGTAAAAATGCTAAGCCCATTTAGAAGTTATTTTTGTTTCCTTGATTACAGTCAAATATCATCAGTGCATATTTTTCAAAGAAAAACAAAATGTAGATGGTATGAAAGCAAATCAAGAAAGGTGGTGCTTCTAAAATTGGCTTTAAACTCCACTACCACCATTTACTCTCCTCTGCCCTTAGAAAACACGGTGCTTCATTCCAAGGGCAGAATGACATTGTGAACTGCATCAGAGAGGTTCAGACCCTGAGAATCCAGGTGTAAGAGGGACGACCTAAGGAACAGATGCTTGGAAAAGACCAAGAGCTCAAGAAAAGCTTCAAGGCCCCACAATTCAGATCTGCTCATCTTCCCTACAAACCCAGATTCTGACATAACCAAAAAGCCATTATCACAGTCCTACTTGTTTTTTGTTAACTGAATGTGTCCTCTTGTGGCCTATTTTGATAGCAATATTTATTTAATTTATTGTCTATCCCTTACTTTATTCAGAATTCATAGAGGAGTTAACTATTTATAGAAAAACCTTTAGAATAAAAGAAATACTCACCACGCAATTAATCAGGTCTATAAATCCACATTTTCATGTACTCTGTTAGCGTTGCTTAAAGAGAGGCTTACCTGCATAGAAGCCAGGCACCATATTTTTGTGTCTTATTTTCATTAACATTATTTGATTTGCACAGAAGCTTTTTGGAAGACTATCTGCCTCCAGTATTAATGAGAAGCCTGTAAAACCAGGTTTGGAAAAGTCAGGAGCCATGACAGTCCAGACAGCCAGAAGTAGAGCCCAAATCATGCCTTATAAAGAGTGTGGACAGGATGTTGTGGTTGTTGTTGCCACTGGTCAATGCACATCATCATCACTGGCACTGACACCATGGCCAATACTGAATAAGGTGTGACGCTACCATAGTATCCTGCAATTTAACCCAGGGTGCCAACACCCACACCACAGAGAGACCAGCCATTCCCATCTATCAACATTATAGGCTGTGGACTCAATACCATGATAAGGACATTTGATGGGCTACTTGCCCACTTTCTAATAGCCAAGGAGCTGGGAAAGGAAATATATGCCTCCTTTCAGCTTTCTTGGGATTTTCCCCAAAGCAGGAAACATAGATGGATGCTGGGCAGCTAATCCCAATGGAAATCCACTAAGGGGTCTACTTTGCACCCAGTAAGTGTCTAAAAACTGTTCTTGGGGATGATGTAGATATATCTTTTTGTACTTTAAACAAAATAGATAGGAATTTTGTTGTAGAAAAAGTATGAAAAAACATGCTAGTTCTCTTTCCTTTTTAATGCCTCAAATGTATTTCTAAATAATGTTGCAAAGAGATGTTGATTGTATGGAAACTTTTTGGAAGAGAAAAAAGGCCAATTTTCACATTCTGAGCAATCTTCATGATTTGCACATTAGGGAGAAAATAAAGGCATAGTAACTGCATTAGAATACAGGCTTTAATGAGCTAATGTATAATAAATTGGCCCCCAGTGGAGCCTGAACAGAGAGCGGATGGAGCAGCTATGGTACTCCCTGTTCTCTCCCTACTCTTAAGAAGCTTTAAGGCCTAGGGCAGGCTTCTACAGAGAGGACACTCAGGAGATGCACTTCACCTGACCGGCCTCAGTAGAGGTTCCAGAAGAAGGAACCTCGTTCTCACATTCAAAGAAAGAGGAGTCACCTCTCCTTTATGGCCCCTGAAATCTTGAGCGCATTCACTCATTTATTTATTCAACTGCCTGCACTGTGTTCTCCACATTGTGTATCACGCCATAGGCTGGCGAGCAACACGAATAGGTCCTTCTTTTCACTCTGGCCTTGTTCTTTTTGGAAATGCCTGGCCCTCCCCCTCCTACGGACACTGGTGTGTGTTTCTTTGGAAGAGCACAAGATGCTCCCTAGTGCAATGAGTACAAATGAAGCAGACGTCTGTGCGCTGATAGAACTGGGGTCAGGAGAATGCTCAGTTCAACCCTGAGGAGCTCCTGCCCCTGAATTAATCTACCAAAGGTCTTTTTTCCCTTGGTCAGGTGATAAATTCACACATTAGGTCAGAAAGACAGAAACAACTTTTGGAATTCAAATGACTTATATGAATGATCCATTTACCTTCGAGAGTCTGGGCAGGTTAAAAATATGTGCAGGCCCATCAGATTAGAACACATTCAGTCCTGTCTCCCAGGGGATGCCCTCCAACAAACTGTCCTTGCACACTCTGGGTATGCTGATGACCCCAGATTAAAGTGACTCTCACAGGATGAGATGGAGCTACTGTGAGGCATCAATAGATTCTTTCTTCATCAGAATCTTTCTTATTAAAGAATTACCATCTTTGAATGACATTTTACAAATGTCCTTAAGGGCTTTGTGCTGTGCCAGATACTAATCAAAATATATTAGTCATTGGATTGCAGAACTCACATTCAAAACTAGTTTACAATGACCGGGATTTGCTACAGGTAAAGGCAAGGAAACAAAACAGAAAAAAACTAATCTACAAAATAATGCAAAACTAAGCTAAAATTAACTAATATTAATAATAATGACAGTATCTATTGCTAACATTTACTGAGTACTTCCTACATTCCAACATTATTCTAAGCTCTTGTGTTACATTATTTTATCTTCACTACAACCCAATGAGAAATAGAATGACAATATTCAATGCTTTGTATTCCATTTGTGGGGGCTAGAAGGTTGGGACCAAGTTGATTCTCCACTTAACCACAGATTTGGTAGAGACAGCGGTATTTTAGCCAGTGTTGGTAGGGTTAGAGGGGGATGGTGTATCAGGCAGAGGGATGTGGAAAGCAGGAGAGTCAGCAACTATGAGCCATGAATTGTCTTTGGCTGAAAAGACAGAGAAGTACTGTCAGATAAAAACTGGGCAGTACAGGGAGCTCAAGTATGCTTTGAGATAAAAGTAAGAAGGAAGTTTCCATGGAGGAAGTGATAGGGATTAATCGTCTGGACAGAACCAGAAAAGAGACCAGCAAGGTACCAAGAGAAATGTAGCTGGTGAGTCGTGAATGCTGGGGGTGAGGGGTTGAGGCTAGGTGGGCCAGGTGAGGGAAGTCAGAGCTTAGGCATGGATGTGATCAGATATACAAAGAATGGAGACACAGGGATGTTAGATACAACCAACACCTAATGTGACAGATTGGATGTGGGTAGGGAAATAAAAAAATAAAGATGGGTCCAAGGCAGAACCAGAAAGAGGGATTTTGGTGTCTGCGGTAGCACGTCTACAGAGCTGTCTTTCTCTGTCTGCTCCTCTTGATTCTGTACCAGTAACAACCACTTGAATTTTCAAAATGTCCTAGCACCCTCTTCTTTATGTGCTGATCTTGTTTTTGCTAGCATCTCAGCTGTCAGCGTTACATTGGCAGCTGCTATTCCCTGCCCGTTGTTATTTACTTCAAACCCTGGTATCCAGCGCAAAGTTCGCTTAGCCAGATTCTTGCCTCCATGGAAGGACGCAGACCTAGAGGCTCAGAGTGGCTCAGGTGGCTGCAGAGCCACAGTTAAAGCAATTTGCAGCTCAAGCAGCCAAACAGATCTTAGCAGTGTCTAGAGAATCAAACAGCCCAGCTGGGAAGGAACAGAGAAGCAGGAGGCCAAGAGGCTTGAGACAGGCTGAATAATAGTCCCTAAAGGTATCCATGCTAGAATCCCTGGGACCTGCAGAGCTTACCCTCTATGGCAAAAAGGACTTTGGAGATGTGATTAAATTAAGGAACTGGAGATGAGAGATTATCCGGGATTATCCGATGGGCCCTAAATGTAATCACGGTGTCTTTATAAGAGAGAGGAAGACAGAGATTTGAGTACAGAAGAGAAAGCAAGGTGATGACAGAAATGAAAACTGGAGTGATGATATCACAAGCCAAGAAGTGATGTAGCCATCAGAACTGGAAGAGACAGGACCAGATTCTTCTCTGGAGCCCCCAAAAGAACCACCTTTCCCCAACACTTTGATTGTAGCCCCCAACACTCATTTAGGATGTCTGGCCTCCAGAACTGTAAGACAACAAATTTCTATTGTTTTGTAGTTTGTTACAGCAGTCATAAAAAACTAATACTAGGCTCTTCCCTCAACTGGCCTAGAGAGGCCTGATTATTAAGGAAGAAGATATGCCTCTACTCATGTCCGCTTGCCAGCATTGATCCAAAGGAGGGACATTGCTCATGTTTTCCTCAAGAACTCAAAGCAGTACATATATTTACCTGTTTTCAACCCTGAACAATCTTAATCCTGCATGCTTCCCTTCCACCCATTCCTAGTCCCCAACCCCAAGTACTCAACTACTGTGCTACTCTGCTCACGGGGGAACTCCAGCAAGAACTGTCCTGTCCCCTATTCTTCATTCTTAAAACGCCAATGCATCCTTTGAGACAGCAGAAAACTCACTTCCTTTCTAATCCTTCCTTATGTCTGTTAATACAAAATGCGTCTCTCTCTCCTTTGCATTCCCATGGCTTGAGAACATTGAGCACAAATCACATCTTATTCATGATTTACATACCGGATGGTGAGCTCCTCCCATCTTCCTTCTCAGCAAAATGCCCGCTGTCTGCTGGGCACGAAACGGACAGTTGTACTTGATGCATGAGTGGATGAAGGCATGAGACTTTCTTCTCTCCCCCATGCTCACATTCTAAGCTTTGCTTTTATTTCTTACCTTACCCGTTTTAAAAACTGACGCCCCGTGGACATCTTTAAGTTAAATGGAAACTATTTTCTTAAATTAGTGAGAAAATTCACACTACATTAAAAAAATGAGTAACTGCAATGGCAGCATGTTATGTCAAAGGAAAAGAATTGACAATTCTGTCCTTGTGAAAACTTTCGCTAAGGCTGAGTTTTGTTCCAGAGGATATTTGATAATTATGATCACAACAATCCCAATTTACCATCTCCCTCTACTCCCTGGTAGTCCTATTTTAGTCTGACATGTAGATCTAGGTATTAATAAGAAAATATATAAATATTTGGCTATAGATGCTGTACATTAGATCTGCATCATGTATGTAGTATATAGTCACATGAGATGTACATGTTGTGTGTGTGTAGATGTGTTTGTGTATCAAGATTAAATGGTGAAGGAAGCATGGGTTTCATTTAATTCTTTACCATTTTTTTGCTGCATGACCTTAGACAAATTCTTCAAAATGAGATTCAATTTCTGCAACTGTAAAATGGGGAAAAAATAGGTACATCTTAAGGCTATTGTGAGAACTATCCAGCATATGTAATAGAGTTGAGCACTCAGTAAGTGTTCAATAAATAATATCTATTGTTAATATCTGCCCATAAATGTGCCCTATTTTCTTTGGAATTGTGTTCTTAACACTACCTTATATATGTGCTCCATACAAATGTGACATTGTAAATAGGTCATTAAGTAGTTGAGTAGATATACCAGGTCTCCTTAATCCCTCCTAGCACCCCCAACTCAACTGGACACCTACCCAATGAGACTCAGCCCCTTATTTCAACTGTTCTTTAGCTCATTTAGATCTACTCTTCCCCATTATCATTCTGATTATTAGTAGCTTATTTGTATCACACTCCAAGTGATCAAAAGTGACTCATATTTTAGACCTTACCCTCTAGGAATTTAAATTTGGGAAGAGTGCAGTCATGGGACTGACTACTTTACTGGGGTCAGAAAAGTAGGGCTCATCAAAAGCTACAGGATCAACCTGGGTGAACAGAAAAAACAAAACCCTGAGACAGAAACAAGATGCACAAATGAGCCACTGCTTTCTGTCTTCTTCCCTAGCTTCCTGTCTGCTAAAAAGGCTGTGTTGGTCCAGGGCCTAGATCTTTCCATCGTAGAATCTGGAGAGTAGATTGAGAGACACAGAACAGGAGATTAAGAAGGAACTTGCAAGAGCAGTCAGAGATTTCACAACATAAATAATAAAGGGCTCAGGTAGGGTGGGGACTGAGGGAAGGAGACTCTGTGGGGCTGAGCCTTGAGGGAAGCTTTGGAGTTTGTTATGGGAAAGGCTACAGGGTCTAGGAGAATTGACAAGGTGAGGCTGATGAGGTGTTGGATCCCCTTCACAGTTCTTTAAAAGATGCAGATTAAAAAAAAAGGATTCCCTTTTTATTTATATTTTGATGCCTAATTGAACTTCTCCAATTTGACCTCCTTAAGGAAACAGAAGTCCATGGTTTTATTGGGGTTACAGAAGAAAACAGAAAATGCATTCATACTACCTCTGTAAGCAGAGTGGTTTAAGAATGTTACGGGGTTTTATCGCTTTCACCCCACAAGATGCCAGCAACCAGCACCCGGGAGCACATCTCTCTCAAGGTCAATATCTTGACCTGGTACTCTCCAGATGGAATTGTCCCAGGGTCCTGATTTGGTGGTGCAGTTCCAGGTTCTTGATCCCAGCCTTGTGTCCTAACTACAGCCTTTAAATTCCAAGCATTCAAAACTGACCTCTGGCTTCCTTACCTCTGCGACTGGCTGTCACCTTTGTGCTTTCAGCCACTCAGGATCGATCTAGATGAGGTCCTGGGAGTCTTCCCCAGACAGGGCTCACCTCAGCTTGGAGGAGATTTAATATCAAGAAACAGTTCAGATAATGTGGATGTTTTAATTAATCAAGGATGGTCTCGTGGAGGGGAGAGAATCTCATAAACTCTTTGAGAGCTTGGAAATTTGAAAGAGAGATTAGGACACAACGTTAAGAAAGTTCTGTTCATCTGGGTTTGATTTTTCGTGACTGCTTAGAAATTAGAATGGGTTGAGAATGGGGCTTTGTGCAAACTTTCCTGATAATGACAGCAAAAGCCAGTGGGCAGAAACACTAAGAAAAGAATTCACATTCTGGTCTCTTTGGAAGCGGTACTTTTCCTCAGTTGACATGCACTCCACTCCTCTGTGGGAATTTTGCTCCCTGGCTAAGAGAGCAGTAGGTGAGCCCCATTTTCCTCCGCTATCAAAAATGGCAAGTGATTAATTACGCCAAGAGCTGGATTGTCGTTGGGTCTGGTTGAAAGAGATAGCAGGCTGGCTAAAGTGCAGCAGCTGTCTCCATTTTTCTACAGAACTCTCGTTGGAACAAATTTTTTCTCTTTCTTTTTATTTAAAATTTTTGCCAAAACACTGCTGCTCTGCCTGCCCATCCTTTAGCCAGGCATTTTGTGTGGGAGTGATTGAAGTGGGCAATTAGATTCTCCTCTTAGCTCCTCTTCATTTTCCTTTCGTAGACATTTATTTCTTCGTGGTGCAGCAAAAATCATTTTTGAACAGGAGGGAAAAACTCATTTCATTTTATTCTATTTGGATTCAGGATAGATCATGGAGAGAGATGTGTATGTTTCCTGATACGCTGATTATTCTTGAGAGGAAGAGAGAAGGAGATTTTGATTAGCTGGCATGAGACAGAAAAACATGAATATTCCCTTCATCTTTAGTCCATTTTATAGGGCTGCTGGCCCAGGTACTTCACAAGTTAGACTGAAAAATGTTCAAAATCACATGTTTCCAAATATCCTAATTATAGGCTTTCTACATTGAACTTTCAGATGAATATAAATACTACATCAAAGTATTTATCCATTCATCTTTAACTTTGTCAACAATTATGCCAAAATGTAAATTAAGTCTATACCCCTATCACAGGTGCAGTGCAGAAGTGCTAAGTCAATGTGCTCCCCTCAAACTCTCCATTTTATCATTCCTCTTCTTACTCTATCCACCAGGAACTCATGCCTCTTAACTCCTGGAACATTCAATGCAAATGGTGCTCTTGAGTGGATACTTCCAAAGGCTGCCCAGAATAACTAAGGAGAGAATTGGAACTTGCTCACACCAGCCCCTAAAGCATCTGACATCTGAAATCACACTCACAGATTTGAAAAGCTTTCCTGCTGAGACCTCAGCATATGTCATGAATTTGCTATGGCTTTGTTGCCCTTCATTTCCCAAATTTCCTTGGAGCACCAGCAAATGAGACCTAAATTTAAATCTAATAAGCTAAACAGATATTTTCCATCTGAAATTCCCAGGGCCAACTTAATGAAATTGTGGAGGAGAGGAGAGGCCCGTTGCTCAGCTGCTGGTCTTCCCTTTACAGAGCTGGCTGGCCATGCCATTCTGCATTTCAGAAGAAAATCACATGAAGAAGATGATTTGGCTAAGTCTTTGTATCATCATTTCTATACCAGATGCTACTTGTATGTTCACACTGTGTAAATGTCTGGATCCCTGTACTCAGTATTCTCTCATGGCCTGTTGGGGTCACCTGATTGAAGGTCATTACTGCAGCCTGTGTAGAGAGGCAATGTTCAGTCACATGGAAATGTCCTTCAGGTCCTCTGAGGCTGGCAAAAAGTACTGCTTATGGAATGCTAAAAATATATATTAATAAGGAACTTTCCTTTCTTCCTGGGAAGTCATCATTTTACAAATAAATTTACACAAAGACTATTGATGGCATGAATTTCTAATCTCAGCTCAACTCCCTCTTGCTACCACTGTAGCCTGGGCTGCCCCATCTTCTAAAATCAGTCACTCTGTATTTGGGAAATGTAAACCAATCTAAATATAAGCCCAAACTAAAGAATTGTTAGGGTCCATCTGCTGCCAAAATTATTCTGAAGGATAAAGAGTGCCCAACACAATGCTTTGCCTGCAAGACTTTTGATAAATGTGGATTGAATCAGCAAATATTTTAAAATAAATGAATATTAATGATTTTTGCACCCATCCGTGGTTTAGGTTATCTGTCACATTAGATTATTCTCACCATTTCTCCCTTCTGTTGGTTAGCTCATTGGAAACATACAGTAATCTGTGTTGCCCAGAGAGCACACAAAATGGGAATCAGAATGTCAGGAGGGAAAATGCATTCTCCGCTTCACAAAATCTGCGTGTTATCTTATAAGGCTTTTTTTTGTTGTTGTTGTTCACATGCAAGGTTAGGTAACCCTGGAAGACACTCAACCATAATATTCATGATGTCCTGTACTTTTTAGTAGTTTTAATACAGAAACAGAAAGGAAGGAAGGGAGTAACTTTTATTCAATGTCTCTAATGTGTCTTTGCTTTCACATACATTATCTCTCTTAAGATTCTATCCAACCTTGGGAAGTATTTAGCATTATTTTCATCTTAAAAATAAACTGAGACTCAGAAAATTTAAGTCAGTAGAGTAATCATTCTAAATCTAATCAGTAAAGGGCAAAGCTGGCAATGGTCAGTGTTTGTGAAAACTGTGTGCATACAGGCCACATGAGCCTGCCAAGGTCCTCGTAATATTGCTTTATTGAGGGTTTTGTAAATGCTCAGGCACTATTCTCAGTGCTTTCAGTGGATTTGCTGAAGAGGTAGATACTGTTACTCCCATTTTACGTGAGAGCAAATGCAGAAACAGAGAGGTTAAGAAACTTGTCCCAAATCATGTAACAAGTAGGTGGTGGATCCAGGGTTCAAACCCAGGCAGTGTAGCCCCAGAGCATGTGTTCTTAAACATTGTGTTTTAGATCTCCCCCAAAGGACACAATGATACTACAGATAAATGACTGTCTGTGCAGATGTAACTTGCAGGAAACCCATCAGAAATAAGCCTTACCCAGTTTTACTGATTCTGTTGATTCTGTGTACCAGTCAATATTTTTGGGATCAGTGTCCTCTTCATATTGATAGATAGATAGACAGATAGGTAGAAAGATTCAAGGTGTCTAAACACCAGTGACGTCCGATAACACTCTCTGCAAAGATGGAAATGTTCTAGATCTGTTGCACTGTCCAATACTGTGGTTCCCGGCTACATGTGCCTTTTGAGCACTTGAAATATGGCTAGTGTGACTGAGTAGCTGAATTTTTAACTTCGTTTAATTTTAGCTAATTTAAATTTAAATAGCCACATGTGGCTAGTAGCCATATTGATCAAAGACAGCAGCTATAGCGGCTCTACTGAAATAATAATGGCTGTGGTAAAAGCTAATATTTATTAAGGTCACTCAAACTTCAAAACAACTCTATATAGTCAGTACTATAATTATCATTGTTTTACAAATTCAGAAAACTTATTTTACAGAGTGCTATAGTTGGGATACAGCAACCATAGTTTGACCCCTCCAAGTCTCATTTCATGTTGAAATTTGATCCCCAGGTTTGGAAGTGGGGCCTAATAGGAGGTGTTTGGGGGCAGATCCCTCGTGAATAGATTAATGCCCTCCCTTGTGGGGGCTGAGAGAAGGTGAGTGCGTTGTTACTCTATTAGTTCCCATGACAGCTGGTTGTTAAAAAGAGCCTGGTACCTCCCTCCTCTTTCTCTCTTGCTTCCTCTCTTGCCATGTGGTCTCTGCATATGCCAGTTTCCCTTCACCTTCTGCCATGAGTGGAAGCAACCAGAGGCCCTCAGCAGAAGCAGATGCTGGCAACATGCTTCTTGTGCAGCCTGCATAACCTAAGCCAAATAAACCTCTACATTACCTAGCCTCAGGTATTCCTCTGTAGCAATACAAATGGACTTAGACACAGACTGTGATTGAACTGCCCAATGCCACACAGCGAAAGAAGTGGATAGAAATTAAGGGTCGGAAAAATTGATCTTAAGAAAAGAAGCAGCAAAGATCCTTTGGCCATGAAAGTAATTTTGAAGGACTGGGCTCTGTCTGGTTTTGCTCACTATTTTATCCTCGGGGCCTGGCTCTTAGTAGAAAATGCTCAATAAAAACTTGTTGAATGAAAGAGTAAATAAATACATAGTGATAGTCTTGTTCTGTTATACAGAGAATTGTAGCCAATTGTCCTTCATCTTTGCTAAGAACAGCCTGGGAGATTTAGATAAGATGAAGAAACTTCCTGACACTGAAGTGTGTTCCTGGAGGATATTAAAATCTATATTCTGCAAGTGTGTAAAAATAAGATTTCTCCTAATCAAAATGCAATGAATTTGATATGCTCCCACCTACAGACTAAGGGATTGATTAAGTTCATCCCTCATCCATTTGAGATGATCATTCATTTTTAAATGTAAAGAAATAGCAAGCATTTCCTGAACAAAAGCAATTTCTAAAAAGAAATTCTTGCCAAACATATTTCAATCAGAGAATGAGTCAGAAAGAGGGCACATTTTTTCCCTAATTACAGGTCTGTTGATTAAGAAGGTTATAGCACATCAGTTTGTGGTTATTTAAAACTGTAAATTCTACGACCCTTTTCATTTCATTTATAAAGCTGTTTAGAATAAAAACATCAGTGGTCTCCATCTAGTTTTAATGAGAGCTTTCCACATGCTTTGTGATCCTCAAAAATAATTACATGGTCATTTGCTAATACTGACCTAGAAAACTTAATGGACATTTTAAAGGAAATGGGAATATTAATGGAAGTGCTATCAAAGCTTGCATCTTCTAAGTGAGTGTGTTGCTGGCCATCTTTCATCCCTCTGGTCTATAATGTTCTTGGAGCAGGGACCACATCTGTCCCAATCATGGTTATATCCTCAGGGCTGGCATTGTGCCTCCAAAGAATAGAACTTCAACAAAACTTGTTGGATGAATCAATGAATGAATTCTAAAATAGCTGAAAACATTGTATTTTTCTGATTTTTTATTTTTTTAGGAAAGAAATCTAAGTCCAGGGTAAATAAAAATTTGGTCCACAGCCACCAAACAAGACAATAACAGAATACTGAGTATAAAAACGAATGAAATATCCAGAAACAGCCCCATTATAGCAGCTTTTCAGTGTGACTTTCTTTGGGAAGCTTCTGAACCAGGCAAGGTTCAGTCAGGAAACTGAAAGCACTTTTGCTGCTTCGATTAATTTACCATCTGGTATTGATATCACAGATGATGAAAGAGCCAAAGTGCCTATCAGTAAGGTAACCAAAAGACTAGAAAAGGCAAGAAGGTACTACCACTCCTAGAGGAACACAGGGAGAAGGAACAGGGCAACCTGGAGGAAGCCTGCCCAGCAAGAGCCGGAGCCGTGGAGGAGATGCAGCAGCTACTACTGAAAATGCTGCTCGAAGCAGAGAGATGGAGAAGATAGAACGTGGTTTCCTCCCTCACCGGGCCCTTCAATTTTCCAGGGTGCCTTCCACTGGCCTCCTTGCAACCCAGGAGACAAGAGAGCCTGGAAAATATTGCTCTCTGAGTTATAGTGCAGGGCAGGGAAGGACAGAAAGTGCATCTGAGAGAACACAGGCAAATGACCCATATGCCTTCTCTTGTGCCTGCTCCCTCCTGCATCCCTGTAGCACATTAAACAAAGAGTTGTTGTAACACTCATCATATTATGAGGCTAAGCTTTGTCTGCATATCCACTTCAACTTACATCTCTTGGTTTCCCCACCATCAGTACTGGACATGGCAATTTTTAAATAAAAGATTTTTGAACTAATGAATAAAAAAGTGATGGAATTTCATTCAATTTCAACAAATGTTTATTGAGCATTTACATTGGGCCAGGATGGTCTAGTAGATTCTGCATAGGTCATTCCATTCATAGGATATCCTGAAAGGCCCACCATCCGCTCACACTTTCTTTATCCCAAACCATCAAATTTCACCAATAAAATCGTTGATTGGCTGGTGGTATGTGTGTGATGGCTCCAACAACAGAGATAGTCAGCTTATTTCCCCTGGTTACAAATATTAAAATCCAACATATATTGAACCTGACATGTTATAGGTCAGGCTGTACCCTCTGTGCTGTGTGGTTACCAGAGTGGACAACCGTGGGCCTGTCCTCAAGGAGTTTATGTTCTGCTGGGTGCTGGGCAGCAAGAGGTCATTCTGATGCCTTTGCTGAGTGAGGGTCATGCGTAGTATGCTGTAGAGTCAGAGCAGGGCACTTCACCCAGCCTGGGAATTCAATTCAAGGAGGTTTTCTGGAATCTCAAGGTAAGATAGAGTCAGGTAAAGAAAGGTGGGAAGGGAAGAGCATGTGCACAGGCAGAGTTGTAAGATAAGTTTCTGCCCCTTGTTGAGTTTGACCGGAGATGACGTGTAGGCGTTGAGGCTGGGATGAGTCACGAAAAACACGGTAAACATTTAGTCTGAAGGCAACAGAGAGACACTGAAGAGCCCTAAGAAGAGACTAATAGATCCAGATGCTTCCAGCTGCAGCCTGGAAGAGAGATTTAAAGTAAGACTGACTGACAGTCAAAGAGTATTGCAGATCCTACAGAAATAGGCAGACCAATACCCAAAATCCATATGTATAAACATGTTCACATCAGCATTGCTTCCAATAATGCAAACCTGAAACCTAAATGAATGTTCATGTTTTTTTTTAATTTTTGCATGTCACAAACTAACTTTGCACTTGCAAAATTTTATGTCAAAATGTGATTTTATATTCCCAAAATATGATTTAAACAGAGAGGGCTCTACGTGCGAGTACATTTTCTGGGGGGTGTTATCTACTCTTCTTTTGTAACAGATGATTTGCAATTATAATCATTCAGCAAGGATTCAAGTTTATAATGCCCTGGATGCTGGACATGAAAGGCAGCATCGTAGGGTTGAAAGGGACATGGATAATCTGGCAGGCACCTCACAAAGCCTGGGACATCTCATAGGACAAAGCTTTCAGTGCAGAGACCCCAACATCCTGTGGTTCTCCTTAGTCATGGAACTGTAACTATTTTTTCCATGAGCTTTATAAAATTTGCTTTCTTAAAGTCTGAGGATGTGTCTGATTATGCCTAACATTCCTTCCCTCATTATAATGATCCCTCAGTGATGTGGCCACTTTCTTCTAAATTTTCAGTAATTTTATATATGATCAGGAGTCAGTTCAGTTTAGGTGGTTGAAATTAATTCCCAACTCAAAGTTGCACTATTTTCTCTACGTACTGAGAGTTAAGTTTTTCAGCCAAAAAATTTTTAGGTATTTATTAGCATTCTGGAGATTGTGAATATCTTATCAATTTTGTATCTCTGGTATCTTACATGGCATCTGGCCCATGGTAGACAGTCAGTGAGTAAGTAGTGAATTTAATAAATTAAGTTGTATTTTTAAAAAAACAGTTTCTTTTTGTTGTTGTTTTGTTTTAGAGACAGGGTTTTGTTCTGCTGCCCAGGCTGGAGTGCAGTGGCACAATCACAGCTCACTGCAACCTCAAACTCCTGGGTTCAAGCAATTCTCCTGCCTCAGCCACCCAAGTAGCTAGAACTACAGGCACATGCCACCACACCCAGCTAATTTTTTTATTTTTATAATTTTTTATACAGATGGGGGTCTTGCTGTGTTGCCCAGGCTGGTCTTGAACACCTGGCCTCAAGTGATCCTCCCTCCTCGGCCTTCCAAAGTGCTGGGATTGCAGACTTGAGCCACCGCGCCCAGCCTAAAAACACAATTTCTTACCTGAATAAGCATACCTCTTCTCCCAAACATTTTATTTCTCACCTTTGTACCAATTTTGTATTTAAAAACATTTCTTTAAATCAATTTTACTGTGTTCCATCGAGCTGGACATAGTGTGCTATATGCCACAATGATTCCAATGTTCTCATGGTCCATTATGGGTTGAAGTGTGACCCCATAATAGATGTTGAAATCATAATCCCCAGCACCTGTGAATGTGACCTTACCTGGAACTAGCATCTTTGCCGATGATCAACTTAAGATGAAGTAATTTGGATGGGCCCTAATTCAATATGACTGTGTTCTTATTATTAATACAAGGAGAAATGTAGAAACACATATGCACATAGGGAAAACACTGTGTGAAGATGAAGGCAGAGGTCAGGTGATCTATCTACAAGCCAAGGAATGCCAAAGCTTACCAGCAAACCACCAGAAGCTAAGAGAAAGGCATGGAACAAATTCTCCCCCAAAGTCTCAAAAGAAACCAATCTTGTGTATGCTCCAGCCTCTGGAGTGGTGAGACAATCAATTTTTATTGTTTAAGCCACCCATCTGTGGTACTTTGCTATAGTTGCCCAGGAAACTAATACACAGCCCTTCAGACTCATCAGTGATAGCGCATATCACTTTTTACTTTAGTTAAATGTTTATATATCCATCTCTGCTTGGGATTGTGAAGTCTTTAGTATCAAATATTATGTCTTAGTCATCTTCATATCTTCATATGCCCTGTACAAGCACACTATTGATTTACCCCACTAGACCCCCTATCAAACCTATTTCCTTGGAACAGTGTGTAGTCTATTATTTTGGTTCATTGGAACATAGTGATAGCTATAAAGTAACTTCTGCTCCCCTGTATTAACATTTAAAGCTCATTTTACTTATTCTCCATTGTTCTGCACTTAAGACAAGTTCAGCCATCAGTTATTGTTCTTGACCAGCTTCCCTGTTGTTTTCTCATGAGAATAACTGAGCACTTCTTGTACTGTTTGTTGTTGATGATTTTTGTTTGTTTGTTTTTTGTTTTTATTTCAAAGTATTACAGGGTACAAATGATTTTGGTTACATGGATCGCTTTTGTAATGCTTGAGTCAGGGTTAAAAGTGTGCCTATCACCCAGGTAGTGTTCACTGTACACGTTACGTAGGTTATCGCCCATCCCCTCCCCCGCCTCCCTCCTGCTTGATTTCCATTGAAATTTACTTCACTCTATGCACATGCATGCTCATCAGTTAGTTCTAATTTAATAGTGAGTACATATGGTGTTTGTCTTTCCATTCCTTAGATACTTCACTTAGGAGAATGGTCTCCAATTCCATGCACATTGTTGCAAAAGACATTAAGTCATCCTTCTTCATGGTGAGTAGTATTCCATGGTATACATATACCACATTTTATTAATCCACTCATGAATTTATGGGCATTTGGGTTGACTCCACATCTTTGAAATTGTGTATTGTGCTGCAATAAACATTTGAGTACAGGTGTCTTTTTGATAAAATGACCCAGTAGTGGAATTGCTGGATCAAATGGTTGGTCAACTTTTAGTTCTTTGAGGAATCTCCATACTGTTTTCCACAGAGGTTGTACTAATTTTCAGTCCCAACAACAGCGTATAAGCGTTTCTTTCTCTCTGCATCCATGCCAGTATCTATTGTTTTTGGACTTTTTAATAAAAGCCATTCTGACTGGGGTAAGTTGGTATCTCATTGTGGTTTTGATTTGCATTTCCCTGATGATTAGTGACATTGAGCATTTTTTCATATGTTTATTGGCCATTCGTCTATCTTCTTTTGAGAAGCTTTTGTTCATGTCTCTTGCCCACATTTTAATGGGGTTGTTTGATTTTTTTCTTGCAGATTTGCTCAAGTTCTTTGTAGATTCTGGTTAGTAGTCCTTTATCGGATGTATAGCTTACAAATATTTTCTCCCATTCTGTAGGTTGTCTGTTTGGTCTGTTAATTATTTCCTTAGCTGTGTGGAAGCCTTTTAATTTAAACAAGTCCCATTTATTTATTTTTGTTGTTGCTGTGATTGCCATTGGGGTCTTCTATATAAATTCTTTGCCTAGGCCTATATCTAGAAGAGTTTTTCCAACATTTTCTTCTAGAACTTTTATGGTTTCATTCCTTACATTTAAATCCACGTTAAATTAGTTTTCTTGAGTGATGAGAGATGGATCCTGTTTCATTCTTCTGCATGTGGCTATCCAATTTTCCGAGCACCATTTATTGAACAGGGCTTCTTTTCCCCAGTGTATATTGTTGTCTGCTCTGTTGAAGATCAGTTGGCTGTATGTGGATGGTTTTATATCTGGGTTTTCTGTTCTGTTCCATTGGCCTATGTCTCTATTTTTGTGCCAAGATCATGCTGTCTTGGTTATTATAGTCTTGAGTATAGTTTGAAGTCTGGGAATGTGATGCCTCACAATTTGTTCCTTTTGCTTAAGATTGCTTTGGCTATTCGGGCTATTTTCTGGTTCCACGTGAAGTGTAAAATTATTTTTTCTAGATCTGTGAAATATGATGGTATTTTGATGAGGATTGCATTAAATCTGTAAATGACTTTGGGTAGTATGGACATTTAAACAATGTTGATTCTACCAATTCATAAGCATGATGTGTTTTTCCACTTGTTTGTATCATCTATGATTTTTTTCCTCAGTGTTTTAGTAGTTCTTTTTGTAGAGATCTTTCAACTGCTTGGTTAAGTATATTCCTAGGTATTGTATTTTCTTTTTGGCTATTGTGAATGGTATTGAGTCTTTGATTTGACTCTCAGCTTGACTGTTACTTGTGTATAGGAATGCTACTGATTAATGTACATTGATTTTGTAACCTGAGACTTTGCTGAATTTATTTATCAATTTCAGGAGTCTCTTGGTGGAATCTTTGGTGTTTTCTAGATGTAAGATCATATCATCTGCAAAAAGTGATAGTTTGACCTCCTCTTTCCCAATTTGGATACCCTTAATTTATGTCTCTTTCCTGATTGCCCTGGCTAGGACTTCCAGCACTATGTTGAATAGAAGTGGTGAGAGTGGGCATCCTTGCCTTGTTCCAGTTCTTAGTGGGATTGCTTTCATCTTTTCCACATTCAGTCTGATGCTGGCTGTGGGTTTGTCATATATAGCTTTTATAATTTTTAGGTATGTTCCTTCTATGCTTAGTTTGTTGAGGGTTTTTATAATTATAGGGTGCTGAATTTTGTCAAATGCTTTTTCTCCATGTATTGAGGTGATCATATGATCTTTGTTTTTGCTTCTGTTCATGTGGTGAATCACATTTATTGATTTATGTATGTTGAACCAACCTTGCATCCCTGGGATGAAGCCCACTTTGTTATGGTGGATTATTTTTTTGATGTGCTGTTGAATTTGGTTTGCTAGTATTTTATTGAGGATTTTTGCACCTATATTAATAAGGGATATTGGTCTTTAGTTTTCTTTTTTTGTTGTGTCCTTTCCTGGCTTTGGTATCGAGGTGATAATGGCTTTGTAGAATGAGTCGGGGAGGATTCCCTCCTTCTCAATGTTTTATTTTTGTTCATACCTATTATCATTAATGGAATTGTGATTTATAGTTTATTTTGCTTAACATTTTCTTCTCTCTCCCTAGTAAAGTCTTCTAATTTTTAAGCTATTACTATATGTAAAGCACTATACTAGAGTCTGAAGATACAGAGATTAATAAAATATGGTCCTTGTTCTCAAAAAATTAAGTCAGCTACTTTCCTGAACATTTTCTTCCCAGTCTTCACAGGATGTTATCTGCCCCTTATCATTTTGTTACCATAAACCACACACCCAAGGGACAAATTATTTTATTTTCCCACTTATATCCTGCCATCCAATTATTTCCCTTTATCTTTCTATCTACCTTTCAAGGTCATGAGTTTGGAAGAAGAAATAGCATATGCTATACCTCTAAGTCCATCACCTTCCTCCTCAGATCTTCCAAATCACTAGAAATATGGCCCAAGTTCCTTTTTGCAACAACATTTATTCCCAAGTAAGTGCATAGAAAACAAATGGGTTGGGTGGTTAAAAATGGGAGGGATATTGAGTTTTGTCAAGCACCCTTCCATTTTCATGCTATGAACTCCGTATGCTCTTGGTGGGGTGTCATCCACCATCATCCATCACTGGGGGAAGTGGCAGGGGTGGGGGAGTCACTCCTCCTAGGGTTATTGAAGCATTCTGCTTACTCATTGATACTTGGAAGTGATTCTTCATGTATCCAGAAAAATAGCACACTGTTTTCTATTCAGGCGAAGTATTAAGTGGTGCTGTACTGGTGAAAATTTTCTTCCTCATCTTTTTTCTCAATGTCACATTCATTCACTCCTATGCCTCTTAACACTGGTATTGATTTTCTCAGGACTTCCTCTTGCCTCTTTAGAGTGTATTTATATTTTTAGCATGCTTCCTGAATTATTTTCTTTTTTCTTCTTCTCCAGGGATTTTTCATTCTCCTTAGTAAGCTGGAGCACAGAGGTACATTCTTGACATCCTTTAACCTTCTTCTAAGAGAAAGATTAGTATGCATTTAGAGCACATATAATTGATGACTATCTCAGCAGAGAAGACAAACATAGCACATATTCTACAGGTCACTGGAACAGGACTCTTAGTTCCCACACTTCCAGGATTCACTGGCTGAAACATAATCAGTAGAAGCTGACTTTCAAGGCTTTCACATAAAGAGGTCTCAGAATGCCCACGTCGAGACGTAAACACATCTGCTTAGCACAATACATATGCAGGGAAATTTTCAAGTGGATACTATCATGCTCTATTATACAGAATGACCCTACTTGAGAAAAGTATTGTAAAATAATGTCAGGACTTGAGTAGATAGATAGATATACAACCTCAAAAACTTACCTACATAACTATGGCATTTTTATCACTATAGTATTCTTTTCTTGGAAAAATGAGATTTTTACTAAATATTTATACTTCCTTTGCACTAATATCCAGATTCCTTGTGCTACCAACACTTCTCTTCTAGTGCCATAGATTGCTTAACTTCTTTTGACACAACTACATCCTAACTCGCCTTCAGTGCTCAGCAAACCCCTCAGTTCCCACCTCCTCACATTTCCAAATCAGCTATTGCACTCACATCCACCAAAACTATCTTCTTGACAAACAAGCTCCAGAGGCGCCACTATTCCCTGATGCTTTTATGCATTGGGCAATGTGTTCAGAGAAATTGTACACTTGGCAATCAGTCAGGATTGGACTCAAAGTATCTGAGCTTCCTCTACTCCTCATTCTTGATTGTCTTTGATGTTGTAAAGCCTTCTTCCATTGCTTTTTTCTTTGCTTATTTTGTGTCTTTTTGTTGAATATGGAAAAGTACACATTATATTATAAGTTCTTAGAGAATAGAGATAACACCCCCAAATCCTCTCTACTAATATCTGACATGACCCACACAACAATAAATTGTTGACAATGGTGCCTCTTGTGTGTAGGAGTTAGATGGTTGACACATGCTCAATTAGACAATTGTCTTTTGAGTTGAGATTATAGCTACTATTTGATGACCATTTTTTTACAAATTGCATTGCATTCTTTCAACTGTATAGTTTTAAATCATTCTACACAGTTGTGCATAGAGGTTCTTCAAACTAAATCTAATCACTCTACAATTTTTTTTATCATTTATTTATTGTTCACAATGTCCCCAACACTAGATTTGGAAAATGAGAAATATATTGAAGATTAAGCAAGGACCTTACATTAGAATACTTTATCTTGAGCTCCAAACCCACTGGGAATCTCTGTCTCTCATGTCCTCCAAATATCTCAAATTGAGTATGGCCATGAAGTACACATGCCTTTTCAGTGTAGTTTCCTTTGGGCATATATTACCCTCTCCCTTTCTTCCAGGCCTTCTAGGGAGCTCATTTCAGGCATGCATTTCTCTCCTGGTTCTTAGATCAACGGATTATAACTATTTATATACTAAATTCTCTGTCCCCTTTTGTCTGAGTTGTTTTTGAATGCAGAAAACTGCCTATTCAGCCCATCCATTCATTCATTCATTCAGATAGCACTTCTTCAGTACTTAACTAGGAACGAGACACTGTGTCCTATGGGAGGGATCCAACAGTGAGCAAGAAAGTCACAGGCCCTCCTTAAAGGGGATTACAGTGTAGTGGGGAGGGCAAATATTAATTAACAAACAAGAAATAATAGCAAAATGCATCATATTTTCAAAACCTGGTCAACATAGGCTCTCAAAAAGTGTTGCTAAAATATGTTATTTTTTCTAAAGTCAATAAGCCCTCAAAAACATAAGGCAGAAAATACTATATAAAGTCGATAGTCACATAAAGAAACATTTTATTACAGGGCCTGATTTGTATAAAGTTGTAAGAAAGCGATGATGGATTCTTGGCACGTATCCCACTTGGTATCAGGCAGAGGAAGGTAGATAATCAATGGTCAAATGCTCCATTCATATTTTTTTGTTGCCCAACCAATGATATTTTCCACACAAAAATTTAGAAATGGAAATATGCTGAACTGGCTTTAACTAAAGAAGAAAAAACTCCAGCCAGAGGAAAAGAAAGACTTCCAGCCAAAAAACAAAAACACTTTAATTAGTCGTTTCATTTCAAGATGTTGAAACAGCTCTAACCCATAGAAACCAAGGCCTTCAGAGTCAGAACAGCTTAAAGAAGAGAAAAAAGATGTTTCATTTATTCAGGAGTTTGATTTCAATCCAATTTGGAAAAGGAAACCTAAAACCTTTTAGAATAATAAACCTGGTGATAATGGAATGTTGTTTTCCTTCATATAAGAAGATCTAGGCTCTGCATCAAATCTATTTAAAAATTTTTAAATTTATAATCAGGGCAGGTGTTTAAATGGTTACTTTAAATGGTTTAGTTAATACTCAGCATTGCTTTCTGTGAAATAGTCTGTTTAAGTAAGATATTTGCAAAGTCATTACTAAAGACTTAATTTCAGAAATCTCCTTGCAGGCAAATGACTTTCTCCTGGCAGGTAGTTCTGAAGTAGAAAATATATCTGAGAAAATTTAGAATCAGTTATCATATTTTAAAAATAACAAGAAATATGATTTAAAGGGAAAACTTTTAGTTCTTAGATTATAAGTGCGTTGACATTAATCTGAGCAGGAATTTAGAAGCAAAGTGTTTAAACATGGTTTCCTCCCACCTGTCAAACCCAACAGAGTCTTACCTTTAAAACAAAAAGAAGATGGTCAAATATTGATCTTTTTATGTTTGAACTTGGAGAAGAAAAAAAGAAAAAAGAAAGAGAAATAATAGAATAAACCTATTTACACAGGATGTTTCAGGTTACTCAAAAACCTGAAAGTAATCTATCAAGAAATTCATATCCGTATAATTATTTATCTACATACAGCAAGTGTTATATTTTAATCCAAATGCATTCTTCTATTGTCTACACTATTCATTATCTGATTAATTTATACTAAAGGAAATTATATCAAATAATTCATTCGTATTGTCTCTCCTTGCATAGCCAACAAGATTTTCCATGCCAAAATGTGTACTCTGAGGAGTAAAAGAGCCTTTTCATATGAGATTTTCATCTTTCTCCACTCACTTCTGACCATGCTCCAAATTCATGCAGTTCTCCAAACATGCTGAGTGTTTTGATGCCTGTCTACTTTGGCACATGTTGTCCCATCTGTCTGGCCAATCCTGACTCTTCTTTCAAGCCTTCAATTGCCCTTACTCTTGAAAATTTTCCTAACATTTTTTTTCTTCCTCTGTGTTTTCATAGCAACTTATGGAAACCTTTGTGATAACTTACTATGAATAATCAGTTTCCATGTCCATCTCCTCCAATAGAGCCCGAAGAGCAAAGGCTGTGTTACATACATCTTTGTATTGCTAGAACCTTGTGGGGTCTCACATCTAAGTAAGCGTTTAATAAATTGACAAGAGTAATAAAGGTAGAGTTGGAAACCTCAGATCTTGAGTAATGTTTTTACCTTCTAAGCAAATCCACCTAACTGGTCAACCACAGACCATTTCTATATTGAAGAAACCTCTCTAGATGTTTTGCAGCACAAAAGAAAAAGGCATATTTGAGCAGTATCAAATTCATTTCTCACACATCCATTCAGCACACAGAATAGGTGGTAAAACAAATAGGAGAATGCCAACTTAGAATTTTTTGAGGTAGAAATTACTTCAAGCGAGTATAGATCTATTGATCTTCAGATTTTAAAGAATAAATTATTTTCATCCTTTCACCAAGCAATTAGGAAAATACTTTTAAGAACACTAAATGCCTTTTTAAAATTTTTACCGAAGTGAAGGAAAAAATCCCCCAAAAAACAGAAGAATATAATTTATATCCTATAAACACATCAGAGAGTAAAATAAAATGGCACCATGATGTGAAATAAGGTATAAGTACACATATTATCATTTTTCTATCACATAAAAATTCATAATAGCCACTAAAATTTTCTAAAGCTGAATTTTGCTATCCGTGTCTGTACGGTTCTATAAAATATGAAAACATCTGTATTAGCACTGTGGGTTTTTTCAAAGCATGTTCTCAAAAGCACAAAAACCACTTTACTCAAAAAAAGCAATTCCAGGGGAGGAATTACATGAAAATGTGGAAACTGAGCTTTGAAGCCCTGCACTTTGTTTTTTCTCTTGAGTCCCACAAGTGTCATCACAACGAGGGCAGGGAAGCATCCCATCTGGCAGTCCTCTCCTGTGAGAGCGCTCCCATAGCTAAGCACCTGACTCGTCATGGTTAGTCTCCTACCCCTGATGCTGTTCAGCATCAATCGGTCTGCTTTAACCACCAGCCCTGTAGCCTTCTCCACAGATGACAACACACCTATTCCTGTTCTTCCCTCTGCACACCAGTCCACTGTGTCCCCAGCATCTCGCGCATAGACTCGACCAGAGCTACTCCCTGGACTATCTATTCTCTCCTCTCCAGCAGGGGTGGTCATTTAACAATAAAAATCTGACCACATCCTTGCTTAAGATCTTTTACTGACATACCCAGACTCTTTACATTAAAAAGAAAAGGGGGGGCGGATACAGTTGATTCTTGTTATTTGCAGTAGTCACGTTCTATAAAGTCACTCAGAACACTGAATTCATGAACACTGAACCATTGCTCCTAAGGGAAATACAAGGTTATGTTCCCACAAGCCTCTGGTCACACATTTTCATCAACCAATCAATACGGAACTTTGATTTATGCATGTTTAAGATACTTTGTTTAGTATATATTGCTGATTCATTAATATAGAACTCACAGCCCACAGCACTATCACTCGTGCCTGATGAAGCTCATCTAACACACATATTTTCTCCATGAGGCACAGTCCAGCCTTCTCGTGCTTAGGAACACCAGACTGCACTTCAGTACCTGGTTTGGGGGGCATTTCCAACAGCGAAATCGCCAATAGAGAGCACTCAAGTGTGAAAAACACGGCACTAACTAGACTGCCACAAGGACATTTGTCTACAGTATGAGAACTAAAATAAAAAGACGGTGTTACCTCCTTTGACTTCAGCTAGAAATGTGCACCTCAGGTGACTCAAACCTTTCACCACTCTGTACATGTCCACAAATGACTGCAGAAGTTCTGTGGATGTTGATTTGGGGGTTACAAATGATTTTAGTGAGTAGACAAATTTGCAAATACAAAATCCACAAATAATGAGGATCAACTGTATTTGTTAAAAGCCCACATGCAGCATATATATGGGTTTCATACATGTGCACTGGAAGACTGGTAGTGTACAATAATATCTTGCCTTATCTTATGCAGTTCACAACACTCTATAGAAGTGTAAGAAATATTAAATATTACTATATCCAATTGGAGAAGATTAAGCCTTCTAAGAATATTTTATTCAATGGAGTTAGCCATTTAAGAAGAATCTAGTGCATCCAGCTAGCAGACAACATTACGACATTGTATTCATAAGAAGAATATGTAATATATGAAAGTATGCCAACAGATCATTAATTATATACTTTTTTGTTGTAATAACTTCAATGCTTTCTCATTATAGAATATCTTAGAAAGTAAATGAACGTGTGATTCCTGGACAGTTGCAAAACAACAAAACCAACTCTGAATTCATTTTATAAATAAATAACCATGCCAATGTATCATATGCAAATAAATCTTAAGCCCCAAAGACATTTTCATACCCTGGTTACTCTTTAAGTAAACCCACGTGAGAATGTTAGCACCTAAAGTGAAAATGGCCAGTTCTGGGCTTCTCGCCAATTTCATTTGGGGTGTGAAATTTGTGACTTACAAGTTGAAATTTTTGGAATCTTATGAGCAAATTTTTTTTATATAATTGAGAATGGTTCTCTCACCCACAAAATGACCTACTTCCCTTGACCTATCAGTTATGGGGGAGCAAGAGTGACTGGCATGAGAAGGACCTTCAGGGAATCCGCACTTCAGCCCACGGCCCTGTCCTCGGGGCCAACTGCCCCTTGGTGCACAAGCACTCCACAGCCTGGGGAAGTCACAGCATGTAATAAGGCAGGAAGTCAGAGTCACCAAACCCCCATCCCAGGTTATCTGAGGTAATGGGAGAAATGACAATCAGAGGAAGCACCAGCCTCTACTTCCTCACTCCCTTCTCCAGCGTCTCTCAAAGACGCTTCCTTTGGGGGTATCATATTGTTCTTTCCCCAAGAAGCTTCACCGCCTCCCTCCAGCTTGCTGCCTAAGCAACCTCCTAATGTCACTTTTGTGATTTCTCACTTCGGTGTATTTTTACCCATGAGTGTGAGGAACAAGGAAGCAACATGCGGTAGAAGGAGAGTAATCGCCCATCATTACTGTATCAAATGAAAGCCTCAGAGGAGAGGATGAGAACTCCCCAGCGGCATACAGCTTCCTTCGCCCTTACCTTGGAGAGCTGGGCTTGCGTCCTCTAACATTTCAGCGTGCAGGGATCGTCAACTTGTTCTCATCTGAGTAAGCTAAAGAGGACTGTAGATGGGGCCCGACTCCTGCACAGGAAATCATTCACACACACCGCTGTGGTGACTGAAGGCACCGAGAGCCACACTACTATGCCACGCCAGGTGTGGGCCATGCAGGACAGAGGGCGAGTCTGTGTGAGTATGTGGGCCCTGTTCTGGCCAGTATGGCTGCCTGGAAGGGCAAAGAAATGTCCACAGAAAGAGGCTAGTTGGGGGGTAGGGGGGGCTGGGGTCCTACCAATGCCCCTAGGTTGAGGAAGGAGCCACAAATGGCCACCCAGAATAGAGATTTATCCTTTCTTAAGGTCATTTAGAGGGTCCAACCTAGAACCTACAAGGATCCCAAATATACTCCACAGAAAGAACCAGACATCTGCCAGGCCCAGGGTGTGAAGCCACCCAGCAAAGTAAGAATTGCACATCCCCTTAGCCTTTCCTCCCCTCCACCCAAGACAGGAACAGAAGCAGAAGCTGTGAGATGAGGGGTTCTTGCCCCCCCTTTCTCCTGCCTTCAGGCTGACCCAGGTCTACACCAGGAAAAGGTCAATGCTTTGACATTAAGCCAAGTCAGACACCTCAAATAATACCTTGGACTGGACATTAAGTATTTGAAATTGAGTCCATGTCTACTACTCAAAATCACCATAAAGTTGCACATTTTCTAAGAATAAACAGAAAAGCTCTGGGATCTGCCAGAATCTTCCTCCAATATCTAAAGAAGAAAACTTCCACTGAATCAAGTTTAAAGAGACAGTGAGAGGCAAAATAAAGTTATGCTTGTTTTAGACCTGATTCCAGTGTGTTCCATTTACCTGTTACATTCACACATACTTAGTCAGAAACAACAGGAAGGATAAGATAAAGTGGGAAACTGACCCTCTGATTACCAGTCAGAGGTTTAAGAAATAAATTTTTAGAATTGAATGTTCAGAAACTTTCAAATCTGTGTCTCCAACCAGACTTCTCTGAGCTGGAGCCGTGTATATTTCAACCTGAGAGTCCCGCAGGCTTTTGGGTTGGAAGAGCAAATTTAAAAAGGAATGTCCCCCACTTCGAACCTCTTTTCCTCCAAGGCTCCATACTCAGGATCTTGCACTAGCTTTTTTATTCATACTTTCATTAATAAATAAGTGGGAAAATGCATAAAGAGCACTTGGTGCTTTGCTGAGCACAAAATGTACTTTTTATTATTACAAGCTGATTAAGGGAAGGAAGGAAGGAAAGAAGAGGCTAGGTACACACTCCATCACACATACAGGTGTGTGCCAGCCCATATCCATGTTCATGGCCAAAGGTCTACAAGTTGGTCACACATGAGGGCATGGGGTTTAGTCACAGCCACCCACCATAAGAACAGGCATTTCAACGCTGCAGGTGGAATCCGGTCTTCACTCGGTAGTGTAGACACCTGTGGCAAGCGGAGGGTCGGGGAGGGGTGATGTGGTTGAAGAAAGAATGTTGGCAGGACATGGCATTCCAAGATATCTTTGCAGCCTAGATGCGTCACTTGAAACCTTGGGAATTTGAGTAAGCTACTTAATCTCTTTAAACTTCAGTTTTCTTATCTGTGAAGTGGCAATAATAACAAAAACTCTATCTACCTCACTGAAAGGTGTAGAAATCAATGTAGTGGATGCTA
The DNA here is from genome assembly GCA_023783475.1 of Daubentonia madagascariensis. Taxonomy (NCBI): domain Eukaryota; kingdom Metazoa; phylum Chordata; class Mammalia; order Primates; family Daubentoniidae; genus Daubentonia; species Daubentonia madagascariensis. The sequence goes on from JAKFHU010002220.1 coordinate 7,307,877, forward strand.
TGTCCAGGTCCCCCTTGAAGACCAAAGTTCTCCTTCCCCCAGTTCCCAAGAGTGTTGACTGCTGATGGTTCTCCTCTGAGACCTGCTCTGGGAATTGCCTTCAGCCTCTCCAAAGATCTGCCCATCCAGGGTCTTCCTGCTCCAGCAATTCTTTCATCCAGGTTGAAAACATCTCCAGAGCCCAACTCCTCCTATGCACCTTCACGTTTCCACCACAGGATATGCCTCCATCGTCTCTCACCTAGATTCTTCCAATTCATCTCCCTCATTCTGCCCTCGACCCCTTGTAGTCTGAATGATCCCTTTAAAAACAAACTAGGCCATGACCACCATGTCTTCCTACCCCATTAGCATAAAATCCAAAATCCTCCTGGATGCCTACAAAGCCCTACAGTGTTCCACCCAGCTCACCCTGCCCGGGAACATTGCAATCTCATGTCAGGATCCAACATTATCTCCTTGTTCATGTAGCTCCAGCCACACTGGCCTCCTTGCTCTTACTCAAACACACCAGGCATGCATGCTCCAGACATCAGGTCTTGGCACTTGTGAGTCCCTCTCCCTGCAATACTCTTCCCCACATGACTTGCTCCCTCACTTCCCTCAGATCTTTGTGCATATGGTTCCTGATCAGTGAGGTCTTCCTTGCCCACTGCAATTAAAATTTGCAATACCCTATCCCTTTCCCTGTTTGAGTTTCCTCCTTAACATGCATCACCACCATCACACTAGATATTTAACTTACGTATTTGTTTATTGTCTGTCTCCTCCCACTAGAATGTAAGTTCTGTGATGGTAGGAATTTTTGCTTTGCTTTGCTCACTGCTTTATCTTTAGTACCTAATATGGTGATGGACACATAGTAAGTGTTCAATAAATATTTAATGATAAGATGAATAAATTAATAAAAGATGAGGAATTTCCCTAACAAACAGCAGCTAACTTTTCTTTCTGTGAGTAAATGTTCAACAGAATTCAGATACTCCTTATGGAAGATCATAGTACTTGAATGTAGCACAGTGATATTGCATCCAAAGGCACATGAAAAAAAAATCTGTGGAGTTGGTTAGGCAAGGATAGCAATGAATCCTGAGAACTGATATTATCAACATCTAACTCCTACTTCATCTCATCTCTGTGAGATAGAGCCAAGGAATGACACATTTGAGTTATTGTGACATCTTTTCTTCTTTGCCAAAGAAACTGATGAGAAAGGTCTGTGAAATTCTAAGGGCAGATGTTACCATACAGTCTGTAATTTTTTTTTCTCTACCATTTCTCAAAGCACTAGGGTTTATGAATGTTCAATCTCATCATTGTTTTCCATGAGAGACACTGAGCCTGAGTGTCCTTTCCAAAAGACAACTCTTAATGGTGGAAACAAATCCTCTGTCTTCTGCAAATTCCCTGGACTCTGTGTCCCCACCCCAGGGCCAGCTTCTCAAGATTTAGATGAGATTCCTCACTCAGTTGACAAAAGGCTGGGCTGGAACCGTTAACAGAGTCATCTCTGGCTTTCTCTATTAGCCCACAATTTGCTGTGCTGTATTTGCCAGTGATTTCTTGGCCCCACCGAATTGCTAGAGTTCACATAGTTGGCAGTGGTTTGGAGGGAATAGTTCTCCCAGCAACACCTGACAGGAAAGCAAATATGAACCAGAAACTCTTTGGTCTCAGTGGTACTCTGTGTCTCCTGCTTTGCTAAATCTCTCTGTTTGCCAGCTAGTCACTCTTTGAAAAGGGAGAAAGTGGATGAAACACAGAAAGAGTCACACTCATATCCTCTCAAGCATTCTAAGAAATGTGACTGGGTCATCCCAAGTCCTACTGAAGCTTTTGCATAAACTCCTGGGATCAGTCTCCCCCTTGGCACGTGAGACAGCTCTGATTCAGACACTGCAAATAGAAGCACCCATGGATTGTCCTCAGAGATCGTGTCTCACACACCAAGAGACTTCATTATTGTAAGTCACTAGGGAAAGGGGCTCAATGATTTGAATAATGAGAAACTTCAGGCCTGACCATTTGTAGGTATAAAGTACTGGGGAAAAAGCAAAAAAAAAAAAAAAAAATCCATTGATAATACAGAAGAAGGCAAAGCAAAGGAAAAACATATTTAGTTGCCCCCCAAAGCAGGTACAAAACTCTAGTATAGTAATTTTTTAGTCTTGGGAAGCCCTTCAGGGACTTCTTATTAGAATAGTAAAAGCTGCATATGAAAGACTGACATCAGAAGCAGACGTTTGCATGCGGGGGTCCCTCTTTACCATTTCAGAGGAATCACAAAGAGCCTGATCCTTCTAAACTTGGCAGGTAATCAGTGGGAAAGCAGCCCTGTCTCTCCTCCAGCCCCTGGACATGCAGGCTGCTTGGGTGCTATTTATGTTTTGATTGACAAGTATATTCTCTGTCTAGATAAGTAGAGAAGCATCTCTTGCAAGGATGCTTCAAAAGAGCAGCTGTCTGGAAAGATGAAGCCATGCAAGGTGGCTGCAAGATGAAGGTAGTGCAAGAGCCCATCCAAATACCAGTAGCCAAGGTAAACATTAACAGATGAGGCAGACACTTGAATAGGGAGATTTACTCTAGGATCCCACAGTGCACAGGATATGGACAATGTGATACATATTTCTTCTTATTTATTCATCGTTAGGATATCTTCCAACCAAGTATTATTGTCTTTAAGAAATTATCTTCGTTTGTATTATTTGTGCTTGTCATATTGTTCTCAAAGTTGAGGAGAGAAAAAATTCACTTTACTTTCCCATTCTTTCAAACCCTTTAGCATGGTACTCAGTGTTCTTCATGGTCTTGTGTCACATGCTTTCACGTTCCTCTACTGACACGCCCCATCACCCATACAGTGCATATAGCAAACTCTGAGTGCCCTTCATTCCTTAAACGTGCATAAACCTTTGCTTACTCCCTTCCCTTTGCTTCCCTGCAACCCACTGGATCAAACCCTATTCGTCATCCAAGCCCAGCCCAATTAACATCTCCTTTGGGGAAACCAAAACGTCTTCCTAAGCAGAATGTATTCTTGAAAGTGTGATCCTTTAGCATGTTGCAATAGCCATACTACAGCATTTGCCAAACTATGTTAAGAGTTCATTGTCCATGGGCCTCTCTCTCTCTTACTGACTCTACTGTAAAGTTTTTGGTGGACTGATCTGTATCTTATTCATCTGTACCTGCCCATGATTAAATGTTTGATGAATGAATGTGTGAATGAAGATAGAAGCTGTCTCTTTGCTCTCTCACTTTTTCACTCTCTTTTGTTTTGCAGAAGAGAAATCTACAGTCCAGAGAAATTCAGAGTCTTTCTCTACATATTATCAAAACTGAAAACACAGCATTAAATCAAAGAGCCTTGTTGGCTCCACGAACATATTTAGCGTTAGGACGACTAGAGTGTGTTTCTACCACTGATAAGAAGCAGGTATGTAGTGGGGAGACACCATAGGTGGCATAAAGGAAGCAATATTTTTATTAAAATTCTGAAATTTTAGGTGAAGACTCCAGGGAAGGCTTCTACATGCTTTGCAAAATATATGTCTCTAGCAAAAAGGAGTGTTCCTTCCAGATTTGACCTCTTCTTTCCCCAAACTCCCAGCACACACTCAAACCCACAGACACTACCATACTCAAGTGTTGACAGTTCTTGAGTGATACTGATGCCATCAGAGAGAGGACAAGAAGTCAATTTGCAGGAACCGGGAGCATCATCTCTATGGTGGCTCCTGAGAGTGAGAGGTTGGGATGGGGATTTTGACTCCACTTTCCATTATTTCTGCACTGTAATCCTTTAAGTCCACGTGAGTGGCCAACCCTCAATCTTCAGCAAGTGGAAGCCTTCATCCTAGAGAAAAATAGTTTGCTGATATAAATAATTCATGTAAATTCAATGGGTAGAAGGATCTTAAAGGATTCTAATAATATTGTGCTTATATCTCTCACAGAATTAGAAGAATCTAAGACCAAGGCAAAGACTTACCCTCCTTCTGGGCTCCAATTCCTCCAGCTCCCAGACCCCAGACATCGTAGGGAGGGGCGATCAAGGAGTTCCACCTTGTATCAGGAAGCATCTCCTTGTGAGTGACTTTCCGGATGTACTGAAAGTGAGAAAGTGTAATTTCATCATTATCATATCAACATGAGCATTGATGTGTTTATAATGCACAGGAGCATTCCTAAAGCATTTGGCCGTAATTGCTGGGTCAGTGCGCAGGGCATTCAAGATTCTCCAAGAGTGCTATGGAACAGGATGCTAATGGCATGTAGCCTCGATAGAATGTCGAAGCGATGATAGTTTAAGATACACCAGATATCAGCAAGGGTGACGGGCAAAAGGAGATGCAGAACTTTGCCTCTGTAGGATGAGAGAAGGGCTTAGTTTAACTAAAATGTCATCTTCATTCCACAATCATCATCCTCATTCTATCACTAAGTAATCATTATCAGGAGCCACAGGGTCAGGGTGCTATTTCACACACACTCACGCACATACACAGACATGCACACACACGGTCATGCACACACATGCAAATGTATTTAAACAACCTCAGTCTCTGCTCAGCGCTTATGTGTGCTAATGGCATGCAGCCATGATGGGATGTCAAAGTAATGACAGTTTAAGACACATGAGATATCAGCAAAGGTGGCAGGCAATATTAAAAAAATAAATAATATATATAATAAACACCCCCCCCATACACACACACTGATTACAGCAAGAGTGATAAGGGTACACAAAGGTAAAGTGGTGTGTGCACATCAGAGTAAAGGAAATCTTGGAAGAGTAAGTTTTCTTCATTACATGTAAAGTCACAAGACCATCAGCTCACTTTCACCTGAGTCTTACACATTCTACATTTACATCAGCATCCTTTACCTAAGCATTTCAGCCATTTCTATGACGTCTTCTATGCATTGATAATATTCTAATCTCTGAAGTCTAGACCCACAATTCTAACTGCCTGCTGGTATTAGATATTTGTGTTATCCAGACACCTCAAATTCAATATATCCAAAAGCAGATGACTACAATGGGTCAAAAATTAGGTAGTTTTGATTCTTGGCAGGTGGATTGTGTGATTGTGTCCAATGACAAAATATTTAGTGCAGAGTTTCTCAAACTTTCAGTGCCCGTGGGCTAAGTACTTCATGGGCACACATGGACCAACAATTTTTATATTTTTAAGAATTCATCACAATTTTAAATAGTTAAAAATAAACAGTTTAAATTAATATTAATTTTTTTTTACATCAGGAAGAAGGATGATATTGTTTCACATTGCAACATGTTACTAAAAGGGAACATTTTCCCAGTGTCAACTGAGGCCCCAGGACAATAGGTGCTAGTACTCTTTCATTCCAAAGTGAGGTGATAAACTATCTATAAAGGTGTTTATTAAGGCCAAGAAGGGAGTTTGAGATTGAGAAGAGAATTTCATTATGTTGTAGTGTTGTGACATTTTCCTTGTCTACCTCCAAGGGGAAATGGGGAGATGGTCCACCCAACTCACTTCAAAGCTAAAGAGAACGGTTCAAGGAGAAAACTCACAGAGCTTGAGATGTGACCCTAGAGTTTGTGGGACAAAGTAAACTTGTGTCTGACTCACAGCAGAAAGACATAAAGGTAGAAAGGCTGAGTGAAACAGAGTGGAGATTGTCATTACATATTTACATTTCCATCTATGATGAATCAAATATGTATGTTTACAGTAGACAAGAATTTTATTTTACAAAAACCTAGATATTCAAGAAAATCAAATAACCAAAAACTAAGGGGGACCCAAAGAAAAATGTCCAGACACATAACAAGATCAAATGACCGAAAATCAACAAAGATTATAGAAAACAACACTGTTAGATGACCAGAAATTAGAGTTATCTGACATAGATTTTAGAATATGTGTGATTATTATTCAAGTAAATAGATGGCAAGAAGGTGAGCTTCACCAGATAACTATAATCTATAAAAAGAATCAAATGGGAATTATGGAAATCAAAAATATGATAACCTAAATTGAGAATTTGATGGATGAGTAAACAACAGATTAGACATGGTACAAGAAAGAATCAGTGAACTGGAAATAGACCAATAGAAAATATCCAGACTGAAATCATAAAGAGAAAAAAGGAATTGGAAGTACAAAAAAGACCAGAATTGAAAAGACCACAAAAGATAGATGAGACACCATAAAAAAAAATCTGACAAGAATTAGTCTTCAAAGGAGAGGGGAGAAGTAATGTATCAGAAACAGTATGCAAAGACAGACTGGCTGCAAATTTTGCAAAACTGACAAAAGACACAAAACCATAAAACACAAAAAATGATGCATTTAAATGGGTACAATGAATTTGGAAAACTGTTTGACAGTATCCTCTAAAGCTCAACACATACATATCCTATGACCTAGTAATTCTACATCTAGGTGCATACCTGACAAAATTATGTACCAAAAGACATGCAAGGAATGTTTAAAGCAACATTATTTGCAATAGCCAAAAGTTAGAAAAGTCCAAATGCCCAGCACTTTATTCACACTTTTCAAACAGCATGTACTCAGTCTGCTCTAGCAGACAGTCACTTATGCACCTGTTCCCACCGACCCTCCACCAGCCCTCACCCCCATTAAACACCGACTTCCAGTTACTCAATGGATAAAGAGATATAGGGTGGATTCAGCAAAAGAGATCTAATTTATCTAAATGGAATAACGTTATTATTTTGATTCCAAGGTCAAAATTAAAAGCTCCCTTTAAGCACACATATTCTCGCTGACCAGCTATGGGGCTCTATGCTAATCCAGCTGTGGGAACATTCTGGTGAGATTGGGAGAGATTCCACATCTCTAAAGAATTCATATGCATCTATGCAGAGTTTATCTGGGAAACTCAGCTTTCCAATGACAATTAGGCAGTAGAGAGCAGATGTATTTCCCAGGCATTTCTGTGACAGGCATACAAATTGTAGGAGCTGCATTATCAATTACTCAGTTCATTAATAACAGAAAACAGTTAATAAATATAGACAGGAGTGAAAATTTAAATTGTATTACGTGGGTTTTTTTTTTTCTTTTTATTCTATTTAGACTATAGCACACCTTATAGTCTTTTGGAAATAAAGTTCAACACATAGATACATTATGAAGCATAGACATGGTATTCTAAATGCCCTGGGTTTTTTTAATGCTAGTGAATAACACCTTTCAAAGATAAGCTTCTTTCCTCACTTCACCTTTGCTCAACACCTACTGAACACAGAGCCTGAAAAGAGGACACTTTCCACACCTTCTCTGTCTACCTACACGAGTCCACTCAGAAGCATATACAGGGTCCGAAATTACAAGGGAATTTTAAAGCCCACCATGGCTAATCTTTGAATTCAGACAAATTCCTTATTTGTCCCTAGAGCTTTCAAAAGCATTTTCCAAAGTGCACATGGATGATCATGTGCACTAGATGTAAGTTGAGGGTGTCTTCTATCGGTCTTCAAGGGGGAGGGCCCTGGCACATGCAAACTGATGTTAAACTTCCAACAGAGGGTTAAGTTGGAGGCCAGACACAGGAGCATCCAGGTCTTGGTGAAATCACAAGGAATTACACCTTGTTCAAACCCTGGTCCCACAATTTTCCAACTGTAGAAGCTTGGGCAAGGAAACCGACCTTCCTACATTTCAGGGGTTTTCATCTGTAAAAATGAAATAAAAACTCTTGCTTTGAGAGGTGTTTGTGCAGATTAAATGAAATAACTCATAGAAAGTCCTTTAGCTTGATAAGGCCTGGTACAGAGGAAGCATTGAATAACTATCAGGCTTATTATTATTATCATCACCATAAAGCTTATTTTTATTCTATTATCTCAGACACCTAAAGATAACTTCCATATTAAAGCACAGCAGCACTGTTTGGCATCGTTTGGGATAGAGATAGCCCTCCTTTTATTCTACAGCTTCTTTTGTACTCACTTATTCACCCACTATGAATTTGTCTTGTCTCTCTTATTCCAATATCCATTGGACCAGAAATACCTCTCGAATGAATAATAACAATAACAATAATTAGCACAAACTGAGTCCTCATGGTGATCCAGGCACGGATCTAAGGGCTTTATACACAGTACCTCACAACCACCTCATGCTGCAGGTGCTTTCCTTATCCCCACCTGATAAACGCACTAAAAGAATTCTAATTTATTTCTTCTATCTACTGCCCAGACTCACATTTGTTGTTTGGCCTCTGGAAAGAAAATCTCTTATCTCTCTCTCTGATGGTTGTGTGCACAAGGTGCAGGATGGCATGGAGGTGGGGGTGGGGGTGCCAGGAAATGACCATGGAGGCCAGCAAAGGTGTCACATGGGAGAAACGTGTGAGCCACTTCTGAAAAGAAGAGGAAAGGCTCTCCAGGCAGAGCAAAATCAGAAAAGGCAAGAGCAGCCTAGGCCTTCTGGGGACTGGCAGTCCTGCGTGGACTGGCACTAAGGGAGTGACACAGGGGGATATAGGGCAGCCAGGGGCCAGATTGTGGAAGACCCATCACCAAGTTATAGTGTGTGCACTTGGCCTTGCAGGGATGGTGGCGATGGAGCATCCCAAGGGTTTAGGCTGGGGTTTTACATGATCTTTCCCACACATTTCCTCTTACAAATATTCCTCAGAGGCAATGTGGAGGTTTATAATATCAGACTCCAAGACATATTGAAGATAGCATATATGAAGAAGGGAGGACCAGCAGGAGGTCAGTGGTAGTGGAGCTGGAAAGGAGGGACAGATTCCAGAAAGAGGAGGTGGAATGGGCAAGGTGTAGTGGCTGATGGGATGCGGCTGGTGAACAGGAGGGGACAGTCTAGCAAGATCCTGAGTCCCTGTGACCTGGGGGATGGTGATGACAATAAACAAAACAAAAACACAAAACAGGATGTGGAATTTTTTTTCTTTTTAGTTGGTGAGGAAGATAATGACTTCAGTATTGGACATGTTGGGAGAGAACTGATAAGAATTTGCTAAACTCCTAAATATCCAAGTTGCCAAATATTTAAAAGTTAAAAAAAAAAAGAAAAAGAAAAAAGAAAAAAAATCAGTGGAGGGGTTCCCAGTGGGATTACAGCAGAGTCTCGTAGCCATGGGAACCCTGGCTTGGGTCAGACAGCCGTGGGTTTGAGTCCTGCTGCTGGCACTACAAGTCACACAGGGCTGTGTGGAATTGCGGAGCCAAATGTTAAATGCCCATGCACTTTGACTCCAAAATCTCACTTCTGGGAATTTATCCAAATGAAATAATCAGGAGGGCTCAGGATGTATGAATAAGGCAGTTCCCTGCAGCATCATTTATAGTAGCAAAAAATAGAATGAAGTGTTAAGAAATAAGAGATGGAAAGTCATGTCACAACTATAAAGTAGAGTACTATGCAGCCAGTAAAATGATGCATAGCTTGCTTGTTTGCATGGAAAGACGCTCACCGCTCACCACCTGAGCAAAAAGCAGGCTACACATCCACATGTCCAGCCCAACCCCGTCTCACACCATTCCCCTCTCAGTCACTCTCTGCGAATGTCACCTCCCTAAAGAAGCCTTCTCGGCCATCCACTCTATGTCCCAAGTCACTGTCATCTCACGCAGTTTATTTCCTTATCGTTCATCAAACATCTTAAACATCATGAGTGTCTGCTTCCCTGTCTATCAAATAGAAAGATTGTGAGTATGGTGGTGACACTGCAGTGAGATCATTTGTATTAAATGATAGAATACATAACTACATAAATGTACCTGACACAAAATAAGTGCTGGAAAGTTGCCAGCCTTACCATTATCATTTTCCCTTCCGTATAACTCTGAACTATGTATTTGTTTTTAACTTCCTAACATCACTTTCAGATCATTCCAAAGTCACTTGTAAATAATAGGTAAATAATTTGGTTGAACATAATGAAAATGAAATACACACAAATATTCAGGGAAGACCAGATTTTCTTTCTTTCTTTCTTCCTCTTTCTATTATTATTTTATTTTTTTGAGACAGGCTGGAGTGTATGATCAATGATCATAGCTCACTGCAGCCTCAGACTCCTGGGCTCAAGCGATCCTCCTGCCTCAACCTCCCGAGTGCTAGGACTACCTGCACGCGCCACCACGCCCAGCTAATTTTATTATTTTTTGTTGCCCAGGCTGGTCTCGAACTCCTGATCTCAAGTGATACTCCCACCTCGGCCTCCCAAAGTGCTGGAATTACAGGCGTGAGCTGCCATGCACGGCCCCGATTCTTTCTTAATGCAACTAAAAAACCGGCTATTAAATCTCTTTCCATAATGAAGATGTTATTTATCATATATACATACACACACATATACATAAATAACATTGGTGGTTTATTAAAAATTGAATAGTGGAGTTTTCCCCTATTGAAATGTTTGCCGGTCTTTAAAAAAGGATTTGGCCTGTGGTAGTTATCACTCCTTCACAAATTTCTTTTACAAATTCATTTTACATTGCTGTCTCTTTTTTCTTTTTTTTTTTTTGAGGTCTTATATAAAGACCAGTATTATTTGAATGCCATGAATTTGAAAAACACAGACACACATTCTGTTTCCTGTATTTATTGTCTCTAATCTCCTTTGTGATTCTCATATTTTTATGTATTTCCTCTATTTTAGTGAGATGGATGTCTAATCATTCTCCCATAAGAGCAATGGCACATTAAGGTGAGTATGCTAAATATACAAGTATGCATGGGGAAATGTTCTTACTGTGGAACTTGGGGAGTCAGAACGGGCAGTGCCTGTCTGGTACAGGGGGAAATTTTTTTCTGGTTTCAAAAGAGAGAAACTTGTATTTTCAGTTCCTTGAGATCTATAAGAAGCCATTTGGGATGGCCAGAGGAAGGCCTCCTGATAATGCTACAGTAGAAAATGTACTCCTTGGGCAGAATTTCTGATACACTATGACAATGGAGCAGTCTGCACGCTTAATAGCATGAAATTTGGGGAAGAATTGACAGGCAACTCTATATCTAAAAAAGCTCATCCTAATTTGAGGGCAAGTTTTGTTAATAAACCAGGACATAAAGGTTTATCTTCCCCTTCCAAAATAAAAAAAACAACTGCAATGACAATAAAATGCCTTTGGTTCAGCTCTGCTTGCATTAAAGTGTTGCCCATGGCACCAGATCTTTTATGCTGGTGGACAGCTATGCTTCACCTCCTCAAGATCTTAAGCAACATACATTTAACAGCATGACCTGTTAAAGGGAGAGCAAATTTCTTTTCTTCACACCAGATGGGAATAAGAAACATGAGTGCTGTGCACAATGAAACAATATCTATAAATCTAGCATTTTATCATCCCATTTGAGACTATAAAATTAGAAGATTCATCAGTTACAACTCCACTCGTGAAAAATACCTGCTGAGGTTTGGGGTCTCTGTGGAAGACTGATGCAGACAGCAGCTTCTGAGGGGTGAAATCATTCATCAGCGGGCATCACGGTGCTAACAGAAGCCGCGACTCTCGTCCAGCTGCGATTACGCTCTGCTGTGGGATGTCAGGATTGTGCCTGGAAACAGAATTATTCGGAATCCGCTTATTATCAACTCTGTAATTCATGGACCTTACGGAGATCTGATTTCACAATTTTTCCACATACAGAAACATTCCCAAACAATATTAATGTAACATACAAAATTGACTAAAACTAGTTTCCTATTATCAGGAAAATGATTATGTTTCTTAGGAGGGAAAAATAAGCAGTTTTTGTCTTATTTCTTCTCACCCTTCTTTCTCCCAGTTTCTAATTCTAACCCACGTTCACGCCCTTTGCCCTCATGGTTCTAACAATGACAACGTGATATTTATAAGGTGTTAAAATTTTTTAGAGAACTTTCCACGTTCACTATCTCACGTGCTCCTCAAGTAACCCAGGGAGGTTGGAGCAGAAAAAGCTAAACGATTTGGCAGAGAGTTGGGATGACAACTCAGACATTCTGAATGCTTTTCCAGTGTGTGTCTTTTTTTTTTTTTCTTCAATGTGCTATGCTATGGCGCTTCCTTTCCCAACATTCCTGGGATATTAGCAAACTAGGTAAAATACATGTCAGAGGTTCTTGGTTTTCTGTATTCTTTTTTCTTTTTCTTTATGACAAAATACCTGTGGAACACAAGAAAAAGAATGTAGAATTCTCTCCCATGTCCTCTCTCTTTGAGTCATATTAGATGGGCGTTATGTATGGCTACTTTAGGCTGGGAAAATTTACAGTGACTTGCCTAGTTTGGAAATTTACAGAAATTAATTAAACAACACAAAGCAAATTACCCTAAAATTGGAAGTTTAAAACAACAGTAAACATTTCTTACCTTTGATAGTTTCTCTGGGTCAGGAATTTGGCAGCAACTTGGCTGGGCCATTTGACTCGGAGGAGTTGCTCGTAAAATTGCAGTCAGATGTCAGCCAGAACTGCAATTAGCTCAAGCCTTGATCAGAGAGTCTGCTCCAAGATGGCCCACTCTCATGACTAGCAAGGTGGTGCTGGCTATTGGCAGAAGGCTGCAGTTCTTCTCCATGGAGCCTCTCACAGGGCTGCTTGACTGTGCTCACAACCAGAGCAAGTGACCTGAGAAAGCCACTGGAAGCCACAACGCCCCTTAAGACCTGCCTTGTAAGCTGTCCACCATCTGCTTCACTGTACTGTGTTAACCACACAGGCCGGCCTGGATTCCACATGGGATAAAACCACCTGTGTGAAGAACTCCTGGGGCCATCTTGGAGGCTGGCAGGATTACTGTGGACTTCTCTGAGGGGGCCACGGAGCACTCCACTACTCCTGGTGGGATCCAAGACATAATACCCCAAAATACGGCACCTTGGTATTTGAGAAAAGAGCAGAAGCAGGAAGGCCACTGTCACCATCCCTACACTTTCCTCCCTGAAGCAGGTCATAAGGCTCTCATTCAAGTGGCGCCCTCCCTGTACTCAGAAGAAAGGAGCCACAGACACAGAGACACCAAGAAGAATCTGAACAAACAGGCCTTGCTAAGTTTCCCCCTGCTTCTTAACATTAGATCATATACTTTTGTCCTCCAGTCATACTTCTTCACAATGGTCCACTCTTCACCCAAATGAGGGATAAAAATACACAAGGTTACTTGTTTCTTTGGGTCTTCATTTCCTGATCTCTGCTTTGCTCTGCTTCCTTCTGTCTCATTACTGACCATCTCCTCCACATGGAGGACTTTTGTATCCTACACTTCAACCATTAGAAGAAGACTTTCCTTAAGTGTATTCATTTGTTTGTTTTGGTCATAAGTTCAGAATCTCAGGGAATGATTATATTGGCTTTGTTCAAGGCAGGTGTCCCACCCTCAGAACAATTAATTGTAGTCTGTGGGTGGTATATTTAATATTTAATTTTCTTGTGTCATATAAAACTTATATTAAATACGTTTATATACTTTTCTCTTGTTAATCTGTCTTTTGTTATGGTGGCCTCAGCTGTGAACCTCCCCCCCAATATTTCTAAGAAACCAGAATGCCCTGGGCAGTTCTGAATGTCCTGGCAGAGGGCTAATGTCATGTTGTGTATTGTTGGGACTTTCTTTGAACATCACTCAGTGCTATGGACTGAATGTTTGTGTCCCTCCAAAATTCATATGTTGAATCCCTGATCCCCAAAGTGATGGTATTTAGAGAGAGGCCTTCGGGAAGTGATTAGGTCATGAGGGTGGAGCCCTCATTATGGGATTATTATATTTGGAAGAGAGAAAGAGCTCTCTCTCCCTCTCTCTCTTTTTCTCTCCTCTTCCTGCCACGTGAAGATATAGCAAGACAATGGCCATCTGCAAACCAGGAAGAGGGCCCCCACCAGAACCTAACCATGCTGCTACCATGATCTCAAACTTCCCATCCTTTAGAACTGTGAGAAATATATCTCTGCTGTTTAAGACACTCAGTTCATGGTAATCTGTTACAGCAGTCCAGACTGACTGAGACACCTTCACTCTTCCTTTCTTCTGGGACCTGTCCCTCAAACACATGGCTACCATGAACCACTTTGTACTTACATATCCCTAAATCCATAACCATAGTTTGATGGTCAGGGAGTTGGCAATTGACATAAGAGGGAGAGAAATATTAAAAATACCACCCACAGACTACAATTAATTGTTCTGAGGGTGGAACACCTGCCTCAAACAAAGCCAATATAATCATTCCCTGAGATTCTGAACTTACGACCAAAACAAACAAACAAGTACACTTAAGGAAAGTCTTCCTCTAACGGTTGAAGTGTAGAATAAAAAAGTCCTTCATGTGGAGGAGATGGTCAGTAGTGAGACAGAAGGAAGCAGAGCAAAGCAGAGATCAGTGAAGACAGAAAGCTGGGCCCCTGCCTCTAGGGGGGCCTGTACCCTTCTCCTAGCTGAGTCTGTCTCCTCTCGCACCCTTTGGATTCTGTGAGCCAATAAATTCCCTCTTATGTACAAACTAGTCTAATAGAACTGCAGTATTGTTCACACTACAACTCAAATGCAGAGAAAATATAAATTGGTGTGGTCTTAGAAGGGAGAAAATGTACTTGATTTTCTCTAATGTGGAATAGTTGCTCAATCTCTTCTATATCTGCAAACCTCTCTACTCATGGTTAGTGGGTTGAATAGAGAGAAGAGAGCTTGCCTGGCTGGCGGCTCTGGAGCACAGAGGTTCTTGGAGCTCCGCAGTTCTTCTGGCCTCTGGTGGGGTGTCCTTGGTCCACCTGATCACTGCTTGTCCCAGCATCAGTCACAGCTGTAGCCCCTGGAATGTGCGACCCATGAATTAGCCTCACCTCGTGGCCCCAACCACACTGCCAAGTCCTCCCCTCAGCTCTTTCTGTGTGTAGAACACACTGAGCCTTTCCCACATTCTCCCTGACGAGGTCTCCCCCAGCCCCTGAAGCCTCCCAAGGTATCAGAAAACCATCATCCCCAGCGCTTCCCTTGACCTGCCCAGCGCACCTGCCCCTCTCAGGCCCTTAGGCGGCTTTTCCTCTCCTAGCTCAGTCTCTTCTCCCCTTCCCACTGTCAACCTGCAGCAGAAATGAGCAGTTTCTCCCCCTCTCTACTACTTGGGGCTTCCCTTACATAAAACCCTAAGACCTCTTCCCAGCCTGACTCGCAAGCCTGCTGTACAGCTAACGTGGTGGCAGTCATCTTCCTCCCACAGGGAAAGGGAGAACAAAGGGGGGCTTCACTGGGAACAGGACTTGAGAGGAAATATTAAATAGATATGCTTAATGTTTGTTGTATACAAAATAGCCCCTTTAAGCAAATTTATATTCTATAATGTAAACCCAGAATCCTAACTAATGCTGCCAGGTAGCAGTAAAACAGGTGACATTGTTAAATCACTCAGTCAATTATTAACGATCTACTGAGCATTTACTGAATCCAGGAACTCAAGTAGAGTTCATCCCCCATCATTAAGTTGCTCATGATCTAGAAAAAGAAACAGATACTTGTAAAACAAACAAACAAACAAAGAAAAAGAAAGAAAAGAAAAGAAAATGAATTAATTGTGTTCCCAAAGAGGATGATTAAAAGGCCCCCCACAGACATGCAAGTGACTGAGTGTGTCAGGGAGGAGAGAAGGCCTCCTTCACCCGGCTGAGAAGATGGCACTGGCTTGGCTCTGCAGCCCAAGAAGCTATCTCCTTACTAGATTTGATTCGATTTATTAAATTCAAATCTTTGAACAAGGTGCCTCATAAGCCTGAATTCAAAGTGGGGCAAGGATCACAAAAGATTATATTGTGCTTTACGTTTAGACTGTGCAGATGTACAAATGCACACCACAGGTCCACATTCTTGTTTACTTCAATATAAAATGCAGTGAAATGGCAGTAGCATGTATTAGCCAGGACTCAGAGACACAGGCCCACACACTGCTGGTGACGCTGGTGTGGTTCTCCTCCCAGAAGCTCCAGTAGCCCCTGGGCTTCCCCTTGTGTGACATTCAACACTGCTATGTTTGCATATTTACTGGCTGCCTTTATGAGGACATTGTGTTGTCTTCTTCACAGGCTTGTGTCCTCATTTCGTAACACAATCCTGACATAAACTAAGTGTTCAATTAACTAACATATGTTGAATGCATGAACTTTTTAGGATGGCAATTTGGCAATATGTATCAGAAGTTCTCAATTTTCCTTAGGAATTTGTCCTAAGGAAATAATAATGGATGTACTTGCATAATTATTTACAGAAGAGCTCAGAACATTGTGGTTTACACTAGGAGAAACCCAAAAACAGTTGAAATGACAACAATAGAATTTTGTTTAAATAAATTATGGTACCACCTTAAAAACGACTACTTATGCAACCATTAAAAATGACAATAGTTGTAATAAAATGTATCACATTTTGGTAAATCTGTGTTTGCTGTGTGTGTGTGTATAAAGCTACCGGTTTAGAAAAGAGATCAGAAAGATGAGCCTAACATATTAACTGTGCTTATCTTTAGGTGAAAAGTTTTCAGTTCACTCTTATTAGCTTACTTTTGTTTCTTTCCTGAATGTTATAAAGTGGACATGTATTTCTTTTGTTGTAAAAGTAAAACAACAATGGCAAAATATAGATTAATGGCCCCTCATCATGTTGTGCAGAAAGCTGGTTATCCAATCTCAAACTCGTCAATGTGTCCCTATTTTCAGCACCAGGCCTCCCAATCTCCCTTGGAAAAGATATCCAAGTGCTTATTGGAGGTACTCATAACAGGACTTGCACCGTCTACTGCCCTTCCATCCTGCTCACCAGAAGATGCATGAGAGCCAGTATATTAGGCAAGGTACAAACAAGTGTTCAGTAAAGTATCCTTCATGTATGCAGGGACTGATCTCGTCTAACCCAACCCTAATATCCCCTGTGCACACAACTACCAAAACCCGAACGGACCTCACTCCTAACGTGAATCCAAAAGAAATAAGAACACCAACGCTGACCCATCCCTCCTCTTAACAGCTAAGCCCCTGGAGTGCCTCTGTTCAGCAGGCCTGCTGGCTAGACCCGGAGCCTGCTCTTCCAAAGTCCTTTCAAGGCGGGTCAGCAGCCGTAGCCCCTTTGAACTCCTGGAAGGTCTGTGCCAGGCCCAGGCGTCTGGTGCATGGGGAGTGCAGGGTGTCCCTGGGCCACAAATGTCAGTTATCAGACTGTTCTTCTCGACCACGAGGGAAGAGATAGAGGAGGAAAGAGCCAGGGAAGATGATGACCAATATTTGCTGAGCAGGAGGAGTATTCCCTCCGGTATGATCAAGTGCAATAGGGAAGTGCCACCTCCAGCCTTTGAAGGTCCAGCTTAAGTGTCACTAAGCCTTGAGCATTGCTGCTCCCTCCTCAGCCTTATCTGTCTACATGTTCCACCTTGCCCTCTCCTCGAAGAGTTACAACTTGGAAAGTCATGTTTTCATGCCGTTTCATGCATTTTTGTGCCTTCTTCTATGAAAGCACTTTTAATTCATCTTTTTCTAAAGGACTCATTTTCAGAACAACAGATCAGTGATAAAATTCTTAATGAAACGGTTACTTCTGTAAAGTGATAGAAATGAAATGTCCTGACGGATCCTCCGGGATAATTGTTTCTTCAGCAATGTTTACCATCATCATCTATCCTGAGTTTCAGATGCTACCGCTTTTGCCCCCAAAACAGCAACACAATTAATATGATTAAAAAGGAAGCATTTATAGTTACAAATTGCCTTCATCTGAGGTTGATCAAAGCACTCACTGATGATAACTTGTTCTGATTCATTATAATTTTTGTACTGCTCATTGCTACCAAACTAAGTGCTTTAATCCTTACAGGTTTGGGTTTTTTTTTTTTAACTGAATTACAAATTGAGGTGTCATGTGAGAGTTACTTAAGAATTTATTCTTTTCATTCTCAGCCTCCAAGTTGATAATCCTTTTTGCCAGGGTTCTCATTATAATCCCCTTGATGAAGGCAGAGCTCAGGAAAACCTGTGCAAAGAAAATAGAACATGGCTTAGGAAGGGGGAAGAAGAGAAGGAAGAGGAAGTTACTAAATTAAAATCTGCTGTGAAACATTAGACATGGATTCCAAGCTTTTTTAATAGAAAATAACTGAGTGCACAGACTCTAAGAAGATGCCTCCTCAGACCAAAAGACAAAAGTACAGAACTTTTTCTCCTAATTTAAGCTTACATGCTTTTTTTTTTTACCTTGCAAACCCTCTTCATGCATGATTGCCTGTCTGCTGTCTGCCTGTCTAACACAAATTATGTTGTATCAACCATAAGGCGGTGGGGGTGGGGGCTGTTCATGGCTTTCTGGGGTATTCAATTGACCTCATAATGTCCTGTCAGGACATTGCTCAGTTCTCCAAGAACTTGACTAAATAAACATTGAATTGAAAAGTATAGGCTAGAAAAATTACTTCTTTCCAACACAAATAAAAATAAGCATCTAGAATCCAGTGCAGTTATTTTGTCCTTTACATCTGTGGTCTCCAACCCCTGGGCCGAGGACTAGTATGGGTCTGTGGCCTGTTAGGAACTGGGCACACAGCGGAGGTGAGCAGCGGGATAGCCAGCGAAGCTTCATCTGTATTTACAGCCGCTCCCCACCGCCCACATCACTGCCTGAGCTCCCCCTCCTGTCAGATCAGTGGTGGCATTAGATTCTCATAGGAGTGTGAACCCTACCGTAAACTGTGCATGCAAGGGATCCTTATGAGAATCTAATGCCTGATGATCTGAGGTGGAGCTGAGGTGGTGATTCTAGCTCTGGGGAGTGGCTGCAAATACAGATTATCATTAGCAGAAAGGTTTGACTGCACAATAAATGCAATGCACTTGAATCATCCTGAAACCAGCCTCCACTACCACCCTGGTCCATGGAAAAATTGTCTTCCATGAAACCAGTCCCTGGTGCCAATAAGGTTGGGGACTGCTGCCTTACAAAACCTAGGGTGGCTCCCTTTTCCTAAAGAATAACCACACTTTCATTCCATGGCTCAAATTCTTTCTTAGAAATTTGCTGCCAACCCAGCTATATTTGGGAATTCTGAGTGATAAGGAGGGAACTGTATTTCCCTTCCGGGCTGAAAAACAGCCATTGGCATGAACACAGGGCACAAAAAGCTTCCTTTTTATTTCTGTCTGAGTTTCCTGACACAGCCTGGCCTCAGCTTCCATCATATCTTATTATTAAATGAACCCAAGTCAAGAAACGCCCTTTTGACACACTGATTACTGGGGCCCCAAAGAAATTTCTATAGCTGGGCTCTTTGGGGATCTGCCCAATCCCCAAGTCTCAAATTCTTTCAGTCTCAAAATTGTTAGGGGCAGTAGCTACTAATATTGTTTTACTAATAATTTTATATATAGAAAGTGATTTAAATTTTTAAAAATCTTTCCAGCGGTAAGGCTGCCATAACAAAGTACCACAGCCTGCAGGGCTTAAACAACAGAAATTTATTTTCTCACAATTCTGGAGGTTAGAAGCCCAGGATCAAGATGTCAACACAATTGGTATTTTTTAAGCCCTCTCTCCTTGGCTTGAAGATGGCCGTCTTCTGCCAGTACCTTCAAATCATGCCTATCTGTGTCCTAATCTCCTTTTCTTGTACAGACGCCAGTCACATTGGATCAGGGTCCACCCCATGGCCTCATTTTACCTTAATCACCTCTTAAAAGGCCCTGTCTTCAAATACGGTCACATTCTGAGGTACTGGAGACTAAGACTCAACATATGAATTTGGGGGTCCCAGGCATGGTCTCATTTTATTGGCTAACCTAAAATTCAAAAAAGAAAACTATTGCCAAGCTTACCCAGCCATTAGGTGATGTAGCTAAGATTGGCTCTCTGGGGCCCTGATTCCAAATGTCATGCTCTATCTATTACAAGCTGCCACCACTCCAATAACTAACATGTTTAACTGTTCAACATTTACATGTAATGCATTATCTCATTGAATTTCCTGAGGAAAGCAAATCAGATATTACCCTGAAGTCATGTGGCCATCTTTTATACATCTCTAATTAGAAAAGCCTGGGGGCAAGAGAGGAGATTCTTCTAGAATCCTCCAGTAGCCCACTCCACCCACAACCTTTCCCCACTAGCTGGACCTTGATATTGGGATACAATATCAAGGACAAGGACATTTTGACCAAAGCCTGATGTCCCATTATTTTGACTACGGCTTGGAAGCAAATTTGCCCAAGACAGCAGGAGGGTAAGGATTCATCACCAATGTTGATCCCAACTGAACTCTGTGAAACCTCAGGTGCTAGCCAAATCTGAGAGTGGATGCACAGATCTAAGGATGAGGGGCTGAAAGATGCACAGGTGTTTCTGAATCTCTGGTGGAGTCAGCCCAAGAGGAAAGAATCTGTTCCCATCATTTCAAAGTGCCAAAGTAGCCCTTGTGTTTTAAATGCAAAGAGTACTATTTCCTTGGAAGGTTAAAAAAAAAGTGTCAACAGAAGTATTTGAATGCTTACTGAGTTTCTTCTAAAAACCAACAAAGCAAAAGTGTGTTGCTGGTGACTATGTGTTTGGTGCATGCAAAACTTTTTCTCTGCATGGCTACATAGAAGTCAGAAGACCTTAATTCAAGTGCCTAGTACCAGCATTTGTGAGAAAATCAGTAGATCTCTCTGGGCTTCAATTCTCTCACCTATGAAATGAGGACTGGACTAGATGATCTTTAAGGTTCTTACACCTCTAACTTTTTATGTACAAACCCACCTTTTGTCTTTTTTTCAGATTTTTCCTCACCAACTCTACAAAGATCCAGTTGGTACAAAATGCACGAGCTAAAATGTGTTTCCTGGGGCCCTGACTAAGCCAATATTGGCCTCCCACTATACCTGATCCTCCCATGTCACTCATGGGGCATCAGGGACTCACCTAGCAGTGTGGGAGAAGGGAGGAGATCCTTTGGGAACAGAGGCTAAGATGGCAACAGCTCACACAAAATGCTCAAGCTGGGAGCTGATGCCCAATTTAGGAAGGGCACAAATCCAGAAGGAGCCAAGAGGAACAAATTCTAGATCTGGATCCACAAATTCATAATTAGGAAAATAAAAACAAGCCAAAGCAGGATGGGATGGAAGGGATGGGGCAGAAGAGATGATGCATGGATGGGTGTGCCTGGCTAAAGAGGGAGGATATGGCACACACAGGGCACACCACTGCTTTCCTTGCTTTATTTTTAAAAAGATTTTTTTTAGAGTAGTTTAGTTTTAGAATAGTTTCATAGCAAACCTGGGAGGAAGGTACAGATTTCCCGTATACCACTTTCCCCACATATGCATAGCCTCCCCCATTATCAACATCCCCCACCAGAGTGTAATAAATTACAATTGATGAACCTACACCAATGCACCATAACTACCCGAAGTCCATAGTGTACATTAGGGCATTCTTAGTGTGGTACATTCTACAGGTTTGGACAAATATATAGTGACACATATCCACTCTTGTGTACTTTCACCATCCTAAAAATCCTCTGTTCTCTGCCTCTAAATCCCTCCCGTCATCCCCAACACCCAGAAACCACCAATCTTATTACTGTTTCCACAGTTTTGCCTTTTCCAGAGGTCATATAGTTAGAATTATACAGTGTGTTACCTTTTCAGATTGACACTTGCCACTTACTGATATGCACTTAAGATTCCTCCATGTCTTTTCATGGCTTGATAGTTCATTTCTTTTCAGCACTGAATAATATTTCATTATTTGATGTACCACAACCACAATTTATTTATCCATTCACATACTGGGCAACTTGCTTGCTTACAAATTTTACCTGGCCACCTGTGGCAAATTATATTTTTCAAACCACAAGAATGTCTCTTGTTCCTAAGCTTTTCTTTTTTTTTCATTTTAAGTTGGCACTCCACCATCAAGACATGGATTTTCCTTTCTCAGGCAGATTTTTGACTTGTTGGTGATCAGTAGAACATGGTAAAAATGACACATAATGATTTCTGAGACTAAGCCATAAACAACGCAGCTTCTACCTTGCTCATTGGTGCACTGGCATTGGCACCCTGAGTCACCATGGAAGTGTTCAACTGCCCTGAGACCACCATGTGGTAAAGAAGCCAAACTAACTATGCAAAAAGATGTCATGGGGAAGCACTGAAGCTGCATAAGGAGCTCGAGCCCTCCCCTCCCCAGCCCACCCCACTCCACCCAACCCTTATCCCACCCCCATTGCACCCTATCCCCCTGCAATCGCTAGCTCCAACCAAGGTCTGGCTGCAAGAGAGATGCCAGGCCAGGGCACCCAGCTGAGTCTTTCCTGATTTTCCAATTCACAAAGGCTAAACGAGATAATAAAATAATTATTGTTGAAGCCATTAAGTTTTGGGGTGATTTTTTATGCAGCAATAGATAACCCGCCAAAAAAAAATAGATAACCCACAATGTCAGCTACTTACCTCCATTTCCCAATTTTGCTTCTAGTCTAAGTTCTTAAAGTTAGGTCTACAAATTCAGTCCTTTCTCTTCAAAGGATTATACTGTAAACGGAGGCATCCAGGAGAAGGCGAGTACAGGTTTTAATGTCATTCTCTGCTTTCTTCGTTAAGAAATAAATCACCACAGGATGATCACTTCTTCCTCCTGTTTACACATAAGTATTTTTAAGAACTGAACTGCCCCGATTGTTTACAATTGCATCTATATTATTATCCCAAAACATTCACACTATTATCCCAAAACAATCCAAAATTCCAAAAACTGAATAAAATCAGTGATTTATGAGTTTCAAATTTCTCTCCTCCCAGAATCCATTGAACCAACCATATTTTATTGAGTTCCTCATTTGGAGGAGGAAACGGTTTGTCTTGTTTTTACCTTTTCCCTGTTCTTATCTTGACGATTAACTATGGGATTACTTGTCATTTAGATAACCAACATCTAAAGGCACTTCATTCATTTAAAGAGTAAAATAATAATAGCTCATCACCTAGGAAAATGTGCAGAGGAGCAATGATCAAATTTTATAGCTCATGGCCGATGTAGGTAGTTGACCCTGGATATGTTTACCCAATCTCTGAACGCCAACCGATGTTCTGGGAAGGTAATTTTAAGATAAAATTTTTGTGTGTCCAAACTGTCCTCAGGAAAATGACTGCATTGCACATGTTTAATAAGAAGGGAGGAAGTAGAATGGGTTTGCAGTGTGACTCTCCTCTATGACATTCCTTACTCTTAGTAAAATCACCTGAAATCATACGAAGAAAAAAATTCACGCTGTTTAAACTTGTCTGTTAGCTCTATAACTCAGAGAAGCACAATCGTTCAATGTAGTATTTTCAGCATCAAAAAATGCCCACCCTCAAATAATGTTCATTTCCCCTTGAAACCGTTTTTACTCTCACCATATGAATTCTGAAGAAAGGCTCATTGAATATATTGTCAAATCGGTGTCGATTTAAACATGGATGGACCTCCCACATAGCCACCATCTCTGAGTTGTTACAGGAACTAAAACAAAGTGGATGGAAACAACCAAAATTTCCCAAAAATAACTAGCCTTCCCTCTGCACAAATTGCCCTGGTATGAAAAAACTCAGTCCCTCCAGTGCAAAATTTAAAGTAATTTGGTCAACAGTGACACGGGAAAGGAACACATAAGGGGACACTTTCTAATTTGTAGAATTCATTTTACTCCCATAGAAAGCATCTTTCTACAGTAAGGAAAAGACCAAAGATCTTCCTCATGCAGCTCAGGCTTTCTTCTCCAGCCTCAGCATTTGGGGCTGGAGATACTATTTGTGGAAGGAGACCAAGGAAATGAGCCAAAATGAATTTCAGGCTTGCCAGAGCTTACAATCTTAATGTAAATTCA
This sequence comes from Daubentonia madagascariensis, assembly GCA_023783475.1. Lineage (NCBI taxonomy): Eukaryota > Metazoa > Chordata > Mammalia > Primates > Daubentoniidae > Daubentonia > Daubentonia madagascariensis. Next base: position 7,331,726 of record JAKFHU010002220.1, read on the forward strand.
ACAATTAGCAAGGCCTCAGCTGTGAAAGCTGGAAAAAATTCCACACATCAGATGGTGAGAGCGGCTGGGTGGGAAAATCACTCCCGTTTTACCCTCCTGTTACTCTCTCATCTCCTGCCTCCGCCCATGACCTTCAAAGCAGACCTGGACCCCATCAGCCACAAACTTGCAAAGACAGCTCCAGAAAAGTGACCTCCTTATGAATCCAAAGTAGAACTATAAAGCAGTAAAAAGCCTAAGTAGGGAAAGAGATTTAAAATATGATATAAGGAACAGACTGTATCATCAGCTTCAATAGCTGCCTAGGTTAACAGACATGGTTGAATGCCAAGAGGATCCAATTAAATTAAGATACTTGTAAGAATAAACAGCTCGAACACGTCCTTGTCAACTTGAAGTATATAGCAGGTGTTATTCTGTAACAAGGCATTTTTGTTTGTTTCTTGAGATGATTGAAGAAAGCAGAAAATACATACACATGACATACCATGGGGTCCATTAGCCCCCCGAGAACACTGGGATCTCCTTGGCTCATTTCCCCACCTTGGTCTTTTTCCAAAGAGAGATGAAAAATGTAAATATGCATGTGAATATTTTCACCAATCCTACTGGAAAGAAAGCAATGTTATGGGAATTAGAGGGAAAAGACTTGAAATTCTAAGGACTTCACATGTTAAACACAATTGTGGGGTCTTCCCTAAAAATCTTCCCTCCCCATTTTCATTGTCAGTTTTTATAGATGATGCAAACTTTGTGACCATCCTCCAAGCCAAGAACCATGTTCCATTTCAACCTCTTAATCAAATATATATCACAATCCACCTGGGAGTAAATCTTGCTGCTCCTCACGACCGTTCCTCTTCATGACTTTTCCTCATTCCCTTCCATAAAATACCCCTTTTTCCTATTAAAATCTCTTCTTCTGAATGCAAATCAAACAAGATCCATATTTTTTAATACAAATGTCCCCCAGTTTTTCTCCACCAAATATACATTCAGCCTATATCTGAGTTTGGATCCTTCTCCGTAAAGCTGAGCCTGAGAAGGAATTCCAGGAGAAGCAGTTGATTGGGAAAGTGCCCCCAGGAAGCACAGTGTAGCTCTGGGGAAGCCAGATAAGGAAGGATGGAAAGTAAATGAAGGGTTTGCTAAGGAGTGAGCTGCTGCTGTGGGCAACTGTGCCGAAATCCAACTGGGGACCTTCTGAAATACCAAATTTCACATCCCAGAATTGTCCCACCAGGGCACATTTATCCTCCAACGCGTGTCCCTCCTTGTTTGAGGGTTACCTCCGAGAATTTTCTTGCTTCCCCAGAGCTTCCAGCCTGCACACTGCTCAGTCAGGGGGCACTCCTGTAGCCAGAGAACATCCTCTGACAGAAAGAGCCAGATTCTTGAGGGAGAAAGTCCTTCGTGTGGCTGGGAACTGCCCACTAAAGCTGACAGTGACCTTCAGAGAGGGCTGCCGGGATATAGGCAGGGGTCCCACGATGGTGCCTGCTACGGCATGTGACCGAATCCTCCAAATGCTCAGCTATACACACGGGGGTAGTCGTGTTTATTGAATGAATATTCAAATATTCTCTCCCCTTTTATTCTGCAACTGAATTGTGATCCCTGTTTGTACCTTTTCCCCAATAGAACCTTTAACCCAATCATTCATTTACACTTCTTTTAATCGGTACAAAAAGCTTCCTGTCTCCGTTCTGCAAACACTTGCTTTGAACCCAATTATCTCAGAGTTCTTCCCTCTCTTATGCACTGTCAAGGCAATTTACTTCAAATGAGCAAAGAGCTCCAGCTCATGGCCCTTGCTTTGCAATCTCAGAAAAAGAAACCGGGGTATCTTTCTTGGCCACGGGGCTGTATCATAGGTCTTTTTCAGAAGTTTTAAAAATGTTCAATTATTTCCCATTCACATTATTATTTTCTACCTCTTCTATTTACATAAGTAAAAAATGAAACGTGTTTCTTTATATTAGCCTCTTATTCAGTCAGCAATTTTAAGGGCAGGAAATTTCATCATAGCAAATACTGTTGGTTTTATATTTAAATCACAATTGCTCCTTTGTAAAAGAGCTTGTAGTAAAGTCCATACACAACTAGGAAAAAAAGTATACATGTACCCAAAACTGTAAGCTACCATCCAGAAACTCATTTTATTTTCCATACTTCCATATGAACTATTCATTTTTCTTTTTCCTGCCACATTATCCTCTTCTTATAACCGAGCATGGTTTATTAACCCCTGTTCTTGGAGACTGTACTACTTCATCCATCCTCAAAAGATTTTTCTACCTGACAGTGACTTTTTCAAAGTAACAAGTGTATCTAAGAATTTTGTTGCTGTAAACATGTGTTTACAGGGATTCAAGGACATCACTTCTCACCCTCTGACATGGCCAAAGTATTATATTTAAGATTCTTAAAGGTTGAAGGAATAGCCATAAGGCTATTGATGGGAGTATACTGTACTGTCTCCAGTCTGATTCATATTTTTAATGAACCTGCTTTTGCATTGCAGCAATAAAAAGGACATAATCCTTAAGTAGGTCTCAGAGAAGCACCACTAATTTATGTGGCACGCTTCAATCTCACGTGAAGGTTTAATGAGAACCACATGCAGCATAAAGTACACCCGGCATCTGTTATAGCAGATAGCTCTGGAAAAGCAGAGGAATACCTCACGTGACAAAGATATAGCCAGACTTTTTTAACTGGCAAGGATGCCCCTAATCAAGAACTGGGGGGAAAGAGGAACAACAAAAACAAAAAAAGAGACAACCAGTGCAGCAAATATCGATCCATTATATACTGTCTGGTAATTTCTGAATGTTCCCCAAAAGAAAAGCATGACATGGATAATTTATGTGCCTATTGAAAGTAATTTTCCAGGCATGAATGGCTGAAGGATTGTAATTTCTTTCCCCCCAATCATTATAGGTCTCCCAGAGGTCATACAAATAACTAGCATCCTTTCATCCTAAACACGACTAAGCTCAGGTTGAGATATGAGCCTATTAAAATTCAGTTTAAAAAAGAATTTTATTTTGCCAGTGATCTCATTTATTAATTGCTGACGGCCTCTTAAAACCTTCAGTGGAAGACAAAGAGACCTTCAAATCCTTTCTCTGAGAATTAAAGCTTTCATTTAAGGATTCCAGATGGGCTGTTTTTTAAGCATTAAAGTTCGAGTATTTTAACCAACAAAAGATGAAAGGAATTTTACCCAGTTTTGTTCCACGGTTGCCACCCAGTAGTTCTTCAATCCCAGCCAAATTGAGTATCAATTTAAATTAGATTTTCTCATGGGACCCTCAACAAGCACAATCAACACAAGATATTAGGGAGTTTAGGAAATGGGTCTATTAAATGACAATTAAAGCTGTCACCCTTCCAGAGCTTATTTTCAATTAGTTTGATCCTAGTAGACAGTCTGTCCTAAACAAAGAGGTTTGCTTTACAATACAATCCCAAGCTGGTTGTCCGAGCCCTGGGGATGGTGCTCGTTCCACCTTAGTCTTCAGGTGCCTTCAGCTGTTCCTCGAAATAAATGACTTGGAAATCACTTCAACTCTTTAAGTCCTCCCGAAAGCCCTAACATTCACCAAAGAAGAATCTAGCATGCACCCTTCAGAGAAGTCAGCAGTGAGGGCCTGGGTTTTATTGGCTTTTCCTTTTTGTGTGAAGTCTCATGGAAATGCGTTAGGACTAGGCACTCCCCATCTGGCATATAGTCAATAGCAAAGAGCGCTTTACACCCAGAATGTGCCTGAAATTGCCTATCAAAGTCTTAGGTTATTCATACCCTTTCATACAGTATTTTCCCTTCCAAGGATTTATCCTGAAGAAACAGATATTTGTGCAAAGATTTGTGAACAAGGCTGTTTGCTGCAGTGTTAGATGTGGGCAAGATGTAAAGCAGGCTTGTTTTTGCCACTCCTCCTGCCTCATTATCCTTAACCCTCCCCAAACCCCTTACCACTTTCTCCACCATAAAAGCCTCTTTAGTGTTACTGTCCTCGTAGGCATTTACCTGGACAGCTGCATCCTCTACAGGTTGAAAGCTTGCCATGACCTGGGCCTTTCTCCATCAAAACCCACCTGTAGGTCCCCCATACTCTCGGTTTCATGCTCTCTGCGTTCTGCCAGGCTAGAAAATCAGGTACATTTTTTATACTAAGGTATTCATGGGTTAATATTGCCGCTATGATGTAGTATTTTATATTTTAAAATGAGATCTTCCCGAAGAAAAGACTTTCAACCGAAAATGGGAATTTCAGGTTCCACATAAACCTAGTAGCTGGACTTTTGAGGTTTAAAATCCTTTTTTAAAAATATATTTTCTGTGTGTATGTGTGTCTCAGTTTGTTTCTTTATGAAAAGATATTCATGCTCATTATAGAAAATGTGAGAAATAGAAAGTGAAAGGAAGGCAAAATTCATCCATATCCCTACCATGCAGAAATAGCATTTTTTACATCCTATTGTGTTTCCTTCCAGTCTTGGTAATATGCATAAATGTGTGTTTATTCTCTGGAGTCATGATTATGGTGTATGTACAAACCTGCATTCTTTTTTTTCATTTTGCACGTTTATTGAAAAATGCAGAATAGCTGTACCCCAACAAGGCCTTCCATGGGGCCACACTTTATAGCAGTTCACCCCTTTCTTTACTCATCAGTTTATGTGGGTTTACAAGGATACTTTAAAAGCTCTCTCTGGGCTTTTTATCCACTCCAATCTCTAGATTAAATTGGAAATCTTCACCATATCTAGCTGGTAAGTAAATTTCTCCAGATAAAAGCACTCAAATCCAGTTCTGGAACAGGGACAGGACTAATGTGTGTTAAAACAACGTGGATGCAGCTAAAACAATGTGGATACAGGCTAGGAAGGGCCACCAGCAGGAGGGCAAGGTCACGGTCTGCATTGCGGGGAAAGCCTCGACTGCCACAGCTCTCCTCCGTGGCTGCTTGGGAGAGTGGGCTGCCGCCACCCGAGACCCAGCCTCTGACCCCCAGTTGCTTTGGGCACCATGAGAAGTCCCTGTGATCAACACCCATAGGCCACAGAAACTGCGTTATAGCTGGCCCTGAGGACAGTTCATTCCTACCACCAAAAATGTACCTCCCCTCTGCTCCCACACTACTCTTCACTCGAGAGCGTGGGCTCGGCTCTGCCACACCCACCTCCTTAGCTCACAGGCTAAAGGTGTAGGCGCAGGGCCGGGGCTCTCACTGTTGTTTATGGTTTGATGATGGTTTCATATTCACATTTCTATCTGGGCTATATTTTTTCCTGGTTTTGCCACTGACCTTATGTAGTCCTATTTGGTGAATGATTAATCATTTTCATAGCAGTCTCAGCTTACACGGAGAAAGTACAGCCAAACATTTCTGAAGGAAACAAGATGGGATCTAACATTTTTAGAGTCAGACCCATTAGTCATACTTTTTAAATAATGTTCAAAGAGGACATTAAAAGGAGAAGAGGATGGGGACGGGTTGGGGAGAATTAGGTAGACCTCAGTTGATTTGAGTATTTTATTTGTAAATGGCATGTCATTTTACTAATGGATTTGAATTACATCTAACCTTTCTATAAGTGTTGGTTTGTATTAAATTTAAACATGCTATAAAGAGCCTTTTGCTCTTTTTAAGACTTCCCATAGGGTAGCCTTAATAATGTTTAATAATAATTAATAAACACTTAGGAGAACTATCAAATTTCCAATAACTAACAATATGATTAACTACCCAGAGACTTGGAAGGAGCTATATTCACAATGTATGATGACTGGCATGTTTGCTGTATTTCACACGGGAGACTAAGTACACAGCACAGTGACAACACTAGGAAAAGGACGGCTCCCTCCTGCCCCCACCAGCAACCATGAACCCCCTTTCACAGCAAGTGGGGTGCCCAGAGTTGCCTTAGGAAGCAAAACCCAATTCCCAAAGGGGGCTTGGTAGAATGAAATTCACAGAAAGTCAGAGCTTTGTTCTGAAGCCTTGGTCATGGTGGTTATGTGAGTCATTCAACTGGACATCATCATTCTTATCAATCTCCAATCCAGGTCTGTTCAGTCTTCTTATAAAAATAGATGAAGGGGGTAATCACTCAGAAAAAAAAGGCAGAAGGGGCTGAAATGGTCAGGAATATGCATTATTATCCCACTAAATGACATGACAGACACGTAGCTCAGAGTAAAATGAATGGCATATTTTTTTTCCCATTTACTTATGCGGTCAGAAGAAATTCAGGAAATTGCATAGAATCTCCATTTTTAACACAAATAATTATTATTCCATTCAATTTTTTACAGATACATTGAATTATGTTTCCCTGCTTCTGTAGGTTTTTCTTCATGAAGATTTTTCTGTTAGAGAGGTTGCTGCCCATCTCCCTGATGAAGGTATAATTCCAGCACTCTTGTTACTCATCACATTATGGGATGAATTAACCTCTTCAGTTGTTGTCATAATGATGCATCTGTATATTTTGCCATAACAAAAAAATTCAAAATAAACTGATGTACGGAAAATGCATGAAGAGCTACCTGGAATCCTTTCTAAAAATTCTGGGAAATCAGAGATTTGGAGAAATTATTGGAACCACAGTGAAAAGACACATCATTTACTGGTTAAAAGTTGGCTCATTTTAATAATACAACAAGATTTATAGGTCATGAGACCAGTTTGTTCAGTCTTTTAATGGCATAAAGTGTGTTCCGGTTTGCCCTTTCCCAAATGGCTGAGGATTAAGCAGAGACGAGCTCGTCTCTTATCATGGTCTAAAGACTTCAAAGAGGTCATCTCTGGCTTCGTTCTCTTTGCTTCTCAGCAAGCAGCCGTGCTATGGAGGTTTCACTGTCTCTGAGGGAAGGACACCCACTTGATCACATTCATGTTCAGTGAATTTGGTGGGTATTTTTCTTTCTTTCTTTCTTTTTGTTCCTTGTAGAATCCAATAGCTACTAGCCCTTGTGGAAACCACACAGCAGCAAAGCCACAAAGGCAAGATCGACGGGTTTGCCGTGTATGCTGTAGACAGCATTGCTTCTGCCAAGTTCCACGCCTCATCCTGATTTCACCTTGATCCTTTGTAACAAACATCGGGCCTTGATTTTCACTTTGTGGCTTGAGGATAAAAGGTTTTTAGGCCAAACCCAGACAACCAACACTTCTGCACCCATTCTAAGTATGTGCTTTCCTGGTACCTCTAGCATAGCATTTCTGGAGGTCAGGACTCTGTTTCCCCACCTTTTTATACCTGTGACTGGCACACGGTAGGCCTCAGTGAGAGTCATAAAAAAAAAAGGAGAAGGGAAAGAAGGGAGGGCAAGAGGGGACTGGATCTAGACATAGAGAATATGTGTACTTCATTCAGTGAATTTTTGAAATACGTCTTTGTTCATGTGTCATATATTGGATATTTTTTCACCCAAGAAAAGAATCTAAGGAAGTGCCAAAGATCACAAACTACAATATTGATGTCAATAAAATAAATACCAATTGCAGCAATGAAAAGTGGAATTTAAGCCCTAAAACTCTTTATTCTCACCCCAATATTCTTATGTGTCATGGCATGTCGTCAAAATTATAGGACATGGTCCTGCTAATGTTTTTCAGTTGCAAAAATTCAAAGACATGAAGAAGTATAATGAGAAACCTTATGTTTGTATAGTCTTGGAGGATCTCTCCACAACATGCTTACAAACCACAAAGGGGAGAGTAGAACCTTCACAGTGGCAGACACCACCTTAACCAAATGATCAAGGTTAACATCACTAACAGTGAGACATACCAACAGCTACCCCTGATATGATAAATGGAGTAGGGCACACATCACTATTGTAATATTCTTCCCCAAAATGAATAATCTGAATTTGATCATGAGGAAAATGCAGACAAACCCAAATTGAGGGACATTTTACAAAATAACTGCCTAGTATTTTTCAAAAGTGTTGTGAAAGATAAAGAAAGACTGAGAAATTGTCTCAGACTGGAAGAGTCAGGTCTGGACAGCTGAACACAATGTGTGATCCTAGATCAGAAAAATAATATTAGTGGGAAAATTGGAAAAATTTGAATAAGTTATGTAGATTAGTTAATAGTATCACATCATGTTAATTTCCTGGTTTTGATCATTATGTAAAGATTATGTAAAATGTTAACACTTGGGGAAGCTGGGTGAAGGGTATATTGGAATTCTTTGTACTATTTTGCTACTTTTTTGTAGTCTGAAATTATTTCAAGTGAATAATTAAATTTTTTTAAGTAAAAAAAATTCTAAAGATCTAGATATTGAATTTCAGTGCATATCTGTGAGCCTCTGATGCCTTTCTGAGAATAAAAATTAAAGATTGCAAAGTTGCTGGCATTTACTTTAGATCAGTGGGTAACGTGAGCATTTGGCATTTTAATAACAGAGAGAAAGACGTACAAAGAGACAGAAAGACAGACAGTGAAAACCTAGGTTGGTATGTCTACATTGACAGATCATTTCAAAGAGAACCAGGGCTGCATCTTACAGCCACACGAAGGAAGCCATCACCGTCCCTGTCACAGCCCCGTCTGTGCTACCAGAATCAAAAGCAGACTTTTCTTGGATTGGCTGGGTCAGGCTGCTAATGAGGCGAAGGTCATGGATTGGATTCGTTCTCAGGGCCTTGTGAGTGTCACTTTGTCCCTTGCCATTTCGCTGATCACAAGGGGGAGAGGTGTAAAAGCTTGACTGCATCAGCACGAGGCCAGCTCTACTGCAGGAAATAACTAAAACACTCACCGTCCCTAAGGTCACCTTTAAACATAATGGACACACTTGGACAGAATCACTGTCACCTAAATATGCTTGTAAAAATAACTGCTCCAAGGAAAGAACTATTAAGATAAGAGTATTAGATTCACTTCCCCCTCTAGAACCAGTAATTAAAAGACCTGAAAGGGTGAGGCTGATTGGCCTCCAGGCAACGCACACATGCCCAGAAATTCTCGAGGGGCGTGTTGCCTCTTTAGCAGAAGCGTGAGATGGCTTTGAAGGCTGTGCTCTCTGATTTAATGTCACTTAGGCAGACACCAAAGTACATAAAGTATGAGGCTGATTACCTTACTGCTGACAGTTAGATATCTTTCAGCTTTCACGATCCAAAAAATTATTGACAGGGGGCTTCTTTCAAAAAGAATGTTTTCCTGAGCCTCATGTGTTTACTCAGAAAGCTTCCCTGACGTACTTGGGATTCCAAAGTGGGAGGTATACACGTGTTGGAAAATTTCAATTTCAAATATCAACATGTTTTAGAGCAAAAAGCAGCTAAGGAACTAGAATAGGTTTCAACATATGATTAATTTTGGAATCATAAACAAACATAGCGACTTGAAAGTAAATTTACTTATGGGGTGAAATAAAAAACAAAGTTAGTGGGCTTCATTCACTCGCTTCTACCTAAAGTTAGAACAATTAAACATTCACTACATGAAAAGTTATCCCTTAAGTTTCTTTAAACATGAGGATTTGTAAATACAAAAAGGCAGGGTAACAGGGAAGTGCCTCTGTGGGGCCATCCAGCCCACCCCTCTGCTTTTCCCACTGAGCTGTGGATTTTCAAGTCCTCCCTAGCACTTATTGGACAAGGTAAGGACTGGAAACAGAAGCAAATAAACTAAAGAACATCTTTTGAAATCCCTCTTGCTTCTCCTGATATCGGTGTACTCACGAGATCTCAGGGAAATGAGCTGTTTCACTCGGTTGAAACTTATCAGTGGGTGCCCATGATAACAGAAACAATAAAACCTAGAAACACATTCTCCATCTAAAATTTGTTTAAAACACATTCCATCTCTGCTGAGCAAAGCCGAGTACAGCTACAGAAATCAATGTCTGAAAAACCAACAACAGTGGAGTAGGAGGGAAGTAAAATCCTTCAAGACACCAGAGCCACTGGGTTGTAAATATTCTTAAACCCAGGCTTATAAGACAAAGATGCCAGCCCATATTATACTCAAATCATTGTGTCATTTTCAGATGAAGCAATTCACATTTGACCACTGCATCTTGATCTATGTTTCCCTAAGGGCAGACTTGAATAGAGAGCTCCGTGTTCCTACTTACAGACTTTCATTGTCCAAAAAATAGACCAATTTTACATTTCTATCACTCCGTTCCTTTATCAGCTATACCAAATATAAAGAGCAAATAGTCTGAATTACATCCCTCTCTGGAAATATTTATAAAAGTTTATCTCACTACACATACACATTTTGCAAGGAAAGGTACAAGAAAAAAATTACCTATAACAGATGGGTGCATGAAATAATATACAACAATGTCCTATCTCCGGGAAAAGCATGGAATATAATGGACCCAGTCTTCCTGCACTGTGGGCAAAATTCATGAGGGTGTGTGTAGAATCACATCTATCATTTGAAAGACACACAAAAAGTTAGTCCCCCATTCAGGGGCTGGACCCCACTCACTGACTAACTCAGCTGACCCCTTTTTTGTTCCTCCTTACATTTGGGAATTATGAACAATTTCTTTCACAGTGTACTCAACACATTTGCACACGTTTTCTCATTCGGAGTGAGGAGTATGATGATCATTTTACAGATAAGGAAGCTGAGACTCAGAGGCCGAGGTGACCATGGAGACACAGCTGGGGCCTGCGGAACTATGCAGCCATCCTTAGTCCTAGAATCAAGTTCCATCTCCCACACGAGAGTTCACTCCTGGTCAGCGTCCTCATAACCACAGGCACACATTAACTGCTCCATATTCCCAGTGTCTGTGTGTGCTGGCTGCTTCCCTCACCTCTCTTTTCCTCCCAAAATCCACAAAATGCACGTTTGCTCAAAGAGCCCCTATTAATCATACTAAAATGTCACCTCAAACTGAATGCAAAGTGTCCCTTGCTTTCTAAATTATCTTTTTTTTTTTTTTTTTGAGACAGGGTTTCCCTCTGTCACCCTGGCTAGAGGGCAGTGGCATCATCACAGCTCACTGCAACCTCAAACTCCTGGGCTCAAGTGATCCTCCTGCCTTAGCCTCCGCGTAGTTGGGACTACAGGTGTGCGCCACCAAGCCTGGCTAATTTTTATATTTTTTGTAGAAACAGCTTTTGCCCAGGCTGGTCTCTAACTCCTGAGCTCAAGCAATCCTCCCACCTTGGCCTCCTAGATTGCTAGGATTACAGGCATAAGCCACCTAGCCCAGCCCTAAATTATTATCTTAATGTTATAATGGCCCTGTTTGTGATAGAAGTGATTTTGAAAGCTTATTTTTAACAATGAGGATCAACCAGCTAAACACTCACATACAGGCCCAAGTACATACAAACAGGTACACATAAGCTTTGAGAAAACTGGCTAAGCATTGGGGCTACAGACCTCATTTGTAATCTGAATGGACAAACTCCATGATGTTTAAATACTCCAGGAGCTGTCAAAGTGCAAAGGATACTCTGCAGCTGGTGCAAAGATTCCTCATAGACACAGTGTTGCTTCCCTTCTGGAGTGGCACTCACACTTGGCTGATGCTTTGATAACTTAGATCCCAGACCCCTCCCCTCATCTTTCCCAACACATATGCACCCCCAGACCCACTCAGACTTCCAGGACAAGCTCCTGAGAATCTATAACATTGTAAAACTCCCCAGGTGGTTCTGATATAGGATGTCCCCCTCCAAAAGAGAGAGCCAAAGGAGGATAAACCACCTCACCTCCTCCACTAAATGTTCAGCAGTTCCCCGCACCCCATACACACACATCCCTGTGACCACTACAGGAGATGCTGAAAGGACAAACAACCCACCAGAATGGCATGAAGACTACTTTAAGCTGGAAACATCTGGACACACAGCAAAAAGAGAAAGAAGTCTTCTCTGAACTTCCCTTGTTCAGCACAGCTTTCTGAGAATTCAGCCACCATTCAGGGAGAAAGAAGAATAACCCTCAGCACCTAGATGTGAGAATTCAGCTGCCATAAATCCATAAATCCCTCACCAGGGAGCTTTCAAATGCAAAGGAGAATGACCATTAGCATCCGGGATGAGAAATCCTGTATACAAGCCTTATCAGAACCTCCCATACTTCTCCCCTGCAGCCCCAACCACCCCTGTAGGAGGTCGATATGTAAACCCTTACTGGCTGTTTGAAGAGCTACTCATGGAGTGCCCCTGCATGCTTGTTGGAGGGAGCAAAAAGATCTTTTCCTCTGCTCATCTTAGGTTCCCCAACTGCAGCCCTGTGAGTTAGACTACCCAAAGACAGATGAACAAGAGAAAAACAAATAAAGTTTATTAACATGTGCATGATACCTGGAACACATTGGCAAATCTAGACCTGAGTAACTCAAAAGAGTGCTAAGTACCTTGGCTTCTATATCATCTTGTTAAAGAAAAAGGGGTTGGCAGCTTCTGTCTGCAGAGACAAATCAAATGAAGGTAGTAAAGGTCTCTCTCTGTCTTTTCCCTTCCAGATTTATGTTAACAGGACAAAAATCTTTGTAAGAATTAGTTTTTTAGACTGTGACTCTTGTGAATTTGGCTCTGAGTACTCATTGGTTATGTATCCTTTCCCTCCAGGAAGAGCTACCGCTCTCCTGTTTTGCTTGTTTTTGTGTCCTGAGAGGGTTGCTTGGCTTTCTGTCTGCTGAGATGCACAGGTCCTTGGGCCTGGGTCTGCTAGTTCTCAATGGCCTTTAGCTCGAAATAATCCATATACCAAAGAGGCATATTTTGGGGTGGCATATTCTAGTACCCCTCAATGTGTCATCAACTTTTCTCCTGTTAATCTGTTATCGATTAATTCACAGGGCCTGACCACTTGGAATTAAGTTGGTAAAGGAAAAGTTTTCTTCCAACATCACTAAGTCACTGAACCGACGCTGCTACTGATCACTTCCAGGATTCTTGTTATAAGAGAAAAATAAATTCTAATTTGTTTAAGCCATCATTGGTTGGGTTTTCTGCAGCTTAAACCAAAAGTAGAACTGATTAATTCACCCAGCTCATTCTTTTGAGCCAGGACCAAGGTCACCTGGGGCCAGGATCTAGGGGCTGTCTCTTCCCCAGGGGCTCTGGCTGGGACGGCTTCCTGAGAGGGAGCTCCAAGCAGGACAGCATGACATGGCTGGTTGGAGCAAACTCAGGACCCCAAACGTAACAGGAAGGGTCATAGTTCTGATGCTTGGACCCCAGAAGAATTACAAAGCAACAAGTAGCAACATCCAATCACATCAATGTATGATTAACCCCTACATATCCTACTCCAAAAACCAATGCACATCAGCTTCTCACACTTGAACAATCCATGACAATTCTAGATTCATCTGGTAAAATGAATAAGAAATGTTTTCAAACACTGCTATAGTTTTCAAAAACTCCTTTATCCAGTTATTCCTATTATGAAAAATAAGTTCAGATATGAAAAAGAAAAGCCTCTGTGTTTTCATAATTAAATGACAGTCTCTTCCCGAAGTCCCCTACATGTTCGGGGAAGCTCAGAGCCAGGGGGTGATAGAACGTGGTTGGAGAAATCAGAGGGAAGCTTGGGATGAATGTGTTTCTTCCACAGTCCAGCAGGAAAGGAGGAGGCAGAGGGTGGGAGAGAGCTGAGTTCTCAGTCAGTGGGCTGAAAAAGTGGGATAAAAGGATGGAAAATGATGTGCACCACACCCAGACCTCTATCTGAGTGGGAAGAGCTCATGAACTTTAAGAAATTAAATGGGAACTTGCACTACAAAACCCAAGTCTTTAAATTAACCTGGCAGTTGGCAAGACTCTAAAAAAATATTTTCACATTTTAAAAGCTGTGTGGAAACTATTTGAATCTTGATATCTTTACCCGCAAAATAAAAGGATGGGAACAAGTGGGGGCTCTAAGATGCTCTCAGCTCTGAGATCTTATAATTCAATGATTTGTCTTCCCAAGAGTATTCTGGCCATAGCTTTTCAAGTTAAATCTGTATCTCCTCCCCTAACCTTCCTCTAGTCTGACAAAGAAAGCATATAAGTAGGAAAGAAATTCTCGTTATTATCTTCCAGCAGAATGGCCAGTGCATTTTCTTCTAGCCCAATTATTAAGCCTCATAAATCAACACGTCCAGCAATTCATTCTGTAAATTTTTTAAAGAACCCACCATGAAGCAGGCACTGTGGTTGCATTTGGGATACAGAGAGAGAGAGGACACAGTGTCAGCCTTCAAGCCAACAATTTTTTCCAAAATCTGTTCCAAATGTTGTTGAATAACTAAATGAATTATTATTGTAACTCTGCAATCATTTTTGTGAGGGGCAGATCCTCCCCTCTTGTCCATGTCCTCTGAGGTTGGTAACACAGGGGTGCACGTTCCTACTATTCTCCAGCTGGGCATCTGTGTCCTGACACCCAGTGGCCCATGGCAAGGGTGTAGACCCATGTTTGATGAGTATCAAAGCAGGGCACGCCTACCCACTCCAAATGCTTTCTTGCTTCAACAATAATGAAGGTTTGCGTAGTTTTTTGGTAAGAGTTCAAGAAATTTCTCCAAAACCTGATAGAGTAGATGATGGATGGAATCAGTTCCTATGCCACCGGCCACCTCACTCTCTTGAACTCTTAAAAGAAGGAGGCTCCTCTGTCTAGTTCTTCCAAAAATGCTCCACATGGATGGTTCATTTTCTTCTACACCTCCATTTCTTCCTACTCTTCCCTTTGTTAAGTCTCATCCCCAGCTGGAGACCCACCATCATCTCACCACCTACCTCGGGGTATCCAGTACCCTCTGGCAAATAATTGTCTTAATACGCAGGTCAATCTCTGCATCTTGCAGATTTCCCAGTCTCAGGCACCCAGTGAATAGCCACTGTCTTCTCCCAGACAAACTCCTGCTGGTGTGCAAAGCAAGGAGAGGGTTCGTCAGCTCCACTCAAGGAAATGATGTGCTCTTAACTCTTGGATTTGGGTGGGTGCCGAGGGGAGAGAAACAGTAGAGTTTTATCTCTGGCCTTTAGTGACTTGTATTCTAAAGTACCCAAAAATAACAGCAACAAGAAGCACAAAGAAAGAAATATAAGTGAGTTCATTTCCCTCCACTGGCAGCATGTATTCTTCCTCTTAGCACCACTATAAGAACTAGTGTTTAAGTTCATCCCACCACAATGTGAGAATAAAGAGATATACATGTAGATATTGATAAACAGCCAGAGAAGAGAATGATTCCACTTGGTGAGAGGGAGGAAGACTTCATAGACAATGTGGTATTTGACTTGATTTTTGAAGAAAGTTCACCAGGCACAGAGGTGGTATAAGGGTGGAGAAGCTTGGGGTTATATTCTAAACAAGGGGAAAATATGAGCAAGGCACAGAGGCATGAATCTTTCGGGGGTGTTGAAGACTTTCTTTAAAAGCTGGCCATTTGTAACAGTATCTTGAGAATCTTAGAACTGTAGCCTCCTCTGCAGCTGCTGCCCTGTGAAAAGACTTCTGAAGGTACACATGACTTTTGAGAAACAGCAATGGGAGACCCTGATGTGACCCCCAGCTAACTTCCTAAACATCCTCCTCAGCTGTCTAGAGGGTAACAGATGCAGAGACAGGAAGGGAAGAACAAAGCTATGTGCAACACTATGGGTACATTCTACATCCCAAATGAAAAACATAAAAACCAATTCCATCTGTCATTCTGTGACTTCTTAAAGTGAGTAATTCAGTATGATCCTTATTTTCCCCCAAACCACATTTAAGTTAAAAAAAAAAAGCTATTAAAAGGACACAAGATTCTGTGCAGTAAAGTATCTTAAGTTGTGTTGCTGAGGTCCAGGAGTCTACAATACGACAGGATGGAAGAGATCATGGAACTATAAGAAAAGTATAATCTAAGTAATGAGAAATTATGTCTGAACAGAGGAGTCAGTGAAGGCTTCTTGAAGGAGGTGGTAAACTAGGCCATGAAGGCTGGGTAGGAGTTTGGCAAGTGAAAATGTGAGAGGAAAGCAATTCAAGCAGAAGGAGTAGCATAAGATGGGAAAACCCTAGACATGTACAGAATTGTCCAACAAAACCTTCTGAGATGATAGAAATGTACCATATCTATGCTGTCTGAGATAGTAGCCACTAGATATATGAGGCTATTGAACTCTTGAAATTTGGCTAGCATAACTGAAGAACTGAACTTTTAGTTTTATATGATTTTAATTCATTTAAATTCAAATAGCCACCATGGAAATAAATGAAGACCAACCAATGAAAACAAGCTAAGGCTATTTACTCAGAGCTTGGTGTAGCAGGGAGTCAGGCACCATCACTTGCATTCTGGGGAGACTCAGAGGTGGGCAGAGGAGAGGGAGAGCTTCAGAGTGGAAAAGGGAAGGCTTTAGGTTGCCCTGCTTAGAAGCCGTGGCCATGGGGAAGTTGTAGGCAGGCTAACTATTAACAGAAGTGGGGCATCCTGTGTGACTGGTTAAGGATGCACATTTGGCTTTTTCTGGTTGGTCTTAAGTTGGAAACAGGGACAAAAATTAGGGAGGCTGTCAGTATAAATCAAGTCCACTGTTTTGGGCTGATTGTTACAAGGGCTATTGTTTGGCTTCCTGGATTGTTGCTAGAGATAGCAGTCTGACTTCATACAAATCTGACTTACGGATAGGAGGCTGGCTTCCTGGGGTTACTGTGGATAATGGGTTGGTTTTCAGGGCTGGTTGCTGCATATTGTGGGTCAGAGTTCTATTTTTATATGTAGTCTACCATTGTCCATCTGTATATCCACTCTTGCACCACTAGTGCCTAGCAGCCACAGCACTGCCCAACACAGTTCTTTAGCAACACAAAATCCAGTTTGGTGGAACACAGGGTGTGTTTCAGGAAACTGTAAGAAATAAAGCTGGGAATGGAGACATGACCCGAATGTGGAAAACTGGGTGCCAATCTATAGAATCTGTATTTGTTTTGATATGGATAAGGTATCATGGTAAATTTAAGAACAGGAAGCCACATGACCACATCTTTCCTTTGAAATTATTAATCTAGTTTTAATATGCAAAATGGAATTCAGAAAGAAGCTGTTGGAAACAGAGATCAAGTTAGCATATTGTAATAGTCCAGGAAAGAGGAAATGAAGCCTGTAGATAATGGAAATATGGATGAAAGAAGTGAACAGGGGCAAAAATAATTTGTATATACAATATGCAGCTCTTGAAATCTGATTCGATATAAGGAATTCACAAAAAAAAAAAGTCTTCAAATGACTTTTAAGCCCAGACTAGGTGGAAGATTACAGATCTTTTCAGAACTAGGGAAGTAAGAATAGCATCATTGGCAGATGGGTCAACAGGAGGGGCAATGATCAGTTTGAGTTTCAAAGTAGTAAACTTTGACAGATTGAAGACAAAAAGTAGGAAAAACACATCAGAAGAAACCACAAGAAAATGTACTTTCAAATGAAAGAAAGGACTCAAAAAAGAGTCATAAAAGGATATTCCAATAATAAATTACATAATTTCATTTAATAAACAATCATGTATTCTGCTTCAAACCAACAGGTTACATTTGATAGACAGTTTTCAGACAGTCACAGTTAAATTAGAACAGTTCTGTTCAACATATGCAGTAATACCAGGTGTCTTTTTTTTTAAGACCTGATTTTGCTCACTCCTCTGCTTGGACTTTTTTAGTTAATTAAAATAAAGAAATCTAAACAAGGGTTCTTAGTAACATGCTCTGTCATTGATTAGAAAAATCTTTATGAGAAGAGCACACCCACTCTTATCAAGAGATTGTAATCAAGGAAATCTGCTCTGGCTTCACAGAGCAGAGACTGAGTGCTGCTCATCAAGGATTTAGGGTCAACCAGCATCTCCTCTTTCTGGTTAGTTAGCCTAACTTGGTTCACAGCAACTTTTCTTATTTCCTTGGATTCCTTTTTTCTTGGTACCTTTCTTTCAAAAGGTATTCAAATTCAAATGCATCATCTCCCTGATTAGCTGGTACCTGAGCAGCCAGGACCCATGCCCCCAAAAGCTAGTATCATCCTTCCAATACCTCAGGTGGAAACTGACCAATGGGGCACCAGATTGTTAGAAAACGGGAAGATGTCTGCTCCCACGTGGCCTGCTCTCTGCCTCCACTGGCCTGTGAAAACCAGAAGGCAGGGATTCTTGTTTGATTCAACATCACCTATGAAGTCCCTGAAACAAAGTAGTCCTTTACATCACTTTTGCTTGAATGAATTATCTTTTAAAAAAAACAAAAAGCTACAAAACACAGTGGAAAGATGACCTATACCATAAATCCTCAAAGATCATTGTATCATTCCTTCATTCAAACGTTTGCTGAGTGCCAATGACAGGTCACACAGTATGCTAGCTGGGTCCCTGAAATACAGAGATAAATACTCCTCTACCCCCTGTCCTCCAAAATACTTTACATTAAAATCTTTGTTATCTACAGTTTCGTGTAACACTGACAAAAATCATGCTTAATGTCTATGCTGTTCAATCATAGTGTTACACTTATAAAGTAACTCAAAAACCTTTACTGGAAAAAAACAGTGTTGAAGAATACCACTGTTATTTCCCGAGAATGCCTTGCCCTTCCTGTTTTCCGGCTCTCTCACTTTAGTGTCTTTAACATTAAGGTTTGATTGAAAAAGTAACAACACAATTCAGTCATTTTATATTCAGAAAGTAAAGGCCCTGGTTTAGAGAACATGTTTTCCAATAGTCTCATAAAATCCAAACAAGCTAAAAATCAAATGGAAGTTTCTCATTTTCACTAATTCTTCCTTAAAAATGAATCCTTTGAAAACCAGACAATATAATTTCACCAACATTAAACTTTCCAGCATGATTTCTTTCAGCTTTATCTTACCTAAAAACAAGATCTTCTCCAAAAACAAGCCCCCAAAATGTGTGTATTTAAGTGATTGATATCAAAAACACATACTTGAAGAAAAGTAATTAAGATATACTGAGAACAAATGCAGAACAATAAAATGAGGTCATTTATCTTTGGTTCCCTTTACCTTCTCTGTTCTGAATATACTATTCACAGATAACAAAGCAGTCATAAACAGGATTTGGTTTGAAATTGGCACTGCAAATTTTTAGAGCAATTTCAGTTATCACTGGGTGTAATACATGCTGATCTGAAATTGAATACAGCTTCAGGTGTTATAACATTCTTGTTCTCAGCCTGAAGGAAAGGCATTAATTAACCACAGTTCTGATTCCCAGAGCCAAAGTAGAATATCTCACTGCTGTAGTGATCTAGAAACCACTACTTTTATCTGAGCATTTTCAAAATTCCAAAGGTGCCTCTCAAAATGGATATCATTGTGAAGGCAATGACCCAAAGCCATTCTCATTGGTAAATCCACTCCCTGGGATTTTTGCCAGCTTGGCAAGATCAATACAGCATTCAGATAGATTTATTTCCAATAGACAAATAACTCATGTATGGGAAAGTCCCTTAATGCAATACTGAGCTTTCAGACTCCTCCATGCCACTCTGCTCCCTCTGATTGCATTTCTTGGAAACACGACAGGCCTTAAGGGAAGTCTTTGAAGCCTGTGGACGCCCCTTCTATGCCCTGCTCTCACCTTAGAAGTGCTCTGCACTCACCCTCTTGAAATCCCATCATATGAATAAATGCTTGTCTATCCTATAAGAATGAGGTCAGCAATTTCAGGAAGCAGCTTGCCTGGTGAAGCCAAGAGAACTTAGACATTGAGTTCCTTTTCATTTCAAAGAGACCGTCTCTTTCAGGAGGTTTTTAGCAAGTGAAACAACCCAACTCAAGCTCATGTAGGTAGAAAAGATTTAATCAAAGCATACTACATAGCTGACAGGATCGAGAAGATCAGAAAACCAGACCTGGAGGATACACAGATGGAAAAAAATGTTCCTTTCTTGCATAGGACATAACAGTCATGAAAACAGCAACAAAAGGACTGAAGAAACCGACTCCCACCACGCTCATCCCCTTTAGACTAACCCTAGCCAGCTAACGTGGGCCCTGAGTCATGGCTGCATTTACTGTTGTGTCCCAAGCCGGAGCCACTCTGACATACATAAGCCAGCACAGAGTGCAGCGACAGCACATACACCCAGGCAAGGCAAAGGAGGGCCGTTGCATGATGGAGTATGTAGACAAAGCAGCATTGAAGTTGTCAAAGGCAAAACAAAGTGCAAGACAAAATTAACCAAGGCTGTCGATTCACAAACTTACAGCAAGGGAACCCATCCACCTTGCTTTCATTCCATCAGGGGTTCCAGGGTGTTAGAAAGGAGAGGAAATTTTATCGAGTAAAAAGAGCTAATCCTGACACCGTGTCCGACTGGCAAGCGTTCTATTAAGGTGGGATTTTTGGACGTAGAGACACTTTCTAATTGGTCATCAGACACATGTGACAGTCCTTTGTTGGATGCAGGATGGCAAGTGATCCATTTGGAGACATTTACAAAAGAAAGGATTTTTTCAAGGTACAGGCAGAGGGTTCTCTGTGCCAATCATTTCCTGGAACAAGATGGGGTCTAGCAGGTGCTTTGTAGCAGTGGTTCTCATGACAGGCTGACTGCCAGGGCAGGTGGTTTCTAAAAGTCTGGGACAGAAACTGGGTCAGGAACCAAGGGAGTCCTCATGTGGCACAGACACAAACTAGAGAAAGCAGGTGCAGGTTGGTGCTGATTTTCCTAGTCCTGCCACAGGAACAACAGCTATCCTCAGGAGAGCATCTTAACCCTTCATGTCTTGCCTGGCTTTTCCAGTATGGCCAATGCAATATTCCATCATTTGTTATTATGGGTCATCATAATGGCCAATTGTCTCTTCATCATGTTTTTCTCTACACAAACAGATGATAGAACTCTTGGCTATAAAATTAAAGATGCTACACAAAATGTGTTTGGACTAATACATCAGTAAGGGTGCCATTACACAGTTTAAAGACATTGGGCAGCCCCTGGTACTGATCCAATAATACAAAATTATATCATTGTTCTCCAAACTGGCCCAGGGGCACTAAAAGACTTTCAAGTTAATAATTTTAATTGTTTACCCTCTATCACCTCTTCCTGTACTATTGTGTGCAGGGATGTGTGTGTGTGTGTGTGTGCTGGAGTAGAGGGTCAAGGTTGCAATAGGCAGAAAGAAAACAGTAACAAAATCTAAACAATCTAAGAACTTTAGAAAATAGCTGTTAAAAAGTCTATGTTTTTCCACTGCCTGTGGTAAACTTTACATAAATGTACATACTTGGCTTTTATGTAGCTTTCAGTAAAATCCAGTGGATGACCATTACCCCTTAACATTCCAGTTAGCTGTTTGCCATATTCCTTATGAAATTGCCTGGTCAATGATTTCATGCAATATTTATCTCGAACACTTAGTACTGATCCCTTTGATATAGTGGCTCTTGCAAATAATAATTTTAAAATAAAAGTTGTTCAATCTATTCACTTGTTTTAATTAAAATTCAAACTTCTGGAAGAAAGAAGTACCTTAATAAAATACTCATCATGCAGACTTTTAAATAAATATTCAATATTGCTATCTATGAAACACCCACATTTTTGGGAGAATGGACCAACAAAACCCCACATGAATTCAGCAGGATCTAATACATAGTTTGAATGCTATGTTATATTTTCTCTGATATTTTCTAAAAATGAAGAAGAGAATATTAATTTTTCCAAAAACACTTTCTTTTGCTTACCAGTAAAAGTTAGTTTGAATAAAGCAGCTTTTCATCCTTTTTTTATTAAATCATATCTGTACACAAATTGTTCTTCTCGTTTAGAGTTTTGTTTTTCTGATTATTGTTGCTTTTTCCTTGTTGTTTTGCAATTCCACAATGTGATGGTTGCCTTGGCAATAGAAACGTGGGTTCAAACCTTTTAAGATGATAACCATCTCTATTCCACATTATTTATTGCATTTCATTCAGGTTTATTCTTCTTTTTGATTTTTTTCTCTTTATGAATTTAAAGTTACTCCTTCCTTTGTCATCCTGATTTTCATTTTTCTAAATACTATTCCAACTGCCAGTTTTTCTTACCTATTCTATTGAAATGAAAAATTGAGTCCATGCCTTTATATGCAATTGAAAAACAGACATTTGCATTTGAAATTCCCAGTATTGTGACTAAGCGCCATATTCCACCTGCACAGAAAACTGTTCTAGCCACTGTGTCTGTGAGCACCACTGGTCAGGGGTTTCAGGAGGGCTGTGGTTTGGAGGACAGAGCAATCAGGACCGGTGGAGCTGGGAAGCACATGGTGAGGGGACTCCACCCAGCCCCTAGCCACCTTCACTCCTTAGGGAGGCAAAGAGTTGTTGGGAGCAATTGGCTTCTGCATGTAGCTGCTCTGTGACAGGAAGTAAGGTTACTACAGTAGCTGGTCTAGTCTCTCTCTTTTTCGTGAGTTGCAATGGAGAGAGGCTATGCATTAAGGGTAAAGTGTAAAGCCCTGTAGTGTAAAGGGACGCCAGGTGCTGATTTGCAGCCCAGGGTTGAGCCCTTAGAGTGGAAATTGTCCAGAATTAACCCTGCCAATAACTCATTGTTATTGATCACCATACTAGACTGACAGATAGAATTACAGAAGTTTCATGAAGAAGAAACTTAGGGTAATTTTGTGCAGGAATTCTTAGTCTAAGAAAGTAGATTCCCTAAAATTCCATAGATAGATTTAAGTCAGTCATGGACCCTTCAAATTGTATGCAAAATTTAGGGTGCAGGCATGTGTGTGTGTTTCTGAAGAAAGAGAGCCTAGGACTTTATTCACATTCTCAAAGAGGCCTATGAGAAGCAGAGTGTATGTCACAGTTTGCTTGGGACAGGCACATTTATGCCCATTGTCCTGGCTTAATTATTAATAATGCCCCATTTCACTCTCAAAAGTATTCAAGTTTGGTTGATAAATTATATGGATTACCTACCTTTGACCTACAAAAGGATAAGAACCACTGATTTGGTCCAACCCTCCACTTCCACACAAGAACTATTGTACTACTGTTTTATACAAGAGGCTATCAAGGCACAAAAATTTGTAGGAGACAGATCTATTTGAATTAAGCAAAGTGTAGTTATATTACACAGAGATTTGAAAACCAAGCAAAATTCCTCAGACTTCACTAAGATAAATATTTATTACCAACATCAGCATTGTTGCAAAGTTAAGCAACTTGCTTGTGGCAGAATTCTGGGTTCAATTCAAGATGAAGGAAGTCCACTTATTTATTGTAGTTTAGGAATTATACTCTTTCAAACTGCTCTTTTTTTTTTCTGTTCATATGGTTTGAAGAAGTAGCAAATTCTATGACTGGCAATAAACAGGTTTAATTCAAGTTCGCAAATACTGATTGAACTTTGACTGGGTTCCAGACACTGTGCTAGGTACTTGTGGGATTTAGATGAAAGATAAAGATGACAAAAGATAAAGACGAATAGGACTACAGGTAAGCCTTTAAGGACTTTAGGATCTAGGGGAAGAAAGAAGATGTAATACTAGAAAACTTAAGATAAATCATTATAAAGATAGTTTCAACTGCAACAGGAGGAGAATCTAAATATCAGTGGCTTAAACAAGATGAAAGTTTATCTTTTATCTATGTAAAGACATGGAGAGTACCTGAATTCTTAGCTACTCAGGAGGCTGAGACAGGAGGATTGCTTGAGCCCAGGAGTTGGAGGCTATAGTGTGCTATGATCTTCCCTGTGAATAGCCACTGCCCTCCAGCCTGGGCAACACAGCAAGACCCCATCTCTTAAAAAAAATAAAAAAGAAAAAAATTAAAAACCATAAGAAAAATGGGGACTTAAAAGTTCTATGATATAATAGGTAAAAATTTATTTTAAAAAATGTGAAATTAGGCCACCCAGCACCAGGGAGGTATTCTACAGAGTCAAGAGTCCAGGTTTTTTTTTTCTTACTATTGTTCTATCATTCATGCCTTCTGTTTCCAAAATTAAATCATAAACCTGGATGGCTGCTCCAGTTCCAGTCATCATTTCTACATTCATGACAATAAAAAGGAAGAAAGAGGAGAAAGATACACCCCTCCCCTTGAGGACTTCCCAGGAAACACCTTTCCTTAATTCTATTGTTTAGAACTTGGTTACCTGGCCACATCCAGCTAGAAGCAAGCTGGAAATACAGCCTTTATTCCTGATATTCATGTGCCCAGCTAAGACTCAAAGATTTTATTACTATAGAGAAAAAATAAAGCCATTGGAGGGATAATTAGTAGTGTCTGTGACATCTGCAATGGAGCAGTTGGAAAGAAGAAGACACATCCCTATACGCTGACAAGAAAGGTGTCCAGTAAATATTTCCAAGTGAAGAGGCAAGTTGTGGGGTCATGCATCTATTATCACCCATTTAGTGTTCTTAAAACAGATATATATCTATCCATGCATGGAGAAAGTTCTGGAAGAAACACTTGCCACTGGTTTTATCTATGAAATAAATGGGATTGGGGAAGGGGAGAGAAGAGGAAGTGTGTCTATTTACTCAACATACTTCTGAACTCTTTACTTGTTGGGATGCTCTAAGAACTTGTATTCTGCAGTAAATTTTAAATACAAGGGAAAATAACAAAAAGCACAGGATGTAAGGAAGACGGCGCTAAGAGCTTCAGTGGTAAAGTGGAAAAGAACACATGAAAGCCAGCAGGAGATGGCTTTGGGGGAAGATGATGGCATTTGAGTTGGCCTTTTAACATAAGAAGATTTTAACTGGTACAAATTTGGGAAGAAGATAATTCTGTCATAAATCATGAGTTAATTCAAATAATAGGGAGCCTTAAGGTGTTTCCAGTGTGGCTGCATGCAGGTTGCAATGGTTTATCACAGACGAGAATGCTGGAAGGATGGATCAAGACCAGATTATGGAGAGCCTTGCAGGCTTTGCTAAGAAGCGTGGGTTCCACGCTGAAGCTCAGGGAGAGCTTCAAAGATTTCTAAGCAGGGGAGTATGAAGGTCTATGTTTGAAAAAATGATCCAGATAGTAATTGAAAGAATACATTAATCAGAAGAAACACTGTTAGAAAGCCATGGGTCCTAAGGCCCTGGATAGTGAGGTTCTGAATTTAGGCAGAAGCGCAAGGAATGGCAAGCACCAGCCAAATCCAAAGTACATCTGGAAGCCAGAGCAACAGGCTCGTTAACCAGGCGGTTTGGGAGGTGAAAAAGGAGAGTTGAGAACAACACTCCTAGTGTCTAAGAGAAATGTAGATGTGGTTAATACAAAAGGAGAAGCAAAAGGATTTATTTCAAGGAAAGGCTTCATTTCATTTTGCATATGTAGAAAACTCAGGTCTAGTGCTCAGGGTGAAAGTTAGGACTAGAAACGCAGACGCGGAGACACGATATTAATAATAGGCGCAGTCACAGGAGTGAAGGGAGGAAAGAGAGCGGAAGGGAAGGAAGGGGCAGGAGAGGGGAAGGAAGAAGAGAAATTTACACAAGAGCACACGTTTAATCTGAAAAAGAAAATGTCTCATACATATAATTAAAATATGGATTCCACTAATTCTTACCTTTCTGTGAGCTGGCAAGAGTTATGCTACTCATTTTATAGGGAAGAAAATAAGGTCCAAACATTCATTAATTTAACCAGTATTTATTAAGTACCTACTAGGTATGAGCACTCAACAAGGCCCTGAGGATTCAGTGGTGAGGAATTCAGTCCAAGACTCTCCTCTCATAGTACTTATATTCTCATGGGGTAAACAGTCAACAAATAAGAAATGAATAGTTAATCTGATAATTACAATTCAAGTGCTATGAAGGAAATGAGTGGGGTGATGAAACAGAGAACCAGGGGGAAGCCACTTTAGACGGGGGGCTAAGGGAAGGCCTCCCTGTAGAGGTGACCTTTGCCTTGAGACTTAGGAACTAAGGTAAAAAGAAGTGGCAAAAATCACTACAACTCAAAAGCGAACACAAGGTCCTGAGGCAGAAAAGGACTTGGTGTGTTCAAGGAACACGAACAGCCCAATGTACTGTTGCTCAGTGAATAAACTGGAGAGTGGAAAGAGATACGGTTGGATGAGAAGGACTTTGTAAACCACAGTAAATAATCAAGGCTTTACTCTCTGAAGGAATGAGAAGCCAAGAGAAGGGTCTTAAGCAGGGAAGGGACATAACCCACTTAATAGCTGCAGCTTGAAAAGATTAGAGAACAGCAAGGGTGGAAGACGAGGAAGTAGGAAATGAGGGCAGCCTGGCCCCAGGTAGTGGGCTGGAGATGGAGAGAAAAACAAGAATCTGAGATATAGTGAACCTGAAACCAACAGGACTTGCTGCTGGGAAGGGACAGAGAGGGAAGAGACAACGGAGTCAAGGATAATTTCCACATTTGGGGCTTTCAGCACCTAAGTGGATGATGGTACCATACTCTGAGAAGGAGAAGAGTGGGGAGGGAGCCCCTTTGGGCACGGGGACAGCAGGGGCACAGGCGTGGGTTGAGAAGGTGGCTGTCAAAGACTCCATGTTGGAAATATTAAGTTTGAGAGGAATATTAGGCACCCAAGTAAAAGTCCCAAATTGGTGATTGACTGTACCTACATCTAAAATTTTGAAATTTGTTGGGATATAGAAGTGATTTAAAATCTTGGGACTGGATAAGTTTATAAGGGAAGAAAAGAGAATGGATCGAGAAGAAAATCTGACCAGGAACTAAGTCCCAAGGGCAGAGGATTCACTTCCTCTGGCCCCTTCCACGAACCAGGATCAGACTTAGCAACTTTTTTTTTACATAATCAGGTAGTATTGGGGTAGCCAGGGGCCAAGGCCAGAACTCAACTAAGGGGAGGTAGAGTTATGAATATTGCTAGTGGGTTCAGTAAACCACATTTCTGTGGTTCAGTCTCTTCCTCACATAGTTGTTACTGCTAACTGCCTCTGTATAGGAAGGGCTGCCAGGACCTCTCCAACTGCCACATTACTTGTGGATTCTACATTATATGTAACAAGCACAGGCAGTTAGCAATACTTGTGCCTTACTTTTATAAGGAAAAACTCTATGGCAATATTTAACTTTTTCATCACCTGAAGACATCTGAAATGCAAATTGCTTCTATATTCAACAAAGTCCTGGGCAATTGTGACCATAGTTCATGGACAGTCATATGACAATGCAACTATATGAAGTGAGGACAAAGGGCTACAAACACTGTTTTAAAATTTTAATAAGTATTCAGAACATGTGCCTTTTACGGCTTGTTCCCTTAATTGCATTGGAGAAAAAGCTGGCGCCACAACACCTAAAACTATTGACTACTGCAATAGGTTGCAAGTTAGGAATATGCCACCTTGATTGTTTTTTAAGAATCTAGGTGTTACAAAATCTTGTCCCCATTATAATTGTTCAAGCCTTGCAACATGGGTACGATGACATTGTGAGAACCCTAAAATATATTTTGAAGAGTTGGAAGAGAAACTTGAGCATAAATAAAAAGTTTAAAAGTTCATGAAGTTCCAATGCACCATTTTAACTGCAATTTTGAAAGACATGTGTAACTGTAATATTTCAGCAAAATAAGTGAGAAACAACAGAGTGAATTGGACTGCTATGAAAAGTTCCTTCTTTTGGTATCTTTAAACTTATTTATTAAAGAATTAAAGGGGAAATTCAGGTAAAAAAATTAATGGACTATGAAACAAAAACAATAAAGATGAGAGATGAAATAAGTAGAAATTATTCTGACATCACAAAGCAAATGGTAACAAAAATAATTTCAGATCATACCAAAAGCAGTTATTCATTAATGGAAAAAGATAAATTTAAAATAGAAATTAAGAATAGGCTTTGGATTGATTGATAATCCCATTAATGACAAGGAGTGAATCTTTTGAGCACATGGAAAGAAATTAAATCTCTTGCTGATCTGGTGCAAAATACTAAGGATGACCAAGCTAACATAAACCTCAAACTACTCCCCTACAGTGAAGATATTGACGACAAATCGTTAACGAGTGTTGTTGTCATTTCAGAGTAATTGTGATTAACTGCTGCACAAAAAATTTGAAATGTCCTAAAATTTTATAACTTAAATATGCAAGAAACTTGATAGAAGTTACACAAGTTGACCCTCCTAAAATTTTATGTGGCATTGCCAATATTCAATTAGAAAGCTAAAAGGAAAGTCACTAAACTAAACATAATATACAACAAATTCTGTCCAACTCGAAGAAATACTGAATTATTTTTCTAGGCTCTCTATAGAAAACATTCCAAAATCATCATCATGTAAAGAGGTGACCAAAAACTATGCAGCCAAAACTGTAGGGAGAAATGTATTATAGAATCATGTCAGACAGTTAACTAACAAAAAATATCACTGTATGGATTTTTTTAGGATTTCATGATGATTGTGCTATGTATACACTTTTCAAAAATAATTGTAATTTCTTTTCTTTTTCTGAATAAGTATTTACTTTCATACTTAATTTTGTATTTATAATTTTGCATCTGTTTATTTAAAGAATGCACCCTGCATTGTGTAAGCTTCAGGCCCCATGAATCCTGGATTCATCTGTAACTGAGGCCTTTGATTATTTGGCTGTTGAACAGAGAAAGAGAAACACTATGACAGCGGTCCCCAAACTTTTTGGCACCAAGGACTGGTTTCAGGAAAGACAACTTTTCCATGGACGGGGGTGGAGGCAGGGCTCAGGCAGTGACGCAGTGATGGGGAGTGGCTGTAAATACAGACGAAGCTTCACTTGCTGGCCCACTGCTCACCTCCTGCTGTGAGACACCCCCACACACACCCCCCATTCCTGTTTCATGGAAGACAATTTTTCCACAGATGGAGAGAGGAGGTGCATGCAGTGCAGCTCTGCGGCCCGGTCCCTAACAGGCCATGGACCAGTACTGGTGCACGGACTGGGGGTTGGGGGCTGCAGAACTATGAGAGTGTGCCTTCTCAAAAGCCAAGAGAAGAGACTCCTTCGAGAATGATGGCAGCTGTGCCAAACGCTCCTGAGAGTTTAAGGCAGAGGTTGTGATGTGTTCTTTGGATTCAGCAACCTGAGTGTGCTGTTGACCTTAACAAGATCAGGGTCACCAGAGTGCCAAAGATGAAGCCAAGTTGAAGAGCAAGTTGAAGAGCAAGCTGGTCATGTGTAATATTCAATTATACTGTGCTAGGTTTTCTCTGGTTTCCTCTCCAGATCAATTGTCCATTCTCTCCTATCCTGCTTGACTTGAGGAGCTGACTTCTATCAACCCCTTCACCGCCCTTGCTCCTGGCTTCCCTTTGGGTCAGCCAGTTGAAGGTGTTGGTAGAAGACTGGGCCATGGTTCGTGGCTAGACTCCTCTGCCTGTGATCATACAGCCTGTGGGTGGCTACAGCTCTCCCAGGGTCCAACAATAGTGGTCTCCTTTTCCCTTCAGGCCTGGGGAAGGAATAGCTTTCTACTCTTGCTAGCACCTGAGTATTTCAACATTCCATACTGGTTCTCTTAACCTTACCCACTTCTCTGAAAATAATCCCTCCTTAAATGGTCTCCAGTTAAACCTTTGAATCAGGGTTAATTGGGTTAATTCACCCCGCCAGGACCTGACTGATACACATGCTGACTTTTCTACTTATAAACCAGTCTGTGTAGCCCTAATTGGCTGCAGGCATTGAAGACCTTTACAAGTGCAGCTCCTGAGACTAGTATAATCAGGTGTGACAGCATAAGAGCTCTAGCAGGGACAAGGGTTGGGATTTAGTTCTGCAAGTCTAAGGCAGTATCTGATATTTCTAGGTACTGACAGGCCTGAGATTTTCCTCTAACCCTTAACCCAAAATGTTGGTTGGACTTCATGGCCAGGGTCTGCACTGGTCTTGTGAGAAAAGGCAAGTGCTCATACTTTTGCTGGACCACTCCCCCCAAGCCAAGTCCCTATGCTCAGGCCCTTTCTACATGCCTAGCTCTCCCAGAGGCTGCACCCTGCTTGCAGACCCCCAGGCAGTGGCAGGATTCCTACCACTCTGCAGCCAGAATCACAAAATTGCCACAAACGTACCTATGAGTATAATTCAGCCAGGAACTACCAATCAGCTCCCCACACACAGATCAGATTCTCTTGTAGATTGAACTAAACTGAATCAACTCAGGTTTGTTATAATAAAATTGTGGTTTCAGTTCCTATGAAAAGCCAGTCCCACAGTCAAGTTAATCCCTCATCCCCACCTGTCCACATTCCCAGTGACTCCCTTTTCCCATCAACCCCATCTCCTCCTCAGACCTGCTGGTTCTGAGAAAAGTGATCAGTTCTGAGAAATAGTTCTTCTACTCAGAGAGTGTATTCTGCATGAAATTTCCCTGTGGATGTCAGGAATTGGCACTAGTTTAATAGTTATACATATTAAAAAAGGAAAATCTCATCTGTACCCCATCTTTGATGTATCTTAACACTTTCTTTCTCAGGAAGATGATTAGAAAATGGCTGTCTGATTCTGTCATTCCTTGACTTTTTTTTTTTGAGACTGCTTCTCACTCTGTCACCCAGGCTGGAGTGCAGTGACGTGATCCTAGCTCACTGCAGCCTTGAATTCCTGGGCTCAAGCGATCTCCCGACTCAGCCTCCCAAGTAGCTGGGACTACAGGTGCGCGCCACCACACCTAGCTAATTTTTCTTTCTTTTTCTTTTTTTTAATTTTAGAGCCTGTGTTGCTCAGGCTGATGTGGAACTCCTGAGCTCAAGCATCCTCCCGCCTTAGCCTCCCAAAGTGCTGGGATTACAGGTGTGAGCCACTGTGCCCGATCCCACACCCTAAATTTAAATCCTTTACTTGTTCTCCAGAGTGTTGGGAGACAAGTTTAAATTTCCTTGTTTAATACACAGACCCTTCATCACCTGAACTCCACCCACCTCTCCAGCTTCATTTCTTGCCATTCTTGAGCTAAGCTCTTTGATGCAGCTGTTTCCAACCACCTAATTCCCAACCACATTGTGCTCTTCCGTGCCTCTTTGGCATGCACATCACATCCACCCTACTCTAAATTCCCTTCCCCTACTTCCCTCTGCAAAATCCGCTCACCCTTCAAGACTCACCTCAAGCATTTCCGCCTCTAGGGAACTTTCCTTTATTCTCCAGTGAATAAAGTAGCTCGTACTTCATTTTTCTATTTGTATAGCACATAAAACCAACACACTTAATATAACAACAATCAGTTATTTATCTTGATTACTAGCCTATAAATTTCTGAGGGAATTATTCATTTTGATATTTGCAGCATCTAAGACAATGCCTGACACTTAGCAGCACTTAAATGTGTGTTGAATAAATGAACGTACACGTTTTGACTGAACAGATCAAGAGGAATGAGGGGAAATTGGGGATGGGGAAGAGGAAACAACAAACCTATGAGAAACGACATAGATTTGTGAAAACATGAGAGGAAAATGTTGAGAATATGTAACCTAGGAAAGACAAGATGTAAGATACTTATATATTTCTGACACATTATCACAATATATATGACCCATTATCACAATTATATACAGGTGTACTTAAAGAGATGTGCTGAAATTGTATCAAAGGAGTGTACATAAACAAGAAGAAATATTTTTACCGTAACTGTGACTATACAAAATGATTTCCTTAATAAATTTTTTAAAATGTTATGCCTAGAAATATTAAAAAATAAAATGCAAAACCATCTTGCTTAATAGTTGGAGTAGACATTTGCCTGAGGGAAAAATGGAAATAGGGTCATCATTTTAAAGTTGCAAATATCATCCAGTCCACTTAGCTGTGTCGGGAGAGTGTAGCAGTAAAGACCACAGGCTTGAAGTCTGTTCTTACCCTGGGTTCATTTCTTGCTACTTATTTCTTACCACTTTACTACTTGCTAGTTTTGTGGTCTGGGTTAAGCTACTTAACTTAAACATGGCTTGGTTTTATTATCTGCACAACAAGGATAATAGTTGAAGCTACCTCATAGAGTGGTTGTGAGGATTAAATGACATAACACAAAATATAGCACATAAGATCTCAATAACATCAACTTTTATTATCATCAACATTATTGTTTTACATAGAAGAAAGCTATGTCCCAGAGAGATACAGTGACATACCCATGGTCATATAACCAGTTACTGATTGAGCTAGGACTGGAATCAGGTATTCAGATACGCATTTTACTTCTCTTTCCATGACAAAGGGGCTAGGAACTGAATGAACCAAATGTTGCTTAGCTCATGTACAGTACAGAGTGAAAAACTGCGTTAGGAATTCAAAATTGGAATCACCTAACCTGCAACCTTTATTAATAAAAGGATTAAAGTTTCATTTTTGTTAGCCTTAACTTTTTAATTACAAAAAGCAAAACACTTTTCTGAGGCAAGCTATTTGAAGCCCTTCTTTCAATGACAAAAGCTTTAACATTGCTTCCTTATTTAAAGCTGGAATTTTTTAAGGCTTTGAAAAGGAAAGTTAAATTGACATTATGACCTGCAAAACAGAACAGAAAATTTCTTGGCTTTCTGAGTTCATTACCTCTAAGAAGCTTCATATCTATTATTTAGGAAAAGCTGAATGATGGAGTGTTTCTTCTTACACCTGGATGTTTGATGTCAAGTAGATCGAAGGAAAGCCATGAGACTTCAATTCGTACACTCAGCTCAGGAGATGTGAGTGCTTTGTTAGACAGCTGGAAGCCCAGGGCTAGGAGGTCTAATGTTTAAAGTTTAATATTTTTCTTTTGATGAATGCATCTGGAAAATGGTCCTTAGCCATCTTTCTAAAATTCATTTTTGCTTGGAATTTTTTCTTTAAGAAATAAAATGGAGCTAGATTTAGCTACAAGAAGAAAGCTCAAAAGATTATAAATAAGAGTCATGAAGATTCATGAAATCATCAATCCATTCATATTTATAGAGTGCATGTGCCTCTAGTATTTCTAAGATGATTATTTCACAGCAAGGGTCAAGGTTTCCTGTTAGTAATCTCTGCCCTCTAAGATTCAATTCACAGTAATCTTTTTCTTCCTACATTGCATGGATTAAGTCTTCTCCTCCAGTGTGACGGATTTTTTAAAAACCTAATGACTAGGTGATTGCAAACCTTCTCTCCAGTATTATAAATAACAATGCCTCATTTCTGGCTGAATATTAAGAATTTTCACTGTGCTTGCTGTTTAAAATATCTTTTAAATGTCCGCAATTGAATTAAAGCCTTATGTTCAATCATGAACCATGAAATTAGTTGGTATTACCAATGTTCTGCAACTCAGGCCCTGAAAAAAAAATTAAAAGACTGCAGTGCAAAATTACTGAAAAGAGTCTCAACTAAAAGTGGGGCTTTGTGCTTTCAAAAGGCCTTGATTGCATCACTAACCTTATCAAAGGGTAAAACAAAAAGCAAGCAAAAGAACACCACCCATATACATGATTCTTCATTTTACAAACACAAACAAGCAAAAATTTCCAATTTTAAATGATGTAAAAATAGATTTTATGTGACAGAGAATGTCAGGAACTTAAGTCTTTTTCTTTCAATTTTTAAAAACAACATTAAGATTGTGTTTACATATAAAAGCCTATTTATATTTTGGGCAAATTCCTGGTACATTCAGTCAATGTACTCATCACTGCATCCAAACCACAGGGCATTAAGCAGACTACTCACCCCTAGTCTGAACTTGCCTGAAAGCCATCCCATTCCTGAATCATCAGGTCCTTACCAATAGCACTCCCTCTATGTAACAAAAACAGTTACCACGATTTGGCTCCTTGCTACACAAGAAAGGTCTGTGGGGACTGCAGCCTCAACATTGCCTGGAAATATGTTAGAAATGCAAAATTTCAGACCCTATTCCCAGACCTCCTGAAGCACAATCTACATTTTAACAAGATCCCAAGTAAATCAAATGCATATTAATGTTTGAGAAGCACTGATTTAGTTGATTGCCCTAAAAGTGTAAATTTCTTCCCTAATTGCCTAAAATAATACCTGGGAAGAAAATTGAGCAATGTTTTTGAGAGATAAAAGTTTATGGCACCTACCATGTGCACTTTTAGACTTTACTTCATTTAAACTTCATTTAAAAATCCCTGCAAGGTATATTTATTCTCATTTTTACATTGTAGGAACTAAGTGCCCCGTCAAAGATTACACAACTAATAAATGCTGGAGCCAAGATCCCAAATGAGGCCTGTCTGGCTCCAACATTTCCCATCTCTTTTCCATTACAGCACACTACCCCTTATCTTGCTCATTTTTTAATACCACTTAGAACCATTAAATGTCTTCAATATGGGCCTTAGATTGAACTTTATCATCAAAGCTCATTTATTAAACTCACTTGGTTTGTACTTATGTTTTTGCATTTTGTGTCCAAGGCTGCCCTGTGTTGGTCATATCCTCAGCATAGCAAGCTGAACTGTTTGTCATGCTGCCTAAGGTCTGTTGATGGCATGTCCTTTCCCATTGACCTCAGAATTTATCCTTTCAGTCATTTACAGATGAAAATATTTTCAAGGTTTTTCACACATAAAACGGTCTCAAAATCTTATCAAACATGGCCATTAAAAATTATATAGGAATCCTGCAAATGGTCTCTGCCTAGCTACATCAGCAAGAATTATCATTTTTTTCTTTGGAGGGGATGTGTATCCTGCACAAAAGGTCCACCCTGGCCACCAATCATGCCATCGCCCTTCCACAACTACAAATAAACTCTAATTCAGTCACTTGCCAGATTAGATTCTGAATCTGGTTTTCAGAAATCTGCGGCTATATTAGTTAAGTATTTCTTTTCAGGGAAATCACAGAAGACTTCTAGTGACTAGTCTGCATCTTGAATTAGGAATTTTAATTTCTGAGCTTATCATTTTTTTTCTCAAAAAGTGAGTGAACATAGAAGCAACCAGTCAAAACTATTATACTCTTTATTCACAATAAAATATTGTATGGCAACAAATATGTGGTCACCCAAAGATTTACCTTCTTTCTATAGGCACTTGATTACCAGAGGGAACAAGTGAAAAATTAAATAATTGTTTTGCCCTACTTGCCATGAACTACTAGTGCCGCCTTTACCAATGTAAACAAGTCATTATTGCCTTTAAATCTAATCAGATCAGGGATTCAATTTCAGATAACCCAGAACTATTTCAGTCACCTCCCTTTCTAAGGTTCTGTCCTCTGGAACCACTTCTAATAGTGATTTCTGTATCAGTTCGGCTTTGACCAGAGAAGCAGAACCACTCTAAATGATAGAATAGAAACTGAGAGATTTGCTATAGGATTAGACCTCACTCATTCATGGGACTTGATGGGGCAGTCTATAAAGGCTGATGCCTCTGCATCTAGGGTTGAGCCTAAAGTTGCTCTAGGAGAGCCAGCCTACTGGTCAGGAAAGAAAGCTGGATGTGGATGAGAACAGACAAACTGGAACCTACAGGAAAGTACTGAAATCCACAGGAAACTAGAACTCATGTCTCTCACCAACTCCAACCTCAATGCTGGGGGTGACTTCCCATGGAACTGCACATATACTTGGCCCAGAGCTCTGAGAAGCAGAAGGAGGAGATCTCTCCAGATCTGAAGGAACTGCCAATCCAGGTGCTATTCCAACAAGGAGAGCAGGTAGATGACCTGGAACTACCACAGTACCTGGCCCTAAACTAATCTTCAGAGTGTTAAAAATACAGTTTCTCTTATACTTCCATCTTTCAAATCATGTGCTAAATGCTTCTGTGGCCAACATGAACCCAGGACTACATGGAAAGAGAAATTTCTGGGAAATGGGGAACGTAGTTCTATCTTAAGTAAGTTGAAGCAGTACAAAGCCAACATAAAAAGCCACTAGCTAACACTTTCTGTAAATACCAAGGATAACTCACATAGAGAAACACAGAAATACTTTTTAAAAATTTCCCCACTATGTGTACTTTTAACCTGCAGGATTCTTTATGAAGAAAAAAGTAGGATGCCTAGGATTCATTAGTTAAATTCCATAGCTCTCTCAGAGTGCTACAATCCACATTAATTTATGAAATGTTCTGAATGCCACTCAAATTAATTTGTCCATTGAACTCTTTTTTTCCCTCATAATAACTTTTAACATCCTATAAGACTATATTCCACAAAATGAACATTAGAAAACACCGCCTTAGAGAATTATCTAAAACAAGGATGGTAAAAAGCTTTCATCTCACATGCTTACAGTGTGTCTTAGTCAGTTTGGGCTACTGTAACAAAATACCATAAAGTGAGTGGCTTCTAAACCACAAAAATATATTTTTCATGATTCTAGAGGCCAGCAAGTCCAAGATCAAGGTTCTGGCAGATTCAGTGTCTGATGAGGGCCAGTTTTCTGTTTCGTAGATGGTGCCTTCATGCTGTATCTCCACATGATGGAAGGGGTGACCGAGCTCCCTTGGATCTCCTTTATCCTTATAAATGGGCACTAATCCCATTTACGAGGGCTTCACTCCCATGACTTCATCAACTCCCAAAAGTTTCTACCTCCTAAAACCATCACTTCAGGGGTTAGGATTTCAGTACAGGTGACCCTTGAGCAACACAAGTTTGAACTGCAGTAGTCTATTTATACATGGATTTTTTAAAATAAAAGTTACACTGAGTGTGCTGCCTCCTCCCCCACCTCCTCCACCTCTTCTGCCTCTGCCACCCCTGAGACAGCAAGACCAACCCCTCCTCTTCCTCCCTTTCCTCAGTCCACTCAATGTGAGGACAACAATGAGGATGAAGATATTTATTATGATCCACTTCCACTTAATGAATAGTAAATATATTTTCTCTTCCTTACGATTTTCTTAGTAACATTTTCTTTTCTCTAGCATACTTTATTGTAAGAATACAATATACAATATATGTAACATACAAAATATGTGTTAATTGACTGTTTATGTTATCAGTAAGGCTTCCAGTCAACAGGAGGCTATTAAGTTAAATTTGGCAGGGAGTCAAAAGTTATACATGGATTTTCAATGGCACAGGGGGTCAGTGCCCTTACCCCCTGTGTTGTTCAAGGGTCAACTGTATATGAATTTTGCAAGGAAACAAACATTCATACCATAGCACAGTGGGTCCTTGAAACAGGGTATTGAGAAGATTTGGAAGTCTGAATGCCAGCTTCATGGGGGGCGGGGGAAACATGATCAATTAGTAATGTCTGCTCTAGCCATGCAATGGAGAAAAGATAGCAGGAGCATATTTGCCAACATTGACCTCTGTGGCAATAATTAACCTTAACCAGCAATAATGTCAAGTCTAGAGCCAAGGGGAAATACTGAACCCCATAAAACTTGCAAAAAAAAGTATAGATTATTACTCTAAACTGGTTTTTTATTCTATTTCATTTCTTTGCTCACTGAGCTAACTGCTTTTTTTAAATCATTAAGTCAACTTTTATTTGAATGAGTTGAATTAAAACAGCAAGAATTGACTCAAAGATATATCTTGACTACTTGCTATATATTAAATTGGACTGGATATGACCCCATATTAAAGAAATGTTATGATGCTGGCTTTTTATTCTTCTTATCATGAAGTTTGTTATATATTCTGGATATATGTTCTCTATTGGAAATATGTGCTGAGAATATTTTCTTCCAGCCATGGGCTTCCTTTTCATTTTCTTAACGGTGTCTTTTAAAAAGAAGAAGTTTTTAATTTTGATGAAATCCAATTTATCAAATTTTTTATGGTTCATATTTTTTGTGTCCTATTTAAGAAGTCTTGGCCTACCTTAAAGTTGCATCAATTTCCTCCTATGTTTTCTTCTAGAAGTTTTATAGTCTTAGGATTTATGTTTAGGTCTATGAACCATTTAGAAAGGATTTTTGTGTATCATGTGAATAGGATTGTTCAATAGGGAAAGGAAAACCTTTTCCAAAAATGTTCTGGAACAACTGAATAGCTATATGGAAGCTTGACCCCTATTTCATGCCATATACAAAATTAATGTGAGACAGATAATAAGCCCAAACATAAATGATAAAAATATAAAACATTTAGAATAAATGTATGGAAATTTTATTTCATAAAAACAATCAAAAATAATCAGTGGTGGGAAAGGAAGGAAGCATGGAAGAAACAAGGACAGCAGAATATATTTTATTCCTAACTTCAAGTTACACAAGTTCTTCTTAGGGAAAAAAAATTTTACCCACATGAAAAATGAATTGAGTGTAGAAGGGAATAGTAACCCAAGAGAACAATTTAAAAGAATCTACAACTTAGTACAGGATTGAACGTCTATTGAGTTAAAAAGATGAGTTTCCTTTTTTTTTTTTCAGCACAGACAGGATCTCATTATATTGCCCTCGCTCAGCTAACTCCTATGGCTAAATAGTCTCTACTCCTGGGCAACCTTACATACCTTCTCTAGCAAGATGAAATTTTAGTTAAACTTTTTTAAAAGTTAGCTATACTTAGCTATATTCATTAATATAATAAATGTATGTATCTCAAGTATTTATTTTGGTGTGATTTATCCTGAATTATACTTCAACCAAATATTCTATTTCTAGGAACTTGAAGTCAAATTGCTGCGTTTATGAGATTAAACAGGTGTGGTTTATCCTCAACTGTCCTCAATGCCTACAGATCAAATTTAGGTAATAATATTAACAGCAATTAATTTTGCATGGAACATTGCTATTTACAAAGCAATTTCATAAGCTTTATCATATTAACAGGTTTAGGTATAACTTCTGCTGTTCAAAAAATTTAAAAATCTAAAGAAGTCTGTCAGGAGATGTTTTCCACTACAGTTCTCCACATTTTAGAAATCTGAATGAGGCTAAAAAGGTAAAAATATAGAAACACTCTAGCTGAATGCTCACTTGTGGACATGACAGTCTCCTTAATAAGCACATATTTCTACAGAACAGTGAAGTGTTATAGTTGCCTTGTTTATTCAAAGCAACATAGAATTCTATTCTTGGCTCATTCAAAGCAAACTCAGAAATTCAGATAGAGATTTGAGCAGTCAGAAGTGCTTCCTGGCGTCCACTAGAAAAGTTGAGTTCATCATGATAGCTGCTAGGTCAAGTCTCATGCCAAGTAGAAAGCTAATTATTTCACAAATACCTAGTTCAGCTTTAAGTACAACAGATCCCTGTAAATTGTAAAGTTCCTCATGTAAGTTCTCATTTCTAAGAGCCATTGAGAACATCATGGTTTTTGAATCACTTATTTCTCAATTCACGGACAAGAATACATCTTAAATATACACATCACATTTAAAAAGGCAAATATTAAACTACTATATCCTGAACAATTTCAACTCTACCCATAATCACAAAAAAAAGGCTTGCCTTAAGATAGCAAAAGTGCTGACCTAAAGAAATAAGTGATAAAATGGCAGCCCAAAGTCTCTAGGGTCACAAATGGTGCTTTGACAGGAATATGATGAAAATTTTGTGGAAAGTTTTGACACTATTCTTGCTGCCACTGTCCTCAAAAATACTCCTGTCACAGATGCTGTTGGTTGCCACTCAGATGTCCTTCTCTGGGGTGGTCCAACCATCCCCCAGCTGTGTGGGTATTAGCTGCTAATGGCTCACACCTCAGCCTGCTCCAGAGACTGCCTTGACCGGTGGGGGCCAACTCACCTGGAGACTCCTGGGAGGTGACATCCTACCCTCAGAAGTGGCCCATAGCCAATACCAACTGAGTCGGGGTACAACAGCTCAGCCCCCTTACCTCTGGGGAAAACACTCTCTGTGATGCAATTCATGCTCTAGTATAGCTTGCTGTAGAATTAAGCTAAGGCTAGACTCCTCCTGAAACTATATTTTTGCCTAGCGTATACTTCTGCCCTATCTTGTTTCCCTCAGTTTCTTACAGGTTACTCCTGAGAGCACACCCTATTAATCTTTACAGTTTTTTTTTTTTTACAGTTGTTACATCCTGAGAGCAACCTATAAGCATTTACATGTTAGCGACCCATTCATGCCATATACAAAATTAATGTGAGACAGATAATAAGCCTAAACATAAACGATAAAAATATAAAACATTTAGAATAAATGTATGGAAATTTTATTTCATAAAAACAATCAAAAAATAATCAGTGGTGGGAAAGGAAGGAAGCATAGAAGAAACAAGGACAGCAGAATATTAACAATTGTTGAGCTGTGTAATGGATTGGTGGGGGTTCATAATGCTACTCTGTTTATACGTGTACAAATATATACATGTGTAACTTATATATAGTGAGCTGATTTTCAACAAAGGTGCCAAGGGGAATGAATAACCT
The DNA here is from genome assembly GCA_023783475.1 of Daubentonia madagascariensis. NCBI lineage: Eukaryota > Metazoa > Chordata > Mammalia > Primates > Daubentoniidae > Daubentonia > Daubentonia madagascariensis. Next base: position 7,371,948 of record JAKFHU010002220.1, read on the forward strand.
TTCCAACGAGTAGCTGCGGAACAACTGGATATTCATATGAAAAAATAAATGAACCACAATCCTATTCACATGATACACAAAAATCCTTTCTAAATGGTTCATAGACCTAAACGTAAATCCTAAAACTATAAAACTTCTAGAAGAAAACATAGGAGGAAATTGATGCAACTTTAAGGTAGGCCAAGACTTCTTAAATAGGACACAAAAAATATGAACCATAAAAAATTTGATAAATTGGATTTCATCAAAATTAAAAACTTCTTCTTTTTAAAAGACACTGTTAAGAAAATGAAAAGGAAGCCCATGGCTGGAAGAAAATATTCTCAGCACATATTTCCAATAGAGAACATATATCCAGAATATATAACAAACTTCATGATAAGAAGAATAAAAAGCCAGCATCATGATAGGCAAAAAACTTGAATATTTACTTCACAAATGAAGATATATGAATGGCTGATAAGAACATGAAGAGATATTCGACATTGTCATCAAAGTTCAAATTGAACCACAAGAAATCAATACAGCCACTAGTATGGCTAATAGTGAGAATATCTAACAACTCCGAGTGTTGCTAAGATATAGACTAACTGCTATGCCCACAAACATGAAAACATGGAGGAAATGGACAAATTCTTAGAAACACACTACCTCCCTAGGCTCAACCAGGAAGAAACAGAATTTCTAAACAGACCAATATCAAGCACCAAAATTGAAACAGTAATTAAAAATCTACCCACAAAAAATAGTCCCGGACCAGATTGGTTCACACCTGAATTCTACCAAGCCTACAAAGAAGAACTGGTGCCTATACTGCAGAAATTATTTGAAAATATCCAGAAGGATGGAATCCTCCCAAACTCATTCTATGAAGCCAATATCACCTTGATACCAAAGCCAGGAAGGACACAACAAAAAAGAAAACTACAGACCAATATCCCTTATGAATATAGATGCAAAAATTCTCAATAAAATCCTTGCAAACCGAATTCAAATGTACATCAAAAAAATAATCCATCACGATCAGGTGGGCTTTATTCCCGAGATGCAGGGATGGTTCAACATATGCAAATCTATAAATGTAATTCACCATATAAATAAAAGCAAGAACAAAGATTATATGATCCTTTCAATAGATGCAGAAAAGGCTTTTGACAAAATCCAGCACCCTTTTATGATAAGAACTCTTAACAATATAGGCATAGATGGCTCATTCCTAGAAACTATTAAAGCCACATATAATAAACCCACAGCCAATATCATACCGAATGGGGAAAAATTGAAGGCATTCCCCCTTAAAACTGGCACCAGACAAGGGTGCCCACTATCTCCACTTCTTTTCAACATAGTGCTGGAAGTCCTGGCCACAGCAATTAGACAAGACAGAGGAATCAGGGGCGTCCAGATAGGGGCAGAAGAGGTCAAACTTTCACTATTCACAGACGATATGATATTATACATAGAAAACCCCAAAGATTCAACCAAGAGATTACTGGAATTGATAAATGAATTCAGCAAAGTCTCAGGATACAAAATTAATACACACAAATCCATAGCCTTCATATATGCTAATAACAATCAAGCCGAGAAACAAAGTAAAGATGCTATACCTTTCACAATAGCAACAAAGAAAATTAAATATTTAGGAACATATCTAACTAAGGAGGTCAAAGACCTATATAGAGAGAATTATGAAACACTGAGAAAGGAAATTGCAGAGGATGTAAATAGATGGAAAGCCCTACCATGCTCTTGGATAGGCAGAGTCAACATAGTAAAAATGGCTTTGCTACCTAAATTAATTTACAGAATCAATGCAATCCCTATCAAAATATCAACGTCATTTTTTGCCGATCTAGAAAAAATAATTCTACACTTCATGTGGAACCAGAGAAGACCCCATCTAGCCAAAGCAATCTTATGCAAAAAGAACAAATTGGGAGGCATCTGTCTACCAGACTTCAAACTATACTACAAGGCTATAGTAACCAAAACTGCATGGTATTGGCACAAGAACAGACACATAGACCAATGGAACAGGACTGAGAACCCAAATATAAAACCAACCTCATACAGTCACCTGATCTTTGACAAATTCCAGAAAAACGTACACTGGGGAAAAGAATCCCTATTCAACAAATGGTGCTGGGAAAATTGGATGGCCATATGTAGAAGACTGAAACTGGACCCACACCTCTCACCTCTCACAAAAATCAATTCACAATGGATAACAGATCTAAACCTAAGACATGAAACCATAAGAATTCTCGAAGAAAACGTTGGAAAAATTCTTATGGACATTGGCCTAGGCAAAGAATTTATGAAGAAGACCCCCAAAGCAATCACAGCAGCAACAAAAATAAATACACGGGACCTGATCAAATTGAAAAGCTTCTGCACAGCCAAGGAAACTATCACTAGAGTGAACAGACAACCTACAGAATGGGAGAAAATATTTGCATGCTACTCCTCTGATAAAGGGCTGATAACCAGAATCTATACAGAACTTAGGAAAATCAACAAGAAAAAATCAAACAACCCTATTAAAAAATGGGCAAAGGACATGAACAAAAACTTTTCCAAAGAAGACAGAATGATGGCCAGCAAACATATAAAAAAGTGCTCAACTTCTCTAATTATCAGGGAAATGCAAATCAAAACCACAATGAGATATCACTTAACTCAGTGAATTGGCTCATATCAAAAATCCCCAAATAACAAATGTTGGCGGGGATGTGGACAGATAGGAACACTCATACACTGCTGGTGGGACTGCAAATTATACAACCTCTATGGAAAAGAGATACAAGATACCCAAAGAATTAAACAGTAGAATACCATTTGACCACGAATCCCACTACTGGGTATTAATCCAAAGAAAAAAAAGACATTTTCAATAAGACATCGCCTCAAATGTTCATAGCACAATTCACAATTGCAAAGTTGTGGAAACAACCCAGGTGCCCATCAATACACGAGGATCAATAAAGTGTGGTATAGTATACCTGGGATATTACTCAGCAATAAGAACAACAGTGATTACACATCTGGTATTATCCTGGTTGGAGCTAGAACCCATTCTTGAAGCAAAGGTCACAGGATTGGAAAAAAAGCACCACTGGTACTCACCAACTAAACGGTACTAACTGATGGAACTTACATCACACAGGGCAATAACATTCACGGGGCGGGGGAAGGGGAGGGGGGGAAGGGAGTGGGAAACTTTGGGAGGGAGCACAGTTTGGGAGACGACCACGATTGTGGCTCTGACACGGGCAGAACAGGGGCAATGTGTATGGCCAAAGTGTTGTACCCCCATGATATTCTGAAATTAAAAAAATAAATTAAAAAAAAAAAAAGATATAGAGCAACTGGAACTTTCATCCATTGCTGGTAAGAATATAAACTAGTACAACCATTTTGGGAAAAGACTTTTTTTAATGGTAATTCTAATTTATTTATTTATTTATTCATTCATTCATTCATTCAGAATTTTATGGGGGTACATACCTTTTGGTTACGTAATTTGCTTTTGTACAGTTTGAGTTGAAGTTATAATTGTGCCCTTCAGTCAGTTAGTGTGCACTGTACCCATTAGGTATGAATTTACCCATTGTCTCCTCCCGCCTCCCACCTACTTGATTTCCCTTGAATTTTACTTGCATATGTGCACATAGGTGTTGATTGAATAGTTCCAATTTAGTATTGAGTACATGTGGTGTTTGTTTTTCCATTCCTGCAATACTTCACTTAGAAGAATGGTCTCCAGTTCCATCCAGGTTGTTATAAAAGATAATAGGTCACCATTTTTTTAATGGCTGAGTAGTACTCCATGGTATACATATACCACATTTTATTAATCCACTCATGGATTGATGGGCACTTGGATTAATTCCACATCTTTGCAATTGTGAATTGTGCTGCTATAAACATTTGTGTGCAAGTGTCTTTTTTAAAAAATGTCTTTCTTTTCCTTTGGGCAAATACCCAGTAGTGGGATTGCTGAATCAAATGGTAGTTCTACTTTTAGTTCTTTGAGGTATCTCCATACTATTTTCCAAAAGGTTGTACTAGTTTGCAGTCCCACCAGCAGTGTATAAGTGTACCTTTCTCTCCGCATCCTAGCCAGTATCTGTTGTTTTCGGACTTTTTGATAAAAGCCATTCTCACTGGAGTTAGGTGATATCTCACTGTGTTTTTGATTTGCATTTCCTTGATGATTAGAGACATTGAGCATTTTTTCATGTGTTTGTTGGCCATTACTCTATCTTCTTTTGAAAAGTTTCTGTTCATGTCCTTTGCCCACTTTTTAATGGGGCTGTTTGATTTTTTCTTGCTGATTTGCTTGAGTTCTTTGTAGATTCTGGTTATCAGGCCTTTATCGGATGTATAGCATGCAAATATTTTCTCCCATCCTGTAGGTTGCCTGTTTGTTCTATTGATTGTGTCCTTGGCTCTGCAGAAGCTTTTTAATTTGATCAGGTCCTGTTTATTTATTTTTGTTGTTGCTGTGATTGCTTTCAGGGTCTTCTTCATAAATTCTTTGCCTAGGCCGATATCTATGAGTTTTTCCAACATTTCCTTAGAATTCTTACAGTTTCATGCCTTAGGTTTAAGTCTGTTATCCATCGTGAATTAATTTTTGTGAGAGGTGAGAAGATTTTATAGTTTCTTAGAAACGTAAACATATACTTACCATAAAACTCAACACTTTACACATAGGTATTTGCCCCAGAAAAATGAAAAGATGTTTTAAAAAAAACTTTTATAGGAATGATTATAGTAGTATTACTAATAATAGCCCAAACTGAAAGTAGTTCAAATGTCCATCAATAGGTGGCTAGATAAACAAATTGGGAGGATACCTGTACAATGGGAGAATAGGGTGAGACATAGATGAAATGTGAATGAGGAATGTTGATAGTTTTTGAACGTGATTGACAGATAAATGGGGTTTCATTATGCTGTAGATGGTCCCCAACTCAACAATAGTTTGACTTAACGATTTTTCAACTTTACCATGTGATGAGCATTCAGTAGGAATCATACTTCAAATATTGACTTTTGATCTTTTCTTGGGTTAGTGATCTGCAATATGATACACACTGCCCATGCCGGAAAGGGGCAGCGAGCTAGTCAGCCACACAAGGGTAAACAACCGGCACTCTAGAGTGTAGTCTATTGTCAGATGATTTTGCCCAACTGCAGGCTAACGTTAAGTGGTCTGAGCACATTTAAGGTAGACTAGGTAAGCTATGATGTTTGGTAGGTTAGGTATATCAAATGCATTTTCAACTTATGATATTTTCAACTTAAATGGGTTTATCAGTTCACAAGCCCACTGTAGGTAGAGAAACGTCTCTATTCTGCTTACCTTCTGTATGTTTGAGGTTTTCCATAGTACTAAGCATTTTTAAAGTAACATGGCAATCATTTTCAAAAATTATAAAAATCATCTATTCATTGATCTAGTAATTCTCCTGCTGAAAAACTTATCCTAGAAAACAATCAAAAAGCAGAAATAAGCTACATGTCTGAAAACATTCATTTAATCTGATGGATAATGTTGGGAAAATTAGAAAGAGCCCAAACATATAAAAACAAAGAAATGTTCAAGAAATCATATTTACTCTATAGAATATGATGCAGCCATTATAATTCATTAAAATGAAAAATATCTAACATTTTTTCTGTACTTTCAATGTGCTAAGCCCTATTCTGAGCACTTTAGTCGACCTAACTCGTTTAATATGAATAATGTGTAAGAACATTAGTTCATGTAACAAATATTATCTACTGCACAAGTCAGGACTGTGCTAGACACTGGATACAAGAATCTTGCATCTATGTGCTAGATACAAGGATGAGCAAGAAAATGTCATCCCTAGTCTCATGGAGCTTTGGAAAGTCTTTTGGAAGATGTGAATAAATACAGAAACAACTGCAATACAATGTAATAATTGCATGGAAAGGGGGAAAATGCTTATCTTTTGATTTAAGCAGCAAAGTGAAGACATAAGTATAGTTCCTATATGATGACAGCTATGTAACAGACCAGGACTAAAGGGAAAAGTTTCATTTCTTTAAGTGATATAATTAATTATAGGGGAACTATTTAATTTTTATTTTGAATTCCATTGACTTTGCTACAATACTTTAGTGTCATAAAATCAAATCACCTATATATCAATGGATCAATTTAGTAGCAAGCAGGATTTGTTATACAGTATTTTTATTTTTTAAAATCTAATTAGTTTGACAATTTTTTCTTGGGTTTCTCCTACTAATCAGTGTAGTAGAAAATATACTTATTGGTCCTGACCCTCTATATGCTAAAAGTCTGGCTGCAAGTTGGAATCAGCAAGGGAGCTTTAAAAATCTAATGAGGCCTGGGCCCCACCCCAAATCAATTAAATCCAGATCTCTGAGGAGAGCACCCAATGATCCACTGGCAGAGCAATGGGTCACTTTTTCCATTTTTACTTAGCTCTTTGCTGAGCTCTTTCCATTCGGAGAGTTTTATATCTATAATTACTATTTTTTTTGGCTAGGAAGATAATTAAATTTACTGATGTCGACACTTCAAAAAGTGATTACACAAAATGTACCCCTTTTATTCAATTTTCCATATTCTAAACTTGTGTGCCCAGAGGGGTGTAAACTTTGGATTACTTGCTACACGCAAGGCGACAACAGGGTGCCAAGCACAATTAAGAAAGCAAAGGTAGTTACTCTCTCCCACCAGTGTTTCCATCATTCCTCAATCCACAGAAGAGACACCATATACAAAGAGGATGCTGAATGTGCACAAACTAAAAGAAACATCAGAGCTCAGAGAGGAACCTGGAAATGACAGGCTTAAACTGGGAATGGTCTTGTTACAAGTGAAATGACAAAATGACAGTTTTCCCAGTCCACCGCCCCCGTCTATCCTTCCAAAAACCCAGTGTACCAACTCACACTTCCACACACACAATTTAGAGGACTCAAAGGGTGCATGATGTCAATATTTCCTCCTTCCTTTAGAGCTGACTTTTCCTCCACAGGGCGCATAGCCGCTCACCCTCACCTATGCTCATGCAAGCTGTTGTGAATATTGGGGACTGATATTGTTGAAGGCAGGGATGATAGCTATATAACTTGCCTGATACAGTACTTAGCACAGTAACACAGGCATGTAGATGCCTAATAAGCCATGGAGTAAAATTAGCCTAATTCTGCTTAGATTCCTTATTTCATCAGCCTTTGGGGAGACAATGATAATTAGTTGAAATAGCTGGAGAATAACATTTAATCATAGAAAACCAATGCAGAAAAATTATCAAAAACAAATTGTCTTTGCCTAAGGTACATTTCCATCAGAGAAAAAGAGCAAAATTAAGCAACTGCCAAAATCCTCTAAGCCTCATGTGCAAAAATGTTGGGTTTTTTTTTTTCTTCTTCTTTTTAATATAATCACTCTGGGCAGACGTTTGACTCAAATTATCAGATGGGTCAAGCATTTCTCTAACCTTAGCAAAATAATTAATATGAGATATTTTTATAGAAACTTTCACAGTTTATTTTAATCATTAATATAAAGTATAATTAAATGCACAGCAATGACTCTCAATTGCTCGATTCTTACAGGTTTAGAGTTAAGCACTTTTTCTTATACAAAGACAGACCAACATTTTGGTTTTGATACACTGACCTGGATGATGTCCAATAGGGTAACTAAAAACAAAAGGAACTAAATTAATGCAAGCTTTGTCTAAAATAATGCAACTGGTTCAGCTGCTTGAGTTCAAATTAAGCACCTTTCTGAAAATTAAAAGTATGATTAAACAAGAGTATGGTTATAAAGAGTGGGTGGTTAGATAATCAGAATTGCAGAATAGTTACAAGCTGTGCTTTTTCCACCCTAGACAGCCCTTAAAGGCTTGCCAAAGACGATTAAGGTGTCAATTGGTGGAAAAATTAGTTTCATGGCACAACTTGAAAGGTAGGGAATCTTTTCCTTACACTTCAACAACATAGAGATACTGAAACACAAACCCAAAGAGTATTAGTTGCAACACATTTTGAATAGTTTCTTTTCATTTCCACGCGGTCATTTTGTAATAATGACAACTTCCAAGGGCCGCAGCTCCCCACCCACACAGCACACAGTGGTGGGTGGGAGGCGGGAGGGCTGCTTCTGCCTGCAAACTTCCTCATCACCCTCACTGGGGCTGCAGCTTGCCAGCTAAAAAGAAGGAGGCCTGGATGGCTTGAATTGTTCTCCTATTTCCTTTTCCTTTTGGAAAGTATTTAAGCAGGACTAATGCCTGCTTTAGTCTAATGGCTATGCAAAATGATGACTTTGGTTCTGCCTCCCTATTGCCTTTCTACATAATCTTTAATAAAGTCTTATATTGCAAAGACCAAGCCATGGAAGAGAAACAGGCTGTGTTTGTGGAGCACCTGTTACTGCATACCTCCAGGGTGAGGAAAGCGGGAGTGGGAGGCACACCTACAGAATTGCTAATGCCGGGGAGCCAGAGACGGAGAAAATGGAATAGGTTCCAGGGAACCATCTGCCTTTGACAGAACTTGCAACCGTGTCAGCAGTGAAAATCATTTCAGAGGCACAGGCTGAAAATCAGCTCTGACCTCTCAAGAGCAAAGATCGGCATCACTTCTGCTGCTACAGCTGGTTTAACGTAACCCCCCCAGGTAATGTTCTCAGAGCTCTATCCACTTTTTATTTGGCTTAACCTTTTCCTTTAAAACGCTGGACTACCTAAAGCCTGGCTTTAAAAGGAATGGATCAGAAGCTCTCTCTCTACTGTGGTTTGTGGTTTAAAAGCATACACACTCGGCTGTTTGGGGATTGCTATGGGCTGTTGTGTTTAGTATTTAAGGTATTGATTATATGAATGAACAATGCCTTGAACTAAACTTGATAATGCCAGCCAGAATGCACCTAAAATCCAAGGCCAAAAATAGTGGGATTCATTCGGCAGAGTTTGTACAGTCTCTGACACAGAGTAGCTGTCCAAAAAAAGTTATTAAGGAAGGAAGCAAGGAAGAAGGAAGGAAGGGAGGGAGGAAGGAAGAAGGGGGAGAGGAGGAATCTACTTGGGCCAATGAACTAAATGGGACAATCACCCAGCACTTAATGTTCTCATGCACCTGGGGCTCAGCTTCTGTACACCTGTTTCTGTTCAGCTTTTCTCTCCCCTCTCCTTACACCTACACCGTAGGCCCCAGACCCTCTTCTTTATCAAGCCTGTGGTTCCTCCCCCACTTTTCCTAAAATTCTCCCACAGACCCCTCCTGCTTCTCCAAGGCCTGGTGGTTCCTTCCCCCAGCCACGCCCCCATGCACCTCACGCGATGACTCCAAAGAGCTTTATGAAGAGTGGGTAGACGCTTGGCTCATCTGTTTCAAAGACAACCTAAACTAATGAGGCCAAAGCATAAATCACAGTCGCTGTTAGTGTCCATTTTATTGCTAACAGTTAATTTGCTTTCATATTACCCCATTTTAAACTATTCTAGGTTGCTTCTGTGAAATGATTTATTATAGGAGTATTTCAAAAATAATGGTAGCATTTGAGTTTGTAACCTGTGGTCTTTGTGGTCGCCATTACTATTTTAAAATGCTGTGGTCCATCTGTTTTCTGTGGATCGATTCCAGTCCAGGGGATCCTGTCGTGCCTGAGTGTGGTGCTCTACGTACATTCAGAAGCCAGAATCACAGGACTGTTCAGTGGCAGAGTCAGACGCATAACAAGACAATTCCAGAAAGATGCACCTGAACTGTCTTTTAAGTAATGCATTGAGGAGCATTCTTTACCTTGATTGAACAACTGTGCTTGGAGAAAGAGATTTTTTTGTAAATCGTGCATCAAACTCTTCAAACTATTCCACTGGTCTCTCCTCCTCATTCTAATTTTCATTCAGAAATCAAACAAAAGAGTGTTACACTGGATTTAACTTTTATATGGTGGGGAAGATAGCAAGAGAAATTGAATGTTGATATTTGCAAGCAATCTTTTGCCTCAAACAAATATAATGAAAAAAATGATATCCAACAATACTGTCATTTATGTTTTGTGCTTGATTATGGTTCCTCAGAGGTGAGCTAGAGATGAGAAAAGAAGGAACCAGCCTCCTAGGTGGAGAACATGCATTTCCTATCCAATCACCTAAGAGTTTTATATCTTAAGCTTAGTTTTTACCTTTACTTCCAGTTTTTTAGTTGCTTCTAGTGTTGGCAATAGGAAATGTCCCAGCTCTAGCCCAATATAATTCAGGCATATACCAGCAAGCCTGGAGTTAGAGCAGGGCCTCCAGTTATTATTTGCACGAAGGTTTGAAGAGTCTTGAGCTGGAGATGAGAGGGGACAACAATAAATATTGAGGGGAAATAAAGAGGAGTTAGGAGGGGCAGAAATTTGGTTCAAGTACAAGAATCCAGCTATTGGACTAGAAGGAAATGGTGTTTATCATTTCAATAGCCCACATGCCCAGTCCCCAGGGACCTCACCAAAGGGCTGCCACATGGGACCAGTGAAGTACAAGGGTGTAGATTTTTTTTAACTACAATTTCAATAGCCATGGCAAGGATACTAATGTGCCAGAAGCTGCTACTTATACTTCTGGGGCAGAAAATGATCCAAAGTCTTCTATAAAATAAGCATGACAAGAAAAAAATGTTTGCCTTGCTTATTCGTCTCTAGGCAGTGTGCTAAGTGCTTTATGTACATTGTGGTTGTGTGAGAAATATAAGCAATCTCAACTTCAAGAATTCTCAGCCTCAGCCCAGGCACCAAGAGCACCTACAGCTCTGGTACATGTGGGAAGCCCAGTAGTAAGACATCTTCAGTGAATATCTGTGGCATAGATGTTGAATTTGACATCTGTAGTAGCCAAACCTCCAAAACAGCCCCAGTGATCTCTACCTCCTGGAATCCATGCCATAGTACAATCCCCTGTCATCGTGAGTAAGGTTGATCTGTGAAACCAATAGAATGTTGTGGAAATGTCACTGATGACTTCTCCGACTAGGTCATAAAAGACATTGCAGCAATAATTTTTTCCTTCTCTCTTGGATCACTTGCCCTGTGACAAGTCAGCTGCAGTGTACACTCAAACAGCCCTACAGATAGGCTACATGGTGAGGAGCTGAGAGCTCCTGCCAAAAAGCCAGTGACAAATTGAGGCTTCCTGCCAACAACCTTGCAAGTGAGCCATCTTGGAAGCCAATCTTGCAGCCCTAGTCAAGCCTTCAGTTGACTTCATCCCAAGCCAAAAATTTAACTTTAACCTCATGAGCAGTTTCAAGCCAGAACCACTCAGCCTAGCTGCTCTGAATTTACTACCCACAAAAATTGTGAAATGATAAATGTTTATTAATTTAAGTTTCTAAGTTTTGGAGTACTTTGTTACACAGCAATAGATGACTAATACAGATTTTGGTACTTTGATACTTATAATTGGGCTATAGGAGTAATAAATAACTAAAAGTATGGATGTGGCTTTGGAAAAGGCAGTGAGTAATAGATAGAAAGACTTTGGTAAGAGCACTAGTGAAAGCCTGCAGTGTATAAACAGACTGTTATTAGAAGCCAGCTTGCCTTTGAGGAGGGAATGACTGGAGGCTTAGAGGAAACATAGGAGAAAGTTGGTGGAATGTGAGGGAAAGGGGATGCTTGTTACCTAGTGCCAGAAAGTTTAGCAACATTACTTCCTGCACTTATGTGGAAAGCAGAAAATGTACCACTTGAGTGGCATGACCTAGCGAAGGAGATTTCAAGGCAGAGTATGAAAGCTGTGTATGTGCTTCTTGCTGCTAATAGCAAAATACGAGCAGAGATAAGCTAAAGAAAAGACTTTGTTTTTCTGCTTTTTTTTCCAGGCTTCATTAAAATATAATTAACAAATAAAAATTGTATATATTTATGGTGTGCAACATGATGTTTTGATATAAGTCTACATTGTGAAATGATTAAATCAAGCTAATTAACATATCTATCACCTCACATACTTATCATTTTTGTGGGGAGAACATTCAAGATCTACTCTCCCAGCAATTTCAATTATTAACTATAGTCACCACACTGTACAGTAGATCTCCAGAATCTATTCATCCTGTCTAATTAAAACTTTATACCTAAACAAAAGACTTTTAAACAAAAATGAAACAGGACTTCCTGATTTTGAAAATTCCCAGCCTCTCCAGATGACTAACAATGACAAACTTATGAAACGCCTTGCAGGCAATGATCCAATCCAAGGCACTACCCGGAAAACATGGTCTTCTAATAAAGTTAAACGTGTGGTTATAAAGCCTTTGTTAAGACATCATCTAGATCTGATGTGGTGCCACAGAAAAATGTTCAGTCAAACTACAGGGCTTCTAAGAAGCTTAAGGGAGAATTCCTTCAACAATGTCAGCAGAAGCCCAAGTTAGAAAAGGACTTATCTCAAAAAGATTTGTAGACATGGCTTTTGTCTAGTAAGAGGCCCACAAAGTTTTTAAGACAATTGTATTTGCAGGAACACCACTAACTTTAACTGAAAGGGACAGAAATGGTACAAAATGAAAACAAGGACCTTGGATCCCCAGAATTCTACTGGTAGGAAGCAGGCTGTGAAAACTACACCATTGAAAACACAGCTGATAACCCCTTCGTGGAAACAGATGAATGACTCAGAGAGAAGTACCAAGAGCCCAGAGGGCAAATCTATGCAGCATGGAGAAGAAATAGGATTGCATCCTAATCAAGCCACTTCCAAAATATGCCCAGTTAGAATCAGACCACTGACTCTCACGTGCCTCCTGTTTTCTACATTTTTAATGGCAGTTAACTTTATGCCTATTCCACCATTGTCTGTTGCATGTGTTAAAGGGAGACAGCGTCTCTCTTTCGTCTCATAGGTATTCAGATCAGGAGCAACTGTATTACAGGAGCTGTACTTGAGAACCTATACCCAAGGATCTTCCTCTGTATCTAGGCCTGATTTATGTGATGGAATCTGGACTTTGAGCTGAGGCTGCAATAGGATGAGACTTTTGGCGGGGAGAGGTGTGAGTGTGTTTTGCGTGTAGGAAGACATGAACCACTGGAGCAGTCAGCCTCCAAGGTGGCCCCCAGAGTTCCCTGACTGGGAATTTCCATCCCTGTATAGTCTCCTCCCACATTGATTAAGGGCTCACTTGTGTAACCACTAAGATATTGCAGAAATGACAGTGGGTCTTCCAAGGCTAGGTCACAAAGACACTGCATCTTCTACTTTTTCCCTCTCTTGGATCACTGTTCTAGAGGAAGCTAGACACACACTCATGTGTGTGTGTGTTTATTGGTATTTTTACCATTATAAAAGACATGTAGGAAACAATTCATAAAAAATTATAAAATAAGCAATAGTCTTTATTTTAAATTACACATAGTTAATGGATTCTCACAGAAATTTTTCACTGATTATTTTTGCTGAATTTCTGACATGAAAGTTGGTTAATATTTTCATTTGCATAAATAAAAAGTGAAATAAGGAAGGCATATGTCATAGCTTCATTCATTTGTCAATGGCATGAAAGATTTCTTTGCTGAATTAGATAATAGTTGCAAATACTGGAAGAATATTTCCTCACGTTTTTGTGCTATTCTCAATGTAAGAGCTACAAATATGATATATTTTTAAGTTTAATGTGCACTATCAATATTTCTCCATCATTTTCTAAAGTCTAGAAAATCAATAAAAGAATAAATCAAGTTCTGATCTGTAGTGTTTGCTGGTATCCATAGTATAAATACTTCCACTAAGCTGATTTCAGTGGAATGAGATGTGCAGTAAAACACAACAATATAAATTTCCCCCATGCAGATACAATAAATACAAATAACCCCAAGAGCACCAATAAAGGAAAAATGTAAAATTATTAGGAGGTGATGAGTTTTGAGTATTTATTACCTTGGCTTTTAATATAATTTATTTAAATTAAGTCTGCATGATTTAGTTTTTAATAATGGCTATGTTTAACAATTGGCTTGCAAAATTCCTAAAATTTAACAATTGGCTCTTAAAAGCAGGTGGAGCCCCTCTAGCACACCATGGAATTGAAGTCTTCTGGCAATAGCCGTGTGAGTGGACCATCTTGGAAGCAGATCCTCAGCCCAGTCGCGACTTCAGATGGCTGTAGCCCTAGCCAACATAGACTGCAACCTCGGGAACCTGAGCCATGACTGCCCAGCTACATAAGCTGCCTCTGAATTCCTGACTCATAAACTCTGTGAGATGATGTTTATTGTTTAAACCACAAAACTTTGAGATAATTTGCTGTTCAGCAACAGATAATATATCAGCAGCTGCTACAATCACGGGAGACATCATCACACGGAGGCAGAGCAGTACAGGAGGGAAACAGGAGGAGCCCAGGGTAAGAACAACACTCATGCAGTACCCTTGGCACGTCTGTAAGCACCCTAGAACTATTTGGGAGAAATCAAGAGGAATTTGGAGTTTTTTCAGGGTTTTTTTTTATCCTCATCTTACCAATGAAGTAAATGTGGCTCAGAGAGGTTAAATGACTAACTTAACATCACACAGCCAATAAATTAGTCAATAGTAAAACCCAGATTTAAGTCCAAATCTAAGCCTATGCTCTCCCAGGGAGACTTTGACAAGATCTTTAGTTTTTAGAACATTTTATTCTTTCTGAATAATTTGATGCCTGCAACAATCTGACAGGTGAAAAGGATTATTTCTACTTTATAAATTTAAAAATTGAGATTTGTACAACTAGTAACCAGAGCTAAAACTTGAAAACCTTCAAATTTCTAGTCTAGTATTCAAAAAAGGACAGAATAATAAAGTTAACTTGAGTATAAAATATAATTGCATATAATTGTGTTAAATTTTATAGTAAAGAATATAAACCTTATAATTCAGAATTCAACAGCCTTCTCATTTTTAATCAATAGACTTTAATTTTTAGAGTAGCTTTAGGTTCACAGCAATATCTAGTGGAAGGAACAGAGATTTCAAATATACCTTGCCCCAGCGCATGCATAGACCCCCTCCCATCAACATCCTCCACCAGAGTGGTACATTTACAACTGATGAACGAACATCAACACATCGTTATTACCCAAGTCTGTAATTTACATTAAGGTTCATTCTTGGTGGTGTTCATTCTATGGGTTTGGACAAATGTATAATGACATGTATCCACCATTATAGTATCATACAGAGTAGTTTCACTGCCCTAAAAATCCTCTGTGCTCTGCCTATTCATCCCTCCCTCTCCCCTTATTTATTACTAGTCTTTCTAATTTACTGTTGGAGGCAAAGAAACATCTGGCAAAAGTAAGCTTCTATTGTCAATAAATGCAGATCATTTTTAAAGATTTATTAAAATTCTTAGTTGTACAAAATCAAATTTCTATTGGGACTTATCCAGTTTGACCTAGGACCTATGGGTCCCTACTAATTTGCATGATTGCTTCATTCAGTATTAACGTATTTCCAAGCTCTTCAAATTACTCATTTCAACAGCTTTGTTCATAACCACTTCAAATGAATTGTAACACGGCTTTGTGTTCCAGATGTCATTTCATGTGTCTCAATAATTCTACCAGACTTTTATGATTACAACAATTCAGGACAGGGAAGAACAACTACCAAATTTAACTTGGAATGCTTTTAACAAACTCCATATGTGCTTTTTCTCTTAAGCTTTTATTATTTATGTATTTTGCACAATAAATGCAGTGATGGGGGCTCTATAAAAATGGCCTAAAATTTGAAAGACTGGATCAGAATAAAGAAAGCACTCTGGTACTAAACTTGACAAATAGAAACCAAATGGCCCACCCTGACAGGTAGATTGTAAATGTGATGATTAGAGAAACAGGATGTATTCAAAATCCAATCAGGAATAACAGAATGTGACTGAAATCCAATCAAACAGACTACAGTAGAGT
Source organism: Daubentonia madagascariensis (assembly GCA_023783475.1). Lineage (NCBI taxonomy): Eukaryota > Metazoa > Chordata > Mammalia > Primates > Daubentoniidae > Daubentonia > Daubentonia madagascariensis. Next base: position 7,387,903 of record JAKFHU010002220.1, read on the forward strand.
CTCAGGAAGGCAAAAAATGATGGGTGGTCAAAAGAAACTACAATTTAATTGAATTATAATTTGTGGGGGAAAATGTGTCAAGAGACCTGGGGTGGCTACAGAAAAGTGTGGAAAAGACAAACCCACCGGCAACATCATACTGAATGGGGAAAAGTTGAAAGCATTCCCTCTAAGAACTGGAACAAGACCAGGATGCCCACTCTCACCACTTCCATTCAATATAGTGCTGGAAGTCCTAGCCAGACCAGTCAGGCAAGAGAAAGAAATAAAAGGCATCCAAATTGGGGAAAAGGAGGTCAAACCATCCCTGTTTGCTGATGATATGATCTTGTATCAAGAAAACCCTAAAGACTCCACTAAAAGACTCTTAGAATTGATAAATAAGTTCAGCCAAGTTTCAGGCTACAAAATCAATGTACACAAATCAGTAGCCCTTCTATATAGTAATAACAGTCAAGCTGAGGGTCAAATCAAGGACTCAATACCATTCACAATAGCTACAAAGAAAATAAAGTACTTAGGAATATACTTCACTAAGGAGGTGAAAGATCTCTACAAGGGGAACTACAAAACACTGATGAAAGAAATTATAGATGACATGAACAAATGGAAAAACATCCCATGCTCATGGATTGGTAGAACCAACATTGTTAAAATGTCCATACTGCCCAAAGTGATTTACAGATTCAATGCAATTCCCATGAAAATACAGATCTAAAAAAAATAGTCCTAAGCTCCATTTAGAATCAAAAAATAGCCCAAATAGCCAAAGCAATCTTAAGCAAAAAGAACAAATCTGGAGTCATCACATTACCTGACTTCAAATTATACTACAAGGCTATAGCAACCAAAACAGCATGGCACTGTTTTGTAGACCAACATAGACCAACAGAACAGAATAGAGAACCCAGAAATAAAACCATATAGCTACAACCAGCTGATCTTAAACAAAGTAGACAAAAACATACACTGAAGAAAGGATGCCCTATTCAATAAACAATGCTGGGAAAGTTAGATAGTCATATGCAGAAGAATGAAAAAGGACCTCTATCTCTCACCATATACAAAAATTAATTCAAGATAAAAAAAATTATAGAAGAAAATGTAGGAAAAACTCTTCTACAGATAGGCCTAGACAAAGAATTTATGACTAAGATCCCAAAGGCAAATACAGCAACAATGAAAATAAGTAAATGGACTTAATTAAATTAAAGATCTTCTGCACAGCAAAAGAAATAATCAACAGAGTAAACAGGCAAGCTACAGAATGGGAGAAAATATTTGCAAACTATATATCTGACAAAGAACTAATATTCATAATCTACAAAGAACTCAAACAAATCAGCAAGAAAAAAACAAACAACCCCATCAAAAAGTGAACGAAGGACATGGACAGGAGTTTTTCAAAAAGAGATAGACAAATGGCCAAAAACAAAACTGTTCAACATCACTAATCATCAGGGGAATGCAAATTAAAACCACAATGAGACCCCTACCTACCCCTGACAGAATGGCCATTATTAAAAAATCTAAAAAACAACAGATACTGGCATGGATGCAGAGAGAAAGGAATGCTTATACACTATTGGTGGGACTGCAAATTGGTACAACCCCTATGGAAAACAGTACAGAGATTCCTCAAAGTAGACCTACCATTCAATCCAGCAATCCCACTACTAGGTTTCTACCCGAAGGAAAATCAATCATCTTATCAAAAACACACCTTCACTGGAATGTTTATCACAGCACATTCATAATTGTGAAGATATGGAATCAACCTAAGTGCCCATCAATTCATGAGTGGATAAAGAAAATGTGGTATATATATACCATGGAGTACCACTCAGCCATAAAAAGGAATGAAATAATGTCTTTAGCAGCAACTTGGGTGGAACTGGAGACCATTATTCTAAGCCAAGGAACTCAGAAATGGAAAAAAAAAACCACATATTCTCATTAATAAGTGGGAGCTAAATAATGGGTATACACAGGAACAAAGAGACATAAAGGACATTGGAAACTAAGAAGGCAGAAGGATAGGAGGGGGATGAGGGATAAAAACTTACCTATTGTGTACATTGACCACTGTCCTGACTTCAGCATTACACAGTGTATCCATGCAACAAAAACAGTTGTACCCCCTAATATTTTGGAATTAACAAAGAAAAAAAAACACTGCCAAAAAAAAGTTTGGAAGAGGGAAGGCAAAGATTCAGAGAAACAGACAAGGTGTTTCTAGCATCAAATACCTCCAGACATAAGCTGGAGAACACTCAAATAAGATGGTCCCATTTTCCTGGATTAGAGATCATCAAACATTTTGGTCTCAGGATCCCTTTACAATTTTAAAAATTACTGAGGACCCCAAAGAGCTGTTCTTTATATGAGTTATATCTATTGATACAGCAGTCTCCCCTTATCCATGGTTTCATTTTCCATGGTTTTAGTTACCCGAGGTCAACCATGGTCCAAAAATATTAAATAAAATATTCCAGAAATAAACAATTCATAAGTTTTGAATTGCCCACTGTTCTGAGAGCATGATGTAATCTTCTGCCTTCCTATTCAGTCCCGCCCAGGACATGTCCCTTGTCCAGCATATCCATGCTGTATATGCCACCTTTCCATTAGTCACTTAGTAGCCAGCTTGGTTATCAGATTAACTGTGGCAATATCACAGAGCTTGGGTTCAAGTCACCCTTATTTTACTTAATAATGGCCCAAAAGTGCAAGAGTAATGATGCTGAAATATTGTTATAATTGTTCTATTACTATTAGTTATTGTTGTTAATCTCTTTACTGTGCCTAGCTTATAAACTAAACTTGATCATATGTATGTATGTATAGGAAAAAACATAGCAAATATAGGGTTCCGCAGTATCTGAGGTTTCAGGAATCCACTGTGGGTCTCAGACCATAACCCCCTTGGATAGAGGAAACTACTGTATTTGCCCTAATATAAATTAAAACTGAGAAAATTTTAAAATGTAAAATACATAAGCACACATTCCATTAGCTGTGAGAACAATGACATCATCACACATGTAGACTCTGGAAAATTCCACTGTACACTCATGAGAGAATGAGGGTGAAAAATGCAAATAACCTCTTAATATTATTATAAAAATAGTTTTGACTTCACAGACCCCCAAAAAGTTCTCAAGGACTCCCAGTAGTCCTCTAAGCACACTTTGAGGACCACTTTCCTTGACAATCACCAGTTAAACAAAGGTGGTGAAATTTCCAGTGGGAGACCAGGAAGTTACCTTTGCAGCCGTCTACTCATGGGCCACCTTTCTCACCAGCATTCTGACCTGTAGGCCAGACTGGGTGAGTTGCCTTGGGGAAAGAGGTTTTCCTCTGAGTGTCCTTACCTATAGTGAAAGCTTGTCTTGGATTCTCAAAGCTGACCCACTTCCCCCTATAAAGCTCAAACACAATCTCTCTCTCAAACCTCACTGGTCAAGACTGCAAGACATAAGCCACTGAAGAAGTTAGAATAATGGCGCGCATACACTTACTAAGCACTTTCAAGTTCTAAGTTCTACGTCAGGCACTTTTTAACAATACACCATTAATTCCCATTATATTCCTGAGATTTAGGTTTTATGATCCTTGTTTGAAAGATGGACAAACTGAGTGGTTAAGACATTACACAAAATCACATTGGTAGGTGATAAAGCTGGAATTTGAACCTTTTCATGATTATAATCATTACAATAATAAACAGTGACCAATCACATTTGCAAGTGTGCCAAGACATTGTTCTAAATTTTATGTATGTTATCTTACTTATTTCTAACAGCAATTCTATAAGATAGATACTATTATTAAAGTCCCATATATATTTGAGGAAACTGAGGCACAAATAGATTAAGTAACATATGCAAGATCACACAACACATAACTGGTGCAGCTTAACTTTGAACCCAGGCAGTCTGACTCTGGAAACCATGCTCTCACGTTCTATTTTCTACTCCTTCTCCCAGGCTTGGCCATTCTCAAGCCTGTGCCTTTAAGGTCTTACGTATTGCCTCTCTGGAAGTCTTCTGAGAAGAGACCTCACAGAGATGCACCATCTCATCCTGGCTGCAGGGTATGTACTGAGCCTAATCAGATACACTAATATCACCTTCATAACACATATATATACAAATATTGTAGAAGTAAATATTTAAGAGTAAGCACACTAAATATATGTTCCTAGGAACAAACAATAGAAAAACCACTGGTTAACTTTACAAGAGAATATCAAAGAATAAAAGATAACTGTAGGATGAGAGAATCTCACAATCTTAGAATTATAAAGGATCATACCTACAACACACGTAAGTAGAAAAGGCAGGTAGACTATAACAGAGAGAATATTTGAACCTATGGAGAGATTCAGTCTATCTCAACATCACTAAACATGAATCATACAAGGACTTTGGCCCACTAGGAATAATGTCAGGACAATCTTACACCATTGGTTCCACAAGCACAGGTACGGCCATAGGCCAATTTTTAAATATCCATTTGTTTCCTTCTTGTAGCCTAACTCTGACCATCTATAAAGCAGCTTAACTTCTTATTTAAAAAAAAAAAGCACAACAGTATTAAAACCATATTAAAAACTGCTTTTTCAGCAATTAATATTATGGATGCAGAATTTTTTAGGAGCATGACTAAAATCATTTTTAAAGAATATGCTTAACATATTATATTTTGTTTTCATCTACATGGTTATTTATTTACCCCATTTATTTATCCCATGAGTTAGAGCTCTGAACTCTTGCTGAATAAAACTCCATTTCCATTGAAAATGGCTTCACTAAAGTTCTTTCACAGCCATTTGGATATAAAGATGAATTTAGAAGTAATTCCTTTGACATTCTTTGATAATTTCAAAGAAGAAAGAAATTTGTGGAATCTGAGAGCTTTTCAGCTGAAAAAAAAGTACCAGTTAGAACTGAATAAACCCTTCCTGACCTTATTCAACATTTAAATACTCTTTGTCTAACCTAACTCACTTTGTCCAAACCAGATAGACTTGCCTTCAGAGTTGATAAGAGGAGTTCAAGCTCCACTGTACTGATTGTAGCAACAGTCACATGCAATCATAAAAACAAAAACACCCTTCCTCTCTCTCTCTCTCTCTCTCTCTCTCTCTCTCTCTCTCTCTCTCTCTCTCGCTTCCTCCCAATATCCCCCCTACCTTCCTTGATCTTCTGGATAGCGTAGGTCTTCTGTTACAGTGGTCATTTGCTTACTGGTTACAAAAATGTTCTATTCCTGTCCAGAGAGAGAAGCTAGGAGTAAAATGCTGTCTGAGATCCAACTAAGCCTAACTGATTCAACAGTTTTCTTTTTTAAAGCCATACTATCAATAATTATTTAATAATGATTCTAAGCAATGTATATATTGAAAAGCCATGCATGATAATCCAAACCACATTTTTTGATTGGTTCTGCTTTAGGCTGAAACAGATGTGGTCAGGGTTAGGAGGGAATCTTTAAGGAAAAAAAAAATCACAACTAAAGAAAAACTTAAATGAAGTTTTAAAAAACTGACCAACACAATATGTGTGTGTGTGTTTGTGTGTTAGGGTATAAATAGTATATAAAACATTCAACAGCATGAACAAGAGAATTTAATATGCAGACCATATAGGAAATGTACATTTCAAAATTTTAAATTGAGTTTGGCTGTACAAATAATTATCCAAATAGCAACAGCTGATAGACCCAGAATAGAAAAGAGTTCAAAAGAACTAGGATAAACATGTAAGAATTTATAAATAACATCCATCTGTTATTAGTTATATCTCATAGATGCAGCAAATCAACACGTGTTCCTCATATCGGTTTTACTGTTTGTCCCAAAATATCTCTCTTGCCAAAATACCTTGGTGCGCAGTGATCGATGGTAAAGAGGCAGAAGGAGAACGCTTCAATTTTCAGTTTGTAACATTTCTCTATGATGGTGTGTTTCTTTTTCCTTTCATAACAGCCTTGATATGTTATCTTTATCTGAAACAATAGTGCCTATGACCAAAAAAAATGAAATGATGGATATAATAGGTTACAGTCAAGCATTTATCAATCTATGGTGTGATGCTGCTGAGAGTAACAGGCTTGCAGAGTCCAGAGCCCTAGAACTCCCCAGAGCAGGTCAATGACAGCAGTATCTGCAAAGATCCAAGTGTGCCACTGCAAAAGAGACCACCAGGAACTTTGTGGAATGAAAAGATTTGAAAAACCTTAAATTAGTAGATTATATTCTAAATTCAGACCCTTGCCACCAGTGTCTGCTAAGTTTTAGGCTCATGGTTAAATTATTTTCTTCAACTTGTCACACTCATATTGAAATAGGATTAGTGTTGTCAATTTACTGCTACATACCTCACCAAACACTGTTCAGAACAGTTATCTGTGAAAAAGTTTAAGGAGGGTGATAAAAATAGCTATCCATCTATCAACCTTTCTCTTCTAATCAATGGATATGTGCAAACATTATGAAGAATACACTGAAAGCTGAGAATCCTTCTTCAAGGATTCTAATTTAGCTGGAGAGATAAGGTACTGTATTAGTTACCTAATGCTACATAACAAATTATCCAAACTTAGCAGCTTAAAATAACCCACTTTTATTTTATTACAGTTTCTATAGCCAGGATTCTGGGAATAGTTTAACTGGTTGAATCTGGATCAGGATGTCTGAGAAGGCTGCAGTGAAGCTATTGGCTGGGGCTGCGGTCTTATCTGAAGGTTGAACTAGGGGAGGACCTGCTTCCAATCTCAATCAGGTAGTTGTTGCCAGGCCTCAGTTGCTCCATGGCTGTTGGAGAGACCTCAGTTCCTTCCATAGTTTGCCTAAGTGGCCTCATGACATGGCAGTTAGCTTCGCTCAGGGAGAGTAATGTGTGTGTATGTGAGAGAGAGAGAGAGAAAGAGACAGAAATAATCCAAGATGGAAGCCACAGTCTTTTTATAACCCAAGATCAGAAGTGACATACCATTACCTTTGCCACACACTATTGGTCACACAAACCAACCCTGATAAAATGTGGAAGGCACTACACAAGTGTGCGGCAACCAGGAGGTAGGGATTGTTGGGGGCCACATTGGAAGCTGGCTGACACACACACATCCCTACAAAAAGCAAATGTGCATGTTCAGTGAATGATAAATCTCAATGAGTGATTCAGAAAACGCATGCATACAAGACCCTCCCAGAAGGGCTGGGCTACTGAAGGAGGGGGCGTGGCTGACAGGGTTTCCAACAGACCTTGAGGTATGGTTAGAATTTAAACAGGCAAAGAGAAGCTGGGAAAACACTCCAGTCAAGGAAAGTAGCAGGACAGAAGAGGGGAGACAACTGTCCATAAGACATGCTGAAGAAGCTAGGAAGGCCAGATAAGTTTTATTCTGACAGCCTTCCAGGTTTGGGGCCCAGTAAATTTTTTAAGAGAGGATAATATTGAGTTATCCTGCCTAGACTTCTGATTTGTAACTCTTTGACACTAGAATCTATGATTCACTGAATCTCATAAAAATCACATTCCAGACAGAAGTGCCCCAAGATCATGAGAATCAGCACCTAGAGCACCTATAACACTAAACTGGAAAAACCACACCACCGAAAGTATTTAATGCCCCCAGTGTTTTTGATGCAGCACAGCAGTATGCTACGCGATGCTGAAACAGAGACCATTATTTTTCAAATCAAAAGAGTCTTACCAAAAAATGGGATTAATAAAACATTAATGAATTTCAATGAGCTGTTTTCATGGTGTCTATTATCTAGTGATTAATACTCTATCAGTGAAATATTTCTCATTTAGCCTCCTAATTTATTTAGATATGAAATAAACAAAGTAAAGTGATATATCTATGTTGGAATTTTTTCCTCTTTGAGATCAATGTTTCATGGTGAGAAGAGTACTCAGAACTTTTCCATCAATCCCTCCCTAATAATGTGTGTGGAGCACCTTTGTAACTGGCACCCAGATGCAAAAGAAGACATGAAGTAACACCCACCTGCAATCCCACAGGATGGACTTTGGTGACTGAGAGAAAGTGACTTATCCCAATTCCAGGGTATTCATCATATTTCAAATTTGGTTAGTTCTGCCCTTCACTGTCTTTTTTGTGTGTGGGTAAAACATACATAATATAAAATTTAACATTTGAACCATTTTTAATACACTTCAGTGGCATTAAGTACTTTCACATTGTTGTGCAGCCATCACCACTGTTCACCTCCAGAACTTTTTCATCTTCCCAAACTGAAACTCTGACCCTATTAGACAAGAACTTCCCCATTCCTCCCTCCCCCCAGCCCCTGGCAGACAACATTCTACTTTCTGTCTCCACGAATTTGATTATTCCAGGTACCTCATATAAGAGGAATCATACAATATTTGTCCTTTTATGTCTGGCTTATTTCATATAGCATAATTTATTCAAGGTCCATCCACTGCCCTTCACAGACTTAAGTACACTTTGTCCATGAAGAAAGTCATGTTCCTTCTTAGACATGTGGAATTTGTTTATATCCTTATGTGAGATTATATATAGTTTCACCTACTATCAATATCTAACAGACAAGAATGTCACAGGATGGATAATGCTGTATACTCTCACCCTTGAAATAGGAACAGAGAAAGAGAGCTGGTCAGTAGACATTGCCTCTAAGGATATGAGCAAGAACCCACGTATGGAATCTAGAAGCAGTAAGCGGGAGCTGAAGGTGAGAGGGAATTCAGTGGATCTCCTGACCCATGTGGCTACATTCTGTACACATGCTCCTGAATGGTGAAGGAAGTCTAGACACAATTTCTCCTGGAGTATCTCTATTATTAAAACCATACAACATAAACCTCCTCTGGTCTTATGCATTTTTCTCCATCAATTACAATGGGATAAAGAATTTTAAAAGTATTTAACCTCCAACGTGCCTTACTGCTTGTGAAGAGATATGGATATTTTTACTATTAATTGAAACCAGAAGGTGTTTTAAATGTGTGTGCTACACAGCAGTTTTATTGAATCATTGCATGATTGCAGTGTGTTATATATCACAGCATCATATATCTATATATACACATATATAATCTCATGCATTACACTTAAGTCATGAAATAATTCATAGATAGATGTGTGTACAGTGATATAAACAAGGACAATGGGGCTTGTAGATGAATATGAAGGACAGTGAGGACAGTAAACATCTAAGTAAATGTTTGATGAGCTATGATGGGCAAATTGACTAATATGGTACTGCCCCCTCTCTCTGACACTGAAAACACCATTGGAGAGGTATGATCTTCACAATGGATGTCACCTCACAGTCCACTGCTGTAAGGCATATAAGAATTTAGAAGAAGAGAAAATGAGCTTTTGAGAACTGTTTGAAGTGATAAGCTGGATTCCCTTTAAGGCTCTTCAAAAGACCCAAGTAAAAGATAAAACTTCTTTTAAAATTATTTTGGCTATTGGACTATAGTTTACATGCAACTGCATGCAGGAATAAGACCATGTGCAGTCTGGCTTTTATTAGGGTTACAAGTTACACTTCCATTTTTTTTTGTCTTCATCTTTAGAAGCATCACTCTATGGCCTTAATTGAGCTCATTCTCAGTTGACTATTGTTTGGTCATTCTGAGTCATTGATACAGCTGCTACAGCAGACAAACTCAAAATCTTAGTGACAACATAAACAAATATTCCTCACGCATGTCAAATCTTACGCGTATTTCGAGGCTCTCCATTTAGTGACTCAGGGATCTAGGTTCCCTTCATCTTGTGGCACATCCAACTCCAGTCGTGCCTTCCAAAGTTGCCACACAGAGGACGAGATGGAGAGGCACACATCTTTTAACTGCCTTGCCCAGAAAGTGATTTACACCATTTCTGCTCACAGTCTATTGCCCCAAGCCAAGTGAAAAGGAAGCTGGGAAATGCAGGGAAGCACATGGAAATTCAGTGAGCACCCAGTGTCTCTGACATAGCCATGATATTGTTCTCAGGGTTATACAAATAAAGAGAGACTGCACTTACCTTTTCGTACTAGGGTCTATATAAACAATGCTTGTATGTTTGAATGCATGCAGGAGAACAGCAGACCCATGGAAAGTACAAAATACCATCCAGATCTCCAGTCCTTATCTGCAATTCCAAACTCCAAAATGCTCTGGAAACCAAAACTTTTGCCAATAACTAGTTCAATGGAAAAACATGACCTAAACTGAAGTGAGGCTATTTATCAGCATATCTGGACCTTAGGCTTTCATTTTAGAAGGAGTGAATCTGAATAAAATATATATAAATTAGGAGTAGAAGAAGAACTAAATTGAAACAGCAGTTTAGACACATTCAATTTTTCAGCTTTTAGTTGTCTGTCATTTACATCTATGAGCCAACATTTATTATTTCCTATGTAACAGGCATTATGTTAAGTGCTTTGCATTTATTAGCTCATTTAATATTCTCAACAACCTTTTGGTGTAAGTGTTGTTATTACCTCCACTTAGCAGACATGAAAATAAAGTCCAAGTAAGTTTAAATATGGTCACCCAGCTAAAAAGAGGGGAGTTAGGGATAAAATCCAGGCAAACTTACTCCAGAAACCCTTTTCTTTAACTACTATGCTATTCTGTTTCCACATAAATTTAAAATCACATTAAATTCTCTTCCCTTTCATGTGTGCCTGCCGATATTTGATGAGCCAAACCTGATTTGATCTATGTTAAGCTTTGAATAATGAGTGCATGTATGTTTGCTTGTGAGAATTTTCAGTAGAATTTGAATGAATAATTGGTTCTATCTTAAGCTCTATGAACAGGAAATTTTGGCATCTCAGTTTTGGTTCTTCCGTTTCATAAAGCTTTCTGAGCAAGAATTCAACTGAGCTGTGGGCTAGTTCATGACACAAAGGAAACCCCAATCAGTAGCTGAAAAAGATGATAGGCTTTGGCTTGTTTTAAGGGACTGCTTGGAAAAGCTCTGTTGACAAGAAGTTTTTATGTAGTAAATGCATTAACTGCATTAAAACGAGGTTTAACCCCCATGATACAGTTTTTTTTTCTCCAGCCTTTTAAAGGTATAATTCACAAATAAAAATTGTATATATTTAGGGTATACAGTGTGATGTTTTGATATATGTATACACTGTGAAATGATTAAGCCAAGCTAATTAATATATCTAACACCTCACATACTGACCATTTTTACAGCTTAATTAAACTACCCTAAAATACTTCCTGACAGTTTTAATGTCTCTTTCGTTGTAGGATGTGCCAGAAGAAAAAATGCTGCTACTTCCTGGGACTATTCAGTACTGACTTAAGAAATGTGAGAATATACTAGAATAATTATATTAAATATACTTCTGAAAAGTTATTTTTCTTAAAGGTTGCTATTTTAAATAAAAAAAAAACTTTATTTCAGAGACAGATTTTCTCTATAATGTTAAAATCTTCCCCCTAATGTAGTATTATAGTCTTTTTGAAATTCTCCAAATTGTATTACAAATATAATTTCTAAATTATCATTTTATACTTATTGACATTTTTTCAAGAATATGAGTATTTAATGAAAATTATAGCTAAGAAAAATAATTAAAATTACCAAAATAAAGAGATTTTTGCCTAACTTCTTAGTCATTCTAGTTCCCTCACCTATAAGATCTTGAAAGAGTAGGAGAGTGGTTGGTTGGTTGGTTGGTTGGTTCTCCCCCACTCTATCAACTCTATCAGCCTGAGTTGATTTCTTGTGTTGTCAGTAGCATCATGATACTGAGAAGTTGATTGTCTGAAGATAGTCACATCCAATTCTCAATGACAGTGAAATGAACATTTATCTATTTAAAAACAAAGAAAGGTTGATTTGAATAGAAGTCAGGTATGATCTTCCAGATTATATATGCTATGGCAGTTTTTGTTGTGTAACAAATGAATTGAAAATCTCTGTGCTTATAAGAGCTAACAATTAATTTCATGCTCACATGTATGTAGGTTCACTGGGGTTCAGCTGATCTAGGCTGGGCATAGCTGAGACAGGCTCAACTCCAGGGTTCTAGTTGGCTTCAGGCTGCTCATTCTGGGCCCCAGTTTGAAAGCATAGCAGCTGCCTGGGGTATTCTCCTCTCACAAGGAATCACAGGAGCCCAGGAGGAAAAGCCAAATCATGGAAATAAGTTGAAAGCCTCTGCTCATGTTACATCCCCTAACATGCTATTAGGTCAAGCAAGTTATGTGGCCAAGCCCAATCTCAACGGGGAAAAGGAATAAATCCTGCCCACTCTAGTGAGAGGAGCCAGAAGGTCACATGGCAAAAGGCATGATGTGTATAATCCTATAATGAAAAGGAGGCAAAAAAATAGGAACAATAGTTTACCATATCTACTGATTGAAAATTTAACTTTTTTCTTTAAAGGGGAAGAATTCTTACCAAAAATTAAGCCTTTATATTTAAGAGCCTTCACTGTATTCATTCGGCTACTATGTGCCTCCGCTGTGCTGAGCTGGGCACAACATGCACACTAGACACATCAACGCTCCTCCTCAGCTCTCTTGTCTCCCCTGGGCAGTGTCCCTTGGGTGAACAGCTCCCCTTTCAGACTTCCTGAAACATTGAGGAAGCCTCAGTGCCTATGTGCCCCCTCTTCTCTTCCTGCACCCCACCCCATGGCTTTCCCCCACTCACCAACACTTTGCACTCTAATAACGCCAACAACCTTGAGTTCTCTAGTCTCCCTCACTGCTTCACACCAGAACACCTTGTTTCTCAACCTCTTCCTTCCACAGACAGTGAGTGGGGACAGCATGTTACCCATCTGTATCTCCAATACCCAGCACATGCTTAGCACATTGCCAAACCTTCACTCAAAGCATAAATAATGAAGGAATAATGAGATTTTTCTTCTTATTTGGTCCAGAGAGTTCTCTTTTTAAATATACCCATATTTTAATAATGCTAAGAAAATATTGCCTATTGTAGTTTAGCTTGCCATCAATGCTCATTATTGATTTACCTTATCCATGCCTTACTTTCTACATTATTATTAAACCCACACAGATGTCTCCCCTTCTCTAAACTTCAATTGCCCCTCAAAGTGATGTCACAGCACTTAACACTTACGGTTGTCTAACCGTTTTATGTATATTAATTTTTTCTCCCCAAATAGACTATGATCTTGAAGACAAAGTTGTACATCCTGGAAAGTACATAATATCCCTTACACATGATATAGAATATATGTAAAATGAAATGTAGAAAAAGGAATAATTCGTACTTATATAGCCCTTTCTATGTTTTAGGCACTATTTTAAGGCAATCCATGTGTTGAATTATTTAATCCTCGTAACAAGTACTGTAATTATCCTCTTTCTAAGAAGGAAACAGAAGGCACAGAGAAGTTGAGGAACCTTCTTACTACATGGAAAGACAGATTCAACCCTGGCAGCTTGACTTGAGAATCTGGACTTCTAATCACTAGTCACACTAGGAACTCAATAAACATTTGCTTGTTGACTGAAACTTACCCTTAGGACAAATTTTACTGACGTTTACCCTAACACAATTTTTAATCCTTTTCAATATTTACCTGAAATTCTCAAAAAGATGTAGAAGTTGGCTGAATACCCCCCAGCAAAAGTATCAGTGTTATTTCTTACATTGGTTTCAGCCCTGTGTGTGGAGTAAACTGAAACAAAGTTCATCACAATAAGTGTTGGAAAAAGGGAAGAATATGGCAAATAAAACTCAGTTTACAAATTTACTAAATTATATGTTGTAATCTTTTCTAATCAATGTGTTAGCTCTAATGACATGCTCTTTGACTGATATCTTCTTATATAAATTTATTTATAGTCTGAAATTTAGATCCTGCTTATAGATCCTGCAGAAAAACTAAATGATTTTGAAAATTTCATGGGAAGCACAAAAAAAGTGTTAAATTTATGGGTGGTTTTTTGTTTTTTGTTTTGGGTTTTTTTTGGTCATTTGGATGCTCTGACCTAACATTCAGGGCAGACTTGAGATCAGGCTTCTTTCAAGAAGACGTCCCTGACTCCCCATGGCACCCTGCACATCTCCTATCATAACACTGACCTCACAGATAATATTCACTTAACGAACATCTCCTGAGCACCAGTTACATATCCATTACTACTGAAAGTGTAGGGATAGAGTAGTGAACTAAACAGATAAAATTGTTAGGATTTCTTAATACTTACTTGTGATTTCCATAGGACTTCAAATTCCAGAACGGCAGAAACATGAACTTTTCTATTAGTATCTGTCTTAGTCTGTTTGTGCCACTATAACTAACTATCTAAGACTGTGTAACTTACAAATAATAGAAATTGACTTCTCCCAGTTCTGGAGGCTGGGAAGTGCAAGACCAAGGCTCTGGCAGGTTTGGTGTCTGATGAGAGCCCTGTCTTTGCTTCCACAATGGTGCCTTGTTGCTGTGTGCTCTGAGGAGACAAATGCTGTGTCCTCATGTGGTGGAAGGGCAGAAGCACAAAAAGGGCCTAGCTAGTTCCCTCTAGCCCTTTTACAAAGTCACTAATCCCATTCATGACTCATGAGGGCTCTGCCCTCATTACTTAATCACCTCCTAAAGGCCTCACCTCTCAATACTATCACATTGGGTCTTAGATTACAACATAGGAATTTTGAGTGGGACACATACATTCAAACCATAGCACCACCTCAACCTCCAATGCCCAGGACTGGGTGTGACACATAATAGGCTGTTAATAAGTATTTTTTCAATGAATATTGTTGAATAATAAAAGAATATTACTTTTGTATATAGCAGCACATAACAAAAAATTTCCATCCTCAATTGAAAATCCTTTTCTTTAGTTAAGTTCTTATATTGTTATAAATAAACCAGTGACCACTGAAAACACCTAAGTGATCCTTTATAAAAAAAATTCGAATACTTTTTGGTGTCATGAATTTGTGTACTACATCAGGCAAATGTATGTATGTATGGATGGATGGATGGACAGATAGACAGATATTTAGAGAAAACTTACTTTATAACTTCCATTCTTCCCCCCCCCCGAGAAATAAGCTTTGCAGTGGCCAGCACACAGTTACAAAATGATACCAAAAAATAGAAAATTAAGAAAACTTCCTTTGCATACAAGTTGCATGACATCACATGAAAATACTTTCCTATACCCAAGTCCACATGACACCAAAGGCAAGTATTAACATTGCTAATATATGAGTAATACGCTTTGGGACTTGGACAGCTCATCCATCAGGTGGATTTTAGGTCCCACTATATCTGTGGGTGCTCTTCCTCGGGATGAAGATAAAGACTCCCCAGAAGTCACCCAGCCAAAGTCCTGCTAATGGTGAGAGCCAGACAGCACTCCTCTCTGGTAACCAGCATGCTACTTACACTCACCGGTTAAGATCCTTCCCTCTGGGAGCCTATTTTCAAAGGCCACATGACAAAGATGGTACAGAAACCATAGTACATGTATGTTGGTTGGGCACACATAAAAGCTTGCCAACACTTTCCTCATTTTTCACTTGAACTCTGGATTTCACTTTCTATTTTTCCCTATTTCTCTTCTACTGTCTTGGTTTGATGGGCCCCTGAGTGAGCTATTCATGGAAATTCTTAAAACTAGAAGGAAAACTGATTACTAAGATTTATGAGGTTGTGATGATTTATTCACCTCTCAAGGAAAAAGGCAATCCATCACATTTTGAAAGGCTGGACAATCAAGCTCTGACTGTATTTATATGATATCATAAAGCTGTTTTCTTGAAGAGCGACTAAGCCACCAACCTAAAGATCAGGCTGACTTGTTCTGGGCAGACATTTTGAACAAGACTATTTTAGAAGCCACTGCATTTATTTGGCACTGAAGACCTTTTCAGTGAAAAAGAAACTCAATAGTGTAATTATTTTGACTCAATGTTGCATTTCTTTTTATAAATTTATGTGGAAAAAGTTTACTAAACATCTGCTATGGGCTCAGTGCTAAGCTAGAGGCATCATGTTTCCTACCAACCAGGGGCTCACAGAAGTTCACAGCCTAGTAGGGAAACGGATAAGTAAATAAATCATTACAACAAAAGTGTTCACTGCTAAAAATAAAATAAAACCCTATTCAGACTGAGAAGTTCAAAATCTGTCTACATGAGGCAAAAATCATATGAGTCATGTCCATTTCTGACTGTTGGCACTAAAGGATTTTCAGTCTTTTACAGCAGAAAAGGGGTATTATGGGAAACCCCAAATATGAATAAAATATCTGTTTTCAGCCCACAGAATAAAACAACAGAGTAAGCAGAAATATAAAACATGGGACTACTGGTCAACCTTTTCTCTTATGCTATTTTCAAAATTTACCAGTTGTGTGTACTGTTCCATCTCAACTAACCCCTATACAGAAAAACAATCTGATAAGTGAATCCCCACTAAGATATCAATGGCTTAGTCTAAAACATCATCATACTGAGGGATTTGCACACTAATAGGCCACCCTTAGAAATAAAAGCCTTGTATGACTTTTATCTCAAACTCTAGATGTTCTGCCCTGATTGTTCACATCAAAATACTTAAGCATTCATCAACTCCATTCATCTTGGACCAGATGAAACACTGCATACATTCAGAAACAAATCACTTAGTGTACTGTAGTTTTTAATCCAAACTTTTGTGATACAGAACTCTTAATAACAAAAGCAAAATAATCACTTTATGTTAAACTACTACCATTAGAAATTATGGTAATCATGGGGAAATGACACTAGTTATTTTTTTAATGGCCTGGACTATATTTATAAAAACTCAGGATCTTGATAAGGCAACTTTTAAAGAAATATCTTAATATATTCACACACCTTAACTATGTATAACCCTTGCAAATAATGATGTTTCAATCTTTAAACAGCAAAATCCCAGACTAGCAGCTAGCAGAAAGTCTATAATTCCTACTACTGCTGCTAAGAAAAAATATGAATAAATAAACCCAAGAAGAAATTAATGGAGCAAAAAACATTCTATAGAATAGAGCCTTTCGTGTAACTCTGAAATTGGAAGGTATACTAGCAGGGTTTTACAGATCACCCAAGACCAGGGGTTACCTGGAAACCCTTTTTTAGTACCAAGCATAGAGGAACTTTGGATTTTCCTGGCCAGCTGGGATCCCGGGAACTGAGCCCAAGGGTGAGTTAGGTAAGTCAGAGTTCTCAAAACAGGAATGTGGAGGAGACCAAAGACAACTTCCTAGCAAAACCAGAATTAAAAAATC
Source organism: Daubentonia madagascariensis (assembly GCA_023783475.1). Lineage (NCBI taxonomy): Eukaryota > Metazoa > Chordata > Mammalia > Primates > Daubentoniidae > Daubentonia > Daubentonia madagascariensis. The sequence continues at coordinate 7,405,179 of JAKFHU010002220.1, forward strand.
GTCTAAATCAAGCATCAGACCAAAGCCTTGGTCACAGAGAGGAAAACCATGTACAAAATGTTGAGGTGGCCCCCAGAATACCAGGACCAGAGTAGGGAAGGTGTGTTAGGAAAAAAAAAAACCTGACACTCCCTAACATGCCTCTGAACAGAGTGCCCACAGCTTCACTGGGTGTGGCCAAGAAGGCAAAGACAGAGCAGGTTTAAACACAGGCGGCCCTTATTAACAGAAGTTGCACAGCATGCACTTTAAGAATAAATGTTCCAAATTATGATATAGGTTAGACACGAGTGGAAGAAGGTTAGGAAGCCAAAAGAGATAGAGTGAATATTAAATTCCTCTCAGTTTTGTTCAACAGATTTTATTTCTCAAAATGCCAAATTATTTTGGTTTCACTAAACTTAATCCCAAACTTAAAGCTTTAGTTCATTAAAATAGCAACACCTAACACTCTCTGAGGCTAATTCAGACTATTTCAAACCTTCAGCAAAAAGCCCTTTCAATAGTTTCAAACAAATTACACATCCAAAAGGCTATTGGGGCTGCCTGGCAACAAAACTAATTACATAACATAAACTCACTGTGAAACCTTAGGAAATTAGATCTTTATTCAAATATAAAAGTTTTTCCCCATGAAAATACTTAAAAGAATGTATGATAGGATAATATCATATAGAATATCCTATTAGACTATCTTGCCTTGTTTAATACACTCATATATGTGAAAAAATCAATTTACCTCTAGAAATTGCATATTCATCAAAAGTAATGCTTTAATAAATATCTTTGTTTACTTTCTCCCATCCCCTGCATGTTGTAACATGTTTTCTGATTTCGTGAGCTGGAGTTGATTTCTTCTGAAATGTGAAGATCTCTATGGCATCATGCATTTGATTATCCACCATGCAGAATAGCACTCCATCCTATTCATAGCACTTCAGTTTGATGGAAGAGCCTTTAAACCATCCCATGTCAGAATTCATTCTGATGTCTGACTTGTTCTTATAATGATGAAGACCATAGTCTTATTTATTCCAGAAAAGCATTTGGTTATAGGCTAACAAACCTACAATAAAAATCAGAAAGAATATTCATAGCCAATGTTACTGGACTATTTCCTACACAAGAATTAAATAAACCCTAAAATCTCATTAATTTCACTATCACTAACATTAATAGATCATCCTACAGTAGAGATTGTGCCATCATAAACATCAAATACATTTCAAAGGCATGTTCTCCACCATGAAAAGTAACACCAAAGTAGATAAAAATTTTATCATAGCTTTATATAGGGCTCTTTCAACTGTGATTAATTCTTGCATGGGAACTTTAGGGATCAGGCATTTTCCCTCCAATCTACAAGGTTTTCCTCAATGTAATTTGCTTTGAGATGTGATGATAAATGATTACTGCCCTACTTACCTACTGGGCTAAACATTCATTGATATTCAATAAATACTAATTGACAATGGGTGTTTTCCCTTCAGCATATACTGACATCTAATATTTTTTATTCACCCTTTATTATTCACTTGAAAAGAATGATTATAAATAAGTTATACATCCCTCACAGGTTCAAATTCATAAAAACCTTCAAATTCATAAAAAATTAGTAGGCAAGCTGGTGGTTTCCAAAAATAAAATAAAATAAAGGAAGCTTTAGAATTTAATGTATTGGTTTTACTGAAGCCTGCCTGTTGACTTGTGGAATTGTTCACTCTGAAGCCTACAATCATTTAATTATTTGCTTAAACCAGTAGGGAAACTTGTCACTATAGTATTTTAATTTATGTCTTCAATCTGTACTAAAGATTTGTAAGATAACTTCACCCCTCCCATTTTGTCAGGGAAAGGCAACACTACCTATGTGAGTACCACTTCAGATTTCAGAGCGAATTTTGATATTGCAGAATTCAGATAGCAAGATGTTAATCATCCATAAATATTTCAGAAATCCCCAATAAATTACCATCTTTTCTACGTGGTAAACTGAGCCAGGCACTTACAGGACAATCTCTAAAAAGTCAACTAGACCATGAAGGGCCAATCTGACCAAGAACAAAAAGAACACTTCTGGTGAAACCCTAGCGAACTGTCTTCAACCATAACAGAGAGAAAATAAGCGAGCAAATTGGAACTGGAACAAAATTTCACGAGCCATCCCATTTAGTAGTGCTTATACCAACACAGTCACAGCATTAAGATGCTATAGAATTTAAAATTGAAAAGCCAATATAATTCTCTCTACAATTCTCTGAGGTAGTGACTGAACAAAGTTAGAAACATTCTTAAAGTCAAAATAAATATAAGCCTGTTTCCACTTTCAAAATAGCGGTATAGTTTGTTGGAAATCATCCTAACCTGGCTCTGTCTGACACATATTAAGACTGGACCACCTCGGGGCTTCCCTGTAGGCTACAATTGTCCTGTCTTATTAACTTCAAGTTGAGCTATGAATTCCAAAGTGTTCACGTCTCTTCCATACTGTGCAAGTCCTTTATGAACAACTACCTTTTTCAACCCATCACAAGAACCAGGAGTGTGCAGTATCAGAAGAAAATCAGGCAGCAGTAGTGAAGATCAGTAGACCATAATAAACAAGCAACTGACTTTGTTAAATCCCTTGAAAAATAGTGACATGGCAATTTTTTAAATCAGGGAAGAATTATTTTGCTTTTCTTTCCGTTCACTGCTGTGTTTCTTCCTGCAGTATCCCTGGATGCATGTGATTTAAGGACTGTGACGTCAGTGGAAGCAGAGTAATATAATATAATATTAACACAGAGGGCTCTGGAGTAAGACACTTTAGGTTTAAATTCTGCTTCCACCATTTCTTTTTATAAGATCCTGGGCAAGTGCATGGTCAAGATCCTCTTCTGTCCAATGGGGATAAATAACAGCACCATCTCACAGATTTGCTGTGTGAATTGAGAAAGGGCACATTATGTTCTCCGCACCATGGCTGGCACATAGCCAGTGCTCAAAAATTGGTAGTTATTATTACTAACAATAGTACTTCACACAGGTGGATGCTCAATAGATGTTGATTGGATAGATGGATGCTTGTTTGAAATAAAAGAAAACAGCTGGTGCCTGTGGGCAAACAGCTGAATTGATGTAGACATGAGTCTCCTATTCAACCTGTTCACCACCATTTATCTGCCTGGGAAGACTATGAATATCAGAAATGTTGAACCAGTAAATACTCAGAAAAGCAACAGCCCAGCAGGCCAATGCAAGAGAATTGGAATAATCAGAAAAGTTAATTCTTCCAGGTCTGGGTCTAATTTGCTCAAATTATCAATCCACACAGTGTTTAGGAACCCACAAAAGTTCCTTCACCTCTAGGAGTTTTCCTCCTAGCCTCTGAAGGGGTTCAGAACATGTCACCCCAAAATATGCCACTTTGGCATATTATTTTGAGCTGAAAGACACGAAGAACCAGCCAATACAAGAAAAGCTTTTCATCACCCCCTCAAATGCTTAAAATAAGGTATAAATTCTCATCTTGCAAAGAAAATTTACGTTTATAAAGGAAATTTGCATTAGTAACTAGATATCCGTACCAGGAAGAGAACTACTCTGAGACAACTTTTATCCCCTGAAAAACTTATCTACATTACAAGGCAACCTTCCCTCCATAAACATTTTCCATACCCCTTACCTTCCCATAATTTGGCTCCACTGCCTCCCAGAAGCCCCAAACCCTTACTTCTTTAGCCATTCCTGTAGCTCAGGATAAGCCTCAATCATCTGGCTACTTCTTTGAGTCTCATATTTTTTTGAGACTCCCATGTATGTGTCTTCCAAAATTAAAATGGCTTTTCTCCTGTTAATCTGTCTTTTGTCAATTTAATTAATAGATCAGCCAAAGAACATAGAAGGGTAGAAGGAAGCAATTTTTCCTTTCCCATACCTCTTAGTGTTGGAGATTTTTAAATCTCCATCTAAAAATCTATTAGTCTGTTAAATAAAATTTACAGGAGGCCATTGGTTTCGACCGAGCTCCTGCACTAGTCTGGGCCCAAAAGACCAAACCAAAATGGAGTCACTCGTGTTGAAGTTCCATACCACCAAGCTGAAACTAAGTTGTTTAACTGATCTTCTGAGAAATCAGGAGAGACAGATAATAGCCAAATCTCCAAATAGGCCAGTTTTAGCCGGCATGATAAGGAAGTCCCATCGGCTTTAACCTTTACAAGGAAAGTAACTTTGAAATGACCGATCCACTTCTCTGTTTCTGCTTTCCTCAACATTTTGTGTTTATAAAGTCAACCGCCTCTGCTCAGCTCATGGGAATACTCATTCTATTTTATATAATGAGTTGTTGCCCAATTTTAGAATCACAAATGAAAGCTAATTAAGATCTTTAAACTAAATGTGTTCTAATTTTGCCTTTCGACAGGGCTAATAATAATGATATATGTCTCATCTTCATCTCAAAGCACTTGCAGGTAAGTCTTATTCTCTCTGTTTTACAGATTAAAATATTGAGAGTCAGAAATTTTTGATAATCTGTCCAAATTACACACCTCGCAAATGGTAGAGCCAGTACACAATCCCAGGTCTTGCTTAGGCTAAAGCAAGTCTTCCTGGGGTCATTCTCTCAGACGCCCCCTGGAGAAGGCTCATAATAGAGGTAGATTTAGGAAGGGTTCCTGGGAAAATGATTCCTAAGCTTAGTTTTGAAGGATCAGTGGGAGTTGGCTAAACAGAGACTAGGAATGGGGAGAATGCAGTTTAGATAGAAAAACAGAATCAACCAAACTTTTGAGAGATGAAACTCACTTGGAAAAGTAGCACTTTAGTGGAACTAAACCAAAAGGAGTAGAAGGGGAAGGATTTAGAGGAAATAGAGGCCGTACATGCTAGGCCCAGATGTGAACACAAACAGAAAGCCAGGGTGGCCGGAGGTGGGCTGTAACCACGGGAGCCAAGTGGCCCAACAGTGGGTTGCTGCCTCCTGCAAGCCTCGGAATCTCAGATCATGCTATATAAAGAACTGTGTAAGTTTATTCCTGAATAATTAGATGTCCTTTGAAATGGCCTGTTTCAGTTAAAATGCGTCTCTAAGGAGCATTAGAACCAAGCCAGTAGCAGGCTTCAACCTACAAAACACATATTTTAAGATGAAATGGTGACTCTTCAAATTACCTTTAAGTCAATACAAGTTACAAAGCTAATGAAAGTGCAGCAAAGACAAGACCCAATTAGGAGCTCTTAATCTTCTGCTCTTTGCCTTGCCAATTCTGAAGTTCTTTCCCCTCAGGTATGCTGAGCAAATGTAAAATCATTATGCCAATGACCTTGTCCTGCTTAGAGGCTTCCTTAATCTAAACCGTTGTCAATACTCCCTGGGCTCCCAGGCTTAAGAGCTCACCTCTTTTATACACGTTCTCTCTACCTCAGCCGTGGGGAATAATATCTGTTCCCCATAGTCTTTGGTTTGAAGAAGGTGATATAACAGAATGAAGGTATCTAGATGGATAGGAAAAATGACACAAAAACATGTAAACTTGTGCGGTGATATAGTTATTCATCGTTAGAGACAGAATAGAAGGCCAACCTTGCAAGTCAGGAAGATGGAGAGGCTTCATTGCAGCTATCTGTGAGGCCAAGATACAGCAAGGTTTATCTGCAGCTGAGGTTAGAATACTCTGTCAGCTGGCAGGGGATTCCATCACGTCCCCAACACCCACTAAGATGGTCTAGGACAGGAGATTCCATGAAGCAGGAGAAATTACCTGGTGGCTGGCTGCTCCTGTGTCTCATGATGTTTCTCAGTGGGACACTACTGGCATTTTTTTTTCTGGACAATTCTTTTTTGGGGGAAGGCTTTCCTATTTACTACAAGATGTTTATCATCCCTGGTCTTGCGCACTAAATGCCAAATGTGACCCCCAGTCATTATGACAATCCAAAACACCTACCACGTTTCCAAACTTTCCCTAATGAAGATGGTACCCACACACACACACACACACACACACACTCCTTTGAGATCCAGCTTTATATCCCTTGTGGGACCTGTTATGGTCATAGAGTTCCACAGCTGCATTTTGTAGATAGAGAAAATAAAATCCATTCCAGATTTTATTAAATAGGGATGGGCCTATAACCCAGTTTTCACAACTCTCATGCAAACACTTATCCCCTAAATCTTGGTGTTGCCAAATTCTAAAAAGCATCTCTGCCTTCCCAGTGAAATCTCTCATTTATATCATGTAAAAAGTCTCTGTTGAATAAGCAAATGCAAATTTTTGGCAACTTCTCCCTTTGGCATGCCTTTTTCTCGAACTTAAAGAAATAGCTAGTACTGAGGCCAACAGGCAAAAACTAAGCTTTTAGCTAGGGGAACAACTTAGGCATCTTCAAATGGAAAGTATGAACAAGATTAATGAAAAAAAAGAAATATATATCTAGACTTATCCCCATGAAATTTTGAATACCAAGGATAAAACAAGAACTTAAAGGCTTCCACAGAGATGAAAAAAAAAATTTCTTCGAAGGAATAATAACCAGATTGGCATCATAACTTTCATCAGAAACACTGGATTCTAGTACCAGTGGTACCAGTAAACCTTATTACCTAAAAGGTAAAGGAAAAAACTCTTCCACATTTTGGGGAGAAAATGATTTTGAAACTAGAATACTTTAACACTCAAATGAGAAGATAAAATAAAAATTTTTTATACATACAATAAAAAAGTTTACCTGCCATACCAAAAAAAAAAAAATTGGTGTGTTCCACCAAAAAAACTAAAAGTTCAAGAAAGACATTAGTTTCATAATATAATGGAACTAATTAAAGAGTTCAGTGAAAAGAAATCTAAGTCTTGGGATGCCATCCAGGAACACACCTAGAAATCCACTCTTCATGGTGCATCATGCATGTAGAAGGGCTCAGTAGGTGGAAGCCACTGGGGCTTTGGCCTCTCATTTGCAAAGGGCCTCACATTTAACCTCCAAGCAGGTTATACACACAGTCACAGAGATGCACCCAAGAGGATGAACTCTTCAAATTTTCAATTGTTTGAGCTTCCTTCATAGAAACCCTAAATAACAGTGGTGGCTTAAATAACATAGGGATTTCTTTTGTTCTCATAAAATAAAAAATCCTGGGGTTGGCAATCCCTAAGGCTGACCAGTACAGTCACTCAAGGAAAGCTCAACTGAGAACTCTGCTAATATCTGGCCTTCCCTCGTGGTCATGCAATAGCCCTTCCTGCAACATTACAGGCAAGAAAAATGGGGAAGAGAGAAGGGCAAAGTACAGACACCAGTGGAGTTTGCCCTTCTTTTAAGGAATTTTCCCTCAATTCCCTCCTAATGACTTCCACTAAAATCTCACTGAGCAGGCCTCTATTGTCAAGTCCATCCCATCTGCATCAGAAGCTAGGAAATGTAGTTTAACTGGGTGTAGCGCTGTGTCAATGGAATTGTAGTACTACCAGTAAGGAAAATAGTGTCTCAGTAACCCAATTTTGGTATTTCTTTATCTTTTTATAATAGACTTTATCCTTTAGTGCAATTTTAGGTTTACAGAAAAATTGAGCAGAAAGCAGAGTTCCAATATACTCTTTCCCACACTCACATGCACTCAGTCTCCCCTATCAACATCTTGCTTAGTGTGGTATACCCATTATAACTGATGAGTCAGTATTTATACACTATTATTGACTAAAGCCCATAGTTTACCTTAGGGTTCACTCTTTGTGTTGTGCCGTTCAGTGGGTTTTGACAAGTGCATAACGTCATGTTTCCGCCACATGTATTTTAATATATCAGGGGCCTCCAAAAAATGAAAGTGGCCCAGGATTTTCTTGACCTCAGTTGGACTCTGCTAAGGAGACCATCTTCAAAACAAAGTATTTTTACTTCAACAAACAAACAAACAAAGTTGGACAACCTTTGCGTCATGAAGGAAGAATGACAAAATTTTCAGGAAAAATATGTCTCCAAGGCCTTGGCATAGGGCATGTCAGAAGACTGGCCAGAAGAGCAAAGCCAAGGCTCAGCCTCTTGCTTGGGCCTAGAGGAGGTCCTACCTGCAAAAATCATCTAGCTCCTCTCTTTAGAATGTGGGGATACTTGCGACTAAAAGTTACAAATACAGCAAAAACAAAAATAAGTAGATGGGACTTTATTAAATTTAAAAGCTTCTGCACAGCTAAGGAAATAATCAACAGAGTAAATAGGCAGCCTACAGAATGGAAGAAAATATTTGCAAACTATATCCAACAAAGGGCTAATATCCAGAATCTACAAAGAATTCAAAATAAATCAGCAAGAAAAAAACAAACAACCCCATTAAAAAGTGGGCAAAGGATATGAACAGAAGTTTTCAAAAAGAGATAGACAAATGGCCAAACATAGAAAAAAAAGTTCAACATCACTAATCATCAGGGAAATGCAAATTAAAACCACAATGAGGTACCACCTTACCTCTGTCAAGATTGCCATTATTAAAACGTCCAAAAACAGTAGATGCTGGTGTGGATGCAAAGAGAAAGGAACACACACTGTTGGTGGGACTGCAAATTGGTAAAACCTCTATAGAAAACAGTATGGAGATTGCTCAAAGAAATAAACATAGATTTACTGTTCAATCCAACAACCCCACTGCTGGGCATCTCCCCAGAGGAAAAGAAGTCATTTTATCAAAAAGACACCTGCACTTGAATGTTTAATGGAACACAATTCACAATTGCAAAAATGTAGAATCAACCTAACTGCCCCTCAATTGATGAGTGGGGATAAAGAAAATGTGATGTGCATATACATATACCATGGAGCACTACTCAGCCATACAAAGGAATGAAATAATGCCTTTTGCAGCAACTTGGATGGAACTGGAGACCATTATCCCAAGAGAAGTATCTCAGAAATGGAAAAACAAATATCACATGTTCTCACCAATAACTAGGAGCTCAACTATGGGTACACACAGGCACAAAGAGATGCAAAGGACATTAGAAACCAAGAAGAGGGGAGGTGGGGAGTAAGGTATAAAAACTTGCCTATTGGGTACAATGAACACTATTCTGGTGATGGGCAAACCCTAAGTCCTGACTTAAGCATTATACAAGTGATCCACGTAACAAAAACATTTGTACCCCCTTAATATTTTGAAATGCAAATAAATAAATAAATCCCAAATGCAAGCATACTTTAAAAAAAAAAATCCTCAGTTTTAGGTGCTCGGCCCACATGAAACAACATGAATGACTCAGGGATATTTTTAGAAAGATCACTCTGGTTGGTGTGTGGAGAATGAACAAGAGAAAAGCAATAGAAGTACAGAGACCAGTTGGGAGGCCACCTGAGTAGTTCAGATGAGAGGTGCTAATATTTAAACAATGTTTCTTGGCTTTTGATGCTTACAACAAGGGTTGGCAAACGTCTTCTGTAAAGGGCCAGACAGTAAATATTTTAGCTTTAGCAGGCCATATGTCTCTGTTGAAATTACTCAATTTTGCCATCATTGTACAAAAGCAGCCAATACATAAATGAATGAGTGGTTGTGTTTCAATAAAACTTTATTTATGGATTTTGGAATTAGATTTTCATACCCTTTTCACATGTCATAAAATAGCCATTTTTAAACTTTTTTTGGTCATCTAAAAATGTAAAAACCATTCATAGCTTATGGGCTATACAATCACAGGCAGCAGGCCAGTTTTGGCCTAGGGGCTATAGTTTGCTGACCCCTGATTTAAAAGCAAATTAAAGACAAAGCATGAAAGATTTAATTATAATTATAGAACCAAAAGTAAGTTTTATAAACCTTTATGTAGAACTAATCTAATCATAATACTGATAGAAATCAAGAAGTTAAGAGGTGGCCCTGATAGTGGACAAGAAACCTTTACTTGTCATTTCATAATTATACAGCATTTGAATATCTTTAATCTAAGAATAATTATAGCTAGTACTTATTGAGTGCTTTTTAATTCACAGGACATGGAGCTATAAAATCATCAAAGAGCTAATGACATCAGCATGATGCTATTTGCTGAACCGGGTATGATCAAGTACAGCTGTAACCCTTGCCAGGCACTGGGGAGATCTTCTTGAACTAAAATGACCAGGAAGAGCTCCAGGAGGAGTCAGCATGAATCAGAAAGGGTCCGACATAGATAACCAGATAACAGTAAGAAGTGTATTCCAAGCAGAAGGAATAAATGATGCCAGCAGCAGGGACTGGTAATCAGCCTTAATAGAGAAGCAGACGTCAGAATAGCAGTTCTCAGCCTGTGGGCCTGGAACCCCTGGGCTAAATAACTATTCTAAGAGATCTGTAAATCAAGATGAGTATCAGGCTCCTGGCAGATAGACTAAATAGTACCCTACACATAAATAATGCTACTCTTTTTCAAATGTATTATTCTATTGTGATTCAGTAAATTCATATTTATTTTAAAATACTATTAAATTCATTTATAGCATCTTATTTTCTCAATTAATGTTAAACATAATCCCTCCATATTGAAAAGTACACAACATTTTAACTGTTAAAATGAGATTTCCATACTTGAAAAGTCAGGCACTATTGTGTTAATAAATGCTGGAGGCTCCATTCTCGGACCACAAAGTTCTAAACAAAAGCATGAAGGAGGCAGGGTGTGTGGAGCGGCCATGCTACAGAAAGCTAAAAATAAAACTTTCTGCTAAGTAATACTTGGATGAAAGAGACCATGAAATGCACATTTCATACTCTTTAGAAATGAATAAGAAACTTACATATTAAAACCTCTAGGATGAGGAGGTATTTACAGGACAATTTACAGCCTCTTCCAGGAAATACAAATTATCAAAACCAATTTAAAAAGAAATAGAAATACTGAATGGTCCTTAAACATAGACTGTACTGAAAAACGTAAGTAGCCACATTACAAAGGGGCTCTCTCTTCAAGGAACATATAACTCCTGTCATACTTAAACTATTTCAGAGAATAGAAAAAGATAGCAGTTTTCCAGCTAATTTTTCAAGACTAGTATGACCCAGATATTCAAACTGGACAAGAACAGGAAAAAGAAAGAGAATCATAGACAAATATGACTTATGAATACATTGCAAATATATGGTACTTTATGCAATAATAAATTAAATCCAGCCTTCTATTAAATAATAACACATAATGACTAAGTAGGGCTTATTCGAGGATGTTTTAATATCACAGAAATCTACAAGAACAGATTAAAAAAGAAGAGCTCATACATCATCTTGATAGATGATGAAAAACATTTAATAAATTTCACTTCATTTGCATGATGGAGGAATTATATTTTAATACTAATTGGTTGAGAAAATATAGGATACGACATTATAAATGCATTCAATAACATCTTAAATGAATTTGACTTTCCTTAATCACAACAGCTAATTTGATAAAGGGAGACAAGCAGAAGCCTTCAGTAAACTACATAGGGAAATGTTAGAAAGGTTGCTATTTAATATTACTTTCAAGAGTAAAATAAGAAGATCTGCGTACCCCAGGTTGTGCTGGGGTAAAAAAAACAAGACTCAAAAATCTTAGTTCTTTACAACAATATAGGTTTACTGTTCACAATCACTTGTCAAATTTGACTTTGCCCCATGTCATATTTTGAACCCCAAAATTCCAATTTCTTGGGCTTTCTCACACAAACATCCCACACATGCACAAAGACATTAGTTTAAAGATGTTCACTGAAGTATTGTTTATAATAACTTTTTGGCAGTATCTTATAGTCTACCAGTAGGAGAAAAGCTAAACAAACTATGGTAAGTCTCTACTATGGATCAAGAATGCTTATTTTTATAAATTAACAAGATCTATGAACGCACCAGGAAAAGATCTGGAAGGATACATAGAAAACAATAGAAGTCATCTCCGGGCAGGCTGTAGAATTGGGCAGTGTGATGGAGATGTTCTCTTCCGTTACTTTATACTTTCATGTTTAAACTTATTGTGCAATAAGTGTATATTACATTTTTATTTGAAATTAAAAATGAAAATTTAGAATATTCTATGTCCTTCTATTTCTTTGGCTTCTTACTTTAAGGTATACTTTTGTGTAGTCATACAAGAATAATACAAAAACAATAGTTCTTGTGCTTCTAGGAGATTTTATTTTATGTGTTTTTCTGCTATATTGTTTGTTATATAAAAGTTTAAAATGATGATAACTTCTTTGCAGATTATACCTTTAATCATTACACTATAACTCTCTATATTTCATGTAATCCTTTGAGAATTGATTCTACTTTTGAGGGATTTGTATTGTCATTTTGTTTGCATTTGCTGAGGGTGCTTTGCCTCTTACTTCATCTGTGCCCTCTCCCACTTACTTTTGTATGTTTCTATTCGATGTTATATAGCCCTGATTTTAAAAGTGTAAATGAAGTCAGAAACTTTACAGACACCAAAAGTTTGAAATAATAGAATATGGTTCAAACAGGTTCTTTTAGATGGTGGATACTTCAACTAGCCAGTACATTTTATTGGGTGGATAAGGAAAAGTTTAGTGAAATTTTACATACTTGATACCATAAAATTTAAAGCACTTTTATATGTATTGTTTAACTTGTTATTATAAAGTTGAATTTCTGTGTAAGCCCGTTTGCTAACAAGGAAAATGTGCTTTCCCGTAATATATAAGGGTTTGTTTTAATAGTTCCAAGAACTGTTGATTTATAACCTTGACACTAAGAATGTTTTCTAAAGGAAACTACTTATTTATACTGTTTATGGTAGGAAACTGTGTGTGTTCTTTCATGTGGTAAGCCGTGTTTGTCTTAGGAGGTTCGTTTTACCTACTAATCTATATCTCACTATGATCTAAGCAAACTAGTGCTAATTAACTCTATTTCTTTAAGGGAATGTGTAGGTTTCCTAAATATAAAAACATGGTTTAAAAAATGTCCTTCTTATATCAATTATTTTGATGCAAAACACAAGTAACTCTAACAGATTTGCCGTTGCAGTAAGACTGGTATGATGAAAGCAATACTTTATTAAGTTTACTTTAGAGGTACTTTTTATAGCGACTGCAAAAGATGGAGGATGGAAATCATAAAAAAAAGTTCATAGATCTAGCCATCTTTTACCCCAGAACTCACCTGTTGCCAGGGTAGCTAAGCTGGAAGAAGTTGAAGTCCTCTCTGCCACATTCTATCAAAAATTTTTGCCCCCTACTAAATCCCAGGCCTTGTTACCACATCTTAATCCATCTCTAAGAGCAAGATAACATGGTGAACTTGTTCTTGCTCAGGGGCCAGGCACTGTGAGAGATACTGGGAATAGAAAGGGGAAATGTGCAAACTCTGCCCTTCTGAGCTCTCAGTTTAATATGCACAAACATAGAGGACATTTTCCTAAGTGAAATAAGCCACGCCCAGAAGGGCAAATGCCACACGATCTCACTCATATGAGGAACATAAACAAGTCAGGCTCATAGAAGTAGAGAGCAGAAGAGAGGTTATCATAGGCTGGGTAGAGTTGGAGGGGAGGAGAAATAGGAAGGGGTTAGTTAGCAGGTACAAAGTTACAAAGTTAGATAGGAAGAATAAGTTCTAGTGTCCTACTGCGCAGTAGGGTGACTATAGTTAACAATGACATAATGGATACTTCAAAATACAGTTAGGCATCACTTAACGATGCAGATATTTTCTGAGAATGCATCATTAAGTGATTTTGTCATTGTGCAACAATGAATATACTTACACAAACCTAGATGGTATAGCCTACTACACACCTAGGCTATATAGTATCGCCTATTGCTCCTAGGCTACAAATTGTACTGCATGTGACTGTACTGAATACTGTAGGCAACTGTAACACAATGGTTAAATATTTGTGTATCTAAACATAGAAAACATACAGTCAAAATAAGATGTTATAATCTATGGGACCACTGTCATACATGCGGTCCGTTGTTGACCGAAATGTCCTTATATGCTGCAGTCCACAACCCCCAGGCTGCAGACCAGTATAGGTCCATGTCCTGTTAGGGACAGGGCTGCAGAGCTCTGTCCCCCCACCAAGTCCATAGAAAAATTATCTTCCATGAAACTTAGGAACCAGGGGGCCACCCAGCAGGAGGTGAGCGGCAAGCGAGAGAGGGAAGCTTCATCTGTATCTATATTTACAGCTGCTCCCCATCACTCGCATCACTGTCTGAGCTCCACCATCCCCCACCCCCCGCAGTGATCTGTGATAAAATTGTCTTCTGTGAAACCAGTCCCTGGTGCCAAAAAGGTTGAGGACCACTGCTTATGTGGTACATGACTGTACTCACCTATTGTCAAGATCTGTGCTATCCAATAAGGTACCATTAGCCACATGCAGTTATTTAAATTTAGATTAAACAAAATTTAAAATTCAGTTTATCGATCTCACTAGCTATATTTCAAGTGCTGAATAGCCACATGTGGCTAATGGCTACCTTATTATTCAGCACAGATGGAGAACATTTCCATCATTGCAGAACGTTCTATTGTACAGCACTGCTCTAGATGGCTGGTACCTATGACTTCGACTGGGTTTTGAAAAGGACCCAGTCTGGGTCCTTTTGACTGGGTCATTAGATATGGTGACAAAAGCATTTACATGGTGAATTACCTGGTTCCCAAGTGATGTCTTAGAATCAAACATCCCAAAAACCTGTACATTCACTTGGGCTCTTATGTGAAAGAAAAATAAACCTCTCTATTTCTTGAGCCACTGTATTTTGGGATCTCTTTGTCATAGAAAGTTTAAAACTAAGTTTTATCTCAGTTTTCATCAGCCCTCTCATTCGTATGCCCTTTCACTCCTCTGCCTTAAGGCATTCTGTGTATTCATATCTGCTCATTCCTCCACGAGGGGAAGGGGCACTCATCTTGAAAGCAATTCACACTATGGTGTCAATGACTGAATTCCAATGGCTGGCATGTATTATGCTAATCCCTTTCAAGACGATTTGATCATAGTAGAGATGCCAGAAAGCAGAATGGGAAGGAAATTCTATGGAAAAATTTCAAGCACCAGCAACACATCAATAGGAGAGACGTGCTGGGGTCTGAAGCTTTCTTGTCAATTCTCCATACACTCATAGACAACTTCTCTAAGTACAGGGACAGCATCCAAATATTCAGGACTCATCTGCAACATCTATTTATGAGGAGAGAAAATAAAAAGAAGAGAGAAACCCATTTGGATGCTTTCTCTTTGCAAATTCCCAGAGATTGAATACTGAAAGGGGTGACCAAACCCTTTCCCAGCATCACCACTCTGTGGCTCTTTAGGAGGTCATGTTACATTCATACCTTTGTTAGATCCACACAGGAATGTAGCTCATGAAGGAATTTCAGCACTTTAAAAAGCACAATATATTACATTCCAGAAATACTCAATAAATACTTGTTTGGAGAGTCCCCAAAATGTGCCTATACCCTTGAATTAATCCAGGCTGCCAGTAACCTCTTCTGTCCTGAGCCAAGATGCTCTCACTAACCAGCACTTGTCTCTGCAGGCATCTACTCACCAGGATCATAGCTGCTTACCATCTTTGTTACCACACAAGCTCTTGAAAAATGAGGACAGCCCTCCTGTCTTCTTTGTGACACTTAGGTAAGATGGAGGGGTCCATACAGCGGGATTGTTAGGGCTTCTCCACTGACCCATATGCCTTATTACTAAGTCTGAGTCTGGTGATCTTATGGATCTGCCAGACCTTATGAAGAAGCTCTCACACAAACACTTCGCCATTGCTTCCTGCAACCTGACTTCTAGTGCTCAACTCCCATTCTAATTCCCCAGTCCCTATTCCTGGACCCAACCAATCTGCCTATTATGGATATGGGTCAAGTTTTATTTTTCCCCAGGAGGTTGCTCAGTCTGATGTAAGTCTTACATTGATTGCATCTTATAACAGCTGATGGCCAGCCATGGTGTAGCTGTGCCCATATACATTTGGTCAGGGATGTTCATGTTTTCATCACTACAGTTAAGTGATGTGCATTGACATATAAACACTGAGTTGAATTGCTACTTAAAATATCTTCAGGAAGATTACACACCACGATTCAGCATTGATATGAAAAGCTACTGTGTACAAACAAAAATGGCAATGGGACATAAATTTACTCTTAGTAAATCAAAAATTTGTTATTGGAAGGATGACTGCATTCCATACTGTCTTGTGAAAACAATAACCAAGTGCTTTGTAAAATTCAGGAAAGAAATTACCCACAAATAGATGAATCTATGTCAAATTTTGTTACTCAGATACATAGAAAAAAATTGGCAATCACACCTAAGCAACACACATGCAAGCAGGAGAAATTGCCAAATCCATTAGAATGGATGAAGGAATTTTCAAAGCAATGAGAAGCTGATGTGACAGATTGGTGCATCACGCAGGACCGTCGTTAAGGCATCAAACAGCATTTTGTCAAAAACTCCCTACTGACTTGGAAAACAGGAGCCACTTAACTCCCAACACAGGTGATTTGAGAAAAACATGAAATTGGATTTAGTCAAATAGGAAAGTCTAGCATGCAGATATTTTCTCCCATTCTGTGGGTTGCCTATTCTCTCTAATGATAGTTTCCTTGGCTGTGCCGAAGCTTTTTAATTTGATCAGATCCCATTTATTTAATTTTGTTGTTGCTGTGATTGCTTTTGGGGTCTTCTTCATAAATTCTTTGCCTAGGCTGATGTCTATAAGAGTTTTTACAACATTTTCTTCTAGAATTCTTATAGTTGCATGCCTTAGGTTTAAGTTTATTATCCATTGTGAGTTGATTTTTGTGAGAAGTGAGAGGTGCAGATCCTGTTTCAGTCTTCTACATGGGGCTATCCAATTTTCCCAGCACCATTTATTGAATAGCAATTCTTGTCCCCAGTGTATGTTTTTGTCTGCTTTGTCAAAGATCAGATGGCAATATGAGGATAGTTTTATATCTGGGTTCTCAGTCCTGTTCCATTGGTCTATGTCTCTGTTTTTGTGCTAGTATCATGTTGTTTTTGTTATTGTAGTATAGTTTGAAGTCTGGTAAATTGATGCCTCCCAATTTGTTCTTTTTGCTTAAGGTTGCTTTGGCTATATGGGCTCTTCTCTGATTCCAAAGAAAGTGTAGAATTATTTTTTCTAGATCTGTGAAAAATGATGTTGGTATTTTATTAGGGATTGCATTGAATCTGTAGATCACTTTGGTTAGTATAGACATTTTAACAATATTGATTCTGCCGATCCATGAGCGTGGTATGGTTTTCCATCTGTTTATGTGCTCTGCTATTTCCTTCCTCGGTGTTTCATAGTTCTCCCTGTAGAGGTCTTTTACCTCCTTACTTAAATATATTCCTAGGTATTTTATTTTCTTTGTTGCTATTGTGAAAGGTATTGAGTCTTTGATTTGGTTCTCAGCTTGACTGTTGTTGGCATATATGAATGCTACTGATTTATGTACATTGATTTTGTAACCTCAGACTTCGCTGAATTTATTTATCAATTCCAGGAGTCTTTTGGCAGAATCTTTGGGGTTTTCTAGATATAAGAGCATATCATCAGCAGAGAGAGATAGTTCGACCTCTTCTGCCCTCATTTGTATGCCCTTGATTTCCTTCTCATGTCTGATTGCTCTGGCTAGGACTTCCAGTACTATGTCGAATAGGAGTGGTGATAGAGGGCAACCTTGTCTGGTTCCAGTTCTAAGCAGGAATGCTTTCAGTTTTTCCTCATTCAGTATGTTGTTGTCTGTGGGTTTGTTGTATATGGCTTTTTATCATTTTGAGGTAAGTCCCATCTATGCCTATTTTGTTAAGTTTTCTTATCATAAAAGGGTGCTGAATTTTGTCAAATGCTTTTTCTGTATCTATTGAGAGGATCATGTGGTCTTTGTTTTTACTTCTATTGATGTGGTGAACAACATTTATATATTTGCATATGTTGAACCATCCCTGCATCTGTGGGATGAAGCCCACTTGGTCATGATGGATAAAGTTTAGTGAAACCCTAGCATTCTTTGATTATGCCTTGAAATTATACTATCAATGCTATAAAATCCAGAAATCAAAATCATGAGTTCGGGTTACAAAAATGGCTTATCTGTGATACTATGAAAAATTGCCAATGGCCAGAGGCTGGCTCTATGTTTAATTTTAAACCACAAAAGTCTAAGAATTTTTCTCCCAAAAAATAAAACTGTGCATTCCCCCTTCCCCTCAGAAAATATGCATAACAGCAGAGCATATGAAGGGTTAGCTAACTTCCACCAGAGAGGTGCAGAAGCACGAAGTTACCCATCAATTGTGCTAGTTCTTGACACTTTTGGCATATGTCTAAACAGTTCAAGAATGAGCTCTCTGATAATTATAGTGAACTGCTTATTATTCCTGCTAGCCTGATTAAACAATTGTAACCCAGCATTATTTTCATTTATGAATCATTTAATGACCATTTGAAGAAAGAGTCCTTGTTATTGTTCAAAAATGTCTGTCTACATCTTCTAACAAAAACAACAAAATGTTAGCATCAGACTTAGTGGATTGGAAGAAAGTTCTAGAGGAAATAGTGGAGCATTCCTTTAAGAAATACTCCATCATCAAGGATCTTGATGGAATATAGAATAATATTGTAAAGAAAAACACAGGTATTGATGGATCTGAGCCAAAAGTAATTTAGACAAGTCAGACCATAAATGGGAGGAGTTTTAGGAATACTTTAACCGATCCATTTTGTTTATATTTTCCTTTTTAAAAGAAATGGTGACATATGATTTTTAAAACTACATTAAATTACTCTAATTACTCTAGAAGAACTGTTCAATATGTTTAAGTATAAAATAAAAAGTTTTAAGTTAGACAGAGGCACTGTGTCATGGTTTAATTTGTAGTGTTTTATCTTTCTTAGTAGTGTATAAAATAATGGTGCATCTTAAAATCAATGGCACCTTCAATTTGATGAAATTCAATACACTTTTTGGCTTATTGCTTTTTTAGTTGGCTGTAACAGTTTGGGCAGCAGTATGTATAATAAGCCATTTTCAGAGGTTGAAATGAAATTCCAAACTCTCAATCCTAACCCCAGCTTCTCTAGGAACCATGCAAGCTGTCTCCAAGGAGCTCTCCTTAAGGAATCAAGAAAGATGGGAATATTTGGTAATAAAATAATTAAATAGCCCTTTACATTCTCCACAAATACACCCAAGTAATTGTCACTTTTCCTATATCCAACAAGCATTTTGGAGGATGTTTACTAATGTCCTAGATACTACACTAGCCAGCTCTCATTTTAAGAAAATTTACATTTAGTATGCACTTGCTCTTTTTTGTCCCTAATTGACCACTAGTCAAAGTATTAAATATAAACATGTTTAGTTAGAGAAGCGTGTTTTCCTAGTTTTTTAATCTGTGTAAGAAATATAATCATGTGAAGGCCTAACAAAATGTAGTCGTTCCTATAGTGAATGTCAGGATACTCACAGAAGCAGCCTGCTGACAAGCATGATAGGCTATTTTTAGCACATCACCTTTTTAGAACATTTGTGGCTGTTAATTATGACCATTTGGAGCTCACAGATGGTATATGAAATCGTAGAGTTCTGTTTTAGATAATGAGGGTGGTGGAAAAATAAATAAATCATTGTGAAATCAAAGGACATGGTACATAACATGGTGTATTGGTTATTTATGATACACAGTACCTTGGTTGTTAATAACGCTTCCTGCTTGGTTTCTAGCCACTGCTCCCCCCCTGCCACACTGGTCTCCATTTTACATGGCTTCCATCATGTTACCTCTCTACTTAGAATCTTTTGTGTCTCTTTTTTTGCCTGCCCCATCCAGCCCGAGTTCCTCAGGTTGGACTGCAAGGCTCCATAATCAGACACAACCTGACCAGTTGAAATTATTTCCCATAGCCCCCAACAGGCAATTTCCCCTCCAGTTTGTGCATTCTTCACCCTGGTTTCCCATGCCTTCAGTTCATTGCCATCAGGCTCCTGCTGGTGACCTCACCGCATACAATGCCAATTCTCCTCCCTTCTGCCTGTCAAAATCTACTAGTCCTTCAAGAGAGAGCTGAGACGTCAGGCTCTCCACAAAGCCTGTGCTAATGTGGCCAGTTGTCATCATTTTTCCCCCTGAATTCCAAGTTTACACACAGTAAGTGGCACATGGTTTTACACGAATTGTCTCCTGATTGTGTCACCACGTAGGTCTTAGCTCAACAAGATGCCAAGGCTGCAAGCAACAGAAAGCCCGACGTGCTCTTCTGTGGCTCCCCCACACACACACCAAATGGAGATGCAGGTGAGAGGAGGAATAGCGGATGGTTAATAATTACCTGTTGAGTTTCTGACTAGTATAGAGATAATTCCCAGCAAAACATCCATAAGATAGCACTTGAGGGTTCATTGTCTTTAAAAAAAAAAAAAGGAAACTGAATATAGCAGTTCTTATAGAATGTTGATTCTGATCATGGGATAATCTCTCAGAAATTTGCCATTCTGTAGGCTGTCAAGGACTCTTCAAGCTGCATGTCACAGAAACTTGAAGTTTCAGGGCTCAAACCTTCAATTTTATAGTTGGAGCTTTATGATCTGAGAAAAACTATGCAACCAAAGGAAGGGATCTATTTTTTTGGAACCATTAGCCATTTGCTAAGATATTCAGTGCCCCATTCATGTTGATTCAAGTATTTTGCACAGTGTTTCAGTTATTTGTTCTTCACTTAACACTTTGGTATTCCTACTCCTGAGATGAATAAAAACCTCAGGAGAGTGGTATGTTCAGGCACATTACAAGATATAAAAAGTTACTTGAAAGCAAATCATTAGGTGGTTTGATCAGCTGTAAAATTATTCACATTTGGAACACTTAAATTTAGAAAACAAAAATTTGCCATAAACTAATATAAACAAAAAAAGAGAGAGAAGATAAAGAATCCAAGCTAAAGGAGGTTCAGGAAATCCTGTCAGTGAGGTGGAAGGTAACTTACAAATTAACTAAAGCTTCCATGTCTCACATTGTGTTTTAAGAGGTTACCCATCTCAAAGGCACTAATTTTATTGGTGTTCAAAAGCTCTATAGTTTGGAGCTCTATAGTTTTTTTGCATGTGCGTACATTCTTAAGGTGATAAATTCAATTATTCCTTTTGTGACAGCCTCTTAATTTGAACCTGAAATTAAAATCTGTATGAAATACTGTGATGATGAAGGAGATGAAACCTCCCCAGAAAATTTAAATTTGATAGCTGAAGTGGCAAGGAACGTCCACTTAATTTACGATCTCACAACTCTATTGCCCATACGATTTGTAATACCTCAAATTAGACCAGTGCTGCTAGGGACCTGACTTTCTAGAAAAGCTGTTGTTAAGAGAAGAGAGGCTATGCAAAGGCACATCCTTCTCCATCATATCTCTGTCCCTTCTCTTCTCTTCTACTTTCACCTGTGATGCTGCTATTTTTCCAAATATTGTAGGTGTCTCAGAATAGAAAACATGTTTTCTATTTCTACAGACATGTCCTACAACATCAATCCTGTGCTGAGAAAATTGGAAGTATAAAATGTGTACTTGGTTAATTGTTTTGCTTGAGAGAAATTAACAAATTTTGTGTGTAAGAAATGAAGAATAACTAAATATTAAATATTTCCCAATTCAAGTTGAGAAAGTTGTAATATTGAGAACTTTGAGATTCTCCAACTCAGAGACTTCAGATAATGATAGATATACATAATATTCTAATGTAGGTAGAATTTATTTTATTTTACTTATTAATCCCCTGCCCCCTTTTTTCATATTAATTCTCTCTGTAACTATTCATACAAATTTTGGTTGACTCTTCAACACTCATACATTTATTCAGCCTTAAAGGGACCATTGAGCACGTGAGTCCTAGGCATTATGTGTGGCACTAAAGATACAAACCAATGAGGCCAAGGGTTTTTAAGTCTGTGAAATAACACATGAGAAAGTTTTTGTCCAATTGAATGAAGACAGAACTGCTGTCACAGAAAACTGACTTTGTGCAGAAGCATTTGATGAGAAGTCAGACCATTTCCCATTGTCTCCTGTTTGAACATATTTTTTTTTTCTGTATCACTCCACTCTTTAGAAGACAAAGGATTCTATAAATAGAATAACAGGTGTGTGAGTGCTGTGTATAATTATGTCCTAATAGAGGTTTCCTTTTCTATAAGATTTCTGATGATTGAGTGCTTGGTATTTGGTTTATTTTCTAATTACAATCAATCATTTCCTCCTTGAAGTCATTCTGGTAACACATTGCTTCCACTATTTTTAGATCTATGACAAATCATATATTCTGTACTAATTCAGAAATGTTTTTCATTGAACAGCTCTCATCAAATACTGCTTTAAAGCAGATACAAATAGTCATGTGATCCCAAGGGTTGGCTTCACTTCAAGCAGAAAGGAAATTAAACCCATTATACCAGTTAACCCATCACTGAGTGCTGTGGGGAAGGCTAATCTTACGTCTACATAAAGAAGTCATTTGCTGTTGTTGAGAATGGACCCACACCCCCAAAATGTCTCCCCCATACAGTCATTTATTCTTGGATTTCCTTTATCTAAGCATGGTCTTATTTGTAAACTATTGTTAAAACACAAACAGTTCTGGAAAAGATAATACAAAGATCTAAATTCATACTGAGGGAAAAATAACTAATTTCAACAGACATCAATGCTTTCTTGAGAAAAGTTCTTTCATACAAAGGAACTTCAAAAAGTCCATGGAAAAAATGGGATTAAAGATTAAAAACTTAAAATATAAACTATATTTCTCAACATAAGCACCATCAAGGTCAAGACACTTTTGTAAGTGATGATACCAACCATTTAGTCCATCCACAAAGAACTGAGGGTCCTGGGAATTTAACCACATCAATGTGATCTTTTTTACATTATTAACTGAAAAAAATGGATGTCCTTTATGGATTTCTTTTTTCAGATTAGGAAACAAAAAGAAGACAGAGGGAGCCAACTAGGACTGGAAGGTGGATGCCTCATGATTTCCCATTGAAACTCACAAAATTGCCCTTGTTCAATGAGAAGAATGAGCAGGAGCATTGTTGTGGTAGAGAAGGACTCTCTGGTGAAGCTTTTCAGGACATTTTTCTGCTAAACCTTTGGCTTGCTTTCTCAAAACACTCTCATAATAAGCAGATGTTATCATTCTTTGACCATCCAGAAAGTCAACCAGCAAAATGCCTTGAGCATCCCAAAAAACGTTTGCCATGACCTCTGCTTTGACTGATCCACTTTTACCTTGACCGGATAACTTTCACCTCTTGGTAGCCATTGCTTTGATTGTGCTTTGTCTTCAGGATCATACTGGCAAGACCGTGCTTCATCTCCTGTTTCAATTCTTCAGAGAAAAGCTTCAGGATCTTGATCCTACTTGTTTAGAATTTCCATTCAAAACTTTGTTCTTGTCTACAGCTGATCTGGACACAATGGTTTTGACACCCATCAAGTAGAAAGTTTACTCGACTTTAATTTTTCAGTCAGAATTGTGTAAGATGAACCAATTAAGATGTCTATGGTTTGGGCTATTGTTTCTGCTGTTAGTTGTTTGTTTGTTTCAATTAGGGCACAAACAAGCCTGATTTTTTCCTCACAAATTGATGTGGAGGAATCAATCAGGTCTGTTACTGCAGGCTTCATTTTCAACATCATCTCATCCCTTCTTAAAATGAGTTATCCATTTGTAAACTGCTGATTTCTTTGGCACATTGTCCCCATAAACTTTTCATAAAGCATCAATGATTTTACCATTCTTCCATCCAAGCTTCACCATAAATTTGATGTTTGCTTTTTCTTCAATTTCAGCAGAATTCATGTTACCCTGACAGGGGCTTTTTTCCAAACTGATGTCTTATGCTTCTTTGTGCCTCAAACTAGATCCTATTCAGACATGTCATAACAAGTTAGTATGAGTTTATTTTGGTGCAAAAAATTTTGAAATCCATGCATAGTTTTTTTATAATATGCAATTCCCATGAACTTTTTCAAGACCCCTCATACAGCTGATTCAAACATGGTGGGGTTCATCATGAAAGGAGGGAAAGACACAAATAAGCACTTGGGAGGTGGTAAGGACAAATTTTTCCTTATTTGCAATTTTGGCAAAGATTGGTAATAACTTGAGGGTTGGTGGAAATTTCCCCCAAAGTTTGAGATCTGAAACCCCATCCTTCTATCTGTCAATTACTTGAGTTCCAGCAAGGAAGGATTGTAATTAACAAACCACACATATAAGCAAATCTTTATAGAAACCATGGTTTGTTGTATGTACGTTTAAATTAAATGTTCAATAAAGTTTCTAAAGTTCAATCCATGATGCAAACTCCATTGTTCCCAACTCAGTTATCTGTGTGATAAGCTGTGCAAGAAGAGACCAGTCCTCCTCAGATAGTCTTGAATTCCATTAACACGGCCTGAGCTTTCCAAGCTGTGGAGGCACCACTGGTACTCACCATCATATTGGTAATTGATCAATACTTATGTGCACACATGGAAATAATACTCATCAGGGATCGGGCACGTGGGAGGGGGGTGGAGGGGATGGGAAAACTCTTACCTAATGGGTATGGGGCGCACTGTCTGGGAGATGTTCACGACTGTAGCTCTGACTTGGGCAGTACATACGCAATATTTGTAACCAAAGTGTTTGTACCCCCATAATATTCTGAAATAAATTTTTAAAAATCTTATGATTTAGCAATACTGAAAAAATCATATGAAATTATGTGATGCACTAATCACTGTTATGAAAAACTAAATTAAAGCTTTGTAGCTGGTAGGTAATTTAATTATTAAATATAAATATTTAAACAATGAACATTTTGATAAATAGTTATTAAATGATAAATATTTTTTAAAAAAGAAAGAAAGGAACAAAGAAACAAAAGAATATGAAACAGAGTGGAAGCAACTTGGTAAGCAGTCTGATTGAAGTCATTTTCCTTGGGTGACTGGTTCAACTGCAGGCTTTCCACAGAGCTAAAGGTTCTTCCTTTGTGTCAGACCCCTCCACATTGGGAGACATACTGTGAAGTCAGGAATGCTCAGGAGGGGTGATGACAGTTGCATTAAAATGTGGCACTTCCCAGTCTACTTCCACTAATGGCGTGAGTGAGCCCTGAGTGTGAGTGCCCTGGTGTTTATCATATTGAGAAGATCTGAGACTAATAAAGAATGATTATGTGGTGGTGTGAGACATTCTCTGAAAAGCGCTTGTGTTTTATTGTGCTCTCTTTTACTGGTTTGTGGAACGTGAAAGGATTGCCTTTTGTGGTGCTCTATGGTAAAACCTCTCATTTCCTAAAATATATGTGTGTGTGAATTTCAATTAGAGGAGTTCCAGCTACACAAGTGGTAACCACTCCATATGATTTACTCTTGGATTTATCACATAAGGAATCAGAGGTCACACTCTTTGTATAATACAAAGCAGTTTTTCTCAGCTAAAGTTTGTCCTACAAAGGCAGAATGAAGAGGAAATTTGATAGAATTGTAGCCAGAATATTCAAGCAAAACAATTACTCTTGTCTGAATTATTCAGGATAAGGGATATCTCCCCTTAAATATTGGCTTTATAGGGGCAATTTAAACAGCCCTATCAGTATTTCTAAGTGAGACCTCATTTTAAAAATAGAGATAACAGTTTTAAGGGAAGAGGGTGAATTTTAAAATTACCAAGAAAATTAATTAAAAACAATAAAATAAAATGTTGAAATTCATTTATAAGGCAGAAAAAATACCAACTGAAGATATGGATCTTTTGGTGCCAAGCAACATAGAATTCTTTTTGGTTCTAATTTACCTGAAGAATCTTTTTGTTATCACTTAAAAGATTTTCATATAGTCAAAATCAATCTCTTACGCTCCCTTGGACCATTTTGTTGATTTTTGACATCCCACATATGCAAAATCATTTACTCAAAGTGACTACAGAAGTGGAAAAATTAGAGTTTCATGGTTTACGAATTGGAATTTATACAGATTTTACAGCTTTGCTTTTAAAGAAAGGAAAATGTTTTCTGCAGTTAAGAAATCACTCCAACAGATGGGTCTATCTCCTCTATTTTTATTTCTAGTTGGCTTACGGGTGAATTACCCTGGACATAGTTATAAATTTGAAATTATAGGAACTGCTGAGGGGCAATTTTTTTTTTCTGGCTATAAAATACAATGAGGACACAGCTGCAGCATCTAGAAAGTGAGGGAAGCTAAAACCATAAAAATAATACTGTTTCTTCTTCCTAGTTTTGGTTGCAAGCTCTGAAACAAGAGTAAGTTTATCTGGTTTCCCATTATTTATAATGATTAATCTAAGGTCACATTCCCAGGAGAGTAATTAGCCAGTCAATTATTTCAGTGGGAATCCAGCATTTCTGATTAAGTATAATTTTACAATTAGAAGTGGCCAAACATTCAATAAAGCATAGTACAGGGTACAGGGTATCTTTTCTTACTGGGGGGTGGGGAAGTGGGAGAAGGCAGAAATAGGACAGGAATAACTGGTTGCTCTAACTCCATTGAAAAGAGATCATGGGACAATTGTGAATCACATATTAAATATGAGGCAGCACTGAAATTCTATCTACTTATTTTTCCATATACGTGTTTGTTAGGTTTTTACATGTGTTTTACCTGCTACATGTTCCACTTGTAACTATCTACTTTGTACATTATCTTTAGCAAGTTTTTAATTGTGAGCTGACTCCTCTCTAACATTTCATATATTTCGGGGCTACCCATTCTTCCTCACCATCTCCCAATCACTTCCAATACAGTGGTGTCAGAAACAGGGCTCTGATAGCCAATTTCAAAACATATTAATCCTCTACTAAAATTATGCAAGAACTAATTCCCCAGAAGCCATAGGATCAAGCTGAGGCTCTTTAGCATTGTATTCAAGACTCTTCTTGGCCTGGACTTCTGACCTTCCAGTTTGATCTCCCTTTGTTCCTTTTCTATGCTTTATGTTTCAGAAATACTAAGATAAATGGTAGTAGTAGAAATAGTTGTAGTAATAATATTAATAGTTGCAGTGACCATTTATTGAGCATTAACTATATGAGAGATAACATATTAAATACTTTATCTCATTTAATCTTCACAATAATACCACAAGGCAGATATTATTATTCCCATTTTATAACTAGAAGAAGTGAGGCTCTGACATAGCAAGTAATTTGTTCAAGAATATACAGTTAATAAGTAGCAGAAGTAAGGTTTTTCTCTTAATCTCTCTATTATACCCTGAATATGTCATGTTATTTCATGCCTATAGGCTTTGTCACATTTCCTTCCATCTTACTACAATACCATTTACTGCCTTGCTCACTTTGTTCACTTTAAAAATTCTACTAATTCTTTAGGACTTTTTCTATGAAGTTTTCTCTGACCTGTCTCCCTGGGAAAAGATAATCAGTCTTCTTCCAATCTTCCATGGTTTTAGCCCAGATACACTCACACACATCCATTATTCTATTCATCATGGTCCCTTATAATAAAAATATCTATGTATGTAAATATGTCTCCTTACTAAGCTGTGCTAATTCTACACTAATCTTGGAACAACAAAAGATGTTCATCTAATGAACAGATAAATGAATGTCTTTAAGGGCAGTAAAGGCACAGCTTTGGCAATAAGGCACAGACCATCAAAAGAGAGTTTCCTCAACACAGAACAGCACTCAAGCAGCCTTGGCAGGAATTCCCATGTGTGATTTCTGGTATCTCCTGCCTTCTTTCTTCACCAATCCCTATCAAGTTGGATTACAAATTTTTTTTCTCAGTCCTAGGTTCTTGCTATGATCTTATGCCTTTATTTAAAACTCCTTTTTGACACTAGATACCTGGAAAAGTTCAACTGTTGACTCCTCTCATTTTACCTATACTGGACTCAAGTAATCTCTCTACATCCATTCCAAGGATCTGACTTAAGTCTTTATCAGTGAACAAATGTTTATTGCTTACCTAATATGTGGTAAAGATTTCTGGGTTGAAAAAAAAAACAAAACAGACAAGGCCTGTGGTTTTATGTAGCATATATTCTAGTGGTATAAACAAGAAAAGATGTTAAAAACAAAAAAGATAATTTCAGGTACAATTTTCTATTCTAATACAATAGCATACACCCCTCTGTAGCATGAGCTATGACTGTGCTTAGGAAATAGAAAGCAATTTAAATATTAGCTTAATCTATGCAGATGTACCTATACCTATGGTTAATTTTACATCATTATTAATTTTCTGGAAAAAAATAAGGAACCAATAGATGGGGCAAATAAGAAACAACTATAATAGTAAGATGACAGATTTAAACCTAGCCATAACAATAATCACATTAAATGTAAAAGGTCTAAACTCCCCCAGCTAAAAGGCAGAGATCATCAGATTGGATTAAAAAACAAAAACCAATTCTGTGCTGCCTACAAGTAATGTACTTTAAATATTATGAAACAAATAGGATTAAAGTAAAATAGTATAAAAAAAATCATGACAATTCATATCAAAAGAAATATAGAGTGACTATATTAATATCAAAATGGATTTCAGTGAAAAGAGTTTTACCAGGGATAAAAAAGGTCATTTCATAATGATAAAACAGTCAATGCAATCAGAATATTTTATAATCCTACACATTTATGTACTTAATAACAGAACTTCAAAATACATGAGAAAAACTGATGGAAATCCAAGGAGAAATAGACAAATTCACAATTATAGTCAGACATTTCAATACCTCTTTGTCAATAAAGGGAAAAAGTTACATTATCAACAGAAATTAGTAGTTTAGTTTAGAGAGAGAAAATTGCATTATCAACCCACTGACCTAAGTGACATATTTAGAATACACCATTATAAAGCAATAGAATACACATTCTTTTTAAGTGCACATGGAAATATTACCAAGATAGATCACATTCAAGGCATTAAAACAAGTCTCAGTAAATTAAAAAGTACCCAAGTCATATAAAGTATATTCTCTAAACTAAAATGCAATAAAATTAGAAAACAATAATAGAAATATTCTCAGAAATATTTCAAGTATTTGGAAACCAAATAACATACTTCTAAATAACCAATTGATCAAAGAGGAATTTAAAAGGGACCATTGAAAATATTTTTTAAACTGAGTATAAAGGAAAACACATCATATCAAAATTTATGAGTTACCACTAAAAAAAAAAAAGACATAACACTAAAAACGTATACTAGAAATATAGAAACATTTCAAATCAATGACCTCCACTTTCACCCTAAGAGACTAGGAAATAAAAGAGAAAATGAAGCCCAAGGTAAGCAGAAAAATGGAAACAATAAAAATCAGAGTGGAAATCAATGAAATAGAAGACAGAGGAAAAAAACAAAATCTGATTTTTTAGAAGATCAATAAAATGAATAAATCTCTAGCCAAACTGGTAGGGAGAAAAAGTGAGAAGACACCAATTACCATGTCAATCATAAGAGAGGTGACATCACTATTGATTCCACAGATGTTAAAAGGAAAATAAGGAAATATTATGAATTCAACAACTTAGATGAAATGGACAATTTGAAAGACACAGAATACCAAAGCTCACTCAAGGAGAAATAGATAAACTGAATATCTCTATGTCTTTTAAATAAACTAAGTTAGTAGATAAGAACCTTTCCACAAAGACAACTCCAAGCCCAGAGGGCTTCACTGGTGAATTCTACCATAAATATAAAAAAGAAATAATACCAAGTGTACACCATCTCTTCCAGAAAGTTGGAAAGGAGTAAATAATTCCCAACTCATTCCAGGGGGCTAACATTACTCTCATACCAAAACCTGACAAAGATGTTAAAACTAAACTACAAAACAAAATCCCTCATAAGCATAGATGCAAAAATTCTAAAAAAAAAAAAAAGTTAGCAAAATGAATCCAACAATATATTAACAATCATGACCACCTAATTAACTTTTTAAAATCAATATAATTCACCAAATTAGCAAAATGAAATCAAATCATATAATTATCTCAATAGGCTCAGAAAGAACATTTGCCAATACAGTATCTATTCCTGATAAAAATCCTCAGAAAACTGGAAATAGAAGAGAACTGACAAAAGCTGTTTATGAAAAACCTACTGTTAACATCATACCTAATTTTTTAAAAATCTGAATGTTTCCCCCGCTAAGATTAGGAATAAGAATATGCACTGTCACTACTTCTATTTAATAATGTTCTGGAGGTTCAAACCTTTAAAACAAGACAAAATAAATAAATATAAGTTATCCAGATCTAACAGGTGGAAGTTGTGCAGATACCATGATCATCCATGTAGAAAATAAGATAGACTCTCCAAAAATCCTGCTAGAACTAGTGAGTTTAGCAATGTCGCAGGATGCAAGATAAATATACAGAAGTCAATTGTGTTGCTACATTCTAGCAACAATCAGAAATTAAAATTTAAAAATAATAACATAATTCACAATAACATAAAAATATACTTAGGTATAAATCTGATGAAATATATGTAATACCTGTATGCTGAAAACTACAAAACTTTGCTAAGGGAACTTTTAAAAGACCTAAATAAATGAAAATATATACATCAGGTACGAGTCAGAAGTTCCCATACTGTTAAGAGATCAATTCTCCCCAAAATGATTGCAGATTTAGTAGAATTCTAATTGAAGTTTACAGGAATTTCTGTGTTGAAATTGATAAGATCATTTTAAAATTCATATGGAAATGAACAGGACTTCCAAGAGCCAAAACAACTTTGAAAAAAGGAGCCAAGGTGGAAGACTAGCACTACTTGATTTTAAGACTTATGATGAAGCTCAGTAAATCAGTGTGGTATTGGTATAAAGATAGACAATAGATCAATGAACAGAATACAGTGTCCACAAATAGACCCACACATAGAATGAGCAACTGATTTTTGACAGAGGAGCAAAGGTAACTCAGTGGAGAAAGAATAGTCTTTAAGAAATGGGGCTGGAGCAATTGAAAATGCACATGCAAACTATGAACTTCAATCCAAACTTCATGCCATATATAAAAATTAACCCAAAGTGGATCACAGACCTAAAGTTAAAACACAAAACTATAAAACTTCTAGGGAGAAAAAAACATGGCAGAAATCCTTTTTATTTTAGGTTAGTCAAAGATTTCTTAGATATGGCACCAAAACCACAATTCACGAAAGAAAAAAATAATATTAAAATAAATTGGAAAAAATGATATTTCTTCAAAATTAAAAGCATATGTTCTTCAAAAATAAGTGCTAAGAGAATAGAAAAATGAGCCACAGTCTTGGAGAAAATATTTGCAAATTCTTATATCTGATAAAGGATTGTATCTGGAATATATGTTTAAAATTCTCAAAACTCAGTAATAAGAAAACAACCCAATTTAAAAATGGGCAAAGATTTGGATACTTCTCCAAAGCAGATACACAAATGACAAATAAGTACATGAAAGATGCTCAACACCATTAGTCTCTAGGGATCTGCAAATTAAAACCACAATGAGATTTAACGACACTAAAATTTAAAAATAGACAATACGAAGTTTTGGCAAGGATGTTGAGGAACTAGCATCCTCATACACTGCTGATGGGATGTATGAAGGTCTGTCCGGAAAGTATCCAGCCATTTTTATATTACATTGTCATAGTACATGGCTGGATACTTTCTGGACAGACCTCATGAAATGGTAAAATCACTTTGGGAAACAGTTTGGCAGTTTCTTAAAAAGTTAAACACACACTTACCATATGATCTAGTCATTCCACATGTAGGTATCTACTGAAGAGAAATAAAAGCATATAAACCCTGGTACACAAATATTCATAGCAGCTTTATTTGCAACATCCAAAAACTGGAACCAACCCAAATAAGAAACAAATTTTGATGCAGCAATGTAGTAGAATACCACTCAACAATAAAAAATAAACTACTGATACATGAAACAACATAAACGAATCTTAATTATGCTGTATGAAAGCAGACAGACAAAAAGGAGCACGTACCGTATGATTTCATTTATATGAAATCCTAGAAAATGCAAACTTATTTATAGCCAAATTAAGGAGATCAGTGGTTAGTTGATGGGGAGTCCAGGGAGACAGAGAAGGAGAAATTATAAAAGAATGTAAGGAAACTTTGGAAGGAGATGAATGTGATTATTATCTTAATTGTGGTTATTGTCAATTACATGTCAACAAAGCTGGAAAAAATTAAAGAACTAATTTTAAGAGATCAGCATATTATTGATGGTATTATAATAGTTATTTTAAAAACTACACTGTTTATAATGTAAATGTAAATGCCTACTTTATCTTTTAAACAGATGATACACATTGCTTATTTACTTTAAACTTTATGAGACAAACATGATTTTTTTAACAAACTTAAAATAATATATTGTGTTTACTTTGGGAGATAAATAAATTTTTTAATGTGGATTGAATTATACTTAGTTACAGTTTCAAAAAATGAAGAAAAACATGTTTTCAGGACCTGATATTGGGGATCCTTCTACTTGGAAAAGAAGTAGATCAACTGGCTTATTTTTATACATATTATATTCTGTTTCTAAACATAATACAGAGGTGACTGAGTGGCTGAGTCATGAGCTCTACCATCAAAATAGATCCAGAATCTGACTGCTTCCTACCACCTCCATGGATCCCACTCTAGTGGAGCCACCGTCATCTGTCCCCTGATTATTACAATAGTTTTCCACCTGTTCTCGCTCCTTCTGCCCTGACTCTCCTATAGCCTATTCCTAACACAGCCCCCAAGCACCTTAACCTTAAGGCATTCCTTTGCTCAAGCCTTTTTTAAATTTTTTAATTTTTTTAAGATAGTGCTTTGGCGTGATCATATCTCCCTGCAGCTTTGAACTCCTGGGCTCAAGCTATCCTCCCACCTCAGCCTCCCGAGTAGTGAGTAGCTAGGACTGCATGCACGCACCACCACCGACTTCTTTATAGAAGCCAAAGTTCTTACAGGAGCCTTGGAGGCTTTACCATAAGTACTCCCCCTCTCCTTGTTCAGTCTACTCCAGTCACACTGGTCTTGTCTTACTCAAACACACAGGCCACACTCCTGCCCCAGGTCCTTCCACTTGCTTTGCCTGGAATATTTATGCCCCAGATACTCCTCAGCTTGCCTTGTCCTCTTCAGGGATTTACCAAAATGTCACCCACTTCCATCCCCTACCCCATTTTCTGTCTTGTTTTTTTACATAACACTCAACATTATCTGACATACTATGTATTTTACTTATTTTGTAATTGGATTGATTGTATTGATGACCCTAATTATTGTTCTTCATGCAGCTACACCTTTTGCAAAATGATTTGTAGCTCCTCCCATCAAGAGGAGG
This sequence comes from Daubentonia madagascariensis, assembly GCA_023783475.1. NCBI lineage: Eukaryota > Metazoa > Chordata > Mammalia > Primates > Daubentoniidae > Daubentonia > Daubentonia madagascariensis. The sequence continues at coordinate 7,438,562 of JAKFHU010002220.1, forward strand.
AGTCCATCTCACCACCCCTTGAACTTGGGCTGGCCCATGACTTGCTTTGGCCAAGAGAATGCAGAGGAAGCAACAGTGAGTCAGCTGAGGAGAATTTAAACATTAATATATCATAATTCCTATCTTTGATAAATGGTTCACTATGGATATAAAATATGAAGTATGTGAGAAAAAAATTTTTAATTTACGATTCAATAGCCAGTGTTACAACAGAGGCTCAGATAAGAATAAACCAACTGAAGGGTGGATTAATGAGCTTTGTTTATCTGCTTTCTCCCAAATGCTGGGCTTGATATGTGCTATATTAGTTATTTTTGCTGTGTAATGAATTACTTCAAAATTTAGAGCTAAAAACAATAAGCATTTCTTGTCTCATGCTTTCTGTGGGTCAGGAATCTGGGAATGGCTTAAGTAGGTGGTTCTGACTCAGTTTCTCTCACGAGGCTGCAATTAAGGTGTTGACCAAAGATGCTGTCATCTCCAGGCTCAACAGGGAGGACCCACTTCCAAGCTCACTCACATGGGCTTCATGACATGGTAGCCAAATGGTTTCCTTCCCAGTGAGGGACAGACAAAAGAACTAGAGAGAACACCCAAGACACCGTCTTTTTATAAACTAATATCAGAAGTGACATCCCATCATGCTATACTCTATTCACTGGAAGTGAATCAATAAGTCCAGCCCACAAAGGGAAATGATTACCCAAGAGCATGAATTAGTATTAGAAGTTGGGAATTACTGGGGCTCATCTTAAAGACTATCTACACATGCACATAGAGCCCCTCAAATTCCATTTTTAAAAGACAAGGTTTAAATAATTATATCCATGCTTAATTTCTTAAAAAATTTAAGTTGCATCAGATGCCAATATTGCATTTAATAAAGTGAATCCCCAAAACAATTTTCAGACTTCTGGGGATTGGAAAAATCTGAACACTAGGTTTACATGCATGCCCCAAATTCTAGAGCAAATATTTAATTCAGGGGTAATCAGAGCTGACAATGTGATTTAAAGGTACCAAATAGAATCCCTTGCCAAAAAAATTTATCTCTTATAATAACTAAACTTTCGCTATTAAATATTCATTTCATCTGGTCTGAAAACCTATTTTCAAGAGTCACTTATTTCATCAATTAATTACCCTTAAGTATCTAGTGGTAGCTAAGTTTAAAGCTACTAAAGCTATCATCCCCGCCTTGAAGAACTTAAAATTTAATTGTAATAAAATACAGGTAACCTCAAGAGGTACAGGGGGCCCCTAAATGATTTTGGCAAAGCGGTCCTTTTCTGCTTAGGAAAATAAATGGCTAGAACAATTGCTAACTATATGTCTTAAATAATTGAAAAATAACTTTTCTATATCTCCATTCTTCCTGGAATCACGCTGAATCGGATCATGAAATGAGAAAATAATTCCTCTAAAAGAACCTTCCCATTTTCATTGACTCTTTTGGCAGGAGGAGAAGGCTGCCCTTCACCACCAGGCTCATGAATTAAATGAGCTTCACTGTTCTACCACTATGATCTGCAGATACACAGAGTGCCAAGAAAGTCAGCAATCACTTTCTTCCTTTCTTTTTTTTCTTTCTTTTTTTCTTTCTTTTTCTCTTTCTTTCTTTCACTTATTTTGCTTGTTTACTAAACAAGCGAGAAAAAAAAAAGAAAGAGAAAAAGAAATGTGTACATCAATCCTTTTCAGTATAAAAACCAAAAGATGCACATTGCATTGCTTATTGGGTAAACGCGGGTCTACTCAGGCATCGTCATATAAACTTATTGTTCTGATCAAAGAAGCTAATTATGATGTAAACATCATGTGAATGTGTGTCAATGCCCTCTAAAAAATACAGCCAGTATACAGTGCTACAAAAAATGCTCCTGCAGCAACTACGATTCCTGGTCCCTGACTGCGAGTTCTGTGTCAAAGGGATGTGGAATCTCGAGCTGAAAGGCCAGGGACACTAGCAGCTGGAGAGGAATGAGGCAAGAGGGATGGAAGTTAACATTCATAAAAGCGACTTATTCATACACACACACACGATGTATTTCTGAAAATCAGAATAAGGAGAGACGAGCAAGCATATATATGTATGGACATGAATGATTTTATTTCTTTTAAAATGATAGATATAATTGGAACCCAGTAATTCTCTTCAAAGGACTACTCTACTCATTTACTTTGTGTAGAATCATTAACATACTGATTGATAACAGCAGATATTGCAAGTTGTGCTTGTTTTCATACTACTTTCTGACATAAGACTTACATAAGCCCAACTCAGCATTTATCCCATGATATAACACAAGTACATTCTCTTTCATTGGACCCTACATTACATAGATTCACTAGCACTCTCACCTTGATAGAATAGTATCTGTGAAATTGTCTCCTTGAATTTTTGAAGAATTTATCTTGTACTTCCAGAAAGAAGGAATCCATTTCTTGAGCAAGAGTAAAATAGATGTGTAAGCTCATTATTTGTGTAATTGAAGCACAATTAAAACAACTTTACATCAATTATCTGACCAGGATAATAATTTCCATTCTCTACTTCATACATGTAGTGTGCCTATTTTCCAAGATGTCAAATAAAAAAAATAATAAAGTACTAGAAATGTCTGTCTTATAGGAGTTTGTGAAACTTAATGGAATTTAAGTTAGAAAGAATGTAATTAGCTTGCCTAGAACTTGGCTAACCCAGCTGGAGTTAACACCACAGCTGTTTCAAAAATGTTCCACAAGACCCATAAGCTTAGGGAATACAATAGCTACTCATGACCTAAAGTACAAATTGCTTGAAGAAAAGGTCCCCTCAAGTCAGAGGCAGTCCCTTGTCTAAAGCACATGACCAGTCATCAGTTATAGGCCATTGGAAAGAATAGTTTTCATCTTATTTACCAAAAATTCCTGCTGCAATAAATCAGCAAAAATGTACTGAGTGCACTGTGTGAAGGAAGCCTAATCTATTGTGCTGTGGGGTCTGTTCACATGGGGTTGTTGAAGAAAACTCAGTGTTACTGTAAACCCTTCTTAAAATCCTTTACTCTAAGCTACATGTGCAGAAATTCTGTAACCCTTAATATTTAGCTCAATCAGAATTAAACCTCTGTTCCCTCCAATAGTTTTGTCCTACAAATTAATTGCAGCATAAAAAAAGATTACATTTTCTGTAATTATCCTTGGCTGGATTTAGTAAAAGCATTCCTATGAAACTCTGAATGCTATCTTTGAGCCTCACGTTTGGAATGTTTTCATGCACCTAAAAGTTTAAGGCTGAAGTGGTACAGGGCTCAACACTACATTTGAAAAGTTTGTCTTTGACCCTATAACCAGGAGTTTCTAACCTGGAGTTTTCCAGTTATCCATTAACCCTTGACATTTTAACCAAAACCTGACTGGGCCAATGTATGTTTTCTATGAAGAGGTCTGTGGTGTAATCAAAACTGGGTCTGGTCTTTGTCCTGGGTTCCTGGTATGGAGCTTCTAAAACCCTTGGAATTTTCTATATGATAGGAGTATCTTTGTTATTCATATGTCCCTTGGATCATACCTGACTTTATACTAATGAGATAATTCAGGATGGGGATTGGCCACCAGAAAGACCAACTATATAAATGGAGAGTTCAGGCTTTGGGCCAGCATGAGCTCTGGGGAGGGGAGGAGGGATAGAGATGAGTTCAACCATGTGGCCAGTGATTCAGTCCATCATGCCTATGAAACGAAACCCCAACAAAAACTCTGGACACCAAGACTCAGGTGAGTTTCCTGGTTGGTAAACACACTGATATATCAATGGAGAGTAGGGAGAAGGGGGGTGAAGGGTCCTGACTCTGTAGGGAGAGGACAATGGAAACTCTGTGTCTGAAACTCTCCCAGATCTCACCCTAAGTGCCTCTTTATTTGGCTGGTCCTCATTTGTAATCTTTATAATAAAAATACAATAGTACATGTTTTCCTGAATTCTATGAGTTATCCTAGTGAATTATCAAATCTGACTGGGAATCCCCAAATTTGTAGCCAGTTGGTCAGAAGTGCAGGTGGCCTGTGGTCCCCCAGACTTGTGACTGTTGTGACTGGCATTTGAAATGAGGACAGGTTTGTGGGGGGTGGTGCCCTTAAACCTGTGGAGTCTGATGCTAAGTCTAGGTAGTTAGCATCAGAATTGCATTGCAGTACACTGAGGGTCCATATCTGTTGTCAGATTTTCAAAGGGTTCTTAAACACAAATAATAACATTAAGAATCACTGTTCTACAGAGTTCAAAGCAAAGAATTTCCCAAATAAAAGAAAAATTCTTGAAGAGAGGACCAAGAAATCCAAATTATCCATAAAGAACAGCTAGGTGCCTTCATCTAAATTACAAAAGATGGCTATGTAAGTTCTCAGACACTTCAGATGGTTAAAAGGCAGAATAAGTCTTAAATCCTCTCCTACTCTAAACTTATAACACCAAAAAAAAAAAAAACAGAGACAGAAAGGAAGCTCATTACTCAACTCCTGATCTTCTCTAGCCAGCACATCCTTCCCACCCCTGTCTTCCCACCCCCCACTTGCTCTCTTTGCATCCTCCCCATCCAGTGGTTACACCATTCTCCAGTTGTTCAGGCCATCAACCTGGGACTTATGTTTGCCACCTCTATTTTTCTCATACTCCTTTTCTAAAATATCAATAAAGCCTTCAAAATGCATTCAAAAGCAGATGATCTCACTTTCCATTGCAGTGGTTCTAAAATTGTGACCCATGAACTCCTAGGAGTCTCCAAGACCTTTTCATGGGGTCCACAAGGTGTTCACTAAAGGGAGAGTCCAACAAAGTGAGGCTTTGTCACTTCAAGGAAAAGAAAACAATTTCATAATGCTCAAATATTATTTGACTTTTTCACTATGTTGACATTTGCAGTAATGGTACAAAAGCAAAGATGGATAAAAGTGTTGGTGTCTTAGCACATATCATGGCAATGGTATGTTGGCGCAATGGCACAGTCTTTGTCCATTTTCGGCTGCTATAACTAAATATCTGAGACTTGGTAGTTTGTAAAGAACAGAAATTTATTTTTTTCACAGTTCTGGAGTCTGGGAAGTTTAAAATCAAGGTGCTAGCAGGTTTGCTAGTCTGGTGAGGGCCACTCTCTGCTTCCATAATGGTACCTTACTGCTGCAATCTCTGGGGGGGAGGGGTGCTGTCTCACACAGCAGAAGGTAGAAGGGCAAGCTAACCAAAGGTGTACGAAGCCTCTTTTATAAAGGGCCTTAATGCCCTTCATGAAGGAGGAGCCCTCATAACCTAATCACCTCTTATTATCACATTGGCAACCCCTGAATTTTAGAGGGGACACATTGAAACCACAGAAGGCTCCAAATTGTACTTGTGGTCTTATATTCCTCACTGCCACACTGGGGGACAGGGGGTGGGGAGAAAGAGAAGGAGCAAGTTTCACTTAAGAATATCCTTAATAAAACAGTACTGATTTTTTTTTATTTTATTAGCTATCAACCTTTGAGTACACACTTTTTTTAATATTCTGGGTGATAAAATGGGAAGTATATATAAAGCACTTCATCACGTGCTGAAATACACTCGTACAATTGCTTATGTTGCAAGTTCAACTAAGTACTTTTTCTACAGAACACCATTTTTACTTAAAAGAACAACTGAGAGACAAACTATCATCAGTCACATTGAGTATTTGGCAGATATTTCCTTGAAAAATGAACAAAGTAAACTTGTCACTTTAAGAAAAAGAAACCACAGAAATTGGTGCCAGTGATAAAATTCAAGATTTCAAGGGAAAATTAGAAGTTTGGAAGACTTATATCCACTATTGTAGGCTTGACAGCTTCCTAATACTTAAAATTTTTTTATGAGAATGATGGTGATATTAGTGAATATGATTTTTTATATTGTACAATAAAATGTGTCAAAATTTGGAAAATCTGCATAACTCAGTAAATTAATATTTTCCAAATGACAACTTTATGATGTTATCAAATTAGTCATGGATAAATATGTATTCAAAGTAGAAGACAGACCAATGGATTTTATTATTACAAACAAAAAGTTCATTGACATAGTTTCAGATTCCATGTTGCAACTAACTTTGAAGAACTATTACTTGTAAGTTGTGGTGGAATATCAAAGAAGAAAATCCATTATTATCTAAAACTCCTCCCTTTCCCAAGGACATATCTCTGTAAGGATAGCTTTTCTTCATCAACTTCAACCCAAACAACATATTACAACAGAGTGAATACAGTGGCAGATATGAAAATCAACTGTCTTTTATTAAGCCAAACATTAAAGAGATTTGAAACTCTAAAGCCACTCTTCTCAATAATTTTTTTTCTTTTGGAATATATTTGTTTTTCATAATAATATGTTATAGATTTATTATTGTCATTTTCGATGTATTAAATATATTTTTAATTTCTAATATTGTAAATATTGATAGATATCATCCACATAAACAACAATTTTTGAGGTTCTTAACAATTCATAGGTGTATAAACATGTTCTAAGACAAAATGTTTGAGAAATGCTGCTCTCCTGTTACCTCTCGGTTCCAAGCCATTGTCGCCACTCCCTGAATTTTTGCAACAATATTTAATAGGTGCCCCTGTTCTCATCTTTGTTTCTATGCATAATATTCCCAAAACACACGCAGAATGATTCTTTTGCAATGTTAATCAGGTCATGTCAACCCCTGCTCAAAATCATCCAAAGGCTTCCCTTCCAGTATCATTTGGAGAAAAAAGATTACTGACCTACGAATACTAGACGTGATCTTTATTCATATTCTGCTGTCTTCCCCCTCCTCTCTGTGCTCCAGCCACACAGACCCTTACTATTCCCTGAATAAGCCAAGTGTGTTCCCACCCAGCTCTTCCTTCTACTTGGAATTCATTTCCCACTGGTATCTACATGGACTGTCTCCTCACTGGCTTCAGGTCTTTGCCAGCATTTTACCTTTCCTGAGGTCTGCTATGACCACTGTGCTTTCTAAGACTGCCTAAAATCACAACTCCCCCAGACAACCCCTCTCCTGCTTGATTTTATTCCACAACATTATATTATGTTTTATATATAATATATAAATAATATATAATAAATTATATGCAATATATAATATTATATAATACAAATAATATATTTTATATATATATATATAATGCAATCATTCCCTGCTTAATGACAGGTATACATTCTGAGAAACGCTTTGTTAGGTGATTTTGTCATTATGTGAACATCATAGAGTGTACTGACACAGACCTAGAGGGTATAGGCTACTACACACCTAGGCTATATGGTATAGTGTATTGCTCCTGTACAGCATGTTATTGTACTGAATACTGTAGGCAATTATAATACAATGGTAAGTATTTGTGTATCTAAACATAGAAAAGGCACAGTAAAAATATGGTATTATAAGCTTATGGTACCACCATCACATATGTGGTCCATCATTGATCAAAACTTTGTTACGCAGTACATGACTATGTATTGTATATATATATAATATATTGTATTAGGTATTATATATCAGATGGTAATATACTATGTATTTTACCTTTTTTAATAAATTTTACCAATTTTTTTTTTGGATTTTTGTCTGTTTTCCTCCACTAAAGTATAACCTCTTTGAAAGTAGGATTTTGCCTGTTTTCTGCTGTGTCCCCTGACACATAAAGGCACTCAATGTATACTGCTTGAATGAATGAATGAGAGAGCTTGAATATAGAAATATAGAGGGGAAATGTCCCCAAAATTTCTGTAGAATTTTCATATAATCAAAGAGATTCTTTGATGTTCTTAAGGATATAAACTAAAAATAAAATCCTAAGCCCCCAGCTGACTGAACAGACTCCCTCTTGGCCAAGAGGACCCCAGAAAAACCTTAAAACTGAGTTCCCAGCCATGATGGAAAGGGAGGTCAAACACACCTCTTTATACCCCCTCCCTTTTGGAGTGTAGACATTATAACAGACCAGCATTAATGTTAAAAGGCAATGAGATACTATATTACAAACAGGGCCTAAGGCCATGCAAGGCAAAAGTTAAGTCATGCCTGCAGGCCATCCATTTGCTTAACAGATCACTTTGAGTTGGTACATTGTGGCTTGTCTATGATTACTAGACTTCCTTATTGTAACTTAAAACATTCCTTTGTATTGATTCCTAGCTTTCAGACAAAGCTTTATTTCTTTAACCAATTATAAATTGAAGAATCTCTGAACACACCTAGAACCTGTAACACACCCCCCCCCTTGAAAATGCCCCCCCTCCTTTTTGGGCAAACCAATGTATAATTTCCATGTATTGATTTATGATTTTTACCTGCAATTCCTGTCTCCCTAAAATGTACACAACCAAACTGTAACTCAGCCACCTTGGGCACATTTTCTCAGAACCTCTTGAGACAATGTTCCCCAGGCCATGGTCACTCATATTGGCTCAGAATAAGCCTCTTTAAATTATTTTACAGAGTATTGTTTTTTCTATTAAAAAGGAGAAATCTAATCTTTTTGAATCTTACCTTGAATGAGGACTAGATAAAACTATGAAGTAGACAAAGTTAGGGGCCTCTCTGAATCACATACCTGTGCATTGCAGTCTTATGACCAGCCCATATTCCAGGTGCTTGCCCTTCAGCCAATCTCCATGGATTTTGCTCACAGCTTTATCAGTGAATTTTTAAAGTAATGATCTGCCACATGCACATCCCAGCTTTGGACTCTGGGTCCATACTTCTATCCCAGGCCAGCTTCACAATCACAAGGTTGGAGATGACCATGGGGGGGCCTGTGTTTTCACTGTGCCACATCAGCTTCCAGTTATTCTGATAGCTGGACCTGCCATGCCTCAGAATCCTGGTGAACAGGTTGCAACACTTGCTGGTTGGTTGTTGGGATAGCTACCTGCCCACCCGGGCTATATGGTCTTAACCCTGCCTCTGCTTGGATAAAAACCCAGGGCCTTGGCGTCTGTTTATATTAGCCAATAATATTAATATTTGTGTCTCACCTGTTCTTTCCTTTTGGAGGGTCTCTTGATTCACACTACTCTATGCTCTATGACTTCTTAGGTCAATCCCTACAGCAGTGCTGCTCAATTAAACTTTCTGCAATGATAGAAATGGTCCATCTCTGTACTGTGCAATATGATAGACACTAGTCAAATGTGTCAATTTAGTACTTGAAATGTGGCTACTACTACTGAATTTATTTTTTTAAGTAATTTAAATTTGTTTACTTTGTTTAATCTAAATAACCACATTTGTCTAGTGGCTACTGTATCAGGCAGTGTAGCTCCAGAATTATAGATCATCCCTACTCTTCAGATCCTTCAGAATGTCTAGTCCAGAACCTCTGAGGTCTTCCTCCATCTGCTTCAACTCACCTGTCATTGACTCAAAAGACTTTACAAGGCAAAGGCCATCTGCATTTTAACAAGGGCCTTTAAAACATCATTACTGATTCGGGGTCAAAGGAAACAAGAAGGATCTTACACTGAACAAGCAAAAAAAGTGGACTTTTCCAAACCCATGTGAAGCTAGAGTTGTTGTTAGTAATAAAAATTTTTAACTTCCTCCATGACCATGACTTTCTTTCTCTTTAAATTTATATTTGTATCAGCTTATTGATCACTGTTTATACCAGAAAAGGTATTCAGTTTATTACTTCTAAATCACTCCACCTTTTGTTAAAGTAACTGACTCTTTCTCTCTAATATTGATGTTGTAATGGATGAATTATTACCACTTTTCCAAAGTTAAAGAGACTTGATCCAAACATTTTAAATGTAAGAATCCATATGTATAACCACCGGACTGGAGAAATGAAATGTCTACACGATTAAAAAGAATTTACCAGAGGTCATCTAAAACCTTATTTGGATATTCAGACTAAATTCAAGGACATATCTTTGCAAAGAATTTAAATCATATCCAAAAAGTTGTAGCTTATAGTTATAGATGTGTATATACATCTATATAAATGGTGAATGGGGGAATCTACACAAAGAATTCTAAAATCCTGTATGCTAAATGGTATAAGTATAAAGAAAAATCATAAAAAGAGAAGCCCTGTGTATTTTTTTAAAAGAAATAAAATAAATAAACCATACACAACATACTGAATCTGGTTATGCTAATGGAAATAGTGCTGGCATAATAAAATAGCATACTATCTTTACCTGTTGACTATTGAATTGACCAATAATTCAGACAATCCAAAATAGTGAGTGATCTGCTATCCTGTCAGGATTCTATCTCACTACTTCCCTGGAGGTTTACTGCTGTTATAGCTACTACTACCACCTCCCTCCTCCACTGGGAGCTCACTTCTGACCCCAAGGACCTGTTACTCTCGTCTTCCCTGAAACTACAACTTTGGAGTCAATTTATTAGGCTGCATGTTCTATGGAAGCAAGAGTTGGGGACAAGGGAGCATATCAGGAAGGAATATAAGGCCAGGGAGCATTTTTAGTTGGGCTGAGACCCTCTGGGGCCTTGCTGGCTAGCAGGGAACTCTCCCTAAAGGAGTGTCTTTAAGATGTCTCTGCAGCAAAAAAGCCCTTGTGCATAACAAACACATGTGTATTTATATTTCTCTATCATTGACCTACTGGCTTCACTAGCTTTTATTGAGCACTTTTATGAAAAAAGAGCTTTACTTACCTAATCTCTTTTGATCCTCACAATAACCCCAGGAGGTAGTACTACTAGCCCCATTTTACAGAAGCATTAAAGTCTAAGAAATATGCCTTAAAACCCCCAGCTTGGCAAATGGTGGAGTCAGGTCACAGAGAAAATTGGGTGACCTGGAAACTTCTCTCCTGTTCTATGTGGATTATCTCATCACACAGATAATATGCATGAAGGTCATTAGGAGTCATCTAGATATCGTGCTTCATTGTCTCCTAGCTCATAGTCTGCCTGAGTGAAGAGAAGGAACAGCTGGGTTAATTCCTAGGCAGCAACACCCAGGAGAGCTTTTAACATAAGTCTAATTTTATGTGAAAATGCTACAAGATCACTTACAACGGAGACATCCCCCAAAGGAATCCATCTTAAAGTGAACACACCAGCAAATTATATTCATATTTAAGGAAAGAGGTCTTGTAAAGACACACCCTAAAATATGCCATAGCATTTCTTTGGAATGTGTTCAGGAGGTGAAAATAACTGAAGAAATTGGCCAGCTTTCCTTATCACACAATATTCCTAACCATCTGCTGCATGTGCTTATGAAGACGGGGCTCAGTGCTTAAAATTCTCATCAAAGAAAATGTGAATAACCAGTTTACAACCTGTGAGAAAAAGAGAAGGATGCCTCCTTCCCATTGCCACAAGTTCAGAATTACAGTTAACATGTGCAGTTGTGGGTGGCTGTGCTTGTTTCTTAAAAGAAGATAATTGCACACACCACCAAATAACAAAACAAAAGGGGAAAATGTGTGTGGGAGGTGGGTGTGAGCTGTTCGAATAAGTTAATTACTGTCAGGTGGTTTTCAAGCTGTACTGAGCGAAAAAAGCCTTGAACATGATCTATTACCCAGAAAAAAAAAATTGAGCTTCCATCTCAGCTCATTTTTATCAAATGATGTTAAAAGTTTTTAAGAATTTGATAAACTTTAGGTTCATATATGAATCAGTTCCTATTTGTTCCAAGCACAAAGCTAATGAAGTCGAGGTCTCAAATTCAATTAAGGCCTTCAAAGGCAATAATTTTCACTCAATTCCGTGACAACTAGCTGCCTATTACACACTGGTGAACACTAGGACCACTATCTAGTCTCCAGACTAGCACCACTGTCACACTATCACGACTCTCTAGTGATGTGTGGCTCAAAGTTCAGATAGAGACTCTGAAAATTCATCACCTATTTGTGCAAGGCCCTAGGCTTTTGGAAGGAGGGCATCTCATCTTACAGGGGTAATAAAGAAAGTGTAAGTGGCCACTGCAACAGGAAAGAGAGGCTTTTAAAAGAGAGAGAGAGAAAAAAGATATGTCTCCTTGCAGCCTAGCTACAACCTACAGGCCATGCCCTACGTTAGTGGCCTCAGGCTTTGAGGATGGAGCTGAAATGTACCACAGGTGAGGCAAGCAGCAGGCTTGGTCTGTGCCCTGCGCTAAAGAGATGCAACAAGTGCCATGAGGCCCACCAGCTATGAGAGCACAGAGGCCAGAAGAAGTACACGGGGAGGAAAGGTCCTGTGTGCTGGAGGCACACACAGCTATGAGCCCCTGCAATGACTGCATTTCATGCTCTGGTGGGGGCACGGGCTAATATCAGTGTGGACCTGGAAGCTCCACGGCAGTGACAAAAGTTGCAGCCATTACAATACTCTGGAGAGCTCAGGAATTGACAGCCTAGAATAGCAAGAACCTCTCATGGAGAGAGGTGATGCTGTATTGGTAACTTGGGCCATTCAGGACAGGGCCCAGCAAATGAAGCATGGTGGGTTGATTCAAATCATCTTTGGAATGACAGCCACACAGGCAAGTTGGAAGAATCCTGAATCTGGCAGTACTGGCTTGATGGACCACACAATCCCGCTCTCCAGCTCTGCCTCTGAACTTGGAACCTTTTGAAGATTAAATCAATAAGTACTTTGTGAAATGTAATAAACACACTAGCACTGTTAGCTATCAATGTGGTCACAAATGTGGACATTAACCATCAAAGTATTGAAGTGATATCATATCACCAGTTAGAAGATTAAGTTCTGGGAGCATCTCTGAATGAACGGCGGATGACAACTGCCATCCTGACACAGTACAGAGTTAATTATATACTAATAAAAGTCAACAACTGTTATACCATTACAGTTACTAAAATCCAAGGCATTGTTTGTGAATCATTGGATTAAAGCTATTAGGCCAGTGAATTAATCTTTGCGTTCCTTCTCTTAGACATAGCACAGAAAACTGCTTGTTTACTTGGCAGGCTCCCTGTTAGTCAGATAGAAGTGCTTGGGCAGAGCTGAGTGCCTTGGTTACAAGTACGTCATCAGCCACACTTAAACCAGGAAATACAGGACTCTCAGGAAGTGCACTTGATAATGAAGCCATTGTGAGCCAAAATTAGCCAATAACCAGCATTGCTCTTCATCCTGAACTGATGCCACCATATTTCACGAGGCAGTTCAGTGGTGGAGGATTGGCCAGGGGGGAAATATTAGACCTGTTTCCTGCTTTTGTCACCAGCTCATGTGATTTTAGACAACCAGACTTTATTGACTTCCCACTGTTTCAGCTTCTCTTTTTCAAAGTCTCAGATCTAACCACCAGTAGAAGGATTTATAAGTTCATGTGGGTGGTGAATATACCAGACTACAAGCTCTTTAATGCCAGGGACAATGTTTTATTCTTCTTTATATCCACTGAGAACAATGTTTGGTGCAGTAACCACTCAAGTAATGTTTGCTAAAGTATTAACAATCAGAAAACTAAATGATAAATGAGCCCTATTTGTCACTTGCTGTTTGGATAGGCTTTCTTGTTTGCCCACTGACACTATTAAGCACTGGGCTGTGAATGACTAGGCCAAGATCACTTATTAAGTCACATGGAAAGGCCTGGTATGGCATGCTAGCCACAGAGCCATGCAACCTGCCCAAGCAGGATTATCTCAGTAATGTAAGCTCTCCTCCTACCAAACCAAAGAGAAAACCAGCTTGGTTAGCATCTTAGGATTCCAAGGCCCACTTATTTCTGGTTGCTTGTTTTTGGCAGGCACTGCATAAATACCAAAGAAACAGTGCTGAAATTGAAGAGATTTTTCATTTTCCTAGAAAATTCATAGGAAATTATTATGTCTTGTGGTAGATGAGTACAGCTAGAATTCTCTTTATCCTGGAGAGGAAAAATGCACACCATTCAGAGAGAACTATAGAATTATGTTTCTGTCTTCTAGTGATTTGCAATCTAACACCTAGTGACTCTTTAAAGAAAGAACACCTATGCATAGCATTAAGAAACTGCCAATGAGCATGTAGGGTAGCATAGGCTCTGTAGTGAAAAGAACTGGTTTGAGATCCGTCACATATTAGCTGTGTGACCTTGTGCACACCACTTAACCTCTCTGGGCCTTGATTATAATAATTCCCATCTCTCGGCCTTCATGTAAGACCTAGATGAAACCAGAGGCTCTGCAAACCAAAGCATACATCATACATGTAAGTCATTGTTGTTTCTTAGATGCTTCTTTCTGCGTAACCAGAAGATAGAGGTCTAAACTACAGGAAAATGCCTGATTTAAAAGCAGTAATTCAGAGAGCCATGACTACAAATTGGGAGTGAATTCCAGCATGACAGTGACCAAAAATCAAATCCTAGATTTAGTCAGGTACCCAGAGATATCAGTGAGTACCAGGGAGGCAATAATGTCTTTCTGCACAACTCTGTTTAGAACACTAAAGAGTTTTGTTCTCAATTCTGATGCCTCCAATATCAGAGTGATTTCTGACCCCAGAAATGATAAGAACTGGCATTTGCTCAGGATCTATCACACTTATTTAACTTTTTTCAATAAATGTTAAAACCACTATCTGGCACATAGACAACCTGAGCTTTTTATTCAGCTCTAAAAATCTAATGATAAAACTTTCCAATTATGCTTGTGTGAAAATATTACCATTGGTAGAAACAAATTAAAAGGCTGGAATGTCCAAAGTGTGAGACACAACAGGCTCTCAATGAATTTATTCTTTCCTATAATAGAAACCTGTACATCTTCTCCATAAAATAAACAATTTTATTGACTTTTTTTTTAATAGACCAGTTTCTCTAGTCACTAACAGACAAAATTTTTATGGATTTTAGTACTTTTCTATTCAGAATAATTGTGTGATTTGTGGAGGAACATATACCCAGTTACAACATATTTCTCAAGGCTTCTAGTTAATGACATCTTCCCTGCACAGTTGAGCGGCTGGTGGGATTTTGTAAGAGAGACGCTTGACTTTCTTATCTCAGCATCTGTCTCCGTCTCCCCTTTGCCTTGGGGTCCTCCTGGCAATTGTCATAGCTCTCCTGACACTGAAGCAAAGGAAATACGTGGCGCCTCGTCTCTCCTCCCGGGGTTTTATCAACTGCATCTGCAGGACCACACCGAGGGAGGAAAAATATGCAAACATATTTTTGTTCCTCTATAGAGGACATAACTTCTCCTTCTCTCTGCACTGTGATCAAAGACAGGCTGAAACAACAGAGGGTCCGGTAGGGTCAAGGCTGGACACTGTGCAGGGCCCTGTCTCCATGGACACAGACTCGCCACAGAAAACTCACAACAGGCCAGGTGGAAACCGCAGCAGCCAGGAGACACCGAGAGTCAACAGACGGGGAAAAACAAGAAAAAATAAATGAGAAACTGAATTGCTTGGGTGGGAGAATTTACTTTCTAGCTGATCTTTAAAATATTTCCTCATCTCGGAGATAGAGAGAGAGAGAGAAACACTGTCTTTAGATGAGTAAAACTACAGCTTTAGCTGTTAATTTAATTACATATAATTTCCTCCGGGGCAGACTATTCTGTAGTCATTTCAATGTTTATAATTGTGGATCTGCTCAATTTTCATTATGCAGCAGTAGTGAAAAAGTAGTTGATCATGAAAACTATTGCCTACACTTAGCAAATAATCAGTCCTCATTTAAAACCCTCATCAAGTTGTACACATGATACGATCTATTAAGCTCTTGCTTTCTCTAACATCTCATTAATTTCAGAGGGCGATTTCTAATGATCGCATTTCAGAAATTGTCAGAAATGTTTTTTTCCTTTTGTTGCTTGTTGCCAAGTGGGAACAATCTTGTAATGACACCACACTTTTCAACATGCCTTTTCATAATGAGTCTTTAGGGGGAAATTCAACTTATGAGAACTAAGAAAACAGTCTGCTACTTCGCATAACATCAAAACCACAGGAACATGGTTTTGCATGCATAATGCCATGTGGTTAGAATGCCTGCAATAGGGCCAGTTATACCCTACATAGATCATGAGCCATTGCTGTGAATCGATGCAAGTATAGTATTACTTGCCCTTGCCAATATACGCGCTTTCACATAATCGATAACATATGATTTGTTGCCATTTCTGAGAACTAGGGAATTGAAGCAAAATGTAAAACATCAAAATACAAAGTCTCAGCTTTGCCTCTGAACAATTCTATTATGTGTCACAAGTCACAAACAGCTAATGTGCTCAATAGTACAACTACCAAAAAGCAGGAATACTTTGTTTTGCTACTTTCTACCACGACTCAGGATTTACTTCAGTCATTAGTATTCTTTTCCAAATAAAACAGCCAATAATAATCAATGAAGGAACAATAAGCTAGTAAATGAGATGCATTTATCTAAAATCCTCTGTCCTTAGAGGCCAAGAATGACTTTCCACTTGAGACTTCAGGAGCAGAGGTGACAGCCTCTATCACAGGATCCAAAAGTGAAATCAAGCAATAGTCTCAACTACACTCCCAAGGGGATGGTTTTTTAAAAAATGCCCTTTGAGTTTATTCAGTGACACAACACCTTTTTTATGATATTACAATGTTGTTCTGTTACATTGTCAAGAATCCTTGGGTACAGCAAAAATCTGTGATATTTCAAAGATATTTCAAAAGGCCTAATAATTTATTTTACTTTTTAAGTACTCTAACAGCCAAGACATGAAAATATTCTAATTTTCTTTACTCAATGTGACTGTTTAGTTTAATTCTGATGATCAAAATCCATTCTTCTGCATGAGTTGAGTTAAATGGAGAGACTTGCATGCCCAAAATATACTTTTTGTCCACCTGAAGTCCTACTATTGGAGTCAATCCTAGATTCTGACACTAATTCCAGAAGAACCCTGTTAAACTTTAAATTCTGTTATCAATAATTAATTAATTAATACTAGTAACAAATGGTTAGCTAAATGAAGATCCTTGAGGAAATATGACAAGAATGGATAAAATAGGTAAAGAGATATTCAGAGATTGAAATGAAGGGAAAGAGGGGTTTTAATTTGGCATTTATTGAAAACATACTCTGTACATGGAATTGAGCATTTTCCGTGCATTATATTTTTTAGTCCTCACAGTAAATTATTACTGTGTGACACAATAGGTCACACAGCCTGAATCTAGCTATACTAATGAGAAAAAGCGGGTGGGGGTGGGGGTGGAGAAACATCTGGAAAAGGCCACTGCCTGCGAGTGTCCAGGGGCAGCCAGGACAGTAGGATGCTAGGTGTCAGAGAAAAAAGCTCCAAAGGCAAATTCCCCCAAAGGGGTGGCCCAAAGGGACAAATTAGAACCCTAAAATTGGCTCTAATTTATTTCATGATCATTTTAAAAACATTTGAAGAACATAGGGAAGAATGATTCATCTATAGGAAACTACAAGTGCCCTTCAACTTT
Organism: Daubentonia madagascariensis; assembly: GCA_023783475.1. Classification (NCBI taxonomy): domain Eukaryota; kingdom Metazoa; phylum Chordata; class Mammalia; order Primates; family Daubentoniidae; genus Daubentonia; species Daubentonia madagascariensis. The sequence continues at coordinate 7,455,970 of JAKFHU010002220.1, forward strand.
TAGATACTTCAAAAACAATAGTGAAGTGCTATTGGGAGTATATTGTAAGAAGCAAGGGATAGTGCTTGTGAGTGTGGTGAGTATGTGTGTGCATACACATGGCAGTGCAGTATGCATGTGAATGACATGGTGTGTGTGAGCGTATGCGTGTATTTAGGGAGAATGGTGATAAAGCACATTGAACACATTATTACTATGTGAACCTCTGAAGAGTCAGTTACCTGGGAAAACAACCAATACCACTTAAATCAGTTGTCCCCAACCTTTTTGGCACCAGAGACCGGTTTCATGGAAGATGATTTTTCCACAGACGGGGGTGAGGGAATGGTTTGGGGATGATTCAAGCACATTACATTTATTGTGCACTTTATTTCTGTTTTATTACATTGTAATATATAATGAAAGAATTATACAACTCACCCTAATGCAGAATCTAATGCCTCAGCTGATCTGACAGGAGGCAGAGCTCAGGCGGTGATGCGAAGGATGGGGAGTGGCTGTAAATGCAGATGAAGCTTCACTTGCTCGTTCTACACCCGCTCACCTCCTGCTGTGTGGCCCAGTTCCTAACAGGCCAGGGACTGGTACCAGTCCACTGCCTGGGGGTTGGAGATTGCAGACTTAAATGATCCACCCTGAGAAAGTGAACATAGTTGTGCTAACTGGGCTCTCTTTAAATGCAAATAGGCAGCAAAAAATTCCCAGTAAGTCTAATATGTTCTCTAGAAGCATATTTCCCCCATTCTCTAACAGGTCCATTTATCACCTTCTCTTCTGTTTTCTGACCTCCAATACTCCCTCTAACCCACCCCAAATCTAAAACCAATGATCCTACTTCATATTTCACTGAGAAGCTAGGCACAATCATACAGAAATTCTCCCATCTTCCCAGCATTGACTCCGCCTGTACGATGGAAGCAGTGTTTCTCTTCCTGTCAAAGGCTACTACATTGTGCTCTGGATCTCAGCCTCTCTATCCTCAAGGATTTCTGTGACTTTTTTTTGAATGAGCACACAAACCTGCTCTAGGATCTCCCATCTTTAACAAGTGTTCCCATGATCCTGCAGCCCTTCCCAAGGACTGCTCTCATTTCTCTGCTCCATGTCACAGCAAAGTTTGTCAAAGTAGCCGTCTAATATTCACCGCCTCTATGGCTTCACTTCCTGACACCTCTACGACTCCCTTCAGTTGGGGTTTCTCTCTCCCCCTCCAACCCAAGAGAACTGCCCCATAACCCTGCCTCAATGACTTCACTCTACCAAAGACAGTCTTTACTTCTCTGACCTTATTTGACTCTCTCAACAGCATTTTTCAGAGTTAATATTCTCTCCTTGAAATGTTTTTATCTCTTAGTTCCCATGAAACCCACTCTTTAGGTTTCCTACTCCTTTACTGTCCGTTCTTTCTCAGTTCCTTTGCTAGCCTTTCCTCATCTGCCAGACCTCTGTCTGACGTCTGGGGAATAAATCTTCAACCTTTTTCTCTTCTGTCTGTGCTGGTGATCTTGATCTCATGGCTGTAGATGCTATCTAACTGCTGGTGACTTCCAATTTTATATCTTCAGGCCCAACCTCCATGATGAGTTCTGCACTCTAAATATCTAACAGACCACTTGAAATCTGCACGTAGATAGTCAACATTTACACCTCCAACTTAATATAATCAAAACAGAATGTGAGTGTGTGTTGCTTTTTTGTTTTGGGGTGTGTGTGTGTGTGTGTGTGTGTGTGTGTGTGTTGGCCTCCAAAACCTGTTCTTTTCAGTGGTACTCTACGTCTCCATAAATAGCACTATAAACCAATTGGATTTACAATCCACTTTAGAGGCACAAAACCTAGGAATCATCTTGCCCTTCCCTTTCTCTCATTCTCACACATAGTCCATTAGCAAGTCCGGTTGACTGTACCTCCAAAATATATCCTGATTCCATCCGCCTCTCTGTTTTCTATCACAAGCACCAGGTGTCAGCCGCTGTGTTATCTCTCACCTGGACTGATCTCTTGCTTCCAGTGCTGTCCAACCCTGATATCGAGTCTCCGTACTGATTCTGAAATTGTATTTTCAAACATTCATCACATGATACGACTTGTCTGCTAAAAACCTTCCAATGACTTCCAAGCACACAGAGAATAGCGTCCAAATTCCTCACTGTGGCCTTCAAGGCCTCGGTCATGTATATTTGTGTATTCTCTGACTTCCTCTCCCAATTCTCCTCTTTTGGCTCACTGTGCTCCACCACAAGGGCCTTTGTTATGATCTCTAAACAAGAAAACCCTATAGTGGTCTCAGGGGTTTGCCCTTGCAGTTGCCTCAGCCTGGGTACCCCTCCCCTCTGCTCCTCACCTAACGGATCCTTCTTATCACTAGGTCTCATCTCAGAGGTCAACTCTACATAGACGAACCCATTTAAAATTGACCCACGTCCCCCACTTCATTCTCCATCATACTATCATGTTTTATTTTCTTAATAAAACTTTTAACAATGAAAATTTCTTATTTATTTGTGTTTTTTATCTCCCCATTAGAATATAAGCTCCATGAGAACATGTCTGTCTTGTTCATTTACTGTATCCAAGGCACTTAAACTAGGGCCAACAGGTAGTTGGTGCTCAGTAAATATTTGTTGAATACAGAGATTAATTTATTGTAGTATGTTGTGAATCCTCAAGCAGGTGGAAGTGCCATAAGCTAACCACCCGAGCTGATGCACGAAGATAGGTCTTGTGCTAAATCATAATCAATGCCCTCTAGGCCTAACAGAAGAAGGTGACTCATGCACTTCAGTTGTGTAGGGAGAATTTTAAAAACAATGAAAACATGCAAGGGAAATTGTTCAAGCTCTATGTTTCATTCCTTTCTTCAACATGGTAGTATAATTATACAGTGCTATAAAAATCCCTATGCATCTATACATATAGTAACAATATGTTTATCATAGCAGAGCTGTTCAGTTATGACAAATTAATTTTTAATCATTTGGTGAGCCCATCTTTACTATATCTCACTGGATACAATTACTTCAAGATCTTCTATGTGTCAAAAGGTGATAGCTGTGAACCTATCTCTAATTGCTGGAGTGGCTATACTAGCATTGGACCTAATAGATTTAAAATTAAAAATGTTACTACAGTTAGAGAGGGACATTTCAAAATGGCCAGAGAATCAATTCATCAGGAAGACATAACAATTGAAAACATACATATACCTAAAAACAGAGCCCCTAAATACAGAAAGCAAAAACTGACAGAATTAAAGAGAAATAAGGGATTCAATAATAATAGTTGGAGACTTCACTACCCCACTTTAATAGTGGATGGAACAGCTAGGGAGAAGATCACCAAAGAGGCAAAGGACTTGAACAGCACTATAATCCAGCTATACCCAGCAAACATCTATAGAACAACCTACCTAACAACAGGATTCACATTCTTCACGAGTACATGTGGAACATTCTCCAAGATTGATCATATGCTACACCATGCCTCAATAAACTCAAAAGGATTAAAATTATGCAAAATATTCTGTATGACTACAGTGAAATTAAGTTACAAATTAACACCAGAAGGAAATTTGAGGCATTCACAGATATGTGGAACTTAACAAAATCGTTAATAACCAATGGTCAGAGAAGAAATCACAATGAAAGTTAGAAAATACTTTGACATGAATAAAAATAAAACACTGTATACCAAAATTTATAGGATGCTGAGAAAACAGTACTCAGAGGAAAATGTATGTGTGTAAACAACTATATTAAAAAAGAAGAATGGTCTCAAATCAGTAACTAATTTCCCACCCTAAAAGTAGAAAAAGAAGAGCAAACTAAACCCAAAACAAGTAATATACTTTTCTGTCTCTATAGATTTGCCTCTTCTAGACATTTAATTTAAATGGAATCATAATAAACATGGTCTTTTGTGACTGGCTTTTTTCACTTAGTAGAATGTTTTCAAGGTTCATCTATGCTGTAGCATGTATCAGAACTTCATTCCTTTTAATTGACAAATAATATTCCTTTGTAAGACTATACCATATATTATTTATCCATCCATCAGTTGATGGACATTTGGGTTGTTCCCACATTTTTGGCTATTATGATTAATGCTGCTATGAATATTCATGTACAAGTTTTTTGTGTGAACACATGTCATTTCTCTGGGATATATATCTGGGAGTACAATGCAGAGTCATATAGTAACTCTATACTTAACAATTTGAGGAACCACCAACTGTTTTCCCAAGTGACTACACTATCTTACAGTTCTACTAATAAAGAATAAGGATTTTAGTTTCACCATATTCTCACCAACACTTGCTTTGTCTGGTTTTTTTATTATTCTAACTATCCTAGTAGGTGTGAAGTAGTATCTCACTGTGGTTTTGATATGCATTTCTCTAATTACTAATAATCTTGAACATCTTTTTCCATGCTTCTAGTCCATTTTCATATTTTCATTGGAGAAATGCCTATTCAAATCCTTTTCCATTTTTAAATTATATTTTTATTGTTGAGTTGTAGGAGTTCTTTATATATTCTGGGTATATGTACCTTATCAAATATATTATTTACAAGTGATTTTTCCAGTCTGTAGGGTATACTTTCAGATTCTTTATTATATTACATGCAGCACAAAGGTTTTCATTTAATGTCTTTCAATTTATCTATGTTTTTCTTTTGTCACTTGTATTTTCAATGTCATATCTAAGGAGCCATTGCCTAATCCAAGGACCAAAACTTTACTCCTATGTTTTCTTCTTAAATTTAAATCTTTGATCCATTTTGCATTAATTTGTCTGTGGGGTGAGATGGGGTCTAACTTCCTTGTTCTATATGTAGATATCCACTTGTCCTAACGCTGTTGAAAGACTATTCCTTCCCCTTCAAATCGTCTTGGCAGACTTCTTGAAAATCAATTTTCCATAAATATATGAGTTTATTTCTGGACTTATTTACAGCTGTGACCCCTTTCTTACAGGATTTGTATGTAGAATGAAAATGAATTCAAGTTACGACAGTACTCAAACAAACCTTTCATCCTCAAGAGACGTAAAGACAAGATCACAATAAAATTATTACAACAGTCTGAGGGAAGGTCAGTTGAGAATGGTATCTGACTAGGTTTCCTCAAAACAGAGCTTCAAGCTTCCTGCTAAAACATCTGTGAAGATACAGTACTTCACTCAAAATACAGATATCCAAGTGAGATGTTTTTATTTATAGGGAATTTCGTTGTTCGTTCTTTTTTGTTTTAGTTTTTGTTTTTGTTTTTGAGACAAGAGTCTCGCTCTGTTGTGGTGGATAGAGTGCAGTGGCATCATTGTAGTTCACTGCAACCTCCAACTCCTGGGCTCAAGCAATCCTCCTGCCTCAACCTCCCCAGTAGCTGGGACTACAGGTGCGTGCCATAACACCCAGCTAATTTTTCCATTTTTAGTGGAGACAGGGTCTCGCTCTTGCTCAGGCTGGCCTCGAATTGCTGAGCTCAAGCAATCTTCTTGCCTTGGCCTCCCAGAGTGCTAGGATTACAGGCGTGAGCCACTGCGCCCAGCCCTGTTTTGTTTTTCTTAAATAGACTTTATTTTTTATGGCAATTTTAGGTTCGCAGCAAAATTGAAAGGAAGGTACAGAAATTCCCCACATAGCTCTTGCCCCCACATATGCACAGCCTCCCCTATTACCAACATCCAGTACCAGAGTGGTACATTTGTTACAATCAATGACCCTACGTTGACACATCATTATCACCCAAAGTCCATAGTTTACATTAGGGTTCACTATAGGCTTTGTACATTCTATGAGTTTGGACAAATGATAATATAATAACATATATTCACCATTATAGTAATCCTCTATGTTCTGCCTAGTCACCCTCCTTCCCCTCTAACTCCTGGCAACCACTGACTGCACAGTTTGGCCTTTTCCAAAATGTTATATAGTTGGAATCATACAGTATGTAGCCTTTTCAAATTGGCTTCTTTCACTTAGTAATATGCATTTAGGGTTCCTCCATATATTTTAACGGCTTGATAACTCATTTCTTTTTAACACTGAATGATATTCCATTGTCCAGTTGTACCACCGTTTATCCACTCACCTACTCAAGGACATCTTGGTTGCTTCCACATTTTGGCGATTATGAATAAAGCTGCTATAAACATTTATGTGCAGGTTTTCATGTAGACATAAGTTTTCAACTCATTGGGGTAAATAGCAAGGAGCACAATTGCTGGATGGTATGTTTAGTTTTGTAAGAAACTGCCAAAATTGTTTTAATATAAAATAAAAACTGTAAGATTCAGACAGAAAAATAAAGCTGCCTAAAAAGAAAACATTAGGAAGGCCTAATATATGAACCACATTGCCAAAAGACAAGGACTTGAACTCTAGAGAGTTTTAAGGGATGGTGGCCTGTAACTTAAGACTTTTCTACATGAATGTTGTGTCATATATGAAAGTGGAAGACAAATATTCTCAGAGATGCAAGGGCTCAGACAATCCGTTACCCAGGTAACCTTCCTTTGAAAATTGCTTGAAATGAACTCTAAGTGTCCAAGGGATAAAGTGAATTAAGAATTCAAGCATGGAAAACTTATTGCATAAGAGGCCTGGTGGCAAATACAATTTTCCTTGCCCTCCCAAATTAGAACAAATCCCACACTACAGGCTCTGTAGGACCCTGTACCTTCTGGATGACACTGGTCACAGTTACTGGTGTATACACGTTGCTGTAACTGTATGATCAATATCTGCCGCTCCCACTACATGTGTAGTTCTTGTGGGCAGGCACTGTGTGCTGTTGCTCACCTTTGTAGGTACCTCTGCCACCAGCATGATGCCTGGCATCAGAGCAGGCACTTACTTCTTTGTGAATAAATGTGCATGACAAATGAACTTGACACTTCTACTCTTGTACTTACCCACCCTCATCCGATTATAATTTATTTGTGACACGTCTCCTTTGTGAATTCCTCAAAGACAAGGACTACGCCTCATTCATCTCTGCATCCTAAGAGTGTCGGACACTGCTCAAGCTAAACAGAGTCACTCAATTAATATTTGCTGAATTATTGAACTAAATCCTCTGCCACACGCTCCCACTCACCATACACCCCTGCTGCAGTAAACGACCAAAATGGCTTATGCTCTTCATGCCTCTGTGCCTTTGTCTATGTTGTATTTTAGCCTGTGATCCTTTGCCTGTGATTCAACTTCGTGAACTCACACAGCCTTCTAGCCAGCTCAGGCACTGTCTCCTCTGTCAATACTCAGGCAGAGCTCATTGCAGCCAAAGAAACTGGTCACATTGTATGGAAATTAATGGTATGTTTGTTTGACTCACACATTGAACATTGGACTCCTCGAGAGTTTAAGCCTGACTTTTCCAACTTTAGGTACCATGTTACCTAACTCATAGTAGATGCTTATTAAATGTTTGCTACACAAAAAAACTTCCTAAAGAACCAAATAAATGAGACTACTAAAGCCACATGTGTGAGTGGTCATTTACCTATTCAGAAGGGCTTTGAATAGATAAGTTGATGATTGGCCAACAAGGAAGTAGCAAAATAAAACGGGATACCATGAATCCAGGGAGGCTCTGCAAGTGATGGCCAAGCATTCCTAAATTTACCTGAGTTTAGTTTTAATAGAGAGGAGAGTTTTGCCTTCTCTGTGTTTCAGAGGATACGGTGCTCTCAAGGTTTGATAAAAGAAGCTGAGCTCCAGGTGTAGCTATATCATACTGAAATGATTGTCTGTCTTTTGGTTACAATCATGAAGTTTCACTGCTTTCAAGCTCTTCCCTCAAAATTGGAAGATGAAAGGACGGAGATTCTTCAGTATCTTTTAAACTTTGAATCTAATTAATAGTTAAATCAAGAAATGTTCCCTATCAAAATTTCCTTTGGTTTATTGTATTAGACTCATTTTCTCTATCATGTGAAAGTGCGATAATTTTTGATACTTAGAGGATTCAGTTAAAGTTTTCATAGGAAGATTTAGTCAATCTTTTAAAATCTCTGTTTTTTTTTTTTAAAGATTGTACTTTCTCAGATGTCAACACTATAGTTAGATTTGCTTGCTCTATAATTAGTCTCTCTTACACTTATTTTTGCGGAGATTTTTTTTATACTCTTGAAAGCCTGAGATAATCTAACCTTACCCAGCTATTACACATGAAAGTTTTCATGGACAGTAGTTATAAGTAGCACACCTGCTGAGAAAGTATTTGCACATAAGGAGAACTGAAGTGCACAGCCTTGCCTGAGAGAGCACAAGCAGCTTGGGGTAAACAAAGAGATCTGAATAAAATGAGAATAAGCCGGGTACTATGGCTAACACTTGTAATCCTACCACTTTGGGAGGCTGAGGTGGGAGGATCCTTTGAGGCCAGAAGTAAGAGACCAGCGTGAGCAACATAGTGAGACTCCACCTCTATAAAAAATTTTTAAAAATTAGCTGGGTGTGGTGTTGTGTGCCTGTAGTCCCAACTACTCAGGACACTGAGGCAGGAGGATTGCTTGGGGCCAGGAGTTCGAGGTTGCAGCAAGCTATGATGACGCCACTGCATTCTACCCCAGGCAGTAGAATGAGACCCTGTCTCAAAAAAAAAAAAAAAAAAAAAAACAAGAAAAGAATCGACATAACCTGATAGACCCATGCGTCAAAATACACCAAAAAAAATTCAAAATTGCTATCATAAATTAATCTGGAAAATATTCTACAAAAGTCAGTACTTTGGATTTTACATAAAGGCATCTTCCTGAGACAGAAAATGCCAAGGTATTACAAGAACACCTCCACCATTCTTTATAGCCTAATCAAAGTGAGGATGTCCTAGAAAGCCATCTTCAAATTCTATTTTTGACAATGTCAAATCCATTTTATAAAATCTGAAAAGTTCTAGAAGCAGCCAAATATTGAAGCAAAGATAGCCCAGGATACCATTTCTTTTATATAAGAACAGTTGGAGCGGGGAGGAGGGGATGGGTATATTCACAACTAATGGGTGCCGGTGTGCACTGTCTGGGGGAGGGGCATGCTCGTAGCTCTGACTCAGGCGGTGCAAAGGCGATATATGTAACCTAAACGTTTGCACCCCCGAAATATTCTGAAATTGAAAAAAAAAGAAAGAAAAGTTGAAGTGGATTGGTTCTGTCTACAAACACAAGAAACAGGAACTTGAGAAATTAAAGTTCTGTTATTAATCTACCTCACTCAACTGTTGTCGTAACTATTACTGATTTTTAATTACCCTTGTCACTTAGTGATTTGACCTTGACAAAGTAAGAGTGCTAGAGCAGGAATGAGAGCTCAGGAGCCTGGTTTCAGTCCTGCCATTATCTAGCCGTGTGCCCATGGGTAAGTCCTTTCCTCTCTTTGGGTTTCAGTTTCTCTATTTATAAAATTAAGAGGTTGAATAAAATTATCCCAATTCTGGTTTTGTGACTAAAGTTAGCTGTATAAAAATGAGATATATGTCATGATATGGAAATAAGAACAAAATAAAAATTTGACAAAAGTTGAGAGGAGAGTTGACTTAAAAGACCAAAAAAAACCAACATTCAATTCATATAATGTCATGTCAACTTCTGCAGATAATACTGGTGTCAAAGACACAAAAAGAAAACTGCTAAAACTTTAAGCCGAGAAGGCCAACTAAATCACTGGTTGCACGCCAGCTCTGTTTGATTGGGAGAGGCTGTCTGCAGCAGGATATGAGAGATTCTAAGGCCCAGTCTGACCTCAGTAGGAAAAATTGCTGTGATTCACTGGCAATGTCTGCTGTGTGCTCAGAAAGGGGGAGTGGCAGTGTATGCAAGATATTTGCCACATAAGTTCTAAAAGAATATTCTAGCCATATATAGTAGGTACTTGTTATTTGTTTCTGAACATATATCTAAAGACTCTAGAATGGCCTCTATTCCCAAATAACAGCATATAATCTGTCACATAAAACACAATAAAATATAACTTTAAAACGTAAGTAACTCCTTTCAGGCCCTTACTGTTCTACAAATACAAGATTAAAACAGAAAAGTTAGTTACAACGGAAACTGCTACATGCTGTCCAATTTTCATTCATCTTTTCTAGAAATAGAAGCCTTGATTTGATTTGGCCACATGGCTGTCCAGAATAAGTCCTCCGTCTCTCAGTCTGTCTTGCAGATAGATGAGACTATGTGACTAAGTGCTGACCAAATGGATATGAGCAGAAGGGACATGAACAGCTTCCATGTTTTGCTCTTGTTGGGGCTCAAAAACCAATACCCAAAATGTGGCACTTTGACATGCTGGTCTAAGAAGCAGCCTCAAGCTCTCTCTGACTTCCCCCACCACACACACACACACACACACACACACACACACACTCTTCTTTCAACCCTCTGTCTCTTCCAAAGCACAGGATGAAGCCGTTCTCTGAAGTTCCTTTATCTGCCTAAAGTCCAGACCCATCAAGGAAGAAAATAATCACCTCCTCTAGCCTCTTCCCTGAGTTTTCATCAACTTAATTCATATCACAGGAAGAAAGAACCAAAGTCTGTTAATACATCTGGACAGACTTTTGTCACAAGCCATTGTCTCTATTTCAGTCCTATTCAGCATTTCAAAGAGAATCCTTTAACAGCCATTGTCTGCTCTGCATGCCCAACAGACTGTGTCCCAGGGACCCAGGCCGTTGTATGTTCCCTAAGTTCATTCATTTCCCCTAAAAATCACTTCCTGTCCCTCAGATTGCCACATTTTCCCTACCTCCCCTTCCCACAGTACAAGGGTATATAAGCATCTGTATCTCACTGGGTTGTTGGCTAATCATTCTCACGCAATTTCCCTGTGCCTAGGCACGTTAAAAGAAATTTTGTGTGCCTTTTCTCCTATTAATCTGCCTTTTGTCAGTTGCTTCTTCAGAGGGTGAAGGGGGAGTCTTCTTCTAGCCAAGCCTCCTAAAGAGAAGGGATATACCTTCCCTCCCGCTTCTCCTCTTCCTGCTGGTTCCGAGGCTGACTGGGTGGTAGTGAGTGGTGAAGGGTACGAAGATGAGATTATGCCCCAGACTCACCACATTCCCCCTAGACTGCTCACACACGGGAAGTTATGTGCGACAGAAATTATTTTCTGTCTTGCTTAAGCCACTATTATTCCGGGGTTTCTCTTAGAGCAACCAAACACAAACGTTACCTAACAAAATAGTTACCCTAGGTATAGGAATATGCATGAGAAATTCATGCCTCCTTGTGGGAAATGTGACATGATTCAGGAGACAGTCATTTGTACTGGGTAGATTTCCAAATAACAGAAGATTTCCAAATAATAGAAGGTGAAGATAGTGACGTAGCTAGTAAACAGACCTTTAAGTTCTATTTCTTCTATTAGAGTTGGTGAACCACGCCCCGTGGGCCAATTCCAGCCAACAGCCTGTGCTTGTAAATACAATTTGAGAACACAGCCATGTTCATTCATTTACGTATTGTCCATGGCTGCTTTTCAAGTTACAGTGGCAGAGTTGAGTCGATCTGACAGAGACTATATGGCCCACAAAGCCTAAAATATTTACTATCTGGTTCTTGACAGAAAAAGGCTGCTGGCTCCTGTCTTCAAAGATGGTGGCCTTTGCACCCATGGAAACTCTAACTGATGAACTGAACTGATTTCAGATATCAATTTTTCTTATTTCCATATGGCAGTTTGTTCATATCTGTGTATTAATACATTCAACCTCCTAATTTCAGTTTATCAAAACACACTATTTTCTGTTAAAGAACTATTTAAAAATTTTTAATGTCTCTTCACTTCTCTCCCTAGTAATTGCACTTGGGTGTCACTTAACCTTAGGATCATATTTCATAAAAAAGATGTTCTCTCTCCACAAGAATTAGTGTATTACAAAGGTGAGTGGAGAAAACTAGTGGGGTGAGGCATCATGTCCTGGCCGTTGACTCTGCTCACTCACAAGTTAGTGACTGATTTCCACATTCTGGTCTCACAACCTGTGAAATGCAAGTTCACTGACCTCAGATGTCACTTAGAACAGTGACTTTCTGTCACTATTAAAGAAAATAGTGTTTAAGTTAAAGAAAACAAGACTATGTTAAGTCCAAGAATGTTATGAGTCTATTTTAGCAGAAGTTTTAAGACAGGAGCCAGTCTGACTCTTGAAAGGTGAATTTGACTTGAACAGAATTTTAAATGGAAGGAAAAGTGAAATATAATAAAGAATATGCTGCATTTAACTCAATAGTAGTCAATAATCAAGGGAAAAGCAAATGATTGTGTGTCTACATGTAAATTAAAAACCACACCTATCAGAACAGTGAGCACATAACAGTGAAAAGATTGTAATGTTGGCCCTGAAATTGCTGAGCTCTTGAATTCATTCATTCAATATATTTTTAACAAGAAAAATTAAGTAAAGACTCAGGCCATTAAGAAATGATGAAGACAGAAAAAACAGCTATTGGTCAAAATTAAGAAAAGACAGAAACACAATTGATACATCTGCATGAGTCTACAAATGAACAAGAAGTCATGCCCATACTTTTAGATGATTTTTAAATTAAACTAATTTTAAATATCCATCATTTCTAATATGCTTGTCTTAGTACCCATGAGATTCCATAATCTAATAAAATGCAAAATATTATGTTCAGAAAACTTGATATTGTTGGAAGTATGAAAAGTTTTTAAATTATATATAATTATATATAGATATTTAGAACATGTACTAATTTTATTGTACTTGTTATCTTCTAGAGTGGTGTGTGTTATCGAGTATAGCAACCACTAGTCACATGTGATTTCAAGTGTTATTAAGCACTTGAAATGTGGCTACCCCAAACTGATATAGTATAAAATATACTCTGGATATTGAAGACTTAGCACAATAAAAAAGTATGTAAAATATTTCAATTTTTTACATTTTGATTACATGTTGAAATGACAATGTTTTAGATACACTGAATTAAATAAAATATACTATTAAAATCAACATATCCTCTTTTAGCTTTTTAAACATAACTACTAATAGATTTTAAATTATATAGGAGGCTCATATTGTGTTTCTATTGGACAATACTGGTCTAAAGTATCTCAGAGTACTTTCTTCCACAGAGGTAATTAACAGCTTTAGGGTTTGGAGAAACCTACCACCACAACACTGGTATCAATAAATATAAATTTTGAATTAGATATTTTGATGAAACTAAAATATCATTTTGTCTATCTCAAAATATAGATTGTAGTTTTAAGAATCTAATTATGAATACAGAAATTAAATGTCCAGATTATATTTTTCTCCTTGGTTTTCTCATTTTAATTTTATTGATCCTGAAGAGGAGATCTTGCATGTGTGTAGAGCAAGATGTGTTATTACTCATAAATAGAGAGGGAACTAGACTGTCACAAGCCAAAAATAGTCAAATTGATGAGAGAATGATGACATGTAAGATGTAGTAACTACACCTGGGATGACATTTGACCAAAAATAACCTCTCTGAAGAACAAAAAATTAATACCTTAATTATTTACATTATTTCTTTAGATGAAAACTCTTTTACTGCTGTCCTTATAATACAATCAGTCTAGGCTACTAACTACATTAGGATCAGAGGAGGAAAAGGCTTCTATAGAAAAAATACTTATTATTTCCTAAAATTCTTCATTGATATGCTCTCTATAGGTAATCAAGATAATCTTATTTAGCCTGTGAGTTCTTGTTGACACACTGTAATTGTACAAAGTGTACAATTTGATGTTTCAATACACATATATGTTTATAATTGTCAAATCGGGGTAGTTAGCATATCCCTCACTGCATACATTTGTCCCTTTTGTGTGGTGAGTTAGTCTATGAATTCTAAAACATCATATTACAAAGTACTTTTTTTACTGAAATAGTTCTAAAATGCTAACTTACTCTCCTGGCCATTTAATTTTACCTTAATGAACTATTCTATTCCACCAATCACCATGCTTATAAGTTCTTCCACAGAACGGAACAGCATGTGCTGACTATACTCATCTGCCTGCAGCCCTATTGTTTTGAATGATTTACTTAGGATAGAGATATTCGACCCTTTACATTTACTCCTAAGACCCCTTGAAAGTTATTTCCCGCTGCTACTGCTCCTTCAACTTCAAGCATCGCCAAGAATCAAAGTGCTGTGTCACTCATTCTGTTCGTGCTTACCATTGTCCCTAAACCAATGAAAAGTCCTTGTTTTCACTTCCGAGGTGTCAAGAAAAGAGATGAAAGTAATTTCAGTGCCCAGGAGTAGAAATGCCTGTGTGATCGTTTCTGAGCACCAGTTGCTAGTGAGGTCACCAGGAGGACATAAAGTCTGACTCTTCTCTGTTTCTAATTCACAGGTGAAGGAATAATAATTCACTCTCCACCACCACTGCCAAAATAACCCCAAAAAAGAAACTTTCCTCTTTTTTTTAATTTAATAAGGGACCAAAGTCAAAAGGAAGCTGTGTTAAATATTCAGAATATGATATTGTGCATTAACAGGGATTGTGATCATCGTAATAACAGCCCTACCTCCAACTTCACCCACCAACCTGCCGCAGTATCCCCCAGCTATGGGAGAACTGCAGGACTGATGTGCAGGGGGGCTGTTAGTATTTGGATTAATGGAAGTAGGAAGAGTTTGTACAGGGGCCTTAAGGGAAAAGAAACTTAAAAAGTCCAAAAAAAACAGAGACAGAGGAAAGGACATGATGGCAGATATTCCCAACCAGCTTCTGGGACTAGGTCGAATCTTCTACAAAAAGGAAGGCAATAGGGCATTTTGACAAGGAAACTTATGAAACGGGACACAAGCTTGAGAGTCTAAGGGATAGGATGTGGCTCCACAGAGTCCAGAGGTACGACCAGGTGCTCAGATGTGGTAAAGAAAGCCAGGGCAAGCTGGCCTGGAGTTGGTGGTGGGACGTTCGCCAGTGGCAGCTAAAGAAGTCAGCATAAAGAAAGGCGCCATGTTCACACACTTCCTCCACGGCATCATGGTCTTGCCTTCATCATCTTCCTTCCTGTCCTGCCATCACAGTTTTAACATTTACAATGTCAACATGCTGCTTTTTATTTAAAAACACTTTTGAAGAATGTGGTTGCTGAGAATCACTGTTTCTGGCACAACCTCTATGCAGCAGTGGCAAGCTGTGGGATAAGGGTGGTGGACACCAGCAAGGAAGTGCTATGGCCACTGTCCCGGGGCAGCAAAGTTCTCCCAGTGGGTGCCAGTGGCAGTCCTTGTGACCAGGTGCCTCCTTCAGGTGGACTGATGGCTGGGGAGGCCAGCTGGGAGATCAGAGGTCTTGACCAAGAGCACAAGTGAGACAAAGCTTAGGAGACTTTGAGGTGAGACTGAAGCCCAGCCAATACATCCATGTAGCCCCCTAGTTCATACTCAGACCCTGGAGGGGTCCGTGTGCTTTTAGATCACATGCAACTTTTCTACCAGATGAGCCAATAGAGAACGAGGTCAGAAACCCCAATCCCAGGAGTGATATTATTAAATATTTGGAACAATAAGCACAGAGAATAAAACTGGTTCCATGTTTCAGATTGGGACTTTTCATGTGAATAGGTGTTTCATATTTATTTTGTATTACTCAGTAGGTGAGTTCATGAACATGATAGTGAATATTTTTGAAAGTTGAATTATATTTTAGCTTTCTCTAAGAAAGATCATGTTGAAAGGAATCTATAATAACACCTCTGGTTAAAACATCACCCACTAAATGCATCTCTTTTATGCAACTGGATTTTCACATTCCATTTTCTAGAAATGGAGTATAGTTTATATTAAATTCACCATTTTTTATTGTGCACTTAACAAGTGCCATGCTTTGATTTGGGTCCTAGGGGTTCAAAGATAAATAAAACATAGACTTCTTCTTCAAGGTGGCCATGGATTGTCAGAGAGGAGGGTTACGATGCCCTGTGGGAAAATATCAGAATCAAGGAGGAAGTGATTAACTGAGCAGTGGTGGGGAGAAGTCTGGAAAACTTTATGGCATTGAAGCTGGCTCTTAAAGGATGATTAAGAATATACCAGGACATTAAGGGGGTGGGTATTCTAGACATAAAAAGAGCATATACCCAGGGAAGCTGGATGAAGGGTACACGGGGACCTCTCTATGTCACTTGTGCAACTTCCTGTGAATCTATAATTATTTGAATATATTTTTAAAAAAAGAATACACGCCAATGCTCACACACATAGATATGCATTATTTTTAGGAGAAATGGCAAGTAATCCCGGGTGAGGGACTGAGACAGCAGGCTGTGGACAGGGAGTGAGGAATCGGATTATACTGCAGAAAAATAACTGGCAACAAGTAGAAGAGCCTGCGAATAGCTAGGCCAATTAATACATCATTTTAATAGCCCCACAGAGAAATTATGGAAGCCTGGGACTAAATCTGTGGCAGTAGAAAAGGGGAGAAGCTCAAAGGCTGAAGGGATATTTCTGAGGTAAAAGCAATAGGCTTTGGTGATTCTGATAAAAGAGGGAGGAGGTGACGAGAATTTTAAGGTTGGGGTGGGAATTCACACCATTAACTGTTACAGAGAATACCCAACAAAGCTCTTAGCGTACAAGACATTAAGTTCACTGTAGAACTATTGAAATTGAGGCTACGTACCATGTGGAACAAGGGATTGGAATTCAAGAACAAGGTCTTATAATGTGCATTTTCTGTATTGTTTAAGAATATTCAGGTCTGTTACAGATGCCCAGAAAAGAAAAGATGGACCGAATCAGAATTGTTAGGCATATTCAGCAAAACTTATAAGAAATAGGCAAAACTCAAGAGAATATGTTAAGTATTGTTAAAGTACGCCGCAGGCCAACAGACAAAATGGACTCCCGCTGGCTCACCCAGGTGTTCAAAGTTAACAGAACCAGGTGGCCATGGCTGGGTGATGGAGTGGTCACACACTCTGTGTTCTCAGAAAAATGTTGTAAAATTGTCAGGGGACCTCTCTTGCTACAATCAAGCCAAACCAGTTTGTGTTGTGTTTGCCAAGATAAACTGCAGCCAGAAACCACCCCTGCCCCCACTGGCCATTTGAAAGATAAATCTGGTGGAGACTTCTGGTTTGGGGCCTAGAAACCAAACAAGCAGAGCTCCCCTGTCCCAGCCAATCAGGACTCAGCTGCAGCCACCAATCAGAACCAAGTGAGTTTTGGTCCTTCATTTGCATAAACGGACCCGACTGGGAACCTGGGCAGGAACTTTTGCCATAAAGAAGCCTCTCTTTGTTCTCTGGAATGCCTGCACCCTACTTTTACGCTGAAGACTGTGTCTCCCCAATTTACAAAATGTTCATTGGAATAAAGTCTCTCTCCGCCAAATTCCTGTTCAAAGAACTTTTGTTCACATCTTAGATAACAAGCAAGCAAGTAACTTATGAGACATAGGTAGAATCCACATGATATGTTAAATATAGACATTAGTTAGTAGCCTGTAAGGCATGCCAATCATTGATCAATAAACTAAAAATATGATGGAGCAAAAAGAGTGTTGTTTAGAGATAGAAATGGATGGAAAAAACAAATCGTGCCACCTCTAGGATGACAGCTACATCACCCCCAAATTCAGCCACCCATTGATGACACCCACCATGGTCTCATTCTGGCCTGTGTGTGTACTCATGTAAAACAAGCGAGTATCACTGGCTCAGGACTCAGTTTGTGAACCTGTAGCTCAAACTTAACTCTGGTCCTCATAACCACACCATTGGCAAGGAAAACTAATGTCTTTCATCTTTTCTTCATTTCCACAGAATCAGCAAGGAAGAAGAGAGAGAGACAAGATATATGAACATTATGATAACCAGGAGTCAGGTATTGTGTTCCTTTGATCTACTTGTACCCTAATTTAAGAATGTTAACTCATCTGATCTCCTTACCCTTATTTCTCCTTGTGTGTTTTAAATTGATTCAATAAACTATGTGATTCACGTATTTTAATTTGGTCTGTGAGCCTTTTTGCTCTCTGATCTCTGAGATAACGTGCCTCATAGTACACTTGGAAGCTACCATGCCTCAAGGTAATTCCCCTTCCCTGCGTGCTTGGTCTGATCGAGAGGATTATAATCAGGTGGCTGAAGATCAGATAATCCAATTAGACCCCAAATACGTTTGTTTAACATGGTAAGTTTAACACATGTGTTTGTAGCAAGTCTAAAACCCCATAAGACAAAATCAAGACTTCACCTTAGAAAAAGTAGAAGTTACTTCTTTTTATATCTGTTTCTGAAAATTTACTATAAGCCTTTGAAGGCAAAAAACATGTCCTATTTATTCTTGTGTCTCCACACCTAGCCTGTCACTGGTAATGGTACAGAAACTCACTGCATTTTTGTTCAATTAAAGAATAAATTGCAGTGCATTTTCATAATGCAAGATATTTACATACTGATATGCTGACTCTGACAAAGCTCACCAGCAGATTTAATAAGCAATTTTATTAAAAATTGTATAGATTACACCATTCATCCAGACAGAGATTGTTATGGGAAAATACTGAATTCCCCCTGGACAGGACTTACAGAATGAAAATGACTTCAATGACATGATGGTTCAAGATCCTAGGATCAGTAAACCTCAACTTGGTTTTCAGCAGATTATGACAAAGATTCCAAATTCTGTACTTTTTGTCAAAGTAATTTGGCAAACAGATTTGATGTTGTGCACAGTGGAAAAGTAAGTCCATATCATACACACTGTGTTTTCCCAGGTATAGTGAGACACAGAAGTGATGTGTTAGGGTAAGGTCAAACTCCAACACATGAGAAAAAAGGAAGAGAGAGAGAAAACAGAATGAAAGTCTTTTTGTTTATCTGGGAAGATGGTTAATTCTGACACACGTTAGATAAATTGTGGTTCACTCATACAACAGAATATTTGCAGTTGTTTTTTTAAAAAATGAAAAACAACTTATGAACTGATACGGAACAATCCATCAGATATATTGTCAAGCAAAGAAAATCAAAGTGAAGAGCAGTTTGTACAACATGCTAATATTTTGTGTTTTTAAAAAAAGATGTAGGTACTTGTGTGTGCATAAAATTTAGTGGAAGGATACACAGTACATTGATTATAGTGGTTGACTCTAGGAAGGGGAACTGGATAGGCTAAGATGTGGTAGAAAGCAGACTTTTTTTTGGTTTTGCATATTTTTAAAATTTTTATAATTTTTCATGCATTATGGTTTGAAAAAGTAAAAATGGAGTAAAATGAATCAAACAACTTTTTTAACTTAAAGTCAATATTTTTCTTAAACACTCTTTCCTCAAAATATGTAAAACTCAATGCAGTAAACAAATATATTTCCACCCGTATTTATGTTTACAGTACACTGTGCAGTGAAAGATTTTTAATTTCCTATGTGTTAAAACTCCCAAAATAGAATAAAAGATTATAGTTTCTAATTATGAAAAGTTATATATTTAGCGCACATTTCTTTCAAGGTAATAAATATGTCACAGAAGCCATTAACTCACTAAACCCCGTTCAACTCTAGAGGTTCCAATACAGTTGATACCACCGATTTCAAAAAATTAAAGAAAATCTTTCTCCCCAGTAGGAGGTAGTGTTTGGTAGGTGATACCATTAAGTCCCAAATTGTGAATTTGATTCTTCATAAACAAGACAGAAAAGAAAATGAAAGACATGCACCTTGGTTTTCTCATCTATAAAATGGGAATAAGAGTACCCAGAACTGATAATACTATACATGTAAAACTCACAATAAACGGTAGTTGTAACTAATGTAATTTAAAGGTCAAATGAAGGTACATTTGTTCTGTATAAATATTTATGTCCAGAAAACATAAGCTTATTGTCTTATTTAAATAAAACTGTAAATGCCTAATGATGCTTGGTGATGGCTATTATCCTCCTATCACAGCTTGGCAAACATCTTTCCCAAATATCTATGATTACCCATTTGAATTGGAAATGGCTCATCTCCCAGCATATTCACAATTAACTGCTTCCAATGGCATTGGTAAACAAAATAACCAAATTATTGTTCAAATTTCTTATACAGTTGTAAAATTCATCTAAAATGGTTTTTGAAATGTAGGTTTTTATTAAAAAAAAGAAAAAGAGACATACCATATATTGACCTTTGAGTGATGAAGAACTTGAATTAAGTTCGTAAGGATACTAAGAATCCACATTTGGAAGAGGGAGCTTTAAATTTATATTCCTAAATTCTAATACAAAGACAAGTTTAAAAACAATTCATCCTGATTTGGTTAAATTGACCGGGTAATCAACCCATACTCTATTTTTTTATTACCTTTGTAAACACAGGCAGGACATCATTTATCTGGAGCTTTAGTGCAGAATCATGTTGGTGTCTTAAACCTTCTACAGTGGTTTATATTTAAAGGACTAATCCTTGAGAATAAAGATAAACCAGACAAAATCACCTTTGGGTATACATGCTGTCCACCAGCAATTATGTGATCGATTTTTTAGTGATGGCTGCCACAGAAACTAATTACTTTGACAATGAACAGCCATGGTTGTTTTATGAACATTCCAATCGATTATCCCACCGAAAGGATTGAAGATGCACAATTAGACAAGAAGATACTGTGTAGTCCTAAGCACACTAGGATCAGTCATTGAAGAACAAGGACCTTGCAAGTCCAAGCCTCTTCCAATCCCCAGGGATGTCTACCCTCAACCAGGCTCACCACCGTGAAGGGAGAGACCTAGCAGCTGCTTCTACAGCCAGTTGCTGCCTGTCAGTGACAAGCTCAGAGGTATGGCGTGAGGGCAGGAAGAGAAAGAGAGACAGAGGCAGGATGCCCATACATGCCTCTGCTAATCTGTGTACATAAAAGGAGAACCAAGAGGGGAAAAAGGGAGGACAAAGCTCAGAGACACCTTGAGGACCCTGGAAGAAGGACCAGCCTTGGAAGAGATCTTCACTCCATGACTCAGATAGGGGAAGATGCAGGATGATTTTCAAAGGCACTTATTTCTGAGACCTAGCTTATGTTCAGTCTACTGAATTCCACAGCTGGCGCAAACGAACAGTGAAATGTGAATCCCCTCAGGTTAACAATGAAATGGTATCACAAACGCATGCTTGGAAAAAAAAAAAAAAAACAGAACACCCAGCAATCTCATCAGGTTCTCTGGAGCCTGAAAAGGAAGAAGAGAGCGTGTATGTTTGAAATGAGAAAAATCGTGCCCAACCATTCCTATTTACTAGGATAATCTTCACTAGACACCATGCAGAAAGATTCCTAAACTCACCTCTGTTGAGCTGGTGTGATCTCACGACACAAGCGGTGAGTAACAACCCTGCTTCTAAGTGCATAAGGGGGTCAGGATCCCTTAGAAGGGAGGTTCAGGCCTCTAAATAAACTGTTTTGTTTTCTATCTACTAAAAACTTACCCGGCCACTGAAAAGAAAGGGTGCATTTTAAAGTTGTTTCTGAGAGAGCCTTAGTAAAGCGGTTTTAGGGCAGGAAAGGCCATTCTACTTTAACAAAAACAACCTCATCAAGCTATAACGTTTGTATGGGGTGGTGAAAACCATTCCAGTAGCCACTATAGCGTATCAGAATTACAAAGAGAAAAAAACTGAAGAAAAATGTTTTATCTCTTTACTTCAATTGCTGAAATCCATAACCATATTGGGAAAAAATCAACAGAATAAGCAAACTTCTCACAGGCAGAAAGAGCCTGAAATTTACTCTAATTTTTAATTTCATTGAACATGTATTGCTATACTAAGGGAGACCTTTCTGTATAAATAATAATCAGAAAAAGAGAAGGTATTTGAAATGGGAGAGAAAAATCTCATGTTTTTACTGGTTTATGGAGTAAGTCCAGTTATAAATCTTTTTAGTGCTGTCCAGCCTGGAAAGGGGAGAATTATGTAGTAGAATAAGCAAAAGGAGGGCTGGAGGTCCTTATGCAGATACAAGCTGATTAAAATTAGCACTTCATGAAATTGCTTCTCTTTTTTTAGATGACAAGTGACTCTAAGTGGGACACAGCTATAAAAGTAAAAAGTCCTCTCATTTTTCAATCTATGTTAAAGGTTCTTTCCATGTGTGACCTTGTTTGGTGCTTTAACATTAGATTATAATAGGCAAGAACTTTTAAAATAGTTTTTCCTTTTCCTTGCTTTGGTTGTCATGAAAAACTACCAAGATCATCTGGAGGCAGAGTAACTAGTGTGGTAGAAAGAGCATTCAAACCCCAAGCCTTATAAAAGCTGCATAACTTTGCACAAACTACTTAACTTTCTAGGTACAGGTTCAACTTTAAGGTTCACTCATGAAGTTGCTGAAAGGAGTAGGTCAGAACACTCCCACAGAGCACCTTTTACAGTGTCTGGCACCAAAGATGTGGCCCTCAGTAGCAGTTACTGTCATTATCAGCGTCCATAAGTGGCATTAGATTTAGTGGCAGTGCTGTTACTATCTAGAAGGAAAAAAAAATTTGTTTCCCTCTACCCATCTTAGGTTCTCCAGCTGGGGACCTGCAAATTAGATCGATAAAAGATATAACAAGAAAAAAAAAAAACCCAGAAATTTAACTTGAGCATCTTGAATACACGTGGGAGTGCTCAGTGATCAGTAACTCAAAGTGATGTCTAGAACTTGGGTTTATATAGCATCTTAACAAAAGAACAATACATTTTAAAGAAGTAATAAGACAAAGGAAAAGGACTGAGTTTCCAGAGCAGCAAATTATGGGAAGGTAAATACATGAGGGAAACTAATGCAAGATAAGGGCTAGTTGGTAAGGTTTGTTATGTAGATTCCTCTGGTGCAGTCAAGCATCTGATAAGCTGATAAGCATCTAGGGCTGTCTCTGGTGATTAACTTCTGTCCTTCTTCTTAGTAGAGAGGAGAGGGGGGACACCTGTACAAATTTATATCCCTTTAGGAAAATTGGGAGAGGGCAGAGAGATTTTCTTGTATCTGCTTCTTCTCAATTGCCTTTAGCTCAAAATAATCCTTATGCCAAAGTGGCATGTCTGGGAGTGGCACATTCCACCAACCTTCATTATTCAATTCAGCAAACTTTGATTGAGCACCTGTGATATGTCAGGTGCTACACAGGTACCTACAAGGAGTTTATAATCTTGTTTTAAGTACACAAATAACTTGAGTCCAGTTGATTTGAAAAAAAAGAGGGAAGAGAGAAGAGGTAAAGGTCAAGCAGGAATTTTAATTGAAATCAAAATTCCCCTTGGATCCATTACTACCAAGACACTGCAGAAGCTACGACCTGGTACTTCTGAAAAATCACACTGAAAGATGTAAAGGGCCTGTTTTAAGACTACTTTGTTCTATTAATATTTCTAAGATAATATATTCTTCTGAGATAACTTCCTCATGTTATCAAGCTAATTGGTGCACTCCCCTACCAACTTTGCCAATTACACCCAAGGATCCTCTATCATGTACTTAGATTGCTTGTATTTAAGCCCTCTCTGTTCTGCTGACTCACCATCATCAAAAGAAGTACATGCTGCCTATCACTGACATTTCTCAGAGACATACAAATTGGACTGAAGCACTGGCAATTAATATTTCCTCTCTTCTCTGCATGACATATACAATATTATAAGTGGTGCTTTACCTGGGTAGAAATGAAATTAAATTATGGAAAAAGATGGGTTTTTTAAGACCAAACTTAATGACGGGTGCACTTCACTTGCAGACAGGCTTATAAAGGAGAAGGAAAAGACTAAGGCATAGATGGTGTAGTTTCAAGTACATATTTTTAGTCACTTTTTTTTTCCAAAACAGCTTAAGGCAGGAGGTGGGGTAGCATCCATGTCATTGCATCACTTGAAAATCCCTCAAAGACTCTCACTTATATGTGGAATCTAAAAAAGTCAAACTCACAGAAGTAGAGAGTAGAATGGTGGTTACCAGAGGCTGGATGGGAAGAGTAGGAACAAGGAAAAGGCAGATCTTTGTGAAAATTCCACAGTGTATACACGTATGGAAACACCACATCAATCCCCATAAATATACACAATTATTATTTGTCAATTAAAAATGAAAGAAAAAAAAAACTGCACTTAAAAAAAGTAAAAGAAAATTCCTAAGAGAATCTGATAATTATTTTGTCATTTAAATATTTTTATCATTTAAAATTAATATAATCTATGAGTCAAAATCACGTGTCATTAATGTGAACCCCAAATCTCCTACAAGCCACAATCAAACCCAAACCTTACCAGACTTCTTTAGAACCATAGACAATGACAGTAACAAGTCCAAAGTTCTGTCTCATGTGGCTGTGAGGGCTGTCTCTCTCCACACCCTTCTCTCCTAAGAACTTAGGAAGGACCTAAAGGACAACACCAACTCCTTCTCCTCCCCATGCCCCACTTTGGTGTCCTCCCTCCTCACCTCCTTCAGATCTTATCACTTCCATGAGTGATTTCTGGGTCACCTTTCCCAAAAAATGTTAACTCCTTTCCATGCTCGATTCTTCTCCTTGGCACTTCCCGTCATTCCACATGTGACAGCACATCTTCCATAGCCTTTATTTCCACCTCATATAGAAACACACCGGGCTTATCGTCCACCTCCCCTGCTAGAACGTAAGGGCCATCAGAGATTTTTGTATGTTTTGTTCATGGCTATACCTCCAGGGCGTAGAGCAGTGCCTGGTACATAATAAAGGTCAAATATTTTTGTTGAATGCATGAAAGAGACCTCCCCCTCCAGATCTTGGAAATCTACATGTCCCAGCAAATTCTTGGGGCCAACTACAAAAGCATCTTGTATTAAGAAAGTTAACAAAAACTTGACAATAAGGTACAATAGTCCTCACTTATCTACGGTTTCACCTTCTGTGGTTTCAGGTACCCGCAGTCAATCACAGCACAAAAATATTAAATGAAAAATTCAAATAATAAACTATTCATAAGTTTTAACGTTCTGAGGAGAGTGAGGAAATCTCCTGCCACCCTGCTCCATCCTGCTCAGGACATGAATCATCCTTTCATCCGGCATTGCTACCTGCCCTAAGTCACTTAGGAGCCCTCTTGGTTATCAGATCGACTGTGGTGGTATCACAGAGCTTGGATTCAAGTAACCATTATTTTACTTAATAATGGCCCCAAAGCACAAGAGTAGTGATGCTGGCATATTGTTATAATTGCTCTGTTTTGTTAATAGTTATTGTTGTTAAACTGTTAATGTGCCTAATTTATAAATTAAACTTCATCATAGGTATGTATGTATTGGAAAAGACATAATTCATGTAGGGTTCTGTATTATCCACAGCTTCAGACATCCACTGGGGGGTCTTGGAATGTATCTCTCATGGATAAGGGGGGGCTACTGTGAAAGGATGACTGCTTGTCCTGACTCAATGTCATACTGAATCATTGTCTGATATACTCATGCAGGGATTATTTAATTCTTCAGGGCAATGAATCTTTTTTTTTGTCATACTATGTACTAATACTATTGGTTAGGGCCCAGGCTCTGTGAAGTTACTTGGTAACTTGGAGATTTTTGTCTGATAGTGATGAAATGAATTCTGTGCAGAAGAAAAAAAAATAACCCCAAAGGTTATACTTTTATTGCATTATCAGGCATAAACCAGTTTTGGATCTAACCTAGTAATCTTATTCCAACATTCTTTCTTTATTGCCTTTAAATACTCAATACCTCAGATGTGTTTTGAACCAGCTTTACCACCCTACTGGTTCCCTCATCAACGAGTTAAATAAATCCTGAATGTGTGCTCATTCTATATGTGTATGAGAATCATACGTTAACATTTTGAAGAGAATATTTGGACAGTTTGGGGATTATTCCACCAAGATGCCCAAATGGATGATACAGATCTGGGAAGAAGTAGAAAATTTGCTTTGTTAATATTTTTGTTTGTCAGATTATTGGTGAGCTCGAATCAATTTTAAAATGTGCCCACTGGAAAAGGGAACATCTGTTTGAGATCTGTCAGTTGTTGTGGTTCTGGGTTTACCTTGAACCTATGGTTGATGTTGTAGAACTGAAGTAGCAAGATATTTGTCTAGGTATGAGAGAAAACCCTTTCTCTCTTGTTGTGTGAGCTTAAAATATTTAACTACACCTGGAATGTATTAATAAAATAGATTATAAAGCCTCACAAAGGAGCTCTGTTCGGATTGTTTTATAGAGAATAATAAGCTGTTACATAAATCTAATATGCTCAGAATTCCTAGAAAACAAACTAAACTTCTAACACTTTAAATATGCTAATTATTCTCATCTCCAACAAACCAAAAAAAACAAACAAGACTATCAGAAACTGCTACCTCAGAAATATTTTTATATGAGAGCACAAGTTTATGTAATCAAAGTGAATCTTTGGACATTTTAGACTTGTTTGATCACTTTGGTTTAAAAACAGCTATTTGTCTTCTCCCTGATTTTATCTGTGTAGAATATAATACAAGAAAACATGTCACAATAAATCTCTAATTGTTTTCTCATGAAGAAACTATTTACTCTGAATTCCCCAAAACCCTTATACTGTTTTACGGATCAGACAAGCCAATATACTTGCACATCAATTTTGGATTATGAAAAATAAAATTATGTATTCAATTAAGTGGGATTGTATTTCTGATAATTTTTATAGCAACAGTGATGATAGTCTATAGTGCATCAGTTTTTGCATAGTTTTGAAGATTCTTACTTAATAAAGAAACATAGACTATTATTGAGTTAATTGGTAAACAATCTTTGGATATTTGGACAATTTCTACTAAGAGAGTACTAAACATTGGTCAGTAAACATGGTTTTACATATATAGGAATATATATGTATGTGTATATATACACATATATACATCTTTGCTGCTTATTGTAATACCTTGAGGTCATGTTAAGCGTGGTTTCTCAACAAAGGTACCATTGACATTTTTGACCGAGTGAACTTTGTTGTGGAGACTGTCCTGTGCATTTTAGAATATTTAGCAGCATCCCTGCCCTCTACTCACTAGATGCTAATACCACTGCCTCTCCTTCCACCAGATGTGACAATCAAAATGTCTCCAAACACTGGCTAATATTGGCACACCTCATCTTATTGCACTTTGCTTTATTGCACTTCACAGACATTGTGTTTTTTACAAATTCAAGGTTTGTTGCAACCCTGTGTCAAGCAAGTCTACGGGCATCATTTTTTTTTTCAATAGCATGCTCTCATTTCATGTCTCTGTATAACATTTTGGTAATTCTCCCAATATTTCAAATGTCTTCATTCTTATATCTGTTATGGCAAACTGTGATCAGTGATTTTTGATGTTACTATTATAATTGTTTTGAGGCACCATGAACCGTGCCCATATACAACAGCAAACTTAATTGATAAATGGTGTGTGCGTTCTGACTGCTCCAACAATTGGCTGTTCTCATATCTCTCCCTTTTCTCGGGCCTTATAACCCTAAAATGGCCTCTAAGTTTTCATGGGAAAGGAAGAGTCGCCCGTCTCTCACTTTAAACCAAATGCTAGAAATGATTAAGCTTAGTAATGAAGACATGTAGAAAGCCAAAATAGTCTGAACACTAGGCCTTTTACACCAAACGGTTAGCCAAGTTGTGAATGCACAGGAAACGTTCTTGAAGGCAATCAAAAGTTCTATTCCTATCAATCAGGGGGGAAGGGAAGGAGAGGATGGGTGAAATCCTACCTAACACTACCTGGGTGACAGGCACACTTAAAACCCTGACTCAGGCATTACAAAAGTGATCTTTGTAACTGCAAACATTTGTACCCCCATAATACTTTGAAATAAAAATAAAATAAAATAATTTTTTTAAAAAAGTTCTATTTCAGGAAATACACAAATGATAAAAAAAAAAGTAAAACAGTCTTATTGCTGATATGAAGAAAGTTCTAGTGGTCTGGATGGAAGATCAAACCAGCCACAACATTCCCTTAATTCAAAGCCTAATACAGAGTGAAGCCTTGGCTCTCTTCAATTCTGTGAAGGCTGAAGAGACATGAGGAAGCTGTAGAAGAAAAGTTTGAAGTTAGCAGAGGTTGGTTCATCAGGTTTAAGGAAAAAAGCCATCTTTGTAATTTAGAAGTGCAAAGCGAAGCAGCAAGCGTTGATGGAGAAGCTGAAGCAAGTTATCAGAAGATCTAGCTAAGATAATTAGTGAAGGTGGCTACACTAAACAACACATTTTCAATGTAGATGAATTAGCCTTCTATTGGAAAAAGATGTTATTTAGGCCTTTTCTAGGTAGAGAAAAGTCAGTGCCTGCCTTCAAAGCTTCAAAAGACAGGCTGACTCTCTTGTTAGGAGCTAATGCAACTGGTGACTTTAAGGTGGAGCCAGTGCTCATTTACCAGGTCAAAAATCCTGGGGCCCTTAAGAATTATGCTAAATCTACTCTTCCTGTGCTCTATAAGTAGAACAACAACGCCTGGATGATGGCACATCTGTTTACTGTATGGTTTACTGAATATTTTAAGCCCACTGTTGAGACTTACCGCTCAGAAAAAATTTCCTCTCAGAATATTACTGCTCATTGACAATTTTCCTCCTCACCCAAGAACTCTGATAGAGATGTAGAAGGAGATTAATGTTGTCTTCATGCCTTCCAACAAAACATCCATTAGCCCATAGATCAAGAAGTTTCAATTTTTCAATTTTTATTTCAATTTTTTATTATTTCAATTTCAATTTTTATTATTAAAGAAATACATTTCATAAAGCTATAGCTGCCATAGATAGTGGTTCTTCCGATGGATCTGGGCAAAGCAAATTGAAAACTTTCTGGAAAGGATTCACCATTCTAGATGTTATTAAGAACATTTGTGATTCGTGGGAGGAGGTCAAAACATCAACATTAACAGGAGTTTGGAAGAAGTTGACTCCAATTCTCACGTATAACTTTAGGGACTCAAGACTTCAACATAGAAAGTAACTGCAGATGTGGTGGAAAAAGCAAGAGAACTAGAAGTGGAGCCTGAAGATGGGACTGAATTGCTGCAGTCTCATGATAAAACTTGAACAGATGAGGAGTTGCTTCTTATGGGTGAGCAAAGAAAGTTGTTTCTTGAGATAGAATCTATTCCTGGTGAAGATGCTGTGAACATTGTTGAAGTGACAACAAAGGATTTAGAATATTCCATAAACTTAGTTGCTAAAGCAGCAGCAGGGTTTGAGAGGACTGACTCCAATTTTGAAAGACGTTCTACTGTGGGTAAAATGTTGCCAAACAGCATTGCATGCTACAGAGAAATCTTTCATGTAAGGAAGAGTCAATCAATGCAGCAAACTTCATTGCTATCTTATATTCAGAAATTGCCACAGCCACCCCAACTTTCAGTAGCCATGACCCTGACCAGTCAGCAGCCATCAACACTGAGGGAAGACCTTCCACCAACAAAGATGACAACTCGCTGAAGGCTCAGATGATCATTAGCATTTTAAAGCAATAAAGTATTTTTAAATTAAAGTATGTACATTGCTTTTTTGAAATAATGCTATTGCACACTTAATAGACCACAATTGAGTGTAAACATAATTTTTGCACTGAGAAAGCAAAAATGTGTGTGACTAGCTTTATTATGATATTAGCTTTATTGTGATATTCATTTCATTGTGCTCATCTGGAACCCAATCCTCAATGTCTGTGAGGTAGGCCTATATTCCCTGAAGGCAAAATTGAGAACTATTGCTTTAATGAAAAGGTTCATTTCTGCCATTTTAGGAATGTGATAAAATGATACAAGTGATTATAAGGAGTCATATTGGGTGTCCTCTGCTGACTTACTAAAATGTTCAATTTTGACAGTTCTACTCCTCCCCCACCCTGTTCTCTCTGTTAAATAGAAGTTAGTTACTTCAGTTAAAATTTAAAATTAATATGAGTGATTATGACTGCTAGGAAAAGAATGGCAGAAAAATATGACTGTGTATAAAAGGTAATGGAGTGTTGAGGAAGAAAAAAGAGAACTTAGTCCCAAAATTAAGTATCTTGTTCCAGAATATGAACAAAGATAGTGAAGGCTAAAATCTGAGTGGATATATACAATAGTAGGAGTGCAGAAAATGATTTGATTTTGTTGCCTTGATTTATAATAAATACAAAAAATGAACCTAAAAATAAGCATGATATGTGTTAAAAATTTAGCAAAGTTGGCTCAGTTTTGATGAAGTAATTCATAAGCTCAGAAAAAGAAAGAATTCAGTGAATCCTTTATGGCCAAATATTATGTTAATATGAAATTAGAATTTGATGGTCTTTCCATTAAAATTGATCTTGCAGTATTTGGTCTGCTCTTAACAAGGGGTAAGAAAGGTTATTATGTAATCTGCTCAGGTAGCAGAGATTCTATGTGTTACTAGAATAATTTGCTTTGGCTGCTTTAGTAATGTCCTTGATTATTTTTTTAAAAAATCCTCACTAAAAGCTAAAGTCATGATAACTTCTTCTGCATTTATTTTAATGTATTCCATTGTCACTTTGATTAATAAGTAGCCTAGCTAAAACTATTCATGTACTCCAGCATCTATGATTCTCTTTTAGTAAAATACCAAATTTCCTGTGATAGATCCTTTGATTTTTGTCTTCTCCAGATCAGATTCTAAAATGGAGAAAAAAAATTTCAAGATGCCTTTTATACCTAAATTATTTCGGGGATTTTCCAAAGAGGTCCTTGGAAATCACAAAGATTTGGGGTTTTTAAAAAATTTATGTATTAATTTCTATTGCTGCTATAACAAATTACCACAAATTGAGTGGCTTCAAAACAACACAAATTTTATTCTCTCACAATTCTGGAGGTCAGAAGTCCAAAATGAGTTTCAGTAGGTTAAACTCAAGGTGTTGGCAGTGCTGGTTCCTTCTGGAGGATCTGAGGGGAGAATTTGTTTTCTTGCCTTTGTCAGCTTCTAGTGGCTGTCTGTATTCCTTGGCCTGTGGGCCCTTCCTGCATGGCCAAAGCACATCACTCCAATCTCTGCTTCCACCATCACATCGCCTTCTCCTCTACATCTTATGATTACATTGGACCTATCTCAATAATCCATGATAATCTCCTATCTCAAGATCCTTAAATTATTTATATCTATAAAAAAGGGTTTTTGCCATATAATGTAACATATCCATAGATTCTGGGGATTAGGACGTGAAGATCTTTGGTGGGCCCGTTATTCAGTCTACCACACCTTATCAAAGGAGAAGTACCGGAAAAAATGAGGTTTTCTGGTAAACTCCATGTTTACCACCTATAGCTCCACATCATTGTGAAACCTGCAGAGAAAAGTTGTTAAATAAAAGGAGAAACTCAGCCTACCTTAGGTTACTTTTGTACTAATAAAACATTATTAATATAAATACATTTTATAGATTGTACACTTTTGCAAGGCACTTTTGCAAGACTGAAGATTTGTCAATACATTTGATATTCACAATGTGTTCTTATGCCCAGAGAAAACATTGGTCAAATCCTTAAGAAAGAATTATAAATTATACCCCCAACAGAGGATTTTACTCTCCTTTATTCCATTTATTGGTTACTGAAATAAATTAGCCACATTCATTTAGTCTTATCATCAACAGGCGATTTCTGTTTTTCCCTCTTCTTTGCCTGAAGGCTTACTATAAATAAGCCTCAAGATGGAAGATAAGTCTTTCACAAGAACAGTCTCAGAGCTTAATGGAAAAAACTAAATCAGGTATCCTTAACTATTGATATTTGAAGAAATAGACTCAAGGGTACAGGCTTTGGAGCCTAACTGAACATTAGACAACCATGAAACTGTACTGCAGAACTGACTGAGGATACCAAGGACACTTGTTAGTTCAGAAGCAGATGACTTTCAGGAAAACTGTCCTGCTCACCTTTCAGCCTGCAGAGTAGGGCTTAAGTGAGAGTAGGATTGTGTGGAACTGATGAGGAAGTTTCCCATGGCATTTGTTTGGAAAATTCTTAAAGTTATTCATAATCCTCTATTGGAGCTTTGTGCTCTAAGGGTGGTGACAAGTCCACCATCAAGGAACAAGGATTGTACTTCATATGTGGAAACAATGCCCACAGCATTCTCCTAGGAAATAGGCTGCTACCTGTTCTGTGGCTTTCAGGTTTCTAGACTTAAGGACAGCAGAGAAGGTTAAGAAGCTTAGCAGATTGTGCAGACTTCAAGGAGAAAACGTCCCAACCTAATTAACAGGTACTGCAGGTGAAAGCTGCAGGGAAGACTCTCTTTGGCCTCCTAGTGTCAGAATACAAGAACTAATAAGGTTTTTTTGTTTAATCTATAGAATAACAGAAGTGATTGAATATGTCACCTGAAATTCTATTTTTTTATTTTTAATTTCAAAATATTAAGGGGATACAAAGGTTTTTGTCACATCGATACATTGTATAATGCTGAAGTCAGGGCTTTTAGTGTGCCGGTCATCAGAATAGTGTTCATTGTACCTGATAGGTAAGTTTATACCCTTTCAACCCCTCCCACCCTGCCCCCTTCTTGATTTCCAAAGTCCTTAACATCTCTTTGTGTCCATGTGTGCCTATTGTTTAGCTCCCAATTATTAGAGAGTACCTGTGGTGTTTGTTTTTCCATTCCTGAGATACTTCACTTAGGATAATGGTCTCCAGTTCCATCCAAGCTGCTGCAAAAGACATTATTTCATTCCTTTGTATGGCTGAGTGGTACTCCATGGTGTGTGTGTGTGGATATATACATATAATATCAGATTTTCTTTATCAACTCATCAATTGATGGGAACTTAGGTTGATTTCATATCTTTACAATTGTAAATTGTACTACAATAAACATTTCAGTCCAGGTGTCTTTTTGGTAAAATTACTTCTCGTCCTCTGGGTAGATACCCACTAGTGGGATTGCTGGATCAAATGGTAAGTCTACTTTTAGTTCTTTGAGGAATCTCCATATTGTTTTCCATAGGGGTTGTACTAATTTGTGGTCCCTCAACAATGTATAAGCATTCTTTTTTCTCTGCATCCATGCCAGCATCTGTTGTTTTTTGACTTGTCAATAATGGTTATTCTGATAGGGGTGAAGCGGTATCTCACTGTGGCTTTAATTTGCATTTCCCTGATGATTATTAATGTTAAGGATTTTTGTGTATGTTTGTTGGCCATTTGTCTATCTTCTTTTGAAAAACTGCTGTTCATGCTCTTTGCCCACTTGTTGATGGGGTTATTTGTTTTTCTCTTGCTGATTTGTATGAGTTCTTTGTAGATTCTGGATATTAGCCCTTTGTTGTAAGCATAGATTACAAATATTTTCTCCCACTATGTAGGTTGTCTATTTACTCTGTTGATTATTTCCTGTGCTGTGCAGAAGCTTTTTAATTTATTTAAGTCCCATTTATTTTTTATTTTTGTTGCTGTATTTGCTTTTATGGTCTTAGTCATAAATACTTTGCCTAGGCCTATGTCTAGAAGAGTTTTTTCTATGTTTTCTTCTAGAATTTTTATGGTTTCATGCCATACATTTAAGTCTTACCCATCTTGAATTAATTTTTGTATATGGCAAGAGATAGGGGTTTCATTCTTCTGCATGTCTCTATCCAATTGTCCCAGCACCATTTATAGAATAGGGCTTCCTTTCCCCAGTATATTTTGTTGTCTGCTTTGTCAAAGATCAGTTGGTCATAGCTATGTGGTTTTGTATCTGGTTTCTCTATTCTCTTCCAGTGGTCTATATCTCTAATTTTATACCAGTACCATGCTGTTTTGGTTACTATAGCCTTGTAGTATAATTTGAAATCAGGTAATGTGATGCCTCCAGATTTGTTCTTTTTGCTTAAGATTTCTTTGTCTATTCAAGCTCTTTTTTGGTTCTGCATGAAGCTTACAATTATTTTTTTCTAAATCTGTGAAATATGATGTTAATATTTTGATGGGTATTGCATTGAATATTTAAATCACTTTGAGCAGTATGGACATTTTAAAAGTGTTGATTCTACCAATCCATGAGTATGGGATGTTTTTTCCATTTTTTTGTGTGTTACCTATGATTTACTTCATCGGTGTTTTGTAGTTCTCCTTGTAGAAATCTTTCACCTCCTTGGTTAAGTATATTCCTAGTATTCCTAGGTATTTTATTTTCTTTGCAGTTATTGTAAATAGTATTGAGTTTTGGTTTGACTCTCAGTTTGACTGTTATTAGTATATAGAAATGCTCCTGATCTGTGCACATTGATTTTGTAACCTGAGACTTTGCTGGGTTTATTTATCAATTCTAGGAGTTTTTTAGTGGAGTCTTTAGGGTTTTCTAGATACAAGATCATATCGTTGGCAAACAGGGATAGTTTGACCTCCTCTTTCCCAATTTTAGATGCCCTTTATTTCTTTCTTTTGCTTATTGCTCTGGCTAGGACTTCCAGTACTATGTTGAATAGAAGTGGTGACAGTTGGCATCCTTGTCTTGTTCCAGTTCTTAGGGGGAATGTTTTCAACTTTTCCCCATTCAATAGGACATTGGCTATGGGTTTGTCATATATGGATTTGTAATTTTGAGGTATGTTCCTTCTATGCCTAATTTTGAGGTATGTTCCTTCTATGCCTATGTTTTAATCATGAAATGGTGTTAGATTTTTCTGCATCTATTTGAGATGATCATATGGCCTTTGTTTTTGCTTCTTTTTATGTGCTGAATCATGGTTATTGATTTGCATATGTTGAAGCATCCTTGCATCCCTGGGATGAAACCCACTTGGTCATGGTGAATTATCTTTTTGATGTGCTGTTGAATTTGGTTTGCTAGTATCTTGTGGATTTTTGCATGTATGTTCATCAAGGATAATGGTCTGTAGTTTTCTTTTTTTGTTGTGTCCTTTCCTAGCTTTGGTATTACAGTGATACTGGTTTTGTAGAATGAGTTAAGAAGGATTCCTTCCTCGATGTTATGGAATAATTTCTGTAGGATAGGTACCAGTTCTTCTTTGTGGATCTGGTAGAATTCAGCTGTGATTCCATTGGGTCCAGGGCTTTTTTTGCTGGGAGTTTTTTTTATTACTGCTTAAACCTCACTGCTCATTATTGGTCTGTCAGGATTTCTATTTCTTCCTGATTCAGGCTTGGGAGGTTGTGTGTTTCCAAGAATTTATCCATTTCCTCTAGGTTTTCTAGTTTGTGTGCATAAAGGCTTTCATAGTATTCATGGATGACATTTTGTATTTCTGTGGTATCACTTGTAATGTCTCCTTTTTCATTTCTGATTGAGCTTATTTCAGTCCTTTCTCTTCTATTTCTGGTTATTCTGGCTAGTGGTCTATCAAATTTGTTTATCTTTTCAAAGAACCAACTTTTTGTTTCATTGATCCTTTGTATTTCTTTTTGTTATTGTTGTTTCTATTTCATTTATTTCTGCTCTTAGTTTTGTTATTTCTTTTATTCCACTGGCTTTAGGTTTAGTTTCTTCTTCTTTTTCTAGTTCTATGAGGTGTGACATTCGGTTGTTAATTCAAAATCTTTCTGTCTTTTTGATGTAAGCATTTAAGGCTATAAATTTTCCCCTTAGCATTGCTTTATCTGTACCCCATAGATTTTTGAAAGCTTGCATTCCCTTTGTGGTTCAGTTTGAAGAATATTTTGATTTTCATCTTAATTTCATCATTGACCCAAGGAACATTCAGTAACAGGTTGTTTAATTTCCATGATTTTGTGTAGATTTGAAAGTTTCTCTTGGAATTGATTTCTAGTTTTATTCCACTATGATCTGAGAAGATACATGGTATGATTTTGATTTATCTGAATTTGCTGAGACTTGTTTTGTGACCTAAGATATGATCAATCTTGGAAAATGTCTCATGTGGTGGGGAGAAGAATGTATATTCTATAGTTTTTGGGTAGAATGCTCTGTCAACATCTCTTAGTTCCATTTCTTCTAGAGACCCATTTAAGTCCTATGTTTCATTGTTGATTTTCTGCTTCAATGATCTGTTCAGTTCTGTCAGTAGGGTGTTAAAGTCCCCAGCAATTATGATGCTACTGTCTATTTCTTTGTTTAGATCTAGAAGAATTTCTTTAATGAATCTGGAAGCTCCTGTGTAATGTCCATATATATTTAGGAATATTATGTCTTCTTTATGAATTGCTCCCTTTACCACTATATAATGACTATCTTTTTTTTTTACCATTGTTGATTTAAAGTCTATTCTATCTGATATGAGAATGGCTACATCTGCTTGCTTTTGGTTTCTATTTACATGGAATTTTTTTTTTCCATCCCTTTACCTTGAGTCTGTGAGAGTCCTTGTGAGTTAGACAGGTTTCTTGGAGACATCATGTATTTGGGTTGTGTTTTTGCATCCATTTAGCCAGTCTCTGTCTTCCAAGTGGGGTATTAAGACTGTACACATTTAGTGTTTGTATTGATATGTGGGATACTCTTCTATTCATCATGTCGAATGATACCTTGTTTTGTGTTCCCTCTTGTGTTACTGTTTTATAAGAGCTGTGAGGTTTAACTTTTGGGTGTTTTTACACTAGCTGGTATCTATTGTTCTGTTCCATATATAGTACACTTTTGAGCATTTCCAGTAGGGCAAGGCTACTAGTGACAAATTCTGTTAGTGTTTGCTTGTTGGGAAACATCTTTATTTCTCCATCATTTATGAAACTTATTTTTGCAAGACACAAAATTCTTGGGTGGCAGTTGTTCAGTTTTAAAAGGCTAAAAATGGGGCCTCAATCCCTTCTGTCTTGTAAGGTCTCTGCTGAGAAGTCTGCTGTTAGCCTGATGGGTTTTCTTCTGTAGGTTAATTGTTGCTTTCGTCATACAGCTTATAGAACTTTCTCCTTCACTTTGACTTTGGCCAGGTTGATGACTATGTGTCTTGGAGATGTCCTATTTGCTATGAATCTTCCTAGTTTTCAATGACCATCTTGTATGTGGATATCTGAATCTCTGGTGATACCAGGGAAGTGTTCCTCAATAATTCCCTCAAATGGATTTTCCATGATTTTTGATTTTTGCTTTTTCTTAGTCTCCCTCAGGGATACCTTTGATTCTTATATTGGCTCATTTTGCATAGTCCCATATTTCTCTCAGTGATTGTTCATTCTTTGTTCTTTTTTCTGTATCTTTGACTGACTGGATTAGTTTGAAAGCCTTGTTTTCAAGCTCTGAAATTCTTTGTTCTGCTTGGTCTAGCCTGTTGTTAAAACTTTCTGCTGTATTTTGAAATTCCCTAAATGACTCTTTCATTTCTTTAAGCTCTGTTATATCTTTCCTCATGTTGTCTATCTCTCCAGCAACTTTTTCATTTTTTTCATTCATGTCCTGAAATATTTTTTTGGCATCTTTGTGTTGGTTTTCAACTTTCTCATCAATCCCATTCATCTTATTGGCCATCCCTATTCTGAATTCCATTTCTGACATTTTGACAATTTCCTTTTGGTTGGGATCTGTTGCTGTAGATCTACTGTGATCCTTTGGAGGTGTTAAACTATATTGTTTTTCATGTTGCCAGAGTTCTTTTGCTGGCTTTTTCTCTTCTGAAACCTCTTCTCTTAGTTCGGGGCAGATGGATTTGCAAAGCACCTATTCTCCTTTGCTGGGAACTCTCCTACTTAGTGAGAAGAAGGATAGGTGCCTAGATGGCACTTTTGTGTCCTACTCCAGAAGATTGTCCTGGAAGGAGAGGGGTGGATGCACAGAGAGCCTGTAATGCAGTTGTTTTTCATTGTCCCCTTCCCCTGTGATTGTCACAGTCCAAGCCAGTGCTGGAGGATCTTTGGGTGGAGTAGTGGGTTGGTCCCCAGGCCACTGTTGGAAGCTTGGGCAGGGGGCTGGGCGAGTCCCTCACTACAGAGTCAGGCATTGCAGGAGATTGTTTTTTCTGGCTCTCCCCAGTGGCAGTGGCAGCTGGGCAAGGCTATCTAGGAAGTGGCTGTGGGTGTCAGGGCTGTAGGCATTCGCTCTGCCCAGGTCCAGATGCAATGGTGACATGCAGCTAGTGGGTCTGTAGCAGAGCATTGGACCGTGGGATTGGGTCCCACCAGGTGGCAGGCAGGAGCCGTTGGGGCTGGGCCACAGGGCCGGGCTGCTGCGTAACTATGGTCTCTCCCCACACAGGTTGCATTGAGGCAGTTGCCACGGGGCTTCTAAGGTGGCATGAGCGGCACCTTCTCTGTTGCAATCCCCCATCAGGGGGGCTCTCAGCTCCCAGGCATGGGGCCTGAAAGAGCGTCTACTCTCCCTGCTCCCTCCTTGGCCTGACAGGGGCTAAGTGGAAGCAGCTGCAGCAAAGCCAAGCCCTGTGTAGACCAAGTACTCTGGACTCGAAAGCTCAAAATGGCATCATTTGCAGCAACCTGGGAACAGAAACCAGTGTCCCTGCTATGCCCACTCTCCAGTGCAATGTCACTGCATAGTAGCCAAGCAGCTCTCTGATTATTCTGGAGGTCTGCAGTGGTGGTGAGGGTCCCCTCACAGCTCAGGTTGCAGTGTCCACAGGGGAAGTGTGGAGTCCTAGGGCTCTCTCCTATGATCCTTCCCCATGTGTAGATGCCTCCCTCAGGTACCTTCCTATCTTGCCAAGTAGATCACCTCGTCTCGCTCTCCTTCACTCTGAGTGTCTCCTGTCACCTCTCTGATGATTTACAAGGCTCTCTCCAAGAAGGTCCATCTGTAGGTAAGCCTCCACATGCAACTTTCAATCCTCTCCTTGACAGCGGCGTGTGCAGGCTGCTTCTAGCCATCTTGGCCTCCTCCTACCTGAGATTCTCTATGAAACTTCTGACAGAAGTTAATTCTCTGGCCTTGTAGTTGCTCAGCACCACATAAGTCTAGATTGGCTACCACATTCGGGGAGTCTCACATCTATAATTAAGACATCTTACTGAACCTATGTAAATTAATCAGGACAAAACAAAAAGTGATCAGCCTGTATTTTTTTTGTGATCCAAAATAATCCTTAGAAACAGTTTGTGATCATCCTTGATGCCCTGTCCTGTGTAAAAGGACAGTTTGTTGCTGTTGTTTAAGGTAAAATCATGACTTATACAAATACAAAATGAACACATATCAAAGATTTTGTTTAGTATATTAATTAATGAGAAAACCAATAGCATATTCTAATCATGTCAAAAGAAAATTCAAAGAATACATATATAGGCAAAAAGGATGCTGAAATGGAGTTACAAATAGATGCAAATTGGTATCTTTGTGGGGAATGGAGGGAAAATCAATTGTCTGTCCACTAGACAGAATTTATTTGCATGTTTATAAATAAGATTCATTTGCATTGCTAGTTATCAACAGCTAAAAGAGTTGTAAAGAGCTCAAAGCAATGAAAGGTAGAGATACCCCAGAAGGGTCCACTAGATAGAAGACTTGATCATCACTTATTTATTTATTTAGCCCATTTCTAAGTCTTTCACAATTTTTGCCAACACCTGTGACGCCCAACTTCCTTCCCTCTTCTCAACTGTTTCTGTAGAGGCCTTCTACACCTATCTTGTGAAGTTTGGATTTCTTGCCCCTTTCCTTTAAAAAGACTACTCAAGCCACATTAGTACTAATAAATCCCACTAGGAGTGTCCTCCTTTCCCACTACTTTCTCCGCAGCTGAGTCTGGTTCCCCCGAGGACTGCCTCTGCAGCCTCACATACCCCTCCCAGAGGGCTCCACTCTGCTGACTCCTTGAAGATCCTGATCCTCAAAAAGAAAATACTGTATTGACATGAAGTAACAAGCCTCTTAATCAGGTGTGAAAGGCAGTTCATGTCTCCCATGGTGGAAAAGAACAAAACTCAGTTGGATTGTAATAACTTAGCCCCATCAAAGGTGTCATCCAAATAGACAAGCACCCTGAGGGTTGAGCCCTTCTGAGGTGCCTGGTTTGCGGACTGTGGATGGACAAAGTCCCTAGTGCCCAGGAACCTGGCCTTTTAACTCTGTGCTACCTCTCTGCCCCAAGGCACATCCTTTTGTTCTCTTGGAGCTGTTTGAAAAGCTACCTCCTATTTCAATGATGTTAAGTTTGCTGCAGTCAGCTGAAGTCATTTTAGATCCCTTCAAGACTTCACATAGACATATGCAAATTTATGCAAATAAGGCATTCCATGGAGTAATTAAAATAAAATCTAGTAGCCTTAAATAGACACCAAATAATGGTCCTAGGAGAGGCAATTAATTCTATTGTTTACAGCTACTCCCTTTGTTTGCTAATTTTTTTTTCCCCAAATGTAAAGGCAAATCATTTTCTTAGCTTCTCTACCAGAAAGACAAAAAAAAAAAGGGCATTCGTTATCTGCTTCTTTGTTGTCTGTAACAACATAGACAAACACTTTCTATTAATAAGAGGAAAAATAGTTCAGAAATGGGGCCACAACTTGTAAGGCTTTTCAGAGTCTGGCAGCTGCCCACCACTTCGGCCTCATCTTATGCCCCAAGCCTGCCCTTCCCATGATCTGAGCACCTTCTCTACTGAATTTCCTGCAGTCCCACAGTCCTACGGGCACCCAGTCCTCTCTCAGGAGTGACACGGTGTTCCCTCTGTCAGAGAGCAGAACACAGTCTCACCTTCTAGGGCACACCACCCAGTCAGGGAAGGAGACAGATAAGCCAGTGACTAGGTGGCTAGACAATCAGAGTCACGAGTGCAATGATGATGAAATGTGAGCTGCGCACATCAGGGCACCAGAAGGAGAACCTACAGCTGGCTGCAGGCAGAGGGATCAGAGAAGAGCCTGGAAGACATTCCACTTGAGCTGAGGACTGAAGGAAGAACAGGAGGCAACCCTGGCAGAGCAGAATTTTTATATATTCTATAAAATATATAATATAACAGGCTGTATTTGAGAGGTTTACTAGGAATTACGAGTGGGAAACAAGTATAAGGCCAGGAGGGACAAGGAATGAGGTTGGCAAGGCAGAGGGGCAGAGCCTAGAGGACTGGATTCGCCATGTTAAAGAGCTTGCACTCCATCCACTGGGGGAAAGGGAGCCCCTGAAGAGCTTTTAGTGGGTGAGAACGAGACAAGCTTTTCATCTAGTGTCCGGACCACCTGTCTGCTTATTCACAGAAGGAGAAAGAGGGCAAAGACTGAAGGGAGAGGCTCCCAGACTGGAAGTTGTTACAATGGTACCCGAGAGAGACTGTGGTGGCTTTTACTGAGGTGGTAGCAGGCACAGGAGAGGGGGCCACATTTTAAAGATAGTAAGGGTGGAGAGAATCAACTGGACTGATGGTTAATTAGAATGGAGAAAGTGCTGGGATAAGAAAGAAATAGGGGTCAAAAGTAACTCACAGTTTCTGTCGGGCAACTCTGTACATATTGGCATTCTGCACTGAGATGCGGCACAGGAACAGCATTTTGGGGGGAAATATTGAGTACTATACAGGATGTAGTGAAATAAGTGCCTGATACCAAGTAGGCTGGCACTTGGTGGTCATGTGGAGCATGAATTTAAGGGGACATAGTAGTAGGGGCGAGGGGACCCCTTAAGAAGGTAGTTGGCAGTGCAGGAAAAAGACAACGTGGACCGAAGTGGGGCAGTGACAGCAGAGATTACGAAGGGGCAGATTCAAGAAGCATTTACGAGGTAAATCATTTCTTTCCTCTTCATTCTCCACTATTCAAACATTATTCACAAGCCCAAGACTTTTATGGAATGAGTAGTCACAAATTAGAAAATTTTGGATGGCACAAACTTTGACTTGTGTTGTTAATGTCCTTTTTCCATTCTGATATCTAGAGTCTTCTCAAAGTTCATGCAGGACAGGTGTCAAAGGAGTCTTCCAGCCCTCTCATTTTGCAGCTGTAGTGGGGAAATTTACTGACAAAGATTCTTTGCTTGACCAAACTTGAGCCAGGTTCCTGAACCTTCTCCCAGGCCCGTTTGTGTACTCCCTCATAAAATGCAGCTTGAGCAAGAACACTGCTAAGTTAGATTAGCATGATCCCCATTCTCCATATGGGATCACCTTCAATATCTGATCAGGTTCCTCATCCTCCACCATCCCCAGGTGCTGTCTGATCATCCTGGCCTGCCTTCAGCAAGAATCTCTCCTGCCCTTGATATTTCCTCTTAGTAATTGTTCATCCACTGACTCCCCACCCTGCTCCTTGGCTATAAATTCCTACTGGCCCATGCCGTAATGGGAAATAAACCCAGTTCTATGCTGAGGTCTCTTTTTCCCTACTGCAATAGTCCTGAATAAAATCTGTCTTTGTTTGCCACTTTAAGTACTGTCAACCTCTATTTTTTTTCTTTGACATTACCCAAGTCCCATAGCTAATGAATGGGTGGCAGACGTAGGACTAGAATCCCTCTGGTTTCTGAGGCTCTACCCTTACCACCACATTATGCTGTTGCTGATCTTTCAACTTCACATTTACAAGTAAATATTTAAACAGCCTTTGAAAGATCGACAGAACATCAGAGAAGCCACACTTGAAACCATCCGTCTTTATCCCCAAAGGTACATTAGAGATAAAATCATAAAATTAATAGTTACTTACTTACCCAGGATCAATATATTCCCTGGCTGAGATAGGTGATTGTTTTTGGACAGAACATAAAAGAGATCTGCAGGTGTGAGAGCAATTAGGTGTTGCTGACAGATAGATTGTCAAGCTGGGGGCAGGAGGGGTCTGCAATAGAGCATGAGGGACAGGGGCCAATCCTCAGCCAGGCCAATCCTTAAAACCTGTGTCATGACATAACCCAGGGAGGGGTGGGAATAGGAAATTAGTAACTGAGCCCTTGAGACTAAGAACCCCAAATCTGGAAACTTTCAGGAAACCTGGATTTCCTACTCTGGGCCCCCACATTCTAGGTGTTCTCTGACTTGGGATCAACATCACCAGATGCTTTTTAATTGATTAACTTTATGTGAATGTCCCTAGCCCAGAGTAGAAATCCCCCCCAAGGACCTGCCATTCTAAAGAAAAATCTACAATGAAAAGAGAAGAGGGTATGCTCAAGTAATATGGCCCCAGTTTAGGAGTGAAACCACAAAATCTATATAGGTTGTAAAAATCCTTAAAACAGGTCAGCTTTATTTAAACTATTTTATCACAAAATGAGAAAACCTTAAATTGCCATACTAATTAATACAATGAATCTAAGCTAAAATGCCATATTCTTTATGAACCA
The DNA here is from genome assembly GCA_023783475.1 of Daubentonia madagascariensis. Taxonomy (NCBI): domain Eukaryota; kingdom Metazoa; phylum Chordata; class Mammalia; order Primates; family Daubentoniidae; genus Daubentonia; species Daubentonia madagascariensis. The sequence goes on from JAKFHU010002220.1 coordinate 7,499,086, forward strand.
CTTCCACCTTCAAACTGTGTCAAGAGCAAGAGTTCACTAAATGCATTCTTTTTAGAAGCTGTTTTAATTTGGAAGTGAAAACCATATACATTCACTATTTCCATGGTAACTATTTTCTTACTGAATGGAAATAGCATAATCAACATTTAAGAACTTCTATTTCCTGAAATGTTCATCTTACATGAATACCAGTTTCATGCATAAGTTACATGTAGTGACTTCTCCTTTTATTTTCTCTTTTTAATTAAAATTAATTTTGGCAAATTTTGTGCCTGTGTAATGAAAAATGGTGTGGCAGTTCTGTTGCTGTATCATTTATAAAATATATTCCCTGAATATTTGAATATTTTGATATAATAACTGAACATGGCTCTTTTCCTCATAGTGTTGAGAATTTGAAGCATTTAAAAAGATGATTCAGACAATATTTGTCTTAAGTGTGTTTGGCAAACTCTTAAGAAATGCTTTGCCTGTGTTAAAAGATAATTTTTAGAAAAAGGTAAAATCATGACTTTCATACAGATACAAAAATGAGTATGTGTTAAAAATTTTTATTTTACTCATTTTGAGAAAACAAGATGACAAGGACTCTCTCCTTGGCCACACTTTAGTCAGGGTCCTCCGAGCCCTGTTCTCGACTAGGCCTCGACCTTGGTCCCCATCCTTGCCAGGCCTGCATAGCCCAATTTTAGCAAGAATCTTACTAAGTCAGTTTAGAGAAAATCCCCCTATTCTTGATATCTCTTCTTAGTAGTTTTCCATCCACTGACCCCCTCACTGTGCTCATTGGCTATAAATACCTAGTTGTCTTTGCTATATTTGGAGCTAAGCCCAATCTCTTTCTCCTATTGAGATAGTTTTGATGCCTGGCTTGTAAATTCCTTTAAATATCAGCTTTGCAACCATACCGTCCCAGAACCCAGAGCATGATTTCTCATAATTTAGGCTCAGAAACAGTTAATTGTGACAAAGTAGGAAAAAGGTTGGTATTTAATTCTCATAGGTCCTCAATGCAGCACAATCTATACACCTTTGAGAAGAACCATCTAGTTCATTGACTGTCCTTACTTGCAATGGGGATTTAGGAAAGGCTATAGAACATCACCCAATAAGGCCAATAAAGATATAAAATAGATAAGAATTCCCATTAGCAAATAAAACACATTTTTTGAATTTTAAGGAAAACATTAGAAAATTGGAATCTAGCTAAATAGAAAAGAAAGTGCTAGGGAAATTACTCTAAGGAGTTCTTAATATTATAATATTTATATAACTTTTATTGTACTTATATTGTCTTTTATATACTTTTTTTACACATATTTTTATCCTACTCAACTCAAGACATGGTCTCCTCCACAGAACTTAGTACTTTCACATAATACATGTAGGCTGAGTGATTGAAGATTGAATGAAACTCAATGAAGCATTCTGCTATGGTTTGAACGCCTGTCTCCTCCAAAACTCATGTTGAAATGTAATTGCCAATGTAGCAATACTAAGAGGTGGGACCTTTGAGAGGCGGTCAGGCCATAAGGGCTCTGCTGTCATGGGCAGGATTACTGCAGGTATAAAAGGGAAAGCCCAGACTTCTCTTATTCTCTCTTTACCCTTCTGCCATGTAATGCCTTCTACCATAATATGACACAGCAGAAAAGCCCTTGCCAATTACCGGCAATTGATATTGGACTTCCCAGTCTCCAGAACTGTGAGCCAATAAATTTCTGTTCATTGTAAATTACCCAGTCTCAGGTATTCTGTTATAGCAGCACAAAATGGACAAAGACAGCTTCTCTATGGTATGTGAAGTGCCATTTCCCAGATAAGTTGCTCTTTATTATCCTAATTTAATTTAAAACTCATTTTTAGATAACATTACTATCATTTATTGGGCACTGATTATGTGTCAGGCCCCATTTCAAGTGTTTGACATTCATTGTCTTGTTAGTCTCTGTAACAACCGTATAAGGTTATTATCCTCATTTTATCCAGATGTAATGGGAGTAAGCTTTACTATTGTATAGAGCTACCCAAATGCACACATGCATTTTTTCTTCTTCACCATCATCATCTTTCTGGAATTAAAGCTTGTCCCCCCACTGCTGTTCCTAATACTGACATCTCGGGCCATTAAAAAGAGGGGTATCCACATGGGGCAGTTTGAATGGGGCTCCACAAAGTACTGGGATGTACCTTCTGCTAGATGACCCCAGGCAATTTCAACCAGCTGTGGAAGGAGAGCCTCAGCCCCAATAAGGAAAAGGACAGGCCATCTGACCCCTCAGCTCAGACATTGTGCAATGGCTGTTCCAATTGCAGGTGACCTGCAGGCACTGGCTTGTCTTCATGGTGCTGGCAGGGAATGGGGGATATGCACCACAAGGTCACCAAGGTCATTCTCTTCTTAACCCACAGACCTTCTCCAAGGACAGACCACTCACCCCATCCTAGCACAACCAGCACAACCATCTGATATCCCTGGGGCAGGGCAGAATGAGTCACTATCTCTTCTTTTTTTCCTAATAAATTATTGTGGTACAAACTTCTCTCCTGATTTTTAAGAGCTTTTTTTTGTTTAACTAAGCCCTTGCAAACAAAATGTTTTAATTTCTGAAATTAATGTTTCTGATGTGGGGTTCAGGGCCTATTTTAGAATTCAAAAACCAAACACCATTTCTTGTTTGTGCATTTGTAAGAGATGAATCCAAATTCTCCTAAGGATATTTGGAGGACTCTGACTGAATTGCAGGGGTGGGCATTTTCTAGAAAGGGCTAGATAGTAAATATTTTAGGATGTGTGGATCATGGACCATCTGTGTCACATAGTTGCCTTCTCTTTTTACAACCTTTGTTAGAGGGAGAGATGAGTTTAAAGCATTTATTTGTCTATTTGACTATTTTGAGTTCAAATCAATTAAGAATTTCATGCCCACTGAGAAATAGGTATCTGAAGTGGTGAGTTTTGTATTTCTGTATGTATGTTTGACTCACGGCTGAAATTTTAAAATTCAAGTTATAATAAGCTCTTTCTCAATCATATAAATATAGATATCTATAATTCAGAAAGGCCTTTAAATATCATTATATGAGTGCGTAATATTTTCCTACCTCCAAGTGGTATTAAATTAGATTATAAAATTTCTTAAATTAAAGGAGCTCTATTCTGATTGACTTAGAAAGATAAATAAATGCTTATATAATTGGATATTCCTAAAATTCCTGGAAATTAAGGAAATTAAACTTCCAATAATTTCCATGTGCTAAAAAAGGGTATTCTTAATGAAATTAACTCAAATGTTTCAGGAATTCAAGTCACTTCTTGGCAGGCCCAAGAATGGTAGCATATTCCATGGACCTTGAGAAGACAGGATTTATAAGTACTCCAGGTAAAATATGACAGCAAGTTTTTGGCTTAGCTTCCTATCCTCAAGAGGCTTTTAAAAGTCCATCTGAAATTCCTTCTGAAAACTTCCATCAAAGAAACTTAAGAAGGTCTACATGATAAAGTACCATTCTTGCTATACCTATGTAAATGATCAGGCCAGATCTAAAGAGACCAGCTTTATGATCAAAAATAATCTTTCTTTGAGATTATCTTTGATTAAAAAAAAGATGGGAGGAATATGTAACTTTGGAGAGACAAGAGAAATTTTGTATTTTGGAAATCTGTGCATTGTCTATAGCACACCCTTCCAGGTTATCAGATTCTAGCCTTGTTCACTGATTTGGAACTATATTGCACCTATTTACACAATTTGTATATTGTGGATAATTGATGGTTATGCAAACTTGTCTAATGGCTACTTAATTGACTTCCTCCCTCTCTGTGGAAAAATCAATTTTGTTTACCTATTTGTCAATTGTACTGGAACCTACTACTTGCTCAAAGTATCAATCCACACCAAAATTTTAATTCCTCCAGTTTCCTTAAATATCTGGCTATAGTCCTCTGTAAACTAATTTTCCCAATTTTTCTCTCTCCTGCCTGACTCAGCATCACCAAGAACTAAAACTTAACTGTCCAGATCACTATCAGAACTCTGGATTGCCTCACAATGGGGCCTTCCCCCATTGCCTCCCCCTCCTCCCCACTTCCTATCCCTCCATCTGAAGAAGGCTATTTGGTATTACTTGGTATTAACCTTGAAGTACTCACTGTTGCAGCAGACCATGCATGGGCCAGATTCTCTACGGACAAGCCTCTGTCTGGGCCGCTAAGGAAGGCCTTTGGAAGGCTTGAGTCATGCATGCCCTCACACAAGAGGTGCCCAAGACTGTGAACAACTTCACCAAGAGCATCGACATTCAAGAAAATGAACAAGTAGTGCTGCATAACTGAAAGATTTTCCTCCATTAGACTGGAAATCCACTTGGAATCCACTGGCTTGGTTACCTTCTGGGTTTAACATCTGGCTCTTTATTTTAATATGACCCTTTATATTAATTTTTTTTTTTAATTTTAGGTATCTCTACTTTAAATAGGGACCTGATCTCCGGGACCCTAAAACAACTGATCTTTGCCACCACCTCTCAACAGATGGGTCAACTAGTTTTACAGAAGCAATGCCAACAAGAATCCTAGAGAGACTATTTCTTAGACACCACTTTGCCCCACTCAGGAAGTTTATGACCATCTATGCATTCTTCATTGACAAATGACATTTATCCCCTTGAAAAAAAGGGAAGAGTGACAATGTTGAAATTTATCTGAGCCATGTGTTCCAGAAAGAAGGAAGATGGAAAAAGTTGAGAAATCTCCCTACCCTTTGGTATGCTGAGAAACTGCTAACCAGCAAAGGACAGCCCTGCTGTCCCTGCATTCTGAGATAAGACCTGCCTCCACCTTTCCTCAGTGACTCTGCTAAGACCCATCTGCGTTCTTCCTCATGATTCCCATGGGACTTGCTGATGACTCCTTTGTTTATCTGCCCCCATAAAACTCAAGGCTCCTTTCCTTTTCTTTGAGAAGTTCCTCATTGATGTATGTTCTCCCTATTGCAATAGCCTGAACAAAATTATCACCTAATTGTCCTGTGCATTTTGTCTTTCACATTGAATACAGGTGGACCATTTCCAACCAAATAGGAGTATCATGATAGAGAACAAAAGCACTGCTCATGTGTGACTCAGAAAGTATCCTGTGATTATATGTTCTTTCCTAAATACAAACTTTTCTTTTACCTTAAGTTAATTTTTATTTCTCTTACTTAGCTTTCTTTAAATCTCTGGCTTGATCTGACTACATTCTCCAACAACTCTGTACAATGCTGTTCCATCCAATTTTCCATTTTATTCTTTTCTTGGATACTTCGCCCCTAAAGTTCTCCATCTTCCAGTTCTATTCTATACTGGTTGCCCTATCTCTGTCAAAACCTCAGAATAATCCTCTTATTTTATGTTTTCTTTCCGTTGTATATTTCCTTTTCTTTTTGTTCTATTTTCCTCAGTCTAACAACTTGAATACGTGAATACCTCTTGCTAAAGATCTCTGACTTCTACTTTATCCTCCAATCTTTCCATTGCATTTATTTCTGCTCTATTTTCAATATCCAAGAGCTCTTTACTGTTCCCTAAGTGTCCCCTCTTTTTATAGCATGCTATTCTTCTTTTATTCCTGGAATCAAAACACTTTCTTTTCTCTTTGAGGATATTAATGATAGTTCGGTTTTAAGATTTCTTCTGCTCTCTGCATCATCTCTTTTGTTGTCTGTTGCTTCATTTGGTGAGAGGATTTTCTCAAATACCAGTGATTCAGGGTAGTCTATTCAATTAGAAAAGACAGATAGCAAACCTAGGACTAACACACCTGTCGTCCAGGCAGAGCTCATTGACTGCAAGGCCCCACTCTATAGTGATCGAGAAGGCCTAGCTATTTTGTGGGGAACCCCAGGAGATTCAATCTGGTTGTCATCATCCTCAGATGCAGGTGGAAAAAGGAGGCAAAAGGGGTGTCACTTCAGGATGTTGAGTTCCCTTTAATCTTGTTTCTTATCCCATGGCTATTGCCCCTTCCTTCAGCTTTGCCTGTTGTTCCTAAGGGTCGTTCTTTCATGTTTCAATGTCTTCAGAAAGTAAAACTTGAATCTTTTACTAGAATGAAGGAGGGGAGTCCCATTACTGTGTGATATGGGAGAGTAGGTTTCAGGATCTCTAACTTACCCTTTCAATGACTTTTAATCAAACTGGTTTTCAACTGGGCTCAAACTCCTACCCTCAGAGGTACCTGGTGACTCCAATTTTCTGGCCTTTCTAGTATTCCCTGGAGCCAATTGTTCCTTGCTATTTTATTTGTCTCTTTCAGTCAGGTGTCAACTTTCTCTGCTCTGCGATGTCAATTCCCACCTGCTTTCTCATTCCCAAAATTTGATTGACATCTGTAGTCTGTAGTTGCCTACTTTTCTGTCCTTTTGTCTTTGTAGGTTCATTCCTTTATTTTCATCCTGGCGGGGGGAGGGTTTTGAAAAGAAACAAAGATAAACATCTGTATTCAATTCACCATGTTTAAAAAACTTTTTGTTGATTGGTAAGTACTCTTTATATTTGTAAATCTTTAATCTTTTTCCTGACACATATTTATAACTTTTTCCTCAATTTGATATGTACCTTCTAATATTGAGTATAGTGTTTTTTGAAGTACAGAACTTTCTTTTTAATGTAGTAAGATCTACCAATCTTCTTCACGGCAATACTTTAAAAAGGCTTCTCCACATCAAAGTCGGATCAACATTTACCTAGAGTGATTTCTAGTTCACTTAAAAGTTGGTTGGTTGGTTTTTAATTTAACTAGTGCTATATTTTGGGTGAGGTATTTCAGGATGGTTTTTTAGTTTTTTGAACACACAACGTACTGCAATTTTATGTTGTGACACACTACATTGTTATATTTAAAAATCACTTTCAACTCCAATAACACTACCCCCAGTATGGAACCCTTTCCAGGACCTGTTGATGGAAGAAATCATAATGCTCACGCTCCCCTTCTACCCATGCTTTCATACTCCCAAGAAAATGCTGAACTATTGCTAAGTATAAAAGATTATAATAAAGTTCTAACTTTTCTTGTGATAAATATTTTAAGTTGTTTTAACATCCAAGGTTGCCAACCCAAGAGTCTTTATGGCCTCAAAGGTCACTTTCAGTTCAAAGAAAGAACTAAGTCCCCAGGTCTACAACCTATAAGCCATTACCAGTGGAGTGACAATTCAGTTGTCAGAAACAAGATTCTTTCTCCCAATTTTTTTTAAAGAGGTACGCCAAAAGAATCCGTAAAGGTATGATTAAATTTTTGTTATATGATATCCTCCCAAAAGCTAAGAGGGCCTGAAAAAAACATTTAGTTGAAACAATTACAAAAGGTACAATGAAAACGTGCCAGAGACCACTTCAAACAAGGAAAGCGGAGATGCTTCATTACTCACAGATGAATGGAAAAGTGCTTCAAATCTTTTTTAGAAGAATGAATGACTATAAGTAACTAATAATTAATACCAGGATCAGGAGCGATCTTCAGTTAGTCCCTTAAGTTTTTTTTTTGAGATGGAGGTCCCTATCTTGCCCAGGCTGGACTCAAACTCCTGGGCTTAAGCAATCCTCTGCCTCAGTCTCCTAAGTAGCTGGGACTACAGGCATGCACCACCGTGCCTGGCAGTCCCTCAGTTTTAATGATCTGACTGGGGACTATTTAATCACTGGAGATGTGACAAGAAGCATTCTTCCCATCTATTTGAAATACCCCAGGGCTGTGCATGCACTCTAAAAATCTGATAGACAGTAAAATAATGGAAAGGAAACACTGGAACAGTTTCCCAAGAGAACTTGTTGGGGCTCAGAAACCAATAACCCAAAATATGGCACTTTAACATGCTGAACTGAAGAATCGGCCTCAAGGTCTCTGACCTTTCCCCACCCTACTCCTGTCTCTCAATCCTGTCTCCCAAAGCAAAGGACGAAGTTCTTCTCTGAAGTTCACTTACCTGCCTAAAGTCTGGACGCACCAAAGAAAAAGACAATGACCTCCAGTCCCTTCCCTGAGTTTTCACTGATTAAACTCATATCACAGGAAGAAAGACTGAAGTCTGTCAACACACCTGGACAGATGTTTGTCACAAACCGTTGTCTGTGGGCCCAACAGACATTGTCCCAGGTGATTTTATGTTCTTCAAGCCCATTGAATTCCCCTAGAAATCACGTACTAACCTCCTAAAATCATCCACACTGCCACATCTCCCTTTCCCCTATGAAAAAGGGTGTATAAGCATCTGTACCCATTGGGTAGTGGGGTAATCACTCTGTGATCCCCCCATGCATACGAATATATTTGTGTGCCTTTTCTCCTATTAATCTGCTTTTTGTCAGTTGATTTTCAGCGAACATTCAGAAAGTAAAGGCGAAGTTTTCCCTTGGCCCCTACAAACTGAAAGGCTGTCACGGTTCAGTCCACTGCTGGACTTTGAAGTGTTGCCCCAGTTCTTGGGCTCCTGGCTTGGAAGAATCGCAAGCCGGGCCCCCACAACGGAGAGAGATGACAGATACTCAGCAAGCATGTGTGAAGAATTTATTGGAAGTCGTGAAGTTATAAGATAGTATAGGAGAGGAAGGCAAAGACATTTCCTAAGGGGAAACGGGTCTGTTTCCACGAGTGGAGAAGACCCCATTGAGTTCCATATCTTCCTCTTTCTATGCTTTATGTTTAGGTAAAGGTTAGTTATAATTAGGACTGAATTCCTTTCTATGTTTGGACATGACTTAAAGGTTATATTATACATACTGTGGGGAAAGCTCCATTTCCATTCTGTGACTGGTGGTCAGTGTCCCATGGCCTGATTACCCCATTCTTTAAGACTGAAATAACTGTTTCCCCTGTTTTTTTTCTGTAACCATTTCCTTCTTATTGTTTTTCTGTCACTGCTTTCTCCTTCTTGTTTTTCTGATTTCCATTCCCTCTCACTTGTTTTTCTGTGCCTAACAAGGCCTTGGTGCTTATCAGGAAGTACACCTACAGTAGAGCAAAAAGGCAAGGGGAGAAGTTAACAAAGGCAAGGAGGAGACACCAGTTCTGTGATTACTCTCTCTAATGTCACCAATTCACTCCTTGAACTGAAATCTAGCTCTGGAGTGATGTAACTGTGAGTAGGAAGACCACAGGGATTGACATGCAAATAAGCACTCCAGGCAGCCCACACTGCTTGAATTCTGCCCCTGGGAGGAATATTTGGGGTGCTCATTTGCATTGCATGTTGGTTACCAAAAAGCACATTCAGTTCACAGCCATTTTAAAGCACTCCTTGTCAGATCCTGGGAACAAACTGAAGTGTCTGAACAAAGGTGACTAAGGCAATGAGTTCTCTTCTGTAACTCATAGGAAGACAATATGCCTTCTATTGGGAACATAAATATTCTTTTTAGATGTATATCACGCAAACAGAGCCTACCAACTCGTGTGAATACCTCTTGTTAGAGAAAAGATCTCTGACCACATTGGCCCCTTTTCTGCCTTAATCTCTGGATTCAGATGCCTTGGAGCTTCCCACTAAGCTCCTGTTCTCAGAAAGAGTAATGTCTCACTCTTCTCTTACTGCATCTGCTTCCTATTTATAAAGAGTGCACTTTGGGAGAAGAAATGTTTCTTTCTTTGATCCACAGCAATATTTATTGCTGCAGGGAATTCCAGTCTTGTTCTTTGGCAAGCTCACAGCTCTCAACTTAAACAGGCAAAGCAAATGCATTTTCTCTCCTTCATTGAAAAAGGCCATGGTTAACAGGACTTTTTCTCTGACAAGTACAGACATTTTGATTATTTTAAAACCAATAAAAAATAAACCAACAAAAAAATCACCTTAAAGTCAGGACATCTACTATAGAAACTTCTTTCCCCCAGCATCTTTGTAAATCGGCACATTTCAGCTTTCATCCGCTTTTTTCTTTGAGTGCCTGTGATGCCTGAGCTGTGTTAGTTGTGCTTCCGAGTGCCCACCTCTGCCCTCTTTCCACTTACTGGAAAAAAGAAAATATGAGGTGGCTCCACACAATAATGTACATTAAACACTTCTAAATCTCATAAATAGATACAACGTTTTCCATAAGGCCCGAGTACCAGGAGGACTGTAGGTTGCATGATGGTGAATGCAGATGCAATGGAATGGATGATGTGTTTACCAATAGGATGGAACAGGGGCAACGATAACGTCTCTGTCCTTTGGACTGAGGGAGTGCTTTATTGTAATGGCCAGATTTTGGCAATGAATGTAAATGAACTGGGAGAGGCCCCAACTGTTTCTGTCTCTTTGGTAAGTACAAGACTAGTTCTTCAGAAATGTGTTCTTAAGAGTGGGATAATTATTTTAGATATGCTGGCATAATGGACTTCATCAGTCTTATTCACAAAGCTCATTTCAACGTGGATCTATTACCAAGTACACTCAGAGAATCCCCTGGAGTTAAATTTCAGCCACTTTTACTTGTGACACTCAAAAGACAAAAATGGTGTAGTTACTCAACCTCACAATCAAGGACTATGCAGCGAAAATACATATAAGTAGCTCAATAGATTACATAATGATTGTTTATACTTAATAAACTGCAAATAGCCACCTCCTTAAGGAATGCCTAGCTGTGTACCTATTGCTTTTAATCTCACCTAACTCCTTTCCCTATATTAGTTTTGCTCCACACAGGTACAAAGCAAACATCTTTAATAACATGAAAACAAACAGCAAATCATGTCTTTCCCTACTTTTAGAACCCAGTGCAAATATTTAACATTCATGCCAAGTTTCTTCTTCTCAAAGTGCCTTCCATTACGTGAAAAAAAAAATAGATTTTAGTTTTACTCACTATACCAAAGAATAAATAGAGATACAAAGAGAAAAATAACTTTGACTACATACAAGTTCTATGATACAGCTGACATCTGAGTTTGGAATTTCAAAGGTGCATTATTCTCATCAATGTAGCTATAACACATAGATATCTTGACCAACGAAAGTTGTAGAATGAGTATTGCCTACTTAGTGGAAAGTGTGTACTTTATAAATGTATTATCAATACCTTTTTCCAGAAATCATTTGTTCCTATATTCTTTACCAAATGGTCTGAATAAAATAACTAAGGGCATAATTACTTAAGATCTTTGAAATTATTGAAGAGAGACTGATAAATGGATTTAAAATCCTGTCTTTTTTATCAGTGTCATTACTGTAATTTGGTTATATGTAGAGTTTGTATTGAGCACTTGTTTTAGTCCATTTTTTGTTGCTATAACAGAATACGTGTGACTGAGTAATTTATAATGAACAGAAATTTATTTCTCACAGTTCTGGAGGCTGGAAAGTCCAAGATCAAGGCTCCAGCATCTGGTTAGGGCCTTCTTGCTGCATCATCCCATGATGGAAGTGGGGCAAGTGGGGACCAAACTCTTTTTTTTATAAGGAACCCACTCCCACAATAATGGCATTAATCAATTCATGAGGGCAGTGCCCCTATGACTCAAACACCTCTCATTAGCCCCACCTCTCAACACCTCCTTATAGAAGATCAAGTTTCTAAGACATAAATTTTAGTGGACACATTCAAACCATATCAGCACTATGATCATTCTTAAATGCTAAGACAGAAGATTTAGACTTTTTAAAAAAATGTTATCTCTTAATGTTTACCAGGCCACAAGACTACTAAAATATTTAAATCTTTTTAATATTGATAGTAATTAGAAAAAGTATATATTTGATCAAAAGAACAAAAATTTCCATAAAGCTAATATTTATAATAACATTATTAACTATCAACATACTGAGTTATTTGAAATCATATTTCTTAGAGACTAGTTGTTTATCCAGGAGAAAATCCTGTTCTAAGATACCGACCATTTAATGTTGGTATAAAATTAACTCCTTTCTTAAGGCAAAATGCTGTTCAAGACTATGGTGATTTCAAACTCTAGAGAGAGACCAATTCCAGTTGAAAGTTGCACTGCTCTACACAATCTCATTTTGTAGGGTATGCATCTTTAGTTTTATATGTTGACCAGAAAACAATGTTTACAAATGACCTGGAATGATTACTAGAAGCAAAGAGAGACAAAAAGATGGGTTTTATCATCATATATTGAATAAGTGGTGGGCCCTGGATACCTATTTTTTTTTTTCTGATTCAAAAATGTGAACACATTTCAGTTCAATTTTGAATAAAATAACATGATCCTTTTTCTCTGCTTTTATTTTGGTTTCTCTCATTGCCAGTATTTCCTGGTTTGATGAGAAACAATACTTTAGGGATGAATGACAGGGGGAGAGAAGAAATAAGATGGCTGGGAATCCCAGAGAAACGGATGAAGGTTGGACGGCATGAAGAGATTGGGTTGGGGAGAAACGAGGTGAATGAAACAAAGGGAAATGGGTTACTCAGGGTACATTTACAGAATTTACAGAAATGTAAATCTACGCCAGGTGGCTTAAGCACAGAGGGTTCTCAGAGGTTCCAGGGAGTCCACACAAGTCTCCCACCTGGAGCTCTCCACCTCCCAAAGCCACATGGCCTCCCCCGATTCTGCTTGGCTCTGGCCTCTAGCTTTCTAACTTTCCATTCAAAACTATTGTTTCTTCTTCCCTGAATCCTTGGCAGGTAGATGATTCCGGTTTGCTATGGCACTTATTGACCCTCACAGCCGTACGAGACCGAGTTATCTTGGCGGCCAACACTCCTTCCTTCTGACGGATGCAGCCAAGTCAATCCTGCGCCCCTTTCCGATCAACCCTGGACAGGGGCGAGGCTCACACAGTAATAAGGTTGCCCCTTCTGGACTATGTGTGAGGCACAATTTCTAAAATGGGGTTGTAGGAAGGAATTAAATGACCAGCATCTATATACTATGACATAGAATAATCCATTGAAAGGCTGTTTTTGAGACTGGGCAAGGGAGAGTTAAAACAATGAGACTGAGGTTAAAAAGGAATGAATTAAAATTTCTATAAGAAGTCAAAAGCAGGAATCTTTGGAGAATGGCCATAGTAATATAGATAGGAAAACTCATGGTGTTATTTGTGTAGAACAAAATATTAGCCATAGCCATGCCTTTTACATAATGGTAGAAATGGAAAAGGATGCCAATGGTTGTGACTTGAAAACTGTAATCTCAATGTGCTATGTTAGAAAAATTACTATTCATAAAGTACTATAAATGAAATAAGTAATAGCATTTCTATGTATAAATGATTAAATATGGGGCAGAGAAAAAGGTATCCATAATGAATAGTCATAGATTACAAACCAATCTGTTGTGAGTTGTAAAAACAGAACTCAAAAGTCTGAATCTCTGATTTCCTCTTGGTCACCATATTTAAGTGTACTTACAAAATTGAGGCAATCCCTCTCATATATTTGAAACAACATTCCTTAATATAAAAAAGAAATAGAACTCTTTCTCAATAATAAAATTAACAAACTTTAAGGGCATAAAATACCTTTATTTGGTATATCAAATATATATTTACCAAACAAAGAGTAACTTTACTTTCTTGCTTTATGCTACATTCATTCACAGCTAAAATTCATTAAGTAATTCCTCATCCAAACCGTTTTAATAGTTTCCAATACACTTTAAGCAATAATAAAAAATTAATTTGGCATTGGTATATTAAAGGAAGATCTGACTGAAAGGGGCTTTTTCTAGAACTCTTTTTCCAGATCTATGGCTTTGAAACGTCTTTGACATTTTATATATTTACCTAGTATACACATAAATAAATAAGTCTGCATGTATAAACATATATAATACATATTACATATATACATATATGATATTATATATTTGTGTATATATATGCATATATAAAACAAAATTATGCAAAACAATACTTACTCTTTCTGTGTGCAATATTCTTTGATATTTTCACTTCTTTTTCTATTCTAGTTCCTCTTTTGAAAAGGCTGATCACAACTTACTAAATTGATTTCACAAGCCACTTAATGAGTTGCAATCTGTAGTTTGAAAAACACTGCTCTGGACCAATTAAATATTTGTACTTTATTTCAGGTTTCTTCAATTAATTTGATCCACCTGGGGACAGATGGTGTCATTTGGAAATGACAGCCAAGACCAAATATATGCCTTAGATTGGTCTACAGACCCATAAATGTTCTTCCTAGTAACCCATGCAGCCTTTCTCTATAAATTAGTATGGCTGGTGTCACTGTAAATCTTTTAGGCATTTCCTTTATCCACAGAAAGCGTCTATTTTCAAATGGAGAAAAGAATCCCCACTGAAAAACAAACTAAACCACATAGTAAATCTAACAGTAAGTGATTAATGGGATTGGTTGTCAGCATAGTCCAGCTTCCTTCCCTCAAAAAGTGTGAATGGGACCTCAAATTCATCTTCCTTAATATATTACCACTTAGTGTGGTGTTCTATAGATACATTTGCTAGTTAATGATTAATCAGAAGGATCTCTACAAATAGCAGCAGAAGGGAGAATGAATTGGCCCTGCATAAGGAAAGATTTCCAACAATGACACCATAGCATGATGTCTTTAAAACATAAGAACATTGGCCTTTATGAAATCTGGATAACATGTTAGATTTTTGAAAATGCAATCATCTTCAGAAAAACAAGTTTTGGTTACCTTACCCTGATAATGCTCACTATTGCACAGCACCTCCCTTTCTGGCCCTCCTTCCCACTAAAGCTTCCCCATCATATACTGGGCTTGTCCTTCAGAGTGCTCATCCTGACTGTATTAATTATTCTACAGTTGTTTGTTTTATGTCTGCTATCCTGCCTAGACTGGAAGCTGCTTAGTTCACTGTGGAATCCACAATGCCTAGCCCAGTGCCCAGAACTCAATAAATACTTTTTGAATGAATGAATGCATAGAGGGATGAAAGTGAATGAATACATGAGAAAATAGATTATCATGTGTTTTCTGCTCCCAAATAGAGGTAGAGACTAAAGGTGCCGGTGGCACACTCTGAGCATTCACTGGAAAGCATGGTTTTTCCTCCTGTTCACCCAAGCCAAGAACCCTTTAGCTATGTTCAACTCTTTCCTCCTCCACGTTGTATCCCATTCAACTAATGTTTATTGGTTTCCTGCCACAAACCAGCAACCACAATCTCTCTAATCCATCTAATCTCTCCGTTCCTTATGCCACAGCCTCACCATTTCTCCCTTAGGTTATCACAGTAACCTTTTAAATCTTCCCTGCATCCTGCCTTCAGTACTGCCCCTGCCCCAGTCTGTTCTACACATGGCGGCCCAAGTAATCTTCCCGACATATGTGTCATTCCCCTGCTCACAATTCTCAAAGCCACACTTCTAAGTCTGGCATACAAGGCCTCACCTCTTTTCCTAGGTTTATCTCCCTGACATAAATTCTATACCCGACTTATGCAGCAAAACCCTTACAATTTGCTGAATGCAGTTGCATCATTCCGTAATTTGAGCATTCTACTCTTCTTCTTAAATATCCTTTCCACTTTCTTCATCTGAGATATTTCTATTCATTCTTAAAGACTTAATGCAATTGACACATTTTCTGTGAAAACTTCCTTAGTCCAATTACCTTCCTAGGCCACTGTTTCTCTTCTGTGCTCCTATTTCATCGTGCATCACAAGTCTATAAGAGCTCCTATTAAATAGCACTGCTATTGTTTACTAGCATGCCCCTCCCCACAAGACTGCAGAGTCCTTCAGAATGAACATTAGTGAGCAAGAAAGAAGAGTTGAGCATAAATCCATTTTTGTATCTGTAGTACCTATCACAGATGTTGGCCATAATAAATTGTGTCCATCAAAACCCATAGTTTCTGGAAACATAATTGAACATAGGTAGTTTATGCAAAAAAAGAAATATTACAAGACTGTGGCAGCTAACAAAATTTCTTGGAAAGGCAGGTTGTATAGCTTGAATGCTACTCAACTAACAACACTTAGCCAGTAGAACACTCAGTCACTGTGAAGGGACTGTTTTAGCTGAAACCTCACTCCTACTGTCCTAGACCAATGATATGACCAGTAATTTCTTTAGCAAAGCTTCCCCCAGAAGAACTAAACATTTCATCACCATACTTACCAGAAGATTCTACACCAATCACTCCGATCACTCATTACTCACTTCTTCCTTCCAAATTTCACCTACATAAGTGTGCCACCATGCACAACTCCAGAGAGTGCCATCCCACATGTAGAGCCTGTAAGCCACATGCTGAGGTACTCTTTACACAGGTATATGTGCTTGAGGAAATCTAGTTCACATGTGGAATCCTAGCTGCAAAGGAGTCTGGGAAATGTAGTTTTGACCTTCCCACCTCAATAGTTTGGGAAGCCACGGTGGAAAAGGAAGGATTGGAGAGGGTGATGGGTGAGTAGCTTTGCAGTTCCTCTCATATAAATGCCTAATAAACAAGGAAGAGGGAATGCACAGATAGAAGGATGAACTGTAAAGGTCACAATTACCATCTTAACTCCTTCATGTTCTACTTTTTAAACTAATTTTAATAAATAATTCACATTCAGCTTTTAATTAACAAAATATTCCATTATGCCTTCAAAAATATTATTTGCATTTTTCTTTTCAGGCAATTATTTCTTTTGCTCTGGTCTTTAGTACATCACCTACTCCTAGATTTTCCTAATGCTCATTCTATCTATGTGTTTCTTCCATTTTAGCTTGTGATTTGAAGTACATTGCATTCCATTTTTTTGTGTAGGAACAATGAACCCTCTGATTATAACACATATTGACTGACTAACAGCAACAACAAAAGATTATTTCAAATGTGAAACCATAGTTCTAAGTTATTTCTGTCAGAACAGATATATTGACCACAATTTTTAGTTCACCTTCTACTGAATGTGAAATAATATACCCTTATAGTGCATTAATGACAACAATTAAGCTGTCTATTTTAGATATATTAAGTATAGAACTCTTTTGTAAAACCCCATAAGCCCAAATAAATTCATTTTACTTGTGGTTTAGTTCTTTTCCCCCAAAGATCAAGCCCCAAATTAGCAATTTTCTGGTGCATTTCAATCCAAGTCTTTTTATATACCCAGACTGAGTTTCTAAAGATAAAATTATGCTTGGTGATAGTATTTTCTCTATCCCAATTCAGGCACTGACTTATTAGGTGATACAGCTGAGCTATGTAAGATATAGCACTTTGTTTAACTATAGCAAATGATCTATAGGAAGCACCAAGAGGTTAGGAGGATAAAATTCTGGTAGAGTAGAGCCAAGTGAAGATTTTATTATAACAATAATGATGTGAATTTTTATATAATGCCTTATAATTTTTTAAAAAGTGTTTCTCTTATTAAATGATCTTCACAACATTTCTGGGAAGCAATCAGGTGTTATCTCCATTTTGAAGATGAGAAAATTGAATTCAAATCAATAAAACAACAAATATATATTGAGTACCTACTGTAAGCCAGGTCCAGTTTTAGGTGCTATGGTTGGCAATGCAGTAGTAGAGACACTGTGGTGTAATTAGAGTGTTACAGGGGCCCTGATAGGAAAGTACAGGGTAGAACAGAGGCACAAAAGCAGCTCTTAGCCCAGACTCCTGGAGAAAGTGAGAGTAACATCCAAACCAGTGTGTTTTAACCAGGGGTGATTTTACCCCCCACACTCCATCCCTGGGACATTTCCCAATGTTTGGGGACGTGTTTGATTGTCACAATTGGGGGAAGAGGTGCTACCGGCCTCTGGTGAGTAGAAGCCGGGGATGCTACTAAACCTTTGTCCAAGTCTCACCCACAGGGTAGCCCCCACCAACAAAGAATCATTTGGTCCAAAATGTCAAAAGTGCTGCAAATGACAAACCTTGATCTAAGCTGAGAGCTGATATATATATGAGCAGGAGTTGAGCAGGTGGAGGGATGAGAGGACAGTGTGACAGAGAACGGTGTTCCAGGGAATGAGAACTGCTTATGTGAAGGACCCCCACACTGATTCATTCACCAAGTTTTTTTATGTGGGAAAATATACATAACATAAAATTTACCATTTTAACCATTTTAAATGTATAGTTTTGTGGCATTAAGTACATTCACATTGTTGTGCAATCATCACCACCATCCATCTCCAGAACTTTTTCATCTTCCCAAACTGGAACTCTGTGCAATATATAACTACTCATTCCCCACTTTCCCCAGCCTGGCAACCACCATCCTACTTTCTTCTCTCTAGTTGACTACTCTACTTTCTACGCAGATAAGTGGGATCATACCATATTTGTCCTTTTATGTCTGGCTTATTTCACCTAGCATAATGTTTTCAAGGTTCACTCATGTCGTAGCATGTGTCAGATTTTCCTTCCTTTTAAGGCTAAATAATATTCCATTATAACTATATACCTCATTTTTTTTATCCATTCATGTATCAATGGACACATTGGTTGCTTTCACCTTTTGGCTATTGTGAACGAGCTGTTATGAACATGGGTGTTCAGGTATCTGTTTGAATCCCTGGTTTATATCCCTGGGATATATACCCAGAAGTTATTCACGGATTATTTTTATATATCAATGAATTTCCTGGCATTGTTCTAGTGCTTTTATATGGTAAGAATTACAGCCAAGATCCCTCTGCCATGGATTCTATATTCTGGTGAAGGAAAGCAAAATAAATAAACCAACAAACAAGATCATTTCAGAGAGCACCATAAAGAAAATTAGCAGAGAAGATGTGGAGTGAGTATAAGGGGACCTTAGAGTGCTAGGAAAGGAGTGGAAAGCCTTATCATGCAGGACAGCCAAGTTAGGACTCTGTATTTCATATTAAGGGCAATGAAAAATTCAGATAAGTTAAATAAATTGCCCAAGGTCACACAGCTAATAAATTCTACAGGCCAGGCTATAACCCAGTATCACTGTTGATCATTACTATATAGACTTTCTTTTGAGCTGAAAAGTTGGATTAGGGCACATGTTTATCAAACACAGCAACCTGTACCCTACCTCTCAGGCCTCTGATCTTTTCCATCTGCTTTCATGATTCTCTCTAGAATCAATTCTGTGAATGGCAAGAGGATATTTTCATGTTTTACTTACCCATACTCATTCTATACCCAGCTCTGCCACTGGTATTCCTTTTTACTTGTTGAAAGGGATTTTCTACAAATACAGGATAAAATAGTATTGATTCTAAAAAGAAAGTCCTACTTCCCCACAGCCTTGCTTTAAAATAAACAACTTCTATTCCGTTCAAAATAAAAAATAACATAGGACGTGAGTAAGTAATATCTGACAAAATATAGAAGCTTTCTGTTGAACAATAAGAACACTGTTTCTTCTAACCTTTGTTTTCATTCAAGGTCATGTGCAGCTTACATAAACATTACATGAAACCTGTTTTGCAAAGAATCACTGTCTATGATGATTTATAAAGACAGAAGTCCCCTGGCAAAGTCTACCTTTTAAAATACTACAAGCTTTTATTTTCTAGCAAGAGGAAGAAAGTGACCCTTTCTCGCTAGGTAAATAGACATGTCCTTTCATGTAGGATTAAACCTTAACACTGCTAATGTGTACAGTTAAGATTTATCAAATCTTATTTTAAAAGAATTTGTCGGGTGACAAGATGTGTTGCAATCCAGTTCAGAATCCAAACCTCCATTGGTTGGATGAGCAAAAATATGTTATAACATGAAGTTTATACCAGGAAAAAAGGTAAAATTCTTTTCCTTTTTTAAAATTCTTATTTAATCTTTTGTTGTAATATGAGCTGTTATAGAATTAAATAGTGAATAGATATTTTTAGGCTTTAAAGTGATTTTTAAAAAGTGGCCGATTTTGCTTAATATATTTGCTCTATCAACAAATAGTTGCTGAACAACTATTATGCATAAAATACTTTAACAGTGCTATTAAAATTGTAATGTGTCATTGTGAGGCTAAACATTTTCCTACAGATTGGTCTGGTATAATAAAAAACACCCTATGTGAGAATGTTCAACATGTTTAGAAGAGTTTTAACTTTTTAAAAATCCCATAATTATTGCCAGGGGACCTCTTATTTTTGTCACTTAGAATGGACCTCAGATATAGCACTTTATAAATACATTACTTAATGTAAGACTACAGGAAGTAAAAAGAATTGTTCTTTGCCTTGATTTTAACAGAATCTCCTTCCACCTCTCTCATATTTAAGAGATCACCTCCTCAGCCTCCTTTTTAGTTATTCAATAATCAACACTTTTGTTAAGTGTCACTTAATAAAAATAGTTAACACTTTTATTAAGTGTCAGGCACCATGTTTGACATTAAAGATACAAAGGCAAACAAGACAAGATTGTTGCTGTATGAAGTTTACACTCTGGTTGGAGAGACACACAAATAATGCAATAACATGAGGTTCACAGGCACCGTGATGGAGAAAGTAGAGATTACTGTTAGGGCACATAGCAGGTGCATCAAAACCAGTCTCCAGCAGAGGGTGAGGGAAGGAAAAGGAGAAATGGCAGGGAAAACATCCCGGAGGAAGATACATTTATCTCAACCCTCCGGAACTTCCCCAAAGTCTCATCGGTACCAAGGGAACAGCCAGATTTTGAAACTGAATTTTGAACCTAGTTCCATCTGACTCCTCTATATCATGCTGCCAGGCACCCCATTGCCCACAACTGGTTCATGCTTGAGTTGGTCTTTTCCTTAAGTCCATTTTTGATGAGCCTGGGAGGGCCCCAGGAGTTGCACCTCCCAAGCTGTGATGTTATCTTCACCGCTCTCCATTTTTTGTCGCCTTGGCTTTAGGAGTGAATTGCGATTTTTGTTGAGACTGGAGCACTCTCCCAACCCCAGGTAGTGTGTCCAGGACCCTGATTCTCTACCTAGCTCTTGCCAAATTCACCCACTCCCACCCCCACCCTTCCTGGGGATCAAAGGGCCCAGCACCCAGTAACTTCCGTTGCAGGATGGATCCCTACCCCAACTCAGACAGAAGTCATAAGAATTGCCTTTCATCTCACCTCACCCTCAAATTGAACCCCCAGAAAACGAACACCGTTTCACGAGCAGGGTAGCCACATCCCAACGACCAGTGGCCAACCGCCAGTTGTCGTTTCACTTGGTGCGGGAATGTGCATCAGTTAAGGTTCTTTGGTTGCATGCAGCACAAATCATTTTGAGCTTCTTCAGTGGAAAAAATAAATAAAACATATCTGAAAAAAACTGAGTAGTTCACAAAGCTAAAAGAAATTCGAAAGTACCAAAGTTCAGAAACCAGAGTTGCTCTGGGCATTGAGGCAGCAGCAATGAAGAGACAATCTCTTCAGAAGGCCACTACTGGGGAGAATCTACTTTGAACACATTCCCCAAGACTTCACTTCCAGGGAGAAAGCATCAAATTGGCCAAGCTTAGGTCATGTGCCCACATATTGGCCAGAGGAAGACAGGTACCACTGCTGACCCAATAGAAGAGGAGTGATTCTCCAAGCATAGTTGGGATGCTGTTACCACAAGAAGGGAGAATAAACATTGCACTTCAAAAAATTAAAATGTCCACAATAGCAGTCAGTTTTGCTTCTGGGTGATTTCTCAGAGGCCCAGTCCTGAGAGTTCCCAGCTTATATCCTACTCTGTATTTCCCTGATCATGGTTTCAGCATGCCTTCTAACCAGGTCCACATGGGTTCCAAAACTCTCAACATACGAGCACCAGGAGTCTTTGAATGTAGGACTTTCAAATCAAAATCAAGTTTTATACTTAATTTTAAACTATATTTCTCCAGAATGGTAAATTTTTCAGGACTAGCCATGTATATAACAATGATAACCCATTAACAAATCCTCTTGTTTTATATGTATATTTTTAACTCTATATGTTCTTACCATTTAGAGCAACTCCTTAAAGAGAAAAGTCATGACTTGTGCATGTCCCAGCACTCAAAAAATTCCTCTTCCTCTTGAGCTAAGACTTTTTAAAGCTATTTTTCTACTTATATTTTTAGGATTCCTCCAAATAAATTGTCATGGAGGGCAACACTTAAAATTTTGTCTTTTCCACTGGGCTCCCCCCATTAACTGCAACACAAGTACACGTACCTGTTCTCTTATCCATTTCCTGAAAGAAATTGGCATAAAGGTAGAAAATACTAAGAGCCTGTTTTTCATGCCCTCATCCTTTAGTGCCTAAATGTTGGTCCTGGTGGCAATCTTTAGAATGAATTTTTTCAACACTTGAATATGGAAGTCGTGACACTTATCACTTTGACAAAGTTCAGTATGGATGATCCTGAAGAAGACGATGATGATGATGATAGTATTAATGACACTAGTAGCCACCATTCGGGAAGCCCTTACTGTGCACAGGCTCCATTCTAGGCACTCTGTGTGCATTATGTTTTCATACTTGTGGGAATGATCTAGCAGTGAAGGATACTTACAGGAAAAACAGAAAAGAAAAGCTATAGTTACTGGAGCCAAGTCCCTGAGTAAATGGAAAGGATGAGAAGATGAAATCCAGAGCTCAAGTGAAGAAGTTGGCCTTAGAGAGGAACAGGGACAGTCTGTCCTTAATAACATTGCTAAGAGACTGGTCAACTTGGCTTTGGAAACTTTCTTATGAAGGAATTCTTTTACAGAGACTTCTAGTTTCTCAGTGAAATAAGAAGAAAATGGTGGGAGAGGTCGTGGTATTGGAAGAGGGGAAACAAATTCCATGGGAAAAGCCAAGGTTGCTACTATAAGGTTGACATAAATAAAACCGGCTGGGTGCGACAAGAGTAATATTGAAAAATGGGAGCACACTTTAATCCTGATTACCCAAGGATTTAAAAAAAGTTCAAGATTCTTATTCATTAAAATCAGATGGGGACAAAGGAGAAGCAATCTTTTTAAGATAGGGTTTGCTGCTGTATCCTCAGTGGTATGCAAAATGCTTGGAATGTAGGAGACATTTGATAAATACTTTATGAATGAATCAATGAATAGACAGATGAGTGGATAAATAAGAAATTTATGAAATTTTATATACAGTCCCCACTCCTGGATTTTCCTTATAAAATTCTGTGTCATACATGTTGTATAATGTCATACTTGGCTTTTGACCCAAGCTTCTACTCAGAAACCTAAGATAATCTCAGAAGAATTTTTTTACTAGGACCAAAAATGAAATAAATATTATGTATTATCTATAGATTCTTATAGCCACCTAATATTCCTCAATGTTCCATACTAAGTGTCCTTCCTTATCACTCACTGGCTTAGGATGAGAAATATTTTAGTACTAAGTTCTTCCATGAGACAAAAGTCCACTGGAATGTTCACTCCAGGACATGTTCTACTCACTTGTCTCCAAGAATTTACCCCAGTGAAGTGTGAATTCAGGTCACATGACTCCCCATGTTGTCCTCTGCTTACCTGGCTCAATATCTTCAACTCAGAGGTGTTCTCTTTTGGATGAGGATACTTACTGTACCCTGTTGATTGGCAAAAAGGGTCCAGATTTCCTTTCTAATTTCTAATCCTATCTATACAACCAGAGGCCACAGCTGTTGCTACACGATTTCCAATCAGTGATGTCCTCTTTTAACCTCCCCTAAACCTCCCTCTTTCAAGATAATCTTTGCACACACAGAAACTCATCCTCAGAGGAACAGCTTGTGCCTCGTGTGATATCTTCAGCACTTAGTATGGTATTTGTTGAAGGAATGAACAAATGATTTACTAATGAACAAATATTGAATTATTCTAACAGAATCATGCACCCTAGTTCATTGAAATTCAATTTCTGCTGCATGATATGGGAGGGGCAGCAACACTACATCTTTATCTCAAAATTCAATGTCCTGCCTTTCAAATATAGAGTCAAGCATTCTTTCCTCCAAGAATTAGCGAGGCACCACAGTTATCCTCCTAGTCCAATTTTCTCCCACTGAGCAGGAAAAAAATCAAATCACTTAGGGCACCTCAGTGTCTAGCATTGATGGATTGTTCCCAACTAAGAGATGGCAAAATACATTCACTGCTTCTCCCAAACTCTACAGTCTTTAGAAGGCTACTTTCAATTTATCTGGAGCTATTCCTTACTAATTGTCTTATGGCATTTGTACATAATTCTTCTTTCCAATATTTTCTTCTGTAGTGCCTACTTTGAGTTTGAAATGCTTTTAACCAAGGCCCTGGGGAAGCAGGTGGGTACAAGCAAGCCCTGGAAAGTATGTCTAGCACTACTTCTTTTCAAAAGTTACAGATTTTCTTTGCTTTTGTTAAATAACAAAATTAAAATAAGCATTATCCAGCCCTAAAATATGAAATAAAAATAATCCACTTTTTATTTATTTTAAACATAGACCACATTCAATATTCTTCCCAGAGAAGCAAACTACAAAGAGGCCAGATTATAAATTAGTGAAGCAGATTCTACTCTAATAGTCAATTTGCCTGGATCCTTGGGAAAAACATAATTTGTCTCAGCTTTTTCTATACATTAAGTGAAAATCAGACCTTTTCTTCCTAACTGAGAAAGAATCGCAGTGACTGGTCAGATGGGCGTGAAGCATCTGCATTTCTTAATAGCACTGAGTGTCAGTTTACTTAACCAGTAACAGCTTTTTGACATCTCTTGTACATGATTCCTCTTTCAAACATTTTCTTCTATAGAGCCTACATTAAGGATGAAAAGCTTTTAACTAAGTGTACAGAGAAGAGAGGCAGCCTTTTTAATCATTTATAGAAAGGAATTAATAACAAACATTTTTAAAACATCCATAATTAAAACAATTCATGCTCTAGGAAAAAAAAAATCCATTACTCTCCTACGGGGGGAGAGAGAGGCACCAAGCCAGAACAAGGCAAAGTCCTATGAGCCAGGCCTTCTTCCAGGCTCTGTCCACTGCACTTTTCATTTGAATTCCCACACTTGCCCTTTGATGCAGTTTTATTAGGCCCATTTTATATATTAATAAGAACTAAATCTTGAAGACACCCAGCACAGCATTTTAGTAAGATACAATTAAATATTTTTAATACTATCACTTTCAAAAGTAACATGGGTAAGATTTTGAATCTTCTGTAATCAGTAATGTGGCTTCTCTTTCTGGGTTGGGTCTAATATTATGGCCCAAAGGAAGGGGTCAGGGTAGGTCGATCTCAAGGAAGGAAAGGCTCTGACTCAGAAAAGTCACAGTCAGAAAGTAAGAGGAGAGAGTGCACACGGAGTGTGCAAAGAGGAAGGAAGCAAAGAAAGGGAGGGAAACAGTCATCTCTGTGTCAGGGTTTCCCCTTCAATGTTCTGCTCGTGTCTCCCCACCCGCCAGACTGACCCAATGTCCCAGAGCAGTCCTGAGGTGAAAGCCAAAAACACTGAGATTATAAGGAATTCTGGACTGGAGAAGACAAAATACTATTAATATTACTTGTTAAACAAACTGATACTCTGCGTCATTAAGAACTACAAGTGTTTCATGCCCATCATATCCCCAATCACAATTCTTTCTCAGCTAGGAAGAAAACGCCTGATTTTCACTTAATATATGGAGAAAGCTGAGAAGTTAGGTGTTTTTCCCAAAGATCTGGGCAAATTAGTCATTAGAACAGAATCTGTCTTCCCTGATTTATAAACTGATCCTCTTGTAGTTTGCTCATTATTTTCCCCATGCTACACTTGTAGCTGGAGAAAGGAGACTACATCTCCAGGTGAGCCCCTCCTCCATCTACTGTGGCCAGTTGTGCAGCATAGTTAAGCTAAGAGAAAGCCTGAGTTTATGATCCCAAGTTGTGCTTGCCTTCCATGTAGTGAGAAAAAGATTCAGAAGGCCCTGAATACTTCTTGGTAGTTGAGCAAAGTGGTCGAGAATCTGACCAGGAAACTTCCTAGAGGGAGTTGCTACACGAAGTGCAAAGTCACATTATCACTGGAGAGGCCGGTGAGGCTGTGGAACTCAGATGGGGCCATCGACAGGGAGGAGCCTCTGAGCCCAGAGAAGAGGCCAGGAGCTCACCAGCTGCAGATGCACCCGGTGTGAGCAGTGGCCAGGTAAACAAGGAGCAGTATCATGGCACAGGTGAGCAGGGACCTAGAGGGTAAACCAAAGACCTACATGCAGAGTCATCATAAAAATGTCCACTCAGAGGGAAGAACTCTAAAATCTGAACATTTATCTACAAGTGCCAGCATTTTCAATCATTTGTATTATAGAAAGGAATTAATAATAAATATTTTCAAAACATCCACAATTAAAGCAACTCACACTACACACAGAGTGACCACTCTGTACACAGTGTCTCATTAAACCCAGTAACACTGAGAAATCATTCAAGGCTTTCTCTGCAACTCAGTAGGGCACCTGATGATGATGAGATTTGTTTTAGGAAGGAAACTACTTAGGAATCAAACTACATTTTTCTTTGCACATTTCAGCCATGGCGTGAATAAATGTGAAGCCCAATTACAATATGATTACAAAGACAGCCAATGAAACATAAAGTCCATAAAACAAAGAGACCACCTGGAGATTTTCCTTCAATCAGTGAGATCATTAGCCTCAGACAACTATGTCAAAGCGAAAACATGAATACATCCTCACTGCTTTACCATAACATGGTTCAAGATTATAAAACATTCATTCTCGGTTCTGTGGTCTTAACACTCTTAGAAAAGTAATATGGAGATTCCTCAAAGAACTAAAAGTAGAACTACCATTTGATCCAGCAATCCCACTACTGAGCATCTACCCAAAGGAAAAAAAGACATTCTATAACAAAGACATCTGCACTTGAATGTTTATAGCAGCACAATTCACAATTGTAAAGATGTGGAAACAACCCAAGTGCCCATCAATCCATGAGTGGATTAATAAAATGTGGTATATATATACCATGTACCATGGTATACTCCATGTATACTATGGAGTACTAGTCAGCCATAAAAAGCAGTGGTGAATTAATACCTCTGTATTATCCTGGATGGAGCTAGAGCCCATTCTTCAAAGCAAAGTATCACAAGAATGGAAAAACAAGCACCACATGTACTCACCATTAAATCGGTACTAATTGGTCAACACTGCTGTGCACATATGGAAGTAACATTCATCGGGTGTCACGCAGGTGAGAGGGGGAGGAGGGGATGGGTAAATTCACACCATTGGGTGCAGTGCACACTTTTGGGGGTATGGGCACACTTGTAGCTCTGACTCAGGTGGTGCAAAGGCAATATATGTAACCAAAGTGTTTGTACCCACATAATATTCTGAAATTAAAAAAATGGGATGGAGAGGCATGGTGCTAGTCATTTGATATACCCAGCACCCTCTAGCTCCTGATCCCCTCTCTCCCTTCACCACCCTGCTATGTGCCCGGTGGGGGCTGACTCCCAAGGATTACATCACCCAGGTTCCCTTTCCAGCTGGCTTACAGCTGGGTTTAGCAAATGGGAGAACCCAGCAGGAGATCCAAGAGTGGGAGGATAGAGAGGTTGGGGTATTTCTGTGCCCTGGGTCTCTGGAAGTAGCTGTGTCCCTCCATCACTACAATTCCCACTGGGCAGACATCATTCAGGTCTCCAGCTCCAACTGGGCTCCAGTAACACTATTTCCTTCAGCCCTAATTGTGGCTATGGCTTCCCACTGGTGGTTGGTCTCTGGTTGCCTCTCACCATGCTTGGTCTGTTCCCTCCGTCTGGCCCACACCTCTATCAAGGGTCCATTCATTAAAGGCTCTTCATTTGAATGAAAAAAAAATTCTTAGAAATGAAACTTTACCATTAACAATATCTTCTCCAAGATCATATTCTAGACAGTCAACCCTTTCTAAGTTTTCTGCCAAATGTCAACCACTATGCAAACTTTTTTTTCTAGGCAAGTTGCTTTATATAAAATAAAATGTTGAGTTAAGTGGATTGTGATTCAACAGAATGGACTTCAAAAACAAGACTTGCTGTGAATAAATAGATAATAATTATCATCCAATCACAATTAAAGGAAGATCGTGTGTTTACTAGATAAGATGAGAATTTTGCTGTGTATAATATATATAGAGAGATAGATAGATAGATAGGACAGGAAATTGTTCTATTCAAATTGTGAGAGGTGAAAGGCAATGGTCCAAAAACGAAAACTATAGACACATGCATGCCTTATTTTATTGTACTTTTCTTTATTGTACTTTACAGATATTGTGCTTTTTATAAATTGAAGGTTTGTGACAACCTTGTGTTGGGCAAGACTATTGGCACCATTTTTCCAACAGCATGTGCTCACTTTGTATCTCTGTGTTACATTTTGGTAATTCTTGTAATATTTGAAACATTTTCGTTTTTATTATATCTGTTATGGTGATCTGTGATAAGTGATCTTTGATGTTACTATTGTAAATCCTTAGGGGAGCCACAAACTGCTCCCATATAAGACTGTGAACTTAATTGATAAATGTTGTGTATATTCTGACTGCTCCACCACCTGGCTGTTGCCCCATCTCTCCCCCTCTCCTTGGGCCTCCCAACTCCCTGAGACACAACAATATTGAAATTAGGCCAATTAATAACCATTAATTACCTCTACATATTCAAGTAAAAGAAAGAGTCATACCTCTCTCACTTTAAATTAAAAGCTAGAAATGATTAAGCATGTCAAAAGCTAAGACAGGAAAAAAGTTAGGACTCTTGCACCAAACAGTTAGCCAAGTTGTGAATGCACAGGAAAAGTTCTTGAAGGAAATTAAAAATGCTACTTCATGGAACACATGAATGATAATAAAGCAAAATAGCCTTATTGGTGATATGAAGAAAGTTTTAGAGGTCTGGATAGAAGATCAAACCAGCCACAACATTCCCTTAGGTCAAAGCCTAATCCAGAGCAACACCCTAACTCTTCAACTCTATGAAGGGCTGAAAGAGGTGAGGAAGCTCCAGAAGAAAAGTTTGAAGATGACAGAGGTTGGTTCATGAAGTTTAAGGAAAGAAGCTGTCTCTTTTATTATGATTTATTTATTTACTTTTTTAGAGATGAGGTCTCACTATGTTGCTTAGGTTGGTCTTGAACTCCTGGCCTGAAGAGATCCTCCTGCCTTGGCCACCCATAGTGTGGGGACTATAGGTGTAAGCCACTGCTCGCAGCCCAAACAAGCTGTCTCTGTAACATAAAGGTGTAAGGTGAAGAAGCAAGTGCTGATGGAGAAGCTGAAGCAAGTTATCAGAAGACATAGCCAAGATATTTAATGAAGGTGGCTGCACTAAACAACAGATTTTCAATGTATATGAACTAGCCTTCTATTGGAAGAAGATGCCATCTAGGACTTTCACAGAGAAAAGTCAATGCCTAGCTTCAAAGCTTCAAAGGACAGGTTGACTGTCTTGTTAGGGGCTAATGTAGCTGATGCCTTTAAGTTGAAGCCAATGCTCACTTACCATTCTGAAAATCCTAGGGTCCTTAAGAATTATGCTAAATCTACCTGTGCTCTAGAAATGGAACAACAAAGCCTGGATGACAGCACATCCGTTTGCAGCAAGGTCTATTGAATATTTTAAGCCTACTGTTGAGAACTACTGCTCAGAAAAAAGTTTCCTTTCCAAATATTACTGCTCATTCATAATGCACCTCATCACCCAAGAGCTCTGATGGAGATGTACAAGGAGATTAATGTTGTTTTCATGCTTTCCAACAAAACATCCATTCTGTAGCCCATGGGTCAAGAAGTCATTTCAACTTTCAAGTCTTACTATTAGAGAAATACATTTTGTAAGGCTATAGCTGCCATACATAGTCATTCTTCTGATGGATCTGGCCAAAGTAAATTGAAAACCTTCAGGAAAGTATTCATCAATCTAGAGGTCATTAAGAACATTCGTGATTCATAGGAGAAGGTCAAAATATCAACATTAACAGGAGTTTGGAAGAAATTGATTCCAACTCTCATGAATGACTTTGAGGGGTTTAAGACTTCATGGAGTAAATAATTGCAGATGTGGTGGAAATAGCAAGAGAACTAGAATTAGAAGTGGAGCCTGAAGATGTGACTGAATTGCCTCAATCTCATGATAAAACTTGAATGGCTGAGGAGTTGCTGTTTATAAACGAGCAAAGAAAGTGACTTGTTGAGATAAAATCTTCTCCTGGTGAAGATACTGTGAACATTATGAAATTGACAACAAAAATTTAGAATATTACATAAATTTAGTTGATAAAGCAGCAGAAGGGTTTGAGAAGGGCCTTCGATTTTGAAAGCAGTTGTACTGCTGGTAAAATGCTATCAAACAGCATCACATGCTACAGAGAAATCTTTCATGTAAGGAAGAATCAATCAGTGTGGCAAACTCCATTGTTAAGTCTTCTTTTCAGAAATTGGCACAACCACTCCAACCTTCAGCAGCCACCACCCTGATCAGTCAGCAGCCATCAACATTAAGACAAGACCCTCCACTAGCAGAAAATTACAAATTGCTAAAGGCTCAGATGATCCTTAATATGTTTTAGCAATAAAATATGTTTAATTAAAGTATGTGCATCATTTTTTAGACATAATGCTATTGCAAACTAATAGACTACAGTATAGTGCAAACATAGCTTTTATGTGTACTGGGAAACAAAAAAAAATTGTGTGACTTCCTTTATTGCAAAGTTCACTTGGTCTGGAACTAAACCTGCAATATCTCCAAGGTATGTTTGTATTTTTGTAAGTTCTAGGAGATATCACTCATGTATTCATTCAAGAAACATTTACTGAGCCCGTACTATGTTCCAGGTACTTCCCTAGGCACTAGCAATGAGGCAGTAGAAATACAGAAAGCACCTTCTCTGAAGAAATCAATGTTCTAGTTGAGGAGACAAACAATAAATAATTATACAAAATATATGTCTGAGAGTAATAAACACTATAAAGTTAAAATAGAGCAGGGTCAGAGGAGAATAGGGAGGGGGGCAGGAATTTTATAGAGAAAAGTCCTCTCTGACAAGTTTCTATTTGCGTAGAGCTCTAAGGAGAAATTCAACATAAGATCAAGAGGAATAGGAACATTCCAGGCAGAGGAAATAGTAAGGACAAAGGTCCTCAGGTGGACATGACTTTGGGATGTTTGAAGAATAGCTAATGGGCCAGCATGGCTGGAATAGAGTAAGTGAAAGCCTGGTAGGAAATGAGTCAGAAGGTCACAAAGGTGAGTTCACATGAGATCTTATAGGCCAAAGTAAGACACTGGATTATATTCTAAGTGTGATAGGAAGAAATTATATTCTAAGGATTATATTCTAAGTGTGATTCAAAGAAATGACAGAATTCTGTATCTATTTAAAAGGAAAAAACCACTCTGACCACTGTATGAAGAATAGGTTGTAATGGGAAAGGTAGGAACAGGCAGAATAGCTAGGTGGTTATTGCAGTAGCTCAGGAAGAAAATGGTAGTCACTCAGACCAAGGCAGTGGCAGAGAAGGTGATGAGAAGTGGTCAGATTTGTGATATATTTTTAAGACTGAGCCAACAGAACTTGCCAATAAATTGAACATTAGATGTGAGAGAAAAAGAAATCCAGATTGACTCCTAGGATTTAGCTGGAGAAGCAGATAAATGGTGGTGTTATTGACCACAATGGAGAATACTCAGGAAGGGTCTGATTGTGAAGATAGAGAAATGTGCATGTTTTAGATTTGTTTACTTTGAGATATCTATTAGACTTCCCAGTAAAGGTGTTGAGTTGACTATTGGATAAAAGACTGTGGATTCAAGAGAGACAGGTACTGGAGATAAAAATTTGAATTATGAGCCTATGGGCCTGAACTAAATCACCTGGAGAGTGCGTGCAAATAGAGAAGAGAGGTCGTGAAGGGCTGAGCCCTTGGCCGTGCAAATGGACAGACTGGGGAATGCAAAGGAACCAGCCAACGAGACTGAGAGTAGGCAGCCAGTCACGTAGAAGAGACGGAGAAACTAAGAGAAGAAATTCTTTCAAAAAGGAAGGCATAATCATCATTACCTAATGCTGCTGAGAGGTTGAGTAGGCTAAGGCCTGAGATTTAAACATTGGATTTGGCCATAGGAAGCCTATTCATGATTGACGAAAACAGTTTCAGTGGAGGGGTCAGAACAAAAGCCTGATTAAATGGGTTAAAGTGAGATTGATACCAGAGGTGTGAGTTTGAGCTAAGGATAAGAAAGAGAAATAAAACTGTCTTTATTAATGGAAGATACAATTGAGTACATTGAAAAACCAAAATAATATGCAAAGTATTGTAATCAATAAGAGAGATCCAGCTATACGGCTGGATGTAGAATCAATATATAAGAATCAATAGGGTTAATATACACGAAAACAAACAAAAAGTAAATTCTGTATAGGAAAACAGGCCATTTTCAATAGCAACAAAAAAATAAGGTGTTTAAGAAGAAAATTGTAAAACTTCATTAGAAGACATTAAAGGCCTGAATAAATCAAGAGGTAAGCCATGCTCACGAATAGAGTTTTGTAAAGATGTCCATTTTTCCCATTTTAATGGGATACTTCAATGCAATTCCAATCAAGTTCTCAGTGAGGTTTCTCATCAAATACAACAAGCCAATAGTAGATTTATATGGGTATGCAAAGGCTCAAGAACAGCCATGATGGTTTTGAAGAAAAAAAACAGATGACAAGACTCATAAAACTGTAGTAATTTTTACAGGGTATGGCAGTGGTGCAAGAATAGACAACTAGATCAATGAAACAGAATAAAGAGCTCATAAGCAGACCCAAATCTACATGGAGATTTGATATCTGATATATGACATGATTACTGATCAGCAAGGAAAGAAAAAACTATTCGATATAAAATGCTGGGTCAGTTATTTATTCAAACTGAAAAAAGAAGTGAACTGGATTGTTACCTAACTATGTGCAAAAATCAACTTCAGACACAATGAAGCCCTAAATGTAACAGGCAAATTTTAAATCATCTAGAATAAATTGTGAGAATATACTTAATATATTTATGATTTCAAGACAGAGTAGGATTTCTGAAACAAGACACAGAAAGAAAGAGAGAGAGAGAGGGAGGGAGGGAGGGAGGAAGGAAGGAAGAAAAAAATTAACATATTTGACTACATTTGAATTTTAAACTTCTGTGATTCAAAAGATGCCACAAAGTTAAAACACATGTCACAGCCTGGAATAACATATTTGCAATGAATATATTTAACAAAACATTAGCATCCATAATATATAAGGAATTCCAATATATCAATAAGAAAAATAACCTAATAGAAAAATGGACAAAAGCTTTATGTAGATATTTCAAAGAAGAAGGCCTCCAAAAGGCCAATAAACATATACTTAGATGCTCTATCTCACTAATAGTCAGAGAAATGCACATTGAAACCATACTATAAGACTTCTCACTCATGGTCTTAGCAAAAATCAAAAAGTTTAATACTACCAAGAGATGACAAGAATGTAGAGAAGCAAGAACATCTTATTCACTGCTTGTGAGAGTGAAAATTGAAACAACCCCTTTGGGCAGCAATTTGACAATATCTTGCCAAGTCAAAGGTACATCCACGCTATGACTCAGCATTTAGCTCCTGGTTATATATCCCTGAGAAACTCTTACAGGAGTGCACAATGGAGACAGATAAAGGAGTATTTGCTACAACATTATTATAGCAAAATGTTGGTACAACGTAAATGTACATGAACAGGAAAATGAATAACTGAATTATAGTATATTTATATAATGTATTAATACAGCAGTGAAAATGAATTATGAGGTACCCATTTCAAAACTTAAACAAATAACCTTGTGCAAAAAAAGAACAAGTTGCAGAAGTCTGTGTACAAAGTTTAATAACATAAAACAATAATATATGGAGATATAAAAGAACACCCAAATCAGTACAGTGCCTGTGTTAGATTGATTCTGCAAAAAGCAGACCCCAAGACAGATTAGTTGTGCAAGAAACTTATTAGGGGAAATGGCTGTGAAGGATATAGGGGAAGAAGCAGGAGGAGGCAGGAAGAACCTTCACACCACAATGCAGGTCTCACACCTGTGAACAGAAAAAGGGAAAGAAGAAGGTGGCAGGAGTCTTAAACTGCAGCAGTGGTCTAAGGAAGTTGTGGCCAGGCTGATGAGGAGTCCTTGAGCCAAAGTCATCTCTTAGGGAAATTCTGCATGAACAAAAATGGGCCTGAACTTGTATCCCCATTTTGCTTAGTCCTTGCTGGGGGCAAATACAGTGGTAAGTCCAGCAGGGAATCAGCTGGGACCATCACCAACTTTGCTCCCCGCAGTGGGAGATCTGAGTGGCCCCATTTTCATAGTGCCACATTAGCACTCTCTGGAGTAGGGAGTAAGGGGAGGGCAGCGGTAGATGGGGTTCAGGAGAGAGATAAAGGAGCTCTAAAATGTTTGTAATAGTTTACTTTTGGAACTGGGTAGTGGAGACAAAGATGTTCACTGTGTCCTTCTCTTTATTTTGTGGGGGGTGGGTGAAAAAGGAAGAATGGAAAGTTAAGAAGTTGAAGCAAGGCTTTCATGGAATTTTGCTATGAAGTGGAGCCCAGGAACAGGATTAAGGAATAAGAGCTACTGTAGCTTTCTTGATGCTGGTCTGGTTGATTGGGAAAATTTATTTTTTTTTTATTTTTTTTTATTTTTTAATTTATTTTTTAAATTTCAGAATATCATTAGGGTACAACACTTTGGCCATACACATTGCCCCTGTTCTGCCCGTGTCAGAGCCACAATCGCGGTCATCTCCCAAACGTTGCAGGACCAAAGCCCTTGAGTGCTGAGAGAGGATGAGCCCCAGTACACAAAAGGAAAGAGTTGGCCCTAAATAGTAGTAAAGAACGATTATCCACCCTTGAAAGACTGAATTTATGAATAAAGGTGAAGGTAGAAGAATGGATTTTGCAGTGAGAAAATGAGGAAGTTCTCTAATGGCTATTATTTTCTCAGCAAAATAAGAAGCAAGCTGACTGGCTGAGGCTGAGAAAGAAGAAAGTGGTTTTGGAGGTTTGGGGAGAGTGGAATCGCCAGGGAGTTCTGAGGGTTCACTTGAGGTTTGTGGTCAGCGATTTAAAACGATACCAGTCAGCAAGGCTGTGTGCTTTCTGCTGGCCATATGCAGCTGCTCAGATGCAGTCCAGAGGGAGGAGACGTGGGTTTAACCAACGTGAGGTTTTGCCAAGAAAGTACAATGAAGAGAGAGAAAGATGAGGGATTTGAGGGTTCAGGGAAAGGCAGTATTACAGAGATGGGCTTTGGGAAGTGAGGATGCAATTGTGAAAATGGAGAACAATTGGCAAAACACTTGGGAAAGTAAGGGATTGGAGGTGCCAGCATGGAGTCAAAGAATGATTGGGGACAGTAGAAAGGTAAGAAATGGTGGTTAGAGCACAGGATGTTGTGATTCCAGAGGTAGCTGGAAGTGGCTGGAAGTCAGATCTAAGAGTTCAAAGTTTAGGATCTGACCATGGAGTAGGGGTTTGAGGTGGGTTAGAGCAAAGGAATATCACAGGTGAGGACATGAAGGAACCCAGAGGCCAGGGTATGGGAAGGTTGTCTGAAGTCACTTCACGTAATAACGATAGTAGTGGTGGAGAAAATAGGGAAGCAAGTGCTCAAATAGTGAATGAGTGGACATGATTAAAAGACCCATGGATAACTTCAACAAAAAAGGGGAGTGGGTAGGATTAATTGGAAAGTATAAAATGTTGTTCCATGAGAGCAATTTTGTTGTAGTTATTAGTCTTATTTGGAGATGTTTGAGAATTATTTCTTGCTTTACATTTTATTATGAAAAATTTCAAACATAACACTGGAAAGACTAGTATAATGACCACCCAAATACCCACTTCTTAGATTGGAAAATTGCTAAATATTGGCATATTACTTGTTTTAATTTTATTTGTTTATTTTTAAATTTTTTATTTTTTTGTTGCACTGACATTGAGATATTTTACAGTAAATTTCAGACATCAAGCATTTTACTTCTAAATATTAATATATCCATATGCCTCTCTAAATATAAGAACATTTTCCAATATAACTGTATATCATTATCATACCTAAAAAATTTAACAATTATTCCTTAACAGCATCTAATGCCAATTCCATATTCAGATTTCTCCAATTATTCCAAAAATATTTTGTACATCTTGTTTGCTCAAAGCCGGACACAATCACGAACCAGCATTGCATTCAATTGCCATGTCTCTTAAATTTCTTTGTGAAGAACAGTAATCCTTTTCCCAAAATACACACACACTCACACACACACACACACACTTTTTTTTCCTTATGACATTGATTTGTTAAATAAAAATCCAGGCCAGATCTATAGAATGTCCCACCTTGTGGATTTATCTGATTGTTTTCTTATGGTATCATTTAATTCTTTTTCCTTTCCTCTATATTTTATGTAAGCTGGAAGTCAGATCTAAAAGCTTTATTAGTTTTAGTTAAGAATTTCTGGCAAAAATAGTTCGTAGGCAATGCTGTGAATTTCATATTGCATCCTATCAGGAGCCACATAATATCTAGTTGTCCCACTATTTTTGATGCTAAGATTGATCTTCATGAGAACAATAAATAACCGGGATCATACCTTACAAATATCCTGAAATGTAAACCTCTTAGGTTTGTCCAGAAAAAAGTCCAGTAACCAAAAGTATAAAGCAAATACAAAAGGTTGGAGACCCACTGTTTCAGAAGGTTACAGAGTTTTTGATACTGAAGGACTCACAAGCCAGAGAGTGCTTTATAGTCATTGTTATTGGAATTGCAAGACTTTCATGTGTGGAAAATTGTGGAGAATTGGAGGAAGTTATGCACTATTTTATCCCCTTCCATTTTAATCTAAGCCTGAAACTAAATGATGACGAGAATATATTATAGATCCCCCTTAACCACCCTTAAAAAAATTCATGGACAAGGCTGAGTATAATTTTGTAATACTACTGTATGCTAGCAAAACAACTGTGTCTTGGGTTGCATCTTAAAAATAACAATGAGTGTTTGTAGAGGTTCTTGCTGCTTTTTGTAAAAAGCCTGGGAGGGCAAAGGCCAAAAAAAGACACATAATTAAGATGCATTTTATATAGTACGTCGAGGAGCTATTGGAAAGTAGCAATAGTTCCTAAAATACAGAAGATGATTTCAGCATTCACTTGGCTAGCATAGACAGCAAAAATTAATTTGCAACACACATTTTCTGTCCCTAGATTTTTGACGCTGGGCAAGCAAATATGAATTTAATCAACACAGTATAGAGGTTTTCTACCCGCTAACAGCGATTACCTGGTGTATTTTGACCACTTATTTTAGGAAGCAGAAGGAGGCTTTCTTCCCCTAAGGGCTACCTGATCCTGTTAATATCAGTATGATTGTCAATGGCCAGGCCGGAAAGACACTCAGAATCCATTGCCAGGCCTATGCATGAGAGATGTCCACTGTGTGTTCTTCAATCAAAAGGCATATTCAGAGATGATCAAGATTCTCATATGGCTCGTGCTAGTCTGGTTCTGTTCTATAGTAACAGCATCACATAATACTAACACAGGCTATATCTGGGTCAAGAAGAATTGTTTCTAAACCCAATTGCATTTCTGAATTGCCAGGGAGCTAATAAAAATTATAAATCCCCAGGCTTCATATGAATTTGATTATATTGATGAATTTATGAAGGTACAAGCCCAGGGTGGAGAGTTCTGTATTAGTTGAACCCATTTATAGGGCAGATCCCCACAAAAAATAGGATGGTTTACCTCCTTTCCTTTGGTTTCTCAACTATAGGAACCGTGGCTAATTATCAGTTCAGTTTCTGTCCCTTCTGGTCAGACTAAATACTAGAAGTTCCTAAAGAAGATTTTGTACCCTGGACCCCTTCTCTACAAATGGAAATTATTGCTGGCATATCTTGAACTGCTGTCGAAAATTCTGTTATGCACAAATACGCAGTCTGCACTGCACTAGAAGAGTAAGAAATACAGCATCTTAAAAAAAATCAGATTTATATTTGACCTTTCTTTGTCACTTAGATTCAGTGGGTCCTTTAAAAGCAACATGTTGCTGGATTTACTGTTTTATCCCAATTTATTGATCTCCATCTTTTAGTCGGTAAATTCAGTTTGCTCACAATTGTCTTGAAAAGTAATATAAAGTTGTCCCTCGATGTATGTGGGGAATAGGTTCCAGGACCTCAGCATATACCAAAATCCCCACACACTGAAGTCTTGCAGTGGCCCTGCGGAACCCACATGTAGGAAAAACTGGCCCTCCATATACGAGAGTTGGAAATCCTACAAATACTGTTATTTTCCATCCACATTTGGTTGAAAAACATCCACCTATAAGTGGACCCACACAGTTCAAACCCACGTTGTTCAAGAGTCAAATGTAGTTCATTTTACTTTCCATCTTCTTTATGTTTATCACTTATAACTTTTGTTATTTCCATTTGTCCACCTTGTTACTTTTGTAGTCTGGGCCAATTTTTTTTTTCATTCCCTCTCCTCTGCCTGTTAACATTAATTTGTTCTATGCTCTTCAAATTGGCATATATTATACATTTTCAATGAACACATAAAACTTAATAACTCTTACCCCCATCAAGACATTTTTATTGCCAACATTGCTCCAACTCTGGAAATGAAACTTGAGATTGCTTTTCTTCCCAACTCTAACGCCCTTCCCTTACTTCTGCCTTCGTCTTCTTCCTGGACGTTGCCAAGATAATTTAGAATTTCAGCTCTAGGCTGTCGCTGAGTTTTTTCTCATATGCCTCTTCTGTTTTAAGGTTTACTTAGCACTTGCATTATCATTTTGCATTAATATTCTCATTATCCATTGAGAGAGAGAGAGAGACATTGTTAATTGACCTTTCTTCTTGAGAAAAGAAAAATTTACCTTCTTTACCATATCACTAATATTTTCTAGTTATCCATTCCATTTTTATTTTTGATAATATTCCTTCTCAAAAATTTTCTCCAGATGGTGTCCATGAGTGGTATACCCTCTATTTGCCCTGATAGACAATATCTTATCCATATATATATAAATCTTAGATTACACTCCATCTCTCTCTAAAGACTTCATTCCAGCTCTCAGCTGATCTGATGCTAGTCTTCCTTCACTCACAACTTGTTCTTTAGATCTAGAAATCTAAACATTTTCTGGTGAAAATGGGTATGTCCAAGTATGTGGCTATTTTATTATTATTAAGCTAAGCCTGAGCCCTGTAAATCCTTTCAATATATATCAAGTCTTTTTCTCACTGTTTTTTCTAAGCATAGGGAAACTTTCTTCTAGAAATACTTGATTTTTGCTTCACCTCACTGCCCCCCATCTGGATCTTGTCCACTGTTTGGAAGTCCTATTACTCGCAAGTTAAGCTCCCTGAACTCATCTTCCGAGTCTATATATTTCCTTCCTGATTTCCACCTCTGTCCTTTTGCTCTACATGGTAAGATACGGCTTTCATTTACCATCCAGAATTCTCAGCAATGAATAGTCTGTTTTCAGTTCACCTAGTGAGTTTTTAATTTTAGAAATTACAGAATTTTTTTTAATATCCAGAAAGGGTTTTTTCTATGATCTTATTGCATGTCCTTGAGGGTTCTCGTTATTTTTTGTTGTTGTTGTTAAAGTTTGTGTAGTTTTTTGTTTGTTTGTTTGTTTGTTTATTTCCAGTCTTCTATTAGCTCTTGATCATTGGAGCCACCTTCTCTGGTTACTGAGCTTGGACTTTTTCCCGAAGTCACCGTAGCCTCTTAAGCAGAGCAATTTTTTTTTCCTTCTACATCTCCAAAATATACCCTAAATACAAGCACTTCTCACCATCCCCACTGCTAAAACCATAGTGCAATTCACCACCGTCTCTTGATCTGGTCTCCAGCTACTATGTTTGCCTTGCCCCTCCCGACAACAGCCAGAAGGATCCTTTTAAAATTTGAAGTCAGA
The DNA here is from genome assembly GCA_023783475.1 of Daubentonia madagascariensis. Lineage (NCBI taxonomy): Eukaryota > Metazoa > Chordata > Mammalia > Primates > Daubentoniidae > Daubentonia > Daubentonia madagascariensis. The sequence continues at coordinate 7,538,952 of JAKFHU010002220.1, forward strand.
TCATGTTACTCCTCTGCTCCTTTTCCTGCAAAGGCTTCCCATTTCACTCACAGTAAAAGCCAAAGTCCTTGCAACGTCCTGTAAAGGCCCACACGGTCTGGCCTTAGTTATCTCCTTCTTCGGTTGCTTTGCCACAGTCCTCTGCTGTGACCAGCAGTGACACTCCCTTGTTTATCTTAATTAAAGAGACCAGAGAGGCTCCTGTGGGAGGGTCTTTGCACTGGCTGTTCCATTTTCCTGGAGAGCTCTTCTGAGTTGTCTAACTCAACCACCACTTTCAATTCCTTGCTCAGATGGCATCTTCTCAATTAGGCCTGTCCTGACTATTTTAAGCTGTAATTTATTCTGCCCTACCCCATATTTTTATCCTTTTTTAACTATAAAAGCATTCTTTCATATTTTATCCCTTTTATGTTGCTTTATGTGTTCTGTTTTCATCTTTACCATGTTACATAAATTACATATTTATTATGTTTATAATTTATTGTCTGTCTCTCCTGCTGGAATACAAGCTCCATGAGGCAGACACGTTTGTATTTTCTCCACTGATGTGTCCCAAGTGCCTATCACAGTGTCTGGAACACACTGGCTGTTTAACACATATTTTTTGAATGAATATTGAATAAATGATTTTTTAAAATTATTCTTTGTGCTATTTATTTCCTCAAATGTCTGGCAATCCTAGAATATCCATTCATATTTATGAGTGAAGACAGCTGGCCTGGGTTTTCTCTGCAAGTACAAAGGTCTGTTTCCCTTAATGGGCGGACTGGCTGCAAGCAAGCCTTTATCAGGGTGCTCAGAGATGGAGCAGGCACGTACAGGTGGACCACACGCAACCCCCACCTCAACCTGCACAGTCTCACTCATTAGGCTAAAATGATGAGGACTGGATCCTTCTGTGTCTACACCAACACAACACCTTAACAGAGCAATTAATTTCTTTCAAGCACAGTTCTATATGAGTTTAGCCTAAGGGTGAAAACATAAGACCAGGACCTCTGGTTGCATGTTGGTGATGGAGGGATACAAGAAGGAAAGATGGAGGAGATAAGACTAGCACCTCTGTCCTCAAGATTCTCTTCAAATGACCATTCCAATGGGTTCCTTGCAACTTTCGTTCTATCTATATGCTGTCTTCAAGTCTGTGAGTGAGGAACCATCCTCCAGAAGGGATAATTCTCCACTTCAAACTTCCGTGTGTGTTTGGGATGAAGTGCCTTCCATTCTGATTTATTCCTCAATACACTCCATCTATTTTCAATCTTCCAAAAATTCTCTAACTTGCCTGGTTTGCTGATGCTCCAGCCCACATCACCTTCTTTTCTGCTTATAATGACTCTATTCTTTTTTATATATTCTAACTAGCAACACCAAAGAATTTAGTGAGAGGGTTGAATACGAAAATGTTTAGTCCACTAACTAGAGCCAGAAGCCAGAGGGATCTCTGAGGAAACAGCACCACTTATTAGGAAAAGAAGAAAATGTTTATCTGACATAGATAAAATTCTTAAGTTTCGCTTCAGTTTCTTTTTTTAAACACAAGTAAAATTATATTTAACATATTGAATTTTAATTTAATACTTTTAAACATCCAAGAAGAAACTTCCTATGTGCACACTAGAAAATGTAATCATTGTGATTCCTGAGCCATTCTTACACAACAGATCATGGTCATCATCTATGCTGTCTTCAAAACAATGTACAAAAAGGTGTGAGATGCAATTAAGACATTAGAATGATTCCGCCATTCACACACACCACTATGTCCATACTCACACATTTGATGTATGTGTCATATTAACTTGCATATCTGGTTTACTGCAGAATTCTTTATAAAGGTTATATAAATTCTTTAGTTTAATATGGTCTTTGTATTTGCAATCTCAAAAGACAATGGCAAAATTGATTTTTATAACAAACTCTTCCATTTAAAAACACAATGTATTTTATCTTTGGAGATAACCACAAAATGATAAACTGACAGTTTTTAAATGTATGTCAAATTTCTTTTGTGATCACCAAATTGAAAAATATTTCTAAATGCATTCCCTGGTGATAACTGATAGCGGCTTTGGTATTCTCACATCTCTGATTCAAATACATCAGAAATCTAAAGAAATACACTTCAGAATAAATTTCTTGAAGGTGAATAATTTCTTATAGATTTAATTTATTCTAGTGGTTCAACTGCTCCTGTTTCCCCAAGTTAATTGTAAAATAGAACAAACATGAACTGGATTACATTACAACAAAAGTGACACCAGAGCCTATGATGTTATACATGAATAGGAACTGCAGGCACAGTCTCTCTAGGAAAAGCACAGGTTGTTGCCATGAAGATGGAGACTGCTCTGGAAAGAGAATGTGAAGCTCTCCAAGTGATAATTTATAAAGTTTCTTCAAGGCATTGGTCAAAACTATTCTTACCTTAAAACCAATGAAACAGCAATGTTCATTAACAAAGTAGGTGGATGCCTACTTGACTTAATTTGAAGGTTGCTCTAAGCTCTCCCTTTTAATGTAGTGCCATGGTACTTGAAATTCACAAAATGCAACCCGTTCCTTTGAATCTTTCAGGAGGTTCCTAATAAATATTTCAAAGTTTCTTGGGAGAATAGATGGAGCTTAGAGCTAGGAGAGATCTTAAGATCATGTATGCCTGATTTTTGCCCCCAGTTATTAGCTATATCTCTAACAAGTTACATAACCTCACTGTTCCATTTAAGGCTCTTATGAGTAAGACCATGTGGTATTTTTCTTTCTGTGCCTGGCTTATTTCACTTAACATAATGTCCTCCGGGTTCATTCGTGTTGTCACAAATGGAAGGATTTCCTTCCTTTTCATAGTGCATTCATCCATCAATGGACACTTACTTTGTTTCCATATCTTGGCTATTGTGAAATAATGCTGCAATGAACATGAGGGTAAAGACTGCTAGATTTCTTGGTTCCATGCCCAGAGAGAAAAAAAGTTATATTTTGGTAGCTCCTCTTCTCAGGCCAGACCATCCGTTCAATTCCTGGGTCACCAGCAAGCAATCCTGAGCCCAGTGTTCACCTTAGCCAAGTATAGGTACTTGACTTAGTACCTATAGCCAAGGGGAGCATGGCTACACAGGCAGGAGGTCCATCCAAAGGGCTCAAGCATCAGGGCAGCAGCAGGAAATGAAAGTCTCTGGTACACTTTCTTAATCACATTTTCTCATCTGCAAAATCAGCAATCTATTTCACAAATTTTCCTTGGGATTAAGGTATTTTATTGACTTTCTACTTAAACAAACTTAGAATGGCATATTGCCCTTCAGTGCTTTTTCAGCAAATGCCACAGACTTAACTCATTTAATATAATGGACAACACTGATGGTGCTTGTCTTCACACTTAATCTTCATTTCAATATTAGCATACACAAGAGTTAGCTCCATAGTATATAGATACTGCCTGACTTCTTGGGACACCTTATTGAGACCATCTTATTTTAATGGCTCATATTTGTAGAACATTTTACAGTTTACAAAGTGCTCTAGCATTAACACCATAATATCGTATAGTAATCTGTGGTGGCAGTGGACATTGCATAGGCTTCCCTTCCAAGGCTTTGCATTCCTATTTCTGCTGAATCTCTGCTGCTCTGCAGCCAGAGCTCCGTTCACCTGGGCCTGTTATACCAGTGCTGCTTCTCTAAGGGCAAAGGCCACCAGATGCATAATTCATGATTTGATCTTTAAAATGATCAAAATAACTCCATATGTAATCCCGAGTGTTAACCATTAAAGAAAAAAAATTACTCAGTGATATTTGTTAAAGTATGGTAAGGCAGACTTTATTCAGGACCATCACAATAGTTATAGGGACCACCGCAATGGGATTTTGCAGTGGGGGACAGAGATTGGGCTCAACTCTGAATGCAGCATAGGCAAGGGGGAATTAATAGCCAAGGAGCAGTATGGAGGTCAGAGGATGGAAGGTTACCAAGAGGAAATATCAGGGGAAACGGGGATTCTGACTAAACTGACCTCACAGGATTCTTGCTAAAGGCAGGCCAGGGTGATCAGACATCACCTGGGGGATGGTGGAGGTTGAGGAACCTGATTAGATATTGAGGGTGGGTGGTTCTTGCTAAACTGACCTGGCAGGGTTCTTTGCTAAAACTGTATTTTACAAGGAAGTGCACAGATGGGCCTAGGAGAAGGTTCAGAAGCATGACTAATGTTTGGTCAAGCAGGGAATCTTTGCCATTACTGGAAAAAAAAAAAATGCAGGATAGGGATGCTCTGAGAAGTCAGGGGACTGGAGAAGCAGTGCCCGGTTCTAAAGCAAAGGAAGAAACTGAAGACGTCAATATAGTTAACAATCCACCTTGTAGTTTCTCTATTATCCAAAGAACAAGAGGTTTGCTCTTCCTTATTTCAAACCTCTCAATGTCTCCCACTATTGGTAAAAATCTTGGGCAATTATTACCATATTTGCATTACCTTAGGGGTGAAAAAGTAGCCTGTAGTCTTCTTACATCTGCTTTGTAGGACCAGATACCCTGCAAAAGGTGAGCTCTTTAAAGACCCACCTGCAAATTGTTGCCATCCTTTTCCTCTGTGGGTTCCTCCTATTTAGAAAAGGAACCCAACATGTAATTGGACCCATGAATTCTATCCTGTGGATTCTCCTTTAAGTATAAATTTTAGGGACATAGTATAAAAGCAATCTAATAGCAACTTGTGTTGGATGTGCTTCTTATTAGCTTCTCAGTTTCCGAACTCATCAAATATTGAAGTTCTTGGAGGAAAACCCAACCCTCCAGAACCTGAAACATTTATTTGGAACTACTCTCAGAATGTAAAGAGGTACGACAGGAAAGAAAAACAAGTCACTACAACCACAATGTCTTTTTCTCCCAGAATGTGTGTTCTGAAAAGGACATACTGAGGGATGGTCAAATGGTGTCCTGCCTCTCCATGTCTTTTGTTCTCCAGCCCCTTGGAATGCCCCTGCCTGTGTGTAAATGGCAGCAAGTGTAAAATTACTGCCTACTGCAGGGAAACCACTCTCTGTGGACTCAGAAGTAATGAGAACCAGAGCTGAACTGTCTCTGTCCCCAGATAAGGGTGCAACTTGTGCTTGTCATCTAACCGCTTGATCTTAAAATGGGATCATAGAGTAATACCTGATCTGCTTACTTCAATACACTGTTTCAGGCACAAAATAGGATCATATATGTGAAATTATTTTGAAAAGCGAAGATCTGCTATGCAAAATCAGGAATGAAGTGAAGGTAGGATTTTTTTTTTTCAAAACCCAAGAATAACATTATTTCTGCTCTTAGACACTGAAGAGAAACATCTATTCTAAGGAATTTTCTTTCCTTGGATATTAGCAGTTTGGGAAAGAATGTTTGTCCTGTGGTGTGTTCTCGCTCCATCATCCCACCGGGCCCCTTAGGCTTCTGCTTACACTTTCCTCGATGCGCTTGAAGATTTTACTGACATCTTCCTCAAGGCCCCTTTGCCTTCTGACTGCAGCCCAGTCGCAGAGCCAGTGCTACAGGTATTAAGGTTTTGTTACCGCAGCATCCACAGCATCATTTGGAGCTACTTGATTGGAATCTGGAGGACTCACTCTCAAGATGTCTCGCTCACTTACTCAGCAAGTTGGTGCTGGCCATCAGCTACAAGCTCACTTAGGACATGGCCCTGTCCATGTGGGCCCCCCGCAGCCTGCTTAGGCCTCCTTATGGCATAGCAGCCACGTGCCAAGAGTGAGCATCCCAAGAGACAGAAAGAGGAAGTTGCTCGTTTCCTACCACTTGGGACTGGAAAGTGCCCTAGTGTCCTTTCTACCCTCTTCTGTCTTTCTCTTGTCTTATCACTTCGGCAGAACCACCCAGAATGATGATGTATTATTAATATAATGATGATAGTAAAGATTCTTAGCTTATGCTTGACTTTAATGGGAATGCTTCCAATGTTTCCAATGGAACATAATGATGGAGTTGTCACTGACATATATTTATTTTATGATGATAAAGAAGTATCCATCTATTTCTATTTTACTAAGATGTTTTATCAAGAATAAATATCAGATTTTTGTCAGATGCCTTTTTGGCACCAATGAAGATGATCATATGATTTTTCTTTCTTAATCTAGTAAAATGATGAATTATATTAAAATATTTTCAACTATTAAATCTTTCTTGCATTCCTTCCTAGAACAACCTGACTCGGTAATGGTGAGTTATTTTTTTAATATTGCATTATATTTATTTATATCATATTTCATTTTATGCATCTGTCTTTCCCACACCAAACCAAAAGGTGCTTGAGGTCAGAAGACATTTATTGTTTATTGTTTTCCCCAAGTCAAGTACAGTGACTGGTATGCAGTAGGTTCTTAGAAATATTTGCAGAATGAATTAAATAAATTACAGGCATTGCATAACTATTTATTGAAATCTTCTCAGCCTCATTTTCTGGAAAAGCATTGCAGAGTGATTAGCAGAATCTTGATTTATCACTCCATTTTCTCTGCTATGTGCATTGTTTGGTCAAGGTTGGTGTATCTGCAACCACAATGCTGCAAATGGGCAGATAGTCATTGTGCACAGGATTTATTTACAGGAGTCTTAATATTTGCAATCCATTCCTTATACACACATGCACACATCCCTGACCTGGCAAAGGATTATAACAGCACCTCTTATCAAATAGCCGATGGGACCACTATGTCAATGGCCAGTAGCTCCTAGTTGTTCCTGCTAAAAAAATGCCCTTTAATGTTTTCATTCCTACTATCTTTCCTAATACTATAGGGTTCTGAATCCCTGACTTTGTTCTTCATGCCTCAGTAGCCCGGCAGCAAGGAACTAAATTCAAATTGTAAATGTATCTGCCAGATTTCAGTATGTTTCCATGGATGAAGGTATGCTGATGAACTCCAAAAGTAGCCATAACCACTGTTTACATTACCACTGTTTACACTTTCAAAATAAATACATTTTTCAATATAAATAAGGCAAATGAAAGCCAGATAACTAAATTCAAGCCCTGATTCCAGACCTTTATTCATAGACTGACACATAAATGTTCAACACCACAGCAACTTCCATTGCAAACAGAATATTTTTAAATGATTAATAAAATTCCTAACAGAAACTAAAAACCAGAAATTAAGGAATTGCTAATACATGCTTATTGAAAAAAAGTCTATCTGTAAATTTTAAAGAGGTCCTATAAATTATTATAAAATTTAGAGTTGATGACCTCACTTTTAATCAAAATAAGCATTAAAACCTAATTTCACCATCTGAAAGAGTTAGAGCCTCTACAAACCATATATATCTTGTATATGACAGACACTCAATAATTAAATAATCCTAGAATTGAAATGGAAGATCCCTTAAGAGGACCAAATGAGAGAATATGGATGAAATACATATACAAGAACCTAACATAGGACCTGGCATGTTGTAGGTATACAGCGAATATTTGAATTGAATCCATTTCAGTTGTCATTGATTGAAAATAAATACTCAGATAAAATCTCTGCAGCAAGAAACATTTTTCACCATAACTGAGAGAAAACAGATATGCAAGTATGTATAATATATTAAACACACAGTAACGGTGTTGTGTAAGTAGACAGAGAACAGCACTGAGTTTAGAGTCAGAAGAACTAAGTTCAAGTCCCAGTTTTCCCCTTTATTAGCTGTCTGGTATTGGAAACTTCACATAACTTGTCTGAACTTTCATTTTCTTACTTGTAAGAATGGGAAGAATAGCATCTTATCACATATTTTGTAGGGTTATTATAAGTATAATCAAGTGAGATGATTCTTTGAATTATCTGAAGGTTATTTCACGATGAATTAGGTGACACATACATAATTTCTTATGTATGTAAGATATCTAAATCGAAGATAAATCTTAGATATCACAGTCATTGTTGTTATTGGGCCAGTATAATTTTACCCTCCAAACATTCTGAAGAGTAACTTTGGGAAATGACATATAAATTCATCTGCAGTATTATAGAAAATTTCAACAAGGATATTAAAATTAATACATGCTTGTAGTTTCTCAAATATTGTATTATAAGAATAATAAATCACTGCAAGTCAGATACAGCAGATAAATTTCACACTTAACACAGTGAATGATTGAGGGTCCACGCAATTTTCATCAGAGAAATTCACTTAGGGCTTATAACCAAAAAGGTTCATACTAGCAAGTAGAGAGCATTATAACAGTGACCTTTAAACCATTCAGTGACTCACTGGAGAAGTTCCTCAATTCTGGGACAGTTTTGCAAACATTTTTAAAATAACAGACAAATTGGCTAATATGTAAAATATAAATCAGCTTTGGGAAGGCTGATACAAATAATTTTGAAAAGAAATTATGTATGTGTCACCTAATTCATCGCGAAATAACTTTCAGAAAAACCTGCAGAGGCTTTAAACATAAAAGGCTAAATAACACATCAAGATAGCTTTGCAATAATTGGTCATTTTATTTTTCACAATAAAATGCTTAACTATGAAGCATGGTTTCCTAGTAACAACAGTAATACTAGGTAAATAAAACGGAATTCAGCTTACAGCAATCAGCAACCATTCAACTTCCAACGAAAGGGTGAAATCACTCGGATGCTTGCTTTTTCATTTCTATTACTATGAAAATGAAAAAAATGAAATTGACTTTCTAAATGTAGAATTATTTCTTCAAAATTTGGAGGAGACATTCAAGTGGTGCCCCAGTGTTCACAGTCTGAGCCCTTCCTAGTCAATGTGTAATTATCCCCAACAAGGCCATTCTTACCCAGTGAGAGAAGAAGGAGACTTAACATGGCATAAATTTTGAAGGGCTAAGGCCAGCCTTACCTCTATTCACCAATGTCTGAAATGCTATACTTAGGAGTCTTTGTTTTTGTTTGTCTAGGGGTGTTTTGGTTTTTTTGTTCTTATTTTTAATGTAAGGCTTTCTGATCCCCAAATTGTTAAATGCAAATGTTACAATAGGCACCCTAATGTTCATATGTTACAATATGTCCTAATGTTGGCAAACCCTTTGACCAAGTTAAATGTTGGACATGTATAAAAACTGTATTGAGAAAAAGAAGCAGAAACTGGTATATAAGAGGCAATAGTTATAAATAACTAAACTTGGTAGCTACTACTATTAAAATGCAATGGGGCTGTATTGCTCCATAATAACAAAGGCATTTAATGCTAAAATCATGACAAAATAAAGTAAGTCTGTAGATAGAATTTTTCTACTATACCTAAAAAAAAAATCTTTGGCTGGGCACAGTGGCTCACATACGTAATCCTAGCACTTTGGGAGGCCCAGGCGGGAGAATCGCTTGAGCCCAGGAGTTTGAGACCAGCCTGGAAAATAGCAAGACCCTATCTCTACAAAAAATAAGAAAAATTAGCCAGGTGTGGTGGCACACAACTGTAGTCCCAGCTACTCAGAAGGCTGAGGCAGGCGGATCACATGAGCCCAGGAGTTTGAGGCTGCAGTGAGCTATGCACTCATAGCTATGCAAAGTGATGCCACTGCACTCCAGCCCAGGCAACAGAGAGAGACCCTGTCTCAAAAAAAAAATCTTTGATCATCATAGCCAGTCATCTACCACCAATCACTGGCAGACAACAAAATGGTAAGTAAAGAAATAAAGTGGAAAAACTCAGATACAATCTCTTAAAAATGTTATGTTTATTGCTTTTGACATGTGGAAACAGGCATAAATGTCATATTTTCTATTAGAAAAATTATTGTTCCAGAGATGTAATGATGAAACTGATGCAAAACAGCAAAATACATGATATTGTATAGGAGGTGCATCATTTGGTCATGTTTGAGAATTACTGCCATTGGTATGGCAAGCACTGTTGGTTACCCACCCAAAATCCATTCCTCCCCAACCTACTTCCTTCGTGGAAGATCACTGTTTTGTTTCATTTGACTTGTCTACTTTACCTCTATGGTCAAGTGCTTAGAAAAGATATTCTAATTCCTAGCTGAGGAATAAATTTTGATTAGTCTATGCCAATCATGGCAATCCCTCGCCAGTGACTAGCTTAGAAATGGGCATGTGATACAATTCTGCTTAATAAGATATAAGATAGAAGTCTGCTGGGGCACCTTCTTCACTGATTTAAAAAACAAAAAGACATAGGAAAAAATACCCTCTTCTACTAGACAGTGTTTTCTGGGTATGATGCCTGGAACTATTGCAGCTGTCGTGTGACCAAGAAGAAAACTATCCTAAAGATGAGCCAGTACACTAAGGATGGCAAAGCATAAAAATGGAAAGACCCCAGATCTTTGATGTCATTGAGCTGCTAAATTAACCAATCCTGGAGCTGCCCTACCTCTGGGCTTATTATTATGTAAGATAATACATATTTTTACTAGTTAAGCCGATTGAGTCAGGATTTTCTATTATCTGCAGCCAAAAGCTAACTACTATAGAACTTACGTTAATCACAGCAAAGCATTTGAGAGGTCTCTTGTAATATCCTTGTGGATTTGATGGAGAAATGTGAAGGATAATTTAATTTGGTAGATTAATAGCTGGCTAAGTAATAGAGAAAGTCTTTAGTAGTATGTCTCAGAATTTATTTTGCCTTTAGCTTCTCCTGTTGAATCTTTTTATCAAACAACTGATAAACACAGAGATGACAGAAAACATGTAGATGACTTAGCAGAGGGGGATAACTAATACGCTAGATGGTAGAATGAAAACTCAAAATGGTTTTTCCCAAGGAATAATAGGAATGCCCAATGCTTCATCCTACCTTAACATTTTTCTCTCCAACTCTTACCCAACTCAGACGTCTTACACGTGAAGCTTTCACTTAGCCCTCACTCCTAAGCATAGTCTAACATACATGTCCAATCCCACTCCTGACCTTTGCATCTACCACTATCAGAGCACCCACCACACCATAATATTTATTTGTTTACTTATCTGTGTCTGCGACCTCCTGGAAAACGGAAACCATGCCTTATTCATTTTGTACCTTCCGTCCCTTGTTTGGTGCTGGTGATGGAATAAACATGTGCATGAATAAATAAGTGAGTGAAAAAATGAATGGATTGATTTAAAGAAGCCACTTCACTCATTTGAAGCTCAAAGAAAAGAACAAAAAAACAAAATTGGGAAGTTAATGCAAACTATTAACTAAAAACCAGGAAAAATCTGAGTTCAGATCCAAGTCAACCAGTGACTAAGAAACATTTCTGAGGCTGTTTGCTCTCCTGATGGAACCCCCTCTCTTTCACTTTTAGCTTGTTCACATATGTGTGCATACGTGCACTAACACAACAGAATGTTATAGATGGCCACCATTTTTCACGCTCTTCAAGACTCTCTTTGCAAGTGCACTAAATAGCTTGTACTATGCTTTAAACAACAATCACTGAGCATTTGCAGTTGCTGTAGGAAGCAGTAACCTGAACAGAATAACTTGGAACTCCAGCCTCTCTGAAAAGTCCTGTGTTATGATGATAACAATGTAAAGTACCTGGAATTACAACTACACCTCTATACATTGTAATTTTTTGTTCTTTTGAGGGACTGTTTAAAATATTTCACTTTCCAATGCCACTCCACGTCCACTCTTTCACTATTCATGCATGTAAACATGTTAAAACCCAAGATGTGAGGTTTATGCTAACTCTTAACCCTACACAACTTAATGTCAATTATATGGTTTCTGGAAAACTTAACAATTCCAAAGACAGTATATATGTTAAGAATTAAAAGATATCCAATTAACTGGAGGGGAAAATAGAGAATCATTGTTTTCAGAGAACAAAAAGGAAGCCAAAAGAATGATCTACCAATGTTTGGTTTTAATTCAAGGTCCCATTTACTAGAAATCACAAACAGGCTAATATAACAGTTGGCTAAATAATAAAAACCATAATATTAGGGTTTTATTTCAATATCAAAACCAGGCTCCAGGGTAGCTGCTGTACATGGAATGAGCCCTTGGTACACATTCTTGAACCTTCTCGTTGAGGTTGTAAAATTAAACTAAGAATTGGCATGAAATACGAACACTTGAAAATTCATGTATCGTCCCTAGAGAAGACAAATTTAAATTGTTACTTAGAATTTAGAAAGTGTGACTATAAAGCACTTGAGTAGTTATTTTCGTCTATGCTTAAATGATCCTGTCAAGAGGTCACTAGCCTCTGTTCTCCCAGACTACTCCCAGTAACCACTGCCTCCTTAAGCTCTGAGTGGAAATTGTTTATAAGAAATACAGTGTTCAGAAATATCCAAGATAATAGCTTCTCTGTGTCATGTCTTCTATGATTCACAGGAGTCTTCTGCTTTGTCACAATGCGTTAAATATAGAAAAGGGAAGAATGATTATTATACAATACTAAATGTATAAATGTGATGGAATATAGAAAAGAATCAAATATTAAATTTTAAAATGCACAGTACTAACTCACTGAGATCACACTCTATGTACTATTATATATTATATGCTATGTGTTGATTTTTTTAAAAAAATCACATTTATCAGCATGCACTCAAAAAATCTTATAATATCCTCTTAAGGGAAATATAATTGGACAGTTAAAAGAAGTGGTTCTCAACCCATTTGCCACCACAAAATATTCAACATGAACTATTCACATCACATTCCTATGGCCCTGATGCCAAATACAATGCAACTTTTGAGGAGCCTATAAATAGAGTCTGCAAATGGGAGTCTGGCCAGAGGTCAGATTCTGGAGATTTTAAAATATGGCTCCAAATTCTTTAGCACTCCTTCTGTCCAGAGGTGGGGTCTTTGCCCCTACACCATGAATTTGAGCAGGCTTGTGACTGCTTCAACAATAGAAGAGAGCGAAAGCAATGCTGGGTGACTTCTGAGGCTAGGTCAGAAAAGGACATGCATTTTCCACCTGGTTCTCTGAATTCTTGCTGTCGGGATGCTTCCTCCCAGGAAACTCCCTTTGGGACTCCAGGTGCCACGTTGTCAGAAGCCTAAGCCACATGGCAAGACCATACATAGGTGTTCTGATTGACAGTCCCAGAGGAAACGCATATTTGTGAGTGAAGAAGCCTCTAGATCAGTGGCTGTCAAATTTTAGCATGCATCAGAGTCAACGGGAGGGCTTGTTAAAACAATGGGAGGGCCCACTGTCAAAGTGTCTGATTCAGTAGATCTGGGGTGGGACTGGAAAATTTGCATTTTTAAAATTCCAGGTGATCTGGAAACAATGCTGTAGATGATTTCGGCCAACCATTGGTGAGACCCCCAACATCATGGAGCAGAGATAAACCATCCCTGCTCTGCTCTGTCCTGATTCCTGGCACACAAAATCCAGGAGTTATCCCACTTTTTCCCATTTCAGAAGATATATTAGGATGAAGTAAAATGACATTACAGAAAACTCTTAATTCATTCTAATGATTTTAAAAGTACAGGATCATAAACTTTCATGCTTTATTGATTAGCTTTAATTTTGTATGTGATGTAATACATCTCACAAGTGATTACAAAACATTACCGCTTTGCCACCATATCTGGGAGCCTCGCCTCGTTTAAGAGCATGGGCTTTGGGATCAGTCAGAGCTGTATTTGAATCTCACCTCAGCTACTTACAGGTTAGCACAGCAATTAATGGAGCAGGGGAGGGGCCTGTGGAATTTGTGTGCCTAGGTTTAAATTCCAGTCCTACCACCTTCTAGCTGTATGTGACCTGAAGCAAGATACTTAACCTTTCTAAGCCTCTATTTCTAAAAATGGCCTGAGAAGATTGCTGTGATCATTAAATGAGATAATGCCCTTAAAACAATGCCTGGCACGGAGAAGTCACTCCATAAATATCTTTTGAAATGGTATGTGCCCTTAGACAGTTTTTGTTTTTTAGAATTTACCTACAAAAGCAGGATAATAGTATCTACCTCATGGGGTGATCATAGGATTAAATAATAAATAAACAATAAGTGCTCAATAAATAGTAGCTATTATTATTATCATTATTACTATGAAATACGTATATACTTCCTGGTACAGAAAGCACAAGTCAGCAAGTTTTACTCTAATAAAAGAGAGCTTTCCTGTGAGGGGCGGGGTGGTAGCAATACACGAAGTATCTGAGCCTGGCGCTGATCAAGCAGTTATGGAGTAGATGATATTAAAAGTCTGATGTTAGAATCAAAGGGATTTCTGAAGTCTGTTCACATAGGCTCTGAAGCCAGAGTCTGAACTGCACCAAACCATCATAGATCCTGGCGACTGTCCTGGCAGTGTCAGGTCCGAGCAGCTGTGACCAAGCAACATGTACCTTTGTCGTTTCCCAGCCTCCAGCCTCTTCTCCTCTCTGTCCCCAAGTTCAGATTCCAGGCACCATTCCCACCAGCCCCTGTGCTAATGGATCATAAGATGAGCAGCAAATCCCTTGGAATAGTAAACAGTAATGAATATGTTACCGAATAACTGTGAAAGGATAAATTTCAGCAATGAAGAGGGACTTTTAAAAAACTAAGGACCTTTAGGGCCCCACAGAATATATCTATAGTATTGTAATGGTGGGTAAGAAGATTGCCACTTTTGAAACGAGATTTTTTCTGTTCAGTTAAAGCACAGTACATAAGACGCCACTTTCTCCCTAGCCTCGCCTATTATAAATTTGACAAGGCATAGATACAGCTTTCTTTAACAATATTTTCTTATGATATGTTTCCTTCTTCTTATAACTTCTATAATTGGTAGACTGCTGGAAGAAAATTTAGGTAAATATTTTTATTCTCTCTTGATGCAGAAGAACTTTCTAAACATAAAGAAATGAAAGGAATCACAAAATAAAAGATACATAGATTTGACTACACAAAAATTGAAACCTTCCATATGTCAGGAGACACCATAAGCTAAATTAAAACTGAGAAATAACATCAATCAACAAAGCATTTATATTCGTAACATAGAAATAATTTGTACAAATCAGTGAATAAAACTCTAGCATCCCAATAGAAATAAGGGCTAAAATATAAACAGATAATTTACCTTATTCATAGAAAAAGAATTGCAAACTATGTACCTTTCCCCCCCTTAGTGAATTAGCAAGATTTGAAAATATGTTAATATTTTATGCTGGTAAAGGTTCATTAAGGCCAGGATTCTTATACCCTCTCACAAAATTGGTCTAATTTTTCTGGAAAGTAATTTATATAAATAAATCAGAAATTGTAAATATGTTTCCAATTCTTGACCTAGTGAGCCTACATCTGAGGAAACTTGGAAAATTTTCCTAGGCAGTAACCAGAGTTTCAGTCAAAATTTAAGTACAAAGATGTTGACCATAGCTTTATTTATAACAGCAAAATTTGTGGAAAAACACACCCCCAACACTAAGGGGTAGAGTTTTGTATATTTATAGGAATATTATGGAATTTTTACACTTTCAAACAGTTCTTAATGATTCGGGAAAATGCATACCAAAACAAAAATTAGTGGAGAAAAAAAATCAAGATACAAAACAGGATATATGAGGGGTAGCTCTTGAAATTTTTTTGTAGTGGCTATTTGGAGAGCTGCATTGAAGGTTATTCTGAAATAGCATCTGGGCTCAGCAGGAAAGAAGTCTGTGATGACTAAATATCTGCCACGGGCAGGGAAGGTGGGGAGTGATCACACATGCATTCTCTCTGCCACCCTGAGTAGTATATACGACATGGTTCTAATCTCTTAGCATATATACGTGTGGAGGGTGTGTGTGTGTGTATGTGTGTGTGTGCATGTGTGTGTAAAATCACTATGTTGTAACAGTGATTCTCTTCAGATTGTGAGATTAGAGTGACCTGGTTTTCTTTTTTTTTTTTTTTTTTTTTAACTTTTTTGGTATTTTTCAAGCTTTCTATGATGCGGTTCAGGACACACTAGCCCAAAATATTGCACCTTGACATATTGCATATTTGAAGCTGAAGGAAGCTGAGAAATAACAGAGACAAGAAAGTCCCTCTTACCTTCCCCCGCCCTTCTGTCTTGAAGCAGGTTATGAAACCTAGGAAAGATTTTCTGACCTTCTCCTGAAGCAGGTCATAAGACACTCCTGTGAGAGGTGGCCTCCCTCCACCCAAAGGAAAGGCAAATCCTTATCTCTGAAGATAAAGGAATACAGAGAGGCATCTGAACGCACAGGCCTTGCTAATTTCCCCCAGTTTATTACACCCTCTTTGTCCTATTGTACATTCTCCACAACTTACCACTCTTCACCAAACCTAGCACATAAACACTCAGTTCTAACCACTTCTTCAGGTCTTCATTTCATTTATTTTACAAAAGCTCCCATGTCACATAAAACTTATATTAAATAAATTTGTATGCTTTTATCTTGTTAATCTGTCTTTTGTTACAGGAGCCCTAGCCAATGAACCTAAGCTGAGTAGAAGAAAAAGACGTTTTTCTTTCCCTACATCTATATTGAGCACATAATGGTTTTATATTAATTTTTGTTTAGATCTTCAAATTGTTCAAGTGAGGTTTTAATTGGAATATTACATTCATTCTGGGGAAGGCTACAGGAGTGGGAGAATAAAAACACATGCAGATAAATTTTGTAGAGATTTTGCATGTGTTTTTGTTTCTTTTTCCAGAAGGGAAATGTATTATTAGAGTTAAGAATATCTTTCCTAGTACAGGTTAGCTCTAAATCTCTTTAAATTTGGTTATGAATAAGAATGTGACTTTTTATCTCCTATAAAAATCCAAGCACTTGAAAGAAAGTTTCTGTGAATGAACTAAAAAAAAAGAATCAATTTTTATCAGTATAAATAGCCAAAGGGCCTGGAACTAATGAGACCATATTTGAAAGTGCCAGTCTTACGGTGAGCTTTTAAAATTTTAAAGCAATGAATGATTCTTTTAGTGTCTTTTACTAGTTTGTATACTGCTGAGTCATTCCCACTCTTGAAGCTGATTTGGATATTTCCACAGCTCAGATTTCTTTGCAGAGAGTACTTACCAGGTGAAGACGCAAGTGTGGCTGCAAGGCTGAATTTCTTCCACCTCGTGAGGCTGCCTCAGAATTGGAAACCACAAGCTTCCCGGAGTCAGGGACAAAGGGCCCAGATCCAGCTCTCGCTTTAATTAGCTCTGTGACACGAAACAAGTCATTTTCTCTGTTCTCTTTCAGCTTTGCCATATTTATAATATGAAAATATACTGTTACCACCCTCCAGAGAATAACATAGGAGGATAAATTGGGTAAAAGATGTGAGATGTATGAGCTGGCGGGAGGCCATCTTCCCTACTGGGTCTTACTCCCAGATGACCAAGTACAAATCCCTCCTAAGGTGTGTTAACTGATAATTAGGATGTTAACTAGCAGCCAAGCAGTCAGCAATATTTGAGCTTCTAAAAGTAAATTAAGTGGTATTGTCCCAAATTTCAGAATTAGAGAGTATCAGCAAGACGTCCACTGCTGACTCCAGGGAGCTTTGGGGGAGGATGTCCACTGTAGTTTCCCACAGCCTCCCACAGTTCTCTTGAAACTGAAATCCATGAAGACAATTATCCCTTGCCTTCTACTAACTCACATTCGACCATGGGTGAGTGACTTTGTCACCTTGCTCACAGTTCATGTTTGCCTTCCCCTGCACCTTCAACATGCTCTCAGGTTCCCAGAAACACCAGAATAAGTATTAAGATGAATCACCAGTACCCTGAGTGGGAACGGTCTTTGTATGAGAATTAGTTATTGGATAAGGTCCACATAGATAGTGTCTTCTTGATAAAAACCTAAATATGCCAAGATACTCAAAATCCACAGGGAAAAGTTTGACCAATGTGATTTATTAAATCTAAAGATTTTTTTTCCTGTGGCAAAAACTCTATCAACAAAGTCAAAAACACAACCACAAACTCAAAGTAGTCCATCAGGACACCCATAAATTAATTTTTTTGAGAACACTTCACTGACCCCCTCAATCTAAATCAAGACCCCCATTACATTATGCCATCACCCCTTTATCTTTCTTTCCTTACTGTGTCTGTACCTATAGCAGCATTTAACAAATGATCACTCTGGGCAGATACTGAGCTACATGCTACCTATTCATGCACAGACAAAAGAACAACATGACAAGAGTTATGCTGGGCTGCATTACATCACTTTTGGAATGATTTCTATTTCCAGATTGTAGACTATTTTTTTTAATTATCTAAACTCAAATAGCCCAAAGCATGAAGAGTCTTGCTTCCTATTTATTTAAATGTTAATAAAATACATAAGCCAGATAATTTGGTTTTATATATAAAAATACTTTGATTACATTAAAACTATTAATATATTCTATTTCTTCTTATTAGGTGGAAGGTTTGCTTTGAATACATTTTAGAAATGTAATATAAAACCAACCAAAAATATACACATGTAAGAAAGCATGTGATGTGGCATTTTATGTAAAATTAAAAATATTGCTGAAACTTGATTCTTTGTCACAAAGGTAACTATTTCTTTGTGACTTAAGTTTAATAATGTTACCATGGAGCATTAAAAAGAAAAGAAGCTTATCCAACATAACTAACCTTTAAAAATTTTTTAAATGTTGTCTGTTATGTGTGTCTTAAAAAAGAAAATATTTATTTACACTAAAATCGATTTATTAGAGACAAACTATCCATTCTCTGTTTTACTTGACAGAAGTAATATTTTTCCAGTTGTGCAGCCTTCTAAACAGTGGACATCATCCTCCACACAAGGAATAGTAAACCTAAATTTCCCTTCTTTTTTGTTTCTCTTAACTCCAAGGTATTACTATGATTTCTTGGGGAAAAAAAAAAAAAGCCAAATCTTGAATCATCTTAAGACGAAGTCACAGGTAATTCAGAAATTGTTTTACTTATGTTGGTTATACTACATTCATTTATGTGGTATGGTTCTATACTTGCAACAAGTTAAGTGACCCTGCCTCAGGCCAACCAAGCAAGGGGTTAAACCCCTACCCCAGGTTGTTCTGAAACTGCTGCCAACAAAGCACCCATCAGGCTCCATGGAACAGCAGGAGCACCTCACAGCCACGTAGATGAGCATAACTGGCAGCAGGGCAGGTGCAAGTGTACAAGCCAGCAGCAGGGACATTAGTGGAATAAACCAGAGGGGGAGTAGGAAGGTACAGACAGGTGTGAGGCTGAATCTGGGCTTTGGCACATGTGTTCTTTGTGTGAATGACTTGATCTGGTGGCAACTCTTGTCTCACCTTGGACTGGAAGTTTTTCAGTTGAAGTGGGGCAGTCTGCAATGCCCTGCTATACTGCATAAAGCCACGAAGATGGGCTTTCTTTTCCCACGTGGCCCAATGTCCACTCTTTATAACAGGCCTCCTTTGTAGGAGACTTGGGACACCAGAAATGCAGATTGAGGGAATTATCTGAACAATTCATATAAAGGCAAAAGTGCTCTCACTTGCTGACCTGCCCTCCCCTCCCCGTTCACCTCTTTGTTCTGATCAGTCTCAACCTCCCTGAGTGAATATAAAGCCAGACTTAAGCATGATCATAAATACCAGGCTAAATTTTAGTTTGACAAATTTGGAGAATAAAGTCAATGATTTAGGAAGTAGGCTTCATGTGAGTCTTTTAGGACAGTATGGGAACGAGTCACACATTATTCCTTCCTTTATCACATCTATCTAAAAGAATAATGAAACACTTAAAATGTGTATATTCCTATCAAAACAAGCATGTATTGAGTATCTACTATGTACCAGGTCCCATCCAAAACTCAAAGGTCATTTGATTTGGTAGGAGAGATAGACATGTTAGTGAAAATGTATTTCCACAGTGGGTGATGGGTGCAACCTTAGGGGTAATAACAAGATACAAACAAACACACCAAAAAAGGATGGTCAGATCTAACCCAGATGTTTGGGAAGGCCCCTGGGTCAATCTTTGACCTGAGTCTTTGGGTTGAGCAGAAGTCTGCTTTGCAGATGCAGGTGGGTGGCAATTCCAGGCGCAGGAAGGGCACGTCCAAGGTGCAGGTGAATGGAGCAAGGACAATGCACTCAGTGACTGCAACATACACTCCTTACTCAACATGGGGATAAGGTGCAGTGTGAGGAGGAGAGGGGTGGAAGTTTTCATCAGCCAATCTAAGCCTTTGACTCCTTTCTGTAAGCAAAGGGTGGTTGTGGAAAAATTTAAACAAGGATTCAAACTGCAGATTAAAATGAGTATTGTGGAGGCAAAGAGGGGCATAGATTAAAGGGGATACAGACTGGGCACAGGGAGGCCAGCTAAGGAGCCAACCGTTAAAGCTCGTGGGGAGATGTTGGGAGCCTGAGATGACTTTAAGTGATGAAAAGGTGATTTTAAAAGGAAAAGTGTTGGGTCGTTAAGTCCCAAAATGAGTTGTACTAAAGCCGAGTGCTATATGGTGTTCAGAGAAAGGAGAGCAATGGATTAGAGAGGGTGAGATGCTGTCTGCGCAAGGAGAGGAGAGGGGAGAGAAGGTGAGGGGGTACATGTGCAAAGGCATCTATTGCTTCACATCTAATTGGAAATGATGCCCTTTCCTTGGAACTACATTAAAACCTGTCATCATGGTTTGAACTGGAAATAAACGTAGCAATAAATTCAAATGTTTTTTGGAAGAAAGATAGAAAGAAAGGATAGAAAAACTCATTTTATGTAAGTTAATCTTTTTTTTTTAGATGGGGTCTCACTCTGTCACCCAGTGGCATAATAGCAGCTCACTGCAGCCTCCATCTTATGGGCTCAAGGATCCTCCCGCCTCAGCTTCCTGAATAACTGGGACTACAGGCCCTCTTGTGCCCCCTGCCCAGCTAATTATTTTATTTATTGTGGCGGGGGCGGGGGGGTTCTCACTATGTTGCCCAGGCTGGTCTGGAACTCCTGGCCTCAAGCAATCTTCCTGCCTTGGCCTCCCAAAGTGCTGGGATTACAGGTGTGAGCCACTGCACCCAGCCTATATAAATTAATATTCTATCCCTGCAGCACATGTTCTGCGGCTAGGATACCAGGACTAAAACTCTCTACTCCCCAGTCTTCTTAGGCCAGTCTTAGAGGCAAGGAGGATTCAAACCACCTGTTCGGCTTCCCTATAATCCCTCTGGGAACAGAATGAGTATCAGATCTTTTAGAAACATTTTCACAGTCAACCCTGCCCTTTCCTTTAGGAATCTGTCAAAATCCTCCGGCAACATCTCTTCAGGGGTAATTGTGTTCTGATCTTCCGCCCTTGGCTCCAGACTAACATGCTCTTTTCCAAGTGGAATGAAGTCCTGTGTGAATTTTCTCCACCTGGACCTGAAAGAACAAACTAGGCCTCCACCTGCTCGCTGGTCCTCTCTCAGATCTGTATTTTAGGAAGCTCATTCTGGATGCTGAAGAGAATAAACTGGAGAGAGACAAGAGCAGTGAGCAGGTAACAGTTGCCTAGAGTAGGTGGTGGCTACAGTGATGAGGAGAAATGAATAGTTTTGAAAACTATTTATCAGGATTTCGGGGGTAGATTGTGCGTGATGAGCAAGAAGGAAGAGTCAAGGAAAACTCTCAGGCTTTTGATCCAAGCGCTTGGGTAGATGGTGTTTCCATTTATTGAGCTAAGGGACATAGGGTTCAGGAAGTTCAATTGTAGACCTGTAGGTAGAGATGTTCGGTAGTTTGGATATAAACATCTGGAGGTCCAGAGAAAAATCTGAACTGAAAAAAATAATTCTGGTGTCATCAGCATGCAGATAGCACTGTAAGGATCTCCCTGGGAGAGTGAATTGAGTGCAAATAACCAGACCCCAGAGGAACACCTATATTTTAAAAGTTAGAGAGGAAGAGAGGCCTTTGGCAATGAACAAGAAACTCTACTGGAGAGGTAGGAGACAAACCAGGAGAGTAAAACTCATGGAAATATACATGAAAGAGAGCATCATCAACACTGTAAAATGCTGCTGAGAAGTCAAACAAGATGACTACTAAAAAGTGTTTATTAGATTTAGGGACACAGAGGCCACTGATGACCTTGGAGAGAGTAGTTTTAATGAAGTGGCAAGAGCAGAAAACAAATTACAGTGCCTTGTACAGAAAGTATAAAGAAGAAATGGAGAGACCAAGGATATACAGTTTTTTCACTGAGTTTGCCCATGAAGGAGAGGAGGGCAAAAGAGTCAGTGAAGAGAGACATTGTCTTACTTTATTTTCTGCTGCTTATAGCAGAGTACCTGAAAGTGGGTAATTTATAAGGAAAAGGAATTTATATCTTACAGTTCTGGAGGCGAGAAGTCCAAGATTAAGGGGCCACATCTGATGAGGGCCTTCTTGCTGGTGGGGACTCTCCGCAGAGTCCCAAGGTGGTGCAGGGCATCACATGGTTAGGGGCTGAGTGTGCTAGCTCAGGTCTTTCTTCCTCTTCTTTCTAAAGACACCAGTCCCGCCCCCCTGATAATTCATTAGTCCATTAACCCATCAATCCATTGATTCATGAATGTATTAATCCATTCATGAGGGCAGAGCCCTCATGACACAATCACCTCGCAAAGGGCCCACCTTCCAATGCTGCCACATTGGGGATTCAGTTTCAACATGAGTTTCATAGCAGACATGTAATAAAGATAGGGTATGACTGAGAAGACACGATACAGTAACAAAAATAATCAGAGAGCAATGTAGGAAATCAGAGTAAGGGAGCAACACTTGTGAGCTTCGGTGACTGCAAAGCAAGTACTGAATCTTCGTGGAAGTCAGGACGGTTGAACTCAAATGCTTGCTCTGGCACTTACCAAGTTTTCTCACCTGTAAAATGTGGATAATTCTTACTTTTTTGAGATCATCTATATAAAAGTATACTTGCCATCTAGTAAAAGTTTACCACACATTAGTTTCTCTTTTTTCCCCCTCCTTTTGTAGGCTAAAACAAAGGGGCAAAAGACTTTGGTACCAGAGCATGGAGATGTGAAACATAGAAACGTCGCATTTGAAAGAATGTTTTTATTTTTATATTTAAAATACACTACGAGCTATGATAATGTCATCTCATATGTATTTTACACCACTTTAAACTTTGTTCTGTTATTTCATTTTGTTCTCACAACAATTCTAAGAAGCAAGTAGGGCAGGTATTCTTATCCCTTGTTAGAGATAAAGAAACTGGGGCATGCTGAGGTTAAGGGACAGCCCATCCTCAGTTGTTAGCAGGGGAGGCTGGGCTAGAATGATCTCTGGAGTCAGTGCTTTCTTTAGGAGTCCTGTAATATGCAGATAAAAGCTAATTTTCAGTATCAGTAACACATCTAGAACGATAGGTGGGAAATGTTTTGCTGCTTACTTTTTAATTTTTGGAAATAAATACATCAGTTTAAGTTTCTCTCAGCTGGATTTCATATCCTTATCCCGACAACAACTAATTTCCTGGTATTGAATTCTCCTGGCTTCTGAGACTGGCCAAGTGCTAGCCTTTAAAGCAAAGGAGACCTAAGAGCAGAGAAATTTAGTTCTGCTATGCCTGCATCAGGGCTTGAGCCCCAGTGAAAACAATAAAGAAAAGAAAGCAATAAATCCATCCGAGAGTGACCCAGCAACCAGAGAGAGAAAGCTTAGGCAAAACATCGAGGAGAGAGGAGTTTTAGCAAAATGGAACTGCAAAAGAAGACTGATATCAACCCAAACCAAAATACTACTACCACTGCTGCTGCTACTACTACTACTACTAACAACAACAACAACAACAGTAACAGCAATACAGGGGAAAATTCAATTTCACACATACCAAGAAAAGGTATGGGCAAATTTGGTTTGTGGTGAGGGCTTTCTTCCTGGCTTGTAGATGCCCACCTTCTTGCTGTGCTCTCTCATGGCCTTTCCCCTGTACTTGGAGAAGAAAGAGAGCTCTCTGTTGTCCTTTCCTGCTCTAAAGAGGACACAGTCCTATTGGATTAGGGCTCTACCCTATGACCTCATTTAACCTTAATTACCTCCCTAAAGGCCTTGTCTCCAAATACCATCACATTGGTTAGGGCTTCAACACATGAATTTTTGGGGATGGGGGATGGGGGGTCACAATTCAGTCCATAATAGGAATAAAAATCTATAATGTTCAAACTAAAAAATATAATACCCAAATGAGTAACCTGAAAAATCAAGTGGAAGAAATTGTTGAAAAAAAAGATAAAGGAGAAATTACAAAGGGCTAGAAATTATGAGAAAAAAACATGAGACTAGGTAGACAGATTTAGGACACCTAGCATGAGAATGACAGACGTTCCAGAAAAAAAAGTTACAGATCGAGGAGAGGCAGTGATTATGCACAAAAAAAAAACAATGTCCCTGAGTTAATGGAAGAGTATAAATTGTAAGTGCTCACCGAGTTCCATGGAGGAAACACAGGTAGTATGTCCAGGCAAAATTCCTGAACTCTTAAAAAAAAAAAACCAACTCTTACAAGATTTCAAATGATGGGATACTATCTAGGGAGAAAAGGACAGCCACTAAATAATCCTAAAAACATCCAAGATACCATTCACTAGCCAGGTTAAAGGTAAGATATTTGCCAAAAAGCAAGAATTCAGAGAACTCCCATTGAGAAGAGTATTGGAAATATAACCACAACCAGATAACAAATTAATAAGAAGAAAGACCTCAAGAAAAGGAAAGATAAAGATGAAAGGAAACAGCAGTGAATATTTGACCTGGCAACATGCATATTTTAAGATTAAATGGATGATAATTAGGAGTGTATAAAATATATCCTAAATAAGGATTCTTGTAATAACCCAGTGATGCTACAAGGGAAAGCCTATAATAGTATGGAAAGAAAGAAATTATCTCAGCAAAATCTAGGAAGTGGGGTGGTAGTGAAGAAAGGAGTGAGGTAAAGTTTTCTGGAAGTCACATCTATATGTAGGAGTTAGGAATGAGGGAAGTAAAAATATTCTAAAAATGCCTCTTTTGGGGCTGGATCAAAAGCTTTTCAGTAACTGGGGAAAATAATTTCTTGTTGTCACACAATGATATATAAATAGACGTTTATGAGTGTTAGAGAAAGGATAACTACTAGTTGAATGGTAAATTATAGGGGGATTTCTAAATTAAGTGGGGAGCAGAGGTAAGAAAGAAATTAATAGTAACATTATCAAATCACAAAAGATAATGAAAAGGAAAAAAGAAAGCTCAGAATAAAAAGTAATAGTTACTGCAGATGAAATAATAAAATATAATAATGATATGGTATAAAAATCTGCAGAAAAATATCAAACATGAATGGAGATGTAAAAATTCTTGTTAAAATATTAACAAATAGACCTCAGCAATGTATCAAAAGAAAATAATTCTCTCCAATCAAGTAGTATTTATTCTGGGATTTCAAGAATTGTTTAAAACTACTAATATAGTTCTTTACATTAACAAATTAAAGGAGAAAAACCAAACTATTCTATCAGTTGGTGCTAAAAATCCTTTGATAAAATTCAGGAGCTATTCTTTTTTTATTCTTAATAAAAACTCTAAGTAAAATAGCAATAAAAGGAACTACTTAAATATGACAAAAACCACTCACCAAAATGAATTGAAAATATCATTTCAAAGTTGTGAAATGACATAGCCTTCTACCCCCATTATTATGCAACACTGTTTTTAAGATTCTAGAAAATGCAATAAAACAAGAAAATCGAATAATTCTTTTAAATTAAAAAAAGATTAAAAACTTAGTTTATATATGCTGATGGCATTGTTGCACACCTAAAGAATATAAGACACCTTAGTGAAACACTACTAGAATTTAGTAAGAAATTTAGTAAGGTAGTTGAACACAATAAATGTACGAAAGGGAATTGACTTTTTTCTCTATTAGCAAAAGCTAGTAGAAATATTCCATTTATAATGACTATGAAAACTATTAAATAAAACATTTAGATATAAATTGAACAAAAATAATAAAGGACCTGCATAAAGAAAACTATAAAATGTTATTAAATGACATAAAAGAAGTTCTAAATAAATGGAAAGTGATTTTATATCCTTGCACAAGAAGACTTAATATCATTGAAATGCCAAGTCTCTTCACGTTAATAAATGCAAGAAATGAAATTCAAATTATACTTCCAATTTTGAAAGGATGAAAGGTTTGAATAATATGATACTAAAGTCAATATGGATGAATTCATGTCCAAGAATAGTGAAGAAAATTACTTAAAGGGTAGTGAAGAAGAGGGCTGGCCTAACAGGATATTAAAATATATCATAAAACCACTATAATCAAAACTGCATAGTACTGACACAGAAATGGACAAATATATCAATGAAACAGAAGAGAAAATCCTGAAATATATCCCAATATATAGGAGAATTTAATCTATTATGAAGATAGCATTTCACTCAGTGAAAAAAGGATGGTTTAAATAACCAATAATGTTGAAACATTCAATTATACATCTGGAAGGAATAGACTAATACCCTATATCACACAATTCTAAAACAAATTCTAAATGCATAAAATACTTGAATATAAAAAATGATATAATAACTATTTTGTAAAAGGGAAATTTGGCTTATACGTACAAACCAGGGATTGGAAAGACTTTTTAAACCAAATAGAAAGCCCAATGCTCTAAAAGCAAAGATGAACATACTTAACTAAATAAAAGTTTTAACTTTTGTAAGGCAAAAGATATGATAAGCCAAGTAAGTAGACTGATAAATAGATTTTTAAAATTTGTACAGATATAACATTAATATCTTCAATAAACAAAGAGGTCATACATATTCATGAAAGCATGATGGGAAAAGGATATGAATGTCTATTTATAGGAAGGCAAATCCAAATCCCCAGTATGCATATGAAAGGAAATTTTTTTCCATTTATTTTTATATGTATATATTCATGGGGTACAAGTGCAATTTTGGTACATTGATATATTGCATTGTGGTGGAGTCAGGGCCTTCGGTGCATACATTACGCAAGCAATGCACATTTTGCCCATCGAGCAACTTCCCATGATCCAACTCCTCCTACCTTCCACCCTCCAAGGCTCCACTATTCATCATTCCACACTCTGCTTCCATGTGTACACATTGTTTAGCTCCCACTTATAAGTGAGAACATGTGGTATTTGTCTTTCTGTATCTGAGTTGTTTCACTTAAAATAATGGCCTCCAGTTCCACCCATGTTGCTGCGAAAGACATGATTCCATTCTTTTTTTTTTATGGCTGAATAGTAACCCATTGTGTATATATACTACATTTTCTTTATCCAGTCCTCCATTGATGGACACTTAGGTTGATTCCGTATCTTTGCTATTTTGAATAGTGCTGTGATAAACGTATGAGTGCAAGTATCTATTTGATAGATTGATTTCTTTTCCACTGGGTACATACCCAGTAGTGGGATTGCTGGATCATATGATCATATGGTAGTTCTATTTTTAGTTCTTTGAGAAATCCCCATACTGTTTTCCATAGAGGTTGCATTAATTTACATTCCCACCACCAGTGTACAAGAGTTCTCTCTTCTTCACATCCTCACCAACATCTGATATTTTTTGTCTTTCTAGTAACAGCCACTCTGATTGGTGTAAGATGATATCTCATTGTGGTTTTAATTTGCATTTCTTTGATGGTTAGTGATGTTGAACTTTTGTTCATATGCTTGTTGGCCATTTGTTTGTCTTATTTTGAAAAATGTTTATTCATGTCCTTAGCTCACTTTTTTGTAGGGTTGTTTTTTTGTGGTTGTTGTTGAGTTATATGAGTTCCTCATGAATTCTGGATGTTAGACCCCTATTGGATGTATAGCTTGCAAATATTTTCTCCCATTGTGCAGGTTGTCTGTTCACTCTGTTGATTATTTCTTTTGCTGTGCAGAAGCTTTGTAGTTTAATTAAGTCCCCTTTGTCTTTGTCTATTTTTGTTTTTGTTGCCTGTGATTTTCAGGTCTTAGTCATGAATTCTCTGCCTAGACCAATATCCAGAAGAGTTTTCCCTAGGTTTTCTTTCAGTATTTTTATAGTTTCTGGTCTTACATTCAAGTCTTTAATCCACCTTGAGATGATTTTTGTATATGGTTAGAGATAGGGGTCCAGTTTCATTCTTCTGCATATGGCAATCCAATTTTCCCAGCACCATTTATTGTAAAGGGTGTCCTTTCCCCAGTGTATGTTCTTATCAACTTTGTCAAATATCAGCTGACTGTAAGTATGTGGCTTTATTTCTGGGTTCTCTTTTCTGTTCCATTGATCTGTGTTTCTATTTTTATACCAGTATCATACTGTTTTGGTTACTATAGCCTTGTAATATAATTTGAAGTCAGACAATGTGATGCCTCCAACTTTGTTCTTTTTGCTCAAGATTGCTTTGTCTATTCAGGCTGTTTTTGTTTCTGTATGAACTTTAGAATTGTTTTTTCTAATTATGTGAAAAATGATGTCGGTATTTTGATAGGGATTGCATTGAATCTGTAAGTTGCTTTGGACAGTATGGTCATTATAATGATATTGATTCTTTTGATCCATGAGTATGAAATGTTTTTCCATTTGTTTATGTCATCTACAATTTCTTTCATCAGTATTTTGTAGTTTTCCTTGTAGAGATTGTTCACCTCCTTGGTTAAATGTATGCCGAGGTGTTTTTTTTTTTTTTGTAGATATTGTAAATGGGATTGCCTTCTTCATTTGGTTCTCCGCTAGGTTGTTACTGGCGTGTATAAATGCTACTGATTGCTGTATGTTGATTTTGTATCCCAAAGCTTTACTGAATTCACATATCAAGTCTAAGAATTTTTTGGTGGAGTCTTTAGGGTTTTCTAGGTATAAGATCACATCATCATCAAAGAAAGATAATTGGATCTCCTCTTTTCCAATTTGGACACATTTGATTTCTTTCTCTTTCCTGATTGCTCTGGCAAGGAATTGCAGTATTATGTTGACTAAGAATGGTGAAAGTGGGGCTTCTTTGTCTTGTTCTATTTCTTAGGGGGAATGCTTTCAACTTTTCCCCATTACTTATGATTTGGCTATGGGTTTATCATATGTGGGCTTTATTATTTTGAAATATGTTCCTTCAAAAATATATTTTGAAATATATTCCTAGTTTGTTGAGGATTTTTTTCATGAAGGGATGCTGAGTTTTACTGAATGTTTTTTCTGCATCTATTGAGATGATCATATAATTTTTGTCCTAAATTTTGTTCATGTGATGTATCACATTTATTGATTTTTGTATGTTGAACCATCCTTGCATCCTTGGTATAAAACCCACTTGATCATGGTGTATTATCTTTTTGATGTGCTGTTGGATTCAATTTAATTTGCTAGTATTTTGTTGAGGAGTTTTGCATCTATGTTCATCAGGGATATTGGTCTGTAGTTTCCTTTTTTTGTTGTGTCCTTGTCTGCTTTTGGTATCAGGGCCTTGGTACCAGCCTTATAGAAAGAGGAAGAATTCCCTCCTTTGCAATTTTTTGAAGAACTTTATTAGTTCTTCTTTGTATGTTTGGTAAAATTCTGCTGTAAATCCATCTGTTCCTGGGCTGGTTTTATTGGGAGTGTTTTATTACTGATTCAATCTTGTTACTCATTTTTGGTCTGTTCAGGAGTTCTATTTCTTCCTGGTTCAATCATGGGAGGTTGTATGTTTCCAGGAATTTCTCCATTTCCTCTAGGCTTTCTAGTTTGTGAGCATATAGTTGTTCATAATAGTCTCTGATGATCTTTTGTGTTTCTGTGGTATCAGTTGCAATGTCTCCTTTTTCATTTTTGAATTTGTTTATTTGGATCTTCTCTCTACTTTTCCTTCTTAGTGGTTTATCAATTTTCTTTACCTTTTCAAAGAAATGACTTTTTGTTTCATTGATCCTTCATATTGTTTTTGTTTTGTTTTGTTTTTAATCTCTATTTCATTTAGTTCTGCTCTGACCTTTGTTACTTCTTTTCTTCTGCATCTTTGGGTTTGCTTTGTTCTTGCTTTTCTAGTTCCTTGAGATGTGGCATTAGGTTGTTAATTTTTATTTTTTCTACTTTTTTGATGTAGGCATTCAGCGCCATAAACTTCCCTTTTAGCATTACTTTTACTGTATCCCACAGGTTTTGGTATGTTGTGTTTTCATTTTTATTTATTTCAAAACTTTTTATATTTTCATCTTAATTTCTTCATTTACCCAGTGATCATTCAGGAACCTGTTGTTTAATTTCCATATATTTGTATAGTTTCTGAAGTCCCTCTTTGTATTGATTTCTAGCTTTATTCTACTATTGTTTGAGAAGATACTTGACATAACTTCAATTGTTTAAAATTTGTTAAGACCTGTTTCATGGCCTAACAGGTGGTGTATCTTGGAGAATGTTCCGTGTACTGATGAAAAGAATGTATATTCTGTAGTTGTTGGGTAGAATGTTCTATGTGTGTTAAGTCCATTTGTTCTAAAGTTCAATATACATCCAATGTTTCTTGTTGATTTTCTGTCTTGATCTGTCTGGTGCTATGAGTGGGGTGTTGAAGTCTCTCAACATTGTATTGCTGTCTATACCTTTCTTTTCATCTAGCAATATTTGTTTTGTGAATTTGGGTGCTTGCTCCAATGTTGAGTGCATATATATTTAGGATTGTTATATTGCCTTGCTGATATTATCCTTTTATCACCATATAATGACCTTCTTTGTTTTGGGGTTTTTTTTTACTGTTTTTAATTTGAAGTCAGTTTTATCTAATATAAGTATAACTACTCCTGCTTGCTTTTGGTTTCAGTTTCCATAGAATATCTTTTTCTACCCATTTACTATCAGTCTATGTGTGTCTTGATGGGTAAGGTGAGTTTCTGAAAGCAGCATGTGGTTGGATCATTTTTTTTTTTAATTCAGTCTGCCAATCTACATCTTTTATGTGAGGATTTAACCCATTTACATTCAAGGTTAATATTGATATGTGAGGCTTTATTCCTGTCATATTGTGAATTGTTTTCTAGTTGTTTTATATATTCTTTATTTCTTTCTTTTTCTCTGTCATTTTGTCTTTGTGGTTTGATGAAATTCTGTCACATTGCCATTTGATTCCTTTCTCCTCCTTTGTGTGATTGTTTTTTAAGACTTATGAGTTTTATATTTTCATATGTTTTTCTGATGGTGAATATCAACCTTTTGTTTCCATGTTTAAGACCCCTATGAGCATTTCCTATAGGTCCAGTCTGGTGGTGATGAATTCCCTCAGCATTTGCTTGTCTGTGAAAGACTTTATTTCTCCTTAATTATGAATCTTATTCTGACAGGATATAAATTCTTGACTGAAAGTTTTTTCTTATAACACTTTGAAAATGCCATCCCATTCTCTTCTAGCCTGTAAAGTCTGCTGAGAAGTCTGCTGTTAATCTAATGGGATTTTCTTTATAGATGACTAGATTCTTTTCTCTTGCTAATTTTAAAATTCTTTCTTTCACTTTGACTTTAGACATTCTGAATGTGATATGCCATGAAGTCCTTTTGCAATGTATTTTCCTGGGGATCACTGGGCCTCCTATATCTGGATGTCTAACTCTCTTGCTAGACTTGGGAAATTTTCATTGATTATTTTCTTAAATAGGTTTTCTAGACTTTTTTATCTCTTTCCCCCTCAGACATACTGATAATTCATAAGTTTGTTTGCTTTATGTAGTCCCAGATGTGTTGAAGGCTTTGCTCATTTTATTCTTTTTTCCTTATTTTTATATTACTGGATTATTTCAAAAGACCTATCTTCAAGTTCTGAGATTCTTTCTTCTGCTTGGTCCAGTCTATTATTGAAGATTTCAAATGTATTTTGTATTTTCATCAATGAACTTTTCAGTTCCAAAATTTATGTTTTTGGGGTTTTTTTTTAAGATATGTATCTCCTTGATAAATTTGTCCTTCATATCCTGAATTGATTTTCTGATTTCTTTGTATTGGTTTTCAGATTTCTCTTTCATCTCATTCAGCTTCTTTAAAATCAATATTTTGAATTCTTTATCTGGCATTTGAAGGAGTTCTTTTTGATTGGGATGTGTTGCTGGACAATTGTCATGTCCCTTTGGTGGTATCATATTTCCTTGCTTTTTCATGCTTCCTGTGTCCTTCCATTGATATCTCTGCATCTGATGCAGCAGTTACTTCTTCCAGTTTTTTGAAATTGCTTTCATAGGGGAGAATTTTGTCCCAAAGATGTATATATGTTGTTAGTTGAGTAGGACACTTTGGCTTTTATTTTGGGTGCCTTTGGTATTGTGATTTATTTGGCAATACACAGTGGTATGTGTGATTTCCTTGGTGGCTTAGGGTATGGTTATTAGTTGAGGCTGTGGTGCAGTTTTGCTGGGGACTTGGTCATCAAATGAACCAGTCTTGGAGGCCTGGTGATGGCAGCAGTGGGCTGAGTGTGCCTGTTTTTAGGCCCTAGGGTAGCCTATGCTGGCAGCAGTGTTAGTGGGTCCTGGAGGGTCAATTCTTGGGCCTCCAGGTGGCTTTCTCAGAAGCTAGTAGTGAGAAGGATGGGCCAGGTATGTAGGCAGGTTCTGAGGTCTCTGGGCAGCTGGTGTGATGTGGGTAATGGCAGCAGTGGTAGTAGAGCAACCTACTGGGACCCAAACAGTCCATGTTGGTGTTGCTGGTAGCTGCAATGGGTTGGGTGGCCTAGTCTCCAGTCCCACAGCCACCCATAGCAGGGTGGTGGGTATTGTCCTAAGTGTGCTTAGACGAGCTCAGTCTCCCCTGTCCCTCCCTGGCTGGGTGGCAGCTGCAGCTGTGTTGCCTCAAACTTAGCCCGAGGGCAGGGTGCAGCCCAGCATTAAACTTTCAAAACGGCCCAGCTGTGGGCCTGCACCCAGAGAGGGTGGGGTCTTGCCCAGGCAAGCAGCACGGGCAGCGCAGTCTGGTGTCATCTCAGTCCAACAGAAGCCCATCACAGGGCAGTGGTATTGTCCTAGGCATGCACTGGAAAGCCTGGTTTCCCTGTTCCCCCTCAGCCAGGCGGTGGCGGCAGCCACATCAGCCCTAACTCAGCCCAAGGGTAGGGTGTAGCTCAGTAATAAACTCTCAAAATGATACCTTGGGCCTGTGACCTGAGAGGGTGGAGCCTTTCTAGGAAAGTAGTGTAGGCGAGAAGCTGTGGGGAGTACAATCTGCTCATGTCTCAGTCTCAACAGCAGCCCACTGCATGGCAGTGGGGACCTTCCCAGGATTGTATGGGAGTGCCTGGGCCTCCTCTCCCTCCTTGGAGCAGCACAGCTGCAGCAGCCACATCTATAGGTCCCCAGTATCAAGGCTTTCACAATGGCACCCACTTGGAGGTGCTCTGGGCTCAGATACCTGTGGGATTCCATGTGAGTTCCCTTTCTGGAGCAATGTCTCTGCGCAATCTCTAGGCAGCTCCCTGTGTTAGGTCCAAGGCCCGTGTGAGTCAAGTTCTCCCATAGCCAAGATTGTAAAAGCCCATTTTGTAGTGTGAAGCCCTGGGGATTTCTCTCTTACTGCTTCCCTGCATCTAGGAGCTTCTCCCAGATCTCAGCCAGTCTCAGGCTGGTCCAGCTGCCTTGAACTCTCCCTACTTACTTTTGGTGCTTCTCATCACTTCTCTGGTGAATTGTAGCATTCTCTCCTAGAAGATACGTTCAAAATGTATCTACTTACTTTTCTGGTTCCTGTTCATGGACGAGGCACATACTACCTGCGTCTAGTTGGCCACCTTGATCCTATCTCCTGAAAGGAGGTTTAATCTCCCATAGTGAGGTAAATATGAATAAAGTAACAATGAAATATCACTTAATTAACAATAATTTAAATGGTGATGATATTTACTGCTGTTGATGATCTTGTAAAAAAAGGTGCCTTCAAAAAATTGTTGAAAATACAAATTGCTATAGCATTTTGGGAAAGCAATTGGTATGTCTATTAAAGTGTAAAATATACATACCTTAGGCCTAGCAACAACACTCCTCAAAAACAAAAATGTCCAGTATATATAGGAATATGATACTTATGAAACAGTGTTTTAGTGCCAAAGAGGGAAACAAAGAAAGACCCATCTGTTCAGGAATAGTTGAATAAATTGCAGTACATCTACAACATGGAATAGGATGCAGTCATTAGAAGAATGAATTGGATCTATACCAATTGATTTGGAGGGATTTCCATGATGTATAGTTAAATGAGAAAGACATGATAAAACTACATATAATAGAATAATATTTTCCTAAAATGAAAGTGATTCTTCTATAAACCTGGTTACTATATACTGTGTGTGCTTGTTTGTGTGTGTGTGTGTGTGTGTTCTTTCAGTTCCTCTAGGCCTTTGTGCATGATGTTCCCTGCCTGGAATACTCTTTCCTCCAATTCTGTCCTTTTACCTGGCTAAGTCCTAATCTTTCTTCTCATGCCCACCAAACGGCCACATTCTCAGGAAAGCGTTCCCCAATCCCTTAGCTGAGGTTAGATTCCCTTATTCTTTACTTCCTTATATCTTTTCCCTCTAACACAGCTCTCATGACATGTTATAATAATTATTTTAATTGTTTATCTTTCTTACTAAAGTATGCTTTGTGCAACAGGGACTGTCTGCCTTGTTCACTCCGTGTTTCTTTTGTAGTTTCTAACATTAACTAGTGGCTCAAAGCTCAATTAATACTGATCAAATGAATGAATGATTCCCTGGTGAGGATCTCAAGGGCAGGGGCAACATCATTTTCTTCATAGGTATCCTTCTGCACTCTAGAGTCTATCACCTCAGCAGGAACCTATTTATTGAGTGAATATATGAATAGATGACAAGAAGTATCACAGTTGTGACACATGAATGATGCAACCATTTCCTACATTAGACTTAGATAATATGGAAGATGCCAGGCCACTTGGTGGCATTAAAGGAGAAGGTAACTAGTGACTAGGGATTTTAGGGATGGGACTTATTTATTTAGGTCTGATTTGAGACAGATGAATCATATCATTTTTCCTCTGTAGATTACTTGAGCATTGAGGCATAAATGTATTGATGTCTAGAGATATTCCTGAAGACATGGGTTTCCAAAGCCTTGTATAGCATAGACATGCCCACCCCATCTACAGTTGTTTAGATGAGGCATGAACATTTGACCTAAAATGTGACTCATTTTATTCTCTCTCTCCAATTTGGATTTGGGAAACTGAAAAGATTCTAAGCTAAAAGAACATACAAAATCAGGGCCAAATCAGTACTACAACTGGACAAAACCGAGGACAAACACACCTGGAGAGAACAGAGGGGCCTGTGCATACCAAAGAGAAAGAGACGAACGGAGCAGGCATGCAGGGACAGCAGAGTGCCTGGTACCGTGAGAGATGAAGAGGGCAGGCACATTTATTTTATTTACCCATCCATCCATTCAAATATTTGCTGAACCTACTAGGAGCCCTACATGACCACCAGTGCTGGGGATTCAACAGTAAGTGGGACAATAAAAGTCCATGATTTCACAGGGCTTGAAGTCCTACAAAAAGGACTGATAGGAACTGAGTATGAAGTGTCACAAATGTTATGATAAGGAAAGTTCAGGATGGTATGGGAACATAAAGCAGGAAACCCAACCTGGTCTAGCCTTTGTGCAGACTTTTCAGTTCCAGTCCCTGTGTGGCCCAGTTGTATCTCGTTTCCTGTCCTTTAATACCTATGTGACTCCTTTTTATCCCTACAAGAGTGAGCTTTTTTTTCACTTGAATCAGCATACGATCTGATACATTTTGCCTGCCCCGTACATGTTTGGGTGCTGTCATTTTAGGAACGGTCCCTCCTCTTCCTGGTGGAGCGATTGATCACAAGATCCCACCTCGCTTACCCTTTAGTCTGACTAATCAAAACACCCCATGTTCTAGCTACAATGATTGGTGCAGATGTTTGCACACAACCTACGCCAGGTGACTGAGAATCCTTTTGTGGGGGCTAATGGGAATATGGGGAGAAAGTGTCTCTGCCCTCCTGAGATCTCAAGCACAAAGTTCCTTACAAGGTTGGAGCTGTTGAGACCATTCTTGCCACCACTTGAAGAGGGCTTGCCTGAGCATGAAGGCACACAGAGGGTGGCAGAGCCAAAAGGTGCTGAAAATTAGGAAGATTTCATGATGGTGATTTTTAAAGCACCTCTTAGACTTTCTAGTTCCATGAGCCAATAAATTTGTTTGTTTTGTTTGTTTTGTTCCCTTAAATCAGTTGCTTTCACTCACAACTAAAAGTGCCCTCATTAATACAGCTATTCTGGATAAATTTCTGTTCCATGTACAGATAATCCCTAATCAAAATGGTTTAGTAGGGATGGGGGTGGAGAGAACAAAACTACCTCGCCCTATCTTTTCCCGACTCTTTCTCAGGTTGTAATAACTCATTTGTGTAATACTTTACCCAGCAGTTCCTCACGGTTTCCTATGGCCCTCCCGACTTTTCTGTGACGTGGGTGTTATTATTCCCATTTTGCAGTGGTGTTCTAAGGTTGCTTAGCTACAGAGTGGCTGATCTGGTACTTGGAATATTGTTCTGGCACCACTGTCTGGTGTATTCCCATTCTACCATGTCTCTGATTCCTGCTCGCCCTGAAGCTAGTCCTTCTGTGCCAGTGCTACTATATTCAGCCTCCCGTTTCAGCTGTAGTTCCTCGGTGTGCCAACTGGAAAATGCCCACTGGAACATCATAAATCCATTTAATTATTTTTTTTGAGGAATTAAAAAAAATAACATAAATTTTATTACCCAGCTAAAGTCTAATTTTCATATGCAAATTTTGGATAAATTAATAGTATCATCAGATTGTTCGAGAACTCAAATCATGCCAACTTATGTTTTAATGCAGTGAATAAATGCATATTTTTTGGAAACTTGGCAAAAATAGCTAGAAATAGTTATGATAATAATCAGACATAGGTATCCATCAGAGGATAGAAAGATCATTTTTATCCAGATTCCCTCTTCTCTTAAATATACAGCAGTCCAGAGCTAAAAATAAAACACAGAAAACTGCAACTATTTTTTAAATGAAAAATTCCTTGTACTGCTATGAGATTAGTTCTTAAAGCTGTAGAATGTAAGAACAGAAATAAATTTTTGCTCCATTGCCCTAAAACATTTCAAAGAAATATTAAATTGGAATTGGAACATTTAAGATACTATTTTTTTTTTAATTTCACTGATGATTAAATTGATGTTAAATTATTACACTTTATTTTCTTAACAACCTAATAAAACTAAACTCTCTCTTTCAAACTCCATTGTATTTTCAGTCCCTTAGGATTCCATTTGGATATTATCTGGTTATGTTTGTGCCAGCCTTTGAAGAATTGACACCAGCAACTGTACGAGCAAACCTGCCTCTAAGTTACCTGCTAAGGTGAGGCAGGAGCCATCACTACTCACACTGCTAATTAAAGCTTTATTTGAGAATGTAGGCCAGGCGCGGTGGCGCATGCCTGTAATCCCAGCACTTTGGGAAGGCCAAGTGGGAGGATCGTCTGAGGCCAGGAGTTCAAGACCAGCCTGAGCAACATACCAAGACCCCATCTCTACAAAAATAAATATTAAAAAAAAATTAGCCAGGCATGGAGGCGTGCACCTGTGGTCCCAACTACTTGGGAGGCTGAGTCAGGAAAACCACTTGAGCCCAGGAGTTCAAGGTTACAGTGAGCTGTGATGGTGCCAGTGCACTGTAGCCTGGGTGACAGAGCAAGACTCTCTCTAAAAAAATAAAGTATAAAAACATAAATATTGTCATTTGCACACATGAACATAGGCTGAGGTTATTCGTTAAATCTCCATATTTATGTTCATGAATCATAACTTTTAAAATTTTTTTTTTTAGAGACAGGATCTCACTGTGTTGCCCAGGCTGGTCTGGAGCTCCCAGCCTCAAGCAATCCTCCCTCCTCAGCCTCCCAAATAGCTAGGATTACAGGCATGAGTTATTGTGCCCAGCTCACAATTTCTTCATTGAAATATTACCTATTTAATATATGAATCAAAAAAAGATGAAAAATTCTTTCCCAAGCCCATTCTAAAACCCTTTCTTGATTATTATAAGGTAAACGTATTTAAGAATTTGTATGAACTTATTTCCATCTCACCTGCACAAAGATTAATCATGAAACAATATACACACACAGTAGACTGAATTCTTTGTGCAACTAAGTAACTGTTTATACAATATGATTTTGAAGATTCCTCCCCTCTCAAAATTTAAATCACTTAACACTATCTAACAGTAGGGACCTTTGGACCTCCTTGCACTGTTATTGTCAACTGCTAATACCTGGCCATAGATTAACAAATCAGATTTTCCATTAGCAAACTCTAAAGGAACGGAACAGAGAATCAGGAAGAAAGGTCCAGAATGACTACATAGAGCTCTGAACAGCCAGGAGGCACTGGAAACGCACAGGGCCACCAGACTCCTGGGAGTAGGGAAGGCATTAAATAAAGGGTAGAGAATGTTAGAAGACCTGAAGAGAAACCCACGAGTTTCACCACCTTCACATTTTAGATGGTATTAGTTCTATTTAGCAACATTTTCAAAACATAATATCAGGGTCATGACATTGAAAATAGACCCTGAAACTAAGGGGAAAAAAATGATTACCTTAATTGAGTGCACAGAGATAGTTGGCTGACTTTGGCAATGAAATTTAATTTACTCTTTTTTCTATTCTGTCTTATGCACACTCTGCTACACCTTACTGAACAAGCTAAAAATTCAATAAATAAATGCATTCATTAATGATTTAGTATAACCCAAAAGGAAAGCAAAGCTGCCAGAGCCACCCCACAGGTCTCCCACTTTGCCAAAAGCGATTACGGTATGTCAGGACTGATGGCGTGAACCCAGCTGTGGGAGGCCAGGGATGCTGCTGCTCCTGCAGCTGTTGCTGTTTGAGCAATACTGAAGGCCTCAGCATTTGCACACCCACAGTGACTGAGAAATGGGAAATTGGATTAGGTTCATGCTAAGGGTTCTTCCTTCTTCCCCTTCATTATGCACCAAGAGATGTTCCAGTAAAATTCAAGACATCAGCTTAGAATATGTTAATGCTTATAAATAAAATTG
The DNA here is from genome assembly GCA_023783475.1 of Daubentonia madagascariensis. Lineage (NCBI taxonomy): Eukaryota > Metazoa > Chordata > Mammalia > Primates > Daubentoniidae > Daubentonia > Daubentonia madagascariensis. Next base: position 7,577,980 of record JAKFHU010002220.1, read on the forward strand.
CTCACAGAAGGTGATCAATTTTTAATGTTTATACTCAAGATGTTCTTTTTAATTAACACTTAGCTACATTTGTACTCTGTTCACTGTAGAAAATGTCTGAACTTACAGAGAACTGCAATAAGTTGTAAGACATCAGACTGCAGTAATTTTCAAAGTTGCACACTTCAACTAAAGAAAAAGGACTTAGCTTCAGAGGGTTGATATTATAAAGGGACCTAAGTTATGCTTCGGAAGTAGTGGGAAGTTACTCTGCATGCATAGATATTTTCAGAAAGTTACTTATATTCATGATGTGGAGGTGGAAATTACCCATCCACAATGCCTATGGCATACATGTGAAAATTAAAAGTGATTTCTAATTTCAGCAAAAGTTCATTAGTTTAGAATCCATTGATTTGTAATTAATGTTAATTGGCCACTTGTTAGCTATATAGAACTTTTTAAAAAACAGATTGTTTACTAGCTTTGTGACCTTGAGAAATTGACCTAACTCCTCAGAGTAAAAATGGTATTCCCATGGTGGTTTTTATGAGGATTAAATAACATATGTGAAATGCTTCACATATATCATTAGATACTAAATAAATATTAGTTTCTTTCCTGTGTATATTATCATATTTCCTTGCATTGTGCTTCTTGGTACTTTCTCTCTAAAAGTGGAAATAAGACCAAGTGCAGTGGCTGACACCTATAATCCTAGCACTTCGCGAGGCCAAGGCAGGAGGATCCCTTGAGGCCAGAAGTTCTAGACCAACCTGGGCAACATAGTGAGACTCTGTCTATACAAAAAATTTTTTTTAAAAATTAGCTGGGCATGGGGGCATGCACCTGTAGTCCCAGCTACTGGGGAGGCTAAGGCAGGAGGATCACTGGAGCCCAGGAGTTTGAGGTTGCAGGGACCTATGATGACACCACTGCACTCTAACCAGGGCAACAGAGTGCGACCCTGTCTAAATAAATAAACAAACAAATAAATAAATAAATAAAAATAGGAATAAGAGTTTGTCAGAATATATGGGTGTCTCACTGTGAGAATGTTGCTTCTAGTAGTGTCTAGGTTCCTACTCCAAGACAGAAACAATTCAGGGAAGTAGACCAAGGACTTTGACATATCCTACAAAGGAAAAAGTACTACGTGTCATTTAGAGAAAAACTAGTTTCCATAGAAAACATATTCACAGACCGTTATTGGCAGAGGGGCTTTCATGGTGGCATTGCCAACTTTAAGAAAATAGATTAGAAAAGTATAAATAATTGTTAAAAATATAATGGATTCTTCTCATCCATATATTATTCTCTTTGAATTTTGTTTTTGTTTGGTTTGGTTTTTTTTTAAGGGATTTATAAGAGTATCTCCAGCATAGAGATTTCCACGTTTTCTTAGTTTGATGACAGAGGAAATTTCAGGCTTAGATGAAGATAGTAACTAAGGAGAAGAACCAGCACTAGTAAGAGTGGGTGGGGTCAAGACAGATTTCACAGACTGATGAAAGTGTGATTTTGGCAAAACAGATGGAAATTTTCATCTCTGTATATGTTTAAACTAGCTGTTGGGCTGGTAAAATATTAAATAAAAGTATAATTTTTACTAGTGGTGCACTAACTGCCTAGGAAGATCTCAAGGCATGACTTTGGGATTAAGCATCCCAAAATGTGTCTCTAGTTCTATAAATAACTACTATCTATACATAATTACAATACTTCACATAAGCATTGCTTTCAGATGTCTGTGGAAATTTTTGGTATATGACTTATTAACATCACTATTAAAACCCACAACAAGTCGATGGTGCACTAAACAAGACAATGAGAGTACACATCCTTGTAATATTTAAAACCAGAGCTGTGAGAGAGCTTCCTGGTCCACTCTTTCTGAGATATCCATTATAATTTGCCACATGTTGAACTAGAAAGAATGATTTGGCTTCAGATGACCCAAATTTAATTTTCTTATATATTACACAATTTCCCAAATATTTTCTAACCATTGCAATGAGAACAAATTTTCTAACAGCAGGACAGGATATAGCTTTATGGAGTTTTATTTTCTGAAGTAGATGTTTCAAGAGTGTTAAGGAAGTAAAGAAAAAAACAAAAAAGACTAAAGTGACTTTTTTGTTAGCCTGACAATAAGGTTTTTTTTCAATCTGAAGATTTGTGAAGGAAAAGATTTTACTTTATAAATAAGAAACTTGGACTTGTATCAGCAAAAATTCTATTGACTCGGGACTTTGAGGGCTCACCCAGTCTGAATTAATAGCCAACCTTCCTTGAAACTTTTAATTTTTTTATTTTGTTAAACTACTTCAGATTTACTTTTTATGTGATATTTGAGTCACTATAAGTCAAACTGGGTAGTGACACCATCTGACCTCTAGAAGAGCAAATAGCTTGAGTGTAAAATAATAGCCCTGATCAATGCTTCATAATCGTGCTGCACATTAGATTCAGCTGAGTACCTTTCAGAAACATACAATAACCAGGTCCCAGGTGGGTCGTGTCCCATTATGAGTAACTTTAAAAACTACCCAGTTGATTTTAATGTGCAGAGAGGATTAAAAACCACTGCTTCAGATAAAGCCTTTTTTTAGATGGAAAAGAGCCCTTCAAAGGGCTGTATCTATGTCCATCACAGTTGTTCCCTGAATATGGAGAATGTTCAATAAATGTCAGATCCTTAACCATTTAAATCCACCAGGGGCCAGCAAACTTTTTCTGTAATAGGTCAGATGGTGAATTTCTTAAGCATTGACGGTCATAAGGTCTCTGTCACAACTACTAAACTTTGCTGGTCTCTGTTGCAACTACTCAATCCTATCATTGTAGCAGAAAAGCAGCCATAGGCAATATGAACCAAATGGGCCTGGCTGTGTTCCAATAAAACTTTATTTACAAAATCAGGTGGCAGGTTGGATTTGGCCCACTGGCCATAGTTTGCCAACCCCTGAAGTCCATCTCTTCTCAATTTAAACCTGTTGCAACCTTTTGCAATTTTATCATTATAGCTTTATTTTATAGTTTAAAAATATTATTTATTTCAAAAATATTGCCATGGATTAAACAACTAAGTAGCTATTATACATGGTTATTAATGAATTTGCATAAATAAAAATGACCAAAATAATAACCTCTTCACTTTTGATGAGATTACCATCTCTAAAGATGTTAGTTATTAGTGAATTTCATTAAACTTTATCTAGACTAACTAACGTAACTTTATAAATTATGCCTACTGGGTACGAAGTGATTAGGTAGAAATTCCCTCGTGCTACTACTACTAGAGGATAGGAGTTGTTTAATTGTATTTCAAAGAAAGTACTGTAGTCAACGTGGAAAATACTGGGTATATAAAAGTCTGTCTTCTTCTCCAGGAAAGACATTGCCAATCATTTATAACTGAGCCTGGATGTGACCTCATAATACTTCTTAATATTGCTCCAGGCAGTCACCACAAATCAGAGTTAGCAGACAAGTCAAAATCAACGAGTCATTCTTAGCACAATAGATGTGTTTCCAGCTCAGACAACAAGCAGGAAATTATTCTTCCCTCCAGGGGTATAAATGCCCTTCCCACCACCACACTGAGGAGTGTGCTGATCTTGCAGAGGGAACATAGACCCACGTGTTCATATTAGAGATGCAGAAACTGCAGCAAGCCACATCTTATCCAAAGTCGGTAGTCAGCATTTTGCTAGCATATTTGGAAGAAAGCAAAGATTCCCATAGAAATCAATTGATTAAAAAAAAATCTGCAGCCAAAGACTGTAATTTAAGTTTATGCAAAAGGAAATAGTAAAAACTTTTCTATAATTTTTATAAAATAAACCCTGAAGCAGAGATTTTAGGTCAACTGGTATGGGGCTAGAGAAATATAGGACACACGCAAAGTGATCCAGAAATTTTTCCTTAGCCACACTTCTGATGACTGGTAGTTGGCACTGGCTGTCACCTGGGCAATGCCAGTTTTCCTCCTTGTGGCTTCTCATCCTCCAGGATGCTCGACCAGCTTCCCTACATGATGGTGGTCTTAAGGAGCATTCCAAGATAGCAAAGGCCACAGATGCAAGGCCTTTGAGGCCTGTGTTCCAGAACTCACACAAAATTGCTTCAACTACATATTCTATTGGTCAAAGCAAGATACAAGGAGTAGGAAAAGAGTCTCTGCCTCTTGGTGGGAAGCACTACAAAATATTGGAGTCATGTTTTTCAATCTGTCACTCATGGTAGAGTTGTAGTCTTATTTAATGTGCTCTTCTGTTTCTTCATAAAATCCTAGGTTAAACCCTTCTAATTATTATGTGTGGACAGCAGGACCAGATGGAACCTCTCTGACACCATCATAAGATTCTGATGCTCAGAATGGCCAAAATGGATAAGCAGCTGGCCTAATAAAATTCTGTCAGAATGAAGCTTATTTCTGTCTAAGAATGCTACATCTTACATACTCACTCTCCCTTCATGTTTGATTTTATAGACTCCTAATATTAAAAAGAAGAAAGAACCTTAAATATCATATAATTCCATGGTAAGTAGAATTGCCAGAAAAAAATATAACTTTTATTTCTTTAACATAATAAATGGAGGCCCATGGGTGGGGGCGTGGGGAGGTGGAGCGTTGTATTTTTTCATGACTGTGCTATCTTCTTTATTGAATAGTACAATGCAGCGTTTTAGTCACTAAAGGGTTAATATCTGCCTGTAATTAAGGAGAAGCAAAGCCAGGTAGGCAACATGTCCATTTCCCTGATTTTCTAGATGAGAAACAGAGACGGGCAAGCTGAGGGTCTTGCTCAAGGTCACAGAGCTACCAATTGATGCCACAAGACAAAACTCCTTTCTCCCCATTGCTCCATTAGGACAGTTATCTGAATTCAGGAAAAGTCGTATTTGTCTTTATTCTACAGAACTTACTGCTCTGGTGAGACCAAGGGTTGGCAGATTTTTTTCTGTAAAGGAACAGATAATAATTATTTTAGACATTGCAGGCCGTATTCTCCCTTATTGCAACTATGCAACCCCACTGGGGTGGGGAACCTGCAGCCTTGGGGCCCCATGTGGCCTTCTGGATCTTTGAGTGCTCCTTTTGACCGAATCCAAATTCAGTCAAGGGACCGGCTGCACTTGGGGATCTCGAGGGCTCCATGTGGCCTTGAGGCTGCAGGTTCCCCACCCCAAGACCCCCATTCCTACTGGCCCTTTCTCCAGGTGATCTGGAGATACACATGCAGTTATAAATTATTTTTGTTTAGCCACTGAGTTTTGGCATCAATTGTTATATAGCAATAAAATTCCCAAAATAGAGCTGTTCACATTCAATAAAGGATTATGACTTCTTTTTTGCATGTGCTTTACCTTCTCCACTGAAAATTTAAATCAACTGCTAAACACACAATTCGCCTTCTGCAACACCCCACTGTGTTCCTTTTTCCTCAGACAATGAAAATAGTAATGAATGAGCACATCAATAGATGAAGAGCCTGCTTGCCTGTCTTCTTTTACATCAGGCTGGCAAACTTGCCATGTAATCCCACTCTTTACTTGCAGTTGCAAAAATTTGCACTGCTTTCAGCAGTCTAGCTTTATCAGCCAGGCTATTTCTTGAGAGATGTATCTATAGAGAGATATGTTGTTGTTGTCATTGGTGTTCACTAAATAATGCAATTTGTTTAAAACACACAAAATTATAAATACTTTGAACAGTCACACAGTAGGGTCTTAATCTTTTTATTACTCTAAGTCTTCAGAAAATTACCTAATGTTTTTGGTCTTCGTTTTCAATTGGCAGAATGAGATTAGACTAATTGGTATGGCTTATGGTGGGGACTTTGGGCGGTGCTGTATCAATGACTTCAGGTGGGGCTGGAGACTAAGTAACTAAGGTAGTCACCTGTGAACTCCATGCCCACATGACCAACCCCCAATAATAACCCTGGACACCAAGGTTTGGGTGAACCTCCCTGGTTGGCAATACTCTATGCATGCTGTCACACATCCTTGCTGGAAAAATTAAGTGCTGCTCATATGACTTACAGGGAAAGGACAATTGGAATTTTGTGCTTGGTCTCTGTACCCTTTTACTGTAATAAACCATAACGGTCAGTAAAAAAGCTTGTGTGGGTTGTGTGAGCCCTTCTAGCAAATCACTGAAATTGAGGGTGGTCATGGGGACCCCCCAAACACATAACTATTTATGGAAATATACATGAATGGAAAATATGAGATTGTGATTAATAACTTCTCCATTACTTATATGTGTAATTACTGTACACTGCTCTGCTGTACTTCTTATTAGTTTAGGGATGACACATACGTGAAAGACTCCCAAGCCCGTGCGGAAGTGATCAAGCCACTGAAATGGGTGAGAGCCTGAGTGTTAGGATCCTGTATTTTGATAAAATGATATCAACATTACAATTGGCTCATCCAATCTTTAGAGGACATGGATCTCTCGTTAACCAGTCATGCAGACTTGCCCTCCAGACTCTTGCAAGACTATGGTTCACAATTCTAGCTGAACTATTTGCTATCTAGGAGACCCCAAGCAAATTCCATAAACTCTCTGAACTTTAGTTTCCTGCTTGTAAACAGGAAAACAATAACTACCATGCAGAATTATTATTAAGTTTAACAAAGTTTAACATATGTGTGATTGAGTAACAATTAATACGAGAGTATAGCTCTTAGCTACTAACCTCTTTGCTGAAGAGGATCTTGTCCTTCTACTCTTCTTCTTTCTCACCTTCCAAGGAGGATTCTGCTTTGCCAGGTTAATTATTTGGAATTTAGTGGTGCAGAATCAGAAAACAGGAAAGGATAGAAGGAGAAGAGGTTATGTACTAAGACTGTGGGATAAGAATTTCACAAGATTTTGAGACAGGTCTGGCAGTCCCTACAGTAGGGAAGAAAGTAGATGGGATATAAAAAGGGGAATTTTAAGAAGTATATATCCTCTTTATAATATTTGGGAATCATAAGTATAGACCTGAGTAACCTCAAAGCAACTTATATCAAAATCCTAGTTGAAAGAAATAATACAGAAGACTGCTTGAAGAACAATCTTTCTATTTTTCTGTGGATTAGGCCAGATCACAAAAAACTTCAATATGCTTGTGTTTGTCTTGTTCTCCAGAAATTCTATCACTGAATTTCCCTTCAGATCTATGTCCCTAACTTATATTGAAGGAATAATAAACTCAAAAAGTGTATTTCATTTGGGGGATTTTTTTCAGTGTGATGTCACACTAAAGAAATTTCACTCAGAATCTAATGCAAAAAAATTTTGTTTCCCTAAAGAGCTAATATGTTTTCCCTTCTGTACACTGATAAACATGTGATTTTTGGCTACCATTAAGATCAGAGTCAAATTTCTAGCTCAACTTTCATAATGATTTAAACTGTAAGTTCTATCTATTTGCCTTTGAGCTGCCTTCTTCTCCCTTTCATGTTGCCCACATCAGACCACTGGGAATGGTGGAGGATAATTCTACTAGAACAGGAAGATGTTGAATTTGCTGGGAGACGACAAGGAGGTAACAGACTTTTTGTGTGTGTGGGTGGGAGAGGGTATCAGTGGAGCAGCCTTAAGATAAGCAAAAACAAATAAACACAAATTTGGGAGCTACAGGAAACCAACAAGAATAGAGCAGTTTAATGGAGCTTCAAGGGTCAAGGCTAAATGAGAGACGCTCTTTATGAAACTTGAGCCAGCTTAAAAGATCTGAGTGATGAAAACAAGTATAGTGTTTTGGTTTTAGAGTTTAGAGTATTCTTCTATGCAAAGAATTCAATTCATGATCAGGTGGCTGCCAAGTGTAGAGTTTTGATTTTAAAATACCAGGAGTTTGAACCCTGGAGCCCCACCAGAAAAGACTCAATGTGCTTAAGGATTATGGCTTAAAGAGGTTTAACCAGCTGGAGGTGAAACAGTTTGCCACTGAACAACGAGGATGGTTATGTGAAGTATTGTGCCATGCAGAGTACACATAATTTATCTCTGTGATTATAATATCAACTGTAGACCTTGATTTAAAAGAAAATACTTGAACCATTATTGACTCCACAAGGCAAGACAGCAAGCCTTTCCCCGCCCCCCACCCCAAGGACTTTTTTTTTTTAATATTCATAAACATAAAATTACATTTTATTGGTTTCATTAACAAAATCCCAGATCCCCTTCAATTCTCTTTAACTAAACTTAAACAAATAGACATTTTAATTTAAGTTTACTTAAGTAAACTAAAGACAAGACAATAGAATCACACCCAAGAAGAACCTTAGAAATCATCTAGTACTAGCTCCTCATTTTATAGGTTAGAAACTAAAATTCCCAAAAGTTGGAATCACATTAGCAGGCTCAGCTCATGGCAAAGAGCTGAGACCTCTGCATTCCCTGCACAGGCTCCCTGTTCTGTCAGAAATGCACAGGGTTGCTCTGCCCGAAACACTACCAATGCAAGCTATAAAAATGATTTTGAAGCTATTTCTGGTACAAAGACAAAAGACCTACAGCTTTACAATTCCACATACCATCCCATAGTTCACATTTCCTTTTTTTCCCTCTATAAATTATAGACGTTAAACTTTTTAGTTTTCAAATTCCAATATCATTTGCACATTCCATAAAATTCCCAAGAGACTTCATGGAGCTTAGGTGTTAACAATATAGATAAATTTCATCTTATGACTTGTTAATACATGTCTTTCTTTATGAATCCCCTCTGTGTTTCATGACTCAAGATTTTCTTTAAAATCTCATTGGACCAATATTTCTATATTTTCACTAAGGTTCAGTTAGCTTTTCTAAATTCAAAAATGTAATCTGCAGCTATAAATCAGCAGGGTAAGGATACTTTGCAGTTCTTTGGCAACCTACTTCTTCTTTTCAGCTTCTTCAATCCCAGGATATTTATATTAAGTCTTATTTGTCCTTATTTTCACTCCATAAGTATCTCTTCTACCTATCAAGCACTCTAAGTCCAAATTCAAGGAAAGATATGGAACAGAATCAAAAGTGTATAAAGTATAGCAAATACATTTTTAGCATCATTACTAATCCTTGTTTTGTTTATAATGTTTGTGCAACATTTTGTTTTTTTAGCAACACAATATATCTATCATCATTTTAAGAATGTAGTTTCTATTTTTTCTATTATAATATGGCCTATTATTTGTAATTTTTTTAAATGGTATTTTTGTTGTCTCCCGTGTAGCTGAGACAGAAATAAGTTCACAAAAGATGATAATAGTTTTGTAATAAAGAGTTAATCCAAGCAGATAGCTAATTTTCTCAGTGAAACTTTGAAGAAGTAGATTTTTGCAAGGATTAAATTCACAAACTCTTAGATGAGCTAAGATCTGGAAACTTTCAGCAGATGCGGTCAGAGCAATGAGTAGGAATTCCTCGGAATGATTCTTATCCCTTCCGTTTCTTAGGGCCTCTTGATGAAATTTAATATAATACATGACGTTATTAGATTCCATTTTGTTTTTCAATTCTCTTCTCCCTAAATTTGTCACCATTTAGAATTCACCAAAAGTTTAAAATTTGGATTATTGCTTTATCACTAAAAGTTTCTAAATTTGCTACCACCTATAAAATCCCTTCACAGGCATATTCTTTCAAAAAAATTCATCATAAGGGCAAATTGTGAGGGTATGAATTTTAAGCCATATCCAAGTTCTTCCCAGAGCGTCTCAGGGACATTTGCCATAAGGAAACATGTTCTGAAGTCCAGCCAGCATGGTCAAAGCCCACACAATCCTAGAGTTATTTTAGTGCTCTGTGATATTTTCATCCCTTTTCTTTGTCCTCCTTTTCTATAGTATCACTTTCAGGATTAGTATCACTTTAATATATATGATACTAATCCTAAAAGTGATACACACACATGCACGCACACACACTCAAACATATATACAAACACATATGAATTAAAAACCTGTACGTAGCTATGTTTTCATGTTGCTATATGCTTCTACACACACACTTCTACACATATGCTTCTACACATGTGTGTAGATGCTATTGATCTACACACACATGCTTGCAAAATAATGAGCCTTATTTAATTTATTTTTCCAATTTCATTATACTTTAATTTGCATAATAGCAGTTAGTGAAATGTATACTTTTAATGATCATTTACTGCTTATTTTTACTTCTGTCAAAATCAGATATTCTTCATCTTTTCTTCCCAGCTACACACTATTCACAATCCATTTCCTTCAAAATTTTCCCTCACTGCAAGCACTGATTCTCAAACTGCAGGAAAGAGTGCTTCATGGACATCTTCTGTCCTCTCCTCTCATTCTGGGTTTCTGGTGTTCTCCCTCAAAAAAGGGCACATGCCGTTACCCTTTGGGAAATCAAGAATCTAAAATCACTTTCCACTCTTGACTATTTCTCACATGGGCTTTGGGTATTCATAACCTCACACATAAAATTGGCAGAAATTTTTTTAAAGTAATAACTTTTATTGTGATCATAAAACATTATCAGTTGTGAACCACATTTTCAGTTTCTGTTACTCTTCTTTTACTATTTATTTTATTATAGTTCAGTGAATATTGCCAAGTGCATCTTTGTTGTCTTTGGTGATATTTTTGATAGATCCAAGTACCCTTGATTAGATACACTTCCAATTCAAGGTAAAAAAAAAGTTAAATTATTCTTTAAATGAGACTTCCTATATCCCTGAATTTTAAAATTTCCTCACCTACCCATAATATTCATTGAATAAATTTCCTCAACTATTATCTAGGCCTCTCATCTTCTCTTGTGTTGTTATAATCAGTTAGTGGTTATCCGTGATGGGACAAGTTGTTCTGGTCAGTTTTTTATCAATTGCTTAATTACTTTTCTTCACAGCTCCAAAAATATCTTTAGTTCATTTGTAGTATTAACAGGCTTAGAACTTGGTTTCCTCACCAAGTTGTTGACTGTTTTTCCCTCTGATGTTGCATTACTTGTTCACTGGCCAGTCTCAAATGGTGTACTTATTGGTTTGGGAGCTTAATTTATTGGAGTCTATTCTTTTCCTTTTTTAGGTGACATTATATTTTTACTGTATATAGAAATAAGGGATAACCTGCCACTATGATATTACTTCCTCCAATGTACTATCTTTCCAGAATGTCATAGACTTGTACCATCAAATACAGTCATTTCTTTTTATAGTCATGCTTGACTTTTTTCTTGTTAACCTCCTATGATGATCACTGCACAGTGTATTAAAATAGATGAGCATATTACTTTTAAAGTATTTTTCAGCCCTCTAACAGACTTTGCCTGCTGCTTAAGGTTTGGGTACTAAATGATAATGATCCATAATATAAAATAATTCATGTTCATACATCTCTCCAAGTAGGATTTTCAAGTAAATTAGAAGCAATCTTTTTCAGCCTGGCAACTTTTCTTAGCTGCAGCACAGGACAGTGGCCATCCCTTGCCTTGATGTTGGGAGCTGCAGTTATTGAAGGTAAACACATTCCTGAACAAGTTAGAGTTCAACCTTTAGCCTTACCAGCTGTGCCATCAGCCCCGAGTTACGAGTGACATGACCGTGTAAGCAAGAAAGCTAATTGTCTTTTGTTTTGTCACCGGCTTTTCTCTTAGTTAAAACTACAGAGAACTATTAGAGTAACTATAAAAGACAGAGCCCCAGCCCCAAGTTTTGATTTGTTTTTGTAACGTTTTATTTAGAGACCTCCTGCTTCTTTTTCCTTCAAGCAGGGAAAGTGGCAACTTTGCCTGGGACCACTGTGCCTTTCACATTCTCTTCCCACAAGCCACTTAAGCTCCTTTGACCTGCTTCTCTATTTCAGGAGGCCTTTTTTTTACATTTGTATAATGTAAAGGTGTCTAGCTCCATAGTAAAGAAACAGTTTACCTGGAAGATGTATTAGAATTTCTACTTCTTACCCACCAAAGACTTCTGGCAGCTTTTAAGTAACCAAATGTGAGAGATTGGGGAGATTACACTTTGTCATCCCTGCCCCTGGCTTTTTTCAAAATCCCTGGGGTCTGGGAAACCTGATACAACGCTACATAATCTGTAAATTGTGGTGCTGTGCATCTGTTACGTTCAAGGAGACTTCACCCCATTCAATGAGTATTTTTTGAGTCTGACGAGGTACTTGGCTCTGTCTGGGATATATCAATGAACAACAAAAACAAAACCTTCTCCCCTCATTCAACTAGCAAAAGGAATGCCTGCCATAAACAAAATGAGAAGTTAAATATATACTGGATAGCTATCAGTGCTATGAAGAAAAATAAGTGAAAAAAGGGAGACAGGGAGGTAGGCGTAGGGATAGCTCAAAATCGTCCATGCAAAGCCCCAAAGGAAGGGTTTTGCAGGCAAAGATTAATTGCAAGTACAGGCCTGCAGACTGGAGCATGCCTGAAGTGTTAGAAGAACGGCAAGGAGGCTAAAGATAAGAACCCAGAAACCACAACACTTAGATCGCCCATGACTAATATTTTCCTCAAATCAAGAAAAACATGATAAAAGATTAAAGAATAAAGTTTCTCATTTTCTTAAGCATTTTTTACCCCTGTTGCCTCTGAGATCTCTGAGCTGTCTTAAGAACTCCTTATCACACAAAAGGAGTTAGATAGAAGCTTCCTTCAGTTTCCTGCAGCTTAGGCCAGTTTATTCTGAATGACCATTTTATATCTGTTTCTTCTAAACACGTAGACCCTCATAAAACATTTTTTGGATCTATTTTGGTTTTTCTTACCCCTGGCTGTGTTTTTAATTGCTTAGCGATGACCTCTCATTGACAGATGCAAGGATGCTGACACCATGCCAGTGTCACTGAAATGAAATCATTTGGTACCTGAGGGGATCTTGGCCTTCTGGACTCTTTATTACTGGCTGAGAAATCTGTGCCCTACTTTGAGGGCCTGAACCCTAGCGGAAGGTGCTAACTTATAGGAATTCTTGTTGTTTATCTCTGAAGCTGCCTTAGCACCCCGAAGTGGCCTGCCCACAAATCCTGCTCCCCTACTTGTGAACCTCAAAATTCTATGAGATCAGACAGAGTGAAGGTGCCATAAGGACTTAGAGTCACAGTAGAACAAGAAGGAGTTGTACATTCAAATGCACAGAGGCCATGTAAGTGAGCAAGACAGCAATTGTGAGCTGTGTGTCTTTAGGGGAGAGCCAATTCTCAGATCCAGCCATTTGTTACAATGTGGAAATAAAAGTCCAGTGTTTTCAAATCTGATTTTAAAAGAAAAGATATCAATCCAAATATTTGTATGAAATTTATTGATGTTTTAATGCGACAACTAGTAATTCCAAAAAGCAAACAAAACCACTATTGAATTAGGCCAAACAAGCTGTCTGCCTGGGAGCTCCCATTCTGTGACTTCTGGAAGAACAATCTTTGGTCCAGTCAATCATTGCCTATTTTATAGTGTTTATGGGAGAGTAAAATTTTTAGAACAAGAGGTGGAGCAAGGATGGTAAATAATTTCTAAATTGCACACCAACTCTGATTTATTAGTATAGTAGTGGCTGCACTGATCATTGCATTTAGGATTCTGAGGCTATTTCTGGGTCAGCACAAAAAGTACTGTGCTGAATTACCGATGGTGAATGATGGTACACAAGGCATATATTTGCCATTCCTCAGCCAGACTATTCCCATGACAGTTAGTGTTTGTGGTGGAATAAATGTTTTCAGTTGCCCCTACTACCTTAGCTCTTTAATTCAGGTGTGCTTTTCTCTTGTTCCCCAGGGCCTGGGAAAATGGAGCCCTGACTTTCAGTGAACATGGGGGTCCTGCCAATGATCAGGTGCCTTTTCTTGTAACTCAGGATGCATAAATCAGTACAACATATTCAGCACTATAGGAGGAGGGCAAACCGATCTATCACTCAGACACCTAAGATATAATTCATTCAGATTTCTTACAATGTAAAAATATCAAAGCAAAGTTTTACTACTCTAGAATAATTGGGCTTCAAATTATGAGTATTTTAAATCTGGATTGATATTCTAGCTGATTTTAATGTACCAAAATGAGTTTCACTTTAGAATAAAAATATTCTTTAATACAAAGTCCAGATACTTTATTTCAGAGGGAAACAAAAAAACAGCACTGGAAAGCAACCTAAAAGACTTAATTATTTTTAGTTTTTTAATTCTTGATAGAGAGACTGAACTCGAGAAAGTAATTGACAAATGTTATCCTCCACAAGGATATCTTAGAGGTAAGGGTATTTGAGTGTTTAGAAATATATATTTTTAAAATATACATATATATTGAACTTCAGAAGGAATTTCTTTGCAGAAAAACAGTAACAGATTCTTATTTATTAATTCACTCTGTTCTCTAATAATCTTCTGTCAAAAATCTATTCAAAATAAGGAAAGGTCTACAAGCTCCCAGTTTCCAATAATTGCTAACTCAGTGCTAACATACACTACTTGAGTGAATACAATAGGTGGTAGATGGCCTATATGTGATTTCATATGCTATATAGAGGATTTGATATAAAAAAGCTTCTTCCTCCCACAATTCCAAAAATCTCTTTCACATCGACACAATGTTGGTGCTTGAAACTCACCAATCGGACTCCTGAGTGTATTTAAAAAATCACTATTGCAATATCATCTAATTTGGAGCATCAAAATTTCAGTGTCTTGGAGACTGTAAAGAAAAATTTATGCTTCAATAGAAAACTATGTATTGAATATAGCACACTCTTCCACTTACTTGATTCTAATTCTACGGGAGATTCCTTCCAATTCTGTAACTTGTAGGTAGCTGGCAACACTGCGAAATAATTCTTGTCTATGGACATGCAACTGAACTCTCCAATGGAAGGACCAACCCTCCCCCTTACGGAAAAAAGTTTGGTCTCCATTTGCACATTCGTTTCCACAGTCCCAATCTAGAAATGTATGTATTTTTGTTTGTTTTTGGATTCTATTTTAAACTGTTCGTAATATCTGTCTGGCTCCCTCACTGATCAATGAGTTAAGATCTTTAATACATGTTTGTTTATATCTGTATGAAAGTCATGATTTTACCTCTTTTTGAAAATTATATTTCAATAGTCCTTTCCTATTAGATCAATATAAATTAATTCTTGATAACTAATACCAATATTTACCCACATTTACAAAAAAAAATTGACCCTTTGAAAAAGTAAAAACCTTGATTAATGTTTTGTGATTTTTATTTTATCCTACCAAAATCTTTATTAATACATTTGTTTCAAAAGAGTATATTCCGCAACTGAGAAGTGTCCTGCCATATTTTATCCTTAAAATCTTATTTCACTTCCTGTTTTGGAAAATGTAATGAAGAATAAAAACATTCCATGAAAAAAAAATTATTTGACAGGTAATTATTGAGCACTTGCTCTGTTCCAGGCTTTTTCACACATCAGACCAAGGATCCCGCTATGCGTCTCACTTGTTTAAAGCCCTTTTAAGGGCCACCTAAGAACGAATTTAATTCTCCAGCATCTACTAGAAAAGAGCCAAAGTATATATTCCAGGTTCTTCAAGAGTTTCTCCAGTGTAACACCCACTCCAGTGTAACACCAGGGTGACTGGGCCCCTCCCCAGGTGGTCATGTCTAATGCTTCCTTTGGTGAACCTGCCTTCCAATTTCGCTTAACCCGTGGTCCCCTCAACCTCAGCCCTGCCACCAGGACAGCCTCGGCTCAGTCCTGCCTTGGAGTGGGAACCAGAAGAGCAATATCGGGTCCATGGTATGACAGAGGAAGTGGGTTGAAGTGATGTGAGTGTGAAATTAGATGTGAAGACCTTCAGTTGATTAGCCACAGAGGTATTGAAGTTCCCCAGGGTAAACCAAGACTAAAAGTACTGAGGAATACCTAGAGTCCAGGCCAGAACACTGTCCTGATTGTGGGGAAAGTAACTTGACAAGAGTTGATTCAGGAAATAAAGGAAGGGCTTTTGAATGACAGTAGAATAATCTAGAATCAGCAATGAGAGCAAGATAAGCAAGATTACAACAGTACTCTCCTGCCCTGAGGGATTAGTCTTGAGAAGGAGACAGACTAGTAAATAGGCAATTAAAACATAGTCTGGGCTGGGTGTTGTGGCTCTCACCTGTAATCCCATCACAGTTGGAGGCTGAGGTGTGAGGATCATTTGAGGCCAGGAGTTCAAGACCTGGAGTTCAGCCTGGGCAACATAATGAGACCCTGTCTCTACAAAAATTTTTTTAAAAATCAGCTGACCCAGGTGCATTGGCTCATTCTTGTGATCCTAGCACTTTGGGAGGCCAAGGTGGGAGGATTGTTGGAGGCCAGGAGTTCAAGACCAGCCTGGGCAACATAGCAAGACCCCGTCACTACAAAAATTTTTTTTTTAAATTAGCCAGATGTGGTGGTGTGTGCCTATAGTCTTAGCTATTCAGGAGGCTGAGGTGGGAGGATCACTTGAACGCAGGAGTTGGAGGTTACAGTGAGCTATGATTGTGCCGCTGCACTCTAGCCTGGGTGACAGAGTGAGACCCTATCTTCAAAAAAAAAAAATTGTCTGATCTGCAGATGATCAGGGGATGCTAAGGAAGCCCACAGACAGTGAATGGATCCTACTCTGGGTCCATGCAGAGTATAAGGAATGGGAGGATTAAGGGAGAACTGAGCAGGGTTCATTCAGCCCAATCCAGGGAGAAACACCTAACGTGGGCAGATGAACTTTCCAGTCACTGGGAAAACATCTCTTCAAGTGGAGTGGAAATGACTGATCATGTTTTGCCACAGAGCAATGAAATCTCTCTCCCATGCTTACTAATCAACATTCTGATTATTAGTGTATCTTCCTGGGTGTCTTAATCCCAGCAAAGGAATACCCTGGATGGGGAATACATGCACTCCAGCAACTAGAATTGAATATTTCACACTGTGAATTACCTAGGCCTCTTGTGAGTGGATCGACAGGAATCATTTTCCTGAGGCTTTTCAGCTGTGAGGAATTGACAGTGCTGAGGACCAGGCTTGGGGCCCTGCTAAATTCACCAAAGGTAATGTCACCTAGGAGGCTTCTTGACAGACAGTTGTCAGCATTCTCCTGGAAGCATCCTAACCTTCTCTACAGCCCCTTCACCACTTTTAGCAACGACCATGATGAGTATAAGTTGGATGTCACCAATCAGCTATGTAGAAATATAAACCCTCTTTATTTTTATGACCACACATACTTTTCTTTGACAAGCCCTGTTACTACTCAACAGCCGAAAAGCTAAATTTGGTCCAATCAGAACTGGTATATTTTCTAGTTTCTTCCAATCTAAAATTGAGCATCTCTCTCAGGTAAATATTCAATGAAATGCAGGTATTATTATGTCCTGTCACTGTCCAGTTCAGTGCTCTCTCTCTCTGCCTCTGTCATCCATTAAACTCTCAGAGAGGCCTCTGGACCATCACCTGTGTGGTGTAAGACCTAAAATTAAAACCCAATGTTGTGTAATGCCTTGACATCTGGGAATATCACAAGGACCTCAAATGGCCTAACCCCAAATTCACCTCCCTACTCTGCTCCTGTGGCTGAGGACTCCTAGCCGAACAGCCCTCCTTATCTAGGCAACCAGGCACAGTTCCTGCTTATCCCTGAGTACTGGGTTTCAGTTCCCTGCCTGCCCATGAAGTTAAGCAAACAAGCCAATCACATCCTCTCACAGGAACCAGGCATCACCCACCCTCTTGACATTACAAAGCCTGCCTTTCACAGCCCTGGATTGTTCCCTTTGTTCCCAAGTGTGATGTTCATGTGACCCTGCATGACATACTGTGTTCTCCTCCCCCAGGCTATGAGTCCATGTGACTAATAAATTGCTGTCACCTCCTCTGCCCAGTGCAGGGTGTCATGAGTTCAGCTATCGCAATAACTCTTAAGGCAGAAATCCCTCCCCCATCCATGGGGTAAAACACCCAGCAACAGCAGCAGGGGAGGAATGGAGATTTCAGCTGCATGGCTGGCTGCATGTTGGGTATGAAGAAGTTTCTTCAGCTAGATATGGCTGCTAGCTATAGTCCTTACCTAGTCTGGTCTCTGGCTCTGGTGTTTTGTCACTGCCAGCTCTTTGGAGTAGTCTGTTAGATGGTTGATAGCATCCTAGAAAGGCCTTGGGCAGCTTTGTGTCTTGGACGATCCTATAGGGTGAATCTTCTGTGTTTAATCCTACAAGGTCTATCCCCAAGGCTTAGTATATGAAGTCTTGTCCCCCCAGGGAAGCCTCATGGTATGAGGTGGCTGATAAGCCAGCGGGGACCTCAGCTACCTAGTCCCCTTGTTAACTCCAAGCCTACAGGAAACCTAGAAATTTCCCCCAGCTTAGCCTGGCTCCAGAGGAAGCTGGAGGTGACCTTTGCCTTCTCCTGACTCATACTGCCATCTCATCAGGGTCCCTCAGGCTCCAAAGGCAACAGAGGACTCTGCAGATTCTGTTGCTGAGCAAACTCTAGAAATGGTGTGTCAGTTTCTTACTTGCCTACAGCTGCACAACTAAAAATGATGGTTTAAAATATGTTTCCCATGTGTAGACATGTGGCCAGAATAAATCTTCTCACTTAAATGTCCTCTTTTCCTCCTTTTCGTGCCCTCTCCTGACTGTCCTTCCCATCACAGCCAAGCTCCACAAAAAGTGGTTCTACGCTCACTTCCTCTACCCCTCACATCACATTCACTCTGTTGCAATCTGACTCCAGTCCCTGAAACTCTTTTCCATGAAGTCACCACTTATCTTCAAATTGTCAAATTCAGTGACCGTTTATGTCCTAGTCTGATTGGACCACAATGTGGCATTTGACACTGCTGTCCTCTCCCTCTTTAAAACTCTCCCTTTAGTATCAGCGACACCATCCTTGTCTACTCATAACCTCCTTCTCTGATCATTTGTTCTGTCTCCTGCACACAGGATCTTCCAGTTGCCCCTCAGTGACGCTGTTGCCACTGCTCAGACCTAATTCTTTGCCCTGTGCTCTTTCATCCACACACGCTGTCACTGGGTGAACACACTGAAGTCTCTGCTTCCCTTCAACTACCACTTGTATATGACCCAGCGTCTCCAACTCCTTCCGTCCATCTCAGACATTACTTCTGGACACTGGACCCACAGAATATGCTCTTTATTTGATGATAAATGATGACTCTATGGAAAAAGAATTTCTACCTGCAAGTTGCCTGGACACGTCATACTCAACATGAAATAAAGCCTGTACTCCCCTTCTTGAAGGCGTTACCGTTCATGCGACGACCTAGTATTCCAGTCATTCTAGACTCTGCCTCTTCTATCCCCATCTCCGAAGAGTCTGATTTTACTTCCTAAATGTATGTGGTCAGGCTCTTTTCTTCTCTCCTATTGCACTGCTGTGATCTTAGTTTAGGTCCTTGTTGCTTTTTGCCTGGACTATTAATCTCTCAGCCTCTAGACTACACAAGCCTTTCTCCTACCCGACCTCTCCCAGAGTGATTTTTTTAAAGACTGTAAATCTGCTCATTGTCAGGTCACCTTCCTGCTTAAAATCCTTCAGGGTCCTATCACTCTCGGGGTAAAGGTCAAGGCCTATCATTATACTCGACATCACACTCCCTGTACTAGCTATGGGAATGTAGATAAGTTACTTAACCTTTCTGTGCCTCAGTTTCCCCCACCTGTAACACAGAGATACAATGGCACATATGTGATGAGATTGTTGTGAGCGTTGAACGAGATAAGGCATAGGGAGTACTTGCTCTTATAGTAAGCAAACTGTTTTTGATGGAACCCATCATTATCACCATTCTTTTAATCTCATCTTCCTTCCCTTCCCTTTCCTTTGGCCACTGTACTGGCTCCTTGACATTTCTGGATATAGCCTGTGCCTTCTTTCTTCTGGGCTTCCTTATGGTGTTACTTCCTCTGCATGCGATACCTTTGCCATTTCTTGATCTAGTTAACATGTATTTAAAGACTCTTCTCACATCACTAAAGCCTTCTTTGAACTTTCTGCTCCAGTCTGATACAGCTTCCCCTGTGCTTTCATAGCTTTTCGTCAGTGCGTTTATCCCAGTGAGATAGGGACTTGGCAGGCCTTGCTCAATAAAGAGTCATAAGAATCGAACCAGGGTCTCTGATAAAACAAGAGACGGCAGAGAAACTGGCCAAAACCAGCTAGAACCCAGATGTCCACAAAAAACGACCTCAGGTTACCCTCGCTGCTCATTATACCCTGCTTGTAATGTGTTAGCATGCTGAAAGAAACTCCCACCAGCTCCAGGACAGTTTGCAAATGCCACAGCAACTCCCAGAAGTTGTCCTAGATGGTTTAGAAAGGGGAGGGACCTTCGGTTCCTGGAAGTTCCTACCCCTTTTCCCAGAAATGTTATGAATAATCCTCTCTTCACTTAACATAAAATTAAATAGAAGGTATAAAATAAGACCCCAGAAATTCACAAGTGCTGCTCTCTGTTACTCTGAGACAGCCACTGCTCTGTCTACGGGGCAGCTTCCTTCTTTTTCTTTTCTTACTTCAATAAACTTGCTTTTGCCTTACTCTATCAGCTCGCTCCTGAATTCTTTCCTGTATGAAGCCAAGAACCCACTTGGCCTTCAAATGGACCCTGGTTTTGGGGTCCACTTTCCTATATCATCTTCTTGGTACCCACCATGGGGCAAAGAGAGATCCTCACCCAGACCACAAATTAAGACTGTATGACACCATTTCGACCTGATGGATGGGTGAGCCTCCTGTTGTGGAATCTAGTTGTTGTGCTGTAAATAGCCAATATCTTGCTGTGCCCTCTGTTAATCATGTGCTTTGTGATCTTTTAACCTGGTTAGCTTTCTAGTAACAGGAGGCATGCTTACTTTTATTCCACTACTGCCTCAAGCAAGACACTTTCCTTGTTTACTTTGAATTGCCGCCCTTCCCCTTGACCCAGTTACTCTTAACCCTTTGATAGACCTCTGCTTTAGATCTTAACCCTTTGACAGACCTCTCCTTCAGAAAAGCCAGTTGCTCTGTGACCCCAATTTGTGTTAGGCCTGTGTGCCTTTGGGATCACTGTTAGCTATCACCCCCCTAGATAGTCCAGAGGCCTTGGCAAGCCACCCCTCAGATGCTCCAAGGGTTTCAGCTTTTAGTATAGAAGCCCTCATGGTTAGTCGATTCCCAGATGCTCTGGGATAATTGGCATTGGCACCCTGGATGTGGGACCGGTAATTGTGTTAGTAGCCAGCCACAAATTCATTTTGTTCCTGCTGGTGATTGAACCACCCAGCATTCTTTGTCAGTGTTTTTCTTGCTGTCTTAGTCCCTACTACATTTGCCACTATAGAGTTAAAATGTAGAGTCTGTTAAGCTCTCTATCTACTTACTTTTCTGACTTCAAAACTGCAGTCGCTAAGTTACTGGTGTTAGATAAAACTCACTGTCCATGATATCACTAATTCAAGATTAATTGAAGCAGCCAGTTCTAGCAACAAGGTGAACATTGAAAACTCATTTGAAACTGAAGGGGAAAAAAAAGGTAAAAGAGGTTTTTTTAAAAAAAAACCTCAAACTGCCATAGAAGGTGCTTTACCCAAAACTTTGGTCTATAGTTTTCATTAAGTTACTTATTGGGGCAACGAAAGTTTGGCCATGTGAACAAGTTCTAACTTTGTCAGAAACAATTTGGATCCAACCATCTTTTGCAAACTGGTATATTGTAATCTCATGGCTGGAATTCGGAGGTAAAAACTACTGGATCTTTGTATGCATATATGTATATATGTTTAAATGTATTTGTGTGTGTATACATGTATTATTATATGTTGTGCCTACATGGTACCAAATTGATGTATAAAGGTGTGCTCATAAATTAAGTAAATGAGTCTAACTGTTTTTCAACTTCATGTGAATTTAGTAAATTTTTGATAAATAAGCTAGGTTATTAAAAAAGGAAAAGTATTATTGGCAAAATAAAAATAAATATGTCTTTAAATTGTCAGCATACATTTTTGCCTGTGTTTACTAGTCATTTTTGTTTTTAAGATGTAAAGGTTTGATACAAAGGTTATAAAACTATAAACCAGCTGAAAACAAAAAGATCTATGTTTATATAATTCTGGATAAATAAGAGTAATCTAATATTGTTGGTTTAATAAAAAACAACTAAATCTTCTGAGTTATCAGCAAAAATACTCATATGTTTAACTTTAAGGTTCTTACTAAGGTGAATATCTAACATTCATTTTAACAATAAAATGGTTCACAAAAAAATAACTTACAATGATAACTAAGATCTAAGTAAATTGTTAAGATAAATAAATTAGGTAAATATAAATGAAATAAATGCTTGTGACAGAAAATTCAATATTTCTTGTTTCCTAGGCTTTCATTAAGGTTTGGGTTACTGGGAGTTAAAAATTTCTGGTCAATATATATGATTCTACATATAAACTGCGCCAAAAGTAAGATGTGAGTTTGTTTTTTGAAAAAAGGATTTTAAATTATAAGAAGAGACATAAAATGTTCTCTTTATTAAGAAAAAATAATTCTGTCTAATTCTCAAATTATTTAATGGTTGATTCAAAATAGAGAGTTAAAAAGAAAATTAAAACAAGATAAAAAGGAACCAGCAAATAAGAGAGATGGATATAAAAAGAAAGTTATGGGTATGAAGATGTATTTTTAAGGAGAAGTATGGGAGAAAACAAGGAATAATTTTGTATGAGAAGATATCTTGTATGATAAATTTTTGTCCTAAAATAAACTGGTTACTTTCAATAGGAGAAATTTAGGACAAAATAGAAAGTCCAAGCATGTCATAGATGGTCTATATAAATTGTGATAAGGTTCATGAAAGAGAATTTATGAAAAAATTTTATATGTGATCGAGTTGACTATAATTGAAAAAAAAATTTTTTTGGTTAAAGCAATGAGGTTCTCTTAAAGTATTGATTTGCTCTTAATAAAATTACAAAAAGCATTAATTCTAATTGTATGATCTGCTTCTTTTGAAACTTCTCACTTTTGTATCCCAGAAGTTCAATATTTGCTATGTCTTACTGCTTTTAGCTTTTTCTCCCCTTGAAAAGTCTGGGATGATAACTCTCTCCTTCAACATTTTTTGTCAGCTCCTGTAATTTTCTCCCCTCTGGTTTTAAGTCTGTTGTTATAGCCTGACACTAAAATGTTTCATCTTAAAGGTTTAGAAAATAAATGTTTTCCTCCAGTATAACTTAATTCTATACTCAGTTTTTCTTGATGTGTCTGAATTATTCAATGTGATCAGAAAACTTTTCATGCTGTTGCAAAGGGTCATTTGCTCCCCTATTCAAGGTACCAGTTTTTTCTTATTCACGTTCCTCTACAATACACTGTATGTATACTCATGACCTTGGACACTCTCCCTGTGTCTAATTAATTCAAGCACCCTTTTCATCAGGTTTGACTTCCAAGTTGTCTAAATGGGTTTCCCATAAAAAAAAAAAATCATACTACAGAAGGTTTTTCTTTACCTTTTGGTAACTGGCCTGGGAAACCGAGATTTTGTGTTTTATTAAGATAATTCCTATGTTGTCCTTGTTAGGTTTTTGATTGCTTAAAAAACTAAAGTTTTAAAAGTTGAAGTTTTTATATCCATGTAACTTTTTGTGTTGCCTTTAAAGTCTTTTGATTATCACTCTTGGTTAAGTGAACTGCTATTATTTTACAGTGACCTGT
Organism: Daubentonia madagascariensis; assembly: GCA_023783475.1. Classification (NCBI taxonomy): domain Eukaryota; kingdom Metazoa; phylum Chordata; class Mammalia; order Primates; family Daubentoniidae; genus Daubentonia; species Daubentonia madagascariensis. The sequence continues at coordinate 7,601,664 of JAKFHU010002220.1, forward strand.
GATTCTGTTTTGAGTCTTTTGGTATTTTTGACAAATGTCCTCAAGATCAAATCAAAGCTATAATCAAATATTGTTAACTATTTTACTCTTTTACTCTTAAGTTACAGGGCCTTGACTCCTGGGTATCTAATACCAACTCAAGTTAACAGACCAGGGAGAAGACGACAATCAAAATAAACCACTTCCATGAGACGAAGGACCAGGCCTATATTCGGACACATTAAGACTCATTTAATAATTTTGCTTCTATCTAAATTAATATAAATTTGTTACTGGATAATTTAAATGCTTAGCTACCTGTAAGCTTCCCTTTCCTGTCATTATCAGACTAGACATGATTCATGAGCTTTTTGTTTAAAACATGTTTAATTCTTTAAAAGCACCACAAAAAAAATTCTGATCCAAAGTCTCTAAATCCTTAGGCTCAAATGGTTATGTTTTGTATAACAAAATTCCTGCAAGTATGCAACTAAAACAAAGATTCTCAATGCTTATAGATAAATTAATTTTATAAACTTGCCTTTGATATTTTGGGGTTTGCTCTTACGTTACCTAAAGGATTTAAAAGAATTGATAGTGACCAAGGTTCCCATTTCACAAAATATAACATTCAAAAATGGGCAACAAAATAAAACATAGACTAGAGATTTCACCTGCCGTATAATAAAACAGGGGCATGTCTCATAGAAAAAAGAAATGGCTTGTTAAATACTCAAATCTGTGCACTGTCCAAGGATGGTTCCTTAAGGTCCTGAACTAAGAATCTCTCAGGGGCTATATGGGTTTTGACTGGGTCACCCACCACCATGCATGGCATCGCTTCTTATGAGTTGCTTGGCAGGACCTGTAAAACAGGCTCTGCAAACTCTCAGAGTTACTTGTGAAACACTGAGCCATGCCCCTGAAGCAGATAGCCAAACCATGTTCCTGAGACCACCAACAGACCTGATGAGCGTCAATGACTACGTGGACTTAAAATTGAGCTGCAATCTATCCTCCAAGATAGATGGGCTTTATGGTGTCATAGAGTGCCATGGAGGTGGCTAAAGGTGAGCTTATCCCAGCTGCGCTCCTTGACAGAGGTCTGGAGTTTGTATGATGGTGATACCATCATACAAAGACACCAATACCAGCTGGATCCATTATAGTGTGAGTGGCATGGGCAAGACCAGAAATTTATCCATTGGCTGTTATGCCTGCTCCTGGGGAGGGAAGCCATGAGTGGTATCGTGAACCAGGTCCAAAGCCTGCAGCAGCCTCCCTATAGGGCTATGAGAGAAAATACATCAGTAATATTAATAATATTATGAGGAATAGATTTGCCCTTGAGAATTCCTTCTAAACACCTGTGTTTGCGTGCATAGGCTATTGTTCCTGCTATCCGTAGCAAATGGCAATGTCTTTTTAGATTGGGCTGCGACGACAGCAGCAGTCAACAGCCAGTCTGACTGTCGGGTTTGCGGATTTCTACCTTTGTCCAGTAGGAGCAGTTTGTCATGGAATGTGCTGCCTTTAACATCACAGAATTGGAGTGACTGGGTAAGCTCTCTGGGGAGCGGCAACTCTACCCACGCGGGTGACATCAACTGCACCATTTGTCATCGGCAGCTACCTGTATCCATCTCAGAATACCTCCCGCCTGCCAACTGTTGGTAAAACTAAAAGACGTGTCTTTACATTAGTGAGACAACACATAGATATTACATGCAGCCAACACACATCAATTTGGGATAGATTAACTTAGGTAATGACTGATCATGAGATGTTATACCAAAAGGCCCCCCTATGCATAAAAAGACACAATCATACTGCAAATTCCTCTTCACTCCCCCGATTGAAGGGATGGCTATCCCCTTCAGCATGTTTCCAAACTGTCAGAGTACGGGCATCAGACTACACAGGAAAACAAAACTGCTTCATAAAAGTTGGAGCTTATATTACACCTTTGAGATCTGGATGGCTGTGTGGCACACACTTGTGTCCATACCTCCCCAATAATTGGACTGGGAGGTGTACCATGAGGTGGCCTTTCCTGCCAGGAATTATACTATACATAAAACTCTGCCCACAGTACCTAATAACATAAAAGCCTGAAGAACTCATTTCTACAGGTCTTTGGCTTGGTGAAAATGACCCCTAAATATTCTAGTCCCTGGAGCAAGAGCATTAAATGCTCTCACCCAAGTTACTGCTCTCATCCAATTCACAGCTAAAGCACTGAACCCCATACACACACACACAGAAAAATGCTGTGTACCTCTTAAGCCAAGAAACTACCTAAATGAGAAAAATGGTTTTACAAAATAGAATGGCCCTAGATATACTCACTGCAACACAGGGTGGGACCCGTGCCTTAGTGGGAACCACCTGTTGTGCATATATTCCAGATAGAGATAATATTACTGATGCTTTAAGCCATTTAGGTGCCCAAATCAATAACATAGAAAAATTAGGAGTCTTTCATTCTTTTTCTGAATGGATGCATTCTTTGCCTGCACATTAGAGCTATGTTTTATTAATTGGCATAATGATTGTGTTATATTTAACATTTGCTTTTGTTGTTGTTGCCTATATTATAGATATGAGTTACATACACTGCCATAAGATATAAGTCAATGTAAGATCATAGATATAAGGTCCCCTCATTTCATTTCCTGCTCCGGGGATATTGCAGAAGAATGCACAGAAAGATTGTAAGAGCTGGGGAATGGGGTAGATTGAGGGGAAATACAAGTTCCCCACCATACAATAAAAGCGCTGCGCTAGCCTGCAGCACTCAGAAAAATTGTTACAAGACAACTACTGGGCCGGGAGAAAAGTCCCCCTACTTTATTGGGTGCCTCAGCACTTTCTTACCTTAAAATGGCTGGTTTAAACCAGCCCTGACTACTTTAGACCTGGTTTGGTTGTCCTATAATGTCCTTTAGCTAATTATAATACTAAAATCCCCACCTAATAGAAAATTATATCATTAACATAACATGGATTACATGACAGTGTATGATGATGATACTGTGTCTGCACGATTTGTTGGATCTTTGAACAAGCAAAGATACAACACAAAAACTTTGCCTCACTCATTGAAAAGGGCCATCAGTCTCATCCTGGCTGAGATAAGAGCCACTATTAGAATGGCCACCCCTTAGAGAGGTTTTATTTATCCTAAAGTCACCATAAGAAACTTGTCTACCCAGGTAGAAGTTCTGGCCCAGACTACTAGAGATGTTTTTTTAACTAAGCTTAAGACCTCCCTGGATTCTTTAGCCAATATAATAATAGATAACTGAATAGCCTTAGATTATTTATTGGCTGAACAAGGTGGTATTTGTGCAATAATCAATAAAACTTACTGTATTTATGTCAATGCCAGGAGACAAATAGAAAAAGATAAAGAAAATATATAAGCAGGCTAAATGGCTATGCAGTTTTGGTCAAGGTGCCACCTCGGTGGAAACCATCTGGGACTCAATAAAAGGGTTTTTACCATGTGTTACCTGGTTTCTGCCTCTGTTAGGGCTTTAATGACAATTTTATTACTGCCAATCTTTGGTCCTTGCTTGTTTAACCTCCTTGTAAAGTTGGTATCTTCTAGATTATAACAATTCCATGTAAAGATGATGCTGGCACAGGACTTCCATCCCACCAGTCGACCCAGAACATGAAAATGCCCTGCCCTTGGGCCCCTAAGATCAGGCATCCCGAGATTTTTACTCTTCCCATAATTTTGACCCATGATTTAGGATCACGCCCCTAAATCAGCCTGAAGAAGCTACAGAAGACAGACCTTCCTCCTTTGACAACCCCTTAAGATTAAGGAGCATAATCTCTGAAGGGGGAACGAGACAGGGAAATGGCAGGCCCTGTTCAATAAAGAGTCATAAGACCTGAAACAAAGTCTCTGATAAAACAAGAGACGGCAGAGAAACTGGCCAAAACCAGCTAGAACCCAGATGGCCATGAAAAACGACTTCAGATTGCCCTCACTGCTCATTATACTGCTTATAATGTGTTAGTATACTAAAAGAAACTCCCACCAGTGCTATGACAGTTTACAAATGCCATGGCAACTCCTGGAAGTTACCCTACATGGTTTAGAAAGGGGAGGGAACCTTCAGTTCTGGGAACTCCCCATCCCTTTCCCAGAAATCTTATGAATAATCCTCCCTCCACTTAACATAAAATGAAATGGAAGGTATAAAATAAGACCCCAGAAACTTACAAGGTGCTACTCTGTTAGTCTGAGAGATAGCTGCTGCTCTGTCCATGGGACAGCCTCCCTCTTTTTCTTTTCCTACTTCAATAAACTGGCTTTTTTGCCTTACTCTGTTGGCTCACTCTTGAATTCTTTCCTGTGGGAAGCCAAGAACCCACTTGGCCTTCAAATGGACCCCAGTTTTGGGGTCCACTTTCCTATATCACCAGCACTCAATACCCTGCATTGGGATTGATTACATGTCATCTCCCATAGTCTTCTATGGGGTCCTTACAGGTAGGATACAGCTTTGTATTCTGACTTCCATGAACAGAGCTTGACACTATTGAACAAGGGGGTTCAATAAATAATTGTTTGGTGATTTAAGCAACCAATCATTTCCCTTCACCAGGTGCTCAGAGACTCTAGGCCACCTTTGCTTCAAAAAGTACCTTACTTCAAAATTATTCTTATCTCATATCTTCCTCTGTTAAGAACCCCAATTTCTAAATTGGGAAATTAAATGCTATTAGTTTACTGTCAGTGACGAAACTAAGCTAGCCAACTGAAAATTAATTACAGTTCATTATACTTCTAAAGAGTATTTGTATTTTCAAATAAAGCACTTGTTAAGACATTAGGATTAATTTTTAGTGATGGAATATAAAGAAGTATAGCAGAAGGACGGGATGTTGTACAACAGGTGGGGGAAATAAATTTTGGGGGAGAGTTTCTTAGCACTCTTTAGGTAACATTAAGTGGGTGCTCAGTCTTCATTGGTAAGTAAACTGAGGGCCTATCCCTATCATATGAGGGGATTCAACTGGAAAAGCATCCAGAAACTTTTTATAATTAAGCTATTAGTAGTTGCTGAAATACTGGAGATGACAACAAAAAGGAATAAAATCCTGATACATGCTACAACATGCTAAGTGAAAGAAGTCAGGTGCAAAAAGCCATATATTATATAATCCTATTTATGTGAAATGTCCAGAATGAGCAAATCCATAACAGTCAGTGAGTGGATCAGGGTCTGGGGAACAGTGAGTGATTTCTAACTGGTATAGGTTTCTTTGGGGTTGATAAAAATGTTCTCGAATTAGTGGTGATGGGTGCAAGACCTTGTGAATATCCTAAAAGCCACTGAATTGTACTTTTTACAAGGGTCATTTTTATAGTATGTTGAATTATTTCACTATAAAAATATATTTTTAAAACAATGATACACTAAAGGAAAAAAGCTAACCATGTAAAAAACAGCATAAGTTATCACTGCTGTTAGAGAGTCCACAAATAAAATCACATTTTCTAAATATGAAGGATTACATAGCCAGCCATTTTAATAGCTTAATATAAAGCAGTTTAATAGTTCTTTTCCTCTAGTTTCCCAGAAGTCTTCTGCTGTATTATACCATTCATTCATAGGCTCTAAAAACTACAACTGTCGGTTAGTTGGTGTTTTGTTTCTGTGTTAAGCTTTCAATTTTCTCTAAATAATTTCTTTTAGTTTTACAATGCTCCCAATTTAGCTCATTTGATAAAAATAAACACCTACACTATTTTCAGTTAAATTCAAGTGCTCCTTTTGACCATGAATTCCACTTTCAAGATGGATATTTATAATTATTCGTGCTGATGCCACAGATATGCTATAATTAATAACATTTTGTTTCTTTTTATTTATCATAGTGATATAACTTTCTATTATTGTTCACTATAAATGTCAGTTGTACAGAAGCAAAAATTGAAACAGTCTTTAGATAACACAAAAATATAGTGATTTTATGCTTTAATGTCTTTCTCAAAGATAATGCAAAGTTGAGAGGTCATTGAACAAATGTTTATTGAAGGTCTACTGTGCAAAGCTATGGCTCTCAACCTTTTTGTGTTTCAGAGTGTACCTTGAAAACCAACTATTTTGAGTGGCAAACTTGGAGAGGTTAAATGTACTACACAAGTCCACAATAATTATACTACAATCCCAGAATATAATGGCTCATAGTGTCTGTAAAAGTATCCAGTCATCACACCATCCAGTTCGTCGCACTTTTGCACTGGGAGGCCTTGTTGAAGAAGGAGAAATAGTTACTTTCTTCACGGTGCTCTTTTATACACTTAAAGGTAAGGGTTATTTTATGTTATAGTCAACACACATAATCCAGGGTCCTCAAAATTTTCTAAAATTCTGATGTCATGTTTTGGGTAATATCTGAATAACACGGTTCCTCCTATTAAAACGCTCTGGGATGCCAGTGCCAGCCCTTGTCCTCCATCAATATTTTCTTACACCTTCAAGAGGTACACGTTGTCTTAGCTGTCCACATTGCAGCTGCTCTCCCACTGCTGTTTCATCATTTACCGCTTCTATGTTAGTTGTTATCCAGTTAAAAAACAGAAACTATGGCCGGGCACGGTGACTCACGCCTGTAATCCTAGCACGAGGCTGAGGTGGGAGGACTGCTTGAGCTCAGGAGTTTGACCAGCCTGAGCAAGAGCGAGACCCCGTCTCTACTAAAAATAGAAAAATTAGCCAGGTGTCGTGGTGTGCACCTGTAGTCCCAGCTACTCAGGAGGCTGAGGCAAGAGGATCACTTGAGCCCAGGAGGTGGAGGTTGCAGTGAGCTACGATGACGCCACTGCACTCTAGCCAGGGTGACACAATAAGACTCTGTCTCAGGAAAAAAAAAACCAGAAACTAGTCTAAATTTCTGTATTAGTCCACCTGGACTGCCGTAATGAAATACCACAGACTGGGTGACTTAAGCAACAGAGATTTACTTTCTCACAGTTCTGGAGGCTGGGGAGTCCAAGACCAGGGTGCCAGTTAATTCAGTTCCTGGTGAGGGCGCTCTTGCTGGTATGCAGATAGTTACCTTTCTCTGTGTTCTCACATGGCAGAGAGAGTTCTGGTGTCTCTTCTTCTTCTATAAAGACATCAGCCCTGTTAGATTACAGCTCCATCCTTATGACATTGTTTGACCTTTATCACCTCAGTCACATTAGGTGTAGGGCTTCAACATACAAACTCGAAGAGGAGGGGATAGAGTTCAGCTCACAGCATTGCTCCCACAGCTCTCCAAAATTCATATCCTCCTTGCGTGCAAAATATATTCATTCCACCGCAACAGCCCCATAGGCCTTCACTCATTCTAACATCAACTCTGAAGTCTAAAGGCCAAAGTTTCATCTAAATACCATCTAAATCAGATAGGAATGAGACTCTGAAGTACAATTTATCCTGAAGCAAAATTCCCCTGTAGCTGTGAACCTGTGAAACCAGACAAGTTAGGTGTTTCCAAAACACATACAAGGCATAGGATAGATATTTCCATTCCAAAAGGGAGAAATTAGACAAAAGAAAGAGATGATAGGTCCTAAGCAAGTCCAAACCCTAGCAAGGCAAATTCCATTAGATCCCCTGGCTCAAGAATAATCCTCTTTGATTCAATGTTCAGCCCAACAGACCCACTGGGATGAGGGTATCACCATCCTGGCTCTGCGAAGGTGGCCTCACCCCCAAGGCACTGGGCAGAGGCATCCTTGCCTGCTGCAACCAAAGAGGAAACTGAGGAGCAGCCAGTCTTGCACCCTGGGCCAGTGGTGGGAGTGGCAGCCCTGATGATCTCTGAATGACATTCGGGGTGGTTCTTTCCTTTTCTTGAAGAATAAAGCATGTTCAAAGTTCAATAGCTTTATCATCCTATCCTACAGAATCTAAAAATTCTGACAGCTTCTTTGATTTTGTCCCATCTCTGTCTCCTTCGGTACACACTCGTTGTGTTTCTGCTCATATAATCCCATAATCTCGTCATAAAGTGATAGTTCAGCCATGCCCTTGGTGTTCCCCTCTGAACACGCTTTCTCATTTTTTGCAATACGGACAGGTTGAGAATTTTTCCCATCTTTGAGTTCTGGTTTCTCTTAGCTTAACAATTGCTTCTTCAAGTCACCTTTCTCCCCTCACATTTTACTCTAAGCTGTCAGAAGGACTGAGGTTACACCTTTAACATTTTGCTTAGGAATCTCCTCAGCTAAATATCCAATTTCATGGCTTGCAACTTCCACCTTCCACAAAACACTAGAACACAATTCAGCCAAGTTCTTTGCCACTTATAACAAGAATCTCCTTAACTCCAGTTTCTGATAACCTGCTCCTCGTTTCTAACAGAGAACTAATCAGAATGGCCCTTAATGTCCATATTTCCACCAACATTCTGTTCATGGCAATCCAGACTCTTCCTAGCACATACCTCAAAATTCCTCCAGTCTCTACCCATTACTCGGTTCCAAAGCCGCTTCCACATTTTTAGGTATTTGTGACAGCAGCACCTACTTCTCAGTACAAAAATCTGTATTAGTCAAGATTTTCCACAGAAACAGAATCAACTTGGCTGTTGGTTTATATGTATAATGTATAATAATATATGTGTTTATGTAGCTACATAAAGAGATTTATTATAAGGAATTGGTTTACACGATTATGGAGGCTGGGAAGTCTCAAGATCTGCAGTCAGCAAGCTGAAGACCCAGAAGAGCCGATAGTGTAGTTCCAATATGAGTCCAAAGACCTGAGAACCAGGACAGCTGATAGTGTAAGTTCTAGTCTAAAAGGCAGCAGGCTCAAGATCCAAGAAGAGCTGATGTTTCAGTTCAAGTCTGAAGGCAGGAAAAGACTGATGTTCTAGCTGAAGCAGTGAGGCAGGAGGAGTTCCCTCTTACTCCTAGGAGGGTCAGCCTTTTTGTTCTATTCAGGTCTTCAACTGATTGGATGAGGCCCACTCGCAATAGGGAGGGCAAACTGCTTTACTCAAGGTCCATCAATTTAACACCTTCACAGAAACACCCAGAATAATGTTTCACTAAATATCTCAGCACCCCGTAACCCAGTCAGGGTGACACACAAAATTTACTGTCATGCTTTTCTCAAAGGCAATTTCATACAAGGAATGGGTCACAAAAATGTTGGCAGGGCTAAAAGAAGGAAAATGGAAAGATACCCAAGGATAGAAGAACAAAAGGGGAAATAGTTACCTAGAGTCCATGCCCCCGTGGTGCTGGGGCTGCCAGGGTGCTGCTGCTGCCACTCTGCAGGAAGTTTTGCACATGCATTCTCACTGACACCACAGGAGCTCAGAGGCTAGAAAATGCCACCTGCACTGCTGCTGCTGCTGCTGCAGCCAGAGCCTGTAAGAGCTATGTTGCTAACTCTGTGGCTGAAACCACTGTCTGAGCAGGAACCCAGGCGCCTACCTTTGCCTGCTTGCTGCTGCTACTGTCCAGAGGTGCTGCCACAAGCAGGAAAAGAATGGTTCTTCCCCTTTCCACCCTTCTGCTAATATCCTACCCAATGCCTCTCCCAGGCCACCAGCAATACTTAAATGCAAGCTCTCAGCCAGGGGAATCTGGAAAATATCATTTGCAGCCTTTCAATCTTCTGTGATTCAAAGGAGATCATAGGAGGATAACAATGGGGCTGAAAGCCAATAGCACCATAACCAGAACAGTAATAGCAACCCTATGATCACTATCCTTCCATACAGTTGTCCTACATGGAATATCAGCTCTGCTTTTTTATTCTCCAAGCTGTACTAGCAGAAACCTGTTGTGTTTAGCAAACATTTTTGAAGGCTTTATATGATTGAGGATATAACAACACAGGAAAAAAAACCTCAAAGCTGGGCAATAATCATGATTTTTCCCATAAACCAAGGGAAAAAACATAAATGTAAACACTTTCCTAGGACTTCTGTCTGGTCTTGCTCCAGGTCCACCTACCTGGCTCAGTGCTTTGCAGCCCCCTGTCTCCTCTCCTCCATGACACTTCCCACATTCCCCAGCCCAGCCCCACAACTCACTCGCTCTGCCTCCTGGAACGTTGTCAGTCAATCTTTATTTGACAGACTAATCTAGGTTTCCTTGTTTTCTCAGCCTTACCCATAGGTACTTTTTAAAATAAAATATCCATCCACCCCAGAAATGAATTTTGCCACAGCTCCAGATGGCAAAAGCAGTTGCAGTCAATTTTTGTCTCAAATGGTCATTTTTTTCCTTCAGTTATTATTAAGGTCTTTCTTTGATAAAATTTTGATAATGTCAACCCTCTCATTTGCAAATTATACCTTGTCCTATACTGTATAGTACTACTGCTCGCTCTGGGCTCATCTGCAGACTTTGCTGTATAATAATGTGCATCCTTAGTTATATAGTAAAGTAAATTTTACACATCATTGAAAAGTTACTACAATGATGCTACATTATTAAAAAGTAGCATACCTGTAAAGGTTTTCAGCACAGCAACTGAGAACCTCTGAAGTAGGAGATAATTGCAAGTATGGCAGCAAATACAATGAATAAGACCAGTCTTACACCTGGGTATGGTGGCTCAGGCCTGTAATCCTGAGGCACAAGGATCACTTGAGGCCAGGAGTTCGAGACCAGCCTGGGCAGCATAGGGAGACCTCATCTCTATGAAAAAAATTTAAAAATAGCCAGGCATAGTGGCACCTACCTGTAGTCCCAGCTACTAGGGAGACTGAGGCAGGAGGATCACATCAGCTGAGGAGCTTGAGGTTCCAATGAGCTATGATTGATTGTGCTACTGCACTCCAGCCTGGGTGACACAGCAAGACCTTTCAAAAAACAAACAAAAAGAGACCAGTCTTACTTTCAAGGGGTTTTCAATCCATGAGGGGGAGAGGGGATAAGGCCTACACATAAAAACTATAAAATAAAGCAAAATACTTCAAGATCCTTAAGAAAAAAAGCAAAGAAGCATGGGGGCTTATAAAGGGCTTTTGTAGGAAGTGGTCCCAGAGCTGAACCTTGGAGGACAGACAGAGGTACACATGACAGGGAAGGGAAGAACGATGCAGGTAGAAGGATGCCACAGGAGGGGACAGGGACGCAGAGGAGTGCAGCCACATTCAAGAAACTGTGAGTCGTCCATGTAAGAATGCCTTGAAATTCTAAATGACCTGAATAACTTTTTCATTCATGCTTTTATAGTTTACATAGGGTTTGCAGTCACTGCTTTAGCAATGAGCCACACGTCCACATGCATTGCTTTATTCTCACCCGCCTCCTCCAGACACAGGAAGTGAAGGATAAAAATACAAGTTCATAAGGGATAGAGACCACTTGCAAAATGCCAGTGAATTCCCTATGGGGGAAAATAGATTGTTTAATCATACAGGGTTAACTTGTGAATCTGGGGCAGATTGAAGAGGAAACACTTAGGGATATTTAAGACTCTTCACTTCTCTTTTGTATTAGTAAGTGGTTCATTTTATCTCACTCTGTTTGCATCTATGAATCTTCTCTACCTCTCTTCATCGACTTCTGATCTTCCTAAAATTAGTTAATTTGACTCTTCCTTCCTCTGCATTCAGGCTTTGTTTTTCTACTTGATAATTTGATTGATTTCAGATCCTGATATCCATATTTCCAAATCTAGTCTGGAAGCCTGAAGTAGATTCATGATCGCTTCCCTCCTCTCAGTAGTCCTCAGCCCTGGCTTGGTACCACTGCCATACAAGGCACTGGGAAACGGGAAGGATAGTAGTTTGGGTTGTCACAATGACTGTGGGATGCCACCAGCATGTAGTGTGGGTGGAGGGAGCCAAATGCTAAAAGTCCTACAATTCTTGGGATACTCTGGCAAAAGAAATTTCTCATCCAAAATGCTAAAAGTCCTCTTCATTGAGAAATATTGCTTCTTTTGATGTCTTTATTTGTAGGCTTATTAAACAGACCCAACCACTTCAGTGGAACAGATGAAAATTATTTCTCCTAACAGTCTAGAATAGTGCTTTGTAAAGTTTTGTAAAAATTAGGAATCAAGAGGAACTTGTTGATATAATAATGGGTTAATTGCTATGGTCCAGGAATGCAACAATCCAGACCTAGATCCCTGGATTAATCTCCTGCCTGCCTAGCATGCTGTTTCCCTCACAAGGGCTTCCACAGGCATTTCGCAAACTGTCTTTATCCATCATCAGCCTGCTTCCTCCTGCACCCCCCACCCCTAAGAGAGCAGAAAGTTCTATACAGAAAGAATTATTGAAAAATAGGAACAAAAATATCACTTCCTTAATGGCTGAACAAATGCTTGATACATCAAGGAGAGCCTTTTTAAAAAAATTTGGATTGGTGATGAAGGTTTATATTTGGTGACCTATGCTGAGCTTTCTATTCCTACTCAGTCTAGATCCTAAGCCCCTATCTACCCTTCCACTCTCATAAACACAGACATGACTTTCCAAGTGGCTGATTTGAGGAAGAAAGTTAAAGAAGAAAAGAAGTATGACTAAGTAGCTAGGACAAGCCTTAGTTTAATTTATCAAGTTGCTCTCGTTTATCATTCAAGAGACAAGTGTAGAAGGAATGAGAAATAGAAAAAGAGAGAAATCTGACCGTGATCATCCCAAGACGCAGGCCCTATCCAGTCTATATCCTAGAGACAGATGGAGGAGACAGGCTGCACAGGACGACAAACACGGCCGAGCTTCCTAACTCTTAAGTCTAGAGCTTCCGAATGCTCTAGCAGTCCTGTGACCTAAAGAATGGTCTCTCCTCTGACCCTTCATTTCCTTTCCTCCTTCAGAGAGATGGAGAACCAAAATGAGAGCTGGCAGAAACAGGCCTTGGAAGATGAGTGGAAGAACTCTTGTGCCCTACGCCTTAAGTCCTTAAGTAGTTTTTTGATCAAAGGTAACCGTAAATAGGGTTTTAGGATGTCTTGAACTGAAATTTGGTTTGGAGATATACAATCCATTCCAGAAAAAAAAAAAGATGAATCTATATGGGAAAGTATGAGAGGCAGGCCTAGTGAAGAGGAGAAAGGTTGCCTAGCTATCTAAGGGTAGAATTGGCAATATTTGGTGATGAAGAGGGTGTGGAAGCTGGGGAGAGGAGGGAGTCAAGTTAATAACCAGTTTTCAGAGACAGTGGGACTATTCACTAAAATACAGAATATAGGATGAGGAACAAGTTTGGAACAAGAAAGTGTCTTTTTGGCATCAAGTTAAATCTTGATGAGGTGGGATACCCAGACGAAGACGTCCAGGAGGCAGCTGGTATATGGGTCAGGGGTTCACTGAAGGAGTCTAGGTCATTTATTTCCTTGTCTTACATGAAACTTCTACTTATTCCTCATGGCTCAACTCAAATATTTTCTTTTGCTGACCCAAATGAACAAAATTACATGTAGTTGTTGTTCCCACCACATTTTATACCACTTCTGATAAAGCATTTATCATATTTTGTTATTCTTAATTGCTTTTATATCTTTCATAATACATGAAGTCCTAGATCATGACTGATTCATCTTTACAACCTGAGCAGGTAGCATAGCCTAAATCAGCAGTCCCCAACCTTTTTGGCACCAGGGACCAGTTTCATGGAAGACAATTTTTCCACTGACCAGGGGTGAGGGGGATGGTTTCATGATGATTCAAGAGCATTACATTTATTGTGCAGTCAAACCTCTCTACTAATGATAATCTGTATTTGCAGCTGCTCCCTCATGCTAGCATCACTACCTCAGCTCCGCCTCAAATTATTAGGCATTAGATTCTCATAATAAGCGCACAACCTAGATCCCTAGTATGTGCAGTTTACAGTAGGGTTCACGCTCCTATGCGAATCTAATGCCGCTGCTGATCTGACCGGAGGCGGAGCTTATGCGGTGATGTGAGCAATGGGGAGCAGCTGTAAATACAGATGAAGCTTTGCTCGGTGGCCCACCACTCACCTCCTGCTGTGCAGCTCAGTTCCTAACAGGCCACGGACCAGTACCAGTCCGCAGCCCGGGGCTTGGGGACCACAGGCCCAAATAATGCTTATTGAAATGAAACATATAAATATTTTTGTTAAATGGTTGATAGAATGTTCTGGGGAATTTGGTAATATGAATGATATTTAAGGCAATTGGTAGGTGGTAGTTTAGTAACTAGTCAATATTCTCCAGTCATCGGTTTTCATTTTGTTTCCTGAACAAGCCAAACTGACTCCCATTTTAGACCGTGGCATTCACTGTTCCCTCTGCCTGGAATGTTGTTACTTCAGATGTTTCTACTGTTGTTCCTTACTTTCATACAGTCTCCTCAGGGAGGAACTCCAATCCAAAGGAATGCCATCCTGCCTAGAACCCTAAATCTTATTACCCTGTTCTGCTTTCTTCATTGCATGTATTGCTACATGATTTATTTATTTGCTTATTGTCTGCTTGCCCCATATATTGTTAGGTCTACAAGAAAAGAGAGCTCCTCTTTCTTATGTACTGCTAGATCCCTATTGCCTAGATAAGTAGGTCATCAGTAAGTACTTGCTGACTAAATAAATGAAACAGGTCATCCCCAAGGCACAGAGAAGATGTTGCCATGGACATTTGCAAAAACCACTGGATTTGCTCTAATTTGGATTTGCACATTGAGAAATATAGACTAATGTGGTGAGTTTTCACGTCCTCATGTTTTTTTTCTCTCTACTAGCCGTTTTCTCACTTTAGCGAACCCTGAGGCATACACTCAAGAATCCTGCTGTCCTTTATTTTCACAGCTGGGTTGCTGTGATTACAACTTCAGCAATAATGATAGACTGGATTCTTTCTAGGATCTCTTCATTAGAGATTTTATTTTATTTAGTGCTGCCCATGAATATGAACAAAAATAAGTATGCCATTATTGCATGTTCAAAAATCTCCTCTGTGTGAGCAGGAAAACAGAAAGAACATCTGAATGAACCATATGCAGTACAATTGTTGCTGCCTCAAGAAATGTGACCAAGACTCTGTAACACCCTGACTGCACAGTTTGTAAATTGCCTAGTTAAGTCTGGACTCAAACTGTGTTATCCACTTTTAAATTGTGTTAAATTTCTTAGTACTTTAGACTTGATAGTGTGAGCCCATTTACTGAGATGAAAAGGATTACCTTTAAGCTGGTCTTTTACCTTAAGTAATATTTCTCCTTTAATAAGTCTAACGAAAGAGGGCTGCAGTTTATTACCTACGGATGAAATTAAAGAAAAAAGAGGACTCTGAAGCACATGGGATTCTAAGAGGAACCCCCGTGAGTACACGTGCATTTCAGCACATAGTAGGTGTTGGGAAGTTGTATAAATAAATCATTAGAATTATGGGACCTGGAAAAACCAATCTTGGGTCATGAATACATATTCAAAAGTGGATTAGAATTTAGAAGCTTAAATTGGAAAATTTGAAAATATTTTCTCCTAATCTACATGAGTCTAAATATTTACCTTTCTTTAATAATAATAATTTTGAAATTAGTACTCATCAAAGGGTTTGGCAATCATGGCAGTAGCTATTAAAGATTGATTTTAAGAAATAATACTAAAAGGATATTCCTCTTCAAATTACATTCATTTATTCATTTATACATTTTAAAAAGTCCTTTAACATTTTTTCTTGCAATAGAGTGCTAATGTTTTCTTCTTCTTTTTTTTTTCTTTGTATGATATTCCTTTCCCACCTTCCTCTGGAAGTTAAGATCTATGCCAGCAACAGTTCTCTAAATTTGTCTCCTTCTTTCACATTCCATTCTTCAAAGATCTCTTGAGATTTTTGGCATCTACACTCCACTTAATTTTGCTTTAGAATCTTTAACTAGTGGTCCAGTCCCAAGAAACCCATCAAACTTCACATGACAAATAGACATTTACTGACAAATAGACATTGAATTTCTCATTGATTTTACTGATCTCTTGAGAGGTGTGCTTCCTGAAGGCAGCACTTTATTTTAACTGAAAAAGGCACATTTAAGTGATATGGAAAAGGCATTTCTGAATTTTAAGTCTAGCCCTAAAATTGACATTGGGTTAGTTCTCTGTAGAAAAGAGTCCATTTTATTTACAAGGTGAAATTGTTTTATTCCTTACAATAATACCAGAGACAGTTGCTATTATTTACATTCCATCTCTTGCCCTAAATCAAATAATTAACTTTGGGAGGAGGAGATCTTTGAAATGAACTTATTCTGTACCCTATGGACAGAGACTAGGACTTCTTTGGAGGCACTATTAATAGCATCTTTAGAAGCCCTTTAGTTACATCTCCCTAAGAAGTATGAGGGAAGACAATAGGCAACTAACTGCAAAATAATTTTGTTCTGTTTTTTGGGAATACTCAAGTCATTCACCCCTTCCACTGTCTCATCTCCATACTCCTCTGTGTTTTACTTCTGAATCAAACTTCCTTCCCTCCTAAACTTTTCCACTGTGACTTCTGGAAACTTTATCAGTGGACACTCACTTCATTTCTTTGCTTTAATTAAAATCCAGCTTTCTCTATGGGGACATTGCTTCCCTTAAAACATGCTCAACTAGAGGCTGGTCATTTTCCCAAAGCTAGGCTATCACAGGATTCAGAAGAGGGTTGGCATATTTTTAGCTCCACATTGCCTATCCGAAATCATTGTTCCTCTACTCTAGTTTAAAAACCCCTTCTTTAAAAACCTGTCTATCCATCCAGCTATAACATCTAATAACCACCACCAAATTCGTTGCAGAATTTCCTCTCTACCCAAGTCCCATCATTGTCTTATTTGGCTTCCCTTCCACACAAATGTGGTTGACTCATCTAACACCTTAACCTCGTAGGTTCTTGATTTTCTCAGCTCTGAGACCTGTTCTTTTTCTTGAATTCAACCTCCCCCCTGCCCCCACTGCCTATAAGCCAAGACATTTTTTATGGCCTCAACTGGTTCCATATCAAAAATCATAAGCTTCAATATCCATATTCTTTTAAAATATGGGTTGAATATCCTTATCTGAAATGCTTGGGACCAGAAGTTTTTTGGATTTTTTTGGATTTTGAAACATTTGCATTATATTTACTGGTTGAGCATCTCTACTTTGAAAATCTGAAATTCTAAATGCTCCAATGAGCATTTCCTTTGTGCATCATGTCAGCGCTCAAAAAGTTTCTGATTTTGGAGCATTTCAGATTTCAGATTTTTGGATTAGGAATACCAAACCTGTACTTTATTCCTTACTTCTACTTTACTTGTTCTTTGACCTCAGAGTGATCTAGACCTCTTATCTACTTTCCAAATTTATTAATTATTCCTGTCTTAAACCTCTTATATTTTTAGACTGAATCACATAACATATGATATAATGCAACACATGATACAACTACACTCAATCCAATATCTTAAACTTCTTTTATCATTCTGACACGAATGCTCAGACAAATCTTAATCCTGGATCAATACTATTGTCAGCTTCTCCGTTCCTGTATCCAAGCTGCTGAATACAGCAGGAGAAAACCCAGCAACCAAGAAGCTGGTGCTATTACAAATGTACAATGTCTAATCTCAGTAGTATCCTCAGGAATGACGACAGCCCGTCCACATGATGCTATAATCTGCTTCCTCTCCCACCTTCTATTATTGGTTTATACTTTTAACACCACTCAGGGCTCCTACTCCTCCACATGCTCCTTTATTTTCAGCAGACCGCTTATCTTCTATCTCAGGGTAAAAGTAGAAAAAAACAAAAAAGAAACAAAGATGAAATAAAGCCTTTTAAAACTTCTTGCTACCCACCCCCACAACACATTTATCTTCTTTGGCTTTCTCTTACTTATCACCTATCTCAGTGGAACTGTATCCCATGTCCTGTCTGGGGCTAGTCCTTTTCCTGTACCTTGGATTCCATTTCTGCCTGCCGCATTGGTTGGTTCCTTCCACCTTTTCTAACATTTCAACTTTACTCTTTTCTCTAGATCTTTCACTGTACCAATAAACAGGCTCAGGTCTCTCCCATCTTAAAAAAATTTATTCAACCACATGTCCATCTCTAGCTTTTACCCACCTACCCTTCTTCCTCTCATAGTCAAATACCTTAAAGATGCTTTCTCCTTCCTTCGATCATTACCCACTTGCCCCTTAATTCGTTTTCTGCTTTCACATCTTTCGCTCTATGGAAGAGATTCCTGCTCCTAAGTTCCTAAGTTCAGTGGAAACATGACAATTCCTTTTTACTGTGACTTTTCTGCAGTATTACAATGTTGACCGCTTCCTCTTGAAACCGTTTATTTTTCCCCTTGACTTTGGCAACTGCAGTCTCTATTGTATTTCTCCTTCCTCTAAGTCCCCTTCCAGGCTCCTCTTATCCTCTAAATCAAGTGAATGTTGCTTTCATCCAGGACTTCATCCTTAGCCCTTTTCCCTAAGTACACTCTCCCTGAGGAATCTCCACTGCTCTCTTGGCTTCAACCACCAGCAACCTAGTTACATCTGTTGAGCTCCAGATCTGATATAGATAATTGCCCACTTACAGCTCCACTTGGATATTCCATATTTCCTTCCAACTTAGCAAATGTTAACATTAGCTAACACCTAAATATGAACCATATAACACTCCCAGCTTCTATTTCTCAATTTATTATCACTATGAAAGACACCATTAGTCCAAGCAAGAACCCTGGGCATCATCTTTAACTCTACCTTCTCCCTTACTTCTTCACCACCTGCCCTCCCCCATATTTAATAAATCATCAAGTCTTGCTAGTTCTAGCTCTAACTACGTACATTTTCATTTTAATCTCCATATCAATTGTTTATGCTTTGGGTCTACTCTTTATAATTTCTCATTAGACCTGTTCATAGTCTCCAAACTGATCTGTCTATTTCCACCCTTGTATCTACCAATCCAGGTCCTCCCTGCTGCCAGACTGATATTTCTAAAATGCATAGCTGAGCATGCTATTCCCTGCAAAAATAATTCAGTGGTTCTCCACTGACATTAGGACACAATTCATACTCTTCAACATGATATACAAACTCTTCAGAGCCTGAGTTCTTCATCCTTCTCCAGTTCCTTTTGTCAAGTATCTCCCCTTGCACCCTATTCTCAAGCTGTTCTAGCCACTTGTAGGCCATCATTCATGCCATGTCCTCTCAAGGGAAGGCCTTCACTCAAGTCCTTTCATCACCTGGATAATATGCACTCATTCTTCAAGACTCAACTCGATCATCTTTCTCTTTAAAAAGACTTCCTACTCTTCTCCACCATGATCTTCCCATAAGTCTATGCTTGCTTCCATCATTCTATGTCATACTACTTCTTATCATACACGGATTTGGGAATATTTACTGTTCTGTCCCCCCAGTTAAACTGGGAGCTCCATGATGCTCACCTTGAATTCACCTTGAATCCTCAGCCCCTAGCATAGTGTTCTGTGTATCTTAGGTGCTCAATAAATATAAAAGAAAGAATTAGGAACAATGCCATAACGACTGCTTAGAACCCAATATCACTATATAAGGAGGTTAGATAGAATCATGATAAGAAATTAAGAAAAGCCAGAAATTATTTGAAACATTACAGTTTTTCTCAATTTTACTTCATAAAGGACAAACCTCATTTCTACAAATCTTGGGGTCACTCTCAGAAAAAGTATTCAAAAATAGATGACAAATAAAGACTATTCTTATATTCTGAGTTCTTCATTTCTCAATTTACATGAGATTAAGACTGAAATGTTGCCTTTATTTTATCAAATTCAATAAATGTAAATGTGTATATATACACACATTTCTAAAACCACACAGATATTCATTTGAAAGAAGTCAGTTTTTATAGGCAAGCTTCTAACCTGGGAAGCAATTGTAATCTCAATTTCCTCATTTTATGTCCAGAATAACATCCCCCTCCAACCCCCCAAAAAATAATGGGAAACTTGGTATGAGAATGCTCTGCTTTGAGATAGTCTTTGTGGTGACTTCCATCAATAATAGAATGTTTAATCAAACCACTAGTATTAGTTAAGATATAGCTTTGGTTGATATGTTAAATGTCTAAATCATCAGAAAGTTCTCAAGATGAAAGTTTCTCACTTAACAAACTGGAGTTAAGCTGGTGTTTTGGTTCTGTTCAGTAAAGTCACCAGAGGGCCAGGCTTCTTATTTCCTCTATGACTAGGATGGAAATAGTCATAGACCTATTTCCTCACCTGCTTGACCTTGGATGGCTTGCTAGCATATCCACCAGCCAGTGGGAAGGGGAAAGGGATGTCCTTATGGGATGTCTTAGAAGTTGAAGATCTCACTTGTGCTTTAACTGGGGGGTACTCTTGGCACAATAATTGCAAGGAGGCTAAGAAGTACGATATTTATTCTGAATGGCAGGAACCCACCTAAAAATTGAGGGGTTTATTACTATAAAGAGGGAGAGAACAGATGTTGAGAGGCATTTAGCTGTCTATCACATCACCTCTTTAGCCACCCACACATCATTACCCACCCTTCTTCCTCAACATAGGATACAGTTATGCCTCTCACCGTGACATGTAGTCTCTCTATAAAGTCCAGAGGTGGCTCCTTATAAATTAAAGGACAAATTGTCAGCTTTCCCCATATTCAGCCATATATAATAATCATACAGTAGAAGTAGGACACCTGTAATAAAAACTTCTTTTTGGAAAGGAAGGACTAGGAAACATAGAGAAACCTCCAAAAATTATCAAATTCTCAAACTTCCTTTCCTGGAAATGGAGCAGAGTCGCTTGTTTAGCCTCTGGATCTATTCTCTGGGGGAACTTGCTCCTCCACTGTCCTCCCTGTCCTAGGCTTTACTTTCGAAGCTTCTCCCTGTCCATTATTCACCATGAGTATATTGGAATGGGCATACGGGATAGACCCTCTGGGTGAGGTGGGGGGAGGGGTGCACAGCTTTTGCAGCTGCCTCCTGATAGTGCAAGTTTGGAGCCCTGGTTTTGCTTTAGGGGTCTAATTATCAATACAGCTTTTGAAGGCAGGTTTGTTATTTCTTTGGCAATATAATTCTCTAAAAATTGTAGTAGACTCCCAATATATTTGCTTTTGATCAGTTTTATAAGCACATTGAGCCAACCAAAGATCCTTTTTAGATAATATTTTTAAGCTTTAGAACTCCGTGACTTTTATTTACTGGTCTTTGGGTCCCACAAAGTCTCCCAATTTCAGCAGCTTGGGGTCAGGTGAAACAATTGTCTTGGGTGTGAAGGCAACACCCATATTCCACCACTGAGCAGGCTCTTATTGTTTGGCTGCCATGGCTTGGGGCTACAATTTTATCACCTACTAAGGCTGCATATTCAAAGCCACCTCTTACAGCTGCTTCAGTGTGTGGAAATGGTTGACAGAGTGAGGCTCCTCCCAGACTTTAGCCAACTGTAATCTCAAGCCATGGGCAGAGAGCCTTCTTAGTACAGTTGTAATCCTTTACTGCCCTGCCTTAGGTTGGCTAGCTCCAGCCTGAGTTCCTCTCTCAGAGGCTCTGCTAAAAGTATCAGGAAGCAGGCAACTGATACCAAAGGTCTGAAATGTTTCTATCCATTTTCTTTGGAGTTACAGACTTAGGTTGCATGTGATCTGCCTTCCACAACAGTCAATAGTTTTACCAAACATTTTTCCATGGCCTACCAAGACTCACCAGCTGTATCATTACCACCTGCTGGGGAACTCTAAGCAAATGCCATATATTTCAGACTCTGTTCTGTCCAGCTCCTCCTCCAGGTACCAAATTTTGTATTAGTAAAGATATAGGTTTGATGGCTATGATAGAGGTTCAAAATATGAGTGGCTTAGATGGAGAAAAGAGAAGATTTCCCTGGCACAGAATATATTAATATTAATAACAAGCTGGTAAGGCAGCACAGCTTTACAGGGTTGTCAGTACTGGGCTTCTTCTATTTTTCTTTTACCCCATCACTAGGGTGTGGCCTTTGTGGCCCCAAAGGGCTCATAACCACATATGCATATTTGCCAGGGAAAAAAGGAAAACAGCTCACTTCACTGACACTGACACACCAGTCACCAAAGCTGGTCACGAGGCTGTGGAGAAGCAGCTGGGAAACATGTAATGCATTCTGGGTGGCGGGGAGTTGGCCACACTCATCTACTCTGATATTGAGAATTATATATGATTGCTTTTAATTTTCATTTTAAACTTATAATTATGTGAGTTGGAACACTTAAGAAAAAATACACAAACAAAACTAGAGAATGTTTTCTGTTCCATTCACGTGACCCCTATCTTCGGTAGAGTTTTAGCCTGACAGAAATGAGAGACATTGGTCAGCAGGATAGGAAGATTTGCACTTGACTTCACCATTAAAAACTTTCCTAATAACTGAACCCACAAGTTGGATAAAAAACTTAAATGTTGGCCAAGCATGATGGCTCACACCTGTAATCCCAGCCCTTTGGGAGGCCAAGGCAGCAGGATCGCTTGAGGCCAGGACTTCAAACGCAGTCTGAGCAATATAGAGAGGCCCCATCTCTACAAAAAATAGAAAAAAATTAGCCAGACTTGGTGGCACAGGCCTGTAGTCCCAGCTACTTAGGAAGCTGAGGCAGGAGGATCCCTTGAGCCCAGGAGTTTGAGATTGCAATGAGTTGTGATGACACCACCGCACTCCAGGCTGGGCAACAGAGGGAGAGCCTGTCTCAAAAAAAGAAAAAAAATCTTAAATGTTATTTAATTTTTCCTTCTATCTCTAGGTAACACTGCATCTAAGATACCATGAATAATTTCCATTTAAAGACCTCCATGAAAAGCTATTGCACAAATTCCCCTTTTCCTTTATTAATGCCTCTCAGTTCTCTAGCCAAAATAGATCTGTCAAGCTTCACATTTCCCTTACATAAAGATCTACAGATCCACACTCACAATAAACAAATCATATATGGAAATACATAATACTAGAATATAAACTCGTTGAGAACTGAGGTTGTGCATCTTTATGTTAGTAGATAATTTGCAATTCTTCTTTCAACTTAATCACCTCTTATACACTTAAAGAGTTACATGGGTGCCTACTTTCTCATCATCTTTTTGTCAGTGCCTGTATCTGAGAAAGGATAATGGGACTCTACTATCAGTAGAAGGAAGCTTGGATTATTAAGTTCAACACTTTACAGCCCATCTTGACTCTGCACTCAAACTTTACAGAACTAAAGATGGGATTTTCTGACTTTTTTTAACTTCTTAAAACCAGAGAGCTGGGAAGACAGAAAAAGGAAAAAAAATAAGGCTTACTTTTAACTTAGTACAAAGTTTATAATGGAAATGTAATGGATAGTTCCAGAAAGCAGAATAGAAGAATCCTATTGAACAGCATTTTGCTCCTGAACCCATGCTCCTCCTACATACTTACATGTAGAGCTATTCTAAGGACCTACTGTTTATTTTTCAAATAATTCATATTTTAATATATTTACATGGATAATTTACATAAGTTTATTTTTAGAAATCACAACCTATTTCAACAACCTGTCACATGATTATCTATGGTTTAATTCCATGAAAAGCAATTAAGTCTGTTTAAACTCTAGCTATGATGATCTCTAATTTTGTAGCTCTATAACTTGTTCATACATTTAGAATGACCTTTTCTTTCTTTCCAACTATGGCATCTTTTACCGTAAGATGGTTTGGGTTCAAAAGTCCATCAATGCATCGTGCTTGAAATGCACATTAAACATGTATGAAAAAGGAGGATACAAGTTGACACAGAAGCCGTAGGCAACCTAAGTTGCCTTCTTCCAATCTATTTTTCTTATCTCATAATTCAAAATCCTGGGGACCTGTCCTGGAACATTTCTTCTCCTAATCACAAATACCTAAATCAAATACATTAGGCAACACTAGAACTTGAAAAAAATGAAAGAATGGGATAACAGAACAGCCTCAGAAAACCAGCTTAAATATATTTCAAGATGATAGATAAATTCTAAGACTATAACACTATGAACTAATATTTAAATCATATAATCTTTTAATGTTATGCTGATCTGTGATCACCTACTTTATTTATATAAAATGTGAGACATATTCAAAGAGATCATTTAGTTATAATTTTTTAATCAGAAGGAAACATTTTAGATGCTATGTGAGGAAAGGACAAAGTATAGCTGGAGTTCCTCTTCTTTGCTAGTTGTTATTTCTTAATTACACTAACTTTCTGGCCCTAAAATGAACAAAAGGATTCATTCAATTGTGACATTAGATATTAAGCATCAGTTGTCCATTTATTCATTTGCCACATTTCAATAGTGCCTACCAAGACTTGCAGAGCCAAAGATGAAAGGAGAAGCTGTTCACAGGCCAGTAAGGAGATGAGCGATTACCATTCAGGCACTTAGGGATACAATAGAGGGAGAGTGAAGAGGGCACCAATTAATTCTTGCTATATTCGAGTCATTGTGGTAGATGCTTCTCATCCCAGTAACAACTCCCTGAAAAATGTACTATTAATCCGAAAAGAAACTAAAATTCCGAGAGATTAAGTGACTTTCCCAAAGTCACAAAACCAAGAGCCATAAATCCAAATCAGGCCTGTCTCACATTACAATTTCTCTCTACCTGCTACACCAAGTGACCTCCCCAAGCTTTGCAAGGTGCCTTCGGCGCCAAGACATAAGCCCTGCCCAGGGAGTTGGAGAGAAATTTTCACAAAGAAGGGGCAGCTGGAGTCCAGTCTTGTGGAGTGAACATGAGTCCCACAGGTAGATGAGGTTATGGAAGGCTTTTCAGACAATTGGAAGAGCATGTGAAAGGGTCAGAGGTTTTGAGAAATGTCAGGTTTAGGGAACTGCAAGTCCTTCAGCACAGAAAAGCCACTGTAGAC
This sequence comes from Daubentonia madagascariensis, assembly GCA_023783475.1. Classification (NCBI taxonomy): domain Eukaryota; kingdom Metazoa; phylum Chordata; class Mammalia; order Primates; family Daubentoniidae; genus Daubentonia; species Daubentonia madagascariensis. The sequence goes on from JAKFHU010002220.1 coordinate 7,626,494, forward strand.
TCTAGAATTGCCTAGATTTACATCCCAGCTGCTACACTACACTTCTTAGTTTTGTAACTTTGACAAGTTTTTAACCTTTTTCCTATCTATAAAATGTGGGTAATAATAGTACCCATCTAATAAAGTTTTTGAAGGTTAAATGACACAATATATTTTAAGTACTTTACACAGTGGTGGCAACCCAGGAAGGGCTACATGAATACCACATATTATTATTCTAAAATAGCTGGAACACAATGTTCAAAGGAGATAGTGGCAGGAGACAAGTTTGGATTTAAAGGTTGAGGCCAGATTATAAAGTGCCTCCTATGTTATATTTTATATAATGGGAATGCCACGGAAAGAGTTAAAGTTCTATTTATGTGTGCATATGTGTTTTATATAATTAATTTTAGTTTATCAATTAAAAATATCTTTCTGATGTCAGTGTGAAGAACAGAGGAAAAGAAGTGAGACCTGAGGCAAGGAGACTGACTCTCTGATTATTGCAATAATCCAGGGAAGGTACCACAAGGATCTGAACTGGAACTGAGTCAGTCATGATGGAGACGAAGAACAGGACTGAAAAGTATTTGGGAAGTAGTATCTGTATGAATTGGTTAACAGAGAGAAGAGGCAGCCTAGAGAGGTTGGTGGTGCCAATCACAAAGATAGGAGGTATGGGAGGAGAAGCAGACTTTGAAAAAGTTATTTATATTGTAAAATCATATCCTGTTACAGCAGTGAGATAAATCAATATATTCCGTCACAAAATACAGGTACAATTTTTGTTTGAGTTACCCAGAGAATCTTGCTTGAAGTTTAAAGTTAAAAATAAAGAAACTTCTTGTTAGTGAATAATGTAGTTTTAGAGGAAAGCATTTAAATTAAAATTTTATTGGGTAAAATTTACAAATGGTTTAATATTATTTACAGGAAACTTTTATTAATATATAATACACAAACCTACAGTCCTTTTAGGTAAAGTGTAAATTCATGAAAAGAAAGCACACACACACAGAGGTTAGACTATATTTATGATTTTATTTGTCAAGAATATAAAATTGGGCAGCCACATCAAGCAGAAGCAGATGCTTCACATCCCAGCATAGAATCTCCTGGCTTCCAAAGTTCCAAAATGGGCACATAAATACAGACGACACTGTCAGAACAAGATAAGGTCTCACCACATCTATAATGTTCTGTTCTTGATATGAATATTCACATAACTTGGATATGGTCACATGACGCCAATTACCATTACTTACTCTGGATTTACCTATCTAAGGAGAAGTTACACTAACACTTTATGCACTTCAACTTACAAGAATATACAAAAGCATAGCTATCTCCTGGCTTTTGACTCCAATTCAGGATCAACAAAGCAATCCTCTCAGGGAAAGCCCATTTCACCATAATTCTGAGTCATTATAAGCATTAAATAAAAGCTAAATACTTGTAATGAAGTGTGCTATAATGCAGTTAGGAAATTAGATTACAGGTGTTTATTTTTAAAATAAATCCTTTAATTCTGACACCTAAGTCAGATGCTAGTTAACATGAACAGAGTCAACTTTTTGGTTGGCATATGTTTTCAGATATCTGGAACATTTATGGACTCTTCAATGTCTTATGTACTAAATTTATTTTAACTGTTAATTGTTTCCTCTTGAAATAATTTTTCAATAATAAAATAAAGATAGTAAGAATAAGCAGAATATTAAATATTAATCTTATATTAATTAAGATGTTAACATACATGAAATTTAATACTTTACTTAAGGTATGAGCATTTATCTAATTCAAAATTTCAAGGAAAGAATGTGTAAGAGAAACTGTTTCATTTTTCAACCACAAGGACTACACAGAGCAGTTTCAGCACCAGGGATAGTAATCTTCCTGGATAGTAGTGAATGTCCTAATACAGTTGAGTAAATGTTATGTGTCTAACTTCAAATGAATAGTTGGGTTTATATGAATGAGTATAACATTATAGTTAAGAGCAAAGACACAAGGGAAACATTCAATACACAGTTTTTTGTTCTTATTCTTGCTGTTATTCTTGTTATACGTGAAGCTGATGTAATAAAAAGCTAGTTATAGTTCTCCTTGGTCATAGACACCCATTAAATGCAGAAAATTAATGACCCTAATTAAATATTTCTTGTTTTATACACATTAATTTTAAATATAGCACAATAATGGATCACCATTTCTCAATATTAGAAAAATACAAGAAAGAAAAACATAAAAATCATGAATTGAAATTCTTCAATCAAACTTAAGTAATGCTTATTACAAACATTAAAAAGAAAAGAAGAAATATCCTTCCAAACACAGGCATAAGATTCCTGTGTATTATGATTTTCACCAGAATTTTCACTGGTATATTTTTCTACATGCTTTGAGGAATAAAACAATTAGTGAACTGTTGACCAACTGTAATTTATTATATACTATTATGTGTTTTTTTAAATGAGGGTAAAAAAAGGGACACTAAAACCTCTAGGAAGTTAAACTATAATTATTAACTTACAGAAATTACCAAAAAGTGTTAATGTCCATGCCAAGAATGACTGAAAATCTATGCATTAGAATTTCTTTATATCTCAATTTTTAAAGTGTAATTATTTTGAAAAAGTTGGCTAATTTGAAAAAAGTTTTTAATGTATAAATAAATATTTTAATTAATACATATTCTTTATTAGAAACTAGGTAATCTGGGTTCTGCACAATTTTGCATCTGGCCATTTATTTGTTTACATGCCAGTAACAAATAAAAAAAATTTTTGAAGCCACAAATACCCAACATATTTTTGGTGGGTGGATCCATCTCTATGCTGACATCTCATGGTTATTACACCAATTTCTAGCTAACAGATATCTGAGTGTGGCACTGAACCTGGGAAACTAGTACTTACAAATCCGATCACTAGGAATATGTGGTTGGATGGCCAAAATTCAAGAAACATACAAGTGGATAAACCAATGATCCATTAGTCTAAAAGCCTATAACAGTTCACATGAACCAAGGGGAACAAAACTGGTGGGAAAAGGGGTACACAATACTTTCAGAAAAAACCAACTTGGTGCTGAGGCTTGACACCTTACTAGCATGCCACTCCTCCATGCTGGAGAGAACCAGTGCTGAGTGAACCTGGCCTGAGTTTCACTGGAGATCACTACTAACATCTAGCTAGTGGCATCTGTTGGCCAGTTTTGAATGTAGAGATAAAAAACAAACAGTTACCTAATGAAGATAATTTTTCCCCATCCACCAGAGGGTTTTGCCTAGCATTCACATGCATGTTGCTGCAGTATAATTTATCTATCAACTAACTTTAGCCAATAAGTTAGTAAACTCAGGTCATGGGAAACAAGAGCGGTGTCAACAGTTCCAATACCAGCTGAAACTCTACATAATGAGGATCTAATAACGAGTGCATAAGTCATTTAGTTAGGTTTTTTTTTTTTACTTTCAAAATATTTTGTGGTATCATGAAAACATGGTGTAAACCCCAAGGGAAATTTGTCTAGAGATTCAACAAAGCTTTACCTTGCTGTCCAATTAGAAAATGGATTACTGGAAAGATTCTTTGAAACACTGGCTAAGATATTTATTGCCAGAATCTTCGTGAGAGAAATTGGCTGTTTGGCTCCACCTATATTCTCCTACCTCAACCACATATTCCTGAGCATGTGTCCCCCAGGGATTAATGCTTTCCACCAAAGGAACCATACAAATACGCTGGAACTAAGGCACAAAATTGCCTTGCCGCTTTTTTAGGATCTCAAATTTGGCCTCTTGTTTACCTTATGTTTTTTTCTTTCTTTTTTTTTTTTTAATTTCAGAATATTATGGGGGTACAACATTTTGGCTATATATATTGCCCATGCACTGCCGTGTTTCTTTTTGTTCATTATATTTCCAGATTCTTGACTGTTTGCCCAACTCTAGATTGCCTTCCTCCTCTGTACTTGAGGATTCGTGGTTGTCTTAACTCTCCTTTTCAGGTTTGCCCTAACTATGGCTTGTCTCACCATTTTCTGACCACTATCTCTGGGCATTGAATCTACCTATCTCCCTTTTAACATCCCCACAACCAGTTTCCTGCTCTGAGTCCTCAGCCATGGCTCACTACAGCCTGCATTTCCAGATCGCAGGAATTATTGCTTCATTCCAGACAGCTGACAGAATTAAGGCTATGGCTTTCTCTGTGACACTCTGTACTTTTCAAAGTATGATCGCAATGTATCTCATTTGTCTCATTACAACAACCCCCTTCTATAACAAGAACTGTTCATTCCCATTTTATTGGTAAGAAAACCCAAGCTCAAAGAAGCCAAATAATGTACTTAATAGCACACAGTGATGATTCAGTACTTTGAATGCTAATTTTGAGGACCCTAGCCCTACTTAAAAATTAATGTTTTAAGGAATTTAACAGTCTTTTAGATGAATGATTTTATTCTGATTTTAAAACTCTTTGTTCTTCTTTCTTTAATAGTTGAGATTGCCTTGTTTGCAAGTAATTTGTATCAAATTATTTAATGTATTGAATTGTTAAATTTTCTACCTTTTAATTTTCTTCCTCCTTTCTTTCCTTCATTCAGACATTTATTGAGTACTTACCATGTGTCAGTCAATGAGCACAGTGTATTGAAGAGTTTATTTATAAGAAAGACATAATCCTGCCTTCAAGTAGCTGCCAATCTAGTGAGGAAAAAAACATATAACAAATGACTACAGCACTATACTTTTTTCATAAAAATAAATACCATATAAAGTATCACCTTCTAAAATCATATTATTTACACAATTTTTACTAGTTTATTGTCAGTGTCTCAGTGTCCTCTATTGGAATGTAAGCACATGAGGACAGGGCCTTTATCTTATTCACTGCTATATTTCCTGTCCCTTGAAACTACACATGGCTTGTAGAATATATTCAATGGATATGTGTAGCAAGGAATAAATGTTAGGTCTCTTTTAGGCTTTAAAAAAATCATGTTTCTAATGAATGAAGATTACTTATTAACCACTACACATAAATTCAATGTATTTCGCTTAAAGTGTTGGTTCTTTTTAGTTGAACTTCTTTTTAAATTTTTCTAGCCTTATCAAACAGGCCATATGTGTTATATTAATTAATAGACATATAGTCTTTTAAATATAGAATTCATTTCATTTATTTATTAACAAATATGTACAGTTATGTATATATAAAATGTCCCTTTAATGTTGTCCCATTTCATGTTTTCATTGCTTCATATTCATTAGTATGTTTTCTGATGAATCTAAAATGAATGTTGGCTGGGCGTGGTGGCTCATGCCCGTAATTCTAACACTCTGGGAGGCCGAGGTGGGAGGATTGCTTGAGGCCGGGTGTTCGAGATCAGCCTGAGCAAGAGTGAGTCCTTGTCTCTACAAAAAATAGAAAAATTAGCCAGGCATGGTGGCACCCGTAGTCCCAGCTACTCAGGAGCCTGAGGTAGGAGAATCGCTTGAGCCTAGGAGTTTGAGGTTCCAGTGAGCTATGATGACGCCACTGCACTCTAGCCCGAGTGACAGAGTGAAACTCTCTCCCCCCCCCAAAAATAAATAAATAAATAAATAAAATAAATGCCACAGAGTTGCTACTATATGAAATATTAATATACTATCTATCTGTACGTTTTATTTTAAGTTAATGCTTATTGAGTAGTAGATTGTCACAAAGGTGGAAGGGTTTGATGTTTCAAACCCTGTGTTGACTAATTTTTGTTTATAGTTGCTGCATTCTAAGTTCCAGTGCATCTCTGCTCTTCACTCTGTTCTCTGTTATATGGGATAATATTTCTTTTGGCATTTTTCTTACTTAAACATCAAAGATTAACTAAGATTACATTTTATAATTTGAATGCTGAGACCATGTCTCTATAGTTAGCTTTCAAAATAGTTAACAGTATTATCCACAGGTGAAAAGTCAATATATGTTTTATAGTGATTCAATATTAGACATATTCAGTTTAGGCATTAGTAGAGGTATTAGGACAACAAAAGACATAATGAATTTTATAAATATTCCTCGGCAGGATAATTCCAAAGAAGTTATAGACGGGAAAAGAAAGCAGAGGTACAAAAATATCTGTTGTTGACTCACATTTTAAAAGCTGGAAGCTACATGGATAACCTTAGCTATAACTAGGAAGTCCACGCCATATGAAAGATGCCACAGTGTGTGGGTTTATGACAGTCAATGCTCAAATTCAATGTACATGCCCAAGAAATAATTTAGAAAAGTTAATCCCATGAAATCCCACTGTCCCTTTAAAAAAGGAAATCAGGGAAAACCCTCTGTCTTGGCATAAACAAAGTACTAACCTTGTTTACAAAGAAAGCAATAACAAAAGATTTTAATGAAAATGAAAAGGAGAGAAGCAGTCAGATATTGAAACAATAGGAAAAAAGTCTGGTTTAAACCATCAGATACATTTTGATAGACTGTTTACTTCTGTGGGTTAGTGAATTATAGAGGAGAATTTTGTTATTATTATTTGCTTATTCTATTATTATTTGCTTATTCTTTTGACTTTTTTATTTTTATAAAGTTTCAATGAAAAATACTTAGTTCATAATATGCCTTCCTTCTCCATGACCAGCAAAAAGCAAAGAAAAGTTATATTGCTAATTTGGTTTAATGTACTTAACAGAGATAAAACATTTAAGTTCAAGATATAAACGAAAATCATTAAGACTACTGTAAAATAAACAAGTGTTGAATACATATAGGGCTACTCATTAATCATAGAAAAAACTAAAGAGGACACAGATATCTTACTTGCTCTTTGATGAAGGGAAATCAAGTCAATGAAGGAAAAGAAAATAATGGAGATTAGTGTATTTAATTATGTAATTTGAAAACTCACAAAACTCTAATAAGCCCTCTTTTTGTGTTAATCTATAATCAAAACTTCTACATCTATTAAACACTCTTTACAGGTACTGTTCTAAATGCTTTATGTTTTGCCTCTTTAAATCCTCCAAGCAATACATATGATGTAGTTAAAATAGTCCTCCCTTATCCATGGTTTTGCTTTCCATGGTTTCAGTTACCCATGGTCCAAAAATATTAAATGGAAGATTCCAGAAATAAACAATTCATAAGTTTTAAATTGCATGCCATTCTTAGTAGTGTGATGAAATCTTGTGCCATTCCACTTCATCCTGCCTGGGATGTGAATCATCCCTTTGTCTAGCGTATCCGTTCTTTGCTACCTTCCCCTTAGTAACTTAATAGGAGTCTTGGTGATCAGATGGACAGTCACAGTATTGCAGTACTTGTGTTCAAGGAACTGTTATTTTACTTACTGGCCTGAAAGCACAAGAGTAGTGATGCTAGCAATTTGGATATGCCAAAGAGAAGCCTTAAAGTGCTTCCTTGAAGTGAAAAAATGAAAGTTCTCAAGTTAAGGAAAGAAAAAAATCGTATGCTGAAGTTGCTAAGATCTACAGTAAGAAAAATCTATCCACAAAATTGTGAAGAAGGAAAAAGAAATTCTTGCTAGTTTTGTTTTTTCACACCTCAAATTGCAAAAGTTATGGCCACAGTGCATGACAATTGCTTAGTTAAGACGGAAAGGCATTAAATTTGTGGGTGGAAGACATCAACAGAAACGTATTTCAACTGATGGCAACGTGTTGTGCCGGGAAACATTGAGCCTATACAAAGACTTTAGCGAGGGATCCCCTGAAGGGAGTAACACCAAGCCATTTACTCCAAGTAAGAGATGGATACACACATTCAGGAATAGGTTTGGACTGAAAAATATAAAAATAACTGGAGAGGCTGCATCTGCTGATGAAGTTGGTGCCACATTTCTGGCAGAGTTGAAGTTGAGTAAGGAGAAAGGATACCATCTGAAGCAAGCCTTCAATTGTAATGAAACTGGGCTCTTCGGGAAGAAGATACCCAATAGAACCTGCATTCATAAAAGTATAAAGGAGGCATCAGGTCATAAAACATGGAAGGACAGATTAACTGTGTTACTATGTGGCAACTCTGCAGGGCATATGATAAAGCCAGCCATAGTGTACACATAAAGAAGAACCCACACACACTCACAAACACAAACAAAAACAAAATTATCTGCTTATGTTTGATATAGGGTTCAGTACTACATGTGGTTTCAAGCATTTCCTGGGGGTCTTGAAATGTATTCCTCTTGGATAAGGGAGGACTGCTGTATATGTTACAGGTGCAGAAATTGGCTCATGGGTAATTTGTCTGGATTTGAACCTAATCTATTCAATTTCAAAATCCATTCTTTTAGCCACCATACCATACTTCAAAGGATTATTTGGGATTAGGATAGGGATGGTAAAAAACAGTGAAATGTTTACGAGAAATGTTTTGTTTCAGAATGTAATCATGTGAGCTCTCTGTTTTGTTTATGAAAGAAAACACTATGGTATGAATTATGAGGGCAAACCATGGGGCCACCGTCTTACTATGCTTCACGGAATGCAAATAACCTGAAATATGCTATGTTTTGTGTTCTTGCCACTGCAAAAGAAATCTGGCTGAGCTTGTTTTAATATAAACAAAGAAACTGGTGATAAAGCTGTGGCCAACATATCACATTTCATTTACTTCTCACAAGATTAGATCAGCCAAACAGAAATGAAGTTTTATATACACATTCATGTATATTTAACAGATACCTTAACACTAAATGTGATTAAGCATCTTGATCCTTTAAGTTCTCCTTTAGCCTCATGATTGTCTGTATTATTTAAGATTTGCTTTTACATTAACTGCAAAGGTGCTATATATAACGTATACCTCAAAATATATAAAATTAAACTCTCCAGTAGAAGGTACAGGTCAGATACTCTGTTCTTTCTTTTTACCTCTCTTTTCTGAGCCTGACCCTTCTGCCTGTTAAGTGAAAAAAGATATACTACAGTTCTGGGAAATCAAAGTGTAAGCTTCAAATTGTCTCCATGGACTACCTCCTAATTGGTCAATGAGGTAGTTGTTTCAAGCTGTTCTTCCACTAGTTAATCCATGGCTGTTGGCAGCAGAAAAAGGCTCTAACCTAAAACTTTATGCACCAGTACTAGGCTCAGATCATGTCTATGCACCGTTTTCTTGGTTGTGCCAAAGTTTGGTAAAGATGCTATCTCTAATATTGAAGAGATTCTAATAATGAGATAACTATTCCAAAGGATTCTTGGATATCACCTCATAGCATTTTCTCTCCTTCCCTTACCCAGGGTATATGCTTTTTCTTATAATTATATTGAAATGTAATGATAACATTTTTCAATAGGAACTACGAGATTACAAAATTTTTGCCAGAAAAGGAAAATGAGTGATATATTAATGTGACTATAAAATTACATTTTGGTTAATCTTAATGAATACAATTAAAAACAATTTATTCCAAGTGACTTTTGTCCAGAATTAAAATGAATCCCAGGAAACAGAAGACTAATGGAATTTTCTGAACTTTCTAGGCATAGAGATATAAGACCAGATTGACTCTAGAGATCACATTCAAAAAGGTTGGCAGCCATTGGCATAGGGTTCCTATCAGGAAGAGAATAAGGTAAAACTAGAAAATAAGCCACAGTATAGAGGGCCTTTGGTACCAAAATAAAGAATCTGGGCTTAATTTGTTAGGCAAAGAGAATTACTGGTGACGTTTTCAGCAGAAGACATGAATGTATGTAGAAGCCATTGTGATTAATAAAGCAAAAATCCTGGACCACTAATCTGTCCGTAAAGGTGAAGCTTTAGGAAGGTGAGAAGTGTGAGTATGGAGACAAGGAGACCAGGTATGAAGTGGGTAGGATCTGAATCAGGACAATGGCAGTGACGATGAAAAAAATGGGATGAATGCTAGACATATTGCCAGGAAAAATGGGTGAAGGCATGACCAATGGTGAATAGGTGTGTGTGTGTGTGTGGTGCATTTGTGTGTATTTTTATGTGATGTTTAAGTGTACATGTGTGCATTAGGGTGTTTGTATGATCTCAAGTTCTTTTGAAATTCCAGAACACTTATCATTTTTATACCATTCATTTGACATTTTTCATGACTTGATGATTAACTTTCCATGTGTGAACACAATCTTTCTTTAAATGGAAAATTTCTAAATCATCTATTTCAATTAGTCTAGTTTTTGGCACATAAGTATTTGCTGATTGGTAAGCATCAACGTTTTAACCATTCCAAAATCAGGTCAAATTAGGTAACAAACATTGAATTTCTATTTTGTCCGTGTTCTCTGGTTAGAAAATTTTGTAGAGCAACAAAGGTAGAACTAATAGTAGTTGGAGGAAACTGAAGTTTAAGTTTGGTGAAGAAAATTGTAAATAGACACCTAGATAGTCTAAATGACTTCAAGTCCCCAAGGCAGAACAAATTATATCCACTGATCCTGAAAGAATCTGAAAACTAGATCACTGAACAACTAACTCTCTGTGGTCTTTGAGGATTCATAGAGAAGCAGAAGTGCCAGAGGACTGAAGCACTCAAGGCAGAGGGAGGTAAATTCTTGAAAATCCATAGCAAGTAGCTTAATATCACCAAAACTGATAATAATAATTTGCATCAATATATTTTCATTTAATTTTGCTCAGATACAGAGACAGAGTGTTTTCAGACTTCGGCTAGCCAGTTGTCAGAGTCCCTTATGATATCCTTCTGGAAAAGTTAGAGAAATATGGGCTAGTTGTTACCACGGTATGGTAGCTAATTAATAATTGAAGGATTATACTAAACAGGTGCTTATAAACAGCTCTAATCAGCAGTTTTCAAGCCTTTTGATCATGACTTGCACTAAGAAATATATATCACATCGTTACCTAGTAAGTGTACATGTGTTTCCACGTGTATATATATGTGTATAATCAAACAAATTTCATAAACAGTACTTACCCCTTACAAAATGGATGTATTTTGATATTTTCCCATTCTGTGTGTTTCTATTCTATTTCATAAAAAAAAAAACCTGCTGGTTGCAACCCACTAAATCAATTTCATGACTCCCTAATGGGTCTGAAAAATGTAACTTGATTTCAAGCAAAGTGTTACTAGTGACTACTGAGCTGTTTTCATCCTGTTCAATAAAATATGTGGATGAAGATGTATAAGGAATGTTCTCAATTTTGCAGATAATGAGAAGAATAAGAATAAATTATTTGCATGATATAATCAGGATTAAGAAATTCCTAGCAGATGAAATTTAAATAAAAAATTAAATAGAAAACTTGAATAAAAAATAAAATAAAATTTAAATAGATATGTACAATTTTGTACTTTATATTTCAAAATCTACGTATAAAGGTACATATTGGAGATATGCTACTGCTAACAAAACAAAAAAATAATAATGAAACAAAAAACCTTGGCTTTTCAGTTGATAATAATTTCAACATGAGAAGGGAATGGAATCAAAATTATTTGAGAATGTTTTACATGCCAAACATGAATAATTACTACATTACATGAATCAATAGTGTCGTGTTGTCGAAAAACTGAAAACCAAACCAAACCAAACAGATCTATTTTGATTTGAGGTTACATTATCAGGAGGTATATATCTAAAGGTTGAGGTTGAGGTAAGAGTTTCCCTCTGTTTTATACTGGTCTGAACCCACACGGGAATTTGGAGTATTCTGTTCAGATAAAGTTTAAAAAGACCTGTTCTTTAAAGATCAGGTGAGGGAAGTGGAAATATTTAGTTTGGAGAACTGCCGTTTTCATTCATTCATTTTTGAACACATTTATAAATGCAAATTACAAGCCAGACATGTTAAGTGTTGAAAACACAAAAATAACTGTGGGTCTTTTCCTATAGCCAATGAAGGGAAACATTATCAGTTGACACTTGTTACTACATAAATACCTTACGTGTATTAACTCCTTTAATCCTATGAAATAATAATATCATTCCTACCTTGGGTTGGGTATACTGAGGCTTTGTAGGTAAGTCATTTTCCAAAGGTCACACATGTAAGTGGGTAGTAGAACTCGAATTCAAATCCAGGTTCCACTTAATCTGAAACGTGTTCTCAACCACTGCAATATTGCCTCTTGAAACTCAGATTCATAGGCTTCTTATCTTTGAAGGGTTATCGTTAGGAAGTTTGGGTATGTAAAAAATATATAGAAAATTAATATTTACCACACAACATATTTTTTTAATCTGGAGATTTAAAAATGAACATTTTAGGTATCTTCTATTATTATGTAGCTATCTTTTATTTCAAGCCATTGTTAATGCAAATGCTAAGTTATTTGTATATTTGTAGGGAAATAGGCTTTGTAGGCCAAAAGGAAACAGACCTGCTGTCTTCTCTAAACTTTATGCTTTTGGGGATGGTACTGAAAACATGTAAGTGTGTAATTACGCAGACTTGTATGTAGTTATAATTGGTATTACATGTGTTTACAGGTCATGCAACACACGCTATGCCTGTATACTAAGGATACAAAGACACATTTTACTATATGCCAGCTGATGAGCTGAAATTATTTCAGGGCACTCTCACTTGCCTACGGGACAGGGCTTATCATCCCTGTTTAAGGAATGAGCAAACTGAAGCTCAAATAGCTGAGTAGAGTTCACAGGTAGTAAGTTGTGAGTATGATTCAAAGTTGCGTGCACTTTCCACAGTACCATACCACCTGTGAGGAGCTGACAGTCTACTGGAGCAACCTTTTCAACTGTTACACTCTTTTAAATATCTCTGGAATAGAATTAAGCATGCAAAAGAAGTGAGGTTTTCCCGCTTTGAAATAGCGATATCCTCTTTACCCACTCCCTATCTCCACAAAAGAAAAATGAACAAACCAGAAAAAGGCAACCAAAACGCACACATGTACTGCTTAAGAAACAAAACAGGGAGAATTTAAATGGAAATGTTAGAATGATGTTAAGCTATTCATTCAGAAAGGCAATAGAAAGTTCAAGTTGGCACTGCCTCTGAAAGCACTCATGCAAGAAGTCTAAAAATAGCAAGAGGTAGAACCTGCTGCCATATATATATATATGCACAGTGGGGTAAAAAAACCTAGTGTGACAACCTTTCAGTTTGGATTTATGTATTTAGAAAACATACATCATTTTAAATTTGCAAATGAAACAGTGCTCCTAAAAGTAGATGATACTCACTTGGGACAGACAAAAATGCTGTAGGTGGATACAAACGTTACAGGATTTTTCTATTATAGTATATCTCAAGTCACACTGTAAGACTTGTATGTTTTGTAAATTTCCCATACAGTTTCAATGTTCTAGCATTTTATAATTCATTTGCTATTTAATTTAAATGGATATACCACTTACCACTTCTTGCAGAAATTTTTGCTTAACTACTTTAATAATTCAATCAATTCAGTCCAAGTTTAAACAAGCAAACAAACATAAAACCAAGAGCTAATATTAAGCACTGGTTTAGAGAAACTTTGTTATAGCCTACCGTACTTTAGAATTTTACCATATTCCCATATCCTGGGAGTTAACTTGACCAGCAGGTCTAATTAAATATGAGTAATAACAAACTTGATTATGATGGACTTGTATATTGATTTTTTTCATTTGAACTGACAATTAAAATGATTTGAATGTACCTCAAGATACCTAATATTTCTGATGGCTTGTAATATATCTTTATTGAAAAGGGCAGACCTTATGAAATATTAAAGAAAAGTATATCCTTCCTTTCGAGGAAGAAACCAGCAGTCATACCTATGTAGTTTTAATTCAATACTAGCAGCAAGATTACTGTGTACATTTTAATTTTTAGAAATTAAAAATAATTTTTTTTGCTATTGTATTTGTGCAGACACAGAAATCTACTTTTCTCATGGATCAAGGCTGGCAGTGAGAATTACGCATGTTTTTAAATAATTTTAAAAATCCCGTGAACTGTGCGTGCCTATGAAAAAGGGAAGCATCATTAATTGGCATCATACCTGAGGATCGTCAGAGATTTTGAAAGTGTGGGATTTGTCGCTCCCACCAAACTACCCCACGGTGTCGCACAGTGCAGCCTTTTTAGGCTGGGAGGTGAGTTCAAAAGCTGTTTTTGTTGCGAGCTTGATCCAGAGAGGATCACTGTTTGACAAGTTCTATTTTAAGTCGTGCCTAAGTGTGCAGGTGTCAGCCTCTTTCATGGCTGTAGGAAAAGAACCATTACAGTCCGTCTGTATCCTTCCCCCGACAATGAGGGATCGTTCTCCCCCGGTGCGTTTGTTTCTGCTTTGCCAGCCACTTTTTCTTTGGGAAATTCCAGGGATGGCAGGCGGACAGGACTGTGAGGAAGGGCGAAGAGGGGCAGAAAGAGGTCATCTGCCACTCCCCTACCTTAAAAGGCACGTGGGACATGCAGTACCAGCAGCTGGATGCAACAACGAAGAGGATGAACCTCTTCCTAGCAGGAGGATATTGAAAGGAGGAGGAGGTGGCGGCGAAGGCAAGACACGCACGCTGTGTCCTTCCCCACAGGGAGAACGCACCCTCAAGGGAAAAACCACAAGGAAGCCACTACCCGCCCCGCCTCTGCCAGCTTGCCCCAACGTCTGGCAGCAGTCCCCATGCACCTGCTCACCTGTCTATCCGTTCAGGGTGGTTGGGGGAGGGACGAGGGGTGTCGGGGTGGGTGGGTGGGAAGAGAAGGAGGGCAGGGCAAAAGAGGGGGTGCACCGAGGGCTCCGCCCCCTGAAGGCTCTGCGCAGGCGCAGTGGCCGCTACCGCAGGCAGGGGGCGGCAACATGGCGGAGTGAGCGGCGGCGTCGGGGCTTCACAACAACAGTGGCGCCCGTAGCAGCGGCAGTAGCAGCGTCAATAGCGTCCGCCTCAGCCTGAGCTCCAGCACCGGCCAGCGCCGTGGCTAGCTGCTCGCGCTGCAGGGCATTTCGGAGCGGCGGCGGCAGCATCTCCGCGGGGGGCGGGCCGGGCCGGACGGACCGGGAGGGGGAGAGAGAAGAGGCAGCGGCGGCGGCAGCGGCAGCGGCACAGCTACTGGGCGGGCACTGCCGCTCGCCCGGCAGCGGTTAGCGGTGCCGCCACCGCCGGGAATAAGCCTGCGAATCCCCTACCGCCTCCGCCGGGGAGGGCGCCGGAGCGGGCCGGGCTGAGGCGCAGGCGGGGAGCGGGCCCGGCGCCGCGGCGCTGGTGGATGCTGGGGCTCCGAGACGACGGCCGGGGGGCGGGGGCCGAGGCAGGTATAACGGTACCGGCGGAGGCAGCGCCACTGCTCTTCCCTTCTGCCCAGGAGGGCGGCCAATGGCGAGCGAGAAGCCGGGCCCGGGCCCGGGGCTCGAGCCTCAGCCCGTGGGGCTCATTGCCGTCGGGGCCGGAGGAGGAGGCGGCGGGGGCAGCGGCGGTGGCGGCACAGGGGGCAGCGGGATGGGGGAGTTGAGGGGGGCGTCCGGCTCCGGCTCGGTGGTGCTCCCCGCGGGGATGATTAACCCTTCGGTGCCGATCCGCAACATCCGGATGAAATTCGCAGTGTTGATTGGACTCATACAGGTCGGAGAGGTCAGCAACAGGGACATCGTGGAGACGGTGCTCAACCTGGTAAGGGAAAAGGCGTGCTCTCCCATCTGCCTCCCCAGCCCCCACATCCCCGTCCCCGCTCCCACCCCTCCACCCCCAGGGTCACACACGCAGCGCGTTCCCAGGAGCACAGATCGTTCGGCCGGTGTTGCCCAGCGGGTGACCTGCCTGCGCGCTGCCAGAGCCACGCCACCTCCCTCCTTTCCTCTGGTCCTCTCCTGCCAGCTGAGCGCAGTGCCCAACTTAACACCGCTTGTCACTTCTCACGACAACGAGTAAATCAGTCCTCGCCGTGAAGGTTTTGGCTCGACTTTAGAGTTTAGTTAGGGGATGAGGAGGTCCCCTGTTCTCTGGGGTTCTTTCTCCCACACTCTTAATTGTCCGTGGTGTCGCTCTCCGAGGATGACAGCCTTGCCCCTGGAGCCTAAATTCCCCCGTGCTACTGAAATGTGAGAAGCGCATTAGCTTCCAACTTGAGCAGCTGGGGTGTGATGTTTTCGAGGGAGGAGGAAAATGATGCAGTTTTGCATCTGTCTTTAAATATTCCAAGGCTATGATGGAGCACTGTTGGGGCCATATCCCTCCTCCCCGTCTTTTAGGCAGCCTTCCATTCTTTGTAATATTGCCCTGAATATACTGATCTCTTAGTCATTTTTTGTGCACACAAGGTGTTAAAATGTGAGGGCACCAAATCATACAGGTTGGTTTCTATGGTTGCCTTCAAGAGCGTGGCATGTAGATAAAGACTAAAAGAAAGGTTTTAAACGCAGCCCTAGGTTTTGGTTCCTTTCATGGTAAGAAAGAGTTACTGCAGAACTGTGTATGACTTAATGTTTTGCGCTATCTACGGAGAGGCTAAGAAGCGTTCAAGATGTCAGGGGAAGAAATGGAAAGAAATAAGGAGAGGAGAATCATAAATTGAGGATAATTAAGAGTAGTTCATTTTTAGTGCTTTGTAAATGGAGTTTTTGATGCAACAAAGCTTTTTAAATAGTTTTCTCTGCAATATCTAGAAGTCTTTGAAATACTGTAAGGTTGGGTTTTGGAAGGCAAGGCATAAATTGAGAGCAATCAGTTGACTATTGTATTTGGTGTGGAGTCACAGGAATATAAAAATATGCTTGCAAGGGGGTTTTATAACACCCATGCGGTCTGATTTTTCAACGAAGCAATTATTTTTATTTGATCTATCGGAAAACTGAAAGAAAGCTGCAGCTACATCAGTGATGTCTCTCAGGATTAGATAATGTCTACGGTTTATGAATCTCTTAAATTCACAGAAAAGTTGAAGCTTTTTTTTTTTTCTTTTTGCTAGTGTGTCAAGTCAAAGGAGATTACCTGTCTTTACTTTGTTATATTTATTGCTGTTTAAATACAAAAACACCTCTTTCTAGTTTTGTGTACCCTTCAAATAAATTACCACAAAAAGTCAATATAAGTTTTGGGGAAATGCCACCACATTGATACAACCAAATTCTTTTAAAAATACACTACTAGAAATACGGTTTTCTTGGGAGTTTTAATTTTAACTAGCTGCAAATAGGAGGTCAGTACTTGCTTTTTTTTTTCTTTTTAAAAGAAAAGAGATGAAATCTCAAAATGTTGGTAAGTTAGTAGGTACTGTATTTCTGTATATGTAAAGGAACACATTTTAAGTTTTTCCAGTTTTTGTCTAACCAATACCATTTTTACTTTACCTGATATTAGACTATTTTAGTAAGTATTTGTATGCTTACTGAATACATTTTAACCTGATAAGAGGCAGTAGAGCTTTCACAACCTGGAAACTGATTTGAATGTATAACCAGTTTGGACTCTGCAGCAGAAGCAATGTATGCTGAATCAGTTCTTAACAGATGGGCTTCTTTAGATATACAGTATACTAAGAAAGAAAGTGAAATATTTCTCTTGAGGTAAAAAAGAAATTTAATTCTTCAGTGCAGTGAAAATCTGGCATGAAATCTCAATATGCAAACATTATTTTAGAGAACTTTACCATTCAGCTTAGAGTCAGTAGAAATAAGGTAATACTGAAATGGTATATTCCCAAATCCACTTAAGACCTTGTAACTGCAATGATTTTTGGAATAAAAAAAGTTAGGTTTAAAATTTCTTTGTATGTATTTAAAGAATGCAATAGATTTTTAAATGGGAACTTCTGGGGAGAAGATAAATGACAAAAGGAGCTATTATTAAGTTAATTATATTGATTGTGGAATATGAATTAGTCATTTGAAGTGTAATATTTCTTGAATTGTAGGTTTAGGGCTATAATTATTGTTCCAATATACTCATGATGAAAATGTCATGTGAAAATTTAAGCTGATTTTCAAAAATACGTGGAAATCATAGGCATTTAAAAAATAATTATCAAAACTTAATTCTGTTTATTTAATAAGAAAGTAAATCAGTAATATTTTTTTAGGACACTCGACTTGTGAGAGGTTAGAAACCTGTATTATTATCTTGAAAATTAATTTTTTCAATTTTCAATTTTAATTTAAAACATTAAATAGAAATGTGAGGTGAAATAGTGAAATATCATTCAGGGTGCCCTGTATGACATAAAAGAAAGGAGAACTAACGAAACTTCAAAACGAAACAGAGTTTCTCCCTTAAACAATACCTTTGTCTCAGTCACCTCTGTCAAAATATTTTTCTTTCTTTTTTCTTGTTCATTCTTTCTTCCTATTATAATATGAGAATACTACTACTTGGTTTGTAGGTGCTATTTCTCACATGCTTTGGCCAAAGAATTAAAAGTTTTGCAGGGTAAAGTTTAAGCATGCAGTAAAAATATAGGACCTCTTCAACACAGCCGTGGCTGTAATTTTTCTGCTTTTGTTTCCCAAAGGTAAAGATCCATTTCCACTACTCAGGTGGATTGTGGGAGTTTGGTGAAGAATCACCAATGTAATGTGAAATAAAATGAATGCTTTTTATTGTAGATACATGTATTTGTATAGTGATATAGTTAAAACATTCAAATATGGATGGATAGTGTCAGGAAGATAGGTAAATGAGTTTGTGAATACTGTTACAATGAGAGTATTGTCAAGGATTTGCACTGTAGCTCTACCAATGAAAGAAACTCATCACCAACAAACTTTGGCTTCAGGAGGAATTATTTAATGTGGCAGTATAAGTTTAACTACAGAAAAGAGATTTTATTGGTTGTTTTCAGTTGTAAAGCAGCCATACTACTTAATCTTTGCTTCCTTTGTAAACACACTTAACATATTTATAGAAAGTTTTTCCTTCCTCAGAGTAAATGCTGTGTAAATACCGCGTTATCTTTGTTTATAACATGGAAGTTTTTTTAAACCACAGATTTTAATATAAGCATATATTTTTTTAAAAGATAAAAATAAAGGATTAATATTTACTTAAAGAATTCACATTAGGGTTTTTTTTAATAGCTTTCTTATGTAGTATAATTCTATAATTATGAATATAGAATTTAATTATTAACTTACAGATTTTTTTCACAAATTACTGAATTTATGATTTTTTTCCATGAAATTTTTTCATAGATTTGTGTATATCTTTTGTGAATTACCGTGAGACATATCAATTTTTTAATTGTAGAAAATGGTATTTCCTCTGATAATTTTATTTTTTTACATTCTGAGTGGTATGCTGTTTGCTGTATTGAAAGCATAACAAGATACTCTGAGGGATTTGTGGGCTATTAAATTTCTTTCTTTTTGACATATGGATCATGGTATTTTTGTTAAAAGGGAAGTTTTAGTTTATTTTTTATACTTGAATATGATAGCAACTCCTCTTCCTTGGAGTTTTTTTTATTTGCAACTTGATAATAATTTCATTTTAAAGATATTTAGGATTTCACAAACAAAAGGTGTGTTCTGCATTTGAATTAAATTTTTTAAAAAAATATGCAGTTACATCTTAGACTCGTGGAGGTACTTAATACTAATAAAACCACATTTATTTACATTAAAAGAACACCCTACATTTTAATTTATATGGACATATAAGCCTTTTCATATTAACCCTCAATATATTTTATTCTTGCAATTAGGCATAGAAAATTAAATTAAGGATGCATATGTAAATACTGGGAATTTCAATATCTTAAGGAGTTTTGAGATTTTCCATAGAAATATTTAGTCCTATGCTGAGACTAAAGTAGCAAATATTTTATAGTCAGTCTATGATAAAGTTATATTAATTTTAAATATTTTGTGCATTGCTAGTCTGTGTTTGGCAAATATTGTGCTGTTAATTAAAAGTGTTTCAAGTTTCTCTCTTCTTTTGCTATACTTTTCCCAAACATAGTGTAAAGTAATTCATTGGGTCTAGCAGACCCAGCCCCCCCCCTTTGTATCACTGATGTAGCTGTATTATAAAATTCAGTCATCTGCATTTTTTACTATTTACTTAAAACATTTTCATGCATCAGTTCCACAGGTTTTCCATTTCTTACGTGCACTTCTCTTAGTTTATGCACTGTTAGCGTATCTCTTTTGCGTCACATATCACTTTCTAGTATTGTGGTTATGTATGTGTGTTTCCCCTCCTAGTCTGTGGACTCCATGAGGGCGGGAACTGATCTTATGTATATTTATTTTCTGTATTTCTAGCTCTTGGGTAAGTCAAGGGCATTTTGAGTATGCAGCACACCATTATTAGGCAGTAATAATTAGGATCAGTTTCTGAAGTTATGTTCAGCAGTAGGGTCCAGGCCCAGAATCCTGAAATAAATTAGACTCATGTAAATTTAATGTATTGCTTATTCCTAAAACTAGAAATGTATGTTGAATATGTATGATATTATCTGTCTATGTGGGCATTACTACATGTGTAAATGTTATTTTGAGCTAACATCTGGGAATAGGAAAGAATCTGGTAAAAACTATTCAGGAGGCCTGTATGTATGATCAGATATAAGCACATAATAAAAATCATGTTGTTAACAAAGAAAATATATAATCCATTGAATAGAAATTTAAAAAATATTGTTCACATTTGTCATAGTACCAAGAATAGTAGACATCTATTGTTTTTGTCTGTCTAGTGTACATTTCCCCTTTTTGTAGCGGTACCTCAGTTTTCCTCTGATGAGTTTCCTACTCATGGCTTATTCTTAGTTCAGCTGATTCAGGTGGGTTGACCCTTTCTGGGTGGCTGAGCATCAACCTAGGCATGGCCAGAATTATGGTGATTGGTTTGAGGATGAACATTTAACCCAAGGGGAGCCACAGAGTCAGTTCCAGGACTTGTGCTGGAATTTTTTCTGTTGGATGTGCTGAATGAGTAGATTCTTCGACTATAGTTGTAGGTACCTGTCTTAGAGTTTGACCAAGTTTGAAGCAAGGAGAGAGAAATAGCTTCTTGATTCTCTTGGAGCTCTTGGAGTTCTCTGTGTCTGTGGTGTGTGTTATTATTGTTGTTTGTTTCATATCAGTGTATGCTGGGTTTTTGTCACTTGTAAAGAGAAAGGATCCCCACTAACATAGACAATAGTATCTGGAAATGAGACATTGTAAGAAACAGACCTTATATGTTGACATGGAGTGCAAGGCAATGAGGATTTTGCTGTCCCCTAGCAATTCCTTTTGAAGAATTACATACAGAGCAGCTGTTTAAATTGTCACCTGTGTTATCTTTGCCCACAGAACTACTGAGGCTGGTATTTTAGGGATGATGGAATGTTTGGCCACTTCTTGGGGTCTTTGATAATGTCTTGTAAGAGAACAGTTAACTTTGGTCTAAGCTGGCATGCTTGAAAGCAGGAAGGAAAGAAAATGTAGTCTTTCCAAGTAAGAGAGGCCCTTTCTGCCTGTAGCTGCCATCCAAGATGGCCAAGAGAATCATATCAGAGCCTTGTAGCTTGTAAAGCCCCAACTTTTTATCCCATGCTAAAGTTGATAAGAGGAAAGGCATGAGTTTAAATTAGAATCAGGTAAAGTTCTGTTTTATAAGCTTCTCCCAAGCACCTCTTGTAGTATACTCCATCCTCCTGACCAAAGTAACAATCCAGTTGTAAAGAGCTTTAAAGTAGGAAGCAACCAGGAAACAAGTGATAGAATAGCTCCTCACCTCCTTTGTTGTTTCACATTGCTTCAAGGAAGATCATTAAGCTGAGGGTTAAGGGGATAAGAGTACTGGGAAGGCCTGTTGCTATAAGACTGAAACTTAAAAACTGAAAGCTAGATTGGTATACTGTATTCTGACAAGATCTCTTGTTTTGGTTGCTAATTCAACCCCTTGACTGAGGTGAATTGACCAAAGACTAAGGCTTTGGGAAAGCTGTACTTCCAGGGAAACCTCAAGCCTGGTAAACAAAGGCCTGTGTTCTTTCTTTTAAGGCAATTCTAAGCTTAAGCAGTACACCTGCTAGGAAAATCTTGTACCACATGGAGGATAATGGACAAGTGAGGTATTTTGAGATGGTAGTAATGAATGCATCCATATTGGCTAACCAATGATATATATGGTTTATACTTTAAATTAGTGACCATGGTTTCTTTTACCTTCTCCACTCTTCTAAACTGAATTATTATTATTTGTGTTGTTCTTTTACCATTGTATATTAATTATTAGGAGGATAGTTAAACTTATTATGTAACTGTATATTGTTAGGAGATACTACCAAGGAGGATATCTTTAACACAAAAGTTTCAGACTTGTAGCTGGGTACAGTAACTTGAGATTGTCTTTCCCCCCCCCGCCCCAACCCCACGGTGAGGTAGTGAGTGTGTTTTGTATTGTGGCTAACACAGTAACGTTGTTTAACATGGGTATTTAAATAGTTGTATGTATGGGGAAAAAAAGCGTACAAGGTGAATGGGCAGCCAAGGGCTAGAATGTTATAGATTCCTTTTGGTTTTGGCCATTTAGCATCCATCCGTTCTGCTGTTAACAGTTGTAGATTTTTTGATACTCTTTTGGGGTGTTATCCCTTCTCCATTCTTGATTATTATGGTTTGGGGTTTCCCTGGACTCTTCCTAGCTTTCCTGCACCAGACACAGAAACTGATATCTGGCCCAGCAGTAACAGATATTGGTTATAAAATCTAGCTGCACTTCTGAGACAGCTTGATAACTTCTGTCATTCTGCTAGAGAAAGAGAAAGTACTTTAACTGGAGTTGCTAAAAAAGTTAGAGTGTATTAATAAGTTAAGCTGACTGGCAGTCTGCCACCATGAAGGCAGGGTCTGCTTGAGAGTGGAGTTCTCACAGAGGCACCTAGAACCAAGAGATAGATTGTTGATGGCATTTTTGGAACCCCTCAAGTCAGTTGTATCTCTGGACATTTCAGTACATTAAGCTAATACATTTGTTGTTTTGTTTAAGCCAGTTTGAGGAGGGCTTCTATCTGTTTGCACCCCAATGATTTCTAATATTCTAAATTAAAATTTTAAAAAACCTTAGATATTAAGTATTATAGAGAAGATCATAAGGAAAATATTTGCTTGTTAAAGGACTTGATACATTTCAAGAAATTAATGTAAAAAATTCACCTTCATTAATTAAGGTAACAGATACCATGAAAAAGAAGTGATTAAAAAGAAATGACCATTGTTTGCTAGGGCATGCTAAAATAATCTTAAATGGTGTTGGTGGGTGTGTAAAATGTTACAGCTGTTTTAAATGACATTTTTCCAACATGTATCAGGAACTTTAAAGAACTTCCTGTCATTAGTCCTTAGTTCTTTAGGCTAAGGAAAAATAACCCGTAGACAGGTATGAGAGTTAAATGTAGTTTTATGATATAAAATTATTGGCAGCAGTCTAAATGTTCAACAGTAGGAAAAAGTTAAATACATTCTTTTTACATCAATGATACAGAGGGCATATAGCCATTAAAACTTTCTATGCTTCAGTAACCTTACGTGTAAGATGGGATCTCTACCTTATAAGGTAGATATGCAGGTTGTGCAGATTACATGAGTTAATGTATGTGAAGTGCTTGGTATATAACTAACTTTAGTTAGTACTTAAATTATTGTTATTTTTATTCTTATTTTGGTCCTGAGGATCATCTGATCAGAAAAAAATAATGACCCAAATAAAACTGAGCTGCCTTGTTTTAGCTTCGAGTACCTGAGCCTGGTGACCTGTCAGGGAGGGGATCTGAGGTACCCACAGATCATGATCTCTTGGTGAAGCATAGGAGATCTACATAGTCTTTAACAGTGCCTTGAGTAGTTTTTCCTAAATGTCCTACTTTGAGTGAGGAAGGTGGGAACCTGGGGAAGGAACAGGCACGACGTAATACCAGCTCCTTTGCCAGGAATCCCTTCCATTTCTTCCTTTCCTCATGTGGCTGAATTTCACATGTAGATGTAGTAAGACATGAGTGGTGATCCTAGGCAAATAATACCTCCCTCTGGGAGTATTTACTTAAATATTTAGAAGACGACTTGGGTAACAAGTCTACGGGGCAAGGTAGAGAATTAAAAACTATTTTATGATTAGTTTATTTTAGAAAATAACAGCCTGTATTTTAACAGCTCTTAACTATTTACAGTACACTTATGAAATTGTGCTGTTATCTAATCCTAAGAATAACCCCCTTTCATAGATACCATTCATTCCTTCTTTACAGCTGCAGAAACTAAGGCTGCAGGAAATGTGAAGTAGTTGGACAAGGTTATCTAGGTACTAATTAGTAGCACAACTGGGACTCAAACCTTCAGATTTCAAAGCTAGAGTTCTTTCCCATTACTAAACAAATGTAACTGGTACTTAGAAATTATCCCAAAGGCAGCATGTATGAAGAGATGATGTTGGAAGGTGAGGGATCAGCCAGCCTCTGTGAGTTGATTCTGTGGTAGGGAATACGTCCCATAGAGGACTAAGGACAAGCTCTTCAGAGAAAATAAAAATGAATGAGGACAATTTAATGGATTTGTACACAAAAGTGACTTAGTAAGAACTATACTGAGTGCTATTAATTTTTAAGTTTTGTGGAATAACTGGTTATACAGTATTATAAATGGTAACTGGCTTTAAATTTTATGTCTTTTTACTAGGCAAAATGTGGATGCTGTAGATATTACTCTAAACCCGAATAATAGTATACATTAATATATAGAAAAAGTAGATTTGGTGATTTTCTTGTTCTATATTAGGTGTAATTAGATGAACCACCACATATACCATATTTGCTTGAATTAAACAAATGAGTTATAGAAGGAATTATTATACTAGGATCTGTGTAATTTTCAGTAATTATGATTCCCCTCCCCATTTACTAAAGTAGAGCAAACATTGATTAATAGCAAATTTTGTGGGAATGCAAACGTCTAGATATATTTCTCTTTAGCAAATACGTTTTTTTTCTGAGAGAAATAACCTGCAGCTGATTTCAAGATAGTATATACATATTTCTACTGTTATTTATTTTTTCACATTTGGAAAGAGAATTGGCAATTATAGATTTGGTTTGGGTTCATACTTTATGTTTTTGATATCCTCTCCCAACACCTTTGAAAATAAATGGGAATTTACTTTAATATAATAAGTAAACTATGGGTGAGGTTAAGGGACTTGTCCAGAGTTGCAAAACTGCTTAGTTGCAGAAATGAAACTCAAAGCTAAATCTTCCATTTCCAAGGTTTTTGCTATTTAAAATATACCATTACCTTTGATGATGATGATGTCAGTGATAGATTCCTTACATGTCAGCCACTGTGTTAAGCATATGACCTGCGTTATCTCATTTAATCATCTTGATCTGGAATGTGACATCGTCAATGGAATAAAGAGCCATTGTCTTTCTAAGTCAAGTCTGCTATCTTTAAAGAGAAGTGTTTTCAATTCTAAATATATAACTGATACTTTATTATAAAATGTCATAGAATTATTTCACTTAATTTGTACTAATGCTTTATAACTTGACCACCCTTTTAAAGTCCTTGAATTTAAATTAAGTATTTAAACTATTTTTTAAATCTTAGGAGATATGAATTATCAGTATGAGAATGTTTCTTTTATTATAATATATTGACTATTACTTGATAATTATTTATTACATTTCTCAAGTCATCGTATTCTTCCATCTTTTGTCTAAAGAACTCCTACTCATGTTTCAAAATTTAAAACTTACCCCTATTTAGGTGATGCCTTCCCTGTTATCCCCCTAAAAGCTATTCCTCCCAACCATGTATAAAATGCTCTCCCATAACACTTTATACATATCTCAAATTTAGCACGTGCACATTCTATTTTAATTACAGTTTGTCCTCTGTGGGTTTCATATCCATGAATTCAACCAATTTCAGATAAAAAATATTTGGAAAAAATGTGGATGGTAGCATCTGTACTGAACATGTACAGACTTTTTTACCTTGTGATTATTCCTTAAACTGTACATTATAACAACTATTTACATACCATTTACATTGTTTTTTGTGTTACAGGTAATCTAGAGATGAATTAAAGTATGTGGGGGGATGTGCCTAGATTATATGTGAATACTACATGATTTTATATCAGGGACTTGATCATCTATGTATTTTGGTATCTGGAATTTGGGGGGGGGGGTTCCTGGAACCAATTCCGTGAAGATACTGAGGGACGACTGTTTTTGTTTACTTCTCAGACTACCCTAGAGACTCTGAATTCCTTGAGGATCAGAACATTGTCTTATTCACCTTGCTATTATGAGTACTTAACATAATATCTGGCATTTTGCGGTACTTAGTGAACTTTTTTCTGAATGAATTTTTTTTCACCTTTGATATAATTAGTTTGCTTGTTTTGGCCACATATGGCTTGGGCACAGATCTTATCTTTGCAGGCTATACTGATTTTTTCAATTTCTGTATTTGCCACTGGCTTTAGCATTTCAGTTTTTATTTTTTTGAGTGGGAGAATGATAGATATATCCAGGTGTATACAGTTGTCCATCAGTATCTGTGGTGGATTACCCTCAGAATATTTAAAGTGGTGGTTAAATAAATTACTGAATAATTCTAACCTAGTGTTCTATTGCCACAGTCAAGATACTCCTTGCGTACATAAAATAATAACATAATCTGTACCTTCAAATAAATTGAAATTCAGCACAGCAAATAGAAGAATAATGAGATAAATTACAATGGTAAAAAGTAATATTACAGAGATATAAACAAAATGCTGTGGAGACATTAATGGATCTATTAATACCAACTTTGCTTGGAGGAATTTGGGAAGGCTTCATTGGGTAGGAGTCTTGTGAACTGGGTCTTGAAGGACAAGTAACTGTTCCAGGATAAAAAGAACAGGAGTAGAACAGCTTTCCACAAACGGGACAGCTTGCACAATGGACAGAGTCATGAGGGAGTCTTTTCATAGGTTTTGCATCCGTGGATTTATCAATCATAGATTAGAAATATTTTAAAAAGAAATTGCATTTGTACTGAACACATACAGACTTTTTTTTGTTGTCATTATCCCCTAAACAATACAGTATAACAATTATTTCTATAACATTTACATTGTGTTAGGTATAATAAGTAATCTAGAGATGATTTAAAGTATATGAGAGGATGTGTGTAGGTTATATGCAAATACTACTCCATTTTATATGAGACTTGAGCCTCTGTGGATTTTGGTATCCAAGGGAGATCCTGGAACCAATCCCCCATGAGTACCAAGGGATGACTGTATTCATTGGCTTTAATTTTATTTATTTATTTATTTATTTTTATTTTAGTCCTTTCTAGCTTGCTCAGGGGAGGTAGTGAAATTTATTAGGATCCATTTCACTGAATTCTTTCAGGAGCTCTTTCTTTGTAGATATTTCATTGGCACTCACCCAGACTTCTGACATATTGGCTGGAACCAACCAATATTATATTTATTATATATATATATAAAAAATCAAGAGATTTACTGTAAGGAATTAGCTCATGCTATTATGGTGGCCAGGAAGTCCCAAGATGTGCAGTTGGCAAGCTGGAGACCAAGGAGAACCGATGGTGTGGTTCCAGTTCAAGTTCAAAGGCCTGAGAACCAGGAGAGCTGATGGTGTAAATTTTAGTCTAAAAGTTGGTAGGCTCAAGATCCAGATCCAGGAAGAGTCAAAGGCAGGAGAATAATCATGTTCAAACTCTAGCAGTTAGTTACCCCTACTTGTAGGATAGTCAGCCTTTTATTTCATTCAGGCCTTCAACTGATTGGATGAACACCACCCACATTAGGGAGAGCAATATGCTTTACACAGTGTACCGATTCAAATGTTAATCTCATTCAAAAACACTCTCACAGACATACTCAGAATAATATTGAATGAAATACCTGGGCGCCCTCAGATTGACACACAAAATTATCCATCATGGGAGTCCCTTTTTTTGTACTGTTGAGAGATATATTGTGTTATATCATTGCAGAAAGTTTACATACCTGTGCACACAGTAGGCATTTAATAAATATTAGATGAATGAAGTATAAAAATAAAGGAATGACTCAATGGCAAAGAATAAAGGAGACTGTAATTTTGAGTATATCATAATTCAGAAGAGAAGATTAAGATGCATAGGTTAAAATTAGCAGATGGCATTTACTATTTCTAGTACTCTTTGAAATGAGTGGTTACTGGCTTTTAAAAGATATTGATGTTTTAGTGTTATAACAAATGAAATTCATATACAAATAATCTTTTATGAGGGCAAAATATGACTCTGTAAGTCAGTAAAAGTGGTTTTTTTTGGTCATTACATTTATTTACAAGCTGGCCTACCTTGTTCAATCTTGATATCTTTACTTTTTTTAATTGAGGTAAAATATACATAACAAAGTTTACTATTTTAATCATTTTAAAATTTTCTTTTTAATTGACATATAATTGTACATATTTATGGAGTACAGCGTGATGTTTTGATATATGTATACATTGTGTAAAAATCAAATCAGGGTATTTAGCATTTCTATCACCTCATACATTTATCATTTCTTTGTGGTGAGAACATTGAAAATCCTCTCCTCTCTTCTAACAGTTTTGAAATATACAATACAATATTGTTAATCATAGTCACTCTACTGTATATTTTAACCATTTTTAAGTGTACAGTTCAGTGGCATTAAGTACATTCTCATTATTGGTCAACCATCTTCACCATCCATCTCCAGAATTTTTTCATCTTCCCAAACTGAAGTCCTATGCCCAATAAACAATAACTCCCCATTTCTCCCCCCCAGCCCATGGGCAACTGCCATTCGACCTTCTGTCTTTATGAATTTGACTACTCTAAGTATCTCATATGAATGGAATTACACAACATTTTTCATTTTGTATCTGGCTTGTTTCATTTAGCATAGTGTCTTCATGGAGTAAGAGTTTTTGATTTAAGTCTCTATTGGCAATACAGATGAGATACTCTGAGACTTTATTTGTACATGTTAGATTTATAAATTCATGATCCATCTGGACCAGTCTCGGTGTGCTGGTGGAACAAAAAACACATGGTTCAATAAGCAAAAGTAATTTTGATATGTCTCAGGATCTTTACTTCTATTTCTTGAATATCATGTGGAATAGAGACATATGTACCATGGTAACATTTCTTTTAAATTTTTTTCTCTTGAATTTGTTTTGTTTCATAGTACAGCTTTTCTTGATTCTTTTATCTTGAAACTTCTCTGTAAAGCTTCACACCCAACCCTAACCCTGTATTTTCCAAGTATTCCTCCTCCTTCATCTTTTTGTATTACAGAGCCTAAAATAATTAAACTGGCAAGATAGTCTCAAGTGTTAGGGGAGGTGAAGAGACTCAGTGGGCCAAACCAGAATTCTGGCATGGGGAAAGAAAGACCAAGAACACTAACACATTAATAATTTTTGTTTTGTCACCTGAAAAGCTAATTATTTATGGATGACAGGAGCTAATTTGTTACATATGATCATGCCTAATGATTTCACTTCCTTACTGAATATTCAGTAATTTTTCCCCAACTTCTTCATATAAAGTAAAACGCTTGTAATTCATTTGTTACTTAAGAGATTGTTAATGTGCTTGAATTGAACAGTCTGAGTTTTAAAATTAAAAAAAAGACAAAACCTTTTATCTTTTTAAATCATCCTTCATCTTACCTGTCTAGTTACAAGCTTCTAGAGACCATGGCCCATATCTGTTTGAACTCATTTTATGTAACATATAGCTTCTGAAGATGTACATTTGGTTCTAACCTTTTTTTTAATTTTTAAGAAATAACACATAATTTATCACCTTTTGTATACCACTGCAGTGTTGGAAGTTATTTCTAGTTAGGTCGGTCTCATAAATTTAGAATTCCAAAAATTATAACAGTTTATCAAAGTAGAGTTAAATGGTTTGCTAAAATCTAGAAGAAAATTGAAGTTGGTCTGATATGGTTCAGTATTCTAAGATCATGATCACGATGAATAAGCTTTTTTCTGTAACTGTTTTGGGAATAGTACTGTTTTGTCAAGCTTTTCTTCTGTAAGGAAGTCTTGTCCGCTCACCACCTCCTAAAGGAATTGAAGTTTTCTTCCTGCATATCAAATTATAGTTTTTTGTTTACCTGAATTACAAAATTGAAAGTATGTTACAGAAAAAGTTAGAAGCTAGGTCATATAATATTGTATGTAATAATGTAGCAACTAAGTATAAAGTAGTATATATACTTGTCATGGTTTTTAAAAGTTGAGATTTAATGATTCATTTTTACCAAAGTGTGACTTTTCACATTGTAAGTTACTTTGGTGTATCTGTTTCTATGAATAAAATATGCTAAGGCATGAATTTTGTGTTTTTTTCTAGGTGTTAATCTGTTCACATCCTTGTTTCATTTATATTATTGTCAAAAGTCATCTACCCAGCAGACAGTAGGCCCTTATTGGGTGGGATTGTAGGTACAGTCTTTTAACCATTGACTAAACTGGGTTTAGATTCAAATGGCTATGTAACCCATTTCCTTGGCCTCATTAGTACTACACAGGGACTGACTACACTAATTGGTTATCGTTCAACATGATTCCTTGAATGGTCATGAACTCGTTTGCAACCGTTAACATTTTTTTATCCAGGCCTTGGGATTAAAAGTGCTCATTTTTAGAGTGACTGATTTACTTATTTTAGGTGTCTGTTGAATGTCTGTGAAGAAGCATATTTTTGAGTGAAAATACTCATTTATATATGTGTATAGGGAGTATATTGAACAAATAGATTTTAGTCAGATTTGCTGATTTTTTCATCAATTATATATTATATATTATATAATAATATATATTATATATACACACACATAATCATACACTACATAATGATGTTTCAGGCAACAATGGACTGCATGTACAGTGGTGGTCCAGTAAGATTACAATGGAGCTGAAAAATTCCTATTGCCTAGTAATGTCATAGCTGTCATAATGTCGTAGCACAATGCATTACTCATGTGTTTGTGGTCATGCTGGTGTAAACAAACTTACTGTGCTGCCAGTTCTATAAAAGTATAGCACATACCATTATGTACAGTACATAATATTTGACACTGATAATAAGCAACTATGTTACTGGTTTATGTATTTACTATACTATACTTTTTATCATTATTTTAGAGTGGACTCCTACTACTTTTTTAAAAAAGTTAAGTACTGTAAAACAGCCTCAGGCAGGTCCTTCAGGAGGTATTCCAGAAGAAGGCATTGTTATCATAGGAGATGACAGCTCCATGTGTGTTATTGCCCCTTAAGACTTTCCATTGGGACAAGATAGATGTGGAATTGGAAGACAGTGATATTGATGATCCTGACCCTGTGTAGGCCTTGGCAAACGTGTGTGTTTGTGTCTTAGTTTTAAACGAAAAAGTTTAAGAAGTAAAAAAAAAGAAAAACAGAAAAAAGGTTATAGAATAGGATATAAAGAAAAATATTTTTGTACAACTGTATAATGTATTTGTGTTTTAAGCTAAGTGTTATTACAAAGGAGTCAAAAGGTTAAAAAAAGTTTATGAAGTAAAAACTTCACAGTAAGCTAAGTTAAAAAAGTTACAGTAAGCTTAGTTTATTTTTGAGGAAATAAAAATTTTTAAAAATAACTTCAGTGTAGTCTAAGTGTACAGTATTTATAAAGTGTACATTAGTGTACAGTAAATGTTCTAAGCCTTCACATTCACTTACCCACTGACTGACCCAGAGAAACTTCCAGTCTTGCAAGATTCATTTATGGCAAGTACCCTATAGAGGTGTACCATTTTTAATCTTTTTTTCTGTATTTTTACTGTATCTTTTCTATGTTTAGATATGTTTAGGTACACAGATACTTAACTATCATGTTACAATTGCCTATAGTATTCAGTACAGTAACATGCTGTATGGTGTGGGTTTATAGCTTAGGAGCAATAGGATATACCATGTAGCCTAGCTGTATAGTAGGTTATATCATCTGGGTTTGTCTGAGTACACTCTATGATGTTTGTTCAACAACAAAATCACCTACTGACACATTTCTCAGTACGTATCCTGTCGTTAAGTGATGGATGACTATATTTTATTCTAGAAATAATGTTTAACCTGATTAGTGATGTGCATTCTGGAAGATAAACTAATATATTTTAGTTACTGCATGATAAACTGTCATTCAGAATGACAGCTGAACCCAATTATGTTGAAAAATTATGCTGCCAAACTCTGAAATAAATTGAAGATGACATGCTTAGAAAATATGGGATGTAGACATTTACAACAGAGATTTGAATTCTGGTGAAAGAATGGTTGGGGTTTTGGATCAATATGATAATGCATTTTATTTTTTAGAATCTTAATTTGCTGTCTTTATATGTGAAAGGATTAAAGGTATATTAATGGGGAGGTGGTTTATGGGAATAAAATTTGATAATTAGATGCATTACACTTGTGGCATACGTTATTAGTTATTTAAGAGGGACTCTGTTAATGTAGTTTATTCCTGAGGAAAAGCCAGAAGTCTTACAAAAATTTTACTTTATATTATTCTCAGTGCATGGTCAGATATTAATGTTCAATATATGCTAATAAGTTACTGATTTATGTCATTTTCCAGTTTTTATTCAGTTATTCAGGGTGGATTACTATATTTATTTTGCAGATTGTATAGTTTTTTTTTTTAATTTATTTTTTTATTTGAGAATATTATGGGGGTACAACACTTTGGTTATATATATTGCCCATGCACTGCCCATGTCAGAGCTACAATCGTGGTCATCTCCCAAACTGTGCTCCCCACATCCATTCAGTGAGAGTTTTTCCCAGCCCCTCCACCCCCCTCCCTCCTGCCCACCCCCTGATGAATATTATTGCCCTGTGTGAATGTAGGTGTTGATCAGTTAGTACCAATTTGATGGTGAGTACCAGTGTGCTTGTTTTTCCATTCCTGTGACACTTCGCTTCGAAGAATGGGTTCTAGCTCCAACCAGGATAATACCAGATGTGTTAATTCACTGTTGTTCCTTATTGCTGAGTAATAGTCCATGGTATACATATACCACATTTTATTAATCCACAGATTGTATAGTTTTTTAAATTCCTGGTTACTTCTCTGTGTTTCCTCCCCTTCTCCCATTTAAATACTAGTCTGTTGGACCTGAACATGTATATCCATTTTCAATCTAACTCTGTATCTGATCACATATCCATTTTATCCCCCAAGTGTTTATTGAATACTTACTCTGTGTAATGGTAGGCCCTGAGGATACAATGATCAAGACAAGGTCCCTGTCGTGGAGTTTATAGTATTGTAGTGGGTGACAAATAGTGGCAATGAAATGTGTCAGTGAATTGATTTCTGTCATAGAAATCAATTAGAGTATAGTGGGCCATACTGAAGGAAGGAATGTACCACAAGAGTCAAGGGTAGTCTTCATAAAAGTGATAATGCTTGAGTTGAGTTTTGAAAGATGGCTGGATCTGTTTAGAGCTGTGTAGTCCAGAATGGCAGCCACTAGCTACATATAGCTAGTGAGCACTTAAAATGTCCTCTGACGTATAAAATGTTTATTTTACTTTGAAGACTAGGCATAAAAAATGTAAAATATCTCATTGATAATTTTTTAATATTGATTAAATATTGAAATGTTTTGGATATTTGAATACATGTACTGAGTTAAATAAAACATAAGTTAATCTCATCTGTTTTCTTTTACATTTTTCTTTTAATGTAACTAATAGAAAATTTAAAGTTACATATGTGGCTTGCATCTGTAACTTGCATTATGTTTTTATCGGACAGCACTAGTCTGGAGGAGTATATTTCTGAAATTTTTAAGATTTCTGAAGTAGATGAACTATTAAAAGTATAGAAAGACACTAATAGATATTCTAGCATGCTTTTCTTTTTCTCTGTATGTATACATACATGTGTATGTGTATATATACACACACATGTGTAATCTGTATCGTTAAAGTCATTCACACTGTCAGTAAAACTCATCCTAATTAATGCAGTGACTTAATAGCAACAATTTAAAAACCACATATCATTGGGGAAAAACTTGTTCTCCCTACTCTGGGAAAAATCATCTGAATCATTCATGTAAATCAATAATTCATGTAAATCAATAAAACAAATTAAAATGCATTTTATTGTCAGCAAATACTTTAGAAGGAAAATTGTAAACATAGCTACAGAGTTGAAGAAACAGTTATTAGAATAAAATGTAGGAGTTTGTTTTCTAATTTGATGACAGTACTGTTATTTCCAACATGTTTTGTGTGTATTATTTGCTAGAATGTATTTCTTAATGACATAAACAATTGCTTTTTGTGAGCTACTATGAAAAATATATATAAATGAAAGTACACTTTCCATAGAAACCCATGTGTTCCCTATTTACCAAAGCCAAAAATTAATAAGTAACTCTACTTTTACCTGGGAAGCAGGATGTATATTTTGTAAAGATTTACTTGACTTACCAGGAGTCCCCTCACATGTTTAAATTGCCACATTGGATATTAAATATCAGGGGCATCATATTTTAAGCAGGATTCTGAATTGAATACTAGAATTCTGGAATGCTAGTGCTTGATGAGATTTTAAAGATCAGCTAGTTTTTCAAGTACCTAATTGCCTGTAAATGAAATCCCATCAAACTAACAGCAGACTTCTCAGCAGAAAACTTACAAGCCAGAAGAGACTAGTTATTTTCAAACTTCTTAAAGAAAAAAACCGTCAGCCATGAATTTTGTATCCTGCTAAACTAAGCTTCATAAGTGAAGGAGAAATAAAGTCTTTCTTAGATGAGCAATTCTAAGGGAATTCATCATCACTGGACTGGCCCTATAAGAAATGCTCCAGGGAGTTCTAAACATGGAAGCAAAAGGTCAATACTTGCCATCATAAAAACACATGAAAGCATAAAACTCACAGGACTTACTAAAAAACTTCAGAATTGAGACTACAAAGCAACTAGGTGACAATTAACATAATAACATGAACAGAACCTGACAGTAACAGAGCCTCACATATTGATATTAACTTTGAAATATGGAAGAACTAAATGATGCACTTAAAAGTTAGAGATCGGCAAATGGGTTCAAAAACAGGATCCAAACATAGGCTACTTACAAGAAATTCACCTAACTACTAAAGACACTTATAACGCAATGTAAAGGGAAAAAAGAGAAACCAACAGTGAGCAGGAGTAGGTATACTTATATCAGATAAATGAACAACAGTAAAGGAAGACAAAGAAGGTTGTATATAATGATAAAGATACGGATTCAACAAGAAGATATAACATTCACAAATATATATGTACCCAGCACTGGAGCACCCAGATTCATAAAATACTACTAGACCTAAGAAGAGAGGCAGACAACAATACAATAATAATGGGGAAGTCCAGCAGGCCACTGACAGCAGTAGACAGATCATCCAGAGAGAAAATCAACAAAGAAACACTGGATGTAAATTAGACTCTAGAACAAATGGGCATTACAGACATTTACAGAACATTCTACCCAACAACCACAGAATATACTTCTCATCAGCACATGGAACATTTTTCAAGATAGAACATATGTTAGGCCACCAAACAAGTCTCAATAAATTTAGAAAAATCAAAATCATATATTTTCTCACACCACAGTGAAATAAGACTACAAATCATTTCCAATAAGAACTCTCAAAACTGTACATACACATGGAAATTAAACAACTTGCTCATGAATGATCTTTGGGTTAATGACAAAATCAAGATGTAAGTTTAAAAAATTTTTGAAACAAAAGAAAATAGAGATACAACATACCGAAACCTCTAGGATACAGTAAAAGCAGTGCTAAGAGGGTAGTTTATAGGGTTAAATGCCTGCATCAAAAAGAAAGATGGCAAATTAACTTAATGTGGCATCTCAAGGAACTAAAAAAACAAGGACAAACCAAATCCAAAGCTAGCAGAAAAAAAGAAAGAAAGATCAGAGCAGAACAAAATGAAATTGAGACCATAAAAATAATATGAAGTATCAATGAAATGAAAAGTTGGTTCTTGGAAAACATAAGCAAAATTGATAGATTTCTAGTTAGATTAACCAAGAAAGGAAGAGAGAAGATTCAAATAAGCTTAGTCAGAAATGAGAAAGGAGACA
Organism: Daubentonia madagascariensis; assembly: GCA_023783475.1. NCBI lineage: Eukaryota > Metazoa > Chordata > Mammalia > Primates > Daubentoniidae > Daubentonia > Daubentonia madagascariensis. Next base: position 7,662,562 of record JAKFHU010002220.1, read on the forward strand.
TTACAATTGATACCACAGAAATGAAAAATATCATCAGAGACTCCTGTGAACATCTCTACACTCACAAACTTGAAAACCTAGAGAGAGAATGGATAAGTTCCTGGAAACATACAACCTCCCAAGATTGAACCAGGAAGAAATAGAAATCCTGAACAAACCAATAATGAGTAGTGAGATTTAATCAGTAATAAAAAATATTTCCCCAGGACCAGATGGAGTAACAGCTGAATTCTATCAGATGTACAAAGAACTGGTTCCAATCCTACTGACACTGTTCCAAAAAATTGAGGAGGAGTGAATCCTCCCTAACTCATGCTATGAAAGTTATCACCCTGATACCAAAGATAGGCAGGGATGCAATAACAAAAGAAAACTACAGACTAATATCCCTGATGAACATAGATGCAAAAACCCTCAACAAACTAGCCACAGGAGGAACATAACTCAAAATAATAAAAGCCATATATGACAAACCCATGGCCAACATCATGCTGAAAGGGAAAAGTTGAAAACATTCCCCCTAAGAAGTGGAACAAGACAAAGGTGCCCACTTTCACCACTCCTATTCAATAGAATGCTAGAAGTCCTAGCCAGAGCAATCAGGCAAAAGAAAGAAAGGGCATCCAAATTGGAAAAGATGATGTCAAATTATTTCTGTTTGCTGATGCTATTATCTTATACTTAGAAAATTCTAAAGACTACACCAAAAGACTCCTAGATTTGATAAATGAATTTAGTAAAGTTTCAGGATCCAAAAATCAGTGGACAAAAAATCAGCATTTCTATATACCTATAACGACCAAACTGAACCAAATCAAGAATTTGATTCCACTGACAAAAACTACAAAAAAACCCACCAAGGAATACATTTAACCAAGTAGGTAAAAGAACTCTACAATAAAAACAACAAAACACTGATGAATAAAATTATAGATGAGACAAGCAAATGAAAAACATACTATGCTCATGGATTAGAAGAATCAATATTGTTAAAATGACCATATTTCCCCAAGCAATCTACAGATTCAATGCAATTCCTGTCAAAATACCAACATCATTTTCCTCAGAATTAGAAAAAACAACCGTAAAATTCATATGGAACCAAAAAAGAGCCCGAATAGAGCAATTCTAAGCAGCAAGAGTAAAACTGGAGACATCACATTACCTGACTTCAAATTATACTACAAGGCTACAGTAATCAAAATAGCATGGTACTTGTATAATAGTAGACACATAGTCAGTGGAACAGGATAGTGAACCTAGAAATAAAGCCATATACCTACAACCCACTGGTCTTCGACAGATTAGACAAGAACATACACTGGGGAAAGTACACCCTATTCAATAAATGGTGCTGGGAAAGTTGGATTGCCACATGCAGAAGAATGAAACTGGATGCCTTTCTGTCACCATATACAAAAATTAACTCAAGATGGATTAAAGACTTTAATGTAATACCTGAAACTATAAAAATTCTAGAAGAAAATGTAGGAAAAACTCTTCTGGACATTGGCCCAGGCAAAGAATTTATATCTAATACCTCAAAAGCAAATGCAACAAAACCAAAAAAGGCATCCAAACTTGACTTAATAAAACTAAAAAGCCACACAGTAAAAGAAAATCAACAGAGTGAACAGACAACCTGCAGAATGGAAATAAATATTTGCAAAGTATACATCCGACAGGGGACTAGTATCCAGAATTTATGAGACACTCAAAACAACTCAACAACAACAACAACAACAACAATAATCGACCCCATTAAGAAGTGGGCAAAGGATATTTTTCAAAAGAAGAGATACAAATGGCCAACAAATATATGAACAAATGCTCACCATCACTAATCATCAGAGAAACACAAGTTAAAACCACAGTGAGATATTATCTTACACAGTCAGAATTGTTATTATCAAGAAGTCAAAAACCAATAGATGTTGGCAAGGAAATGGAGAAAAGGGAACACTTAATACACTGTTGGTTGGAATGTAGAGTAGTACAACCTGTATTTGGAAAATAGTATGGAGATTTCTCACAGGACCAAAAATAGACCTACCATTCCATCCAGAAATCCTACTACTGGGTATCTACCCAAAGGAAAAGCTGTCATTATGTCAAAAAGGCACCTGCAGTCATATATTTATTGTAGCACTCTTCACAATAGCAAAGATGTGGAATCAACCTAAGTGTCCATCAGTGGAGGATTGAATAAATAATATGTGATATATATATATATATCAAGGAATACTACTCAGCCATTAAAAAATGTAATCATGTCTTTTGCAGCAACATGGATGGAACATGGAGTTATTTCTTAAGCGAAATAACTCAGAAATAGAAAGTCCAATACCACATGTTCTGCTTGTAAGTGGGAGCAAAAATAATGTTGTACACATGGACCTAGACAGTGGAATAATAGACATTGGAGACTTAACAATGGTGGAAGGGTGGGAGGGAGGTGAGGGATGAAATTACCTAATGGGTACAAGTACACTATTCAGGTGATGCTTACAGAAAAGCCCAGACTTCACCACTATGCAATATATCCATGTAAGAAAGCTGCACTGTATCCCTTAAATTTATAAAAATAATCATGATAAAAAGAGTATCTAGTTTTTCAGATGTGGAAATCTAAGCACAGAGAAGTTACTGATTTAATCTGGAATACTCAGTTTTTAAGTTGCCATACTGTAGGACTGGATTTCAGGTCTCTGGATTTCTAGTCTAGCAATTATCTCTTCTGTTATATTAACCTGAGTCTCTTGGGTTTGTCTGGTGTGTAAGGTTGTGGGAGCTGCTATAACAAATACCACAGACTGAGTGGCTTAAACAACAGAAACTTATTTTCTCACAATTTCTGGTGGCTAGAAGTCCAAGATTGATGTGTCCGCAGGGTTGGTTTCTTCTGAACCTTTCTTCTTGGCTTGCAGATGGCCATCTTGTCCCTATGTCTTCATGTGGTCTTTCCTTTGTGTGTCTATGTCCTAAGTTTATAGGGACACCAGTCATATTGGATTAGTGCCTATCCATATGACCTCATTTTATCTTAATTATCTCATTAAAGGTCCTATCTTCAAGTAGTCACATTCTGAAGTTCTGAGGGTTATGACTTCAACTTCAGAATTTTGGGGCAACACGGTGCAGCCCATAACAGCTGGTCTTCACCAAAGTGAAAATAAGGATAAAATAAGTTGTAGTGATAAAAATGTAAGATCTTCAATTCATAATGCTTTACTTAAATTCACTTTAACACTATTTTCCATTTTGTAAACACCTTACTTTTTTACTTTGAATTATTTTATCCTTTTTCATGCTTCTACTTTTTCCTTTTTTTCCTCTCTTAATGTTTTTATTCTTATGTGCCTTCATCTATACATCTAAAGGCCTTACTTATTCACTGGTATCACTTTAAGTCCAAACAGTTTTGATTCTTTAGCTAATTATAAAGAAAACATCTTTTTAAAAATCTGCTGCAATATTTTATAGAAAAGTGAGGTCTTTACTTTTCCTTAATAGTAGCAATAATAATGAACCTCTGTTAAGCTCATATTAAGTACCAGGCATTGTGCTAAGTGCTTTACACACATTAAATCTCATAGCAGCCCTGTGAGGTTGGTAGTATTTTATAGATAAGGAAACCAAGGCTTAAAGAAAATGAAATAATTTTTCCAAGATTTCACAGGAAACTGTTAAATAACTGTTAAATTAGGCTTCAAATGGAGGCCGTTCTTGCTATCCTTACTGCCTCTTTTTTGGAATTTTTGAGTATTTAGTTTGCTACTGTCTCAAATTGTAATTGTAGTCTCATGGAAATTAAGATATGCAAGTAGCATCCCATGTTCTTAGCTTTCGTGGTAACTATGGTGTTTACTATGGCAAGCATTCAGCACACTTAGCTTTGGATGTTTAAATATACTGAGGCTTTGATTCCTTCTAGAGACATTTTACTGTTTCTCACAGGCTTTACATGCTTTAGTCATAATACACTACTACTCTTTTTTTCTGGAATTTAATGTATTCTTATAGCTCCTCGGGGTTGCACATGTTCTTTGGTTCCATTCAGGAAATATTTTATTGATCATTTACTAAGGCTTTATCCAAGGTATGTTTGTTTTTGTCTCCGCACTATTGAAAGTGATGTTGGGTCCCAAAAGGTAATTAATGCTTAAGGACCAAAAAGAAGTTGTTCACAGGCAGATGTGGACTGGCCTGGAGAGAATCTGTAAGTACCTATTTGTATTTAGCCAACTGCACTTTAAATGAGGGGAGGCAGGAGGAAGTAGGGCTGTGAGGGAAGAGCAGGAGGAGAGCATTATCTAGGTTCCTGAGTCCATTAGTAGGTAGATACTTGCTCTCAGGTGGATCAAGTTAATACTGGAGCAGAATTAGGACCAGAAGGCACTAGAAACAGTGGCTGTGGAAAGGATTGTTATGTTGAAAATCATTTGGGTGCTCCGCAGCAGTGCTTGGAGTAGTGGACCCATCACAGCAATGGTCTAGGGATGATTTGCCTAGGAAACTAGCCACTGTAAATGTGGGTAATCATCAATTTTTTCAGACTTGGTGGTACATATTATGGTCTTCCATTAACACCATAAAATATACATCAGCAGCATTCTTGGATGGCTTTAAATCCTGAAAGCTCTGAAGACCTGATGGACAGAAGCAGATTAAATTAAACATACTATTATTTCTAGGTGATTGGTGAAAGCATAGGGATAGTATGCCCAAACCTGAGCACAGGGGATTGGGAAGATGATTTTTGTCTTTAAGGGCTTCAAATTCTAATATGAGAGACTCATGTATAAATTAAAAAATATTAAGTAATATGATTAGGCTTTTGTGGTAAGACTAATCTGAACCCAAATCCTGGCTCTGCCTTTTCTTTGATTGTGACCCTGAGTAAAAGTGTGTATTAAATACCACAGTATCACAGAGGAGAAAGCGATTAATTATTTGGAGGAGTTGGGAGAGAATTTAGGTTGAAAATGTCCCTGAGATTGGCTTTGAAGGGTCAGCTGGAGTTTGCACAATGACAGGTGAGTGAGGGTGTTCCAGATAAGGAAATATGAATCAACACAGTGTATTCAAAATATCACCTTCTTCCTAGAAGTGTTTTTCTTTCTCAGCAAATTTGTACCTATTCTTTAGGATGGAGGTTAAGCTTCTATTTCTATTATGAATCCTTCTCTAACTCAAAGAAAGTTTTAAGGCAGTTAAGCATTTCCATTTTTCAATTCCATTAGTATCTTATACATCTATCTCTCAACAACTTCAAGATTACTTTTCTGAAACGAATATGATTGGCAAAGCTGTTGTTGACAAGATCCAGGTCTCCTAGACAACAGGGTTTGGGAGAGGAGAAATAAAAATAATGCATTAAATATATATATTGCTACATAAACACATAAATAAAAGTTCTGGAAAACAGTTGTTTCCAAAACCAGAATTGTCTCCTATTGCTTGTTTGTAAAAAATATAATAAAATAATAATAGTAGTTACAAGTTTTTGTCGGTTATGGTTCTAGGCTGTTGACTGTTAGGATTTAATAGCAACTCTTGGTGGGGCAAGAAGAAACCCAACTACATTACAGAGAGTCATTACAGAGTAATTAAATGTACATGTAATTATGAGTTAATGGTGACTTCAGAAATGTGAAAATGTGAAAAAATGTTTCTTAGAAAAACTGAAACGTGGTATTCTCAATATAATAATTACATGATATGGACATTTCTATCCCCATTTTATATGTAAGAAAAGTAAAGTTTGGTGAATTTGAAGCTAAGGACTTTGGACAATATGAAGCAAGAGATTTTTGCAAGAGAGTGACAGGAGCAAAACAATGTGTTCATTTGTTGTTCTGATGGGATAGACTAGTGTCCTATTCTTTCAGTGTTTCTTGTGTTTCTCTCCTGAAATGGAACTGGTCAGAGAGGACAGCCTGTTCTGTGGTGACGCACATATAATTATTGGGGTGCCTCTTCTAGGTTTAACTGTGCTTGCTTCTTTTAGGCCTTTTATAACCATGAACTGATATACTTGACTCTCTGTATTTAGATTTATAAATTAATGTGTAAATACGACTTGAATCAAATCAGTTTTTATATCCTGGTTGAAAACAAGAAATTAAATGATGTTTTCTCTTTTATTTCCCTCTCAATTATATATGTGATAGATCATTATGTTATTAACAATTTCTGCTACTATAATAAATGTTCATTTAGCGCATTGCTGTTCAAAATGTGGCCCTTAGATGAGGTTTGCATATTTGTGGAATATCTGCTCTAAGAGGAGATAAGGCGCTTGTGCTAGAATGTAAATCACCTGTGTCACTAAGCACAGTTTATTTCAACTAATTTTTTTTTTTTTGCATAAAAAAACTTTCTTGATGAAGGAAGCAATGTGTTGATTCATATTTTACTTCAGTCTCCTCATTGGCTGGCATTCTGAGTTGCATGAATGTAAAGTACTTTGGGGGATATTTTGAACAAATCTTAGTTTTATTTATATTATTTTTCCTTTTCTTTTTGGTGTTAGAAAGATTTGTTATTATTAATGAAAAGTTTATCGATTTTGGACCTGGATTCTAATCTTGTCTTTGTTACTAATTAGTTGGGCAAGTTATTTAAGTGTTTTAGACCTTATTTTGCCTGACTGAAAATGAAGTTTGGATAAGATATCTGTGGTCTTTGTAGGCTTTAACATGCTGCTAATTTATGATATTTAAATAGTACTTTTTCTTTTTTCCGTTTTTCTTTTTTTAAAAAAAAGCAGAACATAGGCCTAGTTGAAGTAGAAGATAAGAAACACTGGAATAGAAACATGCTTTAAGAAGCTTTTTTTTGGAATTGATATTTTATTAAGCTCTTGTCAACCATATGCCTAGAAGTTGGGGCTAAGGATATAATGATTAGTAAGACTGTTTTTGTCCTCAAGTAGTAATCCCCTGTGGGAGACAGACAAGTAAATATAATATGTATACATGTAAATATATAAATATTAATATAATGGGTGATGTGTTAGAGATATTGACCAAAAATGTGTGGAACAGGAGGCTATGAGAGAGTAACTCACTAGAATAGAGGTAAGCAAACTTTGTAAAGATCCAGGAATTTTAGGCTTTGTGGGCCGTATGTTATCTTTCACAACTACTCAACTTTGCAGTTGTAGTGGAAAGGCAGCCATTTTAATGAAAATATACCATTTTCCAACACCAATTCTCTTGCACCAATTAGGTGTCCTAGAACTCAATTCAATCCTGATACTAACTGCCTGGAATTAGTGAAAACCCATTAAGTTAAGGACAAAATTCTTCATTTACTGACACTAATTACCTGGAGTTAGTGTAGATCCCACAGGTTAAGGGGTCAGTCCCATAAGACTGCCTCCACTTCAGATGCCTGCCAGCCTCAAGTGGAGCTACCTGCACTTCTGTCCAACTGACTGCAAATTCAGGGTTTCCCATAACCTCCCTCAGGTTTGATAATAGCGAGAGTAACTCACAGAACTCAGGAAAGTGCTATACTTACAATTACAGTTTTATTATAAAAGATACAACTCAGGAACAGCCAAATGAAAGAGATGTGTAAAGCATGGTATGGGGAGGAAGTGGGCTGCGGAGCTTCTATACCCTCTCTGCGCATGCCACCTTCCCAGCAGATTGATGTGTTCACCAACCCAGATGCTCCTTGAACCTCATTGTTCAAGAGTTTTTATGAGGGCTTTATTACGTGGGCCTGATTTATGGGCCACATAATTGAACTCAAACTCCAACCCTCTACTGATTTACTTGGCCTTTTTGGGTTGGCCAGCCCCTCCCTTGAAACTATCTAAGGGCCCCATCCTAAGTCACCTTGTTAGCATAAGCTCTGGTATGGTTAAAAAAAAAAAAAAAAAAAGTCTTGTTATGAATAACAAAGGACACTTCTATCAGGAAATTCTAAGGATTTTAGAAGCTCTGTGGGCAAAGGAACTGGGGCAAAGACCAAACACATATTTTTAATTATACCATAGGCAGTCATTACCAATACGTAAATGAATTGTCATGGTTGTGTTCCAATAAAACCTTATTCACAATAAGGCATCAAGCTATAATTGACCTGTGGGCAGTAATTTGCAGACTGTTGCTGTAGAAAAATGGGAAAGGCTTGTCAAAGAAGGTGACATTTGAACTTTATCATCTGTTTCTTTTAAACTTTTTGTTGGTGTTATACTATTTTACGGAATTTTTAAATGATATATTAGAACCTCGTTGATGTAATTTTAGCTGTAATTTTAGGGGAAATATTTTTAATTCAGCACGACTCGTAGACAGATTTTGTGTTTCAAGGTGGTTGGTGAGGGACCAAGGAAATTTTTCAACACATGCACAATGATTATTAATGTGTTTTAATACCGGTTGAGAAAGGCCTCAGTTCTCTTAGACATTAATTCCTCTTTCTGCCTCTGATTAAGAAGGCTTGAAAATTACCTACTGGATCACAACTAGTAGGTGTTATTCTATTAAGTGATTATGATTTTTATCACATTCCTTGATTAGTGATATTTTCGTAGAATCTGTTGCCATTAGAGTGCTGTTTTTCTTCTATCATTTTTATTTTGAGTCTCACTCTTTTGTTTTCAAAATAGTGAAAGGACTTAGAGCCTTGGTTTGGAGTTTTATCCCTCTAACTTCTGAGAGCTGTCCAAGCCTTGGTTTGGAGTTTTATCCCTCTAACTTCTGAGAGCTGTCCAATGAGGGAATAGAAATTTGACAATGTTGTGTGTACAGATGTTAAAGGATGAATATTTAAAAACTTTTGGTTTCTGTTCTTTTTCTTTTTACCAGAGTAGACATGGTCTCCTGTTCTTGTCTGGAGATTTCACAATGGAATGAATAATCGTAATAACAATTTATCACCTTATCTTGTGAATTTCACCTTATCTTGTGAATTTCACCTTGTTATACATAAAGTTTCAAATGGTCACAAAGATGAACTTTCAAAAGTCTTCTAAACAAGGATAACTTGTGGCAGTGGGCCAGAACTGACTATATTAACATGGATAGGGAGGGTTTGGGTTCACTGTCGTCCATGTGCTTAGATGATGTGACTGTAATCATAGGGTAGGGAATGAAGAGAATTTCCCTTTATGAATACATGCAAAAATGATGATGAATTGAGGGTAATGGAAAAATAATCTAATATTTTAGGGATAGAATAAAAGCAAAATTCAGGAGAACCAAAGTGGAGTTTATTCTTTTTATCAGTAACCACAGATGAGTTAGTAGTATCATCTTTAAACATAAAGAACAAGTACTTAAATGTGTTTATATGTATGGACCACAGCAATATTTTGTCAGTTAATAACACATGAGTAGCTTGTTCTCTTGCTCTTTTTTTTTTTTTAATTTCAGAATATTATGGGGTACAACACTTTGGCTATATATATTGCCCATGCACTGCCCATGTCAGAGCTACAATCGTGGTCATCCCCCAAACTGTGGTCCCCGCATCCATTCAGTGAGAGTTTTCCCATCCCCTCCACCCACCTCCCGCCTGCCCACCCCCTGATGAATATCATTGCCCTGTGTGATGTAGGTGTTGATCAGTTAGTACCAATTTGATGGTGAGTACCAGTGGTGCTTGTTTTTCCATTCCTGTGACACTTCGCTTCAAAGAATGGGTTCTAGCTCCAACCAGGATAATACCAGATGTGTTAATTCACTGTTGTTCCTTATTGCTGAGTAATACTCCATGGTATACATATACCACATTTTATTGATCCACTCGTGTATTGATGGGCACCTGGGTTGTTTCCACATCTTTGCAATTGTGAATTGTGCTGCTATAAACATTCGTGAGCAGATGTCTTTATTATAAAATGTCTTTTTTTCCTTTGGGTAAATACCCAGTAGTGGGATTGTTGGGTCAAATGGTAATTCTACTTTTAATTCTTTGAGGTATCTCCATATTACTTTCCATAGAGGTTGTACTAATTTGCAGTCCCACCAGCAGTGTATGAGTGTTCCTGTCTGTCCACATCCCCGCCAACATTTGTTGTTTGAGGATTTTTTGATATGAGCCAATCTCACTGGAGTTAAGTGATATTTCATTGTGGTTTTGATTTGCATTTCCCTGATGATTAGAGAAGTTGAGCAATTTTTTATATGTTTGCTGGCCATTTTTCTGTCTTCTTTGGAGAAGTTTCAGTTCATGTCCTTTGCCCATTTTTTAATAGGGTTGTTTGATTTTTTCTTGTTGATTTTCCTAAGTTCTGTATAGATTCTGGTGATCAGCCCTTTATCAGAGGTGTAGCATGCAAATATTTTCTCCCATTCTGTAGGTTGTCTGTTCACTCTAGTGATAGTTTCCTTGGCTGTGCAGAAGCTTTTTAATTTGATCAGGTCCCATGTATTTATTTTTGTTGGTGCTGTGATTGCTTTGGGGGTCTTCTTCATAAATTCTTTGCCTAGGCCAATGTCCATAAGAGTTTTTCCAAAGTTTTCTTCGAGAATTCTTATAATTTCATGTCTTAGGTTTAGATCTGTTATCCATTGTGAGTTGATTTTTGTGAGAGGTGAGAGGTGTGGGTCCACTTTCAGTCTTCTACATATGGCCATCCAGTTTTCCCAGCACCATTTGTTGAATAGGGAATCTTTTCCCCAGTGTACGTTTTTCTGGAATTTGTCAAAGATCAGGTGACTGTATGAGGTTGGTTTTATATTTGGGTTCTCAGTCCTGTTCCATTGGTCTACGTGTCTGTTCTTGTGCCAATACCATGCAGTTTTGGTTACTATAGCCTTGTAGTATAGTTTGAAGTCTGGTAGACAGATGCCTCCCAATTTGTTCTTTTTGCTTAAGATTGCTTTGGCTAGATGGGGTCTTCTCTGGTTCCACACGAAGCATAGAATTATTTTTTCTAGATCGGCAAAAAATGATGTTGGTATTTTGATAGGGACTGCATTGATTCTGTAAATCAATTTAGGTAGCAAAGCCATTTTTACTATGTTCACTCTGCCTATCCAAGAGCATGGTAGGGTTTTCCATCTATTTACATCCTCTGCAATTTATTTTCTCAGTGTTTCATAATTCTCTCTATATAGGTCTTTGACCTCCTTAGTTAGATATGTTCCTAAATATTTGATTTTCTTTGGTGCTGTTGTGAAAGGTATTGCATCTTTAATTTGTTTCTCAGCTTGATTGTCATTGGCATATATGAGGGCTATGGATTTGTGTGTATTAATTTTGTATCCTGAGACTTTGCTGAATTCATTTATCAATTCCAGTAATCTCATCGTTGAATCTTTGGGGTTTTCTACGTATAATATCATATTGTCTGCAAATAGTGAAAGTTTGACCTCTTCTGCCCTTATCTGGACGCCCCTGATTCCTCTGTCTTGTCTAATTGCTGTGGCCAGGACTTCCAGCACGATGTTGAAAAGAAGTGGAGATAGTGGGCACCCTTGTATGGTGCCAGATTTAAGGGGGAATGCTTTCAATTTTTCCCCATTCAGTATGATATTGGCTGTGGGTTTATCTTATATGGCTTTAATAGTTTCGAGGTATGAGCCATCTATGCCCATATTGTTAAGAGTTCTTATCATAAAAGGATGCTGGATTTTGTCAAAAGCCTTTTCTGCATCTATTGAAAGGATCATATAATCTCTGTTCTTGCTTTTATTTATATGGTGAATTACATTTATAGATTTGGGTATGTTGAACCATCCCTGCATCTCGGGAATGAAGCCCACCTGATCGTGATGAATTATTTTTTTGATGTACATTTGAATTCAGTTTGCAAGGATTTTATTGAGAATTTTTGCATCATATTTATAAGGGATATTGGTCTGTAGTTTTCTTTTTTTGTTGTGTCCTTTCCTGGCTTTGGTATCAAGGTGATATTGGCTTCGTAGAATGAGTTTGGGAGGACTCCATCCTTCTGGATATTTTCAAATAATTTCTGCAGTATAGGCACCAGTTCTTCTTTGTAGGCTTGGTAGAATTCAGGTGTGAACCCATCTGGTCCAGGACTTTTTTTTGTGGGAAGATTTTTTATTACTGCTTCGATTTCGGTGCTTGATATTGGTCTGTTTAGAAATTCTGTTTCTTCCTGGTTGAGCCTAGGGAGGTAGTATGTTTCTAAGAATTTGTCTATTTCCTCCACGTTTTCATGTTTGTGGGCATAGAGATTTTTGTAGTATTCGAAGATGATGTTTTGTATTTCCATGGTATCAGTTGTGACTTCTCCTTTCTCATTTCTAATTGAGCTTATTAGAGTCCTTTCCTTTCTGCTTCTGGTCAATTGAAATATTTTTTAATTGAATACCTATTAAATGTTGTTGACTCAATTAGGCTCATTAGGTGAAAAAAAATAGAACAATATTAACAAATTTTACCCAGTAGCTCATATGAGACGCTAAGCATATAATCCTCACAAATAACCTTATGAGATAAAGTCTCATATCCACAGTTATCCACAGTTTACATATGAAGAAATGAAATTAAGTAACTTTCCTAGGTCAACCAGATAGAAATGGCTGCCTGAAGCCCAAGCCTTTTACTGATTTTCTTCCTAATAAACACAATTTCATCAGTTTTATGAGAAAAATACAAAGATTATGGACTTTCTGGGGATGGATAGATAACATCTTCTTTGTGGAGCAGAGATTCAGGGAAAGCTTCATAAAGGAGAGATGTGTAGAATGAAGTAAGATGTGTAAGATGAAGTAAAAATCGAAGGTGAGGCCTGACCATAGAGGGCATTGAATGTTAGTTCACAACACAGAGAGTCATCTAAGTCATAGAGCTGTTCCTTTTTTTTGGTTGTAGCCACTTGCAAGCCATTCCATGCTGCTTTTTTCTCTAGGAAAAATGTCTGGAGTTTTGAGGCTTTGTAGTTAAATGGTGTTTTGCTTCTAGAGAACTTCTCTACGAGAGCTGTTACCTATGCTTATATACTTAAGTGTAAATATAAATGGATGTGGATTGTACACAATTATCTTAAACAGAAAGATGCTAGCAATAATCAGTGCTTAGAAGTAATCAAATTCATCTTGACAGTTGGAGTTATTTTTCTCTCCAGATAAAGGCTAACTAGTTTCAGGATTTTGTTTCACATTTTCTGTGCTTGGCATACACTGGGCCTTCAATCACTGTTTATGGAAGGAAGGACAGAAGGACACAAATCTAATTTAAAATTGTTCTTTAATCAATCATCTAACCTTTGGATGGACATATTCCAAGCAGTGCTGATCAAAAAGTAACAATGAGTTTGGGGAATATTCTGAAAGACTAAGTCAGCTATATTTGTGAATGGCAAGATTTGGTGCTGGCTCACAGGCCTCTGATAATCAATATTTACTGATAGACTTGAAAAAGTTTTACAGCAAATACCCATATATGCACCATCTAGACTCTACAATTTACATTTTAGTAAAGTGTCTTTATCATTTATCTGTATTTTTATGCATCCATCAATCCATCTTTTCTTTAAAGATGCATTTTAAACTAGGTTGAAGCCATGCATATCTATTAACTCAAATTCAATATTTGGTTTTTCTCTCCCCACCCCCATAAAATTACATACAGTGAAAACACCAATCTTAAGTATAATATTCTAAGGATTTTGACAAATGTGTGCACCTGGGTAACCCAAACTCTTGTCAAGAGATAGAATATTAAAGTCACCCTAGAGAGTTCCTCATACCCCTTCCCAGTTAATCCCCACCCCCACACTCCCAGAGGCAAGCGCTCCTCTCAGTTTGTTTCCCACCATAGATTAGTATTGGCAATTGTAGAATTTTGTATGAATGTAATCTAACAGTGTGAATGAACTTGTTGAGTAAAACTTCTTTTATTTAATAGAGTGCTTTTGCATTTTGTTCATGTTGTTGTGCTTAGCAGCAGTTTGTTACTTTTTACTGATGAATCGCCCACAGATCATTATGTGATATACCAGAGATAGTTTATCCATTCTCCTATTGATGGAACTCTGGGCTGTTTCCAGATTTTGGCCATTGTGAATAAAACTTCCTTGAACATTCATGTACAAGTCATTTTAGGGTGTGTTTTTTCATTTCTTTTGTGTAAATAACCTAAGAATATATTAATAGTTACCATGTCAGAGAGATGGTGTATGTCTGGTTTAAAAAAACATTGCCAGACCTTTCTCCAAAGTGATTAAAACATTTTGTGCTTCCAACAATGTATGAGAGATCCTGCTCTCCCCGGCATTTCGTGTGATCAGTCCTTTTAGCCATTCTGATGGATGTATAATGATACCTCATTGTGATTTTAATTTGAATTTCTGGGATGGCCAATGATGTTGAGTCCTTTTTCATGCCTTTATTGGCCATTTGTAAATATTCATCTATGAAGTACCTGTTCAAATCTTTTGACAATTTGTAGGTAAAAAAATATTGTTGTAAGAGTTCTTTATATGTCCTAGATATATTTTCCTTTTTCAGATGTATGTGTTTGGAAAATTTTTTTTCTGTAAATTTTCTTTTTACTTAAAGCTACCTTTTCATAAGCACTTTGAAATTTTGGTGTTATAAAATCTAACTCATCAACTTTTTCTTTATGGTTATTGCTCTGTATCCTTGGGAAAATATTTCCTTCACTACAGATCATGCAGATATTCTTCTGTTTTCTTTTAGAGGCTTTATAGTTTTAGTTCTCATGTTTAAATCTATAATCTATATAAAATTAATTTTTGTGTGTGCTGGGATAGGGGTTCAGGGTTTTTTAATATTATTATTATCTTTTATATTATTATCATCATTTGTTTCATCACCATTTGTGGAAGAGACTTTCCTTTTTCTATTGGATTGCTCTGGCACCTTTCTAGAAAATTGAATGATACATAAGTATGAATGTGTCTTGTTCCATTGATCTATTTGTCAATCTTTATGTCAGTATTATTATGTCATGATTACTGTAGCTTTATGTGAATTTTGAAATCAGGTAGTTTAAGTCTTCTAATTTGTTGTTGCTTTTACCCCAAGATTGCTTTAAATATTCTAGTTGGTTTTTTGCTTGTTTATATAAATATTTCAGAATCAATTGTCTGTTTCTACCAAGAGGTCTGGTGGGATTATAAATACAGTTGTGTTGAATGTATACTTTAATGAGGTGGGAAGAGATGGATTTCTTAAAAATACTGTCTTCCAATTCTTGAGCATCGTATATCTCTGTTTACTTAGATCTTTTAAAAATTTCTCCCAGCAATGTTTTCTAGGTAATAGTTTAGAGACATTATACTTTTTTTGGTCATGTTTCTTTCTTTTTTTTTTTTTAAATGCTATTGGCTATGTTTTGAATGATGGTATTCCCTCTAAAATTTGTGTTGAAACTTAATCCCCAGTGCAGTAGTATTAGGAAGTGTGGCCTTTGGGAGGTGATTAAGTCATGAGGGCCCCGCCCTTATGAATGGGATTAGTACCTTTTTTTTTTTTTTTTTTTTTTTTTAATTTCAGAATATCATGGGGGTACAACATTTTGGCCATACACATTGCCCCTGTTCTGCCCGTGTCAGAGCCACAATCGTGGTCATCCCCCAAACTGTGCTCCCTGCAACCATTCAGTGAGAGTTTTTCCCATCCCTTCCACCCCCCTCCCGCCCGCCCGCCCTCTGATGAAAGTTATTGCCCTGTGTGATGTAAGTGTTCATCAGTTAGTACCAGTTTGAAGGTGAGTACCAGTGATGCTTGTTTTTCCAATCCTGTGACACTTCACTTTGAAGAATGGGTTCTAGCTCCGACCAGGATAATACCAGATGTGTTAATTCACTATTGTTCCTTATTGCTGAGTAATACTCCATGGTATATATATACCACATTTTATTGATCCACTCGTGTATTGATGGGCACCTGGGTTGTTTCCACAACTTTGCAATTGTGAATTGTGCTGCTATGAGCATTCGAGAGCAGATGTCTTTATTATAAAATGTCTTTTTTTCTTTTGGATAAATACCCAGTAGTGGGATTGCTGGGTCAAATGGTAATTCTACTTTTAATTCTTTGAGATATCTCCATATTCTTTTCCATAGAGGTTGTACTAATTTGCAGTCCCACCAGCAGTGTATGAGTGTTCCTATCTGTCCACATCCCCGCCAACATTTGTTATTTGGGGATTTTTTGATATGAGCCAATCTCACTGGAGTCAAGTGATATCTCATTATGGTTTTGATTTGCATTTCCCTGATGATTAGAGAAGTTGAGCACTTTTTTATATGTTTGCTGGCCATCATTCTGTCTTCTTTGGAAAAGTTTTTGTTCATGTCCTTTGCCCATTTTTTAATAGGGTTGTTTGATTTTTTCTTGTTGATTTTCCTAAGTTCTGTATAGATTCTGGTTATAAGCCCTTTATCAGAGGTGTAGCATGCAAATATTTTCTCCCATTCTGTAGGTTGTCTGTTCACTCTAGTGATAGTTTCCTTGGCTGTGCAGAAGCTTTTCAATTTGATCAGGTCCCATGTATTTATTTTTGTTGGTGCTGTGATTGCTTTGGGGGTCTTCTTCATAAATTCTTTGCCTAGGCCAATGTCCATAAGAATTTTTCCAACATTTTCTTCGAGAATTCTTATGGTTTCATGTCTTAGGTTTAGATCTGTTATCCATTGTGAATTGATTTTTGTGAGAGGTGAGAGGTGTGGGTCCACTTTCAGTCTTCTACATATGGCCATCCAATTTTCCCAGCACCATTTGTTGAATAGGGAATCTTTTCCCCAGTGTACGTTTTTCTGGAATTTGTCAAAGATCAGGTGACTGTATGAGGTTGGTTTTATATTTGGGTTCTCAGTCCTGTTCCATTGGTCTACATGTCTGTTCTTGTGCCAATACCATGCAGTTTTGGTTACTATAGCCTTGCAGTATAGTTTGAAGTCTGGTAGACAGATGCCTCCCAATTTGTTCTTTTTGCTTAAGATTGCTTTGGCTAGACGGGGTCTTCTCTGGTTCCACACGAAGCGTAGAATTATTTTTTCTAGATCGGCAAAAAATGATGTTGGTATTTTGATAGGGATTGCATTGATTCTGTAAATTAATTTAGGTAGCAAAGCCATTTTTACTATGTTGACTCTGCCTATCCAAGAGCATGGTAAGGTTTTCCATCTATTTACATCCTCTGCAATTTCCTTTCTCAGTGTTTCATAATTCTCTCTATATAGGTCTTTGATCTCCTTAGTTAGATATATTCCTAAATATTTAATTTTCTTTGTTGCTATTGCAAAAGGTATAGCATCTTTAATTTGTTTCTCGGCTTGATTGTTATTAGCATATATGAAGGCTATGGATTTGTGTGTATTAATTTTGTATCCTGAGACTTTGCTGAATTCATTTATCAATTCCAGTAATCTCTTGGTTGAATCCTTGGGGTTTTCTATGTATAATACATATCGTCTGCGAATAGTGAAAGTTTGACCTCTTCTGCCCCTATCTGGACGCCCCTGATTCCTCTGTCTTGTCTAATTGCTGTGGCCAGGACTTCCAGCACTATGTTGAAAAGAAGTGGAGATAGTGGACACCCTTGTCTGGTGCCAGTTTTAAGGGGGAATGCCTTCAATTTTCCCCATTCAGTATGATATTGGCTGTGGGTTTATCGTATATGGCTTTAATAGTTTCTAGGAATGAGCCATCTATGCCTATATTGTTAAGAGTTCTTATCATAAAGGGTGTTGGATTTTGTCAAAAGCCTTTTCTGCATCTATTGAAAGGATCATATAATCTTTGTTCTTGCTTTTATTTATATGGTGAATTACATTTATAGATTTGCGTACGTTGAACCATCCCTGCATCTCGGGAATGAAGCCCACCTGATCATGATGGATTATTTTTTTGATGTACATTTGAATTCGGTTTGCAAGGATTTTATTGAGAATTTTTGCATCTATATTCATAAGGGATATTGGTCTGTAGTTTTCTTTTTTTGTTGTGTCCTTTCCTGGCTTTGGTATCAAGGTGATATGGCTTCGTAGAATGAGTTTGGGAGGATTCCATCCTTCTGGATATTTCAAATAATTTCTGCAGTATAGGCACCAGTTCTTCTTTGTAGCTTGGTAGAATTCAGGTGTGAACCCATCTGGTCCGGGACTTTTTTTTGTGGGTAGATTTTTAATTACTGCTTCAATTTCGGTGCTTGATATTGGTCTGTTTAGAAATTCAGTTTCTTCTTGGTTGAGCCTAGGGAGGTAGTGTGTTTCTAAGAATTTGTCCATTTCCTCCACGTTTTCGTGTTTGTGGGCATAGAGATTTTTGTAGTATTCAAAGATGATGTTTTGTATTTCCATGGTATCAGTTGTGACTTCTCCTTTTTCATTTCTAATTGAGCTTATTAGAGTCCTTTCCTTTCTGCTTCTGGTCAACCTGGCAACTGGCCTGTCTATTTTGTTTATCTTTTCAAAGAACCAGCTTTTCGTTTCATTGATCTTCTGTATTGTTCTTTTGTTCTCGATTTCATTTAATTCTGCTCTAATTTTGGTTATTTCTTTTCTTCTGCTGGTTTTAGGATTGCTTTGCTCTTCCTTTTCCATTTCCTTAAGATGATTCATTAGTTTACTGATTTGTGACTTTTCTGTCTTTTGGATGTGGGAATTTAGGGCGATAAGTTTTCCTCTCAGGACTGCTTTTGCTGTATCCCACAGATTTTGATAACTTGTGTCCCCATTATCGTTTAGTTTGAAGAATCTTTTGATTTCATTTTGAATCTCCTCTTTGACCCAATAATCATTCATCAATAGATTGTTTAGTTTCCAAGTTTTTGGAGGAAGATGTGAGTTTCTGTTGGAATTGATATCTAATTTTATTCCGCTGTGGTCTGAAAAGATACATGGTATGATTTCTATTTTTTTGAATTTGTTTAGATCTGTTTTGTGGCCTAGGATGTGGTCAATTTTAGAGAAAGTTCCATGAGCTGATGAGAAGAATGTATATTCAGTGTTATTTGGGTGGAGTGTTCTGTAGATATCTGTTAGGCCCAAATGTTCTAGAGTCCTGTTTAGGTCTTTTATTTCTCTATTTACTTTTTGTTTGGAGGATCTGTCCAGTTCCGTCAGTGGGGTGTTGAAGTCCCCTGCAATTATGGCATTCCTGCTTATTATGTTGTCTAGATCTAGCAGCATTTGCTTTATGTACCTGGGTGCTCCTGTGTTGGGTGCATAAATGTTTAGGATTGTTAAATCCTCTTGTGAAATTTTTCCCTTCACCACTATATAGTGTCCATTTTTGTCCTTCTTTACTTTTATTGCTTTAAAGTTGATGTCATCTGAAATGAGGATGGCTACTCCAGATTTCTTTTGGTTTCCATTAGCCTGAAAAATTGTATTCCATCCTTTCACCTTGAGTCTGAATGCGTCTTTGTGTGTAAGGTGTGTTTCCTGAAGACAACAGATATTTGGTTTGTATTTTTTAATCCATTCAGCCAGCCTATGTCTCTTCAGTGGGCAGTTCAAGCCATTTACATTTATTGAGAGAATTGATATTTGGGGTAAATTTCTGATTATTCTGTTGGGTGGTATCTTTTGTTTTACCTCTTGCGTCATTGTGGAATCTGGTTTCTGGGGTTTTAGCCTTTGCATAATTTTACATAGGTGGGTGTCTGTTGCGCTGGTTAGTGTATAATGCAGGTCTAAGCATTTCTTGCAAGGCCGGTCTGGATTTCGCAAATTCTATCAGTGATTGCTTATCTGGAAAGGTCTTTATTTCTCCCTCATATAAGAAGCTTAGTTTGGCAGGATACAGAATTATGGGTTGACCTTTGTTTTGTTTTAGGAGATTGATGATGTCTCCCCATTCCCTTCTGGCTTGTAAGGTTTCAGCTGAGAAATCTGCAGTTAATCTGATGGGTTTCCCTTTGTAGATTACCTCCTTTTTTTGTCTTACAGCTCTGAGGAGTGCCTCTTTTGTGTTTACTTTGGTCAGTCTAATAATTATGTGGCGTGGTGAATGCCTTTTCACGTTGACTCTCCCAGGAGTCCTGTGTGCTTCTTGTACTTGGATGTCAAGATTTCTGGCTAAGCCATGGAAATTTTCCTCTATTATTCCTTCAAATAAATTTTCCAGCCCATGCAAATTTTCTTCCTCTCCCTCAGGGATACCTATTATCCTTATGTTTGGCCTCTTTACATAATCCCACATTTCTTGTATGGTTTTTTCCTGTCTCTTGTTTTTGTGTTCTTTCTCTTCAGCTGATTTATTTAGCGCATAGGAGCTGTCTTCTAGCTCTGAAATTCTTTCCTCTGCATGGTCCAGCCTATTCTTAAGGCTTTCCACTGTGTTTTGTAGATCCTTGAATGCTTCTTTCATTTCTAGGATTTCTATTTGATTTTTCCGTAATATTTCTATTTCTTTGGAGAATTTTTCATTCATTTCTTGCATTTTTCTTGTGGTTTCTTTGTGCTGGGATTCAATTTTTTCTTGAATTTCATTGAGCTTTCTTATAATCCATAAACGAAATTCCTCTTCTGTCATTCTACCCATTTCATTTGGGTTGGTATCCATTGCTGAGGAACTGATAATTTCTTTTGGGGGTGACTTTTCACTCTGATTTTTCATGTTCCCTGAGTTCTTTCGCTGGTTTTTTCTCATCTGGCCTCTTGGTCGAGAGCTGGGGGTGTTAGAGCTAGTTTATGGCCCTGTCACCAGGCCCACAATTATTTTTCCTTGGCAAAGCCAGGGAGAGAAGTAGTGGCCTGTATTGCCTTAGGTGTATTTTAGCAAGTTTGTTGGATCTTGAGTTAACTCTGACCTGTGGTCTTCTCCTCTTCCCAGTGGAGTGTGATGAGAATGACCTCCCAGCTTGGGCTCTGAGCTAATGGATTGTACTTGAGAATATGAGTCCTCCGCTCCCTATTAGCTAGGTATTCTGTTATGTCCGTGGCAGACTCTGATTCCCCAGTTGGGGTATGCGAAAGCCCTGTGCTTTGGGAGGGGTCTTGTAGCTCCTAGGGGTTACTTTGACCCTGCTCTTTCTGAGGTTCTGGTAGAAACACAATTTCCTTTGGCTGCAGTGTGAGAGCTGAGTTGGGAAAATTCTACACAGCTCAGAGGTTGCTCATCTAGCCACGTGTGTCTGCCCTTCTGATGTGTCTCCGCGTGAAACTGGTTGATAGGGGGATCTCCAATTGTGCACCCCTTTTCCACCACTAGACCTCAAGGCGAGGCAGGTGGCCGTCTCTATCCCCAGCAGTCTCCACCGGGGGGATGTTCCCACGGGGAGGGGGGAGTAGTGGCAGCTGGAAGCACTCTTGGGTGGCGCGAAATTCCCTACTGAAGTGGGCAGGATTATGGGGAGCTGTTCTGGTTCAGCCTGTGGCTCTTGAGGTATTTGGTTGTCATGGGAACCAGCAGTTATACCAAATGAGTCACTATGGCCAGCAACCTTCAAAATGAGCGATCTCTGGGGTACAGGAGGGCTGGGACCTGAGGGGCGGGCACTAGGACCGGCACGGAGCGGAGTTGTCGGAGGCCAGAGCCGGGGTAGCAGAACCAGATGGACGAGCTGCAAACTGTTTCCAATACTCAAAGGTCCCACCGCTACAGTTCCGGGATCTCGTCCCACCTGGAACCCACGGATGCAGC
Organism: Daubentonia madagascariensis; assembly: GCA_023783475.1. Classification (NCBI taxonomy): domain Eukaryota; kingdom Metazoa; phylum Chordata; class Mammalia; order Primates; family Daubentoniidae; genus Daubentonia; species Daubentonia madagascariensis. The sequence goes on from JAKFHU010002220.1 coordinate 7,684,116, forward strand.
TGTCCCTGGCCACCACAGGCAAAGCCTGTCTCGCCCCAGCGGAAGAGCCCCGGGCCGGGGCGGGGGGAGCTAGAGACGCGGCTCACAGCTCTGCGCGGGCGGCTTTAAAGATGGCGGCCGCCGCCAGCCTGGCGCACAGCCGGGCTCCGATTGCGCCAGGAGCGCGGTTTTTCTCCGCCGGTAGTTGTTAGCAACCTCTAAGGGCGCGTCCTGCTCTCCGATAAACTCCTGGGCCCAGTCCCGCTGACTTCTAGTGGCGCAGTGCCGGCCTGTGGGTTCCCGCGCACTGTCGGATTAGTACCTTTATAAGTGGGCTCCAAGTTGAAGGGAGTGCTTTCTTGTCCTTCTGTCTTCCACCATGTAGGGACACACAGCCTTCCTCCCCTCCAGAGAATACAGCAATAAGGCACCATCTTGAAAGCAGAGAATAGCCCTTACCAGGCACCAATGCCAGTGCCTTGATCTTGGACTTGTCAGCCCCTAGAACTGTGAGAAATAAATTTCTATTTTCTATAAATTATCCAGTCTGTGATATTTTGTTATAGCAGCACAAATGAACAAAGACACTATTAAAATACAATTTTAAAATTTCCTTTTCTAATATTTTGATACCATATAAAAAACTGACTTTTGTATATTAATTTTGTAATCTCTGACTTTACTATCATCACATATTTGTTTAAATGGTTGTTTTTTTAGGTTAATTAGGATGTTCTATATAAACAATTGTGTCTCTACATGTCTCTAAAAATAGTTTTTCTTCTCCTTTTCTGATCATTATGCTTTTTTTCATACCTTATTGTACTAGCTAGTACCTTCAATATAATGTTGAACGTAAGTGATGAAAATGGTCATCCTTGGCTTTTTCAGGATATTAGGAGGAAATTGTTCACTATTCAACCATTAAGTAGATTCACCATTAAGATGTTAGCTGTAGGTTTTTGTAGGTACCATTTATCTGGTTGAAGAAATTCTTTTTATTTCTAGTTGCTAAGAGTTCTTTTTATCATAAATGGGTGAATTTTCTCTGATGATTTTTCCACATTGAGTGAAGTACCCTTAGAGTTTTTCTCTATTGTTTTATTTGTATGGTAATAGTTATGTTTATTTTATTTAAATAGCTTTATTGAAGTATAATTTTTATATCCTAAAATTCATCTATATTTAGCATACAATTCAATGAGTTTTAGTAAATTTACATAGTCATTCAACCATAATCAAAATATACTTTTAAAACATTTCTATTACTCCCCAAAAAACCCTTATGTCCATTTGTAGTCATTCCCTATTCCCATCCCCAGCCTCAGGCAACCACTAATTTATCTTTTCCATATTTGCCTTTTCTGGACATTTCATATAAATAAAGTCACACAGCATGTGGTCTTTTGTGTCTGGCTTTTGTCACTCAGTATAATGTTTTTGAGGTGGCTTACCCATGTTCCTTTTTATTGCCAAGTAATATTCCACTATGTGGGTATACCACATTTTGATTATTCATTTACCAGTTTATGGACATTTGAATCATTTCCAATTTTTGGCTTTTATGAATAATGCTAGTATGAACATTTGCATCCAACTGTTTGTGTGGACGTATATTTTCATAGATACCCAGGAGTGAAATTGCTGAGTCATATGGTAAATCTATGTTTAACTCTTTAAGAAACTGCCAGACTGTTTCTAAAGTGATTGTAACACTTTATTAATACATTCGCACTGAAAATAGTTACAATGATTTTTGAGTGTTAAAAACAACCTTTCATTCTTAGGATAACCCCATGATATATTTTCCATCTTATATCTTGCTGGATTTGCTTTGCTAACAATTTTAAGGATTTTTGTGCATATGTTCATGAGAGATTTTGGTTTGTAATTTTATTTTCCTATAATGTCTTTGTCAGGTTTTGTTATTAGGATTATCACAAAAGGGTTGGGAATTGTCTACGAATGAGTTTTATGGAATTTACCAATAAAGACATTAGCCTGTACTTTTTTTGTGGGAAGGATTTTTTGATAATGTATTTTCTTTTTTAAAAAAATCTAGGTTATTTGGATTTTCTCTTTCATTTTATGTCAGTTTGGTATGTTTGGTTTTGCAAGGGATTTGTCTATCTATTTCATCTAAGTAGTTGAATTCATTGGCATACTGTTATTCATAAACATTTCTCTGATATCCTTTTAATGTCTGTAGGATCTGTAGTGATAATCCATTCCAGATATTGATAATCTGTATTCTCTCTATCCCCCCCATCAGTCGAGCTTATGGTTTATCAACATTATTGATCATTTAAAAGAAAGAAATTTGGCTTTGTTAAATCTTTCTGTTTGTTTTTTATTTCACTAATTTCTGCTCTGATCTTTATTTCATTAATTTCTGCTCTGATCTTTATCTCATCTTACAGAATTTGATAGGATTTTCATCAGATTAGTTAGGAGTGTTGTTTTGGGTCATTGCTAAAGTTTTTCTTGTTTCTGATTTCTAATTTAATTCCATTATGGTAAGAAAACAGTTTGTGGATTTCAACATTTTTAAATTTATTGAGATTTGTCTTATGGCCCATCATATAGTCTGTTTTGGTGAAAACACCATGTATACTTGAAAAGAATGGTATTTGCAGTCGTTGGTTGTAATGTTTTTGAGCGCTCAATTGGGTCAAGTTAGTTATAGTGTTGTTCATATATCTTATAGTTTCACTGCTTTTTTTCTTTCTTTTTTGGTCTGGTTTTATCAGTTGTTGAGAAAAGGATCTTCAACATCTCAGCTATGACTGTGGAATTTTCTGTTTCTCCTTTTAATTCTTTCAGTCTTGCTTTATGTATTTTGAAGTTCTTAAGAATTTTATATGCATTTGATTGTTATCTGTTCCTGATGAATTGACCTTTTTATCATTATGAAATGTTGCTCTTTGTTTTTGGTGATACTCTTTGTATTGAAGTCTACTTTATCTACTAGTTATATTGCTGCATAATCTTTCCTATTATTAATATTAGTGTGCATGGTATATCTTTTTCTACTTTTTAACCATTAACTTCTGAATTTGGTATTTTCTTATATTTCTGTAAACAGCATATATTTGAATCTTTTTAAAAATTTAAAATCCATTGTGACATTTAGCCTTTTATGGGAAATATTATTTAATGTAATTATTGGTATTGTTGGATTTAGGTCTTCCATTTTATTACTGTTTGTTGTTTCTTTGTGCCCATTTGTTTTGTGTTCCTGTGTACCTCCTTTTCTGCTTTCCTTGTATTAATTGATTAATCTTAGTGTTTTATTATTTTATCCATTTTTTATCCATACCTCCTTGCATTATTGGTTTAATGGTTCCTCTGCAGATTGCAATGTACATATTTAGCTTTTCAGTCTAGAGTTCTTATAGTACTATTTCACTTAAAAATAGAAAATTTCAATCTTAAAATCATAAAGACCCATTTATCTTTCTGTGCTCTTCTTCTGCTATAGTTGTCATATGTATTGTATCTACACATACACCCTTCACAATATAATGTTATAATTTTCACTTTAAGCAGTGATATGTATTTTAAAGATAGAGTAAGGAAATATATTCTTTGATGGTTACTCCCATGTGTACCATTTCTGATGCTCTTCATTCCTTCCAGAATATAAAAGTTTCCATCTTATGTCATTTCCTTATAGCCTGAAGAACCTTTTAAAAGCATTTCTTTTAAATGCTGGCAACAAATTCTCTTAAAATTTTTTTTTTTTTAAATTTGAAAATGACTTTATTTGACTTTCCTTTTTTAAGAATGTCTTTTGGGTATAGGAATCAGGGTTGACAGTTTTTCTTTCAGCATTTTAAAGGTGTTGTCCCACTGTTTTATGGCTGGTTTTTTTTCTGAGAACAAAGTAGTCATTCATCATTGTTTTTCTATATGTAATGTCACTTTCCTTCTCTAGCTACTTTTAAGCTTTCCTCTCTCTTTGATTTTCAGGTATTTGACTGCTGAAGCTTGTTTTTTTGATGAGTTTTTTGAATTTGTTAATTTATATCTTTCACCAGAGTTTGAAAAATTTCATTTTTTTTTCTATAAATATTTTTACTTTCCTATTCTCTTCCTTCTCATTTTTTGGGTACTACTTTGCAATTAGGCTAGACTTTTTGAATTTTGTTTTATAGGTCCTTGAGAGTCTGTTCATTTTTCCCCAATCTTTCTCCTCTCTCTCTTTTTTGGATTAAATATTTATATTGATATATGTTTAATTTCACTGACTCTCTCTAATCTGTTTAGCCCCTCTTCTGAACTTTCTACTTTAAATAGAGTATATTTCAGTTCTAGAATTTGCATTTGGTTCTTTTTTATAGTTTCTACTTCTCTGATATGGTTACTGATTTTTTAATTTGTTATGTGATTGTTTTAGAAAACACCTTTGACCATAGTTATAATAGTTGGCTTAAAATCTTTGTCTGCCAGTTCCAGCATCTGTGTCACCTCAGTGTTGGTTTTGGTTGATTGTGTTTTATCTTGAGTATGGATCACATTTTCTTGGTTATTTTTATGTTAAGTAATTTTGAATTGTATCCTGCACATTGTGAATGATGCTTTATAGAGATTCTGCATTTTTTCATGCTTTTATTTTTATTCAAAGATTTTAAGGTGTCACTTTACTTGGCTGAACTCATTACTTGGCTGAACTCATACTGCAGTCTCTATCTCTCATACAGTTTGCAGCAGCTAAAATCGCATGCACATGAGTAGCTCATTGTTCAGCCAGATATTTGGCCAGAGTTTACTTGGGGCTGCTTCTCTCTGGTGTTCTTGTTTCTAGGATTGCTTCTCTCACTTTCAAGCTACTGTTATTATCTGCGACTTCTGGCTCATCATAAAGATTGGGGCCTGCCCCCAGACTAAAAGTCATAAAAAACAAGGAATTTTACCTAATGCCATTTCTTTTTTATACCTGTCAACTCCCTTCTATTACATGTCTGTCTTTGGTTGCTCTTCAGTGTCTTTAGATAGCTTTTAAAAATACTTTGTCCAGAGTTTATAGTTCTGATCCTTGCTGGGTAAAGAACTACTCCACCATTATTAGAATCTTCCTGTATCCTAAATGAAAAAAGAAAAAAAAGTTAATATACTGTTAGTTCACTCAAAAAATATTAGAGTCCCTTGTGCGTGTTTGACACTTTGCCAAATATTGGAAATACTAAAGATATAGACCCCTTGTATCAGGGGCCTTACATGTGTCAGAAGAAACAGAAATTCTATAAACAAGTGTGATAAATGCAATACTAGAAGTATCTTCTTGAAAACAAGGTAGTAAAGGAGGTGTGAGTGATCCTAATTGGGCTAGGGAATATGGGCATGCTGGAATGGGGTGGGGGATGGGAGAGTTTAAGGAATACATCCTGAAGGAATGTTATATCCAGCTCAGAGTTTGAAGGATTAATAGGTGTTGTCAGGCAAATGTGGAGGGAGGATAGATGGGCTATGCTTTCAGGCTTCATTTTTAATATAAGGACAAAAGAAATGATGTGAAACATAGGGCCAAGTCTGTTTGGAAACCTTAAAATGTTCCTTAACTTCACTTGCCCTTTCTTCTTCTATAATGTCTGACTTTATGATTCCCCACTTAAATCATTGGGTGACTGCCTCACTGAATTATGAAATTCAAATGTGAACTGGCTAATTCCTTTTGTGTTCTACAAATATTTCATATTGGCACTTTAATTGCCCAGAAATTGGAAGGATTGAGAGCTAGAACATAAGAAAAACCTTACTCTTACCCTGTTCCTTAAGTTTGTTAGCATTTCAAACAGCTGAAGCAACAAATGGAGATTGTGGCCTCTTGATCACAGTGACAAGCACCTGGTAAGAATTAATTTTTGTTTGTGAATTGATCAATCAACAGTGTCAAGCCCCACTATAAACTAGTCTGTTTCAATTAACCTATTTGCATCTGAGACCTTTGCACTATTTGTATATAGGTTTCAACACATACTCATTAGAGCTCTGTTAGTACATTTTACTTTTGCTAACAACTCCAGCCTAATTTTTTTTTTTTAAAGAGATGGGGGTCTTGCTTTGTTGCCCAGCTGGAGTGCAGTGGCACAATCATAGCTCACTAAAGCCTTGAATTCCTGGGGTCAAGTGAACCTCCCGCCTCAGCCTCCCGAGTTGCTGGGACCACACCACCACGCCTAGCTAATTTTTCTTATTTGTTGTAGAGACAGATTCTTGCTATTTTGCCCAGGCTGGTCTTGACTCCTGGCCTCAAGTGATCTCCCTCCTCAGCCTTCCCAAGTGCTGGGGTTACGGGCATGAGCCATAGCGCCCAGCTCCCAGACTCATCTTAATGGCTAGATTAACTGTCCACATAATAGCACTGAGCCCCTCAGAAAACGGGTACTGAGAATCAAGAAAATCTTAACCTTCCACTTGGGGAAAGGTATACTCAAATAATTTTGAAATCTAGGGTCCTTAATGGGGAGAATGGAAGCTAGGATGAAATAAACAAATCAATAAGAGTTAAATGTTTGACTTGGTAATGAGGTATTTGAAAGGGTAGTAATGCTCTTCAGTGGTTATCCATTACTCTTAAGGTAAAGCTGGAAATTCTTAATGTGACTTTTAAGTCACTGCGTGATCTGATACCTGCAGAGCTCACCCAGTCTCATCTCCTGCTACTGTTCTGTTCATTACTCGTTCCTCTTCTCCCTTATTATCTGTACTCCAGCCATTTTTTATTATATCTTATTAGAGGTTATTCCTATTCTAGGGCTTTTGTAACCCTATCATCTCTGTTGGAAGTTCTCTTCTTCATTTCCCTTTTATCTTCCCCTGGTTTTTTTGTCTTCATCCCACTGATCTCAGCTAAAGTTTTAAGTTTTCAGTTATTTCATGGCCTCTTCAAGTAAGGCTGTATGTACATACCAATAGCATCCTCATCTTCTCCTTTGGATAACTTCTCATGGTTGCAATCAAAGAGTTATTTATCTATGATCTGTCTAACCCTGCTAGAATGGAAGCTCTATGATGCAATATTTTACTTGTTCACTGTTGTATTTCCAGTGCCTAATATAGGCCCTTGCATGGAGTAGGTGCTTAATAAATATTGGAGTGAGTAATTTAATGAATAAATCTAGAGGTGAATTGTTTTCTTGGAATTCCATTTAGCTGATTTTCAGTGAGGAATAAAGCTGCCAAAGATTAGTCTGGTGACTTTATCCCTACCAATTCCTATTTGACTCAAAGTGAGGAGGTGAATCTCCAAAACTAAATAACCAAGATAGATGACATCGGCTTTTCATTGTTTGGGTAAGATCCCTGGGTACAACATAATGAATAGTGCCTACCAAGCTATAATTCCTATCACTGAACTGAACTGTAGTGAGTAACATTAAGTCTGACCTGCATTTAGGCTGTTACAAAGATTTTCATATGTAAGAAATATTGTAATTTTTTCTGTACTTTACATTAGTTTTTTTAGATATTTGAGCTCAATTTTGATTATGATTCTTTTGAAAAGATATGTAGAAACCAGTAAAAGTTTACATAGTTAAAGCTTTGAAATCATTATTTATTTTATATTGATATTCATCCCATGGTAGGTAATTAATTTGCCACCTTATATCGAATTTTTACTAATATTAGGGTTCACTAAATGTTGATTGTTAATTCCCGAAATGGTAGTCAGAAGAGTTGGGCCTTTCGAAGATACTGTGTGTGTGTGTGTATGTATAATCTTCACCGTGATAGGATTTATAATATAGTGAAAATTAACTTGATTTTTAGAAGTGATTTGTAATAGATTTACTTTTGCAGCTATTTTTTGAGTTGTCCTGGCAATAATTAGTGAAATATAAGGGTAGGAAACAGCCATTATCCTTGTTTTATAAATGAGGAAACATACTCAGAGATTATATAAATGGAATAATAAGAGAACATCATAGGAAAATCATATTTCTGAATATGATTTGTGTATTTAACAGATTTTGTTTTAGAAAGAGTCACTGTTAAATGTGTGTGTGTTGATCATAGTAGGATATAAGCTCATTGCAAATCATTTTAAAAAGATATGTGAAGAAGAAATGAAAAATTACCAGTAATATCGTCATTTCATCATAGTTATTATAAACATTTTGATATTTGTTAATGCAGGACATTATTTATGTCCTGTATTCAAAGTGTTGTGAAGGCAGGCAAGATCACTGGACTGCAACTCAGGAAATTTGTATAACCTGTTTGTTACCTTAGATTTTGACCTTGGTTTAGGGGTTTCATGATTACCAACTTTTATTTTTTTTAATTATGAAGGACCCCTTTTCTTCCCTTGCTTTCTTTCCTAATTCCTGCTAAATTACTTTAATTAAATAAATGTGATTTTGATTTCTAACGAGGTAACTATATGAACAACACTGCATTTATCTATATTTAGGGAGGAATAAAGGAAGATGATGTTTAAGTTAGCTTATGTAGTTTTAATTCTCAAGAATATGGTATGTCGTACTTTTTGAAGTATTAAAAGTAGTTTAAACAGTGCCAATTTGACACTGTAAAAGCCTAGGCTCTCCATGAAGGGAGTAATTGGAATAGATGGTTTGTAATATCTTTTCAGTTTTAAAATGCTGATACTCTGATTCCACTGCATGTTGGTATATGAACTTATTCTTCCTTATTATTATTCTCAAAACGGTAATTATTTTAGTTCCTGAGCAGCAGGCTAATATATCAAAAACTTGCATATAAATATAGTTGTTTTAAAATATTTATGCTGTATAATGTAAACAATTTATGCATTACAGACATGATATCTCTCAAATTTTCATATTTTTGCCTGCTAATTCATTTTTAGGAAAAACTCAGAATAAAGTTATTTTTTGTATTTTTACCAACCTTCTCCCAACCAAATGTTATAGAAGCTGTCATCCAAAGATCTTTTTTAGTTTTTAAGGTTCTCACTTTTGAGGCTGAGTACTGTGAAGCCAGTATTCAAATTTGCATTCATTGTTATAATTTCTGGCAGCACGTCCATCTACTTGTACTGTCAGATGCTTGTGTGTTTTACTTACTAAGAACTAACAGAAGGATTTTGTAGTATCCTACAAGTTATTCTATTTTTTTCCTTAGTGCCAATTTTTGCAAGTGATATTATAATGAAACCAATGAGATGCATCATGGTACCTTTTTCAGAGTGCTAGTTGGCACTCACATCATATTTATGAGATATTTTGTGGTATAAACTTGATAAAGTCATCTAACTAAAAAAGCATGCCTATTACTTTACTGTAGAATTAGAAAAATATTATAAATATTTATAATGAATAAAACTGGAGTAAAATTCAATCCTTCATTTATTCTGTAGGAAATCTTTTACAAGAATAATATTTAAAAATGTTTATTGATAGAGAGTTATGTAATCCATCATTTGTTATTTTTTCCTCACTGATTGATGATGGCAAAGCTGTGTGTAAAGTGGACATGGCAATTACTTTGTTATATCAATTTTAAATTTAATTAATGCTTTAATAATAAAACCAATGAATTCTTGAGTTTTTGTTAAGCTCAGTATTTTAAAATGTGAGTATAGATTTGAAAATTAAAATACATTAAATAATAATGAGTTGTATTAAATTTCACTGAAATGATATTTTATTGGAAACACTAGACACCTTGAGGTTAGTTCTAAGCCACATTCTCACTTCTTTACCAATTCTGTGTATCACTCTTCCATGAAGATTCACCAAGATACAAACCTCTGTGACCAATTTTCCTTCCCTGTAGACTTGGTCTAGTCCAGTGATTCAGCATGTAGTTACCATTTATTGAGTGCTTATTTATGGATTGATTGAGTGCTTATTTATTTTTTGAGTGCTATAGTATGTTCAAGCAATTAATACATAATTTTTACTCAAGTCATATTAATGTAGAGACAGGTAATGAAACAATAACAATTACAGAGTCATAAATGCTTTCATAAAGATATGCCCAAGGTGTAAGTGCCTAGGGAAATGGCAGTAAATTGGGGATGTGTGTTAGAGAATGTTTTTCTGGAGGAAATAACTCCTGAGCTGAGTACTGAAAGATGAGGAGCAGTCCTTTGTAGAGGGGATTAAAAAGGACATTTCAGCATGTGCAGAAGTTTAGTGACGTGAGGAAAACTTGGCCTTTTCTTTCTCTGCCTTGTTTCTCCATCTTTGGATCCTTTTTAATAAAAACATTTCTTTGTATTTTCACACATCCTCCCCTATACTCTCTTTACCCACCTACCTGAAATCTAAGTGGTTTTCCTTCTTACAAGTCCTCTGTACTTCATGATGAGTGAAGAGCTTGGCATTCTCCAGATGGTTTACTTCCAGACCACTTTTAAAAAAATCACCCTCTTTCAACAGTCTTCTCACTTTGAGGTGCTACACCTCCTTTACCACACTTGTTCTTATGCTTGTTGCCATTGTCTATTAACCTCTAGGATATCCCTCAAGAACTTTTGATATCTGGCTTACAGTTTTCCTTTGCAGCCTATCTCTTCCCTAAGCATCATGGGTAATTTCACCTCGCAAGTAAATGCTCCCTCCATAGCAGGCCTCTCACAGTTTTTTCCTGTTCCAATGACTTGTATTTTCATGCCACTTTAGAAACCAGCATATATAGCTAGACATTGAACCTCGGAATCACCAGACTGTTTTCAGATTCTGGGATGCTATTTAATTACCTATTCTGATATCAACATATTTTTCCATGGTTCACTTCCAGTAACCTGACATTTATCCTCATTGAAATATCTGGTTTCCTAAATCTCTTCAGTTCATTCTTCTTTCTACCAAGTTCAGACCAATTGAATGCTATTTAAATTATGCACATATGTAAGATTCTTTTGCTTATTTGACCATGGCACTTTTTAAAAAAATAATCCTGTATAAACATACATATGTACATATGTCTGCCTGCCAGTGCCGGGGGAAAAAAGTCACATAATCAGCTTGACTGATTTATTAGAAACCCATGTTTTCTGATGTTATATGGATTCTTAGTGTCTTTCAATAAATTTTCATTTTTTAAATTATATAAATAGTATATGTTCGGTATAGAAAAATTAGAAAATACAAAGGAAATAGATTTCAAAATAATATGAGTTACAGTTCTCTGTGAGTTGCTACTTCTAACATCTTGGTGCATATACTCCCAGATGTTTTCTAGTGCATATGAAAACTTGTGATCAGGTGTGCTGTGATAAGATAAATTAAGATATTATGCATTTGGTGTTTATCTTCTGTTCTTCATTCAGACATCATTCTCAGTAGTGAAATAATATACATGAACCCATCTTCTGATGTGTCATATAGAATATTACCGGTATTGTTGAAGCTCCTTTAGTATTACTTTCCAATCCTATTGCCTCTCTAGTCCCTAGAGGAACTAATTTCATGAATATTATATTTATCATTTCCTTCCTTTTTACATGTTTTCAAAAATGTACATACTTAGTCATTTGTTGTTCAGCTATGATTTTTTAAAAAATAAGCTTTATAAAAATGAAAGCTTGTATGTGAATTTTTCTGTGACATTTTTTCTTTTTTGATTCAACACGAATTTGAATTCATTTATTTGAATATCTCTCTTAAACCTGACTTTATTAGACAGATATACTATTATGAGCCAAATTTTACAGATGTGGAAGCTAAACACAGATATGTATTAAGTAACTTGCCTAAGGTTATATACATCCAGTAGGTGTCAGTGTCTGGATTTTAACCCAGGCAGCCGATGTCAGCCCAGACTCAACCACTATACAGTGCTCACATTCAGTATTAATCAGGGTAATGCAAATTAAACTATGATGCCTGCCATCCATGGGTATGTGTGTGTTTATCTTCCTTCTGTCTATCTATATACATTTGTATGTGTTTAAAATACCAACAGATTATTTGCAGCAACATTGGGTGCAGTAGTATCTTTAAAAGGCTAGGGGAAAATAACTTTGAATCTAGTAATGACCTATCCAGACAAATTAATGTTTTAGAATAAGATAGAAATAAGGACAATTTTAGGCATACAAGGACTCAGAAAATATCCTGTCCATAGATCATTGCTGAAAGAATTACTAATGGATGTACTCTAGCAAGAAGAGCAATGAACCAAGATAAAATAATGGGATACAGGATGTAATGATGCACAAAGAAAGCAGTAAAACATGCTGTTAAATTCAAATATAATTGAAAAATGTACATGGGTGTTGGGAGAAGAAGTATAGAGGAGAACAAAATAATATGCTAAGGTCCTGGTCCTGTTTTGGAAGAAGATAGATATACTTGCTAACATTGGACTTGGCTAGGAGGAAATAAATCTATGTATAAACTGCTAATAATAATAATACCGCTTACAATTTACTAAGCATTTGCTATGTGCGAGATACTTTGTAAACATTTTACGTGGATTATAAGATATATATACACACACACATTAGTATAAATATATATTTACGTATTTTAAAAGCATAAACAAATGTAAGGATACCTACCAAGCAAGCGTTTAATAGATGGGTCCTTTAGGAAATAGAGGGGAAGGGATGAGATGAGGAAGTATGAAAGCCAAGAGGGAATTTTTGTTTTATCTTTATAGATGGTTTTAAAGGAAAAAAGTTCTTTAACATATTTCTTAGTTAGGTTTATTTTTGGTTAAAAGCCTAAAAAAGTCTAAGCAAATATACTAAAAATACGGTGATTAAAACTATTGTATTTTATTTGCCTCTTTTTTTTTTGGTAAAATTTTGAACTTCAGAAAAAAAAATCAAGTCTTGAGAGACACTTGACTATATGGCAACAATGGTAGCATAGTTTTTTATTAAAGAGATAGGATCTTGTTATTTTGACCAGCTTGGACTCAAAATCCTGGACTCAAGCAATCTTCCTGCCTCAGCCTCCTGAGCAGCTGGGACTACAAGCTCACACCACTGTGCCTAGCTTGTGGCATAGTTCTTAAATCTCTTCAAACTTCCCATAAAAACAGAGCAACAAGGGTAACTGAAGGAAGAGATGAATGCTGGCAAGGATGTGGAGAAAAGGGAACAGGGAACTCTTACAAATGGTTGGTGGGAATGTAAATTAGTACAGCTATTATGGAGAACAGTATGGAGGTTCCTCAAAAAACTTAAAATAGAAGTACCATATGATCTAGCAATTCCACTACTGGGTATATATTTAAAGGAAAGAAAATCAACGTATCAAAGAGATATTTGCACCATCATGTTTATTACAGCACTATTCAGAATAGCCAAGGTCCAGAATCAGCTTAAGTGACCATCAACAAATGAATGGACAAAGAAAATGTGGTATATGTACCACATGTATATATGTGGTATATGTACAAGGAATACTATTCAGCCATAAGAAAGAATGAAATCCTGTCATTTGTGGAAACATGGATAGAACTGGAGGTCATTAAGTGAAATAAGCCAGGCACAGAAGGATAAATGCCATATGTTCTCACTCGTATGTGGAAGCTAAAAATGTTGATCTCATAAAAGTAAAGAGTAGAATAGTGGTTACTAGAGTCTGGGTAGGATAGGGAGGGTGGGGGATGGGGAGAGGTTGGTTAAAGGATACAAAATAGCAGCTAGATAGGGGTAATAAGTTCTAGTGTTCTATAGCACTGTAGGGTGACTATTGTTAACAATAATTCATTGTATATTTTTAAATAGCTAGAAGAGAGGATTTTGAATATTCCCAACACAAATGGTAAATGTTTGAAGTGATAGATATGCTGATAACCCTGATTTGATTACTACACATTGTGTGTATTGAAATATCACTCTGTACCCTATAAATATGTACAATTATGTGCCAATTAAAAATTAAAATAGGTGACAGTATATCCCATGTACCACTGAATATGAGTGGATTGGGTCAAACAATGGACAGCAGCAAGAATTATGGGAGAATAGCTAATGACAAGGAATGGTTAAAGGAAAGATAGACTGTGGGTGTCCTAAGATCTGAGGAACTCAGAAATCACCAGCAAGTGTTCACCTGCAAAAGAAGGGTACCCTCAGAATGGAGGGCTCACCAATCTGAGAACAGCAGTTGCATTGGGCGGGAGCTTACAGGTTACAGTTTGTGGGTACAAGAAGACTGTGGAAAGGTCTGAGAGTACAGGAGTTTTGCCAATTTTTTATTACTTCATTTATTATATATCCATCGTTCATTCAGTTAATATTGAGAACCAACTATATGTTAAGTACTGTGCAAAGTGTTACACGTAAAATGGTGAATTGTATTTTGGGAGACAATTCTCCATTGTGTTTTTGCATGTCTCATTTCAGTGTTTGTTCCAGACTATCTTTTACAAAGAATTTTTGTGTAGCAAACAGCCTTGAAAAATAGACATACTTTGGGCACAGGAAAGATTTTTTTCCTGACCATGATAATAAAGATGTCTTCCTCTGAGGCAAAGGTTGGGCAGGTTTGCTAGCAGCCCCTTTAAAAGATTGGAGTTTTCTAACTCTTGCTTTTGCAGTGGGAATATGCCTCAATGGGGGAAAATAGCCTCAATTCTGGGCTTGCTTCTCGGGGCTTCCTTCCTCTTTTGATCTGGCATTGCAGTTTTTCATTGTCTCGGTAGCTCTCTGATATCTTCAAATATTGTTTTTATATTTTATCCATCTTTTCTAATTCCCAGTGAGAACACATTGGAGTTGGACTATGTAAAAATATTTGCTGAATGACTAAATTCATTTATTCAAACATTATTTATTGAATGGCAAATATGTACAAGGTGCTATAGGTATAGCAGTGTACAAAGCAGACAAAGTCTCTGCTCTCATGGAGGTTACATTCTAGGGACAGGTGGTATGAAATAAACATACCCCTAAAATACATAGTATGTCAAAAGGTGGACATTTCTACAGAAAGCATAATGCAGGAAAGGATAGAGGAAGTTCTGGCGTATTGAGAGCTGTTTTAAGTAAGGTAGTTTATGGAAAGCCTCGTTGATAAGGTGACATCTGATGAGAGACCTGAAGGGAGACAGCCATATAGATACTGGGCAGATGGCAGAGAAAGTATAAAGACCCTGAGGGCAGAATGAATTGAGAATGTCCAAACAACAGTACGGCTGGAGCGGAAATGAGATTGGTAGATTAACTCTCAGCTGTGGAGGAGGGACAGATCATGTAGAGTGTTGTACGAGTTTGGATGCTATTAGAACTTAGTTGGGAAGCCACTGGAGTGTTTTGAGTGAAGGATAGACATGATCTGCTTAGCACTCATATCGATCCTGTTAAAACTGGTATTTTAGCACCTGGAATACACTCTAGGTGATGAGAGTGGATGGAGAGAGACCATTGAGGAGGTTTTTTCAGAAACCCAGACAAGAGAGAGATACTCTTTCACATCAGGGTTGTAGCAGTGCAAGTAGAAAGAATTGATCAGATTTTAGATATATTTTGAAGGTACAGATAACCCAATTTGCTAGACATTTGGGTGTGGGGCTGAGAGAAAGAGGAGCTGAGGATGATTCTGAAATTTTTGGCCTGACTGGCCAGAAGGATGGGATTGCCATTGACTGAGATGGGGAAGTCTGCTATAGGATCTAATTTGGGGGTGGGATGGGAAGAAGATCAGGAGTTTGTTCTTGGCCCTGTTAAGTTTTATATACCTATTACCCATCTAAGAGGAGATGACAAGAAGTCAATGAGATATATGAGGCTGCAAATGGTCTGAGGTGAAGATATACATTTGTGAGTCAGTAGTATCAAGTTGTTAGTAAAAGCTATGATATTGAATGAGGTCATCTAGGAGTGTATGGATAAGAGAAGAGATGGCAAATACTGGAACCAGGGGCAATTCAAGTTTTATAAGTACAGGGGATGAGGAGGATTCAATAGAGCCAAGTAGGGAAATGGGCTAGTAGCTGAAGGGTGAAGTGGAGTTAATGATTTTTTCTTTTTTTAAGTTGGGGTAAATTTTTTGTGTGTTTGCATGCTGAAGGCAATGATCCAGCTACTGGTAATGCAGGGATACAGAGGTCAGGAACAATAATTGTACTGTTTTCTTGAGGAGGGGAAAGGGTATGGAATGTAGAGGGCAGAGGAGGGCATAGGTGGAAAGCTGGCTTTTATATACTAGCCAGGATAGTTGATTGACAAGAGAAGGGCAGGCAGATTATGTGAGTAAACCTACAGAGTTAATGTAGCAGAAAATGTCAAAGTTGCCTTCTAATTGCATCTCTTTTGTTAATGCAAAAGGAAGCTAGTCATCACTAGAGTAAGGATGGGAGAGGAAGTCTTGGAAATTTAAGCAGAGAAGACAAGCTATAAAATAGTCATATGGAAGAGTAAATAGACCAGGGAAATATAGGATGGTAGAGGAGCACTGAAATAATTTCACTTTCTCAACTATAAATTGAGAAAGTTTAATTAGATCTATCTCAGAACTTTTTGTTTTTTATGAATAAATAATTGACTGCCATGCCCTGAATACTGTATAAATTATTGCTGTTATTTGCTGTGACTTAATTTTCAAACAGTAACAATAAGTGTTTGATATAGATATAATATTGAGATAATATTAAGTTGAATTATTTATAAGTACATTAGCTGATATAAATATGACATTAAAATGCAAATTTTATTGCTAGCAAGAAACTTTTTGATATTGATTTCTGTGCATAGTTCAAGTTATAGATCAAGGAAAACAAGTAATGCCCATAGTTGGGAATTCACATTTGAACTACATGCTGATCTTAATACTGCTAAGAATTTCTAAAACAGATTTATGGAAGCTGAGTTTAGGTATGTATGTTCACTTCAGAGATCATTCATTTTAGGCTAGTTGATTTTTTTTTAAGCTTAATCTTTCACAGTTACCTATTATACGATAAAGGAAATTAACTGACTTTTATGACTATATATGAAATACTTTGTGTTTATATTTTTATGAAAAGCAGAACCAAAACTTTGTAATTTTTACTATCTATAAAAGTTTTTGGTAATTTTAATTTTTAAAATAATATTGCTCTGATATTTAGTAATATTAATCACTTGTTTATATCTGTTGATCAGCACATAGTGCTAATGAAGTTAAAGTCATAGGTATTATTCCTAGTATATATTCTTGCTTATTTTATTCTGGCTGCCCATCTCATGCTGGAAAAATAAGAGAACTTAAATTTATTGAGTACTTTTTTAGTTCATTTTGTGCTGCTCTAAAAGAATACTGTAGACTGGGTAATTTATAATGAACAGAAATTTATTGGCTCATAGTTTTAAAGACTGGAAAGTCCAATATCAAGGAGCCAGCATCTAACCGGGACCTTCTTGCTGCATTACCCCATGATGAGCAAGGAGAGAGTGAGAGAGAGCAAGAGGGGGCATAAGTTGTTCTTTTATAAGGAACCTCTTGCCTTGATCACGAACCCACTTGCAAGATAATGGCATGAATTCATTCACTCTGTCCTCATGGCCTAATCCTCTCTCTTTAGGCCTCACCTCCCAACACTATTGCATTGGGGATTAAGTTTCCAACACATGTTTTTTTTGGGGCACATTCAAACCATAGTAAGTACCTAGTTTAAGCTGGTCACTTTTGGGTACTTTACATGAAGTAGCATCTATCTTAATTCTTCCAACTACCCTGTGAAAAAGGTGGTGTTATTCGGAAAAGTTAACATGGCAAATCCTGGATTTAGTAAGTGGCAGAACTGGGATTTATTCCCAAGTTATGCCAACTCCCAAGACTTGTGCTACCATGAATGATCTATTGCGATTCAGTAAAATCTATTTTTAGATGACATTTAAAAATAGAACAATGGTTATCTAGCCTTGTGTCAGTGAATTGTTCTTTTTCTTCTTGATAAGGATCATCCTTAGTATGTTCCTGGACTCAATCACTTTCTTTTAATTAGCTTGTATTTTGTTTTTTGATTGGGAACTTGATAATTTTCATGTTATTGAAAGAAGAGAAATTGCATAATTAAGAGACTGCTTAGGATATTTTGGAGTGGAACTAGAGGGGGAAAGTTCAATGGCATTAGGTTTGCTTTGGATTCTGTACCTTAGGGATAGGTTATTTTCATGGAAGAATTAGAAAGAATTCTTTTATCAAATAGGCAGTTATAGGCTAAATGAGGTAGAAAGTTGAAAACTCTAAATATGTAAATGTTATTTTAAACCTACTTACACATATACTGACATCATGAAAATCACATTAAATACTTGTTTAATAGGTATAAAATAGTTTCAAACATTTCAGTGCATACTATATAGGTGCTGCTCATAGCTTGGTTAACAAAACCAATGTGGAGCCTCTCTTCAAGGAGTCTGTAGTCTAGTGTTTGTATGTAACCCCTGACACTGAGAGTTATATTTGCCCCCCAAACCCCTAGAAACTTTTTTTTTCTCTGATTATGAAAGTAAAAGATTCACTTTTTAGAAAATTTATAGAATAGGAAAAACGTAAAGATAAAAAGATTGATAAGCCCACAACTCAAATACACTTTGAGAAATCTTTTATTTTAGTTTCTTTTTTCTCTATAAATTTATTAGCACAAAGTAAACATTTATAAGAAAAGTTGACTTATTTGCTACATCTTGCTTTTAGTTTTTAATTTTCAGTGGTTTTTTCCTTCTTGTTTCAGGGTCATTTATATAATTTTTTTCTTCTATGAATCACTTTATTGATTTATTTACCAATTATACAATTTTTAATTTTCTAATCCATGAAATTCTGCCTTAACATGTATAATTTCTTTCCTTATAATTTATTCAGGTTTGCTTTTTAAAAATTTCTCTTCATGATGTTAAATGCTTGATTCATTTATTCTTTGCTGCTTTTTATTTTTGTTGAAAGCCTTTCAAAATAGGAATTTTTATAAATGCCTATTAATTGAGATATAAACACACTTCTTTAGGAAGTCACATTTTTTTTTCTGTTGTTATTACCAAAAAACTTCTTTTCATCTCAAGTAGATTCTGTGAATTGTAGGGATCAGAGAGTAATATTTTATTGTTCTAGTCACATATTTTTTATTTTTATTAAATAGAAGTTTTGAATAAGTGAATCTTCTCTTGCCTTTACCTCATCAGGTAATCTTTGCAATTCCTCTGTGCTATACTTGCAGTCTTTAAAAAAAATTTTTTTTACCATCTTTGAGTCTTCAGATTCTAAATTCATTCCTTGTTCTGATACCACAATTGTCGCATACATCACAGTGTCTTCTCAGTAGAGAGGGCAGTACTTAGTTGGTATCCTAGAACCATAAGATCTTACAGATCATATAATTTTGGTGAATGCTCCATTATTTTTTAAAGATATGGAAACTGGGGCTGAGAGAAGAAGTAAATTGATGTATCTGGCACAGTAAACTAATGTACTTCTGCCCAAAGGTCTTAGTAGAATCTTAACTTAAAAGCAGGGGTCTAAATTTCTTTCCATTTTAGCTCATGCAATCTTACCAGTACTTCTGTGAGAAGCTATTGTAGAATTTCAGATAATAAATTAAGATAATTCAGATAATATAGCTATTCAGATAGTAAACTTCATTTAAATAATGAGGTTCTTGAGAAACTGAGTATTGTGATCTAAGTGGTGTTTTAGGGAGATGACTTTGGTAGTGGTGTTTAGCGGTGACTTGACATAGGAAGAAGATATGGAGGCAAAAGTGAGGGATTTTGAAACTGCTTGGCATGGTAGTTAGGGGAAATGAAGAAGGTTTTTGTCTGAAATACTGGAGTGAAGAAGAAATATTAGGGCTCGAGAATTGGAATTGAGAAAAAAGCTGAAGGATCTAAGGCGTCAGGTTTGTATGACTGGAAAAAGTGGGTAATTAAGGAAAAGGTTTTATTACAGTAGCTTTTTTTTTTCTTTTCTTTTTTTACTTAGTGAAGTGTTTCAGAGCAGATGTGTTTCAGAGCAGTTCTTTTCCAAGAAGTTGAAGATTTGAGGGGTGTGTTCCATGTTACATGCATGCACTCTGTATTGCTGAAAGGAATTCATAGGTTTAGTTTGAACTTTTTTTGCTTTAATTTTTCATCCATAATATAGATTCTGTGTTATTTCAATGGGAAGGAAAGTTGTAAAAAAAGGTATGGGAGAGATGAGTCATGTGAAGCCTTGAGTAGTTAAAGAAGATTGCTTTATTGAGGGTATTTTAGGGAGTAGCTGAGCTACCAGTAACCCATGACTTGGATTAATATACTTTAGTAACACTTTATTCTTATAAAATGAACCCAGTAGTATATGTAATTAGTGAATTTATTTAAATTTCTGAGCTTTAGAATTCTAAGACAATTTAATTATGTAAGACATTAACAATAATACTAATAAAACTTAAAGATGATTCCTTCCTACTCTTTTTTATTTATGATTTTATTTTCTTTCCACAAACTAAAGCTTAATTGTGCTCATCTCATACATGTACAGAATTTACTTTAAAAATGTGTATGTTTATTTTTGTCACACGATTCCAGATGTTCACGAATTACATGGGTTTTTGTATTCGATCCCAGGAATCCTTAAAAAATAAAAGCAAAAGCTAATAAACAGTATATATAACTACTTTCCACTCTTTCCAATGTTAGTTTTCAGTTTTCTTTTATGTGAACTAAAGTACCATATTAGTCTAACAACTAAAGTCATATTAAATGATATAGTCATGAAACGTTATTTAATTCAAATTATGTCTGAAAAAACAAACATCACGGGGAAATTAGCCTTAAGAACAACATTGCGAAGATTAGGAATACTTACAAAAGTATTTTAGTAAATACTTAAGTTCTGCATTTTAAAACTTTTCCATAAATATAAGTTATATCCATAATGTAGAAATACTCTCATCAATGTGCTCTATCAGACAACTTACATAATAACCTTATTATGATTAATGATATGTATAACAGTGATTTATGTGTGCAGATTTTATTTATTCTTTCACAAAGTGCAGGTATAATTATGACTGAATTTTGAGATTCAGATAAAAGAATGGAATATAGCTATCAGTTTTTCTTAGTATATAATTTTTGATGATCTTTTATTCATCCATTTGAAAACCATCATTCATTACACAGTTGCATTTGAATTGAAGCAAATAACTAGGGTAAAGTTTTGTATCAAAGTGCTCAGTTCCTCAGATATTCAAGTATTATTATTAATACTTAAGATTATTTAAATCTTACAATTAAGATTTAAAAGGTTATGAATGAAATGCATATAACTCATACAACTTTTGTGAATTATACTTTGATGTGATTGATTCTATATAATTTCTTTGTAAATAGACACTGTTATATGTGTATATGTGTACATATTTGTGTATATACAAATACACACACATGTACACACCAAAATATGTAATGAGGATGATTTGTTAAGGGATTTTTAAGTTTTAAGGTAAAAAATGGAGTTTATTACTTTGTATTACAATATATAAGTATCATACCTAATTTGGAATTATACTTTCTAGCAATTTATTCGTTAGCTACTTGGATTGCTTGGACCTTTGCCAACTCATTTGTTACAGCTTAGAAGGGACATTTTCTTACATGACAGATGGAAATTGTTTTGTACCAGGCACTGAGGCAGGTACTAGGGTCTATAATAGAGAGCAAAGCTAGGACTTTGCCCTCCTGGAGCTTCAGTTTTTTTACGGGAGACAGATAATATACAGACAAATCAAGTACAGGTTGTATAGTGCTATGAATGAAATAATGCATTTTGATATAGAATGATGGAAACATATAGTACTTTCGGTAGTGTAGTCAGTGAATGCCTCTTTGAAGAGGTAACAACTCAAACTGAGAACAGCAGTATGAGAAAGAGCCAGTCTTGCAGAGAGAGCCAGTGAAAGAGCATGGCAGACAGAGGGAACCGTGAGTAAAAGGCCTGGCAGTTGGGGGAAACTAGGCCTATTTAGGAACTGACCAAAGTCTGAGTGATTAGAGCCTGTAATGAGCAAAGGGAAGAGCAATATGATGAAATTGGTAAGGTAGACATGAGTAAGATTTATTCAGGTTTTGTAGAGTGTGGGAAAGAGCTTGGATTCTGTTACAAGAGCCATGGGAAGCCATTGAAAGGCTTTAGGCTAGGGGAGTAAAATCTCTTTCATGTTCTATAAAGATTATCTGGCTGCAGTGGAAGTGGGCAGAGGCAAAGGAAGAGGAGATTTTGTATAGTACTCTGTTCACAGTAGCTACACAGCATTTTTTTATTAAATAAAGTGATAAAACTAGAATTAAGCTAGAATGTGATTTTTCTAATTGTTTCCAATAGGGTTGTTTCCATTTGTAGTCTATTTTTAGTAAAAATGCATGAACCTATGTTTCTATTTCCCTTGGGCAATATGGAAGAGTAGAATTGTTGGGATCTACAGGTAAATGTATCCAGAAGTGTTATAAGAAACTTAGCATTGTAAGAAACTTGCCAAATTGTTTTCCAAAATGGTTGTGTCATTTTGTATTTATAAGAAATGTATTAGAATTTCACTTGTTTCATATCCTCTCCAACACTTGATATTGTAGTCTTTTTGATTTTTATCTAGTAGATATATAGTGGTAGTGTGCTGTGGTCTTAATTTGTGTCTTCTTAATGACTAGTGATGTTGAGTATCTTTTCATGTGTTTATAGGACATTTTTATCTTTTTTAAAATACCTGTTTAGCTCTTTTGCCCATTTGAAAAAATTGGATTGTTTGTCTTTTTATTATCGAGATGTGTGAGTTCTTTATATATTCTGGGTACAAGTCCTTTATTGGATACTTGATTTGCAAACATTTTTTCTAAGATGATGGTTTATCTTTTCATTCTCTTAATAGTATATTAATTTTGCAGAAGTCTAATTTATCAGTTTTTTTGTATGTGATTTGTTCTTTTGTGGCCTATTTTTAAAATATTTTCCTAACCCAAGGTGAAAAAGATTTTTTCCCACAAGTTTTATAGATTTTACCCTTATATTTGTATATGATATAAAAGTAAGGGTCAAGGTTCATTTGGATGCCCAGCTGTTTGTCACTATTTGTTGTAAATACTGTTCTTTGCCTGTTATTTATCTTGACACGTTTGTCTAAAATCAGTTGGTCATCTATTGATTTGTTTTTTTGATTTGTGTGGGTTTATTTTTATATCTTTATGCCTTTTATTTATTCACTTTTCTTGCTGTTTTGCATTTGATTGGACATCCAGTATATTGCTGAATACTAGTTGGAGAGGACATCCTTGCCTTATTCTGATCTTAGGGCGAAAGTATGCACTCTTACACTTTCACCATTAAATATGATGTTATCTGTAGGTTTTTAATAGATGCCTTTTATTTGGTTGAGGAAGTTCCTTTCTATTCCTAGTTTGCTGAGACTTTTTATAACGAATAGTTTTGAATTTTGTCAGATACTTGTTTTTTATCTTTTGAGATGATCATATGGCTTTTCTTTTTTAGTCTGTTGGTAATGGGGAATTACATCCTTTGATTTTTTTTTTTTGATTGATGAGCCATCCCTGCATTCCTGGGATAAAACCAACTTGGTCATGATGTCTGATTTTTTAATTTTAATATGTTGCTGGATTTTATTTGATATGTATTTTAAGTGCTTTGTGTCTATGTTTATGAGGTTTATTTGGGTGTAGTTTTCTTTTCTCTGATATATTTTTCTGGTTTGTTATCATGATATTATTGAGTTTAGAAATATTCCCTCTGCTAAAATTTTGGGAAAATAATTCATAGTAATTCTTTCATAAGTGATTGATAGAATTCATCTGTGAAATCATCTGGGTCTGGGCTTTTGTTTGCAGGATGGTTTATGACTATAAATTTAATTTCTATAATGATATAGGACTATTCAGGTTGTAAAGCTTTGGTAGTTTATGTCATTCAAAGAATCTATCTTTTTCATATAAGTTGTCAAATTATAGGCATGAAGTTGTTCAGAAGAATCACTTTTTTTTTTTTACAGTGTCAACAGATCTATAGTCATGACTCTTTTATTTGTGTTAATGCTAATTTGTGTTTCCTCTCTTTGCCTCCCTCCATCTTCTTACACTCCTCCTCCCCCCTTTGATTCGTCTGGATAGATAAATCAAACAACAAGCATTTGGTTTCATCAGTTTTCTATATTGTTTTGCTGGGTTTTATATCTTTGATTTTTTTCTCTTCTTTTAGTTATCTTTTTTCCTTTGACGTATTTTGGGCATAATTTGCTCTTTTTTACTAGTTTCTTAATGTGGAAACTAAGGTCACTGGTTTGAAATCTTCCTTCTTTAGTAATATAAGCACTTAATGTTATAAATTTCCCTAAAGCACTGTTTTAGCTCTAATAAATTTTGATATGTTGCATTTTCATTTTCATTCAGTTCAAAATTTTTTTCTAATTTGCTTATTGACCTCTTCTTTGACCTACAGGTTATTTAGAATAAGTTTCCAAGTACTTAAGTATTTTTTTTTCCTGATGTATTTTTTTCTTAATTTTTAATCCTGTTGTGATTGGGTGTCACACTTTGTATGATTTGTCTTTTTAAATTTATTGGGATTTCTTTTCCAGTCCCAGATATTATCTTGGTGAATGTTTCTTGTGCACTTGAAAAGAATGTGCTTTTGCTGTTGTTGGATGGCATGTGGGTCTAAATAACAATGTGGTCAAGTTGGCTGATGATGTTGTTTAGATCTTCTATATTGTTACTGGTGGGTTTTTCTTTGTGGTGGTGGGGCTCGATTTAACCTAATATTACCAAGATAGGAGTGTTAAAATCTGCAACTAAAATTGTAGATTTGTCTATTTCTTTTTTCATTTGTGCAGGCTTTGCTTCCTGCTTTTTGGAGCTCTGTTATTAGATGCATTCACATTGGGATTGCTGTGCGTTCTTGAGGAATTGAACTCTTTCTTCTTATGAAAAGTCATCACTTCATCCCTGGTTATTTTTCCTTTTATGAAGTCTACCTTGTCCGATATTAATATAGCTCTCATTTTTTTTTTCCAGTTTTGTTTGCATGGTGTTATTCTGTCTGTATCTTTATACTTTAACTCAGGGACTGGTGAACTATTGCCCATCTGCTGGTTGCCTGATGTTACAAAGTTTTATTGGAACACAACTATACTTTGTCTTTACATATTGTCTGTGTTGGCTTTCAAGTTATAAATGCAGAATTGAGTAGTTATGATAGAGACCATATGACTTGCAAGTCTAAAATCTTCAATATATGGCCCTTTAAGGAAATGTTTGCTGACTCCTACATTTTTTTTTAAATTTATTTATTTTTTATTTTTTTAATTTCAGAATATCATGGGGGTACAACACTTTGGCCATACACATTGCCCCTGTTCTGCCCGTGTCAGAGCCACAATCGTGGTCATCCCCCAAACTGTGCTCCCTGCATCCATTCAGTGAGAGTTTTTCCCATCCCTTCCACCCCCCTCCCGCCCACCCACCCTCAGATGAATGTTATTGCCCTGTGTGATGTAAGTGTTCATCAGTTAGTACCAGTTTAATGGTGAGTACCAGTGGTGCTTGTTTTTCCAATCCTGTGACACTTCGCTTCGAAGAATGGGTTCTAGCTCCAACCAGGATAATACCAGATGTGTTAATTCACTGTTGTTCCTTATTGCTGAGTAATACTCCATGGTATACATATACCACATTTTATTGATCCACTCGTGTATTGATGGGCACCTGGGTTGTTTCCACATCTTTGCAATCGTGAATTGTGCTGCTATGAACATTCGTGAGCAGATGTCTTTATTATAAAATGTCTTTTTTTCCTTTGGATAAATACCCAGTAGTGGGATTGCTGGGTCAAATGGTAATTCTACTTTTAATTCTTTGAGGTATCTCCATATTCTTTTCCATAGAGGTTGTACTAATTTGCAGTCCCACCAGCAGTGTATGAGTGTTCCTATCTGTCCACATCCCCGCCAACATTTGTTGTTTGGGGATTTTTTGATATGAGCCAATCTCGCTGGAGTTAAGTGATATCTCATTATGGTTTTGATTTGCATTTCCCTGATGATTAGAGAAGTTGAGCACTTTTTTATATGTTTGCTGGCCATTATTCTGTCTTCATTGGAGAAGTTTCAGTTCATGTCCTTTGCCCATTTTTTAATAGGGTTGTTTGATTTTTTCTTGTTGATTTTCCTAAGTTCTGTATAGATTCTGGTGATCAGCCCTTTATCGGAGGTGTAGCATGCAAATATTTTCTCCCATTCTGTAGGTTGTCTGTTCACTCTAGTGATAGTTTCCTTGGCTGTACAGAAGCTTTTCAATTTGATCAGGTCCCGTGTATTTATTTTTGTTGGTGCTGTGATTGCTTTGGGGGTCTTCTTCATAAATTCTTTGCCTAGGCCAATGTCCATAAGAGTTTTTCCAACATTTTCTTCGAGAATTCTTATGGTTTCATGTCTTAGGTTTAGATCTGTTATCCATTGTGAATTGATTTTTGTGAGAGGTGAGAGGTGTGGGTCCAGTTTCAGTCTTCTACATATGGCCATCCAGTTTTCCCAGCACCATTTATTGAATAGGGAATCTTTTCCCCAGTGTACGTTTTTCTGGAATTTGTCAAAGATCAGGTGACTGTATGAGGTTGGTTTTATATTTGGGTTCTCAGTCCTGTTCCATTGGTCTACGTTCTTGTGCCAATACCATGCAGTTTTGGTTACTATAGCCTTGTAGTATAGTTTGAAGTCTGGTAGATAGATGCCTCCCAATTTGTTCTTTTTGCTTAAGATTGCTTTGGCTAGACGGGGTCTTCTCTGGTTCCACACGAAGGGTAGAATTATTTTTTCTAGATTGGCAAAAAATGATGTTGGTATTTTGATAGGGATTGCATTGATTCTGTAAATTAATTTAGGTAGCAAAGCCATTTTTACTCATTTTTTTTTGTAGACAATATAATTGAGTCTTGCTGTGTTTTATACATTCTTAGAATCTCTGCCTTTTCAGTGGTGGTTTTAGATTATTTACATTTAATGTAGTTATTAATATTGCCACAATTCAGGCTATTATCATTGCTACTTTTTTTTTGTTATATGTTTGCGTTTTTTTCCCTCCTTTCCCTTTTTCATGTCTGGTTTTGGATTAATTGAATATTGGTTATGATTCCATTTTACATATACTGTTTGTTAACCACACCTATTTATTTCTTTTTTACAGTTTTAGTGGTTTTTCTAGATGTTATTGTATGTATCACTAAGTTGGCAGTCTCTACCTTCACATAATACACCATTTCAAGTATAGGATAAGAACCTTGTAAAAGTATATTTCTCCTTTCCTGTCCTTTGTGCTGTTGTTGTTAGCCATTTTACTTCTAAACATGTTATAAACCCCATAATACATTGTTGTTGTTTTTGCTTTAGACAGTTAGTCATTTACCAGTTCTGGTGCTCTTCAATTTTTTGTGTGGACTTAAATGTCCATCATTTTCCTTCTGTCTGACAAACTTACTTATTGCATATCTTGTACTAAAAGTCTATGAGCAACAAATTCTCTCAGCTTTTATTTGTCTGCAAAAGTCTTTATTTTGCTTTTATTTATGAAAAGAATTAGGATTTTCAGTGTTAGACTAGGAGTTAGAATTTAAAAGCATGTAGTGGTTTGGCAGTTAACACTTTTCTCTCAGTTTACTTGTCAGTTGGCAGCTAGCAGTTAGGTAGACTTATTGTGTCTGTTCTTATACTCATAGAAAGCAGTTACAAAAGTGGTTATACTGATTTTGATGAACTTCACATTGTTTTAAATGTGTTTGAAAGATATATTTTGAAGTAGGCACTTATTGGATGATAGTCATTCCTGTTTTTTTCCCTTCTATTCCCTAGAGTTTTTATGGATCATATTTGTAGCAGCATTTGTTAATACTCTTGGGTGTAGTTATTTCTATACCACAGAAAGATTGCCAATAGGAATTACTTGTGGTAGGACTAGTTTAAAAGAAATAGGAAACAAACACATAATTTTCTATTTTGCTTGCCTTTGTTTCTCAGCGGGGTTCAGGGTCATTAACTTTTATTATGTCCACATTATAAAGTATTTTCCTGTTATTTACTGAACACTTATCTAAAAGTCACTTATTTTACTTGCTAATGGTTAACAGCGGATCTTGAAGGTTAGATGACTAATGGAGGTACATGTATATGTCTTGGGGACATGGTTTCTCTGATGTTGATATATTTAATTATATGTAGTATTAAGAAGACATAGATTTAAATTCTGATGCTGACACTAGCTTTGGGCTAGTTATTTCACTTGTGCTAAACTCAGTTTCCTCGTTTGAGATAACCATTGCACAGAGTTATAGAATTAAATGAGGCTATATGCATAAATTACTCAGCACATAAGTATTCACAAAATGGTGATTCTTAATTATTATGTTTCCACTTACGTTTTTATCTTTTTGTAAAATTCCGTATAAATATAGCTTTATCTTGAAGAGGATCCATTTTCAGAAATTAATAATTCAATAGCTTTGTAATTTAAATTTAAATTTGTACCTGCTTTGTAAAATAATTTTAATTGGCTTACAGTAAAAGATACCTGCATGTGCTAAAAGAAAGAAAGCAAAAAGTAAGCATGAAAACAGAATAAAGGTAGGAGATAATCAAGACAAATATAGTTATCAAAATTTGATCCTTAAATTATTTTTTAACTTCCTGGCAGCCAAGATAAAAAGGATAATATGATGGCTTACACTATTCTTACTGTATAATAAAATAAAACATATACTTTGTTAGTGTACTTAACATTTACCACTAAATTTTATGATAAGAGAAGTGTATTTCTTTATAAAGGGACACTGCCAATGTAATTGATGGTGCAAGTCACCTATAATTTAGATGTCTGAGGAGAAATCATACTACTGTCTTGTATTATTTTCTTAAATTGCTTATATTTTAAAGGGCCTTCATATCTTTTTCCATTCATCTTTTTTTCCTGTATAATAAGTCATGTTAAATGTAATACATAGTATAGCTATAGTAATCCCACAAAAGTGTGAATACAGAGAAGAGGATACTATTAATTTTGAAAAGAAATGTTTCAGAAGGCCTTACCAAGGAGGTGAAAGTGAAGTTGAGCCTTGAAGGATTACTAAGGTTTTGACAGACACAGGAAAGTATGTGAGTCTGTGTTTATGTGTAAATGTGAATGTATTTGCCTATGCAGAGGTAAAAGTATGAGTAAAAACAAGGAAATATGGGAGTTACATGGTGATCATATAGAGGAACATGGCTGAAGTGAGCTTAGGAAGATTAGGTTAGGTCAGAGCTTGTAGGACCATGAATACTATTCAGAAATTTGATCTTTCTTTAAAAAATCACAAGGGTTTTTTTGTATATCTGGGACATCTATGTTTTAGAATGAGATCTATAGTGGGAGAGTAATTGATAAATTAGATAAAAAACATGTCTCTCATCTTCACGTTTAAATTGTCTGACTAGTCTGTCTTACTACCTCTTTAATTTTCTTCTCCATTTTCATTTTTTACAGATTCTTGTTATGTTATTATATTAGACTAGTGTAATAAGCAGCTAGCAGTTCTTTTCAGCTCTAATATGTTTTACATACTCTTCACATGCTGATTTTTTTTCAGAAAAATTTTTAATTGGCTCCTTACTCCTAGTCTATAAGTGATAAATTATTTTGCATTTTGATTTTTTTCTTGGAACCTCTTTATAATCTCACTTTATTTCTCTACTTTCTGTTTTCTGACTGTTATCTGTTGTGTAGCCAGCATTTCTACTGTTCTTTATGTTTTATATCTCCTTGGTTTTTCTTACCAAATGGCACTTTCTATATTCAAATGCATGGTAACATCTTCCCTAGCCTTCCAGACCCAGTGCAAATCTTATCTTTTTATGAAGAAAATAAAATTAATAAATTGGGCTTCATCAAAATTAAAACTTTTGCTCTAGGAAAGACCACATTAAGAGATTGAAAAGATAAGCTACAAATTGGGAGAAAATATTTTTAAATCACGTATCTGACAAAGGACTCATATGCAGAATGTATAAAGCACTCTCAAAAATCAACAGTAAAACAACAGTCCAATCAGAAAATCTTTGATTTCTTTCATCAATGTTTTGTTGTGTTCAGAATGTAAGTTTTATACATACTTTGTTAAATTTACTTAGGCAATTCATTTTTTAATGAGTGTAAATTATATTTTTAAATTTTGGTTTCCACATCTTTGTTACTAATATAGAAAAATACAATTGACTTTTATATGTTGATCTTGTATCCTGTGACATAGCTAAACTCACAATAGTTCCGGAGTTGTTTTTGTAGATTTCTTGGGGTTTTCTGTGTAGGCATTCATGTCATATTCACAAAGGGACAGTTTTACTTCTTCCTTTCAGTTCCATATACCTTTGATATCCTTTGCTTGCCGTATTACTCTTCATAGAACTTCCAGTAGCAAGATGAAGACCAGTGGTTGTGCAGCTGTCAATACTGCCTAAACTTTTCATCATCCCAAACAAAACCTCTATACTTATTTAGAAATACCTCCCCATTTCTCCCTCCCTCAGCCCTGGTAATCTCTGACATACTTTATCTGTCTACAAACTTGGCCTATTTTAGATATTTCATGTAAGTGAAATCATACAATATTTGTCCCTTTGTTTCTGGCTTATTTCACTTGTCATAGTGTTTTCAAGATTCATCCATGTTGTTGCATGTATCAAAACTTCATTCCTTTTTATAGCTGAATAATATTCCATTGTATGGGATATATTATTAAAGGTTATAAATTTTTAATAATTAAGACTGTAATGAATTGAGCCACCACATGGAGGCTTCCACAGGGAATGGGGCTCAGACCTTTCCTTTTGGGGTACTGCAGTGGACTGAGGGGTGCTTGAACTCTGAGCTCCCTGCCCGCTGGCCCTCCCTGGTGCTACTTGCCCAGTGACTCCAGCAGAGTGTGGCAAACCCTGAGGCAGAGGGATATTGAACCAGCTCAGGCACCCCGTGGATGACTTGGGACCAGCATCCTTCTTCCTGGCATGGTCAGGGATTGATCTCTGGGGCCCGGGGGACAATCCCACAGGCCATACACCCAGGTCACGATCACATTGCCTGGGGGCACAAAGGGGATATTTGTGAATCAGTCTCGTAAGTTGTGGGTGCCCACAGGGGCATATCAGGGAGGAGAGCACTGTGGGTCCTAGCTGTGGCACACTTGCAGGGCATACCTCCACACACAGGGGGGCCGTGCTCCCAGCTCAGGCCAGGATCCTGGGCAAGGAACCTCCCGGTCCACATCACAGTCATGAGGGAGCTCAGCCGACTTGAGGTTGTGCCCACTGGCAGAGTCCCGGGAGAAACTATGGGATAGGGGAGGGTGGAAAGGAGCAAGGAGTGCTCCAGACTGCCTGATTGAGGGTCTGAGATAGCCCTGCCTCTACACGTAGACTTTCTGGTCTAGTGGGGCCACTTCAGTGCCTCCCTGGCAGCTTTATCCAGAGGTGGGGAATGGACTTTTGAGCCCTGCTAAAAGCATTCATGGAGCTTGAGGGCAGGCTCACACAACCCAGCCACACCCAGCCTCACTCCCTTACCTCCCCCTGCTGAGGTGGAGAATAAGGACACATCTGGAAGTGCCAGGGCCCCAGCCACCACCTGGGGCATTAGAATGCTTCTCCTAAGGAACTAGAGGTGGTCACAGGACCCAGAAAGAACACTGCAGCTTGTTCCTTCCCTCAAGTACCACCTACTGACAGGGAGGTCAATTGGCATGCCCTTTCACTGCATTTACTGACTCATCATACAGGGTGTGATGAATTCTCACCCACAAGCACCACCTAGGCTTAGAGATTAAACTGGGTGAGTCATTATCTAAACAGAAGAAAATCCAAAAGTAAGAAAAAAATAGCTGCTCCAGATGAGAAGGAATCAGTGAAAGAACTCCGGAAGAATGAAGAATTGAAGCAAAAGGACACCCCCAAAAGGGAGCACTAGCTCTCTAGCAATGGATACTAAATAAAATCAGAATATTGAAATGACAGATGAAGAATTTCAAACATGGACTGTGAGGAAACTGAATAAAATGGAAGTCAAAATGGAAACCTAACACAAAGAAACTACAAAAACAATGCAGGAAATGAATGAAAAATTCACTAAATAAATTGAAATATTAAAGAAAAATCAAAAAGAACTTCTGGAAATGAAACATTCATACAAGGAATTACAAAACACAGTGGAAAGCCTTAAGAATAGGTTAGAACAGGCAGAAGAGAGAATCTCAGCTTGAAGACAACACCTTTCAATTAAACAAGTCAGTTACAGATATACTGCAGAGAAATAAGAGGAATGAGCAAAGCCTGCAAGAAATATGGGATTATGTAAACAGGCCTAACATAAGAATCATAGGCATCCCTACGGTGAAGAAGAAAATACACGAGGGTTGGATAATTTGTTTGAGGGAATAATTGAGGAAAATTCTTGATTTTGCTGGAAATCTAGATATCCAGGTAGAAGAAGCTCAAAGGACTCCTGGGAGATTCATCACAAAGATACTAACCGCATGACACACAGTCATCAGACTGGACAAAATAAACACAAAAGAGGCGCTCCTACAAGCCATAAGGTGAAAGCAGCAGGCAACTTTCAAAGGAAAACCCATCAGACTAACTGCAGACTTATCACCTGAGACCTTACAAGCCAGAAGGGATTGGATCCCCATTCTCAGTCTTCTCAAAAAGATTAATGCCCAGCCTAGAATTTTGTATCCTGCAAAACAAAGTTTCATTTATGAGGGGGAAATAAAGTCTTTCTCATGCAAGCAAACACTGTGGGAATTTGTCAAGTGCAAACCTGTCCTGTAGGAAGTACTCAGAACTACGTTACTCATGGATCAGCACAACAGACATTCACCAGTGTAAAATCACCCAAAAGCTAAAGGTCAAAGGCCACATACCACAATGGATCAAGAGATAAAACAAAACAACAAAATTCTACTCAACAGGATTAACAGAGATCCATCCCACTTATCAATTCTTTCTATAAATGTGAATGGCTTGAACTGCCTACTGAAGAGACATAGGCTGGCCGAATGGATAAATATACACAAGCCAAGTATCTGCTGTCTTCAGAAAACACATCTAACCCACAGGATTCATTCAGACTCAAGGTGAAGGGATGGAAAACAATATTCCACACAAATGGAAACCAAAAGAAAGCAGTTGCAGCAGTAGTCATATTAGATAACTTACTCTTCAAATCAACAAAAGTAGTGAAAGACAAAGATGGTCATTAGATAATGGTAAAGGGAGTAATTCAACAAGAAGATATAACAATTCTAAATATTTATGCACCTAACAAGGTGCATCCAGATTCATAAAGCAAATCGTACTTGATCTAAACAAAATCATAAACAGTAGCACCATAATTGCTGGGGACTTCAACACCCATCTGACAGAACAGGACAGATCCTCCAAACAGAAAATAAAGAAACAAGGGACTTAAACAGAACTGTAGAACAAATGGGCCTAACAGACATTTACAGAAAATTCTACAAACAAACTACTGAATATACATTCTTCTCATCAGCTCATGGGACATTTTCTAAGACTGACCATATCCTAGGCCACAAAACATGCCTCAACAATTTAAAAAAAAAAATAGAAGTTATACCATGCATCTTCTCAGACCACAGTGGAATAAAATTAGAAATCAACTCCAACAGAAACACTCATCTCTACATAATGTCATGGAAACCTAACAACCTACTGCTGAACCATTATTGGGTAAAGGAGGAAATTAAGATGGAAATCAAAAGATTCTTTAAACTAAATGATAAAGGGGACACAAGCTATCAAAATCTGTGAGACATAGCTAAAGCAGTTCTGAGAGGAAAATTCATAGTCATAAATGCCTACATCCAAAAGACAGAAAGATCACAAATCAACCATCTAATGAATTGACTCAAGGACCTGGAAAAGGAGGAGCAAACCAATCCCAAACCCAGCAGAAGAAAAGAAATAACCAATATCAGAGCAGAACTAAATGAAATCGATAACAAAAAAACCATGCAGAAAATTAATGAAACAGAAAGTTGGTTCTTTCAAAAGGTAAACAAAATTGACATGCCTCTTACTAGATTAACCAGAAGCAGAAAATAAAGGACTCTAATAATATCAATTAGGAATGAAAAAGGAGAAATTACAACTGATACCATGGAAATACAAAATATCTATGAATAGTATAAAAATTTCCATGCATATAAGCTTGAAAATGTGGAGGAATTGGACAAATTCTTAGAAACACACAGTCTCCCTGGGCTCAATCAGGAAGAAATAGACTTCCTGAACAGACCAATATCAAGTACCTAAATTCAAGCAGCAATAAAAAACTTTCCTACAAAAAAAAGTCCCAGACCAGATGGTTTCACACCCTAATTTTACTACACCTTCAAAGAAGGACTGGTGCTTATCCTGCAGAAATTATTCCACAACGTTGAGAAGGAAGGAATCCTCCCCAGCACGTTTTATGAAGCCAACATCACTTTGATACCAAAGCCAGGAAAGGACTCAACAAAAAAAACAAAACTACAGACAAATATCCCTTATGACTATAGATGCAAAAATTCTCAATAAAATCCTAGCAAACCGAATTCAGCTGCTCATCAAAAAAATAATCCATCACGACCCAGTGGGCTTCATCCCAGAGATGTAGGGATGGTTCAACATTCGCAAATCTATAAATGTAATTCGCCACATAAATATAAGTAAAAACAAAGATCATATGACCTCTCAATAGACTCAGAAAAAGCATTTCACAAAATTCTACACCCTTTTCTAATAAGACCGCTTAACAAAAAAGGCATAGATAGGACTTACCTCAAAATAATAAAAGCCGTATTTGACAAGCCCACAGCCAACATCATACAGAATTGGGAAAAACTGAAAGCATTTCTGCTTAGAACTGGAGCCAGACAAGGTTGCCCTCTATCACCACTTCTATTCAATGTATGGCTGAAAGTCGTAGCCAGAGCAATCAAACAAGAGAAGTAAATCAAGGGCATCCAAATAGGAGAAGAAGAGATCAAACTATTGCTCTTTGCTGATGATATGATCTTATATCTCGAAAACTGCAAAGATTCTGCCAAGAGACTACTGGGAATTGATAAATTCAGAAAATTCTCAGGTTACAAAATCAATGCGCACAAATCAATAGCATTCATATATGCTAGCAGCGGTCAAGCTGAGAACCAAATCAAAGACTCAATAACTTTCACAATAGCAACAAAGAAAATAAAATACCTAGGAATGTATTTAACTAAGGAGGTGAAAGACCTCTACAGGTAGAACTACGAAACACTGAGGAAGGAATTAGCAGAACGCGTAAACAGATGGAAAACCATACCATGCATATGGGTCGACAGAATCATCATTGTTAAAATGTCTGTACTACCCAAAGTGATCGACAGATTCAATGAAATCCCTATTAAAATTCCAACATCATTTTTTGCATATCTAGAAAAAATAATTTTCTGCTTCATGTGGAACCAGAAAAGAACAAACTTGGAGGCATCAACTTACCATACTTCAAGCTATACTACAAGGCTGTGGTAACCAAAACTGCATGGTACTGGCACAAGAACAGAGACATAGACCAATGGAACAAGACTGAGAACCCAGATATAAAACCATCCTCATATTGCTATCTGATCTTTGACAAAGCAGACAAAAACATACACTAGGGAAAAGAAACCCTATTCAATAAATGGTGCTTGGAAAATTGGTTAACCGCATGTAGAATGCTGAAACAGTTTCCGCAACTCTCACCTCTCACAAAAATCAACTCGTGATGGGTAACAGACTTAAACCTAAGGTGTGAGACCAGAAGAAAAGAATTCTAATAAAATGTTGGAAAAACTCTTATAGACATCTGCTCAGGCAAAGAATTTATGAAAAAGAAACCAAAAGCAATCACAGTAATAACAAAAATAAATAAATGGGATCTGATAAAATTAAAAGCTTCTGCACAGCCAAGGAAACTATCACTAGAGCAAATAGACAACCTTCAGAATGGGAGAAAATATTTGTATGCCATACATCAATAAAGGGCTGATAACTAGAATCTATATAGAACTCAGGAAAATCAGTAAAAGAAAAATCAAATCACTCCATTAAAAAGTGGGCAAAGGACATGAACAGAAACTTTTCAAAAGAAGACAGACTAGTGGCCAAAAAACATATGAAAAATGCTTAGCATCTGTAATCATCAGGGAAATGTAAATCAAAACCACAATGAGATGTCACTTAACCCTGGTGAGATTGGCCTTGATCAAAAAGTCCCAAATCAACAAATGTTGGTGTGGCTGTGGAGAAATGGGAACACTCATATACTGCTGGTGGAACTGCAAACTAGTGCAACCTCTATTGAAAGGAGTATGGAGATACCTCAAAGAACTAAAAGTAGAACTACCATTTGATCCTGCGGTCCCACTACTGGGTGTCTACCCAAAGGAAAAAACACATTCTATTAGGTCATTATGTATGATATGTCAGATTTTGAATCAGAAGCTTAGTTTATTATATCTCAAACAAGAAGCCATGCAATTAATCAAAGTATGTGCCTAAACTGTTGACACAGTTTTGCCATCTTAATGATAGCTTATTTATGCCAGCTGTGAAGAAGCCTGGAGGGCAAGTGGCCATGAAATCACGAAAGGCGTTTTCCATAGCTTGTTGAGAATTGAGTATTTTTCCTTGGAAGAAGTGGTTCAAAGCCTGGGAGAAATGGTAGTCAGTTGGTGCAAGGTCTGGTGAATATGATGAATGACAGAGACTTTCTATGTCCAACTGCTATAGTTTGAGCAGCATTGTTTTTTTGCAACATGTCTTGCAAGAGGATTGGCCTGTCTCTGTTGACCAATCTTGCTGCTTAATCTCAAGCATCCTCATCATTTCATCCAATTGGTTGCAGTAGACATCTGCTGTAATGGATTGACCAGGTTTCATGAAGCTGTAGTGGATAATACCAGCACTGGACCACCAAAGAGACACCATTAGCTTTTTTGGACGAATATTCAGTTTTGAACTGTCTTTTGGCGCTTCATCTTTTTCCAGTCATTGTGCCTAATGCTTGAGATTGTCGAAAAGAATCAATTTTTCATCACATGTAACAATATGGTGTAGAAATGGTTGGTCTTTATGTTGTGAAAGCAATGACAGCGAAGCTTCGAGACAATTTCTCTTCCAATGCTTGTTTAATTCATGCGGTACCCATCTATCCAGCTTCTTTACCGTGCCGATTTGTTTCAAATGGTCCAATATTGTTGGAATAGTAATGTCAAACCTTGCTGCTAATTCGCATGTAGGTTGAGATGGATTCGCTTCCACTACAGCTTTCAGTTCATCATTATCCACCTTGGTCTCATGTCACTCACATGATTCATTTTCAAAATTAAAATCACCAGAATGGAACTTCTCAAACCATGAATATACTGTGTGCTCATTTGCTACATCCTTCCCAAATACTTCATTGATATTTTGAGCTGTCTGTGCTGCATTGGTTCCACATCGGAACTCATATTCAAAAATAACATGAATTTTTCACTTATCCATGGTTTCATAAAATTGCTCCAAAAAAATGTGAAAGACAGTCACAAGCCAAAACATGCATTTGAAAGAATGGGGATGTATCTTCACAATAAAAAAAAATAAACGAGAAGTGTCAAAGTGAAATGTCAGAGATATCAACTGTCAAACTTAGTACTTAAGGAGACCAGACATTCCATACTTAATAACCTAATATTAAAAAAGACAGCTGCACTCAAATGTTTATAGCAGCACAATTCACAATTGCAAAGAGTGGAAACAACCCAAGTGCCCATCAATATATGAGTGGATTAATAAAATGTGGTACATGTATACCATGGAGTACTACTCAGCCATAAAAAAGGTGAAGTACTTATTGTATTTTCCTGGATGGAGCTAGCGCCCATTCTTCTAAGTGAAGTATCACAAGAATGGGAGTACAAACAGCACATATATTCCCCATTAAATTGGTACTAATCGATCAACACTAATGTGCACATATGGGAAGTATCATTCATAGGGTGTCAGGCAGGTGGCGGGGGGGAGGGGGGTATGGTAAATTCACACTTAACAGATGCGGTGCAGACTGTCTGGGGGATGGACACACTTGTAGCTCTGACTTGGGTGGTGGAAAGGCAATTTATGTAACCAAAGCGTTTGTACCCCTGTAATACTCTGACATTAAATAAAAAAAGACTGTAGTGTTGGCCTTTCTTTTTGTTCATGCTTATTTATATTATTTTGTTCAAATCAGTTTATATTCATTTTCTTGTAAGATTTTCTTGCTTTCTTGATTGTTTAAAAACTATATTCATGCTTTTCTTTGACAAAATTTAGAATTGTTTTATAAATATAACATTCTTTTGAATCAAAGGAAGCTAACAAAATACAGCATTCTTTTTGCCTGTTCAAATATGCAGTTGAAGCTATATGGTAAATTTTTCATTTTAGCTATTGTATTGTTCTATTTTAGAATTTTTATTTGGTTCCTTTAAATAATTTCTCTTTGTTGATATTTGCTATTTGTTGAAATATTATTATTCTTGTTTCCTTTTGTTCTTTATCCACGGTATCCTTTGATCTTAGAGCTATTTAAGACAGTTGATTTAAAGTCTTTGTCTTGTAAGTATAAGCAGTACCTTGACTTTTTCATGGACAAACTATTATTTTTTTTTTCTATAGATGGGTCATAATTTATTGGTTCTTTGCATATCTTATAATTATTTGTTGGAAGTTGGACATTTTGAATATTATTTTGTGGAAACTCTGGAAATCAGATTCTACTTTTCCTCTCTGTTGGTTGTTGTAGGTTATTGTTGATAGTTTAGTAATTTTTCTAAACTATATTGTATGTTCTGTATTTTATATTGTGTGTGAACATTGAAGTCTGTGTTTTGTTAGTTTGGTGGTCAGCTGATGTTTTGACAGAGTTGCCTTAAATGCCTGGATCCAACAAAAAGGAACAAAGAAGGAAATACACTCTCCCAGTCTTTGTAGAGTGACTCTGTGTTGCAGCACTTGTTCAATGCTTAGTCAGGCTGTTTACCCTTTACTTCATATTTGTGTAGAGCCTTAAGGCCAGTTGGAGGGGAAAGTGTAGGGTCTTCTTGGGCCTTTTCTGAGGATGCAGCCTACCCTTGTCCTGCATGCGACTTTCTCGAATCACCCGTATACATGGGAGCTTTTAAAATCCCTTACGCCTATACATAACTCCTTTCCCCACCTTTTTTTTTTTTTAACCCAGCTTCCCAGTCTGTCTGTTGCTTGTCCCCAGTGTTGTCTCTTGCCACAGGCTGCTGCAGGCAATACCTATGTCTTTAAATGCTTTCAGGAAATGTGTCCCAGTCCTGGGAATGCTCTGAGTTATGTAAAACAAAGGGAATTCTTTGCACCTGTCTTTGAGGGAACTGCCAGACAGAGTGAGACCCACAGTCACAATTCTTTAAGAATAAGGTTGGTATTCCTCCCTCTGGAACTAGTAATTCTCACCACTACTGCAGGCTGCCATCCTCATGGCTTTTGCCAGTCTGGGATGTAGGCGATCATAGATGGGTGATTCACATCACCACAAATCTCTTTTACCATAAAGCAGTAACTTTTTTCACCAAATCTTTCTCTGGTTATTTTACATTTTTGACTAGATTTCAGAATTCATTGAAAGTTGATTCTTACAGTTTTTGCCAGCTTATTACTTGCTTTTGGGGAGGGATATAGCCCTGGAGTAGCCTACTCTGCCATTTTTTAGTGACATCATCCCTAGCTGCTTTTTCAAAAGATGTTGTAAACTGATTTCACTTCAAAGTAGTTAGAAACTGGAAGTGGAAATATATTTAAGCCTGATTTTAACAACCAAAAATTGTGTATAGTGTACTTAGGAAATTGAATAGAGAAAGTGTGCCTTGCTGCATCAGGACTACAAGTCTCTTGAGTTTTATCTGCACTACCCTATATGAAATCTTATATATTTTCTGAGTAGTAATAGAAGAAAAAGTAAGGCAACTGGGGAATATGAACAGGTATTAGAAAACATCTTTGGCTTTGTGATTATCTCTGGGTCATTGAAAAAAGTTACATGGCAGTAACAGCAATTCATTACTGAAGGAGAAAAGTAAGAATATAGTAGAAAGCCTGGCTAACAGCGTGGGGACTCACCATGGAAGTGAAGCCTGCCTTCCAGCCTGCTTCCTTCCTTCCTGTCCTCCTGTCTTCCCATCCTGACATCTTCCTATTTCATGTTAAATATTGAATAACTTACATGTGGTTGGCAGTATAATAGTGGTATAAGATATAATACTTAGTAGGATAGGAATGGTCCTTACCCTTTAAAAGCTTATTTGTTGTAATATGGAGGATGGAAAGAAATCTGTAAATAACTCTGGTATCATATGTTTTAATCAGCTCAGGTTGCTGTAACAATATACCATAGACTGGGTGGATTAAACGTTTATTTCTCACAGTTCTGGACACTGGGAAGTCCCACAATTGGCTGCCAGCAGATTTGGTATTTAGTAAGGGCCCTTTTCTTGGCTTGCAGATGGCTGCCTTCCTGTTGTATCCTCACATGGTGGAGAGAAGCAGCTCTGGCGTCTCTTCCTCTTCTTATAAGGGTGCTAATCCCATCATAGGAGCTCCACCCTCATGACTTTATCTAAACTAATTACCTACCAAAGGCTCCGTCTCCTAATATCATCACATTGGGGGTTAGGGCTTCAACATATGAATTTTGGGGACACAAACAATCTATAACATTACATAATGACTGCTGTGGTCTGGATGGCTGTAACGGGAGTTCAGAGAAAGGCCATCTTTGTGGGTACTGGGAAGGGTTTCTGGATTAAGTAACCTCTAACCTTATATTTAGAAATTTAATGGACACTAACAAATCCAAGGTTTGTGAGGGAACCCTGTATCAGGCATAGGGAGTAACACACATAGAGGGTTTTAGGTGAATGGAGAAGATAGCATTGTAACTGTGGAATGGGAAGTAGAAGAAGCTGAAGCTGGGGAGTTAATTTGGGCTTTCTGAGAAATGTTACCAAGTTTAGAGTTTATCCAAAAGAACAAGTTACAAAGAAGTCCAGCTGGTTAATAATTGTCCAGTTTGATCTGATTAATGAACGCTGAGTTATTCCATATGATCCTCAGTAATAATCTAAGATTTCAAATTAACATATTTAAAGACTCAGTCTATACTTTAAAAAAGATACTTAAATTGCTAGTATTTATAAACCTTAGAGCTCTTAGAAGACGATATATTTCTAAGTCAGCATTTTGTATTTCAAATATTTTATTCAGTAAATTTTATTTACTTTATGTAAATAAAAGTTATTGCTATTTAAAAAGCTCAGCTATGATATTTATCTTACCTAAATTCACGTAAGACTCATTCTTGAGTAGCAAGCACCATTGTAGACCACTTCTCTTGCAGTGGCAATACCTTTTCGAATTTTTACAAGAGGTCCTGGAGAAATAGAACACACTTAACTGCACAAATATAGTGTCACAATGACACATGCAGATTTATAGGAAGTCTCAATTGGTTTATCATTCTCTTTTATACTGTAGTCACAGTGATTTGGCACACCTTTTCAAAGAACGGATGTTTTCAATATTTAGTTTTGTGTTAGATTTAGCTTTTTCAGCTTTGTTGCATCACTTTCTTTGCTTTTAAAAGTGTTTTCCTGTGTGCTTTCTTTTTTAGTATTTTTTGATAATTCTCCTGTATTTGAACCTTCAAATTTTTCTATTTTCTTGCTGAAATAATTTTTCACAAATTTTCTTAAATTTTTTTTTTTTTTAGACAGAATCTTGCTGTGTTGCCCAGGCTGGAGTGCAGTGGCGTAGTCATGGCCTACTGCAGCCTTGAACTCCTGGGCTTAGGTAATCCTCCTGCCTCAGCCTTCCATGTATCTGGGACTACAGGTGCATGCCATGGCGCCTAGCTAATTTTTAAATTTTTTTGTAGAGATGGGGTCTTGCTGTTTTGCCCAGGCTGGTCTTGAACTCCTGGCTTCAAGTGATCCTCCCACCTCGGCCTCCCAAAGTGCTGGAATTACATGCAAGAGCCACCATGCCTGGCCTGGTTGTTTTTCTTTATTATAGTTTACTACCTCCAGAAGCTTCATTTTTTTACCCACATAAATTATCTTTCTGTATTTTACTCTTCATAAAGGTAATATAAACATCCTCTTTCTATTGCTTTTTTGAGTCTACACCTCTGACTTCATAGCAGGGTGTTAAGTGCATTTTGTAGTCTAGCTTAGAATGTCAGATCTGCCACTTATGTGTGACCTTGGTCATGTTGCTTAACCTCAATCTTCAGTTTTCTTCTATGTGGACAATTATGCCTCACAGGGTTTCTGCATAGGATTGTTTCAGAGAATTGTTTAAATAATAAAAGTCAACGTCTTATACTTCTTAAACGCTTTAGTTCAGGGGTCCCCAACCTATGGTGAGTTGTATAATTATTTACTTATATATTGCAATGTAATAATAATAATAGAAATAAAGTGCACAGTAAATGTCATGCACTTGAGTCATCCCGAAACTATCCCTCCCTGACCCCCGCCCCTGTCCGTGGAAAAATTGTCTTCCATGAAAACAGTCCCTGGTGCCGAAAAGTTTGGGGACCACTGCTGTTACTGATAAGTATTAAACCACTCATTACAAGTGAATGAATATTTTCCTAATCTTGGGATGATAGTTTCATTCAGCAGTTAGCCTCTTGAACACTAATGTATTAAAAGTTATAATAAAGGTTAGAAAGACCAACTCTCTCTAGAAAACATAGGCACCCTCTACAACATCTGCAATAAATATTTTTGCTGCTTTTGGCAGTGAAATAAGGGAGCCATAACTATGTTCTTGTAATTAAATGATGTATAGA
Organism: Daubentonia madagascariensis; assembly: GCA_023783475.1. Lineage (NCBI taxonomy): Eukaryota > Metazoa > Chordata > Mammalia > Primates > Daubentoniidae > Daubentonia > Daubentonia madagascariensis. The sequence continues at coordinate 7,726,963 of JAKFHU010002220.1, forward strand.
AAGGGGTATTGTGTCTTTGACTGTGAAAGATGGAAATTCAGGCTTCACATAACAAAGCCTGATTATTAGAATTACAGATATTAATTGTTAATTCCTTTGAAAGCAGACTTTTTTCCCCACTGAGCCCATCTCTGCTATTTACACATTTAATGGTACTTGATCTGGTATAAACCAATAGTTACAACTGGTTTATGAGATCAGTTTAAAATTTTTTTCAGTGCTCTTCCATTTTAGTGTACACACACTCTTCCACAGATTTATTCAGAGGCTTATGAGCATAAACCTCAGTATCTTCTATTGTTTCAATCAAGTGAGTGCTTGTATCATTGATTTTCAAACCTTTTTATTTTTTTAATATAGTTTATTTCTAGAGAAACTCTTCTGATTTGCTAATCGCTGGTCTACACGATTCATAGTGGTGACTGACTCAAGTCAACTGGACATATAATAATGAATAAAAAGGAGTCTTTTAGTCAGACTGTGGCATGGTAAAAATGATGTTTGAGTTGGTTTTGATAGATCTCCAAGTAATGTCTGATAGAGTATGTGATCCACAATAAATTTACTTTTGCTGGAAGCAAACTGGCTGAGTTTCGTGGTACTTCAGAGGTATTGGATCAGGTAACTACATTTTTTTAGCTGGATGCTGGGGTAGTTAGAGGACTGATAATAGCAGCCAACCTTAACTGAATGCTAGCTATATGCCTGCCATTGTGCCTAAGTACTTACAACCCAATTATCTCATTTAATGTGCACAACAATCCTATTAGACAGGAACTTTTATTCCCATTTTGTAGATGAAGTAGCTAAGGCTTAGAAAAGTGGCTTCAGTCACAAAGCTAGTGAGTGGTACAGCTAGAGTCTGAATCCAGGAAGTCTGAATTTAGAGCCAGTCTCTTAACTACTGCTGTAGCTATTTTTGTTGATAAGCCAGAAATAGTAGAAGGAGTTGTGGTTGTTTCATACACAGAAGTGAAACTAGCCTTTAACCAGAGAGAATATCTAGGTCAGTCAAAGGTCGGAATTTAGGGGCTAGTTGCTTATAAAGTTAAATTTTGGCTCTGTTAAATAAATTTTTGGCTCTGAAAAATATATACAGAGTATGATATTTCAAAATTTGAGACAAATAATGTTTTTTAAAATCTTTAATTTTAGAAGACTTTAAAATATTCTTAAATGAGATTGTATTGCTTGTATGGACTAGCATGAACACAGACTTCTTGCGTTTGGATCCTGAGTCCTCTAACTGTTTTATAGCTTTTTTAAGGTACTTAAACTCTCTGTGTCTCTGTGCCTATGATTCCTTATCTGTAAAATAAAGATAATAATAGCTTCTTAGTAGATGTAAAGTACTTAGAATAGTACTAAATGCTATGCAAGGTTAGGTGGTGGTATTATTATTATTTATCCTATTTATATCATACCATGTGGTCATCTATCTATATTTGTGACTACCTTTCAGTAATAGGAAATTAATTCTACTTCTTGATCCTAATACTACTTCCTGTCTTTCCCTAATCTTGTTCTCCTTTGCTTCCTCTTTCTTAACTACTCATATTTTATGTCTTCTTTCATACTTTATATAATTTGTAAGCCAACTACAACACTTTTTGGAATAAGGTAGGGTATGCATATGTACATGTACATCTTTGTTTTAGGAATTTAGCACTGTTAGTGCATGGACTTTTTCTTGGCCACTGATATATCCTAGTTCATAGAACAGTAAGTTCTAGACCTTAATACAGAAAATATTTTGGAATATTATTCACTCATAAGAAAGAATTAAATCCTATCATTTGCAACAACATAGATGGAACTGGAGAACATTATGTTAAGTGAAATAAGCCAAGCACAGAAAGACAAATTTTGCATATTCTTAGTCATATATGGGAGCTAAAAATTAAAACAACTGATCTCATGGAGACAGAGAGTAGAACAATGGTTACTAGAGGTGGGGAGGAGGAGTGGGGGATAAAATGGGGATGATTTATGGGTGCAAAAATATAGGTAGATAAAATGAACAAGATCTAATATTTGATAGCACAACAGGATGACTATAGTCAACAATAAGTTATTGTATATTTAAAAATAACTAAAAGAGTGGAATTGGAATATTCCCAACACAAAGAAGTGGTAAATGCTTGAGGTGATGGATACTCCAGTTACCCTGATTTGATTAATTTATATGTTGTATGCCTGTTTCAGAACATCACAGGTACCCCATAAGTGTATACAGCTATTATGTATTCATAATAATTAAAAATAAAAAATGTAAAAAATTAAAATATTTGTTGAAAGAACAAATGAAAGAATGACGTCAAATTTTTCAGGTGTTTTGTATATGGTTATCATTTATTCCTAAATTTTCCATTCTCTAGACTGAAAGGATATCCAGTTTGTCAGTGTTTTTCTTTAAGAATGATGCTTATAACAATATAATAGTTCACATGCAATTTGGTCAACAGGGAGTAAAAGAGTATCATATTATTTTATTCTATGTGTATTTGTCTATCACTGTACTTAAAGTGGCATTTGGGAGGGACGGTATTACTTTGGCTTCATTTGACAATGAAGCCAAAGTCAAATATGTCAAATCAACTTTATCCAATTTACATTTCTGCTTTTTAAAACAAGTATTACAAGACTTTACGTATTTTTCTGTTAAACTTATTTGTAAACATTCATTCCATCATTTCACCATTTATTGTAAGTTGTGCTAGTATCAGTTTCATGTTTCTTCATCTTCCATATGCGACCCAGCTACGTCTCTTTGTCTGTAACTCTAGTAATATGAAAAAAGAAAACGAATTTCATGTCTTAAAATTTATCCTTAGTGAACTCTGTATTTTCTAATGATTATCTCTTATAATGACCAAACTTTATTTTTAGGAATTTTTCCTGAGTCCCACCAAGTAATCACATGCCGTACTGTGCTCTTTTCTTCTAGATTTGAAATCACTGTGTGAAAATTAGATTTCTGTTTGATAGTTTCAGGTCTTACAGTGCTTTTCACTTACCTGCAGCTCTTCAACTTTTGGTCAAAATTAGTTTTGCACCAGATGACTTGAAATTCTTTAGAGTAGCTATGCCTTCTTGTTAGTTGAATTTTTGGTATTATTTTATAGTTATAAATAGCCTCCCACATTATTGCTATTGTTTCTTTTTGCTTACTTTCAGCTGGTCGGTGGAGAATTTGACTTGGAGATGAACTTTATCATCCAGGATGCTGAGAGTATAACGTGCATGACAGAGCTATTGGAGCACTGTGATGTAACATGTCAAGCAGAAATATGGAGCATGTTTACAGCCATTCTACGAAAAAGTGTTCGGAATTTACAGACTAGCACAGAAGTTGGGCTAATTGAACAAGTATTGCTGAAAATGAGTGCTGTAGATGACATGATAGCAGGTATGGGGTTATCTGACAGGAAAGTATAATTTAAATGTTTATAAAGTTTCATGTACTTCTTTCTGTATTCTATAGGTAATATAGATTTGTTGAAACTGCCTTGGTTTGAAATAAATAGAAATATATGGAAATTTTGCCTTTTACATTAATGGAAAACCTGAAAAGGGAAGAAGACAAATATAAGTACTATATTAGACAAACATGTTATAATTACTGATTTTGCTTTTCTAAGTTTTCGAAAATCTCAGGACTGTGGAGTAAGTGCTATGAAATCTTTCAGAAAAATAAATCCAGTATCCTTTTATGTAGTGTTTAATTAAGCCTTTACATGATTAAAATATTGCAATATATGCTATCTGTCTGTATAAGAAGCCCTTTACCAAATTCTCCTAGCTCCATATCCTTCAATCTGGCATATATGGAACTATGACAGGAAGCAACAAAAGCTTGAGGATAAGCATGGTGTGTCTTTTGGAAGTGTCCATTTAGCTTTTATGTTTTTGGAGGAAACTTTTGTATTAAAATAAACTCATATATTGTGGAATATAACATAAAATTTGCACAAAATTTCAAGATAAAAATACTTATTTTTGTGCTCATTATGTGTTATTTCAAACAATCACTTTGAAATCCATGATTCTTCCCCACAAATCCTTTATCTCCCTACAAATTCATTCTCCCCTATGCTTAGATGGATTTCAGTAGAAATGTTTTGAATGATGATCCCAGAGCAACAGTTATTCCCAGAAAATAAGTTTAAAGTTTGAAATGTTGATTCTCATAATCCATGAATCTTCAGCATAAGTATTGTCTGACATAAAAGTGTTTTCATAATTCTAAATGTGCTAATATTACTTTTCACAATATCATATCTGATCCTTAAAAGTAGTTCTGACACCAGAGAATACTATTTAACAATTTGACTTATACATTTAATTAATTTGAAAGTTTCTGGAACAAAACATTAAATAAATAATGAAATGAAGAATGGCTTAAAGAGGATGCTCTTATAATATTTTCAAAAATTTGATTTTCTTAGAGAGAATTTGATTTTTCTTAGCTCATTTCTAATTGCTTTCAAGGTGGCATATATCTCTTTTTAAAATGATGTCACATTCTCCATATTGGGTACTAATGGCTAACTTGATGAAAAATGAGATGCAGACTTAAAATATCATTTTAATGAAGAGTGGTACCATTTCTATAAATTCTAGAGTTATTTAACAGAAATATATTTGTATAAACTTGTATGTACACATGATGTATAGAACATCATATGATCTTTCAATCCTTATAGCTGAATTTAAGCCTTTACTTTTTGTTTTGTTTTGTTTTTATAAATAAAGTGGCTGCCAGTTTATAGAGTACAGTTTACAGAATGAGCCAAATTACATGCATAGTAGTTTACTGGTATATAATTCATCAGCATTGAGGTGTAAAGTCACAGTGAGGGTGATAGTACCATAGAAATTCATATTTTGATATTTTCTAATATAGAAATCTCCTTAATTCTCTTATTCCTCTCTTCAGTAATAATAATATTGATAACTCAGAATTTTTACTTTTTGTAATTTTAAGTGTTTCCCTTCAAAAGAGCCTCATGATGGAAAGATATGAGAAAAGAGAATTAATGTCATAAAAATACCTCTATCTTACTTTTTAATAGAGAAATTAAAATTTAAATCTCATACTAAGGAAGAACCAGTATCCACCAAAACACTACAAGATTTTCATCTCTGAATGTGTTGTAGCATGTTAAGTTCAAAGGGGTACTTTTCATTTAATAATGTAGTAAAAGTGTCACTAGAAGGTGGTTAAACATTTATAGTAAATTGATAAGAGAATTTCATAGTCTTGGTATTTTTTCTTTTTTAAGTATCTTGTTGTCCAGAAAAGAATACCTTCTATAATAAAACTAAACTGAGATGCTTGGTTGTGTTATATATACAATATATAAGGAATTTTAAAAATTTTGTAATTAAATACAAATTTGATAGATTACTTTTTGTTTTTATTTGTTTTCTTAGTCCCAGTACTATCAGTGTATGGGGGCATATTTATCAAAGGCATATTTTTTGTGACATACATAGGAGATGAGATAAAGGCTTACAAATAGAAGTTCAATTTTTTAAAAAAACCTTTTTATGTAAATCTTTAAGAAATCTTTTGTGAAGGTTGCCATTACAGCTAATTGCTTATAAATGCTTCATATTGGCTTAGGGTTTTTAAGGTAATTTTTTCCTAGCATTCTTTCTTAGAAAGAGACCTTCTGACTTACATGTACTAACATTTTCATATATTTTTGTTACTTAAATGTTGAAGCATTTTGTTTCATTAAAAGATTGCTCTCAAAAATGGCATATCCATTGTCACATTTTATCATAGAGATTGCTTGCTTATTGTGATGTTAGGTAAGAATGAGGTAATTATTTACTGGTGAAAATAACCATATTAAATTTCTATTTTTGAAATATACAAATAATATTTTTAAAGGTTCAAATTCCAGACATTAATCTGGATATTGAGTAATATACATTGTATATCAATAGCTAATTATTTTAACTTACCCTAATCTAACCTTTTGTATTAAGTGATAATAAACTTAACTTTAGAATATGGATATATATTGGAATAAGTGATATATATATATCACTTTTTTATTAAATGATGATAAACTTAAACTTTAGAATATGGATATATATTGGTTTGTAATAGCTATATGTTTAATTCTTAAGTGCTTTAGAAATTGAGAAAATGAAATATAAATACTTAGATGTTTAATTTCTTAAAAAGAGCAGTTGACAGAGGTATTAATCACAATGTGTAGAGAAAGTTATGAGAGACAAGGGTTGAAATGTATAATTTTCCTCATTTGGTAAGCTGGTGAGTTTGTTAAATGCACATAAACACATTAGCATAATAGATACCGCTAGTAATTCATTTAAATTACACTTCTACTTACAGACTAGTGAGTAAGAGTGAGGGTTCTGGAACCATACTGCCTGGGTTTGAATCCTAATTTTAGCACTTGCTAGGTATGTGTTCTTGGGCAATGTGAATAAGTTATCTGTGCCACAATTTACTCATTTTAAAAGGGGACAATACTGGTACCCACATCATAGGCTTGGTATGAGGATTTGTGAAGTTAATACATGTAATCCACTTGGAATAATGCCTTGAATGGAGTAAGTGCTTAAAATGGTTATTAATGGGCCAAGGAATATTTCAGGAATATATTTTATTAAGAATAGATAATTCCAAGAGAAAGTATTGTCATCTATAACTTTTTCATTGTAAATAACCAATTTTTCGATGTTAAATCTTTGTACCTTTGCATATTTTTACTTCCCTTTCTTTCCCTGCATACAGCAGGAGTGTATATGTGGTGTGTGTGTGTATAGTCTGGGAATATATAAAATCTATTTTATGTATCTACTAAAAAAGCTTAACTGAAATGGCAAATCTAATGGGGAAAAATCCTATAATCAAACAAATCTCTTTGATTATCTGAGGATTTAAAAATTGTTAATTAGAATGGCTATTCATGAGGACATTTAGCTATGTCAGACATATGTATATGACAATTGATAACTTTTTATTTTGCAAAAAGTATATGACCTTGACAGATGGCAGCTTATGACTAGAGTTCAGAATAACTTTATTTTCCTTTGAAGATCTTCTAGTTGATATGTTGGGGGTTCTTGCCAGCTACAGCATCACTGTCAAGGAGTTGAAGCTTTTGTTCAGCATGCTTCGAGGAGAAAGTGGAATCTGGGTAAGCTGTGGTCAGAGGGAGAAGTACTCAATATCAGTCCATTAATACTTAATGTTCAAGAATTTGTCTCTAGAGAGCTCTCTACTTGAATTTGTAATGGAAATGGTTTTCCTCTTAAATGATTTAGTAAATACTTAGTAAATGATTTCAAATTAATTTTCTCTGTAGTTAGAAAACAGTCCAGTGCCTAGTGGGGTATGTAAAATATTATTGCTAAATTTGTACAATGACATTTCTTTCTTTTATTGTTTCCTTAGCCAAGACATGCAGTAAAATTATTGTCGGTTCTTAATCAGATGCCACAAAGACATGGTCCTGATACTTTTTTCAATTTCCCTGGTTGTAGTGCTGCGGTAAGTTTTAAATACATGTGTTTATTTTTATTTACTTTTTTTAGGTTTGCTCCATTAAGGTATAATTTACATATAATAAAATTTATCAATTTAAAAAGTAGAATTTGATGAGTTTTGAATAGTCACATAACCACCACCATAATCATGATTTAGAACATCCATCACTCCCAAAATTCCCTTGTGCCTGTTTGAAGCCAGTCCCCCTCCCCAGCCCCCAGCCCTTGCAATCTCTGTTTTATTTTGCGTTCCTGTAGTTTTTAGATTGTTATATAAAGAAAATCATACAGGATGTGGTCTTTTGTTTTAGGCTTCGTTCACTTACCATAATGCTTTTTAGATTATCCTTGTTATAGTTTTAATTAGTAGTTTGTTCTGTCCTTTTTATTTGGAGTAGTATTGCGTATTATGGATATGCATTTTATCCATTCATTAGTCGATGGACATTTGGGTTTTTAGTTTTTGGCTATTGTAAATAAAATTGCATGAATATTTGAGCGCAGGTCTTTCTGTGGGCATATGTTTTCTTAACTTTTGATTAAATGCTTGAGTGAAATTGCTGAGTTATATGGTAAGTATATGTTTACCTTGATGAGATACTCAAATCATTTTCCATAGTGGAAAATTTTGCATTACCATCAGCAGTGTATGAAAGTCGCAGTTGATCTGCATCCTGGACAATTTTAGTCCTTTTAATTTGAGGCATTTAAGTGGTTATGTATAGTAGTCCTCCCTTACCTGTAGGGGATAAGTTCCAAGAACCCCCCAATGGATGAGTGAAACCAGGGATAGTACTGAACCCTATATATGAGGGCTGTCCGGAAAGTATCCAGCCATCGTTAATATATTTTTCATATTACACGGGTGGATACTTTCCGGAATGCCTTCATATAATATATACTATGCTTTTTCCTCTACATACATACCTATGATAAAGTTTAATTTGTAAATTAAGCACAGTAAGAGATTAATAACAATAACTAATAATAAAATGGAAAAATTATGTGAATGTGGTATCTCTCTTTTTCTCTCTCAAAATATCTTTATTGTGCTGTACTCACCCATTTTCAGACTGTGGTTGACCGTGAGTAACTGAAACCACAGAACTGCAGATAAGGGGGACTACTGTCACGGTGCCTTAGTATAGTTTTAATTTTGCATTTCCCTCTCATGACTTATGGCGTTGAGCGTTTTTTCACGTTTATTGGCCATTCTTACATCTTCTTTGTGATGTTTGTGTTCAAATCTTCTGCTCATTAAAAAGAATGGGTTGTTCATCTTATTATCCTAAGAGTTCGTTATATATTTGGAGTGTAAGTTTATCTATTTGATAAAGATAAATTTTCCTTTTTAAAAAGTCAAGAAAAGCTATATTGTTTGACAGTTAAACTGCTGAACTAATTGCTTAAACATTAAAATCTTAAAAGATATTGTATGGGAAATTTTTACTCATTTGTAGGATTTGAATATTCATTTGAAATAGTATGTGTGTGTATATGTGTTTGTGTGTGTGTGTGTTTAAACAGTAAACACTTATAAATCTTTGGCCACCTTGAGATTATTCATTGACCATATATTGAGTATTTTCTACATTTTAAGTCACAGTGCTGGGAATGCAGATTAAATTAATATTACTTACTCTTGAACTCTAGTGGATGGACGTGCAGAAACAGCTTGTTACAATAAGAGTTGTAAGTGATGCTGTGGATTTAGGTACTGAGAGCTGTGGGAAAACAATGAAAAGAAACTAAGCTGGTTTGAAGTCTAGTAAAGCTTTACAGATGAGGAACATATTAGCTTGGTATTGAGAGATAACTGGGATTTTACTGGAAGGAGAAATGTTTTGGACAGAAACAACATCATGTTCAAAAAGAAGAGCTGTGGAAGAACAGGTAGAACACCTGGTATGTTTAGGTACACTCTGGAATGTGGGGTCAGGTAGTAGAAGAGAATAAAATTGAAAGGGTTTGTTGGCGCTATAGTGTGGGTGAAAAATGTTGGGTAACTTGAAGAAATTTAAGCTTAATTCTATATTCAGAAGACTTTTGATATGGAAGGTACATATAATATTTGAGAAATGCCATTATCAGCAATATGAGGGATCTGTTTGGGGAACAGATCAATTGTAAAATCGTAATGGGTAATTATGTTTTAGTGGAATTTGGACTTCTAGGAAAATAAATGAATCCATTCAGATGTTTCTTGAAATCAAATCAAGTAATCAACCACTTTCTCATTTAGTATTTAGAATGGCTAGATTTTATTTGATTGCTGTTATCAATGGAGTCCTATATTATTCCTTACTTACTTAGGAGTGGATCTGAATCTTATTTGGTTATAAATTTCAGTGATTAAGTTTCTGAATAATAAATCTCATGCTTTTCCCTCCTTTGCTTCAATGTTACGAGCATTATGAGCACTCTCTCGTAAGCTTTGCATTTCCTCAATGTTGACTCCATTAGTATTCTCTAGCACAGTTGTTTTTGGCTTTAAAAATCCAACTTCTTTTAATCAAATGAATTAGTACTAAAAACCTAGTATAAGCCATAGAAAACTGGAATTCTGAGACATATGTATAAGGGACTATATACTTGTGAAACTATAGGGGCATTTCTTGGAGTATAATCTGAAGCCCACTATGTAACCTAGAGATGAACCATAACTCACTGAGTATTTAAAAACTCAGTGTTTCTATAATCAACAAATAATATGTGTAGATTATTTTAATAAGAGAATAGTTTTTATTTTATGTATTTATTAATCATTTTCTGATACTTTACCTTGATTATTTTTTATCTGGAAAAGCCTTATTTGACTTTAGCTACTAACACATTTCCTTTAACTGATACTTTTGTATCTTTTTTTGTTGCCTTGTAGGCAATTGCATTGCCCCCTATTGCAAAGTGGCCTTATCAGAATGGCTTCACCCTAAACACTTGGTTTCGTATGGATCCATTAAATAATATTAATGTCGATAAGGATAAACCTTATCTTTATTGGTAAGTAATATGTTTAATTTTAGGTCTTTTGTCTTTAAGTACTTCAATTCTATAAAAATAAATTGTAGATATTATATTATAGTATCAAGGCAACATACTAGGTAGAATTTATATATGTTAAAACTATAAAGACACCAATCAGTTTTATTTATTTATTTATTTATTTAGCTGTTGATTCTAGGTGACCTGCCTCACTATTATTATTAATTTTTTTCAATTGCAATTTAATAGTCAAAGGTGACAGACCTTCTCTTTCAGTCTGCTTCAGTGTAGATCACTTGTAGGATTTTTAGTTAGGATTGCTGGTCCCTGATCAAGGAGAGAAAAAAACCAAAGTCTTACCAGATTCCATTTACTTTGCCTTTTCACAGATTTTGTTCTATGAGCATAGTTGACATATGCTTTTTAAAATATTGAAAATAACCATATAAGAAATTATAATCAGATAAGGTTAATTATTTGGTATAGACAACTAGCAGAATGAGTTGATCAATTCAACAATAGGTTAATCTGTAAGGACTGAAAGCTTGATAATTTTTGTATGCCAGTAATGCACAATGCACCATTTTGTTAATAAGAACATCAAACATTCATTGATTGCCTTACTGTGTGCTAGGCATTGTAAATTCTTATTTATACTAACTTGTTTAATACTTGCAGTGCTCTGAAATAAGTCTGCCTGAGTTTAAGTCCTGATTTCACTACTCTACTTACTATACATCCTGTTCTTCGATATCTTCAACTGTAAAATGAGGATAGTAATAATATCTATCCCATAGGATTTAATGAGAGAGTAATATTTAAAGTTCTTTGTACAATGGCTGGCTCAGAAATATGACTGCAGAAAATTGTGAGCTATTAGTACCTTATTTGCTCTATTACAAAATATTAAATATAGATTGTAATGAGAGGGAATTTTAAATAAGCATCTGAGTTGTCACATGTAAATGAGGTTGAACTTCAGAATGGTCATTCAGGGAGATCATCCATTAATTTCAGTAATACCTTCATTTTTCAAAGCATTTAAAATTTTTCTACATAGTGATTGAATTCACAGCTAGGATGAGTGTGCTTCTAGAAGAAAATAACTATATTTCGTAGTCGTATCTTCTTACTTTTTAAACTAAAAATGTTCTCCTTTGCTTGATCAACTGCATTATTTATCAAACTTGGCTCTGACCAAGTTTTTTTTTTTTAATTTGTAAGCTGTTTTCAATAGCTATGGCAGAATTAGAAAGCAAGTTATTTTTTAAAACATGAACTGTGTGTAAATGTGTTCTGTATTTGGTGATTGCAGATGGTCATTAAGGATAGATGAGGTCTACTTGGTAGGCCTTTATTATTTATTTATTTGTTCTTAAGTATTTGTGATATTTTAAATTGAAATATTAAAAGCTTACATAGTCTTCTATTTCCCAGTTTAAATTTCTTATCTTTTAGTTATTCTAATTTAAACCTTTTATGTTTTAGTTTAGTTTTTATTTGGTCCATGTTAAACCCCTTCCATTCTACAGGGAAATAAGTTTTATTTTTATAAGAATGTTTAATAGGCATTAGATAATATAGTTCTTTTTATCAGAGGATATTATACTATTTTTAATTTTCTTTACAGTTTTCGTACTAGCAAAGGAGTTGGTTACTCTGCTCATTTTGTTGGCAACTGTTTAATAGTCACATCACTGAAGTCCAAGGGAAAAGGATTTCAGCACTGTGTGAAGTACGATTTTCAACCACGCAAGGTAGGTAAAAATAAATATAACTGTTGAGAATGTCACAATTCACCATTCTCACTTTCTTGAAACTCAACTTTTTATGACTCCGGTGATACGCTCATTCACTGGTTTTTCTGTGACTCTTAATGCTTTTCTCTTATTCTTGTTTGCATTTTCTTTTAACTTTTTTGTCTACTTTTTGTATTCTATAAGATCAGTATTTTGACCTCTTGGATATTTCTCTCTCACTCTCATACCTGTTCTATGGCATTCTTTCAATAAATACTTTGTATTTACTGAGTGCCAGACACCATTGTAGGCATTGGGGATATTACAGTGAACAAAACAAGATAACATTTCTGCTTTTGTGGAGGTTATATGTATTGGAATTTTTATTCCTTCTCATGGTAGCCTTCTGCTGTTACTCTTATCTTCAGAGCTCAGACTTACATTCCCATCTGCCTCAGATGCTGCCATCTGCGTCTGTCTTCTCTCTGCACCTTAGAATATGTAACATCAGATTTACTCTTTCCAGTCTTGTATCCACTCATGTTCTTAAGTCTTCTCTTTTGATTAAGAGGTCTACCATCTTTATAATAATTGGGACTTAAGTCAACTTTTTTCAGTGATCAAAAACCCCCTTTTTGATCATTTTATCAGTTTAATTTTAAAGTCCTTTTATTGTATCTCTGGAATATATCTGTCTCCTTTTTTAAAATTCTTTACCTGCTACTTAAATTCTTCATGTTGCTTTCTCCTCATTTTGTTTTATTTATCTCTTCCTCTTCCAAACTATTTTACATACTAGTATCTGATTTGTCTTCCTGATCATATTTTTCCATCACTCAAACTAATCACTTACTTCTCACTAACTACAGATTAAATCAAAACTTTTAGTCTAGTCCCTCATGATTTGGATGATTTGTTTCACTTTTTTATCTTTTCCTTTTCCAGTGTTCAGTGTCTGGCATGAATTACATTTGCTTGTCCCCTCCCCGCAACAGCTCTATCTAGGTCTTCAAATCCTCCCCACTGTTATGTTCCATTTCATGTACCATCATTTCCATGGAAATCCTCCTTGATTTTTCTCAGAGTATTTTATTTCAGTATTTCTTATGACAATTATTTCTTTTAAACCTTTATTATTCATTTATATGTGCATTATTTACTGACTTTTGAAATTAAGATCTGTGTTGGATTCACGTTTGTATTCTCTCAGATGCCTGAGAGAGTATTTGAATTTGGTAGACTGTCAATATGATATGTTGGATAAATGAATATAACATGACTTTAACAACAGAAAACCTTTGTGGTTCATAAAGGAGTAAATTACATTTGTCTGGATGGCTAACTTATATGGAACAGTTTATTTCCCAGGAAAATGAATATATGGGGTATTACTATTGATAAAGTGAAGGAAGGGATGGGCCTTGTGATCAGTGCATCTTTGATAGATAAGGGTGCCAAGAACCTTTCCATGTGGCAGTAAGAAGAAAGGTAGTCAGGGCAATAAAGACCAAATAATTTAGGTTGTTGCTACGTGGTACCCATTTGAAATATAAAACTTACTAGCCTTTGTTTTGCTTTTGTTCTGGCACAATAATATATATTCCAAAAATAAGTTAATTTTCAGTATTATACATCGAGAATTAGAGCATTATCCATGAACATTAAAGGAGATTTTGTACTTTTTGAGAAAATGTTTTCACAGGTTTTTTAACGGAAAATACAATTAATTAGAATGCCAGCGGCCGATATATTCTTTTATATCTTCATTTTCATTCTAAAATTTTGGTATATATTATATATAATTTATTCATAATATAATTATATATAATTATACTTAACTTATATATAATATGTAAGTTTGGTATATATTATACAGAAATTATTCAGTGTCTTTTCATAATTTTTTGCACATCTATTAAAATAGTATTAACATACTTTAACATAATTGTTCAAAGATTTTTTAAAGGCAAATTTAAAAAATTCATTGACAAATAATAATTGTATATATTTATGAAAGGCAAACTTTTATTTGTCAGCTTTGTGTTACTTTAATTACAGTTCTGAAGATTTATGTTTGAAGAACATTTGAAGAAGTGTGATTTTAATTACTATTCTGTCTTCTTCTTTTCTTCTTCCTCCTCCGCCCTCATCTTTTTCTCCTCCTTCCTTTTTCTCCTTCTTGGCCCATCCTCTTCAGCCTGCCTCTCCCTCTCCTCTTCTCCAGCTCCCTTCTCCTCCTTGTCTTCTTGTCCTTCTTCCCCTTTCTTCTCTAACCTTATGTGGATTAATTAGAACTAGTTTTTAGACCAGAGATTCAAACTTCAGACTTGTTTGTTTGTGTGCTATGGATTTATAACTACTTGGCTCTTTTTATAAAGGTTATGTGTTACACTCCCAGATTTGGTAATGCAGAAACTTTTCTTGAGTAAGATTTACCTAATCCTAATAATTCTAAATCTTATTTCCTGAGATTGAAGGTTTTGCTAATTTCTGCTGCTTCAATAATGCTGGCTTCAAGGAGAGGGATGTTGCTCTATTGTTAATATTTTGGCCCATGAAATATACTTTTATTTAATATCTCAAAGAGTGGTAGAGACCAGGTCAAAACACATTTTAAAAACTGCTCTAAAGCTAACAGATAAAATTCAGAGAACTATAACTATATATAGTTATATAGTTATATAGTTATATAACTATATAACTAGATTTGTAAGGTATAATTTATTCATGATCTACTGAGGTTTTCTAGAGAGATGTTTCTGCCTATTTACCAGACTCCGTCTTTGTGTCAGAGTAACAAACCATCTGAAAGTCCAAACTCAAGAAAACAATGACAGATGTATAGGAGTTCCCATTCCCACATGTTTAGGCCTGGTCTCCCTTCCAGGTTCAAGGTTCTTTCTTGGATATAGGACAGTGAGATTGTCAACCTTTTTTAGGGGAGACTACCTCCTATTGACAGGAATATTGCCTTACTTTTGTGATTAATAGTACAAACATAAAAGGTATGATGAGCCCCCATGTGGTGGGAGGAATGCCTTCATTTCTCTTTCTTTCTTGTCTTTCTCTTTTGTTTGTTTTCTGGTTTGTTTATGATCCTGTATCTGTTTTGCAATGTCCATATGGAAGAAGATATTATTTTGGATGGTATTTTCAAATATTTTTAAAAATTTAACATGATTCTAATAAAAATCTTTGCTTTACATTTAAGGGGTAGTGATAGTTTTTTCCATTAAAGAATACTAATTTAACAGACATTCATTGATACATACTTAGAAAATAGTTTAAAAAACTATGATTCTGGATAAATACATTTCATTAGAATGGTGTGTTCTTTTTTTTGATAAGATCCCAATTATTTCTCATACAAATGCTGTTGCCTTTCCTCCAGAAATTCTGATTTATTAGGTTTGAGATGAGATCAAGGTACTTTGGCAAATGTGCCAAATTATTTTGAATTTCAGTGGAACTGGTTAGAAATACAGATTCTTAGAATTACAATTTTTCACGTTAGGAATATGGGTTTTTAGCAAATGTTCTAGGTGATTTTTCTCATCAGAGAATTTTAGGAACTGGTTTAAAGAGTATAAATAAGAAAACTTAGAAAGAAGTTATAACCAAATGAAATTATCATTAGCCAATAAAAAGCAATATAATTTATGCTCACTTTTTCTTTTTTATCCTTTCGGTGTTTCCTTATGAAAACACATTCCCATTTGTAATACCTCTCAATATACAATGATTCTAGGGGGTGTTGGTAGGAGCAAGGTTGGGAAGTGATTTGGGTTCAAAAAAACCTTCTGCAAAGATTCTCATAAGCCTTGAAAATCATTAAGTATTTGATTTTACTGTTTCATTATTCAAGATATCCAGTCTCTTATTTTTTTCCTTTCTTTAATTTTCCATGGATGCTCTAGCTAAGTTATTATTGTCCTTCCTAATAAATGGTTTACTGGCCTTTCAAAAAGAAATTTTTACATTAAAACTTTTGCTTTCCTAGCTGTACCACTTAGCACCTGTTTGACCTTGTGAAAATGGATATAAACCATTAACATGCTACCTAATATGTAGTAAATGCTCAATACATATTAGCTACTGTTGATATTTGTATAAATATCATGCTGTTTTTAATCTTAAATTTATTTCCATTATCTTCAAGTTATAACATATTCCTCATGAATTCTTAATGTGGATCTTTTGTTTTCTTGTTCCTGGCTGTGTCCTTCTTTTATAAATCTGAATTTTGTGTCTTAAACTAAATGAATACCTTACTATACATACATAGTATCAGTACACATACATAATTTCCAAGTTTGTTTTCATTTCGTTTAGTCAAAAAATACCAAGTCAAAAGTTGGGCTCTTTTGAAACATTGCAAAAGTCACCTGTGTCTATTATCTGTAGAGTGCATTTTGATATACCAAGGAAAGAGAACAGAAAAGTGTTTTCCTATAAATAAGTACTATGGCCTTAACTGAGATAAATTTCATTCTTTCATCCATGCATTCATTTATTCATTCATTTAATTTCATTGTGTATTAGTGTTATAACCAAAAGCAAACTCTTTGTTTGATAACTCCAAACCTGATTATCTTCCTGTATTAATTATCTTAAGTTAGTGGTACTACTACCTATCTAAGTGAAAAACTGGAAACCATCTTAGTCTCCCCCTTTCTATATCACACTTCCCGTCCGTTCTGTGAGTTAATTCCCATGTCCCTCTTTTTAAATCAGCCTTTGTCTTAATACAGGCTCTTAATGGTATTTTACCTAAACCTTTGCAGTGGTTTTCAGTTTTATCTTTATCCATACTTGCCTAACTATCCCATCTCCACGCTGCTGCCATTTATTTTCTTAAACTATGGAGATTATCATTTCACTTTTCTGCTCAGAATTCTTTAGTGATGCCACATTATGCAAAATCAAAGGCCCAGTTCCTAAAGGTGTCCTACAAGTGTCTTTACAATCTGGTCTTTGCCTTTTTCTAAACACTGAGAAAAGTTTTGTCAAGCCTCTGCTGTACCATATTAAGACTCCTTTGCCTGGAACCTATGTTTCTTTACTCCTGTTTACTCAACAATTTCTTTTCATCCTTAAAGTTTAATCTTATGTTTCATTTTACTCTTTTAGTGAATTCTTCTGTGATAGCCTTCTCTATTTATCTTTCCTTTCCTTGTTATTCTCAGTCATTACTTTTATTGCTCCCATATCTGTATTTTAGATATTCTTTATTATTTTCATGTTGGTTTCTCTATTGAAACCTCCTGAGGGTGTACATGTTATATATCTTTATATACCTACAATCTGAATGAGAGGTGATGTACTTGGCATGAAGTAGGCTCTCAGTAAGTTTTTTGAATGAGTGAATGACTCTGAAATGTAAATAATGTCAATTTTGGTGGAAAGAAGTCTCATCATGAGGGCATATTAAATTTATGGGTGCCAAATATGTATTAGGAGCTGTTCTTGATAGTTTTCATACATTATCTATTACCTATAATATTTACAATCACTCTACAAAGTAGACATTATTAGTCCCCCTTTTTTAGAGATGGAAATAAGTTCAAAGATGCTAAATAATTTGCCAAAAGCATAGAACTAGTAACTTGGAATCCGCTTCATGTCTATATGAATTTCAAGTTCATCCTGCCCAGTACATGAAATTATCTGGAGCAGTAACAACTCAATAAATATTTGTTGAATGAGTACTTTTCTATGTTAAGTATGCCAATAAGTATAATGATAACTTTAATATTTATCTTAAAACTGTCTTTGGGCAAGAAATCTTTATATATAAGCATTTGTGTTTATTCTCATCAGAAATTTAAAGTTCCTTAACATTTTACTCCAAGATATAAAGATTGTATCTTCTGTATTATTTAGATAGCATTCTTCTTAAATATTTTCAAACTCAGTGAAAATAGTATATATAAATTTTAATTTTTATACCTGTGAGGTTCTATAAGATTTTTCTTAAATTTATTCAAAGCTTGCTTTATGACTTCTTGATAATTTTCTAATATTTAGAAACATTTGTTAAATGAATACACTAAAGATTTTCTTCTTCTGATTTTAATCAGGTCAAACATATATGTTGCCTTCTGATCAGGTAAAAGATCAATTTGCAATAAATTAGAGTCAAAGATTACCTAGAATGAAACAACTTAAAAAAAGACATGTGTTTTATGCATTTAAATAGTTTGATCTGACCTTTATAATTGAGGAACACTATTGTTTTTTATTGCTGACTTCTCTGGGTTGTTCTGTGCATTATTTTTGTTTTCTAAATAGAAATGAATAAAATTCAATTTTGTTCAAAATATTTTAGACACCTTGAAATAACTAACTTTTTTGTGATTGAGAATTACTATTGTAACTATATATTTCTCAAAATATATATGAAATAATTGAATAGTGCATTTAAATAATCTGTAGAGCAAAGTTGGTATCTTATATTTTTATTTTGGGGAGAATAAACTAATTTCCCCCCCCTTAACGTCTAAAGGGATATTTGTTCAAATATCTATAAATCATCTGTATTTTCCTATACTTTAGAAAAAATATTTTTATATTACCTGCTTTACGCTATTAACTCTCAAGAGACTAAGGGTTGGATCCACAAACTTTTACAGAATTCAAACTATCGCATATCAAGATACACACTCAAAATGCTTTTTGTTGCTACCAGTAACTATAAAATGGGAATCTAGTATGAACACATTCATTGATTCTTAATGAATATTCACACATTATTAAGTTACAATTATATAATTGTTACTAGATTTAATAAATCTAAATTATGGAATGAAAAACATCTAAATCTTGTTATAAATGCTACAATGTTGTTTCTTTGACAGGTCTTTCCTGACCATGTGATCCACAGTAGAATCCTATCTTATTCTTTCTCAGTTTAAGCTGTACTTTTTTCCCCACTGTAATCATCATGACTTATAATTCTATATTTGTTTAATTGTGTCATGTATGTACCTTTTACTAGATCATAAATTCCAGAAGAACTGGGCCTATGGTCTGTCTGGTCAGTCTTGGGTATCTGCAGTGCTTGGCACAATGTAAATGTTATTAAGTGAACACAAATATAATTGTATTTTCACAATTTTGGATCTTGATATAGTGGAAGGAACATCAGTCTGGGGGTTAAACAGTTCTAGCTTTGTCTCCATCACAAATTTATTCTTTATGTGCCACTTCTTTCATCTGTAAAATGAGAAATTGGAGGGAGAAACTTGAGGAAGTGGTACTGGATTATCGTTAATAGTCCTTCAAGCATTTTCTTATAGGGTTTTATGAATGTTGTAATTGCATTTTAGTCAATAATAACCAAACATTTCATATATCTTTAATTTTTTTATTTAAGTGGTATATGATCAGCATTGTCCACATTTACAATCGTTGGAGGAACAGTGAAATTCGGTGTTATGTTAATGGACAACTGGTATCTTATGGTGATATGGCTTGGCATGTTAATACAAATGATGTAAGTTTTTTATTTTTTAATCTGTATTTTAATGTATTGGAGAGTGTGGTCTATCACTATAACATGAATTGAATAATAAAATAGTTTGGTGAAATTTTTAAACTTTGAAAGTTTATTCTTTTTTTCAAGCGAGTCTTTCAGTCTTAAATTTAGTATAATAAAATTGCTGAAAGACATGATTAGTGATACAAAAACAGGAAAATTACTTGGCCAAATTTTTAAGTATTTTAGGTAAAAAAAAATCAGTGCAGTATTCTATTTTTTTCTGGAATCTCAAACACTAAAAATTGTGTCTTACCCCTTATTTAGATGTGGAAGGAAGACCTTAAGCAGAATGATTTGGTATAACATATAGTCACTATTATTAATCACATAGTGATATATGCTATGGAGAAAATAAAGTAGGGATATAGAGAGTGTAGATGTAGGTAAGGGAGAATCCAGATTGTCCAGAGATGATTTTAATGAGAAGAGTTGAGTAAGCAAGCCATGTAGATATTTGGGGGACATATTTGATTTAATGGAAACAGTGAGTACAAAGGCTTTGAAGCAAATTGGAAAGTTCAGGGAACTACAAGTCAGCCAAATTATCTGGAGCAGAGGGAGGAAGAGATGATGTTAGGCAGGTAGTAGAAGGTGAAATCATATAAGGCCTCATAAACAAACATAAGGTCTGGTCTTTCCCGTCTTACCTCGCTTAAAAATCCTTGGAAAGTTTTGAGCAGACAAGTGATGTCTGCTTATATTTCTAAAAGCATCAATCTGCCTGCAGTATTGAGAATATTTTGAAGGGAAATGACTACAGAAATAGGAAAATCACTTAAATGACTTATTTCAATTATAACAAAGAGATGATATTATAATAGTTTCCATCAGCATGTTAGCAATAGAGGAGAAGACACAGTTGGATTCTAGGTAGATGACATCTAGAGTTAAAACCTCAAGGGCTCTTCTTGTTTTTCTATTTTGGGCTCTTCCTTTGTCTCCCTCCTGACCTATTTGAGCCAAAGTAAAAGAGTGTTTTAATGCCCAAAGAGCTCCCAAACCCAATAATGTACATCCCTTCCAGCATACCTGGTTTTATAATAACTTGCCTCTTTTTAACAAAATTCACTACTCAGTTTTGTTCGTATTTCTCTAAACTTTAATCTCCTGAATGGCAAGGATTGGCTTTTCTGGTATTGTATTCTTTTAACTAGCACTGTGTGCATAGTCCGTGGTTTGTCCCTAGATTAGGAGTTGTAAGACTACATACACCCTATGGGCCAATTCTGACCCTCCACCTATTTCTGGTTTTGAATGAGCTGAGAGCTAAGAATCTTGGGTTTTATATTACAAAAAATTTTTTGTTTTTGTTTTTTAAAGACACAAGCAGAATTGAAGAATGTGCAACAGAAGCCACATGTGGCTCGCAAAGTTTAAAGTATTTTCTATGTATTTCTTTACAGGAAGAGTTGCTTCTTTTGCCCTAGAAACTCATAGTTGAGCTACAATCATTAAATATTTAAGAGAATGATTTTGTCAGAATCAGAATACATAGATGAAATCCTGCTTTATAAAATCTACCCTTCAAAGGGGACAGTCTGTTTATTATTGAGTGGAAGAAACCCCAGTAGCCTTGTTGACTGTCATTAGCTTATAAGACAGTATATTGAAAAGAAAAAACTCCTGAATTATTTGTAATTTGAAGAAATTTTTCAATTATTTGTAGTAGTACTCCAAGGAGTAGAGAATCCTGGACAATAACACATACACATTTGTACATACTTTATGTAGTCAAATCTTAAGTTTGTTTATGTTTAATTAAAGAATGGGTATTTAATGGGGACAAATTTTCTGTCTTTGTACCTTATTCACAATTTTTTTTTTGTTATTTTATTGAGGCACCAAAGGGAATCCATATATATATAGAGAGAGAGAGAGAGAGAGAAAGAGAGAGAGAGAGTCTTGCTTGTTAGTACTAAGGTTCGGAATAGCCTGTGGGGATAGAGGAAACTGAGCAGTGACCGCTCTTACTGGTATGGATGGTTGGGGTTAAGAAGTAGAGGCAGGAAGGATCTTGTTAAACTTGGTTTCTTAAGTGCTGAATTCTCCATGTGAAGAGCACTGTACTGTCTGCTTTAAGCAGCAGATTTCAGTGATCATTGTTTATTTGATTCTGTATAATGCCTCCTCATATAAGATAAGGAATTCATTTTTTGTGTGTGTCTTTGACTTAGTGTGGAGAAATAGAGGAATGGATCCATAATGGAAAAATGAAGTAGAATTTTAAAAATTAGACCTTATGTGTTTGCGGTTAAATTTTAGATAGTCATTCCTTTGATTCAGATGAATCTCGCTAAATATGGACAATTACAAATCATTAGAGTTTTAAAATTAGTTTTACTTTTGTAAATAAATTATCTAATTATCTAAGATTATAAGCTCTTTTGCCTTCAACTATAAAATTTGGAAAGTGGTTAAGTCTGAAGATTGAGTAGGGGGTCATTGTTTGTTTGCTTAAATATAAATATAAAACATGTAACTGATCTTTTTTTAATAAAAAAATCTTTACTGGCATTTATTATTTCAATATTGAATAAATTCTTAATGGCTGCTTTTTTCTGTTTTTATTGTTAGGTTTTAAGATCTTAATGGTTATGATGGCAGATATCCTTAAATATTTTGTCATTAAGAATAATGCATTTGATTTTTTTTTTATGACTTTTCTGAAATAGAGCTATGACAAGTGCTTTCTCGGATCATCAGAAACTGCTGATGCAAATAGGGTATTCTGTGGTCAACTTGGTGCCGTGTATGTGTTCAGTGAAGCACTCAACCCAGCACAGATATTTGCAATTCATCAGTTAGGACCTGGATATAAGGTAGTAATAACTATCTTATTATAAATTCTATGGATCTAGTTTTAGATGTAAAATGTGATGTAATATGTGGTTTAAAAGTCATCTCTATTGTTTGCAACACAGTCAATTTTTATTAAATGTTTCTTTTTGTTTCAAAGGTGGTTTTTCTCTTAACTATTTTTCCTTCATAAACTTTTTATTCTTCAGAATTTTCTCTGATGTTGATGGCATGCCTTTTGTTATCAATTCTGAAATAATCTTATAAATCTAGATTGTTTAATCTGGTATTTGAAATCTCAAATTTTAAAATATGTAAATTATATAATGAACATATGAAATAACTTCTTGTTAACATTAGAGGTAACTTGGAAAGAATAGAGATTTAGAAGGAAACTAGTATAAAATATTATTAAGTGTGACTGAAATTATTCAATTTTAGCTTCTTCCTTTGCAGTAGGTGAGGAAGTAGGTATGGTAGTGAGTATTGAGTATTCTAATTTAGCAAAACCAATTATTTAATGTGGTTTATCATGTTCTTCCGGCTTTTTATAAGCTTTCAAACAAAGACTTATTTAGGTAAGCTATATTATGTATGTATATGAATTAGTTTTTAATGTATAGTACTCCTCTAGGGGAATATATAAGGGTTTTATTTAAATCACATTAGGAATTGTGATATCCCAAACTATTTGGAGCTGAGAGAGAATTATACATAGTAGTCGAAATGTTTATAATTCTGAAGAAGTACGTGTCTTGTACAGAAGTGCTATTTTTTTAAAATTGAACTCAGGGTTTAAATAATTAATGTGAAGATTGTGTTATGAAAAAGTAGTACAAAAAATTAAAAATATTCCCTCTTTTGCCTTTGTGTTTTTGCATTGATATTTCTGTTTTTATTTTTATGTTCTATATTGGAGAGTTTGAATTTATTCTTATTAAAAGATCTTTCTGTTCTCAGTGATTTAATAACCGTAATAATAGTGAATAACAATAGTGCTATTATTTTTATGTCAATTTAACAATACTTGCTACCATATTTTGTCCATATCATTTTTTTTTTTAAGAGTCAGGGTCCCTGCTCTGTTGCCCATGCTGGAGTTCAGTGGAATAATTATACCTCATTTCAGCCATGAACTCCTGGGCTTAAGCACTCCTCCTGCCTCAGCCTCCCAGGTAGCTGGGACTACAGGCGTGTGCCATCACACCAGGCTAATTCTTTTTCTAAAATTTTTGTAGTGACAGGGTCTTGCTCTATTGCCCAGGCTGGTTGCGAACTCCTGGAATCAAGACATCCCAAAGTTCTGGGATGATTAGACGTGAGCCACTGTGCCTGGCCTGCCCATATTTTTCATTTGTTTTACTAGCCCTAGGAATGAATTTGTGCTGTATAGCCACTTTTTCTTTCATGGGTCTTTATTTTGGTTTCTGGTTTGTTGGGTGTTTTCCTGATTGTTTCATTGTTGACCTTGCATAAGAATGTTTTTGTAATTCACATTTTTGGATTCATATGCAGCCTGCTTTCCTTTCCTGGTTGTTTGCCTCGTTTCATAAAATATTTGAAGTGTCTTTTTTCAAGGTCTAATAGAATGATATCAAAGAGTGACAAAGAAATGAAATATTAAAGAGGTAGAATGTGAAGGAAATATAGATATAGAAACCATAACTCCAATATGATTGCTAATGTGAAATTTTAGAATTGATGGGGCTTCCTGGTAGCAAAAAGGAAAAGGGCTGAATATAATCAGTTTTATAATTTTTCCATTCAGAAAGGAGCAAACATTGTCCTGACCAGCATTACAAGCTCAGTAATTTGTCATATGGCTCTTTATTGTCACATTTTTTATAACAATAGTGAAAATGAGCAGTAACCCTGTTACCCTGGTCTATATACAAGTACTTGTGTGATACAAGCTGTATCCTAATAGACAAAGTGTATCCTAATAGCCAACAGAGTACCTACATCGAAGTCAGAACTTTTAAAAGAAAATACCTCTAAATTTTGGACATTAAGTGAAAACATATTTTATTAAGTTTTGAAAGTTCCTACCCTTATTGTTAGTGGCGGCTGACTGTAAATCCATGGGTACACATGCATTTTCTCAATTTGTAAATATTAAAAGTACAATTATTACTGTAACAGGCATCAGCAAAATTTTTTGGTAAAAAAAATATTAAAAAGTTGTTTTTGGCTGAGTGCAGTGGCCCACGCCTGTAATCCTAGCACTTGGAAAGGCCAAGGTGGAAGGATCACTTGAGGCAAGGAGTTAAAGAGCAGCCTGAGCAATATAGCGAGACCCTGGCTCTACAAAAAATGTAAAAAATTAGCTGGGCATGGTGGCATGCTCCTGTAGTGCCAGCTACTCAGGAGGCTGGGGCAGGAGGATTGCTTGAGTCCAGGAGTTGGAGGTTGCAGTGAATGATGATGCCACTGCACTCTAGCCCTGGCAACAGAGTGAGACTCTGTCTTGGAAAAAAAAAAAAAAGAGGTTTTTCTAGAAATTCAGAGAATTTAGGGAAGGAGGAAAGAATGCAAATGATCAGACCATGACGAAAAAAAGCTGAGTGATTCACATATTATTGCCTCAGTTTTCTTGGTAAAGTAGGTGGCAACGTCACGATCTATCAGTGCAGAGGTAGAAGGCTATAGTAGAATTTTTAAGGTGCATGGAATAAAATAATTAGTTGATATTTGTTTAAATCACAAACAGTTTATTTAGTGTTGTATAGCAACATGGTATTTATATTTGTTGCCTCAAGTTATATGGAACTTTCTTTAATTATAATGATCAGATAATATTCTTTATGATTTCGAGCTTAATGTAGATAGCATGTCAACATATGTGCCTTGAAATTAATAGCATATATTAATTTTCCCTTCAAATATTGTTATCAAACTATATATTCTATGGAGGCTGTCCCCAGTGATTTTGACCTGTTGGTCAATAGAGTGCTGGGTAATTTTCTTTCTGTGGAATGTCTGCTTTTGAGCAACGTAGCTTATAAGTGAATATTCTATAGTAGGTTATTTTCCGCAAACAGTAAATAAAGGAGGATATTACTTATCAATTAAATAAATCATTAGGTTTGGAAATAATTTTTAAAATACAGAAAATCTCACTGTAACTTTGTCTAGAATACTAAAATTTACTACAAGATGAGTTTATTGTCAAGTTCTATTTAGGGTTATTGAATGTGATCATGAAGTCTTATATATTCACATAAGCTTGCAGATCAGATTTTAACAAAGTTTTGATATTTTATAATTATTACTAGACATTTTCTAATGATCATATAACTTCTTGTGGCAAGCAGTTAGTCTCCATTGCTAGATATTTCAAAATTTAGCTTTGTGTTCTCTCCTCCATTTAAAAAAAATGATAGCATGATGGTTTTTATAATATATCATAATATGATAAAGGCCTCACTGATAAAAGTATAAAACAACTTCCAAAATTAAAAATCACTTTGGAGGGTTTCCAATACTTGTGTGGAGGGGTGTGCTCAGAGCAAACTGATTTTCCCACAAATAACCTGTTATAAACGCTTTACATAGTACAGAAAACATCTCATCTACCTAAGGGCTTTGGGGATTGAATAAAAGCAGGCAGGTTTTGAGGGCAGTCCAAACATGGAAGAAGCAATCAGCATTGTTCTGCATTTTTTACTCTGTTTTTTACTTTGATGGAAAAGCTTTCTGGCCAGAAAAATTAGGGTCAGAAGCTCTGAGGCAATTTTAAAAGAATCACTCTAGCTGCTATGTTAAATAGGGACACGTGTAAATAGGAAGGCTAGTTAGGAGGCTGTTGCAATTATTTAGGTGAAAGATGATGATAGTTTAGACAAGGCTCATAGCATTGGAAAGTACTGGGACTCAATTGGATTTTTGATAAGCATATCTAAAATAAAACTCTAAGAAATCAGCTTTTGGATATATTTTGGAGATAGAGCCAGTAGGATTTTCTGTCACTGTGAATATGGGGTAAGGGAGTAAGAAAAGATTGAGAGGAGCAAGTGACACTAGGAATTTCAGCCTGAACAACTGAATCGGTAGAGTTGTCATGTACTGAGATGGGCTCTGTCTCCCAGGCTGGGGTGCAGTGGTGCCATCACAGCTCACCAGCTCTGGGGCAGCCTCCAACTCTGGGGCTCTAGGGATCCTCCTGCCTCAGCCTCCCAAGTAGCTGGGACTACAGGTACTTGCCACTACACCTGACAAATTTTTTAATTTTTTGTAGAGACAAGGTCTCACCATGTTACCCATGATGGTCTCGAACTCCTCAAGTGATCAAAGTGCTGGGATTACAGTGGGAGGAGGATTAAGAAATTGGTTATGGACATAGTTGTTTGAGATGCCCATTAGACATGTAGATGAAGAGGTGAATATGGGAAATATCTAGGTTAGAGATATGAATTTATCATTGGCAGGAAATAGACAGGATTTAAAGCCGTAAGACTGGATTTAGGTACCAATTAGGTGAGTTCGGAAACAAAAGATGACTGAGAAATGAGTCCTTGGGAAAGCCAGTATTTGGAGGTTGAGGAGATGGGGAGTACCCAGCAAAGGCAAATGAGAAGAAAAGCAAGGGAGTAAGGAGAAAAAGCAGGAGAGTATGGTGCTTTAACGTGACTTGCTCTAATTTAAATCCTTCTTTTTTTTTTTTAAATTTCAGAATATTACGGGGGCATACACGTTTAGTACATAATTTGCTTTTGTACAGTTTGAGTCAAAGTTATAAGTGTGCCCTACACCCAGATAGTGTGCCTTGTACCCATTAGGTATGAATTTACCATCCCTCCCACCTGCTTGATTTCTGGTGAGTTTTACTTCCATATGTGCACATAAGTGTTGATCAATTAGTTCCTATTTAGTACTGAGTATATGTGGTGTTTGTTTTTCCATTCTTGAGATACTTCACTCATGCCTGTAATCCTAGCACTCTGGGAGGTCAAGGTGGGAGGATCACTTGAGGTCAGGAGTTTGAGACCTACCTGAGCAAGAGCGAGACCCCGTCTCTAGTAAAAATAGAAAAAAATTAGCCCAGCGTTGTGGTGTACACCTGTATTCCCAGCTACTTGGGAGGCTGAAGCAGGAGGATCGCTTGAGTCCAGGAGTTTGAGGTTGCAGTGAGCTATGATGATGCTACTGCACTCTAGCTGGGGTGACAGAGCGAGACTCTGTCTCCCCCCCCCAAAAAAATCCTTCTTCTACATTGAGGATACTGGTTGTCAAGTACACAGAGGATAAGAGATTAGAATATGCCACAATTACACATATAACAGTCTCAGAATAACAATATCAATACTACCCTATTGTCACAATTACTGAAAACAGTTAATTTGTTTTTGTATATGTTCTTTCTATGCTCTGTCTTGCCGTTTTTTATAGTTGAGATAAATTGTGGACTGAATTTTGTTCCCCCAAAATTCATGTATTGAAGTTCTAACCCTCAGTAGCTCAGAATGTGATAGTATTTGGAGATAGGGTCTTTAAAGAGGTAATTATGGTTAAGTGATATCATTTTGGTGGGCCCTAATCCAGTATAACTAGTGTCCTTATAAAATAGAGGAAATTAGGACACAAACACACACAGAGGTGAAGATACAGAGAAAGGAAGATGGCCAGGCTCTCTGCAAACCAAGAAGAGAGGCTTCAGAAGGAACCACCCTGTTGACACTTAGTTGTCAGATTTACAGCCTCCAGAACTGTAAGAAAATAAATTTCTTTTGTTTAAGCCACTCAGACTTTGGTACTTTGTTATGGAAGCTCCAGCAAACTAATAAAAGATATTACCTATGTTGTGAGAGCACATAGCTATTACATTGTATTCTCTTTTCTTGTAACTCTTATTTCATCATAGTTCTGTAAGTATCCATGTATTTAAAGCTTATTACATTTCCTTATATTGATGTGTTTTGGCTCTCTGTGTTTTAGCTCATTCTGTAGTAGATCCTCAGAAAGGGCTTATAGAAATAATATTTCTTGAGAAATGCATTGTGATATTGTTTATAAGGGGCCTTTACACTTGAAAGTCATTTTTACTGGCTTTAAAATCCTTGACTAACCTTTTATTTCTTTGAACGTCTTAAATATACTGCTAATTTTTGTCTGGCATGAGGTATTGGTGTTGAAAGTCTGATGACAATCCAAAATCCTTCTATTATAATGTACTTGCTCTTTTTAGATATTCAAAGGCTCTTTTTTCCTTTTTGTTTAAATACAGTAATTTTGCTAGATATGTCTTGGTATTGGTCATTTTGAGTAAATTTCTCAGGTATGTGATGTTCACTTTCATATGTATAGTTTGCATCTTTTCATATTTGAAGAAAGTTTTCTTTTACTGTACTTTTTAGTATTTGTCCTATTTCCTTGCTTTGGTTTTCTTCTTCAGAGACTTGACTATACATGTTCATTCTACTTTGCTTATCTTTGATACTTCTCTAAATCACTTCTCTTATTTCACTTTCTCTTAAATCTTTATCTCCTTCATTTCTCTCTCTCATTTTAAAATTTAAAAAATAAAATTTAAAGGTAAAATTTAGAAAAGTTACAAGCATAATGCCACATATTTTCCTGAACCATTTGAGAGTATGTACTGACATGTTGCCCTATCGTTCTCAATGTTATGTTCCTACAAACAAGAACATTCTTTTATATAATTATTTTTATTTTTTTGATTTTTGTCTTTTTTGAGACAGGGTCTTGCTCTGTCTCCTAGGCTGGGGTGCAGTGGTGCGATCACAGCTCACCAACTCTGGGGCAACCTCCAACTCTAGGGCTCAAGCGATCCTTGTGCCTCAGCCTCCCAAGTAGCTGGGACTACAGGCACTTGCCACTATGCCTGACTAATTTTTTAATTTTTTGTAGAGATGAGGTCTCACCATGTTACCTAGGCTGGTCTCAAACTCCTGGGCTCAAGCAATTCTCCCACCTCGGCTCCCAAAGTGCTGGGATTACAGGCATGAGCCATGGTGCCTACATAATTATTATATAACATAAAACCATGAGGTTAACATTGATGTGTTCCTACCATCTGATGCTCAGACCTCATTAAAATTTTGCTAATTGTTTCCTAATGTCCTCTATAGGAAAAATATTCAGTTTACTGAGTTTGTATTACAATGTATCTTTAGTCTGGTGAATGGAACAGCTTCTCAGTCTTTCCTTTATTTTCCATATGGATACCCTGTTCACCTGAGGCAGGTGTGGGCATTCTTTGCTGGCCGCATGGATGCCCTCTTAACCCTTTTTCAGCTCTAGCTCCACTGGGCCAGGCTGTCGAGCTGATACTCTCCCCATCCTTCTTGAGCCCCAGTCTTCTTTACCTCCTGCTGGACAGCCCTGTTATTCAGATGCTTCTCTCTCCCTAGAACTCTCACAGCCCATGCACGCTTGTTCAAGGCAGTTGTGCTCCCCATCCTGCTGGGGTCCTGCCTTCCCTTGCCTGGCTGCCTTCCTGTGTGGACAGGTTCCTCATCTACCTCAGGCTCCAGCATGCCAAGCCACACCGCATATGAATGTTTTCCGAACCCCACTACTCTAAATTCAGCTCCCTCTCCTGGTTTGCCCTTTCCTCTCAGTCAGATGGCCTTATCATTTTCAGATTCTGACTCCCTATACAGGGAAGCCCTTGTGTGTGGATACCCTCCTTACCTTGCACATACTCTCAAACTTTATGTGAGGGCACAACCCACTCCCCTCTTCCTTGTCCTTTCAGGTGGATGCCTCATCACTTTCTTAGAATTCTGACATCCTGAACTGTGTGGCTGTCCTAGGGATGCCTTCCTACCCTACTCATGCTCTGGCATCTGGCCGGAAATTGCCCTTTCTCTACTCCTTGTAGTCCACACCAGTGTGATTGCCTTCATCATCCTACACATCTTTGGCACCCCAGGCTATAGATCTCTCCTATGTAGATACCTTCTGGCTGGGCTCTATCTCCCCTTTGCAGGGATCCCTTCCTTACCCTGCTCAGGCTCTGGTTTCCATGCCTGGCTAGTCCTGTGGTGGACACCTTTCTCATCTCTTTGAGCTTTGATGCCTTGTTGCTCCCCTGTATGGATATACTCCTCACTCAGCTCAGGGCTCTGCCATCCTACTGGCTGCTGCACCTTCTCCCCTCTACCCCTAGTGTGGGCTCCTACCTTGCTTAGTCCTATCTGGTAGCTTTATGAATTTTCAGGAAGGGAGGAGGAACAGAAAAAGGAAAAGAGCTTCACTTCTTTGTTTAAAAAAAATGTTAATAGCTTTACCGAGATACAATCCATATACATAAAATTCATTCAAAGTATACCAAAAATCTGGATTTTTGTAGACTGTGTTGAATATGTAGATCAACTGTGTTATTACCATCTCAACAATATTAACTCTTCCAATTCGTGAACATGGGATGTCTTTACTAGGTCTTCATAATTTTTTTAAAGATGTTTTGTAGTTTTGGTGTTCAAGTCTTAGACTTCTTTTGTTGAATTTATTCCTTATTATTTTATTATTTTTGATGCTGTTCTAAGTGGAATTGTTTTTTAAATTTCATGTTCATATTTTTCTTTATTAGTGTATACAAATACAGTTGACTTTTGTGTACTGATTCTGTGTCCTGAAATCTTGCTTAATTTGTTTATTAGCACTAATACTTTCCTTGTTGATTCACAGGATTTTCTATATATGAGATTATGTCATTTGTGAATAGGGATCAGTTTATTTCTTTCCAATCTCAATGCCTTTTCTTTCTTTTTCTTGCCAAATTGCCTCAGCTAGAACCTCCAGTGTAATATTGAATAGAAGTTAATAAAGCAGGTATTCTTATCTTGTTTCTGATCTTAGGGAGAAAGCTTTCATTCTTTTAGCATTAAGTGTGTTGTTAGCTGTTTAGTATAGATATAAATATTTTTGCTTATCAACTTCTCTCAGTTTCAAATCATAGTCATTTTTGTATATAATTCATGTGCCAGGTACTGTTTACTTATATAAATACTTTTGAAAGTGTTAACAAGAAAAATTAAACTTAGAACAATTAAAGAAAAATTAAATTTATGCTAGAAAGTATTAAAGTAAAATCCTACTTACATATAATATCATCTGGTTTTATATTTTTTCTAATAAAATTATTTTGGCAGTAATCAAAAGCGTGATAATGATGAGAAAATGAAGACCTAAGTATTTTTATTAGCATAATAAAACTTAAATCTCATAGAAGGAAAGTGAGAATGGTAAGTAAAACCACTGACTAGCACATGACACATAAAAGGCATATAACAAATTGTTTGTTATCGTAAATGTTTGCTTTACAACTTTAGAGTTTTACTACGTGACTTTAAAAAAGAGTGTTTACTTTAGTTTTATTTTTTTCAGAGTACCTTCAAGTTTAAATCTGAGAGTGATATTCATTTGGCAGAACATCATAAACAGGTTCTGTATGATGGGAAACTTGCAAGTAGTATTGCCTTTACATATAATGCTAAGGCCACTGATGCTCAACTCTGCCTAGAATCATCACCAAAGGAAAATGCATCGATTTTTGTACATTCCCCACATGCTCTAATGCTCCAGGTGGGTGAATAGTGGCTTAGTTTTCATGTTCTTGTCATCAATTGACAGTATCTTAATTTTATATATTAAACATTGCTCACCTATAAATCTGTAATTGCTGGGTTTTTTTTTTCTTTTTTGGTTTCCCCCCTCTTAATTAGAGCTTTTGCCTTCTGTGTTTTCTGTAGCAATGTACTTTATCTTGGCCTTGTCTCCGTAGTAAGAAATGCGTCCTATCTATTATCTTGGATATTCTATGTCCTTTGAAATAAAATAGATTGATTAATTGAACAGATATAAGAGATATAAACATATACTTTGCTTTAAGAATGGTACTCTGTAACATAAAATACCTGAGTGTCTTTAAATCCATTAATAGTATTTTTTATTTTAAAATAACTTTGTATTTGAGCTTTGTATTTTTAGTGTAAAGATCTCTCAACTTAAGATTTAAAATTTAAAAGTGATTAGCAAAGACACTTCCATTTTTTTATGTCTGTCAAAATTTATATAATTGAGGGCTTTTGAAATATCAAACTATGTTTAATTTTCTTATAAAGATATTTGGAACAAGGAAATAGTGATGAAAATTGTGCTATAGAAGTTTAATAAACAATTTTGTTTTTGAACACAGGATGTGAAAGCTATAGTAACACATTCAATTCATAGTGCAATTCATTCTATTGGAGGGATTCAAGTGCTTTTTCCACTTTTTGCCCAACTGGACAATCGGCAGCTCAATGACAGTCAAGTGGAAACAACTGTCTGGTAAGTTTTCTTTGAATATTGAAATTGCTGATATTTTATACACACTTAGGTTATGCATGATATACTCAGTGCTGTGTACATGTATTGTAATATTTGGGTTTTGTCTTTGAAGTGTTAATAAAGAAATTTTTTTAGAACAAAGGCAGATATATATTTATACCATATAAAAGAAACCTTGACACTTAGATTTTTATAACCATAAAGGAATGCCTTCCTTTGTTAATAAAAAATTTTTACCAAATATACCATAGTGATTATAATATATAGTTGAGGAAGAATGTTAATCCTGACCTAATCCTTTGCAAATACTCATAGTTTGAATTGTCCATGAAATCCTGTCACGTTGAAGAAGATTACTAGAATAAAGTTTATTCACAATAATAGTATTTAATAACAGTTATATACTTATATACTTTATATCTTAAAGAGTGGTATTATTTTCTAATGCTTTTATGATACAAGACAAGCACAATATTAATTGCCATCAACTTTTATTTATATATAATTTATGTTTGAGGACCCAAATCTAACCAGTGGCATATCCATGTTTATGTAAAAATTAAATATCTTCTAATGAGGTTGGTTTCATGTGCAATTTTTATAGCTTCCTTTATTTTTATTAAAAAATACCTTTTGCATCAGACTCATTTAATATTATATCTTATAATCATATATATAAGAAGTTAAATATGAATTTTAGTAGCTATTTTGACTATGTACATTGCTATGCTTGGGGATGTTAATGGGCAAGTTATACAAATAAACATTTTTACTCCAAAAATAATGTAGGAATGCTTCATTAGTATGAGATCCTTTATGGGTTATCCAATTTTGAATTAATGGAAAAACTAATGAATGAAGGTATGGGAAAAATTTAAGGTCCAATGAATTGTAATACATTTTTTTCCCATATTTATTATCTAAATTAGCTACTAATAAAATTCTATTTTAGTATTGATAATACTATTGTTCCTATCTTGGGACTGTCTTTATGTACAGTATAAATCTAAATATAGATTTGACCTGTACCTTTACAACATTCACCTCCCATCTATGGGTCATGCTTTCTTTTATATCAATATAGTGTAAAGGCTGGAGTTTTGAAAGTGAAAAGGTTTGAAGTGAAAAGGAATCCTGAGGTCATGCCCTGCTGTGATATTACTTTGCTGTGGGATCTTAAATAATCTCATTGGGAGGCACATCAGCTTAGTGGAAAAATCAAACTTTAAATTCCAGTCCTTTACTTAAATTCAAAATGTTTTGTTGTTTATCATCTAAGTGAACCAAGACATGTCATGATCAGTAATTTAAAACCTAGTAAGTACTATGAAAAGAAGTTATAGATGAATTAGCCACTAGAAAACTCTATGTGTAATTTAGATATTTCTTATGAATTAATATGAACTACCTAATTTTTAAAACCTGAAATGGATATTGTTGCCAGTGAAGAGAAGATTAGGAAGATTATATAGTTTGAAATATTATAACTAAAATTATCACAATAATTTATTCCATCATGGACAGCTATTATAAAATCTTAGTGCTAAAACCATATTTAACAGGTTATGTGGTCCATTTATCCAAAATGTATGGTTATTTTTTACTCTCTGTTTTCAAAACTCATTTTAGGATTTATATTATATTTTGGTATTTAAATAATATTTATTTCATCATGGAGATAAAAGCAGTTTGAGAAATTAGCATACTATTTTCATTTTGACTTTTTTTTTAGTTCTTTTATATCATTCATCTTAATTTTTACCTGTTGTCACTGATTCTAACTTTTTCGGTGATATATATTATGTTTTTAGTTTATAGTCAATAGAAAACATATTAATAATAAAGAAATCACTCTCTTCTTTGATAGTAATACATAGTTAATTCCAAGCTACCCTGTAATTTAGTTATGTGCTATTTTGAATTTTTATATATTACCTTTTCATTAATTGTTTCAAAGCCCTTCATGTCTGAGATTTGCTCTTTGATAGACAATTGTGCATGTCAGTAATACAGTCTTTTGTTATTTAAAGTTTTGAAGGGGACCATTATAGAAAAGTATGTGCATCAGTGATATAGTCTTTTATATTTCAACATGTTAAAAGCAAGTCGTTAAATGGGATTTCTCCCTCTATTTGAAGAATACAGATTCTTGGATATGCAACCGTTGATAGAATTTCTTATTTTGTAGCTTTTTATCAGTTAATATAGATGAATAGGACCTTGAAATAGGATGTATCATCTTATTTTTAGTCGATATTAAATTGTTCCAGATGAAGGAGAATCAATTTGAAGTTTTTAAATCTTCCAGAGAAAATTCAATATACTCTTTTGGAAATCTGTTAGCATACTAAATATATGACAAAAAGTTACAATATTGTCTAATTTTTAATCACTTCTTGGTGAACTTGAGCTAAGCTCTAAAATAAGTTACTTCTCTGCTTTCTGTGTTTCAAACTGAAACATTTTATCTTTCATGCATTTTTCTCTACTAAATAGTCCCTTTTAATGAAACTTTTTATTGTTTCTGTAAGCCTTACCTCTTTTGGCACTACTATATCATTCTTACTAACCTTGAAGAGTTTTTACTTTATAGAGGGGATTTAGAATTAAAATAATATATTGGGGGAGTAATCTTATTTTCTGAAACCTTCAAAGATATCTTTATTTGTGTAGGAGAATTTTTGTGGTTTGGCTTTTTATGACAACTACTTATTATAGTTGTTATTATATGTGTGGACTTTCAAGTCAGACAGACTTGGGTTCAAATCCTGACTTTACTATTCATTATTAGTGCAGTTTTGTATATGTTGTTAATTTTTTGTGGCTCAGTTTCCACCATTATAAATTTGGAATAATATAATAATATCTTACAGGATTATTTAGACTAAATGCAATAAAATATATAGCTCACACATAGTAAGCACTCAGTGCATTCTGGTTTTAGTTATGATGACAATGAGCTAGGTGATTTTACTTGGTTATTTCTAACACTATAGTTTTACATTAAAAATATATGTCATCAATCGTAGAGAAATAGTTTGTTATAATAAGGCCCATATTATTTTATCTGAACTTCTTTCTCTAATGATGCTGTTTACAATAGAGAATTACTTATTAATGTAATTAAGTAGGGCATATATTTTGAATTTCAGTTGTGATGAAAATTGGTTTTGAACCATCTATCCATTTTCTAGATGTAGTGGCTTAAAATTAAAGGATGTGTTAATTCAAGTGTAGAAGTCAGTACCAACTCAGAAACCTGGAAGAATTTAGGATGATTTCTCTTTAGTTGGTTTTTGGACTTAGCTACTCCCTTAGCATTTAAACCTCCAGGAATTTTCCTTTTCTTTTAAAACATAATTAGCCTTTATCATGGTACCAAAAAGTTAAGCAACAAAAGTAGTAGATAATATTATTGAACCAAGTGAAATAGCTTGTGATAACATATATAGTATTTTTGAGGTGATCTGTTTTTGAATAAGTAAATTAGACCAGTGTATAGTTACCACTGTGATTTCATCCTATTTATAATTATTCTCAATCACCTTGAGTAATTTTCTCCAATGATTAAGGCTATTTGGATGTTTGGTCATTCCTTGGGGACTAATACTATTTTATATTGGACTGATTGATGTCTTTTAATCCAGTGAAGATTTAGAGCAGTAACCAAACAAATTGCCTTTCACTGGACATTTGATATTTATTCAGTGACTAAAAAGTGAGCAGATGATTAATAAATTAATTCAAGAAACATAACTCCAACCCTGAAGTGATAGAATGTATTTTATATTTTTTGTCTGGGAATGACTCAATAAATTTAATAGAAACTTTATTTTCCTTTGAATTGGATGATTATATACATTGACTGCAAATAACATATCCTTCTTACATTGTTTTTTACTAGAACATATGTAATTCTGTAGGTGATACAAAACAAAACCTTCCATATTGTGTGACTTAAGAGAAGTTGGCTTTGAGAAAATATATGTTTTCTGGAACAAGGTATAAATTGAGTTTGGTGTATCAAACAATTGAAAGTACACTAAGAGTAGTTTTCACTAGATACAGTGTGATGTGTTGCATAAGTGTTGTTTTGGTGTCAGACAGATTTGAGCTCAAGACCTTGTTCTGTTATGTACTATCTGATCTTAGGTAATAGGAATGTTAGTGGGTGTGTAGTAGTAGTACAAAGTATTTATTGAGTACTTACTATGTGCTAGTCACTTTTTAAAAACTATGTACATTTTATTGTGTATATTTAAGGTATAGAACATGATGTTATGGGATACATATAGGTAGTAAAAAGGTTACTATGGTGAAGCAAATTAACACTGTCATCTCACATAGTTACTCATTTTTTTGGAGGGGGGCCAGAGCAGCTAAAATTGATTTAGCATGAATCCCAAAGACAGGATAATTTTATTACCTATAGTCCTCATGTGGTACATTAGATCTCATTAGATGTACTTGTTCATCCTACGTATCTGGTACTTTGTATCCTCTGATCTGTATCTCCCATTTCCCAGCCCTGCTGCCCCCTGTCCCTGGTGACCACTGTTTTGTTCTCTATCTCTGTGTATTTGAATTTTGCTAGTCACTGTTTTTAACTGTGTTGTCTTATCTAATTATCTTCTGAGGAAGAAGAGAGAAATTGAATAACTTGCTCAAGGTCACAGAGACTTAATAATTGGCAGAACCAGGGTTCTAATCCTGAAAGCCTGTCTCCATATCCCTCGCTCTAAATGTAGATCTCAGGTGATCTGTGGATTACTCTGAGAATCA
Organism: Daubentonia madagascariensis; assembly: GCA_023783475.1. NCBI lineage: Eukaryota > Metazoa > Chordata > Mammalia > Primates > Daubentoniidae > Daubentonia > Daubentonia madagascariensis. The sequence goes on from JAKFHU010002220.1 coordinate 7,764,631, forward strand.
CTTTTTCCAGCTGTGGAGTGATGTTAATAATGCCAACATTATCTGATTGTAATGTGAATTTAAATAAGTACATGTAAAGTAGCTATCATAGTGTCTGATACATAGTTGGCATTTAATGAATTTTCTTTCTACTTTCCTCAGTGAGTTCTAGATAGTCTATTGATGGGATGCAATTTTTTTATTACTAAAATTTATGTTTAGTGTTATTATAAACTGATAATTTTTATAAACTAAAAATCAATTTCAAGTGATAATTTAAATGAATTCTTTAAAGTAATAAATTTTGGAAAATTTTTGCTTTTAATTATGAAAGGACATGTTGTTTGATAGACTAATTGATAGAATATAAGATAAAATAAAATTTAGAGAATCCCATAAAGTATTTATTTCAATGATCTTATATAAGGAATGCTCTTGTAATGTGACTATTTATGACTCATTAATTTGTTTACTGAACTATAATCACAATTTATTTTTCTTAAAATTATCTTGCTAGCCAAAGTTATTCCTGTAATTAACTTGAATTTTACAGCCACCCAATAATTAGAAAGCCCCTTAAAAATTAGATATTTCATTGTAATGTCCTGACTAACACGATTATCATATGTAAAGCACCAAAATTACCTGGAAAATTTAAATATTTAGGTGTCTGACTACTTTAACCAGATTTCCCCAACACTTAGAAGTGATATAAAAATGCTTTATCTGACCATGTTCCCTGATTTTTAGTTTGGGAGAAAATGCCCATTTTATTACTTACTTAAAAAGTGATATGTGATTGCTTAAAATAGGCAAAAGAAGTAGAATCAGTACCTGTTGATAATGATTGTTTCTCTTATGGAGAAACAATCATATGGAGGTTGCTGTTCTTATATATAGAATATAATATGAATTTAACTTCCAAAAACATTTAAAATATTTTTATCAGGCTATGGCTTATTCAATTATATTTTCTTTGTATTTTTTAGATAAAAATGCATAATACTTCTTAATATTTATATTTGTTTCCTTTTTAAAAAATTACTATATTTGTAATGAAAACATTCTTTGAAGTGAAACATAGACAACAGTACATTCGATGTACATATACTACTACTATTAGAAGAGAAAAACTAAGTAATTTGGTTAGTGAGATTTAACTAGAGTAAAATGAAATTTATATTGAATTCACTGTGCAAACTAATTTGTAAAGAGTAAAAGATAAAATACATTAAGTATTCTGTCTGAAACACAGGAAAATTATAATGTAATGTTCAAATAGCTTTCTTTTTTTTTGTTCAGGTAATTCCTTTTTACTCAATGGAGTCTTTATATAAAAAAATCTAATAATACACTTTTTACAGCACATCTAGCAATTTAATGAGTTTGTCACCTGTTAGCAAGAAGGGACATTTCATTTTCTTCTGGTTTTATGGCTTATAATTCATTGAATTATCAAAAAAGCTGTTTTTCTGTAGTCCATTTTAAAGCATTTTTCTTAATAAGTGATTGCTTTTCTCCAATAATTTTTTCATAAAAAGTTTTCTTTTAAGTTTAGTGACTTCCATTTTTAATACTACACTACTTTGTGTTGTTTGTTTTTCAACACTTAATTTTGCTCTGTAAATTTTCCTCTTCTCCAATACAAGGCTTTTGCTTTATCTTTGCCCCCCTACTTCCCCCGCCTCTGCCAAAAAAAGACACCTTTTTTGTAATAAAGTTAACTACAAATTTTCTTTGCAGAAATGTTGGCAATCATGGACTCATCTTCACTAAACTTATTACCTCAATTTTCCTCTAGTTTGCATTTTCACATTCTCTGTCCTTCAATATTTCAGTCCTGTATCTTGTTACAGAAGGTATTGTTACTTTACTCATGCCATAACTTTCATTTCTTTTAACTTTTCTGTTTTATATTTCATTTAAAAAGAAGTAAGGTAAATTGCTTCATTTATTTTGATTTATGACAGTCATGCAAGTATTAGTTATATCAGTAAAAAACTAAAATAAATGTTATTTTCCTTTACAAAGAATATTGCCACATGCCTGAATATTCATAATTTACTCAGAAAACCAGAATATTTCTAACAGAAAGTGGCTGTAATAAATACTAAGATTCTCACAAGTGTTTAGATTCTCTTTCCTTTTCTCCCAGGGCTAAGATGTGATGACCATAATGAGCAATGGATGGAATTTTAAAGAAAAGAATTAATAAAGCATCATCAGGATATTCTAGTTAATTTAGTATTGTAATTGTATTGGCTTTTATTTCTAATAGTACTTAGTTTTGAGGTCCATAGTCTTATTACTTAGGCTGACAACTTCCAGTGCTTTTCCCCTAGCTTGCCAAACATTCTCTAGTTTAGATGTATGAGCCTAAATAAAAGGCTAAATAAAAGGCTCATGCATCCAAACCACTGATGGACTATTTCCATGTGGAAAATATCTCAAACTCAACATGACCCAAATAAAAACTCAAAAACTTCTCCTCTGCCCCATTTCTATTGCTTTTGACTTTCTGATTTTACTGAGGAATGTTGTCTTCATCCAGTAACTTAAGTTAGAACCCCAAGAGAACTCATCAGTTGTTTTCCTCGCTTTGTGTTATTAAAATATTAACTGTTCCTATATTTCCCACATATCATGTTAAGCTATTGATATTACCTCTTAAATACTTCCCAAAACTACCCTTTCACCTCCATCCGTATCAGCACTGCCTTAATTTAGGTTCCCATTATTAATCACTTCAGCTAGGATAAATCCAGTAATTGGTGTAGCATTTTTCATTGGCTAGAAGAGTTATCTTTCTAAAATATGAATCTAATTATTTCACACCTGTGGTTATTCACTGGTTTCCCATTGCTCAGAACAAAGTCAGTGCCTCTTAGTTAGGCTATTAATAATTTGGTCATGCCTATAGCTGTTCTCTAGTCCCATTTCTTGATAGTCTTTTCAAACCCAAATCCGTATATATACAAAGAGTGCAAATGTTAGCAAGTAAGGAAAATGAGTGGGAAATGCTCTCAGTGACATACTCTGGAATGTGTATTTATGAATAAAAGGTGCTACGGATAGGAAGAGCCTCAGTAAGAATGTATAGGTGGGGAATGTTTCCTGCAATTCATAGATTTATAATGTCAGCAAATTGGGGTGTTCATTTAACAAGATCCTCCATTTAATGTGTCTTGGATTCTTACTACAATAAGCCTGCTAAATAAAGGGTAAGGTATTGGGGTGCTAAATAAAGGTTAATGTGCACTTAAGGCTGGCTTCCAGCTTCAGTATAGAGATGTGGTGTCTGTCATCATGCAAAAGGACAGTGAAAAGAGCCATAGGCAATCTGTACACCAAACAGCCAATTGTCTTCTGACCAATACCCTATTTGTATTGATCTTGTTTAACAATGAGCACAGAGAAACGTATCAGCATAGCATTTATATTATCCAGCATTTGCTAGCTACAGCTACAGTAACAGACAACTTCAAAATCTGGTAGCTCGTAAAACAACAAAAGTTAATTTTTTGCTCATGATTGGTTGTAGCGCTGTTCACTGTGTCTTCCCATTCTGGGTACTAGATTGAAAGAGTAGCCCTGATCTGGAATATGTCCTACTTGTGACAATGGGGAAGAGCAAAAGTCTAAGCCAACCGATCCAATAGCTCGTGTAGCTTCTGTTCAAATAAGATGAATGTTATATTCAATCTGCTAGCCAAAGAATGACCAACCAATCCCAACTACAATTAGGGGGGTGGATTGGAAAATATATTTCATAGAAATGGCAGTAGAATTCAAGTCTCTTGATAATGGGCAAGGATTTATAACCATCTTATTGAAATGGGCAATAATGGGCAATAATAATGCAATCTCCCATCGGCCCTATGAAAAAGTATTACAGTGCATGCGAAGGAAACCCACATCCTAAAGATTTGGGGCAAGCTGGCTTCTAAATATTATTTACTAGGAGGAATTCAGAAGAAAATTTTGGTGAAATGAAAGAAAAAATTTATCTTTTATGAAATAGGAGAATACCATAAGACTGACATTAAGAGACAGTACTGTCAGAATTTAGAGATGATGACCAAAATCTAAATTTTAGATAAGCATTTTAGAAGATTCTGATATAAAACCAGGTATGAGAAACAAAGAAGAATGTTTTTGTAAATCCTTTAGTTAATTCCAGTTGAATTAAGAACAGTGTACATCTCTTCTTTTGGATTTACTGGAGAAAGTAAAAATAAATAATACACATAGAAAAATACAGAAAACAAAGGAATGGAAATAGAGCCACAAAACAGGAGTTAATGTAGGCCATACAACCTAGTTTTACCATTAACTGTTAAAAGATAGGAACTTACATATTCACTCAACAAATAAAATTCAAATGTGTGAGCTTTAGAGAGAAAATGTCTCATTTAAAACAAAGTGACAAAATACAGGTCACAGTTTTTGGTCTGCTGCCGTTTAGCAGTTTTTTTTTTTTTTCTTAGTATCATAAAGTGTGGATATTCTGTCCTATATAGAATGCATAGATGATATCTTTTAACCTAAGAAAGCACTTATTTCTCATTTAGTGGCTATAATAAAATCATTTTAGTTAAACTGCATAGAAATAGTATAAAGTAGTGCACCGTTTTTATTATATTTTATCTAGAAAGTAGATTGGGTCATTAGTAACCTATTCTAAAATGTTCCTTAAAATTTCACTTCTTTCATGGATTGGGAGCCCTCTTACAACCACTTATTTTCACTTAATTTGTACTTTTTAATACTTTTCCCATAGGAAGAGTCAGGACATGCTACATGGCTAGAATGATAAATTTTCTATAGCATCAGCTACACTAATCCTTTGTTGGGAAATTTAAGTAGACTCTGTAATAGCAACGTTTGAGTGTAGCTTAAAGTATGGGTACAGATGATTGTTTCTGTCTGCACTGTGCAATTTTCAGAACGATACAATTCTCCTTTTTTGGTCATTGCCTGATGCAGAGGAGGTACCTTCAAATTCTTTTTTTTGAGAGAGTATAGGTATCAAGTACCATATAAAGTTAAAAAAAATTGTTTAGTTCCATATCCAGAACATGCAAGTAATTTTTATCCCTCTGTAGTTCAACTGTCATACATATTATTTCAGATGACATCATTGGAGATCTCTCCCTTGGTGGCCTATAGTAATAGACCTAGAAACATCAAAGTTCTTTGCAGGATCACTTTGACATTACTTTATTGGGGATAGTAGTTGGTGGCTTGAGTGGGGTCCTATTTATCTGATGGAAAAAGAAGATTGAGACCTTCTCTGACAGACAGGTTATCAGCAAAACCTATGCCTTTAAATCTGTAATTTCTAGATACTGCTTACAAGGAAGCTCAAGCTGAAATTGCAGGGCAGGTCACAATAAGTCTAAGTTGGAAGAAAAAAATCTTTTTGCCAGAGATAGGAGAATAGATATTGTCCTTTTTGAGGATAAAGCTAACTTAAAGCAGTTTTGGTATTTCATGGTTATCTCTTGTAACTCAGAAAGCCAAGTATACTAGTTAGCACATCCTTAATGTAGTTGAAGGCATGATTGTGAAATAGGTATAGGAATACAAGGAATTCCAATATTATAGATGGATATCAATAATCAGGAAGCCAAAGGTAAGAAGTGTAGTACTGATTAGTTTCTGTGAAATGAATGTGTAAATCAAGCATGACACACATATTTTTGTATTTGGTGCCGAATATTTTTATAGTTGGAAATGGGACACAGGACTTGGTACCTTTAGTGTCTTATGCAGTAGTGAATAGGACCAGGTATGGTCCCATCCAGCAAGTTTCAGTAGAACTTTGATGAAGATCCAATATGAGACTGCATATCATGGCATTGATTATCCAAGTTTATTGATAGGGCTTCTTATACTTGTAAAAGGACTGCCTTGACACAATTAATTTATGATTTAAAACATAGAATGAAATATATATGCATAAATGCCTTGTAGTATGGATTGCTGCTGGAGGAAGTCTCATGTGCCTAGCCCTCAATAATTCATTGGGGAATAGCAGGAGTCCTATTTTCCTGGGGGCTGTATATCTCATTAGAGTTATGGCTATATGCATGTTAGAGTCTGATATTTGTACAAATTCCAGATATTTATTATTTTTGAAATCTATTTTGGCATTTTCTGTGATATTTGTGGTGAAATAATTGTTGAATTTGATCTGCTTTAGATACTTCCTTTTAAATTTGTCTTTATTAATGGGCAAATGTACTTTGAATCTGGGTATTAAAAATTTTTATTGACTGCTTTTGTGGATAGATAGACTTAACTATCTTGAGAACATACATACATATGTTGTTTTTTGAACATTTTCTCATGGAATTTTCTGAATATTTATTCGCGGTTTTCAGAAAGATGCACAAGCTTTCTTTTTAACATGCTTGCCTCCATTGTACATCTGGCAAATGTGGCAGGAATCACAATATGCATGCATGAGGCATTTGAGGAAAAAATTTGGAATATACCAATAATGTTTTTCTCTTTGCATGACTTTTTTTTTCTTCTCATGCCAACTCATATACAAAGTAAGGGAGAAGATTTTTTTACAGTATCTAGCAGCAATTTGTGGAGTACTTGTTTTTAAGAGTATTTTTAAAAATTAAATATTTATTTAAAAAAATATTTCCCCCGAAGTTGATGCCTGATCATATACAAAGAAATCTTAGAGTGTGCTGCTGGAGAAGGCTAGTCAGCACAAAAGTAAGGGTATGAATTTGGAAGTGTGGATGATACTGCTTTGGCTGGACCATGAACCTCAATGAACATCATCATATGGCTTTTGATCAGCAATAAATTTTGTAACATAGCAGAAGGAGGTTGTAAATGATGTAAGTCATAAAATAGCATAAAATAATATGCCAGTGAGATTTTTTTTTCAGTAGAGACAATGAATTCTTGTTTTATGATTGTGTAAAATCATGAATAACTTAAAAGCCTTAAAAGGAGTCATGGTATCATGGTATTCATCAGCGTCATGGCCAAAAACTAGACATTTTTGAAAAGCAAGGATATATTCTATAGACTGAGCATCAACTTTAGACATTTGGACAGACTATTCAGAAGTCAAAATGAAGCTTTCTGATGGTGTAACCAGAGAATCTTGTAGATGTTAACTCATTTACATTGGAGATGAGAGAAGATTTTGAACTAGGATGTTTGGTAAACAAGTTTTGGTTTTCATCAAATGGTCAGCTTTTTTTATAGCTGGAGTTTGGAGTAAAGAGGTTGGTATGGGGCACCAAGGGTAATATAATCCAGAGAAGAATAAGATTTTATATTTGCCAGGCATTAGAAAGGTACACTGTTTTGGTCTTTAGGATAAGTACTGAGGTTTCAACTAGCATAGTTAGTATTAGACAGGAATCTAATACGGAATTTGAAAAAGCCTCCCTCGCCATTGCAGCCATACCTACCGAATGTAGTCCAGAGAGGCAAACAAGCTGCTATGAAATTGAGGGGAAGCTTATAGTAAGCAATGGGTATTCCTTGTTCTCATGAATCTGCATTAGTACACCTAAATAATTCCTTACTTCTTAATGCAAAATAAGGTAACAGGTTAAATATAATAAGGAAAACTCAATACAGGGACTCTGGACAGACCTTGTTTAGGACAGTGATAAGCCCTTTCAGTTTTCTGGTTCTGTGGTGACAGCCTGACAGTTGTTATGGGCATTGAGCTATTGTAATATAACCCAGTTTCTACTGTCAGCTATAGCCATCTGTGAATAAGTGTGTGGATCTGTCAAACTATTTGGTCTGAGGGCATTATGGATAGCTTCTACTTAGGAAAATGCAAGTTATTATTCTTATAGAACTTAGTAAAAATTTGGTGTTTCCAGTATATTCTGGGTCAACTATACTGGAGTATTTGATATGAAAGATAAATAAGGATTAGATATTAGGCTGGTAAGGACAGTATAATGGAATAAAACTCTGAAATGTATAGTAGTATATGGTTTTTTTTTTTAAGTCTGGTTGTATTAGGATAGGCTATGTGATATCACATTGACTCTGAAATCTTAGTGGTTTTATACAGTAAAGGTTTGTGTATTGCTCATGTGACAAAGTATAATTTACTCAGGGATCTAAGGTTTCGGGTTCCACCCTCATATTTCAGAGTAGGCATTATTCATCATAGGAGGGGAAGAAAGAGACTAGAGAATTATGTGTAGGCTTTTCATTTTGTAATCCACAAGAGACTTCTGTTATTTTGTTGATTTAGTCACAAAAGGGGGTAGGAAATGTAGTCTTCTGTATACACAAAAAGGAGGAATATGACATGGGAATTGTTAATAACTAACATTGTCTCTAGCGTACTTGGTTTCTTAGCTGGTAAAATTAGTGGGTTGCAGTGGTTCTTAGTCAGAATTATAGTCCTTGGTTGTGAAAGGATGTGAAGATGATTGGGGAGGTGGTGGCATAGTGATATTAAACCCGACTTTAACTGGTGTTATGCCATTGGCCAATATTTGGGCGTTTTGAATAAGTCTGTCCCATTAGCATGTTGAGATCAAAAGGTGGGGACTCAGAAGAATTTTTTGGGGTCATCGTAGTTTGGGACTTCATGTAAGTCAGTAAGAATAAAATTCCAGTTCCAGTTCTAGGTAAGATGGAGTGAGTACACTCCACCTTGTTTCTTCTATTCAGTGCAAGAACAATACCTTACATGGATAAAATCCATGGAGCAGTTATGACTCTGAAAAGTAAATGGTAGCAGGTAGATTGGGGAAGAAGAGCAGAATTCACAGTACCTTTGAACTGGTGGTATGTTCACTATATTTTTGTCCCTCCAATATCCCCCAATATGAAGTAAATGCACTGGAAACCTGGAATTGAGCACCAGGGTGCCCTGAGAGAGAGCTCTGGGAGAAACCCTCTAGTTCTAGTGCAGAAGTTGCTTGTTATTTTTTCTTTTCTTCACCCTGTTCTCTCATGTTCCAGCCCTAATGTAATCTTTCCACCAATGGGAGGCCATAGAAGCCAGGACTCTGAAAGAGGGGTGAACATCCCTTTGATCAGTGAAGCTAGGACCCCAAGAAGGTGGGACAAACACCTGTTCTTTTTTTAAATCTCTCTGTCTTCCTGCTGGTGGACCCAGATGTGGGCAGACTTATAGAAGTGCATAGAAGAGTAGGGAAACTAAAGCCCTAGTGTTTTGACAGGAGAACTGAAAAGAAGAGCTCTAGAACTGGAAAGTATTAGGGATATCACAGAAAGGGAAGAATATGGGAAAGAAAGCTTATAATTTTTTTTTTTTATGAACTCAGCCCTGAGCTGTGCATGTGTGGATCTAGTCCAAATTAGAGATTGTAGCCAGTATAACAAGGTAAGAAAAAGAAATAGAAGTCCTAGGGTTTGGAGAGGAAAAAAATACAAATATCCCTTTCCATAGATGACATGATTATCTACATAAAAATCATGAGGCCAAGCATGGTGGCTCATGCCTATAATCCTAGCACTTTGGGAGGCCCAGGCAGGAGGATCGCTTGAGGCCAGGATTTCCAGACCAGCCTGGGCAACATAGCAAGACCTCATCTCTACAAAAAAATTTAAAAATCAGCCGAATGTGGTGGTACATACCTGTAGTCCCAGCTACTCAGGAGGCTGAGGTGGGAGGGTTGCTTGAGCCCAGGAGTTTGAGGCTGCAGGAGCTATGAGCGTGCGACTGCATTCAAGCCTGGGTGATAGAGCAAGACTCTGTCTCAAAAAAAAAAAAAAGAAGTTATCAAACAATTGACATACACATAAAACTCTAGCACTAATAAGTATAGGTCAACAACGTCACAAGATACAAGACTCTCAGACAAAAGCGAATTATATATCTTTTTATTAACTATGTGCAATAGGAAACCAAATTTAAAAGTACCATCAACCATAGCTTCAATAAAATTAATTAACATTAAGATATAAATTTCATAAAACATGTACAGGATCTCTGTGCTGAAAACTCCAAATCTCTAATGAAAGAAATCAAAGACCTAAAGAAACAGAGCGCTGTATTTTATTCATGGACTCAACATAGTAAAGATGTCATTAAATTGAGATACAGATTTAACACAATACCAATTCAAATCCCAGCTGAATATGTTCATTGATATGGCAAGGTGCTTCTAAAGTTTACATAGAATTACAAAGCAACTAGGATAGCTAAAACAATTTTGAATAAAGAATAAAGTTGGAGGAATTATACCTACCTGACTTTAAGACTGACTATAAAGTTAATGAAGTAATAAAGACAGTGTGGCATTAGCAAAGTGATAGAAACATATATCAGTGGAACAAAAGTGTCCAGAAATAGTTCCATACATATATGTACAATTAATTTTTGGCAATCTACTGGAGGAAAGATAATCTTAGGCCAAAAAAAAAAAAACGAGCCTTGACCTAAACCTCACACTTTAAGTAAAAGTTAATTCAAAAAATTAAGTCTAAATATAAAATGTGACTTCATCAAAGTTAAAAACTTTTGCTCTGCTAACGATGCAATGAAAAGACACGATACAGACTGCAGGAAGATAACAGCAAATCACTTATTTGACAAAGGATTTATGTCAAGAATATAGAAAGAACTCTCAACCCTCGACAGTAAGACAAAAATCCACCAAAAGCTTTGAACAGACACTTCACCAAAGAGAAAATAAGGATGTCAGAGGAGCTCATGAAAAGATGTTCAACATCATTAGCCAATAGAGAAATGTATATTAAAAACACTATGCAATACCACTGCACAACTAGCAGAACAGCCAAAATAAAAAATAGCTATGGTGCCAAATACTGGCAATGATGTGTGGAACAACTGGAACACATTACTGGTGGGATTGCTAAGTGGTACAGCCACTCTCGAATATAGCTTGGAAGTTTATTGTAAAGTTAAACATATATTTGCTGTATTATTTAGCCTTTCTACTCCTGTGTACTTATTTATGAGGAATGAATGAAAACCATGTTCACACAGAAAGCTTTGTGTGGATGTTTATAGTGGCTCTATTCACAATTACTATACTACACCTTAAATGCCTTTTATAGATGAATGGATCTACAAACTCTGATACATACATTCATACAAGGAAATACTACTCATCAATTAAAAGGAATGAATTCTTGATATATGTACTTACTTGGATGAATTTCAAAGGCAATATGCTAAGGTTAACAGGGGAGACTCAGAAGGTTATACACTATGATTCTATTTATATCACATTCTTAAAAACTCAAAACGATAGTGATAGAGAAAAGTGTAGTTGCCAGAGATTATGGATGTTGAGAGGGTGTCACTATAAAGCTGTTAATGGGATAGCACAAGTGGGTTTTTTGGTGTGATGGAACTGGTCTGTATTTTGATTGTGGGTTTATACAAATCTATGTATCTGTTAACATTCTCAAAATGTTACACCAAAAAAGAAAAAAAAAAAGAGAGAGAGAAAGAAAGAAATCAATTTTACTGCGTGATCATTTAAAAAGTAAAATTAACTATAAAATGAATAGAAAATTCCTAGGTATATGTAAAGCCTAAGTAATTGTTTTAGCTTTTATTGTGTGGTCAGCTGTTTTTCTATTTGTTTACTTGCATTTGCTAATTTCGGTACTTCTAGAGTATATTGTTAATTCTATTTGTTTTAAATAGGCAGGGACTTGCCTGAATGTAGAGACAGCACCAGGATAAATGACTGGGCATTTGGCCTTACTGCTGTGGCATGATTTGACCTTAAAGGACATTAGAATATGCGTAAATAGTTAAGATCATCCATGTGTAATTATAACCTGTTTCTATTTTTTTTTCTTTCCAATTTAAAACTCTTAAGTTCTCATAAGGTGTTGGGAAGTTACGTCATTAAATTTCTAAGGCATTCATGTATCCATGCTTACTATAGTGGTGACTGCCATTTGTGAAATATCCAGGAAATTTTCATAAAGGGATTAGGACATTTAGTGCATTGTGTAAGGGATGGTATGTTAAAGGTTAGGGTTAAACTGCAGTACTATTAGGCTTTTACATTTGAAAGTTTTTAGTAAATATTGAGTATTTTTAGTAAATATATGAAAGGACCTTAGAAGGCGGCTGTTTTGTTCTCAAACTATGTAAATTCTGTTACATACTATAAATACTAATATATAATACTACATCATAGGTTTAGAATTAATTCCTTTACATGTGCAAATTTTTAAATTTTGTTTCCTTTATAAGACACATTGACACATTTCAATCTGTGTTAGTTGTTTACACTTTGATTTTTTTTTGCTATATTTGTCAGAATAAAATAGGCTGATGAAACATAAAATTAAAATTTCTGCCAAGACAAAGGAAGGTATAAATGTGTAATAGCCTAACTTTTAATACAGCTTCTAAAGAATGCTCTTAAATATCCATGACAGTGGTAGCAATTGAGTTTATAAGACTGCCTGTCTTTTTATCAGGCTGAAGGAAAAGGTAGAAATTACTGAGGAGAGATTTCATGGCCAGGGGAAGGCTTAGTGGTTTCATGTGCTACCCTGTGTATTCCATTTGTCCTTACATTTTACTGTCTTGCATTTCACTGTTTTCCTTATTTGACTCTGCAGATAAATGTATTTTGTTTACTTAGGCATGTATATCCACTTGATGTCTATACTGATGAATGTGACTGTGTGTGAGGATTCATCTCCTACATAGACAGTAGTCTTTTTTGAGATCACATCTTTTTGAGTGCATTGTCTAAAAGTGACTACTAAATGTACCTGGAATTAGAAACTTTTGGTTTAGACCTCTCTAATGTTGAACTGTGAAGGAAGTTAACTCTTCTAACTTATTGTGATTTTTTTTTATGTCATTGCAAATTAATTATCTTGGTTGTGGACTTGAGTTGATTTCATTTACAGTTTTATTTCTGCTATGATCACTCTCATCTAGGAATAGTTTTGTACTGAGAGAAATAGTGTGGAAACTATGATATTAGATACTTTACATAATTTGAATCACCCTTTGAAAGATTTCGATGTATCTCAGTACTACCTTAGGCTGCTTAAGAGATGAAATCTTCTGAAAATATTTAAAGACTTTTTTCCCCCTTACTGATACTTTAAATCTTATTTGGAACTTGCTCTACTTAATTATTTTGCCTGTAGTGTTTCTCAAGAGATTAAAAACATCCTTTTAAAAGGGGGAGGATGTGTTGTATCTCAGGGGAAATCTTTAATTTTTACATAAGTTCTATTCTTAATAAAAAGGTGTTTGTTTAAAAAGCCATTCTAGCTGTGGTACTTTGCTTGTTTCAGTACAAGCAAATTGAATAGCCATTTTTTGTCTTCTAAAAGCTGCCTTTGAACTGAACTTAGGTGATATATTTATTCTTAATCATTTGAGTTATAAACTAGATGTATCTTTATGATATATTTGTCTGTAAATAACAAAAGTACCTTGAAGATAATAAAACTTTTTGGATTACATTACATGAGTTATCTATGTGAGTTATTTAAAAAGTTAAATAAAAATTAACAAAATTGATAAAGTTATAGTAAAATCAAGTCAAAATCTATATTTATATAAATTTTAATGGAATCTAAATGTAGTATATATATTTTTGCTAGAAACAAATTAGTTATGTTTATATATAGTTACTAAATATTTTCAGGTATTTGTGGGCCAAGACTGTTGTGGTATTCTTTAATAATACGGACCAGAAAGCTCTGGAGAGATAATAAATATGTGAAGTTATTAGAGGCATTATTATACTATTTCTTTTATTTTTTCCCTAAGGTTTTGTCCTTTAATATATGATACTTGAAATAAATATTCTTAATTGAAACTTATTAAGAATTAGAAAATGGTAATTATTTTTAAGAAAAAAACCAATAGATTATTAGCATCATTTTCCTTAAAAGGAGACAGGATTAAAAACCCTTAACCATTCCTGAAGTAGAATTGCTACTTATAGAACATGATATGTTATAGTACTGTCTATTGAAAAGTTTAGCAATTATATATCATGATGTAATAATCACTGCACTTTTTGTCTGTCAAGTAAAAACTCCTTTGAAAATCTATTCCTAGGTATTGCTATACTTTTCAAGAGAATGTTCTATGTTGCGTATGTTAGTTTTGGCTGACACAGATACTTGCTTTTTGGTTTATCCTACAGTATATATTTAGATCCTCTACAGATGAACTGATGTGTTCTAGACAGGAAGTGGTATGTAGGAGATATAGGAATGGGCTGAAGTATCCTTTATATTTGCCTTTGTATCTAGGGGAGTTGGAAATAGGCAAGAATGGAGAGAAATTTTGTATGGCAGTACACAGAATTTTGCAAGTTTATTGTGAGCCCTGCAGCAATCCGATGCATTTTAGTTACTGGTAAGTTTGTTAAATTACGTTTGAAATTGTACCTCTTCGAAGATGGCCATCTATTTACTATTACGTCCACCATGTCAAATATACCTTATTTTAAAGATTTTTTTTTTGAAAAGATGTAGCATTGCGTTGGGTTTTAGGAATAAATTAAAAATATTTTTGTTAGTGAATGTATTTGACTTTTTAATTGGTGTCATGGTTAATATTGAAGTGAAATTAACATTTCATGGATAGCATAGTCATGTGTTAAGATTTTGGAATAATAACAAAATTAATATTTCTGTTTTTGTAATGGAACTTTACTGGGTTTAGAGGTCCGAGTTAATTCCTTAGATGTTTGAGAATGAGTAGTTCTTCTGACATAAAAGAATAAGAAAATCCATGGTATCCTTGTAATTTTACATGATTCTACATAGGCGGGTGATTTATTGTAAGAAATACTTTTTTGCCTTTTTTTCATGGACCGTAGGGACCATTGTGAGGCATTTCTAGTTTTTCTTTTTGGCAGTGCTGATGTTTAGGAATTCACTTTCCTCCTAAATCACTATCTCAGGTGTAGGTAAGAATTCCACGAACAGATTAGGAAATGGTGTAATCTCTATGCATAGTTTTCTTTATTCATTTTAAACATCTAGGCAGAAGTGTTAAATGTAATACAGTACTTAAGCAGTTATTTGTGAAGTGGCCTTGACTATTGATTTGATTCATTTAAAATGGACTAGATTGCTTAATAGCTGTTCTTCTTTACAGAGACATTTTAAAAATCCCACGGAATTCTTTGGTAGTTGTGTTTTTCTTATAAATGTCTATTTGTGATTTAAGGACAAAGTAAAAGAATATCATTGATTTGTGATATTAGTTTACTTTCTTTTTGTTGTTTAAGGCTATAGGGCCAGTTAATATAATTGAATTTTAATTTCCTGTAATGAAGTACCTTACTTCCAGATACTATATTTTTTCTAGCTGATATAATATAGTTTATTAAACTATAAATTTTTATATTGTGATAATGGTAATTTTGCTATTGGTTCTTGTTATGAGACCATTTCTGATTTGAACAAAAATAGCCACATTATTACAGAAATGTGTTATTTGTCAATCTTATTGAAACCATAAGAGCTGGAATAATTCAGAGACTAGAATAACCTCAGATTCCTTTTGGGCTTTAATAACTTTAAAGTTTTCCCCATTACCAAATTTTCTTAATTACTTGTGAGAATGAGCACTTCTGCATTTAAAATATATTTAGAAATTTGTGGTTTTACCCTTTCTTATGAATATAAATAGGTAATTCAGGGTATATCATAAAACATTATAAATAGATATTATTTTAATTCCTGATAAAATCTGGTTTATAGCAATTTATTATAAACTACATTAAGCACGTACAATGAAGGAATATGTATTTTCATTATTGGAATGCTATATTCATATATCAGTGCTGCTGGTTGAAAATTTTTATGTGTAACTTTGTGAAGTAATCCATTATCAAAGCTGAATTCAATGCAATCATTTATTCTGTTTTGTTTCTTTATTCATTAATTCAACAGGCATATCTAGTGCTTAATCTTTGTCTGACATATCTCTGTGTGCTTTTCTGTGTTTGTGTATATGTTGTGTAATTGCCACTTTTTATTTCAATATTACATAAATCATTTCTGAGGGCATACTTGGACATAAGTGACATGTTACATATTTCTCTGGATTTTCTTTTAACAAACAAAGTGTTTTTGAAAAATAGATCTAAATAAAAAGTTTATTTAAAAATAGGTTTGTTCTTCCAAAGCAATATTATGTACATATTTAAAATTCTCTACAATAGCCTGTTATTCAAAAGAATATTATGATAAAGTCTTTATTATGAAAAAGTGATGTGTGTATATTTCTTTTGTTATATTTACTTGAAGAAGGAAATATATGTATGTATAGATAAACTTTGATGTTTTATTTTTAAAAAACCTATATGGTTATGGTCCAATTTATTATATTTAATTTGAAAAGGATGACACATTTTCTCATGCTTGTGAGAAAATATATTCTTGTATAATATGAAGTATAATAGTCATTGTCAGCAAAATAGAGATTAGATTTGAATATGGTTGTTTTTTTTGGCATAATAAAATACTGAAATGGAACACTGTGTTTATAATAAACATTTGATAATTACATAATGAAATTATCTGTACTTTACATGCAGTGCTACTCTTTTGGCATTCCTGGTTGAACTACTTAAAAGTTCAGTAGCCATGCAAGAACAGATGCTGGGTGGAAAAGGCTTTTTAGTCATTGGCTACTTACTTGAAAAGGTAAGTGATATGTATTGATGGTTTTATTGTGTAGCCTTCATAGTTGGACAACTGACAATCACCAATTATATTTTTTCTGTAGTTTCTCTTTCCATTGATGGTGCAGGGGTGATATTGTTTGTTAATTCACAAACATTTTCATATTATGCACTTACATATAAATATAGACATGAAATTAAACTGGGTGTTAGAACTGTAAATAATTAAGAAATTTTGAGTGAAAATAGAAACTGAAGAAAAATTCTTTCATATATTTCTATTCAAATTATAGGTATCATTTTCCTTAATTTTTTTCCACAGTAGTACTCCCTTTATCCCCAGTTTACTTTCTGAGATTTTTAGCTATCCATGGTCCAAAAATATTAAAGGGAAAGTTCCAGAAGTAAAGCATTTATAAGTTTTAAATTGTGCTCCATTCAGTGTAGAGTGATGAAACCTCATGTTGTCCCTCCCCATCGTGCCTGGGATGTGAATCATTCCTCTGTCCAGTTTATCCACACTATATATGCCCTCAGTCATGTAGTAGCCATCTCAGTTATCAGATTAAAAAAACATGGTGTGTATAGGGGGATATATACACATGTTACTATCCTTGTCTTCAGGCATCCACGAGGGTTCTTGGAACTATCTCCTATGGATAAGGGGGAACTACTGTAGTTGTTTTTTGCTATCTTTACATTCAGACTAAGTTTCTTAAACATCTCATTTTATTTGTTTAATAGGGTTACTTTTTAGTTTTTGCTTTATTTTTCAATTATGAGATCAAAATTTTTATTCTGTAGTAACAAACATCCTGTACTCTTTGTCCCTGCTTTTAATATATTTGAATATTTAAAGTAGCTGTCTCTAATCAGTACATAGTATAAACAATATAAATTAGATAGGTTTAGTTTATCCCATTTTGTGTCATTTATGGTTTTTTTTTTTAATGACTTCCTTTGCTTTAGTCACAACTGTACTCTTATGGTAACTAATGCTGAATTTCTGATTGTGGTCTCAGAAGAGTTCAGCTATTTCATGTGAGCTACTTTAAAAATTAAAGTGGGATTCCTGGAATAAGAGTATTTTTTAGAAGAAATATCTCTGCCCTTCATTAGCACTCTCAGACTTCTAATCAGTTAACTCTTTAATGATCAGCTGCTCTGAAAATGAAACTATTTGAGAAATAATAGAGATGAGATTTCAACTAAGAGGAATAAACATATTTTTTCTTGGGAGAGAAAATTGAAAAGACTTTTGGAGATAGTTTTTATCTCACCTCCAGTTTTACATCTGAAGTATTTGTGAACCTGTCTTTTTTTTTCTTACACAAATGCTGCTCTTTCTTTAATGATTGGTGATTGAAGAGTTTTAGATTATTAAGTAGATTGATCATTGGCAGCATTTCTTTACTAAGATGATTTTTTTCAGTAACATTATTAAGAACTTCATTAACGCTCTTTAGTTTATTTTTTTTTAAGGTGCAATACTGTTTTCCTGTGTCTACAGTATTAAGAATTGTTTAGGAGATATATGATAAGCTGCATTTAACATGAGTTCAATATTATGGAATCTATCTAACTCATGTGCATGACAGGATCACTGTTAGGACCTACCCCTTTAATATGTTTTCATCTCTTTACTGATGATTTATCAGCATAATTCTAAAGTGAACATTCTTTTACTTAAAACTTAGCTTAAAATTAGAAATATTGCAAACAGCCTTCAAATAAAAAGGTATATTGAGTTCTTTCTCTTTCTCAAAATTAATATTCTTAAAATTATACTGTCAATTTAGTGGATGCAAAATATTATTATCTCAAGATTTTAACTTGTACTTTTTTAGATTTTGAATAAGATTAGACATATTTTCAAACATATTTATTGGACATTCATCTTTTCTGTTATTCATGTCCTTTACCAGTTTTGGCTGTGTCCCTCCAAAACCCCCACCCCTAGGCAACCTGTAATCTACTTTTTGTCTCTATGAATTTGCCTATTCTAGACATTTCATCTAAGTGGAATCATACGATATTGTCTTTTTGTATCCGCTTTATTTCACTTAGCATAATGTTTTCATGGTTAATTCATATTATAGCATCTATCAGAACTTTGTTCTTTTTTGTGGCTAAATAACATTCCATTACATGTATATACCGCATTTTGTTTATCCATTCATAAGCTGATAGACATTTGTGTTGTTTCCATCTTTTGGCTATTATGAATAATGCTGCAATGAATGTTCACATACAGGGTTTTGTGCGGACATATGTTTTTATTTCTGTTGAATAGATACCTAGGAGTTGATTTGCTGGGTCCTATATTTAACCATTTGAGAAACTACCAGTGTTTCCCAAAGTGACTTCATCATTTTACATCCTACCAGCAGTATTTGAGGGTTCTAATTTTTCCACATCCTTTCTAACACTTGTTTTGTCTGTCTTTTTGATTCTAGCCCTCCCGGTGGGTGTGAAATGGCCTATCATTTTTTAAATTTGTATTTCTGAGATGACTAATGATGCTGAGCATCTTTTGATATGCTTATTGGCTATTTTTACGTGCTTATTAGCTATTTATTGATATATCTCCTTTTGGAGAAATGTGTTCAGATCTTTGCCTGTTTAAAAAAATTGGAGTATTTGTCTTTTTATTATTGAGTTGTAGGAAGATTTAAAAAAATATATATTCTAGATACTAATACCTTATCAGATACATAATTAGCAAAGGTAGTCTTCCATTGTATGGATCACATTATGTTTTAATTTGCACTTACCTTGTGACAATTTAGTTAAGCATATATTTGTTATTCTTTTTGTTACCCACTTTTGTTAAATACCTGTTCAAAGCTTTTGCCCATTTTCATTTGGGTTGTCTGTCATTTTCTTGTTGATTTGTGGAAATTAGATCTATATTCTAGGATATGAGTACTTTGTTGGATATGTACTGCAAATAGCTCTCTTTAGGTCGTTCACTCTTTTAATGGTTTTTTGGTAAACAGAAATTTTAAATTTTAATGTAGGTTAAATTTTCAGTTTCTTTTATGACTAGCCCATTTTGGGTCCTTATGTATTCTAAAGCCATGAGATTATTCTGTTTTCTTCTCAAAATTTTATTTTTTCTTTTACATTTAGATCTGCAATTTATCAGGAATTGAATTTTATATATGGCATGAGGTATAAGGGTCAAGGGTCTTTTTTTTTTTTCCATATATGTATCTAGCTAGCCCAGTACCATTTATTGAAAAGGTGATTTTCCACTGCATTCCAGTCTCATCTTTGCTGTAAATCAGGTGACCATGAAGGAGTGGATTGTTTTTGTCTTCAAGACAATGTAATAGTGTCCTAAGTTGCACATCTTATTAGTTCATCTTGATATCTAAATAGTATAAGTAGTATGTGATCTAGCTTTATAGTTTTTCTTCAAGATTGCCTTGGTTATTCTTGAGTCTTTGAATTTCCACATATAGCAGCTTGTCAATTTCTACCCAAAAAGGCTAGGATTTTCATTATATTATACTGTCATCTTTACAATAATATATTGAATCTTCCAATTTGTATACTTGATATATCCTTTTATTTATTTAGGTTCTCTTTTGTAGTTTTCTGTGTAGAAACTTTCTGTCTTTTTGGTGGATTTATTCCCAGATATTTGATATTATTCGATGCTTTTAAAATTTTAATTTTTTGTCACTGGTACATAGAAATATAATTGTTTATGTTGAAGTTTTATATGCCAATCTTGCTATTCCTCAATTAATTCTAATTGTAGATTTTTCAGAAAAATTTATTTATGGATATTATCATCTGAGAATGATAGTTATATTTTTTCCTTTCTACTATTTATTCTTTTTATTTTTTTCCCTTACCTTATTACACCATCTAAGACTGTGAGTATGGTACTGAATGAAAGTTGTGACAGTGGGACCCCTGTTACTCCTAACCTCATGGGCAAGGCTTTCAACAAATTAGCCACTAAATATATTTGCTATAGATTACTTTTTTGTATGTTTTTTAAGTCAAAATAGGGAATTATCTATCTCTAGTTTACTAAGAGTTTTCTTTATCATAAGCAGGTGCTGAATTTTATCAAATACTTTCTCTGCGGTATTTGAGATGATTATGATGTTTCTACATTTTTTTTCAATTTAGTGAATTACATTAATTGACTTTCAAATGTTAAACCTTCCTTATATTCCTGGACTCCCATTTACTCTTATATTCATTCCTAGTCCAATCAGGCTTTCATCCTTATACTTCCCTTAAAATGGTTCATGTCATTGTCACCAATGACCTTTATATTCTATCCTATGGTTATCCCTCAGTCTAAATCTTATTCGAGCTAACATTGCAGTTGAACATTCTCTCCTTCTTGAAATGCTATCTTCAATTGTGTTTTGTGACAGCTTCGTTCTTTGTATTTTTCCTACTTCGTTGGCCGTCTTTTAATCTCTCCTAGTAGTTCTTCATCTTTCTAGATTCTAATGATTGTTCTGTTGCAGTGCTTAATCCTGGAAAACTTTCCCCTTTTCTGTCTATACATTATCTTATTCTAATTGAGCTTATCAATTACCCTAGCTTTCATTATTCTGTAAATACTAATTACTTTCAATTGAAATGTTTCTCCCATTTTCAGTTCCCCTTGGATGTCTAGTAATCTTTATGAAATCTAAATTATCCAAACTGTTTGATTTTTCTCTCAAATTTTCATCCTTCACCCTTATTTATCTCAGTTAATGGCAATACCATTCAACAAGTAGTTCAGAACAAAGAAGCTAATCCTTTCTGACTGTACTTTTTTGTACTCTAAATTCAAACTCTCAGCAAATTATGTTGTATTACTATCAATTACTACTTGCTACTTACTATTCTACTCCTTACTGTGTTCCTTGATATCATCTTAATACAAACCATCATCGTCTTTCACCATTGATTACCCACAGTCCATTTTTCACTTGCAATCAGACTAGTTCTCCTAAAATTTAGCACATCTTACTATTCCATCCTTCTCAGAATGAAGATGTAAGTTTCATACCTCTGACACCATCTCTTACCACTTTCCTTGCTTTTTCTGTTTTAGCCACACTTGCCATAAAAAGGCTTCTTTGCCTTTCCCTTAAAAACTAAAATAGTTATTGTTATATTTTCAGCACCTAAAACAGTGCTGGCCTCAATAAATAGTCATTGATTGAATTAATGAAAAGCTCTTGCATGGTTGTCTGATTACCTGAAAAGAGTGCCTTTTTCACTTTTCTGAGATGAATGCTGACATTGTGTTATTTTTATAACACAATGGCCAGGTTAGTAGTATAGGTAATAAAGTTTCCATTTTTAATTTCTTATCAACTAATATCAAGTTACTGGTTAACTTTCACTTAGCTTTTACCTTGTTGTAGAAAGTATAAGGTATCTAAGTAAAGTGGTCTAATGAGAGACCTTTTTTAAAATCACTTTAGACTATTCCATGAAAAAAGTTTAAGGTGTTTTTGTTTTATTTTGCCAGAATATGAGCTTGAAGAAAACTTAGAGGTTATCTAATGTATTCAATAGGATATTTTAGGTTGTAGTTAATAGAAAATTTGATTCAAGGTAGCTTCAACATTAAGGGAAATACAAGCTAGCATAACTGAAAGTCTAGTGATAGGTGGCTTATCAATCAGTCTTGGCAGGAAACAGATGGCATACTCAACCTGGGTTATTGAGAAGAGTTTAATGTAAGGCTATTTAAAAAGTGGTGAGCATTGGTAAGGGAACTCAACAAGGTTTGAAGAGATGAAGGGAGTAAGTGTTTAGTGTAACTCAAAGATAAAGTTATTCTAGCTATAAGAGAAGGGCATCTGACAGGAATGTGGTCTTTAATAAAGGAATACAGTGTACCGACTTGAAGGGATGAAGCCAGGAAAATAAATGTCCCAACTTCATTTTCTTTCTGTCCTTTAATTTCTTGCTGTTGTCTCCAACTAGTCAAACCTAACTGGAACCCAGTAGGCAAGGGAGCATCCCAAGCATAGAAATAGGACAGGGAAGGTTGGAGAGCCAACAAAACATATATGGTAAGTTGTGTTTCAGGGTTGAGTTATCTGAGTCATAGTAATGTCAGCAGAGACTCAGGTTTTGTCTGTATCTCTGTGGTACCACTTACAGTGATGATTTTATGCTAAAGCGGATCTCCTTTGTGGTCACAGGAAAGCTGCCAGGGTGTTTAGTGCTATAGACCTTCACATCCAGTAGAGAGAGGGAGTTCCTTTCTCCCAATTACTGAGCAAGATCCTCCCAACTTGATTGGTTGGCTTAGGTCTTGGCCTTTCTTTGAACCAACAATTGTTGCTATGTGAATGCTAAACTTTGATGCCGAATCTCTGAACTAGTTATTGCCTGCCACCTCTCCCATCACACCACCAGAACAACAACAAATTATTAATATGATTGGATTGGGCTATTTGGAGCTCAACCTTGGAGCCCTGGGAGGAGCGGAATGGATATTGAGGATCAACTACTTCATTATGTACTTATACCAATTAAAATAATTTTACAGAGTTTATTTAATATAACATTATGTGTGATACATATATGTGTATATGTGTGTGTGTGTGTGTGTGTGTATAGAGAGAGAGAGGGAGAGAGAGAGAGAATGGTTTATGCAATAAAAAATGAATATTTCTGGCAACCCATTCCATTGTGGGCTGCTCTAAATGTTGGAAAGATCTCTCTTTATTGAATAGTAATTTCTCCATATAACATCCAATACTCCTATTTGGTTTAGTTAATTCTGGAATGGATACTATAATTGTCTTTTCTTACTTCTCAGATTCCATTTTAAAATATGGCTAGTCAAGTCACATATAGGGCTTCTTAATAATTATGTATTCCGTCACCACACAAAAGTAATGTCATATAGTTCAAATTGCAGAACTTGTATTTACTATGAGATTCACATTGTGTTTTTGCCTAAGATTTACAGATTTATAACTGTAAATTATCCAAATACTTTTTAAAGTAGCTTTACTTGAGAAAATGAAAGCAAATACCAAAATAGAAAAAATATTTTAAAGCCATCAATCAAAGTAAACACGTTTAAAAACAGAGTTGTATATCTTCTTTCATGCTTTTCTAATTTCTTTGTGTTTTTTTCTTACCTATTCTTATTCTATTCTTGAATTTGACACGAATTCAGTTAAACATTTACTGAGGAATTAGGGTAGGGATTGGGAAGGCAAAAGATGAATAAAAAGGTGTCCTTTCTTATATCAGGAAAGAAAGATTTTTGAATAACTGATAGTAATACAAGTAAGAAGGAATAAGTACTATTTAGAGGTAAAGGTAACATGCTCTTGAAGAGAACATTCATCTTACACCTAGTAGGATTTTGATTAGGCCAATAAAAAGACACAATTTTAGAAAAATATTTCTTAAAGATCAGTTTTATAATTAAAAACTAACATCCGACAGCATTAAATGGTATGGGAAAACAACATGCACAGGTTTTTTTGATAATGTGGAAGGCCTCATGTGATGCTTCTATCACAGAGAAAATTTGAAACATGTTTCTAAATTATGAATTCCTCAAGTAAATATGTTCATAATGGTCAACCTGATTTTGTTAATATATTGCAGTTTAGTGTTCTTTATAAGCACATGGCAATTTTTATAAGGTAAAGTCTGGTCACTGAGAAGGTTTATTTAGTAACAGGATGTGACTGTGTTCTATTTCAGAGTTTTAAGCATAAGAGTAGAAGGTATGGGAAAACATCATGTTCTTGATATCATTACTACTGAATAAAAATGGAATGTATGACATAAGCTATGTGAAACTATAATTAATGAAGGAGCTGGCTGAAATTTTAAATAATCATTGACTTCTTATTTTAATTTTATTCCTTTACCTGTGAATAAAATATTTAAAAATGTAATGTACTGTATTTTTTTCATTGAAGTTCCTTTAAATATGGGTACCCAGTTTTTACTCAAAAATTTTTTTGTTTCCCTACCTTTAATAACTCAGCTATTTACTGGGATAATTTCTTCCATCCTTTTATAAAATTTTCATGTAAAGTTATACTCTAAGGTTTGATTTTAGTTTTGTAGGCTATTGCTTATCTAAGCACCATTGATATTTTTTATCAAACAAACAATTCTATTAATACAAAATCATTGTTAGCCTTATCATAATTTGAACCAGTTAAATGCCACCTTTTTAGTAAAACCTCTTAACCACCCTTCTACAAATGTTATTCTGTTCTGTGGTTTTTTCCATGAACTTAATAATCTCTAGCATGTTATATATTTTACCTTTATTTTTTTTTTAACTGTATTATCTGTCTTTTCCTTCCTTAGAATATAAGTTCTGTGAGGCAGGGTTTTATTTATTTATTTATTTTTTCCATTCTGTTAACTGTTCTTTCCACAGTGCCAGGGAACATGCCTGGCAAATAGTGAGTATTCAACATGTGTATTTTCTAAATGACCAGATGAAAAATCTTGAGCTCTACCTTTAAGGTAAAGGAAATGAGATACAAGGGTATTACAAGTTGGGGCAGCATGATGGAGAAAGCAGACGAAGCAAACTGTGTCCCGTGGCTGAGATTGGCCCAAAGAAATATTTTGTTTGGCTCAACAAAGAGTTGTTTGGTTTTGAATTATTTTCCTTTCAGTATCTGGAGTAGTTTTCACTGCTCTTCACTGTCTCCTACTCTAGTTCGCACAGTGTTGTTAACTATTTGTAATCATTTGAGTTTGTGACCTTTATGTAGAATCAAATTTTTTGAGTTTGCCCTTGTTATGAGCAGGGGAGGAATGTAGATAAATTATATGGGAGGTAAAAATTGGTAAGAAAATTCTGTCCCTTTTAGACCTTGATTATCTTATACTAATATTTGGACTTTAGTCAGTGAAGACTGGGAGAAAGGTGTGATGTTAATGTGTGCTTAGGGTTGAGTGGTAGCTAATCCTTTATCCTATGACTAGGAGAATAGGGATACTACAGAAAGGATCACTAGATGAGGAAGAAAAGATTTTCGTAGGAAGATATATTTTTTGACCTTTGAGTTTGAATTATGAGCTTTTATAAAGAGCGTTTTCTCTATCTTACAGCATTTTCATCTGAAATTATATTCTAGGGTAGCATTGTCCAATTAAAATATAATATAAGCCTCATGAAATTTAAAATATTCTAGGAAAAAGTTATAGGTGAAATTAATATATTTTATTTAACCTACTATATCTAAAATATTATCATTTCAATATATATTCAATAAAAAAGAATAAGATTTTTTACATTCTTTTTTTCATTCTGAGGTATAAAAATCCAGTGTGTACATACTGTAGCACATCTCACTTTTGACTAACAACATTTCAAGTACTTAGTTGCAACACAGAGCTACTGGCTACTGTATTGGACAGTGCAGCTTTGGTTTGAGTTTTGGACGGTCTATTGTTTATCTAAATACCATTGGTGATAGGTATATGGCAATGGCAGTTCAAAATTCTTGATGGGAGCACTCAGCATAGAGGTAGTGTTATATGAAGCTGTGGAAGCATAAGATATCCAAGGAGAGTATACTTATTGAGAAGAGAAGGCCAAGGAAATATTTTAAGCAAAAGATACTCAGAAATAATCTGAAGATTGTATAAGCCCAATGAAGACAGTATGTTCAGGAGAGTCATATCTGCTTTTTCAGAAACTATGGATAGGTCAGAAAAGTTTATACTAAGAAAAATGCATTGCATTTGTCAATGTGGAACTCATTTGTAATTTTGAAGAAAAGATTCAGTGGAATGACAGGGTCAGTTTATTTTCACTTTTATTCCGAGCTAGTTTGAGTCAAGGCACTTCTCTTTCCAAATGTCTCTTGGAAATGTATCATGTATTATCATGATAGTTATTTCATATTATTTTAATTTCTGTGTCTAAGATCTCTTCTTGTTTGTCAATTTCTACAGAAATGAAAAGAAAGCATTCTTATTCATATCTTTGTTTCTTTAGCTTGAGCTAATAGTAGCATTATTTAATCTGAGTTATTTATCTGTAATTGTTCTGGAAAGGACTTCAGATAACAAAGTATCACTCAAAGAAGTATCACAAAATTTTAGCTTTCTTAATATAATTAAAATTTTAATAACAAAGAAAATATAAAATTTTTATTTAATATTTAAACTATAGGGATAGCATATGAAAAATTCATATGTACTTATGCTAAGTCAGAAATTATACATTTGATATTCTGGATATTTCAAGCTAGAATTTCTGTTTTCTTTAGTCATCAAGAGTTCATATAACTAGAGCTGTCTTGGAGCAGTTTTTATCTTTTGCAAAATACCTTGATGGTTTATCTCATGGAGCACCTTTGCTGAAGCAGCTTTGTGATCACATTTTATTCAACCCAGCCATCTGGATACATACACCTGCAAAGGTATGAATGTTATTCTCATTTACTTTAGTGTAATGATATAAATGTTAGTTATGGATCTAAAGTATCCAGTAGAAAACATTTGAATTTTTCAGTTTATTATATGGTCAATCTGAGACAATTGTGTTAGGCAGTATCCAAGATCAAAATATTAAATATATAAATATCCAAATAAATAAAACTATAGTTAAAAAATAAGCTTTGTTTTAACACTGCATTCTGACATCATAAGGTGTGATTCATACCTTTCCAAGGAAGAGAATTTGGTATTCCATTTATTGAAAGACTAGGAAAGAGGATAGATAAGTAATTGTATCATGACCACTGTGATCATTTTGACTGGAAAATTGCTTTTATTTTGAAGACAGAATTTATATCATTACATGTAAATAATTTTTGTTTTAAAATAAATGGACATAAAATAAATATTTTCCTAAATATTACTTAAAATTCGTATTATTTTTCAAACCTGAATTTAGCCCCATTATATCCTAGTAGAAATCAATAATGAGGGATTATTTACTTATTTTTATATATAGAGAGAGGGGAGGAGGGGAGAGAGAGAGAGAGAGAGAGAGAGAGAGAGATGGAGTTTTGCTCTGTTGCCCGTGCTGGTGTGTAGTGGTGCGATCATAGCTCACTGCAGCCTCAAACTCCTGGGCTCAAGTGATCCTCTTGCCTCAGCTTCCAGAGTAGCTGGGACTACAGGCACACACCACCACGCTGGGCTCACTTTTTCTTATTTTTTGTAGAAATGGGGCTTGCTATTGTTGCCCAGTTTGGTCTCGAACTTGTGGCCTCAAGCAGTCCTCCTGCCTTGGCCTCCCAAGGTGCTGGGATTATAAGCATGAGTCACCATGCCTGGGATATTTTGATTTTGAGCTATCTTTTACAGTTTTAAAATCTCCCACTTACTTGGTTAGATAATGTTTAAATTCTGATATTTATTGTATTATGGTTCATTTTATTGATTATTGGCTAGACCCAAATCTGAAGTTTGTTCACTCTTTTAAACAAGGTGTTTGACTTTCCATCTGTTTGCTTATGTGGTTAAATTCCGAAAGTCAACTATGTACTGTGGCCATAGGTGAAGAGAATTTCAAATTACATAAACGTTTAGAATATATGACAATATATATTTTTTTCAAATATGCTGTAGCTGACTAATGTTAGTTCTGTTGCTATGAAGAAATATATATACCAAGAGCGACTGAAGTGTGCTTTGCTTAAGGGCTTTAGTCTAGTTGATTTTAAAAATATTCTAATCTTATCAGGTTAGTTTCCATTAAATTTTTGAATCATTTTAAATTATTTAATTGTCAAAAGCTATTAGTTTACCTTTATTACAATAAGTTTTATTAGAGTATTTTGATTGTAGGTTATTTTCTTTTTAAAATATAAATAATATTTGAGAAAAAGTTATTTTTAACCTCATAATAAATGGACATCTCTTGGCCTTTACTAATTTGCATTTAAATTAGAATTGAATGTATATTTATAATATAAGCACTTGAGATTTTTAAATTTATTTTAATGATGTGTTAATATTCTGTATTAGGTTCAACTTTCCCTATATACTTACTTGTCTGCTGAATTTATCGGAACTGCTACCATCTACACCACCATACGCAGAGTAGGAACAGTATTACAGCTAATGCACACGTTAAAATATTACTACTGGGTCATTAATCCTGCTGACAGTAGTGGTATTACACCTAAAGGATTAGGTAAGTACAACTTTACCACTCTATACTTGCCTATGATTATTCTATGAATACTGTTATGGTGAACAAATGTGCGTGATTGTGAAATTATAACAGAACTGTTTTCTTTCTTGTGTAGTAGACTGGTATATTGAGAATTGTTTGTAGTAAAGAAGTTGTTTAGAGCTTTACTTGACTAATTTAATTCTTCACTGTGTTTTCTTTCTTCTTTTAAGAATATAGCCAGTTTTTATAATTATGCAAAAATACATACTTACAGGAAATAAAATAATACAAAAGAAAAAAATTATTTATGACCCACACCCCAGGAATAATTACTGTTACAAGTTTGGTGTGTTTTCTTCCACTGTTTCTCATTACATAAATGTGTGAAAATATTTAAACATTTTTACAGAATTGATATTTACTCCATTTTTGTAACTTTTTTTCTCAGCTCTACATAGTAATCTAGAAGGATGTACCATTTACATTGTTTCTGAAGTTTTGATTCTATAAATAATTAGGTGATCTCCTTTATATATAAGCATTTACCTTCATCTTTGATTTGTTTAGAATTACTGAGAAAGAAGCTAATGACAAATATTTTCTGTTTTTTTTTCAGGAATGTCATACCATTTTATGATTTCACCAATAGTGAATTAGACTGTTTTTCCCAACATGCTCACAATAAATCACTACTGTAGATTTATAGCAATCTTTTGAAAAGAAAAAAGTAGCATTTTACTATATTAATATTTATATAAGATTTTATGTCTTTTTATTTTATTGATGAGGCTTTAATAATTATTCACACTTAGATCTCTTATTTTGTCTTTTTATGGCTTCTTCCATTGCTTTTAAGTTGATAATGCCTAAAATTTATTGAGTGTTGTGTTTGACATGGGTTGGATTTTCTGCTAGGCACTCTACATGTTAATAGTGTGTGTGTGCGCGTGCATGTGTGTGTGTGTGTATAATATAATTATAGATACATAGACATATTCACACACATACATAAGACTGCATCTCTATATAACTATCTCATTAATATCGTTCCCTTTTTATAGATTAGGAAACTGAAAATTGGTACAAAGTGGCAGCACCAAAATTTGAGTCATATTTATCTGCTCAGAGCCCTTGTTCTTAAACACTACACTATCTTAGAGTTTCCTCTACTCTAAACAAATCGTATGTTCACACAGATTAATTTATGTTTTAAAACATTAAGAATTCTCATTAAAAAAAAAAACAAAAAAAACAAACAAACAAAAAAAAAAGAATTCTCATATGCCCCTTACCAGATTTCCCAGTATTTTACATTTTACCACATAGGCATCATCATTTCTTCATTCTCTCTTTTTGTTGTTTATATAAACACACATACATATACGTATTTTTTCTGTATCAATGAGAATAAATTGTGGACCCCTAAATACTTTATTGTGTATTTCTTAAAAGGTAAAGTCACTCTGTTAAATAACCACAAGAAACCCATGAAAACCAGCAAATTAGCACTAATACAATACTGTCATCTAATCCAAAGACACCATTCAAATATTACCAATTATCCCAATTATGTCCTTTCTAGAAAAAAAATATTTATTTTACCTTGAATCTCAGTGGAGGATCATGTGTTGTGCTTGGTTGCCTTGTTACTTTAATGTGCTTCAGTATAGAATTATTTTATTATTTCCTTGTCTTTCATGACCTTCACATTTTTGAAGAATACAGATAAATTGTTTTTTAGGCGCCCCTATATTTGAATTTGTTAGATGTTGCTCATGATGTTTCCAGTTTTTCATTTTTGCAAGCAGTAACACGGAAGTCATACTGTTTCTGCCTCATTGTATCACATCAAGGAGGTACATAATGTTGAATTGTCCTTTTACTAGTGATGTTAACTTTAAACATTTGATTAGGGTGTTGTCTTTATAATGTTTCTTCATTATAAAATTAGTTTACTCCTTGGTAATTAATAAGTATTTGATGGAGAGATACATTGAGAGTATATAAATATCCTGTTCTTCAACAAAGTTTCACTTCTTTATTTCAGTTCATCGATTACTCCTGCTAGAATTAATCTTTACTGTGATGGCTGCCAAATCACAGTGCTTTCTAAGATATTTATTAGTTGGCATTCTACTGTAAGGAGGAACTTGTTTTACTCCTTCATTTATTTATTTATTTTCATTTTAAAAATATCAATATGAATTCATGGATTAAATGTATGCTATTAACAATTGGCATTCTTTCTTTGTAAAGGGCCGATTAGTAAGTACGTTAGGCTTAGGAAGTCATAAGGTCTCTGTTGCAAGTAGTCAGCTCTGCCATTTTATTGCAGAAATAACCACAAATAGTATGTAAATGAATGGGTATGGTTTGTTCCCATGAAACTTGCGAAAACAGGTGGATTGATGGATTTAGCCCAAAGGCTGTGTTTGTCTATCCTGAGATGTATCATTATTCATTTTGAAGCTCAAGATTTGGACAGTAGGACCCTTCACATAGATTCTTGGGTCTTTATGACAAATGTCTGTACTTTTTTAGTATTTTCTTACTTTCTGGCACAAGTTGTTCTTGGTTCATCTTATACTTTCCTTGTCCCAGCCCTGGAATTGGCCATTTTTCCAAGGAGCCCTGGTTTGCTTGGTGAATATGATTTTTAGAAACCAAGATCTGGGTATTAGTTGTGCTTATTGCTCTTTGGATGTCATTGCTTCTAGGTACTCTTGTTGGACAGATCTAGGAAATATGTTTATATGTATATATAAATATATGTATACATCTAAACTGATCTATCTGTATTAAAACCATGAGTTCACACTGATACATTCAATTCCAGTCCAAAACCACATGACTTAACCTAGCCTCAAATTTTTTATATTTGCACGTTTCTTCTTTGATAATGAGTAATCTGGCTCCCATTGTCTTTAATATATTTATATTTATTCATATTCCACTTTATGAAACCAACATTTTAACACACATACCATCACGTTCTTAGCTTTAACATTGTTAGTTATCTCTAATCATCTCCTCAGCCCTAATTGTTTATATGGCGCTGTCCACCCTACTGGCCTCTCCTGTCTCCTTGGCCCTGACCCTGAAGGTCCTGCCAGACTTAGTTGCCTTACTGGCTCTGTCAGCCGCTGGTTGTCTCCTTGGCCTCTGCTGCCTGAAGCTTCACTTGCTCAGGCTACTTCAAGGAGAGGGAAGGGAAGAGAACCAATAAATATATTGTAAAGAAAAGTGACAAGAAAGTGGAAGAGCATGTATTTTTCTTAATGGTTTAATTTTTTCTTTTACTTTACCATTTTAGTCCTTTGAAATTAATTTTATTATTTAGTGGAATGTGAGGTTCTGATTTGAAGTATATAGTTTTTTTCAATACTATTTTGAACTAAAATGCTTTCTTTTAAGGGCACTCTAAAGTTAATTGCACTACATTAGCTTTCATAGAACTATTATTCATGTATAGGCACTCACCTTGAGAAGTAGGATCATTTTGCTTTGACTGTGACTTAACACTTTTGTCTCTTAAATTATCTATGGTTCACTGTAAAAAACATTTAGATATATTAAAAATAATCATAGTATAGGTAATACATGTTCATGGTAGCAAGTAAAATAATACAAAGGTTTATGAATAAAAAATTAATACTCCCCCAAGTAGTCAGTGTTACCAGTCTTATATATCCTTTTACCTCTTTTTCTCTGCTCAAACAAGAGTGTATACACGCATGCACATAGGTGCTTCAAATTATAGTTGTTTCAAAGATTTATTTTGAATACATCATGAATACGAAATGGTATAATTATATATATAAATATTTATAATATGAATATAAATATAAAATGAACCTCATATAAACATAACCAAGCTTAAAAAATAGAACATTACCAATGAGCCTGTATTTACCCATTTGTGGTCACATCTTCTTTCCATTCCCTGCCATAGGATTAACCCCATCCTAAATTTTATGTTTATTATTTCTTTTGTATACTTGGGTGCATATTATTTAACTATGCTTTACTATTTTTATATTTATATATCTATTCCTGAATAATTTATTGTTTATCTTCTGTATTTTACATAAATGGTATAATTTATGATTTGTTTTTTTCACTCAATTTTATATTTGTTAGATAAATTTATTTGTGTTTTATTTCACAAAACATAGATTCATATCATATACGTGCAACCCACACGTATGTATATGTTTTTTTGCAACATGCTGCTTACATTATGTAACATATGACAATAGAAATTATCGCTAACATTTACTGAGTGCTTATGATTAAAATGGGCTAGGCACTATTCTAATGCCTTTGTACATGCTGATCCATTTAATTCTCACAAAATATCCCATGACAAGCAGCATTATTATTGTCATCCTAATGATAAAGAAAAAAACAAACCTGAGGCACAGAGATATTATAAAACTTGTCCAATTTTATTAAGTGATGGCAAAAATATAAAAAAGTAAGGAAATAATGTCTGTCTCTACTGGGACGGGAGTTTGGGAAGCAATCAGGAAGGGGAATGTGGCACAGAGCTGAGGGCCAGAGTAGGGTGAGGGCTTTCGCATGCTGGGTAGGCTGGTGCCACAGCCAGCTGTTAGATCTTCAGGAATTTTACGAGATGGTTGTTAAACCATTGGTAGCTTGAGATATAAATTGGGACCTCATCCCTCCACCCTAATGATGGTTTCTTTAATAGCCCACTAGTGGTTGATAGGTTTCCCTGCCAGGCTACTGTCAAGTGTTCAGTGTCTTAACCTAAAAAGTGTTTTTATATATGTTCATTTTATAATAATTCATTAAGTTGTACATTTATGCTTTCTGTATGTGTGCTATATTTCA
The DNA here is from genome assembly GCA_023783475.1 of Daubentonia madagascariensis. Taxonomy (NCBI): domain Eukaryota; kingdom Metazoa; phylum Chordata; class Mammalia; order Primates; family Daubentoniidae; genus Daubentonia; species Daubentonia madagascariensis. The sequence continues at coordinate 7,798,225 of JAKFHU010002220.1, forward strand.
CAATAAAAAGGGTTTTAAAAAAAGTACTACCAAGTGTTGATAAGGAGGGAAAAGTTACTTTGTGTACTATTGGTGGGGGCCAAAAAATATGGGTAGCAGGTTGGAAAATGGGTTAATATTTCTTTCTTATTAATAAGTGGAATGGATTGTTTGGGTGGTAATTTCCTTGCAGATGTAATAATCTGCATGTAAATATTTATTGAATGACTAAGCAGATGTCATAAATCATATGTGAAGTGATTATGCTTTTAAAACTTCAAAAAGCAGCTATATAAATCCTGGTTTCTTCTAGAAAGACTTAATGTTAAAAGGATTTTAAGGTGACTAGTTACATTTATTAAAAGTATACTTTATTATATATTATACATATTACATATATAATTTCATATTTTAATTTTTATTGCTAATTAGATATTTTGCAGTTAATTACCTTAATATTTGGACATTGTGATGGAACTGATACGTACATTTTAACTCTTCATACTTATTTTCATTTATTGACTCAGTAAGCTTACTGAATGCCCACTATAGTATGTATTTTGTATATACACATGACATGGAAGAATAAAGCTGCAAAACATAATTACGATAAAGAAAAGTGTTACTTTTTCTATCCTTTGTTATATAATGTGTGGGTGAAAATGGAGAGAGTCTTCAAATGAAGACAAGTTTACCTGAGGATGGAATAAATACTGGGAAAACTATTAAGTTAATAAAAAATAGGAAAAAGTATTAATGTAAATACTTGGCAATTATACATTTATCGATGGGTAGTAATATATTTGTAATTTTTAAAAGAAGTAATTTAAAAAAATTTCTTCTTTCTCCCAAATCTGACATTCAGTAAATAAATTGAAATTGCCAGAACTCTGAAAATTAATTTTTGGATACTCTGATATTATTGAAACTGTATAACGTGAATACTAATAAATATCGTAATTTTAATAAATATAATTATTAACGAATTCTGTAGTACACCAATATAATTGCATTAAGCTTATTTAATATCATGGGTTTTTCTTCTTTTTTTCTCTTTCTGTTTTATTCTAGATGGTCCCCGGCCATCACAAAAAGAAATTATATCACTGCGGGCATTTATGCTACTTTTTCTGAAACAGCTCATACTAAAGGTAAAATAATTTTATATAATTCATAATTGAAATATAATAGGTAAAAAGAAATTTTTGATGTAGTTTAAAGTCATTATTGTTAAATTAGCAATAACTACTTTTAGTTCATGAATTGCTTTCAAAATTTTGTAAATCTTAATATTAACTGTTGTTGAACTTAACTTTCAGTTAAATGCTCTTTGAAGTCCTTCATATTAGGGGATGTGACAAAAATGGACAAGGAGCATATGAATAAGAATTGAGCATAAACGTTTTATTCCAGAAATAATCAGTGTTCCAATATAAGAAGGCTTATATAATGTATTTTATTGCAGTAGGATTTTTTAAAGATTAAGATGAAGACAAAGGGAAAATAAATATGAATTGTGGGTTAATACACAAAAATTGATACTGTAAAGTCTTGTATGTATATTGTTCTAAGGAAAGAGTAAATGATTAGAAAATGGTATGTGAATACAGTTAGATGATCAAAAATACTAATACTAACTTTGATAGTGAATGTCAAATATGAATGACTTTAAAAATTGATGTAATTTTCTAAATTTTACTTATTAACCTGAAACAGGATAGTCTATAAATGGTGAAGTATGTGGGGATTTTAATTAAAACAACACTACTTTTAAGTTTTTCTTATTTTCTTTTAAAATGATCATTTTGATGCCGTTAATTAAAGTTTTAAATTTAGATTTAAAGGAAGTAATAAAATATTTTTTAAAAATTAGGATCGAGGTGTCAAGGAAGATGAACTTCAGAGTATATTAAATTACCTACTTACAATGCATGAGGTAGGACGTGTTATGGGTCTTCTGTTTTAATTATTTGATTCCAAGCTTTAGAATAAGATTTTAACTAAATATATGTGGCAATCCTTATTATGCAGGATGAAAATATTCATGATGTGTTACAGTTGCTAGTGGCTTTAATGTCAGAACACCCAGCCTCAATGATACCAGCATTTGATCAAAGAAATGGAATAAGGTATGATTATAATATTAGTATTATTATTAGACTTTAATGGAGCACATTCATCCTAAAATTACCCCTAATGTTTGAATAAATATAGCAAATCTTACACTTAAGAAGGGAATAAATGGAGAAAGCTGCTATAAATCCTCAAGGAAACTGATGAAGTATATAGAAAATGGTCTCAGGAATCAAGAAGAGTAATTAAATTGTTGTTGCTGTAGTAAAGACAGTACTAATAGTGGGTAGAGCAAATTTTTTGCAAGAAGCAAAAGTAGGTGTATTTCAGCAAAAGAGGACATAAGAATATTGTGTGATATTAGGCCTGAGAGAGGTAGTGGCCAGATTTGGAAGGTCCATATATTGTTAATAAGTTTATATATTTTTTTCTATTGGTGATGGAAATTAAATAATTTTGAATGAGGAAGTGATGTGCTCAGATTGCCATTTTGTTAGATTTACAATCAGTAGTGTGGAACTCATGTTTTACACTACTGAGAAGGACAAAAATGATGTAGTGAGATTAGCAGAGAGATTATTTTATTCGTCAGTATTAGAGATGATGACTGAGACAGTGGCAGTGCAATGGGAATGATGGAGATGAAAGATGTTTTGGAACAAGAGGCCAAAACTAAAAGAATTTGAAAACTAACTTCAGTTATGGCGATTATAAAGTAACTTTGTAGATAGGTGAAATGTAGTTTCTTGATTAGTATTTTTATAAACTTAAACCTATAATTTAGCTCCTTAGGGATTTTCCCTGTGTATTTTTCTGAAGTCTCTACTTAGTAGAATGAGCAGGAAATCTAGGTTTTGCCATATATAACTCAGTAAATGTCCACAGACTGTGTTTTTTTACTGTGAGGTTGAATTATATGAAACTGTTGATACTTAACTGATTTTAAGTTATGGCAATTTCATATGGTTCAATCTAATAATATAATACAATTATATTCATTCTTCTGAACTTATGTCTAGATTGAACACCTAGTGTCCTTGTTCTTAGATACTGCTTTGTTTATTATATTTTCTGATCATTTAAGTGAATCACTTGAAAATAACCTCATTACCCTTGTGGAAGATATCAAGCTTAGATTGTCTAATATGATGAAATGCAGAAATAGAATTTTGAATTATTTTGACACACTGGAAATATCCTGCAAATGACAGTGCTATTTGGTAAGATGTTTAGGATTTTAAATGTATGGTATAAAAGAATTGATATAACACAACAGATTTTTATTATTTTTATTTATTTATTTATGTGTGTAGATATACAATGGCCCTAGGCATTTTTATATTTCAGTGTTAATCATAATTTCTGTTGACCCAGGGTGATGTCTTACACCTTTTTTTCCTCCAAGTCAAAGTTATTCTTAGAGAGTAGGAATTCCATGGTAACTTCCAATTCTGTATCTAAGTATAGCCACATTTTCAAACTGTGAGCTTCTACTTTGGTTTCCGAGATTATTTCTACTGTTGAATGTTCTTTCTTACGATTTGCTGAATACTTCTTTTTTGACATATATGACTTTCCTATTGTCTTTCATTACTGATTTCCTATCTTTTTTTTATTAATGATCTTGGTCCCTTAAAGTTCTGAAAATAGATTTCAGTGTAAGCACATATATTTAGGAATCTGGGATTTGAAAAAAATTATCTTCTAAGGAAAAAAAAAAATCACTCTCTCATAGCCTATTCTTCTGTAGATGAAATTTAAAAAGAAAAAAAAAGAAGCAGTATCAACATCTTATTTTCTTTTTTAATAGTATAAGCTACTAGTAAAAGTGAAAATAATGACATTAACTTTAAGATATTTGTTCCCCTTTGTAAATATCATTGAAATGGTATGGAAATTATATTGCGTCTTCTATTGACAGCTTTTTTGTTTAGCCTAGATTACTTCACCTTTAAAATACACCATGGCATTTTATTTTTTAAAAAATATATTTAATACAATAAAGCACACCCTAATTTTAAAGTTGCCATTGCTATTCCCAAAGAAACTTCTTATATTCTAGAATTAGTTGCAAAATTATTAATATATAGTTATCATTGTCCCCTTCTACCTTATAGAAAAAAATTACTTCTTTTTATTTAAAAAAAGATGGGATAAAATTTTTAAAACACCTATAAATATTTTAATGAATATAGCCCTGCTTTTGTATAGTATTTGAAGCGACTGGATAGGTTAGGTTATATATTAGTAGAGGCTTTTTTGCCCCAAATAACAGAAAACCTCTCAAACTATTTTAAGTAAAAACTGAAAATGTGTTTATTTAAAAAAAAGTCTCTTCAGAGTAGCAGCCAGTAATTGCAAAGCTATCAGGAAACAAGTTTACTTTCTCTACTGCTTTCTTATGACTGCTCCATTCTCCCTTCTGTATGTTGACTAGCCTCTCTGAACAGAAACAAAACATTGCTGTCCTACTTTTTAAAAAATCATTTCCTAATTCAAGAGTGTACCAATGACTAGATATTATTTCTCAGACCTCATTTCAAATTCTTAGAAAGGGGAAATAATTGGGTGGTTATCTACCAAGGATCTAATTAGCCATGACCAAGAAAACAAGGTCATCAAGTTCAAGTGTTGGGGCCAATTCTAAAAGAAGAGGGAATATGGCATAACTAAGCATGTATCTTAAAATTGAAAATTTTTGTTCAGTGTCTTGGGAGGCGGTACTTATGAACACAAATCACATTGTCCTTTTGAGTATATATTTGAGGACCAAGTTGAAAGAAAAATTAATAAAACATGCTAATTTTTAATTTTTGCAAAGGATTATAAAAATCTTGAAAGATATTTTATATTTCATATATTTATAACTTCTACAGTGTCCTTGTTTTTAATATTAGTCTTTAAAAGGTCACTTATGTATATTTTTAGGGTGATCTACAAATTATTGGCTTCCAAAAGTGAAAGTATTTGGGTTCAAGCTCTGAAGGTTCTGGGATACTTTCTGAAGCATTTAGGTCACAAGTAAGTTGATATTTTTCGTAATGAATTATATAAATATCTACTGAAATAGTGTTTTTATGAGTTTTATATCTACTGTAACATGAAATTTGACTGGAATAATATAACAATGGAAAATAATAGCTTTCTGTGATAAAAGTTGTAAAAATGTTTTGTAAAGTAATGTTTTATTAATAGTAGATTATGGAATAAGATCACATTTAAGTAATATAGTTTATATTCTTCATGAAAAGAATATTGTCCATTTTAAGGATGTAATAAAATAGTTTGTCAGAATAAAAGTACATATGGATATGATTTCAATGAAAACTTTCTAGATACAGGGAATACTGTGTATATTGTGGTCTCTCTGACAGCTGATCTTAGCCTTACAAGCTAAGTCAATATTTTATTGTTTGTTCATATTTTTTTCTAACAGTGGGGCTTTTTGATTACTTTTGTGACTTAATGATCCTATAATGCCTTCATTTCTTTCTCTAAATCCTGAATTTAGATACTTTTTAAAAATACTTTTCCTATGAGCAACAACTGCTGACTCAGTGATTTCAGTTCATACTATGTTGTCCAGTGCATGAATATTCTTTTTAAAATTCATTTTGTACACAAATAATCCCCAGCAAGTAGTGCTATCATTTGGGAATTACTAGATGGGGTTCCTTTCAGAACTTCAGAACTTCACTGTTGCCAATTGTTTTTGGTGCTTAAATTTGCAAGGAGTTTAGTGGTAATACTGATGAGAACTGCACAAAGTCCAGATGAAATATATCTAACATGCTGCATAGTCTAGAAGTTTAAGGATTTTTTTTTTCATTTTGGTACCAAATCAGTAGTTAAGAAAGAGAGAACAGAGGCATTAATAGATGTAGGGAATAGTTCAAATAAAGCCGGGATTGTAGGAAAGGATCACATACATATATGGAACTATACGTATTCTAGGTGACAGGATACGGGCAGTGAGAAGCACATGCACTTTTATTTTTAAGAGATTTGGATCGCTCATTTAACTTTGGTTAAGAAAAAGAAATTGATTCAGAGAAAGTTAAAAGATTGTAGCCCTATATGCAACCTCTTAAAAATATCAAGAAAGCACATTTAAAAATATAGAAAAAGATGAAACCTCACGGATAATGCAAAATTGAAAATAACAAGCAGTCCAATTCCTGTGTAAACATGGTTGTTTAAGATATCCCCTTTCCCGTTCTTTTTCTGTAAAATTCATAAGTAATGAAACGAGTAAAAAATGAAATCTCTCACTACCACAGCCGTTAGAAAAATTAGAAGATAGAAACAATTCAGGGACTCCAAGGTATGAGTATTAGCTGCTTAAAGATGCTAAGATTGGGTAAAAGCTGTGAAGGATAAAGAGAAAATGCAGAGAATGTTGAGAGAGTTCAGTGATAGAAAATCTCACAAAGTGTCACTGAAAGTACCCTTTCTAAAGATGAAAGGCTCACCTTAAGATGCAAAAATAGATACTTTGAAATAATTGATACACATACATCATGGCTGATAGCAGAATCCTTTTTGAGTCACATTGGTTTCAGAAAAGCAGAAAATGAATAACAAAGAATTACACAGATGAGCTATATTTGTAAGAAGCCATCTGTGTCTGTGGCTATAGAGAAAGAGACAGTTTTTGGACTGTGAAAGCAAAAGAGGTTGCCCTTGCCCCTTCTTTCACACATACGCATAGAAATCTCTTGCAAATGGCTGGTCCAGGAAAATTTGACTAACTCAAAAGAATTGGCACAGTGTCAGTGCATATGTATTGGATAAAAAACATGGAAAAAATAAGCAAAACTAGCCAGTAGATGAATAGCACTCAGCAGAAAAATATTACCATGGAGCATATATTAATTATGATTAAAAATTTACCAAAGTTAAAAAAATAAGAAATAAAAGAATTGCTTCTGAAAAAGGACAACCAATAAACAGAATTTCAAGAAGTCGTATCCCAGCTACTCAGGAGGCTGAAATGGGAGGATGGCTTGAGTCCAGGAGTGCGAGACCAGCCTGAGCAAGAGCGAGACCTGGTCTCTACTAAAAAGAGAAAAAATTTGCCAGGCATGGTGGCACACGCCTTTAGTCCAAGCTACTTGGGAGGCTGAGGCAGGAGGATTGCTTGAGCCCAGGAGTTTGAGGTTGCTATGAGCTAGGCTGATGCCATGGGTGACTGAGCGAGACTCTGACTCTCAAAAAAAAAAAAGAACCATCACATAATTAAAAATGAAATTGGAAGATGCTCAAAGAAAGATAAACTCTTGTGTCTAGCATAGTAAGGTATGTAGAAGATAAAAATGAAAACAAAGCAAATAATATATATAGATGAAAATATAAGAGTTTAGAAGGATTAAAAAGAAAATGAGTGATATAGAAAGCAAAAAAATTCTAATAATGGCATAAATGGAATCAAATAAGATACACAAAATAATAGAACAAAACAAATATTTAAAGCTGTAATTCAGTGAAGTCCTAATGTAAAGATATAGCCACCATTATTTAAAGGATATACTTTGTGCCAGAGAAAATTGACCTGGAATGGTCAGCATGAAGGTGTATTATTTGACTTAAATATAAGAATCCTTTGTATAACAGTGTGCAAATAATGGAAAAAAATGAGTCTGCCCTTGACTTCTCTAAAACCTTCAATACAGAAAACTGTAGAGCAACAATCATAAGATATCAAGTGAAGAAAGTGGAAGGCATCTTATCCTTTAAGTAAAAAGGGTGCTGCCAAATAATTTTTAACCATACAGGGCATTGTTTCTTTGAATAATTCTTGAGGAAATTTCTGGGAACAAACTTCAGCCTATTAGGAATGACTGGAGAAACTATAGTCAAGGACTGCTGTTGGATACTGAATAAATTTAACAGTAAATCTAAGACTAAAATAAATATTTGATTTGGTGTGACAGACCAGAATTTACTTTTCATATGCTCTAGTAATTTAGAAATGATATAACTATGATGCATTGGGAGAGGACTGAGGAAAGAAGGAAAGTACACTGAGTCCAAATTGTCAAAAGATTTCCGTATTAGCTGACAAATAAAATATAAAAATATAGGCCTATTGACTAAAATTTGATGGTATAGGAGAGAGGAAAATTTAAGATTAAATATGCTGACTTTATTATTGCTCATAGAATCTGCTTTCTAAACAGATGGAGGATTACTTATTCTTTTATAGTTATGAAGATAAGCTGTTGAAAAGAATAAAGCTTTCAAAATACGAAATATCTGTATGGATAAAACTAAGAACAATATATAATGGAACTCTTAAAATATCTGTAAATGACAATAAACATAACATGAAATATGACATATCTAAGACCAGACGTATCTGTCATAAAAGTAAATGTAAAAGCTTTTATAAATCACCTACAAAAAAATCACTGTTGATCACAGTAATAAAACCCAATTCTATATGCAAGAAACATACCAAAAAATAAAGTGATTTAGAAAGGTTGAAAATAAAAGGATGAGTAAAGGTTTACCACGTAAGTGCAAACAAAACAAAAAGCAGGAATCATGATCAAATTAGAATACAAGCCAAAAAGCAATAAACATTAAATAAAGAAGAATACTTTATATGTTAAAGGTTGAAACATTCATAAAACAGAAATTAGAGTAGAAATAGACAATTAATTATAGTTTAGAACTAACAAACTTTAATTCACCTATCTCAGTCCACAAAAAGTCAAGAGGGAAAGTAATTTTGATAATAATATGAATCTGATTGGTATAGATTGAACTCTGTTCCATGTAAATAGAGAGTATAACTTCAAGTGCTCATGGAACATTCATGAAAATGTGACTTGATGGTAGTAGACATCAATGAAAAACTTCTAAAACACAGAAACAAAACTGACAAGATTCTATTATTAACATGCAATAAATTAAGAAATAAGAACAAAATCAGAAACCAAAAATTTATTAAATAGCCTTTGTGTCAAAGAGAACATGCACACTGAAATTACAGACTTTTTTAGACAACAACTTCAAGAAAACTATGGAATACAGCTAAAAGTTGTTTAAAGAAATATCTGTAGCTTCAGATCAATACAAAGGAAAGACAGAAAAAAAGAATTAAGATATAAAAGTTAGAAAGAGAATAACCAAATAAATTGAAGGAAAGTGGAGGGAAGTAACAAATAGAAAAGTAGGAATTAATAATTCAGAATATAGAAAAGCATTTAAAAGGCTGATTTTTAAATATCCTGATAAAATGGATAAATCATCATTTAGCATGTCAAGAAAGGGCAAAAATGTAAATATACAAAATATAATTTTCTTAATTAATACAGAAACTGAGGGAACTAAAAGAATCTTAAGTGATAACTTTGTATAACTTTCCTTAGAAATTGATAAGAAACATAACCCAGTAGACAGATAGGCAAAGGATGTGAATGGTCACCTTATATAGGAAAATACACATGGCACACAAACATTTGAAATGAGCTGAATCTGACTTGTAATAAGAGAAATACAAAGTAAAATTAAAGTGAGATACTATTTTTCACATATTAGTTTGACAGAACTCCAAAAATTTGACAGCCATCTCTGCTAGCGAGGTTTTAGGGGGAGCAAGCACTCTCACACATTGGCTAACTGGCGTGTAGATTAGTACAACCCCATAAGGAGTGCGGTTTATTAATTTTGATTGCTCTGTCAAAATTACAAATGCATATATACTTTTTAACCCAACAATTCATCACTTGTACACATGTGAAATGATGGTTATTCAGTTATTCATTATTGTGTTGTTTATGATAGTAAAGTTTAGGAGAAATCTTAAATTTCTGCAAATGGGATATTGTTAAGTAAATTATGGTTCATCTTTAAAATGGAATACTATGTAGTTGTAAAGCAAAACCAATGAGATAACTCTCTATAATCTTACATCATAATTATTGTGTTAGATCATTTAAAAAAAACAGAAAAGATGGGTGTGTATTGGTTGCTATTTTTTGTATAGAAAAGAAAATATAAGAAATAGTAATTCTTATATTTGCAGTAAGGAAATCTAGTAGAATACATAAGAAACAAGAATTAAATAACAGTGGTCATGTTTTGTATTTCCTGATATGATGTGTTCACAAGGGTACCTTCCTCTTTGTAGTATTCTTTCCCCAAAAAACAATCCTAGTCTAATTATGAGAAAGCATTGTACTTCCCAAATTGAGGAATGTTCTACAAAACACCTGACCTCTTCAAAACTGTCAAGGGCACAAAAAACAAAGAATGGGAAACTGCTATAGACCAAGAGGAGTCTAAGGAAACATAATGACTAAACGAAAGGTGGTATGCTGGATTGGATCCTGAACAGAAAAACGACATTAGGGGAAACCTGGCACAATCTGAATCAAGTCTGTAGTTTAGTTAATAATGTTATAATATATCAGTGTTGATTTCTTAGTTTTGACAAATGTACTATCGTTAGGGAAGATTAGTATTGGGGGAGGCTACCTGAGTAGTATATGGGGGGTCTCTATACTATTGTTTCAACTTTTTTATGAATCTAAAAATTTTCCAAAATGAAGTTATGTGAAATTGATAAGACTAACTTGGATGTATGCTTGAACAGAAAGTCAAACTGTTACTGCATGGACGTGGCCTGATCATTTATTCTGAGAACAGAATTCTAGCAAGTGATTTAAATAGATGACCAAAATACCCAAGAGCTGTACCAAAATACAGCTATGATAATTTCAGCTTATAAAAATTTTAAAGCACATGTTATCAAATGTTCACTGTGGAAATAAAAATTCTCAACCTAGTGTATTTGTCTAATGTCATAACTTCAAACGCTAACTTCTGCATGAGTTCTCCAAGAAAATGATGCTATGAAATGTACTGTTCGTAGTTAAATGAATCAGCTTGCTCTCTGTAGTCATTACTTACAGGCCTGTAATATGCTGACAGATGTTTACCTTAATGGTTTCTTTCTTTTTTGGACTAGTTGAAATTAGTCCAGTTTTTCTGGCAGAGCCAGAGAATTCTCTTTGCTGTTAACAGAAATTACGGCATGATGTGGATTCTGTGAGTATGGTAGTTGGAAAGAAGCTTCCTTTCCCCCTATACTCACCTCCAAGCTGTTTGGCTGTCACCAGTGAGATGTTGGTTCCTATGCATACCTGAGTACAAATGAGTCTTGGTGTTCTGTTTGGGCACCAGCAGAGAAAACAAGAGAACTGGTGAGGGGATTTCTCCCTCATGGGGTAGACAAGCAGCTGAAGAACTATATTAGAGCCCTAAGGTAAAGACTAAAAAGCAGCAGATCTTGAGAGGTGTTTCTTTCAAAGTTCTTTGCCTCCCATCTCCTTTGCTCTTCCCCTGCCCTCTTCCCCTCCCCAGAGGAACGTTAACATTGGCTTTCATGTAAGCGACTACCAGAAGGCCAAGAGGTACCTGAAATGGTGGGATAAATATTCCTGTCCTTAAACTTGTGGGTGTATAGGAAGATTAGAGTGCTAGGATGCTGACTGCAGGGGCCCATGTATAGGACGTACAGCTTGCCAAGTTTTATACTACAAGTCATTAAGTTTAGCGGGTGCTTTGCCTGACAATACCTGCAGGGTTCTCATAATTTAAAGTTCATAGCCATGATATCTGACCTTGACTCTGTGGATAATGAAAAATAACAACTCATCTAAAGAGGCCTAGTAGTCAGAGACAGGAAATAAGAGAGAATCATTAAACCATGCACCCAATGAAATAGAGCTATAGTGGGGGCTATAGTGGACCTATAGCCTGAATTTCATTTTTACAAGGAGCATTTAAGATTCAAGTAGAGCACCAAAGATGATATTCTGCTCTTTTAGCTCATGATTTTTTTCACAGTTCACCCAAATGAGTGGACTGGAAGATCTCAAACTATAAAGTAAAAATATAAAGTGAGAGTAAAGATAAAGCCTTAGTAAATAGGAGACTTAACATGTGACACAAGAATTCTTAGAGGAGAAAAATGATGGGTAAAACTAGATATCCTGAAACATTTTCAACTACCAAAGACTTAGAAATGTTCAATAAACTATGTTAAAAATCCTTTTAAATATATAGGTGAGCATACAAAAATAAGGGAAATTCTCATATGCCAAAAATGAAAATCAAGTATAATGAAAGAAAAAAGACTTAAGAAACAAAGTATTTTCAAAATAAACCATGCAATTAAAAAAATATTAAGTAACATGTGGAAGTGAAAAGGTAGTAATTAGAATTAACACCTCTGTAGACACGTTAAACAGATTAGATAAAACTTCAGAAAGAATTGGTGAACTAGAAGATAGAAATGAAGGAATCACCTAGAATGCAACACCAAGAAACAAGATGACAAACAGGAAAGGAGGTTAACAGATATGGAGAAAGAATGAAAAATTTCGAATACAGCTAGTAAGGGTTTCAGAAAAGGTGAAGAGAGAATGAGGAAGAGGCAATATTCAAAGAAAATTACTGAAAATTTTCACAGAATTGGTGAAAGACCCAATTTCTCAGAATTTGGGAGTGAAATGAGCTCTAAGCAGGAAACATTAGCATAAAAATCTCACTGTAAAGTAAAACTACAGAACACCAAAGACAAAGGGAGCAACAAGGGGAAGCTAGCCCTACAATATTGAAGTGAATATAGTATTTTAATAAATAAAGCAATATAGTACTTATTCATGAATAGACAGAGCAAACGAACGAAATGAAAAGTCAATAGATTTGCCCAGTTACTTATAGGATTTTGCGTATAATAAAGGTGCCATCTCAGATGAATGGAGAAGTGATTTACTTAAAAGGATATACTGTCTTTTTAAGGAAGGGAACAAAAAACTGATAGGTGATTATAACAAATGTACCACTCTGGTGGGGTTGTTGATGGTGGGGGAAGCTCTGTGTATGTAGGGGAAGGGAGTATATGGGACTCCGTACTTTCTGCCCAATTTTACTGCAAACCTAAAACTGCTCTAAAACTAAAGTATATTTAAAAGGGGAAGGGGAAGGTGGTAAGGAAGTGAGAAACAAAGTTTACTTGTATGGGAGGGCTGCAAATGAAGGGGGAGGTGGATGAGTCGGGCATGAAATCTCCCATGAAATCTCCCCATGTTTATGCTCTGTTTATGCTATATTATTTATTAACTAGGTACAGGTATTGCTTATTTTAAAAATTAAGTGATAAAAGCTAGTAACATTTAAATATACCAAAATAAACTTTAAGGCAAAAAATTAATGAGGATAAAGAGGGGCACCATATAATGAAAAAGGTATAATTCACTAGGAAGGTAAAACAATTTCACATGCATCTACACTTAACAGCATAGGTGAGGTATAAAAGCAAGTATTAAGTAAATCTGAAAAGAAATCAATAGTTTAAAATTCATAACATTTTTTTCTTTTTAAAAGAGCAATTACAAAAATATGTCAACAGTGTAAATTTGAAAAAAAGTACATTAGCTTGAGTAGCATACACATTCTTTGTAAGCATACACACAACTATAAAAATTGTTGAAATGAGGCCATAAAATAGCCTCAGTAAATTTAAATAAATAGTCATACAGATAACTTTCTCTGCCCACGGTGCAATTAAAAAGAAATCAATGACAAAAAAATCAAATTCAGGAAATAGAAACACATTTCGTCTAAATAACACATACCAAAAAGTCATTCTTCATGCAGGTTACAAAATAGTTACAATCAAAAGATGTTCAAAATTTTATGTATTTATACATGTGAGATTTGGCCTAAATGATACTGGAGGCAAGTTAATTGCTGTAAATATTTATATTAAAAGTAGAAAGGTACTTTGGCTTTTCATTTTATAGGTTCTCATGTACACTTACCTCATTAATCGTCAGCTTAAGAAGGCAAAAGAAAAGAATAAAGGGAAGAAACTAATGAAACAGAAAGCAAGACTATAAAACAGAGTAAGAGCAAGGCAAAAAGCTGTCTTAGTCACTTATAAAATGCTTTCCATTGACTAGCTAGGTAAAGAAGGACTAGCTTAGGTAAAGAAGGAAATACAATGAAATTAGTACAACCTTTATACCAAAATTGGATGTGGGTTATTAATTAAAGGAAATTTATGGCCAATTTCCCCTATGAATATAAGTCTATTAGTTATTATTTTTTAAAGTATACATCATAACCAAGTTGAGGGTAGTTACAGAATGCAAGGGTGATTTAACATCAGGACATCTTTTTGTGTAATCTCCTTATTAAGAAAGAATAGCTAAATAATTATAATAATGGTCACAAAAAATTTTGATAAAAATCAGTACCCATTCATCATAAAAATTCTTAGGAAGGCAGAAATAGAAAAAAATTTCTTTAACCTGATAACATATATCTACCCAAAACTTACCACAGTCCTGTTTAGTAGTGAAATGTTAGCAGCATTCTCTTTCAATAACTAACAATTAATGAAAGCCTGATTTCAACTCCCCTGTTCAATATCCTATTAGTTAATATATTGGCATTTATAGAACCCTCCCACCTAAAGCCAGCAAAATTGTTTTCAAGTGCATATGCAACATTGGCTAGAATGTATTATGAGTTAGTCTATAAAACATAAAATAAGTCTCAGTAAATTGATAAAATAAAGTAATGTAATCAAACACAATATTATCTGACCATAACAGAATTATATTAGAAATCAACAACAGAAAGAGATTTGGAAAATTATAAGATATTTAGAAATTAAACAACATAAAGTCAAAGAAATCACAAAATTAGAATAGTTTGAATGAAAACAAAACTACAAACAACATAGTAAAATTTATTGAATCCTCATGCATTGCTGTTAGAATATAAAATTCTGCAGCCATGTTCCAAAAGGGTTTTCTAATTTCTTAAGAAATGTAACAGAAATTTACCATACAACCTGCTGTTTTCATACTTAGATATCTATACAGGAGAAATGACAACATGTTCACAGCCAGATTTGTGCATGTATGTACTTAGTACCATTATTCATAATAGCCCCAAACTGAAAACAATCCAAAAGTCAATCAGCTGATGAATGGATAAACAAAATGTTGTATGTCCATACAAAGGAATACTATTGTGTGCAATTAAAATAAAATAAACTACTGATGCATGCTATGACAAAATGGGTCCTAAAAATAGTATGCTAAGTGAAAAAGCCAGATGCAAAAAACTATGTATTATATGATTTCATTTATGTGACATGTCCAGAATACAAATTAGTGGCTACATGGGATGACCCGTGGGAATAGGGATTAACTGAAAATAGGCACAAGAAAACGTTTTAGGATAATAAAAATTTTCTATAACTGGATCATGGTGATAGTTGGATGACTCTATATAAAGTTGTTTTTTAAAAATCACTTAATTGTCCATGGTGAGAGATGGGGGTCTAATTTCTTTTTTCTGCATGTGAATATCCAGGTTTCCCTGAAGCATTTATTGAAGAGACTATCCACTCCCTGGTTTATGTTCTTGGCACCTTTGTTAAAAATAAGTTGACTGTAAATGTGTGGATTTATTTGTGTGTTCTCTATTCTGTTCCATTGGTCTATGTGTCTGTTTTTTTGTGAGTACCATGTTTTGGTTACTATTACTTTGTAATATAACATAAAGTCAGGTAATGTGAATCCTCCAATTTTGTTCTTTTTGCTCAGGATGGTTTAGGCTATTCTGGGTCTTTAGTGGTTCCACAGAAATTTTAGGATTATATTTTCTATTTCTGTAAAGAATGTCATTGATATTATGGTAGGGATTACATTGAATCTGTAGATTGCTTTGGGTAGTATGGACATTTTAACAATATTGATTCTTCCAGTCCATGAACATCAATGTCATTCCGCTTTTTTGTGTTCTCTTCAATTTCTTTCATCAATGTTTTATAGTTTTCATTGTAGAGATCCTTAGCTTCTTTAGTTAAGTTTATTCCTAGGTATTTTATTTTATTTGTAGCTATCGTAAATGGGATTACTTTCTTGGTTTTCTTTTTTTTTTTCTCCAATTATTTGCTGTTGGCATCTAGAAATGCTACTGATTTTTGTATGTTGATTTTGTATTCAGCAGTTTCACTAAATTTTCTATTAGTTCTAATAGGTTTTTTGGGGGAGTCTTTAGGTTTTTCTAAGTATGAGATCATATCGTCTGCAAATAAGGATAATTTAAAGACTTAAATCTAAGACCTGAAACTATGAAATTACTAGAAGAAAACACTGGGAAAACACTGCAGGACATTGTTCTAGGCAAAGATTTCTTGAATAAGACCTCAAAAACACAAGCAACCAAAGCAAAAATGGTGGACAAATGGGATCACATCAAACTGAAAAGCATCTGCACAGCAAAGGAAACAAGCAACAAAATGAAGAGGGAGCCTACAAAACGGGAGAAAACATTTGCAAACTACTGATCTGACAAGAGATTAATATCCAAGAGATTAATATTTAAGGAACTCAACTCAATAACAAAAAAGACAAATAATCTGGTTAAAAATGGGCAAAATATCTGAACAGACATTTATCAAAAGAAGACATACAAATGGCCACCAGGTATATGAGGAAATGCTCAACATCACTAATCATCAGGGAAATGCAAATCAAAACTACAATGAGATATCATCTCACCTCAGTTAAAATGACATTTACACAAAAGACAGGCAATAGCAAATGCTGGCGAGGATCTGGAGAAAGAGGAACCCTTGTACGCTGTTAGTGGGAATGCAAATTAGTACAGTACATATGGAGAACAGTATGGAGGTTCCTCAAAAAATTAAAAATAGAACTGCCATATGATCCACTAATCCCACTGCTAGGTATGTATCCAAAAGAGAGGAAATCAGTATATTGAACAGATGTCTGTACTCCCATGTTTATTGCAGCACTGTTCACAATAGTGAAGATGTAGAATCAACCTAAGTGTCCATCAGCAAATAAATGGATAAAGAAAATGTATATATACACAATGGAATATTATTTAGCCATTAAAAAGAATGAAATCCTATTATTTGCAACAACATGGATGGAACTGGAGGACATTATTTTAAGTGAAGTAAGTCAGGCACAGAAAGACAAATATTGCATATTGTCGCTTATATGTGAGAGCTAAAGAAAAAAATTTAACTCATGGATATAGAGAGTAGAATGTTGGTTACCAGAGGATGGGAAGTGTAGCAGGGAGAGGGCAATAAAGTGGGGATGGTTAATGGGTAAAAAAATATACTTAGATAGAATAATGAATAAGACCTAGTATTTGGTAGCACAAGAGGGTGACTATAGTTAATAATAATTTATTGTATATTTTAGAATTGAAATGTTCATAACACAAATGATAAATGCTTGAGGTAGTGGATACCCCAGTTGCCCTGATTTGATCATTACACATTGTATGCCTCTATCAAAACATCACATATACCTTACAAATGTATAAAATTATATACCCATAATAATTAAAAATTTTTTAAATCACTTAACTGTCCACTTACAAAATGTGTGAATTTTACAGTATATGTATTATATTTCAATAAAGCTAATAAAAATTTGAAAACCAAAACTTAAAACTTTTAGAAAATGTAACATAATAATATCACCTTGTGTTAAGGAAGGGTTTCTAAAACAGTAAATAAAAAAACATAAATCATACAGGAAAAAGTTGATGAGTTTGACCATTAAAATTTAAAATGCTTTAGTAGATACCGTAACAAGTGAAAAGACATGCCTCAAAGTGAAAGAAGAGAAACTTCTACAAGAAGTTTATCTAGAATACAATGGATTTGTATCCTGAATATATGAACAATCATGCCAATAAAATAGAAAAAGAAAAACCATTAGGAGCATGAAGAATATAAACAGGCAATTCACTGATGAGGCAACCCAAGTTGGCAACAAACATGGGAAAGATACTCTACTTCAGAAGCAATCAAGAAAGTGCAAATAAAAGTTACATTTAATAGCCATCAGGATGGTAAACTTTAAAACTTTTGACAATACCAACTATTGGCAAGGATGTGCATCAATGGAAACTTTCAAATCACTGGTGGAATTATATATGGGTACAATCACATTAAAGAACAATTTGACAATTTTTAAAAAGATACAGATGTTTATACTGTAAGTCCATGGTCCCCACACCCCAGGCTGCGGATTACTACCGGTCAGGGTCAGTTGCCTGTTAGAGATGGGGCTGCACAGCAGGAGATGAGCCAAACATCATCTGTATTTATAGCTGCTCCCCATGGCTCACATCACTGCATAAGCTCCGCCTCCTGTCAGATTTGTGGGGGCATTAGATTCTCAAAGGAGCGAGAACGCTACTGTAAACTGCGTATGTGAGGGATCTAGGTTGTGCACTCATTATGAGAATCTAATGCCTGATGATCTGAGGTGGAGCTGAGGCAGTGATGCTAGCACTGAGGAGCAGCTGCACATACAGATTATCATTAGCAGAGAGGTTTGACTGCACAATAAATGTAATGCACTTGAATCATCCCGAAAGCACCCCTGCCCCCCGTCCCCAGCCTATGGAAAAATTGTCTTCTGTGAAACCAGTCCCTGGTGCCAAAAAGGTTGGGGACCACTACTCTAAGTAATTCTCTCCTTGATGTAGAGAAACTCATGTATGTGTGTAAATGTTCAATGTTACATTGTTGATAATAATGAAAAATTGGAAACAACATAAAAGAATATTAACAGGAGAACAGTTAAATGAATTGACATGTATTTACGCAGTTGGATATGACTGAAAATGAATGTCTTAGAGTTACCTTCCACAAACTTAATATGGAGGAATGAAGTAAGTTGCAGAAGGATACATAGTAGTGATACATTTAGTTGAATTTCTAAAATATGAAAAGACAAAATTATAAATTATTTAGGAATAGATCCATATCTAATAAATGTATAGCCACACATGGGAATTAAAAAACAAAATTTATCATATCAGTTACCTCTAAATACAGTGAGAAGAATGGGATTATGGACAGGTGTCCAGAAGTACTTATGTGATACTTCATTTCTTAAGCTTCTTTAGTAGCTACATGAATATTTATTATATGATTTCCTCACTTTTTGAGAAACAATGTATTTTATGTTTTAAAAAATAAACGAGTAAGGAACAGGATTGCAAACAGGAGTAAAGCAGAAATTTGTTGCCACTATAAAAATAAGATGGGATTTGAAAGTGCAAAACAGAATGAGTTGAACTTGAAGTTAAAAATTCAATACAGAATGTTAAAAAGACAGTGTGTGATATGAAAGGTGGAATTTAAGTAGATGATGTTATTTATGGTCATAAGCCTAATATTGCTGTCAAATATATAAAGCAAAATCCATTAGAGATGCAATAAGAACTTGATAAAATACAATAATGATACAGGCAATATATCTCTTTTAGAATGGGACCAGTTGACTAGATAATATGTAAAGATACAGAGAAATTGAGTAATATATTCATAAAACTTCACTCAATAGATACATGTTCAGTCTTACATCCTTTGAGAATATACTTTATGGCTAAATAAAATTTACAAAAAAATAGTCAAGTCTTTGGTCATAAAATGAACAAAGTAGACAAAGTAGAGATTTTACTGGTCACTATTTCCTGACCATAATGTAATAAAATTAGAAATCAAAAAAAGAAATTAAGCAAAAAACTATTTACTTAGAAATTATGAAACAGTGGCAGATATCCCTTAGTGAATAGGAGAAAAGAAAAGGGAAATCGTAACTTATCTAAAATTATCTATGCATACCAAAAACTTACTCAGAAGTAAATACCTCCGCTATTGAAAAATAAAGATTAAAAGTCAGAGGAACCTTGTGCTCATATTTCAGCATTAACTACAAACAAAGTAAATGAGTAAGTACAAATTAGTAAGTACAAATTAGTAAGGATGGAGGCTAACATAAAGAAACTAGAAAATAAAATAAAAACTGTTGAGAGGAGAACTCACTACAAAGGTAATTTTTTTGAAGACACCAATAAAATGGCTAAAACTTTTTCATACATCATTAAGATAAAATGGAGAGGAGCTTTGGATGAGGAAAAGCTTTTATAATTATAGGACAGATTATAATGATTTTAAGAAAATATATTACTTCATGGCAAATACAATAGGCCCACTTCTGGTACTTAGTAAAAATATAATTTTGTTCTATATATTTTTAGGTGCTCATTTTTTGGGTTTTTTACACGTATATACAGTACTTCTTTCATCTAATAAAAAGTGAAAAGGGTAATATCAAGTCATTAATAAACAAGATAAAACTACAGGAGTACAGAAAATACCCTATTTTCCTTCTCTAGTGATCATCAACAGACTTAGTATATGCTCCCTTAATGTATAGCTAGCTGCATTTTGATACAGTTTCCCTGCAAACACTGGTGCATGTAGTATTGAGGTCCTATAGCAACAGGGACTGGTTTCATGGAAGACAAATTTTCCATGGACGGGGTAGGGGGATGGGGGGATGGTTTTGGGATGATTCAAGAGCATTAAATTTATTGTACACTTTATTTCTATTATTATTACATTGTCATTTGCCACTCACTGAGGGTGTTGATATGAGTCTGCAAGCAATTGATTCATTATGGTCTCTGTGCAGTCAAATCTCTTTGCTAATGATAGTCTGTATTTGCAGCCATTCTGTTACAATTGTCCTGATATACTGAAGATTAAAAAGTATAGTAATGCCCACTAGTTGAATAACTAGTGGTTCTTACTACACACTAATATATAGAATAATAGCCAAAGGAAATTGGAAATGTAAATAAAATTTTAAATTGCTTCCTGAACACCATGAAAAAACTAAAAAAAAACTAAAACTACAATAAATGTATCTTAGTAGAAAGACTCAATTATATAAAGGGAGAATTTTAATAAATTAATTTGTAAACAATGTTCTGATGAAAATCCTAATTTTTATTTAAATATTTAAAAAAACTTTTCTAAAGCTAACTCAGATGAACAAATGAGTAAAAATGTCAGAAGTTTGAAAGATAAGAATGAGTTTGTATTGTATACGTTTAGTAGACTTTAAACCAAGGAATAAGCTAAAAGAAGGAGTGTAAAATAGAAAGCCCAGAAACACATTCTAACATGTGTATCTATGCTTATATATTAGGAACATGATGAAAATGTGAATTATTCAATAATTGGCAGTGGGAAGTTATTTAATTTCTGGATTGGAGAGAGAGAAGAGAAGTCTTATGTGAAACCATATACGGTGCCCCCCCCCCCAAAAAAAAAACACTATGGAGAATAAACATTTGGAATTGAGGACTTCCAGACCAAGTTGATAAAGGGAGATGAAAGAATTTCCTTAGTCCAAACCTAATGAAATAAACATTAAATAGTAAAATAGGGAATCTTCCCCTGCCCCAAAAAACAAATGTAACCCAACAAGGAAAGGTGTGTCATATAAAGCAATGAACTCAAAATACTGACAGCTAAAGAAAGAACCTGAAGATTCTGGGTTGAATTCATGTGTATCCTTACCTCATTCTGATCCCTGAAAAATCAACAGAATCCCTAGATTTTTTCCTTGTCATCCCCGTATTAGAGTGATGGGAATTTCTTAAATGTCCCTATTTTCTCTTTCTTCTGATTTTGGATGGGTAGAAACAATTATTATGAGAAGCATGGAAAATGAAGAACTGTGGTTGACATTCTGAGATGAAAGTGGAGGTTCACCTTGGGCGATCAAGCTGAGGCCTGAAACAATTTCCCTTTGGAAATGAGATATACTCCCTTAAGTAGACTGAACTGTAGTAGAGGATTTTTTTAAACATTGTCTCACAAGAGAGAGCGGTGCTGGTGCTCTAATAAAGTCTGTGCACAGCCTCAGCTGTACTTTCTCTGCCTCAATTCAAGCTAATAAGCATCAGGGAAAAAAATGGTTAGAACATGAAATGCCCAACCCTGGAAATACATCTCAGAGGACAGTACAAAAGAGTCTCAGTTAAAGTAGGTAAAGAAGGAAGTTGAATAGGTACCCAAATTCTGTGAGAACAAATAATAAGCATAAGCAAAATACAGAAAGCATAAACAAGGTGAAAAAAAATGGCAAGGAAATCATGCCAACACAACACTACAAAGGAGAGCAAAAAGAAATGAGTATAAGGTACAGAAGAATTTAGTCCAGAGGAAAACATATATTGACAAAAAGAAGGTGATTTTCCATGATGTTTGAGTTATACAATAATTTTCATGAATATAAATTCAATAAGCTCTCAAAGACAAAATAAAGAACAAAATGAAATAAAAAAGGAACTTGAAGGGTTAAGAAAACAATGACCCAATTGATTTTAGGAAATGTACTTAATATAGAGAGAATGCAATATGGAGGACAAAGTATCCAACCTAAGGATTATTGATGTCTCTTGAGGGGAGAAACAAACAAATGAAACAGAAAATACTTCTATGAAATAAAGAAAGAACTAACCTGTGTATAGAAAAAGCACACCATGTTCTAGGAAAATTTGCCACAGAATGATCAACATTAAGACATACAGTATTTAAATCAAAGTTTAGTGATTAAAAAAGAATTTCTAAAAAACAACTTGGCAAACAAGGTCACCTTCAAATGGTTAAATATTTGGCTGGCCTCAGACTTCTTCCAGTTTAATTCAGTGCAAAAAGAAACAAAGCAATATCTACAAGTTCTGAAAGAAGGTGTGACCCTAGAATATTATACCCTGCCAGTTTTTTAAGTATGTAGACATCAGGTCAAAATTCAGAAGACAGACTTCTTGATCTCCTCTTGGAATGACATCCATTCAACTGAGAGATGAGTCAAAAGAAAGAAACCAGAAACAGTGAAGACAAGGTCAAGGAGCTGAATTCATTTAAAATAGATGAAGACCTAACAACTCATACATAACAGTGTTAAGATGAATATAATTTAAGTGTTTTTAGCCTTGATGATCAAATAGCAATGTAGCTCACCAAAATTAGGAGATGACATGAAGTGTGAGAATGATAATTATCTTTCTTTAATAAAAAGGAGTGAATTGATACTTTCCAAAACTGAAATGTTTAATTATGTGTTACTTCATTCTTTTATTCATAATTACTTTTTAAGTCTCATAGAGATTTTAAATAACAGAAATAGTGTTTCCTGTGGTGAAGGAAGTCATCTGAATTTTTTCTCAGTTTCCCATTCATTTCTTTTTTTCTATTAAGTATGAGTAAAATTACATTTGTTCCTTTTTATTTAAAATAAAATTTATTTTTTTATTTTTTTATTTTTTTAATTTATTTTTTTAATTTCAGAATATCATGGGGGTACAACACTTTGGCCATACACATTGCCCCTGTTCTGCCCGTGTCAGAGCCACAATCGTGGTCATCTCCCAAACTGTGCTCCCCACATCCATTCAGTGAGAGTTTTTCCCATCCCTTCCACCCCCCTCCTGCCCGCCCGCCCTCAGATGAATGTTATTGCCCTGTGTGATGTAAGTGTTCATCAGTTAGTACCAGTTTGATGGTGAGTACCAGTGGTGCTTGTTTTTCCAATCCTTGACACTTTGCTTCGAAGAATGGGTTCTAGCTCCAACCAGGATAATACCAGATGTGTTAATTCACTGTTGTTCCTTATTGCTGAGTAATACTCCATGGTATACATATACCACATTTTATTAATCCACTCGTGTATTGATGGGCACCTTGGTTGTTTCCACAACTTTGCAATTGTGAATTGTGCTGCTATGAACATTCGTGAGCAGATGTCTTTATTATAAAATGTCTTTTTTCCCTTTGGGTAAATACCCAGTAGTGGGATTGCTGGGTCAAATGGTAATTCTACTTTTAATTCTTTGAGGTATCTCCATATTACTTTCCATAGAGGTTGTACTAATTTGCAGTCCCACCAGCAGTGTATGAGTGTTCCTATCTGTCCACATCCCCGCCAACATTTGTTGTTTGGGGATTTTTTGATATGAGCCAGTCTCACTGGAGTTAAGTGATATCTCATTGTGGTTTGATTTGCATAAAATAAAATTTGATGTGAGTTTCTTCTATCCTTCCTTCCTCATTTCCTCTTCCTTCCCTTCTCCTTTCTCATCTCTGCTTCTCCATAAAGAGATTTCTAATGTTTATTATTGTTTATTGTGTTACTTTTGGGCAGTGGAATTTTAAAACTTGTACTTTGTATTTCCCTGCACTGCTTAAATTTCTATGTTGTGTATCATTTAACATAACCAGTTAAGTAATTATTATGAATAATGAGTTAAAGTAAAAATCATTTAAAATGCTATAAGAGAAAGAATGATTATTAACTGATTACTAGATGTAGGTCATCTTTCCAATATTAACTCCAAATGTAGAAATGACAGGTTGAAACTTAATAGATTTTAATTCAAGAAAATAAACAACCTCTCTATGCCATAAAAGCCCTTGAAATTCAAAAAGTGTCAAATATTTGTCAATTATTTGATAAAGGGATAATTTCCTTTATATCGTTAGGGTTCTTATAACCAGTAGGAAAAAGATGACCACACAGAGAAAAGTATGGTCACGGGACAGTATCAGGCAGTTCTTGGAAGTAGTATAAATGGTAAAAATAACTTATGAAAATTTATCAACATTTCTTGTAAATAAAACTAACATCTACTTTTTACATACCAAATTGACTATTTTTATGATTATTATAATACATAGGGTTGGTAAAGCTGCTGGTAAAAGGCATTTATACCTTAATGGTGGAAATATGAATGGATGTATTTTTGGAGGTCAGTTTAGCAAAGTCTCATAAAAAATTAAAATATAAGCTTTTGGCCGGGCGCGGTGGCTCACGCCTGTAATCCTAGCTTCCCAGGGAGGCCGAGGCGGGTGGATCGCCTAGAGCTCAGGGGTTCGAGCGAGACCTCGTCTCAAGGAAAAAAAAAACACAAAACAGCCGGGTGTCGTGGCGCACACCTGTAGTCCCAGCTACCGGGAGGCTGAGGCAGGAGGATCGCCGCGCCCAGGAGCCGGAGGTTGCGGTGAGCTGCAACGACGCCACTGCACTCCGCCCAGGGCCACGGGCGAGGAACTCTTGTCTCCACAAAAAAAGAATAAAAAATAAATGGGCTCTGTCTCCACAAAAAAAAACATTGTAACAAAATATAAGCTTTTAACCTGATCATTTCAGTTAGAAGAATTTATCCTAAGGAAATAACCATGGATATGCCCAAAGGTTTATCTAAAGGAAAGTTTGTTTATGGTAGCAAAAAAATTGGAAATAACATAAATGGCCAACAGTAGTGAATGGATAAATAAATTATGCTACATTTTTATTATCAATTATTTTTAATGACATTGAAAAAGATACAATATATTGTTGATTTAAAGGGAACAAGGTACAAATTGCCTTATATAGAACAATTTTCATTGTATTGATATTTATATCTATCTGTCATATATAGATTTATATACATAGTAATTAATCTAAAAGAACATAAACTGATATTTCTAATGATTTTGTCTGGAATTATGGGTTTTCTTTTTTTTTTACTGTTTTCACATATTCTCTGAATTTGTTACAAGAAGTATTTCTTGACCATTCAAAAAAAAAGGGTTATTTTTTGTAGAAAGAAATTGGAATACATTTCAGTGGAATGTTTAGTAAGCTTATAAATCTGTAATTTGCATGAATACAAGGTTGTTCTTTTGAAAAAACAGATTATACTCTTGATTCAAGTGGGCAAAAATCCTATAAAATTCAAGACGTAAAGCAAATAGGCAGTAAAAACTGAAGTCTATTTAGGTTTTAAAGGTAAACACGCTTACAATGCTAGTTTCTCCAATAAGTATCCTACCTGAACTGAATCCATAGAGCTAGGTATTTCATTAGAAGTCCTGTGGGAAACAACGTCATGTACAGGACCAGCACACCCATAACCTGCTTGACATGATGGATGGCATTTTTGGTTATCTCTTGGCTGCTATGCAGCAAAATTTATTGGAAAGTATTGTTTTAAAGCAAACTGCAGGAAGAAGCTAACCCATCTCTTCCCTGGTGTATGCACAGTGTCTTAAAATTCCCCCCAAACCTAGAATTAAACATCTGGTATAAACATTTACATTGGAGGAGATAATCAAGAGGGCATGAATTTCTTTGGTAGCTGAAGTTGTAGTGGTACAGGTAGAGATTATTCTAAATTCCAGATAGCTTAATTTAGACATAGGTTTTACCAGCTCCTTATAGCAGAGAGATGTAGCAAGGGCAATGTTTTGGCATTTGCTTATTCCTGATTGGGAGCAAATGAAAGCTTCAGGCCTCCTTTTCTTGAGTGTGGCTTAAATTGGAAGAGACTTAAGCCTTCCCCTCCATAATCTCATAGTATCCATTAGTCTTGTTTTTTAATGAGCTGTTAGACCTTTTTCAGTCTTATTTTAAGTGCTTTGCAAATGTGGCCACAGGACAAATGCCCTAGCTTCCTTGTGAGTTTAGGTAATTTTGTTGTTTTTCTCCCCGGACTGAGGAGGTTTGGGTGAGGGGACTAGCTGTCCTGTGTTTTTTGTTGTGGAGTGTGGATCTTGGAGGCTGATGTTAGAAGAGAGGATTTACAGGTGAATGGTACCCAGATAAATAGTTCATCATTTAATTTCTGTATTTATTATAGTAGCAATCACTGCTATAAAAGATAATGAAATTTTAGTCACTTATCAAGCTAGTAGTTTCTTTCTTGTTCACTTAAAATCCAAACAGATTTTCCTCAGTAGGTGATGCTCTCGTAAGCAGTGATTTAGAGAGCCAGGCATCTTCTTCCATCTTGTGGCTCCATTGCCTTCATCATGTGGCTCCTGTGTTGCTGGCTTGGGGAAACAGCAAGGAAGATGTGCATGAGTACTTTTTCTGTGGGCTGGACCTAAAAATAGTCCCCATCTGTTTACATTTTATTGGCTAGAACTCAATTAAATGGCCACACCTAGCCATAAGAAAGGCTGGAAATGTGGTATAGCTGTGGACCCAGGAAGAAAGGAAAAAGAGTTTGGCAATTACTTTGTCAGGCTATATGACAGTTGCCAAATCCAAACAGAGAACAATAGAAAATTAAAGAAAGAAATGATATGTAGGGTTGGTAAAGCTGCTGGTAAAAGGCATTATACCTTAACATCACCACTTGGGAGACAAGAAGATCCAGATCTTGAATTCTAAGTGACACAAATGAGAGGCACGTAGTAATTCCCTGAGCTACAGCTAAGTATTCCAGGAGGGCTTTAATAGGATCTTCTATTCTAATTGGTGTGGGATGGGAATAGTTAAATCAGCCAACAGTAAGTAGAAAGGTATTTTGTTTTATCTTTTAATACATTGGTAGACCAAAAAATACAAGCAATAATAAGTCTTCTTTACTTATGTAAAATTATTTTCCTTTATGACCCCAACATTAAGGTTAGAGTATTGACTTTTAAACATAATTTTAGATTATTGATGTTATGGTTTGTTACAGACTAGTTTATAGACTTTGAATTTGGACAGAAATGATTTAAAAATTCTGAGGTCTCTGTGTTGGAGGAAACCAATAATTGTAACCTAATAAAAATAACTTCCAAATAGTTATTAGAAACTTGAAAATAATAATCAACATTTATATCATATTCCATAATTTGTATATTTCACATTTGTGTTTGTACAGATATTTTATTTGAGAAGTATTTAAATAGTAGTCTAAGAACTTTAGAAGATAGCTGTGTTATAAGCTGTTGTTTCTTTTTGTAAATGGAAGTTCATAAAAACAATTGTATAATTCTCTATCTGTTTATAAATTGTACTTTCTTATCCAAAAGTTATGTGATCAGAGAATCCAATGTGTTTCATGGTGTTTTTTTTCCCCCCTTCTCTCTAGGAGAAAAGTTGAAATTATGCACACCCATAGTCTTTTCACTCTTCTTGGAGAAAGGCTGATGTTGCATACAAACACTGTGACTGTCACTACATACAACACACTTTATGAGGTAAAAATAAAAAATGTGTGATGAAAATTTTAAGTGTATACAATGGAAACCCTCTTAATCTATGTGATTGAGATCACTAATTTGTCTCAAATCTAGTTAATCTAAAAAGACAGTGAAAGCAGAATCATTAAAAAAAGATGAATACATACCTTATTTTTAAATTTTATTTTAAAACGTATCCATGTACAATTATTTGCCAATCTTTTTATGTTCGTCTAAGAGCTTTTCTTTGAGTATGGGTTGGCTGACTGGTTTCACACAGGGTCTCACATAAACTACACCCGTTGTGTATTATATGTTAGTTCTACTTCCCTATCTCCACCCCCACCTCCTTCTCTCTCTCTCCCTGTCTCTCTCTCTTTCTACTTCTAATATCTGGCAACTACCAACATTAAAGCAAGAGTTGATAATGGTATAAAATGCAGGTAGGAATTATTTGTAAAAATGATATCTAGAAGAATCTTTGGATCTCATCATTTAAATTTAGAAATCCCTTTCTTGTCACTTCTAACAGATGGCCATATAGCTTTGGGTTCAGTATTTTCTGTGAAATGTGTGTACTACCTCACAAAGTAGCTATTTTATTTTTTAAATGCCAGTAAAATATTAGGAATATTCCCTTATATTAACCTCAATTCTACTTTCTTATAACTGATCTCCAGTGGTCCTAGTTCTTTTCTCTAGTGGCAAACTACCAATATCCATTTTTGTATGCCTGCAAGCTAAGGATTGTTTTTATATTTCTAAATGGTGAAAATAATCAAAAGAAAAATAATACATGACACATGAAATTTAAATGATTTTCAAATTTCAATGTTTGTAGTTTTACTGGAATAGAGCCACACTCATTTGTTGAGGTGTTGCCTGTGGCTCCTTTTGTGCCACAACCCCAGATAGTTGCAACAAGAATGTTTGTCATGTTCTAATCACTTTGCATTGTTACTTGGTGCACTAGGAATTACAGCGATACAATGACTCAACCGTGTTTCACATACTATGTGTATTGCTGAACATAACTTTTTAAAAATACGTCCAAACAAAAAGAAAAGTGGATTTCTAATCTCACACTTTGAAATGTAGCAGAGTGTAGATTTTTTTTTATAGATTTAGATGGCAAGGTTTGTATTTGTTATATAAGGCCATTATAGTCGTGCTAAAAAAATACTCACAGATATTACTAAACATACATGATAATATTCCTAACTCAGAAAAGCAGTCATCAGAAAATATAAAACAATATCTTATCATTGCAGATTTCTTCACAAAAATTTTAAAAAATGAAAATGAGAGACATTGAGGAAGGCAGATACTGAGATTCTGACTGGAATTGTATTACAATTTTAAATTAATATGGGACAAATTCAAACTTCTATAAGGCTACATTGTTTTTGTGTGAGCCATGGGCCAGATCAGCTCAATTCCAGATTTTGCATAGCCCTCAAAAGTGATAGTTTTTACATTTTTAAATGATGTGCATGTGGGGGAGAGAATATTTTGGGATGTGTTAAATGATGTGAATTTCAAATTTCAGTGTCTATAAATATTTAATTTTTATTGGAACATAGCCATGCTCATTCATTTATGTGTAGTCCATGGGTGACTTCACACTACAATGAAAGAATTGAGCAGTTGTAATAGAGACCATATGATCTACAAATCCTAAAATATTTACTATCTGACCTTTTCTATAAAAAGTTGCTCTACAGCAACTCAGAGAAATGTAACTCACTTCTGTTGCTCTTTTATTAAAAACTGTATTTTAATCTGATATCAGAATTAATATGCATTCATTATAAAAATTTGGAAATATAGAAAAGCACAAAAATAAAATTTACCCATTACTGTTTCCATTAATACTTAATTTAAAAGTAAAATATATGTAATTTTTTCTCAACTTACACACATAACTCATAAAATATCCTACACATAATTTTTTGTTCTTCTTTTTGTACTTGACAATATATTGCAAATATATTTATTACAAAATATTCATATATAGCTGGGATGGGCAAACTTCTTTGGTAAAGGGATAGATAGTAAAAATTTTAGGTTTTGTGGGCTATATGGTGTCTGTAACAACTTCTCAAGTTTATAATTGCAACCCAGAAGCAGCTGTAACAGTATGAACCAAATGGGCTGTGTTCCAGTAAAACTGTACTATAAAAACAGGTGGCAGGCCAGATTTGGCCCACAGATCATAGTTTTCTGATCCCTGGTCTATAACATTACTTTTAACTATTTTATATTCTCATCAGTAAATTTTAAGGGTGGCCACTCTTTTGATAAATGAAAAAACCTTTTGGCTACTCTGATTTTTTCATTTCTTACCTTAATATTCCCACTTTGTGTCAATCTTTCCTCAAATCACATGATTTGTAGACTCTAGGCTTCAGAGCAATGCCTTTTTAAATTATAGTAGTTTTTTAGTATTGCTTTAATATTTGGCATACAGAACCAAATAAGCACTAATAGAACGGCTTACTGTATGCAGAGTATGGTGAGGTCATTTCCTTTCTTGATTCTGATATTATATTTCCCTAATAATAGTAACTCCCTTTTATTGGGCACTTCTTATGACAATCATCTTCTTTATATATATTATTAATATATCAGATCTTACAACCACCCTCTTTCAATATTTATTGATATTTATTTATTTTTATTGCGTTTTAAAACAGACAAACTGAGACTCACAGGTTAAATAATTTGCTCTATGTCATGTCACTAATAAATGGTCATAAAATAGGCAGGTTCCATAATATATGTGCATAAGGCAAAAATGTCAGAATCTACCTTCAGATGACAACATTAAATCCTCCCCTGAATCAAAACCTTGCTTAAAACATCAGATTATGCTTCTGAATGCTAGTGTGTAATATTGATGAACTTGTGTTTATATCTTTTTTTTTAACCTACTAATTGCTTTGGTCAATGATGGCGACATAAATATTTTAATCATTGTTTTACCTAGTGAATTTCTGATCCTCTGCTTGTTTTGACCTATTATTTGACAATAGAGTAGAAAGTCTGTGTAGTCAATGAAACTTTATATTAAAATAACAGTATAGCATAATAACATAATATGTTGAATTTGAAAAACCATTGTGTACTCCTAACCTTCAAATAAGAAAATGTCATGTGTATGTATACACATATATGTATTTCCATTAGTCTTCCTGAAAAGTGACTCAACAACAAGTACAGCAGCATTTTTACCTACCACCTGTACTCATGTGTACTCCTACTATCCAGATTTTGGTCTCTGATGATAGATATTCTATACAAAACAAAGCCACGTTGTTACTGACTCTTATGTCTTAGAGTGAGGAAAAGTCAGAATAAGTTTGGATCCTCTGATATTGGATGTTGAATGATCCAGAGGTCCTGAAATGATGAAGGAATCAACTTACAGGGCCTCTGTCTGACCAATTTGGTAATAATATATGTTTTTAAAATAAAATCATAATCATGACTAATTGAAACGAATTTTGAATGACCCTGAGTTCATAAAAAACTCATATGCTAACAAGAAAAGTTAACGTAAGTATACACAGTCAAAAAAAAGAAAGATGATAAATGATTTACTATTTTGATCCCACAAAATAGTAAAAAGGGTCTTCAGCATAAGCTTTAATACTTCTGACACACCAAATTGTATTATCAGAATGACAGGACAATTGATTGCATTTCTGGATCACCAAAGTTTAAAGATTGCATCATTTTGGTGGGTGGCATCTAGTTGCAAAAAGTTAAAACTCATGTGATGGGTACCCACTTAAATTTTCATTAACGTTGTAAATGAAATTTAACTTAGAGAGGCAAACGGCTTCAAGACTTGCAGCTTAGGTTTAATTCACCTTGTGAGCCTCAACCAGTCCTGCACTCTTAGCAAGAATCAGTTTGTTGATTATCCAGAGTTGGAAACCTTTTCTTAATCTTCACTTTCTTTTCTTTTTTGGGGAAATTATCTTAACCCCAGCAATGTATGAAAATAAATATCACTACAACTGTGGGAAGGTGTAAATCAAGTCTAGAAATAGTAAAGAACTATGTCAAATCTGTGGTGTTGCTAATGATATTTTAAAATAGAATAGAAAAGAATTGATTATTTATTATTTTAGCAAAGAGTTTTGAAGTCCTGTTAGGATAATGATGATGTCATAGTGATCTTTAAAACTTTTAAGTCTGATAAGATGACTATAATACAGTAAACAAATATTAAGGCGTAAAGTCATTTAGATTTTTAACAGCATATGTCAGACAACATTGTATAAGTTATGAAGATGTAAAAATGTCTTAATTATTCTGAAAACCAGAAAATTATTAAAATATTCCTGTGTCCTACTTTTCTGAGGTGAATTTATTCTTTAGGTAATATACTAAGAAATGAATTGGCCTCTCTTTGAAATTAATGGACCTCTCTTTGAAATTACTCAAAGCTATTTTTATGTACATATTTTTTGGGAGTTGCAATATTTGTAAAATTTGTATCTTAAATTTTATTTGTATCTTCAGTTTTGCTTTTGTACTCCTATAAATTATATAATTATATAATTTATATTATATTATAATTATATATAATTATATAATTATATAATTATAATAATTATGTTTTCTTTTGTTAATGATTTGCAGCACTTCCTAAAACCCTTAAGAATTATTTGTTAGATTTTAGAATATGTTTTCTGAAGATAAAATAACTAGATTTTTATGTTTAATATACTTGTAGATCTCAACCTGATTCATTATTTTATTAAGTATTGTGATATTATTTTTGTTTGATAGGTTCTCTTTGCATACTTTTCCCTTAATTTAGTGAAACATGTAGTGTAGACAAAGGTAGCCAGGTGTGGGATCGTAGAACCTGAGGAGCTCTGTTTCTTATAGAAATAATTAATTGATTTAAAGGAAAACATACATTTTTAGTTACTTTAACTGTTTCTGTAAGAGTATAACAATTTTTGAGCACAAGTTATTTTACTAAGTACTAAGTACTATTTAAAACTAAGTACTTCATAATAAAACTTTTTAATTAAAATTATAGAATCTCAGAGGTGGGCAGTGTATTAGATATCATCTTATTCAAACTTTCTTTTCATGGATAAGAAACTAAGAGTCAAAAAGTTGGGTAGTTTGTCCAAACCTATAAAGATGGTCTGACCCAAATACATACAGTGGCACTTACATGTAATGGTAGGGTCAATAGTTTGCCATTTTTACCACTCCTGTCTCAAAAAGTTGAGCCTAGTAATACTGCAAAATGATTTATGCATGATCAAGCCAGGAAGTTGGTGGGTCAGAAAGAAAGCTGCAATAGCCTCTGCTTAAGCCAAAAGTATTTCTGTAACACATGAATTATAAAATAATTCCATTTAAAAAATGAAATTTACATGTATAATGCTGGGCTCAGGTCTATGTTTATAAATAGCATATTTATCAAGTTACCCTATGCTTATGATTCATTGTTGTTTCTCTCTCTGTCCGATACCTGTATTATAGCCACTAGGCACATGTGGCTGTTGAACACTTAAAATGTGGCTAGTGTGAATTGAGAGGTGCTATAAGTGTTAAATGCAAATTTGCTTTCTTGTCCATATCTGGCTCTGAAACTCCTTACTATTTTGTTTTGGTGGGGGGTGGGGGTTACTTACTTGGTGTATCTCTTACCAAGTCCAGTCAAACCTTTAGGGCCCATCTTGAGCCCTGTTCTTCCATTAAAATGTTTATATCTACATTCGTCTCTCCTTACTTATATCTCATTGTTTCCCTCCCCCCTTTTTAAGCTCACAAAGGTTCTTAATGACAGTCTACCATGTTTTATTACTTAATAGGGGCATGCATTTATGCCTGTCTCCAGAACAATAATTAAGTAAATTGCTGCTAGAAATACAGTTCCACCTAGCAACTTATTTTCCATCTTGAAACATTTAGCAGAGTGTGGGCACATAAATGGTTCTTATAAATACGTGCTGAATTGAGTTTCTAAATATATAATTGTAATTTTAATAAAAGCTCTTATATTTGAATATGTTATAGTTTTCAAAGCACTTTCACATATAGAGCCTTATTTAATCTTCCTGGCAGCTTTATTAGATAGGCAAGGCAATTATTCCCCTCATTGTTAGATGATAAAATAAGGACTTAAAAAGACGACAGTGTAAAAACTGGTGATGCTTTTATTTCCTGTGCAGTGTGATTTCTTGTCTTTTGATTGAGAAAGTTTTGGCTGTTCTCTATCATGGAAGAGTATGGGCCTGGTTTTCTTCAAGCTTGTCTGACGTTATTTTGAATCCCTTATTTGTAACAAGAATTTTCTGGGTTGTAGGCACACACCAGGGTCTTTGGGATAGATTGATGTGAAAACTCCTTGTAGGTATATACCAACCACTAATTGGTTGTTCTTTAGTATATAGTTATCAAAGAAATTTTATCTCACATATCAGTTCTGTTTGATTAGGAGTGAATGTCTAGAGTGTTCTGTTCAGAAAATTCTGAGACACTGCTTAGTTTTAATTATGAAGTATTTAGTTTCAACAAAAATATGGGAATGAGCAGAATAGGGGTAATTTTGCCCTATGTTTATCATTTAAGTAATAGTTGGTCAGCTTTTATTTCAAGTCAATCAATGCCTTTTGATGTACATTCCTAATATACCTATGTAAATTTCCTATCTTTTCTTAGTCCAGGCAGAAAGGGAAGAAAAATGATACTTCTGGATGTTATGGTCCTTTTCTGATCAGAAGGGACCATCCCTGTTTCTTAATTTACTTTCTCCATCCTTAGCTTTTACAATATAACTATGTACAATTGGCCTTTTAGCTAACGTTTATAGTTTTGCCACAGTTTTTGTACTTGAATTAGGTTGAACTGTTTATTCAGAACTTAACATGTTAAGGAATTAACCCTTAACAGGAATTAAGTCACTGATGTAAAATGATGTCTCTATTAAATATAGCCTTATTAGGTTTATATATATGTAAGATTACAGGAATACACAAGCTAAGGCCTAAAATACAGTGAATAGTCAGACATACATTTTCTTATATATGATTCATTTATCCATTCTTTCATTTAACAAATATTTATTGAGTACTGGCAGTACATCAGGTACTGGTGCTGATCACTGGGAATGTAATAGTGAAGAAGATATACAAAATCCTTTTCTTGTAGAGCCTACATTTTAGTGGAAAAGTTAGTAAATGTTTTAGAATTCTTTCTTTCTTTTATTTGGTCAACTGTTCCCATTTTTTGTTATTTGAAAGAAATTTAAAAAAAAAACCCACTCATCAGTAAATGACAACGAGCCACATTGTTAGTAAGAACTTTCCTTTGTCACACTTCATTTTGAAGTAGAGACCCAGGCCACAGACATTATTTTCTTATTTACTTATTTCTTTTATTTTAATTAATGATGATACAAAGAATCAAATGTTTACAATTCACAACATTGGTATATTAAAGATGTATGCCAAAAGGGCATTTCAAACAGAATAAGCTAATGGATTTGCTAATTAATCTTTTCTTCCATAGAAATTGGTTCTGGTTTTGTCTCTATCCATAATAAATAAAATTTGAGGAATACAGAGTTAAAGAATTTAGAAGTATGTGGAATTCATTAGAAATTCTCGTAGAAGAGATGTTCCTTTTGGTTTGAACTGAATTCAGATTTTTGCTGTTTCTTTGTATATTTTGTAATTATGATTTAAATCATTTTCTAAATGAAGTTCAAATTCTTCATCTTTCAGATCTTGACAGAGCAAGTGTGTACTCAAGTTGTACACAAACCACATCCAGAGCCAGATTCTACAGTGAAAATTCAGAATCCAAGTGAGCAAATGGCAGTTCTTTATAGTAATGTGGTAGTAGTAACATGGCAACATGTGAGACTAAATCAAAACTTTTCCTAACCCCTTAAATCGTTGTTTTACTTAGTTCATGACACTTACAACTCAACTATAATAGTGCCAAGTATTTAGTCGAAAATTAGTTAAGTTCTTTTTGAGTTGAAAATATGATATGGCTATAAATCTTCAGTTCAAGTTTTTTGTTTGTCTGTTTGTTTATAGTGATTCTTAAGGTGGTGGCAACATTGTTAAAAAACTCTACACCAAGTGCAGAACTGATGGAAGTTCGTCGTTTATTTTTATCTGACATGATAAAACTTTTTAGTAACAGCCGGGAAAATAGGAGGTAAGCAGTTTGAATTCTGTAGCAAAACTTTATTCTATAATTAATCATTGTCTCTCCTTAATTTTTAGTGTCTCTCAAAAAAATTTCATGTCTTTCCCATATTGCTAAATACTTCTAATCATTAGAAAAGGCTTTGTATGTTTCTTTGATAAAATCTGTATTCAATATAATTCTATTCATTTTTGTGTGATTTTATTTTATTATATGGGTATTATATTTTAATTGTATATGTGAATATACCTATACACAAAACCTTATTTAAAATGCACTATTCTTTTTGGTGATACCCATCTGTCACCAACAGTACTTTTAGTTGTAATTGTGTTAGATTTATTTGCCTATATTCATATATGCTTTTCCCCCAAGTTAGTCTTACTATTGTCATGCATTTTTGAGCTGGTTAGCTAGGACATAGGGTAGAGTCTAAGGCCGTGAACTCTATGATAGTCATTGCCTGAGCCTTTAATTTAACATATATTGATTGATTGAGTGTCTGTTGTGTATAAAGCACTGTGCTGCACAAGGTAGTCTTAGTATACAGCCTTAGTACAGTCCAGTGGGAAAGACAACCATAAAGTAATGATTAATTTGTAATGTGTTAATGCATGATGAGTGCTAAAGCTGATGAGAAAGTAGAGAAACAATAAATCTGATGGGGAAAGTTAGGAAAGTGATTTTTGAATGATCATTAGAACTTTTCCAGGTAGAGAAATGCAGGAAAGTCATTCCAGGTATTAAATATAAAATGTGCGGAATGCCTGTGCACCTTGCTTTACCTAGGTCAGATCATATTTTCACTATTTCCTCTAAATTTCAAAATAGTAAATTCTAATTTAATTTAGATATTTTTGATGAGATCTTTTTCTCCCTTAGATGCTTATTGCAGTGTTCAGTGTGGCAGGATTGGATGTTTTCTCTTGGCTATATTAATCCTAAAAATTCTGAGGAACAGAAGATTACTGAGATGGTCTACAATATCTTTCGGATTCTTTTGTATCATGCAATAAAATATGAATGGGGAGGCTGGAGAGTCTGGGTGGATACGCTTTCAATAGCCCATTCCAAGGTAACAAAGGATTTAACATTTTATTTCATCAGGGTTTCATCAGTGGATTAAATGGCTATAAACACTCATCTGGTGCCATCTTGTGGACATCTTAGATTTTGGCAGATTCCTTTATCCCACTCTTCTCTTCCCGCTTTTCCCTTTTCTGTTTTTCCTTCCTCTGTTCATAACTTGAACGTATATTTTAGATCATTTAATTCAAACACCAAGTTTCTAAATTAGGAATTTTAGACCCAATGATGACCCACATCTGTTTTATAGCAGATCTGAGAACTTGAATCTGAGCCAATTGCTCTTTTAATGAAGCAAAATATTTCATGGAATAGTCTCTGAAATATACTTTTTAAGACATTTTTAAAGTAGTCAGAATACTTTTACATTCCCCAGTGAATCATAAACATATTTAAAGTGTTTAAGTTTAGTGGTATTTCTGATTGCATTATATTTTCTTTATTTTAAATCTTAAGACTCTATGTGTCTATAATTTAAATATTTGTTCTTTGGTAAAATGAAATAGTGATTTAAAATGTAAAGTATATACACATTAGATTCTGGAAATTCAGAGGTATGATCTTTCATCATGTAGTGTCATAGAAGGAGCATGGCTGTCAGAAGTTTTGCTTTTAATCCAGTCTATGCCATAGTTGAGTTTTGTGATTTTAGGAGATTCATTTAATCCTTTCGAACAGGGGTTAAAATTTTTTCAAGGGGATAAATAGTAAATATTTTAGGCTGTGTTGGCTATGCACCAGAGCAGGCTATGCAGTATAGTGTGAAAGCATCCATGCAAATATGTAAGTGAATGAACATGGCTTTGTTCTAATAAAACTTTATTTACCAAAACAGATGATTGTTAGATTTGGCCCATGGGCCATAGGTTGCCAACCCCCACTTTTGGGACTTGCTTTCATCTTCTGTAAAAGGAAGGGGGTTTTTATATCATGATAATCTTTAAAGGAAAATCCCTCTCCATCTAAAATTCTGTTATCCTATCATTTAAATACAAATTAATATCACCTGTGTCTACCAGGAAGGATTTTGAACTTTAAAAAAATTTTAGAAGAGCTTTTATTTCTGTTATAAATTCACATTTTGTAATATATTGACACCTCACATTTAGCATTGCTTTAACAAATTTGAAAACAGCAAAGAAAAAGACATTGCAAGTCTTTGTGCAAAAACTATATTTCCTGATTTCTCCTAAACAAGCCTGTGTAAAGTAACAAATTCATAGTATCCTGTATAAGAATAAAATTGTGATGTTTTAACAGTTTATAAATGTGTGTATTTATAGATATATAAATATCTAGTTGCCATTTCTCTGGTTAAGCTTAAATAAATGTGTGGAAGTTAAATGACATATTAGGGTAACATTGAAATACTTAACTTAAAAAAAACCCTTTAAAATTGCTAGCTGACCTTTGTGATTTTTGGGCAAGTCATATAATAAGTTATATATAGCTATATTTGTTGATTATTTCCAATTATTTAATGTAACTAAGCACTTGTTTTAGGATTAACATGTGCAAGATTAGAAAGCTTAATATTTCTAGCACTATATTTGCTATTACCATCATTTTATTTGTATTATTTTTTTCTTTTTGATGTGTACAAAATTGCTTAATGTTTGCTTTACTTATTCTTAAGGTCACTTATGAAGCACATAAGGAATACCTAGCCAAAATGTATGAAGAATATCAAAGACAAGAGGAAGAAAACATTAAAAAGGGAAAGAAAGGCAATGTGAGCACCATCTCTGGTCTTTCATCACAGACAACAGGAGCAAAAGGTGGAATGGAAATTCGAGAGATAGAAGATCTTTCGCAAAGCCAGAGTCCAGAAAGTGAGACAGATTATCCTGTCAGCACAGATACTCGAGACTTACTCATGTCAACAAAAGTGCCAGATGATATTCTTGGAAGTTCAGATAGACCGGGAAGCGGTGTACATGTGGAAGTGCATGATCTTTTAGTTGATATAAAAGCAGAGAAAGTGGAAGCAACAGAAGTAAAGCTTGATGATATGGATTTATCACCGGAGACTTTAGTAGGTGGAGAGAATGGTGCTCTTGTGGAGGTTGAATCTTTGTTGGATAATGTATATAGTGCTGCTGTTGAGAAACTCCAGAACAATGTACATGGAAGTGTTGGTATCATTAAAAAAAATGAAGAAAAGGATAATGGCCCATTGATAACATTAGCAGATGAGAAAGAGGAACTTCCCAATAGTAGTACATCATTTCTCTTTGATAAGATACCCAAACAGGAGGAGAAACTCCTTCCTGAACTTTCTAGCAATCACATTATTCCAAATATTCAGGACTCACAAGTACATCTTGGTGTCAGTGATGATCTTGGATTGCTTGCTCATATGACTGGTAGTGTAGACTTAACTTGTACATCAAGTATAATAGAAGAAAAAGAGTTCAAAATCCATACAACTTCAGATGGAATGAGTGGTATTTCTGAAAGAGATTTAGCATCATCAACTAAGGGGTTAGAGTATGCTGAAATGACTGCTACAACTCTGGAAACTGAGTCTTCTGGTAGCAAAATTGTACCAAATATTGATGCAGGAAGTATAATTTCAGATACTGAGAGATCTGATGATGGCAAAGAATCAGGAAAGGAAATACGAAAAATCCAGACAACTGCTACGACACAAGTAAGCTATTTTATATAAGTTCTAGAAATAAACAAAAATGCATTGGGTAGATATTGAATTGTTAGCACCCAAGCAGAGTAAATTTTTTACCAGTTACACCATATTTGTATTCACATATGATATAATAGTAATTTATGGAATTGAGTAGTATGGTTGCATATATATAAAGAAAGTAAAAATATCTGAATTGTATTTCCAACTCTGACACATTCTTGCATGTGACTTTGCTCAACCTCTCTGGGCCTAAGTTTGCTTATATAGTACAGGAGTTTGTACTAGATTAAAATGTGACCTTTATGGTCTCTACCAGTTCTAACATTTTGTGACTTTGTGACTACATTTACACATTTTGTACTCGAGATCTTCATTCTGAATACTTGATTAATTTTAACCTTTTAAGCTTCAGGCCCAACCCTGTTCTGTGGATTATAGAAAAGAGGACTTGGAGCCCAGATTGAACTGATAAATGAAGGGGAAGGGAAAAGGGAACTGTTATTTATCAAGTGCCTACTATGTTCCAGGCACTGTGCTATATATTTTCAGATTTAATTCTCACAACAACCCTGTGAGGTAGGTAATATGGCTGAGAAAAATTAGAATTATTAGCAGTGAAAATTTTTTTTTTCCAACCACATGGATAGGAATTTCTTATGAGAAAACTTAGGTCTGGTGGTTAGGAAATGCTAGTGTTTCAGTTTTGGCCTCACTGGAGTAAAATTAAAAACAGATGATGTTTTCTAATATGGATTTTAATTGGTGAGCTTTAAGTTATGACTCTTTCCTATTTTCTAGGCTAAACAATACTTCATGGTTACAAGTTTAAGAAATTATAGTAATACTTTTTACCCTTAATGATTTGGGTTTTTTTGTCCTCTGTGTGTTCCACTTGCCTTTTGACGTCATTGAAGATAAATTTAATGTGTTTCCATTGGTTATAAAGAGTAAACCATGCCTTAGTGGTGTCTTTGTACTCCAATAAGAATCCTTAATAATATTATCTGTGTGGGAAATGTATTTTATTTGTTCTGTAACTGTCAATTTCCAATTTTGTGGCAGTTACGCTGCAGTGATAATTGACAGGGGATGGGGGTATTGAATTAGGTGCAGGTGTAATAAAGGAAAGCACGGTGCGTTGTTTACTGGACAGTAAGCTTGCCTGTTGAACACACTAGGCTTGCCTGTTTTTCATGTGGAGTTCATAGGCATTTTTCTAGTTTGTTTTCTAACTTATCAAATGCATTTTTTTTTTAGAATTGAAGTATCGTGAGTGAAAAAGACTTTGAAGTTGACTTGAATCTTTTCAAGTAATATTTCTTCTAATGTTGTGGTTTAGTTACCATTAGTCGATGGCATAGGTCCAGTATACTTTACTTCATATATGCTCACTTCCTTAAGGAAGTAGTGTGGTCTAATGTAAAGACCTCATAACAGGGTAAAGAGGATCTAGTTTTCAATGTGAACTTTTATGTTAACCTTAGGTATTTGAATACCTTGCCTAGTTTCTGCAATAGTAAAATAGAAGCAATAATGGTAGCTTTTTCAGCTCAAAAAGGTTCCCGTGCAGGGAGTTACCACATGAATAATATATGTGAAATATATTAACCTACTAAAGTCATATGCAAAAGCTTTGCTGACTCGCTCACTTTACTATATTCACTGTTTCATTTTGAAATAAGGTATTTCTTATGTACTCCAAAAGAGTTCACCTTTTCTTTCTTTAGGCTGTTCAGGGTCGGTCTATCACCCAACAAGACCGAGATCTCCGAGTTGATTTAGGATTTCGAGGAATGCCGATGACTGAGGAACAGCGGCGCCAGTTCAGCCCGGGTCCACGTACTACAATGTTTCGTATTCCTGAGTTTAAATGGTCTCCAATGCATCAACGGCTTCTCACCGATTTGCTATTTGCATTAGAAACAGATGTACATGTTTGGAGGAGGTACAGATATTTCTTTTTTATAAATAAAAAGCAAAAATTTAAAATCTGGCACTGCCTGTTCTATATAACAGAGGTTTGACAATAACAACAAAAAATCAGTGCCAATTTAAAGGAATTTCCACATTTTTGTCTTTTCCTGTTAAAATTATACCATGTACTGAATTTATTATTGGTAGTGATATTTTAATGTATATTGTTAAAATAAAGTTTAAAATCACCCTATGACATGTATGTTTTTAGAGCCTACAGTATTTAAGCAGTTAGTGACAGCCTATGGTATTTAAGCAGTTAGTGGATAGCAGTTCAAATATAAACACTTAAAGACAACAAATCCATATAAATTAAGCCATTACCTTTCTTAATTTTTGATTTAATTTTTTAATAGGAAATATGCGAAGATTTAATCAATTATGAAAGTATGTCATTTACATGTGCATGTATGAAAGTTGATGGCTATAAGTAACAGAATATCCCACCATTAGCAACTTCAACAATCAGTGGCTTGACATTCTTAAGACTCAAGTTGGTTTCTCTGCTTTTCCTGATATTCTTTTTAGGATTCAAAGTGACCGCTTCAGCCCCCAGCATCAATTCAACATAAGAAACTTGCCCAAGCTAAAAGGAGGGGATGACTCTTCTTCCTTCCTCTTCCTAATTTTCCTCTCCCTCCTATTCCTCTGTCTCCTCTTTCTCTTTCTGTTCTTTTGCCTTTTCTTCTTCTCTCTCTGAGCCCATCAAGAAATTTCCCCGTTATGTCTCATGAGCCAACAGGTCACATGCTCAGAAAAGTTAATCACCAGCAACAGAAAATCGCATTATAATAACTGGCTTATACAGAACAGTACTGGTTACCTAGTAACTGAGGTGGGGCCAACCTTTCCTATGCCCAATTCAGCTCAATCATAGAACAAAATCTAGAATGTGTTAACGGAGAAGAAGTCATGACTATTGTGTCAATGAAGTCTGCCATAGAAAGTTTTTACTTTTGATTTTATTTGATCAGTTTGTTCTTAGACTCATATCTTTTCATTGCTATTGTTGTTATATGATAAATTGCCTAGAGATGGTAACTAAGGAAACTGAAATACATTACTATTAACATGAAGATCAGTGTATGGAGATAAATAATTTAATTTACTAATTATAATATTCCTAGTCCCCCAAGTGAGTGATAATCAGCTTTTCTTCCATCTACAAACTGTGTCTCTTTGTTTCCTTTCATGAGGTCTCAAGAAATTCCCCAAATGGAATTTAATGTAGTTTAAATTTTTTAAAGATGGCACTTTATTTTTAGGATAGGAGAAAAT
The DNA here is from genome assembly GCA_023783475.1 of Daubentonia madagascariensis. Lineage (NCBI taxonomy): Eukaryota > Metazoa > Chordata > Mammalia > Primates > Daubentoniidae > Daubentonia > Daubentonia madagascariensis. The sequence continues at coordinate 7,841,352 of JAKFHU010002220.1, forward strand.
GTCTTTAAATCCAAGACATACAGTAATAGATAGTATTTCACAACTCTAAAAAGGTGAGAATCATTGACTCAAATTTGATCATAGAGTAATCTCTTTTTTCATTTTTTCCCATTTGAAAACATTTCCTATTCTTGACTGACACCAAACGAAAGCAGTTAATTTTTCTGGCTGTCTATGTTGCATGTTTTGTATGGGAAAGCCTCAGTGAGGCTTGATCTCAACCTACCTTGAGATCTTTTTTTGCTTTTTTAGTGTAATAAGTTCTTGAATTTTTACTGATTTATTTATACTCCCCTATCATGTCACTTTTTTTACTAGCAGGATACATTTTTCACATGGGTGGTCAAAGGTGGAGCTGTAGTCATTGGTGAGATGACAAATTGAAACTGCCTAAAAATGAAACGTTCAGTTAACCTTTCAAGTTTTTCATTTCAAATTTTATTTTTACTTATTTATGAAATTTTTCTCTTGGTTATATTTTGAGTTTCCATATTATCTTTAACATTAGACATATCCTTTGTATATTTAAACAGTTTTGCCTTTCAACACAAAACAACCAGATTTGGCAAAAATAAGTATTTTTAGCCAAATTCATTGACCTAGCCATATGTCTTAGAATCTAGTTAATACTGTTATTTTCAAGCAGAGGTAAAATAATGAGTTAATACAGTTGGACATAAAAAGCCGTGCCAAGATGGATGCTTAATTTTTGGTAGTATGTTATCTCAGTTGTAAATTGTTTTCTTTTCTAATAACTCCACTTTAAATTTTTCTAGCTCTTCTCAATATACTATAATTATTTTTCACTTTAAAATTGTCCTAAATAAAGTATGTAAACCTCTTACTTGTAAGCCAAGTAAATGTTCATTTCTGTTTTGTTTTTATGTTATTTTAGCCATTCTACAAAGTCTGTAATGGATTTTGTCAATAGTAATGAGAATATTATATTTGTACATAACACAATTCACCTCATTTCCCAAATGGTAGACAACATCATCATTGCTTGCGGAGGAATTTTACCTTTGCTCTCTGCTGCTACATCACCAACTGTAAGTACTTTGCCTCCATCTAGTGGTTATACTTTATAATTACGTGACTTGAGCATTTCAGTGGTGGTCTGTGCTGTAAAAAGGTGGATTTTAACCAGACCTATTATATTAAGAGAACTTTTTAAATTTATATTTCCACCTATTTTATTTATCTATGTTGGGTTCCAGCTATATGTGCTTATATCTGGTAATTTTGATGAGTACTTCTTGGAAAGAGCCATAACTAAAAATGATTTAAGTTCATTTTCTATATATTGCTTACTTCTTCAAATCTATGGTATAATAAACTATTAAAATCCTTGCTATTTAACATTTTCATCTGACTATTGACTGGTTCAACATTTATTTTTAAAAAATCTAGCCTTGTCTCTATTTGTTTCTTTATAAAACATTGAAATGTGTTAAAATACATTTGAAAGGCATTTAATGTTAATTATGTCATTTAAAATATAGTAGATCAATGTTAACTTTATATATCAGTTGTGATTTTAAAATGTATTTGATTCATACTAAAGCAGACTCCATAGTTACTTGCTCAGATGGAAAGGATATAGAACTATGCTTCCCGTATTACCTGTGTTCTTACTGCCATGTTGGAAACTTATCCTTAAGCCCAGAAAGTAAACCTTTGCCAGAGATAAACCTGCCATTTTTTTAAGATGTCTATTACTTAGTGAGACAGCATTTCCAAATTGAAATCTGACTTTATTTTAACAAGCTTTTTTACATGACTGTTTTTCTTACTATCCTTTTGTCAATGCCACTACCTCCAGAGCAGCATTGAAGCTTCAATATTAGTAGCAACACTTTGTATGCTCACATACCTACCCCCGGCACATACACCTCTATTTTATCCATGAATTTACTCATGAGGACAAAGGCAACCAGGCTAGTTCAGGAGCGGGTGCAAAAAGCAGACCATCATTAGGGCCTTAATCAAATTAGCAGCTAAATCAAGGAGGTGGAGCCAGGAAGAACAGTTGAATAGTTGATGGAGTGCAAAGAGTGCACGGTATCCTGAGATTCATATTCCATTCCTTCTCTTTAATCTCTGTATTCCTCTCATCGTTTGTACCAAATTCTGGTAAATTGAGAGTTATGTATGATTTTAAAAATGCATTCTGATATTGAGACATGGAAAGCATTTTTTTTCTTTTATACATTAAAGACTCAATAATTCAATGCTTTCCTTTGGCATTTTTCTTGATCATATAAATTTTTTTATGTCTTATAAATTACCATTTATTGTGAAGAAATTTTAACAGGTTGTAGAAATGGAATATTGCATGTTTTAAAATCTCATGCAGAGCAAAACTGATCTTTATATAAAGTTATTAAAATAACTTAACAGCAATAAGTTATTAAAATTTGTATAGGTTTGTAACATTCACATTACTAAATAGTCTTCCAAATTTTAAAGGCAAAAGATCTTTAACTATCAAGATAGAGAAAATACTAAATTAATGAAGTAATTTATAAAGGTTATGACTTACGTACTAATTCACCACCAAATTTGCTTATTTTTTATTTTATAATGAGTGTACAATAAACATACTGGTATTTTGAGGGTGGACTCCAAAAATCATTACCTGTGCAATTTTGACCACTATAAATTGGAATTTGAAACTATTAAATACTTACTGCCTAGGTCATTCTCAACAGACTTGGGAATTCATTCAACCATAGGAATCTTTATTTATGTCTCTGTTTCTATATTTCAGTTATTTTGGTCCATTAATTGATTGTACCTTGCCTGGTTGTACAACATACCTGATTTTATGTTCTTTGAATGAATTGCTTCCTTAAAAGAAACAGCCAGACCCTTTCTCCCACTTCATATCTGGTATAACCAGTATTGATGCTGACTACTGAGTATTGTTTTTGTGTTATTGGATTCCACAATATTCTTGCTAGAAGTTGTAGTGTAGTAGAGGGGAAAAGTTAGGAAGGAGAAGGTTGAGTAAAGAAGGAAATTAGAACTGAAAATATGGGCTTTTTGAAATTATATTTAAAATGTAAAAAGCCAGAAGAGAATTTTGGAAGGGATAAATGAAAAAAGACACATTGGCAACATACAGATTACCAAAGGGAAACATTGTTTTGTAGATGCCATTAGAATTTCAATCCTAGATACATGAAGAGAGATGGAAACACTTGCAACTAATATTTGAGTGATCTAGTAATTTTGTTTAGATATATAGAGTTTTTCAAAATATTCATATGTTAATATGCAGATACATGTTTTATGAACAAATAGAAGTAATGATGGTTTATGACCGTGGTTGGCAAACTTTTTCTGTATGAGGCAGATAGTAAATATTTTAGGTTTTATAGGTCATATGGTATTTGTCCCAACTGTTCAACTTTGCTGTGGTAGTGCAAAAGCAGCCATGGACAACATATAAGCAAATAGGCATGCATGTATTTTATTAAACTTTATTTTAAAAGGTGGTGGGACCAATTTGACCTGTGGGCCATGGTTTGCTGACCATTGACTTAGGGCATAAGCTCCTCCTAAAATACTGTCATATTATAATGATTTTGTGTGAAAACTTTATTACCTATTCCAGACCTTTGAAAATTCAGTGGTTAGAGCTCAAGATAAATTCATTCTTTCCTATTAAACAAGAATTTGACTTGTAAATTTGACTTACTGACCATTTATTAAAGTTTAATTTTTTAAGACAATTTTACTGAATGTTGTGGTCATTATGTTCTATTAGAAGATATGTAACTTTTCATACTCAGCCATACTAATTTTTTTGTCATTTGACATTTCTAATATTGAACTGTATTAAATTTTGAAAGGATAGGTAAAACTGTAATTATTCTTTACAGTTTCACATTTTAAAACAAAACACAAAGCTCAACCCAAGAATATGTCTTTTCCATTTCTCAGAGTAAATGTGAATCTCAGATAATTTACTCCTTTTCATTAGAAACAACCTTGTTCCTTTATATCAATGAGATTCATACATGACCTCTTTTGAAGTCATTATGATTTAATGGAAGATATGTAGGCTTTAGCATAAGACAGATCTATATTTTAACCTGGACTCCACCATTTACTAGATATGACTTCAACCTCAGTTTCTTCCTTTACTGAAGGATATTAATTATACTTATCCCACAAGGAGTTTGTTAGGTAATATGTGTAAAATGTACTAGATGGAGAAGGCTCTCAATGAAAGTTTTCTTTCTTGAGTTCCTTTGGGAAATATTTTGTTCCTTTTGGATTTATTTGTATAATGATAGAATAGTCTTCCTGTTCATAAAATAAACCTGCCATTATTCAGAACTCTGATGTTTAAAATATTTGAGATAAGTATGGGTGATTCATTTTGATAACAGAATACTAAAATGGTATAATCTTTTTGTCTGCTACTTCCATGGCATGGGATTGGCATAGAAGCGGTCTATTTCCTGCCCTGGAACCTTAGATGAATATAATAGTCTATACTGGGGATAACATTGATGTATTGTGGTTCCAGTATCATCAGCATGGAAGAAATTTTGAACTACTTAGATTAATCTTACTTGTAAGGAAATATTTTAATGGAAATATTAAGAAAAAAGAATATAGTTACACATTGTTTATATTGATAGCGAGCACCTCGAACTTAATACTCTTGAAGAAGCAGCACCTTGTTGGAGTTTTAGTTTTGCCTAGATTGTTTAAAATCATATGTAGCATACAAAATAAATTACAAAAAAAGTTTCAAGTCTCTAAATTAGACCAATAGTTTTAACTTTGGGAAAAAAAATTTAGACCCCTTAGCGTGTCGTTTGACCAAACTTTGGTTATGGGAAGGAACATTATGGTGGTTCTTGATTTTTGGGGTTAATGTTTCTGTGACTAGTCGCTTGAATCCTCTCATTTATTCTCTACTATATTGTTTAAGTTGGTCATAAATGAAAGCGAGGAATTTTAGGAAAAAAATGAAGAAAAGCAAAGAGCATGGATTAACCACAAATTGCAAAATCACTTTGTGATTTTAAGTTGACCACCATAGTCAACTATCCAGAACACTGAATGTTTAGAATTTAATTCAGTGTCCTATATAATTTAATTTCTCTGCCCTAGAAAAATAATGGAGGTTGCCATTTCTGGCTGTCCTAGTAGTTTCATAATCTTAAGAGAGAAAAGCAACTTTTTCTGTCCGAGAATGATGACAAACTCTTAATTTTAGTTTATTTACTTTTTTATTATCAGAATATATAGTTAAGAGATTTGGAAAAAATTACTAATAATGTTTTTGTTTTTGCTTTCATTTTGTTTACTTCATAACACTTATCATACTGTAGTATTCTCAGGATGCTGTTACATGTTTTCCTATGCAATGTACCATGAAAATAGCATATTTTAAAATTTATACTCATACATATTTGTTGTCCAAAATCAGAGAATAGGAACAGTAGGTGACTTTTATTGTGAAACTTAATCTCATCTAATTTTTGAATATAATGAATATAATTATTGATTTAATAAGACTCTGAAACTTAGTATAATATCTGTATAATTATCTTAATTCATATGCAGGTCTCAGGATATCAATAAGTCCTTTTCTAGCATGGGAAAGTGGTTTTTAAGTTATAATCACTCAAATATTTAATTCTTTTATTAACTTCTGGGAATTTTGAACTATAGGAAGGGTTCTGTATGTTTGAGAAAACAAATTATATTATTTCCTCATGGAAAATTTTAGAAGGTTGGTATAAATAGTTCATTTCCCAGAGTCATTTCTGCTTAAACCAGTACTGAGGCAGGGTTTTTTGCAGATGGATTATATTAGCTTATTTATTAAAATGTTTCATTCATCATCTAGTAGGAAAAGATATTTGTTTTGTAAAATAGAGTATGTATAATTTCTAATACATGAACTATTCTTATACCTATTATTACGGCAGAGTTATTAAAATAAAAAATAAATTGAAGTCTAAATATTTGATACATATGTAATTTATAAAATGAATATCTCTTCTGAGGATTTGCTTTTAATAAAATAATCAAATATAATTTTAAAATATATTATTTTGTGTTTCAATTTTACATTGTATTTTCATTTAATTTAATAATTTCCTTTTCTTGTACTTTTTTGGTCTGTTGTCTGTTTTGTCTAATGCATGTCCAGGGTTCTAAGGTTAGTATTACTTCTGTAGTAACTTTCAGGTTTTCAGTTTCAAATTTTATTTTTACTTATTTATGAAGTTTTGACTTGGTTATATTTTAAGTTTCCATTATCATCTTTAACATTAGACATATTCTTTGTATATTTAAAAGATTCATTGAAAGCATTATTTTCCCAATGCTTGATGTATTACTATTTTATTATTCACACTAATCTCTAGATTCAACTACTGTAATGTAATGAAAACAGTGGTATTACAGTCATATGTACAATCAGATTTTAATTGATTCCAATGAAAGTAAATTGGAAGAAATATATTAAAGATTTAATGATAATTGTGAGTGATCTTTATTTTTAAATCTTGTGTTATGCTTATGTAATATTTCATCATATTTATTAATTAATTTTATGTAGAATATAATAAGAATTCTCTTTTAGGTTTTTTTTGTTAAGAATGCTTTTCACTTTACAATTTTATTTTATTTTTAAAAAAATAACAGTTTGACAAATTACATAGACAACTTAATAATTCTGTTTATAATTCACTCATTTCAAAATGAAAGCAAATTTTGACAACTAGACCAAAACACTCAAAATAAAACCATTAATTAACTAATAAAGAAAGACAGCTATGTCATAATTTCAGTAATTCAAAATGATGAAGAATTTCTTTGAGAACATGTATCTAGATATACTAAATTCTAACATTTTGAAAAATTATTCAGAATAATTGATGCACCTACGCAATGGCCAGGTTTTGTTCCATTATAGAATACTCTAAATTGAAAACTCAGATTTAAAATGTATTTTTTGCTTTTTCTTATAAATTATTGTGTTGTGGTCATAGATTTTTAAAGTCATGCTATGAAATGATGCTGTATGTCCATGAAGTGCTAGGAAATAAGGAATCTGCATTTAAACATCCAAGTAAAGAATTAATCATTTCTTTAGGCCATAGATATAAATTGGCATTATGTTGTAAATCAACAATTGAAATCAAATTTCTACCTATTTCCAAGCTTATTTTAGAGAGAATGGTTCCAACCCTATTTTGATGTTAAATGGAAGGAAGTTTGTTATTAATGCATTTTCTACTGTATTTAGAACTGAGTTTAGTTATATAATGCTTGTAGTAGTAGTCACCTATCAGTTTTATTACCCACTTTGTACACAGGAAATGTTTGAGTGTTTTGGGGTTTTTTTCCCCCCCAATCAGTGTTTCATGCTCACATTTCCATGTTAATGTTCCTGCTTCTTCCAAGCAGAAAGAAGTTTAGGTAGAATGATGGATATAAACAATGTCAAAACGGAACATTAAATAGGAGCATATACCCATTATATATGCTTACCTTATAGTTGAATTTATCATTTGGTTAAGAGGTAAGGTTAATCAGTATGGCTAGTGTGCCCATTTTCGTAAAATTTAAACAGTAGATTTTTTTTATTTATAAAGCATTCCTTATTTTTCTCCATTCCTTGAGACACTGAGAATGCAGCCTAGTCATAAAGCACAAAAATAATTAAAATGTTATACAATAACATTATTGTATAATGTTACAATAAAAAGTAAGAAATGTTGCCATTGCTTATACAACTACAAAGTTATACATTTTACAAAATGCTTTGTAATATTCCCTCTAAAATCAGGAAATTAGATTTTATTATAGACAACATTTTAGTGAACGTACAACTTCCAATCTTGAATGCTACTTTTCTTCTTATTGCTAGTGTTTTATAGGTCACGAATTAAATATCTGTAGAGGAGTTAGTGATCATGTTGGTTATTTTTACCCCAGAGTTTTATTGTGCATATGAAGTACTTAGTGGTTTTAGTTTATTCTAAAATGGATAAGAAATTGTTATACATTCTAATTTAACAGCCATCTCATTTCGATGCCAAATGAAATTGCCATATCTTTCCTATTATTCATCATACATTTATAGGAAAGAAAAACTAAAGCATATCTTTTTTATTAGTGAGTGAAGATTTTAAGAAAAATAAATTTTATGTCTTTGTAAATTAATAAAATAAAGAAAAACTAATATAAGTACATATGTATGATTATCTCTAAATATCTTTTTGAAATGATCTTAAGTTTAGAATGTAGTTTTTACAACTAAAGATATTTAAAGCTAATGTTCATTTTAAAATGGACTTTTCCTTTATTTAAGAATAATTGATAGGTAAACTAACTGAATTTGATAACCAGCTCCAGTGATATATGGAATTAGTTTATAATTTATTTTGTTTACAAAGTATAGTAAATATACTAAACTTATGTTTACCTATAGTATCTATGTATGTGTGTTATATTTCCAAATTTTAAATAAGGCTTAAATCTTCTACTTTTTTAAAGACGGAATTGGAAAATATTGAAGTGACACAAGGCATGTCAGCTGAGACGGCAGTAACTTTCCTTAGCCGACTGATGGCTATGGTTGATGTACTTGTGTTTGCCAGCTCTCTAAATTTTAGTGAAATCGAAGCTGAAAAAAACATGTCTTCTGGAGGTTTAATGCGACAGTGCCTAAGACTAGGTAAGTATGTTAAGAATAACAGTGCATGTTAAATAATAACCTACAAATTAGTTGTATGAAGCTCTATGGTATGTAAAATATTGATCATATAAGTTGATGATTATATATTAATAATATAGAGAATATCTTATAATTCATCAGAATTAGTAAATTCAAAAACATTATTGTATCTTCACATTGGAGATTTCACAGAATTGATAATCTTTAATGGTTTATAACTTGAAATAGAGTAAAATATATTTAGAATTCTTTCCAAATCAGTAAGACTATCACTCTTCATTGAAGTGATTTTAATGCAAATCCATTTATGAGTTCTGTTTTGGTAAACTAATACTGGGGGTATTGTCCTAGGCCTGCAAACATATCAGAAAACGAATGACTTAGTCTTATACACAATTTTAGAAGGATAAAATTGCCTAATCTCAATGTTTCTCAGAGTGAACAGATAACCCTAATGAACATCATTGTACTTATGCTGTTCACCTTTTATCTTGTGTGGCAAAAAAAATTTAGCACAGAAAACTCTTAGTAAATCTGAATGAGTTTTTTAGACAGGAACCATTCTTACCCCTCCTAATGGGAAAATTTATTTATACTATTTAGACTTTCAAAGTGATGAAAAAGCTACTTTTTTCATACTTGCCTTGGAGCATGAACAGAACATAAGAATGCAAGGCATGAAATAGGACATTCTTGATATGTTCTCTTTTCACCCATAATTTTTAAAGATTATGTAAAAAACTACCCATATAGTTGCAGGGGAGAGGTTGTTTTTGATTCAAGGAAGGAATAAGGACTTGGAATAAAAATGCTGGAATGAAACTTACTTTTTTTTGTTTTATACTTTTTAAAGACAAGCAAGTTGAGAGGAATCATTTCATATCTGTTATAAGGGAGAAATTGATCACATTGAAATCTGTCTGACAACCAGGAGGGTTAACTTACTGTGGGCCATCAAGGACGTTTCCATTGATATTTAACAGCAACTGCCGGACTGAACTTTGTCAGAAAGACTATTTTTAGATGCCTCAGTGTATTAAAACCAGCATTTATTTGGTTATTCTGAGCTTCTATTTCTAGATATATTCCAAGACTTTACTCCTGGTTTCGTTTTTGTCCTAATAATACCTAGCAGATTTAGTTATTTTTTTACCCAATATCTAGCAGATTTTGTTGTTTTATCACTCACAGGAAACTTTTATAAGTGCGTAATAATAAAGCAAACCCTTCTATATCACCTTGTGTGTTATTTACTATTCTAAGCACTTTATATTAATTCAATTAATCCTCACAACAGCCCTCAAGGGAGTTACTATGTTTATCCTTGTTTTACACATGTGGAAACTGAGGCACTGATAGTTTAAGCAGCTGGCCCAAGATCACATAGCTTATAAGTGGCAGAGCCAGGAGTCAAACTCAGGTGGTCTGATTTCAAAATCTGTACTGTTTATTGCAATACTTTACTGCTTCTCAAAATAAATGAATAAGTAAAAAGCTTGTTCGTATTGAATGCTTATTGACAAAGCCCATAAACTCTCCTATCAGGAAGAAATGTGGATATTGGGATTTGTGAGACTTGAGTGTACTGATGTACTCTATCACTGCCTGAAATGCAAAGTTGTGGTTAATATAGTCACCAAGATAGTCAAATTAAGGATGGAAGCTTTGTTATTAAAATGTTTTGTCTAATATGAATTTTAAGTTTTAAAAGGTATTTATTGATCCATAAAATTCAGAAGTGTGAAAAGTGGGCCACACTTCTGGGATTACGGTCGCTCTTGCCTGTAATCCCAGCACTTTGGGAGACCAAGGCGGGAGGATTACTTGAGGCCAGGGGTTTGACACCAGGCTGGGCAACGTAGTGAGACACCATCTCTACAAAAAATAAAAAAATTAGCTGGGTGTGGTGGTGTGCACGCCTGTAGTCCTAGCTCCTTGGGAGGTTGAGGTGGGAGGATCACTTGAGCCCAAGAGATCAAGGTTACAGTGATCTATGATCATGCCACTACACTCCAGCCTGGGTGACAGAGTGCACTGTCAGGAAAAAAAAAGTGCAGAAAATGGAGGGTAATAAAATAAGGAAGGATATATCGAGAGCTTCAGAGGCCCTGGTAACATTCTGTTTCTTCAGCTGGCTGGTAGTATATGGATAGTATGTTTCTATTTTTTAAGTACATACACATTTTTATATACTTCCATTACTATATTTCATAATTTAAAAAATATATTGATCTAATTGATTTTAAGAGTAATAATGGATGGAGCAAGGGGAAAGAAAGAGAAAAAGAAATAAACAAGCAACTTTTTCTAATACATCCAAGTCAATAATCTATATTAATATGTTTTTGATTTTTTAAATAGTTTGTTGTGTTGCTGTGAGAAACTGTTTAGAATGTCGGCAAAGGCAAAGAGACAGGGGAAATAAATCTTCCCATGGAAGCAGTAAACCTCAAGAAGTTCCCCAAAGTGTGACTGCCACAGCAGCTTCAAAGGTAATTAAACATTTTTTATGTCAAGTACAGTTTACCTGAAAAGAAAATTTTTAAGTTTATTAGAACAAAGCGACATGGTCTTGCTCAATGGTAAGAGCAATGGCTTTGCAATTAAACAATTCTAGCCTCTGGTGCTGGCTCCTCTGCTTCATAATTGTGTTACAAGATTGCTTAACCTTTCTGAGGCTTTCATGCTTTGGTTATTAAATGAAGATACTAACATTTTATAGGATTCTTATAAGGATTATATCAGCATATAGCACTAAAACATTTCTTAGTTATTTCTATTTGTAATAGTTAAATATATTTTCACAGAGTTCAATATATGGATGCTCTTTTTAAATGGATGAGCTTTTGGTGGTAGACAAAGTAGTCAACAAAAATTTATTGAATGCCCATTAAATGAATGAATAGTATAGTGTTTTGGAATTTACCAGTAATTTTCATTCTAAATTAACTCTCTTTATCGTATGTTTATCTGACCCTTGACATCACATCTAGTTTTGTTAACATGACTTTAAAGGTCCTGCGTGACTGGTCCTTGCTTACTTCCCCAGTGGTAGCTTTATACCTTTACCATTGCTTGTACCATTTTAGTTTTACTACAGACTTCATTCAGTTCATCAAAAGAATGTCTTTTTTTTTTAAACTTCTCACACATTTCCGTAGTTTTCTTTCTTTTTTTTTTTTTGTTCTTTTTGAGACAGGGTTTTGCTCTGTCTTCCAGATTGGAATGCAGTGGTGCTACCACAACTCACTGCAACCTTCAACTCCTAGGCTCAAGTGGTCCTCCCAAGTGGCTGGGACTACAGGCACACAACACCACGCCCAGCTAATTTTTTTTATTTTTTGTAGAGACAGGGTCTCGCTGTGGTGCTCAGGCTGGTCTCAAACTCCTGGCCTCAAGTGATCCTCCCACCTTGGCCTCCTAAAGTGTTGGGATTACAGGCATGAGCCATTGCGCTCGGCTTACATAGCTTTCTTTACTTGAAATGTGCATCCTTATTTTTTACCCAGCTAAAATGTGTTCAACTTTTAGGTTACCTTAAATGCTACTCCCTGAGGAAAATATTTTCTGACATCCTCACCACTACCCCAGTCTAGGGTAGATTTTTCTGTTTGATGTTTTTGTAAAATCCTGTGTGTCTCTTTTTCACTCACTATACTTGAAATTACATGTGTAATATTGACACAATAATTTTTTGCTCAGTAAGTGAAGGCATGAGTAGAAATTTATTTTGAAAATTCTATGGCTTTAAAATTCAGTAATTTTCAAGCAGACCAACCACATTATTTATTGTATCTGTTGGTTATTTGCAATATGGCAGCCTCTTTTATTTTTCACTACTGTCAGGGAAATATTCATAAAGTAATTTGACCATGATCACAAGACTCCACAGCATTCTTCATTGCTTAGGAAATTAGATATAAACGCATCAGCAGTAATGCCTCGTATTATTTGTATAGGCATAGTAGACTGATAGTTACTTGGAGGCAGTGTCCCATGTCTTGTCCATCTTTGTAACTCCAGACCATTTATAGCACTATGAGTACTTTGTAAAAAGAGCATAGACTCTAGATTCAGACAGTTCGGAGTTTGGATTCTGGCTCTACCACTTACTAGTTTTGTGACCTGAGACAAATTCCTAGTCTCCTGTGCCTCAATTTTCCAGTCTTCAAAATGGATACAAATCTTAATTTATAGGATATTTGTATCAATTAAATAAAAGGCAATAATTTTTAAAGCACTTAGTGATTCCTGGCAAGTAGTGAACATTCAATTATTACTGATTCCCCTCTCTAGCACACTTTGCAACTCAATATATACTTACAAAGTGAATAAATTAATTAGTATTTTGAAGAGCTTAGATTTGAAAGGTATCTGTACTTAATTCAGTAGATTATAGGAAGTCTTTCAAGATTTCCAAGCCACATATTGGTCTGATTGTAGAATGCGGACAGAAAAGCCCAATGAGAAGGAAATTTGTAGTAATTTAGTTGAGCTAATCAGTGTCTCTGTGGCAAGAACTTTGGCAGTAAAAAATGGATAAGAAGTGATAAATGTAAAAATATTAGGAAAAGATTTGACTTGACAACAAAAAACATTTCATGAGAGACTAAATGGACCTGGGTGGTAGTTTTTTTTCCTTCTTGTGTTTATGCATTTCTTATGTGGCACTTTAGTAAGTAAATCATAGTTAATTTTTTAAAGAGGTAGGAAAAGTTCCTTGCCACTAACCTGTGTGGACTTGCGTGAGTTGTGTACCTTCATGGGGCTTCATTTCTTTAATGTGTAAAAAGAACAATAATGCAAGCTTTTTCTATGTAGTCTTTATAGGTATCAAATCAGATTAGGGATATAGAAATACTTTGTAGAATGTAAAATGGTAATTAAAATATTTCTAATTTTTTTGTCTGTGTTATAAATTCATCTATGCTATAAATTGTTATTTTATTTAATCATCCTGTCATAAATATTATTAGCCTATTATTTAGATGATATAGCTGAAGTTCAGAGAGGTTAAGATCTCCACTAAGGTGATATAGCTGGTAAGTTTTGGAATTGTAATGGAAACCAGATAACTATCAACCTTCAAATACCCTGCTCATTTCACTATCCTGTGCTGCAAAGGAATCAAACGTTTTAATTTAGGAGTGGAATATCATGATTGAAGTCCACTGAAAAGTAGAAGGTGGTCTATTTATTTTTCATTGGCTAGAGTAACAAGAAGTACATACCTATTATGTGCATGAATTGTATTTGGCACTATACATATATTATCTAATTTTATCCTCACAATCTTTAACACATGCTAAATGTGAAAAAGTACTTGATTGAGTTTCAGGAAACTGGCTCACTCACTAGTTTACTATGTGACTACATTACCTAAAATTTGTAGGTTTTTTTTTTCTTCAATGATAAAAAGAGTTTTACTGGTAATAATCTTTAATGTCTTTCAGCTTTAATGGGCTGTGACTTGAATTTTTTTTTTAAGTTTACCTTTTCTAACTTTTTGTAGATCATGAAATGGTTACACATATAAAATCTTATGTAGTAATATAATATAATAATCTCATCTAATATAAAAGTATGATGGATAAATAAACCCAGACATTGAAAGAGATTTATTAACTAGAGATATGGAAAGTGAGGCTCAGGAAATTTTAGTAACAAGCACAGGTCACACAGCATTGACTTGAGGCCTTTTCTACCACAATCTTACCTGCCTTTATGAGTTTATAGTGGTAGTTATGCGAATAAAGAAGAGCACTAGTAAGAAAAACTGTGACGTGACTAGAGGAGAATAGAAAATGTGCCTTGTAATAGATTATTTTTGTCAATAAATGTTAACTCAGTGAAGAGGAGGTAAATGATGTGGCCAGTTTAGCCTAAATTAAAGATATTGGAATGATACTTCTATATAATTTTCTGCAATATACTATTTCTTCACAATTATTTTTTTTTTAAAGACTACATTAGAAAACGTTCCAGGTAACCTTTCTCCTATTAAGGATCCCGATAGACTTCTTCAGGATGTTGATATCAATCGCCTTCGTGCTGTTGTCTTTCGGGATGTGGTAAGTTATGCCTGCTTGGCTTCCCTGAAAAAAACCTTCCACTGTCATTTGTGTGAAATAATTTAAGTTTTATAGGAAAGCTGCATGTTAAAATTAAATGCCCTAGTGTCTGGGCTTAGGGGTGTATTGCATACTTCTGATTGTAAAATGATTGAACCTTAGCTTTCTCTGAAAGCTTATGGTGTTATTTTTTAAAAATGAGGTTACATTTGATATAATTTGTTTGTATATTAAGAATAGGAATAGCCCTGAAAAATTAAAATTCACTTTATTTTGCATCACCTACTCTTCTCTTTTAGTATGACTAGTTCCATTTCCAGATACTGAATGTTTCATTGTTATTAATATTCCGTATATTATGGATGAAAGAGATTAGTAAATTAGGTGTTACTGGCAATTACTTTTTTGGGGGGCAGTTACTTCTTAATGAAGAATCTGCATTTTTAAAATATAGATATTGATGGGAATTTGAGTTAGAAAGATAGCTTAATAAAACTTAAGGGAAAAGATAGCTTAAGGAAAAGGTTTCATGGAACCCTCCAATCACATGATTACTCTCTCAAGGTAAGTATACGTAAGACTGGCTTTTCCATAAATTGTGTAGAAACATATATGTTATTTCACAGCAGATTCAATATTGATAGCACTCCTTAATATAGTTATTGTAAACTAGCCATGTTGAATTCTATTTTTCTTGTTTTAGTTGGTGATTTGTATTTAGTTGATGGTTCTACATGAAATGTAGAAGAAAGTTTATGTTTGAAATTTATATTTAACAATAAATTGGATGGAGTGCTTTTTACTTTAGAAAGTAGTTAAAATGTATTAAGTCATATGGAATAATGCTGCATGGTAGGAATATACAAAAGAAAAACTTTCGCTCTTTAATATATATTAGTTCTTATGAAACACTAGGAAAATCACAAACACACCAACAGAAAAATGGGCAATAAACATAAAATGTGAAATACTAGGCAACAAACATTATAAAAAGTCAGTATCAGTAGTAGTCAACAGAATGCAGATTAAAACAAGAGTGAGATTTTTTTCACTATTAAATAAACTAAAATTTTTAAATGATAACACCTAGCATTGCCAGGGTATGGTGAAACATGCGCTGTCGTATGTCACTTGTATATGAGTATAGATTGGATAAGCTTTTGACGAGCTCTTTACCAATATGTGTTAAAACTTAGTGATGTCCTATGACTCAGTGGTTCTATTTAGAAGTTACTTAATTTAATGTGTTCATTGAGAGATACCTACAGGAAAATTGGCAACATTAAAAATATCCAACAATAGAGTTTTGGCTTAAAAAAATATTGGCACATTCATTCAGGAGAAAACTATGTGGCTATTAAGATCATATTTTTGAGGGAAGTTTGGTGACATGAAACCATATATTTTCAGGGAAAGCAGGAGTATGCAAAAGCACTTATATTACACAAATATGTACTGAATGTATGTACATACACATGTGCACCTTTATTGAAAATACAGACTGGAAAAATATACCAAAATTTCAATGATTAGCTCTGGGTAAACAGATTTTAGTTTGTTCTTTATCCTCTTATACTTATCTGTATTTTTAAATTTTCTAAAATAAGCCTATATTGTTTAATAATTAATAAATTGTAAAGGTATTTTCAAAAAGGGAGATAGAATACATTGTAGTATAAAGACCATGATGTAAGAATTGTACTGTAATTTGGACTCTAATCTAGACTTGGAAAAAGATACCATTCTTACTAACAGTACTAACGATTTAACCATTTAGAAATGGGAATTAGTTCAGCAGTGGTGCTCACATTTCTTCCTGAAGGACGAGAATTGAATTAAGTGTTGACAGAGTGTACCTTTTAAACATCATCAAGGTCATATAACTGTGTTCATTGAGTTTATACTGTATATCAGGCATTGAATCTATATTATTCCAAGCTCCCAGTTAAGGGTTAAGAGAAAGTTAAGACTCAGAAACATTAAGACCACACAATTCGTGTAAGGTAGAGTCAGAATCCCAACCAGATCTTTCCAAAGGATTCTCTTTTCACCACTATGTTTCATAGATTCCAAGACACTTTTTTCCCACATTTAAATAATCTGTGAAATTTGGAGGTGTTTTTATAATTGATAGTACTTTAGAGTCAATTGTAGACATTATGCTAGGAATTCTACTTCATTTTGAAATTTTTATGAACCAATAGTCATTTTCAGTTGCCTCAGTTAGTAAAGCAAATGAGATCCAAAATTAGGTTTTTAAGAAATATACATACATGCATATACTATATACATAAAAATATATATGTAAAATATATTTTTATATATATCTATAGATCAAACAACTAAGTGATAGTCTACAATCTTAGGGTCGAAACTACTTTTTTTTAAACAGTCTTTCTCAGGTGTTTTACTTTTCATGTATATAATTTTCTTAGTAAGAGTCCACATACACACACAGACACACACACACACACAGGGACACACGCATGTAATTTAGAGATTAAGGATTTACACGGTTTTTAAGGGTTGCTGTAGTTTTGTTCGCAGTGAAGGAAAAGTGCATCCTAGCTGTATGGCAGGAGGAAAATTTGATAAAATGTCAAAGAATAAATTCTTCTTCCTGCTCTCATTTATTTTCTATAATGAAGACATTGCTGATATAAACTCATATGAGCTGTCTAGATCCAGATAAAATAGTTGTGTGGCAAAATTTGCTATGTGGTAAGAAAAATATGCCTTAAAAAAGCTACTTTGTTTTCAGTGTTCTCCAAGAAGCCAAAATTTGAAGATAAATTCATTATGCTTCTCCCTTTTCCCCCAGAGCCTTGATTATAGTAGGTGACTTGTATCTAAAATGAGATAAACTGAAGTAAATTTTAATCTTTAAAAATTAAGTGGGAGGTTTTCCATAAACCGAGTTGAAGCATTAAAATTTTTAAAGGATTTCTGGGTTACCTAATTATATTACTTATTCAAGATTGAATAGTAGGGAGACTTGTTTTTTAAGCAGATGAGAGAAACATAATAGAGCTCATGTCTTCTTAATGATAAAAATAACTAAGCAAGTCAATTAATTTGTGTAAGAATTTAGTCATTCTCCGGATGTTTAACCTCTGTGTATATTGGGCTTCATTTTCAAAGACAGAACTGGGAATAAGAAGCACAATTGGCTTGAAGATCTGTATTTAAAAAGGAAAGCTAACTCTTCATGCCATATGTAAGGGAGATTTTAGGTTGGCTAAGACAACTGATCACAGTGTTTAGTATTTACAGCTGCAACTTTACAGTTGATACTCATTTGCCGGAATCCCTCACTAACTACCTAACACATTCATTCATTCATTCGTTCCCACATACTTGTTGAATGCCTTCTAATTGCCTGGTACTGAGTCTCCAGTGGTGGAAATATTAATAAGTATTGTGGAATATTATGGCCCATTGCGGCTGAAGCTGTGTATGAATTCATTCTTGGTTAGTATCTTTTGTTAGTCTCATTGCACTTCATTTTCCTTTGTAATAACTGCGTAAGTATTTGATTTTGTCCCTTTTCTCCAAGTTTGTAAGGCATATGCATTTTAAACACTTTGTTTAAACTGTAAGAAACTGTATCTCTACAAAAGCTGTCACCCACAGTGTATGAAATACTAAAATAGTATTTCAGAACAAATTTAATCTACTTTTGGTCATTTTCCCCATTAGCTGTATTTATTCTGTTTCATAATATTAAATCATCAGTAAATATATCTTGTTTGCTTTCTTTCTCACAAATACACATAAATTCAGAATCTTATTTGCATTATGCTTAAATGAAGGAATAAATATAAATCACCTCTTAATAGAGTTACTAGAATTTGTTGCATGTTTGTTTTCCTTATTTCTATTGCATTTTAACCTGTTATGTGTGGGCCACAGTAACTGCTTTCAGTTTTGGTTTGGAAGTATCAGTTTTACCTAGCTTATAAAAAAGGCTTTGTAAGCATTTACATTTGATTCCTTAGATATACTTTAATTTGGAAGTGGTATTAGAGGTCATATAAATTATACTTCTTATCATTATTTCCCTAAAAGATGGTTATCTAGGCTTTTTGAATAGAGCTCTCAAGATTACATACAGCTTGTTATATTTTTGGAAAGCATACTTATTACAAAGTTATCTCTCTACCAGACTGTAGTTGGCTTTTTAAAACTTTCATCTTATCCTGAGTTGGCTGATTTTTTTTCAGACCTTGGACCACTTTGCTGTTCTCCCCTGGAAAAACTCCATTTTATCTTTGAGCTCTGAAATGAGGAGCCTGAAATATTGACAGTGTTTTAGAGGTCATTTTTCCAATGCAGAATAGTGGACTATTACTTCTTTTTATCTGTTAATGCAATTAAATATCAAATTAGCTTTTTCTTATGCTGCCACATCACATTCTAGCTCATATTGATCTTGTATAAATTTATGTTTTATGCTCCCCCATTGTTTATATCTTCTCCATTTTGGACTCATATAGTCTCTTGCTCAGCTTATGTTAGAATTTTATTAAATACATGTATTTCAGTTATAATTTTATCCTATTAATTTTATTCAGTTACAATATTTAAAACTCTTCATGTTTTTTATCTAGGACATTAAATTATTCTTTTCAATTTTGTATCATCTGCGTATTTCATAAAGACACATACTATATTGTTATGCAGGTAGTGGATAATAATGGTGGGGAGGACAAAGAATAACGAATAAAATTTTGTGGCATATTTATCGAAATTTTAAATATTCTAGCTTTTTCAAATTATATTTCGACCTACAATTCAGATGATAAATTTCTGGAGTTTTGTATTTATACTTAAGTAATACTTATCAAATAACATTGTATACTTAGCAGGTTTTAATAAAAGTTAAATATCATATTTTGCCTCCATAAAGAAAGTGAAATAGGAACAGTTTCTTGTACTTTAAGAACTTACACTTTAAAAATTTTGAGTGTCAAAACTGCCTTTTTATTTTACACAGGATGATAGCAAGCAGGCACAGTTCTTAGCTCTGGCTGTTGTTTACTTCATTTCTGTTCTCATGGTTTCCAAGTATCGTGACATATTAGAACCCCAGCGAGAAACTGTAAGAACTGGAAGCCAACCAGGTAGAAACATCAGACAAGAAATAAATTCGCCAACAAGTACAGGTACTTAATATTTTTTTAATTATTTGAATTTTCACCATCATTTATCTCCTTTTTTTTCACTTTTACATCTAGATTTAAACTGGACCTCTTCATAATCATCTTAAATACTTATGAATGGTTGGTATATAAATGCTAACGTACTTCAATACCACAAAAATGTATGAAAAATATTTCTATAAATTTGTTGTATTCTCATTTTATCAGTGCAGCTTTGGTTTTAATGTTTCCCATGTATTAATAAAAATCATTCATGCCATTATTTAATATGCAAGTAACTCATATATTTTTTAAAATATGTTACTTTAAAAAATTTTTATAAACATGAAAGTAGGAAGATTATAGAGTTGTTCAATACTAAGAGTAAGCCAAAATATAAATCTTTATAGCCAAGCTTAAAAACAGGATTTTTTTCTTTCTTTCCTTTTTGCTGTGTACAGTTATTTCGGTATTTAAGTATTCTATCAGTGATTTATAATAAGCAAATATACATTCTAAATTTTATATCAAAGTGGCCACAACTAAAATCAAAGACTTGTGGAAAGTTAACATCATAGACAACAGTGAACCATCTTGGGTCATGTTGTCTTTCTCATTTGCATGAAACACTCTTGTTGCAGAAGTTTTTGCATTATCAGCTTTGCCTACTCTGCTTGAACACTATAAACACATTTTCTGGCAACTAATATTTTAATATCATGGTGTACTCTCATTGAATTTCCTGCCAGGTTTTTATATCAAGATTGTTTCTCTGTTGTTTGTAGTGTAACCTTCATAACCTAATGGTTATTTCATATACCACTGGATTAATTTCTAGTTGAAATTGTCTTCCCTAAATAAATACATTGCTCTATAAATAAAATGGATATTTTAAAAAGTGAGTAGAAATTAGTGGTCAAACCTCTGCATCCTGTTTTCCATAAGCATAACATATCTCATTTACCTTTTATTGCTGTTGTGGAGATATGGATTATATTTTAGATATAGTATTTTGCTGTTGCATGTTATATTTGCTTTTAACACATACACATGAGCTTATTTTATTATAGTATACTTTCATTTTTAATTTTACTCTTCAAATTAAATATCATCCTACCATTGCAGTTCATATCTTTTTGTAATTTAAAACACTAAGACTTTATCATCTTAACTCTTTTTCTTCATTTTTAATGCATTTGTATCCATTATACGTGTATAAAATAAGCAATAGTGTAGTGAACCTTCTAGTTCTGATTTTCTTGTGTATTTGTATGCTTCTATATATGTTGCTAAAAGTTATTCTGCTTAACAATTATATTGTTTCTTTTCTCTTAATACATAACCTCTTTCCTTCCTTCAGAGATGCATTCTTTATTGCTAGTACTGTTTGCATGTTGCAGTGATATAGAATTGTCATGGATCTTCAGTGGACCATGTTGCAGGTTGTCACATGCTGGCTCAAATTTGATTCCATGATTTTCTCCACAGTTGTGGTCATACCATCTATCCCTCATCCAAGTTTGAACCATGGATTCCTTGCCAAGTTAATTCCTGAGCAGAGCTTTGCCCACTCATTTTACAAAGGTAATAATGACCTCATCTCCTGACCTGTTTGGGTATTCTTATTTTATGAGTTGTTATAAAATAAATATTCACGATGTAATTGCCTATAAACAAGTATATACCTCAGGTTTCATGGAGATATGATATGTTATATTTATACCTGGCTAATGAGAGCAAAATATTATATTTGTAATTCATTACATTGCGTATCATCTTTAAATTAAGAGTACCTAATTCTTTGTCTATTAATATGCACAGTGGTGGCACTTACTAGAGATCACAGAAGAGTCACACCTTAGTAGTGGAATAAATTAGCCTAAAATGAAGCCTACTCTAGACTTACTAGAAAAAAGCTTAAAAACATGCCTTAAAAGCATCAAACTGATCTATAAGTTATTTAATGTTTAGTCAGAAAAAAATCCCAATACTCTTTTAAAGGATTGCAAAAAATACCTCACCAAAAACCACAAATGTTAAGCATCCAGTAAAAACTTATTAAACATTCAAAGAAGCAGGCAAATGTGATACATAAGCAGAATAAAAAAATCAATCAATAGAATCAGATTCAGAAATAGTAGAAATGGCACAATTATCAGATAAGATCATTAAAACAGCCATTATAAGTATGTTCAAGATGTTTTTCAATTTCAAGGAAAAACTGGACATAATGAAGAGAGAAATGGAAGCTATAAATAAAAAGAACCAAATGGAAATTTTAAAGATGAAAAATACAGTAGCCGGAATGATAATGACTCTGGGTAGGATTAACGTGAAATTAGTGACTACAGAACAAAGGATTGTAATAGGCACAATTCTGTGATAGCCCCAAAATACTCTTGTGTGCATACCTTGCAAAATTCCTGGGCTGATGAATATGATGGATTTTACTTCTGTGATTAGGTTAGGTTATATGCCACAAGGGCTTTTGAGAAAAGGTATTATCCAGGTGGGCCTGACCTAATCACATGAGTTCTGTAAAAACAGAGAGTTTTCTCCACTAGTTGCAGAACAGCAAGTCAGAGAGATTTGAAATGTGAGAGGGATTTGACATGAAGGAGGGTTGCTGAGATCTTTATTGCTGAGATGCTGGTGACCTTGGAAGAAGGACCTGAGAGCACCTTGTAGGAGCTAAGAGCACTTCCCGGCTGACAGCCAGCAGGAAAGTGGAGAACTTTAGTCCTACAACAACAAGGAACTGAATTCTGCCAATAACTGGAATGGGTTTGGAAGAGGACCCTGAGCTCTATATGATACCATAATTCCGTGTATTTTATAACTGGCTAATAATATGGAAACAACTGTTGGAACAAATAAAGCTAGTTAAGTATTTTTTGTTACAACTTGAATGCACAGGTATTATTTTTTATGAACGTGCAACCTTTGGACAGCATGGTAAAATGAAGGAAAAAATGTTTCAGCTTTATTACTGATGTGGGGGTGAGGTGAAACTTCCCCTTCACCCCAGAAGGTTTGCTGAAAGATCAACTCACAATGAGGCAGATTAATAAGAGAAAGAGATTTATTTACCATGAGCACATGGAGAATCACAGAGTGATTACCCAATATCCCAATGGGGTCCAGAAATTTACATATCCTTACTTTAGAGGGGAGCAGGGGATGAGGAATATAGGTAATTCTGTTTAGGGCAATGAATGGTTACTAGGGAGGATGAGTAGATATTTGAGAGAATGAATGGGTGGGGGGAAACAGGTTGACTTGTAAATGATTCTCTTTGCAAACTAAATTAACCTGAGAGACAGGTATTATATTTAAAATGATTTGGGCCAGTTGTGACTGCATTCTTGATCTTCTTTCCTGCAATATATGGAGATAAAGATGGAGGGGAAGGAAAACCCATTGTTCTTTTTGATGAGTTTGGTTTTTTATGAGGGAAGAGGGAAAGCCCCTTTCAAAGCCTATTGCTATCTATGGGCCTTTAATTCAAAATACTCTTTATACCAAGGGGTCATGTATGGGGGTGAAATTTTCTGAACTCCTTCACTGACAAATACATCTAGCTCTGAACTGTATAAGCCAAAAAGAATTAAATTGTCACCAAACATCTGGAGTTTATTTTGTGAAGGAGTATGTTCCAAAGGCTCAGCTGTGGGGACTGGAAAATATTCTAAAGTAGTTGTGCAGATTAAGAAGCTTGTATCAGAATGTGAACGTGCTTTATCAAGAAAGTCTTTCTATGAAAACAGTTTTAGCTGAACTGAATCACAGTGGTCTTTGTGACATAATAAAATTTTTTAATTACTTTAAGGCCAATATGGTAAATTAGCTATTATTTTCGTTATTATGTGATAATATGGCAGCTTATCATAACTTATTTTGCATGCTGTGGTGCAGTGGTTATTGAGGGGAAGATTTCTGTTGATGATGTCAGAGCTACAAAGTAAACCCTTTGTAGTGTTTCTATAGGATAAGAAACCAGTTTGATTCCACTTTTAAAATATGAATTGGGCTGGGTTTTGTCAGACATCTAAATTTTTCATGAACTCAATGCTTCCAAACAGGGAAGGATGTTTTTCCATGGTAGACAAGATTGAAGAACAACAAAAAAGGTTAGAATGTTGGAGGTACATAGTTTATATGACATATTTCACAATTTAATAATTAGTGAAGTATCTTGAGCTTTAGGAATAATCTGATTTTGTTCATCCTTGAAAAGTTATCACCTATCATTCTATGGATTTGATAGAATGTTTTATGTTTTATTCTTCAGTAATAGAAGGTCCACACATAGGAAATTCATGGATCTGGAATCCATTTCTTTCATTGGAATATAATTTATATTTTATTATATCTATATAAGATGAAATTTTGGAACTGGTTATTGATGAACATTGGTGATATATGTTGAAGTTACAGCATTTCTAACTTCATTTTGGATACAAGTTTTAAAATGGATATTCTGAGCTTTCTGAATTTCCATTCCAGCAACATACCTGCTTTCTCCTCTCTGAGTGTTATTGAAATAAAACAAAAACAGGTTAGATATATGTTATTCTCATGGGTAGCATTATTACCAGTTCAACTTAGATTACATAAATGTGTGCATAAATAAATGAACAAGCAAAAAGCCCATTGACACATCAGAAACTTTTTTTTATATTCCCAGTGTTTGTGAAAATATTCATATAGGCATTTTTTGGGGGGATCACTCTGCTCAAAACCTTTTGTTTACTTAGGATGTGTAATGAAGAAAAGTTGCAAGTGTAATAGCAGTTGTCTGTGTTGATCAGCTATTTAACTATTCATTTTCAGTGAACAACATGGACTGTTTTTGTAATTATGTTCTTTTTCTCAATGCTATGTTTGTTTGAGAATACTTATTGAAATTTCATTTTATATCTACTGAGTTAAATAACAAAAACAGTTGTGCTTTTATTTTGTGTAGTTTTAAAATTTTTTATTTTTTCAGTAATTTTTTTCCAAAAGTGTCAGCCAATGATGGATTAAGGGGGGGAAAAAGGTAAATTTTCACAAATAGCTTATAAAGCACTTATCTGGACTACTTGTCAACTCTTTCGCACCCCACTCCCTTCTTTCAGCTCATTATTGAGCCTTTAAAAAAATTCGGAATTAGCTCTCTAGTCTCTTTTTTCTTATTATACTTGATACTCCCTTAATTCAGAGTCTTATCCTTTCTTGGAGTATTGCCCAAGTTTATTCATTGGACTTCTTGTCTCTAGTTTTTCAATATATTACTGATAGTAATTTTGAAAATAACACAATTTTGAAAATAATTTTGAAAGTACAATATAATAATATAATAAGTATAATTTAGTTAATATAGTACATTAAAAAAACATTTTATAATATATAATAAATATAACAAAGTAATTTTTCTTTCTAAAAATTCCTAAAGGTTTCCTATAATTTTGGGGACAAAGTTAAAATGCCTTAACTTGTAGTGGCAAGACTACTCTAGTTCTGACTTGCCTAGATTACTACAGTTGCCTTCAATGTTCTTTCCTCATCTCTTCTCTTACTGATCTTTATCCTATTTTTTACAGTTTTGCTGCCAATATGATTGTTTTAAAATATAAATCAGATTATGTCGGTTTTGAATTAAAACTTTCTAGTAGCATTTAGAGCAAAATTTCACAAGGGCCCTGGATAAGATGACTGTGGACTGACTGCCTTTCCAACTTTATCTCATGTTATTCTTCCTTTTGCTCACTGTGAAACAGTCAGACTAACTTTTAGTTCTTCAGTCATGCCAAGTATTTTCCTGTCTCAGGATCTTTGTATTTTTTTCCTGGCATTTGGCTCTTTTTCCTATTTTTTGCCTAACTGGTGCCTACTCATCTTTCATCTACCAGCTTAAAGGTCATCTCCTCCTAGTAGTCTTCCTGACTCCTGTAGCTATGTAGCTTCCTCCCCACACCACCCTATTCTTTATCATAGCATCCTATGTATTTCCTTTCTTCCACACAATTTGTTCAATTGTTTATTAGAATGTTTGATTTAAAAGGGTAGTCCCGACTATCTTCTTTATTGTATATATTTACAGTGTGCAACATGATGTATTGATATTTGTATACATGTAGAATGATTAAATCAAGCTAATTAACATATCCATCACCTCACACATATCTTTTTTTTTTTGTGGTGAGAATGTTTAAAATTTATTCTCGGCAATTTTTAAGTACTGTATACCATACATTGTATTTAACTATAGTTATCACGCTATACAATAGATCTCTAGAACTTATTCCTCTTCTCTAGCTGAAACTGTATACTCTTTCACCATCGTCTATCTCCCCAGTCACTGGGAATCACCATTCTACTCTCTATTTCTATGAGTTCAACTTTTTTAGATTCCCTATATAAGTAAGATCATGCAGTATTTGTCTTTCTGTGTCTGGTTTATTTCACTTAGTACAGTGTCTTCCAGGTTCATCCATGTTGTTGAAAATGACAGGATTTCCTTCTTCTTTATGACTGAATAATATTCCATTGTGTCTGTACCACATTTTCTTTATCCATTCATCTGTTGATGGATACTTAGGTTGACTCCATATCTTGGCTGTTGTGAATAATGCTGTAGTGAACATGGGAGTGCAGATATCTCTTTGACATACTGATTTCATATCCTGTGGATTTATACTCAGAAGTGGAATTGTTGGATCATATGGTAGTTCTGTTTTTAATTCTTTGAGGAACCGCCATACTGTTTTTCATAATGGCTGTACTAATTTACATTCCTATCAACAGCATGCAAGGATTCCCTTTTCTTTACATCCTTACCAATACTTATCTTTTATCTTTTTAGTAAGAGCCATTCTGACAGGTGTGAGGTGGTGTCTCCTTGTGGTTTCAGTTTGCATTTCTGTGATGATTAGTGATGTTGAGCATTTTTTCATATACCTGTTAGCTACTCGTATGTCTTCTTTTGAGAAATATCTATTCAGGTCTTTTGCCCATTTTTTAATTGGGTTATTTGTTTTGTTGCTATTGAGTTCTTTATATATTTTGGATATTAACCCCTTATCAGAGGTATGATTTTATATATTGGTATTTTATTATTAGCATTAATGATTGCCTTCATTACATTGCAGAACTGCGTGTTATATTGCAATAATAGTTATGTCTTTTTGTTCTTTGAGAAGAGAAAGAGCAAAAGTATAAGCTAGGGAAAGAGAAAGCAAAATACATGTATGTGCATATATTATAAATTCTAGTTGATAATTTATTCAAAATGTAAACATTATAACAACTTAAAAATTTGAGTTTTAAACATAATGTGGAGGCTGGACTTCCAGAAAAAGGAAGTAAGGATCTCCAAAACGCTGCTTCTCCAAAAAAGCAATGAGAACACTGGCAAAAATTTCAGTTGTCTGGAGAGTAATCCAAAGCTTATAACAATCCAACAGGTGTTAATTCAAGAAAAACTACAGAATCTTCAAAAGAACAGCAAGCTTTATAGTGATTTACCTTACCCTAATGCCATCCATCTCTCCCTAGGTCTCTGGCACCTTTGAAAACCACAGGCCAGAAAACCATGGTAGCTGTGGAAACCAGCAGCCTAGAAGCCTGGGGCAGGGATTGTGGGAGGCAGATAGAATAGGTTTGGAATTCCTTAGAAAGTATCATCCCTAGATGTAACTATTTGACCTGTCTGGAATCTCCCCAGAAAAATTACATTCACAGGACTTGTCATTATTTGGCCTGATCCAGAGCTTGCTTAGTGAGAAAAGCTCTATCTCCAAGGCATTTGTTGAAAATATCGGCAGCAATTTTTTAAAATATCACAACTGTCTAAGGTGGCACTGCCAGTTTGAGCAAACTAGAGCCTTGTCTAAAAGATTAAAAATAAGATTTGAGAATGAGGTATCCATATCCATGGGGCTGTACTCAGGCCCAGGAAAGACCTGAGAAGGCCTCATTTTCTCACTTTGGGCTGATGTTAGGCCCCGCACAAGCAGGAAGTGGAGGCTAAGGGAGCGTTTTAAACCATGGGAGCATTGTGAGCATGCTCCAACACACACACACACACACACACACACACACAAACACACACACAGAGCTTCTGGCTAAGGGTGAAGGATTTATTGGTTCAAGACATTTAAGGCAATGTTTGTCCAATCATTAGCTGACCACTAGGTTAACTGAATAGAGACTTCAGTGGCTACAGATGATGGAAAACAGATTTTACAGAATTAGTTCAGGAAAGCCAATAAACAAACAGAACAAAAACAAACTCTGTGGGAGGGATCTGATTTCCAGGATTGCCACATTATATTATTTAAAATGTCCAGTATGGTCAATACACAGTGGGAAAAAGAAGTTAATAGAAACTAATCCCTGAGAGGCCCAGATATTGGACTTACTAAACAGACACTTTAAACCAACTATTACATGTATGCTTAAATAATTAAAGGAAACCTTTTCTGAAGAATGAAAAGTGTGAGAAAGATGTCTCACCAAACAGAGGATATCAATAAAGAAATATAATAAAGAACCAAATAGAAATTCTGGAGTTGAAAATTGTAATAACTGAAATGAAAAATTCATTAGAGGGCTTCAACAGCAGATTTGACTGGCAGAAGAAAGAATCAACATACTTGTCAATAGATCAGTAATGACTAGCCTAGTCTGAAGGGTAGAACAAAAATAGAATGAAGAAAAGTGAACAGATCCTCACAAACTTATGCAATACCATTAAGTGAGCCAACAAACATATACTGGGAATCCCAGAGGAGAAGAGGGAAAAAGAGAGGGGCAGAAAGAATATTTGAAGAAGTACTGTCCTGAAAATGTCCCAAATTTAATAAAAATCATCACTATGCATATCCAAAGAGCTCAGTGCACTCCAGGTGTGATAAACTCAAAGAGACCCACAGCATAGTGAAAACATCAGTTGGAAGATTTCTTGGCTCTTGATCGTATCTTCTCAATTATCATTTTGTCTATTATGGGCATATCCTTTGGTAGTAATATTGAATTCCTTTTTTTTTAATTTCAAAAAATTTAGGAGGTACAAGGGTTTTTTTGTTACATGGAATTGTATCACATTGAAGTCAGGGCTTTCAGTGTACCGGTCACCAGAATAGTCTACATTGTACCCAACAAGTAGATTTTTATCCCTCAACCCCCCTCTTAACCTCCCCTGTTGTTAGTTTCCAATGTCCATTACACCTCCTTATGGCAATATATATCCCTTGTTTGAATTCCTGAAGTTGAATCCTTTTCATACATTTGTTGTATGTAGCAAACAAAAAAAGAATCATATATAAATAATTGCAAATAATTACTCAAATTATTGCAACCTTTTTGTGTAAGGTTATGGTTTAATAATGGTTTAAAATCTTTTTGTGTATTTTTTTTCCTCTTTGGAGTTAGGGTTAATTTTTATATAACTTAATTAATTGTGCATTATGGATTTAATATAAACAAAATATACAAGTAGTTACACATAGCTTTGTATATTTTATTTTAAATTACAGTGATATAGTTTACTTCATATTATTATTTGAAAAGCAAATATTTAGTATGACTTTTAATGCTCTACTAACAAGGAGCTGTGTGTTTCTTTCATGTTATTCCTTATTTAGAGAGTTTGGAAAATAACAATGTTAGTAATTTAATATATAAAACATATTGAAACACTTTATAAATCACTGTAAAACAGGATTTTTGGAGGAAGGAATGTGATAAATGAGGTCACCATTAGACATCATGTCATTTGCTGAACTTAACCCCATATTTTTCCCAAAATATATTAGATGAACTCATTAGATTCAATGAAAAACAGTAAGAAAAAGAAGCATCTGGCATCCAACTGCATGTTTCTGACAAGGTTAAGATCACTCAGGCTAGTGATGTTTCTGCTTTGTGTACTGACATGGCCTATTGCTACAGAGACTGATGAGAACTATTGAAAACTTACAACCCTACTGTCATTAATATAACCTGGACAGATGAAATCACTTATACTTTCCCTGCTGTTCATGCCTAACTTCCTATTAAAGTCACTGGGTTAAGTCCTCAAAGTACTTTGGTGTCACAAAGAAGTATTCTGGAAACATGAGTTATCTAAGCTGAAGTTTATGGTATGAACTGAGAGTATAAATATATTAATTGCATGGCAAGATATTAAGATGGGTTTTTTGACTACTGAACTTTTTTGTATTGCTATTATAAAATTTTCCATTGGTATTTATTTTTATTTCTGTGTAACATCACAGGGTATGCTTTACAAAACATTTATTTGAATAGAATTCTTATTGAAATATCATAATAACTGCTTCCTTTTTGAAGTCATTTTTTATCAGTCTCAGTAAAAATAAAATTAAGATTTTTAGTACTGAGTAAATATTTTGATGAGCTGTTTGAAAATATTCTAATATTAAATTTTTATAAACTTTTGTATTTTATAATTGAGAGGTCAACATTTGTGTTGGAGTTCCAAGTATCTAGTTAGTAAGTTGTGGATTTTAAGGTCCATTAAGAGGCAATTAGTTGAGCAGAAATGCAAACAATTACATAGTTGGTGGCAAAAATCTGTAGATATGGTAGCTTATGAACGCCAAATCAAAGATTTTATTTTTTTAAATAGTTTTTTTTGCTAGTGAGTGCTTATATTTCAGTCTAATATAACTTGAAAAGTTTAAACTTTTTGTGTAGCTCTTAATGTAAAACATGCCATAAATAGAGATACTTAGACGATGTATTAGTGTAAAGTCAAAAGTCTAGACTGAATCTATAAATCAGCTAAATTTGGGCTAAATGCTAGACATGACTTTATGCCTTTTGATAATTAAACTCTATAAGAAAAGTGAGCCCATGCTAGTAACTATCCCGTTGTATGTTGTTGTTGGCAGAGTTCTTATTTAGTTTCTGCGTTTACATGTTCTGTCGTATTGTCATAGAAATGTCACTCTTGGTATTTAATTCACTTCTGATATTTTGCTGCAATTGTTTTCTCTCCAAAAATATCCGGTCTATAGATGCAGATGTGCATTAAAAATAAATTCAGTGATATCTCTAATACTGGAAATAACTGCCTCAGCCATCTTGTATTCTCAGTCTGTATTTGTAGGTTATTTTATTAACTTTCCTCAGTTTTAATAATCCAAAAATGTATGGCTATTCTTCTTGTGACCTACAGATATAAATATGCCAGAGATTCTGCAGACTAAACTGAGTCAAAATTTAATTCAGTATTCTCTTGAACAAAGCTCTTCATTTTCTTCCTTTCTCAGTTCCTGGTATATATCACCATTCTTTTTTTTTTTTTTTTTTTTCTCCTTAAGCTAGATATTTCAGAAATGTCTTGATTCTTTACCCTCCTTCTTATTCCTAATGTTAGTAATCTAATTTGTATTATTCTTCTCTTAAAAGGTTTTATAAAAAATACCAAACTGTTGTCTTTATCTTTTACCTAGTTCCTTCTCCAGTGCTTTGCCTTGTGTTATTGAGAGTCTCAAAACTTTCATGTAGTTATTTTAATTTTTAATCCTGGGAACAATGTGGAATAAATCTACTCTATTTTTCACATTGGTCTTTCAGTGTTTGAATATTATTATATTCCACAGATTACTTTTTAAGTCTGTCGTCTTTGACCAAACTGACAAATAAACAGGCAAAACTAAAACCTATTTAATAAATATGGTAAAAACTACAATATAACATTCAGTTGTGAGAAATGTATATTTTTATTCAATTTAGATGAATATTGGATATTGGGAAGATTGACTAATTGAAGATGTCATTTATTCCTAAATTAATATATAGATTTAATACAATTTTAATTAAAAGAAAAAGGGCAATCGAAAGAAAGGGAGATTTTCATTCTTTTGAAACTTGGCAGAAATATTCTGAAGTTAATCTGGAAAAGTTAATATATTCATATCCTTGGTAAATTTGGTAGCTAACAATGAAAAGGTAAAAGAAGAACTTCATTTAATAATTACTTATAAGATGCCTTAAGAAATTGTAAGGGAAACTGTTTCCTGATGCTTTTAAAGGCATCGGTTTTGAAATGCTAGATGATTGAGGGTTATTTTGATGCTCACCGAGCCAAATGACAAGTGTATTAGATGATATATTTTAACTGAGTTGTGTTATTATACACATCCATTTTGCAAGTTTGTTTGTTACTGATTTTATTTTCATTATTCTAATATGTGAGCACATTTTATTAATAATACAGGGCTTTCACTTGTGAAGTTTTTTTTTTAAACCAGTTTCTTTTATTACAGACACACCTGCTGTTTTTCCAGATGCACCAAAGGAAAAAGAAACAGCAACTCCTGGTGAAGATATTCAGCTAGAAAGTTCAATTCCTCATACAGATTCAGGAATTGGAGAGGAGCAAGTAGCTAGCATCCTGAATGGGGCAGAAGTAGAGACTAGTGCGGGCCCTGACGCCATGAGTGAACTCTTATCCACTTTGTCATCTGAAGTGAAGAAATCGCAGGAGAGCTTAACTGAAAATCCCGGTGAAATGTTGAAGCCTGCACCATCGATATCTAGCATTAGTCAAACCAAAGGCATCAATGTCAAAGAAATATTGAAAAGTCTTGTGGCTGCCCCAGTTGAAATAGCAGAATGTGGCCCTGAACCTATCGCATACCCAGACCCAGCGCTGAAGAGAGAAGCGCAAGCCATTCTTCCTATGCAGTTTCATTCCTTTGACAGGTAGGCACTGAATTTACTCACAGGCTTTATATAGAGAAAGAAAATTGGACTCTGTTAATTTTAAAATATTAGGAGGGTCTTGAAACTTTGTATTGATTAATGTAGATTCTTATTCCAAATACTATCAAAGTGACATGTCAACCTGGTTGATCTCCTAATAAGACATTTTAATAGTACATCTCAAAACAGGGGTTTCAATATGATGTGGTGGATAGCATGCTGAATTGGAAATAGGGAAACCTGGATTCTGGTTATAATCCATCTTCAAGGGACACTACATTGGGGAAGTTATTTTTCTCTTTGGACTCTTGCTGTAAAATTCTATTATAATATTATAAAATACTATAATAATTGTTTGAGATTACATAGTGTGCTTTAAGAAATAAAATTCAAATTTGAGTTTTAAGTGGAACTATATGGGAAAAGCGAAAGATGATTTGTGATAATCTTCCTCATGGTATTTCCAGTATCAATGTAAAAGCCATATTTTGAGGCATGTATTTGAAAGTAAATATTATTGAAAAACATTTTGGCATTTTAGGTCTCTAAACTACTTATAACATGGCCCATGTATCTACCTTCAAATGTTAAATCATAAAAGGAATTTTTTTAGGAAAAACTAATTCTTTTTTCTGTTCCAGGATATTTTTATTATTCAATAAAAGTCATAGTTCACAGAAGCAGAAGAAAATATTTTAGAACCAATCTATGCATCTAGTGTATCCTACTATTTAAAAACATGTGCAGTATTAGAAAAATATTTAGATAGTCAGTAATTACTAGCAATAGTACTTAGCTTTGCTGTTAGGATTGATGCATATTCAAAATTATGTTTATATTTTCATATATACATTTAAAAATGTGGTTCACCATCTGAATTAAATCATTCTTATTGATGTTTAAAACAGTTTTTCATACCAAAAAAATTTATATGTATGTATGAGATGATTGACAAGCAAGTGTTTTTTTAGAAAGACAGTATGAAATTAGGAAATCAAAGGTTTCTTAAACTGAAATGTCAAAATATATGGTCAAAGTATACTATCTATTCTATAATGCTTTCTCTAAAATAGCCGAACTGCTTTGTTTAACTAGAGACAGTAATTTTTTAGTGTTTAGGGGTAGAAGTGGGCAGTAAATACATTTCAGTTAGAATGAATTATCCTTTTCATACACAAATATGACTTAAACTTTGCCTGTAAACATTTTAACCAGTGTTTTACAGATAGTTCTTGAAAATTTGTTGTGGAAAATATAAATGGCATTAGTTAGCATGAGGGATATAAAGATGAATAAAATCAGTTTTGTATTCTATGAATTTCCAGAGTAGTAAGGAGATAAGATGTTCACAAATAATTGTCATATGAGATAAAATATGTTGTGTCAAAAGTTTTTAAAAAGTAAAAAAAATGTGTGATTATAAAATGTAGGAAAATATTTTCCTCTTTTTAGTAATTTGTATTAATTTATATCCAGATATTCACTTATATTGTGAATGTCTCCTGGTGTTCCCTATGATGTTTCACATTTATGTCCTCAATTTCACATATTTGGTTTATGTTCCCAAGATATGTATGTGTGCATGTTTATGAGTTTGTATAAACATATGCATGTAAGCATATGTACTTGTGTATATCTATA
The DNA here is from genome assembly GCA_023783475.1 of Daubentonia madagascariensis. Taxonomy (NCBI): domain Eukaryota; kingdom Metazoa; phylum Chordata; class Mammalia; order Primates; family Daubentoniidae; genus Daubentonia; species Daubentonia madagascariensis. The sequence goes on from JAKFHU010002220.1 coordinate 7,875,638, forward strand.
AATCTATAACGATAAAGACAGTACAGTAATTTAGGGTGATTAAAGTTTTGTGTTCTATTTAATTTTAAATTATATCTTTAAATTGTATTAAAATATAAACCAATATATAAAGAAAATTATTGTGATTTATATGAGAATACAATGAAATAAAGTTTAAGTAAAATATTTTTGTTATAATTTGGATAATTGTTAGAATTACTTTTTTCATTAAAACTTAACAAAGCAATTACCTGAGTGCCAATATTCTCAGCTACTCAAAATCTGTTATGCTTTTGAAAATAATTGCTTTTAAAAAAATAGAACTTTCTATTTGTTCCTGGTATTTATATTTGTGTAAAATGCAATGGGAGTGGAATCATTATTCTAAATTGCATAAGTAGAAATGAAATGGAAGAGCACAAAGCATATTTCAATTCTTTTTGGGAAAAGGGTCTCCAGTGTAGTTAATATATGCAGTAGCTCAAGTACTATCAAATGTAAATGATGAGGTGATATTGATGAAAGGAGGGGATTGAGGTCTCAAGGGGCGCTGATGACGGATTGAACAGAAGCGGCCTTGCACTGCACGTAACTCAAGTCTGTCATCTTCACTACTCAAAGCCATAATGGGAGGTGGCAGTCTGAAATGAGTTGCCACGGCAAAGAGTATTATTTTTGAAATGCTTTCACACAAATCACTAGGCCCTGCGTACAACTTAGTTTCATGCTTTAATGTCATCAGGAGGCACAAATTGGTGTGTCTAATTGTTTGCCACCTGCCAGCAAAATGAGCTGCCAGCCAGCCAGACGGGCTTGATTGTCTGTCAGCCATTCAATAGATTGGGAGTGACAACATCAAAAATTTAACTTCAGACTCTGGAGCTTTGAGCAGCTTTTCAGAGACATCATCCCACAAGTGCTTCTGGACCACTGCATTTTTCAATTGTATTTTCAGTGTATTGCTACCATTTGCCTTATCTGTCTTAAGGTAGCTATAATTACATTATGAGGTATATAAACACATTTCTGAAGCACTGAAGTCTGAAATCCAAGTTATGACATGTCTTTTAACATCAGATTGAATTCCTTTAAAATAGGATCCAAGATGACAGGCTTTAGAATGAAAGTCCTGAATGCTACCAGTTTCAAACACAGAATTATCATGGGTCTTACTCTACCAATAATGTATTTTTCATTTTTATCTTTAGTTGAAAAATAGAAATAAACCCAGTTGCTCAATTCTTTGTAACTAAATCACATTCCTAATAATATTGTATACTCTCAATGGCCTATGATTTTACTTTTGTTAACCAGTTGTTCATTGGTTCTGTTGCAAACATGCTAACAATGTATTCTTTACTCTTATTTCAGATTGTAAATTTGGAAATAACTTCCTAAAACAACTGATACAATTTGGATTCTTTTATGTTCTACATAGAGTGTTTCTCTCCACTTAGGATGGAGCATCGATAAATTTCAGTGTTTCAAAATTTATAATATCATTTTCGTTAAGTAAATTGCAACATCAAATTTTAGAAAAATTTAGACTTAATTAAAATAAACCTTTTTTCTTTTAGTATTAAATCTTTCAGCAGATTGTATGTGAAATATATAAATGTTTTTATCTACATATATAGAAAGTGCTGATCTTTTTTATTTCCTCCAATTATCTGTGCAGATTTAAGTATATATCTTTGATTACACTCAGTGATCCAAACAAATGTATAATTTGTGAAGTATAAAAATGCTACAGATCAACTAGTACTGTTCCATAGTGAGGAAGCACTATATGTATAGAAGAAATACAATTATGAAACTATAACAGTTTTCCCAAAGTTTATTACTTTGAGGCAAAGAGAAATATTTATGATGGTTTTATTTCTAATAGAAAAGCTTAATAATTTCAGAATTCATAAATCAAGCGCAAAGTTCTCAAACAATACTGTATCTTTTGATAGATTTCTACATAGATCCATGATTTATGAAATGTTCTATCTGAGCTATTGTTTTTGGTGTATTAGTAACTGTGTAGCTTTCAGTTTGAAGGGTAATGCTTTTCTCTAAAACAACCAGGTAAGCTCTACCCTGTCTTTTAAACTGAAATTTTAATCCTGTGTATCTAAATTCTTTTCATTTTTGCGGAATTTGGTATATATTTGTGATTTAGTTCAGTTTTTATTTCCTAGTATTTTGAGATCCCCTTAATTTTAAAGAAAAGACCAAAAAAAAGCAGAGGGTGGTGTATTGCTTCTATGTACATTTTAACCGCTGGGTATTTAAAAATTATTTCAAGTCTGAGATATCACAAAATGCTTACATTGTATTGCCTCTTTGTCTAACAAACATCAGTCTTACATAATTTATACATCATCCTTTTTGATTTTACAAACCTGTTTGTGTTCAAATTACTAGGTTTGATATATTCAGGCAAACTAATATGTATTTTTCCCCTCAAACTTTTAATAACCTTGCTCCCAAGTGGTTCATTCTGTAGAAAAGAAAATCTCTGAAATAAAACCTATTTTGTAAATAATAGAGGACTAAAAAAGCTATCGGGTAGGCTTCATATTATTAAACCTTAAGTATAAATTTAGGGTAGGTATTTTCTCTCTAGTTTCATTAGTTTTTTAACATTGGTTTTAGTGCTAAGGATGAAAATTCAGGGTAAATAATAAAGAAATGTTTTCAGTGGAGTTAATGGGATCCTCTTACATTGATTTCCTTAAACTTAGAATTAAGTAAGAATATAAAAAGTTATAATTACTTCTAAGGACTTCAGTTTCTGTTCTTACTGCTTTCTATCTTTTAAAAAAAAGTATTTTGATTATATCACTTAAATGCTGAACAAGTAAATGTAAGCCAAATTGATTACAAATCTGCCAACCTTTACAATTCAGTTTCTATACCTCGTCACTGTAATTTCTGCTTTTGTTATGCTCTAAGTGTCCTGGCTACATATTTTAAGGCCAGTTGTCAGAAGATGCAATTTTGACTGAGCAGGTTGTATCCCAATTTCTCCAATGTTGTTGCCTTTGTTTCTCCTGATATTTACAGAGACAGTTCAGTGAGCTGAATAATGTCTCTCTTTTTAATAGGCAATATAATGAAATAGTTATTTCTTATACATTTTTTCTACTGGTATTCTCAAGTATTTTACAAAATAGAGAAGCAGATGAAAACATCAGAGCAATAACCTTGTGATTTCTGATGAGCTGAAGTCAATTGTAATGTTACCCTAAAGTCAGTAACAGATTATTTTTCTCCTAAATTTCAGTTTTTTCTTTCAAGATAAATGTTTAACATCCATAAGCTTAGTTAGAGAAAGAGTGATAATCTGGAAATTATCAGAGTACTGGATATTAATAGTTGGTCTCTCTGTAATTATTAATAGTTCTGTGACCTTGATCCATTCTTTTTGGCTCTCTGAGACCCAGTTTCCCAACCCACAGAATAAAAGGATTAAGCTGCATTATTTCTAAAAAGTCCCATAAAGTTCTAAAATCCTATGGTAAATGAAATGGCCTTATAATTAGTCCCCAAAAGCAACAGATGGCTATTTTTGAGCATGGTTAAAAGACCTGAATCCCAGAAAAAGATAATGACATCTCCATTCCCAAAGCTATCTTAGGCCCTCAGCTTCTCTCAAGTGGATGGATTACTTCTCTTATCTCTTAACTGGCCTTACTATTTCCAGGTGTCCTCCCTTTGCCCCAAATATGTCTTCCACATTTATGCCAGAGACATTTTTCTTAAAAGCAAAACTAATGAAGATTCTGAAATAAGTCTTGTTATTTACATAATAAAAGTGGAACTTTTTAGTTTGGAATAGAAAGTCTTTACCTTTCACCAGCCGTAAATATCCATTTGTAATTCCTTCAACCTACCACATTTTTTCATATTTCCTTGCCTTGCTAAGTTTCAGCTATTGGGCTTTTATATGTACTTTTCTCTACTGGGCTAATTTCTATCGATCCTTTTAGATTCATCTCACTCTTCCTTGATAATGCACAACCTGTGGCTTTAAAATGGCCTGACATAACTTTCATCGGGGCAGTTATTTAAATGTATTGCACAGTTGCTTTATTAGTCTGTCATATCCCCTTCAAGTATCTCCAAGGCATGGAGCATGTCTTATTTGCCTTTTTATCCTCTAAACTTGTTTGTGTTGTTTATCCCCTAACCTGTGGAAGTGAACAGAAAGAAGAAAGAGATTCTTACAGAGGGCTGTGAATAATTACAAAACTTCCTTGCCTTAATAAGTCACTGTTTAAAAGCCCTTTCTTATCTCCAGTGTCTCACTATATACTTAGGACAAACCATGAGATACACAGATGAAGTAGTATCCTTGTATTTTCAAAATTCACAGAACTAATTAATGGATGGCCCCAAGACTGTGTCCTTAGACCACTTCTATTCGCTTTCACTTCTTTGCTGATCTCATCTGCTTTCCTGGCATTAAATAGCATCTATATGCTGATTATTCCCCATATTTATATCTCAGTCCAAACCTCACTCCTTAACTTGGAACTCATCTGTCCAATTGCTTTTTCAACATTGCTATTTGGATGATTAATAACAGATATAAAAATAGGTTTAAAAAAGCTGCTCCAAGCACAGTCTACCCTACCTTAGTTAATGGCAACTTGACTTCCTATTATTTAAAGGCAAACATTTTTGCGTCATCTTCCACTTTCTCTCATGCCTGTGTCCAGTCCTTCTGCAAATACAGCCAAAATTGGGATCACTTCTCACCAGTTTCACTTTGCTATTCTGATTCAAACCACCATCATTTCGTGTTTGTATTATTGTAGTTTTCTCCTAATCAGTCTCCCCACTTCTACTCTTATCCCCCCTAAGACTATCCTCTCTACATAGCAGCCAGAGTGCTGCTGTTATAACGTAAGTCATCCTTCCCTGGTTCATGAGCTGTGCTGGTTTGTGATCCCACTCTGAGTGAAAGCCAGCGTTTCTGCAGTGGACGACATGCCCTGTGTTCTGAGCCCCTCTTACTTCTTTCATCTCATCTCTTACGGCTCTCCATGTGCCAGTCTTCTCTGGGCACACGAGCCTTCATGCTGTTTCTTCTGCCTGTGACACTCTTCCCTAGGTAGCCTCGTGGCTTGTTCCTTTGTCCCCTTCAGTGTTTTCTCAAATAACACCATTTTTGGCCATTCTCTGAGCCACCCTTTCAACAATATTCCCTATCCTATCTATGCTTTATTTTTCTCATAGCACTTACCAACCGATGTACTGTATTTACTCATTTATGTTATCGTACTTTCTCTCTCTCTTTATTGGAATGTGAGTTCCATGAGAGCAAGGATTTTGTTCTATACATTGCTATATCTCTAGAACTTAGAGCAGTCCCACACACATGGCATAGCTCAATAAATATTTGTTAAATGAATGAATGAATGAATGAATCTTCGATCATATCCCAAATCTCCGGCTTTGAGATAGAATAAATTCATTGATGGAAGAATTCACACTTACATGTATTATGTATTAAAAACATGTAATCAATCACTCAGTGAACTAAGTTTTGTTGAGTGAATTAGATTGAATTATTTCCTAGCTTATACTGTTTTGATGATAACCTTTATAACTTTGGAGTATGTATAGATTATGTGTAGTATAAAGGAATTATCCACTTCCTTGTAGTTTATTGGCTTAATAGTGCTGGATAGAGATATAAAATTGTGTGGAAAGGATGGAAAAAATATTTTTGAGATATAAAAAAAGTGCCATTGATAAAGAGTGTGTAGAGTAGAGGATTCTAGGTATCTCTGTCAGTATGAACAGCAGATCTACAAGGCGAGTGTAGCACATGAGTAGTTTAGATCAGTGGCTCTTAACTTGTTTGTGGCTATATATGTTTTTGAAATTCAGGTAAAAATTAAATGCTTACCCTAGGAAAAAAATGTATGTACTCCTCAAATTTGTGTATATTTTAGCGTATTTATACACCCTAAATGGATACCCACGGTAGGTACTCAGACTTCTGGGTAAGACTTAGATGGAATAGTTAATCAGTGGGAAATATTGAGTAACAATAGAAGATTTTGTAAGAGTTGAAAATTTTTACTTTCATGTATAAGTAGTTGCAAATACTAAATAACATCCTGACAGGTAATTAATTTCTTATTGGCACATATTGATAACTGTGAACTTTCAAATTATTTATGAAACAGATTGCTTAGGACAGAGAAAATGGTTTGAGATGTAAGCGAATGGGTAATGTCGATGAAGAAGTGACAGTAAGGACAAGAATGTACAGTCCTCTGATTCTAGATAAGCAATTTGGCTATATTAATCAAAGGGGAAATAGTTCTTACAAATTCGTAAAATTGTAGAAATCTAGAAAAACATCTGAGAAATAAATCAAATCCAGCCTCCTACTTCTCTCAAAGCCTTAGTCAAATGATCATTCTAGCCATTTGACCGCGTGAGTGATTGGAAACTGGACCTCAAAAAATGACCAGGGATTTCTTCCTCTTGTGGGTCCTAATGTGGTGTTTTGAGGTACAAGGAAGTTTCATTTTGTTTTCTTACCGCATATCTTTAGATTTTTAAAAATTGCTATAATTTTTTCTCACTCTTATTATAATTTTCGAGCCCTTTCAGCCTTTCCTCACATGACTTATTTTTCCAGATCTACTGTCATCTTAACTGTTCTCTTATGGAAATTATGTTGTTTGTCATTATTCTTGAAATATGGTACCTAAAACTGCACATTGGATTTTACTTATGAGGTGTAACAATGACAGAGTATATGAGGATTATTGCTTCTTTTGATCTGGGTACTATAGACCTGGACCACATCAGCACTTTTGGGAGCCATAGCAATACTAATAATAGCTAAAATGTATTGACCACATACAATGTTCCAGATAGTGTGCTAAATACTTTATGTTATCTCCTTTTATCTTTGTAACAATCTTGTAAGAACATCTTACCTCCTAACAACATTCTATCTTATAACAATATTATGATTATAATGGCGTAGACCATTATGAATCTCATTTTAATGTGGAAGAGAATGGAGCTGAGAGAGATTTATGTGCCCCGTACCACACAGCTAGTAACTGCTGCAGGTAGAATTCAAACCCAGATCTGGATGACACTACAAGCTGAGCTTTTAGCCACTGTGCTACTTTATTTATATAGCATGTCATACTGTCAAACCCAGCAGTATAAAATGTCTGGAGGCTTTCACATCAAGCTATTCATTCAATGCTTTCCGTTTTTTTAGTAGGCAGGCATTTATTGTTTTTGCATTTTACTTATAAACCATCATTACAGGATTTTGAGATTTAAATTTTTTTCTCTCATTCACATAACTTATTTTTCATAATATAACTTATTTCTCATAGCCTCTAGACTCAACAACTTACCAGTGGTAGTTGTTACAGAGAGCTTTTGCCCAAAGTTAGTAATGATCAATAGGTCCGGAATTCTTGGTAAAAGGTTTTCTGCCACCTACACATTCATCTCACAGCACTGTCAATTAGCTCATGTTTCTTTATTTTATCCATGAGAATTTTTATGAGAGATGCAGATAAAAAGTTTTGTAGCTTCATCGGTGACTTCTTTTCAAATCAAGAATTGATAGTTTTTTTACTAGATAGCCAGTGAAATAGTACATCTCATATTAGTTTAGACATTTAGAGAAGAATTTTGATCTAAAAACCCAAATATTAGCATCCTCCTTTTTTTTTTCTGTTGATCTTTATGTAGATCATTATAAGTAGATACCTTACGTTCTGTAGACAAACCGTTATTTCAGTTTAGACAGTAGTAACAATTATTAACAGTCCTTTCAAATACAGTCTCGTTTAATCTCCCTTTAATTTGTGAAGTAGGTAGCATCAGTCTTGCCATTTTTATACTGAGAAACTGAAACTAAAATCACAGCTTGAGAGTTTCCAGTTTTCAAGCCTTAGTCTTCTGATTCCATATTCTGTATTCTTTTGCAGTGTCATACTACCTCTCAATGAAATAAATGAAGGCATTAGATGAGTACTGGCCAATGTAGGGATTGAAAGCAAAATGTGCACTTTAAGTAATTAAATAGACAGTTGAGAGTTAAAGGCTGAGTCTAAAGAGTTTGAGTCTGACATTCATAAAGAAAAAAAATGAATATCTAGAAAAATAAAGAAGAAAATTTTTAGCATGAGTAAAATTATTTGAGATTATATTTTGGTCACTAAAAACATTTTAAGTGCTCCTACAATTAAAGATAATAATCAGTACAAATTTATATTATTAACACTAAATAAAGAAGTGACTAAAGATATTAATAGAATTGTTTCTTTAAAAAAGAATATTGATATTAAGGAAATTTAAGCTGTAGACTTATTTGAAAATGGGCCATTGATGTAATTTCCTTTAAGTAGAGCTTTTTCATGAAATAATTATAAACTATAGATGCATTAAAAAGATATAGTTCAGGTTGGATATTTTTGTACTGTCAGTCACCGGTTTTCAAGCATTACATTTGAGCTTAAAACATCTCATACATCTATTTCCTAGATAAATAAATTCAGTGATGGTTGCATAACACTTGGAAAATGTTTGCTTAATGATTTGCAGTGCTGTAAACTTTGAGAAGAATGAAGCTTTACTACAAGGAAGTAGAGCTATTTATTATGTTAGAGAAATTGTTTCTTTATTCATATTTTTAAATTGACCAATATCTGCATTTATTTATCAATTAAGCTTACCAAGTTCAGAATTTTTTTCAGTGAAATTTATTTAAAATATGCTGAGGAAACATGGGGAAATATTGAACTCCTTTCTTCAAAAAACCAAGGCTCAAAAACTAAATAGATCTCTAACCAAATGTCTTTCTATCATTTCTGTTCTCTTTCATTATAATAATATTCCTACTGTGAACAGCAACTCAACTGTGTTCAGAAAAATAAAGTATAACTTCATTATGCCCTTAAATGTTATTTATTATTCTTTGGTTTAGTTTTTACCTTTACTTTGAAGAAGCTTTAAAATTTGGCTTTCAAATGTTTTTATGTTTTTACATATTTATGAATATTTTACACATGAAGAATATGATATGGATAGGATGGGCATTTTATGTAAAATTTTCCAAAAAATTCTATACATATATGCAGAATCTGCTAACTTTAGCACACATTTCCCAATATTCCCAGATTCATGATTATAGTCCATGTGGCATCTTAAGAGAGGTTTGCAAACTCCAGATTCTACATAAACGTTTGCCAGATGAATTATAGTAGTCAACACATTTTATGATATATCCTTTACGTCCATATCCTTTTCAGTGAAGTTGAACATGGGAGTTTAAAACAAGAAAAGGAAAGAAGGAAGGAAGGAAGGAAAGAAAGAGGGAAATTTGATGTTGATTATGTGCCTGCCATAGCAGGATTAGAATTCATCTTAAACCTTATGCTTTTTGTTTTCTATCCTTTTTTTTTTTTGCAGAAGTGTTGTGGTGCCTGTGAAGAAGCCACCTCCAGGTAGTTTAGCTGTAACTACTGTGGGAGCCACTACTGCTGGAAGTGGGCTGCCAACAGGCAGTACCTCTAATATATTTGCTGCTACTGGAGCTACACCAAAAAGTATGATTAATACAACAGGTATTGTCCTTATATATTTTTGTGATACCTCATCTTTTTCTTTCTGTTTTCTATATCTTCATTTTTCTGCTTATTTGATCTTAAAAATTAAAATACCCTAATCATTTAATATTATCTTAATCTTTAAGAAGGTTATTCTCTATGTTACAATTTTTCAGAGTTTGTAGTTCTTGTGTACATTTTTAGTGGTCATTTTAGAGGACAATACTGGTTTTTGTTTTGAGTTTTCTCAAAACACAGTGCTGTTTACTCAGTGAAATCAGATTACTGAAAGATACTTGGGGAGCAAAAGCAAATGATAATTTGAACACTGAAGTTTGATATATAAAAATCAGTAAATTGTATCAAGAATATCAAGGTGTACTAAAAGTGTTAACAACAGAAAATGAATTCGGTGACATTGACTGGTTTGAATCCTAATGTATATTCTTTGCTAAATCCCCTAAGGGAAAGCAGAGCTCCCCTAAGAACCTTGACTATAGGCAAGAGCCTCAACTTGATAAGAGGTGCATGTGAATAAGAACCATTGTTTGACATTGAATTAATTTATATACTTAGATTATAATTGTATCCAATTCATTGTCCAACAATTTCCTAATGATTCTAGGAACAAAAAATTCCAAATCATTACCAATTTTAAAAGCCTGCCTAAAGTAACATTTTTTTTTTGTAAATTTCCAGCAATGTTCCTGTTGATTATTAGCTAAATAAATCCTTACCCAAATCTTTGTGATTCCATTTTAGGTATTTATACAACGCAAGATGATCCCTGACTTTTCTTCCCTGACTATAGTAGCCTTCTCTTCTCCAAACTGTATAGCCTTGAACTTTTCCATTTATTATCATTACTTAGATTCTTCCCATTTTTATTAATTTCATAGCTCTTCTTTGTGCTTTCTGTATATATCTTGTTTATCATACCACCTGAGTCTGACATATCATGAACAACACATTTATGGGGTTGTAGTAAGTAGAATGTACTGTATTAAGCATATTTATATTAGCAAGTAAACATCATTAATGGCATCATATTAAAGAATAGATCACCTTTTGTTTATCTGTATTATAAATAAATATTTATATCTGGCTTGCCTGAAGACTTTAAAGTCTTTTTTTCCAGCATTATAATTTTATTCTGTGTACTCATTTGGCTTTCTAGAAATACGAATAAAACTGTTTTTCTTTTATCGAAGTATATATGCAAAAAGTGTTATAGTTTTTATTAATAATATATACCAATGTAGTAAGAAAAAAATCTACATTTGGTATTATTTATGGAATAAAGTCCTTATTCCCGTTAGGAGTTAGGTAAATGAAAAATTTATCTGTATATGAGACAAGTCATGATGTTTTCTTTTAACTCCTATTTGAAGAATTAATAATAGATATAGAAAATGATGGTAGCAAGAGGCTTAGTGATAGTATAAAGTATATAATATTATAATAAGAAATAAAATATAAGTGATACACTTCTTCTTTAGAAATAAGTATATATATGTGTGTGTGTGTGTGTGTGTGTGTGTGTGTATACATATTGTGGGCCAACATCTAAACTGGGTGCATTTTCCAGTTTAGATGTTGGCAGTTGGGTGCTGTTAAATGTTATAGTGGAAACCCCAGTAAGCAATTCAGTTTAATGGGAATTAGAATAAGATATGATAATATTTAGGAACACTAGATGTCCCTCAACTCCACAACTAACTTTAATATACTTACATGGCATATTATAGAAAAATCTGTTCTAAGATGGCATCTTCATATTGTTGAGGAGAACTCATTATTTTAAAATCAGGTACAATTATACTCATTATAGCTCTTCTTAAGCAATCGTCTTATCAAAATGAGCATTTGATGCTGCAGTGCCATAAATTTATGCTCAGACAATTCATTATAAACTATGCTTTAGATGATGAAAACTAAAAATATAACAACATAGTAATAAGAGATAATTTTTTACATCTAAATTTGTATTGTTTTATCAGCCTCATTTTATCTAAAATTTTTTTCATTTGTTGATGTCTTTTCTTTATACCCCATTTGTAATATGTAGTTTTGTTAGAATAACATAAGTAAATCAACTGGATTTTAATGCAACAGCTGCTATTTAAAATTATAAAGAGTTGTTAGTATACTAATGGCCAAATGATTTTTAATTGTCAAATTGTTTTGAAATTCAGATGAGTCATTCTTTCAAAATCATATAGGAATGATATAATTACAATTATTTTGTTAAATAAATTTATGTTTAAGGCTAAAAATTATTATTTTGGGAACAGGTGCCGTGGATTCAGGGTCCTCCTCCTCTTCCTCCTCTTCTAGTTTTGTGAATGGTGCTACCAGCAAAAACCTTCCAGCTGTACAAACTGTTGCTCCAATGCCAGAAGATTCAGCTGAAAACATGAGGTATACATAACTGCTTGTTTTTTTACTTTTCCTTTTTTTTTTTAACAATGTGAAGCAGTATGCAAAAAATTCAAAGATATAGTAAGAATTCGTGGGAATGTAGGCTAATTGCGTATTTTGTGATTATGATCTGTAATTACATTGTTCTGATATTTTTGGCTAGTTATTATATAAAAATTTGTGATATTATGTTTCAGAGTCTAAACTGAGATATGCTGAGGGATTTTAAAGCATTGACTTTTGGATTTGTAATCCATTGTCATGCAGTATATGTTACTATTTCCAATAAAACATGCACAAATGGTAACGTGATAAAATTAGGCATCTTTGGGGGGTGATCAAATATAAACTTTCATAATAAGTCTGTAAAGTTGTTTATAACACGTATCTCTGGAACTCAGATAACCAAACATTATCTCATCTATCATGATTAAAGAACATTCCTAGAAGGCACTATCTCTCATTCTTGGAGTAAAATTGTGCACATGTGTACACACATGCATATGTATATATATTCACAGTTTTTATAGAAATATAACAAAAATGCAGAATATAAAATCTCAATGAAATAATTGAACACATTCATGTTACCATCACCCAAGTCAGGAAATAGACTGTACCCCAGAAGTGCTCACTTGGTGCTCCTTTCCCAGTCACTGTTCGTGCTCTTCTTTAGATTCCCCGCTCTGACTTTTAATACTAGGATACTTTACCCTTTTTGAATTTTATGTAAATGTAAGTACAACATATATATTCTTTGTTTCTGGCTTCTTTTGTTCAATATATTTATGAGGTTCATCCATGTTGCATGTAGCAATAGTTTGTTCATTCTTATTCTATTTTTATTCCTTTATATATGTATTCTACAATTAATTAATTCATTTTACTGATGATGAGCATTTGGAATTTTCTGTTTTTCAGCTGTTAAAAATAATACTGCTCTATAGAAAATAATGCCACTTGTAATTGTTATAGGTGTACTATTATTATCTGGGTGTACTACACATTAGTATGTGTATCTGTTGGATAAATAACTTGGAGTAGAATTGCCAATTCATCATGTTTTTATATGTTCAATTTTACTAGATAATGCCAAATGGTTTTTAAAAGTGGTTGTACAAGTTTACTAACTCAGCAGCAGATTATGAGAGTTCTTGTTGCTTCACAGCTTTGACAGGACATAGTATTCTCAGTCTCTTTCATTTTAGCCATTTTTCTGGGAGAATAGTGGCATTCCGTTGTATTTTAGTTTGCATTTTCCTGATGATTAATGAGGTTGAGCACTTTTTAAATATATTTATTGGTCTTTTGGTTTTTCTTTTTTGTGATTTGCCCATAAAATATCTTGTTGAATATCTTGCCCATTTTTAAAAGTTGGGTTGTTTGTCTTTTTCTTATTAATTTGTAAAAATTGTCTATACATTTTGAAAATGAGCCCTTTGATGATTATATGTCATACATATATCTTCTCCCATCTGTGGCTTTTCTTATCATTATCTACATGGTCTGTTTTGATCAATAGAAGTTGTAAATCTTAATGAAATTTGATTTATCAATTTCTTGTTTATAAGCGCTTTTTGTGTTGTAGAGGGCTTTGCCTACATTTTTCTTACTTTATTTTCTGGCTGATTTATTCTTTGCTTTTTATATTTAGATGTATAATCCATCTGGAATTGGCTTTGTGAATATAATGAGGTAGGAGTAATAGGGATATGAAGATGACCCAGCACTGGTTATTTGAAAGACACTTCTTTTCCCCATGCTTTGTCACTTTTGTCACAAATCAAGTGTCTGTATATACTTGATTAGGGTTTGGCACACAATTCTTCCCCATTTGTCTTTCTGCCATACTGTCATAATTAGCTTTAGCTTTAATAAAGATCAATATTGGGTTGAGTGAGGTTTTCCCACCTTGACCTTTTCCCTCAAGAAAGTCTACTCTAAGCTATTCTTGGTGCTTTGCATTTCCATTTAAATTTTAGAATCAGTTTATCAATATCCATTTTAAAAACAATTTGCTGGGGTTTTTGTAAAGAGTAGAAGCTATGAGTCTATTGCAACTGGATTATATTGCATCTATGGATCTCTTTCAATGTCGTCACTTACAAACTATGAACATCATATATTCTTTGCATTTCTTTAGTTTTTCATAAATTTTTTCCAGTAATGATTTTCAGTTTTCTATATTGAAATCTTATATATTTCTTATTGATTTTTCCTTAGGAATTTAGTATTTTGTATTGGTATCTTTTTTTCTCAAGTTACTTTTCAGATTAGCTTTGTTGAGGCTGTTTATGTTGCTAAATTTTGAATGTACATTTCAAATGTACGTTTTAATAAGTTTTCATCAGTTTATATAGCCATACAACCACCACTACAATCAAGGTGTAGAATATATCCATCACCCTGAGAGTTCCCTTCTGCCCCATTTGTGATTCACCCCTATCCCTGTCCCAGACAAACACTTCCGTGCTTTTTAACATGGTGTCTTAGATATGTCTTTTCAAGAATTTCACATAGATGGAATCAACAGTATATACTGTTATACAGTATATACTGACAGTTTTTATGTCTGTCTTTTTTCACTCAGCTTAATGATTCTGCGATTCATCCATGTCTTTTAGTTTATGAGTAGTCAATTCCTTTTTATTGATGGGTATTATTGCATTATATGGCCATCACACAATTTATCTATCTATTCACCTGTTGGTAGACATCTGGGTTTTTCCAGTTTAGGACAGTTGCAAATAATGATTCTATGGACCTTTGAGTATAAGTCTTGGCATGGACATGTATTTTCATTTCACTTGGGTAAACAACTAAGGGTAAAATTGCTGGTTGTGTAGTAAGTATATGCTTAACTTTATAAGAAACTGCTGAGCTATTTTGCAAAGTTATCATGTCATTTTATACTTCTGTTAGCAATATGTAAAAGTTTTTTGTTCCACACTCTTGTCAACACTCAACACTTGGTATTGTCAGTCTTTTAAATTTAAGACCTTATTAAATGGCTGAGTAATCTACCTCATTTGATTTTATTTTCCCTTTTCTAATGATTAATGATGGTGAGTATTGTTTTTTGCATATGTGTATGGGCCATTGAAGTCTTTTGCTATTTTTTAAAAGTTAGGTTGTTATTGAGATTTAAGAGTTCTTTATATATTTTGCATATGTGTCCTTTGTGAGAAACATGCATTCCAAAATTTTTTGTTCCATTGTGTCATTTATAGTTTCATTTTTTAAAAGTGCTAATAACAATAAGTTTCTAATTTTGATAAAGTCCATTGTCTCAAATAGTTCTTTCTTTTATGATTATGTCATTTGTAAATCCTAAGAAATCTTTACCTACCACAAAGTTATATAGATGTTTTCCTATATTTTCGTCTAAAAGTTTTGTAGTTTTAGCTTTCATGATTAGGTCTCTGATCTATTTTGACTTAGGTTTTATGTGTATGGTGAAGTAAAGTTTGGAATTTGTTTTTATCCATGTGTTTGTCAGTGTTTCAGTACCATTGAATTAACTTGGCACATTAGTTTAAAATCAATTGACCACCTGTGTGTAGATCTATTTCCGGATTCCATTCTGTTCCATGACCTATATGCTATGACAGCACTCTCTTCCTTACTGTAGCTTTATACTAAGTCTTAAAATCAGGTAGTATAAGTCTTCTAATTACGTTCTCTTTAAAAATTGCTTTGACCTTTTCTAGGTTGTTTGCATATTCATAAAAATTTTACAACTGGCTTGTCAAATTTTAAAAAGAAATTGCTGAAATTTTAATTAAAACAGTGTTGGACCTTTAATTAAATTTGGGGAGAATCTACATCTGAACAATATTGAATATTCTAACTTAGGAATATTCTCTGTCATTCATTGAGATCTTTGATTTCTATCAGCAGCTTACTGTAGTTTTCACTGTAAAAGTTTTATATTTATTTTTATGTCTTTTTATTATTTTTCATATCTTTGATGATAATGTAAATTAAATTTTTACTGTAAATTTCCAATTAAGTGTTAGAAGTCAGACAGAAAAAGAATACATAGTATATGATTCCATTTATGTAAAATTATAGAAAATGCAAACTAATTTATCTTAAAAGAGAGCAAATTGATGATTGCCTGTGTCAGTCTTACCTCAATAAAGCTGAAAAAATGGAAAAACATTTAATTGTGTGTTGGTACTGTATAGAAAGATAATTGATTTTTGTATATTGATTTTATATCCAACAATCTTGCTTAAGCCACTTAATTTAAGTAACTTTGGTAGATTATTTAGAATTTTCTAAACTCAGCTAATAGTTCTAATACTTTCTGTAGTTTCCTCAGTATTTTCTGTGTGTAAGATAATGTCACTTGTAGCTTTAGTGTTATTTATCCTGAAATGTTTGAAAATTCACCAGTAGAGCCATCTCTGACTCGAATTTTCTTTGTGGGAAAGTATTAAATTACAGTTCCAGTTTCTTTAAGTGATATGTGGGTATTCAGATATTCTGTTTCTTTTTGCATCAATTTTGGTCATTTTCGGCTTCAAGAAATTTAGCTATCTTATCTAAATTGTTGGATTTATTGCCATGAATTTTTGTAATTTTTTGTTATTTTATTATTTTAAACTATGTATAGGATCTCTAATGTTCCCTCTTTCATTCCATATTTTTTAATTTGTGTCTTTTCTCATTTTATCATTATCAGAATAGCTATTGATTTTTTAAATATTATGATTTTCCTACAAAAATTGATATTGTATTCATTATTTTATTCCCAATTTTTTTTTGCTTTTTTCTGTTATGTGAACTCTGCTCTTGTTACTTCCTTCTGATTACATCAAGTTTGCTTGCTTTTCTCTTTCCAGATCTTTGGGTGGAAACTTAGATCAGGGGGTCGACAAAGTACGGCCCATGGGCCAAATCATTCTGCCACCAGTTTTTGTAAATAAAGTTAGTGGAATACAGCCACACTCATTTGTTTGTGTGTTGCCTGTGACTGCTTTCATGTTATAGTGGCAGAGTTACATTGTTGCAACAGAGACAGTATGGCCTAAAAGCTTAAAATATTTACTATCTTATCCCTTACAGAAAACATTTGCCATCCCGTCACTTAGATCTTTGATTTTAGACCTTTCTTCTTTTCTAATACAGTGTATGAGCATTTAAATCTGTAACGTTTCCTCTAAGCACTGTTTTACCTATATTCCACAAAGTTAGTATGTTTTTAAATTTTTATTCAATTTTTTTTTCTAATTTTACCTGTTTCTTCTTTGGCTCATACATGTTTCAGAGGTGCATTTTGACATTTACCTTTCTTCACTCAAAATAATGCCATGTGATCCATCCAGGTTGTCACATGTGTTGATAGTTTGTTCCTTTTTTATTTCTAAGTTGTATTCCGTGGTATGGATGTAGGACAGTTTGTTTAAACATTCACCCACTAAAGAACGTTTAGATTTTTTGCAGCTTTGGGCTATTATGAATAAAGCTGCAACAAACATTTGTTTTTATGTGAACATAAGTTTTTATTTCTTTGGGATAAATGTACAAGAGTGAGATTGTTGGACTTTTATGGTAAGTACATGGTTAGTTTTATAAAGAACTTCCAAGCTATGTTCCAGAGTGGCTCTGCCATTTTATATTTCCACTGGTAATGTTTGAGTGCTCCAGTTTCTCCTCATTTTTACAAGCATTTGGTGTTCTCTTTTTTTTTTTTTTTTTTTGCTATTCTTATAGGTGTGTAGTGATATTTCCTTGTAGTCTAAACTTGCATCTTCTTAGTGGAAAGTGATGCTAAACATCTTTTCATGTGCTTATTTGCCATCAGCATGTCATCTTCGTGAATTGTCTGTTCATGTCTTTTGCCTATTTTTTAATTGGATCCCTTTTTTACTTTAGAACTTTGAGAGTTCTTAATATGTTCTAGGTAAAGTCCTTTTTCAGAAATGTGGTTCATATTTTCTCCTGGACTAGCTTGTTGTTTCATCCTTCCGATGGGGTCTTTGGCAGGGAAAAATTTTAAATTTTTTCTGTAGCCTAACCTGTCAAATTTTATGAATATGCTTTTACTATCATGTCTAAGAACTCTTCATCTAGCTCTACGTCCCCAGATTTTCTTCTAGTTTTCTAAAAAGTTTGTAGTTTTATTAGTAGTTTTACTTTTAAGTCTGTAATCCATTTTGATCTAATTTTTATATAAGGTGTGAGGTTTAGGTTGAGGTCCATGTTTTTGCCTGTGAATGCCCATTCCCTCCACCACCATTTGTGCAAAAGGCTACCACTAGATATATTTTTAAAATCTTTAAGGCAAGTCTAGAGAAGCCTTTATTCTTGGACTAATTTTGCCACATTTAGAAAGCATGCAGTTGCTGGGGTTTGTCCTGAATGCTCAGTATATTTCATGAGGTCTCTCCTTTCTGGCTGGAGGGAACACAGATAATTCCAAGCTTTGTGTGTGCTCTCAGCGATGTTTGTGTTACAGTGCCTTAATAATTGTTCTTTTTATAAAAATTGTTCTATCCTAGCCCTTGGAGCTTTCAGGCTTCACATAAGTAGACTGCCATTCAGCCAAAGACCAGGTTTCTGGAATTGTTTCTCTTTTTAGCTCCCTCCTCTCAGGGACTTCATTCTGCAAATTCTATTTGCCTTGACCTCTTTGAACTACAGTCTCAGTCTTGACAACTCAAAAATATTGCTGGGCTCTGTATTTGCCATAATCTGGGAAATACCTCCATGAAGGAAACATGGATAATGGTGGGGTTCACCTCATTTGTTTCATTTTCCTCAAGGTTCATGGTCTGTGCTCCCTGTTTTGTCTGAAAATAATTGTTCCTTGTGTTTGTCCAATTTTTTAGCTGTTAACATGGAAGGTAATTTTAGACCATCTTGCTCCTTCAAGACAAAAAATGGAATTTTATATTTTTATGATGTTGTAAATGATTTATTTTATAAATTTCATTTTTACTGTTTTAATTGTTTCCATTCGTTGTGAACTAATATTCTAAAACCTTAAATTCACTTATTATTACCAACTGTTTTTCTATAGGTTGTTTCTAAATGCATATGTATGTACACAACTATGTCAGCCATGAATAATGGGGGAGTTTTTCACCCATTACAATCCTTAAACCTTTTTATTTCTTTGTCTTGACTTACAGTATCACCTAGCACCTCCAATGCAATTTTCTATAGACTGGTACGCAGGCATTTTTTTGTCTTCATCCTGTGAAAACTTTGACCTTTTTCTTATTACATGTTCCTAACCTAATATTGACAAGTTGTCTCATAGAATACTTACACCAGGCATGTTTTTTAACTCATGCTCAATCGAAAACATGAGATTTCATTAAGCATTCGGTTTCTATCTAATGGATTTCCAGTAGTGCCTGTGAATATTTCATCTTTAACAAGTTTCCGTCAGTGGGTATTAAGCAGGTTTTCTTTCATGAGTCCCAGAACGTGAAAGGACTTTCAGTTTTATGCAGTCTTAATATAGATTTAAGATAAAGATAGATTTGCTCACATGATTATGGAGGCTGGGTAGTCCCAATATCTGCAGTAAGCAAGCTGAAAACCCAGGAGAGCGGATATGTAGTTCTAGTCCAAGATCAAAGGTCTGAGAATCAGGACAGCCAATGTATAAGTTCCAGTCCAAAAGCTGGCAGACTTGAGACTCAAGAAGAGCTCGTATTTCAGTCTGAGTCCAAAGGCCAGAATAGACCAATGCCCTAGCTCAAACAGACAGGAGTTTACTTGGCCTTTTTGCTCTGTTCCTGTCTTCAGTTGATTAGATGAGGCCCACTTACATGAGGGAAGATAATCTGCTTTACTCAGTCTGCCTATTCAAATGTTTATCTTATCAAGAAATACCCTCACAGTCACACCCAGAGTACTGTTTAACCAAATGTCTGGGAATTCCTGGGCCCAGCCAAATTGATACATAAAATTAACCATTGCACTAGGCAATGCTGATGCTACTGGTCTAGAGAACACACTTTGATGAACAATGCTTAAGTGATCATGCTCCACATTGCAGCATTCACCCTTGATTTATCAAAGTCCTCTTCCCAGACTTTGGACCTTAGCATAGTTTAACTTCATTTACCCCAAATTTTGCAAACATGTATGTATGTATGTTTAGATGTGTATGTATGCATCTTTAATTTAAACCCCATAAGAAAATATACTTATTTTGTTGGTCAACATCTGTTTAGATTTACCCAAATGTTTATGATTTTTTGATGCTCATGATTTCCTTTCTGAATGTCTGACTTCCACCTAGTATCTTTTTTTTTTTTCCCCCTCTGGACAACACTCCTTAGTATTTCATTTAGTGCAGGCCTTCCAAGCATGAATTCTTTCAGTTCTTATTTATCAAAAAATCTTTGAAATTCACCTCCATGTTTTGAAGGATATTTTGAACCAGTGTAGAATTCTAGGTTAGCAATTATTTTCTTTTAGTGCATTAAAGATGTCATTCCATTGTCTTTTGGCTTTCATTTCTTTCTGTGTTTTCTTTATTTTTTTATTTTTTTAGATTAACTTGCCAGTCTTATTGTTGTTTCTGTGCTCCACCCATACCCACCTGGTGTCTGCTTTTAAGATATTCTCTCTGTTTGGTGTTTAGTAGTTTCATGATGATTTATTCAGGTGCTGTGGGTTTTCTTTGTATTTATCTTGCTTGGGATTTGTAGAGAGTTCTCAGATCTGAAGTTGGATGACTTTCATCAGTATTGGAAAATTCTCAGCCATTACCTCTTCAAGTATTGCTTCTGACTCATTCCATCCTTTTTCTTGACTTGAATTACACAAAAATTAGACATTTTTAAAATTTCTCATCTATCTATATCCTTTCCCCCCACCCCTGTTTCTTTCTCAATGATTCTTAGTATTTTCTTTTAACTTATAGTCTACTTTGCTAATTCTCTCTTTAGCTGTGTCTAATCTTCACAGTTCTTAATTTCAATTTTTGGTAAGTAATAGAATTTCCATTTGATTTTTTGTAGTTTAATATTCTCTTCCAGTTGACTATCTTTAATTTTCGTGGGTGTAAGTATGGTTACCCGAACATCCTTGTCTAATTATTTGGCTTTCTGCTAGAGCTACCTCTATGATCTTGTGTTTCTTTTGGTATTCAATAATATCTTCTTATCTACTTCTATGTCTTTTGTTGATTTTATAATGTGAAAGACCTATAGTATATGAAAGATTGTAAAGATAAAATGAAGGTACAGAATGGTGTTTTCTTCCAGAAAAACATTTACATTTTCTTCTGGTATAAACTGTAAGCACTAGCACTTCTAGATGACCTTAAAGCGTTTAAAGGGTCAGTCATTTTCTGATTCTGATGTGAAAAATCACAAGGGTTTTTCTAAGCTCTTTCCCCTTTTAGTGGGCCCTGAACTTTAGTTAAAAATTTCTTCAACTTCTGAGTTATTCAATTGCTTCTACCAAAACATATCCATGGGTGAACACTGCAGGATCATGGTCAAATAATTGATCTCTGTCTTAACTCTCCATTACCCTCAAAGAGGTATTTTCTATTGGTTTGGTTTTTATCTAGCTTTTTAAGTTGTTCTCAGCAGGGAAATCAGCCTATTTATCACGGTGAAAATCTAAATTATTTTTATATAGCTATTGTGTTTATTATCCTATATCTAATGGAGTATAAACAATAAAATGGCACAGTTTTTTTCTAAATAACTGATTTCAACTGAATTATGTCAGATGCATTCATTCTAATCTTTAATTATAGGAAAAATTTAATTTTCATATAATTTTCAAGTTGTAAAAAACAGTCAAGTATAGTTTAAATTCTAATATCTCGTACAGTTAAACCTTTTCAACTCTTTACATGGCTTTCTTTATTTTAATGAAAGATTTTAATGATAATTCTTTTTTTCCCTTTCTTTAAATTTATCTGTATTTTTATATTGAAAACAGATTTTTTTAAACATCATCTTAATGGATTCTGCTTTTTTAAAAAAAATCAATTTGATAATCTCTGCATTTTAATTGGTGTTTCTAGATCATTTGCATTCCGTGTAATTACTGATATCTAATAATTTGATAGTTTTAGAAAAAACTGTTACTTTCCATCTGTTCTTTATTTTATTTTTTCTCTTTTTATGCCTTCTGCTGGGTTAATGGAGGTTCTTTTTTATTAATTTATTTTCTCTCCAATATTTGCTTTTTATTTGTTTATCTTTTAAACATTTTAAGAGGTTCCTCTAGGGCTTACAATATAAATCTTTAAATTATCACAGTCAGTTTTTAATACTATTACACTGTTTCATGTGTTGTATAAGATGCTTATACAGTTTGTTCCTAATTCCCCTTTTATACCCTTTGTGTTAATGTTGTCATACATCTTACTTTTATATGTCTTATTAAGAAACAGTACATTGCTACTACTTTGCTCTGCACAGTCAATTATAGAGCAATTAAAATAAATGCATTTTATATTTACTTTTATTATTTCTGGCACTATTAATTTGTTTCTATAAATCTAAGTTTTTTTCTGGTATATTCCTTATAGTTGAAGAACTACCTTTAAAGTACTTTTACTACAAGGCAGCTACATGAATTCTTTCAGTTTTTGTCTTCTGAAAAAGCCTTTATTTTGCCTTCATTTTTAAAAGAATTTTTTGGCTAGATATAGAATTGAGGGCTTATATTTTTTGAAATAGATTTGAAGTGGATTTCATTCTGTGTCTTCTTGCTTGCATAATTTCTAATGAGAATGTCATTCTTATTTTTGTTTTTCTTTATGTAATGTGTCTTTATTCTCTGATTGCCTTCTTCAAATTTTTTCTTTATATTTGAATTAACAGTTCATTATGACACATTTAGGTTATTTATTTACTTATGTATTAAAATTCTGTTTGCATATGCAATTTTAGGGCTTTGATTGTTTTTGGAATTTCTCATTTATTATTTCTTCACATATTTCCTCTGCCCTATCTTCTCTCTTTGTATTAGTTTTCTATTGCTATAATAACAAATTACCACAAATTTAGCACCTTAAAACAGCACCCATTTATTAATTATATCACAGTTCTGTAGGTTAAAAAGTCCAGCACAGGTCACATTGGGCTGAAATTCAGGTGTTGGCAGAGGTGCATTTCTTAATGGACACTCTGGAAGAAAATTTGCTTCCAGACTTATTCAGGTTATTAGCAGAATTCATTTCCATATGGCTATAGGATTCATGAACCTGTTTCCTTGCTTGCTGCCATCAGGGGCTTCCCTTAGCTCCCAGAGTTCTTTCTCCTTTCCTTGCATGTGGTCCTTGCAACATGCAACATGCCTGTCTGTGACAGGCAGAACTGTCACATTTTTCTCACACTTGGGATCTGTCTTATTTCCTGTTCTGACTTGTCCTCTGCCTTCTTCTTTTGCCATACTTTCAGACTACAGCCAGAGAGTTCTCTGCTTTTTAAAGCTTATGTGCTTAGATTGAACTCACCTACATAATCCAAGATAATCTCCCTATCTTCATGTCTATAACCTTAATTTCACTTGCTAAGTCCCTTTTGCCGTGTGACATAACCTATTCACAGGTTCCAGGGATTATGGTTTGGGTATCTTTAGATAGCCATTTTTGGCATACCACACTTCTCCTGGGATTCCAATCACATTTATGTAAGGTTATTTGATACTGTTCCATAGATCTTGAATTCGTGCATTCTCTCTCTGTCCCTCCGTCTGTCTGTCTGGCTCTCTCTCTACATATATATATAAAAATATATTATATATAATACATATATTTTATACGTATTCTTTTTATTTTAATGTATCTATATATTATCGGCCAATCTTCAGATTCACGGATTCTTTCCTTGGCTTTATTGAGTCTATTGATAAGCCCAGTGAAGACACATTGTTTCTTTTACTGAATTTTTAATTTCTATCATTGTTTCTTTTTTATGGTTTCTTACTTTTGCTGAAATGCCCCATCTGTTTATTCATGTTGTTTACCTTTTCAACTATTAATTAACTCTTAACATGTTAATCATAGTTATTTTAATTTCTTTGATTGTTCTAATGTATGGTTTATCTGTGATTCTAATTCTTTTGGTTTGTCTCTTGGTTTTTTCTTGTTTCTTTATATGTAGGGTAATTTTGTTTGAAAACTGGACGTTATCTCTAGGTAAGTAGTGACTGACAATAGTATTTATGCTCAGAATGGGCCTGTGCCTCCTTATGCTAGGCCCTTTGTGTGAGGGGTTAGGTCATTCTAGCCTGGAGTTGAGCCAGGTTTATGTTTTCTTATTGTTTTGGTTGTTCTCAGTGCACCACGGGCTTTAAATTTCTCTACCTCTTTATATGTGTTTAGTTAGGTGCTAATTTGTCAGAGTGTCCTACTCAGTATTCCTGTTCTACCTTCATCTTTAGGCTTTTCTGATCCAGAGAGGTTTTCCACTATAGCCCCTTCTGAAAAAAAAAAACAAAAAAAAAAACCAAAAAAACAGTAGTCTGCTGTTATTTGTTACTGGGTGCTTGCGAGCCTGATGTTCAAGAGCATGGGATTGTTCTCTGTTTTTCTGGTTCAGACTTAATTTAGTCAGATGCTGCCCTGGGTCTTGAAGGTAGGGCTTTTCCAGTGGTTCTGCCCATTCCCAAGTGATTGGGGATCTCTAAATATGGGACTAGGGACATTTTTCTGACCCTCCCTAAGAGTAGAGAGTTTTTTCTGTTCCTTTCCTCTAGCTTCAACAGGCCCTGGACAGGGTTTGCTGTCTTTCTCCTGGATGCATGAAATTTTCAATCCATAGAGAAGATAGGAAGAAGAGTCTAGGCCAAGCTTTGTGTCTTTTCTGGAGCAGTTGCTTCCTCCCTCCTTTAACCTGCAGCAGCAAAGAAAGTTTTCTGCAGTGTTCCGTGCTGCCTCCAGTCTTTCCCATGAGTACTGATTAGGTTTGTGTAGAAGAGCCTGGGAATTGTTGCAAACTCCCCTTGTGTCTGTAGCTCTGAGGGTTTTATTCTCGCATATTAGCCCACCCTTGGAACAAAAAAAATTTATTAAAATATTAGCTGAATTATTTTTACCAGCTTATATGGTACCCAGTGTTTCTTCTTCCTGTTCTCTGCCCCAGGAAAGCAAGTTCATGCATCTTGTGCCTCCTTGGAGGTTCCTATCTTCAGATTTCAAGGCTAGTTGGTTGCCTGGCAGCCTCAGCTCTCTGACGAGTCCTAACAAAGTTGTGATTCTATAGATTATCTGGCTTTTTCTTGTGATTGTTATGGGAGTAATTCTAGCTTCCTACATCCTAAATTGAAGTCCTCTATTTCTTTTTAAAAGTTCAGATTCTTAATTGATGATTTTTTAATTTATATTTTCAAAAAATATTATGTCAACCAAATACTATACTGAAAAACACTCAGAAAACAAATTCTTAGATAAAGTATTATATATAGGTGGTTTATTGGGGAATGTTTTTGATAACACCACCTATAAAGAAATGGGAAGGGAGGATTGGTTTGGAGGAAAAGTGATGCAATGGTTAGAGAGGTTACAGGCTTTCCATGGGGAAGCTCTGAAACCAGAAGGGCCCCCAGAGATGTCCTCAACTGGGTCAAGGGAGCTGGGCCTTTTATTTCCTCATTGACTAGTGTTTGAATGTACACTGCTACTAAGGAGGGGGCTAAAGCTCGGGTGAAGCAGCTCCCTCTGGGAAGGGATTCAACTGTAAGCCATCACCCCACAGTCCTCCCACAGAACTTTCCAGGGAAAGAAGGTCTCTATTCTAAAGGGGACCTTGGTCAGACACCACAGCTCCTACTACATGGAAATTTCTTTGAAAATATATTAATTTTTTAATTCAGGAATAAAAATTTTATTTCAATTTTTATATCAGATATTTAAAACACAGTTATCACCCTTTATATCACTAGGTTTGTTGTTTAATTTCAGTAAAATGATTTATCTTCTTGACTTTATATTTTTATTTCAATATAGTTAAATTTTTTGTCATTTTATTTGACTAGTTGACTGGAAATGAGGAATTGTTCTTTTCAGTTTTCTTTTATTTTCTTTATTTCTACAAAACATACAATTAATGCACTCCAAAAAAGCTTTTATAATTATCTAAAGACATCTCCAAAAGGCATTACATAGTGGCTATTCACAAGTGCAAACACAGAAGACTACAGCCCCAAACTTATGGCTCAAGTAATCCTTCTACTTCAGCCTTCTGATTTGCTGGAACTCTAGGCACATGCCACTGCGCCTAGCTAGGCATTACATTTCTTAAAACTTGAAAAATGTTTACTTGGAAGTTAGTTTGCCATATTAAGGAATAAACTTCTTACATATGGAAGAATTCGGTTCAGCTTCAATTTCTTAGACTTCTGTAATTTCTTCTACTTTCTTAACCTGTACATCAGGTACTTGAAAGTATATATAATTCTGTTTAGGAGGAATAAGGAGAAAATGTCAGTTTTAAATTTATAAGATTGTGGGGAAATAAAATAAGGGAGCATTTTTTTCAGCATCATGTTTTGCTTAGTGGCTACAACCCTAGAAAGCTATAGTTTAATAAAACTGTCAGTGGGTGACCATGTCACAGATTTGGAGATTTAGGATGCATTTACTCATCAGCTATCTAGTATTTAAGTTATATTTCATATTAGAAATTTAGTGATAACCACACAAAATATTTAAAGTCAATGTTTATCAATTACTAGTCATAATATGTAGTTGATTAAGAATTTAACTTCATAATATGTGGTTTTTGTTTCATTTATGCTCTCCTAATCTTGTCTTTTCATCTATGTTTATTTAACCAAATCAGTTCACTTACCAATGCTTACATCTCCTAATGTACGTAGGAGCATTCAATTAATAAAAATCTACCATAGAATGCACTAATATAATAATTTCTTTTATATTTGAATATGTCTTTTCAGTACATTACTTAAGGGTGTGTAATTATTTGTTTTCATTCTACATTTAATTATTATAACTACTCATTCTTTTATGTGATTTAAGATATGAACAAAGAAATTTAATAACTGTAATCTACCAAATCAAATTATTAAGTGTCTATTATATTTATGGCATTATGCTAAGTACTTAAGAGCATACCAAAAAATTAAAAGTGAGTAAAAACTGTATCTTTATGAAGTAGCACAAACATAAGCAAATTTATTAAAATAGAATTCACAATGTATGTAGTGTCCTGAATAAAGGTAGAATTATTATGTTTTTCTAGAATTCTAAGATATGTAACATTAGCACAACATCAGCACTTTGTTAGGAACTATGTTTATAAGGAGATTTTTTAGACAACAGGAGACAAAAATCTTATATTTTTCTACTGGTTCACATACTTAGAATTACCGTGACCATGGATATGTCTTCAGGCCAGTCACATTTGGTATGATTTGATAATAATTGCAGCCATGAGTTTTCATCCATTATTTTCTCCCATGGATTAATTATGTTTTTATTAATATAAGTTTCTCAGAATTAACTGTGAGCAAGACTTCCTTAATACAGGTAAAAGCCAATACATAATTGTGGTGTTTTTTTAAAACCATAATTATCAGCTCTTGTGTTTTAATCCAGGCAATAGAAGTATAGAATTTCATCTAAGCCATTATTATTTCCCTTGAATGTTTTCTTTTCCTAGAGTTGGTAATTTTGTTAGAGTAGTTGATAAATTTCTCAAGTGGCAACAGGAGTTCTCTTTATGGAAATCAGTAATTCTCTTCTTAAAAGAGTTCACACTTACTATCAAGGAAAATAACCAAATTCAAAATAGTCACTGATCGAGCATCCTAAGCATCATTAGTGTGACTTAAGGGGACAAAACAAAATAGGTGGGGAGAGCAGAATGATTGGCTTGAAATAGTCTGCATTTCACCCCAGAGCTGGTAAATTCTCTACTTAGGGCCCAAGAACTTTCCAAAATATTAAGAAGTTACTAGAGTGTAAAATTATAAACCTCATTCAGACTGCATAGGCCAGATACCCCATCTGGCACACCTGGTATTATTTGTGTTTCTTAGACTAAATGAATGTTTTTAGAATAAATGAACATAAACTTTTACAGAAAAATGAAAAATTACTATTTAGTTTTTTCCTTAAAGTCAGTTGAATATGCTAGTTTTTCTTAGAAAATAATTTGCTAAAGAATACCCTGTTTTCAGAGCTGGGTGTGGCAGCTCACGTCTTGTAATCCCAGCGACTCAGGAAGCTGAGGCAGGAGGATCACGTGAGGCCAGGAGTTGGAGACCAGCCTGGGCAACACAGGGATACCTGTCTCTACAAAAATTAGCTGGGTGTGGTGGCACATGTCCGTAGTCCTAGCTACTCTGCAGGCTGAGGCAGGAGAATTGCTTGAGCCCAGGTGTTCGAGGCTGCAGTGAGGCTGTGATCGTGCCACTGCACTCCAGGCTAGGTGACTGAGCAAGACCCACCCTGTCTCTGGAAAAAAAAAGAAAAACAAAAAGAATGTCTTGTTTTTCTTCTGGTGGTTATATTTTCTTTCTGTTTTTATTTTAAAGGGATAATTTTATTCATTCTTATAGGACTTAAGGCACTCTCTCATGTTGACATGGTTTCAAATTTCTTTTTTACATGTTAACGGATAACTTTCTCAAATATGCCTTGGAATTGGGAAAAAGGAGTTTTACGTAGTATGTTTCTCTGAGATGAAAACTGAAATAACAAAATAATAATATAGGTACAATATGTCTTTTTTGTAATTTTTTTGGTAGTTAATCTTTACTTGCCAAGTGATAAACGAGGGTCTTGGGCAGAAGTTTACATTTGTACTGTTTCCTTGGAGAATTTAAATTGTGTAAGGATGAAGATCACATACTTTATACAATGTTTACCCTCCTTTGAAATACATTGCAGGGAATCTGTAAATATGAACAACAACAAAACTGTCCATTTTCTTCAAAAAGTGACGATGGAATTTTTCCACTTAGAATATTTTGTTGTTGTGTAATCAAGAAATCTGGCAGTATTATTTGATAATGGGTTTTTTTACTTAAAATGTTTAATCTCTTGCTGAGTAAAATGTTATATTGTTTTTCCCCTATTAGAAAATTGAAATTATCTTTGCAGAATGATACGTAAGAACATGTTCTAATAAATTAGAAGAATCTTCTAATAAATTTTATAAGAAAATATTTGCAAAAATTCTTATTATAGGGATTCACTCACTGAGGAATGCCTGTTTTTATCCATTACCCACAAGTCAAGGTAATTGGTCATTAATGTATTTTACACTCTATCACACAGAAGTAATCAGTTCAGATTAATTAAAGTTTCTATTTGATATTTAACTTAATAACCAAGAATAGTAGTTTAGCAATTCTGAAGCCTCTAAATCATAAGAAACCTGTATAATAGGGGGAAAATATCTCAAATTGGCAAAAAAAGTATTGCTGGCTTTGATTAGGTAATAGTATATTAAACCCAAAGTATAGTTATGGTATGAACCTTCGTGAACCCAGAATTTTTCTAAAGTAATTTTATTCTCACTTACTAATCTTAAATAAAAATATTCATACTTCAGTCAGATTTCAGCTTCAGAAAAATTTATGGTAATTATATCTAGATTTTTCTCTTCTTCATAGACTTGCCTGTTACCATTCTTACTTACCATTCTTTAGTAGAGGGGATTAGTAGCTGGGGAGAGTGATGGGGCATGATCCTGGAGGTTTGAATGGATTAATGAAATAGTTTCAAAAAGAAACTATTTTTGTTCACTAAAAGTGATTATGAGTATTCAGTGACTTCAGGTAGCCTTTCTTTTGCTAGCTTTTTAATTAATACTTACTACTAGTAAATATTCTCACTAAAACAGTCATTCTCAAAGTGTCTTTCCTGGATTGGCAGCATCAGCACCGCCTGAAAATTTGTTACAAGTGCAAATTCTCCCCATACACTCAGACATGTTAAATCAGAACTTGAAGGTGGGGCCTAGCAGCCTGTTTAAAGAGTCCCTCCATCTGATTCTGATCTGCATGAAACCTTGAGACACTGTCTTAAAGAGTTGCTTGCTTCAGGAATAATAGAATAGGGGGCAATATTGAAAACTCCTATCTGTAGCAAGTCTGCCAAGCCCCACTGAAGTCCCTTTTTCTTGCCTAAAGTTGTTCCTTCAGAATATTCTAAGTATATGTGGCAGTGACTAAACTGAGTTTCCTCCGTGCTTTCTGCTTTTTTTAAAGCTGTTGACCCAGATAACAGGAGATAAAATTAAATAGAAGTGCTTATGGTGAAATTAGAGTGCCCAAAGATTCGAAACTTGCTGTTTCCAAGTTAGGAAAAAAGGCATCTAGATTATTCCCTAATCTCTATTTAGTCACTTAAAAAATTTTAAAAATATGCTAGAGTTTAGTTTTAAATATTAGTAATATATTGCAAATTATTATTTTATCATTTATAAATTTTTCCTCATATGTAACAAAAATATTACCTAGGCATTGTGGCAGAACTTTTATTATTTTGAAGCATTGTTTAATTCCTTACTGTACATGTCTTCTGTGTAGAAGAATGTGTGCTCATCTAACATATTATTATATTGATTTTGTTTTGTTTAACATGTCAGAGTCACATTTTGTAAGAGTATATATTAGTGTGTTTTGTTCAAAATAACAGTTAGAAAAGCTGACATTATTGACCTCTCTCACTGTGTGCCAGGTACTTTTCTATGCACTTTACATGTCTTAGCTTATTTAATACTCACTGGCTAGGTACTGTGGTCTTCTTTATTTTGCAGGCATAGAAAGCCTAATGAGCTCAGGATTACCTAGCTAGCATTTGAAGAGAGCCCTTATTCCAGTCCAAGCAGTCTTACTCCAGAGCTCTTACATCTACAGAGATACATCTGTTACCAAATTATTCATTTGCCTGAGCAGAAATATTTTCTTCACTCATCTTTTTCCTTTTCCACATACCATTCAAGGTATTTCCAAGAATGTCAAACAGTGCTATGTAAGGCCATTAACTTAAAATTCAACAGTGAACAGTATAAATAATAACACAGCTATTTGTAAAGGAAAGCAAGTGGGCTCATGAAATGGAAAATGCCTACTTTGGCAAAGCATTCAACCATATTACGTGAATCCCAGCTAGTCCCTTATTAGTCCAACTTTTCTACCTCTTTGAGAGCAAGAATTAAATTCTCTGTAACTGGCATAGTGACCCACATAATAGGTGTTCAAACTCGTTTTCTTTGTTAGATAGATGGATAGATAGAGAAAGCATACAAGAACTCATTTTCATATGCTCTTAGAGCTATGGATAGTCTTTGGCCCTTTCAGGCAGCAGAACCCTGATTCTTTTTCTACATGTGAAACTGTACAAGGTGTCCCTTCTATATGAAGCTTGTTATTATTCCATGGGCTAGAATTGGACTTTTCTAATTATTGAAGATTTTAATTTAGAAGTAAACTTTATTCAACATTTTATATTGAAATATATTTATTAGTCTTTATGTCTTAATTTCAACAGCATCACTGCAAAACTTGAAAGAGCTTTAGAAAAAGTTGCTCCTCTTCTTCGTGAGATTTTTGTAGACTTTGCCCCATTCCTATCTCGTACACTTCTTGGCAGTCATGGACAAGAGCTATTGATAGAAGGTATGATTTCTCTCTCTATTCTAATTATTTTAGTTTCCTATAATGTATGTGTTAACCATAGCATAATTTGTGCTTCTGGAGGAATATATAGAATGTAAAGACATTGCTTCCACAAATTCTAAGAAGTTACTCAGTATATGCTTTCTCCTTACTAATTTTTTTAAAATAACATATTTGCATAATCAATGCTAATAAGAGAACTTTGAAAATGAAGAACATTGAAAAGGTGTTGGAATAGGAGGTGGTGGCTCTTTAATCCCAGTCTGTCAGGTTGCTGTATGTCTTCTCATTAGGATAGTGTGTTTACTAAGCAATGATCCCTAAAATTTTCTTCTAATTCTGAGAGCAGTGCTTCATTAAGTTACTTTACTTATTCACATAACATTTGTAATGTGAGAATATTAACTGATAAGATATTAAAAATGTGGAGAAATACTTAATTGGGAATTGAAGAAGCTGTTGTCTTCTCAGCAGCAGCTTAACTAGAGTAAGAAGGCAAAGAAGATAAATTCATTGTGGTGAAGATTTTATATATAAACCTGCATTAGGAGAGTGGCTTTGAAAAATATGGTTAACAAAAGTCTCATTTCTTTATAAAAAGTTTTGTTTTATGACTATTTCTAAGCTTTAGAAAGGGGTAATCAATATCAAGATGATCCTGTAGGTGAATAATGGCTTTAGGTACCACTTCAGATAGTGCTAGGATTTAGCAGCCCTTGTATACTTTTTTTTTGCTTCTCACATCCTGTTTACTATAGAAGCAAGGAAGTTTTCCTGTGCCTGTTCTGTCATGGTTCCAACTGCTTCTACATGATGTTTCTATTGGGAAGACAGTAATAGTTAATTTAGTCTCTGGGAGCTAACTGCATTTGAATCCTACTTCTACTACTTCTTAGCTCTGTGGCCTTTGTAAATTACTTAGCCACCTTGTATCTTAGTTTCCTTTTTATAAAATGTGGTCAATGATAGTACTCCAGGGTTGTTGTGAGGATTAAATTACACAACGCATATAAAGTTTAGAACAGTGGCATATAGTGGGCTACTCATTTTTTCAAAAATACTGAGTTCCTGCTCTGGGCTAAATACTGTTAAGTACTTGGGATATATTAGTAAAGTATCACACAAAGAACCCTGCTTTTGTGGAGCTTATATTCTAACAAGGAAAGACAATAAATAAGCATTAAACCAAATGAATAATTAAATTATATAGCATGTTAGAAGATAGTATGTAAAAGGATAACTACTACAACAGAGGGAATTGGGATTATAAAATGACAGGGTTAGGTTGCAGTTTTAAAGAGTGTGGTCAATTTTAAAAGGCCACATAGTAAATGTTACCTTTGGGCAAAGATTTAAAAGAGGTGACATACAACTTACTTGCAGAAGAATGTTTTAGGCAGAGAGAATAGTCAGTGTATTGACCCTAAAACGGGGGTAGATGGACATTTTTGGCATGCTCAAAGAACAGAAAAAATGGTAGTGTCATATGAACCAAAAGGAGAGTGGTTAGATATTAAGCCAAGAAAGATAATGGGGTCTTTGGCTTTAACTAGTGTGGTATGGGGAGGCTGTTGCAGTTTTGAGAAGAGTAGGGATGTCACTTTGGATGCTACCATTGTCACTGTCATAATAACAATGATTATTATTATTCCACTTTCCAAGTAAAATAGAAAATGTTTTGAAGAACAGGACTCTGAGAAGAATCACACTAATATAAAGCAGCCCAAAAATGAACTTAACAAGTTCTCAGAAACTTAAAAACTATTCCTTGGCCACAGATTGTGTCTATAGTTTAAATCGATTCATTCTGGATGTGTACGATTGATTGTACAAAATTGTGTATTCGTTGATTTATTCAAAAAGAAATACTTGCTTCCTTAGTGCCAGGATTTAAAAGACATGATCGTTACCTTGTAGGAACTTACAGTCTAATGGGCAAACAGACATAAAAACCAATAATTAAAATTCAATATGATACATGCTGTTATGAAAATATATACAAGATACAGTAGGAAGTGAAACTAGATGGCTTACCGATCACTTTGCAGGGCACATGCCCTTTCATCTGAACCAGTAAGGTAGTTATATATACCTGGTCTTACTCTACCAGCTCCTAAAGCCATTCCCGCAATTTTATAAGGACACACATTTTTGAAAGGATAGTTTGTGTTTCCTTCCTCTACTTAACTGCTATAACAGCTCAACCCGGTCTTCTGAATTCCAGACATATTTTGAGATACCTAGCATGGGCATCTCAAGCTGGACATTCCACTGATAACTCAAACTCAGTTTATCCAAAATTTACTCATCTTTTCTATCAAATTTCTTTTTGATAGAAATTTCTCCTAAACTTATTTATTTTATTATTAATATTTGTTATTAACATTACTATTAGTGTAAACATTTGAGGTAAAAATCTGATTTTTCTTTACATCTTTTCTCCCTCAATTTGATATTTACAATTACTTGGTGAGAATTGATAATTTCTGAAAACAATATTAATTTTAAGCCCAGTTTTCTAAATGTTATTAATATTACAAATATTATTTCCAGCCGTGTTTAAGAACCTTCCAAGGTAGCATAAACATTATGCTAGCTAAAAGTGGAAGCATCATAGTTATGGATTCCAAAAGGTAGTAGGTTATCAGTTGGTTCTTTTTGATTTGCTTGTTTGTTTGTTTGTTTGTTTACAAATTCTTTTGATTTCCTTAGAGTTATACTGAGGACCAAGAATGCTGGTTATTTATAGTTTTATTTGCATACTTTTCTGTAATATGTGTTATTTTTATAATAACAAATTTGTAAACATTATTGAAAAAACAAATCTTAAAAGTTTCTTCATGCTCTAGAAAATAAAAGCCTTTTACTTTCTCTATATTTATGTGTATCTTTTCCTAAAATGATTTGACAGATTTACAGAAATTTATAAATACTGATCAAAGACATAATAAAATAGAACAAAGAATAAAGTTAGTAACGTAATAATGTTAGTAATGGGTCCTGTACTGTTATTAAAACTAAGTCACACATTCTGCACAAGTATTGTAGCAGCCAAAGCGGAGGCAGAATTATGCTTAGTTATAAGAATCACATTACTGATTCCTAAATGACAGTTTGTGACAATTTTAGGGTCTAAGGAATTATTCTCAAGTAAATTTTTAACTGCTTTTTATTGGCCAGTAAGGACCACCTGTGTGTAGCTGCTTTCCAGAATTTTCCATAGTCACCCATCCAGACTGTTTCTTATTATTTCTTCTCATCAGTGCAGAGAGAGGGTAGGAAAAATGGCTGTTAGTTGAGAGCTATTTTTCTTGGGTTTCTCTACGTTTATATCAAATATTCTAACTTGAGTGGAAAGAGCATTGAGAATATGTCTATATTGATATCAGTGCATCCAGGTGAACCTGGATTTTTTAAAGAGTGACTATGCTAGAAATAAAATATTGAAACAAGTTAAATATAGAAATTCATTTTGTGTTACCCTGGCAGAATACAATTTTATCTTGTAACTTTTCAATATTCAAAGAATTTTAATGTATCCTAATTTTAAACTATGTGGATATAATATTCATGTCCTTCTTTGCTGATATTAGAATGACTTTTTAAAATAAAATAATGATAGCAGATAGCAGACTTGTAGGTTTGTAGTTTTGTTTTTTAATGCTATTACTTGGCAAAATAAAAAGTTGACAACCCTGAGATATGGTGCTCCAAATTTTTGCTAGTCCATTCAATCCAAAAATATAGAAAATACTGCTGTATAACAGAACAACATTCAGTATCCCTTCACAATTTGATCATAATCTTTCTTTCTACTTGCTATAGAAGACATTTCTTACATGTAAACAAGTTACACACTATTGTATCTCCTTGTTATTGTACAACTCTTCCTTCTGTGTATATATGTATATGCTAGGAACAAAGCTGAATTTAGATAACTGAAGATAATTTAATGTCTTACAAAATGAAAAGGAAATTACTCTTAATTTCGGGTGATCATAAAATATATTTGAATTGTATCTTTACTTAATGTTTTATATTCAGTATTTCTTGATGCACACATGTATTTGTATTTAAGTTTTTTCTTATGGAATAATCATTGGTATTTTTATTGTCTATGTCCTTTAAAATACAAGCTAAAATAAGATCCTTTCATCCTCTTAATTTGTCTATCACTTTTAATAGTCAGCTTGTGTTAAATTTATGATTGTATGATTCTAGAACAATGTAATTCAAGTCTTTTAAGATCACTCATTAACAGTGTCTATTTTTAGGTAGCTTTTGGTATGTAGCTTTCTCTTAGCAATAATTAAGGATTTTTGAAGACATTAGTTATTTGAAGCTTACTGCACTTTCTCTAAGAAAATTCTATTTTTTCAATTTACAAACTAATATATAAAAATTACTAGGAGTAGGTATGTAGGCAAGTATCAAAACTTACCAGCCAAAGATGACAAAACATCCTGTGGTCCAGAATTGTTAGATTTATTTGGCTTGCTCCGTTTGGCAATGGAGGGTGCACTGCAGAGAAACCGTAGAACTTCTCTGAAAGAGGGAGTTGAGAGGAGCTTATTTTAAAGTTTACATTTAAGGCAGTCAGGCCAGTTGTGGATTGGGTGCTGAGTGTCAGGAGGCGGAGTCCTAAGGACTACAGTGGACCAGAGTTATCATTAGTAATAAAGAAGCAGCAGTCCCCCAAGTTCATCAGAAGAGAGGACGTGTAGGGGCGCGTATGTGTGTGTATATTTTTGCTAGCAGTGTCTGGTTTCAATGTTATGTTCCACCATGGCACAGAGTAGCCCTGAGAAACCACGGTTTATATTCTGTGAGTGTTATTTATATTCTATTAGGAGCTCACAAAACTAGTCACAACAACTTAGTTATGATGAGGAAAGAGCAGAAAGTACCATAAGTGTCCAAGGACAGGAAGTAAAATACGGTTAGACTTCAGTCAGCCTGGGAGTGGGAGAGGAGAGTCAGTAACCAAGGATACTCTGGTGACAATCAAGGCAACTTCATAGCTATGAAGCTATCTTTGCTTCTCTCGGTGTATGTACTGAATGTTCTCACTTCTCTCCCAGACTGGGCTTCCTTGCTTAGTCATCAGAACATGGCCCAGCATAGCACCCCACTACCCCAGCCCTGAATCTGAATGTGCTTTTAATGTAAATATCTTTCTTCATCTGGCTGTAGTCACTGTCTAACAAGAGAGAATCTGAATGGCTCAGCCAGGACTATGATTTTGTTCTTGCTGGGTTAGGTGTCTAACCCTGTAATAATCAGCTAAACCTGGGATGGGGTGGGAGTGGATGAGGTTAGATATGATAGATGAGGCTGTCCCTTTTAGGAACTATATATAAGTTGAAACATTTTAGAACGAGATACTAGCAGTACAGGAAATTTCAATCTCACTAAAATGTCTGTTATACTTTTAGTGGCATTAATAAATATTTTATTAAAATCACATAATACTCAAGAATATTTATAGTTTTCAGGTCTAGCAATTTTTAAAAGTATATAAACATAACATGAAATTTCAACTTCCAGTGAAATAGGATATCACTGAAATGTTATTATAAAAGGAATGAGCCTAGTCAAGAAGCCCCATGTCACTTATGGATTGGTCATAGCAGCAATATGGACACATAATTAGAAAAACTTGAAACTTTGTATTTTTATCCAAAAATTATAGATTAAAATGTAATTTCAGAATTAGCATTTTAAAATTGTAACAACACCAAAAAATACACACAACAAATTCAGGATAGATGGCAATGCTGGCATAATTTGGAAATATCCCTGAATTTCTTAACATAATAACAGACAGAACAATAAGCAGTAAAACAATAACTACAAGGACAAGAAATGGATATTTAGAACAAAACTAGGTGACAAAATATCTCATTAAACCAACATATGCGTGGGGGGGAACCATCCAGCTACAGCTACATGATATACATGGTATCAGCAGATTTGTGGTAGAAAGTAGTGGGAAGCAAGGGAGCATTTGAGGAATCTGGTCTACAAATACTCATTGGAAACCCAGAAGACCAATTTGAGAAGAGGGAGGGCTTATACACACTGTAATAGCAGATGATCCAGGGCTTCCATGGTAAGGTCAAAAAAGGATAGAGCCATCTAGGCCCCACGAGAAATTAACCAATCACTCTTCTCTTCCAGGACAAAGTCCCACATTAAGGAGAAACTACTGTGAATAGAATCCAAATTGAGCAGCAGAAGGGCAAAAGAGACAGAAAGGCCAAATAAAACTGGGGAAGGCAAACAGAGCTAGCAGATCTCGGAAAGTAGGTTGTCATATTTTTGAAAACTACATGAAAACAACAGAAGAGTGATCCCAGAACCTAAAGGGGGGAGGGAGGAAGCTATCTCAAAATTATCTAAAAATTCAGGAAAACTAATTTCACATAAAATGATAAGTAGCAAAAAGGGTTGTAATATTATACATTAATATAAGAAAGATGACAATGAGTAGAAAAACACTCTCTCAGACATTGAAAGCATGGCAGAAAGAAAGGATGAAAAAGCTTTAAATAGGCTAAAGGAAATCAGAAAATGACACAGGATATGAAAGACCAATTTAAATCAGAATTGAGAGAATTTCAGAAATGTGATGATGGAACTTAGGAAACAATTAGAAATAAAGGGGTAAATAATTATAGAAATGAAGACTAAGGCAGAAGAAATACAGAAGTGAATAAGGCCATAAAAGAAATGTAAGGTTAAAAAGAAAAAAATTATAAGTATTAAAAAAAATGACAAAAGAGATGAGAAAAGAGTAAAAGGAACAAATATAGAATATCTAACATACAAATAGTAGGAGTTTCCAAACAAGAAAACCAAAGCAAAGAACAGAAAAATAATAGGAATAATAATTCAAGGAAATTTTCCTGGATTTTTTTTAAAAAGAGATTTGAAAATATGTATTGAAAGAGTACATTGAATACCTGAAAAAATTAATCCAGATGACTAACATTGAGACATATTCCAGTAAAATGAATGAGCTTTAAATAAAAAGAAAAAATATTTTGAGTATCTATGTAAAAATACAAACTAACTTGTTAATGAAAGAAAATCAGATTTTCATCATACTTTTTGATACGATATTTTCTACCAGAAGAAAATGGAGTAGGATATTTAAGATATACTAGAAATTAAAATACCTGTCAAACTGACTTTTATGCAGAGACTGCAAACTGTTAACATGCAAGAATTCAAGGAATATTATTCCCATTAGCCCCTTCTGAGGAATTTACTATAACATGAACATCAGGCAAACTGATTGGAGATTATATCAACACAAGGACTCATAATGACCATCAAATATAGATCTATTTGGAGAACTAATTAAATGAGGCTTATATGGAAGAAAGTATAGGATATAATGGCTGTATGTTCTGAAAACTGCAAAAAATAGGGTACAGTAATTATATTGGTAGTGACTATTTGTATTTTTATAAAAATGTTACATAATGTTGGATAAAAATGCTTAGTAATTATTAATATTTTAATTATATTTTCCATTGATTAAAAATCAGGATTCTCGTTGAAGAAAGGAGATTCGGGTATAAAATAGGAGAGTTTAAGTAAAAGCTTTTAGTTCTGAATCTGAATTAGACATTATCAGTGTGGACTTACATATATGCATGTATGTGTGCACATACACACACACCCATATTACTATGGGTATATGTATTCTATACAGTCGTAGCCCTGTCTACTGTTTTGCCTGGACACAAAACCAAGTCAGTAGTAGTATGCACACTTGGAGTCCATGTTGTAGTCTTGAAATATCATTTACTACTGAAAGAAACAAGGGCTACTTGGAGAAGTAAGTCATTTCAAGGCTGGGGCAGAAAATGTTAAGGATTTACCTGCAACATTTTGTGATACCAAAAAGCAAGGAAGATATCAAAGATTATCAAAACAATTCAGTAGGTAATTTGAAGAGATTCCTATTGTCCAAAGATGGGGCAGTTTGAGGATCAGTAAATATAATAACTGCAATACATTAAGATGTATGGATATGTTTAAATCCATGGGCCCATAATGATAATTTACAAAATGATTTAGTCAAATTTAGAGGATGATAGGTAACCAACTACTTATTTTGAAAACTGTTAAGTAAAGGGAAAAATCCAAGTATGTCTTCTATCCTTCTGTGAACTGAACACTGTGATATCAAATCATTAATGGAGGAAGTTTTGTCTTTTAAGAAATACATCATCTGATTAATGGTGGAGGGATATTTGAATTATATTACCATTTAGCATTCTCTAAGGATTTAATAGATCTAAGATTGAATGGCTGCTAACATCACAAAAAGAGAGACAACTAGACAACCAGATAGGAAAAATGTCACCCAGCAAGACTGACTGAATGAATGATGAACAAAATAAAGACGAATCTGATTAAGCCTATATACCCAACAAGCTGAATTATACCATGGGAATTCAATCATCAAAATTCACACTGGTGGAAATTCTGCAGTACAAATGACTTGATCTCTTCAAAATAAATTAAATGAGGAAAAAGGAGATATAGGGAACCTGTAGCTTAAAAGAGATTTAAAAGGCATCTCAAAAAAAAAATCAGCAAAACTAAGTAGCTTTTAGATACAACTGTATCATTTGCATGATAAAACTGTAGAGAATAGGAAAATGATTATCAAAAAGTCAGGATAATAGTTTGTTGTAAGTAGGGAGAGGGTTGTAGTTAGAACAGGACACATGGGGAGGCCTATTGGGATATGTGGGAAACGTCTATTTCTTTAGCTGTGCAGTGGTTACAAGGGTGTTCCCTTCATAATAATTGAATAACCTATGTTTTATGCAGTTTACTTACTTATCTGTGTTGTATTCTACAATAAAATATATTTAATGTCCTTTATAGAGAAGGTTATAAAAATTTTTTAAATGACATTAAACACCTAAATAATGGTGAATTATATCATATTCATAGTAGGAAGACTCATCACAGAGAAGTTATTTCATTCCACCAATTTCAGTAAAAATTTAATTTAAAAAATTATTTCCATGGAATTTAACAAGCTTTCTCTTAAATTTCTATAGTTGACTAAAGAGATGAAAATAACCAAGATAATTTTGAAGATGAACACGCTATTATAATTAAAATGGCATGGTAGTGGCCCAGAGATAGATCACTGTGTGAGAATAAATATCCAGAACCAGATCCCACACACATATGGGAACATTATGTGACAGAGTTTCCATTGCAGATTGATGAAGAAGAGATGAACAATGCAATAAATGCATCTAGATCAATTGGATATCCTTTTGTTAATTAAAAAGAAAAAAGAAAGTAAGTAATTGAATCCCTTTCTCC
Source organism: Daubentonia madagascariensis (assembly GCA_023783475.1). NCBI lineage: Eukaryota > Metazoa > Chordata > Mammalia > Primates > Daubentoniidae > Daubentonia > Daubentonia madagascariensis. The sequence goes on from JAKFHU010002220.1 coordinate 7,916,587, forward strand.
CTAAATATACACAAGTCACTACCATGGTGATTGAAAATCAAAACTTTAAGTATTGTAGAAGAAGAAAATGTAGGAAAATATCTGTGATGCCAAAGGCAGAAAAGATTTCTTAAACTAGACACAAAAGCACAAAATCTAAAAGATGATAAATTTGACCATATTAAAATTATTTTCATTCATCAGATGACAACGTTAAAAACAAAAACATTGAGTGTGGCATGAACAAGACGGTGACTTTGAAGCATCAAGCCCCTTTCCTCCCAAAGAAATACTGAATAAACAATATATGGACCAAAATAACTTTGTTATAAATCTAGAAGTCAGGTAAGAAGCTGCAGCAATGAAGTAAACACCTAGCCAAGAAAAAGCCATGCAAAACATTAGGAAGTTTTATGGTATTTTGTTTGCCCTTATATCATACCCTCCCTAGCACAGTGCAGCATTCATGGCCAAAGGAAATCGCCCAATTCCCACTTCCTCCTTTGGAATGAAAAGGAAACACTGGAACTTGCTTACAACATTCTAAATTGTCTGGTAGCTTCTACAGTGACTGGTTTCTGTTGTGCCTGACTCACAGCACTGATGGGAATGGTGACATAGTTTGGATACCAGATTAGAGGTCACCCAAAATAGTGGTGGGCACTGTGGCATGTAAGAGATGCAGGGATCCATAGATCCATGGCTGATTGGATCATTTGAGGAATATAGTAATATAGTAAGACTTAAGGGCTTCTGAGAAGAAGCACGGTTGAGACTGTTAGGGAAATTTAGATTTTTTAAAGCAACTCTAATGCAGGGAATTTCAGTAAAAGTAAACACACAGGCCTAAGGAAAATGCATCTCCAGAAAAGGTGTGAAAGGACCCTGAGCCTTTAAGCCAGGATGATTAGTGAAGGTTTTCCCCACACAGTAACAGTCCATATAGTCTGAGAGGTGACTATTTTTTAAACTGCCTACATTTCAAGAAAAAACTACAAGGCATACAAAGAAAAAGGGAAACCTGGCTCAGAGGAACAAAAGAAGTTCCAAGAACCAACCCTAAAGAAATGCAGACCTATGACTTCTTTGAAAAAATTTTTTTAAAACTATCTTTAATATCTTAATGAGCTAAAAGATAACATAGACTGACAACCAAACAAAATTAGGAAAATATTTTATGAACAAAAGAATATCAAAAAAGAAATTATAAAAAAGAAAAAAAAATTCTGGAACTGAAAAGTGTAACTGAAGTGAAAAATTTACCAGAGGGATTCAAGAGCAGACTCAATCAGACAGAAGAAAGAATCAGCAAACTTGAAGACAAGTCATTTGAAATTATTGAGTGAGAGAACAATAATGAAAAAAAGAATGAAGAAAAGTGAACAGAGCCTAAGGGACTTATAAGACATAATCAGGAAGACTAATATATGCATTATGGCAGTCACAGAAGGAGAAGAAAGAGAAAAAGGACAAAGAGCATATTTGAGAAAATAATGGCTGAAAAATTCTTAGATTTTAAGAAAGAGACCTGTGAATTCAAGCTCAATAAGCTAGAGTAAATTAAAACAGACACAGTGAGATGCATTATAAACCAACTGTTGAACATTAAAGACAAAGAGACTCTTGAAAGAAGCAAGAGAAAACTATACATGTACAAGGGAGCCTCTGTAAGATTATCAGTAGATTTCTGAGCAGAGACTTTATATGCCAGAAGGCAGAGGGATGATATATTTAATAAGTTCTGAAAGTAAAAAAATAAAAATAAAAATTTGTTAACCAAGAGTAATATATCCGGCACAGCTGACCTTTTAAAATGGAGAAGAAATTAAGAATTTTCTAGATAAGCAAGAGCTGATGGAGCTCGTTACCATTAGACCTAACCTATGAGAAATGCTACAGGGAGTCCTTCAATTTGAAAGGAAAGGATTCTAGACAGTGACTTAAAGCCATATGAAAATATAAAGTTCTCCAGTAAACGTATGGACAAGTATGAAAACTATTTTATTATAATTTTGGTTACACTATTAATTCTTTTATAAGATTTAAAAGCTACAATGTGAAGGAAAAAAACTAGGAATCTATGCTAATGGATGTATCATGTATAAAAATGTAATTTGTGACATCAGTAGCATAAAGAGTGGAAATGACTGAGCTGTAAAGGAGTAGAGTTTTTATATGTGATTGAAGTTAAGTTGTTTGGTTTAAAATAGATTGTTACAACTTTAAGATGTTCTGTGTAATCCACATGATAATCACAAAGGAAATATCTATAGAAAATAGACAAAAGAGAAAGAGAAGGGAATCAAAGCATATCACAATAAAATTCAACTGAACACAAAGGAAGGTAGTAAAAAAAGAAAGGAGGGACAAAAATGCAATAAGACATACAGAAAACAGTTAACAAAATGGCAACAGTAAGTTCTTCCCTCTCGGTAATTACTTAAATGTAAATGGATTAAACTCCCCAATCAAAAGGCATAGACTGGCTGAATGGATAAAAAATCCAGAACCAACTCTATGCTGTCTCTAAGAGACTCACTTTAAATCTAAGGACACACACTTTTCACAGGTTGAAAGTAAAAGGGTGGAAAAGATATTATATTCAAATAGTAACCAAAACAGCTGGGGTAGCTGTTTACAAAATAAACTTTAAGTCAAAGCTGTTACATGAGACAAAGGAAGACGATATATTTTATAATGATAAAAGGGTCTATTCACCAAGAAAATGTAGCAATTATAAATTTATATGCACCAAACATCAGATTTGATAAATATGTAATAGAATCAAATATTGAGAGAATTGAAGGGAGAAAAAGATTTACAATAATAGTAGGAGACATTCATATCCCACTTTCAATAATGGATAAAACAACCAGACAGAAAGTCAGTCAGGAAATAGATGACTTGAACACACTATAGACCAATTGGACCTGACAGACATATGCAGAACACTTTAATCAACAACAATAGGATTCACATTTTTCTCCAGTGCACATGGAACATCTTCCAGGATAAACCATATGTTAGTCCACAAAACAAGTCTTAATTCATTTAAAATGATTGAAATCATCTTACAAAGTATTTTTTTAATCAAAATGAAATGAAACTGGGAATCAATAGCACAAGGAAATTTGGAAAATCCACAATTATGTGGAAATTAAGCAACATACTCTAAATAACTAATAGATCAAGGAAGAAATCACAAGGGAAATTAGAAAATATTTTAAGATGGATGAAAACTGAAACAGAACATACCAAAACTATGGGATGAGGGGAAAGTAATGCTAAGAGGGAAATATATGGCTATAAACACATTTTAAAAAGATCTCAAATCAACAACCTATGTTTACATCTTAGGGAACTAGAAAAAGAAAAACAAAGTAAACCCAATGATAATAGAAAAAAGGAAACAGTAAAGATTAGAGTAAAGATAAACAAAATATAGAATAGAAAAAGAATAGATAAAATCAGTAAAAGCCAAGAGTTGATTTCATTGAAAAGATTTTAAAAAATTGACAAAACTTTAGCTAGATTAAGAAAAAGAGAGAGAGAAGATTCTACTAAATAAAATCAGAAATGAAAGAGGAGACATTAAAACTGATGCCACAGAAATAAAATGGATTGATTATAAGAGAATACTAGGAACAATCATACACCAACAAATTGTATAACCTAGAGAAAGTGAATAACACAGAACCTACCCACACTTAATCATGAAGAAACAAAACTTAAACAGATCTACGAGTAAAGATATTTAATCAATAATCAAAATCTCCTACAAAAGAAAAGTCCAGGATCAAATGACTTCACTGGTGCATTCTTACAAATACTTGAGAATACTTAACACCAGTCCGCCTCAAACTCATTCAAAAAATTGAAGAGGAGAGAATACTTGCAAACTCATTATATGGGGTCAGCATTACCCTGATACTAAAATCAAACAAAGACTCTAAAAGAAAACCATAAAACCAATATCCCTTATGAACGTTAATGTGGAAATTATCAACAAAATACTAGCAGACTAAATTCAGCAGCATATTAAAAGAATAATATGCCATAACCAAGTGAAATTTATTCCTGAAATGTAAGGATAATTCAGCATATGAAAATTGATCAATGTAATATACCACATTAACAGAAAGAAGGAAAAAACCACATGGTCATCTCAATTGATCAATTTTTTATGTAGAAATAATAAAACCCATCGTAAAATTCGTATGGAATCTCAAGGTACTCTGAATAACCAAAGCAGTCTCAAAAAGGAAGAATGAAGCTGATAGACTCACACCACCTGATTGTAAAACTTACTTCAGAGTTATGGTGATCTAAACGGTGTGGTACTGGCATAAAGACAGACATATTGACCAGTAGAATAGAATCTCTAGCCCAGAAAAAAAACTCTAGCATATATGGTCAAATGATTTTCAAAATGGGTGCTAAGACCATTCAGTGGGGAAAAGATAGTCTCATCAACAAGTGGTGTTAAGAAAACTTATTATCCACATGCAGAAGATTAGTTTTGGGCCCTTACCTTACTCTGTATATAAAAATCAACTTAAAATGCATCAAAGACCTAAACATAAGACCTAAAACTTTCAAACTCTTGGGAAAAAACACAGGAAAAAAGCTTCATGATGTTGGATTTGGCAATGATTTCTTGGGTATAAGACCAAAAGCACAGGCAAAAAACAAAAATAAATAAATTGGACTACAGCAAAATTTAAAATTCCTGTGTATCAAAAGACACAATCAACAGAGTGAAAGGCAACCTAAGAAAAGGGATAAAATATTTCCAAATCATATATCTGTTAAAGGCTTAGTATCCAAAACATGTAAGAACTTGTGCAATTCAACAACAAAACTAGAAATAACCCAATTTAAAAATGATATAGTCGACACCACAAGATACCACGTCATACCCATTAAGATGGCTACTATTAAAAATACATAAAATAATAAATACTGGCAAGGATATGAAGATATTGTAAATCTTCTGTACTATTAATGGGAATGTAAAGTGGAGCAGCCAGTATAGAAAATAGTATGGCATTTCTTCAAAAAATTAAAAATAGAATTATCATACAATCCAGCAATTTCACTTCTGGGTATATATCCAAAATAATTTAAAGCAAGGTTTCCAAGATTTATTTATGAGCTATGTTCATAGCAGCATTATTCAAAATAGCCAAGAGGTGGAAGCAACCCAAGTGTCCATCAACAAGCAGATGGATAAACAAAATGTAGTATATACATACAAAATATTATTCAGTCTTAAAAAGGAATGAAATTCTGACACATGCTACCATATGGCAGTGCCCTTGAGGACATTATCCTAAGTGACATAAGCAAGTCACAAAAAGAAAAATACTGTATAATTCCACTTACATGAGTTATCTAGAGTAGTCAAATTCATAGAAACAAAGTAGGATGGTGTTTGACTGTGACTGTACCAGGGAGCGCAGGCAGTGGGAAATGGGAAATTGTTTAATGGGTATAGTGTTTCAGTTTTGCAAGATAAAACCTTTCTGGAGATTGTTTGCACAACAATGTGAATGTATTTAACACTACTGAACTGTATGCTTAAAAATGATTAAGATGGTAATTTTTATGGTATGTGTATTTTACTACACTTTTAATAAAAGTGAAAAGTTCACCCACAGACTGGAAAGATATCTCTAACACTGATAATCAACAATGGTTGATATCTAGATTACACAAAAAATTCCTACCAATCAATAAGAAAAACACAATTCTATAGAAAAATGGGCAAAAATAAAACTGTTAATTTGCAGATGGAGAAAATAGAAGTGGTCAGTAAACATGAGGAAAAAAACTTCAACCTTATTTGCGATTATGTAAATGAATAATAAAACCAAAAGGAAATAATTTCACTCTCATCCAATTGGTTAAAAATTTATACTTAAAATCCATGTATTAAGAAGGGTGTAGAATCTTCTAGTGGGAGTGTAAATTGCACTTTCATTCTTAGGAATATACTTTGTAGTAATTTTTGCATATGTATACAAACAGAGATATAAAATACTTGTAACAATAGTGTATTTAACCTAGGACATACTGGAAACAACCTAAATGTATATTAACAAAAAATTAGATAATTAAATTATATGGTTATAACATAATGCTATACAGTGGTGAAATAGAATTTTACAAAATTAATATTGAACAAAAAAGCTTAACCCATGACTAAGGGATGCTATATCTTGTTTAGGGATACATTCATAAGTGGTAAAAGTATAAAAATGTGAATAGAGATGATAAATTTACAATAGTTCTTGAATCTAGGGGAATGGTATCCATGCCTTAACTCTAAAATTTATGCACAGGCATACTTCTTTTATTGTGCTTTTGCTTATTGCCCTTTGTAGATGTTGCGTTAACAAATTGAAAGTTTGTGGCAACCTTGTATGTCTACCAGCACCTTTTTTCCAACAGCATGTGTTCACTTCCTGTCTTTGTGTTAGCATTTTTAATCAACAAAGTCTTTTTTAATTAAGGTATGTACATCAAATTTTTAGACATAATGCTATTATGCACTTAATAGACCACAGTATCGTGTAAACCCAACTTTTGTATGTACTGGGAAATCAGAAAATTTATGTGACTCGCTTTATTGCAGTAGTCTATAACTGAACCTGCAATATCTCCCAGTATGCCTGTCTTTCTAAAACTGAGTGTTGATATGGGTGTTGATCATCATTACATTATGGTCTATACCAGGTTTCAGCAAACTATGGCCTAGCAGCCAAATCTGGCAGCCACCTGTTTTTGTAAATGAAGTTTTATTGGAATACAAGTGGGCCATTCTTTTATGTATTATCTAGATTGCTACAATAGCATAGTTGATTGATTTCAACAGAGAACATGTAGCCCACAAAAGTCTAAAATATTTACTATCTGACCCTTAAAAAAATTGCTTACCCTTGATCTATACTCTATACATTTCTGTAAGAAGTATTAATAAAAAAATAAAGGAATAGTATATTAAGATTGTCAGTTGATATGCTCACACTTTGATGAAGTTATAAAGTTGTTTTGTGGTCCAAGATGAATAAAATTGATGATTCCTGGTTATTTAGTCATGGACATTAGTCATGGACATTGTATTGGAAATTAGTCTAGTCATATGCACTTTTCATTTCTCTTGCCAACTATAATATTATCACTTATGTCCTATATTTTACTACATCTCTCCTATAGTTAGGTCCTTATCTAATTTTCTGATTAGCTAAAAATAATGAAATAACATGATCTTATTTCTCCCATCTTTTTGAGGAAATGATTACAATAGTATATATAAGAACTTTCCCGCTAGATAAAAGCATTTGGTTAATATTTGCACCAATTCTAGCCAGAATATTCAGGGATAATAGTCTTGTTATAAAGTTCTTAAACAATTAAAATTATATTGTAAAAGCTTCAAAAATATTTAACTATATAAGTTTCTATAGTTTTTATTTCTTACTTTTGATAGTATTAATATATATACTACTTTTAGGTTTTTTCTATTTTGAAATAATTTTTTGAAGAAAAAGGAGTTCAACTAACTTTCCTTATAATATCTCTTTTGCAATACTATTTTGAATTCAAATTCTGTTATCTAAGTTTTAAGTTATTTAAAATTGATACAGCAAATATATCTCATTCCTGAAAAAACATTGTGCTGCTGGATGATTATATCCAAAATTTCAAATTGGTTAGAATTAATCTATGAACTGGATTATTTGAAATATTCTGCTATTTATTGTTAATTATATTAAAATATTCAAAATATTTTACAGTATAAAATTAGGTTGAAAATTATTTCTCCATAGGGAAGTATTATATAAGTAACAATTTAATGGGGATTACATTATAGGATTATTTTCTGCTACTGAATTTTTACTTGTTATTTGTGCTAATAAAAATGAAAAAATAGTAAATGTGATTTTATTTAACAGTGCTACTAGGTTGTCGTGAAATTCATGTATAATAAATGTAGTTCATCTTGTTTGTTATATGTTTGGCTGTTGGGGATAAAAAGGTATAGAGTAGCATTACCAAACTCTAAAACAACACTTATTTTTTCCTACTGGATGCCATTTCTTTATACTCATCCACTAATTCTGGTATAACTATGGACTATTGTATAGCATCAGTTTCATTTTTACCATTCTGAATTGCAATGTGATGTCACTTAAAGAGTATGTGAGAGAAAAGAATTGGCTAGAATATTAAAGAGAACAATGATAGACAAAATCTATAAAGAACGTAACAGTTTGGTAGAATTGTAGTAGTAAAGTTTGTAAGTTTGACTTCTTACCATTTTTATATGAGGCATGTTCCTTCAAGTCAAATTGTCATTAAATACTGTTGGTGGAAAAATATCTTTTTTGATGCTAACAGATCTGCATTTTCAGTTTTAGTCTTGCTAACTCTGCTAATATTTTGAAATCTATTTAAAATATTTTATATATGATTAATTTCTGTACCACTTCTGGGAGATGACAAGGTAAAATAGTCACCCAACTTTTATCACAACTTCTATTAAAATTTACATTGAGTAGCAATGTACATGACTACTGTGGTTATGTTTACTGACTATTTGAGACTTTTTACAAAATACTTTACATGGTTATAGTTTCAATTTTTATACAAATTTGACTGAGTTTATAATGAACCAACATGATTGTGTCATCTAAAGAAAATGGAAAGGAAACCTAACTAGGTCCAATAATCTAATGAAAAATACTTTGGAAGAAACTGTATATAAGGGGTATGCTATATTTGAAAGTCATTCTTAAGAACAAAGAAAATGTATTTCCTACTTTTTAAAATGTAACACAATCCAACTTTATATATCCTGACTAAGATGGATAATTATCATACAGATCTGATTAACAAGAACAAATTGAATGAAGTCTGTCATGTAAAAGGAAAATGTTCCAATTTTTTTCTTAATTGAGTGAATAATTGTTTCACAATCTTACATGAGTTACCTCATAGAGGAAGTTAGACAAACGCTGTATTCATAAGTTTTATGTCTTAAAATGGAACTACAAGCAACTTTTACAGAAGATTTTTGTATTTAGTATTTTTATTTGTAGTGAATTTGCATGCAGTGCAAGTTTTCATTTAACGAAATTTGGCACTTCACTTTGTTCTCCTAATGTTTCATAAATCTGGAATTACTCTAAAACAAGGGTTTACAAACTTTTTCTTTAAAAGTCTGTGTGGTTTGTTGGCCACAGACACTCTGTCATATATTCTTTGTATTTTGTGTTGTTTTGTTTTTCAACCCTTTAAACACATAAAATTTGTTCTTAATTTACTGGCCATACAAAAACAAATGGCAGGACGCCTCTGGCCCATAGGCCACAGTTTGCCAACCCCGGTCCTAGAGTAAAAAGTAATGGCATCCTCAAAAGAAAAATTAAATTTAGATACTATTGATAACATTTTTTTCATTTAATTGGCTGTGATTATTACACTATATGATGGTGTAGCTTGTTAATCCCCTGTGATATCTATATAGATGGTCCTTGACTTATGATGGTTTGACATATGATTTTTAAATTTTAAAATGGTGCAAAAGCAATATGTGTTCAGTAGAAACCATACTTCAGTACAGTATTCAATAAATTACGTTGAAACATTCAACACGTTATTATAAAATAGGCTTTGTGTTAGATGATTTTGCCCACTGTAGGCTAAGTAAGTTTTTTGAGCACAAAGTAGGCTAGGCTAAGCTATGATGTTCAGTATGGTAAGTATATTAAATGATGACATGAATTTTCGACTTACGAGATTTTTAACTTACTTATGGAGTGGGGGACATAACCCCATTGTAAGTCTAGGAACATCTGTAGTTCCTTTCCATGCTAAGCACTCATAAGTTTTTCCATAATTAATGATTATAAGAAGTTATTTTTCTCTGTTTTATTTATTACATGGTGTTTGAATACCAGTTCTTCTTAAAACCTTTGTTTTGAAAGACAAATTTCCTTTTCTTAGCTGAGTGCTAAACTCACCTGGTATAAATTCCCAGCTGTCTAAAATTTAGTGCTGTGTTGCTTAAAGTTGAACTTCATTGACTGCAGAAAGCATTTTTCTTCCTATTTTTGATTACTAGTTTTGATAAATTTTGTTAAATTTCGTTAGGTATCATTTCCTATTCTTTGTGTAATGTCTGCCTGAGCAGCAGTGTGCATCTGTATTTCCAAGAGTTGTCATTAGTTATCTTATTTTAAGAAAATGGTCACTAACATTTTAAGAAAATTTTACAAACATACACAAGTGATGTTTTATGTAATATTCCAAGTTTTTGTAAATGATAGATCCACTTTCACATTAGGAGAAAAATAATTTCACCTGTTTTGCTAAATCTTAAATAGCAATTTCAAATCAACTATTTTTACCCTAATAAAGCATTTTATATACAATTTAAAACAATATATCTTAGTTATTCTTTAGAGATACCTGTTGGCATATGAACAGGTAATCACTTGAATTATTACAAATATGATAGTTAGATGACATTTATCAAAAGATCTCATAACTTTCAAATAGCTACTGAAGATTTTTAAGTGCCTAAGTTATTTGGGTTGTCAAAATGTCAAGATTTCATAGTATAACATAACTTTAACCAAGGAAATGATACTTCAGGAATGATATTTAAAATAAAGAAGATTTGCATATGAATCAACAAGATGGAAAAAGGATGGTTAATTGATTAGCTATATCAGCTGACTTAACATTGACAATCAGTGCTTTACCAATTGATAGCTAGCTTGCCTGCAATTAGAAATTATAATCTGATGTGAAGATCTGAATGTCTTTGAATATCTGTTACATAGTATGTGGTATAATGTTAAGTATTTTACTTAAAACACGTAAGATCGCAGGAGGGGGGTGGAAGGGATGGGAAAAACTCTCACTGAATGGATGTGGGGAGCACAGTTTGGGAGACGACCACGATTGTGGCTCTGACACGGGCAGAACAGGGGCAATGTGTATGGCCAAAGTGTTGTAGCCCCATGATATTCTGAAATTTAAAAAATAAATTAAAAAAAAAAGAAAAAAGAAAAAAAAAAACAAAAACACGTAAGATCCTGTCTTGCAATCTCAGTGCTTCAAAGATGGGGAGATCAAACTTAAACTCACGAAATAAGGATAGTCTTTAGTGAAGATTAAAGCTCCTTTAATAGTCTGGGTTGAATAAAAGGTTCTGTATAGGTTATTGACAGGAACAGCAAAAAAGAGACAGTAACAATGTTTTGAAGGAAAATTTTAAAAGACTTACTATGATTTCCTCTTTCTCATGATGGAATAACAAGGACTAGATTTATTCTCCATTTGTAACCACTAGAAAATTGGACAAAACATATGAATCACCAGGTTTTATACATTGAATAATAGGCTTCAGATAACTGTGATCCCTGAGAGAATAGAAATATTTGATAATTGTATTGTCCTCTATGATTTCTCTGAAACTTTTCCTGGAGGCACATTCTGGATTGTGGTGCAAGAAAAGTTATCTCAAGTAATTCACAGTAATCTTGCTAAGTTGAAGAGACAGTGATCAGAGTTCAGGAAGTTGTGGAGCAGAGTCATAGAAAAGGAAGCAATCTAGTTAAATAGATTGAGAAATCTGCATGTGAATCCCAGGAATCTTGACTCTTTGAAGTTGCACATACATAGGGAGAAATTCCACAAGACTGGGTAAAATATGACCAAGGACCTTTAAAGTGAAAAATTTCCAGACTTCACAGAGGGGAAAGTTCTATCTCTACCTAGCCAGAGTGGCCAATCCTAATTGGTTTCCTGGGACAGTGTGTAGAGAGTCCAGAAGGGTGGCACATTATTAGTACTGTTAAATTATTTCTAGAGTAAGGAACACTCTAGATCCACTCTTTTAAAAAAAATCTTCAAAATAGGCTCAAAAGGTCAAATTGTTCCATCAGAGACTTACTTGTGAGAACAAAGCCCAATACATTTTAAAGGATTACAGTAAAATACACTTACCAATGTAATATTCATAATACCCAACATTCAAACAAAAATACTAGACATGAGATTAAAGTGTAAAATGAAGCATATAACTGAAAGGAAAATTAATTGATAAAACTTTCCCAAAAATGACAGAGATGAGGGGTTTAAAAGACAAAAATTGTCAGTTATTATAAAGATGTCTATGTATTTAAAGTAAAACATGAACACAATATGAACAGAATTGGACAATGTGAAAAAGAAACAAATGGAAATCTGAAAACTGAAAAATAAATATCAAAAGTGAAAATTCATTTGATGGGTTGAACAGTATATTGTATACTGATTAAGAAAATAACAGTGAAATTGAAGGTGTAGAATAGTATCTTTCCAAATTGAAGCAGAAGGAAAAAAGACTAAATAAATAAAAAGAGAACAGAGCCACAGAAACCTATGTGATAAATCAAACAGCCGAACATGCGTAGACTTGGAGTTCAAGAAAAAGGGGTTGGGGTAGGTTAGGAGTGTGTGTGTGTGTGTGTGTGTGTATTATCTTATGTTTGAAGAAATAATGGCCAAATATTTTGAAAACTATAAAACCTAACATCCAATAAATTCAATTAACCACAAGGAGGATCAACACAAACCAAAAAATACCATGGAATGTCATATGTAAACTGTTCAAAACCAGTGTTAAAGAAAAAAAATTTCAAAAGCAGTCAATAGTAAGCAAAGAGCCAACTCACTTAAAAGTGACTTGAAAAGACACTTTAGTGATGATGGTATTACATTCTGAATAAGCATATGAAAAGACAGTCAACATCATTAGACATTAGGTAAATGCAAATTAAAAACCACAATGACATAACACTACATAAATATGAGAATTGTTAAAATAAAAAATACCGACAATACCAAGTGCTGATGAGAATATGGAGCAACTGGCCATCTCACCCATGGTGAGATGTCTTCCATGGCTTTGAGAATGCAAAATGGTGATCACTGAGGAAAATGGTTTGAAAGTTTCTTATTACACAAACACTTAACCATATGCCCCAGTAATCCCACTTCTGGATATCTTCTGTAGAGAAATGAAAATTTACTTTCACACAAAACCTGTAAATGATTGTTCATAGCAGCTGTATTTGTGATAACCAAAAGGTGGAAAAATGCAAATGTCCTTCAGTGGGTAAATGGATTAACAAACTGTGCTTCAAACAGTGGGATACTACTGAGCAAAAAAAAGAAGCAAACTGATAAACCAGGCTAATTACTTGGATTAATTTCGAAGACATTATTGTGACCAAGAAAGCTCATCTCAAAGAGTTACATATTATTTGTTTTCTTTTCTTTTCTTTTTTTTTACATTTTCAAAAAGACAGAACTCCAGTGATGAATAACAGATTAGTTGTGGCCAGGGATAATGGGTGAGGAGGGTTTAACTCCCTGTCAAGGAATAGTACAAGGGATTTCTTGGGGTGATGGAGCTATTTTGTGTCCTGATTGTGCTGATGATATATAAATCAATGCAATGTGTTAAAACTCATAAACTTTACACAAATATTATAGTAAAGTCAGACTTGTGCAATGAAAACTATAAAACATTGCTGAATGAAATTGAAGACAGAAATAATTGGAAAGCTATCCCATGCTCATGGTTGGAAAACATAATATTGTTCAAATGTCAATAGTACCCAAAGTGGTTTACAGATTTATTGCAGTTCCTATCAAAGTCCCAATGATGTTTTGTGCAGAAATAGAAAAATCTATCATAAAATTAGTTTGCAATCTCAAGGGACCCTGAATAGCCCAAACAATCTGAAAAAGAAGAAGAAAGCTGGAGGGCTCCTACTTACTGATTTCAAAACTTAATAGAAAGCTACAGTAATCAAAACAGCATGGAACTGGCATGAAGACAGACATATAAACCAATGGAATAGAATCTCTAGCCCAGAAATAAACCCTCACATATTTGGTGAAGTGATTTTTGACAAGGGTGCCAAAACCACTCCATGGGAAAAGGGCAGTCTTTTCAACAAGTGGGAAATGTGGATATGCACATGGAAAAGAATATAATTGTACACTTACCTAACAAATTATACAAACAATATTGGCAGCAATCCAATAGTAGTAGCTGACTTTAACACTGCATTTTCAGCAATGGATAGATAATCTGGACAGAAAATCAATAAGGAAACATTGAACTTAACTACACTCTAGACCAAATGGACCTAACAAACATATAAAGAACATTCTATCCAACAGCTGCAGAATACACATTCTCAACTGCACATGGAACATTCTCCAGTATAGGTTGTATGTTATGTCACAAAACAAGTCTTTAAAAAATTAAGAAGATTGAAATTATACCAAGTACCTTTTCCGACCACAATGCCAGAAATTAGAAATCAATAATAGGAGGAGGAACTTTAGGAAAGTGACAAATACATGTAAATTAAACAATATGCTTCTAAACAACCGATAAGTCAATGAAGAAATTAAAAGAGAAATGAAAAAGTTTCTCGAGACAAACAAAAATGGAAACCCAACATACCAAACCCTATGCAATACAGGAAAAGCAGTTCTAAGAGGGAAGTTTATAGTTAATAAGGGACTATAGCAAGAGAGAAGAAAGATCTCAAATAAACAACCTAACGTTACACCCCAAGGGATTCGGAAAAAAGAGCATACTAAGCCCAAAGTTAGTAGGAGGAAGGAAATAATAAAGCTCAAAGCAGAAACAAACATAAACTAGAAAAACAATAGAAAAGATCAACAAAACTAAAAGTTTGTTTTTTGAAAAGATGAACAATATTGACAAACCTTTGTTAGACTAAAAAAGGGTAGACTCAAATGAACAAAATCAGAAATGAAAAAGGGGACATTACAACTGATAAAACAGAAATACATATGATCATAAAAGAATATTATGAATGCTTGTATGCCAACAAATTGGATAACCTAGAAGAAGGCTAAATTCATTGACACATACTACTTACCAACATTGAATTATGAAGAAATAGAAAAACTGAACAGACCAATAATGAGTAAGGAAATTGAATCTGTAAAAATCTCTTATCAAAAGAAAGCCTAGGACCTGATGGCTTCACTGCTGAATTCTATCAAACATTTAAAGAACTAATACCCATTCTTCTCAAACTCTTTCCAAAAATTGAAGAGGAGTTAATACTCCTACACTCATTTTATAAGCCCAGCTTTACCCTTGCACTGCAAAATAAAGAAAACTACAGTGCAGTGTCCCTGGATAAACTTAGATGAAAAAATCTAAAACAAAATGCCAGCAAATCAAATTTAACAGTACTTTTAAAAGATCATTCACCATGATCATGTGGGATTCATCCCAGGTATGCAAGGATAGTTCATAAATCAATAAATGTGATACACCACATTAACAGAATGAAGGACAAAAATTGTATGATCATTTCAATAGAAGGATAAAAAGCATCTGACCAAATTCAGCATTCTTTCCTGATAAAAACCATCAACAAATTAGGTTTAGAAGGAATGAAACTTAACACAATAAAGGCCATAAATGACAAACCCATAGCTAACATCATACTCTGTGGGGAAAAATTTGAAAGCTTTTCCTCTAAGAGCTGGAAGAAGATAAGGATGTCACTGTCTCTACTTCACTCCACATAGTACTAGACGTCCTATCCAGAGCAGTTAGGGAAGAGAAAGAAGAGGCATCCAAATTAAATTAAATTAAATTGTTCCTGTTTGCAGATGACATAATCATATATATAGAAAACCCTAAATACTTCACAAAAAAACTACTATAACTAATAAATGAATTCAGTAAAGTTATAGGATAAAAAATCAACATACAGAAATCAGTAGCATTTCTATACACTAAGAGCAAAGTATTTGAAAAATCAAGAAATCTATCCCATTTACAATAGCTATAAAAGTAAAATACTTAGGAATAAATTTAATCTCTACTCTGAAACTATAAAAAATAGATGAAAGAAATTGAAGAAGACATTAATAAATGGAAAGATATCCTGTGATCATGGATTGGAAGAATAATACTGTTAAAATGTGCATAATACTCAAAGTGATCTATAGGTTCAACACAATCCCTATTAAAATACCAATGTCATTCCTCACAGAAGTAGAAAAAACAATGCTAAAATATGTATGGGACCACAGAAGACCCCAAGTAGGCAAAAAGAAAAAAGCTAGAGGCATCACAATACCTGACTTAAAAATATGCTACAAAGCTATAGTAACCCAAATGGCATGGTATTGGCATAAAAACAGACATACAGACCAAGGGCATAGAATAGATAGCCCAGAAATTAATTCACACATTTATAACCAACTGATTTTTGACAAGGGTGTCAGGAACACACAGTGGGGAAAGGACAGTCTTTTCAATAAATGGTGTTTGGAAAGGTAGACATCCACATTTACAAGAATGATATTATTTTACACCACACACAAAAGACAACTCAAAATAGATTAAATACTTAAATACGCCAAGACCTGAAACTGTAAAACTAGTAGAAGATAACATAGCAGTAAATCTCCATGACATAGATGTTGGCAATGATTTTTAGATGTGACCCTAAAACACAGGCAACAAAAGCAAAAATAGACAAATAGGATTACATCAAACTTAAAAGCTTCTACGCAGCAAAGGAAATAGTCAACAGAGTGAAGAAATAACCTATGGAATGGGAGAATATATTTGCAAACTATACATCTGATACAGGGTTAATATTCAAAATACATAAGGAACTCAACTGAATAGCATGAAACAAATAACCTGATTAAAAAATGAGTAGAGGACCTGAGCAGACATTTCCAAAAGAAGACATACAGATAGCCAACAGGCTTATGAAAAAATCCTCCACATAGCTAATCATTAGGGAAATGCAAAATTAAACCACCATGGGATATCATCTCACTCTTAGAATGTCTGTCATCAAAAAGAGAAAAGTGTTTTTGAGGATACAGAAAAAAGGGAACCTTTGCAGACTGTTGGCTGGAATGTAAATTATTAATAGTACAGCCATTATGGAAAACAATATGGAGGTTCCTCAAAAAACTAAAAATAGAACCCCCATTACTGGGTATATATCCAAAGGAAAGGAAATCAGTATGTCAAAGAGATATTTGCACTCCCATGTTTATCGTAGCATTATTCACAACAGCCAAGATATGGAATCAATCTAAATATTCATCACAGATGAATGAATGAAGAAAAGGTAGTATATATACACAATGGAATATTATTCAGTTATAAAGAAGAAGGAAATCCTTTCATTTTCAACAATATGGATAAACCTGGAAGAAATTCTGTTAAGTGAAATAACCCAGGCACAGACAGACAAATACCACATGATCTCAAGTGGTATTCCACTCAAGTGGAATCTAAAAGAGTTGACCTCATCAAAGCAGAGAGTGGCATATTGCTTGCCAGGGACCGGGGTGGTTGGGTCGGTGAGGGTTGGTGAGATGATGGTCGAAGGATACAAAATTTCATTTTGATGGGAGGAATTCAAGAGATCTATTGTACAAATGGTGACTACTTTTAACAATATATGGTTGACCCTTGAACAACTTGGAGGTTAGGGGCATTGACCACCTGTGCAGTTGAAAATCCCATATAACTTGACTCCTCCAAACCTTAACTACTGATAGCCTGCTGTTGACTGGAAGCCTCACCACTAACATAACATAAATAGTCGATTAACACATATTTTGTATATTATATGTGTCACAAACTGTATTCTTACAGTAAAGAAAGCTAGAGAATAGAAAATGTTAAGAAAATCATAAGAGGAAATATATTTACTATTAAGTGGAAATGGATCATGAGAGGAGTCTTCATCCTCATTGTCTGTATGTTGAGTAGGCTGAGGAGAAAGAGGAAGAAGAGACAAGAGAGGTTGGTCTTGCTGTCTCAGGGTGACAGGGGCAGAAGAAAATCCATGTGTACGTGGACCCATGCAGTTCAAACCCGTGTTGTTCCAGGGTCCACCTGTATTGTATTTTTGAAAATTGTTATAATAGTGGATGTAAAGTGTTCTCCCCACAAAAATGATAACTATGTGAGGTAATGCATATGTTAAATAGCTAGATTTAGTCATTCCACAGTGTATATATATTTTAAAATATCATGTTGTACATGATTAATACATAAAATTTTATCTGTAAATTAAAAAAATAAGTAAAAGAAATACTCTACTGTAGTTTGGATATTTGACCTTCCAAACCTTATGTTGACGTTTGGTCCCCAGCGTTGGAGGTGGGGCCTAATGAGAGGTGTTTGGGTCATGAGGGCGGGTCCCTCATGAGTGGCTTGGTGCCATTCTGGAGAGTGAGTTCTCATTCTTAGTTCCTGCAAGAAATGGTTATTGAAAAGACCTGGCACCTCCTCCTCTCTCCCTCTTGCTTCCTGTCTCGCCATATGATAGCTGCACATGCTGGCTGGCCTTCCCCTTCTGCCATGAGTGGAAACAGCCTGAGTTTCTCACCAGAACCAGATGCTGATGCCATGCTTCTGTACAGCCTCCCCAACCATAAGCCAAATAAACCTCTCTTCTATATAAATTATCCAGTCTCAGGTATTCCTTTAGAAGAACACAAACAGACTAAGATATACTCCAGGAAAAAAAAAAAGCTTCACGACGTTGGATTTGGCAATGATTTCTTGAATATGACACCAAATGCACAGACAACAAAAGAAAAAATAGATAAATTGGACTTCTTGGAAATTTAAGAATTTTATGGATCAAAAAATATCAACAGAGTAAAAAGGCAACCCACATAAAAGTGAAAAATATTTGCAAATTATATATCTAATAAGGGATTTATATACAGAAAATATACAAAACTCCTAAAACTCAACAACAAAAACCCAAAAGATTCAAAAAAAGCATAAAGGACTTGAATAGACATTTTTCCAAAGAAGATATATAAATGGACAATAATTATATGAAAAGATACTTAACATCACTAATCGTTAGGGAAATGCAAATCAAAAGTGCAGTGAGATACCAGCTCACACCTAATGGATGGGTACTATCAAAAAATCCAGAAAGTAACAAATGTTGGCAAGGTTGTGGAAAAACGGGAACCTTGTTACTGTTGGTGGGAGGCTAAATGATACAGCTGATGTGGTGGTTCCTGAAAAATTAAAAATAGAATTACCATGTGATCTAACAATTTGACTTCTGGATATATACCCAAAGGAATTGAAAGGATGATCTCAGAGAGATTTGTGTGCCCATTATTCACAATGGCTAAAACGTGGAAGCAACCTGAGTGTTTACTGATGGAAGAATGGATAAGCAAAATGTGGTATAAACATGCTATGGAATATTATTTAGTCTTTTAAAAAAAGGAAATTCTGACATGTGATACAGCATCAGTGAACCTTGAGGACTTTATGTTAAGTGAAACAAGCCAGTCTCAAAAAGACAAATACTGTATGATTCCACTTATATGAGGTAGTTAGAGTTGTCAAAAATCACAGAGACAGAATATAGAATGGTGGTGGCCAGGGACTGAGGGGAGTTATTTTTTAATGGACACAGAATTTCAGTTTTACAAGATGAGAAGAGTTATGGAGATGGATGGTGGTGATGGCTGCAGCATTATAAATGGATTTATTAATACTGAAGTGTAAACTTAAAAACATGGTTGATATGGTAAATTTTATGTTATGTGTATTATACCACAATAATTGGGGAAAAGCATATAAAATTAGAATTAAACAAATTCCACTAAAAACACCACTACCACCAACAAAAAAAAAACCAACATAACCTGTTTTATAAAGTCTTGAAAATAGGCCCAAATTTTATGTGTAATATTGCCCCTGAACATCATCATTTTTGTATCCATTTCCAGTCTTTTATTCAATAAATATATTTTGATGTAGAAAAGCAAGTAAAAACATTTTTATTGTGTGGTAATTTAAATTTTAAATTCTTAAAAAGCTTGTCAGAGGAGAAACACGTAACGTATAAAAATAGTCAGAAATTATGCAAGCCAGAAGATAATGGAGCATCTTTAAAGTGCTTAAACAATAGACTGCCAACCTGTTAGTCTTCATTTAGTGAAAATAGTCTTCAAAAATGAAGGGGAAATTAAGACTTTTTCAGACAACAAAAGCTGAGAAAATTCATTGCCAGCAGATCTGTACTATAAAACTGCTAAAAACATTTTTCAAGCAGAGGGTTAATGATACCAGATGGAAACTTCAATGCCTCTAAATGAAGAAGAATGCAAGAAATGGTTACTATGTGAATATACAGATGCTCCTCAACTTAAAATGGTGTTACATCCTGATAAACTCATCTTAAGTTGAAAATCTTAAGTCTAACCATCGTAAGTCAGGGACTGTCTGTATATTAAATGTTATTTTCTCATTTTTAGTTGATGCAGAAAAAGTGTTTGTAAAAATTCAACACACATTCATGATATAAACTCAGAAAAATAGGACCTGAAATTAACAAACTCACCTAAAATTAATATCTATGGAAAAACAACATCATACTTGATAGTGAAAGACCAAATGAGATTGGGAAGAAGGCAAGGATTTTGCCTCTCACCACTTTAACTTGTTAATGAAGATTCTAACTAGTGTAGTAAGGCACTAAATAAAAACAAAAGACATACAGGTTAGAGAGAAAAAGTAAAACTCTTTAATTGTAGGTGAAATTATGCATATAGAAAATCCTAAAGATCTGTCATACATTGCTGGTTCAGAAGGTAAAATGGCACAGCCACTTTCAAAAACAATTTGACAGTGTTTCATAAAATTAAACATTTACTGAAATTTTGACTCAGCAATTTCACTTACAGTTTGTATCCAAAGGAGATGCAAACATGCCTACATAAAGTTTTATAAAATTTCACAGCAACATTCATAATAATCACAACTGGAAACTACTGTATTCATCAACAAATGAATAGATATCAAATATTGGAATATGCCTATTATAGATTGCTACTCAGAAATAAAAAAAAGAAATGATCGACTGATACACATGGCAAAATGCATGAATCTAAGAAATACTGTGAAGAGAATAAGAAGCCTGGGGCAAAGGAGATCATGTGGTGTGATTTCATTGTTACGAAACAGTAGAACAAAACAAAACGTTTTCTAGTGTGGCTTGCAGGACAGAGGTTGCTTGGGGTTAGGGGTATAGGGAAGATTAACTAGGAATATATATAAGGAAATGTTGGATGAGCTGATTGTGTAATGGCTACGTGGATGCATAAATTTGTCATAACTCAAAGATGTGTATATTCCAAATAGTCACATTGTATTACATGTAAACTGTACTTCAATAGAGGTGATTTAAAATAGAAAAATAACTTAGTTGTTGAATGTGGGGGATGCATGTTCACTCTTACTACATGGAAGTGGTCAATATTATATAGAAGTCAATAGAAGGAAGACTAAGAACAGACCACATGATTTCATGATAATAATTTGGTTACCTTGGAGACAGATTTCAGAAGAGTAGTATAAACAAATACAGGACTATAGAATGCAGAATGTTTGGAAAATAAACTGAATAAACATAGACCAATCACTGGAGAAATTTGACAGTGAAACAAAAGAGAAAAATTAGTAGAGGTTCCAGTAACTATTGAAGATTTTATTCATGTACAGGAAATTATGTCTGTTAGGAGAGAGAGGAAAAAGAACCATTAGAGATGTAAAAATGAAAATGCTTGACGTGGAGAAGAGAAATAATGCAAAAAAGACATTGTGAGTTAAGGAGGGTTAAGACCAAATAGAGAAGTTCGCCTTGGAAGGGAGCAGGGACACTTCTAAGCTCAAAAGGATAATTTATAGGATAGGAGTAGACATGGAGGGAAATGTAAGTGGAATTTTCTATGCTCATTAAATTTACTGAATTTACCTTCAAAATATTCAAATCCAGTTATTAGTTGATTCTGTGTTTGAAAGAATAGCTCTTTTTGAGTTGACCTGATATGCTGAGAATTTGTCTAAATTACTTTTTTTCTTAAAAGTAAATAGAAATTAAGTAGTCCCCAAAATAACCCAAATGTTTATTAAAGTAGATTTTGACAAAGATTTTTCCATTGTAGATAAATTCTAACACAAAAACACCCTCAAAAAGGAGGAATACTACTCGTTTATCATAAATTAAACATTTCAAACTGCACAGTTTAGTATTTAAAAATGGAAATCTCCTTTTAGCCAATAAAGGTGGTTAACACAAAGAAGACTTGATTTTTCAAGAAGAATGGTTTTGCTTATGTCCTCAAACTAATATAATTTTATCAACAAAAATATTTATGGTTCTTATTATATACTTGTTTACTAGCTGAGCTGAAACTATATCCCAAAGATCTAATATAAAACAGGTATTGATCACAAGTCAGAGAAACCATGTTTACTAGAAGAATTTATTTAGAAATATAGTCAGAGGTAATACATCATCTCCTAGTCTCCCAGGAGGGAACTTGGAAGTAAAGCATACAGGAATGCATCTTCTTCACAGAGGCAGGAAATGTGAGTAACAACATATAAATCCAGAGTAGACCAGATGGGTGACCACCTAAAAGTTATAGATGGCATATCTGAACTATCTGCTATAGAATCAACTGAATACAAATAATTTGTCATATAGAAGATGAGTTTACCTCTTAATAAGAAATGGATCGTCTACTTTGATAGGGTGATTGGAAAATATTTTTGTTTACAAAATAAAAGTGTAGGACCTGTATCATATTCCATAACAATTTTAAAAGGGAATTATTTTCTCTTTTGTCCTAATAAAGTTAGTTAACTTATTCATATATTTTTTTGATATAAATTAGGACAAACCCAAAAGAAAGAGGAGCTATATTTAAAATTACACCCAGGCAACTGGTATTAGCTTTGATTGTTTTGGCAAATCATGACAAATGGGTGCTTTAAATACAGCTAATATGATGAAAAGGTCTGTATAGTCCATGAAATATATGACATTGAATAACAAGTCTGGTTTTGGAGGGCACACATGTAGATTATTTTGAGACAAGAGAAGTACTTTTACATTATGAAAAATTGTATACTGATTTAGATACACTGTCTGCACATATGGTAAACTATATGGAATCTTAAGGAAAAACTAAGCTTGAAATGTGTTGGCTTTTATTATTATACCTTCTGGGATTATTTATGCACATTAAGAGAAATAGGTAAACAGTTGGGAAAAAAAACTAATTTGGAAAATTTTAAAAAGGAAATACATTGCTGAGCAGTTTTACCATATTATAGTGATTAAATTTTCCTACTATTTTATATCCTCATTATGGACATACTATATTTCTAAACATGAGTAGATTATGATATTTTAGCCTGAGTTTATTTAGTAGCTGATGGCTCTCTCTCTGTCAGTCTTCAGGTTACACTAAGGAAAGTCCACAATTTTTATTGAATTCTGATTCTTTCTGAGAATAAAATGTGTTACAAATTTGTTTTAATTTTATAATATTATATTATATATTCAAAGAAAATTTCAGAGTACTGTTTCCATTTTCCTTCTCTTTTAATAGAGTGGTGGAAAGCATGCACTCAGAACAGTCATAATGGAACCTAAGCTTCTGTGACCCCAGGTGGCAGGGATATGTAAGGATGATGGGAGATAGCTATATGTAAAATTCAGCCAGTTATGGACAAGATTCCTACATAGGAACCATTAACAGTTATAAATTATGGAACAGCAGCATCTGGGAATTGCTAGAATGGCAAGGACAGTGCATTTGCCACATACAAATATCCTTGTGTGCTCTTTGGTGGGTGAGAGATTGATCCAGGTGATAAAACAGAAGCCAATTTATGGATTATGTATGTAATCCTTTTAGTTAGTAATAGAAACAACAAATATAAAGCCTTATGTTCATTTTAACAGCGCTTTGTATATATAGCAGATAAGAATTTTACCTTGGTGATTTGTATGTTTACATATTTATAGTTACAAAGTTAAATGTAATCAGTGTATTTCTGGTCATTGAAGAATGTAAGAGGGATTCAGAAAATTCTTTTCATAATTGAATTCTTTTTTAATGACCACAGGATGCTTTGTATCTACCTACATTTTCCTGGTTGGCTCCTTTAAATCCCTATATCATAAACTTCCTCTGGGAAGATTTATCTGATATGCTGGACTAAGTTAGATTTCCTCAGAAACCTAAAGTTATATCCTTTCATAGCACAGTGTACTTTTTCTTCAGAGCATGTATCAAAATTGTAATGGTAACCAATATTTGAGTGATTGTTTGGTAATGCCTCTGTCATCTATCAGACTTTAAACTCTACAAGGGCTCCAGGTCCTGCCACCCTACCTGGCACATAATACATACCCCCAGGACACTTGTGGGTAGATGAGCGGATGGAGGAGCAAATGAAATTATTTCCTGCAGTCAGGTAGATTTCAGTAATTCATCTTAATTATAGAAAAGTATATTTAACTTGAAGCAAATGCAAAAAATCAAAATTCCCTGATTAACTTGTTCCAGCACTGTCTGAGGAATTTATGAGTGATGGTGATGGTAGCCAATGTTTATATTGCCCATTAAATAATACATTTTAGTGCAATACTTTACGTTTTTTATAGTCTACAAAGCTGGTATTTACCATGGTATTGCTTTATTGCCAACTACATTCTTAAAACAAAATTTTGTAAAATGACAAAACAATACACACAAAAACATAAGGTGGACGACATGTTGATCTGGTTTGAACCTAGCAAAGAAACTAGGTATACAGGGAAGTAAAGACATCAGAGCCCGAAAAGCTCTTATTTGTTCATGACTATTATTGAAAATTTTAGAAAAACAGCACATGCAAATGAGAGTAGAAATGCAGGAACAGTGACTTTGCCAAATACACATACTCGAGAGAGAGAAAAAAAAACTAGATCCTAGTCATTCTTGAAAGAATTTTGAACAGAGAGGGACAGAATCAAAATATGATTAAGAAACAGTTTGTCAGTTGTATACAGCTAGAGTTAAGCAGGGGAGTTTACTTGCAGAAAGAATAAGATTTTATTGAACAATTACAATGTTAAATAAGGTTCAGATTGTGAACAAGGACAGGAAAGGAAAGGACAGTTGAAAGACAATTTTAAGTTATGGTATAGAAAAGTAAAAAACCACTGGCTTCATTTTCTCCACCTATTATTGTGATTTTGACACATAATATCAATACAATGCAATGTAATTGTCCATATTATGTTCAAAACTAATCCCTACTTAAACCATTACTAGCCTTTACTAGGCCCATCATTAAACTGAAACACTTAAGGGCTTCAAGATAATACCCCATGAACTCACAGGGACAGATTCTGTAAATGATTTTCATCGTTATACTACCACCAAATACTACCTTCTGGTTTACCCACTTTTCATTCTTGTTTTCAAGTACAGAGTGAAATAGAAATCTGATGCCAAAATCATTAATCTATACTTTTCCATATCATTTCCTTTCCACTTTCATGCATCTTCTCTTTGGTACCAGTTTATCCCAGTAAGACCTGAAGGAAAGACTTACAACCGAGGATACTCAAGCTGGAAAGAACTGTGTGTACTTTAGCGCAGGGGTCAGCAAGCTATTCTGTGAAGGGCCAAAACGTAAATACTTCAGGCTTTGCAACCATACATAGTCTGTCTTAACTACTCAACTTTGCCATTATAGTGTGGAAGTAGCCACAGACTATGTAAAAGAACAAGCTCGGCTATGTTGCAATAAAACTTTACTTATGAACACTGAAATTTGAATATTATGTAACTTTCAAGTACCATGAAATACTATTTTTCCAATAACTTTAAAATGTAAAAACTATTTTTAGCTGTGGGCCATATCAAAACAGGAGGTGGGCCAGCTTTAGTGAATTGATTTGTAGACTGCAGGTTGTGACCCATTAGTGGTACAGTGTTACAGAGTAAAGCAGGCCCTGACCAATATTTTTTACTGGCATGCCATGCCGTAGCATAGCATAGATCAGAGTGTCACAATGAGAGGAAGTACTATTTTGTAAAACATTTGTTTCAGTTATATATACTGGATCATGATGTAAAATGTATTGCTGTAGATTGTAATAAGAAAAGTTTTTAATCATTTATCTATTCTTTACCAGCAAGGAAATTTGTTGTCAAGAAAGGCAAGTGTCTTAGCTCAAGTTTACACAGCTAGTTTGTAAAGACTACACTAAAACCAGACGTTCTAATTTTTAGTCTAGAACTTCTTTGACTTAATAAAAAAATAGATCCAGATTAAAGAATTCTATAATGCTAATAAAATTGCCTAGTTCTGGGAACTGAGGATAAACCCTTATATTAAAATATTTAGAGATAAATGTAAGAACCGGTTTATTACTAACATTCAGATTATTAGTAATATCCACCTAATTTGAGTTTAAAACAACAATGCAACTAAATAGAATATATACAGGCAAACTTTTTCCTGGTCCTTGATCTATGCTGTCCAGATAGATATGTTGTTCCTTGTTCTCTAGTTTCAGACTGTGAGGTCAGGCCCAGGGCATGTCGTCTTTGACCATCAGTCTCCAGTCTGTCCCTCTCAGGTATCAAAACACAATTTTCCCCATTACAGATGCTCCTTAATTAGGTAGAGTTGCCACAACATAGGTAGACCCTGGAGCACGAGAGAAATAAGCCATTAAGAATTAACTTTTGCTAAATAAGCCTGAGAAAAATAATCTGAGGGAATGGACATTTCCTAAGACATACACCTGGAGAAGTTGTCCGTTTCCCCCATCTGCCCCTTTGTTCTCATATTGACCATCATGGGTGTGTGAGGTTGGTTTTTTAAAGAGAAATATGAATATATACGAAACTATTTTTTTAATTTTTAGATTATTTGGAATTTGTTTTAGTAGATATTTTATATGTGTGTGTATTAATTAATTTCTAGGGATATACATGTTATTATCCATACCTAAAATGTTGTTCACTCCACACTCAATAGGATTATTCTAATTATACGAAGTCCAACCAAAGTAGTCTTCTGATTAAACACAGTTTTTTTTTAACTTTAAAACTAGTTACTTAAAAAGATTATGCAGGCAATTTCAACAGCAGTACAATGAAACATTTAAACTGAAAAATATTTTTGTATTAAATGTTTCCTATTTATGTATTTGTTTGGTTATAGAGAGAATTCTTTGGGCTAGATATACTCCCAGGAGTAGAAGATGCTTATATTAATATAAACAGATTCTATTTTATAAACTGAATATAATCATTTGTATTTGCTGATCTTGGAATGATCCATAAGACAGTTCTCCCTAGAAATTAATGGCTGTACATTACTCTAAGTTAAATATTTCCTGTTGGCATTTCTTAGTTCTGCCATTTTTTAATAATCACAATAGGACTTACTTTAATAACATCATTTAGCTTGCTTACCAAGTCAACATCCTGAAATGGTTCTGAGATAATACCTGGTCTCCTCACATTAAACTGATCAGTTTCTCTGCCTGTGTCCTCCATTAGAATTCAAGCTTCTCTAGCACATGGAACATATCCATTTCATATCTGTGTCCTGGCATACAGTAAGTATTACAATACTGTTTATAGAACTGAATCACTGAATGCCTTTAATTCTTAGAAATGACTACCTCCTCTCTTTTTAACAGACATTTTTTTGGCCATTTGTTTGATCATTTCTAGATTTCCCAGTTCATACGATTTCAAAAGGTAACTGTTATTTGTAATAGATCAATGTCTTAGTGTAAGAGAGATTTGAATAAATAAAAGTACTATTTACTTTTAGTTTATAACTAGGCCAAATAGCTTATGCCAGAAGTATTTTCTTTAATTACAAAGCAGCTCACATACTGACTTTTTTACTGTATAATTGGACCATATTCTGGTATATAATATATAATTTGACTGTAATATCTCACTCTGACTTGTGGATAGTTGTGAGTTGGGTATAAGGTTTCCTGGTAGGCAAAATAATCTTGTTAATTCAGTGATAGGTACATTTTGTGTATATAATCTATGGCATATTATCCCAATAAATTATTCCTTGGGTTGAATCATATGTTTATAATAATTTCTGACTTTTGGAAATATCTTCAATGTTGTAAAATTGAAGGAACTTCCAAGAACCTATTTCATTCCTAAGAATGAATAAAACTAGACTGATGACTCAGCTCTAATGTTTTGTTTTAAATAGAAAATTTGGTAAAGAAAATTCATTTTGGGTCAAATTTGAGACTTTATTGCTTTGAGCACAGCTTTGTAAAGGTCTAATTTGTTTTTTCAAGGTACTTCAACAATTTAAGCCTATAATTATTAGATAAAATTAAGGTACTCTTGAAAATAAGGGAGGTTTATCTAGCTGACCTCTACTTGAGCCTTCCTTAACCTGAAACCATTTTTTTTTTTTTGCTGTTTATGTCTTGATCACAATAATTATCAAGGAATTTCCTTTTACTATTATAATTATGTTTCCTAGTTTTTATCTTTGACTTCATGAATGCATTATGAAAAGTGATACATAGCATTTCCCTTTTACATCGTCTATTTAAGTATTTGAAAGAAAAAACACCAGTGTTTTTCTGAATACAAAAATAAAGAACTTAAAGATGTATATTACTAAAAAAAACAACTTTAAATCTATTTAAATTTGAGATATCAAAATTATAAAATATATTTATTTGAGAAGTTAAATAAATGAAAGTCAGAATTTAGGTAGTTTGCTCCTGTACAAATTGTACATTTATACATACTGTGTTTAAAAGGAGACCATATTTTACACAATATAAATTATTTTATTTTTAATACAAAGGCATTACTATAGCCATTTTTATTTAAATGTAACTATCCATGTAATATAATTGTATGACTATTAAACTTGGTATATTTTCTCCTCTTTTGATTATTGATATTTATTAAAATGATGTATGTAGTTAAAATACATGTATGCTTCTTAATAATTATTTCAAACCAGAGTCTGTCTTAACAATGTCAAAATTTGAACCAGACATAGGGTAGTAGTTTTAGAATTTAATTAAGGCTTTTGAAATCTCAAGGAGCTCAGGGTGCAAAGAAGAGAGTCGATGCAGAGGAGTGATATGAGAATAACAATTGGCTCTATAATTAAATTTAACCCAAAGAGACTACCAAG
The DNA here is from genome assembly GCA_023783475.1 of Daubentonia madagascariensis. Lineage (NCBI taxonomy): Eukaryota > Metazoa > Chordata > Mammalia > Primates > Daubentoniidae > Daubentonia > Daubentonia madagascariensis. The sequence goes on from JAKFHU010002220.1 coordinate 7,945,709, forward strand.
ATCCAGATGATTTATGATAGTGAAAATGTCTCTTATTTCCCTTATTTCATCCTTATTCCTTGCTGCTGTGAGTAAATCAGGAAGTCAAGAAAAGGGCAAGACACTCAGGTCAATCACCTCCTGTTATACTGTGGATAAAAGTCTCTCATGCAAACCTCAAAAATAATTTTTATGTTATTTGGAGGCATAGTGCTTTACTGTAATTCTTTTTTCAGTACAATATTCTCTAGATTCTTTCATAAATATATATTTACATTCCTTATCTCTGTAACTGGGCTCTTAGCTCCTTGAGCCCAAAGACTGTGTCATTTCTGAGTTTCTCATAGATCCTTACTCAGTGCAGGGCCTACAGCAGTGGCGTAATTATAGTTCCTCAAATAAATTATTTAAACGAGAACGTCTTAAGAGATAGCCAACCCAAAACTTAACTAATACCAAGCAATTTGGAAATTGTAATGCATTTTTAGTGTGCATGAGAAATAGTATTTCAATGGACTGCAAACAGAAGTGAAAGTCACGTGGAAACAAGAAAAGAGTGACATTGAACATCAAGAATTTGCCGGAATATTTCCTCTGATAAGACATGTTTAATAAGATGGCACAAACATGTGGTTTCTAAAGGTATAAGTAACGAAAGACTAAACTTGGGGCAGTGTTTCACAGTTAACAGGGGTTAATAATATTGCTCATAATGCCATTAGAGTATTTTCTTTAGCTCAGCTCATATTACAATCAGATCACTAGTAAAATTCTGTGTAGGAACAATCAACTTAGGTTCATTTTTTATTGCAGTGTCATTCTGTAGAAGAATTATCCATGAATGTTATGAACTTCAGCCCTGGCATTATGCAAAAAATTCTCAGCAGAAGCAAAACTATAAAAAAGAAAAAATTTTCACCATCAATAAGATTCCTAGGCTGTATCAATACAATGACAAAATAAAATTTAGAGTTTATTTCAATAAATCAAAGTGATTATTTGGGTATTGTGTAACTATAGTTACAGTTAACTTTGTTTCTGAGCAATCTAAACATTCAAGATTTACAATTTAAAAGCACTTAGTCAATCATTTTCATATGGAAATGGATTTTTAGTTCTTCTAAACATAGGCAATTTCCATGGGAAAAGATATTATATCAAATTACTTTGAAATTGCAATTAAAATTAATAATATTAATTTCTTTATCAGTCTTTCAGAAATTCTCATATAAGGCAATACCACTGATTTCTGACTTTTAAAAAGCTAAATCATATTTCTTTTAATAAATACCTGAAATCCCTTGTTCAAACCTTAGAGCTAGATGTGTTTTGCATTCAGATATTTTGGGATTTAAGAAAGGCAATGGGTGCACATATGTATATTTCAAAGCACCTCCATGGGAGGCTGGGAAAGCACTTTAGTAAAACACATTAACATGCCTACAGTGATACATATGGATATTCACACTAAATGGAATAAATATTATAAATAGCATGACATAATTTCAGTGAAATTTTGCTGATAATTGAGTTTGTGACAATCTTGCACAAAAGCTTTCAGTTTTCAGAGCTTTTTATATTTTGGAATTATGAAGGATCATGTTCGTACATCTAAAATAATTTTCCCTGAAGTTTTTTTAAATCTTTAGATATATATGTGTATGTGTGTGCATGTATTTGTCTTCTGTTTCTCTCCTTCTCTTTCACTATGTGCCTTCATCCATGTGCATGCACACACACACACATGTGCACACACATACACATCTTTGGATAAGTAAATAGTTTCACTGAAAGACAGCTAAGCCCATTTGTTTATGTATTATCTATGGTTGCTTTTGTACTACATGGCAGAGTTCAGTGGTTGTGACAGAAACTTATGGCCACCAAAGTCTAAAATACTTATTATTTGGCCTTTACAGAAAAAGTTTGCTGGCACCTGATATATGTGATATATCCAGGGGCTTAAGTTTTGTTCCTGTGCTAAAGACAGTAAGACTGCCGTAAGTTTGTGATAACTTAGTTTTTAGTGAACGAAAGAAATGAATGAAGTAGTGAATTCTCACTGTCTCTACAAGAGTTTGAGGGTTTTTTATTTTTCAGTTAAAATTTATAATCTAAATATGAAAGTAAGTTGTACTGGTTTAATTGCATTTAAGTAAGCTTTTTTTGTCAATGAACTTTATGTTATTTTAGTTTCTTTAAGTTAATATTACAGTTGTTTCCATTTGTAATACAGTTTTAAATTAAAGTAAAATATCCAAAAGAACATGTATGCAAATCTTGAAATACCTAATCAAAATAGTAACTAATACTACCTATATACATATTGTTATTAGTTGTAGCAATAATAATGAAAATGGAGGCTATTATTGTTTTTTCAAAGAATGTTTTATGTTGAATTTTTGTTTGTTTTTGTTTTCTTGGTTTTAAATTAGAAAGCCACCTTAATTGCTTACTGTGCTGATTTTTTAAGGTTTGGCTCTTAGTAAGTTCAGATGACTTAAATGATAACATTGAAAGTAATATTTTACAGAGAGAATAATATCACAGTGATGGAATAGGAAAATAAATTACATTTTTCAGATTTTTAAAAAGTAAAAGAATAGTGAAAAATATAGGAAATGGCTACTGTGCAGATAAATATGTGTAAGCATTGCAGGGGTCTACAAGACACTCTTTATAGTGATACTCTCTTAGAATGTTTCACAATACCATGTGAAAACATCATGTGAGGACAGAGAATTTCAAAGAATTGCCAGCTATACACCACTGAAACTAAGGCAAGTGAAGCATGGTGGGCATGCAAAATTCCTTTCCAAATCTATAGTTACTCAACATTTTTTACTAAAATGAAACTATTTCAGTGCCGTTAATCTCCACTAATTTTGGAATTTTAAAAAAGTTAAAAATCATTAGAAAGTTAATTAAACACTAATTAGTCCTGGGCCTATTTGATTTCTAAAATTCAAATTGTCGTCATAGTCATGTCTATTTGATGGAAAATAAATTAGTATATTTTGTTGTGAGGAGAATTTTAAAAATTAGATCATAAAATTGTACTGGTAATATTGGTACTGGCAGTCAGCTAGAGGTACTTTTATAAGAGCTCCACAATTATATTTTCTTCAACACCATGTTCTCTGTGTGACTTATTTATATCTAGTTTGTCTGAGTTACAGCATTTATACCTACAGAACAACCAGCCCTAAAGCTCAGAATTAAACATTTTTGCTTATATTCCTAATCTTGTCCAGAATAAAACTAATCGCTTTTTCTGCAAACCCGCTACTTCTTTTGTTTTCCTTGTATCAGTTAATTATGTCATCATTCACACTTTAATTGGCCCTTTACCCTACCATTTAACCTCATATTCAGCTGTCTAAAATAGTTTATCAAGTCTCACTCCAAAATGTCTTTCAAATATCTCTACTTGCATTGCCACTGTCTTCAGCTCAGGCCTTCATTAGTGTGACTGGACTTTGTATTAATAGTTAATGGTTTCTTCCTATACTGCTGACAGAAAGTGATCTTTCCAAAGTAGATATGATCTGTCTGCACCCTTCTGAAAATCCTTTAGTGGCTCCCTGTTGATGATAGGAAGAGGATGCCACGTATGGCTCTACTTCCTGCCTACCTCTCTGTCTTCATTTCCAGTTGCTTCCTCCCATTCTTCACACTCTACAGCATAACATTCCAACTCCATTTTACTGATTCCATATTATATGCTTCTTTTTGCCTTAAACATGTCTCTGGTGCCTGGGGTGGGCTTCCCTTCTTTGCTTTTTTTGCCTAGATAAGCTCAGCGTCATCTAACTCAAATGTCCTATTCCCTACAACTACTTCTCCTAGGCACAGTTGCTTACTGCCCTTTCCGTGCTCTCCCGCTTTGCATTCTCTGTGAGCCCCGTAGGGTTCTCAAGCATAATTATTTGCTCACATAATCTGTCCCGCTTTTCTCATTTTTAAAACTTAGTACCTACCATGGTGTCTGGCACATTAGACACTATGCTCAGTAAATGCTTTTTGAATGAATTAGGCTCATGGCTGGGCGTGGAGGCTCACTTCTGTAATCATAACACTTTGGGAGGCCGAGGCAGGAGGAGCGCTTGAGGCAGGGAGTTCAAGACTAGCCTGAGCAAGAGCAAGACTTCATCTCTTACAAAAAATGGAAAAATTAGCCGGGCGTGGTAGTCCACGCCTGTAGTCCCAGCTACTCAGGAGGTTGAGGCAGTACGATCACTTGAGCTCAGGATTTGAGGTTGCAGTGAGCTATGATGACACCACTGCACTCTGGCCTGGGTGACAGAGGGAAACCTTATCTCAAAAACAATCAATCAACAACAAAAAACACAGCATCACTGTACCTTTCAATAGTCTTTGCATTAAAGAAAGATAGTTTTGTCCCAAAGGCCAAGCTTCTAACTTGACATTCATTTTGGTGGTTTCTAATCTGTTTTATTCTTTGTTGCAATTTTTTTTTTAAGTGAGGCTGGTGTGTAGTTCTGAAAGTACAAACTGAATTCCTACCCCTAGTAAGTGTGAACTCAAAAGAAATGTCAGGATTTTGGATAATGCTTTATTCAGCTATATCTATTTTGTTTACTTCCTGGATCTGGACCACTTCGAAATTGTCCACCCAATTAATCTTCTCAAGTACTTGTATCTTAGCCACTCAGTTAGCTGACTTCATCTTTCAACACTATAGTTCATAATACATTCAAAAGTTCTTACTAGACAATTCTCCTCACTGTTAGAGTGCCTGCCATATATGTAAACCTCCTTCCTCATAGGCTGTCACATATTAATTTTCTACATTCCAGGTGTTCATTTTATACTGGTAAGCAGGTATGGTATGTAGTATTGAATCAGTATTTCTGTTCAGAATGTTTATTCTGGTGAATTTTTATTTTCTGGTGAAAATACTCTGTTAATTGACCCATACTCCTAACTAGATTTTTGTTGGGGAGGCACATGTGTACAGTTCCTTTGGGGGCTACTTCTTAATTGACAAGGCACAGATTGTCATTATAGAATAGGGATGCCAAAAGCAGGTCGTAGTATCATTTCCCTCCTTATATGACTTGCTCAAAATTTTTCTTCTTAACTTTCAAAACCACTTAAAATTTTATTTCCTACAATCCTTATCTATATTTGAATTTTACCTTAGCCCTCCACTTCCACTTTCAGACACCTTCTATACTGTAGTCACCCATCCTCCAAGCTATTAATATAAAAATCTTTTCAAATTTTTTCTTTGTTCTCTGCTCCCTCTGTATTTTTGGATTAAATTATTGCTTTTTGTCCCCGTGTCTGACCAACATATGCTACTTCAACAAGAAAACTGTCAAACTCATTCAAGTTTGAATTAACCACCATGACCTTTCCCATAATTATATATTGCCATTCTTTTAATGTTGAATCATTTATGTAGCTCTGCAACCAACATAAAATGGGCTTTTGAGTTAGATGACTTGAATTCAGGTCCCAATTCTGCCAATTACTGAGTGACACACCTTGGGCTAGCCACTAAATGTCTTCATTTTTTGTCTGTCATGAGATAATAACAACTTGTTCAAAGAGTTATTAAGAGAAAATGAGACAGCATATATAGAAGTTATTTGTAAATTATAAAGCTCTATAAATTTTAGATAATCTTTGGTTTGAATAAAATTATGGGGTACTTGCAAAAGTATAGATCATAATGTCTTATTTATTACTATAAAATCCTTAGTGCTAACTCCATACTTTGCTCATAAAAGGAAATATGAAGTTAGTTGATTTGATTATAAATTTCTTGCTACAAAAAATGATAAAATCAACCTTTTTGAGACATACACTTGTGAAATATTTGCCTTGTGTATATACAGCTTAAGAGTTATTTATAGCATCAGACAACACTTGTATTTTCAATATCTCCAGTAAAACATTGGAGTTTACCCCTTTTTTTTTAGGAAAACTCTTGTTAACACTTACAGTTCCAACCAAAATGATTATGTAATTTTTGAAGGTAGATAAATCTTTCAAATTTGCCTCTGCTTATGTTCTCATTGCCAAGGTTAGTTGCTTTCTTTTTTCTTCTTTTATTTTGAGGAGAATCCATTAGTTCATTCTGTCCAAAACTAATTAGATAAACACATTAGTAAAGGTGTGAGGTTCTATGGACTTGAAATCACAATGTAGAACAAAATGCTGAGAATACTGTTTGCAAATTGCAATTTTGCTATCCTATCAATTTGTTGTCATTCCTTTTGAACAAAGCATTAATGAAGTATTTGTTTATTTTTTTCTTATAAAGGAATGATAGTATTTGTAGGAATTATGAATGTTCTTGTTATATGGAGATTTTTTAGAAGTTCATTTAAGAATTACTTTGTGAGAAATGAAAGTAATTTCATGTTTTTCCTAATTTTTACTTCAGTTTGTTATGTATTAAAAAACTAATACACAAAATATATGGTGAATAATTCTTCATATCACAGCCTCATTGTCTATATTGATACAAGTACATATCTTAATTATGATCCTTTGGCCTTTTACTTAGTTTTTCTTTGTCAGAATTCAAATAGTTGAGTAGCCAACAGGTGATAAATGTCCCATTAATCTTTCTGACTCTCTAGCTCCTGAGCATGAGAATTGCTGATCAATTACACCAATTGTCTCTTAAATGAGCTTTTCACATCTGCCTCTTATTTCATTAGTTAACTGTCTGCCCAAAGATCTGATAAGATGGAATACTAGTGCCTTTTTATAGTTTGTTCTATCTGTACAATAAGGATAGGGTCGTTAGCAAAATGCGCACAAAAGGGTATTTATCCACTACCTACAATAAATATACTTGCTAGTGTCTGGAAGGCATTTGAGACTGTTTATTGAAATCACCTTAAGAAAAAAAAATAACTGGTTTCACTTCAACTTCCCATTTAGCAACAACTAATGTAACACTATGTCGTTTCTTACTATATGATGCTTTTGCTAATTACATTTGCCCTCAAAAAAAGAAGGTACATTTGCCCTCTATTGTTATTTTAATTTTAAAAACAGTGAAAAACTTTTAAAAATATATTTTAAATTACCAAACGTCATAATTAACATACAGTTATCCAGAGGTTGTTATTAATCCTTAGTTACATCTTCATCTATGTTGGCACTTTAAAAAACTACCAATTAGGATCTGCTTTCTTATTATATACATTGTTATACAGCAGTCATCCTTTTAACTGGAAAAAGTCTTGATGAATAATTAATATTTGAACTGTTTATAGGAAGACTATTTTCTTACCTGTAGAATGGAAATAATAGTACTATGTCACAGAGTGTAATGAGAATTAAATGAGACCATGTACACAGTGTCTGGCCCATACTAAGTGATCAATGACAGGTAGCCAGTATTACATACGCATTATCACATTCAATTCTTTTTTATTCAGTTTCTATTCTAAGAGTTTGGAAGCATAACAACTGAAGATTATATAAACATTGCTTAACGTATTGATCATATGTGAAATTCATTTTTTATAATTTTAAAAATCACTTGATAACTGATAAGTTGTAGGGAATTACCTATTTTAAAATTATTTTAATTTTGTCTTTTGGGACAAAATTTAGGCAGATCTTCAGTGATTATTGTTCTTCACTCCAGGAGACAATCATATAACATATGTCATTAGAATAAAAACAGCTCTATTTAGCTCATCAATTTCAATAACCTTCCCCACCTTGTTTAAATATAAGAAATGCTTTGACCAAACAAACAACCAGAGGATGAAGTCACTTTTTGAGTACTTTTCACATCATCTTAAATATCTGAATATTTTAAAATTAATGTCATAAAAATGTATGTTAAGTGAACATTTTCATTCATTTTATTTTAGGAATTCTATTTTAAAGAAAAGTGTTTTTATAAGTTAAAATTGTATAATGAATTAACTTGGAATGATGATTTCTACCATTGTAATTTCCTTTTGTTTTAACCTTTCCTTATTGTAGGCCTTGTTTGTATGAAGTCCAGCACATCGGTGGTTGAGCTTGTCATGCTGCTTTGTTCTCAGGTACAAAATCCCATTCACTCGATTACATTAAATATGTGAAGATATTTTGTGAATAATAACAAAATGTATGTGCATATATATGTGTATGTTTATATATTATTAAAACTTCCATCTCTTGTCCCATGGATGAAGAAAATAATTGATGTTGAGCTATATTAGTATGTAGATTATTTTTCCATGTAGAATTGACTTACTCTCCCTCTACCTTCTTCTGCTCTTTTTAGCAGTCTTATTCTGTCCCGCTCTCCCTATCCTTAAATTGTTTCCTGTCTTTTTGCAAAAACATATATATAAAATTTGTTATTGGTCTTTTGATACCCTTCATTACCACCTACCTTTTAAAAATGATGCAGTATAATTTACAGTTTTGAAGTATATTGTTAATTACATTGTTTCTTGTCTATTAGAAGTAACAAAAACTGAGTTTTTTTCACTCAGCACCCATAGTACATGATACAGCTCCTTAGAGTGGTATCATACCTTACTGCTTTCCCTCTTTTATGTGTAATTTGTATATGTCAGTGTAAATTCTAAAAATCTACTTATGCTATTGATCTTTAATAATCAGAATTTTTTAAAAATTGTAATTGTTGGGTATTGTTTCTTAACAATTATAGGAAACTAAAAATAAACATATACAGCTTATTTTTAACTAAAATAACTAAAATAGAAGGCTAATGGTCTTTCTTCTCACCAGGTCTGGCAAGCCTCCGAGCGATCCTGATTATAAGGATTAAATATTTTGTAATATCAGAATGAAAAAAGAGCTTGCATGTTTTTATAATAAGTAGTTACTACATTTATCCCTATTTTCCTCAATAGAAGGAAAAATACACCTAAGCCATTTCTGATTATTGGTGTGAGGTCTGCCTAAAACCATACTTAACTTGCAATGAACAACAATATGACTTCAATTGATCCTTTAAAACATCAGCAAAAACAAATAAAACACACAAAAAACTTACCAATTGATTTTCAGTTTTCAGGTTTACTTTCTTCAAGAATATTTTCATAGAGAAAGTATTAGGCCCATTTTCCCCTTTTTAAACAGGAACGGTATAGATAAGGAAGAAGCTAAAGAAAATAACATGCCTGGCAGGAGTTCATCTGCAGGACATTTGAAAATTTTGTCACTTAGCGCTGAAGTCCTGAGTTCAAGAGACTTTCTGAGAGGTCTGTGTGGACCTTTAGGTTCATGACGATGAACAGTTTTAAAATGCTTTTATGGAAAGAAATAGCTTAGAATTCCTTCTTCCTTAGCCCTGCATTTCACTGCAGTTCAGAGAAATAAAGAGGAATGTAGCATTAGGATCTAGTGTCTTTGATGGCCTCATCATCTAATCATAGGTTTAACATTACTCATTTGCTGGCTCCAGGAATTCCTTCCATTAAGGGCCCTAGAGATGAAACTTTGCCTCAAATATTGATTGAAAGGAAGAGTGAGAAATTTAAGCTGTCTATGCAGTGCACTTTCTTTCAGTGTTTCAGCAAAGCAATATTGTAAACATGTCTTTCAGTTTGATTTTTAAGTTTAATTTTTAAAATAATTCAGTGTTTTTTAATATTTTAAGTGGTTACTTGATTAAATGTACCTCATTTAAGTGACTTTAAAATATATGCTTATTTTAAAGAATAGCTCCCAATTATTTTATTTTCTGTTAAACTGAAATATTGGTTTCCACAAAATACTTTTGAGGAAACAAATGAGTAATCCGCCTTCAATCCAATTCAGGTGGGGGGGAGGGAGTTTACTATTATACTGTGAAATTAAATTTATAAAACCGTCTTTGTAGATTAATTGCTCCATGGATGTTTAAAACTGTGTCCTTGGTTTTAAGGACATGCACACCAAAAAATGGACGTATCTTCAAAGTTTCTTAAAATAATCTGCCATTTTTCTGTACTACTGAAATTCAAAATGATTTTTATCCTATTTTCACCCATTAGGAGGGCAGCTTAGCGGTAGCAGACCTCTGATAAAGAGAAACAAATACAGTTAATGATGCTGTGGGGATTGCTTGGCATCGCTCTCTCCAAAGCAGGGTTCTCTTACAGGCCTTAATGCATCTCTTCTGCTATGGAGCTGATCCCTGTAGAATTAGCACAGTTCTGTAGGCTTTTTGCCAAAGCTGAAGGTAATCCTGATGAATCTTTAAAGCTGCAGAGTTCTGAGAACTTTTTGTTTTATTTTACAGATGACCTTTTGTAAGTATTGATACGTCCATGTTATTATAATGAGCAGTATTAGTACTAGTAAAAATAGTTGAAAATCTGAATGAGTAACTGTCTTGATGCCTTGATGTCTTCATGATACCTTACTGCTTTCCCTTTTTCTATGTGTAAATTGTATATGTGAGTGTAAATTCTAAAAATCTACTTGATGCTATTGATCTTTAATAATCAAAATGCACTATCTATATTTTTTTCCATTGTGAGAAATACAGCTAGGATATTATTAATATTTACACTGTGATTTAATTTGGGTTAAAATAAGTTTTCAATGCAAATGGAATTTTTCAGTTTATTTGCATAAATATGCTTTTCTATTTTAAATGTTGGTAAACCATTGAAAGATAAAATTTTTATTTTTTTGCTTGAGAGAATAGGCAGCTGGGGATTGAAAAGGGAAAGGAAAATGCAATCTTTTTGGCAGAATTTTGTTTTTCTTTGCTACAACACATTAGATTCTTTTATTTTTATGCTTTTCATTTTCATCTTGGAAATTTCTTGTTAACTACTACATATCATTAAGGATATAATCTTTTCTTTCTTTCTTATCTGAGCTCCTGAATAAACTTACTATTGCTAATAGTTTGTGCCCAAAATATGGTCTAAATTTACATAAGATCATATTACAAGTGTCTGAAGGTACTTGTCAAGGATAATTCAGTTCATATGGGCAGACTTTTAAACTCCAAGGGACATGCCATCCAGTCTACCCCTGGTTGGAATTTTACATCTGCGTGGAAAACATATTTAAAGTTTCAAGAAGCTGTTAGATTTATCATTATGATGCATTTGTTGTTCCACAAATACCCAAAACATTCCTTTATTCTGGATAATTTTTTTCTATGTAGATCTATGACACAAAAATAAATTTTGTCAATTAACTGTTTATCCTTCTTTACTTTTAATTTGTATTAAAGTTACAGTTAGTAGTATGTTTTAAAAAAAATTGGTTTCCTGTCGTTTGAAGTGAAATGAACTGAAGTAAAATAATTTACATGCATTGTATTTGACAAAATCAATGCTTAATCAGTTAGATACAATGTTTTCTGCAGGTTCTGCAGTATATCACAGGCCTGATACTGTCTTCTGTTACAGCATTTTTTACGTTTTACAATTAGTTGTGGTTGAGGGGCTTTCCAGTATTCTCTGTGTGTACTTAACTTTTTCAATACATCGATCTGAGTATATTGTGTTCTTTGATGAATAGAAGATTTAGTTTTCAAGTAAACTTTCTTAGGTACTGTAATAGTTTCTAATTATTTCCAGATTTTTTAGGAAGTCTCCATAAGAGGTACTGCAGGAAAAATTGAGTGATGTTATCCCATAGGATTTCTTTAAGTTTTTATAAGTAAAGCTTAGCAGATGTCACTTGGATTTTTCTGTGCCTTATATGTCAATAGAAAATGTTTTATAAATTGAGAAACTTTATGTAAAAAATAATGTTTCTCAGTATTTAAGTGCTTTCTAACTTGAAGCACTGGTAAGCTAACACATGCTTAATAAATCATTTTTACTCTCATTGAAACCTAAAAATGTATAAGTAATATAAAGTAATAGGCTTGCAAGTCTCTTAGTTTAGTATCTATATATGAATTACTAACATGCATTATTTTGTGGTTTTGTTTAACTTTATTCTTTTCTAAATACTTCATAGACTTAAAGAAAAAGGATTTTAGTAACTTCACTGATATGATCAAGGCATAACCCAGGCCTTCTAAAGACAACACTTAAAAAAGAACCACAACTAAAGAACAGTCTTCCTTTTTCAAATTATTTGGCCTTTGAACATTTAAATTTTTCATTTTTCCTCCAATTTGATATAGTTTAGTCAAATGGTACAAAGAAGAAAAAGATTTACTTTTCTTCTTCTAAACCTAAGATTGAGGTACAAAGACATAAATAAGAGAATATAGAGACTTATTAAAGCATATTCATTCATGAGTACTCAGTATTGAAAGAATTTTTCATGTGTAAGGAGATTATAAATACAAGAAAACTAAGAATAGACTAGATTTTTTTCCATTGTTTTTGGAAGTATTATGAAATCCTAATTATCATGATGAAATTATGTCACATTTAATTCAGTAGTTAATTACTAGTATTTAGTGACTACTTTTTTTAGCATTGTGGTAGTAACTAAAGACTTAATGAAACATTCTTCCGTTTCTCAAGGAATCTAGTGTTATCTAGGAAACTTGCAAGTTATGCAGCTGAATTGAAATCAATGAAGAACAATAAAAAACTATGATGTGATATTTTAAATTGAATATAAACCAAGCACAAGTACAAGTTCTACTTTTTTGTATATTTTCTTCATTTTGTCCTATGTATATTTCAACATACTTTATTTTTATTTAACTATCATGTAAGAAATAGTTTTCTGTGTCATTTTCTTTTTCAAATTTCTGAACTACTATGGTTCAGAAATTTGATCCTATGTATCAGCAATAAGATTTTCATGGAAGGCTTTATTGAGATGGACTAAAGATGAGCCCTGAAGGTAGAAGGCTTTCAATTCAGCTTAATCAGACAAGGAGATTCAGACTGAAGAAATAGTCTAAGCAAAGATCTGGAGAGGAATGAACCAGTTACATGCTTATGACAGTGACCAGCCTCATTCACAGCACATCAGAAATTAAGTAGCCAGTCAATATATTTATTTGCTTATCCTAGGGTATTACCCATTTCCAGGCAATGCATAATTCAATACCTTCCTCAAGAATGTTTTAATATAAAATATTGTGGTGTGTTAATAGCATAGAATTAAAGCTGGTTAGAAATTTCTCACTCTTAAACAGTATTAGATAGTCCATGGTCATTGCCTTTACAGATTCTGCCTCTGTTTTTAGAAGAAAAACCACTCTTTATTCTTGAGTATCTAAGAAATCCTTGCCTTTTTCTCTGGACAATGGCTGGCCCTAACTCGTAACCTGTGGTATAATGTCATCTCCAAGTTAAAGGGGCAAATTTAAATTAGGCATTTAAATTTTCTTTGGAGTGGCTATTATCATCTTTCTTGCCACAAAAGTTTGTAATATGTCCTAAAGTATAAATAAAAGTTAAATAGGAGGTCGACAATGGTGAGACATAAAGATTATAGTCAACTTGGATTATAAAAAAGATTTTAAATTATGAGAAAATGTGGAAAAAATTACATACTAAAAATGTAGACATTTTGAAGGAAAAAGAAAAAGTATATTAATAGGAAATAATTAGAAAAATTCTATTTACTATATCTTGGGGAGAATGACTACAGAACAATTTGCAGCTGGAGGACAGACTCAATCTCTGTTATCTATTCAATTATTTATAGCATTTTTGGATGAAAAATCTAATCAAAGATTTGAAGAGCATATAATGCAAATTACTTTTGATTGTTTCCATGAAGTCTGTTATTGTTGGTTTCTTTTAACTCCTAGAGAAGTTAGCAAGTACAATGAATTTTGAGTCAGTCACTTTTATATTATAAAATATTTTTTCTATGTTAACTGTAATACATGTCATACTTACACATGATGTAATACTTGTATATAACACTTAGCATATATCCAGCCCAAATTATAAATGGTCATAGAAAATGATAAAAGTTCCGAGCTCACCTGTTAGAAATGGTAAAATAAAAAAGAGAAATGACAGTCCTTTATTCTCATGTCTGACTTCTCATAATTCTAATAAAATTGAGACAAAAAACAATCAGTAAGCCTTGGCCAGCTGTGGGATTATCCTGAAGAGTGCTATAACGTCTGTGACAGAGGAGAAGGAATGTATTAATAGAATATTCAGCGGTACAGATTTCCTGGAGCATTGACAATAAGCCCACCTCCCTGACCTAAAACTTCTTTCCATAGTTTGCCACAAACTTTACTCCTTTCCCTTCTTCCCAGTTATTCTGGTTAGTTTGTTTTCTTCAATCTTTATTTTCTTATGTTTACATAGTATCAGTTCTTCAGGCACATTACAACAACTTTGAAAAACAGTGAAAACAATGTGTATGTATTTCACAGTCCTATCTCTATTTTACATTCTTTTCTTTCTTGGTACATTTTCTTCATTTTGTTATATGCATATTTCAACATACTTTATTTTTATTAGCTGTCAGGTAAGAAATAGTTTTCTGTGTCCTTTTTTATACTGCACATTTCCTAATGATTATTTTTTCTGTGGTTTTATTATTGTTTTTATATAATTATAGACTCACAAAAGTTGCAAAAATAGTAGAGTCCCATGTACCCTTCCCTCAGCTTCCTCCAGTAGTGACATCTTACATATAAGTGTACTAGAATATCAAAACCAGGAAATTGATATTAGTATAATACCGTTAATTCGATGACAGACATTATTCAGCTTTCTCTATTTTTTACATATGTTCATTTCTGTGCGTATACAGTTCACTACCATTTTATTCCAGATACTAATGCAACCAACACAGTTGTTACTGTTGCGTCTTAACCTTTTCAATTATTTCAAAGTCTTTTCTTTCATGAAGCTTTTCTGATTTATTATTATATCGTTCTAATTTTTCCATCATTCCCTTAGCCATTTGAAAGCATAAATCTGGATAGTAAATATAGGTAACTGTTTACATGTTTTAATTGGATGCTCCTTTTTTCAATTTTTTTTTTATTTTAACAGATTTGGGGGGTACAAGTTGACTTCCATTATGTGTGTATATACTGTATAGTGGTAGAGTCTGGGCTTTTGGTATACCCATCACCCGAGTAGTGTACATTGTACCCCATAGATAATTTTTCTTCCCTTACTGCCCCCCACCCTCCTCCCTGTAAGTGTCCAATGTCCATCATACCACTCTATGTGTCCTTGTGTGGGCATAGTTTAGCTCCCACTTACATAGGAGAACATGCAGCATTTATTTTTCCTGAGTTACTTCACTTAGGATGGTGGCCTCCAGTTCCATCCAAGTTGCTGCATAAGCCATTATTTCATTCTTTCTTATCGCTGAGTAGTACTCCATGGTGTATATATAATATATACCACATTTTCTTAATCTACTCATGAGTTGATGGTCTCTTAGGTTGATTCCATATCTTTGCAATTGTGAATCATGCTGTGATCAACATACAAATATAGGTATATTTTTAATATAATGATTTCTTTTCCTCTGGGTAGATACCCAGTAGTGGAATTGCAGGATCAAATGGTAGATCTACTTTTAATTGTTTGAGAAATGTCCATACTGGTCTCAACAGAGGTTGTACTAATTTACATTCCCACCAACAATGTATAAGTGCTCCCTTTTCACTGCATCCAAGCCAACATCTATTGTCTTTTGACTTTTTAATAATGGCCATTCTGACTGGAGTAAGATGATATCACATTGTGGTTTTAATTTGCATTTTCCTGATGATTAGAGATGTTGAGTGTTTTTTCATATGTTTGTTGGCCATTTCTATACCTTCTTTTGAAAAATGGCTGTTTATGTCATTAGCCCACTTTTAAGGGGATTATTTGTTTTTTTCTTGCAGAATTATTTGAGTTCCTTGTAGATTCTGGATATTAGTTCTTTGTCAGACACATAGTTTGTGAATATTTTCTCACATTCTATAGGTTGTCTATTTACTCTTTTGATTACTTCTTTTTTTATTTTTATTTCAGAATATTGCAGGAGTACAAATGTTTTGGTTATGTGAATTGCTTTTGTACCATTTGAGTCAAAGTTATAAGTGTGCTCATCATCCAGATAGCGTGCATTGTAGCCATTAGGTGTGAATTTACCCATCCCCTCCCGCCTCCCCCCTGCTTGATTTCCGATGAATGTTATTTCCATATGTGCACATAAGTGTTGATCGATCAATTCCAATTTAATGGTGAGTACATGTGGTGTTTGTTTTTCCATTCTTGTGATACTTCACTTAGAATAATGGTTTCTAGTTCCATCCAGGTTAATACAAGAGACCCCAAAAGCAAGTGCAATAAAAACAAAAATAGACAAATGGGACTTAATTAAACTAAAAAGGTTCTGCACAGCAAAAGAAATAATCAAAAGAGTTTTGATCCATCACATTGCAGTTTACTTTAGAATAATCCTCATGTCCAGTGTTTCCTCTCTTTTTGAAGCATTCTATTCAGCCAGCAGAGAAAATGAATATTGTATATTCTCATCGATATATTTAATTAACATTTATGAAGAGCATTTTAAATTATAGATTGTTTATTTAAGACAATCCAAAAGGAAAGACTACTCAAGGATGACACAAAGCTTTAAAGTCTTCCAGGGTCACTTTATAGATATCATTAATTTCACTTGAGCTACAAATTTGCACTATACTAAAGTTGATTTTATTTTTCTATTGCCAGAGATGCCATTTTGCTCATCACTATGTCATCCACACCTAATACAAGTGTCCAGCACATAGGATAGGTATTTAATAATGAATTATTGTGTTAGTTCATGAATAAAAAGGAATGTATTGTCTGACTTGATTTATTTTTATTGTAGTAAAATATATATAACATAAAATGTGCCATTTTCACCCTTTTAAGTGTATACTTCAGTGGCATTAATTAAATTCACAATGTTATGCAACCTATCAGCACTACAGTTGACTCTTGAACAATATGAAGGTTAGAGGGCCGACCCCACACACAGTTGAAAATCCATGTACAACTTTTAACTCCCCTAAAACTTAACTATTAATAGCCTGCTGTTGATCCAAAGCCTTACTGATAACATAAACAGTTGATTAATATGTATTTTATATGTATCATATACTGTATATATCATATACTGTATGCTTACAATAAATTAAGCTAGAAAAAAGAAAATATTATTAGGAAAATCATAAAGAAGAGAAAATATACTTACTATTTATTAAGTGGAAGCAGATTATCATAAAGGTCTTCTTCCTCATCGTCTTTACTTCCTATGGAGGAAGAGGAAGAAGGGATTGGTCTTGCTGTCTCTCAGGGGTGGCAGAGGCAGAAGAAAATCCTTTTATAAGTGGACTTGCACAATTCAAACCCATGTTGTTCAAGTTATTTCCAAACCCATGTTATTTCCAAAAATTTTCAATACTCCGTGTACAAACTCTATATCCATTAAGCAATAATTCCCCATTTCTCTCCTCCCAGCCCTTGGGACCTCTAATCCACTTTTTCTCTATGAATTTGCCTATTCTAGATATTTCATATAAGTGGAATCATATATTATTTGTCTTTGTGCCTGGCTCATTTCTCTTAATGTAATGTTTCCAAGGTTCATCCACATTATAACATAAATCAGAACTTCATTCCTTTTATACTGGAATCATATTTCATTGTGTGTACATTACCACATTTTGTTTATCCATTCACCTTTTGATGAACACTTAGGTCATTTCTACCTTTTGGATATTACAATGAATAATGCTGCTATGAACATTGGCATACAAGTATCTGTTTGAGTTCCCGTTCTCAATTCTTCTGGGCATATACTTAGGAGTGGAATTGCTGGGTCATATGGTAATCCTATGTTTAACTTTTTGAGGAACCACCAAACTGTTTTTCACAATGGCTTTAAAAACCATTCTGTATTCCCATGAGGAATGCACAAGGGTTCCAATTTCTCTACATCTTCTCCAACACTTGTTATATTTTGTGGGTTTTTTTTGTTTTGATTTGTTTTGTATTTTTAATTACAGCCATCCTATTGAATGTGAAGTGGTATCTCATTGTGATTGTGATTTGCATTTCCCTAATAACTAATAATGCTGAGCATCTGTTTTTTGCACGCATTGGCCACTTGTATGTCTTCTTTGGAGCAATGCCTGTGCCCATTTTTTAATTTGGTTGGGTTTTTTTTTGTTGTTGTTGAGTTGTAGGTATTCTTTCTATATTCTGGATGTTAAACCCTTAACAGATATATACCATGCAAATATTTTTTCTCATTATGTGGATTGTCTTTTCATTCTCTTGATAGTGTTTAGATATACAAAAGTTTTTAATTTTAATAATGTTCTATTTATTTTTTATTCTTGTTGCCTATACTTTTGGTATCAGACTTATGAAACCATAGCCCAAACAAAGCTCATGCAGATTTGCTCCTGTATTGTCTTCTAATAGTTTTATAGTTTTAGCTCTTAAATTTGGGTCTTTGATCCACTTTGAGTTAGTTTTTTTATGTGGTAGAGATTCAACTTCATTCTTTTGCGTTTGGATATCTGGTTTCCCCAGTACCATTTCCTGAAGAGACTGTTTTATTCCCATTGAAGTGGTCTTGGCACCCTAATGCCATTCATTCAATTGAATATAGATACCAAAAATAATTTTTAATGGAAAAGTTGTTTTTACACATTTAACATTTAACAATTTTAGAATAAGGTTAAAAAATTTCTTTTAACCTTGTAATATTCTAAAATTGTTTTGTAAAGTAAAAAAAAACCTTATAATTTAGGTAAGATTTCTCCCTTACCTCATATTCTCACCATCCAGGAGTAATGACTATTAAGCATTTAATATGTATCCTTTCAAACTATTTCTGCACATAAATGCAAAATTAATTTTTCTTGTTAGTATAAGTAAAAATTGGTTTTATGGCATAGTTTACAAATTGCATTTTCCCATGATTAATAGTCTAAACCAGAACCGTCCAATAGCAATATAATGTGAACCACATATAATTTTATGTTTTCTAATGTCACATTTAATAAGGTAAAAAAGAAATGTGTGAGATTAATTTTAATAATA
Organism: Daubentonia madagascariensis; assembly: GCA_023783475.1. Classification (NCBI taxonomy): domain Eukaryota; kingdom Metazoa; phylum Chordata; class Mammalia; order Primates; family Daubentoniidae; genus Daubentonia; species Daubentonia madagascariensis. The sequence goes on from JAKFHU010002220.1 coordinate 7,964,647, forward strand.
TATTCTAACTCAATTATCATTTCTACATGTAATCGATATAAAAAATAATCAATGAGATGTTATATATGCATTCCTTGTTTTTGTACTAAGTCTTCAAAATCAGGTATATATTTTATAATTAGAATACAAGTCAGTTTACACTAACCAGATTTAAAGTGCTTGTGGCCATATGTGGCTAGTAGATGCCATATTGATCAGCACAGCTCTACATTTTATATATGAATATCTGTACTTTTCTTTTTTTAATGTTAATGTAATCCAAAAGTAGAACAACCTGTTCCAGAAGCCCAGAATGTAGTAGGTCTTCAAACAAAGATTAGCTACTTTTGTGTCAAAGATTCTTGAACTTAAGTTAAAAATAATGATCTCTAAATTTCTGTGTAAGACTAAAATTTTTATACTTGCTTACACACCAATTGCTACATATTATTCATGAATAAATATGAAATATTTAATGTAACTTCTAAATCTTAAACTATACATTTGAATGTGACAGACACTAACTTTTTAACAGCTCAAACCTAGCATATAAATATGTATGTTGTATTTATTCATAGTTATAGAATATGCTGTCATTAAAAATAATCTCTTGTAAAACAATCTGGACTTTTTTATTATAAACACAAACACAACTGCATACATATGTTCATTTTATAATAATAAAAAATATTAAATTTATTAACATAATTTAATGATCTGCTAAAATCCTGGGAATCCTCCTTGTGTTTACAAGATAAACCAACTTTTCTTTTAGTAACCGACTAGATATATTTCCTTATTGCCTAATGGTTTTTCTGTGGTTCACATATATAGCAATAATCTTCTCTTTGAAATGATCATTGATTATTCATTTCTCACATTCAGTTTTCCTGTAATATTTTTAGTAAGATGTTCATAAAAATAAGGAATGAAAATGAAAAAAGGTACTTTAAATACTTTTCATATATATTTTCACTAGTTTATGTTTTGCATACATTGAAAAAATTACTCATTCCTGTTTTTTTCACTCTACATAGTATTTTTTCATTTCAGTCCTTGTACTTATTAATGTCTCTAACTTATGCACAGAACTTATAAGCATTGCACTTACAATGAAAATGTTAAGGAACTTTCTTAGTCACAGTTAATGACAAGTAGACATTAAGGATATAGGAAATATAAAATCAATTCTGTTGTTCTAGAAGACTTAAGATCTCAATTTACCCTGCCATTTTTCCCTTAAAATATTTTTCATATTTTCAGAAATTTAAAGATGGATTGAATCTCTAAGGACATTACATTGGTTTATTTAATTGTACACAAAGAAGAGGAAATGAGAAATGTACATTGAGCTGACATAGATGAGGAGAAACTGATGGGGAGGAAAAATTATGTTCTGGGTCTGAGATTTCTTCTACTAAGTCATTTCACTACCATAAAGTGATTATGAAGAGAACATAGGGATTTCATCGTCATCCTTCTGGAACTTATTTGTCTTCAAAGTGTTTAGTTTCAAAGGGTCTTTAACACAAGATCCAGTTCCCTGAAAAAGTCCTTCATCTTGAGGAAATTTTATGCATCCATGTAGAAGAGTTTAAAAAATTGTCACAAAACTGTCTAAAGACTTGGCAGCTCTCTGCAGGCATTCAAACCCAAAGTTAAAAATGTTTCCCCGTGAAGATAAAAATTTGATGCCTTTTAATTTACACCTTTTCGTATGGTGGTTCATTTTTTTTCAGTAGCAGAGTGAATATATGTGTATGTATGTGTGTTTTCTCAAATGGCAAAAAACTTTCTGGAATAACTTTTAAGATAAGACTTTAAAATATACTTTTTTCCCATCATTGCCAAGAGCTTGTCCTTGTTGAAATGACAGTAAATTATTCTTATCCCTTTGCATGCATTCTCATGTATCCATTTTCCTTGTTTTAAGCGTTTTCTCTAAGTCTATATGTCATGGAGAATTGTTGGAGTGCTAGGACAGGGAGGGATTGAAGTTTTCTTCCATGTCCACCTGTATCCCATTTTTTGGTTCTCAAGGTAGTTTAATACCTCAGCAACTACAGCAAACAAATACTCTTTTCCTTCTCTGTGCTGTGTACTTTTCTTGTCACAAAGTTTTGTATATCTCTCCTTTTAATATTTTATCTAAGTATTCTTTTGAAACACCTGGAATCAGTTACATAGTAATATGCATTTAAGAAAAACTTTGAAATTACAAAACAAATGTGCATCAGTGTAAAAGAATATAATCATTGCCTAACCAAATGTGTCACACACATTTTTACACATTCTAATTAACACTTTTAGTCTTATGAAAATACCATTTATGGGAATGAAATGCTACAAAGGACCTTAGGGATGGCCTTAATTTAGAGTTGTGGTTACTCCATTAATTATGATGTAATTATGATGCAGTAGTGTACTATTTTGCAAATGAGTAGGAAGTTTAAATAGTTGAACAATTAGAAGGAAAATATGCACATCACTTCTTGACAACTAAATTACTTCATGCTGGCAAGTTAGGTACTTTGAGATTTCTATGTGCGCAGTCTCGTTGAGAGAGAGAAGTGACCTAAGTCAGTGGTTCTCAACACTGACTTCACATTAAAATCACTTGGGAGCTTTAAAATAATCCTGATGCCTGGGCCCTATCCTTAGGGATTATTCTGATATGATTGGTATTTTAACAACTCTTCTGTTGATGTTTTTGTTCAGCCAGAATTGTGAACCACAGACTTAAATGATACCATAGATTGGGAGGATTAAATACAGTTCAACAACAAAAGTAACACTGAATATGTACAGTATGCCAGACACTTGCTACTTAGTAGGTACACATAATTAAATAAAGTAAGATTCTTCTTTCTCTTTTTTTCCTTGCCAACTGCAGATTTGAAGAAGGACCCTTCCTTCTATTAAGTAGTTTATCATCTAATGGGGAGGCAAATGCATAAATAAATCACTACAAGATATAAATAATTCTATTTCAGAGGCAATGTTCTATAATAAAAATAGTATTAAGTAGTGAGAAAATAAAAATCTAGGATTTATGTGATTTTCTATTTTCAGATGTTTTAAATTATTATTTCTTTTATATGCTTTAAGATTTATTACTTTCTCAGCATAAACTCTTGTTATACTATTGCCCTTTTCCGTACGAATAAGGTCTGAAAACTCATCTAAAGCTTGGGGTAACCAAAGAAGAAAGTACCATATGTTATACTTTTCTTCTAGGATCCTTTTTCCTTCTTGTTCCATTTTTTTCTTTACACTTAATGCGTTTTTGTTTACTACTCAATACTGTGTACTATTTTTTACCTAGGATATAAATGGATTGGACTTTTCAACTAAAGTCCAACATGTAATGTATATCGTGAGTCCTAGTATATTCCCTGCCTGAGACTTAATATCTCATACCCCAATTTGAAAAAGAGAAACTTTAAACCCTTTCTTCACAGAAGACAATTGGTAACATTTTTGTGACCTTACACATTGTTAATAGTAGTTAATAGTTGTTAATAGACATTGACTTGATAAATTGAAATTATGCAAATTGGGAATTATAGTTGATGAGGAATTTTGAAAACCTTTGAAAACTGAATTATACTCTCTTAATATTAGGTGGAATCCACTCTGGCCATTACTTAGGTCAAGGCCTGCAAAACTGCTCTTGTGCTCCCAGCCATATCATGTCAATGCATAACCCAGTAGCATGTGTGGCAAAAAAGAAGATATTCGTATTTGACAAGTAAATCACTAATATAATCTAGAAAAAAGGCACTAGGGATTAAAAATTTTGTACATAAGGATTTTTTTCCTATGCTTTCCATCCAATATTACTAAACTTCTAGAACTGAACTCTTGTTGTCTTATTATGTATGCCAGAGTCACTGTGAAAATTGTATCATGTGTTTCTTCTGGCCCTATCATCATTACAGATGAATAAAACATGGCTCTTCCTTGTAAAAATACAATACTTAAAATCTAATCATGTAACGTACACATAAAACACATAAAGAGTAAACTGAGGTTACAGAGACATATGGAAAATACTTTTTTTTTTTTTTTTTTTGAGACAGGATCTTGCTCTGTCACTTAGGCTGGAGTACAGTGGCATCATCATCATAGCTCACTGCAACCTCTAACTCTTGGGCTTAAGTGATCCTCCTGCCTCAGCCTCCTGAGTAGCTGGGACTACAGGTGTGAGCCACCACACCTGACCTGGAAAATACTATTAAGCTAGCGAGTGTTAAATTTTAAAAAAAATTTATTTCAGCTTATGTTATTTTAACATCGTATGTCAAATAAGTATTTGATGTCTACCTATGTCCAGGGACAGGAGAGCAGGAAAAATAGAGAGAAAGATGGATAGAAGACTTACATTTATTGCCAGGGCAGTGGGGAGAACAGAAAATATCTTCTCTACCTTAAAAAAAAATTATTTCTTCTGGATCAGATATGGGAAGAAAGTCTCCACTTTTCTAAGCATGTTCCCACTACAGTTATATCACAATTTTGGAGTGCATTGTAAATATAATTTGTAACTGAACTATCCACCATTTTCTTTCTGAAACAACTCTTTTCTTTTAGAGTGAATTACTTTTTTGCTCTTTATTTGTTGGCTAAGTTTTTGATATGCCTATCACTAAATTTTCCCCAAACTTTCCAACAGAACTAAAAACCAACTCTAAATCTAGTGTACGTCTGGTATTGTCTCAGTGTCAGCTTAACTTATGTTGTGGCACTTCCCTTCATCATTACTTGGAGAATTCCCATTACCTCTCTCCTGTGTCAGTCTGCTGTTTCTTAGATATATGTCTACCTCTTTTTTGATTTCTTCCCTTGTAGTAATGTTTAGGGTTGGTCACATGTATTTCATTCTTTCTCTTCTTTTGAGCACTTGGTGGGTTTGCACTCCCCTGCTCCAGTCAGCTTGGGCTTGGTCATGTGACTTTCCCTGGCCAGTGAATGTGAGCAGAAGTGACGTGTTACTTTTGGGCAAAAGCTACAAGAGCCAGTGCATGCTTAAACGTGTTCTCTTTCCCTTCATCTTGGCTGCCAGCAGTGTTCCAGATGATGGCTATATTGTCAGTCGGGCTCCCAGAGTGAGGTTGATGATGATGTAGGGTGGAACGCAGCAATGGACACAGAACTTTAGCAAGAAATAAACCTTTGTTTTTTAAGCCCCTGAGATTTGGACACTGTCACAACATCATCGTGTCTCTTCTGTTTAATGTGTTCCCTCATTTTGGCAGATGACACCATGAGTAAGTGCTTGAACAAGAATGGATGAAAAATAAATTTTTGTGTATGTCTGAAAATGTGATTGTTCTGTCCTCAAATTTTACTGATAGTTTGGCTGCATAGTGTGTTCTAAGTATTATGCTCCTCATAATTTTGAAGGCATTGTTTTCTTCTGTCTTCCAGTTTTACTATTCTTTGTATAAACTTTTATTTGTTTTTCCTATAAGCCTTTTCCTTAACCCTGGTGATCTAAAATTTTATGATGATATGTTTTGCTGGGAATTTTATGTCATATATTTAATTCCCAGAAAAAAAATTAAATATCTTTGATAATTTCCTATCTTTCTTGTTCCTTATTCACTCCTTCTAAAATTCCTACACAACGGATACTAGCCTTTCAAAGGAAGATCCTCTAATTTTCTTATCTTGTTTATTTTCCATCTCTGTCTTTTTGTTGCATGTCATTATCTTATTCTATTTCCCAGGAGACATTTTCATCTTTTGTTAATGTCTGCAGTATTTTCATATGTCTCAATTACATTACTATAATTTTTTCTTCTGTGCTTAATTGTCTCTCATTTTCTAGGTTTCATACCCCTCCCCAAGCCTTACCTCCATTACCCTTTTTCTATTGGTTTGGTCTGTGTCTTTCATGTCAGGTTGTCAACAGGACTATAGGTGATGACTTTGAAAATAATATTTGTGACTAAAGGGTCTTTTATCTTTCTGTTTTACTGAGCCAATGTATATAGCTGGATCGTTTTCTTTTGAATAATGCTATAATATTCTGCTTCAGTTCTTAAGTTTTGGTAGATCTTTTTCTGTCCCTTTCAAATACTTTTTCTAATCTTAAAAATGTGAATGCTTCCCAAGATTCAGTCTTTGATCCTCTTTTTGTTTATTCTTTGTAGGAGACTTTTGTCTGATGCTGTGCCTTAATATTTCTATGTAAATAATTCCAAATTCCATATTCCTTTTTGATTACCATTGTCACTGGAAATCCAACAAATGCACACTGAAGACAGCATTGCTTGTGATTTCCCCAGATGTGTGCCCTTCTTCAGCATTTTCATAAACGCATTACCATTCTCCCAATCATCCACATTGAAAACTTAGTGACTTTTTTGATTCCACTCCTCTACTTCAGCCCTTAAATCCAGATTCTCATCCAGTCTTGGAATCTTTTCTTTGTAAATCTCTCTTATTTTGTATTCCCCGTTTGAAATGCTCATTAAGGGTACTATTGTCTCTCTTCTGGAAAGGCATATAAAACAATCCCCTACTTTTTCATCTTGCTCAAAAATGACAAATTATTCTTCTAAAACACTAATTTCTTGAATAAAGTCTTAGGTTTCTCTCCCTTTAAACTCTAATGCCCTTAGCTTAGCTCAGGCTGCTCCTGTTCCTCTATCAAAGGTTGTAAATTAGCATCTCATGGTCTGAATGCAGATTGCAGATAATTTTAGTTTGATCTGAACAGAATTTTTTAAGCATTTTATTCTATTAATATGATTTTTTAGAGAAGGTATATTTTGGGATGCACATGTAATACTTGGATATGTACTCTGAAATATCTTACTGAAAATCCTACTCATATTAGTAGTTTATGCTGATTGGAGAGCCTTAGTGTAAAAACAGTATCATGGAAAATCATGTTTAAGAAGTTGTTTGTAAGAATCTATTCTTAAATTGGCATGATTCTACTTGCATAAGAATCAGTTTTCTCTTTAAGTTAATATCATAATAAATATCAAGTATTCCTGAGAAGTTTGCACATTTACAACTTTAATTTCTTATATGATATAATTCACTCTTTGTAATAAATACAGGATATATAATGGGAATATTTAAAATGATTGTAGTAAGACATTTTGTTAAAATGTAGGAAAAGGAGTTCCCTGTAATTGTTTTCGACAGAAATGATTTGAAAGTTTAAATAAAGTCTGTAAGATGGAATAGCAATATTGTCATTTGGATAAATTTTAGTTAAAGCTTATGGTGGCTAGAACCCAGTGGCTTTGCACTATCCCCTGGCTACCATATCTTTTTTCCAAGTTGTTGATACTCTCTCCTTGGGAGATTAAGGATTTGTTCTCCTATAATTCGTCACACATTTACTTAAGGCAGAGAAGATTTACACACCCAAGTACCTACTTTGGGGGACCACATTTACTCCCAGCATGTGTGCAGAGCCTGAAAAGGGAATGTGATCAGGAGTAGAGTGAAGGGTTCACATGGAAACTGTGTTTTTTGTGAAGCTGAATTTGTGTACAGGGCAGCTGACCAACTCCATGTAGTCAACATGTTATTTATTAGGAAAATCATGGAGGTGGGAATCTATAGATGAGTGGCATGAGTGATCAATAAGAATTTTTTATTAAAATGTATTAGGGTACTTAAGGGAGTATTTATTTATAGAACTATTGGAAGGGGTATGATTTTCAATCCAAAAAACTGCTATTTATGAGCTACATTTTTTAAAAAGTTGAAATAACTAGAATAAACCAAAAACAAAAAAAATGTAAATCGTATTCTAGATATGCCATAGGGAGAGTAAAAAATAAGCAATATGCTTTTCTAATTAAAAACACAATGTGATAATCACTTATATTTATAATGATGACCCTGACCTCTAGGACTTCCAGATTCACAAATATACTCTAACCTGAATTAGCAAAGAGAAATTACATAGTTATCTAAATATTACATATTTAGCTGTAGGTTTACTATTAAGTATTTTTTTAAGTTCAAAAAATTTTATTTGTAACTTTTTTTCTATGTAGGTTTCCATAATTTAGAATGTACATATAACTAGAACATTTCAATTCCAAGTCAATCTGAATACATTGTTCATATTTCTAATTTTCATTTTATAATCTCAATGGAAAATCTCTATATTAGGAACTAAAGTTTTCTATCCCAACTATTTTTAGTCCTTGTATAGTCACATTAGATCTCTTTTGGAAATTTTCTGGTTATTTCAAAGAACCTTCTAAACTAAGTGATACAGGGATACTTTTTTAAAATTTGATTTCTTACAAAATAACATTTTTAATAAAAATTTTTAAAGACATTTCGAAAAATATAATGTGGAAGTTACTAACAACATCAATAAGATCCTTAAATCAGATGTACTTTCATTAAATGTTCATTTTTCTTACATTTGGTTTGGTTTCTCCTTTTAGGAATGGCAAAATTCTATTCAGAAGAATGCAGGACTTGCATTTATTGAACTCATCAATGAAGGAAGGTAATTAATTTTACAATTTTTGGATAACTAGTCAGTGTTCATTTATTGCACTGAGCAACTGTTCTTTCCTACCATCTGTTCCAAAGAAGAAATATCTTTTAGTTAAATAATTTATCACACAGGTATTTAAACTTTAAATTAACAAAGTTTAAAATGTTAAACATATTTATTTTTTGGATAAAAAAGCATGTATGAAATAAAGGGACAAACTTTATAAGGTTTTTGTGAGATTTGAGCCACATCTTACTGAGTAGTAAAGTTGTTTTACACAGATCAAGTGAACCCAATCTGCAGTCCCATCTGCCACTCCATCTGTTTTCAGGGCAATTCTCAGTGTTTACTCCCTCAGCCTCTCATCAGTTCATGTGAAACAGTTTTATGTGAACATGTCGTGCATTCAGTATCCAACTGAAAATGTGAAGGATGTTAAATACAGGAAGTATAACAGTCTTGGTTAGGAATTTATATATACCATTGTTAAAACAATAAGTGAAATTATGTTTGAGCCCATTATCACATTTATCACTTCGTGATAAATTGTTGTTAACTATGATTTTTGTAAAGCATTATTGGCAGTGGACACATTAAGACACATGTAACTGTCACCATTTGACATGTATAGCTTCTGTCAGCCCAAGACCTGCATCCTTTACAACTTTAATTTCTTATATGATATAATTCACTCTGGAAAATAATTACTGAATATTTGGAATAACCTATTTATTTCATATTTGAAGCCAACTTTAATTAGATTCATAAGGAAATATGCTTACTGTATGTAAAATTTATCTTTTTCAAGGGGAAGGTCATGAAAGAATATTCCTTGAAAATTAGTTTATATATGGTATAGAAACTCAATTTTTAAAAATTAAGTTAAATGTTAGTATTATTCATTTCTTTTCCATCATTGTATTATATTCTGAGAAATAATCTCTGTTTTTATAACAATTCATCTTAATATGTGTTTCTCATTTTGATATTCCGTGACCTAATCATTTTTAGTCATAATAATACAGGTATAAAATTTAAAATAAGCTTTGCATTCACTGCAATACAAAAGAAGCAGGAAAATATTAATTTTCTTTTATAACACAAATAGTATTTTTCATAATAGCACTCACTATTTCTTACAAAATTTCATTGTGATAAGAATTGGTAATAAGTCTTATCCATTTTCAAGTGATGAAAAAATAGAAAAAAATATTTGCCAAGTCTTATCATTGTCATGTCACTTTCAGAAATAACTCTCAATTCACATATGTGCTAATTGTTTATTTCAACTGTAAAAAATTATTTTTTTTTACTGAAGTAAAAAAATGTATATATTTTACCATCGGTAACTCTCCTAAGAGTTACAGAATTGAACCTCCAGAACTTAAATTAAGATTTATAGTTATTGGGTTAGAAAAGGGAGTAGGGAAATTTGCTAATGTCAGAGGTTTTAAGCCTCTGATGTGGTTTTATTGTTTGGTGATAGACTTTGGTATTTGTTTCATATCAGGAAAGGAGTCAGAAATATAGAAAGTAGTTATAATTTTTAAAAATTTTAATCTATGAAACTCTCTAAAATACTCTCCATAATACTCTTTTTGCCATCCTAAATTTGTGTTTCCACACTTCATAGCAATTGTTCCTCCAAATAAAAATGATTTTGGATTAAGAATTCAGATATGAATAGCTATAAATATATAAGAGCAAATAATGTATCCATGAGTTCAGAAAATACCTGTTCAGCACTTACTACATAACAAATACTATTATAAGAGCTAGGAATAGGGAAGTGAATGAGATATACGTGGTTCTGAATATTTTGGGAAATGCACATATTAGACAAGCACATATAATACAAGGGTGCTATGAAAAAGGTGATATAGGTATTGATGTAATCATACAGCAGAGTGAGTAACTTACCTAGTCAGGAGGGATGCATTCCACCAGGTGGTGGGGTTATCAGAGTTTTCAAAAAAGTACTTACCCAAAGGCAATGCTGTGTTAGAGATGATCAGGAGATAGCTAGTTGAAAAATACTAGAGGAATAAAATTGTGGGCAGAGGTAATTGTATGGTGCGGAGGCCTGGAAGCAAAAGATAGGAAGACATGTTGCTGGAGAGCTATTTTCAGTCAGCAGCTATTTAAGTGCATATTGTGTGCCAGGCCACAGAGAGGCAAGAATCATTGGCAAAAGTCATGCCATGAAGGGGTTGGTAAGTTGTGCTAAGGGTGCTGGGGAGTAATTGAAAAGGTTTAGGCATAGCCTGCAGTATGGTGAATAGATTTCAGGGGCTCAAGACTTGAACAGGGATACTGAGTTTTCAGTAATCCTATTTAAGAATATGGTGTCATGAACTAATAGTGGCTGTAAGGATGGAAGAAGTGAACAAATTTGAAGTGTCTTTTGGAAATTAAGTCAGTAGGACTGCTGATAGATTGAATGGAAGGAGGGGAAAGGAGGAATCAAGGATAATTTGATTTCCAGCTCTACTAATTAGATGGTTTATAGTGTAAGTATAGTTCACTTAGCTAGAACAGTACAGAAGGAGGGGCATAGGTTGGGTGAGAGAGTTTTTCACTTTTTGTTACACTGAACTTGTAGTACCTGTGAAATATCCAAGTGGAGATGTTGAATAGGCATCTAGGCATTTGAGTCTTGAGCTCTCCAAAGAGAGAGCTGGAATGGAGATTCAGATCTAGGAGTCTCCAGCTTGTGTGTGGTAAATTGTGGAAAAGGATACAGACGTGATGCTCAGGGAGAGTGTGTAGAATGAGTGGAGAATGTGGGGCCAAGCTTTTATTGCTGTTTCTGCTGGGAATCCTTCCCTGCACATCTTCACATGATTGGTTGTTTCTCGACTTTCAGTAATCAGCTCAAATGTCACCCTCTCACAGAGGCTGCCCTGACCATCTTGAGTTACCACACACAGAACATGACCCTGTTTTACCATTTAGTAACATCATCTCAAATGATCTGCTTTGTTTGCTTGTTTACATCTATCTCCCCCACTAAAGTATACTTTCCTTAATATCTTATTCATTGTCATATTTGCTGCTACATCCCTGTGTTCTGGAATAGTACCTAGCATGTAGTTATCAATTACAAATATTTATTGAAGGAATGAAGAAAAAAATGGTGACTAGAATGTTTGAGGAAGAATGAATGGTCAAGAAGAGGATTTTTAAGTTAGGATTAAAGGGACCACTAGGTTCAATGACAAGAGGGTCATGGTAATCTCATCCAAACTTCCAGTAGTGAGTACCTATGTGCTAAAGATGCTGCATGTAGACCCAGGCCCTACCCTATTGGAGTTTACAATCTGGTGGGGGCAACAGTCTTAGATTAAGTACATAAAGGTGTAATAAGTATGCCATGAGAGCAAATAACTGAGGGAGGTATCTTTTTAAAAAGTGATGATTTACCTAGAGTACTGGGGACAGAAGCTAGGTTGTTTTTAGTTGAAGAGTGGTTGGGAGGTGAAATACAGACAGCAAGTACTTCTTCTCTAAAGAAGTATGGCCAAGAAGGGGAAAGATAAGGTGGTTGCTGGAAGTGGATAGGGTTTAAATTTTGGGGGATGGGAGCATTTTTTAGAAAGAAGAACTTGGGTATTTTTAAATGCTGATGGAAAGAAGCAGTATTGTAGGAGGGAAAGAGTGCAATATTGACAAAGTATTCTCTGAGACAGGATGTGCCCTGAGGTAGAAGGATGGGCCTTTGTAGTAGAGCACTGAGAAAAGATGCAGGAAACTGGATCAGTGGCAGGATTCAGAGGAATTCTCTATGATGCCTTCTATTTTATCTCTGAATTGGCAAATAGGGTCATTTGCTGAGAATGGAAATTAGGGGAAGTGCATGTCATATTTGAGAAAAATGGAGAATAATGTGGAAAATATTGAAAATATCCATTGTAGAAAAACAGAGGGGAGAAAAGACTAAGGAAACCTCAGGGGCTTGCCGGGTGGTTTTGGGGAGCCAGTTGAGGTCGCTGTCTTGGATAGTGTAATGTTTTCCCCAGCATCCACAGTACAAAAGAAGATAGGCATTTGCTTTCAAACATTCTCTTAGTTTAATGAAAATAATCTCTTCACCGTGTACCAACCCCTGCCAACCGCTACTCCAGATTAGATGCCTTTCTGTGTTCTCCCAGCGCCTCCGTTTCCCTCTGGTTTAAGCTTACTATACCATAGTGTTAGTGCCTGTTTATTTGTAGGGTATTTTTTATTACTATTTACACAGTGCCTAATGTAATACTTAGCATACATATATTGTCCGTCCTGAGTTCAAATAACAGTTCTTCCATTGAAAAACTCTTAAACTCTCGGCAAGTAACGTAATCTCCGTCTGACATTTTTTTCACATCTGTAAAATTTTGTAGCTCTTTTCTTGCCCAGTTTCTCTGAAGGTTCAAAATAATATGTATAACATTGCAGCTGCTGTAATATAGGTGCCTAAAAACTAGAAGTGTTTGTTTTTGTTACTACGTATAATACATGTTTGGAATTTTGGCCCCCCCCCACCTTTAGTTTGGGTCATTCCTTTCAATCTAGATCTTTCTCTGTCACAAATTGGAACTGCGAGTTCTGGTTCAAAGAAGCGTCATACTTTGATGGTTGCGATGCAGTTACAGTACAGGCACATCACGCTATTCATCCGACTACTATTTGTGGATGCCTATTACGTGCTAAGCACAAATTAGATACTTTACACAAGCTTTTATGCCATTTGCACGGACAGGTAGCTTTTTTTTTAACTTTTGCAACTACTTTAAAATGAAACATTTAAAAAAACCCACTTTCTCTTGGTTGTTAGGATATCAGTCTTTAATTTGTCCTTATGGGAATGAAGATAAAAATCTTTAAGTGGAAATTGTTATAAATGTTTGTCCTACTTAACAGCTACACTCATAAATACAATTCATCAATCATAGCTGGAGAAAGCAATTGTGCAGTTGTCTACAATTAACAGGACAAAAACAGTTGATGAATGTGCAGCTGAATTAAAGTACTCCCCAGGACAGTCTGAAATTATAAACTGGATCATTTAAAGGAATCTAACAAAGGATCTTTATAATTAAAACAAAGCAAGGTTAATGAGATGTAAAATTGCCTATAATATCTTGGCAATAATATTGGAATTTAAATTATTAAAATATGAATTGTAGAATAAGGCAAATAAGAAAGACTTTAAAATTATGGAATTTGAATCATCTTTTGAAATAAATTAATCATTTGTCTAAAATAAACCTTTATCACTCTTTTAAAAGAATATAGTATTTAATTATTGAATATTCACAATAAAAAGCTGTAATGTATTCATGTTTAACACTGAATTTAACCTAAGATTCACAAGACTCTGATTTTTGTTTTGATCTTTAGAATGAGGGAAATATATAGCTTGCATTTCTTAGGTTTTTAAGATGAGAAGCCTATTGCATCCAAGTATAATTCTTTAGTGATTGTATGGCCCCAACTTGAATGTAGTCTTTAATTTAACAAATACTATTTAATATTTAAATTTGGTTGAGTGTGTTTCTCTTATGCCTTTAATTTGGCAAGAAATCATATTTTTTAAAAAACCAGTAACTTCCAAAGCTGTAAGATAAGAAACCGTTTTATTTCTTTCCTTTTTTTTTTTTTTTGTTTTTTTAAGACATGATCTCACTCTGTTGCCTGGGTTAGAGTGCAGTGGCGTCATCAGGTATCACTGCAACCTCAGACTCCTGGGCTTAAATGAGCCTCCTGCCTCAGCCACCTGAGTAGCTGGAACTACAGGCATGCGCCACCACACCTGGATAATTTTTTAAAAATTTTTGTAGAGACGGGGTCTTGCTATGTCGAGTCTGCTCTCAAACTCCTGTTGATGTTCTGGTTTAATTTTGAACCAAGAATCTCTGGAAGATCCTGAAAAACAGAAGTTCCTTCTCCATATTTCCTTTTTCTTACTACTCTTTCATTCATTTTATACATGGAATAAGTTATTAAACACACTGAGTTTTGTCAAAGAATGAGGTAAAAAAAATTGTGTGCTTTTCCAAAATTACTTGTGTAGATCTTAAACAATATTTCTGATTTATACACATAACCTTAGACATTGATGGTAAATAAAATGTTATTTATCTAAAAGTAAAATAATCAAGTCCCAATAAATAATGGTTAGATTTCAAGTAATAGCAAAATATATTTCAAAATTTAGTGATCATAAATTTTATTTGAATTACATTTTTAACCATGTTTAAAATATATCTGCATATGCATGTATACTGAGTTTTTTTTTCTTTTCTGAGAATAATTTTATTTATTTAAAATTTTTTAAATTTGTGTAGACTTATGGGGAACAAGTGCAGTTTTGTTACATGGATGTATTGCAAAGTAGTAAATTCTAGGCTTTTAGTGTACCCATCACCTGAACAGTGTACATTGTACCCAAAAGGTAATTTTTTATCCCCACCCCCCTCCAACCCTCCCACCTTTTGGAGTCACCAGTGTCTATTATAGCACTCTGTGTGTCCATGTGTACTCGTTGTTTAGCTCCCACTTATGTTAATAGCGTGCAGTGTGTGACTTTCTGTTTCTGAGTTATTTCACTTAGAATAATAGCCTCCAGTTCCATCCAACTTACTGCAAAGAACATTATTTCATCCTTTTTTTAATGGCTGAATAGTATTCATATACTATACTATTAAATATATATAGAGAGAGACTATAGTATATATGGAGAGAGACATATAGGTAGATAGACATATAGGTAGATATATCCATCTATATATGTATCCATATATATAGATATCCATATCTATATGTAGATGGATATATCTATCTACATAGATATATCTATATCTATATATTTGCTCTTAAAACTTCAAGCAATTAAAAAATACAAAGGAGAAAAGAAGTTATATTGTCCACAAATAACCATCTCTTGCAATACCAGGCTAGTCACCTCCCAGTATCTCTCTGATTCTCATATGCTACTTTTTCAATAACTGGATAAATAGGCGAACTTCTTAGAGTGATGAGGTTCTCTTTGTTGAGAGCAGTGGGGTGGGGAGCTGTCCCGAGGAGGTGAGGAAGGCTAGCTGTTCCCATAGGACAGCTGTGTGCAAATATACACACACACACAAACACCCACACCACATTTTCTTTATCTTTATCCAATCATCTGTTAATGGACATTTAGGTCAATTCCATGACTTTGCTATTGTGAATAGTACTGCAATAAACATACAAATGCAGGTATATTTTTTATATAATGATCTGTTTTCCTTTGGGTAGATATCCAGTAGTGGGATTGCTGAATTGAGTGGTAGTTCTATTTTGAGCTCTCCATACTGATTTCCATAGAGGTTGTACTAATTTACATTCCCATCAATAGTGTATAAGCATTCCTTTTTTCTTCTGAGAACGATTTTAAATATGCTTTCCTCCTGAGTACCATTATTTTATATTTGGTGTAAGTTAGGCAATATTTCATAAAACACTCATAGTTAGTTATATTAAGAAACATACCATTAAAAAAGCTAATTAATGAAAATGGTGCCTTATTTTAATATATTCATTTCTGTGCCATATTTGCCCCTTTCTTATTTCTTAGAGACATATACGTTTTTTGTCCTTAGCTTACTTATTGCAAACAAAAGCCAATCAAGATTTAGATAATCTTATGTCTTCATTAAAAAATTTTTACTTGGCTTCTATACCATTCTGATACATAAGATCTACTTGACAACAGATGAGTGTAGAGTTTGCATTTGCATTTGTGGCTGGTAAATGCAGGTAGAAGTGACTAACAGGTGATGGGAGGGGCTACACTAACATGAAGGTACAATTTTGTGTACATGGCTAGTCCAAGGATATATCAAAGGTGAGAGGTGAAGGGATAGAATGAGCAGGCCAGATAAAACAAAAAGTCTCTGCTATAGATTTTAGTCTAGGCAAGGGTACAGAACTCTTCCCAAGATACTAGGGGAATTGTAATATTGAGTTATAGACTGATTAGTTCACATATTGACAAAATAAGAACACATAGATGTTTTATAATTCTCAGTTGCTGTTGTACAGATCAACATATAGAAAATCAGAATACTTCTTTTATAACATGTCAGTTGAAAAAAGTTACAGTCCCAGCTGGACAAGGATTTAGAAAAAGTTACTGTTTTTTAATTACAAAGGTAACATAACACATGGACAAATGTTCCTGAAGTTCTTAACACCTACTAATTACAATATATATAGAAAAACAAAACTTATAAAACACTCATCCCATGTTTAGTTTTAGCAGGGATGTAAATACATTTTGCATATGGTCCTCATCTCTAAGTAACTTATAATTGAAAAGTTAGGATTTACATGCAGAAAAAAATTATAAATAGGTCAAAAATATCCCAGGCAGTGCATGACTAAGTGCAAAGTAAATAATACAGAAATTTCAATGACTTTAAAAGAAGGAGCCATTCCAGTGGATAGTAATGATTGCAGAGGGCTTCTTTTAGGAGATGGGACCTAAACAAGTATAGGCACACTGTGTAGGATTCAAAAAAATAAGCCCTGGCTTTTTTTGGGCAAAAATTAAAATTTAGAAAAAAAGAAATACCTTTATGGCCTTCATTATCTAATAAAACAAATGTGGATATGATTTTATTTGTAAAAATCATAATCTGTCTTTGAGCTTATATTTAAATAGAGTCAAAGTTCTCCTGACTTTTAAGTGCTATACAGTAATTTACTTAATTCTTAATGCTGACTGATTTTTATAACACTTATCTCTTTATCATTAAAGACTATGGAACTTTTATACATTTTTTCCTTTTTTAAAAGAATTACTCATAAAGAGGGCTTCAAAATTATTATACTAAAGTCTAGATTTTTATATTCATACCACAATGTAAGAAAAGCAATGGACTTAACTTACTTAAGAGCAGGATTGATGTCAAAAATATTTAAATATTCCTACCAAACATTAAAGAAGAAATAATACCAATTATTCTCAGAGTCTTCCAGAAATAGGAGAGGAGGTAATACTTTATAACTCATTTTATGAGACCTCATAACCCCTCATACCAACTCCAGAAAAAGGCATTACAAGAAATGAAACTACAGACCAGTATCCATCATAAGCATAACAGCAATAATCTTTAACAAGGTTTGGCAAATCAAATCCAGCAATATGAAGAGGATTATATCATAAGCAAGAGGTGTTTATCCCAAAAATGCAAAGTTGATGTAACATTCAAAAATATTTATCAGTGTAACACACCATATCAGCAGACTACAAAAGAGAAAAAAATGTGGTCATTTTAATAGCTTCAGGAAAAGCATTTGAAAAACTCAACACCTATTCATGATAAAAACTCTCAGTAAACTAGGAATTAAATTGAACTTTGTCAATCTGATAAGTTGCATCTACAAAAAACATATAGCTAACATCTTAATTAATGGTGAAAGACAAAATACTTTCCCTGTGGGTCAAAAACAAGGCAAGGATGTTCTCACTCACCACTTGTATTAAACATTCGACTGGAGAGGTTTTAGCCAGTTCACTTAGGCAAGTGAAAAATCCTAAGATGCCTGGAAAAAGGTACTAGAACTAATAAGTGAATTTAGCAAAGTCACTGGACAGAAGACCAATATTCAAAATCAATTATAATAACATGTTTCTAATATACATGAAATATTGGAATTTGAAATTAAAAATAAAACCATTATAATAGTATCCAAAACATGAAATACTTCAGGATATATTTTTAAAATATGCAAAAGACTTATACATTAAAAACTGCAAAATATTTCTGCTAAAAAAATTAAAGATAAAGAAAGAAATGCAGAGGTATACTGTGTGCATGGATCTGAAGACCCAGTATTGTTAAGGTGTTAGTTCTCTCCAAACTGATAGGTTCAACACAAACCTAATGAAAATTCAAGCAGGCATTTTTTCTTTCTTCGGTAGGAATCAACAAGTAGATTTAAAATTTCTGCGAAAATACAAAGCCAAAACAAATTGAAAAAGAAAAAAGTTGGAGGATTTACACTACTTGGTTTTGAGACTTGTTGTAAAGCTACAATAATCCAGACAGTATTGTATTCGTGTAAAGACAGATAGATCAATGGAAAGGAAGAGAGACTCCAGATCTTACAACTCGATAATAAAAATATGAACTACCCAAGTATGCAAAAAATTTGAACAGACACTGGACCAAAGAAGGCATACAAATGGCATATCACTATGTGAAAAGATGTTTCACATCATTATTCATTTGGAAAATTCACCTTTTAAACCACAATTAGATAACATTACACACCTATTATAATGAGTATTATTAAATGCATTGTCAACATTAAGCATTGGTGAGGATGTGGACCCACTTAAACACTTGTACCTTGCTGATGAGAGTGCAAAGTGGTATATCCACTTGGAAAACAGTTTTGTCAGTATCTTACAATGTTAAACATATACTTACCTCATGAACTAATAATTCCAAACCTAAGTATTTGCTCAAGAGAAATGAAAACATTAGGATCTATATATGAATGTTCTTAGCAGTTTTATTCCTAATAGTCAAAGACTGAAAATAACCCAAATGTCCATCAACAGGTAAATGGTAAAACTAATTATGATATACCATTATAATGTAATACTACTGAGCTATTAAAAAAGAATGAGCTACCGATATACACAATAACATATGTGGAACTTAAAAGCTTTATGTGAAGTGAAAGAAGCCAGACAGCAAAGACGTACTTTATGATTCCATTTATGTGACATTCTGTAAAAGACAAAATTGTAGGACAGAAAACGGTTCACTGGTTGCTGCAGATGGCAGGAAAAAGGAACAAAGGAACATTTTTGGGTGAAGGAAATGTTCTTGATTGTGGTCATGGTTACATGAAATATGTGTTTCTCAAAATTCATCCAACTGTGCATTTAAGAAGGGTTAATGTTATATATAAATTATACCACAATAAACCAAATTTTAAAAAAAACCTACAGTAGCGTTTCATTACTTATTAAGTTCAAGCTGTGTAACATCACTAAGAAGGCCTTTGCTTATCTGGCCTACCTTACCTCCCACACTGCATTAGACACCCAAAGTACCCCTATGTCACACTTACATTTTATTGTCATTTACTACCACAGAAAAAGCCTTAAATAAATTATTGTTGAGTGAATGAATACCCAACTCTGCATCTTTTGCCTTTTCTCACTCTCTGGAAACCTTAATTGAAGCCACACCAGACTGATGACTTTTCCCAAACAAGTCAGACTGACAACATAAATATGGCCATTATCATTCTCTGCTGGTCTGCAAGTATAATAACTGCATAGGTTTGTGGTATATTAGTATAAAAATCTGTTCTCGTGTATTTGAAGTCATGGGACTTATTTGAAGCCACTACCAAAAGTGATAAGAAAATGAAATGCTAATCTGGGGATTCTTGTTTTCATCCAACAGAATTACTTAGTTCCAGGGCATTCTCCTAACAGTTAATTAGATTGGAGAAAGGGGTGGTTTTCAACCAATGCTAATTCCCTCTCCTTACCCCATCTTCTGGTTTTAATGACTCTCTCCTTTCTACATCAAGTTCTTAAATGTCAATCTTAAGTTCTAAAATTATCCCTTTGGTTTTTCTTCCTTCTCTCTATTTCTCACCCAATCAAAATACCAGTTCCCACAGTGAACTGATCCCAAGATAAGTGTAGAGGGAGATTTTTAAGTCTCTGGTGTCTTACTTTCGGTCTTTCCTTCTTCTAAACCAATAA
Source organism: Daubentonia madagascariensis (assembly GCA_023783475.1). Classification (NCBI taxonomy): domain Eukaryota; kingdom Metazoa; phylum Chordata; class Mammalia; order Primates; family Daubentoniidae; genus Daubentonia; species Daubentonia madagascariensis. The sequence goes on from JAKFHU010002220.1 coordinate 7,984,872, forward strand.
AAAGTCTCAAAATAGTTCGCTACAGATACCACCACTATGCCTCAGTTTTCTAATCTTTGTAGTTCTGCAGCCTATTCAATTGAGTAAATTGGGTCATACTTCAAAAAAAGAGTTTGATTAGTAGTACAGTTCATAACTAATATGGAAAATTACAAATCCAGGCCAGGCATGGTGGCTCACACCTGTAATCTCAGCACTTTGGAAGGCTGAGGTGGGACGATCACTTGAGGCCAAGAGTTCAAGACCAGGCTGGGATACATACACAGTGAAACCCCATCTCTACAAGCAATTTTTTTAAAAAATTAGCCAGGCATGGTGGCACATACCTGTAGTCCCAGCTACTTGGGAGGCTGAGGCAGGAAGATCACTTGAGCCCAGGAGTTCCAGGCTGCAGTGAGCTAGGATCGCACCACTGCACTCCAGCCTGCGTAACAGAGCAAGACCCTGTCTCTTAAAAAAAAAGACAGAAAAAAGAAAATTACAAACCTAGATTATGAATATGCAGAATTGCTTCGAAGTCCCACCGCAGTCTGATATAGAACTCCATAACTAAATATCAAGATCTGCCATCTTTTTACCCTTCTAAAGAGTATATCTTTCAGAAAAGGAAACTACCATTTTTGGATACTTTGTATATGTCAAAGATTACAAATATTCTCTTCATTTGCTCCTCATAATAAGCCCTATGAGGTCGGTGTTTTTTATCCTTAAGTTACCTGATAATTTATTTACCTCACTTTCACTGCTTTAAATGTACTGTAGAGTTTTATGGTATTAAAAAACTGCATTATCATTATCCCAAAATGTTCTTTTTGGGAATGCAAAAGAGAGTCAAAAATATACTTCTTAGGAATTAGGCATTTATTCAGCTATTATTACCAGGTAAAGCATTGTTGCACTAAAGTGGTGTAAAACCAGTAGAGCCAAGCTTATTACATAAACATTTTTCAAAATAAAAATAATAAGTTTTTCCAGAAGTAACTCTATTAAAGGCCTGTAGCACCAGAAGAATTCTTCCTTTTGGTGTCAACAGAAACCCTGTGACTTATTTTTGTGATTTTTGGACCAGAGGAAGTAACACTGAGGTATTAAATCTGCTCCTGTACTGTATGCTGCTTCACTTCCAATCAAAGTCTGTTTTCTTCTCTAAATAAATCAGGATCTTAAAATCTAATCTTACAGTTTGGGCATGCACTCTTTCCTCCAGTTTGTAGGGTATCTGAAACAGTACATCATCATTTTCTGATGAAGAAACTGAAACTAAGACATGGGAAATTATTTCTCGGAAGTCATAATGCTAATGAGAAGTAGAACTTAGATACAAACTAATTCTGCCTTTTGTTCTCTAATGCATATATAGATGGTAAAAAAGTAATTTCACCTTTCCCATTGCCTTTTCTATTGATTTTTTTGTTTTTATCATCAAATTATATAAATTATTTGTATTTAAAAATCAGGATCTTAGTGTCTCAGGTTAAAGACAAGCAGTTTAAATTATAAAAAACTGCATAAAATTGGATACTTTTTAGAACATCAGAACTTGCTTGTTAATATCTATTCCATTGGAATAGGATACTTTGTTTTGTTCCCTGGCTTCTTTTTTCTAGTATCCATGACAGCTCTACCTGTTATTAGAACAGGAATGAATAGGATTGAACAAAGTGTTTTCTTTTTCTATTTCCTGTGAAAAATAAACTTGCGTTCACTTCCTATGTTGTATAAATACTGTAAGTAGGAAAATGTTCTATAATAGATATTCCTTAGGTTATCTGATAATTTATTTACCTCAATTTCTCTGCTTTAAATGTACTGTAGAGTTTTATACTGTTAAAAAACTACATTATCATTCACGTTCTATTTCTTCTTTGCCCCCTCCTTCACACATAGCATATTCATGCATTCATTCATTTATCCTTTTAGTTATATACTACTGGTGGGTTCGTACTTCATGGCAAGTACAGTGCAAATCATGTTGGATGCTGAGATGAATAGGTATTATATCTCATTTACTGAATTTTTATTGTTTAAGAGAGAGAGAGACTTGTTTAAAAGAAAAGAAGGAAACAAAAGATAATGTAATAAATATAATGCTCAGAACAGGTCTTTTAATTCTGTTGAGAGGAGGGGTGGCAGGGGTTAGAGGAAGAAGAATTGGCACGGATAAAGGTTCTGACAAAGCATGACTCATTAAAGGAACTACAAAGGTTTTTCAAGGACAAAGAATAAATATGTTAAATTGGCAGCAGATGAAGTTGGAGAGGTAGACAGACGTCTGTTTATCATGTTTAACTGTTATCTTATATATTATGGGTAGCCATTGAAGAAATTAAAGTTTAATTTTCCACTGATGGAAAAGTGAAAAAATGTATTGGAATGATGGAAGATTTGAGGGATGCAGAAAACCAAGGGGCTGTTGTAATCCAGGTGAGAGAAGGGTAAGGTGTAAGCAAAAGCAATGTAACTGGTAGAAATTAACAGATTAAAGATATATTAAGGAGGTAAAATTGACAAGCACTGATGGTTAATATAGGATGATTTTAAATACTTGGTTCAATATAGGATGATTTAAAAGCCATGTTTCAAAGGATTGAAAAGTGAATAGGGACTTCTACTAAAGTTGTGTAGGTTACTCAGTGCTTTGAAGTTACCTTCTGCTTCAGAATATTCACATTCTACATAGGGTACACTCTTTGAGGTATCATGGGTCTTACAAGTGTTAGGACTCCTATAAGCCAGTATTCCAGGTCCACTAACTATAAGTTAGTGCCTTAAGGAGAAGGAATGCCCTGAGGGCATATGCCTAAAGTAGCAATGCTGTTGGGATTTTAAAACCTCAGCCAGAAATAAAATGGAGAATGTAGTCTGGAACTATCAGACTAAGCCAAGATTCTTAAGGGAGGCTGATACTGTTCTAGTGTACTCTCCTTGCTATCAGCTGAAACAAAAGCATCTATAGAGAAACACTGAATGATGAGTATATGAGATGGAAGGCCAAATATGCATGGCAATTAGCAAGAAAAGGATTTAGATCTCTAAGGGCTGCAGAGATTAGAATTGTGAAATAAAGAAAATAAAATACCACAAAATAGAATGAATAAAAAGAGACCATTAAAAATGAAGAGGAAGATTTTGAAAATTGAAACTTGTAGAATTTTAAAAATATAAGTTGGAAAAAAATGTGTGTTGATGATTCATCAGAATAGACAAAGATGCAGGATATAAGTTTTGGAACATGTCTTTAAAAACTTTTGCCCAGAATACAGAGAGCAAAAGAGATGAAAAATATTACAGTGATGTTAAGAGATATGGAAGTAAAATAAGAAAGCTTAATTTACAAGTCATTAGACATGAAGAAACAAAGATACAGAGTAGGTAAAATGAAATATTTTTAAAGATAGTGGTTGTGAACTTTTCAGAACTGATTGAAAGCATGAATATAGAGATATGGGAATCACAATGCACCTCAAGTAGGATAAATAAGAAGAAACCTATGGAACATGCATGGTACTGAAACTGGAGAACACCAGAGATAAACAGATAAAAGTACCCAGAAAAAAAGAATAGATTATCTACAAAAAAAGAAAAGTTGGAATAAAGTAACAATGAAAATTAGAAGAAAGTGGCATAATATTTTGAAAGTGTTGAGAATAAAATAATTCCTTATAATTTTATATGCAGCAAAAATATTTTCAAGAATTATGGGAGAGGGATGGTAGAGTAACTGTGTGGCATTTTAACTTAACCCTGTTCCACCCCCTCCCTCCTCAGTTAAATGGAATCTATTTTAAGAAAAGCCCACATTACAGTACTGTACCAGAGGCAGCAGAATGGACCTTATTAGCAAAGAATTGTAGTCAATTATTTGTTCTGGCCTGTATGGTGACTTACTGAAAGAGTGGCTTAAAAGGCTTGTCTTTATTTCACCTAACTAAGAATTGGCATAGTGTGAATTAAGCTGCTTCCCTAAACATTTACTGAAAACATTTACAGATGGCTCTGGACTTAACCATGGTTCAACTTATGATTTTTCAGCTTTACCATGGTAAAAAAGCAATAAACATTCAGTAGAAACTGTATTTTAAGTAGCCATACAACCATTCTATTTTTCACTTTCAGTACAGTATTCAGTAAATTACAGGAGATATTTAACACTTTTGTTTTAAAATAGGCCTTGTAATGATTTTGTAGTAATATAGGCTAATCTAAGTGTTCTGAGAACATTTAAGGTAGGCTAGGGTAAGCCATGATGTTCAGTAGGTTAGGTGGATTAAATGCATTTTCAGCTTACAATATTTTTGACCTACAATGGGTTTATCAGGACATAACCTCATCGTAAGACCAGGACTATCTATATAGGCTAATGTCTTTATGATCCTGCTGCCTAAAGTGAAAGATAGGAGTTCGGGCAAACACTAACCTAGCCAAGCCAGACATGGTGGCTCACACCTATAATCCCAGCACTTTAGGAGGCCGAGGCATGGAGAATCCCTTGATTTCAGGAGTTCAAGACCCACCTGAGCAAGAGCGAGACCCCATCGCTATAAAAAATAGAAAAAGTAGCCGAGCATGGTGGCACACACCTGTAGTCCCAGCTACTTGTGAGGCTGAGGCAGGAGGATCACTTGAGCCCAGGAGTTTGAGGTTGCAGTGAGCTATGTTAATGCCACTGTACTCTAGCCTGGGTGACAGAGAGACCTTGTCTCAAAAAAAAGAAAGTATGACCCATACTCAGCAAAACATCAAATCAATAGAAAATCTGCCTGAAGAAGCACTGACATTAGACTTTCTAAAAAAAGACATTAAATAATTTAAATATGGTCTATGAGTAAAAGGAGATATGTCTAAAGAAATAAACGAACATGTGAGAATGATATATTACCAAACTGAGAATATCAACAAAGACATACAAACTATAAGAAGTAAAAAAAGTAAAAATTGTAAGGAAGGTCAATGAAATACAAGAAAAAATAGAAACCCAACACAAAGAAACCACAAAAACCATGCAGGAAATGAATGAAAAATTTACTAAGAAAATCAAATTATTAAAAAATAATAAAACAGAACTTCTGGAAATGAAAAATTCAAGGAAATACAAAATACAGTGGAAAGCCTTAAGAATAGGCTAGATCAGGCAAAAGAAAGAATCTCAGAGTTTGAAGACAACACCTTTGAGTTAAACAAGTCAGTTAAAGAGAAAGAACTGAGAAATAAAAGGAATGATCAGTAATTAAATATAAGTGAAATAAACTTTTCAATTCATTCACAGAGATTAGAAGAATGGATTTTTAAAAAAAGGTTGATGTATAAGCTGTCTACAAGAAACACACAGATTCAAAGACACACATAGGTTGAAAGGAAAATGATTTAAAAATATATTCAGTGTAAACAGAACTCAAAAGAAAGCTGGAATACCTATGCTAATACCAGACAATATAGACTTTAATATAAAAATTGTTATAGTGACAAAGAAAGACATGATATAATGTTAACTGGGCAAATTCATCCATAAGATATCACAGTTTTAAATATATATACACTTAACAAAAGAGCCTTAAAATTTATTAAGCAAAACTGTATAGAAATGAAGGGAGAAATAGACAATTCAAATATAGTATTTGGAGACTTTAGTATCCTACTTTCAATAGTAATAGAACACCTACACAGAAAAACAGCAAGGAAGTAAGTAGAATACTGGAACAACAGTATACCACCTAGACCTCACAGACATCTATAGAACATTTTGTCAAACAATTGCAGAGCACATATTCTTTTCAAGTGCACATGGGCCATTCTCCAGGATAGACCATAGTAGGACACCAAACAAGTCTCAGTAAATTTTTAAAAATTGAAATCATGCATTCTATCTTCTCCAACCATAATGGATTGAAATTAGAAATCAATAACAGAAGGAAATTTGAAAGATTCACAAATATGTGGAAGTTAATACACTCCTAAATAACCAATGACTTATAGAAGAAATCACAAGGGAAATTATAAAATTATTTGAAGAGAATGAAAAAAAATATCAAAACTTATAGCTTTCAGTGGAAGTAGGGCTCAGAATGAAATTTATAGCAGTAAATATCTACCTTAAAAAAATGAGGAATATCTCAAATCATTAACGTAACCTTCACCTGGAAAAACTAGAAAAAGAAGAGCAAACTACTTTCAAAGCAGGATAAAGGAAGGAAAAAATAAGTATTAGAGTGTAAATAAACAAAGAGAATTAAAAAATAATAAAGATCAACAAAACCAAGAGTCGGTTCTTTAAAAATATCAACAAAATTGACAAAACTTTAACCAGAATTACCAAGAAAAAAAGAAGACTCAAATTACTAAAATCAGGAATGAAGTGAGAACATTATTACTGACCTTGAAGAAAGACAAAAGATTGTAAGAAAATACTATAAACAATTGTATTCCAACAAGTTAGATAATATAGATGAAATGGAAAACTTACTGGGAACATAATACTAAAACTTAATAAGAAATAGAAAATCTGAATATTGCTGTAACAGTAAGGGTTTGAGTTAGTAATTTTTTAAAAAGCTTCCAACAAAGAAAAACCCATGAACAGATGTTTTCCCTGGTGAATTCTATCAAATATTTGAAGGAGAATTAACAACAATCCTTCTCAAACTCTTCCAGAACATAGAATAAAATGAAACACTTACTAACTCATTGTATGAGGCCAGTATTACCCTGATACTGAACACAGATGAAGACGTCTCAAAAGAAGACTACAAACCAGTATCTACCACCTTATGAATATAGGTTCATGAAACTACAGACTTAGGAATATAGATACATACTGATACATACTACAGCATGGATAAACCTTCAGGACATTATGCTAAATGGAATAAGCCAATCATAAGAGGACAAGTACTGCATGATTCCAATTATATGAGATACCCAGAGTAGTCAAACTTAGAGAAACAGTAATAAGAATGGTGGTTTCCAGAAGCCAGGGATAATGAGGAGTTATTTTTTAATAGGTTAGGAGTTTAGGTTTTACAAGGTGAGACAAGTTCTGTGAATGGATGATTTGTGATGATAGTATAACAATGTGAATGTAGTTAGTGCCACTGAACTTAAAAGTGGTTAATATGGTAAATTTTATATCATGTGTTTTATCACAATTAAATTTTTTAAAAGATAAGATACTTAGGAATAAATTTAACCCAAGAATTTCAAGACTTATACATCAAAAACTACAAAACATTGTTGAAAGGAATTAAAGAAGTTATAAATAAATGGAAAGACCTCCCGTGATAATGGGTTGGATAACTAAATAATTTTAAGATAAGAGTACTTTTAAAATTTATCTATAGATTCAATGCAATCTTTATCAAAATTTTAGCTGCACTTTTTTCAAAAAAGAACAAACTGTTCCTGAAATTAATATGGAATTACAAGAAATACAGAATAGCCCAAATAACCTTAAAACAGAAAAATAAATTTGGCAGACAAGAAATACAGAATAGCCCAAACAATCTTAAAACAGAATAATAAATTTGGAAGACTCACACTTTCTGATTGATTTCAAAACCTAATACAAAGCTACAGGCATCAAAACTGTGTGGTACTAGAATCAGGATAGATTCACAGACCAATTTAATAGAATTCGGAGTCTAGAAATAAACCCTTACATTTATAGTGAATTGATTTTCAACAAGAATGCCAAGACCATTCAGTGGGGAAAGGGCAGTCATTTCAACAAATGGTGCTGGGACAACTGGATATCCATATGCAAAATATTGAATCTAGACCCCAGATTCACACCATATGGAAAAATTAACTCAAAATGCATGAAAGACCTATATATAAGAACTATAACTATGAGAAGGAAACATAGGTGAAAATCTGTGTGACCTTGGATTAGGTAATGGTTTTCTTTGCTTAGATGACACCAAAAGCACAAGCAAAAAAAAAAAAAATTATAGTTATCAAAATTCTCTTTGTGTGTCAAAGGACATTCATTAATAAGAAATTGAAAAGACAACAGCAGAATTGAAGGAAATGTTTGCAAATCATGTCTCTGATAAGTCTAATATCCAGAATATGTAAAGAACTCTTACAACTCAATAATAAAAAGACAAATGACCCGATTTTCAAATGGGCAGAAGATTTGAATAGACATTTCTCCAAAGGAGATGTACAAATGACCAATGAGCGTATAAAAATATCATCATTAGTCATTAGAGAAATGCAAATCAAAATCACAATGAGATACTATATCGCACTCATTAGAATGGCTATAATTTTTTAAATAGACAATAACAAGTGTTGGAAAGGATTTGTAGAAATTGGAACCCTCACACATTGGTGGGTATGTAAAATGGTACAGCCACTGTGAAAAACAGGTTGGCTGTTTCTCACCATGTTAAACAGAGTTACCCTGTGAGCCAGTAATTCCACTCATAGATATATTCTCAAGAGCATTAAAAACATGTTCACTCAGAAACTTGCATCCAATAGTTCATAAGAGCATTATTCATAACACCTAAAAACTGGAAACAACTGAAATGTTCATCAACTGATGAATGAATAAACAAAATGTGGTATGTGCATACAATGGAATATTATTCAGCCATAGAAAGGAATGAATTATTGATCCATGTTACAACATGGATGAACCTGGAAAATATTATGCTATATGAAAGAAGCCAGACACATATTTTATGGTTCCATTTAAAGTGAAATGTCTAGAATAGGAAAATCCATAGAGAAAGAATGTAGATTAGTACCAGCAGGTAAGAGGAAGAGGAAATTGGGATTAACTGCTAATAAGTATGAGGGTTTTTGTGGTATGATGGAAATGTTCTAGAATTACATAGTGTTAATGGTTGCATAACTTTGTGAAAATACTAAAAACACTAAGGTGTACATTTTTAAATGGTGAGTATTCTGTTATGTGAAGTATATCTCAATTTTTAAAATTCTTTTTAAAAATTACTATGAAATGAACATTTAGAGATAACCAAACTTTTAGAGAGATTACCCCTGAGAGAACAGCAGCAAAGAAACTTAAAATGTATGCATGTCAGGATAAAAGAAAATAATCTCATAAGAACAGAGAAATACAAGGAGAAAAATATGCAAATAAATTGGTAAATATCAATGCACATCTAAATAGAGGTGGTTGTTGTAAAGTGCTAATGATATGTAATGTGTGAGTTTGAACTGGACAGTGCTGGACAATAGCATGTAAATCAAAAGGGATCATTAGGCCATATTGTTGGCAAAGAGGCATACAGAAATTTTTTAATTATTGGGTTAGAATTAGGTACATTTTATATCAATAAGCACAATAAATATAGATGGACTATAATTTCCAGTTAAAAACAGAATTTCTCAGATTGGATTAAAAATCCAGCTATGTTCCATTTACTAAAGGAATACCTAAAACCGAAGGAATGTTGAAAGTAAAAGGATAGGAAAATATATACTGGGCACTAACCAAGGGACTAAGCTAACATAGCTATGTTAATATTTATAAAAATTGGTCTTAAGGCGGGAGTTCCCCAGCCTTTTTGGCACCAGGGACCAGTTTCATGGGAGACAATTTTTCAACAGACTGTGGCAGTAGAGCTCAGGCAGTGATGGGAGTAATGGGGAGGGACTGTAAATATGCTTGCTAGCTGGCCACTCACCTCCTGCTGTGCAACCCCCCACTTCCTAAGTTTCATGGAAGACAATTTTTCCACAGGGTGGGGGCGGGGAGGGATGGAGGGTGGGGATGGAGCTCTACAGCCGGTCCCTAACAGGCCACAGACCGGCTACAGCCCTGGGGTTGGGGACCACAGTCTTAAGGCACATGGTATTATTAGTGAAGGACTAAGTCATAAAGTTAAGAAAAGTTGAATTTACCAATAAGATACTACCATTCTAAATTTATGTGTATCAAATAAATAGCCTCAAAATATGTAAAGCAAAAATTGATGAAATATCAGGGAGAAAATGACCAATCTGCCATTTTTGTGGAGGATTTCAACATTCCTATCTCAATCAATTATCAGTATATCCAGGAGACAAAAAATTCAGTGAATATATAAAAGATTTGAATAATATAATTAGCAGGTTTGATATTATTGACATATATAGAACTTTTCACCCAACCATAGGAAATACATATCCTTCTGAAGTAAACATGTAACATTTATAGAATATTATCACGTAACTAGATAATAACAAAGTCTCATCAAATTTTAAGAATTAGTATTGTAAATACCGTGATATCTGACCACTGTACATTTACCTTTGAAAGCAAGGACAAGAAAAATTATATTAAAATATCTTCATTATTATGGAAAAATTTTAAACATTCAGGTAACTTATATTTCAAAGAAAAATCAAAAGAGGAATAGAAGTGTGTAGAACTAAACAATAATAAATATGCTAAATACAAAACCTTGTGGAATGCAAGGAAAATATAACTGAAAGATAAATGTATTTGTGTAAAAGCTTACTTAGAGAAAGAGCCTAAAATTAATGAGCTAAATCTCCAACTAGAAAAAGAACGTCCAAGTTAGAAACAGAATACAGAATAACAGAATAGCCTTCACAAAGTAGAAGGAAGTTGATAATAAAAAGCCTAGCATCAATCAGTGAAATAGAAAAATAAGGTACAATGGAGAGGATCAACAAAGACAAAGGTTTATTCTTTAAAAAATAATAATAATAAAATAGGCAAGCTCTCCCAAGATTGATCAAGAACAAAATTTAAAAAAAAACACACACAAACAGTGAACCTAAGGAATGAAAAGGAGACATAATTGTAGGTAAAACAGAAATTAGAAGAGAAAATGAGAGTGCTATTAAAACATTATACCATTAAAATTACAAATTTATATGAAATGGGCAAATTCCTAGAAAATAGTTTTCCATAACTGAATAAGAAGAAACAAAACCATCCTTTAATTATGAAAGGAAGTTAATAAGTAAAAATTCTTCCTGCAGAAAAAACTCTAAGCCTAAAAGGATAATAGGTATATTCTACCAAATGTTCAAGTAAAACACCATTCCAGCCTTACACAAACTCCAAAAAGAAACAGAGGGAATGATCCAGATCATTCATTGAGGCTTGTGTGATCTTGACTCGAAAAATAGTATGTGTGGGAGAAAGGAAAATCACAGGCCTGTGTCTCCCTCATGAATGTGGGTGTGCAAGTCCTAAATAAAATATTAGCAGAACCCAATCCAGCCAGGTATAAAAATATGTCTGTGTATTTGGTGGGGGTGACTGGAGAAGGGAGATAAGGGAAAGCATTCCAGTAATGCAGAAAGTTGTTCATCATTTTAAAAACTTCTAAAAATGTCATTCATTTACCATATTAAAGGTAAAAACCTTTATGAACATCTCAGTAGACGCAGATGCATCTAGTAAAATTCAATAACATTCATGATTTTTAAAAAAATAATCTCAGCAAACTAGTAATAGAAGAAAATTTTGTAAATCTGGAAAAGAATATATACAGAAACCTGCAACTTTATTTATAAAACTCATAAATAAGCAAATGTGAACAACATACTGCTTTTGGCACATATGAGATGTGCCACATATAAATTATTTTATCTCATATAAACCAAGAACCAAGAGACTGATAAGCACAAAATACAGCATAGTGTGTGTGTGTGCGTGTGCATATGCATGTATGTATGGGTATATATACACACTTAAAAAAACACAGTGTTTTTTAAGTGAATGGTTTTAGGAAAGACATTCATACTGTCTCTCAAAACCTGAGTAAAAACAAATTGACTATGAAAAAGAAATACAGTTATCGTCATCATCAGTGATATTTGGTTTTGTTAGTTTCCGTAGCACTCTAGACATAGGACTAAGGAGGAAGACCAGTGTCTTAATCCAGGTCTACATATTTTCAGAGTCAATGCAGAGGGTATATTAGGAATTCAGTAAAAGTGTTGGCAAGAGTGTTTAAAGCATGGAATTATGGGATCCAAGCTTGGGAAAGGAAGCGAAATTTGGCAGAAGGTGAAGGGCCGAGAGAAAAATACAGGGATTGAAGAATTGGAGCTTAGAGGAAGTCAAGACTTTGTTTTTGCCTGGGGTAAGGGGAGGTACTAAGGAAGGGCAGAGAGAGCAGCAAGGGTAGGAGGTTGTGATTCAAGAGTAGACCCTTGACACTTCAAGATTTAAGAAGTGAAGGCATGTATGGCCAAGAGAGTTAATTTCCTGAAGTGAGGGAGAATTGAAGATCTTTGGAGTTAATAAGGTCAAGGAATTGTAAGCTACTGTGGTGAATGTTTTTCTGTGTGGGTAGTGCGGTCTCCCTGAAAGATGGCAAGAGGCAGATAGAAAAATGCCTTCTCTTCATGTAAATAAAACAATATAGATTAGTTGACATATAACTCATAAGTGCCCAAGGTAGGAGGACAGACTTTTAGATAACTGATGCAGTTTCTCTGGTGTGTCTGAGGCAGGTCTTTTGTTACACAGCCCCCACCCCCACCGCCATGCCTCTTTGCTGTGCCAATCCGCTGCTTTGCTCCTGGGAATGGTACCTATTAACCAGCCAGACCATGAGCCTTTCCCTTCCTGCTGTCTGCTGTTAATCTATTTAAGTTTTGTAATCTGCACTAATTTGCACATATTAGATTTCTTGCCGGCTTTCTTCAGCCTTCAGCATGCACTAGACAAAGCCGTTGAGCTGAGTGTTCCTGTATCTCACATCTCTTCTCTCTTTGGAAGCCTGTCTACAAAATGTAGGCCAATAATCTCATCAAAAGTTAATATTTGGAGCTTACATCACAGTCCTTTTTAAACTCATTTTACTTGTCTGTCTCCCTCAGTGATTAACATGAAGATTGTCTTTATGCTGTTTGCCCTCCAACATTATTTACAGAGGAGTTTGGATCTTTTTTTTATAAGTATTGTCATTTCTAACAAATTCCTGTAACCTTTGTATTGTTTTAATAATTTGTATTGTGAGTAACTTTTGGACTGAAAACTAGACAGCATTCTCATTGGAATGTGACTATGTCCCTCTTAAGTGATTGGACAAATTACTGCCCCATCTATCCTGCTGCTGTGCAAGATTTTAGTGGTGCCTCTGTCATACTTCCAGAATCATTCCCACTGGTCCTAGTGAGACAAAGTAGTTATTTAACCCACATGTCATCAAAGAGTAATTAAATCTATGTCAGAACAGACATGGAGTTTGGAAAGATTCCTACTGAGAACTATCTCGAATTCAGTGCTTCTCGGAATTTCCATTACTATCGTGAAATAAAGGAACCATTCACCTGTCAGTTTTTCTGGAAGCTGCCACATAGATATTACAGATAACTTGGTGGAAAGATATTAAAACTTAATACTATGTAATTCAACCTTAATACATTAGAAAGAACAAATAAATTAAATACAGTCAGACTCCCCTCAAAGATATATGTAGCTTTTTAAAATTATATTTAAACAATAATTTATAAGTATCAGGAAACAAAATATTTTTTCTTTTGTTTATACATATTTATCAGTGAAGAAAGTTTGCCATGGGTAGATAGAATGTAGTGAAGAATATAGAATGAATTACTAGGACTTGGTATTTAGTAAATACAAAGATTAAAACAAGGTTAAACCTGTTTCCTTCTGATTGAAAGTTATGACAACTTGAGCAAGAAAAAAATGATGATTTATTTCATTAATGAGCACTGAAAATAAAGAATGGTGATCTTGAAAATAGTACTTGTGGTTAAAATCCCGGGAGAGAAAACCTGGACAATGAATGACTTTGAGTATTAGAACAGAATTTAAAAAGGGCATAGATAAGACACCTGAAATTACTTCATAAGCTTGCCCTTTAAGGAAAACACAGAAAGACTTGAAGTGAACTTTTCCAATATTGTTTGATTTTTCTTTACGTGATGATAACCATCCTTATTTTACAAAAATAAATGAATATGGCATTAATTATTGTTACTTAAACATTTTAGAATACCATATATATTTCAGTAAAAAATCGCTATGCTAATCAAAATATTTCCTGTTTCATTAGAACTATTAACTCTTCCTCATGACTACAAAATGAGTAATAAATGTTGCTATATTTGCCTTTAAATTTGATAGCATGGCACAGTCAAGGTTGCCTTTTGGATAAGGGTGACTTACCTCAAAATGGATAAGGATGACTTACTTCAAAATGTATTGTATGAATTTATTAAATATTTGATGCTTCATTGCAAAATTTCTAGTCTAGTCGCTAGAATAAAATGTTCATCTACGAATAGGCATAAGAACCTAAATACAGATTATTGATTTAATCAAAATTTGTAATATTGGGTGTATGGGGAAGCGAAAGCAGAAAGGATGATAAAGTTTAAGAATGAATTCCTTATCCCATAAGAAGTCAATAAATAATGTCTAAAATTGATTAATCAAAAGGTAACAGTATATACAAATTCCTTACAAAAATGGAAATGTGTAAATGCTCAAAAAAAATAGCTAAAAGAGTTGAAAGTGGTGCTTCTAGGGTGGAAGTCTAGGGGCATTGGGGTAGGATGAGGCAGAGAAATGCTTTTTTTGGTATAAGCCTTTTAGAACTATTTAACTTTAAAAAAGATGTCTATGTTTTACTTTAAGAAAAATAAACGTTACCTGGCACAGTGAAAAAAAATAAATAAATAAATAAATAAATAAATATTTGATGCTTAATAAAAGCAAAATAACGTCTTTTTCCACTAAGCTGCCTTAAATACCAATTATGTAAGAAAGATTTCCTAAACTAATGATTTTCTAAGTAGCCACAAATGCTTCTTTAATTCCTGATGCATTCTTTTTTTGTTCCTCAGAATGCATATGAGTTGTTTTTTCAATATTTGGCTGCTTTACTTTTTTAAAAAATTAATTTTTATTTCAAAATATTAGGGAGTACAAGTGTTCTTGTTACATGGATGAATTGTATAATGATGAAGTCAGGACTTTTAGTGTGCCTGTCACCAAAATAGTGTATGTTGTACCCAACAGGTAATTTTTATACCTCACCCCCCTCTCTCCCCCCTTCATAGTTTCCAATGTCCTTTATGACCATGTGTACCCATCATTTAGCTCCCAATTATTAGTGAGAACATGTGTTGTTTGTTTTTCTATTCCTGAGATACTTCACTTAGGATAATGTTCTCCAGTTCCATCCAAGTTGCTGAAAAAGACATTATGTCATGCTTTTTCATGTCCAAGTAGTATTTCATGATACACGTGTGTGTGTGTGTGTGCATGCGTGTGCGCACGTGCGCACACACATTTTCTTTATCTATTCATTAGTTGATGCGCACTTAGTTAGGTTGGCTCCCTATCTTTGCAATTGTGAATTGTGCTGCAATAAACATAACAAGTGCAAGTGTCTTTTTTTAGAAAATGACTTCTTTTCCTTTGCGTAGATACCCAGTAGTGGGATTGCTGGGTTGAATGGTAGATCTACTTTAAATTCTCTCAGAAATCTCCATACTGTTTCCCATAGAAGTTGTACTAATTTACATTCCCACCAAGAATGTATAAGCCTTCCCTTTTCACTGCATCCACGTCAATATCTGTTGTTTTTTTGACATTTTAATGATAGCCGTTCTGACTGGGGTAAAGTGGTATCTCATTGTGGTTTTAATTTGCATTTCCTTGATGATTAGTGATGTTAGCATTTTTTCATATGTCTGTTGGCTATTTGTGTATCTTCTTTTGAAAAACTCTGTCCATGTCTTTTACCTACTTTTTAATGGGGTTATTTGGGGTTTTTTTCTTGCTGATTTGAATTCATTGTAGATTATGGATATTAGCTCCTTATCAGATATATAGTTTGGGAATATTTTCTCCTATTCTGTGGGTTATCTATTTTACTCTGTTGATTATTTCCTTTGCTGTGTAGAAACTTTTTAATTTAACTCAGTTCCATTTATTTATTTTTTTTGTTGCAATATTTGCTTTTGGGATCTTAGTCATAAATTTTTTGCCTAGGCCTATGTGTAGAAGATTTTTTCCTATAGTTTGTTCCCGAATTTTTATGGTTTCAGGTCTTACATTTAGGTCTATAATCCATCTTGAGTTAATTTTTGTATATGATGAAAGATAGGGATCCTGTTTTGTTCTTCTGCCTATGGCTATCCAATTTTCCCAGCACTGTTTATTGAATAGGGCTTCCACTTCCCAGTGTGTGTTGTTGTGTGCTTTGTAGAAGATCAATTAGTCATAGGTAGATGGTTTTATTTTTGGGTTCTCTATTCTGTTCCATTGGTCTATGTCTCTAGTTTTATACCAGCACCATGCTGTTTGGGTTACTATAGCCTTGTAGTATAATTTGATGTCAGGTAATATGATGCCTCCAGATTTGTTGTTTTGCTTAGGATTGCTTTGGCTACTCAGAATCATTTTTGGTTCCAAATGAAGCTTTTTTCCTAGGTCTGTGAAGTAAGACATTGGTATTTTGATGGAAATTACATTTAATCTGTAAATCACTTTTGGCAGTATGGACAGTTCAACGATGTTGATTCTGCAAATCCATGAGCATGGAATGTTTTTCCATTTGTTTGTGTCATCTTCAATTTCTTTCATCAGTGTTTTATAGTTCTTCTTGTAGGCATCTTTCACCTCTCTGGTTAAGTATATTCCTGGGTATTTTATTTTCTTTGCAGCTATTGTGGATGGTATTGATTCCTTGATTTGACTCTCCACTTGACTGTTACTAGTATATAGAAATGCTACTGATTTGTGTACATTCATTTTGTAAGCTGAGAATTTGCTGAATTTATTTATCAATTCTAGGAGTCTTTTGGTGGAGTCTATAGGGCTTTCTAGATAAAAGATCATATCATCATCAAACAGGGATAGTTTGACCTCCTGTTTCCCAATTTGGATGCTCTTTATTGCTTTCTTTTGCCTGATTGCTCTGGCTAGGACTTCTAATGCTATGTTGAATAGAAGTGGTGACAGTGGGCACCCTTGTCTTGTTCCAGTTCTTAGGGGGAATTCTTTCACCTTTTCCCCATTCAGTAGGACATTGGTTGTGGGTTTGTTATATATGGCATTTATAATTTTGAGGTATGTTCCTTCTATCCCTAGTTTGTTGAGGGTTTTTAATCAAGAAAGGGTGCTGGATTTTATCGAATGTTTTTTCTGCATCTGTTTGGATGATCATATGGTCTTTGTTTTTGCTCCTATTTATGTGGTAAATCATGTTTATTTATTTGTGTTATGAAGAACCATCCTTGTATCCCTGGATTGAAACCCACTTGATCATGGTTAATTATCTTTTTTGATGTGCTGTTGAATTTGGTTTGCTACTATTTTGTTGAGGATTTTTGCATCTATGTCCATAAGGGATATTGATCTGTAGTTTTCTATTTTGTTGTGTCCTTTCCTGGATTTGGTATCAGAGTGATACTGGCTTCATAGATTGAGTTAGGGAGGATGCCCTCCTTGTCAATGTTATGGAATAATTTCTGTAGCATAGGTACCAGTTCTTTTTAGCTCTGGTAAAATTCAACTGTGAATCCATCTGGTCTGTGGCTTATTTTGGTTGGGAGATTTTATATTACTGCTTCAGTCTTGGTGATTATTATTTGTCTGTTCAGGATTCTATTTCTTCCTGATTCAAGCTTGGCAGGTTGTGTGTTTTCAGGTATTTATCCATTTCCTCTAGGTTTTCTATTTTGTTTACATAAAGGTATTTGTAGTATTCATGGATGATATTGTGTATTTCCATAGTATCATTTCTAAAGTTTCCTTTTTCATTTCTGATTGAGCTTATTTGTATGCTTTCTCTTCTATTTCTGCTTAATCTTGCTAGTGGTCTATCAGTTTTGTTTATCTTTTTAAAGAACCACCTTTTTGTTTCATTGATCCTTCGTAATTTTTTTTTATTCTATTTCATTTAGTTCTACTCTGAGCTTTGTTATTTCTTCTCTGCTGGTTTATTCTTACTTTTCTAGTTCTTGAGATGTGACATTAGGTTGTTAATTTGAGATCTTTCTGTCTTTTTGATGAAGGCATTTAAGGCTATGAAATTTCCCTTTAGGACTGCTTTTCCTATATCCCATAGATTTTGAAAGCTTGTGTCCCTTTCATCATTCAGTTCAAGGAATCTTTTGATTTCCATCTTAATTCCATCATTCACCCAAGGATCATTCAGCATCAGGTTGTTTAATTTCCATGACTTTGTGCAGAATTGAATGTTTCTCTTGGAATTGATTTCTAGTTTTATTCCACTGTAGTCTGAGAAGAAACATGGTAGGATTTCAATTTTTTTTTAATTTGCTGAGACTTGTTTTGTGGCCTAAGATATGATCAATCTTGGGATACGTCCCATGTGCTGATGAAAAGAATGTATATTCTGAAGTTTTTGGGTAGAATGTTCTGTAAATGTCTGTTAGGTCCATTTGCTCTAGAGTCCCATTTAAGTCCAGTATTTTTTGTTGATCTTCTGTCTCAATGATCTGTCTAGTGCTGTCAGTGGAATGTTGAAATCCCTGGCTACTATGATGTTGCTGTTTATTTCTTTCCTTAGATGTAGTAGAATTTGCTTTATGAATCTGGGAGCACTTGTGTTAGATGCATATATATTTAGGTTTGTTATATCTTTTTGTTGAATTGATCCTTTTATCATTATATAATGACCATCTTTGTCTTTTTTTTTTTTTTTACCATTGTTGATTTAAAGTCTGTTTTATCTGATATGAGAATGGCTACACCTGCTTGCTTTTGCTTTCCATTTGCATGGAATTTTTTTTTCCACCCCTTATCTTGAGTCTATGAGAATATTTGTGAGTTCAGTGAGTTTCTTGGAGACAGTATATATTTGGGTTGCAATTTTAATCAATTTAGCCAATCTACATCTCTTAAGGGGGGCATTAAAACTATTCATATCCAGTGTTAGTATTGATAAGTGAGATACTATTTTGGTCATCATTTTCATTGTTACCTAGTAGCTTTGTTCTCTTCTTTGTGTTACTGTTTTCTAAGTGGTATGAGTTTTAACTTTTGGGTGTTTTTATACTGGTTGGTTTCGATTGATCTGTTCTATGTATTGAATACTTTTAAGCACTTCTTGTAGGGAAGGTCTAGTGGTAACAAATTCCCTTAGTGTTTGCTTGTCTGGGAAAGACCTCCTTTCTCCTTCATTTACGAAACTTGGTTTTACAGTATACAAAATTTTTGACTGGCAGGTTTTCTGTTTAAGGAGACTAAGGATAGGACCCCATTCCTTTCTGAATTGTAAGGTTACTGTTGAGAAGTCTGCTGTTAGTCTGATGGATTTTCATTTTTATGTTACTTGATGTTTTTGCCTCACAGTGCACAGGAGTTTCACGTTGACTTTGGCCGGTCTGATAACCATATGCCTTGGTGATGCTGTTTTTGCAATGAATCTTCTAGGTGGTCATTGAGATTCTTGTCTTTAGATGTCTAAATCTCTAGCAAGATCAGGGAAATTTTTCTCCATTATTCCCTCAAATAGGTTTTCTAGACCTTTTGCTTTTTCTTTTTCACCCTCAGGGATGCCTATTATTCTTATATTTGGCCATTTTACATAATCCCATATTTCTTATAGATTTTGTTCGTTACTCTTGAGTCTTTGTTTTTTATTTCTGACTGACTGCATTAGTTCAAAAGAGTTGTCCTCAAGCTCTGAAATTTTTTCTTCTGCTTGGTCTAGTCTATTCTTAAAACTTTCTACTTTTGTTATTTCTAGAAGTTTTATTTGTTTTTGAAAAATATATCTGTCTCTTTAGCAAATTATTCATTCATTTTCTGAATTATTTCTCTAATTTCTTTGAGTTGCTTCTCCATTTTCTCTTGAGCTTCCTTACAATCCATATTTGGAATTCTTTATCTGTCATTTCAGTATTTTCATTTTGGTTGGGCTCCATCACGAGAGAGCTGGTGTGCTCCTTTGGGAGTGTCCTTTCACTCTGATTTTTCATACTTCTGGAGCTCTTGCACTGATTCCTTCTCATCTGGAGCAGCTGATGCTTCTTGCTTTTGGATTTTCTTTTGTTTGGATGGGACTTTTTTTCCTCCTCACTCTTAAGGATGTGCCTGTCACATATGTTTGATAAGGACATTTGGCTTTGCTTGTGGGTACTGTGATGGGGGTCTAGGTTCTATAATGGATACCTTGGTTACAGATACCCTTAATGTGGTGGTTTTTTCAATTGCTAGTTATTTCTAGGCTGTAGCAGTGGTGAACTATGTGCTTGGACAGAATCCCTCTCTCTTATTGACAAGGGGAGATGGAGATATTTGAAATCCTTTCTCTTTCCCCAGCCCTGTGGTTTTCTTAAGAGTATGAATTATATTGGGATGCTCAGTTTAATCTCTGAGACAGTAGGTGGCGCTTGTGAGTAAGAGTCAGCCAAGCCCTGTATGATTAAGTCAGTAAATGCTGTAATGGGCTGTACAAGTTGTCCTCCCTGCCAGTAGTTGGTGCCTACAGGAAAAATCCAGCTGCAATGGTATTTTCTGGGACCTGTGACTAGCTCTAGTCAATCAGGAGAAGCACCCAGATGTCCCAGGCAGTGGGTGGGGCCCTGGAGCTCCCAGGGTATTCCTTATTCTCTACCACAGCCAAGGCAGGTGGAGGAGTTGAGACTGGGTGGGCTGGGTCAGGTGAGTCTGTGTTCAGGCCCCACAAAGGTGGGCACAAGAGCTGACTCACCAGAGGTCAAGAGTCAGCTCCCAGGCTGCTGGGTAAAGCCACCAGGGAGGGGCTGCTGTGGCCCCACAAGCCAAAAAGTCTGCTCACAGGGGAGGGGCAGTCTAAAATTCACAGTCTGGCAGGTGGGAATAGGTTTCATTCTTCTCCCTATTCCCTTGCCCTGTGGATCACCTTCCAGCAACTGGCCACAAGCTGCAGTCCAAACTAGTAGAGCTCATCAGCAATGGTGCTGTGGGCTGGGAGCTTCCCTGCCCAGAATCTTGTCCTGGACCGAAAGTGCAACTTTCATGTGGGGGGAGGGGTGCTCCATGAGTGCGCTGTGGCTGGGACCTACACTGCATTCTCCTTTTAGTTCTGCCTGTGTGTGCTCCCTTGCCTCCCAAAATTAGTTCATAAATCTCCCCACCATGCCCCTGAGCAACGTGATATAGTCCTGGGGGTCGGGGATCCAGCCTGTGGGCCTGTCCTCTGATCCCCCAAGTTCAACCCCTGACCATGCCAGGGAGAAACATGCTGGTCCTGAGTTGCCCATGGAGTACTCAGACAGGCTTAATGTCCCTCTGCTTTGGTGTATGGCCCTGTTCTTCTGGAGCAGCCAGGGAGGCAGCACTCAGGAGGGCCAGTGGGCAGGGAGCTCACAGTCTGAGCACTCCTTGCTCCAATGCAGGTCTTTAAGAGGAAAAATGTGATCCTCACTCTCTGTGGAAACCTCTGTGTGGTGGGCATGACACCAGAAGGGAAGCCACAGCTCCTGAGAGCCTCAGCTCAATCAGCCCTTGGGGCACCCATGCCAACTCATGTGGGAACTGCCACAGCTGTGTTGGCAACTGTAGGGGGGAGGGGGAGGAGTAGAGTCTGAATGGAAGAGATCTGGTGCTCTGGTCCCCTTTGTCCCAAAGGGCCCCCTGGCTTACTGTATTCTCCTCTCCTCTGAAGGTAGCCCATCCTGAATGTCCAAGCTCTGAGATCACACAGTTCCCCTGGTACCCAGCCCCCTGTGTGGCTACCGCAGTTTGGGCAGGAGTTGGGATATGTTTGTGTAGGAACCACTGACAAGAAAATTGAAGAGCTGAAGCTCCCTGGGGAGGATAAAGGCACACGATGGGTGGAGAAGCAGTATGGCACCTACCGCCTTGCCTCAGATCTGTGGTGAGGGGGAGTGATCTCGAGAGGGCTGACAGCCCCGTTCTCACAAAGCTCCCTATTCACTGGCAGCAGCAGCTTTTAGGCTTGTGAGGGCTGAGAAGCTCTCCAGCAGTTCGGGAGCTTTGCAGTCCGCCAGAGGTGTGAGGGGAGGAAAACCAAATATTCCCACTCACCCTTTCCATGGGGCTCTAAATTCCTCAGGGGTTGATCTCTGCTGAAATCTTGCTCCTTCTTGTTTTGTTATGCAGCTTCTTCCCACAGAATCTGCTGTAGGATCTGGCACTTTTCCCTCAGAATTATACCGGGCTAAGTTTTTATATTTTTTTTTTACCTAAAACTTTTCCTTCTTTCTGAGACAATCTGGCAACCATTGTCTCTAGTTGGCCGTCTTGCCTCCCCCTCTTACTTGATTTTTTTTTTAATATACAGTAATTGCTTACTGCAATAGAAAATATTTTAGATACAAAAAGGCCTAATCATTATTTTTAATTGACAAAATGAAAAAATATTAATTGTTATAATCAATATTATCTTCATCATTATCATCATACAGCTTAAAACAGCAATCATTTTTTTTCTCTGTCATGATTCTCATTGAATGGGCCCAGCTAAGCAGTTCATTGGCTTCCTGTGGAGTTGCATGGGTCTGCAGTTACCTCGCTGGCTGGCTTTGGTCTGAGAGCTTATCTAGGCCTAGGAACCTGAGCACCTCTCTTGGCCTCCAGGTGCTCTACGTGATGTGAGCTTCTCTCAGCATAGCAGCAAGTCTCAAGAAGAGAGAGTTCAAGAAAGAAAGTCAAAAGTTGCAAGACATCTTATGTCCTAGCCTCAGGAGTCATATAGCTGCTGTATGTTGTTGCTCACAGGAAGTCACAGGGCAAGCCCAGATCTGGAAGGAGTGGAAAAGACTCCAGTTTTTGCTGGGGTAATGACAAAGTCACACTGCAAAAGAGCATGGGGGTGGGAAATATTATTGCAAGCATCTTTGGAAATAACCTCTGCCACATGTTTATTAATATAAAAGAAGTTTGAAGAAGTTCCCCGTGTGTAGATGTGAAAAGATCTCCAAGATATATTACTATGTGAGAAAAGCTAGGTACACACTGTGTAATATATTAATATTAGTCTTAGAAAGTGGGGGGGAGAATGCATTGGTATTTTTATGTATATTTTGGAAGTCTCTCAAAACAAACACAAGAAACTATTTAATAGTAAAAGTAGCTACCGGTTGAGGTTGGAAACTAGGTGAATAGGAGATGTAGTGAGAGGCTTTTCACATAAATATTATTACACATTTTATAAACAATTCGAATCTTCAAATAAATGGTTTTCATAGTATTTCACTGTAGTTCCATCTTAGAATTTGGAATCTCATCATTTAAAGGAATTTTAGATGATTTTTAGTCCTGTCATCTGTGTTAATTAAAGTAAGCATCCAGTCTATTGATTTCCTAATATGTAGTCACCCAGCTTATGTGCGAAAATTTACTTCCAAGAGAGTGAGTTCTGTTGCTTAACAATTTTAGAACACTCCAACAAAAATTCTTGATTTTTAAGTCAACTATATTCAATTAACCGAATCACTGGTTCACAAGAAACACTATTGGACATAGGCATTGCTGTAACAGTTTTATGACAGATTTCTATATTTCAAATTTTGTTTAATTATAATTTAAAATATATTAATTTTATAATCTAGCTTTACCTAAGAAATATTTATGCATAATTAATATTTGAAATACTGAAATTTGATTATTGAAAAAAGTTAGACTAACCAAAGCTATTAATAATAATTCCAAAGGTATTTTTCTTTTTAGATTACTGTGCCACGCTATGAAAGACCATATAGTTCGTGTTGCAAATGAAGCTGAGTTTATTTTGAACAGACAGAGAGCTGAGGATGTTCATAAACATGCAGAGTTTGAGGTAAGGTTTTGGGAATAGATTAAATTCTGCTTTTCTGTTATAAGTCAACCATCATCCATCTGTAACCTTACATAAGAAGTTTTTCTTTTTCTAAGAGGGAAATTTCACTGAAAGCGTTTCTGTTCTTTTTTTTAAAAGCTTTAGTAAATGTCAAACATAGAGCACTAATTCATTTTACCCCATTTACAACATGAAGAAATCCCTTCTGCCCTGTGCCTAACTGCTTGGTAGACTGAGGTTGTTCTAAATTACTCTAAGAGGAAAGGCAAATAAAATTTTATAATGCAATTACTTTAGTTATTTTAAAGCTAGCAGGGGTTTACACAGCACTAGGTTGATATGAGTATGTGATATAGTTATATGAACAAACTCATATAGAATTCAACAAATCTCCTAATATAGTAGTTATTCAGTATTTCAGTTAATTGCATTTACAAAGCAAAATTGGTTTCAGAAATATTTATGTGAACTGGTGTTTGGCTTAAGGTTGGACTCGCAGTAGGCTTGAAAGTAATAAATGACTTCACCAGTTTATTCTCCTGATACAACATGCCAACATGTATGGTATGGCTAGAAATCGGAGCTCACAATTCCAGTTTTGATGAGGTTTTTATCTCAGTAAAGCAGCTCTCTGAGTCATACAAGTTGATGGACTAGGTCTAGTGATCTCTGACCTAGCTGGGTGAAAGGCATGAGACAGAAAAATAGCTGTTGTCGCTTTTGTACATATAACCTCTGCTTCATTTGGTCAGATGAGACTGCAGGCACTTGTCTTATGGAATTGAGACAAGCTTATTTTGAAAAAGATACCAGATATTTTAAACTTCGATATAAGTATAGTGATCTTTAAGTGTTTATCAAGGTGAAGTTTCATATTACTTCAACAATAAAAAACATTGGATATTTCTCAGGGTATCATGCAGTAATTTGAATGACAGGAAAAGATTAAGTTACCTATTCTTTGAAGAATATGTTTAGATATAAGATATATCAGAACTCAACAAAATAAAAATAGTCAATTAATTTTCAACTTCTATCAGTAAATAAGATTTGGAATCTTAACTGAATTCCCTGCAGGATGAGTTTTGAATCAATCATATTTACACGAAGAAAACCAAGATATTTTGTGGGGATATAAGCAGATCAATATTTGCCATGTGAAAGCATTTACAATAGACTTTCAAGCAGCTGGATATTAGTTATGAGTTTCAACACATTTAACCAAGGCAGTATTAAGCTGAGGGCAGTGCTTCCTTACCTTTTCTTTTTATTCTTGCTCCCCTGAGGAATCTTTTCAGACATGTGTTTTTAATTGCACACCCATTTCAGTGAAATTATGACACCACCGATATGCTGCATATCTGCTTGTGTACTGTATATGCCTCTGTGCTTTATACATTAAAATAATAAGTTTTTTTGCCCCCTGGCACAATAATTTTCACTCTCTCTAGGATGAGATCATTCCCATTACAGATGCATGTCTAAGAGTGACAAGAGATTTTAAAGGGGACATGAAGACTTAGTGTTTTTTAGATTTTATATATATACCTAAAATATATTTATTAATATAAATCTAATTTTGAGTGTATTGCCATTGTTACTTAATGAATGTACACTTTTTTAACCCAAATGTTTATATCTGTTCCTTTTAGGTTAAAACTATATTATTAATAGTAAATGCATTGATGTGTGTGTGTGTGTAGTTTACCAAGAACTTATCACTTTTAAATTGTAAAAGATTTTACTAAAGTCATGACATTTTACTAGGACTTTTTGAGGAATTTTTCTATCCTGACGTAAGCCTGTATTTAGGAGAATACATTTGAGATATATTTTAATATGTATGTTTAATTTTAGATGGGTACTTCACAGTTACCTTTTTTAGTTAACTACTGTAATTGTTAAGAAAGAAAAATGAAAATTTAATTTTACTCTCCAATGAGCTAATGAAATATTAACCTCATTACTGAGGCAGATCATTGTACTAATTGGTGATTCCCTGTACAAAAAGATAAATTGGAAAATGAATTAATCCTTCTTAGCTTACTGTAAGGTTATTTCTCCTGAAGAGAGATGACTTTTGGTAGTAGTCTATATCAGTATATAGACGGTGGGATATATATGTTCAAGTACCTTCCATGAAATAGATTTTTGCATAGTAATGATGAATGTGAGCTAGTTTTTTTTATATATATATACATATATTTTATCAGATATATGAGACTTTTTTCTTCCTAGTTTTATGACTTGTATTACATACTTGCTAATGTTAAAATTTACAGTCAAGCCACTTTATAAAAATTACAATACAAAGAATCAAACTTATAATTAAAGAGATGTTCCTCTCCATGTTCATATTGAACCTTTTTGATACCCAAAGTGATCCATTGCTCAGCTATGTTGCTAACACTAGTGAGCATGAATACAAATAGCTGACATGATAACTGATTATTATGGGGAAAAAAAAGATAAGAATAAGGTAGTAGTTCTCATGAGATCCTTTGAACACATTAAATTTTAGAGTTGGGATGTATCATAGGAAAAAACCTGTCTCAGCTCCTCATTTTACAAATATGAAAATGAGTAAATGCAAAAATATGGAATTTGCATAAAGTGTGAATTAAAATCTGGTCCACTAAATTCCTAAATGACTGCTTTTTCATCTGTATCACATTGCCATTCATGAAATGGAAAACTATAAGTTAAATGACAAATTTTTGATTTATATATAATTATCAGGAACATCCCTCTTACTTTAAGTGACATATACTACATTTGTTTAAAAAAAGTAGATTAACATTTTTGGTAGACATTTGTGTTTGTAAGATTATTATTTTTGGAATACATTAAAATTAGATTTTCAGAATTAGAAGGAACCATAAAAGTCATTAATTACTTTATTTAACATTATCCACATTATTTTACATAAACTTTAGAAAGAGCACATTTTTATGTTTCAAAGGTGACTATATGTATTCTTTAGACCAAAATATTAATATCAAAAGATTACATTATTTGAGTTTTCTTAAATTGAATTATTAGCCTTTAACTTCAGGTTAGATATCATTCCTTACTTACACACAGTATAAAAGATTAACATTATGCATTGTTTGTATTTCTTTATAGTCTCAGTGTGCCCAATATGCTGCTGATAGAAGAGAGGAAGAAAAGATGTGTGACCATCTTATTAGTGCTGCTAAACATCGAGATCACGTAACAGCAAATCAGCTGAAACAGAAGATTCTCAATATTCTCACAAATAAACACGGTGCTTGGGGAGCAGTTTCTCATAGGTGAGTTGTAATAAATTAGAAGTAAATAATAACTCATAGTTTAATTATGATAGTTGGAAATAAAATATGACTACAAATTTATAAGTTATTTGGAAAATATGATTTAAAATATAGAAAATTGTTTGAATTTTTTCCTGACATCTTTCATAATGCTGATTAGAAAGGCTTAAAAGAAAATATAAACTTTTTAAAGTAGCTGCAATGGAAGTTGTTTTTAATTTATAATCTGTAATATAATACAAAATTTGTTTACACAAGTATTTTATACTCTCTCTCATGTAACGTGGGTGTCAGGTATAAGAAGTGGCTCTTTTTTAAACAACTCTTTTAAAGTTAACTCTCCCTACTTATTAAATTTATATCATTCTTAATTTTTCTTATATACAAGTGTATATAAGCATTTACTATGGAAAAGTAGTATGTTCTTTTTAAAAATTTTTCTTCCATAATTTTCTATTTATTTTACCTAGAAAGGACTTTTTTAAATCTCATATTAGGTTATTTATGATATTATAATACAACTAAAAACCAAAGTTGGTTGTTTATTAATTACAAATGTTCTCCTTCCCAAAGTTTTGTGGGCATCAAATTTTTTTGTCTGCATAATGGGGTTTTTTTTTTGTCTGCATAATGAGGTTTTCTAGAAAACTAATAGTGAAGCAGGTCACTATATTTAGATTGCTGATGTTCTGCATTTTTATATCTTCATTTTATTTTAGCCCATTGCATGTTTTTACTAAATCTCTGTCTGGCATAGTTTGGGGGTTGGTGAAATGTAGTTAGGACACTACTAAAAAGAACTTTGGTAAAAGTGATTCTGTTAGAGAAGAACATCTAGAATATGACCAGGATGGTATTTTTTACTATCTGTCTTGAGATTGCAAGCGTAAGATAGATTTAAGAAAACTTTGTTATTTTTGCAGTAAGGTTAAATTATAACATAAGGTCTTTAAAAATTGTCAACCCTTAATATTTATTACAATAATAGCAATAACACACAACAGCTAACATTTGTTGAGTATTTGTTGTGTGCCAGGTACCATACTAAGAACTTTACATAGATTATTTCATTTAACCTTCAGAACATCTCTATTAAGGATAATATTGAGGTTTTCTTCATTTTATAAGGAAGAAACTAAAGCTTAGTAGAGGTTAAATAAAACTTACATAGTATCATACTGCTTGTACAAATAGCAGCAGAGTGTTATCAGTCAGGGTTCTCTAGAGAAACACAGAAACATAACCAATAGATATATAATATTTACATACATAAAATAAATTTATTTTAAGGAATTTTCTTATGTGACTGGGGGAGCTGGTAAGTCTGAAATCTGTAGGACAGTCTGGCAGGCAAGATTTCTGTGTTATAATCTTGAGGCAGAATTTCTTCTTCTCCAGGACCTCAGCTTTTGCTAAGGCCTTCAGCTGACTGAATGAGCCCTATCCACATTATTAACGGTAATATCCTTTACTTAAAGTTAACTGATTGTATATGTTAATCATATCTACAAAATACCTTCACAGAAGCAGCAAATGTTTGACCAAACAACTAGGCACCATAGCCTAGGCAGTTTGACATAAAGTTTAACCATTACGCAGACTAACAAAAACATGAGCGTTTTACCCATGTATAGACCTTGTCTCTCTTTTTGTGTTGTCTGAATTGGAGTTATCTACTTAGTTATACATAGTCAGGACTATAACATTATATTGATAATAACACAGCTGGTATGATTCAAGATATTGCATTAAATGTATACATTCATACATGGTTTGAGTTTTAATTATTTCCTCATGTAATTAGAATACAATGAAAGGACAGTGACCTCTGTAGCAACAGGCATGTGGTAACATGTCAGATGCATCCTCTGATAGCTTGTCAGCTTATCCTTTTTGGTATCGCATTAGACTGACAGAAGAGTGGCATGACCCCTCAGAAGAGCAGGCGTCTTCTGTCCTTTGCTGCACATTGAGTGCCAGTGCTGACTAATTGAAGAAACATGCTATTTTTACGATCATCCTTTACTGTGTCGCTGAACTCTAAACCTTTAAGCATAGGTTTGGTTTTATATAATCCTTGGTATTTGATTAACTAATAGGGCTCGGTCATTGGACCTCCTCTCTTTTTTATCTTATTCACTCTCTAGGCAGTTTTATCTAGTCTCATGGCTTAAAAATACTAGCAAATGTTGACAATTCCCAAATTTATTATCTCAAGTCCACATCTCTCCCCTATCTCCGGTCCTTTACGTCCATCTGCCTACTTGGCATCTTCCACTTGGATATATACAGTCATCTCACACTTACGATGTCAAAGCTGAGCTCCTCATATTTTCACCCAAACCAGTTTCTCTTGCACTTTTCTCCATCTCAGCCAAGTCAACTCCATTCTTACAGTTGCCCAGACCATAAGTGTTGCTCTTATCCTTGAATTCTCTTTACACATTCCATATTGAGCCCTTCAGCAAACCTTGCTGACTGTGCCAAAATATATCCAGCTTTTGACTACTTATCACCATTACCTATGATCACCTTGGTTCAGGCCACTATCATTTCTCTCTTGACTTATTACACCAGCATTATGTTTAGTTTTCCTGTTTTTGTTTTTGCCTTTGTCCTCCTAAAGTCCATAGTCAGCACAACAGCCTGGGTGATTCTTATTAAAATGTAGATCCTTTTGCTCCTCTGCTCAGGAACCTCCATAGCTGTTCCATGCCAAACTATAACCACTAGTCACATGTGGCTATTCAAATTTGATTAATTAAAATTAAATTTAATTAAATTCAGTGCCTCAGTAACACTAGCCAAATTTCAAGTACTCAATAGCCATATGAGGCTGGTGGCTACCATAATAGACAGCCCAGAGTCTTTCATTATTATAGAAAGTTGTATTGGACACTGTTGCTCCAGAAGCTTCCCATGTCACTGAGGGAAGAAGACCTCACAATGACTCATCAGGCCCTTTGTTAACCCTGATCTCCTCTCCTACTACTCTCCCCTTGGTTCTTTTTGTTCTAGTCACTGTTCTTGCTTGCAGGGCATGCTTGCTCTGTTTAGAATTCTTCCTCCAAAAAATCCATTTGGCTAGCTTTCCCACTTTCTTTTAGCCCCGATTCAAATGGTACCTTCTTGGAAAAGCCTTCTCTAGTAACTCTGTCTAAAATTTTACTTCTTCCCCCAAATATTTTATATTGCATTTTTCCTGCCTTATTTTCCCCTTTTCAACATTTATTACTGTAATACTTAAATATCATATATTTATTTTTATTGTTTTGCTTCCCAGTAGAGTACGAGCTCCGTAATGGAAGGGAGTTTTATCTCTTTTGTCCACAGTGGTATCCCCAGCACCTAGAACAATGCCTGATGCATAGTAGGTGCCAAAAAAATTTGTGAATAAATACTTGGTGTATGCCCTTTTTGATAGTGATGATACTATTGATTGAATAACAGAAAATAAATTAGTCCATTGGGAATAATTTTTATATTTTAAATGAAATAATTTTATTAAATGACAAAAAGTACTTATCCCTGCATGAAACCAAAGTGGTAAAGTCAGCAACACACTAAAACAATGGTTTGTAAATCCAGTAGCATCTTACATAGAAAAGTTTATATATTCTAACTGGAATCATGAATTTCTCAAAGAGATAAGAAAATGTATTAACAGCTAAAGTTGCTGTCAAATGCTATTATTCTGTGAATGTTACAGATTTGATTTTTATATAAATTATCAACTTTACACATATTGTACAGTAGCTGTACCTAGTATAGAATAATGTTCTCAATCTGTAAATTAAATAAAAATGTGTCCATATTTATCATTGCTAATCCAACAGTGTTAATATAATTGTGCACATAAGAATTTTTATATCGTACTTAGGAGGAACTGAAAAATATTCTTCCATAGTAGAGTCACCATTGATCTTTCCTACTGACCTCTTGACTGTATAAAACTCTATACTCTTTTGATCTCTTTTGTTTCCCTGCTACCTGTCTGACCTCACATCCTGCTATGCACCTTCTTAGTCCTTGGCTCACTCTACTGCAGCCATCCTGGCCTCTGCCTATTTTGGGAACAGGCCTAGCACTTTCTGCATTTGCATGGTGTTTCCTCTGCCTGATGTGCTCTGATAGGTCTTTGTTCAGGTGTTCCTCCTTAGAGTGGCCTTCTCTGACCATTCTATCAAAAATAGCACACCTCATTGTCACCTCATCACTCCCTAAATTACCTCAGCTTTAATCTTCTTCATAGCACTTATCCCCCAGCATATAATTTAAATGTTTTAAGTATTTATTTTTTACCTGATACTATGGACTTTTTTTTTACTACTATATACCCAGTGCATAGAACTCTGCAAATAAAAGATTTTCAATACATATTTTTCAAATGAATGATTTCATGAAAATTGCCATACATATGGAACATGGTACCATGTGTTGATTACATATGAATTAGTTTTGATAAAATAATCTTTCCACATATAATTTGAGTTTCATAATCAACATTAAGAGCTCAATTATTAACCCTGTGACTTATTAGCTATGTAATCTTAAGCAAATGATTTCACCTTCCCAATATTCAAGTTTCCTCATCCAGATAAGTGGGTGAACAGTTCCTACTAAATTGGGTTATTTAATGGAAAAATGAGATATTGTATGCAAAATAATTAACAAGGTGTCCTATACACAATAGATATCCAATATTTGTTAGTCTCTTTTCTGTTAGCTGCTTTTTGCACAGACCCTCTTAAAAATATTTTCCCATGGTGCTAAATCACCCTTCAATTTGCAATGCATAGTTATAATTTAAGGATTTTATTCATTTCATCAACAGGTAACTCTTGAACTCCTATTTGTGCTAGTATAGAGGTGAGCAAAACAGACTTGCTTCCTACCCAACTGAGTTTATAACCTAGTAGAAGAGACTGATATTCAATAAGTAATTGTGGAAATAAAAGATATAAATACAAACTGTGGCAAATGCTGGGAAAGGAAAGTACAAAGTACTTTGAAGTAGCATGTAAAATAAGAGCTT
This sequence comes from Daubentonia madagascariensis, assembly GCA_023783475.1. Taxonomy (NCBI): domain Eukaryota; kingdom Metazoa; phylum Chordata; class Mammalia; order Primates; family Daubentoniidae; genus Daubentonia; species Daubentonia madagascariensis. The sequence goes on from JAKFHU010002220.1 coordinate 8,016,929, forward strand.
TATTTTAGATTAGGGAGTCAGGGAAGACTTCTTTGAAGAAGCTTTGTTTGAGGTAAAATCTGAAGGGATAAATAGGGTATTGTTAGCAAAGGGTGGGCTATAAACCATTCAGGAGAGAAATATTGCAAAGACTCTGACCTTAAAATAATAAAAATAACAGAAAGGAGGCTAGTATGCTTAGAGCTTTATAAGCAGTGGGGATAGTGGCTTAAGGTGAGGCTGGAAAATAACATATGAGCCACATGATTTAAAGTCTTGTAGGTCATGTTGAGGATTTGTGATTTTATCCTAAGTGCCATGAAAAGCAGTGAAGGGTTTTGAACAGAAAAGTAACATGATCTGATTTATGTGTTTAAAAGAGCAGCCTGGTTGCTATATGAAGACATATACTGGGACAAATAGGAAAATATGGTCACCGTATTTGTAGCTGAGTCCAAATATCACCTCTTTCTATATCATTCCTGGCCTTCTCTATCTTTTCTAGCCCTGCTTCCTCATATTCCGTTGTTATTGTCTCTATTGAAACTATCTGTGATATATCACCTAATGTTCTATAGCCGTGTGAATGTCCCCGTCTCTTCCAGTGACTTCCTAAGTGTAAGGATTGAATACTAATCATTTTATCTCCCTTTTATCAAATATATGTTAAATATGAAGGAATTTCATCCCTATAATGTTCTACTTGCCATTTTACCAAGAAAAAAATTTAGTTTTAACATAAAAATCCCTCTTACAACTATCCTTAGACTCAGTGGTACTACTGGCTCTAACATATTGTAGCATTTCAATTAATATTATTGATCTTTATTCCCGTCTTGAGGAAAAACTATAATTTGATAGGTCCTTCAAAGTGCATATTTCAAGATTCAGTGCTGTTAAATAATGTTCAGTGTGTATGGTTTTTCTTTATTTCAGCATTTTGGATCATATTTCCTATTGCTTAAACTACATAAACCATAACAACCTAAATTAAAATCAACAGATATATCATAATCAATTTATTGAAAATCAAAGGCCCTTGAGTTTAATAGACCCTGGGGGGTGTATGTGTGTGTTTGTGTGTGTATATCTGTGGGGTTCCAGTTTTTATTGTACATTTTCATATAAGCATTACTATTGAGATTTTGTTTTCTGATAAGATGGTGGAAACTCACATTTATTGAGTGCAGCTATGTGCTGGGCAGTAACTAAGCTGATACTTCACACTTAATGCCTTATTTTCATCCTAAAAACTGTGTAAAATAGCTATTATTTTTCCCATTTTATGGATAATAAATGTGAGACTCATCAAGTTGAATGTCTTGCCTAGTATTACATAGCTAGGTAGTAGAGACAGGATTTTAATCTAGGTCTGTCTGACCCTAAAGTTCATGGTCATTTCAATGATTAAATGAATTACTAATTATTGTGTCAATTATAAAAACTATCATTTGGAATAATGAAACGCAAAGGCACTGCTTAATTAGGAAGAAGACTTAGAAATCTGGGGCTTTAGAAAGTATTTTTAGTTTTCCAGGTCCTAGGCTGAACTGAACTAATATCAGAACTGCTGCCCATAGAAGGCAAGGCAGAATTTGTAGTCTGAAACTAACAGGCTCAATTGACTACTAAAACAAAAACAAACAAGCAAATATTCTCCAGAGAAAGTTAATGAAGTCCAATGTCCCAAAATATACTATCATGAAGTCCAGGATAAAATCCAAAATTACTCAGTATTCAAAGAACCAGGAAGATCTCACCATTTCTCAAGGAAAGACAATTGACAGATACCAGTCCCAAGACGACCCAGATGTTGGAACTGTCAAGGACTCAAAAGCAGATCTTATAATCATCTTTCATGAAATAAAGGTAAATACCCTTTAAATGAATTAGACTATTAGGAGATCTCAGTAGAGCAACAGAAAGTATAAAAAAGAACCAAAAGAAAATGAAATACACAATACCTGAAATAAAAATGTCACTGGATGAGCTCAGTAGTCGAATGACGATGACAGAGGAAAGAAGGAATGAACGGAGGACGGATCAAACGCAATCTTGCCCCTGGAGAACAGAGGAAAGACATTGGGGAAAAAATAAACAGAGCTGCAGGCACCTCTGGCACAGTATCAAACAAAAGATCTGACATTCATATCATTGAGCATCAGAAGAAGAGAAAGAATTTAGTACAGAAAAGTTATTTAAAGAAAAAATGGCTGGAGACTTACCAAATTTGGTGTAAAACATCAAGTCTGAGATTCAAGAAGCTCAGGCATTCCAAACATCCAAACAGGATAAACGCAATAAAAGCTATACCTAGACACATCATAATCAATTTATTGAAAATCAAAGGTAAAGAAAAAACTATTGAAAGAAGCTCTAAAAATAACACATATAAGGGAACAGCAGTTCAGATGAAGATATCTTTCTTATCAGAAATCATGGAGACCAGAAAAAGAATTGTCAAGCAGAATTCTATATTCAGCAAAGATATCCTTCAGAAATGAAGGCAAAAGAAAAGCATTTTTAAATGAGGGAGAACTAAGAGAATTTCTCACCAGCAGAAATGTTCTCAAAGAAATGCTAAAAGACGTCTTTCAGACAGAAGGGAAACAAAAGCATAGAATTTGGATCTTTAGGAATGAGGGAAGAGTTTTTTTTTTTTTTTTTTTGTTTTGCTTTTCCCACAGCAGCGCAAAGGCAATGTAGTGGAGAAATTATGGTCTTTTCAACAAATAGGGCTGGAACAATTGAACACCCACATGCAAAAAGTAGAACTTGACCCATACCTCACACCCTGTGCAAAACTTAAATGGATCATGGACTTAAATATAAAAAGGAAAACTACAAAACCTCTTGAAGAAAACAGCAGAAAATCTTTGTTACCTTACTTGTGTTGGGCAAAGAATTATTAGATGCAGTACCAAAAGGCTGATCTCTAAAAGAAAAGATAACTATAAATGGACTTCATCAAAATTAAGAACACTTTTTTCTGTGAAGGAGACCGTTGAGAGAGTGCCATATTCTCTTAGACTGGGAAAGCCACAGACTGGAAAAAATATTTGCCATTCCAATATTTTGGAAAGGACTACATCCAGAATATATAAAGTACTTTCAAAACTTAACAATAGGAAACAAACATTGCAATAAAAAAAACAAGTAAAACCTTTGAACAGACACTTCACCACAGATAATACGCAGATGGAAAATAAGCACATGAAAAAATACTCAGTATCTTTAATTATTAAGTATATTCAAATTTAAACCACAATGAAATACCACTACTCATCTATTAGAATGCCTAAAATTAAAACAAAACAAAAACCTGTCAATGCAAGAGCTGGAAAGGATGTGAAGCAACTGGAACTCTCATACATTACTGGTGGAAATACAAAATGATATAGCCTCTTTGGAAAACAGTTTGACAGTTCCTCAAAAATTTAAACATAGACTTAGCATATAACCCACCAATTGCACTCCTAGATATTTACCCCAAGAGAAATGAAGACTTAAGTGCACATAAAAACTTGTCTATGAATGTTGTTTATACCTGCTCTCCTCATAATTGCCAAAAACTGACAATAGCCTAAATGTTCTTCAGCTTGTAAGTGGATAAGTAAACAGTGGCACATCCATACAATGGAATAAAAAGGAGTGAGTTATTGATACATGCAACAGCCTGGATGAATCGCCAATGCATTATGCTAAATAAAAGAAGCCCGACTCAAAATAACACATATTATATGGTTACCTTTATATGGCATTCTGTGAAGGAGCATAACAGTGGGCAGATAGAACAGATCAGTGAGTGGTTTCCAGGGCTTAACAGTTGAGGGAGGATTTGACTAGATGGGGGCAGTATGAGGGAGCTTTTGGGAAGGTGGAACTTTTCTATATTTTGATTGTGGTGGTGGTTTCATGACTCTATGCATTTATGAAGATTTATCAAATCAAAAAGGATGAATTTTACTGTATGTAAATTAAGAATTTAAAAAAAAAATAAAAATCCTGAAAAAGTCTTTATAGATGCTTCTTCAGCTGTTAACACTAATATTTATCAATCTATGCATTAAGTTTTCATTATAAGGAATTGCCATCAAATATTATTTAATTGTTATTTTAAAGTTTAAATAAATTACAGCTCACATTATCTGTTATTTCTATGCAAACACAGGTATATTGGTCATATAATCTAGAGAACATAAATTGGATTAGCTTTCTCTACAACTAATACTTATAAATGCGTTAATTTTTACTAGATGTATTTTATAAAAATATATATATATGTTCCTAAAATAAATGTATAAAGATTGTGAATTATTCAAGGGGGTAAGAAAACTTTTCCCCAACAATTTTCAAGTAGTTTAAAATGTCAGGATTTTAATTAGGAATGTGCTCTACACTCAATGTATATATAATAGTTGTCACAAACCATATCACGAAGTATATTGATTGGATAAGACTAAACAATCTACTAATTGTGATCTCATCAACACCGTGAGATATGAGATGACTCTCCCCCACAATACGCTTAGAAAATAAACATATTTGTGTCATAGCCCATATTTTGTTAATGGCTGTGAAGCTTCACAGAGTGCTGTGTTATAGTTTCATGAGAGCTATGTTAAAAGAACATAACAGGTTCAAATGATAAGACATGGTTTTTGGATTTCAATCTGATATTCTACACTTCAAAAACAAGAGTTCTCATACTCACTGTCTCAAAAATTTAAAGTCAAAATAATAACTTAAAGTAACATAAAATAATCATTATAAGCACAAAATAATAACTTAAAGTGACATACAGTAAGCACTAAAACATAAAGTAAGCAATGACCAGGTAGAGCTGTGAAGTGAAAGTTGTATGTTTTTAAAATAAATTCTGGATTTGAAATATTCTCAGACAATCATATTCACTTTCACTTCCTGGTCCCTGTCTTGTTTCCCTTGTCTTCAAACATTTACCATTGCCTTTTATGATGTGTAAGAACTGCAACCTCCATACTTGGATACTTATTTAAATCCAATTTAATTTGCTCTGAGTCCCCTCCATGTGGCTGGTGAAAAATTTAATCCCAGTTATTTATAGGGCTTCCACACACACACTCCAGGATTAGTCAGAGATTCTAATAATTTTACTAGTGTAAAGCCCTAGGATTCTCATTTCACTCTGGGCTCTGGGAATATGATTGATTTGTGTTTGAGGGTAGGTCTGTTTCTGGTCAAAATGCAACATTACTTTCCGTATTGAGGCAAGGAGCTGTGGCACCTAGGGTATTCCTGCCATTTCATTGAGAGTAAATATACTCCATCTCTTTTAGGACCCCTTTCTTATACCACCTTCTCAGCCTTGGAATAAACCGGTTACTTCAAATCTCCTCACTCCAAAAAAGTCTTCGTGTTCATCTTCTCTTCTAGGACAGTTCAGCACTAATGCCTCTTATGTCTGCTGAGACAGTAAGGGAAGTCTCAGGTCTCCTGGATTCAAGAACCTGCTTATTCTGAGGTGTTGGCATAGGGTGGGGTGTAAATTTTCATTGTTTTTCTAATCTGTTTGGACTCCCTGGCCCAACCCTTTCTAGAACCATCAAAGGTACTGTAACCATGAAACGGGGTTTTTTTTCCCCCCTTAGGTATTTCAACCTTCTACATTCAACTCATCATGTTCTAACTGGTATTATTAATTCTAATTGCTGTAATAGAAAACATAAATCCAAAGTTAGATAGAATCTTTATGACTTACTAAATGAATAAATAGGGAAGAATCAAGAATGTTGCCCAGGTTGCTGTCATCCTTCACTGAGTGAATGGTGGTGCCATTCTTGGAATTGAAAAACACTGAAGGTACTGGGGTAGAGGTGAGGATGGTGATGTTGAGTTTGCCTTGCCTGAGGCATGTTCTAGTGGGAATGTCTACCAGGAAGTTGAGGTGACAGAGTGTGTAGTCTGAGACAGTTAAAGAAGGTAAGCAAAAAGAGAAGGACATTGATAGAAAATAAAGGGGTCAAGGAAACAAGTGTCAGTGAACTGAAAGGATAGGAAGTTGTGGGATGTTTGAATTTAAGATTTCAGAAATACAGCAATCAATACAAGATTAACAAATCCAGAATGTGGTCATAAAAGCAGTAAAGTGGAAGGGAGTTGACGATCATGGTAATCAGAAGATCAAGAAACTAGAAGGATAGAACCTTGCATTTGGCACTTCCGTTGAATTACCCAAGATAATTCCAGTATTTGAGATGGAAAGGAAGATTGTCAGTCTCTTCTAAGTCTTCAGTAAATAAGAGGAATGACCTGGGAGGATGACAGAGGACCCCAAATGAGTAGAGTTATAAGATGGTGTAATACCAAATTCAACAAGAGCCTTTTAAAGGAATCTCAAAGTTAATCTTCCTAAAAACAAAATAAAATGCAGGTACAAATGAATAGGAGTAGGAAATATATTACAGGATGACAGAGCTTTAAAAGCCTGTCAAAATTCATTTTTCCCAATAGAACTCTTACAGATCACATTGTTAAGAGCAATTATTTGAAGGACAAGGTGAGGTAGATCGAAGGTGATTGTATTGGTGGTGAGGATCAAATATGTCTATTTGGACATGAAGGTGACCAGGCTGAAACCTCTATGAACCAACTGATTGCTAGCATCATTTGTACTGCTTTGTTCCCCTGGAATATATAGATTTTATTAAATTAAGGTAATTATTTTAATAAGTCTCTCATTTAAAATGCATAATACATGAAGTTAGAGTTACATAAGGCACACAAATGATGATAACGAAGAAAATCAATATGCAGATAAAAAATAACAAATCTCACAAATATTAGTCTACTTTCTCAGCCACAAGAAAGTCATTAATTTGAAAATAAAAATTAGTTTTTTGGATCCCCACATTAATGACACTTCTCCTTGGTTTACAAATGGTGTAAAGTTTAAAATTTTTGACCATTTGCAACAAGTGCCTGGAGTCAAAGTGAGCTCGGCACAGTCCCTTAGTCCATTATTTGGCTGCTTATTAAAATATGCATTTACTGCACTGTAGAAAATGTTTTTCAAGAAGTAACATCTGGTATCTTTTCAGACTCTAAGGCATTTTTGTTGGAATCATTGAAGATGGTACATTATTAGGCTGGTGAGATAAATCTCTGGACTCTTTTGCTTTAATTTTTGTTTTATAAGCTTGCTTTTTGGTTTAGACGTTTTTATTTAAATATCACTACATTCCCTAAAGCAATATGCTCAACTCACTACATTTTTTGAAGTTATGAAAAAACATGTTAAAAGGTTTATAAATTTGAATTCCTATAGTTTTTTCTGTACAAATGTCCTCTTTTTATAACTATATATATTTTTGTTTTGTAAATGAAATGAGTAAATTAGTTTATAGTGATATTGCTCTATATTACATGCTCACTAAAATTGTATGCGTTAGATTGTGAAGCATTTTTTGATATTTGTGCTCACAAGTAGTTTAGTGTCATTTGTCAATAATAAGGGTTGCCTGTTTAGTTGGAAAGTGCCATTACCCTGGAGTGTTGTATTTTGAAGTCATCTGTCATGGATACATTGTAGAAAGAGAAGACTATTTATGTTTATGGCATTTTAAGTAACTGAGTTAAACCCTTTGGAATATAGAGAAATGGCTTGTTTACTGTCATCACTGTTCACTTAATCCTGCGACCTTGACGTGATAGCATTCCCATAAATCTCCCTGTGGGTAGTTCAATAAAACAGATGAACATCAAAATGTAATGATTGCTTCAGCCTTAGGAATTAACTATGTGATGGAATAAATACAACCCGGTAGGCAATATTACAGAAACATTCTACAACACATTTTTGTAACAAATAATGTTTAGTAGAAAATAATTATTTATTATAATTTGTATTCTATTTTCTGAAGTATTTGCAGTATCTAACAGTCAGATTATTACAGGCAAAAGAAAAAAAAAGAAAATAGATATAAATAATATGTATATTGTGTCTGGATTTCTAAAAAACTGTTTTACATTTTTGGTACACTTAAGATTATAAAAATGATAAAGTTGGGTTTTTTGCAAGGGTATTTCAATACAGCTTTATTTTATATTGCATTTTTATTGTATTACATCTCTGTTGTTAATTTTTACTAATTCACTCTTTTTAATATTTGTGATTATACTTCCTCAAACATAAATTTTTTAACTTCAGTAGGTTCTTCTTCCCCTTTCCATAAGCAACAATTGAGGCATTCAAGTAAAAGAAATTGAGCATATCAGGACACTCAAGGAAGAAAAGTTAACACACAGCACTAGGGAAAATTAGTGGAAGAAACTAAAAGGATTTAACACTCAATCCTCACTACACTATATACTAGAGCCTATGTCCACAAAGCTTGAGAAAATGCAAACTTCATCATTTCTGAAGGATAGCATATTAAAAAAGAAAAAGAAAATACAACTTTGGTTCAACATCCTCAAAGTAAATGCTATGAATATTCTCATTGGTTAGGTAATAGATCAGTGAGATAAAATGGTTTTAAAGCAAGTTACATTTGCCTCCCACCAATTTTCATTTGTTAAAAAAATCTTTTTGACAGTTTAGTTTGGTGTGTGGTACACTCTCTGTTCCTCTTTTGAATGGGATTTTGTACTTCGCATGATAGTGATAAATTCTGAACACCAAAAGTATGTTGTATAATGTGAAATCTGTAAAAAAACATAGAATTTATGCTTTACATAAAGAGTATTATAGAAATATGTATAACATAACTGTAAAGATCCTCATAAGAATGTTTAGTAGCTACCCAGGCAGAAACATAAGAAAATGAAGGTTTTGAAACCTGTCAGAAAAGAACATTTATTACTATGATACATAAGTCCTCAGAAAAATAGGATGAATTAGGTATCTTTACTGATTTAATTTTAGACCACTAACATCAAGTTAAAAAACATCTTTCATGAAGATAAGTTTGATGTGTGTCAGTAAATAAATGGTCAACTATTTTACTTTAGGTCTAGACAATTGAGCCCCAAGAATATTTTATTCTATTTTAACAGCCTTTCAAGTTGATATCAGCCATAAAAATTTGATTCATATGATTTATCTGTAAGCTACAAATTGTAATACCTCCTTGTGGATACTGTTAGAAACTGTTTTATTCCAAGTGCTGTTCTTTTCTATTGTTATTATTTAGTCAATAAATACCAAATAGTAGTCAAACACTTTATTGACAAAGGTACTGTTCTGAGCTAGGGAATGGGGTATTATATAAACATAATTTTTATGCCTATTTTTAGTCTTAACATAAATTTTAAAAATTAAATATAGCTGGCTTTTGGACGAAGACAGACTTTTGAAGGCTAGGCAATAATATATGCCAAATGTAAACTATCACATAGGCATTTTTAAAGGTTGTATACTAGATTTATCCAGCAAAATAAGTTGAGTGTTTCTTAGGGCACCTTAATACACATTGCCAAGAAGTAAGTTAATACACATATGAAGAGAACAACTAGCAAAATAAACCTTGTTAACTTATTTAGGATCAATCATTAAGATATGATAACTGATGGATCATTAAAATTTTTACCTTTCGGTAAACTTGATGGTGTCATGGTCAGAGTTACATGAAGGGACACTTAAGTGAAGAGGACCTTATAATTGGTCCCTTGAGGAGAATCATTATCTGTTGTTACTTAATTTAGTTTAAAGTAAAATCTATAAATCAATTATTATTATGTAATTCTGTATCTTATATAGATCTTTTAAATCTCTATCAAAAATAAAGCTTTTGGCCGGGCACAGTGGCTCACACCTGTAATCCTAGCACTCTGGGAGGCCCAGGCAGGAGGACCACTTGAGGTCAGGAGTTTGAAACCAGCCTGAGCAAGAGCAATACCCCTATCTCTACTAAAAATAGAAAAAATTAGTCAGGCGTGGTGGCATGCCTGTAGTCCCAGCTACTCAGGAGGCTGACACAGGAGGATCTCTTGAGCCCAGGAGTTGACAGTTGCAGTGAGCTATGATGACACCACTGCACTCTAGCCCAGGCAAAAGAGTGAAACCCTGTCTCAAAAATAAATAAATAAATAAAAATTTAAAAAAATAAAGCTTTCTTCTCAGGTTATTTCCAACTATTTATTTTTTTTAATATTCTCATTTTATTTTATTTTATTTTTTATTTTCAGAATATTACAGGGGCACAAATGTTTAGGTTACATATATTGCCTTTGCACCACCTGAATCAGAGCTACAAGCGTGCCCTCGCCCAGACAGTGAGCACCGTGCCCATTAGGTGTGAATATACCCATCCCCTCCTCCCCCTCCCTCCCACCTGCCCAACACCCGGTGAATGTTACTTTCATATGTGCACATAAGTGTTGATCGGTTAATACTGATTTGATGGTGAGTGCATGTGGTGCTTGTTTTTCCATTCTTGTGATACTTCACTTAGGAGGATGTGATAATACAGGGATTATCCAGGATAATACAAGAGGTGTTAGCTCACCATTGTTTTTGTGGCTGAGTAGTACTCCATGGTATACATATACCACGTTTTATTAATCCACTCATGATGGGCACTTGGGTTGTTGCCACATCTTTGCCATCCTCTAGATTATTTTACATTAAACTTCAATTTTCATCAACCCAGATTCATCAGTAAAATAGTAATCATCTCATAAAAAATCTTAAATATAATTCTGTCCCAGATTTTGTAAGTACTCTCTGCTATTCTGTGTTCGGTGTGTAATCCAGGACCTTAGAGGAATAAAATACCTCTCAGATTTGCAGCTTTGCGTTGAATTTCTGCTCGCTCTCCTGTGCCACGGGAGATGGCGCCGGTGGAATGGTTCCCGCGTTGGAGGTGCAGTCTTATCCATCTTCCTGCAGATGAGGATGACTTGCTTTCATTCTGGCTATTTATTATAACTTCCTTTACCATTATAAACACTAGTACTGTTTGTTTTCTTTTCTTGAAACAATCCACACTCCAGATATTTTAAAGTAGCTCTCTGAGTGATGTTTAACATTGCATACTGACCTTAATATTAACATGCAGTACCTACCTCTTAGGTAGGCTGTGAAGATGAGAACCACGCAAATGCAAGTGTTAGTTGTTGTTGTTTTATTATATTATGCCTTGCTACATGTGACCCAAATGATGTAACTTCCTAATGATATAAAAATCCAAAAATAGCTAAATTGTACCTAAAATGTAATGTATTAACTCAGTTCAGTACAGTATGTTTTTTATTTCAGATACTAGGGTTAGAAAGCATTACTAAGAAGGATCCACTATTCCAGCCTCTTCTCCAGCCTCCGAACAAATACACTCAAACCATCCAAGGTGCCATATTTGTTGTTATGTTAATGGGGAATTCTGGCATACATTGAAACCAAGCATTTTTATCGTAGCCTGCCAGTTTGGTTGAGTAGACAATACCTTAATGATTATCCTAAATGAAAACCAATATAACAAAAACAAACAAAAAATAAATAAATAGCCAAACATTGGCTGACCTTTGTTACAATTCCAGGTGGTCAGATCAAAATTTCTGACTGTCTGCTTGAAATCTTTGACTAGATATCCTTCTAGATCTTAAAGTATATAAACTAAACTTAAGTATTACAACTTTTGATTAAATTTGTTCCTTCTCTGTGCTTCTATAACACTCTTATTTTGTTCACAATCCTGCAATACTATATATACATTTTTTTTATTTTACTGCCAAAACTCTATGTTCTTCAGGAGCTGAAGTTCTTGTTGTGTATCACAGTGCCCGGCACATAAAAGTGGTCTGTAAATAAATATTTACCAAGTGGGAAAGAGTGAAAGACATGAAAAGAAAAGCAAGAAAAGTATCCCAAGCACCTATGGTTGGTTCCAAAGAATTCGTAAATGTTAGCAAATGTACCCAAATAATAATTATTGGTAATAATAATAATAACATCTTTATTATTATTTGGGTACATTTGCTAACATTTCAGAAATTATTAAGTTTGAACAAAGGATTGAATAAAAGAGTATATTTTACTTCTGCCATCATGTCTAATTTTCTTTTTTACCTTGAAATATGGAAAGAATGAATTATAATATTATTAAGGATATTTTGAATTATTTTAACAACAATATTTTATGTATTTGGTAGGTTTCTAATTATCAGTCTATCATTTGGAAAACATTGAACATAAGAAAAATAAACAAATATTGTTGACTTTAGTATAAAATTTAAGTTATTTAAATAGCCTTATAAGTAATTATATGTTGGAGATTTGATCTCAGACAAACTTGAACTCAAATATCATCTCCAAACCCTCATATCTGTGTAGTTTTCGCAAGTTTCCATACCTCTCCAAACTTCGGTATTTTCCATCTGTAAAATGTAGGGTAATAACTACAGGCATACCTCAAAGATATTGTGGGTTCGGTTCCAGACTACCTCAATAAAGCGAATATCACCATAAAGCAAGTCACATGAATTTTTTGGTTTCCCAGTGTATATAGAAGTTATCTTTACATTATACTTTAGTCTGTCAAGTATGCAATAGCGTTATATCTTTAAAAAGTATGTACCTTAAATAAAAAATACTTTATTGCTGAAAATTTCTATTGGTCATCTGAGCCTTCAGCCAATCCTAATCTTTTGCTGGTGGAGCGTCTAGCCTCAATGTTGATGGCTGTTGACTGATCAGGGTGGTGGTTGCTGAAGGCTGGGGTCACTGTGACAATTTCTTCAAATAAGACAACAATAAATTTGACCACATTGATTGAGTCTTACTTTTACAAAATATTTCTCTGTAGCATGCAATGATGTTTGATAGCATTTTAGCCACAGTAAAACTTCTTTCAAAATTGAAGTCAGTCTTCTCAAATCCTGCCACTGCTCTATCCACTAAGTTTATGGAATATCCTAAATCCTTTGTTGCCATTTCAATAATATTCACAGCATCTTCACCAGGCATAGATCCCATCTTAAGAAAGCACTTTCTTTATTAATCCATAAGAAGCAACTCCTCATCTATTCAAGTTTTATCATGAGATTGCAGCAATTCAGTCACATCCTCAGGTTCCACTTCTCATTCTTGTTCTCTTTCTATTTCAACCACATCTGCCATGATTTCCTCCACTGAAATCATGAGCCCCTCAATCGTCAGGATTGGAATCAACTTCTTCCAATCTTCTCTTAATGTTGATATTTTGACCACTTCCCATGAATCACGAATGTTCTTAATAGAGTCTAAAATGGTGAATACTTTCCAGAAGGTTTTAAAGGGGTGGGGAACCTGCAGCCTTGGGGCCACATGTGGCCTTCTGGATCCTTGAGGGTGGCCTTTTGACTGAATCCAAATTTTATAGAACAAATACTTTTAATAAAGGGATTTGTTCTGTGAAGTTTGGATTCAGTCGGTGGGCAGCACTTGCGCATCTGTGTGTGATCAGGTGCAATGTCAATGAGCAGTAGTATTTTGAAAGGAATCTTTTTTTCCAAGCAATAAGTCTCAACAGTGAGCTTAAAATATTCAGTAATAATCTGTAAACAGATGTGCTGTCAGCCTGGCTTTGTTATTCCATTTATAGAGTACAGGCATAATGCTTGAACGCCCTAGGATTTTCAGAATGGTAAATGAGCATTGGCTTCAAAGTCACCAGCTGCATTCACCCCTAACAAGAGTCAACCTGTCCTTTAAAGCTTTGAGGACAAGCATTGACATCTCCTCTCTAGCTATGAAAGTCTTTGATGGCATCTGTCTTAGTCCATTTACTGTTGCTATAAAGGAATAACTGAGGCTGGGTAATTTATAAAGAAAAGAGAATTATTTGGCTCATGGCTCTGCAGGCTATACAAGAAGCATGGAACCTACATCTGCATCTGGTGAGGGCCTCACATTGCTTCCACTTATAGTGAAAGGGGAAGGGGAGCCAGTGTGTAGATATCACATGACTAGAGAGGAGGGAAGAGAGAAGGAAGATGCTAGGCTCTTTTCAACAGCCTGTTCTTACAGGAACTAAGAATAAGAACTCACTCCCTTGAGAATGGCACCAAGGCATTCATGAGGGAACCTCCCCCAGTACCCAGATACCTCCCACCAGGCCCCACTTCCAACACTGGGGATCAAATTTCAACATGAGACTTGGTGGAGCCAAGAAACCATATACAAACCTTAGCAGCATCCTCTACCAATATGAGCCTGTTTCAACCATCTGTAGTTGACTCCTTAACGACATGGGGGATAGAAGCACCAGCTCCCCGTGCGTTTGAAAATTCGTGTATTACTTTTGACTCCCCCAAAACTTAACTAATAAGGCCAGAAGCTTTACTGATAACAGAAACAGGTTGATGAACACATATTTTTACTGATACATGATATTTGTACATATTTATGAAGTGCATATAATATTTTGTTATGTGGATAAAATATATAATGATCAAGTCAGGGTATTCAGGGTATCCATCATCTTGAGTATTTATCATTTCTATGTGTTGGGAACATTTCAAGTCCTCTCTTCTCGTTATTTTGAAATGTGCAATACATTGTTAACTGTAGTCACCCTACTCTGCTGTGAAATATTAGAGCTTATTCATTCTAACTAACTGTTTATTTGTACCCATTAGCCTACCTCTCTTCATCCCTATGACTCCATACACACACACAAACTTCCAGCCTCTGGTATCTATCATTCTACTCTCTACCTCCATGAGATTAACTTTTTTGACTCCCTCTTATGAGTGACTTATGAGTGAGTACGTGCAATATTTGTCTTTCTGCATTTGGTTTATTTCACTTAACATAATGACCTCCAGTTTTATCCATGTTGTATGCAAATTTGATTTTATACTTTTTCATGGCTAAGTATTTCATTGTGCATATATATGCTACATTTTCTTTATTTGTCTCTTGATTCTATATCTTGACTATTGTGAATAGTGCTGCAGTTAACATGGGGATTCAGGTATCCTTTTGATATACCGATTTTTTTTCCTTTGGATAAATAACTAGTAATGGATTGCTGGATTGTAAACTCGTTCTATTTTTAGTTTTTTGAGAAATCTCCATACTGTTTTCCATAATGGCTGTACTAGTTTACATTCCCACCAACAGTGTGTAAGAGTTCTGTTTTCTCTGCATCCTCACCAGCATTTGGTGGGGTTTTTTGTTTTTTTGTTTCTGTTTTTGTTTTTTGCCTTTTTAATAATAACCATTCTAAAGGCCAGGCGCAGTGGCTCATGCCTGTAATCCCAGTACTTTGGAAGGCTGACACAGGAGGATAGCTTGAAGCCAGAAGTTCAAGACCAGCCCAGGTAACATAGTGAGACCCCATCTCCACAACAACAAATAAAATAAAATTAAAATTAAAAAATTTTCTTTTCTGAAGATACCTAAAAAATAAATAAATAATAGCCATTCTAATAAGATGATATCTTGTGTATTTGAGTTGCATTTCCATGATGATTAGTGATCTTAAGCATTTTTTCATATTACCTGTTGGCTATTTGTATGTCAATTCAGGTCCTTTGCATACTTCTTAAGAGGATCTCTTTTTTTTTTTTTTTTAACTGTTGAGGGTTTGAGTTCCTTATATATTCTGGATATTAGTCCCTTGTAGAATGAATAGTTATCAAATATATTCTCCCATTCAACAGGTTGTCTCCTCACTGTCTTGATTATTTCCTTCACTGTGCAAAAGCTTTTTAGTTTAACGTAGTTCCATTTGGCTATTTTTAATTTAGTTGCCTATGCTTTTGAGGTTTTAGCCATAAAATCTTTGCCTAGACCTGTGTCCTGAAGTGTTTTCCCTATGTTTTCTTCTAGTAGTTGTATAGTTACGGGTCTTATATGTAAGTCCTTAATCCATCTTGAGTTGATTTTTGTGTATGGTGAGAGATGAGGGTCCAGTTTCATTCTTCTACATACGGATATCCACTTTTCCCAGCACCATTTATTAAAGAGGGTGTCCTTTCCCCCACATATGTTTTTTGCACCTTTGTCGAAAATCAGTTGGCTATAAATAATGTAGATTTATTTCTGGGTTCTCTATTCTGTTCAATTTGTCTGTGTGTCTATTTTTATACCAATACCTTGCTGTTTTGGTTAATATAGCCTTTTAATATATTTTGAAGTCAAGTACTGTGATGCTTCCAGCTTTTTTCTTTTGCTCAGGATTGCTTCGGCTATCACGGCTACTTTTTTGTCATTCTGTATGAAATTTAGGATTGTCTTTTCTATTTCTGTGAAAAATGACATTGGTATTTTGATAGGGATTGCTTTGAATATGTAGATCACTTTGGGTAGTATGGTCTTTTTAACAATATTAATTCTTCCAATTCATGAGCATGTGATATCTTTCCATTTGTTTGTATCCTCTTCAATTTCTTTAATAAGTGTTTTGTAGTTTTCCTTGTAGAGGTCCTTCACTGCCTTGGTTAAATCTATTCCTCAGGGTTTTTTTCCCTACCTAAATGTAAATGTTTTTTTCTCAGCTAGTTCATTATTGGTGTATAGAAATGCTACTGATTTTTGTATATTGATTTTGTATTCTGTAACTTTACAAAATTTGCTTATCGGCCCTAAGAGTTTTGTGGCGGAATCTTCATTTTTCAAAATATAAGATTATATTATCTCCAAAAAGGAACAATTTGACTTCTTCTTTTCCAATTTGAATCCCTTTTATTTCTTTCTCTTATCTGATTTTTCTAGCTGGGACTTCCAGTACTGTGTTGAATAGGAGTGGCAAAAGTAGGCATCCTTGTCTTGTTCCAGTTTTTGGACAAATAGCTTTTCCCCATTTGTTATGATGTTAGCTATGGGTTTGTCATATATGACCTTTATTTTTTTAGGTATGTTCCTTCTATGCTTACTTTGTAGAGAGTTTTTTATAATGAAAGGATCCTGACTTTTATCTAATAATTTTTCTGCATCTATCAAAATGATGATATAGTTTTTGTCCTTCATTCTGTTGATGTGATGTATCGCATTTATTGATTGTATATGTTAAACCATCCTTGCATCTCTGGGATAACTCCCATGTGATCATGGCATATTATCTTTTTGATGTACTGCTGAATATGGTTTGCTAGTATTTTCTTGAGGGTTTTTACATATATATTCATCAGGTATATTGGCCTATAGTTTTCTTTTTTTGTTGTGTTCTTGTCTGCTTTTGGTATCAGGGTAATACTGGCCTTATAGAATAAGTTTGGGAGAATTCCCTGTTCTTTAATTTTTTGAGATAGTTTGAAGAGAACTGGTGTTTGTCCTTCTTTGTAAGTTTGGTAAAATTTGGCAGTGAAGCCATTAGTCCTGGGATTTTCTTTATTGGGAGACTTTTTATTACAGATTCAATTTCATTACTTGTTATCTTTTTTTTCAGGTTTTCTATTTTTTCCTAATTCAATCCTTATAGGTTATATGTGTCCAGGAATTTACCCATTTCTTCTAGGTTTTCCAGTTTGTTAGTATATAGTTATTCATAATAGTCTCTGATGATCTTTTGTTTTTATGTGGTATCACTTGTAATGTCTCCTTTTTCATTTCTGATTTTGTTTATTTGGGACTTCTCTCTTTTATTTTTGATTAGTCTGGCTAGTGGTTTATCAATTTTATTTATCCCTTCAAAAAACCAACTTTTTGTTTCATTGATTCTTCATATTCTCTTAGTCTCTATTTCATTTAGTTCTGCTCTGATCTTTATTATTTCTTTTCTTCGGCTAATTTTGGGTTTGGTTTGTTCTTTTCTTGTTTTGTGAGGTACTTCATCAGCTTGTTTATTTGAAATCTTTCTACTTTTTATGTAGGCATTTATTACTATAAACTTCCCTCTTAGCACTGCTTTTACTGTATTCCGTATGTTTTATTCCTGTGTTTGTATGTTTTATAGCTCTGTATGTTGTGTTTCAGTTTTCATCAGTTTCAAGAAATTTTTTTTTATTTCCTTCTTAATTTCTTGCTTGGTCATTCAGAAGCATGTTGTTTAATTTCCATGTATTTGTACAGTTTCCAAAATTCCTTGTTATTGATTTCTAGTTTTATTCTGTTTAGTTTTGAGAAAATGCTTGATATGATTTTGATATTTTTTTTAATTTGTTGAGATTTGTTTTGTGTCTTAACATATGGTCAGTCCTTGAGAATGTTCCATGTGCTGATGAGAAGAATGTGTATTCTATAGCTGTTGGATGAAATGTTCTATAAATTTCTGTTAAGTCCATTTGCCTAGAAAGCGCCAAATGCTAATTCTAGAAATAGAAATTGCTGTTTAAATCCAATGTTTCTTTGTAAATATTCTGTCTAGATGATCTGTGTTATATTGAGAGTGAGGTATTGAAGCCTCAAACTGTTATTGTATTTAAGTCTCTCTCTCCCTTTATGTCTAATTATATTTGTCTTATATATCTGCATGCTCCAGTGTTGAGTGCATATGTGTTTAGAATTGTTATAATCCCTTCCTGAGTTGATCCCTTTATCATTATCTAATGAACTTCTTTGTCTCTTTCTACTATTTTTGACTTAAAGTCATCTTTTTTTCCTTAAGACAGGGTCTCACTCTGTCACCCAAGCTAGAATGCGGTGGCTCAATCATAGTTCACTGCAACCTCAAACTCTTGGGCTCAAGCAATCCTCCCAGCTCAGCATCCCGAGTAGCTAGGACTATAGGCATGTGCCACCATGACCAGCTAATTCTTTTTTTTTTTTTTTTGTAAAGACAGGTTCTTGCTATATTGCCCAGGCTGGTCTCAAACTCTTGGCCTCATTTGATCCTCCCACATAGTCCTCTCAAAGTGCTGGGATTACAGGCATGAGCCGCTGTGCCTGGCCTAAAATCTGTTTTATCTGATATGATTATAACTACTCCTACTCTCTTTTGCTTTTTGCTTGCATGGAATATCCTTTTCCATCCCTTTACTTTTAGTCTATAGGTGTCTTTACAGATGAGATGAAATTCTTTTAGGCAGCACATAGTTGGGTCATGTGTTTTAATCCATTCAGCTAGTCTGTCTTTTAAGTTGAAAGTTTAATCCATTTACATTCAAGGTCATTACTGATAAGTAAGAACTTATTCCTGCCATTTTATTAATTGATTTCTGGTTATTTTGTATCTCCTTTGTTCCTTTCTCTCTCTCTTTTTTTCTTATCATTGTGGTTTGCTGGTTTTCTGTAGTGGTAACAATTGAGCCCTTTATCTTCCTTATTTGTGTGTTTACTTTACTAGTGGGTTTTATACTTTGATGTGTTTTCATAATGGTAGATACCTTTTCACTTACAGGTGTAGGACTCCCTTAAACATTTCTTATAGGACTGGTCTAGTGGTGATAAATCCCCTCAGCTTTTGATCATCTGGCAAAGACTTTGTTTTTCCTTCATTTAAGAAGTATAACTTTCCTGAGTATCGTATCCTTGACTGACAGGGTTTTTTCTTTTAGCACTTTGAATATATCATCATCCCATTCTCTCCCAGCCTATAAGGTTTCTGCCGAGAAATCCACTGTTAGTCTGATTGGAGTTCCCTTATAAGTGACTAGACATTTTTCTCTTTCTGTTTTTAGACTTCTTGGTCTTTAACTTTTGACAATGGGAGTATAATATGCTGAGAAGACCGTTTTGAATTGTATCTCTTTGAGATTCTCTGAGCTTCCCATATTTGGATGTGTAAATCTCTTGATAGACTTGGGAAGCTTTCACATATTATTTTGTTAAATAGGTTTTCTAACCCTTTCATTCTCTCTTTGCCTCTGGGACCCTGATAATTCTAATATTTGGTCACTTTATGGTGTTCCATATGTCATGAAAGCTTTGCTCATTTTTAAATTCATTTTTCTTTATCTTTGCCTAACTGAGTTATTTCAAAAGACCTGTTTTCAAGTTCTGAAATTCATTCTTCTGTTTGATATAGTCTATTATTGAAGCTTTTGAATATATTTTTTATTTCATTTAAGGAATTCTTCAGTTCCATGAATTGTTTGGTTCTTTTTTATGATATGATACAATTCATATCCTCAATTGTTTTTCTCATTTCTTTGTATTGTTTTTCTGAATTCTATTATGCCTCACTGAGCTTTTTTAATATCATTATTTTAAATTCTTTTTCAAGGATTTCATAAATTTCTTTTTCATTGTAATCTATTGCTGGAGAATTATTGTATCCCTTTGGTGGTATCATATTTCCTGGTTTTCTCGTATTTCTTATGTCCTTATATTGATGTCTGCACATCTGGTGTAAGATCTGCTTCTTCCAATTGTTTGAATTTGCTTTTATAGGGTAGGACTTTTCCTGACAATGTATCTATGGTGTTGGTTGGGGAGGGTACTTTGGCTTTGAATCTGGGTACATGCAATAGTGTAGGTACCACATAATTTCTTTGGCTATAAATAGTGTCAGTGGTGTCTGTGATTTCCTCAGTGGCTTAGAGCATGGTTGTTAGTGGAGGGTCTGGTAAAGTTTTGCTGGGAACTAGGACATCAGGTGGGCCAGTGGTTGGGTCCCAGTGGTGTCAGCAGTGTGTTAAGTGTGCCTGTCATTGGGCCCCAGGGTGGGATATGCTGGCAGCAGAATTAGTGAGTCCAGATGGGCTGATTCTTGGACCTCCAGACAGCTTGCTTAGGTACTGGCAGTGGCAGTAGTGGGACAGGTGGGTTGATGGGTCCTTAGGCCCCTGGGCAACAGGTGTGTTGTGGGCAATGGCAGTAGCTGTGGTTCCCAAGTGGTCCATGCTGTGTTGGGGATGGCCTAACCCTGTGGGTGCAATAGGCTGTGTGAGCCCATCCCCAGGCCCACAGGTGGTACATCCAGAAACATGCCAGCTGTGATGGTAGTGGCTGGTTTGGTGGGCCTGTCATTAGATCCTCAGGAGGAGTGCTAAGTACCAATGGTGGTGCTTAAGCAGGGCAATCCCCCTGCCCCTGGATGGCATGCTTATGCACAGTGGAGTGCAGAGCCAGGCTGGGCAAGCCTGTCTTCAGTCCCCTGGTGGAGCATGCATTCACTGGCTGTGTTAGACAGGGTAAGTTATCCCCACACCCCCAGCGGAATGCTCAGGTTGGGCCAGTAGTGGCTGCACTGTGGCCCTTGTGCTGGGGAAGGTGGGGTTGCTTTCAGTAGCAGCAGCCATAGACAGGCAACTAGGAAGCATGTACTTTGGCCCCTTGTGGCCACTGTGGGCCAGGTAGTCTGTCCTCAAGGTGCTTATATATGCATGGTGGCCCAACTACTGTGGGTGGCAGGGTTGCTGACAGTGGCTCACACTTTGGCCCTAATAGCAGCAGCCAACAGCAGCAACAGCTGTAGGCAGGTGATGTCATTGACACTCCAGGGATATAGGGATGCAGGGCCTGTTGGGCTCCAGGGCCAGATGCAGTCTGGTTGGGGCTAGGCTCTCAAAAATGGCACCATGCTATAGCTGCTTAGGACTCAGGGGGTGTGGGACTCAGTGTTGGCTCCCTCTCTGGAGCAATGCTATCATGCAGCAATGCCATCACACAGTTTCCAGGCAGTTTCCTTTGTTATTCTCAGGATCCGTGAGTGTTGAGGTGCTCTCCTGTGGTAGGATCACAGGAGTCTGTGGTGGAAATGTGGACTGCTAGATATCGCTCACTTACCCTTTCCCTGCATTGGGGAACCTTTCTGGGTTCCCAGTCAACCCTGGCCTGAGCTGGCTGCCTCACTTCTCTCTCCTTCCTTTCCTTAAGTGTTTCCTGTCACTTCTCTATTGAATTCCAGTGTTCCCTCTTAGATGATCTATTAAAAGTGTGATTATCTACTCTCTATTTTGGTTCTTCTTTGTGAAGTAGGTGACTACCAGATGCCTCTAGTCAGCCATCTTGAGGCCTCTCCTAACACATATTTTATATGGTATGTGTGTTATATACTGTATTCTTACAATAAAGTAAGCTGGAGAACAAAAAATGGTACCAAGAAAATCATAAGAAAGAGAAAATATATTTACTATTCATTAAGTGAAAGTGGGTGATCATAAAGATCTTCATGTTTATTGTCTTCACGTTGAGTAGTCTGAGGAGGAAGAAGAAGAGGAGGGATTAGTCTTTCTGTCTCGGGTGGCAGAGGTGGAAGAAACTCCACATATAAGTGAACATGCACAGTTCAAACCCATGTTATTCAAGAATTAACTGTACATTGAATATCTTTTGTTTAGTGTAGCCACCTTCACCAATGATTTTAGCTAGATATTCTAGATAACTTGCTGCAGCTTCTATATCAGAACTTGTAGCTTCACCTTGAACTTTTATGGTAGGTATAGAGACTGTTTCTTTCCTAAAACCTCATGAACCTACCTCTGCTAGCTTCAGAGTTTTCTTCTACACCTTCCTCCTCTCTCTCAGCTTTCGTAGAATTGAACAGAGTTAGGACCCTGCTCTGGATTAGGTTTTGGCTTAAGGGGATGCTGTGAGTGGTTTGATCTTCTATCCAGACCACTAAAACTATCTCCATGTCAGCAATAATGCTGTTTTGCTTTCTTATCATTTGTGTGCTCACTGGAATAGCACTTTAAATTTCTTTAAGAACTTTTCCTTTGCAGTCACAATTTGCCTAACTATTTGGCCCAAGAGGTCTCGCCTTCAGCCTATTTTGGCTTTTGACATGCCTTCCTTACTAAGCTTAATCATTTCTAGCTTTTGATTTAAAGTGAGAGACATGCATCTCTTCCTTTTACTTGAATAGTTAGAAGCCATTGTAGGATTATTATTAATTGACCTAATTTCTTTTTTTTTTCCTTTTATTTCAGAATATTATGGGGGTACAACACTTGGGTTATATATATTGCCCATGCACTGCCCGTGTCAGAGCTACAATCGTGGTCATCTCCCAAACTGTGCTCCCTGCATCCATTCAGTGAGAGTTTTTCCCATCCCCTCCACCCTTTCAATATTGTTGTCAATAGGGAGCCCCAAGGAGAGGGAGAGAGACAGAGGAATGGCCAGTTGGTGGAGCAGTAAGAACATACACAACATTTATTAAGTTTGCCATCTTATATGGGCGCAGTTTGTGCTGCCCCAAAACAATTACAATAGTACCATCAAAGATGTTACAGTGATGACTAATCACAGCCCACTGTAACAGATAAAATAAGAATGAAAAAGGGTGAAATTTTGCAGGAATTACCAAAATGTGATACACAGCCGTGAGATATATACATGCTGTTGGACAAGTGGCACTGATAGACTTGCCTGATGTAGGGTTGCCACAAACTTCCAGTTTGTTTAAAAAAAATAAAAGCAGTATCTTCAAAGCACAGTAAAGCAAAGAATAATAAAATGAAGTATGCTTGTGCCTCACAGAATTGTGGAGCATAAATTAGAAAACATAAAATCCTTCAGTTTTATCAAACGTTTATTATATAAATGGATATTTCAAATTGGTAATAAATTTAAAAGGAAATCTAAGTAATAAGTTATTAACATGTTTACTGTTTTATTTTTATAGTTTAAATATGTACAGTATTATATTTGATCATAGGAATATTCAAAGCCCATAAAATTTACACAAGCTTAAAAGATATCTTTACTGTTCTGATTTTTAATCATTTACCTTTTCTTTTTCCTTTATACTTATCACTATTATCAAAGTGAATGTATTTATTAAGTGGCATTGTGTTTTTATAAATGCATAGAAATACATGGTAGAATATTTAGTAGAAATTAACTTTCCTAAAGAAAACTGTGGAAGAGTATTGTTCATTTGTAAAAGTTTTCCAAGAGAAACAGTATCAACTTCAATGCTTTAAAGTGAGAAATTTCACTTTTGATTTTAAAATTTTTTGACAGTTTTAAAATTTTTTTTAATTAAAATTTGTATAAGCTTATTTTTCATCTCTCAGTATTTAATTGTTATTAATCACCTTGGCACTGCTTTCTTGTCCTTTCAAAGGAATAGACACACAATTTTTGAACAATTTTACTAGATAGTGTGTTTATTTGTCAAGTTAAAATCTGATTCAAAATGCATAGTGTACATTAATTTCTTTTGATTTTTTAGTTAGGGCCCAAAACATCTATTTTCATTCAGTGACTTTGAATCATGCCATTTCAACTCAAGGCCATCTTGTATACCATATTCATGTGCTCCTTCACTTTTTTCAGCAGGTTTTTGATAAATTTGTCAAATGAAATTGAAGAAAGTTACAATGCTTTTTGTTTCAAAAGAGGAAGTCTTAGAAAATCTTGTCCTATATTTTCAAAGAATAAGATTATTTTAATCCTTATCTTTGACTTTTTGTTTTTCTTCCCCTCTTAACTGAATCATGGTTAAGCATACACATTTACATATTTTATTCTTTACTTCTACTACGTAAAAGACATGTGCAACTATTTTTTACATAATACAAACAAGGGGCATGCATTATTATGTCATTGTTTTGCAAATATCTAGTAAGGTGACAAGTTAACTTGAGTTTTTCAGGAACTATACATGAAATCATAGCTTTTGTGAGGTTGAAATTTATAATGACAGAACTTTGGCTTTGGAATAACAAGTTATCTTAAATATCTTGAGTCAGAAAAATGAGGGGATTTATAAAAACATTAGGCAGGCTTTGTCACTTTTTATAGTTCATAATTACATGAAATAATATTACTGTTGGTTGCTTACAGTTAATTAATGAATAAATCGTTGCTAACTGAATATTTGAAATGTAACACCTATGCGTTAAATATGTTCTTCTTAGAAGTATTTATCAGGAGAAAACGTCTAACTAGGATGCAGTTTGTCAAGGACTAATTGGATATTATAAATCATGAGCTTTTATTTTTATTTATTCTTTTTTGTTGTTGCTTTTTACTTTTGCTTTGGTCGAGAATGCAACAGGGAAAGAACAATGATCCATTATTTCCATGATCTAAAGATTTTACTGCAGCAGCTGAGCAGCTCGCTTTTATTCATTGCTACATTAACTTTTCCATTAAGGGTGCTGTTATAAAGTACAGAGCCCTTAAGCATTATGAAGTTGCTGTCTGATATTTGTTCATTGATATGGCTGGTTTATTTGAGTGTCTCAGTCATTCTAGAGTGAAAGCCTTCATCAGTTTTTAAGAATGTTGTCTGTTTCAGTTTAAATTTGGTTAAATTTAATTGTACTGTTGTGGTGTAAGGGTCTGTAAACATTTTTATAAGTCTGAATTTTTTCCTTTTTTCTCTATTTAGAAGTTTTATCACCTAAACTAAAATATAATTATAGTGTTACTATTATTCATAAAATCCAGATTTGCCAGCGACAAGTCTTACTTTAGCAAAAAAGCCAAATACTTTGGTGTCATGCATGTCTTTTAGTTCATTTTTCTTCTTTTGCTTTTCATTCATTCTATAAATTTTCCCAGTTGTCTAGAATTGTGCAAGACCTGAGGAATAGTATCCAAGAGGCTGGAGTCTTAGGGTAAGACTGATGGTAGAAGAAATAGGATTTCCTCCCTTTTGTATTGTTAGACTGTTGGAGATGGAAATTTAGAGTTGAAGAGTATTTGGGAAAAGGGATTGTGAAGTTGTGGGCACATGCTCTCTAATAGAGGGAGGCTGCAGAAAAGTAGCTATAAGCCTGCTTTGGGTTAACCATGTGGTGCCCCACTGAGCAGGCTGGTGAGCTCATCTTTTAAAATGCCCTGTCCAGCATTCCTAGCAGATTTTTCAGACCTCCTTCCATCCTGGTAAGGAGATAAATTCTGTGGTGATAAAAAGGCTGTGATAATCAGATACGCTTTATTTTCACATTTGCTTAAAGAGCTAAGAAATAGAGAAAGAGCTAATTAAAGCTAAGTTTATGCTCCGAGATATTTTGTTTGTTGATATGTTGGTTGTTTTTTGCATTTTTGACCAAAGAAAAATGAAGAGAAGAGACAGACTTTCCTACCAACTGTGGGAGTGAGCTACAGTGGTGGCAGTATGATTGATGTTGATCAAAAGCAATATTAAACTAATAAGCAGCAAGGACCAGCAGCCGTGATGGTGAAACACGAGGTAGTGAAAGAATCTAATTTGTGCACTGTCCAGGGATTATGGAGGGAGACATGTGGCAGAACCCAATCCTCTGCCACTGAAGGAGTATAGAGTCAATTTAGGTTGAACTTTTGAGGCTGGCAGTGAGAAGGAACTATCTTTTGGGGATTAGGGTTTCACATGATATCCCTTTCTTATGTAGCAATAATCTCTATTCACTATAGTTTTGATGGTTAATTCTCCCCAAATACAAATGCTTCCAAACTTTTACATCTGAACCATGTAACTGTCATAAATCAGCAAAGTGCTATCTCTTATTCCATAACCTTGTTAAACTTTACCTGTTTCATTGAATAAGCCTCTAGCTCCGATCCTAGTGATTTGTACCTATCCATCCCAGATATTCAGCCTTCCACTTGTCTCTAACTGATTTTAAATTGCTTTCTCGGCCCAGTGCTTTACCATATCATATCATCTTGGAAACCATTTGACTCCTGCCTTCACAGTCACTTCACAATAAATTCTGATACTTTCCACTTGTATAGTCCTGTCTTTGTGACCTCTGTTATCCCTGTCTTTCATTTTTCCAATCAAAACAAACAAATAAACCACAAACATACACACAAGTATATAAAATTTCCCCTTGTCTGAAACAAAAACATTGATTTGGGTCTTTTCATTGAACTTGCTTGTTTATTACTCTGATCTGTACAAACTCTTCACTAATCACTTTAAGATAGCAGCTCAGAAGAGTGGGAGTCCTACCATAGTATCTTTCCAAAGAAATATAGTTATTCTGATTATAGTATAGCTTTAGGATTGGAAGAACAAAATAAAATATGACCATCAAATCTTGCTGTCTTTGGGGGAAAAAAGAATTTAGATATGCAGAGTGATGAGTGTGCTTGCATGTATATATGTATATGTGTATAATTAGGAATAGGCCTACACAAAATTAGTTAAGTCTATTTCTCCTTCATTCTTCCTCATATTTCAGAGGTCCCTGCCTCTAGAAATCTGTTAGTCCAATTGGCTAGCATGGCCTCTCAAAAACAAAAGACTAATAATGTATCTCTCCCTCATAGGTATAAGTCTATTTTGTTAGTGGAATCTAAAAGATAAAGACTCATAACTCGTAAGAGTGAATGAATGTGGTCAAATTTAAGAAAATATAATAGATCATTCTAAACATATTTTGGAGATTTCCTGGTATATTTAAACCATATCATGGCATTAGCTGGCACTTAAGAGCCCTTGCTTATAAAGTTAGCTTTGTAATTTCTCTGTATGTGTTGGTAAGAATGCAAGTCTGGGTCTTTTGGGTCTTGGGTAAATTTTATTTTATAAGTAAATCAAATGGATGGATTTGAATTTCAAATATACATTAAAATGGACCATATATTACCACAGAGTAAAAGAAGGCAAACAAAGAGGCATGAGTGATTTTTTTTTTACTTTATATTGAAGTATGACATATACAGAAAAGTGCATATGTCATAATTGAACAGTTCAATGGATTTTCAAAAATCGTAAACACCTATGCTCTCCCCATATTATTAAAAGAAACAGAACATTATAAACACCCTAAAAGAGCCCCCCTTTCACTCCCCACCCCGCCAAGGTAACCACTATCCTAAATTCTAAGGGTATGTATTTATTTTGCCTACTTTTGTATTTATATACATAGATGGAATCATCGTCTGGTTTCTTTTTCCCGATATTTCATTTCTGACATTCATCCATATTGTTGCATATAGTTTAAGATTGTTTATTCTCTTTGTTATTTAGTAGTCCATGGTGTGAATATATATGAATTTGTCTGTTACACAGATTTTGACTATTTTGAAGTGTTGCTATGAACATTCTCGTACATGTTTCTTTTTGTTTTCATTATTTTTTTGATGAACAAATAAATAGAATTCTGTTGGGCATATACACTACAACTCAGCAATTCCATAGGATTCCAAGAATGGAACGCTGAGTCAGTGTAGACTTATGTTTAGTTTTACTGGTTAACAGTTTTCCAAAGTGTTCAGTTGCTCTGCATCCTCTCCTATATAAGTATAATGTATTGTATTACAGGGTTAATCTGCATTTTCCTGATGACTTATGAAGTTCAGTGGCTTTTAAAAAGACCAAAAGAGTTCATTTGCTATCTTCTTTTGTCATATGTTCACAAAAGTCTTTGGTCCATTGTTCTATTGGGTCATCTTTTTATTCTTATTGATTCATAAGAATTCATTATATCTTCTTGACCTGAGGCTTTTGTTGGATGTGTGTATTGCTGATATCTTCTGCTACTCTGTGTGTTGCCTTTTGCTTTCTTATTTTTAGTTCTTCTAATCTAATTTATTATTTTTTCTTTTATTGTTGGTGATTTTTGTTTCTTGTTTAAAGCATCTTTGCCTATTCTAGCATCACAAAGATATTCTCTTAGGTTTACTTCTAAAAGCTTTATTGCTTTGACTTTTACATTCAGATTTGAAATCCATCTAGAATTATGCTTGGTGAGAGGTAGAAATCAAGATTAATTTTTTTTGCATGGATATTCAATGGACTATAAATGGACTATTTATTGAAAAGACTCTACTTTTTCCCACTGTACTAAAATTTCTGTTTCTGGGTCTGCCTCTGAACTTTCTGGACTTTTTCTTCAGTTCTTTTCGTCAGTTTGTCTGTTTTTGCACCAATCCCAAACTGTCTTGATTACTATAGCTCTATAAATCGGTCTTTATACCTAGTAGTGTAAGCCCTTCAGCTTTGTGGTTCTCACAGATTGACTTGGCAATTTTTGGCCTTTGCATGTTCATATTAACTTTCTGAATCAGCTTGCAAATTTCTGAAAAAAATAAGTATTGGGATTTTTACTGTTATTGCATTGAATATGTAGAACAAGTTATAAAGAATTGACATCTTTGTAATATTGATATGCAAATGACATCATTTACTTGACATATGCCTCTCTATATAGTTCATCTTTAATATCTCTTAGAAATAATTTGTAATTTTCAGTGTGAAAGTGTTGCATATTTTTCATAAGATTTATTCCTAGGCATTTGATATGTTTTGAAGCTGCTGTAAATTATATTTTTTCTAAAATTTAAATACAAGTTTGAGACTGATATACGGAGAAGACAGTTGTTTTCTTACATAGAGCTTTATCCAATAACCTTACCAAATTCACTCATTAATTATAATAGATTGTATGTTTTATTAGATTTTCTGTGAGCACAATCGTATCATTTGCAAATACTGACAGTTTTACTTCTTTTTCAATTTGCTTACCTTTTGTTTTTCTGCTTTACTCTACCAACTGTGATCTCCAGTACAGTGCTGAGTAAGAGCGTGACAGAGGCATCCTTGTCTGGTTCGTAATGACAAGGGAAAGTTTTCAATATTTTGCCATAACTCTGATATTTGTCACAGGGGTTTTTGTTTTGTTTTGCTTTTTTACAGATATTCTTTACCAGACTAAGGAAGTTCCCTTCCTTGTCATAGTTTGTTGAAAGTTTTTGTGCAGAATAGGTAGAATTTCTTCATATGCTTTTTCTTCATTTGTCACAATTGTCATATGATTTTTCTCCTTTTTCTACTAATGTGATTGAATTGTTGTTATAGTATTAAGCTATCAAAAGGTGATTATTACACTAGATAATGACTTTTCAGACTGTAAACTTCTCAAGAGTTTAACTGCCTACCCTCTAGCAATGTCTTTGGTACACAGGTGATGTTTTTGTTAGCTAACTGGCAGTTTAATTAATATGTCATTGGGAGGAATATATGCCTTCTTTCATCCAAATTAGTGATATTGAAGAACTATAATATGACACAGCAGGCCACTAGGCTATATACTGTATAGACTGCAAAAATATATAAGAATGAGTCTCAACCCCAAGGAGCTATAGTCTAATTTGTGAGATCATACCAATTCTTAGGTAATTATAGTATTAACATAAAGCAGTATTTAGTAATATTTGAGTGAAGCATCAACTGCCTGTATGCTTTATAAAGACATAGATGAATATTTAGACTCCCAGTCCCAAGGAATAGTGCAAGGCTGAAACAGCCAGGATTGTTTAAGCAACATTAAATTATCTAGAATAAAGTATGAGAATGATGGTAGTTAAAGATAAGACTGCAAAGTAGAGTTCAAATTCAATCACGGAGAATCTTGAATGCCCAGCTAAAGATTAGACCTGGTTCTGCAGGCAACTCAATTTTACAGATAAGAAAATATATCTTGAGAGGTCATGACCTGCCTTTGGTGATACTAAATCAGAACTGGGAGTTCATAATAAAAAGAGTATCATCTTCTTCATCCTTAATGATATTTTCCACCCCCTCCAAACTAGTTTATATTGCTAATTATTATATTATACTGGTATTACTTTGCATTCATAAAAATAGTTTGTTTCTTATCTATTTTTAATTATATTCTTCTATGTCTAATTATATTTCTCAGTTGTAAAACTGAATTGATGAGGAGTGGGGAAAAAAAAACAATTACTCTGTAGCCATGACAGATATAATAGTCATTCATGTCATATGATACTGGTGGTTAAAACGAGGTCACAGGGCACTGGAGAAAAGGAAACAAGCAATATAGTACCTCTGGGTGATGACTGGGAGGGCAAACATCTTATATAGGGTACTAGCCAGGATATTTCTCATTTAGTGCTGAAACCCTGATGACATGATAACAAGGTTTTTCTATAGTAGTCATGATAACAGAATCCCATAGAATCTCTTCATGATGACGTCTTTATCCGATTAGTCAAGTGCTTTATTAAGCGAGAGGCAAATGTCTACAAGTTTCATTTGGAATGGGAAAAATGCCTTTATTATTTCTTTTCTTGGTGCTGTCCTTGTTATCTTAATATTCAGAACAAATAATTTAATTCTATTTTATTTAACAGATATTTAAGCACTACAGGGTTAGCCTTTATAGTCAGAAGTACAAGTAAGATAAAAGGAGAAACAAGTCCAAGTGGATAAAAAGCTAATTAATAGTTTTGTTATTTTTATGTAGCACAATGCCTTTTGGGTAGTAAATGGTATCTTTTAGATTAATCATACATAACAATCATCAATAAATAATTGTCAAAGGAATGAAATAATGAAAAAAGTGAGTGAATTGTTATTATTTCTACATAAGCCTAGAAGTAAGGCATTATTCCTTTCTCATTCACTTATTTTTTTAAATCACAACTTCGTAAGAGGTTTACATTTTCAAAAATGTATAGTTATATATATTATTGTCCACTTTAATAATAATAAAAATGCTTACATTTTGTAACATAATCTAAAAATTCATAAGCTAAGTTGAACTAAGAATGAAAATTATTAACTTTGGTATCAAAGGAAGCCTTAGTTCACTTTAGCCCCTAATTCAGACTTTTATGAGCTGTATTTCAAATTCAAACTTTTGCTCCAAACAGATGCGTAATCGTTCTGGTGTTAACAGTGCCGCTGCAGCACATGATTCCCTCATGCCTTCTGCCTTTGTATAACCTGTGGGCCAGCAGGTACTGACTCATAATATAGTTCCTTTGCCCTCTGTCCTTAAATGCATTAATACTTGCAAAATGTACATCTCACTGAACACTGATTATACTTACCAGTACCATACAGATTTGGGGAAATTTGAATTATAAGAGGATTCATGGAAGAGAAATTTAGACATAGGCTTTAGAGGAGATGAATCATGACAATTGCCCATCAAGGAAGACTCCCTGAATTGGGTGAATTAGGTGACCTTAGCATGAGGGAGATTAGATGAGTTGGTGGAACAATCAGACTTGAGAATAGAAGAAAGTATATTGTCTAAAGTCAGAAAATAAAATACTATCAGCCAGGAACAAATTGTGCCTAGTCAGTGCATAAACTATAAACAGCATTATTTAAGGGGGAGAGAGGCGATGGAATGGAGATTGTTCCACAATGCTCATGTAGCCAAGTTTGGTTTAATTCAGAGTGTGACAGGTGTTTGCGTGCTCAGGGAAATTATTGTCAGTGTGTGGTTGGAAAGAGTGCCTTTAAGTGAACTTCTAGATTGAGTGAAGGAAAAGACAGAGAAGAAAGCAGTGAGAGACCACGGTGGGGTGCAGAGTCATGGCATAGCCAAGAGATGTGACTGGGCCTAGTGCAGGCAGCCTCTTAGGCCAGATACAGCAGTTAGTAAATGGGGTCTGCTTCACGAAGCTGGGAAAGACATGGAATGATATACTAAATAATGTAAAAGTTGGGAAAATGAAGAATAGCTACAGTTATTCATAAAATTTGACCTTGATGACAAAAGTAATGTTGATAAAATTTTTATCAGTTTTTTTTTTAAAGGCAAATAAGGAAAAGAATTTTGGGAAAAAATATAAATGAGTTTGGGTGTTTGTTCAAACATATTCTTATATGTTTGAGGTAAATGTATACTTTCTTCTATTTTGGGGATAGTAATGAAAAAGCCAAGCAGGTAGGTACTAGCATGTGATTGGCTGGCCATATGAGAGTCCAATCTGGAAAGGTGAATATAGTGCCCAAGATATAGAGGCCCTAAGATAACGATAAAAAAAGAAAAGAGATTTTAATACCAAGGCCCAGTCACACCCATACTGATTGAGACAGCATGCAGAAGCCATGCAAAAGACACCAAATAAAAGGTCAGAAAATAGGAAGAAAAACATGAACATTATGAATATTAATTTTAAGATGCTAATATATTAGTACTTTATCATTGAGTCATTTGTAATGTTCTAAAGAGTATATAAAATTTTATACCTAAATGGATTTATACTTTTTAAAAATTGCTAAATGGTACATTACATCTCTGAGACATTAAGTAGTACTCTTAAGGTATGTAAGAGTAATACATCTCCAAAAGTGCCTGATATATAATCAAAGGAGTGATAATTTATGCACTCAGCAGGTTATAGCTATTTTTGTCAAAGCTCTTATGCTTTTTTACAAATCAGAGATTTTTAAATACATCCCATAAGCATCTACAACCTTAAATAATCAAATGAGCTTTTTTATAATTACTTATTCATTTTAAATCATGTTCATTTTGCAAATGGACTAATTTTTCCAGAGAGAGTAAGAATGTGATATTGCACCATTCCCATAGTTAGTTATGAGCTCAGGAGAGGATCACCAAGCAGAATTCAGTTGGAAGATTTTGTCCACTTTTTCACGTTACCTTCCTCTTTCAAAAGTATATTCCCGCCACCGTTGGCTCTGATGTCCTGTGTTTGAAACCCTACATTGATTGTGTTACCTTTCCTTCTACTGATGGTATTTTGTTCTTCAGGTAAACCTTTCTGAATCTTTGCTGTATGAAAATTGTTAGTAAGTTCTAAAATAGTTCAGCTTTATTAATTTAGACTTTAGTAGGTTAAGGTTGACTTGAGTTTATGTATATAATGTATAGAGTACTTCTTTTTGATTATCCTATAAGGTAAAAATTTTTAAATTTTCTTTTATACTTATAATTTTTTTAAATTAGTTTTTTGTCTTGCTCTATTCTGTTTAACCATTTTACTTCTATCTGGTTAAAGAATACAAATCATATGTTTCTGGGTTGCAACATTAAGAAATTAATATTTTCTTTTACTTAACGTGTTAGCTGGAAATATTTTATCTTTGGTATGTGCCTAATACAAAAAAATCTCCTTTGATGTTATCTGTATCATACTGAATGGACAAGAACTATATCCATTTCACTGGCTTTGTATTATGTAAGAGTGCCATGCACATGGGAAAATTGTATCTTAATAAATCATGTTTAATATCTCTGATTTATATCATTTGCCAATCCCTTCCATTTTCTCCTAATGTTTCATATCATTTTCTACAGAGATTCACAGTAGATGTGATGGTATTTCATATAATTATATTATTAATAATATGCCAGGTTTTTAATTAATATGTATATTTTAAAAATATATAATAGA
The DNA here is from genome assembly GCA_023783475.1 of Daubentonia madagascariensis. Classification (NCBI taxonomy): domain Eukaryota; kingdom Metazoa; phylum Chordata; class Mammalia; order Primates; family Daubentoniidae; genus Daubentonia; species Daubentonia madagascariensis. Next base: position 8,050,767 of record JAKFHU010002220.1, read on the forward strand.
AAATACATGATCTTTGTAATATATAACAGATATATATTTATAAAATATGTGATATGATTTGAAGTTGAATGTTGTACATTTGGAAAATTTTTTAAAGGCCATGATTATTCCATAATAGCATTTCCTTCTCTTCGTTTCCTCTAGATTCTTAATAACACTCATAATATAATAAAATTCTAATAGTGTGGCAACACATACTTAGTTTGCGAAATAGATTGATCTTTACTTTTTCTACTTTGAATTCTCCGGAACATGACGGATGACTTGAGCAGAATTCCTATTTTATTAACAGAATTTTCATCCACGCATTTGTGAATTAGGAAACAATTAAATCTTCTCTGCCCCTCAAATATTTCTACTACCCAATCTGAAATTCTTTCAAAATGCTTTATTTGTGCTTAATATCACTTTCAGCTGTTAGTTAACAAATAGAAGTATTTTTATTCTAAATAATAATTTATTCTTTAAAATTTTTATCTTTGTTTAATTCTAAATATTTGGAATAACTATTAGATAATCTAATACTAGAACTAAATAACTGAGAAACCCATGAAATAATGCTGGACTTAAAAATTGAGCACAGACAAAATGAAAAGTAATGGTTATTTCCCAAAATATAAAAAAATTTAACTCAATTTCTTGGTTAACTAGATTAAACAGTTATTTTGTAACAGTGCTTAGCCATCAAGGTAAAAAAACCTGAATTTCATTTGATCATTTTATTTTCTAAGCCTGTATTTAAAAATATATTGAGTTTTTTATGATTGTTGATAAATGTGGCTGCACTAAGCTTATAGCAGAAGATCAATATTGTAAAAATTGAAACAGTATAGGTTTGTATTGATTAATGTGGCCAAATCAAAACGAGAGGTTTTGTAACAGCTTTCTTAGACAGGCAGCTCCCCAGTAATGGCAACCTATCAATTTTAGCTTTCCACTGATAAATCAGCTTGAAAATTGGATGTCAAAATTTTTTTCACTGAAGTAGTGATTTTTTCATGCCCTTTAACCTTTTCTGATATATTAGATTGGTTTATAAGACTAAGCTCTGTCTTACAGAAAGCAGTTGTCAAATTGACATTTGGATAGATTTTCAAATGATTGTATTATAACAACTATTTTTATCCCTGTATATAAAATACACATATGTATAATCATATATGTTCTACCTCCCTAACTAGAAGGATTGTTTGTCTTGAGAAAAAATTCAGTTGCGTATTACAAAATTGTAGATGTTCTATTTATGGATCTTAGAAGTTCAAAAGAAGGTCAGAGCCTCAACTGGAAGATTAGGACACATGCTTCCAGAAGTATTTTAGTTTTCATTGAGTAGGGACATTGATTGGTTTTTTTTGTCCCCTCGTGAATTGATTTTTGTCTTTCTTTTTATTTCCTTCCTTGAAAAATACTAATGGATTAATTAATGGCAACTCTCCTATGTTGTTATATAGTCAATAGTAACTTGATATGCTTTATTACCCAAAAAACAAAAACAAAACCTGACAACACTATCTTATTTATCAGGAACCAGTATTGAGAATTTGCAATAACAATAGAAAAGATTTGATTAACAGCAAAGAAAAACAGGCTTAATTTGGATTTAATGGGATAGACTTTAGAGACAGCTGACAGGACCATACCTTCATGCCTATATAGCTAACTTTAAGTTAGCCTGAGAAGGTATTGATTGTGAAGTTCCTGTTGTATAATTACTTTTTGCTAGGAAAAAAAAAATGCATGGTGTATTGATCTAGATGGGAGCGTTTGAGTAGCAGTTTCCCTTGGCTAACAGTGAGTGTCATCTTTCAGCCATGATAAATGGTAACGCTCTGGCTCAGCATAATTACTTTGTGGTGAAATGAACCTCCTATCCCCTTCTCCTCTTCCCAGCAAGGAGTTATAGTAATCATCTTCAACTGAAAGCCATGATTTACTGAACTAATCATCCTCTTAATAGAGGAAAATCTTCCCCGTGCCCAAGAGTATGTCCAGTCTTTGCTAACTGAAACAGAAATGCATTATGAAATGATAGAATTTTTTTTAATTTCTGAATCCACAAGAATATATCTTTTTAATCAACTATCAATTATTCCCGACCTATGCTTTTACCCATCCACCCATCCCCAATCTACTAGGCAACCATTGATCTTACATTGGATAGAAATTAAAAGAGAAAAGGTAGAGATGGTCAAATCTTATACACTTACTTTGACAATAGGAGGAATCATTCACTAAATAAATCTATTAATTTTCTGAAATGTACTGCATTTGGCAAATAGAAAATTTAGTTTATTTAGTTCAAACATATCTTGGAAAGCCTTCATTGCATGTAATACTATTTTTATACAATTTTAAGTATTAAACAACATTTGTATTTTTTCAATTCTATGATGATTCTCTCTATTAGGAGGCAAATAAGATGCCTTGAACATGGAAACTGTACATTCCCTACCAATTCTAAAAAACTAGGATAATTTTTATTGTTTGTTAGCTTTTTGACAAAGATGTTTAATGTGCTATCAATTTTTCATTAAGCCTATGTTATATTTTGCTGAAAATAGATCTGTATTTACTTGCCAGTACTTTAATATTTCCCTTGGGTAATGACTTCTAGTCAAGTAATGTTATTTAAAGAATATCTGGCAGTCATTTTAGATAATTTTAAGACCGCTATGAAGGGTTTGGATAAAGGTCATTTTCAATGATTGTGCTTAGTTAAATAAATGTGAAGGGTTTCACAAAGGGAATCTTGTTTTTCAGTGTGCTGTCATAAATTTCCTTTTAGCACATCTGGGAATACCAAGTAAAATGTAGTTGTTTCTGCCTTTAAGGCAGTATATTTTATATTTTCCTTCTCTTTGTTTATATTCTCCTCATAATTCTGTTTATTCCCACAACTGAGCACAAAGGTTTTATTTTGTCATAAATTAGATCCTCCACTTTTGACAGTTTGTAGAAAACCCCTGTATATATTTCTCCAAATGTTTAGAAAGAGTAAATTTTTTTGCTAAGACTTACTAAAAAGTCTTAGTTTTTTGGGATTTTTTGTTTTGTTTTGTTTTGTTTTGTTAAAATTCCTCCCTGAATGTAACCCTGGTTCACAGTTTGCTCCTACTCTGGCCACATCTGGCCTCTTGCTGTTCACAGCTGAAAAGTGAAATCAATGCTTGGTCTAACAAAATGCAGATGAAAGCCATTCTGATCATACATAGTCATTTCCCGTCATTTTATCAGCGTTTGGTTACTTATATGATCTCTGGAAAACATTGTTTGTTCAAGTAAATACAGCTCCATCTTCTATGTTGAGATGTGCTGTCTTCTAGGAAAATAATACTTCCTTAATGCCATAAGCATTGTGAATAGCTCATCATTATATAGTTTTCTAAGATAACTATTGTTTTTGTTCCCCTAAGAAAATATTACATCTCTGATCAAATCATTTATCACTTAAATTCCAGATATTTGTACTCTAATCAAAGATGTCCCTTTATCCTTATTGTTAATTTTAAATTCTGAAACAAAAAATCCTAAAATATCTCAGTCCAAATTATCATTGATCTAGTATTTTCTTAAATATTTATTTGAGCAAGATTGGATGGAAAGCTGTATTGTAGCTGAATGCTTCAAAGGTCACTGAACTACAATGAGTTTGATGGAAAACAGCTTTTCTCCTTCCTATTTTAAATGGTTCCTACTTTGATTACAAGCATTTATTATAATTATCAAGAGATTAGCCTGCTGTTATAGAATCCTTGTAATGGAACCATTTAAAAGGAATATAATGGCAGTTTATTGGATTCTGCAAAAGAAAAGAACACAAAGTGGTCCTTTTTGTAAATGGTTCAACTACTAGCTGAGTATACTAATTTTATTATTCTATCATAGTTCGTTTACTTTAGTAGTTTTTGTGGGTAAGAGTACAATTTTTTTCAACTATAACCTGTCCTCTGATCATTTCTGTGGTTTATATCTTTTGTAGGGTATATGTGTGTACATATATACACACACACATACAAGTAGCACTCAATGCTCTCTGATATGTGGTCTTTATTTTAGAATTTAGATTTTTTCTAAGATGGTGTTTAATATTAATTTATATTTTGCTTTTTAAAACTTATTGGCATATAGAATGATTCCATTAATTTATCACTTCTAATTCATTTACTTATTCTTCTAGTTGCAATAAAACAATCCCAAACAAATAAATAGCCAGTAAGTTGCAGACTTAAGACCTATTCAGTGCTAACACCTTTTCTATAAAAATTAATGCAGTTGACATTCAGGATATGTATATTTTGGATCTTTTCTAATTCCTCAAAGGCAAAAATAAGGGCCTTAGCAACACTTTCTTTCTTTTGAGACTTTAACCCATTTGGAGCCAGACATAAGAAAATGCAAGGAAAAAAATTTTGAAAGAACTCAAACTCAGTAAAGGAGATTTTCCTGTTTTTCCCCAGACTAAAAATTACTGGCATTGCGGTGTTTGGTAAAATACAGAGTCGACAGATAATTGATGCCTGTAGAGAAAAGGAACTAAGACATTAAACGTTATCTGCCAGAGGTACCAGGAGTAGGTAGAAGGCTCAAGTTCAGAGAACCATTCTTGTGAATTGGAGGATGGCGGGTGGTAGTGCTATTTTAGAGATTATGAACTGCCTGAAAACAAAAATCACCTAGGAGGTAACTTGCACTGATAGATATCTTGAGCATAATAGGTCTTGAAGAATAATTTTTGGAAAATTGTTTTGTTTTTATCAAAGTACCAAAGGAAGCACCACTTTCTAAATCCTAGATTTTATATTTCTTTGAAAAGTTTCAAGATTGTATTATCTCTAATTTTTTATATTTCATGTTATCAATGTACATATTGTTTTATCTTGTTAATATTGTTGCTATACAAAAGTACCTAATTGAATAGGAGTAATGGTTTTGTTCCTTAAAACTTACCTGTAAATCCTTAAATCACCTGTCATATATCATAAGAAGGCTTTATGTGTAGCTTAAAGGTTTCTACAGGTAATAACTCGTGTAAGGGTATGCCTAACCTCTTTTCTTCATTACTGAGTTTCATGTTGTACATATAGAAGAATTTGAAATTGTAGTTATATGCCTATTAGCATAGATATAAAGAAGTGATCTAAAAGGGCAAGACATAATTCATAAAGAAAGACTAAATAATGAGAATGGTTAAAAATGTACACAAATTCATTATACATTCTATAAGTTTATCCTACTTTGCTATTTAACTCCATATTAATGTAATATTAAGCGTTGTTTAAAAGACTATTATAAGTGTGTGTTGACTGTTTACATGGATGTATATAGGTAAATAAGAATTGTAGATCCATGGGTTGTGTGTAGATAAATAAATAAGAATTGTGGCAACATGGAACATAAAAGGACTTCAAAAGGGTAATTTCTTTTCTCCCCGTGAATCTTGTAAGAACTATACTTAAAATATCTAGAAAAGTGAAATAAAGAATTTTACATATATTAATTGAAGACTTTATCTCTGTCAATTGTCAGACTAGGTCATCAGGAAGTTATTTCTTATTTCTTACTAAATCCTCTTCAGATATAATTATATATATTAATTTTGTTAATTAGTTTTCTATACAACTGAGTTTGTACTTAGATGTCAAATGTAAACAATATCACACATATAATGCTGCTTTCATTAATATGAATCTGTTCAGTACTGGTGTTAGAATCTGTATATAGAAGAAATTTAAGAACTATAGCAGTCTGCTTGGTAGGAGGCATCACAAGTACACTATTTCTCTTAGACTTTATATTAAAAATCAATGAAAAATAAACTTTTCTAGAAATGCCATTATTCGTATTTTATATATGATATTTTTATTAATTTTATTTAGAAGAACGTGGGGAGACATAAGATTATGATTTCATCATTTATGAAAATGAAAGCACATAAAATGATTTATGTTTATTTGCTAGGACTGTAATAAGGCAATTGAGCATTATCATTAGAAAATAAGGAAATTTTGCATTCATTTAAGTGCTTCGACCAAAAAGGTATAAGATTTTCACTTTCAGGAATTCTTACAGGTCTCCAATCCTTTTAAAAGCTCTGGAAAATTCTTTCGTATGCTTATAGAAAACATTTGGTGGCAAAATCTGACTTAAGTCACTCTGTGGTTATTTGTTGCCTTTATTCCACTTAGTGTGAGTATTTACACATTTCTTTGCAGAAATATTAATGTATTTGACTATGGAGTACTAATCCAGATGCCACTACATGTGATACATAATACAAAGTAGCTACACCATACTAATTTTCTAACATCCTAAAAATTATGGTTTGCAAAACGTAGTCAATCCAAAGGGTTTCAGATAAAAACCCTAACAATAGTACAAATAGCAGATCAAAGCTGCCATGAGACTCAAAGAGATCAGGAGGGAAAAATTAAAGTCAGGTCTTTGGATAAATGGAACTTTCCTTGCCCTAGATGATTTCAAATTAAGAATGGTGATAGTGCCTAGACCCAAGGTGTTTTGAGGTACAGAAGTTAAAGACTCAGTAGAGTCAACAGTATTCAAAATGGAAGTCCAAATATGGTACATTGTGATTGCTAATGACCTTCCAGGTCACAGTTGAACATTCCATTGGGAATTATTTCCTGTTATAGTTGTATTGGTTGGCTCTCCAGAGCTAGCACTTTTGGAGACCCATTCAGTAACTGTATGTAATCCACATTCTTTCTGAGAATCTACTTTTTTTTTTTTTTAAGATCTTTGGAGTGACTTGGAAAGAATCCACTTCTTTACAACCTTCACTAGATTAGCCCTGCCAATATCACTGACTAGTTTTAAATTGTATTTAATCAATATAATTTGTCCAGTTATCCTAAAGCTGAAGAACAGCAATGGCAACAGATTATCGGGCTCTGTACAATACTTGGGTGGAGAACCTACGGCCTAAAGGCCGCATGTGGCCCTCCAGATCCCCAAGTGCAGCCCCTTGACTGAATCCAAACTTCACAGAACAAATCCCTTTATTAAAAGGATTCATTCTCTAAAATTTGGATTCAGTCAAAAGGCCACTCTCAAGGATCCAGAAGGCCACATGTGGCTCCATGGCTGCAAGTTTTTAGACAGTTAACCTGGAGCAGTAATGGAAGCTTCCTCTCAAAACACATTTTAGCACATTAAAAAAAAAAAGATTTTGAAAATTCTCCTGGTGGCCTACTAAACTTGAAATTGCAGAGTTCCTCTTGGAGTTTTGCTTTCATCCCAACTGAAACAAATTATAAGAAGTACAGTACTCTAAAAATTAGGATAATTATATGTCATAGAATAAATAGTAAATGATAACTTAGTTTTCATTGCCAAACCTTTAAATTAATATCCTTCAGTACGCTTTTTTCTTTGAAGTTTTTTTGTATGTTAAAAGTTAGAATTCAAATCATCATTTGAAACATTCATATATTTCAGAAAATTTTCTGATTATTATACTGAGATTATTTCAATTTAGAGGGCCCTTTTGACTTACTCAGTTTCAAGTATTTATGGAAAATTCAGGTACCCCTAACATATCCTTTTTCTTTTTTAAAATTTCTATATATGGATAGTACCAATGAAATCCTAATTTGCAGCTTTGAAGTAGCAAAAACACTGGGATAATTAGAAATACAATTTCAGTGTTCCTTTTTCCAAGTTAAAGGAAGAAGATAATGAAATACCTTGTCTATCCTTGAATGTTTCCTCCCTTCTGTTTAGATTGTTTTTGATTAGACAGAGCAAACATAGGCTCAAGTTATGTATCTAATTAGAGAAGTTATACTTTTTCTAATTGGCTTATTTTTCCTGTGGATATTTGTTAAATAGTACTTCTACTACTTTTGCTGCCAGGAGTTTTATCCTAGAGACCAGGAGTCCATTCTAGGTATTCTGTTATAATGTGCAGCATGTCAAGATAAGTAAGGCTTACCTTCCTATTTGAACTATTTTATATCATCATACCTAGACAGGTATACTAAATGCAGGTAAATAGTACATCCTTCCATTCCAAAAAAGCAGAGATTCTTTATTTAGCATATGTATACCTCTTTTTATAGACAAAGATGGGATGAATTGAATCCAAAACAATGTCTTAGCTAATTATTTTCTGTCTTTCTCCCCATGATTGGTGGATTTTTCTATCTCTACCACACAAGGGAACACATCAGCTGAGCACCATAGAGATCTGAAACCATTATTTCTGGGAACAGACATTTAGGTATTTCTTTACCTTAGAAGAAAAGGATTGTCTCCTCAGGACTCAAAGGGGGTATAATTCTCTCCTTTCTTCCCTCCCTCCCTTCCTCCCTGCTTCCTGCTTTCCTTTCTTCCTTCCATCCTTTTGGTATTACAATACAGCTTAAAGTATGTGTGTGATCATTGATTAAAATTTAAGTGTCACAGTAAAGCTGTGATGTTTAAAAACTTTCAGATTTTCTTTAGTTCTTATTATAAAGATTTTTCCATATGAAATGGAAAGTGGTTCAATTTACCAACAAATTCAAAGAATTAATGTAAATGTCTTTTTCTTGCCCAAATTAACCAAACTCATTGTAAAAATGAGACTTTTTTGTGTGTTAGTTATTCTAGATCCTGATATCTCTTCCACATAACATATGCATACACATAAACACAGATCACAAACTCAGTTCTTATGCTAAGAGCAGAACTAGCTAGATTAACAAATCATCTGCCAGATAATAATTTGGGTTTCTTCTCTTACCTATTTATTTATTTATTTATTTAGAGACAAAGTCTCACTCAGTTGCCTAGACTAAAGTGCACAATCATAGCTCACTGCAGCCTTGACCTCCTGGGCTCAAGTGATCCTCCCACCTTAGCCTTCCAAGCAGCTGGAACTACAGGCCCACACCACCATGCCTAGTTATCTTCTCTTACCTTTATTATTTTACTTTTTGTACTTACATTAGGTTTACTTGGCTCTTTTTTTTCCCCCCCTAATTTTTGAGTGCAAACTCAGGTTATTGGTTTTAGGTCTTTTTCTTTTCTAAAGTTTTAAATATGCAAAGCTATAAATTTCCTCCTGTGTACTGCCTTAGGTGCGTCCCACAATTTTTATCTGTTTTACTTTCATTGTCATTGAGTTTGAAATACTTTCTACTTTTTAGTTTCTTTTATAACCCATGTATTATTTAGAAGTGTGTTGTTTACTTTTCAGATATTTGGGGTATTCATAGAGATGTTATTGATTTTTCATTCAATTGTAATCAGAAAACATACTCTGTGTAATTTCAACTATTTTAAGTTTGAAGATGGTTTTATGACCCAGTATATATGGCATATCTTGGCAAACATACTATGTGCACTTATAAATAATGTGCATTTTTCAATCATTGATCATAGTGTTCTATAAATCTGAATTAGGTCAACTTGGTTGATAGTGTGTTTCAGATTGTGTATACCTTTACTAATTTCTTTGCCTACTCATTCTGTCTATTGCAAGAGAGGTGTTAAAGTCTCTTAACATGATTGTGGGACTATCTAATTCTCCCTTTGATTCTGTTAATTGTGCTTCATATATTTGAGGCTCTGATATTGGCTAAGTGCACCTTTGGGAATATTATCTCTACTTTAAGAATTGACTGCTTTGGATATAGGGCAGAGCAAGATGGCTGAATAGAAACCTTCAGCAGCTGTCCCTCCACATGAACACCTAATTCAACAACTATCCATGCAAGCAAGCACCTTCAAAAGAACCAAAAATCAGCTTCACAAGGCAGTACCACCAGTAATCTGTAAGAGTCACAGTATTCTGGGCTTGGGGCACCCCCAGTGATAATACAGCTGTAGTGAATAGAGCCTTAGAGCACAGCACTCAATCCCCTATGAGTATCTGCAAAGCCTTCTCAAGAAGGGTGGGTTCAAATAAGCCCAGACTGTGAAGATTAAAATAAATACCTAACTCTTCAATGCCCAGACATCGACGAACATCCACAAGCATGAAGAACATCCAGGAAGACATGACCTCACCAAACAAAGTAAATAAAGTATCAGTGATCACTCCCAAAGTAATGGAAATAGGTGGCCTTTCACACAGAGAATTCAAAATAGCTGTCCTGAAGAAGCTCAATGAACTTCAAGACAACACAGAGGAGAAGCCTATCAGAGAAATTTAACAAAGAGATTGAAATAATAAAAAAAAAAACTAGCATAAAATCTAGACCTTGAGGATTCAGTTGACAAGCTGAGAAATGCATCAGAGTTTCTCAACAACCGAATTGACCAAGCAGAAGAAAGAATTAGTGAGCTTGAATACAGGCTATTTGAAAATACACGGTCAGAAGAGAAAAAAAGAAGAAAGAATAAATAAGAATGAAGCATGCCTACAGGATCTAGAAAACAGCCTCAAAAGTGCAAATCTAAGAGAGAGATTGAGGTAGAACGTTTATTCAGAGAAATAATATTGAATAACAGAGAACTTTCTAAACCTATTGAATGATATCAATATTTAGGTACTAGAAGGTCGTAGAACACCAGGCAGACTTAACCCAAAGAAAGCTACCTCAAGGCATTTAATAATCAAGCTCCAAAAGGTCACAAAGAAAGAAAAGCCCCTAAGGGAAGCAAAGAAAAGGAACAAAATAACATACAAAGGAGCTCCAATACATCTGCCAGCAGACTTTTCAATTGAAACCTTACAGGCCAGGAGAGAGTGGCATGATGTATTTAAAGTGCTATAGGAAAAAAACTTTAACCCTAGAATATTATATCCTGCAAAAATATCCTTCAAACAAGAAGGAGAAATAGACTTTCCCAGACAAATAAAAGCTGAGGGATTTCATCAACACGAGACCTATCCTCCAAGAAATGCTAAATGGAGTTCTTCAATCTGAAAGAAAAGGATATTAGTGAACAATAAGAAGGTATACAGCTCACTGGTAACAGTAAGGACACAAATACAGAATTCTCTCTTACTGTAATTGTGGTATATAAACCACTTATATCTTGAGTAGGAAGACTAAAAGACAAATCTGTCAAAAATAACTTTTTGAGAGAGACAGTATAAAAAGAAATGGATAGAAACCACAAAAAGTTTAAAAAGCAGGGAGGATGGAGTTAAGGGGTAGAATTTCTCTTGGATTTCTCTTCCCTTATTTGTTTGTTTGAGAGCAGAGTTGTCATATGTTTAAAGTAATTGGTTAGAAAATGTTTGCAAGCCTCATGGTAACCTCAAATCAAAAAATCTATAACAGATAGACAAAAAATAAAAAGCAAGAAATTAAAACACACTATCAAAGAAAATCACTTTTAACAAAGGAAGACGAGGAAGGGAGGGAGGGAGGAAGGAAGGAAAAGAGGATCACAAAACAATCAGAAATCAAATAACATGGCAGTAGTAGGTCCTTACCTATCAGTAATAACATTAAATGTAAATGGATTGAACTCTCAAATCAAAAGATATAGACTGGCTGAAGGGATTAAAACAACAAGAGCTAACTGTATGTTATCTGCAAGAAACACACTTCATCTATAAAGGCAAACACAGACTGAATGTAAAGGGATAGAAAAAAATATTTCATGAAAATGGAAACCAAAAAAGAGCAGGAGTAGCTATACTTCTATGAGATAAAATATATTTCAGGACAAAAACTGTAAAAAGAGACAAAGAAGGACATTATATAATGGTAAAGGGGTCAATTCAGCAAGAGGATATAACAATTCTAAAATATGTATGCACCCAACACTGGAGCACCCAGATATATAAAGCAAATATTATCAGAGCTAAACAGAGAGATAGACTCCAATACAATAATTGTTGGAGACCTCAACACCACACTTTCAGTATTGGACACATTATCCAGACAGAAAATCAACAATGAAACATTGGACTTAATCTGCATGATAGACCAACTGGACCTAATAGATATTTACAGAATATTTCATCCAACAGCTGCAAAATACATATTCTTCTCAGCTCATGGATCATTCTCAAGGATAGACCATATGTTAGGCCACAAAACAAGTGTTTAAAAATTCAAAAAAATAGAAATCGTACCAAGTATTTTCTCTGATCACAATGGAATAAAACTAGAAATCAATAACAAGAGGAACATTGGAAACTATACAAACACATGGAAATTAAACAATGTGCTCCTAAATGATCAGTGGGTCAATGAAGAGATTAAGAAGGAAACCAAAAAATATCTCAAAACAAATGAAAATGAAAACACAACATATCAAAACCTATCAGATACAGAAAAAGCAGTAAGAAGAGGAAAGTTTATAGCAATAAGTGCCTATATAAAAAAAGTAGAAGAGCTTCAAATAAACAAGCTAAGAGTGCATCACAAAGAAGAAAAACAAGAGCAATCCAAACCCAAAATTAGTAGAAGAGAAATAATAAAGATCAGAGCAGAAATAAATGAAATTGAAACAAGACAAAAATACAACAGATCAACAAAACAAAAAGTTGGTTTTTTGAAAAGGTAAACAAAATTGACACACCTTTAGCCAGACTAAGAAACTAAGAAAATAAGATAGAAGACCCAAATAAATATAATCAGAGATGAAACATGAGACATTACAACTGATACTGCAGAAATCCAAAAGATCATTAGAGACTACTATGAGCAACAATATGCCAATTAATTGGAAAACCTAGAAGAAATGGATAAATTCCTAGATGCTTATAACCTACCCAGATTGAACCAGGAAGAAATCCAAAATCTGACTAAACAAATAACAAGTAATGAGATAGATGCAACAATAAAAAGTCCCCCGTCAAAGAAAAGCCCAAGACCTGATGGCTTCTCTTCTGAATTCTACCAAGCATTCAAAGAAGAAATAATATCATTCCTACTTAAACTATTCCAAAAAATCAAGGAGGAAGGGATACTCCCAAACTCATTCTATGAGGCCTGTATCACCTTGATACCAAAACCAGACAAAGACACAACAAAGAAAGAAAACTATAGGACAATGTCTCTGATAAGCATGGATGCGAAAATCCTTGACAAAATACTAGCAAACTGAATTAAACAACACATAAAAAAGATTACTCATCATGATCAACTGGGATTCATCCCAGGGATACAAGGATGGTTCAACATATGCAAATCAATCGATACAAAAGATCATATCAACAGAAAGAAGGACAAAAACCATATGATCATTTCAATTGATGCTGAAAAAGTATTCAATAAAATTCAACATCCCTTCATGTTAAAAAAAAAATCTCTCAAAAAACTGGGTACAGAAGGAACTTGCCTCAACACAATAAAAGCTACATATGACAGAACCACAGCTAGTATCATACTGAGTGGGAAAAAACTGTAAGCCTTTCCTCTAAGATGTGGAACAAGACAAGGATGCCCACTTTCACCACTATTATTCAACATATTACTAGAAGTTCTAGCTAGAGCAATCAGACAAGAGAAAGAAAGGGCATCCAGATTGGAAAGGAAGAAGTCAAATTATCCTTGTTCACAGACAATATGATCTTATATCTAGAGGAACCTAAAGACTCCACCCAAAAACTGTTAGAACTGATAAACAAATTAAGTAAAGTTTCAGGATACAAAATCATCCTACAAAAATCAGTAGCATTTCTATATGCAAACAGTACACAATCTGAAAAAGAAACCAAGAAAGGAAGCCCATTTACAATAGCTACAAATAAAATAAAATGCCTGGAATAAACTTAGCCAAAGAAGTGAAAAATCTCTGTAATGAAAACCATAAAACGTTGATGAAAGAAATTGAAGAGGATACAAAAAAATGGAAAGATATTCTATGCTCATGGATTGGAAGAATCAATATTGTTAAAATGTCCATACTACCCAAAGCAGTCTACAGATTCAATGCAATCCCAATGAAAATACCAATAACATTCTTCACAGAAATAGAAAAAATAATTCTAAAATTTATATGGAACCAGAGAAGACCCAGAATAGCCATACAATTCTGAGCAAAAAGAACAAAACTGGAGAAATCACATTGTGTGACTTCAAATTAAACTACAGATCTGTAGTACCCAAAACAGCATGGTGCTGGCATACAACAGATATGGACAATGGACAACAGACTGGACAATGGAACAGAATAGAGAACCCAGAAATAAATCCACACATCTATAGTGAACTTATCTTCAACAAAGGTGCCAAGAACTTGCACTGGGGAAAGGACAGTCTCTTCAAAAATGGTGCGGGGAAAACCAGATATCCATATGCAGAAGAATGAAACTAGACCCTTATCTCTTGCTATATACAAAAACCAAATCAAAATGGATTGAAGACTTAAATCTAAGACCTTAACTGTGGAACTATTAAAGGAAACAATGGGGAAGTAGTTCAGGTCATTGGTCTGGGCAAGGACTTCTTGAGTACTACCCCCAAAGCACAGGCAACCAAAGCAAAATTGAACAAATGGGATCACATCAAGCTAAAAAGCTTCTGCACAGCAAAGGAAACAATCAACAAAGGGAAGAGAAAACCCACAATGGGAGAAAATAATTGCAAACTACCCATCTGACGAGGGATTAATAACTAGAATATATAAGGAGCTCCAACAACTCAATAGGAAAAAAATCAAATAGTCCAGTTAAAAATGGGTAAAAGATCTGAATAGACATTTCTCAAAAGAAGACATACAGATGAACAACAGGTATATGAAAAATTGTTCAACATCATTAGTCATCAGAGAAATTAAAATCAAAACTGCAATGAGGTCTCATCTCACCCCAGTTAAAATGTCTTTTATCAAAAAGACAGGCAATAACGAAAGCTGGTGAGGATGTGGAGAAAGGGGAACCCTCATATACTGTTGGTAGGAATGTAAATTAGTGCAGCCGCTATGGAAAACAGTATGGGGAGGGGGGAATAAAGTGGGGATGGTTAATGGGTGCCAAAATATAGTTAGATAGTTATATAGAATGAACAATATTTGATAGCACAACAAAGTGACTATAATCAACCATAAGTTAGGATATACTTCAAATAACTAAAAGAGTGGAATTGGAATGTTCCTGACACAAAGAAATACTAAATGCCTGAGGTGATGGATACCCTATTTGCCCTGATTTGCTTAATTTACATTGTATGCCTGTATCAAAACATCACATGTACCCTATAAAGATATACAACTATTATGTACCCATAATAATTAAAAATAAAAAAATTTAAAAATTAAAAAACAAATAAATAAAACTTTTAAAAAAGAAATGACTGCTTTGTCATTACTAAATATTTTTCTTTATTTCTGATAATGTCCTTGTTTTAAAGTAAACTTTGCCTAATAGTAATATATCAACTCTAGCTTCTTATGCTTATTATTTATATATATTTTTCTATTCATGTATTTTCAGCTCATCTGCTCCATTATATTTCTTAGTGCATTTCATGTACACAGCATATAGTTGGATATTGGTTTTTAATCTGTTTTGATCTCTGCCTTCTAATAGGAATGTTCAGTCTATTAGTATTGAACATAATTGCTGATATGGTTGGATTTAGCTCTACAATTTTAATATTTGTTTCTGTGTTTTTACCTCTGTTTATTTTTGGTTTGTTTCTCTGTTCCCTCTTTCAGTCTTCTTTTGCTCATTTGAGTATTTTTTAGAATTTCATTTTAATTTATGTATTGGATGTTTAGCTGTACCTTTTGCATTATAATTTTTAGTGGTTCTCTAGGGATTATTTTATACATCATTAATTTTCAGTCTACATAGAATTAATGGTGTACCACTTCATGTAAAATATAGAAAACTTGCAACCATATAGATCCATTTCTCTGCCACTTCCTCCGCCCAGAATCCTTCCTGCTGTATTTCTTATATATATTATACCTGCATACATTAGCAATCTCAAAAGAGCATGTTTTCTTTAACATTATATATACATTAAAGAAATTAAGTGAGAAACTAGTTATTTAATTTATTTCTGAAGATTCAGGTTTTCATCTGGTATTTTCCTGCAGCTGGAAAAAATTTCTTTATAATTCCTGAAAGTGTAGATCTGTTGTCAGTGAACTCCATCCTTTTGCCTTTTAGTGAAAATATGATTACTTCATCTTCATTCTTAAAGGATATTTTCACTGGATATGGAATTCTTGGGTTGGCATTATATTATTTTTCTCTCAGCACTTGAAAGATGTTCCACCTCTTTCGTATGCTCTATATTATTCCATTTTATGTACTATTTCTTTTTTCTCTGGCTACTTTCAAGATTTGCCTTTATCTTTGGTTTTCAACAATTTGACTGTGATGTACATAGATGTGGTTGTCTTATCCTTATCTTCTAGGGAATCTGTGAGCTTCTTAAATCTGTAAACTTATATCATTCCAGATGTGAGAAGGTTTTGGCCGTTATTTCTTCAAATATTTTTGTGCCATATTCTGTCTCTCCTTCTAGGACTCCAATCACATGTATGATAGACTTTTCTAATTTTTTTTCCATTTTGTTTCTTCTTGGTCAGGTTGGATAATTTCTATTGATCTGTCTTTAAGTTCACTGAGTTTCTTTGTTATTTCCATTCAGCTATTAAGCCTATTCATGCAATTTTTATTTCAGACATTTTATAATACCTTTCCATTATAAAATATCTATTAGGTTGTCTCTTATATTTTTAGCTTGTTAAGATTTCCCATCTTTCGTTCATTATAAGTGTATTTTCCTTAATTATAGCAGCTACTTTAAAGCCCTTATCTGATAATTCCGACACCTAAATCATTTTGGAGCTAGCATCTATTGATTATCTTTTCTCTTGAGAATGAGTCATATTTTTCAGGCTCTTTCAGTTTTTTGTTATGTGCCAGACATTGTGAATGTTAAGTGGTAGAAACTCTAGAATCTATTAATATTACGTTCCTCCAAGGAGTGTTGATATTATTGTGTTGCCAGACAGTTAACTTGGTGAGACTCCATCTGTAACTGCAGTCTACACTGGGCTGTGGCTCGGATCTTATTTCAGACTGCTTTTGTTGATCCTGAACCATCATGGTTCAGGAGTCAGCCAGAGACTTGGACAGAATTTAAAAATTCAGTGTCCCGCTTCTCAGGCATTCTCCTTCTCCTGGTTTCCACTCTCCAGCAGCCTACATACCTCGGCCTCCTTCTCCTTATTCTTCTGTCTGTCCAGAAGCAGCCTTTCTATCAGAGTCTTGGTCACCCTGCACCATTGCCAGGACTTCAGCTGTCCTGCACGCAAATGCCCCAAAATGGGGAACTCACCCTGTGTTAACCAAATCCTCCAAGTTTTAACTCCCCTCCAAAATCACCCTATTTTTGTTTACTCTCTGTAGCCTTCAGGTTGTTTTTCTATTTTGCTCAGACTTTACAGTTGTTAAATTGTAGGAGATTCAATTTGGCAAGAGCTTACTTCTCCAAACTAGAAGTAGAATTCCAATGAGGAATGATTTTTTCATCCTTTCTTTTCCTCACTACTCCTCCAATAGCCCTCCTTCTGCCCTGGTATTACATCAGCTAGTCCTATTGGCTCTATCTACGAAATACATCCTGGTTCTGACCTATTCTCTTCATTTCTCACTGCTACCCACTACCACTGTCTTCAGCATGGACTTCTCCAATATCCTGCTAGCCTGTCTTTCAGCTGCCGCTTGAACCCTGCACCATTTTTTACTCACACAGAAGCCAGAGTGAGATAAAGTATAGATTAGACCTTATTACTACCCCTTTCGTAAAATATCCCAAAGACTCCTTCAAGACCCCAAATTAATTTGCCCCTGACCAGCTTTCACAACACATTTAATCCCCTTATTCCCTAAGCTTAAGCCACACTAGCATTCCTTCTGTTACTTAAACATACCAAGCTTATATCCAACTTGATGCCTTCCCTGCTAGCCTTCCTATTGTCTAGAATGCTTTTGCCTTTTATCTTTGGTTGGCTGGATCCTTCTCATTACTGAGTTATCAGCTCATATGTCACCTTCTTATAGAGACTTTACCCAACAAAACTGTCTGTAATATTCCTAGTCATTCCCAATCCCATGCTAAGCTTTATTTTCTTTATAATGCTTATGATTATCCAAAATTAATTTATTGTTTATATACTGTTTACATAAGAATATAAATTTCATGAAAACAGAGACCTTTCTTGTATTGATCAATTCTATAACCCCGGTTCCTATAAATAGTGCCTTTTATAGAATAGTCATTAAATAAGTATGTGTTTATTGAACACAGGCATACCTTGGAGATACTGTGGGTTTGGTTCCAGACCACCACAGTAAAGTCAATGTCACAATAAAGCACATCACATGAATTTTTTGGTTTCCCACTGCATACAAAAGTTATGTTTACACTATACTGTAGTCTATTAAGTGAGCAATACCGTTGTGTCTAAAAAAACAATGTGCATACCTTAATTTAAAAACACTTTATTACTAAAATGCTGACAATCATATGAGCCTTCAGCAAGTTGTAATCTTTTTGCTGATGGAAGATCTTGCCTTGATATTGATGGCTGCTGACTGATCAGGGTGGTGGTTGCTGAAGATTGGGGTGCCTGTGGCAATTACTTAAAATAAGAAAACAATGACGTTTGCCACATCGTTGACTCTTCCTTTATGAAAGATTTCTCTATAGCATGCAATGATGTTTGATAGCATTTTACCCACAGAACTTCTTTCAAAATTGGAGTCAGCCCTCTCAAACCCAGCTACTGCTTTATCAAATAAATTACTGTAATCTTCTAAATCCTTTGTTGTCATTTCAGTAATGTTCACAGCATCTTCACCAGGCGTAAATTCCATCTCAAGATACCACTCCCTACTTTTTTTTTTTTTATTTCAGAATATTATGGGGGTACAACACTTTGGCTATATATATTGCCCATGCACTGCCTGTGTCAGAGCTACAATCATGGACATCCCCCAAACTGTGCTCCCCGCATCCATTCAGTGAGAGTTTTCCCATCCCCTCCACCCCCCTCCCGCCTGCCCACCCCCTGATGAATATTATTGCCCTGTGTGATGTAAGTGTAGATCAGTTAGTACCAATTTGATGGTGAGTACCAGTGGTGCTTGTTTTTCCATTCCTGTGACACTTCACTTTGAAAAATGGGCTCTAGCTCCAACCAGGATAATACCAGATGTGTTAATTCACCGTTGTTTTTTATTGCTGAGTAACACTCCATGGTATACATATACCACATTTTATTAATCCACTCGTGTATTGATGGGCACCTGGGTTGTTTCCACATCTTTGCAATTGTGAATTGTGCTGCTATAAACATTTGCATGCAGATGTCTTTATTGTAGAATGTCTTTTGTTCCTTTGAGTAAATACCCCGTAGTGGGATTGCTGGATCAAATGGTAATTCTACTTTTAATTCTTTGAGGTATCTCCATATTACTTTCCATAGAGGTTGTACTAATTTACAGTCCCACCAGCAGTGTATGAGTGTTCCTATCTGTCCGCATCCCCGCCAACATTTGTTGTTTTGGAATTTTTTTGATATAAGCCAATCTCACTGAAGTTAAGTGATATCTCATTGTGGTTTTGATTTGCGTTTCCCTGATGATTAGAGAAGTTGAGCAACTTTTTTTATGTTTGCTGGCCATTATTCTGTCTTCTTTGGAAAAGTTTCTGTTCATGTCCTTTGCCCATTTTTTAATAGGTTTGTTTGATTTTTTCTTGTTGATTTTCCTAAGTTCTGTATAGATTCTGGTTATCAGCCCTTTATCAGATGTGTAGAATGCAAATATTTTCTCCCATTCTGTAGGTTGTCTGTTCACTCTAGTGATAGTTTCCTTGGCTGTGCAGAAGCTTTTTAATTTAATCAGGTCCCATGTATTTATTTTTGTTGCTGCAGTGATTGCTTTGGGGGTCTTCTTCATAAATTCTTTGCCTAGGCCAATGTCCATAAGAGTTTTGCCGACATTTTCTTCGAGAATTCTTATGGTTTCATGTCTTAGGTTTAAATCTGTTATCCATCGTGAGTTGATTTATGTGAGAGGTGAGAGGTGTGGATCTAATTTCAGTTTTCTACATATGGCCATCCAGTTTTCCCAGCACCATTTATTGAATAGGGAATCTTTTCCCCAGCGCATGTTTTTGTGAAATTTGTCAAAGATCAGATGACCGTCTGAGGTTGGTTTTATATTTGGATTCTCAGTCCTGTTCCGTTGGTCTACATCTCTGTTCTTGTGCCAGTACCATGCAGTTTTGGTTACTATAGCCTTGTAGTATAGTTTGAAGTCTGGTAGACAGATGCCTCCCAATTTGTTCTTTTTGCTTAAGGATTGCTTTGGCTAGATGGGGTCTTCTCTGGTTCCACACGAAGCACAGAATTATTTTTTCTAGATCGGCAAAAAATGATGTTGGTATTTTTAAAGGGACTGCATTGATTCTGTATATCACTTTACGTAGCAAAGACATTTTTACAATGTTGATTCTGCCTATCCAAGAGCATGGTAGGGTTTTCCATCTGTTTACATCCTCTGCAATTTCTTTTGTCAGTGTTTCATAATTCTCTCTATACAGGTCTTTGACCTCCTTAGTTAGATATGTTCCTAAATATTTCATTTTCTTTGGTGCTATTGTGAAAGGTATTGTGTCTTTAATTTGTTTCTCGGCTTGATTGTTATTAGCATGTATGCAGGCTATGGATTTGTGTGCATTGATTTTGTACCCTGAGACTTTGCTGAATTCATTTATCAATTCCAGTAATCTCTTGGTTGAATCTTTGGGGTTTTCTATATATAATATCATATCATCTGTGAATAGTGAAAGTTTGACCACTTCTGCCCCCATATGAATGCCCTTGATTCCTCTGTCTTGTCTGATTGCTCTGGCCAGGACTTCCAGCACTATGTTGAATAGAAGTGGAGATAGTGGGCAACCTTGTCTGGTTCCAGTTTTAAGGAGGAATGCTTTCAATTTTCCCCCATTCAGTATGATATTGGCTGTGGGTTTATCGTATATGGCATTAATAATTCTGAGGTATGAGCCATCTATGCCTATATTGTTAAGAGTTTTTATCATAAAAGGATGCTGGATTTTGTCAAAAGCCTTTTCTGCATCTATTGAAAGGATCGTATAATCTTTGTTCTTGCTTTTATTTATGTGGTGAATTACATTTATAGATTTGCATATGTTGAACCATTCCTGCATCTTGGGGATGAACCCCACCTGATCGTGATGAATTATTTTTTTGATGTACGTTTGAAATCGGTTTGCAAGGATTTTCTTGAGAATTTTTGCATCTATATTCATAAGAGATATTGGTCTGTAGTTTTCTTTTCTTGTTGTGTCCTTTCTTGGCTTTGGTATCAAGGTGATATTGGCTTCACAGAATGAGTTTGGGAGGATTCCATCCTTCTGGATGTTTTCAAATAGGCACCAGTTCTTCTTTGTAGGCTTGGTAGAATTCAGGTGTGAACCCATCTGGTCCAGGACTTTTTTTTGTGGGATGGTTTTTTATTACTGCTTTGATTTTGGTGCTTGATATTGGTCTGTTTAGTAATTCTGTTTCTTCCTGGTTGAGCCTAGGGAGGTAGTATGTTTCTAAGAATTTGTCTATTTCCTCCACGTTTTCGTGTTAGTGGGCATAAAGATTTTTGTAGTATTCGAAGATGATGTTTTGTATTTCCATGATATCGGTTGTGACCTCTCCTTTTTCTTTTCTAATTGAGCTTATTAGAGTCCTTTCCTTTCTGCTTCTGGTCATCCTGGCAAGTGGCCTGTCTATTTTGTTTATCTTTTCAAAGAACCAACTTTTCATTTTATTAAGCTTCTGTATTGTTCTTTTGTTCTCAATTTCATTTAATTCTGCTCTGATCTTGGTTATTTCTTTTCTTCTGCTGGCTTTAGGATTGCTTTGCTCTTCCTTTTCCATTTCCTTAAGATGATTCATTAGTTTACTGATTTGTGACCTTTCTGTCTTTTGGATGTGGGCATTTAAGGTGATAAGTTTTCCTCTCAGCACTGCTTTTGCTGTATCCCACAGATTTTGATAACTTGTGTCACCATTATCGTTTAGTTCAAAGAATCTTTTGATTTCCATTTGAATCTCCTCCTTGACCCAATAGTCATTCAGCAACAGATTGCTTAATTTCCATGTTTTTGGATGAAGATGTGAGATTCTGTAGGAATTGATTTCTAATTTTATTCCGCTGTGGTCTGAAAAGATACATGGTATGATTTCTATTTTTTTTAATTTGTTTAGATCTGTTTTGTGGCCTAGGATGTGGTCAATTTTAGAGAAAGTTCCATGAGCTGATGAGAAGAATGTATATTCAGTGTTATTTGGGTGGAGTGTTCTGTAGATATCTGTTAGGCCCAAATGTTCTAGAGTCCTGTTTAGGTCCTTTGTTTCTTTGTTTATTTTTTGTTTCAAGGATCTGTCCTGATCTGTCAGTGGAGTGTTGAAGTCCCCTGTTATTATGGCATTGCTATTTATTATGTTGTCTAGATCTAGCAGTATTTGCTTTATGTATCTGGGTGCTCCTGTGTTGGGTGCATAAATGTTTAGGATTGTTAAATCCTCTTGTAAGGTTTTTCCCTTCACCACTATATAGTGTCCATTTTTGTCCTTCTTTACTTTTGTTGCTTTAAAGTTTATATCATCTGAAATAAGGATGGCTACTCCGGATTTCTTTTGGTTTCCATTAGCCTGGAAAATTGTATTCCATCCTTTCACCTTGAGTCTGAATGCGTCTTTGTGTGTAAGATGTGTTTCCTGGAGACAACGGATACTTGGCTTGTGTTTTTTAATCCATTCAGCCAGCCTATGTCTCTTAAATGGGCAATTCAAGCCATTCACATTTATTGAGAGAATTGATATTTGGCGTAGATTTCTGTTTATTCTATTGGGTAGCATCTTCTGTTTTACCTTTTGAGTCATTGTGAAATCTGGGTTCTGGAGTTTTAGCTTTTGCATAGTTTTACATTGGTGGGTGTCTGCTGTGCTGGTTAGTGTACAATGCAGGTCTAAGCACTTCTTGCAAGGCCGGTCTGCACTTCCCAAATTCTATCAGTGATTGCGTGTCTGGAAAAGTCTTTATTTTTCCCTCATATAAGAAGCTTAGTTTGGCAGGATACAGAATTCTGGGTTGGCCTTTCTTTTGTTTTAGGAGACTGATGATGGCTCCCCATTCCCTTCTGGCTTGTAAGGTTTCAGCTGAGAAATCTGCAGTTAATCTGATCGGTTTCCCTTTATAGGTTACCTGCTGTTTTTGTCTTACAGCTCTGAGGAGTGCCTCTTTTGTGTTTACTTTGGTCAGTCTAATAATTATGTGGCGTGGTGAATGCCTTTTCACGTTGAGTCTCCCAGGGTCCTGTGTGCTTCTTGTACTTGGATGTCAAGACTTCTGGCCAGGCCATGGAAATTTTCCTCTATTATTCCTTCAAATAGATTTTCCAGCCCATGCGAATTTTCTTCCTTTCCCTCAGGGATGCCTATGATCTTTATGTTTGGCCTCTTCACATAATCCCACATTTCTTGTATGCTTTTTTCATGCCTCTTGTTTTTGTGTTCTTTCTCTTCGACTGATTTATTTAGCACATAGGAGTTGTCTTCTAGCTCTGAAATTCTTTCCTCTGCGTGGTCCAGCCTGTTCTTAAGGCTTTCCACTGTGTTTTGTAGATCCTTGAATGCTTCTTTCATTTCTAGAATTTCTATTTGATTTTTCTATAATATTTCTATTTCTTTGGAAAATTTTTCATTAATTTCTTGAATTTTTCTTGTGGTTTCTTTGTGCTGGGATTCAATTTTCTCTTGAATTTCATTGAGCTTTCTTATAATCCATAAACGAAATTCCTCTTCTGTCATTCTATCCATTTCATTTGAGTTGGTATCCATTGCTGAGGAACTGATGATTTCTTTTGGGGGTGACTTTTCACTCTGATTTTTCATGTTTCCTGAGTTCTTTCGCTGTTTTTTTCTCATCTGGCCTCTTGTTCGAGAGCTGGGGGTGTTAGGGCTAGTTTATGGCCCTGTCTCCGAGCCCTCGAGGTTTGTTCCTTGGCAGAGCCAGGGAGAGGAGTAGTGGCTTGTATTGCTTTAGGTGTATTTTAGCAAGTTTGGTGGATCTTGGGTTACCTCTGACCTGTTGTCTTTTCCTCTTCCCGGTGGAGTATAGTGAGATTGTCCTCCCAGCTTGAGCTCCAAGCTGGTGAATTGTACTTGAGGGTATGAATCCACAGCTCCCTAATAGCTAGGTATTCTGTTATGTCTGTGGCAGACTCGGATCCCCCAGTTGGGGTATGCAAAAGCCCCGAGATTTGGGAGGGGCCTTGTAGCTCCTGGGGGTTACTTTGTCCCTGCTCCTCCTGAGGTGCGGGTAGAAACACAATTTCTTTTGGTTGCAGCGTGAGAGCTGAATTGGAAGAATTCTATACAGCTCAGAGGTTGCTTATCTAGCCGCATGTATCTGTCCTTCTGATGTGCGTCTCCGCGTGATACTGGTTGATAGGGGGATCTCCAATTGTGCCCCCTTTTTCCACCACTAGACCCCAAGGCGAGGTGGGTGGGCGTCTCTATCCCCCAAAGTCTCCGCCAGGGGGATGTTCCCATGGGGGGGGAATAGTGGCCACTGGAGGGGCTCTTGGATGGCGCGAAATTCCCTAATGAAGTGGGCAGGGTTATGGGGAGCTGCTCTGGTTCAGCCTGTAGCTCTTGAGGCATTCGGTTGCCATGAGAACCGGCAGTTATACAAAATGAGTCACTATAACCAGCAACCTTCAAAATGACCAATCTCTGGGGTACAGGAGGGCTGGGACCTGAAGAGCGGGCACTAGGACCAGTACGTAGTGGACTCGTCGGAGGCCAGAGCCGGGGTAGCAGGACCAGATGGATGAGCTGCAAACTGTTTCCAATACACAATGGTCCTGCCACTACAGTTCCAGGATCTCATCCCACCTGGAACCCACGGATGCAGCTGTCCCTGTCCACCAAGGGCAAAGCCTGTCATGCCCCAGCAGAAGAGCCGATACCACTCTCTTTATTCATTCATAAGAAGCAACTTCTCATCCATTTAAGTTTCATCATGAGATTGCAGCAATTCAGTCACGTCTTCAGGCTCTAGTTCTAATTCTAGTTCTCTTTCTGTTTCCACCACGTCTGCAGTTACTTCCTCTACTGAAGTCTTGAACTCCTCAAAGTCATCTATGAGGGTTGGAGTCAACTTCTTCCAAACTCCTCTTAAGGTTGTTATTTTTACCTCCACCCGTGAATTGTGAATGTTCTTAATGACATCTAGAATGGTGAATCCTTTCCAGAAAGATTTCAATTTACTTTGCCCAGATCCATCAGAGAAATCACTATCTGTGGCAGCTATAGATATACAAAATTGTTTTTTAAATAATAAGATTTGAAAGTTGAAATGACTTTCCTTGATCCATGAGCTGCAGAATGGATGCTGTGTTAGCAGGAGTGAAAACAACATTAATCTCCTTGTACATCTCTATCAGAGCTCTTGGTTGACCATGTTCAGTGTCAATAAGCAGTAATATTTTGAAAACAATCATTTTTCTGAGAAGTAGGTCTCAACGGAGGATTTAAAATACTAAATAAACCATACTGTAAATAGATGTGCTGTCATCCAGGATTTTTTATTCCATTTCTAGAGCACAGGCAGAGTAGATTTAGCATAATGCTTAAGGGCACTAGAATTTTTGGATTGGTAAGTGAGCAATGGCTTCAACCTAGTCACCAGGTACATCAGCCTCTAACGAAAGAGTCAGTCTGTCCTTTGAAGCTTTGAAACTGGGCATTGACTTCTGCT
The DNA here is from genome assembly GCA_023783475.1 of Daubentonia madagascariensis. NCBI lineage: Eukaryota > Metazoa > Chordata > Mammalia > Primates > Daubentoniidae > Daubentonia > Daubentonia madagascariensis. Next base: position 8,076,490 of record JAKFHU010002220.1, read on the forward strand.
GTAGGTATGAAAGTCCTAGATGGCATCTTCTTCGAATATAAGGCTTTTTCTTATATACTGAAAATCTGTTGTTTAGTGTAGCCACCGTCATCAATGATTTTAGCTTGATCTTCTGGGTAACTTACTGCAGCTTCTATGTTAGCACTTGCTGCTTCACCTTGTACTTTTACTGTATGGGGATGGCTTCTTTCCTTAAATCTCATAAACCAACCTCTGCTAACTTCAGACTTTTCTTCTGCAGCTTCCCCACCTCTCTCAGCCTTCATAGAATTAAAGAGAATTAGAGCTTTGTTCTGGATTAGGCATTGGCTTAAGGGAATGTTGTGGCTGGTTTGATGTTCTATCCAGACCACTAAAACTTTCTCCACATCAGATATAAGACTGTTTAACTTTCTTATCATTCATGTGTTCCCTGGAGTAGCACTTTTAATTTCCTTCAAGAACTTCTTCTTTGCATTCACAACTTGGCTACCTGTTTGGAGCAGGAGGCCTGGCTTTCAGCCTGTCTTTGCTTTCGACATGCCTTTCTCACTAAGCTTAATCATTTCTAGCTTTTGATTTAAAGTGAGAGACATGCAGCTCTTCCTTTCACTTGAACAGTTAGAGGCCTTTGTAGGGTTATTAATTGGCCTACTTTCAATATTGTTGTTTCTCAGGGAATAGGAAGGCTCAAGGACAGGGAGAGAGACAGAGGAATGGGCAGTTGGTGGAGCAGTCAGAACACAGAACATTTATTGATTAATTTAGCCATCTTATATGAATGCACTTCCTGGTGCCCCAAGACAATTACAATACTAATGTCAAGGATGACTGATCACAGATCACCGTACCAGATATAATAAGAATGGAAAAGTTTGAAATATTGCAAGAATTACCATAATGTAACATAGACACAAAGTGAGCACATGATTTTTGAAAATGGCATCACAAAGTTGCCACAAACTTTCAATTTGTAAAAGCCACGTGCAATATCTGCAAAGCACAGCAAAGCAAAGTGTGATAAAACGAGATATGCCTCAGCTGAATCTGCTGGCTGGGCTTGGTATATGACTTCTTGAGCCTCCTTTTCCTTATCTATGAAATTTGGGTATTAATACATATCATAGAACTATTATAAAAATTACATGTTACGCTTAAAGAATATAATGTAGTGCCTGACTCTTATTTGTTACTCAGAAAAATTAGCTCAATGAGAGTCACAAAAAGGAAAAGAGAGACATCTAGTATGCCCTAAATTTTCAGAGAAAGAAAAATGATTTTTTGAAAGGATTATATCACAACCTTGAGAGGGAAGATGGAGAGAAAAGAACCTGAGAGCTTATAATATCAAAGATGATTAAAAAGTAAACTTCAAGCAGGCCTGGAGCCTCTATATAATCTGGGTCAACCTTCCCTCCCCCTACTGCCTCAATCCACAATAAACTTTCCTTTTCTGTATTATACCATTTATATCCTGGAGTTTACAATCTGGAATGTTCTCTGGAAATGTTTGAATGGAATTCAGACTATGGGAAAATTGAAGCAATCACAAATCTCAATTAACCCAAATATCCATTCACTCACTTGTGGAACACTCCAGTGTTAGAAGATAAGGGGAATATCACTGAAAAACCATTATTATCAGAGCTGGATGCATTTTAGGCTTTTTCTTTTTCAGTATGGCTGTACCCCAAGGTAAGTACTCCTGCATTCCTCATTCACATGGCACATCATCCCTCTTTATCATTTAAAGGCTTAATTCTAGCATCCTCTGTCCCTTATTGTCCCTTATTGCCCCAGAAGAATTTGTAATTCCTTCACATGTGCCCTCAAAGTACTTTTTTTCAAACATTGGTTACCACATTAATCTTACTGTAATTTTTGAGATATTTGTCCTCCTCTTCACAATACTATAAGCTTTTTAAGTAGAAAATAGTCCTTACTAATTGTTTAACTCCTAGCACAGCTACTAGAACATGGTAGTCACTCAAAACAGGCGCTGTAACAAGCATTATTTCTAAGCAATGGGAATACAGCAGTGATCAAGGCAGAAAAGCCTCTGTTCTCATGAGGTGGCGTGAATGAGCTAACATACTCACCAGTCCCTGACTCTATAAATGATATTTTTAAATGAAGAATCATCATCTCCTTGACAACATATCTGAAAGTATAATCCAAGGGCTGTCAACAGTGTTACTTAAATAAAATATTATGTGGTCAAATGAGTTTAGGAAATGTTGAGTACCAAAAAATTAAACAGTTTTGTTTACTGCAGATTTCCATTTATGTAGAAAAGTCTTCACCAGAGTCCCTAAACATCTCAGTTAATTGAACCTTTCTATATGGGGCATTAGTCTAAACATTTGTTAATACTCTCTTTCTATCTTAAGACATCCATAAGAGAAAAAATTCTAGCTATTTTATGAAGTATTATTGCCATCTTTAAGTAGTTCATAATCAATAACATCTGTCTATTGCTTTAGAAAGAATATGCATTTAGGGAAGGCAGAGGTCATTTATTATCAGCTAAATGTGCATCATTTTATGCTCATTATTTATATTTAGATTCAAAAAACTTCCATTGAAGGTCAGATCAATGGACTATGGATTAGTGAATTGTGACGTGTGTGCCAAGTTTTCTAGTTGTTGTTTTAAGCATATAAGTTGCCTTTATATTACAGAAGAAATAAGAAATTGATTACTAAGTATCAACTTTCCATCTGTAATTATAGGTTGTGTAACATATGTAGGAAATCTTGGTTTTTTGTTAACATGTCCTAACTATTAAATGTACCTGAACTATTTCAATTTTGAATATTGAGTCAAAATACACAAAAGCACAATTTTATGCAAGAAACATGTTTAAATTGGGAAAATATTTTAAAACCACATCAAAAGGTAAACAAGAAAAAATTTCAAATATTACATTTTAATATAAAATTTAATTTAAATATAATTGCAATAACAGGTATAAATCTTGAAATGAATATTTAAATATATTTAAATTATATAATCACACCTATTATGCTAATCATTAGAAAAACATTTTATGCCCGAACAGTAAAAATGAGTTCAAAATTAAATATTGTTTTTAAATAATTACAAAATCATGCCTCTATTGTGAGTACATTTTAAAAAAATATTTATCTACAGTAGTGAGAACTAGGAGGTAAAAATATAATGAAAAGATTGTGGTATGATTACTGAGTTAGTGGCTGCTTTTTTTTCTTGTTCCTTTATTATTATTATACTCTTAGTGTGGCAAATATAAATCAAAGAGAGAAAATTACTTTAAAAATGGTTTTATAGTTTTAAGGACTGACATTTATAGGAAAAGAACGAAATGGAAAGGGTGTAGAGTTTGGTTGTTTTCTGAATGGACACAAAATTGAAAGCTTCAACCAAGTTAAGAGCTTTTGTAAATAGAAAGTTAATTGTAAAACTAACAAGTACACTTTTTCAATTAGTTTAAAAGCAGATGTGTTAGATAACTTCTGGGAGGATGGAAACGTTTTTCTTTGGCATGCCTCATAAATATCAGAAAGAACCAAATACAAATAGGCCAGCTTGCATTTGATTACTGAGAAGATTGCATAGCCTAAAGCAAACTTCACAAAGACAGACTAAATTGTCACCATGTTCTTAATTTACTATGTTGTATTTTTCTATTTGGGTTAAATGTTACTGGCAAATCATTCCCTCCTACAAAAGGATGATAAGCTACTAAAAAAGTGATGCTCATAGTGCTGTTATTAGTAATTTCATAACTACTTCCACCCCACTTAATGTGTATTAGTGGAGGAGCACAGTAGGACATACACAGTTTTGTTAAAATCCATAAGCATATTTAATACTTAGTAGCTTTGCTCCACTTTTGAAGACTTGTCTCTGTCATAATTTTGTTTTTAAAAGTTAAATCTAATTTTATTACATAAAAACACTGTGAGACAACAATCAAATTAACAAATATTATTTCCCACCTATTATTTGCAAATGCTGTTCTAAATACTGTGGGGTTGCAAAGCTACATAAGACAAATATCCTAATCTCTTGTTTCTTACAATCTAGAAAAAGTGTCAAGATATAAATTCATGAGGTATTAAATGAACAGTTGATACTCACCAAAGAACAAAATAATGATTAATTGCCAAATTTATGAACAAGAGTATTTTAGAAAGAAGAATGGCATTTGATACAAAATAAACATTAGAAAAATGCCAAAGAAGAATACACAATGAATTGCCAATTGGATAAGCATGAACATTTTAATGAGAAGAATAGCATAGAACTAGGAATGAGCAACACAAGATTGGAGGAAAAAGTCTGAGGGGAGTAGAGGTTTTAAATAGTAGGGGAAATGATGCTGGAAAGAGGGTGCTCTGTGGGCCCTGAGAAGCAGGGTAAGAAAATTACTGCTGTATCTCCATCACCTCAGTATGTGTTGCATTAAAAATTGTTAGGTTTGAGAAAATATGTCTGAATGTTTGGAAAACTTACTGTTTTAACTTGATAGGAATGTAAAAATATATGCACTTTAGTTTGTATAACAGTTGATATAATTACTATTTATTGGTGGACTTGTAGAAAGCACGAGGCAATGAGCATTGTAAGAACTATTGTTTCCATGTAGATGAGAAAACTAATACTTCTATTAAGTGGCAGGGCTGGGATTTGAACTCATATCTTATAAGACTACCTCCTGCTGCTGCTGCTAGGGCTACTGTTACTTACTTTATATTTGCCAGGCACTGAGCTAAATACTTTACATATATTCCTTACATCAATTTGATGAAGTAGGTTTTATTTAATCTCCATTTTATGAATAAGGAACTGAGGTATAGAGAATTGCTGTGGCGAAAATTATAAACTTAACAATCTTAAGTAATACCAGGCTTGTAAATGTTACAGAACTAATAGGACATCTTTTATAAAAATATTTTATGGAGTTTAAAAAACATTGATTTTGGAGTGATAGACATAGTTTTAGAGATAACTGAAAATTGTACAATTTAACATAAGGATATTTCTCAAAGTAGGTCCTTTTCTGTGGTAGTTCTTACAGTAATCAATTTCTGAAGTCTTATGGGGAAGAATTTTTAATTACAATGTCTAAAAATATTTAAGCCTATTCACCATAGCAGTAATTATTAGCATGAAAGAATGCCTACTTTCTTCAAGTGTGATAATTGCTCTATAGAATTAGATGTTTCACAAGTAATTTTATAATTTTGTTAATTAAGATTAAAGTAATTATTTCTGCCCTCAGATTGGTTTAAACTAAGAGTCTAGCTCTACTGCAAGAAAAAAAAGTGTGTATGAGCTCTAAAAAAGTTTGTATGTTATTGCCAAAAAAGAAAAAAAGCCTGAGTCAGAAGAATAGTTTGTTACAAAGATGCAAAGACAATAATGAAAATACAATTCAACATTTGCTGATCATGCAGGTAAAAGAGAGCTCACTGAATACAGCTTTTAAAAAAAAAAAAAAAACTATTTCCCTTCTCCACTCTCCAGCCTTACCTTCTTGTTAATTGTTCAGAAAATTGGAGCCACTCTTTTTCCATTGTTAATAAAGTGGGGGGAAAATACTAACTATATTAAATTGTCCCTTCAGTGGTTTTACCATTAAAACCCTTCCCTTCACCCCCAGCAAATCTTTTATGTAGGGTCACAGCTGGTGACCTTTAAGAAACTTAACCATCACAGGAAATGAGTTGGCAGTTCTCTAGTAGGGTGGCCTTTCCTCTGGAGTCATAGATTAAGGAAAACTCATGAACTACAACTCTACTACTCTATCTGAACACTTAATTCCTAATTGTGTTCCTCTTCTTTTAGCTAAAATACAGATTTTACAAACATTGTAAATAAATACTTGTGAGAATTGAGCTCAATTTCCTGGACAACACACTTAAAATAGCTGCTTTTGTGCCTTGCAGTCAGTCACATGTAGAACCTGACCTGATGCTTATGGACTTATTTTTTCTATCAGTCATTATCACTTTGAAAATTATCCCTTAAAGACTATAAAACCACTTTATTCCTTAAGATACCAGAAAATTAGGCTTTCAGGGAGTGGTGGTGCGCCCAACAGGCAAAAAGCGACAGCTAAACATTTTTTGTCCTCAAAAAACTGCTTTTCTTAAGAAAGCAAAATAAAATAAAAAGCAAATTAAAGAATCAGGCTGGGTACAATGGCTCATGCCTGTAGTCCCAGCACTTTGGGAGGCTAAGGTAGGAGGATTGCTTGAGGCTAGGAGGTTGAGACTAGCCTGGGCAACATAGCAAGACTGTCATCTCTACATAAAATAAAAAATAAGAAAAATTAGTTGGGCATGGTGGCGCATGCCTGTGGTCCTAGCTACTCAGGAGGCTGAGGCAGGAGGATCACGTGAGCCCAAGGGTTCGAGGCTGCAGTGAGCTATGATCACGCCACTGTACTCCTCCAACCTGGGCAACAGAGTGAGACCCTATCTCTAAAAAATAAAATTTTTTTAAAATGACATCCAGTACTCTTATCAGGAGACCTTCCTTTCTGCACCATCCCCTCCTCCAAAAGGAGGCTTCTAAGCCCTCTGATGTGATTATTTTAAGGACAGAATGAAGATCTTCTCTTGAATGATTTGCTCTGCCCTTTGTCAAAAAGGTATGCATCCACCTTCAAACTTCTGGTATAAATCTATCCCCCTTTAAAAATTATGGGATAACATTAACATAATTTTTCAAACTTCTCTGTGAATAAGCTACAAGTTTACTTGTGTAGTATATTTTATACCTAGACATTTTATTTTTCATAATATGTAACTAAGATTATATTACCATACTTTAAGCAAATGGTACTACTTTTTCCTCATTCTGATAAACAAGTAAATTTGGAGCAAAAGTGATACCAAGAAGTAAAATATATTGTTGCTGCAGTGAACAATATAAGAGAAAAGGAAACCAGAAGGTAGCAGAAACTACAAAGGGGGAAGTATAGAGAGGGCAGTAACATAGCAAAAGTTAGATAGTAACTCGATAAAAGAAACACATACTGGAACTAAAATTTTAGACAAAAAGTTTACTTTTCTACCCACTTTCATGTTCATGTCTTTAGCTATTTGATTTGGTTGATAACAAAACTTTTCTCATTATTAGCGGTAGCTTGTGTAATCTAATCTACACTTTAGTATTATTTGCTTTTTTTCACCTAAAGCTTCATTATTGTTAATTGGGAATCTTTTTTGATTCACATACATGCATTAATTACTGTCTCCCTCTAGTGTGAATCCAAAGTGTTTCAGAGAGTTTGTCAAGAATCATCATTCATAATAACTATTCCCCACTGATATGCATGGGGATAAATGATGTAGACAAAAAGTTGAAAAGCATCCCCAGCGGTGTATTAGGGAATCCTGTCTTTCCTTCCAGATTCAGTAATCACATGGCGTGGGAAAAAAATTAGCCTGGTTAAAAAGACTGGGCTGAAAACTAGGATTTGACTTTCTGAACTATGACTTTACAGTGTCAGAATGTGAGAGTATACTTTTCAAAGACAGGAAGGATGCATTTTTCAGGAACTTTACCAATTTGTAATGCAAATTACCAGATATAATACACAACCCTAGGTTAGGGAGAATGGAAGAATGTCAGAGAAAGACGCCCCTTGAAGAAGTGCTAGCGTCAAAACAGTAGTAATGATATATGTCAAAAATATATGTGTAGATATATAGTATGGGTAAGAGATGGGGGGGTGCATGCACAGATGTTTACAGCATTGAGGTACTATGTGCCACTGGAAATTAACCAAATAGGACACAAGACATGTTAAATAAAAAGCTGACGTTCTTTCGTATGGTGAAGAACTAAGAGTGCCAATAAATGTAAACCTCATCTTTTCAACATATTTTGTAGTCGTTTCATTAGCGTATTCTCATCTGTGCACTTGTACGTTCACCTATGCAGCAAGTTGGTTCCCCCATTTTCATCTCTGTATCTCGTCTCTTTCCTTCTTAGCACTTATCAGAAATTTTAACTATAAGTTTATTTCTTTGTTTATGTTATGAAATAGACTGAAAGCTGCACAAAGGCAGGAATCATGCCAGTATTTACCTAGTATGCCTACCTAGTATTTAGCCTGTGGACTGGCTCATAGTAAGTGTACAATAGATATTTGTTGAATAATGAATGAACACGTGCATTAAACATGCAGCACTCTACATATTTCATAGTTCTCATTGTTTATCCAGAGTAATTAGAGGCAGGAAACAGCAGTGCTGGTGCTTTCAACGTAACATCCTTAAGATAGTTCATTCTCTTGATTGCAGTTAGAGGCAGTGTAGTATGAGCCAGGAAGTCAGACTGGCTGAGGAGACTAACTTATTTGTCACCAACTAGTTGCTTGATCTCGGGTATATTACTTAACCTTTCTGTGCCTCTACTTCTGTAACTGTAAAATGAGTAAGTACTTATCTCAAAGGGAAGGAATGAACAGTAAATGAGTTAATATGTGTACAGTGATTAGAAGAGTGCCTAGAACACAATAAGCTCTCAGTATTATTGGCCCTGCTATAATTATTTTAGGAACTTAATTCATAGATTGGATTGTACTGCAATGACTAGGAAATCTCAGTGGTTCAATTTAAGAAAAGTTTATTTCTCACACACACTGCATGTCCAGCATGGGTCTGCAGGGAAGCTCTGCTCATTGAAGTTACTCAGGGATGCAAAAACATGGAGACTCCATATCAATGCCTATTTCCTTGATTACTAAAGTAGAGAGAAGGGAACATGGCAAATTGGGCACCGGTTTTAAAAGCTTTTGTCTGGAAATGTCTCACTTCTGGTCACATTTTACTGGCTGAAGGAAGTCACATTAGCATGACTAATTTCAAAGAGGATGGAGAAGTACAATTCTACAATGTGTTCATAAGGAGGAGAGGGTAACAGTTTTTAACTATCAGTCTGTCAGTCAGAATTTGTGTTTTTGTACAATCTTGATAGGATTAGAATTCATGCACAGAAGTCCTGACTTCAATAATTACCACCAATTCTTTAGCCAAGTGGAAATTCAAGTTCTCATGTATTTGATATGTGTATTTAGTAAAATATTCCTTTGTTTCTTTCACTCTTTCCTCTGTTCCATTCTGTGACTAAATATCAAAGAACCAATTAATATTTTCAGTGATACTTTATCAGGTAAATTAAGTTTTCCCCTTAGCTTATGAAGGTGATCCATTCCTAGGAGAAGGGGTGTGGGGACCCTTTAAGGAAAATCAGTTGGATTCTCCTAAGTTGAAAATGTACTTATCAAAAATTTCATTGAGGAAATTATGAATATCTAAACCCTATTTATGCTAAAAATAACACCAGATTCCATTTAATGAACATCATTACATCAGCAGTAACATTATAGTCTAACCTAATCTTCCCTTTATTAATTACTGACTATTTAGCTGCTCTTTTATAGCAATTATACACTGTACTCATATAACCACGCTCATGAACAAAATGTACATATGATACTCAATGTTATAAAGACCAAAAAATAAATAAATGAATACATGTGATATCATATTCACCTTCTTAGTTGACATCATTGGAGGTATCATGCATAAGATTGATAAATGTATAAGCTAGCCAATCCAAGCACAACTTCATTGCAGCATGACTACCTGTGCAACTGTGGAGACAATAGCATAGTGGCTCCTGTCTGCTCACCTGGCTGCTCTCCAAGTACAGGAAATCTAAATTAGCCCTGCTTCATGAAAAAAAGTAAGCCAATCTTAGGGCGTTCAGTGAAACTCTCAAAGCAATCAAAATATACTGACCTACATAGGCATATCATGGGGTAAAATTAAGTATTGATCATACTTGCAAATTGTTAAGAACAGTTACATCTACAGTTACTCTTAAAAACATTATTATTATTATTATTGTTACTATTGGAGTAGTTTCTATTGTTTTGTCTGGAGTGACTCACCTGTTGCAGAAGAAAATGCAAAAGAATAACTTACTGTGTTGAAATATTAAACGGAAGGGAGTGATGGAGGAGCAGTTTGGTTAAAGAAACATAATATATGTGCCTGTAGATTGATGAATTTCAGAGTGAAGAATGAAAACAAAGTGAAGAACATGTGAGTGAGAATAAAAGGAAAGGAAGTACATGATATTGTTATATTGCTAGAATTGATCCTCGGCACTAACAATATTGCCTAACATGGAATATGTGCTCAGTAAATATATTTTCAAGTGAAAACGTAGAAGGAGGGAGGAAAGGAAATAAATGGATAAGAGTTTGAACAGAAGATAGACAATGATATCTTAGATTGGTAACCTGGCACAGATGCCAATATTACTGGTGTTGGAACATAAGCCTTTTGTGCATATATTATCCCGCCAACAGAAAAACCCTAGTGATTCTTGACTTTCTGGTAAATGGTATTATCCATCAGAAAAATGAGGATACAAGGAGGGAATTGTTTATATACTCTATTTTATTTCATTCGGGCTGTTATAACAAAATACAGGTTGAGTATCTCTTATCCGAAATGCTTGGGACCAGAAATGCTTTGGATTTCAGATTTTTTCAGATTTTGGAATATTTGCATATACATAATGAGGTATGTTGGGGATAGGACCCAAGTCTAAACATCAGATTCATTTATGTTTCATATACATATTATACAGACAGCCTGAAGGTAACTTTATACAATATTTTTAATAATTTTGTGCATGAAACAAAGTTTGTGTTAAGTATTTATATATCGAATTTTTCACTCGTGGCATCATGTCAATGCTTAAAATGTTTCAGATTTTGAAGCTTTTTGGATTAGGGATGCTCAACCTGTACCAAAAAGTAGGTATCTTATGAACAGCAGATATTTATTTTTCACAATTCTGGAAGGTGAGAAGTCCCAGATCATAATGCCAGCAGAATTGGTGTCTCGTGAGAACCCCACTTCCTGGTTCGTAGAACAGTGCCTTCTCACTGTGTCCTCACATGATGAAAGGAGTGACACGTTCCCTTGGGCCTATTTTATAAGGGCACTAATCCTATTCATAAGGGCTCTTCCCTCATGACCTAATCACCTTCCTAAAGGCCCCACTTTATAATACCGTCATCTTGGGTGTTAGGATTTCTACATATTGATTTTGGACACAAGCATTCAGACCATAGTATTCCATAACAGTATTTCTAAACATTTTTGGATTAGAAACTGCTTTGAGAAAAATTTAATAAAAACTATAATACTGTAACTGAAACTGCCTGTCATCCAAGTGCTTTGGGAGGTTGAGGCAGGAGGATTGCTTGAGCCCAAGAGTTTGAGGTTTCAGTGAGCTATGATCACACCACTGCACTCCAGCCTGAGTGACAGATCGAGACCCTGTCTCAAAAAAAACAAAACCTGTAGACCTCTTGCTCCAAAGTACGTATGTACATATCCCTTAAAGTTTTATATACCATCTCAGGAGTTTTGTGGACCATAAAACTTATCCATTGGTTAGTGATGAGTACCATGTATTTCTTTTTAATAATAGAATGTTAGATTTAATAAGTTATATAGGAAAGAAATTTCAAAATTTCAGGAGAAAAGTGTCTCATAAGCAGAAATTCTATAAGGAAATAACTTTCAGTATTTATGAGAAGCTTTAAAAAATAATTATGAATGTACAATAGAAAATAATGCTAATGAAAAAGATACCATTGTGAGTGAAAAATGTGGACAAAAAAATGGAAAGGAGAGCACAGAAGTGCAAGGGAACAACACAAAGGTCTGAGACAGATGTCAGAAGGACCCAAACCCAGAACAAGCTGAAGTGTAGTTTACACTCCCATAGCCAGTTCCCAGAGCAAAGGTAGTCTTCCTCTGCATTGATCCTGGAGTACACAGCAGATGCAAGATATTACTTTACTATTTTCTACAAAGTACGCAATTAGCCCATATCATCAACCTCTTGCAAACTTCCTCTAGTCCCATCTGTTCTTCACTTTTGTACCTTCTACCCTCTCTTCCACCCTTCAGGAACATGGCTTCTCCTAGACTATACAAAGCCATGGCCACAGACATCCTCATACCTGCCTCTTGTGGAAAAGTTCTCTTGGATCAATATAGTCTCCACATTTCTAGGGAGCTCATTTGTTAGGGTTATCAGACTCATCAGCATAGAGCTTCTATGAAACAAACCTGTATTTTGCTAGTATTGACTATCTCTCAGTAATTTTTCCACGGACCCGGGCGGGAGCAGCGGGTGGGCGGTGCGGAGCTCAGGCGGTGATGCGCGGCGCGTTTCCTAACAGGCCACGGACCCTGGGCCACCGCCCAGGGGTTGGGTACCGCAGCAGGGAATTTGGAATGAAGACAAGGAAGGTACTGCTGACACCTATAAATTTAGAGTGACCATTCCCATCACAGTCTAGGTAAATGATACTTATGGGGTTGGCCTGTTGCTTGGGGGCTAACAGGAATTTTAGAAGATGATACAGAGAAAGCAAACTCTTGAATACCTGTTATTTCACTTATACTCGGTTCCACTATATTTAAACTAGAAAGAGTAAAACAAGTATGATTCAGAAGGAATAGAAAGTTCTTTAAAAGAGTTTATGTCTGTTCAAATGTTGAAAACCCCCAAAAATGATCAAAAACTGACTCCAGTAAACAAAGATAATTGCCACATAGATAATGAGGAAAATACTAAGAGATCAGAGAACAAATATCCAAATTTTCCAAGTCAAAAATAAATAAATAAAAGGAAGGGAAAGTGAATTTTGGATTTTGGAAACTACAGGTTAACATTTTTTTTCAATTACTTGTACTTAAATGTAATTTTATATCATTAACCAAGAAGTATATTATTTACTTGCTTTATTTGCATATGGACATTTTTTTCAATCTAGAAAGGTAAAGGAGAAAAATGATTTAAAATAGAACAAAACACAGAAAAAGCATTTGAAATGAACAGGATATTAGTAGATTTTGAAGTTACCAATAGTGATTTTTTTTAAAGTAGACATGACAGAATACAGTTTTTCCAAATCACAGTTTAAGCTAGTCTGTGGTGTTAGAGGAAAGAATGGCTTCCACTGAGATACATCATTTACTCTGTCCTGTATTCATTGAACTTGGTTAATAGCCATTAGTACTTCTCTCTCTCCAGTACAGGAAGGAGTAATATGGCAGCCCAAACTGGACAACAGCTCTCCTATGCACCCTCCTCCCCACAAGAAACACAGAGAAAAGTTATGCATTCCTTATAATTTAATTTCCTCTCCCAATACCATCCCTGCTGTCAGTTGTCTCATAGACAGTATTCTCCACTATCAGTGCTCAGTAAATATTGCTTGTTGATGGAGTATTGGTACATACTTCCTTATGATAGAACTTAACCCTAGGGTAAGGATCCAAGATTATTTTTTAAGCAGAGTTGTTTGGGGAGCAGAGATAGTAAAGAAAAAGTTTGATTTTCATCATGAAAGGTAAATGAATATCATGGAGGTATAGAGGACTAAATTTGGAAATTAAAAAAATTAGTTTGTATAACTTCATTATTGTGTGAATATGGGAAATTTTACATGTATATTGAAGTCTTGATATGGTGAGGACATTTTTTCAGTTGAACTGTTTATTTTGAGATAATTATAGGCACACATGCAGTTTAAGAAATAGGACAGAAGGTTCCCATGTGCCCTTTACCCAGGTTCCCCCAGTGATAACATCTTACAAAATCATAGTCCAGTATTACAACCAGGATATTCAAATTGGAGAGTTTGCTTTTTTACTATTGAATTTTGATAATTCTTTACATATTCTAGATACCAGTCTTTTGTCAGATGTATGGTTTGCAAATATTTTCTCTGCCGCATGTACTTTATCCTCTTACTATGTTCTTTTGTAGAGAAATGTTTTAAGTTTTTATGAAGTCCTCTTTATCAGTTTTTCCTTTGACAGACTGTGCTTTTGGTGTAAAGTCTGAGAACTCTTTAGCCCTAGATCGCAAAGATTTTCTTTTTTTTCCCTAAAATTTTTGTCATTTTATAATTATTTGTGTTTACGATATATTTCAAGTTAATTTTTATATAAAGTGTGAGACTTAGGTCAAAGTTTGGTTTTGTTTTGGTTTGGTTTTTGCCTGTGGATGTTCAGTTGCTCTGCCACCATCTGATGAAAAGGCTGTCTTACCTCCACTGAATTTGTTTTACACCTTTGTCAAAAATCAGTTGAGCATATTTGTGTGGGTCTATTTCTGAGTTCTCTGTTGTTTCATTAATCTGTTTGTCTATCCCTTGACCAATATCATACAGTCTTGATTACTATAACTATATGATAAGTTTTGAAATCAGGTAGACTGATTCCTCGTGCTTTATCCTTCTATTACAAAAATTTTAGAATAATCTTGTCTGTGTCTACTAATAGACTACCTGGGACTGTGGTAGGAGTTATATTAAACATGTATATCAATTTGGGGAGAATTGCTGTTTTTACTATGTTGAGTCTTCCAAACCGTGAACATGATATGCCTTTCCATTTATTGATTATAAATCTTGTTTTATTTTTATTTCAGTGTCCATGTATTCACTGCTAGCATATATAAATACAATTGTTATTTTTATGTTTTTCTTGCATCCTGTGACCTTGCTGAACTCAGTTATTAGTTCTAGGAGTTTTTGACAGTCATGTTATATGCAAATAGGGACAGTTTTATTTCTCATTTTCCTATCTATATTCCTTTTTTCCTCTTTTTTTTTAATTTTTATTTTTTCCTTATTGGATTGGCTGAAATTCCAGTACTATGTTAAATAAGAGTGATGAGAACAGACATCTTCACCTTGTTTCCAGTTTTAGGGGGACAAACATTCAGTCTTTCATTCATAAGTAGAAAGTTAGTTATGGGTTTTTTGTAGATGTTTTCATCAAGTTGAGGAAATTGCTTTTTATTCCTATTTATCTGAAGTTTTTTTTTCATGAATGGGTGTGGCATTTTGTCAAATACCTTTTATAATGATTAATATGATCATATTATTTTTCTTTTTTATCTATTAATATAGTGGACTATACTGATTGATTTTCAAATATTGAACCAGCCTTGTATCCCTGGATTAAACTCCACTTGGTCATCATGTATAATTTTTATTATATATTGCTGAATTCCATTTGTTAATATTTTGTTAAGGATTTTTATGTCTGTTGGTCTGTAGTTTTCTTCCTTTGTACTGTCTTTGGTTTTTGTATCAGGGTGATATTAACTTTAAAATTAATTGAGAAATGTTTCCTCTTCTGTTTTCTGGAAGGGATTATATATAATTGAGTTTAATTCTTCTTCAAATACTTAACAGAATTTGTCAGTGAAACCATCAAGGCCTGGAGATTTTTTTGAGGGGGGTAGTTTTAAATGTCTTTAATTTCCTTAGTTTTTATAGTTATTCATATTATCTATTTCACCTTGGATGAGTTATGGTAATTTGTATTTTTTTGAGGAATTGGTCCATTTTGTCTAAACTGTCACATGTATGTGTGTAGAGTCTTTCATAGTATTCCCACATTCTGCTTTTGATATCTTCAGAGTCTGTAGTGATATCCTCTATTTCACTCCTGATACTGGTAATTTGTGTCTACTCTTTTTTTCTTTGTCAGCCTTGCTAGAGGTGTGTCAATGTTATTGATTTTTTTCAAAGAAGCAGCTCTTTGTTAATTTTTCTGTGTTGTTTTTTTGTTTTCAGTTCCACTGATTTTTATTGATTTCTGCTTTTTTTCTTTATTGTTTTCTTTCTTCAACTTGCTTTTGCTCTGCTTTTTCTTTGTTCTTAAGGTGGAAATTTACGTTATTGATTTAAGACGTTTCTTCTTTTCTAACGTATGCATTTAGTGCTATAGATTTCCCTCTCAGCACTACTTTAGTTTTGTCCAACAAATGTTGATATTTTTTATTGTGATTTTCATTCAGTTCTGTGTTCTTTTTGTTTGCCCTTGAAAATTCTTTTTTGATTCATGAGTTATTTTTCCTGCCTTCCTGTAGGTTACCTGATCATTTTTGAGAATTCCATTTTAATTTATCTATAATGTTTCTGAGTATATCTCTTTGTATAGCTTTTTTAGTGGTTGCTCTAAGTATTACATTATGTATACATAGCTAATCACGCTCTACCAGTAGTATCATTCTACCAGTCCAAGTGGAGTACAGAAGCTTTACTTCCCTTCACATCCCTTTATCTTCCCCCATTTGTAATATATTTGTCTTAAATATTAATATTACCTCTACATACACTTAGAACCATATTAGACAATGTTACAATTTTTGTTTCAACAATTAAAATGATTTAGAAAACTCAAGGTGAAAAGGAAAGCCTATTATAGTTAATCATATTTTGTTTATTGTGTTCTTCCTTCCTTCCTGATGTTCCGGTGTTTCTTCTTTTATCACTTCCCTCTTGTTTATAGAACTGTGTTTGCCTTTCTTTTAGACTAGCTCTGATGGCAATAAATACTTCGTTTTCCTTAATCTAAAAATATCTTCACTTCTCCTTTATTCCTGAAAGGTATCTTTACCAGCTGTAGAATTTTGGGTTGACAGTTTTCTTTTAGCACCTAAAAAATATTTTGCTACTTCCTCTAGTCATCATTGTTTCTGATGTTAAATAATATGTCATTCTAATTGTTTTACCTCAGTAGGTGAGATGCCATTTTTCTCTGGCAGCTCTTTAGACTTTTCTTGTCCTCAGTTTTCAGAAGTTTAATTATGATGTGTCTGTCTTCCTTGGATTTCTTTGCGTTTATCACGTTTGGAGTTCAGTCAGCTACTTAAATCTGTACATTTATGGTTTTTTGCCATATTGGGGACGTATTCAGCCATTATTTTTTCAGGTATTATTTCAGCCCTGACTGCTGTCTCCTCTCCTTCTAGTATTCCAGTGACACAAATGTTAGATGTTATATTCCACAGATCCCTGAGGCTCTGTTCTTTTTTTTTTTTTCCCCAATTTATTTCCTTCTGTTATTCAGATTGGGTTATTTATTATTCTCTCTTCCAGTTAAGTGATTCCTCCCTCTGTCCCCTCCATTCTGCTACTGAGCCCATCATCTACTGAGCTTTTATTTTTGTTATTGTATTTGTCCATTCAAAAATTTCCATTTGATTCTTCTTTACGTCTCCTATTTCTTTTCTGAGACTTTCTGTTTCTTTGCTGAGGCTATTTTTTCATTTATTTCAAGCATTTTCATAATGCTTGTTGAAGCATTTTTTAAATTCATGGCTGCTTTAAATTCTTTGCCAGAAAATTCTGACATCCCTGTCATCTCAATGTTGGCATTTATTGGTGATCTTTTTACATTGTATTTGAGGTTTTCCAGGTTCTTGGTGTGACAAGTGATTTTAGATTGAAACTTAGACATTTTCTTATTATTCTTTGAGATATTTTTATCTCATTTAAACCTTCTGTTTTAGTTGACTTTCTCTAACATTGCTTTATCTGGGGAGGGAGGGGGGCACTGCCTTGTTACTTCCCGGTGGAGGTAGAAATCTGTGTTCTCCACTTAGCCTCCATTGAAACCCAGTGAGTAGAGGGCTTCTCTTTACTGCTTGGCAGGGATGGGAGTTCCAGGTCCCCATGTGGTGTCCACTGGTAGGGGTGGCCTCATTGCTGTTGGTCAATGGTGAAAGCACTGTCTCTCCACTAGGCCTCTTCTGACACTGCCCCAGTGGGGAGGGAGAGGGATGCCTCATTACTGTCCAAAGTGGGTGAAAATCTAAGCTGTTTCCTCTGACTCCATGTAGGTGGGGCACCTTCTTACCAGTCAGCAGAGAAGAAAGTCCTGGCTCCCTGCTTGGCCTTCTCTGATACCATCCCAGGAAGGATGTTGGGGCACCTCATGAGAGTGCACATCAAGGCTCCCCACTTATCACTTGCTGGTGTAGGTAGGGTGGGAACATAGTTTTTCTGTGATGTTTCGCTGGAGTATAGCAGTTGTTGTCTAAAAGTTTTCTGTCTTGCTAGACTGCCCATTTGTTAGTCCTTTGGATGGAGGGAGCAGGCTTTTGTTGGGGCGGTTTTTGTTTTTTGGGTTTTTTTTGGTCTGCATTTGTTGGCCGATTTAGGTTGCTGACCTCTTTGCCTCCAAGTGTGAGATATATGAGTATATGAGGCAAAAAGAACTCATCAATATATTGTTCCTCGGGTCCTGAGGGTCTTAGCCAGTCTGCTTTCTCTCCACCTTTCAGAGTCGTCTTACATTTGTTTTATATATAATGTCCAGAATTGTTCAGTTGACCTTAATGGGAGGAATAGGGAAGAGTATGTCTGTGGTGAGAAATTTGAGATAACATTAGATCTCTAGGCTCCTGGTGAATTCAATTACTTAATTTTAACATAATCTTAAGACAAATCATTACAGCAAGATTTTAGCATGGGCTTCCTTAAACCACTGGGATTAGTCTATATTTGTAAGGATAGAAATCATCCTATTTTAAATTTGTCACAGAGATACACTATTTATTACAGTTACTCATCAAGTAATTATTTTTTAACAAGAAAATAAAGTTATTATAGTTATGTTGCACAGGAAAAAATAAGTACATTAAAGTATACTTCAAATATTTACAATCTTAGTGCTTTTTATATAGCCCTTATATTGGGTTTTTTTGCAATGAAGCTACAGATAACAAAATTATATAGCCACAAAATCTAAAATATTCTTCAAAGTTAAATCATATTTATCAATGACTATACATGTCCATAGATTGTTTAAGTAAATAAATGTTTTAATGAATTCATTAAATATTTATAAAAAATATACTGTGTGCCAGACATTGTGCTAGAGATATAATGATGAGCAAAACATATACAGGTCCTGCCATAATCAAACTCAAAGTACTGTTCTCCTACAATAAAATATCAAAATAATAAATGAAATCAAATCTTCTGTGGAAGCATTTTATATGTTTTTATAAATAGAGCTACTCAGGAAAATTAGAATATTACCTTTTGAGTATATTACTCCAAATACTGTATACAGAAAAACCTACTTCTCAAGCAGTGGTATTTATCACCAATGTTTATTGAAATTAAATTGAAATAAAAATAATATTGTGAAATGTTTCATTGGATATACAATGGACATATTTCAGTAGTTTCTGAAATATCTTATGGATTTTTAATATTGGTTTAGCGTGTAAAAGACACTTTTACCCAGTGATGGCCATGGTTGTTAATGGTTTATATTAGTGGAAAGCTGTAAAATCATCCAAGGACTCTGTTAGCATTAGAATAATAATTTACCAAGACAATTACCACTTACTGGAATTTTTTGCAGCTCTAATTCAGTATTATTAATAATGGATAAAATTGCACTTTTCTCAGGTTGCTGTGGGCATCAGGGAATTATTTCAATGAATATTTCAGCACATTATTTTAATCATTCTTCCACAAAATCCAAGTGGGCAATATTTTATACTTCTTAATTCA
Source organism: Daubentonia madagascariensis (assembly GCA_023783475.1). NCBI lineage: Eukaryota > Metazoa > Chordata > Mammalia > Primates > Daubentoniidae > Daubentonia > Daubentonia madagascariensis. Next base: position 8,095,898 of record JAKFHU010002220.1, read on the forward strand.
GTCTACTAAGGAACCAGGGTCATTAAATTGCAAACTATTTGTAGTGAAGTCTATCCTGTGATTTACAAGTCTTGTTAAAAACAGTGTAAAAGAAAGCAAATTGTGCCATTAATACTTGTAATTTGATGCTGCATTTGTTACTAAACTCCCCATGATTAACGTTTTAGTAAAAGGAAGAACATTGTAAAAAAAAATTAAGTGTTATAATGCTTAAAATATAAGAATGTTACTATTTTAAGTTTTGTTCATTTGTAGAGGAAACGTGTATACAAACACAACTGTAAATTATAAATATCTTAAAAATCATCTTAATTTTCCAATGAGACCAAAGAAATAAAGCTTCAATTTTATGGAAAAAATGCATTTCCAGTTATACATTGTTACTAATAGGAATTGCTATATTTTTATTTTCCCATTCTTAGCCAATTGCACGATTTCTGGCGTTTGGATTACTGGGAAGATGATCTTCGTCGAAGGAGACGTTTTGTTCGCAATGCATTTGGCTCGACTCATGCTGAAGCATTGCTCAAAGCTGCAATAGAATATGGTCAGTACCAAAGCCTTTTACCCAAAAATACTTGTGGATGTGAAGTGACTCTTTGTGGTTGAGAATTTATTTTTTTCACCAGTATTTAGTGTTCTTCGTGTCATAAGTCAGAAATATTTTGTTCTGTTTCATCCTTCAGCATCAATTAGGGTACACTTAACCCAATATTTCTCACACTAAATATATTTTAGACCCTTCAACTTCTTTTTAAGAGATGAAAAGACTCCACATAGTTGGTTATTAACCAACATCCCTTTCATGTAGCCTAGAACAAGAATAAAATCAATTTCTTTTTCAATGTCTTTCAAATTTTGGTAACCAAGACCCATGGCAAAAAAATATATGTATTACATTGTGATCCTGTCCTCTCAGGCTTATTTTTATGTGTGACATATATTTTTATATATAAACTTGTAGTATGTATATAAATATGCATATGTAGGATGTTTGTATATATTCATATATGCACATACATTATTGTATATATAATTGAAACAAATGTTTTATTAATAACCTTTTTACGTGACATTTTATGTTTTAATCCCCCTCTATTCTTTTCAGTTTAATAAAATAAAATAAAATAAAATATCCTGTTACAATCTGCCAATTTAAATTCCCAGTCCTCCTATGATTTGCAAATTAAGTTTGAAAAAGATGGCCCCCCATTTACAATATCATCAACTATCATACTACAGTAGGACTGTAGCCTCAATTGTCTCTTAAAAAATTTACAATAAAGAGTAAATATCAAAATATTTTTGTACTTTAATAAAAATGCTGCTACTTGTCCATTAAGAAGTATGCCTAGGAACATTTGGTCCATTTGCCCATTTTTAAATGCTCTAACAAATTTAAGTTTGGTTAAACATATCAGAATTTTATAAACCACAAACACTGAGGAAATACCGATAATGAGCACTGTTCATATATTTTTGTTGTTATCCACATTTGTTCTCTCAATTACTTGTTTTGTTGTTATATTAATTTTTATTTATTTTGGAGTAATAAATGTGCCATCTATTTTTAAATTCACCATAGTTCTTAAATAGTTTTATATCGTGTTATACCATTCATGTTCTTAATGAATTGAACAGGGAAAATGTTTAATCCTAGTAAAAGACAAAATGTACAAAGCTTTTAAAATTTGTCAACCCAATAACCTATTAATTGCTATAACTTAGTAAGGCTCAAAACATCATTAACTAAATACACGAGGTCTTCATCTACAGCTATTATACCTAAGGTAAAAGTCACAAGGTAAGTTTATACCATAAAAGTAACTATGGAAAAAAATATGCTAGAAAAAATTATGGTTGGCCTTACTATAGGCAATTACTTTAATCAACTTAAGGGATCACCTAAGGATTTTAGCACCCTAAGGATTTGATACCAAGTTAAAATGAGGTGTTATCTTTATGATCCTATAGGAGAGATTCTTAGAAATATCTGCCTAGTTAGCAGTGGCATGCTTTATAATATGAACTTAAAATTATTAAAACTTCATTTTATTTACCCAATAATTTAGACTTTTTCACCAATTCATCCTGAATTTATCTCATTTCAAATTAGAAACATCTAGAGAGAATTTGTAACAGAGGTTAGGCTACAGTGATAGCATTAGTGATACTGAATTGCCAAAGCTTTAATTATATAGGATTCGTATTATACTTTTTCCACATACTACAGGTTACTTAAAAAAAGGCTTTGTTAGAAAAATATTTCTTATGCTCCTCCTTAAAGGTGAATAATTTTTGTGTTGAATTTGTAAAGTATTTCTATTAGTAAACCAGTGTCAAAGCCTGTCAGAAACAAGTTTTAAAATCTTTTACCCTAAAATCTTTTTGAAACTGATAGTCATATTTTAGTGACAGTAACTATTAATGAACCTAAACTAAAAAATAATACTCTTATTTTGGAATAGATAAGAGGTGTAAGTGATACTGTTCTCTGTGTGTAGTATTTTAAAATACAATATTTATGAATTTTCAATGCTGGATCATCAGCAGTGTTCAGAGCCTATTATCCCTCTTGAGTTGGGTTCTTTTATAAAAATAAAGAAGAGTATGTTTTTATTTTAAACATACTAAGAACAAAGACCACACCTACACCATAAAAATCTATATGATGTCTATGCTAGGGTTACTCCATGGCCATTTGCAGAGTTAAGAGTGTGGAGTGGAAGACAAAAGAAAACTAAAACAATTCTACCTCCAAAACCAGTTCTCTTCTAACCTTCATCACAGTTCACTTCTATAGACTTTTGGAACTGAGTAGACAGTTGGGAGTAAAATATAGAGGATGTAGAGATGGTGAGTGGGAACCACTCCCTGGACTGATCTATACATGGAACTAGAGGGAGGAATTACAAACTGCCAAAAGAAAAATGTAGTATCATGCCTTCTTCCTCTTAAAGTGCCCTCTTTTTGAAGTGTAGACTAACATCCAAATGATTGAATGTTTTGGAGTTGTGTGGACATAGATTAAGATTAAGAATCTGCATAGACCTGCAAATTCTGAGTGAGCTTTTAGGATATTAAAAGTAATTTAAATTGGTCCTTCTTCTATGTTAAATAATTACAGTATTTCAATTTCCCTATTGTTAAATTCTGTCTTGAAAGTTAAGCATTAAATGTATAGAATCTCTGATGAAAACTTTGTTCAAAAAATGTTTGTATTTGTGTTCATGGTAGCAATAAAATATGTTTTAGGAACAAAAGAATATTTTATAGAAAGAACTTTCAGTATGGCTAGAAGTATTTGAATCAGTGATCAAAGTTTTCAGAATTTTAGACATGTATATGCTCAGAGAATAATCTTAAATTACTCAAAAAGGGAATATTTACATGGCCATCAAAACAATCCATGGAATTTGAACCCAAACTACCTATTAATGTAGTGCACTGTGTTTCAAGAATATGAGCCAATATTAGTGTAACATAAGTGAAACTGATTTAGCAGACTTCATGTTTTAATAAAAATATTTTGAGTAGCTTGATTTTTCCTGATATCCTAAATTCAGCCAAACATTTTAGATTAAATTATGTTTAAAATTTCATGTGATGGGAAGGAACATTTAGCCATAATTTGTATTTCATGACATTATTCTCAGGCAATTTATTTGGAGCCTCAATTAGAGTATAACAATGCTTCCTTTTAAATGAGCAAACAATCAAAATTGGATATAATTTCAAGGAAACAAAGGACAATAATTTTATTTCATATTTACTTTGAAAAGCTTTCCCTTCGATTTCATTATTAAAACTTGGTTGACCTTTTTCGGTTGGAAAATATCCTATACGCTGATGGAGTTTTTCATGCTTTTTAGTAATACTAATGAGTTGAATAATTTATGAGGTTGTCATGTGCAAAAGATCTTGTGTGATTTGATGTACTTTCACCCTCTGGTGTGGTTATGTGATTAATAAAAACCTAGAGGCATGTAATTTTTTCCGTGATGTTTAATGTTCTAATTTCACATGTATTGAATGTGTTATTTAGGTGTATTGTAATGGTAAAATCTCATACAAGTGCAAATTTAATTGATTACCAGGAATTTTACAGACCATAGCAATGGAAGAATATAAGGAAAATATTTTAAAACTCATAAACTCATCTTCTGTCCTGCATGGTTTTCTTCTTCAGGGCAAATTAGGTAATATGGAAATGACTGAAAAAGGAGGACTTTGTATATTGTTTATATGTTAAAATAAAACCTAGACTAGTCAACTGTGGTGCATGTCCAATGCTTGAAGATTAGGGCTGTCAAAGAATAGTATAAAATCTTGATAAGTTTGGTTGTCTGTGTTGACTGTCAATGATCATTTAAGGCCTCTGTTTTCCTTCCATAAAATTACACTGGAACAATGTTTCATCAGAACCCAAGATCGCAAGTGCCTCCATGTCTGTGATCAAAGACATGATCTTAAATAAGTCTGATCAGGCGTCACAGAAGAGGGCAGGCTGCTTCAGCCTGAGGGAAAAAAAAACATGGAGCAAAGATGACAAAGTTAATCAGTCATTTCTTTGGCAATAAATAATAAGATATGCTGAGAACTGCAAATGAGAACATTCTTAGGTTCCTCAGAGATGTGTCTGTTTAACACCTGATTTATCTAAGCTTGTGAAGCCATCAAGATACGACCTTGATGAATAAAAAGCAGCTCTGTAATGAATCTGGAATTAAATTAGTTTTGATGGTATGTGCATGGCTACTATAATGTGCTAGTTGCAGTCGTCAAGAAATAAGAAAGGCACTGAAAATAAAAAAAATACTTAGGCAGCTATATAGTTGTTGGGAAAGAAGCTGTTGAATAATATGACTTCATTTTTCAAAAAGTTTATGGTCATTATAACATTAGAGAAGGAATATTTGATTTTTTAACCTAATAACCTATTGTTATGTAAAGACTCTAGTAAACATCTTTATTGTTATTCATTGATAACTCCATTTTAGTTGGTATATTATTAACTGGATCTCCATATTTGGAATGAAATAGGTGATCTGCTTATGGTTGAAATAATTTATTGGAAAGGCAATGATGTAAATTTTTTTAAGAGAGGGAGAGAAAGACATGCAGAGAAGTGTCTGTCAGTTCTTTTTGGTGTCAGTGTCATATTTCAGTAACATAGCCTTGTCTTCACCCTATGTTTTTCACAGTCTCTTAAAATAATTTAAATGGATTATATAAAGGCTAAGTTACAAAATATGCTTTATAAAGTGCATTTTACAGATATTATATAGCATTTTTCATATCAATAAATGTTCCATCAAGCCACTCATTTTTATGTTGAAGATTCAGATTGTAGACTTTAAACAGATTCAGAGGAATCAAGTAACTATTAATTGTAAAGCATTTATGGAATAGCTCCTGCGTTCCATGCATGTGCTGGATTCTAGATTTGGAGATTGAGGTAGTTTCTGCCATCTAACAGCACATATTTTAGTTCATGGTTCTCAACAGGTGTAGAGGTGGGGGTGTGCTACTGGCATCTAATGGGTAGAAACCAAGAATGCTGCTTAAAATATCCGACCACACACAGGACAGCTCCCCACAGCAACAACAATAAAAACAGCAAAAATCTAACCCAAAATGTCAGTGGTACCAAAGTTGAAAAACCCTGGTCTAGTGGAAAGAAAGAAACAGTTATTGAGGGAGGTAGTAGTTCCTGAAGGAGCACAGGGGAGACATTGACTCACTGAGCCTGCTTGGAATAGGCTTCATAGGAGTAATAACTTATGAATTGTCCCAAGAGAAGATTATGAATTTACCAGGTGATTAGGGAAGTAAAGACAGAGGTAATAACAGAAGTTACCAAGGCATGGAGGCATAAGGGACCCTAACTTATTCCTTTGAATGCCCTCAGTGTTTTGCATTTGATGATAAATCACTTTGTAAAGGTTTCAGAAAGCATTTTTATTTTAGATGTTTCATATTCTCAGATAAAACAAAAACCATTTGAGGATACGATTTAGATCTTCTATCTATTCCATTTGGAGAATCCACATTAATAAAATTCTTTGTTCATATTGTTCAGTTGCTATTTTTATTTAGTTGATAATTGATGAGTTTCAAGTATACATAGAGTATTTTAACCACACCATTCATCACTCTGGGTAACAGCATTAAAGAATGGGTTTTCTACGGACTAGGTCTATAACTATGGTATTTTCAAATTATTGCCAACTGACATGGAATTAATTTGTATCACTGTTCATAATCTTGCTTACATAATCTTGCTTAATTCTTTGAGACTAATTTTTGGTAAAGTGTGCACCCAATTGCATTTATAAATAATTACAATATAGTATGATATTTTTATTAATGTGTATTAAAAATGCTAGGGGAGCTCAGTAAAGAGGGTTACCTAACTGAAGAGATATATTTTAGCTGGTCTTGAAAGGATGAATGCAAATCTTCCTAATCAGTGCGTGGGAAGGTGACATTGTGGAGAAAGACCACATAACACAACATAATATACTCAAGGAATGGAAAAGGTGCTATATGATGGAACCCAGGGTAACGGGGGGAAATGCTAAGACAATGAGACTGAAAAAGTAGTTTGTGGCCATACTGTGAAGGAGATTGTCAATAGAGCCATTAAAGGATTTTTATTTGGGAAAATGACAGACCATGGAAACAGGTGACGTGCTAAATTATAAGTGGTAGGCAGAGCTAAAACTCAAACTAAATAATATCCTCTTACTCTACAATGTGTTGCTGTAAATACATTTGGAATTTTCTTAACTGCGAGGGCATTGTTGAACATTTCCCCACTGTAAAGTTTACCTGCAAATTTTTGGCTGACTCTCACAGCCTATCATCCATAAAGATACCTCAAAACAGATTAACTTAGTATCATTCACAGGATGTATATTCTGTGTCATTTATGAAAACATTTTTAAATGTTTTTGGTGTTTTTCAAAGTGCTTTTTAATAACCTATATCAGTACCATCCTTTAGATACTCCATTTCTTTAATAGAGACATTTTTGTTAACTGGTTCTTTCTTCCATGTCTTTGAGCCAGTTGCTTACCTATCCCAAAAATCTCCTACCTCGATTTCCCATAGTCTCATACTTTTAAAGTGAATTTTCGTCATTGAACTTTGTGGCAGGCTTTAAAAGAAAACCCAAGCATCATTCCCGAGGTTAATGCCACCCACTCCCCGTCCTCTCGACCCTCTTTCAAGTTGTCCAGTTTGTCTTTTCTTTCATTCCAAGGATTGCCAAACTTCCTAATTTCCGTCCTGCTACTCATCTGCCGTCTACCCCTCTTGGCACAGATGCAGGTTTCTTTTCTTTGTCCCTCCTTCTATCCCTCCCTTCCCTTCTCCCTTCCAGAAAAGAAACATATGCCATTATATGAAATCTTTTAAAAAGCCAAAAAAAATATAGAAGGGGAGAAATCACCCATAGTCATCCACGTAAAGATGTCTTTACCATTTTGATGTGTTTATTTCATTTTAGTCTTTTTCCATGCATATTTTATCATAGGGACCAAATACCACGTGAGGTACTCAAATAGTCAAAAGATGAATAATGCATCGTCTCGCTCTTTATGACATTTAGAGGGTTCCAAACTGGCCCAAGTTTTCTATATATTTTATCATGTTTTTTCACAAGCAAAATGTGCCATGTGATTTTTAATATAATGATACTCCATTTTAAATAATTAAAAATCACCCTAACTTCATAGCTAATCAAAATCCTACCAAGTAATATCCAGTCTAAAATGCAGAGAGATTATACATTTACCATCATGTATATTCTTAAAATATGGTTTATTAAATTTCCTTTAAAAAGCATAGAATGTAGTTTTTTACACTGACTCCATTAGAAAGATTAAGTTAACATTTCATACTTACATAATGCTTCACTTAAATTCAGTATTCTCATGCACCTTTTTAATTGCATTTTTCTGTTTAAAAATGCTGTTTATGAATATCCTCTTTGTTGGTCTGCTCTAAGAAATATTGCTTACATATGAATATTTTGAATTAGGAATAAATGAAATTCCGTTTTTGCTGTCAGAACCAAATTGTAAAGACGCATTGCATGTCTTTGAAAATCAGTATACTCTATTAGCAGCCCTGTCAATATAAAAAGTGCATTCCGTTTCCACCTCTTGCTCTAATAACCTTTTCTGTGTTACTCTGAGGCAGTTCACATAATCAGAGTATATTGTCAGCTTACTGGAGTTGGGGAAGCATGAAATGAAAATCACGTTAATATTGATCCAGTTCTTTTACTCGCACGCGTCCTTGATGTCCTTTTCCACTGAGCAATAACTGTTGGGGTTACATAGCCATTTTCTTATCTTCTTTCTTAAATTCCAGTACATTGTTTACAAGCATAACTAATCTGAATAAGAATTTAACACTTGGATATAATTTCTACAAACATTTAATCTTAAATAATACCCAGATTGCTAATACTGCACGTGGAATATACCACTGAAATATTTTCCCCAAGCTTTTTAGAAAACAGACTACCTGAAAGTATAATGTCTGTGTCTAGTTTAAAACAATCAAAAGTCTGTACAAATTTCTCTTTGGTAAGAACACAAAGGATGCTGTACTCTAATTTTGTGTAATTTAATGATGTGCTAAAATGGACCGTAAGTGCCATCAATTATTGACTCGGGTAAGGATTACCATTTTGGAATCAAGTTCATTGTAAATTTGAAGCTAATATCTTGGGTTTTGATTTTTATGCTAGTATAGATAATATTTATTTTGGATTATACAATATATACTCTGTCAACAAAAATAAACTGAAGTGGGAATCATGGTTAGACTCGATTCGTTCAGACTAAAAATACCTACTACTAAGAAAGGAGGAATTTGATATCTGAACTATCCAGATTTTTTTATCTGTATTTATTAAATGTGCTCAATAACTACTCAGATTTTTACTTAAAATGTGTTTGAAATAAGAAATAGAAACAGTCTGTTTTATTTACAGAAATACTTGCCTCCATAAAATGATTTTGTATTGCTAAAGTACTCCTGACTCAGCATCAGGTGTAAAAGAATAAAAAGATGCTTTAGATTTCTAGTCATTATTTCTAATTTAGTGTTTTTATTCAGTATCACTAAGCTTTTACTATTGGGATTTTTCTACTAAAAGGTCTGTTTTCTTTTTAAAAAAAAATCTTGTTCTGTACAGAAGATGATTTGGTTCTTTTGTCCTTAATCTTCAGTAGAAAAGTCATCTTTCCTTTTATAGCATCATAATTTATGTTTCTCAAGGAAGGAAATACTATGTCTATACTATAAAGTGAAACACAAAATTAAATTTTGAACTTAAATGATTTAAAAGGGAAATATTTACTTGATAGTAAATAACTGTTACAGTAACGTGTTTTTTATGTGTGTATCTATTACTTTCCTCTCACAGATTAACAGATACAAGGTCCGCATAAAATGCCTTTGAACAATAGGTTTCTCAGTATATTCTTTCATCTTTTTTTGAAATGTTCAAAATTGTAAACTCAGTAATAGATTGATTCATACATGTTAGTGCATGAGATCATGTTTCTGTATCTTGTGTAGTTAGCTGAGAGGTATATTTATCTTAAAGTCTTTTCTGTGGAAATTAAATAATATTTAGATACTTTGGTCCCCAATCCCCAGGTGGCATCCGGTACCGGTACATGGCCTGTTAGGAAAACAGGGCCGGGCCTCACTGCCTGAGCTCCGCCTACCCACCCCCCACCCCCGCCTCCTGCCCCCGACTTCCGTGGAAAAATTGTCTTCCATGAAACCAGTCCCTGGTGCCAAAAAGGTTGGGGACTGATAAAAGCACTGCTCTGAAAAGGTATTTGTTGCTCTGACTTGAGTTTCAACGAGAAAAAGTAATCTTTATTTTTAAATTTCCCAACGTACTCATGTTATTAATGCTTTTAAAAGAAAGTATTTAGGTTTGAAAATGAATTGCAACATTTTGTCTTACTTACATAGGGGCAAATTTTGTCAAAACGCACTGAACAAGCTAAAAATATTGTGTAATGGTATATATTGAAAAGAATTTCTCCTTTGAAAAAGAATGCCATCCTGTGAAACTGATTTCCAGATGTTTAGAAACAGAATTTTTCCAATAATACATTTAGGTAAAATTAAAATGAGACTAAGTTTCCATTCTGCCAGTGTCCTTCCAAAGATGAAAAAGCAGTCGGTATGTTAGACACATTTTCTTTTGTTGAGAAAGCAGAAGTTTTCCTTCAAATATCCAAGATATTAAACACATGCAATATTAAGATATCTATATACAAAATTGAAAAGCATATCAAATGCATTAATACTTACGTAATTTTAAGTAATAATGTCTTTAAATGAATAAAATAGTTGTTGGGGAAAACAGTTTTAAATATAAGCTATTTATACTCCATTCAGTTTCACAAGCTCTTCGTAACACCTGTGCTACATGCTATTCTTCCTGTCTTCAGGGAGCATTCAATCTAGTGGAAGAGTTGAAGGCTCCTGTTGTATTGTCATGAATATAATTTGACTGTACAACAGCATGTTGGAAGGAAGAATATTAACTCCACTGAAAGATAGGCAGCCATTATTTGTTGAATACCTGATATTGGATAGGCATTGTGCTAAGACCTTAGACTCATGCTTTGTCTTGAGTTTTTTAATCATCAGATTAGCCCGCTTTTTTCCCCCTTTACACAAATCTTATGTAACACTATAATAAGCAATAAAGCATTGACTGACTATGTTCTTGTTCCGTTTTAAATTATGTACTTGTACTCTTTTAATACTCTAATTTGTTTTGTCTTATTTATTTTATCAAAATTTTCACAAACATTTTGAAAGCTTATTATGTAAGTAATCTCCACACATTTCCATTGTCTCATTTTAACTTTGCAATAATCCTGTGAAAGTTTGGTTGGGTGATACTTGTTATTCCTCTTTCACAGATTGGAAAACAGAAATTAAGAGATTAGTCTGGATTTTGTAAAAAATATGTTCCTAATGGATATTGGCAGGAACAATAAAGTAAGAATGGCAAATCATATAGTCCAACTTTCTCATTTATGAGAAAACTGTAAAGGACATAAAAAGAGAAGTTACTTAAGTAACGTGCATATAAAATGATTAATATGTGAATTATGTTTATGTTTTTTCATGTGCTTACTCAACAAACATTTATTACCACTTTATTTGACACTTGAAACACTAGAAATTAAAGTGCGGTAGAGAATCTCTAAATAAAAGACTCCAAAATGAGCAATGATAATATATTGTGACTTATTTCTAAGATACAAAGGTTATACAGAGAAGGGAATAATCAACCAAGCTGAGTCTTAAAGGACAAGACAGGTAAGAGAATTCCATGTAGAAGAAATTTTGTATGTCAGACTTAAAGATTTGAGACAGTGTGGCATGTATGGGGACAGAAGCATTCAGCTCTTGGGGAATATGAGGTGCAAGGAGGCCAAATCAGTAAAGTAGTGAGATTAATAGGGGCCAGGTCATGAGCTATAGCCATTTATTTAAGTTGTCCAGATAAAATAACAATGAAAATGTGTTCTTCCATAGTTGTTCTTCATAAAATAGATAGATACACATACATACATACATACACACATATACATACATATACATATGTGTCATTTTTTAATAAATGACAAATTTAAGCCATAGTTCCACAATCAGTATAAATAATAATAGCATAAAACAGGTAAGAAGCTGACTCTATACTAAAACAGGCTTATTGTGGGGTTATATCTGTTCTCTCTGTGCATTAATCCCATGTATATATGATTTATAGTTTATCTATTGTTGAGAATTAATTTCTTCTTTAGTATAGATGTTTTAGAGTTGACCATAGTATAATTTCTTAAACAGAAATAAAGCGCAGTGTAGTATTTTCCTTTAAATGGTTTATATTTATCAATAGAAAAGATCATAAAAAGCAAATGAACTAATTTCTTTGCCTTGATTGTTTGGCCATTCCAAGTGGACATATTCTTTGATATTATTAAGATGAGTTAATGTCTCCAATTTTTCATTTCTATGCTTTAATTTATGCTTATTTAAAATGATAATTAATAATATAATAGTAACAATATTATAGTAACAGTACTAGCAACATTTTCATTCTCCTCTTACTTCATTTTTAAAATGTCCTTCGTTTCACATGGATTTTTGGTTATTAAGGGAAATTTTATGAAAATGGAATTTTAGATTCATACAACTCAGTGTTCTGTATTAGATAACATTTTACATACAGAGTTTCTCTAAGTATATATATTTACTAAGAAGTCTGGGTATAGAATGCTTTCATGTGGAAAATACTATATGTGTAATTTTGGAATTAGCTTCATTAATTTATAATTTGGTGACATTTTTTTCTTCTGAAACTTTTAAATTTTATGTCACTTTAATGTTTTCATAGAAAATAGCATATATGTCTATCCTGTCCAGCTTTACACATAGTTCACATTTTCAAATCCAAGACATTCTGGTGGTTCGTGGTATTCGCTTGTTAATTTCTTGATGAATGGCTAAAAGGCCAAGAAGTGCACTCAGTCCAACATGTCTTCTGAAGACAGATGATCACAGATAAATTATCTTCCCAATCAGATTTTGATTTGTTGGGTGTTAAACCAATTCTTTCTAAGGACAGTGTTTACAAGCCTTGTAATGAGACAGCCCTTTGAGACCTTACCTCTTTTTGCCTGTAATTTTGATGAATGAAACTCTAATTCATAAAGGATATTGTGATTGAAAAGCACCTTTAGATCTCGTACACTTTAATTTAGATAAATGTTTGGTGCAGTACCATTAAATCAGGAAGTTTACTGAGCTGCAAACTGATAACACTTCAATAGTAATGGTAAGTGTGTTGATATGGATTCGTTTACTATATATCTTTTAAAGACATGATTGTTTTACTGCTTTAAAACTACAGGGAATAAAATGGAAAGTTTGGTATACATTTCAGACTCACCTTCCTTCTACAACATTTTTTATTGGTATATTTTTATTTTGATAACACAAGAGTAGCATAAAGCTTTTTTACATGGCTGTGATACGTGGAAAAACTTGCTTTATTAGGCTGATTCACACTTAGGAGGCTTTCATGTAAAGAACCAAGTTCTCTTTCATGTAAATACATAGATTCTCCAGTTCTCCCCAAACTGAAGGCACATCGCTAAGACTCTGAGATATCCTGGGAACTTTAGATTTGGAACTAGCCAGAGGCAACTGTTACATCTGAGTTCACTCATTTATTCAGGATCCGTGAAGGCTTGCCTGTGCCAGGCAGTGTGCCAAGTGCTGGAATACAGAGACAAAGTCATGTTTCCAGTCATCAAGGAGCTTCCAGGCTATTTTGGAGATAAATAAGCAAATGGTTATATTAACAATGTCTGTAACTATGACAGTACAAGGATTTATGAGGTATGGAGGAAACATAAGCAAAAGAGCGCACAAGTCTACCTTAAGAAATCAGAGAAGGAAATAGGGTGAGGTTAGACTTGAACTTCATTCAGTTCAGCAGGTGTTTATGGCACACCTGCTGGGTGCCAGGCACTGAGGCTACAGAAATGAGGCTATAGCCTAGTAGAGAGGCCGGACACATAACAGGTAACACCTATACAGTGCAGTGGAGTTATGAGTAAGCTGTGAAAGTGCAGAGGGGTCGGTTAGCAAAGCACGTGAAGGAAGTGAATTTTGAAGGGCAAGTAGGAATTAGCCACACAAAAGAGGAAGGAAGGAACATACCATACAGAGGGAATAACATCAGCACAGGTAAAGAGGTATGTGGAAGCATGACATATTTTGGAAGCTATAAATGGTCCAGTATTGCTGAGAGGGGAGTGGTAAAAACATGAAACTGGTGATGAGAGGATAAAAGGCCTTGGTAAGCCATGCTAAGGAGTTTAGATTTATCCTCCAAAATAAGCCTTTCATTAAGTCTTGTTGATTGGGAGGAGTTAATAAACAATATTAAGCAGGAAAATATCCTCAACTTACTTGTATTTTATAATAATCACTCTGACAAAAGTATGGAAGATGGTATGAGTAAGGCAGCTGTTGAAGCCCTCTAGACCAAAACAATGGTGGCCTGAACTAGGGCAGTGGCAGTCACCATGCAGGATGAATTCCTAGATTTTTGGCTTAAGTAAGTGGGTGGATCAAAATCGGAGGAAGAGGAGGAGCAGGAGACAATTAGCTCAGTTAGTGAAATGTTCACTTAGTAATATCCAGGAAAAGATCTCTAGAACTATGGCTATAAAGACCTCAGGAGAGACTTCTGGATTATTAATAATTGGATTTGCCTCTTTTGTTCTCAGATGATGTAAGGTCTGTGTTTCTCAAATTAAGTTACTGCCCAAGAAGCAAACAAGTTTTAAAGATAGCTACCACTAGAAGATTACTGTTGTGCTGGCTTTGCATCACCAGAAATTAAATAGAATTAAGATAAGGTTCTGAAGCATTCAGTGATCTATCCTCAATCTTTTATTCCAGAAATAAGAATTATCTATGGACCAGTGAAATAAGAATACACATATAACCCATTTAATTTCCTCCTTTTTGATGTAGCCTTGATTTGTAATAATACTGTTTGTCTCTGAAGTATTAATCAAAATATTTATTTAACAATCTATTACTTTGTATTGTAAGGCTATATATTAACCATATTCTCTAGATTCTGTTATCCAGTAGGAGCTAGGATGACAGACTATATACCTCTCAGCCAATGACACTCTGTAATGGTCTTGTGACATGACTGTGTTCCTCAACATGTGTTTTTACTCCTATGGCCTTTCTTTGAGTCAATTTTTTCATGTTTTAGCAAACAGAATTGGCCCACAGTCACTGACAAAAAGAAGTATGCAAACTGCAAAGGAAAAAAGGAAAAGGCTAACACTGTTTTACAATCCAAGTTTTATGACAGCTAGATGCACTTCTAAAAAAATGGTTAAGCAGACATCAATAGGCAGTAATGGACTGTTGGAAATCCTATGGTATGGGCCTGGGAGAATTGACCAAAAGTATTGTAAATTGTAACTGGAGAGAATTTGGCCAGAGGCATGACATGATTTGGAGAGCAATTACCTATGTACACAACACCATAACATCCCCTAGAAATATAATACACCACCACCATATAGGACTTATTTATTAGGCTCTCGTTTCTAGGAATATATCCACCACACCAAATGAGATATGAACATATTTTCCTAGTTTATGCTGCTCCTTGAAGCCTATATCCTAATTCTACAACTAGAACACAGTAAATTGCATTTTCTTCCAAACTGAATTTCAACTTGATATGAAATAGAAGTATTTCTTAGGTGTATGTGGGGGGTGTATATATAAAATATATGTATGCATATATAAAATTTGCTTACAGTTCAGATAATTTTAGATTCATTGTCACCTGCCAAAGCAGGTGTTTGAATGTAAATATGGAAATAAATTTGTTAAGCAGTCAAATTCATGAGGGTTTCAAATGCATTAGTTTCTAACCTGTATATTGATTGACATGTTAATGCCAGGTCAAATTTTGCTGTATTTCAATTTTTCTGCTTATTTTTGGGTGTTTTGATTTTGGCTTTTTGAATTATTTTGTATACCAAATTAAGGATACATTTCAGAAAAACAGTGTTTATTTCATTAATTACTAAAGAAATAGCTATTGTGAAGTAAGTTTTATGTCTACATAATTCCTAACTCCACCTTTCTGTAACTTTCCAGTGATACGGTTTTTCCCCTCAGATGTGAATACTTTTTTGTTTTCTTCATACCTGTCTCATCTACTTTGAAAATGATCTGATCAATTGACTAGCTAATTAACACAGAAGTATAATTATGTAAAATTATGTAATTGTATGGATCAGAAAACTGAGTTTGAGGTCAGGTGCAGATTTTTGGTAGAATGTGCACTGATCGTAGAGTCGTAAGACACGGATTGTAGAGTCCTTTCTCTACCACGAGCCAACTGCTAGGTCCCTCAACAATGCGTGTAGCTTTCTGACCCTATTTCCTCATCTGTGAAATAGGGGTGGGTGATTGAAGCACCCTCCTCACTTTCTCACAGAAGACCAAACAAGATAAAGAAGGTAAAAATGCTCTGTAATTGTAAAGTAATACGTAAATACAACATATTATTTTAATAAAGTAATCAATTATTTGTAATACTATAAGAAAAAACAATCAAGTAACCTAAATTATTATATTTTGGTTGTGATTAGGCACTGAAGAAGATATAGTAAAGTCAAAGAAAACATTCAGAAGTCAGGCAATAGTGAACCAGAATGCAGAGACGGAACTTATGCTAGAAGGAGATGATGATGCAGTCAGTCTGCTACAGGAGAAAGAAATCGACAATCTTGCCGGTAAATTTTTAAATATATTTTTCTATTTGTTGTAATAAATACACACAAAGTTACTGAATTTAAAATCTATTTCCTGGTGAATAAATGTGTGCCAGTGGTTTTAACAGTGCTCAATCATGTGAATGTTAATGATTTACTTTATCTCATTTCTAGTATTGAAGAGAATACCCCAAACAAATGTGTATTTTACTGGCAATGAATAAAATAGCATCAACTTTCTATGTAATGAAGAGCAACTTTTTATATAGGAGAAATAATACAAAGGATAAATTATTCACGTATAACGATATGATTGGAAGGTTGGACAGGATGATAGACTTGTTGACATATATATGTCTCTAACATGCTAAGAGCCATGAAGATTAGTGCCTTCAGCTAGGTTACCAATAAGTTTCCGCTTTCCTGCCTGCTGTCACTCTATGGAATGTCCCTCCCCACTCATGTTCTATGCTCTAGCCTCACGCTGCTAATACCCCACTACTAGCAGACGTTATTTCCCGACCACCTCAGTTTCACCTTGTCCTGGTGCTGGTCTAAGGTCCATTCTAGATGGCATCTGTAGTGACCAGATGGGGTATGGATATCTTTAGAGTATTGGCCCGTAACCTTTTTTCGGGTTTCAAACGACTGTGAATCCAATGAAAGCAGATTGCTTCATGAAGATGCACATACAATTTTGTACACAATTTCAGAGCATTCACTGACCCCTGGAAACCAGTCCATGGAATCACATCCATGATCTCTGGTTTAAAACTCCTGAGTGGCTGAGTCTTTCCTCAATTCTATATTTTGTTTGTTTGTTTTGTTTTGTTTTTTTGAGACAGGGTCTTGCTCTGTCTCCCAGGCTAAAGTGCAGTGGCGTCATTGTAGCTCACTGCAACCTCAAACTCCTGGCCTCAAGCGATCGTCCTGCCTCAGCCTCTGGAGTAACTGGAATTACAGGCATGCGCCATCATGGCCAGCTAATTTTTCTATTTTTTTATAGAGACAGGGTCTCACTCTTGCTCAAGCTGGCCTCAAGCTCGTAGCCTCAAGCAATCTTCCTGCCTTGGCCTCCCAGAGTGCTAGGATCAATTCTATATTTTGAGCTCGTACAACATTGTGGTAGAAGGTGGCGATAGAGAGGTGGGATTTATATTTATCATTCTGTATACAAAACCATACTGCAAATTGTCTGGCATGGCTTTATGAAAGCCTCCAGCAATTTATTTGTACCAGTTAGATATTTCTCTTTTTATCAAAGAAAAAAATGTTACTGTTAATTGTAAATTGGAGAGAGCATATTATTCTCCATCTTCTAGATTAAGAAAATGTTTAATAACTTTATTCTAACACTAGTTTCTACATATATCTATGTTATTAACATTTATGTATTGTGAAAACTATCTTCCTATTTAAAAGTAACCTTAAGTCTATGATCAAATGTTTGCCTTGAATTCTTAAGTAAATGTTCAAGTTTCGGTTTTGTTGTATTTGTGGTTTCTTTGTTTTAGTAGCTCAGAGATTTTATCTGAGGCCATTTGGAAATTTAAGCAAATCAAGTTCATTGATTATGTTTGTCCACAGGTGTGTTTTCTCTTTTCCTGGTCTCAAATCTTGATCTTAAAGAACATAGAAAATTCACAAATATTACTTCTGACCTTTTTAGATAATGTGTTGCCTTTCCTCATTTGCATATACTAGCAGATATGTTTAATAATTGTACAATTTAGTTTAGACTCCCTGGTCCTTTGTTCCCACTGAAGATAATTAATTAGTTGATAAAAATTTGCCTAGTCCCTTGAAGTTCATTACACTAAGAGCTGTCCAGTAATGCCAGTGGCACAATCCAACAAAGACTAATAATCCCTTTACATTTCTCTTCTTTAATGGTAGCTAATTATTATTAATTCATGTTTATAAGCAAAATTTTCCCCCAAAATTAAGTTTAAACACCCAAAGAACAATGACAGTGTGCTTGAAATAAAATATTTCAAAACCAAGCTGTGCAGCTCCTGACCAGTTCACTCTGTCAAGACTCCCTCTCACTTCTTTCAACAGATTTTTCTTTGAGCACTTCTGCTTCTGTCCATAGCTACCTGATCCAAACTTACACTCTTCTAGCAGAATCTTCGTATCTGAAAAATCTTAAAACTACCCTAAAATATTGATCCCCTGCCTAGTAGGTAGTGTTCATTTTTAAAAGAGCAGCCCACAAATGTACTCTGAACCTTGAATTCTGTGGAAAAGAAGTCAGGTGGGTGTTTTATGAAGGGCCACAGAAATAGTCTGCATAATCTATAGGAATATGTAGATTCATTTGGTAAACTCTGAAGCCTATTTATTTAATCTAGACTGGCATAATAGTGATGCTACATAAAATTTATTTTTAGAAGTTGATTACAAGCCAGAATTCTTAGGTTTAAAAGATCAGCTGTTAATACAGTTTCAGATCACATAAAAACATAACTTTTTTTGTTCCAAGAAATTATCATCCATATCATAGTTATCTCTGTCTCAGAAATTAAAGTTTGCTAAGTAATAATGTCTTTCTTGTTCATAACTTCTTATTTTAAGTAGCCTGATAGTGCTATACTGCCTGAAGAAAACTTTACTGTCACAGGACACCTAAGTCCAAATTAAAATTCAAAAGATCCTAAAATCTGTGTACAATATTAATATACTCTCATTTATTTAGTGTCTCAGAAATATTATGTAAAATAACAAGTACCTATTTCCATCTCTGAGATGAAAATTACAGGTGATATGGTTTGTATATTATTAAGTATAAGATATATACTTTCAAATATATAAAAGTAATTAGAGTTCTTAGATTTTAGATTGCATATGAAAGAATGCACCATTTTCATAATTGTAATTGTAATCCTAAATCTGCCAATTAGCAGAATACATTTTCCTGTTCTTATAAAACCCTGTTTTGCCCACATAGGCACATGATTGAGAAGACTATGCATTATAATTTGTCAATATGCAATATTAGTTAATAGTCAAGTAAAATTCAAACAAATAAAGTATGCTGATTAGTGTAGAAAACTAAGGGAAAGTACTAATTTACTTAAGATTAATTCTGTTTTTTGGTTTAAAAGATAGCATCGATTTTTGTTCCTAAAAAGAAGAAAAAGAGGAAGACTAACTAGCATGTCTTACTAGGAACCAGTGTTCTGAGGGTTTTGTGTGCAATAACCCATTTAATCTTCAGAAGAGTCCTATACAGTAGATACTATTATTACCACCAGTTTTAGAAATAATGATATACAGGTCAAGAGATTAAGTAACTTGCATAAGGTTAAGAAGTATATAAAATATTTTCTTAAAAATACATAGTATATGGTTTGAACTAAAATACACCAAATTAGTACATTTAAATATGTATGTGTGGGTATGTGTGTATGTATATATACTAAAATGGTGTAAAAATGAGATATTCCATTTATACCTCAATTTTTACCCTGGTTTAATCATATTAAGTCTATGAATATGCATAATAATTTTAGTTTTATTTATAAATAGTGGCCCAAAATCATTTTGGTAAGTTAAAAAAGAATCTGATAAACAGAATGCTTTTAGCGCACAGTTTTACTTAAATATGGACCTTTTCTCATGTTTTCTCCATTTTGTTTGGAGTTTTCTAGTTTTAATAAAGATAAAATGTTCCCCAAAGTTCTGTACCTTTAAATGTCATACAGTTTTCTTTTTCACTTTTAGTTCCCTTTCTTCCCAAGCTGTTCATCTCAAGAGGCAAGTTAAATGTGTGTGACTACTAATTACCCAATTTATTATGTATTGTAGCAAATGGCTAATATGATTATAATATAGAAGTATGCCAATCAATAAAGTAATTATTATATTAATAACACCTAACTTAATGTACTTTAATTGCTTTTGTAGCTTGTAGTAATTCACCAAAGTGAATTAGTACCTAAGATTCCACATGTGACTAAAGATTTCAATTTACTAATTATATTTTTACTTAAAACATTGAGATTAATTGGTATAATTCAATGAATTTTTAATCTAAAATCTTGATTATTTTAATTTGAAAATTAGCAAGTTCTTTCTTCAAATAATTATTGAGTAACTGAAATTTAAGATTAACTCAAATTTATGTGAATTAACAAGTGAAGGATTTAATTCAACTAATAGAAAGAATTATGTCCCATAATGAAATATATTTCATTTCCTTTGGAGTGGCAATCCTGGCACGTATGTTGAGTGACAATAGAAATATTTTACTTAATAGAATTGGCATTTATATATTAATAGATTCCTTTGTTGTTACTTCTAAAAGTTTGTAATTTTTTACTAATTTAGGGAATTCTGAGTTATTGATGATTATAATAATGATGGTTCTTTATGCTTTATTATCAGTTATGTAAATTGTAATCATTTTTTTTGTGTGTGTGTGTGTATATGCTGTTATTACCAGCAGTCCACCTACGCAATTAATGTCTACTCACTTATTAGTTCCACAGGCCTAAACTAATGTCTAAACTTCTTTCTTCACCTGAAATACTTTCCCATATCTCTCTTCTACACCTGCTCCTGTCTCCTGCTATCAAAGACCCCACCCATTTTTAAGACCCATTGAAAACACTTATGAAGTATTCACTGGCCAGTCTTGTCACCCTCATAACATTTTTGTTAACATTTTTTGGGGAACAGCTTTATTGGAATATAATTCACATACCATATAATTGACCCATTTACAGTGTACAATTCAATGATTTTTAGTATATTCACAAAGTTATGCAATCATCACCAAAATCAATTTTAGAACATTTCATCATCCCTAATGGTAACCTCGTACCTTTTGGCTATCCCCCTAATTCTCCTATTACCCTTTTGCAGCCCTAGGCAACCACTAATCTACTCTCCATCTCTATAGATTTGCCTGTTCTGGACGTTTCATATAAATGGAGTCATAGATAGTATTTTGTGTCTGGCTTCTTTCACTTAGCATGATGTTGTCGAGGTTCACCTATGTTGTGGCATATATGTTCTTTTTATGGCAGATATTCCATCGTATGGATGTACCACATTTTGTTTATCAATTCAGTAGTTGATGGACGTTTGGGTTGTTCCCACATTTTGGCTATTATGAATGATTCTTCTATGAACATTAATGTAAAAGGTTTTACATGGACATTTGTTTTCATTTTTCTTGGGTGTATACTTAGGAGGGGAATTGCTTGGTCAAATAATAAATCTATGTTTAACTTTTTGAGGAATTGCTAGACTGTTTATGAGAGTGACTGCACCATTTTATATTCTCATCGGCAGCGTGTGAGAGTTTTGATTTCTCCACATCCTCAACACTTGTTATTATCTGTCTTTTTTTACTATAGCCACCCCACAACATTTTGATTGTGTCATTCTTAAGACATTTACCACATAAAGCCTTGTGTTATAGATGTTTTTCCATATGTTTTCTCTCTCCTTTTATGCTGTAGATTTCTTAAGGACAGCAATCACATAGTAAATATGTACCTTTGAACCATGCAGAAATCTTCTAAAATAATTATTTGCCCTGAAGAGGTTCCCACCGAAAATTTTTATATAGGTTAAGTAAACTGGAAAGATGAGATAATTATATACCTAGTTTATACCAGAAACAAAAGACAAAACAAAACTTATGTTGAGCTATTGAAATAAAGTATTTTGGGGCTTAAATTATCAGACTATCTGCTCATACTAACTGAATTATTGAAATAACTATATAGTTCATAACTTGAGTTCCAGGATAGGAACACCAAAGTTAAGCTAATCTTCGTACCATTCCCACTTACGTTAAATGTATCTTTTAACTAAATGTCTCCGCAGGTTCCCATTGATAAGGTCAAAATACCACCGCTACTATTAATAAAAAAAAAAATTCTCTAGCACATAAAAAAGTTGTTCTATAACCAATGGATTATAATGTTACTTTGAATATTTTAAAAAAAGTAATTGGTATAGGGAAATAGCAACACAGGGAAAAAGTGTTAGAGGTGTAAGAGTGTAAGAGGTGGATTTTGTTTTTTTGATTTTTCAGAGTGGTAGGTTTACACACACCCATACCCACACACAAATCTGAGTTTCAGATTCTTACCAAGTTGAGAATCTTAAACTCAGAGAAAATGAACTATGTGAGTTAAGAATGAGAAAAATACAGAAACAAGGAGACCTAGTAGAAGGCTCTCCTGTGTGCCAGTCACCTCCCTCATGACTTGCTTTGTTGCCCATGACAGTTCCCAGTTGTACTTTTCCTGATATTTAGAGGGCAGTATGTTTTCAAGCTGTTTTTCTTCTGATAAACTGGTTAGATTGTTTCCACTTCCTATAGTCTCTATTGTTCTACTAATTCAAAGTGAAATCAGATATCCAATGATGAAAAGCAGGGAGGAATGTTATTTAGAATTTTTTTTTAAGGTTGACCATTTCTACCTCCTTAAATCTCTCTTTGACTACTTTCATTAGCTCATTGACTTACTCATTAACATCTCTTGAATATCTAGTGAATATATAGAATGTTGGTATTCAGAGACTATGATAGAAAAACAATCCTCAAGCCAAATTAGCTCTGCTACATTACCTCCGGGTAACTCAAATAGCCAGGAAGTTATGCCATATAATGTATCTTCCTTAATAAATAAAAGTAGACAACTGAGATGATCAGCTAGATAGTTTAGACCTTCAGTGTTCTATTATAACTTGAAATATCCAGATACCAGAGGCAAAGTTATTTTATATAAATTGAATGCTACCTACAAACTGAGCTAGAAGGGAGAATAAAGCAAAATATAGAACATATGGAAGGAAGGAAGAACTCAAGATTCTGGGAAAATATAATAAAATTAAAGATACAACAGAATTCTGAAAGCTAGGAGTTTTTCTGAGAAATATGTTCTTTTAAAAAGAAAATGAATATGAACAAAGAGCACAGAAAATTTTGTTATAGTTGCTTAGTGGAATAAGAATAAGTACTATAGAAGAGAACATGTTTAGTGTTACATACATAGACATAGATAAACTATAAGTACTATAGAAGAGAACATGTTCAGTGATACACACATAGACGTAGATAAACTCTGACTCAGTCTGCTTAAGCCTAACTACTCCATGCAGTGCAATTCTAATATGATGAATGTAACATTCTTTCCCTAACAAAACTAGTATGTTTTAAAAGATTCCCCCATATTTATTTTTGTGTAGTTTTAGTTACAGAGTCTCACTAGAATTGATTTAACGTGATACTTTTGTATTTAGGGAAAAAATGTCTTTTAAACATTCTGGATTCTCTAAAATACATTTTGCTCAGGATTTTCCCCTTAATTTTTAAACCCATGTGTATTTCAAGGGAAATTTAATCCATATGTCCCTGACTCACTCACACTTAACTCATCAAAATGTTGTTTAGTAAAAGCTATTTCATGTTGAAAAAACCTATGAGTCTTTGTATGTCTTTTTTTTCCTCTCTTTGAATGAGGAAGTTGCTTTGCCAGTCATAAATAGTATACCCAAAGGGTTCACATTCAGCTTCACACGTATAATTCATGAACCTCTTAGAGACAACATCAACACATGCTCATTTCTTATAAAAGCTAAAATACTTAAATTTCTAACTTATTTTTTGAGTGGTTAAAGAGTTGTAAAAGTAAATAAAAGCTTCACCTTGAATATTGAACCTTCCTTGCCTCTTTTCATTATTTTCACAAAGTCTACAAGGTCATTTTAGAGTTTGCAAATATTTTACTATAATTCATATTTCTGTATTTCCAAAAATGTATGTCCCCTTCAACCATGGATTCTATAGTCTATAAAACACTTATAAGGTACTCTTAACTATAACAGCATTCCTGCTAACCAAACTGTGTAACTGTGTAAATTAAAAATACAATAAAAGGACACAATTCAACTATGTTTATTAGACATTGTCTTCGTCCAATTTCTGTTGCTTAAAACAGAATACCTGAAACTGGAGTAATTTATAAGAAAAGGAATTTATTTCTTAGAGTCTTGTTCATTTCACTACATCAGTGTCTTTCTAATTCCAAGTTGCGAACCATTGGTGGGTTAACAAATCAATTAAGTGGGTTATTACTAGCATTATTTGTAAATGAAATAAAAGAGAAAAGAATTGATTAGAATGGAAAATGTTAAAATTCACATGTATTAATAGTAAAGAGAAAAGTTGGAAGGGCCTGTTGGGCCCTTATTCTCTGATGCTAGAGCCTGACTTAACTCAAATTGGATGTGGTTATCCAAGCAAAACAAATATAAGTACTGAATCTCTACCATGTGCAAGACATAATGGTGGGTGTGTGGAGTATAAAGACACATATGATAAAAGTTCTGCTCTCCAGGAGGTTATAGTCTAGAGGAAGAACAGATAATGAAAAAAAAAATTAACCTAGAGATACAAAGGAAACCATGATAACACAAAACAGGGTACTTGAATAACATGGATTCTGGAAATCCTTCCTAGAATGGGGAGCATATGATTTTAGGATGCCCAGACTCGAGGTAAGAGAGCATTACAGAAGGCTATTGTCCAAACCAGAGGTAATGAGAGCCTGAAATAAATTGGTGGCAAGCAGGGAAGAGGAGAATGGGACAGCTACACAAAACAATTAGAAGGCACTATGTGGAGGACTGTGATAATTGGCTAGTTGCAGGGAGTAAGAATGAGGGGAACTGGGCCTGGGAGTAGTGGTATAGAAGCACTGTGTTTGGGAATGTGAAGAGGCAGGGTCTTTGGGGACAGAGGGATGAAGATGATTAGCTCAGCTCAGTCTGTTGCAGATCCACAATTTTCCAAAGGATATA
The DNA here is from genome assembly GCA_023783475.1 of Daubentonia madagascariensis. NCBI lineage: Eukaryota > Metazoa > Chordata > Mammalia > Primates > Daubentoniidae > Daubentonia > Daubentonia madagascariensis. The sequence goes on from JAKFHU010002220.1 coordinate 8,121,109, forward strand.
AAAGTTTGAAATTTGAGAGCCAAGTTGGGCATGGTGTTCATAATTAAAACCACTGAGATCACCCAAGGAAAGTGAGAATATAACAAACAGAGAAGAGCAGTTGGCCAAATTCAGTTGCCCTGCCGAACAGGTTTAAAGAGCATCTAGTAAAGGAGAGCCCATAAAGAATATCAAGAAGGAAGTCAAACAGTAAGAGAACAAGAGAGAATCGTACGCTCTATAAGTCCAGAGACTCTGGCTCAGCATTTTTCAAATCGATATTCCTTGGAACACAGGTATTTTGAAAGATGTAATGGAGAAAAAAACTCTATAGTTAAATGTGTTTAGAAAATTCTGGGTTTAAAAATCAGTTACACAGATTTGTCTCTTAATTGATGCACTTTTTCAGGCCTTTAACTTACTATTTAATGAGTATTTCCCAAACACCTTGGCCTAAGTACAGGTTGGAGGTGAAGCCAAAGGATTGAATAGGAGTGAGGAACTTGAGACAGAAATTGAGACCTTAGCAAAGAAGAGAAGAGAGACACAGATAAGAGAGTAGCTAGAGGGGTGAGGAGAGAGTAGGACCGAGAGCACAGGTAGAGAGAATAAGTATCATGAATGGGAGCAAAGATGTATTTCCTGAAACTGCTGAAGAGCAGATAAGGGTAAATCCAGATGCAGAAAAATTGTTAGACAGAGGCAGGCCTCAAGGTAAACAACAACATTTTTCTCCAAAATATGAATACTTCATTTATTATACAATCAGGATGGACACATGTACAAAGGTGAATTTCTCTAGGAAAAGGCCGTATGTTTAACCATCTTCTCAAAAGGATGTGACCCCTCAAAAAAGGATAAACACCACTGTTCCACACGGTAATTTCTGAGCTCTTATCTTTGATTCCTTAGCCAGTAAAGTCTGACATTCAAGGCTCTGTGTGCTTTTTCAGTTTCGTCTCACACTGCTCCCCTTTGCACACCCTATTCTCTGGCCAAACTTATTCACTGCTCATTTATGCCTGCAATTGTATATTTGTTCAGACCGTTCCCCTCTGCTTACGATGCTCTTCCCCCTCGCATGCATCTGCCCGAATCCTACCCATCCATCACAGCTCACTTCAGACGTCACTGCCATCATTCCGTCCCAGCCACTCCCTCCCCCTCCCAAAAAAGGCTAGAAATCACCACTGTTCTGTGACTGTCTATAGAATTTTTTTCTGTCCCTTTTCTTGGTGGGAGGCAATATACATAACAAATACCCTCTGGAATCAGGTAACCAGGTTTGAATCCTGTCTCTACCATTGATATGACCTTCTCTAAATTACTTTACCCCTCAGTCTTATTTTCTCATCTGTAAAATGGAGATGACACCAGTGCTATCAAATAGGGTTGTTAAGAGGAATAAATAATTCATGTAAAGTGCTTTACACAACTCTTAGTTAAACCCTTCCTCCCTTATGTCATAATTATTCTTTGTACATTCTTTATCCTATACTATAAGCTCTTTGCGGGTGCAATCCATGTCTGATAAGTCACTGTATTCTCTCCTAGTGCCCAAAACAACACACAACTCATACAATAATTGTTGTTGACTACATGAATGAATGAATGCTGAGTTAAATATGTCTATATACCTTTAATTTACAAAGAAGAAACAACTTAAACACTAGGAAAAATATGGCAGTTATAAAATTATACCATCTAAAATAATAGTATGCATGTGATGTAGCTAGAATGACCAATTACATTATAACTCTCATTGGTTTTTCATATATTTTAATTTACATTTTCTTTAAAATGCAGTATCTTTCATATTTTTAAGGAAAAATCTGAAATTGATTTCAGAAAAATGTAAAAGATATAATCTATTATTTTATGTGGCCTTTTCCTATGACATATAAATGCAACAATAGTGTATATCATTTTCTGTGTTCAGTTCCATAAACAAAGATTGCATACTCTGTGACAGATAACATGTTAGGTGTAGAAGATAATGCCCCTGTCTTCAAGTAGCTTGTGCCAAATGAAAGAAAAAGACTTTTAAACCCACCTATTCAGTGTATTGTAAGTACTGTAATAAAAATATGCCCAGGAAACTGTGGGAATACAAGTTCAATTTAGGGGTACAAAGATTGAAATCATATCCTCTGGTTTATTCACTCATCTAGTCTAATAGGAATTTACTCTTCCCAATCATTAAATGATATCTGGACCTAGTGCCGTAAAAGAGTCAGTACTCTTCCAGAAAGTAAAAAATGTATTCTTTATATTGTACTCAATATAATATAACTAGAAATATAAATCTCAGCTGGCTCACCTATTAAATCAAAAGGCAGAGCGAATTATCACACTGAACATTAAAACTATCACTGTTTTTTAGTATTTTTTGAGCTACAAAATAACTTGGTGCTATTTTACTTAAAGTGTATATGCGTTGTAAGCTTTTTCTTCTATAAATCACTCATTGTCTTTGCAGAATATGCACTAGTTTTTGTTGGTTTCTTGTAACTTAAAGAATTACCTGTTCAACAAATAAATTAGAAAACAAAAATGGTAAGCTAAAGTTAGAGACTATCAGATTGTCTCTCAGTACTTTTAAAAATTACTTATTATAAATAGATTAGATAAGATGGGATTTTAGATAATAGTGTAAAAATAGATGTTCTACAATGATGAACAGACACTATGCTAAATTGCAGTTTTCAATTGCTCATATCAAGAGGGCTCTGTTCTTCCCATGTCTGTTTCAGACAGTGGTAAGTTGAGTTTTTCCAGAGGTAGATTTACTCAGCTCTCAAAAGATTAATGTATGTTCTTAGGCATCTGTCTCATTTTGTACAATAATAATCTAAGGAAACCATGAACTACGGGGATGATTGGTTATTGTTAATCTCAATATTAAGGTAAGGATCGATTATGCTCAAGAAGTCACCAAAGAGCATAAAGAGGCCAATTCCTGGACACAGTCAGCCTTTCTGTAAAATTTGGGTTTGTAGACTGTTTATAATGAGTAGTTCAGGTAGAATTGTGTGTGTGTGTGAATGTGTTGGGGAGGAAGTAGTGCTTAAATTTAAATTCATAGCCCTTGAGGTGTGTATTCTATGAGTTGTTCAAGTATTTTTTTTTATTCACATCCTGTAACTATTTCCATGCAAGTAAAGTTTTTCTAAAATTTCATAGTATTTTTATTCTGATAATTTATTTGGACAACTATCAATATTCTCTATATAGAAAGAAAACAGTCACTGTCTAGAGATTTTGTTACTATGACTTTTTTTATTTCCTTGAGTCACTTCAAACACCTGAAACCCAGGAAACCATCCCAGAAGATAGAAATCTAAGATTTTTTGCAGTGGTTTTCCAAGACTTTACCTCTCCCTCAGGCACATACACAGACACCTCCATTTTCTTAATACCAAAATCTCTCCTAGGATTCCAAAACAAAGCTCCAACTTTCTCATATTCTTCAGTAATTTAAGTTGTTTTGAGATTAAAGCATCTTATTCTTTTAATTCTATAAGATTTTTTTAAGTTGATAGTACCATACTTAAAAATAATATGAGTCAAAAGCAGTGATAGATATTTTAGATCTATTCAGTCAATCCTGCTATGGCTGTGAGTTATTTCCCTACAAATTTTATCACATTGTAGAAATAATTGTAAAAATTTACTCCCTGATTATGTGTTAGTCTTAAATTATTTCTTGAATAATATTCTTTTGTTGTTGTCATTTGTTTTTTGTTTTTTTAGAAACAGAATCTCACTCTGTCACCCAGGCTGGAGTGCAGTGGCACAATCATAGTTCACTGCAACCTTGAATTCCTGGGCTGAAGCGCTCCTCCTGCCTCAGCCTCTCAAGTAGTACATGGATGCCAAGGAAGCATCCATAGCATGCTACCAGGTCCAGCTAATTTATTTATTTTTTATAGATGGGGTCTTGCTATATTGCCCAGGCTAGCCTCAAACTCCTGGGCTCAAGCAGTCCTCCTTCCTTGGCCTCCCAAAGTGCTAGGATTACAGGCATGAGCCACTGTGCCCAGCCTGGGATAATATTCTCTTACATTGAACATAAAGAATTTTGGGGCTGGGCGTGGTGGCCTGCACCTGTAGTCCCAGCTATTTGGGAGGCTGAGGCAGGAGGATCACTTGAGCCCAGGAGTCTGAGGTTGCAGTGAGCTATGATGACGCCACTGCACTCTACCTGGAGCAACAGCGTGACACTCTGTCTCAAAAACAAAAAAAGAAAAAGAAATTTGATTAAGAATCTAGAATTTAAATTTAAAAAAAAGGATTTTGGATTAGTTTTAGTTCTTCCAAGTAATGTCAGGATTCTAAGTTTAATAATTCTACCAAGATTAGTCAATGTTTATTATCCCAAAATAACAGTCTTTTGCATGTTCTAAAAGTAAACTGAACATGTAGTTTTAAAGTAATTGACATTGCAGAAAATCCATATAGCTAATAAAACTTCTATTAATATTAAACTAAGTTTAGGAAATATTCAAGTGATTCTCAAATATAGTATAATTTCATGTACCCTAAATATAGTTTTTGCCAATTGAAAGTCATCAAATAATTCCAATTTTAATTAAACTCCAAATCTTTTTTTTAAATATTCTTTGCTGTGCTTTATATTGAAACTTGTAGAGAAGTTCAGCATTGTTTGAAAGTGTAATTTCTATGCTTGCCTTTTAATTGCTAGAATGCTATTCTCTCCCTCAAAAAAATGATTAATTCCTGCATCTAGAAAAAGAAAAGCAGCCCTTGACCTTTGGGAACTGGTCTGACCTATATCTAGGGGTCAGTATTGTTGGGAGCTGGCCTGGTGCTCACAGCTAGGCCATGGTGTTCTCTTTTTGGATATAAACAACCTCACAGAACACCAACATCAGATGGGTTGACATGATGACGATGTGAGACCAAAAACAGCTTTGTAATTTTTCTAAGCACAAAAATGAGGTCATTATGCATACCACAAAAATACCAAACATCCCCCTCTCCTGGCTAATCCAAGTGACTGCTACATATTTTCGATTATGTTTTCAGCCTACATCTAGTCTTCCCTCCATCTAGATAAGACTGATTAAGATACTTAATCACAGAATTTTCCCTGATTTCTGACAGAGCCCAATCCAGATCAAAGCGCAGCTTTCCTGAACTCTTCCCAAAATCACTTAACCAAAGCCCAGATCCTACAATGAGTCCTTTAACACCCTCTCAGTTGCTCCGTGTTTCCTGTGGTTGTCAGTCTGTCTCATGGCAATGATCACGAAACCCACTTGTTCAACTACAGATGTGTTCCTGGTGGTTTTTGGCAAAAGAGCAATGACACATCCATAGATTAAAATTTGTGAATATTAGACTATTATTTAAGTAAAAATGTAAAAGAATTTTGTAAACTGTAATGTTTTACTAAAATATCAATGTATTATTAAGATTTCTAGGCTTGGAATTTTGATTTTCAGCAGGATAATCCAAACCCACAAGTATTTAACATTCTATTTTTAAAATATATTTGATGAATAGTTCCCTTTTTCAGATATAAAACATGTGTACTTTCTACTGCAGGTCCACGATGAGGTTTAGTATCTCAAGTGATTAAAGATCCTGTAGCTCTAAAGAGAAGTTTATTATTTTAAAGATTCCTTTCATTAGGCTTAGGTGATCTTTGTTCTAGTTCAGATTTTAAATTAAATTAATGCCAAGTAATATCCCTATCCTTCCAAATAGTACTGGATCAATATTTTTAAGCATTATATTACCAGTTGTTAAAAGTAGATAACATTTATTTTTTCCTTTTAATTACCACTTCAGATGGTGGAATTTTAAATTACTGTACATGTCAATATAGTAAGAAGAGGTTTTGTCCCATCCGTTTAACTACCCTTTAATATGATACTTTACTTCTGTGTGTGCTGAGGACGTTATTATAATTCATCCTTTTATTGCCATAGTAGTAATTGGGATGAATATATTTACAGTCAGTCTTCAATTCATGACACCAAGCAAAGTTTAGGAGGTTAAATTTGTAGTTACTTAAATTATCTTCTAGAACAGAATCAGCTAGATCACCATCTTGCTGCCATCCAGAGATGCTGCCCTTTTTATACTATTTTTATTTATAAAGCGTTTTCATATAACCAGGTACCATATGGAAGAGCTGCTGGTTTGTGATTGTGCCTTATGTAAACATTTTAATATCGGATCCCTAAAGTCCAGAGGCTCCCCCAAAGGGGATTAAAATTAAATCCCCTCTCTCTATTGCTGTAGTGGATTAACTCCGTATTCTCTCTGCGGCTGCTTTGCTCCCTGAAGGCTACAACAAAAAGACTCAGTGCTCCTTAAACATGCTATGGAATTGGAAGTTGTAACTGGAGATTTCCAAAGGACAAGAGTAAAAATGACATACTATTAAGGCTGAGTATTTCATGATGTATCTTTCTTCAAGAAGGACCAGTTGGAAGCCATTTTATAAACTCTCAGAAATTCTAAACTCAATAGAACGAAATTGAAGTAGAATTAAAAGAGGTGCAGTCTCCTTTCAGAAACGCAGAGAAATACGTAGAGAAAATGTGTCCCCGTTAAAAGTTCACAGAAGTGTGTACTTAAAATTTGTAATATAGTTCAGTAAATCAGTGGGTATGGTTTTGGTAATGTGTTTCATGATTCTTTTTTTCAATTTTCCTAATTTAATTGTTTGGATATGTTAGATTACTTTTTAGGAGAAAGCGGTTCACTGTTTTTAATGTTTTTGACCATTACTTGTCTCCAAATGCCAGAAACTTAATGTTAAACCATAAATCACTAATCCTAATCCGAAGATTTTTCGGAGGTTTTAGCAAGGCCCAATCAGGTATAAAACGATACTTTGTTTCCGATGTGAATCACATCACCTTCGTTCTCACCTCGCCGCAATCTAGAGTAAACCGCATGGATTTCTCCAGGGGGGAATACAAAAAGTAGCATCCAAAGGAGCGTCCTGGTTGCTTAAGGGTTAAGGGAGCGGTTCGAACCGGCCCGAGCGTTGGGGGATTCCGAGGAGGGCGCGGAGGCAGGAGGCGCCGCCAGGCGCGCGCGCAGACCCTCCAATAAACACAAAGGAGGGCCTGGGGAATAGAAACCCAAATCCACTTGTAATCGTACAAGAGATTCGGGCATAATTACTTGAGCAACCTAGATTAAGATTGATGAGCCTTTAAAGTGGTGCTTCAGATCGACCGCCTCGCCCTTTGGAAAGAAAAACCTTGTGGAGCCGAGGTGGACCCCGACTCCGCTAGGCTGCGCGGGGAAACAGCCGCTCGAGACAGAGGCCCAGGAGTCCGCGAGCCTCGGGGCTCATCTGGGCATAGCAAGCAGTGAAGGGAAAGGAAGGGCTGTGCGTTAGTCTGACCCAGGCAGTCACGATCGGGGGTGAAAGCTGACACTGACACAGTTTGCTTCATAGCCACCCCCTTTAATCGCGACAGAAGCCGGCCGAGTCCTCTCTGTTCCTCCAGCAACAGGAACGGCCCGGCTTTGTGCAGGACGGTGGCAGATTCGGTGTGTGCCACTCGCAGCGAGCACGAACTTCGTCGCGGTCTCCCGCGCCCGGCCGGCCGGGTCCACTCGCGGTGGCAAGGACGGTGGCGGCGCGGGCGGGTCTGTGCGCGCAGGGGCCGAGGCCTGCGCGGCCGCAGGGGATCTGACTTTTTATTGCCTTTCTCCTACTGTTATTGTGACTCATTTGACTACATGCGTTTGAGGGAGGAAATGGAAGGGATTATGATGCGCCCTTGCTGCCGAAAAATGAATGCGTTATATCTGATTCCACGTCGTATTTTTTAAGTTCAGGATCGCGAAGAATGCCACCCTTTGGGGGATTTTAAAAGGGGCATTAAGTAGTGCCCCTTTGAATTAAATTATAATACGTGAAATTAGTGATTTCCAACCTTCATTCAACTTGAGGGAATTCGAAATAAGCACCCTAGTAGGGACTTTTACTGAAGCTTAGCACCTCTACTTTCAGAAGTTGAGAAGTGGCACTTTCGACGCTTTTTTGAGAATCGTTTTGTTCAAGCGTCTTACATTTACATCTTTCGACCGATTCTCCGTGAGAAAATGACTACTAAGATTTTTTTCGTTCTTTTCTACATAAAAACTTTATTTAATGTCCGTGTATGAGCGTATGTTTGTATGTGGCCCGCCTTAGGACGACGATATTAAATTAATCTTCCTGCAAGATGCAAAACTCTCAGGACAATGGAATTTATATATTTAGATCCTTTCCCCCTTCACCTCCTCTCGCCTCTCCTTGGGGGGAGCCGCTGTCGAGGGGACCGGCTTTACGCGATGGCTGATCTTTGGGGGCAGTGCTGACTGCGGAGGGTCTCTGGAAAGCCAGTGATGCTTAATGGAGAATCCGGGCATTGTGGAGTCGGTTCTGCACTTTTAAGCTGGCTAATGGCAGCGCCTCACCAACCATGTAGGGTTTCTAGGCTGAGGTTGAGCGTTTATTCGATATCCTGACCTCTTGGGTTTTTATAGAATTATTTATCTCTAGTCTTGTTATAAGGTAACGTATAAAAGCTAAGCAGACCTTATCTCACATGAAAAGAGCTTTGGCCCATTTTATCGGCAAACATTTTTACCTAGTGGATCTTAACAATAAAACCTGGTGGTACCGTCGGGAGGGCCAGGGGAGGATGGCCCACAGGGCGGCCATGATTCCGGCCCTTGCCTAGCAGGCCCAGGTGTTCTCAGCACCCCGGCCCGCTCATCGCTCCGGTGGATCGCCAAGGGACTGTCCATCACCACCAGAAATCACTCGAGGTAATGAGGTGATCTGCCTTCAAGAGATCACGAGTGAGTTAAAGCGAATCCGTGTTCAGTAGTGGTGCTTTGTGGCAGAAAGTGGTTTTCAATTTTGCCTGGTTTTAAGTGACAGTGGGGGAGGGGACTCATTTCGCTCTTTCTCAAAGAAGAAAAAATGATGAATAACAATGCTCTTTATGGAATTGAAGATTATTAATGAGTTGAATTCCGTATCCAGAGATGCCTTTTAGTCTTTTATGGCGCTTGTGTGCATTGGCAGATTGGTAGTTCACCCAAGTCCCAAGTCCAAGTCACCTGGGTATGACATCTCAGGGAGACTTTGAATGGGAAATCTTATGAAATTTCTTAATTAAGATCATTTTTAATTTTCAGAACTACAGATTGGAGTGTGTATTTATTGAAAAATTATAAGGAAAACTGGGGGGAAAGCCATTTAGATATAAATTCATCTCCATTATTATATCCGTTTTTTCATCTCTTGAAATAAGAATAGGTTTTACATGTGGGTTTAAGAAGAAGGAAACTGATTGCCTCAGCTTTGATTTAAAATGTACATGCATATACTGGCACTCAGATGTTTAAAGACTGTATCCTTTGGGTGTAATGCCAGAAAATACATATTTGGACCATTTGAAATGCATAAACATTTACTAAATTTTATTGTGTAGATTTTACACACCTGAGTATTAGTGTAGCTCTACACGTCAGCACTTTCTTCTGAGATCCATTTTATTGTTTTAACTTTCATGTTACTGTACAATTTGCAAACTTTTTTCCTGAGTTTAAGAATTCAAGAGCATTAAGTGTCATGCTAAATATTCTAGCATCATTTTGCAAAGATCTTCCTTTAAAGTGTTTTCAGAGGCAGTTATTCTAAAATAGTCAAGGACAAATACTTCCACAGATCGAGAACTTTATTATATTTAATTTAGATACTGAAATAAAACATTATAAAACAATATTTGTAGACTAGCAACTGAAATGGTAAAATATACTATCACCTGAATTGACTATCTTAAGGCTCATAGGTGATCAGCCCTTTCAGCGCTTGTTGACTATTAAAGCACTCCAACAGTCAGCCATAGGACTTTTTTTACTTCCAACTCCAAAAGCAGTGAATGTAAACAATAAGTATGAATGCACTGTATTTGATTTTAAATAATTTAGTTTGTCTTTATGTTTTTATAATTAGCTTGCCCTATGAAGTAAAAAGGAATTTTGAATTTCTGATTAATTTATTCTGCTAATGGAACACTTATTGCATAAAATAAGGTTTGATATAAAATATATTGGTCAGAAGTTATCTTCATTTTATTAGTTTAGTTTTCATACACAAATTTCAAAAGTTTCGTTATGACTTTAAATTCATTTCCTCTGAGTTAGCCTGATTTTTAACTCCATAATCTCTACTGTCATGATAGATTTTTTCCTTAGATTATCAAAAATGCTGCAGAAATACTAACCAAAAGAGCAAGCTTTCAAAGGTAGATTTAAATTGTGTCTGTTGTAGAAAGGATTTGACTTATAATTAGAAACTGAGAGTAGATTATCTTCTGTAGCTATACAAAAAGAGCTTTTCTCCAATATTTGAAGTTTTTCTGTTTAAAGATTTCATTAGCATATTTCTCAAAATATTTAAAATATTCAAGTGAGTTTGATTTTCAAAATGAAGTATTACATCTTTTGATGAAAAACAATTTAAAGTGAGACACAACAACTTTATTTTACTTCATTTATTAGCATCTAATTAAATAAAAACCAGCAACAGAAATTAAAATCTAAATCACAAAAGTAATTATCCAGTGTATTTCAAGTGCATTTTTCAAATATATAATTCAGATATTCAAGCGTTATTATATAAGCTGAATTCAAATTTCTTTGAATATATTTAAATAACATTTCAAGTATATTTATGGAATGTCAGAAATAGAACAAGCAATATTTGAAACAAAATGTAAACTTTTTAAAGTTCAGACACTTTCAAAGACAGATAAAAGTACCATGAGGAAATCTACCTTTAAATGATATCTTTGTTTGTTAGTGGAGAATGTCTGGAAGTATCCAAAATGGCAAGTTAAGTTCTTTTCACCAAGTCACAAAACACCAACATCCACACTTTCAAAGACAATGTGAGATCACAATATTTGTTACAAATCAAAATATACATTACATTTTCCTTCAGATGGCATATCCAAATCGTGTTTACTCACAGACAGATGAACCTAAATCACCAGGATTGCTATAATCCTTTGATAGTTAGGCAGAGTGTTCGCTGTGGTCTTGCATTACAGCCGGGCTGTTTTCCGGGTGTTATTGTGGACTTTTTAAGGGGGATATGAAATTGTGTGGAAAGAAGTCTTCTAATACTTGTGGGTTTGGGCTTTTCTCCATCCGCTTCCACTACTACTTTTTCTCCCCTTGGAGGGGCGGGTGAGATGATGTTTAAACATTGTGTTATTCCTTTTTAAGGAAGAGATTGTTTGCACTGTCGAGTGGAATATTAGATAGGAATTGAACAGGAAGTTTACACTTCATTAGAATATTTCGGCTCTTGATTAAATCGTCCTCTAAAGTTTTTCCAAACTTTTCGGGTTGGTCAGGATCTCTCTTGCCAGTCGCCACGTCTGTTTGGCAGCGTTTTCCAGGGCCGAGTGAGGTTTGCCTTGAAACAGATCTAAGTTCGGTAGAAAGTAATGGGGACACCGCCGGCACTGCAGGCAGGAGATAAGTTGCAGCAAAATCCCGTTCAGCCGATCACCCAGGCAAGACTCGTCCCAGTCCGACTCCCGGGGATGCTTTTCACACTCGTAGGAAACCAAAGTCTTCATATGGTAATTGTTCAAGGGCTGGCCCGGCAGTTCAAGGTGACGATCCCTTAAGGTTTTGAGGATGGAGAGGCATTTCTTTCTGCAGCCCCCCATCTGCAGTCTGTTCTCCGCTTCCGCGAACTGCAGCACCCAGGCGTCGCTCTCGGCTGAGCTCTGCTTGCCGGCAAGGGAGTGGCATTCCTTGGACAAGAGATTGAAACCTTCCGCTTTGACCTCCGCCACCCGGTTGGGTCCCGGCCAGGGGATGTGGGGAAGTGGCCAGTGGGCAGCACTCCTCGGCCAGATCCCGGTGCACTTAAAAGCCGGGGTGATCTGCACCACGTACCTATCTCGGATTCTCAGTTTCACTTCGCTGGTGTCTGCCACCATCTTTACCACATCCCTGTAGCTACATTTGTCTACCGCTTGAGCCACCAGCGTCTGAAACCTGGACCGGATTTTGCGCGCCGAGAGGTAGCCGGAGGCGGTAATGAATTCCACCCAGAGGGACATGCTCCTCTTGCGCCCGTCGCTCAGCTTCAGCACCGCGCAGCCGGGCAGCGAGCCGTCGTCCACGAAGTTGAACACCCCCATCTGGTTAAGATAAAGCACCACTTCAAATTCGGTGGGGGAGATGACCTCCAGGCCCTCATAGCGATTGTCCATCTCGTTGAGCGAGCTGATGAACCGGGGCTCCTGCACTTCCACTTCCTTCAGTACGTCGGAAACTACTTTGCAGACTTCCCGGATAGTTTTGGCAATGGCAGCTTTCCTGGCTTGGCATTTTTCGTTGTAGTATTTATTCAGATGGTAGACCAGCTTGGCCTGGGCCGCGATCATGTTGGGGCAGAGATCCGGATTGTACACCGGAGTCTCGCAGTAAGCTGTGGGATCCAATGCGGCTGCTAGAGCTGGAGCCAACTTCGGTGGAGAAACGGGCCGCAGCGCTCAGAAATGTATCAAAAATGTCTTTCCGAAGTGCTGCAGCGGTGGTTTCCCGGCTGCTGCCGCTTTTCCCTTCCTTTTATCTTTGAGCCCAGCCGGTCTTAAAGTGAAAGATTGTTCTCCCCCCTCTCTCTGTCTCTCTTCCTCTTTTAAAGAATCCTTGCGTGAGAGAAACGCATGGAGAGATCACCTTCTCAGTAATAAAAACAAAAGTTGCTCTGAGACCCAGGAAAGCTCTTCCAGTAGTCAAAATAATCACCCCTTTCCGTATTTATTTAGGCTTTCCCGTAATCATTGTGTGTGCAGGACTGTTAATCAGATGGAGGAAAAGTGTGCCGAGTGTGTGTCGGGGGTGAGTGTGCGTGCGTATGTGTCAGAAGAAGCTGCTGTTGGTTTGTCTAAGAGCCCAGATGCACTCGTGTGGAAATTATAAAGGCAGGGCCAGGCAGGCGGGCGGCCAATCGCCACTGGGCTCGTCACGACAGCCTCCTTCAGCTCCAACCCGGCTAATTAATCCCTCCTCATGGATATAGGCACACAAACTAAAGGTAGGAGGCTGCTGCCGGCAGAAAACCACCCAGGCCACCTAGACAGTTTGGAAATCAAGAGGAATCTCTCAGCTTTGGTATTACTTGAAGCATATTGACATTTTGAAAAGACTTGGCAAAGCGGCTCTCTTCTATGCTGAAAACCTGCTTGTCTTTTTACCGCTGAAATGCACATACAGGTGTATTAATGGTCATCCATCAATTAGTGAACTAGATGGGATTTTCTAAAACAAAATCACTAACTTGCATTTAGAGTAAGATAATGAATGTCCATTAATCCTTGGGGTCTTTTTCAATGCAGGTTGAAAGTTTGCTCTTTCAGGCACAGACTACTGGCTATGGAAGTCGGCTTTCGATGGAGTAATACCTGTGTAATTTTCTCATTCCAGATGTTTCTATATGTTAGAATGATTTTTTGAAACGTTATGCAGGTACTGTGCTTTTTTTTTAACCTATGTTTTTTCCTCCTTTGCACTTGTTGCAAGGAATCTGAAAATTATTGCTGAATGTATTACATGTCTACCCCAGGTTAATTTAGGATATTTTTTAAATGTTTGGTGCATCCCTCCACCCATCTGCAGTCCTCTTTGCACTTTGGTAGACTTGCAGCTGTATATGCACTTGTAGAAACATTTGAAAAATAAATTACCTCTGGAATGGAGAGATTATTTTAGTGTGATTTCATAATGAGCTGTATTTTAATACAAAAATTCAAGTGAGACCATAGAGATCAGACCTTCTCGCACAGATAACTAACCTGAAAATTTGAAGGTTTGGGGTTTTTGGCTTATTTATGGATGAATAATTAAGCATATATCTCCTGTCTTAAGTGTCCTTAGTGGTGACCTGACAGTAGACTTCTAATTTTATACTATTTCACGTGATTTGATTGAGAAAATGGTTAATATTTTCAAAGAAAATTAATTTGCAGTCATCCAGGATTTTTGGATTTAAACAGCATTTTGGAAAAAAATGAAAGAAATCGACATTTCTAAATTTTGGAACCTTGAAACAGGACGGGGAAATGGGTTTATGTAGAACACTTTTTTTTCTGGTGGTACCAACTGTGTCCTCAAAGTACAGGAAACTAAAGAAATACTACTTAGGGGCTATGTAGTGGTTTTTAAACCTAGGCGGACTTTTAATTGCCTACCTTTAATTTAGATGCCATCTCTTTCAAATTAAGAATATTTCCAGCGAAATCCTGTAACTCTGGGTAACAGGTTATAGGCACTTTCAGAGCCACTTTTAGCAAGATCTTGTTCAGGACTCCCCACTTTTTACTCCAACTTTTTATTTTTATTGTGGGGGGCACAGGTACCGCATCACAAAACCACCTATTATTTACTTTCTCATTACCCAAGAGTGACAGATTCCAATGTAGCTTAAAATAGTACATTAGATTTGGGGCGCATGGCACCCACCTGCTCTATTCCCCAAGAACCTTCCATTCTCTTAGGAGCAGGGACTGGGAACACCCGAAAAGCCCCTCCCCACTTCGCTGGCGTCGCGGGTGAACGCACTGCTACCTTTTGGCACTTGGAAAAGGAGGCAAATCAGAGGCGGAGAACCTGCGGCCACGACGGTGAAGAAGTGCAGTGATCTCTGGGGAAAGGCCACCTCTGCCCTCCCGCAGCCGGGTGCCCCTGTCCTCCCGCTGGCCGCCTCTGTCTCGCTGCTCGGCACTCTCGGACCCTCTTGCTTTCCTCTCTCCACTTACGGTCCCATAGGCTTTATTTCTGAGTGCGGGTTATTTAAAACCTTATTTGGTGTCCTGGCTTTCTCCCCCTCTGCTCCAGGCCACGCTGTGCCCACGCACTCCTTGGCCCTGACTGCCACCTGGCCCGCGTGTGGTCGCCACAGAGCCGGGCGCTTTCTGGTCGCCCACCGCTGGCCCCTGCGCCCAGCGCCCTTTCCCTTGGATTCAGGCCAGAGATGCTCAAGACCTCACCCCTTGCCTTGTTGGGCCACCTGCAAACACCCCCGTAGTCGAGGACGTGAGACAGCAGAAGACACGAAGGCCCCAGGGCCGTAAGGGGGAAGCGTGGCGCAGCCGCCCGGGTGGGTCCCCCCGGAAGGACGCAGCCCCGCGAGGGGCGCCGGCCGAGCCTCGCCGAGCAAGGCGCGCAGGTGGCGCATCTTCGGGGCTCACTGTGCGGTTTAATTGGGTTAAAGCGAAGCTAAACACCGAAGCACTTTGTGCAAACTAATTGGTGCAACCAGGGCCTTTTCACTAACGATTTGCACTTTGAGAAAGAAAAACGGATGGTGAGAAAAAGACTGAAAAACTCGTTAGTCCCAGAGTGTTTCCAGGGAAGTGAAGTCATTTGGTTTCAAGGACAACAGGACTGTGTTTTCTGAGCTGCTTCCTTAAGCAGCCCTCACACACGGAGCTGGCGGTGATTTACATAACACAGGATTCACCCGTCCAATGTTATCACTGTGGGTGAACTGAGCGCCCTAGGATAATACTCTAGTGCAAGTACTGCTTGTTGCTGCAACACAGTGATTTTCTATTACACTGAACACGTGAAATGAATTGCCTTCTGTAGCTGAATCCTTTCAGTGATCTTAGACACCCTTCATTGTTGAAGGGAAAATTAAGCTATTCTGAAGAGTATGTTTTCCATCCCTTAATTTTAATTGAAATGACCTAATGGAGAGGAATTACAAATAATAGTATATTTTTGTGTGATTCAGCTGATTTTAGTCTAGGTTTTGAGACAGATTTGTTTTGTGGGAGTAACTTAACTATTTTTTAGTAAATATTTGTGAAATATTGAACTAATTGGTGAACTAGTTATTTCAAGTCATTATGCAATACATAGAGATTGCTTAAAATTCATATTTATTTATGTGAAAAGTTTATAAAAGAACTCTAATGATACCAGTCTTACTTATATATATTTTTTACTATAAATGTAATCTTAGTAGTTAGTACAAGAATAAAACCTTGTGTGTGTCCCATGCTTTAGGATATAAATGCTTAATTGTTTTCAGTGGAACATGCAGGCATCTTTGACATGAGCTAATAATAGAATGATAATTGAAGAAAACGGGCCTAATTGAAGGGAAAAAACACCCCAAGAATCTCATGATTTGATAATTTGAGATGCTTACATTTGAATGGTATTTGGGATTTTAAGGTCTGACTTTTACATTTCATTTACTTAGTTTATGAGGCAGCCTTGATTTAAATTGTATCTGTTCCTTAGGAAAAAAATCCAATAAAGACACAAGCACATTATCATTAAATGTTAGTAGTATTAATGAATACAAAACAATTAAATACTGTGACCCTTAACATTTTGAAGCATTCAAAATAACAATGGCAAAGCAATTTTTCTTGAAGTACTATTTCCTAAATAAATTATCTCCCCTTGTGTAGACCTGTTAACTTATATGAGATACACAAAGTAATGGATAGTGTCCTTATTAAGTTTAAAGAAAAACTCTATTATGTTGAGAAATGTAGGAATGCTCAGTTTCTGTGTTTTAAAAAAAAAGCTAGTTTAAATTTGAATTGCATGTTCATAAATTTCAGCAATTGTAACCTTTCATCTGGAAAAAGGTATCTGTTAGAGGATATGCACACGCATGTTAAGTGCTCACATAGATATTGTTTTGTATTTTTTCATTATCTGCTGGCTTCTAGTCTATTCGCAAGTATTCATGAATTTAAAGTTTTATTTTTTTAATATGTGCTTATTACACTGGGGAGATAAAAAGAATATGGAGTTGAGTTTATTACATTATTTATCCCTACTGCTGGAGTGGCTTTGAAGGCTCATTGTACACATCTGATTTCTTTCTCCCTTCTTTTTTTTAAATGCGCCCAGGCTGTTTCAACTGTTTCTTTCTGCCAGACACAATATATTTCCTTTTTTACACTAGAGAAATTAAAGACAGATATTTGTGCAGGGTTTTCTTTGTATGTCACAATAAATAAAGTAAAATAGAGGGGGTTTTTCTGGTAATCTAATTTGATGGCATCTATACCTTTCTTCCTGTTGTGACTCCTGGTATAAGAACACTTGAAACAAAATAGCTTGAAAGCTTCAAAACTTTCAGTGATTTCTTAAAATAAGTATTGCATGTTTTAATATCAGATGTATTACAAAGTCAAGCAGAAGATGGAGGTCATTACACAATTTGGACCTTATTTTATTTCTTCAACTAGAGCATCCTGAGAATTGTGGTTAATTTGTAAAAAATTATTCTTCACCTGAATGATCAAGGCCTTTGCCTCAGTTTTGCTTGTCACCCACCTAGTATATAATCATACAGTCGCATTTGTAGCGGCAAGTACTTTTTTTTCCTACAGTGTTGCTTAGTAAACTTGATATTGGTATTAATAGGTTTTGAAAAGAAAAGTAACTTTGAGATTAAAGAAGGACGTTAGAAGTATACCTTACAAGAATTACCACCACTGCGTGATTCCCAGACTTGAAATAATTCTGGATAACTCTGGCCAAAACCTTGCTTTTGGTAGAAAAAGAAATTTAAAGCCTGGCTCATTTACATAATTGTCTGTGTTTCCTCCCTTCATTTGCATATGTACACAGAGGTGTAAGATATTTAAAGTTGCATCTGTAAACTGGAAAAAAAATTGGGGGGAGGTTATCAACCTAAAGAATTTTTTATTGCTCAGTATAGATTATGATATCTAACCTTTTCCAAACATATAAGGACACTGCAGTTAGTCATTCAATTATTTGAATATTATGGAGGAAACATGGATTCCAATATTCTAGTTTCTTATAAACCCTTCAGAAAGTCACTGCTATCTTTCTACTTGGTAAAACTGAATTGTTTTTGTTAGATTTCAGCTTATGTTTTTCATTTGGATAGTATAGAAATATTCAGATAGGATAAATGGACTCATGTGATTTTTCTCTGTTTGAATATATGTAAACTAGGTATTCCTTAACCCATAAGTAACATGGATTTACATATATTTGCGTATATGACTACATTTTTAGTACTCTTAATATACTATATTTTTGCTGCTCTTAGAGAAAACAATGGAATCAGATTCAATTATTGTCTGTTAATGTATACATCTGTAGTGGGTCATCCAGGACTGCATTGCTCTCATTACTGTTTCATACTGTATGTGATTAAGCCACTGAAAATATTCAACATGACCTTGAGACTAGAATATGGTATGTAGATAATCAACTTCCAGTGATTTCTTGTCTAAAATAACCTTTCCTGTTTCTAATTTATAGTTTTAGAGCTTATTTTTTAATGAACAAAGTAATTCCTCTAAACTAAGATTTATTTTTTTAATGATCAGTAACTGGAGTAATAATTTAGTAGGATAATTGCATCAAATACAAAATGATTACCTTTTATCATATATATAATATGCAATAAAATAAATGATTTATAGAAAAGGGAGGAAATTTGTTTATAAATAGGAATTTCCTTTATATCTTTACATATAAGTATAGAGATTATAAATATTATCTGAGAATAGAACACCTATATAATATTTCATTTCTAGTTACATATAATTATTTTCACTATTCTAATAATATACATTTTAGTATACCAATATGTACTATTTCTTGAAAGCACAATTTTTCACATAATGATTTATCAAAAATATCAAGTTGAAATTAGTACTAATGAGGAGTTCATGCTTCCAAATCTACATATCCCTATCCATTTTATCTAAATATGTAGATCAAATTAGAAGCATGAACAGCCTAGTTTGTAAGATATAGTATTTCTAATAAAAAAAAGTTGGAAACTAGTGAAATAAAAAGTATAGCTTCATTTTTATGTGAAATCTATTTTTGAAAGTTAGGTTTATTGATGTGTAATTTGCATACACTACTATTCCATTCTGTGATTTTTCCATATGAATATGCCATTCAATGAATTCTGACAAATGTATACAGTCATATAACCTCTACCACAGATGTAAGAACACTTCTATTGCCACAAAAATGTTTCCTCACACCCCTATTTTATTTTTTTAATTTGCAAATTTTATGATTAATTTGTAAATGTCTGGATGTTTTAGTTTTATATCAAAAGCTCTTTAGACTGTAAACACAATTATTGATGACCACTACAATTTACTATTTTATCATGCTTCCAATTTAAGGCCAGTTTTAATGAGAAAGCATCAACACAGAAGCAAAGTCTAAAATGATATTTCAGATATATAAACAATATGTTTCTAATTTTTGTTTTACATAAAAGTTTAATTTCAATATATGTGACTAATTAATACTTGGTGAAAGAGTCATTTTTCAGAGGAACTGCTAATATCTGTTATGCTAACATGAATATATAGATTAGATTTATAAATGTAGTTTACAGTTTGTACATCAAAATATGTAATAAGGAACAGGGGTTCCTCATTTAATTAGCAACATTTGAGGCATATTTATAATGTTACTAGCTTTATGGTACTAGAGAAAGAAATCTCTATATTTCTCAATATTTATATTTTACTTTACATTTTCATTAAATGAATCCTCCCTTTAAGGGTGGGGATGAGGCTAAGGAGTTTATTAGAGTTAATATTAATTAAAATATGTAAATTCTTGGAACATATGCTTTTAATCCTAATTTTGTATACAAATACATTGTCATTTAAATATAGATGGTTACAAATACTCCAAAGAATTATTCAATTGTAGGTGTACAGACATTTCCATTGATAATGATGCTCTTCCAAGTATTTTGCCTTTTTACAACTTGGAATAGTATAACTAGTCTTTTATTTCTTCCCCCAAGATATACAAATTATTTAAATGCTTTCTATTTTATATTTTTATTTGGCAATTACAATAGAAATTTTAATGTTATGCATGCTTACAAGCCTATTAAGAAAGAAGTTATTGCTTTCTTAACAATCTTAAAGCATCTTTAGGAAATGTATTCAGTTTATGGTTTACAAAATAGCCGTGCACTCAAGCTGTGTGCCCACACGCACACACACACACACACACAACTCCAGTGTTTAAGATAGTAAAAGATTGAATTGGCCTCTATACGTTTTTTATGTTAACCTGTTAAAAGGAAACAACTACTAAATATTGGATTCTTGTTGCCACCAGGAAGTAATGTGACATTTGCAAGATTGTTCCATAATAACCCTTAACAGTTTGTAGTAATACCTGAAGAGATTACACCTAAGTGGATTTAAAAAATAATAACAACTGGAAATTCCAACAGTATCCATTCAGTCACATATACTATGGCAGTTTTGAGGGTCATAAGCTTTTAATTGTGAAATTGAGAAGTTTAAATATTGTTAGCTATTCTGTGCAGAGAAAGAAAAAGATATTGCTTAAATTTTCACCTACATTAATATGTAGGCATATACATAAAAACGCCTTCACTAATTTAAAATCATTTTCTACTTTTTTGCAACAGAAGACGGTTAAATTTTTTGCAGCCTTAACCTGTATTTGATACGCAAAGTGTATAATTTATCAGGAGGAAAAGTGAGGTTTTTTTTGGTTTCGGTTTTTTTGGGTTTTGTTTTTTTACTAGCAAATTCAGTTCTTCGTTTGTTTTGCTCTCCACGCTGCATTAGCACACAGTTTTCCCCTGTGTGCATCTGCCAGTGTACAATTTAGCCACGGGCATCTGTAGACCTTGTGGTGATCAGTATTGCAGGCAAAAGCCATATGTGTTTAAATAAAAAAAAAATCTCTTTATTTCATTTGCTGTTTTAACTGGATGGATAACTTTTGTGCCTCAAGACAGAAGAAGAAAAAATACAGAAATAATTAATTGCCTCTATTCTTGAGGCAGTTTCGTTTCCCCCTCCAATATGGAATGCTTGTCAGCTTTCCTGATAAATGACTGCATGTATTTGCATAGATTTTACATTAACACAAAAATTAGTTTTATTTGTGGAAAACTAGTTTACATAATAATATAAAACCTACTGTTATTGATTATGTTTCCAAGCATTGATGACTTTCGAGGGATGGCAGCATCCTAAATTTTCAAAGATCTGATCAACCTATTTCTTAATTTAAACTTTCTTTTGATTTATATAGTTTTGCATTAACAATATATAAAAACATCTATAAAATTTTAAAGTTTTAAAAATTCTTTTCTTATTAACAACAACTATTCAGACCCATAGTTAGCAGCACTCATTTGGTAAAAAGATTCTGATTTTAATCTTTTGCCAAGGAATATTTTTAAATACTTATTACCAATTATGTACACTTCAACCAATTGGAGGACTGCATCTGTGTGAAAAATTTTAATTTTCATATTTATGTTATCAAAAAGATGGGTGCTGTATTGGGTGTGTGCAGCTGAGCTTATTCCTGGGAAGTTATACATTGTTTACAACTAAATTTAAAATATATCTGAGAACTCCTGTCTTCACCCTTAACCTATTTCCTTGAATATACTTAATTGATCACCCTTTCCAAGCCCTGAAAAAAAAAACTACTCTGCTGGAGCTGTTAGGGTGCTGAAAACAATTCTACCTCTCTCAGTGGCAGGCAGTAGATGTTTATTCATACTGTAATCTGGCATCTTGTTGTCTAGAGGCAACCTGTTAATTATGTGCTATCATTGTATTATCCATGTTATGGAAAATTCAAATATGTTCACTGCTGTTAGTTATATCACAAAGCTTTTCACAAAATATACTTGATCTTCCAGAAACCTACTATACTTAATGGCAACCTAAACCAAGGGTATCTCTGCCACTTCTTGATTCTGGGACACCCTGGGTGCCAGCTGTCACAGCTCAGCTAATGATGACAAATGCCCCTCTCTATGCAGATTGCAGAGCTTGCAGGCTGCTGTGAAAGGCAACCAGATTACCTTTCTTCAGATTGTAACTTAACCTTTTAAACTCACGTCAGAATGAAATGATCAGCTGTGATAGTTTCAATATCTGTATCTTTAAAAACAAAAATCAGAACAATATCAAATAACACTTTTTTTATTTTCCAATATTTGTATGATTTACAGTGTTTTACCCTTGAATACTGTAATATCCTTACAGTATCTTTCACAGCCACTCTAGAGTGTGTATTTTAACTCTGCTTATAAACTAGGTAGTAAATAGTTGAGAAAATTATTCATATTGTTTAAGCCAAAAAATAGGCTGGTGAAATTTTGAGGGATAATATGTCCTTTCTTTCTCTTCACCTGAATGGTAAAGCCTCTATTGTCCCACGGTTTGCACAGGCCTAGCCTGGTCCAAATAAATGGTTATATTATTTCTTTTAAACTCAGTAGATTATTCCAATATGATTTAGGTAATAATTGTTGCTAGTGATTGTTTTCTCTAAGTATTTTTAAACTTGAGCTTTTGTTTTAAATTGTTAATTTGTTCTATAGAAATTTATTATATTATGATACCTATACCTACATGGATCATTCAAAACAATAATGAACAACCTTAAGCATAATGTAATGCAGGAGAATAAATTACCTATTAAATGAGATAATGCTTTACAATTGCAACATTCTTTTCAGTTTACAAAGGATTTATATAAATTAATTCATTTGATACTTATAATAAGTCTATGAGTTGGGAGAGATGGGTGATAAGGAATGGGGGCCAATACTTAATGAGTATTTAATATCATTTAATCTTCACCACAAATAATAGATCCCATTTACAAATAAAGAGACTGAGGTTTAGAAAGGTTAAGTGTCTTACCAAGGGTCACAGGAGTAATTGCAGAGACTGGTCTGTCTGACTGGGGCTGCTCTTAGCACTACAATATCTAAACTATATATTGCAGAGATGTGTATATATGTAGGTATGTCCTGTCTGTATCCAGATATGTTTATAGCAACTGCTACTAGAATATAGATGTTATTCTTAAAAGAAACCAACAGGCTTACATTTACATAAAGAATATGATTGATGAGTTTTAAAGATCAGATTCTTTATAGGATGCTTTTAATTAAGTAAATATTGAGATACTTTTTATGTTGTGAATTTTAATTTTATGAGTATAATGTATTGATCTATCACATAGGGAGAAACATTTAGGAAAGATACATACTATTTACTGAATATCAAATTGGACTCATTCATGTAAAGAACCACTTTGTTGTAAGACATATTAAGATTAATGGGATTTTACTTTTATAAAAATGAAGAAGAGAAACAATTACTACAACAATTACTTGGGTGAAGTATCTATATCCTTTTCTTTTATAAAGGTTTATCCATATAGTAGTTTTACTTTGTGATATCAATGAGCTCTACAGGCCACAATATTGTATATCTTTCAGTTCAAGACATATTGAAAACTCATGAATTTAAATGCAGTCATTTCCAAGAAAGCTGTATGAGTGCTAGTAGCTTTTATTCCTTAGTAAATTGTTCTTTGGCATAGATACTACAATTTAAGAAATTTTTTTCTGTCATACATCTGATTATGTTATAAAGACTATGTATTTAAATTATAGAATTCTACTTGTAATTACTAATCAGTACTAATGCTTAACAAGTTACATTTCATTGTATATAAAAATTAAATAAAACTTACAGTGAACATTTTATTGAAATGTATCATGCAGTTAATATCAGGGGAAGAAACTAATTCTGCCTCATAAATCCGACATCAGAAGAGGAAAAACTCTAGAGTAGAACACAATGGAGCCCTCCTCATAGCTGTCTAAGTCTTCTCTCTACCATCACCAGTGGTGGCCATCCAACCTCTACTTTTGCCTTCATTGATGAGAAACTTACTACCTACTCCAATAGCTAGTTGTACTTACAAACAGTTCTGATTGTTAGATAGCTCTTCATATTATTGAACCAAAATCTTTCCCCTTGCAACTTTCACCGTTTGGTCCCTATTTTTCCTTCTGTATAGTCTTATCCCTTTAACAGAAATATGCCCTTTAAATTCAGTATTTGAGATATCAAATTGAATGTATACACCAGCCTTTCAGGCATTACACCTGTAGCATATTTTAAGTCACTTAACTGTCCAGGACCCATTCTGGCACATGATTTTCTGCAAGAATGGTGCCTAGAATTCATTACTCCCAAGTGGATTGGTGAACGTAGAGTAGAGAGGCCTTTATTAAGTGAAACACAATCATGTTAGCTTTTTGGGTACCTCCATAACCATGTTGACAAATTCTGTATGTCAACAAATATCTTACTTGTTTAAACATATGTTACTGAGGTCCTAAGTACCTCAGTACTTTTGTATTAATCCAACTCATACCTGGATATTTTTAGGTATTTTTTCCATTATTTGACTTATAATAACAAGCTGTGTATTATTATTTTGAATAAGAATCAAAAGACATAACAATTCTTTCTGAAAATATGTCATAGGCTACATATAGAACATCCATAGCAAAACAGAATATAACTTCAATAAAATTAATGTTTTTGCTCAGATGTTAACGTTTTTGCTCAGCTTAGGTATAGAAAGAAACTAATCCACTTAATAAGCTCTGTGGATAGATTAAATGTACTAAATACACCACAGCCTTTGTATAGCTTTTTGCCAAATGCTTAACATCCTAATACTAGTTTTTCATGGCTTTACCAAACTATGTAACTAATAAGCCTCATTTGGGATAAAGTGAGTACTTTATATATTTTGACATTTACCAATTTTGTTTTGTCAATAAATTTTGTATCTACAAATGGAATCTATAGGTTTCACACATGCTCAGTCAATGAACAGCAAAGCTAATAAACTTTAAATGCAAATAAATGTGTTTCTAGGGCCTATATGTTATTATAAGAATCATTTTCATATTGATCCGTTAATATTTTAACCTTTTGACAATAACAGTAGTTTCTAAATAATTTAGCATAAGCAAAGGTAAATGCTTTTAAAAAGTTATATATTTAATAAGTTGAAGTCAATGTGAATCTTTTTTATTAAGCTAAGGTAGTCTCACCAATCAAGACCCATTCTGCTCTATTTTTTTCTTTAAATGCAATGGCTAAAACTAAATATTCAGTATCCCAGAGTGCACTGGTAAATGTAGAGCAAAGAGGCCTCCATTAAGTAATGAATACATTGTTGGGAAAACACATTTGAGGTCTAAGTAGTAAAAGGTAACCAATATTAAGTAATTAATAAAATGCAAAATACATTTCTTTATGTAGCTATGAGTGGTTTAAAAAAACACATGTATTAACTTTTTCGTGAGTGTTATTTATTTTAAAGCCTTGAATCTCTTTAAGCATAGACACATTTTTTATTTGCCAAGTTTTTTCCCCCTAAATGAGGATATTTCACTATTGCTTTATTTACTGCTACTGTGACATCTAGGCAATAAAACACAAAGACAGCCTGCCTCAAATTTGGCTTTCTTGCAGTTTGTGTCTTGAATGGAGAATAGAGAAGTCCAGTGCGTTTACAAAAGAAACATTCTCAAGTGAAGAGCTGCCCCATCTGTTTCATCTGGTGGCTTATGCAATAAGAAGTGTTATCACATGAATCTAAATGCACAAGCAGTTGTTTTATGAACTCTTTCTGTGCTTTGAGGAGTTTATAAGTTGCCTCCTCTATTGTGTGTCAGTCCCAGCTGACCCAAGTGCATTCTGCTGAGCATATTTGGGGATAATTAGAACTAATGAAGCCTGGAACATAATAACTAATTCTCTAAGTGATTTATTCTTATGCTCCTGTCTGATTCCTAAGAATTCTCCAAATCATAATCTATGCTGCTTATTTTTTCCTGGCATTGTGTTGATAAAGCCACTCTATTTTTATTTTGTTTGATGAACTTTAAAAGTAAATTAGGTATTTGAAAAGCTGAGAAACATGTTTCAAAGTAAAAGTGTATATTATCTGTTAGTCCCCACGGTTTAGGGGAATGCCAGTTTGTCGCCATCTTTTGTTTTTGTTTATGTCTCAAAACGTTTATGGCACCTGTGAATAGATAATGGGATAGAAAACATCAAGCAATAAGAGCTTCTTAAAAATTGTGCCACTGGGAAATAAAACCTATAAGTAAAAAAATTGAAAATTATTAATGGAATATTCCTATTTCTGAATTAGGTTTCCCAAGGAAATCTGAAGATTTAAAAAAATTTTTATGAATAGCCTTCATGTTTCAAAGCTGTTTGATTAACATAGCTTTACTGTCCTTGCAGTTGAGAATGACGTTCTCTACATGTCCTCACCAAGTAGTCAGTGATTCAGTGGCCTGTAACACTTTAAATCCCATCAACTTGCTTTCCTTTCCTGTTATAACTGTTTCAACGAGTGGCACTTTTGTTGTGCAGGTTAAGATCTGGTAGCTTACTGAGGGCACACCAGAATGAGGACAGACATGAATGCCAACAAAAGAAGTCTGTAACTTTATTAAAGCCTTACACTCAGGAAATAAGATACTAAAGCCTCTTCAGGTAGGTAGTTTTTAGCTTCTGTCCTACTTGGTCTTCTGTTGCCGAGAAACTATAGCAGAATTCATTGTTAAGAATTGTTACTTTTATCTGTTGATCTCAGTATCTAATATTCACCATGCTCTAGAGCCCAGATAATAAAAACCTTAAGGGCGAGTACCACTTTATTAGATGCACTGAAATACCTTTATCAGTGTAGATCAACAACCAGGCTTATTATTGACCAAGGGACCAGCTGGAGATTCCTGATTCTTATTACAAGATACTTAATGCTGCTTCAGATAATTTCTAGTCTTAACTGTATACCCTGACCTAAAAAGTTACTATTTCCCGTATTTTACCCTCTTCCTGAAAGTCAGCTAAACACTCAAATAACGTGTCTTAGCACCTTGATAAATATAATGTTTCAGGTCATTGTTATTTTAAAATCTTTACATCCTTAAATAAGACAAAGAATGAATTGATAAAATTAGCTAATATTGAGTTCTTATTGTATGCTAGATATTGTGCTAAGTGCTTAATCCATATTACTGTACATACCTCCATCCTCTCAACAATACTATGAAGTGGATACTGCTGCTCTCGTTTAATTGTTAAGAAAATGAGACACGGAGAAGTCAGGTAATTACTCCAAGTTTACAAAGCTAGGAGTTTGGAGAGTTGAGATTTTCATCCATTCCATCTGGCTCCAGACTCCATAGCCCACTTTCTTAGTCATCACTCTAAACTTAACCTCTCTAAGTTTGTCTTCTCATCTATATTATGGGGACAATAATATCTACATCATAGGGTTGTTGCACAGATGAAATAAATTAATACACATAAGAAGTTTAGAATTTTTTTAACTTGTACTACCCAAGACCATTAGCAATAAGTAGCAGAGCTAGGATTCAAACCCAGTTTTTTGTCTCTAGGCCTCTGAACTTACCTAGCATGTGCTTAGGTGAATGTGTGTTTGTTGTATGAATAATTAAATGAGTATCATCTGTTCTGTCCCTCCCAGTGAAAGATTTTGTTAATTTGGCTAGTTATTTTGATAGCATCCAGCAGGAACTCAGTGCTTAAATGAGTGAATGATTTTTCATCCAGTAATCTCCAATAAAATATATTCTATACATTGATCACGCTCAAATTTCTGTCTCCAGCCAAGACCCCTCCCCTCAACTCCAAGCTCATGTATCCAGCAGTCTTCTCCACATCATCTCACGTACATCCCAGCTGAGCACCTGCTCTTCAACCCAGGCCTGCTCCTCCAGCAGTCATCTATACCTCAGTAAATGGCAGCTTTTATTTTCCTGTTGCTTAGGCCAACAACTTGGCTGTCATCTTTGACTCTTCTCTCATTTTCATACTGCGTGTCCAGAACGTCAGCAAATCCTCCAGAATCTGACCACCTCTCACCAACTTTACAGCTTCTGTCTTTGCAAGCCACCATCATCTCCTATGTGTACTTCTATTAATAGTTATCTGAGAGCTGTAGCAGCCAGAGGATCTATTAGGAAAAAACGATAGATCATGCCACTCTTAAGCTCAGAATTACCTAATGGCTTCCTATCACACAGTAAAAGTCTAAGTCCTCAAAATGACCTGATAGCCCTCACAACCAGTACCTTTATACCCTGTTGCTCCCCCTTACCCTTCTGACCTCATCTCCAGTGTGACAACACTGTTACTGTCTTTTCACTGAGCATATTGACACCCAATCACTTTAGAGCCTATACATTTCCTGGTTCCTCTGTGTGTGCTCCCAGTATCTGCACGACTTGTCCCCTCACCCCCGCAGGTATTTGCCCTATCTAAAATCACAGCACATCCCTACATGCACGGACTCTGTCCCCCTTCTCCGCCTTCTTTTTCCCCCACCACTTATCCATGTCTAACATATGTTTTTAGTTATTTATCATGTTTAATATGTCTCTCTACTGATGTAAGTCCTAGCTCTTAATGAGGGCGAGGATTTCATCCCTTTATTGCTGCATATCCAGAATCTAAAACTGTGCCTGGCTTATCATGAGTGCTCAATAAATATCTGCTTAAATGAAGAAAGGAAGAGAGGGAGGGAGGGAAAATAAGAAAGAATGAAGGGAAATAATTAGTTAATTATGCTAAATATTATTTTTGTTTATTTATGGGGTACATGTGATATTTTAATACAAGCATGCAGTGTGTGATGATCAAATCAGGGTACTTGGGATGGCCATCACTTCAAGCATTTATCATTTCTTTGTGTCAGGAACATTCCAATTCTACTCTTTTAGTTATTTTGAAATATACAATAAATTATTAACTATAGTTACCCTATTGTGCTACCAGACACTAGATCTTATTCCTTCTGTCTAACTGTACGTTTTGACCCATTAACCATCGCTTCTTCTTCCTCCCCTCCCCTCCCCACTCACCTTTCCTGCCTCTGATAACCATTATTTTACACTCTATCCCCATGCAGTCAATTTTTTTTTTTTTTTTTAGCTTTCACATATGAGTGAGAACATGCACTATTTAACTTTTTGTGCCTGGATTATTTCACTTAACATAATTTCCTCCATCCATCTTGCTGCAAATGACAAAATGTTATTCTTTTTTATGGCTGAATAATATTCCATTGTGTATATGTACCACATTTTCCTTATCCGTTCATCCGCTGATGGACACTTAGGTTGATTCTACATCTTGGCTATTGTGAATAGTGCCTCAATAAACAGGGGAGTGCAGATATCTTTTCAGTATACTGATTTCCTTGCTTTTGGATATATACCCAGAAGTGGGGTGGCTGGATCGTGTGGCAGTTCTAGTTGCAGTTTTTTGAGGAACCTCCAAACTGTTCTCCACAATGGCTGTGCTAATTTACATTCCCACCAACAGTGTGAGAAGGTTCCCTTTTCTCCACATCATCACCAGCATTCACTGTTGCCTGTCTTGTGTATAAAAGCCATTTTAACTGGGGTGAGATGATACCTCATTGTGGTTTTGAGTTGCATTTCTCAGATGAGAAGTGATGTTGACCATTTTTTCATATATCTCGTGGCCATTTGTATGTCTTCTTTTGAGAAATACCTATTCAGATCTTTTGCCCATTTTAATTGGATTATTTTTTTTTCATATTGAGTTGTTTCAACTAATATTTTGTTTGTAATAATGCTTTTAACCTCTTATATGACAAATCTTAAGGGCTTCTTGACATTGTGGACCTCCTCCCATTTTTTGAAATTATCTCCTCTTGACAAAAGAAATACTATTAGCTATTGAACACTTATTCTATGCAAGACCCTGTACTAAGAACTTTATGTATGCAGCAAGTGGGTGAAAGGGATGTTAACTGTGGCCCCTGAATTGTCATCTGGGACCCAGAGCTGAGAGCAGCATCTATCTCACCTTCTAAAGAGCTGAAAACAATTGTGATTAGAAAATGGAGCTTACATTCCAGTGGAGAGATACTGTTAACAAATAAATATATAAGCAAATAAACAAATATATTACATGTCAGATGGTGATAAGTGCTATAAGAGGTATTACTATCTCACTTTTGGAAATGAGAAATCTGAAGTTTAGAAAAGTTACTAAAGGTCCTCTAGCTGGAGCTGGGACTTGAAATCATTCTTTGTGACCTCCACATCCATGCATTTAAGCACTATGCACTACTTGCTGCCCCCATACCTTATCTTGTTTTGACCCTTACCTCACTGATTTTTTTAACCATTAATTGACTCCTTTTTCTCTTACCTCTCTAACCCCCTAAATATGAGTATACTGTTGAGCTTATTCTCATTTTAGGACTATATATCTTGAATCATCATCTGTGTGGATGTGTCACAAATATTTACCTCTAATCCTGACCTTTCTATTAATTCTTCATCATGCATTTTCTCTTGCCTGGTGGATGTTTTCCAAATTGATATCCCTGTCCTCTTTATGTTGTTGTACCTCTTTCATCTCAAGTGGAAGTCAAAAGCTTTTCTTAGGGACTGCTGTATCTTATTCATCCCCTTGTTTCTTTGATTGACTTGAGTCATTGTTATCATTCCGAAGACTTGGCATCTTAGTCATCATTGAGTCCTCTCTTGCCCTGTGGTCTTTCTCTACCACCCCTATGCTCTATTAATCACCAAGCCTTGTGAATTCTCATTCTTTTCTAGTATCTTTGACGTGTGTCCTTCTCATACCCACCACCGTCACCGTAGATGAGGTCTTTATCACCTCTACTAGCCTGCAGCTTCGTATTTCTGCCTTTTGTTTCTCAAGTTCATCATAGAGAAAGGTGCTGGATTGACTTTATCACAGACCACTTCAATCACGTTACTCCCTCTTCGAAAATCTTAAATCGACTCCCAGTTTGGAAGGGAGAAAGGAAGGTGGAGATGGATGGAGGAAGGGAGAGAGGGAGAGAAGGGAGGAAGGGTAAAAGCCTCCTCTGGTATTCAAGCACTTCACTATCTGGCCACAGCATAATGTCCCAGTGTTAACTTCTTGACATCCATCCTTGCATTCTCTACTATCGATTGATTATTTTCCAAACACAATTCTTAGTGTTTCTTTAGTGTTTCTTTCCCTCCCTGCCTTTTTACCTCTTACTCTTCACTTATCAGAATTGTAGTCCTTCTTTAAGATCAAATTTATCCTCTCTGTGATCTTCCTAATTTGAATGGTCTTTTCTTCTGAGCAATCTTACATCACCTGGCCTCCCACTGTTGGTATAGTGTAGGTGAGCGTAACAAAAAGTTGCTTAAATTCATCAATGTCTTTTGTCCCCAGATGGATCCAGATGGTAGTAGGTGATCTACACCTAGATGTTGAGTGATAAAACTTGTCTTACTAGGGTATTAAAGATGTAGGAGGAAGATTAGGACAGGTTTAGTGATTGTAAGAAAAACTAGTAACAGTGATCATAGTAGCCATTTCTTCTGTAGACTGATTACAAATAAATTTGACAAACTAGCATACATTATATTTCATCCAAGAGTAATATAATAATATAACATATTGAGCCCACTGTATAAACTGGCCCGCATCTATTTTCTTTACTGATAATTATTAAAAATCAAAATTTGGTAAGTAGGTTGAAATTCTGCAGAGCCATCTCAAGCTGTCACTGTTATCTTACTATCATAAAACTATATGATGAAATAATTTTAGGTCTCTTCCCTGCCTCACATGGCCACAAGTGGCAGTTCTGAATCTTCTTTTATTATTAGATAGATTCTTCTCTGGAGACGCTCATCAACACAATTCATATGTGTGTTCATTCAGGGAAATTTAGAGATACTTGAAATAAATATTTTCAGTGCTCTAATGTTCATAAATTATGAAATCTCCAGCATTAAATATGTGTAATCAGTGTTTGGAAATTACAAAGTTATAATCAGCTGGCTGCTGGCTGCTGGCAGCAAATGGATATCTTACATTGGCATGAACATAGGACTCCACAGGCTTGCACTATCTCTAGTTGTGTCTGTATTGAATGAAGTGGAAAAAAATGCAGTTGTAATATTTCCTAAACATTAGCTCAGGAATGTGGAAAAATATTCCTTTGAAATTCCTTGCAGGGGATCCAGGCAAAGAACTTTTTAAGTCATTCAATTGTCAGATATTTATTGAGCATCTCCTGTGCTCTCCGCCATGCCCTGGTGAAACCATCCCTGCCCTTACAGAGCTTTCAGGCCAGTAGGAGATTGAAAACAACTGAGTATACCATTACAATTCAGTGGGCTAAGTACTAAGTGATTGGAAAAGGAGAAATTATAGGGCTCATAAGAGAGGCTCATCTAAACACAATCTAAGAAAGCTTTCTGAATGAAAAACCTGAAGGGTGATGATATCAGTCCTATTAGCAAACATTTATTGAGCTTTTTTTTTTCTCTTTCTATCCTTCTATTCGCAAGCATTGTGCCAACTAATATATGAGATACATAACTCATAGCCTCTACCTGAAAGGCAAATACATGAGAAAGGCAGAGAAATCATAAAGAGTATTTGGGTACATGTAAGGTGATTCTAACATTTCTGACTGTATCTCTACCAACTGAGATGCAGAAATACTGAAGCAAGAACATGTTCTCTGGGAAGATGATGAGTTCAATTTTAACCACTAAACTAAGGGTTATCCAGATAGAAAATTCAAGAAAGCAGCTAAATATATGACTTTCAACCTTAGGAGAAAGATCTAGGGTGCTTCATATTCTCTGTAGCTCGAAGCATGAGAGTACTTGAAAGATACCAGGAGGCAATATAGAATGAGAAAAAGTACAAGGACATTATGCCAGGGGACATCAACAGAGCAATATGATCTAAGAGGGATGAATGAGAAGGAATGTTCAGAGAAGGAGGAAAACTAACAGATTTGACTGTCCTGAAAGCTAAACCCAGGAGAGTTTTAATAAAAAGGTAGTGGACCAACATAGAGTTCAAATAAAGAAAAGATCTTTGTCTCTCCACATCCGTATCAGTGGAGTTATAGAGACAGAAGCAGATTACAACGGGATTGAAGAATAAATGGAAGGAAGAAAGTGGGAGGAATACACTTGCAAGAAAAGCCGATAGAAAGGAAGTGCAGGAGATACTGTGGCTATTATGGAGTGATGCAGGATAAATTTTAAGAAACATTTGAACGTATTTAGGACATAGGGAAAGGAGCCATAGGCAGAGAGGTTAAAATTGAAATGAAGGGCTAAGTCGTAGGTAAAGAGTAAGAGCAAAAAGTGTAAAGAGTAGATGTAGTAAAATTCCCAAACAGATGAGTGAATAAGGTAGCTTAAACATAGGAGGCAGCAGAGTAGATTAGAAGCAGACTATGGACATGGACAAGCATAGACTGCTGGAATTCAAAGAAGTCAAGGAATTTTTCTTTTTAGGAGAAGTCAAGGAATTTTAAGATTAAGGTGCAGAATAGATTGTATGATTATTGAATTCTCTAAAAGTGATTATAAGATTTTGGATGGAGAGAGAAAGAAGGACCACAAAGAACAGAGTGCGTGATGTTGAATGAACGGAGAGGAAAACAGCCTGAGTCACCAGAGCCTGCACAAAAGGAAACAAATGGGCCTAAGAGGGGTTGCTGGGACATTGGAAGCCAAAAGGTAGCTTGACAAAATCATCTGGAGTCTAATCCTTTGAATGCTTTTGAAATATTTAATAAATAGTTTTATCATTGACAGCTAATGATACTGGAGTTTATTTAAATTTATTCCTGAAGCCAGGGAAATCATAGGCTCTTCTTTTAAAAGACCCTGATATTTAACATGAAACTATTTTTTAGAGGTCAGCCCAGTGGTTAGTCTACTTGGTATATCTGTTTCCAGTGCTACGAAAGTGTCTCTGTGGATACTTGGTAGGAGTCAGTCATATCTGTTTTATTTGAGGAGGTATGTAAAACTGGCAAAAAATACTTTTCTGTTAAGTGTTTGCTTGTCACATACCTTCCTTTAGTTTCACAGTGGAGTGAGAAAAGCCCTTGACTAGGAATCAGAAAGCTTGAATTCTGGGGCTTGCTCTTTTTTGAATAAACTGTGTGATCTTTATCAATGGGCTCAGTTTCCTGCCCTATATGATGAGAGCATTGGAACAGATGATTTTTAAAGCCTCTTCTACCCAGCCTCTTCTAAAATCATTCAGTTCTCTATATTATTTAACTGTGAGGTCAGTACAAAACACCAGCAGTTTTACCTTTAAAGGTATATTTCATCATATGCAAGATATACATTTCTGAAAAGTTAGCAGAAACCATATTTTTGTGATTTGAATTATATTTAAATGTATATTTGAGTTTATTCTTCAAAGGACCTTTACAATGAATCTTTTAAAAATAAATTACTGTTTTATAATTTTAATGATTTCTTTATAATGTATAATTTTAAATTAAACCTTCAGTTATTAAATATTTTTTAAACCACAACTTCATATATCTGTCTTTATATAGCTTTAGAAAAGATATAATAAATATGATTAAGAATAAAACAAAACCAATGATAAGTAAGAAAATAGTAAGATAGTGGCCAGGCATGGTGATTCATGCCTATAATCCTAGCACTCTGGAGGCTGAGGTAGGAGGATCACCTGAGGCCAGGAGTTCAAGACCAGCCTGAGCAAGAGTGAGATCCCATCTCTACAAAAATAGAAAAATTAGCCAGGCATGGTAGCACACACCTGTAGTCCCAGCTACTCAGGAAGCTGAGGCAGGAGGATCACTTGAGCTCAGGAGTTTGAGGTTGCAGTGAGCTGTGATGAGGCCACTGCATTCCAGCCTGGGTGACAGAGCAAGACTCTGTCTCAAAAAGAAAAAAAAAAAAATAGTAAGAAAGCAATTAATCACTTTAAATGAATTCATGACTTCAGGGTATTAACAGAACTTGTAGGTTTGATTGAAGAACCAATCATTATAGAGGAATTAGAGAGAAAGTGAGATATGTCAGAAGGCTAGATGAAGGAAAAATATTAGGAAATTTTGTACTTGTTTGACATTGTTAACAAAGATGTGATGAAGACTTGGCAAAAAATTCAAGTCTGCCTCAAATCCTGTGAGGAAGCAAATAAGATCTAAATTTTTTAAAAGTAAATTAATATTCTGATAAATTTAAATGTATACTGTAACCTCTGGAACAACCTCTAAGAAAATAACTAAATATATATGGTTTAAAAATCACTAAAGGAATTACTATGTTACACTAGAAAATATTCAGTTAATGCAAAAAAAAAGTAGTAAGGGAGGAACAGATGAATGAAAAAGACATGAAAGACATAGAAAACAAAAAGCAAAATGGCAGATGTAAATCTAGCCACATCAATAATAACATTAAATGTGAGTGGATTAAACAATCCAACTAAAAACCAGAGACTAACAGATTAAACTTAAACAACGACAACAATGTCCAACTATATGTTGTCCACATACATATGCTTTTAATTATGTGGTTTGACCCAGTTTAGGTTCAAAGATACAGATAGGTTGAAAATAAAAGGATTAAAAATAAAAGATATGCCATACAAACAGAAACCATAAAAGAGAGTGGCTACATTAATATCAGACAAAATAGACTTTTACAATAAAAAAAGTCACTAGATATAAACAGGGACATTTTAAAATGATAAAAAGATTAATCCATAGGAAGACATAACAATTATAAATGTAGGTGCACCTAACAACAAAGCTCAACATACATAAAGCGAAAACTGACAGAACTGAAAGGAGAAATATTCAGTTCTTCAATAATAATTGGAGACATCAATATCCCACTTTCAATAATGAATAGAATAACTAGACAGAAGATTAACAAGTATAGATGCTCCTTGATTTATTATAGGGTTACATCCAGACAAACCCTTCATGAGTTCAAAATATCATTAAGTCAAAAACACACTTTCAACTTGTAATATTTTCAACTTATGATGGGTTTATCAAGATGTAACCCCATCATAAATTGAGGAGCAAAATGAATGTGTATTGCTTTTACACCATTGTAAAGTCAAAACATTCTAAGTCAAGCTATCGTAAGTTGCGTACCATCTGTATCTAGAAAACTCAGACACCACTATAAAACAACCAGACCTAATACACAACTGTAGAACACTCCCTCCAACAACACCAGAATTCTTTAGAGCACATGGAACATTTTCCAGGATAAACCATATGTCAGGCCATAAAACAAGCCCTAATAAATTAGAAAGGATTGAAGTAATACAAAGAATTTTCTCTGATACAATGGAATTAAAAATCAATCTACAGGTGACACAAGAATTAGCAAATACTTTGAATGACAGGCAAGATTCATAAATGATATAGAAATCATGTCATGTGACTTGAAAAAACTGGGGCTAGTTTAGCTCACTAAAGAGACTAATTTGGATGGTAGAGATGGGAATGGGGTAGGATATAATAGTTTCCTCTAAAAAGCTTGTCGTTTATAACAGGGAGTATATTTTTATGTGCTCTTCCAAAGGACACAAGTAAGACCAATGGATGGAAGTTACAACACAAAATAAGGAAGAATATTCTAACAATACTTTTCAATAAGATATAGGCAGTATTGTCCTTCTTTCCCTCCCTACTTTCCTCCTTTGTTCGTTTCTTCTTCTTTCTTTTCTTTTCTTTTTCTTTATGGGGTCTCACTATATTGCCCAGATGGGGCATGAACTCCTGGGCTCAAGCGATCCCCCCACTTCATCCTCCGGAGTAGCTGGGACTACAGGCGCAAACCACTGTGCCAGCTCTACTTTCATATATTGTGTCCCTTAAAGTGTATTTTTAAAGTTCCATGTAGAAAAGTCAAGCAATAATTTATAATATTGTTTTAAAGAGGATTCCATTCCCAGAAAGCTAAAAAAATTATAAAATATATAATTCCCACAAAAATCTTTTCTCAAAAAGTCAAGGAGAATCCTAACAGGAACAGCTTGGAGCTAAAACTTAGAACCCGAGTCAGCCATCTCATGTCTTTCTCAACAAAATAATGCCCCGCCAACAAATTTAACAAACTTCTCAATAAATTCTTGTGCAACTTCCTTATGGTTTGGAACTTTTTCTTAACTTTATCAAACATGCCTTAATTGCCTGAATTTCTAAAGAACCATAGAGCAACTCTTTCACCTAAGTCCATGTTCCAGCCATATAAACTATGAATTATTCAAATAGCTAATTCAGATATTTAGGGATGTTAAAATAGAATCTGGAAAAAATGCAGATTTTACAGAAATTAAGGATATGATCACCAGTCCAAGGTTACCTCCAATAGGTTATCTCATAAGTTGTGAACATTGCCACTTAAAGTGATCCACTCAGAGACTGAAGAACCTTATGTGGGGGAAACTGAGGAAGTACTCACAGTGTGTACAATTTTGTATGGAGTTTCCAAAAAGATTTTAATAAGAAAAATTGTTTCATTTGCTATATGTTCCCAGAATATAAATTATACTATAGAAGTAACTTAGGCATACTCTTTTATACCCTGGAAGTCCATTTATCATATTATTTTTCCAGGAAACTAATTGATATTTTTATTTAAAAAGAAAACAGAACATGATTATATTTCAATACATAACTTGTGTACATTCAAGAAATAAAACACCACAGTAAAATAAACAAAAACATGGTATTTCATTTGCAGTGCTGGATATAATGTTAACATCCTTAATCATAAATGAGCTCTTAGAAACCAGTAACAAAGAGACCAATATTACAAGGGAAGTGAAAATAAAAGGAACAGAGGAAAATGAAGTAACACAAATGACTAACAAGGCGATAGGAAGATGATGCAGCTTAACATTAATAGATGAAGAAAGAAATTTCTTTGTAATGTTACATTATTGGTGATAAAAATACTGATATCTAATGTTTGCAAAGTTTTAGGAAGTAGGGAACACTCAAACACTGGGAAAATTTACTCCAGTTATGGGAAATTTACTCAAAATGTAGATTTTTGTGTATACTTTTACCCCAGCAGTTCCAATCCACAGCAATTATGCTAACAAAGTAGTTGGATGAATTCAAATTGATGTAAGCACGTTCACTACATAGAAAATCTGTAGCTAATATATCATCCCCCCCAAACTACTTATGTATCAATTTGTTTATTTAAAAAATAGATTAGGGAGTAGAATTAGAAAGAAAAAAAGCACAAAATTCTATGTCCTTTGAATTCTTGAAAAAGATCATTTGTTAATGATTCAGTTTTAAATTTACCCTCTGATAAGTGAAAATTATAAATATGTGCACTTCATACTTATGAAAGCACTGAGATGAAGCCTTTTTAATTCCACCATCCTGAGCCTCTTTGTGCAATGTCTCAGTCATTCCAGCTCCTGAGATTTAGCTCAACGCAACAATGAAAACAATCATCATGCCTAGTTAAAATTCACTTCAGTGACACTCTTTAGGTCACTTTGCAAAAATTAGTTTTTTTGATCTGCAAGGAGTGTCCACTGCAAAACATGTAAGTGAGGAGTCTCTGCACATTATGAAGACTATGTTTTGGTTTTGGTGAAACTGGTGATAGAAATAAAGACTAAGTTCCTTTTTGGTCATCACAATCATGCTGCCAAGGCAATGAAGAACACTTGAATGAGAACACTGCAGCAGATCATTCATTCACTAATGGCAGGTACCGTTCTTGGAATTAAAAACAAAGATGACAAAGGTGTCCCTTCTTGGAACTGTCACCTCCTATGGTTTCCAATTAAGACGTATAAATTAAGGGACTTCATAGGAAGGGGGATGGTCCTGATGATGTCATCTGTACTCAGGTTAGCTGCAAATATGTCTTTCTCTCATCCTGATCACCTCAAATTCCGTCTTCTGCCTTCTGTCCTTGGGTAATCCAATACTCTTTATTTCACAAGACTCTGCTGCACTAGTGTCTAAATCACATGCTATTCATGAGAGCATTCAAAAACCATTCATAATGGCTGTTGAGAATAAAAAGTTGGATACACCAGCCCCATGATCCCACAATGTTGATGAGCAAAGATGAAGACAGGCACCAAATTGGGTTTCTCTTTAAAATTTCTTTTGTTCTTTAAATGTTCATTTTTGAAATACCTTGTTTAAAATTTCAAATGCAGAAAGTAGAAGCAGTCCTTCTATTCTCATTTCTCTATATAGGACTGCTAAAATTTTGACATGTTCTTCCAGACAGTTTTCTTTTCATACAAATCATATATTCATTCTAGATTTTGTCATGTAGCAATATAAAAATATGTACATATACAGACTTTTAATTTTTACTCATGTGTTAAAAAATTTCAAACAGAATGTTAAAATAATCACCATTACAAAATAATCACCTTTGTAAATAGGCAATTAGCTGATGTTTATAGAAAAATGACAATTTTGAATATCAATTTAAAAGACTATGAAACACTTCCATAGCAGAATATTTTTTCAGTATTTGAATTACATTCATGTTGCACTAATTGATATCCTTAGAGTGCTAGCATCCAGATTGTCTGGTTTACCTGTAAGAGAATAATTTGCATATCAGCAAGATCTGTATAAATCTGGGTACAGTATCTTCCATTTATTTCTATTTTATAACTATGACCCATCAATCTAGATAGTACTCTGAGGTACACACATGAGGAAGATACGGTATATTATCTCTTTTAATGATCGGCAAAATGAGAAGTCTAAAATCTTAGAGGTATCTGGGAGTCTTCAGATTATCTATTTATAATATTTTCTTATATATATAACCAAATATTTGTATGCCTTTCCATTAATTTTCTACCAAATATTTAAAGAGAGGTCTATTTATAATAAAATCCACTAGAAATGAATATTTATGTTTATGGCTTACTAAACTTTCTTTGTAAGACTGGCTATTATTTTTTACCTTGAATGTGTTGGGTTTTTGGTTTTTTTTGGTACTTTTTCCCAAACACAGTTGGTATCATACAAGCAAAGTTATTTAATGATTTATAATATTGGAGATCAATTTTGATTTATACAAAAGCTCTGTTCTTTAAAGGTCATATAAATCAAATTTCTTAAAGGAAAAACATTTGAGATACTTAATAGATAGTTTCCTAGGCATGAAGAATTACTTGCTTATAAGGATATTTTACTATTTATGTATGAGTTAGATACTTACCCTGTAACATCTGTCTTCTAAAGAAAGTCCTCCCTGGGTTGAAACATTTCATTTCTACTCTTGTCTTTTATGTGTGCAGTAAGAATTACCAACATATCTTTCATGGAATGTGGCACATAATTGATAATTACTGTTCTGTTTCTTCCTCCCCAGGCAAGTGGGTTCCTATCTAGTACCTAGAGCAAGGGGGCCAAAGGCAGGAATCCTCTGGTATTGATGCCTAGTGGAGTAAGCCACAGGGACACATAGCTACTATACCACATGAAGACATCACTATTTATTTTAGAGATGGTTATGGCAATATTAGATGAAGAAACACTTTTCTTAAAGCACTAGAAGAGTGGGGATTACACTTAACATTTTATAAAAATCTTCATCAGGATAATTTGAAGAGAAGATGCTCAAAAACAAAGTACCCCAATCTCTTTAGTAAATTGTACTTTCTCCTTGACTATTTAACTAATGCAAATGGACCCCGGAAATATTTTTGCTCCTATCAGAATCTTCATAAGAAAATGTATATTTAAAAATACTAAAATCATATTTTTCAATCACCTACATTAAATGTTTAGTTCATGGTTGTAGTTTAAATGATATCTGTCTTTCCCCAATGGAAATATAGTGTACTAAATGCTCCATTAATTTTTTTCTCCTAATACCTTATAGTCGTCCATACCTGGTACAAGCCACATATACTTTTCTGATATTACTGATAAGTTGTTCATGACATTTTGGTTGAGATTTGTGTGGTAGTGTTGTTTAAATAAAGAGTATTTAGTGGAATTTGTGTGACCACACCAGGCAATTGAAGAGTAGGTATTATTCCTGGCCTTGGATCTGTAACCCAAGTTAATCATAATCACTTATAGAAGAAAACAGTTTTGCCATAGCAAGCAGTTTTGGGTTTTCTTTTTCCAAATGAGAGAAAATTGACGTAATACTCTTTACATTGCTTTTTACAGAAAAGCATAAGATCTGTTTACCTGGTTGAAATTCAAATTGTTTTATTATGGTGTCAATTCTTTGGTTTTGGCAGCACTTCTAAAGTGTCTATTCACAAAAAGACTCCCATAGTGAATGAATGCTAGTGTTGACACCACCTAACAAGCAGGGATTATGTGTTTACAGAAGAAGTAATATGATAGGTCAAGTATAAGAGGCACTTCTCAAGAGCACTTCAGCACATAATGAGCGACTGACGAGAAAGTGCGGAGCTGCCACTCTGTGGCTTCCAGTCTGTGTTGATGCCTGCCTCTCCTCTCCAAAGCTCTCTTGATCATGTTCAGCTGCTCTGTTCTCATGTGGGGAATAATAGTAGAGTAAAGCTGCTTTTCTGTCTCATTTTTCTTGCTAATTTACACATTCAAGCCATTTTTTGTTTGCTACCCTTATTTGCTATTCCCTTTTGTCAAGGCACTGTTCTCTTTTTTGCCTCAGGCCTAAGAACTAATTTGAGCTTCTATAATTACTTCATGTTTTACACCTGTCTGCATATCATGCACCCCCTTGTCTCTGTACTTAAGCTGTATATTTCCTTGCAGAAAAGCTAGTTTTCATATACAAGGGCTCCTAAGTTTCTCCCCTCAGACTTCCTACGGAAGAAACACAATTAAACTGTTGCGATATCCTCAGCAATGCGGCTGACCTTTGCAGTTCATGAAGGACAAATGAACGCTGTCTGCTCAGACAGTTTGTGTTAAGACATTGTTGGGCAGAGAGCCTGAGCTTTGTTCCTCGTGAATGAAGCAATGGTTGTAGTCATTTTAAAATCATTAAGACTCTGAATGCACAGTCCCATTCTACAGTGTTTGCTCTACAGCTGCTCTTCTGCTTTAATAGCAGCTTATTAAATTTGGGTCAAGCGTACTCTGAAGAGTATCACAATGAAGAAACTGTTCTAAAAGTTACCTGTTTAAAAAAGGCAATTGATTAGATTTTTAACTTAAGTGACAGCTGCAATTCATTGCCTATTCTTTGTGATGTCCTGCAGCCCGAGCAGCCTTTTGTAATTTGGGCTTCATTTTGTAAGAGCTTTCCTGAATAATCTAGGGTTGCTTTCCACTTGGAGCCTGCTTCAATCCAATTAGAAGTTTAACAAGGGTCAAATTAAGGAGACTTTACACTTCATGTTTGCATCATTAGCCGTAAGACTGTTATGTGAGTGCATGACTGTGTGTCAGGGAAGAGGGGGAAAGGCTGCAGGA
This sequence comes from Daubentonia madagascariensis, assembly GCA_023783475.1. Classification (NCBI taxonomy): domain Eukaryota; kingdom Metazoa; phylum Chordata; class Mammalia; order Primates; family Daubentoniidae; genus Daubentonia; species Daubentonia madagascariensis. The sequence continues at coordinate 8,163,322 of JAKFHU010002220.1, forward strand.
TGGGACAGACACAAAGCTGTCATCCACCATGTGGTGTGCCCCTTCACTGCGGAGGCTCAGCAGGCTAGCAACAACATTTCCAGTTGTCTTTTGGGGTGGTTGCCTTGTCAAATCAGCTGGTATACAGTTGTTTGGAGGTTACAGGTGCTAGCTGGGGCTGATAAAGAAAAGTGTGTTTTTTGCCTACTCTTTTCTCTTCTGGTAGCCTATAGTGATTGGACAAACGACTGGGAAGACATGAAGTTGAAACCTCTTGAGCATTCATTATTTTTGATGAGATGACAAGTATCTAGGTTCATGTTCTCACTCCTTGTGCTCTTTCCTGCTTCTTTTTTTTTAACATAATTGTTTATTCTGTAAAATATTATCATAGGAAGGGGAAACTAATTTTTTAGGGGAAAAGTGTGTTAGAGACCTTGCAAAGACCAGTTACCTGCCATTCAAGAAAACAAAGAGTCCGTGATAGTATTTTCAGAATTGCATTACTTAGAATAGCATTTTGTTTCATTTTATACAGACCATCAAGTTATATTTATATTTGTTAATATGCTTTAGATATATTATGCCACTGTTTAAAGAAAACGACCTGTGTCCATAAAGAAAAGATGACAAAGTTCTGCTAATCAGCACTTCCATGCGTGGGATAGTGCTAGAGAACTGCTGCTGTGCCCCTTGAGCAAAGCTTTGTGCTGCTACGTACAAAGTAAAGATTTATCTAAAAATAACACTTTCATTGTTCCTTTCTTACCTCCTCAACCCATTAATAGGTACTTTAGTATCATGAGAGTTTTCATAGTTTAATCCCCTCTCAAAAGCTTTTCAGAATAAAAGCTCTAAATGGTCCTCAGTATTAATTTGATGTGACTTCTGTACAATATGGTTTAAAACTCTCAGAAGCACATTTTTACCGCTTACCCTTTTTCATCAGAGCAACGTGTGGAAGCTAAATGTTTGGTGGAGTCTCTAATATAAGCCATTTTTGGTGCTTTCTAATAACACAGATTTCCAATTTTAAAAATTACTGTCACTGTGATATAACTGTTAATCTTCACGAATATTATTTTGGGTTCTCCATTTTTTTAAATGTAAATGTCTTCTTAATATTGACATTTTTCAAAGCTGTATTTTTAGTCTCTGATTTGTTAAGAATTAAGAGCCAGTAATAAAGTCAACCTGGTAAATACTAATCAGGCTTGGTTATATGCACTCAGTTACATCTTTGTTTATGTTTAGACTACTGTGGCTTCGAACACAAGAGCTTCCAGCACTAATAACTCACTTCGCCTTTTTCATGTGCTTTGCTGCTTTTGAATACACATCTGTCTTTTAAAAAAATTAACATATAGTAAATGTAATTCCTGCTTTCTACAAATCATTTAATACTGAACCTATACATTCCATGCCAAGTTCCATTTCCTCAACTTATCATACAACTAGAAAGCCTTCAGTATGAGGGGAGAAAAACCCTGATTACTTCTTTTAAATTTCAGATTTCTTCTCTGAATTTTAATGTTCACGTTTGCCAAGGGGATGTGTGTGTGTGTGTATACACGTGTGAACATCTTTCCACAGTGAAAAAGGCATTCATTTATTTTAAAAAATATTTTTGATGCACCTGCTAGTGCTAGAGACCGAGCCAGTGAAACAGTAGAGAGATTGTTCCTCTCTACTATTCAAACAATACTGCCCTGCCTTCTGGAGCTTCAGTGGAATAGGGAGACAGGCAGAAATCAAATAAGCACACAAATCAATGTAAACTTACAACTGTGAATGTGCTCTTATTGGGGAATGTGATCTGGTCAGCAAGTTCAGGGATGGTTTCCTGAGCAAGTGACTTTGGGCTGACCTGCTGAAGACTCATCTTGCTATAAAAAATTTCATATTTATTTTCTTTCTAAGAAACTGAAAACATTTCACATATGCTTTGGGTTCACCATTTACAAACATAATGATACCTTGTGCTGATAACATATTAAGTAAGAGAACATGTAGAAAAAGGCATATGGAAAGAGATATAAATAATTACAATTTCACAGGAAAGTTTCAGGCTTAGTTTTAGGGTAGGTTCGTAGAGAGGAAATAAGCAAGTGACCTTTAAAACTTTTTTTTCTCGGTTACATTTCCTCTGGGTTTTTTCTTGTCTTCCTCCCACAAAGTTTATTCTGTGATTTATCTGCTTACCATGTGGAAGCGGACTGGAATCTTCCAGTGTTGAATCAACAGTGTGCTGGAACCAGCTCCTCTGGGGGCTTGTGAGAGCTGCATATTTAGTGACATTACCTGGTAGCCTGAAATCCAACATGGAGGGAGGATTTATACAACAGAAATTGGTAAACTCCACAAATTAGCCTTGCCAGCCCTCTCCACCACCACCAACTAACTGGTTTATCAACACCCTCTTGGTTATATCTGATACAGTACATGGGATTTGGGCCTACAGATGGATTTGGAAAAAAAGTCTCTAAGCTCTCACAGATTTCCTCCATTGCTCTATGGGAGCTGGGAATGGAAATTAGAAAACATAAAATAAAGTTTGGTGCTATTCTTCTGTTAATTATTTTAAATTTTATGAGCAAATAAAACAGTTAAAGTTTGGTGTTTCTCAGTGTATAAAGATTTAACTAATGACATCATTTACCTTTTAAGATAATAATAACTCTTCCTCATGGATTAAATGATGACTGTCTTTTGTAAATGATTGTCTTTTGCATGGAAATGTTTACTAGTTTACAATGTAATCACAGACAATATAAATCTGAAGGTACATTTTTAGACTACACACTAATGACCTTTATCAATCAGTCTTTATTTTGTTTCTTATAATGAGTCAAATTTTTGTTTATTCATATATTGTTTTTTCTGAATATAAAAGTAATACTTGTTAAATATCAAAATTTAGCCAATATACAATGGTACAAAAAACAAAATTAAAATTATGCATAATCTAACAACCCAGAGATAAAAATTAACATTTATAATACCATACTTTTTGATCTATTTATCCACATGTAGGCAGACATATTTTTATAGATCATAGTACATGGATTATTTTGTAACCTTTTTCACACAACAATATAGTACAGGCATATTTCTATATCAATAATTATTAATCTATATAATTATTTTTAATGGCTATATAATATTTCATTGTATGAATACAATATAATAACCAATCACCTATAGGTAAACATTTTTTTACATTTTTTTTCTATTTTAAATAATGTATAATTTTTTAAATACCCTTTTATATACTTGTTCACCTATTTCCTTAGGATATATTTCTAAGGTAGAATTGCTGGTATTGAGAATTTATGGTTTATTTTGGTTTTGAGGCTTTTATACAAATTGCTTTCCAAATTTCCCTCCAGAAATTTTATACCAGGATATAAAGTAGCATTAAGACTATTTATGCCACTGCTTCTTTGTCAACATGGGTATTATCATTCTTATTTATTTTTGTTAAGCTGATTAACTGATAATCAAAACAGTTTTAATGAGTATAATTAAAAATCTTTATTTCTTCTTACTTTATAGCTTGTAAGCTTAAAATTGTCTTAGTACAGTAAAATGTTAGTGTGGTGTTGTCCGATTTTGATTATTCCCTCAGAGAAAGGAACAAGAACTGATTTGGAATGTGCAAAATTTGAGTAAAGGAATGTGAATACGGTTTTAGGTTAAAGAGCTGGTAAGGTGTAGGTTATAACTACACTATCTAGGAAAAGAGCAACCAATACGAATATTCATTTGCAGTTGGATATGGGATATTTCACATTCTTTATATCCAATCATGAATGAATATTTGTTGTAGAAGAAACATTTTGGATTATGAAGTCAGAGTGTGGCACATCCCTACTATAGAATGTTCCCAGCTAATTGAAGTTAAAAACAACAAAACAACCAAAAACACTGTGTAATCCAAGCAAAGCATATCTGGAGCAAATTTTGGCCTAAAGCCTGCCACCTCACACAAAAGGCACTGCGGCTTTCTTCCTGAGTAAAGTAATACACATCTTACCAGTTCTTAATTAAAACTGTTCCCCTTCCTTTCCCTGAAACTTCGTAAAGCTTCAGATACATACACATACACAAACACACACACACACACACACACACTTTTCCCCCTAAATATAACTATTCCAGAAATATTTGTCTAATGTTGCTGGAGCTGAATAACACCTAGCCCTTTAGACTGAGCATGGTTCTGACCGCTTGCTGGTCTCTCATACCCATCCCCACTTTACTCATTGACTTTGCCTCACTTTAATCTGCAATTGCTAATTTTGAGTATGTAAAGAAAAAAGATAAAAATATTTTCATTGATATTTTTTGTTTTTAAATGAGATGCTTCTTATTTTTTAGTACTAAATACAAATTTTACTGTCATCAGAATATCATTTTTATCTCAGTAAATTACTGGCTTACATTAATTTACTTTTTTAAAGTAAATCATATAAAGTAAATATATATATATTATTTTAAACAATGCTGGCAGAAATAAGAATTCAAAACATTTGTAAAAGTTATTTCCACAAAGAGACTATGCCATCACCGCACATAGAAGTTTATATTTATGTACACTACATGGAAAAATGAGGAGTTGAAGGGTAAATAATAAAACTGGAGTGTTTAAACAGTTGAAACTAAGTGATTTTACTTCCAGTTCAGAATTCTTATTTATATTTCTCACTTCCAATTCTCAAACTCCAGAATAGGTTGTTTTGGTATAATTAAAATTTTAGATTAACTGCAGAGCATACGTAGTGAGCTAGTCTTTAACCACCAGAGGTCAAAGGCCAAATTTCTGCCACTGAATATAGTTAGCTATTTCTCAGTCTGAACTCAGATCCTCTGTATCTATTATCAACTAAATTTTTAAAATGCCAGTTACACCTAAATGTTTAGATTCATATGGACATGGTAAGCATGATTCCAAATACGTGTATATGTTTTACTTAGATGCTAATCTTTTTGACTTAAATTTAATTCAAATTTAAATAACTAATAAGTTTAAGAAATCAAATTCCTGTAATGATTTAACACCAGATCCGTATTAACTCATCAAATTCTCTTATATTTCTAATTTCATCTATTAAATTTATGTCTGATTTATTATTATTTATGGCAGTTGTTTAAATGCTTAGAAAGATTTTTGTTAGATTTGTAAGTCTGCCTTATGTTTTTGAAGTGGTTGAGAAATAAAATATATTAATTTAGCAAGAATAATTTGAAATTCTTGTGGAGAACTATGATATCAAGATACTACAGTTAAAACAACCCAGGTTTCAGAGTTAGCCAAACTTGGATATAAAGCCACTTAACTTTTTGGATTTCCAGTTTCCTTGTCCAAAAACCAGGACCATTAAGACCTCTACTCATTAGGACCTCATCGGACCTTTGGAAGGTTTAAGTAATATGTGAGGACTAGGAAATGCCTAGGACCCAATAACCTTTAGTGTTCTGCCCCTCACTCCCTCATTCCCTGCAGCACAGTCAAGAGATCAATCCTGGGTAGATCACCTCATAAATTTTTAGAGTTAGAACTTGTGATAAATTATTTCATTCCAATTCTTCAATATAAATAAGGCCCCACAATGATTTGTTGCAAGTCATACAACTAGTTAGAAGAGCAGCCTAGCTCTTTTGATTCCTAGGTCAGTGTTCGTAACTCCAAACCATTTGTCAAATTATGAAGCCACTGCCATAGAGTTAGAAGGAACTTTGTAAGTCATCTTGTCTAATTGCATATAGCAGGACTTCTTTCCTGAACATCCCTTTTAATATCCATCCATCCATTTTGAATGTTTATAGCAATAAGGATCTTCTAGCACTTTTTCCCCCTTAGAGCTATCTCCAGTGACTTCTTCCTTTCTCTCTTAAATCCACTCAGTTTAGGCTCTGCTTCCAACGCTTCTCTGAAAATGCTTTTGTCAGGGTCATCAGTGACCTCCATTTTGCTAAGTCTGCAGGCCAGTCTCCGTTCTGTTTGCATCATTTATCACAGCCTCATCCTGAGTCCCTGCCTGGTCTCCCTCACGGTGCACCATACTCCACCTGTCTCCCTCACTTCTCCTTTTCTCTTTCCTTTGCCAAATCCCCCTCTTTTCCCGAACCACCTAATGTTAGAATGCCCCAAAGATCTGTTCTTGGACCTTTTTTTCTTTTTACAATCATTCCTTTGGTAATCTCATTCAGTCTCATGGCTTTAAATATCATCTATGTACTGAAAACTCCAAAATTTGTATTTCTAGCCTGAATCTCTTTCTTAAACTTCAGGCTCTTAATGTTCAAATGCCCACCTGGCATTTCTGCTTGAGTGTCTAATAGATAAATCAAACTTACCGTGTCCAATTCTGAACTCCTATTTTCCTTTCCTTCTGCCCTCCCCAACCACCCCCACCTCAGAAATTACACAGCCTTTCTTATCAAAGTTTCTTGCAACTCCATCAATCCAATTTTTAACACCAAAACCTTGGACTTTTCCTTGACTCCTCTCTTTCTGTTGTAACTCATGCCTTTGTCTCATAGCAAATCATATCATCTCTACTTCAAAACATATCCAGAATTTTACCACTTCTTACTATTTCCACAGATACCACATGGGCCAGCCTCTTTTGGGTATTCTTTAATTTTAAATGCATCTCTCACAGTGTAATACTCAGAAATAGCCTGATTTAACATACTACAATAGAATTGCTATATCCTTTTTCCATCGTAATAATTCATCCTAAGATTGCAAGGATAATTTCAGTAGTTATATTACAGTGTTAAGTAGAGTCAACTAAAACTCCAATATCTCTTTTTATATTAATTGTTGCCAGATAGGTATGCCCATCTGAAATAACTAAGTGACCATCGCTTGTCGAGCACCTACATACAAAACTTTGTTTCACTATTACCACAACCCTTAAAGATAGGTATTATGATCTCAATTGGTAGATGAGAAAATAGAGGCTCAGAAAAGTTAAGTAATTTGCTCAAGATCACAGAGCTAAAAATTAGGAGAAGTGACAGTAGAATTCAGACCCGTCTAACTTTAAAGCCCATCCTTGCTCCACTACCTGTGAAAGCCTGGAGATGAGAAAAAACATGATACATTCAAGAATTTGGAAGATGTTCAGTATATTGGGAGGGTGTAAGGGGTAGGATGCTGTCAAGATTCAGACTAAAGAGGGTAGTGCCCAGTTTCGAGGGAGATTATAAACCGTATTGGAGGAGTTTACATTTTACTCCCAAGCATTGGGAAGAGGAAGCTGTTAAAGTATTTCAAGCAGATTTACTATTCTAATTAATGATTATCCTGGCTTTAGTAAGAAGAACAAATTGGATGACAACAATGCTGAAAGAGTTTTTGGTGGATGGATTTGGTAGATTTCAGGAGTAAAGTGGATAGAACTTGGGAACTGATTGGATGTGGGAGGTGAGAGAGAGGATGACTCCCAGGTTTCTGGCCAGGTGGTCTGTGACATTCTCTGAGAGTGAGCATTGGAGGAAACTAAAGTTGGGATGGGTCTAGAGCAGCAGTCCCCAACCTTTTTGGCACCAGGGACCCTTTTTCATGGAAGACAATTTTTCCACAATCATTGGGGCGGGGGATGGTTTCGGGATGACTCAAGCGCATTACATTTATTGTGTACTTTATTTCTATTATTATTACATTGTAATACATGATGAATAATTATACAACTCACCATAGGTTGGGGACCCCTGGTCTAGAGGATGCAAGAACTTTACTTTTAGAAAAGGTACATGGCACATTTAAGTAGGAATGCTGAAAGGACATTTGAATATATGGCTCTAGGCTCAGGGGAGTGGAGGTCTCAGCTGCAGGTAAATCTGTGAGACATCAGAACATGGTCATAACTAAAGAAATGGAACTGGATGAGCTGGATGGAGAATTGTTTTGAGAGGCCCTAGCTAAATTAGAGTTCTACTGCCAGAGCAGCTAGCAACCTTTCCCTAATGGGAAACGAAGGGGAGCTGAGTGTGGGTGCTTATAGTGTGCCTTTCATTGCGTACTTCTTTTACCTAGCAGACAGCCTAATGCCTAGTCATCTGACCCACCACCAGGGAGTCCTCACAAGGGAAACTGTTTATACTGGCACATGCCCTTATGGCTCTTGTGTGACCCATGTCCAGTTTATATCTGCCTGACCATCGTTCTGGGACTGGGAGCACAACTTTGAATTCTTCCTGGCATCCTAGGGAAAACCCAGCCTGGGGTAGCCCATGATTCTTCGGATGGAAGACACAAATTCAGTACACCACCACAATAGGACATAAATTCAGGGATTTATTACTTACGGATTCCGGGGCAGAGAGGGCAGAAGGAGTCAGGAGGGCAGTCCTCTGTCCCTGAGTCACATGAGGCAGCAATAAAGAGTCAGGCGCGAGGGAGAGAGAGAGAGACAGACAGACAGACAGACAGAATGGCAGCTCAGAGTATATATAAGGGAATAGGGGGTTACTTTAAGTTCGTGGGCAGATGCCTGAATGGTCCTTTCAGAGGAAATGGTGGGAAACCTGGGAGCCCAGGCTGCTGGGCCAGAGAAGGGCCTGTAAGTTCTTGTGTTTGGCCGCCAGCATGCGCCGTTTGGGTGTGGTGTTCTACCTCAAATGCTTTTGCCATCTCATCCCCCGTTACGAGGATGGCCAATCCTTTAAAGACAGAAAAGGAAAGAGGTGTTTGCAAAGGGCATCCAAGGGATGACTAGAGAGCTAGTGGAAAAAAATCAGGAGAGTGGTAGCGGAAGTCAAGAAAAGAGTTTCAAGAAGGATGACGGGCCAAAAGTGCCAAATCTGAAGGGGTCAGCTAGATAGGGACTGAAAAGGTTCATTGCATTTAATGAGGCGATAATCAGTCACTACTGGAAGAGTTTTCAGCAGACTGTTGAGGGCTTCGTGACATTGTGTATTTTTTTTTCAAGCTAAAGAGAAGACTTCATTCAAATTTATTAAATTCCATCTTGAAGACTTCAAACTACCTTCTATCTCATGATTTTGGATGTCAAAAGATCTGACCTGAATATGGAATTCTGTTCCCTTTTAGCCACTCAAATATTTATTATTTATTCTAAGCATACTTTTGAAAACATTTAAAGTGAGTTTGTACCAGAAGTGACTACAGAGTTTCTATGTAGAGATTAAGATTGCAAAGTCAAAGAGGAGTTGAAAGAGCAACCCGTGAGACTTGTCTTGAAGCTGTATGTTTCCATCCCCTATGTTACAGATCACTAAGGTAGTGATGTGTTCTAGAGTGGTTTTTATTCGCAAAATAAATAAGTCTAAGGAAGTACACGTGCAGCCTTACACAACCACTCCTTCTCCTGTCGTGTTTGACATGATTATGAATTTATGTAGCACCTATGACATGCAAATAATATAAATACTTCAGTGTCCATTTCATATGCTTATTTTTTCAATTTTGTTGTCCCTGCCTATCCAGGTAGAAGTCATCCACCTCGGAGTGTAAACATTAACACTGAGGGCCTGCCATGTGCCGGCCCCTACACCGGTGTGTGTGGGGATGATGTTTAGCCAGTGCTCATACTGAGTTTTGTACAGTGTCACATGTGACTGTTCTTTGATGCTGAGAAAAAGAAACTAATAAAAATGAAGGAGGCAATACAAAAGAGGGAAGAAGGAAGCATTCACTGAGCATCTACTAGGTGCCAAACATTATGCTAGAAACTTCCATGTATAGTATCTCATCTAGTCCTTACAAGTTTGTTAGCCACTCATTTTACAGTTGGGAAAACTGGGACTTGAGAAGTTCTGGTAAGATTAGTAACTTACCTAAAAGGTATAGAATAAATAAGAAAGAAAGCTGAGGTTCTAGCCCTTGAGGCCTTGCCACCACACATTATGCCATCTTCTGGGAAATTGTTTTTCCTCATTTTTATATCTCAGTCCCATTATGACTTCTTAATGGATTTTCACATAACATAGTAATAAGTGAAAACAGGAAAATAATAAAATACAATGGATTATATATGCACAGTTCAATTTTGCTATTGAAAGAAATGTGTATTTCTTTTAAAATAATTGTGGTCCATTTAAATATCAGCAATCCCACGTAAATACTCAAAAGCTTTATGCGTCTCTGAAAGTCATTGGTAATTTTGAGATTTATTTATTTATGCAGTCAACCTACAATTGTCAATGAGTACAGTATGGAGGGCACCTATGCTATTTTTTGCCTAAAATGACTAGAATTTAAAGAATTTTTAACCACATAGGACTTTTAAAATATTGTACTTATTGATGATTATCAAGATATAAGATATCTCTAATTATGTCTCAGGAGGACACTTAAATACTTTAAGTTGACTTAAACCTACAATGAAATTAATAGGTTTAAGTAAATAAGTACAGAGCCTATTTACAGATTTTATGAGCAAGAAGCATATTTGACAATGAAAGAAAAAATAGTTAATCAGTTAGCATAATAATTATTGGGGGTGTTATCCATGCATCCGGAATCTTTAAACCCTCATCAGACATTGATTGCAATGTCTATATTTATAATATTCTAGTGCAATTGAATATCTCTCTATACGTGCACTTGGCAATGGTAGTCAACTACGTTGTCATTAGTAAGGCAACATTAAAGTGTATCATACTGCCTATTTTAATACACTCTTGAAAGAAGTTATATCATTTTTTAATTTTTTAACTTCTACAAAGTGATACTCTTTAGGTTATCCCATATCTTGCTATTTGAAATATATGAAAAGTTATATATTACGTATTGTTAATATAGCAGTCACCTCATTTAGTTGTCTGAGAGTACTGTTTGCCAATAATTACTCTAGGAGGGTGACTAAAAAGTATAGTTTGAAATGGCATCATGAATCCCTTTATGGAATGTTTTTTTAATGCCTAATGTAGACATTTTGATATTTATAATTGCCTCTACTTTGTTTGTTTGAAGAATTTTATGGCTATTAGCTATGGAGTGAAAATTTGGAGATAGATTTCCTATCATCCTATGCATTAGAGAGGACTCAGACTTGTTTTCCCAAACAAATCTTAGCCCTGCTTCTGGTTGCCCATAGCAGAAATGGAATCATCTTCTGTTCAGGAAGGCATTTGAAAAAACCTCAATTTCCAAAAAAGCTTGTCAAACTCACCTTTGTCTTGAACTCTCATGAAAGCTCATGGTTTTGCTTTTAATTTCTAACACACATTGGTTGCACTGCAGATACATGACAGGAAGTAAAATCTTAAACACACAGCTTCCCAGTATCAAATAAGTTCTTGCCTGAATGAAACAGTATTTATAGAGGATCATCTGAAAGTTGAGGAGTCTGTTTGTTCCTATATATTCCTAAATAGTCTCTATTCCTGGATCAAACCTGATTAGCAGAAACTATGAATCTGGACCATCATGTTGACCCCTGTTCTGGTTCAGTTTCTTGGTTACACAGAATAGGCCTTAGTCAAGTTACCTCAAGAAATAGAGGCTTTATTGTAAGGACATAGGTATATATGGTCTGGAATTTAAAAACTAAATTACTGAATCCACCCTAGGGACCACCTGCCCTCTCTGTCCCTCTTTCATAAAACTCTCAGTCTGCTCATCTCTGATGCTATTTTCTTCTCTCTCAGCAGATGAGCTTCCTGTACTTATTCATAGCTTCGTTTCCCTCGTATTTTCAGTTTACTGGAGTCCTGTCTTGGCTCCCCTGGCCTCTCACTACATCGTAACATTTCAGCTTCAGTTCCTACTGCCAACTACCCAGTTCTTTTTGCATTTCCTATTTCCAGTTCTCTACAGAAAGAATCTGACTCACTCAGCTCTACTCTTGAGCCAGGCCAAACCACAAACGTCTGGACTGATCCAGCCTAGAGGAGGTACCTCGTGGTCCTCACAGGTTGGCCCCCTTCCACAAAAAGTGTGGATAAGCCCATTTCTGTCAGAAGGCAGGCGAGGGCTCTCTTGTACTACCTCTCTGTGGGATTGATTTTTCTAAGTTGTGCTTTGGGAAATACTATTATATTTAATATAGAAGCCTTGAAACTCAGTGTAACGATATTGTTGAAGACATTATTCATTACACTATGCAGTGCCCTTTTTTGAAAACCCTTGGCATAAATATATTTCTAGTTTTAGTATTAGGAATAATTGTGTGATTATTCCTGGACTGGTTTGTTTTTGTCTTATTAACTTCGTGGTAAAATTATTTCTTCTTTTTCAACATTGCCTGTTGGGAGTTCACAAATTTGTGGCCCAAACACAAGAAGTTTAAATGACTCTATGGTACGCTTTTTTATTTTTATTATCAACCTTACGCCTGGATTCATTTTCTTTTGACCTTGTTTTTTCATGTATTTCTAATTTGAGTGATATTTTGTATATTCCTGTAAGTCACTTTACGTCTTTTCAGAAGCAAGGTATATATATAAATTATATGTATGATAACACATTCAGGGACATGTTAAAGGTTCTAGCTAGTTTTTAGTTAAATGTGAGCTAATTTTAAAGAAACGGACAAGTAATTTGAAAATATGTATGTTACATTTTTCTAAATTTATGTAATTTGAAATCATCCAGCTCCTTTCTTAAAACATAAAAATCCCATTGGGCTTAGAAATATATTTCAAAATAAAGTTTGAGATTAGAAAAGATTTTATTTCACATTAATCAGTTTTTGACATAACTATTTATAACATTTTCTTGTCATGGAGAAGGTAAATGTGTAATAAAATTAATATACATTTTAAATTGTTTTCGAATAAACTATATTTCTAACCAGCAGCCTCTACCCATCTAACAATAACATGCTCCTAAAATTATTTATTTATTTTTTCCCCCGACTCTACTTCTTGGCTATTCCTTTAAAAAAAAGAAAGAAACTGACATCAATTTTATATAAAAGAAGCCCTTGAGGTGGAAAGTTAGCAAAGGCTGCATGGGTTTATAGCAGACAAAATGTCGCTTACATTTTGCTGCTCAGTAGTTTGATATACTCATTTGCTGATGTGAAATGACGAGGGCTTACAAAACAGGGTTTTGTTTTTTAGCTGCCTGTAGACCTAGTGGGGCCTAACAGAACCCAGTCAGCAGGTCATTAACTCTGGAGAAAACAGCTTGCATTAATATGCTCTAATCCGGTATAATTAGTCAAATTACTGCACGCCGACCAGCTTGTCATGTGTTGTCAGACTTGGCATGCACGCTGGGTTGCCTGGGTCCCTCTGGAATGCCACCCTCAATCAGGGAAAACTGCTCATTTGTAGTGGTCTTGACCTCTTGATGGAAAAGCCTACTAAAACATTGGTCATAAAGGAACTTTTAGCAATTCTTTGAGTTAAAATATTTTTTCACCAAAAATAATTCAGTTTTTTGGTGATTGAAAGGAATCTTTTAATTTCTACTGTTTTCTGTATCTATGTAACACTCCAAGAGAAATTAACATTAGTGTGAACAAAAAACAGATCTAAAATAATTGCCAGTTGATCATCTATTGCTCCAGTATATGGAAGTGTGTGTTTGTAAGTGTTTATGTATGTGTGGGTCTTTTTCCAGAAGGGAAAGAGGTTATTAGACTCTAAAAGGGCCACATTAGCATAAATTTACAAGAGCTCTTGTTCTGGAGGCATGATAAAAACCTGTGTTACCTTTGCATTAACACTGAATTGCTTGTTGTGCTTTTGGCAATGACAGATAAGTCAGTGTAATTCCCCATTGCTACAGAAATGATGCTCCAGATTCCAAACGCATCCTGAAGATGTCACTGACAATAATCTTCAAAGAACGGCCAGTGAAAGTGGGCTGTATGTTTGTAGGATGATATACTGCAAATGACAGGAAGAATTATGTGAGTGAAGACGAATCTGTAACATATTATTAAGCAATTTCACGAGAATAACAGGGATAAAAGGATAATGGATGAGGGTGTCATTATTACCTTCATGTAGAGGGAAAGCCAAAGCAAAGGTAGAGAGACAAGATTAATTGGGGAAGGGTGAAGCATTCATTGCTCATCAGCTCTTTTGTACTCTTTGCTCCTGAAATTCCAAACTAGGGGGGAAAAAGGTGGTCAGAGCTGCATTTTAATGCATCTGGCAAAGAGTCGAAAACTGACAAGGCACTTTTTAGTCACCTCCCTTTTTATCAAATAACACATGATGACTGTTACCTTTTGAGTGTTCCAGAGTTGTGACAAAAATCCAGCAGAATATTTATTCTTTTTGTGTGCATGGCAGCTTTCATTATTAGTTATTCATTTAAAAACCAAAATTGCATAATTTCAAAATGCATTTTTCCATGCATTGCCAAAATAATTGCTCTTTTAAAGTTAGTGATTCACATTCAGTGATGAAACATTTCAAAATCCATTGTATTATTATTTTGATTATTCTGAGATCATTAGGTCAAAAAGGCAATATATTGTATAATCGGTCTTGACTCTTCTTTCCATTTTCTAAACACATTTCCCTTTCATGTGGTAGCTGCCTTTTTTTAATAATAGTAAATATATTTTCCCTTCATTAAATGAAAGGTATAAGTAATTAAAAGTTTAAAATACTAAACATTTATATGTTTTCCTTTATTACCTGTTTCTTATAACTTCTCACTTGGCCAATTATTCCAAAGCACATATTACATCACACACAATAAGATGCAATTATAGCAACCACTGTCCTTCTGGTTGCAGAGTTAGTAACACAGGTGTTTTTCTGGAATCTAAGAAATCTTTTGGGACATGAATTCCCTTCTGATTATAATTTACTCCTGATATGGAGTTAACCTTAAATGTTGCAGAAACATTAAAAATATATGTTTCTGTGTGCTGGGCTGGTAGGAAAATCACATGATCAAATTACAAGCTTAAATATGTACCCAATGGATTCATTTGGGAACAAGAAGCCTACATTTCATCCTTGTCTACATAGCTGGTCCATATATTCAGGAAAGGTAACAAAGGGTTGCAATTCAGGTGTCAGTAAGAATTGAGAGTCATGCAAGGTTGATATCCAGATTAACAACCGATAGTTTAATGTGTAAATACATATACAGACATGCATAGCAGTAATGTTATTAAACGTTATCTGTATATACCATCTGGTTATGGGGTCTTTTTATTGTATAATAATTTACACACGGTCTTTCTGTATACCTATCATATTTGATCCTTAATAGTCATTTTTTGATGAACAAAACTAGAATTCCTATTTCAGTTCTATAAATTCCTATTTCAGTTCAGAAAATTAAATGACTTTACCTGAGTAATTTCATAGTAAATGATACTTCTAAGAATAAAACCATCTTCAGACACCTCATCCAATACACTTTCCATTTGCTATTTGATTTTTAAATTTATTCATGCCACATTCTGTTTTTTGATATTTTACTAGTTTTTATGTACATCTTTTTAATTATCTTAAATGTTTCTTCACTAAAGGAGCATCCTCTGCCTTTTGTTTTCTATAGAGTAAGGGAAAAGAAGCTCACATTTGCCAAATACTTAATATGTACCAGACACTGTACTAGGCACTTTGTATACATTATCTAATTTAATATTTACAACAGGTATAAGTGAGTTAGATATCCTTATCATCACTTTACAAAAGAGGTAACAAATTCAGAGATGTCGAATCATTTGTGCAAGCTTGCAACTAGGAAGTGTCAGGGATTCAGATCTAAGTTTTCCTGGCTCCAATGCTCATGTTCTTTCAAACACTACTTACTCCTTTACTCTTGGCTGTACTATATGTTATTATGCAGTCAAAATTATACTGTCTTTTTACATTTTTCCTGTATTTTAGATCTCCAAATGTCTAAATTCTGTGGCCTTTTTCTCTCCTCATATTCCTTGATTTCTGCATAGCATTTGACGCTGAACTTCGGAAATCCTAAATATGCTTCTCCGCTAAGTCTTTAAGTCTCCTTCGCTGGCTGCTCTTCCTCCTGCCACACCTCAGTATAGATTGTCCCATCCCCAAAAGTGTGTTCTTTCCATCACCTCAATTCTCTGCCATAGACGTGTAATCCCTTTCCGTGCTTTAAATTTTCGCTGTGTACAGATAATGCCAAATATCTCCTTCTCTTCTTGTCTTCTTTCTACAGCTCTGTATTCTCAGCTGCCTGCTCTGCTGAATAGCTCTCTCAGTATGCTTTGCTTGCTTCAAACCAAACTTAGAATTTTCCCGATTTCCTCTTAACTTCCCAGTTTTGAAAGATGCCATTATTCTAATCACCCAGGCCTTATTGCTGATTTGAATTATTTAGAAATTGTTTCACCTGACATTAAAAGCCTCTCCCGGTTGGAGTCTATCCTCCATCCCTTCTCCGTCTTTTGCAGATCAGCCATCCTTCAAGGCCCATGTTACGCAGCATCTTTAATAGGATGCTCTCCCCAAACCAATCAAATGTATGTATTTCTCTCTTCTTTGAATCTCCAAACACTTAATTTGTACCTTCTACTTTGTAGTCTGTCTTTTATTATTTTCATGGTTGTCATCTTACTAACTTAGACAGTAAATATCTTGAGGGTGGAAACCATTGTTTCTTACACATATATTACTTGGAACAACCTAACAAACTACTCAATATATATCTGTTGAATTAAATTAAATCAAATTCTCTAACAATCTCAATCAAGTATTTTTAAAATATCATTTTTTCCTATACGTGAAAAGCTTTGACTTTCCCATGTTAAGATTTAATATTAACCTTCTGATTACTTGTGTATACATTGCAATTTATTATGATAATAGTTACCATTTCTTGAGCGTGCACTTCCCCTGTGCCTTTGGTGGACTGGGCACTTTGTTAATCCTGAGTATACAGAATTTAGGATGCTAACAGTCCTTTACAGTTATATCTATGATATATGGAGATAATGAAAAAGAGAAATCTAGAACACTTTATTATATATTTAGACGTATCACAATCTTTATTAAATCCTTACACCAACCCTAAAATGTAGGTATTGTTTATCCCCATTTTACAAATGTGGAAACAGACTCTGAGAGTCAAAAGTATTTACAGCAAATCACAAAAGCAGTGAAGTGACAGAGCCAGAAATGGAACTGAAGTTTATTCAATGCCAGTGTCCATGCTTTTCCACTGTGCCACATAACTCTGCATGTCCCTGTCCTAGCAAATGGATGTTACATGACAGGAATTCTTGACTTTGATTCAGGTGTTTATCCATTTGCCTCAACTTAGAGAAGGCGGGAAGCATTAGCCATAATTATGCCACATTATGGGTACAACAGTATTACTTGCTAAACTTACAGAAAGCATACCCCTCACAGTTTTATTAAAGAAGTGAAAATAACTTACTACTTCTGTGCACAAATGCCCAGTCAAGGTGAGTACACATCGTTGCCCTGCTTGGTAGCACTAGTCACATGATTCCAACTATTGATATAATTTGGGTCACAAAGAATGTATTCTGCATCCTGCTAAGCATTTGGACAGGGTGGGAGGGTGGATGTTATGGGATCTTCATAGAGGCTGACACTTTCTACTGCACCTGCTATAACTCAGATGACTGTAAGAGAGAAATTCTTAAGCTGCCATAAGTCCAAATCAAGCATAGAAGATGGCAAACGAAGCAAAATTAGCTCCTCTCTCACCTTTGCGTCGAGCAAATTTTGATGCTCCTCTGTGAAGGGAAGAAGTCAGCAAACATGAACAGATTGACCAATACAATTTTACTTAGCCTTGCAAACGATCCTTCAAATGGATTGTTATGTCTACATTTCTTTTACTTTCTTTCTTTCTTTTTTTATTCCAAATGTCCCTTATCTATCAAGATTTCTTTTGTCTTCCCTTCATGTAAGCTATTTTTAAATGCAGTCTTTGTTTTGGGGAAAAGTAGAAATTTTCTCTTGGTCTCACATTACCCAAATTTCAAAATTCAAGTCTACTAGAATGACACTCCTTAGTTTTAGATAACGTTAGGATTTTAGTTTTATCAATTGCTTGCATTTCTTAGATTATTCTAATTTTATATTTCAACTTGTAAATTTTTAAACATGTGATCATTTAAGTCCCTTAATTGTTGCCCAGGCTAGAGTACAATGGCATCATCGTAGTTCACTGCAACCTCAAATTCCTGGGCCCAAGCCTTCCTCCTGCCTCAACCTCCCAAGTAACTGGGACTACAGGTGCATGCCACCACACCCAGCTAATTTTTAAATTTTTTCTAGAGATGGGGTTCAGGCTGGTCTCAAATTCATGGCCTCAAGTGATCCTCCCACCTCAGCCTTCCAAAGTGCTGGGATTACAGGTGTGAGCCACAGCACTCAACTGAAAATTTTTTATTGATACATAATAAGTATACCTATTTATTGGACACATGGCATTTTAATACAAGCATATAATGTGTAATGATCAAATCAGGGTATTTAGGATATCCATCACTTCAAAGTTTTATCAATTATTTGTGTTGGGAACATTTCAGATGTTCTCTTCTAGCTATTTTGAAATATACAATATATTATTATTAAATATAGTCACCCTGCTGTGCTATTGAATACCAGAACTCATTCGTTCTAACTGTATATTTGTACCCTTTAACCAGCCTCTCTATATCTGCACCACCCCCCACTTCCCAGCCTCTGGTTAACTATCATTCTATTCCCTACCTCCAGGAGATCAACTTTTATAGCTCCCACATATGAGTGGTAATATGCAATATTTGTCTTTCTGTGCCTGGTCTTGAAGAGCATAATTTAACCTGGTGATTTGATTAGGTGAAAGTCAAGCCTATGGTGCCTACTATCCTAGTATCAATACAATCACCATGTATAATAATACTTCAGTGAAAAACTGCATCAGGCTCTACCTTGGGATGAGGCAACCATGTCTTTCCCTATACCAGTGAGATTGGAACATTTCTTCCCCTTAGCACCAGTGGCACTGAGGGCAGGAGTTTTTATAGGATAAGGGACTAGAGAGAGGTTGGAAGGGAAGATGTGCTGGTGGTGATGTGAGTGAGGAGTAAGTTAGGGTATCCAGGGTTATGAGTGCACAGTGCCAAGGAATCTGGAATATCCTGCCAAAGAAACTCTCAGGGACACCAACCAAATGACCAATTACCTCTTTTGTTTTATCCTGCCAGCATCAGGAACTGATTCCCCAATCTCCCTCTTCCAATACTATTATAGATTACTTTCACCATGAGTTTCTTTCCTTTTTGATTCCACATGGGGAAAGAATGCAGTCTTCTAGTTTCTTACAACTCTCTTCTCCCTTAAACCCTTAAGTTCCTTCAAACTTCCATTGGAAGATAATAAGTGTTTATATTGCTTCAATTTGAGAGATTGTTCTTGAAACTCATGATTTATTCATGACATACCATAAACCCAACTTTATTTTTCCTGACAGATTTTTACTGTTGAGGAAACTTTTGTTGAGGAAAGATCCTTTTGTTTATGTCCTCACATCTCTGCCTTGTCCATAGAGAAGAAGAAACTTCTACCCAAGCTTTTGTTGTTCTTCCCATGGGAAGGAAATTGCTACTCTGATTTTCTGGAGTCTGAAGTATTCATGGGGCCATAAAAATTTACTCTTAGTAGGGTCAGTGTCATGTTAATTTTTCAGTATTCCCAGGAGGCTAGCACGCCTGGACAGAACCTGATCCCTCAAGGTGGGCTATCCAACCTGTTTTCCTCATTTTATTCTGTAGAGTCAGTAAGTTGAATAGGTCCCTCTGGGAGCCCAGCCAAATTTTTCCACACAGAGCTATCCAGCTATGTATAGCCCAATATCTCTTTTCATGCTGGGTGGTGGTAGCCTTGTTCTGGCTTCAAATCCACACCAAATTCATCAATCCAAGTCTTGCCAGAATAGCCTTGAAATGAGAGAGGATAATATCAGCTATTGATTATTTTTTTAAAAGTTCTTAGTTTTGCATCTGGTTATTATTCCTGTTGTACATTTGTTAGTCAAGAACCCTGCAGGAAAGGGCAGAATGTGATAGGATTTAAACAGCAAAATTCCACCCACAAGTTCTAGTCCTGATTCCTTTATTATCACAAGTATGAACTTTCAGGTATCATTTGGTTGCAAGAAGTAGAACTCAAGCTAGCTTACTTTAAAAGATCATTTATTTTTAGTAATTAGGAGTAGTTCATGGAATCCAGTGACCTGAGGAGAGACTGGAACTGAGGATTGGAAACCATATGTCTAGATTTCTCCCTTTCTAGGCCACATGGTCTCTTGTGTCTGCTTCTGCTTCATTGTTGTTTCTCTTCACAGATGAGATTTCCCTGAATCTCCTTGCTCAAAACCCCAAAGTAGTCACTGCAGCTCACTATAATTTGTTACATAATTTGTTGCTCCATTACCAACTAAAGTTCCAATTTCAAATTGCAATGAGAGGGAACTTGATTAGTTAGCCCCTGCAATCAGCTGTGGCTAGGGAGAAGTAGGGCTACACCTCTGAGAGTATGGGGAAACTTTGCTGAGAATGGGGGTATGGATGGGACATACACTCCAAAAATGTCTCTCGCCTTTAGCTATTTTGGTCCTTCTTCCCTCTGTAGACTATTGAGGAAGAAAGAAGGAATGCCAAACCCAGTTTGGGGGAGGATGAGAGGATTCTCAAAGATGAGCCAGTCCACAGTCAATCAGACAGAGGGGAGCAGGACATTCCCTACTGATGGGAGGAACAATGGACGCAAAAGCACAAGGGGGCGAAATGCATGGGGGCTTCTGAGAACAGCAGCGACTCCAGGGGTGTGGAGCAGTGGCATGAAGAGGGCCCAGAGATGGATGCTGACGTGGGCAGCAGTGGAGCTGTGGGGTGCCGGAGTGGAGGTGGGAGAGTCTGAAGGCAGGGGCGTTGCTGGGGCTAGAAAACCACTGAGAGTTAACAGTTTCATCAGTGAAAATGAAGAGAACAGGACAGCTTCAAGAAACATTATAGAGCCAGAATCAACAGGATTTAGCCACCAGTTGGATATAGAAAGTGAAGTAACAAGTATGTTTACAGATAAGCCCCAAATGTTTAGCTCTGATTACTTTTTGAATAGTGGTGCCATCTACTGAGATAATAATAGGAAATTACCATGATTATAGTGACCACTTTTTTTGAATACTTGTGCTATACAAAGCACTGTGCTGAAGACATTTCTATCTGTTATTTTATTTGGTCACCATTAATGTCTCAATGAAATGTATATTATTTTAACTATTTTATTAATATATATAAGAAACGTAAGGCTTTAAGAATTTGGGTACTTTGCATGTACTCACGTAACTCAAACTGCAGGGTTAATTTTCATGCCCATTTCTGTCTGACTTCAGAACAACCTTGCTCTTAGGTTTACTTTTCTTAAGAAAGAAGAGCAAGTTTTAAGGAAAACATAGGTTTCATTTGGGACTTATTGCATTAAGTTTTTGTGAGACATTCAGCTGGAGAGGTCTAGTGGACTTTGGACTACAGGTCTATAACTTAGGTGCAGTGTGGGCTGGACTCTCAGATTGAGGGACAACAGCTTAAAGTGGGAATTATGAGGGTGGAAGAAATCACTCAGAGAGAGGAGGATGCCCATGACTTACTGTGTAAAGCAGACGCCTGCCTCTCCTGGGGTTGTTTGACATTATAAAACAAAAATTATTTTCAAATGCACTGACATACAATTTTTCGGGGTATTTACTTTTAGTTTTAAGAATCCTTTCTTTATCAGTTATTATAGCCCTTTCTGGATTTATACTTTTTTCTCTTTTTACAAGATATCTACTAGGGATTTGTCCTTTTTGTCTTTTCAAAGAACCAGTTTAGACTTTTAAAATTTTCACTTTTAAATTTTCTAATGTTTTTATTTTTACTTTAGCTATATTTCCTTCATTCTGCCTTTTTCCTTTGATATGTTTTTCTGTTCTTTAAGATTTAAATTGAATGCTAAATCCATGTATTTTCTTTTTCTTTTTTGATAGTTGCAAGCATTTAAAACTAAGAATTTATATTAGCATTGTATTTTCATCATATTCCCTGGTAATGTTTTAATATTCATCCTAAATGCTCTGTTGCTGTGTTCATTCCTAAGAGAATGCCTTGACCCAGATGAATCTAATTGGTAGGATGTCTTGGTAATAGGGTCTTTCTTTTGGGCACTGGAAAGAGGAAAAGGTAGGGCCTCACATTGCTGCCTCCAGGTTCTGCACCTCACCTCGCACTGCCCAGCGCACTCAGAATCCTTAAGGAGGAGCTGCGCTATAGATTTAGGAAAGAAAAAGATCCTTTCTCTCTTTTTAAATATGTTCCAAAGGAGTATGTCCAATCCTTTGGATAAGTTCCAAAGGAACAAGTCAGCAATGAACAATGTAGTCTGAGTGAGGAAGGGAGTCCAGCGAGTGCCCCCCAAGCCCTTCCACTCCTTTCCCATCTTCTGTTACTCACATTCTCCCGCTGCCCCAAGTACTTAGTAGAGTTTTCTATAAATTCCACTTCATGAGACTATCCTCAACAAATCACCTCCGTAGATTATTTATCCCAGTTCAAATAAGTTCTGAATCAAATTCTGTGTCTTTGAACATTGATATCATTTTTAAATCCCTTCATGTCAGACTGGTATATTACATTGAGTTTGTCATACTTTACCAGCAAACCCAATAAAACTAAATATTTTCTAAGGAAAAGACAAATGCTATAATACACCACTTGGATTTTATTTTATATTATTAAGAGTAACATTAATTAGTATATGTAGACATAAATTTTATAATTAAACTTACTGATTTAAATATAATAGAAAAGTTATAAAACAATTCTCTTCTGAATAAAGGTTTGTTTACGCAATGTTAAACAATCAGAATGGCAGCACTTATCTGGATGTTCCTAGTCAGCACACAAGGTATTTTGAGAACAGAATACCGGGATGAATGATTTAGGAGGCTTTTATCTAGATAGTTAGCATGGAAAAGGTAGGGCACAGTGTATTCTGATCCGTGATGTGGACCCATTTTTTTAATTTAGAGAACTAAATTGACATCATTTATTTACAAGTATTCTGAGTAACAAAATTTATTAATTACTCTTAATTTTTTTAAATGCCTCATCATGTTTCAGAAAATATTTAAAGCAAATTAATGCGTATCAGAAATGAGTTATCTTGTTACTATCAAAGGCTAGTAAATGTTATTGCTTAATATATTTACTTAGTTTGCTTTAGTGCCTGGCATATCAAACCATCAAATGGTTACCAAGATATACATTAAATGATTATAGAGATCAGTGGTAAATATTACTATATTAATAAAATAAATTTGAGAAAATTTGCCCATATTTATGGGGAAGTGTACTCTATGTGGGAACTCTGAGGCAGGATATTTGGTATCTTAGTCTGTTTGGGTTGCTATAACAAAATATCATAGACCAGGTAATTTATAAACAACAGAAATTTATTGCCCACAGTTCTGAAGCCTGGGAAGTCCAAGATCAAGGTACCAGCAGAATCAGTGCATGGTGAGGGCTCTCTGCTTCATAGATGGCACCTTGTTGCTATGTCCTCACATGATGGAAGGGGAAAGGTATTCCCTCAAGCCTCTCCTATAAGGGCACTAATCCTATTCATGGGGACAGAGCCCTCATAACCTAATCATCTTCCAAAGGCCCCTCCTCTTAATACCATCACCTTGTGGTTGGGTTTTGACATATGAATGGGGCATAAACATTCAGACCGTAGCACTTGAGTTCCATCCAGTCTCAGCTCTGCCAGCACTCAGATTTTTTGTGACCTTGATGAAATAAGTTAACATCACTATGTCTTTTCTTCCTCACTGCTAAAATGGGGATAAATAGTCCTGCCCAGGCTATCAAAAGTGATTTGGTGATGCTTAAATAAAATTGAATATTTGAAAAATACTTGATAGATATATTCATATATTCAGTACCTTTAAATTTTGTAAATATTTTAAACTATCTTATGAATAGTCAAATGAATAGAAAAAATCAAAGAATAATATAACCAATGCCATGTACTCAACCACCGAACTTTAATGTATCATAAAATTTTGCCATATTTGCTTCTAATCATTTTTACAAATAAAACATTACAAATACAAGTTGTACCCCACCATGGTTCCATTCTGTTTCCTCTCTCCCTAGAAACTCCACATTATTTTATGGATGCATTATCCTAATTTTCAGTTTTTCATACATCTAAATATTTTACTCCAAGAATGAACACAACCATTATGATGACTTTTAACAGAAGGGCAGGCCAATTACATAGACTTCCAGAAACACTGGGTTTAGTCATCATCACGAAGACCTATAATCAAACTCTATTTGCCTTGTTTTGTTCTCTTTCTAGATGTTAGTTGATGCCAAACAGAAATTAAGAAGACATCCTTTTAAGTGCATTTACACTGTAAGACATATTATTCATTGAAAATATTTATTTTTAATCATTTCTTTGGGATGGATAAACTAAGAAAAGCAATTTCATAACTTGATAAAAGCTGCAATTGTAAGCAAATTTGGATGACAAATATGAATATTTACTGTATTGGGAATAAGGTTAATATTGTAAAACAAGGTTGACAGGAGAAAAAGTGTCTTAGTTTGCAAAAAGGAAATTTGTTTCTTTAAGTGAAAATTGGGGTCAGTAGGCCATAGCTCTCCTTGCTCCTGCATGACTGAAATGAATTAAATAATCCA
Organism: Daubentonia madagascariensis; assembly: GCA_023783475.1. Taxonomy (NCBI): domain Eukaryota; kingdom Metazoa; phylum Chordata; class Mammalia; order Primates; family Daubentoniidae; genus Daubentonia; species Daubentonia madagascariensis. Next base: position 8,187,948 of record JAKFHU010002220.1, read on the forward strand.
GCAGTAAAGCAGGACTGAGCAAACTAATGACAAAATTATACATTAAAGCTTGAATAAAATCATTATACATTAGAAATACATTTTGTGTAAGAAAATATGGAATTGTAAATGCATGCCCGCTTCACCTCAATTATCTTAGGACAGAAAAACTAAGTCTTATCCCCTTGTGTTCATTAAGGAACTCGTGGTCCTTTTCCCGGGAGCAAAGGTGATAACCTTCATCTTTTGGTCATAGTCTTAGTTACTGCATTCTGTTGACTGTGATTTCAGTGTGATTAAAGACTTTTCCTTGATACAGTCAATGCAATATCCAGCCCCATATGCTATTCAGAGTGAGTATTGTGTTACAGAGGGTAAACCTAATTTTGAGTTGTTTATTCTTCTTTGGATTCCTGTAAATGAAATAATGGTAGTAACTTTGTTAATCATGTACTGTGTTCTAGGCATTGTAGTAGGTACCCTGCACCCACTATCTAATCCACAACAACCCTTTGAGGCAGACACCTTTTTTTTACCATTTTATAGATAAGGAAACAGGCTCAGAGAGGTTAAATAAGTTGACAAAAGTGGCCAGGCTAGTAACTGGCAGTTACTATATGCTAACTCCATATTTTTAGTAGTGACATTTTCAAGAATATACTACAAATATATTAATATTCAATGTGATATTAAATTTTGTGATTTATGACTTTAAAGGTAAGTGTGAGTAGGAGTCTGTTTTTAGTAATCAGAATGAATAGCACATTAAGCTTATTCCATGCAATTATATACACTCAAACACACATGGAGCATTGTATTTGGCTCTTTTGTTTTCAGTGCCAATGCCAGTAGTTACCCTATGGAAAATGACAGTGAAAAACATTAAAGCATAGTAGAATGTATATTTTAATGTACAATTATTTATTTATATGTGGGCATATAGTGAACAAAGAGTCGACCTACACATATTACATACAACTTTTCATTGAATAGTTACATGTAAATTGAACAGATTTATACTATGATCTATATGATGCTGAAACAACCATCTGATTCACAGAAGTTATTTAATTAGAATGTGATATTTATTACAACCTTTCACTCGTTAGTCCCTTGTGTCAAGTTATATAAACAAGGTCCAAGTTGTCATGTTTCCGTAGGTTGTATTTATTTATAATGGCACTTTTTCCCCAGCGTCACAAAAGGCAGAAAGTATATTATGGCCATGTGAAAATATTCGTTTTATACCATTACTCTCCTCACATGTATTGATTCTCAGAATACAGAAAAATCAGCACTACTGCTACCTGGTGATCTTTGCAAGAGGATTGGTTTTGAAGATAAGGAATTCAAATATCAATAGACTGAATTGAAAACAATGTTAAATTTCCAATGACATGGCCTTTGTTTGGAAGGAGACAGAGATGGTCTTATGTTCCTTTTCTCTATGTGTCCATATTATCAAAGTAACCTTTATGTCTGTTTTTCTATAATGATGACATTTACACTTGGTTGCATTAATATGGAATAACATGGATTGCATGTGTTAGTAGATTCTTTTTAATTACTGTGTAAAAATGATATGTAATTGAAACAAAAAGCATTGTTTCCAATCCTAATTTTTTTTCCTCAAGTCCATCCTGTCAAGCTGCAAGCGTGAAAGTTATTTTCTGGTGGTGTGATTAGATTGGGGCTGAACCCTCCAGCTGGCAGGCCTGTCTGTGACTGGCGGCGGCCTGTCCCCAGTGCTTGTCATTTCCTGACATGCCTGACAGGATGGGGACAGCCGCCCCAGACAGGTTCATTAGATGGTGTTTTCTACAGCTGGGCTAAAAATAAATAAATAAATAAATAAATAAAAAGTCTGTGCTTTGTCAAGGCCCAGGCTGTAGGGGCCCTTCTTGTTGGTTTAAACCAGGGCCTTGTTTTGACAAATTTTGATCTGTGCAGTTTTTAGATTTTCTGACATATTTTTGTTTCCTTCCCCTTTGGCCTGCACTTTATGCTCTCTGCCTTGTTGCAGCTTCAAAATCCTAACATAGGCTTCCCAAGAGAAAAAGAACCACAGTTACTGAGGGCTTAAAAGAAAAAATAGTGCAGTTCTCTATAAAATAGCAATACTTAATCTATTTCCATGGTGATCCGCACAATGGAGGAAAAACAACTATGGGACTTGGGATAAGCCAATTACAAGAAAGGTTAAGAGTTTTTATAGTGCCAGAAACATGCCATCTACATGAGAACATAGGATCATTACTAGCAGTCTACACTGTCAGATACACTGCTCTTTAGAACTGCCAGAAATTTAAGCTATCTTCATTCTTGGGCTTTTAGGAAGCTGACAGAGTTTTCTGCCTCTGTTGATAGGCTTTGATGTCAGGAAGAGAAATTATAGAAGATTATAGAATACCTGTTAATTAAAACCATAAATACATTCCAAAATCAAATTTAGAAATAATGCTTCTTTGTCAATTATAGGGCCCCTTTAAGGTTAGCTAGATTTACCAAAAACTGGAGTGCATTTGAAACATACATTCATATAGAGTCATGATTTATCATTTTCAACCCCAAATTTAAACTTTTAGAATAGAACTGTAGTATTGGAAAGGAAGAAAATCTTTAGGCAAGAAATTATTCTTCCTGAATTGTACCTGTAATTAAAAAGTAGATACTGACATCTTTGCTTTATAGACTTGCTAGCCGTAGTCTCTCTGCTGTCACAGTTGCTAATAGCTGCTTTCCGTTGGGAGAAACATTTGATCTTAATTTTTAGTAAGTAGAACATGCCCAAATAGAAAACATCTGACCATATCTGCTTAAATAACCTTAGCACTACTGTCAGCTGTCTTTCCTTTTACACGTAAAGATACAAAGTATAATAATGTTTGTGTCTTCTATGCTTTGTCATTGGTGTAATAAATAGTGTTGCTGAAAAAAAAATCAAGCTCCTCATTCACAGAAATCCTGGCCCTTACCTTTCCTTTGTGTTGTTAGTTTCACTGCTTTAGTTCCCCGTCTCTATGACAACTGTTTAAATTGGGATGGGCAACTGTCATCTGGAGTATTACTGAGAGAGAAGTGTTAGTGAGCACACAGTTCCCATAGATAGAGCATTTCAATATAATCCAATTTTAATTGAGCTCCAGAGACTTTGATGTGCTGCAGAAGGTTGGGAGAGAGCTATTCCAGGGAGAAATTAAAGCAGCCCAGCAAGGCTTCCCTGCTCCAGACTGTCACCATTTTAAGTAAGCATTAGCGTCAGACTTAACCTGCCCCTGTGGAACACCTCACTTCCTTTTTCAGCTTTTCACTGATTTATTTTCTTTTGCCACATGTAAAAGCAAAGCACTTTCATCTTTTTATATATGTTTTTGCACCCATTTGATTAGGCTTGAAAAGCTTGTACTAGACCTGAGATGCATCTTATGCTGTCTGCTGGATTTTGCTTCGGCAGTTCCTAAAAGAAATAGAAAGTAGAATAGGGATTAGCTGGAAATTGTCAGCTATCATATATTAAACTTTCTTTTTTAATATTGCTTTGTAAGACCCTATCTTGGAGCTAAAAAGTTGAAAGAAGTATAATTTTAATTTAACTTTGATTTACCACGGAATTTTATTTTAATGCTTAGATGCTGGGTTATTTATTACAGGCTAGCATTTTTATTTCAAAATGCATTAAAATATCTTTTCCTCATTACATGAAAAATACCTTTCAGGGAAAGCTAGTTTGGAGCAGCTGAACGTAGGCACATCAGTCCTTAATGGAGAAACCATTAATCCCTTATTTTTTTTTAAATAGGGAGGAAAATGGGTATTTTTCCATGTGTATTCAAAGAACCTTTTTAGTATTTTGCAATATAATGTTGAACACACATTAAATATTCTAATAGTAATAAAAATGACATAAAACCACAATGTTAATTATTATTAAATAAGCACTAAATATAATGCTTGTGCAATCAAAAAGCTTTGTAACAGGTATGGTAAACTCGAGGAAATTGTTACCTGTTTATGACATACTTGACATTTCTGATCTACATAGGCACATTTAAAAAAATAAATTTAAAACATATGTTGAGAAATTAAGTAAAATTATGACAATAATTAAAAATTAGTTTAATTCTGTGCATCATCCTAGATACTTCTAGTATCAGAAGTAGATTTACTGTAAAGCTAATGAAGCTTCAACATCGGGACCCCTTACTCCACAGGGCCTTGTGAATGATGGAAGTTGCCAAGAATTGTACAGTGTTCTCAGTTTACTAACTTGCCTTAACATATCTCAGAAGAAATGAACCTAATTTCTAAGGCACTAGTAATTTGTTGTGATTTTTTTCCTCATTCTAAATATTCTCTTATATAGCTAATTATAAACAGTGCTGCAATGACTAATCAGGTACATACTTCATGTTGCTTTTGTGGGAGTTTATCCACAGGATAAATTTCTAGAAATAAAATTGCTGGGTTAAAGGGCATGTATATTTGAAATTTTGATAGATATTGCCAAAATTTCCTCGATATGTTGTACTATTTTGTGCTCCCACCAGCAGTGTAGTAAGGACTTGTTTTCCTCACACCAAGCTCAGTATTAGCAAACTTTTGGATTTTTGCCAGTCTAATAGATGAAAAATAGTGTCTGCATAGAGTTTTAATTCTTTGACTATGGATGAGGTTAAGCGTGTTTTTAATCAAGTAAGAGTCACTTTTACTATGTTTTCTGTGATTTATCTGTTTGAGTTTTTTTAAGAGCAAAATTTTACCCACTCAACATCTGTAGGAGGAGATTATTAATAAATAGTATGGTTTGTCTAAGGCATGTATTTTTGTGTGTTAAATATCATATAGAGTTATATATTATGAAAATTATATAATATATATGTCCCCTTCTCCCTGCTTTCAACCTAGATTAATTTGTCATTCCTCTATGGAATGCCTTCCCAAATTTTAGTGTCATTAGTTCTGAGGATAAGAATCTTTTAATTTACCTACCTACTCATTAAGAACCTTTCTGCTATGGCATAAAAAACATCAACTGCTCTCTTACCCTAAATTCTAGCACAACATTGCTTAAAATGTAATTAGCTAAATATAGTATAAACACTATATTTACTATATAGAATTCTATACCAGAAGGGCCACATTCTTTATAAGTCAATTTGCCATGTGGACATCTTTAGTATACATTTTTATTTATTTACTAAAACATGCATATTGGAGAAACATACACTGGAGCTCCACGGAGCTGCATTCATTGAGTACTTGCTGTGTGCCACACACTATGTTGAGCACCAGGAAAAACATTCAACATTAATACGAGGTTTTGACTGAAGCACAGAAATAACCTCAATATGTGGAGAAAATAATATGACTAGGTTTATTTATATTACCAGTGGAGAGCAAACCTTTCATAACAGGTTAGATGTTTTAATTTATTTATGTTTTATTCACTGGTTATCATTCCTTTAAAGTAGTCGAGTGTAGATAGGTTAATTGTTTTTGTTGTTAACACATTTTCTTTGGAGAAGTTCATGTTTATATGGGCAATAATGAACAGAGTGATCACTATATCTAAAGCCTGGACTGAACCTCTTATCTTTGTCACAATACTCCTAGTCTGCCAGTAATCTTAAACCTCGGAGATGGCAGAGAGCTCCTAGCCGCTGGAGACAGAAACTCTTGCAACACTTTTCATTCCTTTTGTATCTTTACCTCAGCATAAAACAAAACACTCAAGTCCTATTAATTCTGTCTCAAAAGTATGTCTACTCTCTTTCCCCTCCTCTTCCTACCTGTTGCAACTGTGTTAGGTTAGACTTCCTCCACTTCCTACTGGCTTGATTCAGATTTCTAGTTTAGCCTCCTTCCCAGGCGTTCTCCTTACTGCCTGGGACTGGCCATGAGGTCAGTGTGTCCTCACTCAGAAGTGCATGAAAGAGAAGTCAGCATCCCAACAAGATCAGAGTTGTGTTAATCAGGAAGGTGGGGGTGAGGGGAGTAGAAGTGGTATCTGAGTAGGTATCTAATAGTGTCTACTACAGAGTTTGTTTTAAGAAAGCATAATAAAGTACAAATGAGAAATTCTGATCGGGCCTTCTGAACAACTGGAATTTCATTCAAGTTCCAGTAAGCCACTTTTTTATGTCCACTCAGCCATAGGCATCTATTGACATTATAGTACCAATTACTGTCTTTGTTTATACTTTTGCTACAATAGACTAACTGACTCTATATATACCTTTAATTCTATCATACAACAAATTTTTTACAGTATGTGTATCCCTATTACTTAGCATAGTGCGTGTTATGTCATAGAAACTCAGTAAAAAATTAAGAGGTAGTACACTGTACAGTAACCCCCTTGGGGGTGCTGAATAAACTGCTTTGTGCACCTGTGTTTTGACTGTGACCCATCATATGAGGTCACGTGCAGATTTCTCACTTGTGGAGTCAAGGCAGCACTCAAAAAATTTCTGATTTTGGAGCATTCTGGATTTTGGATTTTTGGATTAGGGAAGTTCAACTTGTACTTTGATATTAGGTGTCCATCCTGGTTCAATGCAGGGTGCTTGGATCATTGGTAATAAACATGGTACAAAGGAACTCTTCAGAAAAGGGCACCACTCGTGTCCTGTCCAGTCCATAATGAATTGGGAATCAACTCTGGATGATTTCAGTATGACTGGTTTTAATTAATATAGACCATATAAATTAGTAACTTTTCTGCACGTGTATTTCTAAACACAGATCGACCAAGGTATTCATAATTCTTTAGTACTGTTAAATCACTGCTGTGTGCTGGAGCTCTGTGCTAAGTAGGATGCATTGAGAATTCCTGCCCTCAGTGAGTTCACAGGTTAGCAACAGACACCAACAAGTAAACCAACAATTATAGTTTGATAAATGTTATAGAAAGGTGGTTACAGGGTTCTCAGAGGGAGCAGCAGGGTCTCCTAGCTTAATCATTAATAGGAACTAATCAGAAGAGCAAAATAGGAAGGAATGTGCCAGGCAAAAGAAACACCATGTACAGGGGCACAGAAGTGTGACAGAACATGGCACACATTGGGGAGCTAAGAAGTGTTCAGCATGGTGAGAATTTAAAAGCTAGGCAGAATGTACATTGTGGCTGAATATGGGATTTTATACTACTATTAATAATAATAGTTACCCCTTTTTAAATACCTACTGTGTACCTTAATATATATGATTTATGTACATAAACGCTATTATTATTTTCATGACATTGGGATGCAAGTTTTAAAAATATGTTTGAAGGTATTCTGGATAAGAATTGAAGATTGCACTAGTATTTGAATTACATGTAGTTTTTTCCAGGTTAACATAAAGAAATATTAACTAGAGAAAATCCCTTAAATTAAAAAAAAATTAATGTATACTTTATTACACACATCACACTACTTTTGTGTGTGTTTAAAATTTTTCATAATAAAATTTTTTTAATGTTTTAAAAGATTTCTCTTGTAACATAATTAGATCACTAGTGAAAGTAATTCTCCTTTATGTCTACTCTGTGAGGTGAGACTGATTTGACTATTGCAACAATAATTACTACAACTCTCTCCTTTAATTTTGTTTCATTCTGGCTGTACCTAAAATTTTACTATGAAGTATTTTCAAAAACAGAAAACAATTTGTGCTGACAATTTATATTAATAGTACATGCCAAATCAGACCCTGTTAGCCAATTGGTTAAAAGAAAAACTTCTAACCCAGAACTCCAAATGATCTGAGATAGAAGAAAATAAGTCTAAAGAGAGGAGACCTATAAATATAACTAGTTTAACAATTGGATTATGTAGAATACTACAAGAGAAGTTAACACGTTCAGTAGATGAATAACAGTAAAGACTCGAAACTAGAAATTCGTTTCTTCCCAATCGTGTGGAGTTCTGGTCTCCTCCCTCCCAACCTACCTCATCCCTTTTTAAAATAATAGCAGAGGGAAAAATATAAGATTTTAGAGTGTGCCAAATTTGAGAACATGAGGAAACACAGCCAAAGATATAATATTTACAAATGGGACATTCCTGGTGAGGACAAAAATGAAGCAACCTTGCCAGTATCATTTTTTAATTTTGAGAGTTTTACCATAATTTTGAGAGTATGTATTTGAAGATGAAGTAGGCACAGAGGACTCCAGCTGCAACTCAGTTTGTTTGTAAATTAAATTTTTAAATATTTTACTCAACAAAAATTGATTAACTTCCTTCTATGTGCAAGTTCTGAAAGAGATACAAAAGTAGAATACAACCCAGTCTCTACCCTCATAACGTCTATTTTTAGGGGATGTATGTAATAAAATAGATTAATTTAAATGTACTCACCACAATGTGAGAGATAATATCAGAGAGGTACAAATGATACTCTTTTGAATAGCTCATGGTTTTCCACTAATGATTATAAAATATCATTTACATAGACTATTAGAACAGCATTGCTCTCCTCCAGCCAAAATAGGCTCTACATTGCTGCCACAGCAATGATTCCTAAAGTGAGAATTTAATCATCTCACATCTTTGTATTATAAAGATTTTTGAATTTATAAGATTTTCTTATAATGGTTGTCCATTGTTCCAGACCAAAGTCCAAACTCTAAAGTGAGTTATGTGATCTAGCCCCACATCCTGGCTGCCCACCCACACTTTATTACTTTAATTTTATTTTTCACCTTTCTCCTTCTTACAGTATACGTTCAGACACCCCGGACCCATTGCCCACAGCACCATATTTACATACATGTTGTTCCTTCTGCTTAGGATGATTCTTCTTTCCTCACTTCCCTGCCTTTGCCCATTATTTGTGATTCTCCACCAGACTGTGAACTCCTAGAGGTCAGAGCATCTACTTCTCCTGTTCACCATTAGTTCATGGCAGTCAATCAATAAGTATTTGTTAATGAAAGTAACTGAAAAAAAATTGATAAATCATGAAGACAAGATTGGTAGAAAAGAGCTGGCCTTATTATAGGCTGTTTATAAGATGGGAGGAAGCCTTCTTACAGTTATCACTACTAATAATGAGAGTGGTGGCTGATATCCCAAATAGTTGGGCTTCATAGTTATTAGAGGTGAGGACTGTGACTTTGGATAATTTCTAGAATGCGAACTATCACTAAAGAAACAATAAGTATGGCTCTTAGTTCAGTAAAAGGTTATATGCTATGGTCCAAGTTTCCTACGCCCTTGCTAGTGATGTCATTAACGAAGAATAAATTAGAACCAAACAGATCTGGGTGGGTGGGTGTGTGTACACATGCACGAAAAAGGAGGGAATAATTACAGTAGTGGGCTAACATTTGTTAAGCACTGCCTATGTGCCAGGCACTGTACTAAGCAGTTTTTAAAAAGAGTTATCTTATTCAATCACACAATGACCCCATGAGGTTAGGTACTATTATTTTCCCCATTTTATGATAAGAAAACTGAAGATCAAAAAATTAAAAATTAAGTAACTTGCCTGAGGCCTCACAGCTACTAAGAGAGGCAGAGCCTAGGGAAGCCTTAAGTCTAATGTGAACAGATCCACAAATTGATGAAGTAGAACAAAAATCAAGATTATTAAGTCAAAATCCAGCACGTCCATCAGTATTTTGAATCATCCCGTATTTGAGGCTCCTGCCCCCTCAACAGATGTTATACCCCAGTCAATACTCCACAGAAAGGTACTTATTTTTATTTTTACTTTTTAAAGTGGGAGAATGGCAAACTGAAAACGGAAGTAGGAAAGAGAACCTGTACTGTCTCATATTTCTCCGTCCCTCTGGTGGGGAAATAGCATCACTAAGACATGTGGTGAGACGTGGGAGGAGGGAGTTGCACAGCCACCCCCCACCCCGCACCCCAGGTATCACACAGCAGTTGTCAGTCAGAGACAGTCTTCCACGTGGTCACTTTAGAATCCAAGCGACCTCCGACCTCTGCCTTGTGGTTCCTTCTGCACCTTGAAATCCTCTCCATTCCGCTGGCAGATATGAAAAGAGCATAAATGATCACGTGTGAATGTATACCTGAAATTTCTTTTGAATTATTCTATCTTGAATATATTTGCTATAATCCTGAGCAAATATTCCAAATTTATGTGAAATTGTAAAAGTAATGGGGACTTGTAACTTTGCATTGCACCACAAGCCCTTTAATTAAACTGTTGAAGCGGCAAGTGTTGATTGAATGTGACGACCTCATACCTCATGAACACTGAAAAGGGCATGTCCAGCCTTCCGCAGCATTTTCATCAATTCTTAAGAGGGAATACAACTTGAAGCAAAATTTAGGTTTTTCACATTCAAAGAAAAAAGTATTCATAACATTTGTTCTAATTTAAGTGTTAGATGATTTGAGATCAGTAAAGCTATCATTAAACATACTTTTTTAGGTTGCACAATATTAGCTGCCTTAAAAGAAAAAAAGATGGAACTGATTTGACAGCCATATACATGTTTCTGACAACATATACATGTCTGATACACATGAGTGCACAGCAGCCCTATTTTTCTTCAATATGATCATCAGATAATGTGTTAAGCACATACTTGGGTAGGTGGTTTACAAGGGGTTTCTATGACATTTGTTTTATATTACTTCCTACGTGCTTTAGGTCATGAGTGAGTGGGGCAGACCTCAGGGCATAAGGCTACCATGAATTCTTTCTCCCCTTAACTTCTTTTGGATACTAAGCAGTTAGCTCAAAATAGTTCAGTGGTCACTTAAGAAAATCACAGAGTTCCATAAGATCTGGGTCAAGATGCTTTAATATTCTTATGACCTGTATTATATAATAAAAATGTGTTTAATTTCCAGAAAATGAAATTGAATGAGATATTTAGTATTTGTTGAATAGATTTTATAGTATATTAAATAATTTGGAGAAGCAGGCAGGCACAAACCAGATGATATGGAAAGGTTGACTTAAGAAAGAGAACAAAACAACAAACCTCAAGTATAGATGAAAGCACTTAAATGATTTAGAAAAATATCTTGGGCTATAATGAAAAAGAGAAACTTAAGGAATTATCGTAGAGGGTCCTAAAACTTACAGAACAATATGTAACCAGTAAAGGTATAAATAAAACAGATAATTTTATAGTATCAGGCCATATTTCAGACCTGGGCTTGATGCTCAGATTTTTACAGAAATGTGCCATAAACTCAGTATTTTATCGACTATAGTTGATACTCCTTTACATTTATAAAATATATACAAATTAATTAAACTCCTCATCACTTGCCTGAAGTAGTATCCCATCTGGTCACTCTGCCTCCAGTCCCATAGCCTTCCACTTGACTTTCAACATGCCTCCTACATGGTATGTCTAAAATCTCACTGTGTAACCTTCCCACTGAGCTTCAGGGTTTTCCCATTGCCTATGAGCAGAGCAGAGTAAAGGAGACTTGGGCTATAGTCCAAGAAAGCCCATGGAAATCACAAAATTTATTCAATTGCTAGTGTTTTATCTCAGTAGTTGATTTGTTTACATTTTTCCAGCTTATCTGTATTAATTTTACTACAAATATGTTTTAAATTACTTATCAGAAATAACATCAAAGCTCAAGAAGGGGTACCAGATGATATTCTGTGACAGGTCTCAATGTACATTTCCAAATGTGAGAGGCGTAAGTCTATAGCATCAAGTCAGAACTCCTTAGCCTAAAGCCCTTCCATAACCTCTCTAGAGTGAAGGAACCCTCTTTTGCAGGGGCAGGGACTTTCAGGAATGAGATATTACTGGTCTGAAGTTCCTCGGTGGTGCAAATTAAACTACTAAAGAAGACAAACCAGTTGTTCTATTTAGATTGCTTTTTTAGGTCTTGATTAAATCTAAAACCAGTAGAGATGTTTGGTGGACTATACCATCAGGACATAAACATGAGGAGTCTGAATGCCAAATTGGAGAGCTTTTTCCAGTTCAGCATAGGAGTCAGAAATGCACACATTTCGTGAAATTTCTTTGTGACCTTCCTCACATGTACTGTCTCTGTGGGTTTCGCATAGTGAGTTATTCAACAAACAAATGTATATGGAGTACATACATGCCAGGCACTATTTTAGGCACTGTGTATTGAGCAGTAAATAGGATAAACAAGAGTCCTGTTCTCATGGAACTTTCATGGCACAGGGAGAGGACAGACAACAGACCAGCACATAAGAAGATTAATAATTTCCATGCACAGAATTAAAACAAAGTGATAAAACAGAAGAGACAGTGGAGGGAGTGCATGGTAACTCTAAATTGGTTGCCAGGAAACATAGGTAAGAGGAGCAGATCTAAAATTTTTTTTAATAAAAAATGTATTATGGAATGAAACTCTTTTTAAATAAAGAACTTTCAGGATAATTTCATTTCACAATCAATCTTAAAGGAAACAAGAAGGGAAATCAGGAGGTGGCTTGCTATTAAAAAAGGAAAAGGACCCTAGGCTCTATTGGGGTTTCCTGGCAGGGAATTATGGCTAGCTCAGAGCATTGTCTTTTATCAGCCCTTCTTGAAGATTTCAAATGCTTAAATATAGCATGTGTTACTGTAAAGTAATTAGGCATATTTTTTGAAAAGTTTATAAGAACTTATATACATGAATAATTTTCCTTCCATGGCCCCTTTGGTAAAGGCTATATACGTGTTAAAATGATGGTGCCATTGTTCAAAGTAGCTTTGTACCTTTGGATTGTGTCATTCAGAATTTGCTTCCTAAGCTATTTACAAGCTACTAGCAAAATTATTTTCTTTTAATTTTATTATCTCTCCTTTTCCTCCTTGCCTTCAAGCTTTACTGATCTCAGTTTCCTTCTTTTTTCTTGCTAGAGAGGGTCCCTGAGGACTGTTGTGGTCCCAGTCTGCAGCTAAGAGAGTGGTGGTAGGCAAACTGGGTTTGTGTATCAGTCTGGATCCAATCAGGGAGAGGAATCACACTACAGTTTAGACAGAAAAAGTGTAATATAAATAATTATAATATAAATTATGACAGGAGATTGGAATAACAAGGGAATAGCTAGATAACTCTAAAGAATATGGGAATAGCACATGTAAGGAGCAGCCAGTACCCTTAGGGCTATCGTAGAACCCAAGGAAGAGGCCCTCCTGGGCTTGTTGGGGAGGGCATGGCTATAGCTCACTGAATGACAGAGAAGTCACTCTGGTGCCCTGTTGGGGTGGGGGTGGGGGGTGGCACTGGAGCTCTGTCCTCTAGAACTTTCCAAAAATCTACCCTCTAAGGAGTTGATGAAGCTGTTCATGGGGTGGGGAAGTACTGAGAAAACTGCTGGTCACTGGGTGCTGTTGAACATCATGAACCACAGGAGCTGAGCACTGGGGAGCAGGAACCTGCTGAGTGAGCACCAGAGCAGGGGCGAGAAACCCCTCCTCCTGCATTGTCTTTTCAGTGCCCTTTCCTGAAAAAGTTTAACATTATGTCAGGTCACAAAGCAAAAATATTTCAAGATTGCAGATTCATTTTCACAGAGCAGGCAATTAAGGGTGATTTTGGACTTGGAAGGCCATAACTTGATAATTGGCACAGTTTATAAGAGAGAGTTTTACATGAAGCACTTAAGGAGTCAAACTAACTTATTTTTTTTGAGCTACCTGCCTGCTATAACTAACATAAAAACTGATAATATGCTTGATGGAAAGAAATGCTTGGTTCATTAGACTGTAGTTTCCAAAGAGAAAAATAAGTCAAATTGTGACTATGTGAGTACATGTGAAATATCTGTCTAGATATATAGATATAAATGTGTCTTCCTGGCATACCAGTAATTGGTATAAGGGTGCCAACACAGCTTTCTTGGGAAAATCTGTCCTTTTTTCTGATATTATGCTCTTCTTACTCTTTGGATTGTCAAATGGCCAAATATTTTTATTTTTTAGTGAAATAATGCTTATAGTTGAAGATAGGTTTTGTTGTTGTGGCTATTTTATTTGTCTTAAAATTTTTCCTACTTGACAAAAAAACAAGTTAACAATCCTGTATCAGTATCCCTTTCCTTTTTAAAAAATTATACTGGTCTATGAAATTCAAATATGGAAAACATTATAGCCAACTAAGAATTTACAAATATAAAGTATGGCAAGTCACTCTCACCCTCTTGTGAAATGTATAAAAAGAAGTTTTGCATTTAGAAACTGAAAAACAATTGTCACATGATGTTCAACAAGGACGTATAAATTCATGAACAGAACTTAGTAGCTAGGGCCATGTACTTTACATTCATTGTCTCTGCTTAAACTAAACAGTAACAGGTATTATTATCACTGTTTTTAAGATGATAGAAATCAGATGGTGTTAAATGATTTTTCCAAGGTCCTGTAGTTAGTAAATAGCAGAGCCAAGATTTAAATAGGAATCTGACTGGCTCCAAAACGTTTCAGGATTTAAATAAATGTCTGACTGCCTCCAAAAACCTTTCAATGTCTATGGAAAGACAAACTGAATTAAGGGTTACACAATGAGATTTTCAAAAAATAAAAGACCAGAAGATTATATACATATAATGTATTTTTTATATATTTGCTCAAGAAAAGAAGTGTAAAAGGAACTTCAAGACTTATTTTCAAAGCTTAAGAAATATAATGTATGTAAAACTCAATAACTAGTTTCTATTTCCACCAAAGCAAATACAAGTACAGTAGAGTATATACCAAAGCTAGTAGAAAAAGTGATTATGTATTGTTAATATATATTTGTGCATCGGGGAGGAATGTACTTATTGTAGATTGGAAGACAGTGACCTAATTAAATATGGATTTATCTGTATCATGTAATGAGAAATCCAGATATGGATAGTTGCTGAGTAGCCCAAGATTAGGGCAAACCTTGTTGCAATTACCTTGGCCTACCTCTCACAGTTACACAATTGCTGCTGCAGTTTCAGCCATCACATCTCTATTCAAGCAAGAAGAGGAAAGGAGTGTGCCAGCTACATGTGACTCATTTCATCAGCTTTTCTAAAACATCCCCAACTAGCTTTGGCATTTGATCATTTGTTCTCATTAGCCACTGCTGGGTCAAATGTCCTTCCCCAAAGTTGCAGGGGAATTTTGGAAATCAGGGAATAACATTGTCATGATTGGTTTAGACTATAGGTTAGCCAAACTCTGGCTTGGGGCCAAATTCAGCCCACACATGTTGTAAATAAATTGTATTGGAACACAGCTATACCCATCTATTTACATATGTTTACAGCTGCTTTCACGCTCCAATGGCAAAGCTGAGTAGTTGCCACAGAGACCATATGGCCTGTAAAGCCTAAAAATATTTACTATCTGCCATTTTATACAAAAAGTTTGCTGACCCCTTGATTAGACCAATCATGATTCATTGCCTGGGGTTGTACATATAGACGCTCTGGGGATAACTGAGCTTCCTTTAAGCAAGGAAGAAAGGAGAGAATGGCTATTGGAAAGAAACAACAGTATATATCACAGGTGGTCACCAGGTCCACTTAATTATAAACAAGACCCAAAAATGATAATATATTTTCTGTTATAAGTCACAGGGTCACCTTGAACATATAACTGTTCTACTCCTTCATTTCCTTAAGAGTCATCTGAGACAATTTAGAAAGACAGAAATTTTGCAAATATACAGTATCAAATGATTGACAGTGTTGTAATATATCATGAATTCAGAAAGATAATTCCTAATTTACTGACTTTTATATAGCACTGTCTAAGATACTGTCAGACTAAGTCATAAATACATATTTTATTGATTGACACTTTAAACTGTTTATTTTAGGTTCTTGCATACACTGAGGGACTTCATGGAAAATGGATGTTCAGCGAGATACGAGCTGTCTTTTCAAGGCGTTATCTTCTACAAAACACTGCTTTGGAAGTATTTATGGCAAACCGAAGTAAGTCCCCTTAAATATTTTGAAAGAAAATGTGCTCGTATTTGGATGTTACTCATTTACAGGGTGTGATGCTGTCTTGATTTTTTCCTACTGTATTTCTCTTTTGATATGCCCTTGCTAAAACAAGCAAAAATTATTTTTGGAAAATAAAAAAGAATTAATTTGTTTGAAAATGTTAATCCAAGGTTCTCATAAATAAAGTTATATAGAAAGCTGATTTTCCATAAACATTCATTACCTTTACAAATAAATCATGATAGCCACTTGAAAATGATTTCTTAAATTGAAATTAGTTTTCCTGCAGTTTTCTAAATCCTGTGTTTCTTTTTTTTTTTTCTTCTTACCACAGCTTCAGTTATGTTTAATTTCCCTGATCAAGCAACAGTAAAAAAAGTTGTCTATAGCTTGCCTCGGGTTGGAGTAGGGACCAGCTATGGTTTGCCACAAGCCAGGTAATTATATCATATTACACATTATCTATGGTTTGTTAACATATTTCAGTCTCCATATGACAGAAATATAAATGTGGTTATACCATTATAATTATTTCAAGGACCAAGGAATTTTCTTTCTCTGGAGATATTTGTAGGAAAAGAGATTATGAAAACAGCTATTTTGAGAATGATAGAATGGTTAGGGCAGAATTTTATTTAACACATATATAAATAATTTTAAAAGTTGATTGCATATCATAGCTAGCATATAATTATAAGACATTTTTGCCTGTTAAAATCTTACAGGAAACATACCAAAAGCCTAAAGATGTTTGTGATTAATTGCTATGTAATAGCATATAAATTATGTTTTTATAAATGCTATGTATAAATACTTCTTCACTAAAGTATAAAACCCTTAGACTTTATTAAGATTAATAGTCATTAATTATGATGTAGTTTTAACCATTTCCTAGACCTTTCATCTTGATATTTTGGAAGAATCACTTTAAAATACTATTTTATTAAAGGATACTAGTCTAAGTAGAAAACATAGTATTTATGTGTATTGCTAATATCAATTAGTCTGTTTTTGGCTCCAAATAACTCAATACCTGACTAAAAGTGGCTTAAACAATAGAAGTTATAGTGTGGTGTGTGTGTCTGTGTTTTAATGTAAAAGATCTGGAGTTAAGGTGTATTCAGAAGTTCAGTGATGTCAGAACTCTCAGTTGATCTGTGTTTACATAATCACTGCTACTTCTCCAGACACCACATCTTCACACAGCTGCATTTAAGTAGGAAAAAGACACAAAGGACTTCTCTTTAAGCTTCGCTGTTTTAGGAAGGAATATATTTCTCAGAAGCCTCCAGCAATCTTTATCTCAAGTCCCTTTGACCAGAATGACCCACCTTCCCACCCCTAAAACAATCACTACCAAAGGGATGCTTAGCCTAGTCATCACCTAGAATTTTTGGAAAAGATATCTGTGCCTCCTTGCCATCTCCTACCTGAACAAATGATTTCTGTTGATAAGGAAGAAAGAGAGATTGGCTTTGGGTAGATAAGCAACAGTGTCTACCACATAGACTATTAAATCCTTGAAAACTATTGCAGAGCACTGCATGGATGGAAAGGAAGACTAATCTCTGTGTATCTTCCCTTAAATAAGCTACAGACATTTTAAATACAGGGACTGTGTTTTATTTATTTTTTAATCCATAGCACCTAGCACAGTGCCTAATTGCAGAGGTGCTTTATAAGTGCTATTCAGCCAGAGTTACCTTGTATTGCAATTTATCTGTTCTCTTTAAGCTTGCAGTGTAAGACCAATTCACTGACATGTATGCTCATGCTCAGGATATTTGCTATTAGAATGACAAGATTAAACTAAGACATTAGTAGATAATGAAGCACTTATATAAAATACAGGTCGAAGAAAAAAATGCATTTAATCTATCAAAGAAATGAGGTTAGTTTTGCAAGACTTGTTCTTATTGAATCTAAGCTGACTCATACTAATCACTACTTCCTTTCCCATGTGCTTACAGACTATTTGTTTAATCATCAATTCAAGAATTTTTCCAGAAATTGACATTAAGAATTCACAAATAGGTCTGATTTTTTCCTTTTTAAGAATGATCTTCTGTCTCCTGGCATCTTTCTCAATGACCATGATTACTGAATGATTCCTAATAGGGGCTTCTCGATGGCATGTGTAATTTCCCTCAGTACTCTTGGACTTGTCTGAACCTGAATTCATTTAAAACAACCAGAAGCTCTACTATCTTCCTTACCTATTATGAGTATTATTTCCCTTTTAACTATATTTGGTCTCTCTCTCACTTTTGGAAGGTCATTCTTCTTAATAGAAAAACTGGAAGCAAAATAGATGTTCAGTAGTTTTGGTCTCTGTTATTGCATACAGCCATTCTATCTTAAAACACCATTTTGTTGTCCTGGGCTTGTTCCCCTCCCACCCCCCACAAAGGCTCATCTCATTCTTAGCTTCCTAATAATATTCTTACAGGTTCAGTTTTGTATATTTCCTGATATACGTATCCTTAGAAGTAGCACAAGGGGTTGGGGAGGCACTGAACCTAGGCTTAAACCGGTCACTTACTAGGTGGGAAACAATGAGCGCCTGGCTCTCTTAAGTAGGAATTCAAGAAATGTTAGTTGAAAGAATAAGTCAAGAGGGATGACACTCTCGTTTACCATATAATGGGAAAAATAGCTTTGCAAAGAGACATTTTGAGAATCTTTTGAAAGAATAAAGTAAAGGCACTTTTTAAACTATAAACACACAATGTAATGTATACATATATACATATATACAAGCAAGAACACACATACACAGATATAAGTAGGCAGGTAGGTAGGTAGATATACATACATACACATCTATAAGTATATGTGTGTGTGATATGTGAGATCTTTTTACATTTAGAGAATTGTCCAAGGAAAAGGATGATGCCTGGCTCCTACAAGTAGAAGTCCTCCAGTGAAGAGGATCTTGGTAGAATCACCAAAAAGGTCTAAGGATCCATTCTTTGCTTTGCTTTCTTGACATTGAGTTCTGTCAGTTTAAGCAGAGTTTATCAAACTCTAGGGACCTTACTCTAAGCTAAACCCATAAGATACTGATTTTAAACAACAACAACAACAAAACATATCAAATTCAAAGGCAGTTGTACTGCCAAAACAATTAACATCACAAATCATTTAGGCTACTTCTTGGTCAAGCCCACCAAAGAGATCACATTGAAAATCAGATTGTTGCTTAAAGAACAAAGATCTAGAACAAAGGGAATATTTCCATTAAGCTAGCATAGCCTAATAAATACCACTTTAAATAATTAATATTCATAGCTGTTGTTTACTGACCACTTCCATGTGCCAGGGACTATACTGTGTGTTTTATTAATAGTTTATAAGTATTATTTCCCCTAATTCTTAAAGCAAGTACATTCTTAAAACAATGGGATTCTTATCCTGTTTTACAAATGGGAAAATTTTGATTTAAATAAGTTACTCATCTTGCCTACTGTTTTAATTCCTATCCTGTATCCTCCACCAAGGTGACTCACACTGGTCCTAAAAATAGTATCCTCTCACAATGACGAAAAAATACTGGCAAACACTTGTCTATTTTCTAGAATTCATACTGATTATCATTCTTTGGTTAGTGTGTTTTCTATTCAGTCAATATAATCAGTTAATTTTCCATTTGATTAGATTCTTTACTTGCAAAGGATACACCCTGGTTGTATTTATAGAGTTGATGATTTATAATGGTCATAATTTGTTATGATACTTAATACTTTTTATTTCAGAGGGCAATTTTGCCTTCATCTCACCCTCCAATTCTAAAAATATTCTACTATAGCCCAAACATGTGCCAAAAGTCCTCATTATAATTTCTAAACTTTGAACAGCCCTATTGGTTTACTATTTCCCATTTTTCTTCTTTATACAACTGAATTATTTAATTTTTTTAGCATCACATCTCTCCAGTCATTTTCCCTTTTGGGATAGATGATCAATAATTCAGGTCATTCAGATTTACTTGTTGAGACCCCACTATATGCTGACCATTGCTAAATGCTAAGTGTATAACTGCAAGTAAAACCACTAAGTTAAACACTGTTCCTGCTCTCAGTAAGTTTATAGAGGGAAAGAGAGAGAAGTCAACAGCAAAAACTAAACCTTTCCCTGATCTTGCTAATAATCTGCTCTTCTGAATTCATTTCCTATGCCTGCGTTTTTCTTCACTATTACATGATCTTAGAGTGACATGATAACTTTCTTCCATGATTCCTATTATTTACAGTTTACACCAAACAGGATTTGGTATTTTTGTTTTGTTTTGTTTTGTTTGGGATGGGGGAGTTGGTGGTCAGAATTATTTCCAGATGAACAATATTCTTCTTAAATTGTCTGGGTTCAAAATGTCAACAAAGGAATTCAAAACTTTATTATTTATATTTCTTTTAGCAGACTGAGCATGCTACATGTAAGAATTTTAGTCAGATTATCAAGAATATGATTGTAATAGTAACACAATGCAAATTGGGCTACGTATAGTTTATTAATTTCATGATAATTTAGAAAACATATTATCATGTTAACATACAAAGTCAGGAAACAGGGCTAAAGTTTATAGCATATAATAGTTGTGTGAAGGTAAGTGTACTTGTGAAAATTTTGAATATTGGTGCCATTATGGATCAAGCCCATTATGTAGCCATGTGAAAATTAATTTTAAAATGTACTAATTATAGAATTAAAGTATAATTGGCATATACCATTTGCCATTGCAATTAAATGAACCATTAGACTCATAGGGTTCTTTTGGAGTCAGTTGTCTATTATCTCACAAAATTATAACTAAGAAAGTTCTTCAAAAATTTTAATATGTAAACAAGTTGCCACAATTTGTTAAGTTAATATTTTAAACACTGAATTATTTATAGTTATTTTTTAAATTCTTAATTAAGATTTGAATTTGAGATAACATGGGTCCATCCCATCCTTCCTCCCTCTCTCCCTTGCTTCAACTAATATATATTTTAGCTGCTGCTGTGTATAAGACAATGCCTGTGAAGATTCCATGTTAATAGAAATATTTGATAAGAATCCATGAGTGACAGAAGTAGTCTTAAGTCTGTAGTTCCCAAACTGAGCACTGAGGAGCCCCAGGATATCACAGTGAATTCCCAGAGGTGCTGCAGGGCATTTTATATTAATAGGGAAAAACAACAACATCTGTCAGACACCACACAAAATATTAGCTCAAGTAGTTCTGTGTTTCAACATTAAATAGCATTTCATTCTTTTCAATGATACCTTTGTGAAACTGGTGTTTGGTGGTTGCTGTGTTTAAAAACAAGAGCCACAAGAAAAATCAGTGTGCAACAGGAAATGAAGGTGGTGGTGTGAGATCTGATCCCAGAATTTAAGATGTGTAGTGCCCAACAGGTGTACACATCCCATGCGTAATTGTGGTTATTTAGGAATGAAATACAAATACTATTACTCTTTCAGTTTATGAGTATTATATTTTCAAATAGCTATTAAGTTGTTAAGATGTTAAGTATTCATTGAGTTGTTTAGACCTAACTACTTAATAAGCAGAGCTGTTAGGTATTTCTATTCGCCAAGGAGCGCCATGAAAAAATTACTGAGACACTAAGGGTGCCATGAATTGAAAAAGTTTGAGAACCTCTGTCAATCATTTTTGAAACCCAGTAGCTTTATCATACATTTCTAAATACCACTAGCTTTCATTATTTTTAGATAAACATACTGAACATGGAAAGTTTCATAATTTGTACAAATTATCCTGATTTATTTTCTTCACCTATTCATATGTCCCTTCTTCTTCTGGACCCATACATTTTTTCAAAGTTCCCAGTTGTTTTTTCATTATTAGTGGCATATATATTCTACGGGTAGAGGCAGGGTATGTGTGCACACTCCATGTGTGTATGTGTGCACACGCTATGTGTGAAGACAACTATAAAAAGTTCAATGAGGGCCAGGAAGTCAAATGCTTGTAAGCAGGTACCTGACTAACCATCTACCTAGCTTGTTAGCATGGAATAGATTTGCTGTATTGTTTAAAAGCTACTTTGATTTATTTTTAGTATATTTTTACCTTTATTGTTCTTGTTGATTTGTAAAGTACCCACTGGCAGTTATATTTTTACAAATAGGGTTGCTTTCAAATTGGTTTATCCTGAGTAATAAAATATGTCTTCTCTGTAATAGAATTCTCAAATAATGCTAATTTATATAATCAAAATATATTTTATAATTCACCTAAGAAGGATAAACCATAAATTATTTTAAATTGAATAATATCAAACCAATATATTAGCTAATACTGGATTTTGTAAAGTTACAAAGTAAGAGACTGTGTTTGTTATGCTATGCTTAATTGCTAGGAGGATATCATTGGCCACTCCTCGACAGCTTTATAAATCTTCCAATATGACTCAACGCTGGCAAAGAAGGGAAATTTCGAACTTCGAATATTTGATGTTTCTTAATACTATAGCAGGTAAGATGTCTCATTCTTTAATCTCATAATATGTTTATATTCATCAAAATTATTGGTAATATGACTTGATATAATACATTTTTCTTTTTGGAATTTAAATGCAGCATTAGAGTAAATTTTGAAGCACTCACTTTAAATTTTATCAGAAACTGTACAAGCTAATACCAAGGTTTTAGATGCATTTATTGTTGAAGAGGCTTTTCCTTGCTCTCCTTCTGCCATTTCCTTTGCTGACAGCTTTGTCTGAAGGTTTATTAGAGTCAACAAACCATTGCCAGAGAGTGTCTGGAAATAATAATGGGAAAATGTAATTTCACTACTTTGTCATTCTCAGCAATAGCAGCTAGACAGGAGAATAACAACAGGATTCTGCCTAGTACAGATGTCACCTGGATTATGGCATGATTAGGTTACAGCATACTTTTTTTCTTAAAATAGTCAAATAAAAATAAAAACTCAGATTACATTTTCTAAATGATGAGTAACTGCCATCAACCTCGGCAGTACTGTGCTTGTAAATCAAAAGGAGGTAGTGGCTTTGTTTTTCTGCTAAATCAGTGGTTGTCAGTGGTTAAACATGTCTATGAGATTTAAGTACTTCATTCTTTTTTCTTAAGTTAAGCTCCAAAAGCCTTTATTCGTGTTGAATTACAAAGAATTTACTTCTGTAAACCAGGTTCTACAAAAACTTTTTGCAATCAGATGAATTTAAATAACTACATAAATAAATATGTTTACCTATGATTATTATTTCATTATGAATGAATTCTCACAACATGAATTTAGAGCAGTGTTCTTCTTGTGAATCCATTGCTTTAAAAAGATAACTATGTAATATTACTCTTTTTAAATCTACCATACATAAGTGTGAATATGGATACTATGGGTATATATTAAATGTAAATGATATAGTATGTATCAAATAGGCAAGAGAACTTGATTTGTCAACAAAAAGGGATAAAGCTATTTGAAATGTGGAAATGTTTTTGCATTTTGATCACTTAATGCATTCATATATATGCATATATTCATATATATTCATTTATTCATATATACAGCAAGCACATATATCTTAAAGAAACCTATTTACTCCTGCAAAGATAGAAGAAATGTATTATACTATTGAATTAACACATTATTTATATATAATAGATAGAATGAACTTAAATATCTGAAATGTAAAGAACTCAATTTCGTTAGCGTATTTAGGTAAACAGCATGAGGTACAGAAAGAACATAAGCTTCAACACCAAAAGGAAGAGGGATAGACTCCTGATCTGCAGACTCTGTGTCTTAGAGCATACGTTGAATTCCAAGTTTTAACTCTGTCTTGGACTTTTAATCTTTCAGTAGCAATGTTTAATATATTTACATTTATTGTAATAACTAGTATGTTTGTTCTTGTACTATCTTGTTTTATACTGTTATTTTTTATGTTTTCTTGCTTTTCATATTGTTATGTTCTTCTTTGGCCATATGAATACTTTTTTGCTCACCTCTGCAGTGATTTTGAATGTAGACATTTTGTTATTAATTCTCTTAGAGATATATTTAAATTGTTAAAAAGCCCTCTAAACTATATGTCTCTTATTTTTGAACTCAAAAATGAATCAACATTTTAAAATCACTCCTATGTACAATAAAAACTGTAACTCAATTTTACTCCTCATTCATTGCTTATCTTTGTAAATATAATTTACTAGCCAGAATCCAGATTATTATTAACTTCTTACTTTTTGGAGTCCATGTCTTTCTGCATGTTAAGAAGGATTTCCAACTATTAAAATTTTCTTCTTATTCTTACAGTATATTATTTTCAGTTAATGGATCTTTACCACTTTTTTAGGATAATGTTCTCTTTACATTCTTCTGCAGTATTTTTTCCAAATTACCTGTGTTAGGCTTTTTTGGTATTTGCTCTTGAGAGATCTATCAAGACTCAGTGTCTACCATTAGATGGGCTTATGATTTTTTTCCTTGGCTGTGCTAGCTATTTGGAGCTGTTAGATATAAAACTGGAAGGCAGGGTGATATACCTTGCTTCCAGTTCAGTTTCCATTCTAGCAGGCATTCATATTATTAATAAATAGTTCTGCTATTCTAGAATGGGATTCTCACTATCCTCTGGATGGAAAGTTTTCTAGTTTATTGTTTTAAAGGGCTCTTCTAGTCTCCATCCCTTCCCACTGCATTTTACTCACAACAGGGAAATTTCCCACAATGTGGTACAGTACCATCTGTAACCATCACGCACTTCATGCCTGTTGCTTTCTGGGAGTGTCTTTCTCTGATTAACTCTAGAAAGATTGCTCTGTCTAAATCTAGATAACATTGTGATCACTTCTAAAAGTTGCACCCGAGCAGTATGGAGACCGATATGCTTTTGTCTGGTTGAAACAGTCTTTAGGTTTCTGAGCCAGGGCATGCAGACTGTGAGGGGAATTTAAAAGTGTCTTCCTATTCTTTTTTGAATCATTGGGGCCTGTTTTATTTGATGACATAAAGAATGTATACACCACTGATTCTTCTTAAGAATTTATTGGATACTTCCTTTGCAATTATAATTAAACATTAAAGGCCTGACTATTATAGGCAATGTGATAAAAAGAAGAGTAAAATAAGGACTAGGAACTTACAGCACTTACAATTTAGATGAATAAGTAAAATATATATAAATAAGAACATTTTAAGACAGGTGATATTAAGTGCTGAACAATTGCTATAAATAGTGAATGCTGCAAAAGCTAAGCAGAGAGGAGGCATTTAAAAATGTGTTTGGGGAGAAAAAAAGAGCAGAGCTCTTACAGGTCTCTGCCAGTTGGATGTATATGGTGTGTTCAGGGGGCATGAGTATCATATCTTGACTGGAGCAGAGAATAATAGATAATATCAGAGCTATAGGTAAGAGCAGATTATAAAGAGGCTTTTAGGAGTACAGTTTTGGGGTAGAAAGGAATGCAATATGGAATTTTAGGAAAATTAACCTGATAATTATGTATGACATGAATCAAAATTGATTCAGCTAAACATTAGAGAGAGCTATGAGGAAAGTATTACAGACGTCTAGATACGAAGTCAATTTGTTCGTTCTTTCAGTAAATAGTTACTGAACATTTACTATGTGCCACACATTATATTTTGTACTGAGAATACAGAAGCAAGTAAAATACGATTTCTGCCTTTGAAGAGATCATAGTATAATCAGGAAAACAGACATGTACACCAGCAATTCCAGTAAAACGTTGTAAGTATTATAGTGAGAGCATATATGATGCCATTTGGGGTCTAGAAAACTCTAGAAGCTATTAATGTTACTTATAACTTAGAGATCAAGAAAAGCTTCTCATAGTGACATTTAAAATGGAAATTGAAATATGAATAAGAATGCACTAGAAAGTAGGCAGAGGGCATTCCAAGAAGAAAGAAAATGTGGGGTGAAGATTTAGATGAGAGTAGTGGCAGCAGATAAGGCAAAAAGAGAGAGAAGCAAATGATACTTTGTATGTTACCATTACACAAAAAGTGTGTCACTGTAGTTTACTCTAGTTCAATGGTTTTCAGAGTGTGGTCCCCTGACGAGCAGCTTCAGCATTACCTGATTCAAATTGTCAGATTCCTCCTCAAACCTACTCAACCAGAAACTCTAGGGATGGGGACCAGCAACCTTTTTCAACAAGCCCTCTAGGTGGTTCTGATGCAAAAAGTTAGAGCACCATTGCTCTAGCCATCTAAGATCTAATTATCAGAACAAGATTTGAATATAAAAACATTTAGAACATACAAGAAAGTATGCAATTAAGTGTAATAAAAGTTTAGAGAAGTGAAAGTATGATATAGTGTCTACTCAAGGAAAGCCTCATAGAAAAGATGGGCTTTAAATGAACTCCTCAAGGATTTTGTTACATGCAGATGATTATTCAGGCAAAATGAACATTTATAAGTAGAATGACAATTGAAAAAAGTCATGAATATAAATATCCTGAGGTACTCTCCCTGGATATATTCCTATTAATTCTTCCCCTGCCATCATCCTAAAATTTTAAATAGAAGTGCCGGTTTATACTGAACACCAGCATTGAAGATTTGGGTGATGGTTTCATAGAGAAGCTGTACTAATGCCAACATTGAATAATTGTTAGGGCAGCAATTAGAATTGCCTGTTTTCCTGATTTGTGGAGAATATTGGGTATTCATTCGTCTTTTATTAAAACACCTTTAAGCGTTCTCTTAGGATCCTAGAATAAAGGACACTCTAAAGATGTTAAATTGTGCTAATATCACTTTTACCAACATCAGTTCCACTAATTATATTAGTTCATAACACAGTTTTAGGGATATAGTTATGTTCAGTAAGTACTTACTTAATTTAAGTTAATTGATTAAAATTTAAGATTTATCATTTCGGCCATGCGCAATGGCTCACACCTATAATCCTAGCACTCTGGGAGGCTGAGGCGGGAGGATCACTTGAGGTCAGGAGTTCGAGATCAGCCTAAGCAAGAGTGAGACCCCATCTCTACTAAAAATAGAAAAAAATCAGCTGGGCGTGATGGCACATGCGTGTAGTCCCAGCTACTCAGAAGGCTGAGGCAGGAGGATCACGTCAGCCCAGGAGTTTGAGATTGCGGCGAGCTACATTGACACTACTGCACTCTACCCAGGGCAACAGAGCAAGTCTCTGTCTCAAAAAAACAACAAAAAAAAAGATTTATCATTTCTAGAGAGGATGTTAGTCTTCCTTTTGACAAATTGTAATTTGCTAGGTAATTCAAAGCTCAGAAATGGTTGGCTTATATCTTAGCATAATCTTTTTTAAACATTTCTTTAATTATTATTCATGTCAAGATTCAGAAAAAAATAAATAACAGTATTTTTATTACTTCTGCATTTTGTTTCATTATTTGTTTTTGAAACATTTCTTTAACTATTAAGATCAATATTCAGAAAAACAATAAATAATAGTTAATGTTTATTGAGTGATTTACAATGTGCCAAACATTGTTCTAAGAGCTTTATGTGAATTCACTCATTTAATCCTCACCATAGCCCCATGAGTTAGGTTCTGTTGTTATCTCCATTTCATAGATGAGAAAATGAGGTGAAGAAGTTAAGTAACATGCCCAAGTCATTGAGCTAATGAGTGTCAAAGTCGGGATTCAAACCTAGGTAGTTTGGCTCCAGAGTCTTCACTCAGCCTCTGCATTGTATTGCTCCAGGATGTTCATGGTACCGTTCAATTTCATCTCCAATCAGCAGCCTTAGTTTATTAACTGCTTTTAAAACCTAAACAATTAATGATTTCAAATAATTTTATCATTTTCTTTTACATTTCCTCAAAAGAACCCTTTGAAGTTTATTTACTGTCATGACTTTTGTAGATACTGATATCCTAGCATTAGAAGAGGGCCTGGAATTATTTTCTTTAGTGTAGAACCTGGTA
This sequence comes from Daubentonia madagascariensis, assembly GCA_023783475.1. Lineage (NCBI taxonomy): Eukaryota > Metazoa > Chordata > Mammalia > Primates > Daubentoniidae > Daubentonia > Daubentonia madagascariensis. Next base: position 8,215,736 of record JAKFHU010002220.1, read on the forward strand.
CTGTTTTCAGCAAGATCTTAGATCCAGGGAAACAGACTCTGACACAGAGGTTTTCTTGAGGAAGTTTATTGGAAAAGGCCCTAGGGATTAACATTTGTGGGGGAGTGAAGAAAGTAGAACTGGGCAGAAGGAGAAGTTGAACCACAGTGCACTTGTGACAGAGGCCTCAGTAGATCCCACAGGGAGCTGGGGCTGGGGTCACCATTCAGGCCTTCATTACCTCCACTCTGCAGTCATTGGCCGCAGACTCCTGGAAGGAGACATGACCTTGGATGAGGGGCTTTCTTCTAATGATTGCGAATCTTGGAGAGGGACTTAGCTGAGCACCACCAGCCATGCAACACTCCCAGCATACACTATACTAGTGGTTCTCCGACTTTGGCACATCAGAAGCAGGCTTGCTAAAACACAGATCATTGGCCCCCAACCCCAGAGGTTCTCATTCAGTAGGCTTAGAGTGAGGCTCAATAATTTGCATTTCTAAAAAGTCTCCAGTTGATGTTGATACCATTGGTTCAGGGACCACACTTTGAGAATTGCTGCATTACACCTATATTCTTTAAAAGACATACCCAAAGATAATTCTGTTAATCTCCTACATTACTCACATCTTCTATGGTACTGTCTATATCACACATTTTGATGCTTATGATAGTGTGTCCTTAGCATTTTATGTCTATGTCCCATCTTCCCAATGAGAAAAAAACAGTTTTGCTTAGTAAATACCCATGAAATTAAATGATTTAATATTTATGCTTTGTAAATATTTACAAGATTTTGTAATCTATTATGTGAATTCACTAGAATTGCTGGATGAGGGATTCTTTAAACTTCCTGGATTAAAGAGAAGAGTTACAGGATTGAAATCTAATTAAGCAGATGAAACAATCTTTTCTAGCTGCATGTTTTTAAACATATAGGTCAGTGTGACATACTAAATTTCATATTTTCTATAAATATTTTTATAAATATTTCTACAAATATTCTATAATTATTTCTCTAAGACTTAGCTGAAGACAGTTTCAAGTTCTATATTAGATTAGTGGCTATTGTCTTATACTTTCAGATTTATCTGTTTTCCCAAAAATATTATTTTAGTATGAAATACAGAGTATTTTATGACCCATTTCTTGCTCTACATTTCTTAAGGTTTCTCATACTTGACATACTTGACCAATTGTACTTTCCTCCTTTCTAGATGCTTTTAAAAATAAGACTCTATAAAGCATATGGTCCCAGTGTCCTAGTATTAATGCATTATGTAGACTTTTTAGACCCTTTTGTGATATGTGTATATACATATAATTGAATATAAATAAACATACTGTTTTGAAAACATATTGTTTTCAAAAGATAGTTACCTAAAAGCCCATAAATGTGTTCATAGTCTTTGTTTTGTTCTATTTATAAATTTAATAACTAGTCATTACAGAAAATTGGGAATATGGAGAAGTATAATTTAAAAAATTGAACCACTCATAAGCCTCACCATAAATATCCCAGTTGACATTTTGGTGATTTATCTGTTTTTCTTACTCTGTATGTGATATATCATTGGGAACCTGCTGTACATACAGGTTAACATTCTACTTTTTCTATTTCATTAAATATTCTTTGAAGGCTTGATTTTTAAAATTTCATGAGAGTCCAACTTAGAACTATGGTATAATTTATTAACTGTTTTTGAAACATTTGAGATTTTTTTTTTATTTTCAAAGAACTCTAAGTTTTAGAAGATTATATAAAAGAATTTTAATGATGCTTAGAGTTCTGCTAAATATATGGTTTCACCTCTGATTGCCAGGGTTGACTTGATTTTTGTTCATTGGGTTCTGAAAGATACAACCTATGCCTCATTTTGTGGCTTATTAGATAATACTATGAAAAAGATGTTAAAATCTGGCATTCTTACATTTAAAAAAATAGTAGAGTGATTGCTAACATAGCTTTGTGTAAATGACTGTCTGTTAGACTTGAGAATTTTTTTAAAGGAGTTCGAGTTGTTTTTCATATGATCAGCTAATGAATTCAGCACAACTTCCCCAACCCCAACCTTTTTCTACTGTTTAGCATTTTCCACTTTTTTACTCTGTGATGAACAAGCCCTCCCTGGTTAATTATGTATATATTTAGCTACTGCATGTGTTGGGCTTATTATTGTCATCTAATTAGATGTAACTTGAACTGCTTCCTTCTAGAAAAATCATTAAAAATTCTTTCCTAATGACCTAGAGATGACAAAATGTCTGTAAAGTGTGAAGAAGCAGACAAGCACAGGAACATCGCTCTTAAAGAGTGTTAATCCAGATGCTGCAATCATCTAATTAAACAATATTTTGCTGTCATTAACATTTTCACCAAGGAATTGCAGTTATAATTTCTTTGTCAGCTGTCTCTAGATCACTTTACCTTCAAAACTAAAGTGCCAGATAAAAACATTAAATTGGATGGTTTAATTAAAAAGTTTTTTTTTAAATGAAGCAACATATCCAGTGTTTCTGAGATCTCATTTACTGTGCTTCACTTTTATTGTCTGAGTGGATTAGTGTCATAGGCTTGCAATATTTAATATTCATCTTCTAAGATAAATCCTTAGAAGCATAGTTAGCCAAAAAATATATATGTATTTTTTTTTTTCTGTACTTACCACTGCTGGAAAAGGAAGGAACCTTACCAATTATAGCATAAGTGTATTTACTAAATTTCAGCTATCCTAAAGATAAAACAAAACATTAGTAAAAAAGTCTAGACATGCCAGAACCTAACAAGTATTACTTTGGAAATATCTCACTTTTTGGATAATTTAGTGAACAGTATTATTTTTCATTTCACAAAGGTGTTCAGTTAAATAATTAAAGGAATAATGCTGATTTGTGGTTAAAACTTATGAATGCAAGATCCCAAAGTACCACTAAATCATTCTTTTTCTTCCATGTGACATTAAATACATTGTGCGTTTTTAATTCAAATTAAAAATATATATTGACTGTCCATGTTGCAAGGCTTTTATGTTGAAATTTTTATTAAAAGTGGGTTTTAATGTCATTACATTTATTTATAAAGTTTATGGTATTAAAATGAAAATGGTGCTATAAAGATCTAGTAATTTAAAAATTACTAAATTTTTCTTAGCATTTATTTTCAAAGAACCCCACAAAGATTATTGAAAGTGAATGACAAAAAATGCAGGACAAATAGCCATGAGCTATGACTATTGACATCAATCATTTTGTGTGTATGTGTGTATAAGTTTTAAAATGATGCTTTGTTTCCATTGTATTTTTTCCAAAAAGTAAAATTATATATTTTCCTTTATTAGAAAATCATTTCTATTAAAAGGCTAATATCTTTAAATATGGTTTCTATTTTTATGCTGTTTGCATTTACAGTACATTTAAATACTGGGTTAATGTAAATTAGCTTTTTATTTATTTTATTTTGACAGTTGTTCCTTAGTATATAAGTTATAAAATTTCATTGGAAATTTTTTAACAATTGTGGTATCTTTCATCTATCATTGATTTATATAACTAATATATGTTTTATATACACACACACATATATATGTAGCACCAGCATTGTTCTATAAAAAGACACACATGCTGGAAGACCTACTTTTCATTAAAATATACAGATTTTTAAGTAGAACAGTTCCCCAGAACATGGCAGAACACTATACTTGCTGTGGACCTATTTAGGATCCCAGAAATAGCTCTTCCTGGCCAATCTATACTCTCTTTATATATACATGTATTAAAAACAGACTGAGAGGGATCAGGTGTCCTATATTAGCATATATATGAGCTACCAATCAATAATGAATTTTAAATTTTAGAATTTTACAGCTTGTTTTTTATAATAATAGTATTGCTTTAGCAGACCATTTTCATGTACAAAAGACTTTAGTAAAGGCTCTAAATTGTTGTTTATTCTCATTAGTATTATTCTTCAAGATAGACTTTTATAAGCACAAAGCAAGTTCATTGATTGGTTGAGACCTAGCTACCTAGTTTAATGTACACATTCACAATGCCCTTCTCCTCTCTCATGTTACACTTCTGTTCCTTTGCATAATTGTCATCCTCTAAAGAGAATATTCTGCAGTTTTCCTTCTTTGCTTGGCTTAGGTTTGTTCATCTTTTGAAATTTGGTTCATTGTATTACATTTTTATCATGTGCATATTAATTCTACCAACAAACATTTATTAGTAGACAGTATGTGTCAATACACAGATTCAAAACAAAACAAAACAACCCAACCCCTACATGTGTGAGTATACAGACTAGTGGAGAGGCAGACAAGTCAACAGTGACATGCCTTAGGTATAATAGAGGTCTGTCTGAGAGCTGTGGTGGGAGTACAGGGGAAGCCCTAATCTAATGCTCACCTTATCCCAGTAAATCTGCTTTCTATCAATTACCTACATATGTATTATATGCCCACATCAATTTACAGGTTTAAAACAATATGTGGTTTAGTTGTAAAATGCAAAGCTTCATATAGTAAACAGATAAAATAGTCACCCAATAAAATGTTTGCTAAATGAATTTTTTTGGTTTGATGTTTATAATAGTGGGTTTTAGTTCTTACTCAGGTTGTGGGGTTTTTTTTTCTATTTTATAGTCATGTTTACCAACTGCTACAAGAGTAGGTATCATTTAATGTTATTTATTGCTGACAAACAAGATAGTGTCTGTATATCTATATTACTGTTATGGTATATATGGTGTGTACACCAAGCCACACTGGATGAAATCCATATCACCAAATACCAGTGAAATAGCTATTTTGTGTGAAATAGAATGAAAATTTAGAAAGTTACCCATGATCAGATCATAACACATTTTTTTACTAAAAATAATCTTGTTCAATAAAAGTTTTCTTTGGATCCTGTTTCTTTAATAGTGATTCTCTTAATTTCATCTGCTTATATGGTATTTCAGTATCAGTTTATGAGGGGGAACTAGTGCTGTGCTCTCCTAAACTTTCCACATTCCCATTGTGTCTCAATATCCTTATCTGAAGTATTTAAGTCATTCTACCAAAAACTAAACAGACAAACCTAACCTAAAGTCCAGCAGGTCTCCACTAAAGTAAAACAACATAATACAAAAAGAAAATGAATGAACTTAAAAAAGTGGAGGCTGGGCATGGTGGCTCACACCTGTAATCCCAGCACTTTGGGAGGCCAAGGCAAGAGGGTGACTTAAGGCCAGGAGTTCAAGTCTTGCCTAAGTGACATAACAAGACCCCATCTCTACAAAAAATAATAATAAAAAAATTAGCCAGGCACAGTGGCACACACCTGTAGTCCCAGCTACTTGGGAGGCTGAGGAAGGAGGATTGCTTGAGCCCAGGAAGACAAGGTTGCAGAATGCTACATTAGCACACTGCGCTCCAGCCTGAGTGACAGAGTGAGACCCTGTCTCTTAAAAAAAAAAAAAAAAAAGAGTAGAAAAATATGTTTGACATCTGCCTCTGTACTTCTCATCCTGACTTCGGAGTACTGCAGTTCACGTGCAAATTCTCTGCATTGATTCTTGATGTAATTTAATATAGTATTCTGTACACTGGGAATGTAATTTCTAGATGTATGCTCATTAAAACAGAATATCATCACATAAGCTGCAAGTGTTCAGGTCAGCAGGGTGACCTGCTCCATGATCGCTTTTGGGGGCTCTGGCTGAAAAGACTCCACTTGCAAGGCTGCAATATCTCTACATCAGCAGAAGAGAGATTGAGCATGGAAACAGACACGTGGGAAGTTTCAGTGGGCCAGGCCTGAAAGTGCTTCCACTTATATTCTGTAGATGGAACTAAGTCCCACGGCCATAGCTACTTGTAAGAGAGTCTGAGAGGTTCATCCAGCCCAGGAAGAAGAGAATCAATTACAAGCAGCCAGCAGTCTCTAGCACAATCTTATATTATAAATCGTAATTCTAGTGACTTTTTAAAAAATTATTGAGTGAATTCACTTGAAACACATTGTTTTCAGAGCACTTTTGATTAAAGACATGGTTCAATAAACAAAAGAGTTACTTTTCTTCAAAAATTCAATAATTGCCTTATGAGAACAGAAACTATTTCATAAGCAATTAGTGTATACACATTTTCATTTCTGTTTTTCTTTACTAGGACGGACATATAATGATCTGAATCAATATCCCGTGTTTCCATGGGTATTAACGAACTATGAATCAGAAGAATTGGACCTGACTCTTCCAGGAAACTTCAGGGATCTATCAAAGGTACCTTTTGAATATGTAGAAGTCAGTTTTTTTCATAAGGCTATAGTCTAAAAGCATTTCTGTCAGAGAGACAGAGAGTGTGTGTGTGTGTGTGTGTGTGTGTGTGTGTGTGTCTCCAATTAATGTTTGTAAGAAGGTAAACCTGGTTGTCTTCTCCTTTTGTAGTCAGTGTTTAAATCTCATCAATTCTTAGCACAGAAATTAAGCTACAAGAAGATAAATTAGTACTAGCATAGGAAAAATGAAATGGGTATTTGAGAAAGAACAGATGTAGGGAGAGGTTGCTTAGATATCTTAGGCTTTAAAGTAAAAAAAACTGAAATTATTACAAAATATGGTGACAAATCATTTCTGTGATATATTCCTTAGGTATAAGGCATGTTGTCTTTTTTTTTCTTTTTTTACTAAACAACGCTGAAGAAAGGCATGTTATCTTGATCAAAAAATACACATACACCTTAAGGAAGCGTAATGCTGAAAAGAAAATCCATTAAATTTATCAACGGTTCAATTTATCAAGGAGAGAGAAGATATGGCCCAAAAAATGGCAAGAAAATGATGCATAATGGGGATAATAAATAAAAAGCAGATTTTTGGTTAGTTCACCTCATTTATCCAGAGGAAACTTAAGTGGGATACTAAACTGTCTAAAATTCACTGAAGAACCAGGAACTAAGTTTAAAAAGCTGCTCTGTAGCCTAAGCTTATGTCAGAGCCTGGCCCTAAAGTTTATGTACTTTAGCCGTGGTAAAGCCTGAGCCTATTCACTTTGAATTTATCTCTCTTTTCTATCAAACTTGATTGTCTGGGTTAACAGTCCACAGAGGGCTAAAAGGTACACATGTATATGTTTGGTTTTGGGGGTCAGACTTAAGGGGCTCTTAGCCAAGGCTAGCATAAGCCCTGCAAATTAAGGGAACATCATTGAAACTGATTTAAAATTAATCCCACAAAAAGTTTTTAACTCAGCATGCCTTCTCCTGCCTCTTGTCTTGCCTTTGAAAGCTAGACCTGCCCAAGTCGAAGTTCTATAGTGCACTACTTAACTATGTGACCTAAAGCCAATTTCTCTTAGCCCGTTTGTAATATGAGAATAATAATACTATCCCACCTTATACAACTGTAAGGATCAAATGACATGTGCATTTAAAGAATGTAACATAGTACTTGGCACATAGAAGCACCTTGTGAATATTAGCTATTATTATTACACATGGAATATTTCTTAGCCTGTTTTTGAAGCCTGTTTAAGTTTTCCATATTCTAATGTGTCATTCACTCTCTAGTTCTTTTATTTTATGTAACTGCCTTATCAAACCTTAGTTGTAAGCCAAGTGGCACACACCTGTAGTCCCAGCTACTCAGGAGGCTGAGGCGAGACAATCACTTGAGCCCAGGAGTTTGAGGTTGTCATGAGCTATGATGATGCCACTCCACACTAGCCTGAGTGACAGAGTAAGACTCTGTCTTAAAAAAATAAAATAAAATAAAAATCTTAGTTGTAGCTCTTTACTAATTTTAGTTATGGTATAAAAGATTCTAAAGGGACCTCTGAGGTTGGTTAGCCAATATCTTAGTGAAAGTCACACAGCCGGTAAAAAAAAGAAAAAAAATTGTTAGCAATTGAATTCTAATATGCTTGTAATGTTGTAACTTTTCCAGTGCAAATCAACTGAACAAAAATCTTTAACCATTTACTATGTGCAGGCAATTATTCAGGCTCAGGTAGATAGAAGCGTTTTAATTCATGGGATCTGCCCTCCAAGAGCAAATCTTGTTGTGGATTATCTGAATAATAAGATCAGTTCCCATACAATTGAATAAGGTACTATATTTTATAATGAGAACTACATGAGAGGCAATAAATACATGTTAAGTATCCCTTATCCAAAATGCTTGGGACCAGAAGTGTTTCAGAATTCAGATTTTTTTGGATTTTGGTATATTCTTATTATGTACTTACCAGTTGAGCATTCCTAATCTGAAAAGCTGAAATCCAAAATGCTCCAGCATTTTCTTTAAGCATCATCTCAGCACTCAGAAAAGTGTCAGATTTTGGAGCATTTCAGATTTCTGATTTTTGGATTAAAGATGCTCAACCTGTAGTGGTTAAGAACAAGAACTCTAAAGCTAGACTGCTTGGGTTCAAATCCTAATTCTTCCCCTTACTAGCTGTGGGGCCTTAGACAAGATTATTAATTATATATTAGATACTATAAAATATATATACAATAAAAATTTGGAGTATAGATTCTCAAGTGGCGTGACTGACTACTATGATGGCTATTTTATTCTTTTTAAAACAGGGAAGGAGGTCATTTTTCTTTGCAGTCGACTGGGATATTGTGTTAAAAGGAAACTTACAGACCACATTCCTTTCCTTCCTCCACTTATTTATCCATTCTTTCATTCATTCAGTCAACAAATATTTATCACATGTTCACTATGTGTCAAGCACTGTACCCAGTGAAAGAGTGTACAGGAATGCATAAAGCATACATAGCCCCAGCCCTCATGGAGGCAGTTCAGTCCAGAGCAAAGATAAAAACTCAAATAGTTAACAGAAATGTGTGAAGCCAGCATTTAAGAGATAAGTATAGGGGACTGTACCAAACTGGAGAGTGCATGCTCAACCACTCTAAGGCGTTAGGGCTCAAATGTTCTTGAAACACTAACTCAGCCAAAGAAAATATGGCACTCACTATGATTAATATGGATTATAGAAGGCATCTGGTAAAATATTTGCTAGTAATCATAGATTTTTAGTTTATCCATGTGGAAAAAAATGAGATTAATTAATTAATTAATTTCTAAAATAGCTGGAAGATATAAACATTCTTCAAGATTTTTAAGCTAATCATGTATTTCCTTTGGCACAGCTTTTCCTTTTGTGCCTCACATGTGCTCTTCTAATTTTATATACTGTTAAATACATAGTAGAGGTAAAAAGACAGAGCCTAAATAAATTAGACAACATGAATACGAACTATACTTTTGCAAGCATGGAATCCTTCATGCTGTGAACAGTTGAACCCATGAGCTCTTAAAAAATAGATAGCTTTTTCTTCCAATTCTGCTATATTCCATGCTTTAGCAATTTGTTCTTTATATTCTGTCACACTGGCGTGATAGAAAATGTTAGCAAATTAAAACCCCTTGATATGTTAATAAATTACTCGTGCGTTGTTCCCATGCTTCATTGAATTTCTTAATAGGAACTTTTTACAAATGGGCTAGAAACCTAAGACCATCCTGTATAAAAATCATTAATAAACAAGATTTTAATGTATGGAAATATATCTTATTATACGCCTAATGGGAAAATGACATTTGAAATATAACAATGTAATTGGAAGGAAAAACCTACGATAGTGCAATATTATTGCATTGAAGAGTTATCTACCACATAGCACCTGAAATTCTCATAGTTATAAGCAGTACCAGAAATGAAGTTTTTAATGGAGAGTTTGTTACTCTTTTGAAGCTCAAGGAAGAATTGAAATACTTGGATAATACTACTAACCAGGATCATTCTAAAAGATCTCTAACTACAGAAGTAGTTGTTTCTAAACAAAGACTGGGAGTCCTGATCCAAGTAATAATTCCTAGCAATGAATAATCCTAGAATTTGTTTCAGTAAACATGTGGTGCCCCAAATAATTTTTATATTCTTTACTGTAAAAAAATTAAAAAGCTGTGAATGTACAATCCTAAAAAAAATGAATCTTTCTTTTCTTTCTTTATACTACCACATTGCACTGGCTTCATGAAATTCTGTGTTGTATCAGTTAGGAAACTTTTGAATGAAAGTTTCAGAAAATCCAGCTCAAATTAGCTTGAACAATAAATCAGTGTTATTTGTTCTTATAACTGAAAAATTCAAAGGAAGGTTTGGTTTCCAGCAAGATTTGCTCAGCGGTTCATTCAGATGATACCACCAAGGACCTTGTTCTTTCCGTTGCTCTACTCTGCCTTCAGCCACTGTGGGGATCTTACTCACCTCCCACTGGGTAGCCTGCAGGAGCTCCCCACAATCCCCTGCAGCAGCAAAATGGGGGCAACACTTCCAGACCTCATGTCATATCATCCAAAGGAAAAGAAAGAATCTTTTGCCAGGTAGCTCCCGTGGAAGATAACAAAACTTTCCTTCCTCAGAAATCTCAGAAAATGTCTCATGTCGCATCAGTGCTGCTTGAGAGGGATGAGATATGGTCCTTGGAGATGGGATAAGCCAATCATTTCCCATGCCTGGAGCTAAGAGGACAGCCAGGATCATAAAAGATACCTGACTAAGAATGGTGGGGTAATAGTTCACCAGAAGAAATTTGGATTCCTGTTCCCAAAGGAAAGGGGACTTATTAGTGGTCAGCAAAAAACTTTTTATTATAAAATGTCATGTACAATGTATCTGAAAGTTTCTTTATGATTTTCATAATGAAGAGAATAGCAAATGAATTACAGATTTATACACATATAGCTACTACATAAAAGGAGCTTTGCAAGGTGCTAAGAAAACTTTATGGTATAGTCTTAACTTTCAGGGAATGTTCATTGTTTATGAGGAGAAAAAACAAAAGGCAGCAGATTCTTATTACTTTTATACAATTATAATACATCAACATTAAGTGGAGTCAGAGATAAATTTGCTATAAAGCTAATGAAGCTTAAGCTTTAATGCCCCTCAATTTTTAGGGACGTTCTATACTTGGCCCCTAATTTTATGTTCCCCTTCTTAAACAGCCCCCTCCTACAAATTGTGTAAGTTTCAAGTATCACAAAACCTGGACTGGCCCTCAGGGCAAAGGAAGGAGCTGTCTCATGGGTAAGCACAGATAGCTTCACAGAAGAGGCACGTGAGAGGGTACACAGGGGATTTAAACATCTGGGTACACCAGGTGATATATCTTCCCATATCTGATCAGGTCCATAATTCACCGATTACACGTACTTCGTAAATACTTCCCCAAACACTCTGAGAGTATTGACAAGACAGTGGTTTTCTATTTCATCGTTAAGCAGCATCTAATACATAACAAAGACAGGTTGAAAAAAAATTATTTGACTATTTTTATAGGATTGTGCAAATAAGAACAACAAATGAGAAACAAAGTGAATGAAAGTAATGTGTCTGCATGGGACATACTTTCCCCGGGGCTTTGGTGGCGTGGATGTGGGGGGGATGTGAGCTGAGATAGCTTTCTCGCTCTGCCCAAGTCCGTGCGACAGCCGGGTCAGTGCTCATTTACTCAGGAAGTTGAATCCTTGCGGTCTCTGTTCTCTTTACTGGACGCTAGGAAAGGTGAGCCCCGGAATTATCAAACCTTTTCTGTTTTTCTTTATTTGTGTCAGTGTTAAAATTGAGAGCTAGGAAAAAAATTGAGAGGTCATGATTGGAACGTGGAAAGATGGCAGGCTTAGCTCAAATGTCTCTCTGTCACATATCGTGCAAATTTAGGATGTTTTCTAAGCGCTCTGAACTCTGTTTTCTCTTCTTGAAAGTGAACACAATAATACTTACACAATAGGGCTATTGAAAGAATTAAACACACTAAAGTAGTTAAGGCGCCTAGTGTAATGCCTGACGCACGGTGGCATTCAGCTACAAAGCAAGTCTCTGTAATTACTCACTATACCATTTAATAAGATATTCTTCATGCAATAAATAATTCTGCCCTCTCTTTAAATTATCAGATTACCAAAACTGTAAACATCAAAACACTGAAGTTAAAGTAAATGTTTGTTGAAACTTTAGATGCATATTTATTTACTCTGAAATATTTTATATTTATAATATTCTTACTTTTTCTTTAGTCCACTTAATTGAACAGTTGAAGAGCACAAGAGCTAGAAATAAATTTCTTTATCAGTAAGATTTATTGGACCTCTCATTTGGTTAGACATCACAGGTTCAAGTTTTATTTGTTACATGTGCCAGCGATAGGCTATGTTTATTGCTGGACATGATGGACAGCAAATGAAACAATCTGTCATTGACCTATCTTTTCAATACCAACCAACAGTGAGTGTAGAGATTTTTCCCCCCAATTCATACAGATATGCCTTATGAAGATGTGACCTTGTGGTGAAATTTATCTTAAAACATGATCTATGCTAGTGCTTCAGTTATTTGCATATACTCATATGAACTTGACTCTTAAATTATAGTGGGTTGCATGACTTTGACGTGAAGCACAGTCTCTGCTCATTAAAGTGTAAATAAAATGTTCCTATTTCCCAGTCATGCCCTCTGATAAGTGAAATAGTTTCATCACAAAACCAAGTCGTACCAATGTTGACATGAGCATAAGACATCACACACACACACCCATTCATCAAGTGGAAAAAATGTATTTTGTTAACACGGGAGTTGTTTGACTGACAGATGATGATAAGCATAACCATTTTCCCAAATTATTATGCCACTTAAAAAAAGGAAGTGATAATGCCTTGAGGCTTTGAAATGTGATAATGCAAAAGAATGCACTGAAGTGTGAATACTACTCAACCATCCACCCTTGATACTGGCAAATGTCTATATACCACATAGAAAAGAGTTTACGTTGTTAAAGTGGGGAATGCGCAACAGTGATCTAGAGCAAGTTTCTATAGTTATTTCATCTTTATTTTTCACTATAGCTTAACAATATCTAAAATGAAATTCGTTCCATTTACATTAGTATAATCTACCTAATGCTTAATTTTTAACAACAAGATATGAAGTATGGGCAAAGCTACTAAGTGTATTAGTAGCTGACTATGATGATATAAAACTTACTGAAAGATAAAAGCACAAATGTGTATATTTAATTATATACCGTCTGCCAAAAAACCTACTGCTAAATTTGAAATGTTGTCTACATATGTGTTGAAAGCCACCTTAACATGTAACTCATAGTATGTTGAAAGTTGTTTTTGTTAAGCTTGCTTATATGGCAATGCTGAAGGAGAATTACTGTTTTAAGGACAGGTATTTATTGGCAGTATTTGGATACTGTTTAAACTCATGAGATAATCATTTATTTAAATTAATAATTTTATTCATTCACTCATTCTTTTATTACACAAGCATTTATTGCCAACTTACTCTGTACCAGGCACTGGAAATACAAAGACAATAAGAACCAGTCCATACCCTTAAGAACTTACAATCATTTTTTGTTTATCTGGTAGCATATTAAGCTGTTTTCCTTCTAATCAAAAGAAAGGAAGAACCAAGAAAAGTACAAACAAAAAGGTTGATTCACAGACACTGTGGTAACCAGAAATGGTGAGGTGTTTTGTTTGTTTGTTTATATCTCTACTGTTGCTTGTTAGAGACACATAATAGAGCAACAGGGAGTTTTATGGCTTTACCCAGAACTTCCAGAGCAGCCCTAGGCTCTGTCTGCTTCTGCTAAACGTCCCCTTATCCTCTTTTCTTTTTCCTTCCCTTTTAGCCAATTGTCCCGCCCTTTCAGAAAGAGAGAGGAGAAAAAAATACTAGGTAGGGCAGGTCCTGCTTTGAAAATTTTAGGCTGTTAAAGAAGGAACCAAAAATGCCAGAAGCATTTTCTAGTGTGTGCTCCTAGAAGAACACTCTGATGGAAAGGGAGAGAGTCTGCTCTGTGCACTTTTAAGTCACCAGCCACAGGTCACATCTGTATCTGAAGTACAGCCTTATCATGCAAAACTAGGCCAAACGCAGTCTCCTTAACCTTTCCTTTCTTCTGAAACAGAATATTAAATAGAAGTGATCTTGAAACTAACTTGTAGTCCCATTATTATCCTTCTACTTAATACTGAGAAAACTTCTAGAACTGATACAGAAGATTTAAGATACTCCATTGTTTTTAGGTAAAAGTGTTTACTTTTCACTAAAATATTTAAAACTAATTTTCTTAGGAATTATTCTGGGATAATTTGAGAACAATAACAGCCAACATTAGGCCTATACTTACTATATGCCAGGCATTGTGCTAAGCATGAATTTTCTTGTTTTACCTTCACAACTCTGTGATGAATTGCACTGGTTATATAGATTGCATCTTCTTTCATTTGTTGCCTATTATTTCTCTACCATAGGTAGGTAGGATATTGTCATAAATAAGTAAGTAAGTAAGTATGTAAGGCTGGGTGTGATGGCTCGTAGCGGTAATCCCAGCACTTCATGAGGCCAGGGCAAAACAATTGCCTGATGCCAAGAGTTTGAGACCAGCTTGAGCAACATAGTAAGACCCTGCCTCTACAAAAAATTTAAAAATTAGCCAGGCCTGGTGGCACGCTCCTGTAGTCCAAGCTACTTGGGTGGCTGAGGCAGGAGGATTACTTGAACTCAGGAGTTTGAGGTTGCAGTGAGCTATGATGATGCCACAGCACTCCAGCCTAGGGCAACACAACAGAGGAAGACATTGTCTCAGCAATCAATCAATAAATAAAATTTTTAAAAAATAAGCCTGGCCAGTGCTGTGACTCAAACTTATAATCCCACCACTTTGGGAGGCCAAGGCAGGAGGCACGCTTGAGGCCAGGAGTTCAAGACCAGCCTGAGAAACATAACAAGACCCCTGTCTCTACAAAAAAAAAGAAATTAGGTGGGCATGGTGGCTTGTATCTGTAGTCCCAGCTACTCAGGAGGCTGAGGCAGGAGGATCTCTTGAGCCCAGGGGTTTGATGCTGTACCACTGACTGCACTTCAGCCTGGGTGACATTTTTTATTTGAAAAAAACAAAATAAGCCTAATGATTAATTTATCTTCTAGATGCCCTCCACCTTTCCTAAATGCCCTGGCAGTTTTTATATGCTACCTAAAAGAAAAAGAAAAAAAGAAAAAGAAAGCTCTCCCTAATACCCAACAGGAAAGAAATCTTGTAAAATATCCTGCACATTGGACTGTCATGTCAGACATGAGCAGAGGAGGCAAAAGAAGCGCAGTGAGTGAGCCGTTCCACACCTCCAAAGCTTTCAGTCCTGCAGGGGACTAACATGTATCTGTGAATGTGCTAGTAGATATTGCTAATCAAAATGCAACTTTGGATCAAAGATTATCTTTCTTCATAATATACTCAATTCCACCCTATGAAAAAGTATAAAATGAAATACACTCAATTATAGCCAACAAAATAAAAATCTTCACACTTCTTTTATTAATGTTTAGTTACTTCAGGTTTTGTTCCTTAACAATTTATTTGGAAATTGTATAGGGATTAGCTGAAGTTTATCTGATGATGAAAGACCATATTAAGCAAATTAATAGTGTCTATAAAATTGCAAATGGGAAATTTAATCCACGTAAGAGATCACAATTTTCACACATTTTAGAGAACAAATTTTCAAATTAATGATTTAAAGCATTCTTATCTATTAGAATCACCCAAAACATAAGTACCATAGAAAAGACTTAATTTGATTTGAAAGGTTTTACTTTGGTTTTGCACTCTATTTTAATTGATTTTGACTTTTTATTATGAAAACTTTCAAACATAAAGAAAAATACCAGTAATAATTAATACCCATTTAACCAATCCCTAGATGTTATAATTATTGACATTCTAGCACTCTTTTGTTTTGCTGAAGTATTTTAAAGTAAATTAAATATATCATACTTTACCCCTAAATACTTCAGTATGAAAAATAACATTTTCCTATATAACAGAATACCGTTATCACATCTAACAAAACTTATTATTCCCTAATATCTAATACTGTGTGTATTATCAAGGTTTTCCAATTATCTCCCATGTGTCTTTAAAAATTGTTTTGCACAAGCCAGGATTCAGTCAATGACCACACAGTCCATCTGATTCTTCTGTCTTACGTGTCTTTTAGGCAAGAATAGCTCTCAACCACCCTTTTTTTCCAGGATATTAACTCATTGTAGAGAGCATGCCAGTTATCCTATAGAATATCTCACCTTCCGGATTTGTCTTTTTGTTCCCCATGTTGTCGTTTAACTTATTTTAACAAGTAAGACTTTGATGTATCCTGATTCAAATATCAGTGAAGATTAATAATAGAAATTTGTATTTGGAAATATTTAGTCACTAAAGCTTACTTATCAAAATATAAAGAATTGATTAAAATTTATCAAAGTTAAAATGTTCACATTTGACCACATTTATATTTGGGTCATGTAATTGAAAAATCCATCTAAAATTCTATGCATGGGATAAACCAAATTCTTGATTAAACAGTAAAAAGGAGTATAAAGAGAAGACTAAAAGTCTCCATCATTCCCATCCCCAGAGGCAACTACTGTTATAGTTTCATGTGTAGTCTTCAAAACTGTTTTTCTGAACATTTAAACAAAATTATATTACATATATTATAAGATTTTTAAAGAAACTTTAATAAGGCTGTATGATACTGTTTCTACAACTGGCTTTTTTAAATCCTAGTGCTACTAATGATAATTTAATATTACCTATAATCCATTCTCCACCAAACCAATGGAGGTAACTTTCTAAAGTCTAACCGAGATTTTATTTCTATCCCGCTTAAAACCATTCAGTGACTTTCTACTGCACATACCTTAAAATGCAGATCATCACCCTGGTCTACAAAGCCGCATGAGGTGGCCCCTGCCTATTTTCTCACCTCATCTCATAAACTCTTCCTCTTGTTGACTATGCTGTAGTCACACTATCTTTCTTTCTGTTCCTTTAACATGTCACCCAGGCCCCCCAGAGCCTTTGCACTAGCTCTTCCTCTGTCTCAAATTCTCTCACCCATGAATCTCATTAATCTAGTATGACTGGTTCCTTCTCGTCATTCACTCTCAGCTCAGGGGTACTTCAGAGATGTCTTCCCTGTCACCCAATCCCTTGGATCCTGTTATTCTTTAATTGTCAGTAGAGCACTTATAACTCATATTTTCTTACTTACCAAATTATTTATTTAGATTTCATCTATCTCTGCCTCTACAGATGGACAGACACACACACTCTCAAATGCACACATACACACATACACATTTGAATGTAAGTTTTATGAGAACAGGGATCTTGTTTATCTTTCTCTAGGGTCTAGAGTAATTTCTGACACACGGTAGGCACTCAATATTTATTGATTGAATTTAATCTTGGAATCTTTTGAAATCAGCCTTTTTAAATAGCAGTGTGAGTATATCATCATTTATTTAACCAGTCCCTTATTGGACATTTAAACTACTTCCACTTTTTTGCTTTGTTTTGGCATTTCAAGTAATGCTATGAGAAATATCCTTGTATCTGATTCTTTCCATATTATAAATTCCTCAAAGAGGAATTACTAGATCAAAAGTGTGTGTATTTTTTGAAAAATATTACCAATTTGCCCCACAAGAAATTCATGCTGATTTATACACTTACCTACAGTGTTACGATATATCATGTTTTCCTACACCCTGGTCAATGCTGAATACTATGAAACTTCATAATTTTTGACATTCTAGTCAATAAAAATAGTTTTGTTTGACATTTTAACAGTTGTGAGTATACTTATGACTTTTGGTTACATGTAATAGAAAGTCATGTAAACTGGCTTTAATTTAAAATATAAAGTTTTTATTAGCCCACATAACTGAGCAATCTAGGGATGGGTCAGTTCAGGAAAACTGGATCCAAGTGCTTGCCAGTGTTGTCAGGCAGGATGCCACTTTTCTGCATTGGCTTCATTCTCAAACAGGCCTCCCTGTGTTATAGCAGTGATGCCTTTGTAACCCCACTGGAAAAACAGAGAGGTTCTTTCCCAGATAGTTGAAGCAAAGTTACATTGGATCAACTTGAATCATGTGCCCATTTCTGTATTAATGGATATGGATATGTTGATTAACACATTATCCACATGGATAAATATGTTGATTAACAGGTCTGAATCATATGCCCACCCAGGGAGTCAGGTAATGAGATCAGCCCACCTGCACCAGGTAGACCAAAAGTGGGGAAGGAGTGGTTCACAAAGTAAGGAGGCATGATGGATGATAAACAGAAAAAAGAATAGATACCCATTACATTGTAGGAGCTGGTACTATTTTCCCTACATATATTAGAAATTGGCATTCATTTTTCTGTGAATTGTCTATTCATATAATTTGCTCAGTTATTTAATTAGGTTGTTCATTAGCTTCTTATTGATTTGTAAGAGCTCATTTCTAAGAAAACTAGCCCTTTATCCTACGTGCTATAAATATTTTTCACTGCTTTTTGTCTTTTGATTTTTGCCTAAAAATTTTGTCTAAAATTTCCACATGGAAATTTTATATAATAATATATAATTGGGTTAATCAGTCATCATTCATTTAGCATTTATTACTTATCTAAAAAGGGCCAGGTACTGTATTAGGTGCAAGAATACAGAGATGAATAAAAGAGAGGGAATATCCTTGGAAGGCTAGTCTACTGGGTAAAAAGGTAATAAACTTGCCTAACTGTTACCAGATGGTGTCCTGTAAGACTTCACAGATTCAGTTTGAACTGCTTCCAAAAGAATGAGTTGAAGTTCCTTGGTCAGGTAAGAAGGGAGGCAGGGAATTTACTTGAGCACAGAACCGTCTGGAGGTATGATTTCTACATTGTCACCACTGAGAATTTTCAGAATGATGACATGTAGTTTATGACTGAAAAAACAAAAAAGGTAAGAATTCTTGAAGCCTCTTTTAAGGATTTTCTAGCCCTTGATTGTTATAATGAAAGATAACAAGATGACAAGGTAACTTAGATATGTTAGAGGCTCAGATGTGTTAAGACAGTTGAGATAACTGAAAGCTACCTTTACAAGCCACACCATCAGTCAGCTCCACCCAGCTTCAGCCTGTATCTAGCACAAGTTCAGCTGGTTCTGTAAAAGGTATAGCCCCTAACTAGCAACATGATCTGATTTGACTTTTCTTGAGTGTCCTCATTTATAATGTAAGAGAGTTGTTCTAGTCGACCTGTAAGGTTCCTTCTATTTCTGAAGATCTATGATAGATGAGGAATTAAGTAGGCAGCTATGGGAGAAAAAAAATCACATCAAGATCAGAATTTCATATTTGCAATGAAAAACAATGCAGTGATATGGAAAGTGGAGACCCAGGTACCTGTTTCCTTGTCATGAAATTAGGTTCATAATGAATGCCTTGCCGACCTCAGAGACTTATGAAAATCAGTCAAAAAAATGGTTGTGAAGATAATATGTTATACAAATATATAGTATCATTAGCAGTTGTGGTAGCAGTAGTGAACTCTTGCACATTTTATATATGCAGGTTGAGTATTCCTTATCTGAAATGCATGGGATCAGAAATGTTTCAGATTTTGGACTTTTTCAGATTTTGGAATGTTTGCATACACATAATGAAATATCTTGGAGATAGGACCCAAGTCTGAGCACAGAATTCATTTATTTCATATACACCTTATACACATAGACTAAGGTAATTTTATATAGTATTTTCGGTAATTTTGTGCATAAAACAAAGTTTGTGTTAAGTACTTATGTGTGGAACTTTCCACTGGTGACATCATGTTGGCACTCAAAAAGTTTTGGATTTGGAGCATTTTGGATTTTAAATTTTCAGATTTGGGATACTCAACCTGTGTAAGAGTAGAGTCCTATTACCATTAATCCTGTTATTATAAGCATGTTCAGTTTTTTATGATATATCAGAATTCAGTGTTATTAACATTGCTTTGCTTAGATCCCTGATTTCTCCTAGAAAAATTTTTTTATTCTTAAAAATTATAATCTACATCAATGACATTAACCATTCTGCAAATCAATCCACATTTATTTTTATTTATTCAAATCAATCTAGCTCTATGCTCCATCTTTTATGTTCTCTAAAAGCCCTTCTAATGTCTCGTGTAATACCATTTATCCAATAAGTACTTTTATTTATATAATTTTTATTGGTCATTTTTGCTTATTTAATTTGTATACAGTATACGTGTTCTAAAAAAAGGATTTTATACAACTTGCAAGTTTTTATAAAATAGAAAAATATTGATAGATCAAGGCTAAGAGAATAGAAAGGGAAAATAAGTCAATGAAACCAAAAAAATGTTAGCACTCAGAAATATGTACCGAAAGGATGCTAACCAGAATTTTTCAAAGTACAATCTAAATATCACTGATTCTATTTCATGTTAACAGTTGTTAACAAAAACAACTGTTATGAAAACAAAAAGAAGGGTGTAGTTCTGGTAAAAAATAATAAAATAATATAAAAGAAAACACTTGAATAAACAAATTTAAAAACAATTCTATTTATAATAGTTTTTCTCAGAGCATTTAATAATGTAACAAGCATCCGTCAGGATTTTTGTTTCATGCAATAAAATCACAAAGTTGTTTTACAAAAACAAAAGCTTTTTGTGGCACTTAAGTCTGAAACAGATTTCTCTCTTTGGTATTCAAAAAGGGGAAATCAGGCCAGGTAGGGTGGCTCACACCTGTAATCCTAGCACTTTGGGTGGCTGAGGTGGCAGGATCACTTGAGGCCAGGAGTTCAAGACCAGCCTGAGCAACATAGCGAGACTCCATGTCCACAAAAAACAGAAAAATTAGCCAGGCATAGTGGCACATGCCTGCCAGCTACTTGGGAGGCTGATGCAGGCGGTTCACTCAAGCCAAGGAGTTTGAGGTTGCAGTGAGTTATGGTGATGCAACTGCACTTTAGTCCCAGCAGAACAAGACCCTGTCTCGAAAAAAAAAGGGGGGGTGGATATTGAATGATAAGAGTAGAGAAAATCCTCAATAGCATTTCTTCAATAACTGTAACAGTGGTGTTTAACATAAACATGCTAATGTTACGCATGAAATTTTCAGTTTTAAAAACTGAATTATAATAAAAAAGTTTTATAGAGATAGAAATTTTATTTTTGATCTTTGCATTGTTATCCGTTTGCATCATTGTCTGTTATCTGTTACAGTGTTCACTTGTAACATAAAAACTCACAAGGACAAAACAGCAATAAATCTAAAAACAAGTTTTAAGCTTTTGGTTAAACCTTTTTATATGGTAACACCTAAAATGCATAGACATGGCTGTATCTAAAGCCCACTGTTTGCAATTAGTTATTGATATAGTAACTATGATAAAAATTGAAAAAAATTGCAAAGTAAATTTATAAATTTCGTTAAGTGTAGCCTTACCTTTTCACCAGAATGCTTACCTTATTCATCTGCTAAATTCAAATGGTATAGGTAGACAGGTAGATAATTGATTGATAGAAGGATAAATATGACATGATATAGTGTATATATGATATCTGTTTGGATCTCATATGTAAATATGTCATCTATAACAAAATTCTCATTTCCCAAACATTTTGAAGCTTTTTTCTTTTAAATGATTTATTGCTTTTTGACTATTTGAATTAAAATGATAGAAAAGAGTAAATACAACCCAAGTCATTTACATTATGCTTCATAAAATTCATTTCTAACTACATTAGGTAAAGATTCAAAATTAGAAATATATTTTAAGAAATTACTAATGGAGGTATATATAGACTTTAATACTGTGCAGCTGTTTCCTACAAAGTATTATTCTGTAAAACACTCCAATAAAATGACTTTGATGAAACTTGAGTAAAATAAAAACTGTAAATATTTATTTTATCCCTTCTTCGGTAGTGTAGAAGGCTTGAAAAGATTAGAGGGAGGACCATGCCCTTTTTTCAAGAATGTTTTGTGATGTCTTACAGAACAAGCAACACCAGATAAGGTGGATTTCTTAGGGATTGTGCAGACATTTTATGCATGTGAAAGCTCTATCAGCATATTCACGACAGAGCAAAGTATTAAACATTTTAAATGCTTTGAAAAATATATTTATTGAGTTAGAAAAATATGTCTGCACAGTAAAGTATAAAATATGTAGGCAATTTTAAATTAAAAACTCATTATTTCAATTCAGTAACACAGCTGATATTCATTCCACTTTATAGTAACTACCATTTTATTTAAAAAGTAATTATATATTTGTTTTAAATATTATTTTTAATTTTTTAAATTTCATATTTTAAATATTAATATTTTATGTAATGTTTAACAAAATTACATTGCCTTTTTTACATCTGTCTAAAAAGATTTGAGAGATAACCAGTGAAATTTAACACAGAATAAAGTTTAAGCCTTAGAACATTTAAAAAATATATTTAAACCAAAGTTTTATACTTTCTTTTAAAAAATGAAGACAAAAAAATTTAGGAACCTTAAAATATTAATACTCTTCTGCCCAAGAAATGTAGCTTTTTCAAAAAATAAATAATTAAATTGTTTAGTTTGTGTTAAGTCATAATTAATGTTAACAAAAACGAACATAATTTACAAATAATTTTAATATTCAGGATAAGCATCCTTGCAAATAAGAGTTTATTATGGAAATTCTAACAGACTTTTAACTGCTAACATCATTGTGTTATTTGAATTAGTCTCCTGAGACCAAAAGAAAGGCTCATAGCAGTTTATAAATGAATCTTTGTCTCTTGTGTAACATTATGTGTCCCATTGAAACACTAATTTTCTTCTACTTCTCTTGTTAAAATTAAGCCTTGAGAGGATCTTCATGGTTAACTAGAAATATTAAATTTTGAAATAAAGGAGTTAGATATTATACTTAGTACTTATCTTTTGTTTTCTCTATGAACATATTTATTTTTATAGTATGCAACCTAAAACTTAATAATGTGGTTATTTGATATCATAAGAGTAGACTCCATATACCATGCAGCCAAAATCAGACCAAAAACTTAAGCTAAGGTAGTTTGCTATTTGAAATCATGAGGATGCCATGCTAAAAATTCTTAATGATTAAGTGTTCTAAGAAGTTTGAGACAATGATCCAATTAACACATGCTTCATTGGAGAAAAAAAAAATTGTATCCCGAGCATTTACTATGTACTCTACTAAAGGTGTTAGAATCACAATTGGTAAATAGTGTGGTGGTACTGATAGGAGAGGTTTTAATGGCCTTAGCAAAATGCTCTCTAGGGAATCAGAATTGTCTGGATTATTCTAGCACTCTTAGGTTTGTAGTTTAACTTAATAAAAAGAATAGACATTCCATCTGTATAATAATAGAATGGGACTAACATTCCAACAGAGTTTCCATATGGAGAACTGTTGTCTTTCACACTCTGGGTAACAGGCTATATTAAGACAAGGTCTTCTCTAATACAGTTGTCAAATGGTCAACTGCTTCATCTTTTCCTCATTGGATTTCCTGTACTCCAAGCTAAATTTTTGTTATATAGGTTGTTAAGTATACAGGAAAATAACATAAAACTATTGGTTTCACCTTAACAGTTTAATCTGGATCACCTCAGATAATCCAGTTTACTAAAACTTTTAGTAAAGTCTAGAAACTATGCACATATGAATCATCCTCTTGGGCTATTTTTAGTAAGTGTAATGATTTGTAATTAATATCAAAATCCAATATGGTTAAAAATATAATACAAAATAATGTGTTTATGCTCTATGGTTAAAATGAATTAACAGTGAAATATTTTCAAGATTAAGACTTACATATCATGTCTAAAATGACTGTATTAAACAAAATATTTCCTTTTTCTTTTTATAGCCAATTGGTGCTTTGAACCCAAAGAGAGCCGTGTTTTACGCAGAGCGTTATGAAACATGGGAAGATGATCAAAGCCCACCTTATCATTATAACACACATTATTCAACAGCAACCTCTACCTTATCCTGGCTTGTTCGAATTGTGAGTATATTCCTTAAGTTGCAGTTTGCCTTTAATACCTTAAAGTTTTTAACATAAGTAAATGAAATTAAAATCAGATACACTTGTAGCTTGTTTCAAACAATGATTAGAGACCAGTGAAGTAGAAATTAAATATTCCAAACTCTAGCAAAACTGAATTTTTTTTTTAATGAATTGCCTCATTTGCAAAATTCAGTTGGGAAGATATGTTATCGTGGGCTTCTTAAACCTAAACCAGTTATAAATGAGCCAATCGCCTGCAATACGTTCTTAATACCTACTGCCTCCTTTCTTAGGAATGACGCTGGCACTTACTTTCCCTGAGCTCTCTCACTCTTGCTTCTCGGGCAGCATGTTTTAAAACCAGTTTCCAAATATTTTGAAAACCTCTTTCTGTTACCGTCTCTTTCTCCTAAGACATAAATATATTCAAGTCTCTCTGATCTTAAAAAAAAAAAAGCCTCCTTCCAGCCCCTGCCCTCTCTGCGGGTCCCTCCCATCTCTCTCCCTGCGCAGTCAGCTGTGCTGAAAGCACAGCCGCTGCTGTCCTACATGCACTACTCATCGCCTCCACTTCATCACCTCCCGTTCAGTATTTAGTCTGGTTGCTTGAGGGTCCATACCCATCATTTTACTGAATTGTTTTTGTGGAGGTTGCACGTTGTATGGATAGAGCTTCCCATGTCTTACCCATCATGTCTCTGAAGCATTTGCTGCTCAGGTTTCTTTCTCTTGGTGTTCCTGTTCCCCAGGATTTTTCTAAATACCTTAGCTTAGCTATGCCATTCAGTTATAAGCTGGTGATTTCCAGTGTCTGTCTTCATTGCACATTTCTCATGGGTTCCTGATGTATCTTCCCAAGTGCCTCCCAGGCATTTCTTTTTTTATTTTTTTTAATTTATTTATTTTAGACTAGTCAAGTGCGGTAGTGAGAAGGGGGGAAAGTAGTAGAACAAGGAGTTCAATATGTAACTGACTGTGAACAATCAAGTGAGATAACTCACTACCTTTGGACCAGCCCCTACCGGGCATTTCTACCTGAACATCTCACAATACCATAAACACCAATTTTAAGAAAGGAAGTCCTCATCTCCCTCATGAACCTGCTGTGGTTCCTCCCATTTTTTCTGTCTAAGTAAATAGCATGATTATTCACCCAATTTTCACCCAGTTTCCCAATCTAGAAATTGGGAAGCTTTCCTAGATATTTTCTCTATTTTACCAAACCTTTACATCCAATTAGACATTCACAGATTCTACCAACTAAATATCTCTATAAACTATCTCCTTTTCTCTGTTAACTCTGACACTTCCCTTAGTTTAGGTTCCCATCATTTCTCATTTAGATTTTTGCAGAAGCTCTTAACAAATCTCTTTGCCTTTAGTGTCGCCCCCTCCAATCTAGTCTAGTTAGGAGCAGTTACTGGAGCCAGTGTTTTTTTTTTTTTTTTTACTATAAGTGACTGAGAAGTACCATAGAATGCTAAATCAAATCTCTAAATCAATATAATCAAAAAATATTATCTCCCCTTACCAAGATATACTTCAGCCCACTCTGTTGTATGAATCTGATATGCCTCAGAAACACATTGGTAAACCAGCATATATGAAAATGCATCTCCTATTTTCAAAGATATTTTTCCCCTAAGCCCAAGCGACAGCTTTAGTTTGGAGTTCTTCCTCAAGCATTCTCTCCATTATGGAGAAAAAGTGAACTTTCTACAAAAGTGTAGTATGAGGATGTTTTAAGTAACTTCTGAACCCTAAGAAGTGACAGACTATAAGCAATTACTATTGTAAGAAAACTTTGTCAGAATTATGATTCAGTTAATTGAATACAAATTTTATATCTTTCATAATCCTATATCAGCATAAGAAGTTAAAGAAGTTTAGACAAACTAGTCTGTTGGGAAAACAAATCTAAATTTTATTATAAAAAATAAATTCTGTAATGATACATTAAAGGAAAACATATAAAACTATTTTTTAGAACGAGGTTATTAGTCTAATTTGTCCAAAAATTCACCTTAATTATGTAAGCTTAGATTCTTTTATAAAAATGTTCCTGAGCGACAAGTTTCTTAGAAAATATTTTTTTTAACTCTAGCACTTTTAAAGTATTAGAATTTCTATTCTTTTTTCTGTTAATTTAAAAAATGTTAGATTTATATCAGTGCCTATTTATCACTATAAACCAATCAGAACAGAGCACCTTTAGTTTTCAGGTGGTAATAATTAGTACCCTCCAGAGGTAGGAAAATACTTCACACTCACACAAGAGGTAAAGGCTTTCTGAATTACAGACACATAGTCACATAGAGAGTTTATAGCTTCCATCTTGCTATTTCAGCCACAGATCAAAACTAAAAGCAGAAACAGAAAAATTTACCAATCAAGATCTCGAAGAGTTGGTTTTCTTCACAATGGACATAAAATATGTTCTTAATTCATTTGAGCTCTCAAATAGGCAAGTAGACAAGAAAACAAAAGTCCTAATAAATTAGATTCTCTGATCACCAAATGATCAGACCATAAAGACAAAATCAAATTCCTAATCATTACTGCCACCCGTGGGAAATGATTTATTGGTGTGCATGAACCCGAAACAAACGAACAAAATCAGTAGAGAGAGCAATATTAAAAACTTAGAAAAAAGACTGTCAAAAAAGTTAAAGGTCTATTTGCTGCTTAAGATTCACCCCGGAAGCCAAGAAAAGATGTACCTGGGCCTAAGTGGCCCATAAGATATACTACTTAAGCTACATAGTTGATTTGGCTTTATCGGGTTAGTCCACATGGAATTCTCAGGCAGACCTCTAAAACTGTTAGAGAAGAAAATTTTTAGAAAAATGTTGAAACCAGCTGGGTGTGGTGGCTCACACCTGTAATTCCAATACTTTGGGGGGCAAAGGAGGGAGGATTGCTTGAGGCCAGGAGTTTGAGACCAGCCTGGGCAACGTAGAGAAAGCCCCGTCTTCACAAAAAATTAAAAAATAAGCCAGGTGAGGTGGCCTGCACCTGTGTTCCTAGCTACTCGGGAGGCTGAGGCAGGGAGATCCCTTGAGTCCAGGAGTTGGAGGCTGCAGTGAGCTACGATCACACCACTGCAGTATAGCCTGAGCAACAGAGCAAGACTCTGTCTTTAAAAGAAAACAAAAGAAAAAGAAAACATTGAAACCAAAGATTTTCACCCTTGGAGACCTTTTCATACCACCTCAGGTTCTATCCAAGACTCATTGCTATAGTCAGCCACCACCATGGGGGGAGTAGGATACCTCTTACAGGTATTTTGGGGATGAAACAAAATCAGGAGTCATTTCAAAGAAAATGCTATCAACTGGGCTGTTTTGAGAATTAAATGAGAGTATATATGTAATAGTATTTTGAAATATGTAAAGTGGTATTCAGTGGTTTTTATGTAATCAAATTAGTCTGAGATCAGATTTACAAGAATTATTCAAGTGAGTTCACGAAAATACTTGTTATCAGGATACAGCCTGATTTAAAGTTAACCTTCCTCTATCCTTAGTAAGTTAAACACTTTCTCAAATCATAAATCATAACTTATCCTTAAGTTGATTTATTATTTCAGCAAAATGGAATGCAAACTTGAATCTACGCAAGAGTATGGCAGAATATCCTACACATATTTATCATACACATGCCCTTTTAGTATTTTCTATAGCAGTGCTGCACAACAGAATTATAATGTAAGCCACTTATATAATTCAAAATATCTAGTAGCTACATTTAAAAATAAAAAAGAAACAGGTGAAATTAATTTTAATTAATATATTTGTTAACCCAGTATATACAAAATGTTATCATTTAAACATGTAACCAATATAAAAATTATTAATGAGACATTTTACAATTTTTTTGTTACTAAGTCTCTGAAATTCAGAGTACGTTTTATATTTAGAGCACATCTTAATTTGAACTAGCCACATTTTAAGTTCTCAGTAGTGACATGTGGCTAGTAGCTACTGTATTGGACAGAACAGATCTATAGGAGTGCTTTTATGGGGACTCGGTCCAAACATCTTATGTCATGCTGTTATAAATAGAAGTATGGTGGTTTAATAGGTTACTAAGTGTTTAACCTAATGGCCAAAGGAATTGTGATTTCCTTACACCATCCCAAGGAGTTTATGAAGTAGAAAATGCATTAAAATTTGTGTCACCAAGAATTTTTTCGTAAAAATAAAGTACAGATTAAAATAAGTATCTGTCCTATACCTTTCAAGTCTTTTAGACCTAAAGTCATTAAACTCATTATTAGTTTCATGTACTTAGTATGACAATGATAATAATTGCTTAACAATGCTAATTAACTACATACTTCATTACTTTAAATTAAAAATATTGTTTTAGACAAACTACCAGTGAAACCATTTATCTACATTTTGAGTCTGAAAAGATTTGTTTTCTTGATAGCTGCCATTGGGCAAATGATGAATAAATTACTACAGCAGAGGTTGGAGTTTCTTCAGATATTAACTAATATAAAAGGACACATTCTACTTGGCATGTTTTTACTTTAAGTTTCACCCTGGACAAATAACATCCATACGG
The DNA here is from genome assembly GCA_023783475.1 of Daubentonia madagascariensis. Lineage (NCBI taxonomy): Eukaryota > Metazoa > Chordata > Mammalia > Primates > Daubentoniidae > Daubentonia > Daubentonia madagascariensis. The sequence goes on from JAKFHU010002220.1 coordinate 8,244,226, forward strand.
ACGTAATTAAATCTTCCTCACTGACCATTTCAACCCTCAGTAACCTATTCAGTATATTCAGCCCTCCTACTTAAAACTTACTTGTCAAACATTTAGTCATACTTCTTAGGAAGTTAAATACGTGTGTAACAAAAGTTAATTTATAAAACTGTTGTTTAGAATTTGAAACTTTCTGTATAAATTATGGGTTGTTTTGAAAGCTTACTGTAGAACCACTTTAAACCATAATGAATCTTTAAAAGTATATATTTATAGTAAAATAAAAATAGTAGAAGCACTTTTGTAAGTGTTGTAATTAAAACCAAAAGTTAATGCTACCAAATAAAATATTGTTGTCATGTTTGCTTTGAATATTAATATGCTTAAGGACAATGCATGTTTACTCAGAGGAAGATGAGGAATACTTAACCAAGATTCTAGAAGATACTTCTGGGTTCTTTCAAAAGAAATGGGAGGCTGGGCACAGTGGCTCACACCTGTAATCCTAGCACTCTGGGCGGCTGAGGCAGGAGGATTGCTTGAGGTCAGGAGTTCGAGACCAGCCTGAGCAAGAGCGAGACCCTATCTCTACCAAAAATAGAAAAAATTGGCCAGGTGTGGTGGCGCACACCTGTAGTCCCAGCTCCTCGCAAGGCCGAGGCAGGAGGATCACTTGAGCCCAGGAGTTTGAGGTTGTGGTGAGCTGTGATGACGCCACTGCACTCTACCCCAGGCAACAGAGTGAAACTCGGTCTCAAAAAAAAAAAGAAACGGGCGAAAATAAACCTCTGGAGTTAGACAAAGGCCGTGGAAGTCATGGTTCCTGCGTGTCTTAGACTGTGAACTTGAACTTTCTCAGATATAAAAGCGCAGTAATTATACCTACTCTAAAGAATGGTAGTGAGGACTGAGCTAACCAAGAGAAGACAGTGCCTGGCACAGACAGGCGCCCAGGAACTGTTATTTCCCTTCCTTTTGGTCTTATTATGCCTCCTACCACTTCAAGTGTATAAATACATCTTTTCTTTGCTACTGTTTCATCCCAGGCACTACCTTTTACCTATGGATGGGGTTCATTTTGGGCTTTTAAATGGAAAGGAGAGAAGGAAAGGAAGAAAACTACAAGGGGAGAAGGATTTAAGAAAAGAGGCTTAGGAGATGAGTCAGCAAAAATCACATAGGACAGAAGAATAAAGGAGTTGGAAAAAGGGAAGAGGGAGCAGGAAACAGCGTTAGAGTGTTCACGATGCAATTCATGGATCCGTAATCACTGAAAGGAAGGAAAGGTTGGTAGTGTCTGCCATGGGCCATTAATGTTGCAGGATCTAACCTGAAGTTTTTAAAGCCCAATGAGTGCCAGTATTGTAATTTCTGAAATCACTATTTAATATTTATTCATTCGTACATCTTATCTCCGAAGCTGAAAGCTTTTCTAGTATAATGATAAAATATCTAACGTGTTGATGTACATAAAGAAAACTGTTCAATTGATAGGTGTCAGGCAAATAAATGTAAAGATTATTTAAGGTTAATATAGCACCTGATCCTCTATGTTAGTCAGACATAAGTCAAATAAAAAAGAAAGGCCTTGCACCGTTACCTTGAAGGTAATAGGGAAACACACAGAAAAAAGTAGTCTCCAGGGTAATCAGAGCTTGAAAGATCAATGCTTACTTACAAACAAATAGGTTATCAATTTCTATTAGTACTTTACCACTGTAGCAGCTGAAGGCCTTCGGGAATAATGAGAATATATGTCAGTAATGTAGTATATGACCCTAAAACAGATGTTAATCAGATCTTTTTAAAAGCTACTTAAAACAGTGAAATGTGGAATTCTTCAGTATTCTCTGCTTTTGGGTACCACCAGATTCATTCATAACTTCGTTATCAGAAATAAACATAATTCTTCAATTTAACATTTCTTTTCATTATTCCCATCAGTGCTATTCTTGGCACATCTTTGTTAAGGGCTGAAAACTAGAAAGGATTTTATAATTTAGGTTGAGGTAAAGATCGGCTTTGAGTGGCTGAAGATAAGAAGTAAGGCTTTGCATGTATAAATGGGTCTTCACTCACATCTGTTTAATAACTTAAAAAACCTAGAGACCAGTGTGATCCCTCTAAATTAATCTCTGCCTACTACCTACATAGAAAATTAAATTCCTTAAACCAGCATCTTAGAATAATGAAGAAGTGGGTTCTGAAGATACAACTTTTTGATCAAACTTCTCGTAGTTAAGAACTGAAAATAAAAACTCCCTCTTGTTCTTACCCACTCATAGCCCCATCTCCCAACAGTACCTTGTATGTTTAGGTGTATTAAACTAGCATTTTTTAAACATTAATTATAAGCCAAGTGCTGTGCTTGGTGCTGGGGATACAGAGATTAATAAGACCTAGGGGACTAAGAGTCTAGTCAGAGCAACTAGTGAACTGGCAGCCTGGTGGAGAGTCCAGCAGTGAATACTTGGCACGAGGCATAAAGCTGGTAGACATTTTTTATAACTCTGTGTCAGGTAAGCTACATCAAGCTTTCTCTATGTTATTTTATTTGATCTTCTTTAATCCCCATAATTATCCCCAAGGTATTATCATTCCTAATTTACATAGATGAAGAAATGGAGGAGACACAGTTACTTAAGGTTAAGTAAACTTGCCCAAGATAGACAAATAGTTCCACCAAGATTCAAACTTAGATCTGTCATATTTCATTTAATTTACCATTGCTACTTCTAGAATTTTTATATCCCTATCCCCATTATAATTAAGTGATCAGATATGCACCATTTTTTTTGGAGACAGTGTCTCACTTTGTTGCCCAGGCCTCCTGGCTCAGTGGCTCAGCCTCCCAAGTAGCTCGGACTACAGGGATGTGCCTCCACACCTGGCTAATTTTTGTATTTTTTGCAGAAACAGAGTCTCACTATGTTGCCCAGGCTGGTCTTGAACTCCTGGATTCAAGCAATCCTCTTCCAAAGTGCTAGGATTACAAATGCAAGCCACTGCACCCAGCCTTTATTTTTAAAAGTAAAAGTCTACAAAGCAAATTAATTAGTGAAAGACACGTCATATAATCTTTTTCCTAACTTAATTTTGGTGACGTCTGTTTGTCTCTCATATCACTTAAAATGTCAAACAGCAATATGGACTTGCTGGATGCATATCTGCTTTTCAGGTGAATCAGTAATGCCCCCTTACCTGTATATTGTTATATCATTCTAGATCTTAACTCCTTCATCACAATTGTCTCATCCAACACTGAACATGAAATATTGGCAACATGTTACAAACTTATAAAATTGATGACGTTTAACAGCACCAAATATTAGGAAGATATTGAGGAAGGTGAATATTTGTAGCTGTTGCCTAACAGCCAGCCCTAAAGGCTAGTGGCAAGAAGGGGAGTTTAAAAGGACAAAGTAACGTTTAATGAATATAAAAAAATGAATAGAGATTACCTATTAAAGAAAAAAGACTAAAAAAGACTAAAATATTTAGGAAAATGTCATATAGATTTCTTAGCATTATCAAACCTGGCAATGACATGTCCTTTATCCTAGACTTAAGAGAGAAGAATTAAAACCTGGAAAAGTACATATGTATCTGTCTTTGCTATACTTGTAGTTAAGTAAGAAATCCTCAGTAAGAAGAAATGCTATTTAATCCTTTTAGACTTGGAACCAAATTTAATGACATCAAAAACATAACAACATAAGAACTCCCAACATGAGAACTCCCAATATGAGAACTACAGATAATATAAGCATTAAAATTAAATATATTAGGACTTTGTGATCAAGTTATTCCTAGGTTTCCTGCCATGGGAACATGTACTGGAAGACAGATACTATGTTATCCTAAGGTAATAGTCACAGAGTACAAGGAGGACTAGAGTTTATCTGGTCTCATTTGCGCTTACTTTACTTCTTCATTTAACAGATTAAATATTGAACAACTTCTATGTACTAGGAGTTCTTCTAAATGTTGGAGATAAAACAATGAATAAGGTAGTTACAGAAGCTACGTGTGGTGGGGACTACAGACAAGTTCACAGTCAGTTACAAAACTGTGATAAATGCTTCAGTGCTGTTGGAGGAAGCGTAGGTTGCTGTGTAAGCATACTGGAGAGCCTTGGTAAATCAAGGGAAGTCTTTCGGGAGAAAATGACATCTTGGCTGAGTCTCAAAGTATAAAAAGAACTTAGCCAAGTAAGGATAGTGAGGGAAAGGGATAAGTTTGTACTAGGCAGAGGGAACATCATAGACAAAGGACAAGAGATGAAAGCATTGTGGCAAGATTTTAGACTATGTAGAAGGGAACAGTGAGAAATAAGAGGAGCAGGTTCCAGATCATTCAGCCTCCAGCAAGACAAATTAAGCAGTTTAGGCTTTCTCCTAAGAGCTCCCAAGAGCTATTGAAGGATTTTAAGCGGGGATTTGCATTTTAAAAACATCATCAAACCATAATGTTGTACTAGTACTTTAGTAGCCTTTCACAGGTAATCTGAGATGGACATTCCCTACCTACTTCCACACTGCAGTGATCAGTGTCAGACTGATTGTTCTTATTGAAGTGTTAGTATGGATGGCCTTAATTATTAGAAAGAAAATCTGAGTTATGGATTGACAGCAATGCAAAATCATTTGTCAGAAACTCATGGAGCACTGGAACCTGATCATTTTATAGATCAGAAGATGGAAGCCCAAGAAGCAAAATGACCTGCCAAGATTGCAGAGTGGCAGGTGCTGCAGGGGCCCAGTCAGGCCCAGACCAGCTTCTCCTGCCACCGTGGTGTGGGCATCTTTCTAAGCCCCTGAACTGCTTCTACCTCAAAAAGGTTTCAACGTTAGTCATATTTTACAAAGGAATGAGGGCAGCTGTGTTTAGAGTGGTCAGATTCCTGATTCTGTTTTTTTACTTAGGAACCTTTCACAACCTTCTTCCTCAATGCAAATGATGGAAAATTTGACCATCCAGATCGAACCTTCTCGTCGGTTGCAAGGTCTTGGAGAACTAGTCAGAGAGATACTTCTGATGTAAAGGTAGGCACTTTTATTTGTTGGTATTAATTGGATTTCAAAATCTGTTGAAATTTTGATTTTTAAGTGGCTATATAAGACATTTTATATTGTTGCTTTGTTCTATCATATTAAAATTATATGGTGCATCTAACCTTAAAGGAAATAATTTTGGCAAAGGTTGTTCATCACAGAAAAAAAACAATGATTCAGGGAAAATCCTATTGTTCCTCGTTACTCAATGGTTTTGCCATTCCATAAAAAATCAGATTGATTTGACCATATAAGTGGAGTCATATTGTTAAGCTGCCCGCTCTGAGATTTGTTACCTGGGGCAATTAAATATTTGCACCATTAAAAAAGCAGGATTGTTTACCTTAATTTGCTATGTCTGTTACTGCCAATCGGTTGATTACCTGGCAATAATACAGTTAATGCAAGAGCCGCATTTAAAGTGTAGGCTTTTCTTGTAATAGCCTTAGCTTTTACTTGAACGGCTGGTGAATACTACAACAATACACATTATTATACAAGCCAATCTACACCCAAATATCAATAGCAGTAGAGCAGAGTAATTTTACAGTTGGTACTAGTGAACTATTGTTAAATACAAAGATTTGTTATTCATTTATATGGGCTCTTGTTTAAAAAAAAAAAAAGAAAATTTTGTATTCAAAGCAATAAAATATATTTGTTCTCTCATTTTTCTCCCTAATAATAAGATTACATGTCCAGGTTATTGCATGTGTTTCTTATTTTAAGCTCTTTTTCTTCAAGGCACATTTTTTTCCCATCACTGTCACTCAATATAAAAATGTTATGGTATCATTCCATTTAGGGTCTTAATCCAACAAAAGATAGTGAGTTAAGGTCAAAATTACCATTTGCATATTTATGCTTATCTATTGCAAAACATTTATAAAAGGTAATTACAGTGTTACTGAACTATAAAAAAATTGGATGAATACAACTTGTGCTCGGTTCTTTTCCAAAGCAGGGAACAGAGAAAATGGAGCCAAGTAGAGTGTAGCATATCTGTGTGTTTAATTTGTTGCCATCAAAGTTTACATATATAAATATTAATTTATACATACAACACATTCACATTTGGAAAAAAATAAGAGAATTTAACATGCATCCTTACTATATTAAACTCTGAAGGCCCACATTTTTCTCCTAACAGTCGTATAACCTTATTGAGGAATTAAACTCTAAAATATCCGTAAGCCATCATTTAAACTGATTTGCTATGAATGAAATCAGGGAGGGGGTCTGTTTCTTGTTTAATAACACTTTGAGAATTAATACAGAAAATGGGAGTCCATAGGCTCTCATTGAATAGTAGTTTCACAGTGTTCATAAAAAGCACTCAGTAAGTATTTTATATGTGAGTTAAATATTCTTATCTATAAATGAAGGCTTCTTATCACATTTGAGATTATTTATATCTTAAGTCAGAGCTATATCCATATTATATCAACCTATTTCAAAAAAAAAATGCCTACTCACTGTTAGTTGATATCACAAAAAAGAAAATTGGCTTTTCAGATTAATTCAAAGATCTACCCTCACATGCCCACACACATACTGTGGTCAGTCATTCTAATTTATGTATGTAGACACAGTTTTAGACTGTACTGAGAACTTTTCTGATGCTTTAGACCTGCAGTACCCAACCCCCAGGCCACAAACCACTACTGATCCACGGCCTGTTAGGGACTGGGCCACAGAGCTCTGCTGCCCCCATCCCCTCCCTGTGTGTGGAAAAATTGTCTTCCATGAAAGTTGGGGCAGGGGACTCGCAGCAGGAGGTGAGCAGGCGGGCAAGCTAGTGAAGCTTCATCTGTATTTACAGCTGCTCCCCTCCCCATCGCTCACATCACCGCCTGAGCCTGAGCTCTGCCTCCGGCCCCCCACCCCCATCCTTGGAAAAATTGTCTTCCATGAAACTTGTCCCTGGTGCAAAAAGGTTGGGGACTGGGACCACTGCTTTAGACCACCAAGTTACATTTCAGTCTCTGATGACCAATGCCTTATAATACGCTTTTCCCTCTAAATTCTCACAGTTTTCCTATTCAGAACCTTTTCGGAAACATTTACATTTTGTTACTAATTGTGTTTTTTGGGCTTCTGGGGTCACATCCTCCTCGAGGACAAAGACCAATGTGGCTATCACTAACTTGGGAGTTTTTTTTGGTTTTTGTCCTCAAGCAGCCATACTATACACAAACGTGTTTCCCCAAGACTTAATTAGTTCATAAGAAGCTCCTTTCTCCAGCCTGACATGACACAGATTGCTCTCATTTTTAATTCTCTCTTACACCCCTCCTGAACCTTTCCTGCTGTGTGATGATACATCTTGACGATCTTACCATGTAGACCTAGCCCTTCCTTTTTAAAGGCTACATGCTACATGCATATACAATAATTTATTTATGCAGTCTCCTGTTGATTGATGGACAGTTTGCCTTTCTCTCTGATATTATAAACACAAGGCTACAGTGAACATCCTTGCACAGACATCTTGTGTATATACATAAAGGGCAGTTCCTGTTAAGGGGACTTGTGGCTCAAAGGCTATATACACTTTTAATTTTTTAAGATATTGCCAAACCACCATCCCCAAAAATGATAATTCACTCCATGCAGCAGTGTGCAAGGGTGCCTCCTTCCCCATCCCCCATCATCACTATTGTAATAAACAGGGAAACTTTTATAATGTGGTAAATGAAATACGGAGTTGTCTTTGTTTTGGTTTGCATTTTTTCTGAGTGAAGATGAACATTTTTCGTGTATTTATTGACCTGTAAACTGAGTCATATATTTTGTCCATTTTTTTGGTTGGGTCTTTTTCTTACTGCTTTGAAAAAGATCTTAGAAATTGCAGAAAGTTACAAGTATGGTTTCTCAGTCTTTTAGCTTTGTTATGTTTCATTTAATGTGTGTTTGTGTGTGTGTATGTATGTATGTGGCCAGCCAAATATATTCATCTTTCCCTTGATAGCATCAGAATTGAGGGTCTTCATGACAGGAATGTTAGAAGATAAGTTTTTTGGGTAATAGCTGGTGCTAACTTGAGAATTTTCTGAATTCATGATTAAATATATTGATTAAAGTATGCAGTATTGTTTCTCTCTAAAATAATAAATGATTTAGCAGGGAAGAATATGTTACAAAGGGTAGTAATTATTTTGCTAACTGTGTGTTAAAACCTAAGCTTTTATTTCTTATCCCTAAGCTGTTAAAACACAGCATATAATATATTTTTAAGGAAACGAGTTTCCATTCTCAGAGAAGAAAAGTATCTCTGCAGCATCTACCGACTTAGATAATCATGTAAGAGAGCACTAGAATGCAGTGGATGGTTTTATTGTCACTCTCTATTAATGTCAGTTTCTTCCTGTGCTAATGAACACAGCTGGGGAGAAGGCGTGCTGCTGAACTGACCTTTCAGGAGGAAGGTCTCTGGAGTTGAGTCAGACCAGTTGGTTTTTACTTTATTATTATTTTTTATTTCTCTCCTCGAGTATAGTCTTGGTAACAATGGCATTCAGCTTATTGAAGTTCTTGTACTAATTCTCTTTAATGCCTTCAAAAGTTGTTATATTACTTTTTGAATAGCTATGTAGATGTCAGAAAAGGTAGCCGTGACAAAATGTCATTAAGGTGACATAGTGTAAATTAATACAGTTAATGGGGGTGCTCGCCACTGACTCATTGACCCATTATGAGCTCTCATGGAATTAATGAATGCCAGGACATCAATCTTTTGGAAAAAAGGAAGAAAAGAGATGGCAGCTTTAAAACCTTCCAGTGAATTATATTAGAAAAGTAAAACGTCTGGGTTGGATTTGATTTCACTAGGAAGCCATAAAATGGTATGCTCTCTCAGCAAAATATATTAAACTGAAATGTCAGATTTGATGCAATAGGTATACAATTATGATAGTGTTAATAGTGGTCTTCTATCATTCCAAGACATACTTTCAAGTCCAATTTCTCAGCAGCTTGAACTTGTCATAAGCTTATAAATTAGAAATTGTGTTTGAGGATATTTTCTTATTTTTGACAGAATGCATATAATACTATTAACTGTACCGTGGGGGTTTTAGTATAGCTGTTAAAATAAACTAGAAGTCACATTTACAGACACAAAATGCCTGTTATAATATTCATTTTGTCATTTCTTTAATAATATTTCGTGTATTTCTGCACTGTTTTTCATTTAGGAAATCTTAAACTACTTGGAATTTTTCCTTAAAGAGAGGCTTATTAACAGAAAGCTATCAATGGGAAGAGAGTAAGCAGAACAGTAGTTATTTTAAGTAGGCAAGCTGGTGTCTAATGTGCCTCTGTAGGAGCACGCTAACATGTTATAATAGATCCTATTTTTTGAATAATACTTAATAGTTTTTAAACATGCTTTTTTGTTGGTTATTTGATACAGTCCTCAAAACAGTCCTATTGAGATAGCTGTCATTATCACTCTTTTCTAAAGGAGGTTCACAGATATTAAGTGACATGCTTAGTCAAAGGTGAAGAGGCAGCCAGAGCTATCACTGAGTCATTTATTTCAGTGCTTCAGTTCTTATTCATGGCCGTGTAATCATATCCAGCCACTTTGACTATTTTGGAGTAACCAATCAAGTTACGCTGTAGTCATTTAGTGCTGTGTAACAAACCACCCCAAAACTTAATGGCTTAAAAAGGTAATAATAACCATTTATTTTCTCACAGTTTTGCTGTTGAAGCAGGCTCATCAGGTACAGTTTGCCTCTGATCCACGTGGGATCAACTGGGTTGGTCTGTTTTGGTCTAGAGGTTTCAGGATGACTCCACTCACATGTCTGGTACCTTCACAGGGTTGGCTAGAACAGCTGAGGGCGAGTCCTCTTTGTCTTTACGTGGCCTTTCTAACAAGGTCACCACATTCTGTTCCATGGTGGCTGGCTACCAAGAGGATTTAAAAAATAGGAGCTGCAAGACCACTTAATGCCTAGGCCCAGAAGTCACATGGTGTTAGCTCCACAGCCTTCTGTTGGTCAAAGCGAGTCCGAGGGCTAGCCCGGATTAAGGAAGAGGAGAAATGGACTCTACTTCCTGATGAGATGAGCAGCACAGTCAGCTTTCAAAAGGCGGAGTTGGAGGGATTATTGTGGCCGTCTTTGGAAATAATCTACCACAGTCCTCCCGCCAGTCAAAATTCACATTCCTCCCGCATGGAAAATATATCCAGCTTGCCTCCCGCAAGTCTCCTCCCAGTAGCGTATCAGGCTCAAAACTTAGTATCTTGAGATCTGCGTCAGCTCCAGACAGATGAGAACACAGCAGTTCCTAACTTGAAGACCTAGGAACTAAAACAGCAAGTTAACTGTCCCATGTACACTTAGCATATAGTTGTAAGATAGGAACAGGTAAACCTCGATAGACATTCTCATCAAAAAGGGGAAAATATGGAAGGTACAGAGCAGTCACTGGTTCATAGCAATTCTGAAATCCAACCAGGCACAAATTGCCAGTTTCCTGGAGTACAGGGGCAGGGACTGTGCATGGATTAGGGTTCAGTTCCGCTATCTGGGCAAGGCTCCCTAAGTCATTATTCCCCATGGCTCCTGGTTACATCCTCAGAGACCTTAGCTGTGCCCTCAGAATCATTCTTTCTTTTCCGTAAGAAACAGACCTGTTTACAGCTAAGCATCTTCTCGGCGTACTTTCTGACCATAAAAGTTGGGACTAAGGCCTCATTTGCCTAAGTTGGCACAGCAGTTTTGAAAATTTGTGACCTTTCTGTGTATCAAATTATAGTTCACTATTAGAAAAAGCTCATACAAATCCTTTTGAGACAGGATTCTCTCTTTCAGGCTGTGAATTAAGATGCTGTTTATAAGGCCCTTAAGATTCTTAGAATCCCTTTGTGTAGCTGTGTAACACTATCTTAAATTTCACTGAGCTCTTATAAAGGGTTTTTACAGCCACACCCTTGATTTGAGATTTACCATATGGCCATATTTTATTTGTAGCACCTTGGAACTGATGCTTGTCCTGAACCTATTTCTTATTTTGAGAATCTTTACCCATCTGAAAAGATTGCCCTAGACCCTTATATTTCTCTAAATACTACTTTAAAACTGAACAGTTTCTTTCTTAGTTCATCTCTCTCTTACAGTACCTCACCCATACACCATTAAAAGAAACCACTGGTCACTTTCAGCATTCTGCTTGGAAATCTCCTTAGTCGGAAGCACAAATTCATTAGATACTTCTTCTGTCTGAAATCTTTACAGGAGATAGTCTTGTTAATTTTTCCACCACTGCTTAACACAGGTTGCTTGTCTCCTGCTTCCAATAATAACTTCCTTACTGATCTTCCAGACACCACCCTTCCAGCCTCCGCCAGCTGCCTCCTCCCAAAGCCAGTAACCACCTGTTTTACATTTTTATTCCTTCAGCACTCCACTTCAAGCCTTCAATTTGTTTCATTTATTTCTTATTGTGTAAGAAATCACCCCAAAACGTATAGGCTTAAAACAACAACTATTTATTCGTTAGCAATTATGCAATCAGAGTTAAGGCTCAACAAGGACAGCTCACCTCTGTGCCACACAGTGACAGTGGGGCAGCTTGGCTGGCTTTATTCACATGTCTTGTGCCTCATGTGAGATGGCTGGAACAGCTAGGGACTGTCTGGGCTTGTCTGTCTCTCACATGATCTCTCTAGCAAGGGAGCCCCACTATTTCATGTGGTAGCTGGCTTCTAAAAAGACAAAACAGAAGGTGCCAGGCCTCTTGAGTGTGAGGCTTCCCCAGAAGCCCTGCAGTGTTACTCTGTCACAAGCCCGGCCATAGTCAGAGGGGAAATAGACTCCGCCTCTGTATGGGAGGAGTGGTGAAGAGGGGTGGGAGGGACTGTTAAAGCCATCTCAGAGAAAACTCTACAGGTCACCAATTTTAAAAAAGCATAAGTTCCAGTTTGGTGTATACCATTCTATTCAACCTGATTGCACATTTAGACATAAACGAAAATCTGAAGTGCAAATAATGTGTAAAATGTATCTGATTAGTCTAGGTAACATATGAATTAGTCCATGTATTTGTCGACCTTAAATAACAAGATTCAGAAAATATGATTAAGTATAGAGTTTATTGGAACCCAAACCTTGAGAATGGCCACCAGGGTGCATAGATTCAGATTGCCCTGAATATACACTCTGATTAGCTCCAGTTACAAGTGGGTTTTTAAGGAAAAAAGAAAAGGCAGTTCCTAAGTTGTTCACCAAGAAGTTACATTAAAATAGCATGAGCTATTGGTTGGCTATACATTGTTGTTTGTATCACAAATTGCAGGAACTAGAAGCTAATGGATGAGTCAGCTAGTCAGAAACAAAATGCCTTTAAGCAATTGCCCCGGGGCATGGGGGTGGGTGTGACTGAAGTCCCACACTCTTGTCTCTCTGGGCCTGATAAATTGTGCATACCTCACATAGCTCAGACCGCTCTGAGCTATTTCTTTTTCTCATATTTGACACAAATACTTGTACCATCTAAATTGTCTACGTAAGTATTCATTCAAATACAAACATCCAAATGACAGAGCTTTTTTACTGAATTACAGGATGCAGTTTGGTACTGGGTATGCTCAGCAGTAATATTTTTGAGTTGTATCCTTAAAAAATTTGATAGAATAGCTTCTAAAGTATATTTTATATAAAGCTATTAAATGCATTGTTTTACAAACATTACTCCATTTAATCCTCACATCTACCCTGTGAGTTCATTGCTATCATCATCACCATTTGCATATCAAGAAATTAATTTTTTTTTAAAAGGTTAAGAAACCTGCCCAAGCTAGCAGAAAGTCTGATTTAAACTCAGATCTACTTGATTCCACTGCACATAAAGTAGCACTTCCCTGATAGAGGAAGGGACAGTCCCAAAGCTGCTGGCTGCTCAGCTCCTTTTTGCCTCCAACCAACTGGTAGCCCTGAGGTTCCTCGGCTTTAATAAACACAGTTTGAAAACCAGGGCCTTCAGTATTTTTATCAATACTTCATGACTAAAATTAAGGATATGGTAAACAAGCAATACTTCATTCATTTTTAATTCCACAATTATTTATGGAGTACATATTATATGTCAGGCACAACATTCTTAGCAAGTGAGTGGTAACAAGTGAACAAGATAGACAAGGTCCCTACTGTCATGGGATTTCCATTATAGTGGATTTCCATTATGTATTTATAAATAAATACATATAGAAATAGAGTAAAGTCATATAGAATGACTGGGTTGCTACTTTAAAAGGCAGAATAGAGAATGTAAGAGTAGGAAACCTAGATTTGAAGTATCTGGGTTTGAATCCTGGCTTTACCACCTATTGGCAGTATAGCCATTAGCAAATTACTTACCCTCTGTTTGCCTCAGTGTTCATGTCTATAAATTGGGAATAGTGAGAATACCAACCTCGCAAACTTTTTGTGAAAATTAAGGAAATATGTGTAAAGCGCTTAGGACAGTGCCAAGCCATAGTAACATACCATAATAAACGTAACCTGCTGCTTTAAGATTGAATGACCAGAGGTAACATTGAAGTTGATTCCTGGTCTTGGAGCACAGATGTAGTAATTGTCCTCTTCTTGGATATAACCGGTTGAATCTCGGAGATGAAACTGTCTTATTCATTGGTTTATACTTTTAAAACAAACAACTCTTTTAAATAATGTAAGTAGGAATATAAATTATATACTAATATCTTGCATTTACATACTAACTTTAAATAAAAATTGCTATTTGAAACAATATTTTAAAACCATAAGACTGAGGCACAAAAATATGCACCCACTCTGCCGCTTCAGCTACTTCTTCCTAGGATTTTTGTGATTTTTCTCTGTCTTCCTCTCCCTTCAGAAAACCCCAAACTGTCCCCAACTCCAGACTTCGGGTCCAGACCACTTTGGTCACTGATAGCTCTGGTGTTTTGAAACTTCTAGGGGCCTTGCAAAATAAGCTGTGCTTTAAGAATTTTTTCATATCTGCTTTTAAAATGTGTCTGTTCAGCGATTGTTCTCACTGTGAGAAATCTGGAAGAGTTTCTTCGTCCCTTCAAACACCAAGCCTCTAACAGCTTACACCAACATCTCAGTTAACACACTAATTTATGACCACATTTTGGTCGGCCAGATAAGAATGGGGCCAAAGAAACCATCCTTAATTAGGAGGTTGACCTGAAGGCCCCGGTAACACTACTTCTTTCTATGACTGGCCCCAATTAGAGCCTCCTTGAATGTTCCTACTGGACTACTGTTCTTCTTGCCGTCAGGGCAGATCTTTCGAGACCTGGCTTTGTTCTCCTTGGTGGAGGCCAGCTTTTAGTGCCCTTCCTTCTAGTGGCCCTAAATGAAAATGAAAGACGTCTCCCTTCTGCTACTTCTGCAGTTTGGGAACAATTGTGCTGGCAACTTTAAAACCAACTTTTTCTATATTTAAATTGAACTGCTTTACACGTTTGAACCTTTTAAATATATCAAATAAACAAGGTAACACTCTTTACCAGGCAGAAGTTTCCCCTCAAAAGGTGCAGATTTCATTTCAAGGTTCATCTTTTTCTTTTATTTAATAAAGTTTTTCACTGGCTCTTTTCCTATCTTGAGACATTCTTCCAACCATATGCATATTCCCCAGAAGATTTCTGGTGATATTAAACTAACTTCATCTAATATCTTCAATAGTTTAATATTTAATGAGCACCTGCTGCATGCAAAGTATAGCATCAAGAGCTATGAGGGATTCAACAAAATATAAATCTCACAAATGAGGCTCTAAAATTTGCATTTGCCCAAACTTTTATTAACATGAAATCCTGCATTTCTTGCGCCTTTGTGAATCTAATTTAATGACGTTCAGTGAAATTGTATTATAGTAGTAAGTTCATAATAACCATGTTATTTTATATGACCCTGTACCACAGGAAACAATGGGAAATAATACATGGAAATCATTATAGAGTGCCAAGATGTTGGAAGATAAATTAAGACTCTTTGGGAGGTTTAAACTTAAAAAAAAATCTATTTCGCTTTATCCATGTGGATATATATGTCCCTTTGTGTCCTCAAGGAAGCTTATGTAGTCTAATTTTAGAGGTAGGACATGAACACAAGTAACTGATGAAAGGCAGTATGGGAAATCCCTGATTTACGTTAGTCTGTTACATGTAAGTTACCCTCCAGCCTGAGCCACGCCTGTCCTCGTATTCCTTTCCCTTTGGACCCTTTAGCATGTTACTGCTCTGCAGCGTCACAAAGACTAGGTAATGTACAAGTAGCAATGGTCTTTGCCTTCTCTTCACCTTTTACCAACTTTACATGTTTGCCCGAACATTGAGAGTAAGGATAGAAGAAAACTGTATGTTTTATATTAATACATTGAAATCACATGATAATAATTATGCATTTCTGATTGATACAAATACGCCTGTCTCATGCTTCAGTTAGGCCGTATCGTTACAAACATGCAAATAAGCATGTTTGTTCACCTGACGTTTTTTCACTCAGCCACTTCTCCATTTCCCCTTTCACATTCAGGTCATTGAAAATTTACAGTAATTTAGATTAATTTCACTGGAATTCTCCTTTTCCACACAGTTCATTGTGGCTTTGATGTCTTGTGCATAGTTTATGGTTAATACATATTTGCCTCTCAGTATGAGCCATCTAATTCCTTCTCTTTCTACAAGTGCCGGGGCCCACCTTCCCGCTGACCCTGGCAGCTCTGTTGCAGATTACCCTTCCTTGATAAAGTCCCACAGTTTGTCCCCTTACTCTTCACCACTGCCCTTCTCTCTTCCCTCCCTCCTTGCTGCTGCTGGCTCTCCTTCTCCTGGTACACACATGCGTACCGCATCTCTACCCTTTCCAATCTATCCTTTACTTTGTCACACAGTATCTGCTATAAAACCAATTTGATTGTGTGAAACTCTTGTTTAACATTTCTGAACCAATAAGACAAAATCCAAACAGCATGGCCTTTATAAAACTTCCATTACCTGGCCCCATATGCCTCCCACCAGCTCATCCCCCATCTTGATCTACTCCCAATACGCCCTACCCTCCACCCACACTCACCACTCACCACTCCTTAATAGTACCCCCTGAGGATGCCCTGCCCTTCTCCTGGTCTTCATCTTAGTCATGATCCAACTCAAATGTCCCATCTCCAATGACGTTGTTTCTGACTTGCTCAAAGTTCCCTGCTCTCTCCTCTGGGCTCCCTTCTTCCACAGCTGCTATTGTGTGTTATAACCATCTGTTTATATGTCTGCCATATCGAACAGACTATGAATGACTTGATGGCAAGGCCACGTCTTGTTCGTTTTTTGTTTTCTGAGGACCCATTACAGTGTCTGGTACTCAAAACCTTTACTATGCGAATAAGTGAATGTCAGGGAAGTATGTAATGGATTTTATAAAGAATTCTATTTACATGGTTTAAATAGGAGAAAAACTCTGATCCTAAAAAGCTAAGCTCCATTTATCCAGGAAAATCATTATATGAATCTGGTCATTCTCCATAATGCTGGAGAAAATGAACATTATTATATTTTTCTTATAGTTCAAAATAATCATCATAAGAATGGATAATGATTAGATTCACACAGAGCATAGTAAGATAAACACCTACTTAAATTGTAACACATATGTTGGTTTTAGTGGGAGAACCCATGGAGAGAAAGATTTTATATATGCTTTTCTTAGAAAGTTAAGGATCCAGTTTATTTGAAGACCTCAGTATCTGGTAGGTTTAATTTTTTCTATATGTGTCTCTAGAGAAGACCGCAGTGAGATTTGAATTTCAGGTGCTGTGCCATCAAATGTGGATCATATCACACAAATAAATGTGTAACCTCAATGTCATCTTGATATTTGAAAAAAGATGGTATACATAAAAACTACAGCAGTTTGTTTTGTTTTTCATGTTTTTCAGTTACTTTTAAAACAAACAACAACAAATAAAACTTTTAGGTTCTTAAAATCAGTTCATTTCTATATAAGATTTACTCTAAAGAAACATAAAGCTCATATTAGACATTGTACATCAAACACAAGTTTGCCTTGAATCCAGGTGCTTATGCCATACTTACATACTAGTAACACAAATTGTCTTTGCATCCAATTTGTTAAGAACCTACCATTCCGGGGGCATGCATTAAATATTTAAAACTGGGTGTATCATATTGCAAGTCATCTCTTTATTGTGTTCAGTGGTAGGTATACAAATAATTTATTTTGTCAAGTCAAAAAATAACATATCAATCTCTTTATAAAAATCATGTATTGTAATTGCTGATGTAGTCAAAAACAAAAGTAGAAAATATGTGATTTTTAATAAATACTGGCAACAACTTTTTAAATTTGGGTAGTTCATTAATAATATTCAGAAAACATTTTTAAGCAACATAGACTTGTTGATATAGCTTTACATATTTGTTTACTATTGCTATTATAAACTATTATTAATTTGTATACCTATTTCTCTTAATTAATTTGTGGCAGGATAAGATTGAAAATGGATAACATTTTAAAATATCACATATCATATACATAAATTTTCAAATAAATTATTCAAGAGAAATGTTTCATCTTCTCTTAGACTTAAATAAATAAAATTAAGTGAAGAATAGAATTAAGTAATAAAATATTGGTTTTAAGTAAAGAAACTGTTTAATTCCATTTATAATTAATAAATTATAGGTTAACAGTTTTATTCAATTAATTTTTATAAAGCGGTTTAATAGGCTACATGTTTATTCCTGGCAGGAACTAATTCCAGAGTTCTACTACCTACCAGAGATGTTTGTCAACAGTAATGGATATAATCTTGGAGTCAGAGAAGATGAAGTCGTGGTGAATGATGTTGATCTTCCCCCTTGGGCAAAAAAACCTGAAGACTTTGTTCGGATCAACAGGATGGTAAGAAAGATTTTGCTTTTGTTTGAGCAGACATCAGGAAGATAACATATTCTGTAGTTTTGTTTCATTTCGTTTTTAACTATTACAGATTGCCACTTAACATCAATAAAGACAAGGTTAAAAATTTAAGGAAAAAAAAGAAACCATTTTACTGTAGTCTTTTGAGAGCGTTCCTTATTGTAGAGTGGATTGTCCTTTCATGAGGACTAATAAAGGAATGGTAATTCAGTTTTGTTTGCTCCCTTGGAAGATGGCAATCAGATAAGCATCTGTTGGCTAATATAACATATTCTAAAGTGCTTAAAATAAATACCCATTCCTTAGTTTTGTCTACTGGTTAATCTGTACATTTTTTCCGTCAAAAATATTCAGAACAGAAAAAATTACATTTAGAACATATTTATGTGTAGGAAATTTAAGCTGTGAAAGATACCTTATGATGTAATACACTTGACTTCAAGAGAACACCCATCTCATAAACATTCTTAGGTATAAAACATCATTACTTCTGAATCTGTGTGACAGATGTCTGGGTGTTCAAATAAGAAATGTGTAAATGGAATGTTTGCATGTGGGAATTTTATAGATTTTAATATATTTTTACCCATATTTAAGGAGATTTTAATCTCAATGTGGTTGTGATACATGAAAATGAACCACTTTGTGAAACAACCTCTCTAGTGTACTATTGTTCCTGGTCAGTTGAGGAAATATATCAATAAAACCAATGACCCAAAATATATTCTTAACCCTGTTTCACTTACTCCCAAGTTTTTCCAACTGTTTCATAAATTTGTTTTGTTTTGTTTTGTTTTTATAGCCTATTTATTTGAATCAGAATCCAAATAAAGTCCACATATTGTGATACAGTTCACATACCCCTTACTTCTTTTTTTGTAAGAGCCTTATTGAGATATAATTTACATACCATACAATTCACTCATTCAAAGTAGAAAAATCGATAGTTTGAGTATACTGGCAAAGTTGTGCAACCACCACCACAATCAATTTTAGAGCGTTTTTATCACCTCAGAAAGAAACCTCGTACCTTTCAGCATCTCCCCCATTCCCCGCCATTTCCCCCCATTTCCCCGTCCCCCCGGCTAGTCCCCCCTGGGCAGCGCTGTTCTGTTTTCTCTCTATATAGATTCGCCTATTCTGTACATTTCATATAAATAGAATCATACAATATGTGGTTCCGCCTTCCTACCCCCTGATTTTGTGTAACCCTTTTATGGACTTCACTGGCCATCACATGCTCCCTTCTATTTTCTGTCTCTAAGAAATATTTTACTTTCAATATACTTTCTTTTAGAAAGTTGTTGCTGATGTAATGGACTTATATTTAAAAGCACCGTCTAGATAATCACAATCCGTTCTCCCAGCTTTGAGAGAATATCATGTATTGCATAAATTTTATGTATAATCTTTCTCACTTCTCAGTCTGTTAAATTGGCACTTTATCTTCAGATATGTGGAGTTATTTCCTACCATCTGCTTGAACAATAGATTACTTTTTCAATTTATATATGTAATGTGAAGGATTTATACTTCAGTAATACATACTTCTAAAAAGCTCTCCTTCTTTTTAGAATCGGTAGTCCATCATTGTAGTATACTTATATACTTGAATGTTGGCTATAAAATCAGTGTAAGGATACCAGCTCTACAAGTGCAACCCTAGACACCTGCTACATATCAAAATCTCTCAGTTGCATCATTCCATTGTGTCTCCAGAGACCACACTGTGCCTGGCACATAGTAGTTGGTCATTAAATATTTCTGAGTGAACAAAGGAATGAATCATGGATGAGGAGTAATCTCATTGCTGTCAGCACGTAGTCAAGTCCAGAGTAATTGAATGAATCCTTCACTCAGGCAAGCAAAGTTGCCAAAAATTGTTGTATCAGAGTTTTTGTTGCTCGTGCTATTGACTAGAAGTTCTCATGTGGATCTTATGTGTCAAGCATTAAGCTAGGCACTTGATTTATTTTTTTAACATTCATAAGGTATCCCCATTTTACAGATAAGAAACATGAGGACCAAAATTGTTCCGTAATTTACCCAGGGCAATCAATGACGATAGTAAATGGCAGATCCCAGATTCAATTACAGGAAAGTTTTTAACTCCCAAGTTCTCCTCTTTCCAGTATACCACCTGCCTCTGATATTATCTCTTATTTGTGAAATTCCTTGAGATTATTGAAGCTCTACTTTTAGGTTTATAATTGTCAAAGGAGATATTATTTCCTTTTTTTTTAACATTATGATTCATGCAGATCATTTACAGATAAAGACTACAAATTCACCAACCTTAAATATGCATTAAAGAGAAATAGAGTAGTTATCTTTATTATTTACTGGATATTTCACATTTTTTAAAATTTGCTGATGTTTAGACAAAATAGAACTGATTATTTACCAGGAAATATGTATGGCAGTTTTGAGACTTCTGAATATGCAGCAATGCAGGCTGGATGAGCAGGAGGCCACTCTTGTTTCCCAGCCCCAGTATGAGGCCACATTTCCAACTAGGAGCATGCCATTTTCAGTGCCATCCCTTCCACGCTGTGTATAGATACTTTCATGCAGTGGCATCCCTTCCATGATGTGTATAGATACTAGGAAAGGTATTTGCATTCTTAATAAAAGACTAAAAATTTGAGAAGAAAGTTTTAGGATGAGGGAAGGTTTTACTATGATATAGTAAAAGGACTTATGTTCTAGAAAATTGGAAAAATGGCCTCTCATGTATACTATGCCACCTGTCTTAAGTACCTAGTAGAGGGTTAAATTAACTAAATTACATTGTGAAAAGCATAGGGACATATGGCCTCAATAATTTCAGAAGCAGTCATCTCTCCAAGGTCAGTTTCTCATTCAAATGATTTAAGCAAAGACTTTTGGTATAGGAAAGAAGTCATCAGAGAGATGGTGTGTGTGGAATGTCTCCCTTTAGTTTTTGCAACGACTCTCTTATTACTAATAGCAAACTTCAAAGAGAACAAAAGTAATGAAGTATTTTAACTAATACTCAATTGTAATAAATTCGTTACTTCTCAAAATAGAGACAGCCTGGGCAGAATGCTGTTTGGAAACAGGAACACAGCTAGTCAGTGGTACTTAGTAGTGAGAAGCTGCCTGCCCTGTAAATGAGCCAGTCATGGCAAAGATAGGTGGAAGTAAAGGTCCTTGGTGATACCTCTTCCTTCAAGTGCATCTGCACTGATGCTTCCAAATGTAAAAGTAGAAAGCAGTGGACTAAGTGATTGGTCAGATGCCCCCAGATTAGTTCACTGAAAAATAATTTATCCACTATAAAAATTGGTCCCCACAGTCTTTCCTTCTCTGTGCCCACAGCTCACTCCGTCTTTTCAGCTGTTCTGTTCTATTCGTTGATTTACTTGATTAAGAGACATGGCAAAACAGAGCTTTAAAGAGAAATTGGCATTCAACAAATGGAGCTGGAAAAGTTGGATATCTCTAAGCAAAAAAGGAGGGGGAGACCTCAGTCCTTACCTCATACCATATTTAAAATTAACTCAATATGGAAAATAGTCCTAAATGTAATACCTAAAATTATAAAACTTCTAGAAGAAAACATACAGGAGGAAATCTTTGTGATCTTAGGTTAGGCAAAGATGTCTTAGGTATGACAACAAAAGCACAACCCATAAAAGAAAACATCGATGAACTGCATTTTATTAAAACTAAGCTTCTTTGAACACTCTGTTAAGAAAATTAAAAGACAAGCCACACGCTGGGAAAAGAATATTTTCAAAAAACATCTAATAAAGGACTAGGATCTAAAATATATAAAAATCACTCAAAAATCAATAATAAGCAAACAATAATTAGAAATGTTATTTATTTATTTATTTATTTATTGAGACAGGGTGTGGCTCTGTCGCCAATGCTAGAGTACAGTGGCATGATCTTAGCTTACTGTAACCTTCAACTCCTGGCCTCAAGCAATCCTCCCGACTCAGCTTCTTGAGTAGCTGAGACTACAGGTGCTCCCACAACACCTGACTAATTTTTTTATGTTTTGTAGAGAAAGGAATCTCACTGTGTTCCCCAAGCTGGAACCCTTGGCCTCAAGCAGTTCTCCCGCCTTGGCCTCTCAAAGTGCTGAGACTGCAGGCATGAGCCACTACACCCAGGCTTATTTTTAATTGACAAATAATAATTTTGTATATTTGTGTATAATGTGATATTTTGATACATGTATGCTAATCAGGATAATTAGCATATCCATCACCTCAAATATTTATTTTTGTCTTTGTGGTGAGAACATTTAAAACCCTCTCTTTTAGCTATTTTAAAATATATATAATTGTTATTATTATTATTTATTTATTTCAATAGATTTAGGGGGCACAAGTGTTTTTTGTTACAAGGATAAATTGTATAATACTGAAGTTAGGGCTTTCAGAGTACCCGTCACCAAAATAGTGTACATTGTACCCAATGGGTAGATTTTTATCCCTAATCCCCCACCCATCCTCCCCCCTTCTTGGTTTTCGATGTCCATTAAACCACTTTATGACCATATATACCCCTCTTCTAGCTCCCACTTATAAGTGAGAATGTGCGGTGTCTGTTTTTCCATTCCTGAAATACTTCACTTAGGATAATGGTCTCCAGTTCCATCCAAGTTGCTGAAAAAGACATTATTTCATTCCTTTTTATGGCTGAGGAGTATTCCATGGTGGACATAGACCACATTTTCTTTATCCACTCATCATACATTATTATTAACTATAGTCACTTTACTGTGCCACAGAACACCAGATTTATTCCTCCTATCTAACTGTAACTTTGTATCCATTGACCAACATCTCCCCTTTCCCTGTCTACCCATCTCCCCCAACCCCACCCCAGCCTCTGGGAACCACCATTCTACTCTCTAATTTTATGAGTTCGGCTTTTTTAGATTCTCCATATAAGTGAGCTCGTACTGTATTTTTCTCTTTGTGCCTGGCTTATTTTACTTAACATAATGTCCTCGAAGTTCATCTATGTCACAAATAAGAGAATTTCGGTTTTTTTAAGGTAGAATAGTGTTCCATTGTGTGTATATATATATATACACACACACACACCACATTTTCTAAATCCATTCATTCCTTGATGAACACTTAGGTTGTTTCCATATCTTGCTATTGTGAATAATGCTGCAGTGAAAATGGGAGGGCAGATACCTCTTCAGCATACCGATTTCAATTTCTTTGGGTAAATATTCAGTAGTGAGATTGCTAGATCATATGGTAGTTCTATTTTCCGTTTTTTTGAGGAACCTCCAAACTGTTTTCCAAAATGGCTGTACTAATTTACAATACCAACAACAGTGTATAGTGTTCCCTTTTCTCCATATCTTTGCCAACAATTATCTTTCATCTTTTTGATAATAGCCAATCTAATAGGTGTGAGGTGATATCTCATTGTAGTTTTAATTTGCATTTCTCTGATGATTAGAGAGGTTGAGCATTTTTTCATATATCTGTTGGCCATTTGTATGTTTTCTTTTGAGAAATGTCTGTTCAAGTCCTTTGCCCTTTTTCTAATAGGGTTATTTGTTTTCTTGTTATTGAGTGGTTTGAGTTCCTTGTATTATGGTCATCTTTCTAAAATTTATTACTACTTGGTTCCCTACCCTCATATACCAAGGATGGAACTTAATTCTTCTCTTAAAAAACCATTTATGTCCCTGACCTGAGTAGAGTGGCTTCTGGTTGGTGGTGCCATCTCACATCAGCCAGGGACAAAGCAAGCCCTTGTTTCTGCCAGCTTGGCTTTTGGGCTGTGCCTGTGCCTGGTTCAGGCCTTGGACACATGGGGGAAAAAAAAAAGAAAGAAAAAGTCAAGTTTATTACCCTGAGTACTCATTATTATTCTATGATGTGATATAATTCTTTATCTATTCTTTTTCTATTTTCTTCTTCAATTGTCAGCACGATTCCTTTTAATAGCCCTCAACCATACCGATTAGAATGTGTTGCTTATAATCTCTTCTGGACTACAAAACTAGATAATCCATTTTATCAAAGCCTTATGATAAGACTTAAGAATCAGTCAAGTGCTCAGTGTGGCCCTAGAGGAAATGTAAACTTTGTAGCTCTGATAAGAGTGACTTTAGCTTCTACGTAGGTTTCCTTGGCCATTGTCTGATTGATTCCAGATTTGGGAGTTGTGTGCTGAAAGCTGAAGTGACAAAGCTCTGTCCTTAGTAAGTGGAATGTTAATGTAGGCAGTCCTGCTTACATTTTCTTCTCTACTTTCCTCGTTCTAAGACTTACTGCTGGCAACAGCTACGAATCAGGGGGGATCCCCAAATCTTAGTCACCTTACTCTATACCCCAGTGATAGACCTGAGTCATCCCAAAGTGAGGGTTGACCAAGGTAAAATAATGACAATGATAGTGCTTATAGCCTATGCCATTTTTTGAGTGTTAATTCCTTGCCAGGTTCTTTTAATCCTCAAAAAAGTCATTATTTTAATCCTCAAAAAAATTATCTGATATAAGTATTAACCTGAAACCCAGGAGGTAGCTTAACCACCTACTTACCCCAAAGGCAATGTTCTTACCTGCAGGCTGCAGAGCAGATAAGTGATGGCCAGAGGAGCTGTGTGGAGGGGGAGGAGGGAAACTAGAAGCTGGTTCCTGGGGGTGAGCAGAAGAAAAGGAAGAGGTGAGTAGGAACTGACCTAAGACCAGTGGTGTGGCCCAGCCCCAGCAGCTTGTGAGAGCTTCTGTGGTCCCCATTTCTGCCTCTTCTATCCTCTGGCCTCACGCCATAAGGCCCATTTTGCAGCCAGGAAAACCTTGACTTAGAGCTAAGGAAGTCCCAGCTCCCTCTGCCCATGTGGTGTGAGAGGAGGGGTATCCTTCAATTCTACAAATGGAGGAAACAACATTCATTTATATTCTGAGCTTTGGGGTCACAGAATTTTAAAGCTGGAATGTACCTTTATTTGACTGAGGAGGCTGAGGCCCAGATAGGCAAAGTGATTCATGGAAGGTCTGAACCCAAGTGCTTTTCCTAAATGACCCTGGTGTCACAGGTTGGCACTCTGAATGTAACATCCCCTAGACCCACTTAGAGTCTTTAAAACTTCACCTATATTTTGAATTACATATATCTTTATAGATTGACTTGAGAACCAAACCATATTAGAATAATACTGTTTCTGCTGCAATATATGTTCCAATCACCAAATTATAAAGGAACTTTAGAATGTAACCTGTTTGTTGTTTACAAACTATCTGCATCTATGCATGGATGACCTCTAAACAACTAATTGCGACCCAGACTTACAGTGCAGTGCTCACCAGTGGCACTCTGGCCTCTCTCATCATATATATGATCACCACATAGGTTCTTTAAAATCCAAATCCCACCAAATGGGAATCGTATCATTTGGTTTTAGAGAATTAACAGATTATTCATTGAAAGGAATAGCCTGAAAAATGGTATAACACTGTAAAGACAATTTAACTCCAAAATATATTTTTTCCTCTTACTTTAAGAGAGAATAAAATATATGAATGCAAATTTTGAATAACAAACTTTTTTATTTATAATTGCTCAGAGTACTTCTATTGCATATAAATTAAATATAACAAATAGTTTACTCCTGATACTAACATTACCAGTTCAAGGACTGACTTCTGTTTGTATACCTCTTACCTGTTATATCTTGTCTTTAACATCTGAAGTGCTGCTGAGCAGACTGTAACTAAGACCAAATGATGTGCTTCTTTAAAATAAGCCTCCCTGTGTAGTATCCCTGTAAATACATATTCATCAAGCCAGGTGTGTGCCATGCAGTGGGAACTGTAAGGATTGCATTTAATTTGGTGAAGTCACTGTCCCTTAAAGATTTGCTCTGACATATTCAAAAGAATTGTTTTACAGCTGACTAATATATGAGAGATACATAATTACACATCTCTGGAAATATCATGAAACATTTTCGGAAACGAATAGTACATTTTTTTTATAAGTAATAAGTTCCATGAAGAGATGAAAGAGGGAAGGCACTGTGGTTTCTGTCTATTCTAAACAAAATTCCTGTTGTAGGAATTAGTTAATCTGATAACATTTGTGAACTAAACCTTTACTCCATGGAACAAAAGGCTTTATACAAAATACTGCATATTTGGGGAAATTAAACTGCCCCAGTCTTTGTTCTCTGCATTACCTGGAAGCGGTGCCAGTTTAAATAGATTGCATGTAGAAAGTGCCTAGCTTGAAAAATGCTTATTCTTTCTTTGCTCTTCTCCTGGGTTTTCACTGAAGGGGCCCTGCAGAATAGAAAGGGAAAGCTACCTGTGTATCAGCAAGATTAACCATTATTGGTTGCTTCAGAATTACAGTTAAAGGACAAGCCAACACTGCTGCCCCTGGGAACAGTCTTAAGCATCAAAGTTCTGCAAAGACATTTCATAAAATGTGGCTACGTGTCCCTGCAGCTGCCTCTCTCAGTGTCTCCTGTCCTGTTTTTCTTCAACTGAAAGTTTTCCTTCATAGCACCCTTTTCATAGTTTCCTTTGCTCCAACTTCTGGTCAGTTTTCCCATCCTACTTGTGGCAAATGATCATATTCATCTCACACAGAAATAATGTCAGACATCTTTGTTAAAACTAGAAAAGTTACCATTTATCTGAATATTTTCATCTTTTGCTGAAAAAATATTTATTGGGTGAGTATTTCTCTAATATACAAAGCCTAGGTACTAATATAAAATATAGAAGTGTTTAAATATCCCATGAATACAACCTTCATTTTTTTAATATTGTTTTGTAACATTAAAAGTTTCTAACTTTATACTGGCTAGGTAGTTCATACAGGATTTAGTTCCTATGAAATAGGTTTAGAGAAATGTGCTGTAGTATATTTACAATTTGGACTGGGATTATCTTCAGTTATTTGAAGGAGTTCTTTGTAATGAGCCTAAAGTATAAAATGAAAATGTCTTATATCCCAAAGAAATGACATTCACAGTGGTAAAAAGCTTTCATTTCTTTGTATGGATTAGTATTCTGTGTCCATGAGCATTCCCTCCTCCTTTCAAGCTGTCATTAAGAAAGTCAAGGCAAGAAAGACAAAATAGTATGAAAAGGGATGATACCATTGATTATTAAATGCTCAGTTTTATTATTGCATGCCAGCAATTGAACAGATATTTGATGCATTTGTAGCAGCCTTTACAAGTCTACAACTTAATTTCCTTTTCTTATTTTTAAAAATGAAACAGTTCTCTGTTGTTGTTTAAGTTATGGGCAATAACATAAATAATTGGTTAGAATTGTTTATGTTTTGTAAATATAGTGCCAAGAATCATGTTTCACTGAAGAGTTTGAAATACAAAATTTGGCCTTATTAGAAAATCTGGAAAAGTGGTATAGACACTTTTGGTAGACATTTCAACAAATTCTAAATGCATTGAGTTTATACATCAAGAGTTTGTTTAATTTATCCACACGAAGCTAGGCTGATTACAACTGACTTACTCATGAAACATTAATAAAGCATTGTGTTCAGTTCTAACATGATTATAATCTGACCTCCTGACAAAGGACAGAAATAGAAAGTACCTCTGATAACATTACCCTAATGCTGGGTTCATCAATCATAATCTACCCTTTTTTTAATTTGTTTTAGAAAAAGGCCTTTCATGGATGTGCATTGATAATCTCATCCAGCTCTCAGCCCAGCAGACTCCCGGTGCTGCCGGGCCAAATGGCAGAATGTCCACAGTCTATAGAGCACACACAGTGCACTGAGGCAGAGGAGGCTGGTTCTGCTTTTACTGCATTACATCCTTTACAAAATTTTCATATTTTAAAGAAAAGGTCTCTTTTGTGATAGGTAACAGTTTGCACTTGGGATATATTCTACTAAAAAAACCCTTGCTTTAGAAAGAATTTTAAGAAATAACATAAGACTTTTGGGAAATCTATGCAGCAACTCAAAATATTGAGGTAGATGTCTTATGTTTCAGTGCCTGCTCTGGACCACAGGTTAGCCATGACACTTGGGACAAATAAGGCACCCTTATCTCTTAGAACTTCAGTATCCTCCTTATTTCTAAAGTTAGGGATTTGTTCTTTCCATAAATCTTTATTGAGAGCTAGCTATGAACAAGGCATTACAGAAAATACAAAGAAGAATGGACATGGATCCCACTGTAAATAAAGCTAGAGTAAAGCAGAGAAATCCCTTCGTTTATTCCACAGTCATTAAGAGCCTATCATGTACTTCATCGCACTCTGGGCTCTGGAAACACAAGGATGAGCAACTCGGTGAGTGGCCTTGAGGAGCTGCACTCCGTTGGGAGCACAGACAAGTAAACATGCCATCCTAGTAAACACTGATATGTTTATTCAACAGATAACTGTTGAGTATTCCAGGTGCTGTTTTACATGGTTGTGCACACCAGTGAGCAGACAAGGATCCTTGCCCTCTTGAGCTTACTTTCAATCAAAGGGAGACAGACAATAGACAATAAATAAATAAGTGAACTATCTAGTATGTTAGAAGGTGATCAATGGTAGAAAGAAGCAGTGCAAGGGAAGGGGACCAGGTGTGCGGGGGAGGGTGGTCAGGATCGCCCCCCACCCCAGAAGGGGAAATTGAGCTAGACCTGGAGGGACTGAAGGAGGGAGCCACGTGACTCTCTTGGGGAAAGAGCATTGCAGGCAGAGGGAACACTGGAGTGAAGGCCCTGTAGTAGGGATGTGCTTGGCAAGGAGGCCAGTGTGCTAGGGTGGAGTGAGAAAGGGGGCACACAGTAGGAAAAGAGGACTGAGCGGTAATGGGGGAGCCCATCACACAATGCCTTGAAGGCCATTGTAAGTGCTTTGCCTTTTTACGCTGACTAAAATGGAAGGTCGTCGCAGTGTTTTGAGCAGAAGAGTGACATGACCTTACTCATGTCTTGAGAGGATCATTCTGTCTACAGTGTTGGGAATGAGTGGAATGAATGATTCTACAAGGGTAGAATCAGGGAGATGTGCTGGAAGGTGTTCTGAGATGAGGGTGGCTTGGACTGGGCGGTAGCAGTGAAGGCAGTAAGAAAAGATCCATTGCGGGCGTATTTCAAAGTCAGAGCCTACAGTCTCCCTCTGGGACGTGCTGCCAATGACCATTTTCCCTCGGATTTCTCTGGTCTTACAGAGGCAGGTAAAGGGTGGGGGCTGAGTCTGCAGCGTGGTGATGGCTACAGCAGCAGAGCTGGGTGGATACACCACATTTTAGTGAGTTCTGCTAGGACAAGGGCATGGGTGTTTAGTGCCTGTTGTCAACTTGGTGCTTTAGCAGAAATTCTAAGCCACAGGAAAAACCAGAGCCAACATGTTTATCTCCCAGTAGACTGTAATCTTTTTTCAGGACGTGGAATGCTAATTGATCTGTATATCCTCTAAGGCTAGTGTCTGACATATGGTAGGTGGTCAGTAATTTGGAGCAGGAGCGATTAGACTATATTCACCTTGCTTATTTGCATTTCAATGGGATGTGTTCCTGGGGATCAGAGGTTTTGTCTAGTTTATCCCTGTAACTCGGGGACTAGAACATTGCCTGGCACATAATAGGTGCTCCATGTTGAATGAATAAGTGAATGCATGTTCTCTCTGTTTGACATGCTCTTCTCCCACATGTCCTTAGATTTCATTTCCTCTTTGGGGTCCTTAATCGTCACAAACTCAGGGAAGCCTTCTCTGCCCTCTTCCTCTAAAGTAGCAATCCTCTGCCCAGCACACACACTCCCTGACTGCCTGCTCTGCTTTTCTCTTTTCCTTTGCACTTGTCACCTGCTGACATGCTCTGTATCTTACTAATTATCTTGGTTTTTGTCAGTCTTCTCCCACTACAATGTAAACTCTCTGGCAGGGATTTTGGTTGCTTTTGTTCACTGCTATAATCGTATGATCTAGAATAGCGTCTGGCACATAGCACATGGTCAGTCGATATTTGTTGAGTGAATGAATGAGCGTTTTCCCCATCCCTGCCCTCACTTCCTGACGTTTCTTTTCCTTCTTCTTGTGACCATCACATCTTTTCCATTGCTTTAATTAATCAAGCTATAAATATTTATTAAATACTTATTATTCAATGATAGGTTAAGAGCTGTGGGTAATGCAAAGTAAGAATTAAAGTCCCTATCTTCAAAAGGCTTATACTCTAATGGAGGATATAGTATTACACTTTCAAAAAAATGTAGGCTAATTGGTAATAATTCCATTCCTTTGTATAGCACTTCACAATTTGCATGTAAATTGATGTCACAAGTAAGTTTGTAGGCATTCTCTCACTACATTAAGTAACAGGAGGATAGTAATGGAAAGTGTTGTAGACATTCGTAGGAAAAAAGGTAAGTGAGAGCTGGAGAACTCAGGAAACAAAGGCTGGACTGGAGTAAGAAGGATGAATATGACTTCAAAAATGGACAGGAGCTCGAAATGCTTTCAAGTCAGGGAGAAAGGAACACCAAAGGCTCTGAAGTCATGCCAGCTGCCATGTGCCCAAAGGCTGTGAAATGTCTGCACCAGGGGAGCCAAGGATATATATCAGGATGTCCTGAGAAATAGTGGGAAAAGGCAGGATCAGCGTTTGAAAGGCCTAAGTCAGGTAGGGTTTACACTGAATGTGTCATGCTAGGAGCAGCTGGGGCAGATCTGAAATAGAGAATGGCAGTGTGCATTGGCTTGAGAAGCCTGTCCCACCAGCAGGGTGCAAGACCAATTGGATTATAGAAAAAGGTCAAAGTTTATCATAGTAAGTAGCACCCCGTGTGGAGAGTCATGAGGGCTAGGAAATAATCTTCTGTGCTGTACATCCAGTAAACAGTCAAGTGTTGGAATAATTTAAGACCCTCAAAATAATATCAAAGACAACTATGTTGTCTCTACTTAAAGCAATTGAACAATTGAAGTTGTAATAGCTACAGCTTCCTTTTAATCATGAAGAGAAACCAGCATTGACACTACAGAAGTGGCAGTATGATTTTCTAATTATCTACTTGAATATATGCAACTCCATTTAGAGAATTTTTTAATACCAAAAGTAGATTTTTGAGGTAATAAGAGAAAGGGATGGGAAATATTTTTGCTATGGTCTAGAAAAGAGATAGGCATTCAATATTCTTAAATTTAAAAAACCAGGAGGAATATTCTCTCCTCACAGTTAATTTCAGTAGCCTACTTGCCTTTATCACAAGTTTCATAGAAGTTTTATCCCAAACCTGCTAGAGAAAGAATTTTCTACCGTCTCATACCCATGGGACAAAACAGAAATTAGAATTAGTTAAGTATTATCCATCTAAGAGATATCCTCTCTGGTTTAAATATCACTCTTTATTTCCTTCCACCCAGATCCCCAGGGTACAGTTATGGATTGGGAATTGGTTTATCTAGGCTTAACGCAATTGCTTCTGCCTTTAGATATGCAAGTAGAGGGTAAAGAAAGCTATTAAGACCATTATAACACTAATAGCTTAGTAATCAAGTATTTCTTTATATTTTTCCAATGTAAGTATTATACTAATATCTTATTTCAAAGTGCAAAATGGGTTTGTGCATGAAAACACAGTTCTGAAAATAACAAAATAAGCAGATATGTATTTAGTAACAGATTGATACTCTTTATAGTAAAGAGTCTTAGTGTCAGGCTTCAGCTTTAGATAGGTTGTTATACTTTAATTATGTGTTAGCTAATGTTCCATTCTTAGATAAGATATGCATTTGATTTTGAACTAGATGTAGCTTTTAAATGTTCTAAAATGAATTTTCTTTTCTTTCTGCACAGTGAGGAGCAAGATAGAAAATATACAAGACTTTTGTCTGTTTAACCTCCTACCTCGTTGTTTACTTTGTCATTTAACTTTCTAAGCAAAAAAACTAGATAAAATTATTTGACCACAATTAATTATTGATTGATTTATTATGCTGCCTCTCTAATATATAGAATAGAATAGGGTAAGTAACTATAGATATAACAAAGATTTTTAAGTTAATAAAAGATTATTGTGAACAATTCTGAACTAATAAGTTTTAAAACTAAGATGAAATGGATGAATACTGAAAAAAATACAAAAATGCCAAAATTGAGACATAAGCCTTAAAGAAATTTTAATGGTAAAATCTTCCCATCCCTCCCCAAAGTCCAAGGCCCATATTATTTTACAGATGAATTCTACCAAATTTTCAAGAGATAACAAATTTATTTTCTTATACAATTGTTCCAGAAAACACAGAAAGCCGTTCAGTTCATTATATGAGGCTAGTGGGATCTTGATTCCAAAAGTAGTTAAGGAGAGGAAAAAGGAAAAAGAAATAGGGCCCATTTCATATGTGACCATAAATACAAAAATTCTAAATAAAATATTATCATTGTATTAAATGTAAGAGAGAGAGAGAGAGCATGTGTGTATTACATCAGAACTAAGTGGGGCTTAACCTTTTAAGACCAGGAAAAAGACAACGGTGTTCCATATCACCAGTGCTGCTTTACATAGTTCTTAAGGCTGAGAACAATTCTATGTGAAAAAGTAAAGAAGTTGTAAGTCTAACTAAGAGTTGCCAGAAACACAATTAACTTCTAGAAATAAGTAGCATTGTTCTACATCATTAATAACCAAGCACAAAATATAATTTTTAAAATGTTACAATTGCATCAAAAATTTATGAAGTATCTGGGAATAAACTTAACCAAGAATACTAATAATAAAATGTCTATGGAGCAAATTTTCATCTTTAACTCTAATAAAGCACATAGAAAATGTTCTTTATAAATAAAGAGACATTTGGGGACCTTGGGTGGGAAAACCTAATGTCAATCTTCCCAAATTAATTTATAAATTGGAATTCTAATCAAATTATTTGGATATATTTATATGCTTATTGTAAAAGTTATAAGGAAGAATAAATGTCCATGAATAGCCTAGTTAATCCTGAAAAAGAAGAATAAATTCTACCAGGTATTGAGACATATAGGAAGTAAAGGTAACTAAGATCAATTAAGGTAACAATAGAAATAAGAAGTGTAGAAAGCTGGACACTCACACGTATCTAGATAGATACATGATAGATAAATACGTGATAGAAGCAGAGAAGAGAGAGTGAAAGAAAAGAAATAGGAAGGAAGGAGAGAGGGAGGGAAGGACGGACATACAGACAGATGGACCTTGGATTTTTCTAGGTAGATTATTATATTATCTATAAATAATGACAGTTTTATATCTTTGTTTCAAATATATATAAGCAGAGTAAAGATGACACCACACATCACTGAGGAAACGAATTTTTGTTTAATAGATGGTATTGAAAAAACTGACTCACTATATAAACAAAAATAATACTTGACCCTTATCTAAACCACTATGAATGAAAGTATATCTAGAGGGATTAAAGACCAAAATGTGAAAAGTAAAACCATAAATATAAAGCTGATTGATCAAAATATAAAAGGTTATCTTTGTAACTTCAAAATAAAACCCCAAGACATAAACATTTAAAAATGATTCGATTATCTCAAAATTAAGAATTGCTACCCAACAAAAAATATTGATAAAGTTAATAGACATATGACATTTGGGAGAATGCATTTATACTGTTTTAAATCAACAAGGAACTATTATCTAAAATATATAAAGGACTTGCAAGTCAACAATATAAAGATAGGAGCCTTCATTAAAAACTAATGGACAAAAGGTATGAACAGGAAATTTACAGAAGAGGAAACACAAAAGCCCAACAAACATATTAAAAAGACGTCAAATTTGATAATAGAGGAATACAAATTAAAACAATGAGATATTATTTTTTATCTATTACATTGACCAAAATTAGAAACCTGGATAATACCAAGAGTTGGTGGGGATATGGACATATAGACACCTTCATGCACTGCTGGAGGGAGTGACAACAGCGCGGTCATTCTGAAGAGCAGCTGGGCGCTGGCGACTCAGATTAAGTATATGCACTCCCAGTGCGGTGACACACCAGTTCTACTCCAGATTATAAATCCCAAATAAATTCTCACAAAGATCCAAAAATGACACACAAAGGGGTTTTTATCACAGCCTTGTGTCACGGGGAGTTAGAGGCCGCCTGGCGCTCCTTGCTGGGCGAGAAGCAGTGGACTAGCACTAGCTACACGGCGGCACAGGCAGGTCTTAAAAGCAATGCAAAGTGAAAAAGTAAGGAACAAAATGAAATCTGTAACCCTATACCATTTTTATAGATCAAAAATACATACACAAAAGAATGAGTAAGATTTTATAAGAGCACATACAAACAAAAGGAGAAACATTAAACACATTACAGTTGTTGCCGATGGTAGAAGAGGGAAATGAAAATAGGGGATGTATATAAAAGAGAATAAATACATTTTAAAAACTTGAAGTAGGGAAAAGTCATCATTCCCTCCACCCCTCAAGATTACATTAGGCATTTTATTCAATAATGGTTTTATTCTAACAGAATAATGGTGAATTTCATCAATCCTTTCCTCAGTAGTATCTGTAAGATTTATTTGCAATGGTGATTTATTTGCTTAGCTGATCATGTTGGTAAAAATCTTCCTTTAAATAACCTCCATGTATTCATTTTTTAAATCCTTTCATTTATTGCAGCAGGCACTGAAAATGTTACTGAATAATTACAATGACTTTTTTCTTAATTGACTAGTTATACTGAATTGACAAAATCATTTATACAAATTGACCAAACTGATATTATAGACATAACTAATATAGAATTTTAACCATCTCCTCTTTTGTACCTTTGTCTCATTTCCTGTGTTCTAGTCTGAACTGTTATTTCAAGATCAGTGAGATACAGAGTATAGAAATTCTGTTTAGTTTTAGTACGGAAACTCTGTCCTTTCATAAAACCTCATTGTTTACATTTCTGAATGAGAAACATCCACACTAATTGGTGTAAATAAAATACTAATGAAAAATTTTGAAAGGAGTAAATCAGAAAAGGGGTTGAGGGGAATAAATTACTAGTTAAATGTGATTACAGGAAAAATTGAAAAGTATTATTCAGAACATTTTATATATTTAAGATATGAAATGCCATTTTCAGAGAGCTAATTTAAGAAGTCATTTGTTAATTAAGTGAATTCCAGATCGGTTTCAACACTTTAGAAATCAGGGACATGCAGCCAGAGAATGACTGAATTCACGTATTTAGTGACAGCTGTAATTTACAAAATTATCTTATGTGGCTATACATAGCTGAAATTTAAGAAGCTAGATGTACCGTTTTTTGTCCATGTTGTTGAAATCAGTGTCCTCTTTAAATCAATGAGAAGTTGACGCTAAATGATTGCAGTGAGAGGCACAGCAAGCCATGCACTATCACTGCTCTTCCCACTGGCCTCAACAAGACTACAGAATACTTCTAGGAAGCTTCTTAGGAAAAAAAAGGCCTTCTCTTTTTCTGACTGTTTATGGAAGCTTAGTGTGATCATTGACTCTCAACAGTTTACATTTGTTTCCCACTAGCTAGCAAACATCCAAAATTGCCCAGTGATTCCCAAAGTGGATAATAGCTGAGTTAATTCATAGCAGAAGGAAGGCATTCCTTTCTAGTCATCTTAGAGATAAGCTGGAGGACTTTAGGCAGGAAAATCAATGTATATCAAAATTTCTTATAAGATTATTTAATTTCAAACTAATGTCTAAAAATTAGAAATGAATTTGTTGTAAAGTGTTATTAAAACAGGTATTTCAAATTGTTTTCCTTTTAAATATGAGTGTGTTTTTGTAAGAAATTTATTTAATGTTAAAATTCACAGGGCAGGTGCAGTGGCTCATGACTGTAATCCCAGCATTTTGGGAGGCTGAGGTGGGAAGATCACTTGAAGCCAGGAGTTCAAGATTGCAGTGAGCTATGATTGCACTACTGCACTCCAGCCTGGGCAGCAGATCAAGACCCTGTCTCTAAAAAATAAAATAAAATTCATGTTGTATACATAATGGAGCCAAGAGAAAGTTTAGCATGTTAGAGAAATTTTTCATTTAGTTCTATGTTTTATTAAAAATAGTATTTTGCCATGTCTAGGAACTGAAGATCTGATACATATAGATCAAATATAGGAGTGTAAAGAGCGTATTCTCTTTATTTATACAGAATATTTCAAAGTAAAAAAGAGTTTTGCTAAGTTGGGACCATCTCTCATTTCTTTCTTGACTCCTTGCAGGCTCTGGAAAGTGAATTTGTTTCTTGCCAACTTCATCAGTGGATCGACCTTATATTTGGCTACAAGCAGCGAGGACCAGAAGCTGTCCGCGCCCTGAATGTTTTTCACTACTTGACCTATGAAGGCTCTGTGAACCTGGATAGTATCACTGATCCTGTGCTCAGGGAGGTGGGTGCTAAGTCTCATATATTCCAAAACTTTCTGTCATCTCTCAAACACAAATTTGATTTTATATCTCTTTCTATATACGTTTCCTTTCCACATAACTTTTTACAAGACATAGGTTTCAGGTTCTTGACAAATGTGGAGAAATGAATATATGTCAAAAACAAGTAATGAAACCAGTATGTTGTTCCTTTTTGAATTGCAGACATTTTTAATGTTCTTCCATACCTCTATTTTATTTTTCTTACTTCAGAATCTTCATTAAAATGCTTAATGCTTTGTCTGTTAGTAATGAATGAAACCTAGTTGAATATTTGAATATGAATAGTTCACATTAAAATAATCTGCCAGTGTGGATATTCTTAAAAATAAAAGCAAAATTGCAAACTTCTAGACAGAATGCTCAAAAAAAATACATCGATGAAGTAGATATGGTTGTACTATTTTATTCCCATATGTTTTCAACCTGAAATGTTTATAGTTAACAGTTGGGAATTATGTACTATGTAATACGTGTATAGTATTTTTAGTGAAAATATTCATTTAATATTATTTAAGTCACTCCCACATTGCACAAAATGATTTCAGATAGGTGGAAAAAGTAAAGATGCAACAGCTGTTACATAAGTGTTGCTGCAAGGAAGCTATATCCAAGTCTTCCATTCTACCAGATATCTGCCATCTGCTGTATGCAAAACAAGTAATCATTTCTACATTTCCAGGCAGTGGAATGCTTTTTAATTTTTTTATTTTTAATTTTAGAGGTGGAAAACTGGTAAATTTGAGTAATGAAGCTCCATTAAAAAAATTTGCATCCTTAAAGTTATTTCTTATATACCCCTATAAAACTAAAATGACTCCATTTATATGGCTCCAAGCAGAGAAGAGGAAAGGGAAGGGAAGAGCCACATGGTCATTGATCATTGGACCCTTAGGGCTAAATATTCTGAGAACCCATTACAAGCATGTTATTAGGGGCAACATTGTACCATATTGTATGCACAAGGAAATAAAATTATTGCCTGAAGCCCAGAAAAACAGAGGCACAATGAATGAATGAAAAGCCAGGTATTATGAAATTGGTTGGTGAAATAAGGGATTTTCTCTACA
The DNA here is from genome assembly GCA_023783475.1 of Daubentonia madagascariensis. Classification (NCBI taxonomy): domain Eukaryota; kingdom Metazoa; phylum Chordata; class Mammalia; order Primates; family Daubentoniidae; genus Daubentonia; species Daubentonia madagascariensis. The sequence goes on from JAKFHU010002220.1 coordinate 8,281,679, forward strand.
AACCCTTACACTCACTCAACTAAGTATCCCCAGTTGCATATAAACTGTAACCAGATTGTTTGGTAGGAGATATTTCTGAGCTTGATTATTCTCTTAACTACACACCTTTGCCTGCTTTATAAATTCCTTATAAACTAAAATTTTCTTTCAGAACCAATACCTTTTAGAATCAGAAAAAAAGAAAATGATTATATTCCAAGATCAATTGCAAATTGTTTTTTGACTTTTAAATATCATAGACATTTTTGCTCCTGGATATTTTATTATACAATTTTATCCATTATAATAAAGTTCTGTTCTTAGAAAGAAAGTTGCAAGTTAATCCTCCAAGATAAAAATATATTAAGCATTTCATAAAGGATGAAAGTGCAAGACAGCATTAAAATTGACAGAAAAATAGCAGTTTTTTCATAATTAAACGAGGGTAAAAAAGAGATAAATGAAAGAATAAGAAGAAAATGGAATTAGAAATGGGAATTTCTTTATGTACAGTATTTATTATTTGAATCATAAAAATACCTGTTTCTACAAAATATCACAGCATTGCTTTGGACAGTGAAAAAATACAAATGTGTAAAGGGCCTTATTGGCAAACCGTAAAACTTCCTAATGAAACATTACATGAAAATGTATGATTAAATTTTTGTTGTTGTTGAGTGGGGATGGTTCAAGCATATGTTTGCATGTAACGTAGATGGCGTGAACAGTATATCACAGCTCCTTATTACCCATAGCGATGCAGACTGTCTAATGCCAGGGTGCCTTAGCTGAAGACTCTGTCTCCAGCATTCTTATTCTGAGCACATAATTGCCAGACTGAGGTTCCATTAGAGAGACTCCCAGAATCTTATAGAGATATTTATGTTCTTTGTCCCAAACCCTTTGCCCACCTTGCAACCCAATAATTCTGTATCAGTTCTTAGAATACCAGACAGGAGAGGCATATCTGAAATACTGTTACCTCCCTCCCTACAGCCAGCATAGGCCTGAGCACACACCGCAGAGATGTTTTACCCTGACCATACAGACCTGTGGACTCAAGTTTGCTGAGGAAGATACTTTATCTCCTTGTGACCACTAGGGGGCCATTTAGTGCAGTGTAGACATTAAATGATTAAATGATTTCAAGGAATACTAGTTAATTTCCCCTCTCCCACTCCCCACCATTACCCCCCTAACATATTCCCATTAACGTCAATGCCCGTTGGCCAATTAGAACTTAACATTCCCACAAAAAAAGTTCTGCACTAACATTTAAGAACTTGAAGCATAGTGTCCTCCAACGGGTGAGAACCCACCTGAATCCTGTGATACAGGGAGTCTCTCTAATGGAACCTCAGTATCTGGCAATTATGTGCTCAGAATAAGAATGCTGGAAGGAGACAGAGTCTTCAGCTAAGGCACCCTGGCATTAGACAGTCTGCATCGCTATGAGTAATAAGGAGCTGTGATATAGTGTTCACGCCCTCTATGTTACGAGCAAACATATGCTTGAACCATCCCCACTCAACAACCATCCCTAGGTAAATGTGGCCAAGTTACTCTCACTTTACCTCAATTGCTCTGTCTATAAAGGCAGAATAAGACATAACGTATGTTCCCCGACATAAAAGCACTTAGCATATACCGTCACAAGAAAGAACCTGTAGGTAAGTGAACGAAGTACAGCATATTCATTATTTGGTGGTCATTTATGCGTCCTTACCTGTACATAATCCCTATGAGTAGACCGTCTGGGAGGGACAATGCCTTTTTCTTAAAACATCCATGTTGAGTTCCTGGAGGTCTGCACTGCTGTCTCTTGATTTGAGAGAATTGAAACCCACCTAAATAGTCAGACATAGGCTTTGGGAAAAAGTAGAATTTAAAAGATTAGCCCTTTTATTGAGCTCAGTACATTCCTTTTATTTGATAACATTTATCTTTGTATTTTTAAAATACAGAGATTGCACATTTCACATGGATAAAACCAAAGGAAGGCTAATTATAGTCATACTAAACTCCAACTAGGCTAAGGAAGATGGATTTTTTTAATGCTTAAATGAAACACTGATTTAAAAAAAGAAATATTTAATATGTGAATATCTACATATGTCCCCTTTGTCAAAACAATCTGCCTATAACTTTGTGCTTTGAAGTTAGTGCTAAAATTTGAGAAAAATGGCTTAAGGTTATTGATTCATTCTTCCTTGACAGGTGAAGTCATGAAGCAGCACTAACCACAGCAATTATGGCATTAAAATGTCAAGAAATTAGAGGTCAGAATAACAGATAATTTTCTTCTCTATGTCAGATTAAAAATTGACATTCTTTGACAGTTTAGGAACTCTGGCTGAGAAAATTATGACAGCTTAACTTATTTTATACTTGTAAAGCAGTAATTGATAATAAACTTTATCATGACAGCCTCTGGGAAGAAACATGACAGTACATTTCTGGTACAAAGCTCTTCTTAATATGTAAACACTAGATCTGTTGGATAGTAGATATTATTTAAATTGTCTTAAGTCTTGGCTTACATCATAATCTTCTAGGCACTTTTTTCCATAGATGAGCTCAACTGACTATTTGAGCAGTGTTTTTCAAGCATGATAATGAATACTTTCATATCCATTTTTACATATTAATAAAAATTATGTGATTTGCCTTATATTTGTACTTACTCAATGATGGCCAAGAAACTCCATCCTGTGACCTGCTTAGGGAATAGGGTATTCTGGTTGGTAATCATCTAGTCCCGTGGTTTTATAATGCCTTGGTACTCAAATGTAGTCCAAGCTCAGCAGTGTCAGCATCACCTGGAAACTTGTTAGAACTTCAGACTCTCAGACATCCCTGACTTGCTAAATCAGAACATGCATTTAATGAGATCCCCCGGGTGACTTGTTTGAGACATTAAAGTTTAAGAAGCGCTGCTCTACTAAAGGTGTGTTAGAATCATTTGGAAAGCTTTTTTGCCTACAAAAATAGAATGATATAATGAACCCCCATGTACTTATCACCCAGTTTCAAAAATTTTAACACTAGGAATCTATATATGGCAGAATGAAAAAAAAGAAGAGAAAAAAATTTTAACCCATTTCAACTACATGCTCACCCCCACCCCTGTACTCTTTTTAAATACATGTCACACCCATCTAACTCCCTGTCACTGTATCCTCCACATCCCATGGGCATCTCAGAATATCCAGAGAGAGGCTTCAAACAGGTTTATTTTGAAAAAAAATCTTTCCAGGAATTTCATATACATTCTCAATTAAAAACCATTAATCTATCCTAACACTTGTATTAAATGAAAATATAAATAACACTCATTAAATTAAATATTCTTTTCAAGGATACCCAGCTACATCATATAAGAGTTCTTGAGTCAGGGTGTCTTTAATCCCATTACTTTCTAGGAATTTAAAGATAACAGAATATATATGAAAACTGATTCATTTTAGTGATAATATTCTTCTTACTTCCAAAATGATTCTTCAAATTTTAAGAGATGCCTAGTGTGTATTTCCATTTCACTAATCAGACTGTAAGGGTTTTTTTCTATTTTATTTATGCTTTTGAAAGTTAAAACTTTCAACTCAGTAAAACTTTCAGCAATTATAGGGGAAAATTAGGATGATTTTAAGAAAACTTTATCAGCCATTTTGTTGATCATTTGATCTAATTACTTCTCAGAAAAACTTAATTTTATCAGTCTTTGAGGATTCCAAAGGCACTATGGGATTATGCCATAGTTAGTAATCAGTTAGTGGAGATTATTAAATAAATGAATGCCACATAAAATTTTTTACTGTACTTTTATAATGAATGAAAAATAATTCATTCTGCAATTGTTTTAAGAAATTATCACACTTATGATTACAGACATAATTATTCAACCCTGTCTGCCTCAGAGTATGATTCTATGGTATGCAGTAGGCAATAAAAATGGTAGAAAGACAGGAATCAGGTTATAGGTTGTATCACAGCCCTACCACTAGTATTTGAGTGACATTAAGTCAGTCACTGAACTTTTATGTACCTATGTTTTCTCACCTAAAAAATGATGACAGAAATGATACCTAACTCATAGGAGAGAAGATATGTGAAAAGACTTTGTAAACTGCAAAGCACTACGCAGACATTGATTACCACCTAAAGGCGTAATTAAATGAAGTATCTTAGAAGAACTTTTGTTTTAATAATTTATTTCTCTATATATGATATCAAAATTACCAATTTAATCAAAAACACCTATGTTAGCAACAGATAAAATCAAATGATTTATTTTTATTATTATTTAGTTAAAAGAAATAATTGTGTTTTTAAAATTTCTTTTCAGCTCTATCTCCAAAATTTTATAAAGGCAGCCTAATTGCAGTCCACTTGTTGCCTGTAACACTCTGTTCTTGATATAAGTTAGCATTAGCATTTCTATCTTTTATTATTATTTATATTTAAAACTTTTTTATTTTAGTGGTATTAGTTTTTAATTCATATTATCAAGTGAATTAGCATAACTATGGTACTAGTATTAAAGTTGTGCCTGTTCAGCAAGAGAAAAAAATGGAGTGGATATTTCAACAGAAGCTGTTAGCTCACACCAGACAAGTTATTAACAAGATACTAAGTTCTGAGCTTGTCATAATACTTTTCATCATACCTATAGTTGACATCACCAAACTGAAAAATGATTTAAATGACTTCTTTTTGACGGTGAGATGTATGCACCTCAGCCTATCATAAAAGGCTGCTTTGCTGGCAGCTATTAGAACGTATGGGCCATACAATTTGTACTTATTTATAGATATACACATTTTTCTATGCTGGAAATATTAAAATATTAAATAGATTTTAATATTACCAGCAGTCATAAAAATGTGGTATTTTTAGTCTAATTTTCTGTAATTAATATTTCTTGGTCTTCTTAGAGTATATTTTCTTCTTTTATCTTTTTCTTTGATCTGACAGGGATAACAAAGCTTCCCTTTGGATCTGCTATGGTAAAAATATGCCCATAGGAAGTAGATTAGTTCACTTCAGTTTTCAGTTTATTTTCTTGCTGAAATATTCCTTGCTACTGCAGAGAACTGACACGGTAGGGCCAACAAGACAAATGTGTATTTAACCAAAACAGCCGCAACGCTGGCTTTCCTAAGATGAACTCATAAAATTTATAAAGAAAAAAATTAACACACTTTTCATCCTGATAATGTGAAGGTATTCGTAGTGACGCTATTGATGGCCTTTGCAATCATTGCTTATTCTTTCTATGAATTTGTTATCCCTTGGCTTCCTTCCCACATTTCTGACTCTTTGATATGAAAGGGGAATCAACATCACCCTCTGCATCTGCCTGAACAAGTTGTAGCACAAGGTTGTCCATTTACAAGTGCCACGATGCCTAATTGTCTTCACATGGGGGATGTCCAGGACTCTTCTCTCGGGCAGTTATTCTGAGAAGCAGTTACAACAAATGATCAAAAAATACCTGAAAAAGATTTATCAAAACCATCTTAATTTTCCCCTATAATTACTAGAAGTTTTGCTGAGCTGAAAATTTCAACAAATTTAAAAGCCAAATAAAAATAGAAAGAAAACACCCACATTTTAATTATTGAAGTGGAAATACATTTTAGTTGTTCTTTAAAGTTAAAGGATCATTTTGGGAGCAAGAAGAATGTTATGATTCCTGAAACTAATAGGGATATAGGTTCAAATGTTTTTGTTATGTGTTTCTCATCTGCAGCAAAGCGGTTTGCATTGCAAAGGTTTTATGAATAAAGTTTCAATATAGAAATTAGTATCAAGGAAATTAATGACACACATTTAATTTTGATTAGTGAATAAATCTTTAATTTAGGTTTATCTTTTCTCCTCATAATTACTGCAGTCTTTTGCTAGTCCCTGGTCATCAATCGTTCACTAGAAAAGCATAAATAATGCAGCTAGTCAAAGTCAGATGTATGTCATTTATGTGAGATGTGCCTTTTTTCTCCTCTTTGTGTTATTTTTATTGTGTGGTGTTGAGAAGTGCTAATTATTGATTTTCAGAAATTAACAGCAAATGCTTTCACAAGCATCTAAAGTCATATTTCACTCAAGGGAAGAAGGGTGAAAATTGCAGCCTGCTGTTTGTACTAGAAATTGCTGGAAGGGATTTCCCTATCTTTTATTAACATAGATTTCAGTTGTATTACACAGTTGTTACCTCAGCATAAATTAACAATTATTCAAAACATATTGCATGCTTCAATTTGTTGAAGTAGATATTAATCAATCTAAGTACCTAAGCATTTCAGTTAGATGTTCAGGAGTCATTTTTAAAGGTTTTAAACATATTGGTAATGAGCCTATTTAAAGCCATATGAAGTCTTAATATAGTCTATCTAAATGATTGTTTCCCATCTATGTCAAAATCAAAGAACACTTTGTTTTGCTGAATGCACGCAATAATATTTTTAATCTGAATTTAGTTTACTAAAAGTATATGATTTCATTTTGGAATATTTATACCAGAACCTGGTAAACCTTTGTCTCACATACCAAGCAAATCTGTTTCAACTTTTGTTATTTTTATTATTTTTTTCCATGATTGGACACTCCCAAGTGAACTTACCAAGGTCGCCACCTATACTACTACTTCTCCCTCGTTCCTCCTCCTACACCACCACCTCCCCCTCAGCTTCTTTTCCTCCTTCTCCTCTGCCTCCCAAATCAGCCAGAATAGAGTTTACTTCATGCAAACCTATTCAGTCAGGGAGAATTTGACAGGAATGTTGTGCTGATTCTTCTCACATACGCTTAAGCATTTCTGGGTTGAATTCTCTACTTGTGTACTATATAATGATCAACCCAAAAGTGAGCAAAGAGCCAAAAACCTGGACAAATCCTTAAGAAATCATCAGCTAAAACATTTGCTTCCAGGTAGATGAATCTCTAAATCATCCAGAAAAGAATATTTCAGTTCTCTTCTTGAGTATTAACAAATACAGATTGCAAAGAGACTCCACAGCCTCTCCTAAGAAGCTTATAGTAGTAGCTTTTATCTCTAAAATATTCCAAATCCTTAATGAAAATGCCTCTTGCTTGGATATAATCTTACTTTGGTCAGTGCTACCAGACATGAAACAAAAGGTAAACAGCATTTCTCTCATTTGTTATACATGAATACCAATCCTATTTGTATTAGTCAGATTCTCAGCACATTACCCTTTCAGAAGGATAAGGAAGACTCCAAAGAAGATAGACAAATGACCAAGAAGCACATGAAAAGATGCTCAGTGTCACTAATTATTAGGGAAATACAAATCAAAGCCACAGTGAGATAACACCTCATACCCATTATAGCTACTATCAAAAAAAAAAAACCCCACAGAAAATAACAAGTATTGGAGAGGATGTAGAGAAATTAGAACCTTTGTGTATTGTTGGTGGGAAAGTAAAATGGTATAGCTGGTATAGCTGCTGTGGAAAACAATATGGGGGTCCCTCAAAAAATTAAAAATAGAATTACCATAGGACCCAGCAATTCTACTTCTACGTACATATCCAAAAGAACCGAAAGAAAGAAGGGTTTCAAAGAGATATTTGTATGCCCATGTTGATAACAGTATTTTTCCCAAAAGGTAGACGCAACCCAAGTGTCCGTCTGTGAATGGATAAACAAAATGTAGTACATACATACAGTGCAGTATTAGTCAGCCTTAAAAAGGAAGGAAATTCTGACACATGCTACAACATGGATGAGCCTTGAGGACGTTATACTAAGTGAAATCAGCCGACTAGTCACAAAAAGAAAAACACTGTATGATTCCACTTATACAAGGTATCTTGACTAGTCAAATTCATAGAGATGGAAAGTAGAATGTTGGCTGCCAGGGGCTAGAGGGAGGGAGAGTGGAGAGCTTTTGTTTAATAGGTATAGAGTTTTAGTTTTGGAAGATGAAAAGAGTTCTGGAGATTAGTTGCACAACAATGTGAATGTACTTAACACTACTGAACTCTACAATTAAAAATGGTTAAAATGCTAAATTTTATGTTACATGTAGTTTACAATTAAAAATTTTTAAAAAAGGATAATGAAGAGAGTTTATTAATGGTCCTGTTTACAAAGGTATGGACAGGGTAAAGTAGATGAACAAGGGAAGGTGACAGACCTAGGGGTTACCACCCCTAGGCCTTAGGGGACAAGGAGAGGGAGCCATTCCCAGAATCTGGCAAGAGAAGTGGTCGCCCAAGAGTTGTGGCCTTAGGTAGAGGAATGCAGCCCAGGTACTGCCAAACTGCGACCTAGCTAAGAGAGGCCATATAATACATACTCTGCCCTCTTGTCTCCTGTCCTGGGCTGTGTCATTGGGTGAACCCAGTGGGAAGGTAGAGAGCATGGGAGTTTGGGTCTGTGGAGGCACGTCTTCCAGAGCCAAGGAAGGTATCCAGCTCACCCATCTTCTCCGCCCGGGTGGTTCACTTCTCCAGCTAAACAAACTTATTTAAGGCATCCGGGGTAGATCAGTCACAACCAGCTACATTAAAATGCATGCACTCTTTCTACCTGAGTTGACGTATACTTATTTTAAGTAGAAAAATTGAGTGAGCTTGTCATTGATGGCATTGACCTGATTTGAAGAGAAAATTTTCTGGATGAAGCATTTTCTGTCCTGAGAAATTGGTGCTTATTTTTTCACTTTCATTTGTTAAGTCAATTATGTAATATCACCATTATAATTTACCATTCCAAGGAAAAAATAGGAATCAGCAGGAAGATAGGTCTCTTCCTCATTCTGCTTAGGTTTATGCTAAAAGAATGAAGGCAAGAACTAAGGCAGGTAACTGAACAAATCAGAATTCCCTCTTTCAGATATTATCTAATACAATCTATTAATTAAAGCAAATATGGTCCTTTTTCATTTGAATTACCAAATATTTGCTTAAATATTCTAATAATTTTGCTGGGGTAGATTTAGCCTTAATGCAGTTGATTGTTAAAAACAAAAGGAAAAATATTTGTTCTTCTATTTTGTGGTTTCTATGAAAAACTAGAAGCAGTTGAATATAAAATAGCATTTTAATTTTTTATATAGCTTAATGTTTATACAGCAAGAAATAACAAAGTACAGATATTATTTGCTTGATTTATTTTGCTTCTGTTTTTCCAGCATTAAAAAGTAATGCTTTATATGATCTTGTTTTATTACAACAATAAACCAGAAGCAAAAACTTATCAGTTAAAATGCAGTGCCGTTAAGTAACCTTTCCTTTTATCATTTCAGACTCCTCAAAATTCCATTGTTTTTGTTTATTTTTTCTATTTGATATTGGTAAAATTGCAGGTGAACATAAAGATGATATCAATCACATATGTATTTTTTATTGTGTGTCACATTTGGTTAAAAAAAGAATACTTTTAAGCATTAAAATAAAAGCATTAAAGTAAGAGCCGTACAGTGAAATAAACACAATACTAAGGTAACTTTTTGAAAATCTTTCTCTGTGTTCTCAAGCAACCACTTTTACTACTTTTTTCTTGAATTTTCTGAAAATTGTTAGTGAATTGACTGGTATTTGAACAGAGTCCAGTATTTTGCATTGTGAGAAACATAACCTGTTGTACTTTATAAAATGCTGATTTTTCTGGAAAATAATTTAAAAGCTTATACAGACGAAAAGGAATGGATGAAACAGGTCATTTGAGAGCCTACATGATTAGCTCCCTCATACTGTTTCTCCTGGCATTTCATCTGAAAGACAATACTAAACTACTTTTACCACCCCCTCCCCACAAAAAGACTGACAGTTGTAAAGATTCTATGAGAGAAAAATGTATCTGGGTTAAATTTACCTGCATTGTGGAAAAGACAAGAATAACCAAAGTTTTTATCTACCACATACCAGAGAAGGTATGACTTCTGAATTATGGCTTACCTGTGGACACATTTATTTTTACCTTGGCTGTGAAGTCTTTCATATTAATAGGCATATGTGTGACACATATACACACAGTATATTTATTTGTTTCCTCTTCTGAGGATTTAATTCCAGGTGTGTATCTTTATTCATAGAGGAGGTAGACCTTTCTTGGAAGGGAAGGCAAGAAGGAAAGAACACAATTAAGCAAGAGGCGCAGAGGTCAAAGGAATAAGGCACATGTCACACCATGGCTAACACACGGCCCCTTGTGCACATTTAAAAAGACACCCTAAGGGAATGAATTACAAAAGGTGCTCCTTCTTCTGGGAATGGAGGTAGATTCTACCCCTCACATGCCCCCCAACTGGGCACCTTTGTGCAGGCTTGGACAACACAGCCATACACAGTGGCCCTGACGCATGAGGAAGATGAAAGACTAGAGAGAGCTGGTTGAGAATAAGTAAGAAAAAAGGAGACTTTGATGAAGATGTGGATAATTTTGTAACTGATAGGTGGGTGCTGGAGAATTTTGTGAAGGAGAGCCTAACGAGACTAAGGAGTGGGATAATCAGGAAGTGGGCAGGGAACAAAAGGGAAAGTGTCCCTAATAGAAACTTTCCTTAATGGAGCTTCACATTACAGATAAGCAGATAAAACCAAGTGATGTGTCGTATACGTGGATGAAACCTGAAAATCATGTGCACTGTTCCAATTTACTTATTTTGTCTTCCTATGCATAACTCAGTTCACATTTCCCTTTATTTCTCTGCCTACACCTGCAGAATTCCATGTTTTAGAACTTCCTCAAGGTATTAAGCCTCCCTATTTTCTTGATGGGTCTTAGCTGGGGAGAAAAATACATGCTAAGCACATGATAACTGCTCAATACGTATTCCACAAAACAATTCTTAGAAGAATAAGTAAGAACCTACATAACAATTAAAATTTAAAACTCTTAAGAAACAAATTTTCATTCCTATCTGGGCAATTCCTGGTAAAAAATAATGTGGTATTCTTTGCGTAATTTTTTTATGAAACACACTTGAGTTTGGATATGTAGGAATTTCTGCATATTAATACCCTAAAAGACCACCCAGTCTAAATCATTACTTTACAGGCTGAGCATGGTAGCTCATGCCTGTAATCCCAGCATTTTGGGAGGCTGAAGCAGGAGGATCGTTTGAGGCCAGGAGTTTGAGACCAGCCTGGGCAACATAGCAAGACCCTGTCTCTACAAAAAAATAAGAAAAATTAGCCAACCATGGTGGGGCACACCTGTAGTCCCAGCTACTCGGGAGACTGAGGCAGGAGGATGGCTTGAGCCTGGAAGATCAAGGATGTAGTAAGCTATGATCATGTAACTACACTGTGGCCTGGGTAACAAAGTGAGACCCTGTCTCTGAAAAAAAAAATTATTACTTTATTTACAGCTTTGACCATTACATTCTGGGTTTACAAATATTTACAGAAAACAAATTTGGTGGGAATACTAAACATATTCCTACCCTATGACTCAGCAAACCCATGTTTAGGTATACAGCCAACAAAAATGCACAAGAATTTTCTAAGCAACTTTATTTACGAATAAAGATACAAAGTGAAACTATTAACAACCGAAATATCCATCAACAGGAGAAGTGATAAACCGTGGTAGATTAATACAATGGAATACTACACAGCAATAAAAAAAGAAAAAACTACCGATACATACAACAGGGATGAATCTTGCAGATGTTACATTGATGAAAACAAAGCAGACACAGGAAATGTGTACTGTATAATTCCTTCTATCAGAAATTCAAGATCATAAAAATTAATCAATGGTGGTAAACCTCAAAATAGTGATTGACTTGACAGGGGTGGGAAGTGGGAATAATTGGCCGGGGAGGGACACGAGGTTATCTATACATGTGTATACTCATGTAACCACCACCCAGACCAAGATATGGAACCTTCCAATTCTATTCCAAAGTCCTGTCTTGATCTGGGTGTAGTTATAAGAGGAGAAAAAAATGTATACACACACACACACATACATTCATCGAGCTATACACTTAAGAATAGTGTACTTTATGTACCTTAGCTTTATTAAACCTTAAAAAAAATAAGAAACTGAATAAATAAATATAAATGGAGGTACATAAGAAGCTTAAGTCTAAGATACCAAATTCAGCAATTATAAAGGGCTAAGAAAGAATGTTATTTAAGTATAAGCCAATCCATATTTTCATGTTATCCCACCAAAGGGTTGGCCACCAGTGGGTATATCGTCTTTCATATTTGTAAAACATCAAAGGTTTTGTCAGTCACATTTCTTTTGAAAAAATTAGAGGTTTAAGCCTATTACCCATGCTAGCTTTGTATGAAATATGTAAGACTCATGATATTGCTGTTTATTATATGTAAAAGTTACTATAATTTTTTGATTCTAAGATACACATCATTTTCACATCTCAACATTCCAAATCACAGTGTGTCTAACAATTAATCAGTGGTGTATCATAGTTTAATTGGCAGCATTTTTTGCTTCTTAAGAATATATAAAATAATGATGCTTCTGATAATGAATGGATAACATCTTAGGTTCGATGAAGTTAAATTGACACTTATTTTCAAAGTCGTAGTTCTTTATATGGGTCATGTGAGTGGTGGGCATTGCAAAAGGGCAGCTGCACAGGAACGCTGATATGGTATTGCCAGATCTGCTAATTTTTTAAGATAAGCCCAAAAATCCAATTTATTATATAAATTTCCTGACCTGTAAATATTGACTCAAATAGAAACTATGTTTGTAAGCTGAATCAAGCCCGTGGGATGCCAGTGTGTGACGTCTGGCTGCATGTAAGCTCTATGAGGGCGGGAATCTTTAACTGTTTTGTTTGATGTGTATCATAAACATCTAGGATGGATTTGGTATGTAGTAGGTACTCAATAAATATGTGTCTTATGAATAAACGAAGTTAACCTTAAATCTCTCTGACCCATGCAGAACAGTATTTAGAGAAATATAAATATGTACAATTTTTAAAATGCCATGTCTGATAATATAGAGAGAATCCATCACATAATTAGCTCTAAGTAGGGTTTTTTTGATTTGATATATTTGGAAATTATTAAGGGAAAATTTCTATATGGCAGAAAATCTTTGCATGCTGTTGACTAGCTAATTCCTACTTGATCTTCAGACCTCAGCTCATGTCTTTTTCTGGAAGTCCCTTTCCCAAGATTGCTACTCCCCCTTGGCTCTGTCACCTCTCTAGGCTCCCATAGCAGTCTGGGCTTGTCTCCATTTTAGGCCTTCTCCCTGCCGTGTGCACCGATGTACTCATCTTCTTTGTTCTGGGGGCTGCAAACTTCCTAAGGGCAATCTGGTGTCTGACTTTGTATCCCTTGGCACAGAGTAAGCATTTAACAAGTGTTTATTAATTGTTTTTGTGGTATTGAATTGTAAAAGTAAAGTTTTCTCCAGTATTGTGCTTTTCTTTTTCTAGACTAGCTTTCAGTTTTGCACCATGTCTCACCATTGCCCCACTTCTATATTCAGCAAATATTTTTGAAGCCTCTGTTAGGACTAAGTCACAGTCCTGACCTGCAGAGATTCAAGGTCTGAGCAAACAGACATACATGAATAATTGTGTGTTAAATTCCATCATAAAAGGGGAAAAATGTGCTGTGAGAATATTCAGGGCATTCATTATGATTTAGGGAGTGTGCAAAGTGAAGGACTTAGATCCCTGCCCAAGGTTAGCACTAAGGGAGGGTTTTCTCCTACATAGGGAGTAGCTCTGAGAACAACTACTTCGTTGTAATGATTCATGGGTTTTAAAATGGGCTCTGCATAATACCGGGCAACTCTCCCGTGCACAGTTCCTACATACTTAGCGAGGAAGTCACTGATGACTCCCTAAAAGTGGGGGAGGACAGAAAATATTATGTGGAAAGCAGGTAAAGAAAGATAGTAAGTGCTCACTTCCCATTCAAATGTTTTGGTAATGACAAGAGATAGAACTTAGAGGAGACAGCATACTTTTTCAAGATGAGGAAGCCCTATCCATTTTTAAATCAGAGGGGTAAGGAATTACTGGAAGGCAGGATTAAAAGATAGCTAAAGGATAAATATTGGAATAAGATCCTTTGGGTCATGAAGTCGTGTACAGTAGGTCACAAGGAAGAGGAATTCAGTTCAGTCTCAAAAGAAATAAATGTTAAATGTAGGGAATAGACTGTCTTAATGAAAGGGTGATATTAATTGCAACTGAATCTTTATGCTGCTACCATTTGGGAACCATTTTAAATATATATGCATGTGTACTCTGCCTCAGCCCAAAAAGGATCAGAGGCAGGATCCACTGAAGAGAACTGTGCAGAAGATTTCTGGAAATTATATCACTTTCTTCACATTTTCTAGTATGATTGTAATACTTCCCTTTCAGAAACGAAATTAGAGTCAAGCAAAGCATGTTTGCTCATTCATTTCTTCAATAAACATTTAAGGCTACCCACTAAGTACAAGGCACTGATCTAGAGATTAAAATGTGTTTAATTTTACCCCTGGCTCCTCACTGCCACTCAAGTCCGTTTTCTGGAGGAATAAAAACACAGGCAATAGTATCTTTTGTTAGAGAGACTTTAGCTGTTCCTGATACATGAAGCTACATATTGGACATTTGCTATCCGGGGCACCTTTAACAATAAAATTAGCACCTTTTTTCCTAAATAATTCTCGAGAGTTTATTGTTAATAATGTGAACTTAACCAGAAATGTTCTCTTCCTCCTTTTATAATCACAAATCTTGCATTGGGGAGACAAAGTAATGATATCTATGTGAATACAATTTAGGTAAATAGTCACACTTTGCATATGAGTGGACACCATGCAAATAAATGTATACATTAAAATTGGACAGCACTTAAAGAGATTTAATAATTCATCCTGTTGCCTCTGCAAATAAAAGAACCAAACCCCATTTATGCAATTGCTGAAATATGGCAGATAATGATGCATTCATGTTTAATATTGCTAATAAATTTGAAAGTTCACATTTTTATTGATAAACATTTTCTTGAAATGCAGTCTAGGAGGACAGATTGTTAAATTTAAGTACTTTATAAATGAGAATTGTAGATAGCAATGTGATTAGTGGCAGTGCTATGTCAAGAGCCGTCTACCAACTTACCTGCACTCCTCCAAGCACCCAGCGGTGACTTTCATATTTCACTTTTATGTGCAACCAAATTGCACACAATTTTAGGGAAAAAAATTAGCATAGTAACAGAGTAATGATCATAGTAAATATTGTGCTTCTCCTTGTTGACTTAAATTACATACTCACAATATTTCAGAAAAATATTTGTTAGTCCAGCTTTATATATTAAAATATTTTGCCTATAGATTTATATATAGAAGAAATATGTAAGTCTTATATGATTATCTCTTAGACACACACAAAAGTATGTTATACCTTCCAGTTTGAGGTCTAAAATTATTTTTATTCATTGGGAACCATAAAATCTCATTAATATTTCCATATGTGTAGGATTTAATGAAATATTGTATAGCCCAGGATACCCAAAGAATTCTCTCCTTTTTGGGTGAATTCTTCCTAAAATTTCAGAAAAAAAAATTGAAAGAAATGAATTTATACCTTATAACTAATATTCCAGAATTCATCTTAAAAATAGCATAGCAAGCTAAAATATATTTTTTACAACAAAAGTTTTACCATATTTAATTATTATGCAAAAGTCTTAATGTTCTTTCTACTGATTGTCCTTTGAACTGACTGGAACATATGCTTTTCCGAATTTTATTTTGTATCATTGGTGGACTTTATGTCTCATTTTTTTTTTCTCATTAAGATTCCAGAAGCTTATTTCATTAGAGATCCCCATACGTTCCTTCTTACAAAGGATTTTATTAAGGTATATGTGTTATATTTAATATGTATTAAAAGTGTTCTTTGGTCTTTAGCTGCATGCATGTATTCACAGGTTAGCATTTCCACATTTAACCCCAGCTTCTGGAAATAAGAATAGTGACTTGGTTAACTGAAGCATGTTTGGAGGGAGAAGCAAAGCTTGTCTACAAAATACTAACACTTGGATGATTCTGCACCCTGAGAAAAGAGCACCGGGTGAATTTTCTGGACTTTTTTTCATGGCTGACTTGGGATACACTTGCATTGTCAAAGAGTGTGTTGGCCTCTCTCTTTGATGCATATTGATTATGACAGTCACCCTCCTTCCCCTGCAGGCCATGGAGGCACAGATACAGAACTTTGGACAGACGCCATCTCAGTTGCTTATTGAGCCACATCCGCCTCGGAGCTCTGCCATGCACCTGGTAAGACATATCAACGTGTTGAGATTTTTTTTTTCTTTCCTTTGTACCTGGGTAGAGAACAAATAAAATAGTGATTTTAGCAGCATATTTTTAAAGGCTTCTTGATTTATTGGTTAACGTAAATCAGTATGTATTTTTAGCATAAGTACATACTGATGCCCCAGGGAAAAACAGAGGCGGGAGTATAATTCTTACCTTTAAGTCCTGCTTAAGCTAGCCCAATTTTGGATTCGTAAAAATAACTATCTTCTCCATGTATACCTCTGTGGAAGCTCATTCATGCACATACAGGCATAGAAATACACACTAGCACCAAAATTAGATATAATTTGTAAATTACAGTGAAAAATATAAACACAATACAATATTGCCAAATTTTGGGGCAACGTGGGGTGGGGGAGTAGTTCATTTTAAGAAAAGGAAAGAAATAGAAAGGTAATTTATGGTTACCGCAGAGAGGCTGTTGAACAGTGTTTGCCCCAGAGCCAGACTTGGGCCAGACACCATCTCTGCACTAACTAGTAAATGATTTGGGCAAGCTATTTAACCTTTCTGTGTTTGTGTTTCAGCATCTGTAACTTAGGGGTAAAAATAGTACCTGCCACTGAGAATTTAATGACTCAATACTATATATCACTTAGACCAGCACCTATCCTGTGATAAGTTCTTAATAAATGTTAGCTGACATCATCATCATTAGCTACTTGTGTCAAACCTTTTATTCCCATTTTGCAATGAAAAAGTTATATTTTCATTTTAATCTGAATTTTAAAAGTCCATTTTCATAACAAAACAGTTCCTTTTCAGTTATCAACAAATAGTAAACATTTTCCTCTTTTTCTAATTTGAAGAAAGTAAAAAAGTTTTCTGAGAAACTTCCTTAGAATTTATTTATAAAACTTTGATTTTTTCACCAATTTTTTACTGAAGTCATGAATTTACAAAATGAATTACAGTCCATCAAGTTTTCTAGGTGGTTATCAAGGCAACAAGTATCCTAATGTTGGAATAAAGAACTCTAGGATATGCTCCATAATTTATGTGTAAACACATTTATAAGCTGTTATTTTGTGATGGAAGTGTTGTTCACACCTTTCGTTTATTCTATCAGTTATTTACCAGATTTTTATAGAGCCCCTTCTGTGTGTCATATATGATGCTAAGTTTTGGAGGTACAGAGACAAATATGTCTTCTATACCTTCAAGGAATCAATAGTCAAACTCCTGGGAGAAACACATAAATAAATGTGTTTGTTTTTAAACATTTTTTTTGCTTTCTATGATAGCTCAAGCCAAACAGTTTCAGCCCCTTGACTGGTAACTAATGAACTCTCCTGACTGCAGTTGGTCCTTCTGTGTGGCAAAACAGAAAGGTTTGCCCAAACTCAAGTTGTTCCCATATAAACCTCCAGCCACAGCATAACAAGAGATGTGGCTTTAGAGCCTCAAGCCTTGAGATGAAGCATTTTTAATAAACTGTCCAGGAGAATACCTCTAACACTTTATTTTATGAAATGGCTTGGCAGAAGAGTTTTATTCCCATGTTAGTGTTCTCTGTTTAATAATAATAATAAAATATTTATCCTGGAGAAATGCCCAGTCAAAACTCATTACTTTCCTAGGGGAAATTGTTAAGAGACTAAATTGGCATGAAACTGTTTATAGAGAAAATCTAAGCTTTCTAAGTTCATGTAGCAGAGAATTCATATATATATAGCAAACAATTACAAAATATATATGAAAGCTAAATAATGATTATTTCCAGCATCCCTATTGTGTGTGTTTTAATATGGTAGTATTTATAGTGTTTTTTAGTACTTATAGTATCTACCTTCTATCAAGTTATATGCTAGCTGTTTGAGAAACAAAAGTTAAAAAAAGAAAAAAAGAAGACAAAATGTTGGTCCTCAGTAAGTGCACAGTCTAGAAGGGAGAAAGGAGGCCTTAGCCATAAACAGTCAGTGCCAGAGAGAAACGTGGGCAAGGAACTGATAGGGAGCACTTGGGCTGCTTTATGAAGGCTAATATATTGTAATTATTTAGACTGTAGTTGTAACCCCAAATCAACCAGACAGAAATGAAAGTATTAGTCAATCTACTTTGTATTTCATGTAAACAAGGGCAGTAACTGATTTGCCTAATTTTCCCACAAAGCTGATTTTTTGACTGGATTGAATAATTCTGTTGCATCGTGGGGCATATCTGTGAGCTGGCTTCGCATTGTAGACTGGCGGTATTTGAATTGAGGCTGGTTGTTAATGATTCTGTGTCCCTAGATCTGTGACTTCACAGAGCCCTTGCCCTCTGCTTCCTGGGCCCTCCTCAAGTCTAAGATGCTCTAGTTGGGGCAGGCATTCGCCAGTAGGAAAGGTCAGGTTGCTTTGTCCTCCCTGTGTGTGTTCATACTAGCCTTGTCTGTTTAACCTCACTCTCACTAACTATGCTGTTCCTTCTGTTTTCCTCTGCTCTCTTCCCTTTCTATTCAACAGTGTTTCCTTCCACAGAGTCCACTCATGTTTAAAGATCAGATGCAACAGGACGTGATAATGGTGCTGAAGTTTCCTTCAAATTCCCCTGTAACCCATGTGGCAGCCAACACCCTGCCCCACCTGACCATCCCTGCAGTGGTGACGGTGACCTGCAGCCGACTGTTTGCAGTGAATAGATGGCACAACACCGTAGGTACGTGTGCCTAAGCAAGTTGCTTCCTAAAGATTTCTTAAAAGCTACAATTAAGGTAAGAACAGTGAGCTGAGGGTTAGCTCCTGTGCCACATCATCTACAAAAAACAGTGGAGTAAATAAATAATTGTGAAATGGAACTAAATGGCTCTTATCTACCTTATTCACTGCTGCTGTACAGTGTCAATGCCTTTAGTGCCTCACAGAGTGCTTGCCTTATACTTAAGTACTCAATAAATATTTGATACATTGAAGCAGTTCTACAAAATAATTCAGGTCCTCCCACCCCATTCTACCACCGCTCCTCCCCCCATAAAACCACTTTTATCTCATATTAAACAAAAGTGAGTTTGAATCTGAATTTTCTGGATGATGGCTTCAAATCTTCTTTCTTCCAGGTCAGTAATTTATTTAGAAAATATTCGAATGGCTGTTATGTTTCAAATTGGTCTTAAGCACTACCGCAATGAACAAGACAAGTGCCATCTCTGTTCTTGTAGAGATTTGAGTCTTTGAGAAAAGACAAAAATCTAAATTGTTCAGTGATTTCACATGTGTTTTCTCCAAACTCATTCCTGAAAGTTCTAGTCAGTGCATCTGGAAGTGATATAATGCTGTTGCAAAAATTTAGACATATTAATACTTATTTAAACAGGGCAGAAGTAGATGTGACCAAATGATTTAGGTGGCCCAGCTCACCACTTTAGAACTGCCTAGAAGCCCCAAGGACTCCCACTCTCTCCAGAAGTGAATAGATGAGCCACGTTGAAGTAGCCCAACTCTTTCTATTCTACTGACCTCTACATTACTCTGAAAAATACAGTGATTTGTACAATAGTTTTCTCTCCTAACAGTTTCTAAGTGCACCTATTTTATGGTCATTGGAGATACCATCATGAGGCAGCACTACTTCCATTCAATCAGAAATGTAAAGCAAACATCTTAAGGAAAATTTATGATTTTATCATTCACAGGAGTCTTAGCCTATAGAAATGTTTTGCATTGAGGAAAAAAAACTTTAAAGGGTGAAATGGTTCTTTAAAATTGTTCAAAAGTATTACATATGTTATATAATCACATATGGCAAATTATGACTAATGAACTCAATCAAGCCCTAAACATTAATCCCCTGAAAGTAGCCTTTAATGAGATTAATAATTTAGGTGTGGCCCAATTTTATACCTTCAATTTACTTGTCATATATTGAAGGAAGGCCCCCTCAGATGGGAGCCCCCGCTTCCTGTGCCCTGCCCCAAAGCCCAGGCTCATACCTAACCCTGCTTGGAGGCACAGCCTTTTCTTTGATTTCAGGCTCATTAGTCGCTTGATGACCTTAGCTTTCTGATGGGTTCAAGAAATGTTATGATTTTCTATTTTATCCAGCTTCTTATCATTAGGATGGAAACAAGACTCTTTCCAGCTTTCTGCATCATAAAAGGAAACCTGAAGGCCCTGTTGTGATGAGTTTTTAAAGTTCTCTACAAAGACATAAAATGACTGAATCATTCTTAGACTAATTTAGTAAATAATTTTTAAGAAAATATACACTTTGTACAATCATCATAAAACACTGATCATTGGGAAATTCCTTCTTTCTGAGAATTTTATGGTAGTTTCTCTCTCTCTCTCTCTCTCTCTCTCTCTCTTTTTTCTAATCTTTAGGCCTCAGAGGAGCTCCAGGATACTCCTTGGATCAAGCCCATCATCTTCCCATTGAAATGGATCCACTAATTGGTATGTTAACAAACAAAAATAAATTTTCATGGAAACTGACAGTCCACAGACTCTTACATGGTTATTTTTCACAAAAAATAGTTTAATATTTATTCTGGCACAAACTTAATGTGCAAATAATATCAAATTATCATCAAGGAGCTGTGCAAGTCATAATATGCCACCTAAGAACTTTTTGGTATTAAAGCAATTATTCATGGCATTTTCTTGATATTTTAGGAGGTCATTTAAGTTGGTTATAAATAAGGAAAATAATTCCAAACTGTCTTTTGTTCAGCCTAAAATATTCTTTAAAAACTCTATACTATTTAAAATGTAAGGATTCAAAGAGATTCTTAAAGGAAACGAATACAGATGAACATCTTTTCTAGAAGTCTCTATTCAATAGGGCTAAACATGTTTTTGAAATAAAGATTTCATATGATTGTAAACCACTGAGCGGTAACTCTTTGCAGCAGATAACCACAATATTTTTAAATAATCATGTACACACTTATTAGCCAGATGATCCAGAGCAAGCTTCTCAATCTTTCTAGGCCTCTCAGTTTCACATCTGTGAGATGGTTTATGATAATATTTGTTCTACCTATCTCATGGGATTATTTAGAAAATTAAATAGAAGAAAATTGAAAATGCTATGAAAAATTATTAAGCTATGTGCAAGTTATGGTGTTTTATTCTTAGATTAATACACCTTCATCTCTGAACCCAGAAATAAGATAACATACAGCCATTTCAGTTGGTTACTAATACCTCTATACAAAATAGCATGTACGTGTCTTTACGCGGATATAATGTTTTGGACTAGGAATATTTTTAGAGTCTAGTCTAGCTATTCCTCTGTCCCACAGACATTGGCAATAGAATATGCAGCTAATGAGTAACCGTGGAAAAATTAATAGCTCTATTGTAATTAATCAAGGACCAATTCTATGGTTTTCAAGTGACCAAGGACCTTAGGTTTTCTTTTTCCGTAGATCCTTTTTTTTTTTGTATATGTTTTTTTATTGCTTACATTCTCCAGTAATTATGTTTATAGCGTTAGTAGATATCTACAAACAGTAGCACTTAGATTTAATTGGTGTTAGAGAGTGGTGATGGTGACCTTCTACATCTGCATTTTCTGTTTAAGGATTCAGCCCAGGGATTTAGCCTGAAAGGATGGCGTGGAGTAAGGGACGGGCTGGCATGCAGACAGGCACTGGGGAAATCAGATGGTGTCTGAGTTCCTGGCTTTATTCAGATTCAGTCCCAGTGCTGTGCGCTGAGCCTTTGCCTGTCTCTTTCCTCCCCAGTCCCTCTTCCACCTTTTTTGTTCCTGTCCTCCCTTGCCAGCCCATCCTGGAAAGGCCTCTGTTTGTTGACAATCTGGTCTTTAAAGCTGCTGACCGAAAGCTCCCTGTGGGGCTGCCACATAACAGCATCCCTTGCTCAAATCCCTGCCCTCCTCTTTCCACATGAATTGTAAATACCATCAGAAAATGACAGATTGGGGCATATATTAGGATATTTTTTCCTTGTATAACATACTTCATACAATATTTATTTCTCATTTGGTTCTTACGAACTAATGAACTTTTGCATTGTGAACATCTATAGAATTAAATGCATTTAAATATTTTTCTTGTATTTTAAATTCATTATCTTGAATTCCTCACATTGTTGTTATTGGTGGGGGAAGAACTTAAATTTCTGGTATAATTTTTAAATATGCAATATGGTTCATAAATTACCACTGCTACTAAGGAAATTTATATTCCTCAAGGGAAAATGTTAAAATCTTATAATCTTGTAGCATTAAAAATCTATTTGTAGATAAATGAAGCATAAAAGTATTTTTTTCCTTCTATAAGTACTTGGTGAAACTCTTGTGGACTCTTTCTTTAAGTGGTTTTTCCTATTTATTTTCAGCCAATAATTCTGGTGTGAACAAACGGCAGATCACGGACCTTGTTGACCAGAGTATACAAATCAATGCACATTGTTTTGTGGTCACAGCAGATAATCGCTACATTCTTATCTGTGGATTCTGGGATAAGAGCTTCAGAGTTTATTCCACAGAAACAGGTAATCTTAACTACAAAATACCTTATTCTCTTCAAAATGACTATTATTACAACCAAAGCTAAATATAAACTCATACTTAACTAGGGTAGGCATTTTCATCATTTGTCAACTTAAGTGGTCAAGATGCACATTAAATGTTCACGTTGTAAGCTAAATAACTAAGTATAACTTCATCCATTCTGAACTTTAGTGTGATCCCCGAGTTCATAGGACAAATGCAGCTATTGTCCCCTGACCCAAATTCATATCCACAAAAGACCTTAAACTTCCCTCTTACTATGGCCCAAACCCTGAAGAGAAAAAAATCATGATTGTGTTATTTAATAACTCCTTTCTTTAAAAATCCCAAATGACATTCTCATATCAATTTTCAGAAGCAATACAAAAAGCACCTATAGCTAGATTTTAATTACATTATAAATTTGTGAGTCTATAGATTGACTTTTCACAAATCTGGTAACATAAAATTTTTTTTAAATCCTGTAAAATAAAAAATATCTGGTAAAAAATAAACTTGTGCTTATTACCATTTGAAGAAAGTTAAATGAAATAAACCTGCCGTTTCTGTGTTGCAGGAAAATTGACTCAGATTGTATTTGGCCACTGGGATGTGGTCACTTGCTTGGCCAGGTCCGAGTCATACATAGGTGGGGACTGCTACATCGTGTCTGGATCTCGAGATGCCACCCTGCTTCTCTGGTACTGGAGTGGGCGGCACCATATCATAGGAGACAACCCAAATAGCAGTGAGTGTTTGTCTAAAATTGTCCTATCAGACTATAAATTCATTTAAATATATTTTGCCTTTTTGATTTTCCTAACAGTTGTTCCTGAGGTTGTAAGGATTTTAAAATATGAAAGCTTAAGTGGCAAAAATCGTGATTGGAATGTAGCTATATCTGAAGTATAAAATGAGCAACTATTATCACCTTAAGCCTGGAGAGATGCCCATATCCCCTCACATTGACCCTCTGCTCAGCTGCCTTCCGCAATCTCCAAATGGCCGCATCCTTCAGAAATTTTCTTCCGTGTCACCTGGTCCATTAAACCTCATATGATTGATTTCTGTTAGCTGAACATAATCTTTCCCTTCTGTGAATTTCTGTAAGACTTTATTTGTGCCTCAGTCAGGGCATTTACTACTTTCTACCTCATAGTATAGTAAATTTCTCTGTTCATTTAACAAATAATGATTGAATACCCTATTCAGATTAGGCACTGGTGATACAAAGACTGAATAAGACAGTTTCCTTGCTTGGGATGATTCTGCAAGTGTTCTTGATTCCACAGTAATCCCTTAGATGTCCTGTAGGAAAAAAAGGGAGACTCCATAGTAAAATAATTTTGGAAAATAGTAGATATATTCAAACTCTGTATGTAAGTTCCGAACGTCTTACACAAATAAATCTGTTGATACTTGTCTGCCCCACAGTCCCCGAAACTTCTCTTTCCATGGAACCTTTTGTTCATGTAAGATCATGGATTGTTGTCCTGAGGAACCACTGAAGTAGATCATGAGTATCCCCCTTACCATCTGAAGTCTCTGATTCCTGGCATAGTGACACACATACTAGGTTTTTCATAAATATTGTTATATGACTAAAGAGCTGGATAAGAGATTGTACGTTTTTCCTGTAAAATAAAGAATGGTTTTTCTGAAGTGTTGATAATGACAAGTGCCTACACCAGTGTTATTCAAATTGTAATTCATATATCAGTCACAGTTTAAAAAGCACTCCTAAGTAAACTTGAACATGAGTTTGGAGAATATTTATGACATAACAGAGATAAGAATTTCCCAGGAACCCTGTGCATCTGCAACTGAAATATTATAAAAACAGATGCGAAATTTATAAGATACCGTGTTTTGAGGAGGGGCGTTTGTTTGTTTTTTAATGGTTTTTTGTTGTTGTTTCATTTTTTTAGAGACAGGGTCTCGCTCTGTCACCCAGGCTGGAGTGCAGTGATGTCATCATACCTCACTGTAACCTTGAACTCCTGGGCTCAAGTGATCCTCCTGGCTCAGCCTCCTGAGTAGCTGGGACTACAGGCATGCACCACAATGCCTGGCCAATTTTTTCATTTTTTGTAGAGACGGGCTCTCACTATATTGCCCAGGCTGGTCTTGAACTCCCTGGCTCAAGTGATCCCCCTGCTTCAGCCTCCCAAAGTGCTGGGATTACAGGCGTGAGTCACCACATCTGACAGGGTGCCATGTCAGACTGCTTGGCTGGAGGCTGCCACCCCTGGTCAGTGCCGACCTGTGAGGTAGCTGGGGTAGAAACTGGATTGCATGTTGTCCCTTCAAGTCCCAGTCCCTCCCCACTAACTCTTATGCATTTTGACAGGAATACTGCAAAAATAGGGAATGGCATTGGATGAATAGGAACAAAAGCCCTGTCATAGCACGGGAGACAATATAGAAATATATGTATTTAAGAAGATAGTGGAAGATTGAACTAGATGTCCAAATGTTATGTGAAGTTTTATTCTTGTTGCCCATAGCTAGCGGTAAAGAGCAGCAGATAAAGAAAACAAGTCTGTTGTGAAGTAATATATATCTCTTGGCGTAGATACTGAACAAGAGAAAGAGTGTGTATTATACACACAAGTCTCTGCTCTAAATTGTGAGCAAGATGTGATATTGACTTGAGGGAAAAAATATTCAGTGTTGCTTGATTTCCAGTTTAAATAATTAGCTACCAATTCTACTTTATTAATGAACATCATACTGTAAATACCAATAAGTTAACCTCCTTTATTTACTCTTTTTTAAACCATGTCTTTAAAAGGGTTTTATTTTTAACAGAATTCTGGTGTGTCTGTGTGTGCCTGTGTGTGTAGACATTTGGTATACCATCGATGGCCTTGTTATTCTCAAGCATAGTACATTATCACGTATATTTTTTCTAAATGTATTTTCACATATTTCCAAATGTTCTGTATTTCCATAATAGCATAGTGTTTCTTTAAAAAGTTTAATTAAACAGCACATCTGTATAGTATCTTCCACATTTATTAATAAAAATTGGAAGTTATTAGATAGAAAATATTTAAAAGAAACAGAATAGAGCTTTAAACCTAATTAATTACTATCTTCAAAATGAAGCTCAGAAATGATGCAAGTGATATTTCCAAAAAAGAGATTTATTTCTTAAAATCTCTTAAACATCAATAAAGATGTTTTATAGAATATACTGCTATGAGGTAAAGAATCTTAAAGAAAAATGTTAAATTATAGTAATTATCTGTGCTAGCTATTTTACTTTCCAATGATTTTGTAAACCAAAACATTGTTAACTATCATTGTAGCTTTGGTCTATCAGTTAGCAGGAAAAGTTAAATATAATATTTAAAGTGTTTAAAGTTCCTCACAACAGGAGCTATGTAATACAAAATGCTTTTATTAATCATTAAGAACAAAGTTATGGATATTATATTTGTTAAAAAGCAGTATTTTAAGTTTTAGATAAGGATAAGATTATCTTTAAGAAATTATGAGAGAAGATTATCTATATTTTTCATGATTTTTCATGATTGCCTCCATCTATAAGAATTTATTTTTTGGTCAAAAATTATTGTCATCATTATGAACCTAAACCACTTCCTTAAAAGCCACCCTGTCAAGACTTTATTGGACATTTAATGTGAACAGATGTAGTATGGCTTCCATGATCCTTAATATAAGGGAAAAAATGCTCTCCTAGAATAAACAGGATAAGCACCTAAAGTATTAGTCAAGCAACAGATCTGTATTGAGTGCCTACTGTGCCTGGTACTGTCTCAGTAGCTGGGAATGGTAGAGAGTCAAAGTCTCTGACCTTCTGCGGCTTACAAGAATCTATTTTTTTAGAGACAGGGTCTCACTCTGTCACCCAGGCTGGAGTGCAGTGGTACAATCATAGCTCACTGCAACCTCAAACTCTTAGGCTCAAGTGATCCTCATGCCTTAGCCTCCCAAGTAGCTAAGACTACAGGCGTGTGCCACCATGGCCAGACAATTTCTAAAATTTTCTTGTAGAGATAGGGTCTTGCCATGTTGTCCAGGCTAATTTCAAACTCCTAGCCTCAAGCAATCCTTCCACCTCAGCCTTCTAAAGTTCTGGGATTACAGGCGTGAGCCACCATGCCTGGCCTTAAGAATCTATTTTTATACTGATCCCAAAACTGCTTTTTCTGCTTGGATATATTGAGGATATTGAGTATTCATTACATGAATCATGAATTCCTATCAGATAATATTTTATACCGTAAGTACTTTGAGCATCCATAAGAGGCTTTGCTTTACATCTAGCGTACAAATTGATGATTATGTAAAAAATTGGTTTCAGCTTTTTGCCATAGGGATAATCACAATAGTAAAAAAAAATAAATTAAATAAATAAGGCAGATTTAGTATTTGATTGATTCAACTGATCTATGACTCACTGGTGTATTAAAACAGCCAACCTAGTAGCATGTCTGTGCCTGACTAGAGCAACCATATATATTAGTCAATTCACTTTTTTTAAAGGCAGTCACAGCATACACTGAATTGACTGTCATATCAGTAATCCGGCTGTGGTGTTGACATAGACATAGTCGTTGCCACCAGAAACCTCACAATATGAAAGAGAAAGATTTTTATTCTGTTTCAACTTAATCTGTTCTAGCTCCCAATTCACAGGTCAGAGAATCAGGCTATACGTGTTTTCTATCTCATAATACATTGCTACTCAAGACCAAAAAGCTACTTATGTCTAAATTCATATTAAAGTGTATAACACAATGCCCTTAGGTTTTGGAGGTTGTATGTATTAACGTAGACTTGAAGGGGGAAGTCCTAGCATAAAACATAATTTCCCAGTAGCTGTTATAATTCAGGGATTGGTCTTGATGTGGACATTGAACTGCTTTGTGTGTCACAGAGGCGAAATCATACTTGTTTATCATAGCATCATGAAATGATAGATTTATCATCTAACCTTGTGTGCACATCACTGAAATAGTCTCATGATAAATTCCAGTGAGTTTAATATATATTTGTTTCTTTTGCATGGTCATTATTATATTGTAATGGATAGCTCTACTAATTCCACAAAGAAAACATAAGCAATGTTTGTGGATTATTTTAGGTAGGTATAAAGAGTCTGTGGTTTCACTGCTGTGTCAAATACATTGTTGTAACTAATTTAGACATCTCTGAAATATTAGTCTGTTTCTAATTATTCTTATCATTTTAATGAATTTTTCACAAAGGAAATGAAAATTTGTGAACAGAGTGTTACAAAGAGAGTTTCAGACCACAGACCATAAAAGAAATAAGGAAAGGCTCCATAGCGTAGGTTACAGTTGAATTGTAGTTGTTTTATTAATGTATTTTATAATAACAATATTTATTGTTATTCTTTCAAACTTGTGGCTTTGAACATAGAAATTATCTTGCAGACTTTAAATAGATAAAAGATAAAATAGATAAAAAAACCTGCAAAGATGCAAGGGACAGATGCTTTCATCTGAAACAGACTTTTACACAAATTCCGAAACTAATTTGGAAGTGATAAAAATTAATTTGCGCACTTTAATTGGAAGCAGCCTAGTGCATGAAAGAAAGCAGAGCAGAGCAGGCACTTTGTGCTAAAGCTGATTGAATTTTTTGTCAGGTAGGTATCTTGGACTTGGCTGCTTATCCTCTTGAGCCTCTCTCTGCAATATATTACAGACGTCTCTGACTGGTGTTCTTTAAAAGGATCAATGCTATTCCTGTTGGATCCCTAGAGTCCAAAATTTCATTGATCTTGGGACTTGACGTTTCTTATTACGTGCTGTAGCTTCCAACAAGATAGTCACAAGAGGGGCAAGTTAACATTGTTGTCTCTTCAGCAGACATTTAACAATACATTGGGACCTCAGCTCAAAAGCCCATGTGCTTGTAGCCCAGTATATAGTTTTAATGTTTATACCAGATATAAGGTGCTTTATATAGAGCTCGATTTACATACATAAGAAATTTTTTAAATCATAGCAATATGAAATTTTGAAAGAGGATTTACCATTCATCTTTTTGAATCAAATTTACAAATATTCATTGAGTAATATGTATAAGACGTTGGTATTGTGCTTTGCTATTGCACTTTTAAAAAGTCTTTTAGCTCATGTACAAGCATTATGCAAACTACTAAAAGGAGAAGCCAATTGAAAAGGAGCGTCCAGCTGCGCACACACCTTCTCTGGGCTCCCATTGTGTAAGCGTCAGCTCCGGACACCGACCCTCCTGCCAGCCACAACCTGTCACGAAACATCTGCCAAGTCATATCCCTCTCTTTGTTTGCATCCAGCTTTCCTTTAAGAAGACTGTCCTGGTGCCCAGCTCCACAACTGCCACTAACTAAGCGTAGTATAAGAGATGAAAACATGGACAACGACTAGCCCAGAGATATTTTTAAAGTACATTTATAATTATAAATATTAGATGAGTCTGTCTCACTTCTCAGAGCAAGGAATCTTATCTAGGGTTTAGTTAATGTTAAGTCGCCATTTTATTAAGTATCAGAGGAAGCATAGTTACATACGTAGTAATTTTTACCTCTCACCGCTTTCTGAGGACCCAATGGTAATGTATGTGATGCAATATCCCCAGCACAGGGCCCGTTCTGCAGTGGACCACTCAGCTGTCCCGTCCCCTCAGCCTAACATCAGGAGACTTTATAGGGTTCATGACTGAGAAGCGAGCTGCTTGCCACTTGGTCTCTGCTTTTCCTTTCCTTTTATGGAACTGAGGCTTCAAGAAAGGTCTTTGGCCTGGGTCAGAAGCAATATAAGTAAGAGTGACTAATATGAGCTTCAGATCACAGACCGCGGGTGTCTAGGCTTTACGCAGAGTCCAGCTTCCCGGGGAAAGGTAGGGGGATGATACTATTGGTTGTTTTTGGAAGGTGATGGTAGGACAGAAATGTACTGTGACCTAGATCCAGGTTCAGGACTTCAAGGGAAGAGATGGCCTTGCAACGGCAGTGCTCACAGGAAAATGTAGTCAGTGTCATCTCTGAAGAGGAAAAAGATCTTAGAGTGAAAGCACAAATAGGTTAATCATGTCTCTCGTCTATTCTTCGCTGAGCACTCTATGAGTACGTAATAAAATGAAACCGCATCGTGGGCCAATTTGATGTTTTCCAACCCACAGAATGTTTTTACTTGTGTTCCCTTGTGACCTTGGGAAATGCAGGCCCAGGCGTATTTGGTACTTGGGCCAGACCTTTGCGGCAGCCCTGCCTGTGGCTGAGGACTGGTATCATGACACAGGACTCATCACTGACTCTGTTCTTCTCAGCTGTCCTAGCAAATTTCTAACATAATATTTTGAAATAAATCTTGAAATCTTAGTAATAATGGAACTACCACACCCTTTCACTAAATCCCTTACTCTGGGATTTTAAATTTTAAAGCTCCATCATATTTTGTGTAAGTATGAACAGAATGAAAATGCCTTCTGCCCTGATTCTGCAGTGACTTCATAAAGGTCACAGATAAAATCTGAATGTCATGTGACGAGAGGTTCATGCTCTCACCCCAGCAGAACCGCACCGAGTAGCAAGGTCTTAAAAACCCCACAGCCCTTGTGTAGCTAGGATTCAGAAGGACCAGAGCTTCCCCTGCATGGCAGTAGTGCCACAAGTGAGGCTTAAAGTAAGAACTGTGAGTTATCTTTGCTTTGACCATTTCTCTAAAAACCACAGGCCATCTCACTGAAAAAGCTCTCCTTGGCAGGTCTATGTGAATAGCATCACCTAATGTTTTTTTTTTCATCCATTTTGAGAATATTGAAATGATTTCTGATAAAAATGAGATGGGATGTTTATTGTAAGCCTTTTATATTTGGAGTTTCCAAGTGCTTGCCTGTAAGGAATCTCAGAATTGGATGTGTTTGTTCTTTATCCTTCCTCGCAATTCCAGCACACAGAGCTCTTCCGTGGAGGAAGTGGGTGGGGCTGAGGGCGCTGGTGCTGTGGTCCTCGGAGGGAGGTCTCACCTGCACCTCCCTCTGCACTGGGCCCTTTCACCCTGAGCCACATCCATCAATTGTGATGTGACAATGACAGAATATTCCCAGGATTTTGAATGATTGTTGGGGTGTGTGACATCTGTCCCTGGCAATGAAATGAACTATAGGAAATAGGCTTTCCCCTGGCTGCAGCTTTCCCAGCTCAAAAAGCCTAGAATAGCATTTTATTTACTTTTCTGTTACTTAAAAAGGGAAACAATGCTTTCAGGGGCCCTAAACAATATGCCCTAATAGTTAAATTCCACAGTTTATTCAGAAGATCTGGGGAAATTGCAATAAAAAAAGAAAACATTTTAAACTATCTAAATCAGACACAAGCCTTTGAAAGAACTTATTCCCTAATAGAAAACATATAACATATATAAGGAATATTTTTAATAGTTTACATTTTTTCTCAATTCCCTGAATAGGATTAAATTGCTTTTTTTCTATAGCTTATAATGGAAAGGTCTCAAAAATTCTTTATTTTATATAAATTTATTAAATGTATAATTTCAGGGTTTTCCAATGTGCCAGTCTCTCCAAGACAAAATAATAATTTAGAAAAATTAAGGATAATATTATGCATAAAATCTTATTGATCCTTTTTTAAATCTTTAATGTTTATGGTACGTAAGAGTTGTATATATTTACCAGGTACATGTGATATAATATTTTGATACCTGTATACAATTGTGCAATGATCAAGTCAGGGTAATTGAGATATCCATCGCTTAAACATTTATCATTTCTTTGTGTTGGGAACATTGCAGAGACTCTCTTCTAGCTATTTTGAAATATACAACAAATTATTAACTATAGTTACCCTATTGTGCTACCAAACACTAGATCTTATTCCTTCTATCTAACTGTATTTTTATACCCATTAACCAACCCCTTTTTATCCCCCACCCCAACTACCCTCCCCAGCCTCTGGTGACCAGCATTCCATTCAGTGCCTCTGTGAGATCAACTTTTTTAGCTCCCACATATGAGTGAGAACATGGGATATTTGTCTTTCTGTGCCTTGCCTATTTCACTTAACATAATGTCCTCCAGTTCCATCCATGTTGTTGCAAATTATAGGATCTCCTTCTTTTTTATGCCTAAATAGTATTCCATTGTGTATATATACCACATTTTGCTTAGGCTGATTTCATATTTTGGCTATTGTGAATAGTGCTGCAGTAAACATCAGAGTGCAGATGTCTCTTCAATATGCTAATTGCCTTTCTTTTGAGAAATCTTATCAATACTTAATCCTCATTTTACCAGGAAACTTAGAGCATCTTTGAAACATAATTTTGTAAATAATATAAATATGTTACAGACAAATCCAGGACTGCTGAACATATAATTGGATATTCTACCAATATGCAAAACACATTATAGCAATATCCATAGATTTAGAATACGATGGCAAACTAACGTGGGCAGTCCACCCCCTTCTCCCACACTCCATGTAGTTTAGATGCCTGAAAAGCAAAAAAATCTCAAAACTCCTAGGAATGTGTTCTTGGACTCCCTGAACCCTAGTTTAAGGAACACTGAGTTAATAAGCTCATTTTAAAGTATATTTCAATTTTAAATCTCCACAGCAAAAAAATCACAGCAAATTTGACATCAAAAAGAGGTTTTTATCTTTATAACTGGTTAAAAATATTTTGAGAAGTTCATCAAAATTGTAATCTGAAATTTTTCATAGAATTTCTCACTCCCAAGAAAATACCTACACATCCCAGGGTACATGGACCCAAGTTTGAGACATACCAAGAATTCTCAAAGAGTTATAGTTAGGTAACCAAATTACAACGTACTTTTTCAAGGAGAAAAAGTAATAGTTAATGAAACTGGCAACTTAAAATGAAATAATGATATTTATGTATATATACACCCAAAGGCATATTTATATATACTTGCTTTTTGCTATGATGATATTATAAACTCAACTAAATAACATATCCAGCGTGAACCAGTGTCATGCAGTGAGTCTGCTACAATTTGTAAAAAACTAAAAGACAAAGAGAAATCGGAGGATATAGGCAACATAAGACGTTAACAAGTGTGATGCTGTTAATGAAAGATGGAAACAGTAGGGTATTACAAGGCATCAATAAATGTTTATTGAATCTAGCTGAGTGGTTCAGGTCCATATTGTGTTGTTCCTAAATGTTCCACATCTTTCCTTCTGACTGCCCTGCCCTCAAAAGAGTTTTACTTCAGTGAGTCAGGTCATCATATGCCGTCCAGAATGGCCAACAGTGGCTGTCTTCCCCCATCTTCCAAAAGAACCACTCAACACCGCACCCAAGATGGCACCACACTCCAATTACCTTACGCTGACTTTCTCCTGTTTCCTTTCCCTCTACAATTCTGCACCCCAAGCCTGTAGTGATTCCCCATTTCCATCCCAACCTGGCTCCTCCCAACAGCTCTCCCGGTCAAGAAATGTTGGTCAGGATACCCTCTCAACTTCGCTGACCCTCTCACACTATCTTATGTGCATGCAGTTTATTCACCAATATTCTGATTTTCTCTTCATTCCTATGAGGATTTTTTGGATTCCTGCTGGACTCTGCAGGAATTCCTCCTTATACTTGTCGTTGTTGAGTGCCCCAAGTGGTAAGCCTGCGTCAGGCCATGGTTGTTTGATGTGTTTTGAGCAGTTCCAGGGCACACCTTATACCTCTATATACGCCCAATTCCTATCCCGCTTAGAAGAATGCCTGTCACTTAGAGGACATGTGTTTAGTCTGTGAGAGCACTCAGCAGTGAGAATGCTTATGGAATATAAGTCAAGAATTAATATAATTGTCTCTTCTTTCCTTCACTACTTTCCCCACACCCACCCTCCTACCACCTCTGCCCCCCAAATCAAAACACTTCTTCCTTTTCTGTTGGATATTTTAGGGAATATTTTTAAATGGGCAAGAGCATAGATATCAGAGTTAGATAGTTTTGGGTTCATTCAGTTCCAGCACTTGCTAGCTGTATGGACTTGGGCAAGTTCAATAACGTTGCAAAGCCTTGGGTGTCTAGGCTATAACATAGGGATAATAAGGTACCTACCTCCTAGAACGTTACCAAATTAAATGAGGTAACACATGTAAATGCCTTGGCAGGTGTTGTGCCTGTTTCATAACCATAAAAAGAGTAGCCATCACCACTCTCATGATGTTCTAAGCACATTACATATGGTAACTTATCCTGTCATCTAACAGCCGGTGTAGTAGGTCTGGTAGTTATGCCCATTTCACAGATAAGGGGAGCAGAGAAGTTAAGTAGCTGGTTCATGGTCATACAGCTTAATGGGAATACCCTTAATAAACATTGATAATTGTTTTTTTAAATGTTGGATTTAGTAGTGTAGCTCTTTACTTCTGCCATTGGTCGGTGGTGACTCACTGCTGCTGTTTCCTTGCAGGTGACTATCCTGCACCAAGAGCTGTCCTTACAGGCCATGACCATGAAGTTGTCTGTGTTTCTGTCTGTGCAGAACTTGGACTCGTTATCAGTGGTGCTAAAGGTCAGAAGTCATTTCCTTCATTTTGAATCTTTAGAAAATGTACCGTTTTCTCAAGCTAACCATGATTTATGGTTTATTTCTTCCAGGAGGCTCTCCATAGGCAGAGGTAATCCCTAGGTTCTTTGCAGGTGTTTAGTTTTATTATTAATATTTATTAGTGCTGATATAAAATATGTATAAAATTTTATGTAATATTTTGTTGTCACCAGCATTCTAACCAGCACACTGATAAATTGCAGTGCATCCATATGATGCAGCCATTAAAAAGGAATTTAAAAGACAGGGGGAAAATGCCCCTGATGCAGTGGGGCAGTTCAGGGATCAGCTTGCTCATGGGACTGGCCTAGGGTCCCCTCCCCACGCCAGTCCCTTTCTTTCATGGCTGGGGGCTGTGTAGAGGCTGGTGGAAAGGAAACGAGATTATTACTTGGTTCTTTTGACTTTTTGTGGAAGAAGTGTCATTTCAGAAAGAGCCAGGAAGCTTAGCTTGGGTCCCAATTCTGGTTCCCATAGCAGTTCTTGGTAGGAAGGCTCTGAGGCAGAAGGGAGCCCGGTGCTTAGGAGAAACTGAAAGAACACCAGCTGCAGTGTTGCAGGGTGCTCAGCGTCCAGGAGGGAGAAGGCTGAGGAGGTGGGGGGGGGCATGCACCAGGATTTGCAATTTTTATTTTATTATAAATATAGTGGGAAACCATTGAAGGTTTTCGATCAAGGTGAGGAGATGATCAGATTTGGTTGTTAGAGGTTATTCTGGCTGCTTTACAGGGAATGGATATAGTCTGAGGGCAGGGACCATGTTTCTTTTATCTACGTATCTAAGAGTAAATAACCCAGAAATGGACACATGATATTTTCAATATATGTCTCTTAATTTTTAAAAAAGGTAACAATAAGTGTAATATTATTCTATCCTGTAAAGTTAAAAAAAAGGAAAATAAGCAACACATAGTAGACATAGAGAAAAAACATTAATTTTCTATATGTGGTGGGTGATATTAGAGGTGATTGCTGTTTTTTTTTCTAATTTTCTATACTGCATGCTGTTACTTTAGTAATCAGAAAAAAACTTAGGTAAGCTTTATAGTGTCACTTGTTTTGTAAAATATGTGTCTATTCAAATCAATTGATGGAAAAATAACAATGTAATTCATTTACAGTTTTTGTAGAGGTCTTTTTTGGGCAGGGGAGTAGATATATACCAAACCTATATTATTCAATTATTTTTATGAACTTGACCAGTGAGTTTTTGGGTTTTTTGTTTGTTTATTTGTTTGATCTTACCAACACCAAAATACAAGCACAAAACAAGCCAAAAACAACTGGGGCAAAATAAGTCACTCCTCATACTACATCTACACTCCCGCCTCACTGTTCATTTATTTAAAAACTGTAGTCTGCATTACTTAATTAACTTGCTTAATTTGGCTTTTACATTTTATGTATAGATGACAGAAAACATTAAAACTTATTTGATAGTAATGTATTTATGTGGTGCAATGCTTAAATTTTGATGCTACTAGAGAAAATTAGCAACTGTTCTGATAATTCTTTTAAACTGTCAAGAAAAATTTCTAGAGACACATTAAGAGAAAATGTCTGGGACATAAAATCTTTTATTCTCATATAATCTGTGAACTATCCTTTTATTATGAATATTATCTGATGAAGGAAATGACCAAGTATTTACCTAGATAAAAAGTTGGCAGTATATGTGTGTGGATTATTGAAAAGCTTTTCTGTATTTGTTCTGTTTAAATAGCACATCAGTGCTTGGCTCTGGCCAGCATACTGCTTTCCTTTTCTGTGTTCTTTCAGCAAATCTGAGTGGATACCCAGATGAGGTTTTTGGGTTGGTGAGGGCTGGTTTGTGATTTGTCATTACCAACTGACCCTGGCCATTGATGTCCCCACTCTGCAGAGGGCCCTTGCCTTGTCCACACAATCACTGGAGATTTGCTGAGAGCCCTTGAAGGACCAGAAAACTGCTTGTTCCCACGCTTGATTTCTGTCTCCAGTGAAGGCCATTGTATCATCTACTATGAACGAGGGCGATTCAGCAATTTCAGCATTAATGGGAAACTTTTGGCTCAAATGGAGATCAATGATTCAACACGGGTAAATCTGCATATTTGATGCTAAGTAGGACTGAAGCCAAGAGATTAAAGATTGATTGTTTTACATTAAATGATTCATGATAGAATTTCTATGGTGTACAGATAAATGTGTTCTGGTTTAAAGGCATATAAATTCATGTAGACCGATACTTTGAACAAACCCAAGTTCATTTAATCCCAAGTAATTAACTCAGCGAATCAGACTTCAGAAATGATAGCTGTTGGTTGATTAGAGGTTAGACCCTAAGGATATTTTTTTTTTTAAGCTCCTTTTACAAATGATTGTTTTGGTGCTGCACCCTCACAACATCAAAAGTGAGTTTGTTGTCAAAGAATCCTATCTTTAGAACCCTAAACCAAAATTACTTGGGCCCAATTGCCCTTCATTCACAAATGAATTATAATTACTGGTTTATCATTATTAAAAACTGTTTTAAAATATGCTTCTGCCATTTTTTTAGAAGCCTCAGCATTGTTAATATTCAGGACTTAACAAAGCATCATGTTACTTGATTCTCAAGGTCTTCCTAAATTAAATTGATAATATTCTCTCTGAGACTTCTGTAATTTTATAACTTAAATTGGTTTTAATAAGATCCTTTGTATATGTAAGAACTCTGATAAATTCCACATTGGAAATTCTGCAGGTTGGACTTTGAAAAACTTGTACAAACGGGGCCGGGCATGGTGGCTCGTGCCTGTAATCCTAGCACTGTGGGAGGCTGAGGCAGGAGCATCACTTGAGCCCAGGAGTTGGAGGTTGCAGTAGCTATTATGATGCCACTGCACTCTAGCCAACTACAGAGCGAGACTCTGTCAAAAAAAGAAAAAGAAAAAAGCCTCTTACGAATGGCTAGAAGTAGGTAATAATTATAAGGAAACTGTACTGAGTGCTTTTCAGTAGTGACAGTTGACTGTTTAAGAAAATGTGAGCACAATGGTTGGTTTTCTGCCTTTTCTAAGGCCATTCTCCTGAGCAGCGATGGCCAGAACCTGGTAACCGGAGGGGACAACGGTGTGGTGGAGGTCTGGCAGGCCTGCGACTTCAAGCAGCTGTACATTTACCCCGGATGTGATGCTGGCATTAGAGCGATGGACTTGTCCCATGACCAGAGGTGAGCCATGTCAAGGACAAATGTCATCACTGGGAACTGCCATCAAAAGCTCTTCATCCCACCAAGGGTGCATTGTGCTGTGGATGAGATTCCAGCCTCCAGATGAAAAACAGACTAGCACAGGAAAGCGTAAATTGTGGGGAGGAGTGAGAACTCTGAGGATGGATTCTGGTAAGAGGGAAACAGAGGAAGAGAATACGAAGCAAAAAAAAGAAATGGGTCTGATGATGAACAGGCACATCCAGGCACATTTTAAGGCCCAAGACAGAGAGCTTATTCCCACCAACTTCTCTGTTCGCAGACAGGCCTGCCTGGCTTATGTTATGTGAGGAAAACATGTATTTTTCAGCAGAGGTGGGTTCCAGTGTGAGGTCTTCTTCTAGCCCACCAATTCCAGCCAAGTGCAGAGTGTGGCTACAGCTGGCCTCCCTTCAAAAAATACAAGACACGCACTCATTGCTTGAAACAGTCCTTTACCCCCACTTTCTTATGGATATTTACCTATTTCCCATTTCTGTTATTTTGTTTTATTTTATGTATTCCCCTAAAACACTTTGACCTTTCTTGAAAAGAGTCGATATGATTGTTAATTAACTAATATGATTTTTCCACTGTTCTGCAGTTTGCCAAAGGACTTTATTACTTTCTAAAATTTACCTTTGGGTTTCTTATAAGGAAAAGAATACTGGAAATATGAAATCTAATGTTTGTAAATTTAAAAAATAAACTATAACCCTATAATCTGAATATGGCAGATAATTTCTCATTTTTTGTTATCTAACAGAAATAAGAAAAGCTTGTCAACTAACATTTTTTCAACTATATGTAATATTCCTTATAACAATATTGGTTTTAAAATATTTTAAATATTAAGACATATAATAAATTTAACAAAGCATCTTCACAATATCGTAAAATGGTACTGAAGTCATCAGGAAAAACAAAGTGATCAAATTTATTCTGAGCAAAGATATTTGCTGTGCAGCCCAGACTGTTTTTAAAGAAAGTTGAAGGTTATTATTAGAGTGCTCCAAAGTGCTGCAGTCCATACTTATGAATAAATGGGAATGGTTTACTGTGCAATTAATTGTATATACTTGGGTGTTTCTAAAGTGTTTGAAATAACGTGTGTGCTTCAGTAGTTTAAATATTCTCCCTGATGTTCTTCTTCATTGATGTATTCATTTTGCTGCCATCACCATAGGTTGAGTACTGTGCAAAGTACTAAGATGACTGACCCCAAAGAGCTCAAATAATCGTAATCATTGCGTATGAGGCAGCAGGGACAGAATAACAGACAAAGAAAGAGATGAACTCTTCTCGAGGGCTGGGGAGGGCAGGAAAGACTTCATAAGATGTTCATCCTCTCAGCAGGCATGGGCAGAGAGGGGAGACCAAAGACCACATTCAAAGTTGCAGTAGTATTCGGGGTCTCCAATGGAGGGAGGAAACATGCTAATTAAGTTTCTATTTCCATTTTAATCTCATCCTTAATTTTGATTATTTTTGTTGTTATAATATCCCTTCCCTGATATTTTGGAATAGTACTGCATGCATATAAGTTATAAATTGATAAACATATATTGGGGATATATACTCAAAATGTATTTCTCCAACGAGGTGTCTCATCAAAATGAAGGAGCACTTGCTGTAGACAGAAGGTCATGGAGCCTGAGTTGGATCAGGGGCAGTGAGGCAGGGGAGGAGCATTCCCAAGAAAGAAGCCTCAAGGCTGGATGGCTGCTAAGTTGGAAGGCAGAGGGAGCGGAGACAAGGGTGACTTAACCAGCTAAAGAACAGCAAGGCCAGGAGGTAGTAGTGACCCAGGGTGGACATGTTGAATCTGAGGGTTTTGTGACACAGCCTGGCAGTGCCCTGCAGTTGGCAGTGGGGAATCAGTATGGAGGTGTCAGAAAGCGATGTCACTGCATTTACAGCAGAGTAGAGCGAACAGGGTGAGTGTTGAAGGGATGGAGTGATTCCGGGAGACAAAGAAAGGAAAGGTCAGAGAGAGAGGAGGAAAGGCCAGAAAACCTCAGAGCAGCCAGCAGACGTCCAAAGGGAGTCAGTGGACAGGAGTGTGATTCCCAAGAGGCACGGGGTGCCCAGGGGAGGCTGGAAACGTGGTTTTGCAAGGTAAGCTCATACTCCCCAGCAGGGCTGGCAGTCCAGGTGTGCACACAACTGACAGCTTGTCTTGGTAGAACCTAGAAGAGATAGATGTTCATCTTATTTTGATAAACACAAAATTAAGACTTGGTGAACTTTGAGATCATGATATTGTGTAGTGTAAAATAGCAACCATGTAAGTGATTTTGTATCACTCTTAACTGCTGTTTCTGCTTTTCCAGGACTCTGATTACTGGCATGGCTTCTGGTAGCATTGTAGCTTTCAATATAGATTTTAATCGGTGGCATTATGAGCATCAGAACAGATACTGAAGGTAAAGGAAGAACCAAAAGCCAAGTTAAAGCTGAGAGCACAAGTGCTGCATGGAAAGGCAATATCTCTGGTGGAAAAACCTGTCTACATCAACCTCCGTTTGTACATTCCATCACACCCAGCAATAGCTGTACATTGTAGTCAGCAACCATTTTACTTTGTGTGTTTTTTCACGACTGAACACCAGCTGCTGTCAAGCAAGCTTATATCATGTAAATTATATGAATTAGGAGATGTTTTGGTAATTATTTCATATATTGTTGTTTATTGAGAAAAGGTGGTAGGACGTGTCACAAGAGACTTTTGACAATTCTGAGGAACCTTGTGTCCAGTTGTTACAAAGTTTCAGCTTTGAACCCAACCTGCATCCCATCTCCAGCCTCTTTTCAAGCTGAGAAGAAAAAAAAAAACACGTTTGATACTTTGTACATCAGATGCATCTTATTT
This sequence comes from Daubentonia madagascariensis, assembly GCA_023783475.1. Lineage (NCBI taxonomy): Eukaryota > Metazoa > Chordata > Mammalia > Primates > Daubentoniidae > Daubentonia > Daubentonia madagascariensis. The sequence continues at coordinate 8,322,060 of JAKFHU010002220.1, forward strand.
AAAAGGGATACTTTTGTAAAAGTAAAACCTTGTATAAAGAACAAAATGTTTCTTAATTTTATTGTGGAGTTACAACTTGCATGTTCCTTACTCCTAATGTCTTGACGGAACAGGTGCATTCACACCATGAAACAGAAAGATCTGTCCAAGGACACAGCTTGTATGAAAGGGTTGAATTTGGGCTCAATCAGTAATTTTTGACATTTTCACCAAAATATGGTTTGCACTTTTTAATCTAAATTCATCCCTTCTAAGTGAAATTTGCTCATAAAGCATTTGGATACTAAGCCATTATTTGCCATTTTTGGTACTTTATACAAAGAAAATTCAGCCCTACCCTTCATGATTTGAAGACACAGCAGAAAGGGGGCTTAGGGATGAGGTCCTGGTTTTTACTGTATAAATAGGAGTCATGATCGTTAGTTCCATAGCAATGACTTCCCGACGCCTGGACATCTCTTCCAGAGTCATCCCGCTGGCTTAGTGTGTATACAGTAGGGGAGGAGAATCTGATGCTAAGTTTTTTTTTCCTCTTTGGTTCTTGAATAGCTTAGTTTCTTTAATAACAAGTCAGACTTTATTACAACAATAACTGAAGTTATTCTTTTAGGTTCTTGTGAAATTCTCACCTAAAGCCACATTCTTAGCCTAAGGCACTTCATCTTTTATGATATAAAATGATGGCTATCAAATGATTTTCCATACATTGTACTAATCAAGTTATACACCCAGGGGTATATACACTTTCTTCATGTTTCTTCTTTGTATATTTGGTGACTGTATTGTCATAGATGTACATATTGTGTCGGTAGGGCTATGAGGCATGTTCCAGGAATGTAATTTTCTCCGAATTTACACTCACTTGCAGTCATTTATTTAAAAAGATAAAACAAGATAATGGGTTCTTTGTATTGGCACTTTGCACCAGAAACATATCATTATTTATTGATGTGATTACTTATTTGTTATCCACCTTGTAATAGTAAGTTTTAGCACTGAATTCCTTCTTCATTGTTGTTTGTATTTATGAAATTCTGAAATTATGGGGAATCAGCGTAATGATTAAGTTATTCATCGCCAGGCTGTAAGCAATATCTTGAGTTTGTAGCTTAGAATTGGGAGGATACCGAACATCTGGAAGACAAGTTCATTTCATCTTGAGATCATGGTGAAATATTTTGGATATATAAATTCCTTAAGCTATTGTAACCATGTTTTATTGCAAAGATGTAAAATATGCCAGATGTGTGTGAGTTGGAAATCAAAAAAAAGAAAAATAAAATATGCAAAGAATTCACTGATTGTTTCACATTTCATTGAACACTTCACTAATATGCATTCATTATGTTGTCATACAAGTTTAAGAAGTCATCATCACCTGATATAAAGGCCTTACAGCATCTGAAAACATGAAATTGAGTCCTAATGAGGTTCTGTAATTGGCTGAAATCTGAGCTGCTCTGCTTGACCATCTGGCAGGGATTTGGGGCAACAGTGACCAGAAGGAAACAGCCCTTGTTTTTTCTGCATAAACCGCTTTTTGGGTTAGTTTTATTTAAAAGGAACTAAATAGTGAAGGGTATAATAGCTCCTTCTTTGAGTGTTATCAAACAATGCTATTTTCATTTTTAACCATACTTTTCTAGAATTCATCATCAACCAGGTGTGGCACAGGCAGAGACAGGACCTGGAGGAAGCAGGCAGCTGCTTGCAAGGCAGCACGAGGGGGCTGAGGGGTCTTCGGTCACACAAATCAGTGTGGGTGGTGGGGCAGCGCCCAGACAGCCCCAGGGAATGACAGAACTGCACGGCACGCTTCCATCTGCGTTCCCAGGACCAAAGCGACAGACCCAGCAGCAGCCTGGGAAAGGCTTACTACTCTTACTCGCCATCCTGTCTCCAAACCAGAAATCTGCATCTTCTCTCTGCTGGCTCTGTGACCTGGCCCTTCCTGCAGCCCATCAGTCACTCGAGCAGGCTGACCACCACCCACTACCGAAAGTGTCTTTTGAAACTGCCCCCTCCTTTCCAGCACCCTCCCCTGGACTATCCAGAAACCTCCTGACCTCTGACTGCCCCCCTATCCATACCCTGACCCGGGGCCAGAGGCTCTGGCTGTTGCCACCCATCCAGTCGCCCCTGCTCGGTACCTTGCAAAGCCAATACCAATGGCTTAAGAATGGCATTCTTACACTCTGGGGGGTGGAAAATCACCTGGGGACCTTCTTTTTAAACAGAGAATCTACAGTCCCATTCCCCTAGGTGATCTGATGTGGGCAATCCTTGAGCACATTTTCAACAACATTAATTTGAGGGATAAAGTCCAAACTGAGTAGAGCACAGAAGTACTTCAGAAGGGACACGTTCTCCTCTGTCATGTTCCCCAGGTGACCACACCCTGGGCAAACCCACCTATTTGCAAGTCCCTGAGGACTCCCTGCATCTGAGTTCCTCTGCCCAGGGGGCTCCTCCCTGCCTGCACCACCTGGCGTCATTTCTTGTTGCAAACTGACCTAAACCAATTCGGTCAAGCAAAATCTTCTTTGTCAGGTAAAAGTAGCCCCCAAACCCCACCTCTTCTGTATGTTGTTATGATGAAAACAACTTTTAGGACCAATTTCTGCCAGATGTAGAGATACTTTTTAATCAAACACATTTTAGCAAGCAGGCATGAGACCACTCATGCAACTCTTCTATGAGTTTGGTGACGTCTAGGGCTCTGCTTTCTTAGGTGATCTGGCAGCCATTTTACAACAAAGGTACAACAAAAGCAGATGCACTAATGTTCTAGAAGCAGAATCCCAGGAGTCTTGTAATAGCAGCAGCAGCCAGAATCCTCCAGACCAGTCATTGTGATACCATAAGCACACAGGCTAAAGTCCTCGGTAGATCTTAAACCCTGATTGTGGAGAGGTAGGGAAGTTCTCTCAAATACTTCAGCCAGTGTATATCAAATTCATATGTGTATTTAACACCACTAATTTCATCAACAAAAGACCATTTCTATCATCCATTATACTAATTATGAAGCCAATCATTTCCCCCACTGAAAAGCCATTCCTGGCATTTACAACCCTAACAAAGCTTCAGGTTTCCTTTGGGGTTAGGAAGCTGGAGCTCTGGTCCTTTACTTTGGAATGAGACCTATCTGGTTAAATGATCTGGAGTATAAATTTCTGATCAGAGCATCTATCCCTAGAATGCAGTATAAATTAACATGTCACCTGTCTATACTAGATATTTTAAAGTAAATTACAACATCGTAACACTCCTGCTTATTCTTACAGGCTCAGCTCAAGTGCACCCTCCTCTGGGAAGCCTTCCCTGACCACGGGGCCATGCATATTGTCATGACTTGCTTGTCTCTCCTCCCCTGTGGCTGTGAGTTTCTGGGGCAATGGGACTCTTTTCTCTTGTATCGTTAAGACAGTGTTGGATTCAGAGCATAGTCTCAACAAATGTGGTTTGTGGAATGTAGAGATAACCACATGCATCCCAGATCCCTGGGCAAATGACAAAGTTGTCTGGGATGGTCAGGGCCTGTACCCTCCCCTTCCCACTGCCCCAGCACCCTTCGGCCCCACACCCCCTCCCACCCTGCACCACATGCCTCCCAGTCACCACTTCAGTCGTGGGCCTTCTCCATCAGGGTTCAGAGAATCCTTGATTACAGCAATTCCCAATAAGCAACAAAAGAAGGAATATGTAAAATATTTAATGATTGTTCTTAACCCACATTCAGCCAGTAGGAAGGGGAGGGAGCTGACGTGATTGGGGGCAAGAGCTTCCGGTGTTGCAGCCAATTCAAGCTGCCTAAGAGCAGAATCCAATAACTGGGCTCCTCACTCTGAAAGTGACTTTGTCGAATCTCTCATCAGTTAAAATGAGGATAACAATGGCTACATTAAATACTGCTTTGAGTATCAAAATTCATAACATATGTCAAGTACCTCTTAGAGCACCTGGTTCTCAGCAGAGCTCAACAGATGGTCATTGCCCTCCCCAGTCCAGCGAGCACGGGCTATTCTCCTGTGCTCAGCATCCCTTCCCCTATGTTCCTGCTATGGATCTTCTTTGGGGAAACTTCTCCTCTTCCCATGATGTGATTTACCAGGACTGGAAATTGTACCACCCAATCCCTCAGGCCTCCTGGACTCAGGCCTGGCTGATCATGTCACCTCCATTCCTGGGACCTCAGTGATTGGTCAGGGTTGGACATGACTTGATCTGGGCCTACCAGAGCCCTTCCCTGAAATTTTTATATTCTGAAGTGATGAAGAGAAGTCATCTTTTTCTTCTACAGTCACTAACCTGTCACTAAGAGACAGGGACTGCTAGCAACCCTGTTCTCCATTATGCAGAGAAGGCCTGTTTGTAATAGGTAAGAATAAAGCCGGGAGAAATGAAAGAGTATGTGCATTTGTCTGCCAACCACTAGTTCCTGGGGACGTCAATTGCCCACACAGGTACCTAAAGTGTCCCAATTCTGGATGCTTGCTTTAGTCAATGGCCAGTAAACACTTTCTCTCCCCTTTAAGTTGGTCAAAGTTGTATTTTTTAGTGCTTGGGGTCAAACCAAAGAACCCTTAAGTGATACCGCTCCTTGTCCCCATCTCCCCACCCATCTTAGAAAAATGTGACACAATTGAAATTTGGTAGGAAAGCTAAGCATATTCCTAGCCTATATGTGACTCAGTAATCCCATGTGTGGGTATAGATCCAAAAGAAAGCTTGCTCCATCCATCAACAAACATGGAAAACTGTGCACTTAGCAACTTTGTTCCTAATAACCAAATATAGATGTTGAGTTTAAAAATCCAGACACAAAAGAGTCCATACTATTAGAATTCCATTATATAAAGTACAAAAACTGGTGGAACTGATATAAACTGTTAGAAATCAAAATAGCAGTTACTTTTGGCCAGAGGTAGTGACTGTAAGGGGGTGTTGGGGGCATTGGGATTCTATTCTGGGGCATTGGGCTCTATCTCAGCTGGGTGTGTTGCAAAGGTGGATTCACTTTGTGAATACTCATTGAGCTGTGCAGCGATGATTTGTGCACTTTTCTGTGTGTGTATCATATTTCAATTAAAAAGCATACTTTTAAAAATTGAAAACATGCCCTGTTTCACACTGGCTCTTGTCACTGCTCTGGATTTGTCAGCCCACCATCTGAATTTGTGGCTACCATTCCACCTTCCCCTTCTTCCTGTGGTTTTAGGTCTGCCATCCTGGCTGCCCTGTCCAGATGAGCACATTTTCCTTCTGCCAGCAGCCTGGCTCTTGTGCTTCCTCCTCCAGGAAGCCACCCCTTCCCTGTCCAGTGGGCTCCCTGCTCCCTGTGCACATGATGCTGTGCTCACCCCTCCTCTAGCACCTGTCTTAGTCCATTTGGGTATCTATAATAAAATACCTGAGACCATAATTTATAAACAACAGAAATTTATTGCTCATGGTTCTGGAGGCTGGGAAGTCCAAGATCCAGGCACCAGCAGACGTGGTGTTTGATGAGGGCGTGTTCTTCATAGATGATGCCTCCTATGTCCTCACATGGTGGAAGGGACAAACAAACTCCCTTGGGTCTCTTTGATAAGGGCATGAATCTCACTCATGAGGGTGAAACCCTCATGAGCTAATCACCTCCCAAAAGGTCCCACCTCTTAATACCATCACATTGGGGATTAGGTTTCAACATATGAATTTTGTGGGGACACACACTTTCAGACCATAGCCCTATAGCCACACCCATATCCCTGAAATCTCACTGTTTATTGACATGCATCTCCCTTTCACTATGTGACAACTCAACCACAGGGATTTTTCCTTTAGTGTCCTGGGCATTTAGCATAAGAATATATTGTCACTGTCACTTACTTGTCTGTCTTCCTCACTGGGCTGTGAACCTACATGATAAGCCCCTGAAATGTTGTTTGAGTGAATGAATAAGTAAATAAAGGGGTCAAGTAGGAAAAAATAGTCAACTTGGAACTTGGAGACCTCTGTCTGTGTCCTAGCTCCCCTGCTCACCAGCTCTGTGGCCTTGAGCAAGTCTTTTGACCTTTTTGAGCACAATTTCTTCAGGTGTACAGTAGATAAGACTTTGTGAAACTTACATGATTTGCAAATCTTAAAGTGCTGCATAACTGAGATGTCACTACTGAACAATGAAGTCCTCAGGAAATGGTTCAAGTGCTTTTAAGGCGTGACCATAAAATCTTGCAGGAGGGTCTGGGCTTTTTTCTTTTTCTTTTTCTTTTTTCTTTTTTCTTTTTGGTGGAATCTATGGTCTCCACAGAAGAAACAGAAGAAGCTGAGCCAGCAGCTTGCCTCTACCACAGGTAGACATAAATTTGGATTTTGGTTCTATTTAGCATCTAGAAAGAAAGAAAGTTTTTTTTGTTTTTTTTTTTGGCATTGAGTTGTTTTTGGTAAAATTCCTTCACAGCACAGAAACAAAAACAGAAAGCTACTCAACATTATTGGGAAAGCCAACTTCTTAGCACGGCCCTCTGAGTGATCATCCTTTTGGATAACTGAAACGTTTTCCCCATTTGCTTCTACAGCCAAAAACCTAGCAGGGAAAGCAGTGGTTAGAGGTCTGGAAGCCCCTGCACAGACTGCCCTCCCATCGGGTGGCCAGAGATTCCCATGGGAATGATTCTAAAAGCAGAGAAGGTTTTGCCGCAGCAGGCCAGGAACACCGGGACGGGCAGACCTGAGCTAACATCACTCAGATTGGAGGCAGCCTCAGGAACGGTCTAGCTCTGCCCTCCCCTACCGCCTCCGGGGAGGGCTGGGGTGATAGGCCACAGGCCTAAGGGGAGAATCCTTCAGTCTAATGTTGTTGAGGGACCACAGAGGCCAACTAGTCTACTCATTTCCTTTATCCTGCTGGGAAATCAATGCCCAAAGAGGTCATGATCTCTGCCCTGGACCAAGCACACAAGTGGTAGGTGGCAGGTCCCCATCCTGCTCCTCTGCCCTCCTTCCAAACACCCAGACCAGATGGGACAGGGCTGGAGAGAGGCTACAGGCCTTAATGGGGGTTTGAATGGGAAAGCATGAGATGAGGGAGACTGTATCAGTCAGGGCTCTCCAGAGAAGCAGAGCAGAGAGCGAGACAGAGAGAGATTGATTATGAGGAATTGGCTGACAAAATTATGCAGGCTCAGAAGTTTCATAATCATCTGCTGACTGCAAACTGGAGACCCAGGAAAGCCAGTGGTATAGTTCAGTCCACACCTGAAGGCCTGAGAACCTTCAGCAGGGAGCTGCTGGTATAAATCTTAGTCCGAGGGCTAGAGAAGATGAGGTGAGACATCCCAGCCCTGGCAGGCAGGCAGGAAGCAGGAGGGGTGATGGCTCCTTCCTCCGGCTTCTGTTCTGCTCAGGCCCCCAGTGGATTGACTGGCTGACGCCCACCCACAATGAGGAGGGCAAACTACTGAGTGCTGGTCTCATCTGCAAACACCCTCAAAGACACATCCAGAAGTAATGTTCTTCTGGGCTCTGAGTGGCCAGTCAAGATAACACATAGAATTAACCCTCGCAGAGGCCTGGGGCCACACTGCCAGCTGCAGTCACCATGCTCCCCCCAGGAACAGGTGGGGCAGTGTGGTGGCTCCTGAGTAGTGAGACCAGCGGTTCCCAAGACTGATCTGAAGGCCCAGGATGAAGATGCCTTTGGTCTAACATGAAATCCGACAAATAAGGACCAGAGAGTGTGCTTGTCCCAACACTTAAATGACTTGATTATTTTCATTCTGAGGTTATACCTCTTGCATGTGCTAAATACTTCCTTGCAAATGAAATTATGGCAACCATAGACGATAATTATTCATGTCTTTCTTGATCAGATAAAATCAGAGCCTGAAATGTTTCTTGTTCTTGAAATCCCAAAATCAAACTCTGATTTCGACCTGCCATCTGCCTTTCAGAGAAGAGAGGACTGGGAAGCAAGGGAAGGGGAAGTCCCGAGTCCCCAAACTCGGGAAGCTGCAGCTAAAACCCCTGCCCAAGGTGGCCAAAGGTGAGGTGAGCACAGAGCCAGGGGCATTGCGCTTCTCACCAGGATGAAACTAAACCAAACTGAACCAAACTAAACTAACTCTTTCTCTCTGCCTAGGCGGTTAAACAGAGCTAAGACCCAAATGCGTGTCTGCCCAAGGTAGCAGGAAGCCACTGGCTCAGCTTTGCCTGCAGAAACACAGATTCTATCAAATATCTCCTGCAAGGGACACCCCCTTTCCCCTGTGTGTCCCTGCCCCAGATTGGTCCTGAAAGGTGGGGAAGGGCCTGGGGGGTGATTGCCCCAAATCCTGGCTCTGCCCAAAGAGTCCAGCCCTGACTTCCTTCCTGGGGGTTGTACAGACAAAGGGGAACCCCATGGGTGTATCCCAAAGGCTGATATGGGGCCATGGCCAAAGGCCTGGACTCCAGGCCAGGGCTAGGGCTGGTAAGAAGCATGGGGAACCCCAGGCCCAGGTGTCCTCTGAGATCTTGGTGGGGGCCTCAGGTGCAGGAGCTGCCAAAGAAGGCAGTCCCAGGAGCTGCAACACCAGGCCCAGGGTGCTTTTGGAAGCCTGGTGGACCATCTGCCAAACTCAGAGGATTTTGTCCTTGGAGAAGGGGTTCTGCCCTCCATCAGCCTGGCTGTCTTAGAAGCAAAGAACATCAGCTCTGGTTAATTGAAGCAGAAAAGTGATTTATCCAAAAGGTATTTGGAAAAGCCTCCTCCACTTCAGGCTGTAGAGTGGCCCAGAAGCCCTGAATGCCCTTCCCAAATGGAACAATTGGAATGCTTGGATCAAATACAAAAACCATCATGTAAATGCATTGCTGAGCTGGCACAAAGGAGAGATTCCCCAAAGGCAGAACACACAGTGAGAGTAGGAAGCCTGAGTCCCCCGCAAAGAGTGGTTTTGGGGACTAAAGGAGACAGTGCAGCAATGTAGTGCCCAGGGGCCTGGGAGCTCTCAGCAAGTTTGAGCTCTCCTTGTGGGTACGTCTGTTGCAGGAGTTTTTGTTCAAAGACGGTTCCCGACTTACAGTGGTTGGTTTGACTTAAGATTTTTCAACTTTACGATGGGTTTGTCGGGCTATTAAATGCATTTTCAACTTAAGATGGGTTTATCAGGACATAGTCCCATTGTAAGCCAATGAAGCCAGAATATCTGTATGTGTTGGTTCATTGTTTTAGTTTGGTTTGGTCGTAAGTGAGAAAATAAGAGACCACTGGCTCCCTTAGTGGAGAAGGAGTAGTCAAAATATGAGGCCAGCGGGTGATGATGATGACATTCACAAAGCATCTTCCCGTACAACAGGGATTTACAAATCCAGAGCAGTAAGAACTAGGAAGAAGAAGAACTATGTCAACCAAAAGGATGACTGTGGATGCTGTGATGCGACATCAAATTAGTTCTGAGTTTCTGGCAGAGGCAGCCAAAAACAAAAAAGGAGAAGCACAACTACACTGAGCGATTATTAACATCCCTACTGGGTGCCTACTGGGTGCCTGGCGCTATAATGCGCTTAGGTTCATCATTCCTTATCCTCACAACAGCCACCTGCGGCAGACACTGTTGTTCCCATCGTTCACATAAGGGAACTGAGGCCAAGAGGGGTTAAATATCTTGTCCAGGGACACACACACAAAGGTTTCCTCACAGTAAATTCTGAAATTAACTCATCATTATCTATTGGACACTGAGAAATCAAATGAACAATGCTTTTGCAGCATAGGCACAGTTTTTATGTGACTTTTCCCATAATAGCATTTGATATAATCCAAGGATATGATGTGAAGGCAGATCAGTGATGTTAACCCTTGGAAGTGCTAAATTAGCAGGACCCAGGTCTGTAGCCTTCTGGAGATCTAATTTGATAAATTGTCTCTAGGTTGGTGCACTGCAACGTGCTTGAGGGCATACAACTGTACCCAATGGAGGCCTGAGGGGGCCTGTTCGCCACCTGGGTGCTGGGGGCAAATCTGGATGTTTTAGAAGTCAGAAATGTGAGCAATGGGGCCATGGTCTCTCAGAACGTTCAGAGGCTTGGCTGGCATCCTCGCTGGGAAGGAAGGCCGCCCATTCGCTAATTCATTCACTCATTCAACAAGTATTTCCAAGACTTAGTGATTTGCCAAGTTCTATGTGAGGCCCTGGGTTCAGAGTGGTGAGCAAAACCCTCTGGGGGAGAGGTGGGGTTCAGTGGGGAGACTAACAGACCACCCCACATTTTAATGCGAGTATAGCTGCTATGAGGAGTGATGGCAAGGCAGGGGCAAAATTCCACCATGGAGTTCTAAAATCGCTGCATTTACACTGATCCAATTTTATTTTAAAATAAGCTATATCCAAACTATTGCACCTATAGCTGAATAACTACATTCCAAACCAGTCCCCAGTCTCTGATCTTGCTAAGAGAGGTCCAGGGCCCAGACCTGAGGTTCCTCCATCCCTTCAGCTGTGTTGCTCGTAGGATGATCGGGAAGGAAGATCCAGCTAAAATAAATTTTCTCCAGCCAAGAGAGACTAGTCTCTCAGGGACTGGCTTTAGCTGAGAAGGAAAGCAGGGGGTGGGGGATGAGAGGACAGGAAAGGAACCCACCTCTGGGAGGAAGGAAGTGTCTGGCCCAGGTGAAGAGATGGGAACGAGGTTTGGGAACTTGCCCCTCCCCCCACGCTCTGCTCCCCTCCCCACGCGCCCTCCTGTTCACTTCGATAACCTTTCCAGCCCAGCCCCATTCCAAATGATTTTCCAGCCCGAGGAAGATAACTGGAACCCAAAACTGCTTTGAGGAGACACAAAAAGGAAGAATGACCAGAAGGAAAAATGGGAATTCAAGGGAGATCTTTTGAGAAGGATTTTAAACTGAGAAAGTACGTAACCAAGAGTGTACGTTTGCTTAACTTGAATGTAAAGATGGTGTGTCTTTATTTACATAAATGCATATCAAGATATAAATGAATATGACTTCAGATCGAAATTGTGAAAAACTGGTATTACATCAAGAAAAGTACCAGCAACCCTGTTCTTAATATTGCACGTGAAGCCAGAATCCTAGGAGTCAATGGATGTTGTGATCACTACTGCAGTACCTACAGTACAGTTGTAGGCAGAGAGGGCAGGGGGCACAGAGCAGCAGAGCTCTGCCTAGCGCTGGGGCAGGCTTCCTAGAAGAGGTGGTGACCAGAAGCCGAGGACTGAAGGATGGGGAGTTACAGAGAAGAGGATGTGAAGCAGGAGAGGGTGTGACCGTGCACCCCTGGGGTACTGCTGTTCCTTCAGTGTCGATGCTGCAAACAAAGCCAGGGTATCCTGACACCCTGCTCTGGGCCCACTTAACTACTAAAGAGCCGCAACATACATTGTAGAACAGGTGATTCTAGTTAACAGCACGCAGAGCACATCTGATTCAGGGTAGCAGGGTTTCTGCTGTATCCGCTGAACCCGCATGTATTTGTTAGCTTAAGGGACTCAGAAATGAATGTTAGAGAATGCAGCTGGCCTATGTGGGGTTAGGGAGTTGTTTGTTTCCTAACTCTTGTTTGTTTGCTTGGTCGGTTTATTCTTTTTTGAAACAGGGTCTCAGGGTGGCAGATTTCATAGCTCACTGCAGCCTCAGACTCCTGGGCTCAAGCTGTGCTCTTGCCTCAGCCTCCTGGGTAGCTGGAACTACAGGTGCATGCCACCATGCCTGGCTAATTTTTTTATTTTTTGTAGAGACAGGGTCTCTCTGTGTTGCCCAGGCTGGTCTCAAACTCCCGGCCTCAAGGGATCCTCCCACCTTGGCCTCCCGAATTTCTGGGATTACAGGCATGAGCCACCACACCCAGCCCATTTCCAAACTCTTAAATTCCACTAATATGTTGTAATACGGTGGCAACAAGTTATGTCTTGCTGGTTATAGAGGTCTGTCTTCCTCCTTATCACGGTCACAACTTCTCAAGAGGAACCTCCTTTCAGGGACTAAGAGATGGAGAACCTTAACCCTGTGTTGAACAAGGCCCAAATGTTTTTCTCTTCTTGTGTAAAAAACGACCTCATTGTGACTTCCAAACATACCCTAGTCCTGCCCCCAAAGCAGAACAAACTGATACTGGAAAAAATGAACAATCCTACTGGTACCAGGAGCCCCAGTTATTCTTGGAGAGCATCTCTTGCTCATGAGACAAACAACAAAAACAGCAACAAAAACCTCACAATTCATTAATTAATAGGAGAATACCCACCTTACCACTTGATTTGACAAGGGGACCTGTAATAAGTTCATCATCTAAAAGTGAGACCACACCACTTAGTTATAAGTTGCACATGAGGGAAGTAAAAAAAAAAATCTATTTCACAGAACTTCTAACATCTGTCTACAAAATCAAAAAATCACAAGTATCTACCTTGATTTTTGTAAGTATAATGTAGATTTTATAAGGGCATTGATATTTGGTTCATGGATAGACCAAGGAAAAATACAAATTGTTGTTGCGTTATCCTTGGCAGGTCTCTACATAAGGTGAAAGGAAGTACAGAAGTGGTCAATGTTAGGAAAGAAATCTAGTCTTTCTTCATATAAAATACTGTAATAAGAAATCCAGACCTGAAGTTCTAAGGAGAAAACTGGAACAAGTTTACAGGAGAAAACTATTGAAGAAAATGAAAGGGCATGTGGGATGCTGACGTAGGAATATTGGGGTGACCCTTTGAGAAAACTGGGTAGACTACATTTTAAGTTTATAAAGGTAGACACTTCATCCCAGGAGTAAATATAATGCAGGGGTAAGGCAAAAAAAGAAGGTCGAGAGAGCCTGAGTGCAGCCATTTTGACGGATACCCAACCCTAGCCATGCTGAACAAGAGGGTCACTGGCCTGGGACCAACAGAGGATGGATGAATTACTAAGCCTGATGCCTCACAAACTGTGCTGGCTTTTGTGTGACAGCAGTTTATGATTAACCTTTATGGCCTGACCTCAAGACAATGCTGGTCATGTAAGGGGCTTTTGAACATTTAAAAACATTACCATTGACCCTTAAGGCATTGTCCCCCTCCTGCTCGGGAGAGGACTCCTACTCTATTGGTAGAGTAGGATCTGTTGTCTGTTTCAATAAACTTTCTGTTGGTAGTTGACTCACTCTCAAATTCTTTCCTGCACAAAGCCAAGAACACACTTGGCAAGTTCAGGGGGTCTTCCTCCTTTCATTGCCCCCCCACCCCTGCATCAAATAGAAGTAAGAATTTTAGCAAGAATCAGAGCAAACCACTTAGGTTCTATTTCGGCAATACGGAATCTTAATGATTCTAAAAACCATCCCACCACAAAAAAACCTAAAAATACTGGCGTTGACAAGGAAGTAAGAGAGGTCACCAGAGGCCAAATTCAAAGTTGAGCTATGAATCCAGAGAGGTAAATTCTAGGAAGCCTGCAACTACCCTAAGGCTATTCAGCAATGCCCAGTTTCCACAGCCCTGCTGAGAAGAAAAGATAAGGCTTGGATACATCAAAGTGAAGATTTGGAACAAAGTCACCTCCCCCTTCCCAATAAAGCCAGAATTCCTAAAAGGCTACTCTTAAACTGAAAGAGTGAACCAGAAAATAAATAAATAAATACAAACAAAGGAATTTATCTATTTCTCTTGGGCTTTGTGTGGAGAAGAGGAAAAGAAAGTCTCCACTGAAAATTCACAATCACGGCCCAGCCCACTACCTGTGTGATGTTGAAAGCCCCAAGCCAAGGCTTCCATTTAAAGTGGTCCTAGTTTGGTACTTCCCTGGGCACCTCAAAACAATAAATGCAAATTGTCTTTGGAGACATGGACTCTCAGTCTTGGGCAGTTTCCCATGGTTAAATTTGCATGGAGTATAAGTACGCTCTCGCCGTCCTGCTCATGTGCTTGTTCTCTGTCTACCTGTCTCTGTCTCTGTCTCTCTCACATACACAGAGAGAGACAGAGAGAGAGAGAGAACATCTCACCAGAAACAAGAATTAGTAGGAACAATCACAGCTGAATTAGACTCTTAAATACTACAAATATTGGAACTGTAAATGTCAAAAGTGTTAAAATTATATTTAATATGTTTTATATCTTAGTATGTATGTTTATATCCTAAAGTTATACTGGTTATTTTTTAAGGAAAAAAAAGGGAAAGGAGAATGAATACTAAAAAAAATAAAATAAAAACCACACCATCCAAAAAGACCAGGCTGATTTCAAAAGTAACCAAATCAAATTTCAGGAAATAAAAAATGCAATTAGTAAAGCTTGAAGCTTAATAGATAGGTTACACAGGAAGATTAATGAAGAAAGAATTAGTGACCCAAAATTTAGATTTGAAGAAATTACCTAGAATGCAAGACAGAAAGATGGAAAATATGAAGACATGAAGGGTAGAATGAAAAGTTCCACATATGTCTATTGGAGTTCTAAAGAATGGGAGGAAAGCAACATTCAAAGAGATAATGGCTGAGAATTTTCCAAAATTAATGAAAGACATGAATCTTCAAATGCAGGAAATAATGATTCCCAAGCATGTAGAAGGAACTTACAACACATCAAAAGCCATATATGACAGACCCACAGCTAGTATCATACTGAATGGGGAAAAACTGAAAGTCTTTCCTCTACGATCTGGAATAAGACAAGGATGCCCACTTTCACCACTGTTATTCAACATAGTATTGGAAGTTCTAGCCAGAGCAATCAGACAAGAGAAAGAAATAAAGGGGCATCCAAATTGGAAAAGAAGAAGTAAAATTATCCTTGTTCACAGACAATATGATCTTATATCTAGAAACTCCTAAAGACTCCACCCAAAAACCATTAGAATCGATCAACAAATTCAGTAAAGTTGCAAGATACAAAATCAACATACAAAAATCAGTAGCATTTCTATATGCCATAGTAAACAATCTGAAAAAGAAACTAAGAGAGTAATCCCATTTACAATAGCTACAAATAAAATAAAATACCTAAGAATAAACCTAACCAAAGAAATGAAAGATCTCTATAATGAAAACTATAAAACATTGATGAAAAAAGTCGAGGAGGACACAAAAAAATGGAAAGATATTCCATGCTCATGGATTGGAAGAATCAATATTGTTAAAATGTCCATACTACCCAAAGCAATATACAGATTCAATGCAATCCTGGCCAAAACACCAATGACATTCTTCACAGAAACATAAAAAATAATCCTAAAATTTATATGGAACCACAAAAGACCCAGAATAGCCAAAGCCATCCTGAGAAAAAGGAACAAAACTGGGGGAATCACATTACCTGACTTCAAATTAAACTACAGAGCTGTAGTAACCAAAACAGCATGGTAATGGCGTAAAATAGATACAGACCAATGGAACAGAATAGAGAAACCAGAAATAAATCCACACATCTATAGTGACTTATCTTTAATAAAGTTGCCAAGAACATGCACTGGGGAAAGGACAGTCTCTTCAAAAATGGTGGGGGGAAACAAGATATCCATATGCAGAAGAACAAAACTAGACCATTATCTCTTGCCATATACAAAAATCAAATCAAAATGGATTAAACACTTAAATCTAAGACCTGATACTATGAAACTACTAAAAGAAAACATTTGGGAAATGCTTCAGGACATTGGACTGGGCAAGGACTTCTTGAGTACTACGTCCAAAGCACAGGCAACCAAAGCAAAATTGGAGAAATGGGGTCACATCAAGCTAAAAAGCTTCTGCACAGCAAAGGAAACAATCAACAAAGTGAAGAGACAACTCACAGAATGGGAGAAAATATCTGCAAACTTCCCATCTGACAAGGGATTGATGATAACTAGAATATATAAGGAGCTCCAATGATTCAATAGGAAAAAATCAAATAATGTGATTTTAAAAAGGGCAAAGGATCTGAATAGACATTTCTGAAAAGGAGACATACAAATGGCCAACAAGTATATGAAAAAATGTTCAACATCCTTAGTCATCAGAGAAATGTGGATGAACTACAATGTGATTTCATCTCACCCCAGTTAAAATGGCTTTTATCAAAAAGACAGGCAATAACAAATGCTGGTAAGGATATGAAGAAAGGGGAACCCTCGTACATTGTTGGTAGGTATGTAAATTGCAACCACTATGGAGATCAGTAGGGTGATTCTTCAAAAAACTAAAAATAGAACTACCACATGACCCAGCAATCCCACTGCTGGGTATATATCCAAAGGATGGGAATTCAGTGTATCGAAAAAGTATCTGCACTCCCATGTTTATTGCAGCACTATTCACTATAGCCAAGATATGGAATCAACCTAAGTTTACATCAATGGATGAATGCATAAAGGAATTGTGGTACATATACACAATGGAATGTTATATAGCCACAAGAAAGAATGAAATCCTGCCATTTGCAACAACATGGATGGAACTGGAGAACATAAGTGAACTAAGCCAAGCACAGCAAGACAAATTTCACATGTTCTCACTCGTGAGTGGGAACTAAATATTAAAAACAATTGATCTCATGGTGGCAGAGAGTAGAGTGATGGTTAGGGTAGCCTGGGAAGGGTAATGAGGAGGGGGGATAAAGTGGGGATGGTTAATGGGTGGAAAAATATAGTTAGATAGAATGAACAATATTTGATAGCACAACAAAGTGACTATAATCAACAATAAGTTAGGATATACTTTAAAATAACTAAAAGAGTAGAATTTGAATATTCCTAACACAAAGAAACGGTAAATGCCTGAGGTGATGGATACTCCAAGTACCCTGATTTGATTAATTCACACTGTATGCCTGTATCAAAACATCACATGTACCCTATGAAGATATACAACTATTATGTACGCATAATAATTAAAAATAAAAAAATAAAAAAGATGATTCCCAAGCAGGAAAAATGAAATAAATATACATTGTAATTACAATGTAGACCACCCAGAACAAAAAGTAGATTCTAAATAGAAAAGACAGATCACCCTAGAAGACCACAACAATCAAACGGAAAATTGACTTCTCAACAAGGCAAACAATGGAAACAGAAGACAAAGGCGTAACACTTTCAAAGCCCTTCAGAAGAAAATAACAACTACTGTGTTGTATTCTATTATATCATATTCACAGCAAAACTATCTTTTAAGAATTAGAACCAAACAAAGACATTTTCAGGTAAGCAAACACTGAGAGCATAACTAAAACAGACCTTTACCAAGGGACTTAATATTCTTCAAGAGAAGGAAAAGGGCATGCAGAAGGATTTGAGATGCAAGAAGAAATCTGTGCCTGAACGTGGTAAACACATCAGCAAATCTCAACCAGCACTGACTGAATAAAGCAATGGTAATAATGTCTAATACGGGAGTTAAGAAAGAGGTGGGAACCAAGTCCCGAACAATGGTTTCCGGTAAGTGGGGAGGGTGCTGGTTGGTGATAAGCATGCCAGGACCCTTGTGTTGTCTCCTGGGAGGCTGATAAGGATGATTCAGTTCCTTCATGACCCACAGGTGGCCAGATGTGAGTCTCCAGAGGCCAGAGAAACCCTCATCCCTTATTCTCCCCTGGGCTAAAGAGCCCCCTGCCCCTCCTCTCCATTGCATAAAGTGACAACAAGAATGACCTTAAAGCTTTTGTTTTACTCACTTAAAACAATTTAAAGAAAAAAATACTATAAACAGTTCAAATACAAAATTTCTTTTCTTGGGACTTTATTCAGTGTAAGGTGGTTGATCAGATAAAGAAAAGTAACCAGTTCCCAGGCTGGACAGTTGTCCTGTGATCGACGAGCCTTCAGGATTGTCAGTGAGGAATCTACTTCCACAACCTTCATTCCTAAAACCCACCATCCCCTAGAGCCCCAATTCTACCTCGTTTGTTGGTCAAAAAGCCCCTCAAACTCCAGGCTTCCTTTTGCTATTTATTTTAGGTAAGTTTCACTTAGGTGAAAAAAAAAATTAAATGTAACAAACTCACAAGAAGTTTCTTGGGTGTTGTACTTGAGCACCTAACCTGCTTGGGCTGGTTTTGGTTTCTGGTGGTTACCAAACCAAGAACTAGAGGATGGAGACCTATGTACACTAGGGAAGTCCCTGTAGGATGAGGGGAAGTAAAGTGCTGGATGACTCGGTGTCGGCAGAGCCTGCTTACATTTTCCACAGCTGTTTGGAGGGCAGTCAGGACTAGTAATGAACAGCTATCTTTCTGGACTTCACTGGGGGAAGCCCATATAAGAACAGGCACAGAATGTTAAAAATACACAAACACTCCTGGATGCCTGCAGCTGGAGGGATGTGAGATGCTGTCACACAGGGAGGGCTTTGGCTGAAACCGGTGATCCCCTTCCTGGTGGGCTCCACTTAGCAATCACCCTTCTGCTGAAGAGCCGGGGGTAAAGCAGAGCATCAGCTGGGCACCCAGGGAACCGTCAAGCTGGCTGAGAAGGACATAATCGATAACCAATTTCAAATGTTTACGGGAAAATACAGCAAGGAAGAAATCTCTTTAGAATCGACGTTGATAACATGATGTCCTGAAAATGAATCCTAACAATTACACATTTACAGACCAAATGCTTCTGTGAAAAAAAAAAAATTATGATAAGCAAACCTGCCATTGCAATATGCAAAATGGGACAGGGTGGGGGACCCTTAGGAGAGGCTGAGGACAGGCAGCAGAACTTTGGTCTCATCAGAGTAAAACACTAAATCACACCTCGTGGAAAGTTCTCACCAATTTTTAAATCAAGCAAGAAATAGTTAATTTTATAATTTCATTAGTAGTATTTTTTTTGCATAGGATTATAATTTTCATTTCCAAGTGTGGGTCCAGTCATTTACTCTTTCATTTCTTCCATAAAGTCCTAACTTCAAGAATGTCTCCAGGTTTTGTGCTAATGGCCTCTGCATAGAGTAAAATCTGGGACACTAATAAAGGCAAGAGTCTGGTTCCCTTGATGGGATAAAACCAGGGCAGCATCCCCCAGCCTAGATCCCCCAGCAGAATTGTGTTAGTCAGCTCTGGCTGCCATAACAAAATACCACAGACGGTTGACTTAAACGACAGAAATCTATTTTCTAGAGACTAGAATCCAAGGTCAAGGTGCTATCAGGGTTGGTCTCTGGTGAGGACTCTCTCCTTGGCTTGCAGAAGGTGCCTTGTCACGGTGTCATGCATGGCTGCTTCTCTGTGTATGAACTCAGTGGCGAGAGGGAGGAGAGGCGGCCTCTGGTCTCTCTTCCTACACTTACAGGGCCACAATCCTATCTGATTAGGCCTCTACCTTGTGACCTCATTTAACCTTAATTACCTTCCTGAAGGTCCTACCTCCAAATACAATCACAATGGGCAGTTAAGGCTTCAACATATGAAGTCTAGGGCGAGTGGATATTGCCTTATAGAGGTTCATGTGTGACATTTGACAATATGACAAGACCTCAGCCTTGTTTATACCTCCCAGTTGAGAGGAAGAACATTGCCTTTGTCTTCACAAAGCATCATTTTGAATCTTCTACCACTTTCTGGCTAAAGTGGTCTTGAACAAAGTCCTGAACAGGGCTTTTGTGAGGCTCATATTGTGAAAAGGTATAGTCCTGGGCCCTACATATAGTAGAAAACTAATACCTTATAGTTCAAAATGACACTTCTTGATCATTCCCTATGTTCCAGAAATGTGAAATCAAAGGTTGAGTGGGGTCAAATAAGGAACTTATATGGCTACAATATTGGTTATTTTAGGATAAAGCAACTTGAATATATTTCCAGGGTTTTTCAGGGTTAATTTTCTCATTTTTGTTTGCTTGTACCAAAATATAAACAGCTGGACTGCCAGAAATATGTCCTTTGCCCCATCTTCTGAAGCTGCCTTCCTTTCCCTTCCAAAAGTGAAAAAGGATTAGGATTAACAGTTAGACAACCTAGTGTATGTGTGTCTCTCTTGGAGAGAAAGCAGAATTCACTTAGTCATTTTTCTAACAACCAAACACTCTGTCATAAAGCCCTTTAAACTGATACTGTGTTGAATGATGTCACTAATGTTAATTGACAGTTTGCTGGAAACCATCTCTTGAAAACTCTTCTTTTCTGTTCAAGTCCTGTTTATTTTGTCATAGAATTAGAAGTCAAGAAACTTCCAGAAAGAAAATATGTGTGTGTGTGTGTGTGTGTGTGTGTGCGTGCGCGCATGTGCACCCGTGCATATGTTCTGGCTTTTAAACTAAAAGGTCATTTGCAAGAGCGAGAGACAGAACTGAAACAAGCAGAAGTGAAATTAGACCTGTGTTTATACAGTTCTCCTCATTGGCCCAGGACTTATTTTTGAAAGTTTGTAAACTAGCCTTCCAGTTTAAATTGAATAAGTAGGTGCAGCTGAGTAAATGGAGAGGCCTGGGTTTGCAGCCATGTGTTTTCACTTTAAAGTTACATTGAAGAGGAACAGAGGGGTTAGAAACAAAAATAAGAAAGAGCGATATAAGACAGGCTACGTTTAAAGAGAAAATGTGAGAAAACGAAGAGTCAAAACAGAAGTCCTCTTTGCTTGGCCCTACGGGGAAGAGCAGCTTTCTCAGAACTGCCCCTACACCCAGGGGACAGCCAGGAGGAAGGCAGAGAGAAAGATGAGGTGACCAGGACTTCACAGAGTCAGAGACTTCCGAGGAGGGCCTGGATTTAAGGCATCTCCATCCAGGAGTCTCCCCACAGCCTCCCGGGGGAAGCCATTCTTCTGCTCAACTTAAAAAACTACGTCTGGTCCTCAATAAGTGAGAACAGTGACTTCCTCTGTAGCTACTTGTATGGGCTAAATTGTGTCATCCTGTCCAAATTCATATTTTGAAGTCCCAACCCCTGGGTCCCCAGAATGTAACTGTATTTGGAGATGAGGTCTTTAAAGAAGTGATTGAGTTAAAATGAGTTCATTAGAGTGGGACACTATTCCAGTATGACTGGCGTCCTTATAAGAAGAGAAACAGACACCAGGGGCACGTGCACAGATGAAAGACCATATGAGCACACAGCGAGAAGGCAGCTGTCTGCAAGCCCCGGGGAGAGGCCACAGGAGAAACCCACCTGCAGACACCTTAATCTTGGACTTCCGGCCTCCAGAACTGTGAGAAAATAAATGTCTGTTGTTTAAGCCCCCCAGTTTGTGGTATTTGGCTTGTGGATTATGGCAGCCCACACAAACTAATACATCACTAAAGAAAACCATTCCTTAAAGTTAAAGATGGGCTATTTTCTTGCTGGTACTAACGTGGGAAGAGTAGGGTAGCTGCTCACTCTAACCCCAGGGGAGTTGCTTAGCATCTGCCTCAGCTGCTCAGGGCAAGTTGTAAAAGCCATCTGGATACTGTAATGATTCGGGAACTTCTGGATGATTCAGAAAGGCTTCCCTCAACTTACCCCTGCAATGTCCCTGTGATGGGTGGAATTGTGTCCCTGCCCCCACCAAGACATGCTGGAGTCCAAATCCCTAGGACCTGAGAATATAACCTTATGTGGAAATAGGGTCGTTAGAGAGATAATCAAGTTAGGATGAGGTCATTAGGCCCGAGTCCACGGTGACTGGTGTCCTCATAAAGGGGAAATGTGGGCCCAGACAGAGACACAAGGGGAGATGCCATGTGACAATGAAGGTGCAGATCGGGTGGTGCAGATCAGGTGATGCAGCAGAGGCCAAGGAGGGCCAGAGATCACCTGCAAAGCCCCGGAAGCAAGGGGAGAGGCCTGGACCAGATTCTCCCTCACAACCCTGAGAAGAAACCCACCCTGCTGACACCTCGATCTTGGACTTCCAGCCTCCAGAACCCTGAGACATTAATTTCTGTGATTAAGCCCCCATAGTCTGTGGTACTTTGTCACAGCAGCCCCAGGAAACTAATACAGTCTCCTGTCCCAGTGTTCATCTCCTGGGGACACAATGAGAATCACCTCCTGAGTGGTTCCAGTTGGCATCTGTTGTTCCAGGAAGGTACAAGGCTGGAGAATTTGACATGTTTGGGTACTGGGGTCTGGTTGCCCTTTACCTGTTCACACCCCCCCATCTGCTTCCCTTCCCCGGGACACCCTTTGTGCCCACAGCCCTTCCCCACCCTCGTTCTAGGCTCTTGTTCCTCAGGAGACTTCCTTCTCTCCTCCTGGCCTGCCAGGCGGCTGCCTGCGAACCCTTCAGGGATCTTGCCTTCTTTGGACCCCTAACCCAAAGCCGTGCATATATTATGTACTCAGTACATATTCGTTGAGAAAATAAATAAAATGAAAAATAGTACTGAAGGGTGCAATGTAAAGATTGATGTATTAGTCTACTACTATGTAACAAATTACCCCAAATTTCACAGTTTATTCTCCCAGCTTCCGCGGGACAGGAATGTGGAGCAGCCCACCTGGGTTCCAGGTGGCTGCTGGCCGGCCTGGCTGAAACGTGAAGGACCTGCCTCCAAGCTCCCTCGAGCGGTGGCTGGCAGGCGTCAGCCCCTCACTGGCTACGGGCAGAGACCTGGCTTCCTCACCACGGGAACCCCTCCATGGCTACCTGGGTGTCCTTAGGACCCGGCAGCTGGCTCCCTGCAGAGCTAGTGACCAAAACAGCCCAAGATGGAAGCCGCACATTTATAGCCTAATCTCTGACAGGCCTGAAGGTGGCTCCTGCTGTACCTATGGATACAGTGTGGGAGGATTACACAGGGTGTGAATTCCAGAAAGTAGGGGTCTTCAGCCATCTTGAAAGTTGCCCACCAAAACAGACAGGGGTTCAAATCCCAGACCTTCCACCCACTGGCTCTAGGCAAGACTGGCACCTCCATGGATCTCCTTGGTTGATTTTTATGTGAATGACGACAGCTAGTAATTGCAAGGCGACTGACTATTCAAGAGGTTGCATTTGTTTTCTTACTTGATCCTTACATCAGCCCCAGAGGCAGCTGTCACTATCTCCATCCCCATCGAGGGACAGCTGCTGGGGTCACCTGCATAGTAAGGGGGCTATGAACCCAGGTCTGCCTTTTTCCCTCGCTACCGGGTTTTTAACGTAGAAACTGAGAGTGTCGGACTCCTGGGCTTTCTCCTTGAAGCTTGAAGCCTCAGGCTGAGGAAAGGGCTTCAGCCCTTGTAGGTGTTCTCCCTACCCAGGGCACGCGGCGCTCTCAGGCGATGCAAACACTGCGGTCCCGGGGCGGGGTCCCGGACAGAGGTGAGCAGTTTTCTCAGTGTCTGTGAGGCACACCCTGCAGGAATCACTCCTGCCCGAAAGCACTGTCCCCCAGGGGCCGCCTGGGCTAACTGGCAGCGGCACACCAGAGCCAGGTCATAAGCTGTCACTCAGTTCACCTTTGTTTCCAGATATTTATTTCTGTCACTTTGAGGGGTGGGAAGGGGTCTAGACCGAACAAGCCCCTGGTTTGGGGCCATTCACAGGAGCCCAAGAACACTTCCTAGGGGGGATCACGTTTGCTACAAGAGCCTTCAGCCTGGGCTCCTACACATTGGGAAGGACCTTGGGCCTGAGCCTCCAAACTGGAGGACCTCATTTCCCCTTTCCCTTGGTGATCACATTTCAGGACTCTTGATTTCTTCCCAAAATCCACCCTGTCTGCTCCTCAGATCACCAGAGCTGGCCTCTGGGCAGAGGCTGGGATGGGCCTGGTGGGGCATTGGCTCTCCCTGTCACCGCCTCCCTGGGGCCTGGCCTGCCACCTTCACTCCTGCACTGCGGCAGCTGCAGAACCGAGTCCACACCCTTCCCTGGGGTATTCACCTGACACCTCCACACATAGCCCGCCCTCTCCTTCTCTTGCCCTATCTGCCTTCCTCTCTCCTGACGTTGCTCATTATCAGGAGAAAACAATAGGTCCACATTTCAACTTCAAAGAAAAGCAAGGGGACGCCTGTTTCAAAATACTGCAGAGGTCTTGGCCTTGCGGGGAACCTGGGTGCAGATTTCATCTCTCCTCGACCCAGAGCTGGGGGTCACGGCGAGGCCCAATCTATGACCCACCTTAGGAATTCTGGAACGTCATGGCGACCAACAGGAATTTCACCAGTGTCCCAAGCTCTGTGGAAGAACCGGAGAGAAAGGCTCTTGGAGGATGTGGGACCGAGTTACCTGGATAAGGCTGTTACCTCCATGATAAGGGTGTGGGACAGGGCAGGTCAACTTTAACCCTATGAAGTGCACCAGGGAAGCTGAATGGTGTCAGGGCCTAAGGCTTTCCACACGCAGGTGTGTCCTGAAGCTGGCAAAGTATCTGACCACAAGCAAGTGTGTGTGCTATAGGGCAGCCTAGGCGACCAGCCATGGGGCAACACCTGTGTTGAGCTAATCGTCAGTGGCTAATGAATAACTATCCTCCCCATCTGATGCAGGGTGACCCAGGACTGGCTCCGTTCTGCCTCACCTCATAGGGACTGGAAGGCACAGTCCCCAAATGTGTCCCAGTGTTTTGTCCTTATTCCTGTCCTTTGAGTACATTCACCCAACTTATTGATTTCCTTTGTTTGATAGCTTTTAAGCTGCGGAGGGAGATCATTGCAGCCTTTATCCTGTGATGCTAAACGGACCTTCAAAACCTCAGCTCACATGTTGGGGATGCCCACCGGGAGCGCCACGTGGAGCGACTAAGAAGAGCGTGCACCGACGGCGGGTAGGCCCCGCTCCCTCTCAGCCCTGTTGCTAGCTGTGCCACTTTGCACAAGGCCTATGAGATATTTGAAACTTTTTGCTTATCTCTAGAATAGGGACAATCAGATCTATTTTGCAGAATTATTGAGGGGAAAAAATGTATGGAAAATGCCTAACATGGATGTAAATGTTCAGTTTAATAGTTTTCTTTCTCCTGTTTCCCCTTGAAGTGATTCCTCCAGGTGGGGTGAGGAGGGATCTTGGCCACAGAGGGCACTTGAGAGATGACAACCGTAGACATCCGTGCAACTTCTGTTCTCGTGCTCCTGCTGTTTTCAAATTCCACAGTTACAGCTTGCACCCTGGGAGGCGCAGGACACCCCAGGGAGTTTCTCTGAAAAATAAAGTTGCTACTCCTTTGCTACCCTGGTTTGCATTTAATCGCCACATAATGAAATGATTTTCCTTCCCTCTTTTATTCCCTTTCTTTCTTTCCTTCTGAGACAAATGGAAAAATAATTTGATCCCCTTGAATCTTTTCACCCTGGTATTTTCCCCCTTCACACCCGAGCACCGCCCCTTGATAAATGAGAACACATGTGCTGAAATCGCGGCCTTCACCCTCCTGACTCGGGGTCCTTCTGCTCTCGGGGGGACACATTTCCTTTCAAACCTCCAGAATAAATTCATCACAGCAGGAAGAACATTGTTTTTTTTCAAAACTCAAAAAAAAAAAAATCAAATCCTATATCACAATTATTCCATCTCAGAGGGAAAATGTTGCCCTTTAATCTGAAAGTTTCTTCTCTCCAACTCTGAAGGCTTTGACCGTGGCGATTCGGCAGATTCAACACAGCTGCTTTTGCAAAGTCCGCACTGATTCATTACTTCAGGGAGCCAAAGGGTGACACATACATATTTTGAATATTACCCTGTATGTAGATCTGTGCTGTGGCTTGACTTAGGAGCTTCTACCACCTGACGTATTTGCACTCAGATGCTTTTAATGGTGTTTTTATTTTTAAAAATAATCTTCAATTCTTTTTCATTTGAAGGTTGAACTTTCTGGAAAGTATGCTGGAAATTTTAATATGTTATTCCTCTGCCATCTTAGCCCCTTAAGCAAGCAAACTCCTTTTTCTTTAACAATAATCCACAATGACAAATGCCCAGTGCTGTGGAAATTAAGTTCTTTGGTTTGACCATCTCCTGCAGCTGACATCAGAGAAGCAGGACGTCTGCTTGAACCCGAACACCCACCCAAGAATCCCTATAAACTTCCTTACACGTCGTTTTAAGGAAAACCGCCTGACAAGGAGCTTACTTCATCCTCGCTGCCAGGCATCTTTCTGTTTATGTGGCCTTTGTTTACATGTGCCCCCTGTTAATAAAAATCTATATTTAACAGATGCACTCAAGCACCTTGGAAACTAATTTTCTTTCAAACTCAAGCACTTTCTGGGAAGGAATAAAAGGAGAGGAGAGTCAGGTTGGCAGCCCTCCATGGCGTGACCATTTATTGTCATGGAATGTAGCAGAAGACGGCTCCCGCTATTTTCTTTTGATTTCAGTGTGTAAATCTGCTCTCACCTAAAGCTTGACCACATGACAGTGCAGACACACATTAAACTGATTATTTCTGTCTGAGCTGTGTGTAGAATGTGCACTCTAAATTGCACATAAAAATGTTCTCCAAAATAGTACCACCTGCCTGCAGAAGTATCATTTTCTTTCACAAAGACAGACCCAAATGTGTTTCTGGGATTCAGAAGCCTCTGGGCTGAGGAGGATTGTTGCCCTGGCTGAGTCGAGTGCAAGCTGGGCTGGACTGGGGCTGTAGCTCTTCTCAGCTCCCCCAGCTTCCCCTCCAGAGGAAGGCAGGGACTCTGGGGGTCTCCCAGGGGTGCAGACATGCAGGAGCAGCTTCTCCCAACCCAAGTCAGAGATAGTGTAGGAGAGCAGGGTGGGTGGAAGGAGCTAGAACGGAGAGAGTAGACAACAAAGAAGCAGAAGAGGCTGGGCATGGTGTAATGCCATTACTTTGGGAGGCTGAGGCAGGAGAATCGCTTGAGCCCAGGAGTTTGAGACCAGCCTGGGCCACATAACAAGACCCCATCACTACAAGAAATAGAAAAATTAGCTGGGTTTGGTGGTGTGCGCCTGTAGTCCCAGCTACTCGGGAGGTTGAGGCGGGAGGATCACTTGAGCCCAGGAGTTGGAGGTTGCAGTGAAGTATGGTGATGCCACTGCACTCCAGCCTGGGCCACAGAACGAGACCCTGTCTCAAAAAACAAAACAAAAACCAAACAAACAAAAAAAATGCAGAATAATGTGAAAGTACAACACAAACCATCACAACCCAGGGAAGAGCTCTTAAGGAACAGAAGAAATAAACAAACCTAGGGAAGAAGAAAGAGAAAGGAATATAAAACTAAAAATTGAGAGAGTGGTTTCATTTTTTAAAAGGCGGGATGAAAACTAAACCCAGGAAGGCAAGATCAAATTATTGTGATTTCTCCTGATTAACAAGAGAAGTTGCACAGCCCTGTTATCCTTCAAACATCTGCCATGCCCTTGCCAAGGGAAAGCAGAAAAGAATGTGCAGAAGGAGAGGGAAAGGTGTTTTGCCCATATAGGGGCACACTGTGAGATCTTATTCTCAAAATAGTTCTTCCTGACGCACTAAGTTACATTGCCCAGAGTAACAAGAATCATCTCGTCTCATCTTTGAGGGCTGGGCTTACAAATGCTTCTAATTCCCTAATGTTTGGAGTTATATGGAGGAACCACATAAAGGCATGAAAGTCTTCACAATTTTCTCAGTTATTTTATGCTCTGGATCCTAGCCTTAGGGATCTAAGCATGGAAGATGGTGGCTGCCCCTGTGTAGCGAGGGTAGAATGATTCAGGACCGCAGCTTGCCTGTTGCTGTCTATTAGCTGGGAGGGCTGAAGGCCGGATTGCTTTCCCTCAGGCTTTGGTTTTGTCTCTGCCCCCTAAAAGTCCGAAGGCCTTTGTCCTTATCCCCAGACTGTGTTTTTTGCTCCGACTTTCTATTGTCACCAAGCTCCTTAAAAATAATCTATAGTGCTCTTTCTGCACCTGCAGCTCCTGTTCCCATATTAGACATCTGTAAATCTTACTTTTCCCACACCCTGCTTTTCCCCATACCCTGTCAAAGCTGATCGATGAGCTCTGCTTGCTGAGGCAGAGGGAGCTGTTCAGTTATCTCTCATCCTTTTGGGGGTATCTGATGGTGTCAGACTCTCTCTTCTTGAATCTCCCCCTCTCTGAACTTCCTGACATCGCTCTCTCCTGTTCTCCTCTGCCTTTTCTGCCTGGTAATTCTTCATCTCCCTTGCAGACTCTTGTTCTTTAGCCCTGTGATGGTTAATTTTATGTGTCACCTTGGCTGGGCCACAGGGTGCCCAGATATTTGGTCAGACTTTATTCTGGGTGTGCTGGTGGGGGTGTTTCCTGATGAGATTGACATTTGAGTCGGCAGACTGAGTGATGAAGATCGCTAGCCCCACAATGCGGGTGGGCCACACCAAATCTGTTGAAGGCCTGAATAGAACTAAAGGCCGAATAAGAGAGAACTTATTCTTTCTGCCTGATGGTCTCCAACCTGGGACATTGGTCTTCTTATGCCTTCAGACTTGGATTAAAACTTACACTGCTGGCTGTCCTGTTTCTCAGGCCTTTGGACTATAGATCTTGAGATTTCTTAGACTGTAAATCATGTGGGCCAATTCCTTATAACAAATCTCTTTCTCAGCAGAGAGAGAACCTATTGGTTCTGTTTCTCTGGAGAACTTGACTCATACAAGCCCAGTCTTAAGTGTTGGTGTTTCCTGCCCCACTTCTCCCTCAGACTCACAATCTAAGATGAGTGATCCAATCCAGGTCCCAGCCACATCTCAGCCCTCTGAATTCTGCTGCTGTATCCCCAGCTGTGGGTAAACTATTCTCACCAACGTCTCTGAAGTAGGCTGAATCATGGCCCCCGAAGATATCCATGTCCCAATCCCTGGAGTCTGGGAATGTTAGCTCATATGGCAAAAGGGACTTTGCAGATGTGATTAAATTAAGAATCTTGATGGGAGAGATTATCCTGGACAGTCTGAGTGGACCCCTAATGTTATCACAAGTGTCCTTAGGAAAGAGAGGCAATGGAGATTTGACACAGAAGAGGAAAATGCAATGTTCCGGTGGACGCCGGGACTGGAGTAATGCGACCGCAAGCCGAGGAACACCAGCCTCTAGAAGCTGGAAGAGGCAGGGAACAGATTCTCCCCTAGAGCTTCCCGAAGGAAATAGCTTTGCAGACACCTTGATTTTACCCCAGTGAGACTGATTTAGAAACCCTGACCCCCAAAACTATAAGAAAATAAAAGTGTTTTGTGTGAAGGCACCAGGTTTGCGGCAATTTGTTATAGCAGCCACAGGAAACTAATATAGTCTCCAAGAGCTCCTTATGAGAGACATGTTGGACATCTTTCCGCTGCCGTGTCTCCTGGCAGAAGTATTTGGCACTGTTGATCATTCCCTCTGGAAACCTGCTTTTCCTTGGTTTCCAGCCAGCCAGCATTCTCTTCTGCTTTCCTTCCTAACTCTCTGGCTTCCTAACCTCTTTCTCATCTGCTTGCTGAACTTCTTTTCCTGAGCCCCTCATGAATTATTGGTATGTCCAGTATTTTGTCCTTCACTGTCTCTTTCTTTCAAACTACACATTACCCCGGAATCATGTCAGACTCCTAATCTTTATCCTCAGCCCACCTGAGCTCCTCTCCTGTGTATTCAACACAGGATGCCCCAGAGCCATGTCAAACCCAACAGGAAGGAATAAAACTATTTCATTTTGCAGACAATATGATCTGGTATATAGAAAATCCTAAGGAACCCCCCAAAAACTGTTAGAACCAATAAACGAGTTTAAAAGATTGCAAGATACAAGATCAATATATGAAAATCAGTTGCATTTTTCTATACTAGCAATGAACAATCTGAAATGAAAATAAAATTAAGAAAACAATTTCACTCATAATAGTATACTTAAGCATAAATTTAACAAATACTTAGATATAAATTTAACAAAAAAACTGCGAGACATATACACTGAAAACTATAGAACATTGTTGAAAACAAATTAAAGAAGGTCTAGATAAACAGAAAGACATGTTGATGGGTTGAATGGCTTAATATTATTAAGATGGCGATACTCCCTAAAATGACCTGCAGATTCCATGCAAGACTTACATAGAATCCCCGCTGGCTTCTTTGAAGAAAGTGACAAGCTGGTCTTAAAATTCATATGAAAATTCAAGGTCCCCAGAATAGCCAGAAAGAAGAAAAAAGTTGTAGGACTCATACTTTCCAACTGAGGAACATACTACAAAGATAGAATAATCAAGACTGTG
Organism: Daubentonia madagascariensis; assembly: GCA_023783475.1. Lineage (NCBI taxonomy): Eukaryota > Metazoa > Chordata > Mammalia > Primates > Daubentoniidae > Daubentonia > Daubentonia madagascariensis. Next base: position 8,352,063 of record JAKFHU010002220.1, read on the forward strand.
TGGTACTGGCATAAGGATAGACTTAGAGAAAAATGGGACATGCAGGTATTCCTCAACTTATGATGGAACTGTGTGCCGACATCCATCATAAGTTGAAAATATCATTTAAGCTGAAAATGCATTTAATACCCCTAACCTACCGCACATCACAGCTTAGCCTCGCCTACCTTAAACATGCTCAGAACACTTACATTAGTCTACAGTGGGGCAAAACCATCTAATACAAAGCCTATTTTATAATATAGTGTTGAGTATGTCATGTAATTTATTGAACACAGTACATCATGTTAAAATTGGGAAGATCTTGCACCATTTTAAAGTCGAAAAATCTTGTCAAACCACCGTAAGTCAGGGACCATCTGTAATTGATAGTTCAAAAATAAGCCCGTATATTTATAGTCAGTTGATTTTCAACAAAGGTACAAAGACAACTCAGTAAGGAAAAAATAAGTTGGACCCATACATCACACAATACACAAAAATTAACTCAAAATGGATCATAGACCTAAATGTAGGAGCTACAAACTATAAAATACTTGAAAGAAAACTAGGAGTAAAATCTTCATGACCTTGAATTAGGCAATGGTTCCTTATGTTTGACACCAAAAGTACAACTGACAAAAGAAAATAGATTACATCAAAATTAAAAATTTTTGTGCTACAAATGATAGCATGAAGAAATTGAAAAGGCAATCTACAGAATGGGAGAATGTATCACATATATGGGAGAATTATATATATATCTCATATATATATGAGATAAGAAACTTGTATTCAGAGTATGTATATAACTTTTACCACTCCAAAATAAAAAAAGTAACCGAATTTAAAAATGGGCAAAGGATTTGAAAAGACCTTTCTCCAAAGAAAATGTACAAATGGCCAAGAAACTTATGAAAGAATGCACAACATCGTTAGTCATTAGGGAAGTGCAAATCAAAATCACAATGGTACCACTTCACACCCACCAGAAATGGCTAAAACAAAAAAGACAGACAATAGTAGGTATTGACAAAGATAAGAACCCTCATTTATTGTTGGTGGGAATGTAAAACAACACAGCTGCTCTGGAAAGTGTCAAAGTTAACATATGACCTAGTAATTCCACTCCTAGGGATGTGTGTGCATGTGGGTGTGGTGTTTGTGTACACATATATATATATATCTAGATATGTGTGTATGTATATAGACAGAGAAATATAGATGTATCTGTGTATCTATATGTGTGTATATATATATATATATATACAAGTTAAATGAAAACATACAACCTCACAAAACTTGTACGTGAATGTTCATAGCAGCGTTATTCATAATAACAAAAAAGTGGAAACAGTCCAAATGTCCATTAACTGATAAATGGATAAACAAAATGTGGTATATTCATATAATGGAACGTCACTCACCAGTGAAAAGAAATGAAATGAAGTACAGATTCATGCTACAACATGAATGAACCTTGACACATCAGACTAAATGGAAATAGTTAGCCACATGCATGACTCTGTTAATATGAAATATCCAGAATTGGCACATCCATAGAGCCAGAAAATAGACTAGTGGTTGCCCAGGGCTGAGGCAGGGGTGGGGGATGAGGAATGACCTGCTAATGGGAGCAGAGTTTCTTTCTTTGGGTAATGAAAACAGTTTAAAGTTAGATTGTAGTGATGCAAATACAAATCTGTAAGTTTGTAAAAATAATTGAATTGTATCTTTGAGAACATAAATTCCATGATAGATGAATTATGCCTCAATAAAGCTGTTAAAAATTTAAAAAGAAAAAAGAAAGCCACAGAAGTGATGCACCCTTCTGAGGGCATCATACCCTCAGGGGGTACACATGTCTCCTTATTTGCCAACTTGGGTCATTTGGATAAAGCATTGTGTGCCAGGTTTCTTCACCGTCATGTTACTCTTTTCTGTACGTAGTAAGTGCTTTGTGGGGAGATACACTGAAAATACATAAATATCCTTTCCCTCATCAAATTTAATCCATTAATTTTAGCATCTACTGCTGATTCTTGCCTGAAATAATTATTACTGTGGGGTTTGCTGAATGGTGTTTTCTTATTTCCATAGTTCCTTCCACATTTAATAGCTGGAATTCTACTGTGAGGAAGACCTGTCCTTTTCTTTCATTTATTTATTTATGCAACTATTTATTTATGTCAGCATGGACTCATGGATTCCTATTTTATCCTATGGGTTATAACAAACACACAAACACACTTTTACTCACTGACTCCTCAAATATTTAGGAAGCTCCTACCACGTGTCAGACACTCTTCTGGACTCTTGGACCTCAACGTTGAACAAGACGTTTGGCCAGCCCAGTTTTTCCTCTCCTTGGAGACGTTCCCCCCATTAGCTGAGCTGATGTAGGCTCTGTCCTTGTCCATGTCCTTTGAGCATCCTTGTACTTGCCTGTGCACCCAGTCATCCCTTGGTTTCCAGGTCTCGCTGCCCCTGGCCCGGAGGACCCTGAGGGCAGCAGCCACACCAAGTGCAGTGCTGGTCCTCAAAGATGCTCAGCTCTTACTTGTGGCTGGATGAACTAGTGAAGGAAAGAATGAAGGAATGAATAAACATTGCTAATGGTCAGATGCAAGTTGTCATATAAGAGTATTGCTTAAGACACTCAAAGTTTTTAGTCTTTGTTCATCCTGAGTGGTTGCCAGCTGTCGAGTATATTGGTTTCCTATCAAGGCTGGATGTAGGAGGAGAAGGGAAGAATCCAAAACACTCCCGAGATTTCTGGTTATGAGCCCATTGGTAAAGGTGGTGCACACACTTAGCCTGGGGATCTATGTAAAGATCTGTGGGTTTGGCCAGGCTGGGTTGAGGAACCCCTGGGACACTCGGTTGGGGGTGGGGGAGTCAAGGAGGTAGCTGCAGATTCCAGCTGGAGATCCCCAGAGAGGAAAGGGGCGGTGGATGGTGACACAATGGGAGTCATGGGCCTATGCAGCAAGGATCAAGCCATGGGGCAGGGGGATGAGCCTGAGCAGAGAGAGGAGGGAAGAGGGCAGAATGCAGAAGAACCCTTGATAACACTAACGGTGATAGCTTGAAGCCACAGGAGGAGACTGAGAAGAGTTTCGAGGAGAGAACGGTCAACAGTGGCAGGAACTGCATGCGAGAGAGAGGCTGACCCGGGGCCGGGGTTTAGGCAGGGCCGGAGGCATGTTCAGAGGCTTGAGTGGGGTGATGGAGAGGTGGAGTATGTGCTAGGGGACACCTTAAGTGCAGCTTATTCCCTTAGGCAACTTGTATGCCAGCAGGACAGAGGCCCGGGGATACTTCCTTGGAAGCAGAGGGTCAATGGATACATTTCATTTTTTTAAAGCCCTGGAGAGCCTGGACTCGTGCAGGGGTAGGGAACCTGCAGCCTCAAGGCCACATGTGGCCCTCCAGATCCCCAAGTGCAGCCCCTCAACCTAATCCAAACTCCACAGAACAAATCCCTTTATTAAAAAGATTCTGTAGAATTTGGATTCAGTCAAAAGGCCATGTTCACTCACCAGAAAAGCCAGGGCCAGTGGAAGGGAAGGGATTTGGTAAGGCAGGGGATCACGGATAGCAGGAGGCTAAGGATGCAAGAGGAGGAAGGATTCGATTCGGAGCCAGATGGAAGGCAGGACCTGGATAGGGAGGGACCCGCTGTCCTATGAGACAAGAGGGAAGTTGTGAGGGTGGTCCAGGTGCGGGTGGCAGGAGGTGAGGCCACCTGCTGGGAGGTGGGAGCAGAGGGCAGGAGGAGTTGGAGTTGTTCTTGTTGAGGGGCTTCCAGGATCCACTAAGCATGGAGGCCTGACCTTGCCAAGCCCCCCCCACATTGCAGTCCCAAGTGATAGGGAAGGGAGTGGGTGGTAGGAGGGATGGCAGGAAGATCGGGGAGGAAGGAAGTTGAGGTCAGAGAGTGACTGAGATGATGATTTGTGGTCTAGGGAGGGACCCGGGACAGCAATGCTGGGGAGTCAGGGAGAGAGGAAACTGGAAAAACAGGGTCTGTGGCCAGTTAGTGGGAGGATGGAGTAGGCGTCCTCAGGGAGCAGCAGGTGATGACAGGATCTGGGTGTGGCTGTGTGTGTGAGTGGCTGGGTTCCCAGGGCCAGCAGGGCGTAGGAAGGGCACGGGGCATGCCAGGACACCAGAGGGGGGGCCTTGGCTGAGGCCAAAGGAGCATCCAGTGTGTCCAAAGACAGATCTGCCCCTCCCTCCAGGCGTGGGAGCAAAGGCAGAGGCAGGAGAGGACAGCTGAAGGACCATGGGGACACTGTGAAGGCTCAAAGAGGGGGTGGGGGCCAGACCTGTGCTGCCTCAGCTGGGGCCACACTGTCTCCGAGCCCTGCTTCCTGCCTGTGAGCTCAGCATGCACCTAACTTTTAAAGGCAAAGGATTATTGTTCAAATTTTACACCCAGCATGCGACTGATAACAGTATTTTGCTGAAACAAAATCATTGTTCCCACTATGGCTATCATCCAACCTGCTGGAGTCCAGTTTCATTTTAATTTGGCGTCTTGCCTTTTGTCTTTATGACAACTCAAATTCTCCTGCCACTGGTTTCTGTCTGATCTGCTATGAAACCTTTGTCCATGTGGTGAGCTGCAATGGCAGCTTGTTTCCACCTGATGGAGGTATCACTTATATGTTCTGGAAGTGTTGGTGGCCGACAGCTCTTAGCTGAGCCTGACTTGCAGAACTTGTCCTTGCTGAAGAGCCTTGCCCGATGTCACCTACACCCAGTGACTGGTCAATGTTGGGTATAAAGCCCCAGTTACCTCCCCTCGATGTGGGATGACTCTGAGGGTCATCTGAGCTCCAGGGCTCCCGGTAGGGTCGGTTGAGGCCTTTGTTGCAACTGCATTGCAGTTCAACTTCTTCCTCTGGCGAATTCTGCTGCCTTCACTCTCTTACAAGTGTTTGTCCTGAGAGCATTCCCCAGTAAACTTCCTACACCCAAGTTGCATCTCAGAGTTCGATTCTTTGTACAGTTGCCAGATTTAGTGAATAAAAATACAGGACGCCCAGCTAAATTTGACTTTCAGATAGACAATGAATACTTTTTTAGAATAAGCATGCTCTAAATACTGCACAAGACATACTTAACTGAAACATTATTTCTTGTTTTTCTGAAACTCACATTTAACCGAGCATCCTACATTTTATCTGGCAACCCTACTTCTTAGGAAGCCCAACCTGGGTCATGAAATGAAACTTCATGGCCCTCACAGGCTGTGGAAGAGAAGCCTAGTGGTTTCTACTGCTATGAAGAAAGCCAGGGGCACTTCAAGGTTGATGGAGCATCCCATCTGGAGAACAGGTTGGGGACAGGTAATGCTGGTGGGACTGAACGATTCTCAGGGGTGGAGGTGAAACTGAACAGCTGTCCAAGAAGAAAGCCCCCACACAGCCTATGTGAAGGCAGGGCAGACAGAGCCAGCATGAGCCTTAAGAGGACAGGGAAGTCCCCAGCATGAGTCATGGGGATGCTGCCTCCTTCCTGCCCTGGCAGGGGGAGCTAGCTCTTATGGGGGTGGGGTGGGGGAGGAAGGGGGTCTCAGAGCCAGATCACACCCACTCCTTTACTCAAAGCAGTGACAGCCCTTTCAATGCTGAGGATTGAGTTTTAAATCCTCAAATGAGACTGTTTTAGCAACCAAGAATGACAAATACTTATGGAATCAGGTCACAATGGTATGATGAAAGAACCTGGCCCTTAGTGAGAAAGGAATGATCAATATGACATTATCAAGGGGTGGATATTGGAAGGAATAAAACCATTTTATGCTTATATCCAATGAGTTATACTCCCAATAAATCAGTTACAATTATTATTGTCATATCAAAGGGCTTTTAGGCCTAAGAAACTAAGTTTTCTGATATCCTAAGCAGAGATGCCTGTTATTAATGCTCGCCAGAGAAAAAGCAGAAAGGATCATGGCTTGGAAGAGACCTCAGTCTCTACTCCTTATGCAAGCCATGCCGTGATCCTGCAGCCCCGGCCTCTTCCCAGAGCACTCACTTGAGGTGGTGGGGCTGGGACCCAAAATGTACTCAGGTCTTCCTAAAGAACTTGCCCCAACTGGCTACTTCTTCAAGCTCTTCTCACCCACTCAGCTTTGCGAGTCACGGTGGTTCGGTGTGGCTGGCATGGCTCTCTTGGGGGACGTTTGTGACCTAGCTGGTTCATTCCCTGGTTTACTGGTCGGGGTCCTCCTTGACCACGTGGCAGCACTAAAGCAGCTGGAAGTCCCTCCTCCTCCGGGGCATAAGAGATGTCCCACCCCTGACTCTCTCTTTCTTTGTTGATTTTCCCCTTCCTCTTCCGGTCCTGGGGAAGGTACTCATTTCCAAAAATGCCATTCTCAGTTTCCTCTTATTATTTGTTTTTTTTTTCCTTGTGTGATTCTTTATTTTTAAATAAACTTTTTGAATATCAGCTTTATTTAAATATAACTTACATACCATAAAATTCATCCTTAAAAAGTGCTCAATTTGGTGGTTTTTAATAAAGTCACATAACTGTGCATCCATTACTACTATCTAATTTCAGAATATTTTTATCAACTTCAAAAGAAACTGCACACCCATTAGTAGTCACCCTCTATTTCCCCGCTCCCCCCAGCCCCTGGCAACTGCTCATCTACTACCTGTCTCTATGGATTTTCCTGTTCTGGCCATTCCATAGAAATGGAATCCAATAACACGTGACCTTTTGTGCCTGACTTCTTTCACTTAGCATAAAATTTTCAAGGTTCATTCGTGTTGTAGCATAAATCAGTACTGCATTCCTTTTTATGGCAGAATGATATTCCATTGTATGGATGTATGGATATACCACATTTGTTTATCTATTCATCAGTTGATGGAAATTTGAGTTCTTTCCACTCTTTGGCTGTTATGAGTAATACTGTTATGAACATTTGTGTATTTTCTTTGGAGAAATGTCTATTCAAATTCTTTTCCCACTTTTTCATTAGATTACCTGTCTTTTTATTTTTGAGTTGTCAGAATTTTTTGGGTACAAGTCCCTTATCAGATATATGATTTGCAAATATGTGGCCTTTTGTGACTGGCTTCTTTCAGTTGACATAATGCTTTTGAGATTAAACCCTGTTGATTTTTGAATGAATAGTTTGTTCCTTTTTATTGCTGAGTAATATTCCATTGTATGGATGTACCTGGTTTGTATATCCATTCTCCAGCTGATGGAAAATTGGGTTATTTCTCATTCTTAGCTATTATGAGAAGATCTGCTACAAATATTCATGTAAAAATCATTCTGTGGACACAGTCCACAGTTTCTCTTCCATGGTTTTAGTTACCTGTGGTCAACCTCAGTCTGAAAACATTAAATGAAAAATTCCAGAAATAAACAATTCATAAATTTTAAATTGCATGCTGTTCTGAGTAGCATAATTTAATCTCGAGCTGTCCTGCTCCATCCTACCCAGGATGTGAGCCCTCCCTTTGTCCACTGTATCCACACTGTAGGCACTCCCCACTGGTTACTCACTTAGTAGCTGGCTGGGTTAGCACAGTGCTTGTGTTCAAGTAACTTTTATTTTACTTAATAATGGTTCCATGGTGGGTGTGGGAGTGGGGGAGTTGGGGGATGTTGGTTAAAGGATACAAAATTTCAGTAAGGTAGGAGGAATAAAAATAATAATAGTCCCAGAGCTCAAAAGTACTGTGCCTAATTTATAAATTAAACTTTATCATAGGTATGTGTGTATAGGAAAAAACATAGTATATAGAGCGTTCGGTACTATCTGCAGTTTCAGGCATCAACTGGGGGTCTTGGAATGTATCCCCCATGAATAAGGTGGGGATTATTGTATGTTTTTCATTTCTCTTTTGAATGTTGAACCTCTGGGTGGCCATGAGCCTAGCCAGGAGTTCTTGGATACTGAGAGAAGAGAACGGATGTGTGTGATAACTAGCAGACACTGCTATAACAACCCAAGGGTAAAACTCTGTCTATTGTACCAGGGAAGCAGAATCAGTTGGACACACACCCTCAAACACACATACCACCCCCAGTCCCCCAGGGATTCATCGTGAGGAACTGGCTGGCTGAGTAATCAGGAATCCTTAGGGCAGGCTTCAGGGAGGGAAGGTGAGGAGTGGGCTGGACCGGGCAGATACTAATGTCCAGGGAAGGCTGAAGTGTTCTTTTAAGTTTTCCAAGTTTTACCCACCGAGGGTAGTCTCCTTAACCTGAAGTCAACTGATCAGGGACTTTAATCACATCTGAAAAAATCCCTTCATGAGCAGCACCTATATTAGTGTTTTATGGACTAATGGGAGAAGGTACATGCATGTTACAAATGGCTGCTGCTGAACTTCTGTTCTCCAAGTCTCCCAAAAGAATCTCTCTCGCAGCCCACCCCATCTGAAAACATGCTGGAAAAGGAATTCTAAGAAATGCAATTCGGTGTAGTAGATTACCACAAAGCCATCACACCTGTGGTCCCAAATTGAAAAGTCCTGGTAAAAGTCTCTAGCTGGCCCAACTCCGGTCATAGGACCATCCCAAGTCCAATCACGGTCACAGGAGAAGGGGTGGAATGATTGGCCTGGCCCATGTGACGGTCTCTTGACCAGGAAGGGTAGGAAACCACGATGGATAGCCCCATAGTAGCCTCTGATTGGGGCAGGGCCCCCAAAGGGATTGGGGTGCTGAAAAACCAACACAACCAATATCTTTGTCTTGGATACCCCACAGGACTGAGTGTTGTGCCAAGCACTTAGAAGGTCTTCAGAAAGTGCAGCTGAAGACCTAAGTAGGAGCTAGGTTGGGCCCCACAGATCGCATTAGCTCTACTACCTCTAGCACCTATTGCCTCTGGCTGGGTCTGGCTGAGACCCTAGAGACCAAGTCTGGCAGTCCCTGAGGTTCCCACCTAGGCCCTGGCCCCTGCACATCAGGATTGGCTCCTGAGCAGTTAGTGCCTTTCCAATTTTTCAGAAACAGTTGTTATTTGCCAAGACACATTACATATCTCCACTGCAACACTGCTGCTGGTTCACATTCAGTTTCCTCTGGAAGTCTCTGGCAAACACCACCTGGTTTCAGGGAGAGGACTGATCCCAGGTCTTTTGTTACTCCATGGCCTCCTCCTCAGGGGGCTTTAACCTCTCCTTACAGCCCCCAAGGAGAAGGCCCTCCAGGTCTGCTGGTCCCATTCAGCCAAAGCAGCCTGTTTGTTCTCCGAGTCCCTGTGGCATCATCCCATTGGTAGATCTAGGCCAGTGGAAATGGTGCTTAGCGCTTAACTCATCAAAGTTTCATGATCTTTTTCATCTGAGCAGTTCTAGCAGGAAGAGGAGCTGTCACTGTACATTTATCCTGGTCTCATTACCTATGATGTCATAAACTCCCTGGCAGGAGAAGCAATGTCTTATTCTTGCTTGTACGTGTCCTCCATGCCTAGGACAGTAGCTTGATTTTAAAGGGCAACAGGCAAATGTCTGTTGATGAATAATGAATGATTTTCTACCCACCACAGAAGGAGGTCAGGAGAGGCTGGTCTTCACTTCCTTTTAAGCAGAGTCAATAACTGAGCTAAAGTTAGACACTGTAAAGGGCCTGTACTTATGCAAAAGTGGGGTTGGTAGTGCTGGTGACATGACTTCTCCTGTTGGACACCCTCTTGGCCAGGCCCCTGTCCTTTTCCTCTGTTGCACTGACTGGAGTTTGTAATTACGTGTAACACACCCCTTTCATTTTGCCTTTCTCTCCTCCTGGACCGTGAGCTCCATAGGAACAGGCCTCCTCACCTGGCCCACAGCAGGCACTTTAAGTCAATAAAGAAGTGTTGAATGAATGAACATATCCTTCATGTCATCTGGTGAGCATATTTATTTCAAAATATCAGAGCTTTCTAGGAAGACAAATTAGCTCTGCCACAGTCTCTTTCATTTTAAATCCTAGTTCTGATTCTCACCACCCACCTTGACTTTAAATAGGTAGTGTTTATGGAGTACTTGCTATGTGCCAGGCATTGCTCTACACTTTTTACTTATAGACTTAAAAAAATCCTCACAGTATCCCTGTGAGGTAGCCATGATCAGAATACTCATTTTACAGCCGAGGAAACAAAAGCACAGTGAGCTTAAGGACTTGTCCAAGGTTAAGTCATTGATAAGTAGTGGAGACACCTGATAAGGAAAGGGTATCTACCCCACCTGTGTGTCTAGACCCACAATGCAATAGAGAAGTCTATTGCCTAAGGGCAGGACCATGGTTACAGGCCTTGTAAGGCTTGAGAGCTGAGCTGACTCTTCTTAAAACATACAATCCTGATATTTTACTTCCTGCATGAACCACCTAGCAACATCCCTAAACTCCCCCCTTCTTCAAAAAATATTGTCTACATATACTTGCCAAATGACCCAGCAGTTCCACTCTCGGGTATTTACCCCAAATAAATGAAAACATATGTCTTCACAAAGTACACAGCAGCTTTATGCCTCATAGCTAAAAACTATTAATAGAAACAACCTAAATGTTCATCCACTGGTGAATGGATATACAAATGACAGTGCATCCATATAAGAAAACACTACTCAGCAGTAAAAAGGCACGGACTGTTGACACCTGCAGCAACGTGGATGAATCTCAAAGGTGTGACCATAGGTTAAATAAACCATATGCAAAAGACTACAGACAGTGTATGATTCCATTCATATGACATTCTAGAAAAGGTAAAAGTATAAGGACAGAAAACAGATCAGTGGTCACCAGGGGATGGAGGGGAGTTAGTTCGTTACAAGGGGACACAGGGAACTCTTTTGGGGGGAAGGGCTAGAAACTTGATTGTGGTCATTGCACCACTGTATGTATTTGTCATCAAATTATACACTAAAAAGGGTGAATTTTGTATGTGAATTATAACTCAGTAAATCTGCTTTTTAAAATAACATTTTATTTATCTTTTATTTCAAGGTAATAAAAGTATTTTTTCTATCCCTTTATTTATCTATTTTTTTGGAGACAGGGTCTCCCTCTGTCACCCAGCTGGAGTGCAAAGGTAGAATTCATAGCTCACTGTGCCATCGAACTCCTGGGCTCAAGTGATCCTCCTGCCTCAACCTTCCGAGTAGTGGAAACTACAGGAGTACGCCACTATGCCCAGCTAATTGTTCTATTTTTTTTAGAGATGGGGTCTTGCTATGTTGCCCAGGCTGGTCTTGAACTCCTGGCCTCAAGTGATCCTTCTGCTTTGCCTGTAATCCCAAAGTGCTGGGATTACAGGCACGAGCCACCCAGCCCAGCTCAGCCTATCCCTTTATTTTTAAATCTGAGCAATAGCTTCTATCTTAAAAAATACATAATTTAAAAACAGCAATAGGAAAGCCAACTTGAAATGTGGGTACTAAGTTCATCACACTGGGCAACCTTAGCAAGCTGCTGGGTATCCCATGACAGCTAAAATAGCTTCTCCAGTCCAAAAGGCAGGAATGGCTTGGGAAAGCATTTAATCCAGGGGTATGTTTCTGGGGCTTTGTGTTAATCAGATTTCAAATGACTGAATGACCTTCGTTTTCCCTCTGGTGGAATCATGAACCTGTTTACTTTTAGTGAATGTTGCAGGGTGCAAATAAAACCATATTTACTCCAGGATTTAGACATGTCTGAGAAAAACAGGGCAAAGGATACAGGATTGGTGCAAGGGTAGTGGGTCAGTGTCAGGGGCTGGGTGACTGGGAAGAAAGTGTGCTGTCCCTCTCTGAGCCCCCGCCCCCCAACCTCAGCCTCCCCCTTGGGGACTGGTGTCGTGGCCCTAGGCAACGGAGGCTGCAACACAAATAAATAGAAGAGCAGTTTCATTAAAATCTCCCTAAGACATGGCAAGCTCTGGGCCAGTCTTCTGTGACCCCTGGGAGTGAGGAGACTGAGTGTTAAAGACAGGATTGCCCCTGAGGCCAGTATCTGCAGCAGGACGGGGACAGGTCAGCTGAGGGTCAGCCAAGGCAGCCTCCAGCTGCCTCAGGAGAGGAGGCTGCTGCAGCTGGGCAGGCAGAAACCTGGTATGCACTGGGAGGTAGCAAGCCCACCCGAACCCCTGGGCCTTAGGATTAGCGGGGGGGAACCTGAGGCAGGCTGGGGTTTCTGCAAAGTGGGTAGGTGCAGAGTCAGAAAAAAAAATTGCTTTCTTATTGTTATAATCACTCCATATATCCCTCCCCGTGACGCCCAGCTGGTGTGTAGCTGGAGACAGCACAGACCTTAGCCACTGCTTTCAAGGAACTGGATTCTGTGCTGTATAACACGGATGTGCAGCCATATTACACCTCCCGTCTTCTGAAATTCCCACCTGCATTACCTATAAATCTCCCCAAAGATTCCTTTTGTGTGACTCTCTGACTCTGCATGCATTTCCCGGGGGCTCTGGTGCACAGCAACGGAATTAGCATCCAGGCTGCTTAATTAATAAAACGAGCCTGTGTTGTATCTGCAATCTTTCCAAACAGTTATGGCGTTTCTCCCATTTCTAGATGGAATTCAGCCTGTTAGCACAAAGAAATCACGGTGCACCAAATGATTGTTTTAGCCTTTAAAAAAAATGTCTTTAAAATACAAATTGTTTTGGCTGAGACCTTTAAGTAATTTCTTTTCCTGAATTATGCTCACTGTGCTCGGTATCTTAGGAGCCTCGTGCACAGCACAAAATGGAGGCCTGATATTTGTTGAACGAATTGTGACCTTGGGTCTGTTGCTGACTCTCTCCCTGAGCCCCAATTTTGCCATCTTTAAATGAAGATAACACCATTCCTGTAGAATTGAAGTGAGGATTAGACATAATACGTGTAAGACATGTAAGACATTGTAGCTATAAAGACATTCAGCATTTTATATGCTACACAAATACTGGGAAGGAATAGAGACCTGCCTGTTAATCCCAGATCTGCCACTAAATTGTTGACTGGCCTTCAGAAAACCCCTATCTTCCTATCTTGTTGTAGAGATACTGACACTGAAGATTTTTCTATTAGGTTTAATGAGATTATCTAGGTAAAAGCAGTTTGAAAATCAGTAATTGTTATTCAATTTCTATAGCTTTGGGGTCATTGTGCTTCCTCCATAGTTAAACTTTTCTTGCTCTGGAAACTGACCCTTCCTAGCTATTGAATTGATACACGTTTCTTTAAGAGCTCACCTTGGTCCATCTATACATTCATCTCAACTTGAGTTCCGCAGGAGCATCCCCAAGCCCTGTTGGGGTCTCATAGCACTCCCGAGAAAAATAAACATGCCCATGTCCATAAATAAACATAGCTGTCCTCCTTGGGTTTTTCCTAGGAATCGCTGCACACAAGTTCCCTTTTCTGCACCTCAGTCTGTCGGGAGCAGTGCTGTATTTATTTATTTATTTTGTTCATCCACTCTCCTTTGAGGCGGTTTTCCCTCTCCTCATCTTTTGGAGCTGTCACCCTTTGTAGATCATTCTTATTAAGCATTAACTTGGTGAATGGATGAACGTCACTTGGGAGCAGCTCTGGAATATTGCAAAACGTAAAGCCGTCAGTGCAAACATCTGCAAAACTTGGCATTCCACTGTGGTTTCAATGAGCTCAGGGCCAAGTCCTTGACAGGCCTTGAGGTCCATAGAGAGCACTGCACAGGGAAGATTTATTTGGGGAAAGGGCGAGAAACGTTACTTTGCACTTCAGGTACTAGGCGGAGGCGGTCAGCATTCGCAAGCCGTGAGTCACTGTCTAATCTCAGCCTTCACGTGTGTTGCATAAACTGCCGCCCTCACCCCCATTCCAACAAGTCCTTGGGGTGGCTTTGAAAGAAGCTTGAAACTCAGGACTATTTCTTGAGGTACTTGAGGAGCAGGTGCTGTCTTTGTCCAGCCCCCCTAAATCTCTGGGTTCCAGAGCCTGTTTGGGTTCCAGCTTGGGCACCTCTTCTGAGGCACCCAACCTGCCTCCCCAGTCAGCAGCAACCGTGGCCTCGGGACACACTGCCTGACCCCCTGACAAACAGTGACATTTAAGCACGTGAGATGACTGGGTCTCCTTCTGGAGTCCCCAGTGTTGCACTTGGGTACTCACTTGTTTCCGGAGAGTGGATTTTGCCCTAGCTGCTTTGCATCCTCGTTTAGTGCAGGGAGAGAGAAGAGGCCCCTTTCCTAGGGCCACTGACTCTTACTACTTCCAGGGCTTGGGACTCAAAGTGATGCTGTTTCTGTTCCATGAAGGGGATGCTAGTGTTTGGATTTTTCTTCTTTCCCTGGCCTGTTAAGGGCAGTGTTTCATGCTTCTAAGATAATTTTCCTGTCAAGGTTGAACTTTGAGATCTTAGATCATCTTTTATGATCATTGATAAAACAATACCTACAGTTTCAGAGTATGTACTTCAGAGCTGAGGAAAGTTTTCTGTATCTTATAAAATCTCATGTGGATCGAATGGCTAATATTTAGCCATCGTGGCAGAGCTATGTGATGCTGTTCATGGGCCCTAAGCACTTTGGCTTTCATGGGCTCCTTCCTCCATTAAATAAACAAATAAACAAACAAAGAGCATATTATATTTTATGACTGTGTTTACATAAGGCAAATATAAACCAGGCTGAATGCATTATTATTATTATTTCTGTATTATATTCATTGGCCCCTAAAACATCGTGGGTCCCAGGCGCCCTGCCTGCTGTGCCTAGTAGATAAATCAGCCCCGCCTCGAGGCTGCTTGAAATTGCCCATGGTCTTGGATCTTTGCAGCCTAGCCTGGAGCCCAGAGGTTCTCAACACCTGCCCTGTGCTGGTGAGCTGGTTTTAGTTGTTTCTCTGTTCCTCTCTCCTTCCTCCCCACACACAAATTAGAAATTTCCCTAAGGCTAGGATCACGTCTTATTTATCTCACTCCTACACCTTCTTTAGATATTAAATGAAAGTTTGTGGAATTAAATTAAAGTTCGAAGATTAAATTTCACAGCCACATCCATGAAGGTTTGGGAAGCCAGTCAATTAATGACACTAACTTGCGGGCCATGCATGCATGGCACTATGAGATCACCCAAAGGACAGGGGGTGGTGCCAGTTCCCTCCATAGCTCACAACCAAATGGTGGAAACACACAAGGGGAAAAATGTCTTCTGGTCAATCCATGGACTTGGAGCCATTCAGCCTGACCTTGACCTCCAGCTCCAAGGCCTTGGACAAGTTCCTCAATCTCTGTTGAAGATTTTTTTCACTTGTGAATTGGGGTGATAATAATAATAGCCACTTTAGTAAAAATAGAAAGCATGTGAAGATATTAAGCCATCAGCTGGGACATAAGGAATGTTCAAGATGCTAGCTGTTCTTCATAGAGGTAGTCTTGTCCCAGATCAGTTTGCACTGTCACCTACATCTTAATGGCTCCACTTCTACCTCCAGAAATTTCTGCAATCAACTCAAATAGTGCATGTTCAAAATCGAACTCCTTTTCTCACATTGAGACAAGTGTGGTGTGTCCTTTTCTTCCATACTGTAAGCTCTTTGAGGGCAGAGGCAGTGTCTCTTATCTTTGCTCTCCCAGCGCCTACTAAATGCCATGTTTGGGGGCTGTGAAATAGTTACACAGCGAGGCTCCCAAGTGACCGTAGCCCGCAGGATGTTTAGTGGTTAATTTACCCAGAGAAGTGCAGTGGCATTTGGGCTCATGGGGGAATCTGTTTAACTCAAATTTCTATGGATAAAGTTTTTTCCACCAAACTGTACCCTACTCACCCCTTAGCTGCCTCAGGGCAGGGCTGAGATTTACCATTACAGAGAAAGGCACAGGGCTGGGCCAGCAGATGTAAATCTAGAAGGAAACTTTTGCAGCCGGTATTGGAGCCACCCAGAGCCTTTGTAAACCAGTAGATGCAAGACTGCTCTTAAAGTGAACTTGGAACTTATGCAGGGATAAAAACTAAAAAACATCTTGATGTGGTAGAATAACATTTTTGAGATTTTAAGGGAGATATTAACTGATTTTTAAAATCTTTCTCCTGGTGTCCCTCCTTCTCTTCTCTCCTCTGCATTGCCTCAGGCCAGGACACACAGCTGCAAAAATGTAGAAGGCAGAGGGGGAGCTGCCCCCCACGTTGGTTTCCCAAAGCCTAGACCCATTAAGGGCACTGTTAGGTGCCTCCAAGGCAAACAGGAAGGGACAGGAGTTCCTCTCAGGGAAAAACCTCAAGAATGGAAAAGGATGTCCTTCTCTGATATCTAAGAGAAAAAAACTGTCCTTCAGGACTGAGAACGGGATCCTAGGTGGCTGCCTGAGAAGGGGCCCTCATCACTATCCTGGACAGAGTCTTGAGAAGTCAAGACCCCAGAGAGAGATTGCAGGTGGAGCCGAGTCCCAGGGAGCAGCAGGAAGAACTCAATTCTGCATCTAGGTTAGGGAGGAGAGCACCTCACCCCTGAGGGGCTGTGTGGACAGGCTCAGCAGACACCTCAAAATTCCTATTTCCTATACCATTGGTTTGTGGATGAGACTCATCCTGGCTACAATGGCAGGGACCCAGGTCAAAGATGTTAGCCCCAGCAGAGACAACTCCCCCAGGCCCAGAGAGGACAAAGTATCTCCACTGATGACAGAAGAGTCCTTTGGATCACACTGGCTGAGGCTCTTTGTGAGGAAGAATGAGAACTTGCAAAAACTCCTATAGCCAATGACACATACGTACTTCTCATTCCAAACTGTGGGTCAGTTATCTCAAGCAAATCCTTTTGGCAGCTCAAAAGAGACTGAAGTTAAACAAAGAAGCCCTCGGAGGAGGATGCTTTGTTTATAACAGCCAGTACTGGGTGGCTTCTACCTGACTATCGGAGTCAAGATTTTGGTGCCCAGGGTGGGCACAACTGGGTGAGCAGCCTCTCTATGTGGTAAAGAATGCTGCCCCAGCCTGGCTTATATCTGATTCATTTTGTTGCCTGGTACATAGCAGGTGCTCAATAAATGTTGAATGACTAAATGAGTGAATGAACCTTCCTTGGTTGCCCCGGGCCAATGAAGTCTGAGCTTCTCTGCATTCCCTGGGCACTCCAGGGGAGTAGAATTGCTCCTTGACAACCAGCACCTCAGGTACCCAAGCTGCTGTTGATGGTTCTGGCCAGTACTATTCAGATGGCACAGAGGACTGGCCAGATGACATCTTCCAGGGCTGAGTCAGAGAGTGCCCTAATTTGGAAGCCTTTCTGACACACCCCCAGGTGTGTGGGCCCCATCACCCCCAGCCCTTGCCCAAACATCCTGTTTTATAGAGGTCTGTTTACTTGACTCTCTTTCCTCGCTGGTCTGTGAATTATTAGAGCACAGCAAGTATATTCCCAGCACAATGCCTGGAACATGATAGGTGCTAAATGTTTGATGAATTAAATGGTCATGTGCTAAAATCATACCAGATGAGCCTGGCCAGTCAAGGCCGGGTAATAGCTGTGCAGAATAAACGCCTCATCAAGTGGCAGTAGGTTGGTAATCTCTCATCTGGGCTACTTTTTTACAAGGTGTTTACATTTTTAAAAACCTTTATTTCTGAAGTCTTTGAATTTCCAGTAGGAAACATCTATGTCAAGCAGGCCAACCTGGCGGGGACTCTCAGGTGCTCAGCCCAGAGCAGCAGGCTGAACGCGCAGGAGTGGTAGAATCCTTCACTCCACCATGCACTAGAGTGCATCAAGTGGCATGGAGAGAAGAGAGGAGTCTCTGATTATCCTCAAGGGATGCCTGAAGCTAAGAGAAGAATCACAGCAAACAAAATGGAGGCTGGTAGATGCTGCAGGCTGAGTTAGCTGCTTCTTCAAGTTCACTGGGGGGCGGGGGAGCGGCTGGAAGAGGGATCTTGGTCTTCTGGTCCAGTCCCTGGGGAGTGGGATGATGCACGGCTGCCCCCTGGTGGTCGATCCAACAAACTGCAAGGCTCTGAAAGCAGGGTGGTCTCCGGCTGCGGAGTGGCTTGTCCACCCGGAGGAGCAGCACCACCTGTTAGGGAAAGAAAAGAATCAATCAGGGGCAGAAGAGCTGGAGAGCCTTAATTAAGTGCCTGACATTATGGGATGTCTTCTTAGCGAGTCTATGCTCAGTTAGTCTATGTGGATTGATTTTGTGATTACATCTTGAAGTTCTGCCGCCAGGAGCCTTGATAAAATCTTTACATCTACATTAATCAGGGAAACCAGGTGAGCACCTCAGAGTACTTGCCAGATGTGTCCAGCAGATGAAGGCCTCCACTGAGGAGATCAGGGTCCTCAGGGTCGACACGAATTGTCGGGTTCAGTAGCCAAAAAGGACTGAGCAGTGGGAATGAGGGTAGGAGACCAGGAGTGGGGCTGGCGTGGACATGTCTGAAGACCTTGCTGAGCAACCCGCAAAGCCAGGTGCCGTGGAAGGGCTTTCAGCAGCAGGAAGACCCTCGTGCGAGGGTGGGGAGATGGCATCCACACTCAGGCCGCTGCCAGTGGTGGCTGAATGATCACCAGGACTCTCCCAAGGAAGCAGAAATTATTTCACAGATCAGGACTTATCCTAAGGGGAAACTAAAGTTCTTTTCATCCCTACACACATACGAATCATCCTATGAGTGATACATCTTCTAAAAATGTATGCACGAGGTTGTGTGTTAACTTAATGTGATATATTCAACCAAAGGGATTTTAGAAAGCAAAGCATTGACTACTTCATAGGTGGACAAGACATGTAGACAGATGATTTGTCTTATCATAAAACACATGGATTGAAAATTAATAATGAGAGCCTCGCACAGTGGCTTATAGTCCAGCCACTCAGGAGGCTAAGGCAGGAGGATCACTTGAGCCCAGGAGTTCAAGACCAACATAGTGAGACCCCATTTCCAAAAATAATAATAATAATAATTTCATTTTTCAAGAATCTGGAGAATCAAACACAATCCAGATCCGAAATGATAATGTATAAGAGTTTGAACTGTTTCATCACAAAATTATAGCTTATACATCTGCAGTCCTTTCATTTGTGCATATAGGAGTTACCAAAATGGTTGTTTAAATATTGTGGCTGTTTCTTTCTGCAAAGGCATACCCTAGGTAACCAAATCAAAGTTTTAAAAACTTGAGCTAAATGTGTTCCACTTATAGTAATCACACACCCATGTAATGGATGACTACACTGAGGCTTTTAGGATCTTGCTATATGTTTCCTGCTAAAACTGAAATGGGGAAAGAACAAAGGAAACCTGGTCTCCCTCTGTCCTTTCACGTTGAGGATGCACATTTCACCGTGTGTATGTTTCTCCGGTGCCCCCTGAATTCACGGCTACAGCAGCCATACTTTCTTCCGGCTTCTTGGAAAAGACAGGCCTCGAGAAGTGATTTCTGAGAAAAGCAATGCCCCTCAGTGAAAAACTGGTCATAAAACATAAAAGAAGAGCTCTCCTCCTCTCGCCAACAGTAATGTGTCTTCTACTGTATCCTGCCTCCTAAAGGCTTCAAACAGCGAAAGAGCCGAATTTGAAACATTTGCCGCATTAAGGCAAAATTGAGCTTAGCCAGGATCTTTATGGGTCTTATAAATATTTATACTTAATAACATCTGGGCCTGAGCTTTAGTTTCGAAGCTCATGTTTGCTGAACGAGCCTAGGTTTTTGTTTTTTTTTTTCCAAATGAGAAATGAGCTTGGGGAAGATACCTTTCGTTTGGTGTTTTAGTTTTCATATTCGTTCCTCTTAGCATATCTCACAAAAGCCAAGCTAGAGTCTGTTTGATTTATTCATTTTATTACTAGTCAAGGGGCACAAGGTGAAACAGGATGGGGAAAAAGGGCGAAAAGAAGGTGGGAGCTCTCTTAGGACCAGATTAAGCAGCTGAGGGTTGCACAATTATCTGCAAACATCAGGCCCCCAAATCCACTTTTGCCTGAATTCTGTGATTAGCAGTCCCAAAGGTCCTGAATTTCCTCTAAATAATTGCATAATGTTCTCACTTTGTTTTAGTTAAGAAGACTTAGTCATGAGAATCAAACAAATGTTGTTGCTCTCTTCAAGTTTTCCAAAACCTTCTCAAGGATTGATTTATTATTTTTGGATAGATCAAAATCAGCTAAGTTTGCATAGCCAGGGAGCAATTACATCTTTTGAACTCAAAGGACAAAAATGTGTGAATGCAAATGAAGTCAATCCTCAATTCTCTGGACTGGGAGAAGAGAAGGCGATTCAAAAAATCACTGGTATTTGGCTTGGAAATGGGTTTGTGCTTTTAATCAAATCCAATACTTTAAAATTTTGTGGCCATTCCCTTCCAGCAAGGCAAGGAAGCTTGCTTTGAAGACTGACTTAGAAGGAGCTGGGAAGATATTTTTCTTCCCTTCTCTTCTCTTGTTTATGCCTCAATAAAACCGGAGGGGAAGACAAGACTTCCTTGCTGGCTCTCAAAGGTTTTAGGAAAAACTCCACTGCACTTTTAAACATCTCTGGAGCAAAAATGGCAGGAAAATCTATGTTGCAAGGGGCTCTCCAGCAATGGCAAATGCTGTAGAAAAAGCAAGTGAAAACTAGAAGAGAGCTATGTGTCAGTAAAGCAAGGAATTAAAATGTTAGTGTTTCTTGCAGAAAGAGGGAGCTGTCAACTTAGAAAATAATTAAATGGTAAGTGCTGTCAAAGAATTTGAAAGATTTGCCTGAGGTAAACCAAAATGCAGATAATGGATCCAGGCACTCACACAACAGATACACATGGATAGATACAAGGAAGGATATTTTGACATAGAGAAGGGAAGTGACTTGCGCAAGGTCGCTTGGGAATTAAGTTCCCCAGGTTGTAATCCCTATAACTGTAGTTCTCTGGCCACCAGTATGTATATTTCATTGCTTTGTATTAGTTGCACATTTATCTTGTTTTCCGTTCATAAGTGCAAGTACCATGTGAACAATTTCACTCTTAGAGCTGGACTTTTCTGACTCCAAGCTCCCTCTGGATGTAAACATCTCCTTTGAAAGCAGAGATAAGCCTCTACTATATTATTAGAAGCAAAGGGTTCAAGAAAGTGATTTTTTTCCCACCCTCAGATCATTACCCAAAATGTGATGCAAAGAGAGGGTGAAACAGAAGATAAATGTCCTGCTCCCCGACTTGGAAGTTGGTTTTGGTCCAAAGGTAGAAGTCTTCAGAATGAGATAGCAGGTAGAATTACACCTCGTTTTCCTAACGATACAGGCACTATAATAACCTTGGAAAAGTAATCCTCAACATGATACCCATAGGAATATTTTTAATAAGTAATTTGAAATCATATAACATTCCTGCTGTGGTGCAGCGCAAGGGAACCGTGAGCAGATTAGATTTATTTTCTCGTGTTTTTCTAAATGAGGCGGAGAGGCAGGAAGAGGGGCATCGCCTACTTAATACTAATACTCTGACATTGTGTGACTATGTTCTTAGGCCCAGATCCAAGTGGTCCTCCGGCTGAGAGAAACCAAAGCTGAAAGCTGAGAACCATCAATCTCCGAAGCTGAGCTTTTTCAGATGCTTTCTGAAAATTGAGTATGCACACGATGTCCAGTGCATCCTGTGATTTCTAAAGCCTGGGGACTCGGGGAATGTGCTGATGAAAAGAAATCCCAGGAGGAATCCACAAAACCTAGACTTTGAAACAGAGACTCGAATTTCAGGAGTAAAACAAATGATTGTGTTTAGCATAGTCAGAAGAAAGCAAATGCTACTTTAATTTGTCAAGTTTCACAAAAAATTCTTTATGCAAGAAAGAGAAAGGGACATAAAAGATTTCCCACCAAGAATTTTAACTATAACGAAAATAATATTTGTAAAATATTAGTACAAAGGATCTGGTTGAGGAAAGAGTTGCCTTAATATTTTTCACTAAATGGAATAGAAACCCCCTTTAAATCTTGAGTGTTCTATTGAACATATTCCAACAGAGTGTGTTAGAATGATAGCTACCAGTTATTGGGCACTCACTAAATGTCAGACACTAAATTATTTCACAAGCATTATCTTGGTTAATCCTAATGACAATTCTGTGAGGCAGGAGTTATTATTCCCATTTTCTGAACAGGAAAACTGAGGTTCAGAGGGATAATTACTGGCCCCAAGATAATGCAGTTGGTCTGTGGAGTAGCCAGGATTCGAACCCAGACCTCAGATTCTATCAGTAGGCTGCCCTCCAGCGCCCTTCCCCGCCAAAAGAAAAGAGGCTAATTGTGGGACCAGCACTTAACTCAGGCCCAGGGGAAAGCTTGGGCCCTCCTAAAAAATCCAAGGTGACCAGCCACCTGGGAGCTTCGTTATAGATTAATGAACAGCAGTACTCCGTAGGTTTTTACCAAAACAAGTATTTCAAGCGTATCGTCAGAATCTGATGAGAAGAAATGACAAGGCATGTGGTCATTCTGAATACTGCCCAAAACATGAACCAGAAAAAGGCACGGAAGAAATGTTCACACTGGATTGAACTTGGGCCGAGAAAGCAACAGAAGAGAGGTCTGTAATTCAGAGCAACTAGTTCACTCTGGGAGAGCGAAGGGGAGTGTTTCTGGGAGAGCGAAGGGAAGTGTTTCTGCCAAAGCATTGGTGCCAAGACCAATATTATCTTGTATTAAAAAATAATTGAAGCTGATTCAAGGATTTGCAGATCCAAATTCACCATGACCAGGAGAAGAACAGGGGGAGGGGCGAGCAGTGGAGGATAGCAACCAATTTCCAGTAGCCTGGGGAAGGAGGAGTAGAGAAGCAAATGAAATTCAATATTCCAGAAGGTAAAGCCCTGTGCTTGGAAAGAACAAAAGAAAACACGCCTAATGGAGTAGAATAATAAAGCGAAGGCTCTGCATTCATAAGGTATTGGGTCCTTCAAAGACCTTTGCTAATAGTACTGGGGAATCCATTGCCTTACACCTGTGGGGCATTATTATTTGCAAGCTACTCTCTGCAGTGAACCTGGCCATTGACAATGGTAAGAAAGTACCAACACCGTGGTGATTGCATTCTAGTCTTGAAGGGATTAGGATCCAAAGGCACCTGGGAAGAGAACAACGCAGCAGCCGTGGCTCAGGGCCCACTGCCTGGGTGCTCTTTTAGCCAGTGGGTGGGGAATTTTCAGGGTGGTCTCCTAAAAGGTGAGGTCACACGTTTCCTTCTCTCCTCACTCACTCTTTGCAGAACAGCTAAAGTTCTTCAAAGAACTCTCTGTCGGCCAACCACACAGTTAAGGTTAACAGAGTCAGATATTTGGGTATGGCTAACGGAGAGTTGTATATTTTTTTATAGCTGACCAGTTTTCAGAGAATATGCTAAAGCAATGATCTGTAACCATTTTGGCTTACATACCCTCTCATCTAATTTTGAAAAACTTTGTACCCCCACCCATATTTTGCACTTGACATCTAAGTTTTTTCATCGTAAGTATATGTAATTGCAAAGGATGTATTATAATTTCTGGCATATTGTAAAACTCTACAATTCAAATATAACTGTTACTAACTCTTTTAAATGTGTCCAACTGAATGATTTAATACCCACCATCACCCATTTTAAAAATACAAGCACAAACTCTTCTTTAATAGAAGGAAATCTTATATTGTTCCCTTTTCTCCTGGACATTGTACTTCCATTCTAGTTCTCTTTAAAGTTCATCTTAATGTGTTCTATTTTCGTGCTTGTCTTTTATGACTACTCCAATATATGTTTCTGTGATAAATATATGTATGTGTATACATCTGCACATTTTTAAGTTATAGGTTTAAAATTTTTCTTCTGGATTGAGGCATTATTATAATAATTAATAAACAATTGGATATCATAATATAAAGGTTTTACAAATTTTGAAAAATAATTATAAACATAAAACTAAAATTGTTGCTGAACATATGTCTTCATGAGATAGAAGAGGGTTTAATGGTGTTTTGAATTGTTCCTTTGTTTGGTGCTGTGGAGATTTTTACACCTGGAACGATGCGTATAATAAGTTTTTGTTGTTTGTTTTTGTTTTTTATCAAATAGAATAAGGAAAATTTTGGCAGGGGAGGTGGAACAGGAAAAAAACAAAAGCTTGTTCTTAGGCCAATCGATTTTTTGGAAGAGAGAACTCATTGAAATTGAAGAGTTAGAAACTGATTTTCTTAAAATCATTCAAATGCAGGTACCAGATGGAAAAACTTAGCATAGAGGTTGGGGACCTGTGCTTCAGGGTGAAGCCGACTGCCCTAAACTGCACTGTGTGGACTGTCATTTCCTTTTTCTCTGGGGAGTCGGGGAAGCCATCCAGAATCTCACAGTACGAGGTGAGCCTGGAGATGTCAGACAGGCTCGTGCACACTTGATCTTTGCCTCTTGCTAACTGTGTAACTTTATCAAGTTAAAAACTTGGCTAACACTCAGCTGCCTCTTCTTGAAAATGGTTCTACCACAGAGCTGCTAAAAGGATTAAATGACTAATATGGTTAAGCTTGGATGTTGAAAGTGGATACTCCATGTGTATTACTTTCCTTTCCTACTGTAGAAATATTCTGATTATTTGGATTTAGCTACATGGACATTTAGTATATTCTCTACAACTCTTAGGAGAAAAGCACCTGAAAATGGTCATCTACCATTATTATTCACAGGTGGTACCAGCATGAAAGAGAATAGTCCACTTGGTGGGTCTTCATCCTTCTCTCCTGCTACCTTAGACACTTTAGGGGAGCTCAGCCCCTTCTCTCCGGGGTTTGCCTTCTTCTCTTCCTCCTCCCTTCTTTGTTCTTGTGAATAGAAATCCCACCCATGGTTGCAGAGGGTGGAGGATGTTGGGTATATTGAGGCATGGTATTGTTAAACTTGAAGTGTTGTCTTCATGGCAACCCAACCACTATTTGGGTTAGCATACAAAAGCTACATATATACATAGGTACTGTACACAAAACTATTTGGGTCTCTAGTTCAAGTCCAGAAAGGCATTTGGGGCCCTTCACCCTGTCCCCATTTGAGGGGGCAGAGGAACTCCTTCAAAGCTGAGAGGAAACCTGGCAAATATAACTTAAGACCATGAGCTGTGGAGTCAGACAGATGTAGGTTCAAATCCAAGTTCTGCAACTTACTACTTGGGAAACTTCTATAGGTCATTTCACCCCTCTAAGTCCAGATTAACTTATCCACAACATGTGATCAATAGTGCTGTTTTCTTCATAAGGTGTTTGTAAAATTTAATGAAATGATGCACATAAAATACTAGCACAGTGGCTGGCATAAGTAAGTACTGGAAGTTCTGGCCAGGAAAACTAGGCAATAAAATGAAATAATAGGCACCTAGAATGGAAAGGAAGAAGTTAAACTATCTATGTTTGTAGGACAGAACATTTGATCACCTTAGAACATTCCCATGATTTATACTGGTTAACCTCACCTCTGAAGTAACAATTCTTTCAGATAAATTCTGTAGTGGAATTGGCAGAACAATGTTTAAACACGAACTATCTGTCCTTTTTTTCTTTTTAAAAATTTTTTCATGTAAGCAATTCAAGTAGGCAAATCACTTTGTCCTCAATTTTTATCACCTGGGATAAAAGCGGGCCAGGCAGAATTTATGAAGTGACACTAGGTGCCCATCCCACCCACAGGACACAGGAGGGAAGTCTGGATGGTTTGCTGACTTCTTGCTGGGTTTGGTCCCAGGGCTCTTAATGGGGAAGTGGCCCTTTAGTGAGGTGAGGATCCTTTCTGTCCCCTGGAGCTTCCTGAGGTTGAGGATTTGGGAGCTCAAGGCAGCAGGTGCTCAGAAAATGTCCCATAGTCAGAGTTCTGTCAGGTGCACCACATACCCCATTGGGATGTCTTTCTCAACCACCCTCCACTGTCTTGTCCCAGGAAAAGTGCTGGGACGTGACACCCCTGAGGGCAGGGACTTTTTGTTGTTCACCACTGTAATCCCTAGTGCTTAGAACAGCGATGTCCAATAGAAATATAATTTGAGTCATGTGTTTAATTTAAATTTTTCTGATAGCTACACTAAATAGGTGAAAAGAAACTGGTGAAATTGATTTTAATTTATATAAGCAAGTACACCCAAACTATTATCCTTTAACTCAGTATATCCAAAATATTATATCAACATGTAATCCATATAAAAATTATTAATGAGATATTTAACTTTTTGCACTAAATCTTGGGAATGCAGTGTGTACTTCACACACCACACCTCAGTTCAGACTATAGCCACATTTCAAGTGCCCAGGAGCTGCAGGTGGGGAGTGGCTACAGGATGGGAGCCACCCAGGCCTGGAACAATTGCCAGCACCTGGCAAGCATCCTATACATATTTACTACTGTACAATTTAATCAGAGCCTCCACGTTTCCTAGGGATGCTCTAACAAATTACCAGACATCTGATAGCTTAAACCACAGAAATTTATTCTCCCACAGTTCTGAAGGCTGGAAGTCAGAGATCAAGGTGTTGGCAGGGTTGGTTTCTCTGGGAGGTTCCGAGAGAGGATAGACTCCACGCCCTTCTCCCAGCTCCTGGTTGCTGCAGGCAATCCTTGGTGTTCCTTGTTGTATAGATGCATCACTCCAAGCTCTGCCTCTGCCTCCACATGGACTTCCTCCCTATATGTCTCTGTCTTCCTTTCTATCTCTTGTAAGAACATGCATATTGGATTTAGAGTCCACCCTAATCTAGTATGATCTTACCTTGATCCTTACCTTGATGATATCTGCAAACAGCCTTATTCCAAATAAGGTCATAGTCTTAGTTTCCAGGTGGGCATAAGTTTGGGGCGGGCACACTATTCAATCTACTACAGGATCCAAGGCACTTGTATTTTTAAATACTCCCAGCTGATTCTCTACGCAGAGTGGGCTAAGGAAATTACCACATTATCTTATTGAATTCTCAACAGCCTTGCAAAGTGGGATCATGATCTCACTTTTACTGATGAGGAATTGGAAGCTGGGAATTTAAGTTCTTACAGCTGGTAAGTAGCAGAGCTTGGACTTGAACCCTGGTCTATGGGACCGCAGAGTCTACCAGGAGTGGGGAAACTGGCCTTCTGGATCCTTGAGTGCGGCCTTTTGACTGAATCCAAATTTTACAGAACAAGTCTTTTTAATGAAGGGATTAAGACTCTATACTCTTATAACCTGCTTTCAACCCTATCTCACACCTTCAGGGTCTGTGAATTCTTACTAGCTGCCCCACATGAAAGTCCTTTGTAAGAATGTTTCCTGTTCAGTATTTCTAGTCGTTGAGTCAGTGGTTTGACATCATTGTGCATTTTTCACATGTGATCAGAATGATCTAGTCTGTATAAGAACTGTCTTTGCCATTGTGGAAAGATGTTAGCATTGTTATAAAAGGTTAAGAAAGGAATTTGTTTTCTTTTTGTTTTAATGCTGAGGAGACTGAGGGAAGGAGAGACTGGGTTTAGGAATGCATTTGGCATCCCACGCTTTGAAAATCATCATCAGATCTGGGAGCAAAACTCACAGTGTGTATCCAGCAGTGCAGACAGCTCCTGGGAAGGGTCTTGGAAAGAAACTTTTGTGAAACTGATCCAATATTTTGAGGAAGGGACCCAGGATTATTCCACTGAAAGGAGCATTCATTGTTATGAAGGAGTGGTCCTTCACTCCAGAGTGTGTGTTTAATATTTAATAGAAACTCACAACTAAGAAAGCAATTCCAGATAGTTCTGCTTGTGGGAGAGTGACCTGGCAAACAGTACTCAGCTAGGAGATGGGCACACTCTGTGTTTCTTTTTTCACGTACATGTGAAAGTGAAACAGCGCTCTTCATTTCTTCCTGTTATTTCTTACTAAATTTTTATTAAAGTAGAACCACTCAAGCTTCCCCTATAACGGTACTGGGAGTCCCTCACCCACTGCAGTGGTGAGGACAAGATGGACAAGCCCATGTCAGCTCAGGGCAGTCTTTTGGCAAACTGGAAGCCTGCCACCAGCCATCTGCCAAATGGTTTTGGCTGAGGGCAATGGCCCCTCCTGGTGCTGGCTAGGGGTCCCAGGTGTCACTGGCTTAGAGGAACAGATTCCAGCTGTGCAGAAGTCCCCTCGCTCAAATCAGCAGCCCCATGTGGCAGGACCCGTAAGGTCTGTCATATTGTGACGTTTCCGTGCTTGGGCTTGGTGTCTGAAGGATCAGCATTTGGCTTCCAATTTGGTGGGAGGGACCTTGAGAAGACATTGGTTCTGTTCCTCCACCATGTCGGGACAAAAGGTCGTGTGTCCCCTTAACACGTGTGTGCTGACTTGCTACTGGTAAAAAAACAAAAACAGAAGCAAAAGCAAAAAACCCTGAACTCCAAATTTAAACAAAGCATGGTTTCTCAAGCTCCTGCTTAGGTAAACAAACTACAAGACTGTAGCTATAGTGAGAAAATATCCATTTTGTGGTATAAAATGTGGATGCCTCTCTAATTTTTAAAAGAGCCTGTGTTCTGAGCTACTAAGCTCTGCATGGTCTGTGTTATGGACTGAAGGTTTGTGTCTATATACATCCGCAAAAGTGTATGTTGAAGCCCTAACCCTCAGTGTGACTGTATCTGGAGATGGGGCTGCTAAGGAAGTAATTAAGTTTGAATTTAAATGAGGTCAAAGGGTAGGGCCCTGATCCAATAGGATTCATGTTCCCTCTCCTCCCCCAGCACACAAGCACTGAGGAAAGGCCATATGAGCCCATAGCAAGAAGACAGCTGTCCAGAGGGAAATCCTCTGCCCCAGTGGTAGAAACCTGAGTTCCAGCTAGCCCACCACTGGCTGACAAAAAGCAGCCGGGGGCCTGGAATAAATTCATAAGACAGTCAGGCCACAAATACTGCAGTCCTTGGGCAATTCCTGTGGCTGTGCTAGCTCAGAGCCAGGGGACTTCAGGTGCATGTGACCCAGTGAGACACCAGCAGCAGCCGCCGAGCCGGTGCCTATGTCAATCCTTCCCCAAATCCAGGCAGCATGGCTCAGGGAGAGTCTTCTTCCACTTGGGGAAAGGAAAGGGAAGAGTTCAGAGGACTTTGTTTTGCAACTTAGGTACTAGCTCAGCTACAGTAAAATAAAGTACCAAGCAGACTCGTGAAGTCCCTGATTCCAGGCCTTAGTTCCTGGATGGCATTTCTGGACCTACCCTTGGCTAGAAGGAAACCCCAGTCCTGGCAGGATTCACACATGCTGACTACAGAGCCCTTAGGCTTTGAATAAACATCAGAGGTAGCCAGGTAGCAGTCAGCACAGGCTTTGGGTGATACTGGTCTGGCTTCACTTGTGACCTGGAGCAGTCCTACTTGTGGTGACCACAAGGGAGTGCCCATGTCACTCCTCCCCCAACTCTAACAGCCCAGCACAGAGAGTGAAGGAAGAGAGTGAGAGACTTTGGTGATACAGGGAATTATCCTGTATCTTACCCAAGTCCACCAAAGTGGTACTACCACCAGGAGTCTGCAAGAGTCACAGCATTAATGGGCTTGGGGTGCCACCAGTGCTAATGCAGCTGTAATGACCAAAGACTTAGATCACAACACTCAATGCCCTTTGAATATCTGGAAAGTCTTCTCAAGAAGGATGGGTTCAAACAAGCCCAGACTGTGAAGACTGGAGTAAATACCTAACTCTTCAATGCCCAGACATCAATAAACATCCACAAGCATTAAGAACACCCAGGAAAACATGACCTCATCAGACAAACTGAATAAGGCACCAGTGACCAATCCTGGAGTGATGGAGATAGGTGACCTTTCAGACAAAGAATTCAAACTAGCTGTTCTGAGGAAGCTCAATGAACTTCAAGACAACACAGAGAAGGGAATCAGCAGCTATCAGAGAAATGTAACAAAGAGATTGAGATAATAAAAAAATTGAGCAGAAATTCTGGAGCCAAAAAATTCCATTGACAAACTGAAAAATGCATCAGAGTCTTTCAACAGCAGAATTGATCAAGCAGAAGAAAGAATTAGTGAGCTTGAAGCAGCCGATTTTAAAATACACAGAACAGAAAAAAGAATAAAAAAGAATGGAGCACACCTACAAGGTCTAGAAAATAGCCTCAAAAGGGCAAATCTAAAAATTATTGGCCTTAAAGAGGAGGTAGAGAGAGAGATTAGGGTAGAAAGTTTATTCAAAGAAATAATAACAAAGAACTTTCCAAACCTAGAGAAAGATACCAATACTCAGATATAAGAAGTTCACAGAACACCAAGTGGATTTAACCCAGACAAGAATACCTCAAGGTATTTAATAATCAAGCTCACAAATGTCACAAATAAAGAAAAGGTCCTAAGGGAAGCAAGAAAAAAAGAACAGAATAACATACAAAGGAGCTCCAATACATCTGGAAGCAGGCTTCTCAGTGGAAACCTTATGGGCCAGGGGAGAGTGGCATGACATATTCAAAGTGCTAAAGGAAAAAAACCTTAACCCTAAAACATTATATCCTGCAAAATATCCTTCAAACATGAAGGAGACATAAAGACTTTCCCAGACAAACAAAAGCTGAGGGATTTCATCAACGCCAGACCTGTCCTATAAGAAATGCCAAAAGGAGTTCTTCAATCTGAATGAAAAGGACATTAAAGAACAATAAAAAATCATCTGAAGGTATACAACTCACTGGTAACATTAAGTACACAAATACAGAATGCTATTGCTGTAATTGTGGTGTATAAACCACTTATACCTTGAGTAGGAAGACTAAGAGACAAACTTATCAAAAATAACTACAACAACTTTTTGAGAGATAAATAGTATAAAAAGATATAGATGGAAACAATAAAACATTAAAAAGTGGCAGGGGGATGGAGTTAAAGTGTAGAATTTCTGTTAGATTTCTCTTTGCTTGTTTCTTTGTTTGTAATCAGAGTTGTCACATGTCTAGAATAATTGGATGTAAAATGTGTTTTACAAGCCTCATGGTAACCTCAAATAAGAAAACCTACAACAGATACACAAAAAATAAAAACTAAGAAATTAAAACACACTGTCAGAGTAAATTACTCTTAACAAAGGAAGACAGAAAGGAAGGAAGGAAGAAAGAGAGGACCACAAAACAACCAGAAGTCAAATAACAACATGGTAGTAGTAAGTCCTTACCTATCAATTATAACATGGAATGTGAATGGAATAAACTCTCCAATCAAAAGACATAGAGCGGCTGAGTGTATAATAAAACAAGAGCTAACTATATGTTGTCTACAAGAAACACACTTTCCCTACAAAGACACACAAGGACTGAAAATAAAGGGATAGAAAAAGATATTCCATGCAAATGGAAACCAAAAAGAGCAGGAGTAGCTATACTTCTATCAGATGAAATAGATTTCAAGATAAAAACTGTCTAAAGGGATAAAGAAGGTCATTATATAATGATAAAGGGGACAATTCAGCAAGAGCATATAACAATTCTAAATATATATGCACCCAACACGGGAGCACCTAGATATATAAAGCAAATATTATCAGAGCTAAAGAGAGAGATAGACCCCAATACAATAATTGTTGGAGACCTTAACACGCTACCTTCAGCATTGGACAGATCATCTAGACAGAAAATTAACAAAGAAACATTGGACTTAATCTGCACTATAGACCAAATGGACCTAATAGATATTTACAGAACGTTACATCCAATAGCTGCAGGATACATATTCTTCTCATGGATCATTCTCAAGGATAGACCATATATTAGGCCACAACACATGTCTTAAAAAATGTAAAAAAAAAAAAAAGAAAGAAAAAAAAAAGAAATCATATCAAGTATTTTCTCTGAACACAATGGAATAAAACTAGAAATCAATAATAAGAATATTGGAAACTATACAAACACATGGAAATTAAACAATATGCTCCTGAATGAACAGTGGGTCAATGAAGAGATTAAGAAGGAAATTAAAAAATTTCTTAAAACAAATGAAAATGAAAACACAGCATATCAAACACATATGGGATACAGAAAAAGCAGTAATAAGAGGAAAATTTACAGCAATAAGTGCCTACCTCAAAAGAGAAGAAAAGTTTCAAATAGACAACCTAATGATGCATCTTAAAGAACTAGAAAAACAAGAGCAAACCAAATCCAAAATTAGTCAACGAAAAAAATAATAAATATCAGAGCAGAAATAAAATTGAAATTTCAAAAAAACAATACAAAAGATCAACAAAACAAAAACTTGGTTCTTTGAACAGATAAGTTAGCCAGACTAACTAAGAAAAAGAGAGAGAAGACCCAAATAAATAAAATCAGAGATGAAAAAGGAGATATTACCACTGGCACTGCAGAAATTCAAAGGATTGTTAGAGATTACTATGACAACTATATGCCAATAAATTGGAAAACCTAGAAGAAATGGATAAATTCCTAGACACATCCAACCTACCAAAATTGAACCAGGAAGAAATCCAAAACCAGAATAAACCAACAAGAAGTAATGTAATAGAAGCAGTAATAAAAAGTCTCCTATCAAAGAATAGCCCAGGCCGATGGCTTCACTGTTGAATTCTACCAAGCATTGAAAGAACTAATACCAATCCTACTTAAACTATTCCAAAAAATTGAGGAGGAGGGATTAACATAGATGCAAAAATTTTCAGCAAAATACTAGCAAACCATATTCAACAACACATTAAAAAGATTATGCATCATGATCAAGGGGGATTCATTCCAGGGATGCAAAGATACTTCAACATACACAAACCAATAAATGTGATACATCGTATCGACAGAATGAAGGACAAAAATCCTATGATCATTACAATTGATGTTGAAAAAGTATTCAATAAAATTCAACATTCTTTCATGATAAAAACTCTCAAAAAACTGGGTATAGAAGGAACATACCTCAACACAATTAAAGCCATATATGGTAGACCCACAGCTATTATCATAGTGAATGGGGAAAAACTAGAAACCTTTCCTCTAAGATCTGGAACAAGACAAGGATGCCCACTTTCACCACTGTTATTCAACATAGTACTGGAAGTTCTAGCTAGAACAATCAGACAAGAGAAAGAAATAAAGGGCATCCAAACTGGACAGGAAGAAGTAAAATTATCCTTGTTTGCTGATGATATAATCCTTTATCTAGAAAAACCTAAAGACTCCACCCAAAAACTATTAGAACTGATAAACAAATTCAGTAAAGTTGCAGGATACAAAATCAACATACAAAAACCAGTAGCATTTCTATATGCCAACAGCAAACAATCTGAAAAAGGAACCAAGAAAGGAAGCCCATTTACAATAGTTACAAATAAAATAAAATTCCTAGGAATAAACTTAACCAAAGAAGTGAAAGATCTCTACAACAAAAACTATAAAACATTAATGAAAGAAATTGAATAGGACACAAAAAAATGGAAAGATATTTCATGCTTATGAATTGGAAGAATCAATACTGTTAAAATGTCCATACTACCCAAAGCAATCTACAGAGTCAATGTAATCCCAGTCAAAATATCAGTGACATTCTTCACAGAAACAGAAAAGAAAAAATAATCCTAAAATTTATATGGAACCACAAAACACCCACAGTAGCTAAAGCCAACCTGAGCAAAGAAAACATAACTGGAAGAATCATATTATTTCACTTCAAATTATACTACAGATCTGTAGTAACCAAAACAGTATGGTACTGGCATAAAAACAGACACATAGACCAATGAAACAGAATAGAGAATCCAGAAATAAATCCACACATCTATGATGAATTTATCTCTGACAAAGGTGCCAAGAATATGCATGGGGAAAAGAACAGTCTCTTCAAAAATGGTGGAGGGAAAACTGGATATTCATATGCAGAAGAATGAAACTAGACCCTTATATCTCACCATATACAAAAATCAAATCAAAATGGATTAAAGACTTAAATCTAAGACCTGAAACTATGAAACTACCAAAAGAAAACATTGGGGAAACACTTTGGGACATTGGTCTGGGCAAGGATTTCTTGAGTAATACCCCTAAAGTGCAGGAAACCAAAGCAAAACTGGACAACTGGGATCATATCAAGCTAAAAAGCTTCTACACAGCAAAGGAGACAATCAATAAAGGGAAGAGACAATCCACAGAACAGGAGAAAATATTTGCAAACTACCCATCTGACAAGGGATTGATAACTGGAATATATAAGAGCTCCAACAACTCAATAGGAAAAAATCAAATAATCTGATAAAAAATGGAATAGACATTTCTCAAAAGAAGACATAGAAATGGCCAAGAAGTGTATGAAAAAATGCTCAATGTTGTTAGTCATCAGAGTAATGCAAATCAAAACCACAATGAGATTTTATCTCACCCCAGTTAAAAAGACTTTTATAAAATGACAGGCAATAACAAATGTTGGTAAGGATGTGGAGAAAAGGGAACACTCATCCATTGTTGGTGGGACTGTAAATTACTGCAAACACTATGTAGAACAGTATGGAGGTTCCTCAAAAAACTAAAAATAGAACTACCATATGACCCAATAATCCCATTGTTGGGTATATATCCAAAAGAAAGGAAATCAATATATCGAAAAGATATCTGCACTGCCATGTTTATTGCAGCACTATTCACAATAGCCAAGATATGGAATCAACCTAAGTGTCCATCAGCAGATGAATGGATAAAGAAATTGTGGTACATATACATAATGGAATATTATATAGCCATAAAAAATAATGAAACCCTGCCATTTGCAACAACATGAATGGAATTGCAGAACATTCTGTTAAGTGAAATAAGCCAAGCATAGAAAGACAAATCTCTTATATTCTCACTTACATGTGGGAGCTAAATACTAAAATAATTGCTATTAGGGACACCAAGAATAGAAAATGATGGTTACCAGAGGCTGGGAAGGGTAGCAGGGAGGAGAAGATAAATTGGGGATGGTTAATGGGTGCAAAAATTTAGTTAGATAGAATGAACAATATTTGATAGCACAACAAAATGACTATAGTCAACAATAAGTTATGGTATACTTTAAAATAACTAAAAGAGTGGAACTGATATGTTCCTAACACAAAAAAATGATAAGTGCTTTAGGTGATGAATACCCCAATTAACCTGATTTGATTAATACCCACTGTATGCTTATATCAAAACATCACATGTTCCCTATAAGTATATACAACTATTATGTACCCATAATAATTAAAAACAAAAAAATTTAAACAAATTTAAAAACTCTTTTTTTAAAAAAAGAAGATGGCTGTCTGCCACCCAAGGGGATAGCTCTCAACCTGCTTGCATCTTGATTTTAGGCTTCCCAACCTCTAGAACAGCAACAAAATAAATTCCTGTTGTTTAAGCCAGCTGATCTGTGGTATTTTGTTACAGCAATCCAAGGGGACAACTGCACTGTAAGAAGAAATTCCAGACAGACAGGGGAGCTCAGACTCTCCCCTAGTCCTGCATCCCTTACCTGTTCCAGCCTTGGTTTCCTCACCAGGGAAACAGCAACTTAATCACCCCGTTTGCAGGGCTGCTGATTATAATACGCAAACAAGTGAGACTCTCCCCCAGGTGGGACACTTTGGTGAGATCTTGCTGAGGGATTGTCCTGCCATCCTACTGCAATCTGGCATCCATGGGCCACTCTTCCTCTCTCCTCAATGGAGCTGCAGACAAAGGATTTTACTTTTAAGGGTGAGCTCTGCAAATGCAGACAGTCAACTCTTCTTTTTCAGGTTGCATGATTTTACTTCTCTCTGGATTCCTGTGTAAATTCGGAGTGTAAAATGTTCTCTTAGGTCCTTTCCAGATCTAGAGCCACTTTTCCTTCACAGCATGCCTTCTTTTTATTCATCTTGGTAAGAGACATCATTTTTTAAGGGGAAAAAACAACACACACACGAGAGTAGAATTTTCCTGAAATATCAAGGAAATACAGTGCATATGGGTGATGGGTGTGAATTTACATAACAGGATGAACATACTGTGCTGGGTATTAGGAGTATAAGGAAAATAAGATGGTACCTACTTTCAGGGGCTTTCAGGGGAATACCCTTGAAAATGTCCAAATAATTGGCCCTCAAAATTATTTTAAGCTTTTCAGAAAGAGAGGAAGAAAGAAAGCAAGCAAGCTAGCTAGCTGTGGTTTGTTCTCCAACCTTTCCTACCGCGTTTATAAAGCGTGCCTCAAGTTTTAAACCTCTGAGAAATAACAGCAAATGCTAAGTGTCTTTAACAGAACTCAGCACAGAGCCTGGCTCACATTCTAAGTACATTGTTCACTGGTATCAAGTTAATGTGCATTAACATATGAACTCCTTCAAGGCACAAGGTGAGGGTTCAACACAGCAAATAGCTCTTATAGTTACTAAACATCAGCAAAAGCTAGTTGTCATTTTGGAACTAGATAGGGGTGGTGGTTGTATAATATTGTGAATGTACTAAATGCCACTGAATTGTACTCTTTAAAGTGGTTAATTTTGGGTGATGTGAATGTCACCTCAATTTTAAAAGAAAAGTTAATTGCCATTTAGGCCAGACAAACGCTAAGATGCAGTTAAATACCCAAGATTCAAGGCCAAGAGTTACTACTAGAAAGAAGGAAATGACAAGGTTAAGATCCAAAACAACTTGTGTGCAGGAGGGCCTGGTGTCCAGCGAGATGAACATACATTCACAGTGGCAGTCTGCAAATAACAAGGAAATACAGTAGAGAGATTAAAATCATAGGCCTGAGAGGACCAAGAGCCCCATCCTTATCCACCCTGAGCCTGAATTTGACGGTGGCGCTCACAGAGATGCCCGATGTGGTGAAGCAGCTTTCATAACTATCTACCTCTCTGAGTTACCCTCTGGTTAACTTCTACCAGAGAATAGTGTATTCAACTCTGGCCTTATCACTGCTTTTGCCTAATCTGTAATAATGTTTTCTGCACCTGAAATGCCTGGCAGCGTGCAATGTAATACTGCTTTTATCATGATTCTCGTTACCATTTGCCCTTTGAAGGCCTTCAGAAAATGCCTTTACTTTTAAGTGTAATGTTTTATTTTCACACAGACACGCACACCTCCTTCTTCCTCCTGGATTTTTCCCAGCTGGGGGATTAAGCCCTGGTAATTTAATCACCCAGCCTCATTGGCCTAGTTTCTATCGCATTGATTACATCACAATTTCCTTTCATCACATAGTGTGTGTTTTCTGGCCAACTATCTTGTTTCTTCTCTTCTACACAATTGTGAGAAGACAATGCTGCTAACATGCCTTTAAGCTCTTGTTTCTTTTCTTTGAGGCAATGTTCAGGCTTTCGGGCTTTCTTCTTAGCTCCCTGAACTGGTAATTTCTTTCTGGTTCAACAAAATTTACTTGTCAGCACTCACGAAATGAGCCTTTCTCCTCTGTCCCATCCTTCTCCCTATTCAACCTCTGATGTTTTATAGTACCAGGTTTTTCCTCCCCCCAGGGGTATTGGGGCTGTTGTTGGATTTTTGTATGTTGGTTTCTTTTCTTTTTTTTTTTCCCCAAGATTAAGAAATGCAATTTTAATTGAATTAATACTACACATTCTTTTTTTCTTTTTCTTTTTAGTTGACCCATAATAATTGTACATATTTATGGGATACAAAGTTCAAGCATCACTCTGCCTGTTTCTTTATTCTTTGTTGGTGCCAGCTCCTGCCCCTCAAGGGTGTTCTGTGGCTTTCAGTGGATCCAATGCATTTAGGTCTGTGGCTGCCCTTTGGTCCACAAGCCACGGGATCCATGATTCACGTCCCGGCTTTGTCACTCATTTGTCTCTCAATTCTGGGTTCATTTCTTAATACCTATTTGGCACAGTTGTGAGAATTCAACGAGGGGGTGCCTGTGCAGGCAGGGAGGATAACATCTAGGGGGTACTACGTGTTCCATAACTGTTTGTTGGATTGAGAGTAAACTTATTTTCATGTCATGAAATATTTTCTCTAATTTGAATCTCTGACTATAAAAATGCACTTATACAAGGATGCAAGAAAATAGGCACTCATTGTGGTGGGAGCATAAATTGGTACAACTTTTTTGGAGAGCAATTTGGCCATGTGAATCAAACATACAAAAATACACACTCTCTCTCTCAGTCCAT
This sequence comes from Daubentonia madagascariensis, assembly GCA_023783475.1. Lineage (NCBI taxonomy): Eukaryota > Metazoa > Chordata > Mammalia > Primates > Daubentoniidae > Daubentonia > Daubentonia madagascariensis. The sequence continues at coordinate 8,390,065 of JAKFHU010002220.1, forward strand.
TTTGTGTTGCTATAACAGAACAACACAGACTGGGTAATTTATAAAGAACAGATATTTATTTCTCACAATTCCAGAGACTGGGAAGTCCAAGACTGAGGGACCGCGTCTGGCGAGGGCCTTCTTGAGGCACCACCCTGTGGCAGAAGGTGGAAGGGCCAGTGAGCATGTGCCTGAGAGAGAGCAGGGAAGGGGCAGAATTCATCCTTTTATCAGGAACCCACTCCGTGATAACGACATTGATCCCTTCATGAAGTCAGAGCCCTCATGACCTCATCACCTCGTAAAGGTCCCACTTCTCAACACTGTGGCACTGGGGATTAAATTTCCAACACGTGAACTTTGGGGGACACATTCAACCATAACACTCTCTGTCCCAGCAGTTCCAAGTTAAGGAATTTATGTTAAGGAACTAGTTGATCTGCACAAAGATTTTTCTATGATGATGTAAGATATAAGAAAAACCAAACTGTTTTTGCTATCTGCACACTCAACACAACACAGAACACTTCTGTGACTACAATGTGTGTGGGTTTTTCCCCACACACCAAGTACTTCTTCAGCAGACACTACCTGGATGCCTTATAATTCAATTCCATGCTGACACTATCTTACAGATCCCACAGGTTAAGGGCTCAATCCCATCTCACTTCAGATGCCAATAGTGAGTTCTAGGTTGTGACCTGTGCTTCTGACCAACTGGCTATAAATCGAGGTTCCCACAACCCCCTCATAGGGTTCAATTATTTGTTAGGATGGCTCCCAGAACTCGGGGAAACACTTCACTTGCATTTACTCATTTATCACAAAGAATATTACAAAGGATACAGATGAACAGCCAGATGAAGAGATATACAGGGTGAGGTCTGAAGGGGTCCTGAGTGCAGGAGCTTCTGTCCCATAGAGGTGAGGTGCACCACCCTCCTGGCACATGGATATGTTTGCCAATCTGGAAGCTCTCTTTGCCTCATAGTTCAAGGATTTTTATGGAGACTTTATTGCATAGGCATGATCCATTATTAATTCAATTTCTAGCCATTCTCCCTTTCCCAAAGAATGGGAGGCGGGGCTGAAAATTCCAAACTTCTAATCCTGGTTTGGTCTTTCTGGTGACCAGCCCCATCCTGGAGCCCACCAAAAGTTGTCTCAGAACAAAAGACCCTCCTACCATCCAGGAAATTCCAAGGGATTAGGGACTCTGTGTCAAAAACCAGGGCCAAAGACCAAATATTAGAACAAAAGATGGACCTAGAACTCTTATTGCTCAGGAAATTACAAGAGTTTTAGTAGCTCTTTGCCAGGAACCAGGGGCAGAGACCAAATCTATATTTCCTATTATATCACAACATCACAAAGCATATCCACTGAAGCCTTATTTATATTCATAAAACTTTGGAAACAACATAAATGTTCATCAGTAGAGGATGATTAAAAAGATCATGGCATATCCAGTAAAGGAATCGTATACAGTCATTTTAAAAGGTGTTATAGAAGAATACTGAATGGCAAATAAGATATTCATGACATTTTAATTGAAAAAAGAAGGTTAAAACACACTTGGATATTTAATAGACAAAAATCAAACTTCTCTATTTAAAAAATACAAGTCCTGATCTTTATCCACTCACCAAACATACTCTACCCTTAGCCACTACTTCAGGGAATAGCAACTCCATCCTTCCAGTTGCACAGGACAAAACTATGGAGTTATCCCTGATTATCAAACAGCCCACATCCAACCAATCACAAACTCCTTTGATCCCCACCTTCCAAGTATACCCAGAAAAGCAGCCTCCCTAGACTTGTGTTGTTATTGCCCTAGGGCAAGCCACCATCAGCTCTCTTACTGCAATAGTCTCCTGCTGGTCTTCTTGCTATTATGCCTCACAAGTTATTCTCAACACAGCCACAGAGTGACCCCGTTAAGGCATTGAATCTCTTCATGGAACTCCTCTGTTCAACAGCTTCCTATCTCAATCAGGGTCAAAGACATATAAAATGGCCAGTGATATACTGGGGGAACATAGCTTGTTTGATCAGATACTTCTTGGCCTCTGGGTATAGGGTAGGACCTCTCTGGAATAAGGTCCCCTTATGACCTACTTTAAGGGGAGGTAGGTCAGAGAATTCTTTTATGTCCTGATTCAGGAGAGAAAAGTTGGAGGTGGCCAGAGAGTGACCTTCCTGCTTGTGTGATTTTCTCAATTTCCTTCAGCTTAAAATACTCAGTATGTTAAGGTGCCATATTTTGAGGTATATTCTGAGCTTCAACATAGAATATAAGCTTCACGAGCGAGAGATTTTTGCCTCTTTTGTTTTATTGATGTATGCCTCTCTTCCACCTACAGCACTCAATGCATATTAATTGAATGTCTTAAATGTATGAGTATGGGATGATTCTATTTTTGTTGAAGGCTGAGAGTATGGTTGATCTTCATTATTTGCAGATTCTGTATTTTCTAATTTGCCTACTCATTAAGATGTACCTGTAATCTTCAAATCAATACTCATGGCACTTTCATAGTCATTCTTGGACATGTGGAGACAGTGAAATATTTGAGTTGCCCTCTGTGCACTTTTCCAGCTGAGGTTGAAAAAGTTATCATTCGGCTTTCTCGTTTCAGCTCTCATACTGCAAACAAGTGTCCTTTACACGGTCTATTTAGTGCCATGTTTTTTGCATTTTTGCATTTTGATGTAATTTAAACATGCAATAGTAAAACTGGAACTCAGCTAGCTACTACCCTTTGGGGAAATCCCTCCTCACTTGCACAGTCCAGTCTTAAGTTATTTTTATGTTTCTGTCATTTGGGATTTCTAGGGTTAAAGATACAAACATTTAAGCTGTCAAGAGAAAAGTATTAACTTTCAACAACTTCCTAGTTTAGGGTTTGGGTCTGTGGTAATTGTTGTTATTCTAAAGGTTGTCCTGATCTGCTATTTCAGTTCCATATATGCTAAAATTTAGTTAACACCTCTCCTGGTGTTAACTGATCACTATAGTTCTTATTTGCAGCTATTAGCACATCAAAATGGTGTCTGTTAGGTTGAGAATCAAGAAACTGCCTATGTTTACTTTTTTGTACTCAGTGTTTAATATTTGTTTGTTGAACATCCTTTCTCTATAACTATAAAAAGGCAGATTTGTATTAACTAAATAAATAACCCCTTAGGTTGAAGAGGATGGTGAGGTTAACATCTTTTTCCTCCTCTATAATCTATTTGCTCATCATTGATGAATGTTCATCACTGGTTAACTTTAGCCAATGTATAGGCACAATAATTATTATTTCTTAAGTACTTTAATCTAAAGACTGTAATAGTGTAGGGGACCAAAAATATGCCATTCTGAAATATAACCATAGGAGACCAGAGTATGATGCCCTAAAATATGCCTCTTTGGCATAAGGATTATTTTGAGCTGATTATTTTGAGACAATGTAGACACAGGAAAAGCTCTGAATACAGAAAAGTTACCCCTTCGTAAGGGAAATTTCCATCTATAAAGGAAATCTCCCTCTGTAAGAGTGTCTCCCTCTCCATATCAGGAAGAGGAGGATGACTAAGTCACTAGAGACTCTTACCAACTTAACAGAAGGCATCATCTTAAGTCTGGGTAGCAAACCTTACTGCTGTTTACCAAACTACATACTTTACCTGGTGCCTCTCTGTTACTGCCTCCCATCCCTTCTTTCTTTGTTTCAGTTGAAGACGGTATTTAAGCCTGAACTCAAAACCACCTCTTTGAGATTTACTCATTTTCCATGGGTATCTCCCACACGTGAAGGAGGAATACACATTACTAAACTTCTGTTAGTTTTTCTCCTGTTAATCTGTCTTTTGTTACCAAGCTTGGCTAATTTTCAAATTTTTTTGTAGAGATGGGGTCTCGCTATGTTGTCCAGGCTGGTCTTGAATTCCTGACCTCAAGCCATCCTCCTGCCTCAGCCTCTCGAAGTGCTGGGATTACCGGTGTGAAGCACCGCTCCAGGCCTGGGTGGATGTATGTTTTTAATTGTCTTGGGTATCTATCTAGGAGTGGAATTGCTGGGTCATATGGCAACTCTGTTTAATATTTTGAGGAACTGCAGGACTGTTTTCAAAGTGGCTGCAGCATTTTAAAATCCCACAAGCCATGTATGAGGGTTCTAATTTCTCTACATTCTTGGTAACACAGGTTATTGTCTGCGTCTTTGTTATTTTAGCCATCCTATTGGGTATAAAGTGGCATTTCTTTGAGGTTTTGATTTTCATTTCCCTAACGAGTAATGATGTTGAGTCTTCATGCTTTTTTATATTCATTGCTCTCTCTTAGTGTGTCTACTTTTCTTTCTAATGTATAAATACTTTTCTGGATTTTAAAAGAGATCACACAATTAACTCAGTCCCTTCCGGTCGCATCTCTGTCATTCCATTCTCTGGAAGTCCTGTCTTTAATTCTCAGCCAAAGTTCTCTAAAAAGTGAGCTCTATTTGGCTTTATTTCCTCGCTGTACACTCATCTCTCCATAGGCCACCGTGTTGCATGGCTCCAGGTGGCACCACTCACTTAGAATACAATGGGTTTGGAGCCCCTGAGCTGTGCAATGGTAACTGCCCTGCTCCTCACCAATTCCTCCCACAGCCCTTGTGATCCTGGCTTCCAGGACTTTGGCCATTGTGCTTTGGAAACTGCCTTTTCTGGAAGGCAGAGCTTCCCATGTGCACTCTGGGGTGCTGACCGTAGGCACAGGTGTGCCAAGGTAAGGATCCCCTAGCCTTCAGGGCAGCCAGGTGGGTTCCGGGAAGCTAGTGCTTCTGGGCTATTTGCATCTGGCCTCGAGTAGCCTTGGCTGGCACCCTTTGGTGTCATACAAATATCATTCTCTACTCCGCCCTGGCCAGGGGTTGAGAAGTTCTGCTAAAGCAACAAATTACCTCCACATTGCTAAATCCAACGACATTTTTTTCTAGTCTTCAATGCTCTCTCCTGGGTCCTTCCAACTTCTCTAAAGGTTGAAATTTTCCCAAGGCTTGGCCCTGGACCCTCTCTTATTTTCCTCTTATTCTATACCCATTGCAGGAATTCCCACCCATCGGTTAGTTCTTTTTCGTAGATGACACAAGCATTTATATCTCCTCTGGGCTCCACATTAACATATCCTATACATCTTTGAGCTCTCTTAGATGTTTCAAAGTGATCTGAAAAGGAACACGTCTAAAATTAAGTTTAGCATCTACCTCCACTCCTCCATGGTCCTCCTCCAGACTTTCCTCCCTCAGGGAATGGGACCGTTATCCACTTCCTTGGGCAGGCAAGCTAAAATCAGCCGTGACCACTCTTGCTCAAACCCCTCATGTTCAAGTCCTGTTAAGAATAGCTCCTAAATATCCATTTTCTGCATCTCCACTGCTGCTGCCTGAGTTTACCTACTCTCATCTCCTGTCTGTACTGCTTTCTACTCTGTATTCTCAGCTCCATGCCCTTAACTGTCCAGACTGCAGGCAGAGGGATCTTTCTGAAATGGAAATCTGATCACATCGCCATCCCCACCTCCTGCTTAAAACCTATCAGTGGCTCCTGATTACTCAGGGGATAAAGAGGAACCACCACTCAGCCTGTGAGACCCACCTACCCTGTCTCCCTCAGGTGTCTCACACCATCTTCCTCCACACTGGCCAGGTGTCAGTCCCTTGGCCTGGCCCTGCTCCCCTCCACCGCTGAAGCTTTTTGCACAAGTTTTTTCCCCCAAATGCTCTTTTCTTTCTTCTTTGCTTAGTTAGTGCCTACTCATCCTTCTAATGTCAGCTCAAGGTTCATCTCCTCTTAGAAGCCTTCCCTGACCTCTCTCTCTCTCCATTAAATTCCCCAATCAGGTCCTCTCCTAGTACCCTGCATCTTTCCTTTATAACAGTCCTCAAGGTTAAACTTTTATTTGTGCCATTATCTGATTAATGTTTATCTGCCTGTACACTACAAACTTCAGGAGGATTTATTTGGTTCTCTGTTGCATATTCAGCCCCCCAGCAGGATGCCTGGTACATTTTTGGTACTTCATATCCGTTGAATGAATGAATGAACAAATGGCACACTAAGAAGTTGGCAATTTATCCCATGGGCTTCACTGAAAGAACATAAGTGGAAAAGTAGATGATTTAAGTTTTAAAAAGAAAGCTCAGCCAGCCTTTTTGAGACAGAATGGGCAGCGAGTGAAGGGTAAGTTTGAAACCCGTCGCAACAGTGCAGTTGAGAAGTGATGAGTACCCAACCAAAGCAGCTCTGGGAGGGCTGAAGAGCAGAGAGTGGGCATGGTGTTTAGAAGGTAGGAGCGACAGAGCTCAGGGACTCCATGGGGTGGCTGCCTGGATGGAGGAGAGTGCACCAACGAATCCAGAGTATGTAGGAGATACCACAGGTTTGTGGCAAGAAGCAATGGGCTCAGTTTTGGACTTGATGAATTTGAGGCCCCTACAAGGCATTCAGGGGAAGATGTCTAATGTGCAATCTTATATTTCCAGCCCTTTTCAAAGGGGTGTCTTCTCTGCCTATTAACAAGGGCTAGGTTCATTGTTCTTTTAAAAACAAAACACTTCTTGGAGCCTTATCACTCCTTACTCCTCTTCTTAACAAAATGTCTTTGCAAGAGCAGACAGCACATGCTCTGTCTGTGTATGTTTAACTCCTATTTACCCCTCTACTCCCTGTTCTCTTGGCATCTCTGAAACTGCCTTCAGTAAGGGCCCCAGGAGCCAAGTCTAGTGAATCCTGACAGACTGAATATACGAAAGGACAGCAGCCAGATCACATAAAAAAATAGAACTCTGACCCACCATCTGCAGCAACCTGCCCAGGAAACCAACCCCTTACCTACAATAAACAGCCCAGGAAGCAAGCCTGCTATCTGCAAGTTGGACCTGCAGGAAGCCAGACTGGCTATTTCTGGCAACAGTCCAGGAAGACAAAAGATAATGCCTGTAACAATTGGCCCGGAATAGCCAGGACTTTATAACTGACAGCTTCTCTAATTTTTGTCCCCTTTTCTAATTTAAGACCAACCAGAGAAAGCCAAATATGCTCCCCTGACCAATCACACAGGATGCCTGGCTCCTGGTTATCCTGCCTGTAGCTTCCCTACACCAACAACTTCTATCAGGGCACATACGAGTCTTCCTTTTTTCCTACTCTAAAGCCTTCCCCACTCCTCCACCTGCCTTTAAATCTCTGCTGACTGCTCGCGGACTCCCCTACTATAGCAGGCTCAGAATAAATAGCCTTTGCTTTTCTCATTTGGTTGGTCTTTGTTTATTTTCATGACCCTTCACTTTTTAACTTGGGAAATCACCCAGCCGCATTTAACACTACTGATCATGCCCTCTTTGAAATTGTCCCTTCCCTCGGCTCCCGAGCCCCCATTCACAGTCCCTTGTGTGTATGACATCTTTTCTTCCTGCAGGGTTCAACCCTCTTCTCTACTCACATTCATAGGCCTCCTTGGGTGATGGCATCCACTCTTTAAGCAACACTGTTGTGCTCTGCTCCTGAATCACTGTGTCCAGCTCAGACTTGTTCCTTCTGTCCCCTCCCAGACGCTCTACAAGCACCTAAATTCAACGTGTTCAAAGCCAACTCACCCCTTAAGCTCCCCACGCAGAAGCATGGCCTGCCTTTCCCTTCCCTCCTCTGCTAATCATACCATGCCCACCAAATCAGCCAAGTCAAACAATTAACTTCTGCTGATCGATTTGGCCTCCTAAATATTTCCTTGGTGCATTTCCTCCTCTCCATCTCTATTCCCATGGCCCACTTTAGGACCTCACTACCCCTTCCTAAAATATTATAAGAGTGCCCTAACTGGTCTTCCGCTTGCCAGGCATGTCCCCTTTCAAACAACCCTCCACTCTGTTGACAGAGTCATCTTTTCAAAACATACATCTGAACATGTCATGCCCTGCCTACAAACCTTTAATGCCTCTTCATTACTTAACATGTCATACATGTCCCCAGGATGTCTGCATCAGCCATACTTCCTGCCATGTAAGACTCTGAACTTGATGTTCTAAGCAGACACATCACACCGTTTAGACTCCTGAGACTGTGCAAAGACGTGAGCGTGTCCCCAGGTGGTGTCAACGCTCTGATGATATTCTTACTTGCGACGTCATTGGTGACCCACGGTCTTAGCTTGGAGTCTTCAAAGCACGTTTATGGCCCCGTTTGATGCCTGTGAAGAGATCTCTGCCCAGGTGGCTGGCTGCCAGGAGGACCATGTTGGATGGAATTACTGTGATTCTTGAACTTCAGAATTCTCTTTGTTGGAAGCCCTAGTTTATACTTGGCTTTTATATATGTCTGAAACCAAATGAAGGAAAATATAGGTCTTCCCAGAAGAAGGGGAATTTCAAACTCTCGCCCTCAGAAGCTTTCATCTGCTGCACAAACTGAGTCCCCACTTGAGACTTACAAACGCAGCCCTTTCCTTCCTGTGGTCCCACCGATGTTCTCCACATCACCACAGAAGGGCACGGCAGGCTCCCTCTGCTCCCCAGAGACCTTCCCGGCGGCGATCCACCGTCAGCCGACCCGGGCAGGAAGAGAGAAAGTCAATATCGAGGGCCACCGGCTGATTGCTGAAGCTGGGCCTCGGATGGGAGGGAGAGTGGTCTGGTGATTTCCCCTGTAAACATGTTTAAGATGCCAATAGCCAGCAGGTGGCCTTTCACATCACTTATCCGTGAAGAGCAACAGCCTTTGGGGTCAGACTGGGAGACAAGAAACTCCCCCCCAACAGAAAACATCGCAGCTTGCATTGTGGAAAGGAGCGCCTCATTTCCCAAGCGCCGGGTCGTGCCTTGCTGCTGTCCGGGCGACTTTGGCGCTGACTGCTCAAGTCTGACGTTTCCGCAGCCGCCGCCCTGCGCCGTGGAATGGTGCCGTGGGAGACAGTGCAGGAGAGTAAGTAGGGCTCTCGGAGGCCGGCTCTGTCCAGCAACTAGGTCCCAAGTTACAACAGACTATTAAGACTGACACTGTGGCAGACAGGAGATTCTTTATGAGGACAAGAAGATGGCAAATACTGAGAACAGGGAAGCTGCCACCGCAGCCGGCTAGCTGCAGCACAGGACGCTGCCTCGAGTTTGTTTCATCATCACCCCCCAGCAACACACATGTGCACATAGACGCACCTTCACACACACATACACACCTACACACGCCACACACATACACACCTACACACAACACACACCTACACCTATGCATACCACACACATACATACATGCACACCTACACACATACATACACATCTACATGACCACACACACAGACACCTACACATATACATACACACACCTTACACACATACACACCTATATACCTACATACAACCCTACACAAACCACATACATACACAACCACACACATACATACATACATACACATGCATACACGCACATGCCTACACATACATACACACATGCACTTTCAGGATGACTAGGTGTAACACCACTGGAAACTCTTGCAGTGGTGCCCAAGAACCACTGCTGTATGGTGGGGTAACTCCTGGTGGCACAGGGCCAGCAGCGATGCCGGGTCTGAGCTCTAAAGCTCAATGTTGATGCATCGGCCCTAAGAATGGAAAAGCTCCACCTACATCAGAGGTTCCCTGGATTTATGGTGAGTTGCTGCATTTGCGACTTCTCTCAGGACATACTCATGACCTGCAGGGTGGTCAGTAGCAAACAGCCCACCCACCAGCTGTGCTTCTGACCTCCTTGAGATGGCATCTGGTCCTCTGATAGGTGCACATGGCCTCTCCTGTGAAAGTTAACCTTCTTGGGAATTATTCCCTCATCTCCAGACTTTAGAAAGCACGGTGGAGGCCAAGGCCAGAGTCTGTCCAGAGGCCAGTCTGGATTTAGGGCTGCATTAAGGAGGAGTGAAACCAGGAGCGTTTATGGTGAGGCAGCCACATGGCCTCAGGCAGTGGATGTGCCTCTGGGGAGAGAAGTGTTAAAGCTTGGAACTGTATGAACTTGGTCATGCCCTTGGTTTATGTGGCTGTTTTTGCTAAAACACAGACCAGTGGCACTGGGCATGGGGGGCAGGTGCCAGTGGTGGGGGCCTGAATTGGCCCCATGAGACCCTGGCCTCTCTTTTACCTGCAGGGCCCCTATCCCTTGGAGCAAGCCCTGCTGAGAGGCCAAGGACAGAGCTCGGTGGGACAATCCTCAGAGTGTGACAAATGCGAGTAATCACTTAGGCTCGAGGGCACCCGCTGCTCGCTGGACTCTGGTGTTAGGAGGGGCCACAGAAACTCTGATCAGCTGCTATGGAAGATACTGAAGGCTCAGCAGTGAACAGACACCCTCCCGGCAGCTCGATCACCTGGGCCCCCAGGTCTCGGCTCTCCTAGTTTTCTGAGCACATCTCTGGGCATTTGGGAGACCCAGGTTACGTAGGTGCTCCTTGCTTCCCTCCCCTTGGTGGATTATCATCAGACTTTTTTGATGCAAACATATTGAGAGAGGAAGGTTCTGTTGTGAGAAGACCTGAGGGCAGCAGGATTGAGCCACACACACCTGTCAGCAACATTTTTGCAGAAAAACATGCCAAGGTGTGGGCATTTCAGAGACGCCACAAAACCACAGGACCAGTGCTGTGAGCGAATCAGAAGATGCGTGTGTTAGAATGAGGCCTCCCTCCCACCCCCAGCAGAAAATTTTCAGTTCTCCAATTTAAGAAACTGATGTGAACTGTTACCTTCCTCTATAAAGTAATTAGAAACAATAGAAGATTTTTATGAAAGCAAAAAATGGTTTGTTCAGCAGGATAGCAGAGGACTTAGAAAATGTTATTAAAAAATGGAACATCCACAACAGTGGGAACAGAGGGGACCATGTCAAGAGAGGAAATTGAAAATGTCTGGGTTGGTTTGGGTCTTGATTTACCTGTAGAGAATGAAAGAGTATTTCACCTTCTGAACCATGAGCCAGCGCTGACAAGTTCACCGCTTAATCAGAAGGGTCCAGCAAATTAATAGGTAATTCTGATGGAATAACAAAACCTCTCTCGGGTGGAACATTAATTATCACCCTGCTGTAAGGGAAAGGTGACAATGTGGATTTGTCCAGGAAGAAGGCGGGAGAGAGCTATTTTCAGGGTCAGTGGATTTCTCTCTCTGTCTCTCTATCTCTCTCTGTCTCTCTCTCCTCTCTCCTCTCCCAGACCATCTCATAGGAGAGAAGATGGCGGTTTTTCCCTGTGAGGGGAGAGCTGATAAGCTTTGTAAGCAGGAGATTCTACGCATTATAGGAAAGGATTAACATATGGTGGATCCTTTGCTTGCACAGGGAGGTTGCCCTCTGCTATTGCTTTGAAGGAGCAATTGGGATCCAGATATTTTGTGTCGTGCCTGGGGTCTCTAATGCTCCCTCAAGAGCCATCCTCCCTGCCCAACTTCCTCCTTAGCCAGCCCTGGGGACCTGCTCCCGGCTCTGTTTCATTTTTATGGTTACCCACCATATTGTCAGCACATTTGTACAGCCAGGAGATGGGCCAGCTCCCTGGGCGGTACCCTGTCCTCATTCTCACAGATTCTGCTCTCCGCTGTGTTCTCCAAGGTTGTGTTTGCAATGACTGTTCCCACGGCTGGGAATGCCTCCCACTTCCTTCTCTAGCCTGATTCCTGCTTGTCCCTTAGGCCCTCCCCGAGGAGCACTTTCTCCAGGAAGCCTCCTCTGATTGCCCTGTGGCAATTAGATAAACTTCCAAAGCTACCCCAGAGTGTCCTGTTCAGTGTGTTCCTCTGTCACAACCCTGATCATGCTGGATGGCAACTCTCTATTTACTTGTTTCCTACACAGGCCTGTGAGCACGACAGAGACAGTGTTTAGGTCTTTTATCCTATGGCCCTTCTATCCTGTGCCGGTGTTTTACTCCAGCAGAGGGGTAGGCATGTGATAAAACTTGCTGGAGGTAGGAGTAGAAGACTCACTGCCCTGGATGGCAGGGGGTGGGGAGGGAATGGGGGGCTCCCTGGCTGAAATTCCCTTCTGTAGTGCGGGTTCAAGGTATGTCCTTCTAGGTGGTGGGGAACAGGTCCTCTGGGTGGATGTTGAAAGTCCAGGAGAGAATGGACAATGAAGTGTAGGAATTAGAAGATTCTTGGGAAATGCTCTACCTCCTGCTTCCATCAGGAATGTACTGATGGAGCCATGGATGGTATTGTATTATTCACCCCGGCACAGGGGGGCTGCGCTCTTGGGTGGAGAATGTGGAAGAGACCAAGAGCTGTGTTAAATCCATGCCAAGGATGTTCTGACATTCCCACATAACGTCTCCTGGGGTGGGTTTTGAGTAACACACTTTGACAGACATTGATATTTCCTTTCCTTTTAGATTCTCCAAATGATGCACCAGGTCTTCAGACTGTGGCAACTTTGGTCTCATCAGCCCCTATTTCCTCTCCTTCCATCCTTCTCTCCCACCTCCCCTCTCCCTCCTTTTCTTTCTCTCTTTTTCTCCTTCTATGGGTTTTCTAAGGGTGACATTTGAGTTGCTGTAATAGAGCAGGCCACAAATGTATTTGCATGTGACTGACGGCTGGCTTGCAGGCAGCCTGCACAGTCTACACATGCTGAGAGCCGGTCTCGGGCTGGTGGGGATGCTGTGCCTCTGACTAACTGGTGTTTGGCCACCTGTGAGTGATAAATCAGTCACCCCAGCCCATGGACAGCCAGGGTAAAACATCTCTTACTAGATGGAGATTCTTAAGACCAGGAATTGTGTCTTGTTTATCTCAGCCTCCATTGTGTATTACTCATAGTAGGTCCTCACTAATGCTTGTTGGATTAATGGACATAGTGCAGTATTAGTGTACGACAGGGGGTAAAATCTCATGCTAATTACAGATGGTAGAGAGGACCCTGGGAGACCGCCTACCTTAGAGCCCAGAAGTCAAGCCAAGACTACCACGGGGGTCCCTGTGCCATCAAACAGGCAGATGGTAAACACACATCCTCAAGTTAGGGCCTTGGAGTTGCTGTCCACACAATGTCTTGAGAGATGAGGGTGTATATGTCATCTAAACTCTGGCCTAAGAGCCTCAGAACCAATGGCAAACCTTCCAGCTTGACATATATTTTCTTGTCCTTTAAGTCTTCTAATCCATCGTAAAATAAAAGTGGACAACAGGGTTTCCCTTTTCTTTTCTAAGCCCAAATAAAGTGCTTTCCATGTCATTGGCACTCACTCAAGAAACATTTGAATGAATGATTTGGAAGTGCAAGCAAGCTGGCTGGGACATCTGTCACAGTGCCGATGGCCAGCACGGATTTAGCTGGTCCAGCTGGCTGGGTGTGGTTCCTTGTCGTCCCTTCGAGCTTCTCCTGGAGCTGGGGGGAGTGGGCTACCTTTTAAGAAAGAGCAAAGCCTTTCTTCCATTGAGCAGTTGTCATGAGAAAATTTCCAGGGTGCTTCTGTACCTGTTTCTTGTTACCCAGTTCCCTCCGTTTTCATGACTGCCTTCCCTGCACACAGCAAGTGCCACTTTTCCCCACTCCCAATCCAAATGGCCCGCAGTCCTAGGAGGCCTCTCCTTCCCAGTTCCCATATGTGGCAGTTTTATCATCTTCAATCCGAGAGTTGTGCTTGAGGTTTTCACATCAAGGCCCAGGTTTTTGATGGCAGGTTTTTGGCGGAGCTGCCAGGCTCATAAAACAAGGTAATGATCTTTAGGAAGCAATTACTTTAGCTATTGTTTCACAGCAGTTGCCAGAGAGTCTAGAAAGGACCCAGTGACTTCACGACAGTAGAGCAAAAGGGAAAACAGCAGCTGCAGCAGCAGCCCGTGGATGGCAGGGAAGGTGACTGCTAATTTTACAGGCGCTTGGAGATATCCTGGCACCTTCATAGAACACCAGGGGACCTGCAGTCACTTTTGCTGGCTGACTGTTCAATCTCCTAGCATTGAAAAGCTCGCTGGGAAAGAACTGTATTCCATTGTACAGTTTTGCAATTTTCTCTAAGGTCAATATTGCATGTGGAATGCCTAATGGGAAATTGCTATAAAAATGGCAGCTAATTACAGGTTAGCGGATAAAACAACACTCTTCTCTGGAGAGCTTGTGCACATAGGTTGAAGGATAAAATAAGCCTGAATGGTATTTGATTTCTCTGTGTTTATCCAAGTCACTGGCCCAGGCAGGAAGGTAATATATGAAAAGGGACATTTTTGGAATAGTTGTTTTTGAATTATGCTCGTGAAATACACACTGTGCTATGGACGACATGTGGGAAAGCTACACTCTGACCGCATGACTAATTTTTAAAGCCTTGCATAGAGAGATTTCCCCCCAAGAACACAGCTGGGATATTCCTTCGTGGACTGAATGTGTCAATTATGAATTGAACTAAAGTGAAACCTTACTCCATTACGGCCAGGGGAACTGAGGAGTGGACCCTGCAGCTAGTGTATTATGTAGTAGTTCATACTCCAAGTACTATTATTTTATTAACTTTAACAACATGTTTTACATAAAAACAGGCAACATCAAAAATCTCAGTTGATAAATGAACATAATATATCACAGATGATTTCATTCCACATTAACCTACATTTATTATCTTAAGCTGAAGGATTAGGGCAAAAACTGGATCTCATTCCACCTTTAATCATGGATACAAATTGTTTGAAAATTATTTCATTAGGATTCTGAAAATCAAAGATTAACCTGTGCCATCTGATCCATGCAGCAAGTGATAAATTCAGTATTTTCCAAGGAAACATTGAATTTTTTTTTCTCATGCCAAATTGAACCTTTCAGAAACTTGTTTAAATGCATCAAGTTCCTAGCTCACCTTTTTAGTATGCATGAGCAAAATACTATTTAATTTCACACTCAACTAATCCTTTAATAATTTTCTTTCAGCCAGAATGAAAAAGGCTATTATTAATTTCCTAATAAAATTTTTTTAAAGTTATCGAGGATGACTATAACCTTGGACCAGTTTCAATTTCTTTTTATTTTTTCTGAGAATACACCAAAGATTAATGTCAATGGCAAGTGAGAAATTGTCCCTAGAGAACTATTCAAGGACTTTTTCTTACCACGTTCGATTGGACTGGAATGAACTGACATCATAGCATCTTTATCATCATTTAAAAAAATTCTACTTTCTTTTAGTAGCAACAGTGAAGGCTTTAGAACTATTAATTTAAATTAATAAAGTATATCACAGACAAAAATATACAATTTTACATTAAAGCAACATTAAGGGTCTCAATTTAGTTAACCACCAATGAATATTAAGGAAATTTACAAGTATGGTTTAATTTTACAGATTGCTCTTTCTTTAGGGGGAAAAAAAAATGAAACTAGATCTCTCATTTGTCTCCATGGGCAAGATATTGCAAACCTCATGATTGAAACACCTACCAGTTAGAAGCTCGGTCACTGAAAAATGATCACCGCAGCCTCAGTGTTGAAGCCCAGCAAAAAACAAACAAATAAAAAAACTACTTCACCCAGAGGCATTCTAAGTCTCTACACTGAATTTCCTGTTTCCCACCAGTTTACGACCCTTAATGTTACTGGCTGGATGGTTGCATATTTGAGATGATTAAAAAATAAAAAACTGGCTTAAAAGCACCTCCTCCTCAAGTATGTAATTACATACAAACTAAAGATTCCTTCTGACAGTCCTAGGGACCCCATTTGTCACTGTTTCATGTATAAGCACCATTGAGCCAATTTTTAAAGCACATTTACAGTTATCAAATGTTTAGTGTGTCCTCAAGTTTCGATGATTTATTTGCCTTTATGCAAAAAAAGGTGCAAAGTGTGTTATTTTATGCTTTTCTTATCATATCTGAATTGACAAAATTGTTAATTTGGAAGTGCTTTTAATCACTATTTTCCCCAACAGACTAGAATGGTTTCATAACATTTGACAATTAAATAAAGAAATCTATATCTCCGAAAGAAGCACATACCTGACCCTCTAAACTGCATGCAAAGTAAGGGTCTCTTTGAGAGTATTTTTACCAAACTCTTAATGGAAATGGCAGACAACATGTGGGGAAGACTGACTTTTGAACTGACCAACTTCAAGTTTTTAAAAAAATTTTTGGACAAAAAGAAAATATCATGTAGCAGTTTAAAAAAGTAATGACTTACAAATTATAGAAAAGGTATGTTATCTACAATATATGCCAGGTGACCCATTAAATTTAAAAAAGAAAACACCCACATCTAAATGAATAATTACGTAAAAACTAACATCTTGGATTTTGGTGCTTTCCAAAATTCTGAAGTCACTATTAAGGAGGGGCCATACCAGATTTTTTTGCTGTTCTTTTTTTGGGAGAGTTGGGAAGAAGCTGGCAAGAGAAGGAAGTGAACCTTCACTCTTTGGTACAGGCCTGTATAGCAAACTTTAGCCTGGGGCACATTTTTATGGTCAAATTAAAAACCTTTGAGAATAGGAGTTTATCATGGAAATGCTGACAGATCCTTACCCAGAGAAGGGCTAGGGGCAAAACAGTAACATTAGGAAAGCTCTCCCTCAGCACAATTGAGCTTCAGCACAAGGGATAGAGTTGTCTAATGGATGCCGTTGGCCAGCAAACAACCTTGATTTAATGTGCTTGAGACTTGGTCATACGGTAGCTCCGTGACCCTCTAAGCCAATTTTTCTTTTCTTTTGTTTTCAACTGAAATATGCCTCAAAGGGTAAAGGATTGCAATTTTAGCCTTCATTCATGGATATATTGCTTTCTTTCAACAATATCTGACGGGCCTGTTAACCACCACCCATGGGGGTGCTGAGCAAGTTACAGGAAGGTCTCATTGAATACAAAACACCAAGTGTTTTCAGCAGTTTATTCACATTTTTTTCTCTGCTTATTTTAATATGCACCACGTGTAAGTTAGATGAGGGCTACGGTAAAAACATTTTCGATGACTGAAATCTTACTTTTCCTTCTAACGATCTGGAGCAAATTCACATATTCATTGATCATGACAAATAAAATGATTTCTGCTACAATGTTGAGAAAAAGTGTGTTCGTTAATATGAACACATATCTACAAAGATGATTTACACGATGAAAGTAATGAAGGAGTTCTTCTTTACCTAGTCTACTATCAAACTGAAAAGATGAATCTTAAAATTCCCTTGAAAATACCGTATGGTTGGTCATGTGTCAGTAAAAGGAAAGACAGTCCCCATCACCACGCTACCACCATAAGAGCTATATTAAATACTTGGGGGGAAAATTATGGAAACACTTGTGGTGATGATTAAATTGGTAATTACAGAGATACACTGCCATAATGGTACATATTTGTTCTATAATAAGTGAAATAAAAAATATGATCAATTTGGTTATAGAAATTCCTTAAAGAACACCACCACTTAATTATTTCAAACTTGAACTATCCCAAGAATGTCGAGAAAAAAATTAGAAAGCACTGACTGTCTAAAAGCAAAGCAATCTGGATACACCAACGTAATCAGCATGCCTTGTGCTTGTCTGTTAACCCTCTGAGTACATCTCTGACATTCAGGATCTTGGTCGCTTAATGTTGGCAAGATTGCATTCCATCTGATTACTCAATATTTCTACTTGACCGGTCACATTCCACTGTTTATTCAGCATAGATCACTCAAATTCTACAGTGGTGCACTGGGATCCCCACGTTGAATGTGCCCTGCATTCTTCCGAGCTGCCCCTCTGTGGCGTGCTGAGAAATACTCCACAGCTTCACACGATCCAGAGCCCCCCTAGATGTTGATGGGAAAAGGCCTGAGCCTTGCACTATAAGTTCAGCACACTCGATGTTGCAGCAATACACTTAATGCCCACAGAAAAAGCAATAATTCCGAAAAAGAAAGGAAAATGACAATCTACTGCAGGTAGGTCTCTGCCCATAGGATTTTTCACATATTTAGAATTAAGGCAAAGCTACATAGCCACTCCTTAGCTCTGGAATAGTACTTTGCTTTATAGTTCTAGAGAAAGCAGTAATTTCTGACTAGTTCAGTGTCCTTTACTAATATGGAATCTACCTTTACACCAAAGCCTTTCCTGGTGTTCTGTGCCCCCCAACCCCCAAAACAACTCAATCAATTTTATTCATTTATGTTACTTTGTGATTTTGTGTGTAATCATTTCTGGACACTCTAAAAGGGGGGGGAACCTCTTAATAAATGGTATACTATTTACATGTCAGGACAACACAGACCACAGAGATAAACCTAAATGTGGAAGAGCAAAAAAATCTGGGAGACTGTGTTGAAAAGGTAATGACATGTTGTGATTTAAAAATCTATATTAATGTAGACCATAGTTTAAGGGTTGAAGAGTAAAAAAGCAGCAATTGAACATCAATGTGCATTTGAAAATAAAGAACTGACTATAGAAAGGCCGTTCAGAAATTCCAAGACTCTTAGATATTAAAGTATATTCAAAACAGAGAAAATAAGTACTGTTCAGCCATCCAGATGTAAGTTTTGTGAGACATCGCTCCCTGGTTGTCTCCTGGATCACAGAGCTGAGCACACCTTACGAGCGTATTTGAGATGGGCACCTACCTCCAAGACATCCCAGGATAGTCCTTTCTCAGCATTGCAGTAACCTACAAAAGCCCTGGGCCCTCATTCTGAAATCTGATATGTTCCTGAAGAAACTCAGGCCTGGAGACAGAGGGCTAGGGAAACAGATTTGGTAACAGGGTTGAAGATACAAGTCTCAGGACTTGGCCCAAAGACAGAGAGACGGTATGTCCTCCTGGATAGCTAAAGATAGTGGTATAAAAAATCGGGGTGCGTAGTCGTGACCAAGCGGTTAGGCTGGGCATGATGGCACACGCTTGTAATCCTAGCACTTTGGGAGGCAGAAGCGGGGAGATTGTTTGAGACCAGGAGTTCAAGACCAGCCTGGGCAACAGTGTAAGACCCTGTCTCTACCAAAATAATAGAAAAATTAGTTGGGCGTGGTGGTGTGCACCTGCAGTCCCAGCTATTTGGGAGGCTCAGGCAGTAGGATCACTTGAGCCCAGGAGTTTGAGGTTGCAGTGAGCTGTGATGATGCCACCGTACTCTAGCCTGGGCAACAGAGCAAGACCCTGTCTCAAAAAAAAGGGGAAATCATTTTAGGGAATGGAAGTTTTATCCTCAGGGATATCATCCAGGTCTCTCATCCTGCTCTTCCTGGGAGACTATGTAGGTAACCTAAAGGTGCACTAGTTCTTACCCATTTTTAGAACATTCTGGATTGTGGTTCCCACTGTGCTTTCTCATCAGCCACCTTGCAAAGCACTTGTCTCTAGCTCTCCCAGGCCCCAGCTCTCCTGCATGGATTTCACACGATATGTGGAGTGCACACTGATGACCACAGTGCATGGAGAAGCAAGTGAGAAAAAGTACAGGATGTTGTTTCCTCTTTCTGTTTGAAATTCCAGCCCTCTAGAGCACCTGGCAATTTATTGCTCTTTTCCACCAGTTGTTTCTTTCCTGTAGATGTCTGACACTGAGCAGACAGACCCCTCACTCACCAAGCACAAGACAAGCCTGGTGATTCCCCAAGGGTCTGCGCTGGCTCTAGCAGCAGCTGATGTGGAAGCAGCATTTCTGGGGCATGATCAGTACATCTTCATATGGAGACAACTGGGGTGGGGGGCATCATCTATTTACTGTTTGCCACAAACCCGGTTCCCTCCACTTGGGACACAGGACTCACTGCAGCTGACACAGTCATATCTCTAATGAGAAAAGTTCCCTTTCTTAATAGGATTGTGAAGAAGAAAGAGGGGTGTGTATGCTGAAGTTATAAATCTGCCATGTTCTAAACCTACAGAAAAGGACAAGCAAGATAGCATTCTAGATGTCCTTCCTGTCTGGACATTTCAGAGTCTAAGAACACACTTTGATCTGCAGCGAAATCAAGAAACGTGTGTGCGTATACATACAAAGGCCCGAAAAATTCCCCAGCAAGGGTTCATGATAAAATTCTATGCACTCAGAGGGTTAACATGGGCTATATTACATACTGCAGATCCTAGCTTGACTGATGAAAACATTCATTGCTTCTAGGTTTAAAAAAATTTCAAATTAGCCTTAACCCTTTGAGGACCCTGTTAGCAGCAAATTACCATCTTCACAAACACCATCTGTCATCTCATTCAGCAGAGGGAAAACGCTACAAAGATACCTGAAAACACACTTTGTGTTCTGCCATTCAAAGCATTGAGTGCTAGATAGATCAGATGAAACTGTTTTACATAAATTTGGGGGAAAAAAATCTCAGAGTCTCAAAGGGTTAAGCTAGGACTTTGAGTAAAAGGGTCTTATTAAAAGGGCGAGTTGGGGGAGCGAACAGTCTCGGAGGAGCTTGGGGAGTAGTCTTCCGACTCCGAGTTGAGTTCCGGCGGGGCTGGCTGCGCCTTGTACCGGCTCCTCACATCCTGGTTGCGTCTTCGTCGGAAAACCTGCCTCTCCTTATCAAGAGCGGTGGTCTAGCAGGGGCATAAAATGAGAAAGAGGACAATTAGGCCGAGGGAAATGGCAAAATAAACTCTTTCTAGAACTTTCTGAGGTCGGAAAAACCTGCTGGCCAAGTTCACCTGTCCATCATAGCTCACTTTTGTTGACAACAGCCACCACTCTTGGGGAGCTCTCTGCTCCCCCTAAGTCCAGCTCTTTAGGGAACCTGGTTATGACATCTGTAGGCACAGGCAGGATGGATGATGTTGGGGGTTTGGCCTCTGTCCAGCCCTGCCCAGACTCCTGCTACTCCACATCTATTTGTCCTTGGTGGCTCCTCGGCTGGCCAGAGAACCCCTCAGATACAAGGGTGCCTCAGTACTGTGTGTGTGACAGGTAGGAACGCCCACCGGCCACGTGGATCAACACTGCAGCTCAGAGTAGCCCTATAATAAAGATGAAAGGTGATGAAGTTGTTGGACCTTCAAACAGAGCCACAAGCTCATCCTGTTCTTGTGGTACCTCCTCGCTCTAAATGAGCTTATTATCTGTTGATGAGGGAGTGTGGCTGAATCTCTGGGAAGGACTGGTTTAATTTTAATGAAACCAATGCCTGAAATTGAACACTGCTTTGAATGCAATGAAATCATGTGGAAACCTTCCCACGGATTTCACTTTACAAAGTTCATTTTCATCGTAGTATGTGCTAGTCTATGAAATTGAGATTCAATTCCATAGATATTCCAATTCCCGGTCTCTATGCCTCATTTTCTTGAGGAAACCTCAGATGATCTCCCAGTTGTGCGATCTGCCTGTAGCTCTGGAAGTTATTAGGACATCACAATGGGAGCAGCATGACTTCATCATAGATTTAATGGGTGTGGGAGGAACGGGGTCATTACAGAGAAACCTTACACAGAAAGCAGAAGAGCAGGTACAAAGTCTGAAGAAAAATATAGAACACATATAAAAGTTGAAGGCATTCTTGTTTGAAAATCCCTGTTTAAAAGGATGTAGCCTGGAGGTTTTCTGCTTTTAAGAGATTACTTTTCCTCTACGGGGATATATGCCACCATTTTGCCTCTTGAAAATTTACTGTGAGCTTCTTCAAAGAACTGAGATAAATTTATAGCAAGCCTGGTTCTGAGAACAAAGTGAAAACTAAGCCCCTCATACAATTGCGGTATAGCATTAGAGCAATCTCAGATCTAAAATAGGCAATCAGAGTTCCAAAATGAAGTAATAAAGAGAGAAAGAGAGGCAGTGTGTAGAACCAGTACAGTAAATGGCTTAGTTAGGCTGAACTGCTCTACTTTAAAAACTCTCCACGCACTGAATAACAGTGTTACAAACCAGTGAGGAAGATAAACTTTAATAATTCACTTCTCGTTTTACTAGGTTGTTAATACAATGATCCAGTAACTGGGTTGTTGAAATGTCTACCTTTGATTCTTCTACTTGTTGAATTTTTAAGGTCCCTCATATAGTTCTTGGTTTCATACCCATTGGTTTTATGATATTTTCAGCATCATAAACTGAAATTCCTAACTGTATTTAAAACATTGTAAAGTTACAACACATGGTATTTTGCTTTCAAAGCACACTGAAAATGTTCTGTTTGTGTAGAGTTGAATGTTTGTAAAAAAACAGACGTCTATTTAGTCTGCCTTACGTAAAAAACATTCTGTAGTTAATCCAAGAGGAATATAAACTCTTCCCCCCATAAAAAAAAAAAATCTTTCTATTTCTACCTTCTTGAGAAAGAAAAGAATCTTTGTCATTGGACTGAATCCTGACTCGTGAACAGAGGCAGTCAGATGTGGGGAAGGAAAGCGCACTGGGCTGTGGTCAGGAATTTTGTGTCCTACCTTGTCCATGGCTGCCACATGGCTGTGTGAATCATTCACTCAGGTCTTGCTTCTGTTAAATAAGGAGCAGGAATAATTCCTTCCCACCCTAATAGAGCTGCTATGAAGAAAAATGGATGTGCCAATGCTTTCTAAACAACCAAGACTCCCCAAAATGTAAGATGTTCTTTTCTTTACAATTTGATGTAAGATATTGTTGTAAAATTGAGTAACTACAGGTCAGAGCAAAGCAATGCAACCAAAGCCCAGATTAGAACTTCACTCTGAGGGCTTTCCCTTCCTTACTTTCATTGGCACCCTCTTGATATTTATCTCATCTCTATTCTAATCTATTCAGTTACTCCAAGTTACACCCCTGGCGGCAGCCACTAAAATATGCCATTTCTCCAAGGATATCATAGTCCAGTGTACGCAGAAGCTGGTGGCGCTTAATGTTGAGCTCATGCGTGGATGGTCCCAATACCCTTATTTTCACCTTCATTTCTGAAAATCTTTCCAAGGATAATCAAATCCTTTTCCTTACTTGTCCCTCTGCCTGGAGAGCCCTTGCCTTGCCCCTGTTTAGGCAGACAGTTTTGCCACTCTTGCCTACTTCCCTCGTTAGTAGCTTTCTGAGTGTTGCCTTTGTAGATGAGAACTTGTGCCCAAACGCTCCTGAGCTTCCAGGTGCACGGTTCCCCAGTATCCTTAAGGCACTTATTCTTGGAATCATATCATGGTCATGAGCACGTGTCATGGGATAAGGGTTTGGATAAGGGTCTCTATTGGATTTATAGACACTGAGAGTTGAAAGAGGATTTAAAAGCAATTTTGTCCAATGCTCTGCCTTTACAGGCAAAGAAACTGAGGCCCAAGCATATGGAAAGACTTGCCCATATTGCATCACTAACCGGAAACAGAACTCAGTTCTTCTCCTGCACAATTTACTCTGAAGTCTATTGAAGCAGAATGAATTGGAGTCACTGCCCTGCAGTAGCTCAGCCCTTCTCCATTCTCACCCAGCGTGAGCTAGGGCGAAGATGCTGACCACGGGCAACATCAAAAGCCAACAGGCATTGATGATCAGAGACTTCTCTTAGGAATAGCAAGCAGGGTCCCCTGTGTGTATGATCCCATTCTGATTTCCGGGGCTTGTAAACTTCTAGGAAGACCTGGGTCTGATGACAGAGATGCAGTTTCCTATCCACCCAGGTCCTCGTAATATTCTCAAAGGCTGCAACTAATGTTGAGGGCTCACAACTGACTTGCATTCAGAGATGTTCCAGGGGCGTCACTGTCCACAGGTTACTACTCCCTGGGCCTCTGCTCACTCTGCTTCCAGAAGTTATTTTAGGAACTTCTTCCTTCTCTGTTCCCATCACAATCTAGTACCGCTATCACAGCGCATCCTGCCTACACCGTAAGTGACTCTAATTAACTGTTTTCCCTGCCACATTGTAGATTCTTTGGAGAAACACGATCAAGTCTGGGACATCTTCTCTGTGTTTTCCACAGTTCATTGCACACCACAGACACTCCATGGACTCTGTGGCTTTTGAAATATGTGAAAGTACAACAGAGGTTGTCTATTTCTGTCTGGAGCACCCAACCCCCACTCCATCCTGCACACAGCTGAGAGGTCAATTTTCCACAAGGTCCAATTTATTTATAACTCCTCATAAAGTCCAATTCCTTGCCCTATTTTTGCAATGTGCTTACAATAAAAACTTCTAGTTTCTGTTTCCTGTTAGGACTCATAATGAAACCGTGACATCAGTAGACTCATTGTCTCTATCGGACACTTGATTTTCTAGCACAGCATCACTTACTCTGCCTATGGTTAAACAAGGTTTAATTTCCCTTGGACACCTCCCCACTCCCATACTCTGTGATTCAAGTGAAGGTGACCCTACCCCCATTCCTGGGAGTGGGGCAGGTGTGGGCTTGTGACCAAGGAGTGAGCCTGAGCTTACTGCATGTCCCTATAGCCACGACTGGTTCAGGTTAGGTGCACCCCGCCCTGTCAATAGGACACAATGAGATTTTCTCTGGGACTTCACATTTATAGTGAATCCCAATTTTGAGAGCATGGTAGGCCTGGCTTCTCATATCTTGGTACCACAGGAAGCCCAAGACTAAGCCAACACCAGGAGGCAGGGTTGAGGATGGAAAGAAACCGGGCTTTGACTGAGCACTGAATCCACCCATCACTGAAGCCAGACCCAACCTGTGGACCTAGGTTATGTGAAAGAATAAATTTCCTTTTTGCTTAAGCCAGTTTGCTTTGGGTTTTCTTTATGTGCCACAAAAACGGTCCTAACTGACCTATCTCTGAACATACTTTAATCATTCTCACCTCTACATATTGTCTCAAAGTGTTCACCAACTTGAAATGACCTCTCCTCCTCTCTGCCTACTCAAATTTATTTATTCTCCAAGACTGGATCAAATTTTACCTCCTGTGTCACACTTTTTCTTTCTAAACTCCTCAGGCAAGAATTGTCTTGACCAAACTTTTGGCACTGTATTGATAATTGACCTCCTATTATCTGTTCTTTGCATATTTCCTAAATACTGTGTAAACTCCTCTATGGTAGAATTTGAAACTTCTTTGCATTTTCTGGAATGCTTATCAGACTGTGGCACACATATTAGGCATGTATTAAATATTTCTCAATTAATACAGAATTATTTTAGATTATATATTTTCTGAATAACAACAAAATATAGAACCCAAAGCAATTCTATAACACAAAAGAGTAAGAAGTTAAAAGTATTGAGTCAATATTTAAGAATACAATTTATGTTTCAAATATTTATGTCAGATTAAGTTAATATTCTCTTATATTTATGCATTTACCCATTCAACAGACATTTATTGTGGTCCAAGTTCTTATCATGGTAAGCACTGTCATATATGATATCTTTAGAATTTTAATTGTGGCTATAAAATTAACTTGACTCTAAAATATGTGAAGTTCATCTTTTATAACTGAATTCTGTAACTCCTATATGCATTTCAGGACAGATGAATTCAGCAAAGAAATAGACTACATGCTATGATATAATTTCTATAAGGTAAAAAATAAATAATCCACCCCCCCACAAAGAAAGGTATTTGAAACGTAATTTGTTCTCTGAAGTCTTGCATCATAAATTTAAATTCCGGGTCCTTTCAACTTTCTGAATGAAAGCTTCTCTCTTTATCAATCACAAAATATTCCCAGATGTCAAGCAAATAGGGTCTCGCCACCTTAATGCCTATCTTTGTAAAGTAAGGATGTCCTTAGGTACAGCCTTGATGCTCCATTAACACTTAAGAATTTCTAACAGATTTATTATTTTATTAGTTATTTTTTCGTGGTTTGTAGCTTTGTTGGAACCTACATGAATGGGCTTGCAATAGAATTCTCAAGTGTTTCCTTAGGAAGTTACCACTTCATTCAGAGCTCATAAGAGAATGAGAGGAGTACATTATCACATTTGGGTGCTAATTATCAAAGGTTAGAGGAGAGCAAGAAATCTCTTGAGATTCTGGAGTTGACCAGTGGTAACCAAAGCTGAAGCTCTAACCTGGTTACTTCAGATATGTACACAATAGCGATTGCTATACTGTGTACTGGATGAGCACTAAGCAATAGTGGCCTGGGGGAACCTGGTAAAGACAACACATTGAAATAAAATGATATAGAGAAATGTACTAATGTAAACCTGTCCTACTCAGATGAAACACTGCATATTCCTACCTCAAACTGTAAACCCTTGGTTATCACAAAGCCCTTAGCAGTTGCTAGACCAAGTGCGAAAGCAGAGGAAAGGTAAAATAATGCCCGTTATCTCCGCAACTTGGGGGGCTGCAAATATGGTAGCTGGAAAGCTTAGAGAAATTAATCCGCATCATGTTTTGGTGCCTGCCATAACACCAGGCATCCCTAAATAAAAGACAGTGCTTGCCTAACATCAGGAGATTCAGTCCAACAATGGCTACATCTAATGAATTTGCCCAGTGGCCTTTTCTGTTACAGTGAATTGACACTATCCTCCATGTATGCTCAGATATTTTAAGTCCTTATTTCTGACATCAAATTTGGAAACCAGCATAAATACGTATGAACTATCCATCTGGTACATCTATGCAATGTTAAAGGAAGGTCAGGAATAAATCAAGAATATGAATTGAAGCATTGGCTTTCATTTTGCCAGTCTGGGTTACCCCACATTTCTAATGCTTGTCTTGTCTGGTAGCTTTAGCTTAATCCCCTTGGAAGCAGCCGTAGGTGGAAGTCAGGAGATTTAGCTTTCTGTCCTAGCTCAGCTAATTATGTGACCTTGGACATGTTTTCTAACCACACCAAGACCCAATTTCCAGCTCCACAGACTGAAGGGGCGCTACTGTGCATGATCCCTAGGGAAGTTTTCACCTATGAAATTCTATGAATATGCTTAATATCATCATCAATCTACTATAATGGGTTATGTTTTTCTCTTAGCAAACAATAGGCCTTAACAGTCTATGGACCAAAAATATTTTTGTTTTGCAAGACATATAGGATTTGCAAGGGATGTACCTCATTTCAGTTGTGAGGCAATGTTTTCTGTCATGGCAGTAATTATTGGATTTAAGTAACTGCATTTTTCTGAGATAAACGTTGACTGCTTTTCCTTTTTTGCTTTTCTTAATTTATTGCTAGCCATCACAAATAGTCTTCATTTCATTAATAAAAGAACATTATTGTGCATTTTGCCTTTTAGCCCATCCATTATTCATACTACCTAGGAGACTGAACTGGGGATGCAGCTGCTGGGGCATTAATCTCAGGAACCCTGTCTTTTGCTTACCCTCATTCTGTAGGGACTAAGTTACGATTTGCTTGCCGTTTTGGAGATGTTTTGCTTGCTAGTAAAATTAAACTGACAAATCGATTGAAATATCCACCCTTCTCATTTTATTGGGATCACTGTCATGCTTATTGTGGCTGTGTTTTGTTTTGCTTTCTTATCCCTTTGGTGCCTTGCCAGGAACTGCACAGAATCTGGAGACATAGCATGATTTTTTCTTACAGTAAACATGATCACTAAAATGGCAAAAAGAGGCCTTTCGTGGGATGGAACCGAGTAGCCTTCCAAGCTACTTTCTAGGTGTGACTATCTTCAATATTATTCCCCGTTTTCCTGAGAGACTTGACTCTACACTTCCACACCGCTAATTATTAAACATAAGCTTCTCTTGCTGACCTGGTTCTTAATAGAGTGGCCTTAATAAATTGGCCTAGCTCTGTGGTGGGTTTCTGATGGCCTGCCATCGGAGAGTTAAAGTTACAGCCAGTTGGTGGAAGTTGAGCTCAGGCTTCTGGAGGACAAAATTCATGTGGTTCCTCTAACCAACAGCCTCTGATTTTCTTACAGAAGCTCAACTAAACTGCCATGTTGCTTGTTCTTCATCATATTAGTAAACTAAAGAACCACCACAGGCATAGATTGTCTCAAGAAAGTTATGAAAATTTTGTATTTTCTAAGAAGATAAGTTAGGGGGTAACTTCTTTTATTGCAGAAACAATTTTAGTTTTGCCAAAAGGCTCACTCCTGGGTTGCTAAAAATGGGATGTTATTCTAGAGCATCTCATACGTGATTTGATTGTGCAAACTTTGATGTGCCCCAAACTCTTCAAAAACACATCTATCCTGAAAAGCAATGGAAGAATGGTCCCTTCTTTGGAGAATGCAATCCTGTATTCAGTAACTTAACAAATATTTATTGAAGGCCTACTATGTGCCAGGCATTCTACTAGGCAGTGAAGATACAGTTTTAAATAAACCCTGTCCCTGTTCTCACGGATTTGTATTCTTATAGGCGGTGCCTTTTAATTTAGACATATTTTCCCCCTAGAATGAGTGTCAGAAAACTTTTTCGGGAGAGGGACAGATAGTTTAACATTTTAGGTTGTGTAAGCCATTACAGTTCTCTGACACAACCACTCAACTCTGCCTCTGTAGGGCAAAAGCAGCCATAGACCTATTGTAAGTGAATGTGTGACTGTGTTTCAATAAAACTTTAATAAAAACAGGCAGTGGGCTAGATTTGGCCCATTGGCCATGGTTTGCCAATCCCTACTATAGAGGACAGCATTCTAAACTTACACTTCATTGGGATTTTTGGCTATAGGTACCTTAGGTGAAATTTAATGCCAGGAATGCTCACAAAAAATATAGCATATAAGTTACAGAAACGTTTACCCTAATCAGAACATCAAAAAAGTTTATGATTCTACTTTAATAACAAATGCTTCAATCTGGAAAGAGATCAGTTTTCCCAGGAAAATCTGCCTCTACTATGCAGTGGGTGATTTGCCCTTGGAAGTGAGGGAAACAGAAAGCAATCTTTCTGAGTTTCTTTTTTGGGCTGGGGTCTGTGAAAGCATTTTTGCACAGGAAGCTCATTTAATCCTTGCCACAGATTTGGAAGGTGGATAATATTCTTCTCCTTTTTTATAGATGGGGAAATTGAAAATCAGAGAGAGAATGTAACTCGCCCAAGGACACTGCAGGAAGTGAGTTGGACTAGATCCAAACCCAGGGCTTCTTGACTCCAAAGCTACATTCTCTCCAACTTTCAAGACTTTTTAATTTCTAAAAGTGCTATGTGTTTGACATGTACGTGAGAATTGTTTGGCTTCAGCATATCAACATTTACTTTCTTAATAAAATGGGTGCCAATACTTATAATTCTTTGTGTATTCTCTCCTACACATTTACACTTGATAAAGCCTATATCATGTCAATGAACATCACTAAGGAACATTCACAAAGTACGGCAGGAATGAATACACAGGAAAGAGTGTAGATGTCTACTTTTAAATCAAAATGAGAGAGATTCTGAAGCAAGGTCAGAATAAATATGACACCACATAATTTTCAATTAATACAGAATCATGAAGAATCTCAGGAAAATGTTAAAATCTCACTTCAGTTTATACCCAATGAGTAAGACTTGGAATGCCATGGCATTTTTTCATTTCTAATAAGAAGTTAAATTTTAAAAAGACACCTATACGTCATTGAAATCTTCTGTTAAGGGGCCTCTGAAAACAAAACAAAATAAAACCTCAAACAATGAGCAACCTGTTTGACTTGGTAAAATGTAACACAGATGGTTCGCTATTCCCAAGTTTCTTTCAGTGACCCTTGGTGACCTTTATGCTGCAATAGGCACAGGTATCTTGCTCATCTTTTGAGTCTCTTGGCCTAATAATTCATTCTTGGGTATCAAGGTAAAACTGCAAGAACAATCCATACTACTTTCCCGAGACATCTCTCTAATCACAGTTTAAGTGGTTTTGAAGTTTAAATCTCTGCCTTTCCTGTGTGTTAAACTTAACCTCCTAAACTTCCTTTTACAGAGGGAGCCTCAGGAGGGTGTGGGTGGGGTGGCTAATCCCTTGCTAGAACAGAGGCATCTGCCCTTCCTTCTGACAGTGCCTTGACACTCAGCAGGGACTGAGTTCTCACCCTGCCGAGCAAGGCCAAGACAACTTGCCACCAAGCAACCCGCAATGCACTGCAACTTGCTGTGTGCATTTGGGGGCTACTGGCCAGGGCAGGCCCCGGAGCCCTTCTCACACCACGAGGCGGTTCCTCCCTGGCTTCCATGGGAACAGTTCTTTCAAACCTGCGCTGAGCAAGATGCATTTAACTGACCCCATTCCTTTTAACAACTGAGCATGACAGCTTTTAATAGCCTTGCAGAGACGGCGCACGGCTGCCACCGCTCTGCCTCATTACTCACTGTTTCAGGATGGTGCTCGATTCCAATATGCACATTTTAGTCACGTCATGCCTGGGAACTCAACCACCCTTTTGTCTTAGCTCACCTCCCTGTTTTATCTTATTTAGCATTTTTAGCTTATGTCTTGTTTTGATATTTGTCTTATTTAATTAGGTTACTCAGTTCTGGCTGTTGCCCTGTTCTGCATGCTGGAGATGCAGAATTCTTCTCCGTGAGTTATTGGCCATAGCACCTGCTGTGATGACAGCTTCACTTGGGAAAGGTAGCAATATGTGTGACCGTGTCCCCTTTGAATAAGGACATATTTTCAGGAAATGTAATGGGATGTAAATGTTTTCCAGTGGCTTGCAGCAGGGTAAAATGATGGCTTCTTGGGCTAGGAGGGTGTGGAATAGCCCAGTGAGCTCATTCCTGGGACGGTGTCCCCCTGGACTCTGGGTGACAGAAACAAAGTCTCCTGGATAAATGGGCCAAGTGGAGAATCCTGCTCCCTTGGAAGCAGCTCTCTGTTAAGAGGCAGAAGAATGAAGGAGAGAAAGAGGAAAATGGACCCCCACTATTTCTCTATAGCCACTAAAAAGACAATTAAGAGGGACATGCCGATTCTGGGCACCCCAAAAAGATGTTTTTCCCAGCCTGTGCTCTGACGTGAGCTGCTTTACAAAAAAGCAAATGTGTCTGCTCCCAGTAGTGAAAACAGCCACGAGCACTTTAAACACAACAACTGGGCGTGGGGATATTCGCCTGTAATGATTGTTTATGTTAGAAAGTTGGCTGCCACCGAGGTTAGACAAATGCTCCTACTTCCGTGGAGATAAAAGGCAAGCGTTTGCAATCGGGGAGGAGAGTGTGTTCGTTCTGGGGCTAAATGGCATTATAAAACTTCCTAATTAAGCATATATGCCGATGAGTTTTTAGCATCATTTCTCCAATTTAGCTTCGCGTACTGGGTGCGCTGTTTAGTGCGGCATTAACTATAAACATTGTTGTTACTGCCCCCAGCTGGAAAACAGAGTGGTTTATGTGTGGAAGAAAAAAGATTATTTCCCATCTGCTCCTGCCCATTATTCAGGGATGCGTCATTTTGTCTGCTGATGGGAACCAGCACTAGGATTTTAGTTAAATGGCCTTTTTATACTTGGCTACGTTTATCAATTATGGTGTTTACTCGGTGTTTTGTTCCCACCCTTAATCCTACAAATTAAGTAATTTAATTTTCTAAGGGTTTGTCTTTTTCCAAAATTAGATGAACTTATATGTGTAATTTTTCTGATACAAATATGCACAACTGTAATTAGACATACTTGATGCCTATTTTTAATTGTATATCAACTTCACACATATATATCTGGTTAATATGCCTGAGGTTAGGAGACATACAATTAAAAAAGGATGGAGCATGGTGTGATTTAATTTATATAAAGTACAAAACCAGCCAAAGCTAATTAATGTGGGTAAACTGTGGGGTCAGTGTTTGCCCTTGGGGTGAAGTGACCCTCCTGGAAGGGCCTGAGGGGGGGACCTCATGGGGTACTAGGAATGTTCTGTGCCTGATCTGGGTGTTGCTTACAGGGGCAGGTTTGGTTTGTGAAATTTCACTGAGCTGTGCATTCATGATACGTGCCCTCTTCTGGAAGTATATATTCTTTCAGTAAAAGGTAAAAGATGGATGAATCATCTTCCATGTTAAAAAACCAAAAGCAGAGTCTGCACAAAGGCAAATTATGATTAATTCACCCTCCCCCCTTGACAAAAAGGTCAAAAATAAAACCAAGTTCTTTCTACATCTATAAAGCTAACTACTTAGGTAAATAAAAAGGTTGACGTGCAACTCCTACATGTGTATAAAGGGAGAAGACACAAATAGCCTTCGATGTAAAAATGACTAAAACATTTTATTGAGATTTGGGTGTTTTCATGTTTGAAACATTCGGAAATTATCAAGATCTTAGTATATCTGGATCTGGATCATTTGTCAAGGTGTACCCTTTTCAGCTTTCTTATAGCCTTTGTTTTGAGTGTCTAATTATAGAAAAATAATTAAGGGTAATAACTGGGGGCTAAAATTTTATATATGTGAAAAATATATACATACACTTTACATATACATATATATTTTTCTTTTTTGTAAACCTTAGCAGTCTAATCCATGAAGCAATGTCAGGCAGCCACTGTATTCCTACAGATAGGTTCCATAATTTGAAGAAAACAAATGCCAAAACCACTGGAATTTTTTTTTTTGTTGGCAAACACTAAGGCGTGGAGCTTTATCTGGAGATCGTTTCAGAAACATTAAGATGGAGAAAACAAGTTCCCTAGGACTTCTCAGAGTTCATTTCTTAAACCATCAAAAACCATCCTGCTTGTGGATAACTTAAAGAGACACAAACAATGCCCCTTGAAGGAAATGCCAGGACAGTTGACTGGAATAGAAAATGATTGGATAGAATTCTTAACCCAGTTAGAAAAAAATCGATACCTCCCATGGTCCCTTTTGCTTGAGCAGATAAACCAGCTAAATAATCTGACAGTTGCATAATATTGAAAAATAAATTCATGCAATAGCTAGTACATAGAGGGATTTCCAGGGGGAGAGAGGTAACAATAAAACGAAAACAAAACAAAAAGGTGGAGAATTTGAAAACACAAGCTTACCAACACACACAATGCATTCTATATAGCCCATTGTACTTTGAGGCGCTTCTACTACTAATGTGTAAATGCATTGTTTCATCCATCTAATCAGGTCAAGGTTGGGCTTGATGACTTTAAAATGACAGTATATACTTCTATAGAATACACACTAACGTGCTATTTTTCTTCCATTTGTTAAGGGACAGAAGAGCACTGGAAATCATTGTTTTAATTAACAACATCAGGAAAATGCTTTGGCATTAGCACTCAATATACTGTCCTTTTAACCAGAAGGAAAATTGATACTGAGCATGTGCAATGGAAAGAAAGCTGGCAAATGTCAGTGTGAATAATGGGTGAAAAAAAGGAATGAGGGGGTGTGGCATCTCAATCAAGATTAAAATGAAACTGATAAAGCAGCATATGGACTGGATAACAAATCAAAAGCATGTTTATCCACCGAAGGAACTGGTTAATGGAGACTGCCAGCACGTTGCCATGGAAACACTGACTGTTGAGCTGCACCATCTCATACCTTATCCAATACATTCCTGGTTGTTGGTAGTAGTCCAAAGACCCTGATCTCTTGATGGTAAACCCGTGGTCCAGCTGAGCAGAGAGAAATGGGGCAACTCAGTGGATCAACATTGTGCTAAAGAATTAAGACTCCAGACCAAGCTGTTCTGCATTGACTATATATGTATCTATAGTTACTATGCCTCTTCTGCAGGGTAACTAGCTAATATGCTAAATCTTCACATTGAAAATAAAAAGGCAAGAAAAGACACTAATCCCTCATGAATATCTTGTAGGCCAATTTGTTAGAATAAATCTAGTTTGTCAAACAATATTCTGAATGCACATTTAATCGTGTCCTTTCAATTTTAAAAGATATAAACACCTCTTCATATGCCATAAAATGGAAAATGCTTTACAATTAAATAAAGTACTGAAATCAGCTTTAGCCACCTAAGAGAAAGCAGATTGGACCCCCAAAATATTACCCCATAAGGGCTAAAATCGAGGGCTTCATAACTATGAAATGAAAGAGGAAAAGCCTCAGGTTTTGGAACCCCACCCATCACAGCAATTTGAATTTCTTTCTTTAAGAGTTAATCTTCAAAAACAGAGCTACCTTAAAAGTGAATCTTAATTACATTTCTAAACTAAAATGATATAATATAAAACAGTCAATAAATTTTCTCTACGAAAATATGGAAAATAAAATTAAACAAAAATTTGTTTTCATTGTGTATTAAAAATGCATATGTATAACTATGCTTATGATTAACAAAAAGGACAATAAATAGAACACAGAATACATTCTCAAAGCTGTCCAACCTGGAATAAGATGTTAGCCTTTGACTACCTGGGAGTAAAAGATTCAACCCCAAAATCTGAAGAACAATAATCATGCTGTATGCCCACTTCCTTATTCTGCCCATGACAGGATGCAACTTGCACACTTTTCTTTAGAAAGAGACTCATGAGTTCTTTCAAGTGTGGTACTGGTGTGATGCTGATGACAGTTTCTACTTCTAAATTCACAAAGGCATTTCAAAAACATGCCAGGGCACCAGGCATTTAAACTAAAAACTGCTTGGAAGATTTGGTGTTCTGATTATAAACCAGGCTATTCCAGTGTTCATGGAAAGCAATGTGAGGTTTTAATCTTTTTTAGAAATGTGCATTTTGTTTTATTGAGGAAAAAAATCGAAGTACACTTGCTCTTGGGAAGATGAAGGTGTGTACTCGTTTTAGTCCACGAAGACAGCTACTTAGTAATTAGCTCTCTATTGCCATCTACAGGCAAAGTGTCACATACCGGGTCTCTCATTTTAGAACTCAGCTTCCCAGTAGCGCAATTATGGGCACGCTGATTAGCATGGATTTGTTCAATTAGATTGAAATGCTCTATTTGCATGAGCAAAATGCAAAAGAAGAACTTTAAAGCATTAGGAAAATTATCGGTTAAAATAATAAACAGCGTTAAATGAGGAAAAATAAATTGGAACTGACATCTTAGTCATCGGTTCTTCATCAAGCTGAGCAAATCTAATAATGCCTCTCTCTCCTCCCTCAGCTCTCAAAAAGTCCACCGTTAAAATGTCATCTCTAATCCATTTTATGTCTATAAATTGCATTTTAATAACCTTTTGTTTCCCTTTCTCTCCTTTTTTTTTTTTAAATCCCCCAACTACTGGGAAAGGCGGCAGAGGGACAATGGCGTCTTTCCGAGAGGCAGAGTTGCAGCTCTAAGGACAGCAATGGCTTTCCACCTAATCACATGGCCTGACCTAATGTCAGCACATCTCTCCTCCTTCCAGGAGGGCGTGTGATCCCTGTGAGCTTGCAGCTGGTAATTACTCTCCTAGCCAACTCGAGGCCCTCTTGCAACCTTAAGGTAAAGTTATCATTTGTCCTTTTCTTGGTCTTAATAATGTAGGGGGTGGGAAGCAGGGAACGAAAAAAATGACAACAAGAACAAAAACCACTTTGGTCCAGAACCATGAATACATGTTAAACTACACTCATGTCATAAATTACACTATAACAGTAGACTGTGTTTTCTTTTGTCATTCTAAGATAGAAAAAGTGTCACAGATTTCTTTAACATATCGGTGATCTCCAGCAGGTAGTTAGGTTTCTAACTAAGGAAAGGGAAGTATCACTTAAAGACTGATGTTTAATTGATTTCCTTAAAAAAAAAAAGACACTACATTCTAAATAGTATTTTAAAAAAATTTTAGGTGGTGTATATAATTTCTACAAAATCAGTCCTATGATAGAGGCAGTTTCAAATAAAATATATTATTTTATAGTCTCAGGGGAGAGCATATATGCCTAGGAAAATTCTGTCTGAATGAAATTTATGCTGAAATCAGTTTTTTCTAAATCTGTCAAATAGAAGTCATTACCGTATTATATCGATTACAGAAATTTTTACAATGTGGGTGAATTAATAGCTATATTAAATTATCAGGGTATCCCCTACCTCCCGCTTATATTCTCCCCCACAGCAGGGTATTGTTCCTTAGCAGTCAAACTTTTGTTTGAGTTGGAATATTATTTAATGCCAGGACTTCTTTTTCTTGTGATAGTCCCCCAACACTTAGTCTTTGTGCTTTAAGAATGGAAAAATGGTTATGGGGTATAAATGAACTTATTCAATGTTATTCCGAAAGTTATATAACAAATGCAGCCAAAATGACCACTTTCTAATTCCCAGCCCCGCCCTGCGATTGGTGACCTCCCCGGGGTTCTTGTGGAGGGTAGACATTTATGAAGGAAAAGCATTCTGGAGAAGGTGCATAAACACACATATTATGGTAGACCAGTTTCTCTTGAAACAACCCCTGAAATTTACAGTGATATTCTCTTTCATGCTTGAAATACTAATGATGGTAGTTAACATGTGAATTGTGCTGTAGAGCTCATAAGGCACTTTTTAAGACATACTTTTCCAAAAACAGCCAATTGTTTTGAATTTGAGTTGTTGACAATTATTTTTAAAAAAATCTTTCAGGGATAAAGATTAAGTAAGCACACAACTAATGCATAACTCAGCATTATACAGCTTATAAGTATACATTTTACAACTTGTAAGTATATTATTGGTTTCTGCAATTTCCATAGAAAACATGTTAGTGATGAATTGAGAAACTTGCATTCAAAACTGCATTCAAAATGGTCCAATCATGACATTTAAGAAAAAAAATTAGTGGACCTTTGGGCTTCAAATACTAACTGGAATGTTTTGAGATCCAGTTAGATGAGGTTTTAATAAATTCATATGGATTAGGTTTTGGAATTTACCCAAGTTTGATTAAAATAAGATTTCCCCTCAAATATGTGTTATCTGTCAATTGGAAAATTGCCCTGATGTTGCTACTTTTAGTCATTACAAGACTCCCAGAATACTGTGAACAAACCAATATTGAGGAACCAAGGCAAACTTAACCAAAGACTCATTAAAATAAAAGACCAGGGAAAAAGAAAACAAAAACAAAATGATAGAGGTGGAAAAGGCATCCTTTCTAGCAGCTGTGAGCCCTTAGCAGTCCTTTTCATGGACAAGCGTGCTGGCAGTCCATTCCAAAAGAAAACTGTTGAATCAAACGTTTTGGAATAGACTTAATCTCTTGAATGAACAATGAAAACAGAATGTCTGGTTTAGTTGAGAATCACCATGAGATTGTTAATTTCAAAAATTACTGACTGAATATCAGCTCATAACAAAGAACATTGACCATCTATGGAAGACATGGAGGACAATTTACTTCTACACTGAATTTTCTTAGAAAGAACGAAAGAGAGAGGGTACGAAGAACAACTTGAAATTTTAAAACCTCAGTGGCACTGAGGAACATCTGAAAGAGTGTACATTCTATTTAGCACCGTCAGTTTACTCATGTGCCAGTTACTCACACGCATGTGACTCACTATTGAAAGAGTTGAGAAACACAAAATGCAAACAGTACAATAGCCTGTGTGCATGCATTTGTACCATTTACAAATACTGGCAGCCCATATCAAATATTTAGTAACCCAGATCTGAGATCAGTGGTATCAAAGAGGTCACTTATTTATCTTTAGCTGTATCTGGAGCTCTAGCACAAAGAAAAAAGAAAAAGAGAAAGAAAATAAAAAACACCCATAGAAGTAATTAAATATTCAGTACTGCTCATGAGTGAGAGGTACTGTTCAATAGCATAAATACTTTTGAAAAAGACTACATCATAGTGTCTTAAGTTCTTTGTTTAGAAAAGAAAAACAGCTCAAGTGATTTTCACCTTGAATGTGCTGTTAAAATTTACATACTCTGAAAAAAGAAGAAATTATTAAAAATTCAAGTAATCAGGGACTTGAATATATTTACTCTAGAATATGACACCAGGAAGTATGAGGTTTCATTATTTCTTGGCCCAATTTAATCTTTGCCTAGAGCTGCTATCAAATTGCATGTAGTGTACGTCTGCATGTATAGAACAGAAAAAAAAATTCTTGTGCAGCTGCATCAATAAAACAGTAAATGTCAAAAGACTTTCAACTTTAAGAACAGAAATTTCTAAGGAGAAAGACATCATGACTTAGTTGGGTGTTCACAGCAATTCAATTTCACTGAAAATCTTACTGTGCAATCTTTATGCTAAGCTTTAGCTTTTGTTTAGGTCCAGTATAAAGATCTGTAGTGTTCTAATCTCTGCAATGTTGTTTCTCTCGGCTTCTCTCCCCTTCTAGGTCCTGGCAAAAGGACACTATAAACTCTTTTCCTTAGAGCCAAAAAGTTTGCACTGGCACAGAGTCCAGTGTGGGTGAGGTTTTCTGCTTTAGAAAATAAATCGTGAAATTAATATATACTGCAAGACACCCTGGAGGTGTTGCATAATGATGTGATGCCCAGGGAAATGATCCTCAAAAACACATAATATATATAAGTCCCATACCTCGTCTAGTGCATTAAGTGGCTGAGCTGTCTAAAGAAATGACCCATTCTGCTGTCTCTGGGTGGAATCTCCTGAGTAATGCCTGTCTCTTAGGCAGGTTGCTTTTAAAAGTTATAGGTGGATATTTCAGATGCTTACTGCTATGACAGAAACTCCAGCTGCTGTGCTATTCGGCTTGGGGCCTGTGTTGAAATGCTTCTTTATCTTTCCAGCTACTGACAGCTGATGCTCATTTTCTGGGAGGCCATCATCCTGGAGGAAAAAAAAAAAATAAAGAAAAGAGAAAAAGAAAAAAAATAAGATAAATGGAAAATGAAGCCCAAATCTTCTAGTCACAGGCAGTGATCTTAGAATTCACAAGATGTCAGATATAAACCAACCAACGTCTACTCATTAAACGCTGTTGTTGGAAGCATTGCTCCAAGATCTCGTCCATTTCCACATCTGCTCTAAAATTAATTTATACTGTCATCTGACCCTCAGAGGTTTGTTTCTAAATAATAATAATAAAAAAAAATTTCTGTTTTCGGTTTCTAATAAAATCTATTTCAACCATGGCTCTAGGAACATATGTCAAAGAGCAAGGAAATCTGGACAACCAAAAAGAAAAAAAATCAATGTGAAATCCTCTTTTTCTTTTTTCTTTTCTCTTAGCCCATCATTTAGACCCAAAGCCAAGGAAACCGGCAGGCCTGGGCTGCAGCATGGCCCGTAAATAAACTCAGGCTTGTTCCACAGCTACTCAATCGGCCACTCTATAATCCCAGACAATCTTCCAGGGAGGAAGTTCTTCCTTAAACTTTAAACCCTCTTTGCTGCCTTCAAATCATCGGTTATTGTGACGTATTTTATACTGGAGCTCATTTTAACTAAGGCCTCTGTTCACTGCTGGAGCCTTCTACGACTGAGGCTGGACAAATTGCTCTCTTGTACTAAATACTGTTGGAATAACAATAACCACTGTCGTAAGTATGTGTCACCACTTACTAGTTCATGATGAAAAGGCTGCATGATCCTTGAAGGCAGAGACTGTGTTTTGCTCCCTACAGAATCCCCCGTTCTTAGCATAGTGCCTTGGCACACAGTAGATGCTTAATAAATAATTGTAGAGTAAATGAATGAACGGATAATAAAGAGTTTGTAACTAGCTGTTAAAGCCCAAATCCTGGCAAGACCTTTAATGCCACTTGTCATTTTTCTTTTCTCCTTCCTCTCCATCATTTTGCATGTAATTTCTTGGTTCCACCCAGGAAAATAAATCTGCTGCTTCCCAAGCATAATGTGCTTGCTCCTTTTGCATGAGCTGGTCTCTCCACATGGGATTTTCAGCATTTGGCTGTTCATTTATCCAGTCAACATTAACTGAGTGTCTACACAGACCGGGCACTATAGCAGGAAGGGAAAACAAAATAGGCATGAGCCCTGCTCTTCTGGACCCCATGGGTTTTTTTTTTTCCTTCAGAACTTTTCCAATGACCTGTTCCAAGACAGTTTTTCCCAACTAAGCACAATTCATTCTAATAGCCCTTCTGTAAACCCCTAATCCTTTTTCATTATATCAATTTGCACTATTTATATTGTTTGGTGTTAAGTGATTTTATAAACTCTTGCTCTTTTGTACCATGTCTTCCAAATTTTCTATAATCTTTAATGCAAACACTTGGTTCAGTGTCTTGCATACGTCAGATATTGAATTTATGATATTCTTGGACTTATTGACTAATGACTAGAAGAAGGAATAATTAATATGCTATCAAGATACATTTCAAACCAAGTCTGGAGGAAGGAGGTTTTCCAATGATACGGAGAGAATTAAAAACAATTTTTTTTTTGCATAGTGGAAAGTAGTCAGAAATAAAGTGAAAATCAGCTTGAGTGGGATGTGACTTGGGAAGCAGAAAAAGGGCCACATGCAGTGCAACTACGTCCAGGGCTATGTTAGGGATGGCAGAGGGTGGGAAGAAGAGATGATCTCTGCTCACCAGAACCTTGCAGGCTAATAGGGAGGCAAAACATGCACATACAATGTCAGATCACGAAACAGGTCAACAAGATAAGAAAGAGCTGTTACAAGGTCATAGCTCCACAGTTCAGCTAGAAACACCAAAAAAGTTCAGAGGAGAAAGGACATATTTTCTGTTGTGAACAGTCACAGCAGACTTCATGAGGAGTATGGTGGGGAGTGTGCTGACAGGCAGAGAGGAGGAAGGTGACATTGGTGTACTGTGTGTGCAAGTGGGAAGCCACAAGGCATGTTTGCCAAACAATGAGTCAACCAGTTCATCTCTCGTTAAGAGTTTATGGGGGAGAGTGATGGCAGAGAAAGTGACAGAACAAGAAAAGACTGGCTGCAAATGAGTACCACAAAGATCCAGGGATTGAAAGCTTAGTCTCAATTAGGAATAAGGCAAAGCTTTTTAATACGAGGGATGTGAGTGCAAGAAACGTAAAGGGCTACCCTCCCTTTACTCAGATATTTTTACAGTGCACTATCCTGTTCCTGCCTTTGCAGGTGACAGAGAAGTCAGACGATAATCACAAAGAATTAGGATTATGCGGTCCAGAGTTCTAGACACAAGAGCGATGTCAATGATGTATATAAAATGCTTTTTTTTAAAAATGGTGAATGAAACAACAGGCCCCTGGAATTTAAGTCAGACAACAACTCTCGGAATCTGTTGGAATTTTTGAGAGTATTTAAACATTTGACAAGAGATGAAATGATGCTGAAAGTCTTACAAATATTCGTACCATGCCTCTGGCAGAGTGTGGGGTTCAGCCTGAATGAAAGGGGCCACCCAGATACAGTGGTGCCCCACTGGCCTCACCCCAAGATTAGACACGTCCTTCTAACCATCTCTCCATGGCGTTCCAGGCTATCTCGGGCAAAGGGATTTATGAGCTTTTGATCATAAGATAGTTTGAAAAACATGATGGGGAAGCAATTCGAGGGAATGTTTTTCTTTTTAGGATAAAAGAAACTCGAGCATATTTGTAGTCCTAGGGTAAGGAGCCAGAGGAAGGGGAGAATTAAAGACAGGAGAAAGGGCAGGGCAGGGATGGAGGGTGGAAACGAAGCAGTTTGCCTTGGGGAGGTGTGGGCGTACCTCTTTCTCCGAGACAAGATGAAACGGGAGAACGGGAGAGACCTGTTTTGAGGTGTAGGGGAGGCGAGTGAAGAGAGAAAGGCAGGGGAGGAAGGTGACGCAGGTGTGAGCCGTGGCATGGCCCTGTGCTAACGATTTACATACATGACCTCCTTCACCCACAGCCTACCACCTGCGACACGCATTATCAGGCCCATGTTGAAGATGAGCAACCTGAGGCTCAGCAAGGTGAAATCACTTGCTCAGGGTCACACAGCTAGAAAGTGGTCGAGTCAGGACTGAACCGGGTCTGAAACTCTGTGTGCTTTCTCCCACACCATGTTGCATCAGTTGAAAGCGTTCACTAGCATGGCATCTGGCTACAAAA
This sequence comes from Daubentonia madagascariensis, assembly GCA_023783475.1. Taxonomy (NCBI): domain Eukaryota; kingdom Metazoa; phylum Chordata; class Mammalia; order Primates; family Daubentoniidae; genus Daubentonia; species Daubentonia madagascariensis. The sequence goes on from JAKFHU010002220.1 coordinate 8,431,711, forward strand.
GGGCTGCATGCGTGTTCAATGAAAACACCCAGTGAATCATCTTTTCTGTGATGAAAGTCGCACCGTGGTGAGGGGGTATGAGGATTGAATTAGGGGACCAAAAAAAAAACAAATAACAAAAACAAAAACAAAAAAGAATATCTGAATGGGACTTAATGGAGGCTGGGAAACATTTGGAGGTCAATAAAAGGGATGCTGAACACTTCAAGGGCCCAGCAGAACACAGTTAGAAACTTCTATGTCTCGTAGAGACTAGATATCCACTAATCTGGGATGTGGCAACATCACCCATTAGAGCAAGGCTCTGGGATCCTCTGTGCAGCGGGCAGCATTGCCAGGCCTGGCTGATGCTGGGTGAAATGCGGTTGCAGCAGGCCATTAGTGTGGTCCTGTGCTTGGCACAGGCTGTATGTACCAGCCTGGGTGCAAATATGGGGAAAGACAGCTGGGTTTCCATAAGAGCAGCCCCTACTTAACTTACTGAGGGAGACTCATCTCTTGCTGAATAATCACACCTCCTTCTCACGCCCCACCACTGCCATCTTTACCAGAAACGTACCTTTACGTGGCTTATCCCTGCTGTCAGTTCGAGCTAAGAGTTTGCTTTCTTACCACCTCACAATGGACGTCGTTATCATTTCCCGGCCTTGTCCTGCTCCTAATCGCCTGTCAAGGCTCCTAGCAACTCTTTCAGATACTGGGACTTGGAGGTTAAGACTCCAGCTTTAAATTCTAGTGAAGGTTTGAGATTCCCTTGGGTTATTAGTTCACGTTGAAGCAATGCAAGTAGCGCAACAACTCTCACAAGTTGTCAGAGGTGCTTTTGACTTCATAAATCTTAAAATATTTCAGGATTTTCCCCAGTGAAATAAGGTGTCTCAGCTGGAGTAGGTAAAACACACACACACACACCCTTTGACAATGAAAAAGTCTGCAGCATTTTTATATAAATTTTGAAGGTTTTCAGCATAATTGGATTTAAAGACACAAACAACTGGCTTTGCAGGGATCTAATCTCTACCTGAGCCAAACAGATTGATGATGGAGATTTAACTAACTTACTGTCATGCATCAATAAAATAAATAGGGCCATTAAAAACATACATTTTTATATATACATCTTTATCACCATTATTCAGAATAGATTATGTGCCAAAAATGTGCTATGAATTTTCTAAACGTGACAAACCTGGCAGTATTTCACAAATAGTTATAGTATTATTACCATACGTTCTGGTTTGGGAGTAGTTTCTAAAGTTTGACACAGGCTGGTTGTGGTTTGAGGTTAGCGGTTTTTGATTTAGAAATTCCCCTCCACCACTTGGCAGAGCATTGCAACTGACAAGAACAAAATTAGTTCACAAAATGGAAAATGAACTCTCACCGCTGTCTGTAGGAGACCTCACCTCCCAATCTCCATGTCTCTAGGGGTTTCCGGGGCAGAGCTCTAGGGAGGCTGGGATGTGAAGTCACTCAGTAGAGTGAATTCCCTGCTTTCCTCCGGGAAACCATTCCAGGGGTAATGCTTTAGAAAATCCTCCTCCCCTTGTGGATTTCTGGTTTTGAATCATGGATCTGGTTTTCAGTCTATTCATTGCCAGACTCTCTTATTAACAATATTTGTAAATTTATGAGAAGCATGGCAATCTTGAGTGGTTTACTACCAGAGTATTCTAATTTAGTTTTAAACAATTCCAAATCCATTAGAGTACTTTTCAATAGCAGTTCCACGTCGCATCCCATTGTTCTGTCCCTGATTCCTGTTAAGCATCCCCAGCTGCACAGCACCCCAGTCCCTCTGACTCTCTTCAGCACAGCCCTGTGGTTCCCTGTCTACAATTCACACTGCACTTGGGGAGAAAATGTGAAATAAATTAAGATCTACCTTGGAGCAAGGAGGGAATAAGATGCCCACATGGAAAGTGAAATTCCACGTCATCATTTGCAATTTATGAATACAGATAAGTGGTTTTATATATTATTACAGTGTCCTTGGGCTTCACTAAATTTCCAACAAATTCTACCAGAACAATAAGATGAATGTGTACATATTTCTGTGTGGGTAGAGCTGATTTTTATTAGTCAGCATGAAAGACCCTGGGAGATTATCCAGCTCCTGATTTTTCTTCTTTCTCTTGTTCTTTTTCCTTTTTGAATATGTTGGCTTACCAATATCTTTTCAAAAGAGTAGACAGGTGGGATAAAGGAGGTAAAACAAAATGTAAAGGCCAGGAAGGTGATAGAGTCTCAAATTGACTAAATAACTATACTTGTCTTCTTTAAACCAGTCCTTTCTGCCAGGACAAAGGTTTTCAAACTTGGTCTCACATTATAATCATCGGGGAGCTTTTAAATGTCCCGATTTCCAGATGCGGGTGCCAACCAATTAAATCAGAACCTCTGGGACAACACCCCAGGCCTCAGACCTTGTGCTAGAGACTCCACTGAGCTTCCTGCGGGACTCCTTGAGCCTCAGTTTCTCCATTAGTATAATCAGCAAAATAATTTGAGGTGAAACATAGGTTAGGTAAAATGATAGCATCCTAGAGTATCAGGAGAATAACATGGGATAGAGTAGGTCAATATTTTGAAAATAAAAATGCAATGATAGTAATGTATGTTTGAAATATTACAATAATAATAATTTGATCCTAATTACAAATACATATTTTTGGAAATGTGAATTCAGTTTATGAACTTATCACTAACCTACACTTTCTATCAATAAAGTGTCAGTTGGGGGGAAAGTGACTCGACCCTCTCCCGGGCTTTGGAATGATCAAAATATATCATTGTCTATTCCATTCTTTTTCTTTTCTTTTTTCTTTTGTGACAGGGTCTTGCTGTGTCACCCAGGCTGCAGTGCAGTGGTGTGATCATCGTTCCCTATAACCTCGAACTCCTGGGCTCAAGGGATCCTCCTGTCTCAACCTCCCAAGTAGCTGGGACTACAGGTGCACACCACTATGCCTGGCTAATTGTTTTTTATCATTCATTTTTGTAGAAACAGGGTCTTGCTATGTTGTCCAGGCTGGTCTCAAACTCCTGGCCTGAAGTGATCCTCCCACCTTGGCCTCCCAAAGTGCCATTCTTATAATACGTGTGCCTAAATCATATTTCTCCACTAGATGGGTAATGAAGTAAATAAACTTAGCTGGGACAATTCTACAACTACATTAAAGGAAGTAGCTGTGATGCTGGAGAACGCACGGGAGCTGCTGATAACACCATTATCTACGTGGATCAGTGGCATACAAACAGGGTCATTTTTTTGGATGAGAATCTTTCTTCCTTAATCAAGCTTCTCATACAACCAACAATGATGACAATGTACATTTCAGCAGCACATAGCATCGCATGATAGAGTTGTTGTCTTGCTCAGACTCAATTTCACCAAATATTTATTAAGTACCCATGAGGTGCTAGGGCTTAAGGTTGTCCTCTCAGGCCTTCAAATATATGATTCTCTCTCCAGCCTTATAACACGCGTAGAGGGCAGTCCTATTTTCTCCACTTCACGGGTGGGAAAACAGGTTCAAAGGAGAGAAATGACTTGCCCACGGTCATGCAGGTGGGTGAGCGGGTGCCCCCTCCAGCAATCTACATTCCTGTCCTAGACATGTGGCTGCACACTGATGATGCCTTTGCTCATCTGGCTCATTGGACTCTTCCAGCACAGGACAGAGGACAAGTATACCAAGGAGCACGGTGGGTTCGTACCCGGAATGTATAAAAAATAAGTGTGGGCTTAGAGGAAGCTCCTGGGGTGAGGTTAAAACAAGTGACTTTTGCTGGGTAGATTTTTTTTTTTATTCTATTGCCCTTATGTTCTTCTCTCTGTTTCGTAAGAGACTGCCTTTTCAATTCCAAGTGTGCAAGGTCAAAAGGTCATTGTATAAGCAATAGAGAAAATTAGAACTAATGAGAGCACAGGAAGAGCTTTTTGACGACTTCCTTAGGGTTCACATAATTATTGTTACTTTTCTCTCCCTTACGTAGCGTCCTTTGTGGTGATCAGATACAATTTGATTGCCCAGTGCAAAGTGTCTTGTTAAATGGCTATCCTTTTAAGTTCCTAGTTTATTTATTTTGATCACTTGGTTGTTCATTTGTTGTACTCGGAGACCTTGACAAATACTAAATGCTAGTTGTGAAAACTTACTTTTTAAATATGTTATTTTGAAGCAAAGAAAACAATCGGTTTTCTGATTTAGTTACTATATAAAAATGACTTCAAAAGTTAAGCAATCACTTGATGCATCGAGTTTTAAAAAGTTTTTGCTGGAACCAATCTATTGTTTTCCTTTAGAATGTAAAGCCTTTTTGAATTATATGAAGGGTATTTTTTTAGTTTTGAATCTCCTAGCTGATTACTTAAATGCTATCCTTGCTTTTAGGAAATGTTTTTAGGAAATCTAAGAGGGAAAACTAAAGTGACAGCAGAAGTCCAAGTTCCAGAGGGAACCATGGAACCTAATTATCAGCAAAGTGGGACCATGTGTAAAAATGTGTACAAAGCAGGTTGAGAAGGCAGAAGGTTACTGCTGAGACATGCGCATGTTGCCCTAGGAAAATAAGCAACATAGTTTTTCACAGGTAACAGCAGAAGCCTTCTTCATTTTGTTCCTTTACCCCAGTTGAGTCAGGATATTCTTCACATAGGGCCTTTTGGCTTGGAATCAGGGGAAGGAATTATGCTGTTTCCACAGCATTCCAGACCCCTCATGTGTATAGACACATTTGCTTACATTCACAAGGTTATCTTCTAGCAAACACCCATATCCCGCTGGACCTGACTCCTTCCCCATCTTCTCCAGGACTGAGCTTTGGCATCTCCTCCCCTGGGAAGCCTTCCATGACACCTTTCCCACAGAGGCAGGCTGGGGTAGCCCTTCTCACCGCCCTGTAACTGTCTGGTTATAGCAGATATTGCTCCCGGAGGGACAGGGCTGGCAGGCAGTGGTCCTCTGATAAAAATGTATTTAGAAATCTAAAATGGTTACTTGTCATCTATGAAGGCCCTTTAGGAGCCTTTCTAAGCCCACATTTCAAATTCAGCTTTTCCAGTTTCTTCTGTGTGGTCACCCTGTCTCAGTCTTTCCAGGGCTATCATGCAATTGGACAATTTGTGGACCATTGGCTTTTCATTAGCTCATGTAGATCACAACCAACTGCTGCCACCAGGAGGGCCTGCAGCTGGCCTGTACCTTTTCCACCCTGCACACTTGAGGGAAAGGCACCATGAGCCAGGTAAGTTAGTTTGGAAAGGTGGCCAACTTGCAGTAACAATCATTAGAATGATGACACTGTAATACTATACCCTTTTAAATTTTACAGTGCTTTCATGCAGAACAAAGGGAGGGTAGATGTAGTGTGGTGCATAGGACTTTAAAGCATCAGGGCTTGCAGTGAGGATACTTAGCTGCAAATTATGGCTCAATTGTAAGCTTGGCTACTTTGGACAAATCACCACCCATAGCCTCAGACTCCTCATCTGTAAAATGGGTATGATAATACCCACACTGCCTATCTTGTAGCCTTGTCATTAGGCTCAAATAAGATGCTTCCTAATCTTTCCTGCTTCATAGAAAAGCATGATTTTTGCTTAGCTCTGTGGGGAAAATGCAAAGTTGCTGAGGCTGGAAGGGACCACTCCTGGATGCTGGCTGCCCTGCCCCACTATCCCGGGGGCTGAGAGGATTAATATCTTGGTACATCTGTATACGAGTTGTGAAACTCTGCCACATGAAAGAGTTAAAGTTAATCTTAGCTGCATATCTCTACATGCTCATATTCATACATATTCTCCTGTCATATATATATAACCTCCCACTGGAGTGTAAAGATCATGTTCAGACATGTAAAGTGCTAGAACCTAGACCCATGGCCATCAAGTGGCAGAACATGAACAAGATCCCAAGCTCTTATCACCTCATGTGTTGACTGTGCTTTCAACTACGCCTTGTCCTCAATAATTAGTTATTTTGGAAAACAACTACCTGACTACTCACCAAGGTGACAATTTCAAGAAAAGGAACACTTTGTTGCCTGTAACGTACAGCCAGATCATTCAGTGTAGTAGGAAGGCTGGCAAAATTTATATCAATGAGCTGACAATTTTATGATTGTCCATTTCTGTGTGCATGTCCATGTTGGCACCTATATCCAAATCTATATCAGTCTTCTATTCTGGCAGAAAGAACCATTAAATCTAGCTATGGAGCTTCCACATCTATCTATAGGGATTACAAAGTAACTAGGTTATAAAGTTATAAAAGGGTGTTGGGAAGAACACAATCAATACAAATACAGTTAACGTATGTACAGTGCTTAAAATAGTGCTGGCAGCCTCTAGAAGTTAAGCACTCTATGAGTATTAACTATTATTATTATTAATCAAAAAAACTTATCCATCAGTTGTAGAGAGGTATAGGGTTAAAAATTAATAACTCTGCTCTGGAGAAATACCATTAGACCGTTATACTCAAAGCTTCCACATGCAGCCACAGAAGCAGCATCTGGGAGCTTTGAGAAATGCAGAGCCTTCAACCTACTGCATTAGAATCTGCATTTCAACAAGATCTCCAAAACTTCTGAGCACATTCAAGTTTGAGCAGTGCCGCATTGGAGTACTCCAAGGTATGTGTGCAGAAACCCTTAGGTCATTTGTACTTTTTGTAGAAATGACACAAAAGCAGGACTGACTCAGAAAATATGCTCTGTCTTATTGATGATTATTCAACTCTAATGTGGACCACAGAAAGCAGGTTGTGGGCTGGAGGGTAGTTAGAAGCCTGTCCCATCAGAATCAAATGAAACAGGTACATCAGATGCCCTCATGGAACAAGTCTAAGATCCTGTAACTGTCCTGGCACATTTCAAGAGGAGGAACAAACCCAAACACAACACTTTAAAAAGGAGGCAATAGCATTAAAAAATCTGCAGATGATTTTTAAAAGGAGTGTTCATAGTGAATATAGGGAAGGGAGCCAGTCACTTACATTAACCCACGGATGCTCAAGGACTTGCACGGCGGAGAATCGCTGATCGACATCGACCAACAGCATCATGGTGATGAGCCCCTGTGAAGGGGAACATTAGATTCCATTTATCTAACTTTTAAGGTGAAAAGCTGGGGCATTTACAAATGCAGTTCCCTTTTAGTTTGGAAAGGCATTTGTAAAAGCTCTAAATCTTAAATACATCAACTCCACTTACCCGTGACTCCCTGAATAACACCTTCAAAAGTTAAAGGAAAGGTGAACATTTGGAATTATAAATATATAGCTTGTGGTTGATTGAAAAATTAAATTAATATTAAAATCAATTTCATAAAAATGTTTTTAATTGAAAAGGAACAAATTATACAAGTTAAAGAACTAATGTTCCTTTCTTTGTCTAGGATTGTGCACTTTTAAGACAGATTTCTTAATTAGTTTAACACAGAAGTCACATTTTTAAGACCCATTAATTAAATTTTCACTTTGTCAGCTGAAAGAAAAAAGTTTTTTTTTTTCCTAATTTCAAGACAACCTATTTGGGTTTGAAAGAAAGGAACGAGGAAAGACACAGGATTGCCAATACCTAGTTGGTAAAACAGCGAGAAGTATCCTTTAGTAGCCAAAGAATTCTAAGGAAATGCGTTAAAACTGCTTCAAAATTTTCCAGACTGATCAATACAAAGAGAATAGAACTATTAAGAGGTAAATAACTTGATGACCCTGAAATTAATGAAACTTCCCCATGGGCTCAAATTGATGTGGACCCTGAAGGCACTGCTTGGGTCTCCACGACGAGTTTGTCCGCTTTGGATTAGAAGTTCCCAAGTAACAAAAAGGTTAGATATGCAATATGGAATTCCTAGGCTTTAGTACCACTTGGGATGGGAATGATTTAGTTTCACTGGTGTATAGAGTCCACTTTAGCCTTCTTCGTTTCACTTTCTAACTTAGACTGGGACTTATTAAAGCAACTACTGTGTGTGATGTGCTTTGCCAGGTGCTGTGCAGGTGTAGGAGATGGTCCTAGCTGCCAGTAGCTGCAAGCCCTCAGGTTAAGGAGTGATGGCACCGACCGCTGGGCAGGTTCCTGAAGCACCTGCCCACTGGTAAAAACACCTCCATCTTCACCCCTGCAGCTGTATCATCCCATCTCTTTCCACCTTGTGCCTTTCCTCTGACACTTCTTCCGATTTCATACATTTCCCTAAGTCCAGAGGCAGATTCCTAGACAGTTGAAGAAAATGAGAAACTTGCGCCCAACATACATCATTTTCTATGCAAAGTGGTCAAATCTAAGGGGTTGGGTTTGAAATTGAATTCAGACTTGGGACATGGCAAGAGGAAAGACAGTCACATTGAGCTGCCAAAAGATAATTATTTCTCAACATCACATTTTCGAAAATTTAAGTCAGCACTTGAAGACATCATATAAATTTAAAAGACAGCATTTAAAAGGTTTTCCTTTTTTTTCCCCAAGGTCTACTAATATCTCAATGTAAGATTTGTATAGTTTTCTTAGAGGTTGATCTATTATGATTATTTTTAATGTGGTAAAATATACGTAAAATTTACCACTTTAACCATTTTTAAGTGCACACAGTTCAGTGGCATTTGGTACATTCACACCGTTGTGCAATCATCACCACCATCCATCTTGGAGGTTGAGCTCTTAGTTTAGTGGGATAAAAACCATATGCCCCGTTCCCCTTCGCCTCCAAATCTTGGCTGTCTTTCAATGTTCAACTTAAATCATAGCTTCCCCATAAAATCTTTCTTGATCATTTCAACCTATGTTGAAATTAAGCTTTCTTCCCTTTGATTGATTAATTGATTGAATCACTCATTGATATTTAATATATTTATTCATTTATTCAACATATGTTGAGTACCAGTTAGGTACTTGTCATAATTTAGGCATTGATGATATAGCAACGAACAAAATAGACAAAAATCCTTGCCTTCACAGAATTTGCATTCTAGTGGGGAGAGTTTGGAAATAAACTGTATAAATAAGACCTACCCACCTATCTATTTTTATCTATTTCTCTAGAGAGGTAGAGAAAAATAAAGCAGAGAAGGAAGATAAGGCAAGCCAGGTAAGGTTTAAGAGCTGCAATTGGAAGCAGGATGGCCTGGGAAGGGTTCACTGAGAAGATATTAAGTCAAGACCTAAGAGAGGTGAAGCATAAGCCATATAGAAATCTGAGGGCTCAGGCTTGGCAAGGGTGGGGCATAGCAAGACACAGCAATGTCACTGGAGTGACAACAGAGGGAGGTGAAGCCAGTGAGGTGGAAGCACTTGGTAAGTACTTGTTGGGATGGCTATGAACAGATGACTTGAAGACTGTGAAATCTTGGAAATTAGTAATGACAACGAAAATGTGTACAGAAATCATATTTGTGATGTCAATAGACTCTTTGCACACAATGATCTGGAATTGCTAACTCTTTTAAGTTACACAGGCTATGTGGAAGAGGGAGGCACTGAAAACCTACCTTTGCAGAATCAGAAACATTATCCCAATATGGAGAAGGAAAGTCCACTTGTCCCATCAAAATCTGATCAAAAAGCACCTCCTGGTCATCACCGCTTCTGTTTAGGTGAACAACAAGGAAAACACAGCACTAAGATGTCAACTCAGTGTAGGTCTCTTCATTCTTATGCATTGGAGCCCTTCCTTTCCCCATACATGTGTAAAATGTGTGTTTTTAAGCAACTGAAAATGTCAATATGGAACCGTTTTGGTAAATTAAGTAGGAATGAGTTTTTAAACTATATGAGGAAAATTTATGGAAGGCATATAAATGAGCATGCACAATATGGAAAAAAATAACAGGGCTTGCAAGTAAAGTTCTTCTTATGTTCTTTTCCTGCTTCAGGCTCCTTTGTGCAAGAAGGGCGAATGAATCATTCAGAGAATAGAGACATGCTTTGTTGGTGCTGAATAAAAGATTACTGCCCATACCCACGGAATGGAGGGAAACCACACAGCAGGATGTAAGTGATTACACCAGCTGCCCAGATGTCCACCTTGAGGCCATATCTGGAAAAATAAGTGATGTTAGAGTTAGCAAAGTCAGGCCAGGACAAATTATGGGGCATGGTAAAATCAATGACTCTTCTATTCCAAACCAAAAATAAAACCAAACAAAATAAAAAAACCTAACAACAAACACTAAACTGAAACCCACTGGCTAAACAGAGTTTGAGGAAAGAATAAAAAAACCATAACAATTTTTTAAAAGACTAAGGCACATGATTAAAAATCAAAGTAAAGCATGACTGGGCTCATATGCAAATATCAGTAAGTGAAGGGTTTCAGCAAAAAGGTTTATTATTTGAGATAGGGAAGGACACTTGAGACTATCTAACTCCCTAATTTTAGGAATAATAATTATTTAGAGAACATTTTCCAATTTATAAAGCATGGACACACATTGTTTTATTTTGTTTTCCCAACAACTCTGCGAGCTGGACAGGACAAGCATTGCCTTCCTATTTTATAGAAGAGAAAACTGAGGTTCAGAGGGTGAGTAATTTTACTCAAGATCACAGTCAGTCAGTCAGTGGCAGAGCTGGGCTCCAACCAAGGTCTTCAGGAGCCCCCCAAATCCTCTTTCTGCCCCACACCACTCCCTCATAGCAGCTGTCACAGGATGTCCCAGTAGGAAGTGTGTCTGTGCCAAGGCAGCACTGTCTGAGGGAGGTTAGGCAAAGCTACAGATGTGGGCTCCCAACTCACTCAAATTCTGAAGAATAGAAAAGTCCTCATTCCCTCACATTTCACTTAGGGATTTCCCTGGTGGGATTCTGTTCTCATGTGTTCTATATTCCCGCCCTTGTGGTCTATGGTACAAGCAAGAAAACTATCTCTACTGAGTCACGGGGATGGTGCCACCTAGATCCTCAGGTGTTGGCTGAAACTGGAAGAAGCAAAAGTAGGGCTGCCTCCCCCGGCCACCCTGCCCTCCCCGTTCCTTCTGCTTACGGACAGCACCTCAGAGCCCTGCCTATGGCTGCTGGTGAGAAACAGGGCTCTTTACTCAAAGAGGCTTTGATTCAGGCTGACCTGAGTTCAAATCTTGACTCAGCCACTAACTAGTCATGCGCTGACATGGTACTTAACCTACCAGAGTCTCAGTTTACTCAAGTGCAAAATGGGAATGGTACCATCTACTGGAAGAAAGAAGTAAGTAAATGAGTTTAAGGGCTGGCATACAGCAGGTGCTTAGTGAGCAGTAGGCTACCCCCCCTTGTCCCCTCTTCCTAGGGTGGAGATTTTCATTCTTCTGATTCTGCACACAAAACCCAGCAAATTCCCAGTGGCCCTCTGATGCCTAAGGGTGTTTGCACCCCACAGAAAATCAATGGGTCCCCAAGAGGGCCAAGATGAGACAGGGGTGGGGGAAGAGGGTGGCCGAGAGAAATAACCGCGGCAGCCTGTAATTGCCGTACACAGTGGTGTCTGTTTCTTTTATCTCCAAATGCGAGTTAATTACCATCATTGTGTGTTTCTCTGTTAGTCTGAACATTTTCTACTTTGAGGTTAATAACTTCTGTTCTATCTTTAACAAAGGCCAAATGGAAGTCTTAAACAAGATTGCAACTTGACTGGGAAAACAGAGAAAATGGCTCCTACAGTAAAAGTTAAAAAATAAAATAAAATTTAAAAAGGAGTGAAAGAAACCTGATAGCTAATTCTGTCTGGATGGGACAGAGCGGTACTATGTTTCCTGTTCTTGAAGCAGGCTAGTTCTTTTGCAAGAATTGTCCTTAAACGCGAGAGAAGCACTTACCCAGTCTCTGCAATGATTTCCGGAGCCACGTATGTCGGGGTGCCACAGACTGTGTACAGGGGACCGTCTACAATGGTGGCCAGTCCAAAGTCACCCAGCTTCAGTGATTTGCTGCCATCTTGGTGCTCATACACCTAAAATCAAGGTAAAAATCACAACTGCCTGAAAATCAAGGGCTCAAAAGCTTTTTCTTGAAGAGATGAGGGACAGAGGGACACTGGTTTAAATTTAATATATTAATACATAAAGTAAAAAAATCAGGTGATAATACAAAGATATACACAAAAATATCTTTCTTTGGATTACTATGAAATTGGAAACATGATGAACACCTAGCAAATGAAAATTCTTTAAATAAATTATGGTACATTCCTACAATGAGACGCTACATGACCTTTAAAAATGGTGATGTGGGTTTATGTTTATTGAAATGTATTATGTTTGGGAAGTGAGCATAGCAGTTTTCCTATTGTTTGTATAAAATGTCCACTAGAGGAAAAAAATATGTGTAAGGAAAAATCTGAAAGAACACGGTGTTGATGTGTCTGTCTCTGGGTGGTAGGACTATGGGAGGTTTTTTTTTCTTTTGCTTATCTGTATTTGACGTTTTCTACAATTAAAATTGATTTAAAAGGAAAATGAAGTATAGAAATTCTCTAGTGCAGTGTCTCCAATTTATGAAAATAATTACCTCTTCATTCCAATACATAAGCAGGTCTAAAAACACAGTTCTTTAGTAACTGAACAACAGCAACAACAACAAAAAATCCCCCTACACATATATTAAAATACTTTATTTTCAGTGCCCTACATTTCCAACAGGATCTATTTAAATTTCTTAAATTAAGAATTGAAAGGAATATTAACATTTCATTTCACCTGTGGCAGTCTGGAGAGATTTATCCGGTGTAGAGCCGGCATTCTGTCCAGGTTTCCTTATTAAGGCAGTAAAAGCCTCCAGTCTTTCACCCAACAAATCAAGAAAAGGATGCATGTGACTCTAGGCAAGGTATTTATACTCCTTTAATTCTAGCCATGATCAAAACAAATGGATCTGCTCTAAAAAGTATCCCAAACAACTTCTTTTATTTCAAAGAAAAGATGAAAGGGCATTCAGAATTCTAATTCAGTGCCCTCTGTAAGAATCACTAGGATACAGAAAAGAAAACCACAGTAAAAGGCTAGTATTTCCAGCTAGGGCAATCTTCAGGAGACGCCTCAAGGAAACAGCGAAGTTTTCCACGTACATCAAAATACCTCATCCAGCAAGTTCAGGCTTGCACGTTCTTCTGTTATCACTCTATGATCATCTGTGACTTGCTGCAGCAGTTTGAACCTCTTGCACAGCAAGGCACATCTCCACACATCAGGAGTGCTGCTACCATTCACACGCCATGTCTGCCTTCCTTTGGAAAAAGTGGATTAACTTTGCATTTCACTGCAGCATAAAGTGCAGATGTTTGGCCAGCTAAGCTGCAATATCAGCAATGATCATTCGGATCCAACTGTTTTGGCAGAAGCAGGCAGTCAGATCCTATTTTCTGGAGAGACTGTGTATTTTCTGGGCAGAAAATATTCTTTCAAATCTCCATACCCATAACATGGAGTCTTCTCCCCAAGGGGTCTCGATCATGATTAAGTTTGGGCTGCCCTTGGGCAGGTATCCAAAGACGTGGGGTCACCTGCACCTGGGTTGCTAGGGCCCAGACAGCATGTGTCCTTCACAGATGTGGCTTTGCCTGGTTGTCATCTGGGATGGACAATTTCTTCCCTAACTAATGAAGCAGCTGTCCAGTCCTGGTCACCATAAACAGGTTTGTTAGAAACTTTGAGGCATCACAGCTGTAAACAAAATGTTGTCCCTGGCCTAAATGTTCTCAGGCAAAAGAAATTCCTAAATTGTAGTCTTAGCCTGGCGGCCATTCTGGTCATTCAAATGACAAGCAAATGATCTTCATGAAAAGAAATCTGAGATGCAAACATCTAGTAGATCGCCTAGTTTATTTCCAAGGCAGAACAGAATTGTTTACTTCCTTAATTCCATTTTGTTACCAATAACCTTTCTAAAATGCAAAATAATCTCTTGCTTTGATGTTCTGCTAGGTCCAAACATTCATAACGTATGCTTTGTGAGGTGGTGCAGATTGTGATTTATGCAACCCCAGTTATGCAGGAATTTTGTAAACATATCTGTATCACCTAACTTTATTCAAAAAGTTGGACAAAAACAGATGTTGGCAGATCCAGTCATAATTCCCATTTTAGTTCTGAATATGACCATGTAATTCTTTTACATGTATTTTTAAGCACCTCCATTTTAGTGGTAATTCCATCTAACATATAGCTATATACCAATTCTATTTAATATAGATGATCAACAAATCCAAAGTTTCAATAACAAAGAAAAAAAGCACTAAAGATTCTACCTAAAATAAAGAAAATGAGTACCTAAAAATAATAATACTTCCAAAAAACCCTCAAAACCATTTAAATGAAATGCATAGAATCTATAATTTTAATGTTCTTTTTATCTCTCTTTAATCACTTGTACAATGCCCCCTTTTTTGCTTTGAAAACTGTATAGTAGGATTTTCATGAACATAAAGAGGTTCAAGTGATACTTAGGATAGACAGTAAGAGCTTAGAGACAAAAGCCTATTCCATGTAATTGAAAACGTATCTAGATACAAGTACATTAGAAATGCTTCAAAAAATGTTTTTGCAAGTGAATAAATGTCCAGGTCTCTAGTTTGGAATTCTGTTTAACTTACTGTCACACAGGGCAATAAACAAGGTTACTTTGGGTTTTTCTCTGTCAACACTTTGGGAGAAGGATGGAGAGGAATATATTCCGGTGTTTCTTCTCCTCCAATGGGAGAGCCCCTTTCCCAAGTGGCGTAAGGAACCGCCTTACAACTGGAGCTCACCATCACACCTGCTGCAAGCTGGGCTATGTTCACCCTTATCTCTTACCGAGCCAACTACACAGGCGCATGGGTGAGGCCACTGGAAAATGTAATTAAAACTTTGTTAAAAATCACAGATTGCGAAAAACACACATGTGCACATGCACACACGCACAAAAACACACCCCCCACACACACACACCCTCCCCAAACCATCTCCAGAAAGTATTTTCCCAAATGGCAGCTACAAATTTACTTTGAACTAAATTTTTAATTAAAAGTTAGAAATCAGAAAGGCTTCCAACAGGTTCACACTTAAAATGCTGAATCCTTGGCTTCTACCACTCTCTGGATCAATGCTGACTTTGTTCCTCAGCATTTCTCCGCATTCTGAGCATCTTTCAGAAGGGACATTAGCAGGCTGCAAGTATGGACTTGGACAGCCTGGTCCAGCAAGTGGAGTTCTGGTGTAAGAAGCACCTTTTGCTATAACTATATTTTAAAGCCTCTATAAAACACGACCTACATGTAAAGTGGGAGTACATTAACTGTCAATCAAGGAGTATTCACAACATGAGATATAATTTAACGTTCATCCCAGGCCCTTTAAATACTATAGATGTTCCCCCACATTTTAAACACTGAGGGGCTATTAAAGAGACGGGGATTAGTGCAAATTACCCAGTATGTAGTGCTTTCACTGTTTTAACTAAGCAATAAAACTGTGTAATTGTACAACACTAATTGAATGCAGCTACACATAATTGTGGGCTGCCATATGTATCCTATTACCATAAAGACTGTCAGTATTTTGTAAGCTACTCTTGTGATCATTGCAGATGGCTATAGTCAGAGAAGTTGTTCTCTAGGGTTTATTATAAGGCTATAAAGACATCCCATGATTTGACAGACTAAATGTGTTAAACGGCAACAATTATGAAAAAGGTTCCAATTAAAAGCTGAAGGCACATCCTACCAAGAATAGATGTAGTGAAAGGTCAGGTATGTAGATTTTTGGGGCACACTGGTATTTTATACAGGATTTTTGTTTTTTAAAGAATGGTTTTATTTTTGTTTCCTTTTCATTTATTTAGGGTTTTGCACTAGCTGCAACTTGCTGAACAGTAGATGTTTGGGCACATGCCTGACTTCCCTTGGATGGGAAACTGAGACCATTTGGAAAAGTTATTTGAAAAAATAAAACATTTAATATATAGTCATAAAACGCAGCCGGTGGCCATAAAATAATATGAAAATTCACAGATAGCCTGAATCCAGTCAAATGCTTTCTGGGATTCCCATAACACAGCACTAAAAGCTGACTAAAAGAACAGATGTGTTGGAACAAACATAATAATGTTGCTATCAATTCAAGGATAACCCTGTTGAAATGCTGGCTAATGAATCATTAGTAACCACTGAAATAATTTTCACAGAGGCACTCAATAGGTACTAAAAATTATTTCACCAAATATAATTGAACAAAAGTGGCACGAAAAAAGGTCAATTAACTTTTTTAACATACATGGGATCCCTTTAAAAAGACATTGATTTTCTTGCAGCCATGGTATATAACCTTTATTATGTTTTTCTAAGGAAAATAGATTAAATTTAAATCTTTAATCTTTAAGAAGTGAAGTATAACAACATTTAAGCAGGGAATTATTTTGTGAAATACATTTTATGGCCCACATACTTTTGAATTAGATCTCCTGCAAAAAAAAAAAAACTGATAAAAAAACCATTTTATGCCTACATGTAAAATATGTATGAACTCAAAAGTTAAAGTAAATAATCAAAACAATGACAGTTGCACGGAAGTCAGAAAGGAGTAAGTCAGAAGAGAGGTAACATTATTAAAGGAAAAAATAAAATCGCTTTTCAAAGTATTATATTGGAGCTATCTGGGAAGATAGAGAAGTGAACTGAAACTCCAGGAAACCTGATTCTCACCCTCAACTTAAAATAGTCATAAAACTATCTAAAAAGGAGTTCTATGCAGCTGCAGTGAGATACACAAAACACACACGTTCCGGATTCTGTTAGGAATTATACAACCTAGGATTTTGCCAAAACTGTGGGAACTGAATGCCACTGCAATTTTACAAAATGTTATTACATTTTTGTCACACAATTATTATCTAATATGTCACTGGAGAAAAATTAGAAAAGACAGACCATTATAGACAAAAAGGAACTAAACTCACTCATAATCTTTTGATACCCAGAAGTATTAGTGCTCAATAAATGGCAGTGGTAGTAGTTGAGTATTTAGTATTTATTGCACTAAATAATGTTTTGGGAAAATGTTGTGTGTCTTCTGTTTTCCCTCAACTTTCATCCAAATTCAGAAAGCAGAATTTTGTTTCTAAATACCCACGAGAAAGGATCATTCAATTTCTGCTTGGACACTTACAATGACTACAAGCTACCTGTAATAAAGGCCATTTAGTTTTCAAACAAATTAAATTGTTAGAAAGTTTTATTTTCCTTACATCAACCCTAAATCTCTTGCTCATTAATGTCTTCTTTTTAAGTTTTAGTTCAGCACTGTCAAACACAACACAAAAACGTCCTCCCAACTACCATGTGGTGGCCTTTCATGAATTTGTTAAGAGCCACTGTGCCCCACGTGGCCCATCCCTTCTCTGGGCCAACTCCAGGTCCCAGACAGGACACGATCAGGTTATTACCATAGAGTAATGTGGTATGAGCCAGGCTGACGATGCTCTTGGTGGCGACACTCTTTCAGGGACAGAAGTCTAAGGACACATTGATATTTTTAGCAGCCATTTCACACTGAGACTCACACTGAATTAATAGCCTTTTACAAGTCAACTAATAGCTTTTTGACCTGCAGTGAGACAAGTTTTCCCATTACCGTTTTTTTATAATCGCCAATAACAAAACTACACCAAAACCACTTAGTCTATAGGGATTTATGTTTAGCTCTTGTTGAATTTCATATTATGAAATTTTGAGCCAAAGTTATTTTTGGATCTCAATCCTGTCATTTGGTATAATGCGTCTTCATTTCAAGTCACTGGTAATGCTGATCAGGGTAGGGCTGGTGACAGACTTGTGGAAGATCACTGGCTCCCTTCCTTTGGGTAACCCCCAGTCCATTAGTCAACACACTCTGGTGGCTCAAGTTCAGAGTGTAGGGGACTGGCTACAAATCTGTCCATGACCTCTAGACACATTCTGTCTGTGGCACTTGCCTTGTCTATCAGTGTAGTTAGCAATCCTATGACAAAATGGATTTATTTGGGGATTAAGAGTCATGGCATCAAGGAGGAAGGAAATCCGTTATTTTATGAGCATGGTGTTGGCTTAAACTGAAAACCAGGAAGAGCTAGAGCACAACCTATGGGTACCCCTGGGGGTGAGCAGGAATAGCTTATTGCCGGACATAATCCACTGAGTGAAAATGAGGCTCCTGAGCTGCATGTGTCACTTTGATGGGCAGCTAGAAGAAGGCACAGACACTTAGAGAGTTTCTAAAAACAAAAATTCTGACTAGGAGAGGCAGTTTCTCTGAGAAACTATTTCTTCTAGAAAGTACTGGGGAGTTTGGGAGGAAAAAGATTTTTGCACATAGAATTTTATATTTTAAGAAAATTACTGTGTTTATTTCTGGAATCTAACAAAAACTAGTGATGTAAGTTATATTTTTGCCAGTAAGGACTTTAATTTTCATAAGTAAGTGGCATCCGTGTACACGTTTTCAAAAGACCTGCCCAGCTCCCTGGAAGAAACAAGCAGCTACAGATGGTTTTTGTTGCCAAGGAGACAATCTTGCCATCTAGTGGTGACTCATGGGTACTGAGGGCATTAAATTTTTGTTTTTTTCAAAAAAGCAAAAAGTTCCTTTAGTCCTAAACTATTATGGCATACACACACACACACACACACACGTGTATACAAATACACATACACACATACATACATAGTGGCCCCGTGCATAAACTGGGGAAACATTGTGCTTTCTCTCCCTGCTAGTGAGGTTTATACTGAGTCCTCCGTGTAACAGATGAGTTGGGAAATGGCTTAGGCTTGTCAGGTGGGCTCTGTCCTCTGTTCCATGAAGAAGTATCACTCACGCACTCACTCGCTCATCTAATCCACTCTGACACCCACCCGTCTATATGATTATTAAGGACCAGGCTAACAACAAGTAAAACAACAAGAACTACACAAAATCATAGGCATGATTAACTTGGGGGGAAAAAAACTTAGTAATAATACAATAACAAATTTATAAGAAGTATTTTTTATTAGGTCAGTTCCCAATTTTCACCTAAAATGTGACTGGAAACATGACTGTAAGTCAAATATATTTTCTCATTAAAATACTTTGACCTGATCAAAAACTTACAGTTAAACAAATCATTTATATGATCAATACAGATCCTTAAGGCCAAGCTATAGTTTTATATTGTTCTGTAAGAATTAAATATAAAAATGCTAAAAGTTCTATGTACACAATTTTACTACATAAAATAAAATATATAGCTGAATTAGACATTTATAAAAAACACTTTGCTAGTTACACCAAATATTAATCACTTAACTCGCAAAAATCGCGTTAGCATCCTAACAATTGAGAAGGGTTTCTGAGATCTTCTAATAAAATAGTAAAGCAAAGTGCATCATGAGGCCTTTTTATTTATTTAGTAAGATTCCCTGAGGTAAGAAAATGGGTTCAAAATCTTTACATTAACTTTATTATAACATTTTCCAAAAATAGTCTCTTGCTGTGCATTTTGACACAAGGTAGCAAATCCATGTATGGGTGAATAGTAAAATTTTTAAAGTAATGTCAAAAGAAGGTTAAAAAATGATTTTCACTACATACAATATTATTGTAAAGCAGTTTTATTTTTAGGGATAACTTAAATTTTATTACAAATAAAAGGGGAATAAAAAAGGGAACTAATAGTTATGTGTTGTCTCTTTATCTTCATAAAATCCTCCTTAAAGAAGGCTTAAAGGAGTTAAGTAACTTGTTCAAGGTCATAAGACCAGCTAGTGGAAGCATGAACTACTTGGCTTTGAACTTTTGTCTGTCTGACTATAAATCCTGAGTGTGTGAAGGTGTACGTCTCTCTTATTTCTACAGAAAGTTCAACAGAATGTGAAATTAAGAGAGGTCTCTTGTGCAATTAGTGATGTCATCCTAATTTTGCTAAACTTATTCTATTCTTCTAACTATTTCATCCTATAATAGATTTATCCCTGCAAAATTCACCAACCCTTGCCCCTATAGTAAGCAATTACTATAATGGAGAATAGAATCTCTTTAGTTTTTCATATAGATACTTTAAAACTATATTATGAATGACTGAAATGGTTTCTCTATATATTTCAGATAAGAAAGGAAAAAGGAAGGACAAGTTTTTTCTTCTTGGGTAATTCAAAGTTAAAATATGTTCTAATGAGCACAATACTTTAAAAGTATCCTGCAAATTGTAATTTTAGTAAAAGTACACTGCCGTATAATCATTTATGGCATTTACAGAAGTAGGTAACACTCTGGTGAGGAACAAGTGAACAATGAGTACACAAAACTGAACTGCAGAAGAAAAAAGGGAAGGGAAATGAAACTTTAATTTTCAATCACTGAAGTTTTAGAGCTCAGAGAAGTTTTAAACAAAGGCCCAGTTGTAAGTCTGTTCCCACGAGACAGTCCTGCCTAATTCAGGACACAGGAATAATGAACCAGACCAAAGAAAATCGCTGCAGTTTATGGAGGCAACTACGCAGAAGAGAATGTTCAGGCTACTGTGGACATGTGGAATTTGAGGTGCAATTAAGTCAGGGCTCTGTCATTTGACCTCAGCTGCTTTTATTAGCCGGTAGCTACAAGATTACCAACATAATTGCAATGAGCTAATCGTGCGCGTATCTCTTGAATGCCTATCTTTCCTGCTTGAACGTCAACTCCATGAAGGCATGTGTCGCTCTGGTTCCCTGGCACACAGCAAGCACCGAATTAACCTCTCCCTAATTCAGAGTTTACTGCGGTCTAGTGGTAAGAGGCTGGGCTTTAGAATAGGTCAGAAGTACATAGAGATCTTGGCTCTTCTACTTATGAGCTGTTACAACCTTAGGCAGGTCATTGAACTTCAAGGTACCCAGTTTTCTTCCCTGTGAAATGAGACAGTAATAGAACTTACCCCCTATGGCTGTTGTGAGCATTCAGTGAGATAATGACGTGTACACGTGTAAAGCCCTTAGCACAGGGCTGAGCACAGAGGTGGCTCTTCATCACAGCAGATCTTTTTAGCTTTTATTTATGTAGGGGGCGTCGGGTTGCTCAACTGCTTTTAGGCTTGAGTGTGCATGCAGATTACCTGGGAGAGCTGGTTGTAATGCGGGTTTCTGGACACTGTCACCAGGCACCAGATTCTGATTTGGTAGGGCTGCATCCAGGCCCAGAAAGTTGCATTTTTAACAGGCATCTGGGAGTAATTGTGATGCAGAGAGACTTTGGACCACCCTTGGAGAAACACTGCTTTAGAAAAAGAATCTTCAGTTCCCAGATTTCTGAAGAGATGGGCAAACTAACAGGAGTCACACATGTGATACATGATGCTCACGGGTGGGTCATGAAAGTAAAAGATGAACTAGCATCTTTGGGGGAGAATTTCATATATTTCATTAGAATTCCAGCCTGAAGAGTCAGCAAAATTTATGTTACTCCCATATTTACCAGTGACAGTTCCCCATGCCTAGTCTCTGCCTCTTCCCTCCTTTCTATACCGTCCCCTTAGTAACTGGGCTAGGAAAGGACCCTCATTTGCTTGTGTGGAGAACTCTCAGTATTTCCCCAGAGAAATGGAATTCACAGAAAGCAAACCGAATAGCCGTAAAGGGGGGTGAGGGATGTCTCTATTTTCTAAAATCAGTCTTCTTCATGATTATTTTTATGCTGAGGGGCTGGTGTCTTTAAAACCCATTATGATTTATTTCTCTTAGGTTTTAGATCATATTATTGAGATGCAAAGTAGAGAGATGAAGAGAAAGTCTAAAAGGGCTTCCTTTTTTACCAAGTAAAATCTTTCTAACATAAAAGTGCTATATACAAATTGGCTGGAAATTAGCCTTTAAGGTAAAAATTTTTAAGAAGAAAGAAAAGAAAAGAAAGAAGAAAACAAAGAAATAGTCGTATTCACTTGGGAGTGCCTGGAACTCAGAATGCCCTGAAGTGGAAATTCCTCTTACCAGCAGGTTCTCTGGCTTGATGTCACGGTGGACGATGTTCAGGCTATGCAGGTATTTGATGGCGCTGGCCAGGTTGTACAGCATCCCACTGGCGTCTCGCTCAGTGTATTTGTTAGTGGAAGTTATGGCATCAAAAAGGTCTCCTCCCTGAGGACAGAACAGCAGGCAGAGCAGCACATTAACAGATGGGCCAATGGGCCACCTGCAGAGGCCACTGACAAACTGGAAAGGAAATGAAGAATGGACCAGCATCTTCAGGTTCCTAAGGGCTTTCCCTGCCACTCCCTCTCAAAAGCCCAAAGTCTTTACAGTGACTTCTCTGCCCACTGTGAAAGCCAGCAACATTTCCTCTAGAGCTCAAATAAAGGAGTAGGGTGAGGACACGTGAGCCACGTGGCCATTTCCACAGCCCCCAGTCAGGGAGGAGGAGGTGGAGCTGGGTCTCCAGGGAAGAGGCCTTGTGACACGTGGGTAACCAGGAGGCACGTGCTACCTGTCTCATACCGACTGTCAGCTCAAGTTCAAATTCATAATCCTAAACCTCCCACAAGGAGAAACAGGTAATACCGCAAACTGCACACTTAACAAAATGTTCTGCTGCCTTCTGAAATTATTAAGACACACACACACACACACGTGCGCACACACACATATCCCCTTCATATTCTAGATTTAGCCCTCTTGGAGTGGGTGTAGTGTTTTCTTTTTCAATACTGCACTTCTTTGCAGGGAACAGAGAAATGGACCAGAAACTGTCATTCCAAAGATGAGACAGAAAAGGAGGGAGGGAGAGTGGAGAATGTTCAAAGGAAGTTTTCTACGACTGTTATTCATCTGAACTTTTGCTTCCCTTGTTCCTGGCTAACATACTGCCATTTGGTGATCTCGGTTCTGTTTGTTGGAAACCCTTTCAGAGAATTTGGGTCTGATTTACTAACAATATTTGCCTGATTTTACAGTGCACCAAACAGCTGAACACAGTAACTACCTGTGTACATTTGTTACCTGATGTGGTACGGGATTCAATTTTTCTTTGTATAATAGCAAAAGCAAAATACAGCCCATGTAGATTTTCCAATACGACCCTCGGGCCTGGACCCTCTGCTTCCCTGGGCAATTTCCACTCTGGAGACTTCTGTCACTGGCCGGTAAGCCTCAGCAGTTCTCAAGCTGAGCACAGACATTTTTTTCAAAATAAACACTTTCTCTCTCAACTTCCTGTTTCTCTCAAAGGCAAGGCTGCTCTACACAGGTTTTCAGGTTGTCTCTGTACCACTTCAGGAGGTAGGACAGTCACTGTGGTCTCTGTGAACAGCACCCCTGGAGTTATGCAGTAGGACATGCATGGCTGCATATGGGGACCCTGTCACGATTGTCCCAGTTATCTGGGCTCCAGACATCCTGTAATCACCTTTCTTCTTCATCCTCAACAAAGCAGTCAACAAGTCCTATTGGTCTTTCCTTTGAAACATTTCTCACACACATCCTCTGGGCCACCCACTGCGCCATCTGAGCGAAGGTTCCTGCTGCCTCATCCCCGGATTGTTGTCATGTGGTCTCACAAGTGCACTGCTTCCTTTCTCAGGCTCTTTATGCAAAGCATCCTGCACACCGACTGTCACCTTCCCACACGTTATGTCACTGTTTTTTTCTCTTCTTCAAGAAATCACCAATCCTTTCCCACAGCCTTCACTCCACCTTGTTCAATTTCATCTCTTGCCACTACTTAGGACAGTCAACTTTATGCTCTAGGTAGGGTATTTCTTCCCTGGTCATTAAAACAGGCCAAGATCACTGTGTTCCAAACCTGTCCTCCTCAGAAGCCCCTCCCTTGAGTGTCCCCTCCACTCCCCTTTGCCTTTCTAGCTCCTATTGATCTCTCAGGGTCCAGCAGCAGACCGCCTCCTCCACAAGGCCTGCCTTCTGTGGACACAGAAGCAGTTTGCATGCGCAGCACTGTGGGCAGGCCTAAGTCTAAAGTCCTGTTCCTAATAGCTATGGAATTTCACTCTTAAGAACTGCTACTTCACTGTTTTCCGGAACACAGGCTTTGTTTGTCCCATAGCTTCAGGCACTTTTTGGCACACCACTGGGCACTCGGCATTGAGAAGCACAGCCTCATCTAAATTCCTCAGGGGTAAGTGGTGGGGGCCTTCGAGCCAAGCCTGGGGTTGGCCTTCACTTACTGGGAAGCTTCCAGACCTGGCCTCAGTGCAGTTCTGGGTCAGACTAAATCCAAGGGTACAATCTAGTGGCACAATTGAGGAGTTCCAACGTGGGGCCACATAGACCCTCTCTGGCCTTGTTAGGTTACCTTGGTGATGCAGGGAGAATTCACAAAGGCTGTTAAGTACAACAAGGACCTTACTATAGTCACCTAAGCATATGATTGACAATCAGACTAAAGTTTCCCACAATATGTGGTTTGAACAATTGAGCCTTTGCCGTCTTCAAATTTAATTTAGTCTCAGCTCTCCAAAAATCAGCTAATCAATAATAACAGGGGGTTAATCAATTTTTAACAGCACAGAGGGGCAATAGGAATGGTTTGAAGTTGTTGGTTTAACAATTAATGCTGTTGTAATAATACTACCCTCGGTGCTAGAAAAAATGTAATTTACCACGTTGGTAAAAAGATAATTTGATAATAAAGTACCAATATGAAAATCTGTTGAATAAATAAAACTGACCTTTCTTTTAGGAATAACAGTTTAACATTTCCACCTCCCTCAGCCTCAAACATGACAATAACCTTGTGTTACTGCTAATAAACCCCCACTTTCTGAAAGAAACAAATCCTAACTAGAATTGCCAAAAGATGTTGAAGGTCCTTAGGTGATGCAGAGGGGAAAAAAATAGGTTTCACCTATAAATATAAATAAGTAAAAAAGAAAAATGCCAATATATCTAAAGTGAAGAAACAACTCTGAAAAATGAAAGCCTAGAGGCCCTAGAAATGAACATTTTTTGGTAACAGATTCATTTAGTAAATGCATTCCTTGTCTTAAATCTTTAAAAAAGAAAATCCCACGTGGCACAGTCACCAGCTTAGGTGTGTGATTCCAAACACGGCCTCTAAAACCCAAAGCTCTCACTGATGGTGCACACAGTTGCTGCAGAAAGTGGTGCAACTAATTTACAACACTTTACAACTAAAGTAGAAATTACTTAAACTTTCAGTAAGAATAACATAACATAACATAATAGGCTTGACAAAAAAATAACTTCGTGAAAACTTAACATTCCATTTTTTAAAACTTCTAATTCCTGAAAATTTCAAAATGTACAGAAGTAGGGAGAATAAGTAAATACCTTTCACCTACATTCAACCATTATCAAAACTTGGCTATTCCTATATTCTATGTTTTCATAGACTAAAAAGGTAATTTTTTGTGACAGGATGAGATTTACAACATTCACTAGAAGGCAGTAGACTCTTCACATTATTAATAAGTCTGTGTTATTTTTCTATTATGTTGATGACTAAAAGTTTAAAGCTTATTTTTACAAAATGGTTGGTACCTTTGGATGTAGTTCATGAAAAAGTGGTCAATTTTCTATTAGAACAATAACAACAGCAACAACTGTTTTGATATCTAATGCTTTCTGGGTCACACAAACTGGTGGAAGCCATCCCTCTTTATACCAACAATAACACTATTAAGTAGGTACTATTAGTATTCTCATTTTACATCTGTGGGAACTAAGGCATACAGAAGTATATCCAAGGTCATGGGCCTATTTGCACTAAGGCTGGGGCTTGAACTCTTGCAGTACGATTCTCTTGTTAATATTTCTAATCACTGTGCCAGTGCCCAGAAATGAGTAACTGAATATTGGTGGGAGAAAATAAGGGAAATGAACTTTATAACATAGGAAAGTATGGTGCCTTGAATAGAGGTTTATTTCTTTTCCAAAATACATACCTTTACTAATTCCATGACAAGATACAGTTCAGTTGGCACATCCATCTCCTCAATCAGAAGAACAATATTGGGATGCTTCACTCTTCTTAAAATAGACACTTCATTCTGGATCATGTGCTCCTATCCAAGGGAAAAGTTATCTTAATCAACATACACAAAACATATGAGGAGCTAACTCAAGTGGGTACAGCTATAATATTTGAGGATCAAGAGAGATGTATTTTGGTAAATATAATGAGTATATCTTATATTCTGATATTCAGATAGCCTAAAATTGCCAAAAGATATTGAAGGTCCCTTAAATGATGCTTGTAAATTCAGAACCTACCTTGGTAACTACAATTTCATATACAGGGATGGAATGAAACTTAGACCACAAAAGTAAAGGAAGAAAGTAAACAAACAAATAATCAAGCAAATAAAGATAAGGAACAAAAATAATATCCAATCACTCCAACTAACTGTTATGCCAGGGATATTTATAAAAAAGTTATAGTCTAGTAAGTATATAACATTTCATTCCACCAAAATGCAACTCTTAGGGTGAACTTGTATTTATTTGGGAGCTGAACTTTGTGCTTTTTTCAACCCCCCTCAACACTATATTTCATAAGAACAGACATTATACATACTTTTCCTCGACATTTGCTTTTCTTGATAATTTTCAGAGCATACTCCCTAGCAGTCGACCTGCAAAGAGAAAGTTCATTTTTTAAAAAATAAAACTGAATTTCAGATCTATTGAATCATTTTGTTAGGGATTAATTTCTTACCCCATAAATCTTGCATCATGGTGTAAATATTTTGTGAAAGACTCTCCTCTCCTTTTTCTTTTTTCTTACAAAGAAATGTGTAAATGTTTTTGGATTGACCAAGTGTAAGGACAAGAAATATGCTAGCATAGAAAAATCTGGAGTTATTTATGTCACCATGCTTGTCATAAAAACACTACTGTGGCTACTGTCATGCTAAACTCCTCTTCCCAAGAGGTTGAGGCTGTCTCATTTCATTTCATAGAGAGAATATGGAGGTGACAATGAAAACAAACACACTTCCCCAAAGCCACATGGCAGCATTAAAATGAGGGTTTTCGGTTCTTGGGGTCCCTGCTTCCCGCATAGCACAATCAACACTGCCCCTCATCTGTGACAGGTGTAGGAGGGAAGGTGTAGTCATATTGCTACCTTTAAATAGCTTCCTAATTTGTGTTAACATTTCTAAGATACTGTAGTGTCAAACATAAGGACATGTCTATTATCAAAGGACACAATGCCTACTTACTAATCATAATAAACCACTACTTTCCAAGCATTGCCGTTTCACTTCTGGTGTGAAATCAAGAGAGCCTAGCTCTTTACCTATAAATAAAAGCCAATTTTATGGATCCAAAAGGATACAAGGGGAATGAGGTTGATTAAGACAAAAATTTTGGGCCAAGTGCAGTGGCTCACACTTGTAATCCTAGCACTTCGGGAAGCTGAGGTGGGAGGATCACTTGAACCCAGGAGTTTGAGGTTGCAGTGAGCTATGATGACACTACTGCACTCTAGCCGGGGGTTACAGAATGAGACCTTGCTTCAAAAAAAAAAAAAGAAAGAAAGAAAAATAGAGTTTTAAAATCTTCAGTATGATGAATTAAATGGGATTTCCTAGTTATATGATTAGGGCAAGAAAATGATTCGCCTATAAGCAAGTCAAGAGGCCAGGTATTACAAATCTGTTTCAAAGGCATTTTAGAAACTGTTCATGTCATTTACTTCTAAAAATGCTTCTCCCGTTACTCTCCCAAGCCCCTGTAAAAGACACTCAATAAACATTGAATTGTTATGATTCTCTCTGGTGAATAAAACCAGAATAAGGTAATAACTTTGAAGCCTCTCTCCTCCAATAGAGGGCTTTGGGGTTCAGATGGGAGAAGGTAAAACCCTTTGCTTCAGGGTGGCCCTCTTGCAGAGAACGGGTGTCCAGAGAAATCCACATTACCTTAACTCGGTGAGAAACTGGACTAGGTAGCCCAAGGACGTCTCTGCCACTCTGCCTTTGTTGATCCTTCAAAAAGACTGTGCAGTGGCTGGGCAGAGAGGCCATGAGGGAGGAAGGAGTGAGCCGGGCCCTGGCTACATGCAGGCTTGGTATGCTAGGTGTTCCCATATAAACCCCAGACCACCAGCGAGGCTACAGGGTAGAGGCAGAGAAAAAGCAGTGCAGAAGGAGGTAAACCAAAGTATTTAATGTTAAAAATTAAAAATATGTGGGCAAACATAAATGAGAAAGTGAAATTACCTACAAAGGGATTCCTTACAGTATAGATGCCCTGAATTACATAAGACCACAGGGTCCCTTTAAGTAGCCTCTTTTTAAGAGGCTTCTGAAGAGTTTGTTTGCAAATTTGAAAATATTTGATCAAGAGGAAAACTAAAAGCTCAAGTGTTTGTGGATTCTGCTTTTCATAAATCACTAAAAAACTCTGATAAAGCAAATCTGAGATTGGAACACATGAGCAATTTCCTATCTGCTTCAACGTGCTTCATTCGATGGCAGAGGAATCCAGACTATTGCACTGACAGCTTCAGTATCCACCAGCAACCCCAGGCAGGGACAGAGAGTGAGGCTGGAGGTTTGGGAGGCTCAGAAATAAAAATGGGTGTACCCTTCATTGCCTCCACAAAGGGGATGGACGGACAGGCCGGCACTGGTCAGAAGAGATGGGTTTTCTTAGCTCTGTGATTCTCCATGTTTGCCATTTGATCCTCATTTCCCTTGAATGAGTAATGTTGAAACACTCAAGGAAAAGGGCTGGTGTAGGGCACAGGAGGGGTGTTGAATCCCCTTCTACAGCCAGACACACAAGGAACAGAATCCCCAGTGAGTGTCTGAGAGCGGGTGTGTTTGCTTCCAGGAGGTCAAGAAGGCAGCATCTGTCCTGAGCCTACAGCTGAGGGAAGTGGAGAGCAGACCTGGGCTGGGGTGGCCCTGGGGCATACTAGGAAGAAGGACCCTGTGGGTTTCCCACATAGAGCTTTCCGTTATAGGATTGAATGTTCCATTCCATTTACCCGTATTTTATACTGGACAATGACCCCCATACAGGACCATCAAAATTAATGTTGCAACTTCTTCCTTGATTCCTTGAGGGCAGAACTAGTCACATAATAAAGTCCTTAATTACTAGAAGCACATGTTTATAGGAAAGTAGCTGGTCTGGGAAATGAGCCTGAAAACAGGTGTTAGAACAAAATGTATACATAGAATAAAAGTGTAAGTGCTTGCTTTAAGTGAAAACACTTGGCAGGAAATAAAACCTTAATTAATGTATCTGCCTTCCTACATACCTTGAACTCTGGGATCTGCTGTGCCTGTGTTATTATTCACCGAGCAGTGACAAGCATGGTCCTTCGGTGGATTCAGAGGTGAATGTGACCTGGTCTTCAAGGAGTGTATAGTGTGGTGTACTGAGAAGAATACTGGACAACTGGATATCTGGTGAAAATACAGGCTATTTGCTTGTTTGTTCCTGAAATTATATTCTTGCCCTTGTATGGTATCCGCTATGCCACAACAAGAGCAGCAGCAACAGAAAACTTTGCCTTCCTCCTTGTCTATGAGAAACCAATTTGTAAGGTCACCTTCCCATTAAGTGGGACCCAAGGGTTAGAGTCCAAACTACTAGAGAGAAATTTCCAAATTTTACAAACTTGAATTGAATCTAACTTTTTATGTTTGTGCTAAAAGTGATTTGGAGAAAGCTGTTGTGTTTAACTTAGTGATTCTCCACCCAGGCCAGGCTTCTACCCACTGTACCCCTCCCCCAGGAGTGTAGCATGATTATCAAAAGGGAAATGGCTGGCAAAGATTGGGATGCTCTGGGCCAATATGGTTTTTCTTGTTGTTGTTTGCTATGTTTTGAAGGTTTTTAAAAAGAGTATGTGAAGGAAAAACAGCTTCCAAGCATTCTTTTACCATAGCATTCATTGAATTTCCTGGCACCCCTTGTTTATGGATAAGGGTCTACGTACAGGGGCTGCGTCTTATTTCTCTCTCTGTTGCACCAGAAGTGCCCAGTGGGGTCCTAACTAGTAGGTGCTCCATACTTGCTGGTCAGCTGCGGAAGCTCCAGAGCATGGTGGCAGTTAGTGCAACGACAGGAACACCATCCCCACCCCAATAAAGAGGGGTTAGTAAACTGCACCCTTTGTTTACCAGCTCATCCTAATAAAACCCAATCTCAGCCTCTTCCATAAGGAGGTAACTGCCAAGAGCAGAGGACTGAGGCATCCCAGACTGTCTTGTCCAACACCTCCAAAGCAGAATTTTATTTTGAATTTGAGCAAGGGCCCCATGGCTATCAAGTGCCAGGGGACCTTCAGGAAGGAAGGAAGGAAGGAAGAACAACAATCAGCTAGCCACGAGATGTCTAGGCTTCTTCTCCCAGTTCCAAAGGAAATGCCTATAAACTACAGGTATGTGGTTCTTAAGGTTATTGAGAATTTTGAGGATTTCCTAGGTGGAAGCAACCCATTTTGGTGACACTAAAGTCTTAGCTTGTTCTGATGGGTTTGACCTGCTTATGTCCATTCCTAGAGCAAGCAGTTTTATTATGCAATTCTTCTGGCTTAAAGGTGGGCAAGGGGAGATAGCTCGGCTGCCTACATCACTAAAAAATGCAAGCAGTGCAGGTGGGAGGAAGGCCAGGGGCCACCTGGGACACCAGCCCTGCTCACGACTGCATCACCTGTACCCTCGGCTCGTGCGGTAACTGGTCCACACAGAGCCAGGAAAGTTAGCGCATCTCATATCAAGCTCTCTACTTGTGCTCTGGCTCACATTAGTGCTTTTCAGCTCTTTCAGTTTGCTTTGGGGCCTCAAAATGCTCCACAAAACAGCTTCAAATTAGAGCATCTCTCTCCCAGCTGAAGTTATGGCCCAATCATTTCCTTTTAGTGCATCCTAGGGGCCCCAGAGGCCCCTGGAGAAGTTGCTCGTGGAGCATAGGCAGAAATCTAAATGGTTCTACCAGCTAACGAATATGCTGGCATAGGACCACAGAAAGACATTGCTATTGTGTCCATTGTTGTAGAAAAATCTTGCCTGTGACAGCATATTATTA
The DNA here is from genome assembly GCA_023783475.1 of Daubentonia madagascariensis. Taxonomy (NCBI): domain Eukaryota; kingdom Metazoa; phylum Chordata; class Mammalia; order Primates; family Daubentoniidae; genus Daubentonia; species Daubentonia madagascariensis. The sequence continues at coordinate 8,462,675 of JAKFHU010002220.1, forward strand.
ACAGGGGAGAAACATACTTGCCCTTGTTAATACATATTCATCCTTCAAAATAAGGCAGAATGTACCCGTGAGCAATGTGTGCCATTCATAACATTCTTAGCTTGCTTTTATTTTCTCAGACCTCTGGAAAATATTAAAAGAATGTTTTGTGATATCTCTGGGGAGAGAGGGCACATGCCATATGTCCTCTTTCAGCAGGAGCTGAATATTAACAACTTCACGGAGCAATCTGGTATTTTGGCTCTGAAGTTTCATACAGTGAGACCCAAAATGTGAACTCATGCAAAACGAATGCAATCCAAGTTAGAAAGAAACAAATTAATTCTGGATGGAGAAATGGAGAATTTCCATTGTGAGAAGACCGATACTGTTGGACTAAGATGCCATCCCGATCCGTGGACTAGCTAGGAGAAACAGCACATGGCCACTGCGTCAGCCCTAACAGATGATGAACACTGGCAAATAACCAGATACCCTACAGTGCGAGGGCATGGCAATCTGCTAAAAATGGGGTTTTCTGCTACAGTGGAAATACAGTTAAAAAGAGTTGTATTTACTATTGGTAAAAGTATCAATGAAATAAAAAATTATATAAACACACAGATACTTGCATGCACACTCCATCCCTTACCTTAGGAATGGCTTTCCCAATTTAATTTCTGTCTTATTTGCACAAAGCCAAATGCAATGAGTGTGCCTTTGGCTCAGCTAAGCCAGAGTCTTATTACAGATACCTTACTAGAGTCAGTGGAGCAGAGTGGTTAAAAGTGTGGGTTCTGGAGGTGGGCTCGGATCTAAGTCTTGCTAAGTACTTACTAGCTGAGCAAACTTGGGCATTTAACTTCTCCAGGCTTTCTATCTATAAAATGGGGACAATACTGACCTTGTGGAATTATTTATTAATTAAATGAAATAGCATAAGTTAAAGGCTTTGTAGACAGTTAATGCTCAGTAAATTGTGGTTGCTTCTGTTTTGGAAAGTGTGAGGCCCAGGAATGCGATGGGACATTGTTGATGTTTGGCACTCACGCACCAAATGGTCCAGCTCCGTGGTGCAGGAATGAGACAAAGAGAGGAGAAAGGTGGCCCGGCAGCGTTGACTGAGGGATTGTTCCCGCTATCTGGTACTCACTCCCCTCCCTGACGCAGAGTGGCTGCCCCAGTGGGTCTCTGTTGCTGTTGGGAATATCCCAGCCTAGCTGCCATGGTGGGGTGGGGCAAAGTGTGAGATCCCCTGCCCAAGGGCAGCTCAATGAGGGCTCTGCTACCTTAGCTGGATAAGCCTTTTCTAAAGAGTGGCAAGGGGTGCAGAGAGCCCATAAGTGGATATTGGCCAAACTGAGAACCCTCCTGGTATCTGAGGCCTTGTGTGGATGTCCAGCTCTAATATGGCAGGAATCTGTGCTTCTAAATCAAACCCTTGGAGGAGAACAAGGTCTGGATCTTCTAGGCCAAAGCCTTCTTGTCTATCTCCTAGAGCCAGTCATCTGCTCTGAGTAGAGTGTAGAGCATGATTCTTACAGAGTGTTGAGGAGCTGATAGGGTGTCCAGCCCCATCGTGAGCAGAGAAAAGCAATAGGGAAGTACGTACACCCCAGGCCAGCCCCTAGAAAGCCAGAGGACACAGTCTTTCAAGGAATGAGGCAAGTTCCCCCTGACTTTTCAATACTCTGCCCACCCAGCTCTGAGAAGCAGCTGCTGGCTGACCAGGTCCCCTAAAGCAAGCAACTGCCCATAAAAAGAAATCCGGGTTTAAGGCTGCCTTAGTCTGGGCTGTAACTTTATTAGTTGTCACGTCTCCATCTAGTAGCCACCAGCTACTGCTCTCAATTAGGTATCAAGAACCCAGGGATAAACCCTTCCCTTTGGCCCACAAAGAACCTGGCTCATTCATTTTAATACGTTTTAATGTATTAAATACCACTTTTGTTGGGGGCAGTACATATGCATTTTAAAGTTCTTCAAGGTTATTGTTTATGTATTTAATTTTATGATAGTACACATTACAGACATAAACTCTGTACAAGAATGGTCTGACCTCTGCAAAATATGTCACAAAAAGTGTGTGGGGGAAAAACTACTCAATATTTTTTTTGTAACAAAATAAAAAGACTTACCTGAAAGAGCTGACAAAGTTTTGCTGAGTACATTAAAAAAAAAAATCAAAGTCCTTAATTTATAGATTGTCTTCAGGAATCGCTACATTTTTCAAATCTGTTAGACGGGCTTTTCTTTTAAAAAAAATTTTTTTTGCATCTGGGGTTGAGACGTTAACTTACTCTATATGTGGCACAGACCGCAAATAGAGACACAATCTTGGAAAACATAACACCAAGTGTTACCTTTAAAGTTCGATGCAAATGATACCCTTCTCACCTTTCTACACATTCCTTGACGACAGCAAAGTTTCCATCCCCTATTGTTCTTCCGACTTTATATCGTTCTGTTATTGTGGCTGGAATCTGGAAGCCTTCTTCCGACACTTCTGAAAGAATCATTAATACTTTTTTATTGGTAGAAAAGGGAACACAGATGTTGCACAAGGAAACATTTAGAAGTATCATCTAATAGACTGGAACTGATTCAGAATCAATATATCATTTTTCTGTACAGTGAGGCAACCGTCACCCTCCCTCGCTGAAATTGTATACACTCAACAGTTTTTACTAAGACAAACGATAAACTAAAAGGAAATGTATGGGAATCTACCCCCACCTATATAAGAGCAACTTAGGTTTTCTGCTGCAGTGGGGATTCTGAGGAGGAAGTTTTGCTCTTTCCACTTCATGCCAACTTGATCAATAGCATTTACTGAATACCCACTGTGTACAGAGAAATGACATTCCTACATATGGCACAGGAGGAAAACGCAGTTCACAAGGGACTCTGGGCTGCTTGGCATTGTACAGGCATGAAAAATGCCTGCTGTTTGGACGCTTAGCTTTACTACATCCTGAAATGGAGATCTCCATAAAATTCCTTATGAACTAAGCACTGATGGCCACCCCTCCCCAGTCTCAGTGAGCAGATTTTAGACAAATGTTCTCACCAGCAACCTGCGTAGCAGATGTCGAGTTAAAATTCTAATATCTATTATGTCTGTGAACGGAACAGTTTTGTAGTTTCAATTATGTTAGTGCCACTAACGCAACACATTTCCCCCCTGAAAATGCATTTTGAAATATTTTACAAATGCCTAATAATGCTTTAAATATCTAAGGCCATAAAACTAAATAAACCACACTTAAGTCACATAAATATGCTGGATAACCTTTAACATCTTAGGGGTGTAAAAAGCCTTTTATAGCGGGGCTCTAAAATGTACATGCTTTAAAGTTATAAATCCTAGCTCTCCCTCAGGCAACCTGAATACAAAATGTGATGGAAACCTAGTGTGTTTTCTAAATGTGCTCCTCTTTTGACCTTTCATCATAAACCAAGCATAAACATTTCTCCTCAAAATAAAATGAAAACCTTAGGTGGTGAATGGGCTTTCTTGGTGATTTTTGTATTCGCGTTTACTCTGTACTGTCGGAGAATGACAAATGGAGACTTGCAGCTGTCAGATATCTGCATTAGGGCCTTCATTCTTGGTTTGTGATGATGTTGGGTCTACATTACTCTGGATTCTAGAGTGGATGGAATTTCTGGAAAGTGTTGAACAAACATAGTAAACTCGCTGCCACTACTTTTGTCCTTGGCATTTGTGCGGCCTCTTCTCCTTCTAGGTGATATTTCACTCTTACTCTACTAGAAGCTATCTAGGTGGTCTCCAGAATGAAGTGAGGGCCTGAGCTAATCCCCCTCCCCAGCTCACCCCCAAAGGAGCCACGATCTTGCCTCTGTTTGCAGGACTCAGCCTGGGGATTTTTGTCTACTGCAAAGCACCCAAATTTACAAAACATCTCCCAGAGGACACGATCTCAGGTTCTTCACTACATGGGTAATAAAAGTAAGTATCCCTGGCTGTCAAAGGCAAGTGTGACCCTGGGAAGTGGAAGGAGGTACTTCAATCCTTCCCGCGTTCCATTGGGAGCATTTGCTGAGACACCCACCGAAAGCGCATGGCTTGAGATTTTTTTTTCTTGGTGATTGATAAAATGTACCTTTTAGGCCTCTGGCTAAGAAGATTAAGCCAAAGGCTTAGGTCAAGAACAAGTTCATTTCATTAGGAGATCATACAACACATTGGAACAAAAGAGACTTCTAGGTGGCTGAATTTCATACTTCTGGAGATATAAGAAAGTCCGACATTGCATGGTGATATTGCATGGTAGTCAGGAAATAAATATTATGTAAATCACATGTTTCACTTAACATAATAACAGTGCTTCCCCCAAAGGTACTTTTTTGGGAAAAAATTAAATCATATCATTTAAAACAATGAAGAGGAGCTGATTCTTTAACCGTAGCTTGAGCATATCACTTTTATACTTTTCCAAATACTCTCCCATAATTGATTTGAGCCTGATAACAACCCCCAGGGAGGAAACAGGTATGTACTACAATCTACATTTTATAGAAGAGGAACTAAGATGTGGAGAGTTGAAGAGGCTTGTCCAAAACAATCCAGTGCGTCAGTGAAAAAGTCAGTTCTGGAATCCAGGTCATTTGACCACAACACAGAGAAATTCTGAAGTGAATGAGCTCGAGGATATTTTTGAAATTGCCACCAATTAATCCTTTTTATAAAGTCATATTTTCATATGTTGAGTTCACTTAAGTTAGAATACATCTGTGGGACTATACCAGTCAAGAGAGTAAATTTTAGAGTAAAGCATAGTCTTTACTATGCTAAAAGTGAACATTGTTTTGGAAAACAAAGGCAGCGATTATCAACTCTTATTTCCAAAGCAGGCAATAGCTGGCCTTCTCAGGACACTTAGATGTATCCTGAGAAGGATGTGAAACATCTCCAGATTGGGCCGACTCTCTTCTCATTCCCACAGAGCAGACACCAATCCCCGGAGGGAGCCACCGTCATTCCCAACCCCTTGCAACCAACCCTCAAGAGCCGTTCAGGCTCGTCCATGTCATTCTGCTTGAGAAGTTACAGTTTTTTGGAGCAAGTTTAGCCAACCCATCCTCTGCCTCCTCAGATACCAAGTCCCAAGCTCATCACCTTCTCCGGGGCCATCGTTCTCATCCATCGAGCTGCAGACTTTGGTGGACGCAAGTGAGGTAGAGGAGCCGCCATGTTGAGAGCTCTGTGAGGGGACAGAAACAGAGCATAAAAAACTGGGTCAGACTGCCCGAGTCTCCACGTGCTACGCACAGCCCGGAAGCTCAGGAGATAGCTTCGCCCACTGCTGGGGAGGATTTGGTCTTAACGCTTGGAAATAGAGGTCGTGGGAATAGTCCATGAGGGCCACATCTCCCTTCCTCCCTCCCTTCTAACCAATAAGAGGTCGTGGTAACAGGATCGGACTAATCATTGTAAACTTGGGTGTTCCATGACTTCTCATTCCTTTTTCTCAAAATTGGCATCCTTTGGCCCACTGTTAGGGTTTGGCAGATTTTATGCATCTCACCTTACTGTTCCACAGTCTATCAGCAAACAGGCCTTAAAGGTGGCACCGTTCTGATCTGTCCACTATTTTTTTTTTCTAGTCTTACAATAGAGCAAAATTTCTCTTCAGTTTGTTTTTATAAAACATCCTAAAAAACAAACACTCAGCCTTACCACAACTTTAGGAGAAAGGTTAAAGAGTGGGTTTGTTATTCCACATTGAGGTAAAGACACAAGCACTAAGCAAGTTACTGGTTTGTTAAAGGTTACATAATACGTCTGAGGCAAAGACAGTAATAAAAACCCCAGGCCTGGTGCTTTCCTCATTATTTTTCATGAATTTTGACCCCAAGACCCATGAGAGTAAACAGGGTAACAACTGTATTAGAGAGCTCAGAGGACAAAACAATGCCAAGTATTTCATATTATGATTGGCTGCGGGGCAGTACTTTAACAATGAATGTTACTTTAACAATGAATGTTTCCATCTCTGCATCTATTTCTTGAGAAAACAATTTGCACATTTCCATGCTATTTCTAAATAGTGAACACAGCTGTCCTAAAAGATCTTCCTTCTGTTTCCCTGGGTTTATCCACGTGGTTGGCCTGATGGGAGGCAGTGAGGGGCGGCATTGGCTCAGGTGCTGGCTGTCTGTGAAGCAGAGAGAAGGGAAAGAGCATCTGTAGTTGAATTAACAATGAAGAGGTGGCGAGAAGCGGCGTTGACCTATTTTTCCTCTGCTTACCTGTTTCCCTTCAACCTCCTCCCCCCTCCATCCAGCCTTAACTGTGCACAAAGTGGGAGGGAAGAGAGATTTTATATAATTTCATTATGCCCAAGAGTATCCTGCATAGGAAATGCAAAGATTTTAGTTTTTATTAAAAAGATTAATATAGTTGGGAAATGCTACCTCAATCACTGCAAGGCCATTTGAATCAAGCACCGCAGAACATTTTGCTGGGTGTGACTAAGATGAGTATGTCCCGTTAGGCGGGCTCCTCAAAGCTGAGAGTTGACACCACGGGGATGAAAATTAAAGTAATAGTAATAATACATCTGCTTTCCTATAGAACATTCTAGAAGTTGTGTGATTATTCTTGTATACCCCTGAATGCCACACAGTTTGTGTGATGTGCCCATTATTTTCCAATATCATGAAAATCCCCCCTTAATAACCCTGATGACTTGAGCTATTTTTCCATGTTCTGTCATCCAGCCACCCTTTGTGACCAGCAGCACACATTTGTCATATGTCAGGCTAGAAGAGGGATTCAGATCTTAATGTTGAAACAGAGTTTTTCTTAGTGTGACGCTAACTATGTATTCATAACCCACTCTGTCGAAGGGACTGTAAACGTATGAGCTTCCAAGCCATGCTCTGCTGACTTTTATGGCTGGATGTCTGTTTGTGAAAACCTTGTATTTATAATATTGCAATATGAGGCTGAGACAAGGCAGATTTATTATGTCGATGACTGGAGAAAATAAACATTAACATAACCCCATTTGAGGAGAAGGTGTGTGTTTTCCAGAACAGTGAGATCCTTTATCCCTTGTGTCATTGTTTTTGCTGTAGACATAATGGTGTTCCAAGCAGAAAAGCACTAAGTAAATGTCTAAAATGTAGACCTTCTCTTCTGGGCTTTCTGGTCCTTGAATTTCTTCCAGCAGCATCACAAATGGTGTTTAATAATGTAGACACATTATGGTTTGGGGTGGCAGGTGCTGCCTTGTCATGTAGTGTTTTAAATTTTAGAATACAAAGACACATTCTTTCATCAAGTACCCGAATTAATAGACCAGTAGTGTGTTTCTTAGCAAAGATGTCCACAATCTAGATACTCAAATCCAAAAGCTTATTCTTTTAATAAGGACATCAGATATTCTATAGAGAGGTCTGACCCAGAGTATATGAAAACATCTTTTAAACTGTAACATTCTATAAACTTGCTGGGTATTATTCACAACTGCCTTATCAACTAATGAACTGCATTTTCAACAGTACCACCAAATGGCTGATACCCTGAACTCTTGCCACAATGCCAGCTGTTTCCTCTGCTTTTTGAACAAAAACTTCTCAAGTTTTTTAGGCTCTGATTTAAAAAAAAAATAAGTAGTGTTAACACAAGTTTGTTTATGTTTTATGACTGCTTATTTTCAACTCTATGTTTGTGTTTTTGAAAATGTACCCCAAGTCATTTCGAATTTCCAGCTGTCTGAGAGTAACGGATGATGGACAGTTTTAAGAGAAAAACATATATACTGACAAGCAGGGTACTCTACAATTAAAAGTTCTCATTTTATTTATTATGCTCAGAATAAAATAAACGTATTAAATGTCTAATGGTGTTATTTCTTCTTTTTCCCAAAGAAGCAAGATAGTTAATACTGAATACTTTTCTAACATTATGACCATTCATGGACTTACAGAATTTCAGGGACTGGGATAGACCTTAAATATTACCTATTCCACCTCGCTTCCACCCAGAGACTAAATTCCCCTCTACAGAAATCCTAGCCGGTGATCAGATGGCTTCTGTCCAAACACCTCCAGTACTGAACACTTTACTTTCTGAGGTAGCCTTTTCATTGTTAAGAGGAGGCAAAGTATAGGAAGTTCTACTTTAAGTTATGTTGAAATTATGTCCCTCTACATTTTCCATTTATTGGTCCTATCTCTCATCTCTAGAGTCACCCAGTCCAGGGCTAATCCATTTTTCCCATGACAGCGCTTCAGGTATTTGGAAATAGCTATTGGGCTCCTTCTGTGTCTTCTCTTTTTCCATTTGAATATTCCCAATTTCTTTGGCTGGCTGGCTGTCGTGGGGCAGGACTCCCTTGTGGACCCGCTCTAGCTGTCAACATCTGAACTGTCTTAAAGTGTGCTATACAAGGTGATACAAGCAACGCAGTTGATCTTTTAGCAAAGAAAATATTTTCCTTTTAGATTATGGAATTAATACTTGAAGATCTATTGGTTTATATAGTGAGCCATAGGTTTTCACCTTGATCTGTATTGGGGTGTTGTTTTGGCCAATTTCAGGACTTACAGTTTTTTGACAAGTTCATCTTACATTTATTTAATGTTTCTTTTTGTTTGATTTCACCTAATTTTTGGACTCTCTTAGTCATAAGTTTCACATCTCTCTTTGTAAATTTTCAAATCACACGGCCTCTTAGCTTGGCTGTAAATCCACGTTAATATTACCGCAATTAGACATGGTTAACATGTATAGTAAATCGTAAGTTCTGTCTTAAGATTAACATAGTAATCAGGAATAATTTACATCAGTCTTAAAGACTTATATTCTGATGATTAATAGGATCGATTTAACCACGTAGTAATAGCCAACTTATATTTCCATTTTATAAGAATGCGATAAGATTTTTTGTTTGTCTTGGTATAGATAATTTTAAGGGATCTGGTGTACATCAACTACATATTGAATTTAAGGCATAGCGCTCTGAGATTGTTTGAATTTGAAATGTCTCACCCAGTTTAATGGACATTTGGCAGTTTGCAACTGGGCTTTGGCACCTCATAAGCACTGCCCTAAGTAAGAACACATCCTAAGTGTAGCTATTTAGCTTGGGATCATATAACAGATGGAGAACATATCACACCTTTTGAAGTAAGTGAGAAAGCTGACATAACAGCTCTAACCACATTTTACCACGATGTATCTGATGACTATGTAGTGAAAATCAGCTCATTTTAAATGGCATGAGTTACTCCTTTCATTTATATAAACGTTGTCACTCACCTGGGGTCCACACTGCATAAAGATTTTGAAAATATCCAGTTGATAACATTGATCTAATAAAGGTAGAAAATTTCACCAGATAACTTTAGCTTTGACTAGATAATTGTACTTTTTCCACTTCACATTTTGTCTTGGCATGTAGTTATTAGTTTGTTGAGTTTATATGGATTTGGAAAATCATTACAAAGAATTTAGAAATCAAGTAGTCACTGTCATATCATTTCTGGATCAATTTTATAAAGGAAACACAGCCAATAAATATTTAACAAACTCAAACCGTTGTCTTGGTGATCTTGACTTTAGGTCTACAGAAGCTGTAAAGATGACCTCATATAACAGAAGTAAATCTTGGTGTAGAAAGCTTGAAACCCATAAGATTCTATGTGATGTAGAAAAGCCATACATTTAACTTTCCAGGTGGGTATGGAACAATAAGTTGATGGCCTCTGCAATTACCAAGAAAGCTCCATTATTTGAAACAAGGCACAAAGGGAACTCCTTTTTCCAAATTCCTTCATCTGCACTCTTCATAGCATGTTCAACCTAAATAAAGTTTATGGCACAGACAAGCATGAGCATAACTAAGAATGAATACTGAAAAATGTAAAATGTTGTCATAAAGATTTGGTTACATTTTTTAAAAGACTGGAGAACTGTTACTCATGAAGTTGGTTTACCGAGAGGAGGAGAAAATGAAAATGGAAACAATGGTATTATGTCTATGTTAGTGAACCCATGAGAGCCAAGATTTCAAAAATAAATACATTTAGTTACAATTAGATCTATCCTTGCCTCTACTGTCCAGTCACTATACTCAGGCCAAGATGCATCTGAGCCATTTGTAATCTGAGCCATTTGTTCTGAAGAGACTTTACCATTGGGCAGCCACATGCCTCCTCTCATGAGTTACTCTTCATGAAATCATAGTTTGGAAGGGGGCCAGGAAGCCATCTAGTACATTTACTCTGGATAGAATAATTTTTTCCATGATTTACTTTCCAAATGGGATTCCCAATCTGTAATGAGGGGAGCTCATTACTCTTCCATGCACCTGCTACATTTTATTTTAAACTCTAGTTATATTAAGAAAGTATAGCCTGGGCACAGTAGCTCATGCCTATAATCCTAGCACTTTGGAAGACCAAGGTGGGAGGATCACTTGAGGCCAGGAGTTCGAGACCAGCCTGACCAGCCTGAGCAAGAGCAAGACCCCATCTCTACAAAGAAATAGAAAAATTAGCTGGGTGTGGTGGTGTATGCCTGTAGTCCCAGCTACTCAGGAGGCTGAGGCAGGAGAGAGGCTGAGGCAGGAGGATCACTTGAGCCCAGGAGTTTGAGGTTGCAGTGAGCTATGATGAGGCCACTGCACTCTAGCCCGGGTGACATAACAGAAAAAAAAGAAAGAAAGTATAAATACAATTTGGAATTTTATAAATTTGAAAAATTCTTTCCAGTTATACCATTATTGCTATGGATTGATTACATTTAAGTTATGGAAATAATAAAAAGAACCAATTAAAGCAAACTATAGTTTTAAGATTAAAGTAAGTCTAGTAAAAATGTTAGATTTAAAACCAGAATTCTGAATTTCTATAATAAACTCACTGTTTTTTTATAACTTGACCAGAATTTTCTATCTTCCCTTATATCATGTTATAAATGGAATAGATTTCCATTGATTTTTTTGTTCTAAATTAAAGTTGGAGAATCAAATATTTTATTATTTATTTAATTAATTAATTTCATTATATTTAAAAAATTGTATGTATTTAATTATTCAGTGGTTTTAAAATAAATAGCTTGTATCCATACACACACAGACATATACACATACACATGCACATTTTTTTCTTGCAAATTAGATGACCTTGGGAAAATGCCTTCAAACCCAGAAGACAGCCAGTATGTTTTTAAAAATGCATGTTAATTTTTTTTCAACTAGGTACCAATATGTCTGACAAATTCATCCTTAAGGTAACTCTGAGAGGAAGGTGTATTACTGATTTTAATGCAAACAACTAAAACAGAATTCTTCATCAGATAATATTCTTATTTTGTTGTTATTGCCAGTATTTTATACATTAGATGTCATGTGGTACCATTCTGCAGTATCTCAAGTGTCACTTGCTGATGCTAATTACAACACAAGAATGCCATATACATGATTAGGAAGGTAACCCTGACTCCATGTGGTCATTTTAATTTCAGTGTCTATTTATCAAGCTTTCTGAAAGAAACTCACTGAACAACATAAGCAGTTTTTCCTGTTTATTATATAGTTATTCTAAGGTGTTAAGTGTCACAAAGTTAACCTCAAGAGGAATAACATGGTCCAGTGTGAAACACAAGGTACAACATTTTACAATGAAACCACAGCACAAAGTGATGGAACTTTCAAAACTAGGTAGTTAAATGAAACATTTCATCAACACTTAGCTCTATAAAACTCTGCTGATGGCCTCAATGGAAGGATTTTAAAATATGTTCCTGTTTAAAACATTTTAACACCAACTGGTTTTTTAAGAGAAGAATACACATCCAAGCAACTCAAACTATAAGCAGAAAGTATGTAACCTCTTTTTAAAAACTGTACCCAAATTTACAACATTCATAGTGTATTTCAAAGTAAAGAGTCCTTAGAAAAAATAAACTCAATTCCTTGCTTGTTGAAGAGTACAAACTCCTCAAAAAAAAATCACAAGAAAATTAACTTTCATAATTATTTGCCTATAACCTTCAGATATCTACTACCCTGTCTTCAAAGACATTTTGTGGCCATATATAATACAAACACTCATGTAATACATGCATCATTTATACTATCTTGGAATTTATCCATCTTTACTAAAATGAACCACATTTTAAAGACACCATATGTCATGCACCCTTAAAAATTATGGTGAGGGCCTCTGATTTCCTACTTTTTCCACATGCGTTACAGGCACAAAATTACAAATATTTTTCAGCTGACAGTATAACACACTATATCAGGCAATTGGTATGTTATATTCAATATATCTCTAATTTTCACAATATACCTCTGTGGGATATCTCAGTCAAATACAGTTGTCACTAACATGCACAATCAGAGATGCTACCAAGGCTAATGCAAATATGCATAAATGAGCAAAAGTATGCATATGAAGTAAATGCATTCAATTAACATTTTCAAGTGTATATATATTTATGTAGATATATACACACATATAGCAAGTATATTCAAAATTTGTCAACAATTTAGAATAGTGTTTTGAAAGAACATACAGAATTGCCTTACAGGTTATCTGGCTTTGTTATTAAACTTACTTCAAATCAAATATACTCTGAATTCTCTTCTATTTATGTTTCACCATAATACTTGACTACTCACAACTCTGTCAATCAATGTTTCTTTTTTAGTGAATATTGATTGACAATCACTACAAGTCACCGATACACAATAGAAAAAAATCAGAGTATTCAATCATTTTAATAATTGAACACTAAGACATGACAATATAAATATTAATGTGTACTTATGTTTAATAGTTAACACAATATTGGATTTGGCTGGATTTCAAATTTTTTGTTTATCTGGATTTCAATTTTTTTTGATGAATCAGTACGTATGAATATTTGGAATATTTGCCATACTAGTTTAGCAAACTGCTCTTGAACTTAAACATGACCCAACTAATATGTCACAGAGTAACACTTTATGACATAAGATTTTACATACAATTCCACAAGAGCCAGTAACTTATAAGGCTGTATGACAAATACCATACTTTACTATTTATGGTCTGTACACATATACAAATACATAAGCAAACCCACATACACACCAAGGCTGGCAAATTTACATAAACACCCACACACCTGTATAGATATATGGCCACATATGAAAAATTTAGTCATCCACTAGTTAAAATATGTGCAAATATTTTTCAGGAATATTATTTTATATTTTAATTCACTTTTATTAAGAAATGTGGCTTTTAGAATTCACTGTTTTTAAGTAGAAAAAAAGAAAAAGAGCCCAATCGTGTATAGATCTGCAATGGATGCAACCAGAATACCCCTGCTGGTTAAAGTAGGGAGCACATACGGTACATTAATGCTGGTTCAAATGTTTTTAGAAAACGTTATTTGGTTTCTTAATATTTAGATGAGCCAATATATGTACACAGCCAATATATGTTCCCCCGCTTACTTGATTAAGCAAGACAAAGAAGAATACAACACGGGGCTTTCAGAACCACAGCCTTTTGAGTTCACACTGAACTTTACGCTTTAAAGTTTTGCATTTCTAAAATGCTGAAAGCAGAGGAATATTTCTAATATCTTTTTCTATAATGTCTAGGTCAAAGAAAAAAAGTGAGTGCAAACGAAAAAGTATCAAACTTTCAACTGTAGCACGATGTCTTCAAAACACATTTAAGGATTACCATAAGGACAAAAATGCATGGCTTTTGCTGAAGTGCTCTCCTGCTCAGTAGAACAACTTTAAAATTCAGTGCCTAATTTTTTATAAAGAATTCTATAAGCAAATCTTACGTGCCTATAAATCACCAATTCAGTTTCACCAATGAACTGAAAACTTCTGGTTTGTTGCTAAGAAATTTTTATTTCTTCTTTAGTATAATAGAATTATGCTCTGCATAGAAAGAGATCTCAACGTCTATAAATGGTGTGGTGTTTCAATCTCTGAGGGACTTTAGTTTCAAAAAGTAAATGATATATATAGCCCCTGAACAGTCCTTTAATAAAAATCATATGTTCAAAAGATTAAATGCTGCAGAATAGCATTTCCCTTGGAACTGCTTGAATGGAAAGTTGGCCATGATATCTATCAGCAATTAGTACAAGTCCAGTTTCTTTTTGCCGTGTCTAAACAAAGCCATGGGCTTTATATCAATTGGCAATATCTGCCACTTATGCAGAACAAATAGCATTTATTGGACCTTTCTAAGCAGTAGTTGTCCATAAGATTGACAGTGCAGGGATGTTAAAATTATTGGAATTTATTTTTGTTCTGGACCATCTGACCCCACCAGATTTAAATTAACTGTTCCACTGCTTTCTTTGCATTTTTGACAGTTTAGTCAAATACATACTAATCTTTTATGGACTCAACTGTATTAAGTAATGCATTTTACAAAGACATAACTAAAACAGACACCAGCATAGGCAACCTCACAGATGTTTACTGTTTCAGCTAAAACAAAGCAGCCTTTTGATCTCAGCAGGAGTCTCTGGTCATTTCTATTGGAAACAGTTTTAAAACCTGAAGTCTGGAACAGGTATTATTATGAACTGTTCTTTCAAGATGGAATGGTTCAGTTTGCAGTTCTCAAATAACCTGCCAGAGAAGTGTCTTTCTCTCCAACAGACAGGATAATGAGGCACTAATTATTATAAGGCTAAGTTTTCAAATGCTGTTAGATTGCCTGGACGTTTCTTCTTCTTCTTCTTCTTTTGGTTGGAATATTTTATTCACTTGTAAAGTGAGATGGTAACATATGTAGCTACAAACCAGATGGTAAAATTTGCTAGTTGAACAATTTATCAAGGAGATAAATCAGTAACATTGAAAACAGTGTATGACAACTGAACTTCTCTCCATCTTGAATCAAACGTTTTTAAATTCAGTTTTCCAGCAGAATTTGAAAAAAAATTCATGTAAAATCCTCCAAATGGCATCAAACATTTTATATTTATCACCTACTGAGATATGTCAAGCCTGGAGAATATCAAAAGCATGCTTCACAAGTCTTAAATTGTTAGTGTTTGAACTAGTAAAAGTAAATGATCACTAGTCTATGGCTTAAATACAACAAACCATATGCATTAAATTAATTTTTAACATTCAGATTTTGAAATAATTATTTTATTTTTAAGCAAAGCTGACTACAATTTTTAAAATAGAGGACTAGAAAAGCAGAATTAGTAGGTTAATGTTTAACAATGGGTTATGATCAAGACTTACTTGGTTTAACACAAAAGGAGTTTTGCATATGGAAATTTCCAAAACACCAGCAAGACCCAGGATTTATCAGAATGGAGATTTGGATATTCTGGGCCTGATTTATACAGCAGCGTTTAAGATAATTTTGCTTTTCAAATTGATTTTTTGGAAAAAGTCCAGACAAAATTTTTTTAGATCTGCATGTGGAAAAAGGCTACAGCCTTTATGCATTTGAAAAATTACATAAATGATTGTAGTCCATTGGACATGAAGAGTATTATAGCAATGCCATTGGACAAGTTCTTCATGTTGGCATATAGCTTAAACTATACTTATGCTGTTTCCAGTAAAAGATAACTTTAATAAAAAATAAAATTTACTTGACAACAAAAACAGGGAAAGTTCCTAATGCTTAATTTTAGGGACTTCATGAGATGTGTCCTTGTTATGAATTTTCCCCCCTAAAATTATACCAACTCACAAAACGATAGGTAGCTTTTTCTACTGTTCAGGAAGAAAAGAAACTAACTGAATATTTTTATTATTTTGCAATAAGAGTACCTCTAAAAAGCCAGCAATCCAAATTTTAAAAAGAATATAACTTTAAGAAAAAATATGCCTGCTAGTGCCATTTTAATATGCTTTACAGAAAGTACAGAAAAATTGTATCTATATGCCTACTTATGATTAAAAAGATAATCCCATCCACAGAAATTATGACTCTATACTGCTGCTACATCATTAACATGTTCTTGTACTCAATTTTGGGTCCACATATGAAATTCTTCTAGAGCCAGGCCTCATATGAAAATCTCAGCAATTGAGCAATTTTGTGTTCAAACTCCCCCCATCCAAATCAATGTAGGAGACATTGAGAAAAAAATCTCTCCTTCAAGGATAAACATCATGAATATAAAATGCCTCCATATTTACTTTTGTATGATTTGGTCTTTATCATGTCAAGGTATGCAAAACTCTTTTGTGTATTTTGCTGTTAGACTTTTGCTTAGGAAACGTGAAACCTTCACCCAATCACAAACCATATACATTGCTCCATTGTCTCTTTTACACTGAGTCTCCTACTGAATCCAAATCATCCGAAGAGAGGGGACGGTACAGGTCCTGAAAGATGAAGGGCGGTATAGATTTGTTTACTTGGCTTTGTTGGGTGTCCTGTTGCTCTCTTAGGAGCAACAATGAATGGGTATCCTTGGTTTCTAATATCATTAGACCTTTTAAAGTCACCAAATTCGGATATGAGGAAAAATAATAATAGAGAAACCATCTAAACAGACAAAATGGTGCTGATTTCACTTTATTGGCAAGAAAATGTGGCTTAATCTACTCATGAGTTTTGCCTTCGTTGGTGCCAGTTGAGTTTTATGGCCCCTGAGGTCTATCAAGGGCAACCCTGCTACTATGAGTCTAGGCAATTCTTCCTTGAATATTTCCTTCCCATTCTGGGTAGAAATGGAACTTGCTTACCTCACAAAATAATTTCTCAGGAGCCCCACCTAGCATTCAGCAAATTCTGGTCCCAGAGCAGCAACTCAAGTGTTGCATTTGCACGGAACGTAAACCCAACAAGAATTGCTTTTTCAAAATTTTATGTTTGGACAACAGAAAGAGTGCAATATTCACCCCCCACCCTTTCTCTGTGCTCTTTCCCTGTTCTCCAAACACTCACTCATCACCTCCTCTCTTCTTCCCTCCCGCCCCTGCCTGCTACTAGATCTCTCTGTTGGTAGCCAGGCAACCAGCTCAGCTCTGCAGAGAGTGTCTAGAGTTGGCTTTTTTCCTATTTTGTACCACCCACTCCTCACATCATCTGACTGATCAGATAATCTACAAAAGTCAGGGATGTGGGAGTATAATGGGGAGCTTCATTCAACCTACACAACATAACACATTTCTTCCTGATGGATTCAGAAAGGGACCAAAAAAAGTTCATGGGTGGGAAAAGAGCCTCCAAGATCTGCTTCTGTGACCAAATGCTTCCAGACAGCAACTTAAATAACTGTGCTTTGGAAAAATAGGTTACTTGGTACGTCGCCATGAATACGTTTATGAAGAAAAATGTCTGGCATGCAGACTCTTATTGTGTAAGACTATTCTAAAATGTCAAAAGAGGTAACATAAAAATAAGATCTTAGCAGAAGAAAAAAAGCTGGTTGAATCATCATAATTAATACAAATAAAAATATAGATTTTCTTATTTGTAAAGAAACTAGTCAAATGTCTCAGTATTCCTTTTAAGAAAATAGCTTATGTTCTTGTATTTTAAAATGGGGTAAGGAGTGTGTTTGTGTGTGTGTGTGTGTGTGTGTGTGTTGCGATGGGGTGGGGGCAGTCAACTCATTTTCTTGGCCATGTTGCTAGGCAACACAGAAGGAAAAAATAGAAGTAGCTACTGTTTTCCAATTTGCAATAAAAAGAGTTAATTTATTCTTTGAAGTGTCTTCTTTTAGCACATGCCATCTTTCACTTATTTCAGTATTTCCTGCATAGGAGTATAGCCAACCGTTTGAGAAGAACATTAACCAAATTTGAAACAGGATCAGTTTTTAGGGATATTCTAGGCCCATTTTAACTGGGAGGGATTATTTGATGCAGTTGCCTACACACCAAGATGAAAGCTCCTCTCGTTAAAGCAGCTGGGAATGTCTCCATGCACTGACATGGTACATGGATGGGGGGATGTTCATTTATGGCTTAAATTCAAAAACTTGGAAACTGAACCATCTTTGAATATATCCAGTGCCCTGCTCACAATATGTGCTTAATAAATGTTTTCAGATGGCGATAAACCCTGTGTCCCCCTAAAACAAATGGGATTGTTTTTTCTCTCAAGTACAGTGTTTGCAATGGTAGTTTACATGGCAAAATGAAGAATCTATACTAGATCCATACCTTATAATCATTTCCCAAGTGCTGGAAATGTTAATTATATAAGCCAATGGCCACACAGTTGGATGGAAATTTTTTGCCTCGATTGGACAAAATCATAGTGAAGCAGAGAATAAAGAGAGCAGCAGAAGAAAATTCTAGCCTCATTCTACCAACAAAGGGACATGTGAGCAAAGCTTTACATCTCCAAGACGGAGGTGTCCCCAACAAACAAGAAGGGAGAGAAGCTCCCACCTGTAGCAGGGATTCTCAATCACTCTTAATTTAATCTCAACAACTAAGCATGAACTACACCAATAAATCCTTAATCTGAGTTTAATTAGCTCAGAGAATAAAGAGGGATTTCTATGCTAGGTGTACTCTCCAAGACAGACACTTCAAGAGAGAGAATGCTCTCTGAAAGAGGGCCCTTCCTGTGCTACACCTAACGGCTGTCCCTTGGAGACTTGCTGGGTAACATTTACAAGAAAAGAATGACCACACCAGCTCTTTCTCCACTCAAGGATAAGCCTTTAGGAGATTAAATGAATTTGGCCAATTCTTCTCTGAGTAGTTCACTAATGATTCCTGTACATTCAAATGCCAAATTAGACTATGGCCAAGAAGAAACCATAGTGAAGGCACTCAAGTGGAACTAGAATTATTGAGTTTTCTATCTGGAAAGAGGCACTTTGTTTTGTTTTTCCAACTGAGGCCCAGAAAAGACAATAGACTTATCTAAGATAACAAAGCCATTTAGTGGACAAGCTGGGGCCAAATCCCAGGCTTCATCAAACCAACCAAACAAGCTCAACCTGATGCCAGGTGAATCCAGTGATGATAGATAATAAAACCTGGTATTTGGTGCCACAGGCTCTGAAGGAACTGGGGACTGACTGAATCTCCCTGCCCCACACTTTTAGATGGTTCTGGTGGCCTAAAGACACAACCTGGGCAGGAATCTTGAAGAGAGGCCTTCCATCTTGGATGAAGCTTAAATTTATGGGACTTAGAAGCCTTATTTTAAAACACATAATAAAAGAAACGAAATTCAAGAGTCCAGTACTTGAATACAGTAGCCTGCAAAAAGTCCTTTCTTATTAAAATATTCGGTGAGCACCATCATAAAACCTCCTAAGAGCATGCATCACCCCCTCCCCCACCTCACTTCTGAAATCAGGACGGTGAAGGGCCTTCAATTTCTTCCACTGTGCTGCCTCCCTTCTCCCTTTCCTACTCCTTTTATTCTTGCCTCAGTGTTACTGGAAAAGATGAACAGTACAGGTTGTGAAGGGATAAGAACAATAGTTCTTCCATCTTGAAAGAAATACTACTGTTCGCCCCTTCCTTAGTGTGGAGAAGCTAACACTGCTTCCAGTAACTTTTTCACTGTGGTCTCTAAGCTCAGCCAATTTCTCCATTATTACACAAGAGGCTAAAAATAAATGCAAGTAGTGATGAAAGAGAAGGTGCTTGATGTGAATTTCATTCACAAAAACACAGGCCGTATATCCCCGTCCCCTGCTCCGCGGACCCTATGCTGCTCTGGAACACCATTCCATGCCATGAGCAGCTCCCGCCAGGACCCTCCCCGCCTCTGCCAGCACTTCTTCTTTTCCCGAAGGGGCTGGTGCTCGATGCTGATAGCTAATCAAACTCATTACAACTATGAAAGCTTACAAACCAGAGCTCATAAAGTCCGTGCATTCAGAACAAAAAGAGGAGGGTATTTAAAAGTAAAGCAGCAAAGGCACATTCTTCTCACAGTTAAGATCTGGACAAGTT
The DNA here is from genome assembly GCA_023783475.1 of Daubentonia madagascariensis. Lineage (NCBI taxonomy): Eukaryota > Metazoa > Chordata > Mammalia > Primates > Daubentoniidae > Daubentonia > Daubentonia madagascariensis. Next base: position 8,482,567 of record JAKFHU010002220.1, read on the forward strand.
TACAAAGAAATTAAAAGCCCTGAGTTCTAGCTAAACCATAGCAATAATAAGTGACCCACCTTTGGTCACCTCCTGCTTGGTTATCACCTAGAGACAAGCAGCACTGTTTGCTGGCACCTGTACCATTCTGCACCGAGGTTCAGACAGGTCTGAAACAAGCAGCTTGCTTATTGCCTTACCCTCTGCTTCCGCAGGCTTCCTGGGCTGGTGGGTGATGGGCTTGGCGACTTGCCCGAGCGCGGAGTAGAGAGCTGACTACCAGGGGTTCCATTAACTAGAAACACAAAGAATCACACAGAGAGAAAAATGGCACGTTAAAGAATTCTCATGACAAATCATCTTGTCTGAGAAATAAACAATTATAGAGGGGCATGTGCTAAAACTCTAGACACCCTTTCATCTGTATCAAGAAGAGACTAGCGGAGTAGCCTTCTTCAGAAAGTCACTTCTGTTAATCCTGTGTTTAATACAGCAGCAGGTTACAGAATGATTTTTTAAAATGTACTCTTCACAACTTCCCTGATGCGTTTATGAATGATGCCTTTAACTGTGCCAACAGGGATTTCAGGAATGTGGGGAAGATCCTGAGATGTTTTCAATGGGATTCATCCCTAATTCTTTAGTTTAGCTGCCCAGTACTACCCAGTTGAAGTAGATATTAGTATAGCTCACTACTGACATCCCCAGTGACCTGATAAACAGATCACTGTATTCCTATAATTAATAACTCACTTCTGGAAAAAGTTCCCGCATCCACTTCTGCCCTGTCCATCCCCCTAACCTGATTCTGAGGGACCTGCCTTGAACAGGACAAAGTAATTGGCCACAGACGCTGAGGAACAACTCACAGTTTGTCTCTGCTGCCATTGGAAAAAAAGCTGCTTTCTAACAGGTTCAAATCACCGGAATTCTACTCGAGTTTCAAGAGTTTTATACACCATTCTCACTAAACTGAATTAAAGCCACAAAACTTGAGTAAGCAATTCTTTTCTCTAAGTAACATCACCTCTAAGAGCAGGTAAAATACTTAAAGACATGATTTTATAAAGATATATAAGGTGTCTCTATTTTACCTGTAAAAATGACAACATTACAGTTCCACAGTCAGTGAAGTAGAATTAGCCGGGAGACACACACATTCTTGAGGGTGCATAATAAATGCCTTCCACGAGAGAGAGAGGCAAGGCAATGCATTTCACTTACCTTCTATGAGTTCTAACATGGACACAGTCTTAGTGTTGGACCTGACAGTAGCCAAGAGGTGGAATCTCTTCTCAGCACTGAGCCGAGCACCAGCAGAAATGGGAAACGGTGGGGTTAGTTAGGGATGGCTAAGGCTGCTCCCAGAGCAGGCTGAATGAGATGCAGGATTCATCAGCAGATGCCTTTTCTGCGTAAGGCTGACGTTTCCCCAGCAGCAGTGGGAGGTGCGGGTTCTGTCTTAGGCTACATCAAAGGTGTCAATTAAGCCTTGTGCCAACGGAGGAGCCACGGCTACCCCCACCCGATTGACTCCCTCCGGAAGCCCCAGCCCTTTCAGTACTTTGCACTGAATCATAATGAGGTGCCTCTGGGGGCAAGAGACCCAATGACTCATCTGAACATCGAAATGACAATAACTCATCTAAAGCCTGCTATCCACCAGGTAATAAGAACACCCTCACAAAATTCAGGAGCAAGGTACAATGTTTATTTTTTCAGACAGGATGTTTTCACAAAAACTCACAGCCCATGAAAGTGGGAAGCTCCTTGTTTTGTCATTCCCTCCAAAGACCTTAACAAATGTCACACACCCCATGTTGTACTAATTTGTAGCTTTGCCTTTGAAATGTATTTGGTGATTCCTTCTAAAAAGAAGCCCCAAAACTATGGGTTTTTGTTGGTGGTGGTGTTTGGGCTCTTTGCAGAGTAAAATGGAAAGCTGACAATGTTTTAATTTGCTTGTGTGCTACAGCCCTGTATGTGCTGAAGGGGCTGCATGCTCCGGCCTCACCACATTGGACTTCCCAGCCAGTGGCCTCTGAGGAAAGGGCTCTGAAATAGGCAAGGACTAAGGAGACCTGGGCGGAGGCATAGTCTACAACTAGAAGGGAAGGGATGCCCTGCTGGTTGGCTGGAGAACATGTTTTATGAATATAATATTTTCTTTGCCCACTTGTATTCTACTTTACGTCTTTACACCACAACAAAAGGTTACACAGATTGGGAAAATAGGGGAGCTAATACAGTATTAACATTTTTTACTTCTGAGGCTCTAATCTTACCAAGCTAAGGGAAAATGAAGAAAAAGGGAAAATGGACCCACAGGAAAACTGTTTTAGGAATACCTTATTTAAAAAGCAAAACAAAATAATAAAAAGCCTGTAGGTATTTAGTGAATACTCATTATATGTGTGTCTCAGTTTATTGAAGACTTATTTTCTATGCGTGAGTCAATGCACTTAACCTTTTACATATGCACATATGTATGTATGTATTGATATATATATGATCTCATTTAATTCTCACAACAACTCTGTGAGGTAGTCAGTATTATTTCCCCCGATTTTACAAATGAGGAAACTGAGGCACAAAGATGATGAGCAATTTGACAAGAAAATATGGGCAGAGCCCCAAATCTAACCTAGGCAGTCCCAAACCTGCACTCTTACTATCACCTTCCAGTACTGTGCCAGCCTTCTAGCTGACAGGGAAATCAGAGAACTAAACTAGTGATTACAACCAAGTATTCTGATGGGGGAAGTACTGGGTGCTGCTACTGGAATCCTAATAACCGGTGGGGTCAAGCTTGGCCTGCACCCTACAGAGAAGGCAACAGGTACTGTAGTTAGCCTGGTGAGGCACAGAGGACACAATGAAGGAAAAGTGTCCCCAGCTCCAGGGACCACCTGTTTCAGGACTGCGTGTGGGAGAGGAGGCCAGTGTGGTGTGTTGGAGAGACTTAAATAAGTCAGAGTAGCAGTATGTGGAGTCAGAGGGGTTAGTCAGGAATGAGGCGGGCACCGCATGGTGTGCAGGGCTTTAACATTCACGTTGAAAAGTTTGGTTTTTATCCAAAAGGCAATGAGAAGCTATTGAATGATTCTGAGCATGAGCCACAGGACCAGACTTGCATTTTAAAAAGCTCTCAAGAGCTCTTGCCCTGTCGAGAATGGATTACAGGGGAATGATACTGGGTGCAAGGACATCCCTTGGCAAATGTCAAGAACGTCGGGGCAGGAAAGAGTGGAGCACACGTATTCATCCTATGGTAGAGATGATGGTGCGGCTGGTCTAGGGTAGTGCCGTGGGGATGGAGGTGAACGGAAATGTTCCAGAAAGAGTTAAGAGGTAAAAACTGCAGGACTTGGTAATTGACCAACTGAAGAAGAGTAAGGCTAAAAGGGAGCAAGTCTGGAAAGGCAAAGAGAGTTTGGGCACATTGAACTGAAGCACCTTAGGTGACATCAATTCTGGAATGTAGGCTCGTGCAATTTTTCCTGTTTTAGAGAAGGAAACTGAGGTTCAGAGGAGTAACTTGCCCAAAGACAAACAGCTATAAAGTGGCAGAGATAAAACTGGACCTCATTTATGTCTTATTAAAAAAACTTTGCACTTTCCCCATGAGTGGCCTGTCCTGGCGCCTCAGGGCACATGCAGAACTCTTGTCCCATCTGCAGGGCTAAGGACATCTAATTTTCTTTCTCTACCACTCCTTTATTTAAAGCCACTAGACCCAGTGCTTCTACTTGCATTGCCATCTCTCCAGACAAATGAGACTCAAGTGCCAACCAAGTCATTTACAATCAAACACTTTTGGAACACAACCTGCCTGCAAGTTGGGAACAGCCTGTATTCTTAGGGTCAGAGCTCTGACCAGACTCTTCCTCTTAAAGCATTAGCAACTTCTTAAAATGGTTCTTGACATCCAGAAAGCATTACACACCTTATTGTTGAATCACTGCTGGAATAAATAATTTTCTTTCATAAGTAAGTTTGACAGATGTACTGAGTTCACTTGTTTTTTATTCTGTAACACCAGAAGTCCCTAAGTGCCTACAAAAAGGGCTTTGTTACTTATTTAATGGAACTTATTAAAATTCAACTTAAATTTCAGAGGTCCTTATTAAACAAATCTTTACCTTGAATGGGAAAAATTCAACTTCATAATATAGTTGTTAAACAGCCAAGCAGATGGAACAATTAATTATTTCAATCTGAATTCGCTAACCTCTGGATTAGTAAAGAACTCATCAGAACCACTGCCTTATACCCAGTTCTGGTTTCCTTCACTCAGATCTGTCTGAGTACATTTTGCTTAAGTCCTGTAATTCCTTGCTCTGCTTGTTACCTCTTGAATGAGAAGTGCTCAACTTCGGGATGGATTATTCGCAGATACTGTGATGATCAATTACATAACTGGCCACCAAGGTGCTGTGGAAGAAATCTGATTGCAGCGCTGACACCTACCACTCCTAGCCCGAGACCCTTTCTCTTTTTCAACTCAGCTGTCACCTAAGCCTATCAGGGATCCAGGAGCATATACTGGTTACAGCACATTGTCAAATAATACGCCCCATGAAGTGTCTGGCTCCACCTTTTCCTTCATTGGGTCAGACAGCTGGTCCCACTCTTTTTCACTAATTGGAGCCACAAGTCCAAGGTTCTATAATTATAATAGATATCACCCAATCAGCACACATAGCACACACTTAGTACATGCTGGACTTTCACTGTTCCCTGTCCCTAAGATGCTTATGATTGAATATCAAAGTTACTGTAAAAATTCTACAATTTGGAAATACTTGGCTTACTTTAACTAATTCATTGCTCCTTTTAAATGACTTTAGACTTGTGTGTATGGTAATTTAGGAACCCCTCTGTGAACGTTAAGGGTTTCTTCTCTTCACAGTTGCATTCCTAAAAGTCTCAGACACCAAGTAAAAGCTGAATGTTTTTCAGTGTCTCAAACTGGTCCTGAAGTCAGAGAAACCTCCAAGCAAGACTACCTAATTAAAATGTGACCAACTTTTGGGACATGAAATCCACCTTGCGCTTTCCCTATCTTTTAGCACTTAAGGCAGCTCATTTATTTCTGGTGCTGCATTTATGGGATGAGAGGAGGCAACGTGTCTGCATATATGAGTGTGTCCTCGGGTTTAAGGGGTGGCAATCCAGGCACGTTGCCAGGGAGATCTGGCTTTCAACTCCCTAATCATGGAGGAAGCTGTCAAGTGCCTAAAAATCTCTTTTCCCAGCCCTTGTCCACAGCTTGCCACCTTATTGAGAAGGAAAGAAAAAAAAAAAGGGCAAAAAGCATATGGAATCAGTCGAGACCAAGAAAAAAGAGATAACTATCTAATAAAGGGAAGAAAAAGTGCTTTTTCCCTCCTTCTAGCTTCGTGGGTGCTCGCCTCATAGATGAGGTGTGGCCCTGATTTTCTCCATGTGTCTGTATTCTCTTAAACTGAGACAGTAGCTCCAATTCAAAGAAACCATCCACAGAGAACAATGGGAAGGAGAAGCCACAGAAGAGAGGGATAAAGGGACATGGCTCTGTGAATTAATTTTTTTAATAAATATTTATAAAAAGGCTTTGAACCTCAGGAAATCTAGGCAACCTGAACAGCTCCTGGCATTTCTCAATTCATTCACGTAGTCAACATTTGCCTAGTGGTCACCATGAACTTGCAGTCGCTGTAGAATGCACAAAGATCTGCTCTCAGAGACCTTACCACCTAGTAGGGTGTCACGATATGTCCCCTGTAGGCTGGAAGCCAAATCAACTGCCTCAAGACTGCAGGAGTGGGGAAGACCCTCAACGGGGAGGTGCCCAGGGAATGCTGCAGACGTCAGTGGGGCCAAACTGGGTGCACGGGCTTTTGACTGCTGAAGTGACACAGGAAGACATTTTAGGCCAAGTGATAGGAATAAAGGTAGGCAGTGGATGAGCCCAAGCACTATCTGGGGACAATTTAAATTAGGAGGAAGCACAGGTCCAGAGGAGAAGTGGGGAAACGGCTGGAAAGGAAGACAGTCCTTTGCCCGAGAACAAGGCGTCCAGACTTTATTTGGCAGACAGCGAGTAATGGCAGCAAGCTGGACATCGGCAGATGTAAGGCGCCGAGGACAGAGGCTGGGAGGAGGCCAGCTGGCAAGCGGTGTCCGTAGCCTGCGAGAAACAGAAAAGTCCCAGAGCAGCGTGGAGGGCGCACGCTGGATGGAAAGGGAGCCCGGCGGCACGGCCAAGGAGGAGCCAGGGAGGCTGGTCACACACTGAATGAGGGGCGAAAGGAGTCAGATGATTTTGAGCAAAGAACAAAATTATTTCAACAATAAAACAGCATCACCTAGAGTCCTTTGATGGAAAGTTGTGACATTTTTGGACCCCTATCAGCTGGGATCCAAGAACAAGCTGTGGAAATTACGGGGGCATCAGGCACTGCAGCACCAAGGGCCAAGGTGGATGAGGGCCTGGGGCTGAGCCCCCACCCCACCAGCTGGCGCAGGACAGCGTCCCCTCGGCATCGGCCCTGGAGCATTCCACAGGGATGGCCGTGGGCGACTCTCCCAGACGAAGCCCGCTGCCTGCTGCCATCTGGTCTCATCGGCTGAAAACGGTTCCTCCACAGTATGCAGTGTTGTTGTCCTCGCTGTGACCCTATGACCTCCTTTCGGTTCTCATGCTACTTGTCACCTCAGCATCACCCATTTCTGGCCTCTTCCTCCATCCTGAAAGTCTCTGCCCCTTGGGCTTCTGTCCCTTCATCCTGCTTTCTTCCTGCCTCTTCTGATCTGCTGTTATAATCACAGACGTTACCCACGGTTTCATTTTCATCTTTACTCTACAAATCTCTTGGTGGGGAGTGGGGAAGTATCTAACATTTCTATTATTATTATTATTTTTTTTTTGAGACAGGGTCTTGCTGTGTCGTCCCAGCTAGAGTGCAGTGGCGTTATCATAGCTCACTATAACCTCCAGCTCCTGGACTCAAGTGATCCTCCTGCCTCAGCCTCCCGAGTAGCTGGGACTACAGGCATGTGCCACCACACCCGGCTAATTTTTCTATTTTTTGTAGAGATGGGGTCTGGCTGCTGCTCAGGCTGGTCTAGAACTCCTGACCTCAAGCGATCCTCCTGCCTTGGCCTCTAGCAGTGCTAGGATATGCCAGGGTCTCCCAAATATATATTGTCAGCTCAAATCTCCTGACTCAAGCACAGTTACTTATTGCTAATGGCTGACCGACACTTGCAAAGCATGTTGCACGCCGCACGTCTGAAACGGAACTCGTTCCCACCTCCCCTCCTCTCCCGGGATGCCCTCTCCTCATCTCTGGTCCCTCTCTCTTCCTCTAGCCTCACACCCAGCTCAAGTTCTGCTTTCCTTCCCTTTCGAAGTCTCCTTCCCCAGCAATGCTGTTTCGGCTCTGGCCTGACCATTTCTTTGCAGGATGACTGTAGCAGCCTCACCGAGCCTTCCTGGCCCTTGGCCTTTCATGCATGGCAATCCTTTCTACCACTGTGCCACTGTGGTGATCTCTCACGGCCTTGCAAACAATCCCCTTTCATCTCATAAACATACTTCCACGGCCCTGTGCAATCTGACCACAACCAACTGGGATGCCACCACCTTCTCCGACCCCCTCCTGGAATTCTGTTCTGCATTTTTATTGAACTAGCTACTGTTCCCTAAATATACCCTATGCTTTCATGTCTTTGTGCCTTAACTCACATTGGGATGGAATGCCCTCCTGGCCCTTCTTAGACTGGCAGGATTCTTCAAGTCCCAACTGGTAAGTCCTTTTCTCTTGGAAGTGTTCTGTGACTCTATTAATGAGATCTAATCCCTGCTTCCTTTGGGTCTTCATGGCACTTTTCCCACTATTATAGTAAGCAGTATACAGTCACGTACTGCATAACGATGTTTCCAGCAACAACAGATTGCATACGTGGCAGTGGTCCCATAAGATTATAGTACTGTATTTGTACTGTACCTTTTCTATGTTTAAATATGTTTAGATACACAAATACTTACCACTGTGTTACAATTGTCTACAGTATTCAGTGCAGTAACATGCTGTATACAGGTGTGTAGCCTAGCAGCAACAGGCTCTACCATATAGCCTGGTTGTGTAGTCGACTATGCCATCTAGGTTTGTGTAAGTACACCTATGATGTTCACACAATAATGAAATTGCCTAATAACATATTTCTCAGAATAAATCTCCATCGTTAAGCGACACATGACTGTATACATTTGTCTCCCAACTAGAATATACACAACTTGAGGGCAAGGACTGTGGTTTAGTCATCTTTCTGTCCTTGGGACCTAATACATGCCTGGAACACAGTAAATACTCAGGAAATATCTAATTAACCTGTGGCAATAACAGTGAGAAGTTTACACTAGCAGTTGATGTAGGGTGCTGCACCCAAGGAGAGAGTGAGTCAAGATAACAGCTCAATGCTTTGAAAAGTATCTTTGGAGATCCTGCCAGGGTGAGGACCAGGGGGTTTGGCAGGGGCAAACAAAGAGAATGGAAGGAGGGATGAGTTTTATATGCAGCAAGAAATGCTAAAATCACAAGGGATGAATCACTAGCCTCTACGATTTTCTTGATGCACTTTATTCTCAACAATTCCCTTGGAGCCTCAAAGCAAAAAGGATCCTCCATAGAAAGTATAAGGCTGAATTCTCTATAGTAAGGGAAAAGACTGAGTTAAAAATTAATGGCTAGCAATCTGCCTTTGGAGGTGTTTGATATAAATCAAAAGAATTTGACAAACTGGACTAGTGAGCTGATTAAAATTTTCCTCACTTCCACAGCTTTGATTTTTTGTCTTATCTGCATATGCTGCATAAAATATTTTTATATAACTGTAAAAAAAGTAAAATTTGAATTGCATGAATAAAAAGACTTCGGGATTTCCGGAGTCACATACAAATAAGTTTTCAGCCTGGGGAGTGTGGAATGGTGCGTCAGTTGTGGTAGAAGTTCATTAGCTAAGGCACTTGGCTTTTTCCACTTTCAAACGCTCACCCTCCCATCTCTGGCACCCAGCATTGCTGGTGCACGGTGGATTCTCGATGCATATTGAATGAATGAACGGTTGTTGCCATGAGTGTTTCTACTTTAACCTACACGCTTCTGAAAGGCAAGAAAGTGTATTAGCTTGTGCTTGAATCAATGGGGAGAGGCTCCCACCAATGGCTCAGTTATGTTTGCTGTGGATTCTATAGACAGAGATTCCAAATAGAGGGTGACATTTTATGAGAAAAAGTTGATTATCTATTTAAATGGGAATAAAAACTCTAAAACAAACAAACAAAAAATCCCGCAGTTATTCTAAGGAATCCAAGAAGAGGTCAAAATTTTGAAGTTTGTAAGTTTTAAGGAGGATTGCAGCAAAAAACCCTTCAAGCTAGAGAAACATGGGTTTCTTATACTTCTAATATCAAGAAAACAGCATAAAGCAAAACTAAATTTTATCGTCTTTATTAAAACCAAATTAATGCATATTATATCCTTATTTGGGGAGATATTTTGTTATAACTTCCTTGTGCTGATTAAGGAATTTGCTTAAAAGAATTTCACTTTTAAATGACACATTTTACAAGAGCTCTGTGTTCAAAGACACATGTGTAAAAAAGAGTCAATGCATATTAAGCACTCTTTATGATGCTCTTATATATTCTCATTTGTTTAAGACTCAACTAAAAATTGTTTTTCCATTCTCTTAGTGATTCTGCACCCACTGTCTCTGCATGCAATTATCTGGGGGCTTGTTATTCTTTTTGTATGTTATTAAGGCTTCTGGTTTCTCTTTTTTCTAACTCCATTTGCCTTCTTTCAGCCTTTTCTGTTATGGAGACTAATAATAATCCAACAGGTATGTGAATTATGTCATTTATAAATTCTTTCAGGGGTCTTGACATCTATGCCTCTTGAGAATAGGGGCTGTTTTCTTTCATCTCTGCATCATCAGCACCGAGCAAATGCCTGACACTGGTGGGCCTGCAACTGATATTTCTGAACCTATAAATGAACACCTTACATTAATAAATCACTCTGAATTTCTTCTAGTCCTAAGAAGAGGAATGTGTAAGAGACAAAGGGAAGATTTTCAGAGGATTCTAGTTCTTGTTCTAATGTTGACTTACAAAGGAAAGTCTCTGTCCATCACTGATGTACATCATTAAGTTGGGGCGAATCATTTACCTTCTACATTGCTGGTGCCGGGGGACTAATACATAGGCCTATGCTGCCAGGTGTTACAATGCTGCAAATTGCAATCTCAAACCAGCTACTAGATTAGTTATTTCCTAGTGACCAAAACTCTAGTAAGTGGAGGTGAAGAAACAGGTACCAAGGACTGGCAGCCCGGTGGGTCTATAACACTGGAAGTCCTATGTACCAGCCCTGAGCTTCCACTCTTCACTCTGCGACTCCAGGCAAAGCAGTTATCTCAGCCCTGCCTCTGCTTCCTTGTGTCTACAAATGGAGATAATAATATTTTATCTTCCTTGTTGTTAGGAGATTAATAGGAGGATCAAGAAACACCAAAGGAATAAAAATCCTATGAAAATTATGATGTTCCATTGAAGTACAAGATAACCATGTTATTATTAACAGCAGCATGGTCTGAAAACTGAGCAAATCTTAACTTTGTAATATGCTCCAATTTCTGTATAATGTAGGAAGAGGAATACTGGAAGTAGAAATTTAAAAAGTTAAGTAGAAATCATTTCAAACTTGAAGTTCATGTTTGAGAAGGAAAAACAAAGATTCTTTGATGTTAAAAAGTCAGGCTCATGGTGGTAATTGGGTTTGGGGCAATATCAATGTTTAAAAGGTATTAAAATAAAATCATTCACATTCGAGTGCCTATGATTTACAGAAAACACTAAACAGGCTATTTTAAGAAAATGTGATAAAATCATCATAGAGATAATTCACCACGTCTTTCCACTGGTTTCAAAAGCCATAACTGAGTAGGGATGGGAGACCTGGGCCTGAGCAGTGAAGGGGCCCAGGGGAGGGGCTCCCCTGACATCCAGCGCTGTACTGTCCTGATGAGGAATGGTGACACCACTGGACTTCCTAAACCCTGGGCTCAGGTCCCAGGGAAAGCAAGTGGTCTTGAGGTCATTGGCATAATCACACATTTATAACTGCAAGTTGACTGCTCTGTAAAACCTCTCCTAATTGGAATCATCCAGAGGAAAATGGTAAGATTTGGTAGCAAGTCAGAATCAAGAGGTTTATTGCATACTCTAAGTTGTTGTCTAACTAGGGAATGGTTGTACGTCGTCTCTTCTAGGTCAAAATGCAGGAAGTTGAAAATTTTATACACGTGAAAGGCTCACATTAAATATGATCATGCCATATAATTAATTTTTACCTTGAAGTTAACGATGCCCTGAAGTGTTAATTTTTCAGGAACATATTGATTTCAGAATGAATTTGGACTCCACTTTCTTTATGGAAATGACACCACATGGCATGATTTACCTATCGCAAATTCCAGGTTAGTGTTGGTCAAATCAACCAGGTTTTAACTAGAGTTTAAAAGGACTTCAAGGAAACAATTCAAAGTGGAAGTGTTTGTTTGAAGCAACCTGTTGATTTTGAGGCAAGCATTTTATCCATTTTAAACTTCTAAAAAAAAAAATACCAATGTTGGCAGTGACATACAAATACATTTAATACATTTGCTTATCTGCTTTTTTGAGTTTCCAAAATTACTTTTGGTAAATGAATATAAATCTCAGAATGCTGAATAGTGACTACATTACTAGACAATTCTAAAGTGAAATTATTGCCTGTATTCATAATTATCTTTTTAAGATTAGATTCATAATTTCAATCTTTAACATGTGCCCAATAATGTGATCTGTCCCCTACCTTTCTTGTCTTATAGAGACAAAAAAAAAAAAAAAGAAAGTAAACAAAAGAAAAGAAAGTCTCACCTAAACCCAGGAGTATCTAACTGCCTCCAGCTCTTAAAAACAAAACTGCTAAAAACAACAACAATAAAAAAGTTAAGAGCTATAATGCATATCACTTCTCTCGGAATATCCATAGTGTATAAGACGTAAGAATTTGGCTAACCACTCTGTATTAGATGCATCCCCTCACATCTGATTGTTTTATTCATAGTACATACTGAGAGGAAAGATTAAGTAAAATTTGCCAATGTCAAAGTTTGTTTGGATTGGGAACTAATTTTGTTTTTTAATATTGATGATTTTTAATAGTATTGACAATGTTTCAGCTAATATGGGACCTCTTTCTCTTTCATATCCTTCCACGATTGTACTGAACAGTCAAAATTTTAGGGGCAACATGCTGGCTAGACCCATGACCTCCTTCTCCCTTACTGCTCCATGAGGGTTCATCCTACACCCCAGGTTTAATCAGAGAAAATGGGGAATATTCTTTGGTCAAGGCTGTACACAGGCACTGCACAGTGGTAATCCTAGCACTCTAGGAGGCCGAGACAGGAGGATCGCTTGAGGTCAGGAATTTGAGGTTGCAGTGAGCTGTGATAACGCCACTGCACTCCACCCAGGGCAACAGAGCGAGACCCTATCTAAAAAAAAAAAAAAAAAAAATGCTGTACGCCCTCCACAGAGCTCAATTTTCACCTGTCAGCTGGTTAATGAACAAGTTTAGGTCTTCCAGGGGAGTTTTACATGCAGCAATTCCAGGATCACGCTGTCCTTATCTCTGTGTGTGATAAGGAAGGTACTTTCTCCAATACCCCGGGGAAGAGATGATCAGGCAGATATTCTCTCTTCTCCCAGGTGACTAATTCTCTGAAGCCAGGCCAGTGCAAGGAGGTAGAAGAGGGAGTTGGTGTCAGGTATTCTCCTTTGCTCATTGCTCTCTTGGTCTACACTTCAAGGTATCTAGAGGTCTGCTCTTGGGTCATAAGGTTTAAAGACAGACATTGTCAATTGGAGGCAAGCAGGGAGGTAGAAAGGAAGTCATTTCTGTCATGTCAATAAATGAAAATGAGCAAGTCCTATCTTTCCATTTGGATTATCCCGAGTCAAATGACTTTCTGTCCTTACTTCCTTTCTGTTATCCATAACCCAGTGGTTGTCAAACTTGGATGTGCATCAGAATCACCTGGAGGGATTGGGAAAACCCAGACTGCTGGGAAATGGCTCCAGAGTTTTCAGTTCAGTGGGTCTGGGGAGGGGCTCAGACTTTGCGGTTCTGACACGTGCTCTGGTGAAGGGGATGCTGCTAGTCTGAGAACCACTGCACTCACCCACTGTTTCTCAAAATGTGACCCATAATCACCTGGAGTACTTGCTAAAACACAGGTGTATGTCCTTAGAATCTGAGGGCATGGGGACTCAGGATGACAAAGTTTACCAAGTTCTCAAGTGACTTTCATGCACTCTACACTTTGAGTCTTGGTACATTACCCTTTAGCCAAGTGTCATTTTAGGGTTCTGTCCAATCTAGATGAGTGATGCCACATTAAGGGAGGAGTTCTCAGGCAAACCCTTAAACTAGAGGGGCAAACAAGCTGCATCCCAAGTGCTGGCTGTGTTCTGAGACTTATTCCTTGACCGGCAGTGATGCAGGCTGTGCTGTGGGAAGGGGGCAGTGGCAGCCCATCATCGCCACCTTACAGTGAGCGTCAGAGGAGAAGGTGGTCTTTGGAGACCTGTCTTGGGAATAGAAGTAAGTGGTAAAACCCCAAAGAGAAGGTGACTCTTAGAGAACCAGGTTGAGCTGGGTGGTCTAGCTGTGCAATGACCTATACTGACCTGTAATGATTCCGCCTATTGGCATATTCCTTCTTAGCCAGCCACAGCCTATAGCTCTTTCCACACCTGAGCCCACATTGTTGAGTAAAGGAAGGCCTCCAAGTAGGCCCCAAAGGTCTTTTTCCCTATTTATAAGAGCGTCTTTGTCTTCATGAAATCAGGTGACAATCACTTTGATGTCTGCAACATTCAATAATTCCAACTCAACAATTTAGATCATTTAATAAATTCCCTTCATTAGTGACATAGACCTTACACCTAAGACCAAACACATACACACACGCAAGACACCTTCTGACTGACTTGTGTCAGTTTTAAGACCAAAGAAGGAGAAGGCAGGTCTGCCGAGGTGCTTATCTTGTGAGTACACAGCCTCCTCCAACACCAGCTCTAGAGCCCACTGAAAGGCAGACCCAGGCCAGGGTCACTGCAGTGATCCCTGCTCTGTGCTCTCATCTCACTGCTTTTAGCTCCAGAGCCATGGAAGGAAACTGAGACCAGAGCCGAAAGTGTGTCAAGCAAAGGTTCAGCAAATACAAATTGGAAATTCTTCGTAAGCCAGTCCCAGGTAGAATAAATGCCTTAACAGAAACTTCTAGAGCCTGAAAGATTAACTTCCACAGTAGAAATGATACAAAATGGGAATGTACTTCTACTTGTGGGCAAATCTGGGTTTCCTGAGTCTTCACTAAGCAGGTTTTTTCAAGTTCAATGCTTTTTCTTGCAGCCAACATGCTAGACTCCAGCAAATCTGTTCAACCGTTCTAACATGTTCTAAAATTATAAACAGGAACCTACACTATCTTAAAAACCTCACGCTCTGAGCTTCACACACCCTGTGCTCGTCCTGCATCAGAAACAATGCAGTTTCTTCAAAGTCTCTGTTGCTGCTTTACCTGAGCTGGTTGAGGCAGGGGACTTGCTGCGCCTGGAGGGTCCTGGGCTCTTGGTGGTGCTCCTGCGGGACGATGAAGCTATTTTGGTGTAAGAAGTGGACTTCACCACTCGACATTCTGCGGAAAGAACAACAACCACACATCATTATTGGGTAACAGCCCACACACCCACTCAAAATGCACAATAAACCTGGAAATAGAAATATACGACCATCCTCAGTCACATCTACTTCCTGCCAGCCAAACGCTCATCTATGACAATGGAACCAAGAAAACAAGGAGGAAGAGCAAGATGGGTTTCCTACACATGGAAGTAAATAATACTCCAAGCCTCCTAGTTTTCCTTTTTTACAATAATATTTTAGAAGATTGAGAGTAATAGGCTGATAAAGAGGTGTTTTTGTTGGGTTTCTCTCCACCCACTCCTTGAGTTATCTGTGTATGTAGGTCTCTCTTAGGATAAATTGTTCTTTCTTCTAAGAAAAATGTTAGAAGAAAGGTCAACCTCATAAACCAAGAAATGTGGTGATGGAAGTTTCCACGCATCATGACAGGGCCAAGTTGATTGTCCTGGAGGTCCTCACGGTGATAGCTGTGAGTCTTTATGATGTGTGGGAAATGACAGCATTTGCTTAGAAGAGGTAAAATTGGTGGAGAGGTGATATTTCCCCAATACAAGGGCATGGTGTGAGCCAGTGCCACCACACGGAGCTATTGCAGAGCCTGTATCATGTCCGTGTAATGGTTCTTGGCTTGAGGATGGGAAACAACTTCACTTTCATTAGATTTAAATCCTCAGTGTTTGTGTTCATCAAATTCAACGCTAAACATCTTAAATCACAAAGAACTTTCTCTCTTAACGAGCTGCATTGACCAATTACGATGTTACGCAAACCCACACATCTTGTTCTTAAGAAACCACTTTTAATAATTAAAAAAAAATTGTATGCTTGTAATGATAAAGTCCTGTAGATAGAAAAATATAAAATATATTTTAAAAACACCCCAAGTAACCCATGATCAAGAGTTTTTTTTTTTTTTGGAGAGGGGTCTACAAACTTCTAGAATGTTTTCTACTTATTTATATATTTCAACAACATTGGGATTAATCTGTACATATTGATCTGTTATCAGCTCTTTTCACACTACAATATCCTGTGAGTATTTTCAGGTTGTCATTTAATGGCTGTTCAGCATTTGACTGCCTGGAATACCATAATTTACTTAACCAAATTCCTACCATTGGACATGTAATTTGCTTTCAGTATTTCACTATCATAAATACTAATAACATCCTTTTAAATGAGTGTGCAGTTATCCAATTATTTCCTTAACATAGATTTAGTCCCTGGCACTCAAAACTTAGTTTCTAGTAATTATTAATAGAAACCAAGGGTTTTCTATTAATAGTTGTAGGTGCTCAAAAATATTTGCTGACCCTCTTTTTTAAAAAAAATCGTAAGTTCAAAATTAAAGAAAAAATAGCAATATACTTGCTCTCTCCCCTCCAATATCACTACCATTTCTAATAGTGTGTGGATCCTACTGTAGTTTTTCTAAGCTTATATAAACACATATATACTTATACAATTTTTTGTTTGCTTTTTATAGAAATGGCAAGATATTGACATATTTTATATATTTTCCCTACTTCTTATATATTATAATCCTTTTTCTTGGTCAATGAATATCGATCAATATCCTCCTTCCAAGACCTTCATTATCTTTTGTAATAATGTTTATGACACAATTTATTGAGTCATTCTCCTATTGATGGATAATAGTCATTCCTTCTAGTCCCGTTTCTTCCTTTTATTTTCCAAATTAAATAAGAAATTTTAAGCTAAAAATTTTTGCTGAATAAAGTGGGTTTGCTGAGTTGAAAGAGAAGCACTTTTAAAAACTCTTAACAAATTGCCCTCCAGAAAGTCTGACCCAAATTGTGCTTTCTCCAGACCACAAGTGGTTGGTCATTTGCCTGATCCTTCACTGAGGTTAGGTATTTATTTTCAAAAAATCTTTGCTAATATCTAAACAAATATCAGACTTCATTGCTTGAAATATCAATTTGTTTGATTGCCAGTAAAGTTGTACGTTTTTTCCACATGCATATTAGCCATTTGTATTTCCTCTATTACAATTACTTATTTACGTCCTTTGCCTATTTGCAGTTGAGACCTTATTTGTTTGTAAGAATACATTCTATATTAAAGTGTATCCCTTAGTCTATCATGTTATAAATATTTATCTTTGTAGGTAGTTATTGAAATATGTTAGCCTTTTAAAAGTAGTGATCTTTTTAAGTATGGTAGTTCAAATTAAAATACTTTAACTTTTCCATTATACATTTTTAAAACTATTTTATGCATTAATAACAAAGAACTCATAATAATTCCAGACCTAATTCTGAGCCCTGACTTAACTTCTAAGTTTTTCTCCCTTATCCATGCAATTTCAAATATTCTAAGTTCAAAACATGTTTCTGTCTTTTATACATTCTGAATGGCTTTATAGAAACATCTTTTCCTATTTTTTTTCTAACATCCAAACCAACAAAGTGGTTTATATTGTTTAGTAAGAAAGGAATGTTGAGTGTATATAAAATATAAATGTTAAAAGACTAGAAATAGGAGATAAGACATAGAGAGAGTGTCTCCTGGAGAGCCTCATGAATTGAACTGAAGCAAAAGAAGAGGGAAGATTTAATAAAAAAAAGAGGAAGGAAATTCTGCCTTGAAATATTAGTATTTGTGGCTTCCTCTGCCTGTTTTCCCCGTCCAAAGCAGAGAGAAATGAACTAGGGCATTGCAGAGCCAGCCCAGTCTTCCCCAACAATTACTTGGGCCACTGTTGGCTGTTCTGGCCTGCCCTGGTGGCCCTGCAAGAGATTTCCATTTCTTAAAAAAAGGAAAAAAAAAATCTACACACCTGGGTATATCTGCAAAACTTAAAAGATAGGAGTAACCAAGAATTAACATTAATAACAACAGAAGATATGATCAGAAACGCCAGGACCATTCACATGGGACAATCGTACATAAACGTGTGTCTGCGGAGATTTTAATTCACAAAACAGAGCTTTGGAATGTGTGATCTCAAAGTACCTCAAGGCTCTGTCCACACAACTGACAACACATCCTGGAGTTTGTCCTAGCTTTTGGACATCCGCCTAGCCTTTTGGAAGAACTCTAGCAACCAAACTGGAATGCCATAATGTTGCTGGTTCGTCGGCACGCTTGCAATTACATTTTTATCACGTGTCCACTGTTGCCAGGGGCTCAGAGCTGCTTGATGGGGAACAAGACAAAGTTCCGGAACTATACTTACCACCTGGTAGTGGTGTACGGAGTCTTTTCACCAACGAGACCTCTTTTTGCTAATTTTTATTTCATGGTCTCATGTTTGAAAAATGTTGGTGTATGCAACAAATTGCTCTTAAGTAACATTCCATTTTCCCATTTTAAATCAAAGTCAAGACTGTAATGAGGGCAGATGACCAGAACTTTTTGTTCCAGGTCATGAATGTTGAGAAGTCACATAAATTTAAAACAATAATTTAAAAAGCTCAGCATCTAGTTAGCAGGAATGAATAGTTAAAATAGAAAGCTACCAGATGGTGCATATTGTTAATAACACCCATCTGTGAGCCGCAACATGAATTAAAAAGTTGATTTTAGGGTTTGTGGCACGCTGTTTGGCACAGGTGCCAGAATTGCAAGTTATGGTTTGGACCTCCAACCAGGACTCTGGGGCCCCATAATAGAACCAATCTTACCGCACTGAGGTGACATTTTTCCAGCTACTAGAAAGAAACTAGGTATTTTCGTTAGGCAGCTTAGTCTTATCAGAGCAAATGTAGGCGTTTCATTAGGATTTTGAAGTATGGAAAAGAACTTGTGGGCTCTTGCCATGCTTCCAAAGTTTCCCTTGCTTCTCTTGAACTGAGTTAATCAATCAGATTTATTCATGTATTAGTTTGCCTCCCTTCCCCCATACTCCACTGGGCACTAACCAGTTCCTGGCATACTAAAAAACATATAATAGGTGCTCAAAAAATATTGGCCTGAATTTCTATTGATCCTGTTACTACTTGTGTGAACTCTTACTATTCACTGCACTAATCCAACCTCTCATTTCACAGATGAGGAAACTGAGTCTCTGAGAGACTAAACGACTTATACCAGAACCCAGGTCTCTTGAGTTGGTAGTGACTTCCTCACCACCCCAGTATCTGATGTTGTGGCCTAAGCAAGCTGTTCCTTTGTGCATAAAGCCTGGGAAATTTCTACCCGTGCTCATGGTTGGGGCAGATAAGCGGGAGATGGTAGACCAGGGAAGGACTACAAACAGCTAGTTCTCATATCAACATTAAATTAAAAATTCAAGATACTAAAGCTACCTTTCTATCAAGATGTTTATTGTATCAGAAAAAAAAAAAGAAACAATGAGCTCTTTCAGAAGTGGAGTTATAATGAAGTGATAGCTTGGAGGATCGTGGCGTTTGAAAGATAATTACAAATATTTCAAACCCTGTACCACTTGCCTTCAGGATAAGAGTGAGGCTTCATGAGTCATGTTGGGGATTAGAATAATTCTGAAAGGCTTGGATTGAATAACAGAAACAAAAGTAAATAATTTATAGTAACTGCTTTTCTTTTTCCTAGGGTCAAAATAAACCAAGTTGAAGAATATTGCAGTGCCAAGCCATGATTAGAAAAAACGAATACCAAAAACTCCAACCATTTTTCCAATTAAAGTTTAGATTTTAAGTATTTTAACTAATTTAAGTAGGAATTGTATTTCATAATGGTGAAATGCAGTGAGGAAGAACTAATGCTGAATTAGAAAGAATGCCAAAACCTTTATCAGTTTAAAACCACAATTTTGAAACATTGTGAATAATCCAGTCGAAATGGCCTTTTTGTTCACCCAAAGGATATTTTCACTGCCTCAGGCAGGGAAGAAAGCAGCACCCTCCATCTTCCCTCTCACATGGGACATTTGACTTTGGGGGCAATCACTTTTTCATTCTGAGACTTCTTGGTACCCCTGTATTTCATTGACCAGTTTTCTAAGAGGACCACATTTCCTTTGGCTGTGGAGACACTGGACAATGCAGATGCTCCTTAAGAAAGATGATGTTGAAGGACTGTAAGTAAACCATTTGAAAGAAGCTTCCAGATGGCAATTTCTCTTGCTACTAAAGATTGCAGCCTACCCAAAGTACAGGGAATAAGAGCAAACGCATGAATTGGTTCTCTGGTGACTGAACCTCCCATAGCAAACATGCAAGCAAGGTTTGATTAAACCTCTGCTTTAGTCCTTATATTCACAGTTCTTTGAGGTGAAGAGTATTATTCTCCACACTGTCTAACACTATGCAACATTAGCTTCACAGAAGTTCTAGGGATTTGTTAAGATAGAAATTAAAATGTTTCCCACCTTCGCTTAGGACCTGACCTCAAGAAATGGGCATTCTTTGACAGACAGATTTAGAAAGACAATCCAGATGGGGCTGTATAGGGAGGAGGTAGAACATATTTTTTGGCCACATTCCCGGTGGCATGAGAACCACCACTTAGGCAGATCCTCCCGCCACTCAGAAACAGTTGGTAGGTAGGCTGAAGTGTTACAGAAGGTGTGAAGAATAGAAATGGTTACAGAATTCAACCGCAGGCACCAACAGCTCACCTGAGCTCCCAAAGTGTTCATGGATTCAAAAGGACGCACTTGTGCCTTTTGGAGACTCTTGAACAAGGCAAAGGTGAAGTCCCTTGAGTGTCTAGACAGTCTGGTAACATGCTGCATGCAGTGAGGGAGTACTCTTTGAACAAAGAGTGTTTTTACTCCTCTAATCTCTTTTTAAAACCAACCAGAAAAAAAGCACTTTCAGGCAGAGGCTTTTCGATATGTCTCCACTCTAAATTCCAAACTGTTAAGGAAATGGGCAAGTTCGTCTGGAAGAATCCGTCATGAGCAGTAGATGCTTTGTGCTTTCTGAGTACAAAGACAAGCTTCCTCTTAATTTGGCAAAGGTACAAAGTCTCCAAATGGAACAATATTCCTCTCTGTCGCTATATGCAAAAGAGAGTGAGGAAGCACAGTCAGTTCTAGAGACTTTTTATAAAAATGGCACCCGTTCAATGACAAAGAGAGAGAACTTACAATTCTGGTTCCATAAATCTCCAAGAAGTTGCCCTTGACATGTTCATATTCTCCAAGGTGGAAGGCACCCTCTAGAATATCAAGCTATCTATGGTTACCTTGTCAACTCCCTCCTCAATGCAGTAATATTCTGTCCTCCTGTCTCCTTAAGTGGCTGTCCAGCTTCCCCTTGAGCACCTCCAGTGCCTGGGGACTCACTGTCTCCTGCCTCATGGTTTCTGAAGCTTTTACCATCCTCATTTAGTCTCCAGCTTGTCTGTCTGCGTGGGTGAGCTGAACAGAGCATTCCTGGTATAATTGACAACTAAAGTTTACTTCCTATAGAAATAGAATGATTTTCATACTTCTCAGAAGCATTGCAGGAAAATCTGCATGTAGGCTCCCTGCAAGAAGGGTGAGCCTGCATCCTCCCCGCCCCCTGCCCCAGTTGCATGCTCCAGTACAACCGAGGCCCGTCCTCTGTTTCTACTCCACCTGTTTTCTGAGTGAACCCCGACACTACAGTTAAGACTCCCATCCTACTGTCTGTGGGGTCCAAACAAGTGCTACTTCCCTAAGCTCCATATGTGGCTTGTCTGGGATAAAAAGCAGTCAAGATTGAAACACTCTAAAACACAGCTTTTGAAAAACAAGGTATAGAGTAGACTGAGTCGGAGGCAAAGGCATCAGTGGGAGTGGCTTAGCTGGAGAGCAAAGTCCCAGAAACTGAGATTTTAAAAGTACCTTCTAAAAATATAGGCATGTATGTCTAAGCCAGCACTTCGACTGGCCCACAACTTTCAGAACACCCAGCTAAGCACTCCAGATGGCACCCATGTGTCCCTGCACCTGCATGGCGGGGCTCCGGAGGCACTGGCTGAGAGCTGAAACCTTATGTAACATCTGCAGAAGGCTTTATGGTGCTGGGATTTTCTGTATTAAATCTCAAGAGACACCACTCAGACTTACTGTTTTGATACATGAGTGATTCTCCTTTCCAAATACTTTCCTTTTCCCTAACAGTCAAGTAACAGAAAAGTTAATTTTTCCCTACAAAACAGTCCAGAGGTATGCAGGGGTCCTGAGGTGGTAAGTGGTTTTGATGCAGGAGATTGCCTGGCAACCCAGGTTCCTACTGTCTTATTTCTGGCATCTCCAAATATTCTCATCCACTTGATCCTGGTTGGCTCATCTTGCTGTGGCTGAGTTTCAGCCCCCAGGGAAAGGAGAAAAAGAGGAAGCCCTCCAGACACTGTGCCTTGTTTTACCAGATCCTCATTTCCTGAAATTGATGCTATTCTTTTCTTCTTCCCACATGTCAATGGCACTGTTTAGTGCTAGTTACTAGTTGCATCCTTGGTCTCTACCCACTAACCAGCCAGTGGCTCCTCCCTAGTGAGGTGACTGAAATTGTCTCCACACACTGCCAAATGTCCCCTGGGGGGGCATATTGCCCCTGGTTGAGAACCACTGCAGGATGTCTTCATTAGGCAATGTTTCCAAGTTTCCAAATGGAGCCCTCAATTAACTCTTAAATTCTTCCTTGATGGTGTTAATGAAGCCATCACTAACCACCTGCCTGAGCATCTAACAATGCACTCTGCACATTCTTTCTGCAAGTTTGGCCAACATGAATTGATAGTTTTCCACTTTAATGTATCCACTGCAATGCAGGTGATGCAACTGGCAATGCTGAAGGTCTTCCAACAGTCTGTTAAAATTGGATCAGCACCCATGGCTTAACCATCTCTGAGAACAAGGGAACATGGAGCCTTGAAATGCTGGTGGTTTCTTAGTTGAGAGTTTGGAGGATAGCGAAGGTCACAGGGGCACGGGTTAGAGAAAGATGACTTCCACACTGCCTTGTGCCAAACGCAACACTGTAGAAGGGCCCCGAGCATGGCCAGTGGTCAGGTCTTCTCCCTCCAGGTACCATTTAACCTCTGCAGTGACCCTTTCGGAACAAACTCCCAAAGGCTTAGTGTTCCCCAAGCCTTTTTAGTTGTATGTAAGTACCCATGCAGGAGATGATTGTTCTTACATATTGAGACCTGGGGATTTGTGTGAACTAAAAAAAATCTTAAGTACCCTCAGCCAACTGAATGAAACCCTTCTTCGCCAAGGGGACCCCAGAAAAATCTTAAAGCTGAGTTTCTGGTCATGAGGAGAAGGGAGGTCAGACACACCTAGTTACGCCCTGTTCCTTTTGGAGTTATTCTTTGTGACAATAAGATACTATTAATAAATCATTAACAGGCCTAAGGCCATGTAAGACATTGCTTAAAACCACACCTGCAGGCCATCAATTTACTTAATAGATCACTTGAGTTTTGATAAATGTCCAGGCAGCTTGTCTCTGATTAACAAACATCTTTATCTTATGTTAAAACATTCCAAGCCTTTAGACAAAACTTCATTTCTTTAACCAATTACAAATTAAAGAATCTTTAAACCCACCTATAACCTGTAGGTCCCCCCTTCCCCAGATATCCCACCTTTTTGGGCAAAACGAACGTACACCTTCCACGTATTGCCTTGGGGTCTTATGTGTAGTTCCTTTATCCATGAACATATAAAACCAAACTTTAACCTGGCTACCGAGAGCACATTTTCTCAGGACCTCTTGAGGCCATGTGCTCCGGGCTGGTCACACACATTTGGCTCAGAATAAACCTCTTCAAATTATTTTAAAGAGTTTGGGTTTTTTCCTGTTAACATTTTCAACTCTTAAGCCTGGCAGCAATGCCTTAAAACAACACAGTCATGTATGCTTTAGCTGCTTTTAAGTCAGGGTCTTGTCTTTCTGAATCTGAAATGTAAGTAGTTGGTATGTTTGTTTTCCCTACAATAACCCAACATCACCAGCATTAAAACACTTCCCAGAGGCATCCTTTTTATCTCGGAGATTGTAGATTGTCCTCAGCTGTTCTTTGAGCAGGGTCTGCTGCCTCTTCATTGGCCTATGCAGCTTCACCCTAAATCTTCTTCATTTTTTTGAAAGTAAAGCAGTTACTGAAATGGAGAAGCCCCCTCCTTGGCTGGCTCTGAGCTTCTTCTCATAAAAAAACCTACACATCTTCAGTGAGAGGCTTGAACAAATCACAGATTCCGAGGGCCTTTCCTCCCAGTGTTGCATATGTTTCACATTGTTCAGCCCACGTGCAAAGCCTTCTTAGTCTTCACTGAAGTCTGATCTCCTTGACAGACTGAATATACAGATGGATAATAGCTGGACCACACACAAAAAACCAGAACTCTGACCCATAGCCTGCAGCAACCTGCCAGGAAACCAATTCTTTTCTATGACAGCCAGCCAAGAAGGACACATACTGTAAGTTATATTTGTACAAAATCAGACTGCTATCTCTAATAACAATGCAGGAAGCCAAACAATAACCCCTCTAATAATCAGCCTCAAATGGCCAGGACTTGATTAATAACTGACAGCTTCCATAATTTTTGTTCTCACTTCCAACTTAGCACCAACTAGAAAAAGCCAAATATCCCCAACCAATCCCAAAGGATGCCCCGCTTCTGGTTAGCCT
Organism: Daubentonia madagascariensis; assembly: GCA_023783475.1. Taxonomy (NCBI): domain Eukaryota; kingdom Metazoa; phylum Chordata; class Mammalia; order Primates; family Daubentoniidae; genus Daubentonia; species Daubentonia madagascariensis. Next base: position 8,506,920 of record JAKFHU010002220.1, read on the forward strand.
GCCTGCAGCTTCCTCACACCAACAGCATCAGTCAGGGCACACCTGTGCCTTCCCTTTTCTCTGCTCTAAAACTTTCCCACTCCTCTGCCTGTCTCTGAGTCTCTGCCACAATGCAAGGTGATGGTGCCTGACTCCCTGCTATACAGCAAGCTCTGAGTAAATAGCCTTAGCTTGTTCTCATTTGGTTGGTCTTCATTTATTTCCATAGCACACATGGCTCTCCCTTAGCTGTGTCTGGAGCACTTGGCACTATGGCATGGCAAACTTTTCTTTCACAGCTACTCATATCTCAGATTCTTTGTGGCCATATTTATGTGCCACCTTGGAGACTGGCACGCCATCTCTCTGCCAGTTAGTCCTCTAGCGGTGGGATAGGCACCGTTTCTTCAGCTGACCATAAACCAAAGTAGCTAGCTTGAGTTGAGGGGCACGTCATGTGAAACAGGCTTACCTTTATCTACTAGAATTATGACAACAGCCCACAAGGGAAAGAAGGCAGGCTGAAGAAACAGCAGATGAGCATCTCCAATCTCACCCTTACTCTGGGCCCACGCTTATTGGATGGACTCATGTGCATAATGGTGCGTACCGTCTGAATTTCTGTTTCTCTTTAACTTTTCTCCAAAGTGTATGTTTTAGTTTCTTATGGCAGCCATAGCAAATTACAACAAACTTGGTGGCTTATAATGACTGAAATGTGATCGCTCACAGTTCTAGAGGCCAGAAGTCTAAAACCATGGTGTTGGCAGGTCTGCAGTCTCTCCAAAGGCTCCGGGCAAGAATCCATTCTTTGTCTCCTCCAGTTTCTGGTGGTTCCAGGCATTCCTTGGCTTGTGGCCACATCTCCCAAATCTCTGCCTCCATCTTCACATGGACTTCTCTGTGTTCCTATGTTATTTCCTTCACCTCTTTCTTATGTGGACATTCATGATAGCATTTCGGGATCACCTGGATAATCCAAGGGAATCTCCTCATCTCAAAATCCTTTACTCAATTATATCTGTAGAGACCCTTTTTCCACATACGGTAACATTCCAAGTTGATCTCTTTTGGTGGCTACCACTTAACGTACTACATTGTGTATGACGTAACTTTGGTCCAAGCCTTTCTTGAGAATTTTTGTCAAAAAATCTATAGTTGCTCTACTACTTAGAACACTTCCAGGACTCCTTGTGTCTCTTTAAGAATATCCTTAGCATAGCTGATAAGTCCCCTACCACTTTATCTTCTCTCTCTTCTTTTCTTTCGGTGCTTTATTTTAGTTTCTTAAATGTGCTAGGTATCTTTTTGCCCGTGGGCATTGGAACATTAATTTCCTTGCACAAGGAACAATTCCTCCCTCCTACCACCTCACCTGGTTAACTTATGTTCATACTTCCCTGATCAACTTACATTTATTCATTTTGCAAGTATATACTGAGTCCCTGCTATTTTAGGTGCCAGGATCCAGTAGTAAATCAGTAGACAGGGTGCCTGCTCTCATGGAATTCATCCTCTAGTGGAGGAAATGGGCCTTAAACAAACAAATTCAGGAGCTGATTTTATAAGTGCTTTACTGAGAATTAAAAGGGTAATGTGATAGTGAGTGGCTGAGTGAGTGGTTTCTCACTATGGGCAGTCAGAGAAGGTTTGTTGGAGTAAAGGGCACTGAAACTGAGCTCTGAACACAGGAGGAAGACAGCCATGGGTAGGTGGAGGGAAGAGAGACAGGCAGGGACCAGATCAAGTTAGGATGGAAAAGACCAAGTGAGGGGCTTGGGTGTTATTCTAAGCAAGATGAGAAGTTTTAGGAGGGGTTTAAGCTTGGGAAGTTGCTATAGTTTGGATATTTAACCCTCAGAACCTCATGTTGAAATTTGATCCCCAACATTGGAGGTGGGGTCTAACAGAAGGTGTCTGGGTCATGGGGGTGGATCCCTCATGAATGGCTTGGTGCCTTCCTCCTCTTCCTCCTCATGGTGATGAGTGAGTTCTTGCTCTAATAGTTCCCCCTAAGAGTTTCCCTGGGAGTTCCCCCAAAGGCTGATTGCTAAAAAACAGCCAGGAACCTTCCCCTTCTCTCTCTCACCATGTGATCTCTGCACAAGCCAGCTCCCCATCCCCTTCTGCCATGAGTGGAAGCAGCCTGAGGCTCCCACCAGATGCAGATGCCCATGCCATGCTTCTTGTGCAGCCCAAATAAACCTCTCTTCTCTACAAATTACCCAGCCTCAGGTATTCCTTTATAGCAACATAAACAGACTAAGACAGCAGTGATGTGATTTGATTCATGAGTCTAAAAGGTAACTCTAGTTGATGTGTAGAGGAAAGAGTTCAAAGGGGCTGATCTAGGCTTGGCCTAGGGCAGAGGTAATGGAAATGGATAGAAGAGAACAACTTGGATAAGAGTCCACAAAGCTTGAGGATGGATTGCATGGGAACTGGAGGACAGGACAATCCAGCTTACGTGCTCTTTGCGTTCTTTGTTGGTGTACCGGTAAGTCCTGCTGAGGGGCCTGGCTTCATGTGTCCAAGTGCAGGAAAGACCCAGAGTCTAGAATAGCCCACGGTCTTCCTGCAGGATAAAGGATAGACTTTCTAGCTCTTTAAAATCGCAGATTCCTTGCCCTTCCCTGGACCTACGGAACTAGAATCATTGGAGGTGGGACCCGGAGCATTAAAAAAAATTAAAAACCCAAGTGATCCTGATGGTGTGGGTCCACAGACCAGAAAGCTTCTGCCATTCTCTGGTATATGGATACAAAAATTACTAAGGGAACTCCAGAGGTTCAGGGTTTGAAGTAATTGTGCAATGTGGCATTTGGAAAAAAGGACTAAACTGAAAGTATGAGGGATAAATTAGCAAGACAAATCAGTCTTGAAAAAGCAGCAAATATCTGTTCTACTTTAGATTTTGTCCCAACTCAAATTTGCAAAAACAACAAACTATCATCCTGAGACCCAGCCGAAAGCAGACTTTGGAAGAAGAACAAGAGTTCATATTTATTGACAACTCACAACCACCTGGTTTTCATTAGCTACAAGATGGGAAGGATGTGAAAGATAATAAAAATAAAAAATAGATAAATTGCTCAAGAACTGAGAGCTAGAAAATGAGTAAGAATTCCTCCTAGAGGAAAGAAAAAGACACAAAAGAAACTACCACCACCAACAAAAAAAAAGAGCATAAATACATGAACTGAAATAAAATTTGATTACCTCTCTTCTTGGGTAAGGCTCCTTTATGCCTGACTTTATCCCATTCATGCAGGAAAAAGGATAAGTGTACATCTTTGGTCCAGTGGCCCCAAAGCTCAGGTGTCTAGCACAGGCCTGAGTGAGTCAGGGGTCAGGAGATCTGGGGTGGGGGGTTCCCTTAAAATGGTAAAACATTTGCAGTTTCTGGGGAGCACACAGTGTTGATAGTTGAGAACTCCCCAGGTGTGTAATTCACAAAAGGTAAATTATTGTTTTGAATTATCCTGTGCCCCCTGAATGAGATTATGACTAGTCATAGCTTGGTTAACAATGGGGTCCACTCTTCTTCCTGTAAAACAAAGTTGCAGGCTCTGTGCTGTCCAATAGCTGGGGTCATTTTGGCTAGGGAAGTTCTCTAGCAGCTTGCTGCTTATGTGGTCCACGCACCAGCAGCCTCAGCACTACCTGGGAGCTTGCAGAATCTCAGGCCCCATCCAAGATCTACTGAATCAGAACATGCATTTTACCAATATCTCTGGTGATTCATATTCACATCAAAGCTTGAGAAGAACTGCTCTAGAGCTGTAGAGGGGAGCCCTTAGATCAGTGGTTCTCAAACACTAGTGAGAATAAGAATCACCTGCACAAGCATGTGAAAAAACAAGATTCCTGGGCCCAGTGTCCAGGGAGTCCAATCCCAAAGGCCAGGCCTCTGGACTTTAAACAAACTGATTATGATTCTCATATTCAAGGAATAATTTGAGAAACAAGGCCACAGATGGTAATAAATACAAATTAGTAACTCTAGAAAGGATTACATAATGGACATAGTCAAACATTTTATTTAGAGAGCAATATATTATGGTAATATTTCTAGACTTCCCTGATGATAAGAATCACTTGGGGGCTACTGTTAAACACTCGACTTTCCAAGCCCCTTCCCCAGATGTTTTGATACAGTGGGTCTGGGAATTTATATTTTTAATAAGTACCCTGGGTGGTTCTTATAATTAAGGAGGTTTAGGGGAATTGCTTTACTAGAAGGTACACATTCAAGGAAACTTCCACAGGACAGTTAAGAAGAGCAAAGTGGGCCTGTCTTGTTCAGGTAATCACCTGGTCAGTTAAAGCAAAAGGACCAGGCTCTTGGTGGAAGGAGGGGCTCCTATATAAAGGAAGCTTCCAGAAAGGCATATACTCTCATCTAGATGTTCTGTAAAGTGGGCATCAAGCTTGACTGGGAACAGAGATTGTCCACCAGGAAGGGTTATCCATGTTTAAATGGAAGCCAGCTGAGCTTTAATGGAAGTCAGGTTCGAAAGGACCTTTGAACCTGAGTCCACCTTGGGTAAATAAGACTTTGAGGGTCACTGCTTCCTTGTCTTGAGGTAAAGACAAGACTTGGGAAGATAATTCTCCAACAAAAATCATCATTGAGTCCGCACTATCATCTCAAGGAAAAAAATAAAAATAAAAATTCAATTGGGAAACCAAGAGCAAAAATTCTAACTGTAAGACCAGGAATAACACATTCAGATTCTTGGGCAGAAGAAAGTAATCAGAATGTCATAACAAACGAGAAGCTGAAGTTTCCCGGTTATTTTAAAGGGACTGAGTGAAAAGAATAGTGATGCAAACATCCTCCTGAGCAAAGCCTCCTTGGGGTAGAATTTAATCAAGAGGTTTTACCCTCAAGGAATAGGGGCAATCGCAGAGGCCAGCAAACTTAGCTGTTTCAGGGAAGAGACGGATAACACAAATATGTGTGTTTGGCAGACCACAAAAAATCAGGAGTTGAATTAGGCATATCCTACCTAAGAACTTCAAATTCATATTTTTATATATAATTCAGGCTGTTGGTCTGTGACCCCATCATCTAGAAATGAAAATTATCAGGGCCTTAGAAGGCAAAAGTAAAGATCCAGTAATGATTCTATGGTCCAAAACATTGGAAATACTCTGATTGTTTCTCAATCATAATTATCATGGTGATAGTATAAAAAGGTGTTCTGTACCACCTAATGGAGGGAATTAAAATTGTGAAGCATAAGTTCCCTTAGACATCAGGGAAAGCTACTAGTTAATAAGGGCAGAATGGGTTCTTAAGAAAGCTTTCATTTCCTCCCAAGGGATACTTAAAAGTACGGCAGCTAATCGTGTTTTCCTGCGATGGTTTAGATATTGCCCTAAATATCGGCAGGCTTTGGAATTAATGACTTCTTGGGGGATTACAGAAGTACCTACCCTAAGGAGACAAAGGATGTTAGCAGAAGTCCCCCATTGGTGCTGCACAAGCAAAGCCTTTTTTCTAAAAGCCTTCCAAAGAGTGCCACCTGGGAGATCCGCCGGAGAAATTAAATTAAGTGCTGCATACAAATTAGTTTTTGGTGACTCAGTTATGCCTATGGGTTTCTAGGGTACTCTTTGAAGAAAGTAGCATGAAAGCACTACGGAAACAGGGATGAAATAAATTTTCTCCTTTTTATTGTAACTCAGTACATGAACCAGACAACGCCCACACGTTGGGGCCGCTTTTGCAGAGTCTGTCAGTAGCTTTCCTGACACTTCCGCTGCCCCAGAGAAAACAGCAAGTTAGGTTATTTCACTCAAAGATTAAATACAATAAAACATTTTAAAAACCCAGAGACAAAATCTCACAGGTTTAATATAAGTAAAAGATAAATGTCTAGAAGCTACACTTGCTAGGATCTTTAATAGAGTCTCAGCTTCACCATGATCACTCCTTTAGTCCTCTGCGCCTTGCTGAGAAAGCAACTGTGCTTTCAGCTGGAGGCCAACTCCCCTCAACGTTAGCCTGCAATGCAGTTGGAAAGAAACCAGATTTCTGAGTTGCTTATCTTTTTGGAAAAGTAAGAGCTAATCTCTGTAGATAAATCCTGCCATCTACATTGGCAATCGGTAAGTGACACACTTGTTAATGATGCTACCTGGTAATAAATCGCCTGGGGAAATTACAGGTGGTCCAAGTGCCACAGGTGACCTGTCTTGAGTGGGTGAGAAGGTGAGGTGAATACCTGAAAACAGCTGAAGCAAGCAGAAATGGGCATTCCTGGTGAATATCTCAGTATTAGGCTGGACTTGCACATGTAAGCAGATCCAAAATGTCTTTAAGTACAGGGTGGAACAGTTAAAATCGTTCACAACCAGCCAGAGTATTTGCCATCATTTATGTGACCCGTTGTCCTGTTCTCTGGGTTTCAGGCTGCGTGATCTGGGTTGCTCACAACTTCCAAGGGAGGCTGCACTCGCTTCTCAACCCTCTCCTTTCCTCTTGCTTTGAGTAAGTAACTTTCAAGGAGGAAGAGACTGTGTGGGAAAGAAGGATGAGCAAATGGGAATTTTGGAATTCTGGTTTGGGGGAGAATGGCCATTAATGTCATTTTTAAAACAAAATTTCCAGTTTCCTATTCTGTGAAAATGGAGGGAGAACAACTATCTATGCTTACTGATCTCATAAGCATAATTTAATCTCTTATGTCATGTAGCTAGGTTATTTTATAAGGACAGAGTCGTATCAATAAAAATAGAAACTTTCAAGCCAGGTGCAGTGGCCTACAGCTGTAGTCCCACCTACTAGGGAGGCTGAGATGGGAGGATCACTGGAGCCCAAGAGTTCGAGGCCAGCCTGGGCAACATAGTGAGATCCCGTCTCCAAAAAAAAAATAAAAACAGAAGCCTTCAGAGGAAAGCATACATGTGCAATGTAAAGTTATGAATGACAAAGTTCTCCTGGAGTCAAACAAATTTCTAAAAAATGTCTTCTTTCTATATTCTTTCACATTCAGGCAATGTAAGGGAGACATTTTAAGAGTGGGTTAATTCTTGAGGGTAATTCTATGTGTCTTACTCTGAAAACTTAAGATTTCCTTTTCTCACTTTTGCCAAAAAGTGTAATATTTATTATCCTGTTTCTTATGTTCTCTTATTACTTGACTTTCCTTTTAATGAGAAGTATCCTTCACATCAACTGCCTAATAAAATCCTTGGTTGTATAGTTTAATTTTAAGGTACCCTCTTCATGAGCCATTTATCTATTTTCCCTTCTATTCCAAATGACAGACATTAAATTACATCTTTGGGGTACATGTAATTAATCTTCAGTTCCAAAGTGAAGAAAAGAAGAAAAAGTTTAGAAACATCTAAAGCCTCTATTCTTTTTTATTAGGAGAAAGCAGACTTTGGGTTGAAAACTTGATTTATTTCCCATAAGCCTATTTGAAGATCACCTTTACAACAAGGGGTCAAATGTGGCTTGAAATGAATTCCCCATGCAGTACTTATGTAAGTCTCTGGGTTATAGCATTTCAAGGATAATAAATATTGTAGTCATATGAAGGCAGCCGTCTAATTTGACAGTATATAGGCTTTTGGAGGGATTGTGGTCTTTCAATGAGAAGGGTCTGGTTAGAAGGGAGATATTACAGTTGACTTCCGGCCAAACCGCCTGAAATCAGATGATACTCTATTTGCATTTGGCCCTCAGCCATCAGACAAATGAGTCATTACTGCAATCCACAAGGCCGTTATCTCTGGGAAAGTAATTCACAAAATTACTTCAATAGATAACTTGCTTTTGGTGGCTAGACTTACCATCTTCAAATATTTACTTGATTAATTGCAATTGTATGCAAATTGCAAGGTAAACTTACACTTTTATTACAAATTTGGCCCTTTAATCCAAAACAAAGAGTAAAGGGTCGAGCCGGGTTCAAAGACAATTTCGCATAGAGAGTATTCTTTTTTCTTTCCAAAATATTAGCAGAGAATGGGTTTAAATAATTTTTTAAAATATGCTCTTGTTGTTAGAAAATAGATAAACAATCTTGTTCTCTTTATCCTCCCTGGCACATCCTGTACCTGATAAAAATTAGAGAACCCAAGAACATCTTTAGGCTAAGAGAGAAGATATTGAACACTATGGTCTCTTAGCAACAGCAGGCAATCTCTAGTGAGGTCTGCCGGGCCCCACTTAGAAAATCATGTTCATACGTGCGAAATCTAAACATTTTATGCATAATTTCCCACTTTTTCTTTGAAAATAATCTATCAAAATGTTTTTGTAATGGATTTATTATTTTTATAGAGATGGTATATACCATTATAAAGACTCAAACAGTGCAAAAGAGCTGAAAGAAGAAAGCAATAAATCACCCAAAATTACAAGTTAGGAGCTATGCCATGCTGTGTCACACAAGAAAGATTCTTCCGTGTCTTTCCTTGGCTACCACTTTTTAAAGGGTATGACCCAGACTTCCTCTTTCTTTGTTTGCAGTCAGCTAGTGATTTCTTGATTTTTTTTTTTTCATTTTTCTTTTAATCATGTAAATCACTTTTTGTTAATTTTGTTAGAAATATAGTAGAAGACATTCTGTGATTCTGACTCATTCCATCATCTTTTTTTTTTTAAAGATTTGGTGATATATATTATTTTTAAAGAGGGAGCTTGGCTTTTGATTCTCTGGGTCATCACCCAATTTTTATCAATAACATTGATTTTGACCAACCTTTCTTACTACCTTGATTACTGTTTTCACTCAATACCTTTTCCTTCCAATTTATGAAGAGAAATGAAGAGAAAAATGCACTAACCAACCATCATAGCCATGTAATTAATAATGACATATTTATTTAAAATGTATTAACCGGGCATGGTGGCTCACGCCTGTAATCCCAGCACTTTGGGTGGCTGAGGAGAGAGGATCGCTTGAGGCCGGGAGTTCAAGATCAGCCTGGGCAACATAGTGAGACCCCATCTTTAAAAAATATGCACATAAAATTTTAAAAAAAGAGAGAAGACCAATAAAATATATTATAAAAGAATATCTAATGACATGAAATATTTATGAATGAACAAAAGTAGACTATAAAACAGAATATAGTGAGCATGTTGTTGAAACCCCCCTTGGGGTCTAGGTCCAGTTGCTCTTTGAACAAATATTCAACTACTGAGAAAACAAGGATTGCCCAGGAAGAAAGGAATTTTTAATAGGACAGACTTCTTGCCAGGAGAACGGGAGACGCTGCCTCCAATCTGTCTCTCTGAGGGAGATCAGGGGCTTTCAAAAGAGGGGCCACATGCCTTGGGCCAGGTGGTGGTGTAACTAATGAGGGGCTATGATCATTGGGGGCAGGTTGTAGAGGATCTTGTCAGGAAGTCTGCCCCGGGGCCTTCAGAATCTCAACTCCTTTGTCTTGCAGAAAATCCACCATTTCTGGGAAACAACTCAACAGGTCAAGTAGTTAGTTAAAGGAAAGGATTATATAGGGGTCATTGAAATTTATTCAATGGGGCCCCCCCTTACATGGTTACATGCACATTATATACAAAGAAACATTTTAAAAGAATATTTCTGAACAGGTTTTAACAGTGTTTTTTTTTTCCCCATCTAGATTGAGGCATTGCATTTAAATTTTTTCTCTATATTTTTCTGCATTTCCAATTTTTTAATAATATACAAATGTTGCTTTTTAAACATGAAAACGTTTTCAAATTTAAAAAAAATTAGATTTTTTATAACTAATTCAAATAGTATAGAAGAGCATAAAGTAAAAATTGTCTCTCTCCTATACTTTCTCTTGCTGTTAGTTCAGTGTGCCAAAGGTAACTAATGATAACAATTTCTTGGGTAGTCATAAAAGGTGAGAACATATATAAACATACAAAAATATTCATATCGGTATGTATATGTGTGTATGTGTTCTCTGGTATAAAAATGTAATACAATACATAATATTGATACCTTGATTTTTTCCCCTACTTAATACATACTGGACAACTTACAATATTGGCCCATTTAGGTTGTTGACCTAATTGTTATTAGTGACAGCATAATATTACGTTAAATGGATATATCATAATTTGTTTAGCTGGACTTCTATTGATGGCTTTTATTTTTTCTCTCTTGATTTTTGTGACTACAAATAAACTGCAATAAACCTCATAACATACTTTTATATACTTGTGCACAAAATTTCTAGAGACAGAGTTGCTGGATCAATGAGCAAAGATACATGTGCCTTTAAAATGTTTACAAATCCGTGTTGTTTGGCACTATTCACATTCTCAGAAACTGTGTGAGACTGAGTTTCTACACCCTTTTACAACATTTTCTTTACCAGTTGAGTAAAAATGGGATTTCACTGTTGTGTTAGTGTAACAGAGTAGTTGCTCCTTCTCTCATAGATATGGAAGGGTGATACTGACACGGGGGTGGGGGGGAGGCAGATATGTTAGGAGGGAATGGCCTGAAAAAAATGGCCAAAATATTTTCTGTCTCTTTAAAACATCCTGCACTCCTTTTTGAGAACTAAAACCTGCATCCCTGCCTCAGGCCAGTGGTTGGGAAGGGCAGGGTAATGTTTTTTGTTCTTTGTGCTATAGGAGACTGCTAGGTGGAACTGCCGGCCCTGCCCAGACCTGGTTGGGAGGAGGTCTTAGAGGTCCTGCGGGCCTCCCAGGTGGGCAGAGGTCACAAGATTGTCTTAGGCAGAGATGGGACCATCAGAATCATCAACTGTAGTTGAACAGCAATTGCCTGAAGCTGAATGGCCTCCCTTTAAAAGCTCTGTATTTCTGCTTATTATTAGGATGATGGCATTTCAGACAGGAGTCTCCATCCTCCTCATTTGCTGGCAAATTAATAAACTGTTTCCTTCTCCTCAAACCACTTGTCCCTGTTTTTCTGATGTGGCCTCGAGGACAAGTCTCGAGCTTTCCTTTTGGTAACATTAGTTTACATTTCTTTACAACTTGGTAAACCGAAAACTTTCCCTCCATATATTTAATAAACCATTTGGACTGTCTCTCTTGTGAACTGCCTGTTAATATCCCTCATTCATTTTTCTGTTGTTTCTCCTTTTCTTCGATTGGCAAATATTCTTTGTACATTACGAAGTTTAACCTTTTGTAGGGCACATCTTTTACAAACACAGCATTTCTTCTTTGTCTCCTGACTTTAATTTTTTAGTGTTTTGCCATATAGAATTAATTGTTTTACATTCTTACTGGCCAACCTTTTCTTTTATTGGCCTGGGAATTAATTATTGTAGGGAGAACATCCAATATGATATTTAAACAAAAGGTCACAAACTATTTTCAAGGAATGTTCTTATTAGGGGGGTGATATTATAGGTTCTGGAAATGACCAAAAATGTATATGACTTAGGTAAATGTACAGTGCAGTTTGGTCTCAAAGAAATAGCACAAAATGTTGAATTTTATAATTTTTTTAAAGATATAAAAATGTTGACAAAGAGCCAAGCTGGATTATCTGTAATTTTTAAAAACTTTCAAACTTTCAAGTTACTATTTCCTTGTAAGAGTTATAAATAAGTCTTAGGTGTTTTATGCCCAATTATGACATTACTTTTGCAAGACAAAATGACTATATTGTAAGTCTAAGTTTATAAATACAGGATTTTTCTTTTTCTGTTTGAATAAAAATGTATTTAGGACTGCTAATGGGTATGGAGTTTATTTCTGGGGTGATGAAAATGTTCTAAAATTGATTGTGGTGATGGCTTCACAAATCTGTGGCTATACTTAAAAACCATTGAATTGTACACTTTAAGTGGGTGAATTGTATGGTATGTGAATCATATCTCAATAAAGCTGCTATAAAAAAGAAATTGTGGTGTGTATTGAATAGAGTTGTGTGCAAAATAAAGTACTGTGGTTTGTCACCACATTGCCATAGCATCATCTGCACCAGCTAGGAAACAGCTTCATTAGGAAACACTGGAAACATTATTAGATTTTCAGTGGAGACTCATCTTCGCTTGAGACCCCCTTCGCTCCTTGTTTATTGTCATCTGCCCTCTTGCCCTTTTCAAATTCTTTCACTCTCTTCATTGGGGTAAGGAGCAGGGCAGATGGAGGGGGATTTTCCAACCTTCCCTTCTATGTTTTTGTCATTGTTCTGATCCCTGGGATTATATAATTTTACTTCAGTGCAGATGCTTTATAACAGAACGTGCTACAGTGTGGATTTTAGCATAAGGTAAATAACCTTGAATGATTCAAAGAAGTTATCTTGGCTGGTACCACTAAATTACATATCACAGGGGACTTTTATGCTCTAATGTGCCCTCCCCTTACTGAGGAGAATGTGACACACTGTATTATGCAATCACTATTTCTTAGAGAATCTGTTTCACCTCTCTCCTTAAATACCTGTACTGATTATTCATGGGTAGACTTCTTTGCTTTCTACACTTTTATCTGTAAGATCTTTCACTAAAATGTAATACAAAGAATAAAACTATGGGCATTATTGCATTATTTCCTACAGCTTTGGATGACTGTTACCTTAATCATTAAATTCTTAACCCCCATAGTATGAGTCAAAGTCAAGATAAATGGCTTTTTTCTTTCCACAAATCTGAAATGAGTCATTGATGAACAAGAATCTCTAAAACTAATTTAATTTAGTGGAATCATCCTTAACACACATAATTGGGGAAACACTGTCAAGTTTTTCTGTCTGATTTACTAACATATTTGTGAAGTGTTTCTGTGCTTGAGACTTAGGAAAATTCAAGTGGGATGTTAGTTAGTTTCCAAGAGACAGTGATCAGACAATTAAACGAAATGTGTCAAGTAACCTGGAGGAGCCCAGAAACGGTACAGGATGTAGTTTATGCCCTCAAGGAGTTCATAGTCCACAGAAGGGTTTAGTGCACCTTTACACTCTCCTATGGCAAAGGGACAGTCCCCTAACATGGGCAGTTTCTCCTTCAACCAGGTCTCACTTCCCCATTCCCTACATGTGACATTGTCTGGGGGCCCCTCCTACTAAATGCCTCAGGATCTTTACCTCTTCAGTTGTAGATTTTAGCAGAAGGTAAATAGCCTTGCATGATTCAAGGAAATTTTTCTTGGCTGGAAACATAAAGAGAAACCCTCTGGTATCCCAGAGGGAGAAAGAGGCACAACTGGAACACGCTGACACAGGCACTCAGCTCTCTCCATGACTGCATACCAACACAAATGGATCCATTTTCAGCAGTGTCAGAGTGGAGTCTTGCTTTCAGATAGAAAGTTGTGCCTGGACACACAAGAGGAGCCCAGTAGTATTTGTTTAATGAATACCGAATGAAGAAACCAAAAAAAACCCAAAGGCAACCACCCTATCTTGGTTAATTCTCTTCAAGGGTCTGAACTGCTGAAGTGGGGAGGGGGACAGGGCCTCCAGCTGGCAAAGGGAGAGGAGGCAGCTTTTCCAGGATTGGAAAGACTCCTACTGTTGCCTCACAGCTCCACTGCAAATTTGTTTACTAATTCATCCACCCGGCAAATACTTCTTGAGCATACACTTTGTGCCAGACACTGCAGATATATAAAGAAGAATAAAACTCTATCTCTATCCTTAAAAGAAGAAAGGCAGACATATTAACTTCGACAAAGACATGGATAGCTACCCTTCCTTGAGCATGTCCTGTGTGCCAGTCACGATGCTATGGAGGTTGAGCATCCCTGATCTGAAAATCCGAAATCTGAAATGTTTCAAAATCCCAAACTGAGTGCTGACATGATGCCACAAGTGGAAAATCCCACACCTGACCTCATGTGACAGTTGGCAGTCAAAACGAAGGCACACAACATAGTTTATTCAGCGTGCCCGAGGGGGTTACTGAGCAGTGTACGGTGACATCTTAATCAAAACACAGCTTCGTGGGTGGAGACTGAAAGCCTGCCATTGTCTGTGGTTGCTGCTGTCGACTATTCTGGTGATGCTACTGTGCTGCTTAGCTACCCTGAACACATTATTATTTTTCACTGTGTTAATGGTATGTCATATTTTTTCCTAAGTACTTATGTGTGAATAAGTGTAAGAGAATGGTTGCTTATCAGCGGCATATAAAGTCATCAGAAGTGATGGTGATGCCAAACAACCACAGACTGTCCACATGGGTGGCTGAGAGAGTGACATCTTTGCTTTCTGATGGCTCAATGTACACAACTTTGTTTCACGCACAAAATTATTAAAAATATTGCATAAAATTACCTTTAGGTTATGTGTATAAGGTGTATGTGAAACATAAATTTCTTGTTTATACTTGGGTCCTGTCACCAAGATATCTCATTATATATATGCAAATATTCCAAAATCCAAAAATATCTGAAATCTGAAACAATTCTGGTCCCAAGCATTTCAGGCATGGGATACAGTACCTGTAGTTCCTTCACATACACAATCTTACTGTCAATGCTATGAGCTAGGTGCAAGTGCAACCCCATTTTAAAGGTGAAGACCTCAAGGCTTAGCATGGCAAGGAACTTACCCAGGGCCACACAGCCACATGGCATCTGAGCCAGAACTTGAACTTGGTTGAGGTTGATGCCAGAGCCGCAGAGTGTAACTGGCACCCTGCCCTGGGAGGGCTGTTGCAGTGGAGACAAGGGGGATTATTGGAGCCTGCGAACTGCGGGAGGAAAGCTAGTATGCACTGGGCCCCTGTCTCTACACACTCTTATCTTTGAGCTGGGCCTCGAGGCAGTGGTAAGAGTTTCCTCAAGAAAAAGAGAAAACAGCATATGGAAAGGTACCAACGTGCCCAAGAGAGAACCACACCAGGAAGTGTTCAGGGGAGGGGCGGGAGCCTGAAAATCGCTGTGCACCACGCTACACACACACTTGGGTTCTTCCTTTGTGATTATTCTTCCCTCCTGAGTCTGCATGGTCATGTGGACATGAGGAGCAGAGAGGACACAGACGAACAAGAGCTCAGATTTTCAGTAACATTTCATCTCCAAGTGCTCACAGACCACGACCTTCATTATCAAATACTGGGATGTTGTAATGATGATTTGACAGAAAGACTGACTCCAACATGGGGCATGACTACAAAGTTAATCATTTTCAAATAGCCTCGAATGCATATTTTTCTAACAGGAAAGAAAAAAACTTCAGATGAAAATTCTTTGGAAGGTTTTTTAAATACTTTGGTCATTCAGAATTATCCTTTATATACCTTCATAAATATGAACAAGTGAAGACTAATTATGGTTAGATGTTTCACAGTTCTTTGGGACAGAATTTAGTTTTAGATAGGTCCAATTTAAGTTACCATATAGGTATATTTTTCTAAGTTGTATCTATTTTAAAGTACAGTGGGTCATAATCAATGTACACCCACTTTCTTTGAGCAAATTGTCTTCTTTAAATGCTATCAGAGATGGTCAGTCATGTCTTCGCATTTATGGCATGCAGGTAGCTATCTCTATGGATTATTTTATGTCAAGATTTTAGAGAAAAGCACTATTTTATGAGAAAATGTAACCGTTTTACAGTGACCTTCTTTATAACTCAGTATTCAAATAGTATAGCACAAAATCAGGGATTGTGTATACTGTATAAACTTGAGGATAAATTCTCTTTTAGCATAATGAATACATTTTTCTGTGAAAGTATAATAAAAGAAGTCAATTTTTAATGGGAAAAAAGTGGACTATTACATCTGCTACCACCAACACAAATTTCTAAAAAAATTCTATGAGTACCACATCGATCTTTTCATGAATATTTTTTTCGAGTTCACATAAACCTAAAACTCTCCTTAACAAAAATTGCTCTTTTTCTCCTCCAAAATTCTTAGAAGAATATGAGTGCTCTACTTTGACATAATCATTCAAGAAAACTTCAGGGCTGAGATATTAAACACGTATATGCCCCAACAGGAAAGAAATATTTTGAAACAGAGTAGAAAATTGACGAAATGTCTTCTAGATCACACAACTTTCTGAGAGGCTTTACTTAGACTGTACACAGCAACCACAAAGAAAAGTAAAGGTAGGTGAAATCTCTAAAATATGCTGTTAGAATTCAATAAGTGGGAAAAAAAACCCAGTGAAGATTATCTATTTTCTTTGAAAGAATACAGAAAACAGCAATGTTCTTATCCAGGAATCCAGTAAAGCTCCGCAAAGAAATTATTCTACCCCATCTCTTTTGCGCTCAGCACTGGCATGCCAAGATGAGAAAGATATCGCCTTCACCTTAGGTAAACCTTTAGATGAGAGGAAGAGACAAATCCTTACGCAGATCGCTTCAACATGAAGTGCTAAGTGGTGTGCTGGGGTAGAAGACAGAGGTGTGTGTAGGGGGTTCTGGAAGCTCAGAAAAGGGACACTTAACCCATCTGGGGGTGGACGAGTCAGTGGAGGCTCATGGTGAAGGTAAACCTTCAGGCACATTTCAAAGAAGGTGATAAAGTAGGTGAAGAGAAGAGAAGGTCCCCCAGGCTACAGAACAGCATGGTCCAGGGTAGGAGAGGTCTCAGGCAGCACAAACAGTGTGCAAAGGAGAACGCCAGCCATTCTTCATTACTGAGCCATTCCATTAGAACAGAGGGTGAAGGAAGAGGAGTCCCAAGAGGCAGGTAAGGGCCAGATGACGTAGGGTCTTTGGGAACATTTAAAGGGGCTGGGGAAAGAGTGGTAAGGAGGCTCCTTAATCTACAAGAGATAGATATATAAATATATACATATATACATATTTTTTTTTTTTCCAGACAAGGTCTTGCTCTGTCTCCCAGGCTACAGTGCCGTGGTGTCATCATAGCTCACTGCAACCTCAAACTCCTGGGCTCAAGTGATCCTCCTGCCTCAGCCTCCCAAGTAGCTGGTATTACAGGTGCGTGCCACAACGTCCGGCTAATTTTTTAAAAAATTTTTAAATTCTTTGTAGAGACAGGCTCTTGCTCTTGTCCAGGCCGGTCTCCAAACCCCGGCCTTAGGTGATCCTCCTGCCTTGGCCTCCCAAAGTGCTAGGATTACAGGTGTGAGCCATTGCATTCTACAAGATATTTTAAAGAATGAGTGGGACCTGATCAGACTTGCCTTTTAGAGAGAACTCTAGGAGGCGGTGTGGACAGAGCTGAGGAGTATGAGGCCCCAGGCAAGGAAACCAGCCAGGGGCCGTGCATGATACTATGAGAAATGAGAAATGCCTAGACCCAGCCATTGCAGAAGAAAGGAAGGCAGGGCCAAGGGCAAGATGAAGCTGGCTAGATCACATGGTTCTGACTTTTCAGGAGCTCAGTTAATATCCAAGGGGTGAATGAACCAATATGCGGAATGAACACTGGGCAACATGGCTCAGGCTACAGCACGCAGAGTCACAATGAGGCATATTCTAGGAAAACTTTTTTCTTATTAAAGGCTATTTATTAAACCATATAAGGCAAAATGAGAATTACATACATTTCTAAAGTAGCTCATCAACGTTTATCATTAGTTGGGGTATTTTATGGGTGGTGGTGGTAGGGAGTAGGCCAAGTCTCCCCTCCCACCTCAGTGAAACATAAACATTCTAAATCACCCACTTATGAAAGTAAAAAGCAAACTGAGAACAACAGCAAACTTGATTCAGGAAATACTATAGAAACATACACACCTCATAAAGGAGAGTGTAACTGATAAAACTGTACTTGACGTTCAAGTTCTGAGAGGATCAGTTTGCTGTATCCTAAACATTTTAAATTTTCATCTAAAATTTTGTGTTTATAATAATTAGATTTCACTTAGCATTGAGAGACCATCTCCATCAGCAACAGGAAAGATTACTAATATTGCAGAGGTTTTCAAATATATATGAAAACCTTTAATTACCTGGATCTAAAATATATGATCTAAAATAGCACAGGGCATATGCGACTGATTAGGTTAATCCCTTTCTTTGAATTTGGTTTTCTTTGATTCTACTCCATTACTGCTTCCAAGGTCTACTTTAAACACACACTTAAAGTCTATGAAAGCCTAAATAAGTCCCAGTTACAGGTACGAGATTATTTCCTGGAACTATAACTGTCTTATCTTGGAAAAGTATACCATAGCAAGAATTCCCTTCGATTGCCAGCTAAATATTTAATAGTTAAGTGTTCCAGCCCAGTCATCCAGGAAAAGCTTTGCAAAAGAAATGAAACATATTTCTCATTACCCCAAATTCTTGGAAAGATACTTTATTAACCAGATCTTGTGAGTATGTGTACAAATAGAAATGTCTGGAAAACTTGCTCTTACTAGTGAATGAGAGGAAACGTTAGCAGTAAACATTTCCTATAGTGAAGATTTCGTGTGTAAATAATGAGAATCAGAACTGGTTACGGTCTCACTATTTTAGTATATTTCCAACGACACTGAAGGAAAAAATTTAGCATTGCCTGGTTGTTTTAAAAGAAACTAAAAATTATAATTTAAAAATTCACCCAGGCATGAATGGGTAAAAAGCACAAGGCAGTTCTTAATTGATACGACCACTGGTGACATTTTGTTTGTGTGTCACGGCCTGGTTACAAATTTAAGTTGTCGTACTTTCCAATATGATGTTTGAATTCTTTAAGTGATAGGCTCTGCTTATGGGGGGCACACATGTGCAGTGACCGACGCTCACAGATACCTCTGGGTTCCAGTTTGTGCAGTCCCTTTTCCCAAACAAGAATGACAATTTCAACTCCATATTATCAAAATGATGATAAAAATCGGAGATCCTAGTCACTGATCCCGATCATTTCCTTACTCCTAACATTCCCAAGCCCCAGGGAGCAGCCTGCACGTCCTTCAGTGGAAGTATGTGTGAATGAGGAAAATGTGTGTGTGTGTATGTGTGTGTGTGTGTGTGTGTGTGTGTGAGAGAGAGAGAGAGAGAGAGAGAGAGAGAGAGAGATGGAGGGAGAAGACAATTAGAGTCTACATAAAATGTACACAGTACTATACAAGGGAGGCCATCACCCGTGACACTGATACAGGCACTAGAGAACTAACCAAGCAAGCAGAGGAAAAAACCTTATAAAAATGTGGTTTGGCCGTGTAGAAGGAATACTAATTATAGTAATTTCTCGGGACTGCTTACCACATGCCTAATTACCATGCAGCACAGTGATGAATACGTAAATCATTAAATAAGTGTCGGATTAATTTGTTCACATTTTAACTACAACATTGAACTCTGTTAGTGTGTAGTCCATTTTCATAATTTATCAATCCTCTACTATGGTCATTGGCCCATGACTTATAATCTTGGAAGCTTATAAGAAATGACAGGTGAGGAAGGAATTAAATGAATATTGAAAATAATCATTATTTTGGAAAAATGGCATATATAAATGAGGACAAGAAGAAGGTTATTGGTAAAAGATATGGTTGCTGTTCTATATTACAGGCTGTTTCTAAATTAAATTTACCTTAGATGTATTCATAGCTTGAAAAGAGGAGATACACTAGCAAATTTTATAATCAAAATCCTAAAGAATATTTGACGGGATTTTTTTTAAAAAGCCAAATAAAAAAATCAAAACTACCCACAGCTTTCTCTAAAATCATACCTATTCAATTATAAACAGTACTAAATATATTTACTAAGCATTTTCTTCTTCATTCATTAGCACACAACACCTTGGAAAAATATATCACAAGAATTAAAACGAAGTAAAGCTAATATAAATAAGAGAAGGAATTATTGAATATGAACGATAGAAATATCTAGATAATTTGGCTAATGCGACATATGGCTAAAAACACAAAGTCATGGGGAGAAAGGATAAAGCTGATTCGTTTAGCTTTAAGAGGTTTTAGGCTCAACTAAATAAACATTTTATAGAAATTATTTACCAAGTTTTCTGTATGAGCATTGTACAGGCTAAGACTACAGCAGAGTTTCTCAACCTTTGCACTGCTGATATGTTGTGCTGGATAATTCTTTGTTTGGGGGGCTGTGGATTGAAGGATGTTTCCTTAGCATCCCTGGCCTCTACCTGCTAGATGCCAATAGCACCACTTCTCACCCTCAGCTGTGACAACAAAAAATGTCTCCACCCATTGCCAAATGTCCCCTGGGGGGCAAAATTTCCCCCTGTTGAGAAATCTGCTTTATAGAATGTGGAAATGAAAATTCTGTTAATGGAGTCCTAATTGAAAGGCACTAACAGAGATCACTCTTTTAAATAAGAACAGGGAACTCTTTCTTTCATGACAACTATTAAGCCACAGGAAAAAAATTAAACTCAGCAAAAGGAAAAACTCCACAAAGTGTGTGGTTTTTCTTCTTCCTTAAGGTAGGTGTTGTTGAGAGAGAGAAAGAAACAAGAAATAAGGAACTATTCTCTCTCGCTTATAAAATTAAGAACAGAGGAAATAAAATTAATTCAGCAAACAGAGCTGATGGTAAAAATATACTTCAGCTCCATATTATGATTTAAATAGGGAGCTGGCAACTGAAAGATAAAATAGAGGAGACTTAAGTAGGAAAAGACAGAATAGGGAAGATGGCAGAGGGGGGGTCCCGTGGGTGCGGAAATGGGGTAGAATTTTAGAAGAGAAAGAGGGGGGATTGGCAGTTAAAAGCAGAGCTTCTCTGGGCTCTCGGGTTGCCCTCATCCTCCCTTCCTCCCCCTCCTCCCCAGGCCTCCAGCTGATGCTCACTCTGCCCTTGAGGGGGTGCTGCCCTGTGATGTTGGAATCAAGGAAGGGGCTCCCTCACTGCCCACTGTGATGGCCACAGAAGGCTTGGGAATGGGGGAATGGCAGGATGGGAGCCTTGCTTTATCATCCAGAACCAAATTCTTTTGAAGGAGTATTTGCGCCAAGAATGGTGAGTTCAGGGACAAGGTGATGATAGCCTAAGTTAGGGTGCTGGAAGAAGAAACTGAACATAACAGAACTATTGACATTTTGTATCATACTTTGAAGGATAACATATGGTATTTGTTCCTTGTAACAGTCAACAACAAATCCAGATTTGCTTTACACACAGGAAATATTTAATAAATACTAGTTCAGTTTAATCCAATTCAATTCATTTTAAGTTAACTGATTATACCTATATGACTCATAAGGAAACTAAAGTCCAGTGAAGTTAGCTGACTTGCCCACAGTCAAAGGGCTAATAAGCTTTGGAGCTAAGGATGAAACCCAAGTCTCCTTAATTCCACAATCTAAGGCTTCAGTCATGACACCACTCGCAACAAACACGTAACATGTGTGCTGATTCTCTCCCTTTCTTTGCCACTGCAGATGTTGCAAACTGATTTCCTACTACGAGCTTAGATATGGCCTCAGAATCCTTCTGAACACAGGGCTCCAGAGAGCCACCCCAAATCAACTTTTCTGTTTCCTGGCAGTGTACCACACTACCTCTCCAACAGAAAGGAGGAGAAAATGGTACAGATGATGCACTGGAAGAGCCATTATCACTCAGCAGCTGTGGGGGTAGAGTACGAGAAAGAGAAAAGGGTGGGCACCAAGAGTGACTAAGGACCTAAGCCTGGGCGGTGGTGCGGAGGGATGGTGACACTATTAACAGAAGTAATGGAGCTGGGGGCAGCAGCAGAGCTATAACATAGTGAATGTGGTCTTAGATGTGTTACTGCATTCGCAGTGGCAGGGAGGGTTGTCACAACCACAGCTGAAGGAGGCTGTTCATGGGAAGACAAGGACAGGGCCTCCTAACACTTCTAGTGATTTCAGCTCCACAGTGACAAATGTGGATCCTAAAGGCATATGTCCAAAAGATACTACCCAAACATTTTTATAAGAGATGAAATAAGGAGATTCCAAAGTCCTGATTTAAAAGACACTGCCATAAATCATTCTTCAAAGTGACAAAATTCTCTTACCATTCAAATAATAATGAAATAATAAAATTTTAAATTTCCATGTACCAGGTTAGGTTTAAATGGGGGGGGAGACAGGGAAAAATGGCTCTTCAATAGCTTTCTCAATGAAAATTACGAACAATTTCTACAAAAACCTCCACAAACTATATTAAGTACTAAACCTTAAGTGCTTAATCACAACAAGATGTTTTGATTTAAAGGAAGTTTTGGTGAGTTCCTTCTATCAATGGCCCTTCAGTAGAAGATTAAAAATGCAAGGGCTTCTATCATCCCCACGATGTTCCTTAAACTTCATTATGTCAGGCACACATGGCAAATTAAACAGAATGCCATGGGAAATGTCTGGTCAAAACCGGCAGGCAAGGGTACTGCTCACAGAAACCTTGAGAGACAACTTGTCGAACAATTTTCTAACTTCAAAACAGACGTGTTTTCTATCATTTAGCATTTAATATGTTTCATCTTATCTTTTTTTTTCCTTTAGTTTGTTTCTTCCTATTTCATTGCCATCCACTTTATGAATGTCTTGGGCAAGTTATAAAGATTCTCTTTGGTACCATCTGGCTAATGTCAGCCAAAGGGTCTTTAATATTTTCTAAGTAACAGGATATTGTATTCAATGCTCTCAAAACTAATTTCAATCTTAAAAATGCTGAAGTCTATACTTACTCACACACACACATAGACAAATGTCCTAGAATGGAGACTATCCACCTCCTCCAAAGTCAGGTTTTGATATATGACCTCACAAAATAAAAAAAAAAGTCCAAATATGCTTTACAACAAACTACTAAAAACCACAGACCCACATAAGTTCTTCAAAAGCACTAAGTCACTAGTGATCCATTTGCCAAAAACATAACAAAACACAAAAAAGCCCTCAAGTTCATTGATGGACCTAACAATATCAATTCTTCTCGGCACTTCAATGAATTATACACATGAAAGAATATTTTGATCTTAAGAATTCTTCATATGGTTAGTTTTGTTTCCAGTGAAGCAAACATCAAACAGGGTCTAATATATTTATTGATAGGTATAAACCCATGAAAAAGATCCCAATTACCATATTTTTTTTAAAAAGTTTAAAGCTGTGTATATATGTGCAGGGGTACAAAGAGCATTCCATAGCTATGGATATTCTAAAGCAAATATTATTGAAACAGTATTTCAAGTAGCTCAAAGTATCATACAACATTTCCAGCAGTGAGGACATTTCACTAACTAGTATTTTTTAATAGAGAAATCTTCTAAAGATCCTGCTCAACAGAGGACTCGACTAAACACTGCACTTGTTCTTACAGGAGAAGAGGGATGAGGGAAGAGGTGGGGTGCTGGCTGGGTGAGGGCTATGGTTATATCTCCTCTACTTCCACCTCCTTTGCTTTTGCCTTTCAGAAAGAAGGGCTGGACAAGGACAGGGGAGAGCCTAGACTAGCAACGCCTGGCACACAGTAGGACTCAATAAGAGGTTGTCGAAAGATAAAAGAACCCCTTGCGTGCTCTCTGCCTCCTCTCCTCAACTTACAGTCCAGGAACCTCATGTCACCCTGTGGTTAGTCAAAGACCCACATCAGTCCTACCCTCCACCTGGCCTGGATGGACATTGTGTTTGCCACAACAATTTCCATGTTGCTTGCGTAGGATCAACACCACCCCCAGCTCCTTGATCCGCATGAGCCAATCCTAGTTTTCTTCTGGCGCAGTGTAGAGGTAGCCATGTGATAGACTTTGAATTTGGTCCAATCAGAGAGAAAGTCAGGATTTTGTTCAATGGTTGAAGAAAGAGAAGATCCCACCTGTCCCCCACGAGCCAGGAAGCACATAGCCCTGGGAGCTCTCTGTCGCTGGCTCACTTCCACGAGGTCAAAGTCCATGAGGTCAAAGTTCTTTGCACAAAAGATGACAAAGTCAAGAGCTTTTCAAAGGTTTCAAGCCACTACCCTGACACCTTAAAATCCTCTGGCTCAAATCAACCCCAAGGGCCACCTCTAGATTTTCCGCTTAGATGAGCTAATTCATACTCTCACTTTTAATCCCATTTGAACTGGGATTTCCTAACTGATACCCACCCCACTAGAAGTCTCATTTCCCCATCATGTATCCCAGCAAGGTGCCACTGAATTAACTGAATAAAGCATGATCTAAATGGGGTCTACCTCTTCCAGAGAGTATTTTTACTTAAAAATTGAAACTGATCCAATTGTATGTCTCCTTGTTAGAACGTTCTTGAACTGGGTGTATAATCGCTTCGTTCTTTTCCTCCCTAAACCACCCTCCAGGGCCACTCTACCCCATTCCCAGTTACCAAATAATCCAGACAGCAAAATAGATAGAATCAGCTTGCAACCACACAGCTTCCAAC
Organism: Daubentonia madagascariensis; assembly: GCA_023783475.1. Taxonomy (NCBI): domain Eukaryota; kingdom Metazoa; phylum Chordata; class Mammalia; order Primates; family Daubentoniidae; genus Daubentonia; species Daubentonia madagascariensis. Next base: position 8,531,095 of record JAKFHU010002220.1, read on the forward strand.
TTCCTTCCTCATCTTTAAACGTGGGACTCATGTAAAAAACAAAGCAAAAAAAAAAAAAAGTCACTGCAATAAATTTAGGAAGTAGACGTTTTCTAATTTTCACTTTATTAGCTGGCCAAATATCTTCCTTTTTTTAACCAAGGAAAACAGAACTACAGCAAAACTGAAAGATATTTGTTGAATGAAGATGAAGTACAGTGAGAAAAATGCGTAAGAAATATATTTAAAGAGCTGTGGAATTTCAGAGGGGAGAATGACAACTTCTGACTTGAAGGTTTAGAAAGACTTCACGGAAGTTGCATTTGTGTTCGAAGGACGGGAAGGAGCAACAGGCAGGGATGGAAAGAGGGAATGAAACCTTATATTATGCCTGGGAAGCTGGAAGTGGCCCCGTTGGATGTGAACATAGGGTGCGGGTGGGTGGGGGGAGAAGTTATTGATAAAGTATGGAAATACGGTTTGAGGGCAGACTGGGAGAGCTCTGCAGCTCTGTCTCAATTCAACTGGCTCTGGGAAATCACTGAAGATTTCTCAGCAAGACAACGACACAGCCAGGGCTGGGTTGTGGGAAAGATCGATTTGGCAGTGGCCTGAAGAACAGCCCAGGGAGAAGTTGAGAAGCCAAAACCAGGACGAAGAGTGTGGAAGTTGATCACACAATTTGGGTCATTGTTGTCATACCCAACTAAATCAGAGTCCAAGGGCCAGGGGAAAAAAGCACTCAGGGCACCATAGCGCCTGCTCCCAGAAAGCCTAGCTGCTGAAAGACCTGCTGTGACCCTAAACCAGCTTTACATTTAGCTGCTGAAACCACCTGCCGTGACTCTAAGGCTGGTTTCACCTACCACCATCACTCACCAATCAGAGCTTCCAGCTCCCAAAAGCTTCCCTAGTGCCAGCAGCCTTCCCTCAAAACAATGCATAACCTTTCTCTTTATAATAAAACTCCGAAACTTTTCTTTGTTCTTCAGACATACCAAAAACCACCCCGGTCTGTGTGTATGCCCCAAATTGGAATTCTATGATTCCCAAATAAAACATTTAATTCAGAGATTCACCTCTACATTTTATTTTGACTTTGACAGGAGGTTATGGGGAAATGAGGGGATGGGACAGTCTGCAGAAGCCACCCCAGGCCCCAAAGCCATCCCATTCCCCTGCACTAGAGTTGGTATTACCAGAGCCCTAGCCACCAGCATGCTCTACCCTGTCCCCAGGCCAGGGCTCAGAGGACAATCCTGCTCAGAGATTCAGGCTCAGTGTGGGTTAAAAATTCTTTTGTGAGCTAGCCTCAGACCTTACGACCACTTTCAGTGTCATTTCTACTGAAAAACGTTTTTTCCCCCCCAAAAGAACAGCTTAAAAACAAAAGCATCAAGCATACCTATTTACAAGTCAGAACTATCAGAATAAACAATTGGTATTATTATTATATAAATTATCTTTAAGTTTAAAAATAACATTTCTAAGAACATTTAATGTTTTTTCCTCTTTGTTCTGGAGCTGCTTTGAGATTTTAGTCTAGACAAATTCACACCCTTAAAAATGAACTTTTGAGTTTAGGATCTTAAAATAGGACTGGGCTGACATTATAATACAACTCCAGAAGGAATAATGGTTGGGGTAAGGTTTGTTTCTCCTTTTTCCTGATGAAGTTTGAATTAGTAGGAGATGGATAATTCAGAACAGATAAATTATGGAAGGAAATAAAATGTTTTATAGGAATTGGTATAAAAGATCTAAGACATTTTGAATAGGGCATAGAAATTAGGAAATGAGTCTCAGGCAATATTCCCCATCATTTTTCAGTAGAAAGGGAAAGGTTTCTCATCACCCAAAGAGATCATGCCATTTAGTTATTCAAATCAAGGAGGAGAAAATGTTGGATTAAGGACAAAGAAAAAGGACATGAATTATGCTAATTCTAAACCAGGCTAGACAATAGAGGTTCCCCTTGTGCCCTTCCTTGCAGTGCTATTGTTGGGGCATGATTTAGGTAATCAACCCCTGTTGTTCATTTCAGGGGGCAAAGGTTTTTTTCTTACGCTTTGTGCTGAGAGATAGGATTCACATTTTCTTGAACAAGAAACCAAAAAGATTTTTGCAATAAAAAATATGTATTGAAACAGGATCCATATCTCTCACCACTCACAAAAATTAATTCAAGATGGATAAAAAACTTAAATATAAGGCATGAAACCATGTGAATTCTAGAAGAAAATGTTGGAAAAACTCTTGTAGATCTTGGCTTAGGCAAAGAATTTATGAAGAAGACCCCAATGGCAATCACAGCAACCACAAAAAACAAATAAATTGGACTTGATTAAATTTAAAAGCTTCTGCACAGCTAGGGAAATAATCAACAAAGCAAAGAGACAACCTACAGAATGGGAGAAAATATTTACAAGCTATACATCCAATAAAGGGTTAATAACCAGAATCTACAAAGAACTCAAGCAAATCAACAAGGAAAAAACAAACAACCCCATTAAAATGTGGGCAAAAGACATGAACAGAAGCTTTTCAAAAGAAGATGGACAAATGGCCAATAAACATATGAAAAAATACTCAACGTCACTAATTATCAGGGAAATGCAAATTAAAACCACAGTGAGATATCTCCTTACCCCAGTGAGAATGGCTTTTATTAAAAAGTCCAAAAACAATACATGCTGGTGCGGATGCAGAGAGAAAGGAACACTTATACACTGTTGCTGGGACTGCATATTAGCACAACCTCTATGGAAAACAGTATGGAGATTCCTCAAAGAACTAAAGGTAGACCTACCATTTGATCCAGCAACCCCACTACTGGGTATTTACCCAAAGGAAAATAAGTCATTTTATAAAAAAGACACCTGTAATAGAATATTTATTGCAGCACAATGCACAATCACAAAGATGTAGAATCAACCCAAGTGCCCATCAATTCATGACTGGATTAACAAAATGTGGTATGTGTATATTATGGAATACTATTCAGCTATGAAGAAGGATTAATGAAGCCTTTTTGCAAGAATTTGAATGGAACTGGAGACCATGATCCTAAGTGAAGTATCTAAAGAATGGAAAAACAAACACCACATGACATGTACTCACTATTAAACTGGAACTAATTGATGAGCACACATGTGCACAGAGGAAAGTAAAACTCAGTGGAAATCAAGCAGGAGGAGGGGATGGGCGAAAACTTACCTAACGGGTACAATGAACACTATCTGGGTGATGGGCACACTTATAATGGTGACTCAAGCATAACAAAATCAATACATATAACCAAAAACATTTTTACTCCTGTAATATTTTGAAATTTAAAAAAAAGCAGAAAAAACAAGAAAAAAATATGTATCTCTACAAAGCAATAAGAAAAAGAAAACATGTTTCCAGAAGTTTCTGTATCTCAGGGAGCAGAGACATGGGCTCCCGAGCTCTCTCAATGAGCACATTCCTACTGTGAAAGCACGACACAACACATATTTTCAACATCATAGAGGAGCAGCTATTTTATGCTGCAGAGAAAGAAATGAGGCGTAGGATGAGCAGCACAATGCTTGCTGGGTCTCCTGGGGTCTGACCCCTGCAGCTCTTGCCCGCAGACTGGCCTCGTGGAACGGGTTGTGCACTGTACACTCACATGTATGATGCTCCCATTTGAAACCTACAACTTCCTCTTCTCAACCTTGTCTCTCTCCAAAGAGGGTATTAGAAGTGAATATTTTCATATAAAATGGAAGACCTTGTACATGTGACATGTGTGCAAGATACACACACACACTCACACACACATACACACATACATATTATAATTTACAAAGGAAAAGGATGCCAAAGACTTCATAGGAAGGCATCTGGCAGGGTTTTTTAAGTCAAGGGTGAGGAAGGAGACAGAGTATTGGCAGATTCAGGGGACATGGAGGCATCTTTCAGTGAGAACTAATCCTTCATTTACTAGGAAAGGTGAAATGACACACAGCACCCCAGACTTTATTACTCCTTAAAATAAAAATCTCTCCTGGGCATGAGACTTTGCCAATCCTACCAGAAATAAGCCTGCTTCTGCAGCTCCACTGTGAGAAGCTTCTAGCAGCCAGTACCACCCTCCTCTGTTCTCTCCTGCCCCACGCTACCTGTCATTTTGCTAAAGACACCTGCACCCAGACATCCTTTGTCTCCTCAGGTGCTATTTCTTGAGCTTATTCAGGACTGAACAGTAGAGCCACACACCCAAGCACGCATTCTTCAGCTCTCTAACCGAGTTTTATTTACTATGGAGACAAGACAGGCTACCTGCAACTCCCTTACCTGTAACCTACTTTCAGATAAAAATTACATGCTCCTGAAACCAGCAATAATAAACAAAATGCACTAATAGTCAACACAATGATAAAACGTTACTCTGTAGAGACTAAGGAGACATTGTTACATCTTCTAAAATCAATCTGTTTTCTCCATTTTACTCAGTGGTTTAAAAAAAAAATCAATCTGTGATCTGCCTCTTCACAGGAAATGAATGAAAGTGTGCAGAAGACAAAAGAATTTGATAAAAACAGAGATAATACTCAGCCTGAATATGTACAGTCTTTTATTGGGTCAGCAACCATCCGAAAGGGAACTATTGATTTTGCAACATATAAAGCCTCGGCCCCAGGATAATTTGAACCTCCCTTTTTCTTCCCGTGCAGGAAATAAAAAAAGGTTGATGTAAACATATTCCTTAAAACATAGAGTTTCTTAGGACATTTCTGGGATGACCAAATCCTTTTCCAATTCCAGAGGTCTCTCTTTGACAAATCTACAGAGAAAACTAGCACCATCCTGACTTTCTGGGGGCCCCAGTGACAGCACTCTCCTAGCACAGAAGGTGCAACGAAGACACCAATGTGGCAATAAGCTGATGTCTAGGGAACAGGCCAGAAATTGCTGGAGGCGGGGCAGAGGGGTGGGTATTAAGGAGGGTGGCAAAAAAGAAGAGTGTGCTTCACGTAAACATGCTCTTTCTGTTCTTTGTGCAATTAATCATTTTGAGAAATTAACAAAAGACAGTGATCTATCATTGGCCAATAGAGGGAAGTGGGAATAGATGGAATTTTTCAAATCTTACTTCTTGAAAAACCATCAGTGGTTTCAAATCTTAAAACACAGGCCTATAGAGAATGCTAAATACTGCCAGCAACAGCCACCTTTTCTGAGATAAATTCCTGTACCTACGAGAAAGGGAAGGTTCACCATGCAATGGCCCTGCCTCTCCAGGGATGTCTGTCCACCACTGCAGGACACCCACGGGGCCACGGTGGCAGCTCTGCTCTTGGAGAAAAGGCAGTGGAATCTCTGTGAGGCTTCCCCTGGTGCCTGAGCTACTAATCCCTGAGCATCAGCTAGACACGTGGGGTCACATCACTCTGGCCTAGACTCAAGGATGACCCTGCCATTGCAGTATTTATGCCTTAAGTAGTGAGTTGTCATGCCTCTGCCACCCAGAACATTAAAATTCAATTTAAGCTACCCTGTGTGTTTTGAAGTAGAACTGCTACTAGGATATGGATCTGAACAGTTTCTTGTACTGAGGCTAACCAGAAAGGAAATGTTTAGGGCCAGAGAGGGCAATCATCTCAAAGAGTACATACATACCCCCTTCACTTATAAGGGGGTCCAGAGAACTGACTGGATAAAGCAGTGTCCAGCCCCAGCCATGGGCTGCTAGTTTTATTGTTTAGAGAGCAAGAGTATGGTAGTAACGGCACACACCAGGGGTCCTGCGGCCAGGGCTGACCCTCCACCTTACCGTCACAGCCGTGGGGTCCTCAGAGAGGCATCTGACCTCTCCAATTGCACTTCCCACGGGAGCAAATAAGGACCGTCATAGCTTTCTCTGGGGTGGGTGTGAGAATTGAATGAAATATGTTTCACACGGTGCCTGCCCCACAGTGAAGCTTGTCAAGCATGGACCTTCCTTCCTGAATCCTTACTTGCACTTCTGCACCCTCCTGACAGTCCTCAGCACGGAGCTGGGCACACAGGAGGTTTCTCGGGAAATGCTTGGTTGACCCTGAAGAGCTTCAAAGAGGTGTGACTCACAGCAGGGAAGTGCCCTGCACCATGCAGCCTGACTGGAGGCTGTCCTGGACCACAGCCACGTGGCTTCGATGAATGTCTGCCCACAGGGCCTTGTGTTAGGTCAGTTTCAGCTGAGAATACAACCCAAGTGGACCCCCAAAACACTATTAAAGCAAGTTCCCGTGATACTCACCCAGATGCTTAGATAGAAGGAAAAAAGAAGACAGTATATTCTTTCACCAGTGCCTCCATAAAATATATTTTCCCCTTAGTATATAATATTCATACCTTAAATTATTTCCTCCTGACTTCACTTCTCAATGAATACTTTCCTGAAACTGTATCCAACCACAAATGCTCAAACACAATTCTTTATCACTTGGCACTTCTATGATACATTTGGTAAAGAACTGAAAAATTTTTTTCATTTCTTTCTTCCTAACCACCTTCCCACATAAATTATTTTTTTTGTTATATGCATATCCTTTTGGCTATCATAGTTTTAATTAGCCCACCAAATCACTTTTTTTTCCTTAAAACTCTGGCTGCCCACACTCCTCACAATGTTAAGCAGAAACAGGATAAATATAAGTCTTGCTATACATTGTTCCTAAGTGGTTTTACCTAGCAAAGAGTCTGATACTGGGTGTATGAGAATTTCAGAAATGTTGAAAAAATTAAGGCTTATGCTTTGATAAGAATGGAAATTACAGAGAGATAGCATAATGTATGAAAAAATATGTTGGCTATAACTTGGCAGCTGAAAACTAAACTTGCAATTGGTAGGTAACCAGGGACTGTTCACCTGATCATGGCACTGACCCAGAGGAGATGGTTAATTTTTCTAAGATTTTAGCCTGGATTGTTTTTATTCCAATTCGGTGATGTCAGTATAGGAAAGAGGTAGGAATTTTTAGGGAATAAAAAGATATATTAAGAAAATTATTTTTAATGACAAAGAAATGAAACATTAACCTATTATTTCTGAAGCTGCCAAATTCTGGGTTACATTTTACAAAAAAGAACAAAAACAAAAAAAACCCAGAAATTTTTGAAGGCAAGGATCATAGCTTATTCGGCACTACATCCCCAGCATCTAGTTTAATGCTTGGCAAATAGTAAAATCTCCTAATTCAATCAAATATAAACAGGAAGGAGATTACTTGAAGATGCAAAAAAAGATAATTGGAGAGAGTCAACGATCTTAGGAATTGTTTTATGAGGCAATAAGGAGCAAATAAATACTGAAAAGAAACTTTTATTGTTGCATTATGCTTTGGTATCTTTACTAAATGTACCCAAAATGTCCCATGAGAAAGTTAAATGCTATTCAGTGAGTTAGAAAACATAAAAACAAGTTAAGATCAAGTGTAATGGTATCATATCAAACATTTGAAGCAATTAATTTGTTAATCCTTAGAACATATTACTATTTTACAGATTGAAGAAATGGAAAAATCATTTTTTTCCAAAGTCGGAGAAATTTGATAGTTCTAGGTCAACAACATGAACCACGCTGAAGAAAATAATTTGTGTAATAAGTACTGTAACGTAGATGGGCTTCCTCTAAACCACAGCATCCTTAATTTCGTCAGCCACAGAGGCTGTATACTCGCAAACTATATTCCCTACTTTTGACTCCTAGGGTTATCCATTCTAAGGTGAGTTTTGAAAGTTTGAATTTTAAAAAAAGGCTAAAGAGCTGACCAAAGGTACATAACCTACGAATTCATGGAAATGGTGAATTACTGTTTTGATTTATCACTAACCTGCCTAGGCTGAAACCAAATTAACAGTGAGGCAGCTTTTATTCAAAGCTAATTCAAACTTTCAGGCCTGACACACACATTTGCAAGGGAGAGTAAGTGTTTTAAAACAAGTAAGCAAGCACACAAATCAAGGAAACTTGATTTTAAGGATGGGAGTCACAGGGGAGTCTCAGGTCAAAATGCAATCCTCACTCCAAACTTGACCTTCAGGGTCTGGGGAATGAGGTGCCTACCGCCTGCCAAAAGGACTTTCCAGTCCCAGTTAGTCCATTAACTGGCACCTACCCAGAGGCTCACACTAAATTTCTAGAATGCTGGGAAGCAAAGTCCTAAGAATCCCATGGGAAAAGAAAACCAACACACCCATAACTAACAAACACCATAGATAACCTTTGCGTTTGAACACAGAAACTGATCAGCTGTTTCCCAGCACAGAAAGCGGTAATGAGCATTTGAAATCCGGTCACTTGGAGTGACCCAGAGTCCCAGAGCCCCACACACCAGAGACGGCCCAGTGGCAGGCACTCCCTTCCCCTCTCTGCCTCTCCCTGCTCCCCTGGCTGTGCCCACCTTCCTTGCCCAGGCCTTGGTGTCCTGCCCCTGGGTAAGATTCCCAGCCCCGCTTGGAATAGCAGCACAGGCAGAAGCTCAGTGCCTTTTGGCTTTCACCCTCTGACCCTGCCCCCACCCTTTGTTCTTTCCATCTGCTTCTCCTCCTCCCCTTCAGTTACACTTGCCTCTCTCTCCTCCTTCCTCTTTCTCTCCCTCTGTGTCTCTCTAGATATCCTTTCCTTAGTAGGTCAGAATATAAAACTTAAACATATATATTTATATACACACATATTATATACGTGGTGGTGAATATCTATCTATTGCTATCTTTAAGAAATGGTCATTAGATTGTGCTGGGGTTCAGGACATGCTGTCCCAAATACAGCACCTTGGAGGCGGAAGGCACCTGGGAGACAGCACGTGCAGGAAGGTCGCTCTGACCTCCCCCCGCCCCCACCCTTCCTCTTTGCAGCAGGTCATAAAACCGAGGAAGGATTTTCTGCCCTTCCCCTGAAGCAGGTCATAAGACCCTCAAGTGAGAGGTGCCCTCCTTACACCCGGAGGAAAGGAGCATCCTCATCTCGGAAGACACAGGATCACAAGGAAGAATCTGAACAGGTCTTGCTAAGTTCCCCCAGTTTATTACACACTTAGCTATTTCCCAGTACAGAAAGGGCTAATAGGCATTTGAAATTCAGTCACTCAGAGTGACCCAGAGCCCCAGAGTGCATTTGAAATCACTATCATATTTCTCCACAACTACCCACGCTTCATCAGACCTAGCATAATAACGCTCAGGTTGAACTGTTTCTTCAGGTCTTCATTTCCTTATGAAAGCTCCCATGTCACATAGAACTTTTATTAAATAAACGTGTATGTTTTTCTCTTGTTAGTCTGTCTTTTGTTAGAGGGGCCTCAGCCATGAACCTAGGATGGGAGGGAAAGAGATCTTTTCCCTCCCCTACAACTGCATATAACTAAAACAACTACACTGGGTGGAGGCAGGGTTTTGTTTGGTTTGGTTTTCTGTTGTTGGGCCCTCAGTTAGCATGTCCTGTGGTCAGGGACTCTGCGCTGGTTGCTGGGGCCTGAGACACACCCAGAGCCTGGAGGTGGATGCTTTCCAACAACCCGTCCCACCTCTAAACACAGAACACCCGACAGGAGCTTAGGAGGTGGAGGACAAAGCTGCAAGGAGGAGGAAAAGCAAAAGAGAAAGCAAGCCAAGCCTTGCGCAGATCCAGTTTTTTTCTCATCATGTTTTAAATTAAACAAAAACCGAAAAAAAAAAAAAAAGAAAATGGGAGTTTATAACCTGGAGACTGAATTTGAATCACAGCTGCACGACCCCCTTACATGTCTCAAGTGCCATGGCAACGTGGCATTTTTTAAATCATTAATTACACTGGGAATATTTTAAACAGAGCTCAGGACAGCATTTCTCATGGGGAGCCGCCAGTTGGGGGGGCGTCCTCTAGTGGTTCTCTCTAGTGCACAGTTGGCCCAACACGCATTTCAGAATTCAGGGAGACTTCCAGAGGGTGAGCCAGCCACGGCAAGGGCAGAGAGCAGCCAGCTTACAACTCCTGGGAGCCAGACAAAAGACAAAACAAATAGAGACCCTGTCCAAACCCATTGGTCTGTTATTCTATTCTCTAAACATTGGTACAGTCAAATGGTATGCTTAGTTCTTAACAGGTACACTAAGATGTGATAATTTCAAGTGACAAGCTAAAAGAATGAATCCATTCTATATATTCTCATATGACTCATACAACACACACAAATTTTTATTTTTCTTTCTAAAATGCATTAAACAATAAATTTGGAATAAATATACTCTTCGCCAAGAATCAAGATACGATTTGTTCTATAAATTGTATCAAAGTTTATAATAAAAGGAACATGGTTGTTACAGGTGGCTGCAATAGTTAATACCCAGCAGACACATCATCTATGAGGCTGCATAGGTTCAAACCTGAAATGTGGAGGAGTGAGGAGTTGTGTGAGGGAGATTTTTCAAGTTAATGCAACAGAAGAGAGTGTTCCAAACATTAATTGATAAACCAATTACTAAAAGTTAATTGATTCATATTTATACCCATGGATTAGACTCTCCCGCCATATTAAAGGCAGAGTAGGATCATAAAACCAGCCCTGATTTTGAAGGGTTTAGATTCCAACTCTACCCCTTACTGTCTATGTTCAGTCATTCAACTTGTTCAACAAACATTTGTTGAGCAACTACTGTGTGCTAGGCACTGGAGACAGAGCAGTGAACGAGACAGGCAGCAACCCTAGCAAATCGCCTAGCCTTCCTGAGTCTGGTATCGACCCAGTAAGAGAAGTGCTAATAATGACTGGCCTTCCCTACCTCACAGGTAGCTGCTGTAAGGCTCAAAGAAATTTATGAAAGTATTCTGAAAATGGTGACAGTCTATAACAACACAAATGTTCCCATACAATTAGTTGACCAATGTGTCGAAGGGCCAAAAAGAAATCTTCCTTCCCAAGACTTTCAAAACAAGTTTTGATACTGATTAAGTTTAAAAAGCACATTTTTCCCCCAATCTGGAACTATCAGATTCATTTTTTTTGGGAAAAACAAACATCCCTTCCTGTGCCTCAGGAAGACTTCTTCCGGCCTGTAGCATCTAAGGCAGTGCTTAGCATGAATTCTACAGCATCCTCAACAAACCAAACAACCGAAATCCTTGCATCCAGTGGTTTCAAACTTCTTTTTAAGCAGGGATCCTTTCTTCCAATCTTATATAGAGCCTGAACGGACAACAGAGGCCAGTGGCACTGCTCTGGCTGAAGGAGAGGGCTTGTCCTTTTGGCTGCAGACTCCAAGGCTCTGCTTGGAACCCCAGGGACCCCTGAATCGGTTTGACTACCACCCTCTATTCAGAGCACTGTCCTGGACTGCTTGCTTTTCTCTCTTTTTCCAGAAGTCACTGAGGCATAATGACTAGGCAGGCTGGACTTGCAACTTGCTTCCACCAATTAAAAGTTTATCTTCTCCAGACCTCACGTTCCTCCTCTGTCCAAGGAGGATAATGACAGTAATACTCTCAGAGGATGGTTGTGAGAATTACATAAATTCACCCATGTACAGTGCTTAGCACACAGCCTAGCAGATAAGATGAACTCATTAATCAGTAGCAATTTTCCCCTTCAAGTCCACCCATATGCGACTGCCAGATTCTTTTTTTTTTAAATTACTGCATTCTATATGTCATCCCCTGTTTCAAACTTCACAATGCTTCCCCCTTCGCTATTATACCCCAAATAAATTATAAACCTCTTCTCCTAGTATGTATGTGTGTATGGACTACTCCCTACCTATAACTGCAACTATACCTACATCTCTCCATCGTCCACCAGACTTTCCAACCTCATCTGCCTCACCGTCCACACCACAGACCTACCTCGGCACACGTGGAGCAGAGCTGTGCACAGAGCCCCACGGAAGGGACTAGCCATGAAGTATATGACAAAGTACATCGAAGAGGCAGAGTAGATAAAGGGAGAAGACAGCAGGAATGCTGGGTAGTGTGTTCCAAGTGTAAAATGAATAGCAAAAACTAAAGCTCAGAGTAAACGGGCTGGGAGAGCTGGTGAGAGTATTCCTCAGGAGATCGGCTTGAAGCAGGAATTGAAAGGAACGTGAGCAAAGTTGAGGAAAATGCATGGGGGCCATGGAGGAAACTAGTGAACTTTACAGAGGGGGCTAATGGTAGACAGGTTGACCTGGGTTCTACATACACTGGTTCATTGGAAGTTTCCTAGACTGGAGTTTGAGGGCTGTTATTCTGCAGGCTGTGTATAGAAGGACCTGGGGTGGGAGGTAATAGGAGGGGGCACACTTGGTCAAGGCATCTCTACCCAATATTCCCCCCAACATACAAAGCTGAATGTACCTTCTTCCTCCTCACCCCACCCCTCCAGGCGGGCCTGTCGCCATGAGCAGCACCCCAGCAAGGAACTACTAGTCGTCCCTCACCCGCTCCTCCCCTTCACCCCCAACATTCAGTAAGTCACCGTGACCACTCATTTCTGCCTTTAAATATTTCCTAATTCTGTTCACTGCTCCCTGTCCCCACTGCCAACAACCCAAGGCAGGTCACCATCACCTCTAAGGGACTATTTCGATCACCACCTAATTGGTTGCCCTGTGTTCACTCTGAGGTCCCTCCAATCCATTCTCAACTCTGCTTCCAGAGAGATCTTTAAAGAGTGCAAATAGGATCATGTCATACCCTGCTGGGATCACATCCTAATGTTCCCAGGATATCCCAAATCCTTAAAATGGTTTTAGAAGGTTCACCACAGCCCGGCCCCAACCTTGCTTCCTGCCACTTTTTCTCTCCCTCCTTCTACTCTAGCCACGCTGGATTTCTTCCAGTTCCTCAACTGGCTGGTATGCAAGCATGTGTTCTCTTTACCTGAAATCACTCTTCTCTCATCCCACCACCCACACGCGCACACCCACTGACTCATCCTGTCCCACCGTGGGCGCCTGGCTAACATCCACTGCTCCTGCAGGTTTTAGCATATATTTGACTTCCTCAGAGCAGCCTTTCCTAAATCCAAACCTTGGATTCACAACGCACGGCCTCACAGCCCCTTGTATATCCTTTTTCATGATACACACCATTCCTGTAATTACTCATTGAATGTCTGTATCTCACACTAGACTTCAAAGTCCATGAGGCAAGGACCATGTCTGTTTTACCTCAAGTGGTAGTGGCACCCAGAACAGTGCCTGGCCAGAGTGGGTGCTCGAGAAGTATTTGCTGACTGAATGAAGAGAGGCATGAAGATCACCAAGGAGGCTCCTGCAGTAACTCAGAGAATGAAAGAAGGATCTGGAGACATTTGGCAAAACACACGGATAGGGCTGATGATGGTGGGAAGGGCAGGTAAGGTGGAGGAAAGGCCAGACGACAAAGCAAGGTTAAAGGTGCCACCCCAGGAGCTGGGTGGGACTGGTATCAATGACAGAACCAGACATCTGCACTAGAAACGGATTTTTGGAATTTCGTATGTTGGGGTCCAGGTAAAAATGGGTAGAGGAATATAGTGCCCACCACCCTGAATGCGCTGTATGACCTTGCTGGTGAAGATAGGCTCTTTCTAACAAAAAAAAAGTTTATCATGGGTAGAAACCCTGCCCTGACTTTGAGAAACTTACAGGCAGGGTATTTTTGTTTGTTTTTTAAAATCATGACTTGAGCTGAATCATACCTCACTTTCAAACCCTGTTTCTCTTAAGATCATTATGAGAAAGTGATTGAAAAAATGAATTGCATTTTAAAGATTTAGTAACTACAGTAATTTCACAGCTTTGTACATAGTTGGTACCCAATAAATATTTCTTGGGGTGATGGTAGCTTCAGATATCTTCTATCACCTTCCCTCTCCCCGTGATCACCCATGACCTCCTTGGGAAGAGGGACCACATCACCCACACCCTCTGCATGGCACCAGGCTCAGTGTTGAGCATACAACTGATGAGCTATAGATATTTACTGATTGCCTGTTAGATGCAGCATAGAGAGAGCACTGGCTGAAAGTCAGACCCAGGTTCTGAATCCATTTCTTTGACTGTTCAATGTAACTAAAAACCTCTATCTCTGTGTAAGGCTGTTGTGAGGACTGTAGGAAACAGCACACATAAAAGCACTGTGCAAACTGGAAATAGCACAAAACGTTGTGCTTTCCATTATTATTAACATGGCTGGAATTTCAGCACTGGAAGGAGTGCAGGGAGATGGAAGGGCCCTGACATTTATTCAATTCTGATCAAGGGCTATGCCAAACACCCGACACGTGTGACACTACCCTACGAAGAAATGGGCTCCGAGCTGTGGGACACTTCCCCCAAGTCACACAGCTTCAAGCAGCCCTACTGGTGTTAACACAGATGTCTGGCCTCACAGCCCACTGCCATCCCAGGGACCTGAGCCTGTCTCAGCGCACCCATTTGCTTTAGGCCTGAAGAAGCAGAGGCCCCGTGGGAACGGCATGCTAGAATAGGGCTTGAAAACCATGGCTCTAGAAATGAAAATCCCGGTCACCTTTCCTTGGTTCCTGAAAATGACTTGGCTTTCACACGGGCACCTTAAAGAACGGAGTAACTGCCACGAATCAATCAGGAACTTAAGCGAAGTGAATGTGTCGATCAGCCAGTCAACTAACCAGTGAAAGACTGGAAGGGACCTCAAGCAGGGAAGGTGACCGGGAAGGTCTCCCCATGTTCCTCACTGAGATGAAGAAGAAATGTGGCCAGATGATGACAACCCATAGGGACCTTAGAAACCAGTGTCTCCAGAGACGCTAAGTGACCTGCCTGAGGTCACACTCCAGTCTGCCTCAGAAAGGAGCTCAGACTCCCAACCAGGCACTGGAGTGGCGTCCCAGATGCCACCAGCTTCACTATCTTACCATCTTTGCCCTGAGCTGCTTAAGGGCAACTGAGTCACTGGGAAAACAGCCAGGACTAGGGGGGCTGTCCTGGGCCCGAGGAATGTGAAGGAGGAGATGACCAATTCTGGGGGTGTTGGGAGGCTTATGAGGGACCAGTGGGGGGTGGAAAGGGCACAGGACAAATGATAAGCTAGTGGCACTGAACATAAAGGACACATGCTGGCTCAGTCCCTGACTCACCAGTGAGTCACTGTCTGCCAGCAGGAAGCACAGCCTGGAATTGTATTCTGGAAAAGGGCAATGAGGTAAACTTTCAGAAGGTCTCTGTGTTCTCTTTTATCTTCAGAAGCAAAAAGAACAATCAACAACAATAGCAATTAAATAGAGGCCAAACTTTTATATTAATGAAAAGCCACGTCATGTATATCTAGGCCAATTTTTAAATCACTGAAAGCTATGATTGGGCCCAAGAAGAGAAGGCCTCAAGGCAAAGATAACATGGGGCCAGGCAGGCAGATCTGGGTTTACACTGCTGCAGTTCTGCCACGTTCTGAGTGTGAGATCCTGGGGTGGTTACTCTGCCTCTCTGGAACTCAACTTCCTCTGGAACTGAAGATGAGTTTTCACTCATCTTGAAAAAATTAGAGATACCGCAGATAAATGAATGCATGCTACCTAGCGCACAATATTCAATAGTCAATATTGAATATCCAAGAAAGGACAACAGCTATTTCATTATTAGCAGTGGTGGTGGTAGCACTATTTCCACACTATATATTTCTATATGCTGCCACTGCTGGATTACCAAGTGTCAAGGTGTTAGACCTAGCCTCATACCTGTCCCAGAAGGGTGCCAATTCTGTGAAGAATGCCCTTGGAGGACAGAAGAAACCCTGGGGGTCTGCTAGCCCTTGTATTCAAGATTATTACAATAAATTCAGGGAATCTTGACCTTAACACCCATGAGACAATAAGAAGCAGAACAAATGTACATGTTAAATTAGACCCAATTCTAGTAAAAGGAGAGGGCATTGTGGGCTGGGACAGTCCGAGAGGGGGCATAACGATGTGTGTATTGAAGCTGTGTTTAAAATTGCCAAGTCACCCACTGTTCACTCACTTGTCCCAACTGAACTGCCTCCGACCCCATCTCTCCCCGAAGGTTACTCCTCCTCCATCCTTCCACCGTGTCCACGGCATCTTCCCTTTAAGGCCCCCTGACGTGTGCTGCTGCTCCATCTAGCTCAAGACCTCTACACAGAGTCTGATTAGAGTCTGAAAAGAACAGCTGTCCCAGAGCATCCAACAGTCCATCACAAAAGCCCTTGGTTAAGAAAACACCATCTAGACCAAGAGTTCTGGCCTGGATCCGTGGATGAGTTTTGAGAATATATAACCTCCTAAAATTAAAGGTTAGTATTTTGCGTGGTATGTGTGTACATACCCCTGTACATAGATATGTTTATTTTTCTGGAGTAGGGTCCATATCTCTCCTTAAGTTTCTGTGAAGAAGTATATTCCCTAGAAGACTAAAAATTGGTGATTCAGACCAAGGATCAGCAAACTACAGCCCACAAGCCAAATCTGGCTCACTGCCTGTTCTTATAAATAAAGTTTTATTAGAAGACAGCTACACTTATGTGTGTACCTATTACCTATGGCTGCTTTCACACGACAATATTAGAGTTGAATAGCTGAAACAGAGACCATATGGCCCATAAAGACTAAAATTTTTACTATCTTACTCTTTGCAGAAAAAGGGTGCTGACCCCAAGTTTTGACAATATCTTTTAGAACCATCAACTTCACTTGAGTATTTGCTCGCTAATAAGTCACCACCAAAATCCAAAGGCGAGCAAATGATTTTAGAACCAAAGTTTCCCTGCTCTAATTTGCAACCTCATAGACTAATTAATTACTGTAGATTGGCCTCCCTGGAAGTCTACCGGACAAAGGAGTGGCCAAGAGGGAAACCAGTTAGAATTCCTCCAAGGCTACCTGCCACAGGCATCCCTAGCAGAGCTTCCTTTGCCAAGTACTAGAGAAGAGGTAGTAAGGCAAGAGAAGTATCATCACTTTAAATAATTCAAACAGAATCCTGCTGCTGGCTCCAAACCAAATATGAGAAATTATATAATTAGCAGCAGTGCATTTAAAAGACTATATTAAATATGCTAATGTTCTCACCATGTTAAGGCAAAGCTGCAGAAATGATGCCATCTATTAACTAGCCTAGGATTAGTCCAAATAAAGAGGAACATCTTAAGGGTATTTAAAAAATAATGATATCAATCAGTTTGATAGAGTGCTTTTCCTGGGCTACAAAATAGGTTAACAAAAAGTCTTACTCCATTTTAATGTGTTTTAAGTTACTTATTTCCATTTTCAATGTAGTTTTTGATTAACAATATATTACTTTTATTATCTAAGTCAAGAATCATTTTTTGTATGTTTTGTTGTTTTTATTCTTATTTTTATTTTGGCTAGCTCTCATTATTCTGATCTGTTTGCTGGCAGATGAGTTTGTGTACATGGACTTTAATTATACATGTACATATTCCCCATCCACCACGCAGAGAATAAGGCAAGCAGACACTGCAGCAAATATGACTACATGTGCACCTCAAGCTATGAAGCATTCTTCTGTTAGTATCTTCCATGCTTAAAACCTCAAGACCTGTACACTTTACCTAAACTTATAGTTTATATATGAAGCTGGGTATCTGGAGCTAGGAGTGAGTGTCTCTTGGCCAGAGAGGAAGAAATATTGGCAAATGTAATTTTAATGTCAGGGAACCTCTCAGGAGTTTTATTCTACTCAACAGTGCGTCACATGTTAGAACTTCTGAGCTGTCCTCTGTGGGTTGCCACGCGGCCCTTGTACCATTTCCCCATCTGAGTTTACTAAGCTTTGCTGCCAATCGTGGATGACCTGTGAGTTGTTTGTGGCAAAATTTCTCATTAGTTAGCATACCTCACATTCGAGAGCATATTGTTCAGATAAATGTCTGTTAAATAGTTCAAAACAAAGATATAAAATTTGTTCCACTTCAATCAAGAGGTGAGGGTTTCTCAGAACCCAAATAACAATAACACCAGGTAGTAATCTCATTTAATCCTCATGACAATGTTCTGTGGTCAGTACAACTGACTCAGAGAGGTTAAGTAATTTGTCCAGGGTCACACAGGTGATAAGGGCAAGAGTTTGTGTGACCCATGATACCCCCATCTCCAGGGTTGGTACTCTTTTGAGGATGCATTTTGGCTGATGCTGATGTACTGACTGAATGATGTGATCTCACATAATGGAAGGAGCCCCATACTAGAAGTCAGAAGCTTCAGGCCTTAGCTCTCACATTAACCTGCCGGTTGACTTTGGGCAGTCACTTAACCTCTCTGGGCTTTGGCTTCCTCATATGTGAAATGACAGAACTCAAATGGAAATTCCTTAAGATTCTTTCAACTCCAACAATTAGGAATTCTAATTGAGCAAAAGTGGTCTGGTTCCCAAACGATCTATCTGAGGGAAATATACATAGTGTGAAATATAAAGTATACTCCACAAGCAAATGAAAGGCATCTGGCATTATAGACACTTTTTGATGATTCGTGCTACGGGTCCCTCTCAATTGGCTAAGAGCTAATTAACTAAGAGCTCACCACGTACACAGTTAAAACTACGATTTCTATGACCCTTATGCAGAAATCAAACTTTTGAGACAGGAGTGTCAAAGAAGAGTGATCAGCCTGCCCCTCTGGAGTTGGGAGCTAGTCATTTTGCTTTTCTCTGCTTACAAAGATCCAAAGTCTTTGATAAGTTCATTGCTTTTGTTACACTGCTTGATTTCTCCTTATTAAAAGTGTTCAGCATCATTGTGGTTACAGAATTGGCATAGATGTTTTCCCCGAATCTTGACAGGGCTCATGCTGTATAATAAAAAATATGTGTGGTCTTCTTCCTGGGAGAAGCAGGGAGCTTCTAAACCCTTGCAAGGTCCAAGTGACAGGAGTGTCTATGGCGGATCCCTTGGATCACACTTGAGTTTATGCTAATGAGATGACTCAGGATGGGGGCCGGTCACAGCAGGAAAATCAGCCAAGTGATTAGAGGGTTGGGGCTTTGAGCTTTGTGGTATCAGCCTGACCTCTGGGGAAGAAAGGAGCTCAGTTCAATCATACTGCCAGTGCTTGAATCAACCGTGCCTACATAACCAAGGCCCAGTGAAAACTCTGGCCCCCAGAAGCTTGGTGATCTTCCTGGCTGGTGAGCACATCAGTGTGCCAGGAGTGTGACGTGTCCTGGGGCCACAAGGAGAGGGCACAGAAGCTCTGCTTAGGGAACTCTCCCAGACCTTACCCGTGTGTCTCTTCGATTGGCTGGTCCCGATTTGTGTCTTTTATGATAAAATTGTAATCATAAATACAGTGCTTTCCTAGGTTTTGTGAATCATTCTAGCAAACTATTATACCTGAGAGAGCTGTGGAACACCCCGAATTTTTACACCGTTGGTCAGAAGTGTGGATGGTCTGGGGACCCCTGCATCTGTGTCTGGTACTGAAGTGAGGGCAGCCTTGTTGGCAATGGTGCCCTTAACCTGTGAGGTCTGTGCTGACTCCAGTCAGTTAGTGTTGGAGTTGCATTGCAGCACTGCACCCTGCCCGCCACGACAGAGTTCTGCATGGGGACATGTCAGGCACCCTCCCACCTCAGGCCGTTTGCACTAACTGCTCCTTCTGCCCTGGAACATTCTTACTCAGGGACCTTCATAGCTGGCTCCATTGCGCACTCAAGTCTTTGCTCAAACATCACCTTCTTACTGGAGACTTCTTCCCTGCACCCTCCCCCCACATCCCACCTACACGCGCTCCACGTTTCCCTTCCCTATTTCACCCTTCATAGCTCTTACCTTCTGATACACTAGGTAATTTGCTTATGATTTTGTATATTGAATATAGTCCACTGATAGGATGTAAGCTCTGTGTGGGCAAGAACTTTTCTCTCTTTAGTTCACTGTTACATGCCTAGTGCTCAGAACAGTGCCTAGCACATTGTAGATATTCACTCAATACTAGCTGAATTGAGCTGAATCTATACCTATATGCATGTATACACATATAAGATCAGACTCCTTTGAGATAATAAATTGAATTCACGTTAACTGTCTTTGCGCACCCCTCTATAGCATATTAAGTCATCTTAATTTTCATATTTGGGAACCCCACTGCCTATGGTAACACTTTATACCTCACTTGAGCAAAAAAAAGCAACAGTACTGGTTTTTTCCCATAGGTTTTTGAAAAATGTACACTAATCTGACTTCTAATGGCATTCTCAGAATACTTCTGTTGAAAGGCTGTCAAATCTGAAACAAACAAACAACAAAAGGTATTAAAAAATAAATTTGGCTAAGGTGACATTGAGGGGAAAACCTGTAAAAGAAGATTTTTTTTTTTCTCCAGAGCTAATAAACTCAAAAGCTTTATAACCTTGGTTCACAATAGCTGGGCAGGGGGCTCTGTGGTCACATCACTGAGGTGTCCTAGCTGTCATATCGGGGGACATCAGTCAATGAACAAAAGGCAATCACTGAAGCATTTGGCCCTAGAGTACCTTCATAACTAAACTAAAGGGAGAGATTGATTTTTGTCTTTGGGCAAGACCATGCCAGTCTTCTGACAACGGTTTGCATTTCCTTACTCCCCTCTTCTGAGCTAACGTGTGTGGGTTCCTCTAGTCCAGCTGCTCGCATTTCTTGACAGGGCTACCATTTTCCTTTGGCTTTGTGCTCCGATTGTTTGACTAGGACTTATCGGAATTTACAGAAACTTCTTCATATCTGTTTTAGGTCTCCAAGAAAAGTGGGACTCATGACTTCACAGTGATTCTGCCTATTGAAACATGAAGATGTCACCTTTACCCACATAATCATTTCTTTTTTTTTTTACTAGAAGTTTATCCACGTGTTTATTTTCCAGAGCTGTTAAGAGAGAAAATCTAGCTTTAGGTGGTGAAGAGTCATAGAATATCAATATCTTATTATATTTTAGTTATTCAGAACACTTCCAATGATGAAAATCTATAAAGACAACCTATATCCACACACGTATCAAATTATTACCCAAACTTGAAACTGGATTTTAAAGTCACCTTCACATCAGGTATTTTCCACAGGGATTTTCACTTTATCTGCTTTCCTGTAAGCAGACATTTAACTTTCCAGAATTTCTTTTGTTTAAACCCCAAGAATGCTTGAGTTAAGTAGGCTCTTAACACTGCTTGGTGTGGGGAAATAAATTGGCAGATTTCAAACAGAAACAAAAACATAAGTTCATATGCTCTGTGGACCCACATGAAAAGGAAAGCCCGAAAGTACCCTCCTGTGCTCAGGGGTAGGTGTGGGTCAGTGCGAGGGACAAAAGAATCTGTCGTCTTCCTTTTGTAGGACTTGTTTAAAAAAATTTAACTGGGAGTCCATTAGGCTGAGGTGACTCCAGCACCTTGGATTCCTAAGTAAGCAAACAGAAACCCAACTCAGTGTAAAAGGTAAAATGAAACTTAAACTTAACCAGTCAGACACTGCCAACTAATCTCTGACTAGGGACTTTCCACTGAAATGACCCAAATACGGCTACCGATTCCTTTAACTTACCAAATATTTTCTTTACCTTGCTTCAATAAGACATATAAAAGCCTTCTCATGACCCTTTGTTGGAGGCCAAATAGCTTTTCGTTTGGTGCTGCCCAATTCATGAATTACTGCCTGCTTAAATAAACTCTTTAAAATTTTAATGTGCCTAAATTTATCTTTTAACAGTTCATTACCCACATGCAGAGAGAGAATGACCCAGCCAAAGCTGGACATTGAGCCTGAGGCTACTCTACCATTGCTGCTCACAAGGAAACGTATGAAGGTTATTGTAGCTTTTCACTTCTTTCTCATGCTGTGGGAGAGCTTTTAGGCAGCTATGCTGTTGGTTTGGGGCTAGACAGGCCCCTAGCGGCATAACTTAGTTGGGAAGAGCAAGGGCCTGGAAATTAGACAGACCTTATTTCAACTCTCTCCTCTGCTGTTGTTTATCCTCAGGCAGAATTTGGATG
Source organism: Daubentonia madagascariensis (assembly GCA_023783475.1). NCBI lineage: Eukaryota > Metazoa > Chordata > Mammalia > Primates > Daubentoniidae > Daubentonia > Daubentonia madagascariensis. Next base: position 8,553,001 of record JAKFHU010002220.1, read on the forward strand.
CTTAAGGCTCTTAAATGGCCAGAATTAATGACTAAAATTAATAAGATGCTATCTGGCATGAATATAATTAAAACACTGGATGGAGGTTCAAATATGCAATTAAATAAGTATAACCTGGCTTGACATCACCTCAGAAAGCCCCAGAGAGTTCAGCTGGCCAAAAGCTGACCATGAGCCTGCATTGCTTGGCAACTGCTAAAAGAAATCGTAATCACTCTTAGGCTGCATTTGCACAAGTTTGATGTGTCTATCAAGTAAGTTTGTATTCTTGATGCTCTTTGAAGCCTCCAAGGAGTACTGTGCTCAGTTCTCGGTAGCATTTTAAGGAGGATATTGCTGACCAATATTCAGTATTGGATATCTAGAGAAGTATCCAGAGAATTGTAGCCAGGATAGTAGAGTGGTCTTAAAAAGTAGGTGAAGGAAGTTTGCCTGGAAACATCAGCTTTTGGGAAGTACCAGGCTCCAGGCCTTAAGCATCTGAAGGGTTGACAGGTGGAGTAGATTCCTTCTGCTTCCATTGATTCAGCTAATATTTCCTGGGCCTTTCCTACATTCAGAGCACCCTGACAGGTGCTGTGGGACACAGAGATTAATGACACATAGGCCCAACATCAAGGCACTTACAATTAAGTAGGATAGAATGCAGAGTCCAGGATCCTTGGCTTTCACCCCAACTCTGTTACCTGCTGCATATGACTGTGATAACAGATTTTGTGTGTCAACTTGACTGGGCCACAGGATTCCCAGATTAGATACTATTTCCGGGCGTGTCTGTGAGGGTGTTTCTAAATGAGATTTAGCATTAGAATTGGTGGACTTCATAAAGTAGACTGACCTCCCCATTGTGGGTGGGCATCATCTAATCCACGAGGGGCTAAACAGAACAGAAGGCAATGGAAGGAGAAATTCACCCCTTTTTTTTCTGCCTCACTGCTTGAGCTGGGACATCTCATTTCATTTTCTCCCGCCCTTGGACTGGGATTTACACCATCAAACCAGGCTTTTAGACTCAGACTGGATTTCCTGGGTCTCCAGCTTATAGACAGCAAATCGTGGGACTTCTCAGCCTCCGTAATCACGTGAGCCAATTCCTTACAATAAATCAATCTCTCTCTCTATATATGTATATATGTTATACATGTATGTGTAAAAATTGGTTCTGTTTCTCTGGAGAACCCTGACTAATACAGTGACCTTGGCCAGTTTCTTAACTTCTCTTAACCTGGCTTTCTTTATTTGTAAAGCAACACTGCAGAGGTTTCCTGAGAATTAAATGTGATAAATATTCATAAATAAGATGCTTTTGTTTTTAGGAAAATCGATAACACAAGGCAGAATTAATAAAATGTTATAATAAAGAAAAGAGCAAAGAGCTGGAAAAAGAATGAGAAATCAGAATTGATTGAACCCGGGCAGATGGGGGAAGGCTTTACAAAGATGACAACTTTTGGACTGAACCTCAGAGGACAAGAAGGAGTTCAGTGGGTTGGGAAGGGAAGGAGGAAGAAGAGTGTTCCACATCGACTAGGGCAGAGGTGGAGATGCTGAAAATAAATGGCTTTTGGGAGACCAAACAATAACACTGTGGCTGGAGTGCAGAGGAGGAACAAAGCAATGACAACAGCTATAAAGACGCAGCAGAGTCAGATTACGACTGCCCTAGATGGCACGCCAAGGAGCCTGTGGGCGGCGCTGGGCCATGTAAGTGAACTCAGGAGAATCAATCTGTGTTCAAACAGGGTGTGGAAAGACTAATGACTGGAACTAGGAAAGCAAGTTAAAGCATCTTTATAAGAATCCAAGCAGGAGCTGATGATAATGACCTAAGATAATGGCAATAGCGTTGGAAAGCAGGGGACAAATGTTGGCTGTGGGGAATAAAGGAGAGGATGAGGAAAAGGCAAATCCTTGCTTTGCAACCTCTGTGTTAAGGAGAATGCTAATGCCATGAGCCAATCCAGGAAACCCCGGAGGAGGAATAAAGCTGACCAAGAAGATGATGAGTTCAGTTGTAGGATGTGTTGGGTTTCAGGTGGCTGGGGAATAGTCACAGGAAAATTTGTAATATTACTCGAAAGTTGGAAATATGGCCCTGGAGCTCATGAGAAGAGTCAGGGTTAGAGACGCAGATATGAGAGGAGGTACATTTAGAGGTTAAGAACGTGTTGCCAAAATAGACAGACTTGGGCTTGAACTCTGCTTTCAATACTAGCTGTGCAGCTTTGAACAAATTTTTTATCATCTTGAAGCCTTAATTTCCTTAATTGTAAATTTGGGAAAATTATACATACTTCAAAGGCGTTGCTTATTGCAGACCATCTGGTTTCCATTTGTCACCATCACTGTCTACTATAACCATCATTGCTGAAGCCGTTAAAGGAGATGAACTTGGCTACGAATACAGAGTAATTAAGTAGAAAAGAAGGATTCAGGAATGAATCTTAGGGAACAATTATTAAGAGATATATGGCAGGAGAGCAAACCTGAGTGACGCTCAGGAGTAGTCAAAGAGGCAGGCGGAGGACCGTGACAGTAAGACATCCTGAAGGTCAAAGGGAGAAAATTTCAAGGAGAGAATTATCAATAATGTCAAATGCTATAAAGTAGTCAAGGAGGATAAAGAAGGAAAAAAGAGAGAACCTTGGAGGTAGTGACTTGAAGGTTCCTTGCTTAGTGGAGCTATCACATATGGTAGGCATAGAAGCCAGCTGTAAATGTAACAGGATTCAAAATCAAAGGTGCACCCAGACTCCAAGGAGATGTGTATCAGATACCAAAATGAGCAATGAGATAGATCACCTTCCAGGAAGTTCAAAGCAGATAAAAACAGTTACAGGCGTTAGTCTTCTTACCCACTTTGAGGATATAAAAAAGGCTTAAGTTATTGCAGAAAAAGAAGGCTGGGCACAGTGGCTCACGTCTGTAATCCCAGCACTTTGGGAGGCTCATGCACGCGGATCGCTTGAGGCCAGGAGTTTGAGATTACAGTAAGCTATGATCGTACCACTGCACTCCAGCCTGGGCAACAGAGCAAGGCCCTGTCTCTTAAAAAAAAAAGAAAGAAAGAAAGAAAGAAAGAAAGGAAAAGAAAGGGGACCTATGAGAAAGATTCCTTTAGAAAGAGTTGTGCTATGAATTCCATCATTCTAAAAGAGGCTTCCTTCATCTCAGTAGGGGCTTCACTGGCAGACACTGGCACTTGGTCAGTGTTCTCTGGGGACAGAGGGAAATAGCAGAAAGCACAGACCGGTGTTTACGTGTTTGACTTTCACCTGAGAACCTTTGGCAGCAGATGAAAGGAAGCGTGGTTGCACTGGTGGCCTGTTGTTGGGGGTGAAGGGTGTATGCGTGTTCTGCTGGCTCTGAGGGAGCAAGCCAGCCTGGAGCTACTTTAAATTCTTCCCAAGAGGATCATCTGAGGCCAACAGGGAGAGTTTTGGAAAACAAGGGCTGAGAGAGACACAGCCAAGCTGGAAGCAACTGAACGGACCACATCAGACCACATCGACAAAGAGTGGAATGTTGTTCCCAGTGAGAGTCCCCGAAGAACCCGTGAAAACACCCATAAGAGAAGTTGGCTTTAAATAACAATTGCTGGCCCAGAGAGTTTTAAAGCCATCTTACAACAGGACAGTCAAGTAAGGACTTTCCACCTCCCCTTTCTCATCCGCTGCACCACCCCTTACCCCCCACATTCCAATCCTGGAGGGGTCAAAAGAGCAGGGAGGAGGGGAGTGACTAGGAGAAAAGGCATCAACCTTTCCCTTGTCTTGTCCTTCAGAGAAGGGGACTGGCTACGTTGGGCCCTGGATAGGTGTGGAGGAAGAACTCCAATTCTGAAAGACTGGCATGTGACTAGATATTTTCACTTTGGAATTGAGATGGTAATTTGTAACTAGAAGAGTCCAGAACACTTCTTACTCTCTTAGGAGGGACCAGGACAAATCGGGATTGTCAAGGTGCCATCCAGGGGCAAAAGAAGAACTTCTACCACTATATAGATCTAAAAGGATACCAGAAGAAAATTTAAAAAATAAAAACAATAAAACCCCATAATTCCTGTGTGCTTCATGTACCAGTTACCCAAAACTATAGAAAGTGAGTCAGGATGAGGAAGTGGAGGCTTCAAGGACAGTAATTTATTTTTTTATTATTATTATTATTTTTTTAGCAGTCTGGCAGAGAAATAAAGGCACGATGGCTTGATGAGATGACAGAAATGACTAAAGGCTCTTTTAGGACAGGAGGAATTCAGGCCTGGCTGTGGGCTGAGGAGGAAGAGTCAGTAAAGAAGGTGAAACAGCAAGAACAACAGGAAAGGAACGCTGATAAGGCGAGGTCACAAAGAGGAAGGGAGAATACAAAGTCAAGAGCACTGTCATTGATTTTAGAAAGGAAGAGAGACTCTTCTTCCTCTGAAAGATGAGGGAAGCAGGAGAGAAGACGGGGGAAGATACAAGGACATTTTAGTCTGGGAGGAAGGGAAAATGAAATAATTTAGAGTGAACGACTTTGATCACCCCAGGGGGCTAGGAGGAAAGCTCACCTACAAATGAAGGCAGTGGGTGGTATTTATTACTTTGGAGGCAAGAATTAGGACTACTGTGTAAAAGCTGGAGAGAGATTAATTTGGGCTTAATACAAGAAAGAACTCGTTAAAAATCCACGCGAGTGGACAGTGGAATTGGCCTTCTTATAACGTTGTAAGCTGTTGTTGACAGAGGGTTCTTGTTGGGGATGAACACCTGTCGGAATGCCGTGGGGGAGGCTGGAGGATGATCTCCAAGACTCTTAGTGTCCAGGATTCACATTCACTGCTATATTCTGTAGGGTTTTCCATGCCAACAATTCATGTGTCACTGTTACTGAATACAATAAAGAGAAGCCTGTGAGGACCTAAAGAGAAAATGTAGAGATTGCATGTGTTATACAATGCCCTGATTTCCTAAGTAGAAAATTATCTATTTGTAGCAAAAGAACTAAGTTGTGCTTGAGTTAGATTCTTTTTCCAAAGTATAATATTCTATATGTCTCCATAGCTTTGCAGTTGATTAAATTTGAAATATCACTATGTTCTGGAACACTTAAATGTTCACTTAAATAAATATGCATGAGCCAAAAAATAGCTATGATCAAGAACGGCTCCAGAACCCCCTGCAGCCTTTCCACTGCTAAGAGGCAAATGGGAACTTGCTGACAAGAGCAAAGCACATTAGCCAATGTGCTCTCTATTCAAAACACAAAACAAACAAAACCAAACCCCCAAACCCTCTATTTCAAACATCAGGCTGAATTCTACAAATCAATGCAATAAGGAATTGATCATACCAGATTTTATATCCTTCTTTAATTAGACAATGAAATGTCACACAAAAAACTTCCAGTTATTCAACAACATAGCTATAATATTTCTTTAAAATAAGAACTATATATTCCTGGAATTAACAACTACTGAAATAATAAAATATTCCAGCACCAACAAGTGGAATCTGTTGCTGGAATGTCAAAGAAATCTGCCCACAGACACAATGTAAACTGGCCTTATAATCCAATTAAAACTTAAACCTGTAAAGAATTGTCAGTCTGTTGTGAACCAGTAGTCATTTTACCACAATATTTTTCCTAAGAGATAAAATCCACTAGAACAATTAGTAATGTTTAATATTCTGGGTCAAGGTTCAGAACCTAAGATCCTCTGACATCTTTAGACATAAGTAATATTAAAAGTCAGTATGAAGGGTCATATTTTATGTAAGTGCTACTATCTACAGTTATTTGTGATTAACACACTGCCTGGCACATAGGAAGTTAGCTTAGCTTATTACATAAATGACTGGATGAGTAAAAGAATAAATGAGCTTCGTCAGCAGTGGCTCAAAAACCACTTTGTGAGGAAGCCTGGTCTTTGTCCTGACTCCAAACATCTTCCAGTTTTCCCAATAACCTTCTGGTTTCCTAGCATCACCAGCCTCAGGACAGAGCAGGAGGGCCATCAGAGATCCCTCTGACCCAAATCAACACAGACACACAGAGAAGGAGATGTTTCCCAAGGGCTGGGCTGCCTGAATGCTGTCATTTTTAGAAGTCGGACTAGTTCTTCCAAATGTGGTTTCCTTTAATCTTCCAGAGATTCCCTCCAGAGAAGACTGGCTATCTTCAAAGGACCCTTAATTCCCTTTAACCTCCACCATAGGAACAACAGTTAAGAGTGGAAGAAAGCAATAGTAATCACTTTCTGGTTCTAAAGAGCACCAAAAGCAAATCTTGGTGTCATCTGCCTCCAATTAAGTCCTGCAAATGAATCTATGTGTCTGAGTCCAGCTGCAATCCACTAGGAGGTATATTTCGGCTGAGGTGTCACTCACCAACATCATTCACTAAGTAATAAGGAACACAGTTTTGAATGTGCTTTGACATTTATTGTCTCATTTATAGTCCATTACAACCCAGGGAAAAAAGGTGTTTTCCAGAATAGGAAGCAGGCTTGGAAACACAGAGACCACACAGCAAGTAGGACATACAGTTTGGATGAGACCAGTGTCTTCTAACACTATTCCAATACAGTTTCCACTATTCTAGGTTCTACCCTATTTTCTCATCACCCAGAGTTGGGGAAAGCAATTAGGACCTGTGGTGAACAGTGCCTGCTGCAGCTTCTGTCTTATCTCATTTAGGAAAAACATCCCAGGAAAGTGATCAGGATGGAATATTTCTAGAAACATTTACTAAGTGGATCCTGGGTATCCAATACCATGGAAGTCTATAAAAGAAGCTGAGGAAATGTCCATTCTAGAATCACATACCCAGGAAGAACACTGTACTCCAGAGAGGTCTGTCTAGTGCAGGGAGAAACTAGATTGGTAATCCCCAGAGACAGGGCACTGTGAATGCATGCACATACATGTGTGTGCACACACATGCACAGGCATATACATGTGCACACACATATCCACACACCACGTCGCAAAAATCTTACTGCAGTTTTGAGCTTTAGTGACTTCAGAAGTAAAAACATTACAAACTTATAAAAAAATCATTTGAAAGCTTATTTATATTTCTTCTATACTTATTTCGTTTTGTGAATGTTAAATAATACACTTTAATTTTAATTTTTTGTTTCAGTCCACATATGCTATCTTTGGAGGAACTGAAACGTTTTATAATATGGTATATGATACGCTTACAATGCACACAGCAAATGATGTTTATCACGTTACAGCTCACACTAAGCCTGTAGTCAAGTAAAGGTAATTTTCACATGCACTGCTGTGAAAACGACATTTCTCCTAATCAAGCTTGTAGGGCAGGCTTTTTCTTTTTTTCTTTTTTTTAAACCCCGGAGCACTACTTCTTGTTATAACAATTCAATTTTATCTTCTTAGATACAATCCATCCTGTTAGAATCCTTGGGGATCTTCATTCTGTCTTCAACCATAATGGCTTCCCTGCCCATGGTTTCATCCACACACCTTTAATGTTCTCAAACGGGCATTTCTAACCAAGCTAAACCATACGGAAGAGTCCAAAGCAGAACCCTGCAGTGTGACTCTCAGTGAATAAATACAGTCCCCACCTTAAGGACTTTATGGGCCAATTCTAACAGAGATCACCTCCAGCACATTTGACATCAACCTATAAATCAGTACCTTTTGGACAGGGCATTTCAATCCATGAAAAATACAACCACCTATACCATTCAGACCATACATTTCATCTCAGTCAAAGGGATTTCAAGAGGGGCTCTGTCAAATGCACTGCTGTAATTCCCAGATGACAATATTCCTCTGATTCCCAGGTGAGGGACCCTCCCTAATTATAAAAGGTAAGATGAGGGGGCAACCTAGACGCAGCTCTGTTGTTTGTGTGTTCTACTAACAAACATAATGCTATAACTGTAAAATTCTAAAGACAGATCCAAACAAATAAATAAAAACTAGTTTACTTGTAACCCAAGTTCAAATAAAATCCAGACAGCTCTCAACAATATCTACTCTGGGCTGAATGTTCAAGTCCTAACTCTGGTACCTGTGAATGGGATCTTATTTGGAAATAGGATCTTTGCAGATGTTATCTAGTTAAGATGATGTCATACTGGATTAAGGTGGGCCCTAATCCAATAACTGGTGTCCTTAGAAGAAGAGGAAAATTTGGGCACACACAGAACACACATGGAGGAAGGTCACATGAAGACAGAGGCAGAGATTGGAGCAATGTTGCCACAAGCCAAGGAATGCCAAGGATTGCCAGCAACCATCAGAAACTTGGAAGAGGCAAGGAAGGATTCATCCCTAGGGCCCTTGGAGGGAGCACAGCCCTGCCCATACCTTAACTTTGGACTTCTGGCCTCCAAAACCTTGAGATAATAAATTTTGGTTGTTTTAAGCCACCCAGTTTGTGGTACTTTGTTATGGCAGCCCTAGGAAACTAACATCTAAGCAAAAATATTTAAGTTTAGAGTAATTCTTTAACATCAGAATCAAGAGCACTTAGGAATTTGTTGCTAAAAAACAAGAAGGATCTCAGAAAAGTCAACAGGGAGGATGAGAGACACTGAGACTCCTGAGCAGGTAGCAGGCACAGCAAGGATGAGCCTCCAGATCAGATCTCAGTGAGGCAAGTGGGTGAAGAAACTAAGCCAAGCAGTTTTGCGGGCATTGGCTTTAGGGTTGAGGGGTTGGACAAAAGGTGGCATGCGGCGTCAGGGTCACCACCAAGGAGTCCATTGTCGTGCAAGGTAGACATTTCTCAACAAAATTCTGTTGCTTTTTAATGGCAACGAATCAGATTCATCAGTTTGTCATCGATATATAAGCAAAACCATGTTAAGCTTCCTGTCTCCAACTTGGCATTTTCCTTGACTATTTTTCATCATTCTAAATTAGACAGTGAGCATTGCAGGGGAAGGATCTGTCTGTCTATCTATAGTGCTCTAGCCACCATTTCCAAGGTGCTAAGACTCCACTGATTGATGACGATATTGCTAAAATGGTTACATTCTGAACCAAAACAAGGAAGGCATATTTTTCCACATGTGCAAACTTAGGGGAGGAAGGAAGCTCCGTCTCGGTTTTTTATATTGATCTGGTTCCAATGTGGCCCCATGAAATATACGTCTGTAATGGCAAAGCTCCTCCCTGGAAGGACCTTAAGAGACGTCCCTAGGAGCTTTCCTAGCAGTAATTAGGGGGATGTATTATTGCTAATCCCGAACACATTGGGAGCCGAGTTAATTTTGAAAGATAAAATAAAAGTGCTGCCTTGCGGCAAAAGGCCACTTATTGGCACCATTAAATCAAACACAGCCCTGCGCAGGGCCAGAGTATTAATTCCGAAGATGTCTGTACCCCTGCCTCCGCTGACACCCCTTTTAAGGAAGCTACTATGGAACAGGCCAAATGAAGCCTCAATGTGCAAATACCATTTAGTAAGTACAGATAAGCTGGGCTAGATCATGCTCAGAGCACTTAAAAATGATTCAAATGTTAATACATTAGCACTGGAACAGGCTGTACAAGCAACAGGAAAATTGCAGTTGTCAAAGTGTGAATTTAGTCTCAGGGTAAGTTCATCCAAGGAAGTAAAATCTCAACTTAGATTCCTTTTCTACCCCACCCCCCTCCCTTCCCTTTCCACATGCTTCTTTTAGAATAGGGGAGGACGTTGTTACTCAGCAAATGTATTTCACACCAAGAAATGGTTATATTCATCAAGGGAGAGGATGTGAAGTTCTCACCAAAGTAGTTTGAAGTGGTCTTTCACAGGGCCAAACCTCAAAAGATGGGCACTGTGTCCCGGGGTGTGAGTGTGTGTGTGTGTGCTCATGGTTGTGTGAGCATCTCTGCATATCTATGTGCATTTTTTTTAATGAGAAAGGATTCGGAGGGGAAATGGCAAGGAATTTTCTAGCATTTTTCTGTTGTACTTCTCAGAAAGTCCCCCTGCCCGTCTTGTGGCAGGTGAATGGAGTAGGTAGCATCCCCGGCAGACAGCACATTGTCTGTGGGGGAGGGGAGCCCAGCTGTGGGCTCTGCAAGCCTGACCAGGTGAGAGGAGTGGCCCCAAGTCTACCTAGGGGTTAGATAGAGATCTGAGGGCTTGGGAACCGTGGCCAACTCTGCTGATTTGAAACTGAGCTATATTCCAGTTCGAGGTTGACAGGCTGTTTCTATATCAAAGCAACACATGGACTTTCGTTTCAGAATGCATCTGGTCTCTTATACCATTCTATCACAAGCGGCTATTTTCTTTACATTGAAAGTCAAGGCAGTTTATTTTTCTCAAAACGGTGCTGTCAGCTCTTCTGCCTGACTCTTAACATTCACTTGTTCTACACAACGGCAAAGCTGTCTTATCCTTAAAAAGGGGTGGGGTGGGAGAGACCCTCCCTGAGGACACTACACTTGTGATATATTTACATAAATGTTTGCCCCAAAGGGCATGTCTATCAGAGATAAAGACAGGATGCATTTAGAGAAAATTTATTCAGGGGAAAAGAGATGCCAAACTACTCTTCTAGCTGGGTTCCTTGAACCAAAATAAATCTCTTTAAATGATACATCTATATATACTTTTATTGGGCATTGGAAGTTTTCATAATAAAGGGACAATTTTTCATATTCTTATCCCTCCCTACACATCCTAAGTCATTTCAAATATGAAATAATTGTAGTATTCTTAAATGCATATAACTGGTAACATGTATACATGCATATACTATAGACACTATGTGTGAACATACATCTGCAGCGTTAAGGTGAGACCACTACATCATACCACTTATCCTATCATTGTTAGTGCTCAAGTATTGCCCATCTAGTTTCTCAAAAGCTCACTAATTTGTTCTTTTCTGTACTCATCTTAGCAAAAAATTCATTATCACTTCAAAAATTCATTATCATTATCACTTCATTTCCAATGAGACAGAATTTGACTTGTCGATAAATATGTAATATTTCCCTAATTAAATTAGAAGTAATATTATCAAGAAGGTCTCTTTGTTTGGTACAATAATCTTACCTGTGATAGTGTTAAGATTCTCAGATGATTTATAGCATCAAAAAAATCATTCTTAAAGTCACAACCCTTCATATTCATTTCCTAAGACATGTCTTTCCCTCTTTATGAATTGTCCCCTTTATCAATTACAGAGGATCACATTTAGTTTCTTAATGGAAGGAAGCTACGCACCGTCACCAATGCGAATGACAGGCAAACTCTGAAGTATTTAAAGGAAAAGGGGATACCAAACCACTTTCCCAGCTAGGAATTAAAGGAGCCCACATGAAAGCTGGGCCTAGACACACACTCAATAATTTTATGATTACAAATCCTTCAACTATAAATTTTGAGAAAAATATATAATTAAAAATGTAGAAGTCTGTATCATGGGTTTCTATAAAACATCAATTTAGTTATTAAGTGGTTATAAATTAGCCTTTAGTAATGTATTTTTCTAAATGATTTAACCTTTCCAATTATCATTTCATCTGTTTTCTATATTTTAAAAAACCAAAGAAATTCAAGATATGGAAAAGACATGCTGGGTGAGGATCTGAAACTGATTTGGTAGCTTTGGAGTTGACATAATCTTGGCCTGGCGCAGCTCATTTTGGAAAGCTGCCTCAAATTTCCCCTGGTTTTGAACTTTTTTTTTCCTTACCACTTTCATCTAGCAAGAAATCATCCTGGTAACGGAACTTCTCCGGTCCACATGCAATAAAAATGTCATCGTCACCAAAAAAGTCCTGAAGGCACATCACCTACAAGAGAAAAGCATGGCACTCAGCAAGGGGTGGCAGAATAGCAATTACAACAATGCATCCTCCCCCCCAAAGTAGACATCTGCATAAAGCCACCTCCCACCTAATGGAATCAACTGGGCAGCTTCTCCAGAGGAATTTCAAAAGAGGGGTTCAAGCATCTGTTACTAGTAAGAAACATGTTCTGTTTCAGTTCTGCAGGAAGATGGGATAAGGAAAATAGAACCGGTAACTGTCACATTTATTACTTGATATATCAATAGGCTCTGAGGTAAGAGCCCTTTGTTTCCATAACAGAGTGGATGCAGCAACACGTGGAAAAGGAGCTCCCCTGAACTCGTCTAAATGTAATGCCCTTTGATAGCAACAAAAGTTAGCATATGGTTTTAACAACAAATATATTTTTTAGTAATTGATGCCATCATATGCACATGATAATCACTGAAGACAAATATTTCTATCATAATATGAACATAATAATCTCCTTAAGAACCACTCTACCTCTAGCTGAAAGAAAAATGGAATTCTTTATTAAAGGAATAATAAAGAATTAAGTTATTGCTGAGGCTTAGACATAGAGATTACAGTAACTGTACGTGTGCCCACTGCCCAAGCTCTGCTTAACTCTAACACTCCTAGGCCACCCACCTTCTTGTCATGCAAAAGGAAAGTTTTAAAGCTAACTTTTGATTCAACTTATTCTCCAATGAGAACTTTAAGAGAGGTAAATGTCATTTTGCAAGTAAATGTGGTCAAAATGAATAATTTTCAAGCACGGCAAGGCACGTTGCTCTCTGTCTTTGGATAGGCTGTGTACTATTTTGTTCATAACATGTATAACACCAACACGGAACACTGTTGATTTCTATCTATTTTCAATTTCCTCTGACCACTTGGGCAAATCACAAGGTGGCCAATTGAAGGCACCCATTCAGGGCTGTATAAAATAGACTTTCTAATAGCATTTTCCCCTGGATATTTCAGGGCCAGAGACAAACCTTTCTGGAGTGTGAGATTCTTTTGGCCTGTGTTTACTTTTAGCTCCTCTCTTATTCATCTGCCATTTTATTTGTGTGCACCTCTGGGGTTCTGCTTTCTTAACAATCCCTGGTAGCGCTACCCTGGCACATCACGAGTGCTGTAAGACTGAGAGGAATATGTTGGGAAGAAATGGCATTATTTTGAGTCCCCAAATGCCATGATGTGTGGGCTTCAGATCGTTTTTCCAAATAATCTCTCACTTCCAAACAATCACTTGGCTGAAGTTTTTAAAAATGAAATTTCTGTAACAGTTTGATAATCAACATTAAGCATGAATGAGGTAGATCTATGGTTGTCAGTGCTTGTTGTGCCTGTGAAAGCATGAAAACACGGGTGATTTACGAGGGACATTGTAATCACCGAGGAAGATGAACCGAAGGGCTTCAAGAGTGGTGTCTGAAGCTCTGATCCTCTCTGTGGTTTAAAAACAGGCCTTTGAAATCAGAATCCATTCTCCATTTCACTCTCCTTTCCCTCCCCGACCCAAACCTGACCCTGTCCATCTTACCTTCATGGCAGCCTAGCTGCTTCCATCTGAGTTGGTGTCATCCCAACCAACTCTACATGACCACTGTCATTTTACATGGGTAAGTCTTTGCTGAATGTCTACTGTGTGCCAGTTAGCAAATAGCAAAATGAAGAAGATATGATTTCTCCCTCAGCAAAAATGTGAACAATTAACCCAAAAGAGCAGTACTTCCTAAAGTGTGGATAGTCAATAAATTTTGTGCAAAAGAGGATTCTAAGGCCAAATAGATTTGGGACATACTGAGTTTATCCAATGTAAACAGGTTCCTTTGTTTATAAACTTCTCAAAACCCTTAATGTGCTAATGCACACCATGACTCCAAAGAAGAGATAGAAAAATCCAGTATTTCTCAAACTTCTTTGATTCCAGAACTCTTTTCTCACACAGCATTATATGGACTAGTGTTCTGCAGCAGTGGTCCCCAACCTTTTTGGCACCAGGGACTGGTTTCATGGAAGACAATTTTTCCATGGACGGGGGTGGGGGGAGATGGGGGGGGTGCGGAGAATGGCGAGCGATGGGGAGCAGCTGTAAACATAGATGAAGCACATAGATGAAGCTTCACTCGCTCGCCCCTGCTCACCTCCTGCTGTGCAGCCCAGTTCCTGACAGGCCACGGACCAGTACTGGTCCACGGCCCAGGATTTGGAGACCACAGTTCTACCGAGTTCTCTTTGGAACTGTGCTGATAGCTGGTAGGTGAAAAGATCTCTGGGAACACACGAAGAAGAGAACAGTTACCCACACTCCTCCTAGGCAGCCATGTTTCTCTAGCTGATAAATATTTAGTTGCTAATTTATTTACTCACTCAAACATTTATGATGGACCTACCCTGTGCCAGGCTCTGTGCCAAATATTATGATGACAAATCTCTGATAGATGAAAAATATTGTTTTCTAAAGGAAATCATCTTTTCTTTCTGCATATTCCCCCTATTCTTGTTTGAGAACATCAGATTGCTAACCAGATCCGGTTCCTCTGTGTGTGCATGTTTTATGCTAGTGCTACCTGGAAGATAACTATCATCAAAACTCTAACATGTTGTAAGCAGGTTGCCAGCCAACTCTCTTCCACCATTTTCCTGATGACCATTCTCCAAGCTTGAGACTTAAAGAACAGAGCAGACAACTATCCATCTTGGATAGTTTAGGTATAATTCTGTTGGCAAGAGGGAAATGAAACATGATGAACTTCTGCTGTTCTTTCCAACCCCGGGATTCCAAGAATATGAAAGGAACACAGTGATTGTTAAGGAAAAGTAACTGTCATCACCCAGCACAAAGAGACAGGGGAAAGTCATTTCAGTGCCAAGCAACATGCATTCATTTCTCTCTCAATGCTCAGTGACTGAAATCAAAGAATTTGTTGAACTATCAGAAACTTTGATATTTTCTGTGTTTTCTGCTCTGCATCATTTCATCACTTTCTTGCTCACAACTTCCCACTGGAGAAGGTAGGTAAGCTCAGTAGATCAAGTTCACATTTGCTCCTTGTTAGAAGCCTTGGTAAAAGAGTCGACAGCAAAGGAGGCTTGAACACAAGGTTACAATAAAGACGGATTTGGGATAATCTGCGCACTTCAATTATCCATGCTCTCACGCTCTGCCACTGACCTAGAGGTACCTGTAGAGCATTCCATCTAACAAAAAATAGTAAGAGGGGAAGATTTATAACCCTCTTCTCTAGACAAATATGCTTTGAGAATTTTCCTTGAAGTGTTACTGTACATTCTGATATCAAGAGATTATAAAGGGTAGGAGAAATGGAAAAGCTGTTTTGCATAATAATCTGATTTTATATATCTATACAGTGTGAGTCCTTTTTAAATCTGATGTTCTCAAAATTCAGCGTAGTTACCAGCTTTAAAAAAAAAACTTCCATTTATGGATTAAAAAACATGCTTCATGCTACGAGGGGATGGTGACAATTGACCTGTTCCTTCATCATGAAATCTCTGCTCAGCAGGTGTCAGATGTTGGAAGCGTTCATCGAGATTAGATACAGGCCAGACGCAAAGGCAGGGTATCAAGTCTGAGAAATGAGAGATGTCCAATCTGTGGAGAAGCACCTTTCTGAGCTTTCCTGTTTCACCTTCATGCTCCTGGACCTTCCAAGAGAGTTGGTATTGCCAGGGCCTGCTCTTCTCCATGGCTTCACGGTGGACGTGGACTCTGCCCCTGTGATATCTCTCAAACCCAGGCCCCTGGGCCTCCCCACCACCATGTCAGTCCAGAGCTCATCCTCCTACCCGTATGACCTTGGCATTTCCCTCTTGTGGATTTTCTCGGCCCTACCTCCTTTATCTCTAATCTATCCTGTTTAATTCTGTTAGTCTACTCTTCCTTAGCAAATATTCAAAATCTCTTTCCATGGCTGTCTTATCACTCTCAAGTTAAAGTTCATCTTTCTGAGCCTGGCATTGCAGATGCCTCAAAATCTGGCTCCAACCTACCTTTCAAGTTTCTGGGTGTTTTAGTTGTGACATAGTGTCTGATACTTAATAAGCATTTTTTGGATGGATGGATGGATGGATGGATGGACTATGCTGTAATCTGAAATATGTCCCAATTTATCTGCTTTACCTATTTTCTAAAAAGGGCTTGTTCTTTCCTACTTATGTTTTGTATTGATTTTTTTTTTTTTCTTATTTGGTATCCCTTCCTAACTACTCTTTGCCTATTCAAATCTCTCCTGTAGTCCAAAGCTCAGGTGCAGATTCAAGCCTTACTTTCTCTAACCATTCCAATCCAAAGTAACTCCTCCCTGCTCTGAACCTCTATCTACCATTCAATAAATGTTTACTGATCATCTATTATTTGCAAGCCACTATGCTAGGTCTCAAGAAAGTGAATGCCTTTACCCTTCACCTGTTCTTTTCCAGTATGTATGTCTACAGATGTATGATCCAAAGAATACCTAACATTCTGTTCTGAATCAGTAATTCAGCAGAGAGTAACCTACTTTACCTTCCAGTGGTTTTATCAAAGCCCAAAGTCAGGTGGTATGACTCCAGCCCCTGCTCTGCCACCATTACTGAGTTGGGCAAGTCAGGAAACCCCAGTCAGCTATCTTGAAATGAGTCCTGTTTCTAAAGACCCTAAACTCAGTCATGGCAGAGGCAGTGTCTCTCACTGGGTGCCATTCTTTGGCACCATAGGAATGTCTGCTCTGGCACTATTCCCCAAAAGTACAGCATTGTCATCGGAGCCCAGGTTCTGAGTTAAATCAGATGTTAATCTCTTTGTGCCTAAGTGTATCCTATCAGTTGTTTCAACGATTAGATGAGTTAAGATCATGAATCTGAAGAGAATATGTCCTTAACAAATTTTAGCTATTAATATTTTTATTAGCCCAAGTGTATTTGTACTTCCAAATAAGTGTAAGTCAAATGTATACCTAATAGAAATGAAAAAAGGAGTTTTACAAAAGCAAACACAGGCAGGGTGCGGTGGCTCATGCCTGTAATCCTAGCACTCCGGGAGGCCGAGGCAGGAAGATCACTTGAGGTCAGGAGTTCAAGACCAGACTGAGCAAGAGCGAGACCCCGTCCCCACTAAAAATATAAAAATTAGCCGGGTGTGCTGGCACGTGCCTGTAGTCCCAACCACTTGGGAGGCTGAGGCAGGAAGATCCCTTGAGCCCAGTAGTTGGAGACTGCAGTGAGCTATGATCACACTGCACTATAGCCCGGGCGACAAAGCAAGACTCTCTCAAAAAATATGTAGGCACTATACCAACATGCTTCTTTCCTAAGTGGATTTGAAAACAATGTAGCAAATGGGTGCCCCTTCTTGCTTTGGGAATAAGGATTCTACCAGTATCATTATTTTGATGAAAAACATACTTTGACTTAGCATTAGTGCATTTGGGCAAAGCTAGTAGAAGTTGCTAACACAAAGGTGGGACATGGTCTATGCCTCTGATTTCCATTAGGCTTCCACAGAATGATGCTGTAAAAAGCCATTTGCTAGTATGTTTACCTGAGATTACAAGTATAGTTCTATGAACCATTGTCTTAACTCAGGGATCTGTCACCAATGTTTAGTTTTGTGGGAACCAGAGATGTGTATTCCTCTGAGAAAAATGTCCTCTACTGAAATGTCCTCCACTGGAAAAGAAATCATATGCAGAACATATGCAATTCAGAAAGGAGGTAATCTGTTTATGGCACACAATCCTTAATATTCTATAATTAATTTTCAGTTCTTACCTAGTGCTTTGATTATTATATGGAAATCTAATTCCAAAGAAAAACATTCCATTTACTGCATCAGAGTTTATCTAGAATGGTGCTTAGCATAATGCCATACCCACGGTATCTCAAACAACACGGGTGATTATAATCGTCAGATGTATTGGGAAAAGCCCTTGGACAAGGATTGGGATACCTGGGTTCTCAGACCAGATTTCCCATAATTGTTGTATGAACTTGGATGAATTATTGAAATTGTCTTGCTTATCAGTTTCTGTATTAGTTCTAATATGTCTTACCACTGTAATTATGTGATAAAGTATAGACAAAAATTCTCTTTTGGAGGTGTGATGTAACAAGAACAGTTCTATATACATTACTACATCTCATCTTCAATATACATTATTACACTTAATCCTTTTCACTGTGAAGGAGACAGACTCTATTTGACAATAGTTAAGTGGTATCAGGATCCCCATTTTAGAGATAAAAAATGACTTAGCCAGATTAAACAGAAGATCGATAGGAATTTGAAACCAGGTCAGTTAGAATTCAAATGCAGACTCTTACTACCAAGCTGTAGGAAAACAAGTCTATTCAAACGCATAGAAACATATCACACACAAACATATGTTTGTGTGTGATAAATTTCAGTTGACAAAACCATATGATCAATAGTTATCACATATATTGTACATTAGTATACAATAAAAAGTGTCCAATAAAAACACTTTTTTTTGAAAAATGGAAGTTTGAATTGTTTCTTTAGCTCAAGGAAAACATATTCCTTTTGCTGACTCTCTTTATGTGAAATCTGAATTCATACCTTTTCCATTAACTTGTCATTACATTGCATACTCGTCCCAGGAGACTAGGCTGCTTACAGGGGAAACAAAACACTACAGACAAATACGGACTTCCTCTCTTCTGAGCTTCCGGCCTGAGTTGCTCTGCAAGGGCAGAGCTTCAAACAAAGGCAATAAAAGCATCTGCTATTTACACATTTCCAAAGCAGAACTGTGGAATCCATTCCCCCTCACTGGAACGAGAGCTCCATGGTGATGCTGGCTTCAGGGAGCTGGGCCAGTTTTTCAGCAGGGCCCAGGTGAAGATATTTTCTTTACAAGAGCGCCCTCTACAAACGTAACAGGGGATATCTCTGCAGCCCTGTCCACATTTGAAGCCACAGAAGTCACTGTGTCTCTCCTTGTGTTATAGACACTAACATATTTTACTGTCACCCATTTAATATATTTTAAGTGAGATTATAAACTATTAAACAAATAAAATCCAAGAAATTCATTCCATTTACTGGAATCACCGAAAAGGACATATCCTATCTGTTTTAATTTTCTTTTTCATTAAATACTTACTTATAATTTTTCACTCTTCTTGATACCAGTTAAAGATGGTAGGCTTACACGTTCTGTTTTTCACATTTTAATGAGATACTCTTTACCAAAAAGGAATGGTTATACCTTTTTTATTAAAAAAAATATAGTCACCAAGGTATCCAAGGTGCCAAGTTAACAACCTTCCTTTTTCTGTACGATTCGTAATGTGACCATTATAATTAGCTCTCAGTTAAAACTTGGCATGTACGGGCTTCCTCATCCTGCCAAAACTGAGTTGAGAGGAGGCTTCTTCTTCCAATTTCATTCCATACTTGGCTTCTTTTCTCCACTGTTAGCACTGAGCATTTTTATGCCACATGATATTATAAGTCAACCACTATGAATTCTTCTGTTCTATAATCATGTAATTTTGTATGACTCTGGTTCTGAAACATGTCTACAATTAGTTTTATAGCCAAATACTAGAAATGTGTTATGTTACTGTCATAAAAATACATTCTCCATCATTCCTTTACATTTTCATTTTTGCTTTTTCATTTCTTTGATGATAAACTTATACAGGTGATAATTTATTTTACAATAGTTTCTCCAGCTAGAAATTTCTATTAAAAATCCTTTAGAGAAACTCTGGTTCTTGTCCAAAGAATAATAGATACAGGAATAAAAAAATAACTTATTTAAGTAATAAGAAAAAACAGAGAGAGGAAAGTAAAGATCTTCAAACTACTTTTTACTAGTTTTAAAACATGAAGCTCCAAGATGCTTTTTTTGTAAAAGTGGATAATCTTGTTGAAATTCAGAATAGGCTAGGAGATAACATTGGAATAACAGGCTGATGCTTAAAGAATTAGAAAAAAGAAAACTTTCTTCTTTGAAATGCTAGCAAATCATTTGCTAAGTCAATCAGTAAAAAAATCACTATGGAGTTGACAGTGCACTCAACTGAACACTCCTTGGGTGTGTTCTCAGCTGCTCCAGTTTACATGGACATCAGCTATGATGTTGAACATACTCTCTGACAGAGGAACGCACCCGTTATGCATAACAGATCACCATCTTTCACGGACTCAGACACACCTAAGCAGACTGCAACCTATTCTAAATGATTGATATTTCATTACTTATCCTATTTTTTAATACTAACATTTCTCCCTCTTTTTAAAAAAATGTGTGTCTTAGTCCATTCTGGCCACTATAACAAAATATCATAGACTAAGTGGCCTATAAACAGCAGGTATTTATTGCTCACAGTTCCGGAGGCTGGAAGTCCAAGATCAAGACACCAGCAGATTCAGGGTCTAGTGAGGACCTGCTTTATTTCTGCAGCCTCCCATGGTAGAAGGGACAAGGGACCTCCCTGGGGCTTGATCCCATTTATGAGAGCTATACCCTCATGACCTAATCACCTCCCAAAGGCCCTACCTCCTAATACCACCACCGTGGAGGTTAGGATTTCAACACAGGAATCTTTGGGGGCGGAGAACAAGTGTTAAGATCATAGCAATGTGTAAAATGACCCTCTAGTAACAAATACTGACCAGGTGCCTTGGCTCTACCACCTAATAGACATGTGACCTTGGACAACTATTTAACATCTCCAAGCTTCTGTTTCCTTATATGTAAAATGGAGCTACCAATGCTTACCTCGCAGGATTTCCATGAGGATTTGACGAGATAATGTACGTAAAGTGCTCAGTACCATGGCTGGCTCACAGAGAGCACAAGGGATGAGGAACTACTACTATAATACTAGTGCTGGTATTAAGAAGGCACACTTGGTAGGTCTTTGTGTTGGACACCATTCTGAGGGATTTGGGGATATCATCTAAGAATAGAATACTAAAAACTCTTGGACTATCTGGGAAAGAGAGGCATGTAGAACAGAGATTACTTGAAAAGTTTCCAATCCTGGTCTCTTGCTAAATTAATACTACATCAGTCCTATTACTGTGTTTGGTTTCTCCTCCATCCTTTACTGTTGTCTAGCACATTTTTAGGATAGCTTACTCTGCTTGTCCCTCTGTCACTTAAGGAACTAAAGCATAATTCAAGAAAATGAACTGTTACACAGTAATCTCTTTGGAGAGGGTACAAATAATCTCTGATCTAAACTCATAAGCAAACCTAAATAAATTACCTTAAAATGAGTGTTCAAGATTAAGGGTGACCAAGCCCACGAATTGGCTTATCCGAGCAGTCTAATTGAGCTCATTATTTTCAGGGCTGGGAAAAGAATTAAACTTATACGCTATTGCTGAGAGAAACTCCCAAAAGATCCACACAAGTAGGTAGCTGAGATTGTGCCATGGTTTTTAATTAGTTAGAAACATCTTACTATGACAATTGGAAAAAGAAGAAATAAAACTATTAAGAGAAACATGAAGCCACTGAATACAGAGCCTTTTGGAGTAGAAGAAGAAGGAAACCTTTAAGGGGTAAAATGCATCCCTGAGAACTAATAGTTGGTCATCTGTTTAACGTTTTGAGAGTGACACTTGGCATAATGCTACTTTCAAATGACTCTTGAAAAATGCTTCAGGCTCTTATCACCAATGCCAAGAGGTGCTCTGGCTGTTGGTAGTAGGAGTCACAAAGGCAGGACCAACCAGGCCTAGGCAGGAAATAGAGACTAGCAAAGGCTGGACCAAAAAACCCCCATCAGTGGTGACTGTGGCAAACTGGATAATAAACGCCCATCTAAAGCGAGCAGCTGGACCAGGCACAGTGTCCCTGTATTATCCTATTTAAAAATTTTTAACAATAAGAATTGTTGTTAAATTTAGCATCCCCAATTTAAAAAAAAAAAATCTGCAGTGCTATATAAACCCATACAAAATGCTCCTCTGGCCTGGATTCAGTTCTTGCAACTTATGATCTACAAACATATGAAGTTTCAAAAATAACTATACCTTCAAAAAAATATTCAAAAGTTTATTCTTTTATAAGTTTACTCTATGTTCTTGTGTTAGGGTGGTCACCATTTGTACAAGCCAGGATGAAGGACAAAGAAGTGATACTCTGAGATGCTCGTACTAAATGATCATAAGCTTAGAAAACACCATTAATGAGAGAAGTTTAGGGAAAAATAAACTTAGAGCAAAGGAAAGAAATCACTAATAAGCCAGTGTAAGGTGCTCTGCAGGGGTCTTGATATGCAAGTAACGTTACAAAAGTCAAGCTTCAAACTCAACCCACCAAATTTGTGTGAGGCAACATCTTCAGAGTTTATCTAAATCAGGCATTGAAAATGTATTTAAAGCAACTAGTTGCTTTCTTATAATTTTGTTGACTTTTACTCAACATCCACACAACCAGTGAATCCTGGTGCTCTGAGTTTGCCTGCTGATGTTTTAGAAGGAGCCCATGACCAGCGCCAAGGCCTGTGATGTGCCAACCCCTAAGAGAGAGACTTGACACACAACATTACATTGATTTCTCACAAGAAACCTTTGGTAAAACTAGATTTTTAAAAAGTTTTGCAAGAAAATAATAATCCAAAGTATTGGCATATATCTGAGAGATAAAAACCCAAAGACAAATCACTTTGCCTTGTATGTTCTTGTGCACTGGCTTGTTGCCTCAAATTGCATAAAATAATATTCCCAAAGCCATGGAAGTATGCTCCTGCCAGGAATATTTGTAGAGGTTGCTTGACATTAAAGTGTGGAGTTGGTTGCTTTAAATATTTCTATTTCTATTTGAATCTACTTCTCTGCATATATAGCCTGACATTAAAAGGGATTTTTTTATACAGTTCAAATTAGTTGTCACAAGTAAATGATGCTATTCAAACAATGACAATCCCATAAAGCTGGTATTTCTAAAATGATTGTTAGTGCCACCATCACCAGTACTATGACCGTAATAACTACCACTATCATCACCACCATCACCATCACTACCACCACTACCACCGCCACCACCACCATCACCACAATAACTAACACCACCATCACCACCACCACCATCATCACCATCACCACCACCACCACCAACACCACTGCTACCATCACTACCACCACCACCATACCACAGTGGGAGCCCTCTTAAAACTTTAGAGCATTTTTTTTTAAATGAGCTGAGGGCAGAGCATTTTGTCTCTTATGTGTTCTGTGTAGCATATTAGTCGGTGTTCTGCTCACTGGGTGTTTAATCACTTCTAATTGATAATAATCATCCCAGTAGTATTCAGTACAAATGCAACCTAAAATTATATTCTAAAATTATTTTAGGAATAAAATTACTTTGTTTCACCCATACTCAAATGCAGCTAATAACGACATTTACATGGCTTTGAAAATATTATTAAAGGAAATACTTGTTCTTCCAAAAATATAATTGAGAGCAAGTCAGCTTTTAAAATTGTAAAAGGAAACATTCTCTGGAATTGTTTGAATGATAATACTGTTTTTTTGTATAATCATATTAAGAGATATCTAAACACAGCTGACAAAAGGTTGAGAGAGAGATGGCAATAGTAAGATAAAAAAATTTATAGTTCAAAATGAAGGCTTGGTTTCAAGACCTTATGTTTTTATAAATAAATGTTGATATGGGTACACAACTATGAATATAGACTTGGAGATATTCTCTACTCAATGGCCTTTTAAAAAATTATATATAGTCACTAAAACACCCTAGGCCAACATTTCTTCTTTGTCCTCACCATATATATGCACATTAGAGCATCTATAATTCTTTTTTTATCTAAACATGGAGTTGAGTGAATAACATGGGGCTGGTTGCCATCTCCCCACAGTGCATGGGCTACATCTGGTATAAAGCACCATGACTTCAAATGCCTATGGAGGCCTGGCAGGTGGCATACACAGGGAAGAGGCCAGCAAAACAACACACATTGCAAACAGGGCGATCAATGGCCATTAACACAGGCAGACAGGAGGAAACTGATGGGGACTTCAGTGAACTGGAACACCCCTTGCCCATCTAAATGGGGCAGTTCAACTCTTGTCATGCAGGAAAGTAAGCCAGATTGATTAATTCTCTAAGAGAAAGTAAAATCTGATTTTTATTCGAAAGCCCACTAACCTTTAAAAAGTTGGTGATAAATTTATGTTGTATAAAAAACGTTGTGCACTCCAAATAAAACACACCTATGTCCTGGATTCAACCTATTGGCAGGCATTTTCCAATCTCTAGGGGAGAATTCCACTCAGTGGCCAATAGCCATGGTTAATATGTGTAGGGCCAGTACCCATGGCTGTTCCAAAAATCTCAAGGGAGACTACCAGGCTTCCTGACAGACTCCAGTACCTGTAATTGCCAAAGGAAGGGTAGGGCACAGTCAAGACCCACCAATTCTAGAAATTAGAGCTCCTGAAAAAAATCAATACAGTGAGTCTCATGTATGTGCATATGCATATGTGTTTGTGTGCACATGTGCACGGGAGCACCCACACATGCTTATACATGTGTCCTGGGAAAGGGGTGGATTTGTCAACTGAGATCATTTCCTCTTTTCCCCTATGCCTGGTCACATGCCTCTCCTTTCCCCCTTCCTGGGAGAGAAGAGGAGAGAAACAGTGTGGAGAATTGATAACAAGAAATTTCAGAGCAAATGTTACCAGCTTAGTACTGACGGAACAAAACTAAACCCCTCCAAGAAAGCCCAGAAGTGCATTCCACTTCCCTCTCCCATTCTCTGGCTACAAGGGCTAATCATGGTTTCAAAAGCTACCAAATTGACCTTAAAAGTAAAAGGTCTCTCTTTAAAAATAAAAATAAATCATATGCAGTAATTTTCCTTTTGGCCACATCTTCTCTGCCCAAATGTGAACAAACCACCAAGGCCATTAAAAACCATTATAAATGTTAGCTCTAGTTGGAAGGTCTCAGAGTAAATAAAACTCAGCCATCTGGGGAAATAGATTTGGGGCCTAAGACATCAAAGTGAGAGGATAAATATCAGACCTTTTCACAAATAATTTCTCATGGTTGATTTTTATTTATTTGGTTTCTCACAAGTCAGCAGTGAGTTGCTGACAAGATTCTTCTATCCTTCCACAAACTTGTCTTACATGACTGATGGCCTTCTCACATGATGTCATGACTGGCTCTGAATGTGCCTAATGGTCCAGTTCATTCAATAGGGCACATCTACCTAGCACAGGGAGATGCTCTTGATGTTTGCATGAGAACATGCTCATGTTTATATATTTTAATATTCTAATTCATGTTGAACAATGCACCAATATAGAATAGCATATAATAGTGGCTTTTAACATACTAAAGTCAGAGAAACTCAGGTTTAAAACTTAATTCCATTAATGAGTGACTTGGGCCACCTACTGAACATCTGGAAACCCCCATCTGTTCATGGAGAGAATGAGGAAAATATTGCATCTGCCTCCAGGATGGTAGAAAGAATTCGATAAGCTAATGCACGGACATGTGTCAGGCACAATGCAAATGTTCAGGAAAGGGCAAATAATAGTGTATAGTCCTGAAGTTAATGTGGCGAAACACAAACTTCCAAGATTCCTCTCAAAAGAGTCAATGATCACGGAATAGAAGACAAAATAGATCAGCAGTTTCCAGTTTGTCCTTCCCTTATATCGTTTTTACACTGAAAATTATTCTAACAGCGGTCAGACTTCAGACAACTGTGAGGCATTAAAACTACAATCAACACTGATCAAAGCACTTGAAAATAACATTTTCTTTCCCTCTGTATATTATCCATTTTTCTTTTATATGTGAAGCAGTAACTAAATTGATAGAAGCTATCTCCTTGCAGCCCCTGAAAATCATATTCTTTAAATGTACCTGACAAGTAGAAGATTGAATATTCCCTCCATGCTGAAACATTTGTCCACGCCAATCATAACTTCCTTGATGCTAAAGGAAATGAAATCTAAGCATGAACTGCCAAATGAATAGCAATTTAAAGCTTTAAAACCATTTTAAAAAGGCATAACCATTCAACGTAAATCTCAAAACTGCAGTTCTCTCCTTGTTTGTCACATAGACAAATTTCAACGGGTTATTCACAAGTTTTAAGTCTGACTCTTTTTTTTTATTTTAATTTTTTAGTTTAAACAAGAGGCATTTATTTTTTCACAGATCTGGAGGCTGGAATTCCAAGACCAAGGTGGTGTCAGGTTAGTTTCCGGTGAGGCTTCTCTTCCTGGCTTGCAGTAAGTCTAACTCTTAAATTAAGTCTCATCAGATATAAACAAGGTTAAAATCACCATGCACAATAGCTACGGTTATAAATGCATTTCAATAAAATCATCATAATAATACACTTTCTAAAGTAAGTAAGCCATAAACTTCTTTCTACATTATTGGTAGTGTTATACTGCCCTTTAGTGTCCAAACACATGAACTGTTAACAAAATTTTTTCAGCTCAGGAAATGTCTTTATATGAAACCTTAGAGTGAACAAAATAGCAATCTTATTTTTTGCAATATCTCAGTGAAAGGTGTTGCTATGGGTTGAATCCATATGTTGAAGCCTTAATTCCCAGCACCTCAGAATAGGATCTTATTTGGAAATAGGGTCACTGCAGATGTAATTAGTCTAGATAAGGTCATACTGGAGTTGTGTGGGTCCCTAATCCAATATGACAGTGGCCTTATAAGAAGAGAAAAAAATTGGGGTTTTTGTTTTCTTTTGTTTTTTTTTTTTTTTTTTTGAGACAGGGTCTCACTCTGTCACCTGGGCTAGAGTGCAGTGGCATCATCATAGCTCACTGCAACCTCCAACTCCTGGGCTCAAGCGATCCTCCTGCCTTAGCCTCCTGAGTAGCTGGGACTACAGACATGTACCTTCATGCCCAGCTAACTTTTCTATTTTTTGTAGACATGGGGTCTCGCTCTTGCTCCGTCTGGTCTCAAACTCCTGGCCTCAAGTGATCCTCTCGCCTCAGCCTTCGAAAGTGCTAGGATTATAGGCGTTAGCCACCACACCCAGCCAAGAAAAGGAAATTTGGACACTGACATGCACACAGGAAGAACACCATGTGAACATAAAGTCAGAGATCAGAGTAAGGCTTCTATAAGGCAAGGAATACCAAATATTGCCAGCAAACACTAGAAGCTAGGGGTGAGGCATGGAACAGATTTTCCCTCATAGCCTTCAGAAGGAACCAACTCTGCTGACACCTTGATCTTGGACTTCTAGCCTGCAGAAATATGGGACAATAAATTTTTGTGTTTAAGCCACCAAGATCATGGTGCTTTGTTACAGAAGTTTTAGCAAATGAGTACAGCTGTGTATTTTTCATGCATAGAAAAATATAGAAAAACAAAAATTTTCCTACAAAACACATTTATTTCACTTGGACTAAAAGGATAGGAAGGACAGAAGGAAAGAAGGAAGGACTAAAACCTAACAGATTATTGTTAAACTGAAACCTGGAGATTTTTTAGTAACATCAACTGTTAATGGCTGCATTTTTCCATTGACCTTAATTAAGTTCTAAATGGTTTTAAAGACAAACTCTAAAGCATGGGGCATTCTGTTAAAATATTATATATGTTCTGCCAAGCTGGAAAAAAGCAAACATATGGCTTTATTCATTTTACATTTATGCCAGTTATTATTTCTGCCACAGTGACCAGTTCTTGATTGTATGGGAGTTGTTTGTGCAGAGCCTGGATTATCTGAATTCTCTTTGTCTTTTCTGCTTTGTTCACCATTAGTTGTTTTACATTATATGTACAGAACAGTAAATTAAGAACAGGAAAGCCTTTATGGGACACCTCCCTGACTTCTAAGATATAAACAAGGAGTCATGACAATGCCCCAAGAACAATGGACAGGACCCTGTTCTGCAGCAAAGCAGTAGAACTGGATTCTCCTAACCTTGACTCTGCACTGTCTAACTGACTCTGCACTGTCAGTGCCATCCTAACGTCTCTCTTTGAGTGCCAGTTTTGTCTTCTCTAAAATGAGGGATTATACCAAGTGAGCAATTCCTCTTCTAGCTCTTTTGTTTCACGATTTACAAAGGACACATGGCAAGGGCAAACTGAGGAGGCAAGTATTTATAGTAAGCCTACCATGACCAAGGCACTGAAGACAAAATGCATCCTTATCACCATGTTGAGGAGCTTCCACAGTTAGTACAGTGGGGAACAATGGAAGTATTTTAATCCTAACAATTTATTAGACGCTCTTACTGAATGTTTTGGTAGGGTAGGAGACCCAATAGGAAGCTTTGTTCAGCCATGTTTTGTGAATGTAGAGACTGGAGTTGTCAAGAATTGATTTATTCTGAGAGGTTAAAGGTTATTACTAAATTTCTGGCATTGTTCTAGTCAATGATAACTTAAAACTTCAATGTTCTAGGTGTTTCTAGAACCATGAAATAGTAAAATTATTATCACAGTATTATAACAATTTGGAAAAAACAATTCTTTCAGATAGAAAAATAATTCTAGAACCAGGATACAGTAGTTAAATTATTACTTCTCTATTATAAAGTTAAACTTGGGGAAGACCATCTTTTTTAGATTAAAAAATACTTTAAAAAATGCACTAAAATCCTACTGTATTAAATTATAAGAAGATAATTGGGAATAATCAAGAATTATTTTGGCTTATCCTCTCTGCAGAACTTTTGGAAATGAATTAAATTTAGAAGACAAGGGGGTGTATAAAATTGTAGAATTAAAAGCATTCAAAATGAATATGCTGTGAAGTGCCAGGTTTTAAGAATTTATAATAAAGGGTTGTGAGGGGGGAAAAAAGGAAACAATTTTAACCAACAATGAAATCATAAGAATTCCAGGAGCAAATATTTTGCAAAAGAGAAAATGAACATGCAAATTGCGTGAATGCGTGATTTAAGAATTCACAGGCAGTGCTGGAGTTTTAAAACCTCCGTCTTCCTCTTCTACTTGGCAGGCTCACTTTGCTACCTAAAATTCTGTCTTCGTGAAGCCATTAAATCAGCTAATCAAATTACACCGAGGCAAGTGGCTGGAAATATTTATTTTCATCTCATAAATTCAAATCTTTGTAAACGACTTGCTCGAACATATTTTTTATTTTGCTTGCATCCAAGTTTTCCTACACATACAAAAAATTTGAGCATCAAAAAGAAACATTCTTGGAAGCGATGACTTCCAAGGGTTTAGTAAACTGAGATCCATGTGCCAAATTTGCTTTTGTATGGTCCTTGAGCTAAGAATGGCTTTTACATTTTAAAATGGTTGGGAAAAAAATCAAAAGAAGAATCACATTTTGTGTCAGGTGAAAAGGGTAGGAAATTCAAACGGGTGCCCACGCTCATTTGCTTACATATGTCTATGGCAGCTTTCAAGATACAAAGGCAGAGTTGAATAGATGCAACACAGATCATATGGTTCACAAAGCCTGAAATATTTTCTATCTGACCCATCTCAGAAAAAGTTTGATGACCACTAACTTAAGTCATAATTTAAGTTGCTTTGACATGAAATCAGCAAGTTCCTTTACATCATACCCTAGAAGACACTGTTCTGAGATGACCATGCAGTTCTTTATTCCTCCTCCTCCTAACAGTCGGCTGCCTAGAGGGTAGGTAGTTCATACATGTGTCATTCACGATGCTAAAATTTGTTAAATGATATAAATATTTATTTATTTATATTTTGGAATATTAAAGGGATACAGATGTTTTTGTTACATGGATACCTTGTATCTTGCTTAAGTCGAGACTTTTAAGTGCACATAGCCATCTTTCAGCAGTAAAAGAATATTCTGGTATATGCCAACAAATCGCTATTTTGTTCCCATCAATGAGCCAGGCCAGGTGTGTGCTGACCATGCACCCATATTCACATGACCAGTCCATCCCAAGGACCAGCTCCACTGATTCTGTGACTCAAATTTAACTGAATTAACACGAGCATCTGGAGATTCCATACTGTGCACACATGGCCCTGATTCCATCTGATACTGCCATGCTCCTTTTTAGCCAAATTTTACTTGCCTGGTTGTTAAGTGATGTTTCCACGTTTAAAAATATTTACTTTTTTTGGGATCTCAGTATACCAGTTTCTGTGCAAAGCACAGAAAGAGAAATTCCTGTTCAGGGAAACCTTGAAATGTCCTCCCATGAAGGGAGGACTTTCATTAGAAAGTGGCTAAAGAAAAGTTGAGAAACCACACTGTTTCCTCCACTATTCCAGGAGGATGGACTGGAAGCCACTGAGAGTCAACCCACTCTTAATCTCCCCATTTCCAAGTCCCCTTCCGCTCCCAGGGGGTGGGTAGAGCACCTGCTTTCTTCTCTCTCCCCCTCTCTCATTTTAAACTGTTTTCTTTTGTGTTGTGCCCAACCTCAGAAATACTGTTCAGAGCCATATAGAAATAAAAATGACAAAAAGAGTTAAAATCGAGAACAGTGAGAAACAGTAAGGGATCTGAACTTCTCATCCCAAAGGGATGAGGGCCACAGGGAGAGTTCATAGAGGTTAGAAACAGTATTACAGGAGCTAAGGAACAGTTCAGAAATAGAGAGCTCAAAGGGAGGGGACAATATAAAAAAACAAACACAAGAAACGTAAGACATTTGCACACCCACATCCATAGCAGTGCTATTCACAATAGCCAAAAGGTGGAAACAATCCAAATGTCTGTCAATGGATGAATAAATAAACAAAATGTAGTATAATCACACAACAGATTATTAGTCAGCCTTAAAAAGGAAGGAAATTCTGACACATGCTGCAACGTGGATGAACCTTGAGGACATTATGCTAAGTGAAATAAGCCAGTCACTAAAGGTCAAATATTGTGTGATTTCACATATGTGAGTTACCTAGAGTGATCACACTCATAAAGACAGAAGTGGAATGGTGGTTTCCAGGGGCTGGACAAGGTGGGAACAGAGAGTTAGTGTTTAATGGGTATAAAATTTCAGTTGGAGAAGATAAAAAAGTTCTGGAGATGGATGGTGGTGATGGTTGCACAACATTGTGAATGTGCTTAATGCGACAGAACTCAGTGGAGGAGGAACAACAGTGGCAACCAGTGAGGGGCTTGGGGCCCTGAGCCCCGTGCAGAGAACGCCTCCAATTCCTACTTCCCCCAGCAGAATGTCCCTTTGCTTTTCTTGAACCTCACATGAAGCTGCTCCCATTTGCAATGATTACTGTCTACAGTATTTGACAGAAAGTTAAATTAGCATTAACAGCTTGCACATTGAATATAAAACAATAGCATTATATCATGGCCCACATGACTGTTGATCTATTGGAACTTCTCTGAAATTCAATTACCAGCGGGCAGCTGAAATTTTTCTCTCACAAAGAGAGAAGTTCAGGTATTGCTACACTGAGTTTCTGATCTACAACTAATTCCTTCAGTAGATTATATATTCTTAGCCTTACCTTCTAAGAAAAAACAAAAACGAAAGAGCAAAACAAGAAGAAAAAACCCGGCTTACCCAGATCAAGCACAGAGGACACCTCTACAAACAACTGCCTTTGAGTGCACACTGGAGAAAAAGAATTTTTCTCAGGATCGTAAAGACCCTCTCAACCCATGGCTTTTTCCCACCTACTTCTTAATCAAATCAACCAGCCAACCAACAAGAAAACAAAACATTTCTCCACAGTTCAAAACAAAGCAAAACCTCTCTTGTAAATTTCCCTGGTTTTGGCGTAAAATGCTACAAGTTAGAAGAAGGTGAAAATCAGGGAAATTACCACCCTATGTAACAGGGGTGCAGTTTTCACTTCTCAGGGAATTTTCCTTCTCCTGTGATTATAATAAGCATAGTTTTAGAACTAACAGTCAGGACACACAGTGTGAGTGTCTGAAGTCCTGATCCCATTGACATGCAGTGGGTTGAATGGTGGCCCCCCAAAAAGACATGTCCAAGACCTAACCCCTGCTACCTGTGGATGAGACCTTATTTGGAAAAAGTTAAGGCTCTCAAGATGAGATCATCCTGGATTAAGCCAGCTGGCCCTAAACCCAGTGACAAGTGGCCTTACAAGAGACAGAAGAGAAGACAGAGAGGAAAAAGTGCTGTGAAGATGGAGGCAGATATTGGAGTGATGTGGCCACAAGCCAAGGAAAGCCTGGAGCCACCAGAAGCTGGAAGAGACAAGGAAGCATTTGCCTCCAGGGTTTTTGGAGGAAGTGCACTCACACTGAAACCTTTATCATGGACTTCTGGCCTCCAGAACTGTGAAAGAATACATTTCTGTTGTTTTAAGCCAAGTATATGATAATTTGTTAAGGCAGCCCAGGAAGACACTCAGTTCAGTTAAAAAGAAAAGTGAGTTAAACCCAGATGTTCAGCATCATGTAGCTCAAACAACCAACTGAAGTTCCGTGATTTCAACTCTTTCGACAATTGGCTGTGCTCTGTCAGGACAGTCCTTATCGGGATACCACTCTCTTGAATAATTTTTGGCAATGAGGTAGTCAGAGAATGATCAGTTGGCTTCCATGTAACTGAAGCACTGAGGGGAAAAGAATTAAATGGGGGTTCCCTGGACCCCAAATAAGAGCTTTACCATTCAGAACAACACGCGCCACACACACACTTGTTCTTATCTTAGGCTGAATGATGTGACACCAAAGCCGAAGCTTGGAGCTTGACGAAGCTCCTGTGAGAAATGGTGAGCTATGAGAAGACAGGAAACTGCGTGCTTTGATCAAGAGTCCACAGCAAAAGCTCTCCAGGGGCCCACTGCTGGGCGCTGAAGCTGTTAAGACAACACTACAATGAAATCCCATCCCTGTGCCTCCTTTTGTCTTGGCACAAGGACGGGGATCAAGTTACAAACTACTCCTGTCTTCTACCAGCTAATAATAGTCTGACCTTGGACTTCCCTTCTATGTCTAGACTAGATCCTTCCAATTTTCACTGACTACGCTCCCAGGAGCTTCTCCTTTTTCAATTGCAGACTTAAAATTCCCATCCATGGATTGGTGACCACAGGCTTGGATGCCTGCCCTCCCCCCACGCTCAACTATGTCTACATCCTTTGCCCTCAGGTGGTTCAGCACCAGCAGCCTCCCACCCCATCCTGTCCACCGTCTGGACCACATGCAGTACCTCTTCCCTCCCATTGGGTCCTTTCTTTCTGTGGCTCTCAGACATCTTCCAGCAAATTCTTCCCTCATGTGGATTCTCAATCGTCCAAATCCATCAACCATTCGAGATGTGCTCTTGACTGCCCTCCAGATGGGGTCAGGTTACAAAAGTTCCCAGTGCAGGCATTCTGCCTTGACGTGGTGTGGACTGTGAAGCACCACAGGTTGCCAAACACACAGAAGTGACAAGGAGCAGGTGGCATCTTAGTGAGTGGTGGAGACACTGGGCTACACCACTGAAACAGAGGAGGAAGGAAGCAATGGTGGCGACTGCAGTGGAGATGGATCAAAAGATGGCGAGAGTGCAAAGACAAGGGGACTCTGTGCTCAATTCTGCGTGTGGGACGAGCAGAAGCAAGGCTGATCTCATGGACCAGCAGGGCTCAAGCACGCCCCATATCCTGAGCACCCCACCCTCTGATGCAGGACTACCCTCTCTTTCCTCTCTCCTCTATCCAGTGAACAGCATATCACGAAACGAACAGTCCTCAGCCTGCACAAATGCATCCTATTCCCACCCCCGACGCCTGCTCTTCCTCCTGTCCTTTGGAGATATCACTGTTAACCCTGAGTCAGCTCCCAGAACATTCTGGGTCCTGCAGCAGAGGAGCTCCCATGCAGAAGGCGGAGAAAGAAGGAATGGGAAGGACGTGAGGACAAGCAGGCGAGGGCGGGGCCGAGGAAGGAGGGGCAGAAGGAGGGGAGGTGGCCGGCTGGATGGAGAATGCACTGCACTCTCCGGGCCACCCAGCAGGGGTGCGGCGGAACCCCCATGGCATCCTTTCCATGGCGCGGCACCTGCAGAGGCCAGCCCAGGAGCAAACGGAAGGAAAGAAAACATGACCCACTCGGAGGAGCCCACACCTTTTGCTTGCAGGCTTTTGCCCTTGCTGGGAAGACCTCCCCACATGCTCAGGGCCCATCTAATCCTTCAGGACTCAGCCCAGGGCCCCCCCAGAGCCCCAGTCTGCTCCCCGATTGGACCGAGGTGGCTAAGTCCCCCTATAGAGCGCACTGGGCTTTCCTCTGTCAGGGCACACACGTCACTGCGTTGCGATGATCTGTCTTCTTCTCCGATCTCGGGACTATGAATAGACATCTTCGGATTCCGCACACCTAGCCCACTGCCTGGCACAGGAAGGTGCCCAACCAGCGGAGGAATGAATGAGGAAAAGGAGAAACAATGTAGACTCTTCCTTCAAAGGCCTGGATGAGAAAAGGAGGACGAGAGAGCTCAGCGGCTGGACGGGCAGGCGGGGCCAAGGAAGCACATCTGCGGAAGGAGGAGCCGGAGCCTGTTCAGACGTTAAAGGGAAGAAGACACCAAGCGACCGAAGATGCAAGCAGGACGGCGCGATGGTGGCTTGGTCCCGGAGACAGGGGGCCGGGAGCACATGGGAGTGAGGGTTACCTGGAGCAGGGACAGAGAAACCCCCTTTCTGGGACTGGAAGGAAAGGGGTGATGTAGGCAAGTTTTGGGGGATGGAAAGGGAAGTACCATCTGCAAGTTGAATGAGTCTGTGCTCTGGAGCCTCATTTTTCTGCATAAAATATAGAAGGAAAGTTCATTTACTAAGTAGCAAATAGAAACATAAAAACGAAATAGAAAAAAAATAGAAAAAGTGAGGAAAGTTTAGAATAACTTCCCAAGAAAAAATAACTAACATTTACTAAACATTTGTTATATACTTAGGTGTCACAGGCCAAATCGTGTCCCTGTTCCCTTAAGTTCGTATGTTGAAGTCCTAACCCCAGTACTTGAGAATGTGACTGTATTTGGAGATAGGACCTTTACCAAGGTAATGAAGTTAAAATGAGGTCACTGAGGTGGGCCCTAACCCAATCTTGCTACTGTCCTTATAAGAAGAGGGAATTTGGCCACAGACTGGGCACAGAGGGAAGGCTGTGTGAGGACACAGGGAGAAGGTGGTCTGCAAGCCAAGGAGAGAGGCCTCAGAAGGAACCACCCCTGCAGACACCTTGATCTCGGACTTCTGGCCTTCAGAATTGTTAGAGAATAAACTTCTGCTATTTAAGCCACCCAGTCTGTGATACTTTGTTATGGTGGCCCTAGGAAACTCAAACACCAGAAATGGTGCTATGAACTTTAGCTCAAAGATTTCATTTCAATCAACAGCCCTCTGAGGCAGGTGCCATTTCCATGCTCAGTCTGCAGTGGAGAAAGTGAGGGCAGAGCCTGGTCTCCCAGGGCACATCGCCTGCTCATAGCCCTGTCAGTATGACTCCAGACGCCGCAATCCTAAATGCTGCATCACCAAAGACCAGCTCAGGGTTTATATCAATCCATCTGTGATTGGAAACCCTCACTTGAAAGGCATCATCGGTCCCCTCCATTAACCAATTTTGCAGCTCTACAGAGCCGCAACAGCCAGGAGCAGAGAGGGCAAGTGCAGCTTGCGGTGTGGGCGAGGAGTCGAGTGACCAGTGGGTGTAGGTGGGAAAGAATGCAGATGAGCCATGCCAGACAGCCAGAGACAAGTGCCAGTTTGGCCACTGAAAAGAAGAAAAGGAGGTCTGACCCCACTGGGCTGGAGACCTCAGCGCCTGGAGCTACCCAGCTGGTACAGGCACCAGCCTGGTGCACCATAAACGCAAGGGCTCAGAGGTGCAGGGAGATGACACCAAGTGTTCCACTCGATCTTTCTGGACAAGCCCCCCTCCACACAGTGCATGAAGGACACCATGCCTTTCCTCCTCAACCAGCTCCAAGATGAAACCAGAGACACCTCTCAAGCTGGAGGCCATCCCCATCCCTGCCCCATTCTCTACCAGAGTTCTGACACTGTGACTTTGTATAAAATGATTCTGAGACTGAAAACAAGATGGGGAGGGTGGTCTGCACCCCCTGAGCAAGAGGATGAGTGTGCTTTTGGAAATCTTGAGTTTGAGCATCACACAGATCTGCTGCCCTAACTCACCTGCCATAACCTCAAGGATTTCCTACCAGGGCTCAGTCGAAACCTGATGTCTACTGACATTTGGGCCAACCTCCCTCACCTTTCTTGCACCAACTCACCAGGGTAGTGAGCCCCGACTGCTCTGACAGTCAGTGGCCATTTACTTGATGTGGTTCAGAAACTTCCAGAATGCACCACCAGCTTCAAACCCAAAGCAATCCTTCCTGTAATGTGAGGAGACCACTCCCTTGAGCCTCAGTTTCCCCAACTACAGTGGCCCCTGTGGCTTACCCCTGGGCCACCAGGCAATGACCCAGGGGGAGCCAGTCCTTCAAGGAGCCCTCTGGCCTACAAGAATGGTTTAGTCAATTAAGCTCACTCTTTCCCTCGAGGTTCCAGGCACAGGAAGGGTTCTTTTTCAGAGCAGTGTTGGGTTGGGCTTGGAGGTGGGGTGGGAGGAGGGAGAAGGTCTGTACTGACCAGCTCTGGTCAGTCTGGGGATGACAGGAGGGGCTCTGGCCAGGTCAGGAAGGACAGTAGCAAGGGTGGTGGCCATGGAGCAGCCACAGCCCAGACGGAAGCTCCTGGCCACGGCTCCTACCCCAGCACCTTGCTGGGGCTAGCACAGCCCTCATCTTCTCCTCCCTCAGCCTCAGCGACATTCTGTGTGCTGCTGTTGTTGAAACTTTCGCTGACAAGGCTTGAACCTGTGAACTCAAGGCAAACTTCTGTGAGTGATCACAAGAAGGGTTCTTCCTGCACTTAAACATCTCTACGGCTTTAAGCGAGACACGGCTGGACACTGCTCTAGGTAACTCTTTCAGTCAACTCAAATGAGCAGACCAGAACATTAATAATCATGGGCACAACGTCCTAAAAGAATTAACAATGCCTCAGAAGGGGCCTAGAGAGTTTAAGCCTTAGTAGAATCTGGATTTTATTTAAGGAATTGCAACAGAAATATTCTAAGAGCTTCATTTGTGAAACAAGCACCCTCTCCAGATGTTAAGAAACAGCAAAAATAAAATGCTGTATTTCGTGTGTGTGTATATGTGTGTGTGTGTGTGTATATATATATATATAAAATCAAGTTTTATCAGCTGTTCCACATATATAAGTTACTTCATGCATATCAGGAAGCTGAATGCAGAACTGAGCTTCATCAAAGCCAGTTGATTACACTCCTCTCAGAGTGTCTGAGCAGCCTGGGCAAGTTCCCCCCAGCCCCCAGCAGTCTGCTGTCTTCATCTCTGTTCGCTCCGTGGGATGGGCAGGAGGGAAGGGTATGTCGGCCACTCATAGCTCACCCCAAATAAGTTCCCTGAGGGCAAGCAAAGGATTGGTGAATCCAGGGACTTCTTTCTGATGAACTACACTTTGGTGAACGACTATTGCAAAGCACTTTTGACTTGAGCACGTTGTTCTCAATTGTGCCAATATTAGGTATCCGCGGATTAAAGCACAGAAATGCACACATTCAATACGGATCACCATGTGTGTGCTGAGTGGTTAATGTCTCTTTTGTTCCCTGGGACACGAGTGAGGAAACACCAATAAGGTCAAACCATGGCCAGAAATGGGTGTGGGCAGTGACAAGGAGGAGGAGGCTGGGGAGAACAAATAGTTGGGTTTAGAAAATTCCAGCTCACCAACACTGGTCTGCTCTTCAGTAACTTACAATGGTATAATAAACCCTCCATGCTCAAGGAATAAATCCAGGCCCGGATGTTGTCCCAGCGATATAGGAAATAATGTAAAGTTGTTATGTTAATCTCTTTCCCCGTGAAGAAAGTCAAGGTGGGAAGAAAGAGTTCAGAAACCACTCTGGGTTAACAGGACTAGCCTCCTCTACACAGTGGGTGCAACTGCACTGTCAGCAAGAGTTCTGTGAGTATTCAAATGCCAGCCCTCTTCACAGACTGGCATAGATAATATGGAGAAGAATATCATTGTCCTTGAATGAAATCTTAAAGACTAATTACTAATGATTCATTATAAAATCATAAATTGCTGTCAGTTTTGAATGCGTCACTGTATTGACCCGATATAAATAATACATGAAGAAAACACTTGCCCATTAAGAAGAACTGATTTTCTGCTTTGTGCAAGAAAAAGAAAAAAAGCATTCCCTTTTTTCATTCAATAAGCCTACATGCACTACTTTTATTAATATAAGGATTTACATTCTTCCTCCTTATAAAAGATTACAATCAAGAGAAAAAACTCAAAAATTATACATAACAGAAGAATTTGTTATCTTATTATAATAATGAAGTAGAATTTGAAAATCCCGAACAATCAACACGTAATATCACATTTTTCCACGTGGGGTCACTACAACTCCAGGAAACTCAAACTGATGCTCAGCCTGAAGTGATTACGTTAGCCTTCCATACTTTTTTTTCTTCTTTAAATGTTCCATTTTGTGCAAAAATATTACAAAATGCCAATGGCATGAGTTAGCAGAATAATGGAACTATCTTCTAGAAGGGTTGTAAACTCCCTTACATCATACACACCTATGACTTACAATACTAGCAAGAGTAATAACCATCATTTTATTGAGTGCCGTCCACAGCGCTAACTGCTTTACCTATATTGTCTTGTCTAATCCTTAAGACACTCTCTTCGTTGAATGGTGGTTATGTGTCTTCGTTTTTAAAACGAGACATCTGAGCCCTGCAGAGTTTAGTAACTTGCCAAGCTGTCCCCATGCCCAATCTCGGGTAGGGTTCCCTGCTAAGCAAGGAGGTCACCAAGAGGGGGCAGCTGAGTCTCTGGTCCATAGGGAGACAACCTTTACCCATGAAAAGGCAGCAGCCCAAGGGCCATAAACTAAGTGCCAAGTGGCTGTCCAATGACTATTAAAAGCCAAATAATACAGCCTGTGATCCGGGAGGCTTGGGGAAGGACTGATCAATGAAGGAAAATGGGGACATCAGCTGATTGCTGCAGGGGGCTCAGGACTGAGACCACCAGAAAGAGAACCTGTGAACAGGGTGAGGGGCAGACAGCTTCCAAACAACCTCGGTCATTGCCTGGCAAATGCATGACAGACACCCCATAAGCGATTTTGTTCCCAGAGCTGTCCTTTCCTGTTAGATCCCTAAGGGCCCACCCATTTCTCTCTGCTTTCCTCTCCCAGCGTCAAAGTACTGACTCATAGCATTTTTGGCTAAAAGGGAATGGACTAGATTTTTCTTTTCTCTTTTTTCCCCTTTCAAAAAGATGCTGAGTTGGCTTCTCTTCTCGGTCAAGTGGTGATGATTCACTGCGAACAAATCCCGGTGGCAAGAGGCCAATCGTGGTCATTTACCTCATTCAAATCTTAACGGCTGGAGAGCAGTGTGTTTTTGCAATGTGTTGCTCTGCAGTAAGGGCTGAAAATGGCCTTTGTCTCTGCAGAGGCCCCCACATGCAGGCGGCCCGGTCCCCCTTCTACTGGACACGAAGGACTCTGAGCAGCTCTGGCATCAAGTCAGCTGGAGCTGAGCACACTGGTTCTTTTGTCATTCTGACCAGAACATATTACAACCTAAAGTTTGCTATTGGGAATATAATGGAAGCTCATATATTTGGGACCAATAAGAGAAACTCCTTTATTTTTTTTTTATATTGTGGTCAAATACACATAACATAAAATCTACCATCTTAACCATTTATAAGTGTACAGTTCAGGAGTG
Organism: Daubentonia madagascariensis; assembly: GCA_023783475.1. Taxonomy (NCBI): domain Eukaryota; kingdom Metazoa; phylum Chordata; class Mammalia; order Primates; family Daubentoniidae; genus Daubentonia; species Daubentonia madagascariensis. The sequence continues at coordinate 8,592,547 of JAKFHU010002220.1, forward strand.
TTAAGTACATTCACATTGTTGTGCAACTCTCACCACTGTCCATCTCCAAAACCTTGTTCATCTTGTAAAAATGAACGTCTGTACCCATTAAACACTAACTCCCCATCCCCTGCATCCCCCAGCCCCTGGCAACCTCCATTCTATTTCTGTTGCTGTGGTTTTGAATACTCTGGGTACCTCATATAAGTGGAATCAGAAAGTATTTGTCTTTTTGTGACTGGTTTATTTCACTTAGCATAATGTCCTCAAGGTTCACCCTTGTTGTAGCATATGTCAGAGTTTCCTTGTATTTTTTAATGGACTTTATTCTTTTAGAGCAGTTTTAGTATCATGGCAAAAGTGAGAGAAAGGTACAGAGATTTTCCATAGACACTTTGTCCCCACACAAGGACAGCCTCCCCTGCTATCAACATCCCCCACCAGAATGGTACTTGTTACAACTGATGAACCTACAGTACACATCATTATCACCCAGAGTCCATAGTTTACACTAGGTTCACTCTTGGTGTTGTACATTCTATGGACAAACCTATGACATGTACCCACCATTATGGTATCATACAGAGGAATTTCACTGCCCTTAAGAATCTGCTGTACTTCTTCCTTTTTAAAGCTGAATAATATTCCATTGTATGTACATACCATATCTTATTTATGCATTTTTTGTTGATGGAAACTTGGGTTGCTTCCACCTTTTGGTGATTGTGAATAATGCTGCTATGAATATGGATGTACAAATATCTCTTTGAGATCCTGCTTTTACATCTTTTGGGTATATACTCAGAAGTGAAATTGCTGAATCATGGTAATCCTAATTTCAATTTTTTGAGGAATTGTCATACTGTTTTCCATAGTGGCCGAACCATTTTACATTCCCACCAACAATGCACAAAGGTTCCAATTTTGCTACATCCTCACCAATAACTTGTTATTTTCTGATTATTTACACTAGCCATCCTAGTGGGTGTGAGGTGAACCCCTTCGTTCGTGTATTTTTAAAATTCTTCCCAAGGTTGAAACTCTATGAATTTTTTAAACCCTAATTATAAAATATTGCAGTAGTACCTCATGGCTATAGAAATGCATTATTCACTTAAGATTCCACCACACCCCCTGGAAGGATGCTGGGTCAGAAAGGAGAGGAATTAGGCTGGGGTCACAGCCCCCTGAGGTCAGCACTTTTCACAAGGGAAAGAACGAACCAGACATTTAACCACCTTATGTCAGGGCCACCAATTTAAGTGAATTTCAACTTAGTAAAGTTAGAATTCATAAAGTTCCACTAATTTCTAAAGCCAAAGTGGGCCCACAGTGAGGAGGACACAATATAACATTAAAAACGCAAAACAAAAATTACCATAAATAACACAAGTGAATGCTTTACTTTCAGATTTGGAATATGATCTCTGAAAAATCTAAAACCTGATTGCTAAGTCACATCCGTTGGAGGAGATACAAATAATTCAGAAGTGTTCAAAGTCTGTTCATTAGGGTGAACTGCTTTTGCATCTGCTTTGTCTCTCAAGCTTCCAGTAGGGTCCAGAACTCTCTCAATAAGTCAAGAGGTGCACGGGAACATCCTTCCCCCCCACAGCCTTTGTTCCTAAGGCTGGTGGAGAGAGTGAATCTCTGGGAAGCACGTCTGCCAAGGAGCCAATGTTGGCTGAATTCCCTGCTGGGCCTGGCCAACACCTCCTGGCCCTCCCACCACCAAGAGCACAAGTGGAATATCAAGCTCAGCACCTGCAGTCTGGAAATCTCAGCTGGGCTTGACCTTCTCGGCTATGGGGAATCTGCTCAACCCCAAGTCCTGGCCTGTAGAATGGGGCTGAGTCCACGTTCCACCAGTGGTGCGGGCTAACATGTGAAAACCGCCAGCACACAGTAGGCTGTCAATAAATGCTCAATCTGGAATCAGAGCACTACTGATTGTTACAATCAGAGCCTAGCAGAATAATCCCAGAAAGCTCCCTGTGGGTCGCTGACTCCGACCTAGGGTGAATGTCTGTCTTTCAGCTGAGGACAGGGCTTCAGTCAGTGTTCGCAAGGTCAGAGTTAATACAACGGAATGCTTTGGACATCCCTTCAAGGTCTCCGAAAACCAGTAGTAGCCTCTGGGAGACCTGGATGAAGCCTCTTTTGCCTCATGTCATTCACTCAGACCAAATGACACTGTTGTGAGACCATGCGGGGTGCCTCCACCTCGGGGAGAGTCCGGGCCGGCCTGGAGGAGAGGTAATGGCTTCCCGTGCCCAGAAGAGCCTGCGTGGGTGACAGCCGTTCCCCTCCGGGGCTGTTGGGCTGGAGGCAGCAAACTGCCACCTCTGGAGTTCCAGAAAAACTCTGACACCCAAACTGCCTGAGCTGTCTGCCTCTACTTGCTGAATTTCTCTATTTGCCATCTTTATGTGAGAGAATTCTGCCACTGCAAACCTTTCACAGGAAGGGGTGAAAATGTTCTGCAGAAAGGAGAAATTTTCCATTTCTGTTTCCCTTTTTCCATTTCCCATCCGTGTTCCCTTTCTTCTTCGATTTTCCAGAATCCCCCTGGTCCAGGTATCAGCTCTCTTCACTCTCGCCCAAGCTTCTCCACCTGCTAATTCTCCTGCTCCCCGACGTCCCCGACCCCTGCCCCCCCGGCTTTCACACCGGGCTCTCAACACAACCCCGTCCCCCCAGCACGCACGCACGCACGCTGGAGAGGCCTCCCGGGGTGGCAGAGTCCTGGTCCCCGCAGCACCACAGTCGTGTCTCTGAGGTACCTCCTGTCACCATGGAAACGAGCGTTTCCAGGCACTGCAGACAGCGCCATGACTGCGGCTGGTGCCTGTCAATCCACATGTGAGTGTGTGGGCTTAAAATAGAAGTTCTGCGAATAAAAACAGCAATTAGGGAAATCTGGAAATCTTTCTGAATACGGATGCATTTAGCCCTGCTACCAGCTGACTTCCCTTCCACATCACCCTTCTCTGCCGTTGTTCCTAACAGAGGTGTGGAAAGCCAATAAGCCTGTTCTCCCTGGAAACAAGGCCTCCTGCAAAGGGGATTAGCCATCCTGAGGGATTTATAGGGTATGAGGATCAACAATAGCAGGTGTGGCATAGGCAGGACCTTTAGCAAATCTAACATTGATCCCGGTTTTTTGCATCCAAAAAAAAAAAAAAAAAAGGAACAAACAATTGGAGCCCTTACAGTTCAAAAGAGGAGAAGAGTGAGTATTTAGGACATGATAAATGAAACACAATTCATAAGAAGCTAAGACGTAAATACCAGGACAGGAAACAAGGTCATGAATGAAAGCTGGCTGCAGTCAGTTTATTTTGCAATTAACAAAGGGTAAGTGACTAAAAGGTAACTGACAACTCTCTTGGCACCAGTAAGTAGGAACCTGATGTTATCTCCTTTTTGTTGTTACCACAAGGATAGGTCCTTGATGGCCTTGGCCCTTGGGGCTGAGGGATTTGGCTGCCTGTGGGCCCAGGGAGAGGCCAGCTGGGGTGGGCCACAGAGTCCGTGCTGCCTCTTTTAGGAACTCTCTTCCTCTCTTCCAGAATCTTCCTCTTGTCTGACCAGGAGGTAACGCCAACTAGCAGAACATTATGGGTTCATTCTAAAATTGACACTCATCCCCAAATCAAAATGTATTCCAATGGAAAAAAATAGATATTTTATCAGGAAGAAAACCATATCCTCAGCATAGCAGTATCTATCCCCAGATTTAAGGAGAAGTACAAAATCCAAATACTCATAATCATAGAGCTGGAGAAGATATCAAGAGCTCATGAGAACTAGCCCTCACTGAGGAGGAGGATGGAGCTGCTTTGTCCCTGTTTTACAGAGGCAGGGGAGCTAAGGATGTCGTCCTGAACCCATCCTAGCAAGCGAGTGCCTAGAAGCCCGACCCTTGAATCCCAGCATAGTTTGCTCCCACTACATCTTCTCATAGGTGTACGCTGACTTTCTTGGCTATTCCTCGGCTTGTACATGTGCTTTTCATCAGATCTGAACAGCCAGCCAAATAGTGTAGGAAATCAAAAGCACATATCGAGGAGTGTAGAACTGATCACCTCTTTCACAAAAACAGCACTTTTCACGATCCAGCTGACACTGGCTTCCTGATATGGTTTTTTGTGTGGAACACGGCAGCTTTCTGCATCTGAGTGAATGGCTTCAGGTTGGAGGGTGGGGTTGGAGAAACACAGATGCAGACGAGACTCTCACGATCTCCATAGGCAGACCAAGATCCTTCCCTAAGCAACAGGCTGCACCTGTAAGTAGAGCCACACCTTGCTTTTTCCGGCTGTGAACTAGCGGGTTGAACACAGGACATAGGGCAGGGAGAGGAGAGCGCCCTGCAGAGAAGCGGGAAGATGTTTGGGGAGCAAGCTTCATCACCTCAGGGAAGCCTGGGCAATGGTGTTAGAGGCATTTCTGTTTGCACTGAGGAGGTTTAATGTTCTTGAAAAGGTTCCATTTTCCTGATAATATTTTGCGTAGAAAAATATTACAATTACTTTCCCTTCCCTGTGTGCTCTTTAACAGAGCAGAGAAAGGGGTGGGGAGTGTGCTGCATGGAGCCTGAGACTGGCTCAGAATTAAATATCAATGGTGACTGTTCCATAACGGCGCTGACACACGTGCAGACGCCCCATCGACAACTGTCACATCAACACAGAAGACACAAGTCTTCTGCTGCCCGCACCTCCAGGCAGCTGGGCCAAGGCACCGGGAGGCCTCGGAGCGTCACCAAGAGACTCGAGCCCACCCCGATGAGCGGCCTGCCAAGGCGCCATGACCATTCCTTCCTCTGCAAAGGGAATTCCTGCAAAATCTGCATTTTGCAGAAATCTGCAAAAATCTGAAATTTCAAGAAATCAGATTTTCGACCTCTGAATTTGGTCCAGCTGCTTCTAGCTGCAAACTGAGGTTTTAAGCCCTGCCCCCATTTGCAGGGAGGGGGAGACGACAGCCGCAGTGAAGAGAAAGGCTGTTCTTTTTCACTCCTAGTCGTGAGGTGCTGGCCACTGGCCTTCATCTTGCCACATACATTGTCTCGTTTCATATCTAAAATGACCCTGCCGGGGCCCCCTGCCTGGCGTTTTCACAGATGAACTGGAAGGAGGCTGCGAGGAGACACCTAACCCGCACTGGCACTGGCAGGGGAGCCAGGACTGAGGCCAGGTCTATAAAATTATTGTCTTTTCCCTCAGATTTTAGGTAACCAATACTGTATGCTTTAAAGGCCAGAAGCTTGCAGTGCGAAGAGCTGCTTTCCTAATGGATTACTGATGTCTGAACATTTCTCAGGCTTTTATGGCCCGGTCTCCTCACTGTTTGCCACATCTGTTCCACCAGGGCCAAGGAGCACCCTACCCTGGGGGTCCCCAGTCTCAGGCCAGCCTCCTGCATGCCGGGCTGGTTAGGGCAGCTCTGGCCACCTGCTGGACCTGCTTCTGGCCCTACTTTTGGGCTATTTCTGGGCATTCCCCTTCTTATCACTTCCCTCTTCCCCCGGCCCCTCCCAGTGTAGTCCTGATGAGCCTGAAACCGCGCCACTGTCCTCAGGGCTCAGCACACCTGGTGGCTGGGTCGTGGCGTGAGACCAACCCCCCATGTGACAGCAGCATGCTGATATTGGCGCCCGCAGAGGGGACCACACGCCCAAGCTGTTGGCGCTGCCACAGCCCCGCTGCATGTGTGAGGCTGGGGTGCCCATTTTGTCCCAGTGCTGCGTGGCCAGCTGCTTCCCTCTCTCCCTATACCCGTGCCAGCCCTCCCTGGCGTCCCAGGGACGCCACCTGGAAGAGGTCTGCACACTCTTCACTACGTGGCCCACCCAGATGCCAAGTCATAGTGTTGGGGGGAAAAGTCACAGCTTAATATTTATTATGATCCATTTATGATGTATTTTTCAAAATTCCCAAAGAATGCCTTAACAGAGCTCCCCGACTGCATGCAGATGGCCTCCTCTGTACTCACCCCATCTCAATCTGTGCTGCTTAAATCTATTTTTCAACAGCTGACCTGGAGTTACAGACACTGGTTCCTTCTCACTGTCTTCTGAAATACTAGCGTGGCTTGACAAATAGTGGTTTCCATGGAGATGACAAAGGAACATCACCCATATTGCAACGAGCCTCTGATTTTATCTTGAACCATTAGCTTTCACCCACAGCTCATCCATTATTCATTCACAGTAAGGAAATGGCTGCAGCCCAGAACATTTCAGAAGACCCGAGCCGTCTCGTGGCCGCCCAGAACAACTCGCAGGGCATCATAGGCACGCGCCACGAGGGAAGCCAAGGCCAGGATTTACACAGCCTTCAGAAATTATGTGCTAGTATGCTCTTAACTTGCAGGCACAGCCTTTACAATGTAAATATAAATTTTCAACAAATGATAAATGAAGAACTTTACAAATTATCCCACGATTTAGAGGATAATGGGGTACAACACTCATACTTTCTCTCTCCAATGCCTGCTGCATGCTGTTCTTTCCTGAGTTGACTATCTCTCCCCTACAGACTCCCTTATGATACGTGTGTACCTGAAAAGTTTGTGAATTTAATATTTGTAAAAGAGATATACTTTGGAACTTCAAAACATGACCTTTATAGAGACTTTCTTTTCACATTTTTCACCTTAAAAGAAAATAATCTTTAATCTTAAATAATAACTTATATGTGATAAACTAAGAGTTGATAGGAGCCAGATATACCTTTTTGTTTTTTTTAAAGAAAGCACAACTCCTAAGGTAGCCAGTCTTAATTACATTCTTTTATATTTTTCTATTAAAAATATGAAAATTATGCCTGAAGGCAGCATACTCATGAAGAGACTGTAATAAGCATAGAAAACATATTCATGGTCCTAGGTCCTAGAGTTCCCCACAGGGTCTCCTTATTTAAACCATATGTTAATTGTCCCCAAGGATACAAAAGTCGGTTGAATATCAGAGTACAATCTATACTAATATTAAATACCAAAATACCAATTAAAAATAACTAATATTCATGTGTATTTAAGTAATACTTTTGAACACTACAATGATGGCATCTATTCATTATCTATGTTTTGAAACACGGGAGACCCACAGCCACCACTGTTTATGTTTTGAAACCATCCTTTCCACCTCCTGCCCTGGAGAATGCTGAGGCAGCCCAGGATTTTCCAGAGCTCAGCAGCTTAGTCAATAAATCAAGGCCAGGGACCACTTCCGGGGAGTAAAGGAATTTAAACTTAAGCAACACATTTTAAAGTACTGAAAAACAATGGGAAGGATTTGGCAACAGGTGGAAAGGGGAATGGGCCACTTTTCTTATTGAGAGAGAAGGCACCTTTCACACCTGGCTACAGTGGGCAAGTTGGCAGCATCCTGCATATGAAGCCTCCATGTTGCCCAGACTTTTGCAGCGCCTCTCTCTCCCAGAGGAGGTGTTCTTTGGCTCTCCTGAACACCAGTCCCACTGGGCTCCTGATGCCTGCTCTCTGCTTGGCCTCTCATGGTCCCTCTGTCCATCTGCTGCAAAGCCCTTAGGATCGCTCTCCACACCAGGCTATTCCTGGCCAACCCCAAACACTTGTTTTGTGGCCTTCTCTGAACTTGCTTTGTACCTGGAAACAGTGGCTGTGAGAATAAGAAACACCCTTTCTCCACATGGTTCATTGACACAGTGTGCATGACTTTCAGCTGGGTTTAGAAATCTCTGGATTCCTCACGGCACCTATGTAGAGCTGTCGACACTCCGTGAACCACTCTTGATTAAGTCGGGGCAGATGGTTTCTAAGCTCATTTTGAACTCCAAGCAAGACTTTGTAGGATACTATTTTTGTTGGTTTTTAAACAGATATCCAATGCTGGGAAATTTTTTTAAGGGAGGTATTTCTGAATATTTCATCCAAGTTATTTTGAATCTGATGGATTCTCTTATACATAATGTCTTCAAAGTAGGCCTGGAGAATACAAAATGGATTATGGAGAGTGACACTTGCAAATCCCTGTGATGGGTGGCGACTGCCTCAGGCTTCCTAGTGGACCAGCTTTCCCCTGATGGGGCGAGAGGACATATCCTCTCCTTGGTGATGGGGTTCAGGACACGCTACCCCAAAATATGGCACCTGGGCATTTGAGAAAAAGCAGAAGCAGGAAGGTCACTCTCATCTCTCTCCTGAAACAGGTCATAAAACCTAGGCAGGGTTTTCTGACCTTCCGCGGAAGCAGGTCATAAGACCCTTCTGTGGGAAGCGCCCTCCCTAACAGGCCTTGTGAAGTTTCCCCCAGTTTATTACCACTAGAGCATACCCTTTGTCCAGTCATATTTTTCCAGGATTGTCCGCTCTTCAACAAACCTAGCATAAAAATACATGTTTAACCGTTTTTCAGGTCTTCGTTTCCTTATGAAGGCTCTTGTGTCACATAAAACTTACATTAAGAAAACCTGTACACTTTTCTCTTGTTAGTCTGTCTTTTCTTGTAGGGGCCTCAGTCACAAACTTAGGATGCGTGAGGAAAAGACACTTTTCTTCCCCTATATTGGCAAATCCAGGTCTGGTTCAAGATCGTTTTGTGAGCTTGAACCTGTCTACCCTGTTCTAACCTCATGTAACAAGCAACTCATCTATTTGGGAGAAATGCTAGAAGAAGGATCTTAAACATGGCAATGATAAAGCTTTTTCAAATGCCTGGAAAGTGCCACATGAATCACCCAAAATGTCAAATAAAACTCTAAATGACAGTTTTAATCTTAAAAATTATGTTTTATGATTTCACTGGCTGAGTATATTTTGGTTTAATTGCCTGAGAAGTCCCAAGGCAACCCTGATAACAAATGGCCAAAGCCTTTCTGATCTATAACTAGATCATAGATAACAGTGGTTCCCACATTTATACCTTTCTAGTTCACACTTCTTCCTCCTGAAAACCTCAACTATTAACAGGTTGACAGAAAACATTCAATTCTGCTGTTTTGAAACTCAAAGTAGTCTGAAACCACTTAGAAGACAAATAATCCCCTCTGGTAAGGGAAGATGTGCAAGGCTTGGCTTTCACAAGCCAAATTCTGACAAAGATGATGTGTTTCTGACAGTACATCCAGGCTCAAGTTCCTGAAGTGAAGAATTACAGTGCAACATGTTGGCAATACTAGAAAGTAGCTGCCATTCCACACTTCTCTTGCTTCCTTCAAGAGAAATTTCTTTTTAAGGCTGGGGGTTAAAAGAGGAGTGAAAAGTGAAATCAGAAGGTTATACAGACAACTTTCGTGCATTTCTAACCTTCTACTGGAACTCTGTTCCTGACTTCTGGCGTCATCTCACAGTGTAAAACACCCATCATTGGCGTTTCCACAAATTAAGTATCTTGGCTGGCTTTCCTTCTCTGTCAATGACACCACAACTGCTCCAGCCTCAAAACCTTAGCAGCATTCATGACCATATGGTTATATGTCCAGTTTGCCTGGGAAAGTCCCAGTTTATGCCTATTTTCCTAGCATCCTGACCAGTTTAGCATTTGTCCTAGAAAATGTCCTAGGTTAGATGATAAATTATGTGATTACTCTTTTTCCTCTTTCCCCTAAAAATCCTGTGGATTTTTCCTTTGTGTTACCCGGTCATTCATTCCTTTATTTCAATTCTCCTACCTTTATGAACTGCACTGATATAATACTCCCCTGTCAGTGATCACCAATCTCTAATCAATTATACACATGAAACTACTGCTCTAAAACCCTCAATGTCTTCCTATTTTTTAATAGATAAACTCAAAATTCAGGCATTCAAGATCTTTCACATCCTGGCCCTTATGCTGTTTTTCCAGCCTTGTTTCTAATTACTCCCTGACATAACACCCGGGTCTAGCAAAATTGCTTGTTCGACTTCCTACGCATTATCATACGCATCTGCTTCTGAGATCTGGTTGCTCAAGCTGCTCTGCTCTCTGTTATCTCAGACCTATTGTCCTTTCAAGACCCAACCCAAGTCTCACTTCCTCCCTAAAGCTTTCTCTGCTGTCCCTGCCTTCGATCTAGCACCTGTCCTACATGACAATTCTGCAGCAAGGAGCTCCAGAACCACTCATTTAGTACTTAGTATGGCCCACCTTGCATTTTTCTTTGTCTCTTTCATGTCTCTGTTCTGTCCCTCCAAGTAGACCTTAAGCTGATCAAGAGCAGAGACCATTTCTAACAATTCTCTCTCCTCCCAACAGCCACCAAAGTCTGCCCACAGCTGGCAGGAGGCAATGAAATAGAGGAAAAGCACAGGACTTCACGTGGTTTGTCTTAGATTTGCCACTTACTAACTGAATCCTTGGGAAAGGTTTAACCTCTCATCCTCCGTTTCCACAACTGCACAATGGGGGATGACGACAATAATATCCGCCTTGCCTTCATTAGCAGGTGGTTGTGAGGAGCAGGTAAAGTGGGTCTGTTATGAATTACAAAGTCCTACACACATGAGAAATTAATCAACATTTTTTGATGATGGGAATGAGGAGGATATCGAGCCATAACCTAATCAAAACTGCAAATCCCATGATGCTTCAGACACATATTAGCACCCAGCTGATTGCATCCCAGGCAGGTATCACAGCACTCGAATTGAATTGCTTTCTCTGAATACTCATGAAAAAGGAGTTAGGAAAAGTATCAGCCTTGAGGCTGCCATATTTCATTTCTTCTTTTGAAAGCTGGAGTCTTTTAAGAGCTGACTATGGCATATAAAAGGCAGAAAGAATGAGGGAAAGTGACCAGTTAACATCTCTAGTCCTTCCAGCATTTCAGACTACTTCTAAGCCCTTTTCTCTCATCTGCAAAACATCCTTTTGAGATGCTGCAACCAAAACTATGAGCCCTTTGAAAAGAAGAAAGGGGGGAAAATAGCAGCCTCCAAAAAAAAGAAAGCTAAGCCATTTAGTAGGAGTAGGTTGGGGACATGGTGATTTTGGAATCAGTCACAATTTATATTTTCAGTTCCAGGCTGGATTGAGGTGTTCCAGTTAGGCATCTCTTCTGGAACTTTCCATGTAGCAGAAATATGTGCATGGAGGGATGGTTGTGATGGAAGTCAAGTAAATTAGTCAGATAAAGTGCAAGTGTGAAAGCAGGGAAATGGTTCTCCTGAAGCTGCTTTTTTTTTTGCTGTAAGCTTCCCATACCGCAGAATAGTCAACCACATTACAGCCCACACACACACACAAAAAAAATCCTGAAAGAATAATGCCCAACCACCTCAAACCACATATTCTTAACTAATAAAACTTCCTTGCGTCAGCGTGAGAGGATATAGACTCTAAGCTAATAGAAGATACCAATTTTGCAAGACAGTTTGCCCCTGGTAATTATACTAAAAATAAAAGAAGGCAGCCAACTGGTGAAGTTGTCTGTTTGTTGCTTTAGAAAAGATATTTCATGTTCCTTAAAGCTTCATTATCAGCGATTGGCTTGGATGAATGGGAGGCTTCCAGCAGCTTTTGCCCAAGACCTGGCTTGACAAATGTGGCATGATTTTGGCAGCACTCAGGCTCTGATTCAGTCTTCAAATGTCTGGCACAGTATATGAACTTCTGAACTTGACCTGAAGCTATTATGGGCTTTAAATTTTCAAGCAATTGCACCATTAAGCAACCAGCATGCAATGGCATTACTATCTTATCCACTGCCCAAATACCACAATGCATTTAAAGGCAACTGACATAAATCAGCAATGAAAGGCACAGAGGATGGCATATGAAATGGCCCATCATTAAGATCCATTCAAAAGCATACAGGTTGGAACTGTAGCACATTCGATTTGAAATTGCAGATATGCCACAGATTTAGAAAGCTATGAAGAGCAGTTTATGAATTTTCACCAAATAGCATATGCTCTAAGCAACTTTTGTCTAAGTATGCTCAAAGGTAGCTTTGTAGTGGCAGGATTTTGTCCTTTTCCTTTTTAAATCTCTTCTCTGAGAAAATAGAGCCTCTACATTCAATTACAACTATAAGGGTTTTCTTTTTTACGTGAAATTGCCAATATTCCCTCATTTTTTCCAATAGTCATATTGGAATCTAAATACTTGTGTCTACAAGAATTCAATGGGGGAAATGACTTAATATTTGAGTGAACTAAGTTCACTTTATTAAATCTAATTCTATACATTTTCAATATGCTAGTTAACATGGGGCAATATTTTTAATGGGCTATACCAAAATATACTAAAAGGAATGAAGATAAGTCTGAGAACAAAGAGAATGAAACAAATCTGGTAGTTTTATTAGTAAAACCAGAAATAATAAGAGCATTTTAAATTTTATATAAATTTTCCTTTGTTTCCCTTTATTTTTACTGAGGCATATTCAAATGTTGAGGAATAATCTGGAAGCCTCTTCAATGATGATTAACAGAAAATTATCATTCTGAATGAAAATTCCCCTCTTCCTAAATCATTAGAATACACTGGCTTTTGTGACTAAATCACAGGTGAGCAAATAACAGAAGAAGATTGCTTATTTTCGGTGGCAGGCTGTGATAGACAACCTGAAAGAATATAAACTAACCCAGGTAAATGAGATCATACATTTTTACTATAAATCTTTGTCTCCTTGCTGGTATTGTAAATGCAAATCTAGTAGAAATGTTTCAACCATAAGCAATCAGATTAAAACAGTTTTCCTGAAACATCTTCTACCTTAGACTTTACTTAGGGCCAAAAGTATTTTCAATCTATTTTAATTTAAAATAAAATCATCAATGCTTTAAGTAGGAGAAATAGATGAAAGACCTCTCTCTTCCTTATAATTCACTCAGTTGTGCCAACAGTGCCTTGTGTAATGCTGTCCATTCCCACCTGTGATGGTTCATTTTACCTGTCAACTTGACTGGGCCATGGTGCCCACATATGTTGTCAAACATTATACTGGATGTTTCTGTGAGGATGTTTTACGAGATTAACATTTAAATTGGTAACTTTGAGTAAAGCAGATTGCCCTGTCTGATGTGGGTGGGCCTCATCCAATCAGTTTAAGGCCCCAATAAAACAAAGACTAACCTCCCGGAGCAAGAGGGAATTCCGCTACCCACGGCCTTCAGACTTGAACACAATGTTGGCTCTTCCCTGGGTCTCCAGCCTGCTGGCCCACCCTGCAGATTTTGGACTTACCTGTCTCCATTATCACATGAGGCAATTCCTTAAAACAAATCTCCTCCTATACATATGCACATCCTATTGGTTCTGTTTCTCTGGAGAACCCTGAGCAATACAACACTTATGCAAAGGGTATATCCACTCTGTGCATCATCCTCTGTACAAGTTTTGCTTTCATTGACATGGACAGCATAACTTCATTTTTGCCCATTTAATACTGAGAGTAAATATTCAATCTGTTGGCCACAAAGCTACAGCTATTTACTTAGAGCTTTTTTTTTTTTTAACACTCTGATTCCTATGCTATTTATGCATGTAGTTAAGCCTTTTAAAGCCCCATAACCACTTCCCTACATTTGTGTGATGGAAAATGGTTTCCTCCTAGCCAGGAACAGAGTTTAATGAAGCTTTGAGTTGAAGGTAGGATGGAAAAAGCTAATCAGTTTCCAGAATGGCTCCTCTCTCCTGGGGCTACATCTTGTGATTTGAAATTAAATCCAAGATCAGACTCATCCATATACAAATGCAAAGCCAAGGCTTGCCCATTTTGGACAACCTCATGATGCTCCCCATTGGGTAGGAACGCACACTGTCTGGATCAAGTTCCTTTTAATGATGAGGAAATATAAGATATATCATTGATGAAGATAGGCCCCAATCCAACAAAAATCTAGGCAGATGTGATTATCTCTAATCTCTTCTCATATTTCTCATTTTAAGGGGAAAAAATCATGGTAGAGCAGAAGGCTGAAAAATTTGCTTTGGGGGCAAAGAACTTTTTCATTTTCCTGGCTTTTCCCAGTGTGAATAGAATAAGCCTGGCTCTAATTTCAAGGGCTGATTTCATTCTAACAATGGAAAATAGTCAAACAGCCAATTACATGTTTACATCTATCAATAGTTTTTAATACCAATGGTCACGAGGTGGTGTTGGCCTGATTAGGCTCTCTGACTACATTGAAAATGACTGATTTGTAGTGAAAACATTCCTTCTCATCCAGAAAGTTCCCAACTAGGTTGTAAGTCATGAGACTTGCAATAAAATGGTCTTTAAATCAGATATAAAAGAAAACCCCCCAAAACCAGAAACCAAGCAAAAACAAACAAACAAGAAACAAAGTATGCTCCTCATGGATTAATTACTGTCAATTTCTTTTTCCATTATACAGAAATACTTGGACTAATCAGAATGCATAGGTCCTGGGGTATTCTGGTTAGCTTGGTGCACAAGTCTAAAGTTTAGCATTTTTGCTTCAAGCTTTATTACTGAAAATTAATTTAAACTACTACCAGTCTACTTTTCTGCTAAGTATGGTCAACAGTTTCCCTTGTTCCAGTAGTTGAGTCAGACCGCTGTTCGAGCAGCATCACTCAACAAATTCTTTTGGCATGCTGTTCCATCACTCCCGCCTTCCTCAGTGACTTTAGTTACTGACCCTCTTTTTGAGTATTTTTGTACCCCTTCAACTGCCCTTAAGTTTAAAAATAATTTAAATAAATTTAAATAAAATTAAAAATTATAAGAATTTATCGAAGTCTTAGAAGAAAAGTTGTCTAAAAATGTCCATATGTAGAAAAATACAACATAACGTACTCCCATAGTCAGAAAATACTAAACATTTTGATAAATAATAGAAATAATGATTAAAGTAGAACTGCTTTTGAACATATTTGCTTTTTAACATCCTACAAAGAAAAACAGAGCCCTTCAGTAAGTGGATGGCCCTCCTCTGCCCCACACGAAGGCAGGGTACCTCAGAGCCCATAGTGATGGCTCTTCTGCCTCCTCGTGTCCTGTCTCCAGCCCTCTCAACTCTACCAATGTTCCTTTCCCTCCAATTCAACCACTTAGGATCATCATACTTATGCCAAACTCTGAGGTCTACTCTGACCACAGGTTTCTTCCCCTCTCTTCTTGATCATTTCTAGGCAAGCAAGAAATTCTTCCCTCTCTCTTTATCTATTAGTCTCTGTTTTCTCAACAGAAGCTTGCCTATGGTAGACATTCAATAAACATCTATGGTACTTGGGTCATGCTTTAAAAAATGTTTAATAAATATCTATGCTATTGGGATCGTGCCTTTAAAAAAATGTGTCCTTATGCCATTAGAACTACACCCTAAAATGCACCCAGATGCAACGAAGATGTGCAGTGCAGAAAGAGTTACAGTGAAAGTGGCCATTATTACATGTTTCACTACAAAAATAAACTGAACATTTTCTACTTTCTAGACAGTGAATCCAAAATAGATGGGAATAAGATAATCGCTAATTTTAATGATGATAAAAAACTTTGATTTTCAGGTACAATTTTAAAATTCCCCAGATAAATCTCTGCTCCCAAAATTACACTTCTTTCCTGTGGCGAATGGACACGACGTTCACTCACCACAACTGAGAGCCTCGTTGTGCTCAGCGCTGGGGTGGGTGGAACCGAATCCTCCTAAGTTTCCCAGAGGTTTGCCAACCCTGTGTTTCTTGAGGTGAAAGTCGGTCGTATTGGGGGCCTCAACCTTTTTTCCTTCTTTCCTATTGTCTCTCTTCCTTCAAGGAAAATTTGGACTAAAAAACACCGCCCTTTCCTCTCAGGGCCCCCCATGAAAACGCCTTCCTTCCGCCCCACTGAGCAAGGCCCTCCCCACTGTCAGGGAGTCAGGACCTTTGTCCCGGGGTCTCTGACTCTCATTCTTCCCAGCTTTGTTTTCTTGAGGTAAATAGAGAGCTATTATGAGGCTGGAATTTAAAAATAGCAGTATTAAAATAAACTAAATTCCTTTCTCCTGGTTGCTGCTACCTGAAGTCTTTTTACGCCCCAGTACTCAACTCTTAGGGAGGACATGGTAAGAGAAGACCCCCTGGGAGAGGGTCTGGACCAGTGATGCGTGGAGGATGGTGACCTCCAGTCAGAGCTAATCCTAGATCGCTGATCATAGAACTACTGACTGTTCTAGAAAATAACAGGAATAATTTCTGAAATCTCCCAATCTACCCAAAAAAGTGTCTTACACTGTAGGGAGCAAAGCTTCTACATCTGGGACAGTAATGCTGCAAAGAGGGTCGAATTACCCAACGTGGCTGAAGGAGGAAGGAGAGTGGGGAATTGTAGGCCTTCAGTCCAGCGAAGCCTTTCCCCCACTTCACTCCAGACCTTGACTAGCATTCCTCCGCCACGTGGCCGGCCCACGCCACTCCCAGGTCCTTCCTCTTTATCCTCAAGGCTAATCCTAAACCTTACATAATTCAAAAGGCTTTACTATGGCCCTTCCCCTCAGTGGTGACTTCCTCCTCCTCGAGCCCTCACTGGGCACTTACTCTAATGTCATTTTTCTTTTAGCCTATGAGTCCTACAGCTTCTTTCATAGCTTGAGAACAGAAACCAAGTCAGCTATCTTTGGATACCAAGCTGCTAGAACACTCTCTGGCATGTCCCAGTTGACAGTGGTCCTAGAGGGGTGGGGATGAAGGAAGTCAGGCCTCTAGTCTGGCTTGATCTGACTGAGCCAGACTAGAGGCCTGGCTATAGCAGCAGCTACCAGGCATTGCAGGGGACAAGCTCCATGACCTGATGGCTTTTTGATTAGTAACAATTCTCATTTGCAAAGCTGCATTAAGAGCAGGATGCCATATCTTT
The DNA here is from genome assembly GCA_023783475.1 of Daubentonia madagascariensis. Taxonomy (NCBI): domain Eukaryota; kingdom Metazoa; phylum Chordata; class Mammalia; order Primates; family Daubentoniidae; genus Daubentonia; species Daubentonia madagascariensis. Next base: position 8,609,301 of record JAKFHU010002220.1, read on the forward strand.
ATATCTAAAAATAACTCATTCTTAAATATCATTATATAAATTAGCATTATATAATCTTTATATACCATTAAAAACCATTACTGAAATCATTAAAAGTAATATAACTTCCCAGTCTTTTAAAGGTCCTTTGCAATGTGTTATCGAGGAATTTAGACATCATAAATAAAATAAAACCATCTAGAATAATCACATCATGTTAACCACATGATGTTTTTCAAGAAAACAAAAACCAAAAAGCCTGAATATCTTTCTTATATATAAATTCAGGATCACCTATTATTTGATTTGAGGTTGCTGGTACTTAGCACATAGCTGACATTTAATACAAGTTAGTTAACTAAATGAATGAGTATGAATTTTATTCACATATACATATTTTCAATACATTATGTATGTACCTTACCCATTGCTGTAAAAGTAAGGGTACACATAACTAACTCCTTAGGAACTGTGACAGAATACAGTTGTTGAAAGAAACATCTAATAGTAAAGAATAGTGCTACCTTTGCGAACAATCATTCTTTCAGCAACATCAGAGCAATAGATTTTAATGGAAAGAACCAGCTGTCAATGAATCAGGAGATCAGGTCCCAGAACCTTCTTGGCTTATTTGATCTTGCACAGGTCATTTCACTCCCCTGGACCTCAGTCTCCTCTGCAAAATAAAGGGGCCAGGGCCAGATGACCTTTCGGGTCCTTTCCATCTCTGACACACCCGGGTTGCTAGGGCTCCCTCGGCATGGAACACCCCAGCATGTTCCTCGTGTGCTGGAAGACATCTCACTCACTTTAGGTTTTAAATGGAAAGGATGTGTGGTTTGACTATGAGCTAAATTTCTCAGGCTCCAAATATCCCCGAAGCTAAATCTTGGAGATTAGGGAGGAGAAAGCGACCTTGGAGACTTTCATTCTGCCACAGACACTTACAACAAAAGAATCACAGGACCAGTGCATGTGTTTGTGTGTGTGTATAATCCATCCAATTTGCCATCCCCCATATATGCGGAGGTGTACTCTACAAAATGACAAAGTTAGGAGACACAAAAGAAGGGCTGTTTGAAAATACAAGATGAAAAAATGTAAGACTCATCACCTTGGAGAATCTCTAAACAAAGGTTTCCTTTTAGTTTATTTTTATTTGGTAGGTAATTTTTTTTTCTTGGGAGATGAAAGGCCAGAACCCATGGTCTGGATCTTATTGAATTCCTCTTAATTAACTGGAATGAAAGCCCATCATTGTACAGATCAAGCTAATTGGAAGCTCTGCTTGGTTTCTTTTCCGTATCAACTAGATGAAGCTTGGATGCACTCTTGCCTTTTTGTTATTATACAAAGAACTATTTTAGCTTTGATTATCTACCTTATCCTCATTTAGAAGTATAATGAGGTTGGGGGGAAAAACTCTTTAAAAACAACAACTGTACTCACAAGGCCAGGTATAACATGTGATAAGAAATATCACACATTATATTTTTATATTCTTGGTGACAGCCAACTCAAGGCTTGGTTTCGGCAAGAACCAAAATATGTAAGAATAGGCTTTTTGGTCTTTTCAACATTTTTCCTTAGTTTCGTCATGTGAGGTGATAAATATTTCCAAAACAAGTACAATAGAGTCAACTCAATGTGTGGAAACTTCTCAATTTTTAAAACAGTTCTGAGTTTCAATTTTGGTATCATCCAGTTTAAGTCAAAGGATTTCTTCAGTAAAACCTAGCAACAAATATTTGCTAGAATAATACATGCTAGAGAATAAAATGAGTTTGAAATGTATTCTAAAATAAAATGTAAATGTACAAAATGTATTCTAAAATAACCTGAATAATAGTTAAGCTTAAGGTTAACCTTAAGATACCTTCAAGGTTAAGTACCAACAGATAGATTCTTTTGGAGAGATGACAAATTTGTTTTCAGGGTTTTAAAAGTTATTGAAATGCTAATGCTACATTAATATTTTGTTTTTCCAATAATGCATTTTAAACAACAGACAAATAAGAAAAATTTGAGTATAGTTTTATATCGGGATGCAGAGAGGAGATTATACTTGCTGGAGGGTCAAGAACTATGAAACAACTATGGAGGGCAGTAGAAAAATGCCGTCTTCGGCTCATTTACAAATGTGTGTGTGCACATGTCTGTGTGTGCACCTGTGTGTGTCTGCGTGTGTATGCATGAAAGTTTTCTTCCAGGATTGTTGCTCCTTTCAATCTTCCATGCTTGTGGTAACTTACCACCACATGATTTCATTACCTATCGTTTAAAATCCTGTGGAAAATTAACTGAATAAATTATAAATTCTGAAGGATCCACAGTTCTTAAGAAATCAAAAAAGGCACGATTCCAGCTCTAAGGAAAGCTTTGGCTGCACCATGAGGGCTGGAAAAGCCTCATCACGACTTTCAGCCCCCTGCCCTGGCCTCTGCTCCTTCCCCACCACTTCTCCATGTGACCAGAGCTGGTGGGACTGGTCCAGGGAGCCCATGCAGGTCTAGCACTGTGTCCTCTTCTCAGCTATCTGCCCATATTTTCTAAACAATTAGATCTCATCTGAGACTGGAAAACCAGTTGTATAAACTACTGAATGAACATTCTGATGCCAACATGATTCTAATCAATCTCATTTGACTTTGGTGACTATGAGCTAAATTTTCCATGCTCAGAATGTTCCTGGCACTAAACCTTGGAGATAAGGGAGGAGAAAGTGACCTTGAAGTCTTTCATTCTGCCGTGGACGCTTACTGCAAAAGAATCACAGGACTGGTGGATATGTGTGTGTGTGTGTGTGTGTTTATAATCCATCCTATTTGCCATGCCCCCATATTATTATGGGTTTGGAGAAACATGTATTCTCACACAGTTCTGGAGAAATGTAAATTTTAAAAATCTTTGTAGAAAGCAATTTTATGATACATGTCAGGAATCATAAAAGCCTATTTAATTTAACTCCTAGTAATTAATAAGAAAATATTTGAGGATATATGAAATATTTACTATGAGACTAGAAGTCATGGCAAGATTGCTTGTAAAGAATTTAAAAAACTAGAAACAAATAGGTAACAATGGGGTATTGACAGTGTAAATTAAGTTAGATTCATATAAAAATCTATACCCTATAAAAATTCTATTAAAGAATATTGATTAACAACTACACAATATATTGATAAGTGAAAAGGTTACAAAACAACATGTACATTAGGATTCCATTTTCCTAAAAGATATTTGGCTGCATTGAAAAGCTTGGAAGGCTGTGATGGAGATTTTATATTAGTAGTTATGATTTTTAAAATTGAATTATCTGCATTTTCTGTTCCTGATTTTTCTAATAATGAACACATATTGCTTTTGCAATTAAAAAAATAAAGTTTTCTTATTAAAGAAAGAGCAATGAGTAAATAAAATTGTATGTCTTTGTGTCAACTTCACCATAGAGTGTTTTGTTTGTTCTAAAATACTAATACTAGTGGTTCTGAAAAGAAGCAAAATACAAAGCAAGGATTAAACATAAAAAACCATGTAACTGACAAAAACAACAAAATAATGCATTTGTCTGATGTTTTGCTTTAATATGGGTTCTTCCTTGATTATTGGCAGTGAATCAGTGTCACCTTATCTTTCTGGAAAGCAACATCATTTTTCTGAATTGTTTATAACAGTTCAACATATGGTCACAAATTGATTCCATTGTTTTTGGGCTTCCACAGACTATCTAAAAATGTGGCTCCTAGCACATTTTACAGACGATTTTTTAAAATTACAAAGACAAAAATGTAACATGCACTGGTTCTAGAATATTACCTCCATGAAAGCTTTTACTGTTTTCTGCAGAATCTCCACAGCCTAAAACAGGGCCTGGCACAGAGTTGGGACTGAATGAATGTTTGCTGAATAAATGAAGGGGTCCAGTGCTGGGGGTGGGGAGAATAAATAGGATATGAGAAGAAGCTTTACCAAGAAAACCAGGAAATGTTTTGTTATCTTAAAGAGAAGATAGAGAATGCTCAGAAAGGACCAAATTGCTCAGAAGTTTTAAATAGTAATAATAGCTACCATTTACTGTCTACTGTGTGCTTTATTTACTTTATCTAATTTAATGTGCACAACAATCCTGCTAAATATTAATATCTTTACAGGTGAAGAAAACTGTGGCACTGTAATTTTGTATAACTGGCATAAAGCTAACACGAAGAGACTGGTAAGCCCAACAGAGCTTAAACAAAATGCCACCATATGTGATTCTTTCAGTAAGAAAACAGAATACAAATTTCAAAAGCAACATTTACTTAGAGATTCTAAATAAGATAACTTTCATATGTGTCATAAAACATAAACAAGAAGTTTGGGTGCTAGCTGATTTTAATAGATTTAAACGTGCTTGTGAGAGTAAGTATATGGAAAGAGTGGCTGAACATTCCGACAAAGAATGTCGCTTCTGAATGTAAAAAATAACAAATACAAACATATGTACAAAAAGAAAGGACTTCACAAAAAAACAGTTATCACACGTTATCCCTTCCATTTTGGAGGCCAGCAAATGGTAAGATAGTGATGATCATATACAGAGAAAATTCAATAAATAATCTTTCATCACAAAAGGCATTTGTCAAACTATTACTAACTTCATTTTAAGGTCAAAGAAGAAAGTAATAAAATCTCTAAACAGAAGGAAAAATGCTTTTATAAGGATATGGACTAACACTCTGTAGGTATCTCTGGGAAACATTATAAAAGGATGCAAGAGAATATTCTAGTCAATGGCCAAAGCTAAGTTAGAGCAAAGAGCAGAGACGACCCAGCAGCCTGGTGGTCTGTGTTGCCAGGGGTGGGAAGGGAAGTGAGAATTACACAGAAACTTTTAGGGAAACCATACATGAAGAAACAGGCAGAAAACTAGAATGCAGGTCAGCACAGTTTCCAGGTAGCAGCACCAAGGAGCTGGAAGACCAGTAAAACAGGGAGTGGACAGATGCTGGGTTTAGAGAAATTCTATGGGAACCTCTGGCTTAAACTGGGAAATGGAACAAGGAAGGACCACAAAAGCCACACCCATGTGCAAAAATATATCAAATAAAGCACAAAACGTGATACACTGTACCATGACATTACCAAATTTGTATTTATATTTTAACAATTTAAGGCCCTCTAGTGCAACAATTTTTGCCAAAACCTGCTTTGCAGCTCTCCATGTTTAAAAAGATACCAGAGGCCAGGGCTTCCCAGGAAAGGGCAAAGGAGAGGGTACAGCCCCGACAGCAGATGCTCTCGAGGAGAAATAATCACTTCTCTTTGTTGTCTGAGAAACTGATTTGCAAACTCTTGGGCAAAGAGCCTTCTATTTGGGATGACCTAGATCCAGGAGCAACCATGGAAGATAAAAGAGTACGAAGTTTGCATCTAGACTGGATGCAGTTTAGGGCACAAGCTAGCTGGCCCCAGACAAGTAACTTGCAGGCTCTAAGCTTAAGTTTTCCCATCTGTAAAACAGAATCATGATATTACTATGAGAATCAAATAAGACAGTATGTATTTGAAAGAGTATGTCTCAGTACCTTTAAAAAGTATGGAAATGCCTGAATTGCTGTTCCTATGCTTAGATTTATAACACAATACTTTTCAACTTCCATAGCGATTTATATTTTGATGAAAAGTCTACAGAAAGAAATCAAGTTTTTACCACTTAGGGAAAGTAAGTGCATGGGAGGAGAATGATGTCTGGTGGCCAGCCTGGCTCACTGGTCAACCCCGTGGCATGCAGCAGCCCAGTGATGTTACGGATTGGCTCACCATTCCAGCTGAGCCTCAAAGAAATTTCAAATGACTATATATCATGGACCTTTGCGAACAGCCTCAAACACCTGAAATTACAAATATCAAATCCATGAATGCCAAGAGTGCCTTCTTACTGATAAAGCTTAGTGGAGGTTTTTATTATTTCACAGTCAGAAGCTTCAGCAAGCAAATGCAATTTGAATGTTCTAGAGTATTGCTAATTGGCTACAAGGCCGTATTAACACGTTTGGAGGTAGAATCATACAGTTTTGACTTTGCAAAACTTTTCTTTTTTTTTTTTTTGAGAGAGAGTCTCACTCTGTTGCCCCGGGTAGAGTGCAATGGCATCATCTTAGCTCACTGCAACCCCAAACTCCTGGGCTCAAGCGATTCTCCTGCCTCAGCCTCTCGAGTAGCTGGGACTACAGGTGCATGCCACGATGCCCAGCTAATTTTTCTAATTTTAGTAGAGACAGGGGTCTCACTCTTGCTCAGGCTGGTCTCGAACTCCTGACCTCAAGCAATCCTCCCACCTCGGCCTCCCGGAGTGCTAGGATTACAGGTGTGAGCCACTGCACCTGGCCTGAATTTGCAAAATCTTTGTCCAAGCCCTCTATCTTCCCAGCAAAATCCCAGCCAAATACCACTGGAGAATACTCAGAATGTCTTGGTTGCAAGTAGAGATGAACATTGCATACTGGAAAGATCTAAATAGTCTCAAAGAAGAGCAACACACAGGGAAATAAATGAACTACACAAAAGGAGCTAGAATATATTCTGTATTGGAAGGGTATTGAATATATTCTACTCCCTAAAATTATGTTTCTTCTAGGATCTTTTCCAAATCGATACTATTCATTAGTAAAGAAACTCTTAAGGAGTAAAAGAGGAAAATAAAAAACATAAATATGGAAACATAAATCTATAAGCAATCACTGCCTTCAAATAACTAATGAAACACATTTGCTCCAAATGTAGCATATACATCCAATCACTTTTGGCATATGATAAAATTTAATAAAATACTTAACTGTGTCATATTTAGTACATTTTTGGCTTCCAAGAAGTTAGGAATCATTATTTTGTGTGTCATTGACAAACCTTGAATCATCTAGACTATAAAGCAATCCTCAGGAGTAATTAATAAAATCATTAGTTTATAAAAGTCCACATATATATTTAGGTTCCTTCTTATGAACTAAATATATTTCCAATTATACCTAATTGAAATTCTGATCATTTCCAATCACCTAACTACTAACAAGATGCTAGTTTTAACACCAACCTTCTCCCAGAGAGCTGAAGATCATATAAACAAAATGCACGTTTGAAAAAGTGAACAGGCTTAATTTTTGCCATTTGAACATTTGCTTCTTTTCAATTCAAATGAAGCTTATTTTGCTTCAGAGTTTCAGAGAGCAACTTTTTTGCTGCATTTACAATTTTAAACTACACCTGATAAGCTGTTTGCCTTATTTTGTCACACCTGAAATGCTTGCCACCTAGGACTGTCACCTACTAACCTGTGAAGGACTAATAAACCTAATATAAACAAAATCCCAATCCTGATGAACTGTTTTCAGGAAAGTTATCCGTAGGAGAAATTTTAACAAAGCGTTTGCAATCTCTTGGAGTTGTTGGAAAAAAAAAAACAAAAGCAACAGATAAGTCAGGTACAAACTGATCACAATTCTTGTTATTTTTCTAGCCTGTAAAAATAAATTAGTCTTACAATAAGAACAAACATTATTAAGAAAAAGTAATCAAATTATTCAATATGATAAGTATATTTATTAATATTTTTAAAAAAAAATAGATGTTTAAATTTAAAACACAGACTCATCTGAATGGTTTTCTCTAGTAAAACTCACAGATTTTCGACCTTGCCCTTTTCCAGTAACCCACAGAAGAATGTTCCACGCACGACTCAGGGGTGCCCCCTTCTCATCCTTCATACCCATCCATAATTTCTCCCTACCATCTTCTAATGTTCCTTGATGTGACTGTGTCTGCTCCATGGGAGTAGTGATTATGTCTGTTTCATTCACCGATGCATCCACAGCCCTTGGCATATAGCAGATATTCAATACATTAATGAGGATTAATTATACCAACATCCTCCAAATCTCTTCAGGAATGTGAAGTGCCACCTCTCATCTGCAGTGAGTTTGAAGCCTGTGTTTTCTCAAAGTTCCCTGTTTAGCTGGAGAGTTAATGACTCCCCAGGTGTGGTCCTTCCTTCCTGACAAGTCTCAGTGCTGAAGAAATCATCCAAAGTCCTTTTCCAGTAAAACCTTGGTAAAATAGCACTTTAGGAACTGAAACCTTCGAATGAGCCAGCTTTTTAATTTTTTCCAATAAAAAATTATGCCTGGCATAGACCTTTGGACATAGAATGCATTTAATATTTATTATATGAAACTACCAATATTATCTTAAGTTATTGGACTACATGGACTTACGTATACTCTAAACCAGAGCTTCTACGATTTTATGCGTGTCTAACACTAAGACTAAGGGCAGCCTGTCTTCAATCTTGCTCCCCTTAAAGTGGCTCTTACTCTGCAAAAGGCACCAGTCTTCACCTGTTAGCCCATGCTACCAACCTAGGCCCTACCTGGAATTCATTCCTTTCTTTTACCTACCCACAGCTGATCATTCCCAAAGGACTTTACTAAGTGTTTTTTGTTCCAATTAATTGTCTTCTCCATCTCTCTCACTCACTGTCTAGTTCAGGCCCGCATTATATTTATTCATACTAGAGATGAAAAATACCATCAATTTTTTAGGAGACTTTCCCATGACCAAAATATTAATTCTGTCACACTTCTGCAAATCTAAGTATAAATGGGTTTAGAAATTGGAAGCAGTTAACCAGCAAATCACTCAGTAGCTGGGACACTAAATACTTTCATTTATTTACTTGGGTAATAACTACAGAGCAACCAGAAGGCTAGAGCATGGACGATTTACTTTATTTAGATGCCTTGCCAAGAGATACTGATATAAACAACCGGATCAATTATGCAGTAAAATTCATATTTCACATTAAAATGGCTAAAACCATTAGTCTGGTCAAAACTACTGTTTCATACATATGATCCCAGGCACAGACTCATAGAAAACAATATAAGCTGTTGCATGTCAACTCTATAGAACAAGTTTGAAAATTTAATCTATAGTACATTAAAATGCAGCATATCTTATATTTGTATTAGCCATACTTTAATGCTAACTTTCTATATTCCTTTTTTGCCATTATGCTTTCCAGAGTCATATAAGTAAACTATTAATGATCAAAAAGTCAAAGGGTCTCCATTAAAAAGAGCCCTAAATAGCCCAATGATTCTATTCCCTCTTCCACTACCAAGAAGCCTTCCCAACTCAGCAATTAAACAAAGCAAATCAGGCTAACTGATGAACGTACGCAAAATGGTAGAAAAGAAAGGCTTGGCCAATAATTACCAAACAAGTCACTTTCTTTTATATCTTCCCCTTCCCCACCATTCATTTTACCAAAGAGTCATGCCAGTGGAAATGCACTGCATTAAGGAGGTGACTCCATGAATTTTCATCATGGGTTCTGCAATAACCTGAACACATTTTCTTTATCCTCTAAACCTCAGCTATTTAATAGAAACATAATGCAAATCACAAACATGATTTCAAATGTTCTAGTGGCCATATTAAAAAAGTAAAAGGAAATTGATGAAATTAATTTTTACAATATATTTTATTTAATCTAATATATCTAAAATGTTATTTTAACATATAAGCAATATAAAAATTATTGAAATATTTTATACTCTTTTTTGTATGAAGTCTTTGACATGGGGTGTATATTTTACATTTACAGCACACCTCAATTCAGACTAGCCACATTTTAAGCCACGTACAGCTAGCAGCACCACATCAGACAGAGCAACTCCAAACAAAAACATACAGCCAAGTGAGAAAGGTTGCTCTATTTGCTTTGCAGAAAAATACCAGAAACTACATAATACCTCAAGAAGCTTGATAAAATAACACATGAATGCCTGTGACAGCTAAGATATATTCTTTTGGAAAGGTAGTAAGAATTTCAGAAATAAGATAAAAGGAAGAAGACAATTATCATAGCAATTTTTAATATGAAATTGGAGTTCCTGACAGTATCGCTAAACTGCAGGTTCTGTACATGGAATAATGATTTCCACAACCTTTCAGAAGGAAGTGATCATATCCTTAGGGTAACTAAAAAACAAAACTCCAAAGCTAGACACAGAAGAACAGAATGCCATGAACAAAATGTCACGTCGGACTGATGAAGACAGAATGTAACCCAACTAGGAAAGTCCACATCCTTTGGAATTAAATAAAATCCAGAGCAGTAAATAATTTGATATCCAACATTCTGGAAAACCAGAATTCTCTTTTAACTAACACATCTATATAAATGTATGACTTGATAGCTAATGTTGTAGTGAGTACTCTGGGGTATTATATGATCCAAATAGGACTTCAGAATCATGCAGCAATTAAAGGGTGTTCACTGTCATTTCACAATAGGTATTTCACTGTATGCTCAATCTCTGAAACTAGTCATTGGTTTGGCATATTTATGGTGATGTTTCACTGACCACATTGGGTTGTTAGAGCCCCCTCTTACCTACCATGCTAGGTCTCAGAATTTACTGTTTACCCAGCTTTCTGCTTGTTATACCAAAAGCAGCTGCATTTTATTTTTTACACCCTCCATTCCAACCCCCCTCATATACTTACACACACACACACACTCTGAAAAGTCTTCGTCCTAAGAAAAGACTTTAAACACTGCATTGCTAACATTATCTCTCTGGCTTGTGAGAGCCATCCATAGCTAGGAGATTGTTTCCTGAGCACACTAGGTCTGTTCTAGATGTTGGCAATTCATATTCTATTTGCACTGCTAATGATAATGCACAGTTCATCTTCGGTTATTATTTCTGCCATTGCCAGGAAAACTTAACAATGCTGCCTGCCACTCAAAAGTTTTTAAATTCTGCCATTCAACAGCAGAATCTCTTGTATTTGATCAAGTACTCGGCTATGTTAGGGTGGTTCTTCCATGCTGCTGATTTGTCTACACTACACAATTATGATTGTAAAATTACAACCAATTGTCCTGTGTGCCCTATGGACATAGTTTGTACACATCCCTACATACAAATCACATTTTGTATATAACCTATTGATTCATATTCTTTTCCTTCAATTAAGTATAAACAAAAATCTTCTCTCTTAAGGGAACAAATTTGAGTTATGGCTTAACATATAGACTCCACAAGAAAATGGAATTATACAACTTGAAGATAACTAATAATTATTTTAAGCATTCCTAAGAAATCAGTTTAAAATATTTTTCAATGAGTATTCAAAAGTTATTAATCATCTTTTAGTCATCCTCAAATTGAGTCTGCCAAATGTTTGTGTAATTATTTTTTACATGGGTGCTCAATCAAACAAACTTCATGAATCAAAATTTTCACTTCTTTTATACACAAAAAGATCCTATCAATTTTTATTTTAAGTGTGCTAATTTACTATAGACATTTTATAAGGCTATATATAAAGATTTTCTCATGTAGAATTATTTAGGGAAGAATATAATTTTTGTTTGTTTTTTTTTTGAGATAGGGTTTCACTCTGTTGCCCTAGCTAGAGTGCAGTGGCATAATCATGCAGCCTCAAACTCCTGGGCTCAAGCAATCCCCTTGCCTCAGCCTCCCAAGTAGCTAGGACTACAGGTGTGCGCCATCATGCCTGACTAATTTTTCTTCTTTTTTGTACAGACAGCATCTCGCTATGTTGCCTAGACTGGTCTTGAACTCCTGGCCTCAAGCAATCCTCTACCTCGGCCTCCCAAAGTGTGGCATTAGAAGCATAAGCCACCACACCCAGCCAAGAATACGATTTTTAAAGGAAAAAATTAGCTATCAACAATTATAAAATATTGGGCAAAATTTTTAAATTATCCTTTTCTCATTTGAATGTTTCTTTCAGTCATATTTACTTTGCTTTCATGTAAATTATTTACATTATAAGTGAAACTTGAACAATCTTCTCCAAGTTTAGTTTAATACTTAGAATATTGTTAATAGCACTCACTCTATGGTCCTTGATTGAATGCATTTCCTTTCACTAAAATTGCAGATAGGACATATCCAAATGGATAAGTTATAGAACATTATAGAACCAATTGCTTGTTTCAGGATTTTAAATTTATCTTGAGGTATATGTGGTATCTCTGTATCTAATTGGTATGCAAATTTATTCTTTTTGCTTTTTCTAAGTACTCTACCAAAATGAGCTGCTTTTTTCCCATGATTAATGTCAAAGACTCTCTCTGAATTAATTTTTTTCTGTCATTTTCTCCAACCTTTTAATTAGCTGCTTCTTAACCTTCTCTGATTGTGATCTTTTAGTTATTACAGGAGCTGATAAGATAGTTCCTGTGATTAAAAACAAACTATTCTGTATTCTCCAGATCCAAGCCCATGTACTAAACAGAACTCAGTTTTCAAATATCTTGGCCACTGTCATCTACAGCTTTGGACTTTTCTACTGAAATATATCTCCTTCTAGTCCCAAATGCCAGACCTGAAAAAGTGTAACTGATAGATTAAAAGATGATTAATTATCCTAAGTCTTATCAAAAGTATTAAGTCAGCCTATTTCTTTGCTTATGATACAGTATATATACATCACTAAGGTATACTTCTATGTATTTAAACTTACATAATAATGATCTCACTTCTATGTTCACATGGTATCTCTTTTTCATATCCCTAAAGCATTTACGTACCTGAGAGTATTTTTCACAATTCCGAACATTGTTAACAAAGTTTCATGTATAAATTAGATGTGTATTATGCTAGAGATTTTCTTTTCTATTTATTTCTTCATATGTTTCTTATTCAATGCCTCCTGACTCTTCTTGATGACATAAAAATTACATCTAGGAAAGGAACTACTGTAAGCAGTACTTAGTTTTAAAAGATAGTCAAAGACACATTGTAACCTTCAGCACCCAATGTATGGCTCATAGCATTACTCAATAAATAGTCATTGAATAACTTTCATAAAAGGATGACCATAATCTTTAGGTTGCGAGAATCATGAGAAGAGGCACTGAGTTAAAAAAGTATAAGGAGGGAAGCATTTCTGGGATGGCTCCTCCATAGAGATAAGAAAAACAATGGCAAAAATTATCCAAATCAACTTTTTAGGAGTCTGGAAACAAACCAAAGGCTTGCACCAATATGAGGACCATTTATTAAAGACAACAGCTGACCCTAGGTAAGAAGAGTGAGCTTTGTCACATTTTTCTTGCCCTATTCCCATGTTTCTCCCCAGGTGAACTGAGATTATACTGTCTGAGAAACAAAAAGCAAAAATAATGAAGAAAAATGAACAGAGCCTCAGTGACTTTTGAGACAGCAGCAAGTATATAACTACAGGGTGTCCCAAAAGTCACCATACATAGGGAAAATGGGAAATTGTAGCTAAATGTACCTTTATTTACAAAATGTTCATAACAAAATTTTACAAAATTTTTCCTTTGTATGGAGACTTTTGGGACACCCTGTATTATATATACATAATAGGAGTCCAAGAAAGAGGGGAGACAGAGAGAAAGGGGTAGAACAATATTTGAAGAAATAATGGCTTAAAATTTCCCCAAACTGATGAAAATCTTTTATATGTATATCTAAGAAGCTCAGTAATCCCAAGTAGGCTAAATGCAAAGAGTTTGATGTCCAGACACGTCATATTCAAAATGTCAAAAGCCAAACACAAAGAATCTTGAGAACAGCAAGGGAAAAGTGACTCACCATATATAAGGGATCCTAAATAAGATTAAAATCTGACTTCGCATTGGAAACAATGGTGACCAAAATGCAGTGGGATGACATATTCAAAGTGCTGCAAGAAAAAGACTGTCAACTAAAAATTCTACATCCAGAAAAACTATCCTTCAAGAAAATTTGTCACTAGTAGTCATGCCTTACAGGAAATACTAAGAGACTCTTGCAGACTGAAATGAAAGAACACAAGACATTAACTCCAATTCACTTGAAAAACTAAGGAGCATTAGCAAAGGTAACCAGGTACATAAGTAAACATAAAAGTATTAACGTTATTAAGGATGAAATGTCCAATTTCCTTAAGTACTAAGTTTGACAGTTGATATCTCTGACATTTCACTTTGATCCTTCTTGTTTTATTTTTATTGTGAAGGTACATCCTCAGTCTTGCAAATGCACAGTTTGCCTTGTGATTATCTTTCAAATTTTTTAGAGCAATTTTTGTGAAACCATGGATAAGTCAAAAATTCGTGTTATTTTTGAATATGAGTTCTGTTGTGGAACCAATGCAGGGCAGACAGCTTGAAACATCAACGAGGTGTTGGGAAGGATGTGGCTAATGAACACACAGTACGTCACTGGTTTAAGAAGTTCCATTCTGGTGATTGTAATCTTGAAAATAAGCCATATGGGTGACCCAAGACCAAGGTGGATAATGATGAGCTGAAAGCTGTAGTGGAAGCGAATCCATCTCAACCTAAGCGTGAATTAGCAGTAAGGTTTGACATTCCTATTCCAACAATATTGGACCATTTGAAACAAATTGGCAAGGTAAAGAAGCTGGATAGATGGGTTCCACATGAACTCAACAATTGTCAGAAGAGAAATTGTCTCGAAGCTTGCCTTTCTTTGGTGTCACAACATAAAGGCGAACCATTTCTACTCCGTAGTGTTATGTGTGATGAAAAATGGATTCTTTTTGACTGTTGCAAGTGTTTGGCACAATGGTTGGATAAAGATGAAGTGCCAAAACACAGTCCAAAACCAAATATTCATCAAAAAAAGCTAATGGTATGTGTTTGGTGGTCCAGCACTGATATTATCCACTACAGCTTCATGAAACCTGGTCAATTGATTGCAGTGGATGTCTACTGCAGCCAACTGGACGAAATGATGAGGATGCTCGCAATTAAGCAGCCAAGATTGGTCAACAGAGACAGGCCAATCCTCTTTCAAGACAACGCTCAACCACATGTCGCACAAACAACGCTGCTCAAATTATAGCAGCTGGACTTGGAGATTCTCTATCATCTACCGTATTCACCAGACCTTGCGCCAACTGACTACCACTTCTTCCAGGCTTTGGACCACTTCTTGCAAGGAAAAATATTCAATTCTCAACAAGCTATGGAAAATGCCTTTCGTGACTTTATCACTACTCGCTCTCCAGGCTTCTTCACTGCTGGCATGAACAAGCTACCTTCAAGATGGCAAAACTGTGTTGATAGTTTAGCGCATACTTCGATTAATTGTACTACTTCTTGTTTGAGATATAACAAATTAAACTTTTTATTCAAAATCAGACATTTCATATTTAATGACCTAAAATAGGTAAATATAAAAGACAGTATAAACATATTTTTGTTCATAACACTTTTCTTCTATTGAGCCAAAATGCAACTGCATATAACAATAATTACAAAACTGCCTTGATGTATAAAGGTATAATTTGTTTGATGATAATAGAACAAAAGAGGGAGGAAGGAAAAGAGCTATATTAGAGCAAAGTTTTTGGATACAATTGAAATTAAGTTGGCATTTTACCAAACTAGATTGTCTTAAGTTAAAATAACCAAAAAAAAAAAACTATAGTAAAAGAAATAATAAAAGCTTAAAATTATATACTGCAAAATATCTATTTAATTGAAAAGAAAGCAATAATGGAGTAATAGAACCAAAAAAGACTTAAAATACATAAAAACAAATGGCAAAATGGCAGACATAAATTCTACGTTGTCAGTAATAACATTAGTAAATGCGCTAAACACTCCAATCAAAAGGCAGGATTGGCAGACTGGTTACAAAAAAAAATGATCCAACTATATGCTGTCTACAGGAGACATATTTTAGGTTCAAAGACACAAATAGTGTGAAAGTGAAAGAATAAGAAAAGATATCATACACCAGGAGTAACCAAAAGAGAGCTGGACTGGCTATGCTAATAACAGACAAAATAAACTTTAAGACAAAAATGGTTCCTAGAGCCAAAGAAGGACATTTCCAGAGAAATAGAATCAATAAGATGAAAATGCATACACACAGAAAGAGATTTATTATTGGCTCACATATTTATGGAGACCGGTAAGTCAAAATCTGCAGGGTGGGCTGGCAGGCTGGAGACCCACGAGAGCCAATGGTGCATGTCCAGCCCAAAGGCTGGTAACCTGGAGACCCAGGGGAGTTGATGGTGCAGTTCCAGTCTGAAGGCCAGCAGAAGGAGGCCCAGGACCAGGACAGCCAATGGTGCAGATGAAGTCAGAAGGCAGTCTGCTGGAGAATTCCTTCTTGCTCAGGGAGGTGGGTCATTTGTTCTATTCAGGCTTTCAACTAATTGGATGAGGCCCACCCACTTTATGGAAGGCAATCTACTTACTCAAAATTCCCCAATTAAAATGTCAATCTCATCCAAAATACCCTCAGGTTGACACATAAAATAACCTGCCACAATATCCAAATATCAATCAATGTATTAATAATACCATATTAATAGGATAAAGAAAATAATCCACCTGCTTATCTTAATATATTCAGAAATGTATTTTTACAAAATCCAACACCCTTTCATAATCAATACAGTAAGAAAAACTGGAAATAGAAGGGACTTTTCACAACCTCTTTCGTAAAGAGCATCTACGAAAAACCCACAGAGAGCATCATACTTAATACCGAAAGGCTGAAAGTTCACCCCTAAGATCGGAAACACAATGAAGACGTCTGCTCTCACCATTTCCATTCAGTGTTGGATTGCATGTTCCAGCCAGGTCAATTAGGCAAGAAAAAGATATGAAGGGCATTCAGATTGGAAAGGAAGAAATAAAACTCCCTATTTTCAGGAGACATGATCTTGCATTTAGAAAATCCTAAGGAATTCACAAAAAGTCTATTAGAATAAATGAACTCCTTAAAGTTGCAGCATTCAAAATCAATACATAAAAATCAACTATATTTCTATAAACTAACAATGACCAATCCAAAAATAACTTTAGGAAAACAATTCCATTTACAATAGCATCAAAAAGAATGAAAGACTTAGGAATAAATTTAACCAAAGAAGTACAAGACTTGTACAATGAAAACTACAAAATATCATTGAAAAAAATTAAAGAAGACCTAAATAAATGCAGAGACATCCTGTGTTCATGGATTTGAAGACTTAATATTGTTAGGATGGCAATAACCCCCCAAATTAATCCACAGATTCAATGCAATCCCTATTAAAATCTCAGCTATTTTTTTTGCAGAAATTACAAACTGATCCTAAAATTCTTATGGAAATATAGGGAACCCAGAATAACCAAAGCAATCTTCAAAAAAGAATAAAGGTAGAGACTCATACACTCCCCAATTTCAAAACTTACTACAAAGATATGGCAATCAAGATAGTATGGTACTGGCATAAGGACAGACATACAGATCAGTAGACTAAAATTGAACATCCAGACATCAACTCATACATTTATGCTCAATTGATTTTCTATAAGGGTGCCAAGGCAATTCAACAGAGAAAGAATAGTCTATTCAACAAATGGTTCTGGAACAACTAGATATCCACATACAGAAGAATGAAGGCATATTCCCAGGAGAATTGAAAGCCAATATGGCCACAGAAATCTTATACATGAAAGCTCATGGTTAGCATAATTCCTAATAGCCAAAAGGTGGGACTAATCCAAATGTCCATCACTGATTAATGGATAAACAAAATGTGGCAGATTTATTCAATGGGTTATTAGCTAGTCATAAAACGGAATAAAGTACTGGTAATGGGCTACAACATGCATGAACCATGGAAACATGGTAGGTTTTCATGCAAAAGAATGCAAAAGGAACCAAAAAGTCATATATTGTACAGTTCCATTTACATGAAATGTCCAGAATATACAAAAGTGTAAGGCATATTTGGGCAAGGTTAGCACTATAGCAGAGCTCATGCATAGGGTGGTAAAGGAAGTGTTAAGGGGAAGACAGGTGGGACCAGCTTTAACCACCATGATTAAGTACCTTAAATATTGATCTGAAGGAAAATCAAATAAAAATGTTTTTTAAAAATCTGACATGATCTAATATGTTTCCAAAAGATCATTCTGGCAGCAACATGGAGGGGAATTGTAAAGTGTGCCAACTGTGACAATTAAAAAATCCAAGTCAGAGCTGATTCGGGCTTGATCTAGAGGCAGAGGGAACAGAGGAAAGAGATGGACTAGGATATGTAGTCTTCCTTCACTAAACTCCCACCAACTCAATTTGAGCAGCAAATTGCCCA
Organism: Daubentonia madagascariensis; assembly: GCA_023783475.1. Taxonomy (NCBI): domain Eukaryota; kingdom Metazoa; phylum Chordata; class Mammalia; order Primates; family Daubentoniidae; genus Daubentonia; species Daubentonia madagascariensis. Next base: position 8,627,436 of record JAKFHU010002220.1, read on the forward strand.
AAGTTAGGCACATTAAATTAAATTGTCATGTTACCTATTCCTCTATTTATACCACATATATGATTACAAATAAAATATGAAGCCTATTAGATTGTGCCTGTGAACCAGGTATTTTGAGAGCTTTGCTTCAATGATTTTAACACTGGGCAGAGGAAATGCGTTGGTCTGGTGTTATTTGAGTTGAAAATAACCTGGCACTTGTTGGTTTTTTTTTCTTTTTTAAAAAAATATGCCTAGAGCAGTGAATACTGAATGTTGGCCACGCAAAAAATGTCTTCAAATAAGTCAAGAATTTTACATTGCCAAAGACTTTCTTGATAAATAATAAAAAAACAAATTACAACCCAACCCACATGCAATTGTCAGAAATTTGAGACAAATAAGATTTCACTATATACAATTATATATTTATTAGTAGAGAAAGCAAAGATCAAATGAATTCTTCATTAGCAGATCCATACTATATCTCAGTCTTTAACTTTCAAAACTGGGTACATCCTGAAGGTGAATCATTTACTTTCTGCCATATAAATATTTGTTTGCAATACAGTTTATGGTGAGTTATTAATGGATTCCAGTCTACAGAAACTGTAAACCTTTTTTAATTATTGCTTTAGGGCTGTGGAGGACATTTGAATTCACACTTTAGAATAAGGTTGTATTATTTTGGGCAAATGCTTTTGCACTGCTTTGGGCACATCTTTTGCTGACAATGAACTGGTTTCCTTGGAAACATAACTGTTCAAAATTCAATATGAGCAGGCACACCCTTAGTCAACAGCTTCTCAGGCATTATTATAATAAACTAGGATAATGCAGCTGGTGGTTAGAAGTGATATATTAGCTTACAACATTACTATAGTGCTATAAAAATATACTAGCTTCCTTCATTAACCCAAAATAAGGTATATTGATATAGAGAACTACCCATCCTTGGGATATCATAATCAAATCTACTTACTAAAAAAAAACCTTAAAAGACATTAAAATTCTTTTACTGGTTTTCTAATTTCACCTTTTCAAATACTAACTAAAATAATGAGGCTAATATCTAAGGCTTCAAACTATGTTCATACAGAGATTTTCACTGAAGCATTACCATCTGTACCAACATTAAATGGAAGGAAACTGGACATGCATTGCTAAGACGTGACCTTGGAAATATTACTGAGCTTTGATGACTGAATAAATCAAACAGCTCCAACATGTGCCTATTTGGGATGAACACATCAACTGCTGACCCTCCAAGATAATTACTGCAGTCCTGCAGTGCACATGGAAGAGATTAGGTAAGTATTTAAAGTGCCATGAACTTCTGCACATGAAGAAAAATATTGGGGGCAATCAAATACCTATTTTCTGTTGATGGTTGTGGTGACACTAATTCACATATGATTTGTAACTTAATTAAGTTGATGTTTCAAAAGACTTGCTTTTCAGTTTTTCAGGTTATCTTAAATTATTAGAAGATATAATTTGCATTTCTGGCAGACTTACCTACTGACTATAAAAAATAGCAGTTCAGTGGCTACTTGGGATGGATATACCACATGCAATTAAGATGTGATTTTTCTAAAATCCAGCTGCATGGTGGAATTATGATTTGATGTTTGGTTAAGTTCTGTTGTGATTCTCCAAACAGCCCTAGTGGAGACTGCAGGGTGGTCTTTGGAAATGCTGACCTGACCACATGGTTCACGGGCCTAAATGGCCTAAATGCTCATCGCGTCTCGTTGCTCCTGCACAGGGGTCCTTCTGGTCTGGCGACCTCTCCAGCTTCACCTGAGGCCTCCGCTCACCCTGTTCTATCCCCACTGAGCTTCCTTGTTTCCTCTGTTTGCCTTGCTTCCTCCTGCCTTCTGGCCTGTGCACAAGCTCTTCCCTCTGCCTAGAAACACTCATCTGCACCCAGGTGACACCTACTCCTTTCTCCAATCCGCAGCTCAAGAATCCCTTCCCTGACCTCCCCGGCCAGGTTACAACTCTCTGTTGCATACTCTCATGACACCATATACGTTTCCTTCATAATACAAGTCACAGCGATGATTACACGTGTGTTTCTGTGGTTTTCTGATGGATGTCTGCTTTCCCCAAGAGCCTGTCAGTGCCGTAACAGGAGAGACCGGATCTGTCTCATTTTTTTTTCACTGCATTTCCTCATTGTCTTGCAGTGTACCAGGCAATATCTGCTAAATGAGTATGTGTATCTAATAATGTTCTATTACCTTAAAATTTGTATTAGCATTTGTGCCATGGCAAATTAATGTACTTTTAATGTTAAATGCTACACTCTACTAAACAAAGCAACTTCATATGGTTTCTGTTTGAGATATAGGCAGGTTCCTAATGATCTCGAAGAAGCTGACTTTGAGACATAATCATAGCAAAGAAAAAGGCTTAAGGGAGTCAGATTGAGAGACAGCTATTAGGAGGCCCCAGCTCTATTTGGGGTATTTTGGCTGACAGTTTATCTCTATGGTATATTGGAAACCAACAGAAAAACAAGAGCTGTTAAACAGAATTTTCATTTCAAATACCATTTTAAAGCATTCATGTCTGTAGTGGTATCTATTAATAGATTCCATTTTTTTATTGGATGAATATTGCCTGAATGCCTTCTCCATGCCAGGCATTGTCATGTGCTTACACAAATCGTTAAATTTCATGTAATCCCCACAATAACCCTAGAAGACAAAACTAATTAACCTAGTTTTACATACGTGGTTCAGAAAGGTTAAGTAACTTGTCCAAGGTAACACAGCGAGCACAGCACCAAACTAAGGCACTGACCCAGATCTACAAATGCACAAGCCAGGAACTCCTTCATTGAGTTTTAGGTGTTTGAAAATAGAACACATCCAAAGGCAGCTTCACCCATTAAAATCTTGCAAATATTGAATGAAGCAGAGTGTTCAATAATTACTAGATTTTTCATTATTTAGAATCTCATTCAGACCAAAAGAATGCAGCTGTCTCAACCATACTGCTGTTCTGTAAGAGTTCATATTCAACTATTTAAGAGTTATTAGCTAACCAAAGGTCTTTTGCTTTGTTTCTGTTTCCTCATTTCTTTCTAGCAAACTGAATCTGGATAGTACTTAACCATTTGAGAACAGTGTCTCGGTTATTCAAATTTGGGGAAAGTACATGTCTAAAAATACATATTATACTAAAACCAAACTTTTTCATCAGAGAAAAGGTTATTAATATATGGCATAGAATAAATAGAATAAAAGAGCATTTCAAAGGGTGTCTTCTTTATACTTCCTTTCTCAGATTTTCTGCTTGCAGCAGAGGCAGGTCCCGTCCATCACCTCCCACCCCATTCACTCGTTCATGTGATCTCACCACACCAAACTTTTCACAATGCCCCCAGCACCTTGTTATTTCTGACTTCCATGTCTTTGCAGGTATTGTTCCCTGAGCACCTTGAAGAAAGGATACTCCCCTGTGTTCTGCAGATATAACTCAAAAGTTGTAAGACTTATTTTTAAACAATTTATAAGTACAAACATGCCATGGTCTATACAAAACAGTCACCCCTACACTTTTCCCAGCGTCACCAGGATTGTTCAAGTCCCACCTCTGGAGTTTTAGGCCTTTACAGCCTGGTCCCATTTCCTCAAAAACCCGAAACAGTGGTGAATCATCATCCCTTGAATCTGGATTTGACTTTTGAAAATAGCCAAAATCAAATTAGCAAATAATGTACGTGATCAAACTGGATAATTCCATTTAGGCTAAAAAATTTTAAATACAAAAGGGTGATTTTCTTGTGAGGCTCATGGACTGGCTCCAATGTCGACCACAGAAAAGGAGGAGCTCTTCCATAACACGACTGCAAGAAGCTTGAACTCTGCAGTGGTGATGGTTTCAAAGGATCAGAGCTCACTTAGATATATATGTATAATCTACACACGAATTACATATATTAATATATATTTATTATATATGTATGTGTGTGTGTTTGCATACATATCATCAAATTCGTTTCTTTTTTTTTTTAGAGACAGGTTCTTGCTCTGGTGCACAGGCTGGAGTGCATGATCAATGATCATAGCTCACTGTAACCTCCAACACCTAAGCTCAAGCGATCCTCCCACCTCAGCCTCCTGAGTAGCTGGGACTATAGGTATGTGCCATCATGCCTGCCTAATTTTTTTTTTTAATTTTTTTGTAGTGATGGGGGTCTCACTATGTTGCCCAGGCCAGTCTCAAACTCCTGGCTTCAAGTGATCTTCCCACCCTGGCCTCCCAAAGTGCTGGGATTATAGGCATGAACCACCACGCCCAGCCACAAATTTGTTTTTAAAAGATCAGTCCTATGACTATTGCCAGTAGGCCCTAAATTATTTCCTGGTAATACATTTGATAATATAAGGAAGTTCCTTACCAGGCAATTAACAATATCATCTTTAAGTTGTAAAGATGAATTTGGTCACCCTCAGTCTCATTTATAGTGACACATTTGGTGATTTAATGGTGGGCTGCTGCTAACTAGTTAGTGTAAAATTGCATAGCATGATCTTTTGGTCCCCTCTGTTATCCTTTGTGGTTGTTGCTGAAATGTGTAGCTGTCACGTTACTGGGGTGATGAACTGCTCTGAGGCAGCTTCTGCACACGCGGCTGCACTTTGCTTCTCACCGAACCTCCCACCCTGATCCCTGCTGGGCCCACCTGTTAGACGTGAGGGTCAGAAGCTGAGGATCAGGCTGGAGGCGCAGCTCAACATTTAGGCAGAAGGAAAAGAGAACAGAGGAAGGGGACAGGTCTGTGGGGTAGGCCCCTTGTAAACCACTAATTAATCTTTCTCCCGCTGCACTGGGTGGCTTGGAACCCCACAGTGGGTTGTCAGCTGGAAATTAGGTGCTATGTTTCTACAAATCAGTTTTTCTTCTCAGTCCAAGCAGCTACCACTTTTATAATAAAAATAATGAAATAAATTTGAAGATTCACACCATGACATTTAGTTTGGCTCTTATAACTGCTTTTCTAACAAAACCCCTCCATCAGTTGGGCAGTTTTGAAGGATACAGGCTTCCAATTTGGCCTCTTCCTGTTCCCAGAGGGCACAGTCCCCTTTTGCAGTACTCCTGAGACACATCAGGAAGGGAAAACAGTGCAGGGGCTCCCCTTAATTCAGCCCCCTGCCCCGTGAAAGCAGCCGTGGGCAGCCTGGCCTGACACTCACTCAGCAAATGCTCCTTTGGTGTCTTCTGCATTTTGTCTGTTCTCCACTTTCCTACTTCCTTTTATTGCAAACGCCAAGTATATGTAAACTTGGGTGACTAAAAGTTCCTTGGGTGAGAGAGAATTATTTTCAGTGTCACTAAGAGTGATTCCTTGTAACAAAAACAAATGAACTCGCAAAAATGAAACATCCCCTTTTTCCTGAGGCAGTGGCTAGGGGCCCAGGAAGAGGACAATGTGGAAGGGTGAGAAACGGCATTTCCCATAAACGACAGGATCGATACACAAACGCACTGCACGCCAAGCACATCATTCTGATGGAAGCAGGTGAACGGCGGCTGAAGATTTCTTTCTCGGCCTACATTCGTGCTTCAAAATATGAACCACTTAACGACATTTATATGCAGTTGGCGTTCAATCCAGAAGAAGCTTTTATCAGTCTGAAATAATGTGCTACTAAAGTTTCACATTAAGTCAGATAAGATGACCTTATTTTAATTTTGTTATTGCCCTCATAATTTTGGCCATCTGGGGAGGAGCACAGGACGAGAGTCACAGGACCTTTCTAGCTACTGATGATTTCACGTATTGCCTCTAAACCTTCTTTAAAACTTAATCTGTAAAGTAGTGATATATCTGCTCTGCATTTCACAAAGTAATGGGAAGATTAAAATCATATCATATATGGGAGGCAGCGTGGTGTAGCATAAAGAATTTAGGCTTTGGAATCAAACAGTTTAAACCATTGATTCTTAATACTGGTGTGACCTTGGGCAAATAATTTAACGTCTCCAAGTTGGGAGTGATAATATCTACCATAGGGGACTGCTGTGAGATTTTAGAAAGATAAAATATATGAAGTGCCAACCAGAGTCTGTTACAGAGTTGGCATTCAATAACTACTAGTTCCATGCTAACATATAAACCTTTATCAAATATAAAGTAATTTGCACATTTCCAGAAAATAATCTAAGCTTGATAAATAAATGAACAATGGGCCATCCTTTAAATCCATGTTCGATACCCTGGAAAAAGCAGGGGCCAGGAGGGGAAGGTCTTGGTCTAGACCTGACCATTAGCAAACTGGGTAGTTGGAGTAAAACTCAAAATGTTATCACTGAAGACATGAATATAAAAAAATTTAAAACAAATTAATCTCCAGTATAAAAAGAAGTGTCATGTATATTAATGCAATTGTAAGGATGGGGAAAAAAAAAAAACAGACAGAAGTAAGGATAATAGAAACTTCTTGGTTTTTTTCACCCAAAATGCAATCAATAGGAATTAAATTGGAATTTAAAAGTTATTCTCTATTAAAATTAGCATTGTGAGTTTGGTTCAATTATGAGTAAGTTTGTACAGTATACTTTTCCTGTATCTTTTGTTTTTGTTTCAAAACACCAAAAGTCAGTTCTCCTCAATGTCCCCAGCTCCCCTTGGGATGATCTCCAGGAAGTGGAAAGTACACATTTAATGTTAAATACTAAATGCAGGTGTTTGGGTCCTGGATTTGCATGCTATTTTAAATTGTACAATTAGCCCAAGGATCCATTCTATTCCTGAAATTTCAAAGGATTTAAGTTATAACATCAACCACAAATATGAATGAGCAGGAAAACAACATAAATCTCATGCAAATTTTATCCAGCCAAATACTTTCTCAGTGGTAAACTGGCAAACTGACTCTTGAAGGGGGGGAAAAAACCTCTCATTTGCCAATTTCCAAGGTGTAAACGCTCCCACCATGGCTGATTTCAAGCTACCAACAGTTTAACCACCAGCTCACAAAATTTCTCTACATTTAATAAGAGCCAGGGAGCATGGATTCCAGCACACACTGCCTCTTACCATCAAAGCAAAGGGTGTTGGTAAGGAGCAAGTTCAGGGACAGGGAGCCCAGGGAAGGAGTCAGTTATAAAGCAAAAAGCCCAGACAGGTGGAAATGTCACACTCGCAGCATATTTCTAACTGGGCATCAAACCGCTGTGCCTTCCTCCTTTGCTGAAACCCCTCTTGTCTCTGACCATGAAAATATCAGCCAAATGTCAAGAGGCAGCACAAAATCCTGCCATCTCCACCCACTCCTTCCCACCAGAGCACATCGCTGCCCACCTCTCCTCTTTGTCTGCTATTGTGTCTCTTCCCTCTGAAGCTAGTTCGTTCCCTCCCTTTTGCTCTCTCCCTGTTCATCTTGTCTCTTTCTTTCCTCCCCCCACCATTCTTTTCTGTTCTATAGCATCTATTTCACAATGTTGTAGAGTCATATTTTGAGTAATCTTTTCATGTCTGCCTTGCCCCCCCGCAAGACTGAAAACTTAACTTGGAACAGAAACCTAGGTCTTACTACCCACACTGTAACCACAAACGAAGCACTAGATAACCAGCTTCTTTTAAAATATCCTGTTCTTTTGCTCCCAGCAAAAGATATTTTCCATTGATATTGCTATTAAGCAGCACTGGGGGAGGGAATCCAAGTAATTTAAAGCTTGAATCTAGTTGTTTACCTAATATTCAATCTGTGCTTACATAATTTTTTTGCAAAAAGAAATCAGGTTGTTACTTACGCCACTATTTTTATGTGTCCTTTCAATTCCTAGAAAAGCAGTGGTCACTTATCATCAATATGGATGTTAGGGCAATTTGAGTTATATACTACATTAAAAAGGTATCAGAGAGAGTAATCTCTATTCTCTCTCTCCTTGGCCACATGCTGATACTTATAAAGATAATAATATTATCCAAATAGATGATGTTTCCATGGGTACGATATCTTGATTCTTGGAATTCCTGAATGGCAAGTTGAATAATATCTTGATTTTCTATATAACATTACACCATCATTTGGTACAGATTTTAATAAAAATGACTCCTTATATTTTTATTTACATTTTTTGAGCCAAAAAGTATATGTGTATATGTGTACATGTAAGACCACATACAGCAGATATGATATATACAATATATAAAATCACATTTCATTTACATGTTAAACTATCAGGTCTTGTATATGTTAAACATTTATATACTACAGAGAGAATTATATTTTTAATGAATAAGTTAATTTTGAATGTAATTTTTGGTAAGGCTCCATATGGAGGTGAAAAGAATATTATCTCTACCTTAAAAAAAGTTCCTCAAAAAACTAAAAATAGAACTACCATATGATCCAGTAATTCCACAACTGGTTATATGTCCCAAATAAAGGAAATCAATATATCAAAGAGATATGTGCACTCCCATGTTTACTGCAGCACTATTCACAACAGCCAAAATATGGAATCAACCTAAGTGCCTATCAATGGATGAATGGATAAAGAAAATGCGGTACACATACATAATGGAATATTATTCAGCCATAAAAAAAATGAACTCCTGTCATTTGCAGCAACACGGATGCAACTGGAAGTCATTATGTTAAGTGAAATAAGCCAAGCACAGAAAAACAAGTATCACATGTTCTCACTAACATGTGGGCACTAAAAAAGTGGATCTCATGAAGACAGAGTGTAGACTGGTGGTTACCAGATGCCAGGAAGGATAGGGGACTGGGGGGCGATGAAGAGAGGTTGATTAATGGGAACAAATATACAGTTAATAGCAGAAATAAAACCTAGTGTTTTATAGATCAGTAGAGTGACTATAGTTAACAATAATCGATTGTATATTTCAAAATAGCTAGAAGAGAATAATTCAAACAATTTCCAGTATAAAGAAAAGATAAATATTTAAGGGGATGGATATCCCAATTACCCTGATTTGATCTTTACACATTATATGAATGTATCAAATTATAAATTATCACATGTATGTACACCGAAGATATGTACATCTATTGTATATCAATAAAAAAGAAGAAAATCTAATTTCCCAACATAAAAAAAAGAACTTCCAGTGTTCCATAAATATGGCTTATACTCATGACACAGTTAGAGAACTGATATATACGCTGTGATACCAAATTGTGTGTCAGAGACACATTAAGAGTTTTAAAGATAGAGCTCACTGTGGCCTGAGTGGCAAAAAGAAAAAAAAAAAAAAAAGGAAGGTTTCATGGAGAAAAAAAAGCCTCTTGAAGTGACCTTGTCATTTATTTTTACCAAATATGTCCAATAATTTACTGAAGCCAAGAGAATGATGGAGAAGCAAGAGACCATCAACATCATCTTTTGTAGTTTTCTCATTTTACGAAGGAGGAAGCTGGGTCCCAGAAGAGCTCAGTGACCTGCGTGAGGTTACCTTGCTTACTACGCTGGTAACAGTCCCCAACAATGGGTGTGAAGCAGAGGGGCAGGGGAGGGCGCTGTCCTGCAAGAGCCAAGAAGGCCGAGGGCCACAGGTCCACCCCTGCCCCAGAGTTTCGTTTCAGGGCCAAGAGATGGCTCGGTCTCCCAAAATGTCTGCTGAGTGGTTCAAGGGATGAGAGCGTCCCAGGGGCAGGGCAGAGAACCCTGGAGGACCAAACAGAATGACAAGAGCTCCAGAGCCTAGCTCTGGTCCAGGAAGAGCGCAGAGAGATGGAAAATACTGAAGGATGGATGGGACAGAGCTTTATTTTAAGTCAAGATCCAAAGAAACACTGGCATTTCTTGGCACACACATCTTTTTGTTTTAATCAAACATAGTCTCAGAGGCTTCTCTACTATCTGTTCCTAAGCAACTTATGTGCAACCGATCTTTGAGAAGCAACATACTTGGTGGCACTATTCAGGCAGGTGCTGGCATGTTTTCCGTAAATGCTAGCATGACGACGAAAATAGCAAGCATGTATTTAGTTTTACTAAGTGCTCTGATGAGCACAGCACGAAGTTACCTCCTTTAATACTAAAAATAACTAGTGTCCATGAGTTAGACACTATTTTTCTGTTTCATTCTGCAGATAAGGAAACTGAGGAGTAGAGAAGTAAAGAAGAACGTGCCCAAGGTCACAAAGCTGGGAAGAGGTAGATTCAAGACTTGCATGAAATTTCTCTCATCCAAAGTCAATGATCTCGGGCACTCATTTTAGGAAGTAATCCCCTGTATGCACAATTTATAGTCTAATGTTTCATGATTCACAGCACCACATTCTATGACTAAGAAAGGTATTTCACAAGGCTTAGTAGCATTGGTCAAGGTACCTACTAACAGAAGACCCTTTCAAATGCTCGACTGGTGGCGTGGTCTTTTGCTGTTGCAGAAAATGCAGTTTTCAACTTTAAAGGTGACTTAGTTAAAAAAAAAAGATATAAATATCTCATTTCAGGTAAGGAATGAGTAGGGAAATGGATTCAGGAGCACAGAGAATCTCAAAAGCAGATAAGGCTTTAAAAGAAAACTCTAGAAATAACTCTTGGCCACCATGTATTTCTGAAGTGTGAAACTGCAACCCATTGCCAGATCCTCTGAACAAAATCTGTGAAAATCAAAGGACATAATCTGGTAAGACTTCTTCTGCCACTAGAGCTATACTGAGCTGTAGACAATTCTGGCTGAAATGTTTCACTTTTCCAAAAGGTAGCAGCTGGCCTCTGGTATAAAAAGCAAATTGGTGAATAAAATTCACACTCTTCAAAATGTGTGAACGTCGGTGATTTTTTCAGCATTACTTTCTTCTGAAGCTACATCAGAGAGGCAAACATTGACTTTTAAAATTCCTTTTTTATTTAAATTCCTGTCAATTTTCTTGGTAAAATGTTTTGTTGACAGTGTTGCATAGACAGGGTTAGTATGGGTGCATGTACACACACACACATACACACAAATACACAGTCCTTCTATCTTCCAAAACTAAGCTACAAGGTAAAGAAAAAAATCTTTGATTCAGTTAAACAAAGGCCTAATTTAATCACGAAATCCTGAAAGTAAGACTGAGAGACATAAACATGTTGCTACGTAAAGTGGATTATTTACTGGCAAAATGCTTCTGAACTCAGCATCTAATAAGGTATACATTTGCCCTAAATTTAAAATTGAGATGGTCCTACTAAGTAGCAGGCATTTATACAACACAAATAACTTTTCTTTAAGTTTATCATATCAATTATATTCAGGCAAAGAAGTTAATTTTAGAAAACTCAGACTCCTCCTGCCCCTTCATTTAGCAAAATGACAATATTTAAATCACTTCATCTATTGTACTGAGAATATCTCAGGAAAGGTGAGCATTTTCCAGAACACAGTTTTCTAGATGAGATTTCTCCAATATTCTTTAACAATTTTTTCTAGTTTTAAATAAGAGAGAGAGTCTCAGATATAAACTAAAAGTGTACATCCATTGTTTGATTTTTGTTATGAATGTCCAATCACCCACCTTTTTAAAAAATAAACTTTATTTTTAGAATAATTTTAGATTTATAAAAAATACTGCAAAGATAATACACAGAGTTCCTATATACTCCACACACCATTTCTACTATTATTAATATCTTACTGGTATTACATTAGTATTACATCTTACATTAGTATTAGAACAAATGAACCAATATTCTTTTTTCAATTCTTTTGTCCCCAGCTTTATTAATGTATAATTGAAAAACAAAATTTTTATATATTTATGGTGTACAATGTGGTATTGTGATGTGTATACATTGTGAAATGATTAAATCAAGATAGTTAACATATTCATCATCTCACATACATTTTTGTGATGAGAACATTTAAGATCCACTCTTAGCAATTTTCAAGTATTATTAACTATTTTAACCATGCTGTACATTAGGTCTCCAAAAGGTCTTCCTCCTAACTGAAACTTTGTACACTTTAACCAATATCTCCCCAGCCTCTGGCAACCACCATTCTACTCTCTGCTTCTATGAGTTTGGCTTTTTTAGATTCCACATATAAGTGAGATCGTGTAGTGTTTGTCCTTCTGTGCCTGGCTTGTTTCATTTAGCATAATGTCCCCCAGGTTCGTCCATTTCCCTTTGACATATCTCCATCATTGTGAGTTTGTTTCGTATTTTGAGCACTTGCTTACTTTCTGGCTCTACAAGATGCTTAAGGCTCATCTTGTATATTTCCTGCCCCAGTCCTAGAATCAGCCATTCCTCCAAGGAGCTCTGGTTCCTTTCATTGGAGAATGGTATTAGAAACCAAGATCTGGGCACTAGGTGTGCTCATTACTTCTGAGGTGTCATTGCTTCTAGGCCTTTTCAGCTGATAGAGCCAGGAAATATGCTAACCCAAGTATATACACTTCTCTCTAAGTATCTCCATATGTAACCATGTGTTTCCACATTAAACTAAATATGAGTTCTTACTGATGTAGCCAATGCTAATCCATAACAACTTGGGTCATTTTAGCCTTCTCCCTTGCTTAGCTGTATCCTCCCACTCCAACAGTGAGACACCTGGCTCCACCATCTGCCATCCATTTACATAACTGTTCAATTCCAGTATACATATATAGTGGCATCAGAACTGTTAACCCATACTCCCATGGGAAACAACTTTATAAACTACAGGACAATGATTATATATAGTTTCTTTGGCCATCATCGTATAGATTTCACTCATTTCCAAAGCTAATTTGGTCAGCACCTTTAACCCCACCCCCTTCAGTGAGGTTGTTTCATACATTTGTAATACAGTTGGATTGTTTTGTCCCATCCATTGTACTTTAGAAAGAAAAGGAAGCTAAATATAGTAATCTGCTTCATTTTATTCTAGATGCCAAAATATTTAAAATACATTTATATTTTATTCTAGGTTTTCAAGTATTTTAAATACTCTGTTTAAACTCTACGGCCATGGAGTTTATTCAGGGGGCTCATAACACACACTCACACACATGTATGCACACAAACACACTTACCTATGCTAAATCCATTCACTATAATGAAGTTATATATAAATTGAAATGTTGAAATATTTCATATTTTAGTTTCTAGTAAGATAAACTATATCTTTAGTAAATAATTATGCATTAGAAAGAATATAAGAATATAAATTCACCCTCTCAGAGATGACTGTACCTACAAGGATTTTTTATTTTCTCTGCTTCTCTTTCCCCACATTTCAAAATGAAAACAAGGGAAATATTGCTTTGGCTACTCTGCTCTCCTGCTACCAGAACATTCAAACGGGGACTGGAAAAGTGGGCTGTGAACAGATAGGTCAAAAGGATGTCAGAGCCATGAATCAGGTTTCACCCCAAAAGGGATGGTAACACACAAAACAAGGATGGGTCACACATAAGGGAAGATTTGGCATCTTGTCCAGATTTACATAGTATCGAGAAAATCATAATGTACTGTACAAATTTCCAAGCATATCCTAATTTCTCAAAATGGCTATTAAATCCTATTATTCCTTCTTTATCAACCTGGGTACAACCACTGTATGTTCCTTTCTTTTGATTCAACACTGATTTAAAGAAAGGATATTGCTTATTAACTTGGTTGAGAAACTAGTGGCTGGATTTGAAACCACCACCTAACTTTAGAAAGTCACAATTACCCAGCCTCAATGAACATTCTCTACCTCCCATCTGAAGTACAAGGCACTCTGGTATTCCATGCCTTACTTTTGACAGGTACCAACGAGGTATTCCCAACACTTTCTCCAAAACTTGGGAAAGAATCTATTAAACAACAGTGTTGTAGTCGGGGCTTCCAAAGGGCACAAACAGCCACAAGTTCATAAAACACAACTAAATGTTAAGGTCAACACTGCCAAGCCAGAGGCTTTCAATTAATTCCTCCATGAGAGAGGTCTCTAGTAGGCATCTAGTGGGGCCAGCAATATAAGTTGTGACTCTCGAATTCTACATCTTGAGGAAACAAAAGTGATCACAATGGAAACTCACAGGCATTTATTTTAAAGGAAGTCAAAGCAAGAAATCAAAAGAAATTTTTTGTCTATGCTATTCCATTTTCATTAACTTTTTCTCTAAATGAGTTCTGGTGAGAAAATATTCAAATACATTTAATGTGGTCCAATATCCAATTATTGAGATTAGGTTGTTCACTTTCTTCCACAAAAGCATGTATTTTTTAACTCATATTAAATATATGGCCCACTTAAAAGCCAGATGGAGTAACATCACCATACTTAATATTCAGGGAGTAAGTTTGTTTTACATCCCATTTAACTGTAGAGCAGTTAAAATAAGAAAGCTATTAATTTTTTTAAAATATTCTTGAACTTACTTTTAGAAAATGTTAGAAAGTAAAGATACAGTGATTTAGAGCACCTATAATGGGAAAATTAAAAGTAAATTTGGGAAAGTTTAATTGACCACAGAAAATGTTAATTTCCTAAGAGTTAAGAGAAGACATATCCATGAAAAGGAATAGGATATTCTGAAAAACAAACACCAAAAAAAAAAAAAAGAAAGAAAGAAAGAAAGAACTAAAGCTCTTAGAACTTCAAAAAATATGAAAATAAAAATAAAAAATTTATTGGAAGGTTAAATCAAATTAATCTCCCAGGAAGTAGGGAACAATTTTTTTAAGGAACATAAGAAAAAATATGAGAAACTTAAACAATAAATACATCTGTCATACAGAAGTTTCAAAGGAGAGAAAACAAAGAAGAAGAAATTATCAAAGAAATAACACAAGAAAAAATTCTGGTCAATGTTCTTAAATTGTATAAACATCATAAGCGAGGATAAAATAAAAAATTTTTTGCAGATATACAAGTTCTCAAAACCAGAGAAGCTCCTCCAAAGAAGAGGAGATACAACCCCCCCAAAATTAGAAAATATTAATAGATAAGGTCAAAAGAAAGTTCCCTCCCAAGAAAATGGTGAAGGGAAGGTCTATATGATGGTTGCGCAGAAAGTCTAGAGTTCAATTCAACCTAATAAATGAGAGAATGGAGGCTTCCAAGAAAATTTCTCCCTAAAATGTAATTGGTAGATCATCTATTACATTAAGCAAATGGAAAATAATACTGACTAGTGTTTAACATATCTCCAAAAATCTTTGGTAGATACATAGAAAACTAAGCAAAATTTTTAAAATGAAGCAATTAAGCCCAAGCAAAAAGAGCAAACCATGTAACAAAAGAAACAATCATAATATACTACTTGACTCAGTAATAAAATGTAAACACTGACTACTGACTATATAAAAATCTGTAATATGGATGCAGGACGGTGAGGGAGGGAAATTGAGGATATATAAGGAAAACAAATCCTTATTTATCAAAAAAGTAAAAAATAATATCTAAACCTGAGAAATAGCAGAATAAGAATATTTTTTAAGAAATATGGAGGTAAATCCCCAGATAGTTTTGAAAAAATGAAAGTCTAAGGGAACAGGACTTGCATGGAAAGATGGGACAGGCAAATCCTCTGCTTTGTCATACATATTCTAGTACTATTTGATTTCTATGTACATGTACAAATAAAAATAAATGTATTCCTTACCATAAAATCAAACTGCCTTTAGAAATAGTAATAACATTCTATTTCTCAAGCTGAGTAGGAGAATTGATTTTTTTCGAAATTATATTGTGGAAATTTTCAAACACACGGTAAAGTCGAAAGAATGTTTATAATGAACATCTGTATATCCAACACTCAGACTTTACCATTAACATTTTATAATACTCATCTTGTCACATGTCTATCTATCCATTGCTCTACCTGTTCAAAATCCATCTTCCTTTTTGATGTATTTCAAAGTAAATTGCAAACATCACTGCACTTTCCTCCGAGTACTTCAGCATGCATATATATACACACACAGATGTGTATATATATATTAATATGTATGTGTATGTTACAGAAAAACAAATTTTTAAGAAATAGAAAAATTCAAGCAAATTAATGAACAAAATACAAGTTGACCAGAATACAATATAGTCTTCTCAGTCAAAATTTGACTTTGCATATTTGAGCTTTAAAATTTTATCATCAAATAAATGTTCCTCATAGCCAAGTTCAATGCTTAATAAAGGAGCCCAGTAAAGGTATGTTGAGGTAAATTGAAATTTCAACTTTCTTAGCACAGTTTAGGTTAGCTCAAGACCCAATTCTAGTAAAGATGACTGGCTTGCTTCCATTTTGCAGTGTGGCTTTTTGAAAGAAACCCTAGGTTTATAATTAAATAATATGATTCCTCAAGAGTATAATAAAAACCTAAATGTTAGTTTGGTAAAGAAAGTTATGAAAACTGGTTGGGATGAACATTTACTTCCTTTTCTAATAAGAATTTCCCTCCTTGTTTAATAAGCTTACAGTAGCAAACATACACCTTTTTTGTGGCCTAACATTTAGTTAGGACCATGTGACTAATTTGAATGTCACAATGCAAATTACTGAAGTAATATTAACGGCAATTTGTGGTTCTCTAATAATCCAACAGCATCTGAATTAATACAAAGGATAACATACACAGCCTAAGAGTGCCTGAACATTGACAATTTTGACTGTGATTTAACAGACAATACTAACTTTAGCACATTCCTTAAAATATTTCCATGACTATGTGACACTGCCCAAATCCATAAATCACATCCTCAAGGAAGCCAACGAAGTAAACTGGTAGTTTGAAATTTCATTAACCCTTTGCTCTGAAATCTGATGGCTGTGCCAGCACAGAGCACACGAGGGACAAAAGATAGCAGAGAAACTGAAGTGGGACATGATACAAAGTGGCTGCATCAAATCTCTTCACAGATAAATCCCAGACGCGGAGCCCTCAGTGGAGTGTGCTATGACCCCATTCCTTTCAAGTTAATGATTTTTCATTTCCTATTTTTGGTAACTCCTGACTTAAAATATATGAAATAACTAACTTCAGGGAGAAAGACTAGGACTAATGAGACCAGACCAAGAGAATGAAACTAAATTTGAGACTCCAAACCCATAAATACAGCACAAAAAGGCTAGCGGTGGAGGTCAAGCGAGTGAAGTCAGAACCAAGTTTACAACCAAGCGTGAAAATCAGCTGTCGGACGCAAAGACAGCCACGTGCAGGGAGGCAGGGCTCGCCAGAACCGCAGGCACTTTTGCATGAGCAGCTGGACTTCATGCCCCGTATCAAGCTTCTCTTTGTCTAAACAGTCTCTGGTATAAAAGGAACTCAAACAAACTCAATAACAAGAGAACAAATAGCCCAATTAAAACATGGGTAAAGGACCTGAAAAGACATTTTTCAAAAAAGATATACAAATGGCCAACAGGTATATGAAAAAATACTCATCATGAATCATGAGAGAAATGCAAATTAAAATCTCAATGAGATATCACCTCACACCTGTTAGAATGGCTATTATCAAAAAGACAAAAGATAACAAGTGTTGGTGAGGCTATGGAGAAAAGGGAACAACCCTGGTACGCTGTTCGTGGCACTGTAAATTAGTACAGTTATTACAGAAAACAGTATGGAGGTTCGTCAAAAAATTAAAAATAGAACTACCATATAATCCAGCACTTCCACTACTGGGTATATATCCAAAGGACATGAAATCAGTATGTCAAAGAGATACCTGCACTCCCATGTTGATTCCAGCATTATTCACAATAGCCAAGATATGAAACCAACCTAAGTGTCCATCATGGTACAGACAGATAAAGAAAATGTGGTATATATACACAATGGAATACTATTCAGCCTTAAAAAAAGAAGGAAATCCTGTCATTTGCATAGACACGGATAAACTTGGAGGACATTATGCTAAGTGAAATAAGCCAAGCATAGAAAGACAAATACCACGTGATCTCACTTATATGCAGAATCTAATATAGTTGATCTTATAGAAACAGAGCCTAGAACGGCGGTTACCAGAGGTTAGAGGGTGGGGGGGGATTGGAAAGCCGTTGGTCAAAAGATACAAAATTTCAGTTAGACAGGAGGTATCAATTCAAAAGTTCTACTGTAAATCATGGTGATTACAGTTAATAACCATATATTGTATACTTGAAAATTGCTAAGAGAGTAGATTTTAAATGTTCTCACCACAAAAAATGATAAGTATGTGAAGTAATGCATATTTTAAATAGCTTGTTTAGTCATTCCACAATGTATGCATGTATCAAAACATAAATATTTACAATTTTTGATTTGTCAATTGAAAATAAATAAATAAATAAGTAGTCTGTGGAAGCCAATTTGGAGCCAACTGATATATACTCAGCACTGGATATGGGATGGCCTCAAAGTGGAAAGCATTCACTAGGGACGAAGCATTTCTGATAAAGTTCTTGATAATATTTTAAATATTAGCCTAAGAAAGAAACAACTAAAAATAGTATAAAATATTCTTTTTATACTGCTTAGCAAATCAATAACTATTATTTATCTTAATAGGTGCTTAAAGACCATATTATTTTACTTTACACAAAGTAGTTCTGTTTCTATTTCTCTTTGCATGTTTATGGAATGTAGATTATATTTCAACTTTCTGATCTCAGACTATTCCCCGGTTGATAAAGATTGTATATTCTCAGTCTTGTATTTTTTTCCAAGTGGTAAAGTTCTGAGCCCCTGTGAGCCATTTGGCAGACTGTTTAACTCAACTCAACAATAATTTCCAGAATATTTGTCACCTTAAAACAAACTAAGCCATACATTCAATTCAGTGAAGTCCAAGCACAACACACTAGAAATAGCAGTAAATTGGGAAATGTGAGATTTTAGTTTCGGCTTTACTAGTAGTAAACTGTGTGCTCTTGGGGAAGTCAACTTCTCTCTTTCCTTGTCTGTGACGGCCAAGATCCTTCATAGCACTTAAGGTTATGATTATATTGTTCTCGAGCATTGGTAAGCCGGGGTCACAGGACCTGTGGGCAATTGCTGCAAAGTCTTCAGAACTCAGATTCTGTCCCCTTCCCCTCTGGACACAGCCCGGCTCTGCAACTGTATTCCGTAGGGTTGCCAGGCTGCAAGCAGAGGGAGGCTGGGAGTGGTTTCACGTATAATCTCCTACCCATAGTAATTTACCCTATCTCCTCATCTTATCCCACTGTTTCTTCCTTCTGCCTTTAAACTCTACCTCCTGACTTCCACGCACTTTCCATCTTATCTTCCTCCACACCACTTTCCAAAGACAATAGCAAGCCCAAGAAAATGTAACAAAGTACTGCAGAAAAAGGAAGCCTTTGTTGTCTGGACTGCCTGATTCTAAGACGCTGGGTTGAAGAGGCTGTGTATTATTTTAGATTGTTTTGTGCTGCACCTGGCTATTTCAAGCAAGTGCGGTTGCTTAAGAAACATGAGCATATTCTGATTATTTCCTAAGAATTCATCAATCCACCCCCAAACTCTAAAGACCTGAAAGAGTAGATGCGTATCTGAAAGCACCTAACAGACTTTCAGGAGACATTTCACGCACTGTGAGACTCTGGTTGTTGCCTAGATCCCTTCCATTAAAGTATTATTTTCTAAAACAAACTTTCCAATTCTGCTTTCTAATGCTCCAAGTCCTCTAACACGGCTTCCTGGCTGTCCCATGTGACCTAACAGAACACTTTTCCAATTACTATTTTAAAAATTAGGTAAAAATTCATGTTTCCTACTTTAATTACCTATTACATTTTTATATGATCTTCTGTGTATCAGACTTCATCTCAAAAATTTTTATCATAAGTTAAAATGGCAAAAAAAACCTGTTACACTATTCAATTTTATAATTTATTTAATTTCTTAAAATCACATTTTTAAAAAGTGTTTTTCAAACACATGTGTAAGTTCTTACCCTTATAAAACTAGTTATAGAAAGATAGCAAAAGTAGCAATAACGGTGGATTGTCATGATAAAAAATAAAACATAAGTACTCTAATATATTACGCTTAAAATCATTCAATAAAAATATGACTGACTACCAGTGTTGTGCTGGTAAATGTTTAACAACTGGCTTTTCGGGGAGGGAGGGAAGCCCTGATTTGTAGTAACTGCCAATTTCCATGGTATAAATACTCCATGAAATCCATGGCTAATTTCAAACTACCAACTATTTAACAACTGGCTCAGAAAACTCTTGAAATTTTAGCAATCGGTGCAAGCAAGCTGGTACATTCTAGGCCCAGACATAAATGGTGCCTACTATGTTTAAATGACTGTTAAACTTTCATTTTAAAATTGAATAACAATTTAACATATATCTGCTATCATCATTAGAATCTTTTGTCCTATTAATAGTTGATTTTTAATATTATCTTTCATATAATTAGCCCTGAGGAGTAGGGATAAATAAGATTTCTTAGTCAACCTCAAATATCCTGATATACTAAATAGGTACTTAAAGAAAGCAAACATGAGTTAAATAAGCACATCATTGAATAAAAGCCTCAACAACACAGGTATATTATACTAATCTGGTGTTCACTGATGGATATTAAATTCTTGGTGGACTTCAACAACAACAAGGATGTAGCAGAAATTAAATTCAACAGTGAGAGTCAGGAAGAATCAATTTTAATTTTAGCATTGCTTCTAACCCGCTGAGTGCCAACCAACACCAGAAAATGACAAAATCATAATTTGCTTTGTAACCTTTAAAAATCCCAATGCCAATTCTCTTATCCTGCCATAAAATCTACCCATTCAGGCAGTCTTGACATGTGAGGATTAAGCTACATTATTTCATTTGTTTTTTAAATGTGCTTTCCCTTTATAGCAAAGGATTAAGTTAATCTCTTCCTTCATTATGCATGAGGTTCGAGTTTTTCGTCAAATTTTAGGATTTGCACTAGTGCACACCAGTGTCCCTTGTGACTAATCTGATTCAGTTCATTTCTATATTTACGAAGTGTCTTCTAACTGTCAGGACTTGTGTCAGGCTCTGCGGATTCATAGAGGCCCAAGGACAGATCCCCGGCTCTCTGGTGGTCTAGTGGACCAGTTCAGAACCAGCCTGAGTGAGGAGTGCCAATACGTCATGGAAAAACCATGAAAAGTTAAACTTGGCCTGTAAGCCCAGTGACATATCACAAGTCATCCACAACGATGATACGTCAGTCAATGAGGAATGATGCTACAGAAGCTAAAAGGCACTTCACTCCACCAAAAACACCAAAAGTGTTTCATGGGAAAGAACAACCTATTTCCTTTCATGTTATTTACTACAAAATAACTAAACAGATATTTAAGAAATTTAGAAAATGGGGTAAAGATTAAAGCATCCATAATCAAAATATTCTTCTAATATCCTCTCCTTAGACACTAATCCTTCCAGCTCACATTTGCATAATCTTTAAAGATTCATTTTTTGCCTATCTGGTCATCAGGGTCCCTAGAGACTCTTCAGTGCTTCGACACATCCGGATAAAAAGGCCCAGCGATTCCTCAATTGCCAAACCTCACCAGTCATCCCACTTGAATAAGTAGCCGCATAATCACCTCACTGCTCAAACATATTTACACCTTCAGGTGGCAAAAGATTATTTCCCATTATGTACAAGTAAGCGTTTTTTCTTTAACAACACGTATGTGCGTATGTCTCGCTTAATTCTTGCCAGTTTAAATTCTAAAAGCCTCTGCATGGTCTTTTAGTCCCTATCCTCACTTTCATGTGAACTTTTTTGTTAATAATCATGACAATTTTTTGAAATTCACTATTCTTTTGATTCTGTTCATTCACTCACTAACTCTCATTCAGCACGTGGCACTGGCTTTCCCTCCGAAATTACCCAGATTTAAGCAGAAGAATGGCGGCTTGCTTTACAGTAGTAAGAAATCAAAGTAAGGCTGAGAACGAACACTAAGGCACTGTTCAGCCTCACCTTTCTTTGGACTAAAAGTACAATGCTCCTTTTTCCTCAGCAGCAACTTTCTGAATTTCAATACTTTCTTCATTACAGTGATAGTCATCTAGAAAGCTATGTTTACTGATTAATAAAAAAAAAAACTTAGAAGGGAATGAACCTGTTCAAAAGGAGGCCCTATGCTATGTAGGAGGGAAAAGACCTTTAATGAGAGTTAAATTGCTCCTTAGAATTAAAGGTTACCATTCTCAGGAAGCCTGAGCCACCAAGGTGATTTGGAATACAACTCTACCTTTCATTGCTATTATTTTAGAGATAGCAAATAATAGTTGCTACTTTATTTTTAAAATATCCCCCACTATTCAGACAGTCTTTCTTCTTGAGAAACTCAACTGCCTATATAGATCCTGTCACTGAACTTGTTCTCAGCACTGAGCTTATACGGTGCAATTAGTAACTGCCTTTTGAGGTGTTTCCCTTTTTATTGGCACTCCATAACTTGCTTTCTTGCTTGATCTGATAACAGAACTGTACCAGATGATGAGAAATGGATTACTTTCAGCAATGACATCATCACCCTACAACAAATTCAAGAAAGAATTTGTTGTAGAAGGGGCAAAGTAGTGAGGATATCATTTGGAAAAGAAAGGTAATATTTCTGGGTCACTCAGCAAGTCCAGGTAGCAAAGAGCCCCAAAATCTGAATGCTAACAACATAGATAAGGCCAACCCCTGATTGATTATTCATTCATTCTGTGAAAATCCAATGAGCTCTAACTAAGACTCTAGGCCAGGCACTAGGAATAGGAAGTTAAATAAGACATGGATTTTGCTCATAGGGGGTACGCAGTATCCTAGAAAAACAGACGTGTAAACAAATACTGAAAAGGTGAGAAGTATAGGAGATACAGTCAAATGGTTGTGAGATTTAAAGACAAAGGAATTAGAGCCCAACCCAAAAGGATGGAAAGAAAACTATACCTCTAGGCTCAGAAAATGCTCCTCCAAATCATTATGTGACGGATGGCTAAATGAGTATATACACACATAGAAGTCATGGAATCTAACTTGTAGGAGGGACTTCTATGTACCCCTAGACAAACCACACACCCACCCCACAGTTGTTCTGTACTTGAATCTGCTGCCAACCTTCTGCTAAGTAGTCACCCAGCCTGAGTTCCATACTGAGCTTCTGTGGGGTGGAGTGCTTACAATCTTTGGGGTAGTCAGTATCTTTGGAAAGTTCTACTTATTTTCCCTTGCATTTAGCTGAACTATCTTCTCCTTTAGCTTATACCAATTGGCACCGGATTTCCTCCAAATTCTGTTAGAGAATGTATTCCAATTCCCCAAGATGTGTAGGTAACTAAACAAGTATCAAAGGGAACACTATATTTCAGGCTGCTTGGTCTCTTCACTTACAATTAAATGCAACACACATTTATTGACTGCGCACTACATTAAAGGGACTGTGTGAGGTAATACTAAGCAGATACTAGCATCAGAGAAAGAATCTGCCTTTAAGAAGCTCACAGTCTTACAAGGGAGGAGATATATGTCCATAATAAGGGGCAGAAAAGGATCATTAGCACAGAGGATAAGTCAAGTAGAATTGGATGAATCCATTCCACCTTACAAACCTGGAAATTGTCATGGAGAAAGTAAAATACAAAATTAACAGAGTCAACCAATACTTATTGACCATCTCCTATGTCCCAGGTACCGTTTGGGGGACTGAGGTGACAGCAGTGTATCAAACACTCAAGATCTTCACTTCCAAAGAGCTTAGATTCTAGAGGGGGAGAAAGACCATAGACAAGTATGTTTAAGTGTGTGTGGGGGGGAGAGATAGGGTGATAATGATAAAGGGGGTGCAGTGGCTGGTGGACTGGTTTCTATTTTAGATAAGAGAAAGGCCTCCCTGATAAGGGGTTTTTAAGCACAAACCTTAGCAAGTGAATAAGCAAGATATGCCGATATCTAGGGGAAGAGATGAGTCCTGAAGATGAGATCAGGTTTTACCTGGGAGAGTTTAGAATGAAAAGCATACACTGAGGCATAAAGTGAGGAAACTACATGATACAAAGGGAAATGGCATGTGCTGCAGTTTGGTGTTAACACAGGGTAAGTGTAAAAGTCATGGAAGGGAAGCATCGAAAAGTAGAACTGGGCAGCAATTCTCCGTGACATTTCTACATGTCTGGTGACAACTTTTGTCCTCGATTATCTTTTCAAATACACGTGTACAGCAAACCCATGGCTGCGTTCTTATTATGGTGACAGCTGAAGAGTGAGCTGAGAAACTTTCATTCTCCTTGGGAGGGGGCAGTGGGAGGCTAGTGATGGGTTTTAAGCAGAGTAATGTTTGGTAAGATTACATTATTAGGATCAACTAGAGAAGAAAATGGTGATGAGGAGTGGGAAAACTCACACTTACTGAACAGGCACTTTGACACATGATCTCACTGAATCCTCACAAGAGAGTACATCTTTATTCATCCTCCCATTCAGCACGTAATTCTCGAGCACCTACTGTGTTCCAAGAACTCTTTAGGCACTGGGATACAAGGATGAAGAAAGCCACAGGCAAGATTCTTGTCTTCATGGTACTCACATTTAGGGCAATACAGGAAAACAACCAACCAAAGAAACAAACACTTGAGAGAACATCAGGTGGCCAGAAATGTTATAAAGAAAAATAAAGCAAGGCAAAGGGACCAAGTAATGGGGATGCTGCTTTAGATACGATGGTCAGGAAAGGCCTCGCTGAAGAGGTAAATGGTAAATGTGAGCAGAGACCTTAAAAAAAATAAGGCAGCTGCTATGATTATATCTATTTAAGAGACGAGGAAACCAAAGCCAGGGAAGATTGTATCTTGCTGAGGTCTTGTCTAGACTAACAAGTAGTGAGGATACGAACCACGGCCTCATGAATCCTGTCACACGAGGCTCCCTGTATACTCCTCCTGTAAGAGCAAAACCACGGGGAGTACAATAGGAGTTACGAGAAGGGGCAGATGTGAAAAACAATGAGAGACAGGTTTCACAAAACTGGCCACTGGGTTCACTTGAAAGGCAAAGGAGGAGCTTAGAGAGGAACGACAGCCTTTTGAGCGGGGACGGCCAGGACAATGGCCGCTCCCAGAGACAGGGCTTCACGGAGGAGGGGCTGGGCTGGAGGGAGAACGGATAAAAGGAGAAATAATGATTTGGTTTCTGCCATACCAACCTTGATGCATTAGCAGAATAGGCTTTGAAGTTCCCCCTTATAGTTGAGATATCAGGGACTTTGCTCCTCTGCCCTCTGCTGCTACTTCCATCAATCTGCAAACTCCCAGCCACAGGGCCTTGTTAACAAATCAGCAGGAGGAAATTAACTGTCCCATGCTGCTGGTTCCTAATCAGTCAGGTTCCTTTCTTTCAATAAACTGAGGTGTGAACTCAGTGTCTACTGTTTCTTAATATATTTTACATTTTTCTCTCCTTTTGGAGATTTTGGAATAATAAGGGGAAAACCCTCAGCATTTGCCAAGTGCTTGTTTTTCATGGGTTCCCAGAGAACACCGGTGAACTGGTGTTCAATTTATCTTCACTATTTATATTAAATATAAAAAACTCAGACATCACACTGTCATAAATCCATGTCACATTGTATCCCTTTATGTTGACTGTAGGACTAACTTCCTTAAAGCTTGCCAGAACACGCTGGGGTTAAGGTCAGTAATAGGTGTTTTATTCCTATTTTAAAACAGTTCTAGCTTATTACAGGAATTTAAAGAAAAAGAGTATTAAAAATATAAGGCATAAACTTTGAAAAGTTAACTGTTGAATAGGTGATACAATTATACTGTTTAAACATCAAAGCATATGTAAAAGTATACAATGAATCCATATGTATATTAATGTTACATAAATGTATAAATATGTATGTATGCATGTGTGTACATCTATATATAGTATAGTCTCCTTTTGTAACAAATGGCAGCATATCATACAAGTTTTTAAGATTAAAAATATACTATTTTAAAACCACCACCAATGACTCACCCCTAGGTATGCACACACACAAGTGTGCACACATGAACACACACACTCAGACACATACACATAAAATATGGTCAATATTTAAAATTCTAGTATAGTTTCAAAGTAGTTGTATCTCAGCATTTTATTATTATTATTATTATTAATAATATTATGGCTCAGTAAACCACAATCAGTGGTATGTTCTACCAATGAATTGTTCTTCTTTTACAGTAGCATAAATAAGAACCATGGACAGCAACACCACTCTTCCTACCCCTTTTCCTTCTCTTATGATTTATTCTTTCAAACGAGTAAGTTCACTCTAATTTCTACTTTCCTTTCCTTAAAACCTGAATGTACATGTGAGGTTTTAAATGCTCCAGAGGGCTTAATCTTGAAAATACCAGCAATTGCTACTTCAATGTATGTAACACCACATTGGGAATGAGCACTATTTAAGGCAGACATCAATCAGTTATTCCAGCAGGTTGATAAGTAAAAAATAAAAACTCTGCTGTAAAGCCCTTCAGGTAGGAAGATGAGCTGCAATATTTTGCTTGTTAACAAACCCGCTTTGAAAAGATCTAGGTCTTTTCTCAGACCTTGCTTTATGTGAGGCACCCTTGAAAAATTATTTGTATTTTCAGCCTGTGCAGAGTTCAGATGAGGGCCAGATTCAGGATATTAAATTTGTGGAATGGACTAAAGCCATGCTCTGCAGCCAGCATGGCCTTTAGTTTGCAGGATAAAACACGGAGGGTGGAGAGAGGGATTTCAAAGCTCTCTATTCAAGCTGAGCTTACCTTTCTTCCCATGACCACTATGCTTTGAGAAGGGCTTAGGTCAGAAAGCCAGCGAGTCAGGAATACTTGTGTGTTAAATGTACAGTCCTGTGATAAAGCCATACAGAATGTGAAGATGCATAACATGACTTCTGCCCTCAAAATGCTTACAGATTTTTTGGGGGGAAGAAGACAAGTTGTATATAAATAGTAACTTTTTTCCGTCTTTGTGCATAGATATATCCTGAACAATAACAGTAAATATCAAGAAATAGGACAGTTCATAAGTACTCTACAGCACATTCAGAGGACAGAAGAAACCTGTGGGCTGGTGGTACTGAGAAACTTAACAGAGCAGATGGGATTAGAACTAGGTTTTTAAAGAAGAGTGGAACTTAGACAAGCACACAGGAGCAGCCATCTCTGCGGAGGGAAATTGAGGCCCATTCCTATTCACTGGGCAGGGCTGTCCTCCCTGTAACAATGGCCACAAGTGTCTGAGCCAGGACAGGGTTCTAAGAGCCAGATGGACTAAGAAAGGGAACTTTTCCCAGAGTAACCAAGGGCAAGGCTGTGTGAGGAGCAAGAATGAATTTTCGTAGGGGATGAAAGCCAGATATTAGGGCCAAAGGCAGTGTCAAGACTCAGGGCTGAGAGGGAGCTATAAGAAGAAGGCACAATAAGAAATGCGAAGCTAACACCAGAAGTTAGTCTGGAGTAAGGCATTTATTCGGGAAGGATGAAACAATTCTAGGTATAGGTTAAGAAGCAATTCAAGAAAAAATTCCAGATATAGATTAGAAGATGAGGATGTTAGAGTCCACAGGTGTAAGAAATGTCTAAAATGGGATCGTGGCAGCCAGGAAAGATTTAAGGATATTATAAAATTAGACCCCGGATTTGGTACTTGAGCAGCTATTTGGAGAGAAAGAAGTCAAAAGAATCATTTCAGGGATTTAAGGCTCAGAAGAACAAGGGCTTCATTGGTAAGGAAGGCCACGCTTGAGCATTCGATTTCGCTTATGTTGAATTTGACTTCCAGGCCAACATCTAATTCAGTCAATCGAAGATACAGGGCTAGAGCTCCCTGCAGAGATCAGAAATGAGGTCCAGCCTCCCTTATTTTTCTCAGGAATGGCTTATTAATGATCAGAGTATCTACTAGATTTCTCAGTTGGCACCCATGGCCAAAGGGGGTAGATAAGGTAATAAATGATTAATTCTAACACTTTTCTAAAATATTTTCCACCCACAAAACTCTACCTCCATAGGAACAGGAGTACTTTGTGGGTTTATAATTGTTAGAATGACCTGCCCAAATGAGATAGCAAATCATGCTTTGCAAAGCCCATCATTAAACTCCATCCCTTATGGTGCTATGGCCACACAGCTTTGTTTGTGATGAGAATTAGGGGCTACACCCTGGGATAGTGCCATTGTATATAGAAATATTCTTTAAGTCAGATGAGGATAAAAGCTTTCACCTTTCAATTCCCTACAGCACTGCTCCACTTTCTCATCTATTACTCCTTCACACTGTAATACAAACACACACTTTATTACTACACAGAGAAATCTTCATGTTAGAAACTTGGCATTTAAATAATACCTTTCTCCCAAGAAGTCAAAAACCATTTATAAGCCAGTATTCTGTAGAATCATCACAGTGGGCCTGGAAATAAAATCAAGGTCTTTGTCCCTCCAGGAAATTGTTTTCTCCACCAGACCCCAGTGGCCAACTGCCAGCTTTAGGGGAAAGAATTTAAGCACAAAAGAAAACCACTTACCTTTCCTTGAGGGATTTAACTTCAGACTGCAGAGGGCTTGAACAACAGAAAGTAGGGAGAAGAACTGACAGTGGGTTCTGGCTGGTTTTCCAGTGTAATCCTTAACCCCAAATACCACAGGTGGTGGTTACACAGATGGACGACAAGTAGCTGGACTAAGAGAAAACCCATGTTGCCTATATTGTTCTAACCCAGCCATTCCCTTCTGATTTTCAGAACACCCTACAGCCTGAAGAAGTATCCACATTAGTACGTAATATTTTCCATAATAAAGATGACTTAATTTAAAACTTCTCTCTATGTGTATGATATTAATATTCAATTCACATGAGCTATCTATACATGAACATGTGTTTTTGGTCTAAATTCTATTTTTCTTAATACAATAAATAAAATGACTATTAATTAACAATTCATTCAACCATTTATTATCTACTCTGTACCCGGTTACTCTTTCATAGCCTACCACAACTGACTGCCTGCCTGTTAAATACCAACTTCCCATTCACAGTGGTACAGTGACCACAAATCATACTTTTTCCTATTGTATCAGCCTCATGATCAGAAGAATTAATCATTGAGTCCTCCTTGAGTATGCAAATAGAATTACAGATGTTTATCAAACATAGACACTCCATATTCTACTTGACTGATAAATATGTAATCATTAATTTTTATTTACATGCTATTATGGGTGCATGTGTGTGTGTGTGTGTGTGTGTGTTGAGTGACACACATTTTTTAAAGTCCTGCTACATTATACTTGGGTGCATTCAGTAAGTGCGTACAGCATCAAATTAACCAGCAAATAGTTAATAATGAGATACATGAGATAATAAAAAGGGTGGCTGGTTAAAAACTAGATTATGACAAACATCTCTCTCAAAAAACCTAGTAACATAAACTGGTAAAGATAATATGCCAATCAAAAAACTATGCAGCTGTAGCCATAACTCAGACAACCAAAGATGTGGGCAGGAAGACCCATAGGGCATTTATTCTATGCCCCATCCACCCCCAGGATGCAGTGACTGCATGGACAGGCAGGAATGGTCCATAAGCTAGAAGAGAAAGCAATCATTATGTCAGTCGTCATGAATGCAACACCTGGTTAGGAATAACGTGTAAAACTGTACAAGACCATGCAGAGGAGGAAGCATATGGATTGACATAACACAATCAAGATCTCAGATAAAGGTGGGCCCAGGGAGATCTTTCAGAAGACCAAGAGAAAGCATATGGTGGTGGTGACAGTGGGGGTGTTGAGGGAGGAGTTACGAGGCAACGAGGCTGGATATAATTCTTAAAACGGAAATCACCAGTGCACAACAGCAGCGAATTCAGATCAACAGAGAACTAACGCACGCCACCCTGACCTTCTTAAACTGAGAACTGGGATTTCTTCTCATCTATGGCCAATTGCAAGTTCCAGTCTTGAAGTAGACCCCAGCACATTCAAAAAGAAAAACATATCCTATTATACATGTCTTTTTATAATAAGTAAAAACAAAAAAGTATCCAAAGACAAATGTTTATTCCTTTTTCCGAAATTAGATTAGGTAGGTAGCTGTTCACAGCACATAAAAGGTTTCACTTCTGATGGCTTAGAAGGCACCAAAACTATAAGCAAAACACTTTAAAGGTCCCAATTCTCCACAAATTTCCATTTGGAGTCTTTTGTTTTAGCTATTGTCTCTCCTTCCACCCAAAGAGTGGCTCACAAATAATTCTAGCAAGATATACCAGTTCACATAACACTTAATAAGAATAATATTATATCTGGGGAAAATGGCAGAAATAGTTTCTAGTTTAATAACTGCATCAGATAGGAGTGAAGTGACAATGTGTGAAATGTACTTTGGCTAAATTTAGTGCTTGATAGAGAGTCCAACACATCAATATTCCCAAACAACCAAACATTTAATACAGTTATCTTCCATCTACTCAGAACTAAGTGGCAGCCGAGATTTCCTGGCACTAAATCATAGCATAGTAAATTTTAATATCTACCATCAATGTGTCATCTTCCATAAAATATCATTTAAGTCACCATAACTCCTTGGAAACCCAAAAGTCTTATTTTTCAGACTTTTCATCTATTAAGCAGCCTTCTGAGAACCTAATCCAAATCTGGAATGCTTCTGCCAGGTATAATTCTGTTGAAGTCCTGGTTGTGATTCACACTGCGGCTGAGCTCCCTGTCATTGTAAAATGTCATTCTTGTGGGTTTTTATATAAATAAATGTGGGTGTGCCCATTTTATAAATAGGAACACCCACATTAATTTATATAGTGGCTTTTATGTTTAAGAAACACTGTAATTAACTCTGAGAAGCCCAGGGATGACAAAATTGTTTTTGAACTTCACTCATCAATGGTCTACATATAAAGATTCAGACAACCCTAAATCACCTCCCTTTGCCCAAGCCTCCCTATGGCCAAATGGGTGTTGCCTGGTGTCCACTGGAGTGCACATGACAGACATGGGGACTTACTGTCTTGGTTATTGCTCTATTGTCAATGCGGAGAACCCAATAAATCACTGTCAAATCATTAAGTAAATGGATCACCTCTAAACTACTCAGAGGAGCAACCAAGGTTCACAACCAAACACAAAACAAGTACAGAGCAATCCAGGGAAGCATAAGGAGGCCCTGTCTGTGCTTAAAGGGAGAGGAACATGGGCAGTGGGCCCAAACAGTTTCTAGTCTGAATCTCACCTACCACTTAATAGTCCCCTTTAAAAGTCAAAGCTGCTGATTGATCTTTAAAATGAGAATAAAAGCTCTTGCAGCAGAGCTTTTGCGAGAATTAGAGATAATCATATAAAGTGCCTGCCTGACACATAAAGACACCCAAATAATAACTATGAGGATGCTGATTTGATGGTGACTAAAGGTAAATGCAAACTTTGATGCTGCAGGTTAAAAAGCAACAGAGAAGAAAACTGATCACAGATAGGAGTCACTGTGGAAACTTCTCCCAGGCTAGACTTGATCTACCTTAAGTGAAAGTTGAATATGCAAGCCATCATTCCAATTTGATATTCCAATTTGACGATATGTTCGGTTCACTGTGATGTCTCCTAATGTCAAAAGGTCAACCATCCTGACCCAACTGTCATCTGCAAACTTAATGAGACTATTTCCTGAGATGACCACAAATGACATAAGGTCTCTGTGCACTTGTTTGCTGGTGTCTGCAGCTAATATCTTTTGGTTGCTTGTCTGTAGCATGCTGCCAGTGGCCTCATAAGAACGGGACCCATGTCTGTTTAACTAGACTTGCCCAGAGCCAACAGAGTACAACATGCATGTGGAAACGAAATGATTTTGATATTGATCATGATTTTCATCTAAGCGATCATAAAAATTATTACCTTTTAGCAGAAAGCTCCTCCAGTGTTACCAATATACTACAAAGTGCCTTTGAATTTGACTCTTAGATACCTTGGAAAATTCTAGATGACCATTTCTCAAGCTGGAGGTCCAGTGCCCTCCCCCCAGGGTCCCAGGGACATCACAAGGAGTAGAAGAGAAAGAAGCTGCAGAACCAGAGGGGATTTGGGACCTTCTTCCCTCTAAATGACTTCTCTGCCTCACAAGGAAGTCAGGTCACTAGATCATGGCTTCAGTTAGACTCTGATCATTGTTAAAACATATGACAGAAAAAATATGCGTAGTTACTCTGCTTCTCAGTAACTTCAAGGCCTTGAGGCTCTTATTTTTGGAGAAAGTGTGGCATCGGTCACTTGGGAAAGGGGCCAAGAGGCCTAAGAAGGGTACAGGTGTGCCTGATATTTCAGAAGTGACTACACTTGCTGGAACACTTACTCCCCTTGTTATATGGGAATTCGAGAAATGGTCAGAAAAGGGGAATTCATTTCTTTTCACCTTAAAAGGAAAGGCTGTTGGTACCCCTTTTGAAGCAAATATGAAATGAGCTAAATAGAACTGTTCTCTTATTGGACAGTAATATCTGGTGTATTTTTCAGAGCAGCTACTTAGGAATTCAACCTTCTTAAAAGGCTTTTGAGTAACAGGTTTATTCACTAGCATATACTCAGTTCCTAGTACTCAGTTTGGCACATTGAATGCAGGCAATAAATATTTATTGCATGAATAAATTAATGATGAGTTGGTGTTGTTATAAGAAACCTCCACAAAGAGTTTCATAAATCCATTAAATAGATTATTGCACTTTTTAAACATGACCTGCAGGGTAGGTTTTAGCACTTTGGCAACTATAATTAATCTATAATAATCAGGTAAAAATGAGAAGTAATGTAAGTATGCTAAACAGCTCTCACAGTAAAAGTAAGAGAACACTGGGAAGAGTCCCACATTGATGGATACTATTCATACATCACGTTCTTGCTATGAACAAGACTCTGATTAGAATAGGCCGGGCGCAGTGGCTCATGCCTGTAATCCTAGCGCTCTGGGAGACCAAGGCAGGAGGATGGCTTGAGGTCAGGAGTTCGAGACCAGCCTGAGCAAGAGCAAGACCCCGTCTCTACTAAAAATAGAAAAAATTAGCCAGGCATAGTGGTGCTTGGCTATAGTCCCAGCTACTTGGGAGGCTGAGGCAGGAGGATCGCTTGAGCCCAGGAGTTTGAGGTTGTTGTGAGCTAGGCTGATGCCACTGCACTCTAGCCCAGGCAACAGAGCGAGACTCTGTCTCAAAAAAAAAAAAAAAAAAAAAAAAGACTCTGATTAGAGGCATTCACTGGATTTAACAAATAAGGTAAAATGAAGCGTCCACTAATCTGAAAACTCACAAAGCTTTAAGCATCACTGAATATACTGCAATAGAGCAAGTGGCCAGAAGGAAATATATATGGTGAATTGTTAACCATAAATTTGCTCTTGCTCAACATGAATGCCACATAGCTGCAGACAAGTTTAAGTTTAGTCTATAAGAAGGTAGGAAAAAAAGAAGGAAATGGGTAACTTCATTTATACTCTTTACAGGAATAACAGGGTCTATTATACAAAAAAATGAAAAAGTAATGAAACATGAAAATTATGTGGAAAATTTTTGTATTTATTCCATAATAATGGTACCTATCTCCTGTCATCAGGATTTTTTTCTCAAGTAAAAACCAGTTGCAATGCCATTACTTTGACTTCATCACCCTCTCTCAAACGTGATTAAATAATGAAAGGTAACAGTACTAATGGTTCATGTAGATTCCTAAATAATGGTGGAAATATTCCCCAAACAACCACTCTTCCATTTAAAAAAAATGCTTTCTCTGGAAGTCTTGACTCTAAACAGACTGCAGATATGTAATTATAGTTGAAAAAAATATACAGATGTGGCAGGAGAATGAATAGGTTTCTCAGCTACAAGTGCCATTGAATGCCTACAATTTCCCAGAGAAATTATCTGAGTTTAAGTCCCACCTCTACTACCTACTATGTGATATTAGTTAAATTCCTCAACCTCTGTGTGCCTCCATATACTCATCTATAAAATGGGGATAATGACAGCACCCATCTTATAGGGTTGTTGTGAGAAGTAAATGAGACATGATGTTAAACGTGTGCTGGTCACAGAATAAGGACTCATTAAATGCTAGCTAGTATTCCAAGGACTTGGAATTTGGGTCGTTCTTTCTATGTAAGAGTAAAAGGGAAATCGGAAAGGAAGAATAGCGTGGGAAGACAACTCTTCAGACGAAGGTTGATACAGAGACCCAAGGCCCCTCAGCTTCTAAGAACCTGTCTGTAAGACTTAAGACAATTAGGCAGAGTAAAAATTCATCTGCTAATTTTAAACATTGTTTTAAAATTTTGCAGAAATCTAAATAGCCAACAATTAAGTAATCATTGAAATTATATTTTAAAATGGAAAATACTTAAGCTATTATATTGCAGCAAAAGAATAGAGGATGCCAAATTAAATACAT
Source organism: Daubentonia madagascariensis (assembly GCA_023783475.1). Taxonomy (NCBI): domain Eukaryota; kingdom Metazoa; phylum Chordata; class Mammalia; order Primates; family Daubentoniidae; genus Daubentonia; species Daubentonia madagascariensis. The sequence continues at coordinate 8,661,773 of JAKFHU010002220.1, forward strand.
AGTTGGACAGTTATGCATATTCTAAACCATTTATATGCAAATACACCAAATATTAACAGCAATGGTAAAACTCTAAGGTGTACAATTACAGCTGGTTTTTATTTTTCTCTTTGTATCAAATGCTATATTTATCTAGAAAAAGACACAATTAAAAAATACAAGTCCCAGATATTAGAATAACAATAACAACTTCATCATCTTTAATTTAAATAGCACTTTGTAATTTGCTAACAGCTACAATATACGTGGTGTCATCTGCACCTCAAATTACCTCATGAAGTGTTTGAGCACATAACGTTCCTGTAATATCACCTCACGGTTAGAAAGGTCAAGACACTTCCCACGTTAAGGCAGCAAGGAAGGGCTAGGTTATACTTCTTCCCATGAGTGCTATCAGGAACAGAATGGACCTGGAATATTATAATCCATGGGGTACAGCTACCTAGTTAGTCCTTGGCAACAGCACTAATTTCCTGGGTTGGAAAATAAATCTAACTGACACCACTGTTCCAAACAGATCTTTTCACAATAAGAAACAAGATATTTAGGCTGGTTGCGGTGGCTCATGCTTGTAATCCCAGCACTTCGGAAGCCCGAGGCAGGAGTATCGCTTAAGGTCAGGAGTTCAAGACCAGCCTGGGCAACATAGCAAGACCCCATCTCTACAAAAAAAATTTTTTAATTAGCCAGGTCTGGTGGCTCGTGCCTGTAGTCCCAGCTACTTGGGAGGCTGAGGCAGGAGGATTGCTTGAGCCCAGGAGTTTGAGGTTACAGTGAGCTACGATCATGCCACTGCACTCCAGCCTGGGCAACAGAGCAAGACCCTATCTCAAAAAAAAGAAGGAAAGAAAGAAAGAAAGAAAGAAAGAAAGAAATTGTATTAGCCTTTGAAGTAATCACTAGTACATTCTTCTCTATAGTTTCCACTCACTTAGAGATTCTGTAATGAACTTAGCCTATCCCAAATAAGTCAGACACACGCATCCTCTTCTATCACAGAGGGAAAGGTCTGGAAAGAACCTGTGCTAACAACAGGCTTCTTTTCTTTACTTTTGCATCATAATTCAGAAATTCAGGCATTAGACAGTCTTGAGGAATGTGGGTCCTGGTACCATACCACAGCTCTACCTCCCTGGGGTAGTCATAGGGCCACCAAAATGCCACAGCTCTGTCTTTCCATCAGGTTTCCAACCGGCTTCTCTCTCCCTGATATCCTAGCAGATGACACAACGTGGAATGCTCCCTGCTACTCCCTCCAAAATCACTCCACCAAATGAGAGGCGTCTCCTGCCCCTCAAAGAAAATAAATCTGTTTTGTCTTCAGCTGCATGTTTTATAGTGGTGCTGGACATCTGCTTTAGGTGAAAAACAAAAAGTTACCAGTCTAGATATTAGGGAACAAAAAAGAACTACCTACATATATAAATGTGTTTACATTTTTAAAGTGTAGAAAGGAAAAACTTAAGTATTGAGAACATAATCATAAAATATGACCAAACCGATGGATATTTAAAAAATACACAATCTCATGTTTGAATTCCACCATTTTATATGGTGATTCTTGAAAATTTATGGTTATTAAAAAACAGTGCCAAATTCGCTAAGCCTGTAGAAGCACACGGTTCCTATTATTCTGGCAGTAAATGACCTGGCTGATTTCACGCTGGGCAACAAAGATAAATTTCTCTGTGTCTAGTTAAAATGCGTTTGACACTATACATAGTTTTGGCTGACTACACTGTCTTGGTCTCAAGTTATAAATAAGAGGCCATGTAAATCAATTGCAAACTCTTTACACAAAGCCACAATAAAAAGAACTGCTTGGTATTCAGTGAATACAGGCCTCTCTAAATAAATCTTAAACACAGCTTTGGATAACTTCTATGTAAAACTCCTATGATATAGCTTTTACAGGCCAAAAATTAAATCCTTAGGATTTTTTATTCTACTTTAAAGCTTTTTCTTTATCTGAATCTTGGTAGAGCACAATCTTTTATACAAACCTTCGTAATTCTTTTATTTTAAAAAATCTATATTTAATAACTAGTTAACTTGATCAAGAGACAGCTTTTAAAAAATCCTCATGACCTAAGACACAATAATTCAAATTAAATGTGCTCTCCACAATAAAATTCCGGAATTTTTTAAGAAATGCAAGGAGAAAATATCCACAATTCATTTCACTAGTTTCAAAACAGCACATTTCAAATCCTCTTTCCAAGAGCATGAGTGATGGGTGCTACAGTCTTTCAAAACACACTAAACTAGTTTAGATGAACTGAAAATTCCAGGAAACTGTGAAGGGAAGCCAAGACCAAGGGGAAAAAATACATATATGTCACTATTTCCAAATAAGTTATAGTCGTACATGCAATAATATAATATAACCTTAGTGTAGTCTAAAGCATTTTTCAGTGTACACGTTTTCACATTACATTACAGCAATTTAATCTTCTTAATAATCCCATGAGACACTTAGCACTAATTTCCATTTGTAAGAAGAAGAAACTGAAGTACTATAGGGATTGAGCACTTGATGGAGAAAGGAATGAAGTACAAAGCTTGGTTGGAAAAGTAGAGTCCAGAAAATAATTCTTGGCAAATATCATTTTCTATTAAACTGGAGGAAATAGCTTCAAGGGACCTTGATTCTTTTAAAATACAATCCTCTTCCTGAATCCAAGTGGTATTAAATTAAATTTAAATTAAGCTAAATAACTATGCCAACATGCCACAGAAATAAAGACAAGAAGTGAAGAAGCCAAGAAAACACTACTATTCATGGTTCTTTCTTCAATGAGAACATTCCTTAATTTGTTAAAATGAATTTTTGGTTTTTACCCTGCGGCTCCACGTATAGGTCAAAAGGCGACATTCAGTCACTACGAAAGTGATGGGAGGCCGGGCATGGTGGCTCACGCCTGTAATCCTAGCACTTTGGGAGGCCAAGGCAGGAGGATTGCTTAGGGTCAGGAGTTCGAGACTAGCCTGAGCAACATATTGAGATCCTGTCTCTACAAAAAATTTAAAAATTAGCCAGGCATGGTGTCATGTGCCTGTAGTCCCAGCTACTCAGGAGGCTGAGGCAGGAGGATCGCTTGAGCCCAGGAGTTTGAGGTTGCAGTGAGCTATGATCACGTCACTGCACTCCAGCCCGGGCAACAGAAGAGACCCTGTCTCAAATAAATAAATAAATAAATAAATACAAAAACCTACCAAAAAATGATGGGAAACAACTTCTGCTTTACGTCCTCCATGCTGGCAGTATCTTCCCTTCCCACCCTCTCCACCCATTAGATTTGACTGTCCTCCAAAAGACAGGTCCATCTACCTGTCCCTGAACCCCCCACCTCTTCCCACCTTGGTCCTTGCTTTCACTCAAGCTGTGTCACAACATCAACCCTTATTTTTATCTTGCTTTGGAATTACCATCTGTCTCTTGTTTGGATGTCTCCTCCCTATCACTCTCAGAGCAGTGATAATGTTTAACTTGTTAGGTGTGCTCTATAGCAACCTGCGATGCAGATAATCTAAAAATTTTAAGTGCCAGAATTTAGTGCTATTCCTTTAACATAACTGCAGAGCAATGGTATCTATCAGCAGTAGAAACGAATTATATTATCACATGAGCTCCAACTGAATGCCTTCCTTTACTGCAATCGGCAGTAACTGACTCGTCAACAAAGATTCTTTGAGGGCCAACTTTATGTCTGGTGCAAAGACAGCAAGGTTACAAGTGAATTTTGACCTGAGAGGTTTGTGTTATTAAAAAATAAAACCCCCAAGTGTCCAAGGAAGCTCAGAACGTGACCACTTGCATTTGTAGCATCATGCCTGAAAAGATGAAAAACAAAAATCGTCTTTAATCCAGCAACTTCCCACAGTGGCTGCAGTCCCAGTTCTGACCCACAGGCAACAACATAGTCTTCCAAAGAAACCAGTTTGTTTCTTTTTGAGAAGGACGTAATACTAGTTTCAAAACTTATCTCACAGGGTGGTTCTGAGAATTATGGGCAATGAAGGCCCCATGGAAGTATTTTGAAAAGGCCTGAGTACCCTGTAAATGTAAACTGGTAGCAACAGCACTGGGACTAGCTGTTCTACATCCTTAAAGGGTGACCAAGAGAGCTCAAAAGTGACCTGCGTCACCTCAGTTTTGGGTCAGAGAATTCATAAGAGGTCAGGTTAGATTTTTATCAAACCAGGCCACACTAACTTCATTTTTTTCCCATTAGATTATTCTTACTTGGAAGATTTCTTAGCTGATCAGCTGACCTCATTCTCCTTCATCTTTGTTTTTTACCAGCTGTTATGTATCACTTTTTTCCATGTTTATAAAGAGACCTAAGAGACATGGTGTTCTGGCAGAAAAATAAAAGACACCTCCTTGGTCCCAAGTAAGCACGTTTACTTGGAGCAAAATGAGCCAGTCTACACGGGGAAAAAAAGTTTTGTTAAATAATTGCATATGTGTGTAATACAGTGAACATTTCTATTCTACTTATAGCATTTTAACACTTCAAAATTTTTTTTACCAAAAATAATGTTAACATATCTTCTTATACTGCCACTGGAGTGCTTAATTCTATTTGGAACCCAAACTTCCCATGAAATGAAACACTTAAAACTGCAAAAGTATTTTAAGATTTCTTCTTTCTTAGTATACAAATCTAACAGAAGAGATGTAATCTATATAAAAGACCACCTCATTTTAAATAAATGAAATTAATATTTGTTTGACACTTTTTATAAGATACAATGTGATTTTATAAATATCTCATTTAATCTTCTTTGTGTCAAGTATTATTATCCCCATTTCAGAAATGAGGAAACAAATTCACCAATATTAAGTAGCCCATACAAATAGCGGGAGATGGAATGGGACAGAAAGTCAAGTATGGCTAATTCCAAATCCCACATTCTTTTTAGTACACTATGTTACTTCACATTGAAATATAAATTCATAGCTATAATAACAGCTAATCTTTACTACAAAGTTTATATGGGTGTTAGATGCTAGACTAAGCACTTTAACTTCATTATTTCATTTAAGTCTCACAACAACTCTAAAAGGCAAGAATGCTACCATTCAAATTTTACAGATGAGAAAACCAAGGTTAAGAAAGACTAAAGAATTCATACAGCTTATAAGGAGCGGAAGAGAGACTCACACCCCAGTCTGAATGACCCAAAGTGAATGGTCCTCACCAGTAGACTGTACTGCCTTTTGGTTGTGGCGGAAAATTTACATTAACTAAGCCATACACAACATAACTTGAATTTTGTTGTAGAAACTGATGGCTTGAAAATTAAAATTTGAAAAATACCAGTGAATATGTGTTGATCAAGAGAGGCATACCAAAGAAATCAAAATCTAAATTGTCCATATAGACCAAATTCTCAACATTTATAGATTCAAATATCAGATTAAAGCCATGCTTATAATCCTACTTCCTTCACCAGCTCCCTCTCCATTTCTTCTTGAAAGAATTGTCTATGCATGTTCCAACTTCTCCCCGCATTTTTCCCTAAACCCACCCCCTTACCTACATCAGGCTTTGGCCCCATCTTTCCACCAAAACTGCTCCTGTCCAGATTGTCAGTGACCTCCAGGCTATTATATTAGACCATCAATTTTCAAGGCCCATCTTATCTAAGCCATTAGCAGCATATGCCCATGTGTCCCTCTGTCCTCTTGGATATGCTTGACTTCCAGGGCACCCCATTCTGCTGACTTTACCCCTATCTAACTAGTCACTCCTTCTCAGTACTCTATGCAGAGGCCTTTTCTTTTCTTCAACCTCTGAATTTTGGAGCAACCCGGGGTTGGTCCTTGGAACTCTTCTCTTCTCTAATGACACCCATTTCCTTGGTGATCTTATCCAGCTTTATGGCTTTGAATATTGTCCATCTGCCAATGTCTTCCTAACATATATCTTCAGTCCAGACCTCTCTCCTGAATTCCTGACTTGAATCTACCTGCCTACGCAGCATCTCCACTTGTACAACTAACAAGACATCTCAAACTTATCAAGTCTAAAAATGAACTCTTCTCTTTTTTATAGGTCTATCCCAATATCCAGAAAATCACTGGCACCTGTTAGGTGCTCAATACAGCTGTTGAACTGAGCAGATACAGCCCAGCCAGATGAAGATGAGTCTCAAAAGAAGAATCACAGTGCTAACGTTCTACAGCCAGCATCTCTAACTTCTTTAAAAGGGATTAGCCTGAATCAGTTACAAAAACACAGTAATTATCTTGCTACCCTCACAGTCATGAAAGTTGAAGGTTTCTAAAGAACTGGAAATTGTATAATATAAGGTAATCACAAAGAACAATTATTTTCTGTCGTGTCATAATATATACACATACAACAAGACCTTGTTGTAATTCATGCTAATCATTACATTGATTCTAGGCTATCCTGGCTTATACAACATCCTCTAAGACGTTAATAGTCCATCCAAAATAGACTTTGAGAAGCAAAGTTTAATTCCCTACTACTGATAGCTACTGCTCTTTAAAACTGCTTTACTGAGGTATAATTTCATGCCATAAAACTCACCTATTTTGATTGTACAATTCAATGATTTTTAGTAAATACATATAGTAAGCAACCATGACCACGATCCAGTTTTAGAACACTTCCACCACCCTGGAAAGAGTCCTCATGCCTGTCTGCAGTATTCTCTGCTCCTATCTCCAGTCCTGGGCAACCATTAATCTATCTTTATAGATTTGCCTTTTCTGGAAAACAGACACGATTTTTAAGGGTCTCTTATGGCCCAGATGCCTAACTACACATTCCACATACGTTATCTCAGTCCTGTGATGACCATATGAGGTATTATTATTCACCCAATTCTATAGATAAGGAACACGAGGTTCAGAAAGGGTAACTAACCTGCCCCAGGAGGAGCAAGGAGTCTCACTTAACCACCTGGGCTTAAAAAAATAAACTACTTGTAAAGGCCTGTACTTGAAGATATTCAATGGAAAATTCATACAATACGATGAATTTACAGACTGCTATCATCCAAAACAAGCAAGGAAGATGAATGGTGCTCAGTCAAGGCTTCATCCCATCACCACCTGCCATGACATAAGTCAGCCTTCCGGCCTGCCCGCTGAGGAGGATGGCTCTGTCCGGCTCACACCTGAGCTGTGGAAATGGTGCTAGTACTTGTCCTTAGCAGCTATTTTGAAACTGAGGACCTTGCTACCTTTGACCTCAAAGATTAGCACATCACTGTCTTCCTGGTGCAACACACACCAATGAAACAGACAGGCACGTGGACCACGACCACAGACAGATCTGCACCTGAATTATTATATCTAAAATAGCTTATAAAATCACAGTCAAAAATCTGTATAATCCAAGTTAGGAATGTAAGAACTATAAAATCTGTTGTATGTCAACACAGAGAAGGCTGGTTACAGTGTTTTGTTTATTGTTTTAATTGGATGATCATTTGATTGTGGTACAGTTACGTGTACTATCATCTCCAGTTCTTCAGACTGGACTATTAGAAAATGTAGATCAGATGCAATCCAACATCAGTGTTATGCTACCTCACTGCAAAGATGAACAACTGTGAGTTTCCTTCCATTCTTGCCCACTGCTAAATTTAAGAAAGAAGACAGTGCAGCTTATTTGGGATCTTGTAAATGCAGCAACAGATTCTCTATTGTTGAATAAATCATTAACATCCAGTGATTGATGAAATAGAGATGAGAACTCAGATGCTCTGAAACGCTACACAATTTTCAGCTCCCATGGGCACCTATAGCTTTGGTAACTGTCAGGGGACTACAGGTCAGGAAAATCCACAGGAATCCTTCAGGCTGAAAATCAAGATGGAGGCCTCCCTTGAATGAGTCCTACGGTTCCCACTGCCTGTCACTGCCAAGAATGAACTCACTTGGTAGCAGATCTGCAGCTCCTTAGGCTTTGTGCAGCAAAGGCTGCTCCTTAGCAACCAATGTCGACAATTGGGTTTCCAAGGAAACCAGAAAGCCCAATTTATAAAACTATGAAACAAAGCAACTATAAAGGCAACATTAGACACAGAAGTTAACTCTATCCGTATCATTGCTACTGAATTCTCGCCAGTAAAGCGGTACAAATATTTTATTTTTAAATGTTTAAGGAAAAAACCCTAATCTTTAAAGCATACCATTTTACCCCCTGACCTTGGCATCTTTCTGAAGAAGGATGGCAAATACATTTTTAGGATTCAAATGAGGGACAGCATCAAAAATATGTGTTTACAAAAACAGATGGATTCTGAAGGTGAAGAATATTTTTAGAGTCATCTGCAAGGTATTAAATTCCTTCCAGATCACAAGCAGAAGTCCATTGACTGCACTCCTGTAGAAAACAAGTAGATATATTTGCCAGGTTCATTCCCATTAGTTCTGATACACGATTACTATGGCTTCCTAAATAACATACTTTTCTTTCTCATGCAGGTGGTAATGGATGGGAGCACAGAGTGAGGGGAAAATATGAATGAAGACGAAACCAATAACACATAGGTATTACTTATAAGGTACATCTGAGTATTTTGGGAAATCAAGCATATGTCACATGCCACCAACTGCCTTTTAATTTAGAGCTCCCAAACAATTTCCCAGAAACAAATGAATCAACCATTTCTATGAAAAATTTCTCTCCGTTGTCTGCCTCTTAAGAGAGATCACTACTTCTATACTGCAGAGTCTTGGGTGAGTTATTTGACCTATGAGCCTCAAATCTATGTTCGTAAGATGTGGATGGAATTAATAAGAATTAAATGAGATTGTACGTATAACAGTCTAACCCCAGGGTAGGCACAAAAGAAATGCTGGTGTTGTCTTCTTGACTCCCCCTTCAATATATCTTGTATTTCTTATCCTCATCATGCTTTTTTTTAAATCCACAAGATGACTTTCCTTTTATTAAGGATAGATTGAACAGAAATTGTTGCATAGAAAAACAAAATGATTAACAATGAGAAAATTGTGTTTAAAAATTTATACAAGGAAATGCTGAATGCAGCATTACATTATCGATAACGTAAAAGATGTCCTATTTCTCTTGTCTCCTTGGACTAGGTAGACCTTACACCAGGATTTTATAGGCACGTTCACAATTATCATAGACCTTATTTTCAAATATCATCTTTACTTCCCTAGTCTTCCTTACTGAATGAAACCAGTTCCTGAAAACTGCTGACCACTCAATTCTCAAAAATAGCCAGAGAATTAATGCAAGTATTCATTTGCTTAATTCCTGAAAAAGCTCTGATTGTACTTGAGTCCTCATCCATCTCTGCTATTGTGTGCCACTCTGATTACGCCTGAGAATTCACCCTCTACATATTTTAACAGAAGAAAAACTTTTCAAACCTTGTTTTCCCTGACAGAATATAAAAAGACCCTGATTCCTGTATTAGTGGCAAAATTATATTATTTCAATGATTTGTTGACTCCTTATGATCTGCACAGTGCCATTCCAGATACTGGGGAAGGAGAAAATAATATAGTTTTAATTTTAGAATAAATAGGATAATTTTACATTTAGAAAGGACTTAGAGGCATCTGGTACAATTCTCTCCCCCAGTGGTGAAATCCCCTCATTCCAGCCCCATAGGCTTACCCAGCTTCTGCATGGACACCTTCCTGACAACCAGGAATTCCTGATTCTAATAGCAGCTCTAATGTTTAGAAGTTCCAATTGCACCTGCCACCCTGTACTCTAAGCTGTGGCTCTACCCTCTGAACCAACACTGACTGTGTCACCTCCATGTTCTACATGATGTTTTCTCAAATGTTTGAAGATGGCCATTCTGTCCAAAAAATAATAATGGATCAAAACCTAGGTTACAGTTCCATCTCTCACATCTTTTTAAGAAATCTCAAACAAATCACAGAACACTTCTAATCTTGTTAGGTAGGGCTAAAGGCATGCAGATGGAATGCATGGAAGGTAATATGGGGATGTGGTCAAGGACTGAGGGTTGGGACCAATAGCAACAGAGGAAAGGCAGCAGGAACTTGAGGTTAGGGTCTTTTCCCAGCTAAGAGCATGCACAGAAGGTAGGAGCTTATGACTGAAAGTAAACTTTGTCCCACTTTCCCTCATTGGCATAGTAAAAATCACACCCCTTAGCACCATGACAGTTCCAGAGCCAGCCATACAAGGACAAAAAATGTGAGGGTACATGATTCTGGGAATCTCCACCCACTTCCCCAAAAAGACATGAATATTCCACCCCCAGCTTAACATATTATGAGGGATTAGCATAAAGGACAGACCCTAATCCTAGGATGACACTGCTCCTTATTGGAATAGTCTGCTCTCTACTGACTTTGAGAATGTACTGTACTTTCTATACTCTGTCTTTAAACTCAGGGTCTTCTCCACTTGAAAAGACAGACCTGTTCCTCTTTCTGAAACATTCTTTTGCTTTGTACCCCTTACTTTGCAATAAAAGCTGCTTGTGTGGAAGTGCTTCATAGCTGTCATCATTCCGTCACACCAGCCCTGCTTGTGATTCTTCCAAGCCAGGAGCCAAAGAACCAGGACGTCTCTCTCCAACACAAAACCAAACCAAACAATCTTATCTTCCTTGTCTATAAAACAGATATAGGAATACCCCTAAGGAAGGTGGAGAAGAGAAGGGGAAGGAGAAAGAGTGGAGGAGGAAGAAATTTAGGAGTAGAGAAAGTGGTGCCAAATGCTTAGTATCAGCACCTCACCAAGTGCTAATGTTTCTCAACTAGCCAGTGAGGTAATCACTCTGTTCTGCCCCATTTTACAAATGGATACACCAAGATTTACCCAAGGTGACACCCCTATTGACTCTTAATCACTATGTTTTATCTCCTTTCTATATCCTGTGCTCTGTGTTCCAAGAAGTACAACATGTTTTGCAAATGTAATTATTTTCCAGCCTAAATAATACCAGTTCCATCAACTACTCCTTATGTCATTTGGATTAAAAATGTCTCAGCAATCTACTGGCCCCCTTCTGGATGTCCACTGGTTTGCCAAGATCCCCCTGGAAATGGGTCACTGAGGCAATTCAGTAATTGTTTATTAAGAGGGTATTAAATACCAAGTACTCTGCTAATGCTAGAGACAGGAGAGATGAACAGACAGTCCTTGTTCTTAGGCAGCTAAAAGCCTATTAGTGCAAAAGACTCGTAGATAGAAAAAAATAATATAAACAAAATTGCTATAATAAGGCATGAACAAGATGCAATGGTAAGAAAGTAGAAAAAGGGCCAGATGCAGTCAACACAGCTAACAGACTGATCACTTGGAGGAATGCAGTGATATAGCCACCTCATGAGGGCTGCACACCTTGCTGCACACATCCCTGCTCTGTGTTTGCCTTAACAAACATGGTTGGCTCATTCAGGTTATAAAAATATACATTATTTTCCATGAATTCATAATGTAAAGCTATTTCCCTAGACAATACTTATATAACTGATATTTGGGACATAAATGGAGAACTTGCAATGTCACAATATTAATATGACTTTGTGAGGTCTGACCCATAATTGTGTGTCACAATCATTTATTCTCTCACTAACCAGTATATTAGTAAGATAGTGTTATGGGCTGAATATCTGTGTTTCCCCAAAATTCATATGTTGAAGCCCTAATCACCAATGTGATGGTATTTGAAGATGGGGGCCATTGGGAGGTGATTAGGTTTAGATGTGGTAGTGAGAGTGGAGCCCCCATCATGGGAATGGTATCCACATAAGACAAGGAAGAGACCCCAGAGCTTCCTCTCCCTGCCACATGAGGACACAACAAGAAGGCAGCCATCGGCAAACTCAGGAAGAGGACCCTTAACAGAATTGCATCTGCTGACACCTTGATCTTGGACTTCCCAGCCTCCAGAACTATGACATATACATGTTTGTTGTTTAAGCCACCAGTCTGTGGTATTCTATTACAGGAGCCAAACTGACAAAGACAATAAGCATACCACTTATGTCTTCTTCCAACACACAGACCAAAGTGTAGCTCTAGATAATGCTGACAGGATCAAAGCCTCGGATGTGCCACTCAAGCCCCTTCAAGTTGACAATGATCCGTTATCTGCACCAGTTGGATAGAGTTCTTCAACTCAGTAGATATCTCCCATTATTCTTTCATCTCAGCCAACAGAAAACCATGATATTTTATCAAATTACTATTAAAAGTGGCTTACAAGTTGTATATACCAAAATATTTTCAGAGTGTTTGGAGAGATGAGCTATCTGTAGGTGAAGTGTCTGAGTGCTGGAGCAAGTGGATAGCAAAACACCACAAACTGCAGTCCAAGTGAAGACGGAAAGACAAAGTCAGATTAGCTTTAGGCAGAGTTCCAAAATGGCCTTATATTATGTGAATCTGAAATAGTGATAGAAAACATTAAATGGTTGTCACCTTATGCATACAATTTTGCATAATGTGACTCATTTCCTACAAGAAAAATTAGCCCTGATTTTTGTGAATTTTGCATTTTCATTAGGTCTTTGGGAATGCAATCCTCTTCTAAAACGTGCCTCGCTGCACGAAGGGAAGGCTATTTGGAGATGAAACTGAGGGGAATGGCGGACAGAAGCTGAGAAAGAGAGCACTGCAGTCAGGGAGAGAAAGTCAACCAAGGAACAGGACATGGCATCAAAACACATTACATTAAAAAGCCTGTATGTCTGGATGGTGCAGAAAAGCCCCTGCTGCTACATGGCTGGAGACGAGGCCACGTCTGGGTGGTTGTGGAAAAGCCTCTGTTACTCTGCAAAGTCACGATCGGTCACAGATAGAGGAAACATTAGATACGATGGCCATGTGCAAACGGAGGCTGATGCAACAGCTCAAGACTAAAACTGTTCGAAGTGATCATGGAAATGAAAAGAAACTCATGCACGAGGATCTAGAAAGCCTTGGGAATGTAATGGGCAGGACCAGTGGAGAAAAGGAAACATTAAGACAACCTCAAGCTTTAAAGACCGGAGTATTTGGTACCAACAAGACCACCAAGAATATTCTGTTTCCAAAAGCAAGGGAAATGAATTGCCATTATTTTAAACAAATTCTCTCAAGCATTGAAAGAATACTGCACCAACAGTCGGAGACATACAAAGGAAAGCAATGAAGAGATCATTAACAGTCACTGATTTGTGAAGCTGCACATAAAGTAGTAGTCATACCTTACCCAATGCTGGGGGAGCCAAATGTATTAGAATTCTTAATTTTTCAGATTTTAGAAAAATAGTGCAGTACACACATCACACATTACTTATCCGCAATAACGGTGTCTGGGCGGTGGCTCGTGATCAGCACATTAATAATTCCGCAGTGACATGTGTGCACATCCATATTAGGTGGGATAAATAATGATTCTAAAAGCCTCCCATCAAATGGGTCAGGTTTTGTCAACAAATGAGTTATGGAAAAAAATTTCTGTTTCTACAGCTTTGGGGGATTGGGAATAGCAGAAAAGGGATTGTACGCCTGCATTTTAGATGACTATGAGTTAACCAGAAGGAAGGTAGAAAAGAAGCACCTCGGCTAGCCTGTGGGGGGTAACCGGTGGTGGGTGAAGGGGTATAAGAAAGGAAAGCAAAGAGATGAGACAAAAAAGCAGCATGAAAACCAAGAGGATATGGTGTCATGGAAGATTAAGGCATAGACAGACACATGCAGAACAATGAAACAGGACCCCCTACCTCTTACCATATACAAAAATTAATTCAAGATGGATAAAAGACTTAAATGTAAGGCCATAAAACCATAAAAATTCTAGAAGAAAATGTAGGAAAAACTCTTCAAGACATAGGTCTAGGCAAAGAATTTATGACTAAGACCCCAAAGGCAATTACAGCAACAACAAAAATAAATACATAGGACATGATTAAATTAAAAAGCTTCTGCACAGAAAAGGAAATAATTAACAGAGTAAACAGACAACCTATAGAATGGGAGAAAATATTCACAAGCTATACATCCGATAAGGGGTTAATATCCAGAATCTACAAAGAACTCAAACAAATCAGCAAGAAAAAAACAAATAACCCCATTGAAAAGTGGGCATAAGACATGAGCAAAAGATTTTCAAAAGAAGATAGACAAATGGCCAATAAACATACGAAAAAATGCTCAACATCACTACTCATCCCGGAAATGGAAATCAAAACCACAATGAGCTATCAACCAAACCGGTTAGAATGGCCTTATTAAAAAGTCAAAAAACAACAGATGCTGGCATGGATTCAGAGAGAAAGGAACACTTATACACTGTTGGTGAGACTGCAAATTAGTACAACCTCTATGGAAAACAGTATGGAGATTCCTCAAAGAAATAAATATAGACTTACCATTTGACCCAGCAATCCCACTACTGGGTATCTACCCAAAGGAAAAGAAGTCATTTTTTCAAAAAGACACCCACACTCGAATGTTTACTGCAGCATAATTCACAACTGCAAAGATGTGGAATCAACCTAAGTGCCCATCAATTCATGAGTGGATTAACAAATGTGGTCTATATATATACCATGAAGTACTACTCAGCCATAAAAAGGGCTGAAATAATGTATTTTGTAGCAATTTGGATAGAACTGGAGACCCTTATCTTAAGGGAGATATCTCAGGAATGGAAAAACAAACACTACATGTACTCTCCAATAAGTGGAACTAATCAATGGGCACAAATGGGCACAGAAAGAAGTAAAGGTCACTGGAAATCGAGAAGGGTGGGAAGGATAGGAAAGGTAAAAACCTACCCAACAGGTACAAGGAACTCTATTCAGGTGATGGGCACACTAATAGCCCTGACTTAAGCATTATAAAAGCTATCCATGTAACAAAACCATTTGTATCCCCTTAATATTTTGAAATAAAACACACACACACACACACACACACACACACAAAGATTAAGGCTGACAGAAAACCAAAATGGAAATATACACTAATGTCAAAACATTAAAATATAGGAATTAGATAGGAACTAAACCAGAAGCTTCTAGTCCACCTTGTGTTGTCTTACATAGGTCAAGGATACTATAAATACTCAGGAAATAATAACAGCATTTTGAATCTGATATGTCAGTTTCCTTCAGTGGTCTAAAATTCAACTGCTAACTTATTCCAGATGGTACTCCATATCATATTTCAGTTTATATTAATCTTAGTCCAGAAATATTTTATATGAATATAGACAACTTATTGATTCTTGCATTATTTCAATATTTAGCTTGCGTTTGAGTTTGAGTTTTACTTGACTCAGGACATTGATCTACAATATAATGTTTTCAGTCAGATTTCCACAGTTATTTTTGCACCCCACACTGCTTCTGCTTTCATTCTATAATGTAAGGAGTCCCTTTCTGTTATTAGGAAGAAAGAGTGCTGGCTTTACATCAGTAGTTCTAAACCAGGGGTGATTTTGCCTCCCAAAGGATATTTCACAATGTTCGGAGACATTTTTAGTTGTTGCATCTGGGGTTGGGAGGGGAGAAGAAGAGTGTGTCCTACTGTCATTTAGTGAATACTACTAAACAGTCTACAATGCATAGGTCAGCCCCTTACAACAAAGACTTACCTAGCCCAAAATGTCAACAGCACAGGTTGAGAAACTCTGCTTTAAATAATTACAGACTTAAGTGTTTAGTAGAAGTTTTGCATCACTCATATCACAAAATAATTATTTCAGTGCATAATAATAATTTGGTTTAACATTAATTAAATAGTTAAAGTGAAAGCAATTTTAAGGGAAAAATCAAAATTACATAATTATTAATCTAATGAAGCTAAGAACTCAATTTGACTGAAGAATATTTCCCCCAAATTATTCCTTTTCCTAACAACTCATTAAATGTAGTCTAATATCATAAAGTCTTACAAAAACAATGTAAATTTTGAAGACACAATCTCATTATTTTGTGCATTATTAAATAACTTTTTGGACAGATTATAAGGAGATCTAATGAAACAGAAAAAAAATTCAAAGTCACATTTTTAAAAAAAATTAATTATGCCGAAATTGAAATCTACTTAAGCAGACCACCCACAGTTCAAAAGAATAGAGGGAAGATTAGGTGGCTTTGAAATGCAAATTGTAATAGCTCCAATTTAAAAGTCATGCCTAATGTGGCCTTAAAAAGCAAGTAGCTCCAAGAAATAGCATTCTTGGAAAGATTCCTTGTTCTGGAATCCTAACCTGTGTCTGCGTAGAAGCACTGGGAACTGTGATCTCTACCTCTACATCCAGCTGCAGCACGCACACACACACACAGACACACACACACACACAGGTCTCACAATTTACAAAGGATTTTATCATGCCAGTACTTAAATATGCTCTCTCACCTCTACCAGGAAAAACAACATTTATTCAACTTAAGTAGAAAGGCTGTAGAAATTAAACAAGAGGAACTGATTTACACGAGCATTCTTTAGAAAAAATTTGTTTTCCTTTAACATTTCATTAACTCTAGTCAGCTAGAGTAAGGAACAACAATGCTGTAAGACCACAATGCTTTGAAGAGAACTAGAGCATCCTGCAAACCAAGGCACCGGGTTTGCATTAGCTAATGAGGGTGGAGAGGCTGGCAATCTACCCCCTCCGGATAATCTTATCTCCAGCATTGCTCTGTTAGCAATTACAGTGTGACCCTTGAACAGCAGAGGTTTGAACTGTGTGGGTCTACTTACACACAGATTTTTTTCAACAAAAGTTACCCCAAGTGTGCCTGCCTCTCCTGCCTCCCCTTCCACCTCCTCCACCTCTTCCACCATTGCCACTCCTGAGACACAAGACCGACCCCCCTCTTCCTCCTCCTCAGCCTACTCAACATGAAGATAATGAGGATGAAGACCTTTGTGGTGATCCACTTCCACTTAATGAATAGTAAATATATTCTCTCCCTCATGATTTTCTTAATAACGTTTTCTTTTTTCTAGCCTGCTTGTAAGAATATAGTATATAATACACGTAACATACAAAATATATGTATTAATCGACTGTTTATGATATCTGTATGGCTTCTAGTCAACAGTAGGCTATTAGTAGTTAAGTTTTGAAGGAGTCAAAAGTTATATGTGGATTTTCGACTGTGCAGAGGGGGTTGACAACCCCTAACCCCCACATTGTTCAAGAACCAACTGCACTTTGCTATGTCATTTGCCACCTAAATTCTCAAAAAAGAGAGTGTACAGTGTCCTTTTCCCCAGACTCACTGCATCAAGAAGGCCTGATGGTGTCACCAACACCTCCTCTCCTGGAACACCAGCTGAACAGACACAGTCCTTGGTTAGACCACTCTAAGAGAGCACAGTTTTCAAACCTCACTGAAACGCAAGTGGCAGAAAGAACTAAAAATTGTTAAAATACTTTCATATGAAAAAGAGTCAAATTCATGCACTGGATTAGACAAAAACCTGCACCAGATGAACCCCAGGTACCCATCTAGAATTTTATCTTCTCCATCCCTCCCTTAGCCCCCTTGCTCCCCTGTGGACAGAAGGGAAGAGACAAGCAGATGGCCACAGTCAGGAAGAGGCAATAGTTGCCTCCGAAACCCAGCTCCTGGCAAGTCAAAGTTACGGTTACAGGGAATGGACTCTGTCCACTAAAGTTATTTCTTCAAATATCTTTTGTGCATAAGAATCTCTGAAATCTTAGTTAAATTTGCCAACCACCTGTGCAGTATTAAACAATGCACCCACCCATTTCAAACTGATATTTAGAACATCCTTAGGGAAGAGAGGTTCAAAGGGTGACTAATCCATTCTTCATTAGGCCATAAGAAAGTACTATATTTAAGGAGAAAAACACCAGATTATCTTAACAGATCAAAACAGTGGCCTCTAGCCACCTCTGGCCCTTGCCTCTGATCAGAGCCTTTTAAGTCCTAGTACAGTGACCTCAAAGGCCTAGGAAGTTGTCTAAATTACACTGAAAATGACTAGTTTGTTTTTAACTGTCCTGTGTGTTCAAGTCTCTGCAACTTTTCTTCCATCTTATGATTAAATACTCTATTGGGTCCCTCCTCAGTTCAACTCTGGCAGACCAGCCTGCAGAACAAATGGAGTGGTATTCACTAACCAGAAGATGATAATTAAGATTTAAATGGCTGTAATAAAATGTCCAACAACTGTTCTGTTGATGCCCATGCTATCATCAAAACATAGGTATTGTAAACCTTACAAATATGACTCAAAAATATCAAACATGGAATAGATTCTAAGAAACATACAACTGTATTATTCATATTCCAGCCAATCTGTAATATCACCAAATAATAAATAGATGATCTATGGAACTCCTCTAGAAACAATCTTTTTCCTTGAGTCTTCTTATTCATTTTTTAAAAATTCAACAAATATTTGTGGAGGACCCACTGTGTGCCATCCACTGTGGTGTTTAGCAGGGGCTTCTTACCCCTACCCTCAGTCTTGTCTTCTAAGTTAGGCATAGGAAAGTTTCTTCTTTAAGATGCTCTGGCCTTTCTATCAAACATAGGATTAGTGAGAAATATGGTCTCCAAGTCAAGTGGTTCATTTCCTCCTTGATTTCTCTAAGTTTCTTTGTTGTTCTTTTTATACCATAATTTGAATGTGCTAGAAAATAATAGAAATGAGTGAAATCAATACTTCCCTTTCTCAAACAACTGTTCTTATCAAAAGGAAGAAAACTAAATTTATTTGTCTCTTGGCTATTAAAAATAGATTAGGGCAAAGAGACAGGTAGGATTAGACTATCATAAAGGAAAAGTCAAATAATTCCTGAGGCATTCAAAAACAGAGGCAGAAATGTCAGTAAACATCCATGAATGATTTTTTTTTCCCCCTGGCGGAATGAGAAGGATAAGGAAAAAGACCACATGCAAGAATCACCAGACAGACAGTAACTAGATTTGTCTTCCTCCATTTCCCTTATCCCAGACACTTAATGATTCTTGGTTTTAGAAATTGGACCACAGGGACAACAGCTGGGTGTTTAATTTTTCAAATGACTGATAAACATCACTGGGCACATAAGGGTCAAATCTCACAGCAGTTTCAAAAACGTTTACGTATATATAGTCTGATGAAAAGAAATGGCTAAAAAGAAGAGACAATAAACAAATTCAAAGTTTTGGAAGCCTTCTTAGAAGAATCATTAAGCTGACAGCACAGAAATGGAAGGACTGAATTACAAAGGCGGGGGATAAAAGCCCGGATCTGGAAATAGTAACTCTATTTCAAGATCTGTCCTGAAGAACTGTACTTTACAAGAAGTTAATTATTGTAGTTAGTTAGCTACCTTCACTCTGCCATTATCTATGCTCCCACTAAATCTCTATTAGAAAGACTGCCGACAAGGCATGAGTATGTCACATTTCAGAAAAAATGAAAACCAGACAAGTGTGTAAAAACTGATGGGACAGCAGCAAGCCACTGCAAAATGGTCTTCACTACTATTGGTTATATGGCACCCAGTTTAGTTCTTTAACTATTCCTCGGATAGACTTATACATACCACTTCCCCACCAAAAATAAAATTATCATTCGATTTTCAAAAAATGTCATGTGGTTATGTAAATCAAAATGAGACTTTGAAGACAAAACTACCCCATAAATATATATCATCTTTCAAGGAAAACAAAGTTCTCATTACTGCTTTATTGCCAAAAATAAATTACTAATAACTGATATTTTCTTAGAGTATCACTTTTAGAAAACTTAGACACTGCAAATATGCCCAAGGATGCCTAAAGTAATTTTTTTAATCAAATAATGATTTTTATCTCAAAATTATATAAATAAAATATACTTACTTTTTTCCCACAGGAGAAGTTTGAAACAAGAGCCTAAAAGCCTACATAGTCTAAAAATTGTCTTTGGATACTTTTACGTTTTATCCTTATATCTAAAATACATTTATATTGTGAATAATTCAAATGCTATAAAGCAAATGGACCCTTTATAGATTACAATCCCATTTTCTTAATGTCTATTATCAATTTGTTGTGGTCTTTTCAAGATCTTTTTCCATAATTTATATAATCCATAGGTTGCTTTTTTTTTTTTTTTGAGACAGAGTCTTCCTCTGTTGCCCTGGCAACAGTGCAGTGGCGTCATCATAGCTCACTGCAACCTCAAACTCCTGGTCTCGAGCAATCCTCCTGCCTCAGCCTCCAATGTAGCTGGGACTAGAGGCACATGCCACCAAACCTGGCTAAGTTTTCTAGTTTTTGTAGAGACAGGGTCTCACTCTTGCTCAGGCTGGTCTCAAACTCCTGAGCTCAAGCGATCCTCCCGCCTCGGCCTCCCAGAGTGCTAGGATCACAGGCGTGAGCCACCATGCCCAGCCATACATTGCTTATTTTAATTTTGAAAAAAAATTATACTGCACCTATTCTGAACATTGCTTTAGTGAAGATAAAATTTACTAACATGAATAAAGTTTGGAAGCCAGCTCTGTACCACTGTCCCCAAAGACAGAAAAGTTCATCAATAATTATCTTCAAAGCTTCAACCATGACATTCCCATGACTGCTCATGTTTGCTGCAATTTACCCTAATTTTGTCTATCAGAAACGAAGCTCCTAAATTAATGCACACTATTCTTTGTAACGGAGGAAACAACCACCAACATCCTGAATGTTATCAAGCAAAATTATATTATAGTTGGGGTAATCCAAGAAAGCACCACGAAGCACAGCCAGCTCCCTGGGAGGGAAGGCTATGGAAGATTTGAAAAGGGCAAAGTGGAGGGGCACGTGGCAGGACAAGGCAGCACTAATTCCTGAATCTCTTCCTTCATCTTTCCTTGGATTCCTATTTGTTGGCATTCTGGCAACTTTGAACAGACAGACAGGAACCCAAAATAAAATATTTCATTGCATATTATTTATTTTCAATTAGATACCCAGTTATAAAATAGATTACTTCTTTTTAAAGAAGTCTCTACACAAACCAAATCTTGTGGTACTCAGCACAGGATTAGATACTTTTAATAAAAATTATTATTATTAATCTACATTAGATATAAAAGGCTCCTCCTTCATCAGCTACAATTAGATCTACTTTCCTTGTTTTCTTTCTTCCCCATTCAACTCAGCAGCCAGGGTCAATTTACCCATCTGACATCACTGTTTGCATTATTTAATTAGTTCCTTCAACAAACCAAGTCAATGTCGGGAGCTGTTTCTGTGATTTAAAACACTACCTGCACCAGTTCTCTGGAGTCTGCTTCTATACAACCTGGGGCCCCCTGGGTTCCAGAACACCCCAGCTGAACTCAGGTGTTGGAACTAAGCAGACAGGGAGAGGGAATCAGTCAGTCCCAGAAGTCTGCATCAGGCGGCATCCACGCCTCCCACTTCAGCTGGAAGTGAAATGCTTCCTGGACAGCTTTTCAAACACTTTACACAATAGAGACTGTTCGCATGTCTATGCAAATGGAATGCAAAGTATGCAACAGAATAGAGCATTAATCTTTCAGCACAGGTACTGCTAGAAGGAAAATAAGCTCTTGCAAAGGGGCCTGTGATCTCTTCACCCACCTTGCAATTAACAAAGAGTTAGGAGATAGTGTTAGGTATCAGTTTGGTAATCAATTTCTGAGCATCTCTTAGAGGCAAGCATTGTGTGGCACAGAAACATGGAAAAGACCCATCCTCTACCTATAAGAAATTGCAACCTAATGACAGTATAGACATGTAAAGACACAATTGGGAAACAGGCCATAGAAGACTGCCAGATGCCAGGGGATGCCCTGAGGATATCAATGCCTTTCACCACTGTGATGACTCCTAGAGGCTATTTGCTCCTCACTACCCCTCACTCTTGTCTTACAAGGAAAGGGCTTTGTCAGTGGTAGACAAGGGAAAATTGGATACTTAATACTGGAGACATCCATTCTGCTGTGGATACACTATTCCCCAGTCAGGGCTGATGACAAAGCCCCTTTGGGAAACAAGGCAAAGGCAGCGAAGGCAGTGAAGGTGGTCAGAGACCAGAGAGCATAAGACACAAAACCTGTGGCTTTGTTTTTACCAAAAATGTTACGCGAGTCCTTGGGTAGTACCAGAGTGCCCATATGTAAAGGATGCTCTGGTTAGGTCTAAACAACAATATATTTTTAAAACACGACCCAGGAAAACGGTCAAGATACATGTGGTTTTCCTGTTTCTTCATAAATGAAGACTCAAATCCACCTTTGGAAACTGATCGCTCACGTATGGTGGAGAAATATTTGAAGGGCCTTGTGGTTGTGCAGAGATAAAGCGAATGCTCCACTGGTTCTGGAATGTGGGATTGACGACCAGGAGGAAGGAGCTGCCCCACAAAATAATTAAAGGGTGTCTTAGATGACTTGAGGCTCTGCAGACTGTTTGCTTTGAGGCAAACTCCCTTTGTCCTTGGAGAGGAGGCACTGGGGGCTGAGGCCTGACCCCAGGGAGAGATGAGGACACGCGATGACAGGCGCTCCCACTGTGAGCAGGGGAGCCCCCCGCCACAGTGCCAGAGAGGAAGCGGAGAGCCCCGCACAGGGTCCAGTCCTACCTTTCCTTTATGTAAAAGCTTTCCGGAAAGCTTAGTTAAATGTCATGATTTGGCCTTAGCTATGCTGTGGGGAAGGAAAGGACAGGCTCTTTTCCACATCGGGGAAGAATCAGTGCAAGGAAACGGTTCCAGGACGCCCTGGGAAGGCAGTTGTAAGATGGCAAACGTGCCCTGCAGGAGAGCAGGCAGCATCACGAGCCAGAAAGCTGGTGGAGGGGGCAGTGCCAGCTGGTGGGTCTGTGGGGCATGCCAGGTCCCCCAGGTACCTTGAGATGCTGGGGAGAGTGGAACCTCCACATTAGCACTAGAAAAAGATCTGTATCTCTTGACAAGCCAAAATACTTTACTGCAAATAGTCCCCATGACAACCACATTTCCATTTATGTCTTAGCTCATAATAACTTGAGAACACTAACTATTCTTAGCTTACCTTTCTACTGCAACCATGTCCTCAGCACAACACACTCCTTCCCAGCTCTCATTGCTATTTCAATGATCCTATGGTTTCTAAATTTTTCAGAATACTTTTTACAAAACAGATGAAGTATCAATAGCCAATAAAAGAAACAAAATTTTATTCTATATCTTTAAAAAAAACTCTCTCAATCTACTTACCATCATTGGTGCTGTTTATATATGCAAGGCGGAAGAAAAAAGTCTGAAGCTAGTTCAAAATGGCTTTTGCCAGACTCATTAACATGCTTCAGAAGCAAGTTTTATTATCTTTTTCGACGGATTTCTGACCCACCTCAAATCACTTTTCCTCTGGAAAATCTCATACCTCTATGAATAAATATGCAAGCTCTTCCCTGCTTCACCAGGAGACATCACATCCTAAGTAGCTGGGCAACTGAGGAGAAACAGGCCCGATGACCTGGGGACCCATTGGCCTGTTAGGCCGAGAGAGAGGCACACGCTTTCCCTGGTGTGCTTTGTGTAGTTAATGTAACTCTGGTTTTGGAAACAGAATCTTGATTCCAACTTCCGCCTGTCTATGTTTCTTTCCTGGGCAATACTTAATCATTCCATTCCCTCATGACGCCTCTCTGCAGGACTGTCCTCCAACAGGAGCCCCATTTGCAAATGGGAACATTGCAAAACATTCGACAATGTCCCCATTTGCTCAAAGTTTCCCATCACTCTCCTCTTGCCACCTCCGCTCTCTGGCAAAGGCATCTTCTTTCTTCTTTGTACCAAGAAACATACGACAGGCAGTCCCGGTTATTTAATTTCTCTCAACGTCCTTTTCGTTTCTGAGGCACTGACTCTTGTCTCACACCAATAACATCTAGCCCAGTTTGATTTTTTTTTTCTTTCCAACATTGCAAATACAAAACAAGATAAAATCTTCTTTCCTCTGGTACAAGAGTGACTCCAACAATAGCTGGTGGGAAAGTTTGATAGCACTTTGATCTCCACTTGGCAGCATGAGGGAACCAAAGCTTTTTACTCTGCTGGTGACTAATCATTATTTAAGATCAACCGGACAGGATGAGCAAATTTTAGTAATCCAGATGTGTGTTTTCAATTACCATGTTCCCCCAGTGAGCTGCATGCTTTGTGAGAATGAACATTAGGTTAATAACCCAGCACTATTTAAAAAACTTAACACACTTTGCCTTTATAAATTGTGAAATGCCCCACAATACACAATAAAGCGGGCTTTACATAAGAATGGAGTGACACAACAGCTGGAGGTTTATTGATATAGTTTGGAAAGTTATCCAACATGTATTGGTCTGGTGAAGCACTAAGACAAAAGGGAAAATAGTTTTCTTTGGGTCTGGACATTCAGGGCTTTCTGGATGAAAATTCTGAGAGCACAGGATGTTGGGTCTATGGCCTGACGAGGATGCTGGTTCTCTACTCACAGGGATGTCGTGTAAATATGGCAGGAAGCCTGTCTTCTGAGAGGAGTCACCAGGAAGACTAGCCAGAGGGCATTCAGGCAGAGGGAAGGGGGCTGCACAGACACTGGAAGTTAGACACAGGGAGCTATTTGGGGAACCGGGACTAAGGGAGGGCAGGGGAAAATGGCAAGAACGGAGGCTGGAAACGGAGAAGGGGCCCACATCTCAAAGGATTTTACATGCCCAGGTGGGATGAAAGGGGGATGATGACCTAATCAGCTCTGTCTTAGAGTCCTCTGGAGGCAGCACAGAAGATAGGCTGGAGGGGAAAGAGACAAGAAGCAAAGAGACCAGCTAGGGAACTTCTGCAAAGGTGCAGGCCCAGAGAGAGAGCCTGAGCGCACGCAAGAAGGGGAAATGGATTCCCAAATCATTTCTGGGGCAGACTGGGTGAGTCATTCAATGACTCACCAGACACAGGGGCAGTGCAGGGAAAGGGAAGACGGCGGGCGGATGCTCTCATGAGGTGAGTGAAAGCTCCGAGAAACAGCATGGGCGGGCGATACGGATCTCCTGATCATAGCATTGGTCTTGCTCCCCAGCCGCACCCCACCCTAGGCAACAGCCAGTCCCTCTCCTGCCCTGCTGTTGCTCTATGACTCAGTAGGACCTCCACGGGCACTCAGCACACGGCATTATAACATTTCTTGAAATGCTGGTCTCCTGAGCTGCACTGTGAGTGTCTCGGGGCAGGACCCATACCTTAGTCATCTTGTCTTGCTATGTGACAAGTGACTGATCTTCAAGCTTTAATCTACATTTGGCCATAAAAATGGAAAATGGCAACCCAAACTTCAGAGATGGATCCTCTATTTGCTTCTCTCTGTATTGATAATGTTAGTCTAGAAAATGTATTTTAGTCATGACATCACAGAGGTATACATATGTATGATACATGAGTCAAGATAAAGAAAACAGCCACAACTGCTAGTGTGATGTGTGTCACATGATAAAGCACACAAAGCTGACAGTGAGAAGGTGAAGGTTGCTATGTGTCTTATTCATCCAGGTCCTCCATTCCTTCCCGTCACTAGCTGTCCACTCCCCCACCATTGGCATTATTTTTCCACCTACTTTTCATATTTATCCATGTTTCTATTTCCTGGACACCACCCCTCCCCAAATGCAACATATCCATCACCATTTTGGATCAACCACTCTGCTTCCCTATCCCAGAGCGATATCCCATGCTGTGCCTTTTGTCTAAAATATCCTCCCACCATCTTTTGTACTTGCCAATACTTAACAGTCCTTATTTTATTTAATTCCTTAGCAGCATGTGATGCTGTTCACTGTATACAACTCCAAATCCGCTTCACTTTTCCCACTGGAAGGCAATGGTGTTTAAGAGTTCTGGCTCTTGAGTTATTTTCTAGCTGTGTGATACTGAACACATTATATAAGCCCTCTAAATCTCAGTTTCCTATATTTAACCAATGGTAAAAGAGAAAAAATATTACTTATCTCATAGGGTTGGTGTGAAGATTAAATTTTATAATGTATGTGAAGGGCTTAACATAGTCCCTAGCACATGGCAAATTGCTGAATACCTGTTAATAGTTGTTATGCTCGTTATATTACTTAATTTTTAACATTGCCCCCCTCCACCTTGCTGCCCAAGGCATATACCTTACCATTTGAGATGCCTTTTCTTTCATTTTCCTTTTCTTCATTTCTCCCTGTCCTTCCCCACAACCAACCAGTCACTAAATTCTATAAATTCTACCATCTAAATATTCTTTGTATATTGCTCAAGGGCCCAGGCCACACAAAATAGGCATGAACTGAATAAGAAAGCTGGAAAATAAGACAAGTCAAAAGAAAGAAAATTGTGGCTTTAGAGAGAAAGGTATTGTCAACATCATTGATAATTAAGCTTTCCTGAATAAGGAACAAAAACAGTAACAGTGTTTCAAAACTATTAACAGACTGTGTCATGAGATGTTCTTAAAATCCCCACTTCTATATCAAACCCATAAATATATAATTGGTCTTATTCTTGAACACAGTGGAGGAAGGACTGCTCACACAGCTAACTTTGAAAGTTGGCGGTGTACCTTATTTGGAACAGACTGGTGAATTATGTAAGTTGGCTAGGAATAAGAAAGTAGGCATATTTTTCATTTAGATTGACAGGAGTCATTATGTGAATAAAACCAACACTTCATTCAGTACTACATCTTGGATCTGTGAAAGGATGTTTGCTACAATGAACCTCCCAGCCAAGGGCTCCCACAGTGGCTACAAGTTACCTGGTTAAGTTTCCATATATTGAAGTATGACTTCCATTTTTTTTAATTAAAAAAATACTATATGATTAAACTACCATATATTATACATAAATTCCTTTAATGAACAAAAATTTACCAAGCACCTGATAAAAGCAAAGTACCATGTTAGAGACACTGAGGTCCATGATATTTCCAAAGTCCTTGCCAGCACATCAGCATTCAATCGCCCTACTATAATCCAGGTCCTCATGTTTGCAATCCTTTCTTCTTCCCCAAGAATCTCTTCATAGAACTATTTAACCTCTTGAGCACCCCAAGGAATTTTAAAATAATTTTGAAATTTTTGAATGATAGTTATTTTAAATAAAACAATTTAAAGTAGACATATACTAATAGAACTTAGATAATATTTATGAAATATAAAAACAAAATTTGTTCTTCCCAATGTTATATATTTTCAAGTAAGTTTAATTTTTAAGGTACAAATACATGATTTGAGCACAAAAAAATTATTATTGTTATTATTATTTTGAGATGAGGTCTTACTATGTTGCCCAGGCTGGCCTCAAACTCCTGGGCTCAAGTGACCCTCCCCCCTCAGCCTCCCGAGTAGCTGGGACTACATTTACATTTTTTAAATGACCATACCTTATTTGCTATTAGAATCAAATCTATAATAAAATGTAGACAAATTAAAATATGTGTTATAACCATTTTAAAAATCTGCCTCTTTTAACATGATATAAATTTTGCACCCCCCCAATCATCTTATTTACTAACAGCCAGAGTAGATAGTCTTAATCTCAGTAAATAAAAACTACATTGGATAAAATTATCATTATATTTTCTTTTAAATATTATATTCTTAAGTAATAGAAACATCTTAATGTGCTTTATAAAAAATGGCATTATCACCATGTTATATTCTGCTTCTTGTTAACTTCCTGTATTTGACCAATGGTCGTGAATATTAAATTAACAATATATGGCTTAGAATAAAACCTATTTAAAGCTATATAATAGTTGAAACCAGGGGCTCTCAGCTCTGGGTGTTCTGCTGACTGATAAACCAGCTAAGAAATGAGGACTGTCACTTGATCCTCACTAACTGTCATGCATGGCTACTTGCTACACGCTTGCTGGCTCTAAAATCGATTCCTTTTTAAGGAAAAAGTTTTGAAGCAATAATTATACTTTACTTGTAGTTTTTTAAAGCTATTAAAACAAATATCACTATTGGGACATATTCATGGACTCCATAAGTCCATAGAGGACTCCAGAACCATCAGCTGGGAAGCACTTTACATTTTGAAAATGCATTGCCCAGGACAAAAGGATGAAGAGCCTTGGATAGCCCCTCTTGTAAAACAAGGGACAATTTAAAGCCAGGGATATGATGTCCTATAGGTGAAAGAACGAATGAGAAGAAACGTGAAATTGTCTCGTACTTATTAAAGGCTCAAAGGAGAGGAAAAAATTAAGGTGTAAAGGGAGAAAGAGGAGGCAAAAGGAAGCAGGGGTGGTGTGAGGAAGGACCAAATATTTGTGTCCTCCTTTGTGCAGAAGCACTAGACTCCTTGTTCTGATAAAGAAGTCCCAGCAAGTGAAAGAAGGCAAACTCATGCCCGAATGAACCGAATAATTTCTCTATGAATAGGAAGTATTTTGTCAAGAACGAGAAATTTCTTCTGATACTCAAAGTCACGAATGAACACAGGTGGCAGAATGTACCCTCTCATCTGCCTTTCTGGGCTCAGTCTCCCGGTTGCTTCATGAAAAGCACTACTAAATGCAAGGAAATTGGAGATGATCTAAAACAAGAATTGATTTATGTCACCTGATGAGTATCAAGGACATATAAATTCTCCTCAAAAAATAAGAGAATCAAAAACTGAACACTGATAAGCACATATTACAAAAATTAAATGCTACCTAACCTGAGAAGTGTAACTTTCCTGAGGATATGGTCATAGCAGTCATAAGACTCTCAAAGGAGAAAGTGACCCCCAAAATTTAAGAGCCACTGTTGTAGATAAAACATGAAAATATCAGTTAAAGATACAAGGTTTTGATTTGTCTTAAATTACTGGAATGAAGAGAATTTTTCCATTTTGTTGTTATTATTTCCTGTTGTCAGCTTTAGCTAAGGGGAATTACAATAAACTTATATGATAAGTACATTAAATAACTAAATAAAATAAAACCTATATTAAAAAGCCCCTGAAAAGGGGATTTAAAAACTACAAATCAGTTCCTTTGGTTTTGAAAAGGGTCATCTGCACATAATTCTCTCCAATGCAGCTACCCACCTCCAAAAATCCTTTGGTTCTTCAGATGGGCAGGTCACCAAGACAGGTAATTAGCGAGGCAGAAATGCCTGGGAAGCAATCTCAGTACCTCACCAACCTCAGAATCGTGCCTAGAAATAAGCCCAAGGCCTTTGACTCTCATGTAGAAATCAGCTTCTCTTTCCCACCTTGTAAGATGCTTCACAGGTGAGACTAACCCTTGTTTTGGGTTTAGAGATGGCCTTGAACAACAAGAAAAAGGAGATGAATATACAACTTTCTCTGGAATCCAAAAGCCAGCAGCATCTTAACACTGAATTACAAAGGCATTCAATGCTGGTTCAATGAACATAATCCCCCCAGGTGCAGCTTTACCGTACAGCAGGATATTAAAATGCACAACGAAGTCTCTTTCCTTGAGAAGAAATAGGTAATAAAAAAAGTCCTCAAAGATCTTGAATAGTAAAGTGATGAAAGGACAAGTGGGAAGCCCATCATGAAGAGGGAAAGAGAGAGATTATAAAATAATTGGATCTCACCCAAGAAGCAGACAAAGCACACAGAAACTATATTTTAACTATGAAAAAGCAAAAAGATATACAGCTTGAAATATGTTAATATCATTTGAAACCTAATCAGCCTATAAATCGTGTTTTGGACTGTAACAAAGAAAGTATCACCGAATGGGGGATAGAGAAGGTAGCAGTAAAGGACAGATCTTTGGAGAACAACCCCAGGGCGTTAGAGGACAATAATTATTATTCCATCCTGCCATGAACATGAAATGTTTTTCCTCTTAGATACCTAAGTTTGGAATTAACTCAGAAGCACCATATGTGCAAAGACTGCAAAGAAAATAAGTGGTTTGCTGTGCTAAAACTGACTGCATAATCTTCTCTGCATTGTTACTTATAAAACTTATAAAACCTCAGTACAACCCAGGGCTAGTCAAACTGAGCTGGAGAGGATGGAGACCACAGTGAAGGTTAAAGGTGATCAACTTGGTGAATCCGTAATTACACAAATCACTTAGAAGGTAGAGAAAAGTCTTTTCTGTAAATGCAAATAGAAAAATGAGGTCAACATTTAAAAGTTGATGTGATTAAAAAGCAGATCAGTGGTTGCTCGGCTGAGGGTAGGAGCCGATTGGCTGCAAACGGGCAAGAGGGAACTTTCTGTGGTGAAAGTGTTCTAACACCGCACGCAGCATGGTGATGGTTGCATGACTACATAAATTTAGTAAATTCATGAATAATACACTTACAATGGGTAAATTTTATGGTATGTAAATTATACCTTAATAAAGCTGCAATCATTTAAAAAAAAATTTAAAGGTGACAGGCTTAAAAATTCAACAATATTCTCTTTCTATAAAATACTTGTACCACATTTATCAGTGATGACTTAGTTACATTAAGAATGGTCTTCCACTGTTGGGAATAAAAATTTTTATGATAATCTAAATTAAGATTCTTAAGTTTCTTAAATTACTCTAAATGAATTACTTTCGTAATCATTAATAATCCAAATAACAACCAAAATAGCAAGAAACATGTTGAAGAAATTGAAAGAAGAAATTTGAGTAGTTTTCTCAACATTTAGTACTCTTTTGGCAACCCAGTCAAGCCCTTTCTAACAGAGGCATTCATTAACATTAATGTGTTTAAACACTGACAGATCACCTGAATTTTATCATTTCAGAAGAAAAGTATTTTTAAACTCCAGTGGGCAAAGTTGATAAAGCTTAGCAACAAATCGTGAGCATTCTTACCAAAAAAGGATGCACCTGAATTTTATATACTTCAAACATTTGGAAAACACCATATAGCATCAAGTATGGCACAGTGCTTAGGAATGTCAGTCTGCCTCAACCAGGTAAGAATCACTTTAGCCAGTTACTTTTCCCCTGATTCTGCATCTGTAAAATGGAGATAATAACAGTATCCCCCACATAATACTGTTAATGTGGTAAGAGGGAAAACTTTAGCCAATGCCTAGCATATGGTAGGAAATGCTAGCTGCTGTTCTGTTCTTACTGATGTTATTATCCCTGGGTTGGGTTCAACATACCGGATGATGTTATTCTCTTTCCTACAAAGCCTCACCCCCAGGGACAGCACCAGTCCTTTACCTTCCTGGAAAGCCAATTACTCAGCAACAGTCATGCCAACGGGAGAAAACGTTTCCAGCTGTTGTAACAGAAAATATCTTCCAACTTTGATTCGTTGCACAATGTGTTATCACTCATCTTCTGGCACATGCTGGTGCTATGTCCCAGAACTGGTCTGACATACTTTCTTCAACTGATATCAACCAAATTATAAGGCAAATAGGACGAAGGAAAGTCACATGAACAGAATCCATTTACAGTGGGGTCATTTACACTGGCTCTCCCAGGTGAGAGGCACACCAGAGATAGAGATATGCAACAATTTAAATACACAGGGTAAGGCCTCATTTTTCCCTCCAAAAAAAGTAACTTTAAGACCCTGAAAACAACATCATTAATGGTGCCTATCCTCAAAACAGAATCACATTTCTTCTGGTTCTTCCCCTATTTCTCTTGTGCCCCAGAATGTATGTATGTGGGTGTAAAAATGCCCAGGCAGTTTCCCATACATTTTGATAATCTTATAAAGTTTTGAAAATAATTTCCCTCTTCCTTCGACAAAATGGGAGAAAGTGAATGGGAACTTTATAGACCTGACTGTCAACATACCTCAAAGGGAAAGTGCAGGCTCATAAAACCGAGGGCCAGTACACTTATTATTTACTTCCAGGGCTTTTAAAATATGACACAAGCCTTGAGCACAGGGATTAATTTTAACGGAAATCTAATTACTAGCATGCTGGTATACAAAAGTAGGCTTTTTAATATTATTTGGATTCTGAATGCCCTAGAAGTGTTATTAATTAAACTATAAAGTAAAACATGCCTTTCAGTTATTTAAAATATGAAGGCAATGTTGCATCAGAGTGTTTCGGCAGTCATAGTTCCAAACAATACAAGGACATCCTCAAATAAGACCAACTATAGTAATCGTCTCCTACTTATATGAATGCACAAATGTGAAAATGCAAGTTTCTCTATCAATGAATCCAGGGAGTCCTCAGAAGAATCTTCCCCTTATGATTCTATTCTGAGGAATTCTTCCAAGTCTTCCCACTAACCTCTGAAAGAAAACTGAGATATTCCCAACACCTGGCGCAACGGCTGGCACAGAGTTCAAGCTCGACAGATGTTTACTGATCTAACAAATCTAAGAAAACATGCACATTCTCAACATTAAAAGGCATTTATGTTAAAATGTTAAAGCACAACCATCTTGATCCAATTTGGCAAAACCAAAGACTACTTACTCTGTGAATAGTCTGTTCACAGACTTTGTAATAGGTCTTTGCTCAGCAATGGGCATCGTGCACAATAAAACAATGTATGAGATTAGATTTCTTCCAGTTGAAGGTACCCCAAAGGCATCAGAACGTGATCTTCTGAGATTCTCCCTTTTCCCATAAGGTTTCCCAATAATAACTATTGCCAAATGCACCAAGAATTTTACAAACGGATGTATTTTTTAAAATACACAGTGGCTAAGTGTACCAATTTGACATGAAATGTAAATAAAGGAGAAAAGGAATTTTTGCTACAGAAGAAAATGATGATGTTACCAAGAAACAAAATGGGTGATGTGGCTATGCTATTCCTTTCATAGGACAGCAAACCCACAAATGGCCTGAGAAATATGTAAGTAATTCTATTTTTCCCAGGGCCATAGCATCAACCAGTGACAGAAATGAACCTTTTACTGGTTCTTTGCAGAAAGACCCCACTTATTTCTAGAGCATATTTTCCCTCCAATTGGGAGCTATAACCCCAGAGATGGAGTTGACCTTCCCATTCAAGAAAGTCCCTGTTGATGGGGTCACTGGGCATTGTATGGCTGTTTGCAAAGCTCTGTCTGCTCTAAGTGGTGTGTAGTCACTGCCAGCTGACAGCTGAATTAAGTCAGCAATACTGCTTCAGTCTCTTAACCTCCCAGGCTGCGTTACAAGAAAACCACTCTAATTCTCATCACTAGGCGGTCCCTGCACATCAGTCTATCCCATCCATTCTTGTTCTCAGCAGCCAAGGCTGTGATACATAAGACACTTGGCCACTAAATCCCTAGGCATGCTAGCTGGAAATTATTTTCAAAAGTTACCCCTCCATTTCCTGCACACATTAAAAATGTCCCTGTATCCTTCTAGGCACCTTCCATGTTGAGGATTTCCTCTTGTGTACAGGCTCCACCTGATAACAGTTGAAGATCTAAAATCAGCTCTCAGGAGCAGTTTTAGTGACTTCCCATCATTCCCACAGAAGACAGCCAGAAAAAGCACAAGGAAAATATTCAATTTGTGCAGCACATGGAGGGGAGCATACAGACAACTTCCAATGGCACGCATGGGCACTTTGTGGCAACCGTGTACATTAATCTCTTCCTCAGGGTCAGCATTTCCGCAGTATTTGTCCAGCCTTCCCTGCATCTCTTAACCTTCAATTCTTCTCCATACAGGATGCCACAGATAGGCAGCCCTCTGAGGCTAGACTGCAGTGGGAACACATTTCATACTAATGCACGGGCTGATCTCCAGAATGTAGTTGCTGACAATCATAGCTTGCCATCTGATGTCAACACTGGCCTTGGGAGGATGCTAATAAAATTGCTAAATGTTTAATGCCATCTCCCATGCAACAACTGCCAGGGTTTGCCATCTTTAGGTCTTTGGATTCTGATGTTCCACTCACACTCTTTAGTCTCCTAAGCAGTGCTTCTTAAACTTTAATGTGAATATGGACCGCCTGAGAATCTTGCTGAAATGCACACTCTGACTCAGTATGTCTGGGTGAGGCCTGAGAGTCTGCATCTCTACACACTCCCTGGGGGCATTACTGCTGCCATCCCTGGACCATTCCTGGTACAAGCTTAAGAACATGAATGAAGTATATACCTAAGCGCACAGCAGGACTCTTTACAACTTTGTTTCTGTTGTGTAACTAGTTATCAGCCCCCATACTATTAGAGAAACATCAGAAGTAAAATGTCTAATCTTTTTCTTTTTTTTAAGATAATGCTTACCTTGAGTTATTTTCTTCCTGGAAGATTTTTTTTAAAAAATAAAATATCAATTTTATCTTACTGCCTGCCAAGGTAAGTTTAGTTTACGGTCTTCCAAGTGGAGAAAAGGAGTAAAAAGATCTCTTGTAGGAGCACTCCTAGCCCTATATTTCTATGATTCTACTTATCAGAATATACAAGTTAAAATCAAGAAATGTCATTCAACAAAGTTTAAGCATCTAATGAGGGTAGTCGAAAATACAGAAATCATTAAAGTATTGCCTTCCTTCTCCAGGATATTTTGGGCTCACACAAGTGCACAAATGGATATAACACAAAGCAGGAGTGATTATGCACAGAAAGAGAATTACCTTGTGTTTTTTTTCCCTCTGGGACTCATAAAGGATCACGGTGACCGAGTTCCTATTGACCTAAAAAGCCTGTTACCTGGCATTTATGGAACAATACTATACTTATTTAATCAGACAGGTTTTGAAAAATGGGAATTTTTTTTCTGAGAGGATTCTATACAAAGTGGACAAGTTCTGAGATACTTTTAACCTCCAATAACTTATTATGTTGAATAGCATCTCAAGAATAACTACTTTACATATTGTTTGCTTCTCAATCTGACTTTGGCACACTATTACCATCAGCCCTAAGTCAGAACACAGATGAGAGAAGTTCTACAGATGAGGCACCAGAGAGGAAAACACTGGGCAACTTGGCTTCAGAGGATCTTACACTGGGCAATAAAATAATAAAGTTAGGAAGGGGATAGCTTAATACATTCCCCACATAAATGTACATACTATCATATGAAGTTACCAGCAAGAAACCAAATTGTATACAGAGAAGGATCTGAATTGTTTTAAAGAAAAAGGCAAAGGAAATAATAGCCTAAAATATGAGTGATGGCCATCTTGCCAATGGGGCTGTGGGTGATTTTAATTTATCTTAATATTTTCCCACTTGCTTCAAAATTCTTTACATTGATTATATACTAATCTTACAAAGGAAAAAGCCAATTAAAAAAGTAAATCTCCCATCTGTTCTTTTGTTTCTTGGGCATGTTGTTTACAACATAGTTCAGATTTAAAATTGGATTTTTAAAGTTCCATTTAATTTCTGAAACTGCCTTCTTTCATTTAATTTAGTTTCAAGGATTTAAACTAATCAGAAAAATCTGCTGCAACATATTGCACTCTGCCACCACAAACACCCTTGAATACTGTAGGTTTGTGTCTCTGTAATGATTGGGCCAGATGCTTTTCATGTGAATCTCTTACTGGCCCATCACCAATTTTTAAATCCACAGAACGTATTGATCAGCTCTTTATACCCTGGATGGCCAAAGCAATGTCAGGTTTAGAGCAATTCTGATTCAGACAGCAAGATGTTTCTAATAAACTATCTATTGTTCCCCACAAAATAAAAGCACTTTCAATAGCGAAAATGCTCTAAAATTGGCAGATGTATTTTTTTAAATTATCCTAGAGACTTTCATGAACAAGGAGCCCGAGCTAGAAAACAACCACCATGACCAGCCACTTACAATCTGTGGTTATGCTGCAGAGAGCACCACCCTTGTTTACAGCTACACATGACCACAGCCCACAGCGACCAAGTCAGCTCCTACATGGCCATGAGCTGCATGTACCTTGATGAACACTGAAAGTGATGTTCTAATGACAAGCAGATAGGCCACAGCAAACCGGTCAATTGTCCAGTCACTTGGTCATTCAATCATTTATTAAACAAGCATTTACCGGGTCAAGCTCTGGAGATTCAGAGGCCAAGAGGACACCTTTCCTAGCCTCATTCTATGAAATCTGAAGGGGGAAACAAGCATGACAACAGACCAGCATAATCAAGAGTTGCATGGCTACACACGATGGACAGTGAACAGGCTCCAAGAGAGGGAGTTGTCAATTTTGCATGGGGAAATCAGGCAATGTTTCATAGACAAAGCTACCTTTGAGCTGAATCTTGAGAAATGAGTAGGTTCCTGCTTTGCAGAGCTGTGGTGATGATTCAATGAAGTTACATTGAATCATCAATGTAAACACATGTAGCAACTAGCACAGCGCCCAGCACCGGGGAGGTATATAACAAATGATAGTAAAAATAATATTAATATTACTTTCTCAGTGGGATGGATTGCCAATAGATAGATGCCCCTAAGGAGTGACTGGTACAGTTGAAGAAGCAAGTGAAGCAAATAATATCTGGGTTGCATTCGCAAATGACTGACAATAAACGGAATGATAAAAACACATTCATTAGTAGTTAGGTTACAGTAGTTCAGTTACAATGGAAACAACGCAAAATGACCGATTCTACATCTATGATATTATACAAGTGTCCTGTCCTTTTAAGAAAGCCTGGAATATGAAATCAGAAGGGAAAAGGACTAATATCTATAATATCTATAGAGAACCTACCATGTGTAAAGCTAGGGCCTTTATATACATATTTTGTCAATTAATTATCACACCAATATTATGATTTATACATCATTATTGCCATTTTAAAGAAGAGGAAACTGAGATTCAGAGAGTTTATTTAACTTTCTAAAGTTCATATCACTAAAGAGTCTTAAAGTCAGGATTTGGTTTTATAAATGTCTCATTCCAAATTCCATGCTCTTTTTATTCTACCATGAAGCCTTTCCACATGAAAAGCCACATTTACAAAGGAAGATATGATTAGTCTTTTTTTTTTTTTTGAGACAGGATCTTGCTCTATTGCCCAGGCTAGAGTGCAGTGGCATCACCATAGCTCTCTGCAACCTAAAACTCCTGGCTCAAGCAATCCTCCTGCCTCAGCCTCCCAAATAGCTGGGTTTACAAGCACACACCACCACATCCTGCTAATTTTTTTCTATTTTTTGTAGAGATGGGGTCTCACTCTTGCTTAGGCTGGTCTCAAGTGATCCTCCCGCCTCAGCCTCCCAAAGTGCTAGGATGACAGGCGTGAGCCACTGCACCCAGCTTGATAAGTCATTATTAAAGGATAATTTTAAATAGTGAGTTCCTTCAGCACATTTAAAATATGATTTTTTTTCAAAAACAGTTCAAAGTCTTAGCTCTTCCAGTATAACAGCTATCAATAATTGCGTACCAAATGCTGCTAAATTTGTCACATGAATTGCTTCATTTAGTCCTCATGACAACTTACAAAGCAGACATTTTTATTATTATCCCCAATATACAGATGATGAAACTGAGGATTATCAGAGAGCTAACTGTTTCTAATGGAAGGGCAGATTTCACTGTGCCCAGGGTAGAAGACAAATTTGAAGTCAAGTCTATCGGTCTATGAAACTAGTGTTTTTCCTCTGTATCATATTTCTGCATATATCTATGCTTAAATTACAGCATCCACAGGCAAATTTCCTCTTTATAAGTAAATTCAACACACAGGATTTTTTAAACTTTAATAATCAGTAAGATGGGGACACTAACTTAATTTACCAGGCCTGGATGAGAAAACTCAAGCTAGATTTTTCAGACTGAAAATCTAAGCCCAGCTGACATCTTTCTTCTTTTTTTCTGTTTTTGGCAGGGATAACTGACTGACCAGCTGACTGTAAAGTCCAAGCTTTTTCCACGTCCCAAACATGCCCCTGCCAGACACAGGAGATTCATGGGTCAGGTCAGGGCTCCCACTCATCACAGCAGCCGCGGGAGTTGCCACTAGGAGGCAATCCTAAAGCCAGCAGAGTCGTAAAAGTACCCCAGATGCCCTCCACAAACTACAGGAAAGACGACAGGGAACTTATCTCCAGTACTGCAGTGGAACACTAAGAGAACTTAGAATTCATTTTACAGCAAATTAGAATTCCATTTACAGAAAACTGACTTTTGCTGAAACTAATCTAAGCCTCAAAAGACACATCACTGCAGGCACCCGTAATTGATTACATTCTCAGAGGAGCTTAAACTGGAAAAAAAAAGGATTTAACTCTTTCCAATTTGGAAGAATTAATAACTACATAAGGACGGGTGTAGCTCATAAGTCCTGAATATCGACCGAAGATATGTAACTCAAAATAACACATTCTATTCTGAATGCTTGAATTCTCAACGTGTCATAGTGATTCTTAAGTTTCTTTTTCTTTGAAATCAGCTATTTCCATCAATTTAGAGCTCTAATAAATCACGAGGATGGTTTAACATGTGCCCTGTGCTTTCGTAGAAAATTTTAATTTGACATTTTAAAATGTAAGCTAAATTACTTGTATCAACTGTTTTTTTACACCAATTGCAAACAAAACTAAAAAGTGTTACATTCACTTTTACAACATACATAATGTACCAAATCATAATAGTACACAATCTTTATACTGAGAATGAAGGGTTTTAATACACTTGCAGAAGATAATTAAAGCTGTCACAGAAAAGTTCTATTAATAAAAAAGGAAAAATGCCACTATTACTAACATCTATAGAAAATCTCCTTTTCCATTCCAACTAAATCCTATCAGATCCTAAATTCCTTACTTTTTATTTGGGAACCTCTGGTTTTTCACATTTTCTATACTCGTCAACTGCTATAGCCAAGGTCAGATGTCCTAGCAATGTGTACCACTTTTTTAACTTGTAAAAGGAAGACATATTCTAAGCTCTCCAAACTCAAGAGTGGAGCAAATTATTTTTACTTCAGATTAGAATTAAATATTAAAAACCAAAAGGAAAAAAATAAAGATATGTGATATCTGATTCATAGATTCCTACTGATCATCATTACCATTTCCTGCATTCCAATAAATTCCTCTACTGAACTCCTAAAATAAATGGCTGCAGTTATTTTGACTCATTTACAAGTATCTTTCAAGCTTTATGTTTCTAACAGGCAACGGGAATTCATAATCAAAAGACACAGAGAAGATACAGTAACATATTAATTTATTGACAGCTATTCGGATGTCCTCAACATGGCAGCCAAGACACCTCTTCTCACAGTTTACCACCTAAATCAGTTTAGTTAATACCCTTCCTTCAGCTGAGTTATTCCTAGTGTTTTCCACATTAGGAAAACAATAAATTGTTTGCTCATTCTAGCATGCTAGCAATGGTGGATTTTACAAAATGCGTGACCTGGGTGAAATGTCTGTAAGATAAAAATATAACATCCCTGAATTTTCCTCTGCTACTAAAGTATGCTACAATGTTGCAGAGACCTGCAATGTTGAAGATTAGATAAGATGGGGATATACATATATTTTCTACTTAAAAAGCAATCTAGTTTATCACTGCTACATTTCAGTGGGAAGGGAGGATCATTGGGAAGTGCCTTATCTATGATCTTTACAGTATAAATTATCTGCTTAGGCACTCGCTGTTCTAAAACTTGCTGTTCTATGTTTCTAAAGAAGAATTCAATAAGCACAGATTTAGCAGATTTAGCAGCTCCAGACAGCCAGCTTTGCTTTTCCATAAAAGGAGTCAGGAGATATGCAGGAGTATCTTTGCAGCAAATCTGGTAACTTTGCGGCTTATTTTAATCACTTAAAAAATAGTCATACTCCTCATGGCCTCTGGGAGTAGCCACTTGGCAGGGTGAGTGAAGCCCCAACATTCAGAGTTTGGACTGGGGCAAGAGGAAGAGACTCTCAGGCTCTCAGATCCTGCAAATCCTCTCGGATATGGAGGAAGGGGATGTGATTTTAACTGTCAGTGAGAAAATGTTCCCTTGTCTTCTTTGGGGGTCCTTAATCATGGCCCAGATAAAAAATGCACCACTAAAAATAAGGCACAACAAGTGCTTCCTTGAACTCCCTAGCCACGCCAGCAAAGTTCCTGACGATGTACGTGGTGGGCAGTCACCCTAAAGGTTGGGAGGAGGAGGAAGGTTGTGGCAACCTTTTACCAAAGCTTCTGCTTCTGCGGCCCTGAACAAAGAATGGGCTTAAAATCATTAGAAAGGGTTTGCTCACAGATAGACTGCTCCTCAGTCACAACGGGCATTTGGACCAACTGCAGCTTCCTGCAAAATCTTTTCTAGATGGTGCAGCTTTTCCAATATGTTGATTTCCTTAACTCAGCCTAAAAACCTCAAAAAAGTGCTGTACAATGAAGTCTTCAGTTAGGGCTTAATGCAAACCCAGGAGGCAAGTGAGCAAGGAATGGTGGTAGAAAAATGTGAGAACAGCATGTGGTCCATGCCCTCGAGCGTCCATCTCCTCTGGGTAACATATTAAACAGCAAAATCCCTGCGTCAATAGTTTCTCCCATGGCTACATCTGCAGGCTGCCAGAAGGCGGCGATCTTAAAACCCATCCCTACTTGCATATCTTCCTCTCTGTCCATTTACTCAAAGCACTCAAGCTATTCGCTTTTTAAACAAGTCTACTTCCTCAATTCTTAAAAAGAAATTTTACCCTTAAGTGCTTTATTGGGCATTGGATTTCCCATATTGTTTACAGAGTTTATGTGAGGGCTCAGTTAAACATTTAAAAAAAAAGAGGTGGGACAAGTGATCTTAGGGTGATGTCCTGTTGACAGTGCAGGGACCCCAAAACCACCACGGGCAGGGTAAGAGGGTGGGCAGCATGGGTGCTACCCCACTATGGCCAAGCATCATTGCACAGGACGGCTTGGAGGAAAGTAGTTTATTCCTAGAGACTCATCAAGCCTCCATCTTTGCCAGGGTTGTCAAAAAATTCTATTCTAACAAACTGCTTATGGGGCAGATTTCTCTTTTGAACCTTAACAATTCTAAAGACTCCTGGGGTCCATGAGGAAGCATCTTTGTTCCCACTGGGAACCCAAGCAATAAGTCTTTATGTTCTTTCCACTTTATCATCCAATTCCTCGGCAGCTTTTCACTGCTCCTGCTATGAAGAGAGCATGCCTACAATAGAGGGAAACGCCACAACAGCAGACTGAATGCTTGACCAAAAAACAGTTGAGTACAACAGTCAGCAAAATGACTGCAGGGAAAAAACCACAGAGCAGAAATCTTTCAGATGATATTCCTTGGACAAATCGCTCCCTTGACAGTTCTTTCTCAGTACATTTACATCTGTCTGGTGCTTTGACATAATCTGCTGCGGTACCACGGTTACCAGCACAAGCTCTGGAGCGAGACCGGTTCAAATCCCAGCTCTGCCATTTATAGTTGTGTGGTCTTGGGCACGTTTTTAACAAGTTCTGTGCCTTAGTATCCTAATCTGTTAAATGGGGATAATAAGCTGTTATGAGGATTAAACATGCAAATACGTGCAAAGCACTTAGAACAATGCTCGATAAAGCTATCATCATGATAGTTCAAACTTGTTTTCACATGTATTACACAATTGCTCCACAAGCACTCTATAAAACTGAGATGATCATTTTATCCGTGTTTTACTGATGAGTATATAATGAGGCAAAGTCAAGTGTTTGCTAAAAACATAACTAATCCATGGCTGAGCCAAGATTGACATTAAACCTGGGATTTTCACTAAACCTAGGACTTTTTCCCATTACATTGGATTATTTACAGGTAAACCACAGAAAATTAGCTATTATAAAATATCGACACTAGATAAATTCAGAAAGGAAGAAAACAATTGAGAACATCATCTCTAATTCTAGGAATTCATTCTTGGAATAAACAAAATTAAACGATCTGTTGATAGCAGACTGAAAAGCCGATTTTTATATTCTGTGTGCAGCAATTTGGAATTCCTAAAATTACGACGTGAGGAAGGAGGAGAAAGATTTATCAATACCATTATGTGTATCAATATGTATTCTGTATTATAAATTTTACTTTTTATGGAAATAGGTAAACTCCCATCTTGAGAAAACTCAATACATGAAAATGCAAAACTAAAAGATGACTGAGTAACTCGTTAGACAGGGAACCACCAGAGGGCTTAAATGTTTCCATGTGAAGCTTGCCGTCTTACTGCTGCTATAATTCAAGAGCCAGCCGTGGACTTTCTGGCCACTGATATGTTGATGACATTCAGATCTGGAAGACTGAGTATCTCATCCCTCGGAATCTTCACACACATGACGCTTAGGGCAAGTGTTAGGAGACATGCAGAAGACTGGTAAATATAAATGAACAACTGGCACATATTCCTTCTTTCCTAATGAATTTTATAATTTAGAGCATTTGAATGGATCCCTTGGGGAGGTATTCTTTCATGACTAACACTCTTTCTAGTATTAATTAGCATCTATTTCTAATTCATAAGGTTTGAATGTGTCAGCCTCCAAGAACTTGTATGAGTCTTCTATTTAATAAGATCAATCTTTTTTTTTTCCAGAATATTATGGGGATATGAATGCTTTGGTCACATAAATTGCCTTTGCACTGCCCTAGTCAAAGCTACAAGTGTACCCATTTTAATTTATGAATCTAGTTTTGATTTTAATATGGATTATATATACAAATCATTCAAATTATCCCTCAAAATTAAAAAAAAAAAGCATTTTGATAGAGCCACATTAAAAACTAAATTTCCAGCAAAGATAGTGTGCTAAAAATATAATCTCAAACAAAAAGACACTGGCAAGCTCTGAATGACTAGCAAATCACACTATACCTATAATCAGTGTTTTTTCCTTCAGTTCACCAACAGGGTTCTGTCAAGTCTTTACAAAAGTCCACACAAGACACTGAAAAGTAATGTTTCCTTTGGGCTCATCTGACCAACTCACATTAAAATGTCCACCCATCCAAGTCAGCTGATGTTCATTCCATAGTTAAAAAAAATCTCCCTTTCATTTTCATTCTAGAAATTATGTTTTAATTACAAGATGCATAATATTCTAGAAATATGTCTCTTACAGCCATCCAGATGGAAACATGTCATTCCTTCGGTATATATTTGAAAATCTATAAAGTTTAAATAAATATCACTATGAACACTACTGGGACATAAAATCACAAAATATTATTTAGGTCAAAGAAATGAGTTAGATTTTTCTCTACTCGTCACAGTTTACCTCTGCACCTCAGTCATGCTTAAGGCTATAAGACATATGACAAAACTGAAAACAGATAACTGAAAAGAACGATTATGTGGAGCAAAATAATAGCTGAAAAAAGTAGAAATTCCTGAGTAATCATTTCATCTTCAAAGATAGGCTTTTTTTTCCCCTTTATTCTTGCGGATAATCCTGCCTGTTGTGAGGCCAACAAGTACGTGTTTGTTGATTAAATGACCCAGCTCCCTCAACAGCTTGAGCAAATGTATGCTTCAGGTCCCTGCCACATGTCACATATACCCCCCACTCTCTGGTTCTTGCCTTAAAGTCAAAGTCGCACCCCAACACCTTGCCTACCTGTTTCCCATCCAAGGTGTACAGGCGTTTCACCACTCCCGAGTCCAGCTTGATGGCATCGGTTATATCAGTGAGCACCTGCTCAAACGAATGAGCAGTTTTCTTGTTCAGCAGAATCCTGACAGCTTTCCGTGGCTTCACCCCACTTCTGATGATGGTGACCAGCTTGGGCCGAATGAAATCCTTATTCTCTCGCACCTCCGAAGGGCTCCCTTTGGCCGTGGCCAGGGAAGACACCGCCCGGGAAGCCGAGGTGGTCTTGACGTTCACCGACCAGTTGGGGTTCACATTCTTGGTGTACTCCAGTTTCTTAAAGGGCTCTATGGAGCCACACACATAACTCTCTCCTAAGGAAGAGAGAAATATATTTAACTTCACACTGAGACAAACTCATTTCTTATTTCCTACTTAGTTTTCAATTTTTCCTTTTCTACTTAGGGGGGAGAGCTAGCTCTGACTTTTAAAACAACGGAAAAGTGATTAATAATTAATGAAAAAGAAAAATATCTGACTTTTATCTGGCTCTGTCAGCAATAGGGTGGTATCCTGGAACAAAAATCATCATTTCTTCATCTTCAGACTGGTGACAGAAATATCAATATGCTTGACTAGACCTCAGAAAGGTATGAAATTGAATTCAAAATAGAAAGTATTCTTTAGGGTTTAAGATAATTAAGTTTGCAGAAAACGTCAAAATCCGGAGTACCTACGTTTGCTAACTGAGATCATTTAAAAACTAAAAATGAACTAGAACACATCTTAAAATAGTTAGATAATTTACACATTGGATGCAAGTTTATGGTAAACGTTTTGTAAAATCAAATAAAATTCCAAAAGAAAGCAAAGTAGTCTCTTCCTTTTTCCCATCTATATACAGTGCTGACTACAGTGAGAAAGTCAATTCATACCTGCTCATAGGTAAAAGGTTTTAAAAGTGTTCAGCATACAAACTGTAGCTTCATAAACTGACTCTAAAATAAATGTAATTAAATTTTTATTAAAAATGACTCCTTAGAGAATCTTTTAATGAAAATACTCAGACTATTAAGTAGATGTGGATCACACACAAAAGAAAGTGACATATGAACCAAGAGTTGACAAATTGTAAAATAACTGACGCTAAATACATATTTCATAAAGTTAGGTCAAAGCATTTTGAAATTAATGATTTTATAATGGCTTTTTTCTGTGTTAATAAGTCTTTGTGACCAGGAACAGGTAAAAATGCTTAAAAAGGCTTTCTAATTGCAGGTAAAGTGACCTAGGCCTAATCCAACACAGCCCATTTACTTTTATCTAAATCTTTATTTTTTAATTAACAGTATAAACACCCAAGGCCACAGAATAGTATTCATATAAAAATAACTGAACCAGGGCTTCAAAAACAAAAAATAACAATCATACAGGTTATTAAACATTTACTTCCATATGTTTTAAAAATACACTTTTATGTATATACATAAACATTAT
This sequence comes from Daubentonia madagascariensis, assembly GCA_023783475.1. Lineage (NCBI taxonomy): Eukaryota > Metazoa > Chordata > Mammalia > Primates > Daubentoniidae > Daubentonia > Daubentonia madagascariensis. Next base: position 8,706,608 of record JAKFHU010002220.1, read on the forward strand.
GCCTCACTAGAAGTTGTACAAATAGTACAAGTTCAACCAGCCCCTTTCTAGTCACCTGGCAGATCGTAACTTGCCTCACCTATGCTTTTCTCAGGATTTAAGTAGATATCAACAATACATAAGTGGGTGCTACAACAGTGGTGTTTTTGGAGGCTTTATGGAGGGACAGCATGAATGTGACAGTGGGAAGGGAGAACTGGAAATTCCAGCTCAAGACCTGGCCTCTCTCAGCATGTGACCACGGACAAGTCCCCTAATTTCTGGGTGGTGGTTTATTCATCTGTAAAATGAAACCTCATCAGGTTTTTATGAAGATCAAATTAGATAGTAGAGATCAAAGTGGCCTTAAATGCAAGTGAAAATGACCTGAGGCCATGTTACCCTGATCATGTGGTAAGCCTGAAAGGAAAATTTAAAAACAAACTAGAAATCAGTAAGCAGATCTTTTTTTTGTTTAATTTCAGAATATTATGGGGGTACAAACACTTTGGTTACATATATTGCCTATGCACTGCCCAAGTCAGAGCTACAATCATGAACATCCCCCAGTCAATAAGCAGGTCTTGTAAGGTGTTAATTGTTTCTAACTACATAGTTACCGCTAGACATCACATTGGGTCCATCTCAAAGTGAGAATGTCCCAAACACTCCCCAGCAAGGCACATGGCCCATAATTGAGCTGGCAAAGCCAGCTTTTATCAGAATTCTGTGCTATTTATAAATAAGCAATTGTCTGATTAATTGTAAGTTTATATACCAAGCTAATAACTATTAATAAAATCAAAACAAATATATGGAGTGGCCTAAATTTCAACAAAGAAAACTTCTTTTAATAAAAAATTGAATTAGAAGAGGGAAGAGTTTTAAAGAACATAACAATATGGAATGGGCTTGTTAAAAGGGAGAACGAACACTTTTTTTTTACATCTTCTTAGGTAAAGCACGCGGAAAGATTTTAAAACCATGAGGAAGTCCTCTGATGACAACTTTGAGAAGGTAATACTGGTTTGGCTCAAGCAATGACAATCAGAAGAAGTGTGTGTTCCTTCTGTACTGTAACTGCAGGGCTCTCTGCCTCGATTGTCAGATTTAGATACTGGAATGAGAATCTCAGAGAAGGATGTGAGACTCCAACAAAGGATAATACTGTGCTAAGAGGAAAGTAACAACTAAAGAAAGGAGAAGAAGCTGCCACCAAATCCAAGATCACACACCACAGTCATGTAGAGTCTACTACATGTTCAGGAATTCAGGAAAAGCCCAGATGGGTTTCCTTATGCTAATAAGTTTCCATTCGATTGCACAAATAATTTTATATTAAATCTATTCGGCTCCACATTTTGACTACTTTTATTATAATCATAATTCTGAACTTCTCCCCACCACTAGAGATGTGGTCCCTGCCTTCACTCGATTACATCAAAGTTGATAATATTTTCTGATTTTGTAAAAAACAGCTTTCAATTAGTGTGCTAATATCATCAATAATTGCAAATTAACAAATGTGATTGTTCTGAGTGGGAAGAATACATAGTCTTGATTTGGTCAAATAGTTCTGGGTAACCAGTGTTTAATCTCTTCCTTAGTGAGACCAATAGTTAAGAGATACATTATAATCTTGTTTAGAGAACGATTTATAGGTTGCATTTAAGTCCTGACATGAGGTATGTGTGTTAAGGGCCATTTAAAAATAACAAGATAAAGTAAGACTTACAATTATTATAATATACTTCCTCTTATATACACTAAGCCACCTGAAATTCTTTTGGTATAACTTCTGTAGCAATGAAACCAAAGTGAATTTATCTAAAAAACAACAACAACAACAACAAAAAAAAACAAGGTATGTTTGAGCAAGACAGCCCAGAATTTGCTTTGAAAGTTTGGCATTACTTACTATAGGTGAACTTAAACAAGGATGGAAAGGTTGCAAAGATCTCAGAGGTAGTACTGGAAATTACAAAACATAATGACTTGCTGGTTGGTAAACATACAACCAGTTTTGTTTCAGTTTGTTCAAGCCAAAATATTCTATGATAAAACTGATCCTCCACTTGAAATGTAATACCCTGGGTGTCCAAAACACCCCAACAAATAGCAAGTACTGTGAAGCAGCATCTTCCTACCTTCCTGAACTGTTGTGGCATGTGCAAAGGCCAAAAACTAATATTGGCTTTTAAGAAAAGAGAGAGATAAATAAAATGACAGTTAAAAAAAAAAGGGTAGGGAAATAAATAATGAAATTATGTTTGGATCCAACCAATACTAAAACATCAGAGTATGGTAATTTCTTCCCTGAAAAATTTAAGTATTTTCAGAAAGATGGAGGGTGAAATAATTTCTATGCAAACATATTAGATTATTTTTAAGATACTGAAGAGTCCATGTTATTTTGTTTTTAAAAAAAAACTATGTATTTTAAAATGATCATATTTGCCATTATTCTTCAAAGTACAGGAATAAATTTCCCTAAGGAGGTTTATTACAAAAAAATCTGCAAAGGTAATTCTACTTTGCCATTAGCTCCCACTATGAAATCAGAATATTTCCATTTAAATTCCCCATGCACTATCAAAAACTTCTGGTACTAGTTCCCTGGTTGACTGGGCCTGTGGTATGTCAGCAATAAAAGTGCTCCTCCGTAAGACTCCATATTGGGGGATCCTAGAAATCTGCCCTGATCCCCTTATTGCTGGAATTTTTCCATTTATTAAGAGTTGTGACTTGTAAATTCCAAAATTACTAGATTTGAGTCTGAAAATGACCTCATCTCCCTCCTTCACATTACTAGAGCTAGTTGGTACTTCCTCTAGTATTCCTTGAAGATCAAATTGTGGCATATTCAAAAGTATCTTAAGTGAGGGATATCTGTAATAGGTTTCATTTTTCCATAGTATAAGCTTTCTTATTGAAAACTCTGGCAATTAAATCTCACTATTATGAATTATGGCAAAATCTGGGAAAGACTCAAATGTATATTGAAACCTCTAAAACTGAACTTAGTTAAATTACATGAAAGATTATTTATAGAATAGAATATCATAAAGTGCCTTCTGGATATTACATTTTATGAGTCAACTCAGATATGCAAAGCGACATTTCATAATCTACCTGAAGTCGCTGGTTTAAGACGATTTTGATAGTGCTATTAAAGGCTAGAAAAAAGATTTCCCAAAGGCGCTTATGAGTCATTCTTCCATGGAAGTCTTTCATAATACAATAGCACATAAAAATAAGCTTACAGAGAAAATAAATTTGAATGTGTATGTAAGACCTGTGGAAAATGTCAACTTCTCAAATCCAAAGAAACAGAAAAACATAAAGGAAAAAAATTCAGAAATCCAAATTTTTTGAAATTGAAAAGTACAGAAACTAAAATTAAAAGAGAAAAAAACACAGACTGAAGACCTATAATATGACAATGGGTTAATATAATGTGGAAGGTTTATTATAACTTACAAAAATATAAAGTATTAAAATATATGGCAAAAGATAAAAATAAGAAAACACATGGGAAAATGCTCAAATAGTAAGCAGAGAAATCCAAATTAAAGCAGATTTAAGATATATTCTTAAATCTGTACCTACTCTAATAGCAACAAAAAATGAATGAAAATAAAGTAGTGTTGAGGTTGCAGCAACAAAATACAAGGTACTAAGATATATGACAAAGTATAAAAACAAAATAAAGTACAAATAGAAAACACCATTAGAGATATTAAATTGGTAATAATGCATTTAAAAAGCAACATGGCAAACTGTACTTGGAGTTATGAAAATGTTTATATCTCCAACCCATAATCTCACTGCTAAAAATTTTTCCTAAGACAATAACAGAACAACAAATAACAAAATTATAACAAGTGCATGCAGCATTAGCAATGAAACCTAAAAATTTAAAACAACTTCCTAAATCCTCGATAATAGGTACAAAACCTGAATTAGGCACCCAAGGGAGTGAAAGAAATCTAAGTTATGAACCTGTCTTCAAATAGCTTAGAAAGCAAGATGTATATAAGAAAAGATTCCACTACAAGGCAGCAAGTGATAATTGCTAAATAATTGGTCCAGGCAATCCTAATTCAGAGGAGAAAGAAATCACTTCCCAGTTCCCACTGGGCTATCAATAAAGAGGAAATGGAATGCATGCTGGCCTTGGAAGCAAGAGTAAGATTTCCACTGATGGAACAGACAGAGGAGTGCACCCCAGACAAAAATAAAATAATAATACACTTTACTACACAGTACAGAAAAAGATATTCTTTGAGATATTAATATTTTTTTCTCAAAAAATAAAAATAAAATGAAAATGGTTCCATAGAGAAACAAGTTAGACAAGAGTGTGGTAGGCAACAAGGTCAGAGTTTTTAATGCATGATCAGCCTTGGGTGATAGAAAGGTCACACTGGTTACAGTGTGAAGGAAGGGCTGAAGGTAGAACAGGAGAGGACAGAAATCAAGACACCATCTAGAATGAATTACAATAGACCAGAAGAGGAGATGGAGAACAGAATGTTACACATCTACACTAGGGACAGAGGAGGGGACACTCTGAGGAGTATTTAGCAGATACAGTCAGCCAGAATTAGCAATTGATTTGATGTTGGGCCCAAGGGAATATGAGTCAACGAAGACACTGAAATGATGACACTGAAAATGCTCTTTGAGGCTACTTCCCATATACCACAGTAGCTAAAATAAGAAGGGCAACAGGTTTGGATTAGGTGGTAAGGAAGGAAATTAATTTGGCTGTGCACATATTGAATTTTAAGTTCCCAGGAGCCAACTAGTTGGAGATTTCCAGCAAGCAGTTAGAAATACAGGGCTGGAGTTTGGGAGGGAGATGTCATGTGGCAGCTGCAGCTACGGGAATTGAAGAAAATGCTCAGGGAAAATGCCCACACCCAGCTGGAAAAGCTGAAATTCAGGGAAAGGGCAATAGTTAAAAGAGTGTCCAGAGAGGGAGAAGCCAGCAAGAGGACTGAGAGAAATCAGCTGCCTGGAGCCACGGACACCCCTCGGTGAAATCCAGACATCAGCATCTCAATGCTCCAGGGACAGCAGGGAAGATACGGATTCCCAAGAGGGCACTGGCTTGGCCAGCAGGAGGCCACACATGGCCCCATAATGGCCACTTCGGGTGAGCAGTGATACCAGATTGCTTTCATTCATTCTCTCTTTCCTCTTTCTTCCATGATATTTATTGAGTACTTGCAACTATCATGCTAAGCTGTGAGGACTCCAATGGCTGCCTGACTTCCAGAGACTTAGATGTAAAATAAATAAGTATACTACAGTGTAATGATGCTAATCAAGGAGTTGAAGTATGATTGGCAGTTGAGGAAGTAGAGACAGAAAATGCAGATATCTCTTTTCATGGACGAGCTTTGGGTTTGAGGGGCCAGGAAGATCAAGGCAAGAATGGTTTCAACTATGGGAGACTCAATCTAAACAATCGCTCCCACAGTCTGAGGGGGGCAAGCATTGAGAAGCTATTGGTAGAACAGGTTATCTGAATGTTTGCCATGTAGCAGATCTGTCCTAACCCAGGCCATCTTACCTGCAATCCTCACCTCTGCCCTGTAAGTACCAACGTATCTCTTATAGGGCACACTGAGGCACAATGATGCAGGTAGCTTGCTCAAGGTCACATGGCTAATAAAGGTAAAGCCAAGATTCAAATGCTGGTGGTCAGACTCCAGGGCCTGTGCTCTGAGCCAGGATGCTATGTACCCTCAGAAGAGGGAACCCACCTTACCCTGAGACAGGAGATAAGGCAAACCCAGAGATAGGAGAACAAGAGAGAGCAGCCGAGCTGCAGGGCTGAGTATGCCAATGGGTAAGAGAAGACAAGGCCAGAGGAGGAGGGCAGGTGTGGAATTGCTCAGAAAAGCACATTAAAGACTGTGGGCTGTATTCTACAAGTAAACATTATTAAGCAAAGGTATGGCACAAAGTGGTTTGTCTGTGGCCGGGTTCACAGGCAGGAAAAGTAGTTTGAGGACTACTGTATAGCACACATGGGTCCAAAAGGAGCTGACATAAGAGAGGTTGCAATGAGAATGGAAAAGCAGGGACAAATGCAAAGATACCACAAAGAAAAGAAAAACTAAGAGATGCAGTTTTAGCTTAGGAACCTATTGTAAGAACACAGAAAAAAGACAAGAGTCAAGCAGTAGAAACATGAAGAGTTATTATTTAATTTTTATACTTTTTTGCATTTTTCAAAATTTTCTACAATGCTCACTGTAGAAAAATGTATCACTCTTTCAGTCACAAAAAGTAACTCTCATTAAACAGTAATGAGGGCTTAAAAGCTGTAATAATGGTGATGGAGAGGAGGGAACAAATTGGACAGATATTTTAAGCAGAATCAACAGAATCTGGTAACAGCTTAGATTTGAGGGATTAAGAGAGGGAGAAGTCAAGGATGATCTTAGGTGGTATCTTAGTCCCTCTGGGCTGCTATAACAAAACACCATAAACTGAGTGACTTATAAACAACAGACATGTATTGTCACAGCTCTGGAGGCTGGGAAGTCCAAGATCAAGGCACCAGTAAATCCGGTGTCTGGTGAGGGTGCCCTTCCTCACAGACGGTGCCTTCATGCTGTATCCTCACAGGGTGGAAGGGGCAAGGCAGTTCTTGCCCCAGTTCTTTGGGGCATCTTTTATAAAGCGATTAATCCCATTCATGAGAGCTCCACTCTTATGATGTAATCACCTCCCAAAGGCCTCTCCTCTTAATACATCACGTTAGTGATTAGGTTCCAATATATGAATTTTAAGGGGTCACAAACATTAGGATCATTAGCAGGTGATGACACTATTTAATAAGATCTGAACACAAGAGGAGGAATGAATTCTAGAAAATGGAAAAGAATGAGTTCACATTTATACATGTTGAGTTTGAAAGGACTAAGGATTAGAGTGTCTGTTGAATATATCCAGGTAGTTGCAGTGTAGAAGAAAAGACCTGATTTGGGAGCAATAGGTCTTAAAAGAGTGGTTAAAATAATGGGAGTCGAAGAGATCACAGTAGATGATCCAAAGATAGGAAAATGGGGGACATCCAGGTTTTAAAATGTGGCAAGTAAAGAGGGAAATAGAAAATCACCATCAGAACACTACAGTAATAATTGCTATATGCAAGATTCACCAATAAATGCCAAAATTCATAGGCAAAAGCTTAAGGAGAAATAAGATATTTACATAGCCTTGAAGTTTCTCCCCACAATATTAATTACAAAGGGGAAAATCATCACTTTAGAGAGAAAATACCTGGCAGACATTACCTTAACCAACTGATCATGGGTGACAAATAAGACCTATCAACATCATGTACTCCCGGAAATGATGTGCTAAGAAGGACAAAACATCACTTCTGTGGAATTCTTGCCAAAAACTCATAACATCAATCTGATCATCAGACAAACCCAAATTGAGGGATATTCTATGAAATAACTGACCAGTATTCTTCAAAACTGTCAAAGCCATGAAAGATAAGATGGAAAAACTGTCACAGCTGTTGAAGGAGACAGGCCAACTAAATGCAATGTGTGATTCTGGAACAAAAAAAGGACATCAGTGGGAAAAGTAATGAAAGCCAAGTAAAGCCACGAGTAGTTTAGTCACTGTATTGTACCAAAGTTAACATATTATTCATGGTTTTGTTCATCGTACCACGGTTGTGTGAGATGTTCCTTTAAGGGAAGCTGGGTGAAGGGTATACAGGAACTTCCTATCTCTGTGATACTTCTGTAAGTCCAAATTAATTTCAAAATAAAACATTAAAGAAATGAAGCAAATATCCTAGAAAAAACATAAAGTTGGACTGAATCCCTACATCACACATTATAACAATATGACTTCCATTCAAACATTTTTTTAATAAAAACATAAAAATACTACAAAGGATTAGGAAAAATTGCTTTATGCTGTCAGCATACAGAAAGCCCAAAAGGCATGAAAAACAACCCATAAATGAAAAGATGGATACATTTGATTATGTATTTTTTTTTGGTAAATCTACATGGCAAAAAACACAATAAACAAAGTCACTAGATAAACAGCAATTTGGAAAAAATACAGTCATGCTCTGTGCAAAGAAGTTTTGGTCAATAACAGACTGCTTATATGACAGTGGTCCCATAAGATTATAATGCCACATTTGTACCTTTTCTATGTTTAGATATATTTAGAGACACAAATACTTACCATTGTGTTACAACTGTCTATAGTACTCAGTACAGGGACATGCTGTACAGGTTTGTGCCTAGGAGCAACTGGCCACATCATGTGGCCTAGTTGCATAGCAGGCTATCCCATGTAGGTTTGCGTAGGTACACTCTACGATGTTTGCACAATGATGAAATCACCCAACGAAGCTTATCTCAGAACGTATCAAATCGTTAAGCACACATGACTATACTTTCAATTATCATCACAAAAAGCTAATATTTTTAAAAGAAAGCAAGACCTCAACCTGGTAGACAAATGATCAAAATCTAAGGAGAGACAACACATAGCAAAAGAAATGCAAATGCCTTTTAAACATTTGGAAGGATGAAAATTAAAACTATAACAAGATACACATTTTGCTTTTCTTAATAGGTTGGCAAATGGCAAAACGTTGGATAACAAACCATCTCGTTGAGGGTGCAGAGAAACAGCCACTCATACATTACTGGTTGGTGTGTAAACTGGAATCACCTCTACAGAGAGGAATTTTGCAATAGCTCTCAAAAGTTTAATCAGTTTAATTTTGTACCTCTCTATCCAACAGTATTACTTCTAGGAATTTATCCTAAAGATATTCTCCTACATGAGTGGAAAACATACATCCAAGAATATTCATTGCAAAATTGTTTGTAGTAACAAAGAATTGCGTACAACCTAAAAGTACATCAATAAAAGGCTGGTTAAATAAATTATGGTACATTTGTATAAAGGAGTACTATGAAATCAGTAAAAAGAACACAGTCGTTCTAGATGTACTGATATGAAAAGGTCTCCAAGATGTAATGTTAAGTACACAAAGCAAGGTGCAGAACGGTGGGCACAGAAAATTACCTCCTTATCTGTGGTTTCACCTTCCTCAGTTCCAGTTACCCACAGTCAACTGTGTCCCAAAAATATTAAATGGAAAATTCCAGAAACAAATACTTCATAAGTTTTAAATTGCACGCTGTTTCAAGTAGCGTGGTGAAATCTCTCACCATCTCGCTCCATTCTTTCTTCATCACAAGAAGAAGGGTGATTACAGTAGAATAAGGTATTTTGAAAGAAAGAGATCCCACATTCACGTAACTTTTTCTTTTTAAGAGGTGGAGTCTTGCTATGTTGCCCAGGCTGGAGTCACATAACTTTTATTACAGTATAGTGTCGTAATTGTTCTACTTTATTATTAACTATTGTTTTTAGTCTCTTACTGTGCCTAATTTATAAATTAAACTTTATCATAGGCATGTATGCATAGGAAAAAACAGTACTTACGGGGTTTGGTAATATCTGTGGTCTCAGGGATCCACTGGGGCTCTTGGGACATATCCCCTGAACATAAGGGGGGACTACTGTGTATGTATATCCTTCATAGGCATTGCTATCTCTGAGATCATACTCAAAAAATCTAGGTAAAGTGGTTGGGGAATTTTAGGGAGAGCATGTTTTATAACTATCCAAAAATTAATTTTTAAAAATTGAATATAGCAGAGAGGGGCATAGAGGAAGCTAGTGAACGAGGGAAAAGAAAGTAGAGGATGCCACTCAGGGAACAGGAAGACATGGGTAATCCAGAAGCCATGGTAGGAGAGAGATTCCCTAACTGTGGAGTAAAGTACGGGTTTATTCCTGAGAGGTGAATTCTGATGGGAACTTGGAAAACGCCCTTATGAAAACTACAGCTTCAGAGCCAGGCAATGTCCATAGTAGGTAGGTAAGGAGCCGAGGCATGTGTGAGAACAGAGGAAGAAGAGGGAGTTGCCTCTAACAGCGCAGATCTGATGAACAAATTAACTTATTTGTATCCAGAAGATGACATATCTCCGTAGTTTTTATCCTAACGCTTACAGGAAATGCCCTGGCCCTCAAACTGCTACAGTCTCACAAGATGTTAAAGGAAGGACAAATCAGTCAATCAATCAATCAATCAATGCTCAGGATTTACATTACATCTTTCTCCTAAGAGTTCAAAGGCTTTAAATGTTCTACCTTCATTTATCTTTCCAACATTTACATACCTACCATAGAATATAAATGGTAAAAAATTGGGGAAAATGAGGCCATGTCTCAAGATGAATCACTTGCAGAAATAGGCCTGCAATTCAACTTTCCTTATTAAGTATCATGATTTTTTTAAAAAAACATATTAAGGTCATTTTGAAAGCAAACAAGAGTGTTTCCTTTGGTACGCTCTTAAGTGTGTAGGTGTGTATATTTACATACATGCAGAGGTAGACACACAATCACACATACACACTCACTCATACATATATAATTTGGGCTCATAGCCAGCTCTGTCAACGGGCTTAAACCACACTCGAGCATAATGATCAGTACATAATAATAAAACAGTGAAAGTACCCATGAGGCTGTTATAAATAAACTCAGATATATCATTGTAATTCAGAAATTTCAGTCTGAGAACAAGTGAGAAAGAACAAACTTAAAAAAATAATTAGAAGTCAAATACACTTGTCACTGCACCCACTAAAAGGATTTAATTTAAAACTCAAACATCATCATATTGGAAGGAGAAATGAAAAGCTAATAACATGCATTGACGTTTACATAAAATTAGTATGTAAAGTGAGAGATATGAGCCTAATTATGAATATGAAGCAACGGTTTGCATTTTAACAGACTAAGCAAAAATGTAATTGACAAAGAGGCCAATCTAAATGAATTTCCAGCTATTTAAACACTAAGTGCAGCTGCATGCTAATTGCCAGTGTTATGAATTAGAAAAAAAAATCTGTTTAAACTGAAAATTCAAAAAATAAATGCAGCCAATATGTGAACTCACACACTGTACTGAAATTACCATTCAATCAATCAGAAAAGGGTATTTTTTTCAAAAAAGTAATTTTTATGCATCAGAATATGCATTCTGCAGTTACTTCATACTGATTGGTGGGAAAAAGTATCTGGGGGCAAATGAAAATAATAAAGTGTTTCTGGGAGCAGCATCTTTCTCTCCTGGAATTAAGTCAAGATTAAAAAGATTGGTTTTCAAGAAGAACCTAATACAATAATATTTTATTTAAACGCCACTAACAGCAATGGGCACAACTTATGGTTTGTAGTTACCTTTACGCTAAAATGTCTAACATTCTGCTATATCAAAAAATAATTCACTGTATTAAAGTGAGCACAGGGGCGCCTTTTATAGGAGTTGAATTCATAGCACACAACATCTTAGGGGCAGTTGTGAGTTCAGGCTCTGGCACCAGCCTTCATGGGTTCAAATCCTAATTCTACCATTTCTTGCTGTGTGAGTTTGAGTAGATCATTTAACCACACTGTGCCTCATCTTCATTGGATAACAGGTCCTACCTCCTAGGATCATTGTGAGAATTCAATGTATTCATATATGCAAGGAACTCTGACCAGTGCCTGGCACATGCTCAATAAATGTGAGCCATCATCATTATCTTCAGTCAAAACAGCAGTCTTTCAGAGCTGGCATGATTTTGCGGTAAAAGATAAGGACAAAGAAGATGGTGGCAAGCATGCCACAATCTTGCTGGTCCCTAGATGTGAAAGGAGTACTGTCATCTGTCACCTCCTATACTTTCTCCTTGATGGATGGAGGTTATGGGAATACCTCTGGCCACTTCTCACTCAGTAAAGATCAATTCTGGCTGGGAAACTGACTGAAGTACCCCAGCTCCCAGAGATGTTGCACAAGTGACACTAGAACAGAGGGAGGCGTCAACCCCATGGCTGTCTTAGGATGTGCTTTGAGATCTTGGCACATTTTCCATACAATACCATCAGCCCTTAAAGGGATGGCTTGGTGACTGGTCATGCACCTGACTTTACATCTGATCTCTATCCAGATCCCTTGGAATATACCACCAAATGTTTTATTAACCCTTGTATTTTCCAAGGTCATGCAAAGGACAGGGCACAGAAATCAAAGCTGATACACAAAGATTTCATGTTCATTCTTCCCTTTTAATTTACTGGAAGTTCCAACCCCTGAATAGAAGAAAAAAGGCCAAGTCTACAGGTCTCTTGGCAGAGTGACAAGTTGCCAAAAAGAAATGTGAATTCCCACAAAATAAACACACCATATCCAGGCTCCTGTGCATGCTCTCAAGTCTAGTCATACTGTGACTGGTCTGGCATTCCTGCCACAGGATGAAGAGAAGGGTCAGAGGAGAAGTCCTTGGCTTTGAATCACATACAAACTGGTTACAAAGCAGGACAAGAGGGCTGTGTCAGTGTGCAGTCAGGGGAGAGTAACCCCAGACTCCAAGGGGGCTGAAAGGGATGCTTCCTACCACCTGCACAAGAGAGGGGGAAATTACATGATGTCCTTCCTGGACCCAGCTGGACAACAGGCCCTGGCGAATACTTCTGAAGTAAAGATGACCTCAGGGCGAAATCCAGCTCTTCTGACACTCAGTTTGACCTTCCTCTCCTGTGCGCCTTGGTGCCACATACTTCTTCACCAGGGCCTTGGGACCTCAATCTCAGAAAAACCCACGCTTCAAAGAGGATCTGCTATCCTCGTTTACGCCTTAGCATACATTTAACCCTACTTATTTCTCTCCAACTCACTTGAATTCAATTATGATTTCTAAGGTGATGAGAGGCTTTATGCCCTGTTCAAACAAGGGTCCATCCTGAGAAAAGTGTAGAGCTAGTGTCGACCTAATCCTCTTGCATAAAATACCAGGCCTCATCTGTGAATCCAAAGAGTACTGTTTCCACATAAATGCCTAAAACAGATAATTACTATTAACCTAAATTGGACTTACAAAATAAACCAAACAGATTACTTCCTTCATATTCTCAAATATCACAGAAAGACAATAATCCTTTAAACTTACAAGGAAACATCACAGTGGAAAGGGTTGTCAGAAAAACTAATGTGGGGTCCAGTGTCACCACTATCTTACCACGTCCTTTGAATTTTCTGGGCCTCAATGTGCAAAGATAAAATTAATGGGTTTGATAGCTATCTAAGGTTCCTCTCAACTCTAAAATTTCATGATCCATTAGTCATTTTCAGTTCAAGTACTTTCGGACATCATGATAGCAAAAGTTCAATTTGCATTTAGAAATGAATATGAACTATGTGATTGAACACATAAAAATGGACTTTTAAAATTAATGTAGCATGCGTGTGAGAAACAAAATAAAGAATGCGGTAGAATTAGGCATTTTTCCCCTCAGCCCGTTGTTATAAGCTACCTGACCTAGTATCATTATTTTTTTTTCTTTTTCCACGACAGGACAGCAAACTCAAACGTGTGAAACAAGAAGGCTGGTAGCCAGAAGGCTGAATCCCAACTCTCAGAGGGCCAGCGGGAGAAGGCTACAACGGCGTGGCCACCTGAGCAGGGACCCCGTGGGGCCACGTGGGGCGCTCACCTTCCACCAGCTGGTCCAGGCTGGAGATCTTCTTGAGCCCGTCGATGGTGTAGATCGTTCTCACCCCCTGGGGCAAATTCACGTTATCCGACAGAGTTCGGGTCAAATCAGCCAGCAGGGCCTCAAAAGATCGGAAGCGGTCCGGGGAGATGGCGTACACAATCCCTTTGAAGTATCGATCTCCGTTTCGATAGAAACGAACCTTCTTGGCCTTCTTCTCGGAGCTGAGCGTCTGCAGCGTGCGCGTGCGGTAGAAGCTGCAGTGGGCGCTGTGCGTCGGGCTGGGCAGGCCGTTCACCCGCGACCCGCGGCTGTACCTCTGCGCCTTATCCCGCTCGTCGAAGTGCTCCAGCTCCATGTCTCTGCCGAAGGACATGACGGACTTCGAGTAGGACCTGCGAGCCCCAGAAACAAAAGCGGACACACGCACCGATGTTATTTTCAGATCGCGATTTCAAAGGCTCTGTTTGGGACAGCTGGGTGGAGATACCGCTGTCATTGATGGCTTATTTGATAGCAGTTATCAAATGCGAGAGAAAGAAGGGGCCGACCCCAGTGGAAACCACTTATTAATCAACCATAGTTTTGTTGGAAACAGCTCCTTCGTAGTGACTGCCTACAGCGTAACAGGCTGCAAACAGATCTTACTTCCAGTAATCACAAACAGACTTTCAGAGTATTATCATCCCTCTTTACAGATGAAGAAACTGAGGCACAGAAAAATTTCGCCCAAATTTATCCAAGTAAACAAGTTGAGAAATGCTTTAACCAGCAATTCAGACCCAGGTTTGCCTGACTCCGAAGCCCACCGTTCCTTGCAGGGCACCCTACCTGGTGGCAGGTAGAAGATGTGCTTTCGTATCATTATACAGGGAAAGACAAGTGGCCATGGCCGAGGCAGGCAGCATTTAACAGTCAGACTGCAAAAGCTTTACATAGCGTTTGTGCTCCCCACAGCCAGATGGAGAGCAAATTAAATCAATCCGTAGGTTGTACTGACTAAAGGAAGACTTCCCAACATATTCACATATTCAATATTTTTAAAAGCAAATTCACCATACTTCACTTATTTACATTTAGTGCTTCACATAAGTTGGGTTAAAAAAGAAGCAGAAGAAGAAAAAGGAGGAGGAGGAGGAGAAGGAGAAGAAAGGGAAACATTGACTTCTTCGGAGGATTTGTCCTTCCTTCCACTAGGGCTCTATCTTGTGATTGAGAAAATCAAGGCTTAAAGATGGTGATTTAGACTCGACCCTGTACTACCTGTGTAACCTTCAGAAACCTAGTTGATCAACATCCATAAGCCCTGATTTCCTCAACCACAAAATGGGAATAAGAATAGAACCCACCTCATAGTTAATATTAACCGTTAAATAAGTTAATGCACATGAAGCCCTTAGGATAGTGTCTGGCATGTGATATGTATTAAGATTTTTTTAATGAATAAAATCTGCATTTCTGTTCCTGACCCTGGCACAAAAAGAACTAGGAGGAACACAGTCTTTCTCTTCTGGCAAGGAAGGCTCCTGTGTCCTCCTGATCTCCACCTTGGGACCTTTGGAAAGGTACACCTGCACCCCCATGGGCCCCATTTCACTTTCCATGGGGCCTTGTCATCAAGGGGGTGTCGTCAAGCACCAAGCTGCCTGGGGGATCAATTCATCCTTGCTAAGGGGTTACTTGTGGTGTTGCCCCTTGCAGGGGGGATCTGTGTTTTAACAGGAAAATCTAGAAAGTGGAAAAACCTCAGCATTCAAAGGAATGAAATTTTAATGACAAAAGTTCAGGCACATTGAAATAAAATAAAAGGGAAATGGAAAATTGGGGGTAAGAACCTTACAAGTACTTCCCAAATCCCACCACCTAGATGATATCGCCTTTCTGAAAGTCAGCTAAAAACTCTCCAAAAGTACTGCTGTCTCCCTGACCTTTCTTTACCCTCAGTAAACTGACCTATGATTCATTTAGAGTGGCTAAAATTTCATGCCCAAAAGCACAGCTAGAGATTTGGTACTCTTGAAATGAAGTGGAAGAAACCAATATTTATTGAATGTCTGGGATGTGCCTGACACCCTTATTCATCAATTATTTGTTGTATAATATGCTAAAAATGATCTTCTGAACCTCACATTAATCTAACAAGGTAGGTGACAGTATCAAGACTAGGGGTGGGTATGGAATTTATCCAGGGTCCCAAGGTTGTAACTGAGGGGGTTGGGATTTGAACCCAGATTTACTGTGACTCCAAAGCTGGTGCTCTCCGTCACTAGCTTCCCTGAGACTGGCCCCCCGGCAGCATATAAAGCAGGTGGTTTTTAAGGAACTCACTCCAAACTAGCTCAGTGACCTTGGGCAGGCCAGCTAACTGATCCACACCTTGTCTGCACACAGAGAGAGCAATGGTCACCAGGCCTCTAATGTTCATGATTCTATCCACTCACAAGTCTAATGCTGACCCCACTGAGAGGCCTGGGGGTTGGGGAGAGCAGAGTGTGATTTAAACCTGGAGTGATTTTGGGTTCGGTGTATTATACCATATGTAGGAAGCTATGAACTGGTCTCACTGATTTTGAAGATAGATAAATTTAAAACAATTACCACTTTGATATCTAATCCTGTAGGCATTAATTGTTTAACAGAACCAGTATTTTGCCCATGATATTCATAATTGCTCCTACTTTTTTATTTACATATTTTTAAAGTGAGCTCTCTTGTCTTCCAAAATGGGTATGTGTCTTGGGGGTGGGGCAGAGGATAGTTACTGCCAGCACTCACGCCAAACTCATGAAGCTCTTCAAAACTTTGTAAATTAGAAAGGCCAAATTGGCTTTTGAAGGTTTTGTTCGATTGTTAAAGGCAGTGATCGTTCTTCCAACCCTAGGGGTTTCTGAGTTTCCTCCCAAATTGATATAAACTAGAAGAAGACAAGCAGGGCTGAAGCAAAGGATGGTACAGTAGTGTCACCAGAGAGTGCAAATCCACTTCTGAGGAGCTGTCAGCTACTCACAATTGGCAAAGGCCAAATAATTTGGCAATTGTTTGAATTCCCTAAGGGGAACAGGCTTTTAGTACCAAGAACTCCACGCCCAATGAAAAAAATAAAAGAAAGAAAAGAAAAGAACCATTTAAAATAGAGGAAAGCTTATTTTGTTTTATTTTCTTGGCATATTTCCTCCAACTGGATCACTCCTTCCTTCAGGGCAGGGCCCACACCTTTCAGGTCTCTTCGCTGAACCTGTCCAAAAGTGGGCAATGACGTTGTCGACAAAGAAAAACCACACTCCAAGTGAAATCATTTTCAAGGCTACAGCTACTACTAAATGAATGTCAAAAAGCCACACTCCACACCCTAGTGTGTTCTGGTAGTTATTTACAGCATCAAAATAGGTGCTCTTTGCCTGGCCTCAGCTGGCCCAGCTCTTCAGTTGGCTTAGTCATGCATTTGAACCAAGGGCTCCTGAAAAAGATCCATTGGCCTTCCCCAGGTTCACACTGTCTGCACAGGAAGCCTGCTAGAACACACAGCCCCATGCTCATAGACCATAGGTGGCCAAGGGTCTGGGTACACATGTGCAGTGGCACCAAAAGCGTAGCCACAGGGCCTCAGCCTGGGAGACCACAGACCCTGGGAAGAAGGGCTACTGGCTCTTATCGGAGCTTTTCCTATAAATACTGCCATGCTAAGAAACCCACCTCCATGATTGTTCTCGGTGGGATTTCTCACCATTTTGAGGAACCTCTCTTCATCCACATGGGTTCTTGTTTCAGAAATTTACAAACACACACCCCAAGAAAAAAATTGGCATAAACGTTAACACATCTAAATAGATGCTGGACCTGAAAGTCCCAGAGTATATTTTAGCAGTAGGATCAGGATTCAGGTAGATGCACAGGCGTGAAATAAAAGCCACACACATACCTTCCGAGTGCGTGCACCACCACAGATGTAGATATCACAGGGTGTGTGCATATCTTTTATAATCTTCCTCCATATGACCTCTCTTAAAATCCCTTCTGACCCGCATCCATGTGACATTTCATACTTAAAACGCTGTCCTACTTTCCTTTCCCACTGAAAGGCAATATATTTGGGAACAGTCATAAAACGTATTCATGGAACACCCTGCAGTGTGGCTGCTGATCGCATGTGCACCGTAACCTGGACACACATTCTCAGGTGCAGCAGAGAGGGAGCCGGTTTGAATGAAACCTGTCATCTGCTCTATCCCCGACAAGCATCTCCTTGCCAAATACAGCAGCGATTCCGCACAAACCTGGATTTCAAAAGCAGCCTCTTTTGTAGGGCAATTCGGGGCTGTCCGTGCACTCCCACTAGGAGGAAAATGCCATTTCCTCTCCGCGTGCTTTCAGCACTGCAGGTACTAATTTGAACATGAAACAGCCTCGCTGTCCCCGAAGGAACTTGAGACCCTGCAAACGCACTTGCAACACCCACGCTGCAGCCAACACCATGCACGGATCACCCCCAACCTCAAGCGCACACCACCCGCCCGGGCACACGGGGAAAGCACACACACAATAAGAGGCCGGGCCCGGCCACTCCTTCCAGGCTCAGGCTAGACTTGGTCCTCGCTCCGCAGCCGGTTCTGACAATGACAAGCGCCTCTCCCAGCTTCTCCGCCCTGGCTCCCCGTATCCGCTAACGACGCGGCGCAAAGCCCGGGGACCCCGCTCGCCCGACTCCCCGTTTAAAGCCTGGTGGCACCAGACAAAAGAGGCAGGTGCCAGCAGCCCGGGGTCCGCCCGCACGCAACGCCCCCGGGGCCGGCCGGGGCAGGGCAGCCGCCTTTCGAGGAACGGCGGGCGGGGCGGCAGCGGCCGAGCTGGGCGCCCGCCCTGCCCTCGGCGCCCCGCGGCCGCCCTCCCCGCAGCTCCCTTCCCCAGCGAAGGCAAACCACGCACCGGTCCGCGGAGAGACGCCGCCGGGGCTCTTTGTGGCCGCGCTCGGGGCCGCCTCCTGGTGCTGTCCTCGCCGGGCTGGGCGCGGCCGGGGCTGCGGGGCTGCGGGGCCGGGGGCGGCGGCGGGGCCGGGCTGGGCGGCGGCAGCTGCTGGAGCGCGGGCGTCTCGGCTGCGGCCACTAGTGCAGGGATGCGCCTCGGCCAGTCCTCATTGAAATGCGGCGCTTCGCACAGCCTCACTCCAGCCTCTCTCTCCGGAGGAGGGCGAGGGCGGCGGCGGCGGCGGCGGCGGGCGCGCTCCCTTATCTGGTCTCGCTCGCTCGCAGCCCTCCCTCCTCCTCCTCCGCGTGCGCGCCCCGTCGCCCCCGCCCTTCTTGGCAGGGCGCACCCACCACGGCTGCGCCCCGGGTCCTCCTCCCTCCCCGCGCCCCGCTCCCACCGCAGCGACCTCAGTGCGTCTAGCTTGACGACACCCCCAAACCTCCCTTAATCCCCGGCAGTGGTCGTCTGGAGATGGGAGCAGATCGGATGGTGGCCCTGGGGACCCAGGAAGAGAACGTGGACAGGAGTGAGTCTGAGCCAGGAAATGTGCAGGGCAGAGAGGTGAGGCGTGGCCTAGAGGTGAGGCCCCCACCTTCAGGGAGGCACGGGAAACAGTACCTCCTCTCCCCCAACCCACACCCACCCCCTTTGATGTGACCTCATGGTTTGTCACCTTTTCCAGGGTATGGAAGCCAGTGGATCCCCCTCTCATCATTCTTGTCCAGCTGGGATCCGTTCACGTAGTGCCTCCGGGGAGGGAGGACAAGCCCGGACCCTCCCAAGCCCTCTGGTGGTTCCCTCAGCCCCCTTCACTGGGAAGGGCCAGATCTGCTCATTGATCCCACCCATCATCTCCACTAGACCCCAAGATGTGAGTCACCCTTGAAACAGTAACTTCTGCTTAGAGCCAAATATCTTACAACAGGCCCTTAGAACTTAAGGGCCAGCTTTCGCTACTAGACACTTCATGACTGCCAAGGCTGGGTCAGCGGTGGAAAGCCCCGTGAGCTCACACAAGCCTTTTCTCCCAGGGCAGGAATGTTCTCGGAGCCCAGGCTGTTCACGGCTTCCCCCAGTCTTTGCACAAAAGTCCAGGGAGTAGGAGCAGCTCCCAGATTTCTGTGAGCCCTTAGCCTGGCTCAGTATGCAGCCTGAATTTTGGTCCAGTTAATCTCTTAACTTTCAGTCCTGTCACCTGAGAGATGTATTTGTCCCAAATATGCACACATATACAAATACACAGGTGTATTTTTCTCTTTTCCTGAACCCATACCTTTCAATGGAAAATCAGAATTCTGTTTTTCTCTTGCCCACTGAGCCCAGTTATGTGTTTAACTACTTATTATTGATAGATGCTATTCTGAAATACTTTCAAAGTTTTATGTAAATACTAAATAATTACCATTTGTTTTAAAATGCAGCTCAAATGAGATGCATGTTACATATTCAACAAATGATGCAATATTTATTTTTGAACTAT
Source organism: Daubentonia madagascariensis (assembly GCA_023783475.1). Taxonomy (NCBI): domain Eukaryota; kingdom Metazoa; phylum Chordata; class Mammalia; order Primates; family Daubentoniidae; genus Daubentonia; species Daubentonia madagascariensis. The sequence goes on from JAKFHU010002220.1 coordinate 8,726,652, forward strand.
TTAATAGCCCAGGGATGAGAGTACAATGAACTCACCAAATTAACTAAATGCAAAGCACTGAGCCTGTGCCTTCAAATTCTGATGCAAAATGAGGGCCAAGGGGTAAGTTAAGAGAAAGGAAGAAGCCAAGTATATCTTGAGAACAGAAATCAGAGCTTCTTCTTATCTTGCCAGTGACAAAGTCCAAGTGATTTCTGCCAAAATGCTAACCCAAGAAATAAATTCCATCTCTTAACCCCTATGGATATTCTGCCAGGGTCATTTCTTAAGAGCTTTAAGTAACTCAACTGCATCTTACCTCTTTCCTAGCTGTTCTACCTGGCACATACAGATAATGTGTTCAAAGAAACACCTTTGTGTTTGATTTTCTCAGTAGCAAAGTGCTCCCACTAGAAACAGTTGGGCATCATTAACCCTTTCAGGAAACCAAGGAGCAAGTGATAATTAAATAGATGGGGACGTTAAACAATACCCACTGGCCAATATACTATGGTAGTATCAGTTAGCCCAGGACAGCAGACTGGTAGCAGATGGCACCCAGTAACCTGACAGAAGTAATGCCACTTACAAAAGCATCTAAATTACTTCTAGACTAGCTTAAGCTTTTGGCAAATCTAACTCATATTCAGTAATAATTCATTATTAAAATGAAATTGGACAGGAAACTTCTGATTCAAATAATTTTCAAAAACAGATGTTACTTCCTTTATGTCACTAAGGTATTGATCAAAGAAGTGACTGAATTAATACATCCTTTCCCCCATGAACATCTGAAGTTAGTGGAGATCTCACTCTAGCTCCCCGAAAGCTAAGGCTGTTTAAGCTGTGTACCCCAATTGCTGCCCCAAAAAGACACAGTCTGCATCCTACAAGATGACAATGGCTTGACCACAGCTCTGTCAGTGGCTCCCATTAACTTAGTGCTTGCTTTTGGCTGTGCTAGGGCTTTTATAAATTTTCTTATTTTATTCTCATAAGAACCATGCAAGGTAGATATTATTATCCTCATCTTACAGATAAAAGAATTTAGACATAGAGAGGTTACATCATCTGCCCATAGTCACGCAGCTAATAAATGTCAAGCCCAAGTCCAATTTTTAAAATCCCTATGTTTTAAAATTCAAGTCAATTTTCCAATTGCTAAGGCCATATGCTTATAAAGCAATATCAAATTCTAGTGTAAAGTGTAATATCTTTTGGAAAATGCACTCTTTTAATCAAAGAGTTTATTCCTTCATAACAGAAAGTTAACTCTTTGCTATTGTGAACACTGCTTCCTTTAGTGATGAGTACCATCGAATGTGTCTACTTTGGGCTAAACTTTTCATGAGAACGTTTATATTTTAACCTCTGACACAACGTTGACGGGCAGTCTTTTCTATGTGTGCCTGCTTTCCTGAAAGTAAGTTTTCAGTGCAAACCAGGAAAGAGAAAGACAACCAAAGAATAATCCCTTTTAATTGACTACGTATCTCTTTTCGGTTGCCTTTTATTGGCCTCTTCATAGAAAATGTGCTTAATCATGTGGATTCAGATAGAACTACAGAATAAGGGACGTTCTCAGGAAGAAATGCACTTCCTGGTTTTCCCTCTAGGAGAGAAAATTTACTCTGGCCCATTCATAATCTCTCCTCCGTGACCACAGGCATGTAGTGCTCCTGGGTTGGGGTACTGTGCATATTTAGTGGCCACCACAATTATAAGAAATGGCTTTATAGAATATGACCATCATTCTTATTTTCCTTTGTATTTCTTGTAATATGGTGAAGGCTCTTCCTGGCATTTCCCCATGGTTTACCAAATTCCCCCTAATTACAGAACATGTACTTCTGGCTTCTATTGGAATCACAGAAACTCAGTGATGAGAGACCTTAGCAGTAGCATACCCAATTTTTACCCAGTGTATGAATTCCTTCCACAACAAGTGGTCTTTCAGCATTCACTCTGTTGCTTCTAAAGTTGGCGTATGTGGCAAACGTGAAGAGAAATAAGATCATCCCTCTGAGAGTTAGAATAGATCACGGGATTCTATATACAGTAGAGGAGATCTTTAAAAATAATTGTTTCAACTGGCCATTCATCTCTGTCTTGGTACTCCAAACATGCTGAGGTCCAAAGTATATTAGGTTCTGCACAGAGAAAGAAGGGTCCCTACCACCCCGATATGCCTTCCATAAACTGACAGAGAGCTTCCTAAAGCTCCTTTCTCCCTTTGCTGTCTAAGTATAATTGGCTTTAGTAAAAGGGAACTCTACACAACCCACTCCCCTGCTGGACAGCTCCTCAAATTCAACTGAGATCTACTACCCTGGGATTTTCCTGTTGGCCCCGGGCCTACCCTTTGAAACTACAGAGAACAAATCTAATGACCCTGCCTTTTCCTTATGCATTATATTGTCCCAATTTGACTCTTCATTAACTAAGAACTCCCAGCTCTTCAACTGCTTCTCATATGACATGGTTGGGAAACCCCACGACAGTGCAATTGTCAGTATCTGCCTTCACATCTGCCTCCCAGAACTGGACATGGCACGGCAGGGGTGGTCTGACTAGGGAAACTCCATGACTTCTTTGGTTGTTGACATGTTGCCTCTATTAAAGGAGTCTAACATCAAGTCACTGTCTCTGATGGGCGTGCCATGCTGTTGACTCACCCAGTCAATTAAAATCTCTATGCTTTTCACATGTTCTGCTCTTAAGTTCCCTTATTCTGTATTTGTTCAATTAGATTTGGGGGACCTAAGCCCAGTGCTCTCTCGGAATTTTCCTTTATTAAGTTGTGTATTATTATTTGATCTGCCTTTCTAACCTGCTGAGTGAGACTCTTTTGGACCCTGATTAGGTCACCTTACACATGAGTGATCCCTCCAGCATCCTATCAGTCTGATTAACACTGCACCAACATCCTCATCTCAGTTGTTGATAAAAGCTTTCAACAGAACATGGTCACCGCAGGCTCCGTCACCTCAATGCCCTCGATCTCTCTCCAGGTTGATGGCTGATGGCAAATGACTCTCTCAATGTACTTGAGTAATTACAGAGGTTAACATGTTCTCTACAGAAAATAAATATCTAGAGATCCAGTGATAGGAAAAATTCACATTTTCACATCTAGGATTATATCCTTGACTTCGATGCCATTTTGAAGTCATGAGTATTTATAGACCACACACATTTTCATTTATTCATCCACTCATGCAATACATAATGTTTGAGCGCCTCCAAGGTGCCAGACACTGTACTAGGTGGGAGTAATTCAATCATGAAACAGTTACAAGTATCCTGTGTCCAGGCGCTGACAGCTTGTAGGGAGACAGGTGTTAAGCCTATACTTACACAAATAATCGTGTAAGTACTGTGAAGGAAAAGAACACAAAGAGCTTCAGGGAGAGTGTCCTTCCCTGAAGAAGTAACATTTAAGCAGAGACCTGAAGTTAGCCAGGCAACAAGGGGGAAGAGTATTATTCCAAGCAGAAGAAATAGCCATGTGAAGACTTTGAGTGGGAAGCAGCTTGTTTAAGGATCAAGAGGTGGGCGGGTAGGCAGGGAAAGTGGAGAGAGGTCACTGCGAGGGTGGAAGGGGCCCTGCTCTACCACCTGGGGTCATATTAAGGAATGCAGACTTTGTCCTAAGAGAAAAGGGAATCGATGAAGGATTTTAGGCAGAAAAGTGTCAAGATCAGATTTGCATGTTTAAAAGCTCCTCTAGCTTTTTCTGGCTGCTATTGGAGAATACTAGAAAAGCACAGGGGAATGGAACAATTTTACTCCAAGGTCTTGCTTGGAGAGGGTGGCAGGGGAGAACAGTAGGTAGGAAGGAAACCTCAAGTTGTTGTGTGTCTACCATCATTCTCTCGGTGATGGGAATTTGAACTTACTAAAGTTTTCAAATCCACAGAGTTTTTTAAGTCCGTGGATTAAATATGACATCTCCAAGTGAAAAATATTATTATGTAAAATTACAGATTGTTCTTGATACAATCATTTCAGAAAAATAATTTAAAAGTATGTCTTTGTACATTTTATCACTGTCTCAAGGCATGGACCAGTCCCCCCCAAATCATGAAAATTTTACTTAAGGATCCTAAAATTAACCTCAAAAATAGTCACCTTTACTAGAACACACTTGAAAAGAATTTTATTTAGCCACATTCTTCCTTCCAGAAGTTTTTTTAGAGACAAATAATTCACTTTTTGTATTCATTAACACACACATATTAAAATACTGTACACTACTTTGTTAATTACCATTTCCTGAGAACTTTTGCTGATTCTATGGAACACAAATACTTAAGTAGTCACAATAGTTATATTAGTCCTCTAGGAACGCAGCAGAACTCACCAGAAACACCTAGGAATTTTCCTGACCTGGGACTCAGGCAATAGTGATTGTCATTTTATCAGATGTGCCTGCAGACTGAATAACTTCATCAATAAAGTCAAAGAGTCTTTGGCAAGTTTTTGATATATCCGAAAGAGTCTTTTAAATTTTAATTTAATTTGTGGAAGTGGATTCTTAAAGGTCTCTCTTAAACAAAGAGAAAACTTACTAAATTTCTGCTATAACAGAGATAATGGCCTGAAAAAGGGTAAAAATGTTTTCTGTCTCTTCAAAACCCGCTCACCCTTTTTGAGAACTGAAACGTACATCCCAGCCTCAGGCTGGTGGTTGGGAGGGGCGGGAGAGTGTCCTTTGTTCTTTGTGCCACAGGAGATGGCTGAGGGGGGAATTGCCCCGGCAGAGGTTATGAGATTGTCTTAGCCAAAAATGAGATTAAGGGATTAATCAGAACCTTTAAAAGCTCTGTACTTCTGCTCAGAGGCAGGATGTTGGTACTTTACGACTGGAGTCTGCCAACCTCCTCATTTGCTGGCAAATTAATAAACTTCTTTTTCCTTCTCCTCAAACCACTTGTCCTTGTTCTTCTGATGTGGCCTTGGGGACAAGTGCCAAACTTTTGGTAACACTGCTGCTGACAATCTTCTTCTAAGTGAAAAAAAAAAATCAAAATATTTTTGGTGTAAATGTGTCAGGTCATAGTTCTCTGTTCTCAGTTCTTGGTCTGCTCTTGGCCGAAGAATGACCAGACACACCAAAAGCAAGGCAAGTGTGAAACAAAGTTTATTGAGGAAGGGCAAGATAGGTTTACAGAGCAAGAGCAAGATACATTTGCCACAGACATCAAACAGGCCCACCTGTCATAAAAGGACTCTGGTAACTGGGGTCTTGTTTTATAGTGTCTGGATTGGACCCTCCTCATGGTTCAGATGTCACTACTGAACCACTTTGATGGACAGTTAACAACATGGTAATAAGCCTTAGGTTACTCTAGGTCACTTTTCCGATCCTTTTGTGCCTGGGCTGCCTGGCTATGAGCTGGGGAATTCCCTGCATTCTTTTGCAGATTGATAGGGTGTTCCTCCTTCTTCCCAGGTGTGGCAGCCACTTTGGGCAGGATTAAGATGGGGTTGTACCAAGATGGGGGCCTGCCTTTAACCCTAGGAGAGCCAGAGATCCCTTGCTATCTACCTAACATATGTATTCTTCTAAACTCTTTCATGTGTATGTACATATACCAAAAAATATAGTTTTAAGTACAAAAAAAGGTAGGATGCTAATGTTCTCAAAACTACAAGGAGTTTTGGCCTAGGTCCAGTTACTCATCACACAAAGATCCAATTATTGAGACAATGAGGATTGCCAAGGAAGGGGGAATTTTTTAATATGAAAGACATCTTGTCGAATGAATGGGAGAAGCTGCCTCAAATCTGTCTCTCCAACTAAACGGAGATCATGGGCTTTTAAAGGAGGAGCCACATGCCTTGGGGCAGGTCCTCGTATAACTAACAAAGGGCTACTGTGCGGGGGCAGGGCAGGTTGTGGATCTTGGCATCAGGAAATCTGCCCAGGAGCCTTCAGAATCTCAGCAACTTTGTTTTGCAGAAAACCCTCCATTTCTGGGAGATAACTCAAAAGGTCAAGTGGTTAGTTAAGGGAGATGATTATGAAAAAACACATAGGGGGGTCACTGAAATTTGTTCATGGAGCAAGTTACACTAATGTATATAATGTTGTGTAACTTTTTTCATTTAACAATTAACTCAAAATTTATCATAAATCTAAATGCAAGAATTAACACAATAAAAATTCTAGAAGAAAATATGGGAAAAAAATCTTTGCAACCTTTGGCTATACAAAGATTACTTACAGAAGACACAAATTGCACAAATATGGCAAAAAAAAAGACACAAAAACATGAAACATAAAGAAAATCAGATAAGTTGGTTTTTATGAAATTTTAAAACATTTGCTCTTCAAAAGACATTGTTAAGAAAATGAAAAGGCAAGCCACAGAGTAGCAGAAAATATTTGCAAAACATACATCTGATAAAAATCTTGCATCCAGAATAAAGATCCCTTTCTGCACAATAGGAAGAAGAGCAAAAAAGGGATGTAGGAAGGCAAAAGGTATGAAAAGACACGTCACCAAAGAACACATAAGAATGCTCAACATCATTAGTCATTAGGGAAATGCAAACTAAAACCACAATGAGCTATCACTACACACCCAATATAATAACCAAAAATAAAAAGACTGATGATACCAAATGCTGGGGAGGGTGTTGAGCAGCTGGAGCTCTCCATCGTCGCTGACTGGAGTGCAAAACGATACCACCACTTTGAAAAATTTGCGAATTTCTTATACAGTTAAACACACACCTACTCTACGACTCAGCACTCCCACTCCTAGATATGTATCCGAGAGAAAGAAGAACATTTACACAAGTCTTGCATTGAACTTTTCGTAGCAGTTTTATTCATATTAGATAAAACTTTCCAAATGTACATTTACTGCTGAATGGATAAACAAATTGTGGAATATGCATCCAATGAAACACCATTCGGCTATTTAAAAAGTGGAAGAACTACTGATACACAACAACATGGAATGGATCTCAAAGCGTTATGTTAAGTGAAAGAAGACACGCATAAAAGACTACGTACTACATAATTCCATTTGTATGAAATTCCAGAAAAGACAAAGAAAGCAGATCAGTGGTCACAGGGCCTGGAGTTGGGAGATGATTGGCGATAAAGGAGCAGAAGTGAAATTTATGGGATAATGGAACTGTTCTATAGCGTCACTGTGGTGGTGGTTACACAACAGTACCCATTTGTCAAAACCCACCACACTGTACATTTAAATCTGGTTAATTTTATTGTATGTAAATTATAGCTCAATGAAACTGATCAAAAATTTCTGTATGTCAAATGAAAAGTCAAAAGGCAAATGATAGGCTGGGAGAAAATGTTTGAAATAGACAGGACAGACAAAAGATTACTATTCCTAACTTACAAAGAGCCATAGAAATTTATAGGTAAACATCAAGGAATCTGATAGAAAAATAAACAAAGCATATGCACTTTTTCACATTAGAGTTGATGCAAACGGCTATGAATCACATGAAAAGATGTTCAACCTTACTGAAAGTTCAGGTCGATGTAAACAAAGCAAAAATGAGATTCATTTCCCCCATCAGTTTGGCATCTATCAGAAAGACTGACGAAATGTATTGCTGATGAGGATATGGAGGAAAGGAGACTCTCATACAACCGCTATAATCTTTTTGGAGAGCGAATTGCAAATAAACAGAGTCTTTGATCAAACAGAATCTATCCTACAAAAATAAAATCACCAGTACTTAAGGATTTGTGTATAAGGTTGTTAATTGCTGGTCTTTCCCCACCCTCAGCATTAAAAATCTAGGGGAAAAACTACTGTTTACAAATAGAGAAATAGCTGAATAAATTGGACTACATATATACATACTACAGAATATCATGCTGCTATTAGTAACATAAGTTAGTCTATGAAAATTGACATGGAAGAATGAACATGATATGCTGTTATATGGAAAGGTAATTTGCAGAAATATTTATAGTAAGATCTCATTATTTGGTAATGAAAAGAAAGAAAGAAAACCTATATTGTGTATCTGTTTGTATATGATTGCACTAGCTTAGAGAACTAAAGACAGACGAACATTGGGCCAGGCTCGGTGGCTCACGCCTATAATCTCAGCTACTCAAGAGGCTGAGATGGGGATCATTTGAGCCCAGGAGTTTGGGGTTGCAGTGAGCTATGATCATGCCACTGCACTACAGTATGGATGGCAGAGAAAGACCTTGTCTCAAAAAATAAGAGCAAAAACACACCAAAAACATACATCTTAAAGTGTAAATATTGGCTGCCTGGGGAGTAGGAGGGAGAGAGATTATTGACATTTTCTTTGTGTATCTCTACGTTAATGCCCTGTGGCAATGAATCCTTCTTGCTTTTCAAGTTCAAAAGGAAAATACAAGAAATTAGTTTTGAAAATTGCACGCATAGTGAAGCATACTCTTTTCTTCCCTCCTAGTGTTCAGAGCTTTCAAACACTAATCTAATGTGCATGCATGTGACACTAAACTCTGAAAAACTGTCCTACCCTTCTTGGTTCTAATAAAATGTGAGGCTGAATGATAGAATATATTGTTTTTAAAAAGATCAGTAGGTACAGATCAAGTAACAAATACACAGAGGGAAAAGGAACCCAAACTGGCTTTACCCTGAGGGCACTGAGCTTCAGTTTTCATAATCTCCCAAGGCAGGAGGACCAGAGACAAAGCCTAGAATGTGCCCAACATGAAACACTGAATAGGAAACCCTATTCATAAAGCTGTGACCTCTAAGGGACACACACTCAGAGAAAGGGTGCTTGTCTCAAAATTTAGTCTTAGATAGAGGAGGAAAATATTTCCTAAGATCTCTACAAGGAGAACTACGAAAGAAAGAAAGAACTACTAACGAAAGAAATCACAGATGACACAAACAAATAGAAAAATACCTCATGCTCATGGATTGGTAGAATTAACATTGTTAAAATGTCCATACTGTACAAACTGGTTTACAGATTCAATGCAATCCCCATCAAAATATGAACATCATATTTCACAGATCTAGAAAAAATAATTCTGCACTTCGTGTGGAACCAAAAAAGAGCCCAAATAGCCAAAGCAATCTTAAGCAAAAAGAACAAGTCTGGAGGCATCACATTACCAGACTTCAAACTATACTATCAGGGTATAGTAACCAAAACAGCATGGTATTGGTACAAAAATAGAGACACAGACCAATGGAACAGAACAAACGACACAGATATAAAACCAGCTACCTACAACCAAGTAATCTTTGACAAAGCAGACAACAATATACACTGCAGCACAATTCACAATTGCAAAGATGTGGAATCAACCTAAGTGCCCATCAATTAATGAGTGAATTAACAAAATGTGGTATGTGTATATATATATATATATACACACACACACACACTACAAAGTACTACTCAGCCATAAAAATAAATGAATTAATTTCCTTTGCAGCAACATGGTTGGAACTGGAGACCATTATCCTAAGTGAAGTATCTCAGGAATGGAAAAACAAACACCACATGTACTCTCTAATAAGTTGGAACTAATTGATGGTCACATACAGGCACAGAGAGAAGTAAAAGTCATTGGAAATCAAGAAGTGGGGGAGGGTGGAGGAGGAAAGGGGCAAAAACATACCTAACAGGTACAATGAATGCTATTCGGGTGATGCATACACTAGTAGCACTGACTTAAGCATTACAAAATCTATCCATGTAACAAAAACATTTGCACCCCCTTAATATTTTGAAATAAAAAAAAGAATGAGAGCAACATAAAGATATTCTTCAGAAGAAATAAAACTAAAAATATTTACTTCCTACAAATTCTCACTTAAAGAAATTCTTTAAAAATGTATTTCTAGAATAAGCAAATTCACATACGTAAATAAATATAGGATGTATAATTTCCAGAATAATTAAAAAATAGAATTATTTTAAAAATTAATTTATAATAAAACGTGAAAGGAAAATAAAAGAAACATAGAACAATAGAACAAGTGGAATAATTATAAAGCACAGAGTAAGATGCTGGAAATAACCCAAATATGTCAATAATTACAAACATGCAACTGTGATAAAAACTCCAATTAACAAGGCCAAGCGGCTAGACTTGATTTTTTTTTTTTTTTTTTTAGAGACAGAATCTCACTGTGTTGCCCAGGCTGGTGTGCAGTGGCTATTCACAGGCACGATCATAGCACACTATAGCCTCAAGCTCCTGGGCTCAAGCAATCTTCCCACCTTGGCCTTTCGAGTAGCTGGGACTACAGGTACACACCACTGCACCAGCTTCTAGACTTGATTTTTTAAATCCATTTCTATGCTGTTAATAACAGACACATCTAAAATATAATGATACAATAAAAATTTTAAATATAAGTATGGAAAAATTATACCATATAAATACTAACAAAGTTCAGATAAGTATACTAAAGTAAAAATTTCTAGGGATAAGGAGGTCTTACATAGTGATAAAAGAGAATTGACCAAGAACATATAACAGTGATAAGTTGGTATGCACAAAATGGCATGACCTCAATAATACAAGGCAAGAATTGATGGAATTATAAAAAGAAAATATTTAATAGAAAAAAATTCAACAGTTTCAAATATTAATATCATATAGTCAATATTATCCCCTACAATACAATTAAGTAGGAAATGAGTAATTAAAAGAAAAATTTTAAAACCCATACATTTAAAGGATTTCAAATATTCTTTTAGTAGTACATTGCTCAAAGAAGAAATCATAATGGATTTTAGAAAATACTTTAGAAAATCAATGTACTAAGCATCTAATTTCAGAAGTTGGAAAGAAAACAACAGAATGAAGCCAACATAAGACTTTTTAAAAGATAAATATAAGAACTACTGGTAGAAAAATTTCTAAGATGGCTCTCAAGATTTCTGCATCTTGTACATACCACCAATATAATCCCCTCCTGTTGAGTATGGGTGGGACCAACTTAATTAGGTGAGCCCTTTAAGAGAGGGCCTAGATGTCAAAAACAAAAGTCTGAGAAATTCAAATGTTCAGCAGGTGCTCTTCTTCTGGCCTGAAGGTAAGCAAATAGCCATGTTGTGAACTTTCTGTGGGGGCCAGACAGCAAAGAACTGTGTTTGGCTGTAGAAACCAAGCATGGTCCCTCATCAGCAGTTAACAAGAAAATGGGAACCTCAGTCATATAAACATAAGTAAATAAATTCTGCCAAAACCAGTGAGCTTGGAAGAGAATCCCATGCCTCAGATAAGAATCATAGCCCTAGCCAGCACCTTGATTTCAACCTGGTTAGATCTCAGGCAGAACATCCAGCTAACCTACACCCAGACTTAAGACAGTCAATAGGTGTTGTTCAAGCTGCTATGTTTGCAGTCATTTATCACACAGCAATAGAAAACTAATACAGAGCTGATTCAATGTTATAGAAAACAAATTTACAACACAGAGAATCATCGAAGACAAAAGTTGGTTCCCTAAAAACACTAATAAAATAGACCAAACTTTGGGAAAATCAAGTAAGAACAAAATAAGGAAGGTGAAAATAAGTAATGTTAGGAATAAAAAAGCAGACACAATTACAGACTTCAGTTGCTTAAAAGATAATAAGAGAATATTATAAACAACCTTATACTAATACATTTTAGAACTTAGATGAAATAAAGTCTTAGAAAATATAACTTTCCAAAATTGACTATAGAATAAATACAAATAGAATAAGAATTTAAACCTTCCCATAATGAAAATAACAGGCCCCCCCACACACAAAAAAACAGGTGAGTTCTGCCAAACATTCAAGGAACAAATAATTTCAATCTTGCACAAACTATTCTTGACTATAAGAAAAGAGAACATTCCCCTTAATTTATTTTAATAGACTAGTGCCTGTTGCAATGGCACATGTCTATTGTTCCTGGTAGTGAAGAGGCTGTGGCAGGAGGATCACATGATGCCAGGAGTTTGAGGCTATAGTGTGCTATGATTGTGCCTGTGAATAGCCATTGTGCCTGTGAATAGCCACTGCACTCCAACCTGGACAACATAGTGAGACCCCACCTCTAAAAAAAAAGGGGGTGCTAGCAAAACCCATGATACCAAAACCTAACAAGAACAGTTAAAAAAAAAAAAAGGCAACCATGACCCAATCTCACCTATAAAAATTGGTGCAAAAATTGCCAAAACAAGTTCACAATATAAAAAAATGAAACACATCTTGAACAAGCAGTGTTCGTCCAAGGAATGCAAGATTAGCTCAACAGAAGAAAATCAAATTGTTACTCATGACTAAAATAGCTTAAGGAAGAAAAAAATCACATGATAATGTCAACAGATATAGAAAAGAATTAAATAAGAATTCAACACGCATTCATAATTTTTAAAAAATCTTGGCAATAGAAGGGAGGTACTAACAAAGGAGCTCAAAATTCTTTAGCAGTCATCCTACTGAATGAAGAAATATTGAAAGCTTTCCTTTAAATTAGGGACATGACAAGGGTGCTCATTGTTACACTACTATTCAAACATAGTAAAGCAAGATAAAGAAATAAAAAGTACAAGAACTGGAAAGATATTCTTAAATAATATGACCATTTGAAGAGAAAATTCAAGTAAGTCTGACAAATTACTAGAATTAATAAGAAAATTTGGCAAGACTGATACAAAATGAATATACAAAAATCCATTACTTTTCTATATAACAGCAGAAGAGCTAGAAAATGTAATTAAAATGATATAATTTCAAATAGCATTAAAATATAAAGTGCCTAGGAATATAAACCTTAGATAACATGAGATCTTTATGTGAAAAGTATAAAATTATATTGCAAGACATTAAACAAGACAAATATATGCTCAGAACTAGAAAACATAGAGGAAATGGACAAACTCCTGGAAACACACAACCTCCCAAGACTCACTCAGGAAGAAACAGAACTCCTGAACAGACCAATAAAGAGCAGTCAGATAGAAACAGTAATAAAATATCTTCCAACAAAAAAAGCCCCGGTCCAGATGGATTCACAGCCAAATTTTACCAGACCTACAAAGAAGAGCTGGTACCCATACTACAGAAATTATTCCATAACATCAAGAAAGGAATTCTCCCCAACTCATTCTGTGAAGCCAGTATCACCTTGATAATAAAGCTGGGAAAGGACAAACAAAAAAAGAGAACTACAGACCATTATCCTTTATGAATATAGATGCAAAAATCCTCAATAAAATACTAGCAAACAGAATTCAACAGCATATATCAACAGAAGCAAAAACAAAGACCATATGATCATCTCAATACATGCAGAAAAAGCACTTGACAAAATCCAGCACACTTTTGTGATAAAAACCCTCAACAAACTAGGTGTAAAAGGGACATATCGCAAAATTATAAAAGACATATGACAAACTCACAGCCAATATCATGCTGAATGGAGAAAAGTTAAAAACATGTCCCCTAAGAACTAGAATAAGACAAGGGTGCCCACCGTTACCACTTCTATTCAACATAGTGCTGGAAGTCCTAGCCAGAGAAATCAGGCAAAAGAAGAAACAAAGGGTATCCAAATTGGGAAAGAGGAGGTCAAACTATCACTTTTCACTGATGATATGATCTTATATCTAGAAAACCCCAAAGACTTCACCAAGAGACTCCTAGAATTGATAAATAAATTCAGCCAAGTCTCAGGTTACAAAATCAATTGTACATAAATCAGTAGCATTTCTATATACCAATAACAGTCAAGCTGATAGTCAAATCAAAGGCTCAATACCATTCATAATAGCTACAAAGAAAAGAAAATACCTAGGAATATACTTAACCAAGGAGCTGAAAGAACTCTACAAGGAGAACTATGAAACACTGAGGAAAGACATCACAAAGGAAACAAACAAATGGAAAAACATAGCATGCTCATGGATCAGTAGAATTAACATTATTAAAATGTCCATACTACCCAAAGTGATTTACAAATTCAATGCAATCCCCATCAAATTACCAATGTCATAGTTCACAGATCTAGAAAAAAATACTTCTGCACTTCGTTTGGAACCAGAAAAGAGTCCAAGTAGCCAAAGCAACCTTAAGCAAAATGAACAAATCTGGAGGTATCACATTACCAGACTTCAAACTATACTACAAGGCTATAGTAACCAAAACAGCATGGTATTGATACGAAAAGAGAGATATAGACCAATGGAACAGAACAGAGAACACAGATATAAAACCATTCTACCTATAGCCAACTGATCTTTGACAAAGCAGACAACAACGCACACTGGGGAAAAGAAGCCCTATTCAATAAATGGTGCTAGGAAAGTTGGATAGCCACATGCAGAAGAATGAAACAAGACCCCTATCTCTCACCACTCACAAAAATTAATTCAAGATGTATAAAACACTTAAATGTAAGGCATGAAACCATAAGAATTCTAGAAGAAAATGTAGGAAAAATCTAGATATCAGCGTAGGCAAAGAATTTATGACTAAGACGCCAATGACAATTGCAGGAACAACAAAAATAAATAAATGGAATTTGATTAAACTAAAAAGCTTCTGCACAACTGAGGAAATAATCAACAGAACAAATAGACAACCTACAGAATGGGAGAAAATATTTACAAGCTATACATCTGATAAAGGGCTAATAACCAGAATCTACAAAGAATTCAAGTAAATCAGCAAGAAAAAAAAACAACCTCATTAAAAAGTGGGCAAAAGACATGAATAGAAGATTTTCAAAAGAAGATAGACAAATGGCCAATAAACACATGAAGAAATGCTCAACGTTACTAACCATCATGGAAATGCAAATTAAAACTACAATGAGATATCACTTTACCCCTGTTAGAATGGCAATTATTAAAAAGCAAAAGAACAATAGATGCTGGCATACATGCAGAGAGAAAGGAACACTTATACACTGTTGGTGGGACTGCAAACTAGTACAAGCTCTATGGAAAACAATATGGAGATTCCTCAAAGAACTAAAAGTAGAGCTACCATTCAACCCAGCAATCCCAGTACTGGGTATCTACCCAAAGGAAAAGAAGTCATTTTTTTCAAAAAGACACTTGCACTGAAATGTTTATTGCAGCACAATTCACAATTGTAAAGATGTGGAATCAACCCAAGTGCCCATCAATTCATGAGTAGATTAGCAAAATGTGGTGTATATGTACTATAGAGTATACTCAGCCATCAAAAGGGTGAATCAATGCTTTTTGCAACAATTTGGGTAGAACTGGAGACCATTATCCTAAGTGAGGTATCTCAAGAATGGAAAAACAAACACCACATATACTCACTATTAATTTGGAACTAACTGATGAACACACATGTGCACAGAGGGAAGTAAAACTCAGTGGAACTCAAGCAGGGAGGAGGGTGGAGGAGGGAAGGGGCAAAAACTCAACTAGCTAGTACAATGAACACTATTTGGGTGATGGGCACACTTACAGCCCTGACTTAAGCATTACAAAGGCAATCTGTGTAACCAAAAACATTTGTACCATCTTAATATTCTGAAATTTTAAAAATATGGTCAGATAAACCATGTTTATGAATTAGATGAATCAAATAATAAAAATGTAAAATTTCCCCAAATTGATCTATTGATTTAGTGATTCCAGTAAAAATGCCAACCATTTTTTTCTTATGTTTTAATTTTTTGTGAAATGTGCCAAGCTGATTCTAAAATTTTTATGGAAAAGCAAAAAGCAAAGAATAAATAGCCAAGACTCTACTGATGACAAAAGACAAGGTAGGAGGGCTTGCCTTATCAGACAAGGTTTTATTATTTAAAACATTGTGGTATTGGCATAGGAATGGACAAATTGAAAAATGGAATAGAATGGATAGCTCAGGAACAGAACACTACGCATATAAAAGTTGTTTTATAACCAAGTAGGCATTGCAGACCAGAGGGGACAAGATCTTTTTAGTTTTAGACAACTGATTATTCTAGTAGGACAAAATTAAAAATAAGACCCTAGAGTATATCATACTCAAGAATCTATTCCAAGTGGATTAAAGACTTTCAT
The DNA here is from genome assembly GCA_023783475.1 of Daubentonia madagascariensis. Classification (NCBI taxonomy): domain Eukaryota; kingdom Metazoa; phylum Chordata; class Mammalia; order Primates; family Daubentoniidae; genus Daubentonia; species Daubentonia madagascariensis. The sequence continues at coordinate 8,742,662 of JAKFHU010002220.1, forward strand.
GTGAACAGAAAAATAATAAATAAACAAACAAATTTGTAGAAGAATATACAGGAGAATATAATTTTGATAACAAGATAAGAGAGTATTTCTTAAAAAGACACAGAAAATGCATAGAATAAAGGAAAAGATAAATAACTTTTAATTTTTTAATAACTCTATCAAAAAATTTTAGAAAGTAAAAAGGTAAGCAATAAACTATGAGTTGACACAATTTACAACCCATATAAATGACAAAGGATTAATATCCGAGTTATAAACAGCCTCTGAACTAAAAATGAAAACAACTCAGTAGAAAATAGGCAAAAAAACTTGAACAGGCATTTCACAAAAGAATGAACATAGTCAACAAACATGAACAAAAAGCTCAATCTCCTTAGTGTTCAGAGAAATTCAGCTTAAAATCACAAGATGCCATTATGCAGACACCACGCTGGCAAAAATAAAAAAGTGTGACAATATAAAGTGTGATGAAAGTGTGGAGAAACCAGAAATCTTATACAGTTCTGGAAGAGGTGTATATTGGCATAACCACTTTGGAAAACTATTTGGTATTATGTAGTAAAATTGAAAATAAGCCTACTCTGTGTACCAGAATACTGACGTCTAAATAATATGTACCCTGGGGAAATTGTTGCACATACTTCAAAAGACAGGTACAAGAATGTTCCTGGAGGCCCATCTATAACAGAAGAAAACATAAAAGTGTAAATAATCCAGTGTACATCAACACAAAAGAGGATAAATCAAGTGGTATGTTTTTATAATGACAAACTACACTGTAGTGAAAATGAATCGACTACAACCACCTTCATTTACTTAGATGGTTCTCACAAACACGTCGAGAAAAAAAGCAAACCAGCTTCCATTTGTTTAACTGATGATAAGTATTTGGTAAATTAAGCTTTAAGCTTTCAGTTAGTTAAGTGGTAAGTATGCACTAAATGTAAATTGTATAAACATACTGTATTGAAATTGTATGTTTAAATACCTGTTTCCTGCATTACACTGTGAAGTATTCTGGGATAGGCATTTATCTTCTTTGTTTCCCCAGTATTTAGCACAGGTATTGTATACAATACATGTTGCCTGAGCCTGAGTTCCTACCAAGGCTGAGCCTGAAACAAAGACTTGTGTGCAAGTGGTTTACTTGGGAAGTGAGCCCAGGAAGCAGGAGTTAGGTAGAGGGGGAAAGGAATAGGAAAGGAAAGGATAAGTTATCAAGATGGCCAACAATATGGACAACTGGCACATTATCCCACTGGACCATCTGAGGAGCCTTATGAAACACCTTCAGAAGCATTTGTCCATTGCCTCCATCCCCAATTTGTCAAGGATGTCCAGTGCTTTAACTCTCTTTGAGTCTGGGTTGCACATGGCCAAGTGTGGAGCAGATTCCTTCTGGCAACAAACTCTCTGAGGCAGAAAAGCTCTGGGACAGAAAGTAAGAGGCACTTGGCATGAAGCTCTAAGCAAGGTGCTGCCAGAATACACCTACAGGAAGCTGGTCAAGGCCTCCTCGTAAATGATTGCCAGGGAAGTGGCTACATATTACATAATGAAAAGAAAAAGAACTAAGATTTATGAAGGGTCTACTATATGGTAACCACTTTGTGTAGGTTCTTTCATTTAATCCTTACAACAATTTTAACATAGGACTTTTAGCTCCATTTTTACTTATGAAGAAAAAATTATGCTTACTGAGAGGTAATATAACTTTCCAAAGTGTCATAATTATAATGTGGCAGAGTAAGGATTTGGGAGCAAATCTTTCTCAAAAGCCAGAGCTCCTTCTACTATACCATCAAGGTGATATTGTTGCATAGTTGAAAGTGTCTAGAGAGCAAATGCATTTCAGGAAAGATGAATAGGAAGCAAGGAGGTGGGGAAAATAAAAAAAGAAATGTAGAGTAACATAATGTAATTCACAGCTGGAATAGAACTAATATAAGTAAACATGTCAAGAGAATTTGTCCTACAATGGTTTTTGTATTTGTAAAGAAATAATACCAAAACCCAGAAATCAGTTTGTTCTTTATTTCCTCTTTTCATGGTGTTGGCTGTTGATCAAGTTATATGATTCATCACACTGGTAAAAAGTGTGGATCTAGCAATTTATAATGCTAAACTTGGAACTTGTATACACCTTTACACCACTCTACAATAAGCTATATAAACTGCAATACCCTGTCTGCTTCTTGTCATCATTTCTTCTTGATACAGCTACTAAAAATGTAGCAAATAACCTTGTTATTCTCCAATCAATGTTATTCCTAAAACCACATACACACAAATAATTAATTCTCATTACAAATTCCACAGCCACCTCACAAAATACCTCTGGTCTTTCTAACTAGTTTTCTAAATTAAAACCAAAGGTAAGCAGAAGAAAGGAAATAATAAAGATCAGAGCTGAATTCAAGGAAATAGAAAATATAAAAACAATAAAGAAAATCAATGAAACCAAAAGCCAGTTCTTTGAGCAGATCAATAAAATTGATAAATCTATAGACTCATGAGAAAAAAGGGGAGAAGACATATATCACCAACACCAGGAATGTAAAAGGTGACATCACTTCAGGTTGTACAGGTACTAAAAGATAATAAGGGAATAATATGAAAAGCTTTATGCAAACTACCAAAGCTCACTCAAGAAGAAACAAATAACCTAAATAGCCCTTTATCTATCAAAAAAATTGAATTTGTACTTTTAAAACCTTCCCATAAAGAAAACTCAAAGCCTAGATGGCTTCACTGATGAATTATACCAAATAATATTAAAAGACATATTATAAATCCTATACAAACTCTTCCAGGAAATTGAAGAGCAGGGAATACTTTACAACTCATTCTAGAGGGCAGCATTACTCTGATACTGAAACCTGACAAAAACTTACCAAAAAAAGAAAACTATAGATTAACATCGCTTGTGAACACAGATGCAAAATTTTTAAACAAAATTTTAGCAAATTCAGTCGAACAATAATGTAAAAATTATTTCTCATGATTTATTGAGTCAAGTGAGACTTATCCCAAGAATGCAAGGCTGATTTAACATTTTAGGTCAAACAATTTAATTCACCCTATTAGCAGAAAAAAAAATTAAAACCATACAATCATTTCAAGAGATACAAGAAAAGCATTTGACAAATTCCAGCATCCATTCATCCATGCCATGTATGTATCTTAGCATACTAGAAATATATAAGAACTTCCTAGGTATGAAAAAGGGCATGCACAAAAAACCTACAGCTAATATCATACTTAATAGCCAAAGACCAAATGCCTTCCCCTAAGATCAGGAACATGGTAAGGACATCAATTTTCACAACTTCTATTCAACATTGTTCTAGAGGTTTAGCTAACTGGCATAAGGCAATAAAAGAAATAAAAGTCATCCAGATTAAAAAATAAGGAGTAAGATAGTCTCTATTCACCGACAACACGACGTAGAGAATTTGATGAAGTCTACAAAGAAGCTACTAATCAATTAGTTTAGAAATGTTGCAGGACACAAAATCAATGTACAAAAATCAATTGTATTTCTACAGTATTAGGTCATTAAATATGAAATGTCTGATTCCGAATCAAAAGTTTAGCTTATTATATCTCAAACAAGAAGCAGTACAATTAGTCAAAGTATGCACCTAAATAGTTTTGCCATCTTAAAGGCAGCTTGTTTATGCCAGCAGCGAAGAAGTCTGGAGAGCAAGTGGCGATGAAATCGCAAAAGGTGTTTTCTACAACTTGTTGAGAATTGAATATTTTTCCCTGCAAGAAGTTGTCCAAAGCCTGGAAGAAGTGGTAGTCAGTTGGTGCAAGGTCTGGTGAATACGGTGGATGACAGAGAGTTTCCGAGTCCAGCTGTTATAGTTTGTGCAGCGTTGTTTGTGCAACATGTGGTTAGGTGTTGTCTTGCAAGAGGATTGGCCTGTCTCTATTGACCAATCTCAGCTGCTTAATCACAAGCATCCTCATTATTTCATCCAATTGGTTGCAGTAGACACCCGCTGTAAATGACTGACCAGGTTTCATGAAGCTGTAGTGGATAATACCAGCGCTGGACCACCAAACACACACCATTAGCTTTTGTTGATGAATATTTGGTTTTGGACTGTGTTTTGGCACTTCATCTTTATCCAATCATTGTGCTGAATGCTTGTGATTGTCAAAAAGAATCCATTTTTCATCACACATAACAATACAGAGTAGAAATGGTTCGCCTTTATGTTGTGACAGCAAAGCAAGGCAAGCTTCCGGACGATTCTCTTCTGACGCTTGTTGAATTCCTGTAGAACCACATATCCAGCTTCTTTACCTTGCTGATTTTTTCAAATGGTCCAATATTTTTGGGATAGTAACATCAGACCTTGCTGCTAATTCACACGTAGGTTGAGATGGATTTGCTTCCACTACAGCTTTCAGCTCATCATTATCCACCTTGGTCTCAGGTGGCCCATGTGGCTCATTTTCAAGACAAAAATCACCAGAATGGAACTTCTCAAACCATTGATGTACTGTGCGTTCATTAGCCACATCCTTCCCAAACACTTTGTTGATATTTTGAGCTGTCTGCACTGCATTGGTTCCACGACGGAACTCATATTTGAAAATAACACAAATTTTTGACTTATCCGTGGTTTCACAAAAATTCCTCTAGAAAAAAATTTGAAAGATAATCACAAGCCAAAATATGCATTTGAAAGACTGAGGATGTACCTTCACAACAAAAACAAAATAAGAAGGGTCAAAATGAAATGTCAGAGATATCAACTGTCAAACTTATTACTTCAGGAAATTGGACATTTTATATTTAATAACCTAATATAACAACAAACAGAAGCTAAAATGACATGAACAATACCATTCACAGTAGCATCAAAGTATATGAAATACTTAAGGGAAAATAAAAGATGTACAAGACCTGTACACTGAAAAACCACAAAATATCACTGAAAGTAAAAGACCTAAATAAATAGACTGATATATTGTGATATTGTGTTAACTGGTTGGTCATTAGACTCAATATTGCTAAGATGTTAATTTTCCCAAAATTGATCCACAGATTCAATGCATTCCCAATCAATATCCCAGCAGTGTTTTTTTGAAGAAATTGGCAAGGCGATTCTAAAATTCACATGGAAATGCAAAGCATCTAGAGGAGCCAAAGCAACCTTGTCAAATGGGAATAAAGTGGAGGATTAACACTACCTGATTTCAGAACGTATAAAGCTGCTGTAATCATGACTCTGTGGTACTGGTGTGAAGAAAGACAAATAGATCACATGGGGCAGAATAAAGGACCCAGAAATTAGCCCATATACATGTGAGCAACTAATTTTCAACATAAGTACAGAGGCAGTTCAATGGGAAAAAGGCTAGACTTTTCAACAAACAGTGCTGGAAAAAGTCAAAATCTGTATGTTCAAAAAAAAGAAATTTGAGTCATACTTCATGCCACATACAAAAATTAACTTAAAGTGAATCATAGATCAAAATGTAAAGCCTAAAGATATAAAACCTCTAGAAGAAAATATAGGAGAAATCTTTGTGACTTTGAATCAGCAAATTTTTCTCAGATACAATGCCAAAAGCAAAACCATTTTAAAAAAGAAAATATGCCTTATCAAAATTAAAGAGATTAGGAAAAATTAAGAGAATTATTACCAGATTGAAATGAATTAAGAGACTAAAAGAAGTTATTAACAAATTAACAATTAAGAGAATGGAAATATAAACCACTGATTTGAGAAAATGTTTGCAAATCATATTTCTGATGAAGGACTTGAATACAGAATGTATAAACAGCTCTGAATACTCAATAATAGGAAGACCCAACTGAAAAGTGGGCAAAAGATTTGATGCACACAAAGAAGATATATTCATGACAAATTAGTTCATTAGGTAAATGCAAATAAAACCACAAGGAGATACCACTAACATCTATCAGAATGGCTAAAATTAAAAAGGCTGACCATAGCAAGTGTTGACAAGGGTGTGGAGGAATTGGAATTCTTATATACTGCTGGTAGGAATGCAAAATGGTACCACACCTTTAGAAAACATTTTGGTAATTTCCTAAAAATGTAAGCATACAACCTACCTTATCATCCAGCCATTCTACTCCTAGTTAATTATGCAAGAGAAATGAAAGCATATTTCCATACAAATGCTTGTACAGGAATGTTTGTAGCAGCTTTATTTGTAATAGCCCAAAACTGAAACAAGCCAATGTCCATCAGCAAGTAAACGGATCAATAAATTCTGGTACATCCATATAGTCAAATAGTACTCAGCAATAAAAAGGAACAAAATATTGATACATAGAACATGGGTAAATCTCAGAATAATTATGCTGAGTCAAAGAGGCCAGGCAAAAAAATAAAAATTACTACATGATTCCATTCATATAAAAATTCCAGAAAATGCAAACTAATCCTAGTAACATTAAGCAGATCAGTGATTGCCTTGATATGGGATAAGGGACAGGAAGGAAGGATCATAAAAGGTCAGGAAGAAACTTGTGGATGATGGATAGATATGTTCATTATCTTGATTATGGTGATAGTTTCACAGGTATATACATTTGTCCAAGCTTATCAAATTATATACTTTAAATATGTACAGTTTATGTCAATTATGCCTCAATAAATAAAGAATTGTTTATGCTTAAATAAATAAAAGTTCACCTGACTGATTTCTCCTCCTTTCATCTATGGTGTATTTCTTATCTTCCCACCACTCCACAGGGATGAAAGGATCTGCAGATCTTGACTCCTGGGAAGGACTCATACTTTTTGGAATTAGTTCACTGAGGTTCCTTTGCATCTTCAGTTCTCTGGTTATTTTTTACTTTTTTTGGTAGCTTATCCTTTTTTTCTTATTGTTAGGATGGGATTGATGGTCTCTTGCAACTTTTTACATTCTAACCAGAAGTCTTCTCTCCTCTATGTTGATTTTAATTTAAAAGAGTCCTTAATAACATCTTTTAAAAAAAAGTGTTTGATGTCTCCTCTTGAGCCTAAATGGCACTTAATTCCTGTGGAAGAAAAAATTTAGAATTCCAGATTGTAGAAATCTGTATAATCAGTGCTACTAAACAGTGTGATACCTGCTTTCAGGAATTTCCACGTCCTTCCCATATCCTGGCTCTTCACAAAGGCGGAGTCCTGAGAGGGGCTGTACCTGAGAGAGCAGAAACCTTCCGGAGTCCCATGTCAGATACAGAATTCTCAGTGGAGACACAAACCCCTGAGACTCGCCACGCCCCAAGCCAACTCCGGATGGTCTACATTCAAGCGAAAACGCTAGGGATCATCACAAAGGATCCAGGAGCAGATTTGGGCGCAACTCCCATGGGAACAATTTCGATGCCCTGAAGGAGGTTGGTACTGTGCTGATCTTTCAAGAATGGCTGTGAGGTGAGACTTACAGGAAAGAAAATCTGACCCAGCTACATAGATAAAGATAATCACAAAGGGAAGAGACGCTTAGGGGAGTGCTAGACATTTCCACACTCAGTCAGAGGATTCAGTCCTTCCTCTCAGGGTGGGGATGCAGGTCAGGCACATGATCCTCTCCAAGTGTGGTCCCTGGACCGCCTGCTGTTACTGCTCCCCCCCTCGAGGTGAGCACAGAACCGGAGAGTGAGCTGCCAGGAACGTTTATCGTCACTTGTTATTGCCATGACATGCAAACGTCTGATCAGTCATTCATTTTGACTGTAACTTATACTTAAAAATAGTTTAGAAACCGGTCTTTCACCACAAATAGTTTGGGAAGCACTGAGACCCTTCATGCTCTCTCTCCTGCCCAGTCCCTCTCTTCTGGTCTCCTCTCACCACCTTGAACTCTGCGTGACAGGCGTAGTAACGTCGTTTTAGTTTCCCAGGGGTGCCAAGCTTCTTCTCAAATAGACCTTGGTTGTTTTCTTTGCCTAAATTTTTCTCCTCATCCTTTTAACTTTTCTTGTTTCTACTTTTCTTGTTTCTTCCTTCCTGCCTGCCTTCCTCCCTCCCAAACTTCTTTCTTCTTTCCTTCTTTCTCTCTCTCTCTTTCTTTTGTTCTTTTTTCTTATTTTCTCTCTCTCTTTTTCTTGTTTTGCTTCTTACTCTTTCTGAAGTTCTCATCCGAGCCATTAATTCCATAAAGAAGTTATTAAGACTTAATTAAGTTATTAATTGCATAAAGATGTTATTAAGACTTCCCCCAAGTCTTCCTGTGTGGCATTGTACTACCTTGTGTTATCCCATCACACTACTCGCCACGCTGTTATTTCCTTGCTGCTATGCAAGCCTGCTTGCTGTCTTCCCTGCCAAACTTCATAAAGTCAAAAATCGTCTTTTTCCCCCATCACTTTGTCCCCAGAGGTTGGTAAGTGACTGCATCACAGTAGGTGTTCTATAAATATCTGTTGAAAGAATGAATGATTTTCTCTTGCTACATATTAGTCCTCATATCATTGAAGTTCTTACCATGTGTTTTATTCTTGTTTTAAAAATTTTTGCCTATTGGTTATGCATTTTCTCCCTTAACAAGAATCTATGCTAGAACAACTTGACTTGGTCCCTGTTGAAGAGGGGGTAGGAGAAAGAGCAGAAGACGGCAGTGTCATCTTACACAGGATACACGTACAGAAAAAAGTTATTATATTAAAAGCATAAAAAACAATATCTATAAATTCTCAGATAAAATTCATTTTAAATATAGACAATATTTGGCATTGGACTTTTTAAATAAAATTTGAGAGAGGAAGAAGCACAAGAATAAAACTTAGTGAAGGCTAAAGCTATATTTTCTTTTCAAATTTATTAAAGAGAAGCCCTTTAAGAGATGGTTATAAAACTAAGGATCTTACAATATTTCCCCAAAGTAAGAAAAAAACTAATGAGAAGTGTAGAAAAACTTATTTCACGGTGTGCAATCCCTCCACCCTTAAAAGTCAACAAGGAGGATCAAACGGGTGTTTATGTAACAACGCAGGTTGTTCAGGAAACAGCATGAGTGGAATTGCAGAGATTCCCAGGAACCTTAGACAACCTCCCGACCTTCCGTTGCCCAGACGTGGAGACTGAAATGGGACCGGATTCTTGTAAGGCAGAAAATTTTTTATTTCCTTCCCAGGCAACCTGAGCGTTTTAAGATTACCAAAGTAAAAGCTGGAAGTATAAAAGGCAAGTAAAGGTGAAAGAACGTAAAATAGAGTAGAAATGAAGCTAAAACAATAAAATAATAACGTATTCTCTTGTTTCCAATGGAGTTACAATTTGTCACCAAGTTTTGCAGGAGTCATGCTTGGCTATAGGATAAAAACTAACAAGTTTTACTCAAAAGACATAAAATTGTTCTTAAAATAAAAGCAAGGAAGGAGTTTCTCCCAGGGGGATCTATAATAAGGACCCTGCAAATAAAATAAACATCTTAAATCTTCCCACTAGATGCAGCAATAAATTCCAGAAGATTCTTTCAGCATCATTCAACACATAAGAAGATCTGGCACCAAAGCACAATTCAGTCTGAGCAGCTCTACAGGGGACCAGCATGATGAGTGGAGTCTATATGTTCCATGTCTGAAACAGAGATGCTTTAGATATGTGCCTTGTATATGGCATGGAGTTGGGTTTTGCTTTGGGGGCCAATCAGAAAAGCATTTTCATTTAATAGGTGAGTTCAACCCATTCACATATATCAATATGACTGATTTGTTTGGTCTCAATTCTGTCATACTATTTTATGTGTGTTATGTTAAATGTAAATACTTTGCTTTTTTCTTTATTTGGTGTACCTTCTTTGCTTTTTTAAAAAACATTTATTTTGGTGTTTAGGAAGGTTTGTATCTTTGTTCTAGTGGGTGTTTTGTATTTTTGTCATTTATAGTTCTGCTAATCTTTTTTTCTCATTTAACATTTTAGTATTTTGTCTGTCAGTGTATAGGTAATCAATAGATATCTTTTGATACCCACTAATTACCTATAAGAAAGTCACTGATCTTCTTTTCCCCCTCTCTCATTTTTTTTAGTTGCATTATTTCTTCTTTGTTAGAACATATTGTCTTTACATATTATTCTTCCACCAATGTGTCCATCCTTGTATTAATATTAGCTCTACACTTAAATATATTAAATTCACACCATCTTTTGCTGAAGTTTCCCCAGTTATTTGTTGGTTGGATAAGCTCATCCTTAGTAGATTCCTCAGAAAGTGCTGTATTCTTTGAATTGTTACAGATTCAAAACTGTTTTTTAAATAGACTTATTACTTGGAGAACACCTTAGCTGTATGAAAAAATCCTCAGCTTACCCTTTATTTCCTTGAGTTTCTTGTAAATATTGCTTCACTATTGCCTTTCTTTTTATGTAGCTCTTGAGAAATTCGATGCTTGCCTAATTTTCTTACTTTTATAGGTAATGTGATCTTTTTGCCTGGAGGCACTGAGTATTTTTCTTTGTTTTACTAGGATATGTATCATAGTTGATCTTTCCAGGTCAAATTCTGGGTGCTCAGTCAGACCTTTCAGTAAGTAGATTTAGGTTTGCTCTTATTAATATTATATTTGCAGAACTATTTCTTCTATTATGATTTTAAATATTAGTTCTGTGACATTATTTTGTTTTGCCTTCTTCAAGAACTCCATTATATATGTATTGGACCTTCATTACTGTTGTTCATTTCTACCACTTTTCCTTTAACTCTTTCTACTTCTTCCTTTGTCCCATTTTTGTTTTCTTTGTGGTTTTTCTGGTTAATGTCCATGATCAGATTTCCAATTAACTCAGCTCTCTCGGCCCCTTATAATTTATTCTTGAATTTCTTTCTGAACTTATTCACTTTTTATTGCATTTCTTCCCCTTGTTTGTTTTGTCATTTTTATTTTTAGAATTTTTGACTGTGGGTATTCTTAATATCTTGAAATACTTATTGGAGAATATTTAGTTCAGTTTGGAGTGTTCTGTTACAGTCTTATTCTGCTTCATTGTTGGTTTTGGAGGAAGAATATTCATTAGCAGAAATGTTTTGATTTGTGTTTTCTGTTTTCTTGCAGTAGCTTTGTATGGAGTTGTTTTTTTTTGTACTTAGGCACTTTCTGGACAGATTTTCTAGTCCTTTTCTGTATATAGGGTGAAGTGCAGTTTCTTTAATGTTGGTAGAAGGTGAGGTGTGCTTTGTTTCTCTTCTGTTTATTATCTCACTCTTGACCTGGCCAGGTACCTCACACTCATGCCCAGCTTTTCACATGTGGCTGGGTAGACATGGGTTCTCTCTGGCATGCTAATAGGAGCACTGATCATGGAGAGTCATCCAGAGGACTCTGCGGAAGAATGCACAGATCAGCAGCAGCATTCAAATTTCAGATAACAAATTCTTATCCTGAATGAGGATTAAACCTGCCTAATGTCAACTACATGTAGGACCTGTTTAAATACCAGTTGTACTAGTTGTGAAATTTTGGAAAGTTTAAGCAACTTTTATGAATCTTGGTTTTTCTCTTGTAAAATGGAAGTGGTAATCCTCATACAATTGTTGTAAGCATTACACGAGAAAATGCATGGAAAGTACTTAACAAAATGCCCAGCACATGGGGGTTCACTATTGTTTATTATTATTGTTACTATTATTAACTGTATTTCTGGTGAGTGTAGTTGGACATAACTTCTCTGATTTTATTAATCATAAAAGTAGCTTTTATTTATTGAGCCTGCCTATGTAGCAGACATTTGTGCTTTACAAACACAAATTTGCATTATTATTCTTTATTTGTAATAACCTGCGAAGTAGGTAGTAAGTAGCACAGTTTTAGAAATGAGGAAACCTAACTTTAAGTCACTTGTCTTAGGTTACATGTTTACTTAGTGACAGCAGAACTAGGATTCATAACAAGATTTCTTTGACTCCAAAGCCCATGTTCCTGCCCTACCTCCTCCTGAGACCCTTTGCATTGACTGCTTCCTCCTGTTTCCTCCAGCATGAATATTCTGTAACATACAGTAACATACAGTGCCTCGTATTTCATTTTGCCTTACTAGCTGCTGAGTTTTTGTCTTGGTTCCCCAGCGGAACTACAGTGTGCTCTTTGAAGGATGTAATTATGCTGGGATTTTTTGTTTGTTTGTTTGTTTGTTTTTAACCTCAGTGTACTTCCTCCTTCTCAGAATGGTACTAGATTCATGGCAGATTCTCAGGAAATGCTTACCAAGTCAATAAAATGAACTTGAATAGTTTATGCTTTTCTCAAGGAAGATATAGCTAATGATTCCTCCAGCTGTGCCACACCATCTATATCCAAATGAACATTCTTTAAAAGTCCAAGACAAATATCATAAAGGGTATCTGGGAAATTCAGAAGGAATTTTAATCTAAAAACAAAAGAGAATCCAAATATAGGAAACACCAGATTTATTTGGTTTTTTATGACCCTTTTTTTAAAAAAATAATTTTGAGTTATTTGAGTTCCAAGTTTGTAGAACAATGTAAGTACATGGATTTAGGAAGAAATTTTCCAATTACTAAAAAAATATTTTCCTGTAAATTCTGACAAGGCCTGGACTCATCCAAGACATGTGACTCATTGAACGTTTGCTCCGCACTGTTAGCTGAGTCTGCTCTCTAGAGATTTCTTTCAGGATCACATCACGTTCTTCAGTAATACCCATGCTGCCACAAAATCACAAGACTCTGTGACCAAAGTGTCATATCAGTGCAACAGGTAACAACTTCATAAAATGCAGTAGATGCATAGCTTTTAGAATATATAAACCCAAGGAACTCTAGTCATCCAGTAGAGAATAGGCCTTTATGGGTGAGTCAATCAACAAAATTTCACTCACCTAACAGGCACTGTGCTAGTTGTTGAGGTCACAAAGGCCAAAGACAAGGTCCCTGCTCTCATAGAGACAGACACATTATCAAGTGTGCTGACAATTATAAATGCTGTGATTTAGAGATGCACAGAGTAAACGGGGCATAGATGGAAGAATGGTGAAGTTTAGGTGGTGAATTATAAAAGGCTCTGTAGATGAAATTACATTGGAGCTACTTCTAGTAATAGAAAGGAATTAGTATCAGAATGAGAAAGCACAGATAGCCTACATGTGATTGTAATTTATGTCAGGTTTCCTAATCCACTGACCTCTACTAGCCAGGAGGTGCAGGAGACCTGTTTACCATTCACTTCATTTCTGTACGTTCGAGACACTTGCTGCATTCCAACCAGCCTAACATGCTCTCCTCCCCCGTCTGTGTAGTGCTGTGTTTCTCCTAAGGTCCTTTTTTGCACCAATATCTCCTCTGGCCCTTAGTATGTCTCACATGATAATCTCATTAGAAATCAATGATACTTCCATTCTTCAAAAGCCAACATAGAGTCTTCCTGCTTGAAGAGGCAATCTAAATCTGCTTAGAAAGGAGACAAATGGCCTTGTGTGACTTCAAGTATAACATCTACATGTTGACTATAATGTGTCATGTTGGATGATACCAGCCTTGAAGGAAATACCTCTCTTCTTCATCTTTGATATTGCCATCCCACAGCACGTAACACATCACCCTGTAGTCTGGAATGAAATCTCTGTAAGAACTCAGCAAATGCAACTTGTATTGAATCAAATTTGTCAAATAGACTTTTTGTGCCTTAGTTCCTTTACCTATAAAATAAAAATAATCATTGTCTCTTCTCTCCCAAAGACCTGGTGAGTGAGCCACTCTACCCCTGCAACCTAAGATAGTAACAGCCACATAGTAGAACCTTAGTAAATATTTGCCGAATGAATAAGTGATAAAGCTAAATTCTGAAACATCTGAGATGAGGCATTGTATTTGAGGTTTTTTGAACTCAAAAAGTACCAGAGCTGTAATTAAAAATAGCCTTCATAATAACTTCTTATCTTCTAAGGAAACATTTCTACAGTTTTTAAGATTCTAGTATTAATAGTACTACTCAGCAAGTAGGAACATTGAGAAACAGAGAACTGGTTTTACCAAGATAAGAAGCACTGAAGCAGAATATAACCCCAGCCCTTTTCCACTGAGAACATGTTCCCTTGCCGAGGAACAACCATGAACTTGGGAAGAGTAAGTTTTATGTGCCTAGTGAAAACGGCCATTTGCTAGATGTGCACCCCACTGCATTTCAGAGCAGGAAAGTTAAAGGTAAAGCATATATTTTTTTTAAATTCTGGTGTATACAGAATTCATAGAGAAGAGTATAGATTCACAAGTAGCTAAGAAATCTTGGCAAATAATAAAAATAAACATACTTTCTCATTAGAAACTAGTCCATATTAAAAGTCAACGTAAATAAAACAGCAATTTTTTGATGCTACAACAAACAAATAAGTCAATGGAACTTTCAGAGCATCTAGAAACAGGCCTGCTCATTTGTGAGGTCTTGGTATATCATAGAGATGACACCAAAAATCAGTGGGGAAAGATACATTCTTCAAAAAGTGGGTTGAGAATAATTGTTCATCACATAGAAAAAATAAAACTAGATCCTTGCCTTCATGTCATACATAGAAATAAATTCCAGATACATTAGAGAACTAAGTATAAAATGCAGAATTTAAAACTATTTTTTACCAAAAAGTGGGGTAATATATTAAAGATCTTGAAATTGAGGATAGCTGAAGTCACTGAAAGTAAAACTCATAAGGGAAAAGATTGACATATTTTATTGCATAAAAATTCATTTTTGCCTAGGGCAAGGGACAGAATAGGCAAAGTTAACAGGACAAATGAATGGAAAGGAAGAAATTTGCAGTGAAATGGCATTTATATACGTAACTATTCATAAAAATCAACCAAGTCAAGTCAAACATTCCAACAGAAAAATTAGCAGGATATGAATTGGCAATTCTCAGAAGAAATAACAAATGGCTCATAAATATCCAAAGATATGTTTAACCTCAGTAGGTATAAGCAAATGAAAATTAAATAACAACAATAATGATGTGACACAACTTACCTTATATTATCAGATTAATTATTAAAAATGACTGTATTCTATCAAGCGTTGGCAAGATTGGGACATAAATGGCCTTCAGCATCTAGAGAGCTTATTTAGAGAGCAACAAGGCAGTTGTACCATACACGGTGGATTGCAAAAATGGCTGTGATCCTTCACTTTCTCCATTCTCACACTCTTTGCAATGTGATTTTGCACATTCTTCCATCAAGAGATGGAGTCTACTTCCTCTCCCTTTCTACCTAGGCTGACCTTCCATTCCATTCTATTCCCTTGCTTTTGCCAATAGAATGAAGCAGAAGAGACATTGTGTCTTAAGAGTACTTACACTCTTCCACTTGTTCTGTTGCTTCCTGCCCGCCGAAGAAAGAGATCACATGAAGCAGAGACCAGCTGTCCCAGCTGAGCTGATGGTAGCCCAGCCAGCCAACCTTGCAGCTGCCCACAGACGCATGAGCAAAAGTAACTGTGGTAAGTTCTCTAGCCCAGAGCAAATGTTTCATGTTCAGAAATCTCATGTTCCTCAGGACATACAAGACACGCCCCATGGAAGTATCTCCTGGACCTCCCATCCTAACGCAGGGCTACAGCTCCCCAAGGAGTCTCCTGAACAACTCTGACGTTCCTACCTAATTGTGAAGCCTTTGGTATATCAGCAAAAGTGTTTAGGCAAAAGCTGTTAGGTTAGTTTCATTGGCTCAACTGTTTTTGCAGAATACTCACACCAGGTCTGTTATTCCCGTAAGATAGGCCTTCCCTTAGAACATAAGTCTCTGAGGATTGAGTCTTCCATGATTTTTTCTGGAAAATTCTTGGTTGGATCAATGGTCTAATGAAATAATTTCAACTGCTGAGATAAGAAGCTGTTGCACTAGATTTTCATGCACTTTCAAGCTATAGAAAAAGAAATATTTTCTGAGCACTGGAATTAAGTAAGGCAATTTTATATACATTTATTTTTAAAGATAAAAATTCTTATGGATAACAAAAGGAGGTAGATCAAAAGTCTAAAGGGCCCACTTTTCAGGCCAAGAGCATCCTTAGGGCCAATCATGTTTTTAAAATGAGGGCAAAATAATCATCATAATGACAACAGCAACTATTTATCATGAAATGTTAAGAACAACACTAAATGCTTAACTTACATTATCTCACTTAATGTTTTAACAACCCTAAAACATAGCTATTGTTATTTTCATTTTACAGATGATGATGGTGGGGTATATGAAATTCAAATCACTTGTCCGTGGTCATAGAGCCAGTAAATACTGAAGCCTGGCTTTAAACAGAAGTCTGACTTCAAAGTCATGCTTCTAGGCACTACAATCTACTGCATTAAAACAAACACAAAAACCATTATATAGTGCTTTGAAGTTCACAGGATCCTTTGTCATACATTATTTTACTTGTTCCCTGTAAAACTCTATTCCCATCTTACAGATGAGCAGTAGAGCTGAGACTCGAAGTCAAATCTTCAAGTCCCAAATCCACATCCTTTCCAGAAAGTCAAGCTGCTAGATGCTTGAGGGAATGTAAACAGACATTGTGGAAGATGATGAACTATGAGGTGGATTATTCCTAGAGGAGTAAAGAAGAGATGGTGGATACAGGGATTTCCCCTTGAGGCTTGACTCAGACAAGCAGTTGTGGGAGCCACTTTGCAGAAACTGCTTTGGAGGAAGCTCAGCCTTCCTCCTGTCTGGTGGAGGAGAACTTGGCTCTGGGGGTCCTGAAATTAATGAAATTAACAAATGAGGGAAGAAGATGGAGACCACTCCAGAGAGCAATTGGGGAAGGTAAAATATGTGACCTAGTCTGTGAGCATTCCTCCCCTGGGTCCAGGCTGGGTAAGTGCGCAGGGCAGGGACAGAACCAGAGTGTCAGGAAGGACTAAGCACCAAGGTAACTAAATAAAACCACACCCACAGTGACTATGATCCTCTTCCTTTGCCCTGGCTGGGGTGACCTGGGGAATTCCAATGCAGTATGTCTAATGAAGATGGTAGAAATGTCACCAAAATTGATACCTGGCAAATTGATCAAAGATATTGCCATGTGGAAATAGCAATAGACTTGCTACTGATATTGAGAAACTGCCTCAATTTTTGGAGTCTGCTGAACGCTCAGAAAGCCAGTTAAATTTAAACAACTTGTTAAATGCCTTATTTTACAATTGAGGAAGCGTGTTAGTGGTGTCTAGGGCGGTTGTCTCCCCAATCTGGCTGTCATCAGCCATGACAGTCCTACATCGTCTCCCTGGTCAGGAAGGGGAAAAGAACCGCGGGAATGACACCGTGCCAGGGTGGCAGAGAAAGAAATAGCTCTTCCCTGAGAGCAGCGCTATTGTAACACTCTCCCCAGACCCAGGGCTGGAGAAGAACAGATCGCTTTAATCTCTGGGTTTCTAGATGCAATAGAGGCCTGGGAACGGGATTCCCAGGCGCTGGCTCACAGGCTGCTTGTGAAGCTGGGTCTCGCCTCCCGCATGGTTGAGGGGGACGATTACTAATCGCTGGCCACCGCCCTGTGACAGCAGAGGCGGGGGAGGCTCGGCGCGGGGGCAGAGGTCAGCGCGGGGTCTCCCCGGAGCGGGAGGGAGCGGCCACTGGCAGGTGCAGCCTCACCCTCCTTCCGCAGCCCCAGCCTCGCAGGGAACCGCATATGGGACCGGGACCGGGACCCGCAGCCTGCGCCCGGGGCAGGCGCTGCGGTGACCCCGGAGGGACTCTCCCCGGGCGGGCCCAGCCCGCTAGGGCCGCTGCAGGGCTCCTTCCACTCTGAACCGGGCTCTTCGGGACTCGACAGCTGCCCACTCCCCTTGAGATGCAAAAGGTCTGTGGGAATACAATAAAGGGATGCCTATTTTCATGCCGGGAATTCACACCCGAGCATGATTTTCACCGCGTGATTGAATTAGGTGAATATAAAATACCCCAAGCCTCATAAAGAAATAGCTTTGGGGGCTTAAATTGTCAAAATGAGTTACGACTTCCCTGACTCCACCTAACATTGCACCGACCTATGTTTTGAAGAAGTGTGGGGAAAGGTTTCATGATTATCTTAGACTCCAAGTCTTTAGGTCTATTAATTTGCTTTTTTTCTTTCTCATCAATACAATTGACTTGGTCTTGCGCTTCCCCAGGCAGCTTTCTGTAATTAAGGGTCTCTGGAACTAAGAATGGATAAAATACAATCAGTGCCAAAGTAAAAAGCAATAGTTACAAGAACATATACCCATGTTAAAAATAGATTTAAATCCCCAAAGTACCCCACTTACCCATTCTTTAAAACAAGTGAAGAAGAAGCTTGTAATGGAAAAACAGCAGTGTTCTAAGGATTAATGAACAAAAAGTTTGACCTTAACAAATCTTTGAGACATAAGTTTTCCATTTTATGTCCTTAAAAAAAAACCTTTTAGAAATTTTGCAGAGTTGGACATTGCCAGTTTGCTCACAGGCATTGACCGCTGAAGCAGGTGCCAGTGATCAAGTTGCCCATAAAGAAGGGTAGGGCTTCTCTCAAAATGAGGCCTTTGAGCAACAACCTGAGTGAAATAAGTTAGCCACGCAGATTTCTGGAAGAAAATGCTTCATGCGGAAAGAACCGCACGTGCAAAGGCCCCGAGGTAGGCTTGTTCAAGGGATACCCAGGTGGCTACTGGGAGTGAAGCGAGTGAGGGAGGGGAAGAGTTGTTGGAGATGCTGTTGGATAGGTTGCACGGATCAAGGTCATGAGAGGTCTCGTAGACTCATAAAGACTTTGGTTTCCACCAAATGAGATGAAAGGCCATCAGAGGTTTGCAAAGAAATACATGATCCGATTTAAATGTTCAAAAGACCACTCTGTGTACTGTGTGAAATAAAAATATTGTAGCGGGGCAAGGGAAGAAGCCGGGAGACTAGTTAGGAGGCGGTTACACTAACCTGGGTGAGGGCGGGTAGGGTGGGGCTGGCGTGAAGCGGTCAGGTTCTGCTGACATTTGAAACTCCAGAAGATGGGATTCGCTGCACAGGATGAGAGAAAGAGAAGAGCCAAGGATCACTCAAAGTTTCCTGGCTTGGTGATGAATGAATTTGTCATTTACTAAGAGGGAGTGGGAAGCATGCTCGGGGGAAAGGTAACCAGGAGTTCAGCTCTTGTTTTGCGTCACCCCGCAGCCTTCTCTTCAACTCGTGTCCTTTCAGTGTTTGAATTGGCCCCCAAGTCCCTTGACCACTTTCCCCTTTGACCTGAAATAGACCTGTCCCAAATCTCCCCTTTCCTTTGCCATTCCTATTCCCATAAGAAATTTGCCAACATTGTTTCTTGTATCAAACTTGAACACTTTTTATCTGCCCACTGTTTCATGTTACTGGATATCCTGTTTTATGCAGTTTGATCGCTAATTGAGAAAGACTACGCAATAATCTTAAGCCATTTTGCTCTAAAACCTGTCCTGAGAGGCGAAGGACTTAAGCCCCATTGAACAGCGGAAGCGCAATAACCATAGGCCCTAGGGTCAATGATGCCCATAACACCTGTCTGGGAAGGCGATAACTTAGTAGCATCTTGGCTGTTCATAAGTAACTTGTTAAATGGTGATAATGAATTGTATCGAATAGTATAAGGTGTCAAAAGTAACTTATTACTAACAATAAAGATAAGCTTGCAAATTATTACTGAATTGGAGCAAGCTAAAATGTATCCCTATATTGTCGTGATTCTCCCTTGTGTTCTAGAGAGAGAATAGGGTGCAATTGCTGCTTGTGTGTTGGGAATTTCACAGAATCTTGGGCATCCCCACGAGAGTGCCTGTTCATATGAATGGCATCCATTTTTATGAATTGGCAGAAAAATAGATTGAGGGCTGCAGGCTTAGCTGCCTAAGGATAGCAGTGCAGAGGGACTCCGAAGAAATAGAGATGTTGTCCCTGTCTATGCAAAGCTTACAATTGTGTTAGGGATTCCAGATGTAAAGAGACAAAGGCCCATGCAATGCTAGCATTTCCCGCATCGTGGGTTCTGAGCTTATAGACTGACTGGACACTACTCTTTTCAGTGATCACCTCTTCTCCTAAAATCCCCCTCCCCCACCTCATCTCACATGGCAGGAACGGCGGCTATCACCAAAGTTATTGATTTATGCCTTGAGCAGACAGGAAGTCAAACAAAGCAGCCTGAGGAAGAAGCAGAGGCAGCTGCTTACCCAGGAGGATTTGTGGGAAGGAATCTATTGGCACGAAACTTATTTGCCCCCACTGGCTTCAGACTAGAACAACAACAACAACATCAACAACAATGCTCATAGCAGCCAACATATAATGAATGGTTACTGCCCGGCCCATTCTGTCATTTAATTTTCCCACAACCTTGCAAGGCAGGTTCTAGTAACTCCTCCTTTTCACAAATTAGGAAACTGAGGCATAGAGGGGTAAGAGAACCTGCTCATGGTCACCCACTAGTAAATAACGTAGGTTGGACTTCAATTTAGGTTTGTCTGATGCCAAAGGTCTTGCACTATTGGCTTCACATCTAGCCTGCCTCCAAATTCTCATTTGAATCATGTTTTTTTGGTCAGAAGATACAGGCAAATAAATTATCTTCAGAAGGTTGGTAGAAAAAATAAACATTCTGAGTGGGTGGTGTAGAAACAGCAATGTGCAGATTTTTGGTTGCCTTGACAAGACCGTATTGGGGACAAAAGCCTGTTGGAGTGGGTTCAAAAGAGAATTTGAGAAAGGAATTGGAGACAGGCATAAACCCTTTTGAAAAACTTTGCTCCAAAGGGAACATTTCTTCAAAGGTGGTAGAAGCTGAAAATAAAGTAAGCTAAAACAAGATGCCCAGATAAATGAATTAGCAATAGATCTTTAACTGGCACATAAGTAAGATTACATTTAATACAACTCTAATCTTTTGACATTGATATCCTATGAGGTAACCAGGCTTCCCCACAAAAATATCCATCAGTGTTACTGCCCTAGACAAATTACAGAATTGAATAGAGCAGTGGTCTGGCATTATTTGTCATGCTCCTAGATTTAAAATCCACCAACTTCTAGCCCCATTTTCCACCCAGAGTGCTGTAAAAAGCAACACAAAACCAAATATGTGGATCTGAGCAAAAATGTTAAAACTTACGTTTCAAAAGCTGGGAATTCTCAGGACCACGAACAATGTGCAGTCATAGATGAAAACCCAACCACATGTAATCTTTGGTTTCAGCTGAATCATGTAAAATACTTGTCACCAAGAAAACAAGTCTTTGTGATGCCACAAGTGTTAAGAATAACAAAGAGGCATGTAAACAGTAATGCAACACCTTGCAGCTGGGTGGTGCGTTACTGTTACCTCCAATTATTTATATCCAGGCAATCAATCCATAATTTTCCCACTGCCTATCAGCCCATTTTTGACAAGTCATTCCTACCCTCTCTTTCTCCCTTAGAGCTGAAATTAGTTTGATTTTCTGGCCTTGAGTATGCTTTCTGTTTGATGAAGTATTACTTTTAAGACCCAAGGTTTCAAAATATTAAAGCTTCTATTTATTCTCATCCATAAATTATCCTATTTTAATTTTTAAAATTACACTTGTTTCCAAAGGCTATTTTTGTTGTGAAGGTGTTAATTATTTTCTGGGCCTAAATTGTGATAGCTGGCCTAATTATTGCAGGTCCAACACTGAGCTTGGTTTATTATTGCTTTGATTTAGCTCCACTGAGGGACTGACCTAAAATGCCTTTTCTTTTTAAAGCCAGAGAATTTAATACTGTGATTGGATTATTGCAATAGCCTCCTACGGAGACTCTCTGCCTTCGTTTCTATCCTCACCCTCCAACCCACAGTCTATTCTCAAGGTAGCAGCCAAGTGAACCTTGAATGCAAAGATCACATCATGCCACTCCTCTGTAAAAAACCTCCTGAGGGCTTCATTTCACTCAGAAAAAAATGAAAATGTCCTTACATTGTGTGTTCTGGCCCTTGCAATATGTAACAACTTGAATGAATCTCACAAATATAATGTTGGGCAAAGGAAAACATGCACACAAAAATACATATAGTAAAATAGTGTGTTGTGTTGAAAGGAATAATAGTAGCAGTAGTCTTTGGGGAGGAAGGAGTGGTAGTAGTTGGAAGAAGGAACTAGGTTTCCAGGGTATGGACAGTGTTCTATTTCTTGACCTGGGTGCTGGTACACAGTGTGTTCACTTTGTGATAATTCATTGAGTTGTATACCTACGACTTGTGCACCTTCCAGTTGGTTAATTACATTTCAGTAAAATGACTTAGAGGAGACAGAATAGGAGGTGAGGGAGTGAGGAAAGCAGGCATAAAACAATCCTTTCAAGGAGTTTTGCTCTAAAGGAGAACAGAGAAATGGAGCAGTAACTGGAAGGAAGTGAGATGGAGTCAAAAGAGGATTTTTTATTCTATTTGTTTATTTTTAAAATTTATTATTTTTTTATTTGTATGGAAATATGGGGGACATGTAAAATTTTGTATATGATGCATAGTGATCAAGTTGGGGTGTCCATCACCCGAGTACAATACATATTTGTTAACTAGAGTTACTCTGCTATCCAGCATTGAATTCATTCCTTCTGTATCACTGGACATTTATACCCTTTAACCCACTTCTCTTCATCCTCCCCCTCTCCCTTGCCCTGCCCCACTCATCCCTCCTCTGTTCTCTTTCAACTCTCTACCTCTTTGTGATCAAATGTTTTAGTTCCCACATATAAGTGAAAATATGCAATATTTGTCTTTTTGTGCCTGGTTATTTCACTTAAGATAATGACCTCCACTTCTATCCATGTTGCTGTTTGATGAATAAAATGACATGATTTTATTCTTTTTTATGGCTAAATAGTATTCCATTGTGTATATATACCACTCTTTTTAACCCATTCATCCATTGATGGACACTTAAGTTGATTCCATATCTTTGCTAGTGTGAATAGTGCTGCAATAAACATGTGAGTGCAGGTATTTCTTTGATATATGGATTTCTTTTCCTTTGGGCAGATACCTAGTAGTGGGATTGCTGGATCAAATGATAGTTCTATTTTTGTTTTTTGAGAAATATCCATAATGTTTTCCACAGTGGCTGTACTAGTTTATATTTCCACCAATACTGTATAAAAGTTCCCCTTTCTCTGAATCCTTGCCAACATCAGTTGTTGTTGTCTTTTTAATAATACCCATTCTGACTGGAATAAGATGATATCTCATTGTGGTTTTGATTTGCATTTCTCTGATGTTTAGTGATGTTGAGCAGTTTTTCACATACCTGTTCACCATTTGTATGTCTTCTTTTGAGAAATGTCTATTCATGTCTTTTGCCCACTTTTTAATGGGATTATTTGTTTTGTTCAAGTTCCTTGTATATTCTGGATATTAGCCCCCTGTCAATGAATAGTTTGCAAACACTTTCTCCCATTCAACAGGTTGTCTGTTCACTCTGTTGATTATTTCTTTTGCTGTGCAGAAGCTTTCTAATTAAGTCCCATTTGTCTATTTTTGTTTTTGTTGCCTGTGCTTTTGACATCTTAGTCATAAATTATTTGTCTAGGTCAATGTCCAGGAGAGTTTTCCCTAGGTTTTCTTCCAGTATTTTCATAGTTTCAGGTCTTAAGTTTAAGACTTTAATCCATTTTGAGTTGGTTTTTGTATATGGTGAGAGATAGGGGTCCACTTTCATTCTCCTGCAAGTGACTATCCAGTTTTCCTTCACCATATATTGAACAGAGTATCCTTTCCCCAATGTAAGTTCTTGTCTGCTTTGTCAAAGATCAGTTGGCTGTAAGTACGTGGCTTTGTTTCTGGGTTCTCTATTCTGTTCCATTGGTTTATGTGCCTATTTTTACACCACTGTCATGCTGTCATGGTTACTATAGCCTTGTAATAGTTTGAAGTCAGGTAATGGGATACCTCCAGTTTTGTTCTTTTTTGCTCAGGATTGCTTTGGCTATTCAGGCTCTTTTTTGATTCCATATGAATTTTAAGATTTCTTCTTCTAATTCTGTGAAGAATGATGTTGGTATTTTGATAGGGATTACATTGAATCTGTAGATTGCTTTGGGCAATATCCTTATTTTAACAATATTAATTCTTTTGATCCATGAGCATGGGATGTTTTTCCTTTTGTTTGTGTCATCTTCAATTTCTTTCATCAGTATTTTGTAGTTTTCCTTGTAGAGGTCTTTCAGCTCCTTGGTTAAATTTATTCCTAGGTATTTTATTTTTTTGTAGCTATTGTAAACGGGATTGCCTTCTTGATTTCTTTTTCAGCTAGATCATTATTGGTGTATAGAAAGGCTTCTGGTTTTTGTATGTTGATTTTGTATCCTGCAACTTTACTGAATTCATTTATCAAATATAATAGCTTTTTGGTGGAGTCTTTTGGTTTTTCTAGGCGTAAGATCACATCATCAGCAAAGAACAGTTTGAATTCTTCTTTTCCAAATTGGATGCTTTTCATTTCTTTCTGTTGCTTGATTGCTCTGGCTAGGACTTCCAGTACTATGTTGAATAGGAGTAGATGAGAGTGGGCATCCTTGTCTTGTTCCAGTTCTTAGAAGAAAGGCTTTCAACTTTTCCCCATTCAGTGTGATGTTGGCCATGAGTTTGTCATATGTGGCCTTTATTATTTTGGGGCGTGTTCCTTCTATGCCTAGTTTGTTGAGAGTTTTTAATATGAAGGGATGCTGAATTTTATCAAATGCTTTTTCTGTGTCTATTAAGATGATCATATGGTTTTTGTCCTTCATTCTGTTGATATGATGTATCAGTTATTGATTTGTGTGTGTTGAACCATTCTTGCATCCTCAGTATAAATTCCACTTGTTCATGGTACGTTCTCTTTTTGATGTGTTGTTGAATTCAGTAGGCTAGTATTTTGTTGAGAATTTTTGAATCTATGTTCATCCCCTGTGGTTTTCTTTTTTGTTATGTCATTGTCTGGTTTTGATATCACGGTGAGGCTGGCTTCATAGAATGAGTTGGGGAAAATTCCTTCCTCTTCAATTTTTTTGGAATAGTCTCAGGAGGATTAGTATTAGTTCTTCTTGCTATGTTTGATAGAATTCGGCTGTGAATCCATCCAGTCCTGGGCTTTTCTTTGTTGGGAGACTTTATTACTGATTCAATCTTGCAACTTGTTATTGGTATATTCAGGTTTTCTATTTCATCCTGATTCAATCTTCGTAGGTTGTATGTTTCCAGGAAATTCCAGGAATTTCCTTTAGGTTTTCAGTTTGTCAGCATATAGTTGTTCCTAATAGTCTTTGATGATCTTTTGCATTTCTGTGGTATCAGTTGTAATGTCTCCTTTTTCATTTCTGATTTCATTTATTTGTGTCTTCTCTCTTCTTTTCATGGTCAGTCTAGCTAGCTAGTGGTTCATCAGTTTTGTTTATCTGTTTGAAGAACCAACTTTTTCTTTCATTGATCTTTTTTATTGGTTTTTTTTTTGGTCTCTATTTCATTTATTTCTGCTCTGATCTTTATTAAGTCTTTTCTTCTGCTAGTTTTGGGTTTGGATTGTTCCTGCTTTTCTAGTTCTTTGAGGTACATTGTTGGATTATTAATTTATAATCTCTCTACTTTTTTGATGTAGGCATTTATTGCTATAAAATTCCCTCTTAGTGCTGTTTTTTTTGTATCCCATGGGTTTGGGTATGTTATTTTTCCATTTTCATTTGTTTCAAGAAATTTTTTGATTTCCATCTTAATTTTTTTCTTGACCCAATGGTCATTCAGTAGCATGTTGTTTAATTTCCATATATTTGTGTAATTTTTGGAGTTTCTCTTGGTATTGATTTCTAGTTTTATCTTACTGTTGTCTGAGAAGATACTTGATATGATTTCTATTTTTTAAAATTTGTTGAGACTTGTTTTGTGGCTTAACATATGTTCTATCCTGGAGAACGTTTCATGTGTTGATGAAAAGAATGTATATTCTGCAGCTGTTGGATAGAATGTTCTATAAATGTCTGTTTGGTACATTTGGTCTAAAGTCTAGTTTAAATTTATTGTTTCTTTGATTTTCTGTCTAGATGATCTAATGTTGAGCATGGAGTATTGAAGTTCCCCATTATTATTGTATTACAGTCTCTCTCTCTCTTTAGATCTAGTGATATTTGCTTTATGAATCTAGGTACTCCAGTGTTGGTGCATATACATTTAGAATTGTTATATCCTCTTGCTGGACTGATCGCTTTATTATTATATAATGACCTCCTTTGTCTTTTTTGTTTTGTTTTGTTTTTGACTTAAAGTCTGCTTTATCTGATATAAGTATAGTTATTCCTGCTTACTTTTGGTTTCCATTTGCGTGGAATAGTTTTTTTCACCCTTTACTTTCAGTGTATGTGCGTCTTTATTGGTAAGGTAAGTTCCTTGTAAGCATATAATCGGTTCATGGTATTTTTTTTTTTTGTTTTTTTACATTCAGCTATTCTATATCTGTTAAGTGGAGTATTTAATTTCTTTATGTTCAAGGTTATTATTGATAAATGGGCCTTTGTTCCTGTCATATTGTTAATTGTTTTCAGGTTGTTTTATATATTCTTTGCTCTTTTTGTTTTCTCTTATTGTTTGTCGTCATGGTTTGGTGGATTGCTGTAGTGGTACCATTTGAGCCCTTTCTCTTCCTCCTTTGTGCGATTGCTTTACCCGTAAGTTTTGTACTTTCATGTACTTTCATGATGGTAACATGTCATCCTTGTGCTTCCAGGTTTAGGACTCCCTTGAGAATTTCTTGTAGGGCCAATGTGGTAGTAATGAATTCCCTCAGCATTTTCTTGTCTGGGAAAGACTTTATTTCTCCTTCATTTATGAAGGATAATTTTGCTGTATATAGTATCCTTGGGTAGTGTTTTTTTTTTTCTTTTAGCGCTTTGATTATATCATCCCATTCTCTTCTGGCTTGTAAGGTTTCTGCTGAGAAATATGCTGTTAGTATGACAGGGTTTCCTTTATAGATGACTAGACACCCTTCTCTTGCTGTTTTAGGATTCACTCTTTCACTTTGACATTAGACATTCTGACTATAATGTGCCATGGAGAAGAATTCTTGCATTGTATCTGCCTGGGTACTGCTGAGCTTCCTGTATCTGAATGTCTAAATCTCCTGCTAGGCTTGGGAAGTTTTCATCTGTTATTTAATTAAATAGGTTTCATAATCCTTTCTTTTTCTCTTTGTCCTTGGGGATACTGAAAATTCAAATGTTCGGTCACTTTATGTTGTTCCAAATTTCACAAAGGCTTTGCTCATTCTTTCTTATTCATTTTTCTTTATTTTTGTCTGACTGAATTATTTCAAAAAACCTGTCTTCAATTTCTAAGATTCTTTCTTCTGCCTGATCTAGTCTATTGTTGACGTTTTCAAATGTATTTTGTATTTCCTTCAATGAATTCTTCAGTTCCAGAATTTCTATTTGATTCTTTTTAAAAAATACCTATCTCTTTGGTAAATTTCTTATTCATATCCTGGCTTGTTTTTCTGATTTCTTTGTATTGTTTTTCAGAAGTTTGTATCTCACTGAACTTTGTTAAAGTCAGTATTTTGAATTCTTTACCTGGGATTTCAAGATTTTCTTTTTGATTAAGATCTACTGCTGGAGAATTATTGTGTGCCTTTGGAGGTGTCATATTGCCTTGCTTTTTATATTTTCTGTGTCCGTAGGTTGATGTCTGTGCTTCTGGTGTAACAGTCACTTCTTCCTATGTTTGAATTCTTTCATAGGAAAAGACCTTCTTCTTAAGATGCATCTGTGGTGTTGGTTGGGTAGGGAACTTTGGCTTTGACTCCAGGTGCATGCAGTAGTGTAGTCTCTGCATGATTTCTTTGGCTATAAACAGCATTAGTGGTATCTGTGATTTCTTCAGTGGGTTGGGTTGTGGTCATTAGAAGAGGCTGTGGTGAGGTTGTGCTTGGGACTGGGATGCCAGGTGGGCCAGTCTTCAGGCCCTAGTGGTGGCAGTGGTGTGCTGAGTGTGACTATATTTGTGCCCCAGGATAGCGTACACTGGTACCTGTGTTGGCGGTTACTGCCAGACTGATTGTTGTGCCTTCAGGTGGCTTGCTCAGATGCTGGCAGTGGCAGCGGTGGGCCAGTCAGGTGGGTGGGTTCTTGGGCCCCTGGGCAGCCAGCATGGGTGGCATGGGTGATGGCAATAGCAGTGGCAGCACAATTCTCTGGGTCCCAAGCAGTGTGTGTTGATGTTGGCAGTGGCTGCAACAGGCTGGGCAACCCAGTCTCCAGGTGCCACTTGCAGGTACATGCAAGCTGGGGTGGTAGTGACTGGGAGTTTAGGCCTAACCTCAGGTCCCCAGGAGTGCTCAGATGCCCAACATGGTGGATTGGGTTGCTCAATCCCCTAGACCCCCGGCTATGTGCTCTACCTTGTGTGGGGGGGGTGAAGCAAGGCTGGGCATGCTTGTGCTCAGGCCCCCCAATCATGAAAGCAGGCGCCAGCCATGGTGGTTGGCGGCAGGGTGATCCTCAAGCCCCAGGTGGAGTGGTCAGGTGAGGGGTGGTAGCAATTGCACTGAGGCCTCACCACTGGAGAGGGTGGGGCCTGCCTTGGTGGCCACAGTCTGGGGCTGGTGGGTGGGGAATACATGTCTCTGTCATGCCCCAGTCCTAGCAGCAGTAGCTCATGCCTAGTTGGTGCCCCAGCCCGGGCTGTAGGAGCCCCAGCCCAGCTCATGACCAAGTTCCAGTGGCAACTCTCCCCCCACTCATGTCCTAGTCTCAGTCTGGCAGCACTTGATTCCCAGCACTGGCAGCTGCAGCCCACACCTCACTCACTTCTCAGCTCCAGCTGCAGGAGCACTCCCAGTTCGTGTCCCAGTCCCAGCGGTAATAGACCAAGCTTCCCTAATGCCTCAGTCCTGGCACTGCTGGGCCCCAGGACAGTGTGTCATCTGCCAAAGACTAGGTTTGAAAATGGCACCTTGCTGCAGCCACTTAGGTCTCAGAAAAAGCGTGGGACCCAGCACAAACTCCCTCTCTGAAGCAGTTCAGTGCCACAGTCTCCCAGCAGCTCCCTATGTCAGTTGCAGGGCTTGGGCAGGTCGAGGGGCTCCCTATGGCCAGGATCGCATGATTCCACAGTGGGCATGTGGGCTGCTGGTGGTCTTTCATACACTTTTTCCTTGGCTGCCTTCTTGATAGGTGGTTTTGTTTGCTTAAGTGGGAGATATTAAAGCATGATTCTTGTGCTATGGAATTGATCCTATATAAAGGGCCTGCACAGTGTTCAAAAGGGACAGGGGACAGTTGCTCGAGGAATGTCCTTGAGTAGTCACGAGGGGATGAGACCCAAGCTGGGAGTGGAAGGATGAGCTTAGAAAGGAGCACAGGGGATTTTGCTGTTGATAACTGAATTCCAGAAAAATGTCTGGGTTCAGGCAGGGGGAGATTGGGTCCTGAATAGATGTCCACCAATGGAGTGGTGGGAGAACCACGAGAAGCTTCAACTTCTGGGCGGTGAGAGAATTAGACGGGCATGGAAAGAGTGAGGGGCTAGTCCCCATGGCCTTTTCGGGGAAGGTGGGCTACCACTTCTCACTATAGCCCCCTTGGGGATTGGTTTTGGCTTACAGTGGTGGGGCAGATTGTGTTGGGATAGGGGAAGAAAAATCAATAGTTTTCTTTGTGGCCCTCGTTTACTTCTAAAGGAGGAGGAGGTCCTGAACTCATAATGAATTCTTAGATATGGAATCATGGAATTAAGGGTATGTACATTTAAAATCTTGATGGATGCTGCCGAATAATTAATGCAAATTTAAATTCCTATCCATATGTATGGTAGTTTTCCCTCACTCCCTTACCCATACTGTGTCACAGTACACATAATCTTTGTCAAATCTAGTAGGTGAAAAATAGCTCATTATTTTATCAATTATTATTGTAAACATCTTTTCATATATTTATTTTCCTTGTGTTTCTTCTTTATGAAATGCTGTTCATGACCTTCACCTGTTCTTCTCTCTGGTTGCTTGTCTATTTCTTGTTGATTTGAAGAGCTCTTTGCATATTAGAGAAACAAGCCATTTGCCAGTCATATTAATTGAAAATATAGGGGGGCATTTAATCATATGGGTCTGGGTTTCATTGTCATTCTTTAAAATAAGTTATCATGTCCAATTTTTAACAATATACATCTGTTTTAACAATTTTAGAGTATTTTGTTGGGTGAGGTAGGAATGCAGCTTTACTTCTGTTTTTTTCTTGCAACTTGCTTCCCAATTGCTGTTTCTGGAATAATCTGCTTTCCCCTAACATACTTGAAATGCTAACTTTATCCTCCCTAGTTTAAAAAGTACTTACAATTCAACTCAAGAAGAGGGCTCATCTGGATCCTGCCACACTCCATCAATCTGAGGACTTTTCCTTTTTCCTTCTCAGCACATCAAATACTTCACACTCACACCACAGTTCTGAACTCTGGGTGTGGGGTTACATTAATGGGAGTATCTTAGTGTGTTTCTGTGTCTTTAATACATTAAGGTTCTACTTGTGCTATTGATTGGAAATAGGCAAGTGATCAGCAAATAACTAATTAGGGTCCCCATCCTTCCTCTGTCATAAAAATAGAAATTTATTACCTTCCGTAGACTTTGGAGCTCTCTGCAAGTGGTTGATCTTTCAAAACACTGACCGGTGTTATACTCTCCCTTGAAGTGCTCACACATTCTCTCAACCTCTCACGCCTTTTCTTTCTCTGCGCATGTATTTATTCTATTCAAGTATAATCTCCTTTAGTTATATGACTAAAACTTCTGGTAAACTGTCCATCAATAAGAATCCTATCAAAATCATTAAAGTAAAGTATATGCTTCAAGTATTTGTCTTCTGGAATGTTCTTATGAATGGGATTCTCAACTGCTCAGAGTGCTGGACAGATGGGCCGTGCTGTAGTTATGAGTTTATGTGTTCTCTCCATGACCTTGTATGACTGCACTTCCTTTTTCCACAATGAGAAAGAACACTCCACTCCCATGGTCACAATAATGACAGTACCCCCTCCACACCCACCACTCTGAGTACTCCGCTCTCACCGCTACATCTGCTGTTACCCCCATCTTATCCTCATAGCTCATCCTTCTACCTACTTTGACACCAACAATTTTTTAACCACAGAGGACTGAGCCCTCCATTCACTGATCCACTTTCCAGGGCCCATCACCCCCCTCACCTGTGAAGCCAAGAGTCCCTGGTCTTCCTGACTATGACTCTCTTAAACATTCCTTTGACTCCCTAGACCCGATCTCCCCTGTCAAAGGTGCTTAGTGCAACCCCAATTAAATCTCTGCCTAGACAATAGCAGCAGCCAGGTAGCCGAATCTGCCTGGAGAAAACCCCTATATCCCCCAGGAACCAAAACATCCTCACTGTTTGGGTCCCGACAGAGCTGGGAAGAGTGGCATAAAGTGACATTGAGACCTGTGATTCTTTTTTCCTCTGTGTAGACCAGGTCTCGGTGAGTAGACAGGCTGAGGAAGGCAAGGGGACAAGATAAGAATAGCAGCGACAGTTTGGCAAAGTCTACTTATATGCCAGGAACTTTGACAAACATTAGCTTCAATCCTTGGAACTTGAATAAGTAAGTGAATATTATTACCCCCATCTTAAAGAAGAGGAAACAAGTGCAAGAAGGCAAATAATTTACCCAAATATATGCAACTAATAGGTGGTAGAACTAGGCTCTGTTGACAGTATTCTGACTCCCAACCTCACACTTCCTCCAAAATGTGAAACTGCCTCTTATGGGTAGGTTAGGGCTCGTGTGTAAGGTGATCAGTGCCCAGAGCTGAGCAGTGAGCAGTAGTGTCTGGACAAGCATCAGACACTGAGGAGGTAGAGGCAAAAGTGTATTTGTTACAAAGGTAAGGGCTTGGGAAACATAAGGACCAGTATTTGGGACATGCTGGGGGAGGCCGAACTGGGCATGGGAGGAACACAATCACCAATGGCTTTGCCTTGCCTTTGTTTAAGTGGTAGCAGAATGTCCAAGGGTAGACAGTGAAAAATAATTTTCAGCTGGAAGCCTGCCATGACTGGCTTGGCTTTGCCAATGGGATCTGATTAGTATTCTTCAGCTTTCATTAGCATTTGAAGGAAATACCCAAATGACATGAAGCCCATCCTAGCAGCTGAGATTTAACATTTTAACCTAATTTCTCTAATGTGGTTAACCTGTGATAAAATGCTAGTTAAGAGCCTCCTTTTCATAAACTATTTGGGGCCTCAACAAGCAAACCATTTATACAAGGACCTTCACATTCACCTCTGTCAAGCCAGGCCACTGGACGTGCCTCCTTGCAAAATTGGATTTATCATTTGCTGCTGGGGTAGAAAGCCGGGAGTATTTTTCCCAGCCTTGGCTGGACGAGAGCCAAGGTTCTAAGTGCAAATCCCTTAACATGATCTCCCTGTAACTGCCCCTGTGCTGACACAAGCCCGCCCCTGGGAGCAGCATTTTATTGCATCCTTTGTTGCAGGTTTTCCATTTTAGGGAGAATTGACAGTGATACTAAGTATAAACACATTCTCTGCCAGTCAAATTCTGTGGCTAGGTTTTTTAAAAGGAGCTGGGAAGTCTTGTGGCCAGTAATAATATTTATATTGAAACTCATAGCTTGCTTCACAGGGTGAGGGCAGTGGCGGTCAAGAAAGGAATTCCCTTCCCCGTGTACAATTATTCTCACATGACACTCACAAGAAAGCCAGGGAGTACTATTTTGAGCTCAGAGTAAATCCTGCAGCAGTTTCTCAGTTGCATAAGATTAGGATTAAGAACCCTTTAAAAAGTTCCTTTATGCCAAGACAATATGTTCATATTCAAATTTTTCCAAACACTATTTTCTGCTTCTAAAGAAAAAAATAGTTTAATTGACATCTCAGCTCTCTTCCCTTCCCTTAACTCTATCAAAGATTTAGGGGCATTTCTGTCCAGCTCCTGACTTTCTAACCCTATAAAACAGCAGAACTTCCTATTGCACTGGGAAAAAAAAAAAAAAGAAAGAAAGAAAAAGTCTAGAATGTCTCCTTTAGTGAGATATGTAAAATCATTATTTTACCAGTTAAATGTCACAAAAGGGTAGTTCAATTACAGTTCTCCATTAAGAGGTAAAAATGCATTGGCTTTCTGATTACAGTAAATAAAATCTAAAAAATTAAAGAAACAAGTAATTACCCCCAGGGATGTGAATCCTGTAGGTTTTTCAACTGTTAGTTAATGTTCTATAAACAATAGATTCAGGGGTATTAGAATACCAAAACGTGAAAGAACCAAAGCAGGAGGAAAAGAAATCAGTAAGTTTATTCTTGTTTTTGTGAGCCTACCCTAATACAGGGTATTTTGTTTCTGTGAGCCTTCCCATGGCTATGGGAAAGATTTTCGACTTTTCAATAGTTTCTCATTCAAAATTGAGTCCTACTTCAGGTCTGTGGGGAAAATAATCTGCAAGGTGCTTGCAATGTTGAGATCTGTTATTGGGGAGTTAAAAATGGCATGGAGTCCACTTGACTGTTGTTTTGAAGGACACAAGGAAATAGCCTGAGACAGGCTGAGATGAGGAAGAATTCAGTGTTTTATACGATATGCCACCCCCAACACCCTCACATAGCCTTAAGACTACTTGGGGAAGAAATAAGCAGAAAAGGAAAATCTGTTTGCAAAGATGTCTTGGGATACATGGTTTAGCAGACACTTTTCAGAACAAGTTGATCTGTGCATTTTACAAGTCTATTTCCTTGAAGTCTCTCCCAGCGGCACTTAAGCCCTTCCATTTTATAATCTGACTTCTAGAAACCTTTGCTTTGAGGAAAAATGAAAAAAATATTTTTACTAGACTCTGATAAGTAAAATTCAGCAGCATACAAGATATTATGTTAGTATGTGCATGCGTGTGTATCTGTTTTTTGTTGTTTTCAGAAAGAATATTATTCTGGGATGTAAAAAATCCATGAAAAATACAAAGATAAGAGATTTCTCTGCCTTACATAGGAGTGTCATGTTACCATGGTGATGAAACCAGCTCTTGAGACCTGGTTACTCAAGGTGATCCATTGGCTTCCTGCTTCCTCATTCCATGTAACAGGGAGATGCATGGAAGGAAAGGAGAAAGCCAGAGGGCGTGCCTGATGGGTGGGCCAGAAAAACGCCAAGAGGCTCAGGTTCTGGTCTCGAGATTTTATTATGTCAATGCCATTCAGAGAAATGAGAGATTTTTTCCAATGTTCATTATTTTGCAAAAGTGGCACTCTGTTTTTAATAATACCTTTAGAGTAATCTTATAAAATATGAAAGATTTAATAAAATTTCAAAAGCACCTCCCTTCATGCAGTTTCCACTGCCACCTAGATAAACTAGTGTGAGTGAAACCCCACCTCACTTTCCTGGTTGTCCCTGTCCTTAGGTATGCCCACTCATGACTTGCTGGGTCCGCTCCCACCTTTGAGTTTCCCCATGACTGTGCTACCTATTTATCTTTCTAACTTACCAGAGCAGTTTCTGGAACCCACCTCAGCAAAACCTTTCCTAATGGATCAGTGTGGGCATCCTCGCCTGGCTAGACTCGGGAGGGCTGCTCCTCTTGCTTTACCTCTTGATGTCAGCCCTTGACAGTGTGATTGGTATGCTGGCAATTAACAGGGGCTCCCAGATCTAGCTGCACATCAGAATCATCCCATGCAGAGTACTGGGCCCATTCTAGAACTATGGAATGGAGATCTCTGGGAGAAAACCCTGAAATGTATGGTTTTAAAAAGCCTACAAGTGCTTCTGATGCACTGCCAGGTTTGGAAATCAATGATATGTGGTTTTAGTTTGTATCTGTCCTGCCCCCATGGGTATCTGCATCCATTTTGGGGTTTTTTGGGGTTTTTTTGAGACAGTCTTGCTCTGTGGCCTGGGCTTGAGTGCAGTGGTGTCATCATAGCTCACTGCAACCTCCAACTCCTGGGCTCAAGTGATTCTCCTGCCTCAGCCTCCCGAGTAGCTGGGACTACAGGTGTGCAACACCACACCCAGCTAATTTTTTCTATTTTTAGTAGATAGGGTCTTGCTCCTGCTCAGGCTGGTCTCGAATTCCTGAGCTCAAGTCATCCTCCCACCCCAGAGTGCTAGGATTATAGTCATGAGTCACCGTGCCTGGCCTCTGCATCCATTTTTAAGAGGGATAATCAGATACCAGCAGACATACCTGGCAGTGTTTGTTAAAATGTAGATTCCCAGGTACCAGCGAGCCAGGCCTACCAGATCTACCCCTACAGGGCATGGCCTGGGAATCTGCATTTTAACACCACCACCACCACCACCACCAATCTTGAAGTGATTTCCTAGTATAGGAGAAACAATATCCCTTTAGGAGTCAAACTGGAATACCTACAGGGACCAGGGAGTAACTCCAGTGAATGAGGCACTCTGGGTGGGGAGAGTGAACAAAGGGAAGCTGATGCCCCACATGAAGGAGGAGGCACTCCTTAGCCCGAGACTTGGTTGCCATTTTGCCATACTGGAAACAGATCCAGCATTGCCTATGTTTTGAACTTTTCAGAAGCTAGACATTCAAGAGAAGTTTAATTTCTCATAATTCAAAAACAACCAGTGAACAAACAGTTGCCCCGGCAACTTGTACCCTCTGCCTTTGAGGGTTTTACCCATGTATCTTGAATCTCTGGTAGCATGCGATGCCATGTGTCATCAGGAGGCTGGCCAAGGGACCTATGATGAATTATATAGGATGACAGAACTGCAGGCTCACAAGATCCTACTGGGTCACCTGGGCCACTCACACTACAATGTTGGAATCCCCCTTCAGCATTCCCCCCCCAGTGCTGACGATGCCCCAAATCATACCCTTCTCATCAATATCTCCTGCCTGTGCTGCAATATCTGAATGTATTTTGGCTACTTCCCCTAAGATATGCTACACATACCTCAAATGCAACATGTCCCCAAATAAAGCTATCATGTTCTAGTGCCATCACTCCATGTGACCCTTTTTTTTTTATTCTCTCAGTGAACATCGATACTGTCCACCCAGCTGCCAAAGCCAGAAACCTCGGTGTCATTCTTAATTCTTTGCCCTTCCTCACAACCCCTATATCGGATCATCTACCATGTCTTGCTAATTCTACTACTGCCTGTGTGAAACCTACAAGCCGTCATCTTTCCTGGACAAGCTCCTTGCACCTTTTCCACTGTGAACATAACACTGCAACTGTGTCGGGACCAGCCAACTTAATTTTACAAAGAAAATCCTGCTCTTTTTCTACAAGCCGAAGCCCAACTCACCTTTCTTCCTTGGCTGAGAGTTGAGCTTACTTGGAAGAGGTTAATTTATTAGAAACGAAATTCTCATATTTAGAAACAAATTTGGCAACTTGCATGAAATTCAGGATCATGGGAACTGGCCTTGAAAAAAATAGAACTTTAACAGTGCATCTGGCAGCCTCCTCTTTATGTTGAAAAGAAGAGAGGACAGAGAGAGCAGCAAGTACAGAGATGGTTCTAGGGTCCTCTGCTGGAGAATGCCCAGCCCCAGGCTTCTCTCACAGTCCACGTGTGGATACGGGGAAACTCTGATACCAGCAAGAGCCCCAGCAACAATTAAGACGAGCTGGGAACACAGGCAGAGGTCTCAGTGCCCAAAATACCTCAACAGGTTCTCTTCCGATGCCAAAGCGATTACTCTCTCCTAAAGGCAAGAGAATGAAGAACCAAGCACCTGCTTGTAATAATAAGCAGAGAACCTCTAGTTTCTAGTATAAAGAAACTAGAAGTATTCTAGTTTCTTTATAAAGTATGTCAAACATCCACAGATTCCATCATTTTGGCATCCTCAAAGAAAAGTTATACAATTTGACATGAAAATTAGGCTATGCCTATGGTAATTTTTAAGCTTCTCAAATAAAACTCTAGGAAATTAAATTCCCTACATAGTACTACTAAAAGTGGGAACACATATTTATTAAACAAAACAAAAATGGATTACCACTTTCAGGGTCAAAACTGAACATTTTCTTTAATAATAAAATGTATACATAAGAACATTTCAGTGAAATATAAAACAAACATTTTTCTCCCCTTATTTTCAATAGTCTTTCTAACACCCACAGGGAGGAAGAGATGAAAAACAAAGAAAGCGAAGACCTGCTAGTCTGCAACTAAAGATCCAGAAAGAAAAATTTACCTATTTGCTATCATTTCACTCAAGGGATTGTGAAATGCAAAAACACATCAATTTATTCATTAGTAGTCAAGTGAGGAGGTAAACACCTCTTTTAGAATCTCTCTAGATAGTCTGGATGGTGAATAAAGAAGGAAACTCTCTAAAACGTCAAATCTGGAAAAGATACCACCTAGAAATAAGTGACAGTAATTCACAGGGATACTAAAAATAAGAATCAAGTTGCAATATTTGTACTCAGTGACACAAGGTATCAGTGCACCTTCCCAATCTTACCACTTTATCGAGTCTGCATGGAGCTTCTTTATAGCATATATTTTTTCATAAATTGTGGAATATTTTTTGAGAAGCAAGAGTGTAGGTCATGGAGGCCATTTGTTCTTATAGCTCTCTGGCTGGGGGAGATCCAAGTGCGTATGAAGATAAGGGAGAGCGTGCGGCTGGCCCTTTTGCTGCTGGTCTTTCCATCTGCAGAAGCTTTGAGCACATTTATCAGAAGTCAGACGATGCCAACTCTTTTGATATTAGGTCTCTGGGTGGAGCTTTCAAAATCATTCTTTGTTCCACTTTTCCTGTATTGTCAAACTGTGCCCAGTAGGTGGTCTAGAGTGTGAATTTCAAACATGTGCTATTAATATGCCCAAAACTGTTGCTGAAAAAAAGAAAAAAAAAATGCATTAATTGAATCCTGGTCTGTTCTTACTCATAATCTCACAAGTGTATCTTCTATGTCCTAAAATAATAAGAAATGATTTATATAACCGTGTGAAATCTTCAGGTGAATAAACCTACAGGTTTTAAAATATGTATTATTTATTGTTATTAAAAGTAATTACTTTATTACAACAATTCTCCAACAAAAACCACACAGAGTAAGTACAGGTAAACAATAAAAAAAGAATAATTTTGTAATCCTTTCTTTCATTTACCCTGGTCTTCCTATTGGAATATGGATGACCATTAGCAACATTACTACATCTGTCTACACTTCGTATTTTAAGATTTCTTTGTGAATGTTTCTCTTTAGAGTATTTTTCTCACAAATGTTTTTTGGGAAGGTCACAATTATTCCCATTTAATAGATGTCATATGGCGATAATAACAATATCTACCCTCAAAGGATTGCTTCAGGGATTCATGAGATCATCCACATTAAGTGCACAGAGTATTTGGCACATTACTTATTGTGTACTCAA
The DNA here is from genome assembly GCA_023783475.1 of Daubentonia madagascariensis. Taxonomy (NCBI): domain Eukaryota; kingdom Metazoa; phylum Chordata; class Mammalia; order Primates; family Daubentoniidae; genus Daubentonia; species Daubentonia madagascariensis. The sequence continues at coordinate 8,781,003 of JAKFHU010002220.1, forward strand.
AACATGTTAGCTATTAATCATATGCAAAAGTATTAGCAACTGTACCAAAGTTATCAGAAGTCCATTTTGAGCAGGCCAGTCTGGTTTGGGTCTTCCTCTGGAACTGGACGCTTCTTCCAAAACATGCAGACACCACTGTTTCCATCTGCCGGGAGTGTTCTGCCTTCCTCACCCCTGACTCCTAACCCCACTCCCTGGCTGGTTCTTAGTCTTTAGATCTTGGCACAGTTTTCCTCCAGGATACAAGCAGTCCCTGACCTCTCCCAAGTCTAGATTATATCATACGTAGTGGGGTGCTGCTCCTACCTGCTCCCATCCATATCACACTGACCTGCTTCTCTGTCTGCATCCCCATGACACTAAAGCTTCGTGAGGGCAGAGATCATGTCTATCTTTACATACTACATTATTAGCACAAGGCCAGAATATCATGGGTGCTCAGTACATATGTGTTGGAGGAGGACATCTGGTATCTGAAATCAGCCTGGTTGGTGACAGGGAGAACAGGTTCTGAGATAGTATGAGAGATGCTGCCGGCCTGAGATAAGCAGCAGACAGTTATGGAACCAGTCGAGGATGAGGATGGTGAAATGGGAGGTCGCATTATAGAAGCTCTGAGTAGAAGCAGGGGGCGAAGGGGAGGGGCAATCAGCTCCAGAGGAAATCAGGTTCTATCTGGTCACTTAAGGTCAAAATAGCAGAGCTGCATCCAGACTCACTGATTCTGGACGTCCAGGTACCAGCTCTGCAGCATGGAGAACGAGAGCCTGGGTGAACTGCACCTCCTTTTCACTCATCAGGGTACAGTAACTCAGAAACCAGCACAGCTCTTAGGTCCTAGCCTTCCGACCACAATATTAACAACAAAACGCAAGTCCGGGGCCCCTGCCGGCTGGAACAAAAGAGCCCAATCTGACCCACGGAGCCCTGAACACTTACCAGACAGTTGGGGTGTGTTGTGCATGTCTGGCCCAACACAGAATTGCAGTGCTGAGGAAGAAACTTTGAGACTTTGGGCACAGCTGAAGGTAAATGAATTGAAATGTTCTGATTTGTTACGGCAGCTGCATCATAGGAAGGGATGACTTTAGAATAATATCTGACAGCATGGAAGGAATTCAGAGAGAGAGCTGCACTAGGAATTCGAGTTTTATACAGATCACCAACAGCATTCTCTGAAGTGGAGGCTGACTGACCTTTAATAAGAAAGAAAAATATCTGTCAGTATACACAATTCCAAACTACCATATTTGGAATAGATTGTCCTCTCTCTCATTTCTTCACATTACAAATTTGTACTACTGCTATACTCAAATGCTGATGGAAAAACAAAGTGAACTTTTTAATAGTGACATTTGGTGCAATACACACACTATAAATTAGTGTGTGTCATTAAAAGATTTTAGAGAAGCAGCAGGTCCCTGTGCCTTTTGATGTGTATATTTGGCTTTTATCATAAACAAAACCGACCATTCCTATGAAGCAAGGAAGAGTGTCGAAAGGAACAATTCCATTCAGCCACGAATAAAGTGTGGTTGATTTTCTATCACTGAAGTAGGTTATATCATTATATGTATCTATATTCTGCACAGTAACTGGAAGAAAAAATTTTGAAATACACAATGTTAACAATGTCATCTCAAATAATATTATAAATATTTATTTCCTTCTGGACATTCACAATGAAAGTTAAATGATATAATTTTATGTCCACTTTAAATACAAATATATCTGAAATGTTTGTGAAAAATAATTTAAGCAAATGTGCACAGAGATTTATGAAAAAGAACACAAAAGGCAAGCTGATGAAGTCTAAACACACCTGTGTTACAGGTCAGGCTTAGCACAGAAATCTCGACCTTGAGTGGTTATTCAACTTCTCTTGCCTTCAATTTTCTGGGGTGGGTGGTAAAAGTGAAATATGCAGGACTAACCTCATTACCACTCTTCCAATCCTCTTTCAAAAACAATCTGGCAACAGGCATTAAGAGCTATACATACGCTCATGTTCTCTGTTCTCTAACTTATTCATCACACACTTGCAGGAATCCAGCCCAAGGAAAAGTCTAAAATCCTATATATGGGAAAGTATTTCCTATCACATGATGTATAAAATCACTCTTGCCCCAAACTGGAAATGCTAAATGTAGCAATTTGGAAGATGGCTAAGAAAATCACTCTATAAATCATTTGAAAAACTATTAAAACCGTTAAAATGGTGATGAGGACTGCATAACAACAAATAAAATATTTAAGACCCCAAATCAGAAGACAAAATGGGACGTCCAGTATGATTTCTGCTACAGAAAAATGTACCTGGAAAAAGACTTGAAGGAAATGCATAAACAATGAACACAGTGATTATCTTAGCCCAGTTAGTAAAGGATCTGTATTGCTCTTCAAATGCAAAAATGTATTTAAATACAATTAAAATGGGGATTTTTGACTCATTGACCTTTGTGTCTTCCCAAGAGCAGTCTCTTGAGGTGGCGCAATGCCATAGGTGCTGGGGCACAGAAAGGCCTGAACTCACTACGCTGCCATGAAAAGAGTGTTTCAGAGTTTCTGCGGGATATAAATAGTATTGTATGTACAAGAAATAACATTGACAGGCATATGCCTCTGGCCTGACCTCTATCTGACTTAATCTGGGCTGATTTAATCATTCCATGTCACATTCAGCCACAGCTATTTTAAGTAGATTAACCATGGCTCATGGCGACTTTTTTTTTCTATTCTCCTCTCCTTTCCCCTAAGTCAGGAGAAAAATCTAAACCGACTAACAAAACTCGCTGAGGCTTATTTGATGATATGAACAAGGAGGGCTGGGTTCTGTTTTGGGTCCCTTTCTCTTTTGACTTTAGACATCATCCCGAGTAACCACATTTGTTCCCATGGCTTCCACTACATCCCCATATACGCACGGTACCTCCACTACAGAACTTAAAATACCATGTGAACTGTATTTTGCTCTTATGACCCTCTCTGACACTAATTTGCAAGCTCCGTAAGAACAAGAACTGCATACTGTTCATCCTTGTGTCCCCATGCTTGAGGCAGCGACATTTAAGCTGAGAACTTGGCGACAGACTTGGAGCTAACCAGGGAGTGACGCGGAAGGACGTTCCGGCACAGGGGAGTGTGGAGTGAGAGCAGAACCCCTCAGGGGGCGGTCAGCAGAAGGGTCACCTGAGACCCTGTCCTCTCGCATCTACCTTTCAGGCTAGGAGGTCCATACCTTCCTGGTTTCTCCACGGAGAGGAGCCTTCAGGAATACTAAAAGTCACAAACTGGTAGCTTTGTTCTTTTCTCTGGCTCTATTTTTTTCCATCTTCTTATTTCTACAAGTACATGGGCATGTCTAAGCTTCTATGACACATATAACAAAAATGCCTGCCAATGGGTAAACATTTGTTTTGTGATGAATGTTCTTATGATGAGATTTCTCAAGCCCCTACTGTGTGTTGGTCATTGTTCTAGGTACTAGAAATACAGCAATGAATAAAACAGGCAAAAAAAAAAAAAATCCCGGCTTTCATGGAGTTGACATTCTAATGGGAGCAGACAGGCAATAAACAAACAGAACATCCAAGTAAAGAATATTAGAAAGTAGTATGAGCTATGAAGACAAATCCAGCAGAGCCCCCTGCATTATGTTTACGGGGGGAGGTTATGGCCCCTTGCAGGAATGCACAGCAGCCCAGGGATGCATGGGGTAGCCACACAGGCCCAACCATACTTTAAGTGGCACAGGTGTTAGGCAAAACTCACCTCTCACAGCTTCATCCAGGGAGCCCCCTGTGGCAGGAACAGAATACACATTCAAGCACTTGTTAGCCAGGAATTGGATTTCTCTCACAGGTGAGTAAGTGCTTGTCAACACACTGTTTTCCCTTGAAAGGACAGAAAAGAAAAAATACTTTGCATATTTTTCCAGGAAGACAGTATGAACATTGCTGAGTTCAACTGCTCTTCTATCACTGGACTGCTAAAAAACACTGACAGAGCCTCAACTATGGATTATGTATGAACAAAGACTTGAACATGACCCAGGATGTGCAGGAATGAATGATGTGCTTTTCCTCTATAGTTTTTCTTTGTTTATGGATTCTAATCAATCTACATAAGGAAGCAATCATTTGGAATGTCACGTTTCGCACTAGTGAGACGCTTTAAGGATTACTAATTGAAATGGGGCTGGACTGTTCCAGGGCTGGTGACCTCCTGGGCAGAGGAATACCGGAATCCCTCGAGCCCCTGCTGGATTGCCACGGTCACTACAGTCACAAGCAGCAAAGCCCCATTTTAAGATCCTCAGAAATAACAAAAGAAGTAAAGGTGAGTCAAATGATGGAATATTATATGTGTTTATCGCTGTAATGAAGTGATACACATTGGCCATGAGAAAAGTTCACTGATCTTTAATAAATCCCTTAGCTTTCACTGAGGATGGGTTCAGTTTCTGTCTACACATCTAGCCTCAGCATTGGAGGAAAATAACAAGCAGACTCTGGATTCACGAGAGGCCTTATCATACCTTTGTGCCACAACAGTGCCTGGGAGAGACAACTGGATGGGCATTTGCTGTTTCTTAGAAAACCTCCTATTGCTCTGAAGTGCTTCTGTAATCTAAAAATATAGAGATAGAAATATATTTAGATAGATATAGATATTTTTACAGCTACACAAAGACACATACATTTCTAATTACAGAAAAATAAAAAGAAATAAATTGTAGCATTAAAGCATTGTCTATAAGGATAAAATTCAAGGTTTTCAGAGTCAAATACCTGGTCCATAACGGCTGGAGGAATTTTCTCCCGGATATATTTCACATAGTCAACTGTTGCCTCAAGAACTGAAGCCGCATCATTCTTTCTCCCCTTTATATATGGCAAGAGAGTGCGCAGCTGCTCACAGCAATACTTGATTCTTTCCCTGGACAGAGAATTGTAACAAATAAGGAATAATTAGTCTCATTTTCTTCCTTGTATCCAAGGACAAACAACCCTTCGTCCTGGGTATGTTCGTAAAGGACCTCCCCCTCCCCATTTAGTCTCTGTTTCAGAGAAAGGATGAGTCCCCGCAAGCCAGTAGCCCTCACAGCCCCAGGAATCACAACTTCCTGGGGCACCGACTCATACTGCTGCACCAGGAGCTGCTGCTGAGGTACACTGTGTGTGCAAGGATGCCGAGACACTGGAGGAAAACACACCTCCCTCTGCACAGTGCTGCCTATAGAAACCTACAGACCACTCTGCCCGTTGGTGAGAGAATTGCATGCTATATATCAATCCTTTTGTGATTCACACTAGAAACCTAGATGGCAAAGAGCAGTCAGGAACTTCAAGTCACTAGGAACTGGACCACATTTCCAACAATAGATCTATTAGCATCTTGTAACTTACTGGCTTTACATGTAACTCTGTGGCCAGAGCCAAGGGGAAATGAGAAGGCTGCTTCCTTTACAGGAGGTAGGTATAGACGGAACAAATAAACCAGTATGCAAATGAGAATAATATCCAGGCTAGTATAAGAAACTAATCTAAGTCTTTTATTGCTCTAAAGGGAAAGAGATAGGAAATGTCGATGTAATTGATTTAAGCCCTTAGTGCCTTCATTCATTCATGTGCTAATTTAATAAACATTAGTAAGCACCTGTTTTGTGCTGGATACTGCCTTAACATATGTAGGGTGGAATAGTGGCTCTGCTAGCTACTAGCTGGGACTTTAGGCAAATTACTAAACCTCTCTAAACCTCAGAATGGCAGAAAAATTAAACAAAAAATCTAGTTTGACATATAGCCAGTGAATAACTCAAATATTCTACATCAGTGGTTTTCTCATTGAGCTTTGAGGAGCTCTGCGGGTTCTGTGGAAGTGTCCCAGGAACTATTCTGGAAAGAAAAGGACAGAAGAGTCAACAATTTGGCAATGTGTATGAAGGGCTTTGGAACTTTTCACACCCTTTGGAATAGTACTTCCACATACAAGGATCTATCCTAAGGAGACAATCTAAAACAAAGAGCAAACTTTTTGTACACACTCATTATGGCAGTACATTAGTATAATATGGAAAACAACCCAAACACACAATGTAGGGGTTTAGTAGAATATCATTTGGCAGTGGAAGTGGTATGTTATAAAGCTTATTGGAGAAAAATGGGATACAAAACAGTGTATAAAGTATAATTGTAGCCATTAAACAAAACAAAAATAAAGCACAGAAAGAAGACTGAAGGCAAAAACATCAAGTAATAGTTATTTCTCATTGTTTGGACTATGAATAATTTTTATTGCTTTCATTTTCTATATTTTCCAAATGTTTTTGCTAGGCATATTTCACTTTCATAATGGAAAATCCTATTGAACATTTTTTTCAACATTATGAAAATGTTCAAACATACAGAAAAGTTGAAAGAATTACACAGTGAACACCCACCACTTAAAGTCTATGATTAACATTTATTGCACAGGTTGAGTATCCCTTGTCCAAAATGCCTGGGACCAGAAGTGTTTCAGATTTCAGATGTTTTTGGATTTGGGGATATTTGCACATACATAATGAGATATCTTGGGGATAGGACTCAAGACTTAACACAAAATTCATTTATGCTTCGTATATACCTTATATATACGCAGCCTGAAGGTAATTTTATACAATATTTTTAGTAATTTTGTGCATGAAACAGTGTGCATACATTGAATCATCAGTAAGAAAAGGTGTCACTATCTCATGTTGGTGCTCAAAAAGTTTCAGATTTTGGATTTTTAGATTAGGGATGCTCAATCTGTATTTGCTTTACTGTATATGTATCCTCCCACTGTTCATACATCAACCCATTTGAGTACCTTAAAGTATTTCAAAGTAAGTTGTAGACTTCAGTACATGAAACCCCTAAACACATCATTAGCTAGAGTTCAAATTATTTTACTTTCAGGTAGAAGATACATAAAATAAAATGTACACATCTTATGGGTCCCGTTCTGTGAGTCTGGACAAATAAAACTGTGTAACGTAAACTCTAATCAACATCATCACAACCCCAGAAAGTCCTCTCTGTTCCTTCCCAGTCAATACCATCCCCCATCCCCACAGGGCAACTATATTTCTGATATATTTCCATCCCACATTACTTTTGCCTGTCCTCAAATATAAATATAAATTTGATTTATATTTCTTTGATATAAATCAAATCTTACAGAATATGTTCTTTTGTACGGCTTCTTTCACTCAGAATAATGTTTTGGGCTTTATCCATGTAGCTGACTATATCAGTAGTTTGTTCCTTTTTATTGAGCAATAGTGTTCCATAGTATAAATATGCCATAGCTGATTTTTCCATTCACTTACTGATGAACACTTGGGCTGTTTTCAGGTTTTGGTCATTATAAATAAGGCTGTTAGATCATTCTTGACATCTTTTTGTGAATTCATGTTTTATTTTTCTTGGGTAAATATCCAGGAATAGAAATGATGGGGTTCTGGCAGAACTTTTACCAAAGTAGTAACATTTTACCATCAACGTATGAGACTTCTTGTTGTCAAAATCTTTGACAATATTTAATACCATCAGTTTTAATTGTACCATTTTGGCCTTTCTAGGGTATATGTAGTAGTATCTCATTATGCTTTAATTTGCATATCCCTGACAACTAATTATGTTGAGCGATTTTTCCTGTGCTTATCGGGCACTTGTATAGCTTCCTTTGTGAAGTATCTGTTCAAATATTTTACCTACATTTTAATTTGAATGCAGGTATTTTTAATTATTGAGCTTGAGGAGTTCGTTACATATCCTGGATACTAGTATTTGTTAGATATCTGTTTGCCAAATATTTTCCCCCAGTCTCTGGCATGTCTATTTATTTTCTTGAAGGTGTCCTTTGATAGCAAAAGTTTTAAATTTTGATAAGTGTAATTTATCTACTCTCTTTTATGGTTATTGCTTTCCTGTCTACAGAACATCTGCCTACCTTTACCTCATGAAGACATCCTCCAGTTTTCTTGTAGAACTGTACTGTCCAATACAGTAGCCATTAACCGCCTGAGTCTATTTAAATATAAATTTAAAATAAATATAATTTAAAATTCATTTCTTAAGTTGCAATAGCCACATCTCAAACACTCAATAACTACCTGTTGCTAGTGGCTACTGTATTGGATGATGCAGATATAAGCAATTTCTAACACTGCAGAAAATTTGACTGAACAGTGCCATCCTAGAAGCTTCATAATTTTAGCTTTATAGTATAGCTCTGACTATGCTCCATCTTGAATTAATTTTTTATATGGTGTGAGGTAAGGGGTCAGGGTTAATTAATTTTCTGTATGGATATCTAGTTGTTCCAGCACCATTTATTAAAAAAGCTTTTTTCTCCCAAATATTTGCTTTGGTGCTTTTGTTGAAAATCAAATGACCATAAATGTGTAGATCCAGTACTGGGCTATTGTGTTCTATTGGTCTATTTGTCAACCTTAATGCCGTTACATAATGACAATTGTAGCTTTATAGTAAGTCTTTAAGTCAGATGGTTTAAGTCGTTGTACTTTTGCAAGACTGTTTTGGATATTCTAAGTCCTTTTCACACATTTTAAAATCATCTTGTCAATTTTTTACCAAAAAAAAAAAAACTTTCTGGGATTATGATTTGGATTCAAATACAGTCATCTTTCAATTTGGTGAGAACTGACATCTTAACAATAGTGAATCTTTTAATTCATGACTATGGTACAATGCATGATTTAGTTTTTATTTAATTTCTTACAGCAACATTTTGAATGATTAATATACAGATCTTTTGTGTCTTTTTGCATATTTGTTCCTAAATATTCTAAGGCTATTTTATTCTATTGTAAATGTCATACTTTTTAAATTTTCATTCTACAATTGTTTGTTACAAAATACAATTGCTTTTCACACATTGACCTTATATTCTGCACCCCTGCTATATTCATTTTTTAGTTCGAGCAGTTGTTTCGTAAATGTCTTAGGCCTTCATATACAATCATGCCATCTACAAGTAAGAGGATTTTCCTTCTTCCTTTCTAATCTGTATGTCTATTTATTGTGCCTAACTTCAATGGCAAGATTATTGAGTTGATGATGAATAGAAATGGTAAGATTGGGCACCCTTACTTTGTTTCTGATCTTTTTAAGGAACAGTCAGAATTTCATCATTAAATATAATGTTAGCTAGACGTTTTTCATCCATGCCCTTTAATAGATTGAGAAGGTTCTCTTCTATAGCTATCTCCTGAAAAGGTTTTTAATCATGAAAGGATATTGAATGTTGTCAAATAATTTTTCTGAATCTGTTAATCATATGATTTTTCTCCTTTATTCTCTTGATGTGGTGAATTTCATTGTTTGCTTTTTTATTGTTATACCAGCCTTGCTTTCCTAAGATAAACCTGATATGGTCATGATACATTGTATCTTTATATATTTTTTGATTCAATTTTCTAAAATTATGTTACATACTTTTATCTCTATGTTCACAAGGGATACTGGTCTGTTCTTTTCTTTTTTTATAATGTCTTTGTCAGGTTTAGGACTATGCTGGCCCCATGAAAGGGGTTAGGAAGTGTTCCCTCTTCCATCTATAGATTAGTGGTACTTCTTAATCTGTAATTATGGTAAACCTCTGATTTCTCTTGTCATTTGAAGCAACAATCTTTAAATTAGGGCAGATTTTGCTAGTTCATTGCATTTCGTATCAGTTTTGGCCAATTGTGTCAAGAATTTGTCCATTTCATCTAAACTGTTGGATTTATTGGCCTAAAATTGTTCAAAGTACACACTTTTTATATTTAAATATTTATAGGATCTGTATTAATAACTCCACTTTCATTCATGATATTGATAAATTGTGTTCATCTCTCTCCTAACCTCCTTCCCAACCCCCTACTTACTTTGGGTTTACTTTTTTTACTTTTTCTAGCTTGCTAAGATGGAACCTTATTATCACTGATGTTTAGACCTTTTGCCTTTTCTAATATATGCATTTAAAGCCACAATGTTTTCCCGAAGTTTTGTTTTAGCTGCATCCCACAAATTCTGATATATTCTATTATCATAATCATTCATTTTGAAATACTTTCTAATTTTTCTTGTGATTGTTTCCTTTTACCCATGGATTTATTTAGAAGTGTCTTTTTAAAATTTCTATATATTTGGGGCTTGCCTTTAAATCTTATTTTTACTGATTTCTAATTTAATTTCATTGTGGTCAGGGGACACATTCTATGAATTCAACTATTTTAAATGTATTGAGACTTCTTGTATCTCCCAGTGTACAGTCTATCTAAGTGAATGTACCATATGCCCTTGAAAAGAAGGGGTATTCTGCTGCAGTTGTTGGGTGTAATGTTCTATAAATATCCATTATATCAACGTGGTTAATAATATTTACATCTCCTGATTTTTTTGGTGTCTAGTTGTATAAATTGCTGAGAGAGGGGTGTTAAATCTCCAAAAATCGTTGTAGAAGTATCTATTTGTCCCTTTAATTCTGTAAATTTTTGATCCAAATACTTTGAAGCTGTTATAATCGCATGCTATTTGTGATTTTTATGTCATTGTGATAAGTTGACACTCACTTCTAACATTATGAAATACCTCTCTTTACCTCCATGATACCATTTGTCTTCAAGTCTACTTTATTTGATATTAACATAGCCAATCTGATCTTATTATACTGTTTCCACAGTGGATATTTTTCTATTACTTTATTATGTCTTTAATATTTAAAGCATGTCTCTAACAGACAGTAGATAAACAAAAACCACAACCTGTATATCTATTCTGAAAATCTCTGCCTGTAAGGTGGATATAGTTGGATAAAGGTCTACCATTTTATAATTTTTTTCCCTGTAGTCTCTTTGGCTTTTTTATTCTTCTGTTCTTCCTTTCCTGCCTTCTTTTTGAATGTTTTTTAAAATCCAATTTTAATTTATCACTTGGAGAGATGACCACGATTGTAGCTCTGACACGGGCAGTGCATGGGCAATATATATAGCCAAAGTGTTGTACCCCCATAATATTCTGAAATTTAAAATAAATAAATAATAGGGGAAATTGTGAATGGGGAAGTGGGGGTACGTGAGAACTCTCTGTACTACCTACTCATTTTTCTGTAAATCTAAGACTGCTCTAAAAAATTAAAGTCTATAAAAAAAAATTTATCACTTGGCTTCATAGCTAGGCCTTCTGCATATCTCTTTAGGTTGCTCTAGGGATTAAAAAAAAACTTATATATACATATATGAATTTTTCAAAGACTATAGTTAATATTTTATGACATCACATAAAATGTATAAATGCTACAATCATGTAAGTACATTTAGCCCATACCTTCTTCATGTTATAGTTGTCACATGTACTACATCTGCACATATTACAAATTCCACAATACGATGCTATAATTTTTGCTTATAACACTCTTAACCATTTTAAATAAAAGGAAAAATGTTTGTTTTAAAATATTTATTCACATATTTATCATTTCTGATGCTATTTAGTCCTTGCCAGCAATCCAAGTTTCCATTGGCATTATTTCCCTTCAACCTGAAGAATTTCCCTCAGCTTTCTTACCCTGCAGGTCTGCTGGTGTCAAATCTCTTAAGTTTTCTTTTATATGAAAATGTCTTTATCTCACTATTTGCTGTTGAGAAATAATATATGATGGAAGTATGATCTACACAAAGAAGTGAAGGGGGTAAGACATGATAAGTACGGTGGCATACATAAAAGGCTAGTTTTCCAATTTATTAACATTTTAAAAGCCAAGAGTATGCATATATGTGACAGGCCTGGAACAGTACTGTTTGCTGCTAAGATTTCCACTACCAATGCAAGAAAAAAATGCCCTCGTGCTTTCTGTCTCTCTGTGGCAGCTAAGACCGAGTAAGGGAATACAGGAGCAAAACATGGTAATACAGGGAAATTCATGGAGAGAGAATTTTTGCAACTCACAAATAACCTTGTAAACATTTAAGAAAAAGAATCTAAAATTTGAGTTAAAAAAAAAACAACAGTTATAAATTAAAGTGAGTGAAAATTATTTATCATTTCTCCAATGAAGAGTTTAGGGTCTATTTCCCCTCCCATTGAATCTGCTGGCCTGTGCCTGCTTTAAACAAAAGATATCTGGAGAAGTGATTCTGTGAAAATTCTGGGACTAGCATTTCAGAAGATGGAGCTTCAACACTGGTCTCGCAGAACCCTGAGCTGTCACATGAGAGGTCTGCCTTGCTTGCTGGAGAGACCATGGGGAGAGGTGCTAAGACCACAGGGCACAGAGCAGCCCATTTGAGCACAACCTCCAGCCATCCCCAGCAGAAGACCAGACATGTGGATGAAGCTGTGCTGGACTCTCCAGACAGGCCATTTGTTGAACCCCATGGAGTGACCATAGTTAAGACTGTGTAGAGAAGAATCACTGAGCCCAGCTCTGCCCAAATTGATGACCTGTTAAATTGTGAGATATTATAAATAGGGTGTTGTTTTAAGGCACCAAGTTTTGGGGCAATTTGTTATAAAGTAATAGATAATTGAAGCAATTGGTTACTGTTTAAAGCAAAACTAATAACAATGCAGAATTGGTAACATATGTAAAAGCAAAAATAAAACGTATGACAACCATAACAAAAAATGGAAGAAGGTAAATGAAATATACTGTGGTATTTTAAGGGTATTTATACCCTTAATACCATAATATTCAGGGTAGACTATGATAAGTTAAGGATCCATATTACAATCCCTAAAGCAACCAATAAAACAAATAGTGTTCAGTAAAAAGGCAACAGAAGAGATAAAAAGGAATGCTAAAGCATACTTGATAAGTTCAAAAGAAGACAGGCAAGGAGAAAAAAAGGAAAAAGAAAATAGATTAGACTAGTGAAAACAAACAGAAAAATTGTGGACCTAAAATCAAACTTAATAGTAATTATATGTAGATGGACTAAACACTTCAATTGAGCAACAGAGACTGTCAGAATGGGCAAATAAAAAACAAAAACAAGATTCAACTACATGCTGTTTACAAGAGATGCTCTTTAAATATAATGACATATACAGGTTACAAGAAAACCATGCAAATACCTAATGATAAGAAAGCTATATTAATATCATCAAAGTAGATTCTAAGACAAGGAGTACTAGAATAGATAAATTAGCATTATCATTTCCTTATGATAAATGGGTCAATTCATCAAGAAGTCAGGCATCTAACAACAAAGTTTCAAAATAAATGAAGCAAAAACTGTCAGGAATAAAGGGAAAAACGGACCAATCTACAGTCATCACTGAACAATTTAACCCTCAAAAAAAATCAGTAAGAGTAGAGAATATGTGAAAAACACTATTAACCAGTTCTACCTAATTAATATTTATAGAACACTACACCCCAAAACAGTAGAATATACATTCTTTTCAAATGCACATAGAACATTAATCAAGAGAGACCATACTTTGGGCCATAACACAAGTCTCAGAAATATCAAATGATAGAAACCTTACAGAGTATATTTTCAGATGACAACATAATTAAATTATAAATCAATACTTGAAAAATCTCCAAACATGTGGAAATTAAGTTACATGCTTCTAAATAGTCACTGGTAAAAGAAAAAATGACAAGGGATATGAGAAAATATTTTGAACTTAATGATTCATATTTCAGTGAAAATATATCAAAATTTATGAGATGCAGCTAAAGCACTGCTTAGAGAAAAACTTTTTATAAAGAGAAATTTTTATTTTTAAATGCTTATATAATAAAAGGTTAAAATCAATGATCTCAGTTTCTACCTAAGACGACAGATAAAAAGAGGAAAGTAGGCTGGGTACAGTGGCTCACGCCTGTTATCCCAGCACTTTGGGAGGCTGAGGCAGGAGGATTGCTTGAGGCCAGGAGTTTGAGGTTGCAGTGAGCTATGATTGCACCATTGCACTCCAGCCTGAGCCACAGAGGGAGACCCTGTCTCTTTAAAAAAAAAAAAAAAAAAAAAAAGCAAAGTATAGAAACAAAGGAAATGGCAAAGAACAGAAATCAATGAAACATAAAATGAGCAAACAAAAGAGAAAATCAGTGAATCAAAATCAGTAAAACTGAAAAACTTTACTAGACTGATTAAGAAAAACAGAGAGAAAACACAAATTATCAATACCAAGAATGAAAGAATCCATCACGGCAGACCTAAAGACATTAAAATGATAATAATAGAGTATTATAAAGTTGCTCAATAAATTTGACAACTTAGATTAAATGGACAAATTTCTTGAAAGATATAAATTAACTCAAACTGACATAGGAAAAATAAAATATTGAGTTCTATAATCATTAAAGAAATTGAATTTGTAATTAAAACTTTCCCACAAAGAAAATTCCAAGTCTAGATGACTTCACTGTTGGATTCTATGAAATATATCATTCCTACACAAACTCTTTCAGAAAACAGTATAGAAAAGAAGACTTTCCATTTCATTTTATGAGTCAGCATTTCCCTGATACAGAAATCAGACTTTAAGAAAACTACAGACCAAGAGCCTTCAAAAACACAGATGCAAAAATTGTTAACAAAATATTAGCAAATCAAATCCAGCAATAAATAAAAAGAACACTATATCAAGACAAAGTAGAGTTTGGCATTTTAAAAATCAATGTAATCACATTAACAGAAAAGAGGAAAAAAATCATGTAATCATCTTTCAATAGATACAGAATAAAAAAAGGACAAAATTTTACAACCATTCATGATAAAAACCTGAATTAGGACTAGAAGGGAACTTTTTGAAGCTGATAAAAGTCATGGACAAAAACCAATAGCTTACATCATATGTAATGGTAACACTTTCCCTCTAAGATTAGAACAAGGCAAGGATGTCTGCTTGGGACTCTCCTCTGTACAAATGTGTCTCAAGCAAACAAGGACTCAGAGGGAGAGGTCTCTGGGCCAGACACAACTTTGGTCCCTCTGAGAACTTCCTGTTCTACCTTCCTTGAATTTCTAAGACTTGCCCAGTCCTGGAAAAGCCTTCATCTGTGGGAGCCTATGGCAAAGCTCACTTCACTTCCTTTCAAGTGAGCAGACACCCTGAAAATTATTAAACCACCATCATGTCAGTCTACAAAAAAAGGATAGTATCACTTGGAAAAGTGCCTACCGTGTAAGGTAAAAGTATGTTTATACATTTTTAAGTATATAATGAAAGGTATTTCACCAAGAATATAAGAATTAGTTAGCTAATTTGTATTAATCTGTTCTAATAATGAAAACAGAGGTATTGGAGGTGTTACAAAGAAAAAAAATTCCCGGCCAGGTGCGGGGGCTCACGCCTGTGATCCTAGCACTCTGGGGGGCCAAGGCAGGAGGATCACTTGAGCTCAGGAGTTAGAGACCAGCCTGAGCAAGAGGAGACCCCATCTCTAGTGAAAACAGAAAAATTAGCCACGCATCCTGGTGCGCACCTGTAGTCCCAGCGACCTGGCAGGCTGAGGCAGGAGGATTGCTGGAGCCCAGGAATTAACTGGAGGTTGCAGTGAGCTGTGATGACACCACTGCACTCTAGCCCAGTGTCTCAAAAAAAAAAAAAAAAAAAAAATCCAAATGTAAATATTCAAAACCATTGGCCAGAACAATCATTTTCTTAACATTAGCAAACAGCATGGTACCCTGTGCTGCTTAAAAACAAACAAAAAAACCCCAAAACCACATGTAAAGCAGCTGATGGGGGAGAAGAGAGAAGGGAAATAGTCTAGAAGCAACCATTTTCAGGTTCACAGGCACAAGGAGGAGCCTTAAGAAGAGGGAAAGGCAAACACTAATTAGAGATGGTTTGTTTACCTTCTGGTATCTCCCAAGCAAATCTCTAAAGAACGGGGAGGTCCTTGTCACAGCTTTTCTTTTTAGGAAACAAAGATTTCTAGCCCTTCAAATAATGCCACAGGGGTAAACACCCCCTAAAACATCTTTTTAGTCTAATACATGAGTGGTTCTTAGATTTTAATTTTCATCAACCATTAAAATTAAAAAAAACAAAACTAGCACATAACCTTGGGGGACCAGTAAAGGATTCCCAACATTAGATCTGGACATGAAAAATAGTGAACAGATATCTCCTAGTATCATTCCATTGTAACCATTTACTAATATCACCATAATTTTAACAACAAATAAAGCATGGAGAATACAATCTTAGGATATAAATTGTAGCTTTAAAAATATACATTGCACTGTATTTTTCTCATCTTGCTTCAGATGAGTGAAATCTATGGGACAGCACTGGCCAGTGGGCTCTAATTCTTGACCTGGCCTAGGCAGCAGTCATGTGAGTGAACCCTTTTGGGCCGGGCTGGCCTATCCACCGTCCCACTTCATCAAACCTCAAAGGCTACCACCTTCCCACTCACCTTCGCCATTCAGCACAGAACTTGCTCAACTCCTCCCCCTGTCGGGCTCCATCAAAAACCTCATCTCCACACTGAGCCTTGATTCCTCCTCCCTTTTCAGTGGAAGAGCTGTTCTTCCACCTGGTTCTGGATCCCCCTGCCTTCTGCCTCCTCAGGAATGCTAACTCCACTAACTCACCACCAATGCCCCCTTCACCAGCTGTGGGGGATTAAAATTCTTTGACATTCCTCCCACTGAGAGGTGGGGTCTATGTCCCTTCTCCCTTGTGTCTGAGTGGGCTCTGTGACTGCTCTGACTGACAGCATTTGGTAGAAGTGGCACTGGGCCAGTTTCTAGTCCCAGGCCTCAAGGGAACGACAGCTTCCACTTCCTGTCTCTTGGAACCTTCTCTCGGGGAGCCCTGAGCTACCACATAAGAAGTCCAACAACCCTAAAACTACCATCCTGGAAAAACTTCAGCATGGTAGTCGGAACTCAGCCTTCCAACCATCCCTGCAAAGGCTACAGACACGTGATGTCTTGGACCATCCACCAGCTGAAGACTACTGAGTGACCTTATAGTTAATGTCATGTAGGCAGAGGAACTGTCTGGCTGAGCCCTGCTCAAAGTGCGAACCCATAAAATCACGAAATACAATAAAGTGGTGGTTGTTTCTAGCCAATAAATTTTCTTTTAATTTTTTAGGCAGCCACAGATAACCAGAACAGGAATATCTTTAAGACACTTCTCTCTCCAAGCTGTTTGCTTTTGTAATGTAAACATAAACATGTTCAAGTCTGGCCCAGTCTCATCAAAATTTCTCGCTTTACCCTAAGTCCCCTTCTAAATACCTCACACCTTCATCTTCTCCTTCCTTTCACCTATGTCCCGACTTCCACTTCCCATCTCTCTGCCATGGTGCTTCTTCCCTCTCCATACCAGTGGCGTGATTTTGCCAAGATCAGTGACATTTAGGTCTGGCTAGATACAAACCGGCAATGATGAGTTCTTACCTTACTTAATCTCTGCACCATAAGGCGCCCCTGAGCACCTGCTCCTTTAGGAAACACCTCTGCCTTGGTCTCCTTTATACTGCTGCCTCTTGGTATTCTTATCTCCCTCGTAACTCTTTTCCCCCCGATTCCCTCTCTGCTGCCTGTACCTTAAATATTGGGATTTTCCTAAGGTTCTCTTCTCCACGTGCCTCTTCCCTGCACGCTTCTCGCAGTCATCATATATCCACCCCTGCCTCCACTGCCTCAGATAGATGCCGCGCCCTGACACCTCTAAGTCTGTGCTTCTAGCCTAGACCTTCCTGGAATCACAGGGCCAGCTCCACACTCCATTTAAACCTGGAGGTATTCAAACTCAACAAGGACAAAAATAAAAGCATATTTACCCACACTCCTCACACTGCCATCCTATCGTACTTCCCCGTCCACGTGGGAGTAACACTTGACTCCTCCCCTTCAGTCGTGCTTGCACTGCTCCTGCCCAGTCGATACACCTAGAATTGGCCTATTCCTCTCTGTCCCATTTCTAACGCTATAGCTCAGGACCTCATGAGTTCTTATTACAGACTTACTACAGGCCTTCACATTCAATTCACTCTCTTCCATCCTGCTAGAGCATTCATTCTAAGGTTTAAATCTCATGTCACTCCTTTGCTAAAATCCTCTCGTGGTTCCCCAACAGTCCAGGTTGCAATTCAAATTCCGCAGCATGACATTCCAGCCTTTACCTACGACCTCTTATCTCTGGCCTCTTCCCACCTGCGTCCTGACAGCCAACCACACGGAAGTTGTCACTGTACTGTCTGACCCTGCCAGCCTCTGGACCTATTACCCCCTCTGTATAAAATGCCTTTCCCTGATTTCTAAACCAAATTAATAGCAACTTTTTGTTGAAAGCTCAATTTAGCTATTGCCTTCTCAAAAAAGCCTTCCCTGTCCCCTTACCCTGTCTTAGATACCTTTCCCAGTGTCCTTACTCTGTGTTCTTCTCATCATGACATATATGAAAACAGAATTTTGCGTTTAATAGCCTACTTAGAAGTCTGTCTGGGCACTGGACTGAGAACGCCTTTAAAGGCGGGCGTTTATTTTTTATCTCAGTTCTCCAGCCATACTTTGGCACCCAGTGCAGACTCAGAGAAGTTTGTTAAATGACTAAATGATTGAACGAGTGAGTGGTATCTATTTGATTGTCAGATTTACTAGTTTCACTTAGACTTTTAACAATATTACAAAAAAATTATAAAATTTACGAAAGTAATTTCTCCCTACGAAGGAAGAATGTTTAAAAAGGGCTGTATTAAAATTCACCTTCTCAGTTTCTCCTTGCTTGAATGAAGAAGAGAAATCTTTTTGCTTTTCTCGAACTCTGACAATGGAGACTTTAATTCAAGCCCGTTGTCATTTCTTAGAGATTGAGAGCTAGAAACAAGAGAAAATCACGCTACATTAAAGAGGAAAATTATCAGGCAATGATGGATAATAAGCACCAATACATTACCCAAAGAATGCTTTTCTAAGTCTCTTGCTTCATATAAAGGGGCAATAAATATCAAAACACTTTATGTTACACATTTGGTGCAGAACATTTCAAAATTTCAAAAGAATATATTAACAAAATAATAAATTCAATGACTGATCAAAATTCTAAAATATACTGTTAAGTAATAACACACACAATCAGGATTAAAACATTCTGACCCCATTTGTTATATCAATACCAAATTATATGACTGTATCTACCCATCAGAAGGAAAGGTACATTACAGGAAAAAAAGCATAAAGGATTAGAGAGCCAAGATACATCCTATTCCAACTTGATCAGCAAAGGGAAGGTTCCCTTCATTTCAAAATTAGTCATTTAATGGACATTTTCTGGCTCTACTATTTTTCTAGAACTTCTTCAGGTATTTTGGTTGATTTTTTAAAAAAAATATTAATCTAAGAAATTTGCAAACTAATCCTATTCCCTTTATTCTAAGGGACATAACTTGATTTGAAAAATTTACTTTTATTTACAGTGGCAGGATTCTGAGGAAAGACAGAAATATTGCAGATGAGTAGAGATCGAAAAGCAGTTGCAAGTAATATGAGAAAATCATGAAACCTTCCAAAACCCTTCCTAACCTCATATCCCAGATAAGGTTTAATACAGTAAGTCTCTTTAAGGTTAAAATAAGATCAAGAAAGCTGTTGCTATTTCTGCACTAAGTGAGCTCATCTTTGGTTTAACCACACATACTGGTTGCCAAGTCCCTTCCTTGTTCAAAATAGTAGATGGCCACATTCTACAAATTCCGGAAGTGACTGGCTCAAAATTCTCACCATCATCAGTACCCATGTCCTTGGCATTCTCTGTAGCCCTATGCTCTATTTAAAACCTTCTTGGAAATCAGCGTAAAGTGAAGGGAAGACATTCATGAAAATTGAGTTTTTATAAGCATACAATGCTGGCATTCGAAGGGTCTGACCCTCAGTTCAACTGCCCATCTAATGCAGGGTTGAATGCCAGTGCTAGTATCTATGGGACAGACAGACACAGAGAGATACACTAAAACATGCTTTGTTTACCAACAAGCTACTCTGAAAGCTACATGAGGTATGTAAAAGAAACTCTAAATCCTTTTTAAATGGTGGTTTTCAATAATTGGAGGGATAGGTTCATGAGTTCAAGAAAGACAACAGGAAGAAGCTGAGTGAGGCTGTTCTTTTTAAATATTGGGGTTCCATATAAAATTTTTACTTGAAGAAAGGAATCCACTGCTATTACTTAACTTTGATTAGTGATAACCCAGACTCTACTTTAATATTGACAAAATTCCCTAGTGATGGGGCACTTACTACCGTACAATTCGACTAGCTTCCCTGTGGTCAACTGTAATTGTTTATGAAGTGCTTCCTTATATTGGGTTGAATACTTCTGTAATATGTACCCATGGTGCCAGCTCAGGATTCTGAAATACAGAAAATGCTGAATCTCTCTTCCACAAAATAGCCTCTTCGTTCTTTTACATCACTCCCAGCACTTGAGCTAGTGTTCTGCAATTTAGAGACGGGGTCTCGCTCTGTTGCCCAGGCTGGAGTGCAGTGGCGTGATCATAGCTCACTGTAACTTTGAACTCCTGGGCCCAAGTGATCCTCCTGCCTCAGTCTTCTGAGTAGCTGGGACTACAGGCACATGCCACCACGTCTGGCTAATTTTTAAACTTTTTTTTTAGAGATGAGGTCTTGCTACGTTTCCCAGGCTGGTCTCGAACTCCTGTACTCAAGTGATTCTCCCACCTCAGCCTCCCAAAGTACTGGGATTACAGGTGTGAACCACCACACCCGGTCCAGAAAAACTTTTAATGAAATGAAATGCACATAGTAAATATTACCATTATGAAAAGGTACAAAAAAAACTAACCAGGCAAATAGATCAGTAGAAAAATATTCCAGGGGTTCACTGCAAGATCTCTGCAGGGGCAATCCAGGTTCTTCAAGGCTCATAGCATTTTCATTTTTAACTGAAAGTTTTAAAAGGGGCACCATGTTAATTCTAAAATCACTCCTGGGGATGACGCCAATCAAACATACAACCCCAATACTTAAAGCAGTTGTCACCTTTTACTCAACAGATTTTACACAGCAGTGTTTTTAAAACAGAAAGCAATTTATAGATTTCAGTCTGTGAAGTATAAAACCACAAGGTTAGAAAGCAAAAACTAAAATACTATATTCTATTTACCCCAATATACCCTTTCAACCAGATTCTAGTAGCTTAGTGACAGGTATGGTGAAAATACATTCAATTGAGTTTATTTAATAAGTTCCTATTTATAGGTAAATGTCAAGAGACAGAAAATACGCATGAGTCTTCAATAGCAGCTGCGTTGTCAAAATATGGCATCTGAATTATTATTATTATTATTATTTGCAGCTGCTCATCCTCTGAGACAACTGGACTGGAAGCAGACATGGTCATGACCAACAGAAGGGTGTGGACAGGTGAGGAGCAGCTGCTCTGTTTCCACCAAGAACCAAATAAGAAGATGTTGCAAAAAGCCCTTGGTCACCATGGTTAGCCATTTCCAGAAAGATCTTTAAGACTGCAGGCATTGGGAGCCATTGGAACGTTACAAAACAGACTCACTCATCTGAATATTAAAAAAGAACATAAAAGGAGAGGTATACTGAATCCTGTATCATCGGGAATATGAGCTCATACAGAATAATCCTGAAAGTATCTTTTAGGCCCATTTTAAGAAAAATATCTTAATTTAAAAAAAAAAATTTTTCCAGCTTGATTAAAGTATAATTGACAATTCAAAATTGTGTCTATTTAAGTGTACAACTTGAGTTGATACATAGTGAAAAAAATCACCACTATCAAGTTAATTAACATATCACCTCACATAGTTACCACTTTTTTTTTGTGATAAGAACACTTAAGACCTACCCTCTTAGCAAATTTCAAGTACACAAAACAGTATTAATTATAGTCACACTGTAGTATATTAGAGCTACAGAATTTATTTATCTTACACAACTGAAACTGTACCCTGTAACCAATATCTCCCCATTTAAGATCTAGATTTTAAAATATTTCCTAGTTAGTCTCCCAGGCCTAGAAAGACCAAAAGCAGTCACTGACCAATAATGATTCCAGTAAAATGTAATTTCAGAAATTGGAGCCTGTCCTCTTACAAGCCAAATTAAAGCTAATTTCATTAAGTGTTTAGATGCTGGTGATATGCACAATATAATGGGTAAAAAGTTTAGAAGTGTGAGGTCTAATTGAAGCATTGACACTAATTCTCTGTGACTAAAATCTAAAACAGAAGGGACAACCACCTTATTAACGTAAAGAAGTAAAATATTTATATGCAAGTGTTTTGTAAAGCAGAAAGTACTATACAATTCAAGGTTAGTGCCCCTGGCTTTTAGATCATCACACAATGACACAGCATGATTAATTCCATTTTAATGACAAAGAAATTATGGTAGCTAGGCTACCCTCCCCCCCAAAAAAAACAGTAACACAATCTTGCTACCAAAGAAAATGAATATACAACCCTGTACCTACCATGACACTGTACTTGCCCTTGTGCAACACATTTTAAACCTCTGAAGATGTTAATTTTTTTATTCACAGGTAAAGAACATATATTTCTCTACTTTATTTAAACTTGTTTTCTTCAGACTATGATTAACAAATACATGTTCTTTAAAGTACACGGCAAACAGTTAATCCTTAGCAGATAAAAGGCATAAGTGGAAAACCAATTTAAAAATGTACATAGTTTTTCGTAGAATTTTAATTAGAATTTTCAAATATTTGGAAATTTAGTTTTTACTCACCAGTATTTGACAAATATGTTTTCCAGTATTTTACCACAATATTCATTTTTTCCATAGTCAGTGGTTCAGTTAAAGTAATATCAGCTCCGTGCCCTGAAATACAACCTAAGAATCTTTGTATTAAATATTGACCTCATGATTTCTATTGGGAGAAAAAACAAATACTATATCCAGCAGGCACATACCTTTAAAATTTTCAGGGATTATAAAAACAAACAGCAAATGTGTGTTTTTCTTCTTGCCAAGTCTGAGAAGAAAAAAAAATGTTAAAATGAAGCAAAATCATTATTCAAAAAAATGGAATTCAAGAGTTTAGCTTGTAAAGCACTAAACTACAGTGCTTTTCTTTATTTCTTTAGAATTTAAAATGGTATCATTAATATGAAAATTTAGTAAAAGCAGCACTTCAAATCAGTGATGCAAAAGATACGCCACTTTTTCTTAAAAAAAAAAAACCTAAACCTTATCCAAATTTGTCATCTGATTATCAGTTTACAAGAAATTTGGGGAAAACAGGAACATTTTAAAGAACACTCTAAGAAAGAAATCAACAAAATCTAGAATGTGGGAAATTCCATAAGACAAATGACTCCTTTTAAAAATCTAGATAATTAAAAAGACAAAAAGAAAAAAAGATGGAAGGGACAGTTGAATCCTGATTTGCATTAACTCAGAGTTAAAAGAAAAAAAATCATAGGATAAGCAGGGAAATTTGAACACTGGATATTTGACAATATTAAGGAATTGTTATTAATTTTCAGTTATAATATTGGTATCGTGGTTATGTTGTTTTAAAGAGTCCTTATCTTAGGCGCCTGTTAAAGCACCTGTGGAAGAAATGAAACCCGTCTTAGATTTGCTCTACAATAGTCCCCCAGGGCTGGGGGGGCAGAGATGAAGCAGGAAGGGCCAGATGTTGATAACTGTTGAAACCACACTATGGGTACTTGCAAGTTCGTTATACTCTTCTCTCTACCTTTACATGCTTAAAATTTTTCAAAATAAAACTTTGATTTTAAAAACACTGTGGCATTACAGTTAACTAAACTCAGGAGTATAGTAAGTCAGAATTTCTAATAATTTTATAGATACTAAGCCTTGGCATTAGCCAAAATGAAATGATTTTCCAAGGAGAAGATGACTGTGAACCAGACTTTAAAGAGAATGATTAAAACTACTAGAAAAACAAACTATTCTTAAATACTTAGAAACATAATTTATTAGTATGTGGTTATCTGTGGTTGTTACTTATTCATCAAAACAAGAACTAGAAGAACCCCCACTGTTTAATATTGTTAGTTTATCTTATATATGCATTTGAAAGTAAGGATATATTATTCTATATTTCAAACTACATTATATATAATTTGTATATCTTAGTCATATATAGAGAGAGCCTACTGTGTGCCAGACCATGTGCCAGGCTCTGTGCAAGGCTCTGGGAGGTATCATGGTGAACAAATGGACAAGTCCCTGGGGAGGAAAGACATTAAATAAACTACTATAGACAATCACGTGGCTGATGTGTGTGCAGCGCTGTGAAGGAAAGCCACAGACAGGGGCCAATGGGAGCACGTGCCTCTCCAGGGAGGCCTCCAGGCAGACTGGCCTCTGCAGCTGGCAAGGAGTTAATCACCAGAAGGGCTGCGGAGAGGGGGAGGGCAGAAAGCAGACATGCAGCAGGGAACATTCTGGGTCAAGGGAACAGCACATGGATGATCCCTGAGGTAGCAGAGAACAACGTGAGTTTGAGGAGCTGCAAGACATCCAGGGTGGCTCTAGCACAGAGCCTTTGGGAGAGAAAAGCATGAGATGAGACCCGAGAGGTAGGGAGGCCTTTTAGGCCAAAGGAAAGATTTGGAATTGAATTAAAATGGACAACAGGAAGCTATTAAGCTTGGGAGGAACATGATTATACTTGCATTTTAGAAAGATCAATCTGCCTGTGGATTGAAGAGACTATAGTGCAGCTATCCAGGCAAGAGCTGATGGTAGAGAAAGCAGGCATACCTGAGGATCTTCTGTAATAATAAAGAATTCAGAATATTTACTAAGTTAATTACTTCAGACTAGCAGGATTATTACTAAAATGGGACATTCACCCAATTGAGGTCTATTCAGGCTTGGTTCTATTCTATGAATTCTGAGTTTGGGCTAGAAGAGAAGAGAGGGAAAAATAAATATGTGGTTTCTATGAGGTAATGCAAAGCTCTGGCAGAAATACTATCAGCACAATAGACACATGTGGGAGCAAGGGCCAACTGAATGTGGAGGTAAGAATGGCACATCAGCACACTGGTGTCGTGGGGCGTGGTGGCACAGTGGGAATGATCGGAATGACGTCTGCCATGATGTAAGCATTTCTCATATATATATATATTTTTTTTATTTAATTTTTTTTTTAGAGACAGGATCTCACTCTGTTGCCCAGGCTGGAGCGCAGTGCAGTGGCGTGATCATAGCTCACTGCAGCCTGCAGCCTCAAATTCTGGGAATCAGCAATCCTCCTGCCTCAGCTTCCCAAGTAGCCACCATACCCTGCTAATTTTTTTATTTTTTGTAGAGACGGGGTCTTGTTATGTTGCTCAGGCTGGTCTTGAACTCCTGGCCTCAAATGATCCTCTGGCCAAGGCCTCCCAAAGTATTGGATTATAGGTGTGAGTTACAGCACCCGGCCTTCCTTCCCTTCCTTCCTTTTCTTTATTATATATAAATACATATATATATTTTTTTTTTTTTTTTTTTTGGAGACAGAGTCTTCCTCTGTCACCTGGGCTACACTGCAGTGGTGTCATCATAGCTCACTGCAACCTAAAACTCCTGGGCTCAAACGATCCTCCTACCTCAGTCTCCCGAGTAGCTGGGACTACAGGTGCGCACCACCACACCCGTCCCAGCTAATTTTTTCTACTTTAGTAGAGACGGGGTCTCACTCTTGCTTAGGCTGCTCTTGAACTCCTGAGCTCAAGTGATCCTCCTGCCTCAGCCTCCCAGAGTGATAGGATTACAGGCGTGAGCCACTGCGCCTGGCCCATATATATTTTAAGTGATGAGAAAGTGTGGCGTATAATGGAGGTATGGAAAACAGGATGAGGAAAGATAGGTGGAAGGGGAAAATAGACTGAACAGATAGGAACACTGAAAGAAAATTATTGGGTAGCTTAGTCCAACTGTTAAAATAAAAAATACTTTACAGATTTACAAAAAAGTAAATTATCGTAAGTTAAAGTACTCTAGAATTAAAGGAGTAAAAAAAAGTGCTTTACTTTTAGAAATCATCTTATGTCCATTTTTGAAAAATTATACAAATTGATTCTACAGACACTGAAGTATGTTAGATTTGGATATATGGATTTATATGCCCTGATGACTTTCAAATTTCAAGCTTTTTGGAGCAGACAGAGTTGAAATTCTTGGACTTTTGTCATTGGCACAGAATCAATTACCAACCAGCACACACCCCCTGCTGCACAGGGACTCCAGCGATTGATAGCTCCCAGAATCCAGTATTCTGGTCTTAAGCTTTGCTGTTCATTCACATTCTCTACAAATCAATATCCTACAAGAGTTTGTAGTTTCTAGGATCAACAAGAAAATGTTCGCTTTCTAATGAATGAATGTTCCTTGAAACAAAACTAAGCAACACAAAAACAAAACAAAACAAAAGTCTCTTTTACCCACCCCAACTGATACCACTTTATCTTCCATATGCCAAAATCAAATTGCAGGTTCTCAGACCCTCTCAACTGAAGTCTCTTGTGTTGTAAACTTTTGCAATTCATTTGGGGACAATTCTTTTCTCTTCATCTTTCACAGATTATACTGTTTAAATGTCATGACGTTTCCTGAGACTACACCTCACATATGAGATTGGACACTGATGCTCTACATTCCATTCCTATGCCTGCTTCCCTCCAATGCCCTCTGGAACTGGAGCCAGCCATCAACTCAGACTGCAGCAGTGCCCACCCTCTGTCTTGCCCCATCCCTAGTTCTGGTAGCTGAAAAAAAAATCATATAAAATCCAAGTTCTACACTCTGACACTCTGCTGACCAAAGGGTCTCAGGAAAGCCCTGCCCTCTGAAAGCTATCATCTAAGATGGCCAAAGGGGTCTTCTAAGTCCCTATGAAGCCAGGAGAAATTTCTAATTATACTTCCTATTGAGCCATAAGGACTTCAAGGAACGAAAGCCAGTGTCAACTTTGGGTGGTGGCCTCTTGAGTACAGTTATCCATTATTCTGTCCATGGGCTAAATGCAGCCAAACTAACCTAGCATGGTCTCTTTGGGACTTGTAAAAATAATGTTCTTTGTTAGTTAATTAATTAAAATATCCCTTTTCAGTAAGAAAACTGAGACTTTTACTATAAATATAAAAATACTGAGTTCATGTGCTGTTTATAGGGCACCTGCAATAAAATGTAATAATACTCTCATGGTTTATTCCGGACAATAGTGAAGGTTGGCATGCCCTGCTCCCACTCAGCTGTTAGAAGAGTTCCTGCTGTAACATTCACTATGTGCCATGGCACTAGAAATTCAAAGATCTAGAGTTTTCCTCAGGTCCTATTCACATCCACCATCAATTTATAGGATAAAGTTTTTAGCAAAACTATTTAGATGTTTTGTTGTTATTGTGTTTATTGTCAAATACTCAGAGGATTAAGTCATGCAAACTAGCAAGATTTACTGAGTTACATTATCAAGTGAAGGATGTTTCTAGAGACACAAAAGGTCAACTTGTTAGATTTCTGTGGCTCACAAGATTGAGTCTTCTTAGTGAAGTGATAAGTTAACTGATCAGACAATTCAGAAACTACATGGGGAAAAATGAAATCAGATCTAAACTTGATTTGTAGACTGAGCAGATGGAACCACATCCTGCATTCCTTTCCCGTTGCTAAACTGCTCTGAGCTCATGAGAATCATGAAATTTTAAGAACTGCAGAGACATTTCATGGAAAGGAAAATCACAATTCCAGAGAGGATCCATACATTGTTGATGAATTTGAAACGTATTTCAATTTTCTCTACCTGCCTTTGGAAGATAAAGTGTCAGGACGTGTTTGAATGATCAAGCATCTGCCCTTTGAATGTGGCTCAATTTTGAGAACTGACCCTGGAATGCTGGAGCCAAGCAAATGAATCCTAAGATTATCTTAAAATATTTTACCACTGGATAGGTTTGAGTTCATCTGCTCAATAAAAAATATATTCTTTCAATACATTCATGAAATGAAAACAAATTGGGGAGAACTATCAGCAATACTAACCTATAACTAAGAAGTGGCATAATTCCTGAGAATGTCAGGGTGTAAAGTACCAATATTTTACGGATGATTAAAGTTGATCAATGGTTAGCACCAAGCTTACAACATAGTTCTGTAAGAATTTAAGAATCTTTTAAGGAGGCTGCTTTCATTTTATTCTAAAATAAATCTAATATTATAGCTAACAGGCTAAACTTTATTCTTATTTTCAATAAAAATCCTTATGTCTTATACATATTTGCGATCAGGTGCTTTAATACTGAAAATAAATACAGACACTTTTATTCTACCATAAATTCCTCATTCACTGGCAGCGCACATAAAGTGCCCAGAGAGAGAAGAGTAAGGTAAGTAGTTGTACATTCTCCTAGACCTACCCAGATTTTGAGATATTAAAAAAATGCAACAAAGATCTAAGGGGGAAAATCTAAAATACAGCAGACGAAAAGCTAAACCAGATTCTGTATTTTGGTTTAATCATTAAGTTAGCCAAACCTCAAAAGATACAGTGCTTTAGGAAAGATGACAGTTTAAATGTCTTATAAATGGGACAGAACATGTATAGGACTCCTTACCCTAAGAAAAACTACAGCTGAAAACTATAAACATCCTGCACAAGGGTTTAAATAACTCATAAATCATAAACTCATAACAGAGCTGAGGGCAGGAAAGGGAATCTCAGAAACATTCCTAGCCTCTGAAGCCAGCATCATGAAGCAAAGCTTCCACCGGAAAAAAAAAAACAACTTTGTCCCCTTTTCAGAGAGGAACACAAAAGCTAGAAATCATTGTCTGTCCCAGAAAGGCGTTTCTCCACTCACCCACACTGCCACTCACTCCCGCCTACCACAGGGTGGATAATACCTGCTGGGCGTCAGGACACATGCTGGATATTGGGAATAGTGCAACAAGAGACAAACAAGAAAAACAGATCCAGGTGTATTCTACAAATTATCCTTTTTTCTTTTCAAACAAATGCTTTTGAAGAAAAATAACAGAACCACCATGTGCATGTCTGTACACTTAGTACTCTCATCTACCTTCTTTCCTCTGCTAAGAAATCGTAAGCCCTGTTATTCAGAGTAATACAAGCCACGGTGAGGAAAATGCGCAGAAGTAACAGGAAATTCTCTCCTTTGACCTCCTAGGTTTTAATAACTGCAACTAAACATAAAGCTGGTTGTTAGAACTTTATTCTTATCCTGCTCAAAGTGTAGCTTTGATAATGAGCGAATAGAAAGCTTTACTCCATTCAGAGAGGCACGGCTAGGATCCGACTCTCGGAATGAAGAGAGTCTAGCTGTACTGATCTGTCCAGTGCTTCCCCCAAAACCATATCTATGTTTGGTTTACACTGAGCTTGGCACATACTGAACCTCAGAGGTGAAAAAGAGGTTCAATACAAAAGTCAAGTCATTACAGACTTCTAGAAAGCACATGAAGGGAAGAGTAAAGAGTTCTAGTCTGCGTTTTGTACAAACAGGCCATGTGGTCTTAGGCAAGTCACTTCAGCCCCCAGTTTCCTCATCTGTCAAGTAGGGACGATGCAACCCTGTTCCACCTGCCTCATACACCTATTGTAAAAATTTAAAAATATGATATAAATGAAATATGATGAGTCCTCAACAGGGCAACTGTATCTCTAGATTTTTTTAAGGTATGTAATAAAATAGGCATATTCTCAGGAGGATAGTTCACAACATGTTTTGGAAGTGAAATCCACTTTGAGGGAGGTAGTTTTCCTGGTTTGTCTAGAGTGCACATTCCTGGTAGAAAGCCAAAAGAAATGCAGAGGATCAGCTGTTCTAAGAAACCCCAGGAGTAGCATTTATCTGTCTGTCTCTGTTTAACAAGTGACTCAACGGCTTTGGCATCTTTTCATTCCAACCTTTCTTTTCCCCTAACCTCATCTGCCTGCTCCTTTATTCAGGGATCACAATATTGTCTCTGAACTTTCTCTTTTAACCTAGAAAGGCCTGTCATGTAATTTTAACAAGCTCTCACATATTCCAATATTATCTACCATTCCACTTTCTGTATTAAGTGTTTCATAGAAGGGGAACAAGTCTTTTCTGATCTAACCCTGTAGAAACACATCCTATACAGCTCAAAATCCGATATAGTCAGGCAGGGAAGAAGAACCTAACTCTCCCACCACTGGACTCCAATTCACTAGAGCTGGAGTGGATGAAAAAGAACCAGGACTATGGAGCTACAAGACTAAACAAAAAACACTGCAGGTGGTAGTGTTTGGACTCATGGATCGCGAGGGCCTCAGGGCTCCAAAAGACACCCCCGTCCACAGCTAACATGACAGAGAGCAAACAGTGTTCACCTGCTTCAGTATCTGCTGTAACAATTAATGAACTCTGAGAAGAGGTACCATTTTAACAATGCAGTTATTAAAAAGGAGTACATATGGGGATAATGTAAGCATCATATGCCCAATAAATTTCTATGACCAATTCATTCTTAGGCAAGTCACTTCACTCTCACCCACGCTTATTACTTTTCAAGTTAAAATGACAATTTCTTATAACAGTATGTCAAACTGGCAATAAAAACATGTATATAGATTCTGCCCATGAATTTCAAAATCAAAAATTTTTTTAAATTAAAGGAGGAATATATTATCTTTTAAGGATGTTTATAGAAATAGGTTTTAAAAAAACTATTAATATTCTAAAGATATCGAGTCACAGTTTTTGAAGTTTACCTAATGAACTTGACAGCTTCCAGCTCCTCAGCACTTAAAGAAGTCATCTTCAGGAAGACCATGTTGAATGTGCAGTCATCCAAAAGCACCGCTGCCTTCTTCATATCACTAGTGGTGATGGTGACTTCTGCTATATTTGAAAAGACTTCCTGTACTGTATCAGCCAGGCAGCGAACAGTGACATCTCCAACCAATAAGAGTTCTATTTTTGCCTGAAAGAGAAGGAAGTAGTAGCACCATGTAATTAATATGCAGGCATAGAAAAAGTGTCATGTATGAGGGGATAAAATAAATAAAGGTTACATATAACACAATGACTCTGCGGCTGGAGTGGACAGTCAACTGTAAGAATCTCAAGGACAGGAACTATTAATTTCATATGCTCAGTACCTGTGGATCTGAAGGCCATGTTATTTTTTTCAAGTTTTGCCTACCAATGCTATTCTACCGTGGTTTTCCTGCAAATTTCTCTCTTGTCCTATTAAACAATAGATAGAATTCTTATGACCCAGTTTTCCTGCTGGAAAGTCTGTTTACTGCTGAGAGAACCAAACTGGTGACTCTCCCACACGATTTATTTTGGTGAAATGCACATTCCAGAGAACAAAGAAAGATCTAAATCCCTAAATCCTAAGAAATGCTCAAATAAAGTCTTTGAGTAGAACATATATGCTATTCAAATCTCAATATTAGGAGCAAAAAGGGTTCTTTATTTCCATTTGGGGCTATTTTTCAGTACAATTAGGAAAAATAGAATTTCCATCTTCACCTTTTGTTTCTGTTTTATTCTGTATATAGCTAATGAACTCAACCCACTGAAAATGCCAAAGAATGGGGATGCGTGAATTAATGGAAACAGAGAGAAGACAACTGGAAATGCCAGGCCACAGACAGATCCACAAGAGGAAAAAAACCCTGGGAGTTGGACAGATTTGAAGCCAAAAGAAGCTGGAAAGACTTGTACAAAGAGAAAGGCAGCTTGCCCAAGAAGCAACTCCGCAGGGCAGGGTGCCAGTACAGGTGGCCCTCTTACCCTGTGGAGCGTCCCTCCCCCTTCAGCCTGGTTTCTCAAGGACTGCAGGAAAGAACAGGTGAAGTACAAGAAACTAGGCAAGAGTTTAAAGTAAGCAAAGCTTCTATACTTCTATCGGCTTGCCTTCTAATTTTCTTCCTTCCTTCTTTTTTTAAAAAAGTAAATCTTCCTTTATCATCTCTCATATCTGAATTCAATCCCTTCTCTAGAGCAACCACTGTCAACAGTTTGGTGTGTATCCTTCCAGACAATCTTTATGTCAAACATATAATACAGACATAGATAGCTTTTTTCATAAATGTGATATACACTTTTAAAAACTGAGTTGCTTTTACTTAACAATATAGTTTAACAATTCATTAAAAATTCTGGTTTACTGGGAACATTCTCATTTTCTAGGATGTTATAGACCTATTCTCATAAAATATGTTTTCTATTATTTGTTGGGATCTGGGGTGGATGTGCTCATCTGCCATTTTGATCCAGTCTTCCTCATTTCCAATGATATTATAATAATTGATTAAGC
This sequence comes from Daubentonia madagascariensis, assembly GCA_023783475.1. Classification (NCBI taxonomy): domain Eukaryota; kingdom Metazoa; phylum Chordata; class Mammalia; order Primates; family Daubentoniidae; genus Daubentonia; species Daubentonia madagascariensis. The sequence continues at coordinate 8,813,299 of JAKFHU010002220.1, forward strand.
CATTCTCCTAATGTTGGATTATGCTGTTATTACAATGCTGTGACATACCTTTGTAAATATATCTTTGCGCAAATAAGCATATACCCTGGAAATCAAAATTAGAAGATCAGAAAGTTTTTGCTTGTTTTTCAACTTAAATACTGCCAAATTGTTCTTCCCAAAAGATAACAAAAATTTACTTCTCCACCACTAGTATATTTTAATACCCATTTCCTCAAACCCTTAATAAGACTGATTATTCTTAATCTTTTTAGAATTTTGCCAATATTGAAAAACACCTCTTAATTTTTCTTTTCATTGTCATTTTTCTAATTAATGGCAAATTTGAGTATCATTTCATTTTGGTGGCAATTTACACCTTCTATTTATTGCATGGTGTCCATTTATTACCTTTGTCCACCTTCCTATTTGTGGTTTGTTTCTTATTTCCCTGTAGGAGCTTATATATTGTGGATATTAGTCAACCATTTTCTCCCAGTCTGTCACTTGGCCTTTAATTTTGATTATAAGGTCTCTTGTCACTAATAAGTATTTAATATTGAATAATAAATCTACTACTTTCTTTATGGCTTTGGTGAATTTTGTCTTGCTTTCAAAGCCATCTCTGTTTATGTTAAGATATGCTTTGATAGTGTATTCTAATACTTCTATGATTTTATTTTTTGCATTTAGCTTTTTATCCCCTCTAGAATTTATTTGGTGATTAACATGAGGTAGATATCTGATTTCATTTTTTCAAATGCAGAGCTAATTGCCCCAAGAGCATTATTGACTAAACTTCTCTGTTTTCAAATGTTACCTTTGTGTGTGTGTGCATGTGTGTGTTTTTGGACTTCATTCTGATCCATGGATCTATTTACCTATTCCTGGTTAATATCACTCTGTTTAATTACTAGCTCTTTATAGTATGTTTTGATAATTGATAGAGCACATGGTTTCTTCTTTGTTATCTTTCAATTTGGTTCTTAAATATTTTCCCACAATTTCTCTTTCAATGGAATTTCGGCATCAGCTTATCCAGGAACCCTGTTAAAGTTTTGATTATGGTTGCATTTATTTTAACAGTTAATTAGGGAATATTATTGCTGCACTAAACCTCCCTATTTAGTAGGTATGACTCTCAAAGAATTTGGGTCTTTTATGTTCTTCAGTTTTATAGACTTTCATATAGATTTCATATGTGTCCTCATATATTTATACCCAGATATTTCAACATTTGGAGGTCACTGTGAAGGGGATATCTTTTCTTGCTCATTTTCTAATTGATTATAGCTGACATATAAAGTTCCATTGATTTCTATACAAGAAATTTTCTTCTATTATTTCTTTGATTATTTCTTCATCTCTGCTGTCTTTGTCTTTCATTATAAATCTTCTCCTAGATGTTGGACATCCTAAATTGATCCTTCATGTCTCAACTTCTCTTTGAGAGACTTCCTTACTTTCCAGATCACTTGCTCAGTCTTCAGTCCTTCTAAAGATTTTTACAATTTCAGTTAATTTACTATGAATTGCTAATTTCTAAGATTTTTCTTTTTTCATAATTTTTCATAACTGGCTATTTTTGGGATGTGATATCCTCTCTGAGGATACAAATTAGAATTTTAAAAGTTTTTTTTTCTATTCCCTTATGTCCTACTTCATTCAGCCTGCTATAACAAAATACCATAAACTGGGAGGCTTATAAACACAGCAATTTATTTCACACAGTTTGGAGGTTGGAAAGTCTAAGATCAAGGTGCTGGCAGATTTGGTGTCTGGTGAGGGCACAATTTCTGGTTCACAGGTGACAGTTTCTCCCTGTGTCCTCACACTTGGTGGAAGGTGCAAGGAGTCTCCCTAATCCATGAGGGCTCCTTGCTTAAGAGCTAATCACCTCCCAAAGGTCCCACATCCTAATACCATTAACTTAGGGGTTAGGATTTCAACATATGAATTTGAGGTGGGGGGGGAACAAAAACATTCAGACTATAGCACCTTAATAATATGTCTCTGGAATAATTGTTCTATCTGTGCATTTGTCTCTAGTTCTGCTAATGTCAGGCAATCCTTGGTTATCCAAACATAAATATGAATCAAGGACTAAGTGGATGTGAATAAGCAGTTTCCCCTGAAGTTAGGATGGTATTTCCCTGATGGCTGCTTCTCGTTAGGAACCAGGCCACACAGCAGGAGGTGGGCAGCAGGTGAGCTAGCAAAGCTTCATCTGTATTTATAGCCGCTCCCCATTGCTCACATCACCCCATAAACCCCGCCTCCTGTCAGATCAGCAGGGGCATTAGATTCTCACAGGAGTGTGAACCCTACTGTAAACCACACATTTGAGGGATCTAGGTTGCGTGCTCCTTATGAGAATCTAATGCCTGATGATCTGAAGTGGAGCTGAGGTAGTGATGTTAGCACTGTGTGTGCAACCAATCCCCACTCCCCATGTTCTGCCCTTCATAGTTTCTTGACTTTTCTCCACAAGGCTGAGAGATTCTGGGGATGTTGGGAGCTGAGCCTCTGAGGGGAACAGTGCAGTCAGAATACCAGGCGCTAGCTAGGAAAAGGTTCAAGTTAGGCAGCTGATTTCTGTTATTCTAAAACTTACCTTTTGCTCTGCAGTAGGCCTGCAACAGGCCCCATGTTAGCACTGCAACATGGGGATCGGTTGCAAATACAGATTATCATTAACACCGAGGTTTGACTGCACAATAAATGTCATGCTCCTGAATCATCCTGAAACCATCCCCTCCTACTCCCAGTCTGTGGAAAAATTGTCTTCCATGAAACCGGTCCCTGGTGCCAAGCAGGTTGGGGACTGCTGCTTTAATGGGATAACTGATGATGGGTTTGGTGTTCATGAGCAGGATGAGTGCAAGCAAAAGCTGGAGAGCAGAGAGGCTGGAGCCAGCTATTTATCAAAATGAAGCTGGGGGCTTTATTCTGAAAAAGAAGCACATTAGTTTATTTTCCTGCTTAGAAGAACTGCCTTTCCTTTTCTCCTCCGTCTCAGTTTGAGAGGTCTGGAAATTACCCACACCAGCAGCCCTTAGTTCATTTTTCTTAAAGAGCAGTTCCTGGGTTTTATTCCAGAGTTAAAAGTACCATTGCTTCTGCTCCGATAGGAGGTGGGAGAGTCTCAGGTAAATCCAGGGCCCCACCTTGCCCAGGTGTTCTGTATTTAACTAATTCAAACCAGGTGAGCACCTCTTGGGCCACTTTAATCTTTGTTTCTGCTAGCATTGAGCCTGAACTATCACTAAAATTGTTTTTCCTCTGCATTTCTTCTCTTCATGTCTTTTAAACTGTAGGTTTTCTATTTTTGTCTTAATAGTAATTTGATCTCATCTGCTTTCCTAATCTCAAGTTTTTCTGTGGATTTTTTTAATGTTCAAAGAGAAGGTGCTTTGTTTGAACCAAGATCCCATTAAGGACTATGCATTGCATTTGGTTGTTATGTCTCTTTGGTCTTTTAATTTGGAACATCCACCTTGTCATTTTTCCATGGTATTTACCTGCTGAAGGCACCATCACATTTTCAAAGTATCTCAAGCTATGGAGTTTGGGGTGGACAGACAGGTTCACGTGTGTGCTCAATTCACCATCATGAACCAGTCTCCCTCACCTGCCCCACCCCACTTTAAACAGGATAAAAATTTAAACTCCTTAGCCTGGTCTTTCATAGCCTGATAGCAACCTACCTCAACAACCTTATTTCCTTCTGCTTCCCTCAAATACTCTACATTCTTAAGACAGCATTTAGCACTTTCAAATGAACTCTGAAATTTGGAATTTCTACAGTAGAGAGTATTGGGGCCCTGATAGTATATTACCTTTTCATTTTATAAATATTCCTCATTTCCAGTAGCACTTTAGGAGCAACATGGGACTCTCAGCCACTGTGATGCTCTGAGTGCAGACTGCAAATCTCCACTGTAGCACATGATTTCTTCTATACCAATATATTCCTTTGTAAACCCAAAGCCAAGCACTGAAACAATCATTAACAAGTGGTCATAATAAGAGTTTTGTTTAATTAACCTAATTGAAGTAACTTATGAATGTCCAAAAATAACCTATCTTGTACAGGCAGGGTGACCACATAATTTATCTTCCAAACTTAAACACTTTTGAGAATGAAAGGGGGTACTATTAATAATTATGCTAAAATAACACGTATAAACCAGGGTGTCCTGAGCTATAAATTTGTATATCTATTATTATTAGAAAACTTCATTTTCTTTTTATTTTAAAACATCCTGCCACCTTATGCATCTGCTTAAATGTTTTATTTATTCTCTCCATAGATATTGATCTCCTTCTACAGGGCAGTCACAGTGCTGGCTGCTAGGAATACAAGGTAAACAAACAGACAAGGTCCTGCTCTCTTGGGGATTACCTTCTAATAGCCCCTTTCTCTGCTGATAAGAAAGCACAACTTTCAATCCTTGGGACACAGGAAGGACAGTGTATGAGCCTCAGTTCTGCCAAAGATGTTACTGATACTTTTTCAACAGCTTGATGCAGTGGGAAGGGAACAAAGGCTTTGAAGCTGAAAGACTAGGGTCTGTCACTAAGTTCAGCCACTTTACTAGTGGCTTTGAATAAGCACTTAGGTGATCCTCGTCTGGAGGATAACAAGATTGTTATAAAGAGAGGCTTGTACAATTCCTTGTAGGTGGTAGGTATTGCCATGTTTTCTCAAGAAATACTACACCTGAGCACAAAAAAAAAACCAAACCAGAAAACGTCAGATCAACCTGACAGGAGAGGAGTAAAGGGAGATGTGGAATTAGAGGGGAAAATGTGTCCATGCTGGACAGTAAAAACAGCTCTGAACCAAATTGATCTCTGCATTGCTTGAGTCACAGAGCTCAGGAAACACGGCCTACTGCAGAGCAAAAGGTAAGTTTTAGAGTAACAGAAATCAGCTGCCTAACTTGAACCTTTTCCTAGCTAGTGCCTGGTATTCTGACTGCACTGTTCCCCTCAGAGGCTCAGCTCCCAACGTCCCCAGAATCTCTCAGCCTTGTGGAGAAAAGTCAAGAAACTATGAAGGGCAGAACATGGGGAGTGGGGAGAAATCTGAGAGGAGGTAGGAAGGGGATCTGGAAAAGGAGGAGGGAAAAACAAGCACTACTAGCCCACCATTCTGCACAGGAGTCTGAAATTTTGGCACCATGGCACAGAGAGGGCATGACATAAAGGAGCTCTGGAAAGAACTGATTTGCTCTCTTGCCAAAGGCTTCTTTCCATACCTTATAAAATCAGTGCCATAGCACATTCAGAATGTTAATAGACAAGTTAGAACACTGCTCAAGTCCACTATCCCAAGGTAATTCAAATTAACTGAATGGCTTATAAACAACACAAATCTGAATATTCAGTTAAAAAATATCTTTTTGACAATGTAATATGAACACAGGCCATGAGAAGGATCTACTGATAAGAATTTTTAAAAAAGGAATAAAATTTTTTAGTATATTCTGCTTGGAAAACTGCCTTTTAGTACATCTAAGATTTTCACCTGTGAGCACCACAATTTGGAGCAATGCTAGACTTCATTTGATGGAAAATCTCTTTTCTATTTGAATCAAATACACCTTTTTAAACAAAAGCAATACGTATTCATTGGAAAATATTGGAAAAACTCAAAAAAGCCTAAAGAGAAAATAGAAAGCATCCATAAATCCACCACTGAGAGTAAGCCCTATTAACACCTTGGTACATATTAAGTATGGGCAGTTTTTATAACGTGACATCATCATCACCTACATATTCATCCACTCTGTTTGATTTCTGTGATCACAGTAACACTCAGGGCACTCCAGTCTCTACAATTTGAAAAACACTGGATTTCCATTTGCAATCGGTGGCAGGCTAAACCCTTAATTAGTAACAGCAGGTGCTGAAGTGCTTAAAGCAAATCACTCCTACATTTTAGTGAGTTGTTATTTATGTCACTCTTATCACTGGGAGCAGCTGCACAGGCCGAGGCTCTCACCGGGCAGTCATTGGCCTCCAGTTTCCCCAAGAGTGAAGGGATTTAAACAGCTTTAGCTGGAGAACTGAGCAAGCAGCTCTTCTCACAAAGGCACACAAAAGGGTCAGTTGGGGCTTCACACTCTCTTAAGGGTTGGAAGTCATAATTATTTGTGCATTGCTAAATAATCAGATATTTTATTTAGAATTCCATTTTGTGCAGCTTTGCCTAATCCTGCACCATAAAATACCGTTTTTTCTAAGAGTTTAAATAGGTTCCTCTAGAAAAAATTAAAATCTGTTAACAGGGTCTACTTCAAGGGGGTAATCATTCCATTTCGGAAAGCTTGCTCTTAAGAAGTAAGAGAGATTAAGTATGCAGTGCATTCTGAGCACGAAAGGTTGCCCTCTTATATTTATCAAGATATGGGAAATAGTAAGAGGAAAGTCAACACCAGCTGGCCTTGCTTTCTGGGGTGAGGAGGTCTCATGTAGGCTTTCTCTGGTGGGGTAATCATCACCTTTCACTTATATCAAAAGCAGTCACAAAACTGATTTTGTGCTTCAGTACGAGGACGGGAAATAAGGTGCTTTTAAGAGAGGCCAGTGGGCTTTCTAATTTCCATGGAGGTGGCGGACGTGCGGAGCGCGGGTCCCTTTCCCTCCTGTTTGGGCTCAAGCTTGAGGGCTGGCGCTTATGGGACACCAGCCGGAGCCCAAACTCGAAAAGAGCACGCCAAGTTGTGCAGAGACGGAGCAGAAAGGCAGCGTGCCTACGCTAAATAAACTTTCCTATATGAAAACTAAGAGCAAAGTTATTCACATATTGTCCTGCCCCTAGCCCCAAAGTGTCTACTAAATTTTGCTCTTACGTAACGCTACAAGTGGCCTTCTGCTTAAAAAACAATTCTAAATTTAGCAACCGTCAACAGCTAGGAGAGGGTATTTCTTTACGAAACGGTTTAGTCCACTTTCTTCCTTGGTCTCCTTTCCCGAGCTAAATCAGCCCTGTCCCCAACTTTGAGGCGCCAAGGACTGGGCGACACCCTCGGAAGCCCGGGCCGCGCTTCCCCAGCTCTGGGCACCCGGCGATGGTGGCCTCGCGCCCTGGACGTGGCCCTCCCCGCGGCCACCTCGCGGTCCCCCCAACGAGACTCCGCGGCCCGCCTTGAGGGCCGACGGGACCACCAGGGCCTGCGCGCGCGGCTATAAACGCAGCTGCCTCCCCTTCCTCCTCCTCCGCCCCTTACCTGGCCCGAGATCCGGCCCGGCTCCGGGCTGGTAATTGAGGCCGCCATGGCCCGTTGCGCACGTGCGGGTCCTGGGGCGGCCTCCCCGCGGGGGGAGCTCGCAGCCGCCGCGTTCCGGGCCGCCGCGCTAATGGCTCCAGGCCGCAGCTGCGGCCGCGCACGCCCCGGCCGCCCTTAAAGTGGCCCTGTCGCTGGGGGAGCAGCGGCTGCTCGCTGGGGTCCCGCGTGACCCGGGCCGGGGGCCTGCCAAGGTGCGCTCGGGGCCCTTAGGCGACCGCGCCGTGAGCAGCCTGCCCACCCCAGGTTCGCTTCCCAGGGCAGCTCGCGCACCACCAGGCCTCAGGATAGAGCTGCCGCTGGCCCGCCTGGAGGAAGGGGGAGCAAGGCCTCACCTAAAGCTGGTCTGAAAACTTTAAGAAGTCTTTTTTATGAGCAGTCTTTCAAGTTTAAATATTAAGTATTAGCAAATACTTGGGATTTTTTCCCTCTTTTCTAGACAGACATATGTTGAGGATAGGGAAGGTGACTACTGTTACGGTGCTTTCTTTCCAAACCACTGAGAAATTGAAAATTTTAGAAGCACTTAGTTTTGTCCTATGATTTAACAAATATTGTCCCCATTTTCTCAAGTGAGAAAATGAGCAATAAGGAAATCTAGTGACTGCGGCTATGTAAACCCTTTTATTCAACCTTCACTAGACATTTTATTGCAATCTATTGAGTATCAGGACCTGTAGGAGATTCTTCTTTTTGTGTGTCTTTACTGTACCATGATTTTTCCATTACTGGAAGTGTAGTGGTTACTTTGGATTTGTGTAGACACTTGCTCTCACTTAAGCATCTCAGAAGGGCGGTAGGGAACCACTGCTGCAGGGGGTCCCTGGGCAAGCCTCCTGGCTCCTGAGCAGCTGGTGCTGCATTCTGGGGCCTGATTTAGATTATGAGAGCATGCAAAAATATTGCTGTGGTTCTCTACTATTTTGATGGAAAGAAAAGGTGCAAATAAATTTCTGATGGGTATCATTCTGCATTACTTTTGGAAGTAAATGTACACATCTTAATAGATTTTGTGATTAGATTTTAATGAATTTCACCTCTTTGTTGCTTTTCCAATTAATCATGAGGTGAGAGCATGTAGATATCGATGTCTGTTGGTTTGCTCAGCAATATAGGAAAAAGGTGGAGTCATGCCCACACATTGGGATAGGGTGTGAATTGAGGCAGCTTTGAGAATTTTCCTCCTGAATGGTAACCAGGTTTTCATTGCTCCAGAGGTCTAGACTAGCAAGTCTGATGTTAATCAAAGACATTGTTGAAACTAAAACAGTCATTGCTTTTAAGTTTGAGTGAAAAATGCCCCTGAGATTATGTGAGAGGAAGTCATCACTCCTGTGTTGGAGGAAGAAAAAAAAATAATAAATTTCTCCTGTATTTAGAATGAGTCCAAGCTTCATAAGAATCAACTTAGATATTTTTATGTCCAATCTCCTTAAAAAAAAAAAAAGCCTACTTTGCAAATGTACAGACATCTACTATAAAAGCAATGGCTCTCCCTGGGGGGATTTTGCCCTCCAAGGGACATTTGGCAATGTCTGAAGACATTTTTCATTGTCACAACTGGGGGGTGTATTGGCTTCTACCTGGTAGAGTTCAGGGATGCTGCTAACACATCCTACAATGCCCAGGACAGCCCTCTACAACAGAGAATTATCTGGACCAAAGTGGCATTAGTGCAGAGGTTGAGAAACCCTACTATAAACCCTCTGAATTATAACATAGAGTATAAACCATTTAATTTCTTTGCTACCTTTCACATTCTTGAATCTTGTGTAGTGGAAAGAAAAAGGTTTGGAGGAAAGGAAAAAAAATATTGCACACACCAAAATGACAAGCTCAGTATCTCAAAGCTGGAACTGGGATAAACTGTGTTGGTGGTGGCACGGGGGGAAGGAAAGGTCGGTTTTAGTTCTGTCCTTTCCCTATTTAAAAATGTACAAGGGCTCCTCTGCTTATTACGGCTAAGTTCCGTTCCTCAGTGTGGCATTAGGGCCCAGGTTATCTTGTCCCAATCTTTTTAGACTTAGCTTTTAATCAAGTGACTGGATTAGTTTCTATTCCTTAATAGTGGCCTGAAGTCCCCCCAACAGTCACCAGTGTAAGATCCACACAACCAGATGGAATAACTCCTTTCTTTGGAACTGTGGTGTTGGTGGGATAAATCACCTGTAGCCTAACGAAGTCCTGAGCTGTCCTAAAGGATGGAATTTGCCATCACACCTCTGTGAACACAGTTCATTGATTTGGGAATTGCCCTGGATATTTCCTTTGATCCTTCCCAGCTGCTAAGTCATTTATCCTTTGGTTCTGACCTCAGCCTAAAAACATTTCCTGTCGCATTATCCCTGCACCAAAGAGGCTAGGACCCCTGCTGCTTTCTGCCTCTCCCTCAGTCCTCCTAACCTGAAAGTACCATTCTGACAGCTGCATTGTCTAACGTTTGCACACTTACTTCTCAACATTCTCATTGGTCCTGGCTTAGGATTCTCCCACACAACATGCTGACTCACACTTTTCCTTTTGTGGTTAATCTGAGAAGACAACAGGAAAATTTTCAACATATTCCTAATCCCATCTGCAAAAGATTAAATATTTGTATCCCCCCAAAATTCATATGTTGAAATCCTAACTCCCAAGGTGATGATATTAGGAGATGGGATCTGGGATCTTTGGAAGGTAATTAGGTCATCGGGGAGGAGCCCTCATAAACAGGATTAGGGCCCTAATAAAAGAAGCCCAAGAGAGGTCCCTCACCCCTTCCACTATGTGAGGACACAGCAAGAAGATGCTGTTCATGAACCAGGAAGCAGGCCCTCCCCAGACACTAATTCTGCTGGTGCCTTGATCTTGGACTTCACAGCCTCCAGAACTGTAAGAAATAAATTTCAGATACTCAGTCTGTAGAATTTTGTTATAGCACCTTGAACAGACAAAGATACCATTTCATACCTCTGCTCAACAATTATTAACTCTAGCAGCATGGTAAGGCAGAGACTGTTTTACTAGACTTCATAATCCTAGTATCTAGTATATAGAAGGTAATAATAAATACATGTTTTTCCTCAATGAGTTAGAAACCATTGCCCTTAGGCAGTGATAAAGGTCAATAGTACCAACTTCTAATGATGCCCTGCAACAGACTGCAATAAGACTTGACAGTTTTCTCATCATCCAATATACTAACTCACTTTCAAAAACAAGATTTACTTCTACTAAATCTACCTCATTTAACCATAAGTCTGTGATAGGAAATGTGGAGCTAAACCAAAGTGACACTATAACTGTGGAGGGGGCTGTGTCACATATGGTCCAGAGCAGGGCTAGACATTGCCATGGGGATTCACTTTGAGGGCGTCCCCCCGGGGAGAACCATTAGAAGCAGCTCCCCTGGAGTCACTGGTTACAGCTCTACTGCCTGAGGAGATCACATAGTTAAAAAGTAACTCATTTTCTTTTAGCCACAATGACAGTGGGCTTGAAGTCATGAGGAATTTCTACAGCACAAACAAGTCAGACAATCTTAAATGGGAGAAGTTTCTTGTATGTGAAGGTGGAGTAAAAAAAATGTCCTTTACACTTTCCTTGTGAACACTTACATGTATGCTAACATGATTTAAAAGTCAGCTGGAGTAATTTTGATTTATTTTGAAAAATTTCATACATAACCAAGAGTACATTTATTATATATGTACAATATGAAGTATAATAATATGGATGTATGTGCACCTGCCACTCAGCCTCACAGGCACTACCAGTAATTTTTAAATACCTCATGTGTGTCTCATTCCCATCTTCCTCTCTCCCCCCAGAGATGAAGACTCTTTTACTTATTATTTATTTATGTTTACTTCTTCTCAATGCTGAAACTAGAATGGATTGTGCTGTGAGAGAGAAAGAAACCCTTTATGTTAAGCCTCTGAGATCTTGGAGTTGTTTCTTATAGTAATAATACAGAGATTGATAACTTGAACTTAGGTGCTGCCTTAACAAAATAATAAATTTGTGGCATTAACTTAGCAGATCTGCAGTGGGAAGCAGTGGGCAGGTCTGCAGTGGGAGGCACAGAAACAGATATGGGAGGTGGAAGACTGGAGATCCCTGTTAGTAAGCACAGCAGGCCAAGCACTTACTAAGTCTGTAGTCAAGAAAAAGATGTTAAAAAAAACTAATAATAATGTGTGCTGGATGTTATTGGCTGCCTTTGATAAGGCAGAAGAAAAAGACAAGCTTAAGATATATTTAGTTTGCAAGGAGACAAAAGGAAATAGAGAGAGTCTAAGGGAGAACCTAGAAATTTGGGGCACTGAAGGGCATTAAACTGTTAGAAAGGCTGACTACTTCTAGACCTCAAAAAGAAAAAGACTGAGAAGGGTTTTAAGCCACAAAAGACCACTAAGACTGAGCCCTGTGGCAAAGATCAGATTATGGATCTTAACTTCGCACCACCCTATTATTTAAATACTTGCATAGTAGCTGCCATTGGGTAGAGACAGGAATGGGCAAAAGAAACAAATCATGCTCTGGAATTATGACTATTATACATGGCATTTACTACTATTGTAATGGAATCATATTATCCAAGGAACTATAAACTAGGATTAAAAAGCCTTTGACTGAATTGTAAGCTGCCTCTGGACACCTAAGTTTGTTCAAACAGAAAATGAGTTCTGAAAGCTGTGCATCTCCAGAGGAGGGCACAACACCCAACATCTACTTCAAAGGTGGGCAAGAAGATTGAAAAGGAAGAAACTCCCATAGAGTAAAGCCAGAGGCCACTGAGAAAAATGAACAAAAACATTACTCCCAGGAAGCAGAATCAGAGTCTAATCAAGGAACCTACCCCATTCCCAGGGAAGAGGGCTTTTGCCATGTCTGTCCAATGGGATTCCATAAAGGCTGTGGACCAGTGATGCTGTGCATTCTTCCATTTCTGAGTGGAAGTTACTATGGGTGTCCTTCCCTACTCAGACACTGATTGCTACATTCCACAGCTGTTTAGGCCCAGCCCATATTTGGCTATCAGGTTGTATAGCATTTATACTAAGGCTTAAAAGAGCAGCATTCCTAGAAAGACAATGATAGAAATGCAGAGATTCTGTTTAGTTAAAAAAAAAAATCATTGTTCTAGTTATGTTCAGCAGACTTGAAAACATACTGAGTTAGAATCAATTTAAAAATATCTAGAGTCTGATTCAGTGATGCAGGCAGGCCAGGGGCCATCACTATCAATGAATAGCTGAATTTATCTTGGTGTAGTTGCAAATAAAGATACCATCTACTGAAGAAAACCCAAATAGCTGTAAGCCTTACTAAAAACATTGTTTGATACAATATAAGTTAGCATAGGCTAACGGCTTCAGCCAGTAAAACCTAAGTGTTAGTGGTTTAACATATATAGACATATACAAACGGATTTGCGTTTTGCTCATACCACAATCAAATAAAGGATGGCAAAGTAAGATGAACAGATCTGCTACACGCAATGATGCAGGGACCCAAGTTCTTCTACCTTGTGGATCTACTTTCCCTGAGGTCTTGGACCTAGACCTTCTACATCCACCCAAAAACAAGATTACAAAAAAGAAAAAGAGCACAACCAAGAAGGATCACCTGGGAGGTTTATATGGGCCAGTCACAGAAATGCCATATATTACTTATACCTCAGTTATAGTGGCCTCAAGTCAGTTACAGGGTCACAACTAGCTGCACACAGTGTTTCACACCTATATCTCTCAACACAGTAGCATACATACCACATACTACTAAACAGAGTGTTTCACACATATATCACTAAATAAAGTAGTACAGGTACTATACACTGGTAAGCGAAGCATTTCACACATGTGAAATGTAGCCTACTTATGTGCTCCATAGAAAGAGGAAACAGTTTGGTGAGTGTATAGTAACAGTCTTTGTCAGAGTCCATCAATTTGATCACCAAATACCCTTTTGCTCTTTCTTCCTCAAATATACTTACCTCCTCACCAAGGAAGACAAGACAAAGCCCCATCCAGTCATTTTATCCAGCGTAAATTTCAGTGATTACAGTGAGAAAAACATATTTAGGTGATAACATAAAGAGATGTTACAGATGCAAAGCAAAATGGATTTTCATATTGGATTTCTAAAACATTTTCTTTGCTTTTTTTTTTTTTGGACCCTTAAAGATTAAATGGATGGATCCTTTACTTCTGGCCTTGAGAGTAGTAACAGGGGAAAGATTTAGCTTCTTGCTGTGAAGAAATAGAAAACTGGACAAAAATACATGAAACAACTGCAGATATTGAGCAACATGTACCTTAAGACTGTGATCCCTGAGAGAAATGAAGTGAGCCTTATCCATCACACTAGATTTCTTCCTGGAGGTACATTACAAATCTCAGAGTAAGGGAGGGGATCCCAAGCAAAGCATGGTAGTTTCACATGGTCGAGAAGACAGAAGCTGGAGTTCAGGGAGGCTGAAGTGGCTAAAGTGGCAGAGCAGAGTACCAGAGAGCAAAGAGATACGCAAAAACAGAACTCCGGAAATCTGCACAGGGACCCCTTGAGTTTTGGCTGGATACTAAGACACACCAACTTACAGTGAAACTACAAGGCCATGCAAAGGGCCCACACAAGCCTTTGGGGCATTCAAGCTCCAACCAGCCAGAGTTGAGTGTCCTAGCTGATCACTCACAGAATTTACTAGCAATCCCATGATAGTTATGCCTTAGTAATGGTGCTACTAGTAGGGTAAAGGTTAATCTATACCTACCCTAACAAAGGCTTGAAAAAATTAAACTGAACTGCAAGTAACTTAACTGCCTATAAGAACAAAACTCAACAAAATCTATAACCAACAATGTGAAATCACCAGTGCCCAGTATCCAGTACAAAATTAGTAGACATGACAAGCAGTACAAAATGAGATCCAAAACCAGGAGAAAAATCTGTCACTAGAAACAAACTGAGAAATTACAGAGATCATGGAATTAGCAAATAAGCATGTTAAAACAGCTGTTATATCCATATTCAATTATTTAAAAGAAAACATAAATACAGTGAGAAAAATAGAAGATGTAAAAAAGAAAGAATCAAATGGTCTGCCACAGGTTGTAATTAAAGTCCCAGAAGGAGATGAGGGGGCAGAAAAATAATATAAAAATGGCCAAAATTTTTCCAAATTTGATGAAAACTTAAAACCACACACACAAACACACAGCCTATATGGTGCAATCAACATACAGGGAATCACAGATTCTTAGCATCCTGGCAGTCATTCAATCCAAACTTTCACCAGTGCAGGAATCCTATAATATACCTCACAAAGGGTCACCTACTTTCTGCTTAAATAATTTAAATGATGATAACTTACTGTTAGGTAGTTCTCCAGATAATAACAGTTTTGGTATTTCTGTAACTGAGATAGTAAATATGAAATTGCTTTTAAAAAGTTAAAAGGACTCTATAAATTCAAGATTTTTCTAATTCATAGGTCAATCAGATGATAACTTGTAAAAATAGTGCCCTACTGTCAATAATGATATGATCTCATATTTATGTAGTGCTTTATTATTTTAACGGTACTTTTTCATACCTCAATCATGTTTAGTGATTTTAATATCAGTTTTTAATATTCTGGTATACTCTACTCTTTTTACATACCAAAATCCCAGCATTGTTTTTGTCATAATTGTGTTATTCTGGTATTTTAAATCAAAAATCTAAATTATTTACATACTGAATAAGTATCTAAACTCAATTATTTAATTTATGAATAAAAAATATATCATATATAGTCTACAAGTCTAGACAGGTATTGTACACATAGCAAAAAGCAACCAAATAGTGTTACTGATAAACTTCTGTTGCAAGAATAATTCTTAGTCCCAAATAAAGAATTTTTTATCTAGTAAAACATGAATACAATAGTACTAAAATTTACATAGGTGACTCTGCTTTGTCATCTCCACCCATACATGACAAAACTAATGAAGAGGATGAAAAAGTAGAAATACTTTATTTAAAACAAAAACTATATAGCTCTTTATAAATTTTTTAAAAAATCTAGTCCCAGTCAAAACTCAAACAGGTTATTAAGCAAGAGATGGATTGTTCAAAGTTAAAGTCAAAGGAAAATATTTAGAATTAGCATATAACTAATCTCTTCATTATTGTTCTGACTAGTATAGTACCTGGAAAAATTCAGTTGAAAAATTCTGCTCAAAAATATGCTCTTGAGCCAATAATAGCACTAGTGATAATGCATTTAATTTTTAAGATCATATTTTCAGAAAAGGATCAATTAATATATATTTAAAATTAATCTACTAATTTATATCAAAATGTTAATGTACATTTAATACATATTTGTAACAGCTTTATTGAGATATAAATCACAAAATATACAATTAACATATTAAAGTATACAATTCAGTAGTTTTTATTATATTCACAGAGTTGTACAACTGTCACTATAATCAAGTTTAGAACATTTTCATCACACCAAAAAGAAACCTTCTACCCATTAGCAGTCACTCTCCATCACTGACCCTCCCCCAGCCCTAGGCAACTACTAATCTACTTTTTGTCTCTATGGATTTACCTATTTTGGACATTGCATATAAATGGAATTATGTAATATGTGGTCTTTCATAATCATACTCTTTTACTCAGGATAATGTTTCCAAGGTATATCCATGTTGTAACATATATCATCATTTTATTCCTTTTTATTGCCAAATAATATCCATTGTTTAAATACACACTTTGTTTATTCATTCATAAGTTGATGGATATTTGGGTTGTTTACACTTTCTAGCTATTTAAATAATGGTACTAAAAATCTTCATGTACACGTTTTTATGTGGACGTAGCTTTCCATTTCTCTTGGGTGTATACATAAGAGTGGACTTGCTGTGTTATATGGTAACTATGTTTAACCTTTTGAGGAAGTGAGAGTTTTCCAAAGTGGCTGTACCATTTTACATTCTACCAGTAATGCATGAGGGTTCCAATTTCTCCACATCCTCACCAATACTCATTATTATCTGTCTTTTTAATTATAGCAACATTTGTTTTTGTAAATGGTTTTTCTTGATATTTTGTAGTACATTTAGATATTTTAAATTCTGAAATACATTAAATATTGTTTTGCTGATTTTTCAATATATTGAATTCTGAATTTTCCAATAAAAAACAAATATTGATATCAACACATAGGTATCAACACATATTTGAGTATCAAACAAAATAAAGACTCCAAACTGTAATTTTTGCTCTGGTTATTGCAATAAATAATCGCATTTTGTTATAAAACCTCACATTACAAATTACCTTCAGAGCTTAAAACTAGATAAAACTTTTTCTTTACATATATTTTCCTTCTACCAAAAAAAAAAAAAAATGAGAGCTGACTAACTCATTCCTTCTTTGCACTGGCCACTAGAAAGCTTAAAGCTAGAGCTTTTCTTAGTTGGGAATTCTTGCTAAACTTTAACTTTTATTTTCATCTTTTATTTTGTAGGTATTGTTTTTATACCTCTATATTTAGTCAAAATTAACTCACATCCCTTTTAGAGGAAAATAGAGTATAAAGAAGTAAAGAAATATGTGGTAAGTACCCTTGATCTGCACAGCAATCCCAAGGCAGTAGTTAGGATAAATATTCCCAACTTTATAAATGATAAAACTGAGGCAATGAAAAGCTATTTACTCAAAATCAGAAGCTTAGAAGTGGCAAAACTGATATGAAAACACAGAGCTTAGAATCTCCCATTTCAGTTCTTTATATGCTCCCACCAACATCCCATCACTCTAAGACAGGCAGTTTCTGACATCTGAAAAGTATCCCAAGGTAGCTCCTGCAGAACTAACACTTAAATGTGATAGAGTCCCTGTGATAAGATGTTCAATTAATATTCCATCCCAGTGATGGAGAAAACTTTAAATGTTCCTTAGTCCAGTTCCCACAATGTCTTACCTCTGTATGAAAGAAACAAACTTGTTTATATTTTATTGATAATTGTAATTACTAATATTTAAATTATTAATTTTCTTTTAATGCTTAGATGGTATAAGGCATAAAAATCTCATATTTGTCCAATAATATGAGTGAAGGTACCTTGACTTAAGAAGAGAAGAAAATATTTCCAATTAATTCCACTATAGAAGAATTTACAGAAAGTTACTTTATATTTTTCTGCATTACATTTTAAAGTCACATAAAAGAATTTTTTTGGCTATATGAAATTTATGCATTCTTCCTTAAAGAAAGAAAGTAAATATCTAGAGAGATAATTATAGAAATGCATTTGGTATTCATTACTGGTGGTAATAAAATTTAGGTTTAGTGCCAGATATGAGGTAAGAACACCATTAGCTGGAAACTATATTACCTCTGAGTGATTTCTGCAAATTTAAAGTCCAATAATTTCACTTGTTAAAGTGGGTAAATAAGTTATTTGTATGTTCCAGACCTAGGTGAGAGTTACAAAAATCATCTAAATGACAAAAATAGTCTAAACATGAATAGGAGAATTCAATAAATTTTATAAATGTCTAAAAAGAACCCTTCTCTTATCCTCATTCTATCTCCACCTCTGGATTTGAGTATTGTGAACACTTGAAAAGTTTGGTCCAAAGAACTAGGCCATCACTACAAATTAATAAACATCACAAAAGGACTTAAGTCATAATGGGCTAAGTGGCAGGACCTTGTGATTAAATAAGTATTGGTTTTCTAGAATGGTAAGAAAACTTAGAAATTATATAGTTTGCCTCAGTCATTTTACAGGCGTGGGAAATAAAGACGAGGTAAAGGGACTTGCCCTAGATCTCCTACATTCATGGCAGAGTGGGGACTATAAGCAGCTGATTCTTGATTGAGGGTTGTTTCTACAATACCACGATATTTCAAGTCAAAATTTAAAGTGCATTTGATTTGCAGCTTTGCTTAAACCTGGGGTTTAAAAATCTGAGCATGATATAACCTGAAATAGCAGAAAGTTTTTATGAACTCACATTTTTAGCTAACAGCCAATTAGAGACCAAGTATAATAGCAATGTTACTAGCAGAGCAGAGCATAGATATATTATTAAAAGCAAGCGTAATGATGAGAACCATCAGGTTTCCTAGGATATTTTAAAAATCACAAGCACTTCTATTAGATATTTAGGGTCAATAGAGAAAATTATGTTCAGGCAGACAAAAGAACAATCTTCTGGAAAAGGATCTAAAGAGAAGTTTGGCTGTTCTTTCTTATCTATTTCATTCCCTGGAAAATGTATTGAACATTAACTTCAAAAGTTGAATATTATAGATGAAAAAAAAAAGGGAAGAAATAGAAATCCACCAGTTCTGGAATCATGGATTGAGTTTTGGAAGATGGTTTGATCTTGTAATCTTTTTTACTGGTCCTCTCTTGGTATTCATTGTCTTCTGATTAACTGGATTATATCTTCCCCTGAAATAAAATAAGTGTTAATCATGATTTTTCAGTCACCATTGTGTATGTCCAACAGAAACATTATATGCCACATAGGGAGAACTGTATGTTGCACCTAGTTCCCCCAATCCAGACTCCTTCACATGAAAATCTTCCTGTGCATATATTTTGCTTACAGTGCAATCTTAGGCAGCCATACATTATACCATATCATCTCACCACAGCTACAGAGGCTTACAACTCAAGCGTAGATAGTCCAAAGACTGGGAAACAGCCCATTAGGTTTGTCTAAAGATGAAATGGACCATTCTGATACTTGCCCTTGGAGTTTGAACTGAAGCTAAGAAAATAGACAGAGGAGGGTCATGAGGTAGAGTAGGGACAATAAAGCAATAAGGATCCATGAATTTCTATTCTTAGATTTCCATAGGATCCTTTTTTGCTTATTGACTTATGTATCTTTATAAAGCCAACCTTCCTTACACTCTTACTTGAGATAGTAAAAGGCCACTTCAATTCACTGCAATGTGCTTTTAAAAATATTTTAGTTAAGGAGTGATGTCAACAAAAATGACAGAGTAAGAACTTTTTATTTTCTCCTTTTGTATAAAAGCAATAAGAAATTGGCAAAAATGTCAGAAGCAACTTTTTCAGAACTCTGGGAATTAACTAAAGTCTTGTGGCAAGCCTGGTGAATTTATAAAACAACAACAAACAAACAGCTAAAACTTTGTATGAACACAGCTTTGTAGCATTTTAACTTATCCTAATGCCTATTCACTCTCTCCTCCCCATCTTCCTTCCCCAGCTCCTTGGTAGCCTTGAAAACCAACAGCCCACAATTGCAGTGAAAACCAGTAGCCTGGCAGACACCATAGGAGGTAGAATGGTGTTGGAACTCCTTTAAAGCCTCATTCATTCCTAGAGAATTTTCATTATTTAAACAGTCTGGTGATTATCTGAAAGACCCACTTACAAACTTACAAAGCTGTCTTTATTTGACCTGGCTTGGAGATGATCCAGTGTGAATAGTATTTTCCCTAGGAGCATTTGCTTAAACAATTAGAAACTGTTATTTAACTTCATAGCTGCCTAAGTCCATAGATAACAGTTGAGGCAAAAAAAAAAAAAAAACAAAAAAAAAAAACCACACACAAAAAAAACCCAGGAAGTTTAAAAGAGAAAGGTGAGAAATGAGAGTTAATAAACTCCAACATATTTCTTGGAATCTAGAAGACTATACACATGGGTAACTGTGTGTATGATAGGTCTGTGTGCATAATCAAGAAAGACCTGAGAAGGCCCCAAGCTCTTGCCTGTGGCTAACCTTAAGACTCTTCATAAGCAGGAAGTGAAGGATAAAGTGGAGTTGTAATCTGCCTGGCTAAGTGTTAAAGACATGCCCCAACACACACACAGAGCCTCTCAGCAAAGGCTGGGAGACTTATTGATTCCAGGCATTTAAAGAAATCTCTGCCCAATCATTAGCTGACCACGAAGCTAACTCAGCAGAGACTTCAGTGGCCACACATGACAAAGACTATAGACTCTATAGAATTATTTCAGAAAAGTCACTAAACAAACAAACAACATCAAAAATAGCTACAACAACAAACCCTGGGGAGGGGAGAAAATCTGATATAGAGTGGCCACATTATATTTATTTAAAATGTTTAGTTTCCAACAAAAAATTACAATATATGCGAAGAGATAAGAAAGTGTGACTCTTAACAAGAAAAATGCAATTAATAAATACTTTCCCTGAGGAAGTCTAGATAAGAGATTTACTGGACAAAGACTTTAAATCCATGATTTTAAATATGTTTAAAGAACTAAAGGAAACCATATCTATAGAGCAAAGTATGAGAATGATATCTCTTCAAATAAAGAATATAAATACAAACAGAAATTATTAAAGAAAAAAAGAACAAAACAGACATTCTGGAGTTGAAAAATAAAATAACTGAAATGAAGAATTCACTAGAGGAGTTCAACAGCAGATTGGAGCAGGCAGAAGATTTGGTGAAGTTAAAGATATGTCAATTAAGATTACCCAGTTTGAGAAACAGACAATAAAGAAAAAAGAAAGATGAACAGAGCCTCAGAGATTTATAAAACACCATCAAGTGTACCAACATATGTATAATGGGTGTCCTAGAAGAAGAGGGGAGAGAGAATAGGGCAGAAAGAATATTTGAAAAATAGCAGGTAAAAATTTCCCAAATTTGATGAAAAACATGATGTACAAATCCAGGAGAGAGAGTCAATAGGGCCAGAATTCAAGCAATATTTCTGGAATAAACATCAAACAGGACTAGAAAACTGTCCCAAAAATTCTGTCATGAAAAAATATCTGACATGCTCCTAAAAAAACATCCAGGTAACTGTATCTTTAAACTAGATTCAAAAATAACTGCATAAATTAATAATTATAAATCTGTTGGATGGAAATAATAGTATAAAGATTAATTTGTATGACAATAACAGTACAAAGGAAGGAGAAAGGGATGGAGTCATGTGAAAGAAGAGTTTTGGTACACTATTGAAATTAAGTTGGTTTTAATCCAAAATAGATTGTTATAAATTAAGATGTTAATTTTAATCCTCAGGGAAACCACTGAGACCAAGACCAGGTGTATTCAGTGGGGAATTCTACCAAATGTAAATATATGTATCTCCAGTACTTCACTAAATCTTAATAAAAATCAAATAAGAAGACTTCCCAACTTATTTTATGAAGCAATAGGAGGATAGATTATTGATTTGAAATTCTTCCTTTGTTTCAATATAGATATTTATAGCTATAAGTACTAAACCTGATAAAGGGCCTCTATTAAAAAATCCATAGCTAATATCATACTTAATATAAAAACTGAAAACTTTCCTTCTAAGATCAGGAACAAGTTAAAGATGTTCACTATTACCACTTCTATTCAACATTGTATGGGAGGTTCTAGCCAGGTCAGTTAGGCAAGAAAAACAAATAAAAGGCATCCAAATTAGAAAAGAAGTAAAACTGTCTCTATCTGTAGGTGACATGATCTTGTATGTAGAAAATACTAAGGAATACACACACACACACACACATACACGTCTATTAGATCTAATAAACAAGTTCCTCAAGGTTTCTGGATATAAGATCAATATATAATAATTATATTTCTAGACACCAGCAATATACAGTCCTAAAAGAAAATTAAAAACATAATTCCATCTCAAATAGCATCAAAAAGAATAAAATATTAAGGAATAAATTTAGCCAAATAAGTACAAGATTTATATACTAAAATCTATAAAACATCTTCGAAAGTGATTAAAGAAGACCCAAATAAATAGAAAGATATTCCACGTTCATGGATTTGAAGACTTAATATTAAGACGGCAATACTACCCAAAGCCACCTACAGATTCAACACAGTCTTCATCAAAACATCAACTGCCTTTTGTGAAGAAATTGACAAGAGTATCCTAAATTCATATGGAAATAAAAGGGACCCTGAATAACCAAAACAATCTTGAAAAATAATAATAAAATTGGAGGATTCACACTTCCTGATTTAAAAACTTGCTAAAAAGCTAGTTCATCAAGACAGTATGGTATTGGCATAGGGATAGAGTTATAGATCAATGGAATAAAACTAAGAGTCTAAAAGTAAACTCATATGTTTATGGTCAATTGATTTTTTACAAGGGTGCCAAGATCATTAAATTGAGGAAGAATAGTCTTTTCAACAAGACAACTGAACAGACACATGCACAAGACTGAAATTGGACCCCTATCTCACACCATATATAAAAATTAACTCAAAATGGATCAAAAGGGAACTAAAACTATAAAACTCTTAGGAGAAAACATAGGCATAAATTTTCATGTTCTTGGATTAGGCAATGACTCCTCAGATATGACACCGAAAGCAAAAACTACCAAGGAAAAGTAGATCAACTGGTCTTCATCAAAATTGAAAACTTTTGGGCTTCAAAAGATACCATCAAGAAAGTAAAAAGATAACCCACAGAATGGGAAAAAAATTGCAAATCTTGTATCTGATAAGATCTAGTACCTAGAATATATAAAGAACTCTTATAATACAACACCATAAAGACAAACAACCCAACTTAAAGATAGGCAAAGTACTTGAATAGACATTTCTCCAAAAAAGATACTGTTATCCCTTGATCTCCATGAGGGACTGGTTTCAGGACCCCCGCAGATACCAAAATTCATGAATGCTCAAGTCCCTTATATAAAAGGTGTAGTATTTACATATAACCTACACACATCCTCCCATATACTTTAAATCATCTCTACATTATTTACAACACCTAATACAATGTAAATTGCTATGCAAATAGCTGTTATACTGTATAGTTTTTATTTGCATTATTTTTTGTTGTTGTATTGTTATTTTCTATTTATTTTTTCCAATATTTTCAATCCATGGTTGGTTGTATCTACAGATGTGGAATCCATAGATATTAAGAGTCAGCTGTATAGAAATGGCCAACAAATATAAGAAAAGATGCTCAATATCATTAGTCATTAGGAGAGTGCAAATCAAAACCATGATAAGATACCACATCACATCCAATAGGATAACTAAAAATTTTTTTTAAATGGACAAGTGTTGACAATGATGTGGAGAAACTGGAACACTGATATATTGCTGGTGGGAATATAAAATGGTACAGCCACTAAGGAACACAGTTTGGCAGTTCCTCAAAAAGATAAACAGAATGGAATCGACCCAGCAATTCCATTCATAGACATATACCCAAGTTAATTAAAAAACATTTACCCATAAAACTTTTGCAGGAATGTTCATAGCAGCGTTATTCATAATCACAAAAAAGTGTAAACAACCCAAATTTCCATCAACTGATGACTGGATAAACAAAATGTGGTTTATCCAAAAACTGGAATATTATTCAGTCACCAAAAAAGAATAAAGTATTGACATATGTTCCAAAATGGATGAACCTTGAAAACATTATGCTAACTGACAGAAGTCATACACACAAGTTGACATGTTGTATGCTTCTACTTATAGTCATATGCCGCATAACATTATTTCAGCAATGAACTACATATTGGACTATATATGGACTACATATACAATGGTGTTCCCATATAATTATAATATGTATTTTTACTGTACCTTTTCTATGCTTAGATATGTTTAGATACACAAATACCATTGTGTTACAATTGCCACAGTATTCAGTACAGTAACATGCTAAACAGGTTTGTAGCCTTGGAGCAATTAGGCTATACCATATACCCTAGGTGTGCAGTAGGCTGTACCATCTAGGTTTGTGTAAGTACATTCTATGATAGTCACACAATGACAAAATTGCCTAACAACACATTTTTCAGAAGGTATTCTCATCGTTAAGGGACACATGACTGTATACGAAATAACAAGAATAGAGAAATCCATGGAAACAGAAAGCAGATTAAAGATTGCAAGGGGTCTGGGGGAAGGGGATTAACTGACTGGTAATTAGCATGGGGTTTCTTTTTGGGGTGATAAAAATGTTCTGGAATTCGTTAGTGGTTATGGTTGTACAACCTTGTGAAAATAGTAAAAATCATTGAGTTTTACACTTTAAAAGGGTGAATTTTTTGGTATGTGAATTATATCTCAATAAAAATATCTTTAAAATCTTGCACTTTGGGAATAAACCACTTCCTGTTAAAATGTTTTTTAGTTAATTAACAATGTTTAAGAGTAATTTCATTCCCTGGTGGAATATGGAATTAACCACAATCATTCAATTCTATCATATTTAATTAATAGCTCATTATAGATATTGTTTACTGTACTAAATGCTCTTCTATTACTTTAAGGATGTTTTAAGTAGCTTCCTAAATATGACCCATTTCTAAAAGATCTGACATGATGACACTAATCACAAAGCTGAGGTACTTCACTGTTAAGATATATTTAATCTCCTAGCTGTCCTTTAGAGCAGTGTTTCTCAAACTGTAGAATGCAACTTATTAGTGGGTTGATTTGGTGAATTAAAATAGCAATATAAAAATAACAGAAAAGGAAACAAAAAAGAATAGGAAAAAGAATATATAAAAAGAAAAGGAAATATCAGTATGTATCACACATAGTAAGGGTAAGTGTTGTTTCATAAATTGTTTCAGTTATATGTGGGTCTATAAGTCATGGTGAACAAAGTTTGGAAACCATTTTATACTCCTCTGAGTATTGCGGTTTTTAAACAAATGATAGTGGTTAAGCCTCTTGAAAAATTATGTTAGCATAACAGTGTTGTAGATTTGTCACTTGTGTTTCAAATTACTGTCCTATGTATTTTTCTACTGATTCTTTGTTACTTTGCTGATTCTTTATATTCAATAAAGTACATACATTGAAGAGTAATGACAATAACTAATGTTTATTGAACTAGGGATTTTTCAATAATCTTTAATTCTCATACCAACCATTCAATTTTGGTTTCATCATTTCCATTTTATAGGTAAGTAAACTGAGCCTGAGAGTGGTTGCTTAGATAAAGCTACATTAAATAATAAGTGGTAGAGGCAAAAATTGATTTGTCTATCTGCTCCAAAGCCAGTACAAATTTTCATTTACAGTACTCCCCCCTTATCCATGGTTTCATTTTCTGTGGTTTCAGTTACCCATGGTCAACTGCGGTCCAAAAATAGGTGAGTACAGTACAATGAGATATTTTGAGAGACACAGACCACATTCACATAACTTCTACTACAGTATATTGTTATAACTGTTCTAGTTTATTATTGTTAATCTCTCCATATGCCTAATTTATAAATTAAATTTTATCATAGGTATGTATGCATAGGAAAGAACATAGTATATATAGAATTCAGTACTTTCCATGGTTTCAGGCATCCATTGGTGGTCTTGGAATGTATCCCCCTCAGATAAGGGGGGACGACTGTACCACCTTGCTTCTCACTATTTTTTAAAAATACTGTACTGTATTAATTACAAAAATATTTACACTGCTATTTTGACTTCAGGGTTTCCATAGTCTATCTGATAGATGGACTTTTTCTTAATTTTTCTCTTTTAATATAAAGTCATTAAAAATGATTATAAAGTATATATATTCTTATATAAAATACTAAAAGGTATAAATATAAATATTCCATAATCTCACTGTACTATTTTGTGTTCTAATTTTTATTTACTATTATATATAGGTAAACATTTTTCTATGTCAGTTATGTATTCTACTAGAATGTAATTTTTGCAACTTTATAATATCATCATAGTTTATTGAATTATTCCCTCAATGTTGGATATTTTGGTTGTGTTTTTTCTACTCTAGCTGCTTTCTTTCTTAAATCAAAACAAGGCTCCCTTAACAATCTGTCTTTTAATGAGTCCGAGAGCCAATTTCCCTCAGGTTCTTTTATTCCAGGGCACTAAGGACTGCTTTATTATTTTCTTCCTCTAGGGCCTGTAATTACTTTAAAACTCTTCATAAGCAGAAAAAAAAATGAGGCTTTGCACTAAAGAAAAAAATAAACTTTACAGTTTGCTACTTTTAGGAACAACTGCTGTGGTATCAGCTTTGAACTCCTTGCTTTCAGGAATATGATTTTTCATAGTTAACACATGCCATGGGTCACAGTCAATAAAGTTACTTATTAACTTGTCTAGGTGTTTTCTGGCAACTTTCAAAACTCGTCCTAAAGAGGCTATTTCTCCTATTTTTCTTAAAGAGTCTCTTTTCAAATCAGTATATGTAAGGATCTCTAGAATATATTAATATCTTTCAATGGCAGTATAGAAATCTTGTTCATTTTAGGCCATAATTCCACATAGTAGGAACATAATAGCTAATATTCAATCAGGCAGTATCCCTATTTGCTAGATTTTTAAATAGAATTTCACATTTAAATGGGTATTTTCTAATGCTCTGATTTATTTTAACATTAGAAAAACTGTGTAAGTCAATATTTTAACATTAGCACATATGAGACTACCAACCAAAGCAAACATTAAAAGCCACTAAAACTTGATTAAAAGTGTATAAAACAAATGCACCATTCCATGAATTATAATAAAGCAAATACTCTTATAACCAGTGCCCCGGTCAATAAATAAAATATTGCCATCATACTGGAAGACACCTCATGTCCTTCCCAATTATTGTTCCCTTTCTCCTTCCCATTGGTAATTACTATCCTGTCTTCTGACACCAAAGTTTAGTTTTGCCTGTCTTTGGTCTTTTTATGAATGGAATCATATTATATATATTCTTTTATTTCTGACCTCTTTCACTCAACACTGTGAAAATCATCCATAATGTTGTATAAACTATAGTATATTTCTTTTTATTTTCTTATGCATATATATTAATATATCATTTTTATCCATTGTACTACTGATGGACATTTAGATTGTTTTCAATTTGGGACTGTTATAAATAAAGCTGTTACGAACATTCTCGTACAGGTCTTCTGGTGTAAGTGGATACATCATCCTGTTAGGTATATAACTAGGAGTAGAATTTTTGGGTCATAGAGAAGGTGTATGATCAGCTAAATATAGGAAGTAATACTAAACAGTATTCCAAAGTGGTTGTATAAATTTACCATAAGTGTATGAAATCCCCCTATTCCTTGACAACACTTCAAATCATCAATCTTTAAAATTTGTGGTTGTATCTCATAATTTTAATTTGCACTCTGCTAATGAGTAATGGTGTTGAGTATCTTTTTATATGTCCATTGGCCATTTGAATATCCTATTCTGTGAGGTACCTAGCACCAAAACGTGGTTTTAAGACTCAAATTGAATCACCAATAAAAGAAGGATACTAACTTCTAGAGTTAAGTCAATAATTCAGAAAACAATATTTTAAGGTAGTACTAATTACATATACCTAATTTGGAAGATTACAGGTATACAGAAATGTTTCTATTAGATGAGTTATTTAGGTTATTTATAGTTTCAGAAAGTGAAGAGTTTCTGAACTCTTTGCCCATTTGTTTGACCATTCATTGAGTCATGAATTCATTCAAAAATTATTAAACACCAATTTATGCTAGGCACTGTATTCAACATTAAGCTTCACCAAAGATGGAAGTGACAGATCTGGGATCAAGCACAAGCAGTGCTGGAGGCACAAACCAGCTGGATGAGCAGGTATCGCACATCGTGTTGTCCATCTCTATGCACCAACACCTCAAGCTCCATTCAGACCTATGGCAGAGAGGGCCCCATAGAGAAGCTGATAATCAGTGTGATACACAGCTGCTGCTACATAAGGAGGCAAGGAGGAATGAGTTTGGCACCTAGGTGATCTATTATACTTTGGTGTCCTTTAGTACTAACTTGCCCTAATGTTGACAGTAATTGGACAAGTACCTTAGCAATGGCCTGGAAAAGACAGGATAAACAGGGGCTCAGATTCCACAGGGATAAGGGTCTGGGTCACTCCACCAGAGGAAGAAAAAGCCCACACCTGGGTCATGGATGAATCAGCTTGGTATGTGAGACCGTGGCTGCCCTATAGCCCTACTCCCTCTACATAAACCTGGTTCCTTACCGTCCCCCACAGGTGCTGATCCTAAGAATGCTCACTAATAAACTTCCTGCATGTTGACTCCCATTTCAGAGTCTACTTCTGAGAGATCCAACGCACAACAGTATTCAATGTAAAACCAAACTGTCTTCATAGACTTATAGTCTAGTGATATATATGATTGTGTGTGTTAATATTTAATTAGAATTAGGTTTTATATTTATTTTCAAAATATTTCTCCTTCACTATTTAAGCAAATTTGAATAAGAGAGGTAATATCTTTTAAAAATATACTTAGCACCCAATAAAAACCTTGGGTACTAAGTATCTAATGAGCTTCCCTGGTAGATACAACTTCACATGCTGTCATAGCTGTTGTTGCAAGTCATTGCTGAAGGAATTAAGTGTGTCTTACGTGAATATACTTGGAGAGGCCTTTTGGAAGCTTGCACCTAGTTTTCTCAGACTTTGTCCCATGCACCTTCTGACTCTGTTGATTTTGCTTTGTATCCTTTTGCTGTAATAAATCTTAGGAATGAATACAAATATATGCTAATCCTTGTGAGTCCTTCTAGTAAATCACTGAACATGGGAGTGGTCTTGGGGACCCTGACATAGTGGTATAATAGTTTTTACAGGGAAGTCCTTTATCAGAATTTAATATTTAAACTACATTATATTTCCAATGATGAAAATGTATAAAGATAATGAATTATAATTTAAAGCATTTATGACTATTCAAGAAAGAATGCAATGTGATCCATCCAGCCAAATATTGGACAAAATGTTGCTACCTCATTAATCTCCACCAGTGAATTCTGCTATATTGCATATAATTGAGTGCCTCTTGCCCTGGATATATGTTTGAAAAGGATTCTCTAATTTATAAACGAATTTATATCTTGGTTTAATTTTTTTATAGTGTTAAGTTATATATGAATATATTCCCCTATATGGGAAAAGGTTACATAAGACAAGGATTATGTGAGTAATTCTTCTGTATTTAGTACAGGACCAGGAAAAATTGTGCATGGATATAAACTTCTCAACTCATAAAACATTCCTCTGTTCTTTATCTATCCTAAAGTGGTTTTGTTTACATAGGAAAATATAGTTACATAGGAAAACTGCACTGTCATCTACACTTATTTTAGTGTCCACTCCAATGAACATATTTCCTCACTAAAAAGGGCAAGGCTGACACTTTAATTGCACAGGCATACTTTGTTTTATTGACTTCACTTTATTGCTCTTCACAGATACTGCTTTTTTTTTTACAAATTGAGGGTTTGTGACAACCCTGTGTCTAGCAAGTCTACCAGTGCCATTTTTCCAACAGCATGTGCTTACTTCGTGTCTCTGTGTCATATTTTGGTAATTCTCATAATACTGCAAACTTTTTCATTATTATTATATCTGTTATGGTGCTCAGAAATCTTTGATGTTACTATTATAATTGTTTTAGAGCACCACAAACTGTGTTCATATAAGATGGCAAACTTAATCAATAAGTGTTGTGTATGTGTTTTGATTGCTACACCAACAGGTCATTCCCCCATCTTTCTCTATCTACCTTTCTTGGGCCTCCCTATCCCCTGAGACACAAATTGAAGTAGGTCAATTAATAACCCTACAAGGACCTCTAAGTGTTCAAGTGAAAGGAAGAGTTGCACTTCTCTCACTGTAAGTCAAAAGCTAGTGAGAAAGCTTAGTGAGGAAGGCATGTCAAAAGCCAAGATAAGGCAGAAAGCTAGGCCTCTGGAGCCAACCAGTTAGAAAAGTTTTAAATGCAAAGGAAAAGTTCTTGAAGGAAATTAAAAGTACTACTCCAATGGATGCAAGAATGATAAGAAAGCAAAACAACCTTATTGCTGATATAGAGAAAGTTTTAGTGGCCTAGGAAGATCAAACCAGCCACAACATTCCCTTAAGCCAAAGCCTAATCCAGAGAAGGCTCTAACTCTCTTCAATTTTATGAAGGCTAAGAGAGGTGAGGAAGCTGCAGAAGAAAAGTTTGAAGCTAGTAGAAGTTGGTTCATGAGGTTTAAGAAAGAAACCATCTCCATGACATAAAAGGGTAAAGTAAAGCAATAGGTGCTGATGTAGAAGATGCAGCAAGTTATCCAGAAGATCTAACTAAGATAATTGATGAAAGTGACTACACTAAAAAACAGATTTTCAATGTAGACAAAACATCTTTCTATTGGAAGAAGATGCCATCTAGGACTTTCAAAGCTAGAAAGGAGAAGTCAATGCCTGGCTTCAAAGATCCAAAGTACAGGCTGACTCTCTTGTTAGGGGCTAATGCAGCTGGTGACTTTAAGTTGAAGCCAATATACATTTACCACTCTGAAAATCCTAGGGCCCTTAGGAATTATGCTAAATATACTCTGCTTATGCTCTATAAATAGAACAACAAAGCCTGGATGACAGCACAACTGTTTACAGTATAGTTAGCTGAATATTTAAAAGCCACTGTTAAGACCTACTGCTCAGAAAAAAAGAATCCTTTCAAAATGTTACTGCTCATTGACAATATACCTGGTTATCCAAGGGCTCTGATGGAGATGTATAAGAGATTAATGTTGTTCTCATGCCTGTTAACACAACATCCATTTTGCAGCCCATGGACCTAGGAGTCATTTTGATTTTCAAGTCTTATTATTTAAGAAATACATTTTTTAAGGCTACAGCTGCCATAGATAGTGATTCCTCTGATGGAGCTGGGCAAAGTAAATTGAAAACCTTCTGGAAACAATTTACCATTCTAGATGCCATTAAAAACATTCACGCATTCATGATTCATGGGAGGCGGTCAAATAGAAATGTTAATAGGAGTTTGGAAGTTGATTCCAACCCTCATGGATGACTTTGAGGGGTTCAAGACTTCAGTAAGGGAAGTAATTGCAGATGTGGTGGAAACAGCAAGACAACTAGAATTCGAAGTAGAGTCTATAGATGTGACTGAATTGCTGCAATCTCATGATCAAACTTGAATGGATAAGAACTTTGCTTCTTATGGACGAGCAAAGAAAGTGGTCTCTTGAGATAGAATCTACTCCTGGTGAAGATGCTGTGAACACTGTTGACAGGGCAACAAAGGATTTAGAAGATTACATAAACTTTGTTGATAAAGCAGCGGCAGAGTTTGAGAAGACTGACTGTAATTTTGAAAGAAGTTCTAGTGTGGGTAAAATGCTATCAAACAGCATCACACGCTACAGAGAAATCTTTCATGAAAGGAAGAGTCAATCAATGCAGAAAACCTCATTGTTGTCTTATTTTAAGAAATTGCCACAGTTACCCTGAGCTTCAGCAACCACCACCCTGATCAGTCAGCAGCCATCAACATAAAGGCAAAATCCTCCACCAACAAAAAGATATGGCTCACCTGAAATCTCAGATGACCATTAGAATTTTTTTAGCAATAAAGTATTTTTAAACTAAGATATGTATGTTGTTTTTTTGGACATGATGCTATTGTACACTTCATAAACTACAGTATTATGTGAACATAACTTTTCTCTTTTTTTTAGAGACCGGGTCTTGCTCTGTCTCCTAGGCTGGAGTACAGTGATGTGATCATAGCTCACTGCAGTCTCAAACTCCTGGGCTCAAGTGATCCTCACACTTCAGCCTCCCCAGTAGCTGGGACTATAGGTGCACACCACAATGCCTGGCTCATTTTTTAAAAAAATGTTTGTAGAGATGGGGTCTTGCTATATTGCCCAGGCTGGTCTTGAACTCCTGGGCTCAAGTGATCCTCCCGCCTGTCCTCCTAACTGCTGGGATTACAGGGATGAGCCACTGCACCCAGCCTAAACATAACTTTTATATGCACTGGGGAATCAAAAATTTCATGTGACTAGCTTTATTGCAATATTCACTTTACTGTGGTAGTCTGGAACTGAACCCATAATATCTCTAAGGTATGCCTGTATTTATATTGTTGTTAATAGTGTAGTTTTAAGCTCTTCTTGGGCACAGTATTATTTTAGTTTAAAAAATATGACTGTATCATGTTTAAGACCAAAAATGTTTCTGGGATTTAACAAAAGTGTAAAAATAGTGAACAGAGATCACAAACTTCTTTAAGTTTTCTTACCATCTGCTATTTTATATTGTTGCTACAAAATCTAGAAGTTCAACTTCCAAAATATAATGGACACCTGTTTTGTCAGTAGTATTCACATGCAAATATAATTAATTAGAAAAAAAGATACAGCTAGACTTACGTTTTCACTAGATTCTCTTTCATTCTAGGCAGTTGATCCATCTGTTGCCTTTTAGAAACTTGATATGAGCCAGAGACCTGAAATACAAAAATTTGAGTGATTATCCTCTTATTTCATAATTCATTTCAGAGATAAGAGGAACAGTCAATTCTTAATTAACTCTTTCTTAACCAGATCTTTTAGTAGCATGTATAAGAGAAGCTGAAGAAAATGGAAAATTCTGGCCTTTTCCAGTAATAGCAACCTTTTAAAGATTCTGGAACTCTCCCGATCCCAGTCCCACAGTCCATGTGACTTTTAAAATAAATATGAAGGATACTGTAAAAACCATATCATCGATATGGTATAGATCATTAAAAGTTTTTGTAGTAGACACTAAATATACATAATACATGCACCCTACCATTGGGGTAGATAAAGAAAACAGAAGCTGTAAATATGTTGAGGCAGAAATAGAAAGACAAGATATTATTTTAATTTTTGTCTATTTTGAAATTCTTCCAGAATATAAAAGTGGAGACTCCTTGTGGTTGGTGTAAATATAAACTGCAATTCAGGAACAATTGAGGCTGATGGCCTCAAAGAGGCAATTCAGGCCACAAGTGAATGAAATCATTCATTAAGGGCACAGAGAATCAATGATATAAACTTAGAAAAGCAACTTTTAAGGGATAGAAGAATCATCAAAGACAAACAGGGCCATCATTTAAACAAGAGGAAAACCCATGAAAAAATACTGGCATGGAAGTCAGGGGTGGGGGGCAGTATTCAAAGCAGTGAGCTTAGTCACAGTGTAAAATGCCTCAGAGACGTCTAATACCAGAAGGCTTGAAGAGGAGTCATTGTATCTGGCTATTAAGAGATAAAATGGGCCAGAGCACAATGGTGGGGTCAAAAGAGAGATGAAAAGAGGTCAAGGAGGGAAAAGCAAAGACGGTGAGTATATTCACTCTTTCATGAAGTTTGGCTGAGGAAAAGAAAGCTTAGGTAGTAGTTTTACGAGGACAGTTGGGGTAAAACAAAAGTTGGTTTGTGTTTTGGCGGAAGAGTCAGGCACGTTGCAAGCAAAGGAGGATAAGCCAGAGCCAATAAAAGAGAGATTAAAAATTTAAGAGGAAATAATTATTAAATGAGTCCTAGAGGCAGTGGATAGACTTGGGAAGAAGTCTGGGATCCTTTTTCTTTAAGACAGGAGGAAGAACAGGAATGGCAGATAAAGATGTGGACAAATTTGCGGTAAAAAGGAGGACAATTGGATTTCACACCTGATAGACTCTCTTTTTCTTTGTGAGCTTAGATATTAGATCATTCGCTAAGTGACAGGTTTGGGTGCGTTGGAACAGAAGATGGAAGTTATTCATTCATTCAGCAAATGTTATTATCTACTATCAATCATCTATGTGCCTCCACCACATTAGGCATAGGGGTACAAAGACAAATAAGTCATGGTTCTATTGGGGAAACAGCAAAATAAATAGACGACTACAATTAAGTGCCTTGATAGAGGTTTGCACAGGTGCTTTGTAAGCATACAGGAGATGTAATTAATTCAGGATATGGGGGCTCCACATGGAAGAACTAGAAAAAGGATATTCTAGGTAGAAGGAACAGCAAGGACCTCAAGTATAAAGCAGCATGATACAGACAGGAATTGCCCATAGCATTTGGTCTAGCTGCAGTACAGGATGTTAGCAGGGAGGGATAAGGCTGCAGAGACACACACAGCCATATTGGAAAGGAGCTTTGCCGTGATCCTTTGGGAAATGCAAACTGAAGGTTTTTAACAGCGCCATAATATCTGTATTTCAGGTGATCACTCAGGCAGCAGAGAAGAAAAATTGGTACGGTGGAGACAAGTCTTTGATAGCTATGCTGTTGAGATTATATCTTAAGTACTACATTTAAACCTGGGGAGCTCTATGTTTAAATGAATAATAACAAAATAGAGTTGTCCAAAAAGGCAGCAGAAATACCTGGGCAGTCTGGAACATATGTCATGAGGAGTGACTAATGTAACTTAATATTGTAGCTCAGAAAAAAACAAAACAAACAAAAAAACTGTGGGAAAACAGAGAGTTGTTTACAAATCTTTGAAAAATTATCACGTAGAAGGAATGTAGACTTGTTCTGTGTTCTTCAGAGGATCAAACTAAATTAAGGAATTTTCAAGAAAAGAGAATAAGGAGCATCATGATACTTTAACATTTCTAAAAATTAGAACTTCCTAACAATGAAACAGAACAGCTTCAGATTCCTTATCTGCAAGGTAAAAACATTATATTCAATGATTTCTCAGAGCCATTGCTAAAATTCTGTGTTTACAAAAATAGAAGCTAAAACTTAAGTTTACTATGTGTTGCAACAAGCTCTAGTCAGTCTTTCTGCCTGACTTTTAAGTAACGTAGCGTACCTGTGTATTTGGAAAAAGCAATGCCCATGCTATATTGTGCAAATCAGAAGACTCCTGAGATAGGGAAACTCTTCAGTCAAAACAGTGAATTGAGAGTCAGACAAAGCCAGACACAGCAGCAGAAATATAAACAGCAGACTCAGCAAATAGCTCTAGTTATCTACCAAAGAATCAATTATTCATGTATTCAGCATGGACAGAACTGCAAATCATCCATTAACCTTTCCAGTCACCATAGTATCCGCATGGTCAAAACCGTCTTTCACTATAAAGATTAACAGTTCACTCTAGAGTGAAAATCCTTATTAACATTTATACTGGGGACAGGATTAACATCTTCCTGGGAAGCTGTTAAAATAGGCTTTTATTGTATGTCAGTGATCCTGTATAGTCAGAGAGTAGGATTATTTCAACTAAATGAATTTTTCAGATAAATAAAGGTAAATGAGTGCTTTGAGGACAAAAAAATCCTTCAACAATGTTTTATATATCACCTTTTTCTTAATAATTTGGGCTTATTATCAATATACCTTTTTGTATTATTATGTTCAGTTCAGTAAATTGTTTTGAACATTTTCTATATGCCACTCTTTGTACTAAGTGTAAGGGAATAGAAAGAATGACGGACCCTGTCTGACCTCAGGGAGGAACCTAATGCTGAGTGAAGCAAGCAGATATATCAGCAATAAGGGACCAGGAGGGAGGATAAGGCAAATAGAAATTCTGATGCCTCTGCCACAGAGAGAAGGGCCAGGGAGATCAGGAAAGAAAAACGGGACAGTAACATTCACCATTTACTGGAATTTAGAACCTATTATGTGCCAGGCATTTCCCTCAGCAATTCACACACATTATATCTCTAAACACTCACAAAACCCCTTAAGATACTGATAGTTCTTTTTAACTGCTGAGGAAAGAAATTAAGGCCCCAAAAGGTCACACAGCAGTAGGTGCACAGCTGGGATTCAAATTCAAATTTGCAATGGTTCTACAGTCTGTGGTCTTTTCATCATGTCATAGTGGCCTCATAACATGTGCTAAACCTTGAAGGAAGTGGAACTGGCATGTGGGAGAAGGAGCATATTCCAAATAAATAGTCTATGGAAAGGTATCAGGGTGCCCATGCTGCAGGAGGAAACAGTGCTGCCAACCCAATAACAAGGACCATGAAGTTTGAACTGATTGTCTATTATATGCACAAGAGACTACAAGGACTGATCCTATCTTGTCTCAGTTTCCTACTTACTTAAGTCAACACTACAAGTCCAAACTTCCCTTTACCCACTGTAGCCCTGACTTTCTCTCTCAAATTTTTCTGTACATTCCCATATCAGCTCCAATCCCCAGACCTAAATCCCTTCCTCTCCATCCTTCATTGATCCCTCTAAACACTCTAGATCAGTGATTAGCAGATTACCCCTTATGTCAAGCCCATCCTCAAGATCTTCTACCTCCTTGTCTAACCTGGCTATGTCTTGAGAACTCCAACCCTCTTTTTGGCTCTTCTTCCCTTGACTATCACTGTTGAAGCTCTTCAGAGCTATGTCCTAGACTATTTTTTCTTTTCACCCTGTGTATTCTCCCTGATGCATTTCTTTCATTCACATGACTTCACTTAATATCTATATGCTAATAATTTCAAAATCTTTATCTTCAATCTTTTATTTTTTTCCTGAGATTCATATATCCACTGCTCTTTGAACACTCCATTTGGATAACACATATCAAAAACTGAACTTATATCCTAATCTTAAAACATATACCAAAATAATGTTAATATAGATTAAATATTTAAATGTCAAATATTATGCCATATAAGTACTAAAAGAAGATGTGGTGAATGTTATGAAACATTGAGATGAAGAGGGTGTTTCTAACTATGACACTAGAAATCATAAATAAAAGATAGCTCTGACAACATAAAAACAACCCTCCACATTTAGAAACACAGTATCTTTTCTCCCATAATTTGAATATCTGCTTCTCTACCAAACCAAATGAAAGCTAGAAAAATGAAAAACATAATTTACAGTAAGAGCACACTCTTAGAATTTGAAAAAAAAAAAAGTTACCTGAGACATTTCAGCTAGGTATGTATGGCGTTCATTGTTGGTCTTGTGGTAAGCCTGCGTGAAAGATGCAAAAGTAAAGAATCCAACGTAACAGATTAGTAATACTAGCAAGACTATTAGTAAGTTCAGGTTTATGTCTCTATCTTGTTTTTTTTATAGTTTTGTAAGCATTTTGTGATAATTATATAGTAGGTTTGTAGATAACACTAGAAATAATGGCAGTTTCAAAGGAATCATTTAGTATAGAGTAAAAACAAACCTTTGATTCTTGTTCCAATCTAACTGCATAGTCTTTCACTTGATTTTCAAGACTCCTTTTTTCTTTTTCTAGCTGTTTAAGTAATGTATTTAAGGATTCCTGAAAGTATAAATAGTAAACTTTTATACGTACTCATGTTCTAAACAATGGTAAGAATGACCATCAATTTCTTCACTAGTGAATGCCTTTTATACCTAACATTCTGTGATTTCATAATACGTACCTTTTAAGTAATAGTAATAATCACAATATTTATTGAACTCTAACAATATACCATGTATTGTACTAAGTGCTTTTCATAGATTATTTCATTTAATCCTTATTACAACTCAAGATGGTTAATAAATTTATTTCCATTTTACTGTTGAGAAAAATCACTGCTTATAGAGATTACATAACTGGCCCAAAGATACGTGGCCAGTAAATGGTAGAGCTGGAATTAGAACCCAGGTAAAATGACTCCAAAGGCCACATATGGTAAACAATTACTATACGTGTGTTCATACTATTGCTACCATTGTAACCAAAGAGGTACAGGCAAAGACATTTAAACAGTATGTCTTATTGCTAACTGTATAATTTAAGACAATTTTTACTTCCTGGTAAAAACTAATTTAGAGATCTACAAGAACAGGATAGAACAGGTATCCATATAGAACAAAAAGTTTATGGCACCTTTTTCATAAAAAGAGGGTATGGAGTGAATTATTTTGAATCACATTAATAATACTATACATATACATAATTATAAATTGTTAAAGAAATGTACAATTAAAATGTATTATTCATATCTTCCATCCTGAGTTACACAAGTTTCTAGTATTAGTGAAATAAATATAAACAAATGCTTATGTAAAAAAAGTATCAGATATTTGTGATGAGGGGTATCTGGATTGAGTCTTAGTTTCCAGAATTGTTCTACTCTGTAATATTCTCACAATTCTCCTGGTTATCAATTTTATTGCCTGTTCTGCCACTCTACTTCCCTCACTTCTTTGGCTTGATGAATAATCTCATTTTCCTGATTATATTTTTTCTCTTTTTTTCTCCCTCACAAACTCCAGAAGTTTCTTTTCTGAATGCTACTTTTCCCAAGACCCTTCTATCCCATCTGTTTAGCTTTTCAGAGAGGACCTATACGTGCAGTTTCCTGGGTCCCACATAGAGAAATGTAAAAAAGCTTTCACGACTCTTATAATCCCTCTACATGGCCAATGTGTTAACTGAGGGCAGAAATCTGTACAGACTCGATGACTAGGGACAGGGAAGTCTGGAGAAGAGGCATGTGGATGGCCCTATAAAAGTAGGAACAAAGGGTAAGATCTCTGTATTTCACAGCAATTCCCACCAGAAATCACCCACTATAGAAGAGGCATTAAAGCAAGTAGGCCAAAGACTTGACCAGGAAATATCGTCCAGCTTCTGCCCTTGGTCACCCCACAACTTGGACAATGAGCTCACAGAGTAACCACAGTGGCTGAGATGGGGACTTTGCATTGGCTCACAGCATGGGTTCCCTCCCACTATGGTTGATCTAGTATTGCTGCTGCTCACAGCCTGACCTGCCAGCAAGAGACACTAACATGAGCCCCTGATATGGTACCATCCTTCAAGGAAATCAACCAACTTCTCGGTGGCAAGTTGATTACATAAA
This sequence comes from Daubentonia madagascariensis, assembly GCA_023783475.1. Classification (NCBI taxonomy): domain Eukaryota; kingdom Metazoa; phylum Chordata; class Mammalia; order Primates; family Daubentoniidae; genus Daubentonia; species Daubentonia madagascariensis. Next base: position 8,852,160 of record JAKFHU010002220.1, read on the forward strand.
ATGCCTTCCACCCTAGAAAGAGTAACTATTCATCCTAATGTGTGTTCCTGATACAGTTTTACCTTTCCTACCACAGTGCCACAGCCAACAACAAAATCTATCAGTTCTGAGAGGAAAGGATGCTTTTTACCCAAAGGTCTTCTTTAGGCAAAAGACCAAGCTTACCACCCTGTTTCAGCAGGGCCTGGCTGGACAATCAACTGGTTGATATCCAAGACCGACAGCCTAGCATAAATAATGGCTCAAAGTATATGAGCTGAAAGCAGAATGGCTGGGCATAAGGCTGAACCTTTGTAACAAAGGGAATTCACACTACTGCTAGAAGACAAGTTGTGTCCATTCTATAGTAAAGCTGGATTCTTTATGGCTAGACTTGTCTCCACAGCCTGCCCCATGATCACAGAACTGAACATTGGGACATGCCATTGGGAACTTGCCATTGGAACTTACTGCAGATTTGTGGCTTCGGGTAAATTCATCAGCTGATTTTAGTCCGATAGACCCAGGTGCCAATTCACTCTAAACCTGCTTAGGTCTGAGTTGTTAACCATCCCACACTTTTTAGTTCTTTCTTATACTCTGAGAAAACCATTAACAGGTGCCCCTGCTGGGAGACTTTCATAATCAGAATCTTTTTTAGAAAGTTCATAGAGAGGAATAACTGTCCACCCCTTAGTGTTGCCCAGAAATGTTTGACCCTGCCCAACTCAAATCTACCATCCAGAAGTGACTTATGTTGACATTTGAACCTCCTCTGCCACCAACACTTCTGGATATCATAGTGTCCAGATTAGCAAATACACAGCCCTTGGGGAGGTATGTGATCTCATCCTTAGACAAACAGGAGATAAGTGGAAATTATCTTCTAAGGCCAGCCTGACCAACTGTCACATAATGCTATTTGAACTGTTTCACGATGACTGTGCCAACACCTAATGAACACCTTCATCTCCTTCTGGGTATTTACAGCACATAATATATCATACTATGTTGATTTACTGCTGGATCTAGTCTCTTACTAGCCCTTGTCCAGGTAATCTTGGACTCCTAACATGTGCCACAAGGATTAGTTCCAATACCTAAATAAATGAAAGTGCTACTAGCCTTGTACTACACCTAGGAATTCAAGTCTTGCTTCAAACATGCTCTGAATTGTGGCTCAGTCCTTCACTCATGAAAACCTGAAGATTTTCTCTCCCAAATGAAAAGAAAAAGGTGGCTGGAGGGTTGGTGAATACTGGGTAGCCCAGTATAGTGACCTTAAAGAACTACTCTCACCTAGGAAATTTCTGGGCTCTGCACTCTGCATAAAAGGATCCATCTCACCATAGGTCCAGAGTTAGTGGGCTTGGTTTCCTGAACTATCTATCTGTGCCCAGCTCTGAAACAATCAGTTTTGGTGGAGGTGAGTAGAGAAGAGATACTGTAGTTGGCCAGCCTATGTAAGGTCCTCACCTCTAGACTAATGAACTCTGGAGACATATAAGGCAGTGAAAACTCTTCCGGTATTAAACATATGACTAAAGGTAGGGAGAAAATACAATTTTCAGAAGAAGGGGAGTTCTGTTTTAGAAAAAGGCAGATGGAATGCTGATCAAACTAAATAAAGGTGTCCTCTACAAAGGAGATGTTAGCCTAGGGTTTGGCCATGGTATCTGGGTCACTGAAGGGGGGCATTAATAGAATTAAGAAGTTCAAGGAATTGTGAGGCTATAGCATTTGTTGAGTTATTTACAACTAAGTTCCCTGATATATTGGTAGGAAAGTAGAAAAGAAGAGGGTTTGCCAGAGGCCAGAAAAATAACATATTATACCCATTTGGTTTAGAATTTTAATCCTTAAACTAATAGCTGATAACTTTCAGTAACTCCAGTTATTTCTCATTTTCTTGAAAATTAAAGAAAAAATCTCTAAGTCAAATTATCTCAATTATGTTGGTCAATTATCTAGGTCACTAAATCTTTTAAAAGAATAATTCAAAGAAAAATGGAAGCAGTTGATTTAAATCTCCACAAAACAAAACTGCAAGACATTTTAGAGCTCATACTCTCCTGAAACACAGCTAATTCTCTAAACACTTTACTTATTCTCTCTTAGATACTTGTTAATAACCATTAGAATTTTAAAAATTGTATTGAGAGAACAATTAGGTCAGCTGAAAAAGGGCAAGTTCTGGTCTCTCAAAATAATACCAGTGATAAAACAAATCCCTTAGAAGTGATGATTCCCCACTATGCATATTTGATTAACATCCCTGTTAAAAGGTAATTGGATAATATTTCTCAGGCAGGCATTATTCTTCTTTGAAAATTAATTATGCACTAGCATCATGAATGGCTTTCAGCTCCCTTCTCCCAAATACAAACTTGCTCCAGAAGAAAATTGATAAAGCCAAACATATGTAAGAGGCTAAACTAAGTTATTTTATAGAAAATTAAACCCTTATGAAATAAATTGCTCAAGTATGAAGAGCTTTTGATAGGGAATGATAGAAGTAGTTCAAAATTATGCTGCATGAAATTTTGCTCCAACAATTTCAAGCTTAGGCTACCATAGTAATATGGATCAGTTACATAATTTGTTAAATACATTTATAGATGTAAAAGAGAATCTAACCCTTTTAAATGTTGTTTCCATGGGAAATGCACTCTAAGTTCTAAAAGAAGTTAGCTTACAAATAACCTGCTGGAATATGAATTATTTTTACATTAAAGATGACCTGAATGAGATGTGATCCAAAACTCTAGAAGCTCATACAAAAAATGTACATACAAGATAGCAGTTAAAAATCAAGGGTAACATATGATTAAATGTCAAAATATGAAACATAGGCAATAAATGCTTCACAAGTTTTTAAAAGAGGTCAATCAATGTGAGCTAGAGCATACAGGGTCCCCCAAATGGGAAGGATTTGGATGGGGGAAAAAGAGGATGAAAGGAGCCATACATTGATCATAGGCTCAAATCAGAAATGATTATTTAATGGTGGTGATAGAGCTGAAGCAAAATATTTGAGCAACAGATAAGAGGGAAGGCAAGATAGCTAGGGAAGGACCAGGTTATGGAAGGCTTAAAATGTTAGGCTCAGGGGTATAAGCATTGGGAGCTATTCCAAGTTATTAAAGAAGTAACACGATGAAAGTAGGGGTTTAGGAATATTAATCAAATGGCACATTCTAAGACAGAGGATGTTTTCTGCTATTTATTGGTGTGAATTTGCATTCTAGCTTTTGAGGCTTAAAAAGTTTTAATATACCTGTACTTACTTTAGTATTAGACTGTATCTTTTTGCTATTCCCATCCTGACTAGAGTCCTTTTCTTGTAGCCTAATTTTACAATTCATTCATTTATTCAAAAAATATTCATCTAGCACCCCTTATGTGTCCTTACGTGTAAGGTATTGTGCTAAGGATACCAACAGTGAGAATTACGAATCCAGCCCTGTCCTCATGAATCTGAGAGTCTAATGAGGGCCCCAGAATGTGGCCTATCCTGGTGTATGTTACATGTGAGCTTGAGAAGAATCTGTGTTCTGGTGTTGTTGGATGGAATATTCTATAAATGTCAATTAGATCAAGTTGACTGATAATGTTGTTCAGGTCAACTATGTCTTTACTGATCTTCTGCCTGCTTGATCTACAAATTACTGACCAGGGGGGTTGAAGTCTCCAACTTTACTAATGGATTTGCCTATTTTCCCTCCCATAATTCATCAAAATTATCATTTAAGTGTTCCTACCAGTTTACAGTTCCAGCAGCTTCTGTGCCAGGTAAGCAGATCCTGGTTGTGACTGCCTGTATTCGTCTGTTTATCCAGATTTCTAATGGACCCAAGAAAAGTCATTGATTTTCAATTTGTTCACTTTTTCTTGTTTTAATGACATGACTGATGATTTGCAAGCTCTACACACGCTGGAGCTAAAACTGGGAGTCACAAAGTGGTTTTGATCCTCTTTTCTAACTGGAATGGAAAGAATGCATTCTCCAAATCAATGGGTGTGTACCCTGTACCTGAAGGCTTATTAATCTGCTGTAGCAGTGATACCAGATCTGGCAAATCAGCTGCAATTCAGGCTAACAATTAATTGGTTAAGTCTGCTATAGCCTATAGTTTTTCTCCAAGACACATCCAGTTTCTCCAGGGGTCAGAGTGGAAAATTAAACAGAACTGGGATAGGTACCAGTACCCTTGCATCTTTTAGGTCTTTAATTGTGGTACTAATCCCTACTGTCTTCCCTGGGCAAGATAGTGTTTCTGATTTACTATTTTGGTCTGGCAAAGGGAGCAATTTCGAAGTTTCTATTTGGTCCCCACCATGATAGCTTTTACTTCAGAAATGAGTTACCCAAATCTCTCACTTGCTGAGATTTCCTTCCCTATTCTTCTTACCCTTCACTTTAATTATCAACTATCATTTTGCTGCTAACAATTATGATATCCAAATCTAAAAATAGGGCCTTGGGTGCCTTTTCTTAACATTTTCTTGACACTTCAAACTCAACTTTACCAAAACTAACACTATGATTTTACTCACATAAATTGTGCCTTAATAAAAAATGTATTTAATGGCACCAAGCATGGTTTTCCAATTCTATATGGGCTATTTGAATTTGGATAGGTGAAAGTACTATAGAAATTTTGTAAATGAGAATGAGTATGGGTTTTTGAGACAGGGGATGTAAGAGTGAACACACCAAATAATTAACTATAGTAGTCATCTGAAAAAAAAGTTTCCTAAAATAGCTCAGGCCCCAGACAAATACTACCTCCCATATTAGTTTCACAACCAAAATATTCTTGACTAAAATGAGAACCATTCCAATTAAGCTCATTTCAAAAGCATATTAATACTACTACTTCAATATTTCTTGGATAATTTTATGCTCGAACACTATGAAAGTGTTCTAAAATAAATCACATTTGAGATTGTTGACAACCTACCCCATTATGTGAGTTAGACATTCCATCAATTTTTTTTACTTTAAAAAAATTTTTGTAATGTACTAACTTTACAAACCTTATAGGCACCATGTGGAAAATGTATTAAGAAGCAACTTCAGTTGTGGTCCCCATGCCTTGTTCTTGTGGTTTTCTTCATTACCATCCTCTGCTTGATTTCTTCTTCCGGCCTCTAACATAACACTCTGCCTCCCAGCTCTGTGCTTGTTCATTCCCTCCAGGCTCAGCATAGAGACACAAAGTATTTTGTCTTCTCTGGTTAGCCTTAGCACATCCCCCACAAGCAGTTCTAGCTGGTATGGCCCAATATTCCTGGGACCTACCTACCTCACTCTCCCTCCCTGTACCTGCTTCCTGTGAGTTGAGTTTCAGACACACTATGCTTTGAAATTACACTATAACTCAGAAAATTAAGATGATTCATTGTGGCATCTCATGGGAATAAGACCAGCATAAAAATAAATTATACTGGGGAGCAGACAAGAATACATTACAGATTTTGCAAAAACTACACTAATCATTAAATACTCTGGACCATTAGCAACAACATATTTGTGACTATTTATAAAATATATCTACCAGAAATCCTTAAAAATTATAAAATTATAGTATGATAACTTTAAGCTTCATTCTAGATTTTGATTCTTTAATTTAACTGACTCCAAAATGAACTAAATATTTTAAAAACAATTTTATCAGAGGAACAGACTCTCTGATTCCATCACTTCAAATTCACTGGAAGACCCTTAAGTTAATATTCTTGATCTTCCCAAGGAGCAGCTTTTATCTAATTATATAAACAATGGTCACATACTAGAAAACTGCAGCCTGGAAAGACAAACTAAAGCCATAGCTAAATTGAAAACTCTACTAGAAATTAACAACAACAAAAAAATCACAGGCAAAAAAATAATTCTTCTACTATCATGAAAGAGCTGTTTTGTTTTGTTTTGTTTTGTTTTTGATACTAATCAGTTCTTAGCATTCCAAGCAGTATCATATTTCACTGACACTCTTGTTTGAATTTGCTTTTAAAAGGTCATTTTCTAAGAGTAGATTGAAACAGCAGGGTGGGTAAGAATAAGAAATTTCAGGATATTACTTACATGCCTGAAATAAAATATATTTAGGTTAAAAAAAAAAAGTCCCTCACCTTTATCCCAAGCAGCTATTAGCTACCTATTCTTTTTTAAACCAATGGTAATTGCTAAAGAACACAAAAAAAACTAAAGTAAAAAAAAAATCACCACACTGAATGCTTACAAAAGAAAAACATGAGAATACAATTTAGCTAATCATAGCTCCTAGATATATGGTAGTTTTCAATGAAGGCAACTGCAACAGTGAAAGACCACAGCCTTCTGAATACTTCGATGCCAAATGCCCCCTTGTGGACAGCACTGTTATTAGATTTATATATAAAATCTATTGCACTTGTCTCTCTCTGATTTAAAGACACCTGTCTCCTAATTGGCCATTCTGATCTTGGAAAGAACATAAACCTAGTGAGGTCTGTGACAGAATACCTCAGGAGGCAGTCTCAGATTGATCCTACATATCTTCCAGCAGCCAGATGGCCAGCAGGGATTTTACTTTTTGCTGTGTTTATACCACACTCTTGAGAATCCAAGATCCCTTAACTAATCCTTTCACTATATGACTGATTGATATACCACTTTAACCACTTCAATACTTTAAATATACACATATGTGTGTGTATATATACTTATGGGTGTCTATAGTGCTCTAGGGTCATTAACGTTAATGCCTGGTTATCAGGTTCTAAAACATATAATCATGACCTTTAAAACAAAATTTCTAAGAATGTTTCGAAGGTGGAAACTACCAGAGTGAGCCCAGTGGGAACATGACTAATTGGGTGCACAGTGAGGTAATGAGTCCCAGGAAGACCCAAATTGGGCAGGATGTCCATAAGGCTGCACAACTAAAAGAAGAATTCCAAATCATAATAAAGGAGAGCAATAAATATCACAGTCAGGAAAATGGTATGGGGCATCAGGATGGAGAAAAGATAGAGTAGGTCAATGAGTAATAAGACTAGAAGTCAGTGTGTGGAACATAAAATGAACCAAAGTACAGAATAATAGAGAGGAGAGTCTTGTTTCTCTGAAGGGCCAGGTGTGTGATAAAGAGAATGGCCCAGTGATTAAATTTTCCTGAGACTTAAAACCATCTCTTCCTTCAAGTTTCTCCTACTAAGCAGGGCAAGGAGAGGTTCTTTTTGTTTGTCCTACAGAAAGCTAAAACCCATGTCAGAAGGGAAGCTAGACAAATAGCCAAAAATTGTAATTTTGAAAAGTCAATTCATCAAAGGATTAATGTGCAGAGAGACCAATTTACCTAGGATTCCAAATTTACCAATTTACTAAAAACTTGCTTTAGAGATAATCCTTATATATGTGAACTTACAACTTAAACATATTCTTTTTCTGAATATATTTTTCAATGATGATACTAACTGCTAAGCCATTTCCATGGGTCTTAGGTTTTTAACAAATTAAACATTCCTTAAAATGCTACCAAATAAAATTATATTCATAAGAACACATTTAAGAATTTGGATTTCAGCAAATTGGCTTCCTGTGATCAAGAGTTTTCCAGAGAATGTTTGAGGTGAAACTAAATATTTTCCTAAATAATGTTTCTCTGTTTCTATTATACACCTTCTCCCCCATGCCTCCCACCACCAGCTAGTCTTGTTGGATTTAGGAACAGGATCCATCTGACTGTCAGAGTGTATGCACTGGTGAGAGATTTCCCTAAAGGATTGAAGATGTCTGGGTGTAGTAAGACAAGGGAGAATACATTGACAGGAAAATCAGAGGCAGAGAAAAATAGGGGTAATCAATTTTATGACTCTGAATGAGTCAAGGAACAGGACTTCCACTTTGCAACAGAGTTGACCACAGGGATATGGTAGTGCTTGTTCATAGAAACTTTATAGTAACTCTTGTCACAAGAGAGGCTGTCTTATACATCCTTCTCTGAGGGATATAGATTCCCTAAATCTGTTGATCTCAAATTGTGCTGTGCAGTAGGGCCTATTAAGATGCCTGCCAGAAAAAAATATATATAAATGTTCAGGCCTTACCAAATGAGGATTTCTGGGGGTAAGCCCCCAGAATTCATACTTTTAATAAATGCTCCAGATGATTCCTATACAGTTTGAAAATAAAAGAACCACCACTCTATTTATCAAACAGCAACTAAGGACATGGTGGTACTGGACAATACAGGGAAGTAGGGAAGTAGACTGGCCAATTGTCTTTCCTGTTTATGGCATAGCATCATAGGCTCTGAGCTTCCACAGGCCTAAATAAGCTAATCTAAGAAAGAAGACATGCACTACCATATGCTAGTAGTGACAGTAAAGCACTGAAATATTACTCAAAATATTGTTGGGTAACCATCCACTAGGCTGCACACTGATAGCCATCAAGTTCTGATAAAGAGCTCAGCTGAATCCTTAGCTTTGTATCCTAACCAGAGATTAATGAAGAAGCCAAGGCATAAACTGAAAAATAGCTAATGCTCATCAGAGACAACAAAGCCTCATTAGCTTGAACTTTTAGTTATTTGGAATTCTTAAGAAAGATTTTAATCTTCCGGTGAATGGCTACAGGTCTCTGCTGAGCACACCTAGAAATTCTCAGAAGGAATGTTAGGTAGGTACCTGCTAGGTCCTTATTCTCGTGAATGCAAACAGAAGATGCTAGAAAATGTACACCCAGCTAGCTCAAGGGAAGTAAAGGTTCTATGTTTTTTATTAAGAGTGTTAAATACCTGCTGAAGCCCCTGCTTTCTAGAAAGGTACTAAAAACCACAAAATTCTATTATATTATAGTTTTGAGAAGGTACCAGAAGATTAAAAACTTACATAACAGCACAGCTTAATAAGTGAAAACAGACTGCACATCTTTGGGCCTTGCCCTTGCTCTTACTCCTTAAAATGGATTACGGTTAATTCCACAACAGATTTTTCTTAATAAAATTTTACTTCTCCTTTATCAAGGGAAGAGAGGAAGGGAACTAGCACAGGTCTATCACTAATAATCTTCATGACAACCTTGCAAGAGAGCTTAATTAACTCCATTTTACAGATTAGGAAATTAAGCCTCCGAGAGATGAAATAATTTCCTCAACGTCCCATATTCTGAATTTGAACCAGGACAGTCTGATTCCAATAGCTATGTTTCTAGGTAAGGTAGGTTACATTCACTCCATTTTCTCACCCCTACTTTTCCAGTACACCACATCTTCTCCTAATGTCCTAGCCTCTAATTGGCACTTGTTTACTTTCTTCATTTTTGAATAACTTGCCTGAATTTTGGACCATGTGCTTTACCCTACCCTGAACTAAAATTTTCTTGCAGAACATTCTTCTATTGAACATTCATAAAGCCTTCTTCCTTGGCTTCTGTGATACTACTCTTCCAGTTGTCCCCTTCATCCTTTCTTGGTATTTTTCCTTCTCAATTACCTTCACCAAATCACCTCCTTGGCGAACACCCTAAATGTTAGTATTCCCCAGGGTTCCATCCTCAATCCTGTTTTTCAGACTATATATTATTTTCCTGTACAATCTCTTGTACTTTCATGACTTCAAGAAACACTCATGACTCCATGATCTCTACGTTCAGAGATACAACTTTACGTAGTCTGAAACTATTTCCAGTTGTTTCCTGACCACTATCATCTGTGTAAACAAATGATAAACAAACAAAAGTAAACTCATCATTTCCTAACATCCCAACTAGTTCTGATTTCTATAGTCTTGTTCATTGTAACCCATGGAGTTATTCAAGCCAAACCCCTCAATTGTCCTTAAATTCTTTCCCAGTCTCCCCCTAGCATTCAAATATTCATGAAATCCTCATTCCCAAATATATCTTTAATCTGTCTCCTCAGCTCCATCCCCACATAATACTGCTCACGCTAAAAACTCACCTTCCCTTACCTAGACTATGGCGAAATCATCCTCACTGGTTTCTCTGCCTTGATTTTAACCCACCCGTGAGGAATCTTTTCTCCATAGGAATGGGAGGTGGTGGTGGGAGCTTTTAAACTCTATATAAAATACTTCAATAGCCTCTTATCACATATTTAAAAAGGTTCACACTCCCTAACACAAATACAAAATCCTTTATGATCTAGTTCCTGCATATATTTCCAGTCTCATTTCCCATCACTGCTCCTATTCATTCCAGACAGACTGAACTAACTATAGATCTGGGGTGTCTTTAGATAGATTGATCCAGAGGGACTTTATCATTACTTGAAAATTTGAAAATGCACATATTCCATGATTTAAAAATTCCACTTCTGGGCAAGAGGGAAAATATGGGATAAAAACTTACCTGTTGGGTACAATGAACACTATTTTGGTGATGGGCACACCAAAAGCTCTGACTTAAGCATTATACAAGATACGTTGTAACAAAAACACTTGTACCCCCTTAATTAGTTTATTTTGAAATTAAAAAAAAAATTCTACTTCCAGGGCGGGTGCAGTGGTGTGTGCCCTGTAGTCCCTGCTACTCAGGAGGCTGAGGTAGAAGGATTGCTTGAGGCCAGGAGTTCCAGACCAGCCTGGGCAACATCGCAAGACCCACTTCCCCACCCCCAAATTCCACTTCTAAGAATATGTATGCTTATAGCAGTGGTTTCAAACTTTGTTGTACATCAGAATTACCTGGAGAGTTAATAGAGAACACAGAGATGGCAAGCCAGTTGAAGGATAGGGCCCAGCCTTTCTATCTTATGAAGTGTCCTCAGTGATTACTTAACAAAGTTTAAGGACCACTGCCCTAAAGCAGGGGCCAGAAAACTAAGCCTACAGACCAAATCCAGCCACTGCCTATTTTTGTAGACCAAGATTTTTTAGAATACAGCTCATATATTAGGTATTGTTTATGGATCCTTTTGCACAGCAGCAGGATTGAACAGCTGCAACACAGATCAGAGATCACATGGTTGCAAAGCTGAAAATATTTACTATCTAGCCCTCTACAGAAAAGTTTGTCAAGCCTGGAGGAACACTTTGTACTGGGAGACATGTATAAGGATGTTCACTGTGGCAATGCTTGTCATAGTGAAATTTTGAAAAACCCTCAATGTACATAAAAAGGGTAATAAATATATTAAGATATACATATATAATGAAATACTAAACAGGTCAAGTTTACTAGATCTTTATGCATTAATATGGACAGAATGAAATAACAAGTAGAAGAATATGTACAGTATGATACTTTTTATATGCATTTTTAGACACACAATACATGTAGAAAGATATTAAAAAATAAACTGGAATGACATATATAAAATCCATGATATACTTGCCTAAAAAGAAGATGGAAAGGGAAGGAGACAGGGAAGAGAACAAAAGGGACCTCAACTCTATAAATTGTTTTTATTAACATTTGAAGTAAAAAAGTGACAAAGATCTAAAGATTTGTTAATATTAGAGTACACAGTTGTTTGCCATAACATACTCTGTGGGTTTCGTTTTACTCAAAATTAAAACCAGAAATAATCTAAAATATTCAGTTATAGGGGAAAGTTATTGAACATTGACATTCCAACACAATAGAATATGATGTAGCATTTAAAAATGTGCATGAAGAAAACATAACATGAGAAATAATTGCTTTAATTGTCCTAATTAGTATGGGATTCAAAACTGTCCATGCAGTAAGGTTACAATTATATTTTAAACAACAACAAAAAGTAAGTGCAATCCTTTTTCATTCCTTGGCTGATGCACTTATTGGGTTGTTCTTTTTTTTTGAGACAGAGTCTCCCTCTGTCGCCCCAGCTAGAGTACAGTGGTGTCATCACAGCTCACTGCAACCTCAAACTCCTGGGCTCACGCAATCCTCCTGCCTCAGCCTCCCAAGTAGCTAGGACTACAGTCACGCACCACCACACCCAGCTAATTTTTTCTACTTTTAGTAGAGACAGGGGGTATCGCTCTTGCTCAAGCTGGTCTCGAACTCCTGAGCTCAACCAATCCTCCTGCCTCAGCCTCCCAGAGTGCTAGGATTACAGCCACCCCGCCCGGCTGGATTGGTCTTTTTGTTAACATATATATGTACAAAAATTACTAAAAAAAAAAACCTGTCAAGAGTAGATATGTTTGACTTTATGATATTCTTTTTCTTTGCCTTTTATTTTCCAAATAATATCAACAGAGTACATATTACTTTAAAATGAAATAGTATTCATTTTAAATGACCTTGTGTGGCAGATAGAGCTAATTGCATACCCAATATCCATTCTCCTCTTCTTCCTGTTTATAGTCAGTAACACTACATTTCCCAGCCTCTCTTGCAAATGAAAGTGGCCATATGATACAGTTCTAACCAATGAGATGCAAAGGGAAATTGCTGGGCGTAGCATCTTGGAAAGCTCTTGAGAGGGAGTAAACCTGACTGGCCTTCTCCTTTGCCCTCTTTCCTTCACCTACTTCTTTCTTTAAATGAGAATGTGAAGCAGGTGAGAAGGTGAAGCAGTCATCTTATATGCATGGAAACAAAAGCCACTCACAAAAGGATGGCAGAGTGGAAACTCAGGAAGAGCCTGAATTCCTGGAGGCATTAAAGAGCCACTGCACCAACCCTGGATGGCAAACTGCTAATACTTCCTGTTACATGAAAAAAGAAAAAAAGAAAAAAAAAAAACACCCTTACCTGTTTACACCTTTCTCTTACACGCTGCCAAATGCAGGCCTTATCTAATACGTTGTGGTAAAATTAAATTTTAACAAATTATACCACTGAAAGACACTTTCAAGATAATACAATCTATACTACCTACAGAGGAGAAAAGTGAACCTCAAAAAATAGGTTGCAGGCTCCAAGCTAGTCTATATCAGAACAAAGACTAGAGCTTTAATCTCATTTAAGTGATTAATATTTCCAAAATATTAAAATCAAGTCCACTTTAATGATCTGGTTTGAAAATAACTTAACATTTAATATATTTTTGTCAAATAACATTTTAGAATATTACACATATACTGGTCAACAACTAGTGTCCATCCTTTTTGTTACCATAAGCAAACCTGCGGTTTGAAGTTACTCAGAGTTAGTATTCAAACTAACTGACATCAATTTCATAAGTATATCTGTATAGGTTACGCCTAAAGACTAAACAATCCACAACAAGGATAAAAATTCAGGATATTTAAAAATGGTGTTTGAATTCATACTCTATCCCACAAAAAAACAACTAATTTAAGCCCTTTTCTCTAATTATTAGTTTAACAGGAAACCAAAAATATGTTTGCATTACACAAATATTATATGTCTGAATTTCACAAATATTGTTCTTTATATCAAAGAATAAGACTTAGTATATCTTTTGTCCTTAGATAAGAGAAGTATCTTGACTGGATGTGGGATTCTTGGATCCCAGTGCTATTTGCTCAGTATTTGAATACTTCTATCACCAATTCCTTGGCTAGATTTCTAATCCCTGCTGTTCAGACACACCCCTCCTGGATTCCACTGTTTAAGAAAACACAAATGCTGTGCAAGGCATCTGCCTAGAGAACGGAGGACCAGTTCTATTTACGCTTGAACTTTCACTCTCTTTCCTTTCTGCTTGGTCTGTGGCCCCACTCTTGGCTGTTCTAATATTTCTTCAGTCCTTTACTGAAGAGAAATATAATTCTCTGCCTCTGGATCTAAACCTCTCAGAGAATCACATTTTCTTCAAGAACACAAATCCATTAAAGAAAATAAACGTATTTTTGGCTAATGTGAATATGTTACAGAGTCTCAGGGAGCAGACAGAAAGCCAATTAAATGCTCCTTAGATATGCTATATGGCCTTTTACCACGTCACATCAGCTACTCTCCATGAAGCTAGTGATACCCCATTTCTTCAGCTAGGACTGGGGCTGGGTTATCAAGAAGCAGGTAGCCAGAATATTTTATATTCTGTAGGTAGAATTTTATACTTTATATCCTGTAAGTATTTTATACTTTATATTCTGCCTGCAATTAAGAAAAGGCACTAAGCTTAAAATAGCCCTAGCAACAATTTCTAAATGCCACAAGAGGGGGATATAACTCTAAGAAAGAGGGGGGAAAAAAACTATAGGTTTTTCAATTAAAAAAAAAAGAAAGAAATATTTTCCTTACTTTCCAAGATATAGAAATAAGGGTATTTCTGGGCTGAAAATAACAGAGAGGTATGCAAAAAGACTTATTTCTCCTTGATTCATTATTAGCAAAAATGCAAAATTTCTTTATATGTTTCACTAAAGGTTTGCAGTTATTCAAAGAGCAATACTAATAAATCTAGCTGTCAACCTAGTACTCTACCTATAGCTATTCAAAAACTATTTGTTGTTATTTCTGATAAGAAGGACTGTTGGTCTAGCACGGTGTAGTTAAATAGGTGAAGGCTTTTTCAGAGAGAGCGAATCTGTTTCCACACCTCTAGACTGTGTGAGCCTGAGCAAATCACTTCACCTCTTTTAAGCTTAGTGTCACTTGCATTAAAGGAAATAATATTAAATTTTATCTTACAGGGTTGTTGCAAGACTAATATAAGGTACATGAATTTAATTTGCATACTATGTATATTTAATTAAATACATCACTATTATTATAATATTAAGTCCTACCAATTCAGCTGAGTATTATATTTTCATTTTTATAAAAAGTACCCTTGGTTTTTCACAAGATTTCCATGTTTTTCTGAGTATTCTTGAAATAAAAATTCAGCAAGAGTTCTGAGGAAAAGGCTATTTCTAAGCATGCTTTGGACCCAACATAAGCCATGCTTTGAACCTTCTCTACATGTTAAAGGACAAATATCTGAATGAATGAAAAGCAAATGAATGCGCTTTGTAAAGTATAAAACATATAAATTTAAGTAATTTATCAGGGACCAAAATAAACTCTCAAAGAGGGAAAAGATGTCATTAAGGGCAACCAGGAAAAGCCTAATGAGGTTTCATGTTCCTTGCAGGGTAATTTTATGGGTTCTCTGTTGCATTTTATACATATTTTCTGTGTGTGTGTATATATATAGATTTGCATGTATGTGAGTGTTGTGTGTGTACATATGTACGTGTGTATGTATATTACAGAGTAACTAGAATAAGAATGTTTTTAGATATGTAGAAGATATATATTTCTGTGTTAAATAGGCTCTTTAGGGTTGCAAGGAACAGATACACTCAGGTTTCCACCCAACCTGACTATTGAGATTCCTTTTCTTCAATTTTATTTGTTGGTACCTACACCAGAATACCTGCCCAACTTTATAAGACGGAGATTAAGCTGACAACCTTATTACAGGATTCCTCGAATGCAAGAAACAGCTCCCCTGGACAAAATATTTTATTTAGATCTTGCCACAGTCTTTTAACTTTTGTTTGGAATATGTCTGGGGGAAAAAAGGGTACATAATTTCCTTCATTTTTTTTTGTTGTTCTTGTTATTTAACCAGTTTTTACTTACCACTGGCATTTGTTCATAGACACGAATAGAAGAGAGTCTATCTACAATAAAGCAGATATGAGCAATTCATATTTTATCAGTTCTAACTCAACTTATAAAACATACATATTATCGCTTGTGTACCTGAAGGATTTCCACGGATTTTTGCCATTTTCTCTTTGAGAGAAACAATTTGCTTTTCTAGTTGATCATTCAGTTCAAGTTGTGTCTCATAACGGGTCTTCCATTCACCACCTGAGTAAAAAGGGGGAAAAAAATCAAGACCACCTCATTACCTCTCATTTATTCATTACTGTACTTGACTTTATCAGCAATACAGATGAACTAGAAGGAAATAATTATTAAGTACGTATTTCTACGTTAGACAGGATTTTCCAGATTGCAGAGACTAGACTAGACCCACATTCAGGCTACCACACGGCCAGACCTCACTGCGACTATTGAGATTCCGGTTCTTCCTTACTCCCACTCCCCTGTATACTTTACTTCCTCATGTAGCCTTATAATGAATTCCATTAGTGAGACTATCGGGAACATGTTTCTTTCCTTGGAACTTGAAATATCCACATATACATCCTAAACAGTACTAACCTTCTATCTAATGTCATGTTCATTTTTTTCCTTTGAAAAACAATGCTGAAGTCTGTTTAATAACTACCACTTATGTGTTTGCCATGTGTAAAGCATACAGTGCTTTACATATATTAAATATTAACTAATTTAATCCTCATTTTTTAAAAGTGAGTTACCTAGTTTACAGATGAGGAAAACGAGGCTCAGAGCTGTCGAATATTCTTAAGATGACAAAGCTAATAAATGAGGGAACTGTAGTTTAAACCAGTTTTTTCTGACTTTGAAACCATATCCTCTTAACTGCTAAGCTAAGGAAACACTGTGTACATTTAACTGTCTTCTCAGGCATTTTCTCTTAACCTTAAGTAGTTTTCTTTCACTAAACCCCTTTGGCTAGGAAAGCCAAAGCATATATCTTATGTCTAGGGGAAAAGGAAAATACAGCCTAGAATTAAAGATCTTTGTTCAGCTTCAAAACCCAAAGCTAACTTTTTTTGAGTCTTGAAAGTCAAGCTTTGTAGAGAGAAAAAAGACGGCTTCCTTTTCAACTTTAAATGCTCTTTACATATCTAATTTCTGCTACCTAATAGTTGATGGAGGAGTCGAAGGAGAGAGTGATAACACACACCACTGCCACCTTCCTCAATCCAGTCACAGGTATCCCTTACACCCTCATCTCTATGCAAATGTGGCCTACCAAAGAAAGGGGTCGGATGGGCATGGTGGTACGTGCCTGTAGTCCCAGCTACTCAGAAGGCTGAGGAGAGAATATCCCTTGAGCCCAGGAGCTCGAGACCAGCCTGGGTAAAATATAGCAAGACCCTGCCTCAAAATAAAAAAAAAAAAATGAAAAAAGAAAAGAAAAAGAAAGAAAGGGGTTCAAATAATACCCTCCCAAACTGAAACTGAGAGCCATTAATTCAAATGTTTTAGGGATACAGGAAAAGAGAAGCACTGAAAGACTGAACATTTATCCATAAGATACTGCAGAGCCCAAATAGATGGAATCATCTTTACAACTGGCTAGCTGGAGTCTTTCTTTGTCATTGTATCCCCTTTCCCACTATGGGAATGGGGGATTCAGAGCAAGATGACAATGGTTACCAAAAAAAAAAAAAAAAAAGCAATTTATTTCTGGCATACCTGAGTGCAGTTTATAAATTTTGACCCCATTTTACTTTAAAATATTATTGACCTAAAGAACATCAAATAGAGATAAGCCTAATAGTATACAATTATATACTGATGTTAATGAGTACAATGTCTTAGAGGTAATGACATCAATATTCATGTTCCTCAATGTGGTGAACTGATCTCCAAATATATACTCAAATGTGTAATTCCTTCAGTGTACACAGATGGCTCTGGATTATAGAAGACAAAAGAACAAAAAGAAAGGCATACGGACTGCTGAATTAAGGAGAAAATTTAAAAACAGAAGTGTGTATAAAAAATGGGAAGAAAATAGTCTTAGGTTGCTGTAGGGCAGCCTTATGACTTTCATGAGTCCTAAGCACTTTTGCCTTTGTGGGCCCTTTCCTCCACAAAAAAATATTAAAAATTCTATTTTATTACTGTGTTGGTATAAAGACAAATGTAACCCAGGCCAATCATATTTATTTTTTCTTCTTATTTTAAAAGAAATTAAAATAACTCATAGGCTTCTAAAAGTATCATGAACCCTACATAATGTGCCTACTGTGCTTAATAGATAAGTCAGCCCCTGGGTAGCTATAAAAGGTCAACTTCCTAATAAAGAATACAAATTAATCAGAGTTCAGAGCAAATAATAATCTTCTCTTAAGCTATCTAGGCAATAGGTAATCATTGAGACTGGTTTCCAGAGCTTTAATTTGGCATATCTTTGGTTGGCATTTTGCAAATAAT
The DNA here is from genome assembly GCA_023783475.1 of Daubentonia madagascariensis. Taxonomy (NCBI): domain Eukaryota; kingdom Metazoa; phylum Chordata; class Mammalia; order Primates; family Daubentoniidae; genus Daubentonia; species Daubentonia madagascariensis. The sequence goes on from JAKFHU010002220.1 coordinate 8,870,080, forward strand.
TCATTTCTATATCTAATCTATCCTATCTGTACTAATTATTGCTGCATTGCCAAAGTTGGCCTGAGAATGCATTGCTGTTTTGATAAGTCACAATGAGGAGGGATACACATAAAACAGAGGAATCTGCTTTAGAGAAATCTTAAGAGGCATTAAGTAACTGAACCCACAGATGACAGAAAAAGACAAGATAGAGCTATCAAATAAATTTATGCCATTTATTCATTTCAAGTCAATTATGTCCCTAACCCCAGTCAGATAATGTGTATGTTATTAACAATTCATTAATTAAAACACACTTATGTTCAATTGCATAGAAATAAAGAGTATATAACTCACCAAAACCTGCAGTCATGACTGACTTACATGGCTAATAATACTAAAATAAATGTGTTGGAATTTCTGATCTCTTAGCAAGTGGATGGAGGCCCACAAAACTGGAGATTAAGCAAATGTTTGTTTTCTTTTCACAAAACAGCATGGCTCCCACAAATCAGGTCAACTTCCTAATTATCAACTGTTTTCTTTTTCTAAAAAAGACCACACTGAGTTTTTCTTTCCCTACCACACTTTATTCTGTGACAACTCAAAAGTACGGAAAATACTAAGGTTTGTAATCTTTGCAACATTATTCATCTGTCTTTAAAATACAGTAATGTTTAAATTAAGTTTTCAACAGGAATAACATTGGCACTCAGAAACTTGATACCATGGGTAGTTCAGAACTATATGAAACCAGTCCAAGTAAGAGATGTAGTGTTGTCTTTGAGACTGCTACAATAAACTTGACACCAGAAAAGATGATTCCTTACCTTGATCATGCCAAGTCAACCTAACAAGGCCTTATATACACTTATAAAAAGCCATTATTTAAAATAAAGTTATGAGTATAAACATTTATCAGAAACATCTGTGTCACTTGGAGGGGAAAAAAGAAAAAAATACTCTGAGTAATAACTCCATGAAACCATCACTCCTGTAGCAACTCTAAAAACAAAACAAAAAACAAGAAACAAGCATTGTACATTTTAAAGAAAAAAACAAATTATTTTATAATCTTATAGAGGGATCTTGGCTAGGATTAATACAATGAAAAATAAAATCAGACAAAAAATTGTAAAATTCTAGAAGTCTGAATCATGGTCAATACCATGAACTGACCTTTGAAGGGGAGGTTTATAAAGCAGGAGGAAATTAGGTGGACCCCTATCTTTTAGATATGGATTTTTATTTTTATTTTTTATTTTACCAAAGACAAATAGCAATGTTAGCAAACAGAAAAAAAAACCCACCAAAAAACAATGCCAAGTAATACATTTTAAAGTGTTAAAAAGAACACAGTCGAGTTGGTTGGAAATTGACTATAATACGTCTTAGTCCATTTTGTGCTGCTATAACAAAATACCTGAGACTGGGTAATTTATAAAGAACAGAATTTATTACTCACAGTTCTGGAGGCTTGGAAGTCCAAGAAGAAGGTACCATGCATTTGGTCTGGTAAGGGCCTTCTTGCTATGACTTCATGTGGCAGAAGGTAGAAGTGCAAGCTAACCAAATGCTTTATGAAATCTCTTTTATAAGGGCCTTAATTCCATCAAAGAAAAAGGAGCCTTCATGGTAGAATCACCTCTTAAAGTCCTCACTTTTTAATAGCATCATATTGGCAACACCTGAATTTTAATTGTTGGTCACTATATTTATAATGGTTACAGCAATGAAGTTATGTTAATTTGAAAAGACTTTGTGAAAGAAAATGTTTTTAATAAGGAAAGGAAAAAGTCTAATGTGACACTGTCCTAGGTACTAGGGATACAAAACTAAAATAGACATAGTCCCTGCTGTCAATCAGCAGTAGGCCTAGTGAGGAGAAGGAGACATACAGCCAAAACATTTGAGAAAAATGTTGGTTAAGTAGATGCTATAAAATCCTTCCAGACATCCAATCTGGAAGGTGGTGGAAGGAAATTAGGGATGAGGAGATCAAAGTTGAAAAAGGTTAGAAAATGCTTTGTGAGGGAAATGACCCCTTATCCAAGTCAGAAAAGGTAAGAAAGGCTATTCAAGCAGTGAGAACAGCATGAACAAAAATATCAACATGTCAAAAAAGGAGGGGACATATTGGAACAACGTGTATCTCTTATGGGTAAAGTTATCCCTCCCCCAATTTTCAGGTGATTTCATGAGGAAAAACTTCTCAAAGTAGGATTAGTGGGTTTGAGTCATGTCTCAACCACTCACTAGCTTATCTATATGATTCAGAGCAAGTTCTTACCTTTCCTTTTTTTGTGCCTCAACTTCTCATCCATAAAATAAGGATAAAATCCTACAGGATATTGGAAGGATGAATTAAAACATGTAAAATGCTTAGAACACTGCAGGGCACACAGAAAATTCTATAAAAATTGTTTTCATTGTGCATTTTTATCATCATCATTGTTATAAGAAATTTATCCTAGAAGTGCTTTCCAAAGAGGTAGCACTATATTGCTACCAGTAATGTATAAAATGCCTGTTTCACTCTTTTAAAAAATCTCTTCCTTGATAGGCAACAAAGTTTGTTTCAAATTTCTTTGACTAAAAGACAAGTTGACTATTTTTCCATACTCATGAATTGTCTATGTTCTACTCATATTTATCTATTGGAAACTTAATGTTTTCTAATTGATTTGCAGAAGATATAGATGATGTAAAAATATAGACCTTTTGTCCATCATCTTGGCTACTAATATCTTTCCCAGATTGCTGTTTGATTCTCATATGGGTCTTTTTTTAATCAAAGGGAAGCTACTTTTTCTGAAGTAAATATAATTCCCTCAGTGATTTCTTTCATTACTCTTAAACTAAGAAAGACCTTCTTTATCCATAACAGATATATATTCATATGTATTTTCTTGTTTTGTTTATATTTAACTCTATATCCATCTGGAATTTTTAGCATTAAGTATCGAGTGAGGATCTAAATGATTTTTTTTCCTAAATATTATACCAATTTTCCAAACAGAACTTATTCAATAACTCATCACTTCTCAATTAGCTCCTTTAAAGTTCCCTGTGATGACAAAAATTCCAATAAAACATTATTGGTAATTGGCTCCTTGGCTCCAGTCCTCTGCCGAGAAGCCCTTTCTCAAATTGGGTAAGCAGGATAAAATTCTTATTTCTGGTGGTGGAGAGAAGGGGAGATAATTAGAAAGTGATACCTTCATGATTGTTATAGACTGAATGTTTATGTCCCCCCAGATTCATATGTTGAAGCCCTAACCCCCAATGTGACCATATTTGGAGATAGGGCCTGTGAGGAGGAGATAAAGGTTAAATGAGGTCATAAGGGTGGGGCCCTGATTCTGCAGGATTTGTCCTTATAAAAAGAGACATCAGAGTATTCTCTCTCCCTCCCCCTCTTCCCTATCTCTCTCTTTCTGACATGTAAGGAAATAGTGAGAAGTCAGCTGTCTGCAAGGCAGAAAGAGAGCCCTCACTAGCAACTGAATTGTCTGGCCCCTTAATCTTGGACTTCCCAGCCTCCAGAACTGTGAGGAAATAAATTTATGTTATATAAGCCACTCAGTCTGTGGTATTTTGTTATGACAGCCCAAACTGACTACTACCATTGATCATTTTGTACTCTCTCATTTCAGTGTATAGTGCAGGTTTTGTTTGTAATAACCTATTTCCCCCAAGCTGGTAAATAAAAATGGTTTTCCAGCTAGGCATAGTGGCTCACGCCTGTAATCCCAGCATTTTGGGAGGCTGAGGTGAGAGGATTGCTTGAGGCCAGGAGTTTGAAACCAGCCTGGCAACATAGTGAGACCCTGTCTCTACAAGATACAAAAAAATTAGCCAGGTGTGATGGTATGTGCCTGTAGTCCAGCTACTCTGGAGGGTGATGCAGAAGGATCACCTGATCCAGACAGCCAGATGTTCAAGGTTACAGTGAGCTATCATGATGCCAGTGCACTCCAGAGACTCACCAGAGACAGATCGAGACCCTGTCTCTTTAAAAAAAAAAAAAAAGGAAAAAAACGATTTTCTCCTTTTTTTATAGCTCCCTGAAAGACTAACTGAAAGAACACTTTTTTTTATTACCTTAACGTACATACCTAAGCCCTGAATTTTACAGCATTATAACATGGTTTTAATAAACTAGACTCTGTTTATATTCTATCTGTTATGAGCTAACTTGTATCCTGCCACTTCCTCCCATTAGTCCCAAGTTCATATGCTGAACCCACCAAGTTCATATGCTGAAAGTCCTAATCCCCAGTACCTCAGAATGTGACTGTATTTAGAGACAGAACCTTTAAAGAGGTAATTAAAGTAAAATGAGGTCATATGGGTGGGCCTTAATCCAATATGACTGGTGTCCTTATAAGAAGAGCAGATTAGGACAAAGGTACAAAGGGAAGATCATGTGAAGACACAAGGAGAAGATGGCCACCTACTAGAAAAGGAAAGAGGCCTCCAAGGAAACCAACCCTGCCTACACCTTGATCTCAGACTTCTAGCCTCCAGAATGGCAAGAAAATAAATTTCTGTGGTTTAACCCACCCTATCTATGGTACTTGGTTATGGTAGCTCAAGCAGTCTAATATGCTATTCTGTGCTGTAGGTTCACTTTCAGTTTTAATGATTATAGCTTCATTATGCCTTCTAGAAGTCCCTCTCCCCCCAATTTCTTATGAATTATCTCTGCCTATTTATTCGTCCAGTTAATATTAGAATAAATTATTCAAATAAGAAAAAAACCCTGGGTATTTTCATAAGACTTATATAATATCAATAAATTAATTTGATGAGAATGAACATATTTATAATATCCAGTCCTCCCATATAGGAAAAGTACACGTCCCTCTTCTTATTAACATTAACAATAATGGATATTGTAAAAATCTCTACGCATTAAATATTTATTCCTCAAACAACTCCACGAGTTGTGTATTTTTTTCACCAATCTACAGATAGGGAATTGAAACCAAGAGAGCTTTAAGTAACTTATTAGAAGTTATATATTCAAGTTCCACAGCTGTGATTTTAAATACTGGGGCCATCTGACTCTTGTGAAAGTTGCCAGAATCAAAATGGAGTCACTTGCATTAAAAAAAACAAAAACAGAACAAAAAACCCTGGCAAATAGAACTGAGGCAGGCTGTGGAGGGAGGGCTTTCTTGCATAAATGATTGCTTACAAGAACTAACACAAAGGCTGCAAAAACTGCAACCTTGCACAAAGGCCATTACAAACTTACACACACAAAAAATACTTTGGTGAGGGTGTCTATCCGACCTGACTGATACCACCCTTATTATTGATCCTTGTAGCCAAAGATAATTATCTCAAAACAGTTATGTAATCCTCCTCATTTTTCCTTTAAAAAGCTTTGTCTTCCTTTACCCTCCCTAAATATGGCATGTGTATTTCCATTGCAACACTCTATTCCCAAATAAACATCACTTTCTTTTAGAGAGCCTCTCTCTGTTATTTAGGTTGACACTTTAAAGTCTATGCTCTTTGTACAAGCTAACTTCTAGCATTTTTTCCCTTCTAGTATAGATTCTCAGATGTTTAGGGACTTGAGCACTGCCATGGCTGTTACATATTCATTAACCCACGTGTGTCTCTCCAGTAGAAATTTTCTGATGTCTAGTGAGCAATAAGTTTAGCTCATTAACTATAAGAAAGTTCATAGTGACTTTTTTTGCCATTGTGTGTGTCATCCACCAACAAAAGAGTCTCAGAACCTCAGCAAGGCATGTACTAAGGCTGCAAACTTTCCCAATTTCATTTTATTCTAGGGTTTCTCTCCAGTATGAAATCTCTTATGGTGAATAAGGTGAGATTTGAACTGAGCTGTTATTATTCCCTTAAAGTCAGTCTTCTGTTATCTCTTCCTATAGGTACTGCATATTTCTTGTCAAAAATATTGTCAGATATTTTATGGTTTGGGTTGGAATTGTGGGTGGGATCATTTTAAAACCCTATCTTCTTTCTTTTTTAAAAAATTTTTTGTAGAGATGGGATCTTGCTATGTTGCCCAAGCTGGTCTCAAATTCCTGGCCTCAAGTGATGCTCCCGCCTCTGCCTCCTGAAGTACTGGGATTATAGGCATGAGCCACCATGCCTGGCCTAAAAACCCTATTTTCTAACTGGTTATTGCTGGCATTTGTTTTTTAAATAAACATTTATTCCATTACCGTATTCAACTACTTTCTAATTCTTTACTAATATGCTAGTTTTCAAATGACCCTCTGGGAAGTCCTGGATAGCAAATTATAAAAACTAAGAATTATAATAATTTCATCACTTTCTAACAGCTATAACTCATAATTTCTCTTTCATATTTTATTGCTTGACTGGAACTTTCAAAACAATATTAACTTTTTATGGTGGTAGCAGGCATTTTGGGGTTTTTCCCCAGGAATGGAAATGCCTCTACTGTTTCATTGTTAAGTATTATGCTAGTTTGAGATAAACAGAAGTATTCTTTTCCTTGTTTTGAAATAAAGACAAACTGAATTTTATCAAAAAACACTTTTAGCATTTACTGAGGTGAGTTTTTTATAAAAATTTTGATCTATTAATATATTACCTAATAGTCAAAGGAGTTTGGGCATAGAAACCAGCCTATAAATGAAGACTCAAAGGAGCTCAAAGGACACATCAGGATGAAGATGTAAATTTGTGTGTTGTCAGTATACAGATGGTATTTAACACCACCACTGGAGGAGATCATCTAAGCAGTGGGTGCACTAGTTGAAGAAAAGTCAGAGGACTGAGCCCTGGGGCACTATAAGATTTTAGAATTCAAGAAGATGAAGAGAAATGATGAGTGCCCAGGAGGTTGAAAGGCAATCAAGAGAATGTGTTGTCCCCGAAACCAAGTGAACAAAGAGTTTCAAAGGTGAGATCATGATCAATGGTGGCAATGCTGCTGATAGCTCAAATAAGATAAGGACTGAGAGTTTCCATTGGATTTTGAAAACTGGAAATCATTGGTGACCTTGACAAGAACAGTCTCAGCTGATTGGAGGCAAAACTTGTAATTACAGTGAGCTCAAGAGAGAATGAAACTATCATACATGTACTGGGCAAATCTGGCCATTTCTATCCCCAGATGAACAAATGTCCCAGAGCCTCAATCAACCAAGGTTCTTGTCTCTAGATGAAAAAAATTAAGAAGCAAATTTAAGCTTAAAAGGTAGAAAGAAGTAGAGGATAAGAGTGTGGGATTTAACACCAGAATGTCTGGTTTTAAATTCCAGATCTATCACTCATTACTTCTGTAACCTTGAAAAAGCCATTTAGAATCCCTGAGTCTCAGGCTGGACATTTGGCTCATGCCTGTAATCCCAGAGCTTTGGGAGGCTGAGGCCAGGAGTTTGAGACCAGCTTGGGCAACATGGGGAGACCCGGTCTCAAAAACAAATTTAAAACATCAGCCAGGTGTGGTGGTGCATGCCTGTAGTCTTAGCTCTTTGGAGGCTGAGGTGGGAGAATTGCTTGAGCCCAGGAGTTCAAGGCTGCAGTGAGCTATGATCGTGCCACTGCACTCCACCCTGGGTGACAGAGTGAGACCGTGTCTCTTTGAAAAAAAAAAAAAAAAGAAGAAGATAAAAGAATCCCTGAGTTTCAATTTTTTTAATTTATAAAAATGGACATAATAATACCTTTTCAAAGGGTAATTGTGAGGTTTCAACTTTTCAAAATGCAATTAAAGCTCTACACAAATACTGACTCTTCTCACTTTAAAAAAAAGTCACCTGAACATTTCTCTTTCTTGTCACTAAACTTTGTGATGACAAAATGCAAATTAAAACATAAAGCCATTTTTTCTACATATAGTTTCCTATGAATCCTAAAGAATTTCAAGAGGCTACTATGGGAATGTGAAGCCTTTTGGAGTTGGTTGTGTTTGCTGTTTCACCTAAATATTAATCCAGTTATGAGCCAGATTAAACAATAAGCACATAAGAAAGAGTGGAAATCAAAAAGTACTCTTTTGAAGAGTTTTGCTGTACATGGGGCAGTGAAAGGCATGACAGTTGAAGGGGAAAGGCGAGCCAAAAGAGGTTTGTCATCTGTTCTTTAGATAAAATAAATTCAGCATGTTTGTAGCTGTTGAGAATGATCCAGTGGAGCAGGGAAAACAGATGGAACAGGGAAGAGAGGGGAGCACGGCTAGAGTGATGTCCTTGAGCAGGTGAGAGTAGATAGGATCTACTATCTACTGCACAAGGGGAGGAGTGAACATGAGATAAGAATAAAGGACAGACCATCCACAAGAACAAGAGGGAGGAGGATGTGCAAAGACGCAGGGAGGCGGTAGTTTTGTTGGTGGAAACGTGGAATCCTCTTCTCATTGCTTCTCTTTTTCTGTTTTAAAAAGGAGGGAAAGCTCATCAGCTGAGAGTGGGAATGGCAGGGACAGGTGGTGGAGGTTTGAGAGTGGAAAGTGTGAAAGAATTATCTAAACAGTGAGTGTACCCACAGTTGTCACATGTGCATGTGCTTCCTTTGTAATGTTAAAACAATGATAAATTTATTTTAAAACTCCTTTAATATTGCCCTGTTGCCTTCAGGATAAATGCAAATTCATTAGCATCATATTTAAAGACTCTCGATTTATCTCCTTCATAAGCCTTAATCTCGTCTCCCATCACATTCTCATTATAATCTATGTTCCATCTTTATCAATTACTTAGCATTCTCCCCAAATGGCTTTATGTTTAATGCCCCTGAGGCAGACTGTATTTTCCAAAGATGACTGCAATAATATTTCCCATCCCATATGTTGTTCTGTAATGTGACCTTGAAAAGCAGAGTCTATTTCTCCACCCCGTTGAATCTATGACTGTTTTAACCAACAAAATACAGTGGATATAATACTGTGCCAGTTCCGGCAGTAGCCCTTAACTGGCCTGACAGTTTCTACTTGTGCCTTTTGGAATGCTTGCTCTTAGGATACATCCTCTTGGAACCCAGCCACCATGCTGTGAAAAGCAAAAGGTACAGGAGGCATTTCTGATAGGCAGTCCCAGCTGGGCTCCCAGTTAACAGCCAGTATCAGATGCCGGCCATGTGAGTGAGTCATCTTGGAACGACCAGCCAAGCTGAACCTTCAGATCTCTGAGCCCCAGATAACACCTGACTGCAACCAAATGAGAGACCCCAACCAAGAACCATCCAGGTGAACCAACCCAGTTTATCCACAAAATTATGAGATAATTTATTGTTTTAAGCTCCTAAATTACAGAGTAGTTTGCTATGCAGCAGTAGACAACCAAAAGTTTTGAGTGCTGATGTAGATGGCAACTGTAGTAGTAACAGTAGTAATGGTAGATAGATGATCTAGGATCAAATCATGGCTTTGCGACTCCTTTATGTGGCCTTAGAAGTTATTTAAATTCCTGAATTTCATTTTTCCATAAATGGGGATAATAATAACCACCTCACCTGACACAGTTCCTGGCTTTAGTTAAAGTTAAGGATGGGGTAAATGTTTCTGCCCTTCCCCTTAGGCCTTGGCTTTTGCCCACTGAGGAAAGAACCTTCTCTCCTACGATTGTGACCTTTTCTCTTTGTACCCACATACTAGCTCCTCCCCATGAGAAGTGCTGACAGTAAGACCTGTTGAGCTACATTTTACTAGTGGGCACAGTTATTGCATTGCATGTGTACCTGTGAGCATGCCTTCTGCTTTTTTCTGTAACTGAGTAGATAAGGAAATTCCAGCTACCTTGCCAATGCAACTATTTGGTTAAGTACACCCAGAGTCTGGCCCTACAGAGCCAGTTATATCTATAGGGAGCTACTTTAGCCTTGGAACAAAGCAGTATTCTCCAATCAAGCTTTAACAAAGCACTGGGTACTTAAAGAAAGTAGCATTTTATTTCTCATATGGCTACTTTTGGTTCATGGCTCCCCAACAGAGGAAGAGAATAAATGGGTTTAAGAACCAAGCCCACCCCCATAAACCTAATAAACTCCTACTGTTCTTTAGCATTCGGTTCAAGCACTGCTTCTTCTGGAAAATCTGTCTTTATTAGCTTACCCATGTTGTCTTAGGTTCTCATTCCCTAAGTTTCCATTTCTCCTTACATGGAACTTGTATCACTTCTCCTATTCATATTTTGGTTTGACACTTTCTCCCAGTAGTCATGAACCTTTTTAGAACAGGGAAAAGAAAGGTCGTCTATTCAAAATGTTGACATATGGCAGGGTCTCAATCAATATGTGTGGAATGAATTAATATCGTGCATACATTAAAAAATTTTAGGGATATATGGGTATGCGTGTACATAACAAATAGCCAAAACCTAGATAAGGATTTTAAAGTTATACCCCAAATCCAGAAGTTAAGATATGAAGGGTATGACTTGAGTTGAATAGAAAACTTGTGATATTTTATTATTTACTAAGGAAATAATATATTGGTGTCATGTAACAAAGGTTTTGCTAATTGACAAACATTTTGAACTTGTAAGGTAGAAAAATAATTAAATAGTATTAGGTTTGACATTCTGAAGTATCAGTTTTAAAACCTCTATGAAAAATTATTATTAATGCCACCAAAAAAGCAACACTGAAATCTTGGTACTATTATTCAATATATGGAATTTAATGCACTGTAGGTATCTTGGTAAAATGAACAAATAACTACACTGGACTCACATACATAAATATTTACTTACATACCTTCATTGTCATTATTGAGTTTGGCTTCCAGTTCTGCTATCTTGTGTCTTATTTCAACCGTTGAGAGTTGCACTCTGTCCCTGTTATTAAAAATAATTTCTGTTAATTATTATTCAATTAAAAATCACGAGAAAAATAATACATAGTGACCCAACACTACTTCAGGAACAATTTATTAAGAAACATCATTTATTGAAGGCATGGTTGAGAATCAAATCAGGCAAATGAAAGCTTCTGATTGTCCTGTTCCAGAAGGACACAAATGTGTACTAAAGCTCAAATCCCTCCAGACAACCATTGGAAACTCTTTACTCTTAACTTAAATATGATCCCAAAGGAGTCGGTTATCTGGTTTTTCAGAACCCAGCAAATTAGGAGCTGCAAATTATTATAGAAAGGAATAGCTAGGGCAATAGGTAACAACTGACAACCTGAAACAGAGAAAAAAAAAAAAACCACTAATAAAAAATGTTAGCTATTTAGGACACCAGTAAATAGCACATTATCATAATGATGACAGAATCATCTATTCAATAAATATTTTTGCATGCCTATTATGTTCAAGGCATTGTGCTAAGTGCTGAAAAATATTACAGTGAACAAGTGAACAGAAAAATAGCAATAACAGCAGCAAAAGGCCACTGAATGCTTACTACAAGTCAGTGCTAAGTGCTTTACAGTACATTTCACTCCATCCCGGGAACAACCGCAGGAGGTATAACTATTTGTATACCAGTCTTAGAGTTGAGAAAACTGAGGCTTAAAGAAGAATTAACTTGTCCAAGATCGTATAGTTACTGAGCGATAAGAGATGGGATTTGAATTTATGCAGGATTCTTCTAAAGTACTTGCTCTTATCCTTCCTCAGGGAAAACACAGAACCTGTCCTCAGAATGCTTACAGTTTGGTACAAGAACAAGAAATAGGCAATTAAAACAGTGCGACTGGAGCTACAGTAGAGGAAAACATAGGATGCTATCCTATCGGGACACACAGGAGAGTCTAATTCTCGTGGGGCCTGTGGGTGGGGCCGGGAGTATCTTAAAAAAATACATTACAGTATACTGACATAACACACTCCATTTGATTTGGTCCTACCGGCAGAACACCCTACCTCAAAACCAGCCTATTTGTAATACCAAAGGTTTAATTAGTCAGAGAGTCAAATGAATCTTTCGCATAAAATACTGTTTTTGGAAGTCGCCCAGTGTCCCCAGGTATTAATCACGACGTGGGTCTCACATCGACCTCAGTGGCCTCTGCCACGAGCGGCAAGAACCGGCGCTGGCCCCGAGCGCTGCGCCCGGTGGGGCCTCGGGGCGCGTGAACGGACCCCCACCCCGCGCGGAGCACGCGCCGCCGCGCGACTCACTTCTGGTGGATTTCTTCCAGCAACTCCAGTTTAAGGCGGTCGGTGCTCACACCGTCGAAGTTGTCGCCTTTTCCTTCCCCCATAGTGTCAGGTCAGAGGCTTCCCGCGTCCTTCCCCTCAAGACAGCTTAGAGCAGAAGACCTGAAGGGGCATCCAAAAGCGAAGCAGGAGAACGTGTCGTCACAGCCGTCGCCATGGCGAACCGCCTGACAGCCGCCGGCTCCCGCGCGGGCCCGGCCGCGTCGCGCGTGACGTCATAAGGCGTCGCTCGGCGGCGGCAGGGGGCGGGGCGGCTAGCTCGGAGAGAATGGGCTCTGTGTCCCGGGCGACCTCCCTGGAGAACAGCCCTCTCTCAAGGTGGAAGGGGACACACCTTGCTCTGGACAGCCAGGAGGGATGTGCTCAGGCTACACTGCTGAGCGTTAGGGGGTCGAGAACATCCATCTCCTTTTTCTTGCCTCTTGTTGGCCTTAGTTGCTTTCCTAAACACTGCCCTGGGCCCGGAGTCTCCTTTACTCTTAGCCCTTGCTGGGGAAATGCTGGATCCAAGAGTGGCTGCCCCTGTCTTTGCTTCAGTGGAACGCGCGTCAGAGGCTCTGGTTGGGACTGTTGGAGGAGAAAGAGCTGGCCTTAAAAAGCGGTACGCCTGAACACAGCAAGACTTCTGAGTCTCCAGTCCAGATTATTCTTTTTTGAATCTGCGTATTGTTCAAAGCTGCCCTCTGCAACTTGAAATTTCCTTATATTTTAATCAACAAATTTGCATTCTACATCTGTTTTAATATCCCTCGCTCCGCCCCCCCATCTTTGAGTAGAAAGATTCACATCCTTTCCCTTATGACTTCTTCTGTAGTACATTTTCCTGAATTAATTTGAGAAGTGTGAGCATGGGAGCATGTTTTCCGGCAGAAATCAGCACAAGTGTTCTGTCTGGTAAAGAATTCCTTTCTTTTGTTTCATCTCTAGTGCTGAGAAGAGTGGCTCTTAATAGAGGTCAGTAAACATGTTATATGCCTGTGGAAGGAAAATCTTTCAAAAATAAAAAACATAAAAAACACGTTTCGTTAAATGCTTATTTGGTTGCTGCTTACCACCATATTTTTGGAAAACTGATAATTTATGGGAAAAATATTAGAAACTGATAGCAAAAATTAGGGACCTATGGTTGCTTAACTTAAAGTTTGTACAAAATAAATCTTAAAATGATTGGCAAGATCGATGCTGGAGCTAAGGAAAGTCTTCCATTAGAAAGTAGGTTTTGACAGAGACAAGGGAGAATCAGGAAATTTAGAGAATCTTTGTACTGGGGGAGGTTTTAAGCATGGGAACAATTTGGAATTGAATTGTTTGAATAAAACACAAATGTAGTAGCATGTTAGACTGATAGTGCATTTAAGATCCAAAGGAACCACCCAGATTTGTAGGCAAGAGATAATTTGAAGCATTTTGAGGAATCAGTTCAACTAATACCAAGTAAGGATAATTTATTGTGTACAAAATGATGTGTAAGATGCCAAATATATTCACTGCTTTCAAGGAACCTACGGTTTAATTGAAAAGAGAAGTATAATACTAAAGAATTCATGTCAGTCTCTTATTGGTGACTGTCAGTCACCAGTGTGTATTCTCCGCCTTGGTGACTTCCTCCTTTCTTCCCCAGCCAGAATTCTTAGTTCTTCTCTCCTTTAGATTGGCAGGTGGAGTGGAAGTGAGCTGGGGATAGTCATGTATTATATATTCTTTCAAGTCTTTCTGATGCACACCTAAACCGTAGCCTTTGAAATGTCAAAAGCCAAGAATTGATGTTTTTGTTCTCTGGTTCCTCTGTAGAAACCCCTGCTCCTTTGGGTCAGGAGGGTCGTTAATCGTTTCCACCTCTAATGGTATTTCCAAATTACTGCTATTCCACTGCATGTAAAAAAAACCCACTCCCCTGATCCACATGCCTTTTTTAAAAAGTTTTTTAGAATTTATTTTTTATATTTTTTATGTCTTAGAGATGGGGGGTCTCACTGTCACTCAGGCTGGAGCGCAATGGCACAGTCATAGCTCACTGCAGCCTCGAATACATGGGTTCAAGCCATCCTCTCACCTCAGCCTCCCGAGTTGCTGAGACTACAGGTGGGAGCCACCATGCCCAGCTCCACGTGCCTTTTTGGTGTAACACCATTTACTCTTCCTCTTTGCCTCACCTCACCTGGAGACTTCATCAGTCATTGCTTCTCTACTGACTTTGACAACAAAAGTGCCTTTCCACCATAAGTCTTGCCATACTCTTCGCTGATTGGACTTCTAAATGGCTGAGCCTGTCCTACAACCTTGCCCTTCAACTCACAACTCTCATCACTTTCATCTCCACTCCACCCACTTCCACAGCCATACTCTCAATCTTGTCGCCACTCAGAGTGGCCTTACCTCAGACACCTTAAATTAAAAAATTACTGTCTACCAAAGCCTCCTATCCTTTCAGTTCCCAACTTGGTTACTTCCTACACAGCAGTGTTTTACTAATTTGGCATATAATCTGGGGAGCTTCTTAAACAAATTCTGGTACCCTATCCCATGTCTCAGAAATCTTGCTTCATCCATAACACACTGTTTGCTCTTCACCTGGCTTCCAAATTTGTCTTCTAAATTCGAACAGAATAGATTGGGTGTTGGGAAGTGGAGTACACTTTCTCCCACTAATAGCTCTTTCCTCCAATGAATAGGCTCCAGGGTGAACAAGCTGTTTTTTTGTGTGTGACAATTATTTGCATAAAATATATTTTAAGACATTATTTCAGACTTCTTTTTAAATTTGATCTGTCTTCTTGAATTTTTTGAATGCATGTTTCTGGATCTTTTAAATATATTTTGAAAAGTTTTTATTTTTGGAAAAAAACACACTCTTCAGAAATCAATGAAATGTTCTCTTTGAATTATCTGTTGTTAAAGTAAATACAAAATGATAAAAACCCATAAGGAAGTCTGTTTTAAAACACCTAGTCTTTTGTTTGGTTAGAAAGGACCAGAGAACCAGTTTCTGTTTGAGCAGAGTTTTACTTATCAGACCTACCTGGGAAGAAGAATAGAAAATGATTACAGGCTAACAAGCCTTCAGCTTGGCTTTTCTTAGTGTTGAGCAGAATACCATTTACAAGTTATTAATTCCAGGGGAGAACTCTAAACACTTCTTCCCATTGCATGTTGGTACTGGAGGTGCCAAGAAAAATGCAACACAGTCAAGCACTGGATGGAGTAATGCATTTACTTACGTAAAGAAGTGACAGAGCAAGATCACCTCCAATCATGTGCATCAATTTTTCATGGCTAGTGGGTCACCCAGGCAGCAGACACAGGGCGATTTGCCAATGTGCACCTCTCTTGTGCTGCACCTCCCCCTCCTCCGTGGAGTCTGAAATATTGAAAACTAGGGACGTGCCTGAGGGCCATGGGACACATGTTTAAGCAGAACAAAGGAACCACTCATTGAGTCTGAAACAGGGAAAGATATTCCCACACAAGACACATGCTGTGTAGGCGCTTTATCTCGATAAGGAAGTATTCCAGGCTCAGGGCCTATTCTTATGTGGACAAGCAGGGATCAAAAGACTGTGTACATGAAGTTGCCTTTCCCAACATATAGCTTACCCTAAAATACCTATGAATATAGAAGAAAAGACAAAAGCTCACAGTATCATCAAAATCTAGGACAGATGACCTATTGCTAATCTCTTGGGAAATTTTCTACCAACTATCAAGCCAATGGAATTGTAATTTAAAAATACCAATAGTGTTAAGCAGCTAGAATCAGGGGAAATCTATAAAGACCATATCTTAGTCCATTTTCTGTTGCTTAAAATACCTGAAACTGGGTAATTTATAAGAAATGAAATTTATTTCTTATGGTTCTAGAATCTGGGAAGTCCAAGGTCAAGGGGGTGCACTGGTGAGAGCCTTCTTGCTGGTGGGGACTCACTGAAGTGTCCCGAGGCGATGAAGGGTATCACGTGGCTAGAGGCCTCAGGGTGCTAATGTGCTAGGTAACTCAAGTCTCTCTGCCTCTTCTTATAAAGCCACCCATTCCCCCTGCCTCCCATGAAAACCCATTAGTCCATTAACCATTAATCTATTAACACATGAATGGGTTAATCCATTCATGAAGGCAGAGACCTCATAGCCCTCATAATCCAATCACCTCTTAAAGGCCCCCCCCAATACTGCCACCTTGGGAATTACGTTTCAACATGAGTTCTGGAACAGATGTTCAAACCATAGCAGACAATTTACCTTTCCCTATCTACATCCATTTACAAAAGACAAGATTGGCCTAACAATCACGCTACTGTGTAGGTCCCTCCCTTTTGAGGCAAGTATGTGACTTCCTCTTTCCCCTTATTAATACTGTTCCCTTTGATCTTGGGCAAGTTACTTAACCTTTCTGAGCCTCAGTTTCTTATTCTGTAAAATGAGGATTCTAATAGTATACACCTCATAGGAATGTTGTGAGGATAAAATAAGTTAATCCTGAGACAGAGCAGGGACCCCTTTCAGGGCCCTGCCCCCTACCAAAGCATGGAAATAAAATAAAAATCTTGAGTCACTTTAAGGGAAATTCCAGGCACCTAGCTAGCCTTAAAAAGTTAATGAACAACCTCATAATCAAGGAGATAGTAACAATAGTCTCCCAAGCAAGCTGGAGTCACAAGGTATTTTGGTTCTCTATAAAAACTAAAAGATCACTTCTTAACGTATGTTTCTGAGTTGTTTTTCAGAAACCCCCACCAGATGGAAAATGCTGACCCACTATAACATAGACCTCAGATAAGAGGGAACTGAGGACTGAACTCTGACTGCTGTTCTTTCTTCTAAATTTCTTCCTGAGGGGCCAGGAGAAAGTCACACCCACAGACCAAACCAATGAATAACCTCCATATATGGTTTACGATTTTGCCTACAACTTCTACTTTTTTGAAATGTACCCTTGCCTGTAAGCCATTGGGGTGCACAGAGAGATTCACAGCCTCAGGCACCTGTGAAGAGCTGGCCCCACAGAGCATTCATTAAGGAAATTACTTGCTAACCTCTCATAAGCAAGGACATGCAAATTGTACCTATGTCTAGCAAAGCCTGTCTGATGCCACACTAATAATGAGTTACAAGTTTATCTTACAGGTAACAGAACTGGAGACAAGACAGAATCAGACATTCTTCCACCTACCCAGGGACATCTATATAATTGATGCTTTCTTCACTCCCTTATTTTATGTAAAATGTAGATTTCTTGGGCCTCACAAGAATGTAGCCACTACCTCATCAGACTCCCCCTTCTCCCTGCCTTTTTCCTTCTCTCTGTATGCCTTTAAAGTGCCAGAGGTTTCAACCTCTCTTTTGGAAAAACAGCCACAGCTTGTCTGTAATTTATGTTTTTCCCAGGCACATCCTCAAAATCTTGGCTTAATAAACCTTTGTCGATTGAGATTTTTTGCCTCAGTCATTTATTTTGGTTGACAGGGGATTTGGGGTTTTTTCTTAATTTTTTTTATTTCAAAATATTATGGGGGTACAAACATTTTTGGTTACATGTATCAATTTTGTTATGCTTGAGTCAGGGTTATAAGTGTGCCCAGCACCCAGATAGTGTTCATTGTACCTGTTAAGTAGGTTTTTGCCCATCTCCTCCTTCCCCTCCCCCCTGCTTGATTTCCACTGAGTTTTACTTCCCTCTATGCATATGTGTTCTCATCAGTTAGTTCTAATTTAATTGCGAGTACATGTGGTGTTTGTTTGTCCATTCTTTAGATATTTCACTTAGGATAATGGTCTCCAGTTCCATCCAAATCGTTGCAAAAGGCATTAAGTCATACTTCTTCATGGCTGAGTAGTATTCCATGATATACATATACCACATTTTGTTAATCCACTCATGAATTGATGGGCATTTGGATTGATTCCACATCCTCACAATTATGAATTGTGCTGCAATAAACATTCACATGCAGATGTCTTTTTGATAAAATGACTTCTTTTCCTTTGGGAAGATATCCAGTAGTGGGATTGCTGGATCAAATAGTAGGTCGACTTATAGTTCTTTGAGGAATCTCCATAGTGTTTTCCATAGAGGTTGTACTAATTTGCCCACCAACAGTGTATAAAAGTTCCTTTCTGTCTGCATCCATGCCACTATCTATTGTTTTGGGACTTTTTAATAAAAGCCATTCTGACTGGGGGAAGGTGCTATCTCATTGTGGTTTTGATTTGCATTTCCCTGATGATTAGTGACATTGAGCATTTTTTCATAAGTTTATTGGCCATTTGTCTATCTTCTTTTGAGAAGCTTCTGTTCATGTCTCTTGCCCACTTTTTAATGGGGTTGTTTGAGTTTTTTTCTTGCTGATTTTCTGAAGTTCTTTGTAGATTCTGGTTATTAGCCTTTTATCAGATGTATAGCTTGTGAATATTTTCTCCCATTCTGTAGGTTGTCTATTTGCTCTGCTGATTACTTCCTTAGCTGTGCAGAAGCTTTTTGCTTTAATAAAGTCCCTTTTATTTATTTTTGTTGTTGCTGTGATTGCCTTTGGGGTCTTCATAAATTCTTTTCCTAGGCCAATATCTAGAAGAGTTTTTCCAACATTTTCTTCTAGAATTCTTATGGTTTCATGCCTTACATTTAGGTCTTTAATACATCTTGAATTAATTTTTGTGAGTGGTGAGAGATAGGGGATCCTGTTTCATTCTTCTGCATGTGGCTATCCAACTTTCCCAGCACCATTTATTGAATAGGGCTTCTTTTCCCCAGTGTATGTTATTGTCTGCTTTGTCAAAGATCAGTTAGCTGTATGTGGATGGTTTCATATCTGGGTTCTCTGTTCTGTTCCATTGGTCTATGTCTCCATTTTTCTGCCAATACCATGCCATTTTGGTTATTATAGCCTTGTAGTATAGCTTGAAGCCTGGTAATGTGATGCCTCCAGATTTGTTCTTTTTGCTTAAGATTGCTTTGGCTATTCGGGCTCTTTTCTGGTTCTAAATGAGACACAGAATTATTTTTTCTACACCTGTGAAATATGACATTGGTATTTTGATGGGGATTACATTGAATCTGTAAATCTTTTTGGGTAGTATGGTTATTTTAACAATGTTGATGCTACTAATCCATGAGCATGATATGTTTTTCCATTTGTTTGTGTTGTCTGCAATTTCTTTCCTCAGTACTTTGTAGTTCTCTTTGTAGAGATCTTTTACCTCCTTGGTTAAGTATATTCCTAGATATTTTATTTTCTTTGTAGCTATTGTGAATGGTATTGAGTCTTTGATTGTACTCTCAGCTTGACTGTTATGGTGTATAGGAATGCTACAGATTGTTGATTTTGTAACCTGAGACTTGGCTGAATTTATTTATCAATTCTAGGAGTCTCTTGGGGGAGTCCTTGGGGTTTTCTAAATATAAGATCACATTATCAGCAAAAAATGATAGTTTGACCTCTTTTCCAATTTGGATACCATTTATTTCTTTCTCTTGCCTGATGGCTTTGGCTAGAAATTCCAGCACTTTGTTCATTCCTCTTAATTCTCTATTCTTTATTTTTGACTGACTGATTTAATTCAAAAGAGTTGTCTTTAAGCTCTGAGATTCTTCCTTCTGCCTGGTCTAGTCTATTTTTAAAACTTTCCACTGTGTTTTGTATTTCCTTAAATGAATTTGTCATTTCCAGAAGTTCTATTTGTTTCTTTTTTTAATATGTCAGTCTCTTCAGTGAATTTTTCAATCATGTCCTGAATTGTTTTTCTGGTTTCTTGGAGTTGGTTTTTGATTTTCTCTTGGATTTCACTGAGCTTCCTTACAATCCATATTTGGAAATCTTTATCTGTCATTTCAATATTTTCATTTTGGTTGGTATCCATTCTAGAGAGCTGGTGTTCCCTTTTGGGGGTGTCCTTTCTCTCTGATTTTTCATACTTCTGGAGCTCTTTTGCTGATTCCTTCTCATCTGGAGCAGCTGGCACTTATTTTGGGATTTTCTTTTGTTTAGTTGGGGCGTCCCCACCTTCCCCCCACTCGTAAGGGTCTGTCTGTAGTATATGTTGGGTAAGAACCTTTGGCTTTGCTTGTGGGTGCTTTGATGGTGATGTAGGTTCTGGATGGATGCCTTGGTTATAGATATCCTTAGTGTGGTGGTTTTCTCTGTTGCTAGTTGTTTGTAGGATGTAGCAGTGGTGAGCTATGTGTGTGGGCTGATTCCCTGTCTCTCTTTGATCAGGGAGGATGGAGGTTTTTGAAATTCTTTCTCTTTCCCCAGCCCTGTGGTCTTCTTAACAGTGTGAATTGTATTGGCATACCCAGTTTAATCTCTGAGACAGTAGTTGGTGCTTGTGGGTAAGAATCAACCACACCCTCTATGCCTGAGTCAGTAAATGCTGTAAAGGGCTATGTAAATTGACCTCCCTGTCAGTAGTCGTGCTTGTTGGAAGGAACGCAGGCTGCTGTGTTGTTTTGGGGACCTGTGATTGGCTCTAGTCCCTCAGGAGAGGTGCTCAAATGCCCCAGGTGGTGTTTGGGGCCCTGGAACTCCCAGATGAGTCCTAATACTCTGCCACAGCAGAGGCAGGTGGGGGAGTGAGCCTGGGTAGGGCTGGGTCTGATGAGCCTGCCCTCAGGCTCCACAAAAGCTGGTAATATAGCTGTTTCAGCAGGGTCAAAAGTCCACTCCCAGGCTGCCAGGGAGGGGCTGAAGTGGCCCTACCCAGCCAGAAAGTCTGATTGTAGGGAGGGGTCATTTGAGATTCACAATCTGGCTGTCTGGAGCAGGTTTCGCTCTTCTCCCCTCTCCCCTGCTCTGCAGTCTCCCTCCAGCATCTGCCAGCAGGCAGGAGCTCAAACTAGTGAAGCTCCCCCACAAGTGTGCTGCACCTGGGACCCATGCTACACTCTCTTTTCAGTTCTGCCCATGCAGGCTCCCTTGCCTCCTGAGGTTAGTTCACAAATCTCCCCTCTGTGCACCCAAGAAACATGACTGAGTCCTCAGGGTATGATCTGGCCTGCATGCCTGTCCCCAGGTTCCTGGAGATCAATCCCTGACCATACCAGGAAGAAGTGTGCTGGTCCCAAGTTGTCTATGGGGTGCTCAAACAAGTTTGATATCCCTCTGCTTTGGGGTGTGCCCTGCTCTGATGGAGCAACTGGGCAAGCAGCACCAGAGAGGGCTGGCGAGCAGGGAGCTCACAGTCCAAGTGCCCCTTAGTCCACTGCAGGTCTTTAAGAGGGAAGTTTAAGCCTCACTCTCTCTGGAAGCCTCGGTGTGGTGGATGCACGAACAGAGGGCAAGCAACCGCTCCTGAGAGCCCTGGCTCAATGGTCTCTCTTGGCAGCCACAGGCAGGGGATGGGAAGGGGAAGAAAAGAGTCTGCATGGAGGAAAGCTAGCACTCTGGTCATCTCTGTCCCTCTCTCCAGAAGGCAGCCTACCCCGAATGTTTAGGCTCTGGGGTCACGCAGACCCCCTGGGACCCACCAGCCCCCTGTGACTCCTGCAGTCTGGGCCAGAGTTGGGAAATGTTTGTGTGGGAACAAATGAGACAAAGACTGAGGGACTGAAGCTCCCTGGGGAGGATAAAGGCACACGGTGGGTGGAGAAGCAACATGGCGCCTGCTGTCTCTGCTTGGATCTGCAGTGATGGGAAGCAGACTAAAGCACTGGCAGCCTGGTGCTTTGTCCTCAACAAGCCCCCTGTTCACTGGCAGCAGCAGCTTTTGGGCTCATGAGGGTAGAAGGGCTCTCCAGCAGCTCAGGAGCCCACTGACTGCCAGAGATGGTGGGGGGCAGGGAGAAACAAACTGCTCCAGCTACACTTTTTGCTGGACTCCAAGCCTCCTGGGGGTTGATTGCTGCTGATATCTTGCTCCTTTTTGTTCTGCTCGGCAACTTCTTCCCGTGGAATCTCTGGTAGGTTCTGGCACTTGTCCCTCTGAGTTACACCTGATCTATGTTTGTTTGATGATTTGTTTGTTTTTTCTTTTTCATCTAAAACTTCTCCTTCTTTCTGAGATGATCTGGCAGCTGGTGTCTCTGGTCTGCCATCTTGACTCTCCTTTGATTCTCTTGGGTCTTAATTGTTAGCTGCCTGTTCTCCTTGCTTGGTGTTGAAGGAAATTAGAAATATGTTACCTCACATTATGTTTCTTTGACATATTTTGAGATGGCTGCTATCAGTCTCACAGATAGAAGTAACACTGCAAAGCTCTCTTTCATGGGGGGTCTTGGGGGAGGAATTTACATCTGTAGAGAATCTGCATTAATACACCCAGGTCTATCCTTTCCTGATCTAGAAAAGATTAACTGAGAGTCTAGCACTATTAAAGGTCCAACAAAAAACATTTACCATCTCTCCTTTCTGAGGGCTGCTACCTGTCAGCTTCCATTTACATAACAAGATCAGCTTTGTAGCTAGTCAAGTCTCTTCCTCTCTCCCTCCCAAAGGTTGTTTTTCTGCTTTCAAGCCCCCATTCTTTAAAAAACTCTTTACTTCATTGAGGAGTTGAATCTTCATTCTGAGGGTTCCCGTGTATGCACGTTAAAATAAAATTTTGTGTCTTCTTCTTCCTATTAATCAATATACTTCATGTCGGTGATTTTTCAGTGAACCTTAGAGGTGGAAAGAGCCTTTGCTCCCTACAGTGTGAAGGAAATTAGAAATATTTTACCCCCAAATATGGCATTTTGACATACTGGATTGACTGAAAAAGCAAGGTCTCTCTGTCCCCCCTCCACCCATCCTGCCCTATAGGCTCTCCCCAAATCATTGCAGTTTCTTTATCTGCCTGATTTCCAGACCCACCTAGGAGAACAATTGCCTTTCCTTCCCCTCCCTGTTATCTATTGCAGGAAAGAAGATCAAGCATGCAACCAGACTTGGCCCAACCCATTTTGAAAATAATACCTGTCTCTCAGGTTAATTTAATTTCCAAAGAGACTGTTTACAAGTCAATATGTTTCCCCCATCCATTCATTCCCCAAGTATCTATTCATCCTCCCTAGTAATCCTTTATTGCCCCTCAACAGTATTCCTCTTTCCCCCCCTCCCATAAGCCATTTTACCAGAAAGGCATATAAGCTTTTGAACCCCATTGGGGAATGGAATTGTCATTTTCTGGGGGTTCCCGTATATACACGTTAAATAAATTTGGTAAGTTTTATTAATCTGCTTTATTGTAAGTTGATTTTTCAGTGTACCTTCCGAGGGCAAAGGGGAAGTTTTGCCTTCGCCCCAACAGTGCCATGCAATAAATATCCCTTTCTCCCACCGCAAATCTGTGTCAATGTCTGGCTTTAATTGTGCCAGGTTCGTGGAGCTCAGTTTGGTTTGGTAATAATTGATGTAAAGGCACTTAGGACACTCCAGTCACTATATAAGTTTATATAGTAAGCACTATATAAACATTAGTTATCATCATTTCTATGGCCAGTCTATACCTGGAGGTGCTCCCAGTAAGACACCCAGTACAGCATGGAGGAGGGGCAGTCTATAGAGGCAAAGTGAGGAAAATCCTGACAGCAGCAAATATTGAGAACTCTTGTTTTTCACACACTATATTACATCTGTTGAATCTCAAAGAGGCAAGCAGAGGTAGGTGAAAGACTTTGTCTTAGTCTGTTTGTGCTGCTATAACAAAACATCTGAGACTGGGTAATCTATAAAGAATAGACATTTATTCCTCAAAGTTCTGGAGGCTGGAAGCCCAAGATCAAGGTGCTGGCAAGTTCGGGTGTCTGATAAGAGCCCAGCCTCTGCATCTAAGGTGGCAACTTCTTGCTGCCTCACATGGCAGAAGGCAGAATGGCAAGAAAGGCCTAGCTAGTTCCCTTTTATAAGTCACTAATCCCACCCACAAGGTCAGAGTCCTCATGGCCTAAAAACCTCCCAAAGGCCCCACCTCTTAATACTGTTGTATTGGGGGTTAAGACTGAACATGAATTTTGGAGGAAACACAAACATTCAAACCAGAGCACATTTCTAGACAATGAAAACTGTGTTAAGAAGTTGTGATGGTTTTGTGTCAATTTAACTAGGCCACAGTGTACTCAGACATTTGGTCAAACATTATCCTGCATGTGTCTGTGAGGGTGTGATATAAAAAATAAATATTTGGTCTTCATCCCCAGTTCCTGACACAGAGCTACCAAAACCCTTGGAATTTCCTGATAGTGGTGAGAGGAATGTCTTTTTGTTATTCATAATAAGCCCCTTTCAACCATACCTGAGTTTATGCTAAGGAGGTGACTCTTGGAGGATGTAGGCTGGTTTCCAGAGGAACCAACCATTTGATTTGAAGGTTGCAACTTTCAGCTCTACCTATCCCCCCAAACCCCGGACCCCCAGGAAGAGGAGAGGGGCTGGGTGTTGAGTCAATCACCAATAGCCAATGACTCAATCAACCATACCTATGTAACAGGGCCTCCATAAAAACCCTAAATGACAGGGTTCAGAGAGTTGCTGGATTGAGTGCACTTATGCACCTGGAGGGTGACACACCCCCACTCTATGGGGAGGAGCTCCTGCACTGGAGTCCTTTTCAAACCTTACCCTGCATACCTCTCTGTCTACCTGTTCATTTGTATCCTTTATAATAAACTGGTAAACTTAAGCATTTCCCTGAGGTCTGTAAGCTGTTGTAGAAAATTATCGAACTGGAAGAGGGGGCTGTGGGAAGCCCTGATTTGTAACCATGTCGAACAGAAGTATAAGTAACCTGAGACCCACTACTTGCAACTGGCATCTGAAATTGGAGTTAGCCTTGTGGGACTGAGCCCTTAACCTGTGGGGTCTATGCTGTTTATTATTCAGTGTCAACTTGTATTAAATTGTAGGACACCCAGTTAGTATCCACAGAGAATTGGAGAACCGCTTCGTGTAGAAAACACACATTTGGTGTCAGAAGTGTTGTGAATATAGAAATGGTTTTCCAGTGGTGGGTATTTCTGGATGAGATTGACATCTGAATCAGTAGACTGAGTAAAGCACAGTGGGCAGGACTCAGGCAATCAA
Source organism: Daubentonia madagascariensis (assembly GCA_023783475.1). NCBI lineage: Eukaryota > Metazoa > Chordata > Mammalia > Primates > Daubentoniidae > Daubentonia > Daubentonia madagascariensis. Next base: position 8,895,166 of record JAKFHU010002220.1, read on the forward strand.
CTGAAGACCTGAGTAGTACAAAAAGGTTGACTCTTGTGGGGGAGAAGGAAAACTTCCCCTTCACCCCCAAAAGGTTTGCTGAAAGGTCAACTCACAATAAGGCAAATTAATAAGAGAAAGAGATTACAAATTTATTTACCTTGCTCACAGGGAGAATCACAGAGTGATTATCCAGTATCCCAATGGGATCCAGTTTATATACCCTCATTTTAGAGGGGAGGGTGGGATGAGGAATATAGGTAAATCTGTTTCAGGGCAATAAATGGTTACTAGGGAGGATGAATAGATACTTGGGAGACTGAAGGGATGGGGGGAAACAGATTGACTTGTAAATGATTCTCTTTGCAAATTAAATTAACCTGAGACACAGGTATTATCTTTAAAATGGGTTGGGCCAGGTCTGGTTGCATTCTTGGTCTTCTTTCCTGCAATATATTAAGGTAACAGGGAGGGGAAGAAAAGACAATTGTTCTTTTTGATAGGTCTGGTTTTTATGATGATAGATGGAAAGCCCCTTCCAGTGCCTGTTAATCTCTAAGGGCCTTTAACTCAAAATACTCTTTAAACCAAGGAGTCATATTTTGGGGTAATTTCCTGAGCCCCTTTGCCCTCCCAGTAGTACGAGGGAATTCCTCCTGCCAAACTGCCTGAGCTGGAACTTCGGTCTTTTCCAGCCTTTAGACTCAGACTGGAACTCCACCTCAGTTCTCCTCGATCTCCAGCTTGTCAACTACAGATCTTGAGACTTCTCATCCTTCATAATTGTACGAGTCAATTACTTATAATAAATCTCTTACACACACACACCACCTACTGGTTCTGGTTCTCTGAAGAACTCTAATACAGAACTATATTCATGAAAATTTTGCCTAGCTGTAAATCTGAAAAGGCAACTTACAACCAAGTGACCAGAGTATAATGAAGTGATAAGGACTATATCATTTGTTGACAAATCCAGTTGATTTGTATGAGGGATTTCTTAAAAGGTCTGTTATAAGGATCTCATTGTGGGAAATCAAGAACAAAGGCAGGCATAAAACAAATTTGTCATCAACTACAGAAATTACAGACTTTTGTTTCCGGCAGAGATGGAGTAAAGGAACTGAATTTACACTCCTGTCTGAAACAACTAAAAGGCTGGGAAAAAATATACGAAAAAATAGTTTTCAAGACATTGGACATCAGGCAACGAGGGATAATGACCCCCAAGAGATGGGAAATAAATGAGGTGAGCCCTAAAATTAGCCTGGGCCTGCCAGACAACAAGGAGACAGGGAACACAGGCAGATGCTGGTGGTCTCTTTAAGTTGAGGAAATGGCGTTGGGAGTCTTGGGAGAACAAGGCAGCTAGAGTTTGCGGGGCAAATACTGGAGAGGAGCACTGCACAGGGAACTCTGCAGCAGAGCTGACCAACGCATGCATGTGAGGGAACTCAGGCCAGAGAAAGAACCGTCACAAAGGATTAGGGGGGAAATCACTGAGGTTCACAGAGGGGGAATAATGACTGCTACCACCAGCCAGAATGGAAAACCTCTTAATTCACAGGGCATCAGGTACTCAGAGGGTTTTGCCTTACAAGAGTGGAAAAAACTAAGCCCTAACAAAAAGCAAGACTGCCCTTAAAAGTAAGATCAAGAAGTATCAAACTGATTCTAAGTAACTTAATCCCCTCCCAGGACGAATTTCAAGAATATTTATAAGAATATCCAGTACTGAAAGGGTAAAATGCACAATGTCCAACAATGTCCTTATTTTCTGGAAGAGTTTGTGGTAAATTAGAACATTGCTTTGAAAACCCAAAATAAGTGATTGAGGCAAAGATCTTAATCAATGGAAGTTCATTATGCCAAAGTTTGACGCGCCCAGGAAAAACACAAACCCTAGACAAATCTGTGACTATTTTCTCCCAAGCGTCATTTGGGGACTTTAGTATTTAAGAGAAGGCTTACAGGGAAAAAAAGGCGGGGGGGGGGGGGGAGTTTGGTCAAATGGTTACATTCTTGTGAGGCCCAGGAAATCTACATTTTACGTAAGATAAGGTGAATGTTTGAAGAGAAAAAGGGAGTGAAGGAAGCATCAATTATGTAGATGGCCCTGGGTAGGTGGTAAAATGATTGATCTTGTCTCTGTTCTGCAGCTGGGAAGATAAACTTGTACTCAGCATTTATTGCGTATCAGATTTCAGTTTTGGGAGCTAGGCTTAGCATGCAGACACAAAGTTATAATTTCCATGTCCTTGTTTATGGGAAGCCAGCAAAGAATTTCCTTATGAATGATCTGTGGTTGCCTTCATAGGTGCCTGAGGCCTTCCACCTTCCTATGGGGATCTGGTTGATGTAGGCTAGTAATAGCTGTTCACTCAGAAGGAGGTGGCGTTTGACTCAGCCTCTAGGCTTGACCTTCCCTTTTACATAAAGTGTTGGGGTGGTGGGGTGGTCAATGAGTTTTTTACTTTCCTTTACAGTTTTCTTAAAGTCTGACAGAACTCATCCTCAAGTCCATCTGGGACTGATGTTTCTTTGTGAGGAGATTTTAAACTTACTGAATTTCTTGGATCAGCTAAAATAGTCTTAAATATGGTCAAGGGAAATGACCCTCTTGCCCTAACCAGACAGCAGGACTTATTATGAAGTTATAATGATGACAGTGTGGTACCAGCATAGAAATAAAGGAAATGACAGATGAACCAAATAGAGAGCCCAGAAACACTCATACTTGATATACAGAGAAACCTGATAAATAGAGAAAGACCTGTGGATATCACTAAAGAAAAGAAGAACTATTCAATAAATGGGACTTGAGTAACTGATTATCCACCGGGGGAAAAAATTAGGTTTTTACATCTTGTACACATACACACAATTCTCCATAAATTAAACACCTAAATGTGAAAAGCAAAACTGAACAGTTACAAACAGGCAAATTTTACAGTGGAGAGAAATGAATGGCAAACATGAAAAATTACTGACCTCATGAGAGGTCAGGAAAATGCAAGTTAAAACTGTAAGATACTGTTTCATATATGCTAGAATGACAATAAAAACAGTGTCAAGGGAAATACTGCTCAAGAAAGTATGACCTTCGTAAACTGCGAATATGTGAGAAAAAAAATTAAAAAAAAAAAATAAATAAAAAAAAAAAAGAGAGTATGACCATCTTGGAAAATAATTTGGCATTATTTTGCAAAGTTAAAATGACAAACCCGATGACCCAACAAGTCCACACCTACATATAAAATCTCTTGCATATGTGTAGCAGGGCACATTCAACAATGTTTATGGTAGTACTGCTTCTATCAACCAAAGTTAAAAACCAAATGTCAACTGATAGGAAAATGAATACTTAAATTATGGTACACTCACACAGAGTAGTATATAGGAACTAAACTAACCATACACATAAGCACAAGAATAAATTTTAAACACAAACTCAAAAAAGCAAGTTGAGTAAGACTTCCCATTAAGATACTATAGGTACAAAGCTTTCAAAGTACAAAGTGAAACAGTATGTTTAGAGAACGTACATGTGTGATAAAGGCAAAAAAAGAAAACCAATAAAAAATAACGGTGGGAGAGAGGGGCAAGGAGAGAAAATAGAAAAGAACATACATGTGTATGTAACTGGCAACTTTCTACGTCTTTACTTGGGTGATGAGTTTATGAGTGTTAATTTTGTTATTATGCTTCCTACCTTACATGTTTTACATAATTTTTTCTATGTATCAATCATATAAAAAATTCTTTATTAGAAGCCTACCTCCTAGTGACTCACTGGAATGGTAGGAAAAATCCATTTTCTGTAGTCTAAGGTGGGGAGGGTCAGCATACTTTTTCTGTAAAGGGCCAGAGAGTAAATATGTTAGGCTTGTTGGCCAGTCTCTGTTGCAACTGTTCAACTCGGGTATTGTACTAGAGAGCAGCCATAGCCAACATGTAAACACATAGGTGTGACTGTGCTCCAATAAAACTTTATGAAAACAGGTGGCCAGTTGGATTTGGCCCATGGAGCATATTTCCTGATGTGAACTAAAAATAAAATCCCAAGCCCTCTGCTAACTGAATGGACCCCTCTTGGCCAAGAGGCCCCCAGAAACACCTTAAAACTGAGTTCCCAGCCATGCTGGGATGGAAGAGATGAAGTATAATTACATGTGTATGATTTCCCTACATAAATATTCATGACTTCTCCTATAGCTTGTTAAATATGTTCATTTGACCACCACACTCAGTATAAAATTCTGTTGCCTTTGTCTCTTCTTTGAAGCATGTGTGCCCAGCTTCTGGCCCAGGATCTGCTTCCCAACCTGTTGGAATGGCTGCCCAGGTTGCTACCCTTCATGAGAAATAAAGCTCTTTATTATAATATAAACCTTGTTAATTAATTTTTTTTTTCAGTTAACAATGAAAAAAGGTACCCCCGGTCAAAGGTACCTTTTTAAACTTTAGGCTCCACTATCTGTCATTCCATTTTGTAAATTTGGCAAAGCAGAAACTGACTTGAAGCTGTTTACCAGTTCACTTTTATTTCAATTTTAGCAACTAGTACATTATCCATGGCCTTAGGAAAAGGCTCTACCACTTCTGTGTGTTCCCAAAATACAAACCCATGGATATATTTGAGCCCAAGCAATTCAGTTTTTTATTCACAAAGTGCATTCTTCAGACTGTTTCAAATAAAGTCTAATAAACAGCCACTAGAGGTTCAGAAATGATTAGAATGGACTACAGCTATGAAAACTGATACTAATTCAGTAAACAAAAATAAAATGCCATTAGGTATTTAGTTACACATTTGTAGCTTAAAGGTCTGTGAATATCCTGTCTTCTGCCAGAGGAGAAACTATTATGCCTACCCACCATGCATTAAGCCTAAGGTTTTCACATTCTTTACCCTGATAATGAATAAAACCTTTCCTTTTTAATAACTTATTGGCTTTTAATATAAATTCCAATGACTGAATCCCCAAATAAAAATATATTTACCACCAGAAAACTCAATTCTCTTTATGCTTTAGTTTTTACAAAGTTTTAGCCTTTTGGAAAAGCTTACAAAAGCAGATACGGCAAAATAATTTCTTAAAGTATTTTTCTGTCCAATTAAGCTGATAATAAAACCACTTCAAATTTTAATACCAATCATGTCCCCAAATTTCTTAGCTCCTAATAGGTCAATACCAGTCTCAATACAAAATCCTTAAAAATCTATTGTATTCATTTTAAATCAAAAACACCATCCCATTTCCTAACAAACAGGTAAGCTATCAGATAATTTTACAGAACCTCATTTTATTCTTCATCAGTCTCTTCCCTGTTTTGAAGTCTTTTCAAATGTTATCTGAGAACTCTCAGGATCCTAAAGGATTATAGTTTTTGTTTAGCTTACACATTGAAAATGTTGACAAGCATCTTAAAAAAATAATCCACAATTAGTGCAAAAAGAGACGACAATATTTTAAGTCATTCCTTCCCAGTATAAATAGAACTAAGGTTACTAAATGCCAAATTTTAAGTAAATATATAATTTCCTACTTGGCTTTCTGAAAGATAGCAGATACAAAAATAGTTTAACATTAGGTTTAATGAGGTTTACAGCACATTATTAGCTTTATTTTAACTGCAAAAATATTTTAGCTACATTTGGAAAAAAATAAACTTATTGAGAATATAACTGCATACTTCTAAAGGCTAGATGCAAGAATACTGATTCTTCTCCTTTTAAGTAGAATACATGCCATAAAATTTATCAGTCACTTTGTAGGATTGAACACATTTTAAAAATACTGGTTGTATCTGTGGGGAATTCCACATCTGCCTGTTTAACAGAATTTCATCCGTATCACAAGGCTTTGGTACAAGTGGTCCCAGCACGTCCATCATTTATCTTTCTTCCTGGCCTCATTCTTCTTTCCTTCCTTCGCCTGCTCATTCTTCTCCCCTCTCACGTTTACATCTGCTGCTCCTTCATTTTCCCTCTGAGAATTATCCACTATTTGATAGTCCTCAAGAAGAGTGTGCCCTGTTTGTGTCGCAGTTTTCTTCACCATTGCTTTGATCCCAATGTTGTTAATGTTATAGGCAGTTACGCCAACATTGACGGCAGAATCCACTGCGTTGTGTGTGGCTTCCCCAGCAGTGTGCCCATATCTATAAAATAAAGATTAAAGAATGTACAATAAAATAACAAATATAAAATGAGGTTTTCTGAATTAATGTTAATTAAGTCAAATGATTACTGTGTTATCCCTGAAAGCAAAATCAAATTTTAGGTTTCAATTTAATTAATAACTTAAAATATCATAAAGAATGAAATCACACTGTGACAAAGCTGTATTTTCTCCTTTAGTAAAAACAGTGTGAAAATAGACTAGCTGAGAATGATGTAATAAAGACTGTTGAATAAAAATAAAATGTAAATTATAACATAGGTTGTTAATCAGTCATTATTTCTTTTTTTTTTTTAAAATCTTCTCCTTCTGGAAATATAAGGGAAAATATTCACTGAAGCAACTGTAGGACACAAAGAATCTAGTCATTATACAATAAATGGTTTCAAGTTCTACCTTAACTAGACTTTGGCTAAGTCTTTTAAACTACGGGAATCTGAGTTTATCCTAAGCAGAGAGATTCTATGACATTCTCCCCCACATCCCACCCTCCTGCAGACTCACTGACCTCCTTACTGTTCCTTGAACCTACCAAGCACACAAAAGCCTTAGAGACCACTGGCTGGTGTCTGCCTGGACTTCCATAGCTCACTGCCTTACCTTCCTCAAGTTGGCTCAACTATTCTCTTCTCAGTATCTAACCTGTTTAAATTGCCTTATCCCACCCACATGCCCCACCCCACTGCCAATCAATCCCCCCTTAAATTGCTCTTTCTTCCATAACTTGTTCCCTTCTACACACTATAGAACTTATTAGTGACTATTCTTTACGTCTTGCTTGTCTCACTAGAATATAAACCCCACTGGGAAGGGGTATATATACATTAATAAACAAAGAAAAGGTTGCTTTTCTTTGTTTATTAATGTATCCTAAACATTTAGAACAGTGCCTGACATTCAATAAATATTTATTGAATGAATGAAATCAGTAATTTCTGCCCTATCTACCTTAGAGTTTTCTGAGTATCAAATATATAACAAAGTGCTTGAGAAATTATAAAGCATATACAAAAGTAGTTATTATTGACAATAAATGTCAATATCTGTGTTTAATACTATTTCTATGAGAAAACGTAATTTGAGGTCCTATACAAGGATACCAAAACATACCTCCCTGTTTTGTTTTACTCTTTACCCCTTTTCTGGGGTAGGCTTTTAAAGCTTTTCTTGCCCATAGGTTTTCCCAAGTAGAGAATTGCTTAAACGACAGAGAAAATTTTACATTTTCTCCAGGACACATTGAAGTTTCCTAGGTGCTTTGTGACCTGTATCTGGACATCTTATACTAACATTGGATCTGTCTTACAAATTAACAAGCCCTCTATTACTATTAGCCTGGCCTAGAACAATGGTTTGTGACCCCACTGGCTTGTTTGTGCTTGGCTTTTTTCATCCCCAGTGTTACAAATGTGAAGTAATCTTACTGTGCCCCTGAATGATGATTCTATTCTGTTCTCTGCCTAATGTTAATAATTATATTACAGCCAGCACATGGCAGAACCCTTAAGGCTGCACTATTCTTGATTGGGGGCCTTCTCACCAGTCACCAGACAGAAAACCTTCCTACAACTGCTTTCTGCCAGTCCCTGTTGTTTTGCAATCCCTCAGCATTCCACAGGATTTGCTGATGGTGCAGAAGACATGGGGCCTTCTCATTATTAACAAAGTCCTACTCACAAATACTGTTGTCAGGTGGCAATGGCTATGGCTAAACAAAAAGAAAGGGGTAACAGCAGTTTCAGCATTTAAAGAATGACCATAACTCTTGGTGGAGCAAGTTTCTCTTAGGGTTTACTTCTCCAGGACTACGTGAGCTACAATGAAGTGACACGGTAACTCAAGAATTTGGGCATAGTCGTGTTTTCCAGTATAGGAAATCCTCTAGATTTATAAACTTCCACTTCTGAGTACTTGGAATGTTCCCTATTCCACTAATGCAGTTTGGTACCTCTAACTGCACTCATGATATTTCTATATTTAACACAATTCTAAAAAACTATACTGTCTTTAACAATACACTAAAAATGAATTTGTTTTGGAACTCTGTTGACTTTGTTCTTCCATGCTATCTCCACGTTCAGCAGCAATTCCTATTAATTTGGGGAAAAAAAGAACCAAACTAGGAGTCAGAAAACTAGATTCTAATACCAACTCTGCCATGACCTTAGGCAAGTCTCCACCTCTCTGTATCTCATCAACTTTCTCATCTTTATCTCGTAAAATGGTGTGTATGTGTGAAAGCACTTTGAAAGTTCTAAAGTACTAAATATATATTTTTAAAGATCCTAAAAAATGGCTTATCTTCAGTTGTGTTTATTTTTTAATATATCCTCACCTAGTACTCTGCTTTCCAGTATGCCTTAGAACCAGTTTTCCTAACAGGGGTATCTATTCTTCTCTTCCTAGATAAGTATATGCTCAGTCTTTTTCTTTAAACTACACTGCTAAAAACTCCTAGAAAGCATTTCTCTGGCAAGAAGATAAAGTTTATTTTTGATCTCTTACTTTTAAATAAATGAACTTTAACTAGAGCTAATTAAGTTGGATTTTATATATTAACACTACCAATTGAAGAATAAAAAATGAATATGAAGTATGCGCCCTAAATAAGTCAATGGGATTCAATCTACAATGTGAACTAGACTTTCCTGAAATTTCTCCAATGTGTTCAGTGATGTCAACAAAGACAACACATTGGCAGGGACTCTAGATTTCACTAATTATAGCAGCATTTCAGCTATAACAACTTTCAAATAAATCTGCCTGTAAATCAATTTATATACAACCTTCAAAACTATTCTCAGAAATATTAACCTGAAATATTTAAAGTAGAAATAGCCTTTTATTAATCTATCCATCAAAGGCAGATGGGTTGTGCCCAATTTATGAAGGACCTTGTAGGTGAAGTTAAGGAGTTTAAACTTTACCTTGAAATGCGTGAGAAATTAAAAAAAAAAAATTTAAGCAAAGGAATGGCATGACCAAATTTATTTTTTAGAAAGATCTCTCTCACTAAAGTTGCACTGTGAATTCTAAGAGTCTAAGACTGGAGGCAAAGGAACCAGTTAGGAAACAAGCCGTGAGGGGGATGAAAAATGATGAGGGTCTATTCTAAGGTAGTGATAATGAGGCTTAAGGGAAAGGGATGAATATACAGATCAACAGGACATGGTAGCAGAATGTCTGTAGTGGCATGCAGTTGGGATGTATGAGCCAGAAGATTAAGACATAAGTTAACAGAAAACATAGATTTGAAAGTTACTGGTATGTAAATCGTAACTGTAGCCACAGGCGTAGATAAGATTATCCATAAAAAGAAGAGGATAGAACACTGAATAAAACCTTACAAAGAACCAGTATTTAGCAAATGAATGTGGAAGACAACAACCCTGAGAAATGGCCTGATAAGACAAAATAGAAAGGTGAGCTAAATGAGAATACCGTTAGGAGATTTGCAGACAGCAAAGCCACCAATTTTAATAAGCATGAAATACTGGAACAAGATCAATCAGGAGGAGAGGCTCTAGTAGGCATGTGATTAGACTTTATCCATGAAAATTTCTGGAAATAATCTACACATAAAAAAGACATGTCTTTTAAATCTACTGGTAACACAAACTGGAAGACTGGCTAATATGACACACCAAAATCAAAAGCCCAAATAAAGAATTGATTTAATGACAGGTCAAAAACAACAAAGTCAAGTTAAGGAACTGCAAATGAAAGGTCTTAATTTTTAGGTACAAATATCAATTGTCCAAAGACAAAATGAAGGTCCAGATTTTAAAAGTTTATTTTTAAAAAAGGTCAAGTTTGTCCAGGCACAGTGGCTCAGTTCTGCAACCCCAGCACTTTGGAAAGCTGAGGCAGGAGGACTGCTTGAGGCCAGCCTGCAACATAGCGAGACCATCTCTTTAAAAAAAAAAAAAAAATTCAGTCGGGCATGGTGGCATGAGCCTGGAGTCCCAGCTACTTGGGAGGCTGAGGCAGGAGGATTACTTGAGCCCAGGAGTTTGAGGATGCTGCAGTGAGCTATGATTGCACCACTGTATTACAGCCTGCATGACAGTGAAACCCTATCTCCAAAAAAAAAAAAAAAAGTCAAGTTTGATATGAGTCAATAAAAAGGATATACTCTTTGTCTTGTGTGCCATACTTATCAAGTGCAAAATACAACTAAAACAAGGGAGGATAAAAATCCCACTGTACTCAATCTGATCACAACAAATCTGGAACATGAGATTCAATTCTGGATGCCGTGTTTTCAGAAGAACACTGATAAACTTTGATTTGTCCCTACCAAAATAAAAATAGAGGATGAGCAGAATGAAGGACCTGGAAACAATACCATATATGGAATTGTTAAACTAACTGAAAGCAAGTAACTTAGGAGACAAGAAAAAACCAAGTGATGGGCATAATGATGATGTTTAAATATTTATACAGACACTATATAAAAAAGAAAAGACTGATTCTATTTAACTCCTGAGTAGATGTTACACAGAATTGGTTTTGGGTAATACGACATCTGCCTTTCACCCAGTGCCAATTTAAGGGGAATTTTAATTAAATTTCACTATACAAACCAATAAAATACTGTACCATAAAAGAGTAAATTTCTTCCAGGAAAGTATGTATTATTAAGCTTATTTTCCACAAAGATATATTCAAAGATAAAATACTGCTAGGGGAAAATAAAAATGGATCTAACTTACTGAAGTTATATTCTTCTTTAAACAATTTAAAGTGGAACAAAAGAAGCTTAAAAGTGAAATTTAGAAGCTACGTAGAAGGGTGATGAATTATTTAGTAGGTCCTATACTACAATTAAGTGTAGCAGGTTTAAAGTTACGTATTGTTTTTCATTGTTCCTGTAGGCCTTCACATTCCTAAATCTAAAGTAAGACAAAAGTTTTAATGTAACTGACAGAAACAAACTGAGTCTTAATGAATAGTTCTTACACATTTACTTGAAAATGTTAAGAGTATAGTTATTCAATCCTCTGTACTTGGCTTATACTACCAGAAGTCAGATGAGGAAGTTTATATGATACATATGTTTTTCTCCCAGGCATAATGCATATAATTAAGGCAGATTTAAAATAACTACTTTGGAGAGCAATAATTTATCATAGGCAGTAAGAATACAAATTTTCTTTATTATTTTTTATTTTTTTGGACAGAGTCTCGCTCTGTTGCCCTGGCTAGAATGCAGTGGTGTCATCACAACTCACTGCAGCCTTAAACTCCTGGGCTTAAGCGATCCTCCTGCCTCAGCCTCCCAAGTAGCTGGGACTACAGGCAATGGCGACCACGCCCGGCTACTTTTTTCTATTTTTAGTAGAGATGGGAGTCTCGCTCTTGCTTAGGCTGGTCTCAAACTCCTGAGCTCAAGCGATCCTCCTGCCTCAGCCTCCCAGAGTGCTAGGACTACAGGCGTGAACCACCAGGCCTGGTCACAAATTTTCTTTATTATACTACCATCAGTTGGATTAGAACAGAACAACACAAATGCTCACTATATCAAATACTTTTTGATAGTATAAGTGTAAATAATTAAGAACATAATATATTAGTAAATGTATATAAATAAATAACTAAATTAAACGACAGTACAACTATTTTTTCCATTTCTTCAGTTCTGTCACTAAGTTATTATTGCTTCAATACTTTTAGTTTCTTCTCTTAAAAGACATTTTCTATTTCTGGGCCAGATTATCTCCACAGGTGAGAAAACAGTATTACTTGGGTAAAACCCTTTATTCCCTACTACCTCTCCCATCTTTCCAAGTCTCTAACAGTAGAAATTAAATTACTATTAAGACAATCATCCTCATAGTTAGAAATACAAAGCTACTTAACTAAGTTCTCACTTAACTTTTTTTTTATTCCATGAATCTTGGGAGGCAAAGATAAAAATAATAGCAATACATACCACAGTAGACATAAATTAGCTCAGAACCACTGTTAAAATACCCTATTCATCACATTAAGTACTCCTTGCTAATGACCAGAAATAAAAAATCTATATCAAAACCCAGTACCTCCTAGTTATGTGAATCTCAAAACTTTTAATAAGCTCATTGTAGTTAGGTTAAGTATTTTTTTCATTAGAGTAGGAAATGGGCAATTCCAACAAAGTATTTCCTACTATCTAATATGAATGTCTAATTATCTGTGCTAACAACAAATGATAATGACAATCTAAAAATAATTTGCTTTTGGCCTAAAGGCACTTCTGGCTTTCTCCTGTTCTTGCTACAAATAAAGAAACTATTTTTCTAATTATGACTGATCCACCAAGTAACCTCAAGGGCAGAAAAAAATTAATGAATATCAGACAGAGGTCAATGCCACAAATGGCAAGAAGTGCACTGGAAGACCTGAGTTTTACGTTTCCATCAAAAGAATTTCAGACATACTCTATATCCTCATTTTCAATTCTTTTGGTAAAACTGACAATCCAAGATGATATACCATGTTGCTTTGATTCAAAGATATGCATACCCCAGAGGGACCAGATCAAACTAATTTAGGATGGAAATTAAGTTAGTATTTCCTAAGTCAAAGGTAATTAACTGTGGTGGGAGAGAATCTAAAAACATGTTAGGTAACTCTGGAAAGTAACTCTAGAGTACTAAGCCTGCACAGATAACCCACCAAGGGCAGTGCTGGCCCAGCACTTTTCTCTGCACTTCAGAGCACAAGTTCTAATGATAGAGACACTTGGTTTATAGTCCAGCTCTACTTCTTACTAGGGGTGCAATCTTTAACAAGGTATTTAACTCTCTATGCTTTGGTTTCCCCATTTGTGAAATGGAGATAATAATAGTATTAAAAATTAAATAGCACATATGAAAATCACTGAACACAGTGCCTGACACGTAAGTATGAACTCATATGTTGTCAATAAGTGGATAATTAACACAAATAACCAAGAACTGTGAACACCATTAATATTACTCTTCTTTTTTCTTTCTAAGTAAACAGTAAGCTCCAAACTAATTCAAAGCTAAGAAGTCAACTCAGGTCCATAATACTAGATTTAGTTTTTAGACCTTGATTCTTTTACTACTATGTAAAGACAGTATAGTCAGGTAGAAAGAACAAAGAGCTAAAAGCAGAAGATCCTGTTTTAAATCTCATCTTTAATACCACTTGTTATAAATTTGTTTAATATAATTGCTGCTTCAGCATTCACTTTTGGGCCTGACACAAGTTGTCTCAAACCCAGTTGTACCCCATCACCTTTGTCCTAGTTAAAACTTCCCCTTCCCCATGTGATTGTTTACAATAGAACCCACTTGTTCCTCATCTCACTGACTCAAAACCCAACATACTCCATAGCTGCTGACCACGAGAAAACCCAACAGCCAACACCAGAGTCACATAAATAAGTTCTCCCCTTCATACACGTTTTTTTTAAACTAGTCAATCTACACCTCCCACTAGAAAGCCAAAGGGGTAACATCTACGGGCCTTAATGAAGGCACAGTCCCACAGGGTCCCTTCTCCCTCACATACATGTGTGCCTGTGCCTCCCACCACTACCACCTGCTATTTGAGCACCTTGCTGTCTCCAGGAAGTCCCATCAGCCCTCATGGATACCCCTCTTCTCTCATGGATCTGTGAGCAATAAAAGGCTTCTGTTAATTCACGTGTTTTGTTGTGCTGCTTCCTGTGTTTCACTTGACCAATACACCCAAACCTAACTCTCCTCCTAGTCAGGAGTCTCCTTGAGAATGGCTTTGTAGTAATAAACTGGACACAGGTCAGATAAGAGCCACAAGAGTGTATGCCAGTATAAACAAATTTCCTGGGAGAGGGACACCTGGTCACAGGTTGTACACGTAGGCATTAGGTTGTCCACCAGGATAAAGAAGTGTCCCATGGAAGGTACACTGTAAACATCCACAACCATTTCCCCATAGGCCTTGTCAGGGCAGGACTAGAATTTATAGCCACTCTATAGAGAGAACTTAAGGCCAAATTAGAAAGAAATCAACGCCACTTATGTAAGCCTGTGCAAAGCATTCATTTCTATGCCTGTCCATACCTTAATATATGAAGTAGAAGACATACCATTTGTCCACTCCAATACAAATATACAGTGGTAATTAGAGTCAAGTAAGAGGTGACAAAATTTAACATCTTTGTATATAGAATGGGCTAACAAGGGGTACAAGAGTTTCATTATAATTTGTGTTTTTTAGGCAGATATCGCCCATCAAGAACATGTAGTTAATAAGGTATACAGAAATTCCAGGCTTTTAAAAAAAATTAAACCTATTCTTTACATTAATGATGAATATTTATAACAATTACTAATATAAAACAAAGTCACAGAATTCTATTTTACCAAAAATATTATTTTGCATATTTAGGAAAATCAATGAATGAAAAAACTCTGTTTTATCAAATATTTAATAAAAATAACTACATAATTATCTTTTTTTTTTTTTTTTTTAAAGACGGGGACTTGCTATGTTGCCCAGGCTGGTCTGGAACTCCTGACCTCAAGTGATCCTCCCACCTAGGCCTCCCGAAGTGCTGGGATTACAGGTGTGACCACCTCACCCAGTTTATATAGTTATCTTAACTGTCATGGATTTTTACAAATGCTGTAAGAGATTTGGTCATTAAAATGATAAAATTCAACTTACTTGTATCTGACAGTTTGAACAGTTTCTGCTGAAACATTGTTAACAATGCATTTAGCTGCACATTCCAATCCCTGCCAGACAGTTGAAAATCCTGCAAATATATTTAAAAGTAAGTAAATCTAGCCCAAAGCAAACAGATCTTCCTAGTTAAAATTCTGGGCCCTTTTGTTACCTTGAACACTACTTGCTGCTACAACCATAGCACCATCCAGGGGAGATTTCCCATCTTTGTCTTTTTTAAGAGATTCTGGAACAAGTTTGCTTCCATGCTTCTTGACATGTGGAGCTAGTTCTTTTCCAACACAATTTGCTACAAAGCAAACTCCATCAACTAAATATAATAAAAAAAAGAAAACTTAGAAAAAAAGTATTCTTCCATTGATGTTACCATACATTGCAAAATTGTTAAGTGAGGATCTAAAATTGTTTTACTCCATAATGTTACCATTTGTACTTAAGGATGAGAAGCTAGACTGGCTTTTTTTTTTTCTAAGAGATAGGATCTCACTACATTTTCCAGGCTGGCCTTGAACTCCTACGCTCAAGTGATCTTCCTGCCTCAGCCTCCCAAGTAGTTGAAACTACTGGAACACACCACAGTCAGACTATTTTTTTAAACAAAGACAATTGTTTGCTTTAAAAATGTGTCTGCAGAGCTTACTGATGTTTATAACCTCACCTCTTAGATACACATTTTCTTCTTGGTACTTCTGCTTGAGAAAACCATCCACCTTTTCTATCTGACTGTTGCAATGCAAAGATTGGTAGGTACACCCTTAGTGTTTTCCAGCTAAGTGTATTTGTATTTTTCTATCAGTAAATATCTCAGTGAAATAATAAGGTATTTAAGTCTATAAAAGTAAACAACCCAGAATCTGATCCAAAAGAATACTAAATGCCAAAAAAGATAATCTTACTAAATTTAATGGTAATCCATTAAGGACCTATCTGATCATCTTAAAACACTAAACTTTAGTGCTCTGATTCTCAAAGAACAAGGGGTTAAAAAAGTACATTGCTTGGGAATCACTAAGTCAGCTTTTCTCAAACAATACATCCCTCCCTCTTGACCATCAACTTCTACGCAGTGAACTGTTGTCCTTAAAAGAATGTCTCATATTTCTCAGATGGATCCAAGAATAACAAATTTAGTCACATGCCACAAGTTTGGTCATTTTGTTGTATATACAAGGGTCATCCCATAAGATTGTAATGGAGCTGAAATATTCCTATACCCTAGTGACATCACAGCCATTATAACACTGTAGCACAATTACTTTTTTTTTTTTAAATAAATTTAGTGTGGCCCAAGTGTATAGTGTTATAAAGTCTACAGTAATGTACAGTAATCTCCCAGGCCTTCACGTGCACTCACCACTTACTCACTGACTCACCCAGAGCAACTTCCAGTCCTGCAAGTGACATTCACGGTAAGTGCCCTATAGAGGTGTACCTTTTTTTTAATCTTTTATACTGTATTTCTACTGTACCTTTTCTATGTTTAGATACACAAATACTTACCATTATATTCCAACTGCCTACAGTATTTAGTACAGTAACTTGCTGTACAGGTTTGTAGCCTAGGAGCAATAGGCTGTACCATCTACTTTTGTGCAAGTACACTCTAGGATGTTCATATGATGAAATCACCCAATAACACATTTCTCAGAATGTATCCTTGTTGTTAGGTGATACAAGACTGTACATTCTTGAACTCCTTTTGAAAGATACACACTCTTCTCTCCAACTCATCAAAACAATCCTTTAACCAGAGCTTCTCAAACTTTAATATGCAAATAACAATCACCTAGGGATCTTGCAAAAATACAGATTCTGAATCAGTAGGTATGTCTGGGGCCTGAACTTCTGCATTTCTAAGGCTCCCACATAGCTTGATGTTGCTGGTCCATAGGTCCCATTATGAGTAGCAAGGAGAAACTGGTTTGTCTTAATTCTTTATTCTTGAGATTAAATCATCTAAATAAACATTTGGATTAAGAGATTATTTTAAATTCAACTTTAAAGAAGTCATCTAAAATTACTTTACCCAGGAACTGACTGACTTTTGCTGCTCCTCCTGTAGCCTGCTTCGCTATATAAAGTCCCTTGGTGACAGCTGGACTAACTTCCACTGGTTTTTCTTCTGGTTGAATCCGTTCTCGGAGTTTAGAAGCACCTTTCTGGATTGCTTTGCCAGTAAATTCAGCACCTTTGACTAAACCCCAACTCACCCAGGAAGCACCTTTTTAAAATAAAATTCAAAATTACATAATATTAGGGCCAATTCTTTAAACTCTTTGATAAATAACATCAAGAGAAAAACAAAAGGAGTTTGATATTCAGATCCCAAACACTCCATGTCATCAACTTTCAAGCTAACTTTATAACTATAGTTTCTTCCTGGAATATACACCTTTACTAACTAAACTCATTTTTCAATACTTAAGTCATATATCACTTAATGACAGAATTCTGCATTACTCTATGCTGCCACTATAACTTGTAGGTATCTCTGTATGTTACTTACCACACTATATTAATGTTAGGTATTAATTTTGAGTTTTGGTGCCCTTAAGATAGTATTTGGCTAGAGGAACCAGATATTCTTGTTCTTTGTGCCTTAGTCCAGGCATCATTTTCCCCCGTGAAATCCTGAGGGAGACAAACAGAAACAACACAAAATGGAAACCAAAGAACCTACATCTCAAACACCAAGGCAGAAGAACTCTTGCTTGCTTTAGGCTAAGGCATTAGTCAGGGGGTCCTGTTCCTTCTTCAACCCTAAACTCACACTCTGAATCTCAGCACCTTTTATCTTGCTACATAAACCTGAATGACAAAATCACGAGAACCACTAAAACAGAAGAGAGGGGCCTAGACAATTTAGTCATTTCTCATGACAGTGGGCCCTAGCCCTTTGCTCTTCTCACGCTTCTTGCAGCATGAATGACAGAAGCAGTTGCCAGAGGAAAAGCAGAATGGCAGGGCCTTCTCTAGAGAGGAGAAAAGGTCCTCAGCCAGTACGCACGTGGGGGAAAGAGGAGTTGGGAGAGATGGGAACAGCAAGAAATGATACACAAGAGCAGAGTTCCCGAAGACAAGAAGGAAGTGTCACTCTCCTCTTTAGAGAGCTTACAATTTAAAGTATTTCCTTTTCGGCCAACCCTGAAACAATGAACTTTTAAGGCTGGACACAGTAATACTTAAATATGTCCTCTCAAGGTCTGTGCCATGGTTTTACACGATAACTCCAGCCCACAAGTAAGCATCCAGCAATCACATCAAAATCATACCAGGTTATTTACAAATGTTAAGTAGCAAGTAATAACCGGTTAGAAAATTTTATGCTGCTTCTGTTTCAGGTAACACCTCCACCTCCAGCTCCAATCCTAACCCCACTGTCCTACCCGACAACCAACTCTGGCGGAGGACCAGGTTTCAAACACAGGCAAACAGGCTCCCACAGCAATAAAAGGCTTGAAGATGTCCATTAAAAAAAAATTATGTTTTTAGAGTTTATTAACTTATAGATTGAAAAGTTTTTAGTAAAAAAACAACTGAACTTGAAGAAAGCAGCTTGAGAAATCATAAGATAAATGATAATGAAACAAAGGAGACTATAATCCTACAATAAAACTCTCTAAGAAACAAAATGGACAGAGTCCATTAATGACTCAGAAAAATAAATGGAAATGAGATAAATGAAAAGTCATAGGACTAAGAAAGAGAACACAAGATGCGAATAACCAACAAGTTATCACCACGGAAGTGCACAGTGCAGGTAAACACGTTACAACTGTAGAAACTGCAATACTAGATAAGGAAATGTAATATTTCATCGATAGCTATTTAGAGCTTTTAAATGGCACGTGCAGTACCACATATAGATCGATTCTATTCACATTTGCATCCTATGCACTCAGTTAATGCTGACAAATGGCAGCCAATGAATGTTTGCTGAATAAACAAGAGGTTGGCAGATAACTTATAATTATCTAACACAAACCTAACCACTACAGTTTGTGGAACACTGTCCACTTTTATTGAACTAAAGAAACTTAACATTTATACTTGTTATTAAAAATGGAAGCCCCAAATTACAGTTTTCTTTCCTGGTAAAAGGCCAGCTGAAATCTAAGATGATACAGATCCTGGCCTTTCTGATCAGTTTTAATAATTTAACATAAGAAATATGAATTTTAGAACATTGGTCTTTTTATATTCAGCTTTTGATATTCTTTATCTCTGGCTAACAGAGGGGGAAAATTGGAAGAAATAAAGGTGTACTGGCTACCACAACCTGACTATTATTGAATTCCCAATCATATGACAAGTATCTTTTGTTATCGTGTTTGATTTGGTCCTCTAAAAATCTAGAAACAATCTATCTTAGCACTTAATCATCCTGTACTCTGTCAAAGTATAAGTTGTCTGCATATATGATTGTTCTCTGATAATTCTTGGTTTATTCTATATACCTTATATTAGAATAAAGATCTTTGTGGACCTGACAGCCAGAAGACTGTACTAGTCCAACAGGGTCCTACAAAGACTCTCTTGAAGAATAGGAGAGCTGCTTTGTGGCTATTCTTTAACAGACTGAATTAACCAAAATGGAAAATTCCTTGCCAGAGACTACCAGCACAGAATGGTAGTGAAAAATACATAATCCTGGAGAAACTTTATGGGTACATCATGGTTAGCTCCCTTGTGCTAACTATCAGCTTTAGGATGGTATGTTGGAATGGGTGGGCAGAAAGTGGTCATTCCCTCTCACTCCATATCAACTGTTTACATAGAGCCCCAGAGTCCACCTGTACATTAAATTGGGGTGACCAGGGCGTTGAGAAGGGACATTCAAATGCCCTTGATGATTTTTTGCTATCTCACAACCTTTAAAACCTCTGCTTCTCTCATTTGTATCAGTTCATTAAAAAGCACAATCTACATATGGCATCGCAAGAACATTTTATTCTTTCAGAATTGTGTAAGGTAGGCTGCTCCAAAGGTGGGCTCCAATAAATCTATGGTTACCAACCTCCTACCTCCTCCCAAATTAGCTTACTAGACCCTACTCCATGGAAAATGTATGGCTACTGCTTTCTTTAAGTGTAAGTCTAGGCTTCTAAAGCCAATATTCTACAGAGTTAAATTTTAAGCACAATTATTTCACTTGAAAAAAGGGTAAAAAACGTTTTGTATGTGTAAAAATCTCAGATTAGTTTTTACTGATCTTTACCCATTCTTTAACAGCACACAGGAACCAATTATGGACTAAGGTGAATGACCTAAATTTAGATCCCTGGTTACTTATTTTTGTACAGAGCCTACATGAGTCAGGTACAAAAAGTCTCTTGAAAGATCAGATAATTTTCTCTGGAGTAAATCTTGAATATTTTCTGTCCCTTTCTTTTTACTCGTACCCATATCTGAATGAACTATTAACAGTTATTATTCATTCTACCTATTAAAAAGCACTAAAGAGACATATACCCTAATAGGCAGTTAAATTGTTTTACTGTCACCAACTATGAGGGAAATTAGAACTCTAGCCCTGAGGGTATAAGATAAAAAGGAAAAGTTACTGGCATGAAGAAACTGAGGTCTCAGGTAATAAAGAAGACCTCTGAGTGTTACAAGAATGTAGTTTTTGTTCATGATGTATTGCAGAGAGTTCTTTCAAAATCTCTAAAGGGACTTGTTCCTAGGATTAACTGGCTTTAAGGATGCTCTACCCCTTCCAGTAGAACCACTGTGTGGAATTTGTGGTACTTAGAAGCTTAAGACTTAGTTGCAGGTAGTAATTTCTGAAGCTGACCAAAAAAACAGTATCTCCTATTCCAAACGTTCTTCTTTCAACACGACCTTGACATTCCTCCCACTGAGAAGTGGG
This sequence comes from Daubentonia madagascariensis, assembly GCA_023783475.1. Taxonomy (NCBI): domain Eukaryota; kingdom Metazoa; phylum Chordata; class Mammalia; order Primates; family Daubentoniidae; genus Daubentonia; species Daubentonia madagascariensis. The sequence continues at coordinate 8,915,887 of JAKFHU010002220.1, forward strand.
GTCTACACCACATCCCCTTGAATCTGGGCAGGCTTGTTACTTGCTTATAATGAAGTGATGCTGGAAATTTCCAAGAATATGTCAGAAAAGGTAATGCAGCTTCTGCCTATTTACCAGACGATTCATGCTTGAAGCCCTAAGTCACCATGTAGAAGCCAAACTAGCCAAAGGCCACCATGCTGTGAGGAAGTCCAGCCACAAGAGGCAATGTGTAGGTACTCTATTCATCAGTCCTGACTTTGAGCTCTCCCAACCCAGATGCCAGAGGTGTAAGTAAAGGAGCCTTTAGGTAGCTCCAGTCCCCAGCTGTCAAGTCACTAGCTAGCCTTTAAGTCCTGCCAGCTGAACCCCTTGGATATCATGGAAGCAGACATAAGCCATCCCTGCTGTGACCTTTCCAAATACCTGGCCCACAGAATTCCTAAGCAATAACCAATCTTTGTTCTTTTATGCCTTTAAGTTTGGAGTGGTTTGTTTTATACTAATAGTAAATGGAACAAACTCATAGCAAAGTAAACTCAAAACACTTGGGAAAATACCCTTTGAATCTAGTTTTCTACATGTGTGTGGGTGACACACAAGTTTTCTGAATGCTGACCTCCTAACAATGCTTAGCAGCTTGTAAAGTTAGGGGGTAGGGTAGTAAGAGTGAGGAGGTTTTTCTTTGCAATGTCTTTGAAAATCTCTTTCAAGGGTCAATTTTAACTACTGCAATTCCATTTGAAAATTTGGCTTTATCTTTTCTTCTTGTCTCAAGCACAGTTCTTTCGCAATGGGAAAAATATTTTATTAGCTCCTAGCTAACTAACTATTTGAGCTTGTTGGTTTTTTATGTTGAAGATTTCCTCTGCTTTAGATACTTTTATTACTTTAATGGGTTTTTAGTAGACATGGAAACCTGAATTGCCAGTCGTTTAAATGACAGGTTAAGACCCATTTAATGGGGTCATGAATTTTACTTACTGAATGATGACTGGCAATATTTTTAAAGACAAAATAAAAGGTATAAAGCAGAGAGCTACTACAGTGGAAAAGCTAAGTGAAATGTTAACCAACTAAAGTAGAAAGACGTATATAACTAATGATCATTCTGGTTTTAGAATAATTGATCTGAAGCCCTTTCTAACCATAATTAAATAGCAGGGCCTACTTCCCAAACAGCTTGGCTACAACCCTCAGATCTTCTCATGCCTGCACTGATGTGTGGTTAGGGAGTGCTGCTTTGCTTCCAAAGTTGGATAAACATCTCACTTTTTTTTTTTTTTGTGGATGTCTTAGTACATTGGTGCTGCTATAACAAAATGCCATAAATTGGTGGCTTATAAACAACAGCAATTTATTTCTCACAGTTCTGGAGGCTGGGAAGTCCAAGACCAAGGTGCTAGCAGATTTGGTGTCTGGTAAGGACCTACTTCCTGGTTCACAGAATGGCACCTTCTTGCTGCCGCCTCACATGGTGGAAGGGACAAGGCAGCTCTCTGGGGCCTCTTTTATAAGGGAGCTCAAAGGGGAAAGGAAAGTAACTAATTTTATGTTCAGAGCTATTCTGACAGTTTGGGGATTCCTGAAGCTTTTCACTACCCATTTTCCCAAGAGTAAAACAGAGACTAGGCCAGGAAGAATTTATACCTACATGACAATATGTGATGTTCTAAGAGACTAGTTCTTTCTACTTTTGAGTATTTCTAAATTGGTTATTTAAAACAAAAATACAAAATTATCTTTCTAAGTATTCCCTTATAAGCAAATCCTTTATTGGGTTCCAAAGGCTTCACATTATAGGAGAAAAAATTAACATTACTATAATACCTGACAAAATGTTTTGAGCCACTTTCTCACTCCATTCCGGTAATTCTTTTGCTTTCTCTTCTGAAACTGGCTCACAAGGTACCAGGTGACTCAGATTAACTTCTTCACTTGAAGTATCTTTAGCCTAAATAGTAAAAATGTTTCAAAATGTGAAAGAGTTAGTTAAGTACTAAGAAGGGGTTAAATAGAAGCATTACATAATAAAATACTAAGCCAACAAATATTAGATATAATTAATGAAAAATACCTCCAGCCAACCTACTTACTGGTATGTCTCATAAAACACAATACCAGAACTGCTGTAAGCTGAAAACGGTTCTGGTCTATACAAGCTCTCACTGGTAAAATTTAAACATCAACATAAGTCCATCAATATAAGATGTAGCATTTATCAAATCGTATTTAAATTGACTTTTTTCTTTACTTGACTAGACTATGAGTTCCTTCATACAGATATCATCCCTAGATATTAGTATGCACATGGTACTCAGTAAGGTTAAAAAAGATTTCTGTTAAATGACTCAATCAGTAAAAAAAGACGTATTCTAATAAACTGGTTTTGACAAAGAATAAGTAAACATCTAATTTGCAACAAGTAAGAATATATAAACACAGAACAATCTGCCATTCCATTTAAATGGAAATGGAGAACATGGAAATACCTATACTTTGCTAATATAACAGCTGCTATGAGAGAGCTAGGGCCAACACCCAAACTCTCAAAGCTAAATGAATTCATTCTAAGAACTCAGGAGCAGGCTCACTCACATAGTATTAAAAATAACTTGAAAACCAAAGTGCCCAAGAAAAACACAAGGAACGACTTAAGACATAAAAACAACATTAAATGAAACAAAAATGTCTACATGGGGAGAAAAGCCACCCATAAGTGAAATCTAAAGACAAACTGGGCAGATTTTTGCAAATTTTATGTTTGACAATGGATCAATGTCCCTAATATATAAAGAGCTCCTAGAAACTGAAAGACTCATAGTCCAATAATAAAAATGGACAAAGTGAGATTTAACTCAGTGATAAGTTAAAAAAAAAAATGGACAAAGGACATGAATAGACAAAATTCAAGAGACCCTTAAGCCTAGATGCTCAACATCACTCAATATGAAACCAATGCAATTAAGATACTGTATTCTCATATGCCATTTCCTCATCTATTAGACTGCCAAAATACAGAAAAGCTGATTGCCCACTCTGTTGACTAGTCTATGGGGAAATAGCTGCTCTTATACACTGCTGGTGAGAGTACTAAACAGTATATCCTTAGGGAGTGCAATTTAGCAAAATCTATCAAAATTACAAACGCATTGATCTTCTATTCAGTAATCCTACTTCTGAGAATTTATCTGATTATCTCCACCTGTATGAATCAATGGATCTACAAAGTTATTCATTGATGCATTATTTGTAATAGAAAACAACTGCAATCATGGAAAGTACACCTCAATAAGAGACTGATTAAAGAAATTATTATATAGTCACAGAATGAAATACCAGGTAGCTGCAAGAATGACTGAGGAAGTTCTCTATTTACTGACATGTAAAGATCCCCCAAATCTATTATCAAATGGAAAAAAAAAATACAAGACATTCTATGTAGTACATTATCTTTTGTATAAGGAAGGGAGAAAAATAACAATTTATATTTGCTTTTGTCTGCCTCAAGAAACCCAGTATTAGGATACACAATATCCTAATAAAAGTGATTAACTACAGTGGCAGGGGGAATGGTGTGGAAAGGGACAAAGGTAGGAATAATAGTATTTCATTTTTTTAACCAAGAAATTAAATTAAATTTTAAAAAATGAAGTTCTAAATGATATAGAATTTCCAGATATACTGTTAAGTAAAAAAGCCAACGAGCAAGATAGTATGTTTTAGATGCCACCATTTGTGTTTAAAATGATATATATGTATATCTGACTATGCATAAAATGTATCTGGAAGGACAAAAAGAAGCTAATAACAATGTATCTGAAGAGGGGAACTAGGTGGCTGGCAGACAGGAATGGAAGGCAGACTTACTTTTCACCATATATTCTTTTGCACCCTTTGAATTTTGATTTCTTGTAATTAATGTTTTAAAAAACCTTTAAAAACAAAATATATTTATTGGAATCATTTTGGACTCCCAATGTCCTCCTAAAGCTGGTCTAAGATGTGCAATATAAACCACAGTGACACTTTCCAAGTAAATGTAGAATATTCATGTGATATTCATTAATTCCAAAGACAACTATTGAGCACTTAACACGTGGAATACAGCAATGAACAATACTGAACTACCTGTAATATGATACTCATACAATGCTGTTTTCTTCATACACTTGCTTATATTACTACTGCCTAAAATCTCCTTCAATTTGCTATTCATATGGCCAACTCTTCTTTATCCTTCAAGATTCATCTTAGCTATAACATCCTCTAGGAGGAGGCTCTTTACTGCTTTCCACACCAACCACCTACCTACACTTATCTATTAGGCTAGGCTGTATCTTCTATCTAATGACCACATTAGCTAGAAATTATCTCTTTGCTAATACATCCTTTCCACTAGACAGTAAATGCCCCGAGACAAGAAATTTAAACTTTTTCTACTATGTATGCCCAACATTCTAGTACTCAATAATATATATACTGAACTATAATCCAAATTTACCATTTAGAGCATATTACATACTCAGAGCCTAAGAAATGAAAGAAACCACTAAGTATATTTTTAAAAACGTCTCTGTCCTGTTGCCCAGCCATGAAAAATCAAGGAACTGAATAAAAACGGCAGTGTAAGAAAAAAGAGACAGTAGTATATTTAGCCCCAAGCTCCTTGTGAATATAGGAAGGTGGACACCACCACAAACAAACAAGAAAGGATGTGCATTTGTTAAGGTAAACATAAAAATCTTTCAAATAGTTGGGGAAAATATATCCCCCAAATACAGAATATCTTTTAAAATAGTTTAAGAAACAAAAACTTAAAAGGGAACTACTAAAGCTGATTCTAGTTGTTTTTGCCAGTGTTCACTTTGTGACTCTGTACAAGTTGCTTTGCTTTAGAAAATGGAGATACGATCATATACATACATGAAATTGGTGAAAGGTACCATTAGAAGAGAACACACGCTTATTCTATTGCTCCTTTATTTACCTTTTTTCCACGTTTTCCTTTATGACGCATATCCTTATTGCCTTGGTCCAATGAAGGACCTAACTGTCTCACATCAGTGCCAGAGGCTTCCTTCAATTGTTCAGAGGGGTGTCTAGTTCTTCCAGGGATTTGGAATTCATTTTCTTCTTCTGCTGTGCTCCAGTGGGCCTAAGGAGTAAAGGACTACACTTAACCCAAATCAGAATTTGTCTAAGATGGCTTTCCTCCAGGTACATTAAACCAAGTTCTAGTGATAAACTTGTTCAAATGTCATTGTTTGACAGTCTACAAATAAAAACTACTTTTTCTTTTCTTTTCTCTATACTTTTGTTTTATCTCATCACCAAACTTCAAACCTCTAAGTTCTTTGGTTTATAGCATATGGTCTAAAGTAAATTTCAAAAGACAAAGTATAAAAGATAACTTATAGCAGTTATTGGTGTAAGTTATCTTTAAATCAGATGCAGCTACATTTAAATTTAATAATGAATAAATTTTAGGAAATATATACAAGACAAAATGAGTTTAAAGGCAAATTAACAAAACTCATGTTCACTTTACTAAGCATTATTGGAAGGCTGATTTTTTGTTTGTTTTCTGCACTTAATACCAAAGGTATTTTGCTAGCATACACTTTGCTGAAAGAATGATTAAGAGTAAAACCAAGTCAAAATTGTACCTACTAACTAGCTTTTGTTTACAGTTGAAGTTCTGGGACAATAAAGCCACACAACCAAAAAATAAAATTGAACAGAGAAAATAAGCATATAACCTAAAAGTCCATTTAGTGTTATACATGTTCACTGAATGTAGGAGTTAAGACAGAAACAGCTCCATATTATTAACAGGTTTGTGAATACTCAGGAGTGTCATTTCATTCAGTTAGTAAACAGCAAAGCCAAGTAGAACCTAGATCCATTTGACCGTGTTCCTGCCTTTGTAAACTCCTCCCCACGAGCACACTGAGGCTATACACTTCTGTATGGCAATCATGGGTTTTGTTAACACAGCTTAAATAATTGCTGGCTATGCTAAAGTACTGGCTTGTTGATCACCAGGTCATTCTCATTTGCATGGGAACAGGGGCTGTTTTATCTATCTATCTGGGTAGTCTCCTGTTCTCACACTTTTCCCATCCCATCATTTAACACAGTACCTGGGTAAATAATGGATTCCAAATAGCTGCTGATTGAAGGAAAGAATAAAAGATGCTATCATACTGTCAGCCTCATCTGACCCCAGATAACTGTCAATATCCACCATCAAAAATATTTCTCCCCTCTTGCCATATAGTAGGATGGGCAAGAACACAGAACATCTAAAGGAAGCCTCTCCATAATACTCTATTTCAACTCCTTATTACACAGAAATATTCTACGTCAACAGGTAAGCATGTGGGAAGGTGAAACAAGCTAAATAAGTTCACAGGATGATTAAATTTTAAATCACATTTTATTTTCTCTTTTTGGCCTTCATTTAACATGAGAACAAAGATAATTCTCACAATCAGAACCTGTTTCTTCCTCAAAATGCCAATTATACCCCTAAAATCTTCAACACAATACTGGAGCTAAAGCTAAAATTACCTTCCCTTCACCATTTAGTCCAATCATCCACTTTCCACCCGACCAGTAAAACAGTGAAAACAACAATAGCTAACACTGACAAAACATTAACCACTTGCTAGCACTGATATAAGTATTAACTTTTAATCTTCACCATAGCCCAATGAAGTGGACATTATCATCATCCCCACTTTACGATAAGGAAACTAAAGCGTAGAGGAGATCAGTAACAGCTGAGTTAAACAACTATTAAGTGGAATAGTTCAAATTCAAATCCAGGCAATCTGACTCCAGAGCCCACAATCTTAACCAGCATTTACAGCAAATTCCCAGGATGTAGTTGTGAACACATAAGCAAATTATACACTTTCAGTCTTCTAAATTTGATCACTTAGAGGTTGCTGCAGTTTCTTTAAAATCAGAAGTGCTTATGTTAAAGTATATTTTCATCCTAAAGATGATCACATGTGTTACCTGGAGACGAAGGTCAGACATTTGTCTTAACAGATCCTCAAAGAGTTCTCTATCGTCTTCCGGTAACTCAGAGGACAAGACGACCCCCACAAAGCATCCTGCTGCCTGTAACATTGTATCAGGAAACATGTAGGCTCCCACAGTACATTTCAGAACTGGAGATCTATCAGGAACTAGAGGATACAACCAGTCACAAACCTGAAAGGATTAGTCAGAAGAAAAAAATATATGTATCAATGAATGGAACTAGATTTTCATCTACATTTTAATAAAGTAGTTATACCAGAAAATAAATACTTCAAAGTTTGAAATGTATTTTACAAGGCTTTATAGAACTATCAACAAATCCAAGGCTTTATAGAACTATCAACAAATCCCCAATGAAAATTAATCATTTGCCTGTTTGATCTTCCTGCAATATGAACTGTGCTAAAAATGCTATTGCTCCACTAATTATACCAGTGGTCCCCAACCTTTTTGGCACCAGGGAACAGTTTCATGGAAGACAATTTTTCCATGGAAGGTCGGGGGGGGGGGGGCGGGGAGGAGGTGGAGCTCAGGCCATGATGCTAGTGATGGGGAACAGCTGTAAATACAGATGACCGGTCCGTGGCCCAGGGGTTGGGGACTGCAGAATTATACAATCTTAAAGTTGACGGCCTTAAATACCTCCAATGTTAACAAATAATGATTCTAGCTTTAAATAAACAATGATCAAAGTAAATTAAGGTTTTCTTTATTTTTCAATTTAGACATTCCCTTTACAGTAATAAACAAACTCAAACTGTTTGCAAGTACTATACATGTATTGACTGATTCAATCCTCACAACAATCCTATGATTGGTTACTATTATTGCCATTTTATGTATAAGAAAACTGATGCACAGAGAGGTCAATTAAGTTGCTCAGGGTCAACAAATAAAAAGTGGAGCTAGGATCTGAGCACATGTAGTCTGGACCAGAGAAGGCAAACAATTATTTTAATTAGAAACCCAACACTCCTGATGTGGAATAATTTTTTTTTCAACTAAACCCAAGAGAACCTGACATGACAGAGCTATTAGAATAAATTATGTTTACGGATTGACTATTGTAAAGTCAAACCAAAATGATACAAAGTTCTCTTGCAATGTTACCTGAGGTCAGTTTGTCAGTACACTCAGACTTAAGCTCACATCCTGGCTACCTAAATTCAGAAGACACTAAATTTAAATGAGAATTTTCCAATGTATTCATTTCTAATGTGATAAATTCTGAGTAACCAAAATATAACTATGCCCATCACCCAGAACACTGTCTTAACAGAAACTTGGGAGGCCAATCTATTATCAAAACATTGTATGATAAATATAAGTCAAAGAGCATCAGAGATTTCCTATAGACCATAGAAAATTCTGATATATTTAATACTACCATCATCTCTGACTAACAGAATATAAATGTGAAGGGACTGAAATACAAAAGTCTGCCTGACTCTTTCCTGGAAAGTGCTTAATAAACATTTTCAAATTTTTTCTTTTATGGATTCTCACTTTTCTTTTTGTCTCAAAAACCACTCTACCTTTTTATACAAAAGTCAAACTTCAAAGAGGTTACAATAAAACTGATGACGTGTTTTCCAAAGTACAATAAATACATAAACCATCTGTGGTATGTAAAATCATGTCAGGTAACCCACAAACTTTTCAAATTTGAGTAGTTATGTATTCTAATATATATTAGGGCAAAAATACACTTTTCTCTTAATTTCACAGCTGTTACTGTTTAGGATATAATTAACAAGTGGGACAATTTAATAAAAATATTAAGAAGTAATAGTAGGTGTATGGATTTGACAAAAAAATTGTAAAGCTTAATCTAAAATGATTAAAGCTTGGGAAAGTTTTTTTTTTTAAACTATTCCATGATTTCTTTAAGATTAACTATATTCTGGTAACCTTAACTGAACTGGAATATTCCCAAATCTTCTCCAAAAAAACCCACAAATATTTATAGACCTTTCTTATCACAGGTTATTACACTGGTGAGCTCATCCACCATAGGCCAATTTCTTCCAGTTTCACTTTCATAGGGCAATCTCATGTCCAAGTTCTATATAAACTGACCATAGATTTTAACAGGTTTAAAAACTATATTAAAACTTAAACCAAAAGAAAAATAGTTTTTTGAAGTCCTAGAATTTTAAGGCTGCCCACCTAAAACCCAATAATCCTACTCTAATTTCCTAAATAGACAAATACTGATTTTTATAGCATAGGAAATGATACCTAACTTCTAATACTTAGTTGGCTTGTTAGTTGTCTATTTTTTTAGGGTAAAAACATTCAGTGAACACATATGGTAACTTTTTTTTAGGATACTGCTACAAATACCCGAAAATGAGAGCCTGTTAAAGAGACTCCAATTAAATTTTAGGTGTAATTTTATTTTCATTTAGGACCAAAACAGGAGGAATGAGAAAGATTAACAAAGAAATTAAAAGCACTAAGACAGGACAAATTTCTACTAAAGTACACGTCATTTTAATGGCTGAGTACACGTAACTAGGTACAGTGTTTCTGACATTCACTACCTGTATCTCTAGTTGCTGAGGATCCAGACATTTTTTAATTCAAGAGAAATTGTTAGAACTTTTATCAGCCCCCTCCCCCAAGCCTACCCTTTTTAACCTTAAGGCTTCTTCCCTAAAATAACCTACGGAATTCACGATATTCTTCCTGTCCAGTAACGAATTTTTCCTTTCAACAATGCCCTCAAAGTAACTCCTTCACACATCCCTGGTAAGGCTGTCTGTAAACAACTTTCAAGTTGACTCCACGTAAAACCTGTGTAAGAACTGACAGTAGAGTATACCACAAGAGAAAATGAATATAGATAGCCAGTGCTGTAACTAAACCACGTTATCTGGACTTTGGACAAAAGCATCTGCTTTGCTTGAATAGTGATCTCTCTTCTTCATAGCAACCTCCTTTGTTATACTCAATGTATAATGAATGAGTCCTTTCCAGAACTCACCTCCCCATATCTACATCCAACTTTTTAAAACCAGATTTGTCATCAGACCACCACCTTCAGAATACCTCACTAAATGGACAAGAATGGCCTGATGCCAACGTTTACTTAGTACCAGTTTTACTCTTGGACCAAGTGCACTCTGGTAAATTTCTGATAAATAAATTCTGGTAAATTTATCTGTTTGGACTGTTGGAATTACATCTTAAATTATCATCACAGTCTCTACTTCTAGAGAAACTTTTAGATTTCAACCCTGGCATAATTGAGATTTTGGGCTGGATAAATTTGTTGTTGATGAGGGTTGTCTTGTATAGATAGATACTTGGCAGCATCCCTGGCCTCTACTCACTATGCCAGTAGCAACCAAACCCCAGTTGTGATAACCAAAAATGACTCCAGATATTGTCAAATGTTCCTGGGGTGGAGGAGGGTGGTGGTGCAAAATTGCCCCTGGTTGAGAACTACTGTTCTAGATGGTGGGAATGGGTCTCGCCCAGGTTAGACTCTCAGGTGGGTCGTCACAACATTTGTGGATATTTACAGTTATATACCCACATGAATTATGTAAATCCTTTTAAAAATTAAAGTTATTAGGCTTCTTCTTCAGATAACGAATTAAAAATTTAATTTTAATTTTAACTCTGATTGCCCTCAGGTTCTATCATCACAAATTGAATACCAAAATAAGACTTTATATCTCAAAAAAAAAAAAAGACTATTAAACACAAACATAAATGTTCAAGGCTCATCAATTCCATGGGATATATTTGAAAAGGTAGTAGTTATCTTTTGCACTTATTATACTAGACACATTATAAATAGTAACAAATAAAAATGACACATTCTATACATATTTCAAATTACATTTACACTTTCCTTTGGCTTACCTGAAGAAACCCAGGAGGACGGTTTAGAACTGTATCAAGAGAATTATCCAAGAACCTCACGATTCGAAGGTACCCAGGATACGAGGGTGCACTAACCTCCCCTGCAGGATTTACAAAAAAAATCTGTACTCCATTTGGTATTAAAATCAATTCATCTGCATCTAGCCCTAAGGTCTCGAGAGGAGGCGGCTGAGAATGATTCCTATAAAAGTCTTCTCCAACTGATGAAAACTCCCCAGAATCTGTTCCATAGGATACAGTGTAGTGACCCTCAGCAGCTTGAGGAGTATATGCAGGAGGTGCTTCTGCTGGACAACTCTGAGATGCTAAAGACAGAGAAGTAGGTGCAGCAATTGCCCCTGCACTCGTAGTTGGAGTGTTTCCATTTATCTCAGTGTGCTGAGGTGGTGAACTAAAGGACAGAGGTTCTGGTGACTTTTCACACATGTCTTTAGGTGGAAATTCTGGATATAACTTGGGCACCTCCTGAAGGTCATTCCGTAGAGAAGTGGCAAGACCCTTCTCCAGGATTTCCAACCTGGTGCGTACATTCTGTAGTGTTTCTTTCATCTTCTGTTGCATCTGTCTAGCAGATTCCCACCCAGGGCCTGTGTGTTCAGGGTCTGCTGATGACACGCTGATTCCTCTGAGCAGGTGTCCTATTCCTTGCTTATAGTAGTTCTTTGCTTCTTCCTTCTGACCTAATTCATCTGTATTCAGTCCTTTATCAACAAATAAAAAGGCTTTCTTGTAGGCTTCCCTAATAATCTTAATTTCAGCAGGTTCTCCATTTTGTGGCTCTTGCTCCATTTCTGCCAAACAAGAAATATTATCTTTAATTAATTTTGTCTAGGTGTTTGTTTACTTATTATCCTTCTCATATTTCAAGGAAACAGAAGCCTTATTTGTTTCTGCTTTGTTCACTATGGTACTATTCCCTAAGCCTATTAGGTCTGTCATAGAGAAAGTACTTAATATGTATTTGATGAATGAATAAATAAAAGAAAGCTTCTGGTCCTAAATATCTTGTTAATGAAACAAGAGAATAAATCAGAATATATCTATTAAATAATTTTCTTGTTCCAGTTTCTTATAATAAATAGTTTCCTATCACATATCAATCCTTATGGTTGAAACAAGAGTCTCATTCTAAACTTCATTAAATAGAAATCCAGATTATATATGGCTAATAAAAAATGAATTGATTCACACACCAGAAAGGACAGAAATGAGTAAAAAAAAAAAAGGTGGATGAAACTTTAACGTTCCTTGACTTCCATTTAAAGGTGGCAGGTTACCCATAGGCAATTAGCCCTGTTCCCTCCCAAAACCCCAGTAAAACCACCTTAGAAAGATTGTTAAAAAGTCAAACCCATTTTTCTTAACGAGAAAAAGACATGAATAGGCATTTCACTGGAGAATATTTAAATGGCACGTAAGAAAATGTTCAGCACACTATTCCCTCAGAAAAATGAAACTAAAATCCATAGTAATAGCAACTATATAGTTATCAGATGGCTAACATTTAAAAGACTGCCCAGTGTTAGAGAAGACAACAACTAGAACTCTCATGCTTTGCTGGTGAAAGCTGAAAAATGGTACAGCCATTTTAGAAAACTGGCAATTTCTACTAAAGCTAAACATTCACCCACTCAATGACCCAGCAATTCTGTTTTATATAACAGAAATGATGAATGCATACAAGTACCGAAAACACGTATAGCAATATTCATAGCAGCTTAGTCACAAAAGGTAAAAACTCAAAACAACCCAAATGCCTACTCATAAGAGAATGGATAAACACTAGGATATTCATATAATACACAATTTTTTTTAAAAACCTGATGCCTGAAACATCAATGAATCCCAGCAATTATTTGAGCAAAAGCCAGATTACAAAAGACTTCATACTGAGAATACATATTATATGATTCCATATAAATGAATTAAAAAAAGGACAATATTAGTCCATGATAACAGAAATCAAAATACTGCTTATAGGTGGAGGGTACAGACTTGAAAGGGACAGGAGCAAATCTTAGGCCTTTACAAATGTTCTCTGTTCATCTGGGTGCTAATTACATGGGTGTACAGTAGTCCTCTCTTACCCGCAGTGTTGCTCTCTATGGTTTCAGTTACCCACAATCAGCTGTGATCTGAAAATATTAAATGGAAAATTTTAGAAACACACAATTCATAAGTTTAAATGGTATACCATTCTGAGCAGCATGATGAAACCTTGTGTCATCCTGCTCCCTCCTGCCTGGGTGTGAACCACCCCTTTGTCCTGGGGATCCACACTGTGCAACTTGCCCATTAGTCACTTAGTAGCTGTCTTGGTTACCAGATCTGCTGTTGCAGTTATCTCAGTGCTTGTGTTCAAGTAACCCTTATTTTCCTTAATAATGGTCTCAAAGTGAAAGAGAAGTGATGCTGGCAATTCAGACATGCCAAAGAGAAGCTATAAAATCCTTCCTTCAACACATTGACTGCCACACTAGAAAAAAAAATTTTTTTTCCTTGGGGCCACAGTGTTTTATTACGAAAATAGAATAAAAACTTAGAAAACAAAACGATCCTTTCTAATTTAACGAAAGATTTATTTTTTATTGTTTTCTGTGCGTGAGTTATATGCAACTTGAAAAACAGTTCTCGCAGCTCCCAAGGAGAAAAGATGTGTGTTACATATGCTTCACGAGGCCCCGGGCTCAAAACTAGTGTGAATTAAATACAACTCACGCTTTCTCCTGCCCGACCGCCGCCATAATGGGTCGCATGCATGCTCCTGGGAAGGGCCTGTCCCAGTCGCCTTTGCCCTATCACTGCAGCGTCCCCACTATGTGATCCTGAGGGACTCACATGGGGTTGTACAAGTACGTTTTGTCACAGGCAATAAAATCTTGAGAATCCTTAAGTCTAAAGGACTTACTCCTGATCTTCCTGAGGATCTCTACCATTTAATTAAGAAAGTGGTTGCTGTTCAAAAGCATCTTGAGAGGAACAGGAAGGATAAGGATGCTAAATTCCATCTGATTCTGACAGAGAGCCGAATTCATTGATTGGCTCGATATTACAAGACCAAGCGAGTTCTTCCTCCCAATTGGAAGGATGAGTCACCCACAGCCTCTGCCCTGGTTGCATAAATTTCTCTATGAACTCAAGCAATAAAATCATTTAACTAAAAATAAATAAATACATACAACTCACATGGCAGTTAATGTGTCAAGTGAAAAAGTGAAAGTTTTCGACTTAATAAGAAAAAAAATCATATGCTGAGGTTGCTAAGACCTACCATAAGAACAAATTTTTTATTTGTGAAATTTTGAGGAAGGAAAAAGAAATTTGTGCTAGTTTTGCTGTTGCCCTTAAAACTGCAAAACTTACAGCCACAGTGCATGGTAAGTGCTTAGTTAAGATAGAAAAGGCATTCAATTTGTGGGTAGAAGATGTAAACAGAAACATGTTCTGATTGACAACAATATGGTTCTGTACTATCCTAAGTTTCAAGCATCCACTAGGGGACTTGAACGTATTCCCCAAAGATAAGGGGGGACTACTCTATGTGTGTGAGTACATATATAAATCATTAAGCTGTAAATTTAACATAAGGGTACTATATGTACTTTATGTTACTGCTCAAAAGAAAAGATAAATAACAAAGCCACCATTAAGCTGTAAATTCAAGATCAGGGTATTACATGTACTTTGTTATTGCTCAAAAGAAAAGATAAATAATAAAGCCATAACTCACAAGGACAAAGGAGGAGGATGAAGAGTCAACAGTGCTTCGGTACCAAAAAAGGAGGCAGACAAGACTCCCAAAAGAGACTTGAGAAAACAGAAGCCTAAACTGTCAGTGGGGAAATCAGGAAAGTATCCCCATTTACATCATATCACAAAACCTCCAAAGGTATAGGAATGAATGGAATTCATTCTTCCTCTGGAAAGGGAGTAAAGGTAGAGCTGAAAAAAAAGAGGACTGGTTGAAAGCCTATTTACAAATTAGCATGCTCAGATCTCTCCCACACCAAGCACCCAGGACACTATTTCTCTACAGCCCTGAAAGAAGACTGGGTGCTTTAATCTAGAAGAATGTAAAATAAATTCTCTCTCATGGGGGACTATCAGGCATGATTAAGGGTAAATAGCAAAAGCAGGGGGATTAAATAAAATATTACACACAGAGTATTGAGACCCTCAGCCTTCTCCCCCACAACCTGGTTCTTAAGAGTACTGACAGCCAGGTACCTCTCCTGAAAGGAGATTGGAAGTATCTTCTCTGGGAAATCTGATCACTGCTAAGAGAAAAGACTCAAAGATTATGACACTAAGAGTTCCCCAAGAAAAACTGTCCAATTCACCCTTGAGAGGCCACAGCTGATAGGTTCTACCCCACAGTCTTAAATCAGCTTTCTAGTACCTAATTCTCTCTCCCTCTCTCTCTCTCTCTCTCTCTCACACACACACACACACACACACACACACCTCTCTCTCTCTCTCACGCATGCGCACGCACACATGCAAACAGCCAAGAATCACAAAACCTGAGGAAAACATCTAGTATGAAAGATAAAAAGAGCAATGTAACTTGGTTGAAATGGACAACACTCAGGAAAAACAAAACTTTTAGAAAAACCCTGTATTTGTAACAACATAAAGAAAAAGAAAATACTGCATCCATAAAATAATAATGAAATGCATACACACTCAAAAAAGGACAAAGAATGGAGCTTTTGAAAATTCAATATAAAAAAGCTGAAAAGAAAAATTCAAGGAGGATGGTAAAGTCATAAGATTATGAAAATGCCCATAAAGCAGAGCAAAAAGACAAAGATGAAAAATAGTAAGGAATAAATAAGAAAATTAGGACCCAATCTATAAGATATACCACCTGAATAATAAAACCTCTAGAAATAGAAAATAGAGAAAAAATAAGAGAAGGATTGAAGAAATAATTCACGAGATTTTCCAGAACTAGAAAACATGAATTTCCAGATGTAAAAAGACCAATGGATGAAAGATGAAAAAAGACTCACACCAAGGAACACACCATGAAACACTACACTCAAAGGGACCATCTTAAAAGTGCTCATACAAAAAATGAGAAATTCAAGTGCTAAGGAACTTCTTAAAGGCAACAGCAGAAACGAGAAGAAAATAATATAATTCGTATTAAAAATTCTAAATAAAAATAACTTCCAAACCCAGCCAAGTGACTGCTGGGGTACTACATTCTCTGTCTGCTGGATTCCATGTCTGGTGAAAGGAATCCCAAGGCTGATGATGACGTCCCAAGATAACAATTATGAAACCACTCCAGACTGGAGGAGGAGGCAGAACTCCAGAAAATATCTCTTCAAAAAACTAGAATTGATAGAATACCTAATGTGTTTTTAAATTTTGAGAAAAGACCTACACAACTAGAGGATTCAGGATTTAATTAGTGATAAACATATGGAAAACTAAGGAAATAAAAATGAAGACAATTATTAACTCCAGGGAAAACAAGATGCTAAGCTAGAAATAAAAAGTAATCATAGTGCACTGCACCTTTCAGTTTAGATTAGTGTTGCAGTAATATATCCTATGAATTTTGATGTAAGCACAATTATGATATAACCATATTGAAAAGATGGGAAGATGGATGGATAAAAAGTTTATGTGTATGTGGTATAGGATTAAAGAGTTTAAAACTGTATCTTTCCTACTAAGAAGTTAATGGACAATGCCTAAAACTGAAAAATACAAAGTAGCAATATAAGCATATTGTTTAGAGATACAGAGAGAAAGACCAAAAGAATTGGGTAAGAAAATTGATCCAAGCTGACTTTGGGAGGAAGTGGTAGGTTGGGGTGGTGGAACCTCTGATTTTCATTGCAAGTCTTGTAATATTTAATTCTTAAATCTACATGCATGATAAAAAATGTAATTACTAACTTTAACAAAATAAATGGAAGCTTTAGACTAGCCCTGTCCAACAGAATTATAATGCAAGCCATACATGTCATTTCAAATTTTCTAATAACCACATTAGAAAGGTAAAAAACAGATAAAATTAATTTCAATGACAGTATTTTATTCATCCAAATACAAAAATATTATTTCAACAGGTAATATAAAAATTGTTAGTGAAATATTTTACCTTTTTTTGGTATTAAGTTTCTGAACTTAATCATGACCTTATCATGCAGGAACTTCATGGTAGTCAACAGGATATATTCACTCTCTAATTTAGAAAATACCATATACAATATATATAGACCCACCTTATTTGCCCTACCCCAAGTCCCCTATCAAAACTGACAATCCCTTTCCCTGGAATTCTATCCTGTTGTTGTGTCATTAGAATGCCTCACCTTTCCACATAGATCCCAGTCCCTTTTTCCCTCAGAAACCACAGGATAGACATTCTGCACTCCATCTTCCTTAGGATACAAGGAGGCTCAAAGTTAGACAGTAAAAAGACAGTAGAAGTTAAATAGGCTTTTGTGAGCTGATGGGGAACTTAACCAGCATCAAGTTTATCCAGTTGACTTTAACAGGGTCTTGAACACCACTGTGACTTGGCACCCACTTCTGTACTATGTGCTACAGGACACCACTATCACCTGGCACCATTTAGAGTGCTTAACTTAAGCCGCACACATTATGCTGGGTGTTTACCTCATTAAATCCTTACAAACAATTCTTGAGGCATTATTGCTATTAGTACTGTAGAGAGAAGAAAATTGAGGTTTGAAGGCATTAACTGCCTTAGATTACCTGTTTCTTGAAAGACCCTGGAGCTAGGATTTTTACATTTTTAAAGGGTTATAAAAAAAAGAATATACAACAGAGATCATATATGTGGCCCACAAAGTCTAAAATATTTACTATTTGAAAAAAAAGTTTACTGAATTCTGCCCTAGATCACAGAATTAAATGGTCTGATTCCAAAATAAATCCAGGGTTTCTCAACCTTGGCATGGTTGACATTTCGGGCTGGATAATTCTGTTAGTAGCATCTCTGATCTCTTGTCCACTGGATGCCAGTAGCAGCACCCCCCACCCCCATCCCCACACTAGTTGTGACAACTAAAAATGTCTCCAGACATTGCCAAAAGTACCTTGGGCAGCAGTATCGTCCTCCACTGAGAATCACTGCTCTAAATGGTCTTCAAACTTGAGGATGTGGACCCCTGGGGCACATGAAATCTTCAGTGAGACACGTACCAACAATGTGTAATTTTAAGAAAAAAGTTTCCAGATCAGTACTCTTCACTAAAACTGACCTGGCTGGGAACATGCCTACAGTCCAGTTATGCTGGTTTTTCTCTACCAGGCTCCTTTCACAATCTTCCCGCTTTACAAAATAAAGGCATACCTCTCACCCATTCCTGTTCTTACTTGGTACATTTCCCCAGGATGGAAAAGCCTCCTTACAGCCAAACAGTAAGTCAAAGGTGTCAAAGAACCTCTTTTAATTTAGGCACAGCTCCCCTATCCATCTCATTAAGACATGCATTTCCACTGAACTTCTATTCTTCAAACTTATTATTATCAAAACCCACCAGGTATTTATGCTGTTCTGATCAACTATTACTACATGTAGTAACTCAATCCAAAAGAAAAATTATAACTCCTAGAATTAAAGTCATAGGAAATTTTTAAAATTTAGTTTCAATTTATACAAATATTTTTATTAAAGACATATGACAGATTAACAAAAAGTTTTTTCAAGCATAAAAATACACTGCATTAAGGTAACATTTTGTGGGGTGGAGGGTGATAAAAATCAAAGTAAAATTTCAAGAAAAAGGAACTGTATAAAATACAATGTATTTAAAAAATTGATGGTGAAGCATATAAAACAGCAAAGATATTATACTCCTTTGGATACAATTAAAAGAATACCTATTTTATATTAAAATGTCAATATCAATACCAGGTGGGAAAATGCATCCTTTTCAACTACCTAAAAGTATGATGTAAAATGTTGTAAGTCAACCTTAAAAGTGTGCAAAAGGGATAGTTTTACAAAAATTATTTTGGGGGTTGACAAGCAAATTATTAATAAAAGCACTGCTCCAAAACCACTTTCTGCTATAATACACTGAAAGATAAAATACACATGGTCTCTGGCCCTTGGAAGCACCATAACTCAATACCTTTTATAAAGCTCGATCTATATATGTGTTTGGCACCCTTCTAAGGTTTATCCAATCCTCATACTCTTGGAGATTGATATGGATTTAGAAAATGTTTCACAAACATTGAGCAACTTGTCCAAGGACAGAACTAGTAAATGGCAGGGTCAGATTTAAATGAATGCATGGCTCAAAAGGTATGTATCAAGAAAATTAAATGAAATGTTTGATTGCAAAGCTAAAGCTCCTAGTATGCTTACGAGTCAGCAGACTGAAGGGATGAAGGAAACTTGGGAGTGTTTCATGGTAGAAAGGCATGTGGTTGAAGCCTTAAGAAATAGGGAGCCTCTGAAGGTAAAAGGCATAACAAAGGAACTCTAGACAGAAGCAGTATTTACCTTGGGTATACCTTTATTTCAAAGCTCATTTTACATATACTGTGATGAAAGATTTCCTAAATAATGTGTCACCAGAGCAAATGAGCTGGCCATTGAGATAGGAAGGGGGGTGTGCATGGGGGGGGATGTTGTATAATAATTCCACAGGGCTGCTGCTGAATAGCCTTTCTTGTTGCATCTCCATCTTGAAGACAAAAAAAAGTTTAGCAAGGAGAAGAGCCTGGAAATCTAGTAGATGAAAAGTAGGTCTAATGGTCAACTTTCACTCTATTACGGGTAATCACAACACAAAAAAAAAAGTTTATATTGAAATACCACATTTTTACTTTGTGACTGTGATTTGCTATATTCTCAGTAGTCTCTGAAAAAATATATTTCACAGAGACAGTAACTGTACGATGGTGACTTTGAAAATAATGCCCATCCTATCCCTAAGCACAATTAAGTGCTTACCAAGTGTCTTGAAAAAATAAAAGCCATTATTACATGATTTCAATCTTTTAATTTTCAAAGTTGAAAACAGAAAGTCTTTGAAATGTCAATATGAAGTATTTAAATAAACAGTACCTACACCAGTATAATAGTCTTAACTCACAAACCAAAACCTGTTTCCAGGTACCAACGGTACACTTAAGTTATAATTTTTTAAACGTTCTAATGAAAGAAAACACATTTATTTCAAACGTAACTATATGTATGTGTGTATGTTTTAAAAAATACTAAGGAGCAAAGGGAAAATTCGGAATCCAAATACTTGGCAAGTTAGTTCAATCCCACAAACACCAAAAGTAGTATCATGCTTAACGATCAACCTCACAAGTAGTCTTGTTAGGGAAACTATATACAAAGGCACTTGAGAAAGTGTCACAGGTGAGAAGCAGACCACAAAGAAAGGCTTTCTGTTTCAAACGGATCAAATAAAGCCATCAAATTCAGTCTATTATTATACAGGGGGCGAATCAGAAAAAGAGTTCCATTTATAACAGGGGACATTCTTATATTACCTTTTCTTTTGCTTTTGGAAATTTCAAAGAAAAACTGTTAAATTCCCAAATATTTGACGCCATTATTTCAGAGGCAACAACAATCTCGAACACAAATTCACTAAATTACAATAAAGCAAACCTGAGGATCCTCCAGAGACTGCTAGAGCAATTCGTTACCAGTAGAGCGTGGAAAACGGGGTCAACCCTACGTTAACGCAATAATGCCGTGTCACGAGAGTGCGCATTCCAAGAGAAACTTTTTTCAGACACAGAATCAGGTCGGAGGTCAAGCCCTAGTAAACATTAACAAAAAGTATTCGAAGGAGTAAAATCACACGCTATCCAACCCAATATAATTGCAGCTGGTTGCGGACCTTTTTGCAAAGAAAGACGACCGAAACTGTAAGCGCTGGGGGAGGGCGGACAGTCACAGGGGTTTTGGAAGCAGGGGTGGGGCCGCAAGGCCGCGCGACGGAGACGCTGCAGCGCGAGCGCGGGGGGCTGCGTGGGTCCCGCTCTCCATCCCAATAGTAAACGGGGGTGAGGGGGAGGCCGAAGGGTCCGTAAGAAAGGCATGGGGTTCACTAAGAACAACTTCTCGAACTCTTCTCTCTTGACATAGCTCCCTTCCACGAGAATTCCATCTCGGAGACGTGGAGGAGGGCCGGGGCCCTTTTCCCCTCGCCCGCCCCGCCGGGTCGCGGGGTCGCGGGGTCGCGGGGCCGGGGCGCTCACACCGTCCGCCCGCCCGCCCGGAGGGCCGCGCATGGGGGAACGACTCCCCGCCACCGCCGCCCCACCTGTGCCTTCCGCAGCCGGGGCGCTTCGGCGTCGCCCCGAGAGCTCCCCGCCCGGCCGCCGCCGCCCAGGGCCGGCTCCCTCACGCACCGCGCTCCGCCCGGGGTGCCCAGCGCCCGCCCGCCGGCGGCCCCAAGGCGTTCCAGGCCGCGCGCTCCGCAGCGCGCCACGTCACGCGGCCCCGCCCAGGCGCGCCTTCACGTGTGCGCCCACCCGGGCCTCGTCCCCACGGACTCATCCCCGGCCCGCGCTGCCTGAGTTCCGTCCACGCTGACCTTCTAAATGTGGTGTGGGAGGACGTCAGTCCGCTTCGAACCCAGGAGTCACCGTAAAACTCAATAGGGGCAGAAAAGGAGCGAGGACAGGAGGCGCGAGAAAACCTCGTGAGTCAGCGGCTCAGCGCAGACCCTTACCGGGGCCTCCGGGGCCCAAGTCGGCCACCCTGCGCCTGCGCAATCGTTTTCTCCCTCGCGAAACCCGAGGCCTCAGGAGGGGAGAGGGCGTGGGCAGCGCGGGCCGGTGGCCGCTAGAGGGCGCCCTGGGCACAATGCACGAGGGAGAACAAAGGCTGATTCTCCCAACTGTTCTGGAACTAACCTTTGTGACTACTGTACCCAGAGGCCTGTTAACCTCCGGTAACACTTACACTATGTGCTTTTAGTCTGGGGGGGGGGTGTTAAAAGTATCAATATCGTAAAAAATGTTAAATTCCTGATAAAAAAGTAAGTGTGCCTATACATTTGGAATTATGAAAGGCTAAAAAGGAACTTGCTTTACTGTTCTTCAAAATTTCTTTAAAATTACTAAAATACTATAGATGACACATTTATACTCTTGAAGAGGCCTGCCTTAAAAACAAAAACAAAAAAAGCATTATGTAGTACCTTGAGCATTTAAGACCAGTTGAATGACCTAAAGATTGCATGTCTTATTCCAGCTGAATTTTTACTCTTTGTAATCAAAATTAGTTAACGATGGGGACTATTGGACTGGGAATGAGTCTTAAATTCAAAATTGGGAGCCATTTGGTAATTCCCTCAATTCCCAGAAAGGTAGATCTTTCAAAGAGTAAAACCTATTAGGGAGGAATACATTAATACAGTGGTTTCAAAAAATTTTTCTTTTATATACCCCCCTAAAGGTGCGGTCCCCCTGGGCAGTGGACCGGTATTGGTCTGCGGCCTGTTAGGAACCGGGCCGCATCACCACCTGAGCTCCGTCTCCCCCACATCCTTTCCCCATCCGTGGAAAACTTATCTTCCATGAAACTGGTCCCAGGTGCCAGGAAGATTGGGGACCGCTGCCCTGAAAGGAAGCCTCCAGAACTGTGTACCTTCTCCCACATTTTTAGATTGACTATCAAAATTTTTTATTTGACTTAAATAGTTGCAAAAGATGCAATTTCTGTTTTATTATAAATTGACATTTCTAAATGAAACAGTTACATAACTTTTAAATTTAGCCAGTGGAATCTAAATACAAGACAATTTTATATCCACTATCATCAAGTTTTAAAAGCACATGAACAAGCTTTTCTTTAACAGGAGGAAATTTTACATCAGTCCTTTTTTTCTTGAACTCATATTTCCATTCCATATTGTGAAATTTTATCCCAATGTAATATTTCTTTATTCTTAAAAATCTTTTATTGATCACCTACTAGTCTACATAAAAAATGAAAACATAAATTTGAATATAATTTTAATAATTTTCAATGGCCATAAAGATTAAAGTGTTTAAAAATGTAAAATTTCTGTATGCAAAATCATTATATATAGAAATCCCTAAAGAATTTACTACAAAGCTACTAGAACTAATAAATGAGTTCATCAAGGTTGTAGGACAAAATATCAACATACAAAAGTCAATACTATTTCTATACATTAGTAATGAACACTTTGAAAATGAAATTAAGAATTTCATTCATAATACTATCAAGAATAAATACTTAGGAATAAATTTAACAAAATAAGTGCAAGATTAGTACACTTAAAACTATACAACATTGCTGAAAGAATTTAAAGACCTAAATAAATGGAAAGTCATTCCATGTTCATGGATTGAAAGATTTAATATTGTTAAGATGGCAATACTCCTCAAATGGGTCTATGGATTCAACACAATCCCTGTCAAAATCCAAGATGACTTTTTTGCAGAAATTGGCAAGTTGATCCTAAAGTTCATAAAATTTGTGGAAATACAAAGAACCCAGAATAGCCAAAACAATCTTTAAAAAGAAGAACAAAGTTGTAGGACTTAATACTTCCCAGTTTCAAAACTTACTGCAAAGCTACAGTAATCAAGTCAGTGTGGTACTGGCATAAGGACAGAAATATATGGAATAGAATTGATCAATGAGATAGAATTAAGAGCCCAGAAATATTCCCTTGCATTTACAGTCAACTAACTTTTAGGAAAGGCACCAAGAAAATTCAATGGGGAAAAAATGTTTTCAACAAATGGGACAATTGGATATCCATGCAAAAAAGGGAATTTGGACACCTACATTACCATATACAAAAATGGGTCACAGAACTAAATGTAAGAGCTAAAACTATAAAACTTTCAGAAGAAAATATGAATAAACTTCACAAACATGGGTAAAGCAATGATTTCTTAGATATGACCCAAAAAGTAGAAGCAGTAAAAGAAAAAATTGGCAAATTGAACTTCATCAAGATTCAAACCTTTTGCTCTTCAAAAGATACCATCAAGAAATTGAAAATACAACCCACAGAGTGTGAGAAAATATTTTCAACTCACTATATTTGACTTGTATCTAGAATATATAAAGAAGTCTTACAACAAAATAATTAAAAAGATAAGTAACACAATTGAAAAACTGAGCAAAAGATTTGAATAGACATTTCTCCAAAGAAGATTTACAAATGGTCAGAAAACACAAGAAAAGATGATCAATGTCATTAGTCTTTGCAGAAATGGAAGTTAAAACCACTATGAGATGTGATTTCTTACCCACTAGAATGGCTATAATCAAAAAGATAATAACAGCTGTTGGCAAGAAGGTGGAGAAACTGGAACTCTCATGCAATGCTGGCAGGAAAAATAATGCAGCAATTTTTTGAAAAAAAAATTGGCTTTTTCTTAAAAAGTTATACATAGATGTACTCTATGACCTAGCAATTCCACTCGTAGGTGGAATTGTGTAAATGCGTTTTCTTTTCTCTTGATTCAAAGAATTGAGTGATGCTGCTGTTATTAAACTCTTCCCACTCTTATTTATTTTACTTAGGTGGACAGAATTTTTCAGCTTTTACAAATCCCCCCTTTTTTTTGTGACAGGGTCTCACTCTGTTGCTCAGGCTAGAGTGCAGTGGCATCATCATAGCTCACAGGAACCTCAAACTCCTGGGCTCACGTGATCCTTCTGCCTCAGCGTCTCGAGTAGCTGGGACTACAGGTGCGTGCCATCACACCCAGCTAATAATTATTTTATATGTTGCAGAGATGGGGGTCTCACTGTTGCCCAGGTTGGTCTTGAACTCCTGGCCTCCCAAAATGCTAGGATTACAGACATGAGCCACTAGTGGTGGCTGGGCAAAAGAAAGGGGTCCCGCCCTTTCAGCCATGCTTACGCAGAACTTAGCTTTAGCAATGGGTAGCAGAGGTAGGAGGAGAAATGTTGGTGCCCTTCCTTTCCCGGGAAGGTAGCCCTCCACTACTAGCTGTGGGAGAGGGAGCCCAGTGTTCTTGGCTGCACCAGTCTGGAGTGGAGTTTCTACTACACTGAGCTGGGAGCAGAGAGAGAGGGAGTAGGTCTTAATTCAAATACCACAGACTCCTTCTGTTCTTATGAGTTTCAGTAGATTTTTGTTTTTGAATAAATATTTCTTCATTCATTGTGTGCCCTTAAGACTATTTCCAGAGACTTTAATTTTTTTTTTTTAAATAATATTCACAAGTTTCTCTGGGGAATGGTCTACAGAACTCCTCACACTATTAAGCCAGAAATGGAAATCCTGATAAGCTAGGTTTTAATGCCATATTAAACATGCACAACAGATCTAAAATCATGCTAAAATTTTTGTCTCTGGGTTTTGTCTTGTATAACTTGACTAATTAGGTAGTCCTGAAAAACATTAATTACTATTATATTTAAAAGAATCAACCTAACATGTATTACCTGGCTAACCATCAAGCTCCATATTTGCACAGGCACCTTCCAAGGCAGCCTTTGAAATGTGCTCATGTGGTCATATATATCTCAGAAAAATTCACAAAAAGATAAAGATTTTAGCCACATCAGTTAAGACCACTGACTCTTTCCATTTGACTTCCCTTCTTGCCCTTGGTGTTGAAATGGCTGTGGGCATTTTTTGGAACCTAGGTAAGGAGAAGCTGAATTGGATGTACATTGAATTTTTGTTTTATGAGATATATTTATGTTCACAGTAGCTTTCATGTATGGTTAATTTATTGCTAGCCATAATGGTATAGCACTGACTTCTAGGAATATACCTACTATGACTGTTGGCATACCTGGTACCCTAACATAAGACACTGGCCAGGCATCATTGCTTTGAGACTGTGTCCTACGGTGCCCCATGCCAGAAGTATGTGGGTGGAGAAGAAACAAGGTGTGAAGTGTATGAGGCCAGATATTAACATGTAGGAAAATATAAAAAAGGATTTGGTTTGCTCACCAATGCCTGGTCAAAACCCAAATTAGTGGGTCCTTCCAAATTTGACAATAATTGTAAAAACTTATGACATCCTCAATATTGAATTATGAAGCTGAAATAAGCTTTCCTAAATTAGCTAAATAAGCTAATCTTGATAAACTGTGCCAGAGGAGAACTGAATTATCTCTCTATTCTCTCCACAGGATATATTGCAAAATCATTTTCATATGAAGAAGCAATCAAAGAGCATAGAGCCAACAAAGGTAGGGGAAAAAAGTATGATGGGATGTGTCAAGCACCTAAATAATAAAAGAATTATGGGTTTTTTTTTTAAATTTTGTGATGTCTGTAGTATTTTTCAGCTTTTTAAAATTTGTAATTTTTCTGATTCACTTTTGTTCCTAATTGAAAGGTGGCCTTACTAATAACCTATCTAACACAGGAAAATAAGCTATCAGATGGCAATAAGAGAAATAAAGTCACAAGACATAATTGCTCCTTTAAAGATAAAACTCATAACACAACTACCCCCTTTGTTTTGTTTACTTAAAACACCTGTGGCCTAACTCGTTCTCTCTCAGAGTTTCATTCTCTCAGCCTTGAAGAGCCCCACGCGGACAGTAGGGGTGCAAACTCCCTGCTCCAACTCTCTGCCTCAGTTCCTGCCAAAAACTGGATTCTGAGGACTCAGATAAGCTGGCTTCACAGAGAAAAGAGAGAAAATAAAGAACACTTGCAACAACTTCACCACTTCTATTATCAGTCTGCTAAAGCAGAGGGGAAAAAAAGCCATTTTTACCCTTTAAAACTCCAAACAGCTTTTCCTCAGCTGCACGGCATTTCTACTCCTTCATTCATGTGCCGTGGCCACTCCCTCCCTCTCTCTCTCTCTCTTTCGCTCTTTCCTTTCTGGAGAAATAAATAAACTTTTACTTCTGTATATCCTAAACTCTGTGTGAGAAATCTTTCTCCACCCTCCATGAGCACCCCATGAATTTCACATCCTTTCACTAATTTTGTATTCTTTTCTTACAGAAGGCCATCGAAACTGTAAAAGCTGCAAGCACCACACAACTTCGATCTGCTTAGGCTGAAGTGGTGCTTGAGCTT
Source organism: Daubentonia madagascariensis (assembly GCA_023783475.1). Taxonomy (NCBI): domain Eukaryota; kingdom Metazoa; phylum Chordata; class Mammalia; order Primates; family Daubentoniidae; genus Daubentonia; species Daubentonia madagascariensis. The sequence goes on from JAKFHU010002220.1 coordinate 8,942,859, forward strand.
GGCAGAAAATAATTGCTTTTATTTGGAAACATGTAGAAGGCCATTTTTAACATTCACTATATCTCACTGAGATAAAACAAGAGTGTAGATTATTAAATCAGACTGACAAAAATCAGAGCTTTCACCCAATCACAAGAAAAAAATGGAGATGTCTGAAACTACCAACCCCGCTCCCCAGGTCTTCTGCTACCTCCTTAGAGCACACTCTAGCCCAGACCTAGCAGGTGAGGTCCCTAGGTAAGCTACGCCAGCTATCACTTACACAAACAGAGCTGTTTCAGTCATGAACTCTTTCCATATTACACCTGTGTAATTGGATAGCTGGCACTGACATTTTTCAGTGGGCCATTCCATGAATATCCATAAATTCCAGGTTTATTTCCTATAAACCATCTGGACAGACCAGGGGTACCCTGCTAAAAGCATTTCATGTATAAGGACTGTCCATTATATTTCCACTAATATCTTGGTCCAATTAGCACGTTTACAGGGAGATTTGACTTGGTTATTTCTACCTGGGAATCTCAGGATAGGAATAATTGATTGCAGAACAGCTGCTAATACTTAACTTCCAATTTATCTCCCCAGTCTTTTGTTCTCACCAGATTCTTCTAAAAAATAATGCATTCTCTAACAATAGTGAAGAATTGGAAGAGGTAGGTGAGATCTTTAAATGAAAATTACTATTATGGCAATTTACGGTAGTTTAGAGGCTTCACCTCAAACAGTATTTTGAATTGTCCCTTATTTGGCACTCTTGAGGGGATTACACCATGGGCAATGCACCAGAATAAGATTTGGGGCTATGCATTTCATACGTAAAGTGGGAAATGTTTTAATGTGAAAGGAGAAGTAGGAAAAGAGATGCTAGGAAATGGCACATATGAAATTAAAGTTCTGGATATTGATTATCTTAAAACTTTTATATCCTTGTAAATTTTTACATACTTCCAGAGCTATGCACACTCCAGTTAAAGGTGTTTACATCACATACCTGTGGGGGTCTAAGAACACTGGTTGTGTAATTCAAGTGCCTGAGTGTGAAGCTACCTTCGTCTCACAATTGTTATTACCTAACTACTCTGAGCCTGTTTTCTCATCTGTAATACGGTAATGTGATAACAGAACCTGCTTTATAGGGTAGTTACCTAAAAATTTTTTTTTTGAGGTCTTGCTCCATTGCCCAGGCTAGAGTGCTGTGGTGTCACCACAGCTCACCACAACCTCAAACTCCTGGGCTCAAGCGATCCTCCTGCCTCAGCCTCTGGAGTATCTGGGACTACAGATGTTCACTACCACATCTGGCTAATTTTTAAAATTTTTTTGTAGAGACGGGGGTCTCACTATGTGGCTTAGGCTGGTCTCAAACTTCTGGCCTCAAGCGATCTTCCTGCCTCAGCCTGTGAAAGTGCTAGGATTACAGGCATGGGCACCATGCCGGGCTAATTTCCTAAATTAACTGACACAACTCATTTTAAGTTGACACTTAATAAATGTTAATGATATTTGAATTTCTTCTCTCTTTGCTGGAATTTTTTAATGATTAGCAAAGAACAGTTTTGTTCTAAGCAAATCTGAATAATTTTAAGTCTGTCTTCATTAAGATTGATGACATTATTCTCTTAATCAAGAATTTACTTCACAGTACAAAAAAAGGTAAATGTGAATAGTATTTTAATCCTGCCACAGTGCCATTAATAAAACAGTGATATTATATATATCATTATTTTGATAACATAAGCATCCTCAGAAGAAAAATATACTTGTTAACGGACTTTAGGAATGATACATGCCTATTTGGGTATGTGGGCATTTAATACCCACTATAATTACAAGTCCTGGGTGATTATGCCAAAGACTTGTATGCAGAAGCCTGTGTTTCAGTTAGATGAGTGTACTAAAAGTTTCATCATAAATTATACTAGATTCAATTTAGTTCAGGTTACCCAGTTTCTTTTATTCACAGGCTGAAAATATATTTTGTCATTAAAATGAGAAATGTCTAAATTACTTTAGCCATGAATTGAGTTAGATTTCAGGGCATCCATCTCATGAACTGATCTAGGTTATCAGTGGTGATATAAGCTAATTGCTCCAAGCTCATGTCATATTGAAATCAATAGAATGACATAGTGTAAAATAAAACTCCCGGTGAGTACATTATGTTGAGGGCTAATGTGATAATAATGTTCCAAAAGTTCTACATGGGGCAAAGTTTCCAATCTATGATCTTCTTACGTTTTTCTTCCCTTAAACTCTTTGTTATATGAAAAGCATACATTTGACAAAAGATCAATAATTGTGATGTTCTTAGTACAGTATGATTTTCCTCTTGCAGACCAAATACAGTGGATGATGGACAAATGCAGCTTTAAAAAAATGAATAATAAATAGTAAAAAAGAATTTCTTACTCATAGAGTTGGAGATACATACGTATTTCCATATGAAGTATTCAGTCTTTTCTTTAGCAAATGTATCTACCCTTTAAAAAACAATCTATTGATTAAAGTATGGAAAAAAATTTCTTTAACATATTTTACTCAACTGATTCAAGTTTGTTCTAAACAAATCATACTTTTTGTATTACATTATGTTACATAATAAATACGCTAATGGCTTGGCTATCTTATTTCCTATTTGCTTATATGTATAACATGGTTGTGGGGTGGAATTTAAAACCAGATACCAAAATTATTCTTATAGCCACTGTGTTGCTTTAGGAAAATACCTTGGTAAACCGCCTAGAGTTAAGATGAGTCCCCAAGGACATAGGCAAAATGAGACAAATAAAGGAAAGAATACTGACAGGGTTTTGCAATACTGTCACTACATTACAAATGAGCAAAGATTTGCCCAGGCAGAGCAGGGAATGAGGAGCAGTGAAAACCGAGAAGAGAAGCCACACAACATGACAGATTGAAAAAGGACTCAGAACAGTTTCCAAATTTTGTGTTTGAGGTTGTTTTGCTGTCATGATGTAAGAAGCCTAAATTTCCTGAATCCTTTAGTGCAGTTTGCCAAAAAATGCTGTGGGTTTTTTTGTCCTGTTTTGTTTTGCTTTGGATAGAGATTTAGGAAAGAGGCTCAATGTCCATCTTGTTTCCGTGATGTAGCACAAGACAAATATGTAAAGAACAAGACAAAGAATAATGTTCAGAGAATCCACAAACTGAACTAAATTAGGGAAAGCAAAGGCTCAGAACTAGAGTTGTCCTTGAGAATGTAAGCCCCTGGGGAACTTTTGGACATTTCGGAGAGGACATAAGATTTTCTGTAAGAGGTAAAGATGGAGGCTCAAAGCAAATGTCAAAGCCCTCCAGTCAAAGACCACCAAAAATACATTTGAAGTTTTAACAAACTGGGTTTATTGCTCATTGAAAGTGAGGGAGAACACACGCCGTGGGGAGTTATGAGACATCTCAGTGAAAGGGTGTTAGAAAAGATTTGTAGGATTTGGGATTGTGTTAGGTGATTTTGGAGTTGGTATAAGGAAGTAGGGTGTTGCTCTGGCTTGGGCACTGTCAGACAAACCAACTTATCTCCTACTATGTGTGTTACCTGCAACAAAGCAAGGTGAATTTACAAACATCTGGAAGGAGTAAAACCCTGAGAAGTTTCTAGTAAGCAAGGAAAGGTAAATAGAAGTTAATTGGACAGTATACATTCTTTACTAAATTGAAATGTGTGAAATATTCTATATGTTGTTGATTCAGTATATTAAATGTGTTTTGTTTTATTTTGGGAAGTGTAAAAAATATAAATGCTTTTAAAGACTCAGTTTTAATCACTATCCCATAAACCTATTTTCCCCACAAACTTTTAAATATCTTAATGTGGACTACTCCTCCTCCAGTTGAGAAAGGCAACTGTCCCTTCCCTGGTAGAGGCTGAGCTTCACAGGTTCTCAGAGTATTTGATGCTGTGGGGGTCTGAGGCACCATCAAGCTATGATCCCTCCTTGGAGTGGGGCAGGATGTGGACACTCCTGCTCTTACCGCTATGACAATCTAATAGTTTTGTTCCCAAGATGGATGGTTAGCCTCATCTGGGACCTGCTTCCTGAGAAGGTAAGTGCACCGATGGAAGTTTTGCTATCCAAGCCCCTTGCACAACGATGGCCATCACTGCTGGGATGACTTGCTGGGAGTGCAAATTAGGCCTGACCAGTAACAAGTGAGTCATCTTCGCTCTTACAAAGGTGAGTTGATGGAAACTGAGTAGTTTTCTCAGAAGAATGTGAAAGCATAGCCATCTTGGATAAAGCCCTGGAGATCCCTGGTCAGGATCCTGTTGAAACAGAGGATTCAGAGGAGGAGAGGAATGTTCCACACTATGCAGCTCTGCAGCAAGTCACACCCACAGAACTTCTGTTTAAACACTGCTTGTCTTTTTATAAAAGGAACCTATGTGGAGTGTGAAAGAGCCCCTTGGTAAAACAGCAAAGTGGCTAAGAATTCTGCATTATTAAAATGGTGGTCATGTGTAGGTATTCTATGTATACTTGTAAAAGCTTTTGAAGTTCTGTGCAATTAGGAATGACAAGAACAGAGAGAAGAGAATATCTTAGTGCTGGGTGTCTGCACCACCAGTCAGACACTAGCCCCTCCCCTTCTTGAGTAGATCACTTGTTGGGGCAGCCAAGAAGAAAAACGTGTGATGAATTGCTGGTAAAATCCACCAAACACCAGGAATTTATTATTGGATATCATTGATTGTCTTGGGGGGGATTCCCATTCCAGAACAGCTAACAGTTTTCTGGCAATATGCAGGCAATTTGGATGTAGAAATCAAGGCCCAGAAATTTCATCTGCGGGACTCTCAGTTCTTGGCGCTGGTCCATCCAAGCCTGATTACCCAAATACAGTGCTGTTATAGCTGATGACAAGGAACACAGTACTCAACATAACAGATGGAAATGTATCAGTTCACAGAGAGTTCATAAGCAAAGACACTGTTCATAAAAAAAAAGCATACTATTTTATGAAACTTATTAAAAATACACTAAGTCACATTTTTCCAGTTAAAATTTTTAAACAATTCTTTTCAGAAATTCTTTTTTTGTTATTCAATCATATTCATTTTCTGAAAAGTCTGTATTTCTTACTCTTTTTTGCACGTTTAGAAGTCTAATTGCTATAGTTTCTTTAAAAAATAAAGTTCTCTTCCCTAGAACAATACAAACTTTAATAACTCATCTTCCTAACACAGCTGCAAAGACTTCTTGTTACCATGACTAATATATGAAGATGAGAAATCAAATTTGAATTTGCCTATTTTTTTTCTCATAGTTCCAGCTTGGCTTGAACAATTGGTACTATATTACTACTATCAACAAAAAGAAGCTATTGGCTATGTAAAAAGTTCACATTTAGGACAGAAGTAGGTCTTGAGAATTCCTATTTCTTTTAAAAGAGCCAATTCTCCCATCCAAAATATTTCCTTAGTTTAATTTATATTAGGCAAGTCCCTGTGGTGTCAGATCACAGCATAGCTGAGCATCACTGAACTATGTTTAGTTGCAAGGCTTAATTATAACAGCAGGGTGCTTCTTGTGCAGTCCTGAAGAAGTAGAAATTAAAATGCTAACAAAATCCAGTTTTAAGCAGCCCACAGAAACTACATATATATCAAGCCTACTTGCCAAGTCTATAAATTATAAGTTAAGAACGTCTGGAATTTGATGAACTCTTTTAGATAAAAATAGTTTTCATTAAATTTTCTGAAAAATTAAACTGGCCATGATAGTAATAAATATCATTTTTTGGAGCCAAGTGGAAAGTCCTCTACTGACTGTTTTAACTCATCATTTTATGTCACCCTATCATTTTATTTCACCCCCCAAGTGAGCCAATCAGGTGGCTATCTTAGATGAAGAAATGGAAGTTCATAAAGTTTATGTAATTTGTTCCAAACCACACAGCAAGTAACTGACAAAGCCAAGATTCCCGAAGTTTGTTTTCAGAATTGTTATTTTATTGAAATTAACATTCTGTTGAATACTGTATACTCAGCATGAATAGTTTCCATACCATGCATTATTCCCCCCAAAGCCATATGGAATGGGGTTTATTGAAATTAAATAACATGGTCAAGGACTTGTGGCTAGTAAGTGGTAAAGCTATAATTCAAACTGGAGTCTTTGACTTTAAAACCTTTACATGTTCTTTTTAATGCCACAATTGTCTTACTGTTGGTTATCTAGTTTCCAACAGTTAATATACTTTGGAAAAATCTGAAACATCTTAGAAAAGAGAGTAATTTTGCCAAGGCTAGAGGTGCTTCTCCAGATTAGCTCTAAAAATAGACATATACTTAACATCATGGACTATCAAATGGAACTGTGTTTGAATCCTAGCAGTCTGATCTACACCTATATGAGCTTAGTAGGTAAGTCACTTACCCTCAAAGCTTCAGTTCCCAACTTTGTATGATATAATTGGGATAGCAATACAACTTCGTGGGATTGTGTTTAGGATTAAATAAGATAAGGTATGCAAAGCTCTGTACCCCAGGAGAGACATCAGATTGGAGTGGTCAAGAGCACAGATCCTGGAGCCAGCTATTCAAATTCAGAGTTCAAATTCTGGGTCTGCTACTGACCAGCTTAGTGAGCTTGAGCACGTTTGCTTTATTCATCTGTGCCACCTCACTGGTAAAGGAGAGTAATGATAGTAACTGCTTTATGAGTCAGTATGTATAAAGTACTTAGGGCAGTGCTGGCACATTGTACACACTATGTAAGAGCTTGTTAAATTAAAAAAAATACTCTTTGAACATAGTAGATGGTGCATTTTACCTGGTAATCACTTGGGTGAATTAAAAATGATTTTTTTCCTTGAATTTAGATTTTTGATCTTTGGAGAAAATTCCTACATTGCCAATAGGGAAACACGTAAAACTAAATCAGCAGTTCCAGAATGATGAGTTTTACAGCTACCCTAGTAAGTTCACTGCAGATGGGGGCGAGGGAGAGGTGGAGAGGAAGGTGTTAAGAGTGTCTTTCAGATTTGGGGATTAAGCAACTGGGTGTGACACTAGGCACTGTTTCCTGAGATGGGGAAGAGAAGGATTATGCAAATAGGAAAAGGAAGAAGGAAGAGAACTAACATTTTTTTTCAGTATCTCCCACACAAGCATTGTGCTAGGCACTTTGTATACATAGTACTTCATTTCACTCTCAGAACCACCCTTTGAGTTTTACTCTCTATGTTTTACAGATCTGCGAAAATCTTTGAAAGTGTATGTTTTGCCACATGTGCAAATGAGTCAACGTGCCAAATAAAAGTTATTGCATAAATGTGGTAAGAATTCTTCTCCTGCCCCATTCCCCTGCCAAATTCTGAATTTTTACAACATCAATTCTTATATTGGTGTGTTAGAGTAGTCACCACTTTCAACAGAAAGTGACCCTTTCCTATTCTCCGTAGTCCTTTAATACATCCATAGACAAAGAACCTTTTGAGATGCCATGCAGGCTCTAAAAGTTCAGTAATAACTTGGAAATCTGTAATGGTTAGACAACTCTGTCCAGAACTGTCATGGGAGTTGCTGTATTTCTCTAATACTCACATTAGGCACAGACATGCTATCACAAATTCACAGTGTAACAATATTGTACATTAATCTAGTAATGCTGCCTATATCAATTTCAACATTAATATAATGTAACTGTTTCCAGTTGGAAACAAACCAAAGTATATACAAAGATATTCCAATTTTCTGAATAATGCATGCCATCTGTATTACCTCAAACGTTTGGGAACAAAATACATTATATTAAGCAGAACCTCAAATAGTGAAATAAATTTGAGTCTCTATGAGGATGATATTTCTGAACTCTTTAACAAAAAACCAAGTTCTGAATCATAGAACTCATGAATTTTTCAAACAAAAGCACCTCTAGAGGAAACTGCCATTCATTTTTAAAATTTATTGTTATGTAAATATTAGATGGAACCTTATGAACATACAAGTATCAGCACTTTTGTATGGCTCCTCCTAATAGATCGGAAAGAGAGTAGTTCGTAAGTCTCAGGTAACATTAACTACCATAATTATTTTTTCCAATCCCTTTGCATCCTTCAAAACCTCTCTTTTCATTCTGATGGAAAACTGAAACTGAAAACTTTCTAAACTTTACTAAGTATTTATTGCTACTATTTACTTTTTAAATTATATTACAACATTTGGCTAGGTGCAGTGGCTCACGCCTTAATCCCAGCACTTTTTGAGGCTGAGGCAGGAGGATCATTTGAGGCCAGGAATTCGAGACCAGCCTGGGCAATATAGTGAGACCTTGTTTCTATAAACAAGTTTTTAAAAAATTAGCTGGGCATGGTGGCACACACCTATAGTCCCAGCTACTCAAGAGGCTGAGGTGGGAGGATGTCTTGAGCCCAGGAATTTGAAGTTGCAGTGAGCTATGATGGTGCAACTGCACTCTAGACTGGGCAACAGAGTGAGACCCTGTCTCAAAAAAAAATTCTATTACAGCATTCATATTGTAAGCAAGCTATAGTCATTACAACAGAGATATTTGCAATCAATATTTTTGCTCTTTGGTTTTAAGACCAATTCTTGATAGCATGAATATCAATAATTAAAATATTTTATGCCTATGTGATGCTTCAAGGTTGTCAGCACGCTGTGCAAAAATCACCTTGTGCAATCCCTACGACACTCCATTGTAGGCAAGCATTGTCATCACTCCAGCCCTCACACTGGACATGAGGTGTACATTACCCATGTATTATGGAAGAAGAAACAAAGGATCAGGGAAGTGACCTGCTGTGAAGAGGCACGGCTATACCCAGATCTCATGAGTCATAACTGAGTGCAATGTATTCACTACATCTTTATTAAGCAACCTGTCCAGCAGTGACTTTTACTGGAAAAAGTGCATTTCAATATCACACTCTGAATGAGACATTGCTGTCAGAGAGGGACATATCTCAGGATGCAAAATCCTTACTTTCTTTCTCCCCTCTGGGCTCTGTGTCCATCCAAACCTTCTCAGAAGGCCTCCACACCACAGGAAAGAGGAAGTTTATGGCCTACGCCAAGTGTGGGCCCTGCCCCTCCACCAAGCTAACCCACAGCGCTTGCTTGGTGCCTGAGACAGCCCACAGCTTGCTGCCTCTCAGCTGCTAGCCCAAAACCAGCAGCAAGAAAGCAGACCATAATGTGGAGGAAAAAGACTTTTTTTAAAATGAGATTTTGTTCCTAGGGAATTTTAAAAATTAGTATTTTATTCCACTGTTCTTTTTGGTTATCTGAGGTTATTTTTCTAAAATGCTGGCAGTAAATTGTCCTCCGTATTAACTAGTTTTCTGTTGGTGGTTATGAATAGGGTGGAAAGGCAGGATTGGCTAGATCAGGGCTTCACATTCTTTAATATTCATATACATCCATGAATATTTTAAAAATAAAGATTAGGATACAATAGGTCTAAGGTGGGTCCTGAAGTTCTGCATTTCTGGGAAGCCCCCAGGGGCTAGTACACAGATGACGTTTTGAGTAGCATGGGACTAAATCACTTCAAACAAACCTTACATGCCTGAGGATCTGTAAGACTAGGGTAAATCTAAAGATCAGTAATGATTTTTTCCCCTGAAAACAATAACAACCAAAAAAGTTTCTAATTGATTTTATTTTTTCCCCTATTACTTTTTCTATGAAAGGAAATGAATGAAATCAAATTCTCTTTCCTAGTGTCTGAGAATAAATCAGGTGTTGGATTAAATAGGCACCTCTATAAGAACAGAGACACAGACCAACGGAACAGAATAGAGAACCCAGATATAAAACCAGCTACCTACACCTGATCTTTGACAGAGCAGACAACAATATACACTGGGGAGAGGAAGCCCTGTTCAATAAGTTGTGCTGGGAAAATTGGACAGCAACATGCAGAAGAATGAAGCAAGACTCCTATCTCTCACCATTTAAAAAAATTAATTCAAGATACATAAAAGACTTACATGTAAGGCATGAAACCATAAAAAGTCTAGAAGAAAATGTGGGAAAAACTCTTCTAGACATTAGCCTAGGTGTTGGGTCTGCCCCGGAATGCATGCGGTAGATAAGTCAGATAAGGACTCCCAAGGCTGCAGGCTCCAGAGGAATCTCCGGAGGTTGTAAAGATAACTCTGTTTTTTTTTTTTTTTTTATGTAATACGCAATTTTTATTCTTTTTTTAATTTATTTTTATTTTTTTCTTTTATTTCAGAATATTATGGGGGTACAACACTTTGGCTATATATATTGCCCATGCACTGCCTGTGTCAGAGCTACAATCGTGGTCATCCCCCAAACTGTGCTCCCTGCATCCATTCAGTGAGAGTTTTCCCATCCCCTCCATCCCCTCCCTCCTGCCCACCCCCTGATGAATATTACTGCCCTGTATGATGTAAGTGTTCATCAGTTAGTACCAATTTGATGGTGAGTACCAGTGGTGCTTGTTTTTCCATTCCTGTGACACTTCCCTTCGAAGAATGGGCTCTAGCTCCAACCAGGATAATACCAGATGTGTTAATTCACCATTGCTTTTTATTGCTGAGTAATACTCCATGGTATACATATACTGCATTTTATTAATCCACTCGTGTATTGATGGGCACCTGGGTTGTTTCCACATCTTTGCAATTGTGAATTGTGCTGCTATAAACATTCGCGAACAGATGTCTTTATTATACAATGTCTTTTTTTCCTTTGGGTAAATACCCAGTAGTGGGATTGCTGGGTCAAATGGTAGTTCTACTTTTAATTCTTTGCGGTATCTCCATATTACTTTCCATAGAGGTTGTACTAATTTGCGGTCCCACCAGCAGTGTATGAGTGTTCCTATCTGTCCACATCCCCGCCAACATTTGTTGTTTGGGGATTTTTTGATATGAGCCAATCTCACTGGGGTTAAGTGATATCTCATTGTGGTTTTGGTTTACATTTCCCTGATGATTAGAGAAGTTGAGCAATTTTTTATATGTTTGCTGGCCACTATTTTGTCTTCTTTTAAAAAATTTCTGTTCATGTCCTTTGCCCATTTTTTAATAGGTTTGTTTGATTTTTTCTTGTTGATTTTCCTAAGTTCTGTATAGATTCTGGTTATCAGCCCTTTATCAGATGTGTAGCATGCAAATATTTTCTCCCATTCTGTAGGTTGTCTGTTCACTCTAGTGATAGTTTCCTTGGCTGTGCAGAAGCTTTTTAATTTGATCAGGTCCCATTTATTTATTTTTGTTGCTGCTGTGATTGCTTTAGGGGTCTTCATAAATTCTTTGCCTAGGCCAATGTCCATAAGAGTTTTTCCAACATTTTCTTTGAGAATTCTTATGGTTCCACATCTTAGGTTTAAATCTGTCATCCACTGTGAGTTGATTTTTGTGAGAGGTGAGCGGTGTGGGTGTAGTTTCAGTTTTCTACATATGGCCATCCAGTTTTCCCAGCACCATTTATTGAATAGGGAATCTTTTCCCCAGTGTATGTTTTTCCAGAATTTGTCAAAGATCAGGTGACTGTATGAGGTTGGTTTTATATTTCAGTTCTCAGTCCTATTCCATTGGTCTATGTCTCTGTTCTTGCGCCAACCATGCTGTTTTGGTTACTATAGCCTTGTAGTATAGTTTGAAGTCTGGTAGATAGATGCCTCCCAATTTGTTCTTTTTGCTTAAGATTGCTTTGGCTAGACAGGGTCTTCTCTGGTTCCACACAAAGCATAGAATTATTTTTTCTAGATCGGCAAAAAATGATGTTGGTATTTTGATAGGGACTGCATTGATTCTGTAAATCACTTTAGGTAGCAAAGCCATTTTTACAATGTTGATTCTGCCTATCCAAGAGCATGGTAGGGTTTTCCATCTGTTTACATCCTCTGCAATTTCTTTTCTCAGTGTTTCGTAATTCTCTCTATATAGGTCTTTGACCTCCTTAGTTAGATATGTTCCTAAATATTTAATTTTCTTTGGTGCTATTGTGAAAGGTATTGTGTCTTTAATTTGTTTCTCAGCTTGATTGTTATTAACATATATGAAGGCTATGGATTTGTGTGTATTAATTTTGTATGCTGAGACTTTGCTGAATTCATTTATCAATTCCAGTGATCTCTTGATTGAATCTTTGGGGTTTTCTATGTATAATATCATATCATCTGCGAATAGTGAAAGTTTGACCTCTTCTGTCCCCATCTGGATGCCCCTGATTCCTCTGTCTTGTTTGATTTCTCTGGCCAGGAATTCCAGCACTATGTTGAATAGAAGTGGAGATAGTGGGCAACCTTGTGTAGTTCCTGTTTTAAGGGGGAATGCTTTCAATTTTTCCCCATTCAGTATGATATTGGCTGTGGGTTTATCATATATGGCTTTAATAGTTCGCAAATCTATAAATGTAATTCACCATATAAATAAAAGCAAGAACAAAGATTATATGATCCTTTCAATAGATGCAGAAAAGGCTTTTGGCAAAATCTAGCATCCTTTTAGGATAACTCTGAATTACAAAGGCTGGGATGGAACCAGCAGAAACTGGCAGAACTCCCCCTCCCAAACGTTCTATAAAACTCACCACCTTCGCCTCCTCTGTGTGGACGCCTTTTTCAGCCTCCACCCACCTGCACCCAGGTGCTCAAAATAAACAGCAATTTACCATGCCCCCAGGCTTGCGTGTCTTCCTCTGGGCTCTGACCTAACACTAGGCAAACAATTTATGACTAAGATCCCAAAGGCAATTACAGCAACAACAAAAATAAATAAATGGGACTTAATTAAATTAAAAAGCTTCTCCACAGCAAAGGAAATAATCAACACAGCAAATAAACAACCTACAGAATGGGATAAAATATTTGCAAACTATATATCTGATAAAGGGCTAATATCCTGAATCTACAAAGAACTCAAACAAGTTATCAAGAAAAGAACAAACAATCCCATCAAAAAGTGGGCAAAAGACACGAACAGAAGTTTTTCAAAAGAAGATAGACAAATGGCCAATAAGCATATGAAAAAATGCTCCACATCACTAATCATCAAGGAAATGCAAATTAAAACCACAATGAGATATCACCTTACTCCTATCATAATGGCTATTATTGAAAAGTCAAAAAACAATAGATGCTGGCAACAATACATGCTGGCATGGATGCAGAGAGAAAAGAATGCTTATACACTTGGTGGGAATGTAAACTAATACAACCTCTATGGAAAATAGTATGGAGATTTCTCAAAGAACTAAAAGCAGACCTACCATTTGATCCAGCAATCCCACTACTGGGTATTTACCTAAAGGAAATGAAGTCATTTAATCAAAAAGACACCTGTGCTTGAATGTTTATTGCAGCACAATTCACAATTGCAAAGATGTGGAATCAACCCAAGTGCACATCAATTCATGAGTGGATTAATAAAATGTGGCATATGTATACCATGGAGTATACTTGGCCATAAAAAGAAATGAATTAATGTCCTTTGTAGCAATATAAATGGAATTGGAGATCATTATCCTATGTGCAGTGTCTCAGGAATGGAAAAACAAACACCACGTGTACTCTCTAATAAATTGGAACTAATCAATGGGCACACATGGGCACAGAGGGAAGTAAAAGTCATCGGAAATCAAGATGGGGGAGGGGGAAAAAGGGGAGGGTAAAAACCTACCTAACAGGTGCAATGAACACTATTAGGGTGATGGGCACACTTATAGCCCTGACTCAAGCATTGTAAAAGCTATTCATGTAACAAAAACATTTGTGCCCCCTTAATATTTTGAAATTAACAAATTAAAAAATTTTAAAAATAAACAAATAAATAGGAACCTCCTCCTCCTCCCCTTCGCCTTTCTTAGATCTCTGGTGCACTGAGAAATGCTGAGGTGCTGCCTCTTGGTTCTTCCTCTTGTTCTCTGAATTTTCCCATTTAGTCTTCTCTGCCTCTGTCTGGTTCTTTTTTTTCCCCCCTAGAAAGATTTAGGGTTTTTATCGGCTGGAAACAAATAGTAGCATGAATGTCCCACTTGTCTTAGTTTGTGCAGTTGGTCACATTCTTTTGAAATTAGCCTGAAATTAGATTACTGCTCAAGATAGCCATAAAATAATATCAGCACACAGTTTCTGATTCTAAATTATCTGGCAACTTTGAGTCAGCCCTGTCTAAATGGGCATATCCCAGGGTATCAGCAGGAATATTGTTGCCGCCTGGATTTTTAAAAATTTTTATTTTGAAATAAAGACTATAAGAAGATGCAAAAATGATAGTTCTGTGTGCATTTCACCCAGCTTTCTTCAAAGATGACATCTTACATAACCACAGTACATTATAAAAACCAGGAAATTTGCATTGGTACAGTACTATTAACTAAACTACAGACATTATTTGGATTTTACCAGTTTTTACATGCACTTTTTTTTCTGAGGGGGAGGCATACAGTACTGTGAAATTTTATAGATTTGTGTATAGATTCATGTAACCACCATCACAATCTGCCTGATTATTAAGGTTAATATTCCCCAGGATTCTGTCATGTTCCCTTTCAGTTTTCATTCTCCACACTCTCCCTGGACCCTCTCATCCACAATGGTGGCTTTAATTATCTTTTGTATTTGGGTAATTCTCAAATTTATAACCCCAAGCTCTCTCTTGCGCTCTATACTGACACCATTTCATGCCTACTACTGGATAACCTCTGAATATTTTATCTGCACCTTCAGCTTCAACATATCCAAAATTGAACCTGTATTCCTTCATTTTTAAACTAAATAGACTCTATTTGGGGGAATAGCACCCTGTGGCCCAAGCCAGAACATCCGGGGATCATCCCAGGTGCACACAGCCCCCCTATTCTACCTCCACGTAATGAAAACAGCCGACACTCCTAGAGCAGGTGCCATGTGCTGGATACTGTTCCACACACCTCAATAGCAATCCTACACTTTGTCAGAAGTGGATCCAAATTTCATGAGGCCTGAAACTTGCACAATTTAGGGCCCCATTTGAAAAAAGAAAAAGAACAGAAAATGACAAATATCAAAATTAGTATTTACAAAAGTAAAATCTTGGACTGGTGCAAGTGAGGGGTCCTGAAAATTGACCTTCACTAGATTGATAACACATCCGCCTTTGAGGTAGATGCTATTCTTCTTACTGTTTTATAGGGAGAGCCGAGGCACAGAAAGTTTGCAAAGGTAACTTGACCAAGGTCCTCCTGCCACGGGGGACCCATTACCTCTCAGCTATGCTTTAATAGACGCCTCCTATGTGACCTCTCTGCCACTAACCAGCCCCCTTCAGCTGTTCTCTGCACTGGCCCCAGAGGGATCTGCACATGGGACAATGTCTCACTCCTGATCCCAACCAGCTGTCACTGGTTCCTTATCACTTTTAGCATAAGAGCTAAAGTCTTTCCCAGGACTTCCTAGCTGTCCCTTCCGGAACTTGACGCTGGGTGATGCAGGACTGCTCGGGGCTCACACAACCCTGCACGCTGCCTATTCCTTTCCCACCTCCTCTACACTCGATGCTCGTTATCATTTTTTCCAAAGTAGAAATAGCAGTATTGGTTATTTTTTAGCTTATAGGAACAACATATAGTTAAAGTAAAAAAAATTATACAATATAAAGAAAAGCACAAAGAATTAAGTAAAAACCACCAGATCTGTAACCTCATTGTCCAGAAAGAACCACTGTTAACAGTTTGTGCGCACACTTTCCATTTTTCCTACTGTCAGCTTGTGTGTCTGTGTGTGTATGTGTCCTAGTCTATAAAATTGGGATATGTTACCATGTTATTATTATTCTTTTTCATTTTTATCAGTCTGCCAGACTCTTCCCCAAAATGTTTTTTGTTTTGTTTTAATGCAAATTTCTGTGATTACTAGGAAAGCCAAGCCTCTCTACATGTATTTCTTATCCCATAAACTTTCTATTGACATCTACCCTCTTCTCGATTGAGCATAAATGAAAGATATTCGTCATATATGTTGCAATATTTTTCTAACTTTATCCTTAGTCCTTTGACTTTGTAATGATGAGAATTTTAATTTGTAAATACTGTAGGTGCCCTTAGAACAATTACCATATCTTTTTATCTCTGTAGTTCCAGAATCTAGTACATTGCCTACAACAGAACAGGTGGGCAATGAATATTTGTGGAATGCATGAGTGGACTAAAGACATAACACCTCACTCTAGAGTGCCCAGTGTGTTAGGGGTAAGAGCTCTTCTCTGGTCTCCTTGCCCCTTCTCACACAGAACCAACAACCACATCCTGTGAATTCAACCTTCAAAATGTCTTTAAACATTCCACTGCCACCAGTCTATCAGATTTGTTGTTCTCACCTGGATTCCTGTAGTAGCCTCCTCTCTCTGGACTCTCTAAGCTAGTCCTTTCTCTGTCTGTGACCAGAGTTTTCTAAAACACAATCTGTTCATTCACTTCACTCCCCTGCTTAAAAACCTTTAATGACTCCATATTGCCTGGAGAAGAAATCTAAATGCTTTAGAAAGGTGCTCAAGGCCCTCCATAAAATCTGGTCTGACTTCCCTACTCAGCTTTGTATCTCTTCCTGCTCTCTCTTTATGTCTTCTATGCTCCAGCCATGCCACACTTTCAGCTGTTCTGGAACAGACCTTGCACTCTACAACTCTTTGCTTTCTAGATCCATCTCAAATGTCACAACTTCCATGGAATCTTGTCCTATCTCTCTACCAAAATTATCACACTACTATCACCACCCTTACCTGGCACACCTCCCTCTTAGTTGCTAGGCTTCCTCATTATTTCAAAGATAACCTTATATTTCTCTCCCCATTCCAACTTCTTGCCCACATAGAATGATTTTATGGATCAGCAATTTCAATGAATCCATCAAATATTTGGGCACTTGTTATGTGCAAAGTACTGACTCCATTTATGATACCGAACTCAGTTTCCAGCCAAAATTTTGAGTGCAGCTGAGTTCTGAAAATTTATTAGTTATAAAAGGCTGAAAATCTACATGCATCTTTTTTTTTTGGTTTTAAAACAGTTTCATTTGAAAGAAAAAAGCCCTGTAAGCCCCTCTTAGAGCAGGGATCTGAGAGCAAATGGAGAGGTAGATGGCAGTGTATTCCCAGCTTTGTTAGCTATGCAAGCAGAGGAGAAGCAGGGTTTCTCCTTCGCCAGTGATATCTTTTCACTTACCAATGTGATGATAGTCATATGGTACAGGATTCCACTTGAATTAAAATATGTCTGAAAGAATTTTTGGTCCAAATGTAATAATAGACATAAATATTAAAATCATTTTTCCTAAGCTCTTAATATATTCCCAGAATAAGGATGAATAATCATTTGCCTCTGCAAATTTAAGGCACATGATTTTTTTGTGTGTGTTCCCTATTCTCATTGCAACATGCTTTGGGTCTAAATATTATGAACAAAAAAAGTATTCAATACATATATATTAATGTTTGTACACCTTTGCCCCTAGTAAAATGATCACGGCTATAAAACTTTAAGGCTTATCACTTTTCTTTCAAGGAAGTGATCAATCGGGAATATTTAACACGTGTCAACAAAACATAGCCTTTCTTTTGTTCCTTCCTTTCTCCCTTCCATTTTGCCAACGTGTTAGGCTCTATGTTAGCTGCAGAGGATATAGGAATAAAGAACACAGTCATGTCCTCTGCTCTTATCAGGCTATGAGCTTCCAAATGAACGTAAAACAATTGGGAAAACTTTTGAGGAAGAAAGATTATAAAAAAAGGCACAGAGAGAATTTGTTGAGATCATGTTTATCAATCACTGAAACAAAATATTTCTCTTCCACAATTTCTATAATTCTCTGGCCAGTATATTTTTGCCCCTCCCTATTTAAAAAAAAAAACTGCCAGCAGAAAACTGCCTCTCTAACAGAGTTGCAAGCCATTGTGTTAGAATTTAAAACATGGATTTAATGTCATTGATTTAATCAGCTGGTTACTGTGTGTTAAATTCAACATTAAGAGAAGTCAAGCTATCTATATATTATATATGTTTGTTTTGCATTTCCAGTCATTACTAAAGCTAAAATTAAAAATCCTAATATATTACCCCATACATTTTTTCAGCACAAATATAATGATTTAAAAAATAAATTACAGAATGTTTTCTTTAAATACTGCTATTTTTCTCAAAATTAAATTGGCTATTGATTTTTTTTCAAGGTCATTTGCCTCCCATCTTTTGTCTTCCAAGTGTCAACATCTTGTCCATTTCACTCTTTATTAAGACTTTAAACAGCAGGAGGCCCAGGCAGAAAGAAAATATATAACTTGTATTAATTCATTTAGTCCCTTAAAGGCCACAGCAGAAGCTGCAGTCAAAAAAATAGTAGAATTATTAGGAGTATTACAATTTACTCCTAAATGTCCTATAACTGACATTTTAGTTTTATACTCTTCATGATCACAGATAATGATCTCTTAGTACTTGCAGACACCTGAGTTCTATCATGCCATATAACACAATTTTGTCTCCAAATCCTGCTGTGGTTTCATCAATGCCTTTTTGTTAGCTCTGAGTTTTAATTTTCATTTGGAACCATAACTGACTTATCCCAGCTGCTGACGACTGCCTGGATTCTGGTTTGCAGCGTTTCCAAACCCAGCACACTTTCCTCCAGGAAAATAAGGGAACATCTCTCTGCCCAGATTTGGAAATACATAAGGATCTGGTTTGCCATCATGTACTTCAGGGTGACTTTAACATAATTCTATGTCCTCTTACTGTCCTTACTCCTAAAAGCAAAGTAACAAACAAAAGAGTCAACTCTCAGGAACTATCGCTCTAGTTTGACAAACAGGAAACTTGCCCTGTGCTTTATATTGCCATTTTCCCTTGTTGCTCTCTCACATTCACTCAGTAATTCACCAAATACTTATGGAGCCCTGGTTGTGTGCAAGGCAGTGAACTCGGCACTGTAGGGAGAACGAAGACGTGGCCCTGACGAGGACATGACTCTCCATACCTTTGCTTTCTGCAGATGTTGAGGCCTGGTAGGGGATGGGACAGGCAACCAGCCCTCAAAAATGAATCCCCCCCCATACCTTCTGAAAGAAGGAGGGCTATAGAGCATAAATAAAACAATAATGATTAATAATGATAATAAAGTTTATCCCTTTACTCACTCAAAAGCAATCCTTTTTGAGCAAGTTGCTTATAATTTCCTTCCAGAATTGAAGAAAGTGCTCACAGACGGAAGGTGGGGGCGGGGGCTGGTGCTGGTGCGGAGCCTGGAGTGGGGGAGGGAGGAAACAGGGAGTGAAAAGGCTCTTTCATTTCCCTGGCAAAGGCAGCCTTGCAGCTGGGGCCACGGTCTGCTATGTTGATCCATCTGTTGGGCCTTTGCCTCCTGAGAGAGCATGTGTTCCTCCAGCGATTCATGTCCTAGCACCAGTCTCCAGCAGGAGCCAGGAGACGGGGAAGACAATTTAAATGATCCATATAATTTCATAACATGTGGATAAGCACTTTATTTTCCCCCTAAATCAAGAATATCTACTTAATTTAAATTTTTACCTGAGATTTTATTCCCTTTTTAATCCCCCAGACATCGTGGTGCAAACCTCTTTGCCAGAAATTCTGTGCTGCCCAGAACACAAAATAGATGGGAAAGAAGCCACTCAAGTCAGGGTAACAGGCAGAACATGTGCAATGCATTTAGCTAATTCTCACAGAGGTACAGTATAGCGTCTGTTGTACAAATTTTTGTCTTTGCCTTAAGCAGGATATGAGCCTAAGATCGTAGAAGGAAGGATTCTGTTAAAAAATTTATTTTGTGGTATTTGAATAGACAGTTTTTGGTAACATAGAAACACTTTATACCCCTAACTTCAGGAAAGGCTCTTCAATTAGTGCTCCTTTACAATCAATGTGTTCTCAGGTTTCTGTCTTCTAAGAGGGATCTATAGAATAAATTATTCTGGGAAGTTTGTGGTATAGTACATAAAGAGGAAGGAGTGGTTGGTTATGTGTATGAAATAAAAACCGTAACTGTCTTTTAAAAGGTACTTACATGACTTAATTTCTTAAAAGACTGATACCCCCATGCTAGAGGGAGAGGCATATCCTACTCTTCATCTGCCAATGTAAAGAATCAAGCACGATGTTTTGTTAGAGTGCCAGCATTAAAACTAACAAACAATGCTACAGCCTTCTTAGCAGTCCTCTTTCAAGGTGATGAAACAAGATCCATCCTTGAACACTGCCTTCTGGTACCTGCCTGCCCCTCCTTCCACCTCCCTTCCTTCCCACGAAGAGGGTCTTGGCATTTGGCAGGAAAAGAAATGACTCAGGAGAGAGAGAAACCAAAGGGCTGCTGCTATTGCTGCTGCTGCTGGTGATTGATGGGTCTGGGTAATTTCACCTCTGGTGCTAAAAAGATCTAAGTTTAATTTCCAACCAGCTTTTTGAAACCAGTTACCCATCCCAGTCCTACCAAGTTCAGCGTACCCATGGCTCTCCCAGGCTCTGAAGCATTCCTTTTCCATTCATGGTTATCTATGACATTTTTTAAGCTTGCATGTATGTTTGCAGCATGTGGTGTGTTTGTGTGTGTGTGCATGCCTATGTGTGTATCTGGGGTGAGAGTGACTATGCTTCAGGTCTCACTTACCCTAGATGTTGCCCCCTTCTCAAGGTTCCAACATTCCTTTCATCTAATGCTTCTGAATTGGAACTTTCCGTTAAATTTAATCTATACAATAAAACTTCAAGCCTCTCCTTTAAAGTGGCTTAAATATATCAAATAATTTTTTTAAAAGCTACTCGCTTAATGATACACTTGACACTTCATATTTCCAGAAATATCTATAGTATCTTACTAAAGAGATTCCACCACGCACAAAACCCATTCAACACATTGCCTCAACTCTAGAAGCTGTGTCATGAATTAGGACTGTGGGCAGAAGCTACAGTGTTACTAGTCTACGACTTCTGTCAGTATAGATTGGTGGAGACCTGAACATTAATCTTTCTAGATTTCTTATATTTTGTTTTTTAATTAGACTGAAGCATTGGAGCGACCATTCCTTTTGTATTCATTTCTAGTGCCACTTGTCATGCAAAGGTAGATACTTCCTAATTATTTACTCTGGCCAAGCACATTATTTATTTATACAGCTGATAATGTTACATGGCTCTTGTGAACTGAATTGTGAAAAGCTAAATTTAGCTTTTCATATAGGTGTAAACTTGAGCTAATATAGACTTTTTGTTTGTTTGTTGTTAGATTTCCATTGGGTAGTCAAGTCAAGAAGAGAACAGATCTCCTGTTTGAACTGTTTAAAATCAGAACTCCTCTGAGAAGCTACTAAGAATTGGATCCATTCAAGGCTGAAACTGCTGCTTTCATCTGTTTGGTGAGTGTAGATTTGACCTTCTGCAATTTGTGATGTAGTTGTGTACACTTACTATGGAGTTGCTGAGACAATAGACATTAAGGATTGGCTCCCTGTAGTATGACTGCCAGAGGGGTAGGGAAGGTGGCCTGGGGATAGCTGTCAAGTCCCTGTCTTGCCTTTGCTGCTTGTGAAACAATAGCATTCTTCAGAAGCATCCCCTCTCCCCAGAGATTGAGTCCTACCACCACCAAGCCCAGACACATACTCGGTTTTTTAGCTGGAGCCCCTGGCACTTAAGAAGACCAGGGGAGGAACACTTTTGAAAGGTAGCCAGGCCATGCAAGGCAGCGTAGTCTTTCTAAATAGCAAAATATTATCAGTCACGAAAATGATCTTACTCCTTCATCCTGTAATCTCAAGTCTATGAATAAATACAGATAATAACAACAATGATATTGATGATGTAACCCTTATACATCTAGGGATCAAACTGCTTATGTTCAGAGCACTTCTGTCACATTCCAGAGGTGGAATTTAGCAGCCACAGAAATTTTAAAAAGTGATTACATTCTTTATTTTTAGTCACTGACAAACATTAGATGGGTATAATTCATAACCTGGGGCAACACCATTTGAAGACCGCTTCCTCCATTCTCTGATTTTCCTGTATGCTCCAGAATCTCCCATCTACTGATGCTCTAAAACTATCCCACTAGGCTCTGCTTTATGTGAAACTTTCTCTCTTCTTTTCTGCGCTTACTGGGGTAGACACCCTGGCTTTTATTCCAGCAATCAAAAAACATCCTCTTTAAGTGGAAGAGAGATGGGGAAGTGGAGGATCAGGGAAAGCTATGGACATCTTACTTAATAACTTTCTTTGCAACACAACAGTTGCCCTTCATTATGCTATGACCACATTGCAACTGCATATTAGATGCTGCGTTTGTGTTTTCTCATGTAAGACTTACTAGCCCCATTCGAAAGAAGAGGCATCTGTGTTTCAGAGGGGATAATTAGTATTTTCAAGGGCACATTGCCTAAAAGTGGCAAAGTTGAGGTCTGAACTCAAATCTTTCTTCCTCCAAAGCCTTTACATCTGCCACTAGTCAGCCACCATGCCTGTTATCTTAAAGAATTAATTAAAGGGAAACAAATAAATGGTTTCTATACATCATTTAGATTAAATATTGATAAAAGCTCCAGGGTCTAAAAACATGAGATGATTAAGTAAATTATTATCCAGTAACTTCATAGACTTTTATGCAATCTTTTAAAATGATAAAGAAGCTGCACTTTGTATGTAGAGAAGCATACAAAATAATGCTTGATAAAAATGAAATGTTTAGTATCTATAAAATTATAATCATTGAAAACTAAGCATATACAGAATTAAAAGTCAGAATAGTCATAATGATACAAATTATGTCTCTTAAGGTAAAAGAGAGGAGTTGTATTTTTCTCTAAAGTTATTTACAGTTTGAATGACTCTTGCTTGTCTTTTGAAAGCAAGAAAGATTGTCAGTCCTGGGAGTCCTGATTGTGCTGACTGCAAGCCTCGCAAACCCAAGTTCAAGCTGGTGAAACTAAACTCCCATTAATCTGATAGACAGAGACAAGTCATAGTCTTCATCTCTTTCCCTTGTTTCTGTTAGAATAGTACTACTGTACTCGACGATGGAACAACCTAAAACAAAACCAACCAAAACGCTTCCTCTCCTGCCCTGCAGGGGGCACAGTGGGCTTGTTTAAATCCAAGACTGGTGGTGCCAGACCACTGCAAAGTGCTAAGTTAGTGGTTTGATGCTTGGACTCTGCTCAGACCCATCCCTCTACTAGCAGACACTGAGCATTTCTCACTCCCCCTTTCCCTGCTCTGCTTGAGTGCTCCCACAGTCAGTGGCTTATAAACAACTGGTATCATCTAAGTGTGGCTTCTTTTGGGGAGATTTGTGTCAAATCTCTAAGCCTTGCTCTCTAAAGGAAATGGAGGCGCTAAGCAAAAGGGAATTTGAGGCATTGTTGAGACGACAGGGAGATACATGGAAAGCCAGCCTCACTCTGTGGCTTAAGGTCACCTTTTTGCTGGTGGTCAGACTGCCTTATTGAGGGCTGCACCCTTGGAGGAAAGGGTTCTCTTTTATTTTATTTTTCAAATAACAATTCTGGTGTTTATGACTTTCATGAAAGAGTGAATTTTGAAAAGGAGACTTACCAGGCACATAAAACAGTTTTCTGTGCTTGTATGTCAGTTCATATGTTTTCTCTGTAGATGTACCCCTTTCTTCTGAAGGTGCATATGGATTCTCTCTTACTAGAAAACTGATGTGAAAGCTCAGTGTTCAACAACTCTACCCTTCTCTCTGGGAGATTTATTTTAAATTCCATTATGTCGTTTATAATTCATCATAGGATGCCTCACTTTGTTCCAAATGTCAGGCTTTGTTTCAGACTCTGGGCTCCTAGAAGGCCAGGCTTTCTGTGTTCCTGGTGAGGGGTTGTGGTTGATGGTGTATGATTTGAGGGGGTAGCTCATGAGCAATACATTTCATCTTGTGGTACCCTCTGGGCATTTCTATTGCATTTTTATGTCCATTGTATTAAAAAAGGTGCCTAATAACAAAAAGCCAACAATCCCCCTCCCCCATTCCATCACTTATACCTTCTGGTTCATTTCATGTGTCTGACCTTTGTACAGAGCCTGTTGCATGGTCCTGGGTCTATACTGTGGCCCAGATAACAGCTTAGAGATATTTTTCATAATGAATAACACTGGTTTATAGTCCAAGATACTGCACTATACATATGGAATTTAAATTGGGCAGCACTGAGCTCCTATACATCTGGAAGAAAATATAAATCATATTTTACTCCTTTTATTCTCCTGCTTCCTGACAGGCTGCTGCGGTCTAGAAAGAGCTTTTCTCTGGGCTTCTGGAGAAATAAAATAGAACTGCTCTCTGGAACTCATTAGCTGTACCAGGATCTTGAACAAGTCGCTTAATCATTCTGAGTCTCCTATGCAATGTAGTAATAATAATAGCTATGTTGCAGGTGCTATAAAGATTATAGGAAGTAATGTGCGTGAAAACCATTCGTACTTTGTCAGCCACAAAAGTCAGCTATTTTTTCCACCCCAAAACTGTCCTGGCACAGGGTTTTCCGGATACATACTATTTTAGAGTATGGACAGCAGCAGACTAAGGTCTCTCAGAATTCTCTCCAAATCTTCCTCTCACCTCTATATCTGTGTCTGTAGAATCCCTCTCTCTGTCTTCCTTTCTTCTACCACTGCTTTCATTTTCACTACCATTCCAATAGCCTCCAAACTCTTTGCTGGACCTCCTGGGAATCACCAAAGTCAAACTTTCTTACCCTTACCTTATTTTCTATGTCTTTCTTACTTATGTATACCCCAATGTCTCTGTTGCATCTAACATGCTGACATTGAAAGGAAAGCTTCCTGGATTCACTTCCTTCATCCCGTATTTCAGATTGTCCATAGTCATCTTTCTAAAACCCACCCCTAATTATGCCATGCCTCTGCCTAAGAACTGTCTCTGAATTCCCACTACCTGAAGATCAAGGTCCAAATTTCTTAACACGTCCTACAAGGCTCTTCACATCCAGTCCCAGCCAAGCGTGACTCAACTCTCTACGTTCCTACACTCAGTGACTGGCCACGCTGAACTAAACACGTTTCCCTATGTAGGTCGTGCATTTCCAACTCTCTTTACTCTTGCTCTTTCCCTTTCTTCAGCCTGGAATTCCTGTACACCTCTTGTATGCCTGACAGACTCACACTCCTCTTTCAGGACCCAGTTCAGAATGTCACCTTCTCTGGGACATCTTAATTCTTCCAGACACACTTTGTCCTCTCCTCAGTTCACATTCCTTGGCTGGCATTTATTAAATGCTTACTGTAGCTCAATGAGCTCAGATTAGTATTACTAGGCCCACTGTAACAGACGTAACTTGTCACATTGCTAGCAAGCAGTCATGCCAAGCCTGCATGTTTCTCTATCTTAATCACTCTGCCCTTCTCATATTGTCTTGAATAGGCTTTTATTATATATTAATAATTTATCAGACTGAGTCTACAGCACAGCTATTTATTTCCACATCTTTTTCTTTCAGTCTAAGATCCTGGACTTTTCCATCTCTGTGCCCCTCCCCTGCCCTAGTAACTGGCCACCAGTAGGTTCTCAGGAATTGCTCACTGAAATGAAAAGCAGGAAATTGGACTGCATCCAGTATCCTTCAAGAAATCAGGGCTCCTGTTAGTGCTCTCGGCACTAATGTGGCCAGTTCCTTTGCTTATCTGACTTGGCTTTTCAGCACAATTGACACATCCATCACTCTCTCCTGAGACACTTGCCTTCCTCGACTTCCATGACATCATACTCACATCACTTTCCTCCCCTCTCCCTGCCTTCTCAGTTTCTTTTGTTGATGTTGATGTTTCTGTTTCTGCTCCATCTCTAAATATTGAAGTGCTCCAGGGCTCTGTCCTGGGTGCCATTCTCTTCTCTAGCAACACACCCTCTTGAAGTAACTTCACTTAGACACCTATGGCTTTAAACCCCACCTGTGCTGATGAACGGACCTCCATACTCGCATATTTTACCGCCTGGTGGATGCGTCCACATGGTGTCTAACAGACAACGTCATCACAACATGACTGTGATGGGACTCTTGCTGTCTACCCCAAACCCACTTCTCCCCCACTCACCCCCATCTCAGTGAATGGTGCCATCCAGCTGCTCAAGTCAAAATTCTTGGTGTCATCCTTGACTCCTCTCTTTCCCACATATCCCACATTTAATTCACCAGCAGAAGTTGTTGCCACTGCCTCTAAACACATCTTGACTCTCTCACTTCTCTGCTGTCAGTTCTGCTCCATCCTTGCCCAAACCATCATGACCTCTTTCCCAGACTACTACACTGGTCTTCCCATCGGTATCCCTGCCTCTACTTTCGCCTCCTGTCTGTTCTAAATTAGCCCCATTGATCTTTTAACAATGTAAATCGGATCAAGTCTCGTTCTTACTTAAAACTTTCAACTAGCTTTCCATTATATTCAGAGTAAAATCCAAACAGCAGAGCTTACATAGGGACCTCCCTTTACCACCCTATCCAAAGCAGTTACCCTATTACTCTCTTTTCACACTACCCTATAATTTTTCTTTGTATAAAATGTATCACCATCTCATTTTTTGACTTATTTTTATTTAAAAAACATTTTCTATTTTCCTAGTGAAAAATACGTTCAACAAGAGCGGGAACTTTGTCTGTTTTGTATATTACTGTGCTTCCTGTACCTAAGACATAGGTCTTAGAGATTTGTTGAATGGCTGAATTGGTCCAGTTCCGTCCAGGATTCCCCAGCCACTGTGAGCCAGAAGAACAATAATAAGTTCAACTTTTTAACTCAGCAGGTTAGAAGACCAGGCTCCTAACTATTACTAAAACATATACATACATGAAATATAACTGCAATTTATATATGAATTGCAAATGCTATTAACTTTTAGTAGCATTTCTTTTTTAAGACATAAAAAGGAGACAAAATGAAGCATTCTGTGTAGTCCCCCAAAATATTTGTTACACATCATCACCCAGAGAAAAATTGCTTTCATCACTGTCATAGTTAAAATGCTTCAATACCATTCAGTCATCACTCACTTGTTCTGCTGTTCCTATTTGAATCATTATCCAGACGGTACACCTGTATCATACACAGCACAGATCACAACCTTGTTAGGTAGTGCATTCTTGTGTGAAATAATTTTTCCCAAAGTTTAATGAAATCTTCCAGGCATGAGTAGAATACAACAAAACTGTTTTGCTGTCTGGTATAGACCTGAAGTTAGTGCAAATATTCAAATCCAAGATGTTGTTTTAAAAGTGCTCACATATTCTGATGGTCAAAGTCAGTATTTGGTTTTCAGTTCAGTTAAACAATTATCCACATATTTATGCCCAACTATGAAGACCTGTTCCTCAAATAAACCCACTTTGACAGCATCTAATGCAGTCTTTAGGAAAAATGATTTTTTTCATCTTTACATATAGTAAAAGTTTGTCTTTTACTGTCAGTGTGTTACATCCTATAGAAACATTGTTATATGCAAGTAAGAAAGACATTGAAAATAAAGTAAGGCTATGTTACATTTTACAAACAGCATCTTTGAAACTTTAAACACATTTTTTTTCCCTAGAATGGTCTTTACTTTCTTTCTTTAAGAAGAAGCCTTGGTCAAAAGGGAGACTTTACAGTGTCTGTAGCATCTATTTAGACATCATTCTTAGCGCAGAGGATTTTCTGTCATGATATGGAGCTGTTAGCTAGAGATTGGTGTGGCCACTAAATAGACCACTCAGTTTCAGCCCCAGATGTGATTGCATCCAGTGTGCACGTTCCATGCAGTTAAGATAAATTTGTTTACCCTTAGTTTTCTCCAGAGATTCTCTAAAGGGTGAAACTGGTAAAAACCAACATGACATAGATGAGGTTATCTATGTGCAGAAATAATTTACTCTATCATTTAGGTTTCTTTGGTTGCAAGAAACAGAAACTGACTTATGAAAAAGGGAGTTTGTTAGAGTGATATTAGAGGCTCTTAGCATCAATTAAAACTGGGTTTAGGAATGGGTAACAACCCAGGTCATTCCAGAGGTTAGGAAGCCAGAAACACAATCATGTCATAAGAGGGGTAGACTAGTAAGGATGGAATAGAATGAAACTCTAACATTCTGAGCAGTCTACCTCTGCTTAAGAGTCAAATTCTTGGAAAAGAACATTTGCTTGGTGAACTCCTTGGCTAGGGGAGGGTGAAGCCCCTGATTACCTACCTAACGAGGAGGAAGGCCTAGTGAGAAAAGAAACTGGATGGTGGGCAGTCAATAACAGCAGCATCTAGTACAGCTGCCCTAAAAAATGGTGCATGTATTGATCATAAAGACGGGGAACTGCCCAGGACCAACTGAGGTGACTAGGCTGAATACCTAGGATTGAAAGAAATCAGTAACAATTTTGTTTTATACCATCAATGGACAGCAGTCTACATGGCACCTCAAAGTGGAGTCAGTGGAGGGCAAAAATTAAAGGACAAAAATTGCTTTTTATGTCTGCATAACTGTCCAGAAGGGAACATTCTCAATATATAATCCTTATGGCTAGTGTCATTGAGCTATGAAGTGCTCCATGGGTTTATCTCAAGCATAGTTGCTGGGGAAAGTACACGTGACCAGCTTAATTGATGTTTTCAATTTATTTAACATTTACAATATTCCCTGCAAATACTGAAATCAGAAATGCTTAAATTTTTGTTTTTTAATCAGTCTTATATGAGTTTGGTTATTGTGAAGCATTTCCTGACTGGGCCTGTAAACTCTAGGAGGCTAGAAAACTGAATTCTTTTACCTACGAAGCTAAGAGACAACTCCAGGGTTGTGGAGACCCCACCTAATTATTGCCCACATTGTGGTCCTTCCTAAGAACCCCTCTATGCCACCCTTTCTTTTAAAATTTAACAGAATATATCAGGGAATAAATAACAAACAAAAATCAGGAAAAAACTTTTTAAAAAAAGGGTCCAAGTATATGTAGGCAAGGAGTAAACTGGTCAGGAGAAAGGCATGAAAGTTTCATTTCCCTATCGTGATTGAAAACTGTACTGATATAAGCCAAAATACAAGTCTTTCTGGTGGATAATAGTTAAATTTAATGAATTGTGGATTGTTTATTGCAGAGAGGAATAGTGTAAATAGATGTTAACTTGCAGCCCCAATTAAAAGAGGTAGTTGGTATAAAAATTGGATCCATGGCAAGAAAGAATTCTTTGTGACAACTCTGTAACTTAGGAACTCAAGATAATGTGAGCACCTTTTTATTGTTAATGTCACCTTTAATCTGTAATCTAAATCTCCAGTATTTGGATGTTTTCATAGTCTTTCTGGCTATAAATGATGAGATAAAGACTGTGGGAATTTTTTTTTCCTAATCACAGAGTTAGTTATATAACTAACAGTTATATAAAGAGTATATAGAATGATTTTTCATTTTGCCCAGAAACAAAAGATAGCTTTTTTTTTTATCAGTACTAGAAATGATATGATGGGTTTCCATGATCATATAAAATTGACTAAAGATCAGCAGTGCAAGAAGTCTTATCAAAATATACAAAGTCCTTATGAAGTAGAGAATGGTATTGCTATCTCATGATTTCTCAAAATTTCTAAAAAAAAAATCTTGCAAAGTGTAGCTCAGAAACCTGTGAAAGACTTCCCTCTTTGGGTTTAAGATGGTTTAACTTTTGACTTCTAATTGCATTAATAGACTAATTACCATTTATGAACAAAAGAAAATGGCTCAACATTTTTTGCAAGACAGTACATCTACATATGTTTTTGATTTATGTTAGAGTAAACAGAGCCTCCAAGTTGACCTTGGCATAAGTCACAGTCACCAGTCACAAGTGGCTGAGGAATACTGCCTCACTTGGGTGAGTGGCAGGCACTAGTCAGTTGTAGATCACCTGGACTGAGTGAGGAGGAAACATAAAAACCAAGCCACGGGCCACACATGGTGGCTCACACTTACAATCCCGGCCACTAGGGAGGCTGAGGAGGGAGGACTGCTTGAACCCTTGAATTCCAGGCTGCAGTGAACTATGATTGTACCACTGAACTTCAGCCTGGGTGACAGAGTGAGATCCCATTTCTAAAGCAAACAAACAAACAAACAAACCCAAGTGATCTACTGAGGCCAATGTAGTGGGAAGAGCTGGAAACATGAACTCTGGAGGCAGATAGATCCAAATTTGAATCCCGGCTCCCTCTCTTATTAACCATCTAAACTTGGGCTTGTTACCTAACCTCTCTCAGCCTTATCTCTAAAGAAAGAATAAAATGATCTATTTCATAGATTTACTATAAGGATTAAGTAATGCATATAAAGTGCTTAGCACAGTGCCCGGTATGTAGGAAACATCCAGTGAATTTTTATCTCTAAAAAATTACAAAGCCAAAAATGCAAATTGAAACCACAACGAGATACCATTTAATATCCATTAGGATGGCTGTTATTTAAAAACATAGGGAAAATAACAAGTATTAGTGAGAATGTGGAGAAATTGGAACACTTGTACATTGGTACTGGGAATGTAAAATGTTGCAGCTTCTGTGAAAAACATTTTAGTGGTTCCTTAAAAAGTTAAATAAATAATTACCATATGATCCAGCAATTCCACTCCTAGGAATACACACAAAAGAACTGAAAGCAGGGACATAACACTTGCACACTGATGTCATAACAGCATTATTCATAGTTGCCAAAACGTGAAGCAACCCAAGCGTTCACCAACAGATAAATAGATTTTTTAAATGTGGTATACAATGCAACAGAATAGTATTCATCCATAAAAAAGGAATGAAATTCTGATATAGCTACAACATCCTGAAAACATTATATCAAGTGAAATAAGTCAGACACAGAATGATAAATACTGTATGATTCCACTTATGTGAGGTACCTGGAATAGGAAAATTTGAAAACAGAAAGTAGAATAGAGCTTACCAGGGGCTGGAGGAAGGGGAGTTATCATTTACTGGATACAGAGTTTCTGTTTGAGATGATGAAAAAGTCCTGGAAACCACTATTCCACTCTCTACTTTTATGAGATTGACTTTTTTATATTCCATATGCAAGTGATATCATGCAGTATACATCCTTCTGTGCTTAGCTTATTTCACTTAACCTAATGTCCTCCAAGGTCATCCATGTTACACAATGTATAAAGCATCACACTGTACCCCATAAATATGTACCATTATTATGTATCAATTAAAAACAAAATAAAACTTACCAAAAAAAATTTTTTTAAGTTCTGGAAATGTACAGTGGTGAACTTAAAAATAGTTAAAATAGTAAGTTTTATGTTATGTATATTTTCCCATGATAAAAAATATTTACAAAGCTAAGACCAACCCTTGCCTGTGTCCTCCTGTGGGCTAGCTTACCATTTCCATACCTAAAATGACCTTCTTTATATTTGTTCTTTGCCAATGTCTTAGCCTCTGTCTTGAACTCTACATACCCACCCCTGACCATGCATGTGCCAGAATCACGCTCAAGCCCGTAACTGCCTGACTGGTCATGCTCCCTCCCTCTTCTCCTGCTTCCTCCTCGCTCCCTGGGAGTTTATCTTGCTGGTTCTTGAACTCCATTTATGTTCCTAACTGTCCCTCTGCCTGTGATTGGGGAATTGCATATCATACTCTCCACTGCCTCTCTCTGGCTTCGGTCTCCTTCCTGTAGGGACTTTGCTGCCCTGCTTGTCACCACCAGCATTGAGGGCTTGTGTGATGCACCTCTTCTGCCTTTTGACTGTCCTCAGGTGCCCAGCACACATTTATCATGACTGTGGAAGTCAGGCTGGGGGTACTACTTGAAATCACGTCTCTTCTTTTCAATAGATTCAGACTTTTATGGAAAAATTGATACTTAAATTTAGCAGGGAATTATATATTTTCACCATAGTCTTCATCTATATCAAATGCTAATCGAAAATTTCAACTCATTTATGATGAAGAACACTACATAATGTATGCTGGTTAGAGATAACTGCATCCCTGTCCTGGTGACATATCTCTGTTGCACCAGGACAGGGATGTAGTCACCCCAACCAGGGGTGGAAATTGTTGGGTCCAAATGCTCTGCCCTTTCCCCTCCTACAACAATGAGTCAGCAATGCAGCCTCAGAAACGATTAGTTGTTAGGAAACATCATCCATAAAATGATTCTTCATTACTAAAGAATGACAAACTTATATGCTGCACTGCCTTCAGAGGAAAATCTTTTAATAATGAAAGTATTTGCTTGATAAAGTGTCCTATATACCTGAAAGCTCAAATATTGGTTTAGAGTGATGGCAATTCTACTAGTAGAAAGTAAGCCTAGTGTCATTTAGACATATCATGAGTTATTAGAAAAGTATTCAGGATAGCAAATCCTTTCATAGTCATGCATGCATCCATGCATTCCATGAATACTGAGTGTCTACCATGTGTCCAGCACTGTTCTCAGTACTAGGGTTACAGTGGTACACAAGTGAGGGTGGCTATTAGGTTCTTTTTCTTTCCTTTCTATTCTTAGAGTTTATATTTGGTTTTTATTTGAAGTATTTTGACCCCAAGCCCTCCTAAAACTCTAATTTTCAAGTTGTTTGAGGGTGGCCAACAAGGCCAGACACAGTGGGAATCCACCTCATATCCTTGGTCCAAACAGTCCTATTTCTCTTTCTTAAGCAGTTTCTCTGATTCTGTGATATTATACAACTTCCCACATCTACCTCAAATAAGTCTTGCAAAAAAAAAAATCGCCTTCATTAAACTGTAATACAACTTGTCTGCCCAAAATAGAATTGACCACTCTTCTTTTCTCTTTATGAAACTCTATCAGGAAACCTAAGAATTTAGGTTATTAAGTATGGAATGTCTAATTTCCTTAAGTACTAAGTTTGACAGTTGATATCTCTGACATTTCACTTTGACACTTGTTGTTTTTTTGTTTTTTAAAATGTGAAGGTACATCCTTATTCTTTCAAACACACGTTTTGGCTTGTGATTATCTTTCAAAAAAAATTTTTAGAGCAATTTTTGTGAAACCATGGATAAGTAAAAAATTCATGTTATTTTTGAATATGAGTTTCGTCTTAGAACCAATGTAGCACAGACAGCTCAAAATATCAACGAAGTGTTTGGGAGGGATGTGGCTAATAAGCGCACAGTGTGTGGATGGTTTGAGAAATTCTATTCTGGTGATTTTAATCTTGAAAATGAGCTATGTGGGTGACCTGAGACCAAGGTGGATGTACTGAAAGCTGTAGAGGAAATGAATCCATCTCAACCTACGCGTGAATTAGCAGCAAGTTTCGATGTTACTATTCCAACAATATTGGACCATTGGAAAAAAATGGGCAAGGTAAAGAAGCTGGATAGATGGGTTCCGCATGAATTAAATGAGCATCAGAAGAGAAATCGTCTTGAAATTTGCCTTTCTTTGCTGTCACAACATAAAGGTGAACCATTTCTACACCGGATTGTTACCTGTGATAAAAAAATGGATTTTTTTTGACAGTCTCAAGTGTTCGGCACAATGTTTGGATAAAGATGAAGTGCCGAAACATAGTCCAAATCCAAATATTGATCCAAAAAACCTAACAGTGTCTGTTTGGGGGTCCAGCGCTGGTATTATCCACCACAGCTTCATGAAACCTGGTCAGTTGATTACAGCAGATGTCTACTGCAACCAATTGGATGAAATGATGAGGATGCTTGTGATTAAGCAGCCGAGATTGGTCAATAGAGACAGGCCAATCCTCTTGCAAGACCACATGTCGCAAAAAACAATGCTGCTCAAACTATAGCAGCTGGATTTGGAAACTCTGTGCCATCCACCGTATTCACCAGACCTTGCACCAACAGACTACCACTTCTTCCAGGGTTTGGACCACTTCTTGCAAGGAAAAATATTCCATTCTCAACAAGCTGTGGAAAACGCCTTTCACGATTTCATAGCCGCTCACTCTCCAGGCTTCCTCGCTGCTGGCATAAACAAGCCACCGTTAAGATGGCAAAACTGTGTCGATAGTTCAGGCGCATACTTTGATTAATTGTACTGCTTCTTGTTTGAGATATAACAAACTAAACTTTTGATTCAAAATCGGACATTTCATATTCAATGACCTGAATAATCACTAGGATTC
This sequence comes from Daubentonia madagascariensis, assembly GCA_023783475.1. Classification (NCBI taxonomy): domain Eukaryota; kingdom Metazoa; phylum Chordata; class Mammalia; order Primates; family Daubentoniidae; genus Daubentonia; species Daubentonia madagascariensis. The sequence continues at coordinate 8,976,974 of JAKFHU010002220.1, forward strand.
TGAAATCTGAATATGTATAATCTGTTAACTTTGGCTTATGTGAATCACAGGGCATTAAGTAAATTAGCTTATTATTAGATTGTATCTTACTTGCAGAAAAAATTCAATTTTCTCTCAATCTCAGCTGTATGAATTGAAATTGGCTGTAGGGATATTGACAAAAGGCAACTCTATGATTATCACATTAGGATTTATTAGAGACAAAAAATGGGCCCATTAGTTACAAACCACAACATAGGTTCTATTTGGGCTGTTTGTACTCCAGTACAGCTGTGGAAAACAAGACAATCCCTGCTAGAAATAAGATTTAAAATGGCAAGGTAGTTTCAGGGCCCATTGAGTCTGTTCCACTTGAAGATTTTTAACAATTTTAGAAACGAAATTCTAGGAACTAATAGATCAACACTTATGTGCACATGTGGAAATAACATTCACCAGAAATCAAGCAGGTGGGAGCGGGGAGGTGAGGATGGGTAAATTCACACCTAACAGGTACAATGCACACTATCTGGGGGATGAGCACACTTACAACTTTGACTCAAATGGTACAGAAGCAATTTATGTAACCAAAACGTTTGTATCCCCGTAATATTCTGAAATTTAAAAAAATGAAATTCTAGTCATTCTTAATAGAGGAATGCTAATTAGTCAAGGAGTAATTAAGAATTTGTCCAAGCCCAGCGAGGTTGTAAATTTGGGCAATTGAAAAAGTAGAAATTTCCCTTTGTAGCTTTGAATTTGGAAAGAAAATGTCATAATTTTGCAAAGACTTCTTGCCTCCTCCTTAGAAAAGGACTGGGACTTGCTGTAAGGTCTACCTCATGATGTGAAAATTTTGAAAGGTTTCAGCAAGAAAAGAACAACACAACGCTATGAGTGCTGAGTAGCAAGTGCATCAACTCCATTCTGTCACCGAGAGTACTGAACAGGAGCATTTCCTGGGCACATTAGTTATCCTGTGGCTACTATGACAAATTATTACAAGTTTAGTAGCTTAAAACAGTACACATTTATTCTCTCACAGTTATGGAGCTCAGAAGCCCAAAATGAGTCTCACAGAGCTAATGTCAAGGCATCCACAGGGCTGGTTCCTTCTGGATTCCTTAGGGAAGAGTCCGTTCCTTGCTTCTTCCAGCTTTGGAGGCTGCCCACGTCCTCCCATCACCCCAATCTCTCATTCAGTCCTCAACAACCCCTACTTCTCTCTTGTGTAAAGACCCCTGTGACTACACTGGGCTCACTCAGATAGTCTGGGCTAATCTCCTTAACTCAAGATCCTTAACTTAATCACAGCCACAAAGCCCTTTCCTATGTCAGGTAACGTTCCTTACAGGTTCCAGAGGTTAGGGCACGGGCATCTTTGGGGTGCCTTATTCAGCCTCCCACACTGGGCAACCTCAGGCCAGTCACTTAACTTTTGCAAAGCCTCTCAAATGGAGAAAAAAATAAAGAAAGAAAGAAGACATTTTGCAAACTCTAGAAGAATGATACAAACGTTAGTGGTTAATGCCATCTAGCTCTGTGGATCTATGAAAATCTCAACCCAACTGGAAGAGTCTGCATTGCTCCTTAATCCAGTCTGCTTCTTCCGAATGCAAACTCCAGGTGGGCAGGCACCCTGCTCACTTGACGCACATTCAGTAAGTTTGTGTTGAATAAAGTCCATCAGAAAAAGCAATTGTTGCCAAATATTGTTGCGCCCTCACCTCTCATTTCACGCTCAGATAATGTCAACATCTTGCTACTGTATTCTTTGGTACAATAGTCCATTAACATGCAATTATAGTTTGTCCCATATTTAAGGCTACACATCTGACCTTCCAATTCAAACTGGCATTATGTAATTCTTTGTAAATATCCTGCATCCCTCTTTATTCAAGAAACCATAAAGCACAACACAGAGCATGATCATAACCTGCTACTGTTGTTAATGTTTTACAACATAGCTTTGCTCTTTGACTTCTGCCTATTTCCATCTTCAGTTAACCCATACCAGGCCTGACAAGGGTTGAGAGACAAGATGTGCAGGATGTTTACCCCTTGCCCCAGTGTTTTTTCCTATGTCTGGTTGTTTGTTTGTTTGTTTATCAGAGACGAGATCTCGCTATGTTGCCCAGGCTGGTCTCGAACTCCTGGCCCAAAGTGATCCTCTTACTTCAGTCTCCTGAGTAGCTAGGATTGCAGGTGCAAGCCATGGTGCCCAGCTCTCTCCTATGTTTAATTTATAGTATTAGCTCTTATGTTTGGATCTATGATCCATTTTGAGATAATTTTTGTTTATAGTATGAGGTAAGGGTTAATATTTTTCCCAAGTGGATGTCCAATTGTCCAAGAACTATTTGTTGAAAAGACTGCTTTTCCTATTGAATGTCTTGGTACCTTCATGGAAAATGAAATGAACATAAATGTAAAGGTTTATTTCTGGACTCTCAATTCTGCTTTGTTTATCCTTGCACCATGATCTTGATTCTTGTAGCATTATAGTAAGCTTTTTATCATTTCCTTCTTTTTGCTTGCTTTGGGTTTAATTTGCTTTTCTGTTCCTAGTTTAAGTAGACGCTAAGGCTGTTTGATTTGAGATCTTTCACCTTTTGTAATATAGGTGTTTAAAGCTACAAGTTTATTTTAATCAAACCTTTAGCCAAATCATATACATTTTGATATTTTATATTTTTGTTTTCTAATTGTTTAAAAATATTTTCTAATTTCCTTTGTGATTTCTTCTTTGACCCATAGATTATTTAGAAAGTGTGTAAATTTTAACGTATTTGGAAATTTTCCAATTTTTTTCTGTTGTTGATTACTAAATTTAATTCCATTGTGTTTGGAGAACATACCTTAAGTGGTTTCAAGCTTTTTAAATTTATCAAGACTTGTTTTATAGCCCAGAATAGGACCTGTCCTGGAAAATGTTCTGTGTGCACTTGAAAAGAATGTATATTCTGCGTGCACTTGAAAAGAATGTATATTCTGCAGTTACTTTCTGCAGGGCCCTCTTGTGACTTCTCTGTGCTTTGTAAGGAAATGGCTTTGCCACTGGGTCCCAGGGACCTTGCAGGTATCCACATAGGCCATTAACACAAAGGTTTGATCTAATCTAATCTTGAGTTTTTGTGGAATGCCTTGGAATACTCTGTAAAGTGAGAGGATGGGAGGTCTTAAAGGTGATGCTCCGAGGCCATCTCCCACTCATGTCCCTGGATCCCCTGGGAGGCTGTCATGAGATAGTTTCTCCTTGTCTTCCCAGTTGTGATGGGGTATGGGACTTCCTACCTTGCCCCCTTCCTGCCCCAGAATAAAGCTGAAGACTACAAAAGCCCCTAGCTGCAGTCTAGAATTGCCTCCTCAGAAACTGGGTATCCCACAACTCATGTTGGAGTCATCTGGACTCTTATGTTTCAGTGCCCTACTTTTTGGCGTGTATGATAAGGACCTGGGGAGCTAGCACCTTTGGCCGCTCTTCCTTTTGCTGTCTATGTAAGCAATAAACTGAATCTAAAAGTGACTCCTTGTACCTTTACCAGTCAAATCAGTCAGGCCTTGACATCGGTGTTGGCCTTGGTTTGTCTTGCTGTTTGTGCGTGACACACTTGTGTAAGGCCTTATGTTTAGCAAAAGACGTGTCGATAGCAAGACCCTCCTTGATCTCCTCTGAGCTCGTACAAGACCTTATGCATGTGCAGAGACTTCCAGGCCATCAAGGATAGATGGAAACTTTTCAAGTCCTACTATGGTTGTTTCATTCCCTCGATCTCTCTGTTAAGTTTCTGACAAGTCTGCTGATCTGCTGCTTGCCCCAACCAGGATGGAAACCTCAGGCTAGCTGTGACATAGGCCTTCCCCACCTGTTTGCTACCAAGATCGCTACAGCTTTTGACAATACTCAAGGGCAGGGGGATTTTCTATGCTCTGCTTCTAATCAAGGAAGCCCTCTTTGGCAATGCTTGTTTTCATAGCCTGCCCTGTCCTGGTAAAACTAAGGGATGATGGAGTAGGGTGGGTGGGACAGGGGCAGCCCCAGGCTGAAACGCTGTTCTGCAGTTTTTCTTAAATAAGTGATTTTCATTTTTTATGTGCTTTTGATCAATTCCCATTGACCTGAAATGGTTCTTTTGAAAATTTTGTCAAGTTTTATTTGTTGCTTTTGGGGAAAGGATTTGCTGAGCTCCTCACTTCTCCAATGTGGAAGTTCATCCTCTTCAATACCACTTATTTTGTCTCATAATTATACCCTGAATGCTGACATGTGTATGATATGTAAAACATACACTTCTCAAAGGCAGAATCCTGTTTTTCCCGTTGCTCTCAAAGTCTAGACTATCATTTATTATAGTTTCTTAAAGAATATTCCATGGAAAACTCTATGATTTTAATAAGCATTTGGTATTAAATGCTTATTAATAAGAATTTCGTATTAATGCTTATTAATTCATCTTGGATGAATCCACAAAGTGAGATTTGGGGGGAGGAGGAATTTATAAATATGTTTGAGAAGCAAAGTTCAGTAGGTTTCTTTGCTGCAAGGATTAGAACTTTTGAAACACCATGAACACTTACTGGGCAATAACTCTGTTGCCCCCTAGTGATAAATTGCTTAACTTCAGGCCTTCCTTTCTTTGCAGGACCGTTTTAACAGCCTCCTTGTAGTTTTCCCTGCCTTCAGCTCTATCCAAGCCACCCTGCTGGTGACTTTACTTATCTTCCTCAAACACAGATCTGATTGTGTTTCTTCTCTGCTCAAAGGATTTTTATGGTCCCATCACAATAAATGACTCAATTATCTCAAGAAGGAAAATGACAGGTATTGCTTGAATAGTAATTCCTACTCAGCTAGATAGTCTCCTGAAATTTTTATTAGTTATTTCTGAAGAAGCAGGTGGGGTGTTTGTGCTTGATCTTAAAAAGAGAGGCTAGAACCTCATTGCCTACAATGCCAGGACTAGCTGCACAGAGAGTGGAGCTCAATAAATTCTTGGAGTTGAATGCAATTTCACACCACTCACGATGATACCATTTTCTACTTCTCTACAACCAGGCCCTGTCCAATGGGCAGACAAGGTATCAGGGCTGAGTGAGAAATCACTGGGAATATAAAATATTGCTGGAGCGAAAAAAATCCTCTGGCTTCTATTTAAACCTCAACATGATCAGATATCCCAGAACAAATTTTTGTTCTCATGATTACAATATGCCAATAGTTGAAAATCAGCAGCAGTTGATCCAGTTTGGAAATACGAGGATGGATGTAACAGAGTGGAACAAAGAGACATGTAGGCAAAGGAGAGGGTGTTGAAAAGGGTGTGTGGGCTGGGGAAGGAATTAAAGGATAGTGAGGTACAGACCAACTGGTTTTTTCTAATTAATACTATAGTTGTGACATAAGAAAGGAGAGAAAAAATGTGATAGCATGTTAGTGATTATTTTGGGATGAAAAACTTATTAGTACAATTAATGATTTGTTTTAAGCATTGATTTTTTATTTTTTACAGAATATCATGCTCATCAACAACTTTAAAAAGTGAGAAGATTCATGTATAGTCTGAAGCTAATAATTAATTGGTAACATATAGATCTTGTAATATAACTAAAAGAAGTGTGAACTGAGCCCTTGAAATGTAATTACACACGAAGGTTGTAACTTCTTTTGGGAGGTTGACTGATGGGGTTTGAAGTGCTTCCAATCATTAAAAAAAATCTGCTTTTTGGTACAATATGACAAATTTGTGGATATTTAAAAGTAAATGTTAAAATTTTTGAAAGTTGGGTCAATGGAAAGTTGGGTTAATGGAATTTTAAATTTTAACATTTAAAGTAAATGTTAAAATTTTTGAAAGTTGGGTCAATGGAAATTTTAAAACTGCTTCATGAACATTTTATTAAAATCTGTAGAATGCTAGTGTACATTTATCCCAGACCATGGTTAATGAACAGACATGATCAAGATGAACTTGGTTCTAAATTATTTTAAAGCCATCAGATCCAAAACCCATAGATCTGCAACTACCTATTCAACCAAGCAATATTTGAGCACAGTACTTCAGGAACAGAAGTTCATAGAACTATCACTTAATGCTTTTCTTTATGTTACGTAGTTCGTAGTTGTTATAGACTGGAGGCTTTTATAGTAGGATGATTGTTTCTTAGGACATTTAGATAATAATACCAAGGCCAAGGAGAAACTTGCTGGCAGATGAGCGCCATCTTGGAAGAATCCACAGAGTTTGATTTGGTCCTCAGCTTTGTTAGGCTTAGAAAAATCAATATCACCAGTTCTTCTGAAGTTGATGAAATCCTGGGAGGCTAATTTATTCAAACCAAAAGAGAGAGTAAATAAAAACCTGAAAACCAAGTTATTAATTTGTAATGGGAGCAATAACTGGCAGGATCATCTGATACCTGCCATGTGTCATTTGTTCAGGGTACTCTGTCCTGGAATCCACTCAAAAACTGAACCAGAGGCTAAGTAGAGAGGCAAAATGAAGGGGGTGAAGTGGAGATGAATGACTAGAGAGAAACATCCTCATCCAAATATTGGCACCTTTTTGTTAACCTGCTGTTACTTTAGATAGCTTAAGGACCTGTCTGGTCTTCTTGCTATATGTCTGTTAAATCTCTTCATTAAGCTTGTTTGGCTGATGAAAAATAAATATTTAAATTATTCTGTGGTTGGCTGATCTCATCAGAATTTTGTTAATTCTCTATGTTTTCCATGTTAGATGGTCATATTCTCTGGCCTTATCCTTAAAATCTGAGATGCTTTCTTATATAACTCAATATGTTGGCTATATATCTTTGTTTTTTTTTCATTTGGAAATACAGTCTTATGTTTCACCTGCCACAATAATGGCACATGATAGATTGAAAAGTCAGATCTAAGCATGTAACCTCCCAGCTTAAAAACCCTTCAGTGATTTCCTGTCTATGTACTAAAGCCTGAACTTTTTAGCATGGCAGCCCCAATGCCTCATGAACTAACTAACCCCTGCCTTTCTCTCAAGCCGTATCTTTAGCTGTGGCCCCAGCCCCTCCTTTCTCATGGTAAGGCCATGTGAAACTTCTTTCAGGTTCCTCTCACAAGTCATATGATTCCACACTCAGCCTCTGCACAAACATGCACCCTTCTGCCAGGAATGCCCTTGACTTTCCTGGCTGGCTTGGGAGTACATTTTCTGTGAAGTCTTTTCCAATCTCCTCAAGTTTTAGACTCAAACACTCCCTTATTCATCCTCCACAGTGTCTGGAATGTATCTATCATAGCATCTCTAGCACTGTGCTTCCCACATTGCTTCATTGTTTTTGATTGCTATGTCGTCTAGTTTTGTGTAATCTCAAGCTGTTTTGTGTTTCTAGTGCCTGGAACAATACCTGGCACATAGCAAGTACTCAATTAATGTCTGTTGAAAGAATGAATAAAATTCCTGAAAGTATGAGTTTTCAGTCTACAGTACTGAAAGGGGAGAGGGGAAAAGGGGAGAAAGGGGGAGACTATATGTTAAAATCATTGAAGGATGAAGCCAAGGATTGCTCAGATCCTGGAAAATTCCCAAGACTAGAGAAAGGAATATGATGGGAATAGAAATTCTGAAGCAAATTCAACATTTTCATAACCCTAACACTTTTATCCTTCAAATAAATGATATATTATTTATGTAGACCTATCCACATTTGCAATTTTCTTTGCTTACTATTCCTTCATCTCAGTTCTTCCTTCTGGAATAATTTTACTTATTTCTGAAGTATATTCTTAGGAAAACATCTTTCTTTTGTTCACATTCTTGAGTCGCAGTCTAGCTGGCTAAATTACTGTGTCTCGAGGACATTTTTTTTCACCCTCTTCTGATTTCCATTGCTACTGTAAGAAGTCAGTCAATTGTCAATGTTTCATAGATGATCTTTTTCTTCTCTAATTGTACACTTAATTTTAATATTGTTTTTAAAATTTGTAATAGATTTAGGAGGTACAAGTGTTTTTTGTTACATGGATGAATTATATAATGCTGAAGTCAGGGCTTTCAGTGTACCCATCGCCAGAATAGTGTACATTGTACCCAATGGGTAGATTTTTATCCTTCACCCCCCTCCCACTCTCCTCCCTTCTTAGTTTTCAATGTCCATCATACCACTTTATGACCATGTATATCCCTCATTTAGCTCCCACTTGCAAGTGAGAACATGTGGTGTTTGTTGTTCTATTCCTGAGATACTTCATTTAGGTTAATGGTCTCCAGTTTCATCCAAGTTGCTGCAAAAGACATTATTTCATTCCTTTTCATGGCTGAGCAGTACTCCATGGTGTATATGCACCACATTTCCTTTATCCACTCATCAGTTGATGGGCACTTAGGTTGATTCCATATCTTTGCAACTGTGAATTGTGCTGCAATAAATATTTGGGTGCAGGTGTCTTTTTTATAAAATGACTTCTTTTCCTTTGGGTAGATTCCCAGTAGTGGAATTGCTGGATTGAATGGTAGGTCCACTTTTAGTTCTTTGAGGAATTTCCATGCTGTTTTCCACAGAGGTTGTATTTGTTTATGTTCCCACCAACAGTTTATAAGTATTCCCTTTTCACTGCATCCATACCATCATCTATTGTTTTTTGACTTTTTAATTATGGCCATTCTGACAGGGCTAAGGTGATATCTCATTGTGATTTTAATTTGCATTTCCCTGATGATTAGTGATGTTGAGCATTTTTTCATGCTTGCTGGCCATTTGTTTATCTTCTTTTGAAAAAAATCTGTTCCTGTCTTTCACCCACTTTTTGATGTGGTTATTTGTTTTTGCTTGCTGATTTGTTTGAGTTCTTTGTAGATTCTGGATACTAGCCCTTTGAAAATATCTTCTCCCATGCTGCAGGTTGTCTGTTTACTCTGTTGATTATTTCCTTTGCTATGCAAAAACTTTTTAGTTTAATTAAGTCCCATTTATTAGTTTTTGCTGTTGCTGTATTTGCTTTTGTGGTCTTAGTCATAAATTCTTTGCCTAGGCCAATGTTCAGAAGAGTTTCTCCTAGTTTTCTTCTAGAATTTTTACGGTTTCAGGTCTTAAACTTAAGTCTTTAATCTGTCTTGAGTTAATTTTTGTGTATGGTAAGAGGTAGGGGTCCTGTTTCATTCTTCTACGTGTGGCTATCCAGCTTTCCCAGCACCATTTATTAAATAGGGTGTCCTTTCCCCAGTGTATGCTTTTGTCTGCTGTATCAAAAATCAATTGGTTGTAGCTATAGGGCTTTATTTCTGGGTTCTCTATTCTATTCCATTGGTCTATGTGTCTGCCTTTATACCAGTACCATGCTGTTTTGGTTACTATAGCCTTGTAGTAAAATTTGAAGTCAGGTAATGTGATGCCTCCAGATTTGTTCTTTTTGCTTAGGATTGCTTTGGCTATTTGTGCTCTTTTTTTGTTCTATATGAAGTTTAGGATTAATTTTTCTAGATCTGTGAAAAATGATGTTGGTATTTCAATGGAAATTACATTGAGTGTGTAAATCACTTTGGGCAGTATGGACATTTTAACAATGTTGATTCTTCCAATCCGTGAACATGGGATATTTTTCCATTTGTTTGTGTCATCTATGATTTCTTTCATCAGTGTTTTGTTGAAATCTTTCACCTCCTTGGGTAAGTATATTACTAGGTATTTTATTTTCCTTGAGGCTATTGTAAATGGTGTTGAGTTCTTGATTTGACTCTCTGCTTGACTGTAATTAGTATATAGAAATGCTACAGATTTGTGTACATTAATCTTATGTCCTGAGACTTCACTAAATTTATTTATCAAACCTAGGAATCTTCTGTGGAGTCTTTAGGGTTTTCTAGATATAAGATCATATCATTGGCAAATAGGGATAATTTGACCTTCTCTTTCCCAATCTGGATACCCTTTATTTCTTTCTCTTGCCTGATTGCTCTGGCTAGGACTTCCAACACTATGTTGAATAGAAGTGGTGACAGTGGGCATACTCGTCTCGTCCCAGTTCTTAGGGGGAATGCTTTCAACATTTCTCCATTCAGTATGATGGTGGCTATGAGTTTGTCATATATGGCTTTTATTATTTTGGGGTATGTTCCTTCTATCCCTAACTTGTTGAGGGTTTTTATCATGAAAGGGTCCTGGATTTTATTGAATGCTTTTTATGCATCTATTGAGATGATATGGTTTTTCTTTTTAATTCTGTCTATGTGAATCACATTTATTAATTTGCATATGTTGATCCATCCTTACATCCCTGAGATGAAACACACTTGGTCATGGTGAATTATCTTTTTGATGTGCTGTTGGATTCGGTTTGCTAGTATTTTGTTGAGTGTTTTTGCGTCTATGTTCGTGAGGGATATTGGTCTGTAGTTTTCTTTTTTTGTTGTGTCCTTTCCTGTTTTTGGTCTCAGGGTGATACTGGCTTCATAGAATGAGTTAGAGAAGGATTTCCTCCTTCTTGATGTTATGGAACAGTTTCAGTAGGATAGGTGCCAGTTCTTCTTTGTAGGTTTGATAGAATTTGGCTGTGAATCCATCTGGTCTGGGGCTTTTTTTTGTTGGGAGATTTTTTATTACTGTTTTGATCTCACTACTCATTATTGGTCTGTTCTGGATTTCTATTTCTTCCCGATTCAAACTTGGGAGGTTGTGTGTTTCCAAAAATTTATCCTTTTCCTCTAGATTTCCTAGTTTGTGTGCATAAAGGTTTTCATAGTTGTCACAGATGATATTTTGTATTTCTGTGGTATCAGTTGTAATATCTCATTTTTCATTTCTGATTGAGCTTATTTGAGTCCTTTCTCTTCTATTTCTGGTTAATCTAGCTATTGGTCTATCAATTTTGTTTATTGTTTCAAAGAACCAACTTTTTGTTTTGTTGATCCTTTATATATTTTTTTGATTTCCATTTCATTCAGTTCTGCTCTGATCTTTGTTATTTTTTTTCTTCTGCTAGTTTTGGGTTTGGGTTGTTCTTCTTTTTATAATTCCTTTAGGTATGACATTTGATTCTTAATTTGTGATCTTTCTGTCTTTTTGATGTAGGCATTTAAGGCTATGGACTTCCCTCTTAGCACTGCTTTTTCTGTATTCTGTAGATTTTTGGAAGCTTGTGTCATCTTTGTCGTTTAATTAGAAAACGCTTAATTTCCATCTTGATTTCGTCATTGACCCAAGTATTGTTTAGTAACAAGTTGTTGAATTTCCACGTGTTTGTGTAATTTTGAGAGTTCCTCTCGTAATTGATTTCTAGTTTTATTCAACTGTAGTCTGAGAAGATATATGGTATGACTTCGAATTTTCTGAATTTGCTAAGACTTGTTTTGTGGCCTAACATGATCTATCTTGGAAAATGTCTCATGTGCTGATGAGAAGAATGTATTTTCTGCAGTTTTGTGTAGAATATTCTGTAAATGTCTGTTAGGTACAATTGTTCTAGAGTCCTGTTAAAGTCCAGTGTTTCTTTGTTGATTTTCTGCCTTGATGATCTGTCCAGTTCTGTCAGTAGTGTGTTGAAGACCCAGGCTATTATGATGTTGCTGTTTATTTCCTTGCTTAGATCTAGTAGAATTTGCTTAAGGAATCCGGAGGCTCCTGTATTAGGTGCATTTATATTTAGGATTTTTATATCTTGTTAAATTGCTCCATATATGGTTATATAATGACTGTCTTTATCTTTTTTTAAAACCATTGTTGATTTAAAGTCTATTTTATCTGATATGAAAACAGCTATTCCTGCTCATTTTTAGTTTCCATTTGCATGGAATATTTTTTCCACTCCTTTACCTTGAGTCTATGAGACTCTTTGCAAGTTAAACGGGTTTCTTAGAGACAGCATTGATATTTGGATTCTGTTTTTTAATCCACTCAGTCAATCTATATCTTTTAAGTGGAGCATTAAGACTCTTTACATTCAATGTTAGCATTGATATGTGAAATACTGTTCTGTTCATCATGTTGATTGTTACCTAGTTGCTTTGTTTTCTCCCTTGTGTCACTGTTTAATAAGAGCTGTGAATTTTAACTTTTGTGTGTTTTTACATTGGTTGGTATTAATTGTTCTGTTCCGTGTATAAAGCACTTTTAAACGTACCTTGTAGGGCAGGTCTAGTGGTGACAAATTCCCTTAGGGTTTGCTTCTCTGGGAAAGACTTTATTTCTCATTCATTTATGAAACTTAGTTTTGCAGGATACAAAATTCTTGGCTATTCTGTTTAAGAAAACTAAAAATGTGACCTCAATCTCTTTTGGCTTGTAATGTTTCTGCTGAGGAGTCTGCCATTAGTCTGATGGGTTTTCTTTTGTAAGTTAGTTGATGCTTTTATCTTGCGTCTTGTAGGGTTTTCTCCTTCACTTTGACTTTGGCCAGACTGATGACTATGTGCCTTGGTGATGTCCTATTTGCCATGAATCTTCCAGGTATTTGATGACCTTCTTGTATCTGGATGTCTAAATCTTTAGCAATACCAAGGAAGTTTTCCTTGATTATTCCATCAAATAGGTTTTCCATGCTTTTTACTTTTTCTTCTTCTCCCTCAGGGATACCTGTGATTCTTATATTCATTCACTTTACATAGTCCCATATTTCTCAGAGAGATTGTTCATTTCTTGATTCTTTTTTCCTACATTTTTGATTAACTGGGTTAATTTGAAAGCCTTGACTTCAAGCTCTGAAATTCCTTCTTCTGCTTTGTCTTGTCTGTTGTTAAAACTTTCTACTGTATTTTGAAATTCCCTAAATGACTCTTTCATTTCTAGAAGTTCTGTTTTTTTTAAATATATTATCTATCTCTTTAGTGAATTTTTCATTCATGTCCTGAATTTTTTTTTTGTTTCTTTGTGTTGTTTTTCAACTTTCTCACCAATCCCATTGATCTTACTTGCCGTCCACATTCTGAATTCCATATCTGACACTTCAACAATTTCCTTTTGGTTGGAGTCCATTGCTGGAGAACTGTTGTGATCCTTTGGGGGTAATAAAACAGCCTGTTTTTTCATGTTGCCAGAGTTCTTATGCTGGTTCCTTTTCATCTGAAACTTCTTCTTTCTGCTCAAGACAGATAGCTTTGTGGTACACCTGTTCTCCTCTATTGGGAACTCTATTGCACAATGAAGAGAAGAAGAGGTCCTGGGATGGCATGCTTGAGTCTACTCCAGAAGACTGACCAGGCAGGAGAAGGGTGGGTGCACTGTGAGCCTTTAACACTGCTGCTTTCCTGTGTCTCCCCATTCCCCTGTGGCTGTCATGGGTGGTGGGCATATGTGGTATGAGTATTGTTCACCCTACCCAGGTTCGTTGGTGATGGTGGGGGGTCAGCACATGGTGGCATGAGCATTTGCCCTGCTCAGGTCCATTGGTGGCAGTGTTACCTAGTTGATAGCAGTAGTGTCTGTGCCACCCAGACAGCAGTGGCAGGTGCTTGGGGTCACAGGCACTCTCTCTGCCTAGATCCCATGGCAGCTGTGGCTGGTGGGGCTGCCCAGGCAGTGGCAGCATCTGCTGGGTCTGTAGATGCCTGCTCCACCTAGGTCCCCCTGGGGGCATGCAAGAGTGCCTGGACTCCCTGGTCCCTCCTTGGCCCACCAGGGGTGATGGGGAGGCAGCAACAATGGATCTGACTCCTGGGTAAACACAGTGATCTGGGGCTGGGACCTCAAAATGGTGTCAGCTGCAGCACCTGGGGTTCATAAGCCAGCAGGACCTCGCTGTGCCTTCTCTCTGGAGCAATGCTGCTGCACAGTCTGCAGTCAGCTCCCTGTGTCAGTCCAGCAGCTTGCTACAGTGGAGGGCCCTTCCTGTAGCTACGATTGCCATGTCCATGGGGGAGGTGTGGAGCCCCAGGGTTTTCTCTTCTGTCCCTTCCCCATGTGTGGGCACCTTCCCCAGGTACCTCTGATTCTGCCAAGTAGGTCACCCCACTCTGCTCTCCTCCACTTTGGGAGCCTCCCGTCACCTCTCTGTTGATTCCCAATGCTCTCTCTTAGACAATCAATCCAAAGGTGATTATCTACTTGTCACTTTTGATCCTCTCTGTGAGAGTGGCAAGTGCAGGCCATTTCTAGTCTGCTATCTTGTCCCCCTGGATCTAATTGTAGATTTCAAAAAAAAAAAATGTATTGTACCTTTAAAAAATTTATTGTTGTGTTCTCTGAATCTGAAGAATGGATGCCTTTAATCAATCCTGGAAATTCACATAACAAAATTAACCATTTTAAAGTGACCAATTTAGTGGGCCTAAGTCATGTTTTGAAATAATGTCTCTTCCCTATTTATTTATTCTTTCAGGTCCTCCAAGTTATATTAGATTTTCTTATTCTATCATCTATGATTCTTAATCTCTCTTTTATGTTTTGTGTCCTTTTGTCTCTTTGTGCTATACTATGTGTAATTTCTTCAGTTTCATCTTTAACTTTAATAAATCTCTCTTCAACTATGTCTGTTCTGATGTTTAACCCATCTACTGAATTGACTTCAATGGTAACATTTTTAATTTTTGTAAGTTACATTTGGTTCTTTCCTAAAACTTTCTGGTTATTTATTACCCTCTCTTGTTCCTTACTCATATTTTTGATACTTTCAGAAGAACCACATTGAAATAGATAGCTGACTTCTTTAAACATTTATTTTATATTGTGTGTTTGATAATTTTAAATCTGAAATCATTTGGTGTCTTAATCACCCATTTTTAGTTCCTGATGATTTTTCCTCATGGTGGCTTATTTTCTAATGTGTTTTGCCATTTTATATTGGGAGCTCATATTTGGCTGATTCGGGAAATCCTGATTTCTGGGCTGAGAGTATATTTCTTCACAGAGGGCTTGTGCATGCTTCTGCCAGATACTCCAAGATACTACCAACCTGGGATTCCCATAAATGTCTGGGGTTTCCTGGATACTGCTGTTAGTGTGATTTGAACCACAAATCCAAATGAGGGGGTTTTATATTTAAAAATTCTCAGGTGAGAGTTCCCAGTTTTTATTTTACTTATCTACTTAGAGCAAAAGCCAGAATAGAACATTTCCTGGTTTTCTCCCTTTTCCCAGGGGTAAACTTTTTTTCCTAGCTCACCATTTTAATGAGAGGGCATAGTATTTCGAGTGTACTAATGTTTGCTGGTGCCTGGAATCTAACTCTGCTTTGCTCAGGCCGAAGGCCTTTCCTTCTTACTCCAGAACTGTCATAAAAATCCAAGGTTCCTTTTAGTATATTTGAGATGTTTTTGTGTTAGGAATAGTTAATTTTTTAGTGTGTGCCATATCACTGAAAGGAACTAAAATCTTTGACAATGGATTTAGCTCCTGGACCATTTCGCATTAAGTATATAAAGAAATCAGGAGTTATGCTCTAAAAACCACATAAAATCACGTTATAATTTTCTTATCATTTTATGGTAAAGACCAAAGATAAAAACTGATGTATGATAAAAGTAATGAAATTCTGAGAAGAGTTGTATTTTAGGATAATATGGACATCATGACCACAAGACTAATAGTGTAATTTGATCCTTACTAATAAATATCATTACTTACATTGAAGTAATAAACATCATTACTTAAATTTGGTTAGTACCCTAAAAAAATGTATCTTCTTGTATCTTGTTAAAGAAAATTGGCTCTGATGCTTGAGCATGAACATATACATTGAAATTA
Organism: Daubentonia madagascariensis; assembly: GCA_023783475.1. NCBI lineage: Eukaryota > Metazoa > Chordata > Mammalia > Primates > Daubentoniidae > Daubentonia > Daubentonia madagascariensis. The sequence continues at coordinate 8,992,604 of JAKFHU010002220.1, forward strand.
GGCAACAGTAGAACTATTAGTTTAAGCCATGTTTGGCCAATACGTATCTTCCTTGAAAAAAGAATTAGGCTAAAAAAGAGATAACTATTCCTTAAAGGTCATTTAGTACAAGCCCATATTTAATTCATGATATTTCATACAAATTCAGTTCTTACCAGAAGATTGGTGAAAGGTAGGTCACTCTTTAGATGTCAGCATTTATTTTTGAAGATTACTATTACATGGAAGAAAACTGGCTACTTTTCACGTAAATATTTTGTTAAAGATTTGTAGATCTCTCTAGACTTCTCCGTCAGTTCCCAGTACAGAGTCCAGCAGTAAAAATCTCCCAAGGATATGTTGTTTAGATTTACTTTGGGGAACCACTAACTCATCCTTATGGGTCCAGAGGGGAGCTATGAACAGAGTCCTGTGAACCAGCCTCTCCGCTTCCGCATTAGTAGATCTCACAGGGCAGTCTTGGGGGATCCTAACACATCATGGCAAAAAGCTCTGTGTCTGTATATGTGAAAGCTGAAACAAATGTGGACTTTCAGGGGGCTTAATAATAAATTCATTTGATGTAATAACAATAATAATAATACTTAAAAAAAACAAGGCTCTAGTTTCTGCTGGTCAGATACCATGAGACCAGCTGAGGATTCAGAGCTACATCACCACTCAAATATTGATCTCCTCTTTATGTAAGATCAGTAGGTATTCTCTTACTCTTGTATGATCTCAGCTACACATTTAAAATAATTTTTGTGAAATTTATCTGGCATCTAGGTGTTCTGTTGCAGGAAAAAAAACCTGTCTGCCCTATTGCTAGAAGCAGGCTATCTTAGCCATCTTGTATCCCTTATTCTTGATACTTAGTAGATAACTGTGATTTTTTTTTTATGAAGTTCAATAACAAGCACATTTATCTAACCATTGTTAAAAACAAAAGTGAGCTTTTAGCTTCATTTCTGAGCAGTGATTTATTCCAAATACATGTGTTTCATCAGTTAGCCTGTTAGTCCATAATATGGCTTTGGAATTTCAAGAAGACCATGTAATTAAGAGAAATAATATCAAAACAGCTCCACATACACTTTTAATTTTCTCTCCAAAGCAAATTAGGTAATATATTACTCTTTGTAACTGGGTATCTTTTCTAGAATGCTTTTCTTTGCCTTAGCGGCAAATAACACAACAAAATCCCAGAAGCCTGCAAATATTCTATTTTTCCTGGAGTTTCTATGATATCTCCTTGGTGTAAATGAATCTGAAAGGCTTTTGCAGATAAGTGTTTAAAAAGGAATTTTATATCACTTCTAAAATCTGGCAAGGAAAATTATCCCTGAAGACATTAATCTCATTGACTTGTCAGTTTTATTAAACTTTAATCACCTTTTCAATATTTTCATTGTTGAAGAGTGCACGTTCCCATAAGGTTAAGATTCAGCCACCCAGAGCTTGAAGGATAAATACGTAATATTCACAAAGGCCTTGTAATCCTTAGACACTGGTTGAGTAATAACACAGAATTAAATAGGGCTGTCAGCACTGAATCTATCAGTAAGACCAACAAGAATCATAGAGGGTGGGATATTTCAATAAACGGTATCAGCAGAATATCCTAAGATTTGGAATAATCGGGAAGACTAAGCTTCATATATAATTAATCCTGAAATATTATTTAATTACTCAAATCAACTGTCACATTAATTTATGTTCCTTATTTCATAGGGAAAGAAGACCAATTCTGAAGAGATCTTAGTCTGGCCTTTTGAAAAAATCATTCTCATTCAGAATAAATATTCAACTTCAATTTAATTCTTCATCTCTAAGAGAAATAATGGTGTCTACTTATTTTGAATAATAAATTATCACATACAATTTTCTAACGAAAATCAAGTAGTAAGTCAATAGTCACATTTTATGACAATAGAAAATGCACATCCCTTTGTTTTTAGAAATAAGTAATTGCTTTTGTCAGTCTACAGAGAGCTGTTGACGAATTGCCCTCCCTAACACTCCAGACACTGGAGAATAGCAAAGCAGAATAGTAGTGCGTAGTGATAGTTCTAGATTACAAGAAACCAGGTATTGGACAAATGAAACATTAGACATAACTGCTTGTGAGCCAAAAGATATATTTTTCTTTTAAATGTTAACATTGCATTTAAAAAAGAAAAGGAACTGTATTTTTCCTTAGTTTCATTATAACAGAGCTATAACAATATTTGTATTAAAATTCATAAAAAAGCATAACAATATATCTAATTCAGCATAAGAAAAATGCAAATCTACACAGAGAGCTTATGGTGTTGCCTGAGTTTGCACAGGTAGTTGTGTGAGCTGTAGTTCTTTTCCAAAAGAAGATAGTGTGATTGTTGGATCTAGGCCTTTCCAGATAGCAGTTCTTGCCATGGCCTTGTAGCATCTACTCTCCAGTCTCCTACCACCTCACAGACTAAGAGGAAAGCTTTTGCTGCCAAAGGTCCCATCATTTCTTTGTGATACATGTTAAATTAGATCCACAGAATTACTTCAGTGACATCTTTGTTGAATGGGCCTTTGTGTATATGGTACCATATTGGGTTGCTGTATTCAAAGATTAATCATATTGATAATGTGTCTGCTCCATGAAAATCTGTACTAGTTCTCATACAACGATATAAAGTGAAAAAACATCAATTTGGTAAAAACACAGACTATGTTATTCATGGATTTGGATTTAAGGATAATTAATGAGAGCTAATATTTTAAAATATATGCTAATTAAAAGGCAACTCTAAGTATGAGGTTATCCTCTTTTTTCATAATGAAAAAGTACAAAAAAGCTTTGGGTCAACATGAATTTACGAACATAATAGATGTTAATAAAATAGTCAATGTTTGCTGGAGCTAGTTAGTATGAATTTGGTTATACAATCATATTTAAAATAATATAAAAACATTTCAATTTAGAAGTATTTCTTCTCATTTCAAAAAACAATTCTACTCAAATTCTTCACTTACTTCCTGACACAAGAGTCTTCATCATCAGAAAAGCCACTATTTGAGTCATCTAATAATATTTTTCCAACTTTAAGCCTTTTGAGATAAAACAACTTTTAAGTGTTTGAGATAGAATACCTTTGAATTGGCATATGATATTATAATTGAAAATTTTATTCCAAAACAAAATAGCCAATTGTGAATCAGTATAGTAGTTGTTTTTCATTGTCTTATAAAACATATATTTGTTATCTCCACCAGATAAACTACTTACTAAATTGCTTTATAAGAAGGTGATCTTGATAATCTTGTTTATATCCATGTCCCAGCTCTGCAATTGGAAGGTCTTACCTGGAAGAATGATACCAAATTTGTACTAAAAGTCTTTGTCTCTTTCATTGGTTAAGTTTGATGACCTTATAAGATTCCCAAAGACTGACACCTTTTCAGGCTAATTTGTCTTTCCTGAATAGTTCTTTGTCATTAAAATAGGATAATTGAAAGAATACTTTATTCATATGAGAGTCTTTGAAAAGACTTCAATATTGTGTCTTAGTCCATTTGGACTGCCATAACAGAATACTATAAATTGAGTGTCTTATAGCAACAAACACTTATTTCTCACAGTTTTGGAGGCTGGGAAGTCCAAGATCAAGGTGCCAGCAGATCTGATGTCTGGTGAGGGCCTGCTTCCTTGTTCATAGGTGGCAGTCTTCTTTCTGTGTCCTCACATAGCAGAAGGGATGAAGGAGATCTCTTGGGTCTCTTTTATAAAGGCACTATACCATTCACGAGGGCTCCATTCTCCTAACCAAATGCCCTCCTAAAGGCCCCACCTCCTAATACCATTACTTTGGGGGTTGGGATTTCAACTTGTGAATTTGGGAGGGGGCACAAACTTTGGTCTATAGCATAAGTAACTCCCTTTCTCTGAGGATTAATTGTGTAAAACACAAAAACAAACAAACATACAATACTCTTCAAATAACGTGTCCTATATTTTGGCTTAAATAATATTTATTCATGTCTTGCTATAATTTTGGCTTTGATATTATCATTCCTTAAGGTAGGACTTTTCAATCATTGAAGCCACAGAAATTCTCTATACTATTTAACATATACATGATGTAGTGATTTTAAAACATGTCCACAAATTATTTAACACTACTCCCATAAAGAGATGGAATCTAATTCCCTTCCTCTTGAATGTGAACCAACCTAAGTGACTCAATTTTAACAAATAAAATGTTCTGAAAGTGATGCTATATGACTTCTGATGCTAGGTTAGAAAAGGCAATATAATGTCTGCCTGGTGATCTCTCTGTCTCTCTGTCTGTCTCTCTTTCTCTCTCAGAACCAATCACCATGTTCTGAGGAATCCCAGACTCCATGGAGAGCCCAACAGCCCAGGCAAAGGTCCCAGCCAAAAGCCAGCATCACCTGCCACATATGTGAGTGAATGACCTATCAGATGATTCCAGTGCCCAGTCTTTGAGCTGTCTCAGCTAACATCATGTAGAGCCCCGAACAACTTGCAGATTTGCAAGCAAAATATATGCTCTTGTTATTTTAAGTAACTAAGTTTTGGGGTGCTTTGTTACGTAGCAAAAGATAACCTAAACACACGTATCATGGGACTACAGAACAGTATGTATCTTACACAGAGTAAATGCTTAATAAAGAGTTCCCAAATGAATAAACATAGGAACGTGAGTTGTAGTAAATCAAATGGAACAGAATTTCTGTTTTTGGACGGCAATATTGATGTATTTTCTTCTGACATTATTATTCCTCAAACATGCTATTATGGACTCAAGTATGTTCCCCCAAATTCATATGTTGAAACCTTAACCCCCAGACTGTATTTAGAGATGGGGCCTTTAAAGAGATAATTAAGGGTAAGTGAGGTCATAAGGATGAGGCTCTAATCCAATAGGGCTGTGGGTGTATAAGAAGAGGAAGAGACTCCAGGTATGCATGTGCACAGAGAAAAGGCCACATGAGGACACGGTGAGAAGATGGCTGTCTGCAAACCAAGAAGTGGGACCTCAGGCGAAACCAAACTTACTGACACCTTGATCTTGAACTTCCCAGCCTCCAGAGCTGTGAGAAATAAACTTCTGTTGTTTAAGTCACCTAAGTCTGTGGTATTTTGTCATATCAGCCCTAGCAAACTATAATCATATACATACCAAACATGTTCCTTTCTCAGGGCCTTTGTCCTTGCTGGTTCCTCTGCCTGGAGCTCTCTCTTCCCAGAGAGCCACAAGGTCTGTTCCCTTACTACATTCAGATCTCTGCTCAGGTGTCACCTTAGCAGAGGCCTTTTCAGACCACCCTTTACAGGGCAGGTTCTCTTCCAACTGACTCTTTATCCTCTTACCTGCTTTAGATTTTCTTCATAGCACTGATCACGAATTCTCATTATATTGCATATTTGTTTGTCTCTTTGTATTTCTGTTTCCCCCAATGGGAAGTAAAGTCCTTAAGGACAAGAACTTTGCCTATTTTATTTCACTGTGCTATCCTAGTTCCTGCAACAGTGCCTGGTACAGAGTAGCAGCTCAATAATGTTGAATGGATTGAAAAAAAATGCACAATTTTGGATTAACAAAGAAAAAAAAGACTTGGTTTCAAAAATAACATCTTCATAAAATTTAAGTTAAAAAAATCCATATTTTGTGATGTCGCCACAAAAGTCCAGTTTTATCACAAAACCGTTCTAAGCACCATAGGAAGATTAGGTCTCAGGCAGCAGGGAGCCAGAGTCCACAGCTACTGGGGGAGGCAAGGGGATGAGAGGTGAAGAGCACTGAAAAGGAAGACTCTTAGAGAGTCCTGTTCTCACAGAGGACGTGGTTGCACTAACCTTCTGGGTTACAGTGCTGGCGCTGGGTTGCTCTTTCATGCTTCCAAATATTCGTGACCACTTTTGGCCAGAGAGATCTTTGTTCCAGCCTAGAGATTGTTTCCTAACTGATACAGTCAACAAGGAGAGGACCTGTGGAGGAGGCTACTGAGTGGGGAATGCTCCCTGGGAGACAACTCGGAGTGGAGACCTCGCAGCACCCTGTCACATGAGGAATCATCGGGATGCTTATGGTCTTGGGAACCAGACAACTCCAGAGGGATCAGCTTGGGCACCTGAGGAAGAGCAAAGTTTATTTTAAAATGTCCCTGCTTAAGATACGGAATCAACCCAAGTGTCCATCAACCGATGAGTGGATAAAAAAATGTGGTATATATATGTCACGGAATACTACTCAGCCATAAAAGAGAATGATATAATGTCTTTCGCAGCAACTTGGGTGGATCTGGAGGCCATTATCTTAAGTGAAACGACAGAGACAGTCAAATAACGCATGTTCTCACTTATAAGTGAGAACTAAGCTATGGGTATGCATGGTCATAGAGAGTGGCACAATGGGGGTCGGATGGGGGGAGGTAAGGGATGAATAATAATTATCTATCGGGTACAATGTAACTATTTGAGTGATGGGTACACTAAAAGCCCTGACTTTGTCACTATATAATACATCCATGTAACAAAACTCCACTTGTACCCCCTAAAGCTATTGAAATAAAAGGAAAGAAAAAGGAGACTGTTATCCTAAGTGAAGTATCTCAGGAATGGAAAACCAAACATCATACGTTCTACCTATGGGGTACGATGAACACTATTCTGGTGACGGGCACACCAAAAGCCCTGACTTAAGCATTATATAACATCCATGTAAGAAAAACACTTGTACCTCCTTAAAAAAAAGAAGGGAAAAAAAAAAAAAGAAAGTGTCACTGCTTTAAATCTAGAAGAGTTTAATATAGAATTTAAAACAATTGATAGGATTGATTCACAGCCACTCTTAGAAAAGTAGGGATTAGATTGTAAATTTCATGAGAACAAGAACTGTGTCTCTTTTGTTTCCTGTTATAGTCCCAATACCTAAGGAAGTGCCTGGCACATAGCAGGTACCCTAAAAATGTTTGCTGAAAACGACAGGATGAACACAAATAGAAAGGGAGAATAAAACTGTAAAGCTTTAGGTCGTCCTCATTCCCATCCTGGAAACTTTCCGTGAGTCCAAACTCTACTGAGCTCACAGCACGACAGCGGGAGAGGTCTGAGAATCTGTTAGCAAGAAAATAGCGATCATTATTTCACTTTCATTCTGCATCAGTTTAAAAGAAATATTATATAGGCAGCCCAACATAAATAAATACCAGGTTAATTTTTAAAAATCAGATATAAAAAATGTAAACCAAAGTGTTTGGTAATGTTATTTTCTGAAACCTCCTAACAACTATAACAAAATAATATATTTACAAATTACACTTCAAACTTATCATAGTAAGGTATTATATGAAAGAATACAGTGTATATTCACTGAAACTTTTAAAAAGTTCTACAGATAAGTTAAACAAATCAAAGATGGTATTAGGTGACAGATTTGGTGGTATTTTAGAGGCATATCTAGAAAACCATCAGAAAAATGAGAATTTGGGGGGATTTTATACTTATTTCTGTTCTGATAAATAGTGTTGAATAACAGCAAGACAATTCCTATTAATTACATATATAGGACATAATAAATTTCAATTTTTAAACTATAAGATTTTCCAGAGATAACATGCAGTGTACAATTTTTTTTTCCTGGAAGAACATAACCATGTTCAGAAAAAAATTGCTGTACAATTTTATTTTTATACAATTCAGATCCCTAATTTTCCCCCAAAGTGCAAAGTTTCAAAGTAGAAAATGAAGAGGGGGTGATATATGGCTTGTAGAGAAAATGATTAAACAAAGTATTTCTGATTAATGATCTAAATCAAAATTTAAATGGATGTATTTTAAATCAGTTCCACCTTGAAACACTCTTGGAATACATTGCTACAGATTATTAATTCACTTATATGGGTTAGAAGTTGCATTTTACTTATCACATAGAAATCATTGCTATTGTTGAACTGACAGAGGGTTAACCCCCAACATATTGCATTTTATTAATGTTACAGGGAGGTCAGAGCATTGCACCCTAAGATATATGGAGGGACATGCCAAGCCCTGTTCATCCCAGCCTAAGAAGGTCTTCTTTATTTCTTTTGGTGGGGTTTAATTCTTTTGGAGTGTTTTTCTTTCACTATTGCTGGGGTCTTAGCTTGAAATCAATAGAAACTTTAATTAGGATTTCAGAAGTTTCCATGTTAGTTATTCCTCTTGACTTACTAAAGCAAATTTCTACCTTGTTTTTCTCTATTTCTTCAATAAAAGCTTCAAAGTCCAGTTTCTTATAACAAAGACTACTTAAACCATGGTTCAATATCTGCTTCTGGTGGTGTAAAATATTGATTGTGGATTCAAAGCAAGCAAACAGAAACAAAGAAAATATTTATTACTTTGATCACCTCAGATATTGCTCAGAGGATGCCCTTATTTCCAAATCCCATTTATAAAGTACACATTACTTCATCACTCTTTATTTGAACTTATTTACATTGACTGGGTAAATAAGTTTTCAGATTATTTTCCCAAAGGATTGATATAGCAACAAGCTGTTAAACTGATCTCTCTAGTTCACGAGCTTCCTTCTGCTCCCTCTAGCCTGAATTGCAAACTCTCTATTTTTCTTCCTCTTTAAGCAAAGGATCCTGCCAGCTTCAGAAAAAAATTCTATAATTTATTCTAAATGAATTCTCTTGGATTTGAAAGCCAAAAAAGTCATAATTCTAGCTGTATATCTTCTATATTAATTGTAATTATAAAGATTTCTCCCAGAAAATTTCTACTTGAAAAACTTATTATCTTAGTAGTATACTTAATGTTATTCCCACCACAACTCCAGGATAATGTGCTTGCTTTAGCAGATAAATAAACGTATGAAGGAAAACAGTCTGGAATTTATCAGAAAGTCACCCCACTCAATTAAGGAAACTAGTGATAGAATTTTTTTCTAATAATATCAAGAAGCAGAATTGTGAACACACTGCTGCATAAATGATCTACTTCGTATTTTATGGAAAGCAGATGGGCAGCTCACCGTCCAATAAGGTTCATTCATACAGATAGCAGGTCTGTTCAGTCACGAAGTAAGAAACAAAGCAATACATCCCAAATAAGGACTGATCTTGGGTGCTGATAAAGCATTGGATGAGGGGGTGAGGACTTCACAATCACAGGTGTCAGTCTATGAGGAAAATTCTTAGAGGAGAGTATGAATTTGGTCACAAAATTCAACATACAACTTTAGTAACAAAAATGAAGCTTACACTACAATTTACATGGACTATTATTAGTATATAAGTCTAGCATTCAGCAGATCTAAGTAAATAGTATTAACATATTCATATAATTAAATGATAAAAGTTTGATTAATTCGCCAGCTTAACAGAATCCAACTTGATCTTTCAGTTGTTTTTGTTCTTCCTCTGGATTGCCTGACCTTGGAAAATGATGCACATTTCTTTTTAACAAGGAAAATGTAACTTCTGGATAAAATCTCCTTGTTCATTTATAAATGGGTCTTCTTTATGAATCACGTGGTAAAGTAATTGTTTCTCAAAGAACCTACACTGAATAGGTGGTTTCATGTCATTTTTTATCGGTACACTTTATCCCAAATTATGGTATGAGAATTATTCAGGAGGAAGCTAGTCAAGGAAAACATGCACATTTGCACACAGAGTAGTAGATCTAGACTGATCATGATCTCCCTTACTGTGCTGTCCCTGTTCTCAACCACCAAATAGTCTATCCTGCACTAACCAACATGGTAGCTGCTAGCTACATGTGACTACATAAATTAAATAAAAAAATTCAGTTCTTCAGTTGCACTGGCTACATTTTACATGTTCAATAGCCACATATGGCCAGTCATTACTGGATTGGACAATGCAGATATAGAACATTTTCATCATTGCAGAAAGTTCTATTGAATAATGCTTGCTGTTAGTCTAATTCTGTAACTTGCCATGATAATTTACTTCTTTAATAATGTTTTTTCTTAGTAATTGATATTTTTATTACAGAAAATTTAGAAACTATAGGTAAGCCAACTATAATCACCTAACCCTACAATGCACAGATAACTACTTAATATTTGGTATTTATGTTTGGTGCTTCCTATAAGCATATAAAAATTTTAGATGAAAATGCAACAAACTAAACTTACTGTTTTATACTTTATCTCATAAAATATGAACATTTCTATATGTCATTTTTTCTTCTACATTATTTTACGTGGCTACATGATAGTTATTCAGACTATTACTGCATGATTGTCAATATATACTATTTCTGCACTATACTTCATTTTTAAAATTCCTTATTTAAGACATACAGATAATTTTTAAATTCTCTGTTATAAAAATTCTATAGGTAAATCTTTGAGCCTATTTATAATAACTTTCTTAGTAAAAATCCTAAAATTAGAATCCACGGGTGTTAATTTACTTCTGAAATGTCACTTTTAGGAGTTGAATTTGATAGAGGGAAGTCTGAACCCAGGTTTCCTCACCTATATAGGGCAGGGTTTAATGAAATGACCTTCAGGTACCCTCCTAGCTGTCCAGATCTAAGAATTTTTTCAAAGAGTGACAAAATCTGAAGTTACTAAAAAGGAATAAAGAAAAAAACCCCAAACACATAGGCTTGAGAAAGCAATTTAATACATCAGATTTCCACTCTTGTATACATACTGTATTGTAGTGAAATCCAGGGATTTTGGAGCCCATGGTGGGGGGGAGGTATGACCACCAGGTGGCAGTAGCACATAAAGCTCTTCCTTTGGGTGGCGCTTTGACAGGTTTGCATGCAAGGGTGGAGGTGAGGGTGAGGGTGAAGTCCTTTGACCCATGAGACCTTCCAGAGACAATGGCGTGGGGCCACCACCCAAAAGGGGAAGAGAGCAAGGGATCTCTCTGGGGAGAGGGAAATCAGAGGGAGGAGGTTACTGGCTAGGTGATGTCACTCAGCTGCACCACACTGTGGGGGAGTCTCTGGGTCAGAGAGCTAGGAAGGGCTTGTATAACCTCAGGGTTTGTTTTTATCTAAGGCTGACAGATGTTGGGTGCAGTTTCTGGGGTAAGCAAAACAGGCAGGCTTTAAATGACTAAAAAATATGCTTATTTGGGCTATATTTAAAACAACTGGATGTGCAAGAATTTGAGTTTGGTGCTCCTGAGCTTTTGAGCAAATGGTCCTGGCCTGCAGTGAAGAAGTAAACACAGGGCCAATATACAGGGGCCATCTTTGGTTCATTTTTGTAACAAGTATAACTTACATCTTATTATGCAACCACTTAATCGACAAACACTTATTAAATGTCTACCATGTCCTTGGCACTGTGCAAGGAAATGAGCTTACGAAGTTGAGGAAGATGTAGTCCCTGACATTAAGGGACTTAAGGGAACTGGAAGAGTGCCTCCTGAATGGCAGAGTGGGACTCTGAAACCATATACCTGAAGCTGTTGATCTTTTCCTTTCCGTGGGTTTTCCTAGACTAGCCATCTAACTAACAATAATTATTTTACACTGGGGATACTAGACAAACATATTTGAAAAATGTGTTACAACCAATCTACTTTTATCTCCAATTCCATCTCCAACCAACCTCTGAAAGCAAGTTCAATTCATTGTCATAATTCAAACATACACAGGGATGGAGGTGGAGGGAAAAGTTGGCAGTCCTGAGCAGTTATTAGAAAACATTTCTATCATTATGATATCCAATGTTGAATTGGTTCTTCATTCCCTTTTTCCTTGGAATTTAGCTAACCTTTGGCATTTCTACTTTTTTTTTTTTTTTTGAGACAGGATCTCACTCTGTCTCCTAGGCTGGAGTGCAGTGGCACAATCCCAGCTCTCTGTACCCTCAAACTCCTAGGCACAAGCCATCCTCCTGCCTCAGCCTCCCTAAAGCGCTGGGATTACAGGTGTGAGCCATTGCACTCAGCCTGGCGTTTCTACTTCTGTTAACTCCACTATTCTCCCATCAACCCAACCTAGAAATTACAAAACTATGTTTTTCTTCATCTTCTCCTTCAAACCCAACATACAATCAGTTGCTAAGTCATCTAGAGTCCATGGTCATAATGCCTTTATTAAACCTCCTTTCCTTTCTGTGCCCATGGCATGATCCTGGTTTAGGTCTTCATTTCCTCTAGCAATTATTTCCTAAAGCATCTCCCACTCCCAAATCTTGGCAACACATTGCTCTCAGATTGTTCTATAAACACAGTTTTAACTTCATCATTCCTCTGCTCAAAAGTGCCACAGCAGATTTCCTATTCTGGCATTCAAAAACCCTACAGAACATTATCCCAATATTGTAATTGTTCAAAGTGTATCTTATACTACAATCTCAGGTGTTATAGAACACTAGCATTCCCCATAAAGTGTTTTGCAATTTTCTTCTCAGTGTCTTTACTCACAATGACCTCTCTTCCTAAAATAGTTTCCCCAAACCAGATCCAAATTTCAAGGCTAAACATAAAACCCCCATCTTCAAAACACCTTTCTTGATTTCCTTAATTAACTGAAAACATACCTGTTTTTTAACCAGAACTTTCTTTTGACTTCTTAGACAACATTTACCTTACTCTACCTTGTGGCCAATCATTTGTGTATTTTTTTCTTCCTCTATAAGACTGAACTTGGTGTGAGACTCTTTCTTACTTATTTATGCAACTCCTATGTCTATTATTAGAATGAATTAAAATATGTTGTGCTCTTCATATGCACAATGCACTTTAGGTGGACATGTTTTTGACTGACCATTGTCTAGGCAAAATGTTCAGTAACTGTAATAAATAATTCTGGTATTATGGACAGAACCATGAAACTGCCTCATTAAGTCACAAAAAAAATTAAACGCCAAAAAAAGGACAAATACCCATGCACACACCTTTATGATTCATTGTTGCTATAAAAAAGTTACATGTGTTTGTGATTTCTTTTACCCAAATAGAATTTTCACAAGTGAGGACTATATAAATTCTTTAGGCTACATAGTTCTGATAGTAATCAAAAAGGCATAACAAGTCTGCACCAGACTCTGGGTTAGGATTTTTTTCTTTGTCTTTAGCATGAAAAAATTTGTATTTCAAAAATCTAAATTTTAGAATGGGAACTAAATGTTATTTGTTGTGACCACTGTTGATATTATTAATTTCTAGATGAGCAATAAAAGAAATGAGGCAATGCAGCACGAGTTTTATAAATATTCTGTGACTTACTGGCAATAGAATTTAATTAATGAAAAATTTAATAGGCAGATAATATCACTTAATAAACAGTTGCTGGAGTTAACAGGACATGAGCCTGTCCTTGGATGTGGTATTTGTCTATATCCAAAGACACAGACAGGTGAGGTGGAAATTCCATATCATTTTCAATTAGAGACTGAGATAAAGAGAAATATAAAACACAGGAAATCTATTTTATGGAATCAACTTTGTCATAGAATGGATGAATAATTGATTTTCACAGAAAAACTAGTAAAAACAGGACAATTAGTTAAAAAGATATAACCAATAAATGACAGTTAACTTTAAAGATGCTCATATCAATATATGATTCATCAGATAAATTTCAGATCTGTGAAAGATTGTGTAAAACCCAAGTTCTTGATTTCTGCTGATAATAGATTGATTTTCAGTAAAGGTCTGACAATTCAAAACTTTTTCAATTATTTATAATGGAAAATGGCTCCATTGTCCCACTGAAATTATTTTTTCCTTGGTGCAGAATCTTGGAAAGGCCTCAACTCTGCATTACAGGAATCTGATTCTCATAGTGCATCTCTAGCTGAGCACAGTATTAGGGACTAATTCAAGGTAACTAGTCACCAGAACCTCTTCCTTTCACCAAGTTCCTGGGAGGTTGACTTCTTTATGAGGTAGTTGCTCAAGGAGTCTGTACCACAGCCAGTACAGACAGCCTTGGGGATTTTGGGATATCACAATTTACTGCTCTCCCTTAGAAGGTACTGGATAAACACTGCCAAAAATCCCTGTTTGTTGGGTCCCCTTTCTAGGATATATGTAGACTATTACTCCCTCCCAGTCAGTTCATTTTTTAAAGATGCTAATCATCTTAATGATCAGATCTGGATACTGCTTCCAAATCTTCCCAGCAACATGCCTTGTTCCTTTAGTCTAAGCTCCAGCTGCTCCCTGTTAATACATCTGTATCCTCCATGATGAAATAAACACTAATTACGCCACCCCATAACTGTCTGTTACCTCTCCTTGCCTGGAACAAAAGCTGCTTGAGGACAGGGATCATTTTTAATTGTAGCACCCACACCCAGATACTCCCTGGCATATGACGGGTGCCCCCAAAAAATATTTGTGGAACGAATGTATGAACAGTAGACTTTGTCAAATCTCATGTATGTATTCACACTATTTCCTCTCAGAGAAGGTGATGTTTTACACATTTTAATGAAAACTTACTTCACCACTTAGATACTAAGGGATCCACTTTTTACAACCTGATGAAATAGCCTTTGTAAGGCTATAAATTTTTGGCTCTTTCTCAATCTGGACTTAATTGCTCCGTTGGTCATCTTCCCCAGAGCTGTGGCCTAAAATGTCACAAATGGCAACTGGCTCCTTTGTCTTTCATCTCACCACATAGCTGTGTTCTTAAATTAAACGTATACCTGAGAATGACAGAGGTATGTCCATGAACAGGCAAAATGTGTTGCTAAATGGATCTCTGTCCTTAATAAAATTGTCTTTTTTCATCTCTCTTTCAGGCCTGTCTTGAAAATCAACTTCATATCATAAAAATTAATAAAAACTAAAATGTTTGAACAGGAAGTAGTTTCCTAGGTACAATGAGCAAATGTAAGAGAAGTAACACCTGCTTCTGAAATGGCGGTAATGGCTGGCAAACAGAAAAGATTGTCTGAATTGCAATTTGGAGGGAGGAGGAGTTGATTTTAGCTGGACTTCAGTTTGGGTTTTAAAAATCCCTAGTAAAGAATTCAGCTGTTATCCTTATTTTGGAAAGTAATCCTACAGTCAAAGCCAGCCAAGCAGTCACTATCAGATAGGAGGTGCTCACCAAGTAACTTTTTAAGTTAAAAAAAGGTGTTATATTAGTATTTAAGTTATGCCAAATATTTTAGATATTAGAGTTTTATTTAGAATTAAATGTATTGTTTACTTTGCAATAAAATAAACCTAATATATACTTTATGTAAAATAAAGAAAGTTTAAAATCTACTTATCTTTGAGTTCTAATCCTGATTTTGTAATAAAAGCAAAATTATAATTATGCTTCTTACTAAAACTGCATAATTTGTGAGAAAGCCCTTTCTATTCTCTCTGCTCCTATTGTTCTTCATGCTAAGGTCAAATTTTTAGTTTAGATTTTTTACATAAAAATTGTGCACCTATTCATCAGTTGAATTTGTTTTTATGTCATAAATTATCACTCACTGAAATGCATATTTAGTGAAGATATTTTTGAAAGCCAAGAAAGCCATAAATATTGCACAAGTTAAAGAAGTATCTGAATTTCTACCTACACTACACATAGACATAGATACAGATACAGATATCAGCTCATCTGGCTCACTCTCCAATCTAAAGTATGGCCAGAGAAGTGTAATGATTTATGTGAAATTCTAAGGCAGCACAAGAAGAAAACAATCATAAGCTACATAATCATTTCCCTTTGTCAAGTTTAGCAAAGTGGATGGAGAGGGAAGAAAGGCGGTGTTTACATGTAACAATAATAATATCTTGGATGCATTAAGGCTGGAGTAGGCTGCAGCCATTCAAACGAGAAGAGAGTAAGCAGAGAAGGGGTAGGAACAATCCGAGGGCACCATTTCGTTGAATTATTTTCTTTTTAAAAGGCGTTTTTCAGGCTAAAGAGGGCTAAGAGACACTAGACACCCTTGTAGCCTTTGTCACCTGCTCTTGACCAGATGTGAGTTGGGGGCACACATCCTCAAAGAGCTGCCTCTGCAGGAGCCCCGGCGCTCCCCATTCCCCCCACCTCCCCGCTGGAGCGTCCATCCTAAAAAGGGGGATCAAAACCACAGGCTCCAGGAACAAACATTTGCGTCAGCTCTTTTGTTCTGGAGTGTGAGGTTTCCGTCCTCTTTGTCAGAGGAAATCAGATCAAAAAGGACGTACAGAGGATCAGGTCGTGTTAGCACAGCCAACCTTGCCCCCTTCCCAAGGGACCCGGGCTCTTGGCACGCCTGGCAGCTGAGTCTCCGATGGAGTTAACTACTGAGGCCCTCAGCGTCCAAAGCAATCACAAGCGTCACCAAGTGGGGGAGGGCTCCCAGGGCAGAAATGCTCCTTTCCATCACCAGAAAGAGCCACCTAGCAAAACAGAGCATTTGTCCCCGTTGGCATCTGATTCATCTGTTGTGGCCATCAGGACGTTACCAGAGTCCCATTAAGACAATGCACACCCAGTTCGCTGGGTGGAAACATTAATAACGCCTATTTCCGAAGACCGTGATAACTAATCATTGCTGCAAGTGGCCATTTGAATGTCCTTTGGATCTGCTTTAGAGATTTAGGGATACATGTTTAAAAAAAAAACAGCAAAAGCGGTAACATCGTAGTATAGGTAATGTGTGTGTATATGTATGTATGTGTATATATTTTTTCCCAAATAAAGTTATAGATTCTTTCATTTGGCATGCCAGTTGCCAGCCACCTCCACAGGTGCCGGGGCTCCCGGGTTTCCAGGACCCTCCCCCCACAGAAGGCCCTCTTCTTCCCCCCCTACCTGGCCGTGGGCCCCCGGATCGAGGCTTTCCCTCCCCCACGTGGCCAGGCCACCCGCCCGGCCCCCAGTTCGGAGCCTGGCCACTGTCCCCTCAACGTCCCAAGCCCCATCGCTGCTGCCCACGTTCCTTCCTCTTCCTGGGCCACAATCGCGGCGTTCCCGGACCGGCTTCACGCAGTGCCGGCAGGAACCCGTCGGGGGAGACCTCTCGTGGGGCCCTCGAGCAGCACGTGCGACCCTAAAACCCCAAATCTCCTCCGCCGCCTCGCCGGGACACATGCACCGGGAGCAGGGCCGGCCAGGCGCAGCCTCAGGCGCTCAAAGACCCCAAATGACCGAAGGGCCGCCGCCGCCGCGGATTAGGAGGCGCCGCCTCACGCCCGGGAACACCCCGCCGCGCCTCGGCCGCCGTCCGGCGGGAAGCGGAGGTGTGTGAGCCGGGGAAGGGAGCGAGCCGCGCCCTCGGGCCGCCGTGGGCAGGGCGCCGCGGCCTGCGCAGCCCCGAGGGTCCCGCGTCGCCCTCCCGAGCCAAGGTTCTCAGGAGCGGGCGGCGCGAAAGACGTTAGCGGGCGGAGTCAGCGGCTGTTGGGAGCACGGGTGCGGGGAAACAGCCCCGGCGCTCGCAGGGTGGGCCGCCTTCCTCCCTCCCGGGCTGGGGGCGCCGGCCAGAAGGGGCGCAGGTGCCGACGGCGACCGCCCGCCCTGGCACGCCCGGGCAGGGCCGCGCAGGAGCAGCCGGAGGGCTGGCGGCCGCCCGTTGGCCCCGCCGGGTGCCGAACGCCCAGGGGTCGCTGCGCGTCCCCCGGGAGCGAGTCAGGTGAGGAGGTCGCCATGGCGATGCGGCCCCCGGCGCGCACGCCCGCTGCGGTTGGCATGGGAGCGGGCCCTGCGGGGCCGGGAGCGCCGCTGATTGGCCGATTCAACAGACGCGGGTGGGCGGAAAGAGATTGGAGCCGAGCGCCGCGGCCGCCGCCGCAGGGAGCCGGCGTCGCGGCTGGAATCTCTCGACACCGCGGTCCCCTCGCCCCGCCCCTCCCCCTCCCGCGGCCCCCCAGCCCCCGTCCTCGAGTGCACTTGCCGATTGCTCCAGACACATACAGATATAACGCCCAGGACAGCGGGGCCCGGCTGTGGGCTCCAAGCAGGTTTTGAGGCCTTGTGTCTGGTGGGAGGAGGGCTGCGGGGCAGCACCCTGCTGTCACTGGGGAAGGGGACGTACTTTCCCGCAGTAATGTATCTTGGATCTTTTGTTTGGGGCCAGGGGAGATGAGTGTCATAGCAGGGAAAGACCTAGGCTCCTAGATTTAAACTCCTGGTCAACGTGGGTCATAGTATCTCGCCTTGGAGGTTTGCCAAGATGTCTCTCTCCTTCTAGCCCTCAGCCAGGTCCTGGAAGAAAACCCCGAGAGATTCAAATCACTGTTTTGGTTCAGAGCGACTTTGATCGCTTGTGCCGTCGTCGCTCACACCCTTTCAGCCCTAATAATTACTGGATAGATCAGCAATTGGTGCTGATCCCGAGGCTTGGTGCTCTCTCCCTCCTAGAGAGTCCTTGGAGCCCCGGGTGGAGGGGGTTGGCTAACCGGCTTGTCTGTGTCTCTTTCCCTGGTAGCAGCAGCTTGTGTGGTCTGAGGCAATGCGTCGCAGCAGCTCCAAGAGCGGAGTCGTCGTGGCTCCAGTGGCCGGAGGTCCCGATGCTTGTCAGATGCTCACCAGAGCCCAGCTGGGCCAGGATCCCCCACAAAGAACAGTGCTAGGGGTGCTAACTGAAAATGGGCAGTTCAGGAAGACCTGTGGCCAGGTAATCCTTCAGAAGTACTGGGAAAGATGCTGGTGGAGAATGGCTCTCCTGCTATGGCGGGAGGTGCTTTTCTCTGTGCCCCTTGGAGTATTAGAACCCTGGAATCTGGACTATATGGAAGTTGATTTTTAAAGATCGCTTTGACCAATCCTGTTTTCCACTTAGAAATAGTCATTAATTTTCTTTCTTATTTTTCCAATATGAAGGAAATTGGTCTAGGAACTGTTTGGATTAAGTATGTGTAAAGTGATTTAAGTGCGAAGCTAAAAGAAAATGTGAATGCCCCAAAATAAACTGTGAAACTGGGGTTCCTCCAGGTCGAAGTGGTGTTTAGACTGATGTAGGCCATGCCTGAAGCAATCCTGGATGACCTTTGCTGTGCTCATTGGGGATTGTGTCAGAATCAAGACTGGATCAGACTAGACTATATTACTCCAAAAAGGGTGCTTTGAAGGCAGACATCTCCCCACTACTGACCAAGCAGCCGGGCTGACATAATGGGCCCTCAGATATCAGTTGTATGAGCCTAACTGATATGGATCCCTTCCTTAGATTAAAAACAGTACCTTTCCCATTTTATAGGTGAGAAATTTTTTAAGCCCTCACCAAAAGGAAGTTATGGTGGAAGCTAGATTAGAAGCTTCTCCTCTACTGACTCTTAAAGTGATTGCTTCAAAGCTTTGGGGAAAATTGAGTGAAAGTGGTTTTAACAAACTTTAATTTGCTTAGCAATGTTTACTTTTTAAAATTTAAAGCCTAATACCTGGTTCTTATGAATTGTTGGTTGTGCTTATACAGAGTGGTCTCATTTTAAATTCCTCTTATGCTGCCTGGCGCCACCTCTGCATTTCCCTGCTCCGTTCCTCCACAACCTCCTTAGAAATCTGTTTCCTACATTTCCTTTTCTCTTTAACCCTCCAAAACCTTCTCCTCCATCCTTACTCTCAGCTGATGACTTTGCATCCTATTTTCTTAAAAATATAGAAGCAACCAGAAGAGAATATCCACATGCCCCATGTGCCATATACTCTGCCATCCCCATCTTGTTATGTGACTGCTGTGTCCCTACTCTTAATGTGAGGTGAGCCCCCATGTGCACAGTGTAACTCATGCCCTCTTACTTCTTCAAGGATGTCACTCTGGCAGCTCTTCTTTCTCTCATCAGTTTTTCCTTTTCTCCTGGGTGAAACCCATAAGCATATTGTAATTTTTTTCCATCTTAAAAACCTTTCCACTACACGCTTTTTGCAGCTTCTGTCCCATTTATTGAAACATTTCCTTGAGAGTTTGTCTCTCCCACCAGCATGTAAGCTCCATCCAGATGAGGATTTGGGATGTTAGGTTTGCTTTTGTATGCTCATTGCTGAGAACAGTGCTTGGGCCTGTAAGGTACCGCATAATTATTTGTTGGATGAATGTTCTCTCTCTGTAGTTCTTCTTTTGGTCTCTTTTGACTCAAATCTTAGTCTAGTCCTTTCCTTACTTGACTGATCAGCAGTATTTGACATAGTTGAACATTCTTTATTCTTTAAAATGATTTCTTCCCACTTACCTTGGAGAACACCATTCTCTTCAAGTTTTCTACCTAGCCTTATACTCCTCAATATCCTGGTTCTTCCTTATAACTCTATTCTCTAAGGGTTAGAGTGCCCCAGGGCTTAGTCTTTGGTCTGAATCTTGCACTAACTCCCTTAGTAATCTCTTCAAGTCTCCCAGCATTAAATACCATCTGTTTGTTGATGACTCATTTTTACCTCTGGCCTGGGCTTCCAAGCTGCATTGCAGGCTCACTTGGATCATACAATAGTCACCTCATACTATGCAAAACCAAACACCAACTCTTTTCCCTACTCCCAGCTTGCTCTTCCCAGTCTTCCTCATATCAGTAAATGGAATGTCCATCCTTCCTGTGATTTAACCTCAAGACCTTTATCATCCTTGACTCTTTTTCTCTCACCCCACATCTAATCTAGTGAGAAAAAACTATTGACTCTACTTTTTAAAATGTCTGGAACCTCTTCACTTCTCATTTTTTACTCTTCCCTAGTTCAAACCCATGTTGTGTCTCACCTAGAATTTGCAAGACTCATAACGGGTCATCTTATCTTGCTCTCCACACCTATACACAGCCAGAATGATCCTTTCAGACATAAACAGATCATTCCACTCCTCTGCCCAAAATCTTTCAGTGGCTTCCATCTCTGAATAAAAGCCAGTCCTTAAATGGCCTATAGTAAGGCCTACGTGATCTGGGCTCTCTTTTCTTTCTGACCTTATGTCCTACATGACTCTGCCTCACTCTGCTCTGTCTGCTCCTACTATATCTTTTCTTCTTTTTCTCTTCTGCCCCCGACCTCCCCAGGACTAGAATATAAATCCCATGAGGGTAGTCTTTTTTGAACATTTTGTTCACTGCTAAATTCTGGGCACCTAGAATAGCATCTGGCACATTAGTTCAGTAAATGTTTGTTTAATGAATATGTGTTTTAACCTATGTACATGTATTTCTATGTAGCAAGAGTCAAACTTGGCAGTAACTTGGAGTCGTGGTCATCTGGTTGTATAGTAACTTGTGATTGTGGCCCTTTATACTCTCTGTGATTTTTTTTTTTCCTGTACTATCATAAAGGTTTTTTTCTTAGTAGACATAAATCACATATTTAACTTGATAAATGCAAGGGAAAGTTATAGAACCACATACTAACTTAGAAGTAGCCTTCAACAGTAAACACCAAGATAAAATTATATAAACAAAATGTTAATGCAGTAGATAGAGCTAGAATTTGCATAAATATAGCTCAGGTTCAGAAAGCTTGCTCACCTGCCCTGGTTCAGCTGACTTGCACACCCTCCAACATGACTCACCTTAAGAAGCAACAGTGTTTGATGCATTATACTTGTTCACTGTGGTGACACCGTAATTGTTCCCATTGTTAATGTTATAAGAATATAGAAAAGGAAGAAGTGATTGAGAAATTTCCCCAGTAGTGATTGCATTAAGTCATACAAAGACATTCTGTGGCTTGTAAGAGAATTTAGTAGTATGGGTTTCCAAAATCATCATGTTTCTTAATAACTGGGTATAAAATGGGAACTTGATAGAGGACTGCTCGCAAAAAATTACTATTTAAAGAGGGAGACTATAGGAACTCAGTAACTAAGGGTCAAGAGCTATTCTGACTACTTATAAAATCCCATGATGCTATAAATGTAAAAGCCAGTTTACAATTTTCCCCTTACATGTGGTTCTTATTTCATTTTGGAGGAGAGCTATAGCTTTTCTTTTTTCTATAATCATGAGTTCTCCTTGATACCTGTGTGAGGAAGATGACAAATTTTAGGTAGCTCTTTTCCCATATATCAAATGTCAACAAAGATAAGGGAAAAGTTATACTTTTGAAGCTTCATTTTATGGAATTAAATTGCCAGCATAGATATTTCAGTTTAGGATTTATCTTACCTTCTCAGGTTGCTGGTTTGAGTCACACAGGTTCGTATTACCTACATGGTCTTTGGGGTGGCCTCTAATAAAAGGTTTAACCCTTTTTTAGGGGATCGCAACAATCAGGTGTTTTTCTGGATCTGAAAATGCCTTCCCTCCAGCTGGAAAGAAAGCGCTGTCTGACTGCGGGGTCCATGAGCCCCCCAAGCAAGGGTTTGATATCTACATGGATGAACCTGAGCAGGGGGACAGAGACAGCTGCTCAGGCAGAGAGGGGATGGCGTTTCAGGATGTATATGAAGTAGATACCAGCACACTCAAGTCAGACCTTCACTTCCTGCTGGATTTCAGCTCAGGTAATCTGACTCACCTGCGACTGATGGTGCCCTGTATTCATAACTGCCTGCAGTGTTCACTAGCAAGTAACTAGCAAGAGAAAAACAGGAAGTAATGACTATATTCACAACTGCCTGTGGAGGGTTAGTGGATGGAACAAGTTTTTAAATTAAATGACTTATCTGACAATGTTGAACCCCTGCAGTTTCCCCTATGCTGGTAGATTCATCTCTCCATTCCCAGTCTGAAGATGCATCAGATTTTGGCACAGATGTGATAAATGTGACTGAATATGCTGAAGAAATTCATCAGTACCTTAGAGAAGCTGAGGTGAGTTTTCCCAACTTCTACTTCAATCTCCAGGACCCCGAGTTCTTAATATTTAGATAAGTTATAAACTCTTAGCCATAACCACTAGTGAATGGCACTCTTGTGACAGCCAAACATAAGAATATCTGTGAAAAATAATAGTTGTGGTGGTGAGTATCAATAACCTAGATTATTTCTATATGACTCAAGAAATACTTAAGTATTTCACTCTTGGGAATAACTCATATTGCCATTTTCCCCCTCCCTTAAGTTATTTGTTAACCAATTACATTACAGAACCAGGATTTCATACTTTCTTCCTCATCATGATAAAGATTTATTTGGTTCTGAATCAGGATCCTCCTAACCTCTTTGCTCATGAGATTTTTAAAAATAATAACTGTACTGTGGAGTGATCTTTCTGATATTGCCACTACTTAAATATCAAAACTTTCCCCCCAAACAGATTAGGTACAGACCCAAAGCTCACTACATGAGAAAACAGCCTGACATCACAGAAAGCATGCGTACGATTCTGGTGGACTGGTTGGTGGAGGTTGGTGAAGAATATAAGCTTCGAGCAGAGACTCTGTACCTGGCTGTCAACTTCCTGGACAGATTCCTTTCATGTATGTCTGTTCTGAGAGGGAAACTGCAGCTTGTAGGAACAGCAGCTATTCTTTTGGCTTCGTAAGTGTTCTTTCAGCTTGAATAATGTGAAGCTATTGCCTGTCAAAACACTTAATTTTTATTCCCCATTTATTGAAGATATGCAGTGCTTGATAATTAAAACTATTCATGCCTCATTTGATAAAAGATCATTATCTTCACAGGATTTACTGAGAAACTGAATCTTACCAAATGTTCACTCTTCACTTCAGATGTTTAAGATTTATAGCAACAAGTACAATATCTATCATGAACTTGTTGAGGCAGCCAACAGCTCAAATTCAGGATCCAATTTAACTCTTTTGAGTGTGGCCTTTTGGCTGTATTCTCATACGAGTAAAAGTCCTATTTAAAGAGATTTTAGTTACATGAAAGCTGTCTTCATGATCTAGCAAATGACCCATAATAACACAGTTTGTTTATTTGGTTACAGTGAATAACCTCTTTTGGCTGGTTCCCGTTACCGTCAGTCATTCACAACAACACCCCATTGTGTGGGAAAAGAGAGCTGAGTTGTAGTTGAACTGCCTTTAAGTGACCTGTTACTGAGTGGTAGTTGCCTTTCTGTTTCGGTGTCATACATTCTATTATCAATGCATGAAAACTTGCCAAAATTCCCCTAAAGAAAGTAGAAACAAAAGCAGAAGGAAATAATTGATAATAATGAAATTATACCATTATCCTTCTCTTGGCTATACGGTATCATTTGCTAATTCAGTAGAGAAAGTTAAACATGATCTTTTTAAAAATTAAAGGCCTACGGAATATTTTTCTGTCATTGTGTTCATCATAACATTCTTTTTCACAAAATGATTCGAGGGCTATTGAATTAGTAGTCATTTATCTGTAGTGTCTGCCATTCACAATCTTTCAGCGTATCAGAGGCCAAAACCTAAAATTCTCAGTTGGAAATTGTTTCTGTTACCACTCCTAGCAGTAAGTACAACATATTCTTGTAATGCCCATGTTCTTGGTCTGGAAACAAGCTAATGTTTTCATAGCCCTGTGCCATTTAGTGGTATTTTAAGTAGATATGTGGGAACAAAGTAAAGAAGTTTGCAAGGGTATGTTGAAGCTCAGGAAGTAGAGCCATAGCTTCCAAGCTTTCCTTCTAAAAACGTCTTACCTTTCTAAGGAAATATGAAGAGATATATCCACCCGAAGTAGATGAGTTTGTCTATATAACTGATGATACATACACTAAGCGGCAACTGTTAAGAATGGAACACCTGCTCCTGAAAGTCCTAGCTTTTGATCTGACAGTGCCAACTACCAACCAGTTTCTCCTTCAGTACTTGAGGCGGCAAGGAGTGTGTGTCAGAACTGAGAACCTGGCCAAGGTATGTACGCCACCTGTGTGACTTCCAGGAACTCCTGCTGCCAGTCCTTCCCTGTTATCCTTCCGTTCTTCCTTCCTTTTCAGTTTTATTTCATGCGCCCAGAAAAACTTCTTAGCAATGGAAGAGAGCTGATTTTAAGAACACAACTTCTGGTTACAAGACATTACTATTGACTGCATTTGGCAGGCATAGGTTGTCTAATTACCCAACTATTAATGAAATTTAAGCTTGGAGACTGTTCCCTTGTTGGATACAGACCACATGCAAGAAACGTCTCTTATAAGTTTACAGAATAGGAACAAAGTAAATGTAGTTTAATCTGGTTTTAGTCTCATCCTAACATATTAGGTAACAAAGCATTATTTGGTGATTTGGAGTTATAGAACTTTAGTTGAAGGCATTAAAGTATTGGTTTGGTCAACTTGGTTTCCAACCACTGTGATCTAGGATATTTGGTATTTGTGTGCTATACAAAGAGTAATAAGGATGTCTACATAATTTTACCAGTATGTTTCTTCTAATCTGATATGTTCCCTATTGTACTGTTCTAGCCTCTGAACTGCATGCATTTGCTTGGTAAATTAATAGCCTTACTATGGTCATATTTTTGCCTTTTTTTTTTTTGTGACAGTGTATCGCTCTGTCGCCCTGGGTAGGGTGCAGTGGCATCATCATAGCTCACTGCAACCTCAAACTCCTGGGCTCAAGGGATCCTCCTGCCTCAGCCTCCCGAGTAGCTGGGACTGCACACCCGGCAAATTTTTCTATTTTTAGTAGAGACGGGGTCTCACTCTTGCTCAGGCAGATCTCGAACTCCTGAGCTTAAGCAATCCTCCCGCCCCGCCTCGTCCTCCCAGAGCACTAGGATTATAGGCATGAGCCACCACGCCCGGCCATATTTTTGCCTTTTAGCTAAGGGCTGTTCCCATTCCAGCTGCCAGAGCAATGCTACTTTATCTGACCAACTTAAACCTGCACTACTAGGATAAGATAAGAAAAGTAATCTATTACATACTATGTGGATAAGCCAAAAACTTGTGTATTGAAATTTTATTACAACATAAATGTTATTCTGGCTATGGACAGGCATACCAGCTATTAACCCAGTGAATAATTTTGAATTTCTATTTCTGTACTCATTACTAGATGCCGGTTGAACAAAGATAACACACAATTTATTCCCTTGCTATTTCTAGGTTTACTTGTGACCTTTGTCAAATTTCTAATTCCAATGAGATTTTCTCTCTTGTGCTTAGTACGTAGCAGAATTGAGTCTACTTGAAGCTGACCCATTCTTGAAATATCTTCCTTCATTGATAGCTGCAGCGGCTTATTGCCTGGCAAACTATACTGTGAACAGGCACTTCTGGGTAAGATTCTAACTACTACTTTCTAGATGAAATTCAAGGCCTATCTAAAATCTGTTTAATAACTCTTGAGGCTTAAAATGGACTTGCCTCTTACGAGGGAAAGTTAGTTTAATAAGGAACTGGTTGTTTTGACAGCAGACTACAACATGCTACTGAGCCTTGCAGGTCAGCCTTCATGGCTTTGACTCAGTGGCTTTACCCCAGGAAGACTGAGATTTCGGGAAGCCAAGGAGGTAGCACCTCGTGCTCCTTCACGAGGAGGGCTGGGAACCTCAATACCCACTAGTAGGCATGCAGGGCCCTTGAGGTACAATCATTGACCACTTCAAACAAAAGTTGTTTGACTTCTCCTATCTGTGTAAAAAAAACCTGGGTCCAATTAGGATGGCTAGGAGATTGATTGCACCAGACTTTCAAGAGAACAGGGCAGTTAGTGTTGCCTCTTGCCCGAGAAGGTGGCAAGATCAGAAACGGGCCCCTAGGTTTGCTTCTGGAGGCTCACTGTTGTGCTAAAAGAAGTTGAGTGTCTACCTTTACTTTCTGGAATGCTTATTTCTTCTCCTGCATTTTGACTAAGAATCTTTCATATTCTATACAAACAGGATGGTCAGGCAAGGGGGCTCATTAAGGACCAATAAAAAGCCCACTCATGAGGGAACAGGGAAAGTGATCTGCCCCCAAATTGAGCATTATCAATATACAGTATGAGAAAACTTAGAACTCTGGCTGTTCTTTCTAATATTTTATATCTAAAGTCTCTGAAGGAGGTTATGGTTTCTTTTGAGATGAATGTGGATACTTACTAAGAAATTAATTCCTGTATTTCACAATCGGTTATCTTCAGATTTCTAATTTCTTATAAAGTTATGTGAAGCAATTTTTTTCTTTTGTCTTGATTAGCCAGAAACTCTTGCTGCATTTACAGGCTATTCATTAAGTGAAATTGTGCCTTGCCTGAGTGAGCTACATAAGGCGTGCCTTGATATGCCCAATCGACCTCAGCAGGCAATTAGGGACAAGTATAAGACTTCAAAGTAAGTCACTGACATTCTCTTATCTTGGCTCTCTATTTAAGGCTTAATGGGTTACAGTAATGTCAGAATTAAAAATAGAACAAATCGTATATCTGGTACTAGGTTGGAAGAGTAAGGTTACATGTTAAATCAAGAAAATCACTTTGGAGACACCTAGATTTATAATTTGTCAGGATGTAGTACTATAGTCAGCCAGCTTCCTTCTATTCTGTTAAAACCACTAGAAAGTTTTCTGTGGCCCAACTGAGATTGTACAAAACTGAAATCTTTGGCTTGTGCTGACCTTGCCTTGGGTCTCATTTCAGGTACCTGCATGTGTCCCTCATGGAACCACCTGCAGTTCTTCCTCTACAATAAGTTGCAGAACTGAAGCATTTGCAGAACTTAACCTCCAGATAAACAGAATTGCTCTTAATATTCACAAGTTCCTGCAGATTGGGTCAACTAATGTTGCTAAAATATAGATGACTTTTTAAAATGTAAATGTATTTAGGTTCCCTTAGACTTTAGTAGCTTGTAATATAGTCTAATATTTTTTAAAGAATAAACAACTTGCCTTATGATCATGTGTTAGGCTTATTTACTAATTACCACGGCTGGAATTTTAGTTGGTAGTATTAAAAGTGTCATCTCTGTTTTAAGTGTTCTTCTAAGTTGGTTTTATAAATGTGGCATGTTATTAGGATTAAGTGTTCTGACGCTTCCAGAGATTTTCATGTTTGGTAAATGACTACCCTGAGGCTTTTTCCCTCCTATGTCTTTACTCCCCACATGGCTCTCCATAGATTGGCAAATGAAGGAAGGGCTGGCCCAGATAGACTGGTGAAGGAATATGAACAAGCACTGCTTAGTCTAGCTTCCCTCTACAACCCCAGTCAGTTAGACAGTGCGTTGAGGCCTAAATGTGGTCAAGTACCTCTTAGGGGTGACTTACATTTAATTCTAACCCAGAGATGTCATGCTCATTTGTAAAGAGCTGCCATTATGTCTATGTTCAGTTTTGATTTAGGCACCCGTCAAGCATATATTTCAGTCTTAGAAGATGCTTTGGGAGGTAGAGAAAGTAAATTTCACCATAGGAAGGGACTTCGGAATAATAAAGCCAACCCCTCATCTAGTCCCTGCAGAGATATTCATCCTAAACTTTGCTGTGGCTTGAATTATTCATGATTCTGCAGTTTACTTCACTACATTCGTATGTGGTACCTTTCAGTAGCACTTATGTTGCATACAAGATGGGGAAAATTGAAACAAAACAATTGTTTTGACTTTCTTTTAAAGATTGGAAACAAAAACAAGAGTGGATTTGGCCTTGAGGGTGGGTGGTATTTATTGGCGATTGGATGTGAACTTTAAATAATATTTGTACTGTTGTTAATCCCAAAGTTAGTAGCCCTAGCCCTGTAGATCCTGGAGGCACATGAGCCCTCTGGCTGTGTGTGCCTCTGGGGAAGGGCCTCCATGTTTCTGGCTGTGCCCTGGGGCTCAGCCCAGATGGCTCTGTGGAGGCAGGAAAATAGGAAATGCATGTTTTCTACCTTTCTTTACATTGAAAAAATTAGACTCAGGTAGGTTTCAGGAAAATGAGCATAGATGAAATTCACTTCAAATTTTACATTTGCTTCAAGCTCTAATGAAATTATAAATGTAAAAATACAGCCATATTTTGTGAAGTTTTTAAAAATTTATTTTAAAGTACGCACAAGTTCTTAAAAGGTTTTAGCGTTGCCCTTTTATTGTTCCCTGCAGATAAACATTCTCAAGCATCTTCATTTCTGGTTCCAATGAAGAAATCAACATTTTTCTAAGTGTTTTGATATTTATTACGTACGTTTCACAAAGGGGATACAGGGCCTGTATCAGTACTGAATTCTTTTTTTATGTTATGTAATCAATAACTTCTTATTTCACACCCAATTTGTGACCTGGTGTGTTTCTCTTCACTGCCTGTATATGCTGAACTTTCCAAATATCCTTTTGTACTTGGCAATGTGACAGACAAATTGCCCCTCCCCAGGGGGCAGAGGGAGAAGGCAATTCTGGGTAAGATTTTGGTGATAGAAGTGCTGTGTTTGTTCCTCTCAAGCCTTAAAGATTTGCGCACTTGGCCCAGGAAGTCTCCTGTCATTCTTTCCCTGTTTGCATTGCCTGCCCACTTTCATATGCTGTGTACGTCTGGTTTGAACTGGACCCAGACGTGGTAACATTTTCTTTCACTAGTAATATTCTTGTTTAGAATGTTTTGCTTCAACTAGAAGGAACATTTTAGAAATAGGTCGTCCAGTGTGAATTCTTTTGCAAAGTATGTTTTTGTTCCTAAAATCAGATTCAAACTTTAGCCTGGACTCTAGGTTACAAAGCCACACTATAGGACTTAGAGGTCCGAACACGTAACTCTTATGGTCTTTGCTGCCAGCGGTTTGCACACACCCCGTTCCTGCAGTGCCACCCTAGACGCAACCCTCCCCGCACAACTGAGTGCAAAGACCTGGACCTTGAGCTTGACTTCCTTTTCTTATTGCTTTTTTCTACCCCTGAAATTCTTTATTTAAAAATAGAAATACAGGCCAGGCATGGTGGCTCAGGCCTGTAATTCTAGCACTTTGGGAGGCTGAGGTGGGAAGATTGCTTGAGGCCAGGAGTTTGAGATTAGCCTGAGCAACATAGTGAGACCCCATCTCTATAAAAAATACTAAAATTAGTTGCACATGGTGGCGTGTGCCTGCAGTCCTAGCTACTCGGGAGGCTTGAGGCAGGCAGACCACCTGAGCCCAGGAATTTGACGTTGCAGTGAGCTATGATGACGCGACCGTACTCTAGCCTGGGCAACAGAGCGAGACCCTGTCTCGAAAAACTAACTAAATAAATAATATTAATAAAAATAAAAGTATAACCATCACTGTGTACCTCCCACCCAGTTTAAGAGAGAATGGCAGCCTTCTGTGTGTCCCTCCTTTTATGTCATTCTTTATCTTCCCTGAATTTGGTTTGATCAAGTCCACGCATGGTTTTTATATAGTCAGGTGCAGCTTAATGATGTTTCAGTCAACAATGGGCTGCATATCTGACAGTGGTCCCATGAGATTATGATACCCTATTTTTACGGTAGCTGTCCAATATTTAGATATGTTTAGATACACAAATACTTCCCATTGTGTTACAGTTCCTTATGGTATTCAGTACAGTAACATGATGTGCAGGTTTGTAGCCTAGGAGCAACAGGCTCTACCATCTAGCCTGGGTGTGCAGTAGGCTACACCATCTAGGTCTGTGTAAGTACAGTCTGTGATGTTCACACAACAACAAAATTGCCTAATGATGCATTTTTAGAACATGTCCCCATCATTAAGTGACACATGACTGTACTTCATAAGAATATATCCATAAACAATAATGCTTGTTTTTAAAATTTAATTGTTGACTGTCTCTTATAACCTCAGTGATAGGTGCCTAGGTGGCATTGTTTTCTGAGATGATGTTGAATAAGTAGAATCCTAGTTATTTGTACTGTTGCATAGGCTTATGTGAATACACCATGATTTATCTGTCTCTTGATTTTTCCACACCTTTCTCCCTACCCAGCCTCACCCACTCCTTGGTGGCCAGCAGAGGAAATTGGTTCAGGCAGGGCTGCGGGGGTGGGAGTGCCACCTCTGTCTACCCATGAAGGCTCTTTGGCCTATGGCTTCAGACAGATCCAGGCCTTTCTGAGGAACTTGTTCAAAATTGTGAACCAAGGGGCCCTTGTTGAAGTGGGCTGTGACAGAGGACTATGGCAACAGCATTTGCCAATCCTTTATAAGGAGGAAAGCCCAAAAAAGGATGCATATTTTCCCAGTGAGCTTTTGCCACCAGAAAGTTAAGTCATCTAGACGTGTTTTATTGCTAAGATTTGGAAATGGAAGAGCGTCCTGTCTGGCTGAGAGTGCCCCTGCCTGTACTAGTGCCAGGCTTTCTGCTGCATGTGTCCGGACTGTGGGGATGGGGCCTGGGGAGGGGAGGTGCTCCTCAGGGCTCATGGCTCTAAGGCAAGGCCCACCGTGCCAGACCCAAGGTCTCCCTGAATGCCTTTTTACTCCAGGGAAGACATCCCTTCAGTTTCACAGGATGTATATAAACGTAAGTTCAGGCAGTGAACTGTTTAATGTCTTTCATGATTGCCAGACTTGATGGTAATTTTTGAAAAACCGAATGGTCCGTGCTCAATCAGCCAGAGTAATGATGGGGGAGGCCCAAGGGGAGAGGCCTGAGGGCGAGGGAACATGGGAAGGAGGTCGTGGGTAGAGTCAAAACAGGGTCTGTGGATGGAATGTCCTTGGAGAAGATGATGTTTTCTAAGGCAGGTAAGTTGGCTGGCTGAGCAGACAGGTCGTTCACTTGCAAGGCTGGGTGTCCGCCCAGGCCCACAGGGGCTCCCTTCTTAGCAGTTGTCTCCTCCCCTTCACTCTGGCTGGGTTTCCTGCTGAGCCCTCCAAGTATTTTCTTACCTCTGTCAAGACACCATTGTTTGCATCAACTTGTTGGGTAAATGTGTGGGTCAGGTGCTGAGGGAGGAAATGGGGTCAATTTAGGCTTATCCACCTAAGCTCGACCCTACTCTGGAAAGGATTTTCCTTCCTTGCTTTAGTCTGCAGTGAAAACAGGGTAACATCCAGATATCAACCTGTGGCGTTGAGTGTCTCAGTCATACAGTGCTGATTTTAAACTTCTGTCATCTAAAATATGCTTTCTGCAACTGGGGTGATTTTCAGCAGCTCATTCTTTTAAGGGAATTAAAACTGAGAGGCAAATACAGTGGAAGGCCAGTGCTGCCTTTTTCTTTTCACCCAGGAATTTATCCTTAACACAGACGCTTAGACGGGAGACCAGGGTCCTAATTCCAGCTTGGCTATTAATTATGTGATGCTGGTTGCATTCAGGTAAGCTAAATTGCCTTAGCCACCCCCAAATGTCTGTGGCTCGCCACCTTAAAGACATAGCTCTCACGTCACTCTCCAGTGTATGTTGGGGAAAAAGAGCTTTTGTTTCCACATGACCATCCTTCCCTAGGAGTCCACCACTGTATCCTTGTAGTTGGCAGGTGAAGAAAGAGAGAGAACGTGCAGAAAGCACACCCATTCTTACTGCAAGGGGCTGGGACATGTAATTTAGCTGTAAGCTCTGGGAGGAAAGGGAAATTCACAGTTGATAAACAATCAGTCTTTGCCACAGTGGGCATCTCACTTAGTGTCCTGAATTCAATCTCTTCATGAATGATGAGTTTGATGATTGGGTCAGTATTTGTCTATTTTGAGTTATATACCCATTTTCACAATTTCTGCCATACCTAGATATCACTTTTAAAATGACTTATTTTTTAAACTTAACCTCTTCTTAGCAGTAATATTCCTGAAATAATGGATGTGATATGCTAGTTACATGTTCTCTAATACACGTTAGAATATGTAACTACTGAATGTGGGTCACTTAAAATTCTGTGCTCTATCAGGTATAAGAATCACCCCATGGGAATTCAATGATCTGAGATTCTGTCCAATTTTGTGGGAAATTTTTAGTGCTTAAAATAGTAAATGCCAACAAGAATTCACTTTATTATGTGTCTTAAATTTGACAGTACTCGGGCAAGAAGTTTGAAGGTGGGTCATCAGCTGCATTCTCGCTTGAGAACGGCACTGTCTTAGGATGATTAAGGACAACAAAAAGAGGTCACAGGAATTTAGGTCTTTAAAATAACGGGATAATATCTCATTTCAGTCTTAATCCTCCTCCCTTCCCCTCCCCTTCAAGGCTAAAAGCAAGAGCCAGGGCGGTGGGAGGATTGACATGACTGTTTGGGATGGACAATTTGATGTGGCAGTTCTGACATTTAGGGCAAAAGCAGGGCTGGGGAAGGTGCTTAAAGATGAGATAAAACGTCAAAGTAGAATTTCTCTTAAAACTAAAGCACATCGGCAGTTACGCCCCTGGTGCCTGAGTCCGTTTCTGTCTCACGTGCTGCTGTCTGTGGCCTGTCATTCCTCATCCGCATCAGTCTCTGCAGCAGCAACCTCATGGCCCTTCAGTTTCCACTTCCCCGTTGCTGCAGTTTCTGAAATGAAATGGATGACATCTCCTTCCTACATCGAATTCCTCCATGTCGTATCAGCACTGGGATAAAATATGGGGCACACAGGCCCTTCCTGAGCCAGACCCACCCACCGCAGCGGCTGTGCTTTAGTTAGCCTGTCGTCCCCTGAATGGGCCATGTTCTCCATGCCCTTATTCCCTCCCTCATCCTGCTGTCATTTTCAAAAGCAGTTCCCACGTC
Source organism: Daubentonia madagascariensis (assembly GCA_023783475.1). NCBI lineage: Eukaryota > Metazoa > Chordata > Mammalia > Primates > Daubentoniidae > Daubentonia > Daubentonia madagascariensis. Next base: position 9,025,938 of record JAKFHU010002220.1, read on the forward strand.
CCTATACCACTTGGTTACCTCTGAGGTTATTCTTCTGAACTAACCTTTGGCTTCAGCTCCCCGTCAGCTCCCTCAGGACAACTGGCTGCCACTCGCCTGCCATCCCTTCATACAGGGATGAAGTATGTCTCCCTGTGCTCTCAATATTGGCTTTATACTAGAGATTCAATAGTATTTTGTCGAATGAATGAATGGGTTCTACTTTTTACAGACAACCATTAGCCCTTGATTTAATCAATTACAAAGCGATATAGCTGGGAAGTACAACACTTTTCCAAATACATTGGGATAAAATGAGATTAAAGGAAGAAATTACAATTGAAGGGAAGAGTACATGATATCAATGTGCTGTACGAAGTCCATTCTCTTCATACTTATTACATTTATTGTAGTATAAGAAGCTAGGAGACAAAGAAAAACTGTCATTAGAGTCATGGAACAAAAGGAGCTTCCTAGATGAGCATTGGGAATACAGTGATGATTTGAGAGGCAGATCCAGGACTTTACTGTCTCCTGCCTGTACATATTTCTTCCCCTGCTTTAGAGGGAAGATTTTTGCCTTTAAAAGAGAAGTCTTCCTGAGCTGCCATTTAATAAACAACAGCACCTTTATTTTGCATGTACTCTGATGTGTCATAAATCGTACTTGCTTTTGAAATTCATAAACAAAAGCTGTTTTAATGGAATGATTTATTCTTCAATCCCTGGAAAAAAAAAATCCCTTCATGATGACATAAAGGCCCAAAGCTTTGGCTTCATGATAGAATGGTGGGGGCACACCTTCATCAAAGCACCCCAGAAATAGAATGACTAACGCAAGGTTATTTGTGCCTATGGAGCAGTTAAGCAGCAAAAGCCAACCAATCATACTGAGCTCAGCCCAGGGAGCAAAGGTGGTGAGGCCACTGAAGGGAGGACAGGAAACAGCTGCAGAGAAAGCGACTTTTGAGTTGTAGGGAAGACTCTTGCAGGGCTCATGCAGCATGGAAGATACTCCATTCTGGCCTAAATGCAGCGAGATTGAGAAAGGCCACCTCATCATAACAGCATAGAGCTAAGCTTTTGGGTTTTTGAAGCTTTTCTGAATTCACATCTCCCTATGGATCCTGTATTGTATGGATTGTTATATTAGTCAGTTTAGGCTAGGCTTTGCTGAGATAACAAATTAGGCCCTAATCCTGGTGGCTTAAAACAACTTGGCCAGCTTGCCTGCTCGCCTTTCTTTAAACAGTGATTCAAAGGCCCAGGTTTCCATCTTTCAACTCTGCCAACTTGGAAACCTTTGTTTTCAGATATGTTAATGAATAAGGGAACATGGGAAAAACACACTGGAACTTAACCACCTCAGACTGGAACTGTATTTATTTCTGTTCCTATAGGGGCCGGGAAAAGTAGCTTAACTTTTGGCCCAGGAAAAGGAAATGGTTAGATGAACACATAGCACGGGCTGCAATAGTTAACATCTCTCTGTAGATTCTCTTGTGAGTCAGTTTGAGAGTTAGGAATTAGAAACAAAAATAGCCAAGGCTGTAAAATGGTACTTGCCGAACTGCAATTAAGGCAGAAAGGTTATCCTTTAAGCATCGACCTTTGAACAATTACAGACAGGGATGGTATAAAAGAAAAGTATCAGAACACAAATGGAGTTACTATCCTAGTGCAGTGCTTCCCCAGCCATGTTCTGAGACGCTAAGTGTTCTACTATGAAAGAGAGGAGAGAAGAGGAGACTCAGAAACATGAGTCTTTGAGTTGCTATGAGGCATTTTGTGGTCGAACAAGCCTGGGTTGAAACAGTTTAATAATTTCTCTATTATCAGGACTCTCACAGCCTTGAGTTGGCTGACAGGCTACAGTGGCTATGGTAATGCACCCTTCAGATCTCCTGCTAAGGAGAACTTATGGGACCAGGGAGCAGAGTTGCTGTGCTCTGAAATCCCTCCTTTTGTTTGCACCAGGGAGGCTACGCTTCCCTCAGGTGCTCCTGCTGGCTGGGGATTCCATTCCAAAGAGAGGTGGGATTCTTCTGACTGGTGACTTTGGCTTGAGGACTCCTGGACAGCCTTTCTTTCTTAGTCTGAGTCTCTTCATATCCAAACCTCCTTTCTCCCTTCTCTCCTTCCCAGGAGTCAGACCTACATCATGGTCCAGAGGTCTGTCCCTGCCCCCTCCAGCTCCCTCCCCTTCTTAGTCACAGGCAGCTCCCCCAGTAAATCTCTGGCACACCTACTCCTGTCTTGGTGCCTTCTGGGAAGCTCAAAGCTAACACGCAGCCTTGGAAACCCTAAGAGGGGGGAATAAACAGTGTTTCCCAAATGTACCCGACCAGAGAAAATGTTCTCGATGTAAAACTTATTCATGTTTAAAAGGACACTAATGTTTGGAGGAACACAGATTGGAAGTGCCCCCCCCTAGGGAAAATGGATTAATTCATAATTACCTAAAATTGATCTATACTTCAATTTCTATGTTATTTATAATTTGATTTGTATAGATATGTTTAAGTTACCTATTAGCATACCTATTGTATAATCTTTTCATAGTCTTATCCAATTCTTTTACGGTTCTGAATTTAAAAGAATCCTTCAGCTGTTATTAAGGAAGATTCCTACCTATTTAGACCCAGTTGCCATTGTAGTGATTGTCCTCATGCCTGAGGCAATCCAGGCAAGCAACAGCCTTCTTCCTCACGTCCCCTGGGGGTAATTTGTTGAGTGCTAGTAATGCAAATCACCAAGTTAGTGACTGACCGTATATTAAATATTGACACAAGAGAAATTTCTGGAATACTTAAAAATGTCTGTGATTAAGCATTTAGTGATTTTATTATATTATCACATTCAGGAAAAACGAAAGTTCTTATCTGACAATATGGAATGTTAAATTTCTAACCCCATAACATTGGCTTTTTGAAAACAATTGATCCCCGAAGGTATATATAAATACTCTTTGTAGGAGAATCCTGTAGGTGCTATGTGTTGAAAATTATTCCAAGATTCTTAAAATTATCTGAAAAGCTTCAGACTTGTACTTTCAAGCAAATATTATTGGTCAATCTTGTGGCAAAATACAGTCTCTTTTATTTGTACATCCTTTCCATCCTTGCTGCTCAACGTGCGGTCTGTGGATCAGCAACATCAGCATTGCCTGGGAACATGTTAGAAACGTACAACCTTAAGCCCTATCCTAGATGCACTGAATCTGAGACCTGCACTTCAAATAAGGCAGCCAGGAAGTTTGCATGCACATTCAAGCTCGAGAAGCATTGGCTTAAAGAACCCAACTCAGTTCTAGAGATATGAAAGCTTAGTAAAATTTGATTGGTGTTTGCGGACTAAAACCTTCACGTAGTAATAACTGGTTTCAATGTCTTGCTCCGAGGACTGCTGTGGCCTCTAGATCTCACCATTACACATCTGCTAGAAACAAACACTGAGGCAAAATCTAAATAACTTTAACGTGGGATTTTTAAAAAGCCACATTCTATTTGGTTCTCCATCCTGCACTCGGAACTTGGAGTAGTCATTCTTGTCCCCCTCGTGCTAGTGACCTCTATGTGGCAGTATAACTCTGAGAAATGTGCAGAAAGTCGGCATTTAGTCTCAAGTTACCATTTCTCTGCCCTGAGCTGTCTGTCCCACAACCGCATGGGGAAAGAGTGCATGGGCTAGCCCTCTGCCTGCAGCCGGGAAGGCCTCAAAGCTTCTCTCTCCTTCCCTTTCTCTCTCCCATTAAACTAAAGATATGTTTAGATACAAAAATACTTCCCATTGTGTGACAATTGCTTACGGTATTCAGTACAGTAACATGATGTACAGGTTTGTAGCCTAGGAGCAACAGGCTCTACCATCTAGCCTGGGTGTGCAGTAAAAATACAAGACACTAATGTGACTTGTATTTTTACAAACATCTCAGATCCAGCCATGTCACAGTACTATCAACTCCCCCTCTACCTCAACCTGGTATGTTTAACTAGAAAGGAACTCCAGAAACTGTAGAAAGAGTCAGGTAGAGGGAGAAAAGAATAGAGACAAAGGACAGGTTTTAATGATGAAAACTGAGAAGGGCCTCTGGCCGAAAAGGACAGAAACTCGGGCTGTTACAGGCTGAGGGGTTTTAAGGGCTTTTGGTCGGGACTGTAAAGGGGGTGGGGCTGAATTTTCCTGGGTTGCTTTTGAGGGCTTTTGAGAGGGGCCAGTTGTCCACCGGCATAGGGAGGTGGTTAGTCAGCCGGGTCACAGGTCAGGACGGAAGGGGGATTTTCATTAAGGAGGAGGGCTTGAGGGGGTTACATTCTTGACAAAGGGAGGGGGAGTTCTTTCTGGAACAGCCACCAGTCTCTGCTGGCTCCATCCCAGCCTTTGTGGTTCGGGGTTATCTTTACAACCTCAGGAGAGGGGGCCCTTATCTGACTTCTTCATCTACCCCATTCCTTTCCATACATTTTTCCAATTCCCACCCTGAGTAAGCCCAACAGAAAGACCAAGTTCTGGATCCAGGAACACTCATAGCTCCTCATCCTGGAGCAACACCTGGGCTTAGGTCAGAGGGAGTTGGTGATGAATAGGCCTCAGATGGAATCCTCAAACAGCACCCTTGTGGTGGTGTTTTATGTGACTAACGTGAGCTCCAGGGATCATGATGTTTGCGGTGTTCAGAGTAGGGGTGGGGGGAGCATCTAGGAAAGAATGGTTTGTATCCACGGACACGTGTTTCATGGGTGGTTTAGCAAACTATTAGTACACCCTCTGGGAATTGAGCACACTGTCACAAACAGCTTTTGTAGCTATGGGCTGGAAAGAATAGTCATTGCACATGTTGATGGAACAACAGGCATGGTCATTCAATGCTACGTGGCTGGAAAAAGAATTAGTGTCTTGTATTTTTATTGAATATGCATTTTTCATTGCACTATTAACTATTAATACATTGTTTCATTTGATCCTCCCAAGATTTTGTGAGGTTAAATAGGACAGACATTATTAACCCCATTTTACAGGTAAGAAAACTAACTCACTTGGCAATTTTAGAGTTTGCAATGGTAAGTGACAGCAGTAGCTCTAATCCACTTATTTCATGCATTCCTTGACCTTGAGAAAGTATTAATAACTTAATGTCTCTGTGATACAGTTTCCTCGTCTGTAAATGGAGAGGAAAATAATTGGGTCTCATCCACATGCTAGTTAACACATGCAAAGTTTTTAGCATAGTGCCTGCCCGTCCACAATAAGAGATGATAACTGTGAGCTGCTATGATTACTGCTGCAGATCACAAAGCTTAATGAGTAGCAGATCTAGGGTTTGAATCATGATCTTTTATGCTAAGTCCAGTGGTCTTTTCATTATGCATCATTGTAATTTTGGACACATCTTGGGCATCGTCTTCAGGAAGGATGTTCTGATCCCACCCCAGTCCCGGCCAAGCACCCCACCCTCCTTCCCAGTAGCATTCTCTACATCACCGGCCCTCACCACGTTGTGTACAAATCCACTAGACGCTAAGCCACCTCAGCGTCACACCATGTCTCATTCCTCTTGGTGTTCCCAGAGCTAGATCATTGCCAGCAGACAGTAAGCCACTAAGTGTTTGTTAACCTGAACTCCAGTGCAACTAGCTGCTGTGAATTTTGATAGGAAACAGTCTCCCATTCAATCTTTGCAGCTGAAACCACACCATATCCCTCTACCTGTGCTTCTTTATTCTGCTTGACCCCCTTTTGTCTTTTATCTCTTCTCCTGGAGGTGTATTTATTATCTATGCCTCTAGTTCTCCCATCCTCATGCAGAGTCTGAATAAAATCACAGTTCAGCTCCAGCTGTGTAGATTTCTACAGCCCAATATGAAGCTCCTGCCTGCTGCTGAGAAAACACACAGATGTGATTTATAATCAGATTTCAGGGGAATGTGGCACGTTGTCAAGGTTTCATTTCTGGCCAAACAGGAGGGAGGAACTGAAAATGGGGCTGCTAGAACAAGAAGAAAATGTCAGGTGCTTGAAGGAAAGCACAAAGCTCAGATTCTAAACAGTCAGATGATGCCACAATAGCGTTTTGTTTTTTGCTTTATCTAACTCAGGAAAAGTGAATTCTACTTGAAAACAAATTCATTGCAGGTTATACAGATGAATGCATATCTGTAAGAATATAGAGATATGCATATATGGATATACATGTACATATATCTTTGTTTTGTTTCTGGAACTAGAAATCTTCATCCTGTATAGCTAAGCCTTGGTATACAAGCTCATATTCTCATTTAATAATCAGTTTTACTAATATAAATAAATTATTTAAAATTCTTCTTATTATAATATCATGAAAGTCGTAATCATAACCCATTATCAAGCATTAGCTACTGCTATTGTATACAACACATTGAATGATGTAACTTTACTAAAATGGATATTCATTCTAATAAACAATTTTAAGGAGGAATTGTATAGGCCTAGGAAGTATTTTGGGGCAACAATTAATTTACTAAATATAAGCAATCTTTTTCTTACATAATAGGAATCTTGTTGCTTTGGGCAACCTATTGAAAAAATAGTTTTTACTATTTTTGCAAGTCATCCATGAGGAAGGAAAAGACAGTGATTGCTTAATTTGAAACTTCCAAAAGGATGGAATATGATATTTAGAGCTACTTTAACATATGAAATACGAATAAGGGCTTTCTTGGTTGGTACAAACTATTTTTAAGTTTTTCTATACCTATGAGAATAAGAACCTTGCTCAATTTAAAACATCACACCCCCTGTTTTTCCTTGGTTTGAGAAAACATAAGCAGATTTGACTTCACATTTTTTTCGACACAGACATACTTAGCTGATGGAAGGTGGAATGTGACATGTAAATCAGTGATGGGCCCCAAGCTAACTGTGAGATCATCAGTGTAGTTTTAAAATTAATTGGTAGCACAGACCCATGGCAAAGTCGAGTGATAATTTTCTCAGACACCTAATGTTTCAAAAAATGTCACGCTATGAATTTTGATTATGGTTGTAATCTAAACTGGCTCTCCAATTTTAAAATGATTACATAAAAGCATTGATTTTGTGCCTGAAACACATTTGCTCAGGAAGCACATTTGGGTGAAATGAGTGGTTTTTAAATGAGCAGCATACATTTTCCTTCACTCTAGAAAATACCCAGATAATATATTCTTCTCTTAATGAATTCTACCTAATCTAAAGCTTGGATGCATTTGTCTTTATATAAATATATTATCACCTAATTTCTGTTGCTGGATTAGCCGTGATCGTTCATTTTCTGTAAGTGACCCCAACAACCTCAGCCTTAACAAATACAGGGCAGAAGAAATGTCTAAAGCATTAACACCCAAGTTCTGCAGCGAGGCCTTGAACATGCCCTTCTCTCTCTGTGCTGTTAGAGAAAGAAACTTGCAGTGAGAACGAGGAGTGCTCATAATCCTTTCAGGTGTCTTTTACTTAATGTTTGCCTAGAAGCTGGGTTTTATTCGGATGAGGTGCTTCTGGGGTCTCAGTCTGTGTAACTCTGAGACGAAGGAAGGAAGGAAAAAGCATTCTACCAGGCAGGTTTAGGAGATGTCCAAGCTTTTGTGTCACATGGGGGACTTTTATGAAAGAGGTCCTAGATGGCAGGATTTCAGGCCAATTTGGAGAAATGAGAACAAGGAAATTTAAAAAAAAATTCCAAATGAAAACAATCTAAGCCATAACTCTGATGAGAAGTCAAGGGTAGACTACAGGAATTCTGTTTAAAGCATGAATAACAGGCTGTTTTTAAGCCTAGTCTTAAGAAAAAGTATCTCAGAGGGATCCTGATCCAATCTTCATTTTAGATTCATGTGGTCCCTAGACTCCTGAGTTGTTGTCATTGTAGAATAGCAGAATGATATCACTGCAGAAGAAATGGTCCCCAACTCACTGAATCAACTGGTATTTTTCCATATCCTAGGGGAGGTAAGAATGCAAAAAATGTGAAGAAAGAACTTAGCCAGCAATACGTTACTAAAAATTTAACAACTGGCTTTCTGGGGGGAAAAAAGTATACCTATATATACGTACATAAGTTTATTATAAATTGTACTGATGTAAAGATTATGTGGCTCACAACTTATAAATAATAAAAAATATATAATACTATTCTTTATACATTCCATATAGCTACTTGATTCTTACAGAATACTTTTGTTAATTTTTGCTGAACTCTTACATCTATAGCCAATCTATGGTTGCAACTGCGAAACAAATGTAGTTCTCACATGAATGTGAGTGGATATTTTCATTTAAGTCAATGAGTAAGTAAAACATCAAGGACGTATGTTGGAAATCACTTGTTGGCCGATTACTTTGAATATTGGAAGAATACTGGAAGGATATTTCCTCAATTTTTAAGTACTATTTACAAGGTAATGGCCAGAGACATGACACATTTAAAAAGTTTAATCTGCATTATTTACATTTTTTCTACTACTTTCTTAAGTCCAAACAAAGAATTGGCAAACCTTTCCATTTATTTATTTATTTCAGAGACAGGGTCTCACCCTGTCACCCAGGCTGGAATGCAGTGGCCTAATGATAGCTCACTGCAGCCTCGAACTCCTGGGATCAAGAAAATTGATTCTCCTGCTTCAGACTCCCAAGTAGTTAGCATGCACCACCACGCCTGGCTATTTAAACATTTTTTTTCCAGAGACAGGGTCTCGCTATGTTGCCCAGGCTGGTCTCGAGCTCCTGGCTTCGAGCAATCCTCCTGCCTCAGCCTCCCAAAGCGCTGGGATTGCAGGCATGCGCCACTGCACACAGCCATCAAACTTTTTCTGTAAAGGAACAGATAGTAAATATTTTAGGCTTTGCAGGCCATATGGTCTCTGTCCCAACTATCTTTTTCTGCACAATTCCACCACGGTAGCACAAAAGCAGTCACGGACAGTAGGTAAACATATGACTGTATTCCAACAAAATTTTATTTATGAACTCTGAAATTTGCATTTCATATAATTTTTATGAAATATTATTCTTCTTTCAAATTTTTCAACAATTAAATATATAAAACCCATTTTAGCTCCTAAGCCATACAAAAATGGGCAGTGGGCTGGATTAGGTCTATGGGCTATATATAGCTTGCCATTTTCTAGATTAGATAATCAACAAAACAATAAGTCAATTTGTAGCATTTGCCAATTTCTGTGATATAAATACTCCCACCATGGCCGATTTCAGGCTACCAATATGACATCATTGAATGCTGGGAAGATATATGGTGTAGCATATCATTTTATAGTCTTTCTACTCTGCAGGTATAATAGATAAGAATAACCCCAAGAATAGAGATAATATTAAAATATAGTAAAATAATTGAAATTATGAGTATTGAGTATTTATTACCTTATTTCTAGTATAATTTAATTATTTGTAAGCATACAATTTCATTTTTAATAGTGGCTAGTTCAGCAACCAACTACCAAAATTTTCAAACATTTAACACTTGAGAGTTGGTACAAACTGGCTCCACTTAACCACTAAACTTAGCACTTATTCTAGAGCATATTGCACCTATTGACTCTGAGATTCCCACATCAAACATAGACACAGAACTGCCCTCCAGAGCTGCCTACAAAGCAGAGAGATTTCCGAGAACCTTAGGCTCTACGTCACCTAAGAAGCTTTTGCTGACTCTGCCTTCCATGTAGAAGGGAGGGGAGAAGGAGACCTTCATTGCCACAGGAACAAGTGGGTTTTGACCTGTCCCCCAGTAGAAAAATTACTTCAATCATAATAATAGTATTAATATCTACTATTTCTTGAGTATTTACTCTGGGCCTGGCACCGTTCTAAACTTTTACGTGTGCCAATTCATTTGATTGATAGACCCCAAGAGGGATTTTCCATCATCATTTTACATTTGAGGATAATGAAACAGAGAGAATTTGAGGCCGCTTGCCTAAGGTTACACATGTGGACAGCAGAGTTCCAACTTCCCTAAACACTAGTTGATGCATACTTGAGGAAATCAGTACCTGTGCTTTATTATTTACTTACTGATTTATCCAAGAACAGGTTATCAACTAAATTCAATATGTACCGAACTGGACCATCATCTTCCCTTTCAAATCTCCTTTTCCTGTTTTCTTTTTCATTTGTTGCTCTTGTTAATGGCACCGGTGCTATACTCAACGCCCTGGAATCTTGGACTCTATCCTCGTCTTTATTCAAAGCAGTTGCTAATCCTGTTAATTTAACCTCTAGTAGTACTTCTTGCGCCTTCCTCTTCTTTTTATTTTCATTCTTCCTCCTCTAGTTTATGACCTCAGCACATTTCACCCAGATGATTGGGTCGCCCATCACCGGCTCCCAACATCCCTCCCAGGTTGCCTTATGTGCAGCGTTGCTAGGTTACACTTCTGAAGATGCGGCCAGTCCCTTGCTCATCATAAGCTGCAGTGACTGTCCACTGCCCTCCTCTTAAGACTTCCCCCTTTCTTCTTGCTAGGGTCTGAACGCATGTGTCCTTCTAGAATTCATATGTTGGAAGCTAATACCCAAAGTGTTAAGAGATGGGGCCTTTGGGGAAGTGATTAAGTTGTGAGCACTCTGCCCTCATGAATGGGATGAGTGCTCTTATAAAAGAGGTTGAAGGGAGCACCCCAGTCCCTTTGGCACCTCGTGATGATGAAGCAACAAGGCACCAACTTAGAAGCACAGAGAAAGCCTCACCAGACGCCAAATACGCTGATGCCTTGATCTTGGACTTCCCTTCCCAGCCTCCATAACTGTGAGCAATAAATTTTTATTTATAAATTACCCAGTCTAAGGTATTTTGTTACAGCAGCTCAAATGGACTAAGATACTCCTTTTCACTCCCTTTAAACTCCAAGCTCACAGAACTTTTCACTGTTTTTCACATATACCCCATGCTTGGCCCATCTCCATGCCTTAGTTCAAGCTGTGTTCTCTGCCTGGAGTGCACTTCTCTACAACTTAGTGTGTCCACTGTCTACCTACATTTTTTTATTTTTTATTTTTCAGTTTAAACGCCTCAAATTCTCCTTGGTTTCCAGCTTGAGAGAGCCTCTCCCTCTGCTGGAGCCCTATAGCATTTTAGCTGTGCTTCTCTTGTGGCACTTTTAACTTTCTCCATTCTAATTATTTTATTTGTGATTCTCTTATCTCTCCTACCAGACTCAGTTTCCCGAAGGCGTGGACCATTAGTTTTCTTTCTATCCCCAATAGTTACTTGTGAACTAGGTGATCAGCCAATGTTGGATGAATGAATGAATGAATGAATGAATGAAATGTTGCAAGAGCAGCCTTTCACTGGGTCTCACTACTAATTGTAATTGTTTAATATTCCTTTAGTGCAACATACCATGCAAATTATAGATCTCCATTGTCCAATATGGTAACCACAGCCACTTGTGGCTATTGAGCCTTAAAAATGTGGCTAGTCCAAATTGAAGTGCACTGCATGTGTAAAAATAACACACTGGATTTTGAAAACTTAGTGTGGAAAAAAGTCAAAATAATTGTTTTATGTGTTGAAATGATATCTTTGATATAATGAATTAAATAAAATATTGAAATTGTCACCTATTTGTTTTTAATTTTTTAAATTAACTTATTTTTAAATTGACAAATAAAAAATTGTGTATATTTATTGTGTAAAATATGATGCTTTGAAATATGTATACACTGTGGAATGGCTAAATCAAGTGAATTAGCATACGCATTATTTCATCTTTATCATTTTTTTGTGGTGAGAACACTTAAAATCTACTCCATGAGCAATATTCAAGAGTTGTTACTAACTATAGTCACCATGTTGTACAATAGAGCTCTTGAACTTATTCCTCCTAACTGAAATTTTGAATCCTTTGACCAACATCTTCCCAACCACCCTCCCCCCACCCAGCCCCTGGTAACCACCATGCTACTCTCTGTTTCTATGAGTTTAACTTTAACATAAATATATATATTTATGAGATCATGCAGCATTTGTCTTTCTGTGCCTGGCTTATTTCATTTAACGTAATGTCTTCGATGTTCATCTCACATCTCAAATGACAGAATTTCCTTCTTTTTAAACGCTAAATAGTATTCCATTGTGTGTATACAGCCATGCTCTGCATGATGACATTTTGGTCACTGATGGACCCCACAAGTTATAATACTGTATTTTCACTGTGTCTTTTCTATGTTTAGACATGTTTAGTTACACAAATACTCATCATTGTGTTACAATTGCCTACAGTATTCAGTATAGTAACATTCTACGCAGACTTCTGGCCTAAGAGCAATAGGCAGGTGTGTAGTAGGCTATACCATCTGGGTTTGTGTGAGTACACTCTGTGATGTTCAAAAAATGATGAAATTTCCTAATGATGCATTTCTCAGAATGAATCCCCATCACTAAGGGATACATGATTGTATATACCACATTTTCTAAAATCCATTCATCCATCAGTGGACAAACAGGTTGATTACATATCTTGGCTATTGTGAATAGTGCTGCAGTGAACGTGGGAAAGCAGAGACCTCTTCTACATACTGATTTCATTTCCTTTAAGTATATATCCATTAGTGGGGTTGGTGGATCATATGGGAACTCTTTTTAATTTTTAAAAATATTTTTGATTTTTAATTATTATGGGTACATAATAGCTGTATGTATTTATGAGGTACATATGATGTTTTGATACAGGCATACAATGTGTAATAATCAAATCAGGGTGATTAGAGTATCCATTACCTCAAGCATTTATCATTTCTTTGCATTAGGGACATTCCAATTCCACTCTTTTAGTTATTTTAAAGTATACAATAACTTATAGTTGACTATCATCACCCTGTTGTGCTATCAAATATTAGATCTTGTTCATTCTAGCTATATTTTTGTACCCATTGACCATCCCCCACTTTATCCTTCCGTCCCCACTATCCTTCCCAGCCTGTGGTTACCATCACTCTACTCTCTATCTCCATAAGATCAATTGTTTTAATTTTTAGCTTCCACATATGAGTGAGAACATGTGAAATTTGTCTTTCTGTACTTGGCTTGTTTCACTTAACATAATGCTCTCCAGTTCCATCCAGGTTGTTGCAAACGGCAGGATTTTATTCTTTTTTATGTATATATACCATATTATCTCCACCCCCACGTACTTTTTATGCCTTTGTTATCACTATTTACATCTTTTTATATTGTGCATTCCTTAACAAATTATTGTAGCTATTATTATTTTTAATAGTTTTAGGCTTTTTTTTCTTTTTTTTTTACTTTTGGAGTGTTCTGGATTTGGCTGTGTTTTTATTTTACCAGTAAGTTTTATACTTTTATATTTTTGTGTTATTAATTAGCATCCTTTTCTTTCAGCTTGAAGAACTCCATTTACCACTTTTTGTAAGATAGGTCTTGTGTTGATGAACTCCTTCAGCTTTTGTTTGTCTGCAAAAATCTTCATCTCTTCTTCATTTCTGAAAGACAGTTTTGCCAGGTAGAGTATTCTTGGTTGGCAGGTTTTTTTTTTTTTTTCTTTAGAACTTTAAATATATCATCCCACTGTCTCCTGACCTGTAGGGTTTCTGCTGAGAAGTCTGCTTCTAGCCTTATCATCACTCCTTTGTATGTGATTTGCTTCTTTTCTCTTGCTGCTTCCAGGATCTTTTTGTGTTTGATTTTTGATCATTTAATTATAATACGCCTTTGTGTAGTCTTGTTTGGATTGAACCTGACTGGAGACTTTTGACCATCCTGTACCTGGATTTTATGTCATTCCCCAGATTTTGAATTTTCTGCTATTACAGTTGACCCTTGAGCAATGCAGGGGTTAGAGGCACTGACTCCCTGTGCAGTCAAAAATCCATGTATAACTTTTGACTCCCCAAAACTCAACTACTAATAGCCAACTATTGACTGGAAGCCTTACCAATAACATAAACAATCAATTAACATGTATTTTTTTTTTGTTAAATGTATTATATATTATATTTTTACTATAAAGTAAGCTGGAGAAAAAATGTTTTTAAGAAAATTACAAGGAAGAGAAAATATATTTTCTATTTGTTAAGTGGAAGTAGATCATCATAAAGCTCTTCATCCTCATTGTCTTCACCTTGAGTAGCCGGAGGAGGAGGAAGAGGAAGAAGAAGGGTTAGTTTTGCTGCTTCAGGGTTGGCAGAGGTAAAAGAGGTGAAGGATGTGGAAAGGGAGCAGGAGAGGCAGGTACATGTGGTGTAACTTGTATTTTAAGAAATCTGCTTATATGTGGACCCATGCAGTTCAAACCTGTGTTGTTCAAGCATCAACTATATTTCTTTAAATAAGGTTTCTGGCCCTTTGTCTCTCTATTCTCCTTCTTTGACTCCTATAATTTGAATATTTTCACTGGAGTGGGTCCAGAAGCTCAGTCTGCAGGTACAGGCCTGGAGTCTGGGGCCGTGGAGGCCTGCTTGGTGCTGGTTTTACTGGGGCAGGCCCAGTGTTAGGGTCCGAGGCAGAGTCCAGTCTTTATCCGCCTCTCCCTCCTCCATGCTGAGAGTACTCACTCCGTACTGTGCTGCCCGGGGTTGAGGGAGGGGTGATGTGAGTGATGTGAAATTGTTGTTCCTACCCTCTTCAGTGTGTCTTTCTCATTTCTGCGTGACACCCAGGTTCTGTAATCTCTCATCTCGTTTCCTTATCTCTTGTGAAGGCATTTTCACGTGTGGGTAGTTGTTTAAATTGATGTTTTTGGTGGGGGTGGGGAATAAGTGCTGGAAAGTCCTATTCTGCCAACTTGCTGATGTCCACCTCCAATTTTTAGTTTTTTAAATGTGACTATTGTATAGTTTCAAATTACATATGTGGCTCACATTATATTTCTATTGGACATTCCTGCTATAGTGCAGGGGCAGGGCAGCTGCACCATAGGTCTGCAACCAGGGACAGTGGTCTCCTCTCAGTGGGGGCAGGCAGCTGTGGGGTAGATGGTCTGCTCACACCCCTGTCCCTCAGCAGCAGCAATGGTCTCTGTCCTTGGAGTGCATGGAAGTTTCTTGTCTCCCCATTTCCCCCATGGCCCAGTGGTGGTGATGGTGGCAGCTCCAGAGCAGGATGGAGACCTCTGGGAGCCAGGCTCTCTGAATGGTGCTGAGCTGCAGCTGCTCAGGGCTCAAAAGCCTGTGGGACTCCATGTAAGTTCAAGCAATGCCTCTACACAATCTCTAGGCAGTTCTCTGTATTAGTCTGGGGGTCCATGAAGGTAGAGGGGCTCTCCTATAGATAGAATTTTGAAAGTCCACGGAAGGAGTGTGGAGTCCCAGGGATCTATCACTCATGTTTTTCCCACATTAAGGAGCTTTTCCCATCTCCCCACCAACCCTGGCCAAGCAGGCTGCCTGGTTTCCCTCTCCTTTGCTTTCCCCACTTCCTGTTGCTTCTTTGTTGAATTTCAGTGTTCTCTCTTAGACAATCTTTCAAAGCAGGACAATTTACTCAATATTTTTATTCTTGTCCATGGGAGAGGCATGCACTAGCTCTATCTAGTCAGCCATCTTGAACCAGAGTCTACAAAAACCATTTTATAACAAATTATTTTAAACTGATGACAACTTAAATCTGATCATAAAGAAAAGGAAAAAAGAACAAACAAGCAAAGAGGAAACTAACAAACTGTACTCCTTGAGTCTATCACCCCCACTTATTGACTTTTCATTGTCTCTATGTATATCTTTTTTATATTGTCTATCTCTTAACAAATTATTGCAGTTATTATTTTTGATATATTTTTCTTTCAGTGTTTGTACTAAAGATATGAGTCATTTACACACCACAATTACAGAATTAGAGAATTATGAATTTTTTTGTGTACCTACTTTTACCAATGAGTTTTATACCTTAGATGATTTCTTGTTGCATATTAGTGTTTGTTTGTTTGTTTTTCTTTTAGATTGATGAACTCCCTTTAGTATTTATTGTAAGACAGGTCTGGTGTGGATGAATTCCCTCAGCTTTTGTTCATCTTGGAAAGTTTTTATTTCTCCTTCATGTTTTAAGGATAACATTGCTGGATACAGTGTTCTCAGTTGAAAATTTTTTCCTTCAACACTTTGACTATGTCATTCCACCCTTTCTTGTCCTGTAAGGATTCCACTGAGAAGTCTGCTGCCAGACGTATTGGAGCTCCTTTATATGCTATTTGTTTCTTTTCTTTTGCTGCTTTTAGAATCCCCTTTTTTCCTTGACCTTTGAAAGTTTGATTATTATCTGTCTTGGGGTAGTCTTATTTTGCTTGAATCTGCTTGGTGTTCTTTGACCTTTTACCTGGATATTCATATCTTTCCCTAGGTTTGGAAAGTTCTCTGTTATTATTTCTTTGAATAAAGTTTCTACTTCAATTTCTTTTTCCATATCATCTTTAAAGCCAGTAACTCTTAGATTTGCCTTTTTGAGGCTATTTTCTGGATTTTGTAAGTGTTCTTCATTTTTTTCCCTCCTCTGACTGTGTATTCTCAAATAGGCTGTCTTTGAGCTCACTAATTCTTTCTTTTGTTTGATCAAGTCTACTTTTGAGACACTGTGATGCACTTTTCAGTTTGTCAGTTCAATTTTTCAGCTCTAAGATTTCTGTTCTTTTTTAATATTACTTTAATGTTTTCATTAAATTTCTCTGATATAATTCTGAATTCCCTCTCTGTGTTATCTCGAAGTTAATTGAGCTTCCTCAAAACAGCTACTTTGAATTTCCTATCAGATCACATAACTCTGTCACTCCAGGATTGCTCACTGCTGCCTTGTTTAGTCCACTTGGTGAAGTCATGTTTTCCTAGATGTTCTTGATGCTTATGGACATTCATCAATATCTGGGCATTGAAGAGCTAGGTATTTATTTAGTCTTTGCAGTCTGGCCTTGCTTGTACACATCCTTCTTGGCAGGGCTTTCTAAGAATCTGAAGGGTATTGAGTGTTACCTAAGCCTGTGGTTATTGCAGTCATTTCAGCACTAGGGGGTGACCTAAGCTCAGATATGCTGTGACTCTTGAAGACTTTAGAAAGCCTTGTGGGGCTTGGGGAAGACAAGGGAGGATTCCCTGGGTTCCCAGGCAAAGTCCCTTGCTCTCTTCACCCTGTTTACCCCAAGCAGCTGGGCTGCTGGAGTTGGGGGAGGGGTGATGTGGCCACTCTCATGCCCACTACAGCTGGCACTGTGTTGGTTGTACCCAAAGCTCACAGTCTCCCATACCAGCACAGTAGAGGGGCTTGCCCAAGGCCCACAACCACTACTACCTGGCTGTTGTTGATGCTTATTCAAGGCCTAAGGCCACTTTAGTTAGCAGGTGGTGAAGCCTGCTGGGATTCAATCCATCCCACTAGTGCCATAGATTCCCTCTGGCCTGGGGTGAGTCTAGAAATACCATCCAAGAACAAAGGCCTTTAATCAGGGGCTTCAGGATTCCACCCAGTGCTTTATTTTACTGTGGCTGAGCTGGCACCCAGTTACAAGACAAAGTCCTCCATACTCTTCCCTTTTGTTCCCCCAAGTGGAAGGAGTCTCTCTCTGCAGTGCACTGCCTGGAGTTGGGAGATAGGTGATGTGGACACTCCCATGGCTGCCACAGCTGGTGTCGTGCTGGGTGGCACCCCAAGCCCACAGCCTCCAAGACCAGCCCAGCACTGGGGCTTGCCCAAGGACCGCAGTCACTATGGCCTAGCTGCCACCCAAATTTATCTGGGGCTCCAGGCCAGTTTAGTCAGCTGGTGGTGAAGTGGGCTGGGACTCAGTTTATTCCTGCTGGGGTAGGGGATTCCCCTCTTGCCTAGGGCTGGTCTAAATGCACCCTTCATGGGCCCCACTGAAACAGTGTCCAATGTTGTATTTTACTGTGACAAAGTGGTACTCAGTTCCAGTGCAAAATCCTACACTTACTTTACTCTCCTTTCCCCAAGCACAGAGATTCTCTCCCCTGGCTGCACTGCCTGGAGTTGAGGGTGGGGTGGTATAGGCAATGCGAGACTGTCCTTCCTACCCTCTTCAATGTGTCTTTCCTTGTTATTATGCTAAAATCAGATACTGTGATACCTCACCCGATTTTTTTAGTTCTTCTGAAGGTGCTTTCTTACATAGGTAGTTATTGAATTTGGTGTTCCTGTGGGAGGATGATCACTGGAGGGGTTTATTCAGCCATCTTGCTCTGCTTCCAATCAGAAACTACATCTAAGTTGAGATGTGAAGGGTGAATAAGTGTGCAAGGAGTGCACTCCCAGGCAAAGAGTGTGGCGTTAAAGGAAGTGTATCCAGGTGGCGTGAATAATTTGGACACCAAGTCTACTTGGCTGAGTTTAGGAACTCAAAGTTGTTCTGTTTGGTTGGAGTGGAGAAGCAACAATTAAGGCCAGTGATATAGGCAGATGCCAAATGGCAAAATATTTTGAGTCTGTGTTAAAGTATTTGGACTTTATACTGAGAACCATAGATAATTTTAAACTGGACATTGACATGATTACATTTGTTTAGAAATCTCATCCAGGCTGCAGTGTGGAAAATGGATTGGATGGTCTGGGGTTAAAGTTGACGTTACTTACTTTAGCATTTTCATACCCACGCAAAATGAGAAAGGGAAAAAGAATGCAAGTTTATTCTTCTCTATCCATAATTATTGTCTGTAATCTTGACCCAAGATTACAATCTTTATCCTTAGGGGCATGGGATTCTAATTCTCAATATCAGTTTCTTTAATTCTACCTGGATCCACAAGTTAATGCCTGCTCAAATCCTACCCTGGAACCAAAAGGAAGGCACTTTCTAACACACATAACAATCATATAATTCAGCACCAGGAACTGTGAGGGGAATAACACCAGAGAATTGTAGTAATTCAATTTAAAATCTGCTGAAAGCTTTGGTAAAGACTTATGTGGCTGTTCAGAGAAATTGTATGAGGTAAGAAAGCCACTGTCATGGCCATAGAATGGTTGGTATTTTAACAAAATTAAAATGCCCTCTCAGGAAAGGTTCTACCAACCCCTTAAGTAACTTTTTTAGATCTTAAGGTAAAGAAAAGGCAAGATATATGTGTGATAAGGCATTATGTCCAGGTTATTTACAGAGCTTAGCTTGTATTCCAAGAGCTCCAAATTCCTTTTGTTCTTTTCTTTTTTAACCTTAGGCAATATAAGAGCAAAATTGATCTAACTTCACAAACTGCATTTTTAGCAAATCCTAAAAGAACTTGAAATTTTGTCCTTGAAAATGAGATAACAAAAGGGGACATCTGTGCATTCTTTTTGTTCTAGGATTCTGAAATAGTAAGAAACCCAGCAGCATTCCAGGTAATAGAATCTATGTGTGATTGCAGTTGTTCAATATGCATAATTAATTAAATGCTGATTCCAATCATCATGCTGCCAGATATAAATATCATCTGGGAAGAGCTGTCTTATGATAAAACTAACAGTGCAAATGTTGCAATGCCATTCTAGAGTTTTGCTAAAAATAGGATGCTTGTAATGAAAAGGGAAATTAGAAGTGCATCATACTATCCACCAAAGTTGACCATCAATTCTGCTCCAAAGAGTAACACTTACTTCCAAACCTCCCTTTAAGATAAAAGGAAGTTGAATTGAGAAAGAATAAAAAATTGATAGGCCTTCTGTTATTTGTACAAATATCCTTTCTTCCTCTCTTCCATGCAATTCTACAACTTTAATTGAATAAATAAGAAACTAATGGAATTAATAAACATTAATAAGAGGGTCTAAGTATAAGAAACAAATGTTTCATTCTGTGATGTTTAATATATGTTTTCTAAAGCTGATAAACACGTACTTAATCTTGCTGTAGAACAGATTATTTTCAGTTGCATATTAAGAATTGTATTATTGTTTTGATTCATTACTTTTAGGTCTTATTCCAATTGTGTAGAACTATTTAAACAGGAAGAAATGTAATCTTGAAGTCATTCCAGTTTAAAAATTGAGGCTTAGAAGCAAGCTGACTTCAATCCCCCCACAGAAGACCAAAAACAAATATACAGTGGCAAGATCATCACAAGCATTATCCCAGAGATCAAGTATAAGGATGAGACAGTTCCCGGGCACACAGAGAAGTAAAAAATCTTTGAGCAGACAGTAAGAAAATTGGACTTTCATCTTTGCGACACTCCTTGCCCCCAATTTGCCTGGCACCAAGCACATGGGCAGTTTTCCCCAACTCAAGGTTTCTACACTGGAAACAGTGAGAGTGAGGTGGAGAACCAGATTCTGCACTATATTGGCTTCCATGGTAGGAGACCTGTCCCCACCTCAACCCATGAGAAGTATCACAAGTGCCCAAAGGGAGAAATATCCCTGAAGATAGCTGGAGATAAAGGGGGAGAGGCAGGACTACCACCCTCAATGCTGGAAACTCTGCTCTGTGACTTGGCCAAAGGAGACACCAAATCAGAGTGGCTATTCAGCAGCACCACGCTGTAAGAGGTATAATGGACAGGTTCCCTGGGCACGAACCCTTAGCTAGCCTTCCCACACTGCTGGGATATCCACCTTTGGGATCTTTCCCATTTGGGATGGGCAGCACTCCAGTTTTTTATTAGAGCCAAAGCAAATCTTGGATTAAGGAGCCATATAGTGCCAAAAAGGAGGTAATGCCCTAGCAGGGGGAAAAAAAAAGAGATTCAACAGATAAATTACAAAGCATCTCTAAGCAAAGATATCCAATAAAAACCAAAACAAGCAAGACAGAGAAGACCAGAATAAATATTAATAAATAATCCATCAATGCAAAGACATGGACACATATCCACAAGAAACAACAGAAAACAAGGGACCATGACATCCCCAAATGGACAAAGGAAGGAACCAGTGACTGACCCTAGTGAGACAATGATACATGAGCTCTCTTACCAAGAATTCAAAATAACAGTTTTAAGGAAACTCAGTGATCTTCAAGATAACAGAAATTTATTAGAGATACTTAAAAAGAGATTGAAATAAAACAAATAAAAGAGAAACCTTGGAACTGAGAAATACATTTGCTGAACTGAAAAATTCAGTAGAGGTGCTCAATAGCAGAATTGATCAAATAGAGGAAAGAATCAGTAAGCTCAAAGAAAGGCTATTTGAAAATACACAAAAGAGAAAAAAGAAAAAAGAATGAAAAAGAATGAAGATCACCTATAAGATATAGAAAGTTACCTAAAAAGACCAAATCCAAGAATTATTGGTGTTCAGGAAGCAGTTGAGCAAGAGCAAGGGGTGGAAATCTTATTCAAAGAAATGATAATGGAAAACTTTCCAAAATTTGAGAAAGATATATATATCTAGGAATAGGAAGTTCAGTAAACATAAAATAGATTCAACCCAAATAAGACTACCTCAAGGCATATAATAATCAAACTCTCAAAGGTCAAGAACAAAGAGAGGATCCCAAAAGTAGCAAGAGAAAAGAAGCAAATAACATATAAGTAAGCCTCAATTTTTCTGGCAACAGACTTCACAATAGAAACCCTACAGGCCAGAAGGGAATGGGATAACATTTTCAAAATGGGGACAGAAAAATTTCCATCCCAAAATACTGCATCCCACAAATCTATCCTTCAAATATGAAGGAAAGATAAAGTCTTCCCCAGACAAACAAAAGCAGAGAGAATTTGCCACCACAACACCCATCATACAAGAAATGCTACAGGGAGTTCTTCCATCTGAAAAAAAAAACCCTAAAATGCAAAAAGAAAACATTTGAAGGTATAAAACCCACTAGTAAAAGTAAGCACATGGAAAAACTCAGAAATCTGTATAATTGTGGTTTTCAATCCACTCATAACTCTAGTATTAAATCTAAAAGACAAATCTATCAAAAACAATAATAGCTACAGCAACCTGTTAAGAGATAGGCAATATAAAAATATGTAAATTGAGACAATAAAAAGTCAAAATGTAGATGGGATAGAGTTAAAGTGTAGAGTTTTTTTTTTTTACTTTTCTCTTTCTTTTTATTCATTTCTTTGCAATCTAAGATCAGTAGTCATATCTTGAAAATAACATTTTATATCTATAAGGTGTTTTTTATAAGCCTCATGGTAACCACAATACAAAAATCTATAATAGATCAATGAAAAATAAAAAGATATGAACTAAAACATACTACCAGAGAAAAGTCACTTAACCACAAAGGAAGACAGTAAGAAAAAAAGAAAGTAATAGAGAAGTTACAAAACAACCAGAAAAAAAGCAACAAAATGACAGTAGTAAGTCCTTAATTATCAGCAATAACACCGAATGTAAATGGACTCAATTCTTCAATTAAACAACAAAAAATGGCTGAATGGATAAAGAAACAAGACCCAACTATATGCTGCCAATAAGAATTTCACTTCACCTATATAGACACAAATCAGCTGAAAGTTAAGGCATAGAAAAGATACTTCATGCAAGTGGAAACCAAAAAGGAGCAGTAATAGCTATAATTATATCAGATATAATAGACTAGAAGTCAAATACTGTAAAAAGAGAGTAAGAATGTCACTATATAATAGTAAAAGGACAATTCAGCAAAAGGATATAACAATTATAAATACCTATGTACCCAGCATGGGTGCACCAAGTATATAAAGCAAACATTATTAGAGCTAAAGGGGGAGATAGACTCCAATACAACAATAGTTAAGGACTTCAATACTGCACTCTCAGGATTGGACAGATCATCAGACAGGAAATCAAAAAAGAAACATCAGAGTTAAACTGCACATTAGACCAATAGGTCTCACTGACATTTATGAAACATTTCATCTAACTCCTGCATAATACACATTCTTTTCATCAGCACATGAAACATTCTCCAGAATAAACCATATCTTAGGCCACAAAACAAGTCTCAACAAATTTAAAAAAAATGGAAGTCATATCAAGTATCTTTTCTGTCCAAAATGGAATAAAACTAGAAATCAATAACAAGAGGATCTTGGAAACTACATAAACACATGGATATTAAACAACATTCTCCTGAATGACCAATGGGTCAATGAAGAAATTAAGAAGGAAATGTAAAAATTTCTTGTAACAAATGTAAATACAAAAAGCTATAGGATACAAAAAATGCAGTACTAAGAGGAAAGTTTATAGTAAAAGCATCTACATCAAAAAAGTAGAAAAACTTCAAATAAACAACCTAAAGATGTACTTCAAGGAACTAGAAAAGAAAGAGTAAACCAAACCTAAAATTAGTAGAAGAAAAAAAATAATATAGATCAGAGCAGAAATAAATGAAATAGAGACTAAAAAAATTAAGAAGATCCACAAAACAAAAAGTTGGTTTTTTGAAAAGATAAATAACAACCAACTTTATCTAAACTAAGAGAAAAAGACAGAAGACCCAAATAAAAAGGAGACAACAACTGACACTACAGAAATACAAAGAATCACTAGAGACTATTATGAGCAACTATACACCAACAAATTGAAAAACCTAGAAGAAATGAGTACATTCCTGAACACACACAACCCATCAATATTGAACAAGGAAGAAACAGAAAACCTGAACAATAACGGGTAATGAGATCAAAGCCATAATAAAAATTCTCCCATCAAAGAAAGGCCCAGGACCTTTTGGCTTCACTGCTGATTTCTACCAAACATTTAAAGAAAAACTAATACCAATTCTGCAAAAAATTGAAGAGGAGGAAATACTTCCATACTCCTTCACTGAGGCTAACATTACTCTGCACCAAAATAAGACAAAGACACAACAAAAAAAGAAAACTATAGACCAACATTGCTTATGGACATAGATACAAAAATCCATAACAAAATACTAGCAAACCAAATGCAACAACATACTAAAAAGATCACTTACCGTGATCAAGTGGATTCACCCCAGGGATGCAAGGATGGTTCAACATATGCAAATCAATAAACATGATACATCACATTACTAGAACCAAGAACAAAAACCATATGATCACTTCAACAGATGCTGAAAAAATATTCAGTAAAATTCAACATCCTTTTGTGCTAAAACCCTCAATAAACTGAATACAGAAGGAACATGCCTCAAAATAATAAAGACCATATATGACACACCCACAGCTAACACCACACGAAATGTGGCAAAATTGAAAGCCTTTTCTCTAAAATCTGGAACAAGACAAGGGTGATCACTTAGGCAAGAGAAAGAAATAAAAGGTATCTGAGTTGCAATGAAAGAAGTCAAATTAGCTTTGTTCTCAAGTGACATGTTCTTATATTCAGAAAAAACTAAAGACTCCACCAAAAAAACTGTTAGAACTGATAAACAAATTCAGTAAAGTTGCCGGATACAAAATCAACATATTTATATACATCAACAGCAAAAAACCTAAAATAGAAATCAAGAAAGTAATCCCATGTACAAAAGCTACAAAGAACATAAAACACCCAGGAATTTAATTTGTCCAAAGAAGTGAAAGATCTATGCAAAGAAAATTATAAAACAGTGTTAAAGAAATTGAAGAGGACACCAAAAAAGGAAAGATATCCCATGCTCATGGATTGGAAGAATTAATATTGTTAAAATATCAATACTACCCAAAGAATTTTACAGATTCAATGTGATCCCTATCAAAATACAAATGAAATTCTTTACAGAAATGGAACAAACAATCCTAAAATTTATAAGGAACTACAAAAAACCCTGAATAACCAGTGCAATCCTGATCAAAAAGAACAAAGCTGGAGGCATCACACTACCTGACTTCATAATATAGTACAAAGTTATAGTAACCAAATCAGTATAATACTGGCATAAAAACAGACACATAGACCAATGGAACAGAACAGAGAATGCTGATGCAAATCCACACATTTATAACCAACTCATTTGGGACAAAGGTGCTAAGAACATACAATGGGAAAAGGACAGTCTCTTCAACAAATAGTGCTAGGTATATAAATGATAAATACTCAAGGTGATAGATACTCCAAATACCTTCACTTGATCATTACAAATTCTATGCATTTAACAAAATATCACATGTACCCCACAAATATGTAAAATATTATGTATTAATAAAAAAGAAAAAAATAAATGGTGCTGGGAAAACTGGATATCCATATGCAGGAGAATGAAACTGGACCCCTATTCTCAGCATATACAAAAATCAAATTGAAATGGATTAAAGACTTAAATCTAAGACCTGAACCTATGAAACTACTAGAAGAAAACCTTGGGGAAATGCTCCAAAACATTGGTCTGGACAAATATTTTTTGTGTACAACCTCAAAAGCACAGGCAACAAAAGCAAAACTAGACAAGTAGGTTTACATGAAGCTAAAAAGCTTCTGCACAGCAAAGAAAACAATCAACAAAGTGAAGAAACAACCCACAGAATGGGGGAAAATATTTGCAAACTCTCCATCTGACAAAGGATTAATAGGCAGAATATATAAAGAGCTCAATCAATTCAATAGCAAAAAAAAAATCCTATTTAAAAACATATGAAAGATCTGAACAGACAATTCTCAAAAGAAGGCGTACACAGGTATATTAAAAAATGCTCAATATCAGTAATCATCAGATAAAAGCAAATCAAACCATATTTAGATATCATCTTACCCCAGTTAAAATGGCTATTATCAAAAAGATAGGGAATAATGGATGTTGGCAAGGATGTGGAGAAAGGGGAATGCTCATATACTGTTGGTGTGAATGTAAATTAGTGCAGCCACTATGGAGAACAGTATGGAGGTTCCTCAAAAAACTAAAAATAGAACTACCATAAGATCCATCAATTCCACTTGTGGGTGTATGGCCAAAATTAAGGAAATCATATATTGAAGAGTTATCTACACTCCCATGTTTATTGCAGCACTATTAACAATAGCCAATATATGGAATCAACCTAAGTGTCCATCAATGGATGAATGGATAAAGAAAATGTGGTATGTTTATAAAATGGGATACTATTCGGCCATAAAAAGGAATTAAACCTGTCATTTGCAGCAACATGAATGGAACCAGAGGTCATTATATTAAGTGAAATAAGTCAAGCACAGAAAGACAAATATTGCATGTTCTCATTCACATGTGAGAGCTAAAAAATTAGATCCCATGAAGATAGAGAGCAGATTTGTAGTTACCAGAGAGTGGGAAGAGTAGGTGGAAGGACTGGATGAAGAGAGGTTGATTAATGGGTACAAATATAGTTAGAAGAAGAAATAAGACCTAGTGTTTGATTGATCAGTAGGGTGACTATAGTTAACAATAATTGAGTATATATTTCAAAACAGCTAGAAGAGAATAACTTGAAGGTTCCTAGCATAAAGAAAAGATAAATATTTAAGGTGATGAATATCCCAATTACATTGAGTTGATCTTTACACATTATAGGAATGTATCAAATTATCACATATACTCTGCAAATATGTACATCTATTATGTATCAATAAAAATATATTTAATAAAAAAGAAATATGATCTTGAAAAGAGAAGAAAGTGAAAGACCTTAAGGGTGCTAGCCAGATATGAGAAAAAGCACTTTATTTAAAAGTAAAGAAGAGCAATTTATTTCTGGCTTGGCATGCATATTAAACTTTCTTCTTGTTGGCATATTTAATCCATTTTTGGAATCCTTTGGAATATTACATTTCTAATGCTTAAAGCTAAACCAAAAACTGAACATTTTTAGGGGACATGACTTGAAGCAGATAGAGCACTTTGGAGAGTTTTATGGTTATTTAGATGAGAGATGGTGGTGGGAACATAGAAGGTAGGGAGGAGCAGGCTGCCTCAAGGTGGACTCAGGAGGAGACCAGTAGGATGTGCTCACTGTGCAAAAAACGGAGAGGAATTAAGGATGCCTTCTAATATTTGTTTGAGCAGCTGGATAATGGTGGTGCTTATGAGAAGATTTTTGAGTGGGAAAAAGTTTGGAGGAAAGTGCAATTAAGAGTTCTGTCCTGGCTGGCCAGTTGGCCTGCCCTCCCTACCTCCCTCTGTCCCTCTTTTCCTTTTTTCCCGTTTTTCCTTCTAAGCAGGGTGGGAAGGCAGTTGGGCAGAGGATGGAGCCCACACAGGTAGGAATTTGACAGGGCTGGGGCCTGCACAAGGAGGTTGTGGAGGGCAGTGTGGTGGGGTCAGGAGGTTGGTTACATGAAGGGGATTAAGCAAATGAGCAATTATATTAAGGGTACATGGAGCCAGGTTTCTCACTGCTGGAGAGGGAAGGTGAAAATATGCAAAGGGGTAAAGTTAGAATGAACCCTGTGGTGTTAGGTTGGAATCAGATGTATCTGTGTGAACTCATGTTGTGTGTGTGTGTGAGCACACATATGTGTCTACCTATATACACTTATCATATATATACACTCAAATGTGTGTCTATGTATGTATTTATGTGTACTTGTATATATGTACATTTATTTCCTAAATCTGTTCAACTTCCATACTGAAAAAGTACAAGACAAAAGCCACACATTTCCCTGGATAAAGCCATATTTTATGGTAACTGGAATACTGTTCAGAGCAGTTACTAGAATTAAATAGTACAATGATATACAAAGAAAGAACCCAGTGGCAGTGATGCTCCAGTAACAATGAACACATGTCACACTCAGATCTTGGTTTCTAAAAAGCACTCTTTACTAAAACACTAAAAGTAAAGAGGACTCTTTAAATAATTGGCTGACTCCAGGGATAGGAAGGGAAAAAACTAGGATGAGCCTAGAACATCCTTTTGTACCAAAAAGTAAAGAAGTGCTCAAAGAATGATGGGGCTATGTCAAAATGACATAGAGGCCACCTTGAAGGGGCTTCACCTGGTCAGATCTCAGACAACTTGAGCATCAAAATAAGTAATTATGGCAATGGATTATAATTCCTTGAATAATAAAGGAATACATGAGTCCACACTGATATAAATAAACACATAACTAAGAGAAAAGAAAACTTTTCTTTACAGTAGAATACCAACTAATAAGTATAGAAGGAATGATGGATTTAGAGAAACACCATTTGTCAACCATCATCCTAATAATGAATTCAGGCAAAAAACATTGATAATGCTAAAGCTAGTGGGTGAAAGTGGGGTGAGGAAGGAGATTTTATTATAATCTCAAAGTATCTCTTCATGAAATACTTATTAATTACTAAGAGTGAATGTAACTTCACAGCGGAGAAACCTGACAGAAACTTTCTTTTTAAAAATGTTTCATTGGTTCATAATAATTTTACATATTTATGGGTTATAGTGTGACATTTCAATACCTGTATACAATGTGCAATGATCAAATCAAGGTAATTAGCAAATCCATCAGCTCAAGTGATAATCATTTCTTCATTTTGGAAACAAAGTCCTCTCTTCTAGCTATTTCAAAGTATAGAGTAAATTGTTGTTAATGATACTAACCCTACAGTGCTACAGTACACTAGAACTTATTACTCCTAGCTAGCTGTAATTTTGTATTCATTAACCAACCTCTCCCTATCTTCTTCTCCCCTATACCCTTCCCAGCCTCTAGTTACAACTATTATACCATCTACTTCTATGGTATAAACTTATTTAGCTTCTACATATGGGTGAAAACACAGTATTTACCTTTCTGTGCCTGGCTTATTTACTTAACATAATGTCCTCCAGGTTCATCCATGTTGTCACAAATGACAGGATTTCCTTATTTTTTTAATGATGAATAGTATTCCATTGTGTGTATATACCACATTTTCTTTATCCATTCATCTGTATGGATACTTAGGTTGATTCCATATCTTGACTATTGTGAATAGTGCTGCAATAAATATGGGAGTGCAGATTATCTCTTCAACTTGCTGATTTCCTTTTCTTTTGATATATACCCAGTAGTGGGATTACTGGATCATATGGTAGATCTATTTTTAGTTTTTTGAGAAATCTCCATACTGTTTTCCATAATGGCTGTACTAATTTATTATTCCACCCACAGTGTATATGAGTTCCCTTTTCTCCACATCCTCACCAGCATTTGTTATTTTTTGTCTTTTGATAATAGCCATTCTAACTAAGGTAAGATGATCTTTTATTGTAGTTTTGATTTGCCTTTCTGTGATGATTAGTGATGTTGACTATTTTTTCATGTACTTTTTGCCCATTTGTATGTCTTCTTTTGAGAATTGTCTATTCAGATCATCTGCCCATTTTTAAATCAAATTATTTGGTTTTTTTCTTTTGCTGTTGAGTTGTTTTAGTTCCTTGTATATTGTGCATATTAATCCCTTGTCAGACGAAGAGTTCACAAATATTTTCTCTGATTTTGTATGTTATCTCTTCACTCTGTTGATTGTTTTCTTTGCTATGCAGAAGTTTTTTAGTTCAATACAGTCCCATTTGTCTATTTTTTGCTTTTCTTGCCTGTGCTTTTGAGGTTTTATCCATAAAATTTTTGCACAGACCAACACCCTAAAGCGTTTCCTCTATGTCTTCTCCTAGTAGTTTCATAGTGTCAGGACTAACATTTAAGACTCTAATCTAGTCTGAGTTGATTTTTATATAAGGTGGTAGATAAGGGTCTAGTTTGATTCTTCTGCATGTGGATATCCAGTTTTCCCAGCACCATTTATTGAAGAGACTGTGCTTTCCCCATTGTATGTTCTTGGCACTTTTGTCAAAAATAAGTTAGCTGTAAATACATTGATTAATTTCTCTATTTTGTTCCATTGGTCCATGTGTCTGTGTTTATACTGGTATCATGCTGTTTTGGTTACTATAGATTTGTAGTATATTTTGAGGTCAGGTAGTATGATGCCTCCAGCTTTGTTCTCTTTGCTCAGGATTGTTTTGGCTATTTGTAGTCTTTTGTGGTTCTATATGAATTTTAGGATTGTTTTTTCTATTTTTGTAAAGAATGTCATTGGTATTTTGATAGGGATTGCATTGAATCTGTAGAATGCTTTAGGTAGTATAGTCATTTTAACAATATTTATTCTCTTAATACATGAACAAGGTATGTCTTTCCTTTTTTGTGTGTCCTCTTCAATTTCTTTCATCAGAGTTTTATAATTTTTATTGTAGAGATCTTTCACCTCCTTGGTTAAATTGATTCCTAGGTACTTTATTTTTTTCTGTGGCCATTGTAAATGAGATTGCTTTCTTGATTTCTTTTTTAGCTAGTTTGTTATTGGTGTATAGAAATGCTACTGCTTTTTGTATGTTGTTTTTATATCCTATGACTTTCCTGAATTTGTTTACCAGGTTTAAGAGTTTTTGTTGGTGGAGCCTTTAGGTTTTTCTATATATAAGATCATGTTGTCTGCAAACAGGGACAATCTGACTTCCTCCTTTCCAATTTGGATATCCTTTATTTCCCTCTCTTGTCTAATTTCTCTGGCTAGAACATCCAGTACTATGTCAAATAAGAGTGGCAAAAGTGGGCATTCTTTCCTTGTTTAAGTTCTTAGACATAAAATTTTCAACTTTTCCCCATTCAGTGTGTTTTTAGCTATGAGTTTGACACTTATGGTCTTTATTGTGGTATGTTCCTTCTATAACTAATTAGTCAAGAGTTTTTATCATGAAGGGATATTGAATTTTATCAAATGCTGTTTCTGCATATATTGAAATGATCATATGGTTTTTGTCCTTGATTTTATTAATATGATGTATCACATTTCTTGATTTGTGCATGTTGAACCATCCTTGCATCCCTAGGGTATATCCCACTTGATCATGGTGTATAATCTTTTTGATGTGTCTTGCATTCAGTTTGCTAGTATTTTTGCATCTATGTTCATCAAGGATATTAGCCTGTAGTTTTCTTTTCTTTTTTATTTAAATTGTGTCCTTGTCTGATTTTAGTTCCAGGGTAGTGCTAGTCTGATACAATAAGTTTGGGAGAATTCTATCCCTTTCAATATTTTGAAATAGTTTGAGTAGAATTGGTATTAGTTCTTTAAATAGTTGGTAGAATTCAGCATTGAAGCCATCAGGTCTTGGGCTTTTCTTTGATGGGAGATGGCTTCAGTCTTATTAACTCATTATTGGTTTGTTCAGGTTTTCTGTTTCTTCCTGGTTCAATCTTGGTAGATTGGATGTCTAGAAATTTATCCATTTCCTGTCAGTTTTCCAATTTATTGGTGTATAGTTGTTCATCATAGTTTCTAGTGATCCTTTGTATTTCTGTGGTATGAGTTATAATGTGTCCTTTCTCATCTCTGGCTTTATTTATTTGGGTCTTCTCTCTTTTTTTCTTAGTCTAGCTAAAGCTTCATTGATTTTGTTTATCTTTTCAAAAAAACAACTTTTTGTTTCACTGATGTTTTGTATTTTTTTAAAGTCTCTATTTGGTTTATTTCTGCTCCAATCTTTATTATTTCTTTCCTTCTACTAATTCCTGGTTTGGTCTGTTCTTGCTTTACTGGTTCTTTGAAATGCATTGTTAGACTATTTATTGAAATCTTCTCATTTTTTTGATGTAGATGTTTTTGCTATAAATTTCCCTCTTAGTACTGCTTTTTCTGGGTCACATAGGTTTTGGCATGCTGTGTTTTTATTTTCATTTGTTTTGAGAAAATTTTAAATTTCCTTTTTAATTTCTTCATTGACCTGTTGGTCATTCAGGAACATGTTGTTTAATTTCCATGTTGTTGTACAGTTTCCAAAGTTTTTCTTTTTATCAATTTCTATTTTTATTATATAGTGTTCAGAAAAGAACACATGATTTCAGTTTTTAAAAATTTCTTGAGGATTGTTTTGTGGCCTAACACATGGTCTGTCCTGCAGATTGTTCCTGTGTGGCAATGATGAGAACATGTATTCTGCAGCTATTCGATAAAATGTTCTATAAATGTGTGTTAAGTCCATTTGGTCTACAGTACAGTTTAAATCCAATGTTTGTTTATTTATTTTCTATTTAAATGATCTGTCCAATGCTGAGAGTGGGATGTTGAAGTCATGATCTATTATCATATCAGAGTCTATCCTCCCCTTTAGATCTACTAATATTTCCTTTATATATCTGGGTGCTTCAGTGTTGGGTGAATATGTATTTACAATTGTTATATCCTCTTTCTGAGTTGATCTCTTTATCATTATATAATGACCCTTTTTGTCTCTTTTTATAGTTTTTTATTTAAAGTTTATTTTATCTGATATAAGCATAGGTACTTCTGTTCATTTTTTATTTCCATTTGCATGAAATATCTTTTTCCATCCCTTCACTTTTAGTCTATGTGTATTATTACAGGTGAAATGAGTTTCTTGCAGGCACTATATAGTTGGGTCTTTTTTTATTTACTCAGTTGTTTATATCTTTTAATTTAGGAATTTAATATATTTACATTCAAGGTTATTATTGATAGGGGAGAACTTACTCCTGACATTTAAAAAATTGTTTTCTGTTTGTTTTGTATATTCCTTCTTTCTTTCTTTCTCTCTTATTGTTTATATTTGAAGTTTGGTGGTTTTCTATAGTGATAAGTTTTAATTACTTTTTCTTTCTCATTTGTGATCTACTCTATCAGTGAGTTTTATACTTTTGTGTGTTTTCATTATGGTAGTTATTGTCCTTTCACTTCCAGATGTAGGACTCAAACTTTAAGCCTTTCTTATAAGACTGGTCTAGTGGAGATGAGTGCTCTCAGTTTTTGCTTGTCTGGGAAAGACTTTATTTCTACTTCATTTCTATAGGATAGCTTTGTTGGGTATAGTATTCCTGGCTGATAGGGTTTTTTTTTTCCCTTTCAGTACTTTGAGTATATCATCCCATTCTCTCCTTGCCTGTAAGTTTTCTGCTGAGAAATCTGCTGTTAGTCTAATGGGAATTCCCTTATATGTGACTTGATGCTTTTATCTTTCTATTTTTAAAATTCTTTCTTTGTCTTTGACTTTGACAGTTTGACAATAATGAGCCTTGGGGAGGACCTTTTTGGATTGAATATACTTGGGGATTTTTGAGCTTCCTGGATCTGGATGTCCATACTTCTCTCAAGACATGGGAAGTTTTCAACTACTATTTTACTAAGTAAGTTTTATATGTCTTTTTCCATCTTTTCTCCTTCTGGAATTCCCATAATACTAATATTTGTTTGTTTAATGGTGTCCCATAAGTCCTGTAGGCTTTTTTCATTTTTTAAATTCTTTTCTCTTTGACTGGTTTATTTCCAAAGACTTGTCTTCAAGTTCATGGTGGTTCTGAAAAGAGCCTTTGGTTTGAAAGTTGGTGCTGTTAATGACACCTTACTTGCCCTTGGCCTTGTGGTGACTCTCAGTGTTCTTGGGCAGTAGCATAGCTTGGAAGTTGGGCAGGGCAATTTCCTGTGTGATGGTGACCATATTCATCAATTTCTTGAGGTCTTTGTCATTGCGGGTTGCCAGCTTCAGGTGGTGTGGGATGATGTACATCTTATTGTTTTCATGAACCATGTTGCCTACCAGCTCCAGAATCTCAGTGGCCAGGCACTCCAGCACTGCCCCTAGGTGCACTGGTACACCAGCCTTATTCCCTTGTATTAGTTTCCCTTGAGGAGCAGGCAGTGCACACAGCTCACTGGGATCTGGAGCCTGGCCTGGGAAGACTGGATGTTAGCCTTCATGTGATCCTTGCCACCCTGCTTGCTGTGTCCAGACATGGTGGATGAGTAATTGTTGGTGTGAATATAGCTTTGACAGAAACCTTATTAATCAACTGATCAAAGTTAAAATATGACAAAATGTCTGACAAACTCAAATTGAAAGATATTCTACAAAATGATCTGCCTGTAACCTTAAAATTCATGAAAGTGAGGACAGACTGAAGAACAGTTTCACACTGAAAAAGACTAGACAGATACAGCAACTTGGTTCAACATTTGATCCTGGATTGGATTCTTTTGCTATGAAAGACATCACTGGGATATTTTGGAAAATGTGAGTGGGAATTTTGAGTGTAGGGTATTCAGGAGTTCTTTATACTCTTCATTAGAATATTTTTAAGTTTAAGTTTTTCAAAATTAAAAGTAAAAAAAAGTTCTATCTTAACAGGGTATGTTTGAGGTAATGAGAAATGTTTTTCTATTAAGTGACATGGCAGTATCAAAAAAGGTTGGTTTAGATTGCCCTAACTCACTCAAACTTCCTAAAAACAATGGCTGTGGCAAAATTTGACCCGAGCTGGTGTATCTTTTTAGAATGGGCATGGGTTGTAAGTAAGAGGTTTACCTCTGCAGCCAAGGCCAGTGAGAATAGAATTGACCTGAAATTCTAGTATAGGGATTATTGCATATAAAAAATCAACAGAAACCCGATGTTATAGTAGAAACAAAAAGATGAAAATACGATCATATTGTAAAACTTAACAAACTTAATGTGTTAGAATTGCTTTGTAAATGTTGTAAGGGCTTGGTTCTCTACTTTGTAACCTATTCAATAAATTTGTATAATATGGTAGTTAAAGACTTGGTTTTTGAAATCAAATATAACTAAAGAAATGTTTAAACACATTGTAACTGTAACTATTAATAAAAGTTAATGAGATAGTTCTCTTATCCAACTTCCACTGAACTGACTCATTGGATTAAAAGGTACTCTCCACTCCGCTGTCAAACACAGTGACCAGTACCCTTGGCCACCTCACATGCTGATCACTCATGAGTAGAAATCAAGCCTCTAAAAAAGTGCTGTTGCACCTGATGGTAGATTCATAAGATGATCCTTAAGGCTTCTGCTCAGAAGTGGCGCATGTTCCTTCCTCTCACATTTTATTAGACATAGTAAGTCACATGGCAAACCCTGATGTCAATAGAGATGGGATAGTATAATCCTTCCATAGAAAGGGGCAGAGCAGGGAGTGGGACACAGCATGGCACCCCTGTTTCTGGAATCTCTGGAAAATACTGAAGAGCCCTGGTACAATCCTTTCTTCCTTAATCTGATATGTCCAGAGACCCCAGGCCTGACATTCATGCTCTGGAAGAGGGCACAGCTGGATCTGCCCAGGGCCCAGGAGGGTGGGCTCAGTAGGAAAGGGCCACAGCAATGTTAACAAATAGCATGAAATATAAAACTGAGAACACATTAGCTCTCTCTGGCTGAAAATTTGTATGCCTTCCACTACGCCATTTTCCTTCCATCCTTCAGTTGGTTTAAAAGTACAGAAAAAAAAAAGTTTTCAAAGTTTCCATTAAAATTCAATTCTTATACAGAAAGGGAGACTTATTGGAGCCAATATTTTAATTTGACTTAATTTACTGTTTTCCTAATTTTGAGAAATGTACCACCATTGGTACATAAGATAATTTTAGTGGCACATGGATGAATACTTTTCATATTTTTATATTTTAATAGTTCTGATATACATTAAAATAAAGAGCACATCAAACCTGTAATTTCACAGATATTGTTGATTAGAATTAAATTAAAACAATTGTTTACATTTCAAAAGTGAGTCAATTTAAATAGAATATTAGGTTAATAGCTGTTCAGGTGGTTCACAGATATAGAAAAATTATGAGGATGGCTGGCAAATGACAGAAGTTTGGGAGATACCAATTTTGCTTGTCAGATTATCTAGTTATTTGCCCACTGAAAGTGAACGTACAAAGGAAAAACATGTTTGTATGGTAGTAGGGGTGGAGTTGAGAGACCTTGGGATCATAAGGATGTTGTTGAGTCTCTGGGTCCCTGATGATTGGAAAACCATAGCACAGTGATCATAGTAAGAGGGACATAGAAAATGAGGAGGGACACAGAAATGTTACAGAGAGAAAAAGATTCTTGTTTCTCCATAGAGTTATGCAAGACTGGCCTGGCTTATGTGAGATGCATTTTTCTTCCTGGTGGCAAATGGCAGGCTTATGAAGGAAGAAACATATGTTTTTAGATGTCTTTGCAATTATGTAGACACTTATTAGATTGGGATGGTTTAGGTACCTGCAAAGGCTGCCCAGACATTCCCAAAGTCATTATGGTCATGACACAGTGACTGATGAGAACTCAAGGACAATCAGGGTAGGGGACCTCCAGGAACCTTGTTTTTCTGTGACAACAGCTTGAGATTTAGCAGACAATAGCACTTCCCTGGCTGTCATTTTACATCACAAATGTTCATAACGTCTTTGAAAATAAAAATGCCCCAAGTTTGTAGAGGGAGCTGGCCCATACTGAAAGCAGGAGCAAAGAATGCTTTTGAAGCTCTGTCTTCTCCAGAGCCTTATGATTCAGGGTTTCATGCAAACAAAAGCTTGCAGAAAGTTCTCCCAGGGCTCCCTGGAGCTGTCCTTATTACTTGGTGTGCTAACAATAACCTCAGCTTGGGAAGTGATCTTCTATTTCTCGCTCCCAAGGTTCAGCAGGCTGAGGCAGGAACTGGCTCAGCTGCGAGTGCTTCTGAGCTCCAGGCAGAGAAGAGGGACTTCTAACCTCCCAGTGCAATGTTCTGAAGTGTGGATTTAATATAGGGAAAAAAGCATTCGTGACTTGACTGCTTTAGGCCAGGTGGTTAGAAGGTTCAGAAATTTCCCCCTGATAACAAAATCTGAAAATCAAAGTTGCTCACTTGTAAATTAGCTGCTCAAATTTGGCTAATGTGTCTAATGCCCTTTAGAGGAATGGCATTTCATATCTCAAGGTCGGGAAAACTGCATAATTGGATTTTCAGTTTTGTGAATATACCTAGAATTGCCAGGCTGGGTCGGGCACAGCCAGTAACTAGCTATGGTCCTTAGGTGTATATTACCCTCCCCAGACCTTGGTTTTATCATCTTAAAGTTAGAAGTTTCAACCGAATAATTGATAACTGCCCTTCCACTCTAGCAAGCTATATGCCAGCACCTTCCTGAAGGTGATCGTCCATTTGTTTTGGTGTGTCAGGTGAAGGAAACTTTCTTCCCTAAGGAAATGAAGAAGGTATTTATTTTTCACACATACAGTGGAAGGCTTTGTGCACATCTGGCAGTGACAGTCCAAGGTCAGTCCTCTACAAAGTCATTTAACATAGCAGGCATTTCCTTGTGGGCAATGAATGTTAACAAGATAGAAGAACAACTTTGGGCATAGAGATGGCCCCTGACAATGGCACAGGTGTATGATTGCATCTTATTATACAAGGTATCATCCACAATATAACTTTAAAGTTTTTTTGTTTGCTTTTGTTTCTTAAACCTTCTTTGATCTTGTCCTTGTATCTGGGAAGACTCGGTCATTACTCACCTTTTTATTCGGAGTACATTTTTGCCCTAAGGAAATATGAGTTTTGTGCTCATTCTGCTTGAACGCATTGACATTTCACATTAGCTGACTGCCCATTCTCATGAGGGGTCAACACAGGTGGCAACCTTTGAGGTCTCAAATGCAAGCCCTCCTTCCTTGAAGGAGCTTGAAACCTGAATGAGAAATGCAAATATCTGTTTCAGTGAGATTTTCTTTCAATTTCAAGAACCAAAGTCCCTATTGCTTATCATTTTGGAATTTTAATTCTCTACTCATAGGTCTTTGAAGAATATATCTTTATCCATCTATCCATTCACTTGTGAATAATTACATTCCAGCTTGGTGCCAGCCACTGTGCAGCATCAGGGAAACAGAGGTGACTTTGCTGCAGTTGCTGACCCTGAGAACTCACAGTTGAGTTTGGAAGACAGTCATGTAATCAGCTCATTAAAGAATAATATTAATCAAGACTCTTGGTTTGTTCATGACAGAAACTCAATTTCATACAGCTCAGGTATGTGGAGGGGATTTATTAGATCAAGAAGAGAAAAAAATGCAGCCAACACTTGGATTTTTTTTTACATAAAAATCTGAATTTTTTGTTTTTTTAGGAAAAAAAGAGGAAATTCTAGAAAGACTTGCCTGCATTCCTCGAAATGCATGAGGAAACTCAACTATGAGGTAGCTGAGGAGTGGGTGCCTCCTGTGTAAGGTGCAATTGTGTTCTTGTTTACCTCGTTCTACCATTTGCACTGCTTTAGCATATGTAATTACCCTCAGTCCTGGTCACTCATTTATGTTTCTTCTTTCTTCTCCTTAAACATTTGAATTATTAGACACTTGCTTCAGAATAAGGTCACAGTGGAGGTGGGAAAACCAGTTGGTGAGTTACCACAAGAAAAGGTGATGGCAATACAGATGGAGAGTCAAGAATAGTGGCAAGATATTTTGGTCATGGTGACAGAACTTGGTCACTGGAGGATTACATATTTTTACTTCTCCAAAGATATTTTTGGAAGCTTCTGGGTTTTTTCCCTTTTTTTTCTTTTTTTAACTTTTAGATTATACCATATTTTTACTGTATGGATTTATTTCCTTTATGCACTTATTTCAACCTGATTATAGAAATCTTTCAAACATTATGTATTTCTTTTCCCTCAAGGAACAAACTAGGGCCCTGGAGAAAATAGGCCAAAGGTGGTCAGAAGGGGGCTGGCTAAGCATTCTTCAAACAGTAAGCTGGTCGACTCCAGGGAGGCCTGCTAAGGGAGCTGCAGACAGCTATCCTGGGCTTAGGGAAACAGCAAGGTCCAGAGACTGAGATCTCAGGCATAGCCTTAGGGACCCAGGTAAGGACCCAGGCAACCAGAATCAGAGGTCTTGGCTTTGAGGTCAATAACAGGTGAGAATCCATCACAGAGTCTGGGTAACAGTCACGGGATAAAAAGTGTATTCTTGTATGTGTTAGTGTACATGTGACCTTGTGTGTCTGTGGAGGATGAAGGTGAACCTCCAGGTGGAGGAAGTAGGTAGAAGCGAGGATTTGGGGGGCCAAGAAGCAAGGCAGTCCTGACAGTTGGGGAATCTCTGCTTAGAGGAGTCTGCTCCTGGCTTCCTGTATGTACTACTTACCCTGCTGTTCTCAGGGCACATCACCTAAGATGTCTGCAGACTGAGCACCCTGGTCTGATTCTCACGAGGACAAGAGGAAGAGAGGAAACCAGCCTTCACTGAGTACCTTCATTATGCCCGGCATTTTCTTTTTCTTTCTCTCCTTCCTTCCTTCCTCTCTCCCTCCCTCCCTCCCTCTTCTCCTCTCCTTTCTCTCTCTCTCTCTCTGTCTTTCTTTCTTTCCTTCTTTTTTCTTTTTTGAGACAGGGTCTCACTATGTTGCCCAGGCTGATCTTGAATTCCTGGACTCAAGCAATCCTCCTGCCTCAGCCTCTCAGAGCCACGGTGCTGGCCCATTTTCTTACTTAGTCCTGACAAAAACACCAAGAAGGCATTATTCTCAGAGTTAGATAACTGAACAGAGATCGCAGGACAAATCAGTTGCAGAGTTGGGATTTGAACACAGATCTGCCTATCTCCAAAGCCCACACTCTTCTACTCATTCCTTGTTGATGCCGCAGCAGTAAACTACTCAGAGTCACGTTTGTTCCTGGATTCTGGAATCAAGTGCATCTCTTCCAAAAAATATTGTTTTTAACTCAATGTACAGT
The DNA here is from genome assembly GCA_023783475.1 of Daubentonia madagascariensis. NCBI lineage: Eukaryota > Metazoa > Chordata > Mammalia > Primates > Daubentoniidae > Daubentonia > Daubentonia madagascariensis. The sequence goes on from JAKFHU010002220.1 coordinate 9,065,243, forward strand.
GTTTATTACATTTTACCTCTTAACAAAGTAATATTTTTTTTAAAAAATTCCAAATAGAGTGTGAACTTCTGAAAAGCAAAGACCATGTCTCATTGTCTTCTCTCTGTATTCTCATGGAGATAGCATGGCGCCTTCATAAATGCAAAGAGCTTGCACATGTGTGTGTGAATTGAATTGACATTCTCTCTTCACTTATCCCTGCTCTCTGTGACCCTATGTTTTTTAGCTCCTGCTCCTATAACTTCTGCATTTCTCCCAGGTCTATGTAACATACCAACTTTGGCATTCCTCACTATTTGGCTTCTAGAGACTATTTTTTTCTTGATTTCTCTGTACTTGCTGGATTTGGGACCCATAGATTCCCTCTCTCTTGCACATACTCTGTTTCCCCATAGTATATTGTCTCCTGGGATCTTGGCTGGGTCTCGGACCCAGAGGGTTCCTGTATGTATAATGTGGATGTGAGACTCTGCCTTGAAGGGACAGAAAAGACTCACCATAGGTTGAGGTGACATATGAAGTGGGCTTTGAAGATGAGAAGGGATTTTCAAGGTGGAAATGAAAGTAGAGAAAAGGTATTTTAAGGACAGGAAAAAGTAAGTGTAAAGGTTTATTTGAGGATCTGTGAGAATTTTAATGCCACTGGAGTGAATGGTGAGTAGTGGAAGATGAGGCCAAATGAACTTTTCAGTAGGACAATTTTCCTTTTTCTACTTGTCTTTCAGCATAAGCCAATGGGATATGAAAAGGAATCTCCCTAGTTTGTGTCCGTGGCCACTGGAAAAGCATCGTAATATTGGAAGAGAATGTCTCAGTTGTAAAACCACCAGACAAGAGTTTGTGTTTCTCTTGAAGAGCTCCAGGGATACAGGAGTCTCCCCAAGATTATTATTATTATTATTTTTAATTTATTTTTTTATTTTCAGAATATCATGGGGGTACAACACTTTGGCCATACACATTGCCCCTGTTCTGCCCGTGTCAGAGCCACAATCGTGGTCATCTCCCAAACTGTGCTCCCCACATCCATTCAGTGAGAGTTTTTCCCATCCCTTCCACCCCCGTCCCACCCGCCCGCCCTCAGATGAATGTTATTGCCCTGTGTGATGTAAGTGTTCCTCAGTTAGTACCAGTTTGATGGTGAATACCAGTGGTGCTTGTTTTTCCAATCCTGTGACACTTCGCTTAGAAGAATGGGTTCTAGCTCCAACCAGGATAATACCAGATGTGTTAATTCACTGTTGTTCCTTATTGCTGAGTAATACTCCATGGTATACATATACCATATTTTATTGATCCACTCATGTATTGATGGGCACCTGGGTTGTTTCCACAACTTTGCAATTGTGAATTGTGCTGCTATGAACATTCGAGAGCAGATGTCTTTATTATAAAATGTCTTTTTTTCTTTTGGATAAATACCCAGTAGTGGGATTGCTGGGTCAAATGGTAATTCTACTTTTAATTCTTTGAGGTATCCCCATATTCTTTTCCATAGAGGTTGTACTAATTTGCAGTCCCACCAGCAGTGTATGAGTGTTCCTATCTGTCCACATCCCCGCCAACATTTGTTATTTGGGGATTTTTTGATATGAGCCAATCTCACTGGAGTCAAGTGATATCTCATTGTGGTTTTGATTTGCATTTCCCTGATGATTAGAGAAGTTGAGCACTTTTTTATATGTTTGCTGGCCATCATTCTGTCTTCTTTGGAAAAGTTTTTGTTCATGTCCTTTGCCCATTTTTTAATAGGGTTGTTTGATTTTTTCTTGTTGATTTTCCTAAGTTCTGTATAGATTCTGGTTATCAGCCCTTTATCAGAGGTGTAGCATGCAAATATTTTCTCCCATTCTGTAGGTTGTCTGTTCACTCTAGTGATAGTTTCCTTGGCTGTACAGAAGCTTTTCAATTTGATCAGGTCCCATGTATTTATTTTTGTTGCTGCTGTGATTGCTTTGGGGGTCTTCTTCATAAATTCTTTGCCTAGGCCAATGTCCATAAGAGTTTTTCCAACGTTTTCTTTGAGAATTCTTATGGTTTCATGTCTTAGGTTTAGATCTGTTATCCATTGTGAATTGATTTTTGTGAGAGGTGAGAGGTGTGGGTCCAGTTTCAGTCTTCTACATATGGCCATCCAGTTTTCCCAGCACCATTTGTTGAATAGGGATTCTTTTCCCCAGTGTACGTTTTTCTGGAATTTGTCAAAGATCAGGTGATTGTATGAGGTTGGTTTTATATTTGGGTTCTCAGTCCTTTTCCATTGGTCTACGTGTCTGTTCTTGTGCCAATACCATGCAGTTTTGGTTACTATAGCCTTGTAGTATAGTATAGTTTGAAGTCTGGTAGACAAATGCCTCCCAATTTGTTCTTTTTGCTTAAGATTGCTTTGGCTAGACGGGGTCTTCTCTGGTTCCACACAAAGCATAGAATTATTTTTTCTAGATCGGCAAAAAATGATGTTGGTATTTTGATAGGGATTGCATTGATTCTGTAAATTAATTTAGGTAGCAAAGCCATTTTTACTATGTTGACTCTGCCTATCCAAGAGCATGGTAGGGCTTTCCATCTATTTACATCCTCTGCAATTTCCTTTCTCAGGGTTTCATAATTCTCTCTATATAGGTCTTTGACCTCCTTAGTTAGATATGTTCCTAAATATTTAATTTTCTTTGTTGCTATTGCGAAAGGTATAGCATCTTTAATTTGTTTCTCGGCTTGATTGTTATTAGCATATATGAAGGCTATGGATTTGTGTGTATTAATTTTGTATCCTGAGACTTTGCTGAATTCATTTATCAATTCCAGCAATCTGTTGGTTGAATCTTTGGGGTTTTCTATGTATAATATCATATCGTCTGCGAATAGTGAAAGTTTGACCTCTTCTGCCCCTATCTGGATGCCCCTGATTCCTCTGTCTTGTCTAATTGCTGTGGCCAGGACTTCCAGCACTATGTTGAAAAGAAGTGGAGATAGTGGGCACCCTTGTCTGGTGCCAGTTTTAAGGGGGAATGCCTTCAATTTTTCCCCATTCCATATGATATTGGCTGTGGGTTTATCGTATATGGCTTTAATAGTTTCTAGGAATGAGCCATCTATGCCTATATTGTTAAGAGTTCTTATCATAAAAGGGTGCTGGATTTTGTCAAAAGCCTTTTCTGCATCTATTGAAAGGATCATATAATCTTTGTTCTTGCTTTTATTTATATGGTGAATTACATTTATAGATTTGCGTATGTTGAACCATCCCTGCATCTCGGGAATAAAGCCCACCTGATCATGATGGATTATTTTTTTGATGTACATTTGAATTCGGTTTGCAAGGATTTTATTGAGAATTTTTGTATCTATATTCATAAGGGATATTGGTCTGTAGTTTTCTTTTTTGTTGTGTCCTTTCCTGGCTTTGGTATCAAGGTGATATTGGCTTCGTAGAATGAGTTTGGGAGGATTCCATCCTTCTGGATATTTTCAAATAATTTCTGCAGTATAGACACCAGTTCTTCTTTGTAGGCTTGGTAGAATTCAGGTGTGAACCCATCTGGTCCGGGACTTTTTTTTGTGGGTAGATTTTTAATTACTGTTTTAATTTCGGTGCTTGATATTGGTCTGTTTAGAAATTCTGTTTCTTCCTGGTTGAGCCTAGGGAGGTAGTGTGTTTCTAAGAATTTGTCCATTTCCTCCACATTTTCGTGTTTGTGGGCATAGAGATTTTTGTAGTATTCAAAGATGATGTTTTGTATTTCCATGGTATCAGTTGTGACTTCTCCTTTTTCATTTCTAATTGAGCTTATTAGAGTCCTTTCCTTTCTGCTTCTGGTCAACCTGGCAAGTGGCCTGTCTATTTTGTTTATCTTTTCAAAGAACCAACTTTTCGTTTCATTGATCTTCTGTATTGTTCTTTTGTTCTCGATTTCATTTAATTCTGCTCTAATTTTGGTTATTTCTTTTCTTCTGCTGGCTTTAGGATTGCTTTGCTCTTCCTTTTCCATTTCCTTAAGATGATTCATTAGTTTACTGATTTGTGACTTTTCTGTCTTTTGGATGTGGGAATTTAGGGCGATAAGTTTTCCTCTCAGGACTGCTTTTGCTGTATCCCACAGATTTTGATAACTTGTGTCCCCATTATCGTTTAGTTCGAACAATCTTTTGATTTCAATTTGAATCTCCTCCTTGACCCAATAATCTTTCAGCAATAGATTGTTTAGTTTCCAAGTTTTTGGAGGAAGATGTGAGTTTCTGTTGGAATTGATATCTAATTTCATTCCGCTGTGGTCTGAAAAGACACATGGTATGATTTCTATTTTTTTGAATTTGTTTAGATCTGTTTTGTGGCCTAGGATATGGTCAATTTTAGAGAAAGTTGCATGAGCTGATGAGAAGAATGTATATTCAGTGTTATTTGGGTGGAGTGTTCTGTAGATATCTGTTAGGCCCAAATGTTCTAGAGTCCTGTTTAGGTCTTTTATTTCTCTATTTGTTTTTTGTTTGGAGGATCTGTCCAGTTCCGTCAGTGGGGTGTTGAAGTCCCCTGCTATTATGGCATTGCTGCTTATTATGTTGTCTAGATCTAGCAGTATTTGCTTTATGTACCTGGGTGCTCCTGTGTTGGGTGCATAAATGTTTAGGATTGTTAAATCCTCTTGTGAGATTTTTCCCTTCACCACTATATAGTGTCCATTTTTGTCCTTCTTTACTTTTATTGCTTTAAAGTTTATGTCATCTGAAATCAGGATGGCTGCTCCGGATTTCTTTTGGTTTCCGTTAGCCTGAAAAATTGTATTCCATCCTTTCACCTTGAGTCTGAATGCGTCTTTGTGTGTAAGGTGTGTTTCCTGAAGACAACAGATACTTGGCTTGTATTTTTTAATTCATTCAGCCAGCCTATGTCTCTTCAATGGGCAGTTCAAGCCATTTACATTTATTGAGAGAATTGATATTTGGGGTAAATTTCTGATTATTCTGTTGGGTGGTATCTTTTGTTTTACCTCTTGCGTCATTGTGGAATCTGGTTTCTGGAGTTTTAGCTTTTGTGTAGTTTTACATAGGTGGGTGTCTGTTGCTCTGTTTAGTGTATAATGCAGGCCTAAGCATTTCTTGCAAGGCCGGTCTGGATTTCGCAAATTCTATCAGTGATTGCTTATCTGGAAAAGTCTTTATTTCTCCCTCATATAAGAAGCTTAGTTTGGCAGGATACAGAATTCTGGGTTGACCTTTGTTTTGTTTTAGGAGATTGATAATGTCTCCCCATTCCCTTCTGGCTTGTAAGGTTTCAGCTGAGAAATCTGCAGTTAATCTGATCAGTTTCCCTTTGTAGGTTACCTGCTCTTTTCGTCTTACAGCTCTGAGGAGTGCCTCTTTTGTGTTTACTTTGGTCAGTCTAATAATTATGTGGCGTGGTGAATGCCTTTTCACGTTGACTCTCCCAGGAGTCCTGTGTGCTTCTTGTACTTGGATATTGAGATTTCTGGCTAAGCCATGGAAATTTTCCTCTATTATTCCTTCAAATAAATTTTCCAGCCCATGCGAATTTTCTTCCTCTCCCTCAGGGATACCTATTATCCTTATGTTTGGCCTCTTTACATAATCCCACATTTCTTGTATGCTTTTTTACTGCCTCTTGTTTTTGTGTTCTTTCTCTTCGGCTGATTTATTCAGCGCATAGGAGCTGTCTTCTAGCTCTGAAATTCTTTCCTCTGCATGGTCCAGCCTATTCTTAAGGCTTTCCACTGTGTTTTGTAGATCCTTGAATGCTTCTTTCATTTCTAGGATTTCTATTTGATTTTTCTGTAATATTTCTATTTCTTTGGAGAATTTTTCATTCATTTCTTGCATTTTTCTTGTGGTTTCTTTGTGCTGGGATTCAATTTTCTCTTGAATTTCATTGAGCTTTCTTATAATCCATAAACGAAATTCCTCTTCTGTCATTCTACCCATTTCATTTGGGTTGATATCCATTGCTGAGTAACTGATAATTTCTTTTGGGGGTGACTTTTCACTCTGATTTTTCATGTTCCCTGAGTTCTTTCGCTGGTTTTTTCTCATCTGGCCTCTTGGTCAAGAGCTGGGGGTGTTAGAGCTAGTTTATGGCCCTGTCACCAGGCCCAAAATTATTGTTCCTTGGCAAAGCCAGGGAGAGAAGTAGTGGCCTGTATTGCCTTAGGTGTATTTTAGCAAGTTTGGTGGATCTTGAGTTAACTCTGACCTGTGGTCTCCTCCTCTTCCCAGTGGAGTGTGGTGAGAATGACCTCCCAGCTTGGGCTCTGAGCTAATGAATTGTACTTGAGGATATGAGTCCTCCGCTTCCTATTAGCTAGGTATTCTGTTATGTCCGTGGCAGACTCTGATTCCCCAGTTGGGGTATGCGAAAGCCCTGTGCTTTGGGAGGGGTCTTGTAGCTCCTAGGGGTTACTTTGACCCTGCTCTTCCTGAGGTTCTGGTAGAAACACAATTTCCTTTGGCTGCAGTGTGAGAGCTGAGTTGGGAAAATTCTACACAGCTCAGAGGTTGCTCATCTAGCCACGTGTGGCTGCCCTTCTGATGTGTGTCTCCGCGTGATACTGGTTGATAGGGGGATCTCCAATTGTGCACCCCTTTTCCACCACTAGACCTCAAGGCGAGGCAGGTGGCCGTCTCTATCCCCAGCAGTCTCCACCGGGGGGATGTTCCCACGGGGAGGGGGGAGTAGTGGCCACTGGAAGCGCTCTTGGATGGCGCGAAATTCCCTATTGAAGTGGGCAGGATTATGGGGAGCTGCTCTGGTTCAGCCTGTGGCTCTTGAGGTATTTGGTTGTCATGGGAACCAGCAGTTATACCAAATGAGTCACTATAGCCAGCAACCTTCAAAATGAGCGATCTCTGGGGTACAGGAGGGCTGGGACCTGAAGGGCGGGCACTAGGACCAGCACGGAGCGTACTTGTCGGAGGCCAGAGCCGGGGTAGCAGAACCAGATGGACGAGCTGCAAACTGTTTCCAATACCCAAAGGTCCTGCCGCTACAGTTCCGGGATCTCGTTCCACCTGGAACCCACGGATGCCGCTGTCCCTGGCCACCAAAGGCAAAGCCTGTCTCGCCCCAGCGGATGAGCCCCGGGCCGGGGCCGGGGGAGCTAGAGACGCGGCTCACAGCTCTGCGCGGGCGGCTTTAAAGATGGCGGCCGCCGCCAGCCTGGCGCACAGCCGGGCTCCGATCATGCCAGGAGCACAGTTTTTCTCCGCCGGCCGCAGCGGCAGTTGCTAGCAGCCTCTAAGGGCGTGTCCCGCTCTCCGTTAAACTCCTCGGCCCAGTCCCGCTGACTTCCAGTGGCGCAGTGCCGGCCTGCGGGTTCCCGCGCACTGTCCCGGGAAGCTGAATCTCGGTCCCCGCCCAGTTCCTCCCCAGCCCTCGGCAGTCTCTGTATATTGTAGCTGCGAGTTGTGTCTGGCTCTGGCTACTTCCTTCTCTCCACAGGGCTCGCCGTCCTGAGCAACCGCTCTGTTCCAACTCTGGGCTTGTCCCTGACTGAGTGGATGGGGAGGCGCGTAACTACTTTGGGGGCAGGTCGCGCCGGGCCGACCTGGCGAGCGCGTCCTTCCCGCGCTCTGGGCTCTATTGTGCTCCGTGCGCCCTCCGATCTTTGTGAAAATTTTGTACCTGTTTTCTTGGGCTGGGCGTTCGGCGTTGTTTCTCTGTAATTCGCAATGCTGTTTTCGGAGTGAGCGGTCTGTGCTCGCAGGCAGCCGCTGGCGTTCTTCGCCCCCTTCCTTGGGAGCGGTGCGGTGGGAGGACCCTATCACACCACCATTTTTTTCGAATTCCCCAAGATTATTTATAATTCTTCCCAACTGTTTTCTAATTCTTGTCAGTCAGAAGTGTCTCCTCCTTTCCAACTGAAACCTGATTTAAAAAGTTTTTTAGGTAGCACAAATTGTTTCCAAAAATCTCATAGTGTCCCTTTAAGGATTTAAGTGTTTTAAACCTATTTTAAATGTATATTATTTATTAGAGAACATTGGGAAATTATTAATAGTTCTATCATCTAAATATATTTATCAACATTGTAGAGTATTTCTAGGCTTTTTATTGTAAGTACAATGATTTTTTTCTGAACTAATTTGAAATCACTTTCTCTATGCAATGTTTTTATCACTTGATCCTCAAAGTTTTAATTATAAAAATGTAAATATTTGAGAGAAAAACATTGATTCTGTTGTGAATTTTTTCTCAAGTATTTTGAGAAAAAAATACTTGGCCTTTTAAAGCTGGAGATTTCTATTTCAGACAAGTCCTGGGAATGATTTGATATTCATATCAGCATGATATTCCAAGTGGATCAGAATAAAATATACCTAAAGGTTAATTTCAATTTGTCAATTTTGAATATTTAGGAGAGCTTAACTAGCGCAACATGGTCCAATAATTTTATCTATAGAGAAAGTGTATTTGTTAAATCTTCTCCATCAAGTTCTACTGAGAGTTTAGTTCATCCTGGCTTTACCATTTATATCTGTGTGATTTTGGACAAGTCATTTCTGTGCCTCAATTTCCTCATTTTTGAAATTGGGATAATAATGATAAGTATTACTGTAAAGATTAAAATGAATTAATATTTTTAAAATGCTTAGAACAATGCCTGGCACTTAGTAAGTGTTCGATAAATGTTAGTTATACTTTTGAAAAATTTTACCTTACACATTTCGGAAATTATTCTAGGTTTATTGTTATGCTGACATTATTGCTATTTTTTCCAGTGTAATAAGATTGAGGAAAACTCTAATTATTAAAATTTTTAATAATTTTATTAAAAATATGGGTTTTCTAATGTCTTCCCATTGGGGAAAAAGATTTTACCTCAGGTGACGGGTTCTCCCTTCTGTGACTGAGTGGGCAAGTCTTTGGCATTCTAATAGACTCTGAAGTGACAAGAAATACGTTCACATTCTTTCACATTCATATTCCCAGGAAATGAAAGGTAGCACAGCCCATTACTGCCTCTTCATTAAATTTAGGAACAAAACTCATCCTTTAATTGAATTCTTATCTAATGACTCAGAGCTTTGAGGCAATCTGAGAGCTTTAATTTTGAAGTTTATTATCTATGTTAATTAAGACAAAATCATGATTATCTAGTTCTTGTGTGTCTCCTCTCACTCCGTCCCTTATATACCACATATTTTTTTCTACTTCTCCCATCCAAATATGTTCCTTGTTCCTTGATTAATGAGAATGAGCGCTTTTTATGAGAAGCACGTATTAGAGCTAGAGGTATAACTCATCCTTCCTTGCTTCTCCAGGGACTGGTGATGTGGTTCCTTGCTGATGATTGGGTTGGGAGTGGAAACCCTGGTGAGCATGAACAGCAGGGATTTTTTTTGATTTTAAAGACACTAGTGTTCAGGGAGAAGGTTGCCCTCTGAGAGGGAGTATAAAACAAGGCAAATGAGTTTAAATGGCTCTACACTAATGAGAAAATATACACCTGTCAAACAATAGGTGATGTTTCAGTGCAACTTCCTGGGATGGATGTAATGGGAAAAGATACTGACAAGCAGAAAGCAAATATGCACAAGAGACTGAAGATAAGAAGCAAACTATACATCAAAATGAGTATGCAGCCCAGAAAATCCAGATTTATTAAAATAGCTCATACATTGAAAGGCTGAGCTATTTCTAGTTGCTCATCATGTCAGTTTGTTGCTAAGTGCCACCTGGCATGTGTACTTTGAAACTTGGGAATTTTATTCCTAGGAAAAGTGTGTAAATGTTTTCCTGCCAGTATACACGAACAGTGCTAACAGCAACAGCAGCAAGCTACATCTTCTAAGACCTATCAATTTAGGGAGCTTAATTCTCTCCTTAGGTCTCAAGACCCCATGTTCTTCTCATACCCATTTTACAGTCTCTGAAGTAATGGAGTTTTACCTAATAGTTCTTCCTAGTTCTGCAGTGGTTGTGATAGCTGTATTTTTAGCTACTGAGAAACCAAGAGTATCTGTTATAAATGCTTCTTTGTGGGTTCTGAGAAATTCTAGAAGAAACCAGAAGTCCTGAAGCTGACCCACTGTAACTCACGTTACTCAGCTGCATCACGGATTGACAAGCAGTACAACCCGTCACCTGTAGGTATTGGTTTTCCTCCTCTGAGATTTCTTCCTCACCTGTCTCCATTCTGTGTATTCTCAGAAAGCCCCTTCCCAAGATTCCAGGGCAGCACTGTCCAACACGGCTAGCGAGCACTTGAATGTGGGTATTGTGACTGAGAAACTGACTTTAAAAAAAGTTTCATTGAGGTATTACTGGCATACAGTAGGTTGCACGTATTTGAAAAATATAATTCGATACGTTTTGACATATGAATACACACATGAAAACATCACCCACTTAAGATAATGGGCGTAGCTATCACTGCTAGAAGTTTCTTCATAACTGTTTTTAATTCTTCCATTTCCTGCCTCCATCCTCAGGCAACCACTGATCTGTTTAATGAAACTAAGGATTAGTTGGATCATCTAGAATTTTATATAAATGGAATAATAAAGTATGTACTCTTTTTTGGTCTGACTTCTTTTACACAGGAAAATTATTTTTAAATTCATCCATGCCATAACACATATTCATAGTTCATTTCTTTTTACTGCAAAGTGGTTTTCCATCGTATGGATACACCATAGTTTATCTATTCACCTGTTGATGGACACTTGGACTTTTTCTAGCATTTGACTATTGTGTATAAAGCCAGGAATATTCACATACATTGTCCATTGTTGTATGGACAGATGCTGTCATTTCTCCTAAGTGAAAACCTAGAAGTAGAATGGTGGCATCATATAGTAAGTGCATGTCTAACTTTCAAAGAAACCACCCACCTGTTTTTCTTCTGTAGTTTATGAGAGTTCTAGTCCCTCCACATTCTTGTCACAGTTGATGTGTTCAATCTTTTGTTTCTTATTGTGGTTTTAGTTTACATTTTTATAATGAGTAATGATGAGAATCTTTTCATTTGTTTATTTGCCATTCGTATGTCTTCTTTGCAGAAATGTCTGTTTGGATTTTTTGTCCATTATTTTTGGGTTGTTTGTTTCCTTATTAAGTTTTGAGAGTTCTTTATATATTCTGGTTACAAGTCCTTTATCAGATATATGCTTTTCAACAATTTTATCTTAGTCTTTTGTGTGTCTTTTCGTCTCCTAACAGTGTCTTTTAGAGAACAGAAATTTTTAATTTGGAGGAAGTCCAATTTATAATTTGTTTATGGATTGTGCTTTTATTGTTGTATCTAAGGAATCTTTGCCTAACATAAGATCACAAAGATTTTCTCCTATGTATTTTTCCAGAAACTTTCAAGTTTTAGATTTTACATTTAGTCTATGACCTACTTTGTGTTCATTTTTGTATATGGTGTGAGGTATAGATTCAAGTTTTTTTTCTTAATTTGAATGTTCAATTTTCTCAGTATCATTTGTTGAAAGACTATCCGTTCTCTATTGCACTGCCCTTAAATCTTTGTCAATTTTCCATGTATGCGTGGATTTATTTCTGGACTCTTTATTCTTCTTCATTGATCTATTTGTCTATCATTTTGCCAAAACTATGCTATTTTTGTTTCTGTAGTTTTATAATAATTCTTGAAATCAGATAGAGCTGGCCCTTCAACTTTGTTCTTTTCAACATTATTTTGGTTATTCTAGGACATTTGCATTTCTACATAAATTTTAGAAAGCTTTCAATTTCTATTTTTTTTTTTTTGAGACAGGGTCTTGCTCTGTTGCCCCAGCTACAGTGCAGTGGTGTTACCATAACTCACTGCAACCTTGAACTCCTGGGCTCAAGCCATCCTCCTGCCTCAGCCTCCTGAGTAACTGGGACTATAGGCACGCACCACCACATCCAGCTAATTTTTCTATTTTTTGTAGAGATGGGGTCTTGCTCTTGCCCAGGCTGGTCTTGAACTCCCAACCTCAAGCAATCCTCCCATCTCAGCATCCCAAAGTGCTAGGATTACAGGCATGAGCCACTGTGCCTGGCCTCAATTTCTATTTTTAAAAATCTTCCTGGGATTTTGATTGTAACTGTGTTGACTCTATATGTTATTGAGACATGCGCTTACTAGGGGAGAATTGCATCTTAATAATATTTATCCTCCTGACCCATAAATACATAAATCACTCCATTTATTTAGATCTTCTTTCGCTTTTGCTAGCAATATTCTGTAATTTTCAGTATAACTCATTCACATCTTTTTTTTTCAGATTTATCCCTAATATTTTTTGATATTATTGTAAACAGCATTTGTATTTTTAATTTTTTTATATTTATTTTATTTTTTCTGCAGACCTTCTCTGTGGCCACTGATTTTTAATTTTAATTTTGTATTATTCATTGCTAAAATACAGAAATACAACTGATTTTTGTAAATTGATCGTATGTCCTGCAACAGTTGTGGTATGCTCCACTGGATTTTCTACATGTTTTCTACAAATAAACGCAGTTGCTTCTTGCCTTTTACTACTAAGAGTAAAAGAGTCTTACAGTAACATACTTCCTTTATTTCACTTCCATTCTTTGGCTATTGCTTTTACACATGTTTATCATATAAATATGTAATCATTATAAATCATACATAAATATAAAAATATTTATCATTTTAATATATGTTATAAACCCCATAGTACCTTTTACTATTTTTTTAGAAATTCAATTATCTTTAAAGATATTTAAATAGTAAGAAAAAACCATATATATTTACTCCTGTGGCTATCATTTCCACTGCTCTTATTCCTTTGTGTGGATTTATATTTCTATCTGGTGCCATTTTCCTTCCACCTGAAGGACTTGCTTTAACATTTCTTCCCTTTAAACTATTTCTAATAGTTTGGGTATGCTAATAATGAATTCATTCAACTTTTGTGAGTCTGAAGAAGACCTTATTTTGCCTTCTTTTTTGAAAAATATACTTGTGGAGTATAGAATTCTATGTTGGCTAATTCTTTTCTTTCAGTACTTTAAAGATGTTGTTTCACTGTCTTCTCATTTGAATTGTTTCACACAAGAAATCTCCCATCCTTATCTTTGTTCCTCTGTATATAATGTGTCTTTGCTCTCTGTCATAAAATTTTCTCTTTTTTACTGGTTTTAGCAATCTGTTTATGATTTTCCCTGTTATAGTTTTTTTCATGTTTATTTTGCTTGTGGTTCATTGAGTCTCTTGCATATGTGCTTATAGTTTCCATTAAATTTGGAAGGTTTCCAGCTATTATTTCTTTACGTATTCTTTCTACACTTTTTGTTTTCTCCACCAGGGGCTTTAATTGCCTGTCTATTATGCCATTTGAAGTTATTCCACAGTTGCTATGATGCTATGTTCACTTTTATGTACTCCCTTTTTTCTCCCTGTTTTATTTTCATTTGTTTCTCTTGCTGTGTCTTCATGTTTACCTATCTTCTGCAGTGTCTAATCTTTCTTTAATTCCACCCAGTATATTTTCCATCTCACACATTGTAGTATTCTTTTCCAGCGGTTCAATTTGGGTTTTAAAAAAATTTCTTCAATGTCTCTACTTAAGTTTTTGAACATATGGTGTATAGTTATTGTATATGTTTTATCATCCTTGTTCATTACTTCTAACATCTGTGTTAATTTTTGATCTATTTTGATTGATTTTTTTCATTATAAATCATATTTTACTGCTTTTTTGCACACTGTATAATTTTTTATTTGATTCCAGAATTGTTAAATTTACCTTGTTGGGTGCTGGATATTTTTGTATTCCTATAAGTATTTATGAATTTTGTTTGGGATGAATTGTAGTCACTTAAAAATAGTTTTAATTTTTTAGCTTCTGTTTTTAAGATTTCTTATGCTGGACAAAATCAGTGCTCAATCTAGGGCCAATTATTTAACACGACTTAAACAAGACCCAACAAGACCTTCTATGTACATTACCCAGTGCTCCATGAATCAAAAGGTTTTCCAGGTTGGCTAGTGGGAACAGACATTATTCTCAGCCTTGTGTGAGTGCTGAGTACTGTTCTCTCTAATCCTTTTTGATGGTTCTTTCCTAGACTTTGGGTAGTTTCCTCACTTGCACATGCTGATCAGTACTCTGCTGAAACCTGCCAGTGGTCCTTTAAGGGGAACACTGCAGACCTCCAGGGTTTTCTCTTCATGCAGTTGCCTCCTCTCCAGTGTACATTTCTGTGAGATCTGGCTCTCTTGGTTTACCTGGGCACCCAGCCTCGTCTGTTCCACTCTGAGTGTCTACCAGGCTCTTCTTTGGCTCCCCTCCCTTTGCCACAGCCTGTAAACTCTCTTAAGACAATAAGTTGTGGCAATGATAAAGCTCTCCTTCTTTGTTTTGCATATTTCAGAAATCATTGTCCCTTGTTGCCTGATGCCCAATATCTTGAAAACCATTGTTTAATACATTTTGTCAATTTTTGGTTTATTTCAGGTGGGAAGATAAATTGATTTCCCTGTTAATCCATGTTGACTGGAAACATAAGTCTGGAACTAAATTTTTAATTTAATTTAATTAACTTAAATTTAAATGGTCATGTGTAGCTAGAGGCTCCCATTTTGAACAAGGCAGTTTACTGTATGCGGGGAAGTAAACTGAAGTGGAACAGCCTGTGATTTAGTTTCATGAGACATACTGAGAGATGGTACATTGGACAGCTCCCTAGGACTTGCTTCCTTGGCTTTGAGAGTGTTCCTGTGGCCACACCTGACAATGACTGCTTGCTGCTGAGGTGAAGCCCATTACTTCTTCTTCATGGCTCACTGCTAGACTGAGAACATTAATTTACAGAAATCTGGCTTCCTTTTCATTTCAGCAGTCTTTGTTTGTAAACTCTCTGTAGGCTATGCCTAGTTACTATTCTCGTATGACCTTGGGTAGAATGCCCTCCATGGATGCACTCAGTTAAGTGTTGTCAGTTAACTGACTCCCAGGATGATACAATGTTGCATGATTTTATGTTTATTAAATGAAAGCTCAACTCTTTTCCACATGTGGAGTTAAGAATCAATACTATTATAATAAATGAGACCTTGAGCATTTTTCCATTCACAAGGATTATTAGCCCTGGGCGAATTAAAACTAGAGCAGCAGCAACAACAACAATTAAAAACAACAAAAAACACTATTGTTTCATTTTTAAAATCAATTAGTCTCTAGGCTGGGAGGCAAGTAACTTGCATGCTTAATTCGTTTCAATTAAGATAGATGTCATTTGGAGATTTATAGTGTTGAATCTCAGACTGTTGTCTAATAGTAATAGGATATTATGTGCTTTGATCTTATAATGTCTCTGGGCCATAAGTCTAGTAATATATTTGGTTGCAATTGAGTTTACTGGAAGAAAAAGTTCTATTTTTTGGTGCCTCCACCAGAAAGAATAGATATGCTTGAGACCGACTCATTCATCCAAAAACTACTTATTGATTATCTATTATGTTCCAGGCACTGGAGATAAAACAATGAACAAAAGAGACAAAAATCTCTCATTTTATGGAGATTCTATTCTAATTGGAGGAAATGGTCAATACACATAATAAATAAGTAAAATATATGGAATGTGAGATGGTAATAAGTGCTATGAAGAAGAATGAAGCAGGAGTGGGAATAGGGAGTACCAGAGTGGCTGCAATTTAGATAGGGTGGTCTAGGAACGTCCACTGAGAAGGTGATATTTGAACAGAGGACTGAAGGAAGCAAGGGAATGAGATTTTGGGGGAAGAGTGTTTCAGGTAGAAGGAACAGCAAGTGCAAATGCCCTCAAACAGGCATGTGCATGGCATATGCATGTGCAAGCAATAGCAAGGAAACATTTCAGACTTAGAAATACACTTTGGATTTTCTAAATGTATAACAGACTCTGGTAACATCATCCTTTATCCTTTTATTATTATCATATATGCACTGAACAAAGTCTTTCATTTATGTATAACTTTGTATATGGATGGATTTATTTATTTTTTATACTCTGTGTTTTTCCAAAAATATTTTAGATAATGTCTAACTGGACCTTTAATCTTCTTTTTCTTTTCCCTGGAATACAACTATCAGAGTGATTTTCCTAAAATGCTGTTTTAATCATGTTTTGTTCTTTCTCAAGAACCTAAAACAACTTCTTTAATGGGGTCCAAAATTTCAAGTTCACTGTTCAAGGTCTTCTGTCACTGGTATGATATTCCTTCTTATATGCTACCTCCATATTGCCTCTCTATGTGTCATATTTATTCCTACCCATGCATAAGGTCATGCTGGCCGCCTCCTGCCTTGACAGTCCCCATCGCTCATTGCCAATTCATTTCATACATACCTTAGAAGTCAAAACTCAAATCTACCTCACTTATTTATTCAACAAAGCATTTATTGATTATCTTCTGTATACCAGGCATTGAACAGCATGAAACCTTGTGCAATTAGCATCAACCTTGAACAATTGCTCTGTTTTCCTGGACTCTTATAGCAGTCTAAATTATACAACAGAACATTGAATTTCATTAAATATTCTTGTTAAGTTTCTACTATTAATACATCTTTTCTCCACTGCCAGTTGTAAATTCCTCAAAGACAGGAGATTTGTCTTTTGTTACTTTGCATTTCCCACAGTGCCTAGCGTAGTAGAAGCAAATTACATATTTGTTGATAAACTGATTTAATTTCAAAGGGTTTTATAAGAAGCTGTCACAGCAAGCCTTTGAAGATCTTCTTTTAAAATTATATTTAATTATCTTCCCATCTTATTGATTAAGTAAAAATGGCAACTTCTGCAACACCATGATGATAAATGGAGAGTATTTCCTTGGCCAGAAGGATTATCTTAGTCTTTTATAACAGTGGATGAAGATACATCATCCACTTTCTCCTTTCAGTTTATGATATTTTGATCTGTACAAAAACTATGGGACATGGACTGCTTTAACACTGATAAATGTGGGCTAATGCAGATAATGTTGAGTGCTGTGTTCAAGATAGGAACATTCATCATGTGCTCCTTTCTGTGGGTGGGTGAACAAATCCTCAGGTCCCCATTGTTTATGATGGGACAAAACACATCTCCCTCTTTCAAACAGCAAGACAGCTGTCTAAATTTTCATGGCTTCTGTGAATTGTTCACAGAACCATGACTTACAAGACATTTATATTTTGCAACTAGGTTCCAGCCACATTGGGCTCCTTTCTGTTCCTCAACTACGTCAAGCCCTTTCTTGTCTTTGGGCCTCCAAAATTTGCTGTTCTCTCTGCCTTAAATGCTCGTCCCTCAGCTTTGCAAAGGCTCATTTTCATTCTTCAACTTTCAGTTCAAATACTGCCTCCTCAAGGTGGCCTTCCCTGACCACTTCTCCTGATCCAGCCCCTGTAACAACCTGTGAATTGCTGGCATGTCACTTCTTTATTTCTTTAATAGTATTTATCCCAATCTAGCCTAGAAGAGGTCTAGCACTTGGCAAAAATGTGGTCAGTGAAAGAATGAATAACCTGTTGTGAAATTAACTACATGCTGTTTGCAAGCACTGTTTATCACCCCACGCTCCATACTATGAATGATACACACAAACCACCTGGGCAGTATTGCTTTTATTTGAACAAATAGGAGTAAAAAATTTTAAGTGACCAATGTCATATTGATCCATGACGTGTCCTGTTTTTGTTCCTTAAATAGCTGTAGCTTCCCTTAATGACCTTCTGGTTATCTTTTACCTCTGTAGGGTTAGCCCTGATCAAACTCATTTAATCTTTCAACCCCCGGGCAATCCTCATGTGAATCAGAATCCTTCACTTGTGTTGTGCTCTACCACATAGGAAGCACGTGCATCTTTACAGCAGCTCTGTTAGTTGGGCAGAGCATGCAGCCCAGTGATCTCCATTGTGTAGATTAAGAAGAGGTCCAGGCAAAATCAGACTTCACTAAGGTCATGCGGCTGGAAAATAAGAGTGACGGCAGAGACAGGACAAAGAGAAGCTGTTCCTCTGTTCAGAGTGTGCCCTCACGTCACCCTAGAAATCTTAATGTCTGTGTCTTTCTGGATGAAAACAGTGAGAACAGTCCACTGAGAAAAGGATGTCCTCAACTGCGTGGACAAAAATATCCTCACCCTCTGCTCCCATCAGGACCACAGAGCTGGCCGCTAGTTTCAGAAAGCAAACCTTTCCCATGCTCTCAGCCATGTCGATTTGGTCTGCCCTCCTTCCCCGGGCTGCCCTGAGTTCCTTCTCTCAGTGCATTTATTTTCAATTAATTTGGGCATTCTGCCATCAATCTATCTTTTTGGATATTCTTTACTTCTTAATTCAGGAGTATATATGAAATCATATTAGTCAAAAGCTGTACTTTGATATGGAAGCAAAACTTGACTTTTAAAGAAGAGAAGCTCTCAAATTACAATTACTCTAAATAAGGTTTTTGTCACTTTTACTAAAACAGAATTTCCTGCGTGTGAGAGAGAGAGAATGAATGAAAGAAATCTCACTCAGGGCGTGTCATAGTGGGACAAAAAATAGAAATTTACTAAGCTCACCAGGGGAAAGTGGAAGATGTCTGCCTGTCTGTGACTGCATGGGCATCCATATTTTATCATCCTTATCTGTAGATGTCAACCCCAGGGTGTTGTTGAAAGAACCCTGAGTAGAACTGAAAGGAATAATCTAAGGCAACCCATTGAGCCTACCATGAAGGGGATCCTTTGGCTTCTAAAATGCTTGCCTGAAACTGATGTGTGGGGCGCTTGCTTCTCAGGCCACATAACAGCTGTGCCCAGAAGTCACATGGGGGCTGACTAGCCCCAGCCCTTTGCTGGTTGGGCTCCTGAGTCGGCCACCTTTCCTTTCTGGGTCTCAGTTTCCTCATCTGAGGAAACAGCATCACTGCCCACCCTATTTGCCATAGTTGTGGGGATCAAGTGGGAAACACAGGAGAGAGAGAATTTTGACATCCATCAAAACCCACACAGAAACAGGTTTTCTTCACATTGTTAATGCAGAGATAGATTTGCTCCTTGCTAGCTCTGCTGATGACTTCAGTGTGTCCCTGTGGTATTTCTTCAGCCCTGCTTGTTAATGGTCATTTCATTTCAGCTCAGGATATACAAGCTGTGTTAAGGATCCTGCTGTCATCTGTTCCTTCCTATGTCTAGACTAGTGAGGCTGACTTGCATGAAATGTAATTTTGGTGCTGGTAGGCCAGCTGCTGTCTAGGATATCATGGAAGGTGACCTTACGTTGCCTACAGATGTTAAACACTGCTTGTAGGTGACCCAGTAATTCTGTCCATGTCTGCATTCTGCATACTAAGTCTCTCCATCACTCAGAACTGAGCATGGAGGGTGATTTGTTCTGCTAAGGGTCTCACAGGAATTTTTTACTATTGCTGACATAAGAAAAAGGCAAAAACGAAAGGCCAATTTATTTCCAGCCGTTGGCTGAGTAGCAGATGTTTCCTGTGCAAAAGTAATATTACAGCAGCATGTTATATTTGCATAGTATCATATGGTTTTAAAAATTAAACTTGGTTTTAAAAATTGTACAAGGAATCATGAATATATTGACACTGAAAAAAATTCAAACAATATAGAAATATATAGAGGCCACGGTTTCTCCTGGGAAAAATAGGGGGAACACAGAGTGAAGGAAGCTCTTAATTTTGCCTCTATATTAAAATTTTGGTGTGAATCATTCCATAGCTTATGTAAACATTTGTATACATATATATACACACACAGATAAAAATACATAACAGTTCTCAGGAGGCAACCCTGGCCAAAATCAAGTCCAGTGGAAAGATTAGTTTCCAGTTCTTATATGTCATATTGTTTTGCAATATTCCAATATGCTAACCTTTTAAAACTCCCCTGTTAAATGTGAGCATATATGACATACATAGATTTTCCCCTTAAAACTTTTTCTTTCCCTTGAAATCCATCACATTCTTGAGGAATCGTTTCTCTGATGGTTGAGGTCTCTTAGCATCTTACATATATGAAGGACTAAAGCAAAGTTGCAGCCTGTAGCCTGAGACCATCACAGATGAAATGAGAATACCTCCATCAATGTTATACTTAGAGGTATGGGCTTTGAAACAGCTCCGGAAGCTGACCTCTACTTCTGGGGAAGGCTCAGCCCTGAGGCAGGGAACATCAGCCAGCAGGCTGAAATAAGTCCTGATCCTTTCCTTTGTAGGAATCAGTGCTCTGCATATGGATGCCCATTGACGGCTAATTTAGTGAGGAAGCAGGGATCAGACCTATGAGGACACTAAAGAGAAACGGTTTAAGCCACTGCTGAGGAGTTCAGATGTTAGCTCCTGCTCTCAGCCTTGCCTCTTCATGTGATTGCACAGCTTTCTCATCATTCATGTGTTCTTATTGCCTGAGCAGGGTGGTGCCATGTGTATAGACTGGAAGCCCAGAAGGGAAGGACTTTATGGGGTAGATTTGACTTATCCTGGCCCTAACAAGCCCTTAGTGTGCTTATTCAACACTCTTTAATATAAACAACGAGGAAAGAGAAAACATGGCAGGTCCACAATTAAATCTTTGAACTCTCAGTTCTTGCCTTGGAACCTCTGCAAGTGAATCCATGCTGTTCATTATGCTCCCCCAAAGAACATCCTGAGCTGTTCTATGGGGCCAGATTTTCATCCTACGATTATTTGAGAATAATTTCCATATTGTAGAATAGATGACTATCTGGTCTAATGAGTCAAGAGGGATAAAAAACACAATCCATTTGGGGAAAAAAAAAGGTATGGTCTTGTGGCTAAAGGATAAGCATCCAGCATCTATCCTGGATATGACATTAACTCAGTGCCTTAGGCATGCCATTTTATCTTATGTTGCAGAAAACTTGGGAAATGTTCCAGCTGCCTAGGTGCTAGGTTGTTCCCAAGATTTATGCCTTCAATATGCTTTAGGTTTTAGATTCA
Organism: Daubentonia madagascariensis; assembly: GCA_023783475.1. Lineage (NCBI taxonomy): Eukaryota > Metazoa > Chordata > Mammalia > Primates > Daubentoniidae > Daubentonia > Daubentonia madagascariensis. The sequence continues at coordinate 9,086,148 of JAKFHU010002220.1, forward strand.
AAGTATGAAATAATATGGCTACAAAATGCTGATGTAGGTCTTTGGCTTTTCAATTTAATTTAGGAAACGTGGGGCTGTCTTACATTTCATTTCTATGCCATCCTTAAAACCACATGCTACTCCTCTGCATTGTGTTCTGATCGCACAAAGAACTCTCTCAATATAATCCTTGACTCTTCTGCCTTTCATCTCAGGAATGCAAAGCTCTGAATGCCTTCTGTTCCTGTCTCTTTCTTGTCTTATTTCAATATCTGTTTTCACACCAGAACTTACACCTAGAAAATTCTCCCACTTTCTTTCCAATAATAACTCTTTTTACCTCTAATCTTCCTATCTTATTCCACTTTTCAAGTTTCTTTTGCTCACTTAAAATCACTGAAAACATTTACATTTTTGGACTTAGGCATGATTTTTTTCCACCAATCATGACCAAAAAAACTCCCTTTCTTTCAGTGCCTAGCACAATGCCCACCACATACTACATGCTCCATAAATATTCTTAAAATAAATGAATGAATACCTGCCCCTTCACAAAATAACTTGATTATAAAAATATGAAATGTGAATGATGGATGCCTATTTATTAGAATAATACTGATACCATGTCAGAGCTGTGTAGGACTTTCTACTTTGCAAGGAGCATGTTGTTCCTTCTGCCTAAAATGCCCTTGTCTTCCACCCAGGGGCTCCCCAATTCCTCACCCATGACCATGTGCTACCAGTCTTTCAGGATGTGGTTTAGGGTCTCTTCCTTCAGAAAGCCTTCCTGAGCTGCCAGGGCTGACTTAGGAATTCTCCTCTGTGATGCCAGAGTACAGTGTGCATATCTTTCTTGAGCCCTTATCTCATGGAACTGGAATTTACTCCCATCTCTATCCCAGCGGACCAAGTTACAGTAGTTCCCCCTTATCTGGGGTTTTGCTTTTCATGGTTACAGTTACTCATAGTCAACCATGGTCTAAATATATTAAATGGAAAATTGCAGGAATAAACAATTCATAAGTTTTAAATTGCATGCTGTTCTGAGTAGTGTGATGAAATCTCTCTCAGCATCCCACCAGGGATGTGAATCTTCACTTTGTCCTGTAGAACCATGCTATAGATACTCTCACCTATTAGTCACTTAGTACCCGTCTCGGATATAAGATTGATTGTCACAATATTGCAGTGCTTGTGTTCAATTAACCCTTACTTTACTTAAAAATGGTTCCAAAATACGAGAGTAGTGATGCTGGCAACTCAGATATGCCAAAGAGAAGCTGTAAAGTGCTTCCTTTGAGTGAAAAGGTGAAATTTCTCAACTTAATAAGGAAAGAAAAAAAAATTGTATGCTGAGGTTGCTAAGATCCACAGTAAGAACGAATCCTCTATCTGTGAAATTGTGAAAGAGGAAAAAAAAATTGTGCTAGTTTTGCTGTCACACCTCAAACTAGAAAAGTCATGGCCACAGTACATGATAACTTTTATTACAGTATATTGCTATAATTGTTCTGTTTTATTATTAGTTATTGCTGTCAATCACTAATGCTGCCTAATTTATAAGTCAAACTTTATCACAGATAGGTATGTGTAGAAAAAACATAGTATATATGGGGCTTGGTACTATCCGTGGTTTCAGGCATCCACTGGGGGTCTTGGAACTATTCTCTGGGGAGAAGGGGGACTAGTGTATTCTTCGTTGGGTCCCCAGTGCCTATCAAGTGTCCTGGAACATTGAAGGCAAATAACGCATGTCTGGAGTGGATAAATGACGCTGGTTTGGATGACTTTTGAGAAGTGTGGTGAGTGAGAAGGGAGACTGGAAGACTTTTAGAAGGACAAATACTTTTTAGGATGGGAGTGAGACCATATCTGAAGGCCCCAAGAATTTTCAAGAGATGATTTTTAAAATCATTAAAAAGTGGGCAAAAGACAGAAGCAGAAGTTTTTCAAACGAAGATAGACAAATGGCCAAAAACATATGAAGAAATAAATTCTCAACATCAGTAATCATCAAAGACACACAAGTTAAAACCACAGTGAAATATCACCTTAGCCCTGTCAGAATGGCCACTATCAAAAAGTCAAAAAACAACAGATGCTGGCATGGATGCAGACAGAAAGGAACGCTTATAGACCGTTGGTGGGACTGCAAATTAGTACAACCTCTACGGAAAACAGTACAGAAATTCCTCAAAGAAATAAAGGTGGACTTACCATTGAACCCAGAAATGCCACTACTGGGTGCCTACCCAAAGGAAAATAAGTTATTATATAAAAAAGACACCTGCATTCCAATGTTTATTGCAGCACAATTCACAATTGCAAAGATGTGTAACTGACCTAAGTGCCCATCAATGCATGAGCGGATTAAGAAAATGTGACATACCTCAAACCACTTGTCCTCATTCTTCTGATGCAGCCTTGGGGACAAGTGTTTAAAAAGAAAAAAAAATGTGAGATATATATACACACACACCATGGAGCACTACTCAGCCATACGATGGAATGAAATAATGTCTTTTGCAGCAGCTTGGATGGAACTGGAGACCATCATCCTAAGTGAAGTATCGCAGGAATGGAAAAACAAACACCACAGGTACTCTCTAATAATTGGGAGCTAATCAATGGGCACACAGGCACAAAGAGATGTAAAGGTCATTGGAAATCAATAAGGGGGGGAGGGAGGAGAAGGGGAGAGGTAAAAATCTGCCTATCGGATACAATGGACACTCTTCAGGTGATGGGCACACTAAAAGCCCTGACTTCAGCATTATAAAAGGTATCCATGTAACAAAAACTTTTGTACCCTTTAGTATTTTGGAAAAAAAGAATTTTCAAGAGATGAGTGAGGAGCCCTCAAATTCAGCAACTGAGGGGTGAGAGCTGAGGGCTGAGAAGAGAACAGCCCAGTTCTTCAGGTTACACGAGCATGTACCATCTTGGTGTTTCTTCTCTACTGCATTTTCTGTTCCTACCACATATTGCAGTGTGGAATTATCTTCTTGTCTGAGTTAATTTGGGTTGCTATAACAGAATACCATAGACAGGGTGGCTTAAACAAAAAGCATTCATTTCTCACAGTTCTGGAGGCTGGGAAGTCCAAGATCAACATGCCAACAGATTTAGTATCTAGCAAGGGCCCTTTCCTGGTTTATAGGTGGTCATCCTCTCACTGTGTTCTCACTTGCCAGAAGGGGTGAGGGAGATCTCTGGTGTCTTTTTTATAAGGGCACTAATTCCATTCAAGGAGGCTCCACCTCTACGACCTAATCACCTCCCACAGGCTCTACCTCCAAATACCATCACATGGGGAATTAGGTTTCAACATAAGAATTTGGGGGGAGGATACAAACATTCAGTCTATAACAATTCTTTTCCCTGCTTATGAATACTCCACTATAGCTTAAGGTCCTTCAGGCAGAAAAGAACAATGTCTCAGAGTTCTGTTTATGTGTGACACTGTGGGCCAAATGCTCAGCAAAGAAAGTCCTGCTCTTACCTTGGCCAGTGTTTTTTGATGGCTTCCTCTAGGGAAAGGTGGGGTATTTGTTGTAGGTGAACTGTATTTCAGAGTTAGTTTTTCTGACCTTTTATTATTCTTGCCATGGATATTTTATAATTAGAGCACAATCCTATTCTCTAACTAGTACAGTTCCAGGGTGGCATGGCTTACGTATAGAACTATCTGAGCTGCCACCTGACTTCTTTCTTTGGCCCCCATTTTCATTCTTTATGAGTCAAAGTGCTATGTACCCCTCGTAGCTGCACAGCACCAAGGATGCTGTCAGGCATCCACACTGGCTTCTCAAAATTCTTTCCTAATCCATCAGAAAGAGAGGCTGTATTTGGCCACACCAGGAACTCCATCACTTTAATATGCAGCGTGTATCTTCCTTTGAGTTAATGCATAATTTAAATTTCATCTCATCTGTACATTAATTAGCTGCCTGTTTTCAAAAGTATTGAATGACACCAGCTCAGGCATCCTGTCCTCTGTGACAGGCCTGTGAGAGGGTGTACAGTCAGGGACAGTTGGTTTAGAGCTCCATTGATTTTTCTGACATTTTTTTAAAAAATAAAATTTCTTCCTTTTCAAGGAACTTGAAATGCTAAAAGTAGATGCCCAGAGACACACTGATGATCAGATTTAAAATTTTAAAGAGCGTTCCTAACCTTCTAAGAGATAAATCTGACTTTAGAAGATTCTTACTTTTCATAAACCATGTTTCCAGTCTCTAGTCACAGTCAAAAATAATTTGTATTAAAGAATACAAAGTCAAATATGAAGTCATGAAAATAATCAATTCCCTTTCAACCTACATTCTTGCTCTTGGGGTGAGACCCTGGGCTTCATTCCTAGTATTGCACTGGTCACTGTGGTCTTCACTCACGCAGAATGCAAATTCTCTGGGGCTTATCCCTACCACCTTAAGATACTAATTACACCATGAGAAACCAACAGCACTGCAGAATGTTTGAGTTTGCATTTCTAGACTTTGCTGCCACATAGAGAATTAGTATGTGTGGACATGGACTTGGATCCTTCTAGATCAAAAGTTCCCTTGTCAAAAAGCTTGATGGAAACAGCTTGTTTATGTGAAATAAGATTGTACAGGTTAACTAAACAATGTTTTTCTTGACTGTAGGCTAGAATTCTATTTGTGGTGGCAGGATATAGAAAGAATGGAGGATGCATTTTAAAGCCAGAAAGATCTGGGTTCAACTTGCAGTTCAGTCATTTACTCACTGTGCGACCTTATGCAAATACTTAACTCCTCTGATTCCAAGTTTCTCCATTGAGAAAGCAGGAATAATACTCACCAAGCTGAAATGTTTTGAGATTAACTAGAATTCTACTTGTAGAGTGTCTGGCACATCGTGGCCACTAAGTAAGTAGAGTTATGGTTATTTTGATGAACAGCGTCTAAAGAGAGCAGTAACATGTCACATTCTAGTCAGAAGCTTCAATAGCACACAGAAGAGAAAATATTCAATATTTAAATCCAGCTAGTCTGACTTCAGAAGCCTCCCTCTTAACTAGTGCAATTAATTGAGAAGTAGTCATACATATCTTTAGAAAATTACAAAAAAAAAAAGAAAAGAAAGAAAGAGACAGCTATTGTTTCTCAAGATATACAGTTTGCTATTTAAATTAATTTAGTACGTGGGGTCCACAATGGAAAAAATGATGGAATTGCTCTTAGGTGATGGAAAGGTTATGAGTGGCTGCTTCAGATAGAAGGGAAATGCTCTTGCTTTTAGAATAGTTCGAAGGAGGCTATGAAAGAAAAACTCTGGACCATAAAATGGGTTCAGATCAAGTTTTCTGAAGGGTAGAAAAGCAAAAGCAACAGAGCCTCCAATGTGTTTTTACATTTCTAGGAGAATAACATAAGCCTTGCGGGGGCTTGATGTAAACACGCTGCACGACATGGAAAGGAGGCCGTCTTATAAAAACTGAAGCCAAGGATGTTCATGTGCAGTAGTTAACTGTCAGCCAGACTTTTAACATGCCACATGTCAAGTTACGAGATGTTAAAGAAGTAGAATGAAATTACTATTTGTTAAATACTCCACAGTTTGAAATGTGTGGATAATAGCCCACGTATAGCTAAACATTTGGTAAAAGGAATTACTATTTTGTTGCCTTCTAATATTACTGTATGATTCTGTAGACTTCAAGGTCATTTACCAGTTACTTGGTCTCTATGTGACAAGCGCTATTTTAGGCTATAGTATTATTACAAATCTATAGTATTAGGTTATCACAACTGAAATGCAAAGCGGTGGGCATTATTATTAATTTCAAATAAAATTTATTGAGGCATTATTTATATAGTGTACACTGCATTCATTTAAAGTATAGATTTGATGGGTCTTCACAGTTGTATACACCATCAACTACTGTCACAAGCAAGGTCTACCTCAGTCCATTTTCTGCTGCTGTAACAGAATATCACAGACTAGGTAATTTATAAAGAAAAGAAATGTATTTGGCTCATGGTTCTGAGAATTGGGAAGTCTAGGATAAAGGGGCTGCATCTGGTAGGGCCTTCCTGCTGTGTCATAATGTGGTGGAAGCCAACACATGGTGAGAGAGTAGATGCAAGAGAAGAAAACTTTTGAAATAACTAATGCACTTTTGCAATAACAGGATTAATCCATTTATGAGGGCAGAGTCCTCATGACCTAATCACCTCTTAAAAGTCCCACCTTTTAGTACCACAATAATGCCAATTAAATTTCAACATGAGTTTTGGAGGGGATATTCAAACCATAGCAGTACAGAACATTTTTGTAACTCCCCAAATATTTCTTGTGTTCCTTTACAGTTTATCCCTCCCTCCACTCCTGACCATGGGTGACCACTGGTCTACTTTCTGTCACTGTAGGTTAGTTTCCATTTTCTAAAATTTTATGTAAATAGAGTCATACAATATATGTTCTTTTTTTCTGGATTCTTTCACTCAATCTGATTTTGAAATTCTTTTATGTTATTACATAAATGTAACAGTTCATTCTTTTTTATTGTTGAGTAGCATTCCATCATATGGACATAACTTATTTTGTTTATCTATTCACCTATTAATGAATATTTGACTTATTTACAGCTTTTTGCTATTATGAACATTCTTGAACATTCATGTACTAGTCTTTGTATGGACATTTGTTTTCCTTTCTCTTGGGTAAATACCCTAGGAGTGGGTCATAAAGTAGGTGTATGTTTAACCTTTTAAGAGACTTCAAATGGTTTTATCATTTTATATTCCTATTAGAAGTGTGTAGGAGTTCCAGTGGCTCCACATCCTCACCAATACTTGATGTCTTCAGTCTTTTAAATTTTAGCTAGTCAAGTAGGTATGAGAGGTATCTCATTGTGATTTTACATTTCCCCAATAACTGATGACATGGATAATCTTTTTGTGTGCTTATTAGCCATTTATATATCTTCTTTTGTAAAGTGTCTGTTCAAGTCTTCTGCACATTTTAAAAATTGAATTGTCTTCTCATTACTTAGTTCCCTTCTTGTTACTGAGTTCTTTATATTAATATATTCTGGATACAAGCCCTTAAAATGTAAATATGTATTTTTCTCCTACTCTGTGCCTTGTCTTTTAATTCTTGATGGTGTCTTCTGAGAAGCATGTGTTATTGATTTTAATAAAGTCCAATTTGTTAACTTTCTCTTTCACTGTCATGCTTTCCGTATTTCAACTAAGAAATCTTTCCTTACTCCAAAATCACAAAGATTTTTGTCCTTTGTTTTCTTCTAGAAGCTTTACAATTTTAACTTTTATATTTATGTCTGTGATTCATTTTGATTTAATTTTTATGTGTACTGTGAGGTATATTAATTACCTATTGCTGCATAGCAAATTATTCCAAAATGTAACAGCTAAAGCAACAAACATTTATTACCTCACACTTCTAAAAGTTGGGAATCTGGAAATGGTTTAGCTGGATGATTCTGGCTCAGGGCCTCTTAGGCTGCAGTCAAACTGTTGGCCGTGGACGTAGTCATCAGCAGACTGATTAAGGCTGGAGGGTCTGCTTGCAGGATGGTTCACTCACATGGCTGTTGGCAGAGGACCTCAGTTTCTCACCACGGGGGAGAGTGTCTGAGTGTCCTCACAACTTTGCTGCTGGCTTCCCCCAGAGCAAATGATCTATCGAAGCAGGAACTAGTGAGGAAGAAACCAAGGGGTCTTTTATAACTTAGTGTCCAAAACTATATACCATAGCTTTAGCTTGATTATTCATTAGAAGTAAGTCCCTGAGTCCAGCCCACACTCAAGAAGAGTGTGGGAATTAATTTATACCTCTTTAAGGGAGGAGTATCAAAAAATTTGTGGGCATATTTTGAACCACCACAGGAAATAAAGTTCAAAGTTCATTTCTTTCCCATGTGGATATCCAGTTATTCTACTACCATAGGGAGAGAAAAATCTTTTCTCTCCCTATGGTCGACATTATTAGTTCTTTTCCAGATGAATATTTATATTCATATTAATAAGATGAATATTATTCATGGTTATATTTCAAAAGCAAACTGAATTATTTGAAAAGTCAAGCCGACAGCAAAAGGTTATTAAAAATACATAAGTGAAAAATTCAAATGATGGTATTAATTTCTAACAATGTACCTTCTGCAAGTTTGCATTTTCAATTTGCAATTGCAGTAGTTAATACAATCTTGGATATTAATGTTAGAAGAAATCTAGGACATTAGCTAATTTATCTTGGTTGTTCTATGAACCTAGAAGCAGAAGTGCTGGGAGATGAAATGGTGGCTCAGGACACAATGCAAGATAGAGGCAGATCTGAGAACATTAGCTATTTTGTATCCCGGTTTAATAATCTTTCTGATACATCAAAAGTTGAAAAATCCTTGAAATGAAGAGTTATGACCTTGGTCTCTGAAACCATCATGTTGAAGTCCACAAGGGGCACTTCCTAAAATCACCTTATTAATTGCATTTGTGTGAGGGTCAGATTTGTTGCCTCCATTCCTTCCCTTATTGCCTTACTCTTCCTATTTCATCCATTGATCCATCTATCTGCTCATTATTGTTTAATTCACACCTATGTGATAAATGTCTCCTGTGAGCCAAACATTGGTTCCAATGCTCAGGACACAAATATTAAAAGAATACTGTCTTTGCCCTTAAGGAACACAGTGTCTAGCTTCTCCTGTGAGCACCAAAGTATCATTTTCCTCTGTGAGATAAGCTATTGGATTTAAGGTCATGTGTCTATCAGGTCATCACCTGGAAACCAAAACCTCTGAGAAAAATAGAATTCCCTAGAATTACGGGGACTGCAGATGCTTGCCAGTGCTCCAAGTGAAGGCACTACGGAAAGATGGAGGCCTTCTATCACTAGGGTGGATTGTATTCCAGCTTTTACCATCACCAGTATTTCTAGAGAAATCTGTGAAAGCAAATGCTGGAACTTTTGGGGGTTAGCCATGGAATATTTCACTGTTAGCTTGCTTGCCTGGGGTCAATATCGTATGTGTTGAGTGCTTGAGTATGTGTTAGATGTTTGAGATGCAAAATTGGAGATTCACTATGGCACTGGAATGCAGGTGCTGTGGGGATGTGAGCATGAGATTTGCTCCTGTTCACAATAAAAACCGACTTCCCCAGAAGCATTGTACCTCATGAAGCTTTATTCCATGCCTTTCATGATTCAACCAACCATCACCAACACATGGACAAATAAAGCTTTGAGAGACACCATGTGACAGAGGTTTTCCTCTGCAGACCCCTACCCCAGACTGTTCCTCCCAATTACAGCTACTACCAGCTGCACAGTGGATGGGCATCCACTGTTGGAATCCTCACGGAGCGGTCAGATGTCGTTTCTTCTCTTTCTCACAGTTAAAGTGAATAAAGAGTTTTAGGAAATCTCACCTATGGTCGTAGAACAGAGAGGTCTATTTCTACAGTGGGTGCAGTTCAGTCAGGGTGCAAAGTCTGCCAGACAGGCTGCCGTTTTGCAGATGATGCAGCTCTGCGGAGGGCACAGAAGCGAGGCTGCCTGGGAAGTCTTAACCTGAGTTCTGCTGGGGATCAATAATAAAAGTTAAAGGTCAATGAGCCAGATTGTCTTTTCATAGAACTGGAATGAGGAATGGAAATGAGGGGGTGGAAATTGAAAGTATCAAACCTGATCGCTGGGCTCGTATCAAGGGGTTAAGGGTACAACTGTCATTCCAAAGCCGGCAGCTTTTCCTCTGACAATAGTCTGTGGCATCCCCTAGGAAAGGACATGAGATCCTATGAACCAGACAAGGTGCTTATTTATAAACACAGAGACTGACTCGGGCTGATTTGAAAGGGAAAGGAATTTGTCAAACGGGTACCATGTGCTCACAGAATCATTGCGGGAACCAGGCCTGAGGCTCTGCAGCCATGAAGACACCCAAGATTATGTCATGGAAATGAGCTAAGTGAAGACACTGCTTTCTAGCTGCCAAGCATTGGATTGGAGCATCTTACACTTTGCCACCACCAGCTGCGCACTCTGGATACCACCACTGTCACCTGAAGAGCATGGTCTGGGAGGGTGGGTCTGATTGGTGAAGCCAGGTCACGTGACAATGCCTAATTACAAGGGAGGCTGGGAGAGTGAGTATTGGCATTTTCAGCTTCCATGTGGGAGGTAAGCCTTGATTCTCTTTAAAATGCATATCAGGGGTGGGGTGGGGGGATTCACCAAACATAAGAGCAGGATTCAGACACTGGGCAACTCCCTTAGGAAAAAAGCTTATTAATTTGAAAAGTTCTTGATTCTGGAGAGGAAGAAGAGGATAATGGTGGAGTCTAAATGAAGCCAATGACTGGGGAAATTAACTAGGAGAAAGTTCCCTGCTCCAGAAAAAGATATGAAAGGACAGAGTTCAGTGTTCCTCAACTTTGGCGTCAACTAGGAGCACCTGGGGAGCTTTCAAAAACTATTGTCTGGGCTCCATTCTAGACCAATTAAGTCAAAATTGCTAGGAGTGAATTATGTTTCGAAAGCTCCTCCCTGGTGAATCTGTGTGGCCAGGGTTGAGAGCCACTCAATTATACCCAAAGGCACCTGGAGAAGGGAAACAGGTAGGCTCTGGAGACATGATGGGCAGGTGCTAGGAGGTGGCATCAATTCACAGCCACTTTAAGCATGTTTGGCATTTTTCTGATGCAGTGCTGCTGAGTAATAGCAGGAATCATGTTGTAACTCATTGGCATTTTTAAAGGCCTAACATGATGCACACATGTGAGGTTTTTTAAAACCTGAAAAACATTGTTGTGTGATTAATAAAAGCTCTCTTCTCCAGGTGGTGGTGGTGGTGGGGAAGTGAGGTGGTTGTGTAGGTAGAGTCCACGTGCTGGGGGGCTGTGGGCTTCATCACCAGAGTCAGAGCCCACCACTCAAACTCTCGTTCATTTGTCCTGGAATGATTAACTCTTCTGCCCACATGTGCTGAATGGGAGTCGAGTGAGCAAAGCCTGGGTTTGGGCCTCAGAAAGATGCCCAGTGTGCACAGCTGGGCAAGACTCTTCAAGGAGCCCAAGTAGCCTGTACAGGAAACTCAGAGGAAGGAACAGTTTCCAGGCTGGATGCCTTTGTGAATCACACAGACTTCCCAGCCCAGTGCAGGCCTTGGCTCAACTAGGAAAGATTTGCAACACCAAATGCCTCCAGATTTGTTTAAGAATACTATTTGAGTCCATTTGGCTGCCATAATAAAATACCATAGCTAGGTTGGACTTCTAAATGACAGAAATTTATTTCTCACAGTTCTAGAGGCTGGGAAGTCCAAGATCAAGGGGTTGGCAGATCCAGGGTCTGGTGAGGCCCCTCTTCCTAGATGGCACCTCCTTGCCATGTCCTCACATGGCAGAATGGGGCACTGATCCCATTCATGAAGGTGGAGCCCTCATGACATAATCTCCTCCCAAAGCCCCCACCTCTTAGTACTATCACCTTGGGGGTTAGGATTTCAACATATGACTTTTGGAGGGACACAACATTCAGACCATAGCAAATACTACCTAGAAGGAGGGAGGTTTGGAATCAAAGTAAACTTCCACAAATGCTAAATTTGCTTCCCAATTTCAGACTAGATGGAAGAGGAAGGAAAGTAATTAAGCAAAGAATGTGTATCAAGAAGCCAAATATTTAATGAAAAAGCCAGTGGCAGCAAGTATCAATATTTGCTTTTCAAAGTAAACATCTCAGAGGACGTGCTTGGAGCGAGATGGGAGGCATTGAGCACAACAAGGAGAATGTGAACAGCCTATCCTTGCCAGCCCAGCTCCCTCATCAGTCTCTATTTGCTGGTTATGAGCATGATGGATGAAGCCACTGCAGCAAAGCTGCTGTCTCTGCCCTTTGCTCACCCCATTAAGGTGGTTTGGATGTCACCTTGAAGGGTAGATTCTAAAGAGCACTGGGCTGATCAATGTTCCTGATTCAACTTCTCACACCCAACTGCTCACCTGCCAATGCCTGCTTATGTCCCCTTTTGAAAGTGAGACCGTGGTGCGGAAATTAATAATGACAACAGGGGCCTTCCAAGTGTTGGTTTATGTTCTTGGAGCAAATTATTGGCTGTAAGAGCAATTTGGAAAAACAACAACAACAACAAAGACCATTAAGAGGATTCATGGAAATGCATGGTGATAATGAGGCTGCAGTAGCACAGAGCCCTGGTGATTGCTGCCCTTTTAAACTTGACAGAAATAATTTCATAAATTGGAGTAGAGGAAATGGACCTTCAAAAGATGGGTAATTTTCTTTGATGTTTATAATGGTAGGATTTGTGTTTGGCACATAATATAATAAATATTTATTGATTGCCCACTATGCTCTGTGCTGTTGCTACTAGGATGAATCCTTCAAAGTTCCCCCTGTTCTTGCCAAACGGGAAAGATCCATAATCAGTTTATTTCAGTAAAATAGAATTAATGATGGGACTGAGGAGACATAGGATGCTGTGAAAGAGAAGGGAGGGGGAAAATGATATGTAAGATGAAGTCTAAGCTGATATCTTCTTTGTATTCTGAGAAGTGTGTGTGTATGTGTGTGCATGTGTAAAAGCAGTTTGTTATTAATGCAGCCTAAAGTGCAAGTCAGGCAGTGGCAGGAATTAGAGATGAAGATGTCTCAGAGGGCTATATATGCCAAGCTAAGCAGTTTGGATCCTTCTGTCTGTACATTGGAGGATGTTAAAATTCATTTGCATTAGAATTATTTAGGATTTTGCCACTCAAAATGTGGTACCCAGACCAGAACATTAGGTGTAACTGGGAGCCTATTAGAAATGCAGAATTGTACCACCTCCCCATAAGCCACAGACACAGAATATGTATTTTAATAAGATGATCCATATGCACCTTATTAGTAAAATAAAGTTTGCGAAGTCACCTAGGGAACTTGTTGAAACATGAAGAATCTTTGATTCTCAGATTTTGCTTCACTAGAACTGGGGTAAGACCCTGGAGCCTACATTTCTAACAATCATCCCAAGTAATTCTGTAACAGAAGGAAGGGCCTGAAAGAGGGCAAAAGATATTACAAGTTGTCTCTTTAAAATCCACTCTTTTTGGGAGTTAAAAACTGCATTCCTGCCCGAGGCCAGTGATCAGAGGAGCAGAGGAGTGTCCTTTGTTCTTTGTACCGTAGGAGATGACTCAATGGATTTGTCTGGGCAGAAGTCATGAGATTGTCTTCACCAGAGATGCTCCAGTTAAACAGCAATAGCCCGAAGCTGAAAACTCCCTTTAAAAGCTCTGTATTTCTGCTCACAGATAGAACGGTGGTACCTTAAGATGAGAATCTACCCCCCTCCTCATTTGCCGGCAAATTAATGAACTTCTTTTTCCTTTTCCTCAAACCACTTGTCCTGGTTCTTCTGATGCGGCCTCAGGGACAAGTGCCGAAATTTTGGTAACAATTTTGCTGCAGGTGGCCCAGGATTTAAAAAAAACCTATGCTCAGGCCTCACCAGACCAATTGCATCGAGGTCTCCCAGGACGAAACTGTGCAGGAGAAGGCAAAACCTCCCCTTTGCTCTCAAAAGGTTCACTGAAAAACCAACTCACAATAAAGAAGATTAATAAAAGACAAGCTATCAAATTTATTTAACATGTATACATGGAAACTCCCAGAAAATGAGCATTCAATTCCCCAATGGGGTTTAGGAGCTTAAATGTCTTTCTGGTAAAATGGGTTATGGGAGGGGGAAAAGGAATTCTATAGTGGGGCAATAAGGGATTACTAGGGAGGATGAATGGAGGACTGGATGATGGGGAAAAAGATTAATTGGTAAATAGTTTCCTTTGGAATTTAAATGAGCCTGACATTATCTTCTTAAAGAGTGTTCTGGTGTGGTCCTGGTCTTACAGGGAGGGAAGAAAAGGGTAATTGTTCTCCTAGGTGGGTCTGGATCTCAGGCAGAAGAAACTTTTTTGGTGGGAGAGTAGATGGTGGTAGTGGAGGTGGGGAGAAGGTCAGAGAGACCTTGAGGCTTCTTCAATCAGTTCAGAATGTCAAAGTGTCATAATTTGGGGCAAAAATATTTCTAATTTTCTTCAAAACCCAGGCATCACTCTTTTTTGAAGTGCCTTGGTGATATATAGATACAATTGAGAACTGCTTGATTAGAGGGCTTTAAGCAGGGAAGTGGCATTGTTAGATTTTAATTTGTGATAGCTCTGTTTAGTTTTTCATGTCTTTCGCATCTTATTATCTCCATAGTCCATGACATTTTGCATGGAAGTGATTATATCATATAAGGCTGCAAAATCTTACCAAGAATACTTATGAGTTACAAGGTCATTAATGAGCTTCAAAAAGTGATATGACATACCACCATCATCCACAGTGGCTCTAATTTCAGATAGAGATACAGGATAGCTTGAGGGAAAATTAGAAAGTATTTCTGGGACTCCTATTGCACACATTGTGAACTAAAATTAAATAAAAGGCTTCCCCCCACTGGTTGAGTGAATGGACCCCTTCCTGGCCCAGAGGATATCCTAAAACTAAATTGTCTGCCATGAGGAGGAGGTCAGACATGCCTCACCATGCCCCCCTCCCTTCTTGGAGATATCCTTTGTAACTCATCAACAGGCCTAAGGCTATGCAAGACAAACCTGCAGATCGTCAATTTACACAACAAATATAAGTCTGGTGACTTGTCTCTTCCTTATCTAAAACATTCCAAGCCTTTAGACAAAACTTAATTTTTTAACCAATTACAAGTCAAGGAGTCTTTAAATCCACCTATAACCTGTAAGCCCCCCACTTCCACATGGCCTGCCTTTTCTGGCCAAACCAATGTATGCCTTCCATGTATTGATTATGACTTTACCTGTAACCCCTATCTCCCTAAAATGTATGAAACCAAACTGTGGCCCAGCCACAGCGAGTCCACTTGCTCAAGGCTTCTTGAGTGTGGCTCTGGGTCATGGTCCTTATATTTGGCTCAGAATAAACCTCTTTAAAATTATTTTACAGAGTTCGGCTTCTTTTCCATCAACACATTAAACCGTTTGTCTTCTATACTCTCAAAGTGAGTATAGAAGCATGAATAGAATTTAGCCAGCCTCAGGTATGGGTCCCATTTCTGCCAAGTCTGTGTAACATGGGATAAGATTAACTCTGCCTTGGCTTCAGTTAATTCATTTCTAAAATTCTAATAATAAGCCTTTACCACATTGTGTGGTTGCAAGAATAAAATAAAATAGTACATGATCAAATGTAGAAGTCCCATAAAAGCAAGAATTCTAAGCATTATTGTATGAAACTAGCAAAGCTTAAAAACACTATACAAGTCTTAATATTAAGATAATCACAAATGTGTGATGTCAACAGAAAAGAACCCAAATTCTGTAAAATAATTTAAAGACATATATTCTGACCTGAATATGTGTGACCACAGCCCTGAGAGCCATGCCAAGAAAGCTTGAGCAAGTGGTCTCCCTGTGGCTGGGTTACAGTTTGGTTTTATACATTTCAGGGAGACAGGAGTTACATGTAAAGTCATAAATCAATACAAGGAAGGTGTACATAGGTTTGGCCTGAAAGGACAGGACATCCCAAAGTGGGGAATTTCAGATTATAGGTGGGTTTAAAGATTCTTTGATTTGCAATTGGTTAAAGAAATGAAGCTTTGTCTAAAGGCTTGGAATGTTTTAAGTTAAGGTAAGGAAAAGATAAGGAAGTCTGTTAATCAGAGACAAGTCTCAGGATATGTACTCAGACTCAAGTGATCTGTTAAGTAAATCAAGGACCTTCAGGTGTGGTTTATGCTTTGCCTTACATAGGCCTATTAATGAGTTACAAAAGACATCTCCAAGAAGGGAGGGAGGCATGACGAGGCATGTCTAACCTCCCTTCTCATGGCCAGCAACTCAGCTTTAGGGCATTTCTGGGGTCCCCTTGACCAAGAGGGGTCCATTCAGTCATCTGGGGAGCTTAAGATTTTATTTTGCTTCACAATTCATTTATCCATTCATCCATTTGTTCAAAATAAAAACAAAATCCTAAGCCATCTGCTAAATGAATGGACCCCTCTTGGTGAAGGGGATGCCAGAAACACCTTAAAACTGAGTTCCCAGCCATGATGGGATGAGAGAGACAAAGCACAATTACATGCATATGATTTCCCTTTATAAATATTCATGACTCCTCCTATGGCTTGTTGAATATGTATATTTGACTATGCCACTAAGTATAAAATCCTGTTCCCTTTTGTCTGTTCTTTGAAGTACGTGTGCCTGGCTTTTGGCCCAGGATCTGCTTCCCAACCTGTTGGAATGGCCGCCCAGCAGATTGCTACCCTTCATGAGAAATAAAGCTCTCCTTTTTCCAAAGTATAAACCTGATTAATTTTTCTTTCAGTTAACAATCCCTTGATTCATTAACATTTCCTGAGCATTTATTCTGGGCCAGGCGTTGTCCTCTGCAGTGGGATCTAGCCGTGACACACACATAAACATGAAATCATTGATGCTTAGTAGCCTCCCCCCGCCCAGGGACTATGGCCTTGTAAAAAGCCAAACACTCGGCTGAAGCACTTATTCAGCAATGTCTTCATTTCCATCATTGGGAGCTTTACTATCTCTATTCATATCTTCTTGACAGTGAAGGAAATTAGAAATATTTTACCCCAAAATATATTTCACTGACATATTTTGAGATGGCTACCATGAGCCTCGCAGACAAAAGTAACACTGTAACAGCATAGTCACCCTTCCTCCCATAGATATGGAAGTGAAATACTGACAGTGGGGAATATGTAACAGAGGGAATGGCCTGAAAAAATGGAAAAAATGCTTTATGTCTCTTTAAAACATCCCCCACTCCTTTTGGAGAACTAGGACCTGCATCCCTGCCTCAGGCCAGCAGTCAGGAGGGGCAGGGGAATGTCTTTTGTTCTTTGTGCTGCAGGAGATGGTCTGTGCTATGGAGGTTCTGGGCGGAGGTCATGGGACTGTCAACAGAGATGGGATGGAGATGGGACAACTACAATCAACTGTAGTTGAACAGCAATTTCCTGAAGCTGAGAACCCACCCTTTAACAGTTCTGTATTTCTGCTTATTATTAGGATGATGGCATTTTTAGACAGGAGTTTCCATCCTCCTCGTTTGCCGGCAAATTAATAGAACTCCAATTTCCTTCTTCTCAAAACACTTGTCCTCGTCCTTCTGATGCAGCCTTGGGGACGAGTGCCAGTAACAACACTGTAAAGCTGTCTTTTGTGGGAGGAAATTTACATTTGTAAAGAATCTGCATTAATACAGCCAGATCTATCCTTACCTGATCTAGGAAAGATTAACTGAGAGTCTGACACCTTTAAAGTTCTGAAAAGAAACATTTACCATCTATTCTCTCTAAGGGTTGCTACCTGTAAGGTTTCATTTATATAACAAGACCACCTTTGCTAGCTAGTCTAGTCTTTTCCTTTCTTCCTCCCAAAAACCTGTTTTAATGCTTCCAAGCCCCCATTCTTTTTTAAAAAAAACCTCTGTACCTCATTGAGGAGTTGAATCTTCATTCTGAGGGTTCCTGTGTATACATATTAAATAAATTTGTACATTTTCCCTCCTATTAATCAATCTTCCTCATGTCAGTGATTTTTCAGTGAACCTTTATGGTGCCAGGGGCCTTTGTTTCCTATAGATTGGCAAACCTTTGGGGGGCCAGGGGCCTTTGATCCCTACACAGTTAATAGAGAGAAGTTAAGATAAATCTATTTCTCCTTTTTGAAAAAAATTACCTGTGGGAGTGGAGGGTTATAACTACCTGAGATTGTAAATGTGCTGCTGAGAATTCATAGCCTTTCACTATTTGTGCTGAGAAGTTCTTCAAATCTTAAAAGCAACCTTGGAAGTAATTGCAAGTATGACCCACTATTGATCTACACACATCTGCAAAGTCCAGTTAGTTTAAATTCTTCATTGCTCATTCAGTATAATTTCAGGGGGCTTTTTTTCTTTCTGTATATGCACATACATTGTTGTTTCTTGGCTTGGGACTTATAGAATATAAATGCGCTGACATGATCTACAGCAAAACCTTTCTCACATTAGGAGGGTTTTTTATTATATGCCCACATGGTTGGTTCTGCTTTCTTTCTTCAGGAGCTGGATACTGTTCTCTCTGTTGGTAAAAGTATGGGTTGCTTTAGCTGCACTGCAGGAACCCATGTGATGTTAATGATATCAAATTGATATTGTACTTACTAAAACCCTTCAATTACCATGTTACTTGCTTGTGACAATACATTATTGTTACAATTCTATAACCAGTAAGCTGGCTGGAAATGCGTAAAGTGGTCTGGACTATATCTATACACTGGCCCAGCTTTCCTTCCCACGAGGAAGAGTCTCAGGAGATTAAGGACACACAGGAACTTCTTTTGACTCTACACACACCATTCTCTCTGCCTGTGTGGCCCTCTCTGCCTCCTGCTCAGCCTTTTGAGTCCTGCTTTGTCTCAAAACACAGCTCCAGTCCCATCATCCCC
Organism: Daubentonia madagascariensis; assembly: GCA_023783475.1. Classification (NCBI taxonomy): domain Eukaryota; kingdom Metazoa; phylum Chordata; class Mammalia; order Primates; family Daubentoniidae; genus Daubentonia; species Daubentonia madagascariensis. The sequence goes on from JAKFHU010002220.1 coordinate 9,104,657, forward strand.
ATGGAGATTTCTGTGCTTCCATCTCTTTCCACAACCCAGTCTGTCTGTTAGACTATCTCCATGCTGGAGAGAAGGAGGTAGGGAGGTAGGGTTGGAGGCCAGAGTGAAATAAACGAAGACCAACCAAACGGAAAGAGGTGATTGATGGCTCTTTATTCAGAGTTTGCTATAGCGTGGGAGTAAGCCACCATCACTTGCAGTTTGACAGAGACTCAAAGGCAGGCAGAAGAGCGGAAAAAAAGGAAGGCTCGGGTATGCCCTGATTGAGGCTGTTGGCGTGGGGAAGGGGCAGGCAGGCTAACCAGGAGCTGGGCATCCTGTGTGATTGGTTAGGGGGGCATATTTGGCTTTCACTGGTTGGTCTTAAGTTGGAAATAGGGGCAAAAATTAGGGAAGCTGTCAGTTATAAATCAAGTCCTGGCCATTTGGGGCCAATTGTTATGGGGGCTATTGTTCGGCTTCCCAAGCTCATTGCTGGAGATAGTAGTCTGACTTCCTACGAGTCTGACTTGTAGATAGCAGTCTGGCCTCCCAGGCTGTTGACTGTAGAAAATGGGTTGGTTTCCTGGGCAGGTTGCTGCAGACTGTGGGGCAGAGCTCCATTTTAACATGTAGTCTGGCCATTGTTCATTTGTATATTTACTGTCTCACCACTCAGGGAGCTGGGCCCATAATGGCCCAAATGAGAGTTGCTAATGTCAGTAGGAATAAAAAGGAAGGGATGAAAGGGCAGGATTTGGTAGAGATGGGGTGAGGGAGGACTTTAAGGAGTGGTGGTTGAAACTCTACTGCCACCAGACTGCCTGGATGTCATTCCAGCTCTGCCTCTCATCTGTTGAACATAAGGATAATAACACTACCCACCTCATAGGGTAATGGAAGTTGTATTAGTTATCATATGTAAAGTGATTGGGACAATTCCTGACACGAAGTCAGTGTAGCTTCTTACCCCAGGACAAGGGTGATGTTATTACCTGAAAGCAAATCAGGAGGAAAAGCAGGCTTCAAAGCAAACTTTGGGCAAGTTTGAACTTCTAGGTGGTGCTTAGGAGCGAGACTGGTTTGTCCCTATGTCTTGTATACTCCCAAGAGCACAGTGGTATATGCACTTCCTCCTGTTTGGGTTAAGCCATCTTTAATTTTTTTTATATATAGTCCACATTTATTTATTTCAATTTAAAATTGTATATATTTATTGTGTACAACATGATGTTTTGAAATATGTATACATTGCAGAATGGCTAAATTAAGCTAATTAGCATATGCATTACCTCACATACTTATCATTTTTTTTTGTGGTGAGAACACTTAAAATCTACTCTCTTAACAAGTTTTAAGGATAAATATATTGTTATTAACTATAATCATCATCTTGTACAACAGATCTCCTGAACTTATTCCTCCTGTATAATTGAAATTTTGTATCCTTTGTCTCCCCTCTTCCCCTCTCCCTGCAGCCCCTGGTAACCACCATTCTACCCTCTGTTTCTATAAGTTTGACTTTTTTAGATTCCATATACAAGCAAAATCATGCAGCATTTGTCTTTCTGTGCCTAGGTTATTTCACTTAACACAATATCCTTTAGATTCATCCAAGTTGTTGCAAATGACAGGATTTCCTTCTTTTTTAAGGCTGAGTAGTCGTCTTGTGTTTATATACACCACATTACTACATTTTCTTTATCCATTCAACCCCTGATGGACACTTAGGTTGGTTTCATATCTTGGCTATCGTGAATAATGCTGCAATGAACATGGAAGTGCAGATATCTCTTCAACATGCTGATTTCATATCCGTTGGATATTGCTGGATCATATGATAGTTCTATTGTTAATTTTTTGAGAGCCGTCCATACTGTTGTCCATGATGGCTGTACTAATTTATATCTCCTTTAATTTTTAATGGTTACTTTAGGATCTGTCCAAGGAGTTAGCAACACATCCCTCAGGCAAACAGCATTATTGGTCTGAAAAATTGAATTACCAGAGCAATGAGTAAAATGTAAAATGAGTTAAAAAATAAAAAGATTGACAATTTTAGTCATAAAGATATCTTACATGTTTTTAGTATTTTACAGCTTACAACTCATTTTCTGTTGATAGAGATTTTTGACAAATAAAAATGATTATTTTTGACTGCTAAGGAATATAAATTATGGATACTATGTTACAAATTTATTCAACTCCCTCTGATACTTGGCTTTCAGTTAGTTAATATCCTAGCACTTTAAATTTACACTGGTCTCTCAACTCCCATTTCTAGATAGAAACTGATTTTCAAAGTAGAAATTTAGGTTTTAAGTATGAATCATAAGCATATACTAAATGCTAATGATTATTTACTACCCTGTAGTCTTAGAAAAACACTTTGTGTAACCTATTTTTATTTGTTTTACATGAGATCTACTTTAAAGTCTTTTCATTGATAAGACGAAAGGTAGAAAAATTATATAAATGTGTACCTTTTAAAGGACTATCTTCTATCCTTTGATCATTTTACTGCAAAACAAGGAAAAGGAAAAGATGCAGTAAAAACCAAGAAAAATCTTAAAATTCACATCACTTTTTATCTTTGTGAATTACAGTCTTTTGTATAAAAGAAATTCAAGAAATCTGGTTATTTATTCTATGCATGGATGGATGAACTGTCTTCCATAGCATGGATAGCCTTGCTCAGAAAATAAACAAACATTTACTGCTCACTGACATGTCATTAGTTTTCCCAATAGTCATAAACATACATTAAAGATGTAATGAGCAGGATGTAATAAGAAAGATGGGGCACTTAAAAAGGAGTTTAAATACCTACTAGATAAAAGCCAAAATAAGGCTCTGCTTTTCTCTTGAGTTTTCTATGTTAGGCTAAAAAAATACACAACAACAAACCATCCAACTTTCTTTACTACTGACAAAAGGGAATCAGGCAAATTTCCAAACCCATGGTATATGATCTAATACATTCACAGAAATGCATTGTAGTCTTGCATTTCTTAAAAAATAATCCACCGCACCTGTGGTTTGAGAGTGCCATATTTTCCAGGGGTTTAGCCAAGAATGTCTGAACTTTTGCCAGGCCATTTCACCCTAGGAGTTTGATGTCCTGAGTCTTGGGATCTTTCCCCAACCATTTGGAGCTGCTGCTCCCATAATCAAAACCATTTAGCAAGGATGCTTTCCCAATTAAAAAGGTTTTTTCACCCTGTCAAATGAGCTCTTCTCTTTTCATTTACAAATGTGATAAAATCTTTACATGTTAACCTGTGTGTTCAGGTATCTTTGTAGTAAAGCAAATAAGTATTGGTTAAATCACCAGCTAAATATTAATAAATAAGTCTGCTTCAATTTTGCTGCTTCTTTTGTGGCTGTTAGTGAAATTAGCTGATCTCTAGGTGGATTCAGATGTCCAGCCACATATCTTAAGGGTTCCTTTACTTTGCTTAGCAATAAGAAAAATGCTACTTGTGATGGAGTTGCCAACTCTGGATAAAAGGAATAGCTCAGCTTTGTCACCTTTTTGTATTTTGTCCCACATTTGCAATGTTTCCCTTTTTAATTCAAAGGATAATTTATTTTAGCCACACTCACTCAAGTCTTTGACTACAACCCCATTAATTTTTGCAGTTTTCAAGGACTCTCAACACTTTCTTTTCCATGTGTTTCCAGTTCATTAGGTATCAATATACTACACATCATTTATTTTCTACATGTGCTGCATTTTCTCCATTCAGTAGCCTTCCCAAATGGCTATGGGGATATTCTCTCCTGCCTTATAGATCTTTTATTACTGACTTTAGATTTTTAACTTAACTTGAGACCTCACTTTTCATTTCTATCCCTTTGGCCTACTGTTGAGTCTTTCTGGCTCATGAATGTTTGGCCTTCAATACAGTTATTTGCAGAAACTGCGCTCTTGTTAACTCTCTGTCCATTTCCAGTAGGCGTTTTCCTTCCTGAACAACTCAAGTTTGTTTAAGAGTATCTTGTGTATTACAGCTTTTGTAAAAAACTGCCAAAATTAATGGGGTTGTAGTCAAAGACTGGAGTGCATATGGCTAAAATAAATTATCCTTTGAATTAAAAAGGATAATTAAAATGTGTTTTGGGTGGATTAGGCTGAAGTCCACTGAAGTCCTTTGAGGTGGGATGGCCCCCTCGCTGGGTGGATTGAGCTCTGCTACAGTATATTTAACAGGATCTCAGAAACTCAAAAGAGAGCAGTGCCAACATCTGTCAAGGACTGCACTCCACTTCGCCAGGCTCTCTCACTGACTAACTCCAGCATCCTCAGGCTAGAGGAAAAAATGACGGAAGATAGAACTTTCAAATTGTGGTTCAGAAATGTTAGGAAAGGAGTCAGGAAAAATTTATACCACTCTATATCAAAGCAAAATAAAGTATGCACAAAACCTACCCACATTAAGCATTAGCAAATTGAAAAGGAACACTCAGGAAAATAAGTAAGAAAGGACAAAAAACTAATCTCTTATGGTAAGAAAACTTTATTTATATTCAATTTTTAAAAAATTAAATTTAAATAAAATCAAATATATATTTCTAAAAATAGCTTTATGTCGTTATTCCATTATTATAAAATAATTTTATCTGTCTTTCTATTTGCTCTATCTTCTTATCATTCATGTATATATATTAATATATTCACAGAAAGATGCCTGCAAGGGTGTACATCAGATTATCACACTAACTATTTCTTGGTGCTGAGATTGTATGGTTTGTTGCTTACCTTTTCCTTTCCTGAGTCCTTCATTTTGTCATTTATTCAATAAATATTTAGTGAATGTGCACAATCATTGTTCTAGATTATGAAGATACAACAGTAAGCAAAACAAATGAAGTCCATGTCTTCATCGGGCTTACATTCTACTGTTAAGAGACAGACAATTTAAAAATAAATATGATATCCAATGTAGTGAAAAGTTCTATGAAGAAAAGTGAAGCAGAGTGAGGAGACTGTGTGAGGTTTAGGTTGAGGTTAATTTTTTCTGCCGATGAATGTCCTGTTGTTCCAATACTGTTTGTTGAAAAGACTATTCTTTCTCAATTGAATTTTTTTTGCACCGTTATCAAAAAATCAGTTGGCTACACATCTAGGGGTCTATTTATGGGCTCTCTATTCTGTTCCATTGATCTATCTGTCTATCTGTCTGCCAATACCATACTGTCTTGATTACTGTAGCTATATAATGAACTTTTAAATTAGGTACTGTTATTCCTCTAATTTTATTCTTCTTTGTCAAAATTGTTTAGCTATTCTAATTTCTTTGCTTTCCCATACATTTTTTAGAATAAGCTTGTCTATATTCACAAAGAGTCCTTATGGGATTTTGTTAGGATTTGCATAAAACCTATAGATCAATTTGGGAACAATTGGCAGCTTTAGTATATTGAGTTCCATATTTCAATCCATGAACACATATGTCTCTCCAATGTTTTTAGATCTTGTCACTTAAATTTTTAAATGTTAAGCATGTATCATTTTTGTGAAACTATAAGGAGTCCTTATTCTTTAAAAATACAAAATGACCTTAACATTGGAATAATTTGGCACTACCAATGTCTCTAATCTTTAAAAAAATTTTTTGATTAATTAATTAATTTAGGGACTTAGTTCAGAGCTTACTGACTATTTCTCGATAGTTCACAAATTTTAGAGGACTTGGGAAATCATTTCGGAAGCTTATTAAAATTCAGATTTCTGGGCTAGCCTCAGAGATTCTGATTCATTAAGTCTTGGGTGGGGACCAAGAACCTGAATGGTTAGCAGGCATATCAAGGTGAAATAGGGGTCCCAGCCACATTTGGAGAACCACTGACTTAGTTATTCCCTAAGTATTTCCTTTTGTCATCTGTCCTTTTGTCAATAATGGATACAAGGAGAAAGAATTGGAGATAAAACTCAAATCTGGTTTGCAGCTTCAGAAGAGCTCTGGTAAAGATGTAATGGAGGGCTGGGCATGGTGGTTCATGCCTGTAATCCTAGCACCTTGGGAGGCTGAGGTGGGAGGACTGCTTGAGGCTAGGAGTTCAAGACCAGCCTGGGAAATATAACAAGACCCCATCTCTACAAAAAAGTTTTAAAAAATTAGCTGGGTGTGGTGGCACGGGACTATAGTCCAGCCACTCAGGAGGATTGCTTGAGCCCAGGAGTTCGAGATTACAGTGAGCTATGATTGAACCACTGCATTCTAGCCTGGGCAACAGAGCAAGACCTATTTTTTTTAAATTAAAAAAAAAAAAAGATGTCATGGAGGAGGTTGACGCTGTTATCTTAGAAGTTTCTTGGGCTGCTTGACTTCCGTATTCCAAATCTATCCAGCTCCAGAGTGGGCAGTTTATAATACACAGGAAGTCCTACTCAGGCAGATTGGGGTTTAGTGAATGTGCACAGCTTTATCAGGTTTTTTATTTGATGTGCTTATCCAAGCTTGACTTCAATAGCAGGAGTTCCTGACATAGTCTGATAGTGAATTGAAATTTGGAAAATTCAAGCCTCATGAAATTGATGTCATATGACCTGATTCTCCCAAATGAATACTATAACTGACAGTAGCTCTGATTATTGAATTTTGTGAGTCATGGAGCTGAGTTTTTGTATAAATATATTTTTTCATTTATTTTAACAATTGATATTTTCTATATAAATATATATATAGTGCGTGTGATTCATAAGAATAACATTCAACTTCATCCAGAGTCCTTTGCCTTTACCAGGAAGGATTGAGAACGGCCAGTAATCTGGGTAAATTAGGGCCTGTGGATTAGTGAAATAAAAATTACCAACATTTCATTCTCCCTTACCAGTCAACAAAAGCTCAGTGTAAATACTCTTCTGTTTCAGTTAGAAGAGGCAGCCTGCTCAGATAGTAAGCAAGAACAAAGATTCCATGACAGTATGACAAAGTGGTAGTGCAGGCTGTACGCACAGCAGACCAGGGTTTGAATCTCACTGAAGCCTCCTATTAGACGCAAGTCTTTGAGCCAGTTACTTAACCTTGCTGTGCAGCAGTTTACTTGTCTGGAAAATGGGGATATGAAAATACTTATCTTCAGTATTTTTCTGAGTATGAAATGAGATATTACTGTGACAGAGTAGGCAATCAAGACATTTGTTTGTAAAAAGAGGATTCTAATCCTTATTTCTAGAAAGCATCTATCTGGAACAGCTTGTATTTATTGTATCTTCTCATGATTGGCAGCCTGGATTGGAGGGTAACCCCCACCAGAATGATGTAAAGCCCCAGCAGAGGAGTTAGAGTTTGGAGGGTGCACATCATTTGTGTGTGAACACAATTTCCCAGGGAGCAACAAGCCAGGCAGCAGGTGGCTGATTCCTCAGCTTCCCTGGAAAATGAGAAAAGTACAAAGGGTGGTCTCTTTGCGTCAGTTTCCTGGCAGGAAGACTGCACCGGGGATCTCACAGACATGGAGAATCAAGCTGATTAAAGCCCAGTAAAATGCTAGGCCACCCAACTTTCCTCCAATTGCCTTATCAGTCCGTGCATAATGAATCAGCCTGACTGATGATAATGTCTTCCTTCTTGAGTTGCAAAATATGCTGAAATAAAGAAAAGGAGAAAAGCATATAGTTTCTCTCAGGCTCTTCAACCTGTGGCAGCTTTTATGGCTTCCCAAATACTTATCATCTTCCCAAGCAGTCTTGAAGTCAAATGTAAAGGTGTACTCATTTGATCTAATACAGCAAGACACAGAAATTACACAGTCAGTGAGTGTGCGGCAGAGAGAATGTGTTCTGCTTCCCAGACCTTTCTGGGAAGCACCGAAGACTCTGCTTCCCATGAGAATAGACAGTCTCACCCACATATTTGAACAATAAGAAGACTGCATTTAGACCATTTGATAACAGGGCTTTCAGCACACACACAAACACACACACACTCCCACTTGCCACTCTGGAGAGTCATAACTCATTGGGATTATTTGTTCTTGGAGGAAACCAAGCACAGAAAGGCAGGAGACAGATCACGGGGACATGGATAAATATGCCTAATTATAGACAGAGCTATTAACATGATGTGAATTGCTGCTTCTGAAAATGATCTGACAGCCAGCAAAACCTCCTGTGTCACCAGCCTCGCCTGTCTGTTAGCAAACAGGACTCTGTAAGGAACAGCCCCTGCCACGACTCTCCCAGCTGGCTCTGTGGCTCCATGCTTCAGTGTCATTTTCCCTTGCTTTGCTCGTGAAAATGAGCTCCATATTTCAAATTACTTTTGCTTTTCATGCGTTGAACATAGCTGCTGGCACCCTCATGCTTTCCTGGGTTGATGGAAACAAACAATATTTCTCAATTTCCTTAGTCAACAGCTAAAATCCAGATGGATACAGGCTGAAGGCCGGGCACCATATATCTAAAGCACTCTGCTCTACTCTGCATTGAGGGAACTTGCAAACCTGCTCTGCAGCATCTCCTGCCTTTGGGAGATCTCTTTGTCCTTTATTTGTTTGACCCATACTATTCATTTAGATCAAATCTAACACTTTTTCATGTCAAAATCCCCTGTGTATAATGAATATATTGTCTTCCTTCTGGATCTTATTTTATAGCATTGAGACCAATGATGAGATTTCCCCCCCTTTGTTTGCAAAGCACAAATACTGTCCAGAAAAAAAGATAAAGAATTTCTGTACTTGGTTGGGGATGTAGTGTGTGTGGTGAATATGGATGACATATAGGATTTTTTATCAGTGTGATTGGGTGCTCAGCCTCTGACTGATTTTATTTGGGAAAGAGGCTCCCTTGAAATATTTAAGGATGATTTTGGAAACAAATATTGAGCATGCGAAATGGGGTTGGAATGGGGGTTACATATGTAACAGGGATAGTATTTAAGATCTATTAATGTGCTTTCTTTTTGCCTACCTGAGTTCTTTACCTTGGTCTTTGTTGGCTCAAAGTATCTATCTATATGCAGGGATAGGGAAGGGCTTGACAAATATTACAGAAGATTGCAGAGAGAAAGCTGGAGATAATATTGAACTTCTCCTATGCAAATTAGGATTCTGCAGCCAAGTGATAGCCCTGCAAACCAGGTCCCTGTCAGGATAGAAAATTTGCTACATGCCTTTACACACTTACTCCCACCCACCTTTAATATGTCAACAATCATGTTTGAAAGACTCAGCTTATGGGGTTTTCCTCTAAGATCTTTGAGCAAAGCCAGGAGGCCTGATAACTGATGACACAGAACCTTCTCAGGTGTGAGAGAGAAACAGGTATGTTGGATGAGGGATGATAACATTGACAACTCAGGAAAGTTATGTCCTTTTAAGATGTCCTACTACCTACAACAAGCCGGGGAAAGGCCAAATTAAGCTGCAGGGGCAGACAGAGTGGAGCCCCTCAGTTTAGCTTTCCATGCTGCTGCCAGTGCCCATGGGCCATAGATGTCCAGTTGATGGCCAGGGGACCTGCCAATCAGTTGGCCATGGCAGGCAAGTAACCCTGCACCAGAGTCTGGGCTGAACCAAAGATGCAGCAGACACTCAGGGGTCTGTCTGCAGATAGCCAGAGTCAAGGAGAGGCCACTTTATCCAGAAAGTGCTCCTGGCCCTTCACCAACCAAAGAGATACCAAGTCATGGCTTAAATCAGCCAGAGTCTGGGGCCAGCAGCACTCAGGAGGGATGGGACCATCACTCTGGAGACAGGAGACAGCAGCCCACATACAGGCAAGGACCACATAAGGGGCAGGAGTTGCTTCTCCCCAGTGATATGAGGAGGATAAGACCTCCTCTCTTCACACAACTGGACTCTATCCTAGAGACAGATGCAGAAAGAGGGCAGGGAGCAGGCTGTCTAAGGGACTAAGGATTTTTTTCCTAAAGTGCCTGAACATTAGCTGAAGGGATGCATGTATATACACAATGGATCAGATTAAATTTAAACTGGTCGAACCCTTAATTAACAGTGTTCTTGCTAACTAGTAGGTAGAAGTTTGGGAGAAATGCCGGGTCAGAGTTCTGCTAAAGGGTTTGGCAAACAAACAGAAAAAAAATGCCAGAAAAAATGCAAAAAAGGTGTCTCTATCTTTGGGACATGTTGAGACATTCTTCCCCTTTGCCAAATTCCAGTAGCTCTGAGAATGACTTGCTTTTTATTTCTTTGCTTTTCATCTTTTCCTTAAATTTTATTTACTTATTTATTTTTAAAGATCCATCCTCATCTCTTTGAGGAAAATGAAAGCTCGTATTTAGCCAAATATAAGCTGTTCTATAAATAACCCAGGATGTTTTACCAAGTTAGACATGAGCTTGCAATCATTCAGACTGTCAATCGGTTTTTCTCAGAAGATGCTTCTGGCTGAGTTTATTTGAGAAAGAGGCTCTTGAAATTTTTAGGGATAGTTTTGGGAACGAATGTGGAACATGCCAAAGGGGTGCTCACTTATGGAGCTTCCGCAGAGGGGCTGGTGTAATCTGTTGGAAGGTAACAGCGACTTGTTTCTCTGGTGCCTCAGAGCAAGATTTTGGGGTCATGCAGGTCCTGGTTCTCAGACACCCCTTCATTTGGAAAAAGTCAGGGTTTGATTCTTAGCCCCTCGTCTCATTGCACTGATGTCATTATATGAGACAATGCACATGGAATAAAACCTTCCACAAATGGAAGCTGTTATTATTGTGATATTCATTTTTTAATGTGGCAACTGAGTACTAATGAAAGATAATTTGAGTTTTACTTGTACAGCAGAAGTTGAAACAAGAAAATTTCTCTAACCAACTTGCTTATAAGCATCCATCCTGTGCTAGGGTAACTCTTCGGGCCCCAAGCTCCAAAGTCCAGCAAAATGGCAGACTTCATACCCATGCACAAGATAACAGGCCAGGTCATAATTGCTAGTATACACTGAGTACTTAGTATGTGTCAGGTAATGTCTAAGTACTTTGCAAAAACTATCTCATTTAATCTTCAGGGCAACCCTATGAATTGGGTACTATTTATCATTCCCGTTTTATAAATTAGGAAACACATTTAACGATATCAAACAACTTGCCCAGGATCTGCAGCCAGGAAGTGGCAATACTGAATGAAAAGTCAGGGACCATAGTCAGGTGACACTTAGCATGACACCCAGGCAGTGAATGATGCCAGAGAAGTCACGTCAAGGTCTTCTGTCTTATGCCTGGCAATAACATGTGGTTGTCCTGTCTCCCTCTACCATCCTGTGTGCAGCAGGACCCTAACTTTAACTGTACTGCAAATCAGATATGCAAAGAAAACATAATGTCTTTATGAGGTCTACAGTCTGGTCTTTGCCACTGGTGAGCAAGGACACAATCAACAAAGGGTCCAATCCAGAAAAGCTATCACAGATAAGATGTGCGTGTGGTAGAGAAGGGCAGGAGAGAGTAGGTTTTGAGGGCCTTCTATGGGGCAGGAGGACTTTTGAGCTGCCAGCAAAAAGAGCTGCCAGCGAAAAGCCTGTGAGTCCTGCATACTTATGGGGAAAAGGAGAGAACCCTACAGAATAGATGAAGGCCAGAGGAAGAAGAGTGACAGGCAGACGAACAACTTCCCTCCCATTATCTAGGGAGGCCCACTCGTGTGCATTTTTGCTGTAGGTAAAGGCTGTGTAATCACAGAGGAAGGAGAGATTTGGGAGGGAGGGAGCCCACAGGATAGAGTCTATTGTTACTATAAATACACACTCACATTTGTATGTCCCCTACAGTATATAATACACTTTCACACAACTAATCTCCCCAGATATCCGGCAATAATTGTTCCGACATATAAGTCATTTTTTTGTGTGGCACCAGTGGAAGGCATTTAGCATGTGTATGAAACCAAGACTGTTTACACTTCGTGCTTCAAAGCTAATCATCTCCCAGTAATTTTATTTGTTCATTTTTATGTAAAGTGTTCATCATGAGTAGAATTGGGGACATCAAGGGTTACAAGCATATAAAAATGCCCTGAATTACTTTAAAACGGTGATACCTTCAGACAATGTTGTTAGAAAAAATAAAATAAATAAAATAAATTAAAATAAAATGCTGATACTTTTCCTTCTGTAGGGCCTGACTGAGACAGCGCTTACAGACGCCAAAGCTTGTAAATGAGTCACCAGACTTTATTTTAACACCCCGTTCATCCGCTTTTATAAGGGAGGCAAAAACAGAACCCCAGTTAAGAGTTTTCTCATTGTTCTTCCAGGCTGTTTACAAACTGTAACAGGTTTCGGTCATGGGTGATATTGGGTAGCCGTAACATACACTATTTCCCAACGAGTGGGTACAGTTAACTACCAATTTTCCGCACACGGATTACCCACATGGAAGGGATCAACTCTTCCACATCCATCTGCTGGGTGTCCCTTGAGGTCGGGGTGTGTGGCTCTCCTCCCAGCGCCGCTCCTCGACCCCAAACCAGCCTGCACGATTATTTTGGTTCTCAGTCACCCACTGACAAGCTTCCTTCATTTCGAGCTGACTGCATCTCTCTCCCTTGACCTCTGTCATATCAGATTAACCACGAGGCATTAAAGATGTGGAGCCATGATTATTTTACTGGGATTCAAGAAAACAGCACACACAGAGCACCACTTCATTTAAATTGGCAGATTTCCACTCCAGGCTTCATTTGCCAAATGTTGTGGATCGAGCTGGCCGCCAGCACAGACTGAGTTCCAGTCATTGTTGGCTGGTGGCAGCGGCACATCCCAGAGGCGACTCCAGCTGTGGCTGACTGTAGCACTTCCTGCTGGGCAGACCCTGCGGGGTCAGAGAGCAGGTGGGCCCTTCATGGGACTGAACACAAAGCCACCTTCCTCACTTTTTCCATGTTTCCTGTGTCCGGTTTTAAGGGTCACCCCACCCCCATGCACAATTATCCTGATTGATGTTTAAAAACAGTATATGCAAATGTCTGTCTTTCTACCTATCATTTATCATCTAATCAATCTATATGACTATGTATGTATGAGTGTATATATGAATCACAAAAATATTCTCATCAAAAGTAAGACTATAAACCATAATTATAACTTCATTTAAAAAACTGTTGGTATTCTTATCCTATTTGGCTCCTGGCAAGTGAAATATTTGCTCTTTTTACCTTTGCACATTTCCACTTGAGCAAACACACACCTCTTCCCAGGGAACCGGAAAGATAGTACCTTAGACTCACACCTGTAGGTGGTGAGGTTTTCTCAGAGGCTAGATAGAGACACTGCATTTCCCAGGGGCTTGGAGGAAATACATTTTAAAGCAATTTTAAAATAGAATAGTTTGACTTTGTTCTGAGAGGGGGACCTAATGATTACATCTCAAAGTTTAGTTATGATGTGTCAATTTGTTTGTTCATTCAATGCATATTTTCTAAGAGCTTTTTCCGTACTACCTCTGAGGACACGGACAAATCAATGTGAGATGTTTTTCCCCAAGTAGCTTATGGCAAAAACAGGGGAACAAATTTCCCTAGTACCGCCTTAAATCACCCACTTGGTCTATTTCAGAGCATTTTCATATCACTTGTCTCCTTGGATGCATTGGAACAGACAAGGCTGGCATTATTCTCCTCTGTGACAGGTGAGGAAACCAAGGTCCGCGTAGGTTGTACTGTTGGTTGTTGGTGGAGCCAGCACCAGAATCTCTCACTAGCTGTGTGACTCAGGACAAGTTACCTAACTGCTCTGAGCCTCGGTTTTATCATCTGTAACAAAAGAACAAATAACATCTACCTATTTATCAATAATAAAATAATATCTGTGAGGTGCTTAGTGCTATCCCCAAGCACATAACAGGTACTCAATAAACGGTAGCTATTTTTATCTCTTAGAAGCTATTCTTAGATATTGCTGCAGTTATGAAGATGGTGATGCCCCACTACGCTGGCTCTCCTGGCATTTTCTGAACCAACATCCAGCTCACTTTTAGGCCTTGCAGTCACCAAAGGATTTAGTCGAGAGATGGTAAAGCTGCTTTAGTGGGCAGGACCCCACCCCTTTTCTCAATCCATCCCATCCCCCCACAAAGACTCATGCGCGCGCGCATGCGCACTCATACCCAGGGCCATCTCTAGCCTCGCCGTCACCTCGTCCCTTTCTAGGCAAGGAGAAGGTGCCGCTGTGGGAGGCCTGTGGGCCCTGAACGGTTGCTAGTTACCACCCCTGAGACTGGCCTGCTCCAGCTGGCCTGGACGCTTGCGAGATTCCAGCTGATTCCGAGCAGCCCTGCCTCTTGGCTTTTGAGGCCCCCCAGGAATGCGGGTCTTCAGATTTGCAGCAAACCTGGGAGGGCTGCCCAAAGCGGATCCCCGCGGCCGGGCTGAGCCTGGCTGGGAGAAGGAGGCCAGCGGGGTGCGGAGGACGAGGGCATCCGCCTGTGCTTCCTCTTCCAGAAGAGGCCGGAGCCCAGTACGCTGGGTTTGTAGAGGGAGGATTTTCACGATTTTTGAAGTGAAGAGAATTGTGAATGTGGAATTGAAGGGGAAAGTCCAGGCCTTTGGGAGCTTTTCTTCTGTGGCCTCTGTGGGCGTAACAGTGATGAGCACGCCGCACTCACCACCGAGCGTTGGCGACGGCAGGAGACAATTCCTGACACAGCCTCGTGCAGTTGCTCAACTCTGAAACAGCAACTGTTTTTCATGCATTTGCTCAGTGCTGAGAATTGGGCAAAGAAGCCATTTTCAGTTCCACTCAACAAATATTTATAGACACTTAGTACATGCTGGACATGGTGCTAGTTCTGAGGATATGGTCGTGAATGAAGCACACAGAGCCCTGTCCTCACGCAACGTATAGGGGAGGAAAGAAATAGAACTGACAGTGAAAGTGTGCTGAGTGTTACAGAAGGCAGGTATGTGGAATCGTACACTAAGCAGAAACTCAAGAAACAATACAGCCTGGTGTTTAGAATGTGAACTCTGGAGCCAGACAGTCTCCATGTGAATTCTGGCTCTGCCATTTACTATCTATGCACTTAGCCTGGCTAGGCCACATTTATAAAATAGGATAGTAATAATAGTAATAATAAAATATTCACTTCATAAGTGTTAATATATATAAATGGGTTAATATGTATAAAACAATTTGATCAGCATGTGGCATATAGTAAATGCTCAATTGATGTTGAGTCATTATTATGAATTCTTGCTTGGCCTGATGGATCATTCTTTAAGAATCATGTCCTGTTAACTCTTTGCAAGGTGCTAATTTCGAGAGAGAAGGACAAACTACTTTCTGCCTCAGCTGTAGTTAATGTTATCCCTGACAAGCTTCTTGAGGATATGGATTTTGGCTGAGGATTGGAACAAATTCCCCAGTTGCTATCTTTTATGTAGAAACCAAGCAAATCAGGTCCAGTTTTCTGAAGTCAAGCAAGAAGTACATTTGTGAGTATTCTCACTAGCTGGCCATCTATAGCCAGCCCCTCAATCCTAAGAACAAATGAATAAAAAATTTTTTTTTCAGAGAGAATAAAGGCTAATTAATAAAGATTGGCTATTCCTGGTAATGAAAGTTTTCAGGCACTCATTTGGGGGAGGGAACAAATTAGTATTGACGTGACCTTAAACCCAGACATTAAGGAGGGTACCAGAAACCATCCACACAACAAACACACACAACTTCCTGTCATTTCCTCATAAATGGAGAGAGCAAAAATATGCCAACTTTTAATTCAAAGATCTTGTGAGACTTTAAAAGTGCACATCAGCGATATTTCTGAGAATGATGCAGCACCTTGAAACAAGGAGCTCAAATGAGTTGCCAGGCCACTCGGCTAGACAGCTCGCTGAGATAGAAGCCTGTCTCAACCCTCTAATTCAAAGACCCGAGTCTGCTCTTTTTGTTTCTGTCAATTAAAAACTCTACACAATAAGAACAAATTGGGAGGCATCAGTTCACCAGACTTCAAGTTATACTACAAGGCTATAGTAACCAAAATAGCATGATACTGGCACAAAAACAGAGACATAGACCTATGGATCAGAACAGAGAACCCAGATATGAAACCATTGTCATATTGCCATCTGATCTTTGACAAAATAGACAAAAACATACACTTAGGAAAGGAAAAGAATTCCTATTCAATAAATGGTTCTGGGAAAGCTGGATGGCCACATGTAGAAGACTGAAACAAGATCCATACCTCTCATCATTCACAAAAATTAGTTCACAATGGATAATTGACTTAAACCTGAGGCATGAAACTATAAGAATTCTAGAAGAAAATGTTGTAAAAACTTATAGAATCAGGCTACGCAAAGAATTTAGGAAGAAGACCCCAAAAACAATTACAGAAACAACAAAAATAAATAAATGGGACCTGATCAAATTCAAAAGCTTCTGCACAGCAAAGGACACAATTAATACAGCAAATAGACAACCTACAGAATGGGAGAAAAAGTATTTGCATGCTGCACATCTGATAAAGTGCTGATAACCAGAATCTACAAAGAACTCAAGCAAATCAGCAAGAAAAAAAAAATCAAACAACGCCATTAAAAAGTGGACAAAAGACATGAACAGAAACTTTTCAAAAGAAGATAGACGAATGGCCAACACATGAAAAAATGCTCAATGTCTCTAATTATCAGGGAAATGCAAATCAAAAGCACAATGAGATATCACCTAACTCCAGTGAGAATGTCTTTTATCAAAAAGTCCCAAAACAACAGATGCTGGCATGGATGCAGAGAGAAAGGAACTCTTATACACTGTTGGTGGGACTGCAAATTAGTACAACCTCTATGGAAAACAGAATGGAGATACCTCAAAGAACTAAAAGTAGACCTACCATTTGATCCAGCAATCCCATTATTGGATATTTACCCAAAGGAAAAAAAGTCCTTTTATAAAAAAGGCACTTGCACTAGAATGTTTATTGCAGCACAATTCACAATCACAAAGATGTGGAAACAACCCAAGTGCCCGCCAATACATGAGTGGATTAATAAAATGTAGTATATGTATACCATGGAGTATTACTCAGCCATAAAAAAATGGTGATCTAGTATCTTTTATAAAAACCTGGATGGAACTGGAGACCATTCTTCTAAGTGAAGTATCACAAGAATGGAAAAACAAACACTACATGTACCCAACACTAAATTGGAACTAATCGATCAACACTATGTGTACATATGGAAGTAAAACTCAACGGAAATCATGCAGGTGGGAGGGGAGAGAAGAGGATGGGTAAATTTACCGCTAATGGGTACAATGCACACTATCTGGGTGAAGGGCCCACTTATAACTTTGACTCAAACTGTACAAAAGCCAATTATGTAACCAAAATGTGTGTACCCCCGTAATATTCTGAAATTAAAAGGAAAAAAACTCTAATGTATTCTGTGGCCACCCAGAGTCTTAAAGTTTAGCATGAACTTAGAAATAACATAATCCAAACCCTTTCCTTCACAGACAAGGCAGTTGAAGTCCAGAGAGGGGGTAACTGTCCAGAGCTTCACCTGGTTAACAGGCAGGGCAGAGACTAAACCCCAGATGCCATTCCCTGTCCACACCTTCTTCTGATGTCTTGGGTGTTGTTTGCCATCTGCAGGTGGATTCTCTGGCCATCACCAGGCTCCATGTTGGTTATAAATAACTTGAAGCAAGGACAATACCATGGGGTGATGTTTGCCATCAACTGTGGTTTCATTTTCACTAAGTTATCACTGTCTAGTGGTTTATTATTTTGTAGCCACTTTCTGTCTAATAGTGGGCAATGTCTAAGGCTGCATGGTTTTAATAATTAGACTTTCCTCCAGTAGAGCTTTTCCTCCTTTGCTTTCCCGTCATCCAGTAGCACCTGTTCCCAGTGTGCTACTTCTCCTTCAAGTCAACTCAAATGCAAAGCCTGCCCTGATTCTCCCTCTGGGCAGACCCCAGTGCACCTTATTTTGGGCTCTATTTGCTCTTTAGACTTGTCCTTCATGAGACGTGAATCCGATCATTAAGATTATTATGATACCTTCTTATGATTCTTATTAGATCATTATGATTTTTTATCATTATTATTTGCTTGCCTGTCTTCTCTTTAGATCATATGCTTCATGGGATCAGGGACCATGGCTTTTTATTTTGTTTCCCTAAAGCCTCATCTGTTAGCTGAAGGGCAGACAGTTCACCCATCAGAGAAGGAGGAAAGGCAGAGTATTTGACCAGTGGCTCTGAAAAGCAGATGAGGTGGTGGGAACATGTGGATGTTCTCTTCTGGTTTCCTCTGCTCTCTCTATGAAATAGAAGGGAGATCTTTACCAGAGAGTAAGGGTGGGGCAGGGTGAGGTTTGGAGATCTGGGGAAGAGAGGAGAAGGTGTGAGGTTGTCAGGAGAAGGAGAAAGGGTGTGGGAGGGCCCAGGGGTGACAGGGTGAGAGGTTCGTCCAGGACAGTGGGCAAGGGACTGGGCCAGGGAACTGTAACAGTAGCTCTGAGTAGCACTCAGGGCCCACTTGCAGTTAGGGGCCATGAAGTTCAAGTGAGATCATCAGCAAGATTGGATGTTTATTCTAGATGTATTCATTGTACAGATGAAGGTTCAGAGTTGATGGAGAATTGTATTTAACAACGTTCAGTGTTTTGCTGGGAGAGGACCACAGTGGCAGAGAGAGGCAAGGATAGCATGGGAGCAATGCCGAAGAGTCATGGCAGCAGTAGACCTTGGGATCTCAGCCAGGTGGGAAAGAAAGGAAGAAATGAGGGGAGTGAGGAACAATGGTAGATCCATACAAGGACCAAAGGAAGAAATGAAGGGGGTAGGAAACAGTGGTAGATCGACACAAGGGCTGAGATCAGCCAGCTAGAGGAGGGAGTGAGAAGAAACCTGGAAATTTCAATGGCTAGAGGATCCGCTTCATGGGGGCTGAAGCAGCAAGAAGTTCTCCTCTTTAAACTCTGTGGCCAAGGGTGATACGGATGGTCGGGGCAGGAGAATGACTCTCATGGGCTCTTGCCCAGCGAGTGAGTTGCTGCCAAGTCTTTGCTCCCAACCACTGGGTTCTTCCTTTATCTTCATTCCTTTGTTCACTCTTTTGCCAATTCCACAAGTACCTAGTGAGACACGTCAGTGGAAAATGTGTCTCTGCAGGCAGGAATGCTCCCTGGAGCAGAGGAGGAAGACCCTTACCACAAGCTGGGCATCGGGCCAGGCACCTTCATTCATTACCTTGCTTTCCTCCAAGGTAGGTATTATTCACCCTATTTCATAGATGAGAAAACTGAGGTCCAGGGAAGTTATGTTACTTGCCAAAATTCACACAGTAAGTAGTATGTGTAGGGCACCTGGGTTCATACCCAGCTCTGTTAGGCTCTTTCTTGGGCCACTGCATGGATAACCCTATTACACTTGCAAGGGTCCCTGGACTTATCCTGTCCATTTATCCAAATTGGAATTTTCTTCTGACCTCCTAAGATTCTGAAAGAGAAGCAGATCTGACTGGCTTAGAGCGGTTTACAGCAGTGGTTTCCTAGAGCTGGGCTGTGGCATTGGTATGTGACAAATATAATCAAATAAAGAAATACAGTGTTTATGTGTACAGGACAGGAATGACTTTCTCTTTCGCTAAGTATGTCCTTTCACTTAATAACATTTTAGTATTAAGATAGCCTTGAACTTAATTCCTTTTTGGTATTAAAACATCCTTTTTTAATATGATATGAAGACCAATAGAAGATAGGAGTTTGCTTGCTTGTTTTAATGTTTTTACTGGGCAAAATAAATAGGTGGTGCTAGATTAGTTCTCATAATTTTTTTGGTCATTTTGCCAGTCAATGAAATTAAAAGTCTGGGAACCACTTGTTTTAGAGAAAACAGTCTGCAAGCCCGTCCTGAAGTGACCCAGCATCAGTGTCAGGGAATTCTTTGCTTTGTGGCTTCTCTGTCTTTCCTGAGCCGTGAAAGTCGCAGAGAGACTCATGGGCTTGAGGACCCTTAAATTTTCCTTAATGTGTGTCCAAATCCATGCCTGAGTTGGTTTTCTCTATCATTTCCCCTACAAGTGGATTTGAAGCTGGGATGGCATGCTTTCTCTTAGTCACTGAGTATGGTGAGGATAAAGTGTCCACACAGCCTAACATCATGGCAGAAGCTCTCAGGCTGGGGTTGCCTGGGAGCTTCAAACAAGATGCGTGGAAATCAGAGCCCAGCAGCTGCTGCCTGCTGGGAACAATAAACAGTGGCCTTCCCTGCAAGCAAAGGTGCGTTTTCTGCTGGTGTAGCATCAAATACGCTGCCACGTGTTCCCATGGTCCTGTGGTGACCAGCGAGCAGACCCGCAGCGACAAGAAGTTGGACAGTAAGTGGCTCAAGGTCAAGGTAGCAGTATCTTCTTGGATCAGCTGTGAACATTACCTTAGCCTGGCTGGTGTGGGCCTAGGTGGGGTTCTCCATCACAGCCTAATGAGCAAATACGAAAAGAGCAGAAAATGACGAAATGGCTTCTGCACAGAGATGGTCACTGCGTAATGGCTGTCCTGATGGTTTCTTTCTTTTTTTTATAGCTTAATAATTAATTTTATTAGAATAAAATATATAAGATTAAGTTACTTAATTAGCTAAATGAATCAATTAGGTCCATTGGGGAAAAATCTTGAGAAACTTGGAGTAAATTGTTGAATTGTAAAATCTACATGTCAGTTTTTAGTGTGTAGAGCGAAATACAGCTCTACAGAGATTTTGCTTCAGTTATAATGTGAATCAACATGGAAATAGATGTTGAAACAAAGTCTTAGGGAAAATAGATTTTTATTTGTTTATTAAATT
Source organism: Daubentonia madagascariensis (assembly GCA_023783475.1). NCBI lineage: Eukaryota > Metazoa > Chordata > Mammalia > Primates > Daubentoniidae > Daubentonia > Daubentonia madagascariensis. Next base: position 9,125,397 of record JAKFHU010002220.1, read on the forward strand.
CAACTAATCTGGTATTGGAAAGTTCATTCTGTCTTTTTAGATTAACCTATGCATTAACAAGAATCTAACAAATATGAAATTTGTACTTATTTCCTAAAATTATTTTTAAACTTCAACCAAAATATTAAGAATATAAACCTTATCATTAACTAAAAATTGAGTTCTAATAAATTATTTATTAATTATAAGATTTACACCAAGAAACATAGAGAATATGGTGCCAATAAAAATAAAATTAAACAGAAAATATAAATAAACATATTTGGTAATATAAAATCAAAACAATTACTAATTATAATCTATTCAATAGCTACACAGATGCAGGAGTCTTTTTTTTGTTGGAATTTAATTTTATTGTAACTCAGTGAAACTTTATTCATTTACTTTACTTTTAATCAAAGTGCATTATTAAATAGGATTCAATAATAATTTTAAAAGCTGTTATCTAATAATCATAGGTTCCATTGAATTTACATTAATGAACTTATTGAGATACTAGAATGTTAAACAAAGACAAAATTTTTAGGGTAATTTCTTTTATTTGTTTTTTTTCAATTTCAGAATATTATGGGGGTACAACACTTTGGTTATATGTATTGCCTATGAACTGCCCAAGTCAGAGCTACAGTCATGGACATCCCCCAAACTGTGCACTCCACACCCATTTGGTAAGTGTTTTCCCATTCTCTCCAGCCCCCCCACCTGCCTGACCCCTGATGGATATTATTTCCATGTGTGACGTAAGTATTGATCAGTTAGTACCAATCTGATGGTGAGTACCAGTGGTGCTTGTTTTTCCATTCTTGTGTTACTTTGCTTCGAAGAATGGGCTCTAGCTCCATCCAGGATAATACCAGATGTGTTAATTCACTATTGTTTTTTATTGCTGAGTAATACTCCATGGTATACATGTACCACATTTTATTAATCCACTCGTGTATTGATGGGCACCTGGGTTGTTTCCACATCTTTGCAATTGTGAATTGTGCTGCTATAAACATTCGAGTGCAGATGTGTTTATTATAGAATGTCTTTTTTTCCTTTGGGTAAATACCCAGGAGTGGAATTGCTGGATTAAATGGTAATTCTACTTTTAATTCTTTGAGGTATCTCCATATTACTTTCCAAAGAGGTTGTACTAGTTTGCAGTCCCACCAGCAGTGTATGAGTGTTCCTATCTGTCTGCATCCCTGCCAAAATGTGTTGTTTTGGGACTTTTTGATATAAGCATATCTCACTGGAGTTAAGTGATATCTCATTGTGGTTTTGGTTTGCATTTCCCTGATGATTAGAGGGGATGAGCAATTTTTTATATGTTTGATAGTCATTATTCTGTCTTCTTTTGAAAAGTTTCTGTTCATGTCCTTTGCCCACTTTTTAATGGTGTTGTTTGATTTTTTCTTATTGATTTTCCTAAGTTTTGTATAGATTCTGATTATCAGCCCTTTATCAGATGTGTAGCATGCAAATATTTTCTCCCATTCTGTAGGTTGTCTGTTTGCTCTAGTGATAGTTTCCTTGGCTGTGCAGAAGCTATTTAATTTGATCAGGTCCCATTTATTTATTTTTGTTGCAGCTGTGATTGCTTTGGGGGTCTTCTTCATAAATTCTTTGCCTAGGCCAGTGTCAATAAGAGTTTTTCCAACATTTTCTTCCAGAATTCTTATGGTTTCATGTCTTAGATTTAAGTCTGTTATCCATTGTGAGTTGATTTTTGTGAGAGGTGAGAGGTGTGGATCTAGTTTCAGTCTTCTACATGTGGCTATCCAATTTTCCCAGCACCATTTATTTAATAGGGATTCTTTTCCCCAGTGTATGTTTTTGTCTACTTTGTCAAAGATCAGATGACAGTATGAGGATGGTTTTATATCTGAGTTCTGAGTTCTCAGTCCTGTTCCATTGGTCTATGTCTCTGTTCTTGTACCAGTACCAGGCTGTTTTGGTTGCTATAGCCTTGTAGTATAGTTTGAAGTCTGGTAGATAGATGCCTCCCAATTTGTTCTTTTTGCTTAAGATTGTTTTGGCTAGATGGGGTCTTCTCTGGTTCCACACGAAGGGTGGAATTACTTTTTCTAGATCTGCTAAAAATGACATTGGTATTTTGATAGGAACTGCATTGATTCTTTAAATCACTTTAGGTAGTATAGACATTTTAACAATGTTGATTCTATCTATCCAAGAGCATGGTAGCGTTTTCCATCTGTTTACATCCTCTGCAATTTCTTTTCTCAGTGTTTCATAGTTTTCTCTATATAGGTCTCTCACCTACTTAGGTAGATATGTTCCTAAATATTTAATTTCTTTGGTGCTATTGTGAAAGGTGTTGCATCTTTGATTTGTTTCTCAGCTCGACTGTTATTGGCATATATGAAGGCTACTGATTTGTGTGCAAACCAATCCTAAACCCAGCAGAGGAAAAGAAATAACCAAGATCAGAGCAGAATTAAATGAAATTGAGAACAAAAGAACAATACAGAAGATTAATAAAATGAAAAGTTGGTTCTTTGAAAAGATAAACAAAATAGGCCACTTGCCAGGTTGACCAGAAGCAGAAAGAAAACGACTCTAGTAAGCTCAATTAGAAATGAAAAAGGAGAGGTCACAACTGATATCACAGAAATACAAAACATCATCTTTGAATACTATAAAAATCTCTATGCCCAAAAGCATGAAAACGTGGAGGAAATGGACAAATTCTTAGAAACACACCACCTCTCTAGGCTCAATCAGGAAGAAATTTAATTCCTAAACAGACCAATATCAAGCACCAAAATTGAAGCAATAATAAAAAATCTTCCAAAAAAAAAATTCCTGGACCAGATGGGTTCACACATGAATTCTACCAAACCTACAAAGAAGAACTGGTGCTGATACTGCAGAAATTATTCCATAACATCAAGAAGGATGGAATCCTCCCAAACTCATTCTACGAAGCCAATATCACGTTGATACCAAAGTCAGGAAAGGACACAAGAAGAAAAGAAAACTACAGACCAATATCCCTTATGAATATGGATGCAAAAATTCTCAATAAAATCCTAGCAAACCGAATTCAAATGTACATCAAAAAAATAATTCATCACGATCAGGTGGGCTTCATCCCTGAGATGTAGGGATGGTTCAACATACGCAAATCTATAAATGTAATTCACCATATAAATAAAAGCAAGAACAAAGACTATATGATGCTTTCAATAGATGCAGGAAAGGCTTTTGACAAAATTCAACACCCTTTTATAATAAGTACTCTTAACAATATAGACATAGATGGCTCATACCTCAAAATTATTAAAGCCATATATGATAAACCCACAGCCAATATCACACTGAACGGGGAAAAATTGAGAGCATTCCCCCTTAAAACTGAAACCAGACAAGGTTGCCCACTACTCCATTCCTATTCACCGTAGTGCTGGAAGTCCTGGCCAGAGCAATCGGACAAGAAAGAGGAATCAGGGGTGTCCAAATGGGGGCAGAAGAGATCAAACTTTCACTCTTCACAAACGATATGATATTATATCTAGAAAACCCCAAAGATTCAACCAAGACTACTGGAATTGATAAATGAATTCAGCAAAGTCTTAGGATACAAAATCAATGTGCACAAATGTTCTGATGATTTCTTAAAGCAAGTTACAATAGGACATCATCTGCTGACATTTAAAGAAAGGCTTTGTCGTATTTCAATTTTTATCCTTTGTTTCTCTCACACCCTCTTCTTCATTGAAATCAGTATCTCCTCCTTCTCCTTCTCATCTTTCTTCTAATCCTCTTCCTCTTCTGCTTTCTCCCCTTCTTCCTCTTCCTTCTTTACTTAACGTATAGACCTCTTTTCTTCCAGGCTGCTCAACATGCACAATATAGTGCAGTGGCTCTGAGTGTAAGCTCCAGATTTCTGAGATTTTTCATACTGTCATCAATACATACTAACGTTTGGACTTTGGGCACATTATTTAATCCTGTAGGATGTGATTTTCTTATCTTGAAAGGGAGTAACAGTAGCATTCATCTCTCTAGTGTTGTTGGGGGGATTAAATGAAAAATTCCTATAAAGTACTAGAAGCACCGATCACAGAATGAACATGCAATAAATGTTAGCTCTTACGATCATCTCTAAAGAGTAGAGAATATGCAGGGAATGGGTTGTGGAGACTCATGCCAACAAGCATTCATTAAACACACACAATGGTCTTGGTGTGAATGGGGAGAACTGCGGAAGTACAGGCAATGTCTTTGCCACCTGGTGCCACTGGTTTTGGTCACTGTTTAAGGTATAACTTAATCATCTGCCTCCCAAGAGGCCTTCCTGGGGTCCTCAGCTGTGGGACGGTCTCTAGGTGACTGTCTCCGTTTGCTTTACTCCCCTAACCCCTTAGCCAGGGATATAATTTCAATGAGACAGATTCCTAGTTTTAGTAGAAAACTAGAGCTTTTTGAAAACCGCTTTAAATATCCAAAGTCAAAAATAGCCAAGTGACCTGAAAAAAAAATCAATGTACCTTTCAAAAATCTCTACTTTTTTCTATCTACACAAATGGGAAATCTGGTTGAATAGGATTTTTTTTTCCTAAAATACATGAGCCTATATTGTAGAATAATTTGATGCATAGCTTAGACCTAGTAGCACTGTTTCTTTTGGAACAGAAATGGGTGTGCTTAGAAGGAATGTTATATTTGCTAAAAAGCAAATGCTGCTCTAATACCAGTAGCCCAGGAGGCCTAAAACAGTAGAGAATATATATCATGCTGGTTCTCTGAGGTTGTTCAAGGGCTGAGATAAAATATATTTGGAAAGTTTTGGTGTGTTAGGTGACCCAGAGCAGGGACTGCATCCGTAATGCGTTTTCTTATCAGTGGAATTGCTTACTAATTTGAAAACTCACCAGACCATCACTTCAGTTTCATCCTACAATTTTTACCAGGAGAGTACGTGTTGTATTAAAGAAGTAATTTTTGTTCCATTGATTAAAAACATAACATTTCTTTGCTAATGCAAAATGTGTCAAGATTTTAATTTACCCTGGAATGCTCAGAAGCCTGTCCATCTTTGAGTAAATTGATTTTAACTTTGTTTTCAAGCAAGATGATTTTGGCTCTTATAAAATTGTTAGAGATGTGTGGCTCTGATCAATAAGATTTCACCATGAAGAAATACTTTCATTCCAAAGAAAGTGAAATTGGAAAGTGAAATTGAAAGTGAAAGTGAAATTCCAATAAAACAGCCCTTTCAAATGATACAAACTTTAGACTTGTTCTTTGACTTGAAAAGTCTTTACAAGAAAAGAAAACCAAGTGAAAAGATCAAGTAAACAAAACTTCAACCATTTTATCTTGAGTTCTTCTACATGGTTAAGGGGAGGATTGTGTTTGTAGTCCACAAGAAAGAAAAGAGGGCTTTTTTGGTCAACCATGAAAATGATACTCAACAAACCATGTGTTCTTTTAGGGTTTAAAAAATACTGGGAAATCTGTAAAACGTGATAGTGTTTTATTTTATTATAGTATGCAAAAGTCCCTAGGTTTGTGAATTCTGTACTATGTATTTTTATTTATAATTATATCAAAATTAATCTAGCCCAAATTTCAGAATTTACTTCTCTTAATTTTTACACTATTTGGACAAGGATTAGAATTCTTCACCCTCTACAAAATGTTATAGGCTTCATAAACAAGTATGTCTTTGAGAAGTTGGTAAAGAGATACAAAAATACGCTTAGATAGAAGAAATAAGTTCTAGTATTCGGTAGTACAGTGGGGAAACGATGGTTAATGATAACTTATTGTATATTTCAAAATAGCAAGAAGAAAAGAATTGTAATGTTCCCAACACGGAGAAAAGATAAATGTTTGAGGTGATGGATATCCCAATTATCCTGAGTTGATTATTACACATTGTATATGGGTATCAAAATATCACATATACCCCAAAAATATGTACAACTATTACTATTCAATTTTTTAAAAATGTTTTAAAAAATTTCTTCAAATCTTTACTCAGTTCACCTGCTTTCACAACATCAATCCTGCGTGATCATATTATCAACCTTTCAGTTCCCTCTCAAATTTCCTTGTACACTCTATATGTATCACCCTTTTCTCCGAACCTTTCCACTTAGCAAAATGCATTTAAGAGTCATCCATGTTGGTATATATATCAATATGTGGTATCTTACTATTGCTAAGTAGTGTTCCGTTATATGTATACACAATAATGTAATCCCTCATGATAGGAAATTTTGGTTGTTTTTAGTTTTTAAGCAATACAACTATTATAACATTCATTACATGCTATTATGTGACAAAGTTTCTTTCCTTTAGGTAAATCCCTAGGAATAAGGATGGTTGAGTCCTTTGGTAAGTGTATATTTAACTTTTTAAGAAACTACCAAACTATTTTCCAAGGTGACTGTATAGTTTTGCATTCCTTCCAGCAGTTTATCAGAATTTCAGTTGCTCTGCCTCCTCACCAGCACTTGTCATTGTGAGTTACTTTTTACTTCAGCCCTTCTAATGGTAGTACTGTGATGTCTCCTTATGGTTTCAATTTGCATTTCCCTGATGCCTTATGATAGTGAGCATCTTCCCTGTGCTTATTTGCCTTCTGTATATCTTCTTTGGCGAAATATCTGTTCAGATCTTTTGTCTATTTTTTATTGAATTGTTTGCTTTCTTATTGTTGAGTTTGAGGGTTCTTTATATATTCTGGATACAAGTCTGCTGTCAGACATGTAATTAGAAAATATTTTCTCCCAATCTGTAGTTTGTTTTTTTCATCCTATCAAAAGTGTCCTTTACAGAGAAAGAGGTTTTAATTTTGATAAAGTCCAATTTCTTGGGTTTTTTTTCTTTTCTTTTATGAACTATGCTTTTGGTCTCTTTGCCTAACTCAAGGCAAGGATCTTTTTTTAATGTCAAAAAATTTTTGCAGCCCTCCAGAGAGTTTGCCTGAACTCCATAGTATCCATTAATTGAAAAAATACAAAATGACAGAATTTTATCAATCACTACAGGTTCTCTATGCTTTTGGAAAAAATGGGGATCTCGCAACCTCTCAGAGATTGGTTTCTACTTGGTTTGAGCCCCCAGTTTCATTTGCAAATTCAGGACCTTCCTCATTCTAACTGTGAATGCTCCACCTGACTTCCTCGTGTCTCCTTGCTTCAGTTAGGATTCTTTTGTGGCAGCAAACACAGGCCCTGATCTGGTTTAAGTTTATCAGGAGTTCATAGCCTCAATGAGAAGGACAGAGAGCAATGCTTGGAAACAGGCAGGAACTGAGGCAGTTCCAGCAGTTTCAGGAAGCCAAAACTACAACCAGGAAAACAAGGTGTTAGTCTTGCTCTGCTCTTGGTGTGGTCAGGCCCTTGTAGGTTTCATGAATTAACCCCTGCTGTTTTCAGATTCTTTGCCCATTGAGTTAGTTTTCAAATTCCAGATTGGAATGTGACATATTACCCTTGTGACTGTCCCTTTGTTAGAATGTGGCACTCAACTATAAATGCCCAGGGATTAGTCTTATGTCATAAAATGGGGTCCTGGCATCAGACACTGTGGGGTCAGAATGTCCTTTGTTCCTCAAACCAGGGAGCCAGAAATTCACATCAATGTTCAATTCAACTCAACAAACATTGATCAAGGTCCTGATGAGTACTGTCAGTCTGGCCAGGGACAAGCACTGCACACTTTGTGTAGACCATGGAAGATTGGGGTAGAGTCCAAAGATGATGTTACATTTCAAAGGATAAGTAGGTGATTACTGGGGGCAGAAGAGAAAGAAAAGGAATTTCAGAAATAGAAGGGTGAATAGTTTGCTGTAGCATGGGGAGAGGGGTCAAGGAGGGAATAGTTGTGCAGAAGGTTGGAATAATAGGACAGAGTCAATTGTAAGGGGCCAGGTCTGGACTTTTATCTGATCAGCAAGATGGAGCAAAGCCCCAAGCTGGCTTCCTTGAGTTGGGGCAGGGGGTGGGGTGCAGGCAGTGAAGCATTCACAGAAATTGCTATAGCAATACAGAAGCCTGATTTTCTTATGTGTTGACTTGAGATACCCCGAAAATGCTATTGTTTGGGTAATGTCTTCCTGCCAAGGGACATGATGGAATATCATAGCACTACACAATGGATGGGACTTTAGATATTGTCTAGGGGTATCTAATTCCTTTATGTTTTACAAAAAGAAACTGAGACCCAAGAGGTATGTGACTCACTCAAAGTCACTTCTAGTAATGATCCAAGGTCTCTGCTGTGGCCACTGCTTTCAGTAGCCTGGGCCACCTCCAGTGGCAGAGCTGAACTCGACTGGAAGCTCCTGCTTTCTGCTTTCCAGAAAATCCCACCATGGGCTATGCAGAACATTGTTTTTGTGAGTCCCGCAAGGACTGGGTCCTGTGGTCACATAAGTTGACAAATGCTGTATACCTACTTTTTGGGTCATATTAACATGTTAAAGGTTCTAAGGAGTCCACGTACAGGTATTTGTTTATCTCTGTTTGACCCACATTTTCCATGTTTATTTGCCTGCAGGATCAGTTTGCCTAAAAACTAGCGACATAAACAACTGCTGCCTGATGGACTGAGTCACAGGCCAGAATAGGCTGGGAGTCAGTGAGTCTGGAGACTAGGCATAGAAGTCCTGTGTGGTTACAGTGCTGGGGCAGCTTCGCAAGGATAACCAAGCTCTCTTAGGCTCACATTCACCAGGCTCTAAAACACAGCAAAATCCTTTTTTCCCAAAATCCAAACAAATAACTGATTAGTTTCTTTTACTTTTATGAAACAGAGACAAAAGATAAGTTCTCTGTTAAGCTGATATTGAGTATATAAATGTATGAATTAATCAGGTCATGGTGTTATAATTTTATAAGATAGGGGAAATTGAGGGTGAATCTGTCCTAATTTCAAGCCACACTCCCTATGTATGTACGGACATACATACAAACTTTGCTCCCTCTCGCCCCGTGTCTGAGATGACAATGGGTAAGATACAGTCCCAGACAACAAGCAGCTCAGAGTCCAACATGCTCAGGACCATCTGGAGAAGGAGAAGAGGGAGGGGAGGTCATGATTTTCTTGGTTCTGATTCCCACCTAAAAACCTGAGGAATCCAGCTTTCTGGAGAGCCCAGGGCTCTTGTCCTTGCAAACTAGTCACTAGGGATAAAAGAAACATCTCACATCAAGCAAGAAGCAAGGACAGGGTGTGATGCCTTTCTTTCAAGTTCCCAAATTCCTCCCGGTTCTGGCTCAAGCCCTGCTGCCGTCATCCCAGGGTCTCTCCTGTGGGTTCCGCTGCCCACTCCTCTGGCAGGAGCTTCTCCCAGGTGGGTCTCTGCATGGGGCTTCCTGCCAGCCTGCCTCCTGGCTGCCTGCCTCCTTCACACTGTGCAGATGGCTGGAGCTCTTCCCAGGCACTACCAGAAAGGACTGAAAGTCACTCTCTCCTAAGGGAGCCACTGCCAAGCTTGTTCAAGGAATAGATGGCTGGATCAATGGCCTTCTCTTCCTATGTCTGTTTGATTGAGTATCTGCCAGGTTCTGTGCTTGGTGGCAGATACAAGGTGGATATGACCCTGTTCCTGCCCTTAGGGAATTTATGGTCTGTGAAGAAGCCAGTCATACTCCCAGATAATTTAAATGATCTGGCAAGTGCTACAGTAGAAGTATAAACAGAGTGTTTATGGACACTGGACCTAGCCTGGGAGTTGTAGGAGGACACCTCCTGCTTCCAATACAATTTCCTCTGCTGGAACACGGCCCCACACCTGGTATACAGATGGTCTCCAGCAGGCGAGACTTGTTTCCTTAAATAGAAGTACATGTCTGATTTGGATTTCCTTCTTCCCAGACTGTCACAGACCCCATACTCATTAAGGGTGACATTCTCCTCTCCTGAGGGCTGGTGTTCTTTCAAACCCCAGAACAAGGTGGAATTCTGGTTTTAAAGGATGACATCCAGCTGTGTCTGAGGGCGGGCTCAGCTTGCCAGGGGCTTATCTGTTCTTTCCTTGAGGCACTGGGACAAAAGCAGAACTCACGTTCTCAAACCCACCATATTGCAAAGAAAGATTAAATATCATTCAGTGTAAAATTCAGTTTCATATTGTAACTCTAAGTCTTTCGAGGTAGTAAGCAGAATACAGTGCTCAAGATACTGTTATAAAATAATGATTTTTTATAAAATGAGCATAAAAAACATAATAAGTATAAATAAGCAGTTAAATATACAAATAATTGTTACTCCTTTTAAAGTAGTTATATCAGGCAGTTATAAACATTAAAATGATGATATCATAATGACATAAATCTCACAGGAAAATCAGTCTCATTACTTTTATATTATCATGCTTTTGATCTAAACAGTGGTGCTTAGTATGATCATTCATCTTATTTCTCTGACTTTGATTCCAATTGACTTGATTGTTTTTAAAAATAAAGTCTGACCTTAAGAGATGGAGGGACGTTTTGACACCCAGTGCTCAACGTTCACCTGAAGTTGGTTTCCTGAAGTGTTCTTCAGATGGGGGGTTACAATCCTTAGCACTGTGTGGTGGATTGTGCTATTGTTAGCAAATATTTTCTGTCCAGCCCTTTCCCATTGACATTAGGCTCAACCACTCAATTTACTTAGTCCCCTGAAATGTCAGTGGTAGCACCACATGCCAGTACTGACAGATGATTTGAAAGCTGTGTAATGGTTCCAACAGGGCTCTGTCCCTTCTGCCATTGGGCTTGCACACTTGTCAGGAGTCATTTTCTCAGCCCTGGTCCCTGAATGAAGATGTGGAGCAAATCACAGTCATCCATCCTCCTGTGAACATGTGACTTAGCAGGAGACAATCCCTTGTTGGTGCATACCACTGAGATCTGGGGGATTATTTGTTATCGCAGTGCAACACAGCCCATGCTGATGGAGGCACAGGCCTCAGAGGTTCTGCATGAGCTGCGGCCATCATCCTTCCCCTCTCTCCTCTCTTCACCCTCTGCTCCACCCATTCTGACCTTCTCTGTATTTCTTGAAAACTCAAAATTCCTTCCTGCTTAAGGGCCTTTATACATGCTGTTCATTCTACCTGGAATCTGCTTTTATGTTTTTGCTGTATTCTACCTCCCCTCCCACTCCCTTCACATGACAAATGCCTACTCATTCTTTAGGTCTCAGGGAAGCTGTCTTTACCGTCTCCAGAAAAAAAAAAAAAAGAAAAACACACAAGAAAACAGTTACTATAACTGTATTCCATATGTTCAAAAACAGAATTAGAAACATAGAAGATATAGAAAAAAGACCCACATAGAACTTCTAGAAATGTAAACTACTATTAAATATGTCTTAACTGAAACGTATGCTGGATAGCATTAACAACAGATAACACATTGCAAAGGAAGAGGTTATTGAATGAGAAGACAGAAAATCAGCAAAGATGTAAACGAATTAAACAATACTATCAACAAGTTTGACCCAATTTTAGAACACTCCACCCAATAATAGCAGAATATATATATTTTTTCAAGTGCACATACAGCATTTACCAAGACAGACCATATTTTGGACCATAAAATAAATCAATAAATTTAAAATAATTCAAGTCATACAAAGTATGTTCTCTAACAATAATGGAAATGTTAGAAATCAAAACAGAAAAATTCCCAAATATTTGGAAACTAAACAACACATCTCTAAATAATCCATGGGTCAAAGAAGAAAGCAAAATGGAAATTAAAAATTATTTTGAACTGAATGAACATGAAAATGCAACGTATCAGATTTTGTGGAGTACTATTATAGCAGTATAGTGATATTATACAGTATATATAGTATACTTATATTGAGTTTAAGTATAGTTGTACTTAGGGGGAAATTTTAGTACTAAATACACATATTGGAGAAGAAGAAATGCCTTTGATCAGTGACCTCAGTTTCCACTTTAAGAAACAAGAAAAGAAAGAGCAAATGAGAACTGAAGTAAGGAGAAAAAAGGAAGTAATATAGATCAGGAAAAAAAATCAATGAAATAAAAACCAGAAAAACCATACAGAAAAATAAATGGAAGTTAATGTTGATTTTTTTTCTGAGAAGACCAATAAAATTGACAAACCTCTAGCTAAAGAAAAAAAAGAAACACAAATTACAAATATCAGGAATGACAGAGGTGACATCACTATAAATTCTGCAGATATTTATACCAATGAATTTGACAACTTAGAAGAAATGAAAAAATTCATGGAAAGATAAAAACTAACAAAGCTCAATCAAGAAGAAATATATAACCTGAATAGCCTTATTTATATGGAAGACATTGAATTTTTAATAAAAAATCTACCTACAAAGAAAACTGCAAGTCCATGTGATAACTGATAAATTCTACCAAGCATTTAAGGAAGAAATAATATGAATTCTACAGAACATCTTCAAAAAATTGAAGAAAATAGAATAATTTCCAACTTATTCTATGAGGCCAGCATTACTCTGATACCAAAACTACATAAAGACATTATCAAAAACAAAAAAAAAAAACAAAAAAAACTAAAGCCAATATCCCTCATGAACATAGATACAAAATTATTTAAAATTTTTAACAAGTCAAATCCAAGAAAATATAAAAACAAACAGACAACGTGGCCAAGTGGGGTTTTTGCCAGATATGCAAGGTATCATCCAAAAACAATTGATGTAATTTACCATATTAACAAATTAAAAAACAACACAAAACCGTATGATCATCTCAATAGAGAAAAAGCCTTTGATAAAGTCCAGCATCCATTTTTTTCCAGCACATGTGGAATAGAAGTGAATTTCCTGGCCCTTATAAAGGGCATCAACAGAAAAAAGTATAAGAAACATCATAAAAGGCATCCAAAGTGGAAAGGAAGAAGTGAAATGATGTCTATTCTTAGATGACGTAATCCTACATATAAAATCTAAAAAAACAAAAACACTACAGAGCTAATAAACAAATTCCGAAATGTTCCAGGGTATAGGCTCAAGTTGTGTTTCTACACACTGAAAATGAATAATATGGAAAGGAAAGTTTTAAAAACAATTCCGTTTATAATAGCATCCAAAAGAATAAAATATCTAGGAATAAATTTACTTGAGGAGATAAAAGACTTATAAACTGAAAATTATAAAACATTGCTGAAAGAAAATAAAGAGGACCTAAATAAATGGAAAGGCATCTCATGTTCATGGATTGGAAGACAATATTATTATTAAGATGGCAATAAAAATTAAAGTGATCTACAGATTCAATGCAGTCCCTACCAAAATCCCAATGACTTTTTTTGCAGAGATGAAAAAGCCAATCCTCAAACTCATGTGGATTTGAATGGGGCCCTGAATAGCCAAAACAATCTTGAAAAAGAAGAACAAAATTGGAGAACTCATATTTTCTGGTTGCAAAACTTACTTTAAAGCTACAGTTATCTAAACAGGGTAGTACTGACAAAAAGATAGACAAAGATTAATAGAATAGAATTGGGAGTCCAGAAGTAACACATACGTCTATGTCAAATTGATTTTTGACAAGGATGCCAAGACCATTCAATGGAGAAACAATAATGTCTTCAACAAATGGTGCTGGGTATCCACATGTACATGAATCCTTACCTCACACTATATACAAAAATTAATTCAAAATAAATAAATAACCCAAATATAAGAGCTAAACCATAAAATCCTTAGGAAAAAAACCATACAAATAATCTTCATTTACTTGAATTTGACCATGGATTCTTAGATATGCCACCAAATGCATAAGTGAGAAATAAAAGAAAGATTAATTAGACTTTGTCTAAATTAAAAACTTTTGTGCATCAAAAGACATTAACAAGAAAGTGAAAAGACAAACTATAGAATTGAGAAAATATTTGCAAATCATGTATCTGATAAAGACCTAGTATCCAGCATATATTAATATAGAGTATTCTTACAATTCAATAATTAAAAAGATAAGTAACACAATTTAAAAATAGGCAAGGAACTTAAATAGATGTTTCTCCAATAGAAGACATATAATGGCCAGTGGCCAAAAAGCACATGAAAAAATATTCAACATCACTAGCCATTAGGGAATGCAAATCAAAACCATAGCGAAATATCACTTCACACCCACTGCCATGGTGATAACCAAAGAAATAGAGAAAAACTAGTGTTAGTGAGGATGTGGGGAAATTGAAACCCTAGCATACTGCTGGTGGGAATGCAAAATGGTTCAGCTGCTATGGAAAACAGTTTGGTGGTTCTTCACAATGCTGAACATAGAATTACTATATAACCCAGAGATTTCTCTTCTAGGTGTATACCCAAAAGAATTGAAAACAGGTATTCAAACAAGTATATGTACGTGCATGTTCATAGCGGCACTATTCACAACAGCCAAAAGCTAGAAACAACCCATGTCCCTCAATGGGTGAATAGATAAACAGATTGTGGTATATATACACGATAGAATATTTTTCAGCTGGAAATACAAATGAAGTACTGATATATGCCACAACGTGGATGAACCTTGAAACATTATGCTGAGCAAAAGAAGCCAGACACAGAAGGCAGACAAAGGAGCCAGAATCATGTTGTATAATTCCATTTATATGAGAAATCCAGAATAAGTAAATCTGTAGACAGAATGCAGATTGGTGGTTGCCAGGAGCTGGGGGAGGAAGGAATGAGAAGTATAACTGCTTAATGGGACACGGTTTCCTTTTGGAGTGATGAGAACATTTTGGAACTAGATAGAGGTGGTGGTTGCACAACATTGTGAATGAACTCAATGCCACTGGATTATTCACTTCAAAAAGGTTAATTTTATGTTATGTGAATTCATCTCAATTAAAAAAAAATAATTGGTGCAGTGCCTGGCACATCATAAGCACCTGAGAAAAATTAGCCATTAGAATTTTATTGTAGCTTTATTTATAACTGAAAATTAGAAGCAAGCTAAATATGAAAAAATAGGAAGTTAAATTTAAAAATTAAGGTACATCCATATGTTTAAATATTCTGCAGTCATTCAAAAACACATAAAGGGGTATTTAGTGATAATGGAAAATAATCAGTATGTTGTTATGTTCAATCTTTGTAGCCAGAAAAACCACAATAAATAGTATGTTTAAAAGCTCAATCACCATACTTTACATTCATCTCAAGTATGAGGATAACTCTCCAAAAGCCCAAATATTCAATTTCCCAAGCTAGAACAGTCTAAACTCACATCAATTCAGGATTAAATGTATTTTCATATCTTAGATTGAATTCATGTCCACAAGATGAGACTTGGAATCTGATTTCCACAATTTGTGCCTGAATTTACCTCTCGGGCTTTATTTCCTAGGTCTTTACTTCCCTTCTGTACCACTCTGTGTCCTGCACACTCTCGACTGCAACCCTTTGCTCTTCCTCTCCCCTAGCAGAAATATCCTCACTTCTCACTTCTTACTGTTATATCTTGTCCATTGCTAAAGTCCTGTGATTTCCTAGAGAAACTCTTCTTGAATCGCAGCCCCCTACTGTCCTTATATGTCTGTGGCTCTCTAGAGATCACCCAGACTTCCCCTCATTCGCTCTGGGGTTGTAATTATTCCTGCACATGTCTTATTTCCCCTATTGTGACAGGGCTGTGACTTACTCATGTTTATAATCCCTAGGCGTCTGGCAAAGAGCTCTGCTTTGATTGTAGTAGATGTTCAATAAATGTTTATGAAATTGAATGGAATTTCTGAAACAGATGGGTAACCGATTCAGATGCCAGGACATAAATGCAAACTGTTCCCTGTAGCTCCTATGTTTAAACAGACAGTGCTCTGCTGTCTGCATTGTAGGTGCTGCCACATGCTTATTCAATACAACATTCATCAACACTACACTATAATGTCAGAGGGACACAAAATGGGTAAACTGGGGAGGATTTACAATTTACGGACAAATCACCATCAGTACTTAGGACTTTTCCCTTCAAATTACCATCAATATCCCTTTTCCTCTTTTGTGCTCATGCATACAGAGAGCTCTTCCCAGAGTTACATAATCTGAGCACCAGATTATTAGACATATTAATCAAGTTAACTTTCTATGTGTGGAATATAAGGGCTACGATCCACAAATTAAGATCAGTAATGCTCCTTGGATTGGTGTATTATTTTTCAGTTTGACATTTGAATAATGAGAGGTCTCCTCAAGGACTAGAAAGTTGAATTTTTTCTCAAATATTAAATTTGCATGTAGCTTGATGCATACAGGTCGTATACATACATGATCAATGGGTCAGGTTTGCTGGAGTGACAATTTAAAAGAGGTGCCAAAAGATTACTATGTTTTTAAGTGGTGCTTGTTAATTCATGTTTCTGGTGAGATATAACTTGTCTTGTTCCTTTGAGCTAGACAGCAACCCACAGATGAAATAATAATAAAAATAATAATAACAAATAGAAATAATAGTAGTAGAAATAATAATAATGCAATAGAAATAATAACATTCCTCCTTGGCTGACCTACTTCTGTGCAAGTACACTGTATACCTGTGGGCAACACCAGCAGCCCTGAGACCAGCATGCTGACAATTAACTCATGCAAAATTCTGATGCTAAATAGACTTAATGTTGTTACTGGAGATGAGATATTTTATATTTTATAAAATATTTATATTTTAATATCTAAAATAGAAAACTTTTAATATGCCTCCCAAGGTATTCTTCGATTCAGAAGCAAGCAAAAGAAAATAGAAGACAGTTTTACTGGCAAAAGAGACAGAAAGAACAGGTAAACATATTTTGAACAAGATTTTTTACTTATAGTTGTGTGGTCTTCACACTTAGTGAGTATGAGTGGTTAATACCACAGAGAGGCAGGGGGTTCTAGTGATGAAGTTGTGGGCTCTGAAGTCAAGCCTGCAATATTCAAATTCCATTTTTACTGCTTAGTAGAAATTGTGTGTGTCTTTGGGCATGTTACAAAACCTAAGCCTCCATTTCACCATTTGGAAATTTGGGATAATAGTGATGCTACTTACCACACAGGATTGTTATGAGCATGAAATGAGATAAATCACATAAAGGAATCAGTACTTTAAATCAACATGATCTCCCCCCCACTAAATCTTCAGTAGGCCATGCCATTTTATCCACCAGAAATAACTAAAACCTAAAAAAGAGTTCCATGTGGTAGCTACATCATTTTTTATTTCTATTCTCACCTGTTTATGACAAAGAATCTTTTGGAGCCTAGAGTTCCCAGCCCAGATAATCTCGAAAGACAGCTATTTTATTTTTTTCTGACTTATTGAAAAGTCGTAATTGTTTAGGATAACTCTTACGAGACTTGAACAGAAAAAGAAACAAATTAGACCCCATTATTTCATTCCTGAATGTGTGTCTATGCCATCCCAGAGCTGATTCGTTGGCGCCCCGGCTTGTTTTAAAAGCCTGGGAGAGCAGGGGATGGGGGAAGCACACTTCTGGCCCTGCCTGGCTATGTGATCTTACACCAGGAACAACCTCTCTGAGGCTTAACGGTCCACCTGTCAAATCTGGGTAACAATTTTAACTTACGTGTTTGGTAAGAAGTTTAGGTAAGATGCTGTGTACGAAATTGCTTTTGAAACTGTAAGGCTCTTGCAAGCATCAGTTATTCTTAGAGAGAAAACAGCTCTCTGTCCCTTTTCTCTACCCCATCCTCTAACACACACACAAACACACTTGCTCCCAACTTTCTGTCAAGGCCATGAATGTCTTTCATCAGTACCCACTTGACTTGGTCTTCTGCCACCCCTGGAGCAGTCAGAATCCAGGATGGATGTATGCAAAGAAGGAGCTGGGTTCATCCTCCATCATCCTGATCAAAATTTCCAGTACAAAAAGAAATCTTGCTTTTGGATGTTTTTTTTGTTTGTTTTTGATTATTTTAAAAGGGGTTCTGCTTCTCACCAGTCCTCCTTCCAGGGCGCTGGCCAATAATGTACAACCCAGAGAACTAATAACTGAATGGGATCCAAAGCATCAGTTTTATTAATCTTGGAAATAGCCTCATAATCTGTAAAGGAGAACTCTCTGAGAAAAAATGGAAGACATGGCTTGAGACCTAAAGCTGCACTGGGGTTTCCTACTTTCTCTCCGACCAAATGGAAGACCCTGAAGCTCTTGGAGCAGGCGTGATCTATCACCCAGGTGCAATGGCTGCCAGCCTCATTGCGTAAGGAACACACAGAGATATGCTTCAGTCTCCACTCAGGTCAAGGCAACATGGGAGAACCCAACTTTTCCACCAGGAAGGCACATGCCTTGGATTATTTTTCCAGAAAGGAATGGATACAGGTTCTGGCTGTATCCAGAGAAGCCCACTGCTTGTTCACTTTGAATTATAGAAAAAGCTAGGCTTTGAGAGTCTGCCTTTAAACCCCCTTCATTGTATGTAAGTATTTGAAAACAAAAATTGTTTCCATTTTGAACTCAAATTTCAAATTTTCTCTCTTTTGGTAGAAGTCACTGTATTCGCCAGGGTTTTCAGAGAAACAGAACCAATAGGATGTGATTGATGGATTGATTATTTGTTTATTTATTATAACTAAATAGAGCTTGGCAACTCCCAGGATCTGTAGGGGGTGTCAGCAAGCTGGAGATCCAGGAGTGCTGATGGCTTAGTTCCAGTCCAAATCCGAAAGTCTGAGACCCAGGGGAACTAATGGTGTAGTTCCAGTCCAAAGGCCAATAGGCTCAGGACTCAGGAAGAGCTGATGTTTCAGTTCGAGTCCAAAGGCAGGAAAAAAGGCAATGTCAGGCAGAAGGAGTTCTCTCTTACTTGGGGGATGGTCAGCCTTCCTGTTCTAGTCAGACCTACAACTGATTGGATGAAGCCCACCCCATCAGGCAGGAAAATCTGCCTTACTCCATCTACTGATTTAAATGATTTTATCTCATCCAGAAACACCCTCACAGAAACACCCAGAATAGTCTTTGACCAAATATCAGGGCACCCCATGACCCAGTCAAGTTGGCACATAAAATTAACTTTCACAGGTAAGAACTAATATTTACAATTCAAATTTCTCATCTGAGAATCATAAATACTGTGGTTCCACCAGCCTTGCCAATAGCTTTCCACTCATCTTTAAAGGAGTTGCTTACTAATGATGTTTTCTTATTGCAAAATTGAAAAGAGACAACTGTACTACCTACCTCTTAGGTTATTAAATTATCAAAGTAATTTTTCTTATTTTAATTACAGAAGAAGCATTACATTTGTACTTTCTTACTTTTCCACTCTGATAAGCCCCTTTCTTTGAAAAAACACCTCTCACAAGAACTGATAACTGAGTATTCAAGCTGTTCTTATACTTTCAGCTCTGGATAATATGTTGATGAAAGAACCTGCAAGCACTTCAAGTTACTGCCCAGAAGCTTCATCAGAATTCTGGATATACTAACGCTATTTTCAATGGGCTCTCAAGAGGTGATAATTAGCTTTCTTTAAACACAACAAATATTAATGCCAGCCAGAAACAAAGTAGACAGAATTGTGCTAAATGCATTCATAATGCAGGCATTCAGACTGTGGACTGCCTGGAGCTTCCCGGGAACAAGATATGGTTTAAGAAAACACTGATAATCTCTGGTTTACACAGTGAAAGTTCCCTTTTCAAGTGCAAGCACTGAAGGCTGAAATAAAACTAATAGTCTAAAAGCGCATTCCCAGATTTTCCCTGAGCTTTGAATTCAAAAGGAATCTAGGTGTGTTCAATGTAAATTTTTTAAAATTCAGCTTCTTTAGCACTATGTCCTATTTAAAAAAGAAAAGATGAAAACATGTAGTCTACATCATGATAGCAGAGACTCACATCAAACCAAACCAAATGTTTAGGGTCTTAAACGGCATTTCTTATACATTAGGATGGAGAGAGGTGAATATTAGCACTGAGGATGGTTCTCAGCAAAACTCATATGAATGTTAAAAAGATTTTTAAAAAATTTAAACCACAATTAGTTACAACTGCATACTAGAAAGGCTAAAATTAAAATGACTGATCACATTGAGTATTGGTGAGAACGTTTTGGAATTGGAGCTCTCATATACTGCTTATTGGAATGTGAAATGTTATAACCACTCTGGAAAACAGCTTGGAATTTCTTCTAAAAATTAAATATTACACCTACCATATGACACTGTTGCAGCAATTCCGCTCCTAGGTATTTATCCAAGAGGAATGAAAAATGTATATATAAAGAGATATCTATACAAATGCTTATAACAGCTCTATTTAGCTATTATTTATAATAGCAAAAAATTGGAAACAACCTAAATGTCCATCAACAGATGAATCAATAAACAAGTTGTGGTATAGCCATACAATGGACTATACTGCTCAGCAGTAAAAAGGAATGAACTATTGATATACCCAACAACAAAGATGAACCTCAAAAACATTATGGTAACTGAAAGAATCCAGACACAATAGAATGCATGTTATATGATTCTATTTATATAAAATTCTAGAATAGGCAAAACTAATCTATACTGACAGAAAGCAGATGAGTGTTTGCCTGGGGCTCTGTATGTAGACATTGACTGCAAACACAAGGGCACTTTTTGGGGTGATGGAAATATTCTGCATCTTGATTGTGGTGGTAGTTACATAAGTATATATTTGTCAAAACTCATCAAACTGTACACTAAAAATAAGTGAATTTTATTATATGCAAATATCTCATTACTGTTGATTTGTTTTCTGTAAATGGGCTAGGGACTTGCATAGGCACTTAACAAAAGAGGATATTCAAATAGCAATTGTGCACATGAAAATATGCTCAATATCATTATTCATTAGGGAAATGTAAATTAAAATCACAATGAAATGCCACTACATACCCACCCAAATGGCCAAAATTTAAGTACCTGACAAGTTTTGGCAAGGATATGGAGCAACTGGTGGGACTTATAAAACGGCACAACAAATACAAATCAACAGAAGAATGAATAAATAAGTTGTGGTATATTCATGCAATGAAATACTATACAGTAATACAAATGGGTAAACCACTGGTATACACAGCAACATGGAGGAATCTCATAGATATTATGTTAAGCAGAAGAACCAGATGCCAAAAATATGGAGTCCGTACGGTTCCATTTAGTTCAAGAATAGGCAAAACTAATTAACAATGATAGAAGCCAGAACAGTGTTTACCTCTGGAGAAGTATAGTCTGGGAAGAGACGCAAGAGAATCTTCTAGGATTCTGGGAAAGTTCTTATCTTTGCTCTGGGTAGGGTAATATGACTGTGTGTGTATGTTAAAAATCATCAAACTATATATTTAACATTAGTGCACCTTACACACTTTACCATGTGCATATTATACATCAATTTAAAAAATCCATTGGGACGTGTTTTTTGCTGAAACAACAGTAAAGACACCACTGGTGACAGCAGCAAAGGTGAAATGCTGGATTTGTTAATATGGGACTCCTTTTTACTAAGGAAATGTACACAAACGTATACCAGTTCTTTTTTTTTTTTTTTTTTAGTGATACAAATGGTTTATCTCAAATTTAGGTGGAAAAATTCTGAAATAATATTTGAACTCCAAAATTCCCTTGCAGTGACCAAAGTCGTTAGCACATTTTTATTAAAACCATCTTGTTCCACTTATGTTCCTGCAACATTCTTCCTTTATTTGATTTCCTTGGTAGGTTTAAAATATTTTCTTCAAGGTGACAGGCACCTTGCCTCGAAATAACCGGCTTTTCTCTAGGGAGGTGAAAGATCATTTTGTAAGCAAAAGCTGGCAGATGTGAATAGCAATTTTAACCTACAAAAAAGATTGTGGATATTGGGGAATTCAATCTCTGGTCTTGTTAAAGAGCTGACAGAGCTTGGGGAAAGAATGCAGATTGGGAGAGAACAGATTTCTGCCGATCAAGAAAACCAAAGGAAGAGCTCATGAATATTGATTCTGGACCGGCTTTCTCCCTACAGAGAGAAATGCAGACACAATGCAAACCATATAGCAATGCCGACATCCAGTCCAACAGCATGCTGCTGCTAGATTAGAAACAGCTCATCAGACTGCAATCCAGACATATTTCTTCGCTTTCATATTGTGTTTCTGAGGAGAGAACCCATTTCACAAAATTGTTGATAAGCCCTATTCTGGTAACTCTTAAGTTGGAACCCAAGCAAATAAAGGTCTGCCACATACTAAGTGCTCAAAAAAAAAAAAAAAAAAAAGCCAGTCTTACTAGAAAAATGTAAACAGGGCAAAATCTCAGATCCGATCTATTTTGTGGGTAAAGGATGGTGGGTGGAAATGATCAGGGAAACAAACAGAAAGGGACAGAGCAGAGTTGTTGGCTGCTTATGGAAGACACTGTAAGAGCCTTTTAAGGGCTCTTTGGTGGAATATCTAATCTGTCCCTAATGAAAATGGCAGATCTCATAAATTAGGATTTTTTTATTCTTCCCCCAAAATGTACACTGTAATCACCAATTTGATTACCAAACACTAAGTTAGACATTTGTCTTTAAAGATGTCTGCTGAATAAAAGCCGGGGCTCAAATAGCACACATGGTGAGTGTTTCAAGTCATGGTGTTGGTGATGAGTTATTAGCAATGTATTATGTTGAAAAAAATTCAATCACTTCTACATCCTAGATAGAGGTATTTACCATCAGAGAAACAAGTGGTCTCTCTGACTTCTTACAAGAGATGAGCAAAAACTGCATTTGTTAATTCTTCGTATGTAAGCAACCATCGTGTTTCCGAGAATAAAAGGGTCACGTGAGTAACCTGTTTTGTACCCTGAGGAACTAACATTCACAAAGTAAAATTGGCTCTGTGCTGGTGACCTCGAGAGAAAAAAATATGTATTTATCCAATACTTTTCATCGCCCATTCCTGTAGCAGTCCACACCCTTGAGAAGAATTTTAATTCTAAGAGTCTCTTTGTTTAATAAGAACATTATTAATTGCAATACTTTGAACCATGGGGGGATAGGATCCAGTTGTGCTGTTTTTTTAAAAGGGAATGAAATAAACTTTGCCCTCATGAAATAGATTTGCTTATAGATGAAAATATGCGACAGGAAGGAAGCACTTGGTGGGTAAAGAAATTCCTGGTGGCCCACTGGTGTGATCAAATGAGAGCCACTGATGATTCTCCTCATTTGAAATCAGGTTCCTTTCTAGCCTGGAATCTGAGTGTAGTATAAGGGCCCCAGAAGTAACGCAAGGGGTATTCTTGACTATCCTTGTTTTCTGTACAGGAATCCCCTCCAGACATCATTTACGCTAAAGTGAAAACTTCTAGGCTTCCCCTGAAAGTTAGCCCATTTCTCCGATTAACAAATCTAGTTGTCAGACAGTTATAAGTTTATAAGCTGAAATCTGCTTGCACTTTGCTTTCTCTCGTTGCTTCATCCCAGTTCTGCTCCCTGCAACAGCACTGAGCAAATCTTACCTTTTTTACATATAATTGCCCCTCAAATATTTGAAGGCAGCTAATATGTGTCCCCTTCAAACTTCCACAGGCCAAAGTCTCCTGGTTCTTTAAACTGTCCCTTGAAGAACATTTCTCCCCTCCTTGGCCACCTTGTCCTGGAGATTCTCGATTTGTTAGTATCTATCTTAACACATTAACTGCCATGTGAGTTGTATCTAATTCACGTTAGTTTTGATGCCTGGGCCTCCTGAAGCATATGTAACTCACATGTCTCCTCATCTTGGGAGCTGCGAGAACTATTTTTCAAGTTGCATATAACTCACACACAGAAAACAATGAGAAATAACAAATTTTTCGTTAAATTAGAAAGGATCATTTTGTTTTCGAGGTTTTTATTCTATTTTTGTAATAAAACACCATGGCCCCAAGGAAAAAAATTTTTTTCTAGTGTGACAGTCAGTGTGTTAAATTGAGGTGTCCACAGTTGAAAGCAATATTTTAGCTGTGATCAGACCAGTGCAAAACCGAATAGAATTATTATTTTCTGTGATTTGGACACCACCATCCTATTAACGCAATCAGGATTAAAAAAAAAAATTAGCAGCTACATTAAGTTAAATTGGCATATGTTTTGGACAAGCAAAGCCTTCATATCTTTTTCACATAAACTGCTGCCAAACCACATCTCCCCATTCTGTACTTAGGCTGTTGAGTTTTTAAAGGTGAATACAGAAGAGAACATTTGGTTTTTGCCTACCATTCCAACCTGTCAAGATTATTTTGAATCTTGATTTTATCATCAATCATATTCACTTCCTCTTCCAGCTTTCTGTCATCTCCAAACTTGCTAAGCATGTCTTCCATGTCTTTATCAAGTCACTGATAAAAATGTCTAACAGGACAGAGCTTTGTAGCTTGCTTCTGGAGATTGCCCTCCAACTTCACGGGCTGTTCCACCAAATATTTCTGAGCACCTACTATGTACCAGAAACCATGTCAAGGAAAAAAAAGCTGAAAAAAATATATAAGATATGATCTCTGACTTTAGAGAACTTTTTCATTTAATAGATCACAGTGCTAGTAATATTTTTAGGGTGAGGATTTTTAAGTAGCAAGCATTCTATGAAATTTTGATGTCTTCCCGTTATATAATACTAAGAATATCAAGACAGAGTTGGTCAAACACCTAACTAACCCAGGATATACCAGGTCTCTGGCAGACTCCTATGCCTAGAACATTACCAAAAGAGAAAGTCAAGCTAGTTTGACCAAACTTATTTTGGTAAAATTACATCTACCCCTAGTGATCATCACATTCTTTTACAAATGGGGCAGTAGGTATAGTCCAGGATTTAAATCCTAAGTTCCAGCATCTATTAACTGTGCAACCTTGAACAAGTACTTATTTCTCTGACACTGAGATTTTTCATTGTGGTAAGAACAATGCGTACAAAACAGGAGTGTCATGAGGATCAAATTGAATAAATATGTAAATTATCATTAAAATTAGTTTCCTTTCTCCTAAAAGTTTGTACACCATTTGACAGGCTCTTCAAGAATTTTTCCAGACTTCAAGCTTGTTAGTCTATATTCTGAATCCAACCACTTTATCTTTTGCAAAGTAGGATGACATTTCACCAGCCCCAATATTTAGACTCTCCTCCATTCTCCACAATTTCACTGTCAGATCTTGGACAGCCAGCTGCACATCTGTGGTTCCTTTAGGGCTCCTTTAGGATGTTCTTTGGCTCTAGAAATGGGAATGCTTCTTTTAAGTGACCAAGTCCTTTTCTACAACCCCTCATCCCTCATTTATGTTGGGCTATAATTACTTTATGTGGTACATTTCCAATCTAAATTCCCCTTTGCTCTCTGAAGACCATGAAAGTAAAAACAGGAACTGGGTGGTTCTGCCTTCCTGCTGAGATCAACTCACTGAGATTAGCCATGATAATTCTAAAAGCTTACGGATCTGCTAGTCTTGCTAATTCCAAAAGCTAGAGGATCTGTACTTATGGATTTGATTCCAACTATTTGTCAGGGAGTAGAGTCTTCCATTTGGTGCCACCCATTGATTCTCAAAAGTATGATTGAGAGAAATAATGTTTGTAACAAATTGCCCGGATGGAATGCAACCCATCCATTCCTCTGTACCTCCTTCCATCACTCTGCCCCTTTTCCAAATTTTGTTTCTATTTTATTTCACTTTGCTCAGGTTGATAATATTTACATTCTGTTCAGAAAACACAATTCCCATAGTGGTTTAGTAATCTTTCGACAATTAACCAACTTCAGTGCTCATTACCAGCTCTTCCCCCCACGGCCCCCATCGTCTCTCCATTCCTGCGTTCTTCATTTTGAGTCTTTTCATCGTGTGCATTTCTTGTCAAGTTGTTTTTCCAAGAAAAGCCCCTGTGTTCTAAACTCTGAGCTCTTTCTCTCTGAGCAGGTCAGCCTACTTAAACTTGAATGACATCTTCACTTGCTATGATATGCTTTGGTCACACCAGTTTCCACGTTTCTTGATATTAATATAAGCTGTTTCACTGTCTTCACTATGGAAAAGTCTAAGGCCAGCCTGATGCATCTCACCTGACAGGGCGATTCCTTTCTGCATGCACGCATTGAAAGATTTTTTCTTTATCCTTGAAGCTTAGTAGCTTAACTACAATATGTATCACTGTTGAACATTCTGTGTCGAAATTTTCCAGAACCTAGTAATCTTTCAACTTGTAAAGTTTTCATTAGGGGAAGTTCTGTTGTATTTTATCTTTAATACATGTTTTGTTCTATTTCTTAGGTTCTCTACTTCAAGGTTACGATTGTCTTTACATAGGATCCTCTTCCTATGTCTTCTATTGTCTATTAGCTTCTACTTATTATACTCTGTGTATTTTTCATCTTAGTTTATTGTGATAATCCTAAGCCTTTCCTCCAATATCAGAATTTGATTTTAATGGTGTCTGTTCTCTTCGTTGATGTTTTAATTTTTATTTATTAGTAATTTTAGTACTGTATTTTTCCTTAGTTTTACAATCTCTTCTTTCCGCATTCAATTGCTTTGACAGCCTTATCTTTCAGCTCTTAGTTTATTAAATATCTTTTCATTAAGTTATCCTATAGCATGAAGCAATTGTGGTATATTTCCTTTATTCCTTGATTTATGTTTTCTTCCAGGTCCAGTGCTTTGTCTTTTGTAGTGTGTGTGTGTGTGTGTGTGTGTTAATTGTAGCAACTGACATGGCAATTTTGCATGTTTGCTTTGCTATTCCTTTCATCCAGCTCGTTTTAGAGTGGTTCCATCTAGGCATCCTGTTGCTCTTGTCTCTCTTCCCTCAACCCCAGACTAGAATGTTTCCTACCCTCAACCTAGTTAAGGACTTAACATGTTATATTCTAATTATTTTCCTACAGCCTGAGGAAACGGTGGGAAGGGAATGGTCTGCACTCTTCTTTGAGATTTTGCTAGAAGTCCTATGCCAGAGTTTGCGCCACTTAATCTGAGGATGTATCTGATTCCCAGGGGGGATGTGCTCAGGTTTTCCTTTGCATTCAGTGCAGCCCGGTGCCTTCCTTTCCATTAGAGAGAATCGGTTCTATATACTTTCCCCCCCCTGTTTATCTTTAGCTATTTGTCCCATTATTCCTCATTCAAGAAAGGAAAAAGGTAAGGATATACCCTCATTCCGCATCTCTCTATATTTGGGGGATTCGTATGTAATCTCAGGATTTTCTCAACCTGTCAACATGTTATCTGGAAAAAAAGGGCAAGTTAGCAACTAGCCGTGGTGCCCTTCTTCACTCTGCTCCAAAATCTTTTATATCTTTCCTTAGCTGCCACGTTTTAAACTGTACTGCATTAGGTTTTCCCCCATTCCTTAGATACTACTGAGGAATTTTGTTGTTAGTTATAATTTGCTCCTTTTATTGGATATTGGGGAAGTAAAAAATCTTGGGTGACCTTTCAACCCTGTATTTACCTCGAAAGCCTTTAATGCTGCCTTTTTGAGGAATCATAGCAAAAATTTATCTCCAGTCTCAGGACAGTGATAGCTGCACTTCCAACCAAAGGGTCTGTCTTCATCTCTTGGGTTCTGAGAACTGAGTAACCAATTATGCTCATCATTTAGAAACTAAATTGAGACCCATTTCTATCAAAGTGAATGGGGTCATACACATGCATTTTGGTACTTTCTGTATGCCTGGCTTCATCTTACTTTTCTTATCCTTGTTTCTCTTTATTTCCTCACTTTTTCAAAGATCTTTCTTTACTGTAAGTGTCTTTGTAAATTACTTCAGATCCTTTATGGAAGACAGTGAGGTACAAGTATATATATAAATAAATAAACAGTTGTACCAACATCACTCCTCCCTGTGCTCCAAGGTGATAGATCTCTTTCCTTGTTCTCCTGGCTTTGGCATGACTCAAAAAACAAATGCTTTGTTGTTATCATCAGTATCCTTTGAGAGCCAGGGTTGCTTTAGCTCTCCTCACATTCTTAAGGTTGATGCCAAAATTGTGTTTGTTCTTGGTTAGGTGCCTTTCCTTCCATCTGCATTGAAATACAATTTGCTTCTGCTTTTCTTAAAATATCTGGTTCTTTTGCATCCTGATACAGCTTAAAGATCCACAAGCAACTTAGGCATAGGGTAGATAAGATACCTGGATGTTGATAAACTGCCTAAAAATACTTGTAGCACAAAACTTTTGAGACTCCAAGTTATTGGGCTTAGAGAAGAAACACTGTACAATTGTTAGATATGCCATCTGAAACCTCGGTGATAAATAGGAGCAGGCAACAATTATTTTAAAATTCTAATATTTGCCTTATGTTTTAAAAATAATATAAAATATTGCAGAGAAAGTTGGAACCTCTTTGACCTCACCCCTACGCCAATCCCATCCTTGCTTCAGACTCCCATTATCGTGAATTTTACGTATTTATTTGAGTCAATGTTTAACAGTTCGATATCCTTAAATGTGTCCTTAAGTAATATCCAAACACATACTAGACTTTCCCTTCTGTTACTGTGGATGGATTACTGTGCTTCTGTCTAAGGCCAACCCTCATCTTAAGCACTAGATCCACCCATTCTTGCTTCATCAAGAATCCAGCAATTATTTCTTTGTCTTTCCTGTATCATCCAATCTTCCCTCTCTATTGGATTGTTCCGATGGCATACAAATGTGCTTATGTTTCTATCTTGAAACAAGCTCCTCTACGTCTGTCCCCCAGCTCCCACCACATTCCTCTGTTCTCATTTGCAGCTCCCCGAGCTGTACACACGCTTTGGTCTCCACTTCCTCTCCCACTTTCTCTTATACTCGTTTTAGGTTTTTGTTCTTACTGCTCCACCAAAACAGCTCTCACCAATGGCAGCTGCCTGTTGCCAGACCCAGCCATCAATTCTCAGTCTTCATTTTGCTTAATTGATCTGAATAATTTACAGAATTGCTCACTCTTTAATTCCCAAACACCTTCTTCACTTGGCTTTCTAAACACCCCTTACTCTTGGTTCTCTTCTTGGTTCGACCTAACATATTGGTGCAAATAAGAAAACCTAAATAAATGGAGTGATATACTTTGTTCATAGATAGGTTTTCTTATTTCCATCAATATATTAGGTCAAACCATATGAAATTACCAATATGTGATAATTTTTGACCTACAAAAGATGAATTTTATATAGTTCAATTAAAAATATTCCAGAAAGTTCTTGTACATCTTTTGGTAGATTCGTTTATTTTTTCTTGTCATTGGGAATAGGGTTTTTTCCTGTCATGCACTATCATATTCTTACAGACTTAATAAAATTCATGCATAAAATCACCTGATATTATGTGAGTGTAATTTTATAAGGGAAATTTTAAAAATCAGAGTTTTTTATTTATTCAGGTTTTCTACTTCTTGAGTAAATTTTACTAACTTATGTTTTTCTAAATTTTTAAAATCTTAGGTTTACAAATCCATTGGCATTCATTTGTTTATAATAGTCTTTTACAGTTTTAAGTCTCTATTGTATCTGTAGTTCTGTTACTTAGTTGTTGTAAATTGTGTATTTTAATTTTTCTCTATCTTTCCTGATCAGTCTTGACAGAATTTTGACTATTTTATATGTCTTTTCAAAGAACTAGCTTTTATTATGTAGACTACTTTTATTTTCTTGTTCTTTTTGATTGATTACATTTCTACTTTTAATTTTCTATTTTTTGTTGTAATTTATTTAGGTTTAATTATTAATTTTCAATTCCTTGAGTTGAAAGCATAGCTCATTTCTTTTCAAGTCTTCTTGTTTTTTAATAAATGCATTTATATATAAAAACTTTCATTTAAGTACTGCTTTATCGGCATCCTGTGAATCATTAATGTGCATTTTTGTCGTTTGCTTCTAAATATTTTATATTTAATTCATGAATTAATTATTGGAGTTATGAACATTCTTTTAAAAATTGATTTCTAATTTTATTGTCTTTTTATCAGAGAATGTGGTCTGAATGGTACAGAATGTTTGCAGTTTGTTGAATCTTCCTTTGGGACAGAGTTATGATCAATTTTTATAAGTGTTTCATTTGTTCTTGAGAAGAAGGTATATTCTATATTTCTTGGATGCAGAGTTCTATATATCTATTGTACCAAAACTGTTGATAATGCCACTCAAATCTAATATATTCTGACTATAATTTTTTCTGCTTAGCCTTTCATTTTCCAAGGAAAGTGTGTTAAAATATTCTACAATTATTGATTTATTCATTTCTCTTTGTGATTTTCTCAGTGTTTGCTTTACATAGTTTGTGGCTAAGTTCTTCAGGATTATAATGTTTTCTTGGTGGATTAGTCTTTTTATTAGTACAAAATATCTTTCTTGGTTCCTATTCATGCAATTTCCTTTGAGTTAGTTCTATTTGGACTAGTGTTAACTTCTCTACACCAGCTTACTTTCATTAGTATTTCTCTGTTATATCTTCTTCATCTTTCTGTTTTCAATCTTTTTTTAGTATCTGCTATGGTTTGAATGTTTGTCCCCTCCAAAACTCATGTTGAAATTCCGTTGCCGTTGTAACAGTATTAAGGGACAGTGATTAGGCCATGAGGGCTCCACCCTCATGGGTGGGATTGGTGTAGTTGTAAAAGGATGAGTTCAGCTGTCTCTTGTTCTCTCTTGCTTTCTTGCCTTCTGCCAAGTGAAGACACAGTAAGAACGAAGGCCTCGCCAAGTACTGGCACCTCAATATTGGACTTCCAGCCTCCAGAACTGTGAGCCAATAAATTTCTGTTCATTATAAATTACCCAGTCTCAAATATTCTGCTATAGTAGCACAAAATGGGCTAAGATGGTGTCTTTTTTTTTTTTTTTAACTAATCCCATGGCAGATTAATAAATGCATGCCACCATGCCTAGCTAATTACTTTTTTTTTTTAGAGTCGGAGTCTCCCTGTGTTAGCCGGGCTGGTCTCAAACTTCTGCCCTCAAGCAATCCTCCCACCTCAGCCTCCCAACTCGCTGGCATTACAGGTATGAGCCACCACACCTGGCCTAAGACAGTGTCTTTTTGCTTCATAAAGCTGGATTTCATTTATTTATCAATTTGAGAGTCTTTTAATGTTAATACATTTAACCCACTTGCATTACTTTTAATTACTGAAATGTTTGGACTAATTTTTTACCATTTTACCCTTACTATCCTATTGACCATGATTTCTCTTTGTTTTTTCCTTATTTTCTATAGCCAGTGAATTGTTATAATCTAACAACTCATATCCTTTTTCAATTATGGGTAATCTTTAGCCTTCATCTCTTCAGATATTTCCTTTTTGCCATTTTCACTTTTATCTTTTTCTGGATTTTCTATTAAATATGTTATAACTTTTCAACCTACCCACCATGTCTTAATTTATAGTCTATATTTTCTATCTCTTAACTTCTTTGTGCTATGTTCTTCAATTCTGTCTTTTTGTTAGATAATTTTCTCTTCAATGGTATTAAATCCACTGTTCATCCTGTCTCTTTTCTTTTTAAAATTTTTACTAAATGTTTAAGATTTCTAACTTTTTTTATGTCTGCTTGTTTTTGCTACATAACTTTTCCTTCTTGTTGGAAGGATGCTACTAGTTTTTTTTTTCTTTTTTTTTTTTTCTTTTCATGTCAGACAGGTAATGTGCCGATGTTGTAACAAGACTTGAGGGAGGCACATCTCATGCATGCAGTGTGAAAACTCAATCATCATATTATGAACTACAAAAGGATCAGGATGCTACTAGCTTTATCCAAAAATCTCCATGAACAGTTTCATCATGTATATTTTATAAGCCTTTTCAATTTTATTATTTCTATCTCCTTGGGTGTGAATTTTCCCATTTGTTACATCAGCTCGCTACCTCTCTTAATGATGCATTTTCTCATGTATTTATCACTTTTGTCTGAGATCTTACCTTGCACTGGAGCTTTTCCCCCCATGCAAACTCCTCGCTTCATGTGGTTTTTCAGTTGCCTCAGTAAGGCCTCCAGATTCAACAAAGACAAACCAAGTCTCTCAGTTGGAGGCCTGGAGACCTTTTCCCTGTGAGTGGAAGTAATTAGAATGTCACACCCACATATCTTGTTGGCTGAGTGTTGTCACAGCTGCCTCTCTTTTCTTCTAAGATCATAGGAAAGTGGCACATTGTGCTGGTATCCTGAGGTTTCAAGTAAAGTTAATTCAGGTATTTCACTGTTAGGAGAGCTGTCTGGTACCCAGCTTTATTTCGGTCTTTTGTCACAGTAGGGTTATGCCCATCAGACACTTCTGTGTGGGCCTTGGGACACGCAAACTTATTTTCTGCATCTACTCACTTCTTTCTGTGGGTCCCGTGGCTTCAGCCTTCACTATGGCCTTTCTTAGTATTCCTGAAACACGGAAATTCCTCTACTATCCCTTTTGAACACAGCTATTTTAAATATTTTCCATATATTTCATATTTAATTTATATATTAATGAAATATGAAGTATATATTTAGTGTTTTTAAAATATATTTCATTTAAATTTCTATTCTTTGAGAGCAAAAAGGGGATGATTTCATAATTGCTCACTCAGCCATATTAATTGATGTCCAAATCCACTTACCAAATATTTTTCCTTTAAGGGCATAATACATACTAAACAGTTCCTGTTTATGATGATAATAAGAAACCAGTACAGCAACTTTGGAATAAGAACCAAGTTCCCACATAACAGAAGCAAAAACAAATAAAAATAAAGATATGAAGAATTATTATCATACTTTGTTTTACAAAATTTGAAATATGAGAATAATGTCATTTGTGTTTCATAAAAATAGGAATAGTGATTTTTGTTATTTTCCCATAGTAGACAACTATTAAGTACAGATTTGTGTTTTTTCATGGATATTGTCCTATACCTTTCTTTATAGTATAGTGTCAGTAGATAGTAAAGTATCAAAGTAATTAAAGCAATGGATATAGTTCTGGTACTCTGAAATTATTCTCTGCTTAATAATAACTGCATATAGATTCATAGTATTATTTGATTTATTTTTGTCAAGGATATTTTCCTTAAATGTGAAGCTTAAAACTTCACATATATGTATCTAGGGAAGTTTTACTTGGAACATTGTAACCCCTTCCTACAATAAAGGTTTTGTTACAGAATGTGTTTGGTGTGCACACATACCACAATTCTTCTATGAACTCCTTTTGAACTTTACAGTGAATGCTAGTGCAGAAGGTAACAGAAGTCTTAATGATTTTCCATGGACTACATATGTTTAAAAAGAAGAGGAGGAAAACAAAATCTTGACTTTCTTGCTTCATGATTTGTTCACCTAAAAAATAAAAAGTAAAGTTTTTTTCTCCTCTAAAATATCAATATTATGGTTCAAACATCTTTATAATTGAATTTCATGGCTTAAATTTTAAGCACATAGGTGAATAAACATCATACTTGTGATTTAGCAAAAGATTTACAGAGTAATCCCTATTTGCTCTACTGAATATTACTAGGTTTCTAGCTATTTATAAGTTCCCAGATGCAAAATAAGATTTTAAAAATGGTTTGGGAACTTTCATTTATTATCTTGTAATGTCTGTAGACTCCACAGTGATAACTTTCTTTCATTTCTGATATTGGTGATTAGTATTCTCTCTCTTTCCACTCGATCATTCCAGCGAAGGGTTTGTTGAAATTGATCTTTTCAAAGAACTAGCATATGACTTTGTTCATTTTCTCTATTGCCTGTTTTCTACTTTTTAAAAAAAGTTTCTGCTTTTATCGTTATTATTCCTTTCCTTTTGTCTCCTATTGGTTTAATTTACTCTTCCCTCTCTAACTTCTTAAAGTGCAACCTAAGGTCACTGATTTTATATTTTTATTTCTTTTTTTTAAATATAGTCACTTAAAACCGTGTCTTTTTCTATGTACTGTTTTAGCTGCACTCCACAGATTTTGGTAGGTTGCATTATCATTCATTCATTTCTAATTTCCCTTATATATCTTCTTTGATCATGAATAATTTAGAAGGGTGCTGTTTAATTTCCAAATATTTGTGATTTCTTCTGAAATAAGATCATTCTCACCAACATATTTCTGATTTGTTTCAGACAGTGTGCTTTGCATGATTTCAATACTTTTAAATTTATTTAAACTTGTTTTATGGCACAACATATATGGTCAGTCTTGAAAAATGTACTTATTGCAGTGTTCCATAAATGATGTCCTATGAATTTCAATTAGATCATGGGGTTTGATAATGTTAAAATCTTCTAAGCCTACTGATTTTTTAAATCAGTATTAGTTGTTGTATTAATTGCTGAGAAAGGAGTCTTAAATATAATACTATGACTGTGAAATTGTCTATTTTTCTTTTTATTTTGTCCATTTTTGCCTCAGGAATTTTGAAACTCTGGTCTTAGGTCTATATACATTTATAATTATGTCTACCTGACAATTTGTCCTTTTTCTCATAATGAAATATCCTTAACTATCTCTGCTAGTATTCTGACTTGAAGTTTATTTTATCTGGTATGGATATAGCCATTCCAGCCTTCTTATGCTTACCATATGCATGGTATATCTCTTTTCATTTATTTATTTTCAACTAGCTGTATCTTTCTATATAAAGAGCAGCATATATTAGTCTTGCTTCTGTCCATGCTGACAATCTCTGCATTTTAATTATAGTATTTTAGATCACTAACATTTAATGTAATTATTGACATGGTTGGATTTAGGTCTATCATTTTATTATTTGCTTTCTGTTTGTCCCTTCTGTCTTGTTGTTGCTGTTATTGTTTTGTTGTTATTCCCTATTCTCCCTTCCCTGTCTTCTTTAGGATAATTTAAATATTTTTTAGTATTTTACTTTATTCATTGGATCTTTATCTATACCTCTTTGACTTCTTGATTAGTATTGCTTTTAGTGGCTGCTCTAAGGATTACAATACACATTCCTAGCCTTTCATAGTCTACTTACAGTTAACATGGTTCAACTTCTCACAATATGTAGAAATGTTGCAACCTCATAGGCCCCTTTAACTCCTCCACTCCCAGATGTCTTTTATGAGTCAGTTGTCATAGGCATCACATCTACATATACTAAAAATTCCACAACACAGTGTTATAATTTTTGTTTTAAACAGTCATGTGTATTTTTAGGGAATCTAAGAAAAAACAATTATTTATATTTATTCAGTAATTTCTGATGTTCTTCATTCACTTCTGAAGATCCAGATTTGCTTCTGGTATCATTTCCCTTCAGCCTGAAGAATTCCTTTAGCATTTCTTTGAGAGCTGGTCTTTAGCTCTTCATCAAAAGATTCTAATGGATGAGTCACAGTGGAAAGCAGAAATTGATGTGAGAGATATTTTTTCCTCTAAAATGTATTAGATGTAAGAAAAGTGCTGAACATATTGGCATGGCTGTTTTAAGGTAATGTGGTCAGTTGTCTTTAGGAGGTGATAGATAAAGAAGACTCACATGCAATCACCTGAAGCAGGAAAACCTGAAGCTCAATCCATGCACAGGTAGCATTTAGCAACCAAACATAGTATAGACACATGTCTTCGATACCATCTTCTGATGCTACTCTTATGCAAGGATGCTTTTTGACTTCCGGTTGGTGTTATATCAGTATAGTACAATGTAAAAGTGTTAAGAAAGTTGGAGAAACAGAGTCATAAGAGCCACGGAAAGACAAGGTATTGTAAGAAGACAGAATGGAGATAGAAACACACCTTTTCATTCCCCATGGTGGCATAAAAACCAAAATTAATAGATCAAAATCTTAATAGATCATTCATGACACAATCAGCTAGACCCAAGAATGAAGAACGAATACACGTATGTCCATACAAAGACTTATACACAAATGTTTATAGCAGCTTTATTTGTAATAACCAAAACCTAGAAATGACCCAATTGTATATCAACAGGTGAGAGGATAACATATTGGGGTATGTATCTAACATATGGAATATTATTCAACAATGCTTTTTAGTCTGTAACTTTTATTTAGTCTTCCCAAGCATTTAGTTTAGTTTTCATAGAAAAAAGTTATCTTTTTATTCACCCTCATATTTAACAGAGGTTTATATAATATTCAATTAAATCATAAATTGCCAATAACATCATCATGAACAGATTTTGGAAGAAATATAACTAACATGTTGAGGATGCAATTCAACAGATGGATGTGAGAATGTGCAGACACACTAGGGAGTGGCTTCTGAGTTACTCTACAAGAAGTAGGCTTCAGTCAGTATGTTCTATAGTGGGGAAAAAGGGGTTTGGCTAATTGACAAGTTGGTTAGTAGCGGTCAGTTAAGAGAGCCTTTGCTATATTGTCAAATTGCCCTTCAAAAGGTGGTATAGATTTATACTTTCACAAAGCAATTTTAAAAGTCCTCATTTCTTAAAAATTTAAAAATCTATGCCTATTTTAAAATAGTTAAAATAGTTGTTTTGAGAACCCCCAGCTTAATTGGGGTTCCAGTACCAGAGCGACT
Source organism: Daubentonia madagascariensis (assembly GCA_023783475.1). Lineage (NCBI taxonomy): Eukaryota > Metazoa > Chordata > Mammalia > Primates > Daubentoniidae > Daubentonia > Daubentonia madagascariensis. Next base: position 9,161,816 of record JAKFHU010002220.1, read on the forward strand.
AGCAACCCTGCCCTAATGGGAATTGAGGGGAAGCTGGGTGTGGATGTTTACACATGCCTTTCATGGGATACTTCTTTTACCTGGCAGATGGCCTAATGCCTAGTTGTCCCACCTGCACATGGGAAACTCATTTATACGAAGAGACACCCTGTGGTTCTTGTCCAATTTATGCCTGCCTGACCATCCCTCTGGCACTGGGAGCTTGACCTTGTGTTCTCCCCAGTGACCTAGGGAAAACCTGGCCTGGGGAAGCTTGCGGTTCTTCAGCTGGAAGGTGCAAATTCACTATACCACCACCATAGGAAACAAAAACAGGTTCAGAGATTTATTACTTACAGATCCTGGGCAGGAGGGCACAATAAGTTGAGAGGGCAGGCCTCCATTCCTGGGTCACAATAGGCAGGAATGAAGAGTTAGGCAGAGAGAGAGAGACAGAGAGATGGGGGTGGGGGGGAAACGAGCAGTATATATAAGGGGGCAGGTATGTCTGAATGATTCATGTAAAAAAAACCAGGGAGCCCAGTCTGCTAGCCAGGAGAGATGCCTCTAAGTTCTTATCTCTGACCACTGGCTTGAGCCATTTGGGTGTGGTGTACAACTGGAAACTATCAGGGGTGACTGAGCCCTGCCTCTGGCATGAGAAAGCTAAGCCTGTGTTCAAAGCGGATGCCTAGGTAACATAAAATTATAAGAATTCACTACAATAGCATCTTACTCTTTCAATTTTCATTGCTTAGATTCCTAACGGTCATTTCTTGGCACTTTTTTAATTGCATTTAGTACATTTTTCAGTCATTTTCTGTACAATTGGCACACATGAGTGTTGACAGCAAGGCAGCTGTACCTAATAGAGTTCCCCTCTCCTGCACCTCCGGTGGGATTGGAGGTGCTAGTGGCCACAGGCAGTGGGGGCAGGAGGATGCCTGGGGGTCCTTGTGTCTGTGACTCAGGCATCGTAAACCCAATAGCTGAACTCTGATCATGGAGGATTTGTATAATTTTCTTTTATTTTATAATAAAGTATTAACTGTATTTAGTATAGCTGATATAAAATTCATTGTTTTAAACTTGGACTCTGTATTAATTTTTAAGTTCTAAACTAAACAAAAAATAAAAAATCAAGTGCCTTACATGTTCCAGTTTTCTTATCCTGAAGCCTGTCATTATTCTATTATTATGAGTGTTTGTGGAGGAGAGAAAAAAAATAGGTTAGCATTATCTCACATTTTTTTCCTTATAAACTTTAATTAGAAGGGTTTCATGGTAATGCTTTCAGCTTACCTAATCCATTTCTTCCTTGTAAAGCTTTTAAACTTTGCACAGTCAGGGATGGCTTTTATCTCGTGCACAAATGAAATCAAAATAAAAATGCGAATTGAGCTATCAGCTACTTAACACCAGTAATTCTGGTAGTGCTGAGCAGCAGGTGAATAATAATAGAGCCCTAAAACTGGCAGGAAAGAAAGAAAAAACAAGAGGTATATAGTTCACTAAGCTTCCCAGGACTTTTAACAATAAGTCCATTCAATCTACCAAATATTTTCTTGGGGGCCCACTTTCTTCAAGTCATTGAGGGAGTCAAAAAATATCTTGTTCATAAATATATAATTTAGACTTTTATAGTGTATATATAAAGACTGGTACCACAGAGTCATCCAGTAGCACTTTGGAGGCACAATAACATGTTGCCATCAAGTACACGGATAATCTATGGGTGTTTTAAAATGTAGGGTATTAATAGAAAAATTCAAGGTATGATAAGGTCAACAGGTCAGGAGATGATTGTCATTGAAAAGATAGTTTGTGATACTCACAGATCTCAAGGGGAGGGTGCATACTGTTGGGACTCAGAAATAATACCTCAGAATGAAGGCCCCGGAAGCAGCCTCAGAAGCAAAAGTTTTTCTTTGGCCTTCTCCTGCCCTCCTGTCTCTCAGTCCCATTCTGCCCTGATGCTAGCCATAGAAACTAGAATCCTCTTCCCCAAGGTGGGTCAGAGAAACCAGAACCCTTTTTCCCCAAAGCCAGCCATAAAATCTAAAAATATTACTCTAACTTTCCCTCCATCTTTCTGTGTAAAAACTGGCCATAAGGAAATTACCTGACCTACCTTCTTTGACTGTGGGTCATAAGACCCCCTTTCCAGAGGGGGCCCTGCTCCACACCCTGAAGGAAGGAATGTTGCTCAGAGAGGCCAAGAAGAGTCTAGACAGACAGGCCTTGCTGAGTTTCCCCACTCAGGCTGTTAGCATTAGATCATACCCTTTTTGTCCAATCATATCTCTACATGGCTGCCCATACTTTGTTGAACCTAAGCATAAAAATAGACAATTTCTCATGTATCTTTGGGTTTCATTCTAAAGGCCCCTGTATACACATTAAATAAATTTGTATTCTTTTTCTCCAGTTTATCTGCCTTTTGTGAGTTTATTTTTCAACGAACCTTCAGAGGGTGAAGGGGAAACTTCCCTTCCACCCTGACACCACCATGCTACCAGGAGCCACAAGGGGAAGCACGAGGGTCAGTCAGGAGTCAGAGGGAAAGGGAGGCACAGTGAGCAAGAGCCTTTCCTGTGGTTTCCATGGGAAGGAATGGGGCAGGCAGGTCAACAGGCTTGAGATTGGCTTGCTTGAATACCTTCAGTGGGCTCTGGGGCATAGAGGCTCTCCCCAGTTGTCTGGCACTGGGCCCTGGGGGTATTAGGACAAGTGGAATAGTGGTCTAGAGTGTAAGATAAAGGAGGTGGTTGGAAGTGTGGGCTCTGGATTGGTTGGTTTGAATTTGTAAAGCACACTCTTGTGGGCAGTTGTTTACTATCGCTAGGACTTGGCCCATGGGATGGGGGGGCAGTCTCTCCATGGTCAGCTAGCCCCAAATGTGAAAGTATCAGAATATAGAAAATCAATGACACAAACAGTGGTTACTCAATATTCATAATCCCACTCACCTCTGTCAGTTTGGAATTGTCGGTCATTCCGTGCACAAGCTAGGTTCCTACATTTCAGTATGTGCACAATTTACTCAAGCCCTGTGAGTTGTAGAGATGGCAATGCAAATAACAAAACCTTTCTGTTTACTTTAGGAACAGAATAAAAACAATAGCAGCTCTGGAACAAAAATTAATTCTTCACATTTTCACGACAACACATTTGCTCTAGAGAGTGGAAGATGCATAAAAAAGAAATATTGGCATGAGCAACTTGAAAAAAATTCAGAAAGCCACAGTTACAGCAGAAAAAAGAGGAGAAATTTTTCACATTGTCTATAATTTGTTTCCAATATCAAAAGCAGCTACATCTTCTTACCACCAAAGCCATAAGCGTGTCAAGAAACACCCAGAAATATTAACCTAAGGATTCACATGACCCATAGTAGAAATATTAGGCTAGAGATAACCCAAGCATCCAAGGGATAAGTTTGACAATTCTCCTTTCAGACCCAAATACATCTCAATCAGGTCCCAACCTAGTTTCCAGGAGCACCTGTCTGGGCCTGGACTCATGGGGAAGGGAGACGGGGTGGGCATGGGAGTGGGCTGGTCACAGAGATCTGGCCAAGCCCTCAGGCGTGGAGACTCAACTCCGTGATAAGATCTGGTAAACGACCAGGCTGCGGGATTTGAAGTTTGTATCTTGCCATTTTGTTCACTCTTTACATGACAGGAGATAAAGAAGGTGGAGAAAACCCCTCCCCAGAGGAAGCACATAAACGCTCTCACAGAGCTGACAAGTGACCAGTGGCTTCTGGAATCCATGGTTGATGAGCTTATTAATGCCAAACAGATCCAAACACGGCTCCTGTAACTATGGTTACACAACCGAGGGGAAAAATACAGTGACAAGAAAAACTAGTCTCCCTTACTCAAATGAGAAAGAGAATTGTAAATTTCCTTTAATTTGCAACATTGCGATCGTGGGCCTTTCCCACACAACAAGAAGATGAAAAACCTGACATATGGGGAGGCTGAAAACAAGGTTCCTCTCTAAAGATTCCGAATGGAAAAAAAAACCTGTCTAGTTAATAAAAAGTTGAGAGTTGGCTGATTTCCTTACTATATGCTAACGTATCAAGGATCTGCAGAATGTTATTTCTATTATACAGTGGAGGGAACAAAAGCTCATAGAGGCTAATGACAGAATCAAGATCAGGCACTGAACAAGAAAGTTAAATGGGTCTCATTTCATTTTGTAGAATATCTTCTCTACACCCCCATTGTCTTCCTGGCCATCAACTATCCTATTAAAAACAGTACTCCACTAGAAAAACAGAGGATAGTGTCAACTGAGATATTTAACACCTAACCAAGCATACTGAGAAAATATCTTAGAATTTATGGAATAATTTTTATACTGGTGAAAGGACAGGACTTAAGAAACATTTAACAAGTAATATGAAAACTTGATAACTTTTCTCAATAAAATACTTATGAAGGATAAAACCACAAAAGACTCCCAATAGCCAAAGTGATCCTGAGCAAAAAGAACAAAGCTGGAGGCACCTGCATTCAAAATATACTACAAAGCTATAGTCATCAAATCAGCAGGATACTGGTACAAAAACAGACACACAGACCAATGGAAGAGAATAGTGAGCCCAGAAATAAATGTATGCATTCATGGTCAACTGATTTTTGACAAAGGTGCCAATAACACACAATGAGGAAAGGACAGTCTTTTCATAAATGGTGTTGGGAAAACTGGATATTTACATGCAGAAGAATGAAATTAGACCCTTATCTCACACCATACACAAAAATTAATTCAAAATGGACTAGAGACTTAAACATAAAACCTAAAATTGTAAAACTGCTAGAAAAAAACAGGGGGAAAACCTCCAACACATTGGTCTGGGCAATGATTTTTTGGCCATGACCCCCAAAACACAGGCAACAAAAAGCAAAAAAAAAAGACAAATGGGATTTAACTAAGCTTCTGTACAGCAAAGAAATAATCAACAGAGTGAAGAGAAAACTTATGGAACAGGAGAAAATATTTATAGCAAACCATACATTTGATAAGGGGTTAATACCAAAGTATATAAGAAACTCAAACAACTTAATAGCAAGAAAACAAATAACCCTGTAAAAAATGGGCAAAGCACCTGAAGAGACATGAAACATACAAATGGCCAAAAGATATATGAAAAAATACTCAACATCACTAAATAATCAGAAAAATGCAAGTTAAAACCACAAAGAGGTACCATCTTACGCCAATGAGAATGGCTGTGATAAAAAAGATGAAAGATAGCAAGTGTTGGTGAGGATGCAGGGAAAAGGAAACCCTTGTACACTCTTGATAGGACAGCTATTATGGAAAACAGTGTGGAGGTTCCTCAAAAAATTAATAATGATACGGCAATCCCACTTTGGGGTATACATTCAAAGGATATGAAATCAGCATGTCAAAGAGCTATCTGCCCTCCTGTGTTTATTGCAGCTTTCATTAATCACAATATTCAAGATATGGAAGCAACCTAGATGTCTATCAATGGATAAATGGATAAAGAAAATGTATTATATATACACAGTGGAATACTATTCAGCCTGAAAAAATGAGGAAATTTTTTCATTTGGAACAACATGGATGAAAATGGAGGACATAATGCTAAACAAAATAAGCCAGGCATAGAAAGACAAATACTGCATGATCTCATTTATATATGGAATATAAAAAAGTCAAACTCATAGAAGCAGAGAGTAGAATGGTGGTTACCAGAATGTTGGTCAAAGGATACAAAATTTCAGTTAGATAGAAGGAATAAGTTCAAGAGATCTATTGTACAACATGGTGACTATGGTTAATAACAATGTATCATATTCTTGAAAATTGCTAAGAGAGTAGATTTTAATTGCTATCATCACACAGAAAAATGATTAGTATGTGAGGTTGAAACTGTCCTCACAGAGTTCACAAGAATTACATGCCAGGTTCTGGACAGAGACATAGATATATTTAAGCATTAGTCAGGCTGCACCTTGGCCCACTTCCTTGTAACTGAAAGTCACATAAGACTAGACCTGACCATTTGCATCTGCCTTATCCCTATAGATAGGATCTTTGATGTCAGAATCATAAAGCTTCTGTTTAAGAATTGTTTAAGATGTTTTTCAGATCCTGAATTCCAGAAGAATGGCTGATGCCAACCAGTTTGAAGACCACAACAGGAACCCAAATCAGCATGAGAATGAAGTTTCTTTATCTCCCCATCCCATGACTTCACCCTGCACTCTGACCAACCAATGCTTCCCACACCTTGGCCACAATTCGTCCAAACCCTTTAAAATCCCTAGTCCCAAACTCCCCAGGGAGGTGTATTTGAGGTTTCCTCCTATTTCCTTATTTGGCTGCCTTATGATTAAACCTCTTTCACTGCTACAGCCCAATGTCTCAGTGTATTGATGTGCTGTGCATTGGGCAATGAACCTGGTATGGTTACAAATTGTGGTGAGCCAGCCAGGAGTGATGCCCCTTGTGGGCATTTGTCCATGACAGTGCCCCCTCATTGTTTCAGTGGACCCAGAGATGAGCCCAAGCAGCCACCTGGTTCCTTTGAGCCAGGGGCCATCTCTGGTGCTTTCCTTGCCAGCAGGGCATTGTCGACCTTGGGTGCGTAAGCTTGCTTGCAGTGGAGAAATGTTTTCTGGGTTTGGATTATGTATTTGGTGAGTACTCTCAAGTGCAACCAGCACCCCCTTTCCCTTCTCCTGATTTCTTGGCCTCCTTGGAGGTCTCGTGGCCTCTTTGGAGGTCTTGCTGACCCTCCCTAACCTTTAAGACGGGCCTTTTTGGGAGGACATCCCCCAATTACAAAGAGAATAAAAGGCTCTGTCTGAGAGAAGTACTCTTGAGAACTTCTGGGTCTCATTTCCCAAATTTAGTTTTGAAATTTTGACTTGTGAGGACTTTTGTTTGTCTTTGTCTTGTCCTATTTGTGTGGGAACCCCCAAAGGAGTTAGCAGAAGCTCAGCAGCCTGGCTCAGGGAACTCATTCTGTCTGTCTTGCCAGTTACATTCAGTGGGCCTCGAAGGAGCAGCCAGTGGCAGCTCAGCAGCCTAACTCAAGGTGACCGTCTGCTCTCTTTCCATCACACCAAGTGACCATTCATTAGATTACCAGCCAGAGGCTATTCCTTCCCACCTAGAGTGGATCAGAGGCACCAGGTGCTAACAAAGGCAAGTTTGAACCTTGCTGGTTGAACTCTGAACTGAGTGGAGTAACTACTGTCTGCATTTTTGTTATATGTGTAGTGTAACTTCCTCTCAACTGGTATGGGTAATGCTAATTTTATTCCCCCAAGCAACCCATCGTGTCTTACAAAATTGAGTGTCTTTCACCTGTGAACCAATAAAAAGAAAGAAAATGATTTTCTTTTGTAAGACAGCCTGGCCCCGGGACCCATAAAAACATAGAGAAAAAGTGGCCAGAAAATGGTTATAAGTTTCTGAACCCTGTTGGGCGGTGGATAATCACTCTGTGATTCTCCCTGTGTATACAAATTAAATAAATTAATCTGCCTTTTCTCCAATCTGCCTTTTGTGAGTTGATTTTTCCATGAAACTTCAGGGGGCCATGGGCCTTGGCCCCTTCAGTTTGGTGCAGAGAGCAGGGTGGTCAAAGCTCTGCTTTTCTGGAAGCCACAGTTGAGGGAATCCAGGAACTGACAAGCCTTCAAAGGGGTAAGAATTTCTTACTGGTCAGGCTCATGGCCTCTTTCTCTCTGTGGGATCCCGTTAAAAAGACAGTAAAAATCATTCGTCTCCCCTGCAAGTTTTGATTAATGGGAGAAAAGAATTTGTCTGACTGGTGTGGGGGTGTAGCTACTCTGGTGTACTTTTTGGTACTTTGTGATATAAACGTTCATATTGTTTGATCCCTTCCCTCCCAGAAACAGTCTTTTCCTTTGTCTTTGTCTTTCTGTATTCTGTTAAGAGGGATACCAGTTGAGGTTCCCTCTCGTCTTGTTTTATGTCCCTGAGAATTTGGCTTGTTACCTACCAAGTGGGAGCACTCTCTCTTGGTTTCCACCATCCAGGGGACGTGCTTTTGGGTCACATCAAGTGACTAGTTTGAAAATGGCCAGGAACCTGAGACTTTTCTGTTCCGAATGTGTCAAGCTCTCAGGAGGATTTGTCTATTTTAGCCTGTTCCTGGGAGTGTGTGGGAGGGACCTTTGGGATTGCTTCTTCTTTGAAGATGCTATCAGACTAAGTCACTATTAGAGTAAGTACACCCCTAGAAATTCAAATTGTCAGTGGCCAGAAGATGGATCATTTAAGCATAATTTTTTCTCTCTCTAGTGTCCCATTTCTACCAAAGGTAAATCATAGTAGGACCAATTTATCTGCAAAATAAATTTTTGTCTCATTATACTTGGCCTGATTATTTGCATAAAGTGCAGCAAGAATAATTATTGGCCGTAAAGGCTATTTTTAAATTTACTTTGCTGGAACTTTTTTCATGGACTTTTAAAAGCCTCTAGAGGTTAGGAAAGCCAAGGATTTGCCAGACTGTCTGTAACACCTGTATAAATTGGGTGAATTTCTTTCTTCTTGAGGTCCTAAGATGACTTGAGGTTCCTGGGCCTGTCAGATAGTGACATTTTTTACTTACCACAAGTCAGAAACCTTGTAAGGCATAAAGTACCAGGTCAGTCTTTCCAAGGGGCTTTCTATCAGCTCTATAAAATCAACCTCAATTCCTCGAATCAGTCTGGTTATATCTGAAAATATGCCATTCCAGTCAAAGCCTTGGTAAAACATCCAGTGTCTCCAATTGTGTCCTGTTACAAAAGAAAACAGATTCTTATTGAACTTATGCAAAACGTCATAAATTAAGAATACTCACAAATAGTTTCCAAATTCTGAAAAAATCAGGTAGAGAGAGAAAGATAAATTCTTCAAATTTCTGTTCACAAAGGTATACTTTACCCAATTTGTTATAAGCAATAAATAGCTCAAAAGAAAAATAAAGTTTTCTTGACTTTGGAAAACAAAACATAAAAAGAACCAGCAGTGTTTCAAATTTTAAAAAAAAAGTCATAAGAAATTATTTTAGTACTCTAGTTGTCCCATGTAATTAATTCTTATTCAGTTTGATGTTGGGTTAGCAATCCTCATGAGTGCATCAGCTTTTTAATTAGAGTTCTAGGAAGTTTTTCCTAAGTCCAGTGGTGTATGATGTCCAAAGTTATCAGAAACCTGTATTCAAGAATACTTGCCAGACTCTTTTCCATAAATTTCCTTAAAGAAGCAAATTCAGTTTTCAAATAATTGGTTATACTATGATTTATCCTTGGTAGAAATGGGAAACTGGAGAGAGAAAAATTACATTTCAGAAGAAGACTGTAATACAACTATTATTAGATTCTAGCCTTGTCCATCATTTTTAAATTTTCATTATTAACATTTGCCTACAATTTGACTGAATCCTGAATTCTTCCCTGGCTACAAATCTCCACACTAACGTTTTCTCATACCTTGATTATCATGTTGAGTATGTTAAGAATTTTCACCACTATTATTTTTCTAACCACAAAGAGCATTGCAGCTCAGCAGAGTTCTTTAAAGTCTCTAGCCCAGGTAGTTCTGGATAATCACTTTGCATTAGATTTCCTCTTGTCAAAACAAGGGGGTGTCTGTGCAATAGCTAATCCCACTTGTTGCACTTACATCAATACATAAAGCAAAGTGGAAACTTGAACAGAAAAGATTTCCAAATGAGCTAAATGGTTACAAGATGCGTGTGCCACAGGCCCCCTTAATAATCACTTTAGCTGGCTTCCTACAGAAATAGGAAACTGGTTTTGGTCCACCTTACAAATTCTTCTTCTTATCATTATTGTCATCTTGCTCTTCTTTTTATTAATCAAAATCTTCTGTAAGTCCACAATCAAAACACTCAACCAAAATCATGGTCTCCCGTCAGACATCAAGGACTTACGCAACGGTAACAAAAGCATTAACATTTTGTCAAGCGGAGTCAGAACCCTAGACCTGGTACCCGAGAGTATTTACAGGCTACTGAAAAGCAGTTTCATTTCTTAAATCCTGATCACAGTCCCCCTCTCTGTGTTCCTCGTCAGCAGGAGGCAGCCAGAGTGGTCATCACCAGATTCCTTCCTTACTGATCACACGTCAGGATTGAAGGATGAAGAAGACAAGGGGGACTAAAACTATCCTCACAGAGTCAACAAAAATTACATTCCATGTTCTGGACAGAAATAGAGTTATATTTAAGCATTAATCAGGCTGCACCTTGGCCCACTTCCTTGTAACCAAAAGTTACATGACACTAGATACTGACCATATGCGTTCCCATTGTTCCTATAGATTCTCCCATTGTTACAGAATCTAACATCCTATGATTCTGATGTTAGAATCATAAGGCTTTTTTGTTGAAGAATTGTTTAAGATGTTTTCCAGATCCTGAATCCCAGTGGAATGGCTGATGTCAACCAGTTTGTAGACCCCCACAGAGGAGTCCAATTAGCCTGAGAACGCAGTTTCTTTACCTCCCTGTCCGTGACTTCATCCTGCACTTTTTGACCAATCAATGCTTCCCACACCTTGGCTTACTGTTTGTCCAAACCCTTTAAAATCCCTACCCTCAAACTTTTTTGGTAGGTGAATTTGAGGTTTCTTTCCTCCCATCTCCTTGTACGGTTGCCTTATGATTAAACCTTTCTCTGCTGCAACTTGGTAGCTCGGTGTATTGACTTGCTGTGCATTGGGCAATGAACCTGGTATGGTTACAAAGTAATGCAAATGTTAAAAAATAAAATAAAATAAAATAAAAACTTCAGATAGAATGAAAATTTAGAAAGCTATTTAAATAAAGGTTCTTTTATACAATAATGTGACAACCATTATTTAGCTGTATATTTTCAACTCAGTTCTCAATCCTCCTCTTTACAGATTTTTCAAAAAGCAAGAAAATTCCCAATGAAGTTAGTTATTGATCAGAACATTGATAGGCTCTTTTATCTTTCCTCTGGTCTTATAAAACAGTGAACAGAATGACAAGATACATACTTTGGATTTTAAGTCGGAGTTTACAAAATCTTTTTGCATGTTTTCTTTCTTCTAATTTCTTCTTATGTTTCAGCCACAAAGATATTCTTTCTGTGATACCTTCACTATTCTCAAGAATCTATAAATTAAACTGTGCCTAAGAAAAATCCATGCAGTCCATTGTAATGGAAGAGGGAGGCACTAGCCATTGGGTTGGAGATTAAATTCTGAAATGCAGATGAAGACCCATGTCCTTTCCTCACCCAGCCCCTGCAAGCTCCTTCGCAGGCAGGCAACACTTCTCTCTTAGGCCACAATTTGAAATCCTAATATAAAAAGCAAAATACAACTTCAAAATGTTTTCTGCATTTCTCGATCTTTTTTTTTTGCACAATTTCTGGGAATTTAATTTTGACCGGGGAATATAATGAAAGAACTGATTATAGTCGAACACATCCAAGAAATACCTTTTGCAGGATACAATCTTCTCAGAGATTACATGGTTCAATTCTTTTTAGTTAATCATCTTATTTATTATTTAAATTTTCTGCATTGGCATAGTTATTTGTCTTATTTTAACTAAAACTATTTTAAAATTTTTACATTTCAAACATTCATATTAGCATTTCTGTTCAAAATATGATATATTCTTGGGGTTTATTGCAGAGAAAAACTGGTAAAAGCTAGACAGACAGTAATAAACAAAAAATACTAGCACAGAATGTAGACTCAAATACAGAGAAAAGCTGTTATGGTTCAAAAATGCATTATTTAATCTCCCTACACTTTTGAAAAAATTATTGTTTTGTTATTGGCAGTCAGTCCTTAAAGAGTTCGGCAATCAAGAAAGAAAATTGGTTAATTAAGGCTATACAAAGGGGTCCCTCTAGCAGATATTTAAAATTGGGGGGAGAAAATATACACTCAGTGTCAAGGAAGATGTCCCAGTCTCTTTAGATTATTATAGAATCATTTAGGAGGACTGTTAGAGGATTGTAAATAGAATAGATCTCCAGAGAGTGTGTCATAAGAAACCATACTCTTCTGGCACATACAAGGACAAGATGCTCTGTGAAGTCTTTCCATCATTTCACTCCTGTAATATCATGATATGAAGCTATGTAAAACCTTTATATAAGTTTCTGGGCATTGCAGGGTATTCTACAGGAAGGAAAAGAGAGAAGAGCTCTGTTGCTCTTAAGGAAACTCTTCATGTCTGCACATATTTCAACACCAAAGCAATTTTTAGCTTTATGCCAAAATGGATTAGGTTTTAGTCTCCTCTATAAATTCTCTGAAGAGGCTGGGGATTATAGTGGCTTAGATTCCTTTAAAATTACTGAGGGCAGAAACAGATTGGAAAAAAAGGCATAAGGCCTTGGAAAAAGGGACCTTGGTCACCACGGTCCCCTGAGTTTCTGACTCAGTCCCTCTGGTCAGGCAGGTGATGCAACTGGCCAAGTGGGTTGGCTGCAAATTAATTCTACTTTATTCCACACTCATCTTGGTCTTGTGTACATTTGTTTTGTATCTGTGAAAGAAAGACATCGTTTGTGAAAAACTATTTCAGATGCATCATAGTTTACACCAAATGAAGAGTAATCCAAATAGATTTTTAAATTCCATAAATAAAAGTAACCAGATTCACCCTAGTGCTCCAACTCATGTGGAGCTAAGACGACAAATGTCTTATCCATTTCAGGACTGAACTTCAGCTTGTTCTCTGCTTATAAATCCTCCTGCAGTAAACCATCCAGAAATCACTTTTGCATCTGAAATCTCAGAACTTGGGTTTGTGCTTTTAAGGTCATTAGGGTATTGGTAAGCTCTTAACTGTCTGGATTTTTAGCTTTTGAAAATCAGTTTTAAATCACTCATCACCACTGATCATAAAAGACACAGGATGGGAATGGGGCCTGGTCCGTGTCAGAGCAACACGGGTCATGCCAGGCCAATGGCCCTGCAGACTCTAATCCCAGAGGATCATCTCTTTCCAGCCAATTGTAAAGAGGTCAGTCTGACAGATCTTGAGTTCCTTTATCTCTATTTTTTAAACGGACTTTTAGGATTTAAAGGGAAAAGGTTAAATTCTTAAATTGTATTGGGATAACTTGTATTGGAATAATACCAGTGGAGACAGCTAAATAGATAATGATTCTGAACTAAGGTCTTTTTCCAAGTGCATAATTTTAAAACAATGACATATATGTCTAGAACTTGTTCCATGGCTCTAGAGTAAGGATGAATGTATGCATTTCAATGGAGTTGTGAACCCTCTGAAATTATACTTAGATTTTGTGTGTAGTGACTGTGTAATTTTCATCAGAGTCTCAAAGAGGTCTCTGGCCCAGAAAAGGGTTAAGAACCACTGCTCTGAGGGAATATTTGCTTCCCAAACAAATAATAGTATCATTTAATTCAATTCTACGGACAATAATTAAGAGTCATCTCTTTGCCAGATACTCTGTTACCTGCTGGAGATACAAACACAAATATGGAAAAGGTAGTGTCATTTATTAAACTCCTACTGTGTGCCACACCTAGGCCTAAGGACTTTCTTTAATGCTCACAGAAGTGTTAGGCATTAAGTATAATTACATACTATTTACAGTCACCTGCCCAAAGTCACAAACTATTAAGAGATGGAGTGAGTATTCAAAATTAAAGTTGATCTAAATGGTCCATGCTGCCTCTCTGATGATATAATACAAGGCAGAATGAATGACCTAAGTACTAAATAAATACAAGCAAGCAACATGCTACTTCCAGAAAGATCCCTATTTTGTCCATTCCCTTTCATCTCTGCCTTCACCACCCTAAGCACAGACTTTATATCTTTCCCCTGGATGAAAGCAACTGTGCTTTTATGTGATTTCACAGCATCTACCCTTGGTGTATCTAGTATAATTCTCCACACAGCAGCCAGGGAGATCTTTCTAACAGGTCATGTCACCTCCTGGCTTAAAACCTGCAATGGATTTCTATTGAGAATAATAGTAATCATTTACTGTATGCAGTAATGCACTTAAACTTGGGCAAGCAGGGCTCTTAGGCTGCTTCACCGAAGTACAAATTTCATTTTGAAATTTACCAGACACCCCTTTCCAAATAGTAATTATAATAATTCTATTGGATTAAAGATTTAAATGTGAAAAGCAAAGTTATAAATCTTTTTATAAGAGACTATAAGAAATACCTTAATGGCTTTGACATAGAGAGGAATTTCTGATGTAAGATACAAAAATCACTCATCATAAAGGAAAAGACTGCTAAATTTGATATTAGAACATTTATTCATGGAGATACTATAAAAAAATTGAAAAAATAAACCACAGAGTAGAAAATATTTGCAGCACACAAAATAGACAAAGAATTAGTATCCAGAATATATAAAGAACTCCTATAACAGGAAAAAGGACAGACAACACAATTTTAAAGTACACAAAATTCTTGAACTAGTTCTTCATATGGAAGGAAACCCAAAAGCCATTATTAACATGAAAATGAACTCAACCTCATTAGCAACCTGGGAAATACAAATTAAAACCACGAGGAGATACAACATAATAGTCATTAAAATTGGCATACATCAAAAAATCTGAAAATACTTGATGTTCGTGTGAATGTGGAACATCAGATACCCTTATGCCCTGCTGGTAGGAAAGAAAATGGGAACCACCACTTTGGAAAACAGAATGGTGTTATCTAGTAAAAGGGAAGCTGTATATACCGTATCATGCAGTTATTTCACATTAGGTTTATTCCCTTGAGACGTGTGTTTACGTGCAATAGAATACATGTATAAGTATGTTCATTATAGAATAGCCTGTAATTTCCCCAAACTGAAAACAATCCAAATATCCATTAATAGTAGAATGGACACATAATAGTATACATTGTGGAATACTATACAACAAAGAAAATTAATTACCCTAATGTTCAATCACTTGTTCCATTCAACATTTATTGAACTTCCTTATTCTAGGCACTGAGCTAGAAGTAAAAATAAATTAAGGCTTATCCTCTCCTACAATAATATGCATGGAAAAAAAACAGATAAATAAATTTACATTTCAGTGTGATAGGTTAGTGAAGGACTATACTCACAGAGTGCTATATAAATTTATCACACTGTATCTTCTCCTTCTTCTAGCTACAAAAAATCCTTTTCTCCTCCTTTTTCTCTCTGAAATTAAAACAGATTCAAGCTGAGGCTATATATATAGTATTTTGGAAAAGAAAATGTTAACTTACAACACCAAGAGCAAATCTTAATGGTTTAAATCTCATAGACTTGCAGCGTAATTTCTATGTTGTCTTACGATCAAGCATAGCCATGCCTTTCTGGGACAATTGCTTTGCTTTTATTTTTATGGGCACTGTGAATTGTGAAACTAATGAGGTCTCTTTTATGAACTGGCTTCTAGATGATTAGAATCAAATTTGAGTCCACCCACGAGCATAGATTATACATCTTTCATAAGTCTTATTTCTTGACCTCCTTCTCATCTGCTTCTAATGTAACTTATTGCATTTTATATCTTACATTCTATGTATAAAGCCAGAATAAGTCCTTTCTGGAACAATCTAGGAGATGGATGAATAGAATAGAATTTAGAATAGAATGGAATAGCAAGTGTTCTGCGGAAGGAGATAGCGTTACCCATCTATGTCCCCCCAGCATAATGCCAGACATAGAGTAGATATTAGTCAGCTTTCCCTAGACTATGCTGCAAGATAAACAAGCTCAAAATCTCAATAGCTTATTTATTGATCACATTGTATGAGGTCTGCTGGTCAGCTGGGCTCTGTTGGGCTTGGCTCCATTTGTCTTCTCGTTCTGAAATCTAGGCAGAAGGTAGAAGCCATTAGCTAAGACATGGTTCTAGGGAACAGTGTCAGCCACACCATGCAATAGCATTTAAATCTTCTGTTCAGTCACAGCAAAGGTCTTGCCTGGTCACTCCCATTGGCCAAAGCATGCCAATGTGGGCAACTGTGAACTGTTGGTATTCAATAAATGTTTGCTAAATGAGTGTTAGTTTAGCTCCAATACGTGGAGAGGTTCCTATGCCACGAGTAATTGCTCCCAGGCAAACAACCCACACAGATGTGCCTCACAGAAGGATGATCCGGACAATTAGAACAAAGTATTTCCTCAATCCCTCTTAGTTCAATGAGCAGCACTAATAAAAAGTGAGATGGAGTTCATAGGCTGATTAATTCTTCATCTCTTAGCAAGAACTTTAGTGTACATAAGAATTACTTGGGGAACTTGTTAAAATATATATATGTCTAATGAAATAGAATCTCCAGAACCAAGAGCTTATGTTTATAAGCTTTCCCTATGGTTCTGAAGACAGCCTAGTGTGGGAACCCTGCTCTGCAACCAGGGACAACTCTGGCCTTGGGTGGAGGAAATGTCTTCTCAGGAAGCCACCCTGGAGTCCCAGGAAGAGCAACTTTATCTTTTCCAGCCCTCACTGCTGTCCACTGCATGGAGGTGCATGGGGAAGAATCATCTCCTCTAGGCCCCCGCCATAGGCATGCCTCTGTCACCACATGATATAATTGCATGACACTGTAATTACCTATGCTCTGGTCTGTGAGCAATACCTGAGTGTTGGAAGCTCGTCTTGTTTGCCTTCATATCCCTAGGACCAACCCAGGGCCTAGGTAGAATAAATACTTATCAGATAAATTAATCAATTTCATTAGCGATCACGGCCTATCACAGCACCAGGCCTCAAACTTCATCAGGCACAGCATCATCTAGAAGACTTACTAATAGATCATTGGGTTTTACTCTCAGAGTTTCTGATTCACTAGATCTGGGGAGGGGCCAAGCATTGGCATTTCTCACAAGCTCCTGGGTGATGACCATGCTGTCGCTGCTGCTGCAGGCTCATGCTTGGAGAACCTCTGCAGTAGAGTTCTTTACCTCAGCTTTTTTGTCTATAAAATTAGAAAAACAGGACCTGCCCAGAAAGCTTAACAATAGCTTTCAAAATTGCAAACCACTTAGCCATGGCTTTAAGCGTTCGATCACATCAGTCCACAAACTTAGGGGTCACAAAATCTATCTTTAGTATGCTATTACTGAATTCATTTTAGCTCAAAAGGCCCCTGAGGGCTGGAATCTGTAGTCCTTGCAGTATCCCAAGAACAGTCTTAACACATAATTGCCATATAAATGTTTGTTGAGTAAATAAACGAGTGATCCCAGCAGGATCCTCCAGTCTTCATGCGCCCCCCCCCCCCGGGTCCCAGGGTCATCTTGTGCCCTGCTCTCTTGTTGCCAGTGACTCTGGCGAGTGTGATTTGTGGTATATTCTTTCAGCAAGGAGTGAGGGCTGGCTCTTCCTCTCCTCAGCCTACACATGACATTCAGGAAAAGGATGCCAGCTCACTTCTCTCAAGGGTTGTGGTTAAAAGTCTCTAATTCTCCAGCCTTTTCTCTTTGAAAAAAAATTAAAGTACAACTCTTACAAATCAAAAGACTTTGGCCTTTAAATTTATTGTTTTGGCTTTTAATTTCATGCACCTAATTTGGAACTCAAAGCCAAGAATGTAACCCTTTGTTCATAGCAGATATTTTTCCGTTCTTGTTTAACAAAGAAACTCAGCCTCACTGTCTACTTTCTACGTTTAAAAGCCATAAAGTAAAAGGAATAAAAGAAGAATACACCAATTAGTATTTCAAAATAGTATTCAACTATACACTATTCTGTTTATATCATATTACATCATCCTCATCATCATTCTAACAAAACAAAATCCCATAGAAATGTTCATGTACAGAAAATAAATGCCTTTTCAAATGTGGTATCATCATCTAGTACCAGAGGGGACCCAGCCACGATTTGACCATCTTCAGTGGTGGAGTCTGTGGCTTGGAAAGAATTCTTACAAACTCATCGTGGGGCCAATATTTCATTTCTACTCAAGGAATTTCTCAAGGGGATCGTGTCAGGAAGCTCCCAGATCAGAGCCTGCTCTGTGGCAGCTCATCACAGGTAACACTGTCAGGAGCATAGGTTTGCTCTGATTTCAGGAAGAATGAAAGCAGGCAGCTATAGCACTTGCAAAGGAACATAACTCCTGTGGCGATATCTGTTACTTCCGCCAAGAGGAATTCAGGACACAGACCAGGAGAGTGTGGAGGAAACTGAAACTGGCAGAATGAATGGATGTGCTCTGCAATCTGGGCACACTGGTGTGGTTGGCTCACGTGCATGCCCAGGGTACCCAGACTGCAGGTCTGGGGAGCAGCAGCCAGCTCTGCAAACACTGAGGAAGGCAGGGACTATTTATTGCATAATCACATTCCAGGACTCTTACTGAGTGCTCTGCAGACATTATCTTATTTAATCATTGAAACAGGTCAAATACCAAACCAATGATACAGGGATTCTGCAGACGAGGAAACTGAGGTTTGTAGAGATTCCGTAACTTGCCCAAGATTACACAAAGCCAGATTTCAACCCTGATTTATAACTTCAAGCTTGTGCTCTTTCCATGACAACACATGGTCTCTGCTATCAGTGGTCACGGTTTGGTTCAGAGCAAAGAGAGAAAAGCATCCAAGGCTGCCAAATGGCCACAAGGAGACCTGACCCTTGCTGGAGGCCACAACTCTGCCAGGCTTCTTGCATGACAACGTGTCTGGTTTTCCCCTTCCCTGATGCAACTCGGCGCAGGACAGGGAAGGAACCAGGATTGTGTTTTGTGGTGGGCTTCCCTGGGTCAGAGGTGTCAGGAAAGGGCAGATTGTTAAAGGAGACGTGGCTACAGGGAAGGAGATGGGCCAGAAGAAATGCCTTCTTTGACATCTCTTTCAGAGAGCACCTAAGACTGAGTTTAGGCCCCTTCCCCACCCCAAATCTATCCGTAAGCACAGGGGTCTTTAAATTGAGCTCAACATTTTTGATTGTTCAAGAACGGAATGAGAAGAGGGCAGGCTGTCTTGTTTATACCCAGCTGTAGAGGGGTTTCCTTTACACTAGAAAAAGCAAACCCAAACAAAACCCGCTGGTTTATTTGGAGATACTTGTCCAGGTGAACAGGGACAGTTTAAAAATAAACACTCTGTACATTTTATTGGGAGATCCTTCAGTCTCTTCATAATGTGACCTCGGGTGACCTCCCTGACTTGGGTGGGTTTCACAAAGGACCCATTGGGAACGACAGCAGCCTTGAAAGATTGTCCACACTCTGCAGCAGCCTGCCTGAGAGCTTCCCAAACCTTCCCCCTTGACCTTCACCAGGCACGCCTAGATCCACCTGGGCAGGGAGAGCCGGGCTCGCATACTTACAGGTAGAGAACCCGCAAAGTCTTCCAACTGGTATGGGGCCGCCGGTGCGCCTGGAACGTCCTCCGTAGAAATGCTCACCCTCAGGACTGCCCTTCTAACCACAGCCTCTGCTCCCAGTGTCTCTTCTGTTCCGGTTGCTGCTTTACGTCAGCTTTGCTGCAGCCGTCCATGTTCCCACTTTATTGGGTTCAACTCTGATCACGTCTAGAGAATCCTCTCTATATACACCGCCTGGCATTCCTCCAATATTATCTGAAGTTCATAGTTCTTTGAATTGTTCCTTTTCTTTCCTGTAGAGAGTACCTATCTCTCCTACCAAGTTTCTTAATAATGAATGCTGGTATGGCTCTAAACCATCTGTTACTAGTCAGTTTCTTTCAAAGTTAAACGTGGTGTGAGGTTTATATTTGCAAGTTTTGGTAATGCAATGTCGTAGAAACAGAATGGCTTTTGAATCAAATACGTTTATTAACCAGATGAGTTTGGGAAAATTCTATAACCTTCTCAAGGGTCAGTTTCCTTATATGCAAAATGGGTGTATGAACAATTACCTCATTTGGTTGTAGGAAAGATTAGATGGCCTGAAGTGTCTTTCACACTGCCAGGTTTCCAGGTGTATAGGGAAAACTTACTAAATGCTAGGTCCTCCTCTCTTCCTCTTCAAAACGTTATATATATTCCATAAAAAGTCATGATTTTTCCCTGAAATCTGTCTTCAGAATCCAACAACTCACACCACCTTGCTATTGAGTGGGATTTGCAAAGTGTATCTTCTAGAACAGCACCGTGCAAGCTCTAAGTTCAGAAAGCATAAACTCTTCAATTTATCCCTCTTTGGGCCTGCATATCTGAGAAGGACAAGAGAAAAATTTCAATGGCCTACTCTGTCAGTAAAAGCTTTTTCTACAGATAATTCTATTTTGAAATATCAGTTACTGGTTTTTAAAATGGATTTGATCAATGGGGTAAAACCGCAAATCACTGTCACATTTGTAGTCTCAGATTTCCCCTCCCTACCGCTTGACGACAGCTTATGTAGCACCCATAGCCTTCCTATCACTTCCAGCTATTTTTGGAAAAAGTTTTATTTAGCGTCTACCTGACTTTTGGGTATTAAAAGGTCTGATCCCATCTAGTATCAGTATCAAACCTTGAACTTCACAGCCAGTTCATAGCTTCTCCCTGCACCGCTTTCTCTCACCAACTCAGGGCTTCTCCTTGGCTCAGAAGCCTGCAGCGGAGAAGGGTTGATATAAGGACTTTGACCTTTCTCCACCTAATTTTCTGGAGCCTTAAAATTAGGGTAGGGGAGAGGGATTCGAGGAAGGCAGAAAAAGTGCAATGTCACTGGCTCTGTCTGGGCTAGTGCTGATGCGCTGCCTTCTGGCAGGCATACACATGCGGGTTTTGTGTTGGCATCATTTAGTGTTCTGTGCAGCCCTCCCCCGTCCCCACTCCACACCTCCAGGATGTTCTCGTTCCCTGACTTGGATAGTGGACTCTTCAGCAGACCCTTAGAGGCCTGTCTCTTTCTTTAGCTCCAGTCCCTGGCAATCTGCCCAGCTCCTCTCGTGGCTGCAGTTGCTCAGCTCAGCAGTCAGCCCTCTTGAGCAAGGTCCCATCAAGACAGTTCAAGCCTGGTGACCATCTGCAACTGCCACATTCTCTCGGTCCTTGAGGAAATTGTGCATCTTTCCACAACAAATGGGGAAGGCCTAGCTCTCTCCTTGCCCTTTGTCAGTGGGTTGAGGGCTTTCTCCAGCTGTCCTCCTACCTTCAGACTATTCCACACAGAAATAAGGCTTCAGTCTTTAAGTTCACACGGGCCCCTGTCCATGGAGAACCCATGTCAACCTCTTGCCGTGCTGCACTTCCTCCACTTGAGTGCACCTGGTGGGCCCGGATTATCTGCGGCTCAGTGAGCACAGAGCTGAGGGTGACATGTCAACTGCCTGTCCGTGTGGCCACCCCCAATTGTGCTTAGCATGTCTCTCAGACCCCCAGTACTTGTCTGGAAGGGTAAGAAATGCTTTTCTAACCCTACTAGGCCAATAGCTCTCTTCCCTTGGTGAGCATCTACTCTTATGAAGGCTGAAGGTGGGAGATAGTGCTCACGGATCCCATATCAGACAGAATCTGATATTTTTGAGTAGATCTGGCCTAGACGTGTCATGCACTTCTCTTAGCACATGGAGGCGTCTTGTGCCTATTTTCCCTACTTTAGGGCTTCAACTAAAATTCCAAGAAAACAGAAAAATAGTCCCATTCAGCATCTTTTTATAAATTAAAATAATAAATGATATCATAACTACTACTGATATGCAACACACAAAATGTATTATAATCGCTCTTGAGATACAACTAGAGCAAGATTTTAAGACAGAACCCAACTGTCTTTTTTAATTCAATCTGTTAAAATTACTAGGAAAATTTTAATCATAATCAATTTTAATGAACATTACTATGAAAATTTCAAAATTTTATGAAAACCTGCCTTTAATTTCTACTTTAAAGAACTTAAACCCTCGTGTATATGATGCTAGGAAAGAGCCACATAGCTTACCAGCTGCTGCAAGCCAGCAATAGGAACCCTTTTTGTTCAGCACCACGTACACGTCAAGCATATACTAGATACTTGACAGATACCTCTATTTTTAAAAAACTACCTTGCAAAGTAGGTATTCTCACTCCATTCATTCCATTTTACAGATGAGGAAAATGAGACTCAGAGTAGTTTAACAACTGGATTCAGGTCACATAGCTGGTAAACACCCGGCATTGTATTCTGTCTGACTCTAGTAGCTACAGTCTTCCCACATCTATATTGCCACCCAAATAGCTGCTTACAGCTTTTCCGATTTTTTAAGTCATGGAATAATAGCTTTTTAAGAGAAGTTTTTCCAAATTAGAATGCACCAAACACTATTGGGGAAAGGGGAGGGAATTGCAGGGCCAAATAAATTTGAGCAGTGGTGGGTTATTAAAGTTAAATGGTTTTATTTACCATTCCTTAGAGACTGTAATATGCAGATGGGTATTTTGACAGATTGGGGGCCAGTAAATGACAGCACATACCAGTCTTACTGGCCACATAACCCCTTTTAGGGACATTCCCATTAAGCTCTCCTGGCACAGAGCTCCCTGGCTCAGTGACCCCAGGATCTATGAAGAGGTTGGTGGGAGACAGACAGTTGACACCAGGCAGGCTCTGCTGTGTGGCTGCTACAGCAGTAGCCCACATTTCACCAATTGCTTTTTGGTGAGGGCTCCCTCAAAATCTCCTTTCCCTAAGATCTCTATTTTTTAACCTTGCTTCTTCCAGATCACCAACAAAAAAGACAGAGGAGGACATAGCTTTTCTTCCTTCCCAGAGAACCCTTCTGTGTTGCTCTTGATCCAAGTGTGGTCATACAGGTAACTAAATGACCGTCATGGTGGAGCCAGCCTGGCTCATCCTTCTCCATGACACTCATTCTTCTGGACTTTCCAAAATAAAAACTAAAAAAAGTCTAATAATGCTCCATCTTTAAAGAAAGCCACTTATTTAATTTAAGGTGAATTTGATAATCTGCTTTCATTCAGAGCTCCTTCAAGGGGCCTTCCTCTTTTCTTTTCCTTTTGTGTATATTTGGAGACATTTTCCTGAAATGCAGAACAGAACAGTTCTAGAGCATCACTACTTAACTCTTTCCTTACCCTGATCTTCCACAGCATTATGCTCATCGCTGGCCATCTCACTCACCTGCCATCTGCTCCACTGGGAATCCATCCCCACTCACTCCTGCAGCTCTGCCCTTTCCTCTTTAGAGGCAGTAACTTGAATTGCATCAATTCCACTTACAATCCATAGTGCTTAAATTTGTTTTTAAATACATTTTTTTATTTTAGAATAGTTTTAGATTTACAGTACAAAGTGAGGACAATACAAAGAGTTCTCATATACTCCACACCCAGTTTTCCCCTTTTATTACATTAGGATGGTATATTTGTCACAGTTAATGAACCAATGCATTATTAACTGAAGTCCATATTTTATTCAGATTTCCTTAGTTTTTACTTGTAAAGGAACAAAATTTCAACAAATTGAGTTTAAAGATTTAATTTGCTTTTATTGGTGGTTTATGAATCAGGCAGCATCCAAGCTATAAAATAGAAAGATGCTTCAATGAGCTGAGCAGAGGAGGTAGTCTTTATAGGTAGAAAAAGCTGAAGAAAGCAGAAACAAGAAACAAGAAACAGATTGGTCATTTCACAATCACTTTCCTTGTAGGGTTAAAACAGAGGAGACTTCCTTATCATGCTGGCTCAAGAAGACTAGGCCCCTTTTTATCAGTTGCTGTGAATCTTCCGACTTTTGGAAAACTGGCCCATTTTAAAGTTCAGTTTGATTATGGTACCTAGCATGAGTGACTCCGTTTTTATTTGATCTGGGCTGTTGGGGGCTATGGCAGGAACTCAGTCCAAAACAATGGCTCCCCCAAATTTTATTTAACATACTTCATGTTCCAGGACCCCACATTACATTTAGTCATTATGTCTCCCTAGGTTCCTCTTGGCTATGATAGTTTCTCACACTTCTCTTGTTTTTCATGACCTTGAAAGTTTTGAGCCATAATGGTCAGGTGTTTTGTAGAATTCCCCTCAATTGGGGTCTGTCTGATGTTTTTCTCATGATCAGACTGAGCTTATGAGTTTTGTGGAGCAAGACCATGGAGCTGAAGTGCCATTTTCACCATATCATACCAAGAGTATGAAAGCACAAGAGCACTAAAAGGGAAAAAATGACTTACCACTATTGATGTTGACCTTGATAGCCTGGCTGAGGCGGTGTTTATCAGGTTTCTCCCCTGGAAAGTTACTCTTTTTCCCTTTCCATACAATATGCTCTGTAATGATGTCACTATGTGCAGCCACACGTAAGAAGTAAGGAGTTCTGCTCCACCTCCTTGAGGGTGAAGTATCTATATAAGTTCTTTAGATTTTTCAGGACAGGAGCTGTGTCTCTTCTCCTTATTAATTTAGTTAGTTAATTTATTTATTCAATCACTTATTTACATCTGTATAGATTCATGAATATTTATTTTATACTTTGGACTTCAATCCAACACTACTTTATTTATTTTGTTGTTCAAACTGTTCTTGCTTTGACCATTGGGAGCTCATTCAATTGACTCTTGTGTCTCTTCTAGGTATCACATCATTGTGTAATTTTTCTCCTTTTTCTTTCTTTTTTCTTTTTTTCTAAGTGCTTCCTTACTTTCTGGCACTAAGAGTTTCTGCAGGCTCATCTTCTGTGTTCCCTGAAATCACGCACCAATGTGCCCTGTCACCTTTCTCCAGATTCAGTTTCCCCTGACTCATAGTGGTTAAGTTGGAATTACAAATCCTGTGGTAATTAGTATGTTCTTGAATCAGTGCAATGATTCGACATGACAGACTGCCCCAGTAATCTTTAGTGTTAATGAAACTTCATTTAGAGAAGATAAGAATTAGGCTTATTATTAATTATTTGACTTATACAGCCAATTATGAACTGTACACATGGATGAAGAGAAGATAATGGAAAAATATAGATAAGCCAAAATAATTTCTATTTGACTTGAAATAGTCAGACACCCACAAGTAGATGCCTCCTCCCTCCCTCCCTGACAACTGCAACAGAGTGATGGGGTCCATTTTTCACTGTCCTAAGATCTGGCTGGATGGGAACTGGAGAGGGCCTCGGTTACTCCAAAGACCACACAAAATCAATATTCAAGAGTTGCTGAGAAATGAAACATCAAAAAATAAAGTTATTGCAAAAACACAGCATAGTTCATCTGATTTATTAATATTTAAAAACATCTGGTCATCAGGCCAGGGAATCTTTGGTTTGACACAAAGTTTACAATGGACCATTCCTTACCGTATCTCTACTCTAATCCAAAACCATCCACTTGAACCCTAATTTTCATAAGATAATTTATGATAATGGTGAGCAAAGGAATTCTCAGTATCATGAAATCAGATTGTCAATAATTGAAAGTTCAAAGGGGACTGGAATTCTTTTGGTGAATTAATATATATGGCAGATTAAGGCAGTGTCGTGAACATAATATTGTAAGAAAAAAATAAAAGATTTCCTTAAGAATGTTTCCATTTCCTAAGAAAATAGAATTGTGCATAATGTTGTGTCCCTACTAGAGAGGAATGGTCCAGTAAACTGATGATATGAAGCGGAGGGAAGGAAAAAGTTTTCTTTAGAGACACTTGTGGCATGAGTCCTATTCCCCCATCCGAGGGAGGGTTCGGAAGTGTTCATCTCTTTGTTGCAAGTCAAGAGAAAGCAACTACAGAAGGATCACTTGCAGAGCTTGATATGTGTCCCCTGAAATTAGAAGGACATGGGACAATGGTGCCTAACTCCCATCTGAGAAATCAGAAGGATAAATAATTGGCTGGCTAGCTGATAAAAACTGTGCTGAGAGAGGGGTGGCTGCCAAAGAAATGAGCCTATTCTTCAATTTTGTCAGAGAAAAGGAAGCGTGTGTTTGTCATGATACTCTGGGGGTTGTGTTAGGTCCTGTCTAGCAGGGTCACTGGGAGAAGAGATGGGACCTAGACAGAGACCCGATGCCCGGGAGTAAGGGGTGAGCTAGAGCACACCTATCACTGGCATTAGGGCCAGTGCAGGTGAAAAATTTCCACTTACGGGGCTGAGGTCCAAGAACCCACAAAAGCACCCAGAAAGCATGTGTCACCTTTAACCATGAGCTGGATTCAGAAAACATAAGGCTGGCTTAAGACAGTGCCAATCAAGAAGGAACTTTCCTTCCCCTCTAGTCCTTCTTCTGAAAAAACTCCAAGCAGATTCCAATGACATTGATCTGGGGTGAGGCCAGGACAAAGGTGTTTTTAAAAACATCCTTGATGATTCTAATGAATATCAAGTTTTGAGCCAATGGTTTGGATAGCTAACCTTCAATTATCCATGTCAAGGGGCAAATTGGGAGAATTGCAGGTTCTGGGAAGGACACAGATAACTGAATTCTATAGACAACCCCTAATCTCATTTTTGCTAGTGGCTTCGTCCTTTTTATATTTTAACTAAGTGATAATTAATACCAAATGGACTGTCTTGATTTCCTTTCTTTATTTCAGTCACTCACTCATGATCAGATGGAGGTGCTAATTAACAGAGAAATGGCCTGAAGGCAGACAAAAGGCAAGAGAGAAAAAAAAATGAAAAGAAAAGTGTGTGGATCCAGAAATTGGATCTTCGTCCTTGTAATAGTAGGGTTAACGCACACGCAGTACTGTGTGCTGGTCCCCAGTCTAAGAATTCTACAAATAGCTCATTTCTTCTCACTTCAATTCTATGAGCAGGTTCTTTCAGGATCCCCATTTTACAGATGAAGACACCAGCACAAAGATAATATTAACTTGTCCAGAGGCATAAAGCTAGCCAGCAGTGAAGCCGGAATTGCACCCAGGTCATCGGACTCCAGAGTCCTTACACATGTGTATCAGGAAGCTAGTAAGCTCATTAAGGAAAGGTGTGAGTGTATTAAAGAAAGGAAATGTGGGAGAAATCTGTAGTTATTGTTCAGAAAGTCTGAGAAATATATTTCTGAAGGGATCCTGAATGCTAATTTTTAATTGCTGGCTATATTGCTGATTCACAATGTGGAATCAGTTGCTGAGCAAATACTTTAAAGAAAGGATTATTTGCAATTTCAAAGCTAGTTTACTATTAAATAATTTGGTACCTGAAAGGTAATACCATTTACCTTGAGGCTAAATCCCTGTGTGAAGTGATCAATAGACTTTTCCTACTATTCTAAAAATATGTGCTTAAATGAACAGATTATACATAACCTCTTTCCACACTCTGCACGTGCACAGTTTTTCTACTTAATAAAATTCTCATCTTGCTTCTCCATTTGTATGCATCTCACCTATCAGGTAACAGAACCTTGATTCAATCAGGGTTTTATTTAACCCTCATCATGTATTTAATTCTATATCTCTTTCAAAATGTCACAATCTTCCGTCTCATTGTGAGCTGTCCCTAGCCAGTTTATTAGTGTCCTAGGTGTTCACGGTGTGCTTTGCTTTCTGTCATGTTAATTAAATTATTCGTTGTATAAATTATTGCAGAATGTCCCAGATGATGGAGATTATACAAATGTCAGGATGCTCATAATATTTCCTCAACACTTGCAGGAAGGAAAGCTTTGCTATTTTGTCTCTGGTCCTCTCTCTCTCTCTCTCTCAAGACTGGCAGACATCAGTACTGCTACAAGATATCCTGAGATGACCCTAGACCAGTGGTTCTCAACGTTGGCTACACAATGGAACTGCCTGGAAAGCCTTAAGAAATACTGACGCCTGGGTCCCACCCTTGAGAGATTCTGACGTCGTTGTTCTGAGGGATTTCCAGGGGATTCTAGTGTGTGGATTGGGTTAGGAATCCATTGCTCAAGAGCTAGCAAAATGTAGGGAAGAGCAACAAATGAGACTAGGTATATTTTCCAAAGTTATTCACATTTTCATTTCTTTTGAAATAGGTATGGCCTTAGTATTTTATTTGAATGCAGTTCCCTTGGGTAATTGTACTGTGTGCTTATAAAATGTCTCAACTTTTCACTTGGGTCACTGAAACGCCATGTAAACCAATAATTCTTCAGGATTAGCCTGTGTATGGAAGGCACACTGATGCATTTTTACTGGGACGTTTCCCTCATGGTCCAGTGGCTCAAAAGTCAGAGGAACACATTTACAAGTAGACAGGCTGCCATGAGGGTTCTGACAGTGACATGAAGTTACATAGATTGATTTTTAATAGCCCATATCCATTTTCCTTATT
The DNA here is from genome assembly GCA_023783475.1 of Daubentonia madagascariensis. Taxonomy (NCBI): domain Eukaryota; kingdom Metazoa; phylum Chordata; class Mammalia; order Primates; family Daubentoniidae; genus Daubentonia; species Daubentonia madagascariensis. Next base: position 9,189,992 of record JAKFHU010002220.1, read on the forward strand.
ATAAGTAAATAACTACTTTAACAAATTTTGAAGAGCCAGATTACAATGCCTTTCTTTAAAATAATGACTAAAAGACATGCACATCTTTTTCTATAGTTTCCACAACCCATCTTGAGAAAGAATAAGAAACATATGCAGGGGAAATGGTAGGGTACCCAGGAAGGTGTTACTGTCATTGACCAAAAGGTCTTTCACATTCAAATGCAGATAGCACCCCTTGATAGGGTTGACCATGAGCCAATAATGTAGTTCATTTATGTCTCAGTTTTCTCATCTGCAGAATGGGGATAAGAGTAGTCCCTATCTAATGGGCTAATGTGAGGATTAAGTAAGTGAACATACATAAAGTTCTTACAACAGACCTGGCTACATGGTAAGCACTCAATAACTGTTAGCTGAAATTTTTTCAAGGTGCTAGGATTGAAAGTTATCAATTTCACCCAATAATTTACCTGCCTCTGCTGAGAGCAGAGCTTAAGAAATGTGGCAGAATTGGCCCTGGAGGATACAAGGGGCAGGGGACTCAAGGACACCCAGCAGCAAGCCTCAGCCTTCTGATATTATTTGAAAATATCAAAGGGGCATCTTCCTCACCCACTGGTCCCAGTCCTCCATCTAAAATTCATTTTCCTCATTCTTTGGAACTATGAGCTCCACGAAAGCCAGAGATGTTATGTTTTAGGTACTAATATGGACCCAATAATCATCCCAGGGTCTGGCAGTCACAAGTGAGCCATAAAGTGTTGATTAATCCAGAAGCCCCATTGGGGTAACATATTATCAGCTATTAACACTTCAGCCTGAATTAGACCAAACAGTTTAGTCCTGGCACCTAGTGGTTCTCAGGTGTGTACAGAGAATGAATCCATTTTGGGGGAAGGGTGAGTTAGAGGCAAGGATAGGCTTGGGGGCTGCATGGTGTCCCACCCACAGAGAAGGCAGCTTTCCAGAGAAGCTAAAAGGCAGCATGGAGTTATGGGTCACCAGGGAGTGGCCAGAGGAGCAGAGACCCAGTCACGTGGCTGTAAATGCACAGAAGAGGGAGGAAGCCAAGGTGGGAGGGTGGAGGGAGGAGCACAGTGGAGAAGAAAGAGGAGGAGATCAGAGTTATCAGCTGCGGGAGAAGCTGAAAGTGATGACAGCGGAAAGCAAAAGTAAAGTACACCATCGATTAACCCAACATTTTGCTAACTAAGGTTTGTTATGCCTTGCATATGTGGAAACAAGCGTTAGAGCAGTGGTTCTCAAAATGGGGTTCCTTGTCCAGCAGCATCAGCATCACCTGGGAACTTCTTCCAGGTGCTAATTCTTGGGCCTCACCCCACACCTAATGAATTAGAAATTCTGGGGATGGGGCCAAGCAAATGTTTAACAAACCCTGCAGGTGATTCTGATGCAGATTACAGTTTGAACATCGCAAACAGAGATTAAAGTATTTGCTCAAAAGCACTGACAAAATGAAATTAGCCCTGTATCCTAGCGAAAGTGACGTGGTGAGAAAAATTACATTTTAAATCATTACAACAATCCTAGAAGGTAGGCAGGGAAGATACACACCATCGACTCTATTTTATATGTGAAAAAACAGGGACATAGTTCCATAACTGCGTTACCCAAGGCCACACGTCACTGCAGGGTAGAAGAAACAGAAGGGCTCATGTCTCCTGATTCAGTGCCAAGACAGCATCTCCTACCAATCTGCTCTGATAAATCCAGTTCTACAAATCACAATTGATAGTCTCCCAGGTATTGTTCTTTTTAACAGTTTTGAGTGTGATCAAACCCTACATATACACAAATTACCAACCAAATCATTATTTTCTCAAATGAAAATTTCTATATGGTCATGACTCCATGATCAAAATATTAACTAATATATAGAGCAGAGGTTCATTAAAATTAATTAATTTATGACTTCATGTTCATAGTTGGGAATTGGACGCCAAAAATAATGAATGTATCCTTAGAACACTGTGGACAAAATCAATGAGCAAAAATTCAGCAAACCAAAAGTGGTATTGAAACTGTGAAGCAAATTTTGAGAAAGAAGAAAGGGACAGCTGAAGATATTTAGTCAGCACTTTAAGGAGATGCATCTAAGCCCATTTTCTTTCTTTACCAGGAACATCCTTTGGCTTTTTTCTTCTGAGAAAATCTCCACCTCCCTCAGCCTACTCCAGGAAGTCTATGATATTCAAGAGCTGAATGTGAACCCTGGGGAAGTAAACATTTGGGGATGCCGAACATTGTCTTGAAAACTGGCTAGGGTAAAGAAAAGTCTTGGGTAACGAAACAGGAAAGTAACTTCCTAATTGTTGCCAAACCCTTCCCATACAACACCTTTGTGTCATGCCAAGTGTGCTGGCTACATTCATACAACACAACAAACAAACTGCAAAATGCTCTTCTGTGCCTAAAATTTTTATTGGGATTAAACATACCCCTAAATCTCTGCTACTACCTTAGTGACTTGCTGATTTACTAAAGGTAGAATAGTCATCTATTTTTACATATATCAGCTTTAATATACTTTAAGGGGGTTCTTGACCTTTGCTGCACATCTGAATCAATCGGGGAGCTTTTAGCAATCCAAGGCCTGGCCTGAACCCCAGGCTAATTAAATCAGAGTTTCTGGTGGTGGACCGTGGGCATTAGTATTTTATACTTCTTAGGGAAGAAAAAAAAATCTTTTTCCCTTACCCATCTAGGTTCTCTGGCTGGGGCCCTGTAAAATTAGACTAACAAAAGACAGACTAACGAGAAAAGCATACACATTTTATTAGCTCATGCATAGTGCAACTGTGCACACACGTAGAAGCCCTCAGAGATGAGTAACTCAAAGGGGTGGTTAGAACTTGGGGTCTATATTCCTGACTTAGTAGAGGAAAGGGATGGGGGAAAAAGGGCAATTTTGGAAAATCATGTGGCCTTTTGAAAAGATAAATGGGCCCTTAGGAGAATAGATGGGAGATAGGATAGTCTTGAGACAATGTCTGTTTTGATGTGGTACCAAGAAGAAACTACCTGAGGAGGGGACTTGTGACAATTGAGTTCTTTTGGCAGGCTCTGCTTTTAGGTAGATAAGGGATTTCAGAAACTCAAATGCTTTCAGCTCAAAATAATTCTTATGCCAAAGTGGCATTTTGGGGTGGCATATCATGATCTCCCTCAACTCCAATGTGTAGCCGTGGTCAAGAGACACTGCTCAAAAATAATACTTTTCTTCGTCTCTCACACAATTACAAAAAAGAAACAAGAAAGGAATAAAATTTAACCTAGAAAGAAAAAAAAACTGACAGAATTCTTTCTGTAAGGTAAATCTCCTAGCATAGGAGGAGGAGCACTGATCAATTATACCTTAAGAAGAAGAGTAAGTGAATTCAAATGCAGATGGAAAGGTTTGCAATAGATGCACACTCTCAACTGGGCTCAAGGTTTTTGTTCTAATCACCAATAGGTGTTGATCATTTCTGAAAATAGTGTTTTTTCCAGGTCAGTCAATGAGAAAAAAATACAACTGACTAGTTTTACCCTCACATTCCTCCACCTACAGCATTATGGAGGTCATCTTGTGTTTCTAAATCCACAGGAAGTTGTGCAGGATAATCCTGGAGGAGGAGAGAATGGGGTGATACCCCGAGAAACAGGAGACTTGAAGGAGATTCCCCGAGTTCCTTCTGCTCCTCTTCTGGGAAAAAGGAAAAGAAGGGAATTGGAATGGGGTTTGGCAAATCCCTCTGTCCTCTTGCAGAGACTTCTCACAGGTAGCAGAACCTCTAGCAGGGTGGGTCAGGACTGCTGTGGATGGTACCCAGGCTGCTACTGCCATGGAGATGTGACTACAGACCCAGTGCTTGACCCTGGCAAGGAGCAGCAGGCCCGCCCAGGCTTCAGGGCAGCATGGACCTGGACAGAGTCCAGCAAGGAGTGAGGAAGGCTCTTTCCTGGATGCTGAAACCCTCTGCCAACCTAGACATAAAGGAAGCGGTCTCCATCACGACTGAAATGGAATTTGCTGGTAACCCAGTGAGACTGGGCTTGAAGATTAATTTTGATTTAGGGTTTTAAAAGAATGGAAATTTTTACACTCAAAATTATAGAGTAAAATTCACACCTGCCATACTGGTATTGAACATACTGACCTATCATCTAGAGCTGAGGGGGTGTACCCATCAGAACACATCTAAATTCCAGTTCCAGGATTAAACCACAGATGTTAAAAAAAAATGGACTTTTAAATAGCTTTTATTGCCCACTTTTGGAGACATTGCCAGAAATTTCAGGATACACAAAGACTTCATCACCAAAAGTCTAGGAATGCTGTATGTTCTTGATAGACATAGTTTTACTTTCACCACTGGCAGTTTCTCTGAGCACTAGAAGGCATAGCTAAGAAGGTGATGTGGACATGACCTGACATTTGCCCTCTATAAGCATCTTCTATCCATTTGTACAGGAGAAAAAGCAATACCTTTTCAACACTCACCATAAGGGTCATGGCCGACACCCCTATAACAAAAGAGAGACCAATAAGAGAAAAGCGTAACAAATTTATTTAACCAAAGTTTTACCTGACACGGGAGCTTTCATAAATGAAGACCCAAAGACTAAAACTGTATATTGTTATGCTTAGGTTTGATGAAGAATGAACAGATATATAGAAGCATGATTGGACAAAAAGGGTATGATCTAATGGTAATAAACTGTGAGGAACTTATCAAGGCCTGCTTGTTCAGATTCTTCTTGGCCTCCAGAGAATTCCTTTATGACCAGTTCTCACACAGGAAGTCAGGAAAGGGCAAAGTGACCTTCTTGCTTCTGTGTTTTTTTCAATTGCCAAGGTGCCATCTTTTGGGGTATTACGTCCTGAGCCCTGACATATTCATCCAATAAACTTACTGAGTGTCTATTAAATGCCAGATTCTGGGGAATAAAACGCTGGAGGATAAACTAGTCAAAGAAGTTGGATTTAACACAGACATTTGCCTCTGCTCCCTCTTTAATTCCCACTAAAATGACAGCTAAAAAGATAAACTACAAGGGCAAAGAGAACTAGAGCTTAGCAACAGTCATAAAAACGTGAAGGTAAAAAGCAAATTGAGGTGAGGCAGCTGATGTTTTAGAACACAGACAGCTGACATCTAAGTCAGCAGAAGGGGAAACCAGGAGGCAATGGGATTTGTGACACAGAACCCCAGAAAGATTCAAGATTGCCTGCAGCAGCTACCGCTAAAAGCAGGGATAAAGCAAAGCTGAACAGAAAGTTTGGTTTAAAACTTGTTTAAGAAGCAGCCAGGAAAAAGAACAGAGGTTTGGTCTCCAAAGAAGGTGAACCAGAGGTATTTTGGGCTGGGGGACACAGAGCACAGTTGACAATGGGTGAGTTACTACGGTGAAAAGAGGAATTACAAGCAAGTCTCCTGAATGGTGAGCCCCCTCCCAGCTCCTGTCCCCTAGAGGCCTCCTAGACCACTGGGAGCCAAGTCTGTGCCCCCCAGGAAGGAGAATGGAAGATAATCATGTTGTGGGGGGTGTCTGGTCAGCTCAAGGGAGAAGAATTGGGTGTTGCCAATGACACAGGCCAGCTAGACCACCCTACCATGAAGCCCAGCAGACAACAAGCCCTGACCTTGCCTATAGAACTTCCAGTCAGCAACTGGATAACCTCATTCTTAAATATGACCAGATAGCCAAGGCTCACTGGATATGTGAGGTTTAAAGCAAATAAAGAGGGAGGGAAAAGGTACTCAGAAGACATAAGAACAGTGCAAGGAAAAGGAAATTTATAATGAAAAGCTGTCATTAATATCCTCAGAGACATGAGACTGCATCAATGAAACAAGTATAGAAGGAAACATTGAGAGAACTAGAAAAACTAATGTTAAAAATAAACAAAAGGAAAGTTCTTAAAAATTAAAAAAATTGATAGTAGAGATGAAAAGCTGATTAGTAGAGATGGGAAATAAAGTTGAGAAAGTCTCCAAGAAATAGAACAAAATCAAGAAGAGAAATATAGGAAAGAAAGGATTAAAACAACAGTAACCACAACTAGAGCCCATCCAAATATTAGGTTATTAAGTATGAAATGTCCTATTTCCATAAGTACTGTTTGACAATTGATATCTCTGACATGTCACTACGACACTTTTTGTTTTATGTTTATTGTGAAGCTGCATCCTCAGTCTTGCAAACGCCTTTGGCTAGCTTGCCCTTCTGCCTTATGAAGACACAGTGTTCGTCCCCTCAGGAGGATGCAACTAGAAAGTTCGATCTTGGAAGCAGAGAACAGCCTTCACCAGACAATCAAACCTGCTGGCACCTTGATCTTGGACTTTCCAGCCTCCAGAACTGTGAGAAAATAAATTTCTGTTCTTTATCTAGTCTCAGGTATTTTGTTGTAGCATCACAAAGCAGACTAAGACAGGAACACTGACTCCTAATGAGTAGGTGAGGGAAAAGGAGTCACAAAAAATAACTCATGATTTCTATACGTTAAAATCTGTGAATCTCTCAAGAGACTGTGATTTCATTGCCCTAAATATCTTTCTCCTAGTCTTTAGAGTCCATGGTTTCACTGAGCTCAGGTCATTGAGGAAAGGAAAATGAGAACAACCTTTTTCCCCCAGTTGGCTGTAGAAGATACAGATGAAGAAAAAGTTAAAAAAATGATTCTTGGATATATGGGCAACTGTACAGACGAGGTGCACAGGAAATCCAAGAGGAATGATTTGGGCAGAAGATTGTTAAGTTACATTTTTGACAAAAACTGGCAGTGGTTAAGGGCAGGACCACAAAGAAAAGTTATCTTCATCATATCCTATGGTGAATGTGACCTATGAAGGTCACAGCACAGATTCTTCTGCAGAATGACGCAGCACAGTCCACCAATCTGTGATTTTAATGTTTAAAAGAAAAAAAACCTTGCAACTGTCTTTTCTTTCTTTTATGGCAAATGCCCCACATGTGACAAGTGAACTCTGTCTTCCCATTTTTAGAAAAATTCAAATTCCCTACCGACTGGAAGGTAGTCAGGTAGTTGCCTTTAAAACAAATTTTTTGCTAAAAATATCAGATTAAATAACTGACCTAAGACAGGTGGGCATTATTTGGCCTTTGATCCACGCATTGGACACTTCTCTCTTAGGGGTATAGCTACACTGACAGAAGTTTTAGAAAATTCCACTCCTATCTCAGATACCTCTCCCTCCCTTCGTAGCTGTGGTTTCAGGAAGGTGCATGGGAGGGAAGAAAGTAAGAGAACTGAGAAAAAATAAAGATCATAAGACCATCTAGTATTCCTTAGCATTTATCAGGACAATCAGAAATAATCAACAAACATACATTAAATGTGATGGTTTGCTATCAGGAAGGAAAGACATGCAACACACTCTGCCCTAAAGTTAGAAGGTGTGTTACTTTTCAGGTGAGAGACCAAAGCAGCAGCCTCAAGGAAAAGAACCAGGAACTCTGTATTTTAGACTTAATTTAACTGGCATATGGTATAATCGAGCAAATCATTCTTCCTTGCTCAGAAACCAGAATTCTAAAATAAAAATTATAATAATATTGACCCTGTTCGTAGGAAGTTTATTAGGATCAACTTAGAAATAATTATAAAATTACTCGGTAAACATTGTATTAGATCAGAATATGTAACTTTAGGCAACATATCTTTCCAGTGAAAATAAAGCTTGAAATTTACATGATTGTTCATCATTGTCATGTGTAGAAAATGGAATACAAATAAAATAATAAATAGTAAAGATATCTTTAATGATTCATTTGTGTTAATGGATTACATTGTTCAGATAGTCACACAAATCAACAAAATTTCAATTACATGTACCAGGTCATATGGCAAATATAGACAGAAGTTTTAAAAAGATATTTGATATTTATAAAAAAGATATTTATAAAAAATTAATGTCAATTTGTTTTTTCTTTTTAAAAAAAAATGAATGTCAATTTTAGAAATTCAGGTATACTGTATTCAGAATACTATATCAGACCAAATATCAACAGGAAACAGAACCCAACTCAAGTGGTTCAAGGAACATTCATAAAAATGAAGGCAGAGATAAGGAACTGACAAAAGATGTTGAAGTCCCTAGAAACTAGCCACAGAAGGAGTGTTAACCACCTTTAGCCTAAAGGGGCAAAGGGAGGTAATGCATTTCGGGAACCCACTGAGAACTGAAGCTATGGAAGAGATCCTGCAGGAAGGAGGGTAGTTGAGAAATACTCTGCTCAACACAGCAAAGACAATGCCCCAAACCACAGAGCTCTCCTACCACTTCTCTTATTCACATCTTATGCAATATTTGTATTTGATTATAAAACCTCTGCTAATTCAGATCTCTAAACCCTAGTGCTGCTGCTGCCTTCTCACAGCAATCAGTAGATCAGAGTCTTCCGTAGTTGATGCAGAATTAGCTATGTTTGAGAACTAAATAAAAATTCATGTTAACAGCATAATTGGGCTAATTTTGAGAAGCAAGTATGTTCATATTAAACATCAGTAATAAGCCCTAATCATTGCACTCAGGAACTCAAGATAGTTATTTCTTAAGATGACAAAATTTAGTTCTTGAGTTGAGATATTAGCTGTTACACCTCCCAGCCCCCAATCTCCTGCTGGGCTTCCCATTGGTAGAACCCAAACAGAAGTCAGAGGGTCATGAGATGCAGCTGGTAGAGTCAGCCTAAAGCATAGCGGAGCATTAAGGAGGGCACTGAACGGATCTGAGGGGTGGGAAAAGGAGAGTAACCAGCATAAGTGTAACCCCCAGAATTTTGAATACACGCTACCAACCCAGCTTTAAAAATCAAATTTGTGTTATCCTTTTAACTTATTCATGGGTCACGGAAATATTCTACTCTACATTGTTCTCATGGTAATCCCCATTGGAAACAAATTCTATATGGGCCTGGGTTTTGACTAGGCATGCGTTTGACTGCAAGTAACAGAAAACCCAATTCCAGTCTAAACCCAATTCCAGGATTCACCCATGAGAAGTTTGGAGTTAGTAGGTTGCTGGCCTTGTCAGCAGCTCAAAGACATCAGGGCCAGAGTCTGCATCCTCTGGGCTTTTACCTCATGCATTCCACCACAATGTTGCAAGATAGCTGCTGCAACTCCGGACAAACATGCCTTTAAGGAAGGAGGAAGTTAGAAAAGGGAAAAACAATCCCAGCTGCACCTGTCCCTTTTTATCAGGAAAGGAAATGCTTTCCGCAAAACCTGAGCCAAATTTCACCTTTATTTCATTGGCTAGAACTGCAACACACTCTTAATTGCAAAAGAGGCTTTGTAAGCAGGTATTTAGGGAAATCTTCCTGCCCTGAATAAAATCCAGCTTCTGGCAGCAAGGAAGAAGTGAGGAGATATTTAATAGGCAACTGAACGTGTCTGCCACAGTTAAATATCATTTATACATTTTATAGTTTGTTACATCAGATACTCAGAAGCAGCCCGTTAGTAATCATGAAACACTGGATAAGAAAAAGCAATGTTCAGTCACTCTATTGCTTCTCTAATGAATGAGCCAAAGGGGACAGTGAGTCTGTCATCTGAAAGCCATTACCCTGTCAACTGCCATCAACCCATTTTATACAGCAGCTAAGAGAACTGACCCAAATGAAAATAGCTAATATCTTAACTCAAACTAGACTATCCTTTTTAGAAAAATTATTTTGTGTTCCTGAATCCTAGTCATTACTAAAGCTCATATTTAGTACTGATGTTTAACACTAATATGTTTGCTTGTCAAAACTAGCCCAATTATGCTGTTAACTTGAATTTATGTTTAGTTCTAGAACATACCTAATTCTGCATCAACCGTGTAAGACTGTGATCTACTGATTGCCATGCAAAGGCAGCAGCACTAGGATTTAGTGAATCTGAATCATCAGAAGTTTTATTATAATTAGAAATATTGAATAAGATGTTCCTAGATGAATCATTTTGATCAGTTACAAGAGATAACATGCCACAGCCCAAGAGATAATACACTCCAATTATTGTCTTACATCCAGTGATCCTACTGCTTTTGTTAATGAATAGGTGCCAAGTAATAGACATTTGACAGGGAAGGGAAAGCACAGAAACCACATTTCAGACTTTGCTATGGCAGTAATTCCTCCCACTTGTACATACCCAGCATGATGTGTGACCTTGAGTTGCTTTTATTTCAGTGGATTTTGTTATTGGCTTTTTTTTTTAACCTTTGTTTTATTCTGCATTACATTGTATCTATTATTCATGTGAATCTTGGAGCAAAGCTCATCTTCCTGCCACATCACCCTTTTCTGTCACTCTCCTTTTCTGGCCACTTATGTCCTAGAGCATTCTTGATGGAAGCATTTGTTATACAATCAGCCTACAATATAAACCTTGCCCTGTGGGCTTAACTTGGCACTGGCTCACAAACAGGAAGGAAAATCATATTTATAAATGCAGAGTTTAACATCTGAACAATTCAGGTACATCTAAAACACTCAGATAATGTTTCAAAGGCAGCCTGACGTAAAACACTGAGTAATATTCAATTTCGTAAAACTATTTTAAGTTGTAGTTCATCAGTATTGTTGAAATATAACAGAAAACGATCTCATGATCATAGTGAATCCCAGTAGACTATAGTCTATAACTCTTGTAATACTTTGAAAAATTAAGTTTGAAATGGGGTTGGATGACCATGAAGGTCAGTCATGTGCACATTATGGGCAAAAATGCCTCAGACGGCTCCTGAGATCCTTCCTTAAAAGCCAGGTAGTAGAACCTGCCACAATTTGCTCTTTTTTTTTTTTAATCCTTTCCTCTATCCTGCTATGGAGAACATGTCTGGAGCTCTTGGAGTCATCTTGGATGATGAGGATGAAAGTCATAGCGTAGGCATGATGGAAAGATGAACTGGAAGGAGTCTGTGTCCCTGAGCACCAGCTTTGGCCTGGGCTTCTACTCAGGAACCTCTATGTGAAAGAGAAACCAGCTTCTGTCATGTTTAAGCCACTCCTGTTATGGGTCTTTGTTATCCACATTCAAACCCAATGCTAACAGATACAGCTCAAGCAATAGCAATAATGACAGCTAAAATGTATTGACCTCTTACTTTGTCAGATATTGGGCTGAGCATTTTATTTGCATTATTATCTTTAATCCTGATAACAACTCTTTTAATCAGGCACCATTATTATCCTTATTTTACAGAGGAGGAAACTGGAAGTTTAGGAAGTTAACTAACTTAATAAGGGGGTGCAGCCAGTAAGTAGTGGAAATAGGATTCGACCCAGGCACGTGACCCCAGAACCCATGCTTAGAACATTACCTATGGTGGGAAATAACTTTGACTCATGGTTCCTCTATGCAATCCATTGATCTCATTTCAAGTAATATTTTTGTCTAATTTTTGGACCTTCCCTACTTCCAAACACCCTACCTGTTAAACAAATACTTACTTTAACAGGTTACAACACTCTGTCATCCAAGGTTAACAAAGGGAGGGATGACATTTATTCTGATGAAGCATATATATAATTGGCTTGTGCTTTGCAGCAAAAGGCAAAATTTCATTTTCCTTACTGCTGTACAATGGGGAAGAAAGAAGTAAAAGACAGAGACAACATCTCAAAAAATGATCCAGTCAGGAGGGATGCAGCCAGAGGACAATCTGCAGCCAGTATTGTTCCAATGCAATCCTCCACAATGTAATATTTAAAGTACTTTATAGGTCAGTAGCTAGAGAAAGAAAGAGAAATAACCTTAAAAATGCAGAAAGAAGAGAGCCTTGCCAAAGTTAACCCGAACAAGTTTTGGTGGACTAGACCAAGATATCTTTGTTTCTCCATTATTATTATGATTTTATTATAGTTTCCAGACCAGGATAAATTTCTTTCAGCCTCTTCCTGAATTTTTGACAAACGTCTGAAAGAGTTTTTGGTTTCCACCAATGGCTTATCTTCTCTTCATCCATTAGTTTTAGTAAATATTTATGGGGCTCCTATTATGTGCCAGGCATTGTGTTAGGCTCAAAGATGGGTACAAAGATAAGGAAGACATTGCCCCTGCCCTAGTCTAGTAGGGGAGGCAAAGAAGGAGAGTGCACGTAGGTGGGTGGCAGAGAGACGGAAGACGTGCAGAGATGAGGTGGTACCTGCAGAGTAATGTGCTCCCTGGCCAAGAGGTCTGGGCATCATCCAATGACACGAGGAGCAACCGAAGGACTTTGGGCAGAGGAGTAACATTAGTTCTGTTTTAAAACTCAAATTCCACACAGCAGCATGAAAGATGAATTAAATGAGATCAGAATGGAGGCAAGCATTCCAGCTAGGGAGCTAAACTACACTAACCCAAGAGAAAGATGATGAGGGCCCAATCAAGGCAGGGGAATGGGGTAGAAAAGAGACTGAAAACAGAGAGATCTAGGGGAAATAAACGGGCTTAGTGTTTGAAGAGATGGAAGATAGCACTGGAGAGGGAAAGGAAAGAATCTGTGAAGATTTTCAGATCTATGGCTTGCTGGGTTGATTTTGATACTTTAGAGGTAGCTGGTGTTAAAGAAAAGAAAGAGCACCTACAAGCTTTGGCTGTGGAGAATATATATATTTTCCTTTGGCTTCACCTCTTAGCAGGAGTGGACAAGTCATGTTTATTTCTCAAACCTCAGTTTCCTCATCTGTAAGATGAGGATAATTTTTTCTTAGACTTTAAAAAAAATAATGAATAAGATAATATAAGAAAAGAGTTTACTGCTGCTCCTGTAACACAACTGGATTTATGTCAGTTAAGGTTCAGTGCAGAAAACAGAAACCACACAGGGATATCAAGCAAAAAGGTATTGAATTCAGGGAACTAGATGCCGACAAAATAATTGGAAAGACTTGATGGAACAAAGTCAGAGCCACTGGGCTTTTAGGTATACCACTACAAGTATCATCTGAAGATTAGGAAGCTGATGGCTGCCACCCAAAAGTCAAGAGGCTTCGGGAAACTGCTGCCAAGTCACAGGTACTCTGCGGCTTCAAAACTGGTAATGGCAGTGAAACACGAAGTTCAGTCACCACCAAACTTATGTCTGCCAGGGGCTATGTGTTAGCCACGACTTCTGTTGCAGGGAGAATGGCTCTGTCTCCTTCTACCTCTCAAACACAGACAAGTGCGTTTCTTTGATAGAATACCAATTGCATCCAGAACTCTACTACGTGTAACTAATTCCCAGGTTTCTGGCTCCTGCAATATAGGGCAGAGCATAGAATAGGGTGGGAATGAATGATCACCAGTAAGCAATACCCAGCTCAGACCTTAATATAATAAATAGGATTTTAGTTACAGAGCTCATCATCTACAGGGCCTGGAGATGATTAATTCATTTTGGGGGCATTTTGATTTTGAAGTGGCTGGGAGACATGCAGATAGCTGTATATGGAAAAATAAGTTAAGAAGCAGGTTTTATAAATAAAGATTTAGAAGTCATCATCTTAGTGGTAGCTGAAATCATGGAATGCGAGCTGCCCCTCAGCCATCCACTCCTAGGGAGAGTGTCCAGAGGGAGAAGACACTAATATCAAGCACAGGACCCCAGGGTCTGCCAACATGAAAAGGATGGAAAAGGGCAGAAGAGCTCCCAAGGAAGTTAGAGAGAATTTTAAAAAGGAGGATGTGGTCTGTAGAATGCTAGCCAGAAGTCAAACAAAGCAAAGAACTCAAAAGTTTCCACTGGCTTGTCAACTGGATGTTATCGTTCACTTTGGCAGTTCAGTTTCAATGACAGAGGCAAAGTCAGGTTTCAATGTCATGAAATGACGTCTTGGGTGTGGAGGAAAAAGATGAAATAGGGAGATAAAGTATGAAAAAAAACTACAAAAATGATAATAAAGTTCTTTTGCCTTACAACTATCTTTGGTAGTTATGTTTCTATGTTACACATTCTAAAAATACTTCCTTAAGTCTGGGATGATGATCACCTAACATTATAATGGTTATTCTGGGTGGTGTGATTTTGAAGTCATTGTTTTTCTTTTATCTTTCACATTTTTCATAGCTTGAAACACGCATCTTCATTTAAGTAAAAGCAATTGTCATTATTCCTAAAACAAAAATAAATTTTCTCCACACCTAGTGTGGGTTGGGACTTCAGGTCATTCTATACAAATGGTGTTTTTGTTGATAAAGTTGAGGACAAATAAACCCAGTTTCTATGTAGGTACCAAACTTCTTCCTGAACTCAGGGTTTTTTAAAAGTAACTATGATATTGGAATGCCTAAAGAAAAATACAGAATGAGGGGGATTGGAAATTAATTCCTTAACTCTATTTCACATGGCTGGAACCTTACATGGAATATTAGCTTCACAATTTAAGATTCATAATTTTGAGATGGAAGGAAATAAAGAGAACATAGTCCAATATCTAAAGTTACAGATGGAAACCGAGGCCCAGAAAGGACCCAGCCAAGGCCACACAGTTGGAAAAATGAAAAGTAGAAGTCAGAACCCTGGACCCCTAATTGCGGTTCTACCCACCAGGCCACATGGCTCACAAGTGAGACAGAGAGCTTGCAGAGCCTTGGCAAGGGCTGAAGTGTGGAAAGCAGGGTGTAGAATGAAAAGTCAGAGGGTGTGGGGTTGTTTTACTTGGAAAAGAGAAGACAGAAGGGATGTTAATAATTTCCCAGGACAAAAGAAAGAGTCTTTTTTATCTCTGCTATTGAAAGTTTTCTCCACACTCTTGCCCATGTTGTTCTTTCTGTGCTAAATATTTCTTTCCTGTTCTCTCCACCTACCCAAATATAACTCCCTTTCAATGTCATTAGACAAGTCCCAGCTCTTTCTAAACCTTCCACAGATGAGTTCACATTGAACATGGAACTTTACCTTCCAAGGTCTCCCCTCTTAGCACTGATGGCTGGAACCACAAGAACAGACACACACATTGTCATGATGCCTCATCATTTCACTATGATATATCTTTCTTCTTCAGAGAGATCTATCCCAACCCTTCATTTGTAACCTCCCTAACTTCTGTCGTGGCCTAGCATAGGATTGACCTTATAGTAGACACTCCGTAAATACTTGTGGAGTTTAATTAAATATTAAAGTCCATGACTTGCTTTAATAGCATAGAAGTTTATGTTAAATACAAAACATACATTCTTCTAATAGTAAATATTATTAATTATTAGTTGGATTTAAAAAATCTCTTCTAAAGTACAAAAACAGATATATTACCTGTCCAGGAAATTTAGGGTGTGATACTGTCTGAAGACCCAAAGATACAAAGATGAACAATAATTCTTTTTCAAGTCTGAGCCTTATGATTCTGTCATTACCTACATAGAATTAGAAAGTATGTATATCGCAAACATACTTCATTAAGAGATAACTGTTCAGGTTTCAGCTACCTCTACTTTTGATTCAAGCCATTGTAGAGTCAAATTGATCAATCAGTTGCTGAGACATTTGTAATGATCTTCCACTGCATCTAAATAAAGCAAAGGACTGAATGGTTGATTCACTGATCATATGATTGGAACGTCATAGTTCTAGCCTAGTAATGGGAACCCTATGCTAAAAGTCAATGTATCACTTTCATGTTACAAAATTTCATGGATTATAGATGCATTCACTCTTTATAAATGGTGAATCTATCACCTTTAGTATTTATAAAATGTAATTTCCTCACAAATTTTTCTGTAGACTTTTTTCAATTTTCTTATTTCTACTCATGCATTTCCTAATTTACTGAAGCAAGTAATATACTAGAAAAGAGAGGATATCACTAAATAACCTTGGCAGATGAAAAGAAGAAAATCACTCATAAGATAGTCCATGACTTGCTTTATGTTTTTAAACACTATTCTTAAAGATCTTTTACTATTGTTTTAACAAAAACCATTTTAATATCGGGCTTCTAAAGGTTTTACTTTCACTACAAAACATGTGAATGGATGGGAACTTGCCTTTTTATTAGCACATAAATCTGTTAATATAATAAATATGATATTGGGGATAATGAATTACCTGCTATCCAGTAGACCTCATTAATATGTTGTCTCTCAAATTGCCTTCCTGAGAGGCAGATCTCTTTAAAAAAAATTAATGGAAGCCATGATTTGAGTTTTTGAAATTTACAGCATCTCCTTTTAGTAATGACTATAACTTCCTTACAGATAAAGATGATATCTGTGCTCTCTGGGATGTTTCCATGCCTGATAATATTTAAATATAACATAATTTTAGAATAAGTAGGGCTTTTAAATGTCATTTAAAGTATGATATGGCTTCATGAAAGGAAAGAATCAAGATGTCTTAGTCATTTCAACAAACATCAGGCTGCTTCTTAGCATGATTTAGGGTCACTTGAAAAACAGCTGTGCTCTCTGGCAGGATTGGAGAGGTGGCCTTGTCTGGAACAGAGAGTTCTACCAAGGCAGGAATGGATCTACCATGAAGCTAATGAAGCTGACACTTCAAGGTTCTCCCTTGCCCAGCCGCTGGCTCTAAGTACTCCAAGCTGTTGGGTCGTAGAGAGTCCTAAGAGGAGAGTTAGCCAGATTCTCATCAAGAAGCATTTCAATATACTCATTTCTGGTGAGTTGCCTAAAGAGATCACTGAATCTCAAGGCTTCCATAATTTGTTGTGATTTATTTTTCTCATTTTACCTAAGATCCCTTTTGTAATTTTGTATTTTTTCCATATAGAGGAATGTCAAAATCATGTAAGTTTCAGGCCCTACAAAACCTAGATCTGCCCCATCCTACAGCAAGAAGGATATCTTCACAAAGAAAATTTGTTTCAGAGACTCATTTTAATTGAAATTTTCTGAGTTTTATTAGCTTTACCAAAGCCTCTTGATGTAATTTGTGTAAATGTAGGCAAATGATTTGCTTAAGTCATCATTTGGATATTGGGGGTTAATGAAGTGAATATCAAGCTTCAGAGGTAAATGAGGGCCCTAATTTAGATGCAGCATCATGGACCCTTATAACAACAGGTGGATCGTTGCAACAAAAATGACCAAGCAGATATGAATTCCAATCTCATTAGTAGGCAGGCTACTCCCACAGGGTCAGCATGAGATTTTGAAGCGTCGAATAAAAATCAGGGCAAAAGGCATGATTTACCCCAGAATCTCTCAGGAAAAGCTGTGTTCAACATCCCTGAGAAAATTCAGCAGCCAGCACACACCATGGTGAGTAATGTGGCATAGAGATTCAAACTGGTATAAGAAAAAAAAAAATCAAAGAATTGCAGGGACCTCTGAACACCATGTCTCCTAGTGACTCTATTCTGCTGAGCTAACACGTCACAACTTTAACATGGGCCCAGTTCTGATCCACTAAAACTTGTCAGAAACCCTGGGAGAGGTGGGCTAAGAGCACACAAAGGCTCAACAACCCAAATAGCAAAAACATTTCTCTCACTTTGAATTTCATGACTTACTAACATGCCCTGTACTGTAGAAAATGTGCCAACATTATTAACAGGGTATGGCAATCTTCCAATGCAGTTAAGAAGGAGTATATTGTTTTTAAAAATTATTTGAAAGTAACTTTTATCATCTGTATGAAACATATTTTGAATATTTAAAATAAATCTTCGTATGAAATTCTCTACAAAACTTAACAAGTCAGAAGACAGTCCTTCCTTAAGAATCCTGCCATATGTGACAACACAGATGAACCTGGAGGACTTCATGCTAAGTGAAATTAGCCAGCCACAGAGTCAAACTCATAGAAGCAAAGAATAGAATGGTGGTTGCCAGGAGCTGATAGGAGGGGAAAAGGAAGAGTTGCTAATTAGCAGGTACACAAGAGTGGAAAAACAAGCACCACATATACTCACCACCAAATTGGTATTAATTGATCAACACTTATGTGCACATGTGAAAGTAACATTCATCAAGTGTCGGGCAGGTGGGAGGGGCAGGAGGGGATGGGTATGTTCACACCCAATGAGTGCGGTGCGCACTGTCTGGGGGAGGGCAGGCTTGTAGCTCTGACTCAGGCGGTGCAAAGGCAATATATGTAACCTAAACATTGGTAGCCCTGTAATATTTTGAAATAAAAAATAAATTAATTAATTTTTTTAAAAAGGTATAAAATTTCAGTTATACAAGATGATTAAGCTCTAGAGATCTGCTGTATCCCATTATGCCCACCATTAACAATAATATACGGTACACTTAAAAATCTGTTAAGAGGGTTGATCTCATCCTAAATGTTCTTACCAGAATAAATAAAATACAATAAAATAGAAGTGGAGGAGGTGGAGGAAGAGGGTAAGCAGATGAGAAGGTGGTGTCTTTCCCAAGAAAAAGAGTGCATCCATCCTTGGCCTGGTGCACAGAGGCATTGGTGGTGGGTGGAGGGCAGGTGGGGAGTGGGCGTGGTGGAGAGAAGATAAAGACCAGGGTTAAGTCATGTGGGAGATTGACTTTCTCAGGAGATACTGGCCACTAGCTAATTCCTTAGCACAGCAGTACTTCAAGTATGGGCCATGGATCTCTGAGGGTCCATGAGACACTTTCAGGTTACTCAAAAACTCAAAGCTATTGTCATAATAAACCTAAGACATTATTTGCCTTTTTCATTGTGTTGACATTTGCACTGAAGTGCAAAAGCAATGGTGGGTAAGTGTTGGTGGCTCAGCACATATCATCAAAGCAGTGGTCCCCAACTGTACTAGTAATCAGTGCACTAAGACAATGAATACTGTACTTCATTGCCACTCACTGGCAAGGGGAAAAAAGCCAAATAAGCATTTCACTTTACAATGTCCTTGATGAAGCAATACAAATTACTGATTTTTTTAAAATATCAGCTCTTGAATCTACATCTTTTTAATATTCTGTTTGACAAAATGGGAAGTATGCAAAAAGTACTTCTGCTGCATACTGAAGTATGACAGTTGTCTCAAGGAAAAGCACTTGTAAGATTGTATGAGTTGTGAGCTGAACTACTTTTTTTGAGAGAATAGCATTTTTACTTGAATCAATGAAGAACTCTCTTTATTTAGACTTGGGTATTTGGCAGACATTTTCTCCACGATGAACCAAGTGAGACTGACTATCACTTCAAAGAAAACAACTGACAGTGTTTGTTGCCAGTAATAAAATTCAAGCTTTCAAGTAAAAATTAGAATTTTAGAAAAATTGTATCTGCCACTATAAGCTTGATAGCTGCCTAATACTCAAAAACTTTATAGAGGAGATTAGTAGTAATATTAAAAATATAATATTTCATAATATATAATGAAATATGCCAACATTTGGAATATCTATATAACTCAATGACCAATATATGATGTTACAAAATCACACATGGATAAAATATCCATTCAAAGTACAAGATAGACTAATAAATTTTAACATAACAGAATTTGAAAAGTTCATTGATATGGTTTCAGATTCCACAATGCAATTCACCCTTAAAAAAGCCACTATTTAGTGTAGTATCTAAGAATATCCACAACTTTTTGAAAAGGCTATTAAAATATTCCCTTTTCCAACTACTTATCTGTGTGAGGCTGGTATTTCTTAATACATGTCAATCAAAACAACATGTCACAGCAGATTGGTAATGACTTTAAAATATGCCTACAGATTCTTTGACAGTCCCTTCCCCAAAAGACAGAACCCAATTCCTTCACTTTGAGTATGGGCCAAACGTAATGACTCATTTCTAGTGAACAAAACGTGGCATAAGTAATCATGTGTGACTTACAACAGGTCGTAAAAGGCATTGTGACTTTCTTCTTGTGCTCTCTCTTGGAGAGCTCTGGGGGAAACCAAAGGCATGTTGTGGGAAAGAATTGAGAACAATAGCCTTAGGAGAGGAGTCAAAGGAACATATTATTTTCCATAGAGGTTGTACTAGTTTGCAGTCCCACCAGCAGTGTATGAGC
Source organism: Daubentonia madagascariensis (assembly GCA_023783475.1). Taxonomy (NCBI): domain Eukaryota; kingdom Metazoa; phylum Chordata; class Mammalia; order Primates; family Daubentoniidae; genus Daubentonia; species Daubentonia madagascariensis. The sequence goes on from JAKFHU010002220.1 coordinate 9,209,894, forward strand.
GTTCCTATCTCTCTACATCTGTGCCAACATTTGTTGTTTTGGGATTTTTTGATAAAAGCCATTCTCCTTGGAATTAAATTATATCTCATTGTGGTTTTAATTTGCATTTCCCTGATGATTAGAGATGTTGAGCATTTTTCCATGTGTTTCTTGGCCATTTTTCTATCTTCTTTTGAAAAGTTTCTGTTCATTTCCTTTGCCCATTTTTTAATGGGGTTGTTTGATTTTTTCTTACTGATTTTCCTGAGTTCTATATAGATTCTAGTTAGCAGCCCTTTATCGGATGTATAGCTTGCAAATATTTTCTCCCATTCTGTAGGTTGTCTATTCACTCTAGCAATAGTTTCTTTGGCTGTGCAGAAGCTTCTTATTTTGATCAGGTCCCATTTGTTTATTTTTGTTGTTGTGATTGCTTTTGGGGTCTTCTTCATAAATTCTTTGCCTAGGCCAATATCTATAAGAGTTTTTCCAACATTTTGTTCCAGAATTCTTATGGTTTCATGTCTTAGGTTTAAGTCTGTTATCCATCATGATTTGATTTTTGTGAGAGGTGAGAGGTGTGGATCCTGTTTCAGTCTTCTACATGTGGCTATCCAATTTTTCCAGCACCATTTATTGAATAGGAATTCTTTTCCACAGAGTATGTTTTTGTCTGCTTTGCCAAAGATCAGATAGTAATATGAGGATGGTTTTATATCTGAGTTCTCAGTCCTATTCCATTGGTCTATGTCTCTGTTCTTGTGCCAATACCATGCTGTTTTGGTTGCTATAGTCTTGTAGTGTAGCTTGAAATCTGGTAAATTTATGCCTACCAATTTGTTCTTTTTGCTTAAGGTTGCTTTGGCTATATGGGGTCTTCTCTGGTTTCATACAAAGCATAGAATTATTTTTTCTACATCTGTGAAAAATGCTGTTGGTATTTTGAAAGGGATTGCACTGAATCTGTAGATCACTTTGGAACAGACCAAATGTCTGGATCTTGACAATGTGCGTTAAAGGATTCCCTTTAGGTAGCATCAAGACTCAACTACTGCCCAACCAGCATCAGGCTTCTTAGGGGTCAGGGATCATGCATTATATCAGGGGTTGGCTAAATCCAACCTACCTTCTACTTTTGTAAATAAAGTTTTATTGCAACACAGCCAAGCCCATCTGTTTACATATGTTCATGGCTGCTTTTGGCTGCAACAGCAGAATTGAAGAACTGTTGCAGAAACTATATAGCATATGACCTGCAAAGCCTAAAATATGTAGCATATAGCCATCTACAGAGTAAGTTTGCTTATTCATATATCACATCAATGGTCTTCAATTTACATGGTTTCTACCCATCTTCTCTGGAGGAATGAACTCTCAACCAAATCATTTAGATTTCCCTAAGAAGAAATAGACCTTTATGAGTAAAATTCAACATAAATGAGAAACAGTAGAATTAGACCCCCAAGTATTTCAGATATTGGAATTATTTTATACATGAAATAAAAAAAGCATGTTCAAAAGCTTGCAGATTGATATATGATACAGAAATTCCATTCCTGGGTATATACCCAAAAGAATTGAAAGCAGGAACTTGAACAGATATTTGTACACCCATGTTAATAGCAGCATTATTCACAAGAGCAACCCAAATATCTACCAAGAGATGAATAGATAAGCAAAATGTGGTATATACATACAATGGAATATTACTCAGCCTTAAAAAGGAAGGAAATTTTGACACATGCTACAACATGGATAAACCTTGAGGATATTGCGTTAAGTGAAATTAGTCAGTCACAAAAAGACAGATAATGTATGATTCCACTTATACGAGGTAGTTCTAGTAGTCAAAATCACAGAGGCAGAAAGTGGAATTGTGGTGGCCAGAAGCTGGGGGTTGGGAGAGGTTTTGTTTTTTAATGAATATTGTTTAATGTTTTAGTTTTGCAAAATGAAAAAGTCATAAAGATAGATTATGGTGATGGTAGTAAAACAATGTGAATTTATTTATTTTATTTTTAAAATTACTTTTATTTTTAATTGACACATAATAATCATACATACTTATGGGGTACAGTGTGATGTTTCCACATGTGTGTACATTGTTGAATGATAATGATAAAATCAGGGTAATTAGCACATCCATCACCTCAAATATTTATCATTTCTTTGTTGTAGTAACATTGAAAATCGTCTCTTCTGGTTATTTCAAGATACTACTTATTCTGGCTTATCAAGATATTACAATAATACTTATTGTTAACTATAGTCACTCTACTATGCAATGGAACACCATAATTTATTCTTCCTTTCTAATTGTAACTTTGTACTCACAACAACACGGATGAAGCTGGAAGACATTATATTAAGTGAAATAAGCCAGATACAGAAAGACAAATACTGCATGATCTCACTCATATATGGAATCTGAATGTATATAATGACACTGAACTGTACATTTAAAAACAAAGAATAGAAAACATATACAAGGAACTGAGATCATCAAAACCTACCAAGTAGATTTAAACAAGTAAAAATAGAATTTCTGCAAATGAAAAAAAGAATATGTAAAAATAAAAACTCAGTGGATAAATCAAACATGATATTAGATAAAGCTCAAAGAGAGAATATGAACTGAAAGACAAATCTGAAGACACTATCCTCTGGATAAGAAAGACTCAGAAAAACAACAATTGGGAAAATGTGAAAGAATGGTTAAGAAATACGAACAATAGAGAGAAAATTTTTAGTGGTAGTACTGGAAGAAAAGAAGGGAAAGAAAGGGGAAAAGGTAACATTCAAAGAGATAATTACTCTTTGATGAAAGACATGATTTCTCAGATTTGTGAATTATAAATTATAAATCCCAAACAGTATTTAAAAGAAATCCACATCTAAACACATGACCCAAGAGAAATAGAAGACGTTGAAGACACCCAGAGAAAAAAGACAAAAGTGTCTAAATGGCAATTAGTCTCACAGCAGCATTCTCAATAGCTTCAAAGACATCAAACAGCAGAATAAATTCTGCAAAACATTGACAAAAATAAATATCAACCTAGAATTACATACCTGGATATATGTATACACACACACACACACAAATATACATATGTAAAATATACATGTGAATGAGGGAAAATTAAAACATATTCAGAAAATTGAAAATTAAAAATTTACCACCAATTGATCCTCACAAAAGGAATTTCTAAAAGTTGTACGTCATTGCATTAGTTTCCTAGGGCTGCCATAACAAAGTACCACAAACTGAGTGGCTTAAAACAACAGAAATTTATTCTCTCACACTCCTGGAGGGTCGAAGTCTGAAAGCAAAGTGTTGGCAGGGCCACAAGGGTCTAGGGGAAGATCTATTCTATGCCTTTCTCTTGGCTTCTGGTGTTGCCAGCAATCCTTGCCATTCCTTGCCTTGTAGTTATATCACGCCATTCTCTGCCTTCACCACCACATGGCATTCGCCCTGTGTGTCTTTCTCTGTGTCTCTTCTTATAGGACATCAGTCGTATTGGATTAAAGGTTTATCTTACTCTAGTATGACCTCATTGTAACTAATTGAATCTGCAAGAATCCTATTTCCAAAAAAGATCACATTCTGAGGTACTGGCGGTTGGAACTTCAATTTTTTTTTTTTTGAAGATGCAATTCAACCTATAACATTAGTAAATAAAGAAAATGGCTCTAAAAGGAAAAACTGAAATGGAAGAAAAAAATATGAGCAAAGAAACTGGTAAACATGTAAGTAAAACTAAACAAATATTGACTGCATAGAACTAAGAAATGATGTCTAAATTGAGTGTTAAAAACAAAACTAAAATGGGGCCAGGCACGGTGGCTCACACTTGTAATCCTAGCACTCTGGGAGGCTAAGGTAGAAGGATCCCTAGAGCTCAGGAGTTCAAGACCAGCCTGAGCAAGAGTGAGACCCGTCTCTGCTAAAAATAGAAAAAGTTAGCCAGGCATGGTGGCATGTATCTGTAGTCCCAGCTACTCTGGAGGCTGAGGCAGAAGGATCACTTGAGCCCAGAAATTGGAGGTTGCAGTGAGCTGTGATGACACCACTGCATTCTAACCAGGGTGACAGAGTGAGATTCCATCTCCAAAAATTAAAAAAAAAAACTAAAATAGGAAAAAAAATATGTATAAGATAAGGTAGAGATCAAAGCTCAAATTTTCTAAGATCTTATTAAGGAGAAGAGCAAAGATATTGAATAATTTTAGACCTTCAGTCAAGTATAAAGTTTAAAATTTTAGGAGTAATCACTGAGAGAATAGAAATTGAGTGTATATTTTCCAAATAGTATTGGAGAAAAACAAGTCATTAAAAAAGTTTATTTCAAAAGAAATCAAGAAGTAGAAAAAACAAATAACATTAAGCACACACACATAAAAGATAAGATGATAGAAATAATTCCCAATATATCAATAATCATGTTAAATGTAAGTGCACCAAACTCTCCAGTTGAAAGGCAAAGATTGTCAACTAGGCAAGAGATGTTTTAAGAGAAATACCTAAAATACAAGGACATAGAAATTTTAAAAGTAAAAGAATGGAAAGAATTGTATTAAGCCAGGCATGGTATAGATAAGAAAATTGACTTTAAGATAAAATTGTTATTAGAGATAAAAGAGACACTATACAATGATAAAAAGTTAAAATTCACCAAGTTGATAGCCAATTCTAAATTTATATGTACCCAGCAGCATGGTCACAAATATACAAAAGCTAAAATTACCAGATTTACCACAAGAAGCTGGCAATATATGATTATAGTGGAGGATTTTAAGACCTCTGTCTCAAAAACTGATCAAGACAAGAAATTAGTACAAATATAGATGATTTGACTTGAAAACACAATTAATAAGTTTGCTCGATCTCATGTACATCCTACTAGTGAGAACTCAGATTCTTCTTAAGTATCTATGAAACATTTTCAAGAATCGGCCAGTTATTAGGCCACAACACATTCAATGAATCAGTATCAAAAAGGTAATTTCTCTCACCATAGTGCAATTAATATGAAAATTTATAATAAAATAACTTTTTAGAAACTATTCATTTGGAAAACTTAAAAATATTCTTCTAAATGATTGAAAGTTATCTTATTGAATATTTTAATAGTTGGAACTACACAATAGTAAGAATTAAAAGAGGATGATATGGTAGAACCTCTTCATTTCAGCTTCCAGGAAGACGGCACTGTTTCTCCTGCTAAGTTCAGCTAAAATCCCTGGACGTTATGTGTAAAACAACAGACACATAAAGAGACTGGGAGGTAGAAAGAAAAAGGCAGACCAGCTAAGGAATCTCAGAACTCAAGGAACAACATGGGTTCTTTTCCCTGGGTTTTCTTTTACTTCCTAAATCTCAAACTGGGTGCTGGACAAGCCAGCCATGTGGAGATGCTAAGGGGCACAGAAAAAACAAACAAACAAACAAGAAAGACCTATTTTCTATAGCCACAGTACCAGGAAAAGGGGCAGCCTAGCAAGGCAGAAAACTTTCCTACATTAACCACTCTACTACAACCAAACACCACAAGAACAACTTTTCTGTGTGACCTTTGGAACATCTTATGAATCCATAGCTATTTAAAATAAAAGGTTTTTTTTAAAAAAGAAGAAGGAGTAGGAGGAGGAGATGTGATAGTGAGTAGCTAAGTGGCTATACGGCTGAGAAACACAGGGAAAGGGGAAAGTGCTACAGGATAAGTAGAAATGTTAGAAAGGAACTAGGTTATATAGGGATTTGTATATGTAATTAAAAGCCATTTGAGCAGTTGAATGACATTCTGATTTAAGTTATTAAAAATTTCTTTTAATCACACAAATTTTTGAGTGGAAAAGGATTGTTGTCCAGCCAAAGTACAAGCAGGGGGACTAATTAACAGGTCTCATGAGGTGGTGAGAAACAGTGATGGCTTGACATATGAGGTTACTGTGGACAAATTATGAATATATTTTGAAGATGTAAAAGGCAGGTTTTTAAAAATATATTAGATGTAAGAAATAATAAGAAGAGCAGAATCAAAGGTAACTGCTCAGTTTTGGTTTAAGACCTGGGTGGACGGTCATGCCATTAACTGAGACCATGAATACAGGACAGAATATAAGCACAGGGTTTAGGGGATGGGTAACAGCAATCCAGAGTTCTGTGTCACCCAAGTTAGATTTGAGATTGGATATATAAGTGAAGATGCCAAGTAGGCCTTTCTGGGGGCAAGTCAAGTTTGATGTATAGATTAGAGAATAGTTAGCATAAAAATGGTATTTCAACCACAGTACAAAACCACCTAAAGAAGGTGTCTGCTGATAGAAAAGAAAAGAGGAATTAAGACTGAGCCAGGGTGAATTCCAAACTTAGAGGCTAAGATGAACAGAAGAAAGGCAAAGGAGATCAAGAAAAAGTGGCCAGTGAAGTGGGAGAAAACCAGGAGATTGTAGTGTCACAGACACCAGGATAAGCTCCTCTAGAAGGAGGAAGAGATCAGTGGGTCATTAGATAAGAAGAGAGAAGTAATCATTGGATTGGGCAATATGGAAGCCATTGTTGCCCTTCATGAACAAAGTCTCCGTGGAGTGGTGTGAACGAAGTACAGCTGGAGTGGACTGGGTCAAAAATGTAAGGTAAGAAAGTGAAACAATGACTATAGAAAACCCTTTTAGAAGTTTAACTATGAAGGAAAGTAGAGAGACGGGGAGGGCAAGATAGGGTTTGGTTTTGTGTTTTTTTTAATTGTAACTAGGATCTATGAAAGCAGGTTATTAAGCTGAAGGAAATGACAGTACAGAGAGTGATATTGGTAATGACGGGTCAGAGGGGATTAATGGGAGGACAATGTCCTCAAGAAGCTGGGAGAGAATGAGACCCAGAGCATAAGAGGAAGTGTTGGACTTCCTTAGGAACAACTTCTACCATAGTCATAAGAGGGAAGTTTTGAGGAGAGAAAAGACGGTGGGAAATAGTTGCTTGGAAGTGAGAACTTGAACATGGCAGTGAAGACCAGAGGATTGCTGGGCAGTGTGTGGTGTGCCCTTCTGAGTGTCATGATCATGGACTGAATGTGAAACCAGTCAGCCTGGCCAGCAACGTTGCGCTGTTCCAGTGCAGGCACAGAGTCAGCAGATATTTGGGTTGAACTGGGGTTGGACTGATAAGTTGCTTGCTGGATGAGTACAATGACAGGAGAGAGGAACAAAGGACTCCAAAGTGTTTGGAAGGAAGCGGTTACGGTGTTGCATGGTCTTCAAACTCTATTGCTTCCATAACCCCTAAAAATAGTTTTGAAAAACTATGTATCCTCCACATATTTTAAGATAACAGCTAAATTTCTCATTGTAAGTTTAAATGTGGTATATTTTTGACATACAGTACACTTTTATATCTCACTTTTTAAAAAATGTAACCAATGAATTTAAATACCACATAATTTTGGTACCCACCATCATCCATTTAAAAATACATCTAAAAGTGTTTCTTAAATTGAAATTTTACATCTTTTTCTTTCTATTTGAACCTGTACTTTCAGTCTACTCCCTTCACACCCACCCCCACAACTGAGTTCTACAATATATTTTTGGACTCATAAGATTTTTATTTATCACTCTCACATTTCTCTGCAACAAAAATATGTATATAAACTAAAGTTTAATGTAATTTTTATATTTTCCATGAGCATAAGGATGTAAGTGTTGAAAATTTTCTTCTAGACTGAGTTACTATTACAATTATAATTAATATACAAGTGACTAAAATAATTTTCATATATTCAAACTTTTTATCACAACATAAATATATGAAAAATTTTGATAGGTAACTAATATATTAAACATAAAAACGAACATGTTATTGAAAGTTCTTCTCTTAATATGAACTAAGACAGTTAAGTGAGGACACTTTTTGCCAATTAATTATTTCATCCATGGGAAAATGTTACTTATTTCTAAATTAAGTTATAGAGAATACAGACCATAAATTATATTCTTATTTTTATTGTTACATATATATGCTAAGAATCCTTTTTTTCATACTTATGTAGCTAGGAATAGAAGGACATTTTATAGCAATGTCACTAAACCATTTGGATTCCATTTGAGTTTACAGCCAAAAGAAAGTCACATAACGATCTATCATAAGGAATGTATTGATAACCTATCAGCTAACAACTCAACTTATTGACAGTAAAGAATTAGAAATCCCCTAATTTCCAAATTGATTTGTTATCCAGTTATTGTAATCATTTATTTTCTCAAGGGACATATACCAAAAAAGCTTTACCAAGACTTATCTGTACATAAATTATTATATAACTTGCCATTCTTTCTCTTAGAGGAGCTTTTTTTTAACCCAATATACTCAGAAAAAAATTTTTTTTAAATTGTATCTTCATATGTATTTTAAGGATATTATTAAAATACTGAGAAATAAATTACTAAATATATTTTACAAGCTAGAGTACTTTCTTCTGTTGTCAAGATTAAAATGATATGGAATTAATATAATTTTTTATGTTTTAAAATCAGTTATAATAAAAACAAGACAACAATAATATATTATTTCTCAATAGTTATTTTGTGATAATGCAATGTAATGGTTGACTAAAATGATGGTTTCTTTATGAAATGAAGAGTATCATAAAGACACATATGGTCTTCCTTTGGTATATGTACCTGGATCAAGCTTTGCGTTTCATCCTTTTAAAATGAATAAAGAAGAATTAATATAAAATCAGAATTTTCCATCAATTTCATTAGATATGGTGAACTTCAGTAATAAATTCAGACTTTCCCTCTGAATTGATTAAAGGAAAAATGCATGTATTGCTAAAAACTCACCAGTCCAGCAGCCCACATATAGTATTATTTATTGTTACTAGGAGGTAGAAATTATTAAACATTTTATAAGGTGAAACAAGATGAATATTCATAGTAATTAGAACACATACTTTATGATTTGTTACAAGTGGATTTTTACCTATCTCATTGAATAATTCACATGAACTTAAATCATGAATTTTTTACCTTATATATCTTGAAAAATTGCTAGTCTTAAAAAGTGTTCCACCGATACCAATAAGAATCAATACCATGAACCTATTCTATTAATACTTGGGAAGTTCAAAGGTTCTTTTCATTTCCGCCAATAAAAAGTCCTAGGGAGGGGGGAAAATAGTAACTTTATAGAGGAGAAACCTGCCAAACACCACCCCAGCCAGGTGATCAAGGTTAGCGTCAACAGTGCTAAGTCATGTTGACAGTATGTGCCCTGGATGTCATGTGAAGAAAATGGCTCTTTACCTCTGGGATCTTCCTTCCAAAACCTATAATCCCAGTCTAATCATGGGAAAAACATCAGACAAATACCAATTGAGGGACATTCTACAAAATACCTGGCCAGTATCCCTCAAAATTGTGAAGGTCATCAAAAACAAGAAAGTCTGAGAAACTATCACAGCCAAGGGTAGACTAAGGAGATATGATGACTAAAAAAAGTATAAGGTTTTGGATAGGATACTGGCATAGAAAAAAGATATTAGGTAAAAAATAAGAAGATCTAAATAAGTATGGCCTGTAGTCAACAATAATAAATCAATATTAGAACATTAATTGATTCATTAATTGTGACAAATATACCATAATATTGTAAGATATTACTGATAGGGGAAGCTGGGTGTGCAGTATATGGGAATTCTGTACTATCTTTGCAATGTTTCTGTAAATCTATAACTGTTCTAAAATTTTTAAATTTAGTTTTTAAAAAGTCCCAAGGATAAGTATCTTGAATAGCTAAAATTAAAAGATTTTAAGTATGTAAAAAATATGCTGCTTTTAATTTTCAGCATTTCTTGACAATATCCCTTTTGCTTTGCCTTCATAGGACTCTACCACCAGAGTGATGCTTTCCTTGACAACAGACCGCAGACAAAAGAGTCAAAGTCATGAAACAAAAATTGTTACTATTTCCTCCACACCATTCCACCTAATGTCTGAATTCAGAACATCTCAACATGGGAAAGATATATTGTTTATAAGACTACGTTTCCCCTTAACAAAAATACATAGAAGACAAGAAAACCAGGAAAATCCTAGGGGTTTTCATTAATTCTTAAGAAAACTTACCCCAAAATAATATTTTGACTTACCACTTTATTTGGCATGCTGTGGGTTTTACAGCCCAGTTGCATACACGATGGTAAGATTTAGGGTGGGTAAAGTATATGCTTTTCTTGTGTGAAGCAGAAGAAGGGGTTTTATAAATGTCTGTGAGTTCTCAGGTGAATCAGTTTAAGAAAAATAATCACTATGACTGAGGGTTTCCTTAAAACTATCTTTGCACAAATCTTCCCTTGAAAAGTCTTCCTATACCTAATGGGCACCTAGTTTGAAGACCACTGGAGCGATGAGCCACGACATCTGAACCAGGCAAGGAGGGAAGCGGGGACAGAGGGAGACCAGCAGTTGAGAACAGTGGCAGGGCCACTGGTTTAGAGGGTCTGACAAAGGTGGAGAAGTGCTGAAGAGGAAGAACAGTCCCTGGCACAGGGGAGGTGCTCAATAAATATGTGTCAGATAAACGAATGTATTTATGAAATTTAGATTGCAGGGCACTATTCATGGAAAATTTTCTCTACCTACCTGCCTGCGTATCAAAGCAAGAAGTGAAAATACTGTTGCTACTGGCTCTTTTTTTATGGCACCATTTCCCAAAACATTTTAATTACATGTACTTTGCATAAAAATATCTCCTTGAATTTTTCTGGAAAACATTTTTAACATATGAAAAAAACAGTTCCTTATGCAATAGGAAATCTATTGGTCGTTCTTTTCTTCCTGCTCCCTGCAGTGTCTGTGGACATCTCATGCTGTCTTATTCTGCATACATAATACTCTGCTAATATTTACTGTACTGAAAGAATCAGGATCCAATTCCGTTTTCTTCTGTTCTTGATGTTAGAGCACGTTTGCTCAAGATGCATATTTTCTTAGGCTACTGATGGTTAATTCATTTTCACCTGGGCATCTGGGGAGGAGCTGCCCACACACCAACTCTCCACTTGACAATCAGTGCCATTCGCGTATCACACTTCTGATGAAGGTTCCTTCGAGGAAAGCTGCAAAATAAGGCAAGGAATATAGCAGATGTGTTTGGCTCAGAACTATCTCTATAACAATCTTCTATTTTCTTCCAGATCACCAACTCTAGTATTGTTAAACTATTGTACTGCTGGGTTTTTAACTATTTTTCCACAAAGGAAAACATCTTTGAGTCATGCTAAAGGCTGTAAGAAGACTTTCCCAGTAGTATTTGATGGTTAAACTAAGGAATGGACAGCAAAACTATTGCCAGACAATGGGAATTCCCATTTGGGGGTAGAATTCAGCTTCAGTATTTCAAACCTGTTTAGTTCTCCCCCACTCCACTCCATATTTCTTATTAATTCCTTCAAAGTTAGTTTTTCTATCCTAATACCCAAGTTGCCCTTTTGCTGTTATGAAAGTGCAAACCATGTCAAGGAAAAGCTATCTTTAAGTACCTAAGTGGCACATTATGAACTGCAAAGCTCCCACAGAGCAATTTAAAATGATGAATATCCTTTTCAAACTTCCTCTTCAAAATTGCATATGGACTTCAGCCAGTCACAAGACAGGGAGGTGGAGGATGCATTAAGCTTCCGTCTGCTTCTCATTGATTGATAACCTACCATGTGTCATCTGGCTACACAGACAGACATCGCTGAGACTTGTACCCTACGAAAAGATGTGTCCATGGCATTAACATTTTTCTCCTACCTGCACCCTGATGTGACTCACTGCTATTCCAAGAACAGTTCTACCCACTATTCTGAGAAAGAAAAACAAAAAACTTAAAAAAAAACCTGTGGCACATTTTAGACTTTGAAGAAATAAATAAAGCTCTTTTAGAGATAACTTCAGACTTCTGCTTTCTTTAAAGCAGCTTCCATGCGTCTTCTCTTACTTCAAACACAGTAGCAGTGTAAATTCACTTCTTCCTGCTTCAAGTCTCATTAACAAAATCACTTTTTTTCCCTTGATTGTGTACCCTTCACTGACTAGGTGAGACATACAGATTCCTCCTTTTTCACCAGCCATGACAGGGCACTGTATGTTGCAGGAGATAAAAAGGAAGGCAAGAGATTCATGTAAATAATCCAAAGGCACAATTAATGCTGGTGTAACTTCTGAGCAGAATTTCAGAGCGGGTGGATATGATGCCTTTCTTCCTCTGCCCACTTTAGCCCGGTTCTCCCATCTCCTGTAGGAGGTGAAAGGTAAAGCAAATTGTGCAAGCTCATGCTCTGTAGCTGGCACAGGCAGGTTGTGGAGTGGGAATGTTTGGTGTTGGTGCCCACCTTGTGAGCACAGCCACCATGTTGGCCCCTCCAACCCCTGGCCCTCTGCACACTGGGCTGCCCACAGGAGCCTTCATTTATGGGAACGTTCCATAAGACATTCCCTTAGAATGTCCCCGGGGACCTCTTCTTGCCATTTTCTGTTATCTGCTCTCCACCCTCCCCTGCCCTGTGCCTAATTTTCCTGCCCTCAACTAGCTCATCCCCTAAGCATCAGACCCCTTGGAGTTCATATTTAAGAATAAACTCATATGATCTGCTCAGGTGCTAATGTCTCGTGCACAGAGAAACACCCTGGCCCTTCTTTCTGTCTAGGGAATACAGCACATTTTAAAGAGGGGCCTCTGATAAAACATTAATTTTGTGGCCCAGAGGAAGAGCTCTCCTGTTGGGAATTTCAACTAAGACAGAAAGAGAAAGAACATCTTGGGAGAGGCAGGACAGCGGCAACTTCTGAATGACACTATTTGATTGTCATTTACTAGGTGATGGTCATAGCATCACTGTGATCCGTGGGACTCTCTGGTCACATAGAGTAGAGTCTTACCTGGTTACCTCAGATAATAAAGTTTTGGCAAGAAGACACATCAAAATAAGAGCAACCGGAATTTCAAAGGAATCCATGCACAGCCAGGGTTATTCAACTTCCTACAAGTGGAAATGTAGCTTGGAAATTGGAAAATAGTCCAGGATTCAAGGCAGATCTAGTGAATGGTTAGCTTGGAGTCCCTTGGAGGGAAGGGGTTCATTCATTTCCTCACCATAATGTTCCTCTTAGCTTCGACTTGCCTGCTGCTATCAACCAACCACCACTCCCTCTCTTCTGCATGGATTTTGATTTCCGCTAACTCATAGCTTTTGCTTGTTCGTAACTTCTGCTTACTGATAATTTTAGCCCACACATAGCTCCTGCTGTCTCACAGTCTCTGGGTGTGTTTTTAGCTTCTGTTCTGGACTCTAGTTGACCCACTCTAATATTCCAGTTCAAATGCCCTAGAAGGAGAAGGTACCTGGATCAGTTAATTAGCATTCTTCTTGTTGAAGTAGAGCCTTTATACCAGGCCTCAGCCAAAGTACTCTTAGTTGCCAGCAATAGAAACCACTTTGGCTGGTTTAAGCAAAAAAGGGAATTTAAGATCAGCAAGATGCTTAGAAAACGAACAGTAACAAAGGGAGGCACAGCAGTCAGAATCAAGCCAAATCATACCACCGAATTAGCCAAGAGAGGATTCTGTTGCCATCATTGAACAGTAGGAGATATAAGCTGTAACTGATACCTGGACACTGGAAACTACATGCCACTGCTTTACCCCCAACCCCTGCTGGCCCTGGAAATTGGACATTGTTGCAACCGCTGCCACAAAGAGCTGTCCCCATCTCAGCTTCCTTGTCTCACCAACTCCCAAATCCAAGTCTAAGGAAGATCTGCTTGATTGGCAGAGTCTAGGTCTCACCCAGCTGCATTGTGTGTAGGTGGGTTGGGGGGCATGGAAAAGCATGCATGGACTTTTGGGTTTCATTAATGAAAGCGGGCCCTGCTGCCCACTGAGTCCCAAACAGTGGAGAATTCCTCCCGTATAGGAAGAGGGATGGATGATGGGCAGCTAAGACAAAAATGCAGACACACCTGACACTAGCCCATGGCTGGCTGTGCTTCCATTGCAAGTCCATCCTGAGCTCAGCTCTGCTCACTTAGCGGGGACCAGAGACAGGGTGGGCATTTTGATCAGCCAGTTCCAGACAATTTCATAGCCAAAAAAGTACAGGGATTTCTTTCATGTGCTCTGTTCGATTGATAAGGCATTTATATTCAAAGGTTATATTTGTAGGTGTGTCTTCCTCGTTGGATTGTAAGCATTTTAGGTCAGGGACTCTGTCTTATTTATTTTTATATCCCCAGTGCCTGAGACGTTGCCTGGCAATAGCAAGTGCTCTGAAAATGTCTGTTGATCTTAATAGGATTTGTGATCCAGGAATATTTCTGTAGGATTAGATAACATAAATTTCTTCATCTTTGAAGAAGATCATAATTTAAACCAAAAGAAAAAAGACTAATTGACATGTCATGAAGGAGCAAAAGAAGTATTAATAAAAAATGTTATGACCTATACTCTTCTCAGAGTTATTTGTTTGGAGTTCCTTTAATAGAGTGCAGATCTCTGAAATTGTGGCTGATGGAATGAGAGAACCGCTTGAAAAAAGAGAGATTCAGGCCTGAGAGAGAAGATAGGGTTTGGAGAGAGAACATCAAAAGGGGGCAGAGATGAAAAATTAAAGGAAAAGTAAGAGGAGAGTTAGTTCAGGGACTATTATAACAGAATATTTTAAAAGTTTCCTGATAACCTAGAAGAAAATTAGTGAATGGACAAAGTAATTCTGAATGTTGCTTTGATAGCAACAAGAAAGAAAATATGGAGCTAATATTTTGAGCACATACTGTGTGCAGAACAATTGCTAGGAACTGTGTGCATGCACGTGTAAGTGTGTGTGAGTGGGTGTGTGTGTATTTAACACTCCCAACAATTATTTAATAAGGTGGACACTATTATTTCCATTTTAAAGATAAAGTGAGGCTCAGAGAGGTTAAGTGATTGGCTTAAGTCACACAGACAGTAAGTGGTGGCATCAGAATCTAATGACTTTTCATTGGATTCCAAATTCCACACTTTGTTTAACAACCCATTTCTCCCTAAATAAGACTGAAGGGGAAGGGCGTAATAATTGTGCCGCCTAGAAGCTATGTCTCCAAACCATGCCTGCAAACTCCCAGGCCTTTGAATGGCACCTTATCTGCCTTTGAAGATATCTTATGGGAGTAACTTTGACAATTAAAATTTTCTTGATATTTTGTAGGGGAAATTTTGAGAAATCAAGAGAATAGAAGCTTTGCATCCCATGTCAGGCTAACTGCCTCAATACTTCACTGTTCTTGGAGGCAATAAAGGAGTTTTGTACCAGATCAAACAGAGGATGACATTATGAATGCACCTTACCAAAAGGAATAAGGAGAAAGAAGAGTTAGATACAATCGTAGAGTTTACAAAGTAAGACTCCCAAAACATATTTACGTGTTTTCCTTGTGTCACATTTAAGTGTCCAGCATTTTTTTTTTTTGAGTTGCAAAGTGGCCCTGTTGACTTTGGCAACTACCCAAAAGCCTAACATTACCAGGGTCTACCAATGTCATCCTGGAGTGGTAGAACACCCTGACCCCAAAGCAGAGGACTTGGACAATCGCTAACTATAATGGGTTGAATGGTGCCTCCCCAAAATATATGTCCTCCTAGAACCTGTGCATATGACCTTATTTGGGAAAAAATGCTCTTTGCAGATGTAACAATTTAAGAACCTCAAAATGAGATTATCCTGGATTATGGTGGGCCCTAAATACAATGAAAGTGTCCTTAGAAGAGAAGAGGAGAAGAAATACATGAAGGAGAGCATTTGAAGACAGAGGCAGAGACTGGGGTGATGCATCCACCTACAAGCCAAGAAACACCAAGGATTGCTGGAAGCCAGGACAAAGGCATATATAGTAGACCCCCCCAATGTGTATCGGTTTCACTTTCTGAGGTTTCGGTTATCTTTGGGCAACCTCAATCCAAAAATATTAAATAGGAAATTCCAGAAATAAACAATTCATAAGTTTTAAATTGCACACCATTCTGAGTAGAGTGATGAAATCTGTCCCTGTCCCACTTAGGGCGTGAATCGTCCCTTTGTCCACAGATCCATGCAGTAGACCCTGCCTGCCCCATTAGTCACCTAGCAAGCAGCCCTCTTGATTATCAGATTGACTATTGTGGTATTGCAGTGCTTGTGTTCAAGGAACCTTTATTTTACTTAATTATGGCCCCAAAGTGCAAGACTAGTGATGCTGACAATTCGGATATGCCAAAGAGAAGCCATAAAACACTTCCTTTAAATGAAATGGTGAGAGTTCTCGACTTAATAAGGAAAGAAAAAAATGTAAGTTGAAGTTGCTAAGATGCATGGTCAGAATGAATCTTCTATCAGTGAAATTGTACAGAGGAAAAAGAAATTTGTGCTAGTTTCAGGTGGCACCTCAAACTATAAAATTTATAACCACAGTGCATAAGTGCTTACTTAAGATGGAGAAAGCCTTAAATTTGTAGGTAGAAGACATGAACAGAAACATGCTCCAATTGATAGCAATTGGGTTTACTACTGTCCACAGTTTCAGGTATCCCCTGGGGGTCTTAAAACGTATCCCCCTAGGATAAGGGGGGACTACTGGAAAGGACTTTCTCAGAGCCTCCAAAGGAACAAACTGACATTTTGATTCTGGCCTCCAGAACTGTGAGAAAATGCATTTCCTTTGTTTTAAGCCCCCAGGTTTGTGGTAATTTGTTATAGTAGCCCTAGGAAACTAATATACCAACACAGTTCAAGAAATGTCAAGAAAAGCCTTAGAGAACAGACAAGAAAGACCAGGAAAAGAAAACTCACCTTCCCTTGTCACCAGAGGTAAGACAAGGAAAAGAAAACTGCTATACCAGCCTGAATAAAATGCCTACCAGGCAATAAACAGTTCCCTTTCAGGCTCTGACACTTGCAAGACATCTGCAGGAGTTCTCAGTGGACAAAGTGCATTAGGATCTTCGGCGTGTGAATGAGTTAGACTGCAGGGTTGGAATCCTACCCACAAAGAAGCTTTGGGGACCACTGTCTTGAAGGTCAACAGGTCTAAAGATCTTCTCATACACCTTAGTGTTTCCCAAAGTGCGGTGTGAGAACAACCAGTGATATTTGGGATGATTTTTAAGTGGCATGGAGGACTTACAATTTTATTTTATCGTGTATTGAAATATAACTGGTATCTCACAAACCAATGATTTCATGGATATTATTGCTTTCGATGAGGCTAAGTAAAAAGCTAAGGTAAAATTTATTAAGTACGTAATAGAGCAGGCAGTAGATGGATGTAAGAAAACTCAGGCAAGTTGGCACATGAATGGGTGAAGTTTAGGATGCCAATGCAAGTGTGCAGGGAGAGAAGCAGTTCTCTGAATCTGCCCTCTTGACAAAGCAGCTCATTCCATCCTCCTGCATTTCAGATCAGGCACAGAAGGATCCACATAGAAAAGATTCACACCCACCCACAATTGCCCTGGAGAAGGAAGGGGGAGAGAAAGCCTTTACTTACTTACCAAGGAGCCACAGAATTAAGCCAGATGCCCCTGGCTGTCTCTGCCTGGAGAACAGTTGAACATGGGCAGGAGTAACAGGAACCCGGGAGCTGGGCACTGGGGAGTGGCAGTGTATGTGCGAGTAGAAGTGGTCACTGAGATTTGGGCAGCCTGGTTCTCTACCACCATGCATGATTTGCTTTCCTGGCCTGGCCGCAGGTAGCCAGGTCTCAGGGTGAAGACAACAGAGCCAGGTGGAGTAGGGGCTCGAGGAAAAGACAGACAGACCGACATTTTCCAGCAGCTCAGCCATTCGCAGGCCACTGAGCCAACAGGTTTATTGAATGTCAGAGTGAAAGAGACCTCAGACATCAAGCGATCCAAGCCTCTAATTCTCCAGTTGAAACACAGGAATATAGAGATGGAGAGTCTTCGGGTGAAGGTCACAGAGCTGATTGGTAACTGAAGTTAGTCCTAAAGGCTCCGGAATTCTATTGTGATATATCACTCTCTGCTCTTTACTCAGTATGGACTTTTATGTTTGCCTGTCTCCCCGGCAATGACAGAAACTGCAATCCTATTCGACTCATTTGATGATTTGGTACAGGACTCAGAGGGGAACAGCGCTGAATGAGGGATGTCTGCGGTGAAGCTCGTCACGGGATGAGGCGATGTCCCCACGCAGCTCAGTCAGAGCTGGGCTTGCCGTGATGCAGCGGGGGTCGCTGTTTGGGGTGGGGGCTGCGCGGGACTCATGAAAGATGTAAGAGAGAAGAAACTTGGCAAGAAGTGGGTGCTTTCGCCTGCAGAGAGAGGCCCCTGGGCCCCAAAGAGAATGCACCCCCTACACACATGCACAAAAGTTCACCCACCACACCTGCCTTCCCCAGATGGGGCCCCCTGCGCAAACGCCTCCTCGTCCTCCGGATTTTTCAACGGTGGCGCAAGCTCCTCCCTCGCCCGAGCCTGGTGCTGTCCCAGCGCCAAGCGCCCGCCGGAGCCGCGGCTGGGGGGCGGCGAGGAGTGGGCCCCGATCGTGGCTATTGGTTGTGCGGGCCGGGAGGGCGGAGGGACGACGCGCGGGCTGGGCCGAGCCGGCAGCCCCGGGTCCGCTCCCGCTGCGCCCGCTGCGCGCAGTGCGCCCGGCATTCCCGAGGACGGCTTCGCGTCGCGGGTCGCCGAGACAGGAGCGCCGCCCCAGCCCGAGCGCCGGAGCCCGGCCCCGGAGGTCGCGTGTCCTGACCCGCAGGTCAGTGAGGGGCTCCCGACGCGGCGGGCGAGCCGAGGCGGCGGAGTCGGGAGCCGGAGACTTGCAGGGTCCCTAGTTCTGGGGGTGGATGGCCCTAGGCGGACGGCGCCCCGACTGCTCGCCTGGGGCAGCCTCTGGTCCCGGAGGCTCCGCTCCCTGCCCAGCCGCCTCCCAGACTCTCCCCGGGCTCCCGGAGCTTTGGCTCCTTGCTGTGGAGCACCCCCAAATCTGTCCCTTTCGTGGCTGACCGCATCCTTACTGTCCCGAGCAGCCTCGGCAGCCCGGCTCTCCGAGTCTCGGGGTGACTCCGCAGGCTATAGTAGGAGCCCCGAGGGGTCCGGCGCGCGGTGTCCTTGGTCCCAGGAGGACCTGCCTCGGTCCTGGACGCAGGGCGCTGGGAAGGTCTACCCTCACGTCCGCCCGCTGCAAACGTTGATTTCTCCATGCGAGTGTAGACAGTCCTACACTTTGCAGAGTGTGTTTCTAGGTGCATTCTGTTTGGTTTTGCCTTCGTGGTGTGTGTGTGTGGGGGGTCATTTTTGTGTTTGTTTTGCGTTTATCTGAATTTCTAGGGCCATCTGTCCCCCTTTCCAGGGACTCGCCACGCGCGCACCGACAGCCAGCTTTGCCCCTTACGGTGCTGGCGTATCTTTTCACCCGTCTTCGGGTGGCTCCAAATCCGGGGAAGTTTTACCTGGCGCTGAACGCTAGCGTTTCCCAGTCGTGTTTTCCCGAGTTCCCAGAAAACCCAGTAGGTAACTGCGCCAGAGATCTTTCCCTTTTCCCGGGTCTGATGAAACGCTGGAATTCTGCGTTTCCCTGTCGAGGTGCGTGGATTATGAGGAAATTGTTTGAGTTCTGATTTAGGAGGGGGATATGTAACGTGCCCTCCTCCGGGGGGCAGAAGGACCCATTCATTCACAGAAGCATCTTGTGGAGGACCAGGGTTGGGGCTGTGCCTGCGCGCCGTCAGCCGCCAGATGCCCGGGCTCCACCGGGCTCGGGTTTGATATCAGACTCCAGAGACGGGGTCTGTTTCTTAATGTCCTTCATTTCCTCTGCCCATTAATTTTTCTTCGGAAAATTTTCTGCCAAAGTGAGTAAGTACTTCGGTGGCTCTTGGTTGTAGATGATGGGATCCGATGGCTGGAGGACGTCTCAAAGCCGGCGCATTTGGTAGGGTCCGCACCACAGGAGCAAAGGGTGGGGAGACGGACAGCGCGAGGGGCCGCTCCCCTACATGTCTCTCCTGGGGTGCTTTTCACTTTAGATTTCCCGGATTCATTGTTCAGACAACAGCCTGTCAATAAGAAAAGAGGCAAGATAAGTAATAGTCCTTTCTTAATAGGTTTACCTCTTAATGCAGTCTTGCCGCCCCAAGCACCCTCCTTTAAAAAATATTTAATTTGCTTAATTATGCAACTAGTTTGGGTGTTTTAGTCTATTTGTGATCTGGCCCATAGAGGTTCTTAAATATCTTTTTGTGACTAAATACGCTTCGTTTTGCTAATTAGAGAAGCCTCTTGTCCTCCACCACACACAGGACGCCCTTTATAATCAAAGAGTAGTTGATCTGTAATGCAAACGGCTTTTTGGAGTGCAAGCGAGTGAGGCTGCCTTGTCCCAGAGCCTGCCTCAGCCTCAGCCATGCCCTTGTCACCTTCAAATGCTGGGCATCGGGGATGGCAAACCATTTGCCAACCTCAGACGTATTCTGGAAAGACTGAGTTTCAGAAAGTGGATAGGGTATGCCATTTTTTTTTGCTTGTGTTGGGTTTGGGAGGCTTATTTACTTATTATGTTTGATTCCTCTATAAAGGCAAAGAGCTTTGAAGAGCTCAATACACGTTCGTGGTTCTCACTGAGGAAGCCTGATGGAAGGTAAGAAGAATTGCATTCCCCCTTTGCTTTTGGTTAGTTCCATTCAGCAAATTTGGGGATTAAGAGCTAAATAACAATGGGATCGTGTGTGGCATCAAATCCATTAGAGGGTTTATTTAAAGGTTTTCTGGGTTTCTTTTTCTTTTTTAATGAGGGCAGATCAGATAAGGGATGATGGAGCTGACTGGTAAGAATGATTAATCATTCTAATCATTAAGTAAACTTGGAGTTATACATTAAATATGAGAAAGAAAGATTAATCCATCAACCCAAAATTCTCTGATTCACCCTCTATTCTCGATCAAGTCTGAGCTCATTTGGTAATAGTTCTTCTCTGGGATTTCTCTTCTCCCTGAACTTGTATTTTAATATTCTTTTTTTCTTTGCTTTTAAAAAAAGTTTATAGAGTTTGTATAAGTATACTTTAATTAGTTCTTAGGGAGAAGTGAAAAATAGAATTATGGCTGAATGTTTGTGTTTTGCTCATCGGGTTTTTAAAATAGTAATTAACGAACCTGGCAAAATGCATTTCTGAAAGGCCTGTGATGCCAATTGCCTGGCTCCTGGCACCCATGAGCCATTCAGTAAACATTCATTAAATGAAACTAAAAGCCAAAAAGTAGTGTTGCAGAGGAATGCCATTTTCTTCAAATATCTATTTGTGAAGCATATTGTGCTATTATATTAGTATATTAATATTAAGCATCATAGGCCTAATTTTTATAGACTTTCATTATTGTTCATAATGACAGCTAAAAAAAATAATAAAGGCTTTAAGTTAGTTAATGGAATAGGAAACCCAACAAAGAAGAAGCTGAAACTTTACATGCAGGATTCCTTCTTCTAGGCCAACATATGTACCTAGAAGATTCAAGCCAGAGGCTTAGAGGAAGAAGCCCTTGATATGTATATGTGGCCTAGCATTTGATTTAGAATATAGGAAGTCCATCTGTGCATTCACTGGCCATTTCAGGTGCAGGGAGGCAGACTCCTGAGCCAAAATCTGTGGTCCCCTCAGTTCTGATTCTTTTGGCAGATGGATATAGCATTCTGAGATGTTCAGTCTGATGACACAGATGCCTCCTTCAAGAGTTCCTTATAAACATGGCCGTCCTCGTGTTCACATTTGGGACCAGGAAATAGTCATTATTTAGCTTTTACTAAGTTTGGCAATTAGAAAAATAAAAAGATAAAAAGATTCTGAGCCATCAAGTAGCCATACACACTTTACCAGTATCTCCAAGCATGAGGTAGCATAATCCAGCCAAAACAGTGCCAATATTTCAAAGCTCTGAATTTATATCAGGAACAGGGTATGTCATGAATATTTCCTGAGTTCCTAACTTTTAAATTCTCATCTGTTAAGTTATATTAAGAAGGAAATTAGTCCAGGCTTACAATTTGTATTATGGGCTTGACTCTTGATGTTGATATGTCGTAGATAATAGTGAAAAATCTGGAAAATGTAAGCCTATAATAGTTGTTATTATAAAAGGGTCACTTAGAAGGTAATAGACCTGAATCCACCTTCTGATAGGAAACAGAAAGATAGGTGGCTATAGAACCTGTTTCAAATTCAGAAAGACAGGATGATGACTTAAACCACAGTTAAGACACTGACTCAGGCCGGGCATGGTGGCTCATGCCTGTAATGCTAACACTTTGGGAGGCTGAGGCAGGAGGATTGCTCAAAGCCAGGAGTTCGAGACCAGCCTGGGCAATAGTGAGATCCTGTCTCTACCAAAAATAAAAAATTAGCCAGGTGTGGTGGCACATGCTTATAGTCCCAGCCACTTGGGAGCCTGAGGCAGGAGGATCACTTGAGCCCAGGAGTTTGAGAGTTTAAGGCTGCAGTGAGCTATGATGATGCCACTGCACTCTAGCCTGGGCAACAGAGTGAGACCCTCTCTCTCCAAAAGAAAAAAAAAAAAGACACTGACTCAATTCATTCAGGGAACATTCAACATATAGATTCACTTTCCAGGGGAAGCTAAAATAGCAGCTTTCCTGATTAATTTGCCACAGTTATCTGGTACTGATTAGAAGTGCCTGGTAATCTATCTACTGTTACCAATTAAGCTGGTATGGTTCTTATTCACTTTCAGTTTCCCTGTGACCAGGATTATAGCAGAGAGACATGGTCTTCCTATTCCTTAAATAGAACATTCATAGCATCCTATAAAATAAAATGCAACTCTAACTCAAAGTACAATTAAGCCCTATTAGGAAGATTGCCTATATGGCCTCAGCCTGAGAGTCTTAAACTTTGAAAGGAATGGTAGAAAGGAAACATTTCAAAGATTTGTGTTAGGTATAGACAGTGCAGAAAAAGGAGGCGGGGTGAAGGGGAGGGGGGAGGAGAAGAAAGAGTTCTGGGCTTAAAAATCAGTAACATTTTCACTACATATACTATAATTAAATTTTATTTCTATTTATTAATGGAAATACCCTTATTGTTTTTTCTGATTATAAAACAATACGTGTCCTTTGTATCAAAATTCAAATACAGAAATACACAAAATAGGATATTAACATACTCTGTAATACTACCCTCTAACAAAAACATGTTAACAGCTTGGTGCATAACCTCTTGTTTTGCTTTGTTGTTTTTGCATACAAAATAGTACGTGTGTATAGTAGTAGTGCCAGTAGTAGTAGCTGTGGTTTGGCAAAAATAGAATCATACTATACACTATTCTGAAGCTTACTTTCTTGACTTAGCCATAATGTTCAGCATCTTCCCATGTTAGAAAATAGTCCTTTTTTAATTAATAGCATCAGAATATTCCATCGTATGACTCTCCCATCATTTATTTAACCAATCCTTGACTCATGGAAATTTTAGTAGCTCCAACATTTAGTTATAGAATATATCTTTGTTCATACACTTTTTAAACTTGTCTAACTTTTTTCTCCATAGGATAAATTCTTAAAACTTATTATTTACACTGTTAGGCTATACTGCCACATATTTTGGGGTGAAAAGGGAAGCATTCCAATAATTTATCCAACAAGCAGTAGACCTTCCCCACTATAACCCATTCTTCTTTATGCCTAGTACGTAATTGTTTTTCTTCAAAAAAGCATTTTTATTGGCACTTAACATTCATATAGAAAAGTACAAAAATAATAAAGATATAATTTATTATTTATGTGTTCAATTTGAACACACCCGTGTGAATGGCACCAGGCTCAAAAAAGAAAATATTTACCAATAAAGGTCGAGCATCCCTAATCCAAAAATCCAAAATCTGAAATGGTCCAAAATCTAAAACTTTTTCAGTGCTGACATGATGCCACAGTGTACAGTAAACTTTTAATCAAAACACAGCATCATAGGTGGAGACTGAAAGCCTGCCATTACTTCTTGTTGCTGACACAGGTATTCTGGTGATACCACTCTGCTGCCTAGTTACTCTGAAAACATTATTTTCACTGTATTAATGGTTTGTCGTGTTTTTTTACTGTTAAGTACTTATGTGTGAATAAGTATAAGAAAATGGTTGCTTATCAGTAGTATATAAAATCATCAGGAGTGATGGTGATGCCAAACAACCACAGATTATACACATGGGTGGCTGAGATAGTGACACCTTTGCTTTCTAATGGTTCAATGCATACAAACTTGGTTTCATGCACAAAAATATTAAACATATTGTATAAAATTACCCTCAGGCTATACATATAAGGTGTATATGAAACACAAATGAATTTCATGTTTAGACTTGGGTCCCATCTCCAAGATTCCTCATTATGTTTATGCAAAAATTCTAAAATCTGAAAAAATCTGAAACACTTCTGCTCCTAAGCATTTTGGATAAGGGATACTCAACCTGTACCCTTGGTTATGCCCTTCATATGCCTTGGCCACCTGTCATTTTAACGATTCCTTATGAGAAAGTCCTTGGTGAGCTTATTGACTGTGGTTTCTATGAGTCAGGTGCGGAGTGCTGTGCCTTAAAGATTCGATGGTAGAATAGAATATTGATTTGGATGCTGGTCTCAGACCTTCAAAAAGACTCCTTGTCAACAAAGTTGGCCTAGTTGAATGGAACGAGTTTCTAAGATCCCTCACTCTGTCCCCTTAACACTTTATTATCCCTCTCAGTTCTGTTCTTACATTTGCCCATTAGACACTGCTTGGCACATATTTTGAGTCATATGATGAAAACATTCTGGATAACAAAAGAAACTGAATAATTGTTTTTCATCTGCTTTCCTCTTCTTGGCCATCCAGCTCAACTCTGAGTGTAGAGTGGGTTGAGGGTTGGAAAATAGGTCCTGGTTTCCCAATTTGTGATCTCTGTCAGCACCTGGGTCTGCTTCTGCACATCCTTTTTCAGAAGCAGGTGACATATAAACAATGACCTTCAAAATTTACTTAACTTTTTGCAGCCTCATTTTTCTGATTTTAAAAGACTTCTAGCTCTCCGATTCTATGCAAAACTTTTTTCTTTTTGTTGTTATTGCTGCTTGTCTGGTTTTTGTTTTGGTCTTGTTTTATTTGTCTTTTTATAGGGAGAAGTTAAGATTGGGAAGGACTATAAAGGGAAGAAAGAAGTTAGTCGCACAATGAATGATAAGAGAAAATATTTGCTTCTTTTGTGCTCATGTGTTTTCATTCCTCTTATTCTAAGAAGCAGAGGTTTCTGGATTAGTTTCCTAGCACAGCACTGCTAAGGATATTGCTGCTCGCATCGCTGTGGCTGTGATCCGCGTGGTCCATGCACCAGCACCCATCTTTGAATTGGTAGTTACTCATTCATGATGAGATATGGAACTTGGGCCAGGGTATAAATCAAATAAGGCACTAAGCACACTTTTTAGTTTAACTGACTTTTTCTTTCTTTCTTTCTTTTTTGATTTTTTTGATTTTTAAATTTTATTTGTATAAATTTATGGGGTACAAGTGCAATTTTGTTACATGCATAGATGGTATAGTAGTCAAGTCAGGATTTTTAGGGAATCTGTCACCTGAATAATGTATGTTGCACTCACTATGTAATTTCTCTTGATGAAGGAAATGGTGTGTTTGTCACAGGTTCCTCATCTCCTATGGACCTGTAACCAACATATCACTGAGGGAGCCAAGTGGCTACTTCTGTAGTCAAATGGAAATTTTTTTGGAATATAAACATTTTCTTTTTCTATACTGATTTTTTATTGATTTTTTTTAGTTGTTTTGGCTTGGTTTGGCCTTGAGATAGAGTGGCTAACAGTTCCATGGCATATGAAATTCCTGAATGTAGTGAATTAGAATGAGCTTACCCTACAGTGATCATAAAGTGGGTATTTTCCTTGATCCTTTTTATTCCCACGGATGAGCACAGTGCCACAGGTTGTGATTATAAGGGACTCATAATTTTCAAAGGATAGAATTATCATGAAGTTTAACTTAAGGAATACTTTAATTTTTTAAAAATGCATTCTGTTTCATATCCAGTCAGAGCTTCACTGACCCACTATCATAAACTCTCCTGATTTTTATTGTGCTGTTCAGAATACATTTGTTACAACCTTCCAGCTATGTTCACAAGAAGGTATTTCAGTATTTACAGCAAATTCCTCCATCTTTTCCTCAGTGATCCTGGTGAACACTTGACTAAATAAAATCTTAACTTTGTTGGATATTGACACATCTGCTTTGACACAAAGACACAATTGGTTGATCAAAAAAAAGTATGGGCAGAGTTTGTTCTGGAACCTGAAGCCATTAATTTTATTGCCATAACTAAAATATTTGTATAATTTAGGGAGGGTTCATCATTATTCTTTACTGGTGAGTACTTATCCTTCGAGTAATCTTTATGATTTTATGCAAGGTCATTTATGCATTTATTCAATAAATATTCTTTTTCCTGTAGAAATAGAATAAATATGGGCTATTTCTCCAAGAAGCTTCAAGTTTCTTTATTTCTTTATTCTTTCATTCATGCAGCCATCCAACAAACACTTATTGATCATCTTTATGCTATACTTTGTGCTGATCTGTGGATATAAAAGTAAGTGACATGTTAGTCTTTTATTCTAGAAGTTCACAGTCTATCAAAGCAGACAGGGTAAATAAATATAAAAAGCATAATAAAATGTGAAAAATGCTAGTATAGAAAGGTACAGAAAGTGCCTCGAAAATGCAGGGGAGGGAGCCAGAAATTTGCATAGAGAAAGTAGGTAGGGATTTAAGTTATGTGGATAATATTCACATAATATATTATAATGAATAACTATAATATTCCCATAATATCATGAATATTCATGTAACATATTATAGCAAATAACCAGATGAGACAGAGGAGGAATGGTTTGAGTAGAGCCTTGCAGTGAATAAATTGGATTTGGAGATAAATTAGAGAGAGGACATGTATAAATATAAGGATTAAACATAAATATTTTTTAAAAATTGGGAAATTGAGAATAGTTTGATATGCTGGAGCATCAATCTTAGGTACCGTAGGAAAAATGAGACTATATAAGTATCCTGTGGCCAGATAAGAAGGGACAGATAATATAAGAGAGCTTTTTTAGATTTCTTACTCAAGAAGGTAACTATAAAAATTGTATGTGCATTAGATTCATGCACATAATGATATGTTATCCCTTCCTGTACATTGTTAACAAGTATTTGTTGAACGTATGATGAATGCATCAAAGAATATAGCTCTTCTTAAGCAAAGGCAATAGCACTGACCCTTACTTGTCCAATGAGTTTTTTCCATTAAGGGTCATGAGTTAGTCTTAATATCTGTATTGTCTCTCATATACTCCTACTTGAAACGATTTGTGCATGTTTAAGTGACAGGTGGTCAGGATTATCCTTGTATAGTAGCAGATTATCATGTTCCAGCCAATCAGGGAATATGTCTTCATCTCTACAAGTAGCTAAATTTTATGCCCTTAAACCTAACTGTTATTTGAAATTAAAGCTAACCAAAACATCCTTTAAAACTTTCTCTCTCACTGTGCCATGGAAGGTTTTAATATATTATGTACACAATTCATGCAACTCTCAGTTGTTCAGAATTTGACTTCTTTACAGTCAAATTCTTGGAGACCGATTATAAATCCAACCATCAAAATACAGTGAGATCTTATGTTAGTCAGTAGAAGGTGGATTATGCTACAGTAACAAATAAGCCAAAAGTCTCAGTGGCTTAAAACAACAAAATCTTATTCATGTTGACACTGTCAATGGAGTCAGCAAGGGGTGAAAGCACTTGCTCTGGTCACTCAAGGACTCAGACAGACAGGAACAGGCAGGTATTTATACAATTCACAATTATGCAGCAGAGGGAAGAGATGTGGCAAATCTCACACTGGGTTTGACATTTTTTTATCCAGAAGTGACATGTCACTTTTCCTAGATTTCATTGGCTGAAACAAGTCCTATGGCCACCCTAAATTCAGCGGTGTAGGAATATGCAATCCTACAATATGCCTAGAAGAAGGAACATCAGCAACATGTCAAATGTATTCCTCTTCAACCCTTAGCCTCCCCAGACAGAAGGAATGTAATGAACACAGAATTTGGGGGTGTAGCGATATAGATTCGAATTCCAGCCCTGCCTCTAAGTGGTTGGGTGAGCTTGGGCAAGCCTTTAAATTCACTGAGCTTTAATCTTCTCATCTGTTAAAAGAAGGTGGGGGATGATAATATTATAACTACCTTAACAAGTTGTGGAGATTAGAAAAAACACACATGCTCACACACACAAACACACATGCTCACACACACAAACACACATCCAAAACTTGTATATGCTTTTATTCAATAAATATTGGCAGATACCATTTATGTTGTTGCTGTTTTCCCAACCTGGCTTGTCTGGACATTCTTTCTCCTCCACAAGCATCCTGGGTTTGCCTTCCTCTGCGGAAAACGTTCTGAAGACAGATTGCTACTCCACAGTGACTTGGGGATACCCCACCCCAGTCCTCCCCTCCCTTCTACTTCCCACTACCCTTCTGGCATGATGTGTTCCTATGTCCCAGCGCACACCATTGAAATAAAAGAGAACCAAGACTAGATGTAAGAACAGTGGATGGCAGGTGAATGTGTGTTACTGACCAAGGCTATTCCTACAATTGAATAAAAAACACAGAGCACACAACCTTTACCGGTAAGAGCTAAACCTTGAGAAAGGACAAAGTCAAAGTCAGTTAAATCTTATGTAAAAGATGACCCATAATTTCTTTGAGTAAAACATTTATTTATACCTTTAAGAGATTGTGTAAGTATTTTCTATAGGTCACCACTGTGGTAGTCTATTTTCTACAAATAATTCCTAATTATTTTTCAATTTCACTTTCTTACATTTTTAAGTTGAAATACATTCTGGGGGCATTTGAGCTTACACTTGTTTATTGTTTCCATATTGTCTTTGACAGATTCTGGTCTTGAATCATTATCTAAAATGACAACAGGCTGCCAAAGACTTGATTTCCTCCCACGCTTGATAGCCTGCCATATCATTTTGTTCTGTGTTACAAGGAACATGTAGACATTTTCTTTGTTAGCCAGACTTTTGAGTTCACTGTGCTGCCTGTGAGAGAGAGAGAGATTTCAGGCAGGTTCTGCTGCTGTGTTCACACCAAGGATTAGCAGGACCGTGGGAAATCCCACAGGGGAATGTGCCTTCCTAATGAAGGATGCAATGTCCTCTTTCTGTTTTCTCTCTTCCCAGGTGTACCTGCAAATCCAGGTAGATGAGTAATTTTACAGCCACGAGAGAGCACTTTGTCTCCTTGTGGAGATGGTGTTTTATGTGCCCTCTGTCTAAAATCTGACTCATCTGGTACTCATCATTTCAGGGTACACACCTATATCCTCAGTTGTATGATTGGTGATGACTGGGGAAAGGCACTATTCATATCAGCACTCCCTATTTTTTTATTTATAGCTGCATTTTGCAATGACTAGATTTAATTTCTACACTGTTCATTGGCCCCTATTTCAAAAGATTCTGACCCTGAACTGTAAGTGAGTTCCCAGGGTCAAGTTTAGCCTCTTGCCCTACTAGAGAACTCACCCAAACCAGGGTGATCAAAGAGGTGGTTGCTAGATATAAGAGTTGTGAGGAGTGTGAGTTCTTTGATCTGTGGAACTTGCTGTTTGCAGCCTGTTTGACTTGGCTGCCTAAGTCAAGTCTCCCACTGCTGTTTAGTTTGTCTTCTGCTGTTGTTTCCTACAAGTCCCTACTTTGATCCTGGACCACATTGGCTGTTGTGGGCTCTCCCTGAGCTTCTCATTAGTCCTCATTAGAAAGTCCCTCCCTTTGACTGGGTATTTAAACTTCAGGAGAGATATCCCTGGCTGTCCCTGAGGATGACTGATGATGTAAGAGGAACAGAACTGGATTCCTTGATCCTGGAGCCCAGCTGAGATTCAGTCTGGTGGGTGGTGACAGGAGCGGAGCAGAGTCATGGATAAGGCTGACTGGTGAGTCGCCTCTCCTGGTCTTTAGGCAGCATCTTGCACCACCATGGATCCAGTTTCCTGGCCATATTAAATGTCCTCTAATTCATCCTCTGATGCTTCACCACAAGTACTTGGTCCTCTAATTCATCCTCTGATGCTTCACCGCAAGTACTTGTGGGTTTGTGAGCATTGTGAGCTGATGGTAACAGCAAATATTGGAACTTTTCTAATGCCCATTGAAGAATCAGACTTCCATCATTGTATTTCTTTAGAAGCTTCTAATATTAATTTTTTGGCTGACTTACTGTATATTATTCCAAGCATATTTTCTTGATATCCTTGGGGATAATCATTTTTTCCTCAACTTGTGTGTTGAAAAATTTCAAACCTACGGAAAATTTGCAAGAATAATAACAATGAACACATGGATATCCTTCCACTAGATTAACCAGTTGTTAACATTTGGACACATTTGCTTTATCATCTTTCTATGTTGTGTGTATGTGTGTATGTGTTTCTACTTTTTTTGTTTTTTTCTGGCTGAACCACTTGAGGATTTGTTGCTGATATTATGACACTTCGACATGCTAGATACTCCAACATGCATTTCCTAAGAACAGAACATTCTCCAGTACTACAATTAGGAAATTTAATATTGATATAATGCAATTATCTAATGTATAGTCTATATTCAAATTTCCTCAGTGGTCCTAACTATGTCCTTTATAACAAAGCTATTTTTTTCTTTTAATTGATCCAAGATTCACTAAGGATATTGCATTGCATAAACAGGATAAATCTTGATATCTGCATCCTACTTTTTTTTCTCTGAGTACTCAGCTGACTACTAAGTAATGTTATATGGCCAAAACTGGGTGTATCCAAAACTTAGCCTGCCTAACCTGCCAATTACTGAGAATTATTCTTTTTAAATACCCATTTTACTGTGGAAAGAGTCATCACACTTTGGCTTTTAGCCATACAGGACTGGAAGAATGAGAGAATTTGTTTGGCAAAATTCATACGTATATGTTATGCCAAATACTTGGCTAATATCCAGATGATATGGGCCATTTACAGACTATGTAATCAGCTATGGTTCTATCTTTAGTTGTGTTATGAGAGACAATGGTTCATTAATTCAAGTAAATGCTATGCCTTGATTAAAAATGTCATTAAGTGAAAGACTGCGCTTGAGTCCCTGTTGGAAAATGCAAGGCACATGACATTTATGCATATTTGTGATGTTCTAATCCATTTTTAGGGAATAGATTATAAGCACCCTAGTTTCAACAAACATACGACTACAGTCGTCAATAGAGATAGATATAAATAGTGGCTTGTGCGATTATTTTGCTAATACTGAAGTTCTTTTCAGACAACCTATGTTATCACTTTTTTTAAACAAATTGTGCTTATACATGTGGATAGATAATAATAACTAATAATAACTAATTGTTATTAGTTTTTGTTTATTTTTATGTGCAAAAAATAGAGAATTGGATACATTAGATGATTTACATTCCTCTCTCCCCTATGCCTGAGTTATCAAGATATTTTAAGTGGGTATGAAGTTTGAGGCTAAGTTATGGATGTGAAATAAATATTTTACTGAATATCCAATTTGAATTGAAATATGCACGCACAACAACAACAAAATAGGCATTAACAGGAACCGTTAAAACAGGAAGGTCCCCATTAAACACATTAGCCTGGATGCCTATGGGAGATGGAGGGAGATGGAATGAGGATGGAGAGCAAAGGATCGGTGATGACGATAACCAGGAACTGAGGAACACGTTGTTTAAAGAGGGAGGTAGCAGCAGAAACAGGAAGGAAAAGAGCGAGCGGCATTGGTAGGGAGGGAGTGGTGCGATCTCACATCTGTCTCTGAGTCGTTCAGTGGCCCAGGGCCGCCCACTTCTGAGAAATCTGCTTAAATTTAGGGTGGACTTCATCAATGGTTGTAGCAAAACCAAACTTCCAAACTCTTAGAGCAGTTTTAGAAGCACCAAAGGGCCCTGATACTTAATAGTTTACATGTAAAAGATTTTAAAAAGAGAGAGAGAGAAAAGCTCTGGCCAAGTCATTCCCAGAGATTTATAACAATATCACAAAATTAATGTTTATAACAACAAAATCTTCCCAAATATCAAACTTTATAAGGAGAATGTTATGAGCATTTCCTGATTGGACAAAAAATACATCCAACAAAAAATAGTTTAACTATAGAGACAAAATGAGACCCAATAGAAAAGGAACAGACACCATTCTATTGTCCTACCACAGCATGATTTAATGAGTTTTTTAAAATGTGTCTAGTTTTGCTAAAAATAAGCAAGTATTTTGTTTACTAATGCCATGATTTAACCCCAATTTTAGCTGCTCTGAGAATAAAAACTGTTTTTCTATAATATTGAGAATGATCAGAGCTGGGTAGGGGGAGAGAATTGAGCCCGAAAGCCCTCATTAAAAATGCTGTAACATCTTGAAAAGCCAAGCTTGCTAATTTTACCTTCTTTCCTTCCACTGATTCATTATGACCTTGCCTATGATCTTCAAGTCATTATTTCTCTGGCTGTTTGCTTTTTCTGTCAATCAAGTGTTTAGCCAATGACCTTTTTTCCCTGTCCCTAAAAGTGGCTTTCATCATTCTGCTACTTCTTAACTGGTTCATGTTTTCCTTCAACCTTCAAGTTGCTACTTTCTTATTTTGATTTAGACTACTTATATTAGTCATGGTGGGTCAAATCTCTTTGAAGTGTTGGAAGTCTACTCCTTGGTCTTTTCTAAACACCACAAAAGGATCACAAAGATGCTATGCCCAAAACTGGTTTTGTATTTGACCTTCTTTTTGTCTAGAGAATTACCCAATTAAACTATCTATCTTATTCTAAGACAGTATAATTTAAAAATGATCATTCTTGCTGAGGCAGTGATTTGGATATAAAATCTTCTCATGGAATATAAATATGCCAAAAATTTATTAAGAATAATAGCTTGATTTCCATAGCAGTGCAAAATGCAAGGGACTCATACCTACAATTACTTTTGAGACTTTACAAGGTAGATGGTCAAAACGGTTAAGTTTATACCCCGTTTTGAAATACTCTCTTGTGTTTTTTTTTAACTTCCCTCAATCTACTCTGTTTTGTATATCAAGAAAGGTATATTCTGAATTTTCTGAGAATTATACTTTATGTGCTTATGTGGATAACTATCTTTTAAAGGATTAGAAAATAATAAGGGTGCCTAATGTCTAAAATTAAAATTCTGAGTATAATTTTTTTTTTTTTTGGTGGAGGAAATATTTTACAGGGCCTAAGAGTAATCCAGGTAGACAAAAGTCATCACTGAGGGAGAGATATAGGAGATTGGATTGAATCCAAACCAGCCTAATAACCTGTCCTAGAATTGATTTTTAGAATAAATAACCAATGCCAAGCTATGAGTTTGTCATTTCCATAATTCTCATTCACTAAAGTACTGTGATTATATTTTCTGGTCATTCAGATAAAGAGGACTGACTGTTAATTTTAATTTTTGATTATATTATCCAGTCCAGACCCATGAATTGCAATGCACTATTCAGAAACTCCATCTTTCTACATTTCTTCTCATAAGATGGCCCTCTGACTCAAGGTATATAGCAGATAGATACAGTTTACTTCCTTAACTTGGTTTTGGTTTTTATTGGGCTGATAGAAGGAATCATAATGAGAGTTCACACAAAATTCTATTCTTCCAAAGCATTGTACTGATATAAGGACAATTCTCAAATAGGAAAATATATAGATGGCTGAGTCAGCTTTAAGTAAGGATGGTACATAAGATAATAACCTTTATTTTCCTATTGTAAGCCCAGGGGTTAGAGTTTGCCATTGAATGCAAGTGAAGATTTACATTCAGAGAAGGGTGGTAGGAAGTGTGTATTGTCAGCTCCCATCTTCTCTCAGCTAGCATGACCCACAAGGCCAGGAGTCAAAGAGAAAGCGTTGAGAGAAGATAATCATGCAAAGGGTAAAGGAATGGTTGAGAGGTCTTATATAAAACATGCTATTTTCTAAATAGACCTAAAAATAGCTTTGCTCAGATGTGATAAGGTCCCTTCTGGATTCTGGAAATGGTAGTTTCTATTTGTTCTACAGAGAAAGAGATCCAATACATCATCTAAACCCATTAATTACATTACACTATTAAATTTTACATTTGTGTACTGGAAAAAGTATTTTAATATGTCGTGTTAATACTTGATGGCCTCCTTTCTCATGGTTTGGGGAGGACCACCTTTTGGAGTACGACACAGCAGAATTTGATAATGGTGGAATGTTGATGCATCATCATCATAGCCAGGTCCCTCTTTAAATAAAAAAGTATGCAAGGGAAAAGAGGAGCTTGTCCCAGTTTTCCACAACAAAAAACCTTTTCAAATAGTTGTTATTCACACAGAGATGTATTTGAATAGTTACAAAATCCAAAATTGCTACGCCACATTTGAGGCTGACTGGTAAGCTGAGTTTTATAAACCGTCGTATAGTATTATAGAAGTCAAGGCCATGGTGTAGGCTCTGCCTACATGCTGGCCGCCGTGGGTCTTGCAATGCTTCTGCGAGAAGTCTCAGCATTGAGGGCTGGTCAACTCTTCTTCCTTTTACCAGGGATGAAGGTACATGCTAGAGAGCATGCTTTTGGTCTTCCAAACATTACATTCCTCATAATCACCCTGTGGGAAGGAAAGCTGCCGTTCTTTAAAAGGGTTCCCATCCCATGGACATGGTACTGAGTGACTTGGAACCAGAGACCCCAGGTCTGCCCTGTCTATGCTCTCACAGTCTCCCCAGCCCACTGGGCTCATGGTGAGAGACAGACGGCACATCCCTCCCTCCTCACTTCAGTAGGTGACTGCTTTTTTGTAGATTTCTTTCCAGCACAGGTTTTTATTCCAAGAAACCAAGGGAAAGCTGGCTGACCATGAGCTAAAACATTTCCACAGGTCTTCATTTGTGATGTTGTGATCTAGGTGTCTCATTTTCCTGTCTCAAAAATTGCTTTCTGAGGATGGCTGAGAAAAAAAGCATCAAAATCCCCATGTGGCTTTAGAGGTCACCTGAAATGAGAGTCTGCTGGTGGTGCCCCAAGACGGGTCAAGGCTATGCATTTCAGATGAAGTCTCTTTCTTCTCTTCTTTAAACCGTATCTGTTTGGGAGCAACAGCCCAAGAAGCATCATCTTGAAACACACTTATTTGATTTTATTTCTGCATGCCACCTCTGGCCTCGTTCCACACTGTCACAAAGCCTAAGCACATACAGTTTGGTTCATCCTGAGCATTATACACTTACTGTCAAATAAAACATGCACCAGAGAGAAAGAAGATATTCCAATTTTTTAAACTTCAATAAGGACATGAGAATTAATGTTGCCAA
The DNA here is from genome assembly GCA_023783475.1 of Daubentonia madagascariensis. NCBI lineage: Eukaryota > Metazoa > Chordata > Mammalia > Primates > Daubentoniidae > Daubentonia > Daubentonia madagascariensis. The sequence continues at coordinate 9,245,380 of JAKFHU010002220.1, forward strand.
ATTAAAATGATCTCTAACAGTGCATATACCCTATTGTTTCAGAAGTAGATAGAATAGTGAAATGAAATATGTGTAGCTGTCATTTTAAATTAAGAAGTATTCTGGAAATGATTTTAAATCTGTAATATTTGGAGAGGGGTATTTAAAGAAGAAGACATTTAATTGTGAAATGTCAAACAAGGACACAAGGTTTCATTTGTTTATTTTCTGCCATTCCTCCAAGGCCATTTAGAAGATCAGATTCTTTACTCAAATCTTCTGAGCCTCATATCCTGCACGCTATTCCACAGACAGTTGAGGGTCACAGTGGGCTTTTAGTCTGAAAGAAGGCAATCTTCAAGAATTGAAGGACTCTTGGAATATTGAACCTTTAAAAAGAGAGTGGTCTGGTAGCCAGTTGTGAGTTTTCCAACTGAATTGCTGATACCACAGTGACATTATCTGTGCCCCTAGCACCACCCCTAGAAAATGATACAGATTTGGGTAGCAGAAAAGGCAGCTTTAGAAAAATCAGCCAATTCCAGCTGAATCTGTGACCTGCACATGTCAGAATTGTGGGACAAGCAGAGACCTTGAAAGTTCCTCTAGTCTTTCTAGGTATTCAGAAGGAACTATATGTCTACTGGTACTTTACTTGGGATGCCCTTTTATTATTTTCAAAGTATGATTATGAAAACATTATCACATCTTAACTCAGGCCCTCCTGGAGAGGTAGGAAAGGTGAGTATTATTGTTGTTCAAGGAAGAAAACTGAACTATCAAGACTAAACTGCGGGCTTGCCCAAAGTGAGTGGCAGATAGGAACTAATTACCCAAGTCTCATTATTTTTCTCTTCTTCCCACAGTTGAGAAAACCAAGAACACAGTTCAGGCATGAGTTCTAGTCCCTCCTCTGTCACTGTGTAGCTGTGTACCCCGAGTAAATCTCATCTACAAAATGGGAATTATTCCTGCTCTACCTGCCCTACAAAGTAGTTGTGGGGAACACACAAGATGCATAGTCCTAACCTTGTTTGCCCATGCTAAGAAAGAGATGATGTAAAATCCTTATTACCAAAATGATAGGAAGATTGAGTCCAGATGGTAGGGGTAAGGGTAGGCAGAAACCCAAAGCCCTGGCTTATCTTCTAATTAGATATGTTACTTTTGTCAAATCAGTTAGCTTCTGTGTTTCTCTGTTTCCTCTACTACACTTAGAAGGTTGTACCAGAATATTCTGAATATTTTTTTCGATTTAATCAGTGAGGGTTCTATCCCAGTTTTCTTTTCTATGCACCATGCTGCCTCTGAGACTCTTCACTATATTCCCTGAAGATGAATGGCTGGAACATTTATGTGTGTAAAAAGGCCAGGTATTGCCAAATCAGTGTAACACATTTGCAGTCCCACTGTGACTCTTTTCTTTCTTTCTTTTTTTTTTTTAAGGATTGTTAGGAGCTTTTAGCAGCCTAATGGAATTAAAATCACCAGGCAAAGCATAATGAGAAGTAGGAGTCAAAGTATTTTAGGAACTACTAAGATGTTGTCCCTGGCCCACTCAAGAGCTCACTAAGACTCATTAGTCTGCATGGCACCCGACAGGGACAGCCCTGTTTGAAGTGTCCCCTCCTTCCCAGTGCTGCTCAGCTCCAGCCACAGCAGCAAATGTCAGCCCCTCTAAGAATCAGCCACTTAATTAGGTGTGGAGAATAGGGTGGAAAAGGCAAGTTGTCCAGGTAAAATGTAGGGCAGAGTTTAGGAAGGGAAAGCTAGGGGGAGAGTGGATGTTTTCCCATTAGCCTTCCACCACACCAGGAGCAAGATTTAGAAATCTACAACAAAATTATCTAGTGCCATAAAGAATTAGGGAGAGTATCTTTTCTGGACTTAAAGAAAGAGAGTTATCTCCCGAGAGGGGTTCTGCTCCCTTGGGCTGCTTCCTCCGCAGCGTGCACACAGGGAGGACCATTTCTCTGGAAGTGATTCCCCCTCCGCACCCCTGAAAACACAGACACCCCACGCCCACCCACTCACAAATACACACACACATATACACATGACTCATTTGGCTCCAACCTTTTACAATTCACATAGGGCTTCCCTTTCTATCATCTTGGTCCATGCAAAACACAGTGAGGAGATGGGGCAGGTGCTGGACCATTTTACAGGTGAGAAAAGTGGTGCCCAGAAAATACAGGCAATTTGTCCGACTTCCCAAAGATAATGGAGAATTCAGGCCTCAAACCTAAGTCTCTTGAGAGCAAACCTAGTACTCTACCATTCAGAGGGACTCTCACCTTTGTTCTTCTTCTAAGTTAATCTAAAGGTCTTATTCAAGGGCTAAAGTATGTAAAACGAAGCACTTAGGTACATTGAAGGAAAATAATTACATAGAAACGGCCCCTGATCTCAAAAAGGTAAAATGTTTATAAACTAATCAGCATATTATATTCAACAAAAAGCAAACTCACATGTGCAGTGGTTCCCCAAAGTGTGCTGGAGGGAAGTACTGGTCAGGAATCAAGCTGGTGGGCTGGAGAATGCATGGGATTAGTTTTCTGGAGGAGGGAGGTTCAGAGCTAACTTTTTGGGTTCTGGTCTCAGAGCATCCACTTGGAGCATCTGTTAAAATTGCAGCAGATGGAGCACATCAGAAATGTATTTTCCTTTTTATTTTATCTTGAGTTTCTTAGAGAAACCTGGCACCTAGGGTACTATGGAGAGAAAATAAAAGTTCATTTCTATATCATCATTTGTAATATAAAGACATAAACATTACTTATTCCTGGGGGAGTTATTTCATTCTTTTTCCTCCCTGGTGGGTTTTCTAATTAGGCCTTACTAAAATAAAAACTAAACATGAGATTTAAATGTGATATTTTCTGAAGAATGCACTGAGTTGCTTTTTTTTTTTCAGTCTCAATAGACACCTGATCCCCTGCTGCCTTTGTTTGAAAACCAAGAAGTTGTGCTGATTTAACAGCTTGCAATTTCCGCTAACACTACTATGAAAAAAAAATTCCAGTTCTGTCCTTTTTAATCTACGTGTGAAACTTTGACTTTTAACATACTTGTTCACTCCTTCACCCTCTGTAAAGATGTCTGAACCTGACCCTTCATCTGGATTTTCTGGAAGTGTGGAGAATGGAACTTTTCTTGAGCTGTTTCCCACATCCCTGTCCACATCGGTGGACCCATCCTCAGGCCACCTGTCAAATGTCTACATCTATGTGTCCATATTCCTCAGCCTTTTAGCATTTCTGCTTCTGCTTTTAATCATTGCCCTCCAAAGGCTCAAAAATATCATCTCCTCCAGTTCCTCCTACCCAGAGTATCCAAGCGACGCTGGAAGTTCTTTCACCAATTTGGAAGTCTGCAGTATTTCCTCTCAAAGGTCCACTTTTTCAAACCTTTCATCATGAAAAAAATGGAAGATTCCGCAAATGTGGCAGCAGCTTAGGCTTTTCCTTACAGAAGTGTCGCATGAAGCATAGCCTTATGAAGGAGATGACCCCTTTGGTGTAGACCTGCTTCCCCATCTTCGTCTCTGATTTTTTTTCTGTTCATGATGCTTTTCATTTGGGAGTGGAGAAGCTGATGCTGACAGAAATGTGCACAAACTTTGAGGGGCAGGATTTCACACAAACTGCTTGACAAATCTGGCACAGGCTTCTTCTTCGCGGTGGATCAGTTCATTCCACTTTTTTGGACACCTTGGACTCACCTGAGGCAGCCTCTTGGTGGACGCTGGATATGGACTCTTGCACTTCATTTCTCTTATGAAACCGTGAAACCAACAGAGCCTGAAGAAACTGTCAAAATTAAGTCTGAACTATTTAGAAGACATTCTCCGTATTTAAAAGATAAAGTGGAGACACCAAATTAAAAAAAGAAAAGAGAGTTAATTTGGATTTAATGTATAACATTTCTAAAACTGAGGGTAAAAATATGCTAAATATTTTCTTTAATTTTACTTTAACAAATGAAAATCACATTTATTAAGGAATGTAAGTCATTTGGAAAAGTTTTGGGAGAGTTTAACTTTTAATAGCAAGACAAATATGTTTTATCATGCAGTTTGTAATGTATTTCTGCCTCCTGGAGTTGTTTTGTTTTGTTTTTTTTCTATTTATGTTGTAGTCATAATGCCCCAAGGTTGTGGAATTCTTTGTGATAATTGCTGTTACTATTACTAAGAGAAGCACTGGAAGAGAGACCAAGAAGTTTTTATTTTATATGTATAATTTCCATCAGCAGGAATTAAGCATATGGAAAATATTCATTTAGTTGTATTTTATACAGTAATAATTCCTAGCAATCATGTACGTTCCTTTATTCAGTTTCATAGTCTTTTTAGTGCAGAATTATATTAAGCCCCCAAGATGTCTGACGTTTGTTCATTCACATTAGCTTGCAAAACTTAGAGACTAAATTGCATATATATATGTTATTATATACTCCATGAATGTGACATGTCTCTGATAATTAGTTGTTGTATGTTAACGTAATATTCTGCATTAGGATTCCAGGATGTGGGTTTGTATTAAAAGTTATAACAGCTGAGAGTTTTAGTGATCCTGGGAGATGCCATGCTGTGGTCGGCCAAGTACATCTGAACTTGGCGGGGAGGCGCAGGATTATCCCCGAAATGAGGCATACACGTAAGCACAGACATGGAATGTGGAGGAAATCAAGCTGCCCCAAGCAACAAAAACAAAGCAAACAAACTACAGCTTCTTAAGAGTAAGAATTTTAATTTAATTTTAAAAATAAATGGCCCACAGCGTAAACACTCAACTTACTCAACCTACGGGAGGCCACTGCATCAACATGCCACAGTCTTCCCATGACAACCGAATCATTCCTTGTTCAAAACATTTAATAATTTTAAGTAGTGGAGCTTCAACACATCCTTCGGTTGGACTTTGCAGTCAGCACTCTCCAGGGACCAAAATGGGAAAACAGAATCCACCATTTTTATAGGGTCTGTCTTTGTTGTTCTAAAATGCTGAGAGAGTTGAGGGCTGGGAACGAAAACTTCTTCTTCTAATCCATAAGCCTCACTTAAACCAGACCACATTTAACTATATATCAAAAATGTCCCCAAACACCATAAGACCAGCACAGAGTTGCTGCCCTAAAATGTATAATTAGTGAAAAATTTGTCTCTGCTACCATTTAAAGCATGGCAGTGGGTTGGGTGTTATTATGTAGTATAAAAACTGGACTAGAGAAACTGCTATTTTAGAGCACTATTAGCATTCTCTCAGTATATGTATGTGAGTGAGTGTGTGTGTGTGTATATATATATATATATATATATATATATATATATACATACTCCCAATTAAAAGTTGTGTGAAAGCTACACAGGATTACGGAGACATCTATATTATCACTTTTGCTCTTTGATTAACCTTGTGCTATTTTGGTTAGTGAGAGAAAAAAGGACATGGGTGAAGTGGTTTTAAAAATACAAAAGAACAAATTTGCCACACAACAGGAAAATCTGAGTGTGATCTGTCCTAAGGGGTAGCTTTATATCCTTTCCTCCTGGAAGAGATAGAAAGACTTCTGACAGCAAAACTACTTTAAAAATCAAATCAAATCCAACCGGCAGGCATACTCCTGCCCCTCCCCTGCTGCTGTGGTTCTTACTCTCAACGTTAAGTAGAGTAATTAGAAGCAATATTCAAAGATGTAAAATAGGATTTGTCATTACAAGCTTGCCAAGGTAACAGATTGTACAACTTGAGATGAATTTGTGTTGTTTAAGAAGTTCAGAAAGGTTGGGAGATGGGTTTATAAATAAAGCAGTGGAGCCCATTGAAAGCCTGGTTCTTCTCTGATTTTTTTCAGTGAGGTGATCCACAATCTTCTCTCCTAGAGAAGAAGCTTTTCCTAGTAGCTTTAAGCATATACACACATATATACCAACACACACACATATATGTATAGAATAGATACATATTTACATATGTAGAGGTAGAAATATATCACTCCTTTTTTGCATGTCCTCTCTGAAACAGGGTCAATAATGTTTGACCCAGATTTCAGCCTCTCCCCAGCCCTGCAAGGGTCACCTCCCTCTGGGGCGGTAAGTCCCACATTTCCCTGATAAGAAGAATCACCCGGGTGCTTGGAAAATATAGAGGTTCCCAGGCTATACCCCAGACCTTCAAGAGTGGAGCCATGCAATGGGTATTTTTAACGAGGACCCAGGTGATACCTATGATCAGTGGGACCCACTGTGGCAGAGGAAGGGTCATGTATATCGCTCATGTGTATTTGTAGAGAAAAGGGGGTCTTACTTCTCAGCTGCCACCCATGTAACAATGGTTTCTCCAAGCTGAGCACCCCACCCCCACCCCATCTCACAGCTGTCACCGGGACCTACTCTGCTGCCTGAATCCAGGCCACCCTCCTCCTCGATGCAAAGCTGCTGCTATTATAATGGACTCGGGAGAAGAGGGATGAGAGGAAGGTCACACTTCTTTCTTGTCCTAGCTCTTCATTCCCCACAACTCCACTTTCACAAGATCACATGCATCCAACAGACCAGGTTGAAGGACTGGGGATAACTGATGGGATTTATAAGACGAGGGAAAATATTTCACATTTTGTTCTAAGTGGGACTATTCCCACAGTCCAGAGGAAAACAACAGCACAACTAGGCAACCAAATATTCTCAAGTTTCTAGACTTGCTGCCTGGCATTAAAGTCTTCCTTCCCCCTCCAAGAGAGGCTCCCACTTCAAACCATTGCAAGGGCCACTCTCCCACTTCCCATTAGAAAGTCCCCTGGGATCCGTCCCCATTGGTCCAACACACAGGACCTAAGCCTTCAGGGAGCCTGAGTTATTCAGGAGAGAATGATCCCAGGCCATGTGTGGAGGGGTGAGTGTGGGCAGGGCGCGAGCAGAAGACTGTGGCAGAGGTGCCCACGGGGAGCTCTGGGCCTCCCAGGACCAGCTCTTCAGCATGTCTGCATCAGTGAGCGGTCAACTGTGTTTCTCGTGCTTCCTGGTTATCCAGTGGGCTGCTCTCATAATCAAGCATGTCTGTGTGCACGTACACACAGACACATACACGCAGAAATGCACAAACATACACCCTCCTTCACACACACACACACACACACCCCTCCTAAGAACAAACAATAATTTTCAATATTCAAAGACAACTCCTCAATTTCCAAAGTCCACTTACCTCAATTTCAGCCTGCCTTCAATGGCAAGCAGAGCACGCTAATTCCCCCATTCATCTGTCAAAACCATGCCTAAATATCTACCGCTTTGTAAAATGCATTTCCTTTTAATACTGCTTTTTATTGCAACAGAGCCCACTAACCCCTGTAGTCACTTCTGACTATCCAGAGACTTCATCAAACTGTTGCAAGTGCATTTTCTTTATCTTGGATTGGATTCATTCTGGGGTAGGGCCTTTGCCACCCTAAACAGACATTATTATCAATAAGCATTTATTAAATAAATGAATACATCCTTTGGTATTAGATAGAGCAAACAGACATAGTTTCTGCCCTCATGAAGCTTATAATCCAGTGAGGGAGATACCAAAACAAATGAAGACACAATTCATATAATTGCAATCGCAATTAGTGCTATGAAGAGAGTAAAATTGTGAAATGATAGACAACAAGGGAAACACACTTAAGATATGGTGGTCAGGGAGGGCCTTTCTGATAAGATCATATATACATATTTGAAGGGTGTTGGGAAGAATATTCTCTGCAAAGGGGATAGTGTATACAAAGGCCCTGTAGCAGGAAAGAGCTTGGCTCATGTGAGCAGAAAAGTCAGGGTGCTGGGGTGCCGAGCATTAGGTTGGGGAGGTGGGCAGGGCAAGTTATGTAGGGGCTGGTAGGTTAGAGTAGGAGCTTGGCTTCTATTCTGAGTGCAACACGAATCCATTGAAGGATTTTGAGCAGGGAAGTTACATAATTGAATTAATGTTTAAGAAAGATTACTGTAGATGCTTTGTAGAAAATAAACCAGAGATGGACAAAAAGTCCTTTTCAGATCCACCCTGGTTGGGGTATAGGAGTGGGTGGAGAGTTATCTCCCAGCTACAAATATCTGTTCATCTTTTAGCCATGGAAACGGTCTTAGCTAAGAGTGTTACTGCACAGCCCTCTCCCTCCTCCACTCGTCTCCCTCTCTCTCTCCCTCTCCCTGTCCCGCTCTCCTCCCTCTTTCTCTCTCTCTCTCTCACACACACACACACACACACACACACACACACGCACGCACGCGCACACACACTTTCTCAGATCCTCCACCTCTCCTCACCTAACTTGCCCCCATTTGGCCCTTGTTTAAAGTCTTTGGATCATTTTCAGCCCACGCAACCATTACTCTAGTGTTTTTAACATGATGTGCAACTAATGTTGCAATGAAACTCTAATACTGCAGGAAAGTTGAAGCATTTAAAATTTTTGCTCCTTTGAAAATTCCATTCTAGATAAAGCTATTGTTCTTTGTGTGCTATATAGCTCATGCCTACAATTCCAGCCTCTTGTGAATAGTCACATTTTTGGATAGTTTCTCCCCGGTTTTCTGTCTGCCCATTTAACTAATGCTACATGCCACAGAACACAGGATTTGGATTCAGACAGACCTTTGTTCGAATCCCTAGGCCCTGAATGTTACCACTATGACCTCAGGCAATTTCTCTGAGACTCCAGATCTTGGTAACATGGACAGAATAAGAACTTCATTACAATGTTGTGAGGATTAAGTGAGAAATTGCATGTAAGCTGTGTAACTCACATACATGGTGAGCAATATTATATATGCAAATGTCAAGCAAACATCATTTAGAACTTTTGACCTCAGAAGATTCAAATTTTCCCATTATTTTTTCCTACCACCTACTTTCTCTGCTGTCATCTTCTTGCTTTTGCCTACCACCTATCCAGGTCTCCCAGTGGCCTCAGCAAGTATGCATGGGGGCATGGGGGAAGAGCTCATTGAAGCTGCGTCCCCCAACAGCTCTATCTACTTATTTCAGCCTGTCCCCTTTCCAAGGACTGAGGGTGTTGAGGACAGAGTCGTGTGGTGTAATGCAGGTAATAATGGTGGAGAAACAGATCAAAGACAAGGACTGTTGGCGAGCTCCCCATGGTTTATGATGCTTAATGAATGTGCTGGAGGGATTTGGGGTTACAACCAAGCTTGAAATGGTCCTAGGAAAGTCAGATTTGGGATAAGATGATGCCTGGAGAAGTCAAACTAACATCATGGCCTCTTTATAGTAGCCTAAATTATCCAGAGTTGGCCCAATTAACCAGCACCTCTGTACTTTACTTCCAGTTCAGGTGTGCAACATATTGTTGATTCTCAAGCTGGCCTCATTTTCTCATGTTTAGAGCAGGTTTCATACTACCAATCCCTAGAATTCAAGAACATAAACTTCTTGAAGGATTTTTACATATTGCTACTCATGGATACCAAATTTCAAAAAAAGATGGTTTCTTTGTAATAAAATTCACTCAAACTCAAAGCTATAGTAACTCTGATGGTTAAGAAGCTAATTCAAAATCTCTCAGTACCCAAGACTTATTATTATAAACATCATTTTTTGTTCTGTATGCATAAACGCCAGTCTAGATGGAATTCTGGTTAATAAAATGCCAGATAAACTTACTATAATACCAGTTATAATAACATTAAAAATACCTAAACGTGCTTACTACTACTAGTAGAAACAAACTGGTTTAGCTCAAGATGATAATTCAAGCAGGAATGATAATGATGATAGATAATATTAATTGCTAGCACTTATATAGTCATTACTGGGTGCAAGGCACTCTCTTAAGCACTTTATGTATTCACTCATAGCACCCCATGAGGTAGGTACTATTATTATTCCCATTTTACAGATGAGGAAACTGAGGAAGATCATAAAGCTAGTGAATGGTAGAATCAAGGCTCCTACTTGAAAAATCGAGTTCTGAAACTTAGCTATTAATACTAGGTTTTACTCCTCCCCTTCCTTTCATTCAAAATTTGTCATTTTTTAATAGATACATTTGGAGAAATGTTTATTCACAAAGGTAGGTTGAGAAATAAATATATAACCAAACATTAAACTTTGTAATACAGCCCATACTGGTATAAACACATACTGGCTGAAAGTGGGGAAGGAAGCATTAGGCTATTGCTTTGTTATCTAAATATGACACAGGTCCCACACAGCCTCCCTACTCATGCCCAAGGCCAAAGCCATGCAACACTGAGCAAAGGCCCTGCTTCTGGAGTGTGGGCAGAAAGATGGCTTAGCTCCACACAGCCTGGGAGCATGGGGACACATACATACAAGATGCACCCAGGAGACCCTTCTTGGGGCAAGTTCATTTCTGATGAAATGAAGAGGTATTCATCCATTTAGCAAATAGTTATTGAGTACCTACTATATGCTAGGCATTATTCTTTGCTCTTGGGATTCAACAGTGAGCAAAACAGACAAATATCCTCCAAGAAGTTTAAATTCTAGTGAAGGAAACAGACAATAACAAATAAGTAAGTGAAATATATAGTATGTTGGATAATTGTAGATGCATAGGAGAAAAAAACAAAGCAAAGGAAGGGGATAGAAAGAGTTGAATATAGTTGAAAGCTCAGAGAGTGTGGAAAGAGAGACCTTTCTGAGAAGATGTTATTTGAGTTGCAAAAAGCATCCTTTTGCTCCTATCACCATGAAATTACAACCCAGGGATGAACTTCTGAAAATTACAGTGTGAAAATGGTTGTTGGACCTCCATCATTTCAATCACATTTCAACATAAAACACAAAACATACAAAACAAATCACATAAAACATAAAACAAATCAAAGTCAGCTTTTATAGATTTACTGAAAAAAATAACAGAAAAAAAGGTCCCTCATATATTGAATCTCATTTCTCTGTCCTCCATCAAAGGTTTTGATGATTTTCTTTCACCTACTTGAAATGAATGCATATTCTAGTGTCCTGCCAACTCAGCCTCAGCTACACGGCTAGAAGCAGGAATGAACTGCTGGTAGAACTTACTAGCTGTAAAACTAGCCCTGCTGGAATTAAGAAGAAGGTATAGCAGACACATAGAGAAGACTGTTCCCGAGTTGAGGATGCTTGAGCCAGCCATTGGCCACGTGGATGGGTACGGAAGAAGGCATTCCAGCAGCAACAGTAAGTCCAAGGGCGTGAGGTATGTGCGAGGAATTACTGGGCATTCCACATTCTTAGCACATGATGCAGAGGCAGGGAAACAGACCAGCACAGAACCACTTTCAAAGTACCTTGGCCTTCCACTCCTGGTGCAGCATCTTAATTCCCAGGGTCCTGGTGTCTGAACAGCAACTCAAAGCTTATAGCTAGATACCATATGCAGCACTTTCACAGGGTGGGGAAGGGACCAAGAAACCCAAGACAAAGGACAGTGGCCCTGCATGGATAGGCTGTGCCTCCTCCCCACCTCACCCCACATGCCTCTATCTCTGAGGATCTGCGGGTGCACTTCCTGCTAATGACGCTGGGGCAACAAAATGGCTAGTTAAGACTCTTACAGGGAGTGGTGGGAGACGGCGTTGGACCAGCCAGGACTTGGACCAGCAGGCCTTTTATGCCAGGTTGGGTTTGGGCATTATCCTGTGGCTTGGGATTGCTGCTGAGTCCCTCGTAAGCAGGAGAATGACATGATCATGTGCTTCACAAGTTTATTTTAAAATAGAAGTCATGATATACCCAAAAGTGGTCTGTGAACTTTAAAGTATTGTTTTTTCAGTTCTTGACACATATGATGGCTTCGTAATGTTTGTGGAATGAATGAGGGAGTAAAAGACAGAACAATCATGCAGGAACTAATTCCCAGAGGAAGGACACATTAGAATTCTTAGAACTGAAAGGAATACTGACTCACAATGATTTCACCGGCACCATCTGAAAAATCCACAGAAACGACTTGAATGGTAGGCCCTCCAAGGATCTTTCCAATGCGTCTGTTTCATCACGGCAGCTATAGCAACTATTCTTTTCCTTAGAAAAGTAAGTGGAGGCCAGGTGCAGTGGCTCACACCTGTAATACTAGCACTTTGGGAGGCTGAAGAAGGAGGATCATTTGAGGCCAGGAATTTGAGACCACCTGAGCACGAGAGAGATCCCATCTCTACAAAAAAATAGAAAAATTAGCTGGGTATGGTGGTGCACGCCTGTAGTCCCAGCCACTCAGGAGGCTGAGGCAGGAGGATCACTTGAGCCAGGGAGTTTGAGGTTGCAGTGAGCTATGATGACACTGCCCTCTCAGCCAGGTGACAGAACAAAAAGAAAAGAAAAGTAAGTGGAAAGAAGTCATACTGGAAGACATGTGACCACAGCTTGGATCACTGAGTTTTGGAGCTGAGTAGTACTTCGATAAAGCAGGGTGTACCGTATGCCACGAAAATATTCCTGAGGACATAAGGAGAGTGGTAATAAGCCAAAGAACACAAAAAAATTGCTGAACGGGAAAAAGGATCTTATTTGGTTCAGTGAATTTGGCCTCTTTGAAACTTTAACCCTCTTTCTGACTATCCTCTTGCAGCTCTCAGTTGGCTGTTCCAATAAATAAGGAAGTATTTCTAGCTTATTTGTACTCTCTGCTTCAGTGACCCTGCAGACAATTTATCCCTCACTGTTTACAGGCTGAATGAAATGCACAGTTCTGCCTGAATTCTTTTCCCTCTTCAGGGATTTTGCTGCCTCCTGGTTTGAGCTCCCTCCAACTTGGGAGAATAATTTATTCCACTCTATCCTCTCTACCCCTCCCTCCTGATTCCATCCTTCATTAACCCCAAGGGTTTCTCTTCCCCAGGGTTTCCATGGGTCTCGTGAACTTTTCCCAGGAACAAGCAGCTCTCTCACTTAAGGACTTATATGAAGGTGGTGTGCTCAGAGTCAGCAACATCTGCTGGATTATTCTTCTGCCTGCTGGGCTACTTAACTGTCTTGAACGATCATCCCAGCAAAGCTAAGGTCCCAGAGACATTTGTACTTCAGTCTACAAAAGTTTCCCCACAGGATTTGATTTTCCATTATATTACCATGACAATGTCGTGAAGGAGGAAATTAATTTATGAAATCAATATACATGTTCCAATCATTTATGACAGAGCTAACTATCAGACATAAATTTTTCAAAAAGCATTTAGAATGATCGGTCTTGTTTTAGTGACAGAATGGCTTTGTCTAACTCTAAGTACTACCTCTGTTCCAAAATATAACTGAAATATGTAGGAGTATTTCACTCTAATCTCGACACCGCTCTTTCCTCCTGCATGAATGCCACATTCAGAATCTCAAGTGCAATGCGATCATTTAGTCAAGCAATGTTGTCTTGTATGAAGAATAGCATTTTAAAAGGTGTTCATTTCCTTATAATACACTCTTTTTTCTCTTGATGGGCCTCCATGGTCCTAACTTAAGTTGAGGGAGAAAGAGCAAGTAGGGAGGATGTCAAGACCTTGGGAACAGGGCTCAGGAAGTGGGCAGAGACCAAGGTCGCCAGAAACAGGCAGAGCAGTTACAGAGAGAAATGATCTGGTCTGTAAGTCAGGTCCTCGGGAGGGCACTCAAGTGAGCCGATGCCAAGTGTCCACAGCAGCCATGGGGATCTCAGCTGTCACTCTCCTTCCCTTGTCACCTCGACTGTTTGACCTCCTCAGCCTGCATTCACTATTCAACCTACTGCAGTCTGGTTCTGCGCACACAGAGACACACACGCACACTCACACACGACTGTGACTGAAATTGCTGTGCTCTTTGATGGTCACTAACAATTTTTTGTCATTAAATCCAATGGCCCCGTCTCCATCCTCCCCTTGTCTACACTCCCCGCAGCTTTGACACACTGCTGAATATCCCCTCCTCAAAACTCTCTCTTCCCCTTGTCTCTGAGATCCCACACTCCCCTGGCATCCCTCTGGCCACTCCTTTCCTACCACTTTCTCGGCACCTTTTTTCCCAACTCTTCTTTTAAATGTTAGCGCTCCCCAGACGTTTGTGCTCAGCCGACTCTCCTTCTCGCTCCACACAATCACATCCGCTTCCACGACCTCCTTTCCATCCACACGCTGCCCACTCTGCAGACCCGCAACCTGACTACCTCCTGCCCGCTGCCCCCAACCCGCTCCCTCTCCTGGACACGCCGGGACACTTGACTCCACCTACTCCCTCACCTACCTGCAAACAATCACAAGATCCTCACCTTCAGTCCTCCGAAGAGCTCTTGACTCCACGCACTTCTCCCTAACACCATTGCCCTATTTCAGGCCACTTAGCGAGGATCCTTTAATTTCTTTTATTTTTGTTTTATTTTTTTAAATTAATTAATTGATTTATTTATTTATTTTTAATTTTTCCTCTACTTTATTTACACTTTTTTTTTCTTTTTTTTTTATTTCAGAATATTATGGGGGTACAACACCTTGGCTATACATATTGCGCATGCACTGCCCGTGTCAGAGCCACAATCGTGGTCATCCCCCAAACTGTGCTCCCTGCATCCATTCAGTAAAAGTTTTTCCCATCCCCTCCACCCCCCTCCCGCCTGCCCGCCCCCTGATGAATATTATTGCCCTGTGTGATGTAGGTGTTGATCAGTTAGTACCAATTTGATGGTGAGTACCAGTGGTGCTTGTTTTTCCATTCCTGTGACACTTTGCTTCGAAGAATGGGCTCTAGCTCCAACCAGGATAATACTAGATATGTTAATTCACTATTGTTTTTTATTGCTGAGTAGTACTCCATGGTATACATATACCACATTTTATTAATCCACTCGTGTATTGATGGGCAATTTATTTATTTTTTAACAGCAGCAAGTAACTGGTCTTCTGGCTCCCACTCTCATCTTCCTGCGACCCATTCTCCAATCTACAGCCAAAGTAATCTTTCTAAAATGAAAATCTGATCCATTGTTTTACCATTCTTCTGGGACTTTTCATTGAGCTAAGAATAAGGATAAAATTTCTCCAGTGATTACAAGGCCTTCAGGCACTGCCCCTCCATCCTTCATCTCTTACCACTATCCTAACTTTCTCTCTCTCTCTCCCCTGCCCAATCTTTGTACATGCCGCCCCCTTTGTCTGGAACACCAGCTCCTCTCCCCATCCCTGAGGCCTAGCTAGATCATACACATCCTTGCTTTTCACTTTGATATCACTTTTCCTAGGGAATATTCTATGCGCCTCCCAGGCAGGGTGTCCCCCATGGGTTTCCTATCACCTCCTGTTGACAAAACATGCACCACTCACCACTCACTGCTGCAGTGACTCATCGGTCTCCCCTCCCATGTGATACTCTGAGCCCCTTGCAGGCAGGGCTGCACGCTGTCCTCACAGCCCAGGGCCCGGCACACAAGGCACCTTCAATAAAGAGTACACAAAGGAATGAGTGATAACCTATGAAAAATGTACGTAAATTTTCCTTGTGTGCATCAGTATTTCCATATAGAATTTATTTAGAGTAACAGATCAAAAATTCACTTTTAAATATTTGTTTATAAGCTACACAAGACCCCATAAAACAAGGGAAAACAGAGAAAAAAAATCTTAGTTTAAACTTTTTTTCATGTCATTTGACAGCATAAAGCTCAGTGTAGCCTTTTGTAGTGTTTGCAAGTCCTGATCTATAGGCTGCCCAAGGCTTTGGACCCGCTCCTTTTAGCTTCTTCTAAGTCTGGAGTGGAAGTATTATATGCTCTACTCCACACCCTCGCTGTAGACAGCACGTGCCCCCAGCTGTTACTAATTCTCTTTTGGTGCCACTTTCTCTTTGTTGAAGGAACCTCTGTGACTCAGCAGTTTGCAACTTGCCTTCTTAAACGAATTAGACGTTTTTGCTCAAAGCAGACTGAATACAAATAACCACTGCACACCCCACAATAATTAAGGTAGAGAAACATTGTACAGATCTCTTCATAATCCAAAGGTACCTGCTTATAAATGGTATCTAGAATCTTTTTATTTTTCAAGGCAAGATCACAATTCACCCATACTTGGCTATGTTGTCAAGGTGAATACTACAGTACAACAAATAATTTCTAGCACAGGAAGTGTGCTATTAGTACTTAGTGCTCTGATTTCCCCACCACCACACACACACAGGATAAAGATGGCATTTTACCAAAAATAACTTACCCCATGGCATCCAATGTAATGCAAATTTAATGAAGATATGAGACTGCTAAAATTAAGAACATGAGAACAGCAAAACATTCTTCCTAACTGTAATTTTGTACCCATTGACCAACCTCTTCCCGCCACCCCTCATCTTCCCCAGGCTCTGTTAACCACTATAGCAAATAACAGTATAATGTATATTTCAAGATAGCTAGAAGAAATGACAAATGTTTAAAGTGATGGATAAGGTAATTACCCCAATTGGATCATTATACTATGTACCGTATATAATTTCATTTAATCTTCACGATAACCCCATGTGATTGGGATTATTCTCTCTGTCTGTCAGAGAAAGAAAGAGAGTTTCAGAGAGGTCCATTCCCCAAGACTACACGGCTGGTAACTTGCTGCAAAGCAATGTGATTAGAGTTGTAATAGCCACAGAAGGAGGCAGGCCTGTGTAACCAAGCGAGAACAAACCGAAAGTTGAGAAGGAGCTTTGCTTGGTTGGACATCATGAGTTCAGAGATCCCGATTTTGATATCCCCATTAGACATTCCTGAGAAGAGGTCCTTTAGACAGCTGGAAATATGGGTCTGGAGGTCAGAAGAGAACCAGGACTGTAGGCATGAATAAGGTCCTTTGGGATTATGCACAAAATCAGAAGAGAAGAGGCTGAGGATTGAACTTTGGGTTTTAAAGAAAACCACAGTACTTAAGAGGCACATAAAAGAAGAGGAATCCACCAAAAAGACTACAAAGGAGCAGGAGAACATAGTGTCATGGAGTAAAAGCTGCAAAGGAGAAGCAGATGTCAAGAGAGACCGCATTGAATGTTACTGTTCATGTGGGAGGGCCTGGGTTGTGTTACCGCCAGGGACGAGCAGCTGGATGGTGTGCAGAGGAAGGTGACACCAGAGGGGGTAGTCTTCTCCCTCTGGATGGCAAGCTCCATCTCACACATCTCACATGGAGGCCCGGGCTTGTCTTTTCACCCCCTTACCTCCAGGTCTAGCATAGGGCAGTATATTATCTTAGAAATGTTTGTTGAATGACTGAGTGAATGACTATATGAATTAATGCCTGAAGGTGTGAGGTTCCAGAGGAGAAGGGAGAAAATGAGATCCAGAGGGAAGGTGGTACACTCAGCCCTGACAAGAGGCTCACCTCTTCCTTTGAAACTAGAATCACCCACACCCAGCATACTGCTCAGAATAGAGGAGACCCTCAAATGTCTGTGGATGAAATGAATGAATTATAGTCAAGGCATTATCAAAATATAACTCATCAGCGTTCCTTAATTCCACAGTTAGAAGGTTTTATTTTAAAAAATTAAGTCCAGTAAACTAAGTTGGACTTTGGTCATCCACAACAATTTTTTAGTACACGAGCTAAAATAGCCTTCTCCTGGTTTTTAACTGTGACTGGCATAAGCCTTTCACTGTTGATAGTTTAATATTATGCTTGAAAAGGGAAATTGTTAAGTTATTTTCAAATATGATGGAGATTCTCATGCTGCTATAACACAGGGTACATTCACAGATAAACAAAAGATGACATGCATAAAGATAAGAATGAAATATGGGAATTTGCTCTTCTAACTTGGTGCTAATTCAGTGGGTGAGGATAGAGATCATAGGAAGAAAAGACAGAAAATGTTAAGAAACTCTTTTTAAAAGTTAATCAGACAGGCCTGTAATCCCACGGCTACGTCAAAAGAAATGTAAATGTGTACAGAATTTAGAAATGGCTCGGGAGAGTTTACCTGTTCCATTCGTGTTCTCCAGGTACCATTGGAGGCAGCACTATGACCTTGGCCCCCAGATGAGAACAGGGTCTGCCCCAGGGTTTGTGACCTCCGCCACAGAAACACCGGCCATCTCATCTTGCTCTGGATTTGGGTTTTCTTCCCTGACTTGGAAAGTCTGTGTTTCCACACACACTGGCTTCCATACTCCAATCAAAAGATCACGCTGCTCCCTGGCTAGCCTTCCACCGACAGGAGTACAGAGCCAGCCGTTTTCAAATCACGCGGCTGCTTCCAGAGGGTATGGAATGCTGGAGAATCATGACATCTTCCCATGTTGTTCAATGGATAAACTCATTCACTCATTCAGCTACTTTCCCAGATTTCTAACCAGACACCAATTTTCTCCAAACAACCCCCTGCCCCAGTGTTTTCCTCAAGGAGTGATGTTTGGGTAATAAGAGAAGACAAAAGTAATTTCCTTTCCTCCCATTCTTGTTGTCACCCCATGGTCAACTGGGATGGATGAACTGAAACAACTTGCGAAACTGCCCCGGTCTCCAAACTGCTTCCTCCCGTATCTGATCCATTCCGAACCACACACTGCTGGATAAATCTTCTGCACGTGCACGTTATTTGCCATTTGGAGGCTCTGTTCAAGAACCCGTAGTGGCTCCCACTGCCTTCAGCATCAAGTCTTGATTTCTTCTTGCAGCTTCGAAGACCTTCAGAATTTGGCTCCATTTCTACTTGTTTACACGCCTGCCCTCCAGGACACACTCCTCGTGGATAGAACCATCTCCTTTCCGCACAGGCCATTCTCATCTCTGCCCCACTGCCTAGCCTGGCCCATCTCTCTCCCCGCCCAGGTCGGGGTTAAGTTCCCCCTTCCAGGGAGTTCTCTGACTCTTATAGGCCCTGTTAGCTCCTCTCTTCCTGCCTGCTGCAGAAAGTCAAAACTAGGTAATATTTTGGGGGGGGGCGTGGGAAGGGCATACTTAATTATTCTTTGTTTGTTGGGGCTCCCTTGGAAATATATCTTAAGTTTATGTCTATATTCCCTAGATAACCTAGGGAAGGGAAAAGCAGGTTGCAGACATGCATACTTACTGGGCCCTTCCTTGATAGTAGAGCAGGTACCTGTCTTTTTGCTGTGAGGCCACAGTAGTTTATCTCTGGTTGAAAGGCAGCAGCTGGAAAGCCAGGTATTAACATTCTTACTACAAACCCAATTCTCACATTACCTCTTTTGCAAATGCAAATCTGTACTGGTTGAGTCAGAGAGAAGCTTCTATAAATTCATTCAGTGCTAACCAAAATTTAATATTAGCCTCTGGCGGATTTTTGCTGCCTTCTCAGCTTTGTGCAGTTGGTTTGGAGTCTGTGCCCTGTTCGAAGTGTGATAAGAAGCTAAAGAGAATAACTGATGGCTATGGAAACTTTAAGCTCAGTCATTCCCACCTCCTTTATGTCATCTGCTAGGCTGGACTAAACTCATGTACTCACATTGTTTGAAAGACTTTCCAGGATTTCAAATGGCACCGTTTCAGGGCTACTTACATTCAGTGCCTGTTTTAATACTTTGACTCATTGAGGGGAGACATGGCTGAAATGACAAAAATGGAATTTGGGATTCTTGATTTAACTCGTAAGGTCCTGCTCTTCAGATGCTTACAGAAGATCCAGGCCTTTCCTAGACCCTCCAAAATACATTTCTTCAATCATTTCAGATATTAGAATTAGCTGCCCCCTGGATTTTTATTCCAAATGTTAATTATACATTAACAGAAGAACCAGAAATAAATGGCATTTATATTTTTGGTTTTCTGTGATTATTTATGTCTCTGCCTTCAGAATGAAATCATTTCCTTCCTGCCTAATCAGGGCTGAATTTAGGTAACAGAATATAGCTGTGGACCTAAGCTAGATTTCAAAAAAGAAAAATAATTTCGCAGCTGACTATGCATGTCTCTATTGCCATTACTAGTTCATCTTAATTGAATGCTGTCTCTGCACTTCCTGGCAAACAACATATTCATCCTTCCAGACCCGGTTCAAACGTCTTTCTGTCTGTGAATCCTTCCTCAGCTTCCCCCAGCAGAGTTTAGCAACCCTTCTTCATATTCCAACAGCACTTGTTTGATTCTTTGAAATCACGAAGTCACAAGGAATCAGACACGTTATTGAACACCTACTTTCCATGACTCCATGTCTTATGCCCTTGCCGTAATGTACTTTATGGATTTTATCCCAGTTGACCTGTCCTCCTTTCTTGCTTAACTTGGACAGAGTGAGTACGACATCTTACTCATTTTCCCATCCTCTGCATAGTGCCTGGCACACAGCAGAGGTTCAGTGGAATAATTTACATCCTAAATCCCAGGAGGCTTGTGGTTCCTGAGCAGCTGCTTGAGTAACATCACCAAACATGGCAGATTGGTTAATCTGGGCCAAGATTTTGAAGTGGGAGAGTTTGTTTGGGCTTCTAGCCACAGGCAAGCCAAGGAATGGAATGGATGGAGAAATGGGTTGGTGGCCTGAGAGTTTGAGCTATCAACAGAAACCATCTAAATAGCTCTTGAATTTATCTTCTTTCCTTATTTATTTCAATAGATTTAGGAGGTACAATTTTTTTTTTTGTTACATGGATGAATTGTATAGTGGTGAGGTCTGGGCTTTTAGCATAGCTGTCATGCAAATCGTGTACATTGTACCTGATAGGAAATTGTTCATTCCTCATGCCCCCACACACTCCCCCTTTTGAGTCTCTAATGTCCATTATATCACTCTGTATGACCATGCAAACCCATAGCTTAGCTCCCACTTATAAGTGAGAACATGCGGTATTTGATTTTCCATTTCTGAGTTACTGAACTTAGGATAATGGCCTCCAGTTCCATCCACGTTGCTGCAAAAGATGTCATTTCATTCCTTCTTGTGGCTGAGTAGTACTCCATGGTGTGTGTGTGTGTGTGTGTGTGTGTGTGTGTGTGTTACATTCTTCTATCCACTCATCAGTTGATGGGAACATAGGTTGATTCCATATCTTTGCGATTGTGAATTGTCCTGCAATAAACATACGAGTGCAGATGTCTTTTTGACATAATGACTTCTTTCCCTTTGGGTAGATACTCAGTAATGGGATTGCTGGATCAATGGTAGATCTACTTTTAGTTCTTTGAGGAATCTTCATACTGTTTTCCATAGAAGTTGCACTAATTTACATTCCCCCCAATAGTGTATAAACATTCTATTTTTGATGCATCCACACCAACATCTATTGTTTTTTGACTTTTTAATAGTGGTCCTTCTGACTGGGGTAAGGTGGTATCTCATTGTGGTTTTAATTTGTGTTTCCCTGATGATTAATGATGTTGAGCATTTTTTCGTGTATTTGTTGGCCATTTGTTTCTATTCTTTTGAGAAATATCTTGTGCCCACTTTTTAATGGGGTTATATGTTTTTTCCTTGTTGATTTGTTTAAGTTCCTTGCAGATTCTAGATATTAGTCCCTTGTTGAATGTATAGTTTGTGAATATTTTCTCCCACTCTGTAGGTTGTCTGTTTACACTAATGATTATTTATTTTGCTGTGCAGAAGCTTTTTAGTTTGATTAAGTCCCATTTATTTATTTTTGTTTTTGTTGTATTTGCTTTTGGGGTGTCTTAGTCATAAATTCTTTGCCCAGGCCAATGTTGAGAATAGTTTTTCCTAGGTTTTCTGTTTTCTTCTAGAATTTTTATGGTTTCAGGTCTTACATTTAAGTCTTTAATCCATCTTGAGTTAATTTTTGTATATGGTAAGAGGTAGGGATTTTGTTTCATTCTTCTGCATATGGCTGTCCAATTTTCCAAGCACCATTTATTGAATAAGGTGTTCTTTCCCCAGTGTATGTTTTTGTCTGCTGTGTTGAATATCAATTGGTTGTAGGTACATGGTTTTATTTCTGTGTTTTCTATTCTGTTCTGTTGATCTATGTGTCTCCTTTTTTACCAGTACCATGTTTTGATTACTATAGACTTAAAGTATAATTTGAAATCAGGTAACATGATGCCTCCAGATTTCTTCTTTTTGCTTAGAATTTCTTTGGCTGTTTGGGCTCTTTTTTGATTCCACATGAAATCTAGGATTGTTTCTTCTAATTCTGTGAAAAATGACATTGGTATTTTGATGGGATTTGCATTGAATATGTAGATTACTTCAGGCAGCATGGACTTTTTAACAGTATTGATTCTTCCAATCCATGAGCATGGGGTGCTTTTCCATTTGTTTGTTACATTTATGATTTCTTTCATCAGTGTTTTGTAGTTCTTGTAGAGATCATTCATCTCCTTGATTAAGTATATTCCTAGGTTTTTTGTTTTGTTTTTTGCAGCTATTGTAAATGGGATTGAGTTCTTTATTTGATTCTTAGCATGATTGTTATTAGCATATAGAAATGCTACTGATTTGTGTACATTGATTTTGTAACCCGAGATTTTACTAAATTCGTTTATCAATTCTAGGAGTCTTTTGGAGGAGGCTTCAGGGTTTTCTAGGTATGAGATTTTATCATCAGTGAGCAGAAATAGTGTGACTTACTCTTTTCTAATTTGGATGCCTTTTATATTTTTCTCTTGCCTGATTGCTCTGGCTATGACTTATAGTACCATGCTGAATAGATGTGGTGATAGTGGGCATCCTTCTCTTGTTCCAGTTCTTAGGGGCAATGCTTTCAATTTTTCCCCATTCAGTATGATGTTGACTATGGGTTTGTCATATATGGCTTTTAATATTTTGAGGTATGATCTTTCTATGCCTAGTTTGTTGAGGGTTTTTATAATGAAGGGATCCTGGATTTTATCAAATGTTTTCTCTGTATCTATTGAAATGATCATATGGTTTTTGTTTTTAATTCTGCTTCTGTGGTGAATCACATTTTTGATTTGCGTATGTCGAATCATCCTTGCATCCCTGGGATGAAACCCACTTGATTGTGGTGAATTATCTTTCTGATGTACTTTTGGATTTGGTTTGCTAGTATTTTGTTGAGGATTTTTGAATCTGTGTTCATTAGGGATATTGGTCTGTAGTTTTCTTTTTTGTTGTTGTATCCTTTCCTGGCTTTGGTGTCAGGATGATACTGGCTTCATGTAATGAGTTAGGGAGGAGTCCTTCCTTCTCAATCTTCCTGAACAATTTCAGTAGGATAGGTACCAGTTCTTCTTTGTAGGTCTGATAGAATTCAGCTGTGAATCTATCTGGTCCTGGGCTTTTTTTTTTTTTATTACCAATTCAATCTCACTACTCATTATGGTCTGTTCAGAATTTCTATTTCTTCTCAAAGGAATCAGCATAAGAACTCCAGCAGTATGAAAATATAGAGTGTAATGACCCCCCCCACAAAGGATCACATCACCTCTCTAGTAATGGCTCTCAACAAAATGATAATACTGAAAATATGGATTGTAAAGAAGCTCAATGAGATCCAAGGAAAAATGGAAAACCAACTCAAAAAAAATCAGAAAAATAATTCAGGACATGAATGAAAAATTTACTAAAGGGATAGAAATATTTTAAAAAACCAAACAAAACTTCTGGAAATGAAACATTCATTTCAGAAAATACAAACCACAGTGGAAAGTTTTAACAATAGACTAGACCAAACAAAAGAAAGAATTTCAGAGCTTGAAGACAAAGCTTTCAAATTAACCCATTTAAAACTGAAGGAAAAAAATTTAAAAATGAATAAAGTCTCCAAGAAATATGGGATTATGTAAAACACCCAAACATAAGAATGATAGGTATCCCTGAGGGAGAAGAAGAAAAAGCAAAAAACATGGAAAACCTGTTTGAGTGAATAATGGAGGAAAATTTCCCTGGTCTTGCTAGAGGTTTAGACAACCAGATACAAGAAGCTCAATTAACTCCTAGGAGAGTCATTGCAGAAAGAACATCACCAAGGCACATGTAGTCATCAGACTGGCCAAAGTCAACATGAAGGAGGAACTCCTATAAGCAGTGAGACAAAAACAGGAAGTAACTTAGGTAGGAAAATCCATCAGGCTAACAGCAGACTTCTCAGCAGAAACCTTACAAGCCAGAAAGGGTTGGGTTCCCATTTTTAGCATTCTCAAACAGAATAACTATCAGCCAAGAATTTTATATCCTGCAAAACTGAGTTTTATAAATGGAGAAATAAAATTTTTCCAAGAGAAGCAAACTCTAAGGGAATTTGTCACCACAACACTTCACCTACAGGAAATGCTCAAAAGAGCTCTAAACATTGAAGAGAATGGTCGATATGCGCCAGTGTAAAAACACTCAAAAGTAAAAACCCACAGCTCCTATAAAACAGTAACATAAGGGAGAATACAAAGCAAACAGGTAGCAATCAACATGATGACCAGAACAGTACCTCATTTACCAATATTAATATTGAATGAAAATGGCCTAAATGCCCCACTTAAGAGATGTAGATCAATGCAATAGATTAAAAAACATAACCCAAATATCTTCTTTCTGCAAGAAACCCATTTAACTCATAAAGAGTTGGATAGACTCTAGGTAAAGGGGTAGAAAAAAATATACCATGCAAATGGAAACTCAAAGCAAGGAGGAGTAACTATTCTTATATCAGATAAAACAGATTTTAAGTCAACAACAGTAAAAGAAAAAAGACAAATAAGGTCATGGTATAGTGATAAAAGGATCAATTCAACAAGAAGATATAACAATCTAAATGTATATGCACCTAACACCATAGCTCTTAGATTCATAAAACAAATACTACTAGACCTAAGAAAAGAAATAAACAGCAACACAATAATAGTGGAGGACATCAACACTCTACTGCCAGAACTAGACAGATCACTGAGGCAGAAAATCAACAAAGAAATATTGTGTTTAAATAAATGGATCTAACAGACATTCACAGAAAATTCTACCCAACAACTGCAGAATATATACTCTTCTCATCAGCACATGGAACATTTTTCAAGATAGACCATATGTTAGGCCACAAAACAAGTCTTAAAAAATTTTTAAAAATGAAAATCATATCAAGTGTCTTCTCAGACTACAGTGGAATAAAACTAGAAATCAATTCCAAGAGGAACTTCAGAAACAATACAAAAACATGGAAATTAAACAACCTGCTGCTGAATGATCATTGGGGTCAATGATGAAATCAAGATGGAAATAAAAAATTTTTTTGAAATGAATGATAATAGTGACACATGTTACCAAAACCTCTGGACTACAGCAAAAGCAGTGCTAAGAGGGAATTTCATAGCACTAAATACCTACATCAAAAAGGTAGAAAGATCACAAATTAACAACCTAACGTCACACCTCAAGGAACTAGAAAATAAGAACAAACCAAACCCAAAGCTAGCAGAAGACAAGAAATAACAAAGATCAGAGCAGAACTAAACAAAATTGAAACAAAAAAATACAAAGGATTGATGAAACAAAAAGTTGATTATAAGAAAAGATAAACAAAATCCATAGACCACTAGCTAGATTAACCAAGAAAAGAGAGGATTCAAATAAGCTCAACGAGAAATGAAAAAGGAGACATTACAACTGATACCACAGAAATACAAAAGATCATCTGAGACTACTATAAACACCTCTATGCACACAATATAGAAAATCTAGAGAAACTGGATAGATTCCTGGAAACATATAATCTACCAAGCTTAAATTCACCTTCTATTATCTCTCTATTACCACTGCCTCTGACTTTTTCAGATATTACTCATTTCTTCCCTGAATTTACTAATAACCTCTAAATTTGTCTCACTAACTCTATTACAGGGTTCATTTCCTCCCTAGTCTCCTCAAATCCTTCTTTAACATGGCCTCCAGCCTGATATTTCTAAAAACAAATCCAAAATTTGTTTGCTTAAAACCCTTCGAATGTTTAAAATCTTTCAGTGGTCTCTCTCTCTTTCTCTTTCTCTCTCTCACACACACACATATATGTTGCCTTCATTCTGAAATCTAGAGTCCTTATTGTGATGTTCAAGGTCCAGAGTCCCTATTGTGATGTTCAAGGTCCAACCATGATACAGCCCTTCCTTTTTTTTCACCACTACCGCTCCACACACACCCTGCTCTCCAGTTATATTGAACTACTGAAAGTTCCCTGAATGTTCCAAACCATCAGACCTTTGTGTCTTGGCATATGATGCTTCTTCTTCCTGTTAAAAAACCCTTTATATCCTTTGTCTTACTCAACTTGCTTAACTCTGACTCAACTTTGGGTCATTGCTAAAGTGCCACCTTATCTGAGATGCTTTCCTTAACCATTCCCTACTCCCTAGTGGAGTTAGATACCCCAATGCATGAACTCCCATACCATCCTGTGCAGAAGTTCCCATAACTTGGAACTTCTCACATAGTGCTGCACTTGTCTGACTCCTCCAGGAGACTGAGTTTCTTGAGAATAGGCATTTATTTGCATTTGTCACTGTCTCAGTGAGTCCTTCCCTGATCATCCCACCACTTAAAATAAGACACATATATGTGTGTGAACACACACACACACACACACACACACACACCATGTTCCTATTCTTATCCCTACTTTATATTTCTCTCCATGCACTATCACCTTCTAATAATATACTGTGTAATTTACTTATTTTGTTTATTATCTTTCTCCCTCACTTAAACTGCATGAGGGAAAGAATTTGACAGCCTGTATTTTTCTGAACTATCTTGAATTTCCCTGGTCTCATAATGATTTTTCTATTCTACTTGGCCCTAAGTTAAGATTGAGTTACTAAGAAATAACTATTTGTACCATTCTCAGAGAAACTGCAGGATTCCATTTTGTTATTGTTCATGCCCACTAATATCACCAATATCCTGTTTTGCCAAAATTTGAAAGTGAGAATGTTCAAAACTTTGCTCTGGTTTCTGTGGTCAGAATTTCTACTACCTGTTCTTGGATTGACTTCTTCTCCTAGCCCTGTAAAATACTTTTGCATCTTAGTCACTTCAAAGCAGCAGCTGCTTTAGAGGCTGTCTTCCTGCTGTGGAGGATAAAGCAACTCCATCTTGGATGCTAATCTGCCATGTTGACTTGTGATGAACCCCCCAGTTCCGGGAATGTCTCTAAAATTTCTACTTTATCTCCTGTTAAGAGCAGGTACTTACCATAAATCCTGCCCTTAGGTCAAAACAACCTTGATGTTATCATAAACAGGTATTCACATTAATCCTGCTCTTAGGCAAATTCTTGCCTTTTTCTGAGGGATTGACTTCAATTGTCCTATACATTCCCTCCCTATGGTATATAAGCCCTGGGCCTGGGGGGTAACAGCATAGAGGCCCACCTTCTGGCAGCTGTCTTCCACTGTCTCACAGCCACCTGAGACATGGCTTCTGTGTGCAAGTCCCTATTAAATGCTTCTTTCTGAGAAACTGGATTTGTCAGGCTCTTTCTTCAGCATCTCAGCTCACTCAGCCTTTCTTTGGAAGTAGGTTTGCACATGCTTGCCCACCAGAGAAGACCTGCCACCCACCAAGTTAGTTAAAGAACCCTTTTGTTCCTCCTTGCTATGGTTTGAGTATGTTCCCCAAAAGTTCATGTGTTGGAAATTCAAATGCCATTGAAACAGTATTAAGAGGTGAGGCCTTTAAGAGGTGATTAGGCTATGAGGGCTCCACTCTCATGAATGGATTAGTGCTATTATTATGGGAGTAGGCTTCTGATAAAAGAATTAGTTTAGCCCCCATTTTTTCTCTGTTTCTCAAATGCACTTCCTTGCTGTGTGATGCCTTCTGCTATGGTATGAACCTCACCAGATGCTGGTGTCATGTTTTTGGACTTCTCAGTCTCCAGTAACATGAGCCAAATAAACATCCAATGTTTGTAAATTACCTAGTCTGTGGTATTCTGTTATAGCAGCAGAAAATGGACTGAAACACTCATTTTTTTGCCTTATTTCAACAGATTTTGTCTGTTTTATCCACTGCTAGCTTCCAAGAGTCTATAACAGTGCCTAACATAGAGCAAGTGTCCATTAAATATTTGCCAAATAAATGAATTTGTATCCTTTGTGTTTAGTATGATACCTGACACATAACAGACCCTCAATATATGTTAACTGAATATATTAATGAAGGCTTCAAAGAAATGGGGATGCAGAATCATATCAAGGAATAAAGTGGATGAAAATGCCGTTCTAAACCCTTCCTTCTTTCTTACATTCTGTATCTCATTGATCACCAAGTTGTTGGTTCACTTCTTTAAAACCTTCCTAATATTTTTTTTCTTTTCTGACACTTCCACCACCTAATTCAGGTCCCTATTATCTCTATCCTGGACTATTACCATATTCTTCTAGTTTCCATTCCTTTATTCTTGCTCTCCTCCAATTACTCCTCCTCCTAGTGATGTTTCTAAAATGTGTCTAGGAGTATCAGTCCTCTGATTGGTGAATCCCACAATCTGAGGGATCAAGTTTAGATTCCTTTGCAAGAACAACAAGGCCCTTTATGACCTGGCTCCTCTTCACCTCACCTTCTATTCCACTTCTACCTTACCATATCAAAGTCCTGCTTTTCAGAAATTACTTAATTCTTTAGTCTTTATGTGTATCTAGTGTATTTAACATTCTAATGACAATTATGGTTTCTTAGTTGACCCTTCCTCTGTGGGTTTTATGGCAAGGGCCAATGCTTTTCAAGGATTTTCTTAGGTTAAACCTTATTTTTTATATTGAGAAGCTCTTTTCTAGGCAGATCTGTCTACCCACATTTTTCTTCTTCTGTACCATACACAGTTTATGCAAATTGTAAAAAGCCAGGTTGTTTCACAGGTTTAAAACCACACATTAATGTTCCTCATTTAGTGCCTGAGTCATTTTACACAGTAATATCAATGCTGCAGAAATTCTCCTGAGTTATCACTGGGACTGGGCTCACTGTTATCCTGAAGAGAAAGATGAGAAGTTGAGCATGGGTTCATTCTAAACTATGAGAGAGTAGTCTTAGGTATTTCTAAAGGTGTCTCAGTCTTTCCTCATAAGCTGATATAAGAATGAAAGGACTCTTTCCACTCATGCTAAGTTTATGGCATAAATTATACTTTTATTAAATAGCTGTCCCTACAACTGTTACTCTTCTTCCTGCTTAAAAAGTAAAATGGAAAACAAAATAATAAAAAATACAATTAGCTTAAAGATAATTTACCAAAAGGGAATTGATAATATTAACCAAACAAGGTAGAAGTAGATTGAGTGCTATCCCAAGAGTTATCTGTGAACTCAGAGTCAAGAAAAAAGACAAAATTATATTCAGAAAGGAAACAGAGGTTAGAATGCAGAAGAGACAGGATGGGGCATTGGGGTTAGACAAGGGCAAGACAAGGGCACTGATGGGCAGCAACGATGGTGGCTGGAAGTATCAAGAAAATAAAGCAAAGAGTGGAGCAGGTGAAACTTAGCTGTTCAGGAAGTTAAGGTGTGAATACTCTTTGTTCCGGGTTACCATCTGGACACATTTCTTAAAGGCACCACACCACATTTGTCACCATCTTTGTACCCAGAGTAGCATGTTGTTCACAGCAAGACCAAAGTTTTTCTAGCTTTCCTTGATAGAACTTTGTGGAACTGTTGTGGGTATGCTTGACAGAGGGCATATGCTTCCTGGTGCAGGAGGTGCTTCTTCCATGCCACAGCCAAGGTACAGTCCAGACCTGGACATCCAGGCTCCAGCTGGGTTACAACAGCTCCATTTCCTTGGCCATCACTCAAGTCTCAGGGAAACTCATGGTCCATGGAGGGTTTCAGCTGTTCTAGGCCTAGCAAGGTAGAATAAAATGCCAGATGGATAAATGTTCCACAGAGGAGGGAAACAGGAAATGGCAGCCCTAGGATGAGCCCAGGAGCCAATTCTCCAGTTTTCAGCAGAGACTAATGGCATAAATTAGGGAGTGGAAAACCACCAGGCTTCATACCAGACCTTACGCACCACAGAGAGGTTACCTTGCAGGTACTCCCATCCTCCAAGTATCATCTGGTCTCTGGTGAGCAAGAGTGAGACTCATCAAAGGCACCACAGCAGGTTTAACACACATGAGGTCAGAGCTGTCAAATGCACCACGCACCTGAAAATTAAAAGGCCCATTCCAGAGAGAACTTCTTAAGGGCAGCTTTGCTGGTGGAAGACCTCAAGGTTGAGGCGTCCAGTGGAGTGTCCCCTAATAGAGTGGCAAAGGTTGAAGCCCTTGACTTCTACCTGGCCACCTACAAAATTAGTATCTTTGAGTAAACATTCTAATCAAGCTTTAAATAGCTTCGGTTGGTTACAAGTGTACAAAATCATCATGCCCAAGCTTTGTTAGAGTTTTCCCTTCGTGAGTCCCCCCCTGCTATCACCTTCTTTCCTTTTCTAGCTCCTTTAGTTTGGTTCTTATGAAATTATTTTTTTCTTGGCTTTCTGAGATGAAAAGCCAAGTGTATCTAGAAATAGAAGAGGTTAGCACCGATAAAAGTGGCTGAGGTCAATGAATACTTAAAAGCCAAAAAGTAATTGATGCAGACTCTTGCTTTTGAAACCTCATTTTCCAGTCCAAAGCAGAAAAACCACGAACTTAGGTTAAAATTCCCTTTGTATCATCTTTTTTAGCATAGCCAGTCATTGAGAGAGGACTGCAGAGGACAGCTAGGTAAGGCTCAGTGTGTGTTGATTCTTTATCTTCCCAGGAGAAATAGCTTCAGGGCTTCCTGGTTTTGGGGTTCCTCCCAGTAGGGGCAGATTGATGCTAAAGCTATTTCGAACTGTCAAAGTGAACTTCACTAGTGACATTCCAATCACCAATTAGTACACTGGTGAATAAATAGGACTGTCCCAAGGTCAAAATGTAAATCTGGAGAAGTTTGTGCTTTCTTTTCAGTATGTTAATCCTTACCAAATGTTCCCTGGGCAGGATTCTCACGCCACCCTGGCCCCCAAGTCCTGTTCTTCCCCCCGCCATGGATTTTACCTGTCATGCAGGTACATTCTTGGCTTAGACACTCTGGCCTTTCCAAGGGGAAGAGTTACCTAATTCAGTAAATTATCTTAATCTCTGCTAAAAAACAAATAGAGGAAGCTATGGGAATTCCTGTAAAACCATGCATGCCTCTTTGGAGATTATTTTGCTGTGTAACAGCAACCTCCTAGAGCCAATGCCTTAGAAGAGAAGTAATTCTGATGGAGCAGTATTTCCAGTTATGTAAAAGGCATAACAGAACCATAATAGATGTGATGGGATAGATCACTTCACGCAGGGAGGTCCTTGGAGAGTTCCTCAGAGGTAAGTATCTGATGCCCTGCCTGTGTGGAGAAACCCTGTAGCAGTGAAGAATTCTGGACCATTCACTTACTCACACAATTATTTAACAAACATTAATAAGAGGCCTATTTTGTGAGGTCCTGTGCTAGGTGCTAGAAATATTAAGGTAAACAAAATAGATATGTTTCTGCCCTCATGGAGCTTACGTTCTAACAAGGACACAAACCAAAAATAAATGTGAACAGACAAAATCTGTAAAGTAGGTTGGAGTTGTATTAAAGACAGAATGTCAAGGAAGTCTTCTAGAAGGTGCATTTAGGCTAAGATTAAAAAATGAAAGGAGCCAGCCATGCGAAGAGACAGGGAATGGTGTTCCAGGCAGAGGGAACAGCCTGTGCCAAAGCATTGGAAGAATTTGGCATATTCAAGGAATGAGACAAAGACCAATGAGTCTGGAGCTTGCTGACAATGGGGAGAGGGATACAAAATAAGGTCAGAAAGAGAAACAGAGGAACAGAGCATGTCAATAGTAAATTACAGCCTTGGAGTTTATTCAAAATGAAATGAAAAAGAATTAAAGGTATGAAGCTGGGGATTATGCTTTGGTATGCATTTAGGAAGCTCCTGCTACTCTGGAAAATGGGCCATAGGTGGACAAGAATGGCCATGGAAGGACAAACTTATAACCAAGGTCAAGCACGTACCACTTACCACAGGACAGCCAGTAAGTCGAGAGACAAGGTGTTGGGGCAAGGAAAGCAACTTTTATTTGGGAAGCCAGCAAACCTAGAAGATGGTGGACTAGTGTCCTAAAGAATTATCTTAAGTTAGTATGAACTTTAGGCTCCTTTATATCTTAAGGAAGGGAAAAGAGAAGGTTGGGTTGCGAGAGGTAACCAAGGAACCAAGGACTGCAGACATCATCTGGGCATCAGAGAGGATCTGAGGAGATTGTAAAACTTCTTTGTTCTTGATCTGTTAACTTGGGAGGATGAAGGTGAGGTCAGGATGGTCCTACAAATCTTTAACATAGCATTGTTACTTGTATGTGTGCTTTCCTTATCTCCCTGGAAGTTAGTTTGGGGAAAGGGACTGTTGTCACCTTTCTTCTGGCCCATGTGGAGAGCTAAGCAGAAGATTTTTAACTTAAAGGATATTACTGGAGGGAGTCAGAAACAACATGGAGCTAGTTATGTTCAGCCTCCCTTCCACCGTTACAAACTGAGAGGCTATTACAACAGTCCAAGCAAGAGATGATGGTGGCCTGGTCTTAGGTGGAAGCAATGGGTAGAGGTGAGACATGTTTTAGAGACAGAATCGAGAGACCTACTCATACACTGGGTGTATAGGTTAAGGGCAGGGAACAATCAAAGATGACCAGAAGGGAAGGAGGGCTTCACAGCCTGTGCATTATCACCCTTCCTTGGCTGTGACTCCTCATGCCTTCTTTAGCTTCTCAGAACTCACAGGCCTTGAGAGAAAGCTCTTGCTTGGATCCATTAAAAGCCTTCCTTCGTCATGAACAAAAACATCTAAGAGACCCCTTTAAAGTTTTCAGCTTGAATTAGGAATTTTTTCTGAGAAAGCACAGAGAAATCAAAAGGACTTCTTGCCTGTGAACTGCATTGACATTGGCATGAGAAAATGATTCCTTGCTTTGAGATAGTGGGAGATTCTTAACTGCCCAGAGCAGTTATCAAAGGGTTTAAGAAAGATGTCAAGAAGTCCAATGCAATATGGGTGACTGCATGAGAATTCACTGTAAACCTGGGCATAATTTCTCTTTCTGCATCAACTCAATGTAAAAGCCTTTAAGTGATCTCTTCAAAACATAAATTCTAATGGCACTAAGCATACAATAAGTAGTACTTTGACACTTCATGTTTTTATTGTCTTGAATGCTACCTATTCCTATAGATGGTTTTAGAAAATATTCACAAATAAACATGAATTCTCTTTTCTAATAGCTAGCATAATCAGTATCACTAGGACATCTGGCAATTCTCTGAAAGTTATCCCAGAAATATTTTTTCCCATTTCCTTTGTTAAAGTTTGGTGAAATAAGACAATATAACTTATTTGGCAACCATTTTCAATATTGTATTTCTCTCAAAACTGTTAATTAAATAAGATCTATGTACATAGTATAGTTAGGATTTCATATAAAAGGTAATTACTTTGGGCTTGGCTTCTCATGAAATTTTATGACTATGTTTTAAGATGAACAGAGGCTGGTAAAGAGATCAGAGGATGAGTTTAGAAAAGTTGTCAGGGTTGAAAAATGGCTGAAACAGAAAGTTATACCTTGATTCCCCGATCAAGAAGTGCTACTGTAATTTATCAACATCACTATGTTAACGGTGTGTTCCCACTATCAGGTAGTGGGATGCAAAGAGATCTAAGGCATGGTCTGTGTTCTCCAGGAGTTTACAAACTTCTTCCTAACACTTAAATCAGCCCATGTCCTTCCTGCCTCAGGGCTTTGACTTTGCCATTGTTTTACCTTCCACTGCTTTCCCAGCCCTCTGATCTGGCAAACTCCAATCTAGCATCTATTCACACTCTTGCTAAATTCCCTAACAATAGGAACTGTCAGGCAAATTATCAGACCTCTCCTGACTCTGATTTACAACCCAGACCACTACAACTCTGATCAGACAGAGGACTGACCTTACAAACAATCTAGCTCAGGCTAGAGTGCAGTGGGTGATCACAGCTCGCTGCAACTTCAAACTCCCGGGCTCAAGCAATCCTCCTGGTTCAGCCTCCTAAGTAGCTGGGACTATAGGCAAATGCCACCATACCTGTCTAATTTTTAAATTTTTTTGTAGAGACGGGGTCTCAAACACCTGGCCTCAAGCAATCCTCCTGCCTCAGCCTCCCAAAGTGCTGGGATTACAGGTGTGAGCCACTGAACCTGGCCAAGATGAATAATTAAAGAGCAGAAAAACATAAGTTAGTAATCACTGCTAATTAAAAATCATTTTAAAATTAATATAAAATAATACAGCTATTATGATGCATGACAACTGACATTTGTGATTTGCTTTACAAAATTTTAATTTAAATAAAGCTTTTAAGGACCCCATCTACTACTGTTTTGGTAAAGTGTCTTTCAGATTCTAAAACACCACTGTAGCAGAATATTCCAGAATATCTTTTTGTTGTTGTTCCTTAAAAAACAGGGGCTAGCTCAGTTTCTCAGGCTGGTCTCGAACTCCTGCACTCATGCGATCCTGCCACCTCAGCCCCTGAGTAGCTGGGATTAAGGTACAAGCCACCTTGCCCTAGCAGCTCAGATATTAGCTGCAGTACCTTGCCCTTCAAATAAAATTAACAGTGAGATATCTGGTCCCCTCTCAATTTCCCTGAGATGATGAGGGGTGGCTTTCACCTAGTGATTTATCTCTTGAGCGTTTCTTGCTGTCTTGCTATCTATTCTTCAAAAATACTACATTTCCCCAAACGTATAACATGTGGCCAACTTTATTTAAGGGCTGAGGAATATAAAATAAATGAAAATGTGTGAGGGAAAGAAATTATTAACACCTACCAAACCTGACATTCCCATTGCCTGAGGGAAAAAACATCCCAAGATTAAACCCTTGACAAGGTCCCCTATATGACACACCAGTTCCTAAACACGATCTTGATTCTCAGACCAATGTCCCTGAAGAGCAGTTTTCCTTTTAAATCTCCGCAGAATGTAACACCACCCACCTTTGGAGAAACCCTTTCTCTTGCCCAGAGCTCAGAGCCACCTGCACTCATTCCCAGGAGTAATTTCCTCAAGTTTAGGTGATTTAGGCTAGATCAAAATAAGACCAGCTGAAGTTGATCTTTCATGGTTATGGAAACGATCATTACGGAATTCACCACTGAACCTACCTTCTATAATATTAGTCCCTACTCGAATGGTCTTTCTTGCATTACACAAAGAATATATGCCTTAGTTTGCAGATCAGCCTCTTGCTGATGGTAAGAAATTGTAAATATCTGGAAATACAATGCAAATTCATTGCAGACTGAAATTGTAAAAATCTGCAAAGATGCAGAATTTCATGAAGTCCACGAAAACATGTTGAGCGCTTTGCTGGAATCACAGGCAAAATGACTGACAAATGAGGGTCAGGTGTAGTTAGGACTGTTAACCACTGCAGATTGACGAGAGATGACTGCACAAGAGGCACATCCTTAGATAGCCATTTACATTCAAAGCCTTAGAGAGCACTGGGAGAAAGCTGAAGAGGTTTTGCAAAAAATGACCTTCTTTATGATTGTGCTTTGAAAGTCAAACTTGAAGTGAAAGAAATTATGTTTACTATCACACTATTTTGTTAGAATATTTATATCTAAAAGAAATCAACACTTGATTTAGTCTTTATTCTAAAAATTAGCACATAGTTCTGGTTTTAGTTAAATTATGTTAAATAAAATAGAACAAACTTATTTTTATACTTTTTACCTTCACTTTTCAGAATAAAAGTCCAATAACATCTTCTCTCCATTATTCTCCGTGAAATTTGGGCCCCTGTTTTCTGTGAATTCACTGTTTTAGTATTATAGTTTTTATGCTGCAGAGGATTTTCTGTACTTCATGGGAATGTCGGTCCCATTAGCTGTAAAATGTCCTCCTGAAACTTTGATGTTATGCCTTGGGTATGGGTCTGTTATGGATTGAATTGTGTCCCTCCAAAATTCATATGTTGGAGCTTTAACCCCCAATGTGACTGTGTTTAGAGACAGGGCCTTCAGGAGATAATTAAGGTTAAATGAATTCATAAGGGCAGGATCCTAATCCAATAGGACCGATGTCCTCACAAGAAGAGGAAGAGACACCAGGCGTGAGCATGCACAGAGAAAAAGCCACAAGAGGACACAGGGAGAAAGCACCATGTACAAGCCAGGAGAGCAGCCTCACCAGAAACCCACCCTGCTTGCACCTTGATCTTGGACTTCCAGTCTCCAGAACTATGAGAAAACAAATTTCTATTGTTTAAGCCACCCATCTGTGGTATTTTGTTATGGAACCCAAGCAGACTAATGGAGGGTTCAATTGCATTATTTGACAAGGGGCTGCTCTTATCATCTGGGCGTTACGTGAAAAGTTACTTTTTATTGAGAGTTTCCTGTGTCCCAGGTACTGCTGAACATTTAAGAGATAGGATCTCATTTCATCCTCACAGAGCCTCAGGAAATAACATCACCATCTTCATTTACAGGTGAGGAACAGAAGCAAAGAAAGGTTACCGTTAGTCACTTGCCCACAGTCACCTAGCTAGTAAATGGTGAATGAACCCAGAATTCAAACCAGGTCTGACTCCTCAGGAGGGGTTCTCCACTCTGTCTGTGTACCAGAATCACTGGGGAGCTTTAAAAAATAATGATGCCTGGGTCCGAGCCCCAGAGATTCTGATGTCATTGGTCTGGGGTAGCCAGATTTTTAAAAGTTCCCCAGGTGTATCAGTGATCTGTTGCTGCATAACAGATTACCACAAATTTAGTGGATTAAAATAACACACATCTATTATTTAATAGTTTTTGTGGGTCAGGAATCTGGGCACAATCTAACAGCATTCTCCACACAAGGCTGTGATTCAAGTGTCAGCCTGGGCTGTGGTCTCATCAGAGATGCAATGGGGAAAAGATCTTTGTCCAAGCTCCTTCAGGGACTAATGTCTCCATTTTCTTGCTGGCCAGGCACCGACCACTCTCAATTCCTGGAAACTGCCTGCAGTTCCTTGTCACATGGCCCCTCACAATAGGGCAGCTTGCTCCTTCAAGGCCAGCAGGGAGACTCTCTGCTCTAGTCTGTTAAGATGGAATCTTGTACAATGTAATGTAATCATAGGAGCGATTCTTACCACCTTTGCCATAAAATGTAACCTAATCAAGAGAGTGACAGCTCATCACTTTTTCCATATTCCACTGGGCATGATTCACTGGGGTCACCTTAGGGTGTACTTGCCACACAGGTGATTTTAACGGGCAGTCAAGATTGCACTCTCAAGCATTCTGCTCTATTTCTTTTCCACTAGAAATAGTACAAATTTGAAATTCATAGTTTTTCCCTTTTTTTTCCTTACCACTCAATTTTAAACGGCATGGAGAACTGAACAAAAGAGAAAAAAACTACCCTCTCTAGTTCTGATTATATACATGAAATTGTCAATATGCAACCATTTTTGGCCTACAACCTCATACTATCCTTCACTGATAAACCATGTGCCTGAAAAATGCCTATATATAGTCAGAGGTTCAGACAAAAAAAGTCAAAGGCACCTCACACATCATAACTTATTCTCAACTAATGGCACAACTTCAGTGATGCTATAGCAAATCCCAACTACCTGATATTCCATCTGTGAAATATAGTCATATTTTCAAAATGGATTTCAGAGGCCGGGCGCGGTGGCTCATGCCTGTAATCCTAGCACTCTGAGAGGCCGAGGCGGGAGGATTGCTCGAGCTCTGAAGTTTGAGACCAGCCTGAGCAAGAGCAAGACCCCGTCGCTACTAAAAATGGAAAAATTAGCCGGCCCCCGTGGCACGCACCTGTAGTCCCAGCTACTTGGGAGGCTGAGGCAGGAGAATCACTTGAGCCCAGGAGTTTGAGGTTGCCGTGAGCTATGATGATGCCACTGCACTCTACCCAGGGAGACAGAGCAAGACTCTGTCTCAAAAAAAATTGAAAAATGGATTTCAGTAATACTGAAAAACTTATAAAATATAACTATTCTGTTATGAATCTAAAACACTTTGCTGTAGTGACAAAATTTAAATGATTTTCAACTTCAGATGTTTACAAAGGTAATGTATCATGAGTTAAGGACTACTTGAGTAAAAATAAGAATAATTGACTAAACGGAGTTTCAATGTTGTCTGAATAGAAAATGTGAATTTAGACTGAGCATTTTCATCAATGAGGTACTCAGACACATCTGCTGTGAAAATTCTCTGGGGCAGGTAGGCTTTCTCATCTCAGACACTACTTTCCTGGGTGTGAGTACTGAAGGTTGCCATCAGGGGGAAGCTGAATTGGAAGATGGTGACTCTAATTTACTTAAAACGTGGCAATTTGCCTGGAGATTTCTATTTAAAATGGTCTCCCAGAGTTTCTCCCAGGAAGAATTAAAAGCAGCTAATTCACCACTCCTAGGCCTGACTGAAATATGAGCATCAGTGGGTATGTTGTGAGTTCAATTTCAAGGAAGAAAAGCCTAATTTTGGAAATATGATTATTTAGGAGCATAAAAGATAGCTAAGGATGTTTTCTTTGCCTGCTGAAATGTGCAACTTTCTATAAAAATATCCCAGGCCCAGGCCTTCGATTTTCTCACAAAAGGACACCTGGCCTTTTGAAAAGTTATGCCACTCTTGCGACAGAAGAGTCTGTAGCATCCAGAACCCAGTACTCTGTGGGGAGTTTTTTATTCTGAGAATACACTGCATTTTTCTCCCACTCACAAACACTCTAAAACTGTGCTATCCAGCATGGTAGCCACTAGCCACATGTGGACCTTAATCACCAGAAATCGGGCTAGATGTACCAGAAATGTAAAATACATGCCAGATTTCTAAGACTTAGTTTTTTTTAAAAAGTAAAATAGTAATAATTTTTACATCAATTACATGTTAATATGATAATATCCTACCATAGGATGATTATGTTTGGTTAAATGAAATATATTACTAAAATTGAAATATATTACTAAAGTTAGTATTACCTATTTCTTTTTTTTCCTTTTAATGTGGCTACTAGAAATTTATATATGTGACATGCAGTATATTTCTACTACACTTTGTTCTTCTAAACTTGTGAAAACCCATCCTCTTCCTTACTAGTGGGGTTGGACTGAACCCAGCAGGCATGCCAGCTTTGAAGGCCTGAGCTGGAACTTTAGAGTCTGGATACTGAAATGAAGGGCTGCACAATAAAGCAACAGAAGGATTTACCTTGGTAAGCTAGGTGGCTGGTGGGCAAAGAAACAGGCAAATAAATCACTAGGGCCAGGTTTCCATGAGTGTTTCAGGAGGGAAGCATCGCCTGGGAAGTCATTAGACATGCAAATCCTCAGCCTCCATCCTCAACCTACTGAGTCAGAAACTCTGGGTGTGGGACTCAGAAATCTGTTTTAACAAGCCCTCTAGGTAATTTTGATGCAACCTTAAATTTCAGGACCGCTCTTATAGCTCATCTAACCTCCTACCTGCCCTGTGGGTTGGAATTAGTTAACACTCCATACAACAGGTGAGGAAACCGTGTATTAAAGAAATTAAGAAACTTGCTCTAATTATACAGCTATTAAATGGCAAAAAAAAAAAAATCAGACTTTCAACCCCTATGTTTCTCATCCTAGAGTTGATACTCTTAATCAGATGTCAAGTTAATGAGAAATATAAAAAGTCAGAAGAAAAGAAACTGGGGACCTAACTTTTTGGCCTCACCAACCTGAAAATCTGATGAAGTTCTGGTTCCTCTTCCACAAAAATGCCCTTTTACCCAATTTGATACAATTTCAGGCAGCCACTTGACCCCTTGAGGGCCCTCCCTGCGTCTAGACCTTCAAATTGGATGATGGGTCCTTCTTCAGAGTAAACTGGTACCCCCTTACAGAAATAGGGTTTTGTATGTATAACGCTTCCTACCAAAGATAACTGAAGGAAAAATTTGGTCTTAGATGTTAGATGGTGTCTTAGCTCAGGCTGCTGTAACAAAATGCCGTAGACTCGGTGGCTTAACAGCAGAAATTTATTTCTCACAATTCTGGAGGCTGGAAGTTTGAGATCAGGATGCCAGCGTGGGCAGGTTCTGGTAAGGGCTCCCTGCCTGGTTGCAGAAGGCTGATTTATCCCTGTGTCCTTACATGGCAGAGAGAAAGAGCTCTGGTGCCACTTTCTCTTCTTACAATGACATAATGCCATCATGAAGGCCCTACCCTCAAGACCTTCTCAAAATCTGATTATCTTCCAAAGGCCCCATCTCCAAATACGTTGACATATGAATTTGGGGGGGACATAATTCAGTCCATAGCAGATGGATAAAAACTGGGTTTCTTCTATTTGTTTAACAAGGAACAAAGTACTCTTTAGTGGCTTATAACCCAACTGCCTTTTAGTGGAGGGGTAGCAGGCACTGAACTGATTTTGAAATCTGTGAAAGGCAGGGTCTGCAGGAAAAAGGAGGGCCACAGAAATTGTTCACATTTGGCAATAATGTCAAAGCACTGCTACAAAAAGGGTAGAGAACTTTGCTAATAGCGTCTGCCTTTCCCATTTGAAGATGACATTAATGGCAGTAATTCTACCTGTGATAGCTTTGGGAACAAATTAGGCTGAAAAAATTGATGTACAAAGAATGTCCCTTTGTGTTTGTAGCACAGAAGGTATTTGCAGAGCCTGTAGCTGTTTGATAAGCATGGCACAGCTCACTTTTAACCTTATCTGGAACTTTTATAATTTATTCCCAGACAATGAAGATCAAGTGCTCAGGGACAAGGATGAAGGAGGAGAAGCTGGTCTCTTTCTATCAACCTGCAAAAATAAAGCTGAACATTCATCCCTTCATAAAAAGGAAAATAGGTTATCTTGAACTGTATTTGGGAAATTTTTATTGTTTCCTTCATAAATTATTCTAAATTTAAGAAGACAGGAAATCATTTAAGGGTGACTACATACTCTGTTAATTTGGCAATCACTGATAGAAATGGATTGAGTTCTACAAGTTTATACTTGGCAAAATAGAATTTTCCATAAAATTATAAATAATTTTGGAATTATATATGCATATATATGGCTTCATATTTTAAATTACATCAAAGATTCATTAAAATATATTTTAATTTTTTGCTTTTGGAATCCTCCTGCAAACCTAACCATTATTTATGGCACTATTTTTATGGGGGAAATGCAATTAATGTTAGAAATCCATTTAAACCTACCCCTGGCAAAAAGAGGAGACCTTTACTTCCTTCTTAAGAAAGTAGATCAGGGATTTTTCTCTTGTCCGGCTCTGGTGGAAGCAGTTTTCCTTCCCTCAGGCAGCTAATTTTGCGAGTGGAAGGGAATTCGCCCCCTGGTGGTGATCGCATGTGAACATGAAATATTCATAAATCTGGTGTTATGTGTTACGAACTCCTTATGTATGCCTTGCCTTGCCCACCATAAGATTTTCTTATATGTCTTTATATCTCCAGATGCTTCTAGGGCATTAGCTTGCATCTGAAAGATACTCTGCAAGTTTGCTGAGTAATTATTAGGGACCCCAACTCTTTATTTACAATTGGACAAGAGTAAATGACTTATTTTTGTAAGCTCGTAGGATAGGATTATAAGCTAAAGTGTTTTTCTTCCAATGAGTGCACCATAGCATGACTTGCTTTAAAGTGGTTCCCAAAAGTATTAATAAATTTCTAACAAACCAGTCCCTAAGTTGAAATTTCTGTAAGCCCCCTTCCCCACATCCTATCTATCACATCTAATGGTTCAGTTAAACTGATCTTGTCATTTCCTAGATGAAATTTTCACTGC
The DNA here is from genome assembly GCA_023783475.1 of Daubentonia madagascariensis. NCBI lineage: Eukaryota > Metazoa > Chordata > Mammalia > Primates > Daubentoniidae > Daubentonia > Daubentonia madagascariensis. The sequence continues at coordinate 9,287,065 of JAKFHU010002220.1, forward strand.
CAACCCCACATTGCCTTTGCTTATGGTTTTTCTTTGGCCCTATTGCCTAGAAGAAATTCCCTTGTTCTTTCTATTTTGCTTTAAATGTCATGGTCCAACACTCCTAAACTCTAGCAAAATGAAGTATTCATTCTTTCTCTTTCCTGAGATATATTGTGAACCCAGAACATGCAATCTGGATACTGTGATCTCTCTCTCTCTTTTTTTTTTTTTTTTTTGAGAAACAGTCTCGCTCTTTTGCCCTGGTTAGAGTGGAGTGGCGTCATCACAGCTCACTGCAACCTCCAACTCCTGGGATCAAGTGATCCTCCCACCTCGGCCTCCCAGAGAGTGCTAGAACTACAGGCGTGAGCCACTGCACCCAGCCCTGTGATCTCTCTTGTATTAAAAAAGAAAAAGAAAAAGAACCTTTCTGCCTCAATTACTCTGCCTGAACTATATAATTAGCACCTTCCTATATATTACCTTATCTATAATTTTCTATTCTACATAGCTCAAAACTTTATAATATAATGTCATATTAAGGTATTTCTAAATTAGATTATACACTCCTTTCTTACACTTCTTTTACAAGTTGAGAATCCCTAATCTAAAAATCCAAAATCTGAAATGCTCCTAAATCCTAAACTTTTTGGGCACCAACATGACACCACAAGTGGAAAATTCCATACATAAGTACTTAGCACAAACTTTTTAAAGCACTTTTTAGCCCAAAATTATTTAAAATATTGTGTAAAATTACCTACAGGCTATGTGTATAAGGTGTATATGAAACATAAATGAATTTCATGTTTAGGCTTGGGTCCCATCCCCAAGATATCTCATAACATATATGTAAATATTCCAAAATCTGAAAAAAATCTGAAATCTGAAACATGGTCCCAAGCATTTTGGATAAGGGATACTCAACCTGTGTTTACTTTTTCATTAATTAATTCATTTCAGGGATTGTTTACCACATTTGTTCATTTATTTACCCAATTCACTCATCCAGTGAGCATCTGTGAACCATGAATGAGACACTGTTAATGACATGATTAGGTCCATGGTGCCCGGTACAGGACTATTTCACATAATGCATGCTCAATAAATGCTCATGGATTGGATGATCCACTCTCTTACCCAGTCCTGATTTTCATTCTCTGTGAGATGGAAACCTAGTTGCTATAAAACGGAACAAAGGTAACTGCAAAAAGATGTTTACCAATATCCTGATATAATGACCCTGACTCTGCCTCAGTTCAATATACAACCCTTATGTCTAGTTGAGATCTTAGTTTGTGCATCCACCAAGTGGCACAGTGGGAGAAGCATGAGCCCTGAGTAGTAGCAGTGGAGATATTTGTGCCTGAAATCTGCTTTTCACGGTGAAGCATGAGGCAATGTCATCTGCTGAGAGAAAGGAGATGGCAGCAGGGAGGTTGGGACTTAAGGAAAAGGGGGAAATCCCTGGGAAGGATGTGAGGGGCTGCCCCCTGGAGAAGCACCAAAGGATGGCTTTGAGAGTCTCCCTGAGATTGGAGACCAAAAGTATGTAGTGACAACAATCTGTGGTTTCCTCTGACAACATTCAGTGCCTGCATAAAGGGGAAGAAAAGGTCAGTTTTTCATTTAGCCAAGGTCAGGGTTTGGCAGGCTGATACCACTGGAGAAAATTAAGGCACAGTCAAGAGAGCCATTGGGGAAATGCTCCATGGGAGCTTGAGGACTAGGGGACTCAGTGGGGTGTGGTGGGAGAAAGCTGGAGAACTAAGAAGCTGTGGTCACAGATTATTTTCATATCAAAGTTTGCAACTTCAGAATGAAGCAGTTCCTGGTGACAATGAAGTTGAGGATGGATTGCTCGTGTAGAATGGAAGCAAAAGTTTTGAAAGATGATGTCAAGTGGAAACTCAGATGGGCTGTTTCCCAGGATGTCAATGCTGTCTGTAATAGTGGCAGGGGTTCTGTAAGTCAGAGCTCCTGTGAGTTAGGTGTCAAAGTCTTCAATAAACGAAGGCTGATGGGATGGGGAGACTGGGAGAGCCACACAGCTGTCAAACGCAAAGAGATATCAGAAAAATGCAGGGAATTTTGCCTGTTAGCAGAGTTTAATTGGTTTATAGTTTGTTTCTTTCTATGAAGATGCTTATCTTTTCTATTTAATGACTCAGAAAACATAAGCATGGTTAATAAGTAAATCAAAACTATATAAATTTAGAAATAAACAGTTAGAAAGGAATTAGAGTTTTATTCTGTGGTTTTTTAATGAGAGGCAATTTACCAGCCATCATGCATTTCCTATCTCATGTGAAAATAACACAGACTGACTTTTACTAATTCATTATGCCTGATCAAAATCATATTTTGTTTTATCTCAGCTTCAGGTAGCTTTAAGTATTGTACTGGGAAGCCTGTTTACAAGGATTATGCCTGAGATTAACATTTTTAATGACTAGATGTGAGGACGCTCTCTTCCTGCATCACTTCTCAGCCAGTGTAGGGTGTAAAGTACAAATCCTACTGCAATATAACAAAGCTCCTGAGAGTTAAGAGTCCGATTTCAAAATTGAGAAACTGTTATACCAAGTGCTTTAAACTTAAAGCAAAAGGAGAGCATGTGAATTCAAAGTGATAATGTTAAATGCTAGACATTAGCAAGTCTTTATTTCTTCATCGGATATACGAGGAAGTATAATCTGGTTAGAACCTCATTATCTCTATTTTGTTAGAGAGCCCATGGAGGGGGCCGCCAGCGCCATCACTTACACCCCCTTACATTCTCAAGAACATTGCTTGACTTACCTGGATAGTAATTAGGTCGCTATTGAGACATGTTTGTTCTCAGCCAAGCAACGACCAGGAAGGATCAAGGCAGAGAGCTACAATGCCAAGGGCATAAAGCACAAGAGGGAGGCAGTGAACTGCCTTGGTGTTAAGTCATAGCAGATTTGGGGAGTAATGGGACAAAGCAGAACAAAGAGTTGCCGGTCAGTAGAGTTGGATAGTGACCCGGTTCTGGCTGGTGCTCTCAGAGTTTCAATAGACCCATCCTAAAGTGCACTTGAGCTTCTTGTGAGGCCCTTGAACTATGCAAGAACACTTAGAAGAAGCTTGGCCAGACCAATCTTCCCAAGTGATAACCCTGTACTCCCATGCCCAACCCCATACCTGCCCCTCTAGGCAAACTCTCCTTCTCGTGCAACACATGCCAAAGACATTGTTATCATCACTAACTTCATAGAACATATTAGTTGTGCCCTATGCATACTAAATTATAAATCTCTATTAGACCTCACCCCTTTCTATAAATTGGGGCTGTAACTCCCCTCTGCACTTTCTGCTCCTCCTCAGTCAACAGAGAGTTGCAACTTTTTGTGCAATGCCAGCCACACTCATGAAACACCATGGGAAAGATTGAAGTAAATGGATTTGGCAGTATCAGGGTTGTGGTCACCAAGGCTGTTTTCAACACTGGAAAAATGAACAATGTTGCCATCAATGACCTCTTCATTGTTTTCAACTACATGTTCCACATGTTCCAGGATGATTCCACCATGGCAAGTTCAATGGCATCTTTAAAACTAGGAATGGGAAGCTCATCATTAGTAGGAAAGCCGTTTCTATCTTCCAGGAGAGAGATCTCACCAACATCAAGTGAGGTGGTGTTGGTGTGGGGTCTTCTGGTGTCTTCACTGTCTTTGAGAAGACAGGGTTCACTTGAAGGTGAAGCCACAGAAATCCTCATTGCTGCCTTTTCTGTTAATTCTCCCATGTGTGCAATGGGAGTGAACCATGAGAAACATGAGAATTTCCTCAAGATTGTCAGTAACACCCGCTGAACCCCCAACTGTGTGGCCCTCCTGCCCAAGAACATCCATAAAACTTGTCATCATAGAGGAATCCACGATTATATACCATGCCATCAGTGCCACCCAGAGACTGTGGACAGCCCTTCTGGCAAACACGGTGCTGCCCAGACTGTCATCCTTGCAATTATTGGCACTGCCAAGAGTCTGTCATGGATCTGACCTGCCACCTGCAGAATGCTGCTAAACACGATGACAAGAATGTGGTGGAGCAGGTGTTGGAAGGCCCCCCAGAGAGCATCCTGAGCAGCATTTAAGACTAAATTGTCTCACATGACTTTAATAGTGTCATCACTTTTGATGCAGGGCCTGACTTAGCCCTCAATGACCACTTTGTTAAGCATATTTGTTGGTATGAATTTGACTACAGTAACTAGGTCCTCCAAGGAGTAAAATTCTCCTGGAAAACAAGCCCAGTAGCCTTGAGGCAGAGAAAGACTCTCAGTCGCTGGGAAGTCCTTGCCTTGCCCTTACCCCCCAGTACACTGAGAAACCCCCATCCCCAACGCGGCTCCCATTCCAAGCCCCTGAAAACCTTTCCTTGTCACGTGCCATGAGCACTGCCAATATGGTACTCTGTAAACAGAGGAGGAAAATCTGCATGAGTTTCCCCTTGAGAATCACATCTGAGCTCTTAAGTATGGATTTCCCTTCCTAGGTAATCCCAGATTACTTTTCTGTGCTGACCTCTTACCATTCACCAAACCCAACACCCTATGCTTAAGCCATGCTGGCCTATTTGCTGCATTTTATCAACTCTGCTTTAGTGACTACTGTTTCCCTTGCTTGAATGCTCTTTCTCTGATACTTGTTTACCTGATAAGTGATAGATAATCTGGAGGTAATAGTTGTAACAGAATGTCAAAGAAGGAAGTCAGAAGAAGTTGTGAAGGAAGGTCTTGATGATGAAAAGTCAGCAGTGCATAATTACCCACTGATAAGTAGATCACTGATGGTTGTTGGTTGTGAAATAGCTAGAGGCATGCTGCTACCTAAGAAGCACGACCCAAATGTCACTTTTTCGCCACTGCTTTCCCTGGCTCTACTCCCAACCTCCCAGTAAAATATCTCCCTGCCAGGATTAATTCTTTCTTCCCCTACTTTAATGAGAAACCAAGGCCATCATTTATGAGTCCCTTCACTTTCCGTTCTCATTTCTTTCTTTATGGTTCTGCAAACCGTGTTGTTTAATTGTACGATGCACCATAAGCATTTTTCCCATGCAGTGGATGACAATCCGATACTGAAACATAGAGCATTGCAGCTGGATACAAAGGCTGCTGGTGATAGGAGAGGTATCCAGAGCAAAATGTTAGCATAAGGTGGAAGCACATGGCCCACCAGATGCCTGCCAGGGGCACTACACATAAGAAATGTCTTCAGTGCAGCTTTGCGGGGCCCTGCAGTTCTCTGGGGCCCCTCGGGTGGAAGGGGATCTGTAAACTTCCTTGCATCCACATAAGCCCCTCAATTTCTGTCTGGTTTTTTTTCACCTCATCCTCCACCCTAGCCATCTCTTCAATTTTCTTATCATCTCCCCATTGCTCAACTGCGTATTGCGTATGACTTCCTCGCAGTCCTGACAGCACTGAACCGGCCCTTTTATTGGTTTTTCTTTTGGCCTTCCTGGGCACACCGTCCGCAGCTGGGCGCTCTCCTGCAGCCCTTGTTTCACCCTCTGGCTTTTCCTTATCTTGTTTTCTAACTTTTCTTTGTCCTCCTAGCTACTTCCAGCTTTCCCTCATCCTGTGGCTGTTCTTCACGTTCCATCTTTCTTTGGTTCCCAGGCTTTCCTTCATTGTCATTGTAGAGTTTTTCCATGTTGAGGTTTCCCCTCCTTTTCCTGTCCCATGGGGATTGCGGACAGGTTCCACCCCCTTTTCTAGCCTAGCCAGGTGGTGGGAACAGTAGACACACAGACCCCAAAGAAGCTTGAGCAGCAGTTAGGAGCCCAGCGATCAGAGTGGATTGCTCCAAGACCACCCAAGGGAGGAAGGGCAGAAACCTGGACTCACATTCTCATTTCTAAGGTTTGCTCCTGGGTGCACCTTTGATCCTATTCCTTCCAGCCTCTCCTGGGATTTCGTTTCCTGAGTCCTTCTTGTAACATTACATTTACCCTAGCTCTTTCCACTGGGGTCTTCCAGTCCACCTACAGATTTGCACAGATGCCCCTACCCTAAATCATGTGACCTTCATGCCCTCTGAGCTGGCACCCTATTTCTAACCTACTTGTAACCCTTCCCACCCAGCAATTCCGGTGAACACCATACCCATCTTGCCTCCATGCTGTTATTTTCCCCATGTCTCCTTTCGTCTTCCTTCCTCACTATTCTGTTATCTAACTGTAAATAATCACTGCCATAATAATTGGGATACCAAATGCAGCGGCCTTATTTTCAGTTTCCATCCAGCATAGCTGACCTATCAAAGCTCTTGAAATGTTCCCCCCGGGATGTCACAATTCCTTTGGTTTTTCTCCTACGTATTCAAGCACACCCTTCCAGACCCCCACATGGACTCCTCCTCCTCCCTTGCCCTAGGTGTGTCCTTGGTCCTCTTCTCTTTTATTGAATATCTCCCTTTCACAACTTTACCCACCTTCCCTGTGCGGATGAGTCCCATACGTAAGTCTTGGCCTCGCTGCTAGACCCTGGTTCTGATTTCTGTCTGCCTGTGCCTCCACCTACAGGTACACCAACCCTTGGGACAACATGTCTACAACTAATTTGTCTTATCTCTTTTCCAAAGATGCCTTTGAGTCTATTGCTTGGTTTTCCCTTCAAGCAGAAACACCTTAAAATCATGAAAAAGAGATAAAGATCTCTCCTACTTTAAAGGCTTCCAGAAGTGATAATTTTCTAAGGCCCTTTGGCAAATAAACTTCATAAACCAGGCTACAGAGAACTAAAGGGAAAATGATGTTTTTAAACCTTATGGTAGACATAGTTCTGTAATTTAAGACTATAGATCAAAAAAGGCTCATTTTACAAAGAAAAACATTTCTAGGGAAACACATAAAGAGTGTTAGATAGATTCTTTTTTTATTATTATTTCAGAATATTACGGGGGCACAAAACGTTTAGGTTACATATATGGCCCCTGCATCGCCCGAGCCAGAGCTACCAGCGTGCCCCTCCCCCAGATAATGCGCACCGCACCCCTTAGGTGTGAGTTTACCCATCCGCCTCCCCTCCACCTGCCCGACCCCCGATGAATGTTACTTCCATATGTGCACATAGGTGTTGATCAATCAGTACCAATGAGAACTAAAAGTAGAACTACCATTTGATCTAGATAGATTCTTAAAAGACAAGATAGGCTTAAGATTACCTACCTTAGAGGGATCACTTAAGATACAAGGCAAAAAGAGGTCTTGGAAAAATAGATGCCGCGTGAATGCAAAGACTGCTTCTACTCTGCTAATTTAATTCATTTATTCCATGGGGATCACGCTACTAAAGATTTCAAAAGATTTAGTCATCTCCCTCAGTTATAGATTTAACTTAATTCTTTATTTCTTCAGCTTTTTACTTTTTGGACTAGAGACTTTTTTGTACAGAATTTTCCCAATGAGAGAAATATTTCTGACTAACGCTTTAAAATATGAACAAAACAACATCCATTCTGGATTACTGGCTGCTCTTTGAACAATAAATCTTCCTACAGTTAAAAATGAGTAATTAAGGCCTGGTTTAGAGACTTGATTTCAGAGAAAAGAAGTTCAGTAATTAAAAAAAAAATGAAAATGGAAACTGGTCAGAAGCAAATAATAATTTTCCATTTCTATTTAAAAGAATCTCTCAGGCACTAAGTTTTATTCAAATTACCCAGGAGGTTACTCTAACTATTTATTTTCTTTCCAAATAGTCTCAGATTTTGAGTAAAGGAAATGTAAGTTATATGATTTGGGTTCCACACGTAAACAGGAAAGAAAAGCAATTCAAAAGTTAATGTCACAGCAGAGGTTGAGAAAGAGGGAAAAAAAAGCAGGGATGTGTTGATCTGAGGCAACTGGCCAAGCCCCTCTGCCCCCTCCTCACAGTGGCCTCTTCCTGGGAGAATCCCTGCCAGACAGGGTCACTCCACAATGCAGGTTTATGGTTGCTGTGCCTGCAGAGCTCATCTGTCCGTCAACCCCTCCAGGCCAGCAAGGGATGGCTGGTCATGAAGGGGCTGCTGCACCTCTCCAGGATGGGCTTTTCTACCTGAGAGCCTCAGATATAACTAACCTCAAACAAAGATGCCCTTTATCCATTTTCACGACGTGGCAGTCAAATACATTCAACATCATGGTGGCTTTTAGCTCAGCCCCAATGACAGGAGAGATGCATAGAGCACCACAGGTCTGGAAGAAAACCCCCAAACACCCAAACCATCCTCTCCCACAAAATCTCAAAATCTCATGGAAACCTACATGAGAGGCCCACAAGAGGAAAATAAATTTCACTTCTCTTTCCTAGACTAATAATTTCTACATTTCTAATTACAATTTACAACATTTACACCAAACCAAAGTGATTAATTATCTTGCTTGTCACCTTCATAAAATTTCAAGTTCTACTCAAGATGACTGGAGAATAGCTTAGCAAAATCAAATGAACAAAAACTAAAATCACCAATTGCCTATTACCAGTTGAAGGAGCTTCACTTTTAATGTAACCTCTATTCCCAAAACTCTGTTTAATGAACAAACTAAAATATTAAAGACATTAATCCTCATAGGCAAGGTTTCAAACCTCATGAGAAGTTTAGAAAATCAAGAAAGCCTATTACTAGAGGTTATCTGTGGGAGAATAATGGGGGTTTTGTTGTTGTGGACTCTAGGTAGGCTCCAAATGGCATTTTGCTAGATGTCTTTGGAGGTATGTAATCTGTTTGCTGATCTTGGACATTCTTTCTATATTAACCACTGTACTAATAGTAACTCTCTTTTTTATTTTTTCAGATATCTTGAGTCATGTGCCGAGCTGTGGCTATCTTTCCAAATGATTTTTGTGTCATGTAATAGAAAAGTTGTACCCAAAAGTTAGATAGTTTCTTCTGTAAAATAGAATGATTGGGACCCTTCCAGTATATTTGTTAAGTAAAATCTCTTGGACAATGTTCAAGACCAGTTTATATTATCTATATTTTCATATTGCAATGTGTTCTTTTACAGAAAGTTCCCCAAGTATCATATCTGCCAATGTGCAATAATTTTTTAAATGCTTGTCAGTGAAGAAACAGCCATGTTGGAAAAAAATCCAGAAAATTTCTCTTTGATTTTAAAGTTCATTTTTGTTAATAGTTGTCTCTAGAGACTACATAGAAAATCTGTTGCCTGATATTTCAGGGAGTTTTTATCAAATTTGGTGAGTCAATTACCTTCACAGAAAAGAATGTCAGGAGTTTAAGACATTAGAATATTGAAACAATAGCTTCCTCTGATTCCCTCCTTTCCTAGAAAATATGAGAAGGACAAAGGGCTCGAGCAGAAATAAAATCAGACCCAAAACCTAATGGGGCAACGCAGCATATTTTTTAACATGCTGATGGATGAATGGGAAATTTAAAACTTGAGTGTTACAAAAGCTAATGCTTTTAAGACTAATTATCTGTGATGACAATATGTCTGTGTGCTATGTCAATAAGAACCTGAAATGAGACTCATCTGTCATGATGAAATAAGACACAGCGGAGATTAGACTAAAGCTCCTTACAGTGAGTTTGTGGATAAACTTTTTCTCTGATTAATAAAATGTTCAATTGTTTGAGACGCTTGCACTGAGACGTGGAGGGAAATAAGATCAGATTGTTGCAGAAATGTTTTATGGATGACTTACGCAGATTCAACCTGATAAGTTCATTCACGCTCAGCAGAGGCGATGGACTCAGCCACTGACATTATTGTGTAGAGGCACAGGATCGTCTGCGAGCTGAAGACTAGTACCTGGCCTTCATGTATTGATTTGTTTACATCAAGAAGGGAATCTAGAAGAAATTCCTTTTTCTAAATCAAACAACCCTATTAAAAAATGGGCAAAGGACATGAACAGAAACTTTTCAAAAGAAGACAGAATAATGGCCAGTAAACATATAAAAAATTGCTCAACTTCTCTAATCATCAGGGAAATGCAAATCAAAACCACAATGAGATATCACTTAACTCCAGTGAGATTGGATCATATCAAAAAATCCCCAAACAACAAATGTTGGCGGGGATGTGGACAGATAGGAACACTCATACACTGCTGGTGGGACTGCAAATTAGTACAACCTCTATGGAAAAGAATATGGAGATACCTCAAAGAATTAAAAGTAGAATTACCATTTGACCCAGCAATCCCACTACCGGGTATTTACCCAAAGGAAAAAAAGACATTTTATAATAAAGACATCTGCTCACGAATGTTTATAGCAGCACAATTCACAATTGCAAAGATGTGGAAACAACCCAGGTGCCCATCAATACATGAGTGGATTAATAAAATGTGGTATATGTATACCATGGAGTATTACTCAGCAATAAGGAACAATAGTGAATTAACACATCTGGTATTATCCTGGTTGGAGCTAGAGCCCATTCTTCAAAGCGAAGTGTCACAGGAATGGAAAAACAAGCACCACTGGTACTCACCATCAAACTGGCACTAACTGATCAACACTTACATCACACAGGGCAATAATATTCATCAGGGAGCGGGCAGGTGGGAGGGGGGTGGAGGGGACGGGGGAAAACTCTCACTGAATGGATGCAGGGAGCACAGTTTGGGGGATGACCACGATTGTAGCTCTGACACAGGCAGTGCATGGGCAATATATATAGCCAAAGTGTTGTACCCCCATAATATTCTGAAATAAAAAAAAAAGAAATTCCTTTTTCTTTTTCTCTCTTTTCATTTAGAAATCCTCATAAAACAGACAGAACTGCGGTGATTTGAACCTTACCTTTGCCTCACTCACTTCTCTCTCCTGTAACGTCAACTTTTCCCAGTAGCCCGTGTCTCTGCCATCTTAATAAAGTAATTAACAGAATACAAAGAAAGTCCTCTTTGAATTCTGCTTATCCATTTGGCAACACGTTGCTCAGTGTCTCACTCTCTCCCTCCACACTCAACTCCCTGAAAGAGTAGTGCCGTCCCCTGTCTGTCTCCACATTTATACTTCACTTTTGTTCACCAACCCATTATAATCTGGCTTCTGCCCTGATCCAGCTATGAACTTCCTCTTGCCAAGATCACTAAGAGCAACATGGCGGCTCTATTTTAGTCCTTACCTTGTTTGGCCTCTGTGTTGCACCTGACACCTTTGGTAAGTCCCTCTCTTCTTGAAGTCCTTTGCTCCCTTGGCCTCTAGGACCCCAGTTCTCCTGCTGCACCTCAGTTCCACTCTCTTGCTCGTGGTCTGTCCTCCCTTAAACATCGGTGAGCCCCAGACTTCCACCCGGAGGCAGCTTCTCTTCATGCTCTGCGGGCAATTTCATCCTCACTCACAGCCTCCAATTATGGCTGAGAATTCTAAAATCTGTACGTACTCTTCAGACCCTCTCCTCAGCTTCAGACCCGTACTGCCCGCAGCTCACATGGATGTTCCAACGACACCTCAAACTCAATGTGAACAGGAAGGTTTTATTTTAAAAACAAAAAAGTTTTCTTCTGTATTTCTTATCCTCTCCATTTTTCCAAACAGTAACCAATGAATCAGATTCATCTGCTCCCTCTCCCCAGGGACTGACCTCGCTATCACTAAGTCCTGTGGACTTTCCCTAGTGTAACTGTACCTTTCTCTCTCCAGTCTCAGTGTCACTGATGTAGTTCCCATATTCATTGTCTTTGGTCTGAAATCTCCTAACCATTCTCCCTGTCATTACACTCGCTCCCTTCCAGTTCATTCATTGCACTTCTGCCAGAGTGATCTGCCTAACGTTGTGTCAGTCTGTTGTTGAAACCCCTCTCGATGGGGCATATCTTAGGCACCTCCTCAGATTCTTGCAGCCTCTGTCTCCCAGGCCTCTGCCACTTGCTCTGCCTCAACCACATACTTCAAACATCTCGATGCACGACTACAGAGACCTGCCCAAAACCAAGGCCTGTGGCTTCTGGCTCTCCTGCACCGCTTCCAGACTCAAATGAAGCACCACATCTTAGTCCAGGCTCTCCAAGGAGCAAGCACCAAGATGAGATTAGACATGCAAGACCATGATGCTGATCTGATCCTGACTGAAGGAGAGAAAGAAGGAAGGAAGGAAGGGAGGGAGGGAGAGAGGGAAGGAGGGAGGAAGCATCTTAGACTGCTGTGCAGTGCTAAGGGAAGTTTGGCAGGGCCACTGGGGAATCCTCCAGCTGAGGTCTCCTGTTAAAGGCGTCCCCTGTCTCTTGGGAACAGACCTGCCTTTGTCTCTCTGCTCTCTTCCATCACTTGGAGCAGACAGAAAAAAGCGTGGCCTCTGTACAGGACAGCATGCTTTCAAATCACCAAGTCAGACTGCTGGACAGACATGGCAGCAATCTACCATATGACAGAACTGGCACATTTGGGAGGGGGCAGGTCTGGATCCAAAATTATGAGTAAATTACCATTAACTGCTACCATGCCAACTACATCTACAGCATCAGTGCCTCTCCTTCAACCCCTGAGTTTCTGCTGACCAACTTGCAGAGAAAGAAAAGACAGGCCTGGCTCACTGATGCAGACTGCTCTGTTGGTGTGCTGGAAAGGGACAGTTGCTGTATTCCAGCCCCTGAAAGATGGTCTGATGGGATGACCCTGAATGGCCTCCTCGGCCAGTCCAGTGCTTGTACAGTAGACCCATGAACAGAGTGGCCAAGGTGGCAGGAACAAAGACCAGGCCTGTACCAAATTACAAGGGCTTCTTGTCATCACGGACAATCTAGCTATAGCCACTGCTGAGTGGGGTTTGGTTGCTATCTCTGAGAAGCAATGTATGGACTAAATCAACAGCTGATGTATAGTACTATGCATCCAATAATAAGAATATTGGGTCCAGGAACCAAGGGAAGTAGAAGTGGCCCCACCTCACCATCAAACCCAGGAGCCCAAATATAGCACTTGTCCTTCTCCTCCCTGTAGTCTAGAGTCCTGCCCAGTTAGAGGTCCTAGTTCTCAGAGAAAGGACACTTCTGCCAATGTATATGAGTTCCATTGAACTTGAAGTTGTGACTACCACCTGATCACTTTGGGCTTTCATGACAACAGTGCAATGGCAAGGAAATAATTTACTGTTTGATTAACATATTTAAGGAGTTGGTGTTATAACCATAGAAACTGGGGACATAGAGGATGTCTGAAGCCCGGGAGATCCACTGGGTCTCTCTCAGTACTTCCATGGCCACTGATAATGGTTAACGGGAAAATGCAACAACCACAGCCTAAAACGTACAAGGCAAATAAAGGGTCAGACCGCTTGAAGTTTTGGGTCACTGCCCCAGGAAAGCAACTTAGAGAAGCCATAAGTGGCTGACAATGAGGAAATACCGAACGGGTAATGGAAGAGAGAGATGATTAATGTCAATTAGAGCCTCAGGACTAGTCCCAGTACAGGGATTGTAGCTTATTTCACTAACTTATTTCACGAACTTGCCTTAAGTGTTTTAGGAAATCACAAGCAGTCACCATCTTGAGGGGACTCTGACTGACCGACTTGTTGTCCTTTCTTCGAGAAGCAGTTAGGGCAACTTGTTCTGACTACAACGGCAGCCCTGGATTATAGTACAGGAGCCAGGTATAACGGAAGGTCACAGTAGATCTCAGCAGCAAAAGCGGTTGTCTGTATCAGGCACATCTTATGCGCCGCCTTAGACTCTCTCAGCCTCCCCCATCAATCTGCCCTTCGTCGCTGGTTCTGCCTCAACCACTGCCACAATGACCAAGTCCATGTGGGCCCACTCAGGGCTGCTGCTTGAGGCGGACACTTGGTGTCTCTGGCTGCTCCTCCACCTCCTCCTCCCAGACTCAGATGAAACACACCACCCTACAAGGCATGAAGTCTGGCTGTCCAGAAGGTACCAGATGATGCAGTCCAGAAGTACAGCGGAATTAACACCCCATCAGTACACTTAGTTCAATGGGAGACAAGAGAAGGGAGAGCGTCAGCAGATGAATTCCTTCTCCACACACCCTCTGACTTGAACTGCTTTGAGGCACAGTTTTGCTGTACAGCCTATTTGGAGATGTTTCAGGTGGCTGAGGAGCTGGCTACATTTCTTCATGAAGCAATGGCGAGCTCCATAATGTAAGACACTGTGTCACCTCCCCTCCTTTCCTGCCTCATTCTGCTTTCTGTCTCCCTCACTACCCTGAGGTTATGCTTCCCAGGAAAGCATCAGCACTTAATCCTTGCCGTGGGTTTTGTGTGGTAGAGACTCCAGCTGAGACTCATTTCATCGCTTACTCTACCTAAAGAAAACCTTAGATCTGGCTTCTGCCGGCATTTCCAATCTCATCACATGATGGTCCCCTGCACTCATCTCATGGTAAACCAGAATTATGCACTATTTTTGGAGTTGGCCACTTTTTTTATATAGCATCATATATCTGTATCTGTTCTTTCCTCTGGCTGGAGAGTCCTCCCCTATCCACGCCCTTTGGTCAACTCCCAACCACACCATAAGTGAAGTTGTACAATAGTCAATTCAGTACTTCAAAATTAAGGAAAATATTTCAAAGCCTCTTCTGAGTTTTCTTGCTTAATGCTGGAAAATTAGAAGGACAAAAAGTCACATATGAGTGGGTAAGCACTTATTCTTCCTATTATGGTAAAAAATACTTGAAATGCAAGGAAACCAATATGGAGACAAGCTGAAATGCGTTCATTTATCAGCAAATGCAACCGGAAGATTCTCAGCAAATATTGCTAAAGGTTTAAATAAGTAAATTTTAAAACAAATTGTACAGTACAGGAGGTTTTCTGTATAGATAGGTTTTCTGTAATAACAAGTTAGCTTATGATATTACTAGTGTGGTTTAAAAATTAAATTAAAAAATAACTCATTTTTTTGGTGAGCAACTAAAAGGAAACATATACCATATAAGATATATTCTCAACAGTAACTTCTTTAATAAAAACAATGATTTATGAAAAAATTTTGCTTAATGGAATGGCTACTTCAAATGGAATAACAAATATTCTGGGATAAAGTCACCCAGACAGTTCTACACATGAAATTCTGCACAGCCCCATTCATATCAAGATGTTACAGCACAGAAGTTGAATCCAGAAGTGGGCCAACTGTCAGAAATGTCAAAAATGTAGTTATTGCCCATGAATACAAGACCTTTGAAATATAGTAGACTCATTTACAATACTTTGTAATGGCATGGAGAATAATAATCATGGTAGTATTTTGAATGACACAGAGGTCTTTTTGGCTATTTGTGGCAAAATGCATAGAATACTTGATGAATCTAAAGGAATTATACATCTTTATGATACAAAACACTACTCCAAATTTGCTATATTTGTGATGACAAGTGACTGTCAGGGTATGCTGTTTGGAAGATATTTTCAAAGACATTTTCAAAGACATTAACACCCTTCCTTCAGGGTAAAGCTGTCATTTTAATAATGAGTTAGAAAATAATCACTTCTTGAAAGAAACAAACTATGGGGAGAATATTTTGAAAAATGGATGCATGGAATTATTTCCATCATTACATGATCATACAGCTGAAAATAATGTGTGCTTCCTGTTATAACTCTCTTATATGCTCACTTTTTAAAAGTTGAAAATAAAGATTCCAAACCTTTTTGTAAATTTTCCACATATGGAATTTCAGTGAGTTTGGACCCATTTGTAAAACTATATAAAATACAGGACCTTTTGATGACTTTGTACAAACAACTGATTGATATCAGGGAAGATAGTGATGGGGCTCAGAACATGGTACCCCAAAATGAAGGCCTCAGAAGCAGAAGTTCTTCTCTGACCTTCTCCCACCCTCTTGCCTCTGAGTCCATTCTCTCCTGAGGCTAGCCATAGAAACTAGAATCCCTTTTCCCCAAGGCGGGTCATAAAAGCCAGAACCCCTTTTCCCGAAAGCCAGCCAGAAGACCTAAAATTATTCTGTGTAAAAATTGGCCATAAGGAAATTATCTGACCTACCTTGTTTGACTATAGGTAATAAGACCCCCATTCCAGTGAGGGTCCTGCCCCACACCCAGAGGGAAGGAATGCTGCACAGAGAGGCCAAGAAGAATCTAGACAGACAGGCCTTGCTGTCTGTCCCCACTCAGTCTATTAGCATTAGATCATACACTTTTTGCCCAATCATATTTCTACATGGCTGTCCATTCTTTGTTGAACCCAAGCATAAAAACGAATAATTTCCCCTGTATCTTTGGGTCTTCATTCTGAAGTTTCCCATGTATACACATCAAATAAATTTGTATGCTTTTTCTGCTATTAATCAATCTGCCTCAGGGGGCCAAGGCCCTTGGTTCCTACTGACACCAGCCAAATAGTCTCCTAGAACATGGAGATTTTTCTTAACATCTATCCTGCCCTTCTTTCACTTTCCTATTTCTGTCCTAATTCTGTCTTCTCTGTAGAGAAGAGCTTGGCATAGCAATATAAGGGACAGTCTCCACTCTGCTCTTGTAAGCTTAAGTAATTTTAGTACAAATTCTAGAGGACAGAAATAAAGAGATTAATCTAAGTTTAAACTCTGCTACTAATTAGCCATGTGCCAATAAAGTCATTCTAGTCAGATGGGGTTTGAGTTCTGTCACTTAACAGTTGTGTGGCCCATAGTGTTCTCAACTTCACAGCAGGTGCCAAACTTGCAATACTGCTAAGTGGGACTCCTGGTAACCGATAAGCCCACTTCAGAGAAGGCAGTAGGAGAATCTATGTCACCTTTCCTCCTAAGCAGGCAAAAAAGGAGCTATTTTCATATCAGCCTCTCTTGATATTTGTGGATAGAAGACAAGGAGGGTCTGCCCACATGTGTAACACTATTCAGAGTGACAGTCAGGCTCAAGGAAATATAATAAGTGTCTTTAAGTTTGCTGAGCCACAATCCAAAGCTTAATTATGATGAATTACATTAAGCAAACTTTTTTTTTTGCCTGCTCCTTTTTCTTCCCCAAGTGACTATGTTTGGAACCTTATTTTAATTGAAATTTTTGGAATTAAATGTTATAAACAGTGATACGTACAATATAGGGTAATTCTTTTAAAAGATAATGAAATGTAAAACCTTGTCATGCTAAAAGCTTAAAATATTGTTCTATGCCTAGGGCAAACATCAAAGAAACAGTCTTATTTTATTAAAGATCACCTGGAAAATAGATAATATTTAATATGTGTGATGAAAAATCTACAAAGAAAAAGAAACATCAAAAGGTTGCTGTTAGAATCTGTGGCATTCCAGGTTTTATACACGCAGGTATCCATGATATCCCAGTGTTTAATCACAATAAAATGCCATTTCATATTTAAAGCAAGAATGTTAATCACTGGATATAGAAGTTATAGGAATTCTTGTTCTAATAGTAAATTCTGAATATTAATTCATTTTCTTAAAAAAAAGAATTGATGTCAGCATAGCTCTGCTTGCTAGGATACAAAATTTAAGACCACAGGAAGGAAATAAAATGTAACAGGAACAAGTGGGAAAAAGCCTTTTTTTGTCAACATTTTAAATTCTTCTCTTTAGAAAGTAACTTCTTGAGGGCAGGGACAATATTGTTTTTGCTCATTTTTAATCCCCAGAACTTTTCAACAACGCCTGGGACATACCAGGTATTTCATAAGTATTTATTAAATGGATAAGTAAAAGAACAAAGTTAGACAGCCATTAGAGAAATTACCAAATTAGGCCACACAGTGTCCAGTGACAGAATTCAAAGTCCATCTCACTAAAATGACTTGCTCGACACATGGGTGGTTAGCAGCAGAGTTTACACCTAGATTAATCTCTTTATTTCTGTCTCCTGAAATCGGTACTAAAATTACTCTAGGTCATGAGAGCAGAGTGGAGGCCGGCCACTATATTGCTGTGCCAAGCTCTTCTCTAGCTACTTCCCAGCAGCTGAGAGAGGAAACAGGAAAGTGAAGGACAAACACCCCAGCTTTCTTCAGCCCACTAGGAAGAAAGGAGGAGAACAAAGCTTTAATAGAAGTGGGAGCAGATTTTAAAAGAGGAAGGAATTGGAGAAGGGTCCAAGAAGAATCACCCTTGTGTGACCTGAAGATTTGCTACCAATTTTCACAATTTGCTTCATTTCCTTTGAGTGAATGTTCTCTGGGGACTTTTTAGTATGGACTTTCAATACCAAAGAAGTCAATAAAAATCCTAAATGTCAACAAAAACCTAAACTTTTTTCTATACCAAATATATATCATATTATTGAGCTTAAAGGAGATGTACTACTAAACACCAAGCTGAAAATAATATACCATATAATTAGGACTTTTTTTTCCAACTACATACCTCTTGGGTAACAGATGTAGTTACATTCCAAGGCTTACTAAAAAGATTAAACAATTTTTACTAGAAAAAAATTAAATGGTAGTTTCCATTTTTATTCAAAAGTGTGTAAAAGGGGAGGGAAAACCAATCATAAAACACAGATAGTATTTAGATCCTAAAGAAATTAGGAACATCTTATTTGTTTTTAAATAAATCATAAAAAGTGATGATCTAACTAGAAAGCACTAGTTAGTATATATGGTAGAAAAGCAATAGCCTCTTCAATTTTAGTACAGCTAATAGTGGGATTTGTCATCAGATTATCCAAACCCACAGCTATAGGATTTCCAATTCAGTCATGAAAATAAGTATGGGGTTCAGGCATCAGGGAACAATGCAATGGCATTTCCCTCTTCTTTTATGTTGCAGTTATTAAGTCTTCACAGTAATCTTTATGGGGTGAGAGGGAAGGGCTGTAAGTGAAAATGAGTTACTTCCAGGGAAATGTCTTGTGGCATGCTCAGTATAAAAGGACGTGCCCGTCTCCCACCATCTCAACAACGCTAGTCCACGCTTTCTCTACCTGGGGTAGACGGTTCTTACTCTCTTTTTACGGCAAAGACTGTTGCACTGGCCAATCGTTTCCATATTTTATCCCTTGAGAATTGCAAGGAATGTTAATAGATACTACTAGAAAAACAAAATCTGACATTAAAAAATTTGAAAGACTTAAAGAAAAGCTTGAAGCACATTAGAATGATTGGTTTGCTGCCCACTTCTCAGGCTCCCGTAATGAGATAATGTGCGTAGGAACTCTCCAAGAAGGGGATCTAACACAAAGTGTTCTCTAAACTGCTTTGGAACCTTTTTTTTCTCAAAGCACCTTAGGGAGAAAACATGCTTCCCTCTTCACCTGTGTTAGAAAAAGCACCATAAAAATAAACCCTTCTTGGACAGCTGTAACTCCTTAGAGGAAATCAATTCTCACATCACCTCTCCAATTAAAATCCATCAGCAGTTTAAAATACTTTAGGGTATTTCAAGGTAATCATACAAAATCCTGATTTTGTTTATAATCTGGCTCCTGCCTGAATCTGCGGCCTGTCCCTTAATTCCTCCCCTTTAAAGCTCCAGAATGTGCCAGCTCTCTCAGATCCTTTGAAGGGCCCCTCCTGGCGCCCTGACCTGGCTGCTGTCCCAGCCTGGCTTGGTTCCTACCTATGCAGCCTGTGCTTCCAGTACTCCTGACTGTTCACCTCTGTCCCTCACACCCCCTGTGCACGGCAGGCACTATAGAAATGTTTGTGGAAGCAGTAGATGGATGAATGAAGTCTTTCACCTAACACAAGTTTGGGGGTGAGGAAGGGAGGAGTTTAATGTCAACGGAATGTTAAAGAACAAACACTCTGCTACTCAACTCTTGGTTTTTCATGTGATACATTATATTATGCAGCCTGATTAAATCACTAAGGAACAGGCCAAAACCCTACCCATTTATGGTAAAGAGAAAATTTCACTTTTATTTTTAACTATATTAGACACACAAATACCCAGAGCATAAAATCTGTACATATACATTCTTCCTCCCACTAGTGACTCATTCTTCTATGAATCTACTTTTCTATTACTACTAGATTCCCTTTCTTGACACGTGAGCAGTCTAATTAATGAGAAGCTGGGTTTTTTTCCCAGTATTATAGAAATGTCTTTTAAGGGGAAAAACAAAAAATGATTCCAAAGAAATATCAGCCCATGGTGAAGTGGTAGACATATGCCTATGAAGCAGGACGTACAAGTCTGGATGGGTATTCAAAGTTCAGGATTTAGGACCCCAGAAATTGATTTATGCAAATGAACTGATATTGCCACCAATCTGTGACTCCATACCTGCAGAAAGCCTCCAAATCCCCCCAGGCTCCATCATGTCACCGCATCCAGCACACAGTGCCGACAGTGAACGCCTGCATTGCGGTCCAGCAGGGTTGCCAACACCAATACCAAACTGCTAATGGATTTTTCCTGCTTCTCTGCTCAAGTACAACTAGAAGACTATATGCTGAAACTTCCAATTAGTAAGAGGCAAGAAAAAAGAACTGCAATAATTTTCTGAAATCATAAACTAGGAGGTCTACTTTACACTTGCTCATCCAGTTGCTTTTGTATCCCCCTTCAATTTAATATTATCCCAAAGTCAAATTTAAGACATCCTAACTTACTATTTCTATGGATTATGGTCACCAGAATCAGGGCTGGACTTATGTGTGGAGAAAGTAACCATCTATTTGGTGTGACCACCTACATGCTTCTCAGAAAAGAATATCACTCTCCTCTAGCCCAAAAAATTGAGAGTTTATGACAAGACTTTTCTTGGAGAATTCTATTGGGTTTGGCCTTATGCAATACAATGCTTTATATTAAAATTACATTTGATACCACTCACCTATATATACACATAGTCGCACAAGTATGAAGGCACTAGTACCAAAGTATCAAATTGTTTTGTAAAAAGAAGACTGTTCCCCTCAAGATTGTACCATCTACCTCACAGTTTTGGTTAGTGATAGGATCAGTTTGAATGCAAAACTTAGCCTTGAAATTGTCTTGACTTAATGAAGTTACAACCAACCAATACTAAAAAAATAAGTCTAAGAGCATCTGTATTTATTTCCTGTGGCTGCTATAACAAATTACCACAAACTTGGTGGCTTCAAACAATAGAAATTTATTCTCTCACAGTTCTGGAGGCCAGAAGTCTGAAATCAAAATGCTGGCAGGGTCATGCTCCCTCTGGAGGCTCTAGGGAAGAATTCTCCATTGCCTCTTCCAGCTCGTAGTGGCAGCCAGCATTCCTTGGCTTAGGGCTGCATCACTCCAATCTCTTTCTCCATCTTCACGTCACTTTCTCTGCCTGTGTCTGTCTGTAATCTTCCTCTTCCCATCTTTTATAAAGACACATGTGATTGCAGTTAGGGCCCACCTGGATAGCCCAGGATTACCTCCTCATCTCAAGATCCTTAACTTAATCACATCTACAAAGACCCTTTTTCCAAATAAGGAAACCTTCACAGGTTCTGAGCATTAGAACATGGATATCTTTGTGGGGGTGGGGGGGGTATTTTTCAGCCTTCCACAGAATCTTTGAGTGGGTCATTAAGAGCCACAAGTGATGTTTTCAATGAGGAATGTTTTGCTTTGCCTCAGGATTGGCAACACAGAAAGAGAACTAGAGTTTAATCAATGTATGCAAGGCAAAGATTATATCTCATTCAGTATTCCGTTTGGTACCTAGTATAGAGATACAACATCTGACAAACCAATACCAGCCACTGTTTGCTTCTTTCAGTGCAATTTGTCTGCATTATCCCAGGATCAGGAATTACTCATTCTATAACCCTGGGCCATCTTTCTAAGACACAATGAATCAAGATTGTTCACACATTTAACCCCAATTAATTCAACCTATTTTTCAGAAGAATGTTTGATATAATATTAAGACAATATAACAAGTTGCTTTCCACCAAACCTCCCATATGTCATCCTCAAGTCCCCTGCTTTGGTGCCATAGTATCATGTTTTTTTGAGAAACACTAATATAGAGAGACAAGTGGGCTAAAAACAGATCCTTGTGGAATATCTACATCACAGGAGAGGGAGTAGTGAAGAGGAGACACAGAGAGAGCAGGTGTCTGGCACTTGGGAGACAGAGCTTTCCTCATAAGGTGAGAAATTCCCTAATGGAAGTAGGTTTAGACGTTGGGCTCCAAAACAGATGATAATTGTCCACAACAGGTCAACAATGCCAAATGCCACTGAAAAAGTGAAGTAAAGTCTGAAAAATACCCACTGGATTTGGTAATCAGTAAACACTAGAAATGCCAGCAAGATCAGTTCCAGCGGACTGACAGGGAAAGGCCACAGAGCAGGGAGGGAGTTGAGGTGTGGCTGGGAGGAGAGGAGGTGCACACAGACAGAATAACTGCTCTTTAAGAAGGTTGTTGTTGACAGTCATGAGAAAAAACAGTGGAAGGTGGAAGGAGGTCTTTTGTGAGGTGTCAGACTTGAGCATGTTTCTACCTTAAAGGAAAATACCCAGCCCAGAAGGAGAGTCTAAAGATGCAGGTATTGGTAATGGCAGATGAAAGTGTGCACTTAATAAAGTTTTTAAAGAAGCTGGAAGGGGTGAGGTTGCACCCAGGTAAAGGATTGGTCTTGGACAGATGTCCACTGGATAAAGAGAAAGCAGCAAAGGATGTGACAAATGGTTTTACCAATCAGAAAACAGGAAGTTGAAATGGCTCTGCCTGAGATATCTCTTTTATTTGTTTCCCAGGAATATAAACTGAGGAGTGTTAGAAATGAGAAAAGGTCATTGAATTTGGCAACTGGAAGTCATTTGTGACCTTTGCAAGGGCAGTTTTAGTGCTTCATTCAGCCAACAGGTATTTATCATCCTGGCTAATGGAGCACTAGACAGGAGCTCCCAAGACAGGAGACCTGGAGTTTAGATTTAGCTCTTCATCAAATTAGCTCTTCTTAATGAAGGCACCATTTTGGGCATTTATTCCCCCAAAATGAAGGAGTTGGATGAAATGATGATGAAAGTTATATCCAACACTGGCATTTTTTATCTACTGTGTTCAAGGCACAGAGCTGGTCATGGTGTGAAATACAAAGATCCAGTAAGAGGCAGGCACTGGGCCCTCAAGGGCATCGTAGTCTCCAAAAGCAAATAATTCCTAGTAAAAAGTCATCCTGGAGTATTTCTTCCTGAGTCAAGATCTGCTGTTGGGAAAAACATTGGGATTCATATTTCAAGGGAAAAAAATGTGACTAATTTCTGGCATATTTTTTTTAATTCCTCAGTGTCAAACTTAGCCTGAAAATGTCAACACCTTTGACCACCCGACAGAAGTTATTTCCCAATGTCAAAAATGTGAGAAAAGAATAATCCACAAATTTAGGTGCTTTATTCAGTGGGCAAATTTGGTATTAATTTGAATATATTGCGAGTCAGTCCCTTGGGATATTTAGCACAGCCTACTAGATGGAAAGTTGTGATTGCACATTATGTATTTTAAGACAAAATAGATTCTGCCAACTCTTGAGCTAAAGGAACAGAAAATATAAGCACACATAATGAATACTTTAGGAATTTGATATTAAAAAAGATGTACTATGTTGTCTGATACATCTTCCTGTCAATACATTCCTTATAATGCATTCTTTTATTCTATCCTATTCAGAATTTCTAGCTGTCTGTACATTGATTTTACACCTCCCACCACAAAGCTTAGAAACATTGACAAGCATCCTCCTATGCTCTAAAATGATGCAGTATGAGGAGGAGGACATTTCTATTGCTTTAATCTTCATAGAAATGCTCACATGGCTAATTTGCTCAGTTCCAAGTCTTTGGTGTCTTGTCACTCCTTTTGAATATACTGATGTCTAGGCTGAGCTCCTTCTCCCAAAAGGAATGCTTAGCTCTGGTTAGAGTGAAGTATCAAGACAACCAAAGAGGAAGGCGGATTACTAATTTCAGGAGTGTGTACATTCCATTCCAATCCACCCTTATCAAGATCAAACCACCCGCCAAGGGTAACTAATTGTCCACTGTGGTAAATTCGTCTGTGGCCACTTACCTCCTCTCCTCCTAAAAGCCCCTACTTCTCTGACACCTCAGAGCTGCCCCCGAGGGGATGTAGTCACTTCCTTCTCTTACATGATTGTGTTGGGTGACGGGCAGTTGGGCAGCCAATTGACTGTGGAATTTAGGGTTCAGAAGACCTGGCTACAGGTCCTTCTACCACTTACTGCTGTGTAACATTTAGCAATCACTTCATCAGAAGCTGAATGTATTCCTCTGTAAAAGATTAATAACCTACACATGATGTTAGGTTGCTGTGAAGAAGAAAAGGAAGTAGACATGAAAGCACTTCACAAACCACACTCTGACTTGCTGTGGGAGGGAAGCAGAAGCTGAACAGCCTCCGTGCAAAACCTTTCCTCTGACCTGGTAGCATGCACGCCAAGGAGCCTTCACTGCTGCTGTTCTGCCTGAGTCCGTGAGAGAACATCCTCTCCAGGTGAATGGAGGCAGGCACCAGCCCAGCTTCTTGCAAGCCTCTCCTTACATTTGGGTGTCTCAGGACGGGGCTCACTAGCCTTTTTTGGGTAATTTCAAATTACTATTTTGGAGCCTCATTTTTCAGAATTACCAAAGTCAAAACAGTGGTTATTTTATTTTTATCCTCTATATAACAAAATAGATACTGTTCAACAAGGAATCATTGGATGTTTGACAAAAAATCATCAAGTCAAACAAAAATATGACATTTTAATGTCTCCCTAAATGATCAAAGGACTCATAATTGTGTCAAGTGTACTTATTAAGTCAGTGCACAACTACATTCCATTTTGGATCTGATATGAGGCCAATCTCAGTCTAAGGGTAGTGGTGCAAGACAGAGTGTGTTCTGGAATTTTTTTCTCCCAAAAGGTCACTGCTGTTACCTCTATATGAGGGGACTTCAAAAAGTGGATGGAAAAATGGAATTAAAAGATAAAAATAAAAAATATAAACTTTATTTCCCATCACAAACTCCATGGAGTTCAAGACACTTTTGTAAGCAATGATACCAACCATTTAGTCCATCCCTAAAGAACTGAGGGTCCTGGGAATTTAACCATGTCAATACAGGATTTATTACATTATTAACTGAAGAAAAATGGATGCCCTTCACAGATTTTTTAAGATTTGGAAACAAAAAGAAGTCAGAAGCCAAATTGGGACTGTAAGGTGGATGTCTAATGAGTTCCCACTGAAACTCTTGCAAAATTGCCCTTGTTTGATGAGAGAAATGAGCAGGAGCATTGTGGTGGTGGAGAAGGACTCTCTGGCGAAATGTTCCCAGGTGTTTTTCTGCTAAAGTTGTAGCTAACTTTCTCAAAACACTCTCGTAATAAGCAGATGTTATCGTTCTTTGGCCCTCCAGAAAGTCAACAAGCAAAATGCCTTGAGCATTCCCAAAATCTGTTGCCATGTCCTTTGCTCTTGACTGGTCCACTTTTGCTTTGGGCTGGATCACTTCCAGCTCTTGGTAGCCACTGCTTTGATTGTGCTTTGTCTTCAGGATTATACTAGTAAGCCCATGTTTCATCTCCTGTTACAATTCTTGAAAGAAATGCTTCAGGATCTTGATCCCACTTGTTTAAAATTGCCATTGAAATCTCTGCTCTTGTCTGCAGCTTATCTGGGTGCAATGGCTTTGGTACCCTCAAGTGGAGAGTTTGCTCAACTTTAATTTTTCAGTCAGAATTGTGTAAGTTGAACCAATTGAGATGTCTGTGGTTTTGGCTATTGTTTGTGCTGTTAATTATCAGTTCTCTTTCATTAGAGCAAGAACAAGATTAATTTTTTCCTCACAAATCTATGTGGGTTGTCTGCCACTGCAGGTTTCATCTTCAACATCATCTTATCCTTTTTTTTCTCTTCTTCTTTTTTTAATTTATGGGGTTTTACTATGTTGCCTAGGCCAGACTGGAACTCCTGGACTCAAGAAATCCTCCCACCTCGTGAGTAGCTGGGACTATAGGATGTTCCACTGCACCTGGCTTGGCTCTGCCTTTCTTAAAATGAGTTATCCATTTGTAAACTGCTGATTTCTTTGGGGTGTTGTCTCCATAAGCTTTTCATAAAGTATCAGTGATTTCACCATTCTTTCACCCAAGCTGTGCCATAAATTTGATGCTTGTTTTTGCTTCAATTTTAGCAGAATTCATGTTGCTCTGACAGGGGCTCTTGTCAAACTGATGTCTTATATTTCTTAGTGCCCCAAACTAGATCCTGTTCAGAAATGTTATAACTAATTAGTATGAGTTTATTTTGGTGCAAAAAACAAATTTCAAATCCATGAGTAGCTTTTTTATAATAGGCTTTACATGAAGGCCCCCTCATATAACCTGATAAGCTTCAGTTAAAACTCTTGAATTAACTTTTAAAATATTCTGGACCCACATAGTTATCCCCTTAGCAGATTAAGATTCAAGGAATAGATACATTTCCCATGTTATCAAAGATTGGTTCCGATTGTGTATCTGATTGTGTATCTAAGTCCAGTAAAAAAGCTGAATCATTACAACTTCAGAAAACAGCCCCCAGGATCACCAATGTGAATTGCTCTGCTATGAATATGTCCAACTACCAAAGAAAGAGCTATCACCTCAGACATCAATTTTTTTTAAAAGATGTATTCTATATTAATCTTTTTTTATAAATAAGATAGCATTTTATGGCACCACATTACAGTAGCTAATTGCTTCTTTTAAAAAGTATTTTTATGTTTTTCAATTTTATTTTCACCATATGATTCAAAGTAAATGGCATCCAGTTGTAAATAGAGTTGTTCCATGTATTATTAATGTCTCATTTGATTGTCAGATTACTGTCCCTATATTACAGGTGAGGAATCAGGCTCATAGCACAGTGCTAGTGCCAAATACATACATATATATACACACACACAGACACACACTGAGTGAATCGATGAACCAATCAGTGAACTGATTTTAAGTGACTTGTCCAAGATTGAATCACTAGAAAGATCAGACTTGAACCTATCACTTTGGTCCACTATTCTTTCCACCGTATCATGCTCCCTCTACTCTCAGTAGCACAAGAAAAGTGTAAGCTAATTGTCACATCTAATACAGATTTACAAGTACCTGATTACGCTTCCTCCCATGCACATGTGGAAATGTTAATTCTAGATTCCAAGGAAATGTACTGAAATGATGTTCATTATGATCAAGTCCTAGAAATCCTCTTCTCTTTCTCTCTCTCTCTCCCTTGAGTCTGCTCCAAAGAAGCCTTAAATCTTACATTTCAAAACAGACTGTTCCCTTGTTCCATTCCTGGAATGTTTCTCCTTGTGGAGAATCCCAACAAATCACATGTAGACGTACAGCTGTGGGCTGGGGAGGAGTAGGGAGATGTAATTTGGCAATAACTGCTTTAGAGGTCTGTGATATATGTTACACAGATTATGCATCACTTTCTCAGTAAGATCTAATGTAGGAGGGAAAATACGGCAATCACAGAATAAAGAGGCTTCACTTTCCTTACCACGGAGGAAAGTTTCTTCAAAGATCTACAGGTTCCAATTGTGCACACTCCTTCATCAGGTTATCACTAGACCTCAGACTGTAATACTATAACACTGGACAGAGAAAAAACAGAGTATAAAGTGTGCTGAGAAACAGAATGGCCCCTTGAAAGGCCAGAAAGTCCAGGTTTTAGCCCTTTCCATAATACTTTATGTATAATCACAAAGCAAGCTCTGGGCAGATACCAAAGTGGAAATACAGCCTTATTCCCCATTATATTTCTTTCACAAAATGCTGGTCCATCTTCTCCTGCACTGAGAGCAGAAGCCAAATAGCATTGCATTATCTGATGACATAATAACCTGAATAACATAACTTCAAGCATACCCTGTTGATTGCCTGGCATTAAAAAGCAGATAAGATTTTACCCTTTGAAAGGAAAGACAAGCAACAACCTTGTGCATACTTCCTTATTAAACGAAGAGGATACTGAGATCAGTTCTCAGACTTCTGTTGTACACATGTGTAGACTCAGAGTGAGCATTAGGACCCACAGCCAACTCTCAAAACACTTAGCAGTCTCATCTGAGAATGACGGAATCATCACGGCGGTGAGGGACATGAAATGTGATGGGTCAAATGGGATGTTAATACAATTTTAAAAAGAAACTACTTAGGTGATGAATTGCTATGGTTGTTGTATTTTCTGGCTAATTGAGGATTTAGCAGAAAAGCTTCTTTTTAAGTGCTTGTTATTTTACATATTTCTACACTGTATTTGTTGTTTTCCTGCCTTAATGAGTATGGCATATTAAAACTGCTATGTGACAAGGTTATATAATTTACAGGAAGAACAGGGAGACAGTGGCCACGATGAGTATTATACAGGCTGTTATGGGAGTATAGTTAGAAGCAGAGGGTGCCCATCAAACTCAAAGGGGGTGAGAGTCTGGGGAGAGGGAGAGAGGCAGGGACCTTTGTATGATCTGATAAAATGTGAATCCTTTTCCGGCCAAGTCATATACCCAGATAAAATTTTGCATACAATTCTACCTGAAGCCAACCATGGAAGCTTAGGTTATGTATTCTTAACTCTTGAATTTCCTTTATTTACCAAATGTATAAAAACTAATTTATTTTCTTATTTTCCCATTTCTCCAAAGGGTGGCATACAGAAAACAAAGCTTCCTGTCGAAATTTCTAATCACTAAGGCATTCCTTTTAGCCTTATGTTTACCTAGCTTTTTCTTCATAAAGCAGTTATACAAATACATTTTTTGAATTCCTCCAATACCCTATGAAGCAGATGGGGAAGGTAGTGTTATGTATACTTCACAGGTCAGGCAACAGGGTAGCAGGGAGTTGAGTTGCAGAGATAAGACTAAAACTCTTGCCCTCTGCCTTGGCACTGTTTCCACGAGGGCAGCTTTCAAACTGCCCTCAGAGAACCCCTTTGGGAATCTGTTGGGGGCAGGAAACTGTATTTAGGTTTCACTTAGAACATCCACTTGTTTCTTGGTTTTACACATTGGGTTTCTATTTAGTTTTGTGTTTGAAGAAAGGACTAAATTTATTTGGTTATATCAAATATTTATTTATTGCTGTATTTTTTTCTTTATTCTGCATAGCATTTATTGTTCACTGTACAATATGTAAGTATTATAATGTGGAAAAAGTCTGTAAACATTTGAGTTAAATATCAAACCTATGATATAAAATATTATAAAAAGTTTCATTATAGATACCCAGATTAAAAGCAGCTAGGCCCCTTCCTTGGAAAGATTCCTGAACTTAGTAGGAATGAACAAGATAAGATGAAACAAATCCAAGGATTCAGAATAGATCGCAGTCTCTGGGGATAGTGGATGCTGAAGTAATCAGGAGCAAGAGCTCAGTTGTCTTTCCTGGCCAGAGAAGACCAAGCAGATAGAAGACAGGAACTGAACAAAACTGAACAGCAGGTTAAGGAAAAAAAGGAAAAGCTAGGGGAACAGTGTAGAGGATTGATAAGAAGGAATAGAAGAGAACTGAAGAAAAAAATAGAGAAATACGTAAGGAAGTAAAACATTATGGCTTTATGATTTATTGCTTATAGGGGTGCGAAGGAAGGAGGAGAGAATAGAAACAATGACTTGTAGGTTTTAAGTTCCATGGCTTGGGTATATGCCAACAACTAAGATCAAGAATATAGAGTAGAAGTGAGTCTGTAGAGGAACGTTGTGAGTTTAGTTTGGGATATACTTCATATGAGTGGCTATGGGATGTCCATGGAGAGACATAGGCCTGGCAGTAGGGTGTGTGAGTGTGAGGTCTGAGGGAAGCTCTACCTGAGCTGCAGATACTTGAGAGTCACCAGCGTCCAGATGTGTGTTAGAGCTGTGACAGCAGAAGAGAGCAACCAGAGATTGTGTGGGGTCAGAAGAGAGGAGGTCTCGGGATGAGTTCTGAGGAATACCATGGAAAGGCCATGACAGAATTGGTAAAGGAAGGCCCGAGAAACAGAAGAAAAGCCAACTATGTGGTGTAAGGGAAAAGGGGGTACCAAGAAAAAGAAATTCACATTCACCAGAGAGAACCAGTAAGCAAAGGACTGAATTTAGTAATTAAGAGGTTACTGGGAAACTTACTGAGGGCAGCTTAAAAGAGTGTGTGGAATGTTGGCATTTAAGAAATTTGAAATTAAAATTAAAATGATGTTACAATCCAGTGGGGAGAGGGATATGCCTAGGGAATAAGGCACTGAGATGGAAAGAAAGTAAAGACAATAGAGTGAAGATCAAAGGACATAAAACTAGAAGTGTTGTTGAAATATCCCAGGATGGCAGTTAGTGTGGGAGGGGGTGCGCTGGCATGAAGGGGCAGGTGAAATAATGGGAATCACCAAACGTGAAACCTGGTTGACGCTGAACAACTCCACCCTCCACCACCACCCGTGGGCCCGAAATATCTTGACTATGGGAGAATAAGTCCTCTCCATTGAAGAGAGCTAAAAGAGAAATGGTATCTTCTATAAAAGGTGAAGAGAATGTTCTATGAAGATATTAAAACACACAGATGCCTTAAAAAACAACATGATTCCAAAGGACCTAGTCCAAAGGGTTGTGGGTCAATGAAGTGTGAGAGTCAGAGAGAGGGACACTTAGCGGAAGAGGGGAGGGTGTGTCCAGAAGAGGGAATGGGGGACGGGGACGGGATGTGCAGGAGCTGACAAGAAGCAGGGATGGAACTAATTGGTCTCAAATATCCTAACTCAGGCACCGGTTTTTGGGGTGTCGGAGTGGACCTGGCATCCCACATGGCACCATACCTGGGTGGGGTGTTGAGGGATGTGCTGAGGAAGTGGAGGTGAGATTTAGTGATGGAGGTTTTGTCCTTAGGGTGGTTAATCCAGGATGGTACAAATAGAGACTAAGAGTCGGGCTCAGCATTTGCACATTCTTTCCATGCCCTTAGGGTTACTTTTCTCCCCCTTGTATCACTCTCATGGCACCTTTTATAAAACTGGTTTTCACCGGCCAAGTTGGCTTCTTTGGTACATCAGGTGTCCCCCCTAAATGCCCAGAAGCCAAGGGACAGTGATTGGCCAGGGCAGGGAGGGAGAGGGTAGGGCAGTGGATGGCTGAGAAGACAGCCTAGATGCGGAGACATCACCGTTACAGGACGCACAGTTTTGCTCCTTCATTCCCAAATTGTCTTATTTCAGTGCAACATGGATCAAGAAAGAGTTCTCACCCCTCTGGGGTTCCACATGCTCTTTCTCATCAAGCCCCTTTCTCCCCACACTATCTCCCTTCCTTAACGTACACCTCTGTATTCATTGAACATTGGCTTGATGCTGCAGGGAGTGCCTCGAAGTGTCCTTGGTGTAGAGGGGGAGTGACAGCTGAAAGGCCGCGGAAAAATAGCACCCCAGAGATGGAGCAACAAGGCTGTGTTCAGCCCCAGCTACTCCATTTACCAATTTCATGGTTTGGGCGAGTTACCTAACCTCTTTAGCTCACTGTCTTCATCTACCCAAAGGAGAGAATAATATCTATTCAGAAGGATTTTGTCAGAATTAAACGAGATGTGTCAAAGTGCTTTTGAAATTCTAAAACTCCATATTATATCGAAGATATCATGGAATATGGCAAGTGGAGTAAGAAACAGTTCAAATAGGCTGGGTGTGGTGGCTCATGCCTGTAATCCCAGCACTTTGGGAGAACAGGTTGAAGGATCACTTGAGGCCAGGAATTCAAGACCAGCCTGGGCAATGCAGCAAGATCTTGTCTTTACCAAAAAAAAGTTTTTTAATCAGCCAGGTGTGGTGGCCTGTGTGTATAGTCCCAGCTACTCAGGAAGCTGAGGCAGGAGGATTGCTTGAGCCCAAGAGTTGCAGGCTGCAGTGAGCTGTGATGACGCCACTGCACTTCAGCCGAGGTGACAGAGTGAGGCCCTGTCTCTAAATAAAATTTTTAAATTTTTAAAAATTAAAGAAAAGAAAGGTCCAAATAGAATGGTTTGGGTATTCATAGAACAGAACATACTCTCTGCCACATGTTACAGCTGACACTTTCCCTATAACTTTACTATTTATACAGATATAGTAAGACATAAAATCACAACTCTGTGCAAACTGTCCCAGAATCTCTGCTCAGGTATAGTAGGTCAACAGTCAGCAGAACACAGTAGTATTTTGTAAGCTAAAATAGCAAGTCACAAATGCTTATTCTTTATTCTTAGTAAAGGGCTTAAATCAAGCAGAATTCAAATAAATAATTTTACTTATTGAATCATGAGATAGGTAGAAAATTTCACATAGAAATAGGAAAATCTCATATATCTTTAGCCTCAAAGAACTTTAGAACTCAAAGAACAAAGGAGATGGTGACCATACAAATGTTAGTGAGAATTGTACTTTTTTCATTTGTGACTATCCTAAAACCTCTTATACCATTATATAAAGTTCCTTCCAACTCCAAAAAATCTGAATACATGGATAATTTTCAAATTACAGTAAGTTTTTCACACTTGTAAATAACAGTCAACTCCATTACTATTTTATAATCTGAACAAAATTGCAAAGGAATGCTGATTCCAGTCCAAGAAAGCCATTTTATCTGGATTCTTACAGCACTCCTTACCCATACTTGTGAGTCATGCATGCAGAAACACAGACACAAAAATTGTCATCAAATGTGAGTATCTTTAAAACCACCTTCTATGTGAGAAATCATTAACATAAAACAGTGAGGCATGAAGTAAAAATGAATTGCATAGATAAGAGCATAAGCAGACATTACTCTTGAAGCAATTTACCTAGGATGTGCATTTATTTGAATGAGAGAAATAATGGCTAATATGTATTGAATCTTTGCTTTGTAGAGGTATAGGTATAGCCATTACACCCTCATTAGTTCATTTAATTCTCACAACAACCCTATGAATTAAGATGACCTCCATTTTACAGGAACATGGAAAGATTATCTTGCCCAAGTTTCCTAATTAGAAAGTGAAGCCGGGATTTACACCTGGGGACTCTGGTTTGAGAACCCATGTTCTTAACCACTGACCATGCTACCTTGAGACGCCGTCTTAATGGGAAGCATAGGACTTATGAAAGCTGCGGCACCCAAGCAACTCCAATAAAGGAGTGGATATCATCACTGAATGGGGCCTCTGAAGACAGTGTGTCTCAATCAAAGCCATTTGTTAAATGATCCCTTCTCTATTTCACCTAAGCTTAAATATGACCAAGGAGAATTTCTGCATTTCATTAATTAAAATCTCTGAGACAGAAGAGAAAGTGAGAGATAACTTTCCCTCCACAGGGAGTTAAATTCTATAGAGAAATTAAACACAGATATCAAGAACTTTCATTGTATATAAGCAAAAAGAGATAAAGAGAAAAGAAAATAGTATAATTTTTTTTATGGTAAGTAATTTGGTTATATTTTCAAAAACCTAAAATGGTCTTTCAGGCAGAACACAAGTAACTAAGTAATGTGTGATGCAGAACCCTGTGATAATTCTGGTGTGGCTAAAAGAAGTAAATGGTAAACTAAGGCAAAAAATACATTGTTAAAACAGAGACAGGCCTGCTTTAGAGGAGTAAATGGACAAAAGAAAGGAAGGGAAGAAGGGAGGGAGGAAAAGAAAATCACAAACTTGGTAGCAGGTTTTGCTTATTAAACCAATCAGACAATTACAGGGATGAAAAATGTCTTCCCAAGGCACTTTATGCTTCTAATCCAGACCATAACTTGTAGTAGTTCTCAAAGTGCGGTCCCCAAACCTGGGAACTGGCCAGAAATGCAAATTCTCAGGTCCTACTCCCGACCTTCTGAATTAGAAACTCTGTAAGTGGGGCCCGACCATCTTTAACGAGTTCTCCACAAGTTTTGATACATCCTGAAGTTTGAGAACCTTACTTTATAGTTTCATTTGACACTGAAGGGCCCTACCTGGATGGCCAGCTGGCGTTTTTTAAAAAGTTCCTTATTGAACTAAACCCTCCTCTGAGAAGCATTTGAGTATTTGAGTATCAAAAGAAAACCAGTAGACTTCTGCTTATTGCCAAGATGGAATAACAGAGATTGTATTTACTCTCCCAGTGGAAACAAACAAAAAACATACAAGTTCACAAAAGCAACAGACATAAAGAGCGACATACCTACTAGAATGGCTGAAATAAAAAAGATTGACCTTCCAAGTGTCGGTGAGGATGTGGAGCCACTGGAACTCTCACATGCTGCTTGTAGAAACATAAAATGGTATCCCCACTGTAGAAAATTTTGGCAGTTTCTTAAAAATGCAGATATACAGCTTCCATATAATCCAGCCATTTCATTCCTAGGTATTTATCCAAGAGCAGTAAAAGCATGTATCTATAAAAAGACTTGTATACAAATATCCATGACAGCTTTATTTGTAATAGCCAAAAAAAACCCAAAAAAAAACCCTGGAAACAATGTATCAATAGCCAAATGAATAAACAAATTTATTTTATCTGAATAAATTATTGATATACTGAACAATATGAATCAATCTCAAAATAATTATGCTGAGTGAAAGAAGCCATACAAAAAAGAGCCTGTACTGTATAATAATATTTATATAAAATTCTAGAAAATGATAGCTAAAGTATAGTGACTCGGAGTAGATCAATGGTTTCTTGGAGATAGTGGACAAGGCATGGCAGGGAGGGAAGAGAAAGGGGCATGAGGAAAATTCTGGGTGTTGTTGGTATGTCTGTTATCTAATTGTGGCTATAGTTTTACAGACTTACACATATATTAAAAGTTATCAAATTATATACTTTAAATATAAGTTTGTTGTATGTCAATTATACCTCAATAAAGCTGTTTTAAAAAAAAAAGCAAAAAGGACCAGTGACAAAAGTGGACCACCTGAAAGGAATAAATCACCCACAGCAGAATTTCAGGCAGGTAGCTCCTGGCCGAGCTGCTTCTGCGAAAGGAAGCATTCTTTCTCGTCCGTGATGAGTCTGCTCCAGTACCCAGTAGACTGTCCGTGTTGACCACAGCACAGCATGGCTGTACCTGAGCACACTTTGTCTTCAGCCTCATCACTTCCCTTTTCTTACCTCCCCACCAGTTGCAGAGCTCCTGTCCACACACCATCCTCCTTTCTGTTGTCCATCCTGTGCCTCGTTCCCGCCAAACCATGGTTCTCTACCCCCCAGAGTTGGAAAATCAACTGAAAACAATGTAGTATCGGTCTTGCTTTGGCTGACAAAAGCTTCAGGTGTGTTTGCATTTTCATAGGTGATTCGTTAAATCTGGAAAAGCTTCTAGAAAGAAAGGATACTCTCTAGTGCCAGACTCTGTGATTTGCCGGTGCAGATGATTTTTCAGTAGGAGTAGCTGGTGCTACTTCAGTGGTGTCACCCACACAGGGGCATGACTTTGCTCACAGGATAGCCAAACCTGTGCAATAAGTCCCTTATAACTGGATTCTACACAGGATAAACTACGCAGAGATAAACCAGTGGGCCTGTACTTGTAAAAGTATCTTTTTCCTATTATAATTAAAAAGTAATTTGTAGGGTGATAGTTTGAGATGATGAATATCCTGTTTTCTAACTTTTCTCCCAGCAGTTTTAGCATCCAATGGTGATTCTCGCCTGAATCAATTATTACAGTGGGCGTTAGAGCATGGCAATTTTCTAGATTTATCGCTTCTAATATGTTTCATTTTTTAAATATTCAGCAAAATACCCAGCTTTAAAGAACAAAAACTATTTCCAGGCAAGTTGATGCCTTTCAGCATGCTGAGAGTATGGAACATAAATCTCCTAATTCTGATATAACCCACAAACATACCTGTGTGGTCTACAGGAGAATGAGGAACAATCTTGCTGTATTCTAGAATACACACATATACATAAAAGTGGTGAGTTTTAACATTTTGAAGTACAAAGATAAAACCTCTATTTCAAAACTACAGTGGTTGAGACATTATGTCCTTACTCTACTATTAGAAAATGCAAAAGCCTGATGATCTAATCATTAAGATGGATGCTTCTGCCACTGGAG
Organism: Daubentonia madagascariensis; assembly: GCA_023783475.1. Lineage (NCBI taxonomy): Eukaryota > Metazoa > Chordata > Mammalia > Primates > Daubentoniidae > Daubentonia > Daubentonia madagascariensis. The sequence continues at coordinate 9,322,970 of JAKFHU010002220.1, forward strand.
AAGGCAACCAGGAAATACAATAAAAGTATGAATATTCATGCTGCCTTATTTATAAATCATACATTTCAATCAGGCAGTGCTCTTCTAGACATTTTAATTTAGTTTTAGTCTGTTTTTCTCTTCATGTTGATCATATTCTAAATGAATGAAAATCTGCTGAAAATGAGGGTGACATAGCACAAAGCCCTGCAACCCATAAGGGAAGCAACACCTTACATGATGAGGGACCCTGTGTTGTCCTCAACTACTGCCATCTTCTTATTGATGCTCACTGTCAAATAAAACCAGATGCTCAATGTTTCTCATGTTTTCTTGTGTTACACTTCTTGGAAGAAGATTATCTATATAGCTAATAGCCTGAATTTTTTAAGCATGCTGTCTCCTCTCTCCTCTATAGCAGGTTGAAGTTCTGGGGCTTCAGCACTTGGGATTAGTAGGAACTGGGCACCTTTCAGCCATTCTCCCACCACCTGCCCCTTCCTGGTCAGATCTGTCATTTCCATCAGAGACCTCACAGCAGTCATGTAATCACTCCATACCCACCTGCCTCAAGTCAGAATGAGGCCCTCAGATCCTTGAAAGGATCATTTTATTTCTCCTCTAAGAAGAGTTTTGCTTGGAAGGGCCAGGAAATTTCAACAATCAAGATAGAAAATAAAATTAAGTGTCAGGAAACTAGAAGCATCTCTACCTCTCAAAAAAATAATAAAGGTCACATCTTGCAACTTCCTGATTTTGGAAATTTGTTCATATCCTGAACATCTAGATGCCTAAAATTACTGTGGTGATTTGCTTCCTATAATGCAAACCTATGTTTTTTCAAAGAGATTTTGACACTCTCAAAATTTGGTGTGTTAACTTTTTTTTTTTGGAAAGGGTAATTTTTTTTGAGATCTAGTTAAAAATGATATAAATATTAGTGTCTTAGTTTGTTTTCTGCTGCTATAACAGAATGCCACAGACTGGGGAATTTATAAAGAAAAGAGATTTACTAGGCTCATGGTTCTGGAGTCTGGGAAATCCAAAAGCATGGCACTTGCATCTGGCCAGCCATCTGGTAAAGGCCTTCTTGCTGTGTCATCCCGTGGCAGAAAGCGGAAAGGCAAGCAGGCACGTGAGACTGAAAGAAAATGAAAGCCAAACTTAGCCTTTTATCAGACGCCCACTCCCAATGTAACTGACCCACTCTTGGGATAACAGCATTAATCCATTCATGAAGACAGAGCCCTCATGACCTAATCATCTCTTAATACTGTTACATTGGCAATTGTGTTTCCAAAACACATGCACTTTGAGGGACACATTCAAACCACAGCAATTAGCAAGGACAGCCTATCAAGAGCGTGAAGATGGCCTTCCTCTTCTGGACAGATGCTGCTTCTAGCATAGTTTGGGCTTAGGAAATTAAGGAAACATAGGAAATTGTCAGAGAAATGGAAAATCCCTACCAACTATATCCCTGATTCCTAGCCCTCTATGGGCACACTGTAGGCCTTCAATAAAAGACATGTTTAGTATAAGGAAGAAAGCTAAGCTATTTAGTAGCCATGACTCCATTAGATATAAATGACAGAAACCTAACTCTAGTTGAAACAAAAATGGACTGTATTGGTTCACAAAAGTGAAAAGTCAAGAAGCACATTTGGCAAGCTGGATTGAAGAGTTCACACAATGTATCTGGGCTCTGGGCTCTGTTTCCTTATCTCTTCTTTCTTCTGTGTGTAGCTTCATTCTCAGACAGGCTTTCCTTGTGTGCCAAGTGTGGTCACCACCTACTCTTTGCTTACATAGCCCTTACAGACAGAGATTTCAGAGAGAAAAGCACAACCTTCTCTTGCCTCATGTCCATATCATTAAACTCTGTCCTAGAGACCTCTCTATAGTATTTGAGACTTCTGATTTCCTTCTCATTCTGCAGATTCTTTCCTCCCTTATTTTCCATGTTACTGCATATCTTTGTTCTCCCTTCTCTATTCTGTCTACCTTACTTCCTTTTCATGCCCCATAAATTTTGACATTTTCCAAAATTCTGTGGTTGCCTGGTTTTTATTTAAAAATATGTATAATGATTATATGTATATATTAAATATATATTATATATTTATACACACATGTGTAAATAGTTCTACTGGGATTTAATTTACATAAAATAAAATACCTCCATTTTAAGTGTATGGTTACTGACTTCTGGCAAATGTATTGTCATGTAACCACTACTACAACAAAGATATATAATGGAACATTTCCATCATCTCCCCAAAAATCTCTCATGACCCTTCACATCCAATCCCCTCCTCCTACCTCTGGACCTGGACAATCACTGATCTTGCTGTCACTATAGTTTTGCCTATTCTAGAATTTTATACAAATGGAATCATACAACATATAGATTTTCTGTGTCTAGTTTCTTTTACTTAGCCTGATATTTTGAGATTCATCCATGTTGTTGCATGTATTGATAGTTCATTCCTTTTTATTGATAAGTAGTATTCCATTGTATGGATATACTAATTTGTTTACCCATTCACCAGTTGATGGACATTCAAGTTTTATAAGGTTAGAACTGGTATGAATGACGCCATTATGAACATTTTTGTACAAGTATTTATGTGGCCCTATGTTTTCATTTCTCTTACATGCAGGAGTGGGATTACTGAATTGTTGGTAAGTGTATGTTTAAGTATATAAAAAATTACAAATTGTTCTACAAAGTGTCTGCACCATTTTGCATTACTACCATCAATGAGTGGACATTCAAGTTACTTCACAGCTTTGCCAATACTTGCTATTGTCTGTCTTTTTAAGGTTAGCCATCCTAGTGGGTGTGAATAGTATCTCCTCGTGGTTTTAATTTGCATTTGTCTGAACAACTGGTGATGTTGAGCATCATTGAATGTGCATAGTGGTGATTCATGTATATTCTTTTATGAAGTGTCTGTTCAAATAATTAGCCCACTTTCAATTGGATTGTTGGTCTTACTCAGTTGGAGGAGTTTTTATACGATCTTCATACAAGTTCTTTTTCAGATATATGCCTCTTCCTTGCTAAAATGTAAATTCTGTAATGGCATAGTTGTTGTTTGTGGTTGTACCCTTAATGCCAGGCACAGTACTTGGCATACAGTAGATACTTATTAAATAGTTGTTAATAGGTGAATTAATGAATGAATTTCTAAATGTGCCCAGTATTCTGCAATGGTACATCAAAGACAAATATAGGAAGAGCAAGAAAAGACTTTGTATTTTTTCCATCATCTGTCCTTAAGCATCTTCTGTAGAGCATCTTCTAAGCCAGCCTCCTGCCCCAATCTCCAGCCCCCATGGATGAATCTTTCTGCATCCTTTTGGCCCAGCCAGGGGTTGAAGTGACTGATTTGACTAATGACAGATTGCCTCAGGGTTCCATCCTGGGTTTAGTTGCCTTAGGAAAAGTGATGTAGGCCAGTAGTTCTCAAATTTATATAACAATTCCCTTGAGAGTTTATTAAAACTCGGGATCTCACCCCCAAAGCTGATTCACTAATTCTCCAGAAAATTACAATTCTAATAAGTTACTGGGTGACGCAGCTGCTGCTAGTCCAGAGACTTCCCTTTTGGAACCACTGCTGTAGGCAAATGTTTATCAAATAAAAACTCCAGCAAGTCCTACATTTGACATCCTAGCATGGTTCTGGAATACAGCAAGTGGCTCAGGAAAAGAACCCATTTCGGTTCTACGTATCAACATAGATATATGTCTGCCAGACACCAGGAGTTGCACGTGTCGATCTGAACATCGGGTATAGATTCAAGTGAAGAATCCTGTCAACACTTAAGTGCACAAAAAACCACCTGAAAACAATCTGCATAGTCTGTTGGCAAATGCAATGCCTGGATACATATTTCCTAAATCAGGAATAAATAAAAGCATAAACAAATAGGCCTATAAAATATTCTAGGATTGAAGGGAAAGGGGCTAGTATTCTAAAAATTGAAGGGAAGAGCACACCTCCAGAAACAATTCTCTATAGGAAAATATATAAATTTAGCTCAAGATCCGCTTGGTGTTCTCAATGCATAGAGAGCACATCCTCTCTGAAAATGGAGCAGGAAGCCATGGGAAAGATCAGAAGACTGTAGTAAAGTCCCAATAGACATGAGATGGCCAAAATAAGAGAAAAATAAAAGAAAACCAAAAGTAGAAGGGCAAAAATTAGATCCACTTTGAGATAATATAGTTCAGCATTTACACTGCAGAAAATTAAATAAGTCAAATTGAAAACAAACTCAAGAAGGTCTCTCAGAATACAGAGGGAAAGGAAGAGACAAAAATGATAAGATAGAAGATTCTAGATATGGGCAAGGTGAGAGAGTAGAGATGAACTTAAGACAAAGAAATCAGAAGCGATCAAACAGAAACAATAATACATTAATGTAAAGATATAACACAGATACCTGTTTTCAGTAATGTGGTGAACTAGATTTCCTTTAAAATTTTTTCAATACAAGACACCTAGATATGATAGATAAAAACCTAAAAACTACTCTTTTAACTGCATAACTGACCTTTCAAGAAAGTAAGAGAATCCCTCTAAGACCCCAAAAATGAAGCAGAAGCTACAGCTGCCTTGAGGTGTTGCCAAGGTGTTGCCAAGGTGTTGCCTGTGCAGGCGCAGAAGGTAAGGCTTCAGGCCCTTGCATCGTAGAATGTGGGCGTAAGAACTGAGATTTCATGGAAATCCCAGAGACAGTGAAGGCTCATATCCTCAGGAAAAGGGGGAAAAAGACTGCCCACAGCTGTCAGCAGTGGAAGATGACAAGAAAATTTGTATCTTATCCTAGTTTCTGAAAGAGGGGGAAATGCCTTTCCTATGAAATCATCATCTTAAACCTGTCCTTGTGGGGATTTAAGGTTTAAATGTCTACCACCTGTGTGATCTGGGAAACCACAAGACAAGAGCTTAAAGTGGTCCTACATGGGTAACACCTCTGAACACCTGGACAAAGCAAGTTTAAGTCTTCTTGAGAGACATATCCAAGATTTCCAAAGATAAAACCTGGCTCTTCAAACATGAATTCATAACCCAAAGATATAAAGAAACTGGAACTCCTGAGTAAGGATCACACACACAAAAAAAACCCCCACAAACAGTGGAATTAGAACCCCAAGAACCTCAGCTAAAGAAATTATCAGTTTCATAATACAGTTGACCCTTGAACAACATGAGTTTGAACTGCATGGGTCTACGACACTCAGATTTTCTTTCTCCTTTGGCACCTCTGAGACAGCAAGACCAACCCCTCCTTTTCCTCCATCTCCTGCCTACTCAGCATGAAGACCATGAGGATGAAGATGTTTATGATGATCCACTTCCACTTAATGAATAGTAAATATATTTTCTCTTCCTTATGATTTTCTTAATAACATTTCTTTTCTCTAGCTTACTTTATTTTAAGAATACAGTAGATAATACGTATAACATACAAAATATATGTTAGTCAACTGTTTATGTTATTGGTAAGGTTTCCAGTCAACAGTAGGCTATTAGTAGTTAAGATTTTAGGGAGTCAAAAGTTATATGCAAATTTTTTACTGCACAGCGGATCAGTGCCTCTAACCCCTGCATTGGTCAAGGGTCAACTGTAGATATTTAAGGAAATGAAAGATAAAATTGAAAACATGAGGAAGAAACAAGATAGTACCAAAAAATCAGAAAATTTTTAAAGAATCATATAGAATATCTAGAAATTAAAAATATAATTATTAAATACAAAAAGCTTAATGAATAGAATACCAAAGTACATAGAAAAGAGAATTAGTGAGCTAGAAGAAAAAATTCAATAAGTAGTCCAGAAAGCAGCACAGAGAGACAAAGGTATGGATAATAAGAAAAGTTGATGTATATATATGTGGAAAGCAGAATGTGAAGGTTTAATTTACATACAATTAAAATTAAGAAAGAATGGAAAGAATTAGAGAGAATGAAGGAAAGGAACTCTTTTATCCCTTACTTAATGATATTAACTTATTACTGAAAATGCTGATGTTAAATGCAAAATCATTAAATGAAAAATATTTTATTAATGTTAATGAGGGAAATTTCCCTGCATTCCACCCCAATCCAAGATATCCAAAGCAATTTGCACATAGTAAGTTATATTGATTGACCAGTGAAAAAGTTTATTTACATAATAAACCATAATTTAAAAGTAAATAAAAATGGCTTATTCATAAACTTTTCTGTAAGGAAAGCTTATTGTACTTGCTAATGGGAGAAGACTTTTGAGGGGTGGTAGTTGGCGGTAGAGAGATACAAGAAAGGTAAAGTTTAACTAGTGCATTATTCGGCATCATCTTCATACCTTTGGGAGAGTTCACAATATCTTATACTCAAAATAGCACATAAAAACACCTTTAGGGCAAGATTAAGGACAAACATAAATATTGTAAATATTTACATAAAATCGTGTAAATATTATACATGTAAAGCAAACTGAAGAGTTACAGAAGAGTCTACCATTTCAATTCCCTTACAGAGATCAGTTCTGGATTTTTCTGAAGTGTGTAATTCAAACTTGTTCAACTGATATTCTCTGACTAGAAATTGTTGTATCAAGCCAATTGATGGGTATGTTTTTGCCTGACACAGAATTTAAAATATAACTTCTTATAATATATTTATTTAGTGTGTTATGGGCTAAAAGAGACATTATGCTGGGGAAAAAAGGGAGTAATTGTCTGAAAAGTGGTATAATTTTTGAAGAGTTATTAAGGCAAAAAGTTATTAACTGAACAGACATTATGTGAGGTAAGTATGTATTTGAAGGGATAATGACTAAGACTTTTTCAAAGTTGATGAAAGATAGAAATCCTTATTCAGGAAGCACATGACTCTCAGACAAGACAAGCCGAGGAAGTCTATACCAAGACATGTCATAGGAAAACTGCAGAACACCAAAGGCAAAGACAGAGCTTAAAAGCATTGAGAAAGAAAAGACAAATAATTTACAAAAAAATAACAGGTAGGTTGTATCGACTGAAATAGTCACAATGTCCATAAATTTGAAAAGGAAACTTTATTTCTTACAAAGGTTTACAACCTACAGGCTGGTCATCCTGACAGGCTGGGAGACATAGCCTCAACAGAAGCCGAAAGACAGGCTCTTCAAGGGAAGGAGGGGTAAGACAGGAATTTATGCTGAACAGGTTGGCCAAGTATACATATTCAACGGGTTACAGGAGGAGGAGCTATGACTATTCATGAAGGAGACCCATGCACATGCGCATTAGATTTACATGTATGTGAAATAGTCCCACAATCACTATAGGGTGGAGATTTGTCCTTTAAATATGTTATGATTATGGCCTATATGTAAAAAGGTGAAATGTAAGGCATGAGTCCACTTTCTGTGCATTTTCAGGAGACAGGCCAAAACCTATCTGCAGCCAGCGGTCATTTCTCAAGAAGAAACTCTCTGTGGACCCAGAATAACTGTCACATCAGAACAATAAAAACAGGAGGAGGTCACTGGGTAGTCAGGTGAAGTAAGTGAAAGGGTCTTCCAGCCTTTTGTTCACCCAAGCTGGCTCTTGACAAAATCTAGTAATGATTAGTAAGGGGAAAGGAGGTGGAAACAAGTAGGATGTGACCATGGCAGGGAACTTAAGATTTGGGGGTCTTTTAGCCAAAGGACGGTCCATTAGTCTGTCAGAGGGGTTTCGGACTTTTAGTTCAGCCCTCATTTGACAACTGACTTCTCAATAGCAATAATACAATTCAGAAAATAGTGGGATAATATCCTCAAAGTTCTGAGAGAAAATAATTGCTAATCTAAAAACACATAACCAGCTAAATCATCTTTTAAGAATGAGAATGAACAAGGACATTTTCAGACAAACCACCAAGAGAGTCTTCAACTTACTCTCACTGTCTCACTGAAAACTTCTAAAGGGTATCCTTCAAAAAAGAGAGAATATGACATTCAAGAAAGGATGGTTTGAGAAATATTTGAGTTTTTTAATTTACTTGTGCATCTTTTCCAACATGTTTAAGTATATATGAATTAATACAGTATTTGCCACCCTTGTTTCGCAATTAGTAGCATACAATGCATACGCATCTTCACCTTGTTTACTTACTGTTGTTTACTTAACATTATAGCCTGGCAGTATTTTCACAGCAGTATAAAAATCTAATTCACAAGCACTTTCATGTCTATGATTATGTCACATTTGCTATTGTCCCACTGGGCACAGCAAGTTGCATGCCCAAGGTCAGAGTCCACATAGGAAGAAATTACCAAGGGCGTGGATAAAGGAAGGCACAAAAAATGTAAAAGTTGTTGCCATAACATTCTACCACCTTGTGCAACTCAGATCCCATGATCTTTGCTCAGATACCTGGGGTTCTGCAGGATTTGGACCAAACATCTTGGTACACAGCCACATCTACTGTTTTCTCCTCCATTCTGTAAGTGTAGAGGGAGCCTAGCAATAGTGAAAACATTTCAGTCTCTTAATACCTAAGGTCTTCACATGGTCATGTCAGAGCCGCTGAGGGGATGGACTGCATGTTAAGCTTTCTGAAGCCCCCCAGAGAACAGCAGACTGGGTCAGACCTATTAGTAGTAATTTATAATTGTTGGTGGGGAGGGTAGAGGGATACATCATCTAATAATGATGCTAATTAAATAAAAGTGCTTGATCCTCTGAGGGTAAGAAGGTGTGGTGGATAGATAAGCTGGAACTGTATTTTCTGGATTCCCTTCCCTGCCTAATTCCATGTTAGCATGGGCAACAAGAGACATTTTGCTAGAGAATTTCAAGGCAGAAGTAAATTAGTGGCCATCTTTTTGTGCTCAAAAGGTTTGGGCAGGGCACAAGGTGCTACAATTGTCAGGCACATTGTCTCACCTGGTTGGTGGGGGCAGCAGCTCCTACCAGATCCTTCTTCAGCTTCTCCAACTTCTGAGCCAGGTGCATGTTTAGCTTCCCAACAAAGGGCACTGATACCTCCTATGAGACACCCTCATCACCAAGGCTGGAAGAGGTAAGAGACCAAGGCATGTTCCTGCCTTTCCTCATGGCTTCAGCCTCGAAGGTTCCAATTCACATGCATCTTCCTTTCCTGACTACCTGCCCTATGGATTTCAGGCTCCAGCCCCAGGTACAGAAGCAACATAGACTCACATAGACTGTCTAAGCAGCTCCCAAAATTATATAAAGTCAATGTATTAATATTTGTTATCTATCGCTGTACAACAAGTTACTTCAAAACAACATGAACATTTATCATTTCACAGTTTCTGTGGGTCAGCAATTTGGCTGCGGCTTAGCTAGATGGTTCTGGATCAAGGCCTTCCATAAGGTTGCAGTCAAGATGCTAGCAAGTGTCTGCAAACTTTTTCTATAAAAGCTAGATAGCAAATATTTCAGGCTTTGTGGGCCATTCAGTCTCTGTTGTGATTACTCAACTTTGCCGTTACAGTTCAAGAGCAGCCACAGGCAATACCTTGGCTGTGCTCCAACAAGCTTCTTTACAAAGACAGACAGCAGGCTGGTTGGCCAGGATGGGTCATAGTTTGCTGACCCCTAATCTAAAAGTTTAATTGTGGCTGGAGTATCTGTTTCTAAAATTTAGTGTTGGCAATTGGCAGGAGGCTGCAGTTCCTTATCTCCCCAAAGTGAGCAATCCGGGAGAGCAGAGTAGAAGTGGCAATATCCTTTATGACCTAGTCCCCAAAATCACATATTATCACTTCAACTATATCCTATGGGACACACAGATCAAGACTAATACATTGTGGGATGGATCTACTCTAGGTCAGCCCCATGACCTTGTCAGAGCACTGCCCCCGAGATAAAGATCCCTAAATAAATGTAGGGATCATTGGGTGGGCTGTCTTGAAGGCTGGCTTCCATAGTTAATTCCCTAAAATGAATAATATCTCTACTGGTTTTGCTTCTCTGATCATATCCTGACTGGTACAGGAGATATAATAGTAAAAAGCTTAAATATGCCCCCCAAAAGCAGTCAATTTGGAAAAAGCCTTTATTATAGTCCAAGAAAATTCTAAATTAATTCTAAATATTCATCCTAGACATACTTTGTCCAAAAAATTTATATTTCAAGTATATTTATAAATTCCTGCAAATATCCAAGTAGAGAGGAAGAAAACTAGCTTTCCTTTAAAGGGACCAAAATTAGTTGCTTCCTCAGACTTCTTTGCAACACTGAGTTCCTAAAGATAATGGAAAATTGGTAAGGATTTTGAGAGGGGAAATGTAACCAAGAACTCCATTTCCAGCCAAAGGGGTGTTCATGTGTGACGACAAAGACTTAGAAAGGAAGCTACTCATGGATACTCAGCCGAATGAAGGGATTTAAAATTAAGAACTAGGCCGGGCACGGTGGCTCATGCCTATAATCCTAGCACTTTGGGAGGCCGAGCTGGGAGATTGCTTGGGTCCAGGAATTTGAGACCAGCCTGAGCAACACAGTGAGACCCCATCTCTACAAAAAATTTAAAAACTAGCCAGGCATGGTGGCACACACCTGTAGTCCCAGCTACTCGGGAGGCTGAGGCAGGAGGATTGTTCGAGCCCCGGAGTTTGAGGTTCCAGTGAGCTACGATGACGCCACTACACTCTAGCCCAGGTGACAGAGTGAGACCTTGTCTCAAAAATAAATAAATAAAATTAAGAACTAAAGAAGAGGGAAACCATAATCAATTAAGTATAGGAACTTACACATAAATAACTGCTATAAATACAATCACAGAATTCAATATAAAAACAAAAATAAACACAAAACTATTGAAAATAAGGGAACACAGGGTAAAGAGAAGGAATAATTACATGTAAGTAAGATGGGTCCACTCCTTTGATTAACCACACAAAGCCTGGAAAGTCAGGGAAGAAAGGAATGGAGGTCAAGGCAGATGAAATGTTGTCTCCTGCACAAGGCAGGATAAAAATGATGACGTCTAAGCAGAGGCCTGAAAGAACAGCAGGAATTGGCCAAGAGAATGGTGGCTATTCTGGTGGCAACAACAGAAACCCACGTTGGCTGAGGTCCACAGAAATCTGTCTACGAGAAGGATGTCAGGAGTTCACAGATGCAGTTAAAGGGCAGGAGTTTGGGTTCAGAATGATACAGACACAACACCAAAGATGTTGTCACCAAGGTCAGCCTTGCGACCTTGTCAGAGCCGTGCCACTGGGATAATGAGCCCTAACCATGTTCTGCCTTTGCCTCATTCCTGCCAAGATTTGAAGTCCATGAAGAGGGATGCAGATTGAACCAACTCAGGCCCGTTGCTCGCCAGAGGAAGGCAAGACTGTCCTCACTGGCCCCACAGAGAAAGCTCACAGCCCGGAGGAGGTACAGGAAATTGAGATGCTTCTACCAATAGGAGGAGGATGGGTGCCAGGTGACTCCAAAACTGTAACCGTTCACTCCAGGGGGAACTGGGGTTGGTGAGGGCAGCAGACGCCTATCACAGAGAGCCTTGTAAGTCATGTCAAGAAATGTGGGAGGATGGTGGCATCTTCCAGACAGGAGTCTCCATCCTCCTCATTTGCCGGCATTTTAATAAATTTCGCTTTCCTTCTCCTCAAACCACTTGTTTTCGTTCTTCTGATGTGGACTCAGGGACAAGTGCCAAGATTTCGGTAACAGATTTGGCATCGCTGGGTGGGGCCATCGGCTTCCTGGTGGAATGGCACCCTGCGAATGCTGGAAGAGGCAGGGAGCAGCTCCGGATCAAGCCATAGGCAGGAGCATTGTCTTTTTAGGTAAGAAAGGAAGGGATTTCCCAGCAGCTGCCGGGGCCTGTTTAGCTCCGGGGAGTCCCATCTCTTTCTCCCCAAATAGACGCAGCTCCAACCAACCTGAACTGAGTTGAGGAGAAGGAAACAGATATGGGGAGCATTGCGGCAGCCACAGCCATTTGTAAGTAAATTTCCCCGGGACGCTGAGACCCTGTTTCCACCCATATGGGGGAGTTTACAGACCTCCCTTTTGGATTTGTTCTGAGTGCTGATTTGGGGTTAGAAGTCAAGAGGTTGAATGGAAGTAGGGGACCTGGTTTGGACAGAGCACATTTGCAGTTCCCAGGGAACTAGGGGGGATTGGGAGATGTTGGTTCTCTTATTGGAGAGAATTTGGTTCTCACTTGTCCCCTTTGCATTAGAAGATGCTGATTCTCAATTGAGAATTCAGTTCTCGTTTGTGGTTCCCATTGGGTTGGCCGTGGCATTTTGTGTTGGGGATTTCCTGTATTGTCTGTGTTTGTTTGTAAAATTTTGTTGCAGCATAGGAAAGTTCCATCTAAAAGTCCCTTGAGAAAAATTTTGGCTGAATGGTCAACTTATAGCTACAAACCTATGTGTAAAGAGAATGGTGTTATTGTAACGCAATATACGTGCTGGAGTGTGAGGAGAAGTGGCTGTTAAAATAAAACCTTGAATTGTTAAAATAAATAAATAAACAAATAAATAAGTAAATGTGGATGTTTTTGCAGATGAAAATGGGGAATAAATGAAAAGTTTGGATGCAAGAGAGTAACAGATTCGATTTCCATGTCAGGAAGGTGGCTCTAGTTGCAATGTGGAGAGGAAACGGGAAGTGACTAACCAGAGACTGTTGCAGTAATCCAGGTAGAACAGAATGTGGCCAAAGCAAAGAATTAGCTATGGGTTGTGGAGAAACACATGAAGTCTCAGGAGAGCAAAGCAACATAGAACCAACAGATTTTGGTAAATGACTTTGGGGGATGGAGCAAGAAAGCAGAGGCATCATAATAATAAAACACAATTCAATACTGGAAAAAGTTTGTTCCCCCTCCCCCCAAGTAATTGACATGCTGTGTGCTACCCATCCATGAGGACTACATAACTGGTCGTTTGGCTTAGAGCCAAATTTGAATCTTATTCACATCAATGAAGTGGACTCTTGTCATTTGTGACCTTCTTTCCCTTGATCCTGACTTTTACCATCTCTATTTGTTTTACTGTTAACACTGTGTGTGTATCCTTCTTTAGTAAAGTGGCCTAAAAATTAAAATTACAAAATAAACAAAGAAAAACTCATTATCCCCATATCCACAATCAAGACCATTTTCCTGTCTTCCCAATTTACTGATAGTCCCATTCTTTCCCTATAACCTGAGCTTTGAAGCCACAGCAATCAGCAGTGCCTCTCCCCATTGCCTGGCCTTTGTTGCACACATGTGGATCTTTCCTATGTGAAGAAGGTTTTGAATCAGTGCCCTAATTTTCATTCCCACTTTTTTTGAGTTAAATCTCTCTTTTCTTGCTTAAACATCCCATCTGCCTCCTAAGAGTTTCTTCTCACCGTCTGTGTACCACTGCCATCTTAAATTCTGATTATTTTACTTTTCTGCTTTAAAACTAAGATGATTCACCAGTGCTAATAAATTAGGTATGCACCCTTCGTTCTGGCATTAAAGGTTCCCTCTCAGTATATTATAATACCAAAAAGCTAGGAACACTTTTAGAATCCCCTAGATTGAGTGCATGCATTGGGGTGACAAGTCTATTTCTTTTGTTTCATATATTTTTTCCAGGTCCCAAATACACCCCTGGTGTTTTAGTCTGCTTCCTGCTGCTCTAACAGAATACCACAGACTGGGTACTTTATAACAATGGAGATGTATTTGGCTCATGATTATGCAGGTTGAAAAGCCCAAGATCCAGGAACGACATCTGGTGAGGGCCTTCTTACTGCATCATAGCATGGTGGATGGGCAAGAGAGCATGAGAGAGAGAGAGAGAGAGAGAGAGAGAGAGAGAGAGAGAGAGAGAGAGAGAGAGAGAGAGCACTTTTATAACTAACCCACTCCTGTAGTAATGGCATTAATCCATTCACAAGGGTGGAACCCCCCTGACCTAATCACTTCTGAAAGGTCCCACCCTCTCAACCCTGTTGCAATGGGGGTTAAGTTTCTGACACATAAACTTTGTGGAACACATTCAAACCATAGCACTTCTAGTTCATGGAGGAGGAGGAGTAAATAATCCATGTGGTAGATTTGGGAGCTCTAGCTCATCATCTTCCTGTCCTCTTCTTTTTGGGGGTCTGCCTGCTTGCCCGTATTGCACCTTATGTCTGATTTTTATGGAGTTGGCTTTTAGCTGCTTTAGCCTAAATAAGTGAATTTACACCTCAGGCTTCCTAAAGATTTTGACCTGGTGGCTTGGTCAAAGACAATTACTTAAAGACACTGACCACTTCAGATACTCTCAGTGGCTTTAGCCAAACTTTAGCCACACATGCCTTAGCAAGCACACTTGAGTTGAGATTGAAAAAAAAAAAATTAAATAAATAACTTACTCTGTAGGCAGCTGCAGATGACCTTGAACAATGCATGCAGGCACAGGTAGGCCTATGATTGCAGCCAGGGGTGATGGAGGGAATAAATCATTAGGAGAGAGCCTTTACAGTCTCACTGAAGTCTTGCCTTGGAAGAGGTAAAGTTTCAGCATACTGTTTGGCTTTTATGGGGGTTTTCTCCTAGGTCTGCAAAGAAATGAAGTTCCACATGGATCACAGAGCAATAACATGTGAGATTCTAGCTTTAAATTGTTAGTGTCAGCCTTGTAGTACCAGATCTCACTGACCCAAATTTTGTTTTACATTAGGAGCCAAGGAGAAAACTTTAGAGGATTAATCTTCAATTCAAGTGACTGGTCAACAGTCTTGAGTTACCACCAACCATGCAAACTCAAGTTGGCCTTGAATTCATTCATTCCATGAATTCAAATCAATGCTTTGGATTTCACACTGAAATTATGCATTCAACCACAAAAGGGTAGTAGATTTTATTACTAAAACAATAAGAACACATGGGTACCCTCATTGAAAAGTATGTCATCTTCTTAAATAACACTAGAGAAATAACTGAAAAAAATTATTGCTGTCCCAAAGGCAAGTAAAAAGGCTGATAATTTTAAAATACTGTCTCTAGGAAACATGATTGCTTAAAATATAATAGAGAAACTAGAGTGATTTGAAAATCATGGCAGTCTTAATATCAGAATATAAGCAGAGAAAAAATGAAAATAAAGGAAGGGACAGATTAAGCTAGAGGAAGATTTCCTTAGGAGTAAGGTTGAAATCTTAGAGTACATATTAAAGAGAAATTAAACTAAAATGAGATCTCAAAGGCCTATAGATATAAAAGGGAAAGGAAAACGCACTAACATCTAACTGATATCGGGGAGGGTGTTAGGTATAGGGAAGATGTTTAGTTATTAGATCAGAAATAGTGATTCAAGAAATTTCAAAATTATTTCAAAAAATGAGAGAAAAAAAGTACACTAAAATTACACTCTTGAGAAGGCTAATATCCAGGGAACTATTAAATTCTTAAAATTGCTATTAGAGAGTCCATAGTAAAAGCAACTGATTTTCTTGCCTCGCATCCTGCACCCTCTAATCTATTTATTTCTAAGAAGCAAATCTGATCATGTCAGGTCCTTACTGAAAACACACACACACAAAAAGCCCAAACTCCTTAGCATGGAACACAACTCTTTCCATGACCTGGATTCACTGTACGTCCCTGGACTGTTTCTTGGTAAACTCCACCTCTGCATCCTGGGTTATGGTTGTCCCAAACCATTTGCAGGTCTCGCGTATTGTAAACTTTATCACATATTCATTCTGCCTAGCATGCCTTTTTATCCTAGTCCATGTAAATTGTATAAGGCTCAGCTTATATTTTTATATATATAAAAAATATATATATTTTTCTTATATATTTGATGACTCTTATTAAACTCTAAGCCAGTGATTCTCAAAAAGGGTCAAATAGCTCCCAGGAGTCATTTTGAAAATGAAAGGGGCATTTTTAGTTGTCACAAGATTGGGGCTTGGAAAGAGCACAACAAATACTCAGTGAACAGGGCCAGGGATGCTAGATACCTTGCAATATGCAGACAGTCCTGAACAAAAAAGAACTATGTGCATAAAGTCCAACTTTTTAATGTTTCAATGGACTTTCTGTAGGTGAAAAACTTATTTATAATTATCAGAGTTAAGATTCAAAGTCTGTGTTATATAAAACCAAAAGCATTTTTGTGTGGTGCTAATATATATCGAATTTCACAGGAATACAACTACCATATAAATTGAGGGGAAAAAATGTACATGTTTTTTGTTCATAACTTTACCAAGAGTTGTTTCCCATTTCAGAAATCATGTCACCAAGGGCAGCACTGTACATGGTATTTGAGTCACCAATACAACACACCTGTATTAGTCTGCATTTTAAGTATTCATGGTGATTCTAAGTAAATGTACAAATTTCCTTATTTAGCTCTTATTTCAAAATGTCAAATATAAATTAAAAATATGGGCAAATATTCAGTTAAATATTTTAAATTGGGTTTTACAGCTTTTTTGCACAAATGAACAGTCACCAATGTGTCTACTCTGCCAATGTATTTTTTCTAATTAAGCCAACAAACCCATCAAGATTAAATGAACATTTTACAAAGAAACATGTTGATCAAATTGGCAAGATATATGTACATATATACATTTCTGATATTTAAGGAAAACTGAAAACTGTAATCTTGTCACTGGAACGTTTCAACAATGTCCTCTGCAGAAGAAACTAGGTGGGTCTCACTGGTTTTTTCAGAAGAGCATAAATGATCATGCACTATTATGGCAAACCATATAGTACTAAAAAAATTAGTTTTGTCACTTGTATAAGAGATTACTACAAAGATGATGAAAAGAAATCCAAATTAAATAATTTCCTTTATTCCACTGCAATATTGCTTTAAGAAGATGGTAAAAGATATTGAAATCAACAAATGATCTTGATTACAAGTGGGCAAAAGTATCCCATATAGTCATGGAGCTTTAATGTTTGCATATATAAAATTTGCAAGGCAGAAAAAGTTATGTAGAAAACATTATTTTCAAAATTACTGACAATGAATACAAAAGAATTGTCAATATTTGAAACCCTTAAAATTAATTAAAGAGAAAAAAAACCCCTTTTCCAACATCATTGCTTATTTAACAGATGGAGCACCAATAAGTTTAGAGTTAACTTTAAAAAGAGGTACCAGGTGTTTTAACAAGTCGTTTTATTATTCATCAGCAGCTTTCATTCTGTTGCCCAGGCTAGAGTGCAGTGGTGTCATCATAGCTCACTACAACCTCAAACTCGTGGGCTCAAGCGATCCTCCTGCCTCAGCCTCCCAAGTAGCTGGGAACACAGGCACACGCCACCATGCCCAGCTATTAATAATTTTTCTATTTTTTATGGAGATGGTGTCTCACTATGTTGCCCATGCTGGTCTTGAACTCCTTGCCTCAAGCTATCCTCCCACTCTGGTCTCCCAAAGTGCTAGCATTACACGTATGGGAGCCACCATGCTGGGCCTCAAGTTATAATTATATAAGTTTATATTTTATACATGAATATGTTTATTTTCAAATACACAGAAAAGTTGAAAGACCTAGATTACTATTGTAAGTATTTTGCCATAATTGCTTCCTATACATACGTATATTTTGGTTAAAACGTTTCAAAGTAAAATGTAGCTATCATGCTGCTTCACCCCTAAGTTCTTAATCATGAGTCTCCTAAATATAAGGACATTTTCTTACATAACCACAATGTCATCATTACACTTAAAAAATTCAGAATCATTATCTAATGTCATCGAATACTCAGTTCATCTTCAAATGTCTCTGTCCCCAAAATACCTTTTATAATTGTGGGTTTTGTTATTGTTTTTAACTAGGATCCAATCAAGTCTCATGCATTGCACTTATGTGTTATGACTTTTTACTCCCTTTTAATCTAGAAAATGTTTTGACCCTCTTTTTTTTTTTGTCATTATTATAACATTGACTTTTTTCTACTGGGCCAGTTGTCTTTTAGAATTTCCACATTCTGGATTTTTCTGCTTGTCTGTTTGTGGTGCTGTTTAACATATTCCTTTCTTTCTTCCCTATCAGCAGGAAACGAGTTCTATAGACTTAGTCACTTCACGTTACAATGTACTGGTGAGAATACATCATATGTGATGCTCTTACTTCACGTCACCTCACGACATCAGGTTGCTGATGCTATGGTGTGGTGCTCCAAGGTGGGCAGGTCTGTGCAAACCTCATCCCAAAGGTGGAGGAAGCTGAGAGGCCAAAGAAAGAGGTTAACCAAATCCAGTTTCTCAGAAAGAAACATTTAGGAGGGACTTAGGCACAGAAGCCATGTGCCAGGTGGCTGCCAGATGAGATGGGGAATCCTCCTGCTGTTATACCCAGACCCAGGGCTTATATGTCCTAGGGAAGGAATGTGGAGGACAATTGAAGTTGACCCCTCAGGGAAAGGCAAGAATTTGCCTAAGGGCAGGATTTATGGTAGGTACACGAAAGTAGAAATCTTAGAGGTATTCTCAGAACTGGGGGAAATCAGAAGTCAACATTGTGGATTAGCACCTAAGATAGAGTTGCCTCATTATCCCTGAGTAGCTGAGGAGGGGTGGACTCTCTCTCCACCCTAAAGACACATCTCTATAGCATAAACGAAGTCCTTCTGACATTGTAAGGAAAGGGGATTAATCTCATTATAGTAAAGGGAATTCTCGTGGCTTTATCAACAGATATTGAAAAAATAACCTTGCCATAGTAGTCTGTTCAAACTACTATAACAGAATACCACAGACTTGGTGGCTTATAAACAACGAATATTTATATCTCACAGTTCTAGAGGCTGGGAAGTCCAAGATCAAGGTGCCAGCAGATTTTATGTCTGGTGAGAGCCCAGTTCCTGATTCATAGATAGTCACCTTTGAGCTGTGTCCTCGTGTGGCTAAGGGGGCAAAGAATCTCTCTGGAGTCTCTTTTATAAGGGTACTAATCACATATTATAAAGGCTCCCAAAGGACCCACTTCCTAATATCACTACCAGGAGTGTTAGGATTTTAACATATAAATTTTGGGGGACACACATTCAATCCATTGTTCTTGCTCAATGAGGATTTTTATAGTTTTCAGCTTTGCATCATATCTATTCTACATAAGGATAAATTAAAAGATACTGACTCAGAAACATAGCTCTCGTTTGAATGCCATGATGATTAGATTTAAAGATCTGTTAACATTTTACAATACCAGATTGGGTGATTTTAAACAGATGTCAAATACGTTTGCTGGCATTTTCAAGAAAAGTCAATTGATTTCAGTGTGGTATCTCCCATTAAAAAAAGAAAGAAAGAAAGAAAAAGAAAAGTTAATTGGACTTTAAGGACAAAGCGTGATTTAATCAGTCTAATTTAAAAGATCTGGGCTCCAGCTAAGACTTTCTCATCCACTTTTTTAGTTTGAAAAGAAGCTAAATTGCAGCAGCATTTCCTACTACATATATAGTTGAGGTTTGTGTCAGGAGTGCTACTGTGAAAGTCATGAAAACCAACTGCAAACATGTGACCGGAGATTTTAAACTAATAGACTTAGTATAAAATATTAAAGCACAGACACAGGAAACAGCATCTCACTGAATTTAATGAAAGCTATGTTTTCAAATATTTCATATTATCAGCATATATGTGTTTAAATTTAAAGTACTATGGTAAGATACATATGTTATGAAAATTACATTTTGAAACTGTGTATTTATATTTTGGCCACTCGTTTTTTGTTTTTTTCTATTGAACTCTGCTACTCAGAGTCCCCAAAAGTCTAACATCATCTCTCCACAGCCTCTTGTCTGTTTC
Organism: Daubentonia madagascariensis; assembly: GCA_023783475.1. Lineage (NCBI taxonomy): Eukaryota > Metazoa > Chordata > Mammalia > Primates > Daubentoniidae > Daubentonia > Daubentonia madagascariensis. The sequence continues at coordinate 9,342,714 of JAKFHU010002220.1, forward strand.
TTTTTCCAGTCTACTCTTTTTGCACCATCACTTTTCAGAGAATGGTCTTCCATGTATTTTGAAGTTCTAGAGTCTGGTTGTATAACTGAATAAATTGTGGGATTTTAAGATAGAGGAAAGGCTATGTGAGATACTTTTATCTCAGTAGCTCGTGTCATAATAGAATTATTCTATCCTTTATTTTAAAATAATGCCCAACTCATTCTTTTTCATTTTCTCCCTTCTACAGCTCATAATTTGTCTTGGCATGTTTTCCCTACTTCAGTTAAAGATCTCTTCCTTGTTCTCTTATCATATACAAACTAGTCTGGTTTGTTTTAGCTTATCCTAAACTATTTCTATTCTGGCGTTCATCTATGCCTCTGCTCTTTCCTGGGCCTGTACCTCTTGTAAAGAAAGACTTCTGACCTTCTTATTCATTTGGGAGATGTAGGCATCTGGCTACATCCTTATATTTTCTAGCCTGATTGTGCCTGAAAACTAACATGTTGAATAAACACATTATTTGATTATAAACTACTTTCTTCTTTATGTGTCCTTTTATTACATTTAGGACAATGTTGGTTTTTTAATTGTGATAAAATAAACCTTACAAAATTTACCATCTTAACCATTTTTAAATATGCAGTTCAGTAGTGTTAAGTATATTCACATTGTTGTGCCACCAGCACTTTTCATCTTGCTAAACTGAAACTCTATATCCATTAAATAGTTCTGCACTTTCCCATCCCCCAGGCCCCTGAGGACAATGTTGATTTTTAAATTATGTACATAAATACATCATATTAAATATGAAATCCATTTTGGGATTGTGAAAGGAATTTTACAAAGTATTTGTTTAGAAAAAAGAAATAAGTCCAGGCACGGTGGCTCACACCTGTAATCCTAGCACTCTGGGAGGATAGCTTAAGGTCAGGAGTTTGAAATCAGCCTGAGCAAGAATGAGACCCCATCTCTACTAAAAATAGAAAAAATTAGCCAAGCATGGTGGTGCATGCCTGTAGTCCCAACTACTAGGGAGGCTGAGGCAGGAGGACCGCTTGAGCCCAGGAGTTTGAGGTTGTAGTGAACTATGATGATGCCACTGTCCTCTAGCCCCAGTGACAGAGTAAGACCCTGTGTCCAAAAAAAAAGGAAACTTTGGGTCTAACAGTGCCAACAATCACTGCTCTAAGTGCCTTGAAGGAAGAGTATCATACCTATCTTGGTATTTCCAGGGCCTAGCACTGTGTAAATAATAGCATCTCAATGAATATTTATTGAGAGAATGAGTGATATGCTAAGCAAAAGAAACCACTCGCAAAAGATCACATGTCCTATGGTATCAGTTAATGAAATGTCCACAATAGGCAACTCTGTAGAGACAGAAAGTAGATTAGTGGTTGCCTAGGGCTGGGGGAGGAAAAGCAGGGAGAGGAAGAATGGGGAGTGACTACTCATAGGTACAGGGTTTCTTTTTGAGTTGATGAAAAAGCTCTAAAATTAGATCATGGTGATGGTTGCACAACTTTGTAAATATACAAAAAAATTGAATTGTGTACTTAAAATGGGCAAACTTTCTGGTAGGTAAATTATATCACAATAAAAATTTTTTAAATAATTGATTGAATAAACCCTAAAAATCTGTAGTCCCCATCCTTGACAAGCCATCCAAGACTTTATCTAAAGTTCAGCCAATTATGATTTTATACTTTTATTTGAAATTGCTAGGTATCCTTGGAATATCAGATATACAAATACATTTTATATCCAAAGTAAAGTATAAATTATAATTTTATTTTATTAAACCATTGAGAACAAATTTTATTCAATACACCAACTCAGCAACATAGTGTAAACTCAAGAGAAGGGAAATATGGAATCATTTCCTCCTATATCTGTAATTTACATTAAACTCAACTAAACAAGCAAATGACACTTAAGAAGTAAGGGATAACACGTCCAAGGTGGATTCCCTGTGGACAGAGCTCCATGGAAACCTGCCACAGCCAACTGCATGAGGAATAAACCCTGGTCAGTCACGAGGATTGGACCCTTGATCTCACCTGGGAAAGAGCAGGTGCTTCCCCACAAGATGCTGAGCTGGCAGAATGGGGATGGAGTCAAGGTTCTGTTGGGCCATTCAACCTTTGGGTCTTAGACCTTAACATGCCAGGGAAGGGCTGATGCTTTCCTATGCTTGCAGTTTAAAGCCCCCTGCACGTGGGCCTAGATTAGTTCCCTCTCCCATAGATAGTGTTAAATGCCACTATGGAATTATTGCCCAATTACTTGACATTTTCTTTCTTTTCCTTTTAGAAAAATCTATTACTTCTGTTGTTGATACTTGGTTAATAAACCTGGCACTTTGGCGAAATTCTTCTGCTGAATTTCAGTAGCAGGTAAAGTTATATTCTCAACTCAAAAAGCATTTTTGTTATTTTTCCAGAGGATATAGCCCTGAAGTTAATGAAAGGGGTGGCCTTGCAAAAATTAACAGGCAAGTATCTAATCCCACAATTTCCCCAATAGCAGCTAAAGGTCAATCACGAGCTCTGTCCCTGCTCTCTCTCTCTCTCTCTCTCTCTCTCTCTCTCCCCCTAGCTGACTAGCTAACAGGCACCCTGGGGGGTTCTGTTTTCACAACATCTGAAAAGAGCCTTACAGACGAAAGGAAATGTAAATCTTTCTCTTTACATTCCCCAGAAACTGCTTTTTTTAGAATTTGTTTTACAGCCTTTGAATTCCTGAACAAACAGCAGGATACCAGCTTCAGGCTTCAGCCAGGGCAGAGTCATATCTCCTGGATAATCCCTTCTCCAAGGAAGGGCAGGAAAGCCAACTCTTGGACTGTGAGCTCCTTGCTGTTTCTGTTATCAGCTCCCCTCCCCCGCCTCCGCCAGGAAGAAAGTAGCGGATGCAGCAGTTTCTCAACTGTACCCCACTAATTTTCTACCAACACTATGTCCCTCTCTTTCACTATGTGGGCCCTTTTTCACCTGGGAAAAGTAAAACAAACTTCTTCCTCCTATCCCAAACTTTGTCTGGAGAAATCTTTCTCAAAACCCGCATGCACTATTTCACACCCTAACCTTATACCCCTAACAGTTAACATACTCTTTTTTCTCTTGTATGACAACTTGAGAGAACTTGAACAATGCAGGGGTTGGGGGCACCAACCCGTGCGCAATTGACAATCCTCACATAACTTTTGACTCTCCAAAAACTTAACTACTAATAGCCTACTGTTGACTGGAAGCCTTACCTAGAACATAATCAATTAACACATATTTTGTATGTTATATGTATTATATACTGTATTCTTACAATAAAGTAAGCTAGAGAAAACAAAATGTTATTAAGAAAATCATAACGAAGAAAAATATATTCTCTATTCACTAAGTGGAAGTGGATCATCACCAAGGTCTTCATCTTCGTCACCTTCATGTTGAGTAGACTGAGGAGGAGGAAGAGGAGGGGTTGGTCTTGCTGTCTCAGGAGTAGCAGAGTTGGAAGAAAATTCACATATACATGAACCTGTGCAGTTCAAATTTGTGTTGTTCAAGGGTCACCTGTAGTTCATAAAAAGCAATGATGAGTATACACAATACAGTGGAAACCTATGTTTTTTAACCTTGTTTGAAAAATTACTTCCAACAACAAACCTCCTTGTATTTTTAACTTTATTCGCATGACTCCTTGATTGATTCAACAGGGTTTTAAGAAAGTTAAATTATGTTGAGGCTGCATTACAATCTGTCTAGATAGCTCTCATGAGATAGAAATTAACCCCACACCAGGAGAGTCAAATAGTCCTATAGAATAAGTAGACTTTGACTGACTTTGATCAAAAAGTCCCTAAAAGTCAACCAGGCTAGCAAATCTAAAATAGTTTCATGTTGAGGTGGGTAAAAACCTTTTTGGCTAGGCATAGAGATACTATTCCATGATTTAAGAAAAAGTAGCATTTAGGAGTTGTAATTATGATCCTAAAAATGAAGTAAGCATATTGATATTAAGAAGTCACTGGACATCCAAGAGTCTTTCACACACACCAGGGCTCCTGGGGTGACTCAGACTGTAGACACAATTGATCACATCCAAACCCTAGAGTCATCCCCATGCATAATAGGTGGTTTGTTGTCTTGCTGCACACACCATAGCGTGAGACTCAGGGGTACCAAAAAGACAAACACCAAAGGCTGCAGGGAATGGCCACAAAGCATTAGCTTGATTCACCAAGCACAGAACTAATGATGGTGACTTTACTGTTATTTTGCTCAAAGTCATTCAAAAAGACAGTGTAAAAAGAGGAAAATGGTAATGATGCAAAACAAGGAGCATCTTGACTATCCTGTCGGATGACTGCAACAACGATGAACAAATATTTAAATGTAGTTTCTCAAGTTTTAGGCATTTACCAGCCCTTCATCATCCAAAAATACTCTAGTGCTGCTTCATTCTTTGTCTCTGTCATCGCTGTCCTTGCTCCCCCTCCAGGAATCTGTAGCATTCGCTCAGCTTGGGGACTAAGCCTCTACAAATTTTCAAAAGGATGCCAGTTTGGTTTCCAGTATCCTACTTTTCACAGCAAATCCTGTTTAATTTTGAAGGCAGACTATTTGGTCCACAGCATGAAAGGGTTTCCCATACCTCACAGGAACATGCAAGTTGTATTTGGACTGAAACAGGGTCCACAGATGGCATGAGTCAGTGTCCATCCTCTTGGCTTGGGTATTGTAGGACTGATTCTTTTCCATTGCTGGACAGAGTCCAGGAGACCCCTTCTCCTTAAGTTTGCTCTCTAGGAAGGTATTTCTTTCAATGGCTTGATTCAGCACTTCTCTGTCTTCCAAAGTAATGATTATGGCATTTATTCTCTTTCCAAGGCATCATTTGTTTGTTTCCATCTCCCTGACATATGCCTGTACTTGATTTTTTATCATCTTAGCCTATGCAAGATCATCTTGTAATACTCAGCTCTCCTGGGAGACTTTAGAATGTTGCATTCTTAACTTTTTCTTGGTCATGTCTGCCTCCATATAGAGCTTATTGTTCTCAGTCAGGAGGTCCCAATTCCCAGTTTATTTTGATTTAACTGTGTTTCCAATCCAGTTTCATGTTCTCATCTTTCCTCTTGAAATCCTCATAGTCACTGACCTCTGCTTATGTTATAGCAGATCTCTCTAAAAGGTAGTGTCTCTTCTTCCAAGATGAAGTTCCTCTTCCTGATGTCCTCCAATATGTAAACTAGCAAAGAAATTAGTCTTCTTGTGGTGTAGTTTCCAGGCTCATTGGTGGCAATGAGGAGCCAAAAATATTTTTAGCATATTATTATTACATCCAAATTCAGTATTATCCCAAACTATTACCTCCCTCCTTTAGTGCATATATTATGAAGAGTTGACTGCACAGATCCTATGATGACAGTGACAGTAACAGAAACTGAAGGGATTGGGAATGTGGTTGTGGTGAATGGTGCACAAACTGGATTGATGTCAGGGGTGACTTAGCAATTAGGTACCTTAGCATTAGAGCCCTCCTGCATGAAAAATGGCAAGGAAAAATGAGAAAACAATAATGGATTATGAAAAAAAAATACTGACAATCTAAGTGACACAAACCATGACTACCCAAATTATAACAATAAGTACTTTTCGTTTTGTTGTCTCATAGTTCTAAGTGAGCCCCCAAGGATGAGAACAAGTGTTAGGTGCCCACACTGAGGTGCCCGGTGCCAAGACACCAGTGTGGTCCCAAACTTGTTCTGCAACCTGAAACCCATTCCCCCCACCCTTTGGCCCACATCTTCATATAAGAGAAGTTGAGAGAGACAAAAGCAAATAAAATGGAGAGAGAGGATTTCTTCTAAGGGAGTTGCAGGTGAACTGTGTGTTTCCCTTGTTAAAAAACAAAATCTTAACAAATTTAGTTTAAAATCCAATAGCTTTTTTTAGCAATTCTTGAATCAGGCAACATCCCATCTAAAGATCTGGACAGGCGCTCTGTTGGGCATGGAAGAACAGTAAATTTTTATAAGGTAGCTTGAGCAGGAACAAGGAAACTGTATAATACAACCAAAGCACATTGGTTAACATCAGGTTACTTTCCTTGTAAGGGTTGGAGCAGAGAGGACTTCCTTATCACACTGGCTAAAACTGGCCTGATGGGGGATTTGGCTATCATCTCTTTCCTGATTTCGCGAAAGGTTAGATTGAACAACTTATTTTTGGTTTGGTGATGTGGAACTTTAGCATGACTGACAGTATTTTGGTTTTGGTCTGTTGGCACCTAGTGCAGGAGCTCAGTCTAAATTGATGGCCTCCCATATATTTTATTTAATACAATCCTTGTTTCTTTCAAGATAAATGAGTAGGGCTTAGAAAGAACATTTCAGAGAAATTGCACACGTATACCCTAGAATTTGGGGGTGGGGGGTGGGCGACAAAAACTATTGTCTGAATCTTCCTTTTAAAAAGTCTAGAAGCAAGGGACTGGTTAATGCTGTCTTGATTAAAAAAGGAAAAGGGTAGGAACAGCATGAGTGAAAAAGCCAGCTACTCTTCCATCCACAGTGGGGCAAGATAGCTGGGCTTGAGTTATCCTGAAAGGACATTGTCCAGGAGGACCATGTACTGGGATATGGTGATCCACCAGCAGAAAGATGCTAAGTAAAGGGTGTCACCTAAATCTGGGGAACAGAACTCACAAAAGTACCCAGAAAGAAAGCCATCATTAGGACATCTGTCACACGAAGAGCGCTAAGCTTAGGTTACAGTATCACCCACCATGTAAGATTTGCTCTTCCTCTGCATTTCCCTCATCGCTGTGCCAGAACTGGAACAGTCAGAAACAGCAACAGCAAGTAGGGCAGAGAGTGGAGGGCAGGAGAATGAAGGAACCCGACAAACTCCCTGCCACACAACCCCCGTTCAGTTTTCAGACCTGAATTATAAAGGAGGAGATAAGCTCCAAGGTATATGAAAAAAATGTGACATTTTGATATTATATTTTCCTGGGCTTTTTTTAAGTCTGAAAATGAGACTGCTTCTTGATCCATGAAAGTGAATAGAAACACTATGGAATCTTTTCAAAATATTGTCCAGACTTGGGGGAAATAAAGCAAATACATCAGTTTGAAGAAAGTGGTAGGAGAGAATTTAAGTTATTTCACAAACCCCGTCAATTCAGCTCATTCGATAAACTGCTTACCTTGCCATTATCCTTAACTGAGCCCTTATTAAGTGCTGGCATGTTATCTCATTTCATACTATAAGGGAAAAAGTAACATCTTTTTCTCACTTATCCCAAGATTCACGGCTGACATCTCTATAACAAAAGACAGATTAACAAGAGAAAAGCATTACCAAAGTTTTACTTGACACAGGCGTCTTCGGAAATAAAGACCCAACGAAACAGGGAAAACTGTGTATTTTAGGCTTAGATTTGATAAAAAGTGGGCAGTCATGTAGAAGTATGATTGGATAAAGGGTAATGGTAATAAACTGGGGGAACCTAGCAAGGCCTGTTTGATCAGATTCTTCTTGGTGTCTCTGTGTCTTCATTACTTTCCTCTGGGTATAGGGCAGGACACCTGTCACATAAGGGTCTTATGACCTACTTTCAGTGGAAGTAGGTCAAAGAATTCTTTTAAGGCCAGCTCTTACGCAGAAAAGGTAGAAGAAGGTCAGAGAGTGACATCCAAGGTGCCCTATTTTGAAGGAGTTTGTCTTGCACCCCATGAATACTAATAGCAAATCTATGAGGTAGACCAGTTCTCACAGTAGCCTGCTAATTTAGGAATATGATTCCTTTGGAGCTTATTAAGAAGCAATTTTGAAAGGATTTAATAAAGAAAACGAAAGAAAGAAATGATAAAGATGAGTTCCAATGATAAGGACCCTGTACAATTGTTTTCAAATGCTAAGAAAAAGGGCAATCCTTTACCTAAAACAATTCCAAACCATAATCCCCCTAAGTGGACCTTTAAATTCAAATGAAATATTTCCTGTTTGAGAGGCAGTGGAGGCACAAACCTTCAGTTCACTCCTTATCTGGACAAAGTACTGATGATCAATGGTGGATTTATGTAAAGATGAAACTTAAACTCCGGGATCCTCCACTTTCATAGCCTTGTCCATGGCTGGGAGGGGCCATAACGTATTCATATGGTCATATGTTTTTGTAAAATTTGTAAAAGAAAATAATCAACCTTAATCAGTTGAGCCCATTCACTGTGTCTTTCTACTAGGACTTGACTTCCATCACATTTCTTCTTGTGTTGGGTGGTATTGAAGAGGCTCTGGGCATTTGCGGATCTGACTGGGGGAATGGAGTTGTTGTACAGTTAGTTTGGGCTTAGTGGGATATATTTATGTGGTTCACAGTCTCCTCTGTTTATGGTTCAGAGATTGCTGAATGACCCTCCCAGTGGCTTTCAGGAATGTTCCTGCTGCCAACTGTGCTGCCTTATTGGGCATCATGACAAGAAAGTGTAGGGCCAGAGGTGGAATCACAATATGCTTATGTCCTATGGCTCTCAGCATGAGATCGTGGAGGAGAGCAGGAGTTTGAAATGTGCGCAGACAGAAACCAATCTATGGAGAATCATTCTAGTCACTAAATGTGCAAAATTATAAGTGTAAGATTTGGTTCTCATCAATGCCTAGTCAAAAAGAAGTGCTCTCCTGTTAGGAATATGGCACATAAAATAAAAATACATAAACACATGAATGTACCATATATTTCTTTCCTTTTTTGATGGAAATCATGCAAAATACAATTTACCAGAATGCTTGTACTTTTAAACACAAACCTAGCAGTACTACAAGCATTAAGTACATCTGTAGGTGAATTGCATGTTTTATGTATCGTATGATCATCCATCTTTCCCTGGCTCCCTGTTCTATATCATCTGTCCTTGAAATCTTCTCAGATTCCATTGATGAAGCTGTCACGCCAACACTGGTCCAAGACATAGTGTAAGGCCCCTGCTCAGAATGATGTGGCCCAGAACAAATACTGCTTCATCTATTGTGCTACCAGAGTTATCTTCTTGACTCTTTCTTTAGCAGCCTTTATTTTTTGCCTAACTGGAATCGACCTTTGGTAAAGTAACCTACTCACGCTTCTGCAGATCTCCCATCTTTGCAAAAATTAATGTTGCTCCAAACTGATGGGGTTTAATGCCTCATTATAGTTAACCTTAATCAAAACAAGAAAATCCTAATAATAAACAATTTAGTTAAACCATAAAAAACTTAAAGCATTTTTTGTATGCCCCCCCCATCTCTGTACATAGCAAGAAGGATGAGAAGGAGTGTGGCCTCAACTGATCTTCCTACTTTGGCCTCCCAAAGCTCTGGGATTACAGGTGTGAGCCAACCTGTCCACCCCCAGGAACTTGGTTTTAATTAATTTCCCAGCTGTGGAAAAAGATATAAACTCAAAGTGGTTTTTCCTATTTTCTCACTCTGCAACAACAATCAACATAGAAGACTTCTGTGACCAAATGTGTGAGGTTTTCCTCACCAACAAGCAAGCAATCAATTCTGCAGCAGACACCAGCTGGGTGTCCTCTAATTCAATTCTGACACTATCTACCTGGAGGTAGCATAAGCTCCCACAGGCTGAAGGCTCAATCCCCAAGACTGGCCCCCTCCTTCAGAAATCAGTCGCAAGTCCCAGCCTTTGGAACTTCTGACCAACTGGCCTCAAGTTGAGGTTTCCCCGACTCCCTCTTTGGGCTCAATTAATTTTCCAGAGTGGCTCACAGAACTCAGGGAAACACTTACTTATGAAACTGTCCTTATAAAATGAATTAAAACCAAGTTCCTGGGGGACATGTTGGCTCACATCTGTAATCCCAGAGCTTTGGGAGGCCAAAGTGGGAGGATCACTTGAGGCCAGGAGTTTGGGGTTATAGTGAGCTATGCTTGGGCCACTGCACTCCAGCCTAGGTGACAGAGCAAGACCCTGTCTCTAAATAAATAAACAACAACAACAAAAAACCCAAGTTGCTGAGATTTTAACAAAAGCATAAGTCTTGAAAACAAACAGCTAAAGATTAACCAGCTCTTGCCCCATAGCCCACTCCCTTATAGCTGTTTACTGCTTAAGAGTCATGTAGCCTTTTGTCACAAAGTCCTATACCCTTAATCACTCCTATAGATAATATCTTCAATATTAAATCTAAGACTGTTTTCTGAGATATTTTCCAGACCCTTCATTCTAATGGACCCACTGGTGCCAGCCGGTCCTGTGACCCCTGCCAAGGAACTGACTCAGTGCAAGAATGAAGTTTCTACATCCCTTTAATTTCATTCCCCCACCCAATCCAATCAGTTATGCCAATTCCCTAGCCCCCTGCCTGACAAAATTTCCTTAAAAATCCCAGGCCAGAATTCTTCAGGAAGACAGATTCGAGGGGTTCCTCCCACCCCTCATTCAGCTTCCCAGTGATTATTAAACTCTTCCTGCTGCAACCCCTTCTGCTTCAGTGTGTTGGTCTGATTTCTGCACAGCAGGCAAACAAACCTGCGGGACCTATAAGACTTATGTCTACTGGTTTATTACAAAGGATACTACAAAACACAGATGAAGAAATGCACAGGACAAGGTATGGAGGAAGGGGTGCAGAGCTTCCATGCTCTCCCCGGGTATGCCACCCTCCAGGAAACTCTGTGTGTTCGGCTGTCTGGAAGCTCTCCTAACCCTGTCCCCTATGGGTTTTTATGGAGGCTTCGTTACACAGGCATGATTGATTAAGTCACTGGCCATTGGTGAGCAACTTAACATTCAGCCTTTCTCCCCTCCTTGGAGGTTGGAGGTGGGGCTGAAAGTCCCAACCTTCTAATCCTGCCTGGGTCTTTCCAGTGACCAGCCCCATTCCGAAGCTACCTAGGGGCTGCCAGCCACCAGTCAACTCATTAGCATCCCTGGAGTTTCTAAGGATTTCAGGAGTTGTATGCCAGGAAATGAGGTCAGGATAGAAGAGCAAATATATGTTTCACAATATCACAGTGCCATTCTCAAGGCAGTGACTGAGTTCTTGCTCTGGGGAGACTGGATTAGTTCTAGCAGGAATGGACTAGTTCTCATGAGAGTGGGCTGTTATAACACAAGGTTCTTTCTCCTATTTTGTCCTCTCTTCACACATCTGCTTCTGTTTTGACCTTCTCTGCCATGTATAGACCTAGGACATGGCCCTCACCAGAAGCCAAGCAGATGCCTGTCCCATGCTTCTCCTACCTCTCAGCCTGCAGAACTGTAGCTAAATAGACCTCTTTTCTTTATAAATTACCCAGCCTCAGGTATTCTGTTACTAAATGAACTAAAATACATGTTGATAGAACTGTCCATTTTGTAAAGGAACCAAAAGGGGTCACTCTTGTGGCGATTTCTCTGCTATTCTGTGTTCTATTAATGGGTAATACATTTTGTGATATTAGTTAGGCCAGATTCAAGGATGGTTTGGGGTATGAAAGATCAGAAACATAGGCACTCAGACTCTGACCAAAATAAAAACATCAGGTATGACTATCTAGGAATATTTCAGCCCTTAAAACTACTTACTCTCACACTAATGACATCAATATAAAAATGTTATATATCCAACAATTCTTTGGGATCTTCTTTCAAAGGAGGTCATCTCCTGGCTGTTCCAAATAAAATAAAAACAGTATATCTGAAAATCTTAGCAGTCTGTTTTTTTTGCTGAGGTCACCCATTATCTGTGGACTGATGAATGCAAGCAATAAAAATAGAGACTCAAAAAATGAATTTTATGTTCATTTTTATTTTTCTAATATGCCTTTCACTTTTCAGTAGTATGTTTCCTAAACATAGTGGCCATCTACGGGATTCATGTTCTGCAGTTCCTTAAGACCTTCTGACTAAGGAAGACACTTAATAAAGGACTATTTGCAGATGTGTAGGCAGGGTTAAAAGAACAAACAAAAGATGGTAAAGGCACCCAGGAAGAAGTAGCAGTAGCAGGAAGCCACTACGACCCTAGGTGTGAAGGAACAGGAGGCAGAAATAGTGTTACTGGAGCTCAGTGAGACCTGGAAATGTGGAAGAGGGCCCCTCTGCAGGAGCTGCAGTCTAGGAAGGACATAGATACTACCAGAAAGGCAAAGTGGAGCAGCGAAGGTGAGGGGAAGAAGTATCCTGACCTCTCACTTTCTTCTTGCCCTCTGGTGGTCCACTCATTAGCCAAACCCAATGGAAGCCAGGGACCGTGGGATGCGGATATGGTTCAGCCCACACAGCACAGAAAAGAGCAGAGGAAAGCAAGTAAGAACATCTGGAGATCAAACAGAGACCAGCCAGAAAGCCACATACACGCCAAGGTTATGAAGGATCTGAAGAAGGCTAGTAGAAAGAGGAAAACTGTTTAGAGAGAAGTGACTTGAGAGAAAGAAAACGTGAGGAGAGTAGCCAGTGCCTAGCACTGCCTTGATTCTGATGCCTTTGTGATTCCAGTTTTGTCCACCCATTCTGCCCCACCCAGAGCTTGAGGCCCCTTTAATAGGCCTTGCTTCTCTGCAATGAAAAAATAAAACAAATAAGCCAAAGACTATCAAAAGAAAATAAGCACTTTTTCATCTCTGTGTTTCCCACTTAGAGGAACTCCTTTGGTAATAAACAAGCATCATTTTCAAAAATACAAAAGAAGGAATGTGTAGTTATATGGAAAGAGGGGGGCTAGTAAGGAGATAAATAAAGGAGATGAGGAAGCCCACCTGGAATTTACGCAATGCATTGCCTTTAATAGTAAGTCTTCAAAGAGCATTTAAATGGATGGAATCTAAATGAAATAATGGCAATAGTAATAATGCTGAAATTTTGCTTTGGTTATAATCTGAGTTTCTACCACTTAAAAAATACTATATATGCAAAATCTTACTGATTGGTGACAAATACACTATGTTTATTAATCCCTGAGCCAGGATATCTGTTTGTACATGTAAGTCTAGCAGATTACATCTTAGTATATTACAGATAATTCAATGACTCTCAACCCTGGTTGCACATTAGAATTACCTGGAGAGCTTTTTAAAAATATGTATGCCTGCCCCCATGCCAGATCAATTAAATAAAAATCCCCAGTGACAGGCCTAAATATAGTAAAAGATCATCATGATATATTACATTCTAAACTTAGGAAAGAGCTCATAGGTCATGTAGACCAACTTCATCATTGAAGAGGTTTAGGAAACACCACTCCAAAATGTGCCGCTCTGGTAGGCTCATTACTTTGAGCTGAGGGCACTTGAGGAACATTGGATAGAGGCAGAGGCTTTCTCCCGAGCTCTCCTTATCTGCCTAAAGACAGATCCTCCGAAAGGAATTCAGTTGTCACCAATTTCATGTCCTAGGGTTTCATCAACCAGGGAAGATTAACTCTTATCACAGGAGAGAAGACTAGAAGTCAGCACGACACCTAGACAAAATTTGTCACAAACTATCATCTATTCTTCTATGGGCCCATTCATCTTTCCCCAAAATTATTTACTCTCCCCTAAGTTGCCTACATGCCCCCTTCCCTCCACCCCCCACTGACTAATGGATTTTACCAATGAGGAAATTGAGGCTCGGACAGGCTGTCACTAACTTGCTCTGCTCCCACAGGACAGTACCCCCAGGTCTAATTCCAAACCTTCTCCCTTCCATTGTGCCTCTATTTGAACTATAACTGATTGAACCACACATCAACACCCAAACATCTTAGTGTGAACGGATTTAGCATTTGAGGAGTAGCCCTTGCTTTCCAAAAGGTGGAATGGGAAAGCCGACTGGGCCAAAGAAAGGAATGAGTGGAAAGACAACATCTACTTAACAGGATATGGCAGGATCTGTTCCCTCCCGGGTTTCGGCCAAGTCAAGATTTAACAATCAGCAATTGTCTGGCAAGCAGTAGTAACGATAGTGCGTTCATTGTTTTTTAACGTTCCTTTTCACACACTTTCACTGTGTTTAATGAGAACGTTAAGACTTATCTCAGAGGCCTTAGCAAAGAGCAAGAATTAAAAATCAAATAAGTTTCCGAGAGAGAAAATCAAATTTATAAAATTATTTATCCCTCAACATAAATTCAACTTTTGAATTCAACATAAATTCAAAAAGTTCTGGCTCACTCTTTCCCCACTCCACTATGTTCACATAAGCCACCTCTGCCCTCATGGACTGCGAACCGGCGGCGCCAGGTTGTGACACCTCTACATCCTAGCTTCAAAGCTCCCATTGCAGGCAGTTTGGGGAGAAATATCATTGAAATTAGCGTCCTAACGCCACAAGTCATAAGCTTGCTCAGGAACAATCTTAATTTACACAGTAAAATTCCAGTAGAAAAGTGCTTTGAAAAGTTTTAGAGACAGTAGGTTCGGGCAAAAAAAAGCGGCGCCTCACCACCTACCGCAAAGCTTCAGGACAACTCTGCCGTCCTAACTGCGGCTGCGCCTCCCGCAGAGGGCCTAGCCGGCCGCACATGCGCAGTCAGTCCCGCCGGGTCTGCGCTCAGCCCCGCCTCTCAGAGACGCCGGCTTGCCTGAGAGCCTGCGGCGGGCGTACAGACGCTTACGCGCGGGCTGCGGGTGCGCAGGCGCAGTCGGAGCGCCTTCGCGGATCCGGCGCCTTTTTCTCTCGCGTGTCCAGAGTGGGTGACTTGTGAAATACCGTTGGGCGCGGCAGGTGGTGAAAATCTGGGGTCTTGAACCCCGGCTCGTCTCGGCAGCACGGAGGTGCAGGGCGTCGCCGACAGTGCCGGGCCGGGCGCCGCCGGCGGCGTCCCCGGCCCCGGGGCCCTAGCTCCTGCCGCGGCTCCGGCCCTGACTCCGGCCCCTGTCGCGGCGCCGGCCTCGCAGTTCACCCTGCTGGTGATGCAGCCCTGTGGGGGGCAGGACGAGGCTGCGGCCGAGGGCGCCCCGAGGCAGGCTCCGGCCCCCGGGGGCAGCGTCGGGCCGGGCAAGCCCCTTAGGTACCTGTGTGAAGTGCCGGGGGATGGCGAGGAGGAGGGGGGCGAGGACGAAGCCGACCTGCTGGACACCTCGGACCCCCCGGGGGGAGGCGAGAGCACGGCTAGTTTGGAGGATCTGGAGGACGAGGAGGCCCACTCGGGGGGCGAGGGCAGCGGCGGGGGAGCCCGGAGGCGGGGCAGCGGTGGGAGTGGTGTGAGCAAGACCTGCACCTACGAGGGCTGCAGCGAGACCACGAGCCAGGTGGCCAAGCAGCGCAAACCGTGGATGTGCAAGAAACACCGTAACAAGATGTACAAGGACAAGTACAAAAAGAAGAAGAGCGACCAGGCCTTGAACTGTGGTGGGACCGCCTCGGCTGGCAGCGCGGGAAACGTCAAACTGGAGGTATCAGACCTTAGCTGGGGCCGTTGGGGGTGGAAAATGGAAGAAGAAACTCCGTCTTGCTGCAAATCCCGTTTCCAAAGCCTGCCCACCCGCTTCCAGATGGGCCGGTTTGCGGTGGCTGGGCTAGTGGCTGAGAGTTAATGAGTGCTTGCCCTAAAAGTGGATCCGAACATGTGCAAAGTCTTAACAATTTTGTTGCACCCATGTGTTAGATGAATAAATTTCAGTAAAATGATGTGACATCAGCAGAGCCATCATTTCAGAGATCTTGGATATGGGCTGGAAGGACGGATAGTAAATAATTAATCAGGTTCATTGCTAAAGGAGCAGGCAGAGACTTAGGAACCTAGATGAAATTGGTACTTTGGACAAAGTAATCTTTTCGTGTTTTCAGTACTCTATTCTCGGTATCCAGATCTCAGTATCTCTAGTCTAAATACTCCTGTGCTTAGTACTCTTTTAGTGTCCTGTTCTCAGTTAACCCTATTCTTAGTACTCTGTTCTTAGTACTCCTATTCTCAGTAGCCTGTTTGCAGTATTCCTGTACTTAGTACCCTGTTCCCAGTACCTCCATGCTTAGTCTCCTGTTTTCGGTACCCCTATACGTGATACCATGTTCTCAGTATCCCCGTTCTTAGTACCCTGTTCTCCCTGTCCCCTTTTTTTCTTTTTTAAAAATCAATTTTATTTCTGGTATACACAAAGAGCCTATCAATTCATTTGTTGAAAGGTAATTTTAAGCTACACTATCATAGGCAATATAGTTCTGTGAGTTTTTTTAAACTAAATACATTTTTTAAAATTTATTTTTTCCTTTTTTAAAATTTTAATAGATTTAGGGGTTAAAGTTGAATTCCAATATATGTATATATTGTATAGTGGTGAAGTCTGGGCTTTTTCACTACCTCTTTTATTAATACCCCTGAGGAAAAAAAATGAATGATAATGGGGCATTAAGTCTCAGAAATTGATTGTTTGATTTGAACTGTGTTGAAGGTCAGAGCTAGTGCTCTGGAGTTGGACTTGGGGTTGCAAATCCCTGGTCCATTATTTGCTGGCTTTGCGGCCTTGAATAGGTTATTAAACTCTCTAAGCTTCAGCTTCTTCATCTGTAAACTGGGGGAATTAAAACAGTACCCTGTTCATAGTGTTGCTGTGAATATGTGAGCTCTTCCATATTGAGTGTTCACACAGTCTACAGCAGGTAGTAAAAGTTGACAAACTTTAGCCATTATTATTGTCATTGTTAGTGGTGTACTTTGAGGTTGTTACAGATAAGCTGATATTTCTTCTTGTGTGAGGCTATATATAATCCCTCAGAGCAGATAAAAATTGAATTTTGTTCAGAGTGATCTAGAAAATAATTTTTAAAATGATAGCTGTCCTAGGATGTATTCTAAGCCTTTAAATTTCTTAGTTTCAGGCTGAACTTGAACTGCCCCACTGCTAAAATTTTAAACTTTGTTTACAAATGTAATGTTCTAAATATTTCTAAAATCTGCAGTTTCAGCGTGTCACATTGGTTAGGATACTGAGTGATTTAATCTCTTTTCCCTTTTATCCCATTAAGTCTTTATCTGGGGTAAAAGGACTCCTTTGAGAATCTGGTGAAACCTAACGAAGACTCTTCCTAGAAAAATGCACATATGTAAATGTTTAATTTTGTATACTAATTAATGGATTCAGGATTTCTGTAATCTTAGGTTAAAAACCCCCTCAATCCATATCCTTGTAAAATAATATATTTTACCAAATCTCAGGTGATAAGGATTTATGGAAATAAGCATCTCAGTACAGAATGGAAGTTAATAAAGGTGATCAAGTTTGTCCCTCCATATGTTCCAGAGATACTCATTTGCTTCAGAGTTGAGAAGATAATACTTCTTTTCGAGGAAGAAGTATTAATACTTTACCTATGGCTACTTTTTTTTTTTTTTAACTACCCAGCATTTACATCTACAATTTGAGGAAAATGTATAAAAGGTAAATAGATACTGAATTAGTGTCTCCCTTTGCATCTCCCATAGAAAGAACCTTAATAATTTTACTATTTTATTTTGTTTTTTTAGAGATGGGGTCTCACTATATTGCCCAGGTTGCCCTTGAACTGCTGGGCTCAAGTGAGATCCTCCCACCTCAGCTGCATGAGCAGCTAGGACTACAGATGCTTGCCACCATGCCCAGCTTTACTATTTTAAAATAATTTGCATGACTTTTTAGGGAACAGAATTAATTGCCATAAGCAACAAATAATAGTCTACTATACCATTTGTCTTATACTGTGGGATACTTTACTAGTTCTGAGGAGGTTATAAGAACTGTAAGTCTTTATCTTTATTGAACTGAGTGTAAAGAAAACAGCTAATAGTGCCAGGTGGGATATAATAAAGGCCAGCTATATAGTCCTGTTTTAGTTCACAGGGGACTAAGATCACTGTAGACTGAGATACTCTGGAAAGGCTTTGCAGGGGAAATATGAGTCAGTATAAGCCAGAAAGAATGGCCAGTAGTTTAATCAGCTCAGTTTCTTATGTGCCAGACACTGCCAAGCTGTAAATGGAGTCTCACAACCCTTCAGCAATGAAATAGGTACTGTGTTGTATATATGTGGAAACTGAGGCACAGAGAGGTGAAGTAGCTTGGCCTTGGTCATATAGCCAGCAAATACTGTACTCAAATGCAAGCAATCTGGTTCTAGAGCCTTCACTTTTACCCCGAGACTACACTGGTTCCCTAGAATTCTGATAGGTAAAAGGAAGGAGAAGCACATTTTTGTAAAGAAAAGGAAGTGGAAATAGAGAAGACACTTTTGTGACGATAGCAAGTGGACCATTCTAGCTAAAGTGGAATAGTTGTGTGGAATATTTGTGAGAGAGAAATTTGGAAAGACAGATTGAAGCCAATTTTTGTATGGTACTGAATCCCAGGCTATAGGATTTGGGTGTGGAGTATTTAAATGGAATTTTCTAATTAGGGAATAACAGAAGTTCCTACTCTGATGGGATAAAGTTGAGGGCCTATAGATTTTGAGGCTCATTAGATTAGTATAATAGGACTGATAGGTGAGGACAGGTGTCTTCTGCCATGATGTGAACAGCAAGATGAGAAATTGAGGCATTTAAAATCAGTATTTCTTACACAAATCAAGGTTAAATAAGGAACAAATGTGTATAATATCTAGTCCATGTGTCTAAGAACTGTGCTATATGAGAGACATATAAAGGGACTAGGGATAAAAGAATTGACTTATGCAGATTGGGATTATTATCATTAAATATCTAAAAGGCTATCATTTGGAAGAAGTAGTAGATTTATATTACATAGTGCTGAAGTAACTAGGACTCTTAGGCACAAATCACAAGGTAGGTATTTTAGCTCAACTTAAGTAAAAGCTACCAAAATGTTAGAGCTATTCAAAACCAAATGAAGTGCCTCAAAAGTTGGTAAACTCCTTAGGACAAAAAGCATTTGAGAATTTTTGAAAAGAGAATTCCAACATTTGTATGTTTGGACCAGATGACTCAAGGTTATTCCCACTACAAGTGTCTATCATTTTGTGATATTAACCTTGATTTTGTGATATTAACGTTCTGAATCTACATAGTGCTCTGTCTGAGGTTTTGAAGGTAAAGGGAACTGGGCCATCAAGTCAATTTCAGCATCCCACTATTGTGCACATAAAAATCAAAGAGTCCCATAAATAAAGTCAACTCTTTGGGGAGGGAAGGGGAAGAAATTATTTTTGTTTCCTCTGGGTATTAGAATCCTCTTTTTACAGTTTTTACATTTTGAGCCCTAAAATGTTTAGGGATGGAACATTTTTGTAACATCAGGTTTGTAAGCTTCTCATAATGAAAGAGGTAAAGGGGATATTCTCATAAATAACTCGGGCTAGTAGAGAGAAGGCCAAGAGAAAGAGCAGCTTAAATAATATTATAAATAAAGAGCAAAGAGATTAAATTCATATAAGGTGTGGCTTCATGGTAAAACATTTATAGTTTTGTATTTGTTTAGTAAGAATTTTTGGATGTGGTTAGTATTATATCATGATTTTATAAGGGTCATAATATTTCATTTAACTAAACAATATTTTATTATGCCAGGAAAATAGTAAGTATTTAAGATTCTATCAGGTAACTGGGGATACATATTTGGTGGTAAGTGCTGCTGATTTTGTTTGGGTAGTGATGTCTCAGGGTAATGGTATCATTTTAGGATTTACTGTTTTGTCGATACCAGTAGCTGGAGACTGTTTATACCAGTGCTTTCTAGCTTTTTCAAGCCAGTTTATCATTTTTCTCCTCGTGACTTACAAATTTTGAAAGCTTTGATTATCAATTGCTTCTTTAAGCAGTATTTTACTGCTTCCTCCCCATTTTTTTTGGTTGTTAATTGGGCAAAATGCTATCAGGTAGAGTGTCTCATTAAGCACTATATAAATTGCCTCTGAGTTCATATATTTCATCAAAGGCAGGCAGACTCTATGTTTTGGCCTGGATAGCTTTATATGAAGAGAATGTTCAATTCCACTTGGCATTTTTTGTAATATTGAAAATAGCTCACAAGTAATTCTTTGCCTCCCTACCCCCACTATTAATTTTGAGACCCTTCAAGAGAATGAAGAACCTAGGTTGGAAGCTCTGCAGGGAGAGGGAGTAAGAAAGGAGTGTTGCATAAATTAACTGCCAGTATCTTGCCTGTGATAACAAGGGGCTTTCCCAAAGTTTCACAGGGACTGGGCAAGAAGGAAGAAAAGCAACGACCCGTTTATTATATCATTGAAATGCCTGTAATCATGGATTATTATATTATATTAACTTTTAATCCCATTTTCATTTTTATCATTTATCCCAGGAAAGTGCAGATAACATACTCTCCATTGTTAAACAAAGAACAGGATCTTTTGGGGATCGTCCTGCAAGACCTACTCTTTTAGAACAAGTGTTAAATCAAAAAAGACTGGTAAATATCTGTTTGTAAAGTAGTTACAAATCTGTTAACAAAAGTTGTTTGTTATAAATTGAACTATTTATATTTTCGAGATTTTAAAATTTGTTAAACTGGTCATCAGAATAGAATTGTGCTTCTTTGCCTGTAAACACTGGAATCTCAAAAATGCTCTCTCAAGACTCCAAGAGCCCGAACACTTTTAATCCTATTCTTTTCATTGCCTAAACCTCATTGAATATCTGAGCAAGATGGGATTTTATTTTTTATTTTTTATTCATTTATTTACTTTTTTAAAAAATAATTTTCAATTGGCAAACAATAGTTGTATATGTTTATGGGGTACAATGTGGTGTTTTGATAAATGTATACATTGTGGAATGATCAAAGGTGGGATTTTAAAACTGACTCTTCTTTTTCTAAACTCAGGGGTTTATGGAATAATGCTTTAATGGTGGTGAGGTATAATCAGGCCAATGTCTAATAAGAATCTCTATTTTAAATTTAATAGAAGGCATCAGAACTTAATCAGGAGAGTTTATTCAGTAAATACTGGAATAATTGGATTGGATAGTAATTTGAGGACAAAAAAAAATTAGCTCATTACATCAAACTATACATCAAAACAAATTCCTAATGAAGTGTCTTAAAATAAAAAAAATTGGAACTTTATTTTAAAAATCTGTAATGAGATTTTTTTTTTTTACTTAAATAGAAAAAAAATTGCAAAGAAAAGATTATAAGTTTGACTACATAAAAACAAATGCTAGCCAGATGCAGTGGCATGCATCTTAGCCCCAGCTACTCGGGGAGTCTGAGGCAGGAGGATCACTTGAGCCTAGGAGTTCAAGGCCAGCCTGAGCAACAGAGCAAGACCCTATCTCTATTAAAAATAAATAAAAAAATAAATTTAAAAGATAAAAAGTTTAAATGTTTTAAAAATGAATGCTGTAGTCAAAAATAGTGGCAAAAATCAAAATGCGAAAAACAATAAGAAAAATGTTTGCAACAGACATAAAAGACTATGGTTACTTAATATGGTTGATATTTTTATTATAAAAAACATTCCTATAATTTGATGAGGAAAAAACTTTGGTCAATACATTGCAAAAGATAAAAACAGAAGAATCAGAAGTACTACCATTAAATTGGCAGTCCCCATTCCTTTTTAGCACCAGGGACTGGTTTCATGGAAGACAATTTTTCCATGGACTGGGGAGGGGGGATAGTTTCGGGATGACTTAAGCACATTACATTTATTGTGCCATCAAACCTCTCTGCTAATGATAATCTGTATTTGCAGCTGCTCCCCAGTGTTAGCATCACTGCCTCAGTTCCACCTCAGATCGTCAGGCATTAGATTATCATAACGAGCACACAACCTAGATCCCTTGAATGCGCAGTTTACAGTAGGTTTCACGCTCCTGTGAGAGTCTAATGCCACCACTCATCTGACAGGAGGCAGAGCTCAGGTGATGATGTGAGCAATGGGGAGCGGCTGTAAATACAGATGAAGCTTGGCTTGCTCGCTGGTCCGCAGCTCACCTCCTGCTGTGTGGCCCGGTTCCTAACAGGCCACAGACCAGTACTGGTCTGCAGCCCGGGGGTTGGGGATTGCAGAATTAAATGATATGGAAAGGTATTCAGTATCAGTAAAAATGGCACAATAAATAATAACAATAAGTGAAAATTATTTAAATGATTATGCACCATAATGTTGAAACTTCCATGAAATGGGCACTCCCATTCTGTTGATGGCATATATATTGGTACAGCACTTTTACAAAGCAGCTGGGCAGTATGTATCAGGAGTCTTTAAAACGGTCATCCCTTTTGACTCAGACATCACATTTAATGTGAAGACATTCACAGAAAGTAAATCCTAAATACGGATAGAGTTAAGCCTAAGGATATTACCAGAAATGTATGTATCATAAATAGTAAAATAGTTGAAATAACCTAAATGTCCAACAGTCTCATAACAGCTAAATAGATTATTATACATTTACTTAATAGAATGTTGGACAGTCTTTACAAGTGATTTTTAAACAAAACTATTTAATAAATAGAAAATGTACTATGATATAATACATACAATCCTAAAATCAGTATTTAATGATAGTGCTTCCACTGTATTCAGTTTATCTTTTTTCAACTTATTGGGGTCAAAGGTTTTTTCTTTATCAATTTACGTAAGTGTTTTATTATAATAAAACATTAACCATAGTGTATTATATTTGTTATGTTATATTTAAAAATGGTAAGTGTACCAAAATGTTTTGATTGTTTTAGAGCAGTTGTATTCTTTCTTTCCTGAAATTTTGGTAGTGTGCTAATATTACTTTCTGTGTGTGTGTGTGTGTATACCTCTGTATATACATGTGCATACCTATAGACACACATGCGATTTTTAATTTCCTCATGAAGACTTAGCTGGTTGGAGAAACTTGAATTCCAGTATTAGTTTATATGTATGTACAAGCTGGCATTTAACTGCCATTTTCACACGTGGCCCCCTTTCATTTCCATTTTCTTCTTGCTATACTGCTGGGTCAGTGCTATTCTTAGCTCTTTGCTCTCATAGGTTTCAAGAGAATATATTTGTTGGCATATCATGGAAAGCATTTCTTTTGTGTACAGTCACTAATAACATCATGCTTTACCCATTTTTTGGTTTTAGTTGTTTCATCTATGGCATCAAATTTTATTATTAGTTTGCAGCTTAATTGTAGTGCATCAGACGCAAAAATGAATTCAATTCAGGCATGTTTCATTTTGTAAGCATATTGTATCTAGTTTAAGGACACATCTGAGTAATTCCATAGCATGATTACAGTCTAATCACATAAGAATAATGCTATTAATATTTTTCCTTTTTTCTTTTTAAGTCATTACTGAGAAGTCCAGAAGTAGTACAATTTTTACAGAAGCAGCAACAACTATTAAATCAGCAAGTTTTGGAGCAAAGACAGCAGCAGTTTCCAGGAGCATCGGTATGAGGGAACTTATCAAGAACATCTACATGTTTCTTATTTTATTGTAATAGATGAACATATTTTTATACTAAAGATAAATGGGGGTAATATATGTTAATAGAACATAAACATTTTCCTGTAAATGTGTGTTGCATTTGGGGATAAATAAGTATTGCACTTTGTGCATCTAATCCTTTCAGATCACCATGAGTTTGTAGAAATCAGCTTATCTTTCCAAAAAATAACATTTAATTACAATGTTGTTTAAAATATGTTCCTCTTCAGTCATTGTTACTGAAGGTAATGAAGCAGTTACTTTCTGTGGAAGTCATGAAGTTAATAGATATTAATCTTGAATCATCAGGCTCAGTGGTTCTCATCAAAGGGCAGTTGGAAATGTATGAGTATGATTTTTGGTTGTCATAGTGACCTTGAAAACTACTGGTTTTTAGTGAGTGGGCCAGGAATGCTAAATGTTCTGCAGTGTCTGAGGTAGTTCCACACACCAAGAATTATCTCACCTACAATGCGAATAACAACTCCTCTTAAGAAATACTGATAGCTGTTTGTGGTGGTAACATGTAGACGGGGCACCTAGAATTGGGTTCTCATAATAACCTTTCTTTGCAGTTAAGACTGGAGCTGTCAAAGAGGTAAGCATATTTTATATCTATAAGGAAAGTGATCATTGTTTAATATCTGTGAAATTAGGACATGCATCTCTTTTCAGAGATGTGCTGGTAAAACCTAAGAGAGGAATTAACTCAGTGCACTAGAATGCATTTCCTACAGTTGGCTTCTCTATTTCATGTTACCTATTAGTGTTGATCTCTTTTAAAGCAGACACGGTTGTGTGTTGAATTTGTAAACAGTGTAAATCTCGGCCCACCAATGTCAGGACAAAATTACTTCTCTTATACTCATTTTTCATTAAAGAAATGAAAAAGAAATCCTTTTCAAAAAGAAGATCTTGAAAATAAGAATAACATTTCAGCATTTTGTCATTGTTTTTAAATTGAGCTATTTTAAGACTGTTATTCCTAAGTAATGTTAAAAAATGATAGATAATCTGAATAGATACTTTTTCTTCTATTTTCTCCTAGAAAAACTTTAAAAAGGCAAAAACTTACCAATAACAAATCAAATGTCAAGAGAGTCTATCCAATGTTAGGATAATAAATGTATGTGTCTCAAGTTTAACTGTGCAAAAACTTGTTAGTGACTTGGTTTTTATGCTCTGAAATATATCAAGTTAAACTTAGTCATGGCTGTTCTAAGAAGTACTTATGGAGAGAAAGAATGTTTTTGTTAGTTTTTTATGTATTTTATACCCAAATATCTGTTCAAAAATGCTTTTACCACAATTATTCATTAAAGTCCAGTTGACCTTTGAATTGTCTAATTTCCTTATTCTATTTAGTTTCTTCTCACTGAATGCAGAGGAATACATCTACTATTTGTTATTAACTGTTAGTTTATTCTCATACTTACGGTGTTGAGAGCTTTATTGAATCCCTAGAGTTTAACTTTTATGGTGAAAAGAATCAGCTTATGCTTCTTCAGATGGAATAAGAAATAGGAAGGAAATAGGCCAGTGAGAGCTGAATGAAAAGAAAAGGGATTGAATTTATATATATATAAGAACTTTGAGATGATTAGTAGTTGTCAAACCCTAGAGTGTGTAATTGAGAGATTCAGAATCTTTTACCCAGTATATTTTTTAGAATAAGGTAGCTGCCCATTCATGAATTTGGATAGGAATAGGACAATATTCAATACAATTTAATTATTATCTGCTACAATAGTAAAATAAAAAAATTTGTTTTTTACGTTATATAAAACTATCAATAAAGCACTAAGGTTTATTTTGGGTAGATTTATTGCAGTGTGTACCCAAGTTTTCACCCCTCCATGTACTCATGACATTGCCATGTGACTTTGCAGCTCCTCTTACTCCTTGAGCATGAGTTTATTTACCAACCCCTTAAATCTGGAGGACTGGCCTTGTCACTTGTTTTGGCCAATAGAATGCAGAGAAAATAACAAGATGCCAGCTCTGGGTAGACTTCTGAAGGTTTTGAATATTTCTACTTGTTTTTTTAGAATCCTACCCAGCTGCCATGGTGACAAGCCCAGCCTAGCCTGTTGGATAATGAGAGACACATGATCTAGTCACCCCTGTTGTACTACTAATAGCAAACAGCCAGATATATGAGTGAAGCTATGCTAGACGAGCTGTCCCCCCAGCCAGCCTGCAAACTGACTGCAGATACATTTCATACCAACTGAGATCAGCCAAGCCTGGCCCAGATTTGCAGAACCACCCAGTTGACCTATAGACTTGTGGGCAATAATAAATGTTTATGACTGTAAACTGCAGAGTTTTGGGGTGGTTTGTTACGCAGTTGTCTTGTAAATAACTGATACGCCTAGCTGTTAATAGTTATTTATTGCTGCATAACTGTTAGTTTATTCTAACACGTTCCTCCATCATGCTGTCTGGAATGTGTTTGAAAATTTGGTGCTTAAAACAATGTAAATTTTATTATTTCTTACAGGTCTGTATACGATTACTCTGATTTTAAATATTAGCTGTGCAAACACTTTCAAGCTAGGCGAGGCAGACCATGCTTTTCAGATATGTGTAAGCAGTATCTCCCACCCCCACATGCCCTTATGCAGTGTTGTCTAGTAAGATCTAGATTTTATTTTTCCACCCCTTTGAATCTCGGCAGGCCTTATGCCTTCTCTAACAAAATAGGGCAGAAGTGATATGTGATGAGCTGTGCCAATTCATTTCAGGCTAGAGGAAAGGAGATACAATAAATGCAGATGTGGTATATTTGTAGTAATAAGAACATAAGGGAATTCGCAGCTTCCATTTTCCAGCAAAGTTAAAAGAGAAGTCGTCCGTTAATACAGGGTGAAGAAGGTAGTGAGGGGCTTTAGGAAAGAACAAATCAGGAAGATGCATCTGAAGTGAGTGGGGGAGATGGCTGGTAGCTAGCAGCCTGCTTCTCGTCCCTGACGGCACTCCTCCTCTTTTTTCACAGTTGTGGAATTTGGGGTTGGGAACATCGCCACACAGTATAGCTGATTCTCACTACCATACCAAAGAATCCAGACACATGATGTGTATATGATTCCAGTTATATAGAGTAGAGAAGCAGGTGACTCTATGCTGTTAGAACACAGAGTGGTTACCTGGGGAAGCAGGATCCAGCCTAGAAGGAGGAGTGAAGGTGCTTCTGGCATTCTGGTGATGCCCTCTTTTCCAGATGCTGGTTAGGCATGTGAATTCTGTTAGTGAAAATTCAATAAGCTATACATTTATGATTTTTTCACTTTTCAGTATATATTTTGTACTTCAATTTTTAAAATAGTTGTTTTGTTTTTAAAGACTGTCTCAGCTGCTCTTGCTGAGCGGGGTGTGGCTGTGTGAGTAAATTCTGGCCAGTGGGATGTAAGCACAAATGATGGGGGCAACTTCCAAATGACACCCTTAAAAACCAAGTAGCCATCTTTCTCTTCCTCCATCATGCTGTCTGGAATGTGGACAAAGCAATGGATCATCCATGGGCCAAATAAGGGTCATTCTCTAGGGAAGGTAGAACAAGATAGAAGTAACCTATGTCCCTGGATGGCCTCAAGAAAAAGAGCCACCATACTAGCATGGGATGGCCTGTCTTTGGACTACGTAGGTGAAAGAGAAATGGATTTTATTGTTAGAATGATTATGATGATAGTTATTAAACTTGGTTATGATGATGTCATTAACCATGGTTATTATCATCGCAGCCAGCCAAATCTATATCCTAAATGATACTATAGTTAAAAGGACTGACAAATGGCATTACAGACTTGGCCTCCTGGAAACCAGGAATTTGTAATGGCAACCTGCAATTACGTGACACTATTTCACAGGGCTCAGCCAGCCATAGAAGTAGGAAAGACAGATTATAGGCTTGATGTAGGGATCATTTAGTGGAAGAAGGGGCTGTGGAGGTAAGGCTGTTTTTGAGAGAGCTTTCAGGAATAGAAGGTGTAGTTCAGACTGAGCAGAGAAGAAACGAGGCCGACAGGGACTGGAGGTTTCTGTGACGCTGCAGCGTAAGTGTCAGAAGAGTGAGAGAGCACGAGTTAGTTAAGCTAGAAAATGATGGGCTCAGAAGGTAAGCAGTGCTCACTACAATGAATTAGTGACTGCCCCACTTTTTATTATATTCTGTAACAAAGTGTATAGCAATAAATTTGGCCCTTTGAAACGCTCAGCAACAAGACCATTCCCAGGCTTCTGCTTGAAGAGTTTGATTTGGAGCAATTGAATAAACAAGCCTTTAATAAACAAGGATTTAATGACAGGAAAGACAGGGAGGGCTCACTTCCGGGAGAAGTGCAAAGCAATTTGCTTCAGCTCATCAACCAGCAGCTCTGGAGCATTGCAAAAACTTGATAAAAAATGGCAAGAAAAAAAGGAAAGAGAATAGAATAAATGTTTTGCTTTAGGAGTAGTTAATCCAAACTACCACAGAGAAAAATGAGACAACCCATGGCTCTCAAAAGAAGTATCTCTCAAAAGGCAGCATTTGCCAAAAATTAGCTGTCGACTATAGTTAAACACTTAATTATGAGTAGGCCAAATACAAAGGGTCATAACTAATGTTACTGAAAATTATATATAAAGATTTAATTATACATACATACATGCTTGTATACAAAATTGGAAGTTGCTCCCATAAAGGCAAATTGGAGCACCGGAGGCATGGGGTGGGAGAAATGTTCAGGAGACAATCTTTTATTGAAGTAATCTTTTATACTGCTTGAATTTTTACCATGCATGAGTGACCTTTTCAAAAATGTTTTCCTCACTATGAACTAAAAAATCTTGTTAGAAATTGAGAAGAGTAGACAATTCATGCTTATAATTTCTACTTTGTTTTCTGTCTGGGTTTACAGAAAGAAATACGTTTCTACTAATAAATCTTTATTTACATATATGTGACACTTGTTTGTAGTGAGATTTCCCCCTGGAGTTTCTTACAGTCCATCCAGATGTCCAAAATGTATACTTCCTACTGAAGGTGCATGAAGAAAGTATAATCTAAAGACAGTGTAACAAAATCATACCAATTTGCTAGCACTTCATAGTTTTTAAAACAATTCTGCATACTTACTCTGCACAACAATCCCATAATGCACAACAATTATTATTTTATAAATACAGAAGTAGGCTTGCAAAGGTTAAATCACTTGCTGAAGATTGCAGAGCTATTGCATTTAAATTCAGGCCCTCTGATTCCAAGTTACTGCATATTGTCATAAGCATTAGTCACGGTGAGGGCAGTGCAACTTGAACATGCATTCTAGCAATGGATGCACTGTTATTGGGCCATAAGAATAAAGCCTCTGTACAAATTAAGCCTTTATTTTTGGAATGTGTTAAAAGATAAATTTTATTTTAATAAACCCTAATTATATTACTTTAGGAAGTATTTTCATATGTGCTAATTTATTTGAATCTCTAAACATGGCAAGGCTGTTGTATTGTCCCTGGTTTTGGATGAGGAAAAGAACTCAGAAGTTAAAGTGTCTTATAAAACAGGTCTTAGTGTTAGCAGCAGAGCCAAGATTTGAACTTAAATCTTCTGTCTCCAAAGATGATGCTATTTCCAAAGTAGTATGTTGTTGCTAAAGAAAGAGCTAACACAAGTGCCTGCTTTCTAACACAGTAGGCACTGCAATAAATGCTAACCAATTAAATTTTTTTAAATAAAAATTTATGCACACACATACAATTTTATATAAATACATTAGTATAATCATATTGTAAATACTGAGGTTTTTTAATTTACATTTTCCCCCCTTTTGTTCCTTTTATTGGTTTCCTTACCCTGTCTTTTATGCACTGCCCAACTTCAAGGCAACCTTTGTCAGCAACCCAATGTGTAGTCTTTATTTTTTCTAGGTTCATGTAATTATATATATACACACACACATTTAGAATTGTCATTGTTACATTAAAATGTGGGCATGTTTTACACAATTGTCAGTATATTGCTCTTTTTATGCACCAATACTGTGTAGGAGTCCCTGTGAGTCACTTGTATGGCTCTAAGTGATTCCTTTAGATGGCCGCAGAGCATCTCATGATGTGAATGCACCATGAGTATTCAATCATTCCATTGTTGATAGGCATTCTCTTGATGTGCAGTTTTCTGCCACTATGAACAGTGCTGCAGCAAACATCTTTGTAATGTGTTCTTACGTACCAGTATGTATTGGTGGTCTTATGGGACAGATTTCTCAGAAGTGGGGTTACTGAGTGGAAGCGTATGTATGCCTCCTTTAAATAGATGTTGTTGTATTTCTTTCCCCCAAGGAAGCTGTAACACTTCACATGTCTACCAGCAAATGAGGGAGAATTTATTTTCCTCACATCTTTGCCAGCATTGTTACATTTATCTCCATTTCCCAGACTGGTGAATTAAAGTATTTGTTATATGCTTGTTGCTTATTTAGATTTGCTCTTCTGTGAATTGCCTAGTCATATCTTTTGTTCATCTTCCATTAGGTTCCCTTTTTCTAACTCAGTGTGCAGAAGTCTGATGAATACTATGGAAATTAACCCTTTGTCATTTTTTATCCATTTTTTCCAAATTTAAAATTTGTCTTATTTACTTTTTTGTGGTATCTTTTGCCATATAAGCTTTCAATTTTTGTATATTTCAGTATGTCTGACATTTCTTTTATGGATTCTGGGTTTCCAGTCTTGGTTTAAAACGTCTCAATTTGGGATCTTTCAAATGATTGCTGGTTTATAATTTCCCATTTCTTTTTCTAGAATTAGAAAATATAATTAATATGAATATTGTCAAATAGTCCTAATTGCTTTTGTGTAACTAATTGACATGGAAATTTTAGTATTTTTTAAATCATTATTACTCCCTCAGTTTCTAACTATCTTTAGTTAGTATCTAACTTTCTTAGCTAGAAAAATGAATATTATACTCATGACCACAGATACTATTGATCCAGGGGTGGGGAACCTGTGGCCTTGGGGTCACCTGAGGCCTTCTGGATCCTTGAGTGTGGCCTTTTGACTGAATCCAAATTTTATAGCAGTTTATTTGAAAATGGCAACTGTCATTTGTCTAACAGACTTGCCTCACTATAGAAAAAAGTCTGATTTAAATACTGCTTTTATTGAATTTGAAGTTAATCATTGTTTTTAAAACATTTTAATGAAAATATTTGACATGTTTAATAATAAGGTGAGTTGATCTCACTTGCCAATCAAGAGATGGGCTATTTCCCCCTATAAGCACAGATAGTGATTTTCATGAACTGTTTGTAGCTTGGGCTTAAGAGAACCTAAGAGAATGGTCAGCATGAAAATAAAAACAGAAAGCTGAGGAAAACAACCAGAAGATCAGTTATGATTAGTGGGATTTTCTCTTTGTGCTCCTCCTATAATTGTACCTTGAATGTTTTACTGCTCTCAAATTGGAGACCATTGTCAGCACTAATAAGATTTTATACCAATTGTCTTTGAAAGCCAAATAAGCAG
Source organism: Daubentonia madagascariensis (assembly GCA_023783475.1). Taxonomy (NCBI): domain Eukaryota; kingdom Metazoa; phylum Chordata; class Mammalia; order Primates; family Daubentoniidae; genus Daubentonia; species Daubentonia madagascariensis. Next base: position 9,373,547 of record JAKFHU010002220.1, read on the forward strand.
GATTATATTAATAGTGACATATTAATAGTAAAGATTTGCACAAAAATTTATTGGTGTTTATTATGGCAATACAATTATATCGTTAAACTATAGATGCATACCTGCACTTCACCATCATGCTGATTAGAGTCATCTATAGAAACCTGTGGGGGGCTGGTAAGGGTAATTGTGACAGCATTATTTCCTTTCAGAAAATGAAGGAACCTGAGTATTAGATCAATATTTATCTAAGAAATCCCAAAATTGTCTGCTAGTATAAAAACTCAAGTTTGCTTTCAGCAGGGTAGGGCTCAGAGACTCTTGTTTCTGGGCTCCTATTATACTTGCAAAGCTAGCCTTTTCTTTCTAAACTATCCATCACAACATGTACGCCCTGCCTCTTATGCTGGTAACTAGACACTTGGCCAGAGAAGTGCGTGGTCAAGAAAAGCCAAGCATTCCTCTCAGTTATCTGGGTACCCTTCTCTGGGTAACATGCCCAAATGGTATGTTACTGTGTTTCCTGTCTCTCCTCTATTCTTTGTTCACCTCTTTAGTGCCAGCAATGAAGAATCGATTGCCCTTTGCTCACTAGTCCCAGGCATTCACTACCTTTAACACATTAACTGCCATGTGAGTTGTATTTAATTCACACTAGTTTTGAGCCTGAGGCATCATGAAGCATATGTAACTCACACGTCTTTACCTTGGGAGTCGCATGGTACGCAGGCAACTCATGCTGCCATGCTGTAGCGTACATGTTACGTGATGGGTGGCCCCCTGGGCAAAACCCTACAGTTGGTTCATGAAAATCTCACTTGTTGATGTTATTGTTACAATTAATATTGACAGTTTAGTTGCATATAACTCATGCACAGAAAACAATAAAAATAAATTTTTCATTAAATTAGAAAGGATCATTTTGTTTTTGACGTTTTTATTCTATTTTTGTAATAAAACACCATGGCCCCAAAGAAAAATTTTTTTTTCTAGCATGGTAGTCAATGTGTTAAATGGGTCTTAAAGTCTATCCAATATCTCACTTTCCAGAACACTTTGTTAGCTATTGGAAAGTGACTTCAGCCCCTGCCTAGGCCAGGCACTGCCCATTCTGAAGGGCAATAAGAACTTAGAACTCAGACTCTCAGAGCAATTCTCAGGTGCCCAGTTTGGAGAGGAAGGCTGGGTGCTTTCTGAGCAGTAGAACAGTCTTTGAGGGCTGCTCCAGCTACATGCTGAAGGTCAGGTGCTGGAGCCACTGTGGTGACTGTGCCAAGCGCAGCAGTGGCAGGAACAGCAAATGTCCTCAGAGGCCAATGCTGCCTTCCAGTCCACACTGTGCCCTTGCTGGGAAATGTAATAGCTCACTCCTAGTGTTAATAATAGGAGGCGGAGATTGGTGGTTTATTTCTACCAACCAAAATGGCAAGCTTTCCCACTTGACCTGGGAGAGGGAAGTGAGGATTTTGAACAGAGATCTTTTAAATAGCTGATGTACAGGCATAGCAAATTGAACCAAGATACTGATCAGAACCAGAGTGGCAACCATATAATAAATTATAGGTACTTTCACATAGGCGTGCCTGTATTTTGTGATAAGTTGCTCTTATCTGAGGCCTCTTGAACAACAGGCAAAGTTTTATCAACATTCTGAACACCTGAATGACAGTCACGATGACTACTGTTTCAATTATCTAACATACCACCCCAGAGCACAGTGGCTTAAAATAATGTTTTAGAGTTTGTTTGTTTGTTTTTTCTCACAGTGTTGTGGGTTGGCTGAGCTTAGCTGAGATTCTTCTGGTAGTGTTGCTTGGGGTGTCTCATGAGGCTGCATTCAGATGGGAGTGTGGCTGTGACTGCAACAGTGCAGAGGGCCTCCTGTCCTCCAGAGCAGAATGTGTCAAACCAAAGGTCCTTGGGCAAATCTAACTCATAGTCAGTTTTTGTACTGCTGTGAAACGTTTTTGCATTTTTAATAGATAGTCTTTACATTTTTAAGTAGTTGAAAAAAGAATTTAAAAGAAAAGTATTTTGTGATATGTGAAAATTATATGAAATTCAAATTTCGGCATCCAAAAACTTTTATTGGAACACAACCATGCTCATTCACTTATGTATTATTTATGAATGCTTTTGTGCCACAGTGGCAGAGTTGAGTGGTTATGACAATCACAGAGACCACATGACCCACAAAACTGAAAATATTTACTATCTGGCTCTTTATAGGGCCTGCCAGCCCCTACTCCAGAGCCTCGATCCATGGACATCTCTCCATTCAGTAGTCTAGCCAAAGCTTGGCACAAGGTGGGGCTTGCTCCCAAGAGAGATGTTCAGGAAGACATGCCCCACTGTGCAAGCACTTACCAACTTCTGCTTGCATAATGCTTGCTAATGTACTATGCCCCAAGTTAAGTCACGTGGCTAACCCAGGGTCATGTGGGCGGCCGTGAATATGGGGACGTGTGTGGCTCATTGGCAGTTACTGAAGTAAAATCCACCACAGTTACTCAGCAAATAAGTCAAAATTCTTGGTTTATCGGACAGTGACATCTGTAAGAAGGACCCTATGTTAAGGGGAATGGATATAATCTAATAACATTTTAATAACAATAGATAATGGTTTTTAAACATTAACTTCAATAGATAATGGTTCTTATCAGGGAGCAAGGTGAACTAATAGTCTTGTGGTAGGATGAAAAATGGCCCCCAGAGATATCCATGTGCTAATTCCAAGAACTTACAGATGTTGTCTTATATGGCAGCAGGGACTTTGCAGATGTGATTAAGTTGAGGATCTTGAGATGGGGAGATTATCCTGAATTACCTGGATGGGCTCTAAATGTAATCACAGGTGTCCTTCTATGAGGGAGGTAGAGGAAGACTTGACTACAGAAGAGGAGGACATAGGAGATGTGATGAAGCAAGAGGTTGGAAGGATTCAAGAGAAGGGTAACCAGCCAAAGGAATGCAGGCAGCCTCCAGAAGCTAGAAAAATCAAGAAAACAAATTCTCTCTTAGAGTTTCCAGAAGGAACCACCCTTGCCAACACCTTGACATTAGCCCAGTGAGACAGATTTCAGACTTCTGGCCTCCAGAACTGTAAGAATAAATTTGTGGTTTTTTAAGCCACTAAATTTGTGGCTCTTTTTTACAGCAGCAACAGGAAACTAATACAAGTCCTCAAGAGGTGGGGGATGGATCTCATCAGGTTTCTAAGCAAGTACTGCTATCTTGCTTTTCTTATTTAAAAACAACAGTTTTTAAACAGCCAACTACATTGCATGCTATACTAATTGTAATTAAATGTAAGAGAAATGATTGTATACTCTGTGAATCAAAAAATCATTTCCCCCCAAGTTAGAATAGGTAATATTTATTGTACATTGAGCGCCCTCTGCTCCTTACCCAAAGCTTTCTAAACCCCAACCAAACTCTTAGCTGTAAGGCCTATACGAAGTGGGATAATCTGGAACCTTAAACTCCCAAATTCAGAAAGATGTTTTTCCAACAGGATTTTCCAAAGCATGCCTGGAGCTAGGACAGGGAGTGACCAGGAGGCCCCAAGGGGTTCTGTCATGGTTGGTAACATTATTGCTTTTTAACTACTAACTAGTATCAGTGCTATGTCATTGTGGATTTAAGAACCTGTTGTCCAAATGCCTTAGCTTAGCATGCAAAACCTTTTACGTCCAAGCTTGGGCCTATTTCTACCTCGCTACTTTCCTTTACTTGAAGCCATGGTGAATTACTTATATGATATAACACTAATGGATCATTCTGTTTCACCAAAGTTCTTTCCACTCCTTTTAGTTCTTTCCCACTCTTAAAGCACTGAGCTTTTTATTTTATTTCCTTTCTAATGCCAGACCAGGAGAAACAAATGGCAGCTTTGCCAACTTTTGTTTGTAAACCTCTTTCATAATAATCTATAATTTCACAAACTCCCTTAGAAAAAATATAATCTATTTAACATTTTTTCATGGTGTGTGAAAAATAAATGATTTCAAGTTAAAAATATTTTATTGTACATCAATGTTTTAAACATTGTATTATCATAAATATTTATATTAGGACAAATTTCACTTTCCACATTCACTGAGTGAATTTTTTTAGAGAGATGGGGGTTGCCCCTGCTGGTCTTAGACTCTTGAGTTCGATCCATCCTCCCACCTCAGCCTCTGGAGTGGCGGGGACTACAGGCAGTGGCCAGCACGCCTGGCTTACATTTAATTTGTTTTAAAATAATTGTGTCAGGAAAACCAAATTTGTTAACAAATAAATTGTAAAATGGGATTATGTTTAGCTTGAACTCTGAATGTGTAACATAGTACAGATTAAACTTTTATCACATCAAGAGACAAATCACTTTTACAACATGATGCTTGAAATTGTGCTTAAACACCAGTGGGTTATTTTGATAATTTTTAGTTTTTTTCCCTTTCTAAATGATGAGATTAGAGAGAAGTTAGTTTGCTACTTGCAAGCATTATCTCCAAATAACATACTGCAGATGTGAGTAGTTTTTGGCTTAAAAGCCAAACTAAATATAATTTTCATTACATTTACTCAATTTAACATCAGTATTCAGTAGATTATTAAAGTCATTCTGAGGCTATACCTAACATTTTTATCAGATGCAGGCATATGATGGAACCATCTATGATCATGCAGAGATAAACTTCCAGAGTTGGTGTTTTTTTGTGAACTTGGTGAATAGAACATCAAAATTCTTTATGCTGCTTGTCTTATTGAAATTCACATTTTGACAATAAATAGTTTAGAATAAAAACAATTTTAATTGTTTAACTGTCGAAGCTACCTTCCCTTGGTACTGCTATGCAGCTGAATAACAATTTGCAAACTGAATCATAAGCATGCTTTTCTGATCCTCACCAGCTGCACATGGTCACTTGACATGCAATTGGAGGCTTGCAATTACATATTTTTATTTTGAAGAGGAGGAAATGCTGATTTTTAAAAAAGAGAATTGGAAACAAATACGATTTCTGCCTTTACAATGTGAACCCCAAATGCCTTTCTAAACAAACAGTATCTGGAAAATGCTGAAGATGAATAGATACAATCCCTTCCTTAAAGCACTTCCAGCTTGGTGGAGAGATGGATAAGTAAACAATGTGGTACAGGAATTGGTAACTGGTGTGACCATTGATGTTCACAAAGTATTATGGGAGCACAGAGAACAGGCACTTAACCTGGCTTGAGAATATCTGGAATGACTTGCTGAGGGAACTGCCAGGAAGGCAGGCAAATTGGATCAGCCCAGAAGCCTTCCCTGTTACCCACCCAGGGCCTGATGGAAATGTCACCCTGTGGTCCCTGGCAGCTTGTCACAGCTGATAGCACACTTATTTTTATTGGTTTACTTGTTCATCTTCCTCCCAAAACTGGTAAGCTCCTTAAAGCAACTTTGTTATTTGTCATTGTGTCTACAGTGCCTGCTGATGCATAAGAACCATCTGATAAAATGAATATGTGGAGGTTTCTAGGTGATGAAAATATTTCTTCTCTAAGATGGCTAATATTTAAAGACAATATTTTGTCTATACCATGATCTATTAAAAAATGTGTACTAGTATTTGAAATGCCAATAACAAATATCAGATGCAAGAACAGGGTCTGGAACCAGGGGAGATGCAAAGACAAACAAGACATGATCATTGCTCTCCAAAAACTTGAAGTTTAAACTGGAGGTTTCATAATCCCCACCTGTCTCTGAACCAGAATAGCTTATCTTTCATTTGCTTATATTATAGAGGTCTAAAAAATATTTCTTTTGAATAAAGGGCTCCATTGCTTAAAAAAATTGAAAATCCTGATCAAGTTAATTAAGGCTAAGTTTTCTAGAAGTATTTACAGATTTTCCCTCCTCCATTTTGAGACTAGAAGAAATTTAAGTGGAGGGAATTGAGAATTTACAATTTTAGATATGTTCATATTTTTCCTGGATTTCATCTTAGTTTTTCCTCACTAGCCTTCTTTTAGCACCTTTCTAAAAGGCAATAAATAGCAACGTACAGATGTTAACAATAATAAAAATGTTCATTCTTTCCTATACACTGCAGTATTACTTGCTATTTGTAACCATCCAGAAAAAAAATCTTCTATGTATATCCTCTCTAAAATTACTGCAAAGTATCTTCTAGATTCCATAGTTAATGCCAGTTAAGATGTTTAATTGAAGATGTTTAATTCAAAACCACTACCTAATTTCCCTATAGCATGTGACACTTAAAAAATATCCCATTTTCCAAATAGGATGGTTTAAGATTAATTGTCTTAAGGAGCTGCAGACCCATGTGCAGTAAATCCTACGAGGTTTATAGGATAAATGAACCAAAAGACATACAGGTACAGTATTCTTTATTATAAACAATCAGATAACAGCATAAGTAAGGATTTGATGGATAATTGAAGTCAAGTAACTATAATCAAAAGCATTACTTCATTCAAATAGAAATAGTTTCTTTTTTGCTGTTGTTGATTTGTTTTACATTAATTTGAACTTATTTTTAACATATGCCAGGATCACCTAATCTTCTCATACAGTTCAGCTGTTAAATCGTAACAGGGAAAGATAAAATTTGAAATGCATGTTATATTTTGCTTTATTTGTTGAATATATATACCAAATATTTGGGACACATTCAAAGTTAAGCACAAGCTTAAAGTCTATCAATTGATATTATAAAGTGCTGTTATGGGGGTATCCATCCTTTAGGAGACAATGACAAAGAGGATTCTAAATGCTAGGTGGTTGGTCAACTTTTCCTGATTTATTTATGAGTGTAAAAAAGAAAAATTAATGAAACATAAAGTATATGTGTTAAATAGTGACATCTTTATCGTTCCAAAGTACTGGCCACTATTAAAATATCATCTAGTTAAAACAAGCTTTTCACATCTCCATTTTTTAACAGAAAAAAAACTGGCTTGAACAACATGATAAATGCTCTGGGTCTCTTGAGCAGGCCCAAATGTTACTACAGGATTCTCTATTGCACTGTCTGTCCATGACAAGCTTAAACATGTTCTGCAGTGCTGACGTATTTAAAGGCTAAGCATGTCTGCTTTGTTCGTTATCCTGAAAATTCTGCTATTCAGTTTTTTTGGATTGTCTACCTCAAGAAATGAGTGCTGCATGAGCAATTTAGAAGCTTGAAATCAAATACTGCATTACAATTTTTGAGAAGTTTTGGTAGCAAAAGAAAAGCCTGATTAAAATATGACTATGTTGCAATGACCAAAGGATTAACTTCTCATCAATTCTAAATTCTCTGTATTTCACAGGTTGCCTAATAAAGGCTTTTGGTGAGACATGACTGATGATGATCATATGTGCCAATTTAATAGTTTATTTTTCACAGAAAACTCAGGTTCACTGCAATATTTTGTCCTGGTTTCCCAAAGCTGCATGGAAATCCAAGTTTTTTGTTTCTTGGGTTTTTTTTGTTTTTAATGTCATTTATAAGTCACCTGTTCTGATTAATTCTGTAAAGGTACAAGATTACTAGAGGATGAGTTTGACAGCTTGTGGAGAGATCAAGAAAGCTATGTTTGATCTCTGGAGCAAAAGCTGTGTGTGCCTGAAGCTCTCCCATATGATACCCATATGAGACTCACTGTATTAATGCCTTTTCCAAGAAAAGAGGAGATGGGAATTATCAGAAAATGGGGAAGCAAGGGGAGGAAGAAAAAACAACTTTGAGACCTGGAAGAATAGTAGCATTTATCTAAGGAATCCATTACTTCATTGCTCAGAAGAGAAAGGAAATAAAAATTTCAAAATAGAGATATTATAATTAAGAAATCAATTATATTTTTTCAAGCAAAAGATCACATGCTTTGTTTTGTTGTAACAGTTATGAAACATGAAAATGTCTCTACAAACAGATTTACTGTTAGACTCTCGGCTCCATGAGAGCTGGGACTGTCTCTTGTTTACATTTGATTCCACAGTACCTAACATTGTACCTGACACCTACAGGTACACAATACATAGTTGATGAACCAATAGACTACAGGTTTTTCTAAACACTAAATGGGCCACCTAGTTTTAATGTAAAATGTAATCATTATTTCCTATTGTATATATGAAAGTTTCTATTAGATAACACTAGTCATTACAAGAGGTGACAGTAGTAGCTCACTCATATATCTTTTTCACATGATCATTTCTACTTTGAATACAATTTAATGAGAAACAACTACCGTGTGCACTAATGCTAGAAAGAGTTGAGATAAAATGTATAAATGAAGAAACTTCTTGGATTACTGAAGTGCCGTCTGTTATAAGCATAATTACCATCTTAAATTATACATTTTTAAGAGGATGTAAAATATTTTTCCAAGCAATGCAGTGTTTAGTGGGTGGCAATAATTTTTATATATATATGTAAGTACCTAAAAATTGGAGGATTTTCTTCTATCACTCAAAGGAAAATAAAAAAAGGTTCTTAATATTGTGTATATTTTTAAAAGATGTCCTATTATTCAGTACTGCTATTCCCCAGAAGTTATGGGGGATTATGAAATTATCACTTTATTTGGGAATTTATTTCCAGGTATGAGACTTCAGTTTTATCAGAGGCTACCAGGTTTGACCAGTAGATCATTTAATTACCAGAGACATTAAGTTAAATAACTCATAAATTTGATCCAATAGTGTGTGTAGATTTTCTCAAAGTCTTTACCATTGCTTTAGTAATCTGCAAATAATCAATATTTGCCAAGAGTTAGGAAAATGTGGCAAAAGGAGCGCCCTCACCTAAGGACTTTAACATGGGAAGGTGAGAAGGTGTATGTCGATGTGTGACGACTTCTTTTGTCCCACCCTTTTGTTTCACCTGCTTCTCGACACAGGACTGAAACACATGCTGTCACAGAACATTGCGCAGACTCGCAGCATGCAGGACTGCCTGCCATGAACAACAGGACGACAGGAACCTGATTTCCTATGTGGAAAGCAGGAATCTCCCTGGGTGGTTCTTGGCCTAAGTTCTGGTCTTGTAATTTGGGAATATATTAATAGCTCATTTCATGCTATTTTCATATTTATCTTCCTATATTAGACACTTTTTACAGTGGTAGAGTGAGGCAACATGGACGCTTACCTTCACAGTTTTTTCCTTTCCAATCACAGTTTAAATTTATTTAAAATGTACCATTAGTATCAGCACAGTAGTCCCGCTATAGGTATGTCAGTTTCAGAAATAAAATCAAGTTTCTGTGGTTTATCTCACATAATTCATTGTACAAGCTTGGGTTTTTTTCTTTCTTGCCAATAGCACTAAACATGAGATCATTTAAAGTATATGAGTTTGACTGCTTTGTTTCATCTGGGAGTGTTATTTGCTCTAGTGCTGCTAATACCTGATTTTTGCTGTACAAACAGTTCCACCGCCTCTGTGAGGCCACACAGCGTGCGTTAGAATGACAGGGATGACGAACACTGCCTTTTATTCTGCCAGCACCCTTCAAACACTGTTGACACTGCTGCCTTTCATTGCTTCCTCCCACAAAAGAAGGTGCTGCTTACTATAGCACAGGCACAAAAACCTGCCTTTCGCACCGTAGTGGCACCAGGTTAACTAGAAAGCACAAAACAAATGGTGCTAAAAAATATGAATAGTATACAGTATATGTATTTACACATGTATTTAGAAATTTCAGTTAGTCACAAATGTGAAATGATATAAGCCACTGCTTGCAATAGCATCTACTCTATAGAAAGGTAGCATAAGACGTGACTGTTAAGATACTGATGAAATCGGGTTATGAGGAGAGCCCATCTGAGTCAGAACTTTGTCCAACCACTGCAGCGGTCCGTGAAGATGAATTTCAATCCAGCAGGGGGTGCTTGTGACATCCTGGCGATGATACTCAGCTCCCCAACCCTGAAAAGCAAGAAGGGAGCCAGGAGTGATCAGGCCAGACTTTACGATCACCCTTCAGTGTCCCAGGCATAGCTGGGGTAGCTCCTGAGACTGGAGAGGGAGACAACCTGACCTCTACTTTCCGGTAAGGACAGGACAACCCTTGCACCAAGTGGACACCCTCAGTGAGCCCAAATCAGTGCTTTCCCTCCGGGTTCACAATGACATACTTGGACCCAGAGATGGTCTGGGGTGCTAGTCAAATAGGAAACAGTGGCAAATTATTTTCCCTTGCACAAGGAAGAAACCTGACCTTATGTTTACTCCCTGCATGCTGAAGACAGCGTTTTGCACAAAAGGGTTACTGCAGACCTGTGATTGGATCTGAAAGTCATAAAGAGAGAACTGGAAGGTGCTCTTGATTTTTCAAGGTTGATTATCAATGCTTGCTCTCCTCTCTCTCTCTGACTCACATGGCAATTTCCCATTTATCACCACTTATAGGAGAGACAGTAAAAAATTTTTAAAAATGAATATATTTGCATATTTTTCTCTATCTGTCATACATCAATGAAAAATTATTTTTAAGATGAAGGGAGATCACAGCCAAGCAAATCAGTTTTGTTACCGGGAGCAGTGATTGTAGACGTTGTTAAAGATTGAATTTCAACATAACCATGCAGACTGGTCAAACTTTATATTCGTGACCACGAGCCTCAAAGTGGACCTCTGATGCCACCTGGCAGGAGCCCCACGCCGCCTGGTCCCTTTGCTCTCACGTCCCTCCTCCTAGCTGACTGCTCTGCCCCCTAAAACCTCGAACCACTAGTCCCCATCTACGCCTGCAATGGATCTTATTTCTTATTTTAATGAAAAAATGAAGCAACAAGAAATGAGAATTTCCACAGCACCTGCAGCCACATACCCGGCCTTCCTACCTCTTACTATAGATGAATAATCTGTGTTCCCAAATAAGCTGGTCCACCCATTTGTGTTATTAGACTCACTTGCCTTCCCAGAGACATCATTCCACCAAGTCTACCCATTCTTTCCTACCATCTTTTGCTCCTACTATATCATTCCCGTCAACATATGAACACACTGAAATATCTCCCATCTTCAGAATATTTTTCTTGGCCCTCCCACCCCCCAGTTACTGCCCTATGTCTTTGATCCCCTTTGTAGCAAAAACCGTCAAAAGGCTTATCCATGCTGGTTTCTCGATTCCTCCCTCTCCATTCTCTCTCAAATCCATTCCGATCAGCATTGCGCCCCAGCCTCCAACAAAACTTTTCTTGTCAAGATCACAAAAGACCTTTATATTGCTAAAAGTGAGGATCAGCTCTCCGTCTTCCTGTCACGTGGGCAGTATTTGATTTAGTTTGTCACTCCCTCTCCTCGATGCACTGTCTGCTCTTGGCTTCCAAAGCACCATACTTCCTTGGTCCTACCACCACCTCACCGGACGGTCTTTCTCAGTTTTCTTTGCCGCTTCTTTCTCTTCTCCCCCATCTTTTAATGTTGACGTGTCTCCGGCCTCAGTCCCAGAACCCCTTGTCTTCTCTGTTTAAATTCAAACCTTTGATGTTCTCATTTGGACGCGACTTAAGAACATCCTGATGCTGATAATCCCCAAATTTACATCGCAAGCCCAGAGCTCTCTCCCAAGAGCCATACTCTTACATCGACCTGCCTACTCAGCATCCCCAGCTGAACGTGTGACGGACATGTCAAAGTTACTATCACTAAAACTGAATTCTTAATCTTACCTCCAAGCCTGAGACACCTGCATCTTCTCCATCTTGGTTGAAGGCAACTAACTTCATCTTTCTAACTCCTCTCTTTTTCTCACACCCACATCTAGTCTGCCTCCACAATTCAGAATCCTTCCACTTCCAACGAGTTCTACTGCACTCTCCTGGTGGGAGCAGCCATCACCTCTCACCTGAATATTGCAACAGCCTCCTAACTAGTTGTTCTTACAGCCTCGCCTGCATAGTATCTATCCTCCACACAGCAGACAGGGTCATCCTTTAAAAACAGAAGTCAGATCATGAAAATCTTCTGGTCCATTCTCTGCAAAGTCTCGCTGCTCTTTGGAGAAACAGCCAAACTCCTTGCCGTGGCTTAGGAAGCCGAAGCCTCACTCTGGGTCCCTGCCGCTGCTCTGATGTCACCTCCCCACACTCATTAGGCTCCAGCCACCCTGGCCAGCTTGTTCCTTCCAATTTCTAGGCTTCCTCTTGCCATAAGGCTTTTGCCCTTGCTCTTCCCCAGACAGCCCTGTGACTCGTCTCCTTGCAGGCTCTCCTTTTTGGTGAGGCCTGCCCTGCCGTGCAGCCCACCCCCACTCCGACTCCCTTCCCCCTGCTCTAGGTTTTCCCTTTCCATCCACCTTCTTTGTGATGGTTGCTGTTACTGTCTGTCTCCCCCTACTAGAATATTGGTTCCATGAGGGCAGAGATTTGTGAATAATCTTTTTTTTTTTGGTTTGTTTTTGTTTTTTTTAGATTCAAACATACTTTATTACTGAAAAAGCAATCTCTAAGCATAAACAAAAGATTAAGACATTTCTATATAATTGCTTAGAGTTTAATGCCTATTCACTGACTTCAGTAGATCATAATTATTTTCCATAGCTCTGATACTAAAAGGGAGCATTTCCTGAATATTTCAGTAACTTTTTAAGCAAAGCGAAACACTGATACAGGCTGCAACAGGAACTCCTATCATTCCCCATTCACTATGGACCCTCCATTAAGCACAACTGGACAATAACGTAGTGTGGCCACAGCTGTTCTCCATCTCCCTTTGCCTCCAATCCAAGACAGTAGTTCTCAGGATTACAAATGTGTTCATTTGAAATCAGGAATGTTACAGAATCACTAAAACCAACACTTGCAAAGTTTACAGCTCATTAATGGAACTTACATTGATTTAGTGACTCAAATATTTCAACAGAACTGAAATGCAATGAGTAATCTCCTCGTTTTCCTATCCTCCCTTTCTCCCTCCCTCCTTTCCATCCTTCTTTTCTTTTCTTTCTATTTTTCAGCTGAACTAGGCTCAGCATCACTTTGTGACTAATCACTGCTGTATCCCAACACCTACAGCAGCGCCTGGCCCGGCACACAGCAGGTGCTCAGTAAATATTTGTTGACTGAAAGAATGAGTCTAGAATCAGAAGAAATCAGAGCTGAAAGAGAACTTAAAGGTGATCTGATCCATCACCCCCAGTAGTAGCCACCAGTGTTTACTCATGCATAATTTTTTAAACTGATCATCTATAGTTATATTTACTAAATATTTTTTAAAGTCCCTGCAATACAAGTTTGTTTTCTGTGAACTGTGTAGCTTTATAAATTTAACTGTTGCGTATCTGAGAAATACATCTAGTTGATATTAGGAAAATCACATTTCTATGTAAGCTTATATTTAATTATAGTGAAGTAATTACCTATGAGACATTGGCATTTCATCCTAATTTTAAAAACACAGACCTGGAAAAAAATAACTGTACAATTCAAATGATGATTCTTTAATGGCAATTTAATGCCCTCTGCTGGCTCTAAAGCAACAGAACATTTGAAAAGATTTCCAGGTATTTGTTCATTGCTTTACAATGTATGCTTTTAAAACTGTAAATTCAAATAAAACTGCTTTGTCATCATGAAAGAGAAATGATTTCAAGAAGTCATTTTTGGAATTGGAAACTATATTCTTGATTCTTATTCTGAAAGTAATTATTAAAACTATAAATACAATAGAAACATAATTTAAGTATAGAAAAATAAGACAATTATTTGTCAAGGTAATTTTAAAGAGCTAAAAAAATTTACTTTGAACAAACAAGCCATAATTATTCCTGGGATAGCTATGTGACAATGTGAAAACTGGGTCACATGTACCCAGATACTTTGAAAAACAAGCTCAGATTTTGAAATATTAGAACGATTTGTGAGCATTTTGCAACAAATAGATAAAATAGCAGATGATGAAACTGAAGCCTTTAGCTTCAATGTGCAAATCTAGTTGTTTTTCCTTCCTGCTAAGAAACTTTCTTGGTTCTCCAAACTTCATAGCAACATTAATAGGACTTGAGAAATCCAACACATATCCATAAGCAGAACATGTACTACTTTCTCAAATTAATCACACTCACCTAATGATTCTATCCCAATTTACTTATACCTTTATAACAGCACTTATTTTATACTGTCTTGTATTAGAGACAATCCTGCCTATTTTGTAGCTTATCTCTGAATATTATCTCCTCCGTTTGCCTGTATGCTTTCTAAGAGTAAGGAGAGTGTCTTATTGAATTTGAATAAATTCACCAACATTCATAGAGTGATAAGAGTGTTTAGCAATTTGAAGGGTAGAAAAATCTCTGTAGCATTTAATCCTATAAAATTATTATTGTCACTTTATCTTCTGCATTCAAAACAATCAGATAGCCACCTTAACTTGTTTTCCCTCCAAAAGTAATACGCATAAGAATTTTCATACAACTGCTAAAGAAAACAGTTCATACTCATAGAGGAACTCTTCCTAAAAACTATTAATATTAATAGAATTTTTAAAAAATTGTTGTTGGAATTGGCTGTAGAACTGCCACATCAACCAAAGAGTGCTTTTTTGTTTTGTTTTGTTTTATCATTTTCCATTTTATAATCTGACAGTAAGCACTCCCTTACCTTAACAAAACTCATCCGGATAGTGCACATCTTAGTTAACTCATACACGACTTCGAAGCCATGGTGCACTGACTGCGCCAGCAGCTGAGCAAAGAGCTGGTTGTTGAAGACCTTGAGGCTGCACCCACTGGGGATCTTGCAGACAGTGGCTGGGTGGAAGCCGTGCTGATAGTTGCAGTTCCGGCTCTGCACAAAGATGCTGCTGTCACTCACGCACTCGGCATACACCTCTCCCCCGACATAGTACAAGTGCACACCTGCAGATGCAAAACACAGCCTTCCTTCACATACTCTTTCACACTGTGCCCTTCCCACTGACTCTTTTCACCTCAAGAGATGTAAGTCTCTGCTGTCAGGTTCATTGTCAGATCACCGATCAAAGATTAGTAAAATGTGGGACCCAAATGCCACTTCTTTTAATTATAATCTACTCTTTCTCCATGAAGCCATTAAAAGTGAATTGCAACCCATGTTAATCATTCCCAAGAACCAATCAGTAGGCTCTCGTATACTATTTCTCCCATCACTCTCTGTCTCCTGTTTATTTGTTTCAAAATTAAGGTTTCACAATATTAGAAACAAAATAAATATGCCAAAAAATTCAAATAAACCTTCATGTACATACACAAATTTGAATTTTAAAACTGGACATAGTTAATGTTACTTAAGTGCATACATTAAACCCACTTCAGAAGAAACAATAAATGATGTTTAAATTTTAATTGACTGACAGTTATAAATCTGTTTCTCTTAACAAATACCTCAAAGAGACCTATTTCATTTAAAAGTCTATCACCCACTCTTATATATCATAAAAATGTCTATTTTTTAACTTGTGAACAGTGAAATTCCTACCACATTTTCAGATATAGTAATATAAAAACTCACAAGCAAATGTAGCTTATATGACTTTATCTCACATTCTTAGAATTAAAGTTCAAAAGAGCTCACTGAGAATGTTGCTGTTCATGCTGATTTCCATTCCAAATTAAATTTTAGTTGATTGTTTCCCTCCAATGGTCTGGGTTTGAAATTCAGCATAAATTTATAGCAAGGAACTGGAGTTAGATAAAATGAAGAAGTTCTAGCCTCGTGAATATTAAATACCAGATAATTTTTCTCCAACTTTATTTTTCATACTTCCCACTTCATGGAAAATCTCCAACTTTTAAGAAGAAAAAAACGTTTTCAGCTCTAGAAGTCAACATGATTATAAATACAATCACCACGCAGTTAAAAGGTGTTCATAGAAATGATCCGGAATATACTTACATGTTTTGGGGCTCCTCAAAATGAAAATGTAAAACTTATAAACAACAGAACTTACAGACCTCCAGGGCTACTCAGAGTTTCTTTGTCAGGTTCTAAGTAGCACTGGAGGCAATTTTCCATTGTATGTGACTTCCTCCCACCATATTTATTGTTTCCTTTTCCTGTCTCCTTTCCCTTAATAAAATTTTTGAAAGAATGATTTTGAGTATTATATGTTCCAATCACATCACTCTGAAGGAACTGGCCCAGGGTCACACAGACGAAGCCCAGCTCTGGATATTCAGGCCAAGGTCACTGTGCACATCAGCCCAGCTCCCCCTCCTCTGCCCTCAGCTTTCCTCTCGACCTTCTCTTTCTCAGCTCCATCATCACTCACTCTCTCCTCTCTGGCGTCGGGCCCGAAACCCATGGCCCAGGCGGTGGTGCCCAGTAAGCACAAGGATGCTCCTAACGGGCTGCAACATAGTTACTTAGCTGTACCACCAGAGCGGAGTAGGTATTTGAATTGAATGACCCTCAAATACATGATCCTCCCCAAACCTATTATGTAGAACAGATAAGATTTTTGACTCCGGTCTTTATTTAGGGGGTGGTTTTCAATCCTGTTAAAGACTTATCTGCAACCACAGCACACTTTGGCAGAGGAGAGGCTGGGCAGGTAGACAGCAGTTCAGCATCCTGAGGGAGAAGAGGGAAGGAGTTCGCTCTGCACACCAGGAGAGGGCGAAACTGACCTTTGTGTGAAGGAGACTGGGTTTGGGCCAGAGCCAGCAGCATCTAAAGAAGAGTCGAGTAAGCACACAATTCTTTTTTTTTAGGCAGAGTCTTGCTCTGTCGGCCCTGGTAGAGTACAGTGGCATCATCATAGCTCACAGCAACCTCAAACACCTGGGCTCAAGCGATTCTCCTTCCTCACCTTCCCAAGTACTGGGATTACAGGCGTGCACCACGATGCCTGGCTAATTTTTCTATTTTCAGTAGAGACGGGGTCTCACTCTTGCTCAGGCTGGTCTCGAACTTCTGAGCTCAAGCAATCCTCCTGCTTTGGCCTCCCAGGGTGCCACCTGCTTGGCAAGCAAACAATTTTATTTGCACCCATCTGGCAGGCCAAAATAGTGGCTTTAAATCATATGTATCTTATTAAAGATCACCATGGAATAGAACAGTGGTTCTCAAACTTTAGCTTGCACGAGAATCACTTGGAGGGCTTATTGAAAAAACAGATCACTGCCTCAGTAGGTCTGGGGTGAGGCCTGACAACATGCATCTCCAGCAAGTTCCCAGGTGAGGCTGATGCTGCCTCACTTTACCACACTTTGGGAAGTACCGATTAGAAGCTCAGGCCAGTGTACAAGCCAGTCCTGGGAATTGGAAGGGCTGGATTTTTAAGTGTGTGATACTTGGCAAATATTTTCAGACAAGAGTTTCACAGAATTCATTATCCCATTCTGTTCATGAATACTAGCAGGAGTTTTTTATATCTATTTCAGAATTTCACCTCACTGAAGATTGTTATTTGTGAACTATTCTATGTGACATTCCTTTAAATCACTACAGGAAAAAATGAACATGTACAGATTTTACTGCAGCCTACATGATGACAGTGCTATATGAAATGGTTAAAAGTGACATCATACCTATTATTGGTGCAATAAAATATGCCAATAACATGTTAATTATTGCAACTGAAAAGCTTTAGAAGTGTAAAACAAAGCTACTGTTACAATCCTATAGCCTGACCTAACTCCTAGCAATAAGGATAAATACCCCACAGGAAGTTCTGCCTAAGATGATAAAGGGAAACCAAGCACTGAGGTTCTCAGTCAAGTTCTGCTCGTACCTTGGACTACATTTCCATTTAGTCTTTCTTTATCTGAACTTTCCAAAAAGTAAGTGTGACTGCCCCCTACTTTTTATGAGATTGCAGCATTTGGAGTCCTGTGTTGTGGTGAATTAGGACAAGGAGCACCCTGGGTTTGATCTGGGTCTGCTGGGTCCAACTGCAAGTGTGTCCCCTTTAATACTCTTCTGTCGTCTTGAACGACAGAGAAATGACTGGGGAAAGACTGGGAAGAGGACAGTTTAGGCCGTGAGAGCAGTCTAATGTTCTGGAATCTACTAATAGAAGGGGAAGTCAGTGCCCCAAAGTGGAAGGAATGGGTAGGCGGGAGGGAGGTGAAAAGGTCACCATAAAAGGCAGAGCGCATTCTGCCACCACCCTGCTCAGAGGCCCCTGATGACACTCTCCTTAGGATAAGCCTAAACTTACGAGCACAAACTCAACGCCTTTTCTTGAGTTTGTAACTGGTCTTCCCCTTGCCTTTGCTGCCTTCTCTTCCACACAGCTATTCTAACATCTGGCTGATTCTCAGGATCATCTGAAGCTTTAAGGGAGTACATATTTCTGGGTATCATAATGGTCTTTTAAAAAATTCCATAGTTATATACTCAAATAGATGGGAGAAGATACGAAGTCTTGACATTTGCTCTGAAATAGTCTAGCAAAAATATTGTGAAGGGATAGATGAAAAAAAGTGTCCCAGAATGGGAATCATTATTGAAGCTGGAGATGATAATTTGAAGACTCATTATACTCTTCTACTTTTGTACGTATTTGAAATTTCCTACAATAAAAAAAGTTTCAATGTATGATCAACAAAATATATAAAAGTATAGATTTCCAGATCCACACCAGGGCCTAGGTCAGAGGAGGGACGTGGTTCCACCACAGGACTGTGCCTACAGTTGCACACTGCACAACTCCAGGGTCCGCCTCATAGTCTTCTGAGCTTTGTATAATTACTATAGTATTTTTCCAGCAGATGGCAGTAATTTCTCTTGAGAAAGGGGCACCTTTTCCTAATTCACACGAAGTCACCTCTGGGCCAGTCTTTTCTTTTATGTGCAATTTTTTAAAACAAAATTGGGATCACACTGTATAGGATGTTTTAAAACTTTTTTTTCATTTAGTAATATATTGTGAACATTTTCTCTGGATATTAAGTATTCTGCAACATCAAGTTTAATGATTGTAATAGTATGACATCCTTTGCTAAAATATATTTTAGCATTTGCTTTTTTAAAGATGAGTAGCCTTATGCATGTTCAAAGGCAGACTAGAAGGATATTTTGAGACGGGGAAACTAAGTCCATCGGGAAAGGAAGTGATCCAAGCAGCACCTGGACGTGCAGACTGGCCTTCCAAGGAACTGCCCAACGCAACCCTTAGATCAGGATAATTCCTTTCATAAAACAAGAAGAAATACTAGAATTCCACAGAACTTGCAAGAAAATAAAGATTCATAAAAAGGTTAAAAAAAATCCCAATTTGAAAAACAATCGAATGATTTGGAACATGTGATCATTATTTTCAAGATGCTCTTGATTTACCTCAGAAATTTCCATAACTAAGGTCAGTGCCCCAGAAATTATCATGATTATCGACTTTTTCCTCCCAGGAAGGGGGAGCAGATGACAGGCAGGACAAATGCAACATGTCTACGCCCGCAAAAGAGCAACGAGCCCGTCTTGCTCAGTTCGGTGTCGTTTCATAGCGAGAACCTGGCACAGGCTTATTCTGAGGGTTAACACCAGAAATCACAAGTGCTAAGAAATGTACTATTGATTATGAATATATGAAGTCATGAATTCCTAAGCAATATAATCCTACCTCAAGGTCTATGGTCATGCAGGCAATTGAAAGCTGTGGTTTGCCTAATTATTTGGAAATCGAGGCCATCTTAAAAGCCACTGTAAAAAAAGCAGGCAAGATTATCCTCCAGTTACCTAGGCTATTACATCATTCCCAAATCATCAGGAGCCCTCTGCTTTATTTGGTGCAGTCACATATCAGTATTATATGCCAGCAGTTCTTTGTCTTTTGTTCTAGAAAGACCCTTAGAATCCCCCACAGAGGTACTCGGGGCTCAGGGTAAATCTCAGGGCAGTTCTCCCCTTCTCGCACAATATTTTTGTAAGGAAGACATAAAATTTTCTCTGATTTACATTTTAAAAGTAAATCATGGTAAAATTTCAGCACTTTATTATTATTATTTGGGCCTTCTTTCAACATCACAGAGTTGATTATGACACACTACTGTGCGGCGCACGGCAGGCATTTTCTTTCCATATTGACAGATTCAATTCTACAAACAGTGCACTAGGAGAGGCACCAAGATAAAAGGGCAGGAGGGTCCCTGCCCTCCAGGAGAGGCCTGAGACTGAGACATCGGTGTGATTTCCTGACATCACTCATGTGACCACGGGTAAGCTACCAAACTCTCTGAGCTTCAGTTGTCTCATCTGTAAAATGGGACTAATAAAACCTAACTTGTAGGGTTATTATAAGGATTAGAAAGAACACGTGTAGGTGCACGCCAGGGTGCCTCACACATATTAGGTAACCAATAGGGGTAGCTGTCGTCATCATCATCATCTTTATTATTATTTAGCATGTCATTGAAGAGACTGCAAGTGGTTTGCCTAGTTTTCAAGCAAGAATATGGATAGATCCCACAGAATGCAGTGTTCTAGCTGCTCCAGGCACTGCCTCTGATATTTAAGTGGTAGCCTTTGGTGTGCTAGTGCTAACTTGTTAGTAGCTATTCAAAGCACTTTGCTAGTAGTCACAAGTAGTAGGTTCAATCCCTTTGCACCAGTTAACTGTTGCAAGGCTACAAATATTAATAAATGCCTCATACCAGCCTGACAGTGCGTCCTATGAGGTGGAAAGGGTGCAGGTGAATTGGCATACACCATCACCGCTAGAGAAAACACAACTCTCAGCACATGCGCTGCTGACAGGGTGGTGACATCACCTCCTTAAGGAGGACCAACAATCTTAACTAATTTTAAGTCACAAGGAACACAAACCAGAAGTCGCCTCAAAGCTAACTGATAACTATTGAAGGGGAAAATGGCTCATCACTAACTATAATAAAAAGAATTATATTTTTTTGTACATGTCTTCCATCCTTGCCCCCCTACAGTCTAATCTCAATATAGCAGCTAGGGGGTCTTTTTGAAGCATAAACTCAGACCATATAAACTCCTCAACCTAAATCTGTCTTCTCGTTTCCCACAGAGTGAAAGCCAAAGTCCTTCAAACAGACTCCAGGGTCCTGTGACCCGCCCCCTCCCTCTGCTCCACGCACTGGCCTCCCAGCTGTTCCTCACAACAAACCAGGCAGGCACGGGGCCTATGCACTGGCTGTTCTCTTTGCTGGGAAAGCTTCCCCCCAGATGTCCACATTGCCAATTCCCTCTCTAGCTCTCTGCTCAAATGTCACCTTCTCAGGAAGGCCTTCCCTGGCTGTGCCAGTCTAAAGTCCCCATTCTCTTCCCCTGCTTTGTTTTTCTCTGCTGGACCAACTCTATATGGTGTTCCTCGTCTGTCTTTTCCCTAGCAGCATGTAATCCAGGAAAGCAGGGGGTTTGTCTTTGTCTCCCTGCTGCACCCCTAGTGTCCATTCTGGCTAAGTATAGGTGCTCAGTAAATATTGGTGAGATAAATGCATATCTCCAAAATCTAAGTGTCTCTATTAATTAACTCTGCAGAGCAACTTAACTTATTTCACTAACCTAGAAGTACATTTTGCAGCTAACTTATTTGGGCTGGTGCTCCAGGAGGCCAGGCTGCTCAGAACCAGATAACCCATGATAGCACCCGAGAGAGGTTCCCGCGATTGCACAGAAGACTGACAGCCCTTGCTTTAAAATCTCCTAAGCCAACACTTTTTTCTGCTATGCTTATGGCATGGCTTGTAGCTACTCTAAAAAAAGAAAAAGAAAAAAATTTTTTTTCCCACATTAGAGTAATTCCTAAGCAGGTTTCTGAGAAAACTGTGACTCTGCCTTAGGGATCCCGTGAGAGTGAGTGCCCTTCCATCCAGGTGAGCACCCAGATGGGCAGTCTGGTTTTTAGAATAGGTCATCAGTCTTGCTCATATGGTTTCTTAACCCTACGGATTAGCTCTCAGTCAACAACACAGAACATCTACTGTCCACGTCCTCATCAGGAACACCTTGAAGAAGCTAACTGCAGAAAGGTTCCCAGAAAGTGTGCAGTACTCCTTTAATATTTTAATCCTATCTTTGGATCCACTGACACCAGCAGAAGTTTAATACATAAACCAATCTGCAAAACCCTTAGCAAATAACTGCACAACGTTATGTGTTAATGTTCTGCCTTTAGATTTCACCGAAGATTTTTTTTCAAGTTTAAATTTTAATTTTTAAAAAATTTTTATTTTTAATTATTATGGGTACATAATAGTTGTATATCTTTATAGGGCACACATGATGTTTTGATACAGGCATACAATATGAGTGAATCAAATCAGGGTAATTGGGGTATCCATCACCTCAGGAATTTAACATTTCTTTGTGTTAGGAACATTCCTATTCCACTCTTTTAGTTATTTTAAAGTATACCCTAACTTACTGTTGAGGATAGTCACTTTGTTGTGCTATCAAATGCACTGAAGATTCTTACAAAAATCATTTGCAAGTAAAGCCAGGCCTGAGAAACTTGTTTAAGAATTCAATCAAAGTAAAAGTATTATTTCCTTTGAAGAACAGCTATTTCCCCCTTTGAGATAAAAATTACATTACAGAGTAGTTTTCCCTTTCCGACCTCCTTGTCAGGAAACCTAGAGCAAAATGGCAACCATAGTCACAATGACATACTTGGATTCTTCTCTTCTACCCCCAACCCCAGTTTCTGATTTTCTATTTTTTCTTTTATTTATTTGTTTATTTTCGAGACAAGGTCTTGCTCTGTCGCCCAGGCTGGAGTACAGTGGCGCAATCATAGCTCACTGTAACCTCAAACTCCTGGACTCAGCGATTCTCCTGCCTCAGCCTCCTGAGCAGCTGAGAATACAAGTGCTCACCACCACGCCCAGCTAATTGTTTTACTAGTGGGGTGTGGAGAGACGGGATCTAGGTCGCCCAGGCTGGACTTGAACTCCTAACCTCAACTAATTCCTCTGCCTCCGCCTCCCAAAGTTCTGGGATTACAGGCACGAGCCACCGCGCCTGGTCTGATTTTCTAGTTTTCATTTATCATCTCACTGCAAAGGTTTCTTGTAAGCTGCCAAAAGCCACTATGGAAAGAAACAGAATATAAATAAGCATAAAGTAACAGTCTCTATTAACAGCCAACATCAATGAACAAATTCAACCTGATTCTAACAATGGCCTATAGGTTTACTACAACAGGAGACGTTTAGGAGGTATGTTAAGAAGAATACTTGCATCACCAAGTGGAATAATGAATCTCCCCTGGAAATTTGAAAGAATAGGCTCAAGGCTAACTTCCCAGGGTGGTTTAAATGTGGGATGGAGAGAGAAAAGATTAAATGACTCTGAAGGTTCTTTACATTGTGACTCCAGAGTAGTATCACTCAGAGATACCAACTGTTCTAATATAAAAGAAAATAATTTAAAGATACCCAATGAGGCCTCATATTCAGCTGGGATTTGCCACCATTGCTCACACCGATGAGATGGGCTTTAAAAACATCACTGATCAGAGCCCAGTGTGGCCTGTGCCCAATCAGCTGTCGTAACAATCACCTGGACACAGGAGATCCTCAATCACAAACACAAATCAGTCATTATTTCTAACTACCTAGCTTCTAAGTCTCCAAAGGAGACTTCACCTGATGTAAATAATCATCCAGTCAGGATTCCTCTTCTTCAGAAGTTATCTTATTTAGCATCTTTAGGCAATCCGAAAATAATGCATAATACTTCCATTCAATAATTTCACCCTGCTTTCATAGTTATCATCTTGCTTGTATTCACAATACCCACTCCACACCACCACCCCCCCAACAGGTGGCATGCTGACTTCAGAGGCAGAGAGACTAATATCCTAAAAGCCCGTGTGCTTTCCCCAATAGTAACGCCAGAACCATCTCACAGGTCGCCTGCCCTGGGGTCTTTCTACAAGGCTACATGGCCAATATGACTGATTTCTATTTCCATATTTCAGCTCAGAAGACCATATAAAGGAATGACATATTTGCTCTTACCCTTTCCTATGTGTCTCCTGGTATTTTCTATCGTTGAGTTTCTGTTTACATTAGAAAGAAGTCCAAGACAGAATCTGTTCCTGTTATTTGAAGGGTCGGTGAACCCATCTATGAGCACACTTCGGGAGGAAGCCTGGAATGTCTCCCCAACTCGGTTGTTCAGTTCATAGTAGGCGACTGAGCACCAGTGCTGGGGCTCCTCGTAACAAACTGGCCGAAAGTCTGAAAGAAAAACCAGATAGCACATCACTACTGTCATACCTGGGCTTCACGGCTTATGACTCCACCTGGAGACTTACATGAATGCTTTTAGCCAGAAAGGTGGCCACAAGACCAACTATGCTGCTTTGCAATCTTTTAAAACCTGTCACTTTCATGGAAGCTGTCTGGGGTTAGCTCATTTGGTTTGTGCAGCTGAGGGGCAGAGGCCAAGATCCTTGTTAGTCGTCCATGGTTAGAGCATTTGTAAACATGTGTATTAGTAATGAGGGGGCCAGGGAAAAGACAGCATGAACACATCAATGTAAAAAATCATCAGCCCTAAAGCAAACACAGCTAAAAGGAAGTTGGCAGGTCACTTCCTCCTTACATACAAAAGATAGCATATTACTGTTACTGTGCCAAACTGAATCCCTCTTGCAAAAAGTATCATTTTATAACAAACTAAAGATGAGAAATAATAGTTTGGATATGATAAAAACCAAATCAAAAACACTGAATAGAACTATACATTATTTAAGAAAAAAAAAACTTCCACATAGAGGGGCTCACGTTCTCCTTTGTGTACATATGGGACATCTAGTTATATATGGCATAAAAATATCTTAAAGCTGGGTATTTCATTAGGAAACCTATGAATATTATGTTTTCACTCCAAATTTTAAAGTTAAGAAGTTTCCTATAACCGACCAAAGTTCAGAGTTCTTTTTTTCTTTGCCGTCCACACCCTTTCTCTGCTTTTCTACTGATTATATATTATCCTTCTTTTCCTTGAATATCCTAGCAATTCTACAGTATGTTCCTATATGCACTAAAATATACATTTATAAAATAAACAAATTAAGGGGTTATTATTTGACTTACAAAAGGATCTTCCCTTATAAAAGAATTCACTCTGGGTATTTAAATAGTAAACTTCTTTAGACCCTCTCTAATCAAAATGTGGTTCATGGAAGAGTAGCCTGGGAGCTTCTTAGGAATGCAGATTCTTGGACCCCACCCCAGATCTAAAGAATCAAAATCTGTGTTTCTACAAGATCACCACATGGTTTATATGAACTTTAAAGATGAGTAACACTTATCTAGCCTATTATAAATGCAAACAAAATTTTGTAAAGACCCTATTTATATCTGTTTCTAAGAGCACCCCCTAGCCAAATGAAAGATACCACTATAAATCTAAAATAAAAACACAAATAGAACAAAACTTCTAACTTCTTAAGCTCCCAATTCCACAATAAACATCAGGAACTACAAATTTCTAAATGCTACGTTAAAATAAAAAATTAACTTATTCTAGTAACGAGGATGACAAAACATCCATTCTACAGCACTGAGGAATGCCAGAGTTAAAAGGCAAAGCCATGCTATCTGCCTCTTAAAACACATGCAGAACAGCAGCCCAACACATTTTTTTATTTTGTTTTGTTTGGGGGTAACAGGGAACACTTTTGGAAAACAGCTACATTTAGTTGTTCATCTGCAATTTACCTCCATTGGGTATTGACAGCACTAAATATCTATCAGTTGTGGCATCTACAGGTCGGCCATTCTGGGTCCCTTGGGCTTCTGGGGTATGATAAGGCAGGGGTGGTGTGTCAGCTAAAAGAAAGCAGTAGAACAAAGGAATCGTCAAACTGATAAAGTACACAAAGACTATCGGAACCAACATTTTTTGCTGTTAAACTCCTGGGCTTGGTGCACAGTGTTACTGCTACAGAGAGACCATATAAATGTGACAAGGCTCTTCTGAAGTGACATCATGAGTGTCCTGCAGAAGAAACTAGCTGTTCTGAGATCCTCACTAAACAGTCGCTTAGTTTTCCCTGACTTACGATTTATCATTATTTCAAATGACTTCATGACAAGATTTTCAAATCTAGGAGCTGTTCTTCTAGCTTTTCTTAATAGCAGAATAGTCTGTTACTTTTGCAAAACACAGAGAAAGCTAAACCTTCTTTGAAGTGAGCTTATTTTTCAGCTCCTGTGTTGCCATGGCTAGTAAAATGGCCACAAGGATGATCTGTCCCTGAGATACTTCAAGATATACCCCCAAAACACAGAATAGCTGAAACCCAATTATGACCTTGTGTGCAAGGCACGCTGAGAAGGGCCCTTCTCCCCAAATATCAGTTCTATGATTAGACAGTGATCATGGTTAGGCAAATGGGATACATTCAGTAGATAATATCTTATCAGGAAGTAATTCATAATGCAATAAAAATTCATGAGGCAGAGGTAAACCTCTTAAGGGAGGACCTCAGAACAACTGATTCCTTCAGTATACATTCCAGAATGGTCTTGTTACATTAATGTGGCATAATGTGGAATTCAGTGGCATGAAAGTTTGGATCAACCTGCCTTTGTTGAATTTAACTTTCTACACAAGTAGTTCTCACACTTAAGTGCACAAAAATTGCCAGTGGAACTTGCTAAAAATGCAGATTCCTGGCCCCACGCCCAGAAATTCTGATTCAATAGATCAGTGGTTGGATGTAGCCATGTACTTTTTCTTTTTTTTTTCTGAAACAGTGTCTCGCTCTGTCTCCCAGGCTAGAGTGCAGTGGCGTCATCATAGCTCACTGCAACCTCAAACTCCTTGGCTCAAGCGATCCTTCTGCCCCAGCCTCCTGAGTAGCTGGGACTATAGGTGTATGCCACTACATTCAGCTAATTTTTTTTTTTACTTTTTCTTTTTTGTAGAGACAGCGTCTCGCTATGTTGCCCAGGCTGGTCTTGAACTCTGGGCTCAAGCGATCCTCCTGCCTCGGCCTCCCAGAGTACTGGGATTACAGGCGTGAGCCACCATGCACAGCCACCATGTACATTTTAACAGGCCTTGACGGTAATACTAATGCAAGGATTCATGGGTCACACTAGAAAACCATGGATAAGGTATTTTCTTGTGAGAAAATGTACTGCAACGCTGGTGAAAAGTTCAGAAAGCAAGATGGCCCTTTTGATGGTCCTTGAGTAAATCTACCTAGAAAATTAAGGGGCTGAACACTGAATTACTATATGGCACAGCAGTTCCACTCTTACGTACATACCCAAAGGAAGTGAAAGCAGGGACTCAAACAGAAACATAGCAGCATTATTCACAATAGCCAAAAGGTGGAAACAATCCAAATGTCCAACAACTGATGAATGGAGTTTCTAAAATGTTGTATCCATACAACAGAATGTTGTTCAGTCGCAAAAATGAAGTACTGATATGTGCTACAACATGGATGAACTGTGAAAACACTCTGCTAAGTGGAATAAGCCAGACACAAAAGGACAAATATTGTTATGAATCCACTTATAGGAGGTACCTAGAATAGGCAAATTTATGGAGACAGAAAGTAGATTAGAGGTAACCAGGGGCTGGGAAGGGGGAAATGGGGAGCTACTGCTTAATGAGTATAGAGTTTCTGTTGGGGGTGATGACTGGAAAACACATAGTGGTGATGGTTGCACAACATTATGAATGTACTTAATGCCAATGAATTGTACTCTTAAAAATGATTAAAATGACAAATTTTGTGTTAGATATACTTTACCACAACTTAAAAAAATTACTTTAGTATATGAAAAAGCCATTGAATTGTATCCTTGAAATGGACGAATTATATGGATGGTGAATTATCTCTCAACAAAGCTGCTTAAAAAATTTAAGGGCTGAACTAGCTAATCTCAAAAGTTCTTTTACTCTTATTTATATCTATGGGTCTGTTTTTCAGGTTGGCATTTTGCTGTTAATCATTCAGAAAAGAATTATTTTCTTTGAAATGAAAGGGGCTGTGCCTCCTGTGCAAAATTAACCAGCTTCTGCGTTGTTGTCAGGGCTTGCCTTTCATGGGTGAGAAGAGGAAAAAGAATATCAACCTGTCAGTGTAACCAGGAAAGGAATTCAAAGTCAGTACAGGAAGTCTTTACAGCATAGATGTGTGGTATGTAAATATATACCTTGCAACATAATTATCCTCCCATCCCTTAACCATGGCTCTGTCCTCAAATGACTTCTCTTTCTGTGGTGCCTCTTTCTCAGTGAACTCAGCCACTTGCAAGATTTCAGCCATCTGCACCCACACCGGGTGAATGACTCCTGAGCTTCCATCTCTGCTTTCACCCCACATCAGGTCCCATTGAGTCCACCTCCTCTAATTCACTGCCTTCTTTCCAACCCCACATCCCTGCTTCAGTAATCCTTAAAATCACTCACCTGGTTCCCTGGGAAAAAGGTTTTCAATAGTCACTGCCTCTTCCAGGTCAGAAACCACAGGAGTCTCCCCTTACCCTTGGGTGGTATGTTCCAAGCCCCCCAGTGGATGCCTGAGACCACAAATAGTATTGAACCCTGTATATACTATTTTTTTCCTATACATGCATGCCTGAGATAGAGTTTAATTTTAAATTAGGTGCAGTACGAGATTAGCAACAATAACTAATAACAAAATGGAACAATTACAACAACATGCCATGTCACTACTCTTGCACTTTGGGACCATTATTAAGTCAAATAAGGGTTACCTGAACACAAGCACTGCAATACCACAACAGTTGATCTGATCACAGAGACAGCTACTAAGAGACTCGGGGGTGGGTGGTGTATACCGTGTGAATATGCTGAACAAAGGGATGATTCAGGTCCTGGGCGGGACAATGCAGGATGGTGTGAGATTTTATCACAATACTCAGATTCAGGATAGCGTGCAATTTAAAACTTATGAATTGTTTATTTCTAGAATTTTCCATTTAATATTTTCAAACTGTAGTTGACCTCAGGTAACTGGAACTGAGAAAGGTCTTAATCATCGTTGTACCTCTACCATTGGTACAGTGCTGGACGCTTAGCAAATGCTCCATCATCACTTACTGAGTCAATAAAACCTACACCTATGGTCCAGAGCTCTAGTCCCATGTTCCACACACCCATGTGGTAGTTCATCTGCTCAATAAGGAACTGATGAGCAACCACTGCATTTCAGGCTCTGCGCTGGACATAGAAAAGGGAAGACTACAGTTTAACACATTAACTGCCAATGTGAGTTGTATTTAACTCATGCTAGTTTTGAGCCCGGGGCCTCGTGAAGCATGTGTAACTTTCTTTACTTTGAGAGCTGCATGGCACGCGGGCAACTCACGCTGCCATGCTGTAGCATACATGTTATGTGACAGGTGGCCCCCTGGGCAAAACCCCACAGTTGGTTCCTGAAAATCTTACTTGTTGATGTTCTTATTGTTACAATTAATATTGACAATTTAATTGCATATAACTCACGCACAGAAAACAATAAAAAATAAATTTTTCATTAAATTAGAAAGGATCATTTTGTTTTCGAGGTTTTTATTCTATTTTCGTAATAAAACACTGGGGCCCCAAGGAAAAAAAAATGTTTTTCTAGTGTGGCAGTCAATACATTAATTGGGGAAATAGACACACAAGGAATTATTAATATATAATATAGTGTGATAAATGTAACTTGCTGAGGAGCAAAAAAAAACTAAATAACTCAGAAGGAAAGAGGCAACTCCCTTTATCTTCCCACATTTTATAAGTTCTTTGAGGACAGGGATAATTTTTTGTAATCTTTTAATTCCCCTTTCAGCAACCCTAAAGCAATGCTTGCATATTGTAAGAGTTCAATAAAT
This sequence comes from Daubentonia madagascariensis, assembly GCA_023783475.1. Taxonomy (NCBI): domain Eukaryota; kingdom Metazoa; phylum Chordata; class Mammalia; order Primates; family Daubentoniidae; genus Daubentonia; species Daubentonia madagascariensis. The sequence continues at coordinate 9,403,283 of JAKFHU010002220.1, forward strand.
GTTAAATAAATGAACATATGCATAAATGAAGGAGGCAGAGTTGTAACATCTGGCAGCGAATGTATTTATGCATGCCTTTAGGGACTTGTGGGCTCTGGATAGCATTTATCTCAAACTCATGAGGTGGGAATGAGTCGTTTCCTTGTTATCTCAACCTACATCCACTTTTCAGGTATAGCGGCAAGTGCAATTATGACAACATGCTAGATTCTCCCTTTCCGTTCCATACGCTTTTTCAATTCAGCAAATTAAAGAGCTCCGTACTCAAGATGCTGTCCTAGCTTCACACAGCAAAAAGGGAGACTGCCCTGGCTGCAGCTGGAGCGTCAGTCTCGGGCCCACTCAATGGCACATACATCTTTTGCAGGCAGGGACTCCCTCTGATTGTTGAAAGAGGCAACCAAAGAAAAGTCCTAGCATTGATCCTCCGTGCTGCTTGCCCTCAGGTCAAGTCTTCCTGCTTGGGTTAGAGAAGTATTTTAATCTTATTTCTATTGCCTTTAAAAAAAATAAATCCTTGGAAATACCCACGGATGCTGTTCAAATCCACTTAGTTTCTGAGAGCTTCCAGAGGATTAGAACCAGAAACCAGAGCAAAAACATGTATCTCCAGGGTAACTGCTCCAAGGCATGTATGGTCCTGACCATTTCAGAGGTTGTCAGGGTCCAGTGACCTATAGGAGAATGCTTTGTAAACTGTAAAGCACTATATGCATGTCAGTTACAATGACTGTAATTATGATTGTCCACCATAATTAATCATGTCGGGTCCTATTTTCCCGTATTTTCCCATAGGCCGTGGCTCTTACTGACCTGAGTGTTGATACGGACTCTCTGGCTCCGAAGGACTTCCTGGGGAGTGAGTGTAGCTGGCCGTGCATGGGGACTGCGAGAAGGCATGGCCGGGCGAGGGGGGAAGTGCAGAGCACGGAGGCTGCTGGAAGGAGTCGGGATAGGTGGCGTTGTGTGGCATGAGCGGCTCGCTGTGCAGGGAGGCGCTGCGGAACTTGGCCAGGAGGCTGAGCTGGGGGTTATATTCGCTGTGTCTTGGCACAAGCACAGGAGGCAGCACTAGGATCAGAAGGGAACGAGAGAGTTAGAATTGGACACTGCTCATCAGTACAGAATAGAGTGGACACTTGCTTTTTTTGTCTGCCTATTTTTTGATGATAAAAATGTTTGTCCCTTGGGAACTATCCCTCCACTACTTTTTGTGCTCATCGTGAAATTGTCCATTAAGGTCCCATCTCCACCCATGAAGTGGAGCGTGTGGGTCAAGGTAAATCAACAGGCTTTCTCCTTGCACCTGAATCTGAAGCAGAATATCACAATTCATGAAAATGTGTACGGGAGGATCCTTCTAACGTTGGCACTCTAAAGAGACTGCCTATTCATTCCTACCTTGGAAATGACCAGAGCCGTCCTAATACTTGGCCTTTCTAGAGACCTGATTGTTTACATCTTCCTTTAATTCTGCCAATCAAGTCTTTTTTTTTAAGGCAAAATTGGTTTCTCTTGCTTGCAATGAAACGTGATGCCCAGAATATATTTCCTTCCGAGACCATGTTGAATTATTTAGATGACCAGCCTCAATTTCAGGCTCAGTAGTGCTGCTGAAATAAAAACATTCTCTTTGTCCTTACTGGAAAGATTTAAAGGTGAGTGACTAAAAGTTATTGAATAAAATATAAACAGTGAATAATAAAAGTGAGTATGTACAAGCAACAATAAGAAAACCTGTAAATTAAGTTTGTTCATTTTAGCATGTTCCTTCTGAATTCCATTCCTTAAAAAGAATGTGAGCACTATGGATTCTGATTCTATACCAAGTTTAGAAATGGACTGAAATTCTCCAAGGTGAGCTTCACCTGGGCACTCGGAGCTCCTATCGACTCCTAAAGGACGCCTGGCATGAGGGAGGTACTCCATAAATGTGGAAGTGCCTCCTGTGACCAACATAAGTTCCAGACAGAGAAGCAGAGAAAGTAAAGGAGGACGTAATCAAAGAAATAATAGAAGAAAACTTCTAACAGCTAAAAAGTACCTATGTCTTCACACCAGAAAGGAGCCATAGAGTGTGCAGAGCCCAATTAATGAAAAAAGATCCAGAGCTAGTCATTTTGTCTTAAATGTAAACATCAAGGGGTAAATAGAATATTCTAAAAGCTCCTAGAGGATCACTTCAAAGTCACCTACAAAGAAATGAGAATCAACCTACTTCAACTTTCTACCACAAAGCTGGCTGCTAGAGGACAATGGACCAATGCCCTCTGAGGGCAAATAATTCCTACCCCCAAATTCCACAACAGAAACCAGTAGAATAACCAAAAACTAACATAAACTATGAACTAAAATATAGATATCAAGGATTGAGAAGAGGAAGGAAGGAAGAAGGCAATATAAATGAGCTAAATCCTCATCTTTTATGTTAGAGAGTCAATGAAATCATCTAACAGTGATAAATTTGGAAACAGATGTATAAGCATTTTTTCTAGAATTACCTCCATAATTTTTAGTAATGATGGAAAGAAATACCAAAGAACTAAGCAGGAAATGGTTAAAAGAGGCTGTTTCTGGGGATGGATGGGACGGCTCTTGTTTCTATCACACTACTGATTTGTCACCACATGCAAGTATCATATTAATAAAAAACTTTCATAAGAAGTAACTGTTCTAAAACTTCTCTGAAAAAATCAACTCTTTAAAAAAAGTCAATGTTTTGGAACGTACAGACAATACCAACAGTAATAATAACAACAGTCACCACAAAATCTGCCATTTGCCTTTTGCCATCATACATCTATCTCTTTCTTAACAAGCAACAATTTTCAGTTCTATGGACAGAAAATAAATTCTGGTTAAAACCCAAACCACTACAGGTGAGAGTGGCAGAGAAAGAAATAATTTCTTCCCCCTTTCCAAGCCAGTGTTTGCAAACATATACTGCCCTACCACACTAGAGAACAAACATTTAACATCACCATGCAAAAGTGACAAGGATGATAAACCACTGAATTTCCTTTAAGGTACTTCACGACTATGCAGGAATAAAAAGATGACTTGCCTCATAAACAGTCTGCAGTAAGGGGCTGACACAGGAAATGACATATGGCTTCTTTTTTCAATGACACTTCTTCATCACAAAGTTAAGAATGTTCAAATAAACACTCATTTTCTTTGATAAAGAAGAACTTGAATAATCTCTGTGACTTCGGTTTTAATATAAGATATTTACAGTGTATTCCTTGTTACATTTTAAAACCACATTATTCAGGAAAAAAGAAGTTATTTCTTCATGAACATTTTTCCATTTGGGTGTATTCTAGATGCTTGATATAATTCAAATCTTTGGAGACACAAAAAGGAATCAAGTCATTTTTGTCATAAACAGACATTATTGACTTTTTTTTTTAAAGTGTGTAAACAGAGTCCAAAGAGAAGCAGGAAAGAAGGGAAGAAAGCAAAGACCTCCAGGATTCATGGAAAACAAGCTCAGATTTGCCAAGAGTGTGGGACCTTCTAATCACCTTCTCACACAAGATCCCGATCCCTGGATGAAGTGGCTGTGAGAAACATCCACACACAGGCAGATGACTTCCATGACAACCGTTTCACAACATGAAGGCAAGTTTGGGGAGCCTAAAAGGTTGCCTAGCTAAGACTAATGTAAGCTGGGCATGAATCACTTATTCAATATTGCTTTAAGGTTAACTGAACTCTTGAGCCTGCCTTCTTAGACAGGACCATCTCTTAACTGGACACGGGCAATTTCCCTGAGCTAACGTGTCAGCCCTTTGGTTTCCTGGAATGAGGCAGATGGCCAATTCAAAAGAGAAAGCTTCCATAAAAACTGTTTTCCTGCCCAGAATGCCACAGAAACACTCCATCCAAAAAGAATCATAGTAAAACCCTGCCATAGCCAGTGTGAAAGAATGAAGATAAACACCAGACTTCTCTAGAAAGGGGGAAAATACATGTATACACACACATATTGGTGTGTGAAGAGTTTTAGAACAGTACTTTCCTATACAGTCATGCGCCCCATAATGGCATTTTGGTCAATGAAGGACCACATGTATGATGGTGGTCCTATGAGATCACAATAGTGTATTTTTACTGTACCTTTTCTATGTTTAGATACACAAATACTCACCATTGTGTTACAAGTGCCTACAGTATTCATTACAGTCACATGCTGTACAGTTTTGTAGCCTAGGAGCAATAGGGTAGACCATGCAGCCTAGGTGTGTAGTAGGCTGTACCATCAGGTTTGTGTAAGTTCACTCTATGATGTTCACACAAGGACAAAATCACCTAAGGATGCATTTCTCAGAAAGTATCCCTGTCATTAAGTGACACATGACTGTATTTAAAACCATATTTTAGAACTGCCTGAAATGACTTCCAGCAACAATTTCATTGGCTGTTTTCAGACCTAGATATGAGACACCTTCCACTTACCTGATCCTGGGCAAAGTGGCAGTCAAAAAACCAAAAAACCTTCTTTACTTTAGTACGGTTGGAGTTTGGTTTAGTTGGGGGAAGGAGAGGATGTTCATACTTTACAGCTAATCATTATCAAGACCATTTTAAAATCTTTCAAGGCCCCAAGAACTGAGAAAACATTATGTTGACTCATCCTAAATACATGAAAATAAAACTGAATTTTCCAAAATCACACAAAGCTTACATGCACATTGAAAGAAAATATCTTCTTTCTAGATTTCTGCAGACTACAAAATTTCGGATTAGTTCCTCCAAACCGAACCTCCCTCTCTTCTGTCTCCCTCTCTCTCTCCCCGGGTAGAGGTCCTTGCTTGCCGGTGCTCCATCCTTCCCCATCAACGGGGCGCCTGACTTTACCTTGGAAAATAAACCCTGACACGGAGAAGAACACCCACCTGGCGTCTCCACGCGGCGGTAGTGGTAGGGGTTAATGCACACCTCCTTCTGCTTGGAGCCGAACGGGAACTCGCAGCACTCGAGCGGCTTCAGCTCGTGGTGGGACTGGAGGTCGGGCCAACGCCACACGCGGCAGTAAATGACGTGGGGCAGCCCCTTGCGGTGGGACACCTGCAGCCGCCCGTCCAGGGAGCGCGGGATCGTGACGCACTTGCTCGGCTGCCCCGGGCAGCTCAGCGCCCTCTCCAGCTCGTCCATGGCGCCCTTCTTCTTCTTCAGCTTCTTCACGAGAGAGTCCACCGCCTTCTCCGCCCACTTCTCCTCCTCATCTCCTTGCTTCCAGCCTAGCAGTCGCTTCACTGCGGGGCTGGTGAAGGAGAAGAGCGAGCTGATGGGGGTGGTGGAGTGCATAAGGCGGCAGGGCAGGCGCCCGCCCTCACGGCGCGCTGGGCAGCGAGCCACGCTCCTGGGACGGCATAGGCGCAAAGCTGCCCTTCCTGCTGCAGGCAGCTGGGATGGAGGCCGCTTGGGAAGCGTGTTGACTTTCTCCCAAGCCCTTGAACGCGATGGCCAACTCTGGAAAACAAGACAAGCCTTCAGTTAGCTTAACCAGGGTCATGTTTGGAAAAGGTTGAAGTTGGACAGAAGGGAGAAAACATTCCTCAAATGCTTTAACTTGAGAACTCTTAGTGGTCTCTGACTCTGCCCTCTCCTTTATTCCCTACATCCAGGTCTTGGTCATTCTGCCTTCAAAATGTCTTTCAGAGTTTGTCCCTTTCTGGCGGTTTGCGCCAACACCTGAAGTATGGCTCACCACGCCACTCACAGAGATGACCGCAAAAAACTCTGAAGTAGCGTCTCTCGTCCTCCCCTCTTCCAATTCCAATCCATTTACTGCCACACACAACTCTTGTCAAGTCATTCTCCTATTTAAAACATTATGGTGGCTCCCTGGTTTCCCAAGTGTAAACTTCCCTGCCTGGGTTTCCAAGGCCTCATAATCTTCCCTAAACATGAGTATGTTCTTTCTTTCTCATTTTTAGTTTGCACAAGTAATCCATCTTCATTGTAGAAATTTATACAAATGAAAAGAAAAAAATTAGGATCACTAATAATCTCACCACTCAGGGATAGCCACTTCTAACATATATTCTTCCAAATTACTTTATAGGACAGTGGTTCTCAAAGTGTGCCCCAAGGCCCCTGGGAGTCCCTGAGACCCTTTCAGGGGGGCTTTGAGGCTTCCCTCTCCTAATTACATATCTGTATGAGCTAAAATCTCTTCATGTACTTCAGCCAAAACAACATATCACAACAGATTGTATGCAGTAGCAGATATGAAAATCAAGGTGTCATTTATTAAACCAGACATTAAATAGATTTGCAAAGATATAAAACAATGACACTCTTAATAATTTTTTTGAAAACATAGTTTATGAAATAAAACAATGTTTATGTTAATATATAATGGGTTTATTTTTAATGAATCAAATATTTTTATATTTCTCAGTTTTAATTCTTCAAATGATAAAAATTAATAGATATAACCCACTTAAGCAAAGGTTCTTTGGAGTTCTCAATAATTTTTAAAAAGTGGAAAGGTTTCATATGATCACAAAACTTAAGAACTGCTTTTATAGAAGTTACGCGTAGTCACATACACAAATGCGTACACAAAATAGTACAGCTGTCACATTTGTTATTTTGCCGAAAATCAGCTAAATTCTTCTTTGCCCTGTCATCCAAAGGAGACATTCTTTCCCAGTTATTCAACAGTCCCATTTAAATTTCCTGAGGTAGAACTGTATTTCCTTAATACTTGGCTTAAACAAAACCTCCTCCTTCATCCAGATTTAAGAAACCAGCTACCTCATTAATGTTTAAAGTGGCTGCTGGTAACATTTTGGAGCAAGCTGACTCATTTTAGAATCTTGGAATCAATTGAGCTCATAATCTCCTACAATTGCTTGTTTAATATGCATTAAATGTAATTTTCTCCTTTGCTTCCCTGGAGGGCAAGCTGCACCTTTCTGAGTCCAATTCTATGAACTTCTTTTGAACAAAGGTGCTAAACAAATCCCTGCTATGGTGATCATTATCAGGCACCTCATGTGAAGGGGACGGCAGCCTGGTTCCTCAAAAACGGATGACATTTAGTTGAGTATAAAGCAATACTTACATCACTTTATTCCGCGTCTGGCCTTTACGCAGCATTGTACAGAGGTAAACTATGACGAAAGGGAGATTGAGGGGTCCATAGCTGTTCTTTTTCACTTGGCAGTTTGACTTACACTCAGTTTTATTTGGAAAGGTTCATTTTGTGGCTTAACAATCATGAATTTATAAAGTATAGTTAAGTCACTGTGTTCAAGTTCTGTTTACTTAATCTAGACAGGCTGCCTTAAAGCAATGGCTGAAGAAGGTTATGAGCTTTAAAGAAAAGTAGCATGACACAGAATAACCTAAACCTGAAAAGAGCTCTGAATTCTGCTTAGTTTTACATGGGATTTATTATTAGTAAACTGTGGCATACATCTTTACCCACAGGTTGGTGGCAGAGAAAAGCTTTTTATGAAAATGTTCAGCAGAGTAAAACTAAATATACCTTTTTAAAAACTTTTGCTCCATGAAACAAATAACCATTCCCTAAACCACGTTTCATTTTGGGTTTTTTGTTAAACTGTGGGTTCCTATCTACTAATGGCATGTGAAATCAATTTACTGGAACAAAATAGCTTTTGTAAAAAGAACAAAACATGATAGACTATATTCAGGGCAGCTAACAAAGAAAGAATAAATATCATAATGATAATTTCATTAAAGCTTTTTGTTCAGGGGTACGTGTTCTCTGTGTACGTGTGTGTGTTTGTGTGTGTGTATGTGTGTGTCTCCAGGGTCACAATGCAAAATTTGTTATTGTGGATTAAAATTTAAAAAGTTTGAAAAGCACTACTCCTCCACCATACATTTCTTCAAACTGGGTCTGCCTAAGGTTTACCTTGATGAATGACTTTCAGGGGCCACCACCATTCCTAATCCTTTGGGGAAATCCAAACTAGCCATGAATGTAGGGTCTGAAAAATCTGGGCTCTCTGCAGTCTAATCTCACTGCCACATTTCAAACCATTACAGTTGTCTTGTAGTGGCTCCAAAATTATGATTTTATTGCTGCAAGACACAGTTCCTGTCCCACTAAACAAAGGCCCTTGCACTGAGGGAGGCCCCAAAGAATTAAATTTAGAATCTCAGAGTGATAAACATCAAATTCGTAACAGTGGCCTCTGGATAGGGAAGCAAGAGAATAGGAAAATATTAAAAAGTTAAGATTTAATAAGCCTACCTGGTGGGTTCAAGATTGTTCAAAATATTATTTCCTAGTGTAAAAAAAATGAATGAAACCTGGAATCTCACTAACACTAAGGTTCTGTCTTTCTTAATAGTTTCTGTTTGTCCAGGCAGTGCAGTTTAGGGCTCATAAAGGTTATTCCACTCTCATTCTTAGGATGTTTTAGCCACTAGTAGAACAAAGGGCCCCCTTGTTTATCTCCAGCTGGTCATCACACTGACACCAATAGTGCAGGTCTGTTCGGTCATGTCAACCTGGCTCAGAACAGCTTTCCACTGTCAGGGAATTTAGGTGCCCACAGGCTCTAGGCTCTAACCTACCATCACCTCCTGAAAACTCCACTGCCCGGCTTCACTGGAATGATTAAAACAGAGTATGTCAGAAGGGTCACTGAAAAAGCAACTGTGGCAGCAACAGGAGGAAGGGCAATTAATATTTCTTGTAGTTACTCCATTTCCTAAAAGTACAAAGAAGAACAAGAACAATAAATAAAGCACCTTTTAAAGATGAGTGTATGTACGGGATTTATAAACAGAAACGTAACCAGATAATTTCTACAAAATGTAACAAGAGCTACGGAAGAGAGATGCAGGATGTGGTATATGAAGAAGAGTTCTTAGCCCAACAGCGGGGTGGGGGTGGAACTCTAGAAAGATTCCTGGCTTAGAGGATAACTGAGCTGCACTTAGGACGATTTAAATCACAGTTAAAAAATGAAGTAATGTGGCAGATTAGGATAATTTTCTAAGGTGTGTATGTGTGTGTGCACGGTTATGTTCTCATTCTTGTAAGAGAAGTGTGCATCCCTGCCACAGATTAACTGTGTGGTCTGAGGTGAGCCAGGTGGTCTCGCTGGATCCCGTTCTTTCCTCATTTGTAGATCAAGACAGGGCGCAGCCTCCCCGTGGGTCCTATATGGGCGATGGGTCTGTGACCCTGTGGCTCTTGACGTGGGATCGCATGACTCATTCGGCTGCTTTGATGCTACGTGGCTGCCCGGTGGGTAGTCCGCGAGTGAGACGTTCACTCATGATGCTCCGCTACACAGAGCAGGGCAACGTAACACCTTCTTTTCCATGGCTATCAAACTGACCTTTTTAATAACAAATGTCATCTACCAACACAAAACGATTTCCACTTTGCTTTCCAGCTGTTTTATTCTAGTGTTGTTCTAATTATTGCAAAGGAATAAGAGTAAAAATGTATAGTGGGCACTACTGTTTTTGAAACCATTTGTTAGTGCATCACCAGGTGTTCATAACCCCAGATCCCTACAAACGCCTTCTGCTGGTTGTTAGAACTTTCCATCTTCGGGCACAGAGGAAAAAGCACCGTGACTGTCCTCTCTCTGGCTCACTTGCAGCCCACTTCACACACTCACAGCACAAAAACAGTACTTCTTTCTTTTTCTGGCATCGAGTTTTACAATAAATTCCAACTGAGAGAGCAAAACAACTTCTCATTTCAACTCTTTTAAATAAACAAGCCCACTTAAAAGAAAAGTAGCGCTGACCACATGCACACACCATGATTTAAGTATACATAATTCCACACTAAAAAGTAATTTACTCAGCCAGATAAAAGTTTGGGAGACATGAGCTTTTTTATTTTTAAGTTGTTGGTTTAAATCCAACTCCGATTAGCAGTTACTGAAGATTATTTCCAGTCATTTGGCCTCCTTGGAAGATTCAATTGGTGATTCTCATCTTGAAAAAAATAACATTTTTTTTTTAGAGACAGGGTCTCACTCTGTTGCCCAGGCTGGAGTGCAGGGGCACAATCATAGCTCACTGCTGCCTCGAACTCCTGGACTCAAGAGATTCTCCTGCCTCATCCTCCCGAGTCACTAGGATTATTGGTATGAGCCACTGCACCTGGTGAAAATAAAATTGTTTAAAAATACTGTTTAATACGGAACATGCCTAAACATTGGGCATGTGGAAACTTTGAGCAATCCTTGCACTGCTTTGAGGTTAATATGGGCAAGAACAGTCTCTATCACCTACTGGTCTGCACAATGCAGTCAGCCTAGGGGTTAGACAGCACTTCTCCTTGTGCAAGGGCCCAATCCAGAAACAACCACCACAATAGAACATCATGGTTTCCTTATTTTTGTTTTTTTAATTTTTCAACCTTATCAATTTTGACCTTCTAATCCATGACCAGCATTAAGTATACCTTGGTATCCCCTCTATAAAACAGTTTACTAACCAAATTTAGAATTTGAACACATTTGCTAAAGGAATATTTAACCCCTTTCAAGGAACAGACTCTTTTCTTATTTTTTCTTGACTACTTTTACAGCACTTTTTGTATACCAGTAATACAGCAATAATAAGTGCTTTTAAAGTGAAAACAGGTCCGAAACAATATCTATCTAGAAAACAGTTGGCTGTTATCTTCACCATTAGCACATATATATCATGTCTCATTACTGTACACACTTGAGAAGAAACCAGGCTTAAAACAAATACACGCGTGCGTGCTCGCGCGCACACATACACACACACACACGTATATTTGATTAATTCAAATTGGTCCTCACTTAAACTAGCCTGGCATCCCCATATGTTCCAAATGAGTAGCAATCATAAATTTGTATTGTAAGATATAAATAACCACTTCATGCATGTACCAGAGTTTAGAGTCATGGAGTTGGATAAACATGGAAATGGTATCAAGATTTCACATTCTGGGAAAGAGGCTTTTCTAGCTGCATTTCAAGGCTTCCTGCAAATCTGTGAGGAGACAGTCCTAGTTCTCTGCTCTCCCAATGAGCACCTTATGGCAGGGTGCAATACCTTCCACCCACAGTGTCAAAGAAGACCACAGATAAGCAGCTGTTTACAACGGGAGCTCTATTTCAGGGGGCCATGGAGGGATTTAAGGGCATCTGTGCACTTCTGAATTGTCTACTTATTTTGGGTGATTATGAAAATACAGATTTTTCTAGGGCAACAAACAGTCCACAGGTATTTTTCTTCAAATTCTCAAAAGAGCCTGTGATCCCCAAAGGGTTAAAAAAAACCCACTGAATTAGAAGCAAGGGGAAAAGGAGAAAGTAAGAGCAAGATGGGGAACATGCTAAAGGGACTGACAAGAACAGCCGCCTATTCTAAGTGACGGAGGCTGGGAAAGATGAAGTGAGTGCAGACAACGGGAAGGTAGGGGTGAGAGGCTATGGCTACCACGTCTGAGTATTTTCATGGTAAGTGCTTTACGTGCATTTACTCACAGAATCACTGCCACAGCTGTGTGTGGTCACCCCGCTTTACATGTGGGGAAACCAAGGCACATAGAGATTAAGTAGCTTGCCCAAAGTCACACAGCTAGTAAGTGGTAGTGCCAGGATTCAGGCCCTGGCAGTCTGGCTCCAGACCCACCCCTTAGCCACTGCACCATAATCCTGCTCACAAAGGAGATGGGAGGAAAGCAAGCATGGGCGTGTCCCCTGACAAGCCTAGACGGAGAGCAAAAGACCCCCTGCACCCAAGGCTTGTCCTGAGCTGTACTGCAAGGGAAGAGGATGGGGGAAGGAGCCCGGATGGCAGGAACAGGAGAGAGAAGCCCTCCAAGGTCTCCTCAATCCCCAGAATGTTGTGGTTCTAAAGGGCATGGAGCACGTCACAGGTATTGGCTGCATGTCCCAAAGGAAAGGACAAACCAGAGCCGAGTTGTGTCCGTCAGCCACCACTGGCTCATTCACACACCTCAGCCGATGTGCCTACTGTGAATGCTGCCATATGCCAGGCTGGCCCTGCCTGGTGGGAGTTCCCTTACGGAGCTTAGAAACTTGTCTGGATATGAAACAAGTAAATATGAACAAGCCATGAAGTCCTGTGCAGGCAACAAGCATGACAGAGGGGCCAGGGACCTGCCTGGAGTGCCGCTGAGGAGGAGAGAAGGCGCCCCCTCCAGGGGCTGCAGAGTGACGATGCCAGACAAAAAGGCCAAGGGGGGCACAGGGGTGGGGACAATTTGGTGTGTCTGGGTGACTGAAGGAAAGCCTGTGGCCAAGGAAGAGTGGGCAAGGGAGGGAGTGGCTGGAGGTGAGCAACGGGGAGCCTTTGAATGGGCTTCGAAAGTAAAAAAAATAAATAAAAGTTAAATGATCTGACTTGTATTTTTAAACGATCACACTAGCTGCTTAAATGGAGAATGGATGGGACAGGAGAGCAAGTAGAAGCCAGCACAGAGGGACAGGTAAGAGACCTGGTGGGCCCAGTGGGGGGTGGCAGCGGTTGGGGAGGTGGGCTCAGTGTGGTGCACCTTGTTTTGTTTTAAAATGGGGCTTCTAGAAAGCATCTTAGATTTTGAGAGGAAATACTCAGTAAAAGGGAGAGATTCAAGTTGCAAAAGATGGAGAGAGGAAGTAGAACGACAGAGAGGAAAGGAGAGAATAGGAGCAGATGGGGCAGGCCTGTCCCTCTGGTCACAGGAAGGGGAGGGTGCTCCCTTGAAGCTTCTGAGGTCTCCCTGAAGTTGGTGGCATTGGGAGGAGCAGGGGTGAGAGGTTGGAGGAGCAAGGAAAAGCTGGGAAGAGTGGGGAAGCAGGAATGTGTTCTGGATAGAAAACAAAAGGCAAACTCCAACAGGGCCAGACAGCCAGCAGGACCGGTAACAAAGCCAGCACCAGGGCCCTGCGCTGCGGAGCTTCAGAAAGGGTAGCTCTGCTCTCAGAATAAAGGAGCTCGGCTATTTTAAGTTGCTCAGTCTGAAACCAGAGTTGGGACCAATGGGCTCTTTTTCACTTTTATGATACAGGAGGTGACCAGAGCTGGATAAAGAAGCAAAAAGGGCCTGTAATCCTAGCACTCTGGGAGGCTCAGGCAGGAGGATCGCTTGAGCTCTGGAGTTCGAGACCAGCCTGAGCAAGAGCGAGACCCCGTCTCTACAAAAAATAAAAAAATTAGCCAGGTGTAGTGGTGTGCACCTGTAGTCACAGCTACTCGGGAGGCTGAGGCAGGAGGATCACTTGAGCCCAGGAGCTGGAGGTTGCAGTGAGCTGTGATGACGCCACTGCACCCAGGGTGACGGAGTGAGACTCTGTCTCAAAAAAAAAAAAAAAAAAAAAAAAAAGCAGAATGGCTGGGCAGGTACTTGGGCACTTACCTGTAAGGGAGTTGGAAAAATATCACTGCAATAGACTCTCAAATTATAAATTGGTCAAATTCCTACTAATGTAGGCAGTGCGCTCGAGTGGGGAAAAATAACACTCCTAAACACTTTTTGTGATGAGCGTGCCACTCAGCACTTGAAAGTGAGGAAGCCAGAAGAAATTCTGAAATGGTAACGCAGTGTATTCATGCTCTTTACAGAAAGAAGTGACTGACTCGATTGTCTTTAGAACCTTTGCAATATCAGAGCTTAGATCTGCGGTCCCCAACCCCTGGGCCTCAGACTGGTAGCAGTCCATGGCCTGTTTGGCACCTGGCTACACAGTGAGCGGCAGGAGAGCTAGTGAAGCTTCATCTGTATTTACAGCCACTCCCCATTGCTCACATCACTGCCTGAGCTCTGCCTCCTGTCAGATCAGCAGCAGCATTAGAATCTCATAGGAGCGGGAATCCTACTGTAAACTGTGCACACAAGGGATCTAGGTTGCGTGCTCCTTATGATAATCTAATGCCTGATGATCTGAGGTGGAGCTGAGGTGGTGATGCTAGCGCTGAGGAGTGGCTGCAAATACAGATTATCATTAGCAGAGAGGTATGACTGCACGATAAAGGTAATGCACTTGAATCATCCCGAAACCACTCCCCCTCCCCACCCCACTGGGTCCGTGGAAAAATTGTCTTCCATGAAACCGGTCCCTGGTGCCAAAAAGGTTGGGGAATGCTGGCTTAGAGGAAGGGATTGTAGATAAATACTTTCAAATCCTTGGAAGGATGCACATGAAACTGACCACATTAGTTGCCTTTGGAAAGGGAATGATGGCTGGAGGAGAAGGGTGGAAGACATTTCACTTTGTATTTCCTATCAATGGAAAAATGTCGCCTGAGTCAGAAAAATCACAATAGAAAATTGAGAAGAGACGAGGACTGCAGAAAAGTGGGAAATGGTTTGCCCACTGTTTTCTCGAAGCATTGATTCTTCTTCACAAGGAAAATCATAGCTGAATTTCCTCCTGAATAAACTTTTTAATTAACAAAAGATTGATTTTCCCCCACCCTTCCTCAACACGTTTTAAAGCAGTACCATATAATTTGTGTGTCTGGGGTCCCCACATATCTTGTTCCATCTCTTGTTAAGACTACAGGAAGACTAGATTTCCTGTATCCATGCAGAAAGTAATGTCCTATTTACTCTAAAATGTGGCTCCATGTTTCTTTCACATACACACAAGCCTTACATTTCTAGGTAGACAGTAGGTAGTGACTATCTCATGAACAGGCACGACCCATTCACCAGGAGCTCTTACTTGTCCTAAAACTTTAATTAAATAGCTAGCACTCAGTGGAGAAACAAGATAACAGAACTGAAATTGTCCTTTAACCCAAATAGAGTTACAGCAAAGTACCCTGTGTTACTTAGAGAACATTCTTAATATAGACCTCATCCTAACACGCTGTTTTATTTGTATTACAGCACTTTGATTGAAATTTCATGCATACACAAATATATAGCATCACATTACTGACAATGCAATTCTTCCTTTCTTTCTTCGTATATTTGTAACTCAATGTGTTTATAAAACATCCCACCTTCTCAAAGAGAATAAGAATCAAGGCCAATTATTTCAGCATGAGTGATTTATCAATTACAAATTGAAGATCCTTAGAAATCTATTTTTACTGATTTGTTTATAAACTGGTGAATAACTTTTGGCCTTAAAATAAAAAAAAATCAAATTTTTTGTACCTTAGCAACCTCGAAAAGAATAAACCAGATCTTATGCAAGACGAGGTGTCCTCACTCCAGCAATTCTGACCCATGAAAATCTGTGTTTACCACAAATATAAACTTAGGAAAGATTATTTGTCTTACAAAATGAGTCATAATACATGTAAAAGTATGATTCAATTTACAAAAATCTAATTCACATACAGCTTTTTCAGGAATAAATATCTTTTCATTCAATAAATATTTACCAAGCTCTTGCTGTGCTACAGTTCTTAGAGTTAACTGCTAAACTTCACAAATTTTACTTCTAAAGGTATATCTAATTCTTTGGACTAAAACAATTGAGACTGTTTAATAGAATTAAGAGATCTCATTTACATTTCTACTTCCAAAATATAATTCTAACTTTAAAAATCTATCGTGCCCATCTTATCATCTTAATGTTTTTCTTGGGCACTGAAAAACACCACTGTTAGCAAACTGCAGGACAAATCAAATTAGTTTTGGGGACACTTTATCTTATAAACTCTTTGCCCATCAAAACACCAAACATTCTTAAAACTTTAAGAATTTTACAACCGGTCCAGCTTTTTTGTAAACAATATGGTATTATTTTACTGCTGTAGTCAATGAACCCCTTTTTTAAAATGTTCCCAGCATGTCCTTCAGAAAATAGATAAGCTGTATTATTCCAAATATCAGATGATATCCATGTAGAATAGCTTAGCTCAAATTTGGCAAAGGGGTATGTCTTTAAAAAAAAAACAACAGGTATTTAAAATTGGTTTTATAGGTAACTAGGCATGCTCAACTTTCTTCTCACTGTTGTAAAGCCACTTCAGGACAGCTTGGATGCCAATTTTTAACCATGATGAGTGCTTAGGAACAAGAGAAATGAGCCTCCCTCCAACACACACACACACACACACACACACACATATGCACACACTCACTCCCTCCCCCCTCCCCCACACTCCCATCTCACTCTCAAAATAAATGCAGTTCAGCTGAAACGGGGGGAATATTAGCTGGCGGCACGGCAGGGACAGCCATCACAGCCTCATTGCACAGAGGACACAGCACATTTTTCAAAGTCTTCCCTATTTTTCATTCAGAATCTCTTTTATGCTAATACACAAGTCACGTCTTATGGGCTTTATTCCAAAATTTATTAACTTCATTCCAGCATGTAGTTCACCGTGGTAAACACACAAATAACCTCTCACTTTTCCTCTTTCCCATTGTGGTCCTCTGAGAAATACAAATCTCGAAAAGAATGAATGGCCATTTTGCCTGGTACTACCAAGAACATTCTACTATCTTTCCTTGTGCTTAGGAACAGAAGTTATTTCTAAAAACCCCTTTAAAATCTCCTCTGGGAAGCCATCCTGAAGTACTCCTCAACACTTTCATTCATTCTATGATTCAGCCAGCAAGTATTTATTGAGGCTTGACCCTGTGTTGGGTGCTGTGCCACGAGCAACAGTTTCCCAGACTCAGAATCTTCATTAGTTAAGGAATAAGAAGAATTCTACATCGGGACACAATGCCATTAACCCCTTTCAAATATTTAGAGTCTTAAAAATGTAATAAAAGATATTGGGGGGGTGTGCTATTTCTGGCCTTACTAAATGGTTTACAGGGGAGTGATATGTTGCTTTGTTTTACTTTGTTTTTATTTATTAATTTTTTAATTTTTTCATGGACACTTCTAATACCATATGTTTTTATTTTAAACATAGGTGGCCACAGAATGATTTTGTCGTAGGGAGTCTAAAACTCTGGGCCAGCCCAGAAGCAATGTAATTTCTTCATTATGTCAGGCCTGGCGAGCACCACGAGCTATAACTGGCACTCACAGGACAGCTTCCTTGGTTCCCTAGACCAGAACTGGATGGACTCTAGTGCATAAGCTTGAGCTGCTCCAACTTGCTACATTTTTGTCTAGGTGGAACCCTCTGAAAATGTAGGTGCGGGGTAGCTGAAGGAACAATACCAATTAGAGTCCTAGTATTTCTGCACTGTATATTCATCTACTCTTTCCATTTGGCATCTGTTAATTGCTACATTCCCACCGCACAAATAAGTGCTTCTTTACACCTTCAGTTTGGATTCCTACTGTTGGGAAAGAATTCCAGAAATTAAAAACAAAACAAAATAAAAAACTGAATCTGTACTGGAGGAAGAGTACATCCATTGTAATGAGCTCTGTACCTTCTCAAGCCGGAAAGACACACAGAAAATGACAGAGTGTGAGACCATGTTGGAAATATTTTTGTCAACAATGAATGATGATGGTATTGTTGAAATATATGAAAATTGGCATGACTGGGTGACTAGGCGCGATGTACCACTGACTTGAGAAATTAAACTGGAGCCATGCGGGTCAGAGAGTCGTAAGGAAAGTGCCTTACAAAGTCATGGCTGATCACCCATTAACCAGGAGGATATCCATGAATAATGAAGTTGTTCATTGTACAGAGCCAAAATGCTTCCTATGCAGATTTAGTCACCGAGTCTAGGTGGACAAGTAGATTTTTTTGTGCTAAGGAGTCATGAAACACAGCAAGAGCAAAGTGGGGATACACCGGCATACAGGAGCACTACCCTCACCAGTGTCAAGAAAATACCCAAAAGACATCTTCAACCTTAAAAATGATGAGAAGGCCCACAAACTAACCAAACTAAGTTCTTCCCATGAAGCTTTAGATAAAAAAGGTCACATTTTGACACAATCAACCAAAACTTTCCATCGAACAACCTGCTTGTATAAATTTAACCAATCCTTTGAGCTTTAAAATTGACATCACCAACTGTCCATAAAAATTCCAGCCTTTTGAGAATGAGATGTGTCAGACTACATCAGAGCTGTTTTCTCAGTAGTTTTAAGTTTTACTTAATAGATGATTTCTCAGTGATGCTTAACTTTAAAATAATCCAGCATGAAGCCACAACTGAGGTAGATGGATGGTTGCGCCCTTGAGCAGCAAAGCAAAGAGAATAATAAGCAAGAAGTACTTTTAAGCAAAAAAAAAAAGGTGAAGGCATTCCTTTGCAAGATCTCAAGCAGAACACAGGACAACTCGGTGTTCTCCAGTCTTCTAGAAATGCTGGCACTGTATACAGCTACAGATTTTTAGTTGTAAAATTAGAACATAATTAGAGATCATCAATATGTCCTCATATGATTTACTAAATTAATAGACTTATTCTTGAAAACCTAAATTTTGTCTTAAATGGCAAGTATTGATAAGAATGTGCTTAATAAGAATTTGTAGGAATAGTTGGATCAAGCACTTTGGAAATAATTTGCCATCATCTTGTAAAGTTGAATTTGCATAGCATAAGAATTAGCAATTCCACAACCTAGTATATAACCTAGACTAGTTTTCAAACCTCAGGTAGAAATGATTAATGAAATCAACTTATTGGGTCTCAACCCACATTTAAAAAAAATAGACTGGAATTTATCATTGGTCATAGTAGGGAAAATTATTTCTTGAAGTTTTTGAAGAGATAATTAGATATATAGAGGTATTTGTGTATATGACCTGTTGGGTTATAGTTTAAAAAATTTTGAAAGGCACTTCCCTAAAGAAACTATTGCACGTACTATAATATTCACAGCATCATTATTCAAAATAGCAAGCACCTGGAAATAACCCAAACATCTATCGACTGGAGGATGAATAAATAAATGATGAAATGATATTACAATGGAATATTATATAGTGATAAAAATGTAGTAACTATATCTACAAACAAGGGTTAATCTTAGAAACATAATGTTAAGTGAAAAAAAGTGGAGCCTAGAAGACTAGAGTACGAAATAATTTTAATAAAATTTAAAAACAAACAAAAACTAAATATGATGGACACAGAGATGTTGATTAAATTATGTTTTAAAATTCAAGATAATAAAACACAAAATTCAAGATATTAATACTTCTGGGCAGGAGGCAGAGGAATAGCACAACAGGAAGATGTGGCATTAGTAATGTTGCATTTTATATTATTATTATATCATATCATATTATATTATATGTGGTATTATAATAATGTTCCACCATAACTTTTATAAATGCTCCACATAGTCTTTTGAATGTATTAAATATATGATAAAATATTTTAATTAATTTAAAACAGTATCTTAGAGGACATGTATAACATGGTCCCTATTTTTTTGTATTTGACACATAATAATTATACATATTTATGGGGTACATAGTGATGTTTCAATACATACAATGTATAGTGATCAGATCAGGGTAATTAGCAATATTTGTCTGCAAAGAGAAGTTTGACAACCAAAGTCCAACCAAAGATTAAGAAAAGATAAGAATCCTAATCTATAATTAGAATAGCCTTAATACAGTGAATAAGGAGGTCAAGAACAAGTATTTATTGAGCATCCACTATCCTCAAGTTATGAAGTCACAAAACTAACGCATGGAACAATTAGTGGGCAGCCCCAGAGTTAAGTTACTTGTCGTGGACTATAATCCCTTCCTGGCTCCATGTCTTCATCCGTGCCTTTCTGCTTCCTGTCCTCTGCATCTCCCTTCTTCAAAGTCCAGTGATTTCCACAGAGTCCTTCTGGGCCCTGCCTAAAGCTCCGCACGTCTCATATGTCACTTATCCCATGTGGCTTTGTGCTGATTGGGGCCCCAGTGGGGAACCCCACCTCCCCTGAGGCTGCGGCCCCTTTAGCCCCCAAGTGAAGTCTCCCTGAGAATCCTGAGCCAACCCATCCAAGAGACGACAGTGAACAAAGCCCTTGTTGGCACATCTTACCACCCCAAGAACACTACTTGGCCGTGATTTATGATAGGTTCTTCTATGTCACACTCACACTTCCATGGCAAGGATGGCTCTCAGTTTTCCTGAATGGCCTGGTAGTGGGTGGGGGGCTCCAAACTGCCTCCTACCTACCACTCACCTCGCCCTCCTGCAGTCAGTTCCAGCCAACGCTTGCCAGCCTTAGGTCAGGTTAACCAGTCAGATTCCTCCACCGCTCCCTCAACCCTAAATCCTCACATCGACATCTTCCTCAATGTTCCCAGGGCATCCCTTTCCTAAGGAATCCCAACTTTCTACATCTGTATGTATCAATAATTTCCCCACTATAAACAATACTGTGATCTGGATTTATACCCCTTACTAAAATGGGAGCTCCCACACATCTCTGCTCTGTATCCATCAAAGAGTCTAACACAGATTTCTCAACCTCAGCAACTACCAACATTTGGAGCTAGATCCTTGTGTGAGGAGACTGTCCTGTGCACTGCAGGATGTTTAGCAGCATCCCCGCCCTCTATCCCCTAGACGCCAGTAGCACACACTCCCACCAAACTGTGACAACCGAAAATGTCTCCAGATATTGTCAAATATCTCCTGTCGCCCTCTGTTGAGAACCACTGGTTTAACATAAATCACGATTCTGCTCAATAATCACAAGATCTTTTAGATGTGGATAATGGCTAAATAAAAATTAAGTAGAATTCCAGAGAAAGATATGTTCATTGTGGATTTAAATATTTGGAGAGAACTTGCTCCAGTAATAGATGCACCATGGATTAAGTTTTGAATCACAGGCATAGTAAATTCAGTGCTTTCATTTTATTTTTTTTAAGTTGGCCTAGGGACGGGTACCCAGTGCAGTTATTTAGGCTGAAGATACTATTATAGATCATGGTTTTTAGATTCAGATATTAATCCACTTGAAAGAAATAGCGTTTTTCTGGGCAGCTTAAAACATTATGATTTAGGGTTATTTTGAACCACCTTAGCAAAGGCCAAAGGGTTCAGACTTGAGTTATTGTCACAGAAAAAGAATCGCAGTTTCCTATTTATGTTACTTAAATCAAAGAGTAATGTGCAGTCACAAAATAGGTTTGAAAAGACTTAGTTTTAAATTGACAAATATAAAAGGGAGAACATTAACCTCCCCCCGATTCTCTCATTCCACTCGCCCAGTTGCCAATTCCGTTGAGTTTCTACTTTCTAAACATCTTCCAAAACCACCTCTTCCTCACCACCCCCTTGAATTCCCCCCACTCTTCCCAAACCTCTTCTACAGATTGCCAAACTTCTAAAACACCTATCCGATCCTACCATTCTCATTTTAACACGCACCAGAACTCCCTGTAGCATGTTTGTAAATGCTAAGAATTTCCTTTCTTCTCTTCCCTTCCCTGCAATTAGTGTTCATGCGAGACAAAAAACTAGGAAAACATGAAAAAGTTCATAAAAAGAAGGCTCAAATGACCACTGTTCATCCACCCAGAGAAAATAATCACTACTAACATTTTTGTGTATGTCTTTCTTACCTTTTTTCCTAAATAAACATACATTTTAAAATAAAATTCATGCATAGATATGTCTTATATTCTGCCTATTTCAATGAATGACATACTGCAAGCATTTTCATATTATTAAATACTTCATGTTTTTAAAATTTGTGGCAGCCGGAGTAGTACCCAACTTTTAATTTTAATTCTAAGTTGCATTTGAACTTCACCTGCAATACTTTCTTGGGTCATAATTTGAAAAAAAGAGATTTAGAGCACTCTCTGTATAGATTTTACAAGTTGGTTTTTAACAATTTCAGAGTAATTGCTAAAACAAAAACAAAACCTAGAGGCATTTTCCCTCTAGTCATCAATAAATCTGTCAAAGCCCTTTACAGTTCTAATTACATAAGTTCTATGGTAAACTATTTTTCTTACAAAAATTAAAGCATTATAGATCACGCTATTTCTCATCTAAACATCAACCACAATTCCCAAATCTTCACGCACTCTCTCGTGTGACTATTATTATTAGTTTGGGCTTACTTCTAGATATTTAACTCTGCATATCCTTACATATAGAGGTCCTTACAAAAAATGTAGTATTAGTTTGAATTTTTAAAAATATTTAATCATTCTGCAACTTGCTTGAGCATATTTTCTGTTGGCCTTAACTAAATCTACCTTGTTCCTTGTAACTGCTTCATAGCATTCCATATTGTGACAAAACCCTTTCTGCTTAAGCCCAACCTTTTATTCAAGGGAGTCTGCCGCAGTGTAGAAAATCTAAAATATATTCATGTCTATCTGTTTGAAAATTGGCATTAACTGAAATGAAAGAATGGGGGATATCTTGAGAGGAAATTCTAAAATAAACATTTTCCTAAATAAAAAAGATTAATACTGAATTTGATAACCCACTTTTTGTAAAAATAGAACAAAGCAAACATTTCTGTTTTTGAAAAATGCTAATGAAATAAAACTATTACATGATTGGGTAAAAAAGGTACACTGCATCGGCCTTTTCAGTTATAACTGCTCAATTCATGCAGCTCCTGACTTACAAGGAGTTATTTATCCAAAGTTCATTAATGGGAACATTCCAGGGTGATGGAAATGTCCTATGTCTTAATAAGGGTATGGGGTACCCTCATTAGGGGTATGCAACATGAAAGTTGATTTTTGGTCTATACAGAAAGAAGCTGAAAATTTTAACTGCCTTATATATATTAAAGAGACTGAACTCACAATTTAAAACTTTCCCTGAAAGAAATCACCAGGCCCAGATGGCTTCACTGGCAAATTCTATCAAACATTCAAAGAAAAAATAACACACAAACTATTCAGAATATAAAGGAGGGAACAGTTCCCAATCCATTTTATGAGGCCAGCATAACCCTGATACAAAAATCTGGTAAGGATATCATAAGAAAAAAGAAAACGTAGACAAATACTATTCAGAAACGTAGATGAAAATATCCTTAACAAAATATTAGCAAATCACATTAGTAGTATAAGAAGGGTTAATACATTATGACCAAGTGAGATTTGTCACAGAAATGCAAAACCGGTATTACATTTATATGTTGACTTTTTACTTTCATAATAATGTCCTTCGATGCACAAAAGTTTTAAATTTTGATGATGTCCTATTTATTTTTTCTTCTGTTACTCATGCTTTCTGTGTCATATTCTAAGGATTCATTGCCAAATCCAAGGTCATGAAGATTTATATCTATATTTCCTTATAAAAGTTTTATGGTTTTAGCTCTTATATTTAGGTCATTGATTATTTCCAGTTACTTTTTATATATGGTATGAGGTAGTGATCCAATTTCATTCTTTTGCATGTGGCTGTCTAGTTGTCCCAATATCATTTGTTGAAGAGACTATTCTTTCCCCATTAAAATGTTCTTGATACCCTTGTCAAAAATCAATTGGCCATAGATGTTTGGGTTTATTTCTGGACTTTCAATTATATTCCATTGATCTCTATGTCTATCCATATGCCAACACCACACTATTTTGATTACAGTAGATTTGTAGTAAGTATTAAAATTAGGAAGTGTGAGTCTTCCAATTTTGTTGTTCTTTTTCAGGACTATGTAATATTTTACTTTTTTATATGGTTTATTGCCTATCGTTCCCTACTACAACATAGGCTCAATTAGGACATGGATTCCTGTCCATTTTGTTCACTACTGTGCCCTAGCATCAAGAATAGGGCCTTGCACATATTAGGTGTTTAATATTTGTTGAATGAATGAGTGGGCTCCTGAGAAGATAAAGTCATCCACAGCTGAGATAAGGGTGAGGGTGGGAGCATAAGAGGCATAAAAGAGAACAGGGTTGAGCAATCTCTGTCTAAGAAGAGTTCATACAGCAGGAAGGTGGGTGGTCTAGTCCTTGGGCTCTAGTGCCAAGGGACCCTTTCTAACCTGCATTGCCAGCAGAAGTGGGCAGCAGCAGCTCTTCTTGTGTACAAGTCAGTCTGTAGTATTCCAAACGTTATAAAACTAAAAATCATTTAGTGACTATCACATTAAACATTTATTTTATTCTATTTTATTATTTATTTATTTATTTATTTATTTATTTTTGGGCAGAGTCTTGCTCTGTTGTCCAGGTTGGAGTGCAATGGCGTCATCATGGCTCACTGCAACCTCAAACTCCTGGGCTCAAGCCATCCTCCTTCCTCAGCCTCCTGAGTAGCTGGGACTACAGGTGTGCACCATCATGCCCGGCTAATTTTTCTATTTTTTGTAGAGATGGGGTCTCGCTCTTGCTCAGGCTGTTCTCAAACTCCTGGCCTCAAGCAATCTTCCTGCCTCGGCCTCCCAGAGTGCTAGGATTTACAGGCATGAGCCACCATCCCAGCCAAACATTTTATTTTTTTAAAAACCAAAACATCAGATAAGATGAAATAGAATGAATAACAATGAATTCTTTCCCTGAACTAAGAGAAAATAGCTTTTGCATCTTATCTCAAGCCTCCCCATAGCTTTTAGTGTGCATAAATAATTCTTCTTGATAAGTTAATAGGATTTTATAATCATATCAGAAAACATACTCGATAATGCAAAAGTACCATACTGACCTTTTAAAAAAATTCTGAACAAAGTCTTAAATAAACACATTTATCACTTTTAGTCAAATTAAATAACTGGGCAGTGACATCAGCAAGTCTGAACACTATTGTTGCTAATGGGACAGAAGCCAGTCCAGAAAAAGCAGAACTACAGGGTACATATGATCCAGTCTAAGGAATTCATCAGCAATTTTCTTTGATGCATACTACTGTCTTTTTCAATGTAAAATATTTAAAATATAAATAATTATGGAAGTATGAAGAGTGCCACTACTGTTATTATATATTATGTAAACTGCCACTGAATAATTGTATTTGCCTTACATAACAGCAAATACTGCTGCTATGAGATTAAACAATGTATTGCCACTCCACAATTAAGCCATATGGTCCCATCTGTTTCTAGGTTCCATTACAGTACACCTACTGCTGGTTAATAAAGAAATCGTTCAGCAGACAATGCAAATGTGCCTCTTACTTATTTAACTTTCTCAAAATCAACAATGTGTTGTCAATATAATTTGGCAGGGAGTCTGATTTACGGTGGGAGTTAGATATGCATCCCCTGATCCTCCTGCACTGATAATGATTTAAAACAATATGTGAGGTATATAACTATCACCGAAATTGCATAGCTCTGGGATTTGCCAGGTGCTAATCACTCTACTCAAGCCTCAGGGAAAATGTATAATTGCTCTATGCCATCATTTCAGCTTTAATTATGTTCCCCAGCCTTTTATTCCCTGGACAGAGGTGACAGCCAAAAGAGAGCTTTGCCTCAAGCCTGGTCTTCAATTTAGGGACCATGGGCAATTCATCACCTCATCTGCAAAACCTACTCAAAGGGGCAACACTGCTATACATCCTTCAAATGCAGCTCAGATATCACAGGTCCCTGTGATGTCCCCAGATGGAATTATCTTCTCAGTCCGTACCTTGTACACATTTCTCCCATCCAAGTACTAACCAGGCTCTACCCTGCTTAGCTTCCGAGATCAGATGAGATTGTGTGCACTCAGGGTGGTATGGCCGTAGATAGTACCTCGTACACATTTCTATTATCACTTTGGACTATGTGTTTCCATATATCTCTCTATTGAACAACAAAGTCTTTAAGGACAGTGACTGTCTTACTCATCTTTACAGCTCCAATCCCTCACATTAAATGGGCATTCAATAAATACTTATTATTATTTATGTTAAATGACTATGGCACCCAGTGGTGCCCAAGATATAATAGATGGTTAATAAATATTAATTGTAATTTCCTTCCTTTCCTTTACTCAATATTTAACTTGTTTTCATCCTTTTATCACCATTCTGCGGTGAGAACTCAGCTCAGGCTCTTACCACACTTACCACTGAGAGAAGAGAGGTGTGATTTTCCCCCCAGGGGACATGTGGCAATGTCTGGAGTATTTTTAGTTGTCACTACTGAGGAAGAGCAGTGCCACTGGTGTCTAGTGGGTAGAGGACAGGGATGTTGCTAAACATTTACAAGGCAAAGGACAGCCCCCCTCAATGAGAATTATCTGGCCCCAAATGCCAAAGGAGTAGAGGTTGAGAAACCCTAATCTAGATTTTCATTCCTTGAAATCAACTACTGGTTGTTCTACTCTATTCCTGTTCTTTCTTTGTTCTAATCTATTCTTTCTGAAAATCTTTATCATCCTTATCCTGTACAAAAGGTCTTACACTTCTTTTTAAACAACTTCGTTTTTTAGCTAGAGTTACAGCCAAATTTTCAGTAACACCAATCAGTATATCCATGTGTCCAAAGCAGAACTGGAATCAAGTTTTTAAAATTCTTATTTCTAATATACCTGATTTACAACTCTTTTAACTCACAGGAAAGTTTTAAATGAGAACACCACGAAGGAAAAAAAAAACAAAGAGTCTAGGGAATGGCAGCTAATTTTTCTTCAGTGATCAAATTTCTACAGTTACAAAGGCCAAATGGCCTTTCAAATTTCATTTGAAGAATAAATGCTGTGTCATTGAATGTTATATCATACACTGAACTGTTATCACTTATGCTGGCTAGTATCTTTAAATCTAACAATGATTTGTTTAAAATTAATGTGACCAAAGATTGGTAGGTATTAGAAATAGGAAATTTTTTAAGTGTTTGATTCTTTTTATTTATATGACCACAGTTATTAAATTCCACAGAATCATTTGTCTTAAATGTGAAAAGACATACACATAAATAGGTGGCGAAAAGTGTAAAGTTTCTTTAGAAACATCCCATTAAAAACATTCCACGCAAATCATACTTCTGATAAGGAATTCATATCCAGAATATATAAAGAACTCCTACAACTCAACAACAAAAAAAATAACAACCCAGTTCAAAAGTGAGCAAAGCACTTGAATAGACATTTCTCCAAAGAAGATACAAATGGAAAATCAGCACATGAAAAGATAATCAACATCATTAGTCACTAGGAAAATGCAAATCAAAACCACGAGGTACCACTTAATACCCATTAGGATGGCTATTACCAACAAAACTGAAAATAAAAAGTGTTGGCCACAATGTGGAAAAATCAGAACTTTTGTACACTGTTGATGAGAATGTAAAACGGTTTAGACACTGTGGAAAACAGTTTGGTAAGTCCTCGGAATATTACACATAGAACTGTTACATGACTCAGCAATTGCACTGCTAGGTATACACCCACAACAACCGAAAGCAGGTACTCAAACAACGTTCACAGCAGCATTATTCACAACGGCCAAACGGTGGAAACAATCTAAATGTCCACCAACAAATGAATGGGTGAACAAATTGTGGTATACAATGGAGTATTATTCAGCCATAAAAAGGAATGAAATTTTGACCCATGCTACAACATGGATGAACCCTGGAAACATTATGCTGAGTCACAAAAGGGCAAATAATGTATGATTCCACTTACATGCAGTATCTAGGATAGGGAAATTCATAGAGACAAGAAAGTAGAACGAAGGTTACCAGGAGCGGAAGGGAGGGAGATGGGGACTATTGTTCGATGGGCACAGAGTTTCAGTTTGGGAAGACGAAAAATTTCTGGAAATGGGTGGTGGTGGTAGCTGCACAACACGAATCTACTCAATGCCACTGAATTGTATGCTTAAAAATGTTTAAAATGGTAAATATTATGAATATTTTACCACAATAAAGAAAAAAATTCCATTCCAAATATAACAATTTGCTTCATCCTTTCCTACCTACCTTCAAGGGATTTTACAAATGGAGTCTCCCACTGCCAAAATTAGAGGTATTTTAATAAACTCTAGTTTTCAGATGGCAAATAATGTGCCACTGGTACATGGAAGCTTTGAATGAAATCGGAATCCCTGAAACTGTAAAATGCTGGGAAATCTTCAGATTCTCCTAAGCCCGATTACATAGGTTCCTCTCCTTTCAGCAGCCTACACCCTCTGCAGGACACCACAGTTTTGTGAGACCCCTGGCATTCTGCCTGCCTTCAGATCCTTTCTTCCACTTAATGCCAATTCATGTAAATGTATCAATTTTCTCTGATGGTGGTGGTTTGAGGGGAAGAGAGAAGTACTGTTTTAAAAATAACATTTGCTTCTACACTAAAAAATAGGGGAAAATGTGGAACAATCTCTGGAGAGATCACTTTTTAAAATAAGATCTATTTTCTATCTCATAACCAACCAACAGCAATTTGATATGCTATTATTAGCTTTATTTTCTTAGAATCAGTTATTCTTATAATGCAAACTATAAAATTTCTTCAGTCAAAACAAATTCAGCAAACATTCCCAGATTCAACAACTGTAAGCATTCTAAAAGGCGGCAGAAATATAAATTTCTTTTCACACCCTAACACATCTGATATTTAAAGTTGTGCTAAAACTTATTAATGCCTCAGAATCCCCATGACTTCAAATCAATCGGAAAGTCCACATAATTTGAAACTCATTCTTTCATAAAATTGACTTTATGATCCTTCCTGTAATAGGACTATTACAGAATTTACCACATGGAAATATGACTGGGTTAGGCGAATTTCCCTTACAATGCACAACACTAAGTGCAAGAATATCTGAAGTTCATTTCAAAACATATTTTTTATCATCACTCCTGGATTTGGGTTACACTGTGTCCCAGAGGAAGTGTCATAATGATCATTTGTGTCTCATCTGATAAAAGCCCCTAAAATAAATTAGAAGGGAAAAAAAGTGAACATAAATAAATAAATACATACATTGATTAATTTCATGAGGGGGAGATGAAAGCACACACAGAATCTCACTTTAAAATCAGAAACCCTTCAACAATACCCTGATTTCTTATATTAGCACTGAATTTCACACAAAACCAAAGCTGATGAAAAGTGGTATATTTGGCCCAAATGAAAACTCTTGGTTATATGAAGCAGCTTTGTGCTCACGATACGAAACACTAAGGTAAGGTGCTGTCATTGGAATTTATACTTAATAAGCCACTTGGGAAGTCTGTTTTTGTTTGTTTTTGTTTTTGTATTGAGTTAGAGTCTCGCTCTGTCACCCAGGCTGGAGTGCAGTGGCATCATCATAGCTCACTGCAACCTCCAACTCCTGGGCTCAAGTGATCCTCCCGCCTCAGCCTTCCACAGTGCTGGGATTACATGTGCGAGCTACTGAGCCTGGCGGAAGTCTTGATCTACATTTACTTACATCCTGAGATACAGTTTTCTTGGCCACTTATATAGTTTGACTTTTCAGCTAGAATGTTACTATTGATTAGACATCATTTTTTAAGTTTCAATGGAAATTGAAAATTACTTTTAAAATGAAAGAGACTACACAGTTTTTATTGTTGCTCATTACCACTCCTTTTGGAGACAGAATTATTATTTTGTTGCCTGTTTGCTATCTTATTCCTGCCAATATATAGTGAAAGGGAAGTAGAACAGGCATCAAAGCAGCAAAGAGGGAATCTAAAGGACACGCCTTATAGTTTGGGTTACTTTTAAGATAGATTTAGAATGCTATGTATTTTTTCATCTAGTATTCTGAATAATAAGATCATGATCAAACATGTCAATGGTAAGCAATTCACGACAGTGTTATAAGAGAATGCCAACACTACCTTACAGAGATTATGGCACAAGTTTCTAGCATCCCTACCTACATTCTTTACATATATAAAATACACTGTGTATAATTTTTATGTATATATAATATATATTTTGTCAGCATATACTTGGAAACACTGTACACCACCCTAAAAATGTGGTAGTTTATTATTCAAGTTTGGAGCGGCCCATAATTTAACTAGTGCTTCCATGAACAAGAGGCAACATGATGTAATGGATAAAACACAGGGTTTGGAGGAAGAAGACTTGAGTCTGCATGCTAGCTCTATCCTAACTGTCATCTTCAAGTAATTAAACACTTTGATGCTATTTCCTCCTCTGTAAATGGAAACAATAATCACTACCTTTTGTACAGAGGTACCAAGAGGATGTGTGCAAAAGCAGTTTGAAAATGGTAAGCCTAGGTAGTATTTTTTTATTATTAACAAGGAGTTATACTTCTGTTTATTCCTCCTGGATGCTTCATTGTAGGAGTAAAATGGTGCCAAATTTTTTTTTTAAAATCTCAGAAACAGATCAGAAGTGAAGAAAAAAAAAAATCAGTATGTCAGTTATCTCAACATATTAGCATTACATGAGGAATTAAAATTAGGACATCTTTTTCTTCCTAATCTGCATTAACTGCTACTGTTTTCCCAGAAGAGCTTGTGGAGAGAAACTTCCAATCCCGTAATATGTACTTTCTATATAGTTTCAGGGTCAGGAGACAGGGAGAAGGCAAGAATAAATGGACCCTGACAGAAATGGAGTAATAGTGGCTATCCAGCAATTTCACCTGTACAAAACATAATTGAGAACAAACAACAAGCAAAAAAGAGCTCCACCTGCCAAAACAGATGTTACCAGGTCTGTACAGAGAAGATCACTCAGTACGTATTGCAATTGTTTCAGACTCAGTTTAAACAAGCATGTTTATGTGATTTCCAAGCTAACTGCAACTTAGAGCCACAAACCAGGAGAGAGAAGAGGAGATGCTCCTGGCAGGTGCAAAGATAGCAAAGGGAAGTCAAAGCCAACAGCATGACCCTAAGAAAGAGGACCCCCCAAAAGCACCTATTATAAAAGAAACAGCAGGTCTCAAAAAGTGCAAGAGTCTGAGGTGATTGCACATGGGAACTAACAGCTCTTCATCTGAGCTCCAGACCTGTAGGGCAAACTGCTCATCATGCAGTTTCCAAATGGTGTTCCTCAGAATTCTGGAGATGCCTAGAGCCTCTGAGACAGCCACAAAGGAGTGGTGCACAGGAGCTGGACCCTAGGAAAGGCAAAGCTGAGAGACTGCCACTCTGCAGATACCACCGTCAACCAGAGCAGCCCTGCTTCACTCAGCTTTACTTAATGAGGCTTCCTGGATGAAAGGGTCGTGCTGGTTAACAAAACCATTATTTTCTTTAAATTAAAATTTGACCACCATTGACTTCCACACTCCAGGATCCTCAAATGCAATGGGTTCGAATGTAGACATGGAAAATATGCCACAGGTGGGGAGAGGGAGGGATGCAAAGGCAGAGCACAGGGGATTTGTAGGGCAGTGAAGCTACTCTGAGTGATACTACAATGAGTACGTGTCACTACACATTAGTCCAAACCCATAGGCTGTACAACACCAAGAGTGAGCCCTAGTGTAAACTCTGGGCTGTGGGTGATGATGATGAGCCAGTGCGGGTTCATTGATTATAATACATGTGTCACTGGTGGGGGATATTGACGAGGGAGGCTGTGCAGGTGTCAGGGCAGGGGTTTTGTGGGAACTCTCTGCATCTTCTGCTCAATCTCACTGTAAAACTAAAATTGTCCTTAAAAATTATTTAATAATTAAAAAAAAAAGAAATGAAACTTACTTAAAACACCATTTTCCCCCTGCATCACATTTGCTGATAGCACCGCTCTCTAACCACTTGCCCAAGCTGGAAACCATGCAGCCCCCCTTGCCTCAGAATAACCTCTCGGAAATTGTCTTCCTTCCTGTTCCTCAGTCCCACATTCAACAGGTCACCAAGTCCTGGTGATGGGCCCTGCACATATTCCATGGGTAGGTCCCATCCCAGACATCCCCAAGGAGTCTGCTCCGCCTCAGGCATCTACCTCCCACTGTGCCCCTCACCAGCCCAGCTCCCAGAAATCACCTGTGAGGGCCCCCACGGGGTATCATTCCAAGAGCCGATCCCATCTTACTCCTTTGTGACACCTTGCTGTGACACTGCGGCCAAATGGGACAGGCGTCATTTCTGTGAGCCGAGATTAGAAGTGGTGTATTTGTGCTTTAAAATGTTTCCCCCAAATTTCTACTATGAGTCTGTATTTATATATTTTACATTTAAAAAAAAAAAAAACCCAGCAAATATCATGGGGGGGTGGGTTGTGCGTTGAAGCTTGTAACATCAGTTTCAAACAAGGCTCTTCATGATCTGGCCTCCCCAAAATACATTCCCAGCCTCATTGCTGCTTGCTCCCTTTGCCCATCCCGCCTCCCCCTCTGTCCAGAAGGCCTCTGTGCAGCTGTGTCCTGCTCCTCCTTCAGGAAGCCAACCTCCTGGAAATCTCCCCTGGCACCCCCAGGCAGCAGCACTGATCAGCTCTCCTCTGCTCCTCTGGGCTTCCAGCGGACCTAGTTTACACCTTCACAACAGCACTTACCACACCTGACTCCTTACGTTTGTTATGTGTTTTCTCCAGAGACGCAGAGCTGCTTTAAAGGCCCCTAGGCCATGCCACATCACAGTCTGCGCCAGGTCTAGCACGAAGGAGGCCATCAGTAAATGCTGAATGGATGAAGGTAAAATCCAGTTTTATCAATAACATTAACTATGGTATTATCAAGCCCTATGTTTTCAGTCTAACTTCTGACCTAAAGCCCACTTCTTTGCTAATGTGATCCAACAAATTCCTTTGAAAGGCAGAATTATATAATCATTTCCTACTTCCTATGCATTTAATAGTATGTCTACTTAAGGTGATGTTATATAGAGCACAACCTGTACATGAATACCTGCAAAGTGTTAAATGGCTATAAATAACATTTTAAGTGTTCTGTTTTGTTTTTTCAAAAATGGTGTTGTGGGCAGTTTTAAACATCTTACAGATGTGTGTGTTGAGGAGGTTGAGTTTCCTGGCCAAAGGCTGCCTGAGGGGTGGAATTCATAAAATGATGGAGAAGAATCACTAACAAGCTGTGTTATGGATTGCTGTTTGGGGAAGCTCAGATTTTTTTTTTTTGGCAACAGAGTCTCACTCTGTCTGTCTGCCCAGCCTAGAAGAGTGCAGTGCATCATCATAGCTCACAGCAACCTCAAACTCCTGGGCTCAAGTGATCCTCCTGCCTCAGCCTCCCGAGTGGCTGGGACTACAGGCACCCACCACACCAGGCTAATTTTTTTCTATTTTTAGTAGAGACGGGGGTCTCGATCTTGCGCAGGCTGGTCTCGAATTCCTGACCTCCAGCGATCCTCCTGCCTCAGCCTCCAGACTGCTAGGATTACAGGCATGAGCCACTGCGCCTTGCCGAAGCTCAGATTTTTAATTGCCAAACTCATCCATGATCAGCGGAGATGGTGTGTCGACCGCCTTCTCACCCGCTTAGCCAGGAGTCAACGTGGCCGCTTGGAATCATGCATCCCACTTCACTTTGTCTTCACTCCCCTCCAGATACCCCCGATTATGTGCTTCTCCCGTTCAAACCTTTCAATAGTTCTCTTTTGCAGGTTAAAATTGAATAGCTCTCCTTTGCCTACAGATTAAAATCCAATTCCTTATTCTTCCTTCCACTTTACCCTAAAAAACACCAACATACTTAGGGAGGAGAAAGGGCGGTGGCTGAAGGGAGAAACGAAATGTAACAAGATCAACAATTAAGCAGACACTACCCTAGCAGATGAGTATTTCAGGACAACACCTGGTCTCTTCCCTCTACGACATTATAGTCTACAGGAGGAGACAGAACTCTAAACACATTATTATCAGGCAGGTGATAGGTGCACTATTATACCTGTTACTAGAAGAGTCTACTCCAAGTGGTCTGGGAGCCCCACAGCGAGCTGAAAGGGTTCGGGGGAGGTTTCCTGTGGGACAGGCCATGCAAACTCACCCTTGAACCAGGATAACAGGGAAAAACAGGAGTGACCTGTACAAAGGCTGGCTCTTCCTCCTGACAGACGCAGCAAGTAGTACAATTCCACGGCCTAGGGAACATCCTCAGCATCCTTAAGTTTTCACAAGGACTTACTGCAAGAATCTCTATTACTGTTATGCCTTCTATTTTACCTCTACTTGTACGCTCAAGCCCCAAATAGGGTCATTCTCATTATCCTTGACAAGAGTAACTCAAAATTCACACACAGTAAAAATGGAAGTCTAATCAGGAAAAATATATAGTCACCCCTGGGTATCTGTAGGGGACTGGGACCAAGGCCCCTGAGGATACAAATATCCATGGATGCTCAAGTCCCTTATATAAAATGTGCATTTGCATGTAACTCACCATATCCTCCTCTTATTTTAAATCATCTCTGTATTACTTATACCTAACACAATGTAAATGTTATGTAAACATATGTTATGTATTGGTTTTTTATTTGTATTATTCTTATTGGGATTTTTCAACATTTTGGATTTTTTGTTGTTTGAATCTGTGGATGCAGAACCCAGAGACACAGAAGGCCAGCTGTATAGAGAAATAAACCCCAATACGTTACAGTTTGGGGAGGTAAGAAATTTTGCTTTGGGGAAACATTTTGATATTTGCTTTCCTGACTTCTTTTACTCTCTTTAACTAGGCTACAAAATCCTGGAGACCAGGATTTTATTTTTGTTTTGTTACTTTATTTTGTTGTGTGGTTTCCAGGGCCTGGTCTGGGGCCTCATAGGCAGCATAGGGTAAATAAAGCTTGAATGAATAACCTAGACAAGCCCCGTAAGTTTACAAGTCCCACTTTCTAGAGTGATTGCTACATCCACAACATCCCAACCTTTTAAAATCCCAAAATACAATCAACACAATATTTTGAAAAACCAAAAATGTGTATTTAGAATATCTTGCAATAAATTTAGATACAATGACAATAGAAAGCAAAGAAGGTGCCACTCCTTTAAAATAATACCTAGGCACCAACTTGTCATTGTTTGCAAGTACAGTCAATACCTAATGACTGCACATAATTAGTCAACAACATAAAATTAGTCAATAAGCTGTAAGGGAAGCATTTATGTCCACAAACCTTTGCCTTTGACAAACACCTGATTGAACTCCTATTCCTAAAAATAAAATTCTACTTTCACTAGAAAACAAAGAATGACATAAATGCATCAACGAGAGAAAGAAAAATACATAAGACCTAAAATCTTTTCATCTTAACACATTTTCTTATCCTTCATATTCATTACCATGCTTGGCTCCTAATAACCACTCATATCATTAATAACAATCCCTCATATCATTAATCACTGGTGATCCCACCTTATGAACAAGTTGTGCTCAATCCTGTGTAGTAATTTGGAAACTGGAATTCATTTTCCCATAAAAACAATGTTATGAGTGCTAATGTTCTTCTCTGGCCAGCCCACTGAGACCCTCTTCAATCGCAGTGCAGGTGCCTTTAATGATGCTAACTCAAGGCCAAATATATGATGTCTACCTTTGGCATCTGCCAACCTGCTTTCCCCTCCCCACACTCAGGTGCCTTGAACTTTCACAAATGCGCAAATGCCCAGGCTTTAAAATGACTTACTCTTCCTTCTTCCCTCTTCCTCCCAGCCAAACTCCAATTCTTTCATATGTGATCCTCAGCAAAGAACAAGAAGAATTTATGGATTTGTAATGAAGTGTGAGGGATAGGAGAAGTCAAATATTCTACCATCATGTGGGAAACTGATGGCATCTCCAAATCCTTTTCTGGGTTATCATTATTTTCTGAAATGTGGTACTATCCAGTCAGTTAAATTTAGATACAAGAATTCAGAAAGCAACTCCTGACACTACAGTTGAACGCTACCATCCATCAAACTCTCCTTAGAAAAGATCTGCAAATCTGCTTAAAACCTCCAATAGCCCACAAGTACTTAGGACAAAGTCCTTCAAGGACTACATTAACCATTTCACAATTACTGCATTTTGTAAAAACAAATCAAAATACACACAAACACACACACACACATGAACACACACACTAACCAAAGTAAATCTGCATTTGATAAGATCCCAAGCAGTTTAACAGATTGAAAGTAAAAAACATTAGGCTGGGTGGAAGATGATATCCTATAAATTAAAGCAAGGTTTGAAGACAAATTGCCTACTCTATCTAGAGAAGTGCTCCTAGGGTTGATGAATCTAAGCTGTTGTTTCCTCACAGTGTTCACAATTCCACTACTTCCAAACTCTAAGTTGTCACCTCAACTTAGAATCCCCAATGTCACCAATACATCTGGGTGGCCCTAAGACCACATGTGTACTATCCAGATTCCCTTGTCCTATGGTAGAAAACTGGGAACTGGAGTCCTGGAACGAATGGTTATCCCTGGCACTCCCTGTGTTTGTAAACTGAAGATTGCTTTTCACTACTGTAGCACTAAACTTTCTTCCTGATTGAGGAATATACGTGTCCTATTTATAGTTCCTCAGAATTAAATTTGAAAAAGAAGAAAAGGAAGTGATCAGGCCTTAAATATTATATTTCCCCAAGGGGGAATCCATATAAAAATAATCCCCACCAGAGACATCAGCTAATCAGAATACCAAGAGAGAGAAAAAGAGAGAGAAAAGATTTTGACATTTTATATGTAAAAAAATAGGAAATGGAAATTGTCATTATAGGAAAAAGAATCAGAACTATGTAGGTCTCCTTTACATTTATTTTATGGGTTAAATTTTTTAAAAATTAAATATGGGCTGGGGAGTGAGAAGGAAGAACCATAATCTTTTCAGTGTTTATGACTTCTGAAATGCTACAGCCTTGTGCACACATATTTATAATCTATCTCTTAATATTTATGCATTCAAGTTTTGAATTTAAATTTTATTTCTTTGATTCTTGGAAAATTGGTTTTGAGTTGATTAGAGCTTCTCAATTAAAACTGTATGATTGAATATATTATACAGGCATGATATTTACATACAAATTCTACTTTTCACATCATTAACTCCATTAATACTGAATCATTAAACAGAACATGATGTATTTTAAGATGGGATTTAGCATCAGTATTGTTAGGTAATATAACCAGCAAGGCACAGAGGGAAGATTCAGCTGTCTGACAAGGCTGATAACAAGACCCTTTATATATCCAACCTGAACAAAGCAGAAGCTCATCTCAGTAGCCGCCTGCTTTTCTTTTGTGAGCATAGTTTGAAACATATACACTAAAAACAGTATCAATTTTTATGTGGCTATTGGTAAGGGCGTGGAACCAGCATATCGCATTAGCAATTTTGTCTGGAATCGCATTAGGGTTTCATTGTGGTAGCCATATCACATTAAAATCTGTTTTTTTACTAAATGGCTTCCATTGTGTATTTAGCGAATCTGATATGGAAAATTGCTAATGCAATAAGAGTATCATAGAAGCTTCCCTGACTGTAATGCTCAGCCACGATATTCAGGAGGAGGCTCCAATGAGCTGAGGGAATTTCAGGCCTCTTAACGAGTCCTCAGCTCAAGTTCAACACTGGCTTCTTGAAAAATGGACCTTTAAGATTTATTCTATGGGTGAAACGCTTTTATAAATTTTATTTCAGAAGAAACCATGAGTTCAGTGAAAAAATTTGTCATTTAAATAATATTTATTGACTTGAGTACCATGAAGGGGACTGCAGTCATCATTCAGGGAATGAAAAAGATAGATGACACATGGTGCCTTCCTGCACGGATCTTGTAAGAATCGTAAGGAAAAGAAAGAAATTAGTATATGAGTAACTTAATACCAGATAAGACGTGACAAGCATGGAAAATGCAAAGAGCTATAGGAGCTTAAAGGAGGACACACCTGGGACCACGGGCATCACAGAAAGTTCTGTGAAGGCAGCACCTGAACAGGGCATACAGATGAGAAAGTCACTAAGTCTGAGGATCTGGTGGTAGTTGGGAAAGCAGGGAAGGCATTCTAGGCCTTAGCGTGATTAAAAGTGCACAGCAGAGGAAAGCCAGGGTACGTGTGGAAACTACCATTCACTATTTCATTTGCAGCATAAAATATGGAAGAATTGGGAAGATAAACCTTGAAAAGTGGTTTGGGGTCAACCTGAGGCTGATGCCAAAGGAAAGCAAAGCTTGAGGCAAAAGTGTGACCGTGGTGCTCAGCATGGTTTTGGGGTGGGAAGTGTCAGGACACAGACCACCAGGCAAGAGGAACATCCAGTTTCCATGAGTAGAGTGATTTCTATTGACTTCTACCAGATATCTCGAAATCTTAAGAACTTTAGTTGTCACAAGTTTCTTAAGAGACAAAATTTACAGGAATATTTATTTTAAAAGGTTGGTTTATTGCCAGGAGATATTTGTTTATTTTTTGTTATGTCTCCTGTCATGACATGGACATTCACCAGGATAACACAAAACATTATGAAAATGCTCATACTATTATAAATACTTATGAATTTACTGTTTGCTTTTTTTTTTTATTTAGAATAACTTTTCAATTCACTAGCAACAGTAGCCAAGGAAATATAAATCCAACAGCCTAGAATTACAACTATTTGAGGAGACTCATGCTTTCAATGTACTGCTATATTTACTGTTTTATTCTGGACACTTCCCCATTTCTGAATTCCTCTCTAAATGTTCAAAACAATAAACAAAAAGTCTGCACTAAGCTTCGTTAAAGCTTTAAAATTTAGTGTAGTATGTTTTGTAAATTTAAAAAACCACTTATTTGTCATAACTTTTACCTTCCCTTAAATCAGAGTACCTTCTATGGATAAGTATTATTTCCAACATATTAAGGCAAAATAGTTTCAAATGCTGTTTTATTTATTACAGGGGGAATGTCAGATATAAACTAGTTACCTTAATGCTATAGTGACCACTAACTAAACGCCACCCATCCCTTCAATTTGGCAAAGCATACTGTGCTTTCATTAATCGGAATTAAACTATTTGCAAAAATGAAATTGAATATTTTCATCTTTATGAGATAATTTCTTAACAGATTTTTTTTCTCCTCCAACTGACCACATGATTAGAAAAGATAAACAAACTTACCAGTTGTTTATTACTTATAGATATCCTTAGTAATGTTTCATTAAAAAAACAAAACAAAACTCTTCTTTCTCATCCCAAGTCTTGGGCAATCAGAGATGCAATAGTTGGCATCTGTGAATATTTTCTGATCTCATTAACTGGGGATATATAAGTAAAAACAAAATTTTAAAAGAAGTCAAACAGTTCATGCTAACTTTAAAAGACTGATGACAAAGATGTGGTAATTGTAAAGTACTTAGAGGTTTAACCTAAAATCTGTTTATATCTTTGATTTTTAGTAAACACTGCACTGGTAGAAATAAGTTTGCTGAGATCAAGAATATGTTGGCATTCTCTTAAGGGTAGCTTGAAACCACAGAGCTCAAGCATAAAACAACTCTGACAAAGATAGCCAGTCAAGCATAAAAATGGGAGCTGCTTGTGTCAGAATACATTAAGAGGCTGAAGGCTGTCTGGTAAAGACAGTTGTCTTGCCACCAATGAAGGTGATTATTACCACTAAAAGTTATTTTTCTTGCATATCATTTGAAATTTGTCATCTTATATTTAAAATGCTCCTTATTTATAAACTGTCACATCTTTTTCTTATCTGCAGCATCCTTCTTGGATAACCACAAACTTGAAAGCAGTCCAAAATTTTGTTCATGGTTTCCTACAAGCATATGGAAACTCATCTATTGAATCCTTGTCTATTTGGAGTTGAGAATATTTGGGTTTTATTTTTACTGCCTTCTTAAATATAGATCACTATTTTTAAAATGTTAACATCCAATGGCATTCCCTCACACTGACAGGAATCCTAAGGCAGGATATATGCCTGTAGTATTCACATTTCACTCATCTAGACGAATGTCACAAATGCTCCACTAAGTTACTGCACAGGAGAAAGTATTATTATGACTTTACAGTTAACCTCCGTTATTCTTGCTAACCTACATTTCCAAAAGATCATGCGAGAAATCTGACAAGCCACTGAAATGGTACTTGTGAATCCCATCCATTAAAAGCAATCTACGGTGTCCTGCGGGTGTGCATCTGACTGTGAATTACTGGATAAAGAATTTACACACACAATTTTATTCCCAAACTTGATTTGTATCATTTGTAAGTTATTTCTCAGGAGTACCAATTCCAGCCCAGAAATAAGTCAACGGAGTATTTCCAAACTATCATTTCCAATTTCCACAGTCAAGGGTGGGAGGGAAGGAATGGTAACGGGAAGACTTGTCAGCAATTAGCCATCCATAAAAATGTTTCCCCCGCGCTCCTCCTTCCGATCACAAAGCCGGCGTCAGTGAGTCTCCTGTATCTGTTCCCCACCTCGCCCCCCTCCCCTCCGCGGAGAGCTGGCACCGGACGGCAGGCCCAGGAAAAGACAAACATCCCGGCTCCGAACGCAGTCCAAACGCTAGCGCAGAGACACTTGAACGACATTCCTAACTTTTTGTTTCTTCACTTCGCGTGCCTCAAAGGTAAGCAAAGTAAAAGCCTATGAAATAGAAGGCCAGCGAGGCCACTCCGCCCTGGCGACTTTTAAAATCGCCCCCAAAGAGTCGAAATTACCACCTCCCCCCCAGCCCGGTGTGTCTACTGCCCCTGCTCTCCAGCCACGGCGAACGGTTACTCAACCCCGAGTCCGGGTCTCCACGGCGCCCGTCCTGGGCGCTCGGCCCCCTCACGGTGCCCAGGCCTGCGGCGGGCGGCCTGCGCGCATCCCTGCCCACGCCCCGGGCCACAGCCCCGACTGGCCGCCACCCCGCCGCGGGACAAGCATCCTCTGGCAGGTCCCAGGTGCCGGCCGCCCTGGCGGCTGCAGGCGCTAGGAAGGCGCAGGGCGTCCGCGGTCGGCGCGGCCAACTCCCCGGAGCTGTCCCCTCCGGCCCTTCGCCCGCGCCACGCCACGCCACGCCAGACAGGCTCCCCCGAGAAATACAGGGAAGAGCAGTACGACAAAGAGCCAATCCACACACCAAAGAACCGCAAAGACTTCCTTTGTGGAAGCAAAACTTAGCCCTACGCACAACACACACACACGCACACGCCCAGCGCGCGGCCGGGGAGGGCATCTCTTACCTGTCCCCACGATGCCACTCATCCCTCCCCCCGCCCCCACAGTGCGCCCCCCGGCCGGCCGCCCGCCCGCTGCGGCGCTCCGAGCCGCGCACTCACCGCCTGGCTGCGCGCGCCCAGCGGCTGCAGGGCCCGGTGGCGGCGGCGACGGCGGCGGCGGCGGCGGCGGGGACCGAGACAGCGGCTGCAGCGGCGGCGGCGGCGGCAGCCCCAGCCGGCGTCAGTCAGACTGGAGCCGCGAAGCCTCATCGCCCGTATTAGTGCGCCGACCTGGAAAGCGGCCAGAAGCCCTGCTCGCGGGTCCGCCCCCGCCCGCCGCCGCCGCGCGCGCTGGCCGCTCGGTGAGCCGGCGGGGAGGGGTGAGCGCGGCCGGCCCCACGGCCACGTGCGCGGAAACTGGCGGTGGGGTGGTGGGATGCGCCCCGCAGCGGCGGCCGCACTGTGCCCCCCTTGCCAGCCCCGGGCTACCCTCGCTGTCGTCCTGCGCGACCCCCAGGCTGTCTTCCCGCCCGATCACCCCGGCTGGTGGGGCCGCGGTGGGGAAGCTCCGGCCAGCGTGGGTCACCTCGCATCTCCCTTTCTCCCCCGCCACCCCTGAGACGTCTCCCTTCCACCTGGAGCTTTGGGCCTTAAGAATACCGGACCACCAACAAATCAGTCTGGAAACCCCCCTGAGCCGCAGTTTCTGACATGTTTCTGGGCCCTGATGGTTACTGTTACTTGCCCCGTTTGTTCCTAATTATTTGCTTTTCAGAGTAAAGTGGATCCTCATGCCCATCCACAGTGCTGGAGCAACTGGTTTGCACTGGCATAGGCAGAAGAAAATCTAATCACTCTGGTGGTGAGTGGTGGTTAAAACTAGTCATATAATTACGTGGATTGTAATTTCCTTACGCGTATTTATTCGCTTAACAACCTAGCATATGATATATAATATTATCTAATCTAACAAAGATACAGCCTTATGGGCACACAGCAATGTTAATGTACAACCTTCTTGCCTCGCGGCCTGGCTGCCCCCTGGGTAACCTGCCTCTTGAGGTCACTGTGGACTCCAAGAACCCACTCGGAAAGGCCACCGGTGTGCTGATGGCCTTTGATTCCCCATCAGCCTGAAGTTCCTCAGAGAAATGGTACTTGCTGCAGGGGCGAAAATAGCATAAAGCCACACAGGGCAGTATTCAACTTGCTCCTGAGTATAGAAAAGTCAGTCCTCCAAAAGGCCCCATACCTCTGAAATGTAAATGCAAGGCCTTGGATTTAACTGCTTTTTCTAGTTCTCCAAGCACTGCACTTTCTTCCCATGCAGATGCTGTTCTTGCATTATCATACTGTTGTAGTTGAACAATGACCTTGTTTAAAACAATATTTGTAGTAGACCCGTTATGCTCCAGGCTAGGTGTTAAGTTAGAGATTGTCCTGGGTGAGAAACACAGGAGCCATTGGGACTGCTAAAGGCTACAGATTGTATTTTAAGGACTATGCTTGATGTGCACTTTATTGCAAATAAACTAATTAGGTCTTGAGAATTGATACTTTGTGGCTCAGGTTTTTTAAAAAAATGATATTAGGGGAAAAAAAGGCCCAATCACTATCTCAGTTTCCTTTTCTTATAAGAGCACAATGCTGAGGACACAATGCAGAGAAAAAAGTAACTTCTGCAGTGCTGGCTCATACTTCTGGCATGGAGTCTTTTTCAGTTCGCGGAATTCTCAGCTCTTGGCAGGACTTTGATTTGCAGACTTCTTGAGTTTGTCTGG
The DNA here is from genome assembly GCA_023783475.1 of Daubentonia madagascariensis. Lineage (NCBI taxonomy): Eukaryota > Metazoa > Chordata > Mammalia > Primates > Daubentoniidae > Daubentonia > Daubentonia madagascariensis. The sequence continues at coordinate 9,445,866 of JAKFHU010002220.1, forward strand.
TCTGCTTTTTCTGTACATTCTCATTTACATACCAGGAAATTTCTGTGCTATGATGACTTTTTCGGGCCTAAAGGTTAGTCTGTCACTGATATAAGTCTTACTGTGTATTCCTCAAAGCTAGTATAGAAAGTTAATCCATTACACTCAAGAACAATACGATTTGGTGGGTTCCAAGGAGAAAATGCTCAGCCTGGGAAAGAAGGCTCAGCAACATTCCATTTTACAAAAGCTGACTGTCCTGGTTATTGGAAATCTAGACTCTGCTTTATCATTCTCTGTGATTTCTTGATTGGCTGCAGTTTTACTGCTTACTAGAACTTGCACTAAACGTTGTATTATTGGAATCACATGAGAGGAGAGAGTCAGGGGTTGTGATTTGGTGGAACCTCCAGTAAAATTTTGGCTGAGGACCTCAAACCATGGCAAAACTAGGATCACCTCTTTTCTGAAAGATTATAAAGTTTTGGCTGAACATGAACTCCCTCAGCGTATAAAACAGTGGTAGGAAGGGCAGCTTCCTTACCCAAGGGAGGGCCAGTTCTTTGCACTTGCTATTTACCCAGCATAAAACTAGAATGTTAAAAAGTCTATAGTCATCTGTGGATGCAGAGTCTGCTTTGTACATCTATTGTACCTTTCATTTGATCTAGCATTATAGTGGTTCCACTCAAAGTTATAACTAGGCATTGTAGCCTCTGTACACCCCCCACTCAACTTCCAGTCTCCTTTCTACATTTTATGTGTAACTGTCCTAATGCTGCACTTTTTCTGCCTCCCCCTAGAACTTTCCTTGAAAGTCATCATTCGTTCCATAACCATTATCAAACACTTTCCTGAGCACCAGGTACCTGGACTAACTATATGGAGAAAGAGACTGGCCCTTAGTAAACTCGATCTGACTAGGAGAGAGACACACATACCTACAATTATCACACAACCTTGGATGTCACTTTAGGGGAGTAGGCACAGGGGAGGTGTCAGGGAGGTCTTCACAGAAGGGAAATTTCAGCTACACCTTGAGAAGAGCGTATGAATGCCTACCATCCTGTACCCCCAGGCTCCATCTCACCTCAGTGGATGCCACTCTGCAGGTGCTGGCCTCAGGCATTATGCAGGCCAAATTTCAGGCCAGATACTGAGATGCAGGCACAACTTGTGCAGTCATAAAGGCAGCCCAGAATGTCTACTATGTGCAGAATTCCCTGAGGTTTTGAGTAGGAAAGCCTCAGTTTTCCTAAGAGAACTGTCAAACTGTTTTGTTTTGTTTTGTTTTAATTTTTTATTTTTTATTCCAGAATATTATGGGGTACAAATATTGAGGTTACATATACTGCCTGTGCGCCGACCAAGTTGTTGCTACAAACGTGCTCATCCCCAGTGTGTACCACACCCATTAGGTGTGAATTTACCATCCCCTCCTCCCCACTGTTTTGATACATCAGAAAAATAATGTTACATGGTAGTTCATCACCAAATAAATGCTCAAGGATTAAGACAACAGAGCAATAGGTCATCTTGATTTAGCAGTGAAGCTCCGATAGCTATCTCCTATTGTGAGAGTCCCCCTACCAGGAATTGGCTACTGCTGTACACACATCCTCTGGTTCTTCCCTCAGGACATCACGGGATAAGAATTATTATCCCCATTTTACAGTTGAGAAACCTGAGGCACAAACAAAATTCCCAAGTGGCTGATTCAGAATTCCAACTCCAGTCTGCCTCAAGCCCAGATATTTAACTACTCTACCTCACTGTTTTCCTGGAACTGCAAGTGAAATTGAAAAGTATTTGAGCAGAATCTGACATGGGCAGTGACATTCTAGGAAGAATAGTCTACCCAGGCTATAAAGTGGAAGTGGATGAGGGAGAAAAGTTTGTAGAGATAAGAGATAAGGGGACCAATTAGGAAGCCATTGCAACCCTCTAGGTATGAGGTGATGAGTGTCTGTGGGATTCTAGAAAAGCGAGGAGGAGATGCATTTGTGGACACTTTGAAGGGAAAATCAATAGAACTTGGCAAAAAACTGGAGGAATCATTGATCAAGGATGGGAGAAATGTGCTATCTTTGGAAGAAATAGGTACTATGAGGCAGGAAACTGCTTTGGGGAGAAAAGACGAGACAAAATCACCCTCTTCCTCCCACAATTGTTCCCAAAATCTATTACTGTTATTTTTCCCCCTCATAGCAGCATCACTACATGAAATTATATAAACTGTTTGTTTGTTTTGACTGTCTCCTCTATAACAATGCTGGTTTTGCTCACTATTATATCCCCACAGCCTGGAACAATGCCTGGCACACAGTAGGTGCTCAATAAGTATTTGTTGAATGAATGAAATGTTTGGTATGTGGGTACATGTATCAGGAAGGAGATTAGAGGAGAGATGTAGCTTTGGAATTTATCTGTAGAGGGGATCGCAGAGCCTTGAGAATGAATGAGATCCCTGATAAAGTCTGGAGAAAGAACAGAGGGATGAAATCACACTCAGAAAGAGAGTGGGAGGGAAAAAGGGAAGCCTTCGAGAAGGACCAAGGGATGGACCCAGAGGTAAAAAGATAGCTCACAGTTCTACTGCTTGTCTTCCCACTTCCACATACTCCCCCATTTCTCACAGCTTCTCCAATACCGTCCTCCGTAAAACCGGGACTGCAAACGATGCTGGCGGGGACCGGGCAGCGACGTCAGCATGTGAAGTCGGGCCACGTGGGCTGTCACAAGGAAGGGTGGGACCTAGAGAGAACGTGTCCCTTCTGCAGAGAGCGACTGCTACGCAGCTCCAGCCAGCTGTGGCAGTGTGAGAATGGGGATATCGTTTCCAGAGATAAAAAACATCCAGGATTTTATAGAAAATCTTACAACTTCAAAAATTTCACCAACCAACCCAGGCTTTTTGTTGTTGTTTTTGAAGGTACAGGCCAAAGAAAACATTTGTGGATCAAATTTGCCTACCAGTTTGCCAACTCTGGGTTTCACTTCTCTGAAGTCCATTCCGCGTCTTTCTTTTTTCTGTAGGAGAGAAGCGATGACTAAGGTCATTACTTCAGTGAAGCCAGAGCTTTCTTATCCTTGGGGAAACAAAACCCTTCCCCAAAACCCATGCAGTATTTGTCTTTTCCTCCAGTGTCGAACTTCGTAAGGACTGGCTGATATTTATCTCTTCTTCCTTACTACCCAGCCCTTTGTAATTTCCCCAAATCTGGCTTCTGCCTTTTGTGCCCGCTGTTTGATTTCAGGGCTGCTCCACTATTGTTAGAGGTCACCGGTGACCTTCTAATCATTAACTCAGTGGGTTTTCTTGACCCTTATTCTTTCTTTCAAATTGCTTTTTTTGCCTCTTTCCTTCCTTCCTTCCTTCCTCTTTCCTTCTTTTTTTTTTTTTTATAAGGGGTCTTGCAGTGTTGCACAGGCTGGACTCAAACTGATAGGCTCAAGTGATCCTCCCGCCTCAGCAGCTGGGACTACAGGGGCCGCTACCACGCCCTGGCTTCTTTTAAATTTTGAAATGCATTATTTTACTTAAATTCAGGTTACTATTGGAATTAATCAAGTTCATTCATTCATTCACATTTTTGCTCAGTAATATGGTATTTGGGAACCGTTTTAGAACGTAGATAGACTTTTTTTTACCATCTTACCTATTTTCAAGTGTACAGTTCACTAGTCACAAGTACATTTACATTGTTGTGCAATAATAGATCTCCAGAATTTTTCCATCTTGTAAAACTGAAATTCTATGCCCATTAAACACTAATTCCCCATCTTCCCCCAGTCCTTAGGAACCACCTTTCTACTTTCTGTTTCTATGATTTTGACTACTTTAGATACTTCATATGAGTGGAATCATTTATTATTTGTCCTTTTGTGACTGGCTTAATTCATATAGCATAATGTCCTTGAGGTTCATCCATGTTGTAGCATGTAACAGGATTTCCTTACTTTTTAAGATTGCATAAAATTCCATTGTATGTATACATAACATTTTCTTTACCCATTCATTTGTCCACGGACATTCGGGTTGCTTCTACCTTGTGGCTGTTTTGAATAATGCTGCCATGAACAGCGGTGTGTGAGTATCTCTTCGTGATTCTGCTTTGAATTATTTTGTATATATACCCAGAAGTGGGATTGCTGGGTGAAATGGTAATTCTATTTTTTATTTTTAACCTTTTGAGGAAACTTCATACTGTTTTCCATAATGGCTGTACCATTTTACATTCCCACCAATAGTGCACAAGGGTTCCAGTTTCTCCACGTCCTCTCCAACACTGGTTATTTTCTGTTCTTTTATAGTGGCCATCCTACTGGGTGTGAGGTGATATCTCATGTGGCTTTGATTTGCATTTCTCTTATGATTAGTGATGTTGAGCATATTTTCATACGCCTGTTGGCATTTGTATTTCAGAGAATTGTCTATTCAAGTCCTTTGCCTGTTTTTTATTCTGGTTGCTTGTGGGGCCTTTTTGTTGTTGCTACTGAGTTGTAGGAGTTTCTTATGTATTCTGGATATTAACCCCTTATCAGATGCATGATTTCCAAATATTTTCTCCCACTCTGTAGGTTGCGTTTTCATCCTGCTGACTGTTTTCCTTGATGCTCAGAAGTTTTAAAAACTTTTGATTTTTTTGATTTCAAAATGTTAAGGGGGTACAAATGTTTTTGATACGTGGCTTGAGTCAGGGCTCTAAATGTGCCCATCACCTAAATAGTGTTCATTGTACCCGTTAGGTGGTTTTTGCCTCTCCTCTCCTCCCCCAATCCCTGCTTGATTTTCAATGACTTTTACTTCCCTCTGTGCACTTGTGTGCCCATCAGTTAGTTCCAGTTTATTAGCGAGTACGTGTGGTGTTTGAAAAACTTCTTTTGATGTTTGATGGTGTCCCATTTGTCTATTTTTGCTTTTTTGCTTGTGCTTTTTTTCTCCAGAATATTATGGGGTTACAAACATTTACATAAATTGCTTTTGTACCATTTGGGTCAAAGTTATAAGTGTGCCCATCACCCAGATAGTGTGCATTGTACCTGTTAGGTGTGAATTTACCCATCCCCTCCTCCCCCCTCCTTGATTCCTGATGAGTGTTATTTCCACATGTGCACATAAGTGTTGATCAATTAGTTCCAATTTAATGGTGAGTACATGTGGTGCTTGTTTTTCCATTCTTGTGATACTTCACTTAAAAGAATGGTCTCCGGTTCCATCCAGGTTAATACCAGAGGTATTAGTTCACCATTTTTTTAATGGCTGAGTAGTACTTCATGGTATACATATAGCACATTTTATTAATCCACTGATGGATTGATGGGCACTTGGGTTGTTTCCACATCTTTGCAATTGTGAATTGTGCTGCTATAAATATTCAAATGCAGGTGTCTTTTTTATAGAATGTTTTTTTCCTTTGGGTAAATACCCAGTAGTGGGATTTCTGGATCAAATGGTAGTTCTACTTTTAGTTCTTGAGGTATCTCCATATTACTTTCCATAGAGGTTGTACTAGTTTGCAGCCCCACCAGCAGTGAGTGTTCCTACCTCTCCATATCCACACCAACATTTATTGTTTTGGGACTTTTTGATAAAAGCCATTCTCACTGGAGTGAAGTGATATCTCACTGTGGTTTTGATTTGCATTTCCCTGATGATTGGAGATGTTGAGCATTTTTTCATATGTTTGTTGGCCATTAGTCTATCTTCTTTTGAAAAGTTTCTTTTCATGTCTTTTGCCCACTTTTTAATGGGGTTGTTTGATTTTTTCTTGCTGATTTGCTTGAGTTCTTTGTAGATTCTAGTTATCAGCCCTTTGTCAGATGTATAGCATGCAAATATTTTCTCCCATTCTATAAGTTATCTATTTGCTGTAATGATTGTTTCCTTGGCTGTGCAGAAGCTTTTTAATTTTATCAGGCCCCATTTATTTATTTTTGTTGTTGCTGTGATTGCTTTTGGGGTCTTCTTCATAAATTCTTTGCCTAGGCCAATGTCTATAAGAGTTTTTCTAACATTTTCTACTAGAATTCTTATAGTTTCATGCCTTAGGTTTAAGTTTGTTATCCATTGTGAGTTGATTTTTTTTGAATGGTGAGAGGTGTGGATCCTGTTTCAGTCTTCTACATGTGGCTATCCAATTTTCCCAGCACCATTTATTAAATAGAGGTTCTTTTCCCCAATGTATGTTTTTTTTGGCTTTGTCAAAGATCAGATGGCAATATGAGGATGGTTTTATATCTCAGTTCTCTGTTCTGATACATTGGTCTATATCTCTGTTCTTGTGCCAGTACCATGCTGTTTTGGTTACTACAGCCTTGTAGTATACCTTGAAGTCTGGTAAATTGATGCCTCCCAATTTTTTCTTTTTGCTTAAGGTTGCTTTGGCTATAGGGGTCTTCTCTGGTTCCATATGAAGTGTAGAATTATTTTTTCTAGATCTGCAAAAAATGATCTTGGAATTTTAATAGGGATTGCATTGAATCTGTAGATCACTTTGGGTAGTATAGACATTTTAAGAATGTTGATTCTGCCAATCCATGAGCATGGTATGTTTTTCCATCTGTTTACGTTGCTTGTGTTTTTAATGTCATATTTGATCCTCATTCTTGATGCCTCTGCTGCATTTAGCAAACTCAGCAAGTTTTTTAATAAATTAAATCAATGAATGAATGTGACATAAATAAAAAAGAATAGAAAACCTCCTACTTATCTAAATAGCAGGAATTACTCAACCACCACGAATTCCCATTTGAAATTTCACTTGGGCTTCATCATAGAGTGTACTTCCTCCACTCCCCACCCCACCACCAGCCTTATTAACATCTACTGTACCTCTACATCTCAGGGGGGTTTTTTTGTTTATTTTGTTTTGTGTTTTGAGGCAAAGTCTCACTCTGTCCTCCTGGGTAGAGTGCAATGACATCATCATAGCTCATTGCAACCTCAAACTCCTGGGCTCAAGCAATCCTCCTGCCTCAGCCTCAGGAGTAGCTGAGACTACAGGCATGTACCACCACACCTGGCTAATTTTTTCTATTTTTGGTAGAGATGGGGTCTCATTCTTGCTCAGGCTGGTCTCAAGCTCCTGAGGTCAAGCTATCCTCCCACCTTGGCCTCCCAGAGTGCTAGGATTATAGGCATGAGCCACCGTGCCTGGCTCTACATCTCAGTTTTAAGTGTCACATCCTAGAGAAGCCTTCCTGGTATTCTCTGACTTGGTCAGATCTTCTGTTTTATAATCTCATATGGCCTGTATCTCTCATTCATGACCAACACCATTGTTCCAAATTGACATATATTTAATTATCTGATTAATGTCCCCTTCAATTAACTATTATATAATATCAAAAAGAATGAGGAGTATGTCTGGTTTTGCTCTTGTTCATTTCCAACAGCTAGAACAGAGCCTGGCATATAGTAAATGTTCATTAAATACTTATAAAATGTATGAAGATTTACTAGAAATAGAAGAAGAAAACAGAGTTATGGACCCTGGGCTTGAATTCATAACAGGCTTTTGGTATAGTGGATAGCAATGAAGAAGAAAGTGATGCCTGCCTCTGGTCTTCTTTCTGGAAAACTCACAGTATGTGTGTGTGTGTTGTGCGTGTGTGTGTGTTGTGTGTGTGTAGTGGGGGGTGGAGTTGGGGGTGATTCATGGTCATGAGGAACTGGCAGGCATGGTAAAGGGGCTGGAGAGACTGAGAAGTATGATCCACAAATTTATTTCCTCAATAAGGGTAAAATTAAGGTTTATTCTTACTTTTATGTGGGATTTAATTATTTGATGGTTATTAACTGGACACAAACTCTAGTCTAGTTATAATAGCTTTTTAAAATTTAAAATTTATTTATTTCTATTTTTTGTGGTTTATGAGGCAGGTGTTTGATTTTGTGATACCCAATCTCCATAGGGCTAAATGGGCTTCCGTTCTTTTTGAATAGCAGACATTTAAGTTAAAGATAAGTTTAATTTTCATTTGGAAACTGTTCAACATCCTAGGGTATCATAGAATTATAGTTGGGGTTTACTACTAATAATGGGAAAATGAAACCATTAGTTTTAAGTCAAGTTTTTGCCCTTTACTTGGACTGATTAGAAAAAGTCTCTCCCTTTCCTTTAAAGGACAGGCTGAGGCCATTAGACCAGCAAGACCCCTGCCTAAGTGGTTCCTGTCTGAAATGGGCTAGTTTCTCCCTAATAATTGTGAAATGATTAACACATTGTGTTTTTGCCATTCTCTGTGGCATTACCATCTTTATAGAATTCTAGGAGAAATTAAAGAGATATTCAAAACACCTTAAATGCCAATAAAAGAATATCTCTAAAAGCATTTTCTGTACAAATAAAGTATTTCATGTTCATACAGAATCTTAACTATTTGACCAATAAAACCTAATCTTTTTCTTCCTTGATGAAGTGCTTCTATATTCATATATCATTTAATGAGTCTTAGGTCTGGTTTTAAGGCTTCTATTACAAATAGTTAGGGGTGCTAACTATTTCAGTTATAGGAGGAATAAGATCAAGAGATTTAACAACATGGTGACTATAGTTAATAACAACATATTATATACTTGAAAATTGCTAAGGGAGTAGATTTTAAATATTCTTACCACAAAAACGTATGAGGTGATGCACATGTTAATTAGCTTAATTTAGCCATTGCACAATGTATATATATTTCAAAACATCATGTACACCATAAATGTATACAATTTTTATTTGTCAATTAAAAATAAGTAAATAAATAAAAAGAAAATAGGCATAGAAAAAACCAAATCCTGATACTTATTTGTTCATTAGTTTTTGCTTACCTCTTTGAGAGAGAAGAGAGAAGTTTAGGTGAAGAAACAAAGTCTTTAAGAAGAAAGTTGTCTTTAGAATAAGGTAGCTCATAAACCAACATAAAACATAAGTTAATATTCTATATTTTTCCAATACCAAGATATTCTTTCTGACATGTGCATATACATATTATCTTACATTTTCATAACATTTTAGTTTGTAAGCTGATGCACATATTATTTCATTTGGTTCTCACAGTAACCCTGTGGGGAGGTAGCTCATGTGATATCTCCATCTTCCCACTTCATAAATAAGAAAACCAAGATGCACACAGCTTACATCATTGGAAAAGTCACACGACTCACCAAAACAATCTCTATCCCCAACATCAGTTGCTGGTCTACAGGGAAAGATGATGCCCAAGAAACCACATTTTTAGTGAAATTAAATTTTCTAACATATATTTCTTATAAGAAATATAAATAAGGTTCTATTTTAATTAGAAGAATCTTTTATGGAATGAACATAAAAAAGTAAAAAGTGAATTGTGATGTGGTTGCAGCTAAAACTTAGCTATTGTGCACTTATTATTAATAATCGGAAAGACGAATAGGCAGGAATTAAAGAAGGTAAAAAAATTATATGGGACTTGATTAAACTGAGGGTTTAAAATTTTAAAATCTCAATTCATTTTTCATTTTACATAATCAGCCTGTGGGAAGAGAAAAGTAATCATAGTTGAAAACATAATTGAAAACAAAAATCTCACTCTGCCTACATCTGGGTAGGTATGAGAATCTGTCATCTTCTGTTTAAAGTTTGGATTTGGCAGATTCTTCTAATCCTTCTTTTGTGTTAAAAAGAATAAGTTGGGCACTAGTTGCATACATAGGTTATTGATTCTGCAACGGTGGGGTCACAGCTCCCCAACTGTGATGCCAGAAGATTGCCTATGAGACCATGAGACCTCTTCCAATGTTCAAGGCTCATTTTTACCATAAAAAGACTAGGACTTTTACATTTTGAATCAAAAGAATCCCTGGACATTAAAAAAATCATGAAACAAAACTAAGAGTTGCTGCAGCAGTAGCTTGTAATGGTGGCACTAGCAGGAGTAGAAAAAAGAAAAAGATAAAAGCATACTTTACTTTTTCTTTAATTAAACTTTTTATTTTGAGTTACCTGTAGATTCACATGTGTTATGGACGGAATGTTTGTGTCTCCCTAAAATTCCTATGTTGAAATCCTAACCCCCAAAGTGATAGTATGAAGAGGTGGGGCCTTTGAGAGGTAATTAGGTCATGAATGTAGAGCCTTCGTGAACGGGATGAGTGCCCTGTAACAAGAGACCAGACAGCTCACGCTCCGTCTCTCTCTGTCGTATGAAAGCACAATGAGGAGATGGCTGGCTGCCAACCAGGAAGAGTGCCCTCGCTAGACACTGGATCTTCAGGTGCCTTGGCCTTGGACTTCCCAACCTCCAGACGGTGAGAAATAAATTTCTGTGGTTTATGCCACCCAGCATATGGTATTCTGTTATGGAAGTCCAAACTATGACAACATGCAATTGTAAGAAATAATACAGAACGATTCCAGTATTATTTTCCTGATTTCCCCTAATAGTAATATCTTGCAAAACCATGGCACAATATCACAGCCAGGATATTGACGTGATACAGTCAAGATACAGAACATTCCATCACCAAAGGTTCTCTCATGCTGCCCTTTTATAGCCACACCCACCTCCTTCCTACTCCAATCTTTTCCTTAGCCACTAATCTGTTCTCCATTTCAATAAATTTGTCATTTGAAGAATGTTATATAAATGGAATCGTACAGTATGTACCCTTTTATTTCATTCACCATAGTAATCTGAAGATTAATCCAGGTTGTTGCATGTATCAATAGTTATCTGTTTTTACTGCTGGGTAGCATAGCATGGTATGGATGGACCCCACATTTTTTAACCGTTCATCTATAGAAGGACTTCTGGGTTGTTTCCATTTTGGGCTATTAAAAATAAAGCTGCTATAAAGATTCATGTGCAAGTTTTTGTGTGAACATAAATCTTCATTTCTCTGACATAAATGCCCAAGAGTGCAATTGCTGGATGGTATAGTAGTTACATGTTTAGTTTTATAAGAAACTGCCAAAATGTTTACCAGAGTGGCTGTACTATTTTACATACCCATCAGCAATGTACGCATGATCTAGTTTCTCTGCATCCTTGCCAGCAATTGTGTGGTCACTATTTTTTTATTTTAACTGTTCTGATAGGAATGTAGTTATATCTCATTGCAGCTTTTATTTGCATTCCTGTAATGGCTAGTGATGTTGACCATCATTTTATGTGCTTATTTGTTACTCACATATCTTCCTTTGGTACGTATCTCTTCATGCGTTCGACAATTTTTAAATTGAATAGTCTATTTATTTATTTTTTGAATATTAATTACCTCTGCTTTTAATATAACTTAATTAAATTCATATAGTTTAATTTTTAATAGACTTCATTTTTTAGAGTAGTTTTAGATTCACAGCAAAATTGAGCAGAAAGTACGGACAGTTCCCATATGCTCCCTGCAACTCCCCCCACCCCGACAAAGCTCCCCCGACCCCACTATCGATACACCATGTGGTACATTTGCTACAATTGATGAATCTGCATTGCCATATCATTATCACCCAAAGTGCATAGTTTACATTAGGGTTCACTCTTGGTGTTGTACTGTATATGGGTTTTGATAAATATATACTGCTTGGTAGCATGGCATGGTATGGATGGACCCCACACTTTTCCACCCCCAAATATGTCCACCATTACAGTATCATACAAGATAGTTTCACTGCCCTAAAAATCTTCAGTGTTCTGCCTGTTCATCCCTTCCTCCCCTCAATCCCTGGCAACCACTGATCTTTTTACTATCTTTGTAATTTTCCTTTTTACAGAATGTCATATAGTTGTAATCATATAGTTTGTAGCCTTTTCAGGTTGGCTTCTTTCACCTAATATGCATTTAAGATTCCTCCATGTCTTTTCATGGCTTGATAGCTCATTTCTCTTTTTTCTTATTTGTTTATTTATTATTTCAAAATATTAATTAAGGGGGTACAAGTGTTTTTGTTACATGGATATCTTGTATAATGCTTAAGTCAGGGCTTTTGGTGTGCTCACCACCAGAATAGTGTTCAATGGATAGCCACATGCAGAAGAATGAAATAGGACCCCTATTTCTTGCCATATAAAAAATTAACAAGATGGATTAAAGACTTAAATGTAAGACATGAAACCATAAAAATTCTAGAAGAAAATGTAGGAAAAACTCTTCTATATATTGGCCTAGGCAAAGAATTTATGACGAAAAGCCCAAAGGCAAATATAGTAAAAACAAAAATAAATGAATGGGACTTTGTTAATCCACGCATGAATTGATGGGCACTTAGGTTGATTCCACATCTTTGTGATTGTGAATTGTGCTGCAATAAACATTCCAGTGCAGGTGTCTTTTTGATAAAATGACTTCTTTTCCTTTGGGTAAATACCCAGTAGTGGGATTGCTGGACTGAATGGTAAGTCTACTTTTACTTCTTTGAGGAGTCTCCATACTGTTTTCCATAGAGGTTGTACTAATATGCAGTCCCAGCAACACTGTATAAGCGTTCCTTTCCCTCTGCATCCATGCCAGCATCTATTGTTTTTGGACTTTTTAATAAAAGCCATTCTCACTGGGGTAAGGTGATGTCTCATTGTGGTTTTAATTTGCATTTCCCTGATAATTAGTGATGAGCATTTTTTCATATGTTTACTGACCAATTATCTATCTTTTGAAAAGCTTCTGTTCATGCCTTTTGCCCAGTTTTTAATGAGGTTGTTTGATTTTTTTCTTGCTGATTTGCTTGAGTTCTTTGTAGATTCTGGTTATTGGCCCTTTATCAGACGTATAGCTTGTGAATATTTTCTCCCATTCTGTAGATTGTCTATTTGCTCTGTTGATTATTTCCTTTGCTGCACAGAAGGCTTTTAATTTAATCAAATCTCATTTATTTATTTTTGTTGTTGCTGTAATTGCCATTGGGGTCTTTTTCATAAATTCTTTGCCTAGGCCAGTATTTAGAAGAGTTTTACTACATTTTCTTCTAGAATTCATATGGTTTCATGCCTTACATTTAAGTCTTTAATCCATCTTGAATTATTTTTTGTGAGTGGTGAGAGATATGGATCCTGTTTCATTCTTCTGCATGTGGCTATCCAGTTCTCCCAGCACCATTTATTGAATAGGGCTTCTTTTCTCCAGTGTATATTGTTGTCTGCTTTGTCACAGATCAGTTGGCTGTATGTGGATGGTTTTATAGTTGGGTTGTCTGTTCTGTTCCATTGGTCTGTGTCTCTATTTTTGTGCCAACAAATGCCATGCTGTTTTGGTTACTATAGCCTTGTGGTATAGTTTGATGTCTGGTAATGTGATGCCTCCAGATTTGTTCTTTTTGCTTAAGATTGCTCTGGCTATTAGGGCTCTTTTCTGGTTCCAAACAAAGTGTAGAATTATTTCTTCTAGATCTGTGAAATATGACATTGGTATTTTGATGGGGATTGCATTGAATATGTACATCACTTTGGGTAGTATGGACATTTCAATAATGTTGATTCTACTGATCCATAAGCATGATATATTTTTCCATTTGTGTCATCTGTGATTTCTTTCCTCAGTGTTTCGTAGTTCCTTTTGTAGAGATCTTTCACCTCCTTGGTTAAGTATATTCCTTGGTATTTTATTTTCTTTGCAGCTATTGTCAATGGTATTGAGTCTTTGATTTGACTCTCAGCTTGACTGTTATTGGCATATAGGAATGCTACTGATTTCTGTACATTGATTTTGTAACCTGAGACTTTGCTGAATTTATTTACTAATTCCAGGAGTCTTGGTGGGGTCTTTGGGGTTTTCCAGATGTAAGATCATATTGTCATCAAAAAGTGATAATTTAACCTCCTCTTTCCCTATTTGGTTACCTTTTATTTCTTTCTCTTGCCTGATTGCTTTGGCTAGGACTTCCAGTACTATGTGGAATAGAAGTATGACAGTGGGCACACTTGTCTTGTTCCAGTTGTTAGGGGGAATGCTTTCAACATTTCCCCATTCAGTATGATGTTGGCTGTGGGTTTGTCATATATGGCTTTTATAATTTTAAGATATGTTCCTTCTATGCCTAGTTTGTTGAGGGTTTTTACCATGAAAGGGTGCTAAATTTTGTTGAATGCTTTTTCAGCATCTATTGAGATGATCATATGATCTTTGTTTTTGCTTCTGTTTATGTGGTAAATCATGTTTATTGATTTACATATGTCAAACCATTCTTGCATCCCTGGGATGAAGCCCACTTGGTCATGGTGGATTTTTTTTTCTTTCGAAGTGTTGTTAAATTCAGTTTGCTAGTATTTTATTGAGGATTTTTGCGTCTATATTCATAAGGGATATTGGTGTATAGCTTTCTTTTTTTGTTGTATCCTTTCCTGGCTTTGGAATCAAGGCAGTACTGGCTATGCAGAATAAGTCAGGGAGGATTCCCTCCTTCTCAATATTATGGAATAATTGCTGCAGTATGGGTACCAGCTCTTCTTTGTAGATCTGGTAAATTTCACTGTTAATCCATCTGGTCTGGTTTTTTTTTTTTTTTTTTATCTTTCTGTAGAAAGATTTGTTATTACTGCTTCAATCTCGCTGCTCATTATTGGTCTGTTCAGGAGTTCTATTTCTTCCTGATTGAGTCTTGGGAGGTTGTGTGTTTCCAGGAATTTGTCCATTTTCCTCTACCTTTTTGAATTTATGTGCATAGAGATTTTCATAATATTCACAGATGATATTTTGTATTTCTGTGGTATCAGTTGTAATATCTTCTTTTTCATTTCTGATTGAGCTTATTTGGGTCCTTTCTCTTCCATTTTTGGTTAAACTAAAGAGGTCTATCAATTTTATCTTTTTGAAGAAACAACTTTTTGTTTTATTGCTCCTTTGTATTTTTTTTTTGTTGTCCATTTCATTTAATTTTGTTCTGACCTTAGTTATTTCTTTTCTTCTGCTGACTTTTGGTTTGGTTTGCTCTTCCTTTTCTAGTTCCTTGAGATGTGTCATTAGATTGGTAATTTGTGATCTTTCTGTCTTTTTGATGTATGCATTTAAGGCTATGACTTTTCCCCTTAGGACTGCTTTTGCTGATTCCCCTAGATTTTGATAGCTTTTGTCCCCTATGTCATTCAGTTCAAGGAATCTTTTGACTTCCATCTTAATTTCATTATTGACCCAATAATCATTCAGCAACAGGTTGTTTAATTTCCATGACTTTGTGTAGAATTGAGTGTTTTTCTTGGAGTTGATTTCTAGTTTTATTCCACTGTGGTCTGAGAAGATACATCTTATGATTTCTATTTTTTTGAATTTGTTGAGACACGTTTGTGGCCTAAGATATGATCAATCTTGGAGAATGTTCCATGTGTTGATGAGAAGAATGTATATTCAGTAGTTTTTAGGTAAAATGTTCTTTAAATGTCTGTTAGGCCCATTTGTTGTAGAGTCCCATTCAAGTCCAGTGTTTATTTATTTTCTGCTTGGATGATCTGTCCAGTTCTGTCAGCGGGGTGTTGATGTCCCCAGCAATTATGATGCTGCTGTTTATCTCTTTGCTTAGATCTAGTAGAATTTGCTTTATGAATCTGGGTGCTCCCCTGTTAGGTGCATAAATATTTAGGAGTGCTTTGTCTTCTTTTTGGATTGCTCCCTTTACCACTATGTAATGACCATCTTTTTCTTTCTTTATTATTGTTGATTTAAAGTCAATATTATCTGATGTGAGAATGGCCACACCTGCTTTCTTTTGGTTTCTGTTTGCATGGAATATTTTTTTCTATCCTTTCACCTTGAGCATATATGAGTCTTTGCAGGTTAGATGTGTTTCCTAGAAATAGCAGATATTTGGGTTGTATTTGTTCATCCATTCAGCCAGGCTATGTCTCCTGAGTGGGGCATTCAGACCATTTGTGTTGATTGATAGAATTGATATTTGGGGTGCTGTTCCATTCATCCTGTTGGGTTGTACCTTATTGCTTTATTTTACCTCTTGTGCTATTGTTTTATATGAGCTCTGAGCTTTAGCTTTTGGGTGGTTTTATACTGCTGGGTGTCTATTGTGCTGATCCATGTATAATGAAGTTCTGAGTATTTCCTGCAGGGCAGGTCTTGTTTTAGCAGATTCCCTCAGTGATTGTCTGGAAAAGTCTTTATTTCTCCTTCATATGTGAAACTTAATTTTGCAGTTTACAGAATTCTAGGCTGGCAGTTGTTCTGTTTAAGAAGATTGAAGATGGTGCCCCAATCCCTTCTGGCTTATAAATTCTCAGTTGAGAAGTCTGCAGTTAGCCTGATGGGTTTTCCTTTGTAAGTTACTTGATGTTTTCACCTCATGGCTTGCAGGAATTCCTCCTTTGTGTTGACTTTGGCCAGTTTGATGACTATGTGTCTTGGTGATTGCCTTTTTGCAATGAATCTCCCAGATGTTCATTTAGCTTCTTGTACCTGGATGTCTAAATCTTTAGCAAAGCCAGGGAAGTTTTCCTCAATTATTCTCTCAAATAGGTTTTCTAGCCCTCGTGCGTTTTCTTCTTCACCCTCAGGGATGCCTATGATTCTTGTATTTGGCCATTTTACATAATCCCATAATTCTTGTAGGCTTTGTTCATTCCTCTTAATTCTCTGTTCTTTATTTTTGACTGACTGAGTTAATTTAAAAGAGTTGTCTTCAAGCTCTGAGACTCTTTCTTCTGCCTAGTCTAGTCTATTCTTAAAAATTTCCACTGTGTTTTGTATTTCTTTAAATGAATTTCTCATTTCCGGAAGTTCTGTTTGGTTTTTCTTTAATATGTTGATCTCATTAGTGAATTTTTCATTCATTTCCTGAAGTGTTTTTCTGGTTTCTTTGAGTTGGTTTTCCATTTTCTCTTGGATTTCATTGCACTTCCTTACAATCCATATTTGGAATTCTTTGTTTGTCATTTCAATGTTTTCATTTTGGTTGGTATTCATTGCTAGAGAGCTGGTGTTCCCTTTTGGGGGTGTCCTTTTGCTCTAACTTTTCATACTTCTGGGGTTGTTTTGCAGATTCCTTCTCATCTGGAGTGGCTGTTGCTTATTTTTGGATTTTCTTTTGTTTAGATAGGGCTTTTTCCCCTCGCCTCACTTGTACAGGTGTGCTTGTAGCATATGTTGTGTTAAGAACCTGTGGCTTTGTTTGTGGGTGCTTTGATGGTGGTCTAGTTCCTGGATGGATGCCTTGGTTATAGATATCCTCAGTGTGGTGGTTTTCTCAGTTGCTAGTTGTTTGTAGGCTGTAGCAGTGGTGAGCTATGTGTGTGGGCTGATTCCCTGTATCTCTTTGATGAGCAAGGATGGAGGTCTTTGAAATCCTTTCTCTTTCCCTAGCCCTGCGGTTTTATTAACAGTTTGAATTGTATTGGCATGCCTAGTTTAATCTCTGAGATGGTAGGTGGTGCTTGTGGGTAAGAATCAACCATGCTGTGTATGACTGAGGTAGTAGATGTTGTAATGGGCTGTGCAAATTGACCTCCCTGTCAGTAGGTGGTGCTTGCTGGAAGGAACAAGATTCAGTGTTATTTTTGGGACCTGTGACCACCTCTAGCTCCTCAGCAGAAGCTCTCAAATGTCCCAGGTGGTGGGTGGGGCCCTGGAACTTCCAGATGAGTCCTAATTCTTCGCCACAGCAGATGCGGGTGAGGGAGTGAGTCTAGGCAGGCTGGGTTGGGTGAGCCTACCCTCAGGCTCCACAAAAGCTGGTAAGGTAGCTGTTTCAGCAAGGGTCAAAGGTGTGCTCCAGGCAACTGGGAAAAGGTGCCAGGGAGGGGCCGAATTGGTTCCACCCAACCAGAAAGGCTGCTTGTGGGGGAAGGGCCATCTGAGATTCACAATCTGGCTGTCAGGAATGGGTTTCACTCTTCCCCCCACTCCCCTGCTCTGTGGTCTCCCTCCAGCATCTGCCAGGAGGCAGGAGCTCAAACTAGCTGAGCTCCCCCACAATGGCTGTGTAGGCTGGGAGCTTCCCTGTCCAGGATCCTGCCCTGGGCTAAGAGTGTGGCCTTCTTGTGGAGGGGAGGGGTGCTCCACAGTGTGCTGTGGCTGGGACCCACACTGCACTCTCTTTTCAGTTCTGCCCGCATGGGCTTCCTCACCTCCCAAGATTAGTTCACAAATCCCCCCTCTGTGCCCCCAAGCAACATGATTGAGTCCTGGGTGTACAGGATTTGGCTTGTGGGCCTGTCCCTGGGTCCCCAAAGATCAATCCCTGACTGTGCCAGGGAGAAGCATGCTGGTTCCTAGTTGCCTATGCGGTGCTCAAGCAGATTTGATGTCTCTCCGCTTCAGGGTGTGCCCTGCTCTGATGAAGGAGCTGGGCAAGCAGCACCAGGGAGGGCCGGTGAGCAGGGAGCTTACAGTCAGAGCACACCTTAGTCCGCTGTGGGTCTTTAAAAAGAAAGGTTTGAGCCCCACTCTCTGTGGAAGCCTCAGTGTGGTGGATACACCAACAGAGGAGAAGCAACCACTCCTGAGAGTCCCGGCTCAATTGTTTCTCTCAGCAGCTGTGTGTGGGGGAGAAGGGGGGAGGAAAAGAGTCTGAATGGAGGAAAGCTAGCACTCTGGTCATCTCTGTCCCTCTTTCCAGAAGGCAGCCTGCCCAGAATGTTGAGGATCTGGGGGAGGGGGGGGGTCACTCAGATCCCCTGGGACCCACCGGCCCCCTGTGTCTCTTGCAGTCTGGGCTGGAGTTAGGAAATGTTTGTGTGGGAATGAGATGAAAACTGAGGGGCTGAAGCCCCCTAGGGAGGACAAAGGCACAGGGTGGGTGGAGAGGCAATAGGGCGCCTGCCATTTCAGCTTGGGTCTGTGGTGACAGGAAGCACCCCAAGGGGGCTGGCAGCCTGGTGCTTTGTCCTCAAGAAGCTCCCAGTTCACTGGCAGTAGCAGTTTTTGGGCTTGTGAGGGTAGAAAGGCTCTCCAACAGCTCAGGAGCCTGCTGACTGCCAGAGGTGTGAGGGAGAGAGGAACAAACCACTCCACCTACCATTCTTGCTGGACTCTAAGCCTCTTGGGGGCTGATTTCTTTTGATATCTCACTCTTTCTCATTCTGCTGGCCCTTTCACTAAAATTCCTGAGAAAATATTTCTATAGATCTCAAGGAATACAATGCAAAATACAAATGAGTAGGATTTCTGTTTTATTTCAGAAGAATGGCAAAGATCAACTGACAGGATATAAACTATCTTCCCAGTTGGAGGTGATTCCACTTTCATTGAACTTGTGCATTGTGCATGGACAGTCTCATAGTAATACAATAATTTAGGGGATATTTTCCTAATTTTGGACTGCAAAGATTCATCCTTCTTCAGAACATATCTGGCTCCTTGATCTTATATTATTAATATTTGCATTGCTATTTAAATGTCTAACATTTTCTTTTCTTTCTAAGTAGACTACTTGAAGGTAGACTCCTTTTTAATGTACTACTGGTAGGCACTCAGTATATATGCACCAAGTGAATGAGGGAATGATTTACATTTGACAGTGTATATATTGATGCATTAAGGACTTTTACTTTCCCTACAATTTTATTTTGGAGGATTTGACTTAAATTCACACCACTGGATAGTTGGGGCATGGTTTGTGGTTACTAATTATGGCTTTTGGGGCCTAGGTTTTACTGTCCCTGCTATGATAGTAGAATCAGCTGCAGTGACTGACACTCATCTACCCTCCACACAGGTACACTTTATTACTATAGATATTCATGGATCAGAGATACAGTATCTATACCTTTGTTTTCCCAGGAGTATTTCTGAGGTACATTGTGATAATATTCAGGCAAGGAATGCTACTGTCCTGCTTTGTCTTTTCTCAGTACTATCAGAACCTAGACAGGATCAAATCTAGGGAAGCATTGTGTTTTGTGACCATCAAAATACTAACTAGAGTTTTACTTCAAAATCAGTGAATTACCAATGTATCACTTCTTAGAGTCTCTTATTGGATTAACAAAATCAAATCATTAATCTGCAGATTTGTTGCTTTTGAGATTGCACAAAAACAAAGCAATCCACTAGGCTGCTTCTTCAGGGTATTTAGCTGTCAATAAAATGGATAATCTCATTTATATAATTTTTTGGGTAAATGAACTGAAAGGGTAGCATTATCTAACCATTTGAGAAACCTTTATTGATCAATCACAATTTAGGATGCTGTGGAGACAAAGTAACAGGCAAGGTTTATGCTCTTAAGGAAAGTATAACTGAATAAAGAAAATGGAAAATAGAACTGGAGAATCAGCTACCAATAGTAGAAGTATAGTTGACCCTTGAACAATGCAGGAGTTAGGGGTGTGGACCTCAGCACAGTCAATAATCCGTATATAACTTTTGCCTCCCTAAAAACTTAACTACTAAGAGCCTACTGTTGACCAGAAGCCTTACTGGTAACATAAACTGTTGATGAATGTATATTTTGTATGTTATACGTATTATATACTGTATTCTTGTAATAAAGTAAGCTTCAGAAAAGAAAATGTTATTATGAAAATCTTAAAGGAGAGAAAATATTCTTACTATTAAGTGGAAGTGGATCATCATAAAGGTCTTCATCCTTGTCTTTGAGTTGAATAGGAAGAGGAGGGGTTGGTCTTGCTGTCTCAGGGGTGGCAGAGGCAGAAGAGGTGGAGAAGGTGGAAGGGGAGGAAGGAAAGGCAGGCACATTGAGTATAACTTTGTGGATACATCATAATTTCTGCCTTTTTGTTTTTTCCTTTCTCTAAAAATGTTTCTATACAGTACCAAGTCTTCTTTCACTATTTGCTTTAGTTTCAGTGCCTGTATTGTAGAAGGGTCCAAGTCATAAAAGAAGTCAAAAGCAGTCTTGAATAATTGGAACACTTTGCCAGATCGCCTAATATCAATTTGTTTTCTGGACTGCTGCTTCTATGTCTTCTTCCTCATCACCTGGCACTGGTTTGGAAGCACTCGTCTCCATCAAGTCCTCTTCTGTTAATCTCTGATGTGGTGTCTATTAACTGTTGAATTTCTCCAAGGCGCATATCTTGAAACCACCTTCAACTGCCACCTTTTTTGCCATATCCACAATCTCATGATTTCCTTGATTGACTCTGTCATAAATCCTGTGAAGTCATGTGCAACATCTGTACAGTTTTCTCCAGCAGGAATTTATTGTTTCCAGCTTGATGGCGTTCACAGCTTTTTCTACAACAATGATGGCAACTTCAATGGTGTAATCCTTTCAGACTTTCAGTGTTCTCTTGCAATAGTGTTGACAGTCCTTTCCATAGAGTACCTTGTGTAATGAGCCTTAAAGGTCCTTAAGACCCACAGATCTAGAGATGTTTTGTTTGGGGCAGGTAGACCACTTCTACAACTTTGGTGTTGAACTCATGAAGTTCTGGGTGGTCAGGGGCATTGTCCAGTATCAGAAGAACTTTAAAAGTCTGTTACTGGCAAGGTACTTCCTGACTTCAGGGACAAAGCATCCATGGAACCAATCCATAAAAAGAGTTCTCATTGTCTAGGCCTTCTTGTTGTATAACCAAAAGACTAGCAGCTGGTGTTTATCTTTTCCCTTTAAGGCTCAGGGTTTAGCAGGCTTATAGATAAGGGCAGTTCTGATCATAAACACAACTGCAATTTGCACAAAACAGTAGTTAGCTTATCCCTTCCTGCTTTGAATCCTGGTACTGGTATTCACTTTTCTTCCTTACTAATAAATCTTCTTTGTGGCATTTTTCCCCCCAGATTAGGACACTTTCATTTGCATTAAAAACTTGTTCAGGCAGATATCCTTTCTCCTTAATGATTTTTTTTTTTTTTGAGACAGTCTCACTCTGTCACCCAGGCTAGAGTGCAGTGGTGTCATCATAGTTCACTGTAACCTCAAACTCCTGGGATTCTCCTGCCTCAGCCTCCCGAGTAGCTGGGACTACATGTGCATGCCACCACGCACAGCTAATTTTTCTTTTTTTTTTTTTGTAAAGACGGGTTCTCGCTCTTGTTCAGGCTGGTCTCAAACTCGACCTCAAGCAATCCTCGCCTTGGCCTCCCAGAGTGCTGGGATTACAGGTGTAAGCCACTGTGCCCGCCCCTCAGTGATTTTCTTAATGGCATCTGGGAACTCGTCTGCTGCCTCCAGGTTGGCAAAAGCTACTTCTCCTGTTATCTTGACATTTTTTTAAGCCAGACCTCTCTAAAATTATCAAACCATCCTTCACTGGTGTTAAATTCTCCAGCTTTAGATCCTTTACCTTCTTTTTGCTTTAAATTGTCATATAATGACTTCATTTTTTCTCTAATCATATTAGAGTCTATAGGTATGCCTTTCTTATAGCAATCTTGCATCCACATAAAAGCTACATTTTCAGTACAAGATAAAAAGATTTTGCACAAAGTTTTTGTGCCTGCTGGTGTAGCTGTAGCAACAGCTTCTCAAATTTCCTTTTCTTTTCTTACCACAGTCCTTCGGCTGGATTCATTTATCTTGAGAGGGTGGGCAACTGCAGCTGCTACCTCAGTCTACAGTATGTATCAAGTAATTCAGCTTTTTCTTGTAATGTCATGATTTTTCTCTGCCTCTTGGGAGCACTTCCAGCATCACTAGTGGCACTTCATATGGGTCCCATGGTGTTATTCAAGGTTTATGGCATTGCACTAGACATGATTAAAAATATACGACAACTGCAGGAGTTCCCTTTTTACTGTGATATGCAATTTACTGGAGAGATGAACTGCTCACGCAGAGATGGTTAGCATCACACGGGCTTTAAAATGATACTTGCAACACTTGAGCTCACTGCAACAGCAACAGGTGGTTACGAAGTTGGTACAGTAAACGGTTAATTTTATGCAGTTATTATTTAATACTGTAACTTTGTTTACATTTCTCTTGACTGTGAATGTCATGTGTGGTCTATATGTGCATAAATTTTGATAAATTTTAACTTTTTATAATAGATTTGTGTATATTTTATGGTAGTAAAAGATAAAAGAGACTAGTATCTACATGTATTTTACACATTCATGACATACATTTTTCTTGTTTTGCTATTTCTAGGCTATGTGGTTTGTCTGCTTTTTCAACTTGTCACAAATCTCCAAAAAATTTTCCAATATATTTGTTGAAAAAAATCAATGTATAAGTGGACCTGCATAGTTCAAGTTCATGTCAATTGTACATAACTATATGGAGATAATTAGATGTCAAGAAACATTATTGTCCAGATGTAATCTCAAGTCAAATAAACTCCATATATAAATATTCTATAAGAAAAAGTCAAGGTTGAAATGGTCAAGTTGTCTAACTGTAATGAGATCATACTCTGTTTTAATCATGCCCCACGCTCCTTTATGTTTCTTATTTTTTATTTCAGTAGAAGCATGAAAAATGGCTAGTTGTGTGATCTTGGGCAAATTACTTATTTGTAATAAATCTACTTCATTTGTGAAATGTGGGTAATTATACCTGCATCAGAGTTGTTTGATCAGATTAAGTAATGCATATAAAATGCTTATCACAGTTCTTGTATATACTAAAAGGATGGTAGCTGATATTTTGCTATTTCACTTTGCCATTGCTATGTGATATTTTTGTTAGTGGGCTCTGTAAATTAACTAGTTAAACTAACTTTTCTCTCAGATTGCCTCAGATTCTATATTATGCTCTTAGCTTAGGTGAATCTGTGCTTATAAAGGTAAGTTGGCATCAAGGAAGTGAGAAATCTTAATAGTGTTCATGGATGCACTAATAAAAAAGTACTGACATTTTCTCTCAAAATTCCTATTATGCTTCAAATATGCATTTTTATCTCTAACTTACAAAGAGCAATAATAAATTATTTAATTGCCTTATACTTTCATTAAGAATCTTATTTTTGGCTGAAGGTTTATGGCTTTAAATTCTTATAAATGCTCATGGTCTTTTCTGTTTGCTGTCATTCCTACTTGCATAAACTTTTCTTTGCTCTGTTCATTTAATCAACTTAAATGCTTCAAAATCTGGTAGTAAATGAAGTTTGTTTATTCATTTAATTATTAGGTATTTACTATATGCTAATAAATACTGTGCTGGGGATACTAATTTGATTAAGAAATGGCTTCTATTTTCAAGATGTGATAGTGTCACTGCTGTTTAAACTACTGGAGAGAGGTCATTTTCAGCTTATTAACTTTTTCACTTAAATCGTATCTTTCAAATTATTTAATGTACTGCTGACACTTTTTACTTATATAATCCCCAGTTTTCATACCTTCTGCAACTGAACGTTATAACATAGTCAGCAAACAGTGTATGCTCTGGATTCAGACTATGTGGGTTAGAATCATGACTCCACTATTTCCTAACTGTGCGACCTTGGGCAAGTAAACCCCTTGTGGCTCAGTTTCCCCTTCTGTTGTATAGGTTAGATGAGTTATTATATACCAAGTGCTTAGAACAGTGGCTAGCATACAGTAAGCACTTAATAAATGCTAGATACTATTATTATTATTGTCTAAGATGGCAGAAACAATCTAATTATGATTTTGGGGGGTTCGTTATTTTATAATTGCTATTAGTCCATGTAGTATCTTAAAGACACAGGCTTCTGATGTTACTAAGTAAATATACTTGTGAATATTAAAAAACTTTTTTTTTTTTTTTGAGACAAGAGTATCACTCTGTTGCCCTGGCTAGAGTGCAGTGATGTCATCATAGCTCACTGCAGTCTCAAGTTCCTGGGCTCAAGCGATTCTCCTGCCTCAGCCTCTCCAGTAGCTGAGACTACAGGTGCACACCACCATGCCCAGCTAATTTTTCTATTTTTTGTAGAGATGGGGTCTTGTTCTTGCTCAGGCTGGTCTCAAACTCTTGGCCTCAAGCGATCCTCCCACCTTGGCCTCCCAGAACGCTAGGATTACAGGTTTGAGCCACCGTGCCTGGCCACTTTAATTCTCTTTTTAACAAAGAATTTCCAAATAACATGAACTCAAGAGGGAAGGGCTGCCAGAAGGCATGAAAGTATAGCATACATAAGTAAGATGAGGAGGGAGATAAATAAGACTGTATAAAGAAATAGACACCTTTGTGACTGACCTTATAATCTTGCTTTTAACATATAATTTCCTAGAGTTTCATAGGTTGGAATATGGGTTTCTTTGATATGGATAAATCTGTATATATTTAAACTTATATACTCACTTTATTTTGAAATCTCTGAAAACTGTTACATGATTTTGGTTTAAGTTCACGAGAATTATGCAGGCACTTTAGAGTAAGAATAATTGCTCTGTCTTCTGTCTAAAAGTCGTATTTCTCAGAATCATAATAATTAAGCTAAATAAACAAAATTGCTAAAGCAAAAGAAAATCTGACTTTTGTTACAAACACCTTTAAAAAAACCATTTTGTCCAAAAGAGGCATACAAATTTTTACTTATGGCAGTTAATTCTTTAAAATTATCAAAAGGCAGACGATGACAATAGGTTTATTCTAGCTTTATTTACAAGTTTAATTTCAAATGAAATAATGTGACACTGATGCATAAAGAATATAATCAAAGACTGAAAACACCCTAATTCATTTTCCAAGTTTGCTCAAGCCTCCAGGCACCAGTCAAATACCGAAGTCGTATAAAAAGTAGGTCCTTGCCCATTTGTAGCCAGCTCCAAAATGGAACTAATTTAGAACCTACAATTTAAAAATAATTATTTTATTATTTAACAAAATAATAGATATTGCATAGAGGTAGAGAGTGGAATGATGGCTGCAAGAAGCCGGGAAAGGTGTGTGTTTGTGGGAGTGGTGGGGGGCAGGGAGGGTGGATGAAGAGAGAGGTTGGATAATGGGTACATACAGTTAGACAGAATTTATAAGTTTTAATGTTCAATAGCAGAGTAGGATAACTACCGTTAGCAACAATGTGTTGTCTATTTCAAAGTAGCTAGGAGAGGACTTGAAATGTTCCGAACACAGAAATGATATGTGTTCAAGGTGATGGATACCCCAAACGCCCTGACTTGATCATTGTACCTTCTATGCATGTAACAAATACTCACACGTACCTCATAAATATGTAAAATATTATGTATTGATAAAAAAATTTCATTACCATTTTAATTATATTTTATCCTCAAGTAAGACCTTTTCCACTGCTCTAAATTTATATAAATTCAGCTTTCTTCTGAAAATATTACAACCAAAGCACTTTGTACACATTAGCCTTATCCTGTATATTAATCAGGGGACAATTTTTTCTTATTACTTTTTTGACCATCCACATCTGATATAGCACATTCTTTTTTTTTTTTTTAATTTCAGGGGACATTATTTTCTTCATTCCACAAATGAAGAAGTTGAGATACCTATAATTCATATTACAACACAATTATCTTTGTAACACCAATGAGCAAATGACATAAATATGAAACTGATTTTTGCCTTTCCCCATTTCATCATCCCATAGAGTCTATCTTGGGCATAGATCAACACAAATCAACAGAGCTGATCATGACTCATCTGAGCAATCCTTTTAACTACTTCCCAAACCTCTCTGATTCTAGGCTGCTACTGTGGAGAAGAGTTAAGTTTCTGTAAACCCAGTTTGATTCAGCAAGACACCAACAGATTTGAATTCATTCTAGACTATATAGTTTGTATAATCCCAAGACTGGTTCTTAACTTTTCTCTGTCCCTAAACATCTGAGGTTACAGAATAATAAAGGCTTATTGCAACAATGACTCTCAAAGAGAGGGCTGTGCTCACCTGGGGAAAGGTGGACTTTGAAAAAGTCTCCAGTTGATTATGTTAACTGCTCCTACACCATGAATTAATTTAGGTTCATTCTAAGGTAAGCAAAGGAAAAAACTAGGATATATTTTAAATTCTATACAGCCAGAGTTGCCCAAGCTTTTCCAAACAGGAATTATTAAGATTTATATGATAGATTTCAAATTATTATGGAGGTTAGAGATCTATACATTTTTGGATATATGTACAGATACAGGTAACAGTTTAAAAAAGTGGCACTGAATTGACTATGTACACTTGGAGTAAAAACAACTGTTATTTCTTATTTAGCTTTGCATAGTGGTTTGTAGGTACTCAATATCCACCTAGTGATCAAAAAGTATAATGAAATACTGATGCAAACAATAAAATTTATCCTAAAAGACTATAAACCTTGTTTCTAACCTCAGATCACCATGACCTTGTCTATTGCAGGAAGTTTTACTGAAGTTTCTTAGCCAGGGCAGTAGGCCTACTGAAGGCCCCAAGAAGACAGACACAATACAGAAGGCAGCAAGCCAGATGGAGGGGCTTAGCAGGCGATACTCCCCATGGAACGGGCTCTCTGAGTGGAGACAGCGGAGAAGGCCTTGATGAAGGGAGGGGGAGAACATTAAGGCCAGCTGACCTTATTGGACAACTGTATTACCTGATGTCTCCTCCTTTGTCTGACTAAAGATTGGCCAAAAAATAAACAATACTCACCTTCAATTTCAGTCCAGTTGACAGCAATTTCTGCTATTGGAATTTTAAAGAACTGTGCTATGTAGAGCAGTTCTACATCAAATGCCCTAAAATAGAAAATACATTGATACTTATTTTTAAAAAGACAAATAGAGCATAATTACATTTCTACCTTGGCATGTTTTAAAGAGGCTTACATAGCAGATGTACAGCTTATACTGTAAAACTGAAGATCAGATTCACAGAAATCAAATAATTAAAAGCTTAGTTGTTCAGAAGCTCCAAGGCAAATAAGATAATTTAGTATATCACTATATAACATTTAAATGAGAAATATTACATCTCTATCACAACTCAGAAACTCTCAGAGGTAAAAATGGCTTCATGGGCTCCAAGAGAAAATTTAATCCTGGAAATTTTCAAGATTGATGTTTTCAATACCAGCCTTAAGCTCAAGGTACAGAACCGACAGCATTTCAGCTGATTCAGAGAGCTGATAAAACAAAACTCTGGGAAACTCTAGAAGAGAATGTTCTCAATCACTTCAGGGTTGTTTGGTTATTTTCTTCTACCTCCACAAGATCAAGGTTTCCTTTCTAATACAGTGTCTCTAGGGCCTTGTCTTCCCCTTTTCCCTTCCCTGTGCTGTCCCGGAAATACAGTATTGGCAACTATTAAAAGTGAAAAGGTACTTTAGACCAGTCTGAAATGCTCTTTGGGTATAACCAAATACACACATAAAAATGAGATATATTGCTTGTTTCTTGTCCCAACACACACTGTTAAAACCATTTATAGTCTAAATCCTCAGTTCATCCTTCCTTTTACTCATGAAAGGGTCTTTCTTAGAGCTCCTCTGCAGTCAGCCCCTTGGTTTGGGTCAAATCTCCTTTCCCTAAAGGTTTTGAATTCTGACTCAGAAGTTTCCCTGGATTCTGCTTACAAAATTTCTGTGAACCAGCTGCTTCCTTCACTGGCATTAGGTTCAGTAAGAAAAAAGCATCACTAACTGTTAAAGCTTCTTCACACTCCTTTAACTGTTTAAATGCTGTGCTGTTTTGTTTTCGTCCTTGAGTCTTGAAGCCCTCACTTCCTAGGCTGCATGAAGCACAGTTCAAAATTCCAGGGCTTGGTTGTAAAACATTAATTAGCACAGACAAGAAAATGCCTAAAACCCAACCTATGTTTGATCTCAGACAACTTGAATTTGGGAGTTTTGGTTTTTTTGCCACAATACTATCACCATCCATTATGTAACTAGTTTAAATTCCAAGTATTTGGATAATTCAATATGAAAACTATTTCTAAAACAATGCTTTTTTTAATCCTAACAAAATATTCAGAGTTAAGATGATAAAAACATCTACAAAAGTGGGTTCTCTGTGTTTTTTTTAAAAGGACTACGTAAAACTTCTGTTTATTTCTGTCATCTAGACTTGTGATACTCACGAAGGAAGGAGATAATTTCAATATTAAGCCAGGTGCTTAACCCTTAACTCTCTCTTTTAACACAAAAACAAAGTATTAGCTAGTGGGCTGAGTTAGTTCTTATGATAGTCAATAACCTAAACAAGATTATTAAATAGTTTTCTAAGGATATCAGTATGTAGCTAGTGACTTATCAAAGACAAAAAAACAAAAGAATTATGAATGAAAAGGAGTGGAGTAATTAAGCAATTATTAACTGAAATCACTTTATATTAAAAAAACCCTCTAGATCGAAAGAGTTTTTAAAATTACATTTTTATCCTCTTAAACATTTCAGAAGACATGAAGATATTTATTAAAAAAAAAATTGCAGCTCACGTCACCATATTATAAGTGCCCAATTGGTTACCAAAACAAACATTTTAAGTAAAATACTAAGTACTTCTGAACAAAGCCTTATGCTATTGGAGGGAAAAAGTATAAGAGCTATTCTCCAGCTAAGATGCCTTTATTTGTTTTTGAAAATGTGGGATGGGCAGAGCCACCATGTTTTCTTTTCTGACTCAGTTCCTGGTACAGGTATTATCTTGCTAACAGATGTATTCCTAAAGAACAAAAAGTATGTTGAGACTCTATTAGACACAGCAGATAGATACAGACTCCACTGTTCCCTCCTGAAATCCTACTAAAATTAAAAACAACAATAATGGAATAAACAGACAAGAACAGAGAGCGGAGGAGGAGTTGATAGTAAAAAGAAAATTGGAAGTTGTAAAGTAGCTGGCATGTGGTAACCAGGCAAGGTGGGCAACAGCAGTGGGCTCAGGAATCAGAGGCCTTGAACGGAGAATGCAGGTAGGGACGCAGGTGGGGCTGCAAACAGGAGGACTCACTGAATATCTGTATCAGATTTTCCTTCCCCTCATGCCTTCCGCCTTTCAGTTCTCTGAATGTTGACAGCCAGGCTCATGGCTCCTAGGCAGGAGACTGAAGGATTCCACTTTAGTGAAAACGACCAGCCCAAAAGACAGTGGTAGCTGGGACTTTTTCACACATGGTTCTGTTAGTTTAACCTGTAGCGAAATCTTCCAGTCAATCAGAGGCTGAGCCCATGCACACAGCTTCTGATGAGTGTTTTAGTGCTATACTAAAGACATCTGAGGAAAGGATTTGGTGATAAAAGGGAACATGGAAAAAACTGGAAGCAAGAGAATCAAAACAGGGAAAGAAGAAAATACAAAGTTTTAAATGAGACATTCAGAGTAGTAGAAGATACTGTAAGTCATGAAACAAGAATAGATTTTTTAAAAAATTAATACTGAAAAACAAAGAGTTCTAGGAAATTAAAATTTTGATAGTTGAAATAAAAATTCAAAAGGAGGGCTGGATGATAAAAATAAAATTGAGAAAATCTTAAAAGAACAAACATAGAAAAGAAAAGATAAAATTATAGGACCAGTAAAGAGGTTCCCCATCTGTTTGTAGGAGAGAACAGAGAAAATGGGGAGAGGCGATTGTCAAAGAAATGATTAAAGACTTGGGAAGTTTTTTGCTATTATTTATAGGCGGGGACACAGGTGGGGCTGCAAACAGGAGGACTCACTGAATATCTGTATAAGATTTTCCCTCCATTCTGGTGTTCCATACCACTGTAGGATGACTATAGTTAATAATAATGCATTATATATTATAGTTTCAAACAGCTATAAGGAGGATACTGAACATTCCCAACACAAAGAAATGATAAATATTTGAGATGATGGATATGCTAATTACCCTGATCTGATCACTACACATTACATGTGTTGAAACATTACTATGTACCCCATAAATATGTACAATTGTTATTTGTCAGTTAAAATAAATAAATTAAAAATTGATTAAAGAATATTTCTCAGAATTAAAGGACATGATTCTTCAATAAATGGTGTGGGAAAACTGGATATCCACATGCGGAAGAATGAAACTTTACCCTTATCTCACACCATGTACAAAAATGAATGAATGAATTAAAGACTTAAACAAAAGACCTGACACTGTATAACTACTAGAAGAAAACAAAGGGGAAAAACTATATGACCTTGGTCTGGGCTGTGATTTTTTAGAATGGACTCCAAAAGCACAGGCAATAAAAGCAAAAGTAGACAAATGGGATTAAGTCAAATTAAAAAGCTTCTGCACAAAAAAGGAAACAACTAATGGAGTGATAAGTCAACCTATGGATTGGGAGAAAATATTTGCAAGCTGTATATCTGATAAGGGGCTAATATCCAAAACATATAAGGAATTCAAACAACTCTACAGAAAGAAAATAAATAATCTGATTAAAAAATGGGCAAGGGACTCAAATAGACATTTCTCAAAAGGTGACATACAAATGGCCAACAGATTTATGAAAAAATGCCCAACATCACTAATCATCAGGGAAATGCAAATTAAAACCACAATGAGATATCACCTCATACCTGTCAGAATGGCCATTATCAAAAAGACAAAAGATAAGTGTTGGCAAGGATGTGGAGAAAAGGGAACACTTGTACACTGTAGGTGGGAATGTAATTAGTATAGCTATCATGGAAAACTATGTGGATGTTCCTCAAAAAACTAAAAACAGAATTACCATATGATCCAGCAATCTCACTTCGGGGTATTTACCCAAAAGATTTGAAATCAGTATGTCAAAAAGGTATCTGCACTTCCATATTCACTGCAGCACTATTCACAATAGCCAAGTTATGGAATCGACCTAAGTGTCCCTCTATAGATGAACAGATAAAGAAAATGTGGTATATGTACACAAGAAAGACCATTCAGCCTTAAAATGAAAGAAAATCTGTCATTTGCACAACACGTATGGAATCGGAGAACATTATGCTAACTGAGATAGGCCAGACCCAGGAAGACAAGTACTGCATAATCTCACTTATATGTGGAATCTAAAACAATTGAACTCATACAAGCAGAGAGTAGAATGGTGGTTACCAGAGGCTGCTGAGGGGGAATGGGGTAGATAGGAAGATGATGGTCAAAGGGTAATAAAGCCTCAGTAAAGAGGAGGAATAAGTTGGTTTTTTTTTTTGAGATCTAGTGTATGTTATGGTAAATATGGTTAACGTGTATTTTACATTTCAAACTTGCTAATAGTAAATTTCAAATGTTCTGACCACAAAAAGTAAGTATTTTAGGTGATGGTTATGTTAATTAGTTTGATTTAATTATTCCACATTGTATTGTATTCATAAATCATAACATCACTTTGTACTCCATAAATATATGCAGCTAAAATTTGTCAATTTACAAGAAAAATTTTAAAAAGTTGTATCACATAGACTTCAAATGTTTATTAAATGAATTAATGAATTTTGTAAAAACAACACTAAAGGACGTGGGTTTTCAGATTTAAGGGCCTATTGAGTACTCAACCACATGCATGAAAAAGACCTACATTAAGGCCTAGGATCATGATCTTTCAAAACATTGTGGACAAAAGCCTTCCAAAAGGGGGTGGAAACGACATGCAAAGAATCAAGATCCACACTCTCTACAGAACTGGACTCTTCCCCAGAAACACTGCGTGCCAAAGACAATAGAGGAATGTTTTCAGAATCCTGAGGAAAAATGGTTTCCAACTTAAAATTCTTTCTCCACCTAACTATAAAAACAAGTGTGAAGGTAGAATAAAGATTTTTTTTTTCACCTGCAAGGACTCAAAAAGTTTCTTTCTCATATTTTTAGGAAGTTAATAGAAGACATGCTCTACTACAATAGGGGTGCAAACCAGGAAAAGGAGATGGAAGACGATGCTGTGTAGCAGGCCAGAGACCAACCAGAGAGATAGGAGCAGACTGAGATGTTCCCAAGAAAAGAGAAGACACTAATGCAGAATCTGTGTTTGAACACAGTGAGAGATAACTATACTCTTGACAGAGTTTGAACATGAGTAAGTGACAGATCCATAGTAAAGCAATGCAAACAAAAAACTCCAGATTATCTTCAGGAAAACAGAAAGTAGTACAAGAAAGGTAATGTAATCACACTGCACTGAAGTGTGACTTATCTTTACATAGCTGTAGCAATCAATACTGACCTAACCAAAAGTTATTTTAAAACTGTACTTGGAGTTTAAGTGTGGAGGTGTGCAGGAATTTAAGAGAACTAAATGCTTATCCATGGATTTCCTAGTTTGGAAAGTAATATCTAAAACTGAAAAATTGAGAAATAGCTATGCAGACCAATTAGTTTGAATATAAAAGCAAATACCACAAAGAAATAGCAAAGAAGAGTTGAAAGTGGCTACAGCTAGGGGATAGGAACTGGGGATGAAGGAAAATGAGGGAAGGGACCACTGTTCTTTTGTTATAAGCCTATGGAACTATCTAACTATACATTATAATCAAGTATAACACTGATTAAAAATAAAAAGTATTCACTGGAAGAAAGAACATTTGAAAGAATATTTTAACATCTATAAAGGGAAAGAATTTAGGTGAGGTACAGCTCTGAGGATGGAGATATATACACATCAGCCCCCAGAATCCATGGGTTCGGTATCTGCAAATTCAACCAACCTCGGATCAAAATTATTAAAAAACAAACAATTAAAAAATAATATAAATAAAATAAACATAGTATAACAACGATTTATACAGCATTTACATTGTATTAGGTATTATAAGTAATCTAGAGATTATTTAAAATATATGGGAGGATATACGTAGGTTATATGCAAAGACTATGCCATTTTATATAAGGGATTTGAGTATCTGTGCAGATTCTGGTATCTGCAGGTGGTGGTCCAACACCCTGTGAATACCAAGGAACTATTGTGCACATATCTGAATTTGAAGACCAAATTTATGTTACTTAAAAATTTTAAATCTTTAAAATATTTAAATATACATATTTAACATACCCATACTAAACTCTGTAGCTCTGAATCCAAAGAGATACCAATAGTCTGAACTTCAGGTATATTCCTTGATAGATTTCTAATACCTAGAAACTTGATTTGGATTTCTTGAAAGTTATGAGAAAAATTTCAATGAATCCTTAAAAAAAAAGTCAAAAGTGACACTTACATGGAAATAAGAAGTAGATGTACAACTTGGTTTCTATAACTCATGTGTAAGAAAAAATACATTGTTCTTTAGCTTTTCTTGATTTAAAGTGTAGGAACAGAGATGTTTAAATAAAAACTATCGATGAAATATTATTGTAGTGAAGGGTATACTGCCAAGCAAATTGATACAGGCCTATTTTGTGGTTCTCCTTTACAGGCACAAAATAAACATAACTGGACCCTAAATAAAAATGTGAGAGGTTAAAATTTTAAGTTAGGTCAATATTGTATCAATCAAGCCCAAAATGAATAATTAAAAAGTCTTGCACATAACATTTAAAAAAGAAAAAATGCAATAAAGTTCTTTAACTTAAATTAACCCCACAAAAACTGTGCTAATATAGTAGTCACTAGCCACATGTGGTTACTGAACACTTGAAATGTGGCTAGTCTGAACTGAGCTGTGTTGTAAGTTTGAAGACATAGTGCAAAGAAAAGAATGTAAAATATCTCAATGTTTTTTCATACTGATTGCATTCTGATATGACAATATCTTGGATATACAGTGTGAAAGGATATTATTAAAATAAATTTCATCTGCATCTTTTTACTTTTTTAATGTGGCTAACAGAAAATTTGAAATTACATATATACCTTGCATCAGTCTCCTATTATATTTCTATTGAACAACGCTGCCCTAGAACAGCCCTGACAGAGAAACTTCATGGTTTTAGATTATCAACTCTAACCTATTTCAAAAAAATAAAAGGTCCTAAACAATGAAAAATAGTGTTCTCCATTTCTGAAGCCTCCCTTTCAAATTACAAAGAACCTAGTTCTTTGATACTAGTTCTGGACCTAATAGTTGACTGAAAAATATTTAATGCAAAGAGGGCTTTACTTCTAACGTTGCTCCTTAAATTAGATTTTCTGATTTTAGAGTCCATTAGTGTCAGTTTATATTAATCTTCAACATAATAAAAACATGTATCTGAATTTGAATACCAAATTTACACTATCTAATATTTTTTTAATCTAGGGAAAAAAAGATTAAAAACACTCAATAATAATTTTAATTCTGAAAGTATAGTTCCTTTAAAGTAATTTTTTGGGGTTATATGACATATGTTTTAGGGAGACAATAGATCTTTACAATCAGATAAACAAAAGTGGCAAGAAACTTCAAAAATGGACATATACTAGAATAATTATGCAGATACCCACATGAACAGGATTCACACAGAACCCATGACTAACACTAAGTATTAGTTTTTTAACAATATTTACTGGGTACCTACTATGTGCCAGGTACTCTATTAGATAGTGGGATATACTAGTAAGCAAAATCAAATGGGACTCTTGCTCTCAACGACCTTATGCTTTAACAGAGAAAAAGAAATATTAAATAATTACACAAATAAGAAAAAACTAAAGATGTGATAGGTGCTATGAATAAAGTGCATGGTACTTCAAAAGCATATAATTAGGGGCATCCGAGAGAGTTTGGAGAGTGAGGGCAAGCTGCCCTAAGGAGGGTCTGAAGAGAGAAGTTGACAAGGCGGAAGGGGGTTAGAAAAGGGAAGTCTTAGCCAGACTATGCAGCATGTCTAAAGGCCACTGGAAGCCACTGAAGGATTTATTCTAAGCAGAAGAGGTGCACATGATTGATCACTTTTAAGTTTTGAAAAGACCCCCTTGGGCTGAAGCACGGTAGTCTGGGGAAGGATGGTGTCCTGGATGGTGGTGGTGAGGAAGGAGAGAAAGAGGGACATAAAAGCTTAAATCTACAGGCCTTGGTCATGGATTGGACATATACAGGGGATGTGGGGAATGTCACGGCTGATGCCAGGTTTCTATTAAATAGCTTCTGTATGACAGTGCTGGTCACCTGTACTCACAGGATATTTCAAAAGAGCTCCGAAGTACTGAATGCTGCTAATGGGTTAAGTATGACAAGTATTTAACATGACCACTGGCTGCAACAACATGGTGGTAATTAGATGTTTAGATTGAGGGAATGGGAGAACACTTATATTAATAAGGTGGGGTGAAGAGCAAGTGATAAGGAAGAAAATGAAGCTAGTCATAATAGACCACTCTTACTTTTTTAAGAAACGGTTGGTTAAGAAAGGAGAGAGACAGGGCTGGAGCTGGAAGAGTATGGGTGGGGATCGGTGGAGAATACACAAGAGAGAAAATAAATGAATATGATTAGGTTTTGAGAAGGTGGTAGGGGATGTGGAGGTCAAAAGATTGGTCTTAGGAGAAAAGACTTTATCTCCTATAAAAGAACAGAAAGAAATGGGTACCCTATTCTGCTTTGGTATTTCTGAGCTTTTTCTTTTTCCTTCGAAGGAAAAAAGAAGCCTAAGGAAACAATGTTTTCAGGCCTCTCAATTTATACTGCCTATAATGAAGGTGAATACATAACTGTTTACCATATGTTGGACTCATGTATTTTCAAAATGTGATCCAATCTGGGAAAAGTATAAAGGCACAGATTAAGTTTATGTACGTAGGTGTCAATTTCGTTTAAATCTGCATGTTTGTTATGAGAACACAAGGCTGCTTCTCATTACCTGGAATAACTACTGGGTAATAAGACAGATCGGATACAATCCAGTTAGAAACCTACCATCGTTCAATGTGTAGAGATGAAAACGTCCGTGAAGCTGCTTCTCGAGTTAATAATTTGAACCCACACTGTGTGTCCCTGATTCCTTTGACACAAAGGAACCACACCAGAAAGTGGAACCCATACATGAGAAGAGTACGGAAGTAAGAACGCTGAAAACAAAGACAAAATATAAATGACTTTTCCATTTATTTGTAGAAGAGACATTGAAAACACCTGGCTGTAGACAACTGCATTTTAATATTTAATTGACTAGCTAGCTAGATCTTACATATGAACACCATTGTCCAAGAATCACCAACAATGTATATTAAATTAAAGAAAACAGCAAGGATAACTACTGCTTAGAGCACAGCAGAAGCATTAAAGAGGCAGTTACTGATGAGGCTGAGTCAGACAAGAAAAATCACAGGGCCTGTGAGAGGCCAGAGCTTCAAGCCCACCAGGAGAAATGGGTTTGGGGTTGCTATGAACAAGGAGAACATCTCATTTATCTACATATTTTATGCCTCTTTGCCCCACATGTATTTCAGTTTCAAAAAAGGTGTCAGTTTCCAGAAAATATTAGCAAAACAAAACACTAAGATTTGAACCTACAGTTCAATACCTAGCTAAAGCGAACGTTGATAGAAGACTTACAGCAGAGAATCACAAAGGTTACAGACTAGAAAGGAGTTTGAAACAAAAACCCTGTCTCTCTAATTAGGTGTAGCAGGTATCTCATTAAATATATTTCAGAGATTGAGTTCTTTAATACTTTGGATATTAAACTTAAGTAGTTTTTAATCCCATCTGAGGATTCATTATTGTTATTAGTGATTAATTTTATTATTAGTAGTAACAAAATAATAGTCCATTATTCATTAAACATTGCAAACTTTACAACATAAGAAGATAATTAATTATCACTGTATTCAAGACTGTCCTTTCATATTTAAGATTTAATAAAAGATAGGATCTCTTAAAATATGCTATAGTTAAGGTAATAGACCCACAGAATGGGGTATTACGTATGTACAGAAGCAGCCTGTCAAGAGTCTATGTAGAACATTTAATGTCTCATACTATAAAATAAAGGTCTCTTCCTCCTTTTTTTTTTTGCTTTTTAAAATTATAATCTTCAGTATCATTCTTTCTTCACATAGCTTTTTCTAAGATCAACAAACAGAATGACAACTTAACAGAGAGATAACATGACATAGGACAAAAAGCAGACTTGGACTTGAATCCTGGCTCCGTAACTGATTAGCAGGGTGACCTTGATCAAGTCACTTCAACCCTCTAAATCCCAGTTTTCTCATCCATAAAATGATAATGCCTATATCACAAAGTTATTGTAAGGATTAAATGAGATTATATTAAAGCCTATAGCCTGTTTGGCACAGAAAATAACAGGAACTCAATAATGTCTTTCTTTTATAAAGGAAGAAAGTTTGAAAGCTTACTTTATACTCTCTTGATCACAATTTTACTTATGTATTAAATAAGGCAGGAAGGAAAGGAAGAATAAAATACTTATTTATGAGGCAAGTAAAACAAACTTTTAAAAATGATCTAGCACTTCTCATTTATCACCTAGAATCATTAGTTATGTTTTGATGTAAATATGTCTTACCTCTCTCTAAGTAGATAGGGCAGAAACCTCATCTTAAAATACTTTGGGAAATCTCACAACAGCTTGCTCAGTGCCTTCCATATAAAATACTTCCAATAAATACTGGTTGACTGATTAAACCTCCAAAAGAGCATTTATTCTTAATTAAGGAACAAATAGAAATCGAAAGATAGAAAAATAAAAATTAAAGGTAGAGAAACAATACCTATAAACTACTCTCCTTGAATGATTTTTTTTTTTTTTTTGAGATAGGGTCTCACTCTGTTGCTCAGGCTAGAGTGCAGTGGTGTCATCATAGCTCATTGCAACCTCCAACTCCTGGGCTCAAGTGATCCTCCTGCCTCAGCCTCCAGAGTAGCTGGGAATACAGGCGTGTGTCATCACATCCAGCTAATTTTTAAATTTTTTGTAGAGACAGAGCCTTGCTATGTTGTTCAGGCTGGTCTCGAACTCCTGGCCTCAAGTGATTCTCCTGCCTTGGCCTCTGAAAGTGTTAGGATTATAGGTGTGAGCCACCATGCCTGGCCCCTTGAATGATTTATAATGTGATTTGGTGAGCTTATTCGTTAGCAAGTAAAAATATTTATGACTGCTTTTGCTTTGGATGTTAACAAAAGATTTTTTTTTTGTTTTGTTTTAGGATAACGGCTATTTTTTAAAAAGCAGAAATATGTGGAGTTCACATGAAGACCTTAACTTATATGATTTCTAACATATTTAAAAGTGTAACAAGGTAAGCCAAAAACAGGGGGATCTTGTTTTAATTTTTAAAACTTGGCAAATATCTTAAAATTTGGGAGACATCTAAAATGTATTATAGGATAGACTTATTTAGTTAAATATAGCTAACCAAGTCTTAGAGTAGCCTTATATGAACTTCTGAAATAGACATTTAAAAACATGAAGGAGAAAGATATTCATTGTTTTAATATTAACAATAATATCCCCCAAATGTTTATGAAATGTAAATAAGGAATTCAGGTGGAATTTAAAGCTGAATTAAATTAAATTAAATTAGCTGAAATTAAAGCTAATTTCATTATCTTAAAATAAGAAGTTCAAAGAAGTCCAAGATTTCTTCAAAGAAAAACCAAAGATGTTAAATAACCACTAATGGATTCTATTTCTGAATCTTTTAAAAGTGATAAATTCAAGAATACCCAGACAGTATATAAATATTACTGTTATACAAAGCACATGGGAATATGAACACATTTAATGCTAAAGGGCTCCACTGGGGCTGTATCATGTTCATCTTCCAAGAGAGCAATAGAACAAATTGTAGGATCAATTGAGAATGTATAAAAATATTTATAGAAGATATGTCTGAACACTACGCAATAAATTGCAATAAATATGCAATAAGCTATTGAAGGTGCCATTTGCTATCTTGATTAATTCTTTTATAATTTTCTCATTGTTCACAGACTGATCACCACGCAAGGGGCTTATATTATTTGCAGCACATGTAGGGAAATGGAAGGCCATGCCGCAGTTTCCTGGACCTGCGAGAGATGCATGTCTTGTCTCTTGGAGATGACCTTCTATGAGACAGGTATAGTTCTATGAGAATAATCTGGACTTGAACAAGCCTACCAGGCAGCAGTTATACATAGCATCTGCAGTGGACAACTGCTGATCAGTCAGTGGATCAGGTTATCCTTTCTTTCTATAGAACGGCGGCCAATTCTGTGGGGACCAAAGGCACTAAATCAAACTAGGTTTTGGAGATGGAAGAATGGATGGATGGAGACAAGATAAATCATAAATACATAGTTCCTGAGATAGATTCCTTGATGTCTGGCTAACAGCAGTACTGGGTAGAAGATTTAGACCACAGCACAGTCTCATTTAAGTACCACTGTATTTCTAGGAAAAATTTAAAGAGTTTTCAACCAACACAAGTTCTAAGTGAAAAGAATTTACACCATTAAAAACAACAACAAAACATATGGCTCCTTTCTACTGCCACCAACAATAAATACAGGTGCCAACTATCTCTTGCCTAGATTACCTCAACAGCTCTGTAATTCAGCTCTTGCTTCCTATTTCTCCAATCTATCTTCTTCCTTCACCAAGTAGATTATCCTTTTCCCTCCCATTAATACATTTTCTTTAAAAGTGAAAAAATTTACTCACAAAAACCATTAAATTAGGCATTGGTCTATTTTCACTAATTGTTTTTGTCTGCAAAAACAAATTTTATTTGTGTTTTCTACACAGTTAATTACACTGTACTTACAATATCACAGTTTTTTTCATACTACCTAATATTTTAGGTTTTAGCCCATGTTATATAGTTCCACTATCATCAGCTTTATTGGCTGCATATTTCTTCCAGGGGATATAGCTATATTTCCTATCGTTGGAAAGTATTTTACAGTTTCTAGTATTTTATAAATAATGTGAACATCTTGAACACATACTTTTTCCTTTTCTTATCGTCTGTGCATCAATAAACTGATGAAGCTGGACTAGCTAATCTCTAAGCTCTCTTCCCATTTTAAATCCCTAGGAATGTGATATTCTCTATGGTTAATAGATTAACCTTTTTCACACACCAATGAGAATCCATAGGGTATACAGAATACTGGACTAGATGCTGAGGATATTAAAATCATTTATTTCTAAAAAAAGGAGAGTCTAGGCTTCTATATTTGAACTTAATCTTTAAGAGGTTTTGTGACTCTGTCATCAGTATATGTTGAAAAAAATTACAATTTCTTTGTATCTTATTTCAGAATCATTGGGGGGAAGGATCAATCTTTTATTCTGCTGGTTCTCGAAGTCTGGTGTGCATAAGGGTAACATGGGAAGTTGCTAAAAATGTAGATTCTTGGTCCTACCCCTAGAGTCTTCTAGAGTCTTGGTTCAGTATGTCTGGAATTGGTCTAGGAATACACATTCAAAAAACAAAAACAAAAAACCTCTCCAGATAATTTTGACCACGCACTAAAAAATACTGCTTTATTCTCCCATCTGTTTGACCACTTTAGTAGACAAGCCATTGAGAATATAATGGACAATTACTGGACTTGATATATTACACCTACATTTTAAATTCAAAAAATGATCAAAACAAAACCAAATTACATAGAATAATTCCTTAATAAGATAGTTTTCCTCCAAAAGTTACTCCAGTTTTTCTAGCATAATCTACAAAATGAAGAATTTCAGATCTTCAGTGATTTTTTTTTTAATACCCTAAAAGGATAGTTACAAGCTTGTCAGATTTTAAGGTCTATATGCTTTTCTAAGAGGAACAAAGTTGAAAAAATTTAAACATTGAATAAAACTCAAAATACAGCACTTAAATTTGCCAATATGAAAAATAAATAAATAAATAAAGGCAAGTTGACTGGTTTAGAAAATGCATCATTTAGAAG
Source organism: Daubentonia madagascariensis (assembly GCA_023783475.1). NCBI lineage: Eukaryota > Metazoa > Chordata > Mammalia > Primates > Daubentoniidae > Daubentonia > Daubentonia madagascariensis. The sequence continues at coordinate 9,487,316 of JAKFHU010002220.1, forward strand.
TTTGCCTTATATTATAATCGAATGGGGACTCTTTGTGTCTTAAAAAAATATTAAAAAGAACTGCTTGCATCCTAAGGCAAAGAGAAGTCCACATCCTTCTTGTACATACCCTTTAAAAAAAAAAATCAATTCTGAAATGTGCCAATCCTTTATAAACTTTCCAAAACTAAAAAAATTATTTTCTTTTCTTTTGAAAGGAACTTCATTTTTAAGAGACAAAACATAAAAGCCTACTTCTTGCCAAATGTGTATGTAAAAAGGGAAATAAAAGCTGCTGCCCTATGCCAGTTTAATGAAGTCTCACCTGAGCAATTGATTCTTTTTCCAAATGAGCTCGAGATCCACATGCAATAGCCATTTGATCCTGAGGAAAAAAGCAATGAAATAGTTTTTTAATACTTAAATTACTTATCTCCAATGTGAATGTCTCATCTTTAGAAATTTATTTTTAAAAAATTAACACTGGAAATCTTTTAAAGGTTTATTGATGAGTTCAGAATATGTACAGCTTGAGAAGCGTAATCATACTTATGAAGAGGACACTGAATTTTGCCTAAATAGGGCTAAATATAAAGGGCATGTGTTACTTCAAAATTCATATCTTTAAATGATGTTTTCTGAATAAAAATACAGTATCAATATTATTTGAGAGAAAAAAATTTAGTGGTATTAGAAAGAAAAGGGTTATCATAGATGGTATGATACATACCTTGAAAATCCAAGAACAGCAATTGAAAAACTACTACAAAGAATTTTAAAAGATGAGGGGGCACAAAATGAATATATGTATAATATAAATACTTTAGCTTTCATATTTATAAACAATAATCAGAAGATATAACAGAAGAAAAGACAGTATTGATATCAATAAAAAAGAAAAATTGAGAAATAAACTTTACAAGAAAGGTGGAAAGATCTAAATAAAAAAAACATGAAATGCTACCAAGGGAAACAAAAGAATCCAACACACAGAAGGTCATACCCTGATGATGGATGACAGCATGTGACAATAGCATTAACAAGTCAATGTTCCCCAAATTAATCTATGAATTTAAGGTCATACCAATAAAAATAGCAAAATGATTTTTCATTGAACTAGACAAGCTGATTTTAGAGTTACTGTTAAAAAATAAGAAAACCAAGAAAAGAATCAGGAAAATTCTAAGAGTAAGGAAGGACTAGTCCCCCAAAATTTAAAAATATATTATAAAGCTACAATAATTAAAACTAAGATACTAGAATGTAAATAGACAAACCCATGGATGTGAATGGAAAGGCCAGAAACACACATTAAAAAGCCGTATGAGTACTTAGAATATGATAAAGACAACATTTTAAATCAGTGGAAAAAAGATAAACTGATAAATGGTGTAGGATGTGGTGTAGGATGTGGTTTCCAAGTAGCTACCCCCATCTTGGTAGCTACTTGGAAACCAAATTAAGTTGGACCTAAGTCTCTTAACTGAATACTAGGATATAGTCCAGATACAGCTGTTTTAAGTGTAAAATATCAGAAATCATTTTGTAAATGATCTCAAGGAAGTCATAAGTACACAAAACCCAGAAGAAATGATAGGTCAATTTGATAATAAGATTTTAAAAAAGTGTGTGATAAAACAACAAAAATCCAACAATATTCAAAGTTAAAAGACAAACGGGAAGAAAATGTTAGCAATTTATATTACAGACAAAAGGTTAATTTCCAAAGTGCATGAAGTGCTTCTACAAATTAGTAAGAAAAGTACCCAACAATCCAGATAGAAAAAAGGCAAAGCCTATGAATAGAGTCCACAAAGAGGAAGTGAAAATAGCTCTTAACTGAAAAGATCCTCAGTCACATTTATACCAAGAACAATGCCAACAAAACCTATCAGTTTTTACAATATTGTGCCTGCCACTCTCTACCCACAGCAATTTGAAAAGTTATCAAAATTACCAATATACATATAACTTGAACCAGGATTCCAATAATTCTACCTATAAATATATGTGCATATGTGTAAAATGACTTTCATGTAAGTTAATCATTTCAGTATTGTTTGATGCAGCAAACCTGCATATCCATCCAAAGGGACTGGCTGTGAAGCTGTGAAAGAATGAGGAAGTACTTTTATGTATAAATATGGTTCAATCTCCAATATACATTGTTAAATGGAAACACAGCTATGGTGTTACAATTTGCAATTTAAAAAAGAATACATACACAGTACACATCTTCCCCATAAAGGAAATGCATAACATTACATCTGGGGGTAACTGAGAAATGAAAGGTGTAGCTAGTTACACTGTGTATCTTCTTAAAACATTTGAATTTTGAACTATTCACAAAAATAAATAAAATTAAAAAGTATTCATTATAAAAAATTAGCAACTATATAAGTTTACATATCGGATAAAACTTCAAGGAGAAAAGTTATTATCTCACTACCTAAAAGCAGCCACTGTGTTACAACGTTTTGTTTATTTCCAAGTTTTCTTTTTTTCTCTGCATTAAAAAAGCCATAGCTGAAATTTACTCATGTATATTATGCTCTTTTCCACCTAAAAATTTCTCATGTTCAAGTTGTTTCTGAACTTTTATTATGTGTATTTTCAAATATACACAAAAGTGGGGAGAATAGGAAAATGAAGCCCCACATACCTACCACCTGGCTGCATTAATTATAAACACATGGCCAATCTTGTTCCATGTAAAGTCCCTCACGACCATCCCACCCAACCTGAGATTCTGAAACAAATGCTAGATATCATATATTACAAACTGAATATATTCAATCATAATTCCACTATTGTACATAAAACATTAATAATTCTTTAATACCATCAGATGTACAGTTTTCAAATTTGCCCAATTATATCATAAATGTTTTCAGTTTGAATCAAGAACCACATAAAACCCATACACATTGGTTTGTATTTCTTTTATCCATGGGTTCCCCCTATCTCTTCTAAATTTTTTTTTTTGTAATTTATTTTTTGAGGAAACTCATTTGTCCTATAGTTTCCCAGGGTTTGGATTTTCTTGACTGCAACCCCATGGTGACATTTAACACGTTCTTCTGTCCCCTGTACTTCTTGTAAACTGGTAGTTAGATTTAGAGGCTTGCTAAGATTCAGGTTTGATTATTTTTCAAGCACTTGTCATTAGCATTGTTGCATGGTAGTTTTTCTTTTTTGTGTGTCAACTGTAAGCATGATACAATATTTCACTGTATAGGTTTATCAAACTTTGACCATCTGCCTATTCATTGACCATTTCTAATTTCATGTTATTATAAACAGGTGCCTGAAAGAACACCTTTGAACATAAAACTCTCTGTATTTTGGATTTCTTTCTTTGGAGACAGCCATAGAAACAGAATATTAAGTTAAAAGTCTGAATTTTTTTAAATGCATATGGGCCAAATTATTCTTTAAAAGGCTCTTTACATTCCCACTAACTGGGTATGATATTGACTATTTCATCAAATCCTTGTCAGCTCTAATTATTCTAATTTCAAACTTGGTCATTTAATAAGGTGAAGATTTAACCACATGTGATGTAATTTACTTTTCTTTTAAAAAATTAAAAGGTAAACTTTTGGGGAATGCTTACTGGCCATCTATATTTTCTTTTGGGAATTATCTGTTGTATGCTTTGCCTCCTATGTAGTAGTAAAATAATTTCTTCCCTTCTTTTTCTGGCAGAGACACTTTGTGCAGAAAAAAAATGGCTTTCTTAAACAACCACATTAAAAGTTCAGATAGTGAACTTAATATATGGCAAATAGGCTTTAACTTTGAACCCAAAAAGAATAGTAACACTACTGAGCAACAGATTAAAAACATCCTTCCGCTTGTTAGAGATTCATGAGGAGAATTAAAATATCATTTAATTAAACTAAAAACAAATCAAAACCAAAACCTTTCTTTTAAAATCTCATTTTTACCCCCAGCATAAGTCCCTAAAAGCTTTTAAGAGAGTTTTGTGTATCTGAAGAATTCTGATGTAAGAATGGAATCCCTGATACTGATCTCACTATCAGGTGGAATTAATCTAAATAGCTTTTCAAAAAGTTTGCTGTTCTTCAGGAATGAAGGATATCCTTGTTTTAAAAACTGCCTGTATTAGAAAATGTCTGTAGACATGGAGTCTTTTTCTTTTGAGCCTGTTTTGGAATATAGCTGCATTTCTTATGGTATTTTAAAATGAATATTTAAGTTACTATGACAGTTGGCTTTTAAAAGTGGTTCTGTACTATCTTCTAGAAAGAAATGCTTAATCAGAATCTATCTTTCCCAGTACTTTTTTAGTTAAATATTTTCTCACAATTTACTGGAGAGAAGGAACAGACTAGAAATAGATAGTAGCAATTTACATTAACAATCATAAATGGTAACATTAGAACTGGCACTGATAAGAAATATCAAGCACAAAGACTAATGTTAATAATCAGAGGAACTGGTTATTGAGTGCTGAACACACACATGCTAAACACTTGATATACCTTTTCTTATTTCAATCACTATCTCAGAATTATGAACTTGGGCTCTCATTATCCCATGCTGCAAAAGAGATAAGTGAGTGGATGGACTAATTTGCCTAAGGTCACATAGAATTTGATCCTGGGTCTATTCGAAGCCCACATCCAAAGTTAAGAAACATACTGAAATGGAAACAGAAATTGGCTCAGGCACTCCAAAAGCCAACACTGGCTCCAAAAGAGGTGGAGATACAGAATCAAAGTTGAATCAATTTAGAAATTAGTAAAGGAAAAATGAGATAGTAAAATTTGTCATACTCATCCAATATGGGAAGAAATGGAAAACTTGATATATGACACAAAGTACTGAGTTTCAGAAAAATTTTATTTATTAAAAATATAAAGTTTTGATTTTTTAAAAAAATTTTTTTTCTCAAAAGCAATATGGGTTCATTGTTAAAAATAATTAATCTAAAGATAAAAAAACTTAGAACAGATATCCATGATCCCACCATCCAGAGACAACCAATGTTAACACATTATGTTATATAAATATTACTATACACGAAAACATGTGTTAACATTATTACACATCTATGTATATCCAGATGTTTAAAATTTGTTTTCATTTAATTATGTATAATGAACAGCCATCCTACACAATAACAAATTTAACTAGTATAACTTAATATTGGACATTTTAAATTGTTTCCAATTTTTTCCTCATTAAAGATATACTATTTTTAAAAAACAAATAAAAATCCTTGAAAATTTATCTTTATACACATTCTTAATTATTTCCTTAAGATAAATTTCTCAATGAATGTGAATTATTTAAAGGTGTTGATTCATATGTCCAACTTGTTCTATAAAAGTATCTGATCAATTAGTGAAGACAACAGATCAATTTGGCAACATTCATTCTTTTTTTCCCCTCTTATTTGATGAAAGGTGAATTATTACAGTACAAAAAGGCTCTACCATAAGAAGTGTTCATTTGTAGGAAAGTGTTATAGTTAAAATTAGTTCTCAAAATTGGACGTGGCATAAAATATCTTCTCAAGTTATGATTACAACTAAATTTGAAATCAAAATAGAGCTATAAAGCTGAAGAGCCAGTCCACTGAATACATTTAAACTGCAGCAACTCTCAAGGTTTCGCTAAATAACCTTACTATAAGGAATAGAATTTTCTTTTAAAAAGGATGGAGAACTATGTCAGAATGTTGATAATTGTTGAAGTTGGCCAGAGGTTTTTACACTATTCACTCTCCTTTTGGTTATGTTCAAAATTCACAATAAAAAGTTAAAAGAAAAAATAAAAGCCACATCAACGTTTATCTATATAGGACGGTTACACACGCTGAAATCTGTTTAGAAATAAGGGTAAGGGTAGGACCTAAACAATTTCTCAAGGCTTTTCCTTATTTACCACCACTATACCACGGTGGATCTTTACAATTTTACATAAGTGCATTCAAAACCCTACTATATTATTAGAATATAAATATTTAGAGGAAATGGTCCATTTAAAAAGTATTAATACTGGTTATTTCTGAGCGGTGGGATGTGGTTGGTTATTTTCTTCCTTTAGGCTGTTTTTTTCTACAATGCCTTAGTGATCTTTTATAATAAAAACATTTTAAATAAAAATAAATAAAACAAAACAAAAACCCTATAAACATAGAATGCTACCAAGTGTTTCTCCTTACCATTTGCCACACTGGCAGCATTTTTTTCAATCAGCTGAGCATCTACTTCTTCATAGTGTTTTCCTAAGTTCCAGATGAGAAGTTATACAAATTTGGCTTATTTTAGCCATTTTTCCCCTTATGAGAATTTGGCTTTTGGGTAACATTTATGACTATATTTTTTAACGTAACATGTGGCTTTTCCCTTAGAATCTTACATACAATAGTATTCATTTGTTCCACAAATATTACTGGGCACTTACTATGTGCACTATTCTAGGCACGAGAGAAGGCCTCTCTTCTAGCAAAGCTTACCTTCCAATGGGACAGAGAACATTGATTAATTTACACAGTACTCACCTAAATTCCATCTTATCACAGGGATACACATTTCAACATGAAATCAATTTCTATCTAACAGGCCCATATTTCTTTAACAAACAAAATTTTCATCTTTTCAGCTATAAATCATTCTAAAGTCTTATATACTTTCCTGCCTTTTAAAAGAGCATTTCTCTTGACAATCACGGGTATATTAAATTTCTGAAAATTTCTGTGGTTAGAACAAATTATGGTTAAGATCAAGGTTTTAATCTTCTAAAACAGGGGTCAGTGAACCTCTGCTTGTAGGTCAAGTTCAGCCTGTTTTTGAATGACCTCTGAGCTAAGAAAAGGTTTTTATATTTGTAAAGGTTGTTAAAAAAGAAGAAGAACACTTCAGAGACCATATGTGATTCACAAAGCCTAAAATATTTATTCTCTGGCCTTTTATGGAAAAAGTTTGCTGTTACCTATTCCAGGAGATATCCACTTCTGAACTAGGTTTGTTGGCATTAAGTCCCCGCTCTGACAGGCAGCTCTAGTTCTGAGCCACTTTCTTCAATGATTTGGGAAACACAGTTTGAAACCTGCTGAGACAGACTTTCCTGAAAGTTCTGTGTGTAGTCTACCTCTTTTCACATTTTCAAGACTGCCCTTTTATTTTTGAATTCTTCCTTGTTTGATTTCACAAAGACCTCAGCAAAATGCTTGTGGAATTGCCTGGTCTCTAAAACAAATGATTTTGGAAGTTAAGGGTCCTCTTTTGGAAGGCTGGTCTTCTACCCACATATTGAGAGGGTGAAACAAATACACTAACCTCTTAGACTTGCCAACATGGTCCTCAAAAAAAAGGGAAGCACTAAGTGTCATGTTCTTTTAAGGAATAACCAAACTACGCATACACATGTGAAATGTTGGTATACCAAAACCGCAACTGGCCAAGGATTATACTGAAGACAAAGAACATTCAGGGTCATTAGTAAGCAATCGCTCCAGACTGAGTTGTGTGTGCAGTTAATATTTGCTTCCTACAGTTTTTCTTAATGTAATTTTACCTCATAACTCTTTCATATCAATTATCTCTAGAAATCTGTGAGCTTAAAAACCTAAAAACTAAACCTGTTAGAAATATGTCTAAATGAGAATTTAAGATTTAAGTCATGGACTGAGGAATTACTCTATGATCATGAAATACAGACTTTTTGTCATATATTTTGCCTGTTCAGGGATTTTTGATTCCATTTAGAAAAGGTAAGCCACTGAACAAGTGATCATCATATACTTTGCTTAGAAAAATTACTGTAAAGCCAACCATATTTTTATTAAAAGAGGTAGAATAGCCACTGGTTAGGAAACTGAAAATCTGGGAGGAAAGCTGTGTACATTAACAAAAAAAAAGATGTGTGAAAAGAAAATAAAAATTAAATATTTAGAGCTGAAATGTAAATGCCCTATTTGTATGTATGATACAAAGCTCTACTTAAATTATGTGCATTTAGTTTAAAACCTTAAAAGAACAATTATCTTCAGAAAAGAAATTATAGGCAACTTTTCTAAAATGACCTTGTAAGAATCATCAAACCCAGAACGTGTGAACTAGTTACTAAGAGGAAATATAAGTAAGAAGTCGTAGCGTATTTTGTGTTGAAACTGAACACAAAAAAATCAGCTGAAAAGAAAGAAAATATTAGAAACCACTGGAAAATGTACTAGATAAATTACTTAAATGGTCAAAACAATACTGTAAAAGGCATTTAAATTAACTACTGCCATCTAGTGAGTCAGTCCCATAATTACAGGACTTGACCACTTTGAAACCCATGCTCCTGTTTCATTATTTACAGAACTACTCCAGTCACTATTTTTATTAGGGCTTAGGGAAATATACGCAAGGCATACTTATCAAATATGTGGCTTAAGTAAACTGAGAAGGGAATAGCTATTGCATTAAAGATAGAATAAGAACATTTAGAGACTGAAATCTGACAAGCTGAAGTTTAATATAGATAAACAGCCACACTTCCATTCCTGAACAAAACAAGGCAAAAGAACACGGTGGGGGCGGGGGCGGCGGGGGGGAAGTACCAGTATAGGAATGGGGAAACAAGGTTCAAAAGCAACACATATGAGAAAGAGGTGGCAGTACCCATATGAGGTAACAATGTAATGTGGTTAACCAAATCCACATACACTGAAGCATCTTCAGTGGAAAATTGTAAGAAACAGAAGTATGCTATGTTTAAAAACTGGTAGAACTACTGACAGCCTAAAATAGAGAAGATGCCTGAAAAACACCTTTGACTCTCTGAAGGGCTGTCACACAGAAGTGGAGTAGACTATTTCGTGTAGTTACAAAAGATAGAACCAACTGAAGGGGGTGATTAAAAGGAGACAGATTTGCATTTAATGTAAAGAGGAATTTTATAACTGAATTGAGACAGAATGAGCTGCTTGGGCACCACTAGAGCTATACAAGCAGAGACTGAAAGATCACTTGGTAGTTATCTGGTCTGCTGCTTGTGTGTAAATAAAGGATGTATTGTCTACATCTACTTTTGTGCTATAACTGAAGAGCTGAGAATTTGCCACGGAGACTATCCCGCTTTAAAGCTGAAAATATTTACTATAAGCCCTTTATAGAAAAAGTTTGCTAACACCTGAATTACATAATTAAGATGTCTTCTAATTTCTCTATGCATGTTAGCTTCAGAATGTAAGTTTTCTGAGAGTAATGACTGACTGTAAGCTTTATCAGAATCAGAATCATCATAACTCAAAAACCTTTTTCACTGGGTTGATCCCAAAACTATGGATTTTGAAACTTTAACTACTGTCATTTATCTGACTCCTTTCTACCACCTCCAAAAAGTATTATATGATACATATTGATAAAACTTAATAAATTGAATTCAAATTAATTGAAGTGAATTGTGATATTCTTTTAAATAATTAGGCATACTTTAAGTTGCTGTAAAACCAAGGCTGTGAATTAATAGCTTAATCTTCATCATATGCTTTAATTCTTTAAAACTCCTAACATTTACAGTAATAATGCAGTAAATTGGATTATGACAAGGAAAAAAGATGGCATGAGAACTTTCCTTTTTGGAATAGTATAAAAGAACTGGATTCACAAGAAGAAAGTTCAGATTTTTTTTTCCTGTTATTGTTTGGTTCACTCCCTAACTTCGGCTAAATCCTTTAGTTTTTCGTTGCCCTACTGTAGAATGATATAAAGTCAGCTGCTAAAAATTGGACACCCTCTACCCTCCTTCCCACTCATGGCTCTCCAATCCGGAGGGATGATACAGGAGAACATTTAGCAAGTCTCTGTGGGTGCTCGGGGGAGAACCAGGAGATCAAACTGAGTAACTTAACCAACTGGATTTTCCTTTTAGTCTACCATGATTTACTAAGAGGTGGGAAAAGAAATACTTTTTTAGTAAGAGTGAACTGTAACACATCCAATAATAAATTCCTATCATATGGTATGAGGCAGAACTGTCCAAGAGAACTTTCTGTGATGATGGAAATGCTATTCAATAAGGTAGCTACCAGCCGCAAGTATTTGAAATGTGGCCCATGAGCCTGAGGAACTAAATTTTTATTTAATTTTAATTTAAATTTAAGTAGCCACATGTGGCTAGTGGCCACTGTTTTGAACAGCACAGGTATAAGGGATATTTTTACAGCTAATTCTTTTTAGGATTATATTAATTCATTTAGTATCTTAAAAAAAAAATACCTGTTAGCAATAAAGGGGAGTGGGGGTGGGTGATGCTGTGGGGAGAAACACAGAACTTCAGAAACAGTAAAATTAAATAAGTAAGTATTTCTAGGAAGATATGCAGTGAGTCTTTTTGTAATTATTAAATTTTGGGGGTTTTGTATGTTTACTTTTTCTGTTGTTTAGTTTCTGCTATAATGAATAGGGATTATTTTAATAAATACATAACATTCAGTTCTAAACTAGATCTATTTCATTCATAGATAGTTCTATTTATTGATCTTATTTTGGCCCTCAATTTGTCTCCTTAGTTCTGTAATTTCTCTTTTAATATCATTCTGTTGTCTTGTCATCTCACCTTTGAAAACCTGTGCTGTTAAATTCTTATTTTCATTAAGTATTATTTCTTGGGCCAAAATGCTCGCGTGTAATTTTGTCCTTTTCCTTAGACTACACTGTCTTTCAGGTGGGGTTTATCTCTCTTTTGCATGAAACGTTCTTTCATTCTTTTTCTGTGGTAATGTGTTGGTGCAGCTGCCATTTACTTTTCATTTTGTCAGGATTAACATGGGCAGCTCCCCTGCAGTACAGGTGAACTCTCCTGGATATACTCTACCTTTCCACTCTAAACTAGAGTTTCAAGGCCTGAGTATTATACCCAGCATTAGGGGTTAGGGAGGACCCTCCCCTGGAGCTCTTGTGGCTCTGTTGGGTTATTTGGGTTCCCCTTGCTCTTGTGAGATTTTGTCAAGTCCATACAAGGGCACATTCCACTGAGAAATGGATTTAATCACATGGATCTGTGCCCCCACTTTAGCTTTAAGTCCTAAAAATAGCAAGCCCTAGCAAGTTTTCTTGCTTCTGCTGAAATCTATATAACATGACGGTAGGTAGGTGGACTTTTTGATGTCGTCCAAGGGTGCTTTTTCATGCTGTTTGATTCTTTCCAGATTGGGAGGTATTTGGTAAAAATCTCAGGTTACGGTAAATTCACCTTCTTTCTACAAATGGCTTTTGAAAGGTGAGAATGACACTAGGGTTTTCTTTCTTTCCTCGACCTCTACCTTTTGAGGTTATGGCATGAAGTTTTACATAATCTTTTATGAGTGGTTGTTGCTTGTGATTTTTTTTGTGGTTGTTTCATCAAAAAATGGACTCTGTGATCCAGTTTCATTTCACATCTCTACCTGGAAGTCTCTTTTTAAATAAAAGCTCAGCTATGCTTTTAAATAAAAGCCTTAAGTGAATAAGCACAATAAATATTAAAATGTTGGTAGAAGCAATTAGAAATCAAGACAGAAAAATGGCCACAATATTAAATAAGTAATTGTCAGGTCAATGTCATAAAATCAGTCAATGTTTGTAATAAAATGATCAACTCTTCCTTAGGACTGTAATATTTATACAGGAATTTCACACTAAAAACCCCCAATTTTTTAACTTACAGGTAAATTCCCTTTTAATTTTACTTTAGACCCCCTGTATTCTTGATTGAATGTCATTTAAACTGTATTCTTATACTCACAGGCCAAGGCTGTAGATCATTTAGTCCCTTTTCTAATTTCTCAACATCTGGAAACTTTGTGGCTCCATCAGCATCTGCCATAAGGATCTTTTCTCCTCGAGAACTGAACACACCCTGTATTTAAAAATTTCAAGTAAAGGAAGATGGCTTAAAATTAAGGTTAAATTCAATGACATTTCACTTTGTTCTGCATTACTTAACATACCTAACAGTGAAACATTAGGTATGAGATGGCAGAAGGAGGCCAAACTTCACTGAAAATAAATTACCTGTAAATTGATAAGATTCCCCCTAAATCTATTTATTGCCTATCTTCACTATTTTAAAAACCTTGTAAGGTCATACTACTAATACCTTGAAAAATATCAACATAATAAAATAGGTTTGGACAAATTAAAGATATTCTACATTGCTAAGAATTAAAAAGTAAAATACTTAATATATATGTATTATATATGTATCATAATGCTTAAAAGGGATCCAGGGCTGCTTAGAACCACATATAAAGAACATGTTTATGAACAGATTGAACAATCTAACATATAGACTTGCTGTGAAATGCATCATAAGGTTATAGATCTTTAGTATTCTTTACTATAGGATCTAATCTATTAAATCTATAATCTATAGATTAAATCTATATTAATCTATTAAATTAATTGTTGAATAAAGAAATATAGAATGTCACTAAAATTTAGGAATTATAGATAATATCCAAGCATTATTTTATATCATTTAAGCCATTTAATTTTGAACTGATTGGTCTTTGTACAAATTATGGCTCTATAATGAGTGTGTATTTCACAGAGAAATAAACTGCACATCAACTCTTAACTTCTATGGTGTATTTAAATGAATTCCTTATTTCTTAAGTGCAACTATATTTATGGTTTGATATAGTAAAATATAGACAAGATACATACAAATATAAGCAGAAATGAGATCATTTATTCTACAGTATAAATAAGCCTGCTAATTAGTATCTGTGATGTCTTTTTATTACATCCATTAGAATATGTGTAAAAAAAGCAGAAATAAAAATACTATATTTAACATCTGAACGACATATATGAAGTTTTAGAAAAGAGAAAACATTACAAGGTATAAAAACTAAAGCTATTAGTTTGAAATGAAAAAAAAACCAGTAAATGACTAATTATTTCAATGATACATACTAAGCATGAAGTGGAAGTTATTATTTACCATTAATGGAAAACCGCTTATAGCCCTCACATGTGCTTAAGTCTACTCCCCCATTCTATCATCTGTGGCCTTCACTTCACTGCCAAACTCCTTGAAAAGGTGGTTGATTTTAGTGGCTGGCCCCCATCTGTTTCCTCAACCATCCCTTATGCCCTCTATTTCTCATGTGCCTCATTTCCTCAAGTAACCTTCTGGTTCTCCTTTTTCCCTATGACTTCTTCCTTGCCAGGGTAATATGGCTTCAACTATCACCTGACATGTGGATGGCTCCCTTACACCCTTTCGCTGTTCTGGATACCACTACTTGTTACTGCAAACGTAATATGGCTTGAACTCAACATGTTGCCTCTCATACCAGCTCCCCCTCCAGTGTTTCATTCTTTCTATTAATGGCATCATCATCATCATCATCCTCCCCCTCACCCTAGGCCACCAGTGCTCATTCTTCTCCCCTATCACCAGATCCAATTCTACCTCTTTTAATAGCAACTGCATTTGTCCCCACCTTTTCTTCTCTCGTGTCATTATCTTAATCCAAATAAATATTCATTATACCTTGCCCTACAATGCTACACTCACTGCTGATTAATTTTTCTTAAGTGTCACTCTGCCAATGGTAAAAAGTTTAAACAGTTCATGATCTGAACTCACCCACCCCTCCAGCCTTATTGCTACAGTCCAGCCACATGAAGCCCAAGTGGGTCCTTTACTGTTGCATGTTCTTTCACACCTCTGTGCCTTTGGTCATGTTCCTCCTCTGCTAAGCTCCCTGTCCCCCTCAACTTTTGTGTGGATTAACTCCTAACCCTCCTTGAAGACTCCGTTCAGAATTTACCTCCACTGGGAAGTCTTTTCTGCTTCTCCTAGATGGAGGGTGGTACCAACGTTTTGCATATACTTCTATAGTATAATAGCATTTACAACACTGTATGGCAATGGTCTGTTTCCCTACTAAACTGTGATAACCTCAAGGATAGGATGGGTGTCTTTCATCTTGGTTATCTCTAATAAAGTGCAATGTTGGCTGAATAAATAAACAAATGGATAGATTTAAAGCCCATTTAAATTGATGATATTGCATCAATCCTACTTCTCTCTTTCACATATTCTGTGACCCAGTTGGAGTGAATCACTATTTCTAGTACATATCCCAAGAGTTCTTACTTCTGTTTTTCCTGGCTTTGCTGAATGGCAAGCCCTTTTCTCAAATCTTTCTTTATAGAGTTATCAGAGGGGTTAAGAGCATGGATTTCATAGTTAAATTAACCCAACCCAAATCTTGACTCTACCTTAACATCTGTGTGACTTTGGATTAGTTACTTTACCCATCTATGCCTCACTTTCCTCGTCTATACATACAGTCAAAATAATAGCACCAAGCTCAGGTGACATTGTGAGAAGGATTTACATGTCATAATTATGTTGAAGTGGCTAATTTACTCTCCAGCTCAAAATAAATGATCAGTACATCAGGCACTTACCATCATTGGAACCCTGGCTTCAACGACATCTCCTTTGTGAAGACTGCTATTTCCCTCATACAGCTGAGACTGCTAGTTACCTACCCAAAATCTATTCTTTCCTTCTTCCTTCCTGATTTGGTTGGGAACAAAAATGTTAAAAAAACAATTCTCAGCTTTCCTTGTAAGTAGGGCTGACCCCATGACACTATTCAGGCCTATGAAATATAAGTAAAAGTTAATCAGGTAGAGCTTCTAGGAAAGCTCCTTAAAGGGGGTCAATGTAGTTGGCATGCATCTTTTAAACTCTGCCCTTCTCCTTCCTGTTTGGAATGTGGATGTAATAGATAGCACTCCAGGAGTCACTTTGTGTATATGAAGAAGAGGGAGTGAAAAGGTAGGAGCCCAGGTTTCTGATGACAGTGTGGAATTGCTGAACAAGCCCTGGACTGCCTAACTCTAGACTTCTTTTTATGGGGGAAAAATAAATAAATAAACCTCTAAGTAATTTAAGGCACTATTACATGGGTTTTTTTTCCACACGTCTTGATTTTGAACTTTCTTTCAGTGTATCTTGATTCCCACCTGATATGCCTCAGCTGAAAGTAACCTCTTCTTTCTTAGCACTCCATCTGTATGTCTCTTGTAAGTATAATCACCTTCATTTTTACTTCTACAAATGCTTAGACTACCCATCTCATCAGGGGAGAACCGAGTCAGGTTCATCTTAGTTCACACTATCATGCATAACACAGTGCCTTCATATAGGTAAAACACAAAAGCATTTTGTAAATTGCAAAAATAAATAAATAAATATATAAAATATAATAAAATCACATAATCTTATTATCTGGTGATTTATATTAAAGATACACAGAGGAAGATTTTAAACTTTGATTAAGATAAATGTGTTTTTCTTAATCACCCAGTATGTTACAGATATGACATGATATTTTCAGATTTGATTAAAAATGTATAAAATTATTCATTAAGAAATGTTGTCACTAACTTGAAATGCTGGTATTCAACTAGCCAGCTATAGGACATACATGTATAAGTCTGCAAAAGAGGTTATTCAAAATACCTTTATATTTTAGATAAAAATGTTGAAAATATGTATTACCATCCTAACAGCTCCGCCTTTCCCACGATTCTTCACCAGCGTTATTACTCGTATTTTGTCACTTCCATATTTCTGGCAATATTTAAAAGCTACCTGTCAAATTACATAAAAGGCAGAGTAAGATTAAGTTGGAATCTAAGACAGTTATATAAACAGGTTTCTCATTTTGGCTCAAACACTGCTATTGCAGTTCACCCCTTCTTGTGACAAGACTACACCCACTGTACATTTTGGTGGCCCAGAGGAGTTGTAGAATTCCTGGTGCCAGGATACAACACTGACCTGCTAGGCTGAAGTCACAATTCAGTTTCCTTCAGGGGAACCACCAGAACAGGCAGTGATCTTCTCTTCTCTTGATTCCTCTACCTAAACTACTGAGCTGCTAGAAGAAACAAAAGTCGTGTGCTAACTGACTGGTACAAACTTGGGATGGGGCCCTCCATACTGGTTAGTGACATGTTTACCTGTTCAGGTCAGCAATTATTCACCAGAGGTTGTTTGTATCCCGGACCATTTCCTCCAAATTTTTTTCACTCAAGTTCCTCTCTCTCAGCAGATATCCATAGTAACTTGTCCTTCTTTTCTGAATTTTCAATCTCTTCCTCTCTACTGGGTCCACAGACTCAAACTTGCTCAAGCCGCCCTTCCGACTTCCCTTTGACTTCACAATTATATTAAGTGACTGCCATTATGCTCTGATTTATAATCAAAGTCATGAAACAGTGATATACATTTGCCATCTACATTTCTCCATCACTCATTTTTTTTTTTTACATATAAAATTTAAAATTTTTTTAGGTCTTTTTTCTTTAATTTCAAAATATTAAGAGGGTGTTTTTATTACCCGGATATATCCATTGTAGTATGGCTCACGCCCTTTGTTTTTTCCCCACACCCCTTTCTACTTAACTTTACTCCATCAAAGGCACCCTCGCTTTTAACAGTCATTTTCATACCGCTGTAAAGTCATTCTCATCTGGTGTTTGCCCTCCTCCTCCAACTGTTCCTCTTCAGTTTTCACCACAAACTCCTTTTGCTCACCTTGCTCCTTAAATGCTGATAATCCCCAAAAAGGCCAACCATACCCTGGATAACCACACAGCTTATGGGCAACCCTTGGCCATCTTCTCTTCTCAACACATAAACTCGGTGGGAGCCACTGCATAGGTTTAATTACCACTTACACTATGAATCTCAAATGTCTGTCTATAGCCCAGGCTTCTGTCCTGTGTCACCTAATCATGTATCAGACACAAAAACTCCAGAATTCATTCGTCTCCTCCTCCTCCTCCTGCTCAGTCCATATTCCTCACTGCAGCAAATGGCACCACCACCTCCCAAACTGCTCAAGCTAAAAGCCTGAGAATAACTCTCCATTTCTATCACCCATCACAATTCCCTGGCTACTACAGCTCATCAAATTGATTTCTAAAATACCTCTCAGCTCCATGCCATCCCCACACCTTACTGACCTCACTCAGGGCCTTATCCCCTGAAGTCTCCATGTCTCTAGCCACACTTCCTAATTCATTCCCCAAAGTTATACGAGTAACCTTTCTAATATGGAAATTGGTTCATGTTCACCCTGTTCCAACATCCTCAATGATGACCTATTGCTTAGTATGAGTTCCTTATCATGGCATAGGAGACCCTTTGTGATTTGGCCCTCACCTAAACTTTTTAGCCAGTTTCTGATGCTTCCCCATTAGTACCTTGTACATCAACAGTATTTGAGATTTCCAGAACATACCATGCTCTCACATTTCCATGCCTTTTCTTGGAAAACTGTTTTCCAGCTTCTTCACCTATCAGGCCAGCTTAAGACTCAGCTGAAACACCATTTCTTTTTCCTAGCTTCCATGCCCATCCTCACCTTCCCCCAGGAAAAAGGAAAGTATAAATCTAATAATAATATATACTCCTAAGCATTTTGTCATTCAACTGTTACTTTACTCATCACATAATGCAACTGTAGACCTTCCCAACTAGGGTGTTTGCTACTTAAAGGCAAATAATAATATTTCTAGTGCCTGACACATAGTCTGGAATCGATCAGTCTCAATGAGCAAGTGCAGCCATGGTCCTTTGTACACACTCCTATTGTAGCACTATGGCAGGTGCTGATAGCTAGCTGCCTATCCAACAAACAATGCCTCCTTCTTCCTTGCTGTTACGGACCTAATTTTGCATAGTGACAACTGTGCAGCCCTCAGGGATGAACCATGATTGGTCTAAGTCCTCTTTGCCAAGTACTTCTGCAGCTTCCCTTCCATGGAGGGAGGGAGAGAGGAATAGGGGCTTTTGGAAAAGATTTTTATTCCTAGTTAAAAAGGAGAGAGGCACACAGAGATGATTCTTACAGGCCTGGCTGTCTCTTACTGCTTCAGGACATGTAATATGCAGAGTTGTGGCCATTTTGTGATGAGGGCGTGCATAAGAACCAAGAAGATATGGATCCGGCAACTTCAGAGTTTAAATGCTAAAATCAACTATGTTCAGACTTCCTGGCATATCAGATAATTAACATATTAACTGCCATGTGAGTTGTATTTAACTCATACTAGTTTTGAGCCCGGGGCCTTGTGAAGCAAAACCTAGGCAAAACCCTGCAGTTGGTTCGTGAAAACCTTACTTGTTGATGTTCTTATTGTTACAATTAATATTGACAATTTACTTTCAAAAACGTGGATTAAATGAATAGAAGTCAATAACACATTTTTCATTAAATTAGAAAGGATCATTTTGCTTTCGAAGTTTTTATTCTATTTTCGTAATAAAACACCATTGCCCCAAGGAAAAAAAATTTTTTTCTAGTGCAGCAGTCAATGTGTTAAATGTCATTATTACTTAGGCTACCCTCCCACCTGATAAAAATACCTAACACATTGTGCTCTAATTATTTGGTGCATGTCTCCGGTATGAGATACAAACTCCTTCAAGGCACAGAGTGGTCTTGCATCTTTGTATTCCAGTACCAGTCAGAGCCCTAGACTCCTACTCAACAGCTCAAGAAAGTCTATTCAAAGAATAATTTATCTGTGCTATAGATGTTTACCCTGGAATGGCACAAACTTGATACTCATCACAAGACTCCAAAAACAAGAAGATGAAGTCACTGGGCAAGCTCAGTGAACCCAAAAGAACTTTACTAGATTAAGATGAAAGGCTCTCTCTAAAGAGCATGTTATCTTGGGAGGCCAAGGCAGGAGGACCGCCTGGGCCCAGGAGTTAGCTCAAGGTTACAATGAGCTACGATCGCACCACTGCACTCCAGCCTGGGCAACAGAGCAAGACCCTGTCTCTTAAAAAAAAAAAAAAAAATATATATCATATGTAGATTTGGAGAAAGCAAATGTTACTGAAGCCACACCTGTTTGGAATAGATGCATATTGAAGCTTTATAGCATGCCATGTGGAACACTCCAGCAGCTGTTACTTGCCCACCATTTGTGAACTGATTCATATTAAGTGCTTTTTCACCTTTTTGATATATTATTTAAGGGTATAATAAATGTCACTGTGTAATTGCAATACTTTCTTATTCTGTACTCCTTAGTCTGAAACCCATCAAGAACAAGAACCATATCTAAAATTTTCCTAATACAACTTAGACTGTGACACATTAATAGGCAATCGATAAATATTCAACTTAGGGGAAACTGATTTCTTTTTTTTTAAAATAAAATCTACTAAATATGATTTCAAACTTCCAGTTTCTCCCAACCTTGGGAGCAGCAGGGCCAACTGCTAACCTCTTCCTCACTTGTCCTGCTGAGGAGAGGGTATGTCTGATCTTTCCAGGAGAGCAGCCTGCCACTCACAGGTGAAGGGCTGCCACAAAAGTGCTCCTCAGGAGAAGCTGCTTTTCCTCAGCTGGGTCGAGGATGCTTCTGTAATCTCAGCTGCAAGCACCTAGTCTTTGTTTTCTATGTTATTCTCTTCATGTATTAATAAACTGCTGAGACAGTTTGTGTTCATAACTTCCATGTCACACTCACTATTCAAAGTGCAGCACTTACTCTTCCTAAACCAGATCTCACCAATGCTTTCTGGCCTCTATGCCTTTGTTTACATAATTTTTCAATCTGAATATACCATCCTCCATGCTCCTAGTTACAGCCAACCTTGAAGGTTTAGTTCAAAGGTCACTTCCTTTCTCTCAAATTTTTTATAGTATTCTATCCTTGACCCCACTTTTTACTTGCATCACATAATTTGTGGGCTTGTCACATGACTGCCCTGAAGACTCCTTCTACAAAGGGATGGGCTCCTCTGTTTATATGGCCCATCCAGCGTCTGGCACTTCATACACAGCTAGTATTTAACAAAAATCTTTAACTGATGAACAATCAAGTGAATGGATTATTTCTCTGTACATTTATTTTAAGGTCTATTATGGTGGTATTTAACAAGACTATTAAGAGTATCATAAATGAATCTTTTATTACAGAAACATGAATGTCAAAAAAGAAAATGTGAGGCATTCTTAATAACAAAAACATTTAGATGTTTGGAGAGTAACTTATCAGGGACACTGGTTAAGATTTAATAAATGTACTACTACAAAAATGAGTGCAGCTGGGCCAGGCAGCTATAGGCCTAGGAATGTAGGAATGAGAAGGGATAACGCCTTGAGACACCGGAACCTCCCAGGGGTAAACCTAGATAGGGCGTGCCAAAGGACATACCTGATTCCCCGTGGCAGATATGAAGGCTGCTTCCTATTTGTATGACTGCTTTAAAAACTGTAAGGCAAGGTGGTGCATAAGGAAAGGAACTATGTTTACAAAGAAGGAAGCATAAATTGGTAGGCAAAGAGGATTCCCTAGAGGCCAGGATGAAATGTTGTTGCGAATGTTCCCTCCCTATCTGGTGATCTTCAAAGCTTCCCTGGTCTTATGGAGCAAAGGAACAGCTGGTATATTCTCCATCTTTCCATAAATGAAATCTCTTGTTTATTCTACTGCCCACACTGTACCAATGGAGAATACTGGGCACAGCTTTAGGGTCCTCTGGTGAATGGAAATGAGATTTCACATGTGCCAAATTATTCTATATTTTCTATCTACCGGCAATTCCAAAAGCAAGTGTATTTACCTTCGAAGTTTGGTCTTTACTGCCATCATCAACCACTATCACCTCATAAGTGAATGTAGGATCTTGTTTCTGTAATAAGCAAAAAAAAATAACAACATAATTTGGCATAACTGCCATCAAGAATTCTAATAAAATTATATATAATTTAAAAAACAATTTAGTGTTGATACATGTAAATTTGAATGTAAATGTTACTGCGCAAACCACATAAAATAAAAAGGCTAAGAACAAAAAAAAAAGAGATACTGAGTAGGAGCAAGGGTGAATACTGACTAAATCTCTCTGCATGTTTTGCTGCTCTTCCCCCATCCACCCTGTACCACGTAGGTGGAAGAAGCTGGGCACTTGTGGTGCTACAGCACATTTGAGAGAGGCTACGAGTGTACAAGGAAAATGTTCATGAGGTCTGTAGTGAGAGAGACTTTCAACTCCACTGCAGCACTTCTTAGCCCAGTGACCTTGGGCACCTTAACTTTTTTGGCCTGTTTTCTCATTTAAACAAAAGAACAGAACAACCTGGTCCATGTGGCTGGTATGAAGATTACTTGTAACTGAAGAAGTAGAAGCCTCACACATAATAAAGGCTCAATCCCCTTCTTCTTTTCTTCAAATCTAATTTTTGGAGTAGGTAATATGGCCCCTACTCTTTCAGTGAATCTTCTATCTTCCCTTTATACAAAAAACCTAAAAGCAAAGTATATCAAAACAAAGAAATTTTTTTAAAAAAGAACCAGCTATAAAAACTTACTTAATTTTTAACCTCTCCAAGGAGATTCCAATGGCAGCTGATGTTATAAAAGAGGGTTGTATATTACTTTTCTTCTCTTTACATATGGAAAAGAAGAGGAGAATATGTGGGGAGGGGGAATCTTGAGAATAATAAAGAAATACAAAATAATTTCAACTTAAGTATAAGTCTTTTAAAAATATAGCTCTTTCTTAAAAGTCACAAAAGTAAAAACAGCATTGTGCCAATATATTAACAAAGTCTGCAGATATACACTGTCACTCAATTTTAAATATATCATCAGGAAAGAGAGGATAAAAAGTGGGTAGGAGCATACAGAAAAAGAAATTTCAGCCTTCCAGTTTGTCCTGGAGTCACCCACCTGCCTCCAGCAGTAGCGTGCTATGTGCTGGGCTTGCCGGCCAGCAATGAGCTGAACAGTGGGCAGCCCAGCCATCGGGGCAGTGCCAGTACCACCTCTCACAGTGCATCTAGCTTGGGGTCCACATGTTGGTGACCTGGTCTAGTTTTAATTGGAGACATCATTTTAAAAGAAAAAACATGATACCTGTCTCTTCTCTAGATAGCCCAGAGCTTCATCCATCATCACAGGCACTTAAAGAAAAAAATACATTAAAAATCACTTTTGAAAATTATTTTCTAAGCCCCAGTACTCAGTTTACATCTGGAAAAAGTCCCAATAATCGAACAAGCCCCTCTGGAACTTTCCCCCTATGACCATTCCCATCTGGAATGTCTGTCTGCTGTTCACATTTTACTCATTACTTCTCTGGAATACTTTAGGCCCACTTCCTCATAATGGTGTCCTGTTCATGGCAGCAAATATTCACATTCCCTCCTCTGAACTATAACAATTACCAACTATACACTCACCACAGCCCACATCTATTAATGTGCTGGCAAAGACAATGAAGCCAAGTACTCCAGTTTTTTTTTCTTCTCAAATTATTCCTTACCAAAAAAATTAAATAGGCTTACACCGTTTTTCTTCATTGTATGAAGGCACAACAACAGAAAGTTGTTTGGTAGGTGAGTCCCATATGCTGGGTAAAGTTTCCTTCTGGCCTTTGGCATTTAAGAAGAACTTCTCTTCTTCATGTTGATGAAGTGATGACATTTTTGTAGCAGTTATAAATGCAACAATGGTAATCTAAAAGCAGACATATAAAAAAGAAATTATGTTATGCTAACCTTTTTTATATTTGTTAGAATAAATCATCTACATGATTTTTTTTTAGTGGAATATTCACTCTCAGTGTTTAAAATGGTCTGTAGGTGACCCCAAAATTAGATAGTCAATCCCCTAATAATTCCCCTACTCATGATCTGACGACTGTCCTTTTTTCCATTAGTAAGGAGCTAATGCCTTAGGAGGCTCATTGTTTCTTCCCATCTGTCATTCCCCAGGCCTCATCCCAGATGTAATAGGAAACAGTCACTACAGGAAGTGCAGTCTACTCTTAGATGCCCCCAAACCCCAATCCCTAGCACACACACGGTCATGCACACACACAGTGGGGTGCCATCCCTACTTGGAGCCTACATGTGACAGAGGACAAGTTCATATTATAGTCGGAATGTATGGGGTGACGGCTGACTTCCCATACAGGACCAGACAGACCCAGAATATGAAGGAAAGAGTTCCCTGACCCCCACAGTAGGAACCAGTAATACTTAATGTTTTTGATAAATATCCCAAATTTGAATTCAGAAAACAGTACTTTCTGGAGTAAAGTATCAAACCTGTAGGCTCCCTTCCATATGCACTTGAGAGGTAGCTTTGGAAATAACCATTCTTTATAACATTGTTTCTATTGGTACATTTTCTGCTTTCAAAACAATCTACATAATTTTGGAATGCTACTTATTTGTAATTTGATGACCATTTATATTTAATAATATTCTATTGGGTACAAACTGAAATTGAATATGCTTCTGATTAGTATGAACATAGAGGCAGTACCCAGAGTAGTTGTTAAGAGTTCATGCTCTGCACCCTGGTGTTCAGACTGTGATTTCTACATTCAATTTCCCACTAAAAGCAACCAGTGCTCCTAAAATGATAGTTGAATCAGATCTGGGGCAGGAAATACAAAATGGTGTAATAGCATATTAAACCAGAAAGTGAAAATGTTATTAACAATTATAAGGGCTGTGTCAAAAGGACAAAGTAGTCGATTTGAAGGGACTACCAGTGGCCTATGATGGGAGGATGTGAGCAGCAAAAGAATAATTATTGCAAGGGATCAAAACACATGAAAAATATTTTAAATCATGAATTCACCATGATACAAAAATTAAAAATTGGTCACCTTTGTAAGATGCTGGGGAACCACCTCATTATTTTAAAAACTTGCCTTTTACCTTACATGTTATATATGAGTGGTATTTCAGGGTAACTGAATAGCTGAGGGCGAGATTTTTTTCATTATAAAATCCTAGGTACAAAAGAAGGGACGGCACAATTAGAATATTCCATTTTTGCAACCACAGTGAAATAAAGCATTTAGGTAATGATCCTCAAGGACTGCTAAAACAATTAGGTTGATGACAACCTTTATAACTGGTAGGTCTGGCTGACAACACCTGAACCCACTGATCCATCTTAACACCAGAGACAACCAGCCATTACAGGCCTCCTGATGTGATACATGAACAAGTAGTAAGCATCACTCACACATTTTTCTTGATTAGAAAACTCAAACATGCATTTGATCAAGTCTCTAGATCCTAATTACCAGTTTACAAGAAATTCAAGAGACAGAATAATAGCAATCTGGGAGGCCGAGGTGGGAGGATCGCCTGAGCTCAGGAGTTCAAGACCAGCCTGAGCAAGAGCGAGATCCCACCTCTACCAAAAATAGAAAAATTAGCCAGTGCGGTAGCATACACCTATAGTCCCAGCTACTCAGTAGGCTGAGGCAAGAGGATTGCTTGGGCCCAGGAGTTCCAGGCTGCAGTGAGCTATGATCACACCACTGCAATCCAGTCTGGGCAACAGAGCGAGACCCTGTCTCTAAAAAATAAATAAATAAAATAAAATAATAATAATAATAAAATAAAATAAAATATAAAATAAAAATACTGAGACTATACGAGGTAGCTGAGAGCATGTGAACTGAGGGGGCATGTGAAATCACAGAACAGTTAAAGTTTTTAAAACATCTGTGATCACCTTATTGTGGTATTTTTAAAAGGGGGTCCTTATCTGGTAGAAATAAGTGCTGAGAATTTACAGGTAAAATGTTGTGTCCTGGATTCGTTTTAAAATAATTCAGAAAGGAGGTGAGCTGGGACGAAAAGTATGAATGGAGAGTGGACAAATAGGGAAAACAAGATGAGGTTTTTGTCGTTTTTTTTTTTTTTACATGATTTCTTGTTCTGTCATTAAAAAAAACTAAGTTCCACTAGCTGTGTGACATTTGAGTACATGAGCTCATTTCTCCAACCTGTTTCCTCGCCAGTAAAATGAAGCTAATATTTGTGTCACAGTGTTGTTCTAAAGATCAAACGAGATAATCCCTACTAAACTGAGTACAACACTCAGCGTATAGTAAGTACTGTGCTAAATAAATGGTTGCTCTTATTAGCACGTCAAGCTGGTGGGATTACATACTGTCAGCACAATCTCATACTATCCACACTTAAATCTGTGCAACAAATTCAATGTAAGGCAGCTTCAATCTAGGATGTGTCAAACTTTGTCCCACTGAAAACCTGGTTAGCTCAAAAACGTGAAATCTCCACATACTATTAAGGAATAGATAAAGAGAACTCCTCCTTCATCCACACACATATCAACAAAGAAGTCAGGACACATTGCACTTTATCTAAACTGCTCCTAAACAGTACATTTACACACCCTCCGGGAAGATGGCATAGAGCTGCGGTCCCCAACCCCAGGGCTGTGGACCAGTACCAGTCCGAGGCCTTGTTAGGCACCGGCACAGCGGCGGCATTAGATTCTGCATTATGGTGAATTGTATAATTATTTCATTACATATTACAATGTAATAATAATAGAAATAAAGTGCACGACAAATGTGGGTGGTTCATCCCGAAACCATCCCATCCTCCTGCCCCCATCCGTGGAAAAACTGTCTTCCATGAAATCAGTCCCTGGTGCCAAAAAGGTTAGGGACCGCTGGCATAGTGGCCTTCCTGGTAGTGCTGTCTGTCTAGGCAGCTAATCTGAATACCAAGGAACCTGAAATCACCTCCACTTACTAACTAGCTGGCAGGATCATTCCAAATTATGTTGGAGAGAGTTCACTTGGCAATTTTTCTGTCACGTACGGATCAGCAAGTGTTCACTAATGTTCTTCTGTTTCCAAACCAATGGCAAAGAAAACTGAGTTTGAATCTCGTTTAGAGGCAGTCTATTTAGGGTGTTTAACTGTGGGACACAACGACCCCGAGACATGGTAACCTGACGAGGCCTGGGACCTGTCTCTCTTGCTCACCCTGCGACTGATTTATCCCAATCTCTCACAGACGGCTGCTGTCCGTGCTCCATCACCACTTCCTATAATATTTGCTTAACCACATCAGGGAAAGGGAGAGTCTAGAGAGCACACCCCTTCTGCGGGCTCAACCCCCCGCGGGTGGCGCCAGAACTGCAGGGGACGCAGGCCCAGGGGGAAGTCTGGGAGAGGTCAAGGCTGACCGGGCCGGCGGGCTGGCGGGCAGAGTATCCGGGGACCAGGGGCGAGTGAAGCGGGGATGGAAGGCTGGGAGGGCGCGTCCCCATGTGAAAAAACTCACAAGGCTCTGAGCACATAGGGAGCTAAGGTTCTAAGAGAAAAATAAAGAACCGGAAAAAAGGGGAGTGAAATTCCAAGAGAGGAAATTCTGGGGACAAGAATTAGGGGGACGCCGGGTGAAAAGGGACACGTCCACGAGCGGGCAGCGCAGAGGAGGGGACACCTGTGGAGCGCAGTCTCCAGGACAGCAGCGAGCCCCGGCCCGCACCAGTCCCCAACCCCTGTCCTCACCAGTATGAGGGCTGCGGCCGCCAGCGCCGCGCCAAGCCCCATCAGCTGCAACAGGAGTGGAGCCATCCTCCATGCCCGGGCCGCCGCCGCGGGCCGCCCTATCCCGCGCCTCCACACACGCGGAAGCGCGCCCGTACAGTCCCACCCCGCGCCGCCAGAGAGGCCGCGCCGGCCCGGCGGGCACCCGCCGCCCACAGTGCCCCCGCGCGGCGAGGCGGAGAACACGCAGTCTCTTGGGCTAAGCGCCCAGTCCGTGCAGAAGGCGGCGCTAGGTTCCCTAGTAGGGTTGCCCCATCCAGCAAGTAAAATAACAAGGCGTCCCCGTAATGTGACTTTCAGATAAACAATAATTTTTAACAGCCTTATTGAGATATTTACGTACCATAAAATGCATCCATTTAAAGGTTTTGGCCTATTACATTAATTTTTTAAAAATTGTGGTAAACTAAAACAAAACTTGCCATTTTAACCATTTAAAGTGTACAGTACAGTCAGTGGCATTAATTACACTCATAATGCTGTGCAACCATCACCACCATCTAGCTCTAAAACTTTCTCCACTCCCCCCAGCTGATGGTAACGACTAATAGCATGCACTATTTGGGGCATACTCATACCAAAAAAAATTACTGTTTATCTACATTTAAATTTAACTGGGTGTCCTGTATTTTTATCTGGCAACTCTACCTAGGAGGGAGGTGGAAGCCTCGAGCCACGACATAGTCTACAACACAAGCTGATCCTTTGGAGCCAGCTCAGGACCTGCAAACTGTAACCTGGTGGAGATAATGAGCGCCCAGAAGTTCCCGTCTCAGGTCTGGAGCAGGGAGCCCTTTACCTGGGAACAGGCAAGCCCAAGGTCCGGCCTAAGACACAGGCGGGAAAAAGACGCAGAAACATTGGAATAATAATTCACATGCAATATTTGATTTTTCGGTATAAATTCTGTTTTCTCTTAATTGTTGGCGTTATCCTGAACTACAGAACCAGCTTTTTTCCAAAGAGGGACACCTCGTCACTTCTCTACTAGCAGATTCGTCAAAGTACGTCCAAGACAAGGAAACCTGGAGGGGCGTCTGGCCAGGAAAAGTAGACGCGAAGCCGGGCGGGGGACCACGCTCGTTGCATCCCCACCTTAGGCGTCTCTTGTAGCGGGAGGGGTGCCCGGGCGTCGCTGTCGAAAGTGCGGCGGCGGAGCTGGCGCGCACGCGGTACGGGGGCGCAGGCGCGCGGAGGAGGAGCTGCGCAGGCGCAGGCGTGCGGGCGGGAAGATGGCGGCTGGGTTCAAGTGAGTGTCGGTGGTCTGCGGATGGTGCTTCCTTTAACCCTGAGCTGAGACTTTTCTTTCCTGGTTGCTGACCCCGCCAAGGTTCCTTTTCTTTCTCCTCCGAAGAAAAGGGGACGATGGGAGGCCCTTCATAACTGAAGAATGTGCTAAATTTCAGTTACAGTGAAAATAAAGATGTAACTTTTTCCCCCTATTCCCTGAATAGGGAATCTAGTTAATCTAGTAAGATGTAACTTTTTCATGATCACTAGGTTAAGAATCCCTGCTTTAGAGCAAGAACGAAAGGGTTATTTTAACACCTGGACTAATCCTCTTTTAAAGATTTCAAAGGGCTGTGGACTCCAATCTAATTATTAAAGGCAGAGTTAAGGACAGCAGTCAATGAGATTGCTACTACAAGGGTTTCTGCTTTCTGTAATTTTAGTTACAAATTGTGGAGACTTATGCTGCATTACCACACTCTTAAGATCTTTGCCAGTTTCTGGATTTATGTTAAGATTCATTAACTTACCTCAGATATATTTTAACACGTGTTTCAGAACCGTGGAACCTCTGGAGTATTACAGGAGATTTCTGGTGAGTAAAGGTGGTTATATACATGTTATAACTTTTGACAATATCATATGCTTCTTTTAAAGAATTTGAAGTAGGTTTAATGTGTTTCCCCTGGTGTGTGTAAAATATGTAATAGATATTGAGTAAAATATGTAATAGATGTAATCTATATTCATAAAAACATTATATTTATTTAGAAAGAGAACTGCCGTCCCGATGGAAGGGAACTTGGTGAATTTAGAACCACAACTGTCAACATAGGTGAGGATATATTTTCCAGTTTCATCTGTATGACATTTCCAAGTCTTAGTCTGTGTACCACTTAAACACTTTTTCAGCCAAATTCTAACATGTCCAAGAGATTTGATTTTGTGTCGAGATTTTTCTGTACAACTGCTGTGACAGAATGAAAAATAATTAAGTCAAATTCAAGGACAAGAGAATAATTCTTAAAACATTAATTTTAAATAGTTTAAATAATTATAAAATGAATGACTTGAACATGGAATAAATTTTCATAAGCAACTGAGATGTGTAACAAGATAATGATACATTTTAGCAAGCTAAACACTTAATTTTAATTATTATATAGATAATTCTGTAGCTGTTTTCCTTTTATGGACTTCATTTTGCTTAAATACTTATCTTTTCAGGTTCAATTAGTACTGCAGATGGTTCTGCTTTAGTGAAGCTGGGAAATACTACAGTAATTTGTGGAATTAAAGCGGTACGTTTACTATATGTTCTATTGAGCTTTGAGTTACCAGATTAGCTTCATATATTTATTATATTATAATGTACACCTGTAATTCTGCTGATAAGGCAGTCAGGTGTCAGTTTTTTAGTATTTGTTTTAGTTTCCCAAGAATTTCACCTATGAGTATTAGATAAAAGGACCCAAGTCTAATGACTCTTAATTATAATTTATGAACATTTCTCAAATGTACTGAAATGAAACAACTTTTTAAATCTTTATCATCCTCAATTTTTAAAGAATTTGGTTGTATCATTTGAGAAATTGAGATATTTGGTAACATCTTTTAAGCCAGGGATGGCATTTAATCTGTTTAACTGTGGAAAATTGAGATTGTTCAAAAGAAAAGTCTGAGGAATAATAGCTACCATCGAATGAGTACCTGCTATGTTCCAGGCACCTTATTAGGTGCTTTACAGAATTATCCAGTTTAATCCTCAGAAAATCATTTCTTTCTTTCCATCTCCTGTTTTACAGATGAGGTTCAGTAACTTTTCCATGTACACAAGGCTCATAAGTAGAATTTAGACTTAAATCTGACTCCAAAGCCTGTGCTTTTTTGACTACACTACACCCTGTGTTGCTTAACCTCAGTTGAGATTCTTCCTCAATAAAGTCCCTGGGGTAATATCTAACAGTAAGATGTGAGTACTTACTCCGTGCCAGGTTTTATGCTAGGGACTTAATGGCATTATGTCATTTGACCCTTAGGAATAGACACTACAGATGAGGAAGTTGAAGGTTAGGTTAAATAACTTGCCCAAAGTCTCTCAGCCAGTAAGTGTGGTCTGACATTTGAACTAGGGTAGTGATTGCATAGCTTTTGCTTTTGACCACTGTACCACCAGTTCCTAAATCTGGCTGTCAGAACATCTGGGGATTAAATTCAGATTCTTGGCTACTGAATAAATAGAAGGGAGGGTCGGGGAGAAGCCCAATTAGTATTTTTTTAAAAGATCCCCAGGTAATCTTGATGAGCGGCACTATAGTGTAGTCCACTATACTATACTGCCTTCTTACCTTGCAGAGATACTGTGAGGTTTGGCGCCAATGTCCTTAGAACCCCTGACGAAATTCCCCAAGCATAGTAGATGCTCATGATGTGGTAATTAACTAGCTAAAGTGGTCTCTGGTAGAGCCATCCATACGTGATTGCTAAACTATCTTCACAATTTTTTAGTAGCTTCTTTCAATAGGAAACATTTCTTTTATTATAGGAATTTGCAGCACCACCAGCAGATGCCCCTGATAAAGGATATGTTGGTAAGTTAAATGATTTTGTAATTTTAATACAAATCCTTTAATATTTTTAATAATAATTGTAGTTTGAGTCCTAGTAGTTGAGTTGAGGTAAAGAAAATTATTCCTAACATTCAGAAATACATAGATTTGAAGCACATTCCCCAAAGTTTTCTATATATGTGTTAGCAGAAGATAACATAATAGCAACATAATAGGATTTCACAAATTTAACCCTTATCAACTTTGGTCAATTTTTGTTTATACATTCAGATGTTATCAATCAAGAAAACAGAATTTTTTTAGCCAAAGGGCTATCACTGCAAACTTTTCTGTTTCCATGGAGATTCTTCGTTTCAGAACACTGTGTGACTTTTTTTCTTGTCTTGGACCATCTGTTCATTATGGTAGGAACTAACATGTTTCAAATGCAAAAAACAGTTGGGTATGAGCAGAGGGGCTATCTTCTGTTACAGATTGAGCTGTTTTGAAAGAAATCAGGAAAACTTTTGTGAAGAATTTAGGAGGATTGAGGCCTAATATAGATTTTTTAAAAATTTGCATGAAAAAAAGTCAGAAAAATATAAATTTCATTTTATCTAAGCCTGAGAGTCTTGCAGAGACCAGAAAGAATATAATTGTAAAGTTACAATGCATTCTACTTGGAAGAGCCCATTCATGGCCACAATTGCCTTTGCAGTATATTGCTAATACCTTTAGCACTTCAGTAAACCAGAGGGTAAAGTTTAGTTCATAGCTGTAGAGTGTTTCTTTCAGTTCCTAATGTGGATCTACCACCCCTGTGTTCATCGAGATTTCGGTCTGGACCTCCTGGAGAAGAAGCCCAAGTGGCTAGCCAGTTCATTGCAGACGTCATTGAAAAGTAAGACCACCATGGTAAAATTTTACTATGATTCATTTTCAGATAGTTTTTGACCTTTCATTTACTGTGCTCTTTGTCATTAAATCAAGTTCACAGATAATTCAGAAAGAGGACTTATGCATTTCTCCAGGAAAGGTAAGAGGAATAGAGAAGCTACAGCTTTTATTAATTCTGAAGTGTTTTTTGTGGGGAAAAGTGAACAGGAAAATTTCAACACAAACCAAAGTAGCCTTAAATGTGGATGTCTTACAGATTTTAGATGGAATTCAGTAAAAAAAAAATAAATAAAAAAACTTATTCTGTAATTATCTACATAAATTATGTAGTTTATGAAAAACAAACAAGTTTGATTTACTTATTACCTGTCTGGGAGCTACCTTTTAAGCTGAGGTCATTTTTTTCCTTAACTTTTAGAGAAAAAGGCAGTCATTTTTTATTTCTTACAGCAGATTAATTTCTGATCGTGCTAACATGTGTTTAAGGTGAATCCACATAGTAGATTCCAAAAATTTGTTTGAAAACTTAGAACTAGGTTGATTAGAACCTAGAGAGCTTTTCCTATTAGATCATATACTGAGATTTATTAGCACTGTAAAACCTAGACATTTCACGTATTAAGGTTTCTGTGGGAAAGTACATTTTGAGTTTTAGCTAGGGCTTTCAAAAAGCATTTTCCTCTTCTGCTAACCTATCAACAATGAAAATTCCTTCTACATCTATTTCCCCTTGCGGGAAATGGAGATGTTTGTGACTTGTCAGCTTGTTAGTCAAAAGTCAGCTTTCACCAAACCTGTCCACTTTCGATTTTCTGTTTTACAGAAACAGAAAACAGGGTAAAGCATTTTTTAAAGTTTTTGAGCCTTGAAGGTTATCTTGCTTGTCTAACTGAGGGTTCTGTGGTTCTTAAGTCTAAGCAAATAGCATGTTCTAGCCATCAGAAGGCTTTAATTTCCTTTTGTGTGTACTTTATTTTAGCTTGCTTGGGTTCTATACTGTGATCTCATTTGCCTTGACTATGATGGAAACATTTTGGATGCCTGTACATTTGCTTTGTTAGCAGCTTTAAAAAATGGTAAGCAACCTTCAAGGCACCGTTCCTACTAATGGGTCAGAATGTTCTGCTTAGTGCAACTTCTAATGTACATTGGCTCAATAAACTTTTTAAAAGATTTTTAAGATTTATCTATCATTCATGTGTTTCCAAATTAGTGAACATAATACTGATGTAATTTTCCAAATAGACTTAGAAGTTTTATGTTCTCTAACTGAATGCCTTTTAGAATGTTGCTTTGACTGTATCCATCTATTAGTATTTGGGTTAGGACTGCAATCCTTCCCAAAATAGCATTATTATGGGGTAATGAGTTGTAACTACAGGCTAGGTGATTGGTGAAGATCTGCAAGTATTCTCTTAAGTTTTTTATATTATGTTGCCAAAAGGAGTAGAATGGATTGTATTGTTTTTAATTGTAAGGCCACAGTAATAGTAAATTCCCTCAGTAAGAAGTCTAGGTAGACTGATTTGTTACGGATTTCAGTGACTTGTGCATACTCTGTATCACTGCGTTGCTGAATTAATAATACAACTGACTGGAGATAGAAATAATAGTAATCATAGCATTATTACAGTATAGTTGTTAAAGCAAGGACTTAAGTTTGAATTCTGGCTCTACCACTCTGTGCTGGTTACCTTATCTATAGTAAATGGGGATAGTAGTACTAACTTTATAAGAGTGTTGATGATTAAATGAATACAATGAAAATGTGAAAATGCTTAAAATAGTACCTGGCATGTAGAAAGCGGCCAGACATGTTATCTATTAATAATCATTTTGATTTCAAAGTGAGGTGCAGTGGCACACACCTGCAGTACAAGAGGCTGAGGCAGGTGGCTTTCTTGAGCCCCAGGAGTTTGAATCCAGCCTGGGCAACATAGCAAGACACCTGTCTCTAAAAATTAAAAAAAAAAAAATTGGGGGGGGGGGTTTAAAAACTTTTTTAAGAAAATAAAATAAGTGCTAGGCAGGAATGGCAGATGTTCTGAAAAACAATGTTTATATCCACTATATTTACCTTATTTGTTCTAAGATACTTTTTTAAAAAAAATGTTCTGGACAAGTTAAATAGAAGGAAAAGTGAATTAACAAAGCATAGAAAACCACTTGTTACTTATGGTAGAGACTGACTTTACATATTTGCCCTTTTCCTAGTACAGTTGCCTGAAGTTACTATAAATGAAGAAACTGCTTTAGCAGACGTTAATTTTAAGAAGAAAAGTTATTTGAATATTAGAACTCATCCAGTTGCAACTTCCTTTGCTGTGTTTGATGAGTAAGTTAATCAAATGTAAAAACAATTTCTATACTTAAGGTTAAGGTAGTGGATTATTATTCTGCTTTCCATTCTTCAGGAAATGCCTAAGGTGATCCTGTATCTTAGTTTGCCCTGACATTGTGTTTATATTTGTTCCTGCACAATTATTTCTGGTCAACCCGTCCACTTTCATAAGCATCCTGATTTGGATGATCAATTCTGTGCTCACTTTACCTTTTCCTTGGTTTATTTATCCCTGTGTGATGTTAATTTTCAATTCTTTCACTACAGACTTACCTGAATCTATCTTAAAAATTTGCCAAGTACTGTAATACATTCACAAATTGAGGAGCAAAATTTCTTACAAGTATTAGATTATAGGTTACTATTAACTTTTCTGTTTTCCTGCCAGTTCTATTCTAGCTCTTGTATCTGACATCAATACTTAGGCTAAAATGCAGGTAGTATATTTAGTATTCTTTTAAAGTAAAATTTGTTCCACAGATTGATAACTTACACTTTTTCTTTTTATAGCACTTTGCTCATCGTTGACCCTACGGGAGAGGAGGAACATCTGGCAACTGGAACCTTAACAATAGTAATGGA
This sequence comes from Daubentonia madagascariensis, assembly GCA_023783475.1. NCBI lineage: Eukaryota > Metazoa > Chordata > Mammalia > Primates > Daubentoniidae > Daubentonia > Daubentonia madagascariensis. The sequence goes on from JAKFHU010002220.1 coordinate 9,521,306, forward strand.
TGAGGAAGGCAAGCTCTGTTGTCTTCACAAACCAGGCATGTTCCTCCCACTTCAGTTCTAAACATATATAGATGAAAACTCAGTGTGAGCTTTATATTAGGGAGGGCCAAATGGAATGTAGGATATTTTATTATTTACCTAATGTAAGTTTACTATAGTTTCTTTGCCACCTCAAATTCCTTACATTTTTATATTGTTTATCATCAGTGGTTCCTAAATTCCTGGCATACATCAGAATCACTTGGAGGTCTTATTAAAACATTAACTTGCAATTCTTGAGACCATACCACTGATTTACATTATCTGTTTTTTTTTTGTTTGTTTATAATTTGACATGATGATGATGTTTTACAAAGTAAGATAACTGATTAAAAGTACTGGCACAATAATTTTTCAGGTGGAAGTGGACTTACTGGAGCTAAACTTCAGGACTGTATGAGTCGAGCAGTTACAAGACATAAAGAAGTAAAAAAACTGATGGATGAAGTAATTAAGAGTATGAAACCCAAATAAATAGCCACCACGTTTTCAAAACAGATTTGTAAAAATTGTATTTGTTACACTGCACAAACCTTTTATACTAAATAAATATCAAACTACATTCTTCTGAAAGGTGTTTCTAGTGTTTCTTAGGTCACTTCCATATATATTATGTACAGTGAAACCATTTTTAAAAAGCAATGACTTAGGCAAATCAACCCTAGTTTGTTAAACCATTTCCCTGTTTTTATTTAAAAATCATAGGGTTGTGCTTTTGTATAAAGTTTGTACATCTAGCAATGTAAAATACTGATACATTAAAAAACAAAATCCTTTTGATTCAATGCTCTTGTGTTTAAAAAAAAAAAAAAAATGCAAGACTCAGAATTTTGGAGTGGTTGGCGTGCCTCTCTTCATTTTACTTTTTGACTGGCTGCCTGTATGCCGATGACGATGTAGCTGAGCTGTTTGTGCTGCTGCTGCTGCCATAGCCATTTGATGCTGCAAGAATCGCAACTGCTGCAAAAGGGAGGGAAAAAATACCAAGTTATGTTAAATGTAGGTAGGTGTGGAAAGATGTTTTTCCTGAGAGTGACGAAAACAACAAAACTGAAAGGGAGAAAGCACCAAGATAACAAAAAGGGACTATACCACACTGAGACAATGCACAGTCAAACAGCACCAGTGGCACAGAAGCCTGCTGAGGGCTTTAAAAATGATTCTTGGCAAACTTCAAAATTATGTCTGTTACTTTGCCCTGCCAGTCTATATTGCAGTAACTCAGCAACTTCAGTTACCATTTTGTTGTATAATGATAGTTTATAACAATATAAAACCACCCTGAATATCAAGATAGTAAACTATATTATGCTGACTTTCCTTCCTACAATAATGGTATAACATTTTTCTAAATAAACAGGTACGACAGTTACAATAGGAACACTTTTCTGCAGTACAATATTAGAAAGACAACAATTGGCACTTACAACTGTCTATTTCAAAATATACTGCAAACTAGAAAAGTATGTTAATTAATGTACCACCAGCACTTCATGGAAGATTTTAAATTAGGAAAAGAGTATGGCTTAAATGTACAAAATATGTTCAGTGCTCCAAGTTGACTGGCTAAAAGGTCAGACTTTTAAATAAAATTTGCTAAATTATTTACCAATTACTGTATAGTCTTAAAAGACAGTAATATAAAACTAGAGCAAGGTATTCTGAGTACTTTTGGAGCTGAGTATCTTTAAAAATGTAATCAGAGTGAAGTTGCTGGATTACTTGTATCTGTTGCTGCTGCTGTTGAAAGGCAGAGGAGAGCTGGAATCTCTGCTGAGGAAGGCTTTGCTCAGGTCTGTTCTCGGCAGAGCCAAGCTGAGACAACACTACAGAGAGGAGAAGGGGAAAGCAGGCCAGTCAAAAAGTTTGAAGGCTACCAGGGTTAGAAAAGGACAACACAGAAAATGAAATAATAGAAAAGTTAGCAGTATGATTAATCTTAAGTATCAAATCATAGACATTTCAGAATAAATTTAGTATAGTCTCCTGTTAGTTGATGGAACTTTCTGGACAAGGAGAGGGAAGGGAATACAGGTGTGCCAAAGCACTGTATCCATTCCTCTCTTCTCTTGCATCTCAATGAAATTTGATAATGGTGCTATTTTGTTTAGAAGACTTTCTTTAACAATGTAAAATAAGAGTACGTTATTTTTAAAATACAACCAACAAAGTAGGAAAGGGGGGATGGGAAATCCAAGCTATTGTAATGACAAAACTGGTAGACAATTGCTTCATACAAAAGATGCTGCAATGAATACCAGACTATGCTATTAACAACAAAGGTGGTGAACTGAGACTGTGCATTATTATTTTTAGAGCTGAGTAGGAGGATAGTAATCTGTTCAACACTCGTTTTATAGATAAGGAAGTTTAAGGCCTACATGGTTTAAGTGACACTGACTCAGTAATCAGTGGCAAATTTGTTGCTAACATTCTCATGATTTTTCAGCCTCGAGTTCTTTTCATTAACTTATACTACAGCTACTTTAGGAAATTTATAACGTGTTAAAGGTATATAATTATAAATTTCCATTTGGAAATTCACTAGCTCTAAATTATTACTTTATGTAAGAATTACTTATTGCCAAAATAAAGACCTTGATTATTCTATTCTAAAGGACTTCCAAATTCAGACACTGGGATTTGTATGGGAATTCTAAATCCCTTACAGTAAGCCCACAGTGGAAATAATGTCAAAATACTGGCAACACAGTCACTCATTCAATCCTAAAACTCTATCATAGCTTTCTTATACACATGGCTTACTGGTTTTAATTAAATATGAAGTTAGAATTATTGTTGTCAATTAACAGGATACTATTCACTAAGGGTAAATCTGGTTCACCATTTACTGCTGAAGTGGTGAATAGTAATTAGTTTAATTGTTTTCAAATGACAAAAGTGGCTTACAGAAGTTATGCTACTGACCATTAAGATTTAAGTCATTTATACAACTACAAGCTACCAGAATGAGACAAAAGACTATGTAATCTAGAAAAATGTAGTCTCAATAACCCAGGAAAACTGGGAAGTTATTAAGATAATTAAGACAACTACTGGCAAATACTGAAAACAACCTTGGTAGCTTCCTAGGAAGGTGGATAATTATGTAAAATTTTGCCAGTAAACTGTAACATGACAAAAAAACTGCTGTAAATATATGTAAGTCAAAGCTCTTGTAATTAATCAACTGTCAAATTAATGAAAAAAATCTCAAGACAGTCATCAATTTAATAATTTAATAAAATTTCAAATAATCAATTTAATAGTTCACACATTAAATACAGCTTTACTTTTTCCTGATTACTGCTTGCAAGGGAAGGAAAAGAAAACTTTTAAGTGGTGAGGTCCCAAATAGATTAGATACTTTCAGTAAATTCAGCAGATGAAGTTATGAAAATACCTACCAGCTGCCTGTGACTGCATAAAACTCCCTACTCCAGTAAGGTTAATAACAGCAGCTTGCTGAGCAGATAAGGCCTGTTCTTGACTGGTTGTACCTTGTTCAGAACCCTGAATAAAAAAATAATGACTTATACAAAAAGGAGAAACAATTTTGAATTGGTGAAAAGAAATTAGAATTTTTTTTTCTGTATAAGAAAAAACATAAATATTAGACCAGGTCTTGTAAAAAGAATAATGTAAGGGAAAGACTTCATAGAGATTTAAAATAAGCAAGAATAAATTTATGGTTTTTTGAAAAAAAACTTTAGTTTTCAGAATTGAATCTGTACTTATTTATTGTTTGATGCTGTATTAATAATCCCTAAAGCTTTTATAAAACCTCATTAAAACAACTTTTTAAACCTGAAAACATCCTTTCTAACATAAACACAGTACTGGAACTTCTAGCCAGCAGAGTAAGTTAAAAAAAAGGAAACAAAAGGCATAGAGATTGTAAAAAATAAAGAAAATTGTCCTTATTTGCAAATGGCACAACTGTCTACATAGGAAATCCTGAGGAATCTACAAAAAAGGTCTTAGAACTAGCAAGTTCAGTAGGATTGCAGAAGACAGGATCAACACACAAAAATCAATACTCTATACTAGTAATGAACATGTGGAAACAAAAATAATACCATTCACAATTGCTCAAAAAAAAAAAAACCGACTCAGGTGTAAATCTAACAAAACATATACAGGACTTATATGCCAAAAACTATAAAACATTGATTTTGGCTTAGATAGAGACATACTGTTTTCATGGATTGGAAGTCTCACATAATAAAGATGGCAATTCTCCTGCAAACTGATCAATAGGTTTAACTCAATTCCTTTAAAAATTCCAGCAGGGTGTTTTGTAGATATAGACAAAATGATTCTAAAATTTATATGGAAAAGTAAAGGATCTAGACTAGCTACAACAATTTTGAAAAAGAATGAAGTGGGAGAAGACATTGTGCCCAATTTTAAGACTTACTACATAATCTAAACAGTGATCATGACAATGTGGTATTGGCTGAGGAACAGAAACACAGATCATCAATGGAACAGAACAGAGAACCCAGAAACAGTCCCACACAAATAGAGCCAATTGACTTTTCACAAAGGTGCAGAAGTAATTCAATTAAGGAATAATAGCTTTTTCAACAAATGGTGTTGGAGCAACTGGATATTCATAGGCAAAAAAAAAAAAAAAAAAAGAACCTGGACTTAAGTTACATACTTTCTTATACAAAAGTTATCTGATAATGGATCAAGATTTAAAATAGGAAACTATAATAAAACTGTCAGAAGAAAACACAGAAGAAAATCTTTGGGACCTAGGGCTAGGTAAAGAGTTCTCAGACATGACATTTAAAGCACATTCTATAATGGAAAGAAACTATTAACTTGGACGTCCTCAAAATTATAAACTTTGCTCTGCAAAAGACATCCTTTGATATCACCTAAAATAATGTGTGAAATAACATTTCAGTATATATTGCAAGCCAAACATTTCAAAAGTTACATTTATCTTGAGGAGACCCTCCCTGGGTATAGAAAGAAACTGCACAGAAAAGCACAGACCTGACAGTAGGGGACACTCTTAAACGTGAAACCCAGTTCATGAAATGAACAATAGAAAACAGCAGACAGAGCATATCACTTCCATAACAGCTATCATAAAACAACCCCAAAATGCAAAAAAACCCCAGCTGATACAAATTTCCTCCCTAAAAACACCCTATAAACCTAAAGAAGACTGTAAGACAACACTACCAATGGAATTTAATAGTCACGAACAAGCTGTAATAATGACTAAACACCTCAAATAAGAAATATAAATACTAAGAAATAAAAAGACTCAGGCTAAAACCAGAAGGATGGAAAGGTATACTAAGCTACCAATCAAAAAAAGAAATAATATTACTACATATAAAGGTCATTTATTAATGATAAGGGGTCAATTAAACAAGGACGTAACAATCCTAAATGTGTGTGCACCTAAAAATACAGCCTCAAAAAATAACCTTCAGCAAAAACTGATAGAACCAAAAGAAGAAATAGAAATTTCCACAGTTTTGGTTAAAGACTTCAACACTTCAGAACATGTAGAAAGAAAATCAGTATGGATACAGAAGACCTAAACACCACCATCAAATAACTTGATCTAATACAGAACACTAACAACAGCGGAATACACACTTTTCCAAGCATATATGGAATATGCATCAAGATAGACCACATTCTAGAGCATAAAACAAACCTCAACAAACTTGAAAGAACTTAAAATGTTTTCAGACCATAGTAGATTTAAACTAGAAATCAACTACAGAAAGATACCTGGAAAATTCCCAAGTATTTGGAAATCAACACATCTAAATAACCCATTACGAGAATTTGCAGGACACTAGAAAATTCTATGGAATAAAATGAAGGCACAGCATATCAAAATTTGTGGAAAACAGCTTAAGCAGTACTGAGAAGGGAATGTGTAACAATAAATGTTTATTGTAGGAAAAAATGAAATCAACCCAATAATCTAAGCTTCCACTTTAAGAAACTAGACAACTATAACCCAAGAAAATGTTCCAGAAATAAAGAAGACCTGAGTTTACACCTTAAAAGGACTCACAGGAGACATGGAAAGATCATATCTGAGTGAAAATACTAGATTTTAAAGATAAAGACAAACATTCAGGGCCTCTAAGCAAAATGATTAAATAAATAAACTTACAAGAGCAAGATAATTAGACTGGCATAGGACTTCTCAAAAACATACAAAGCAAGTCAATACTAGGAAGCATTTTCAATAAATTTAAAGAAAGAGATCTGAAACTATAGAAGAAAACACAGTGCAAAAGCTTCATGACACTGGATTTGGCAATGATCTTCAAATGATACCAAAAGCACAGGCAAGGCAATAAAAGTAAAAACAGATAAAATGGACTATATCAAAATTGAAAACTTCTGTGCAAAGGACACAATCAAAAGAGTGAAAAGGCAACCCATGAATGGGAGAAAATATTTGCAAATCATGTATCTGAGCGATAGATATATATATATAAAAGGAATATACAAAGAACTACCATTCAACGACAACAAAATAACCTGATCAAAAATGGGCAAAGGACCCGAATAGACTTTTCTCTAAAGAAGATATACAAATGGCCTGGAAGTACATGAAAAGACGCTCCATATCACTGATCATTATGGAAATGCATATTATCACCTCACACCCATTAGGATGGCTGCTATAAAAAAAAAAATGCTCCAAACCACCACCACCATCAGAAAATAAAGTACTGGCAAGAATATGGACAAATTAGATAGAACCTTTGTGCACTGTACTGTTGGTACAGCCACTATGGAAAACAATATGGTGCTTCTTAAAAATTAAAAATGGAATTACCATATGACTCAGCAATCCAATTTCTGGGTATATATCCAAAAGAATTGAAAGCAGGGTCTCAAAGAGATAACTGTACACCTATGCTCACAGCAGCATTATTCATAAGAGCCAAAAGATGGAAGCCACCCAAGTATCCATCAATGGATGAATGGATAAGCAAAATGTGGTATATATGAGTATTATTCAGCATTACAAAGGAAGAAGACTCTGACACATGCTACAACATGGATGAACCTTGTTTCATTTTATGCTAAGAAACAAAAATGACAAATAAGCCAGACACAAAAGGACAGATACTGTATGATTTCACTTATATGACCTCATCTTGAGTAGTCAAACTCATACAAACATAAAGTAGAACAGTGGTCACCAGCAGATGAGGAGGGGAGAAATGGGGAATTGTTATGTACTAGATATAGAGTGTCAGTTTTATGAGATGAAAAAGTTCTAGAAATCTGTTGCACAACAATGTGAATACACTTAACACTATTGAACTGCACACTTAAAAATGGTTAAAATGGTAAATTTTATGTTATGTGTATTTTACCAGTTAAAAATTTTTTAAAAATTGAAAGAAGGCAAATCAAGGATTTTATATCAAGCCAAACAATCCTTAATGTGTTAAGAATAAAAAAAAAAAGTTTTGAATGTGCCTTTGCAGAACAATCTACCAGAGGATGAGCTTTATCCAACAAAGACTTGACTGGGGAAACTTGGGCAAAGGGACTAATGGTGAACATTTCATATAATTTAACTGTAAACTAGAGAAACTCTGGAGGTATGACCCAGGAATCAGGACTTTTTAGTTTCCCAAATGCTTCCAAAGTGTAGCCAAGGTTTAGAAACACTTGTAGTTCCTTCTTCTACTTTAATTTAGTGTAGCCCTTATTCAATTTCATTCTGTTTGGCAGTGTACAAGTATTTGTTTTTGTCTGTGTTCCCACTGCCCTACCCTTCATATAACAGAGACATCTCTATTCCAATAGCAACAAAATCCTATAAACAGAAAGATGATGACCGGGTAGAAAATACATGGGCCATAGGGGCAGAAAGACCTGGGTTTGAATCCCTGGCTCTGCTGCTCACTGCGTGGCTATGAGCCAAGAGTCATTTATCTGAATCTAATTCCTACTATGCAAGATCCAGGTGACCTCATCTATTCAGTATGGCTGTTCTATTACAAATAGGCACCCAATAACTGAGAGCTACTACTGTTAACAAAGAAAAACACTACAGGAAATGCCTGTTCCAATAAATTAAACAAAAGCACTTGAAATATGCTTGGAATATATAAAAATGTTAAAAATTCTATGGTAAAAGCATATGGAAGGCTAGAAAACGCATACCTGCTCCCCAGGCTGTTGAGGACTAGAAGTTGTGGGCTGCTGAGGTTGTTGTGATGTGAACTGAGACAGCTGCTGTTGCTGCTGCTGCAGGGTGTTAAAAATGAGTGAACCACCTGGAAGCTACAAAGAATTTAAACAAGAATTAACCAATTTCACATTATTTTTATATAAAATATTTAAATTTCTTTATTCCACAAATATTTTTGGAGCATTTACTATGTATCAGGTACTATTCTAGTCACTGAGGAAACAGAGGTGAACAAAAACCAAAACATACTGCCTGCCCTTAAAAAAAGATATATTTAGATCCAATTTTTAAGTGCTATTACTTTGGGTTCCCAAATGTTAATACTCTCAAACATAAATTTTTCTGTTTCTGTAGTTTAACAGCTATCCAAATTTACATATTATTTTTTATTTCACTCTTCTTATATGGCAATACAAAAGAGTATTAAACGCATTAGAAAGTAAGAACAAGAAGCTTGGGAATCAGAAATGTATATTAAGAAAACCTATCCTCCAAAATTTGTTCTAGCTTTGCTAAAAATCCAGAAATGTATGAATTTCTATATAACATAGTGAGGAATTCTGAAGTTGAAAAGAAAGTGCATTAGATGTCTATATTTAGTTTGGAGACCATAATCTGTTCTGTCATTCTGAATCTAAATTGAATCACGTTAGAGAAAAAAAAAGTTTACGAAGCATCCAGAAACTTCAGGTTAATAATTAAAATAGTGCTTTCCAAATGAATCAGAAAAACAAATAGCTTTTTCATTTTAAGCTATAGGGATTTAAGTTATAAGTACTTTGAGGTCCTTAGGAGAATGTCCAAGAAAATAACAGCTGTAGAACTCTTAGGTCTGTATAGGCATCTTTGGGTCAAAATATCTACATCCAGCACAGCTGTTAGGTAAATCTGGACATAGCACAGATTAATTGTCCCTTCCTTAATCAGTAGATGGTGAATGTAGGAAAATAAATTTATAAGGTGGCTTTGTCCTTATTCCTTATTATCAGTGCTAAGACTGATCCTTGAGAGAAATTCCAACAGTAATATGCAAGAAAATAGACTAAATAAACTAATGGGATCTGTGGTCTTGCCCATATTACAAGTATATTGTTCTGCAATTATAGTCTGCGGATACTGACACTGCTTACATCTTGTGTAAGAAATAAGTTTAAAGTTTTAGCTCTAATGAATTTCCTGATTGTTACTCCTGAATACCAGGTTCGTTGATCTGTTTTTTCCCAGTAATCCATAGCTCTACCATTTCATATCTTCAGATCTTTATATTCATGTCTATCTTTAAGTTCTCTATATAATTCCATCCATTTTCCAAATTACTAGCTTACTACCTTCCTCCTTATTTAAATTAAAGGACTTAGCATATGACCCAGAATATTGTAAATTTATGTTATTAAATCTCCATCTTCTGCTTCTATGAATATGTTCACACTGATAACATATATAAGAAAAGCAAAGCCTCATCATTAGATACATACTATAATCCAACAAACATTTACTGAATGATTATTAGGTGCCTGCCACTATGTTAAGAAATCAAATTCTCCTCAAGAGAAGAATACATACTTATTTTTAAAATCTCCATTCAAGCACAAAATCTATTGCAAGCAACAGTATTACATATATGTATACATAAAATTATCTGTTGGGAGAGCAATTATTTTGTAAGTATATCCACTATTACTATTGTAGGCAAGTATCCTCCTTGGAAGGTGTCAGTTCTTCCCACTGGAACAGCTAGTTGATTAGGCAGGGCTGCTAGAGCCAATGAAAATGTGGTATATAGAATGCTGATTCTTCCTCCTTATCCACCTGACCACACAAAAGTAGCAACAGTAACCACACCCTTAGAAGATTCTGAACAGAACTCAAAATTTCAAATGCTGATATGTACAGATACACATTGTTTAGGGAAAAAACCCAAAGCATAAAAACTTTAATCAAAAGCAGTGTTTCAGGTTTACCTGGAGTAGATTTAAGGGCCTGAGACTTGAAGTATTTTTTAAACCAAATGGAACACCTGTTAAATAAAACTCACAGTTATAACAGAATTGAAACTTTATTACACATGAAAATAATTTATACTTAGTATATTTAAGTATATCTTATGTACTGTCTGCACAGATGTGCTTAATTTTCATACTTCTAAAATATCTTAAAAACAAACCATTTTCTGCAATATTTATCAATACTGAGATTTTACTCAAAGATGTGGAGTACTAGATGTACATTATATTCTATATTTCAGAAACTGAGACTACTTTTCACTATTCTGACTGCTGGCTGAACAAAGAGTAAGCTACAATTATTAGGATACCACGAATTCAACAAAACTATCACTGTTGTGCAAATACATTTCAGGTACTGACATCTATTTACATTTCTCAGCACTATATAGTATACTATAATAATACCTCTAAGAAGTGGTGTGTTCTATGCTATTTTTTTAAACTACAAATGCTCATATTCAGAATGCTAAAGAATATTGAATTTTATGTGTAAAGATCAAAACTCAAAGTCAGGAAACAGTGCTCTGTTAATTCTGACCTTATTCCTAAAAGTCTGTGATGCAACACAGAGCATATCGTAAAGCTGGGGGTGAAAAACCTTTTCAGTAAAGGCCCAGAATGTAGGCTTCATGGGCTACCTGGGGTAGGAAACCTGCAGCCTTTGGAGCCACATACAGCCTTCTGGATCCTTCAGTGCAGCCTTTTGACTGAATCGAAATTTTAATACAAGAATTTGTTCTGTGAAGTTTGGATTTGGTCGAGGGGCCACACTTAGGTATCTGAAGGATCACATGTGGACTTGAGGCTACAGGTTCCCCACCCCTGCCGGGTGATCCTGGTCTCAAAGTATGTGTATATTTTTGCTCATTAACAAAATATGTATCAAGTCCTCCCTATCAGACAATTTTATTAAAAAGAAAGATGTTAAGGCAAGAAATTCACATGTGATACTACTGAAGCCTTGTTTAAAAAAACTGAAAAGTATAATCAGATTGAAATATGATGAAATTGATATTCCTTTTAGGAAAAATTCTTATTAAAAATGGCACAACTCCCTTTTAAGGTAGATGACATCTGTATAAGGCTAGCTTACCAGAGGCACTTTCACACTGCATTTATTTCTCTTAAGCACCAACTGAAGTTAAGATATTTTTATTCCCATTTTGGAGTGAATGAAACTTAAGGGAGAAAAATTAAGTGACCTCTCTAAGGCCCCACAGTTAACAACTGAAGCCATGTGTAACTGGTACAAGTGGTAGAGTTACATATAAATGTAAATATCCTAAATTCAAGATTTGATTCCATTTCCAGGGCTTTTGCTAACAGAGCACATTTAACATTTATGCTTGCTAAAAATAAGAACATTAGCTGGAAGCAGGAAATCACAGCAACATGTTAACATGTTTAATTATATCCTTTGGGTTCTCTTTCTTACAATTAATAGGAAGTTTTTGTTTTGTTTTTGTTTGTTTGAAGCAGGGCCTTGCTCTGTCACCTAGGCTGAAGTGCAGTGGTGCGATCATAGGTCACTGCAGCCTCGAACTCCTGGGCTCAAGTGATTCTCCTATTTCAGCCTCCCAAGTAGCTAGGACTACAAGTGCGCACCACTATGCCCAGCTAATTTTTATTTTTTCATATTTTGTAGAGACAGGATCTCACCATGTTGCCCAGGCTGATGTCAAATTCCTGGCCTCAAGCGATCTTCCCACTGGCTGAAGATCTTCCCAGGATCTTCAGCCTCCCCAAGTCCTGGGATTACAGGCATGAATCACTGTGCCCAGCCCATGCCCAAACCATACGAAGTTTTTGATAAATTTTTCTTACTATGTTGTTTTTCCTGTTGAATTTTTTCTCAGTAGTAAGAAATTGAATTGTCCCAAAATATTATAATATATTCTTTTAAAGAGCATCAAAAAAATAGCACAAGTTGTTATAACTGTTTTCCTGTATATGTCATAATAACTACTACAAATGATGACAGCAAATATTTTTGAATGCTTATCATGTCTCAGGCAGTTTAAGCACATCATCTGCATTTATTCATTTAACCCTCATAACTATATTGCTAGCCCCATTTTGTTTACGAGAAAATGAAGCACAAAGGGAACTTTCCCAAGATTACACAAATAGTGAGTTGCACAAATGGGATTCAAACTGAGGCAATCTGGGTCTAGAAACTAGGTTTTTAACTGCCATGCTATGTTGCTTCTCCTGCATGATGTACATTTTCCAAATACATTTTTTTTTCCTGGAATATGACTATACTGACAACAGTAAGATTACCAAAATTAATTTTATTACAGTGTTTGGAAAGCAAAGGATAATTTTCACAGACTCATAGGCTTACCAAGTTTCTTCACAGAAGCTGACTGCCAGATGGTTTTTAATTCAAATATCAGAACTTTAAAGGCTTTTGAAATTAAATACCAGGGATACAATACTTCATGAAATAATGACATTAAATGCCTTTAGTAATACCCTTAAAATAGTATTTTTACTTTAGCATGCACTTTAATTTTCTACAGGTTACTATTTCCAACATGCTGACCTGCTTGAGAAGCTGCCTGCATTGCACTGGGCACTGCATTTGGTAGCAGACCTCCTGAGGGTAGAAGTCCGCTCAGGTTTATTCCTGCAGGAGTTATGGCACCAGTGTTACAGCCCAGCATGGGGTTTGAACCACTCATCAAAGCCTGGGCCCCACTGCAGGAGAATAAAACAAAGCATTAAACTTCCACCATAAAAGGAAAAATCAGCCACACAATTCCTCAGATTAAAAAACAAACTACTAAACAAACACAATTAGTTATTTCTGTCTTAAATATCAATTTCTAGGCTCAGTTTCATTTTAATGCCAAAACGTAACAGCAAGGGTGGCTAAAATGAAGTACTGTGTATTTATCAAGATTTAAAATGTAATTTGGAAAAGTAAAGTGTTATCAAGGAACTAAAAGAGGATAACACAGAAGATAAACAGAAAAATCCAAGCTGCCGTCAATATGAAGTATCATCTCAGTGCACTTAACAGATGCGTTATCTAAAATTAAAACATTCATGTCAGGCAGCTTCTGTCCATATCTAAACTATTCTCTTTCACTTTGAGTAATACACAATTTGTTCTTAATTTTAAATAAGAATTTATTTAGATTGGTGAGACTATCTTTAAAAAAAAAAAAACAAAAAACAGGACATCAATGCAAACTTACCAAACAGAGCCCACTACATTGATGAAGTTAAGTCCAGTAGAGTTTGCCATGACCTGGGTGGCCGTAGTTCCTGTAGTTATAGATGTTACCATGGTGGAAAGAGGAATGGTCGTTACAGGCATTGCCTGGCTCAGAGACCTTTGCTGCTGAGCAAACTGAGTTAACAAAGTGGGCTGAGGGGTGAAGCCTGAATCTTGGGGAGTAGGGGTGGCTGAAGGGGTACTAGGAGTTGAGCTCTGAGCATCAGGAGGGTGTGGGGTCGATGAAGGGGTTGGTGTAGGAGTAGATGGCTTAGGAGTTCCAGATCCTGCTCATTGAGAAAAATAAAAATTGCTAGTTTGTTATAAATGGCCAGTCCTTTTTAAAATAAGGTTAATGGAATCTTACTTAGCACTGACAGTTTGTTCCAGTTTTTTTTTATAAGCAGTTAACTGCAAGTGTTAATTTCTACACATGATACATGAGTGTTGCTACACTCAATTACAATTAAGGATGCAGTATATCACCTAAAAATCCCATTAGAGATGCTATTACCATAACAGTAAAAATATACATTTGTATTCTACCACAATACCCATTTAAAAGTTGATTTCCTACATGCTGCCTTTGGCCTAAAAAGTTCAAAAGTAATTCAAATTAATTTGTTATTTACGATTTTACTAATTCAAGACTTCATTAAAAATATTGCTTATTTAGTGTAACAGTCTGAGATAAACTATGAACATATTTAATAAGTTACATGTGGTTAACAATCATATTTGGCACCTAAATATACATGTTTAATTCCTAACACATCAAGTTTATCCTGACAAACAATTTACAAAAAACAGTAATAAAGCAAATATTTGATAGATAATACTGCATCTTTAACAGTAACTGTGTACTTCTGTTTAAATGTAGAATGTATAGAAAATCTGTTGTGAATGAAGTATGCACAGTTTATCAATATTTTAAAAAAAACAAAAACAAAAAACAAAAACCAAAAAAGTAAAACCAAAAGCTCTTGAGGTGTTTTCTTTTTTAGCTTTCATGTCCTGCAGAAAGAAAGGAAAGAAATGTGAATGTCCAGAAGCTGTCACTCAACCCTTACTTAAAGTAACAACTGTGTGCAGTAGATTACCATAATCCATACCCACAACATAAGAAGTGTGAATAAGACTTTCAGAAAATTTATATATTTTTCTTTGTGCAAAACAAGAAGGCAGAAAAATTACACCTTTTGAGCTATCAAGATGAAGATGTTTATATCTAATGCGAAGACCACCCTATCACTGTGCAGTGTACTAAAACTTTCAGCACACATTAGTTATCTATAAAAAATCTAAAAAACTGGAAAGCTTTTTTCCCCCACATTGGTACCTAAAATATTCAGATATTTACTAATTTGAAGAAATTCTCCCAAATTAATGCTAACATTCTTGTATAACTCTTCTTGATGTTTTAAAAAAAAGTATTCAGTAGTAAAAATTACATTCTAATAGCTTCAGAATAATGCTTTATGATCACCATCACATTTAGTAACTGATAACAATTTATACAAGAGTGTAGGAGTGTTTTTGAAATTTTGGTTTTCAGTTTATTGTATCACCACCTTGGAACTAGTTGGCTTCTTACATATACAAAGATAGGACCTGTAGCAACAACTCCTATGACATTTTTTTCATATCAGCCACATACTTTACATAAAATGTAAAATGATCCTAGGGTACACTGGGATAAAAAATATTTTGAAATCTTATTGCCACATGTAACTACCAGATTATTGTTTTAAGGAGATGTGTAAGTTGTAAGTCTATAAGAAAGGTATACACAGAGTGCATACACAGATACAGAAAAACAAGTACAATTACAATAAAGACATAATACATACAATCAACAAGAGCTCTGCCTGAAGCTTCTCGCAACTTCTACATTTTGGGTACACAGTACATTCAGATTTCACTATTTCACAGGTCGAAAAAAGCTGTCTTAAGAAACACTAATGCAAAAGCTTATGAAGACTTAATGAAGAATTTAAGTTATGACTCACTTTGTGATGAGCTGGCAGGTGACAGGGCAGCTGGAGAAAGCATGCTAACTTGACTGAGATCCACAGACGACTTCCGAGAAAGACTTGGTGGCTTGGAAGAAGGAGGAGGAGTTGGGGATTTAAGAAAGCTGCTTGCCTGTTGTGGTGTAAAATAGTTACCTGAAAGAAGAATATAAGTTATTTCCTAGGTTATTATTCAAAATTCCGTGAATTGCAGAAATGAAATTAGGGGCAAAGTTTTAAAAAAAGATTATTATTGCATAATATCTCTTACTCTGGATTACAGAAAACTAAGAAATGTAATACCTGAGGAACTATTTCCTGAGCTTGAGGGAAGCTTGATGGGTGGGGGTCGATGTTTTACTCCCTTCCCCAATACTGAAGACTGAACTGACACGGTCTCAGGCTGCTAAAAGCAGTGACATTAAGCATACTTGTTAAATACCACTATTAATTCCCAGATGAAAACACACAATTTATAACTGCAAAATACTCTTAGTGGTTATAGATTGAATATTATTACAGAGGAACATAATTTCACATGAGACCCATAAAATATAAAGGATGAGAAGACTTCTGCGTAATAGGGTGGGGAGAAAGAGTTTGAGAGAGAAAGGCAGAGTAAGATGAAGGCAAAGTTCCCACCCTTCTATGCCTATCTTTTCCAGGAAAATAACAACTGTTGAAACCAGACGACTAGAACATGGGTGTTCATTATACTTTTCTCTCTACCTTTGTGTACATTAAAAAATTTCTATTACAAAAAGTTAATTAAAAAAAGTTAAAAGTAAAAATAAAACTAAATAATACCCCCACCTCTCAAAAAATGATTCTTAACATTTCTCAGATTCCTTGAGAAACAATTAGGCACAAAAAAGTAACAGTAATAAACACACTTCTGTTTCTTTCCCTGGAGAAAGTTGACTCAGACTGGCCGAGCCACTGGAGCTGTGTGACATCTTGACTGGACATTTGGCTTCATTCTGGACCAATTCCTGGTACTGATTAACTACCCTGAAATATTTAGGGAAAAAGGTAAGGATTAGCTAACTCTATTTTAAGCACAAATTTATTATATAGGAAATAATGACTTAATGAGAAAAAAAGTTCCATCAAAATGAACACAAAAATTTAAATTAGGCAATTTATCTTTGTGTTAAAAGCGCAGTTTTCTAACCTTTTCAATAGCAAGCTAATGTTTAAAACATTTTGCTAGATAACAGTCTGAAGACAGACTTTCAATATCTTATTTCTAGTACAGAAATTTCGGGGATTATTTAACCAATAAGCAGGCAAAGGAAATATTGCCTTTCTCTTAGATTCTGATTAAAGTACTACCTAGAAATCATCTTCCTTAGCTACAGTAGATATGTCTAAGTTATCTTATTTAAAACAAAACTGTATTTTAAGTATTATTTTTTCGTTTTCTTAATTCTATGTAAAAATATCCTACATATTAGGATACATTTTACATTGAAAAAATGCAGTTAAGTCCCCCCAAATCTCATCCTATGAAAATATCCATTCTTAATAGTTTGGTTTATCAAACCCTTTCAAACATTTCCCCAGAATCAACAGGATTTTAAAGTTGGAAAGAACCTTACAGATTTTACTGTCCAATAATCTAATTTTACAGCTGAGGTCCATAAATATTAAATGTTGTATGTTCAACCAATTAATGGCATAACTAAAATCAAAGTTTCTGACTCCTCCTCTATCCTATAAGGGTGAAAAGTTTTTCACATGTTTTCTGACCAAAAATAATGATGCAAATATTTTTACCTCTCAGCATCAGTCTTTGATCCAATAATAAACCTAAAATGTTTTAAAAAAAAAAAAAAAGAAAAGAAGAGAGAAGTATTAGGTAAGAGTTGTCTCAAGAAGCCCTGGAATTACTTTTGAAGTCTTTCATATTTTAGCCACAGTAATTTTATAAATTGATATTAAATCTACCAAGATATTATGAAAAAAAATTTAAAAATACATTTAAACTTATGAAGCAATGACCAAGTTTTGCATGCATTATGAAATAAGCGTATGAACAATTTGGCTGATTCAACTCAAGGGAGATTTATTTTGGCCAAAATTTATTTATCAGAATATAATCTGGGCTGAAAGTTACCAAGTGCTATACACCCTTCCAAGTGTTGGCCCTACAGCAAAATCACTGGACTACCATGTACAAGGCCTCTGGCCTTCCTCTCACTTTAACCTTTGATTTCAGAAGTTGCTATATATGTCCACATAACAGGACCTTAGAATATATTTCAGACAAGGAAGATAGTTTATTGCCAATTCAAATAAAATATCTCTACCAAGTCTCTTTAAAGAGTTTGACATTTATATGATTTCTTAACAGATTAAAATAGTGAGTTTGTTTATTTTTTAATTACCAATTTGAATGATCATCTGTGGAGGAGCTGAAATATAAAATGTAAAAAAAAAAACTTGGTTAATGCAGCTCAAACTTTAACTTCATAGTTTTTAAAATAAAGTATTTTATGAATAGGGAAGAATGACTGGAAGATAATAAATGCAGGATTTTTGCAGTGACTCTGACATAACGGCAAACATTTCAATTTGCTTCCTGTCAAGCCAAGTTAATCACTTTGCTTTTTGGATCGATTTTTTTTTCATGAGAGAACCTATGTTACCCTTGTATTCTAGAAAAGTTAACAAATTTAAAATGACCAATGTATGTCTTTAAGTGAAAGATTTTTTAAAATACAGGTAATCAAAATACTTGATCTTTGTACTCTATACAACAATAAAAACTGGTAATGTGCAAAAATTAGCTAAGGATTCCCTGACTGCTACTATTTCCTCTCATTGACTTTTATCTAGGTATGGGTGAGGTTACTCTTTAAATCCACCTTTTTTACTGTGTTTCAATTCATATTTTGTGTAAGTAAAGGCTTTACAAACAATTTAACATAAACCTGGTCCCTGCCCTTTTCTGCCAAGCTCCTTTTTCTTCCCTTCTTTTCAAAACAGCATCAATTTGATTAGAAAACAAAACTAATAACAAAACTAATAATAAAAACAAACAAAATACTGATATCCTATATTAAATACATATAATTTGTATGTTTTGGAAGATCAACTATCTGTATTTCTAGGGCCAACAACTATATTACACACTGAGTCTCCTTACGTTCAGTGCTGAAATACCAAGGATCTTTTAACATTTATAGTAAACTTGCTTCCCATTTAAACATAATGGCCTCAATACTTCATGCTCACAGAGAGGTTAAAGTCATAAGTGCCACAAATATACCAAGAAGGATATCACAGAAATATCCTTCAAAGCAGGAATAAAAATAATTATACCATAGGGTTTTTAAAAAAAAGAAATTGTATTTTAAATAACTCTTGGACAACATGGTACATGATTTAAGCTTACGTAGGTACACTGCCAAATCTAATTGGTATGTTTAACTAACAAATGAATTTCCAAAGGGACATTTGTATTCATTAATGGTTCATCAGTAGTTGCTAGGTAAATTCTGGATGTTTGATTTTGTCAGTCAGAAGTATTTAACATAACTCACTGTGATGGAGACATCTGGCTGTCACTTTCTTCATCTGCTTTACATGGCTGTATTTTACCATAGTAAAGTGGATCACCAAGTGACTGTAAGATGGTCAGCTTTGTTTTCTGATACTGATTGCCAGCTTCACATTCAAATACATAATCATCTTTTACATCCTGAAAAAGACAGAGCAACCCAAATAAATACCTTCTCAAGTAAGCAAGCAATCAGAATTAGTAGAAATTGGGAATAAATGACACACTAACTTATATCTGACAATACAAAGACACATGGCCCTTAGGCTATAAAGATGTTTAAGACTGCCTAAGAGAATAAAGCACGGGATAGCTTTTAAAAATACATACACACTAAACATGCATCTAATAAATCATTAACATATACTATGAAGTACAAACGTATGTTAATATTAATATATCATGAAATACATTATTATACATATTAATATACATGTTGGAAATCCTAACAGTAAACATTTATTGAACATTGTTCTCAGCACTCTACAAATACCGGTTCATAATCTTCACCACATCCTGATGATCTGTATTGTTATAATTTCCACATTAGAGGTGAGGGAACTAAGCAGAGAGGTCAGTGACTTGACTGGGGTCACACAGGGAGCCAGCAGTCCATACCCCAGCTGGTACCCCTGCCCCTCATGCTGCCCCACCCCTCCATGCTCAGCAGAGCTGTACAGGATTCTTTTTTATATGGTACTTTTGAGAGTTCCAATGGTGTTTTTTTAAGCTAATCAAGCTTGAGAGAAATATAGTAGAATTTCACACTGGATATGAACTGCAAATATTAAATAATATTAAGAGGATAAAATTTTCAAAAGCAGATCTGTTTCTATTTGTCTGCTTTTGCCATCATACATAAAAAACATCTCTCATCATTTCACTCCTAGGGTTCACCTAATTTAACATATTATGACTATTTCTCCCTTTAAGAAGTTATTATTACAATTAGGGAAACTTATACAGAACATCTAAGACATCTTCCTTAGAAGAATTTCCTAATTTGAAACAGAAAACAAATCAGAACTACCAATATGCCAACCAAAACAAAAGTAAAAAATGCAGGTCTGCATTAAAATTGCTCTTTAAAACAGAAACCATACTTTTATTTAAAAAAAAAAAAAAATTCCTTCTCGTAATTCACTGAACCCTCAGAAAATCCTTTTAAAAAAAGGTCCTAAACTATGGCAATTGCACTTTATGTTTAACCATAAATTCGAATCCCAGATTAGAAACAGCATCGTTAGAAATACAGGCAATGATCTTACATGGGCTGGCCAGACTGTTGGTTGTGAGTCATCAGATTTGATAGACTTTTCTACTTTAGCATATTTCTCCACCTAAACAATCAAATCAAGACACCAGATAAAATGGAATCAATATTCTAACCAAAGAGAAGAACCTAAGTAACTCAACAACACAATATACTTATTAGCACAAGAATTCATGAATCACTAATATCACCAACTACTTATGCTTAAGTTTAAAACTCTTCTGATATGTTCAGTTAAAACAACTTTAAATATAGATAGCACAGACTGGGAAGGGTGAGTAGGAGGGGGGAGGATGAAGAGAAGCATGTTAAAGGGTACAAACACAGAGTAAGACAAAAGGAACAAATTCAAGGTTTGATAACACAGTAGGATGGTTATACTTAACAAAAATGTAATGTATTCGAGTGATGGGACACTCTGAATACCCTGACTTGATCACTACTGTGCATTATGTACAAGTAACAAAATTTCACATGCACCCCATAAATTTGCACAAATTAAAAAAAAGAATTATCAAAAAAAAAAAAACCCACTTATTATTTGAAACTTAGGTTAGGTTATTTGTATTTTTACATCATTTTTTGCTATAAGCAACACTATACTAAACCATCCTCATTCAAATATATTTGTGTACATCTTTAAATTATTTCCCTAAAATAAAGTCCTAAAAGTTCAAAAAAAACCAACTTTAATAATAAACAAAATAAAATAAATAAATGTAATAAACACAGCTGGCTTTTCTGGATGGTGCCTCTCCTTTTTTTTTCCCCCATAACCTGACATCACATTTGTCCTTTAGAGCTCTTCCGTTAGGAAAATTAGAATGTCAGAGATATACAAATCAAGATCTTTTCCTTTTGGCAAAGTTTTTAATGGAACTGGAGTTGTCACGTAATGGTGGGGACAAAACTGAAGGAGACTAGGGAAGATATAATATCAAAGGTGATAAAATTTTTCGAACCATTTCCACTTTCTAGTCAGACTACAGCCATATATTCCATATGCCCTAAGCATCTGTGTGAATCAAATGTTCTCATCTTTATTGGTAAGCATAATCTTAAGAGTATTTTAGACTCATCTGGGCGCCTGTAAAAAGCACAGATTTTCATGTCCCACCCCCTGGAGACCACAACTAAGTAAGCAGGTCTTAAGTGGAGCTTGAAATCTACGTTTAACTGATACACTAGTTGGTTCTTCTTATTGAGGCAGACTGAGAAACTTTGTATTAGGGCCTTGCTGCTACTCAAAGTACGGTCTGTGGACTCCAGCACCACATAACCTTGGAGCTTGTGAGAACTGCATCTCAGGACTGGCTGAATGGAAATCTACAATTTAACAAACTCTCCAGGTGATTTGTATGTACATTAAAGTTTGGGAAATACTGCTTTAGATATCCAGCCTGCCCTCCAAGGCTAAATTCCACCCTTCAGTATTTATACTGCACTCCTATTCTCAGGCCATGTTCCTTGAGGAGCAGCACATAAGCTACCAAAAGATGATGTGGCTTACTTCCTGGAGTCATATATACAGTGTACTATTGTTTTTGGCTTTGTGCTTTGCACAATTTTTTTTTTTTTAGGTTATAGACATTAAGAACAGTGCATGCACTAGCCTGGAAAAGGTACAAGAAAAACAAATCTGTGAAATAACTAAACAAATGTAAAGAGTTCCGTGAATAATAAGAACACAGGAGAAAGAAACAGGAAAATAAATTATAGGACCTCTCATCAGAATATCCCTCTCCTGTCTTTAAATACTTATAGTTCGTGTATATTATGGATCAGTAAAGAATACCACCCAAGGTTCCTAATCTTGGTCACTACACCAGTATTACTAATCTTTAAATTTAACCAGTTTGAGGAAAGAAGCATCATTAGGAAATTATGAGGAAATATTATGTTAAAAAAAAAAGGGGCATTTCATGCATGTTATGTAATATATACATTTTTTTCCATATTTTGAAATTTTTTTGTTTACTCTCCCTGCTCTAAACATAGTAAGATATTAAAGAATTATGTTCTTACATAACTTAATGCGAAAGAAAAATATATGGCTTCCAAAAATGAACAGTTGATTTTTTTAAAAAAAGCCACTTTGTTTTTAAAAGACTTAAGTTTCTTTGTTTTCTCAAGGTATAAACTACCTAACGGTAAAACTTAGGAACTTTATATGAAAATTCATGAACTGACTCACATCCACTTCAGAAGGTACAGCCAAATGACAGGGACTCCGTTTCCACATATCTACACACTGAAAAATTAAAAACAGTATAAATACACAGAAAATTCAAAATAAGGCAAGCTTTTTGGTGTAATAAGAAGCTTCATTTAAAAAACATACACTTACATTTCCTGCTTTAGAAATTTTGAGGTCATAATGCTGACCTGCTTTTCTTTCCTTCCTTTTTTGTAAGAAATCAAGTAATCTCAGCTGAGGAGGAGGTGGACAATGAGACAGATCCTGCTGCCGATTCAGAGAGGACCTGGAATATCTCTTAAAACACCTGGAATAGTAAAAGATTTGAACTAAACAAAGTTAAGAAAAGATACTCATATATGTGGGTTTAAACTAGCACACACTGAATATGTAATTAAATCACAAATGTTTATAGAACACTACCACATGCCAAGCAATGTCCTGGAGATATTGGTGAAATAAAAATGAACAAGAGAAACAAAATTTCCACCACCATGGAGCTGATAATCCAGAGGAGGAAGAAACATTCACAAGTAAACAGGTAAGATAATTTGAGACTTCCGATAGCAATTAAGTGTGAAGAGAAAATAGAGTACTTCAGTAAGGGATAGGGAGGGCAACATCAGGGAAAGGAAGAGGGGGAAGGAAAGAACTCTGATGAAATCACTTGTGACAGGAAGGATGAGAAGAAACTGGCTATGGAAAGATTGGGGTAGGAGTTGGGGGAGACAATTTCTGGTGTCCGTCAGACCTAGGCATGTTAAGATTCTGAAATTGCCACTTCATTCTAAGAAGTAAAACACTGATAAACTGAAAAATTAACAATTCTTACATCTATCAAAGATGTGGAGTCACAGGGCAAACCACTGCCCCCAAATCTGGAGAGACCAGCAGGTGAATGCAGAGCACTGTGGCTTGCTGGAGCCAAAACTCATAAGTACAAATGTCCTCAGGAACCAGTGCCGAGTAGGAGAACCTGAAGTATAACATGAATTGCTAAAGGCTCAGCATGGACAAGTCTGAGAGATTAAAAACTCCAGGGGAACCCAGTCATTGGGAGCCCACGCACTTTTGTGAGTTTTACCTCCGGGAGCTTGAAAAGGTTCTCACAGTGAGTACTGGAGAAAAATCCCCCCCGGGCGGGGGGCGGAAAGAGCCTGGGGAGGGAAACCATTTTGAAAGATCAGGGAATGAGTATTTGAGGCACCTTTTTCAAAAGGTGCTAAGGCAGGAACAAATTCGGTTTCAAAAACAGAAAAAAGGTAGGTGTGACTAGAGCACCAGTGTTCACATAGTAGATGAAGTTAGAAAGCAAGACAATGGCCTTGCAGACCAATGGTAATGTGTTTAGATTTAATGTACAATGCTATGCTTTTAGAGGAATTTAAACAAGGGGTGGCAGGATGTGCCTGAAGTTTTTAAAAGATTACTCTAGTTTACTCACATGGTGAACAGATAGGAAGGGAGCAAAGGTGCAAGCAGGAAGACTAGTTATGAGTTCATTATAGAAGTCAAGATGAAGATGATGGTGGCTTGGTGTAAGGTACTGACAGCAGGAATAGAGGAATGTGGACAGAGATAAAGAAGACTTTACAGGACTGTGATGGATCCTAGATGGACTTTTTCATTATTTCCAAAGGTATACCTTTTCCTCTGAATACACTATTTATATAGTACATTATGGCATTTAGAGAAGGGATAAATTTTTCAAGCCTCTTCAAATTTGAAGAGGTTCCAAAGTAGGCAACCCAAGTAATTATTTAAAAAGTACTTAATGATGAGCCAACTATAACTGCAGTCCAAATAAATAAGTATTCTTTTATATTTTATTAGAGTAGAAGAGATAGCTAAAACATTTAAAGACAAATTACCATGTTATAAAAGACATTTACTTATAAACTGACTTCTAAAACTGTGAAATTTTCCCAAATCCCCAAAATAAATTATTAATACAAATTGTTTCCTTAGAAGATTAACAAAAATTAAACTCATTAGTAAAAGTATAGAAGAAATTGTTCTTTCTGTTCATATTTGATCTCTTCTCAGCTTCTCTACCTTTTTGGTGAACAGACTATAAAACTTAGAGGCTAAGTCAGTTCTCTAAGAGACTGCAGAAAATGCATCACTTCAATATAAAGCAGAGAACATTAAAAAATCATATTACTTAAAAAATATAATACAAGGCCATTAAAAATCCTATTTTCAAATAAAAAAAATCAGAGCACTTAAACTCTGGAGGAAAAAGATATGATAAATAGCAAAATTTAGAGCTACTTGTCACAGGAGTGTCTTCTGGTTCACCCTTCCACAAAGGCAATTACCGTTTCATTGGGCGAGTGTTCATCTTTTGCTTGTTATAGAGTAGTCTGTTTGCAGTGCATGTTACTGCTATAGAAGGATCAAGACACAGTGGTTCAGCTGTAGCTAGGATCAGCTGGCTCTCAAGCAAAAGTTTGTCTTCCTGAAATGTGTAAGAGCATATGTCAATATAAGATTTAAGATTTTCAAATATGTAATCATACATATCACTTAATCTAAAAATATTCTCTGGAATTCTGCCAAGGACTACAGTAAAATACAATATTTCAAGTTCCAATATTAGTGCATAAACTTCAGAAACTTGACAGCATAAAGAAACTTCTAATGGAAATTCAATACAGGCATACCTCATTTTATTGCACCTTGCAGATATTTCCTTTTTTTTTCCCCACAAATTGAAGGTTTGTGGCAACCCTGTGTTGAGCAAAATCTACTGGCACCATTTTTCCAACAGCATGTGCTCACTTCATGTCATCGTGTCACATTTTGGTAATTCTTGCAATATCTCATATTCATTATTATCTGTTACAGTGATCAGTGATCTTTGATGTTACTACTGTAATTATTTTGGAGCACCACGAACTTTGGCCATATATAGGAGGCGAACTTAATAGGTAAATGTTGTGTGTTCTGATAGCTCCACTGACTGGCCATTCCCTTGTCTCTCTCCCTCTCCTCAGGTCTCCCTATTCTCTGAGATACAACAATATTGAAAACAGGCCAATTAATAACCTACAATGGCCTTTAAGCGTTCAAGTGAAAAAGTCACAGGTCTTTCACTTTAAAATGTTTAAGCTTAGTGAGGAAGGCATGTCAAAAGCCAAGACAGGCCGAAAGCTAGGCCTCTTGGGCCAAACAGCCAGACAAGTTGTGAATGCAAAGGAAAAGTTCTTGAAGGAAGTTAAAAGCGCTGCTCCAATGAACACAAGGATGATAAGAAAGTGAAAAAGCCTCATCGCTGACAGAGAAAGTTTTAGTGATCTGGATAAAAGACCAAACTAGCCCCAACATTCCCTTAAGCTAAAGCCTAATGAAGAGCAAAACCCCAGCTCTCTTCAATTCTATGAAGGCTGAGAAAGGTAAGAAAGATGCAAAAGAAAAACTGGAAGCTAGCAGAGATTAGTTCATGAGGTTTAAGTAGAAAAGCTGCCTCCATAACATAAAAGTACAAGGTGAAGCAGCAAGTACTGATGTAGGAACTGCAAGAAGTTACATGGAAGATCTAGCTAAGGTAACTGATGAAGGTGGCTACATTAAACAACAGATTTTCAACGTAGATAAAACAGCCTTATATTGGAAGAATATGCTGTCTAGAACCTTCAGAGCTAGTCAATGTCTGGTTTCAAAGCTTCAAAGGAAAGCTGACTCTTGTTAGGGGCTAATGCAGCTGGTGACTTTAAGTTGAAGCCAATGCTCATTTACCGTTCCAGAAATCCTAGGGCCCTTAAGAATTACGCTAAATCTATTCTGCCTGTGCTCTAAAAATGGAACAAAGCCTAGATGACAGTACATCTGTTCACAGCAAGTTTACAGAAGATTTTAAGCCCACTGTTGAGATCTACCGCTCAGAAAAAGATTCCTTTCAAAATATGACCTAGTCACCCAAGAGCTCTTACGGAGATGTACAAAGATTAATGTTGTTCTAATGCCTGTTAACACGAGATCTATTCTGTAGCTAGCTCATGGATCAAGGAGTAATTTT
Source organism: Daubentonia madagascariensis (assembly GCA_023783475.1). Taxonomy (NCBI): domain Eukaryota; kingdom Metazoa; phylum Chordata; class Mammalia; order Primates; family Daubentoniidae; genus Daubentonia; species Daubentonia madagascariensis. Next base: position 9,547,854 of record JAKFHU010002220.1, read on the forward strand.
GACTTTCAAGTCTTATTTTTAAAAAAATACATTTTATATAGCTGCTATAGATAGTGATTCCTCTGATGGATCTGGGCAAAGTAAACTAAAAACCTTCTGGAAAGGATTCACCATTCTAGATGATATTAAGAACACCTGTTGTGATTCATGGGAGGAGGTCAAAATATCAACATTAACAGGAGTTTGGAAGAAGCTCATTCCAGCCCTCATAGATGACTCTGAGGGGTTCAAGACTTCAGTGGAGTAAGTTACTGCAGATGTGGTGGAAATAGCAAGAGAACTAGAATTAAAAGTAGAGCCAGGAGATATGACTGAATTGCTGCAATCTCATGATAAACTTTAAGACAGGGTGAGTTACTTCTTTTGAATCAGTCAAGAAAGTGGTTCCTTGAGATGGAATCTATGCCTGGTGAAGATGCTGTGAATGTTGCTGAAATGACCAAAAAGGATTTAGAATATTCCATAAACTTAGTTGATAAGGCAGCAGCAGGGTTTAAGAGGATTGACTTCATTTTGAAAGCTATTCTACCATGGGTAAAATGCTACCAAACAGCATCATCACATGCTACTAAGAAATCTTTCATGAAAGAGTCAACAGATGTGGCCAGCTTCACTGTTGTCTTATTTTAGGAAATTGCCACAACTACCCCAACCTTCAGCAACCACAACCCTAATCAGTCAGCAGCCATCAACATCGATACAAGACACTCCACCAGCAAAAAGATTATGACTCGCTGAAGGCTTGGATGACCATCAGTATTTTTAGCAATAAAGTATTTTTTAATTAAGCTATGTGCATCATTTTTTTAGACAATCTTATTACACTATTAATAGACTACAGTACAGTTGACTCTTGAACAACACAGGTTTGAAATGTGTGGGTCCACTTACACATGAATTTTTTTCAATAGAAGTTAACACTGAGTGTGCCTGCCTCTCCTGCCTCCCCTTCCACCTTCACCTCTTCCACCTCTGCCACCCAAGACAGCAAGACCAACCGCTCCTCAGCCTTCTCAACATGAAGACAAGGATGAAGACCTTTATGATGATCAACTTAATGAACAGTATAAATACATTTTCTCTTCCTTATGATTTTCTTAGTAACATTTTTCTAGCTTACTTTATTGTAATACAGTATATAATACATGTACAAAACACATAGTAATCAACAGTTTATGTTATTGGTAAGGCTTTCAGCCAACAACAGGCTATTAGTAGTTAAGTTTTGGGGGAGTCAAGTTATATGTGGATTTTCGACCATGCAGGGGGTCAGCACTCCTAACCCCCCATGTTGTTCAAGGGACAACTGTATAGTGTAAACATAACTTCTACATGCACGGGAAACCAAAAAGTTTGTGTGATTTGCTTTATTGTGATATTCGTTTTATCGCAATGGTCTGGGACTGAACCCACAGTATCTGTGAGGTATGCCTGTAATTTGCACAAAGTATGAAACGGTCAAATTCTAAGAGTGCCTATTCGTTAATTCAACAAACTATTCACTGAGGACCTATTACGAGTTAGGCACCTTTCTAGGAGTTGGGGATAAAGTAGGCAGTAAAACAGATAAAATCCTCTGCTCTCGCAAAACTTACAGGGTCATGACGGATTACAGCACTTTCAGTAACTGCAAAGTAATAGTCCCATTCTATAATTAGCTTAAATATATTACAAGAATAAAAATGACTATAAAATATTGTGAAAATTCTATATACTCAATTCCAAAGTACACATAGGCCGTTTACAGGTATCACATAATTTACTTTACTAAATCCTATTGTTTGGCTTAACCTCTGAAATATCTTAATAGCTATCACTAAATTTTTTAAAGTTAAATGAGTCAATAATATTGTTTAATAAGAATTTTTGCAAAACAAAAACCACATCTTTTAATAGTTTCATTCAACTTTTTATTATGCAAATTTTAAAACATACACACTAATAGAAGAGTAATAAAACTTATGTACCAATACCTAATTTTATTTATGACTATACACATAACTTGTTTTTGTTTGTTTTGCTGGAGTAATTTAAAATACATCTCAGATGTTGTTCTATTTCACATGGGAATACTTTAGCATGCATTGCTAATTGATAAGGACCTCTAATATCCAGTCTACATTTAGATTTCCCCCCATTGTCCACAAGAGTGTATTTTCAGTTGGTTTGCTCTAACTTGAACTCAAACAAGGTCCATCCCACACTGTGTATCTCTTAAAGCATCTTTTTTCTTCTGTAATGATCAACTCTTCCCTCATATTTTTTTCTTTTCTCAAGTAACTGATCTGTTGGAATATTATGAAAAAACTATGCACAGATTTCAAAATTTTTTTGTACCAAAAGAAATGTACTTGTTATAGCATGTCTCAACAGGATCTAGTTTGAGATACTAAGAAGGGTAAGACTCGGTTTGAAAAGAGACCCTATCACAGCAACATGAATTCTGCTAAAATTGAAGCACAAACATCAAACTTATGGTGAAGCTAGGGTGGAAGAATGGTGAAACCACTGTGCTTTACAAAAAGTTTATGGGGACAATGCCCCAAAGAAATCAGCCATTTACAAATGGGTAACTCATTTTAAGGAATAAGACGATAAGATGAAAACTGCAGCGGCAGACCATCTACATCAATTTGCGACAAAAAGATTAATTTTGTTCATGACTTATGATTAACAGTAGAAACAACAGCCAACATCATAGCACCTCAACTGGTTCAGCTTACACAATTCTGACTCAAAAATTGAAGTTGAGCAAACTTTCTGTTCAATAGGTGCCAAAACCATTGCATCCAGATCAGCTGCAGACAAGAACAGAGCTTTGAATGACAATTTTAAACAAGTGAGACTAAGATACTGAAGCATTTCTTTGAAGAACTGTAACAGGTATGAAACATAGCTTTACTGGTATGATCCTCAAGACAGAGCACAATCAAAGCAATGGCTACCAAGAGGTGGAAGTGGTCCAGTCAAAGCCAAGCAGACTGGTTAAGAGTAAAGGTCATGGCAACGATTTTGGGGGATGCTCAAGGCATTTTGCCTGTTGACTTTTTGGAGGGCCAAAGAACGATAACAATGTTTATTACGAGAGTGTTTTGAGACAGTTAGCTAGAGCTTTAACAGAAAAACTCCTGGGAAAGCTTTACCAGAGAGTCCTCCTCCACCATGACAATGCTTCTGGCTCATTCCTCTCATCTAACAAGGGCAATTTTGCGGGAGTTTCAATGGGAAATCATTAGGCATCCACCTCACAGTCCTGATTGTGCTGCTTCTGATTTCTTTCTGTTTCTTAAAAAAATCTGTAAAGGGCACCCATTTTTCTTTAGTTAATAAAGTAAAAAAGACTTCATTGATATGGTTAAATTCCCAGGACCCTCAGTTCTTTAGGGATGGACTAAATGGCTGGTATCATTGCTTACAAAAGTGTCTCAAACTGGATGTAGCTTATGTTGAAAAATAAAGTTTATAATTTTTATCTTTTAATTCCATTTTTCCATGAACTTTTTGAAGTCCCCTCATTTATTGTTGAGCCAGAACCAGAGGGTCAACCAGCTATTCTCAGGGGTAAGGACTGGTTCCCCTAGTTCTAAGGCAACCAGTATAAATGGCAAAGAAAGACAAGCTAGGCCTGCTTTAGCATCCCAGAAAATTCAGTATCCATCTGTGGCCATGTTAAAAGGAAAATATTTTTCTTCTGTTTGCAGGGATAAAGAACTAGGTTTCACACTGAACATACTAAATCAGCCCGACACTAACATGGTCCTCAGCAACTTGAGGGATTACTGCATGTGTAAAGAGATCCTTAACTTCTAATGATCATAAAGGAATCCCAGTTTTTCACAAAAGGTGTCAAATTTTATTTATGAATAAAAAGATGAGGAGAAAATAGCTTTTGCTTAATAAGTTTTTTTTCCATCCTATATTTTGCCTGTTTGGTATTAAAAAACAAAACAACTAACCTGGGTCCATTTATGGTTATCACTTGTTATTGAATGTACATCACAGATTAAAGTCTAGAAGAAATAAAAATTAAAAAACCCATTATGCAAACATATGAAGATATTTAACAAATAAAACTCCAACTAAAATCTAAAATCTAAAATCCTTAAACATTCCTTACCTGCATCGTTGGACGTAAGAGAATGTGCCTACTTTGGTAACCAGGAGATTTCATATTACTGGACTGCCTATAATCACGTATTTCTGCTATGACACATCCGCAATGAAAAATATTAACCTGTTTTGGATAAAAATATTTACACAACTGTTATTTTTCAAAAGCCTAAATAAGCAGGCTTGTATCACATGTTTCACATTCTTTATACTCATGTACTATTTCTGGCCACTCATATACTCTTCAATAGATTTCCTTTTATACAGCAGATTTAACACTATATAAACTTTTTAAGAGGAATTATTTTATGTTCATCACTATGACTCAAGAAGCAGTTTAAAACTGTTTCTAGTTATAGACTGGCTTTGGCATCTATAAAGTCAACAGATCGACATTTGGCATTTACATACAATTAATGTTATAGATCTTTGGAACTGCTGTTCTTCTGAAGCTCACTGGCTCACTGTTATACTTTGCTAACTTTGTCATTATTATAAAGTTTTTGTTGTTATAAACTGCCAATCAACTCTGCCCAAGTTTCAGCTTCTAGATGTAATTTCTGTATTTGCTCTGCTAAATTTCCAGAAATAAAATCTTAGCCCTTTTTAATAAGAGGAGGAAAGCTAACTCTAAAATTCAAATGAAAAATATTGTCTTCTAGTCTGTGCTGCACTCAAATGTAAGAATCCTTATCACTGAGGTCTTGCTAATTATAACTTGCATGGTCACTCATAGTATCAAGTTTTTTTCCTATTCAAAACTTTTAGTGGGTGCTGTGACCTCCACATTATCAGTCATTCTTACCCTCATTCTTTTAAACAAATATTTACTGAGCAACTACAATGAATACTATGTGCTAGTACGCACTATCTAAGAAGCTCCACAGATTCAATGGTGAGATAACACTCAGTGTGGAAAGACAGGCAATAAACATGCAAACAAAAGATAATTTTAGATAGTGATAAATGCCACACAGGAAATAAAATAGGGAGGGGCTAATTTAGATCGTATGCTCAGATAAAAACCTCTCCGAGGGAGTGACGATTCAGCTGAGATATGAATCACAAGAAAGGGCCAGACATCTGGGACAGACTGTTCCACATAGAAGGAAGAGCAGATGAAAAGGCCTCAGTATAGGAATAAGCTTGGAGTGCTTCAGTATGGAAAGAAGGCAGGTGTGGCTGGAGTGTAGTGAGTGAGGATGAGAATTAGGAGATAAAGACATACAGGAAAGCAGGGGTTCTGTCCAGTAAGAGAGCACTGGAGAACTTTAAACAGGGATATTTGCTTTTTTGTTTTGTTTTTGTTTTGTAATCTTAATCTGACTGTCTGTGGAGAACTGACTTCTGGGGTTCTGGCATAAAAGCAGGGAGTTCAGCAAGGTAAGTATGGCAGGTCATGACCATAGAGCTGACATTTGCTGATGGACCGAATGTGGAAGGTGAGAGTAGGGTCATCTGTTAGACTGAAGAGACTGGTGATGGAACTGGTTTGGAGATTAAAAAAAAAAAAAAAAGTTCTGTTTTTATCATGTTAAATTTGAGAAGCCTATTATATACCCAAGTAAATATGTAAGTTAGGAATGTGCTGGAGTGGTCAAGGGGAGACATACAAGTAAGGGATTAAGTAACATTTTAAAAACCCATGAAACTGGCTGAGATCATTCAGGAAGAGAGTATTACTAAAGATGAATAGAGAACCTAAGACTTAGCCCCAAAATTCGTACATATTTATGGACAGAACAGAAATGATAGCAAAGAAAACTGAAGGATTAGAAAAGGAAGAGAAAAATTTGGAATGTGATGTCTAGAAGCCAAAAGAAGGGTGTTTCAAGGGGGTAGTTATTTGCATTGAACTTTGCTAAGAGACAAATTAAGATGAGAGCAGTGACCAACTGATTTGGTGCCATGGAGATCACTGGTAACTTTGACAAAAGCAGCCTCTGTAAAACGATGACATAGTGCCAAATGAGGTGGGTAGAGGAAAGACTGGGATGTGGAAAAAAGGAGATGATAACTATGGACAATTCTTTGAGTAGTTTTGCTGTCAAGACCAGCAGAATTACAGAGCAATAGCTGGAGAAGGATATGGGGTCAGGGGAGGATTTTTTTTAAAGGTTGGGAGATGCAGCTTTAGTATCTCTTATCTGAAATGCTTGGAACCAAAAGTGTTTCAGATTTTCCAATATCTGCATTATGTTACTTAGGTTAAGCATCCCTAGTCCAAAAATCCAAAATCCAGAATGCTCCAGTAAGCATTTAAGTGTCATGTGGCTGCTCAAAAAGTTTTGATTTTAGAGCATCTGGGTTTCGAATTTTCAGATTTGGGATGTTCAACCTGTAGTATAATATGCTTGCATTATGTACCTACTAGCAAAGAAAAAATAAAAGAGGGGGAAATTATAGTTGCAAGTCCTTGAGAAGGAAGGGGAGGACCCAGAAAACAAGTGGAGGGGACAGATGCCTCAGGAACACCATACTTCATCCATTTTAACAGGAAGACAGGCAGAAAGTGTGGAGGGATGGAGGGATGATAGTTGACTGGTGCTAGGAGGAAACAGGAGCTCTCATCTGATGGCTTCTTTTTCCTCAGTGAAGTACACAGTATGGCTGGGGTTAAGCCAAGACAGTAGGAAGGAAGGAGACAGGGCAAGAGAGTGATTACCTAGGCCAGCTATGAAGATCTCTTCAGTTTCTGGCCAGTTTCTGGCCCCCAAGTGAAAAACTTCACAAACATTCAAAGTACTTTCTTTCATAATTTATGATTATAACTACAGGGAGATTTCCAATTGAGCTAATTGCTATAGCAATTTTAGAAGAACTAAGTCTGTACATTTCAATATACTCTAAAGGTTAAATATCCCACAATAAACCAATTTCCATAAAGCTATGTATAATGTCTCATTTCATGGTTCTAAACACTGTCGGAAACACTGGTAAAGATTAAATATCATCTAGCATAAAACACCAGATAGCCATTTATATAATATAAATATATATACACGTATAAACCTGACATATATGTATATATATTATATACATATAACAAATGTAAGGACATTTTAAACAGAACAGTTTTGTACCTGAGATTTTTCTAGGAGATCAACCAAAATAGGAGGTAATTCTTCCGCATCCAAGTATTCAAGCAATTCTCCTTCTTCATAAGGCAGTCGAATAGTCTCAGAATCTTAATTTTAAAACATAAAGTTTAAAAAAGTTCAGGCTAACTGAAAAGCTTAGTTGTATAATTTATATGACTCTTCATAGAAAATATATTAAAACCAAAAGGCTCTCCTAATGTCCTTCTTTAAGTCTTACAAATGAATCACATTATATATTGCTAAATGACTTAAAAGTATAAAATTTTAGATGAGAGTAAAAAAAGCCTAACTTACTATAGAAAAACATCTGGCATAACATCACAATCCAAATCACAGCCAGAAGCACAATAATCAGAATATGATACAATAAAATTCCAGTATCAAAGTAACTGAAAGCTTGTTGAAGACTGATTAATCTAATTTGGAAATCAGAGTGATAATTTAGTACCTCACCTGACAAAAGGTCACTTGTAGAACAAAATTCTCTCAGTGTTAACACTTTACAATTAATTATCAACACAAGAAAAAATTCTTCACTAGGTGGATTCCTTGTAGAATTCATATTATATCAAATTTTTAGACGCCTCTTTAGTGAAATCTAAGTATATTTTAAAACTCTATTTTCATATTCACATTAATAGAAATACTTTTAACATACCAAAGTTACTCAAAAGGCAGTGAGTGTGCTTAATTTTGAAGGTTTCAGACTCAGAGTATATTCAAAATGCAGAAGGAAAACATACTTTAAAACACCTTATACTATCTTAAAATATGAACAGCAGTAGAATGAAAGAGAATTTTAACAATCATTTAAAAGTTATACCTTCCATAATTTAACTTCAAAGACATATCAATTAGAACACTTTTCAAATGCATGTTCAGGAAGGATAACCATATTAGAGATAATTTCTAATATTCTAACAAAATATATCCTAAAGAGGAAAATTAGGGATCAAAATCCGCTTTTACCACCAAGTCATCTTTGACCCAAACTTTTAGAAAACAACACATCCTGCCTGGCACAGGTATTTTGTGGCAGCTGTACTTTGGAGGGTCTTACCTGATCCATTTTTTCCCCTGAGCATCAGAGAATATCCCTCATTTCCTGGGTATAGATTGACCACTAAACATGACAAATTCTCTTGCATAACAAGCTTCTCTAACAAGTTCACATTTCTTCTTAATTTCTGCTTTAAAAAGAGGCAGAGCTCATGAAAATAATCCAGTATAACCTTAACAAATAATGTTACGATTTAACAAAATCAGACCTGAATTAATCTTTTGGTGCTCCTTCTACATTATATTCCTGAATATATAGGTAAGGTTTACGAAACTATAGCCACCATATATAGGACAGCTATACAAACTTAATCTACTACATTTTATGCAAATTAATTCATATAAAAAATTAGTGATCTATAAAATAAAAATACTTAAATATAAAGTATGTACTTTTTGCATACATAAGTAAAAAATTAAAATACATAAACAAGCAAAATATAAAACCATTTAATGTAAATATATAAAACCATTAATGTAAATATATAAAACATAGATGTAAATAATTTCTATTAAGTATAAGTCTAATATAAATGAAACATTTAGAGCATTCTTTGGTTGTATGGTAGTAAGTGCACATTTATTTCTTAAATATTTTATAGAGTAAATAAGACACAAGTAAGTTCAACAGCTCTAAGTTGAAATGTTGAACCTAAAATATCTAATTGGTAGGAGGAAGAAAGCAATTAAGACAATTTTCTACAAATTCAATTTAACAGCTCATTAGAAACCACTTTGTTTAAAAAAATCCATCAGCAAACGGACATACATCAAAATCCATGATTTTAAAAATGCATATGATTTAGAATAAAATCCACTTACAACAAATTCTTTCACCACATCTTATTTAGGAAAGATATCTGAGTCAACAGAATATTTATTTTTGCAGTATCTCAAAAAAACCAAATCTGTTTTGAATACTTATAAATACATATTAATATATATTAAACATATACCATATATACAGCCATATGCAAAGGAGAATTATAAATTCTTGATCTATCATCACCATCAAATTATAAGAGTAAGCAATCTGACAATGAAAAAAAGGGGCAAACAACTTTTAACCATATTGATGTTAAATTAGAAATAAAAAATAGTAAAGAGAGACCAAAAACTTTAAAGTCTTTTCCGTGTAGAGAAAACCCTCATAATTTGACTGAAGACAGAATTAGATAAATTCTGACAGTATGTGTACCTCTTCAAGAAAACAAGTTGCCTACCACTGAGTTGATCCCATTTAGACTAGAAGTTGGAAAATTTCTCTCTTAAAGTGCCAGATAGTATTTCAGGCTTACGGGCCATACAGTCTGTGCCGCAACTATTCAACTCTGCCTTTGTACTTCACAAGCAGCCCTAGATAATATATAAACCAACAGGTGTGGTGCATTCCAATAAAAATTCATTTACAAAAACATGCAGTGGGCCAGATTTGGCTGGTGGACAGTGGCTTACCAACACCAATTTAGAATCTTTATGTATGTATGTATCTCTCCTATCTTAGTTGTTTCTGAGATGACGGATACATACATTATATTGATTGTGGTGATGGTTTCACAGGGCGTATACATCTGTTATTCATGTCAAAACTTAAAGAAAAATATTAAACATGCAATTTATTGTATGTCAAATATACTTCAATAAAACTTAGAGAAAACATATGATAAGATTTATTTATAAGTTTAACAATTATTTTTTTCCTAATGTAAAGATTTTAAAGGTTAGACACTACAGGAATTCAAATATTTTTGCTTAAATGGTAAAATGGTACTCGTTTTTAAATTAAAGACAGACAACAGAAGCTCATAGTACAGACCTTTAAGACCCTTCTAATGTGAGGGTTCAAAAGACATCAAGAAATCAATTTCTACTACATTTCTACCACCCATACCTTTATGCTAAATAAGAATGAATTAAATTAAACTGGTTATGAATTCATTTTATGACCAAGTTCATCTTCTACCACCATACTTGAATTTCCTACATGTCCTGTAATTGCTTTGACTTTCCGGTGCAAATCACCATGAGGAAATAGGTTACTTTTCTCCTGTCTTAAGTTTCTCATTGGGAAGTAGAAGCAAAAGATAATATATATCTGTGACTTTCCTTATGACTTCCCAGTGAGATATTTTGTTATTCAGTAAACACTGTTCCTTCACTCCTACCTCAGCAGATGATCTCTGTTTGGTGTCAGATTAGCCAGGGCTCTAGGTTAGCTACGGAACTGACTAGAGTCTGGTTAAAAAAGATGTTAGCTGACTCACAAAAATATAAATCATTAAATGCTTAAAATGTAACTCCTCCAAATCTCCCGTCTACTTCTACATTTCAAAAGCCACAATGCCATAAAAAATTTATATTTACCTTAACCTCAGGCTCTTTTTCACATTCTTCAATATATAAGTCATAAAGTTTTTGAAATACAGATTTTCTAAAAAAAAATTTAATAAAGATATTATACAAAATAATGTTAATATAGTAATCATATGATATAAACGTTACTTTAGTCTTTTCCTAAATTTTTACATATTTTCCCTAATTTCCCAAAAATTGTGGTGGGTTTAAATATGGTAGCTAACAACAACTTAGAAATTCCTAATATATGCAAAGAACCTATAACATTTCTAGCTCAGTGCCTAGTAAGAATGCAATAAATGGTGGTTATCATCATATTTCAATGAATCTAAGATGTTATCAATTAATTAAATATTCATACCTTCCACTTGATAGGTATTTCCTTTTAGGAGGTCTCTGTCGGGCACTTTCAATGACATACTAAAAAAGAAAAGTTTATGAAAACAGCTTGCCTTTTGCTTTTCTGTGTGAGCAACTGTATTGAATACATCTAAAACATATATAAGGCTAAAAAGGCTATTCACTCAAGTCTCTGACTCATGTTAAATTATACCTTGTAGGAAAAACAACTTATAAATGTATGTTACAAACAAGTGAAATTTAAACTGCACTAAGATTTAGCACAGTATTTCACTGCTATAAACAAAATCATAAGTTTCACAATTGTGATTTCATAGGTCAGAAATATTCTCAATATGCTTTATGATTGCTCAGAATATGCTTAATGTATGAAAAATTGTATATCTAACTGCAAGGACTCTAATTTTTTTTTTTTAGCTATTTTCTCCTTTAATTGAGTAATTAGAAAACTTGTCAAAACAGGAAAACATAATTTTAGAAATTCTATGTCCTTGTTCAAGTTATTTTGATTCCATAGCATTATTATCCATGGATTCCAAGTAACAGATGATCCAAACATCACCTGGTATTTTTACATATTTACAGCAAAATTATTTGCATTGTCCTAAAATTATTACTTGTCCTAAAATAGTATTAATATACTCCTTTGAAAATCACATACAAAAATCTCTTAAAACTGAGTTTTTGCCAATTAAAGACAATACTATTTCAATATGTAACTTAGTCACGCCTCACCTCTGCACGATCCAAAGCTAGTTCTAAAGCTTGTTGCTGTAAAAAGTAAATAGTGTATTTGGTAATATTAGTTATTTTCATAAAAAATAACTTAATATACATTTAACATTTCTAATTAAGTGTTTAAATGTGTTTCATTTTCTATAACAGGTCTAATGTACTTTCTTTTCTCTCCTCCACCCCCATTATACGATCAACACATGTAACACAGAAAAAATATGGCAGTCTTGGGCACCTGGACAATAAACTAGATAAGAAATGCTCAAATGGTGTCTCTGGTCAGTGCTTGTGAGGCTGATATAGGGGAGGGCTGGATATGGTAGCTACCACCACTTTATAAACTTTAATTTCTTCAACATCCTAAGAGCACCACTCAAGAAAATATACTGGCCTTAAAGTATGTAATCAAAGTGAAGCAAAGACTAAACTCTCCTAATCTGCTAGAAATCCTGAAAATTGGGAGTGTTTGTGCTGGTCTCACATCAACACAGAAATTCATAATACATTAATGCAAAGAACCTTTAATACAACGTCTCTATAGGAATACAATAAATGATGGCTATCATTACCATGTTTGAATGAATTTAAGATGCCATCAATTACAAGCATGCATCATTATTTTAGGTAACCTTAAGAAAAAAATATGCTGTCAATTATAATTGTAAGATGTCATTGATTATAGACTCATCATCAATTCGGTAATATTAAAATAAAAGAAAATGCATCTTAGAATTGATTAAATATAGTATTATTGCTACATGTAAGGTTTAAGATCTACTAGTAGATCCCCATCCTTCATCTATTTCTTAAAGACCCTTATTTTAAGGCAAGAAGGAGAAATATGATGAAGGTAAGCTATGTCTTCCTCATTTATAAAGCTTTCTTTTCTAAACACACATATGAATAAAAAGTATTAGGTTCTAAACAAAGTTAAACAAATACACCACCAGTGATTTCTCTCCCTAGTTTTTTGTTTTGTGTACCATGTAGAGTTACAGTACTTTGCATTCACAATGACAGCCATTTTAAAATTTCGTTCAGGGGCACAGAACTTTAATTTTTTTTTACAAGGACCTAAATTCTTCCGTTTTATTTTGCAGATTCCAATAATTCAACCTACCAAGTTGCTTGTGGTAAACACTCCTAGCACCCACGAAAACACAGGAGGGTAGGTGGAAGAACAAGTATTGCCACCCTTTGTAAATCATGGGAAGTTTAACCCTGCCATCCTAGTCCTAAGGATTAAAAATCTGTATGATTACACAAATAATTGGCCTTTTAATTATTTTTTAATTTAATTTTCTTCCATTTTGCCTGCATTCAAGGAAAGCTGGCCTTTTTAGACTGCAATCGAAAGCAACCCACATTATCAAACATCTAAATGTAATAAGTCTGAAATTTGCCATCATTTCAAAAGGTTCAGTTAAAAATAAATCTGTATCAATTTACTTTATTAAAAAATCTTAAAGGAACAGATTCCCAATGAAACTGGTCCCAGAATGCAAGATAAGATTCCTGAATATAACCCATTTTCACCATGAAAACTTAACTCTGGATATACACTCTTGACAAATATGTAAGGTTCTTTTCAATTTTGGCCATGAAACTTTAAAGTATGTTTATATAAAAAAATTATAATAAACACAATCAAATATACTCTCAGACAATTTTAAATAGTCATCTCAAGTAAATATTTCATCTTCTGAAATCAAAACTTTAAAAGGTCTACCGAGATATACCTGCACATGTAAACACAAACATCATTCATTCACTACCTCCTTCAAATACTTAAGATGGAAATGATTAGGTAATATAGATATAAAATATAAGGTAAGTTCAGAACCCCACTGTGCCAGTTCCACTTTCTCTAATAGGGCAGAGGTAGATAGGCAAGATCCCAAGGGGAGAAGGAAGATAAACGTTTTCTGAGGTTTGTGTCCCAGAACTGGGATTTATCTGAATGAATGAATATCATGGTGGTCAGTGTTCATTTATTCTCCGTAAAATGTGTCTCCTTTAAAACACTAGAAAGTTTCCTCCCCACCCCCCTGTCTTTAATTTTTTAATTGCAAAAATCAAATGCCTACTCCTAAGTATGTTTAGTGACCATAAGTCATTGAACAGAAATGTGTCATTAGAAGGCTAGCACTGATGCTGCTTAAAACATGTTAGGTGCAGTAAGGTTACACTTGTTTTAAAATTTTTTAAAAATCTAAATAAAGAGGAGTTCTAAAATATGAGAAACCTATGATTTCCCCCCCGCCAAAAAAACTATTTGTATTTATACTCATCATCTTTGCCAATGATTTGAATATGGTAAAGTGGACAGAAATAAATATTTTTAATACTTCATAAACATAAGAACATGGATTATCTGTGTAACTTGGATGTAATAATTATAAGACTGATTGAGAGATGAGCCACATATTTTATGGAGATTTTGCATATGATTACTAAGTAAATTTCCCAATTAGGATAACTTGCACACATTTCCAGAAAATTTCTTTATATATAATACAAGGATTTTTATGATGATGAAGGAAGAGAACATTCTAAAACACAAATTTGAACTACTGAGCAGTAGCTTACCATTATGGCATAAAATAGGGAGTCCAAAAAGAAGAAAAAACTTATGTGTGCTGATGAAGTGAGGTGAAAACCATGTCTTTAATACCGATCTTACAATACTGTAAAAGCAAAAACAAGAAAAACCCAATATTAACATAAGGCTATTAAGAGAAAGAAATGAGATCATGTATTTAATAATTAACAAGGGAAATTACTGTAGGCACACATATTTTTAACACACTTTTTAATAACGTGCAACAATAAAATTCATGTAACACTACCTATCCACTCATTGCTGAAAAGAGGTCTTAACTAGGCAGGGCAAAATACAATTTGCAAGTTAAAATCATTACTCACTTTATTCAAACATATTTAATGTCCCTGAAGAAAAAAGAATAAATGCTTTTGGAATCTCTTCTCTATCACTGCTGTTGCTGCTCTTATTTTTCCTCTGGATCATTCTAATAGCCTGCCCACTGGCCTTGATCACTGTACAGTTCACTTTACATAGATTTTCATCATGTCTGCTGATAAAAAAATCCTCTATTGACACTCCCCCAAATTCCCCAGGCTACATTTTCCAGATGCAGATCCAATCCCTCCAGACCTTCCCCTCCTGAAGCAAACTAGACACTTAGGAAGACCCTCATTCCTGTAACACAGGAGTTCTCATCCTGGCTGCAAGAGACAGTAACCCGAAGAACTTTAACTAGTGGAATGCCTGTGGGCCACCCCCCAGAGATTCCGATTAACTAGTCTGCGGTGGGGCACAGGGATCATCAGCATTTTGGGGGCTCCCCAGATGGGTCAAAGGTGCTGCTAGTGTTGAAGTCCACTGCTGTATCCTCTCTGTCTAGCATAGACATGGTACATAACGTTTGTTCTCAGAGTGATGGTAAATTAAGCTTATTTTTAATCTAATTCTTTTACCTAAAGCCATGTAACCACCACTGTGTGTCTATACAGCTGAGCTAAAGCATAACTTTTGATGACAGAAAACAAGATCTTCCATGTAAAATTGTTTTGTTTTGTTTTCAGTAAAACCCAAAGCTTAGGTTTTAGCCAGTTCATGTTAAAAAAAAAAAAGAAAAAGAAAAAAAAAAGAAAAAAAACTAAAACAAATGGGCTAAGCTCCTAATACATCATAGGTACCATACAAGTTCTAGTAACAATCATTTTAAAAATGAATAAGATATTAATCCTGCCCTTGGAGAGTTCATAGGAGGTTTAAATTGAATTTAGGTTAACATGAAAAATTTGACCACTGAATGTAAAGATCCACTACATACTTACAGACAAAATGTGATTGATGACTTTAAGATTCCTTGTCACTAAATTGGGGAGGGGGTTTAGTATCTTTAAATTATTTAAGTACTGCAGACAAAAACTTAACTTTGTATACCTCTTACGAAGCATTCTAGCTGTATACAGAATTTACTAGAACCTGTGAGAAAATCATTATAATCATTATGATCAACTCCATTTCACACAAAAAGGCACTCAGAATGAGTGACATTCCCAAGATCACAGACCTACACCTGAATTCACAACTCTCTCAATATGTAATTTTAGGTTTTTTCTAATATTACAACCTTCCGATCACTCAAACCAGGACCCGTTTTTAGATTTTTTTAAAACAAAGCATTTAAAATAAGGACTTGATTCTGCTCAAAGACTAATATAAATTTTTCTTAATTTTGGTCTAACTTGATATCATGGTTATCAACTATATAGTACACTGTACTCAATCTAACTCGGAAAACCTTGCTAATCACTGCATATTTCGAGTCCTAGTGGAATTCTGATGGGCTGTACTGAGAAAGACGCAGCCCCCCACTACGCGGTGGTGACGGGAGATGGCTTCCAGGGGCAGCTATTCTCCAAGTTCATTTCTGAACGCCCGGTAACCACGGCGAAGACCAGTAATTAATCCAATTCTAAATGACGCTACCAATTCCATTGATTTCCCTGATCGACCTGAGTCTTTCAACTGCACGAGCTTTTGCAACTTAGGCTTTACCTGTAAAACGCCGCCAACTCCACCGTTGAGCGACCAGCCTTTATTCAATATGGACACCAAAAAACCGCCTCCGAAGAAGCGCTGCGCAAAATTCTTGAGAGTTTTCGAGAACACCTGTATCTGGAACCCAAAAATCAAACTCAAATTAAAAGCGCGGCTTAGCAGCACCGCGAAAGACAATGGAAGCGTCCGCCAGGAGGGTGGCTGGCTCTGCCCCTGCCCGGGCCCGACGGATCTCTGAGGACATCCCTCCTCCCGCGGGCTCCGAGACGCGGCCCGCTCACCTCTGACCCCGGCCGGATCTCGCGCGCCTAACCCGCCCGCCTGCCAGCCGCGGGCCCGTCCCACCCACCAGCCACCGCCCACCTGTGCCGGCTGCCGCCGCGCTGGGCCTCGAGACTGCACCGCCGGCTCGGCAGCGACGCCAACCCGCCCCTTCGGCGGCTCGGTGCCACAGCCCGGCCAACCGCCTGTTCCGGCGGCTGCACTTCCGACGAGGCTGGGCCGCGGGGCGGAGCCGGCGGGCGGAAGGGGTGGGGCTGGGAGGGCAGGGTCGCGGCTGGGAGGCTGGAGCGCCGGGGGTGGTGCCGTCCCGGGACAATTCCCGCGAGGCCCACCGAGACTCAGGTCCGGGCGCGAGGCGGATCCCACGGGCGTTTGTACAGGTCCCGCGCCCGCGTCTGCAAAGTGGACGGGAGGAAGTAGGTGTTATTTGGGGGGAAAGACGGCCCTGTTGAATTTCTAGTGTGCAAGAAACTTGGAAATAGCTTTCCTTTTTGCTTAGCTTATTCAAACCTACATTTACTATTCCAGTCCGTGCAACCTTCTTAGTATATCAAGTGCCAATGAGTTTAATGTTTTTTTGAAAAATCACCCCAGAGAAGGGTTCTAAAACTTCAGAAACTGCATTACCAACACACATTGTAAGGTCTGTTTGTAATTCTGCACCTTCGAACAAGTTTGGTTGTTGAGGAATAATTTTTTTTAATTGAGGTGAAATTCACAGAACATGAAATGAACCGTTTTAAAGTGTACAATTCGATGGTATTTAATAAATGCACAATGTTGAGCAACCACCACCTCTAACTAGTTCCAAGACGTTTTCATCACCCCAAAATAAAACCTGAACCCATTAAGCATTTACTACCATTCCTCTCTCAGCCCTTGGCAAATACCAATCAGCTTTCAGACTCTATGGATTTACCTATTCTGGATATTTCATGTAAATGGAATATGTGACCTTTTTGTGTCTGTCTCCTTTCACTTAACATAATGTTTTCCAGGTTCACCTTGTATACTTTGTAACATGTATCAGTACTTAATTCCTCTTTATGGCTATTATTGCACTGTACGTACGTGCCATAATTTTATCCATCCATCCATTGTTGGACATTTGGGTCGTTTTCACTTTCAGGCTATTGTGAATAGTGCTACTATAAACATTTGTGTACAGGTATTTGTTTGAGTTCTTGTTTTAAATTCTTTTGGGTGTATACATAGGAGTGGAATTTCTGGGTCTTATGGTAATTATATATTTAAATATTTGAGGAACCCATAAACTTTCTACAGCAGCTGAACCATTTTACATACCAACAGCATTGTAGAGTAATTCCGATTTCTCCACATCCTCACCAACACTTATTTTCTATTCTTTTGATAATAGCCATCCCAAAAGGTGTGAAGTGATACTTCATTGTGGTTTTGAACTACCATCCCTAATGGCTAGCAATGTTGAGCATCTTTTCATGTCCTTTTTGGCCATTTGTATATCTTCTTTGGAGAACTCTGTATTTGAGTCCTTTGCCCATTTTTAAATTGAGTTGTCTTTTTGTTTTTAAAGTTATGAGAAGTTGCCTCTGCGCAGCATGGTGAAAAAAAATAATAAAGTTATGAGAAGTTGTGTATTCTGGATACTAGACCCTTATGAGCTGTATCATTTGTGGATACTTTCTCCCATCCTGTAGGTTGTCTTTTCACTTTCTTAATAATATCCTTTGGTGTACCAAAGCTTTTAATTTTGATGAATTCTAATTTATCTATTTTTTTCCTTTGTTGCTTGTGCTTTTGGTGTCATATCTAAGAATCCGTTGCCAAATCCAAGGTTATGAGGATTTACTGCCATGTTTTCTTCTAAGAGCATTACAGTTCTAGCTATTATATTGAGGTCATTGATCTATTTTGAGTTAATTTTGTATATGGTATGAGGCAGGGGTTTCATTTCATTCTTTTGCATGTAGATATCCAGTTGTCCCAGCACCATATGTTGAAGAGATATTCTTTCACTATTGGGCTTGGCATCCATGTCAAAAACTAATTGGCCATAGATGTATGGGGTTTGTTTCTAGACTGTCAATTCTATTCCATTGGTCTATATGTCTATCCTTATGCCAGTACTGCACTGTTTTGATTACTGTAGCTTTGCATTAAGATTAAGTTGTGAAATTGGAAAATGTGAGTCTTCCAATTTTGTTCTTCCCTAGTATTATTTTTTTCACTCAATTCCCCTTGCATTTTTACCTGAATTTGAGGATTAACTTTTCTGTTTCTGCAAAAAGTTTTTTTAAATGGCGTTGGAATTTTGATAGGCATTGCATTAAATCAATTCATCACTTTGAAGAAAAGTATTGCCATTTAAAATATTAATAGTAAGTCTTCAAATCCGTGAACATGAGCTGTCTTTCCATTTATTTAGTTATTCTTTAATATCTTTGAGCAATATTTTTGTAGTTTTCAGTTTACAAATCTTTGAACTCCTTAGTTAAATTTATTCCTAGGTACTTTATTTTTTGAATGCTGTCTTTGTCTGCTACGGCTGCTATAACGAAATACCACAGACTAGGTGGCTTAAACAACAGGAATTTATTTCTCACCATTCTGAAGGCTTGGAATTCTAAAACCAAAGTGCTGGCCAATTTGGTTTCTGATGAGTGTTCTCTTCCTGACTTGTAGATGGCTGCCTTCTTGTTGTGTACTCACATGGCAGAGGGGAAGAGAGAAGGAGAGAAAGGAGAAGGGAGGGAGAGGAAAGGCAAGAGATAAAGAGAGAAAGAGGAAGCACACTAGCTCTCTAATGTGTCTTCTTGTGAGGACAGTAATCCTACTGGATAAGGGCACTACCTTTATGAGCTCACTTAACCTTAGTCACCTCCTTATAGGTCCTATCTCAAATACGGTGACACGGGTTTAGGGCTTCAACCTATGAATTTTGGGGGGACACAGTTCAGTCCATAGAATTCTGCCCTGCTCCCCCCTCAAATTCATGTTCTTATTGAATGTGAAATACATTCATACCATCCCAGAAGTCTCAAAGGTCTTAATTCATTCCAGCATCAACTCGAAAGTCTAAATTCCAAAGTCTAATCTAAATATCATCTAAATCAGATATGGACAAGACATGAGATATGATTCATCCTGAGGCAAAATTTCTCTCCAGCTGGGAACCTGTGAAATCAGACAAATTATTTGCTTCCAAATACAATGGTGGAACAGGCATAGGATAAACCTTCCCATTTCAGAAGGAAAAAGAAAAGAAAAGAAATAGGAAAGCAGGAAGGGATGATAAGTCCCAAGCAAGTCCAAAATCTAGCAAGGCAAGTTCCATTAGATTTTAAGGCTCAAGAATAATCCATTTTGATTCAATGTCCCACCTTCCAGACCTAGTGGGACAGTAGCCCTGACTTTTGGACCCTAGGCAGGTGTTGTAACCCCCACACCCACCCCAAAAGTTCTGCCAGGTTATGGCCCTGATAATATCTGAATTGTCTTTGAGGTCATTCTTCCCTTTTCTTAAAGAATAGTGCAAGTTTGTACCTAAATACCTCTATTGTCCTGTCTTGTAGAATCAAAGAAGTCTGAAAGCTTTCCTTCATTTTGTCCTGTCTCCATACCCTTCAGTTCAAACAGGCAGTGTTTCTGCTCATATACTCCCATAATTTCTTTATCAAGTAATAGTTAAGCCACACCCTTGGTGTTCTCTTTAGAACATGCTTTCTCATTTTTTGCATATGGACAGGCAGAGAATTTTCCAAATATTTGAGTTCTGGTTGCTTTCTGCTTAGTAATTCCTTCTTCAATTCATCTCTCTTTTCTTGCTTTTTATTATGAGCAGTCAGGAGGACTCAAGTTGCATCTTCAACATTTTGCTTAAAAACCTCCTCAGTTAAATATCCAATTTTATCATTCAAAAGTTCTATCTTCCACAAAACACTAGAACACAATTCAGCCAAGGTTTTTGGCACTTTGTGACAAGAATTGCCTTTCCTCCATTTTCCAATGACCTGTTCTTCATTTCTGCCTAAGGCCTCATGAGAATGGATTTTAATGTCCATGTATCTGCCAACATTCTATTCTTGATTATTTATGTGTTCTCTAAGAAGATGAAGAGTTTCTCTTCACCTCTCCTCTTTTCTTTCTGAGTTTTCACCAGAATTGTCTTCAGCAGCTTTCTTTCTTTCTTTCTTTCTTTCTTTCTTTCTTTCTTTCAGACAGGGTCTCACTCTGTTGCCCAGGCTGGAATGCAGTGGTGTCATCATAGCTCATTGCAACCCCAAACTCCTGGGCTGAAGCAATCCTCTTGCCTCAGCCTCTCAAGTAGCTGGGGCTACAGGCATTTGCCACGGTGCCCAGGTAAGTTTTTTATTTTTTTGTAGAGATGAGGTCTCACTGTGTTGCTTAAGCCAGTCTCAAACTCTTGGCCTGAAGTGTCCTCCCACCTCTGCCTCTCAAAGTGCTAGGATTACAGGTGTGAACCACTGCACCCTGCCAACATCCATATTTCTACCAATACTTCCTTCATGGCAATCTAGGCTTTTTCTAGCATGCACCTCAAAACTCTTTTCAGCCTCTACCCATTACCTAGTTCCAAAGCCACTTTCACATTTTCAGGTATTTATTAAAACAGCACCCCACTTTTTGGTACCAAAATCTATCTTAGTCTGCTTAAGCTACTATTAAAAAAAGAAAAAACAAAAAAAACCCACAGACTGGAAGGCATAAACAACAAAAATTTATTTCTCACAGTCCAAGATCAAGGTGCCAGCCAATTTGGCTTCTGGTGAGGGCTCTTTTCCTGGCTCGTAGATGGCCACCTTCTTTTTGTGTCCTCACATGGCAAAGGGAGAGGGAGAGGGAGATCAATCTGGTGTCCCTTTGCATGGGGATACTAATCAATAGGATCAGAGCCCCATCCTAATGATCCATTTAACCTTAATTACCTCTTATATGTCCCATCTCCAAATACAGTGATATTAGGTGTTTGGGCTTCAACATATGAATTTTAAGGGGACACAATTCAGTTTACAGCAAATGCTATTATAAATAGAATTGGTTATTAATTTTCTTTCCAGATTGCTAATTGCTGGTATACAGAAACACAATTGATTTTTGAGTGTTGCCTTAGTCCATTTTCTGTTGCTATAACAGAATACCACAGACTAATTTATAATGAACAGAAATTTATTAGCTTATGGTTATGGAGACTGGGAAGTCCAAGACTGAAGGGCCAGCATCCATCAAGGGCCTTCTTGGTGCACTGCCCAATGGTGGAAGGGCAAACAGAGGGTGAGAGGGCAAGAGCTCAAATTTGAAGCCTCAAGCCCTATTACAATTGGCATTAATACATTCATGAGGGTGGAGACCTCATGAACTAAACAACTCCTGTTAATCTCCACCTCCCCACTGCATGGGGGATTAAGTTTCCAACACATGCTTTTTGGGGGACACATTCAAGCCATAGCAATTGTTGATCTTGTACTCTGAGAATGTGCTGAATTTGCTTATTAGCTTTAATAGTTTCATGTGCATGCATGTGTGGGTGTATTCTTTATGATTTCTATATGTAGGATCATGTAATCTATGACCTGAAGTAGTTTTACTTCTTCCTTCCAATTTGAACACCTTTTATTTCTTTTCCTTGCCTAATTTCTCTGGCTAGAGCCATTCCTTCATTTTAAGGATTTGGCTCATGTGATTGTAGAAGCTGGCAAGTCTGAAATCTGTTGGGCATCCTGGTAGGTTGGAAACTCAAGCAAGAGTTGATGCTGCAGTCTTGAGGCAGAATTTGTTTCTCTCTGAGAAACCTCGGGTTTTTCTGTTTACACCTTCAACTGATGTGGTAGATGGTATTACTAGCTCATAGGGGTTTTTTAGTTTTTATTTCTCACTCTGCCCATGGCTCTAATGTGGGCAGAATATATGTCTTTACTCTGGTGACTTTGCATGTGGCTGTGTAACTCACTTTGGCTATTGGAACATGAGCAGATCCACTAGCTGGGTAACTAGATGAGGTCTTGGAGAGAAGGGGAAGGCACCCCAGAATGTGACTGTATTTGGAGATAGGGCCTTAAGTGAGGCCATTAGGGTGGGCTCTAATCCAATATGACTCCTATCCTTAAAAGAAGTGGAGATTAGGACATACATGAGCGTGGGAGAAAGACAATATGTGGACACAGCAAGAAGCTGGCCATCTGCAAGCCAAGGTGATGGGCCTCAGAGAAAACCAACCCTACTGGCACCTTGATCTTGGACTTCCAGACTCTAGAACTATGATAAAATAAATTTCTGTTGTTTATGTCGCCCAGTCTGTGGTATTTTATTACAGCTGCCCTAGCTAACTAATATAACAGCATTAGGTAGAATAGTGCTTTGGGGGTTATAAGAATAAGAAAAATAGACCTTATCTGTTATATACAAAATGTAGCATTTACAGGTGAAGTTATATGATTTGGGGATCTGGCTTAAAATACTTTTTAAATTTGGGGGATGGCATGTGAAAAAAATAGTAAATTATTGGTAATTATTAAAACTGAATAAGAGGTATTAGGGATTCATTATATGTCTACTTTTGTATATGTTTGAAAATATTCACAAAAAATAATTAAACATACACACACATACATGCAATATGCCAATATATGCCATATATAGATATAGTTTTCCTTAGGAGTCTGGCTTAAACTCATCCACTCTCAGGGATTTGGCTACTGCCCACCTGCCAAGGGCTCTTGGGTCTATAGTTCTATCTATTTCTGGTAACTTGACATTTTCACTTGATGTCCCAAAGGCCTTCCAAATGTAAAGTGTACAAAATGAATTCATCGCTTTTTCCCTCAGATTTTCTGTATTCTCCCTACTGGTGATTGTCAGCTGCCCATAGTCAAGAGTCTGGTTTAGAGCTCTCCACTCTCAGGTCCCCCATCCCGTCAATCCTCCAGCCCCCAGAATTCTGTTTCTAAATACCTCCTGGGTCTGACCTCTCCTGTCTCGTGCAGCGTCACTTCTGCAGTTCTAGTTCTGGTCTACTGGCTTCTCCCCTGGAGGTCCACAGTTCCCTGCTACCTGCACTTCCTGCCTCCTGTCTCACCCGGTGTCTCCCACTCTCAGTCTCACTCAGATTGTTGCTAGTCTTCTTTTCTCATAACTGTAAAAAAATTGGACAAATAATACAGGAACAGGATTTTAAAAAATCAAACAGTGCAAAAATGCATAGCAATAAAAAAGTGAGTCTATCACTATAACACTATTTACAATAGCACAAATCTAGAAGGAACAAAATTTCTATCAAAAGGTGACTTGAATAAACCATGGAAGGGTTGCAAGGGAGTAATTTGTGGCTATAAAAAGGAGAGTGAGGACTCTCTCTCTCTCTCTCTCTCTCTCTCTCATGGAATATTGTTGTGTTAAAAAAGCCCCACACCTGCATTGCGCCCTGGTTCCTTTTAGGGGGAAGGTAGACCACAATCTGGGCACCAGTAGTGTTTATGGCTACTGGATTTGTCATTGTTTCTAGGAATTTCAGTGGACAGAACTAGGAAATAAATGTAAATATAAGTATAAATAAAAATAAAATGTAAATATATAATAATATACATCATGAACTTATATGAACACTCCTATTCAGATTCAGTTCAGAGGTTTTTATTTAAACTCTTGCTCTGCATCTGTGTGGCCTATCTCCCACACTGAAAATGGTGGTCTCCAACTGCACCAAAAAAACAACACATTGCCTTGCCCCATATAACATTTGCAACAGTCTCAGAATAACAGCGTCAAGACTACCACCAAGAATATGATCACTGAAACATTAAAAAAATTTTTTTTTGATGGGTACACCAAAAGCCCAGACTCCACCACTATACAATATGTACATGTAATGGAATTCAACTTGTTACTCTAAGCCTATTAAAATTTAGAAAAAAGACAAAAAGAAAAATTTTTGAACTTTTTTTGTCCTTCAAGTATAACCACTAGAGATGTATGTAAAAGTTACATGCTTCTTAAGTCATTTAAAGTAATTTCTTTCTGGTTGGTTATGCTGACAACACGATACAGAGATATATTTTTTGTTGTTGTTTTTAGGAATAACATGGTTACAATTCAAGTCTGCAAATCCAGGGTAAACTCAGAGAAGTCTAGCTTCTATTCCAGTTCCATCATCTGTTCCTCCCTCCACCTATAGATAACCATTTAATATAATATATGATGTAATATAGATGACTGTCCTATATCCTCTGTTTCTATATTATTTATTATAATATGTGACATAAATATAGATAAACACATAGATGAATATCTACATCTTCTGTTACTAATATTCATAAAAACTGATAAATAAAGGGATGGAATTAAGCTTATACTCTGTTCCTTGGAATGCACTGTATCTCAAGGGATTTAGTTAATTCATGAGTGATAATTGTTGAAATTGGTTAATGGAAGGCCATGGTACTCCTTTTTTTCTACTTTTGTATATGTTTGAAATTTTTCATAATAAAAATTTACTGTAGTTCCACCTCAGATACCTTACTTCCCTCTCAGGGTCAACCACTGTTAACATTATATTTATTTAACATTCCATTAATTTTCTATGCATATATAAAACTTTTATTTATGTATATATACCCCTTTGGTTTTCATACAAGTGGGGGAAAAAAGGCATACCCACTTTTCTGTACTGTTTTTCTTCTCAACAATATATTTTGGAAATCTTTCCAAATCTACACA
Source organism: Daubentonia madagascariensis (assembly GCA_023783475.1). NCBI lineage: Eukaryota > Metazoa > Chordata > Mammalia > Primates > Daubentoniidae > Daubentonia > Daubentonia madagascariensis. The sequence goes on from JAKFHU010002220.1 coordinate 9,573,159, forward strand.
TATAAATTCAGCACACCCTTCTGACACATGTAGTCATTCTATTGGATGATTATACCGTAATTTGCTTAAGCTAGGTTTCTATTATGGATATTTAGATTGTTCCTCATGTTTTTCTATTACAAAGAGTCATGCAATGAATATCCCTATATGTAAATTCTTTCTCCTATGTGAGACTTTATCTGTGGAATAAATTGCAAGTAGAATTGCTACAGCAAACGATAAATGCATTTTAAATTTTATTAGATGATAGAACTGCAGAATATTTCTCTATAAGTTTATAGCAACAAACAGTTCCAAGAGTGTCTGTTTCTTCCCTTTATCACCAAACCAGTCCATGTGAAAGTGTGTTTTTGTTTTAGTTCATGATTTTTAAATTATGAGTGAAGGTAAACATCTTTTTTTTTCTTTTCTTTTTTTCTCAGAATATTATGGGGGTACAACATGTGGTTACATATATTGCCTATGCACTGCCCAAGTCAGAGCTACAATCATGGACATCTCCCAAACTGTGCGCTCCGCACCCATTAGGTGAGAGTTTTCCCATCCCCTCCACCCCCTCCAACCTGAATATTATTTCCATGTGTGACATAAGTATTGATCAGTTAGTACCAATTTGATGGTAAGTACCAGTGGTGCTTGTTTTTCCATTCTTGTGATACTTCGCTTCGAAGAACGGGCTCTAGCTCCATCAAGGATAATACCAGATGTGTTAATTCACCATTGTTTTTTATTTCTGAGTAATACTCCGTGGTATACATATACCACGTTTTATTAATCCACTCACGTATTGATGGGTGCTTGGGTTCTTTCCACATCTTTGCAATTGTGAATTGTGCTGCTATAAACATTCAAGTGCAGATGTCTTTATTATAGAATGTCTTTTTTCCCTTTGGGTTAACACCCAGTAGTGGGATTGCCAGATCAAGTGGTAGTTCTACTTTTAGTTCTTTGAGGTACCTCCATATTACTTTCCGTAGAGGTTGTACTAATTTGTGGTGCCACCAGCAGTATATGAGTGTTCCTATCTCTCCACATCCCCACCAACATTTGTTGTTTTGGGACTTTTTGATATAAGCATATCTCACTGGAGTTAAGTGATATCTCACTGTGGTTTTGATTTGCATTTCCATGATGATTAGAGAAGTTGAGCAATTTTTTATATGTTTGCTGGCCATTATTCCATCTTCTTTGGAAAAGTTTCTGTTCATGTCCTTTGCCCACTTTTTAATGGGGTTGTTTGATTTTTTTCTTGTTGATTTTCCTAAGTTCTGTATAGATTCTGGTTATCAGCCCTTTATCAGATGTGTAGCATGCAAATATTTTCTCCCACTCTGTAGGTTGCCTGTTCACTCTAGTGATAGTTTCCTTGGCTGTGCAGAAGCTTTTTAATTTAATCAGGTCCCATTTATTTATTTTTGTTGCTGCTGTGATTGCTTTGGGGGTCTTCTTCATAAATTCTTTGCCTAGGACAACATCTATAAGAGTTTTTCCAATGTTTTCTTCTAGAATTCTTATGGTTTCATGTCTCAGGTTTAAGTCTGTTATTCCTTGTGAGCTGATTTTCAAGAGAGGTGAGAGGTGTGGGTCTAGTTTCAGTCTTCTACATGTGACCATCCAATTTTCCCAGCACCATTTATTGAATAGGGATTCTTTTCCCCAGTGTAAGTTTTTGTCTACTTTGTCAAAGATCAGATTACAGTATGAGGGTGGTTTTATATCTGAGTACTCAGTCCTGTTCCATTGGTCTATGTCTCTGTTCTTGTGCCAGTACCATGCTGTTTTGGTTACTATAGCCTTGTAGTATAGTTTGAAGTCTGGTAGATTGATGCTTCCCAATTTGTTCTTTCTGCTTAAGATTTCTTTAGCTAGATGGGGTCTTCTCTGGTTCCACATGAAGTGTAGAATTATTTTTTCTAGATCTGCAAAAAATGATGTTGGTATTTTGATAGGGACTGCATTGATTCTGTAAATCACTTTAGGTAGTACAGACGTTTTTACAATGTTGATTCTACCGATCCAAGAGCATGGTAGGGTTTTCCATCTGTTTACATTCTCTGCGATTTCTTTTCTCAGTGTTTTATAGTTCTCTCTATATAGGTCTCTCACATGAACATCTTTTCATATCCTTATAACATGTCCCCATCCTTGCCCCACTATATTTCCTTATGTGTTTTTGTTCAAGTGTCATAACTGGAAAAGATTACTATCCTTTATTTCTTGCTATTCTACTATGACTGGGTTCAGTGCTCCCACTCTGGGCTCCATGATTTCCTAAGCCTTCTTCTATCAGCACATACTCTGCAATATAATTGTCTTTCTTCTTCACTAGATCCTGAGCACTTTATTTTTAACTCTGTTTTCGGCATCCAGCAGGGTTTTTGGCACAGTGAAGCTGCCTGACACCAAATACTGAATTAATAAAAGGTTCATAAACTGTACTTCATACCACTGACCTTCAAATCATTATAATAATATTGAATACTCACTTATTGCTGTAGTACAGTTCTCTGAGTTGTGTTGAACTGACCCAGTTCTCCCCTCTTTCTTGCTTGTAGTTCTCAAGAATAACTGTAGGATGTGCTGGGAATGCAACATATTGAGATAAAGGGGAATTGGTCAGAACGGCCTGGGCTCTGTTCTAGTACCCACTCCCAGAACAGGATGTCCCACAATGCTTGAGCCTAGTAAATCATGTTAGCCTGGGGTGTAAAACCAGGGCAGGTTCCTTCCTGGGGTCCCTCAGGTGCAGGTCAAGTGGGGCATGTGCAGTCGAGACTTTATCCACCCTGGACAGGTTTCTTGAGCCTTGGAGGACTGGCTCACAATGAATCCTTGGCTTCTGTTGTCCCTTGCTGCCTATCTGTAAGTAAGGAAACCACTTCATGTAACCTGCTGTGTGTGTGGGTGTTCTGTCTCACTGGGCTCAGACAAGGTGGTAACCAGTGCCCAGTGAATCTGCTTTTTGTACTGTGTCCTTTACACTAATTAATTTATTTAAGCCTCATAAGAACCCTACAAGGTAGGTACTCTTACTGTCCCCATTTTACAGATAGGAAACTGAAGCCGATACATAGCAGAGCCAGGTTTTGAATCCAGGAAGTTTGGCTCTGGAGACAATGCTTTTAATTACTACAGTTTTACTACCACTCATTGAAAAACATTTATTGAGCACAGTTCTCAGGGCTTGATGTATATTCTTTCATTTAATCCTCATGACCCTATGAGTTGTTAAGCAGCAATATCTAACAGTAACAAGGACCTTCTCCTTGACCAAACTTTAGTCAGGCTCCTCCGAGGCCTCTTCTCAACTGGACCTTGACTTTGGCCCCTCCTCTTTGCCTTCCTTGCATAGCCCCGTTTTAGCAAGAATTCTGCTAAATAAGTTTAGGGATTTGAAATCTCCCATCCTGTATATCTGATCACCCTAGCCTGTCTCCACTCTAGCAAGAATCCCCCTCCCCTTGTGTCTCCTCTTAGTAATTTTCCATCCACCAACACCCTTAACCTGCTTCTTGGCTATATATCCCACTTTCCTTGTTGTATTTGGAGTTCATCCTAATCTCTCTCCCTTACTGTGGTAGTCTTGACACCTATTATAATAGTCCTGAATAAAGTCTCCCTTGCCGTTCTAACAAGTGTCTGAATAATTTTTTCTTCAACAACAGTTATTGAGCATGTGCCATACATTGTTCTAAGGGCTTTATATTTAACATTCACAACAATCATATGGGGGAAGTACTATTATTATTCCCAGTTTACAGATGAAAAAGATGAGGTTCTAAAGGGTTTAAGTGAATTGCCCCAGATTACACAGCTGATACACTAACAAGGCTGCACTCATAATCTCTGCACCCTATTTCCTGTAAATGTTCTTTCTTTTCTTACAGTGACCGACAGTGCTGGTCTGGAGACCCTTCCAAGTCTGGCTGTGTTGGGCACTTGTGATGTAAATTACTCTCTGTCCTTCTGTGGTTGCTGTCAGGGTTGTTGCTCTGGGCTCCTCCCACATTAGTGTGTACTCAATTTTAGAGCTGAAGTCTTTGTTGCCCAGTTCTGCTCTGAGTGAAAATTATTTTCTTGTGAGTGTTACTTTCTCCCTCCTTCCCTAATGCTTGCCTCTTTGGTACCATAGCTACTGCTGTCATAGCTTCTTTTCTGGCTCAAGCTGCTTCTTCCAGGATGGGGCAGACATGAGTGCAGGGTGAGGGTGGTTGCAGCAGTATTTGAGGAGGTCCTGCCTGCTGATTTATGGACTGCTGTTCTGCTAGATGTACCAGCCACAACAGTGGCAATGGGAAGGCAAAGCCTTCTCTCCTGCCTGACAGCCCCTTAACCCTCCACTGGCTGTTTTCCACACCTCCAATACCTAGATCATGTCATATCCCCTCTGTTAAATTTTTTCGTTGAGCCCCCAGTGTCCACAAAATAAAGTTTGCATCCCTAACATGACATTAAGGACCTCCAGGGCCTGATTCCATCCATGTTTCCAGACTGAGTCTTCCACTCCTTTTACATTTTGGTGACTTATTAGCTGCATATCTGGAGAGTGAAAAGGCAACCCACAGAATGGAAGAAAATATTTGCAAATCATATATCTGATATATTTGTATTTAAAGATGTATAAAGAAATTCAACTCAACAACAAAAAATCCAAACAACCCAACTTAAAAATGGGCAAAGAACTTGAATAGACATTTCTCCAAAGAAGATGTACAAATGGCCAATAAGCACATGAAAATGTGCTCAATATCACTAATCAATAGGGAAGTGCAAATCAAAGCTACAATGAAATACCGCTTCACACCCATTGGGATGACTATTATCAGAAGAACAGAAAATAACAAATGTTGTCAAAGATGTGGAGAAATCTAGGTATTTCTACATTGCTAGTGGGAATATAAAATTGCTAGTAGCTGCTGTGGAAAACAGTATGGTGGTTCTTCAGGAAGTTCAACATAGAGAGGCTGAGGGGGGAAGATTGCTTGAGGTCAGGAGTTCGACCAGCCTGAGCAAGAGTGAGACCCTATCTCTACAAAAAAAATAGAAAAATTAGCTGGGTGTGGTTGCATGCATCTGTAGTCTCAGCTACTCAGGAGGCTGAGGCAGGAGGATCACTTGAGCCCAGGAGTTTGAGGTTGCTGTGAGCTATGATCATGTCACTGCACTCCATCCAGCCTGGGTGACAGAGTGAGACCCTGTTTAAAAAATTAAATAAATAAATAAATAAAAATTAAAAAATAAAATAAAATAAAAAAAAAGAAAGTTCAACATAGAATTACCATGTGATCCAGCAATTACACTTCTAGGTATACAGCCAAAAAAATTAAAAGCAGAAACTTGAACAGATATTTGTACATCAATGTTCACAGCAGTATTATTCACAATAGCCAAAAGGTAGGAACAATCCAAATGTTCATCAACAGATAAATGGATTGACAACCCAAAATAAGTGAGTGAGGCAAAGGTCTCAATCCATGGAGATTTATTAAGCCAAAGTTTGAATTTGTGCCTGGGAAAAACACAAATGACAAACAAATCTGTGACTGTTTTTCCAAAGGGGAATTTGGGAACTTCAGTATTTGAAGGGAAGGCTTACAGGAAAAAAAAAAAAAAAAATAGAAAGAAAGAAAAAAAAGGAGGGGTGAGTGAGGTAAATGGTTACATTCTTGTGAGGCCCAGGAAATTTACACTTTACATAAGATAAAGTGAATGTTAGAAGAGAAAAAGGGGGTGAAGGAAGCATCAACTATGTAAATGTGCCTTGGTTGAGAGAACAATGTTTGATCTTGTTTTGTCTCTGTTCTGCACCTGGAAAGATAAACTTGAAGTCAACATTTACTAATGTGGTATTGAAAAGACTTTAGTTTTAGGAGCCAGACTCAATGTGTAGACCTAAAGTTACAATTTGCATGTCCTTGTTTATGGGGAGCCAGCAAAGAATTTCCTTATGAATGATCTGTGGGGCAGTACTTTATAGATGCCTGAGGCCTTTTACCTTCCTGCAGGGACCTCATTGATGCATAATGTTAGTAACAGCTATTCATTTGGAAAGGGGTGTTGCGTGACTCAGCCTCCAGACTTGATCTTTCCTTTTGCATAAGGAGTTGGGGGGGGGGATGGTCCTGAAATTTTTATTTTCCTTTACAGGATAAATAAAATGTAATATATACATGTAATAGAATATTATTCAGCCTTAAAAGCAAATGAAATTCTGATACATGCTACAACATGGATGAACCTTGGAAACATTATGCTAAGCAATGAGGACTGAACTCTGATCTTTTTCTTTTGCCCAAATTCCTTTCTAAGGGGGCCTAGCAAGTCACACCTACAAATGATAAACATCTCAGTAAACAGGTTTTTATGATGGCGTTTACTTCCCGACCTGATTCCAGTATAGCATCACATGAAAAAAGACCTTTATCTTAACTCAAACATTCCTTCCCACTGATTCCTGGTCTTTGTAGAAAGCCTAACTCTTTTAGCCAATTATCAGCTAAAAAATCTTTAAACCCACCTAGAACTTGTAAGCCCCTGCTTCGAGATGGCCCACCTTTTCGGGCCAAACCAATGTATGCCTCCCATGTGTTGATTTGACTTTACCTGTAACCCCTATCTCCCTAAAATGTATCACACTAAACTGTAACTCAACCACAGTGAATCCACTTGCTCAAGGCTTCTGGGGTGTGGCTCTGGGTCATGGTCCTCAAATTTGGCTCAGAATAAACCTCCTTAAAATTGTTTTAGAGAGTTCGGCTTCTTTTCCATCGACAGCAAAATAAGCCAAACACAAAAGGACAAATATTATATGATTCCACTTATATGAGGTACTTAGAGTAGACAAATTCATGAGCCAAAAAGTACAACAGTTTACTACAGGATACTGAAAGGGAGGAATGGGAAGTTATTTTTTAATGAGCACAGAGTTTTTGTTTGGGATGATGAAAAAGTGCTGGGAATGGATAATGGTGATGTTTGCACAACATTGTGAATATACTCAATACCACCTAACTGTACATTTAAAAATGGTTACAGGCCAGGCGCCGGTGGCTCACTCCTGTAATCCTAGCACTCTGGGAGGCCGAGGCGGGAGGATTGCTTGAGGTCAGGAGTTCAAGACCAGCCTGAGCAAGAGCGAGACCCCGTCTCTTCTAAAAATAGAAAAATAAAGCCGGCCTTGTGGAGCACGCCTGTATTACCAGCTACTCGGGAGGGTGAGGCAGGATGATCACTTGAGCCCAGGAATTTGAGGTTGCAGTGGGCTATAATGATGCCACTATACCCAGGGCCACCAAGCAAGACTCTGTCTCAAAAAAAAAATGGTTATAATGGTAAATTTTATTTTGTGTATATTTTACTGTAATATCACAAAATATTAAAGAACTTCAAAAAACCCAACTCCACCCTCAATTTGTTTCAGTGGAGTTGAGTTCGCACTATATTCTGGTTTCTCTCACCTATTGCAATAGCCTTAAATAAAGTCTTTCTTGCTTGTTTAACTTTGTCCAGGGCAGTTTTTGCTTTGACAGTGTGTATTTCTGGCATTGCACTGAATGCACTGTGCATTGTATTTAGCTACTTGTGCACCCATCTGCTTCTCTGTGAGACTTTAAGCCTTTTGAGGTCAGGAACCATGTTATGTTCATATTTTTATCATCCAGAATGCATAACCAGGTGTCCTAACAAATTAAGGGCTCAAAAGATGCTGAAACAAATGAAATTTTTTTCTATTATACATTGAGAGTTTGCTTGTATGTAAGTCACATCTTGTGGTACCAAATGGAATATAGTCAGTGCTGTATTAAGAATTTTCTTTGAACAAATAATGTTCTTTTTAGAGATTTAGATCCTGTATATCATCTTTAAATTTGTCTAAAACAAGCATTGTTGCAGTCAGAGGGTAATGAGTGAACAATATTGCTTAATGATGCTTTTGTCCACTTGGGTACAGCCTACCAGGGACAATTTATGAGTGAATCACCACAGCCCGTATCAGGTCTGCAAACTCGCCAAACTTAAATGAAATTTCCTAAACCAAAATTACTAATTTATTAATAATCGGCAGAAAGATAACAGTTAAAACCAAGGAAAAGGAGAAGATGGGTTCGTGGTAAAGGCGAGAGAAACTTTGTAAAGGCAAGAAAACTGGCAAAGAATCCTGAGATATGCCAACTGCATTGCTAATTGTCTTGACGAGGGAAGATTTGGGGCTTGAAAAAATATTTGGAACTGTTTTAGTGAATATTCAATCTATTAAAATTATGAATTTATAAATTTAGATCTCTTAAGCCTTTCAGCTCAATGTATTGATTTTATTCTAAATGTAGTAAATTTTGTTTCAGTTAAAAACAGTCTCTTTTTCTAACACCTAAGGGGATTCTTAAAGGCCCTGGAGTGTGAAAACCAATGTTCTAAAATGTATGATAATTTTTTCAGCCTCTTTTTTTTTACATAAGAAGGGGGTCTAAATTCCAATTAAAGACTAGCTAATTCTTGAATTATCATCACAGAGAGGCTGTCAAAAGTAAGCTTAGCTTTGGCATGAAATTTCGTAGCATGTGTGGTTCTCATTGGCACAGGCTAAACCTGTTTCCTTCAGCCAGCACTGGTTTCAGGAGAGTGTGTCTGACTTTTTCCAAGGATGACCCTGATAAAGAAAAAAAGCAAAAGAAAAGAATGATGAAGCAGGCACTGAAAGCAGAGTGACACAGAAGTCCCCATTGCAGAATTCGACTCGGTCCTTGCCTCTTCCTTCCTTTTCTCAGGCAAGCTTATTGAACCAGCATTGGTAAAGCTGGGCTACTGCTCTCTTAACACCCCCAGGACTTGCTCTGATTCATGTTTACATCTATTAAAAGATAAACTTTGGCACATTACAATTTTAGAGTTTATTTGAGCAAACAGTGATCCATGAATTGGGCAGCTCCAACCCAGAAATGGTTAGGGGCTCCCTGGAGGTGATTAAAGGGAAAGATTTTATAGGGTGAATGTGGGAGCAGAGTCAAGAAATCACTTGACTGGGTAAAGTTTTAGCAATTGCCTTATTTTGACTATTCCAGTGGGAAGTTCAAGACCACCTGTGATTGGTTGAGCATTTTTCATTTTCTTTTAAATTTTGAGTTAGGTTTCAGTTTGTTTACATGGAAACCCAGAGTGTTAGAGCCACCTCAGTCTAATGGCCACCCATTTAGCTATTTTAACACATTTCTAATGCTTACTGCAATCTGGGTGCTCCAAGTTCATTTATTCAATAACTGTTTATTGAGAGCCTATAATATACAGTTCTAACTGCTGGGAACATTAGTGACCAAACAGGCAAACATTCATGCTCTCATAGAGATACATCCTGGTGGGAGAGATAAATAAACAAGAACACATAGTATACTAGATGTGTCTGTGTCCTTCAGGCAAAGACCACCAGGAACACATCTGTAGTTGAACAAATGTGGTTTATTACTTCCTGCAGTTAGGGAAAATTGTCACTATGGGGACCCATGGGACAGCTCAGTAAGAGGATGTTAGAAAGAACCTGCTGTAGGATTTGGGCTTTGGCTGGGTAGTTTTGGGGAGGGTCTAACGAAGTGGAGCTTTGCTCTGGATTGAAAGTTGTTGGGAAGTAGGGATAATTCTGACTGTGTATCTCAATAAATCTTACCTACAGAGGACAGACTAGATAGAGGATAAAGCTCTAACTTGGTAAAGAGGCAGCAATACTGATCCAGGATTAGTAGTCTAGTCTGGGTTATTTTTACAAACAGGTTTTAAAAGACTTTACCTTCCCAGCATTGTCTAAAAGCAGTTGCCCAAACAGGTGATGAGCTCTGTGCTGGCACATAGTTAGCACTCAAACATTTACTGAATGCGTGTACCTGGTCACAGGACCTCCCTCAAACAGATTCCCTATAGATAACCTGAAATCATCTTCCGTTATATGGTTGGCATGAGAATGAATTCTGAGTTACAAAAATGCCTCTTCCAATCTGTCATTAGATGAGTTCTTTTACAACAGTGCTTTAAACATTTACTGTGTAAATTCTCACATATGTCGCTCTCATGTGAGCATTTCAACTGTCTTGTGAAATGGAGTAGGAATTGTTCCCGTTTTATATTTGGTTGAACCATATGAAGCTGCTGATATTTGATCATTTTAGACCTACAAAAATGGCAGTTACATGTAATCCAATCTAAAAAGTGAGGAAATTTGAGAGGTTAAGGTACACAAAGAAAAGTTAGTGACAGAGTTTAACAACTCCTGTATTTATGTGTCCAGCCTAGACTACTTCCCAGATTCCAGACTCATCCAACATCTCTTGAACATCTAATAAGCATTTCAGATTTAACATGGTAGAAATTGCACTTCTGTTAGACCTTCTCCTGCCGTCTTTCCTGTCTCAGCGAATGGCAACTCCATCTTTCCAATAGCTCAGGCCAGAAAACTATGGCCATCTATGACTCCTCTTTTTTTCCCACACCTCTTGTTTAGCTATCTGTGAATCCTGTCAGCTCTATGTTAAAATATAACCAGAATTTGACACTTTTTACCGTGCTGGTTCAAGCTACCATCTTCCATATCCTAGATTATTGCAATAAATTTTTGACTGGTTGTCCTGTTTTCAGCATTGTCTGTTGATGGTCAGTTTTCTATACAGAAATGACCTTTTAAACATCATTCCTCTGCTCAAAATACTCTGATGTGGTCCTATCTCATTAAAAGTCCTATAAACTCCTAATTATCCCACACCCCGACTGCCCTTCTGACTTCATTTCTACTCTGTCCCTTATTCACTCCACACTGGCCTCTTTCCTGTTCCTGAAAATATCAAACATATTTCTGCCTCAGGGCCTTGGCACCTGTAGTTATCTCTACATGTAATTATCTTCTCTAATATTTTGAAATTTTCAATTATAAATATTTCATTATATATCTCTAAGAGATAATTTTTAGAAAGTAATCCTATCAATATTACACCTTAAAAGTGAATTTTAGTTCCATAATATTATATAATATCCAGAGTTTACATTTCCTTAGTTTTCACAATTAAAAAATTTTTTTGTTTGTTCAAATCAGTATCCAAACAAGGTACACACATTGCATTAGCTTAATATGATGCCTTTAATGTATAAATGTCTTAAGACACTTTTAATTTATAACAATAACACTTTTAGTCTGTAACAATTCTCTCTCCCACCACTTTTTTCATGTCCTTTATTTGTTTAAAAACAGGAGACAAAACCATCTGGCTCTTTTGTGCAGTAGAATCTCCCACATTCTAAATTAGTGCTAAAATGTTTATCCACTTTTTTTATTTCCCCTAAACTGCTTGTTAGACCTGGATACAAGGTAAGGTACAGGTTTAACTTTTTCTGCACAAATATTTCATAGGTGGAACTGTATTTTGCCTACAGCATTACATTAGGGAGGTTATAATGTTGGGCTACCTCTCTTTGTGCCATTGAGATCGTTCAGTAGATTTGGGTATTGAATTGATTCAATTTAGCCACTAGAGGTCAGGACTTTATTTAAAAATAAATACTGTACTGGGCTTCATGAAGGATCTAAACTTAATTTTTGACTTGTGGAGTGGAAAAAAATCTTTCTTCATGAGATGTCATTAGTAGGAATTTCTGGATAAAAATTTTTGTGGTTCTTAAATATATATATATGTTGGTTGTTTTAAAGGTCAAATATGGTTTTTCCAGTAATATTTTTCCATTGCTAACCATTATCACTGTGCTAAAATTGTGTTTCCTAGATTTAAATACTCCTGTATCCCAGACATTTAAGTCAGTTCATATGCTGTATCTGTGTTAAAATGGTAAAATGGGAAAGGTAGGACTACTCTGGTTAAAATGGTAAAATGGGAAAGGTAGGACAATGGGAAAAATACTGGTGAAACCAAACATGGAAAAAGGACTGACTGGACAGCAAAGGAGAGGAGGAAGTCAGGTAAACGCACACGACTGTAGCCGCAGCGAGACCAAGCAGTGCTTTCTTCCTGGGACTGTCCTCAGGCCTATTTCCCAGAGCTGTCTCCACGACTCTGAAACACACCTTGCTCTTGGGCAGCCCTGTGAGTCTGATGAAGATGTTCTTCATTTAACCATATTAAGAATTTTGAGTAGGGGTGCTGATAGAGGTAGATATGTGTTGTTTGCATTCTTCAGAAGTGGGACCAATTTAACTCAGTAATGTAACTATTGTGGGAAATTACTGGCCAAAAACCTTATGCCAAAACAATAGGTAATTATGACAATAGCAACAATATATATATATTTTAGCAGCTCATCTTTTCTTCAGTTATAATCTTAGAGGAGTCAAAAAACATGGATTAAACCCAGATAATACAGGATTTAGATTCTGACACTGCCTTATTGTGGCATCTTGCAACATGACCTCTTTGAACTTCTGTTTACCTGTACTCAAAGTGGGACCAATAAAACCTAGAGCTTTTGGCAGCTGCAAGGATTGGGTTTTCATACTTCATTGGTTGCTTCTATTTAGTATCCCTTGCTGGATCCTATGTATAGTTCCAACCTCACTTTTTAGTTGCTGAATATTATTCCATTGTATGGATATATCACATTTTATTTATTTATTCATCAGTTGATGGACATTTGGTTTGTTTCCACTTTTTAGCTATTTTAATTAATGCTGTTATTTCATAACAAGTTCATTCATGTACAAGTTTTTGTATGCCCATATTTTCATTTCTCTTGGATATATACCTAGAAGCAGGATTGCTAGATTATATGATAACTCTATATTTAACCTTTTGAGGAAGTGCCAGACCGTTTTCCAAACTGGCTGTGCCATTTTATATTCCCACTAGCAGTGTATGAGGCTTCTAATTTCTTCAAATCCTTGCCAACGTTTGTTATTACCTATCTTTTTTATTATACAATTTAATTTTTAACAATGGCTATGTTTAACAACTGGATGTGAAGTGATATCTCATTGTGGTTTTGATTTGCATTTTTCTGATGGCTAATGACATTAAGCATCTTGTCATGTGTTTATTGGCCATTTACACATCTTTGGAGAAATGTCTATTTAGATCTATTGCCCATTTAAAAATTGGATTGTCTTTCTATTGTTGAAATGTAAGAGTTCTTTATTCTGATTACCAGTCCCTTATCAGATATGTGATTTGTAAATATTTCTACTTATTTTGAGTGTTGCCTTTTCACTCTCTTAATAGAGTCATTTGCAACACAACAGTGTTTACTTTTAATGATGTTGAATTCATCCATTTTTTTCTTTTGTTGCTTGTACTTTTGGTGTCATATCTAGGAAACTATTGCCTAATTTAAGGTCATGAATATGTACACCTATTTTTTCTTCAAGAGTTATATAGGCAGAGTTGCTAGTTTTTGTCTTGGAAACTATGGATAAGATCTTCAGATTTAGGTGAACTATAGCACTTCTTCCACAACCCATTGTTGTGCAGATAAATGTTTAACAACTGTCTTTCTGGAAAAAAGGGTATGTGAATCTATGTGTACGTAAGTTATAAATTTTACTGCTTAAAAGGAAGTGTAGCATGCAATTTACAAATAATAAAATATGTAATACTCTGTCTTGCAAATTTCATATGTCAATAATTGAGTATCACAAATGCTTTCATTGATTTTTGTCAAACTGTTACATCCATAGCCAACCTATAGTTGCAATTCAGCCATGACTTGACAAACTGAGTTACATCACAATCCATTAACTCTTTCCCACTAAACTTATTGCCATTAAATCCAATATGTTATCTACTTGTCAAATGATTTCTCACTCTGTTTGAATTATATTTGTTAAACTGAAATATTTTCAACTTTAGCACAAATCACTTCCTGACTTGTAGTGTTTGCCAATTTCCATGGTATAGATACTCTTACCACGATTGATTTCAAGCATCAACATGACATCACTGAACACAGAGCTGGGGGGAGATGCACAGCAACACATCGGTATACAGCGTTTATACCATATAGATACAATAGAAATAAATGACCTCAAAAACAAAGGTAATAGAAAATGTAATAAAGCATAGTCGTCCCTCGGCATCTGTTGGGGATTTGTTCCAGGACCTCCACAGATATGAAAATCCAAGGATACTCAAGTTCCTGATATAAAATGGCATAGTATTTGCATATAACATACATACATCCTCCTGTATACTTTAAATCATCTCTAGATTACTTATAATACCTAATACAATGTAAATAGTTGTTATACTATATTTTTTATTTGCATTCTTTTTTATTATTGAATTTATTTATTTATTTATTTTGGAGATAGTCTCACTTTGTTGCCTGGCCATGAGGACAGTGGCATGATCATAGCTTACTGCAGCTTCCAACTCGTGGGCTCAATCGATCCTCCTGCCTCAGCCTCCTGAGTAGCTAGGACTGCAGGTGTGCACCACCATGCCCAGGTAATTTTTCCTATTTTTTGTAGAGACAGGGTCTCATTATTTTGCTCAGGCATTGTCTCAAGCTCCTGGCCTCAACGGATCCTCCCACCTTGGGCTTCCAAAGTACTGGGTGGGATCACAGGCATGAGCCAGCACACTTGGCCTAGGTTTATGTTTTTATCTATTTATCTATATATCTATCATCTGTCCATCCATCCATCTATGTTGAATGAATCAGATTAAAATAAAACATGGCCTATGTTTTCAAGGTTTTAGTCTAGTGAGGAAGCAGAAAATAAATTTATGGTCCCAGTTCAGTGTGATTATAATATGCACAGAAGCTATGTCAATACAGTGGGGGGAATCTAAATCAGACAAGGATGGGAGGATAAGGGGGGTGCTTAAAGAGGTGATGCTTGATGTTGGTGCTCAAGGCCATATGGTGTGAAAAAAAGGAAAAATGGTTTAAGGCCATTTTAAGGAGAAGGAATTAAATATGTGAGAGAGGGGCCAGGCATGGTGGCTCACGCCTATAATCCCAGCACTTTGGGAGGCTAAGACAGGAGGATGGCTTGAGGCCAGGAGTTTGACACCAGCCTGGCAACACAGCCGAGACTTCATTTCTACAAAATAAATAAATATATAAATAAATACGTGAGAGCCAGGAGGCTTGAAATGGCAGTACTGTTGGTCCTCTGTCTTTGTGGGTTCCATGTCTGCAGATTCAACCAATTGCGGATTGAAAATATTCCAAAAAAACCCAATAAAAACAATACAAATAAAATAATAATATGTACGTTATAACAACTATTTACTTGGTGTTTATATTATATTAGGTATTATAAGTACTCTAGAGATGATTGAAAGTATACAGGAGGATGTACATAGGTTATATGAAAATGCTATGCTATTTTATATTACAGACTTAAGCATCCATGGATTTTTGGTACCCTTGGGGGTCCTGAAACCAATCTCCCTGGGATACCAAGGGACTACTATACTCTAAAAAGCTTACGAGACGTACCTGAGGGTTAAGACAGTTTTGCTAAATACTCAGACAAATAAAAACAAAACCAAACAAACATTTGGTTACACTTGTATACAAGGACAATGAAAGCCATACTGATTTACATTTTCTTAATTAAATGGGCCATTCAAGTGACTCTGGCAGGTGAACTAGGTCCCTCTTCTTCTCCAGCTCCATCTAATTTCTTCCAAGAAAGTTACAGTAGAAATTCTCTTAATTTCAAATTAATTTTTTAATTTAAATTTTGAATATCCTTAGTAGGTGGTGAGTTGTTTAAAATCACTAATGTATTTTATTCAACTTTATATAATATCAGTCCAGCTCAGTGACTTGCTCTGGTCAAATGCTCACAAAGAAACATATTAACAACTCTGAATAGAGGGATTTGGAGACTTCTTACAGTATGCAAGTATGTGGTTCACAAGAAGAGTACTTTAGAAGAAAATTATCTCAGCTTTTAAAATTATGAACTGAGTTAGGATACACTACAGTCAAAAGAGAAATTTGGAGTAGAAACTAACAGAGGCTAGTGACACTGACCCCTAATAGTAGGAAATGAAAAGGCAATAAACTGATGTTTTGAGATAAAGTATATTCACTTGGCTCTATAGTAAATAATATTTCCTTTAAATTTTTTGAAGTAAGGAGTAAATACCATGCTACATTAGTAAATGCCTATGTCCCTAGAGAACAATACATGAACATTGACAACAGGGTAGGAAAAAACACAGAACTTTCAGTCAGAATGTCAGGGTGGCAGTCTGCTCTTGGTTCTTGGTGTGCTCTTGGCTGAAGAATGACCAGACACACCCAAGCGTCAGGTCCAGCCTCTTGGTGGACTGTTATCCTAGTTCTTTGGCTCCTTGCTTGGAAAAAAATCACAAGCAGGGCCAGTGCAACAGGGTGACCACAAGCAGGAAACAGTTTCACATGAACAGCTTGTTATTGTAAAATGAAACAGGTCTATCTCTGTGAGTGGGGAGAGACAGACAGACTGACTGACTGACTGACTTACTCACTCACTGACTCTCTCTACAGGAATTCTTGGGTTGTTTCCTTTCATTGGCCTGATCCAGGGAAGGGCTTTCAGAAGGTGTGGGATGTTACCAAATGATTAACAGGTGTTTTCAAAGTTGCATCTGCATATGTGAGCTCCTTCTCTGAAAGCCTAACTGGGGGGTGAACCACAACGTAGATTTAAGCTACTGACATAATAATTAGCCTTAGGTTATTCTAGGTCACTTTCCAAACCCTATTATGCCTGGGCTGGGAAATTTTCAGATTGGTAAGGCATTCCCTCCTTCCCCAGGTGTAGCAATTGCTCGGGATAGGATTAAGGGTGGGACAACACCAAGATGGGGTGCCCACACTTATCCTCCTTCCCAGGTAGGGCAATTTCTTGAGGCAGCACCAAGGCAGTGTACCCTTGTCCCTAGAAGGACTGGAGATCCTAGCTATCTACCTGACAAGAAGACCTGGATTTAAATTTCATCTTCAGTACACGCCAGCTGAGCAACCTTGCTCTTCATCATTTTGTGTCTGTCTTCTGTTGTTTGTGAAAAGGAAATAACTGTCATCATTATCATCATCATCATCAATTTCCTCACAGGGTGATTAGAAGGAGCAAAAAAGATAATATATGAGACAGTGCTTTGCAAATAGCAAAGTTTGCAGGAAATATGTTGGTAGTGGTGGTTATTGGCTCTGGAAGGAATCTGTCGTGTTGAGAGCTCCTCTTCTCTAATCTAAATTCACATTCTACTCCCGTAGATAAGTTTCAACCAGGGCAAGAACTGAGATGGCTGTCCTAGGCCAGAACCTGAGGAGCAGGTGTAACTAATCCTAGGCAGTAATCCAGGACACAGAACCCAGGACCAAAGTCACCCAGTATACCTAACTCCTAGGAAAATAGTGAAATGAGCCTGAGGCAAGAGGTATGGAGACAGTATGGTATAGGAGGTGTAAAGGCTGGGAAGAAAATAACACTTCCGGAGTTGGTTTCTAGAGATAGGAAAAACCAGGCAGGGCATAAAGCTGCCCTGAGGACCCTGTAAATATTACAGTCTCTGGAGCTGGAGGGACACAGGTTATCAGACATCATAACTTAAGAAAGCAGCTCTGCCCAAGAGTGTCTTCCTTGACATATTTTGATTATGGGCCTATGGGCCAATAGTAAGAAATTTGTTGAACAATCCATTTTGGTTTAAAATAAAAACAGCTCCTGGAAGATTTAAGGTTAGGATATACCAAATCAATGACACCTCTGTGTGCACAAATTTGATGAGATTTTCCCACCCATCCTGCTGGGTTCCTAGTTCTCCAAAAGTAAAATTCAATGGATATTTTCTCTCTCAAGTAATTTTTTCAAAAAAAACCTTAAAATTCTAGAGATAGTTTATATTGTTAGTGACTATATGAAATTTACAAAAACCCAAGTTTTTTATTTTTAATATTTGTATAATTAGTTTAAAATAGTATTAAATATCACAGGATAAGTCTATTAATTTTATTTCTATAATTTAATGAACCAACAACTATTTAGACAGAACTATTTTGTACCAGCAATTGTACTGTAGTCTTAAGGATGAAAAGTGGGGCTTCTGTCTTGATGGACCAACTATGATATAATTCCATATTTGGTAGAATTGATCTATGTACAAAGGGTAAGGTGAACAAAGGAGAAGACATTTGCTTTGGAAAATATGGGAAGATCCTTTCTCTGAGCACATGAAAATCAGGAACTTGAGTGCCTTAAGAAAGATGAAGACTCATGGGCCATGCATTAAAAAAAGAAATACAGCAAGTCTGTTAAGAAGAAGTTTAGAAGAGATTAACTGTTAGGTAACAAGAAATTATCTTAAAATTGAAAGAGATTTGAGCATGTTTGTATTCTGCCAGTAGTAAGAGAGAGATTCCATATACCAGAAAAGAAAATCTTTTTGATCACCTAATAGGGTTCTGAGTATGTTAAAGAGAAGGGATTACAAAGAGTAAACTAAAGTGGGAAGTAAAATAGCCTATGAAGAGTCCTTGGAGTAACTAATGGATAAACACTCTGGTGTGTTTGCATTTGGAATGGGGAGCATTTTAAGCACTTGGAATTTAGTTAATCCTGCTTCCCAAAGCAGTAATGTTCTCATATTAGCATAGAAAACCCGAGGAAGCCAAACAAAGATGGACTGCCAACACTGAGCCTGAATCGGGTCTTCTTTTGCATCAGAGTCACAGAGTTGAAGTTGTCTGTATTGGGATTTAAGCAACATATTTTTCCCCTTTGATTGTCCCATACAGACACTGTTGATATAAACATGGGAAACCTAAACTGGAAGCTACAAAATACTCTATGATGAGTTTTGTAAGAAGAGAGGAGTTAACATGGTGAGTAAAAAGAATTTTGTAAACTATTAAATGCTGCTGGAACGGGTTATCAAGAGGGGTTGTAGGATCTACTTGTTGTAAGAGCTTTAAACTTACAATATAGATCCATTGAACATGTCATATTAGATCCATCCATAGCATTTCAGAACAACCTCAGGCTTTGCACACATGGTTATACTAATTTACTTTCTGTCAACCAAAAATCATTACTTTCTCCAAGAAGCCTTTCCTTACCCATCCATGCAGATTTGACCATTTCTTCCTCTGTCTTCACTATCCCCTACATATCATACTATCATAGCACATATAATATTTTAGGATAATTTGTTTATGTACCTGTCTCCAGTTAGCAGATTATAGTTCTCTGAGGGCAAGAGCACTTTTTTACTTGTCAGTTGCATTTCAAATTTCCAGTTCAGTGCTGGCAAAAAGTAGACAATCAGTATTACATAAATTCCCTACCTCTTCCATTCTAGCTAAATTGGTCATCTCATTGTTCTAGGAACTTGCCATGAGCATTTCCATTTCTTGTGTTTATGCCATTTCTCTTATTTTGGAATGCACTTTCCTCTTCACTGTATAATCTTATGCATGTTTCCAGGTCCAGAGCAAGTTTCATTTCCGTCATCAAGCTCGAGGAGATGATTCTTTCCTTGGAAATTCTAAAGCTTTTATTTACAGAGTTGGTATATTTTCAAAAACATGCATGCCACGTGACTACTCAACTAGTTTGTGAACATCTCAAAGATAGAGACCTGCCTTATCCCCTTCACTGCCTGATGCCTACCTAGTACCGTGCTCTATTCAGAGTAGCTAGCTGATCAATAATAAATAATGGTTGGTGGTAAAGGAAGTAAGAAAATGGCTAACCTGACCGTTTATAAAACTTTCTTTTCAAGGCACTAATGTTAAGTCCAGTTTGTAAGATCTGCATACAATGGAGAAACAAGCATCAACGTTTCCAATTTTGTGAAATGATAGTATTGTTCCGTCTCTTATCCAGAACTCTTGGGGCAAGATTGTTTTGGAATTCAGAATTTTTCCTACTCACTATAGTGTCTGGGGTAGCACTTCCAGTTAATATTATACACTCCATGGATAAACAAAGACAATAAAGACTATAAATACCCCCATATCAATTCAAATCAGTCTTTAATTAATAAAGAAAACCTTGATAACTTGAATTGCATAGACTATGAAGTCAAATTATCTGTCTGATGATCAATCTACATGTCATATTGTTGACCTTGTAAATTGGCCATAGTCTGAGATTTAGCCTTTGCAGTTCAGTTAGTTTCTGTGGGGAGATGCTGTGTTAATACAAATGTGACAAGAAGACGATAAATAAGTATCTCAGTATCCTGCTAAATACCTTAGTTCATAGAGTTTGGCTGAATCACACACATTGGGTAGTTCATATCTTAGCTATTTTTTGGTGAGAATTCTGTTAAGAGTTTTTAAGGCTGCCTGTTCAACATAAACTACCTGTTCAGACAGACTGCGCTTAAAATACAGTAAGCTTCTAAATGTGGAAAAGCCTTTTAGCTGATTGACTCTATCAGATGCAAACTGCTGCTTTTCTATTTTTTAAGTGTGTTAAAGAAGATTTAGAAATTAACTGCATTTATACTTGACTAGAACTGTATACAGAGTTTTTTATTGCCAGCCTCTACTCTTCTTGGCTAGAGTTTAATTATATTTTTTCATCCAACATTCACAGATTTAGTTGAGCAATCTCTTTTGGCTTGTATTTAGGTCAGTTTATTTGCTCACAACAATGAAGTCACTGTCATATGGAAGCATTTAGTGCATTATTTAACTAGCAAATTGGAAAAATAAAACCTAGAAAGCATTTTTACCGAGTTAAAATATCAAACCACAGAGTTTTTTCCTTTTCATTTTAATCATAAAATTGTTCCCAGGAATTGTACTGTAAGAATCTGTTTTTTAACATGATAATTTTCTTTTTAAATATAAAAAAATCAGATTTGGCCAGGTGGACCCCACACAAGATAGTGAATTAGATGGACTTGAAAAAAACAGCTTAAAAGAAGATCAACTGAGAGAATTGAGGAGAGGGATTGGAGGTGGTGGGTGAGGAGGAGCAGGAGGAGGAAGTACTGAGTGGTAGGGTGTCTTAGTCCATTCCTGCTGCTGTAACAAAATACCTTAGACTAGGTAATTTTATTTTTACATTTTTATATATATATATATAGAGAGAGAGAGCTGGGGTCTCTACATCTTGCCCAGGCTGGTCTCAAACTCCTTGCCTCAGTCAATTCTCCCATGTTAGCCTCCTGAGTCGCTGGGATTACAGGTGTGAGCCACGACGCCTGGCTAGACTGGGTAAATTTAATAACAACATAATGTTGTCAATCATCTGTTTCTCTTTTTCATTCTCTAAGCTCTCTTTTCTTTTTTGTTGGCTTCATATCTCTGTCAAGTTATCTTTTCAAATGATAGGGAAGATGATCTTAAGTATATTCAGGCCTAAATTTTCCTTATACCTCTGAAATATTTGCTACAATTTCTGCATTCATATCAGTCCCTCAAAAGCCAAAACCAAAAACAACTCTGATTAGTCTTGCACTAGGTATGTGCTTACACTGGACCAATCAACCATTCATTGAAACCTGGAAAATGGGAGGCTCTGATTGGCAAGCCCGAATCTTGAGCCTGTTCCTACAGTGAGAATGTGGAGGTCTGATGTTTGGCAGCCCCCACTGGAATTATATGGAACAGAGGAAATAGGCCTCCTGAAAGGAAAGGATGTGAGGCTCAAATCAGCCACAGGAGAACTTAAAGTCATTGGTAGTATTGAAACACTAAAAGCAAAAATAATGAAATAATATTTGAAACTGGGAGATGGGGAAGGAGAGGAACCTAATCAATGCTTGGTAAGTAGAGAGGGTTTTGGGAAAAACACAGAATCATTAAGGACTGAGTCAAAGCTTAAGGAAAGCAAAAGTCTAGTTAGATAATTTGTTTGGACAATGGCCAGGAATCTCTGGATAGATCAGCAGTTCAGAATGATTGTGAAGTTGTTGGTAGTTTTGATCCATGGTCACAAGACCTAGGCCTGACTGGGAAACAAGCATTTGGCTAATCCATGAGTAAGACTTAGTCTTCCTTATGTGTGAGTAGCACAGGCAGATCTATGTTGAATGGGACAGAACTTTGAATTCAAATAAACAATAGTGATGCAGCAGATAATTGAAGTCTAGTAGAGATGAATTCAAATTCTAGAAGGGGAGGAAAGAGCTTGCAGAATCAGAGGTACTGTGGGTATGGGAAGTCAGAAAGAGAGAGTAAGAATGGGGCTGAAGACATCATGGGTAAGTCGATGCTGAGGCAGAGGCAATTTGTTTCCTACCTTTCTGAAGGTTTCTTACTGCCAGAGTTTCTCAACTCACTCAACAGTTAAACAGACTCCAGGTCCCTTCTCACACCCACTTACTAAGTCAGGGTATCTGGGAGGGATGTGGGAATCTGTCTTTTTAACAAGTGCCCAGGTGTATCTAAGTTACTCTAAGGCCCATGGCCTCAGGGAAGATGAGGACATTTGGTTCACACTGACTCTTAGGAAATGTATGGGCTGAATGACCCAAGTCTCAGTAGAAAATGGAAAAGTTTCACAAAGATGTTATAAGCTCTGCTATTACAATATATTCCCTATCTCCTTCCTGTTTTGTCCCCTCTGTCACATGACAACACCCATTCCATTAAATACCAAGATAGGAGGGAAAATTATATAACTTATTTTATGAGTGACATCCCTAAATTTTCAACACCATTCCAGACTTTTCAATGTCAAGTTTAGCAGAGTACTTTTGAAGATTTTTTCTCATTTTAGTTTTATAAATCAGAAGTCTGGGTTCTTACCAGAAGGCTGTATACTGTTATAGACCCAAAAGTGTGTGTGGAATCAGTGTAAGTGTCCATCAGTGGATGAATGGATAAAGAAAACGTGGTGCATATACACATGGAATATTATTCAGCTGTAAGAAAGAATGAAATCCTGTCATTTGCAACAACATGGATGAAACTGGAGAACATTATGTTAAGTAAAATAAGCCAAACACAGAAAGATTAATCTCACATATTCCACTCATATGTGGAAGCTAAATATTAAAATAATTGATCTCATGGAGACAGTAGAATGATGGTTACCAGAGGCTGGGAAGGGATGAAGGGATAAAGTGAGGATGGTTAATGGGTGCAAAAATATAGTTAGTTAGATAGAATGAATGATATTTGATAGCACAACAAAGTGACAATAGTCAATAATAGTTTATGGTATACTTTAAAATAACTAAGAGAGTGGAATTGGAATTTTCCTAATACAAAGAAATGATAAATGCTTGAAGTGATGGATATCGCAATTGCCCTGATTTGATTATTACACATTGTCTGCCTGTATGAAAACATCGCATGTGCCCTGTAAATATATACAATTATTATGTATTCATAATAATTAAAAATAAAAAATTTGAAAAAAAACTCCCCAAAATGTGTGGAGTAGGAAATACAAGAGAAGAAATACTTTTAAATCATCTTGGGACTCAAGGCACAAGAGAGAAACTACTAGATTAAATTTGGGCCAGTCTGAAGTTATTCCTTTTTAAGGAGATAATGGTGGCTCTGGGCTTTCAACACAAAGGAATATTTGAAAGTTTCCTATCATGATGTTTAATTTTACCACTCAACTTGTCTAGGCCACAGTGCCTAGATAGTTGGTCAAATTTTATTCTGGATGTTTCTGTGAAGGTGTTTTTTGGATGAGATTAACATTTAAATTTGTTGGACTTTGAGTAAAGCAGATTATCTCTGTAATGTGGGTGGGCCCCATCCAATCAGTTGAAGACTTGACTAGAACAAAGACTGCTCTCCCCTGAGGAGGAAGAAATTCTGCCAGCAGACTACCTCTGGACTCAGACTGCAACTCTTCCCTGGGTCTCCAGCCTGCCAGCCTACCATGCAGATTTGGACTTGGAAAGCCTCCACAATCATGTGAGCCAATTCCTTAAAATAAATCTGTCCATATATACACAAATCCTTTTGGTTCTGTTTCTCTGGAAACCTTGACTAATATGTCTATCAATGTACTAAGTCTCTCCAATGATTGAACATTAGCGCATCAAATAACCTATGTCCTTAATTCTCTGTCCTCCCACAGCACTCCTGAAACTCCAGCTAACTGAGGACCAAACCCAATGACCTGTAGTTGGCGTGCCAAAGCACCCTGGCATCTATTCTTTTCAATGTGCCATGGCACCCTCGTGGGCTGTGAGTGAGTTACAGGTGTGTTTCCAGATAGTGAACTCCATAGTCCTCAGTGTGGCTGGGTGGGGCCTGCATTGCCAGAACCTCTAGTGGTCACCATCAGCAGAGAACACCCTCTGGCCATAGTTTTTCCAGGACTCACCTAAGCAAAGTAAAGCCTGTCTCATGGTCCCTGAAGGTGTCAAGCGGGATGAGCAGGATCTGACATTTGTTGCTTCATCACGGAGGCACTTTACCTCTTGGACATTACTTCAGCAGCCAGTTGCAAATTGTAGCCCTTCCACGTTAAGGACAGGGAGCCAATGAAGCAGCTGAAGGAGTGTTAATGTGTTGGCCTAAGGTGAGTCAGATGGAGGTGGGAAGGGAGTGGGGGGGCAGAATTGGGGCTCAGAGCAGGTGCAGGGCCAGGCAATCATCCCAGATCTATGTATTTATGGCTGATTTGCCCTGTAGTAGCATAACAGAGAAACTGTTTCTCCTGTGGGTGGGAGGAAGAAGAGGGAACTTATCTTCTCTCTTATGTTCCATGGGTGAGAGTTGGCCTCTTGGGAGTTAACCTCTGCACACTTCCAGTGAACATCATCCAGCCCTTTCAGAAGCCACTGGGGAAGCCAGATCCTATGCCTTGCTTTGTGGTGGTTCTTCGAAGTCTGGAAATTGTAGGAGGCAGAAATTCAAGGTGGGCAGAGACCGTCAAGGGAGACACTTCAGGCATTCTGGGTGGGGTAGGTAGTTTCTGAAATGACTCACAATGATCCCTACCTCCTGTTCTTCATGCCTTTGTGTGATCCCTTCTCCTTGAGTATGGGCTGGTCCTAGTGATATGCTTCTGATGAATAGACTACTGCGAAAGTGATGAACTGTCCCTTCTGAGATTAGGTTATTAAAGACTGGCTCCCGTCTTGTTGATGCACATCCTCCTTTGCCCTCTCTAATGAAGCCACCTGCCACATTGTGAGATGCCCTACGGAGAAGCCCACCTGGCAAGGAACTGAGACAGGCCTCTGGCCAACAGCTCTGAGGAACAGAATACTGTCAACAATGACATAAGTGAGCTTGAACATTTCCTCAGTTGAGCCTTGATATGACTGCAGTCTCAACTGGCACATTAATTGCAGCCTGGTGAGAGACCCAAAGCTGGAGAAAACAGCCCAGATTCCTGACCCACAGATACTGTGAGATAAAAAGCTACTGTCTGTGCAACAGTAGATACTGTTGTAGATATAGATGTATTCGGTGTAGTAGATACCTAACACACGGGGCAAGCAACTCATCAACCGCAGGCAGCAGGGTCACTGGTGGGAATCCTGGTGGAGTTTGTGGGCCATTGTGGCGAACTGTGTGGCTGCAGGGTAGAAGGGGCAAGCAGCCTAGGGCCTGGTGATGGCCCTGAGAGACTCTGAGGAGGTGTGTGAGATATGTGGGATATACTGGCTGAATCCCACATCCTCAGAAGTGTCAATCACAGCATGGTGGAAAGATGATAGACTCTATGGTCAGGAAGAAATGAGTTCAAATCCCAACTCTGTCCCTAGGTGACCAGGTCAAGTTGCTTCAGCTGCTTTGTTTTGTTTTTGAGACGAGGTCTTGCTGTGTTGCCCAGGCCGGGGTGCAGTGGCGCGATCATAGCTCATTGTAGCCTCGAATCCCTGGGCTCAAGCGATCCTCCTGCCTCAGCCTCCTGGGTAGCTGGGACTGCAGGTGTGCACCACCACGACTGGCTAATTTGTGTGTTTTTGGTAGAGGTGGGGTCTTGCTCTTGCTCAGGCTGGTCTCGATCTCCTGGCCTCAAGCGATCCTTCCGCTTAGGCCTCCCAGGGTGCTAGGATTACAGGCATGAGCCACCATGCCCATCTGCTTAAGCTGTTTTAACCTCAGTTTTCTTCTCTGTGAAGTGGGAATAATAATGCCTCTTATTTAGAGGATTGCCTGAGCTGCACATGGAGCACTGTTCCTGGCACGTAGGGGCCCATAACACATGGTCTTTTTTATGAGGATTGTAATTCTGTAGAATTTGATAACACTGGACAATTTCTTTTGTTGAAACTCTTTCTGATAGACGTTTACTTGATACTTCTGAGACAACACTCTTTTCCTTCTCTTGTCTTTCTGTTTACTCCTTTCCCTTTTGCTGGTTTCTATTTTCCGGTTGTTTCTTTACTGTTGTTTTCTCCAAGGTTTCATCATTGGTCTCCTCTTCTCATTCTTCACACTCTTTCTGAGCAGTATATTTTTTAAAATTTTTAATTATTATGGGTACATAATAGTTCTATGTATATTTATAGGGTGCATGTGATGTTTTGATACAATGTGAATTGATCAAATCAGGGTAATTGGGGTATCCATCATGTCAGGCATTTATGTCTTTGTGTTAGGAACATTCCAATTCCATTCTTTTAGTTATTTTAAAGTATACCCTAACTTACTGTTGATTATAGTCACTTTGTTGTGCTATCAAATATAGCTCCTTTTATCTAACTGTCTAACTATGTTTTTGCACCCATTAACCATCCCCACTTTCTCCCCCGCCGCCTGCTACCCTTCCCAGCCTCTGGTAACCATCATTCTACTCTCTGTCTCCATGAGATCAATTGTTTTTAATATTCAGCTCCCACATATGAGTGAGAACATGTGAGATTTGTCTTTCTGTGCTTTGCTTATCTTTCCTGACATGATGTTCTCCAGTTCCACCCTTGTTATTGCAAATGGCAGAATTTCATTCTTTTTTGTGGCTATATAGTATTTCCCGAGCAATATTATCTCTAGGGGAATCATTCTTTCCCTTTCGCCAAATTCCTGCTGGTTGTAAAACGGGAACATACACCACCACCAACACTTTTACCCATTTAGGAGCACCCATTTGGGAGCAAGCTTTTATCCTCCACACCTCTAACCTGCCTTCTATCCAGGAATGGGAGTGACTTAACGTTTTGGTGAGATTGGAAAAAAGGGCTCAGTATATAACCCTAGCCTATGGTTTGCTAGATTTCTCTCTCTCTCCCTCTCTCTCTCTCTGCCTCTCTCTCTCATTTTCCTGCTCCTTCTTCTCCCTCTTGACTTTTCTGCCCCCAGGTCTTCTGTGGCCTTCTCTTCTCCAAGGTAGGCATATTGGGCAAGCCCTGTCCCTGCAGGGCAAGCCTGAAGTTGTTCAGCTGTTTTGTCTGGTCTGAATTGAGCAGGTAAGTTCAAACTTGTTTAAAATTAAAGAAATACAGAGTCAGAATAAACATTGTTGACACAAGAGCTTTAAGAATTCAAAGTGTAAGACCAGTATTTGTAAATTTCATTTCAGGTTAGGAAGATTAAATACAGAGTTTTATTTTTAATCTCCCAAGGTTGTAACCTATGATATTAAGACTGTGTTAACCTTAAGGCTTA
The DNA here is from genome assembly GCA_023783475.1 of Daubentonia madagascariensis. Taxonomy (NCBI): domain Eukaryota; kingdom Metazoa; phylum Chordata; class Mammalia; order Primates; family Daubentoniidae; genus Daubentonia; species Daubentonia madagascariensis. The sequence continues at coordinate 9,600,627 of JAKFHU010002220.1, forward strand.
TTCAAATATTTGTTGTAGAAAATTGTGTTGGCTCACTGAAGTTATGAATTTTATTTGTCCTAGGAAATTGAATTTGCTCACCAACCTTGTAATAATTAACCCATGACTGTGACCTCATTGATCTTTACAAAACTGACCTTACCTGTATTTAAACTCTGTACATTCTCTTTAGATAGGTAGCTATCTCTGACTCTTAGACTAGATTTTTCTTCTTACCGGTTGTATAGTTAAAATATTAACTACATTAACTATATATTAATAAAATGTCAAATCTCATACTTTTGCACTTCTAAATGAGGTCCAAGTCTACCTTTTCCAACAATAAAGGCTATATTTTGATTCCTATTTGACATCTTTTTCATATTTCTTGTTTGATTCTGAATCTGAAGAGGAGGGGTATAGTAAACTAGTCCTTTTAAACCCCAGTAAAAGTTGGGTATTTACTTGGGGACTTGCTTTTATTGTCACATGCCACTTGGTAGTGGTGGATGAGGAGGGGATGAATAGCACCATTTAATTCTAACACAGGCAGCTACCAACATTTCAGAAAAGAACCCGTGTTTCTCAAAGGGCTAAATGGGCTTTGTAACTAACTCTTGGAGTTTCACTCCTGCTACACTCCCCAATACTTACTATATCGAGACTGTGAATTTGGTGATCATATTTTCTCCTACACCGCCTTGTTATTACACTTACTTTTGTCTCTGCTTAGAATATCTGACTCTTGAAGGCCACATAGCTGCTTGCTCAGTATTTTCTGCTGAAATGCCACCTCCTCAAGGCATCCTTTCCTGACACTTCCTCTCCCCTGCCTTCCAAAACTTCATTTAATGCTTTATCTGAGCTTGTTTCTTCTGGAATATGTATCTATAGAACTCATTGCAGTGTTGTGATTAAAATATACAAAAATTCTTTCTGCTTTTGGTAAATAGATTAGGAGTTCCTTGGGTGCAGAGATTATGGTTTTTATTTACATATCTTTAGTGCTTGGTCTGCTCTCAATGAATGTTTACTAAAACTAAATAAAATGGGTGAGCGAACTCCGTAAGGACAGTGGCCAACTGTTCTAGCTGTGGACCAGTCCCAAATCATATCTTTATCCTAACATAATTATTAATAGTAGCCCCTTTCACTCTCAAAAGTAAAATAATGGATGATAAATTCAGGTCACCCTGTGCATAAGGATTCTTGGGGGATATATGGAGCTGAATTGCTTTTTTTTTTTTTTTTTTGCATCTAAGAGGATAATTTTGTCCTCAAATTCTCTGGAGAACAGAGACAATGATTATTATAAATTATAATAACAATACTATCTCAATGATAATTTCTTTATTTACAAAACTAATCTAGCCAATTGTTTCACAAATTTCTATGAAGATATGTGTATGAGGGCAGCTGTGACAAAATACCACAGACTGGGTGGCTTAAACAATAGAAATTTATTTTCTCACAGTTCTTGAGACAGGAAGTCCAAGATCGAGGTGTCAGCAGGTTTGGTTTCTCTGGAAGCCTCTCTCCTTGGCTTGCAGATGGCCTCTGTCCTCACATGGTCTTTTTTCTGTGTATGCAAATCCCTGGTGTCTCATCCTCTTCTTGTAAAGACACCAGTAATATTGGATTAGGACCTTACCCTAATGGTCTCAGTTAACCTTAATTACTTCCTTTAAAGCTCCTTTCTTCAAATATAGTCACACTGGAGGTTAGGGCTTCAACATATAGATTTTGAGAAGACACAATTCAGTTTATAATATATATATATAAAAATACATGTTGTAGGAATTTTATATTCATACATACTAATCCATACATGTATAATTATTTTAAAAATAATATGGTGATTACCTTTCTGTTTTGGACAGTATAATCTAAATGGGTAGTAGGAGACTTTTTATTCAATCTCATACTATCAGATTATTTTGTTTGAACTTTTAAAACAACTTATTACTCTATAACAGATAATAATAATTTACACATTCAAAATAATACCTAAAACTTCTAGATGTTGTCAAGAGAGGTCCTCGTCAGAGCACCATACTTTAGAGGCCTGCTGAAACCCTCTTTCCCATGGGGTGAGGAGTCCATAGGGCCAAGAGGACATGTGGGCACCTGGGATCTTGGAATTTCCTGCTCACACATTTTCAAGCTTGATTTGGGGGATTCTTTAGGCCTCTTCTGAGTCTCCATCCTCAGTAATATGGTCTGTATTTACTGGCGGGGTAGCTGAGGGTAGTTGTTGCCTAAGGAGAAGAGTGCTGGTTCTCTCCTATCATATTCTGATGTGAAACTGGGGGGTGTCCTAGGTCATTATGAGGCCATGTAATAGTATATTAGATACAATAATAAATATAACGTATCTTAACTAACAGTTTATTGGCTTGATTTTATACCTTTCAAATATTTAGATATGCCATATGAGCCTTCATTTGTACTCTTGCTCCAGGCGCCACAAATATTGGGGGTGGGGCTTTTCATTCCACATTTATTATTTGCCAGTCACAATGCCAAGTGTCATTTGTCATTTGAGCCACACAACAGCCATTTGGTAGGTCCTATTGCTGGCCTCAGTTTACACAAATGAAACTGAGGCCAAAGCACCCCCAGTTCATAAGAAGCAGAGTTGGGCCTAGAATGGAGCTCTGACCGCAGAGACTGAGCTCTTGGCCACCGTGGCCTGCTCTAGGGCTATTAAAACAGCCACTGTGATTCTCATTCATTTTGAAGGGTAAAATCATGGACTCATTAACCACAAATAGAGAGGTTGTCTGAAGATAATAATCGTCTGGGAATCTGCAACAAAGTGTTCAGATTCCAAAATTTGCCTTTTCAGACATGAGACTAATTATAAAAACCACATACATTGTTTTGTAACCAGTTCTGCCTTCAGTAGTGTAACTGCACAGTGGAAAGAGTGGGTAATGTTGCTCAGATGGGAGTTTCCTCAAATAAAGGAACAAACAAGTTGAAGGAATTTACTTGAAATCTGAAAGGAAGTAGCTCCCTACCATTTATCAAGGAGGGTTAAAATGTGTGGGGGCAGCTAGCTTTTCACTTATCTTGACATGGAGTGATAATGCTTGAGGATTCCTTCAACATATACGTATTTTTACTACTTGTATTTAGAACGTACACTACTGGCAGGCAGGATCCACAGTGTGTCTTTAAGTACTGAACATTAGAACAAGTCTCTGCCCACACATGTATTAGAATTGTCATCTAATTTAGAACAGAGTGTTCTTCCTTCACTCCTTATTGGAGGTTGGCCCTGGTAGAAACTTTACAGGTCTGCAGGCAAGGTAGGTTTAGTGGCTTGCTTTTTTGCTCGTCATATTTATGTTTGTTCCTAATAAGATCAGTTTGTAATTTGGCTCTTCACATAGCATTGAGTGTCCCAAGCTCCTGATGATTTGTAAACCACAGTATACAGCAGCTGAAATGCATTAGCTTAATAATAAACATAGGGAAGAGTTTGATCCTACAAACTAATTATCCAAATATCTCACATTAAACAGTGGTCTTAATAGTGGTGCTGTTTCAGCCACAGCTGCTTTCTCAATATACTTACTTCAGGAACTTCCTTGCATGTTATTTTAAAATTCCAAATTATTTCCAGGATACTTCAGTCTCTTTAAAAATTTTCTGCTTGCCCCTTTTACTTTAGCTTTCACAGTATGGCCGAATAGCTACCTAAGCAAAGTGTGGAGGAAATCTTGAATCAGAGGTAGATCTGAGGTGGAAGGGTCTGTGTTATCTGAATCCCCTAAGCAAGGAAAGGGGACGTGTTTAGGATGGACTAAAGGGCAAAGGGGACCGTAAGAGGACCCCTTGGAGGTGGATAAAGCTAGGGTGGAGGTCAATCGAATTCCAACTGCGGGTTATTAGGCATCCCCCCGGCCCCCAATCCCTCTTTAAGGCATCTACATCTCATAAGCATCTGAAACTTAACATGAGTAAAAGTGAACTCCTGATCTTGTCTTGCCCAAAACAGCCCCTGCCAAGGTCCTCCCCCATCTCGGTTTATGGTAACTTCCTCCTCTTAGTTGCTTAGCCCAAACATGGAGAAGTCAACTTTGATGTCTCACTTTCTTTTTTCTGCATATAGAAAAAAATTCTATTAGCTCTGCCTTTCAAATATACCCAGAATCCAACAACTTCTTATCATTCCATAAGCATCTGGGTACCTAGACGATTGTGGTGGAGACCAGATAGGCTTTCTGCTTCCAACCTTCCCATCTTCCCATCTGTTTTCCACGTATCAGTCAGATATTCCATCAAACCTGGCAAGTCATGCTACTCCTCTCCTGGAAACTCTGTAATAGTTGTTCATCTTATTCACTGTAAAATCCAAGTTTCCTCCCCTTCATGTCTGACCTTATCTCCTACTTCTCCATTCTTTAGCTTTGCTGGTCCTCTTGCCATTTTCTCAAATACGCCCGTCGTGTCTGTGCTTTAGAGCCTTTGCCCTTGCTGAAATGCTCCCTCAACTCTATGTCTGTGTTCAAAAGGCATTTTTTAAAAGGAGAAGATTTTATTCAGTCTATTGCAACAGGGAGAAAGTTCATTAATGCGTGACATCTCCAAGAAGAGGGAGGGGTCTGGAGCTTTACAGAGGTGCAGGAGGGAGTCATAACGAAGGGTGGCAGTGAGTCTGATCTGCAAGCACAAAGTGGTCTTGTGCAGTTCATTGTCTCCCACAACGGGGTGGGCAATTTCTCAACCATCGCTCCTTTCCAGGAGCACAGGGCTCAGATAAAATTCGATATGCTTACACCTGTCACTTATCAGTTGTCAATGAACAACTCGGAGGCAGTCGTAAACCTCCTGAGTGTGTGACACAGGGTCTAAGAAATAGTCTTTCAGGGATTCTTGTTGGAGTTGTGCCCATACAACCAGCTGAACAAGCTGTTGGAAGGTAGCGGCAAGGATCGGTTGCTTGTCAGTCCTGGAGTTCAGTCATCTTAAAAGAGGGATGCTTCTCATTTACGGTGATAACTGGGGTGGATGACGGTACACTGGCTGTGCTGTCACGCACCAGCACTTTGCCCCAGACTAGCAGAGTTCATGACTACACTTAACAGACGTCGTGTGCACACCTCTCAAAGTGGCAGAAATGAGCACGCTCATTACAGACCCAAAGACACAGCCCTGGGAGGAGTAAACGGGGATCTGAAGGCAAGGTCCAGCCCTATACAAGTCACAGCACCAACACCAGTTCTATGGATTTGATTCCTCCTTAACATGAGTCAGAAAGCTCTGTGATATGTCAGTTTATCTTTTCCAGCATCTTTAGATGTAGATGGCACCATCTTTTCCACTTAGGTTAAGAAAAACTTCGGGATTTCACAATAACCATTAATTGTATGATAACGGGGTTACAGAGATTATAGCAGGTATACCCAAAGAGATGTAAACCACCTTATCATAAAGAAAATTATAAAGGGTATGAATGAAGAGATGCACAGGGCGAGGTTTGGGGAAAGGGGCATTTGTCGTGAGCAGCCCAGGGTCAGAGATTAAACAGGTCCGTGCACATTTGTGTCTTTCCCCAAGGTCAGACTTTTATTGATGCTATTTAAATCATAAAAGCCACAAGCCAAGTGGAGTTCCCAAGGAGGCAGTTCTTAGTACTGCCCATTCACTCTATAGAGCTGCAGACACACAGGCTCAAGCCACTCCACAAGTCAGTCAATATTGCAAATCATACAAAATAGTATACTTAATCAATGTATAAATGTTGTAGATTTAAAAATTTCAACATTAAACAAAGTAACATTTAACAAGAAGAGAAAAAGGGGATAGGGAAGGGGGGTTAATAAACCAGTTCAAGGAGAATGAGGTGGACAAGGAGAATGCCCTGGGCTGATCCGGTTGGTTGTTCGTGGAGCTGCCAGCATCTTGCAAGGAAGAGTTCTTGATTTGGGCAGAGCCTTTGGTGGGCAGGTTACTGGTTGCTTATCTGAGTGACTGCAGGACAGTTGCTACAGAAATGGCTGCACCTATCCAGAAAAGTCCTGCTCTTTTTGTGGCCCTTGAGTTGTTTGGTAGGGACTGATAGTAAAGGGTTACACCCTTATCTGATTGAGTACAGTTTGCAAACATCTGGTCTCTATTGGCATTATGCCTGTTAAAATGGAGTCTTTTTCTCAGATGGAGTCACTTATGTCTAGGGTGCTATATACAGGCATGGAGCTTCCATGCCCTTCCTGGGAGTACCACCCTTGAGGAACCTGCACGTGTTCAGCCCTCTGGAAGCTTCTCAAATGGCATTTTCTAGTGAGGGATTTTCTGACTGCCATGTTTATATTTGTAGCTGTGCACAATACTCCTTATTACCTCCACTGTGTTATTTTTCTTCCTGGCAATTATCTTCTGAATAATTTAACTTACTTCCTTCTTTCATTAATTATTTGCCCCCACTACAATGTAACTTCCATGACAGTAAGGATTTTCACCCATTTTGCTCACTAATACAGCCCTAGCAACTAGAACAGTGTCTGGCACATAGTAGATGCCTAATCAATTAATAAATGAATGGCTAAATGAAGATGTGAATAACCTGTACTGAAACATGACTATGTTCTACTTTTGTCTATGATTTAGTTCTGGAACTATTGTCCTAAGCATAGAGAGCAACAGCCATGCACAGATGGGTGCTTATGTATCAGAACATGTCTAAGGCTAAACACTAGTATGAGCAGATGAAAATCATTTTGTATGATTTGACAAATTTTTCTGTGTTGTATCGCTGTTCTCTTTCTGTAACTGAGCTTGATCATAGGGGATTCTAAAGATGAGATTTATAGGTAAAAAATAATTTCAGCTAGAATTTTGGAGTTGTGAACTAAAATAAAATCTGAAATCCCACCCCCCCAGCTGACTGAATGGATCCCTCTTTGCCAAGGGGACCCCAGAAATACCCTAAAGCCGGGTTGCTGGCCATGAGAATGGAAGTCAGACATGCCTCCTCTTGCCCCTTTCTCTTCGTGAAGGTATCCTTATAATTCATTAACAGGCCTAACGCTACATGAGATAAAGCTTAAACCATACCCACAGGCCATCAATTTACTTAACAGATCACTTGAGTCTGCGTATAAGTACTGTGTATGTCCGGTGGTTTGTCTCTGATTAACAGACTTCCTTATCTTAATTTAAAACATTCCAAGCCTTTAGACAAACCTTCATTTCTTCAACCAATTACAAATCAAAGAATCTTTAAACCCACCTATAACCTGTAATTCCCCACTTCAAGATGTCCTGCCTTTTTGGGTCAAACCAATGTAGGCTTTCCATGTATTGACTTATGACTTTACATTTAATTCTTCTTCCCCTGAAATGTATTAAACCAAACTATAACCTTCCCATGGCAAGATAACTTGCTCGATGCTTCTTGGGAGTGGCACTCTGGGCCATGGTTGCACATATTAGGCTCAGAATAAACCTCTTTAAATTATGTTACAGAGTTTGGGTTCTTTTCCATTGACAGAGTCAAATCTTAGACCACAGATCAATGAGTGGGTTCAAAGAAATGCAGTGGGAAGCCTTTGGATGCTTTTTTCAGGGTATATATGAGCAAGTTTGTATGTGTGCAGGTAGTGTGGGTGTGGTACTGGTATTGCTGGGTTGGGGTAAAAAATGTGTATTTCTAAGCTCGTGATCATCTCTGATTGGAAAGGTAGCACCATCCTTGGCTGTTCCATCCTCCCAGCAGGTCTCCTCACAGCCCTCAAGAATCACAGATGCTAGCCGATGGCTAAAGAATGGAAAGGGTGTGAAGGACCCAGGATGGCTCCACTCGACTTAAACATTAATAGCCGTCCTTCCTTCTTTTCCCCTTTTGGTTTAAAAAGCTACAGCTGCCATTTTGCAAATTTCTTATTTTCCTTTTAGTTTCTTTATAATTTATGACTTGCCTGGATTTTCCACTAATATTTTACATGTGGAGGGACACAGTGTTTTAAGTCCTGTGATTCTCCTGTGCCTAAACTAAGTTTCTAGATTATGTCATATGCTGGGAACTGTAGCCAGGAGTTAAAACCTGGCAGTTAAAAACTTGGATTCAATACAGGTTTTCTACTGTTCCTTGGAATCACTCAATATGACCTCTTGATGAGTGGGGGGGCTCTCTTTCTCTCTCTCTTTTTGTAGTTCCTAGGGATTTCAAAGTTGGAGGCCAGAGAAATACAGAATTGATGATGTGACTTTATTTGGAAAATGTGGGATTTTATTTCTACATATTTCAGATGTGGGCTATTTTTTATGTGTGTGACCACTGAGAAGCTATAAATATGTTAAGCAAAAAAAGTTTCTACATATAAATGAATGCTTTTTTTTTTAAACTGTTAGCTTTGAAATATAAAATGTTTTATTGTCTTTGTCTTTATGTGGTAGGTCATAGTCCCTTTTGTTACTCTACTGGAGGTTCCCAGTGGAGAAAGTTAATCACAAAGAAGCCAAGAAGCCAAGAAGGAGAATTTTTAAAAAAAACCTTTTGTTTGATATTTTTATTGTAATGGAATTAAGTTTATGATTATTACAGTATGCTCTGCTTGAAACATTCATCAGTATTGCAAGGATTAGTAGAGATAGAAAATCTCATAATAAAAATATTTGTTGATGGAAAATCATAGTAAAAGCAAACCTCCAAATATCTGTTTGTAGGCCATAAGAGCATAAGCACATTCATTTGGGAGGAGATAATCAGTCTCTCCCCTCACATATATTCTTTTTAATTTTCTTGTTATACCTTCCCAAAACGGAGACATTTAACAGTACTTAGAACGTCATCTCCCAATATTAAAAAAATTGCACCCCCAATGAGTGAACAAAGTAAAAGAGCAGTGGCCTAGAGTTCAGCTGAGTAAGCCGCTGATGGAGCCTTAAGTGGTGAGGTCTTCCAATTTCAGAGTGATGTGTCTTTCACTTGTTATCATCATTTTAGTGGAAAAACATAATTTAATTTTGGTGAAATGAGACTCATCTCCTGACAGGATTAGTAACAGCATTCACTGAATTTCACATTCTTCTTTTGTGAACTGTGAAGACAATGAACGGTAACTATGGGATTCCAGCTCCAGTAGCAGATGGAGTGATGATATACCAGGACAAAAACACCTATATTTTGATTTACAATGCTAATGGTAGTTTTAAACCTGCAACTTAGTTATAGACCAACTACCCAACAATCTTTTCCAATGGAATGAATACAAAAATATTTCAGAATAAGTGCACAGCCTAAGTGCATAGTAAATAAAAGCACTGAAAAATACCTTGCTAGAGGGAGTTCAGCTTGGAAAAGTTATTACCAAAGCTAAATATTTTTCTTTTATGTAAACTATACTCAAAAATAGCTTTATGAGACTGATTTCTGGCCAAAAGTATCAAAGGGTTTATTAGTCAAGAAACAAATGCCTTAACTGACAAGGCTGGATAGAAAAGAAACAAAGAAGCTTCCTGCCCCAAAAGTTCAGGCTTATTAAGATTTCTTCAGTTTTATGGTACTAATATATCCCTTAATGGCAGAATGTGGTAATCAGGGAATTAATTATTGCTGAAGTAGTTTCCAAATTAAAAAAAAAAACCCCAAAACAAATGAAACCTGACATAATCTGAACATGTCAATTTACAATTTTAAGGTCATTTTACAAAATACCTACATTAACACAATAGGCTCACAGCAGCATTTTCAGACAAATGTTCTTTCAATTTATCCTGATATGCTATAAATGAGTAAATTACACTATTTAAAGAATTATCATCAATGAATTTTCCTTTCTCTTGGGTCAGAGAAAAAGAAAAGAGCTTTCAAATAAGATGGAGAGGAAGCCCACACACTCGGATAACTTAGAGAAGCAGGTGGGGGTCTGGGAGTGTCAACAATTGCTGAACCTCACGCAGTATAGACTGGAGCTCTGCTTATAGCCATTTCACAAGTATTTTCAAGGAAAATCTTTTGTGGTCAAACCCTTTAACACTTTGATTCTTATTCAAAATCAGTCCAGCTGTTAAGTCAACAGGCAGGAGTCACAATATCAAGTTCTGACAATTGCAGTTCTAAATGTTGTGCCTACAAGTCGCTCAAAAAAGAAAAAAGAAAGAATGCCTTTCCCCTTCAGACAAAAAAAAATTACTGTAATATATAAAAATTGAAAAGAGTTATAACACTAAATCTAAATTGACTTACAAAGGCATATCATATAACAAATGGCTTGAAATAGCCTATCCAAAAATTGGGGAGATTTGTATTTCATAGTGAGTCAGCAAGGCATTTTTTTGTTTTTGTTGTTTAAAACAGTATCATTTCCTCACAGAAGGAACAGTTTCTAGTTTTTAATGGACTTGTAAACAAAAAAGCTCCCATTTCAAAATAAGAACAAAATCCCAGATCATATGGATGTTTACAGTGATTAAATTTATCTAAGCAATGTACATGTTCAGTTGTAAGATGTTAGCTAAATTTGTGACAAATATGCCCTTTTTTTTTTAAATACTAAGAACATGATAGAATTAATGTGGACGCGTAAGGATAATCCAATAATCACTAAATTTTCCTTAAGTCTTCACAGGTAAGCAGGCAGAGTCTTTCATATGCTCACATACTGGAATCTTTGGTTGCTACCATATCAGCTGGCTTGCAAACAAGAAGCCAACTGTTTTACGAATGTTGTAAGTGAACAACTTGCAAACCCCAGGAATGGAAAAACCCAAAGAATGCACAATTGTGAGCATTTACGACCGTCACAACTGTGGCTGAAGACTGTTCATGCCGTTCTTCTGAAATGAAATCTCAAAGCAGTCTAGTGCAAAATAAAAGGTTTTAACAAAAAATTGGCATATGCACAATTTCTCCACTAATTTGTGTATGTCAACTATTTAACTTTTCCACTTGATAAAATGCAATAGAAGACCAGACACCATGTTTCACTACCTCAGTTAATATTCACAATTACAGCGGCTACAACTTGGGATACAGTATCACTAATGCTGTCCAGAGTCAGTTTATACTGGAATTAAGTTTTTTTTTAACACCAAGAAAATGGTTGTCCACAGCCACTGGCTAGTGTACATATGAACTAAAATTTCTAGATGTGAGGAGAAACAAATGCTGCTCTGATCATCTGCTTTGCTCTTTTTTATGTTCCTCAATTCATACTTAGTAACCTTTTGGGTTACTCTTGGTTTTGTCGGGTTGCTTGCTTGTAGGGGTTTGGGCCTGCTGGGCCTGCTGGCCCTGCTCATTGGTAGAGGCTGCCCGCTGTGCGGCTTTCTGTTTCAACATTGTCCAGTCAAATGTGTAGTCATATTGGTGGTTCAGGGACCTGAAAAGAATGCGGAATAGCTGCCTCAGATACATGTAATCTGGTACTTCCTCAAAGCGCAGCCCACGACAGTAGTTTAAGTACATGGCAAATTCTGTAGGAAACCCCTTACATAAAACTTCAACAGGAGTGGACATCTTCTTTTCACTAATCTTTTCATATTTTTGTTTCTTTGTTAGAGCCTTTAGTCCTTGCCATGGCAGGCTGGTTCTGTTAAAATACATCAAAACATAGCCTAATGATTCCATGTCATCCCGTCGACTCTGTTCAATACCAAGATGTGCATTGATGCTAGCATATCGGACAGTGCCAGTGAGGTGTTTATCTTCTCTGTATGCTATGTGTTGTCTTGTCCTGTTGTCTCTGTACTTTTTGGCCAAACCAAAATCAATAAGGAACAGCTTATTACAGTGACGCCCAATACCCATCAAGAAGTTATCTGGTTTAATGTCTCTGTGTAGGAAGTTTTTTGTATGCACATATTCAATTCTACTGATCATCTGGTCAGCTAACATCAGCACAGTTTTCAGTGTGAACCTTCTCGAACAGAAGTTAAAGAGGTCTTCGAGGCTGGGCCCCAGGAGATCCATGACTAGCACGTTGCTGTCTTTTTCCTGACCATACCAGTGCACGTGGGGGATGCCAACCCCACCTTCCAGGATCGTATAGAGTTTGCTCTCGTACAGCAACTGCGGATGCCTGGCCTTCTGGGATTCTAGCTTCACTGCCACTTCCTCGCCGTTGGTGATGTTGATGGCCAGATAAACCTCCCCGAAGGAGCCAGACCCGATCTTCCGTACCAGTTTGTATTTCCCTCCCCCAACGATCTCGGCCTTGGAGGCGCTGGAGGTCGCCATCCTGAGCGGCCACGGCGGAGGCTGGGACCCGGACACCTCCGAGCGGGGCACGGAGGCCTGTGCGGCTGGGTGGCGGCGGGCGCGGGAGACGCGGCGCGGCCTGTCCCGGCGTTACCCGGCCGGAATCAGCCGAGGCGAACCTGGTCGCCACCGCGCGATCGGGCTTCCTTTTGCCGGGCCGCGCAGTCCGTGAGGGGATCTCCCAGGCTGGGCCTCTTGTTTCAGGGCGGCCGCCGCTGCCTCGCTTTCGTGGCGACCTCGCGGGCTGGAAAAGGGACGCGGCGGGCCAGGGGGCGGCGACACCGCGGCCACCGGCTCCGCCGCGCGGGAACCGTCACCCCGCCCGCGCCGCCATCTTGTTACCCGGCTCCAGACAACGCAAAAGCGAGAATTTTTTGAGAAGCTGTTATTGTCCAGGTAGTCTGTGAAGGGTCCCGCTCGTCCTGTTATTCCATTGAACCCGTACGGTAAGCCTGTGAGGTAGCGGTTATTTCCCCCGATTCGCTGGGTAAGAAAAGTAAACGGCTTAAAGTTGCACAGAAGTCGTGGGAGCTGGGATTCAAACCCACCTGGACTTACCTAAGTCTAAACTCGTGTTCTTTCAACTTCTCCCTGCAGAAATGGGAGTCCCAGGGGTCTCTTATAACAAAGCTTTTCTTGTTTTCAGGCCCAATCATTGGCGCACGCACGTGCCTGGCCATGTCTCTGCTTGGTTTAACGTGAATCGTGGTGTCGTCTCTTGGGCCTTTTCTCTGCCATCTCAATGGTTACTTTATTGGGTTTAGTCAAGGGTTGTTTACTGCTAGTGAAATTGAAATGCCTTTTTTTTTTTTTTAAATCTACCCTTTTAACCTTTTTTTCATGGACTCCTTAGAGTGTAAATAGCATCCCACAGAGAAGTTCTGGTAAAACTGACTAAATGAAGGATTCTAGTAAAATGTAACCAAAATGTGGAAGGAAAACAGACCCAGGCAGTTCTGAGCATTTTCTCACAGGAATTAGGATGGGTGTTAGCATGAAAATCTGTATCATTTTCTGATATTTTCCCCCTTCAAAATATTCTTATGGGAGTCCACATCATAATGAACAAAACCCTCAGGATTATTTTGTTTTGTGAAGTAGGGTAAGGAGATGGGATAGGGACTGAGTATACTGCTAAGGGGGCAGGAGCAATGAATTTGGGTGCCAGTGGCAGAGGGGCAGAAGAGGAGGTGTGGCTTTGAAAGTGGGTGTTCCCATTTGCCCTTACTGTCTCAGATCATTAGTTCTGTTCCTAAATTTTCTGACCTGCAACAATATATAGGGGGAGAAGGAGCTAGTTTGAGGTATGGATGGGCATAGAATGTTATAAAGTGCTTTAAAATATTTTATTCAACCTACATAACAAATGTATGAGGTGGATGGTGCCGTGTATTACTTAACTTTGCAGCAGGAACAATGTCCAAATCTTGGTGGCTTACAATAACAAAGTTTACTTGTCATTTACGTTTTATGTAGGCTGTAGGTCAGCTGCATCTCTGCTTCCTGTGTCCTCTTCATTCTAGAATGTAGGCTGAAAGAGCAACCTCCTTAGATGCATGCTGTTCTCATAACAAAGGTAAGTGACAAATGTTACATTCCGTTGGACAAAACACATCAGGGGCCATGTCCAAAGACGGGGGGTGAAAATGTATACTCCTCCACAGGCAGATAGTAATAAGATATACCTCCAGCAAGATTTATTGTTATGATGGTGCTCCTCATTTTACAGAAGTGGAAACCAAGGTATATGAATTGGTCAAGGTCACACTACTGAGAAGTGTCAAAGGCCCATTTGAAACTCAAATCTGACCCAATGTCATTACTTTTTAACATTGTACCAACAAGAATGGCATTTCCTTCATTTACTCATTTATCTTTGTTGACATTTGCCTGGAGAACAGTTTCCCTCCTAATGGCCTACAACAAGATTTATGATTTTAACCCAATGCCCGTTTTTCTCCCTTCCCTTTCAGTCTTCCAATCAATGGCTTTAACATAGACTTTGAAATTCAAATGATCTCAATGTGAAAGAAGTCTTTATTTGAAAAAGTTACGTATAGTCCATTCCTGGATGAAAGCTTGAATTAAAAAATCTCCTTTTAACACTAGAACTAGAATAGCTTAATTGTAGTTTATTAAAAATTTGTTCTAACTCCTGTATTTGTACCAATTAAAGGCATTGTCTGTAAAGTAAGTCAAATGTAATTTATAATGGTGGTTGGGTGAATCTTCACTGATAGGGAATTTTGTGAGCATCTCCAGAATGGGGAGGATCCCTAACTGAACTTGTGATACTACCCTGAATAGCTTCCAGTCCAGTCTTCCATGAATTCTCTATACCATAAGCCAATAGGGCTGCTGACTTCCCAGAACATGTATGTCCAGCACTTGCTCATCTCTGGGTCTTGCCTTAGAAGACCCAGCCTGAAATGCTTTCAACGTGTTTCACCTTCCCCATAACCCAGGTCTAATCCTAATATTCTCTCAGGGCTCCATCCTTAAATGCTTTTTGCTCCATGAAGTCTTTTCCAGTTTCTTCAACCACATACAAATCCTCTTTTTAAACCCAAACAACACTTTGCTTAAACTCTTGCATCCCCTCCTACCTTTATGTCCAATACCTTTTCCCTAAGAGATGTGCCACAAATCGTTTTAAGAATTGAAATAAATTAAACTACTGTATTTGCTAAAGTTTTCTGGACAGTGTATGGGGTTGATGCATTATTTATTCATTCATTCAACAAATAGCTATTGAATGCCTCCTATTTGCAAGGCATGATTGACTTGCTGAAGGTGGCCGAAGGTGGGATTCATGGTTAAAATCCCAGACAACCTGACTCTAAATTCAGTACTTTTAACCCCTACATAGATATCAAAAGCTAGAGGCTCCTGAATGCTGGGTAGCTTCACTGTTGGGCAGATATTAGTTCTCTCTCTTTCCCTTAAAAATTATATGAAGTATTTTACCAGTGCCTTTTAAGGCTACTATTTAATCTTGGTTTCAAAATTGCCATTAAAATAATTTTTTTTATTACTATGAAATGACCCCATTAAGAGTAAAATAACATTTTTCTGGGCAGGACTGTGTTGGGTAGTATTGTACTGTTCTGTGGCAGATTTAGGTTTTGTGGGTCTTGAGCATGCACAAATTTTTCAGAAAAAGAACATAAAATTAAAAATATAAAAACAGGCACAACATGTTTAGCGTAGGAAAAGAAATCATGACAATTTAATGTTGGAGGTTCAGGTCTCTTTTTTTCCCTAAGCTATTTTGAGGCAATTTACAAGAAATGCTTACATAGAAATGCTACATTATTGCAACCTGACTTCTCCTCCCCTCCTAAAATACTTCACAACTCCTGGCCACTCCCAATACTTAGAGGGGACCCTGCAAATGAGGTTTTTATTCACTTCCCAGTGAGTCCACCTCTGGTCCTGAAAATTTAAAAATGATGGTCAGTGGCATTAGTTTTAGTCTCATATGAGTTTTTGAGTTAATTTTCTGGACTTCTTTTTATCTTTTCCCAGGAATGGAGATACTTTATTAGGAATGGCCATTTGAGACACAAGAATTTCTTTCTTAGTAAAAAAAAATTTCTTTTTGGCCATAGACTTGGGTGGACTATTGTCATTATAGAAACCATTTGGCATGAATATAATATTCTTTTGGAAACATTTAAATAGAATACAGAATAAATGAAAATCTGTTCTTAAATAAATAATGCTGTCACTAAGGGATTTACTGAGGTTTATATGGCTCAAACACTATGTTCAGAATAACATTACCCGGAATCAATCATTTCAATTTTAAAAAATCCTGGAAATGACTAAACTTTGTAGAAGGATTTAAGTCATTTTTTCCTCAAAGCTTTCTGGAAGTATTGGCACTGCAAAGACAATGAAACACCCCTGGAAATTGGGCTATTTGGTGTAGTATCAGAAAAATCACAGCAGAGGGCCTCATTGCAATGTGCTGGATTTTTTTTTTCTTCATGAAAGAACATTTTCTCTCTATTGCTCTGCATTTGTTCACTCAATTTGAAACTTGCAATATATGTATTTGAGAAAATACTTTTAAATACCAGTTTTACTATATGAGAATATAGGGTGAAATTTCAGCCTTAAAAATTATTACCTTTTTTTCTTGATGAAAAAAAAATTCACCATGAAGATATTGAAATTTTGACACCTTTCTTCACTTCCTTCCAGCGCAGTAAGGAATTGTATATCCCTTTTTGCTTTTTCTTGCTGGCTGTCACTTTCTTTATTAAGACCATCCAATTTGTTGGCGGATCATTATGAGAACACATTCATGTAGATTATGTTACTTTATTCAAATATCAGAAAAATTACACGGAAGCAGTTCATAACATAATGTTACACTTATTGTATCTTTCAGTTCCTTTCAGCTAATTGTGCTTAAGTTTTAACATAGTTATCTACTGTAATAAAAAATGCTGTAAGTTATAATTATGTCACATGTTCAAAATGAATGAGGTTGAGTACAGGCGATTCATTAATTTAGGCTGTCTTAATAATTCTATGGGCTCACCTTGTGATTAGTTTGACTGTGATCAGGATGGATAATGATGGATAATGGCATAGAGAATAAAAGCACAGGCTGCGTACAGTTTAGTGCACCCTGCATGTGTATACACAGGCTTGCATTTAATCCTGGTGAAGTTCCTTTTTAATGCTTTTGTCTAGGAAGAGTGTCTCCAGCAGAGGACAAATATTTTTGATAACTTTGGGTTCTGCAATCAAATATGTTTATTTTTGGAGTCTCAAACTAATTTCTTATAATTATGTTCACAGAGACTTTTTATCTCATCCAACCATTATATACTCTCACTAAAAGTACACTTCTATAATAGAATCCTGCTTTTAAGAAAATGATTCTAATCATCTATTACAAAAGACATGTTTTTGAGATAAAAGAGAGTTTCTGAATAATGAATTATTGCTTATTACCAGCTTTCAGAATCCTTGTGTTTTGAGGAACTTGAGTAATTTAAATATTAGGGACTATAACTCCCATATAAACACTATATAGAAAAGGGACAGTATTATTTTAGTGAAATTACATGACCATTTTATTTTTGCATATATTTGTGGTCCACAAAACCAAATGCTAATAATAATGGCTACCAGTTAGATGAAATTTAGAACATATCCTACTCTTTATCTTTTGTAATAAAACATTGTTTCTTCTAATTATCTGTTATCTGATAAAACATTATACAACAATAAAACTGGGCAAAATTGTCAAAAACAACCATTTCAGGGTTCTTGAAATTAACCAAAGGCATACAACAAATTAAGAAACAATTATTCATGAAAAAAATACTGAATGTAAGGTAGCAACAGTGGGAGTTTATGGCATTATTTCCTGCGGCTTCTCCCATCTACACTGCCTGCACTCTACTCCCAAGCTGGATCTATTCAGAAGTTTACTAGGGCACTGCTGAACATGAAAACCAGGAGCTTCCCTGCCACTGGGGCCTCACTTGGTTTGCAGCAGAGTGTGGAAAAAACCTCACACCCAGTGGTGTTAGTAGAAGTAGCGAACTGGGCGGCAAATGAATGGGGAAGATTAGGGGCTGGGGTAGTCTGAAGTTGTAGTCCTGCTTAGGGCAAGCAATGGACCGGAAGACTAGCCTGAGATTTAACAGGGATATCTGGGTAATGAGACAGCCACAGAGGCTCTGGATAAGCTCTCCATGTATCCACACGGGGGAGACTGGAGAGGATCCAAATAGCTGACATATCCCTGGCTAAGCATGACACAGCACAGAGGAGATGCCACTGGAAGGCCTGGTGGGAAGTAAAAGCCAGAGCAGACTTGAAAACTGATTGAGTCAATGGCAAAACTTTCTTTAGATTATTTAATTAGGGTTAAAAGACCATGCTAGGATTTTATAATTTCTTCTATCTTCATAAATTTTAAATATTTAATTTAGAAATACACTAGAATAGGGACACTATTTCTTTTCTTTCTTTCTTTTTTTTTTTTTTTTAGGAGATGGGGTCTTACTCTTTTACCCAGGCTGGAGTGCAGTGGTGTGATGTTAGCCTGCTGCAACCTCAAACGCCTGGGCTCAAGTGATCCTCCTGCCTCAGCTTCTCATGTAGCTGGAAATATAGGCATGCTCCACTATGCCCTGCTAATTTTTAAATTTTTTGGTAGAGATGGGGCCTTGAAATGTTGCCCAGGCTGGTCTTGAACTCCTGGCCTCAAGTGATCCTCCCACCTCGGCCTCCCAAAGTGTTAGGATTATAGGAATGAACCACCACTGTGCATGGTGGGGAAGTGATTTTTTTTAATCTCTGAATTGTGAATCTTTGAAATCTTTCCCCATCTATAGAGTAGAACTCTCTATTGGCTTTACTGCTTCTTTTAATTTTAGAGGAATAATATCAATAAAGAACTTTGGAATACTAATAATAGCTAATATTTATTGAATACCTGTTATGATCCAGACACTGTGCTATGACTTTACACATTTTATGTCATTTAATTCTCACAGTGACTATTTGGTGATATTATTCCCAAATCTGGGTAGGGCAATTGGAGCTTAAGCAGAATAAATAACTTTTCCAAGGTTACAACAGCTAAGAAATGGAGAAGGTGGAATGCAACTTGAGGCAGTCTAATTTCTGAACTCATGTTCTTAAATACTTTGCTGTATTTTCAGATGTTGGTGCTATAGGAATGCAGAATATTTTTATGACTATTATAACGATCTGATAGGAAATTACCTTATGTAGAGTTATTGATATGTTAAGCGGGTACATACTTTTCACTTTCTAGTTGAGCTGTTTTTTTTAAAAACCTTTATATTAAAGAGAATTTCAAACAGATACAAAAGTAGATAATAATCTAACAGTCCTTCATGTGCCCATTACACAGCTTTGAACCCTTTCTATAAGTGGTAAAATTACTGCTTGCTATGCTAACATTTATTGCAAAAAGGAAATAATTATAGACTAATTTTTGTAGTGTGAATACCAATAACTGGTAGCTTTACAATTAAAAATTTTCAGTAATGGATTTTATAACTGATTACTTGGTAAATATTTCCTTTTAAAATAGACACACATAATATGTTTTTAAAAGTGACAATTCAGTGAAAACAACATGAGGAGTAGGAAGAGAAGGGAGGTGGAAATATTCTGTGGCTATTTTGGTATGTGGAGCAAACAACTAGGAAGTAGCAGAGTGGAGCTGTGCAGTTTGGTTTGCTCATCCTCTGTTTCTTTAAGACGTCTGTGGACCTCTGTGGGTTTGACAGAGTCTATCAAGTGACCCATGGGCTAGTCTTTTTCTTTTAAAGACTTAATTTTTTTAGAGTAGTTTTAGGTTCACAGCAAAATTGAACAAAAAATACAGATTTTCCTTATACTCCTTACCCACACACATGCACAGCCTACCCCACTGTCAACATCCATCACCAGAGTGGTACATTTATTACAATTGATGAATCGTTGATATATCACTTTCGTCCAAAGTCCATAGTTTACATTAGGGTTCACTCTTGGTGTTGTACACTCCTTAGGTTTGGACAAATGTGTAAGCACATGTACCCACCATTAAAGTATCATAAAGAATAGTTTCACTGTCTTAACAATTTGAGCTAGTCTTTAGTTTGTAACATTTTCTCTTTTATAAGCATCAGTATTGTTTTTCTTGTATTTCTAATCATGTCATGGTTTTCAGTGACTTGTGGGGGTAACTGAAAACCAGTGCCCTGAATCTAGTCTGCAATTACTGTAACCTTTGCCCAGTAGTATGCAAGAGAGCTGTGGTGGTTTGTGAAACTGTAAGGAAATAGTAGTATGATCATACTGTGTTCTTTTAGGCCATCTACAGAAATATTTTGTGTTACATAGAGCATTTAACTGCATAATTTGAAACTTTAGGTCCGTTGAATGGGATGTGATATTTTAAGCCATATGTTTCTGTAATAGTCCTTAAATTCCCAATGTCAAATGTATTTACAATACCTTTGGCTCCTGACAGAAACTATTCTATTTTTCTGCCTCTACTTTGGCCTCATACTTCTGTCCCACATTTCAGTGGTGTAATTTTGATTTATTTTGGGGAAAGTTGTCCTGGCTTTTTCTGCCTGGTTTCCTCAAGAGGCAGACTATGTAAGCTATACATATCTAGACTATTTTCACTTTATTTGACAAAATGTTTGCATTAAATGAATTTAGAATAATTTAGACTAATTATGTCTGACTTGCTTTTCTTCTAGGCATCTGTACTGTAGTTTGCTAGAATCCCAGAAACTGTGCATTTTGATTATTCCCATAACTTGTTTTTAAGGGTATAATAATTGGCCCTTAAAATATTCATTATCTTTGCTTTTCAAGAAAACTCAAAATCATGTCAATTAGAGCTATTTCCTTTGACTCCTTACATCTGGAATGTGTGAGCCCACTGGTCAGAGTAGGGTTCCTGACAATATTCTCCTTGGTTGCTATGTATGTACTGGAGTTGTAAGGATCCCAAACATTCTGTTAAGCTAGGGTTCTTGCTGCTGAACTAGGTGGATTTTACGCAGGTTTAATATAATCTTCAGATTGCTTTTTGTACATTTTATGCAACATTTATATGACTTTAAATGTTTTTCATTTTGAAGGGCTTAGAAAAGGCAGGGTGGAGTATCAGTTAAGAGCTCAGATGCTGGAGCTAGAAACTCAAACACTAGCTCTATCACTTAGAAGCCAAGTGATTCTATTTTGTATAAAGGAGATATTAATAGCAAATTCAAAGCTGTAGTTAGGATTCATTGAAATAATGCTTGCAAAATTCTTAGCTTGGCCTCATGATGTCTTTTTAACAACCCCATGAGGAGGAAACTATTAGCTGTGAGTTATAGATGAAAATCTGAGGCTCAGGTAAGTTGCCCTGTGTGTCGTACAGCTAGGAAGTGACAGGACCCAGACTCAAAGGCAGACACCAACTTCCTGGAAAGTTGGCACTGTTCTGTTTAGGTGTCTTGTAGACACTCCAGCTTTAAGATCACAGCTTCATATCTTTTATTGAAGTGTTTTCAAACTTTCCCCCCTAAATTTGTGTAACGCATTTTAAGTAAAAGTTTATAAAAAGTACAATATAAAATTGAAATAGGTGGGAGTATACCCCTGTATTCCCCTTAAGATAGGTACTCCCTTCCCTTCTTCTGGGATCCTCGAAGGGGGTTCCATAGAATCAAGCATGAACCTACCATTTCTACATCTGGGATAAAAATTTTGTCCAGCAACAAAGCATGTTGTTGGAAGTCCTAGTCTTTGATGGAAAGGCTAATATGGTCTGGTTAGATTCCATGAATACTTCTGGATTCAATTTTGCTCTTGTAAGGTTGATTTGGATTATACTGTTGTGTCAAAGGACATACTCAGGAGCCAGGGGAAGATGCTTTTGTCTCTCTTCATAATATATTTCAGTGCTCTAACTGTTCTGAGAATCTAAAGTAACTCTCAAGGTGATAGCAGGACATTTGACTGGCTTTTGTTTAAGTTTTTTCTACCACAGAATCTCAAGTTCCAACAACCTGAAGTCTTTGCTTTGTCTGGCTTGGCAGTTGCTAGAATAGAGTTTACCTGCTAACTTTTTATTTCAGAAATATTTTGTACAAAGCTTCCCTCATCTGCTATTGTAATGTTGTTATTAACATGCAAAATTTCACTAAGGGATCTCTGGCTTTGGTCCTAGCAGTCTGGAGGCAGTGAAATGCATACTGCCAGGTATATATCATAGGACATTTCTATACAACTGAGCAGAAAGGCAGACTCTCATGTGGAATCAAATGAAATACTAAAGGAATTCTGTAAGTCTCAAAGATCCCATCAAAATTCTTGGATGGAATTACTTAGACCTGGAAAATGGAAATACAGCTGCATTTTCGATGATTTTAAAAAATACTCATTAAAATACTGGCTATGGCAAAGCAAATTAAAAGTTTAATATCATTTTTGGTTATACAGTATTTTTTAAAGAGTCTTTTAATATCTTTTATTTTATTTATTTTTATTTCAAAATATTAAGGGGGTACAAATGTTTTGGATTACATGTATCACTTTTGTAATGCTTGAATCCTGGCTAAAGGTGTGCCTATCACCAAAATAGTGTTCATAGTACCCGTTAGGTAGGTTTTTGCCCCTCCCCTTCTCCCCCCCTCATTGATTTCCACTGAGTTTTACTTCCCTCTGTGCACATGTGTGCTCATTGGTTAGTTCCAGTTTAATAGTGAGTACATGTGATGTTTGTTTTTCCATTCTTGAGACACTTCACTTAGGAGAATGGTCTCCAATTCTATCCAAATTGTTGCAAAACGTATTAATTTGTCTTTTTTAATGGCTGAGTAGTACTCCATGGTACACATAGACCACATTTCATTAATCCACTCATGAATTGATGGGCACTTGGGTTGATTCTACATCTTTGCAATTGTGAATTGTGCTGCAATAAACATTCGAGTGCAGGTGTTTTTTTGATGAAAAGTCTTTTTTTCCTTTGGGTAAATACCCAATAGTGGGATTGCTGGATCGAATGGTAGGTCTACTTATAGTTCTTTGAGGAATCTCCATAGTGTTTCCATAGAGGTTGTACTAATTTGCAGTCCCACTAACAGTGTATAAGCATTCCTTTCTCTCTGCATGCATGCCAGCATCTATTGTTTTTGGACTTTTTGATAGGTGCCATTCTAACTGGGATAAGGTGATTATCTCATTGTCATTTTAATTTGCATTTCCCTGATGATTAGTGACATTGAGCATTTTTTCATATGTTTATTGGCCATTTGTCTTTCTTCTTTTGAGAAGCTTATGTTTATGTCTTTTGCCTACTTTTTAATAGGTTTCTTGCTAATTTGCTTGAGTTCTTTGTAAATTCTGATTATTAGCCCTTTATCAGATGTGTAGCTTGCAAATATTTTTTCCCATTCTGTAGGTTGTCTGTGTGCTCTGTTGATTGTTTCCTTAGCTGTGCAGAAGCTTTTTAGTTTAATTAAATCCCCATTTATTAATTTTTATTGTTGCCATGATTGCTATTGGGGTCTTTTTCTTAAATTCTTTGCCTAGGCCAATACCTAGAAGAGTTTTACTTATATTTTCTTCTAGAATTCCTATGGTTTCATTCCTTAGATCTAAGTCTTTTATCCATCTTGGATTAATTTTTGTGAGTGATGAGAGGTAGGGGTTCTGTTTCATTCTTCTGCATGTGGCTATCCAATTTTCCCAGCATCATTTATTGAATAGGGCTTCTTTTCCCCAGTGTATGTTGTTGTCTCCTTTGTCAAAGATCAGTTGATTGTAGGTAGATGGTTTTATATCAGGGTCTCTGTTCTGTTCCATTGGTCTGTGTCTCTATTTTTGTACCAATACCATACTGTTTTGGTTACTATAGCCTTATAATATAGTTTGAAGTCTGGTAATGTGATGCCTCCAGATTTGTTTTTTTTTTGCTTAAGATTGCTTTGGCTACTCAGGCTCTTTTCTGGTTCCAAATGAAGTGTACAATTATTTTTTTCCAGATCTGTGAAGTATGACTTTGGTAATTTGATGGGGATTGCATAGAATTTGTAAATCACTTTGTGTAGTATGGACATTTTAATAATGTTTATTCTACCTATCCATGAGCGTGGTATGTTTTTCCATTTGTTTGTATCCTCTGCGATTTCTTTCCACAGAGTTTTGTAGTTCTCCTTGTAGAGATCTTTCACCTCCTTGGTTAAGTATATCCCTAGGTATTTTATTTTCTTTCTAGCTATTGTGAGTGGTATTGAATCTTGGATTTGACTTTTGGCTTGATTGTTACTAGTATATAGAAATGCCACTGATTTATGTACATTGATTTTTTTTTTTAATTTTTTAAAATTTTTTTAATTTCAGAATATCACGGGGGTACAACACTTTGGCCATACACATTGCCCCTGTACTGCCCGTGTCAGAGCCACAATCGTGGTCATCTCCCAAACTGTGCTCCCCACATCCATTCAGTGAGAGTTTTTCCCATCCCTTCCACCCCCCTCCCGCCCGCCCGCCCTCAGATGAATGTTATTGCCCTGTGTGATGTAAGTGTTCATCAGTTAGTACCAGTTTGATGGTGAGTACCAGTGGTGCTTGTTTTTCCAATCCTGTGACACTTCGCTTTGAAGAATGGGTTCTAGCTCCAACCAGGATAATACCAGGTGTGTTAATTCACTGTTGTTCCTTATTGCTCAGTAATACTCCATGGTATACATATACCACATTTTATTGATCCACTTGTGTATCGATGGGCACCTGGGTTGTTTCCACAACTTTGCAGTTGTGAATTGTGCTGCTATGAACATTCGAGAGCAGATGTCTTTATTATAAAATGTCTTTTTTTCTTTTGGATAAATACCCAGTAGTGGGATTGCTGGGTCAAATGGTAATTCTACTTTTAATTCTTTGAGGTATCTCCATATTCTTTTCCATAGAGGTTGTACTAATTTGCAGTCCCACCAGCAGTGTATGAGTGTTCCTATCTGTCCACATCCCCGCCAACATTTGTTATTTGGGGATTTTTTGATATGAGCCAATCTCACTGGAGTTAAGTGATATCTCATTGTGGTTTTGATTTGCATTTCCCTGATGATTAGAGAAGTTGAGCACTTTTTTATATGTTTGCTGGCCATCATTCTGTCTTCTTTGGAAAAGTTTTTGTTCATGTCCTTTGCCCATTTTTTAACAGGGTTGTTTGATTTTTTCTTGTTGATTTTCCTAAGTTCTGTATAGATTCTGGTTATCAGCCCTTTATCAGAGGTGTAGCATGCAAATATTTTCTCCCATTCTGTAGGTTGTCTGTTCACTCTAGTGATAGTTTCCTTGGCTGTGCAGAAGCTTTTCAATTTGATCAGGTCCCGTGTATTTATTTTTGTTGCTGCTGTGATTGCTTTGGGGGTCTTCTTCATAAATTCTTTGCCTAGGCCAATGTCCATAAGAGTTTTTCCAACATTTTCTTCGAGAATTCTTATGGTTTCATGTCTTAGGTTTAGATCTGTTATCCATTGTGAGTTGATTTTTGTGAGAGGTGAGAGGTGTGGATCTAGTTTCAGTCTTCTACGTGTGGCCATCCAGTTTTCCCAGCACCATTTATTGAATAGGGATTCTTTTCCCCAGTGTATGTTTTTGTCTACTTTGTCAAAGATCAGGTGACAGTATGAGGATGATTTTATATTTGGGTTCTCAGTCCTGTTCCATTGGTCTATGTCTCTGTTCTTGTGCCAGTACCAGGCTGTTTTGGTTACTATAGCCTTGTAGTATAGTTTGAAGTCTGGTAGATTGATGCCTCCCAATTTGTTCTTTTTGCTTAAGATTGCTTTGGCTGGACGGGGTCTTCTCTGGTTCCACATGAAGCATAGGATTATTTTTTCTAGATCGGCAAAAAATGATGTTGGTATTTTGATAGGGACTGCATTGATTATGTAAATCACTTAAGGTAGCAAAGACATTTTTACAATGCTGATTCTACCTATCCAAGAGCATGGAGGGGTTTTCCATCTGCTTACATCCTCTGCAATTTCTTTTCTCAGTGTTTTGTAATTCTCTCTATGTAGGTCTTTCACCTCCTTAGTTAGATATGTTCCTAAATATTTAATTTTTTTTGGCGCTATTGTGAAAGGTATTGCGTCTTTAATTTGTTTCTTAGCTCAACTGTTATTGGCATATATGAAGGCTATTGATTTCTGTGCATTGATTTTGTATCCTGAGACTTTGCTGAATTCATTTATCAATTCCAGTAATCTCTTAGTTGAATCTTTGAGGTTTTCTAGATATAATATCATATCATCCATGAAGAGTGAAAGTTTGACCTCTTCTGCCCCCATTTGGATACCCCTGATTCCTCTGTCTTGTCTGATTGCTCTGATAAGGACTTCCAGCACTACATTGAATAGAAGTGGAGATAGTGGGCAACCTTGGCTGGTTCCAGTTTTAAGGGGGAATGCTTTCAATTTTTCCCCATTCAGTATGATATTGGTTGTGGGTTTATCACATATGGCTTTAATAATTTTGAGGTATTAGCCATCTATGCCTATATTGTTAAGAGTTTTTGTCATAAAAGGGTGCTGGATTTTGTCAAAAGCCTTTTCTGCATCTATTGAAAGGATCATATAATCTTTGTTCTTGCTTTTATTTATGTGTTGAATTACATTTGTAGATTTGTGTATGTTGAACCATGCCTGCATCATGGGGATGAAGCCCACCTGATCGCGATGGATTATTTTTTTGATGTACATTTGAATTTGGTTTGCTAGGATTTTATTGAGAATTTTTGCATCTATATTCATAAGGGATATTGGTCTATAGTTTTCTTTTCTTGTTGTGTCTTTTCCTGACTTTGGTATCAAGGTGATATTGGCTTCATAGAATGAGTTTGGGAGGATTCCATCCTTCTGGATGTTTTCAAGTAATTTCTGCAGTATAGGCACCAGTTGTTCTTTGTAGGTTTGGTAGAATTCAGGTGTGACCCCATCTGGTCCAGGACTTTTTTTTGTTGGAAGATTTTTTATTAGTGCTTCAATTTTGGTGCTTGATATTGGTCTGTTTAGGAATTCTCTTTCTTCCTGATTGAGCCTAGGGAGGTAGTGTGTTTCTAAGAATTTGTCCATTTCCTCCATGTTTTCATGTTTTGGGGCATAGAGGTTTTTGTAGTATTCTATGATGTTTTGTATTTCCATGATATCAGTTGTGACCTCTCCTTTTTCATTTCTAATTGGGATTATTAGAGTTCTTTCCTTTCTACTTCTGGTCGACCTGGCAAGTGGCCTGTCAATTTGGTATATCTTTTCAAAGAACCCACTTTTCATTTCATTAATCTTCTGTATTGTTCTTTTGTTCTCAATTTCATTTAATTCTGCTCTGATCTTGGTTATTTCTTTTCTTCTGCTGGCTTTAGGATTGCTTTGCTGTTCCTTTTCCATTTCCTTAAGATGATTCATTAGTTTACTGATTTTGTGACCTTTCTGTCTTTTGAATGTGAGCAATAAGTTTTCCTCTCAGGACTGCTTTTGCTGTGTCCCACAGATTTTGATAACTTTTGTCCCCATTATCATTTAGTTCAAAGAATCTTTTGATTTCCATCTGAATCTCCTCCTTGACCCAATAGTCATTCAGCAACAGATTGTTTGATTTCCATGTTTTTGGTTGAAGATGTGAGTTTCTGTTGGAATTGATTTCTAATTTTATTCCATTGTGGTCTGAAAAGTTACATGGTATGATTTCTATTTTTTTAAATTTGTAGCGATCTGTTTTGTGGCGTAGGATGTGGTCAATTTTAGAGAAAGTCCCATGAGCTGATGAGAAGAATGTATATTCAGTGTTATTTGGGTGGAGTGTTCTATAGATGTCTGTTAGGCCCAATTCTAGATTCCTGTTTAGGTCCATTGTTTCTTTGCTTATTTTCTTTTTGGAGGATCTGTCCAGTTCTGTCAGTGGGGTGTTGAAGTCCCCATCTATTAATGGCATTGCTATTTATTACGTTGTCTAGATCAAGCAGTATTTGCTTGCTTGTATCTGGGTGCTCCTGTGTTGGGTGCATAAATATTTAGGATTGTTATATCTTCTTGTAAGATTTTTCCCTTCACCATTGTATAGTGTCCATCTTTGCCCTTCTTTACTTTTGTTGCTTTGAAGTTTATATCATCTGAAATAAGGATGGCTACTCCAGATTTCTTTTGGTTTCCATTAGCCTGGAAAATTGTATTCCATCCTTTCACCTTGAGTCTGAATGAGTCCTTGTGTGTAAGATGTGTTTCCTGGAGACAGCAGATACTTGGTTTGTACTTTTTAATCCATTCAGCCAGCCTATGTCTCTTCAATGGGCAATTCAAGCCATTCACATTTATTGAGGGAATTGATATTTGGGGTAGATTTCTGTTTATTCTGTTGGGTAGTTTCTTGTGCTGTTTTACCTCTTGAGTCATTGTGGAATCTGGGTTCTGGAGTTTTAGCTTTTGGGTAGTTTTACTCTGGTGGGTGTCTGTTGTACTGGTTAGTGTACAATGCAGATCTAAACACTTCTTGCAGGGCTTGTCTGGACTTTGCAAATTCTATTAGTGATTGCTTGTCTGGAAAAGTCTTTATTTCTCCCTCATATAAGAAACTTAGTTTGGCAGGATAAAGAATTCTGGCTTGGCCATTATTTTGTTTTAGAAGACTGAGGATGGGTTCCCATTCCCTTCTGGCTTGTAGGGTTTCATCTGAGAAATCTGCAGTTAACTGATAGGTTTCCCTTTGTAGGTTACCTGCTCTTTTCGCCTCCCGGCTCTGAGGAGTGCCTTTTTTGTGTTTACTTTGGTCAGTCTAACAATTATGTGGCGTGGTGAATGCCTTTTCAAGTTAAATCTCACAGGAGTCCTGTGTATTTCTTGTACTTGGATATCAAGATTTCTGGCTAGGCCATGGAAATTTTCCTCTATTATTCCTTCAAATAGATTTTCCAGCCCATGCGAATTTTCTTCCTCTCCCTCAGGGATGCCTATGATCCTTATGTTTGGCCTCTTTACATAATCCCACATTTCTTGTATGCTTTGTTCATGCCTCTTATTTTTGTGTTCTTTCTCTTCGACTGACTTATTTAGCACATAGGAGTTATCTTCCAGCTCTGAGATTCTTTCCTCTGCATGATCCAGCCTATTCTTAAGGCTTTCCACTGTGATTTGTAGATCCTTGAATGCCTCTTTCATTTCTAGAATTTCTATTTGATTTTTCTGTAATAGTTCTATTTCTTTAGAAAAATTTTCATTAATTTCTTGCATTTTTCTCATGGTTTCTTTGTGCTGGGATTCAATTTTCTCTTGAATTTCATTGAGCTTTCTTATAATCCATAAATGAAATTCCTCTTCTGTCATTCTACCCATTTCATTTGAGTTGATATCTGTTGCTGAGGAACTAATGATTTCTTTTGACTTCTCACTCTGATTTTTCATGTTTCCTGAGTTCTTTCGCTCATTTTTTCTCATCTGGCCTCTTGGTCAAGAGCTGGGGGTGTTAGGCCTAGTTTATGGCCCTGTCTCAAAGCCCCTGAGGTTCGTTCCTTGGTAAAGCCAGGGAGAGGAGTACTCGTCTGTATTGTTTTAGGTGTATTTTAGCAAGTTCGGTGGATCTCTTGTGTTACCTCTGACCTGTTGTCTTCTCCTCTTCCCAGTGGAGTGTAGTGAGATTGTCCTCCCAGCTTGAGCTCCAAGCTGGTGGATTGTACTTGAGGGTATGAATCCACAGCTCCCTAATAGCTAGGTATTCTTTTGTGCCAGTGGCAGACTCTGATCCCGCAGGTGGGGTATATGAAAGCCCCAAGCTTTGGGAGGGGCCTTATAGCTCCTAGGGGTTACTTTGACCCTGCTCCTCCTGAGGTGCGGGTAGAAACACAATTGCTTTTGGCTGCAGTGCGATAGCTGACTTGGGAAAATTCTACACCACTCAGAGGTTGCTTATCCAGCCACGTGTGTCTGGCCCTCTGATGTGCGTCTCCATGTGACACTGGCTGATAGGGGGATCTCCAATTGTGCACCCCTTTTCCACCACTAGACCCCAAGGCGAGGCAGTTGGGCATGTCTATCCCCAGAAGTCTGTGCCAGGGGGATGTTCCCATGGGGGGTGGGGAATAGTGGCCACTGGAGGCACTCTTGGATCAAGTGAAATTCCCTAATTAAGTGGGCAGGGTTAGGGGGAACTGCTCTGGTTCAGCCTGTGGCTCTTGAGGCATTGAGTTGCTGTGAGAACCGGTGCTTATACAAAATGAATCACTATAACCAGCAACCTTCAAAATGACCGATCTCTGGGATATGGGAGGGCTGGGACCTGAAGGGCGGGCACTAGGACCAGCACGTAGCGGACTTGTCGGAGGCCAGAGCTGGGGTAGTAAGACCGAAGGACGGGCTGCAAACTGTTTCCAATACACAAAGGTTCTGCCACTACAGTTCCAGGATCTTGTCCTACCTGGAGCCCACGGATGCAGCTGTCCCTGGCCACCAAGGGCGAAGCCTGTCATGCCCAGGCTGAAGAGCCCTTGGGCCAGGGGTGGGGTGGAGCTAGAGTCCTAGGTAACAACTCCAGGCGGGAGACTTTAAAGATGGCTGCTGACCGCCAGTCTGGCACACAGTAGGGCTCAGATTGGGCCCCTGAACGCAGCTCTTCTCAACCGGCCTGGGTCTTGCGGAGGAAATTACCCGCAGCCCCTAAGGGTGTGTCCCACTCTCCGTTCAACTCCTGTGCCCAGATCCCGCTGACTTCCAGTGGCGCTGTGCCAGTCTGCAGATTCCCGCGCACTGTCCCGGGAAGCTGTGTCTCCGCCCAGTCCCTACCTGGCCCTGAGCAGTCCCTGTATAGTGCAGCTGAGAGTTCCATTTGGCTCTCACAATTGCTTCCTCTGCACAGAGCCTGCTGTCTCAAGCTACAGCTTTGTCCCAACTCCGGGCTTGTCCCTGACTATGTGGATGGGGAGTCTAGGGGGAAGGTGTGTAACCGCTTGTAGGTCAGGTCGCGCTGTGCTGACCTGGCAAGCGTGTCCTTCCCGCGCTCTGGGCTCTATTGTACTCCCTGCGCTCTCTGATCTTTGTGAATGAATCTCCAAGTCACCTGTTTTCTTGGGCTGAGTGTCCCATGATGTTTCTCTGTAAATTCACAATGCTGTTTTCAGAGTGAGTGATTTGCGCGCAGGCAGAGGATGGCATTTTTCACCTCCTTCCCTGGGAGGGGTGAGGTGGGAGGACTCTATCAGACCACCATTTTTCTGTTTTTTTTTCTTGTTTTGCCAAAGGATGACTTATCATGACTTGGGGGAGATTTAAGGATCTAATACATTTAAAGAAATAGATTAGATGTTGGCGACTCTTATGAAGAAAGGAAAGTGGTTTACAGCAAGGAAAATATCTTAGAAGGTTATGCAGATTTAGGTAAGAAAGTAATCAAGTTTCAGAGGATGCCGTGAACAACAAAGGAAGAAAAGAAGGCAAGAGCAACGTGAGAACACAAACTCTGAAAACTAAAGTGTAGTCTGATGGCTGACAATTATCATAAATCCTTATTAACATGAGCTTCCCCTTATTTTCCTTAATCATTGTGTATCTGTATATACATCTGTGTGTGTATGTTTGATTTGTTCATTCCCTCAGACAACTGAGAAATACTTTGCCCTTGAGTATAGAGTATTTACATGTCTTGCAGCACCTTTGCTCCACGTTGTGTGTTTGTTTTTTCTTCAGTATACATAATTTTTAAGTTCTACTTCCCTTTTCCACTCAGTAGTCTTTCCTATACTTTAAAGCCATGAACTCGATTGCTTTTCATTCTCACTGCCTCAACCTCCCATATAAAGACTCTTTCATTTTCTTATTTATGGAAATTTATTGCTGTCGCATTTTGTCACACTTCCACACAATGAGCAGTTGTGTAGTGTTGGCAAATGCTCATGTATCTAGTTCTAAAGAAATGTACCCTCACCATGTAGCTCATATTTCCTCTTGACTTGACCTTTCCCTTTGACCTGGATTGACTTATCTGAGTGTGCTGGCAGTGCCACGTTCCTTCTGCTTGTAAGTCAAATGAGTGAAAAGGCACCAATATCAACTCACCTTCCTCTAAAACACACACACACACACAAATCCTTGGGGGAAGTTACCATGTTGACATTTTTGAGGGGATGGTTATAAAGGTAGCATGAAGAAGTTGGAGAGGAATTAGTAGATCTTGCAGGACAAATTGCTTGATTCAAATGGTGAGCTGCTCTCCTCATATTCTGAGTAGGTGACATAATGTATTCACTTCTTTGCTTTTCATGTGGCAAGTGGCTGCTTATATAAACAGAGGGGAGAATGGTCCACGTGTGCTCTGTTTCTGGTCCTGTGATTCAGGCTGTTTTATATTGCCAAGAACCGGGAAAGTCTGGAGCCATTGTTTGCTGACACAGACCATGGAGTTCAGCTGGAAAATAGGGGAGCCAAAAGTGCCCCAAAATGGAGGTGGTGCAGCTTCCAGCAGTCCACCCATGTCAGCCAAAGTGATTTAAAAATGTATTCAACTACACAAAACTGCAGATAACGAACCTTCTCTAGTTTCTCTTATCATCACTATCTCCAAAAAACAAAGTTCCTTTTAGCAGTCCAGCACTGTATTAATTTTCTGCCAGGGAGAATACTTTTCTTGCCTTCTGTGGAGGTCTTTTCTCTCCAGTTAACCATAAATTTCTTTTCCCATAGGGCTGCCTGGAATATTGCTGACCTATGGGGAGTTTAATTTTAACCATCACTTCACATTAACTTTCTTCCTCCCTTCCTCTCTTTTATTCAGTACACATTGAAGGTCTATTTGCTAAGCACTATACCAGGTACCAAGGATACAGTCATGAAAATATAACACCAGGAAGCTGTAGTCTAGAAGGGAAGAAAGGCATTTTAAAAATTGGTGATTTACAGTTGTAATATGTGCCACAAAGGGGAAGTATGATATAATATGTGTGTATAACACGAAGAACTAACCCATCTGTGGAAGTGACATTTAAAAGGAGACTTGGAGAGTGAGTGGGAAATACTGAGACAAAGAGTGTGATGGTAGGGGCAGCTACCCTGGGAGCTTCTTTAGGCAGAGGGAATAAAATGTGCAAAGGCCCTCAGACCTAAGGGAACAGGATTAATTCACGAAATCCTACAAAGGCTACCGAGGCCTGAACTCAGAGTGAATGGAGTGAGTCTGGGATATTTTGTAGAGACCAGATGGACCAGGGCCTTATAGTCAGGTTAAGAGTTTAAGGTTTATCCTATTGTAATAGGGTACGTTTTACAGTGCATCTTATTATAGTAGGGTGCCTGTGGCATGAAACTAAAGAAAACAGACACAAGGCACACAGAGATTTAAGAGAGATAAACTGTTCTAATCTTGCCAGCAATTTTATTTCTAAAAGCAAAACCATTAATTTATCTTCTTTGGTTTGGGAAGACCTATTTTCATGTCTCAATTGTGGTTGTATAAAACAAATTGGAACCTGCTCTTCTGGGGGAAGTGTAGTGGGAGATAATTTTGGTGGTGAATCACCTTATTCTTGCTCTGTAGAGAGCTGTGCTGGGTCTCCTCAATGACCACAGACCTGTGGAACTTCAAGACTGGAGGATGAGAAATTGACCCACTTTTCATAGAAGCCATGAGACTTTCTGGGAGAAAGAGGATTATGATCCCCACAGAGTTCAAAATTATTATACTGTATCTGGTAATTACAGTAGTCCTGACTTGAGGACATCTAGTAGGAAAGAATGAAGTGCTTTCTTCCCCCTTTCTCCCCAAAGAACCTATCAGAGATGTACAGTTAGGGTCTGGTCAGGAGAAAACAGAAGGCACTGTATGCATTCTGAATATGGAGGGTTTCAAGACAGGAAAATAGAGACTTATATAACTGCAGAATGAACTGTGGCAGCAAAGGGCAGGCTGCGCTTATGGTCTTTTCCTACAGCAGTTATTTGGGTGATTCTCAGAGAACCTCAAGTGGGAGTTACTTTGATCCTCACATCAGCAATGTGCATCTACAACTGCCTGCTACTCTCTCTGGAGAGTGACAGCCTTCCCTTTTCTTCTGTCTTCTAGATCTCCTGCAAATGCCTCTCACTGGCAGACTCTAACCTGGAACCACAGAAAGAGGTGGATTCTGGAAATGTGTTTCCTGGTTTCTCTTATGTGATGCATAGGAAACCTTTGAAAAGGATAGTATTGATGTCAAATTGACAAAGGGACTATTTAGCACAGGTGGTGATTCTGGTTCAATAGCAAAGCCTTGGCTGTTGTGAGGGAAAGAAAGTTCCCAGCATAACAGACTACTACTCTGAGAGTGTGGATGTTCCTTAAGACTTCCTGTGTTAGACAGGGTGGGTGCTCCAGAGAAACAGAATCAATAAGATGTGTAGCTATAGTTATAGATATATCCATATTTATACACGATACACACAGATTTATTTTAAAGAACTGGATAATGTGATTATGGAAGCTGGCAAGTCTAAAATCTGCAAGGTGGGCCAGCAGGCCAGAAACCCAGGGGAAGATGATGTTGCAGTTTAAGTCCAAAAGCTGTAATATGTGCTGGCAGAATTCCCTCTTGCTCAGGGGATGTTAGTCTTTTGTTCAATTCAGGCCTTCAGCTGATGGATAAAGCCCACTCACATTATGGAAGACAATCTGCTTTACTCAAAGTCCGCTGATTTAAATGTTAATCTCATCCAAAAATACCCTCAGAGAAACATCCACAATAAAGTTTGGCCAAATATCTGGGCACTGTGGCCTACCCAAGTTGATGCATATAATTAACCAGCATACTTCTCCTTCCTCATTCATACCTGACAAGTTACACCACTGCTAGACAGTGTTTTGAAATAAAGTTTTATGTTAATATGCCCCAAGTTAAAAATGCATGGTCTTTTAATGTATATATGGTCCAGTCTGGCCCTTTTAAATCAAAGAATGTGATGTTAATTATTTGGTGCCTTTCCTTTAGATTTAGGAAAGAGTAGAGGCATCTCTTTAAGCTATACTCTCTTAGTATTTTATCATTCAATCATTTATTCATTCATTTGTCCACTCTTTCAACAAGTATTTACTGAAGATATAGGCACTGAGGATAATGCAGTGGTATGTATAGAATATCAAGTCCAGAAAATAAGACCTTAAGCTAGAGAGCAACACAAGCACTTTGCTGTAATTGTGAAGACAAATAGAGGAAAATGCAAGTGTAAAGACATTAGATTTACAAGCCTGTAAGAAGTGATCGAAAACTTTTATAAAGAGGGAAATTTTACAAGCAAATTAAACAAATGTCAATTTACAAGTGTTATAAAATTTACAAATCATGATGTCTGCATGTATGTTCCTGAAAAATTGAGGAAGATGAGTGAGGACAATTGTTTATTCAAACAATTTTTACTGTCAATTAATATGTTTTTTTGGGAACCAAATGCTTAGTGAAGAATACACAGACTCTAACACATATTTAATGACCCTTTCACTGGGGCTTCAGTCTCCTTTCTGTAAGATCCTGATCTTATCACTGTTGTCTTGCCAACTACTGTTCTTTTCAGGAGGATAACTGCTGCAGTTGATGGAGGATTACTATGTTGAGAACTAGCTAAGAGGGCAGTTACTAGCCTTATAACAGCATATTTTATGGTATCATTACCAATGCTATGAGTGTGAATAAAATGAAAACAAAACTGTGGTAGGTAGAATTCTAAGATAACTCCCAGTGACCTCGCCTTCATCTAATCCTCTCCCCTTTGAATGTAGATGAAACCTGTGAATATAATGAGACAATCACTCCTGTGACTCTATTACAC
Source organism: Daubentonia madagascariensis (assembly GCA_023783475.1). Lineage (NCBI taxonomy): Eukaryota > Metazoa > Chordata > Mammalia > Primates > Daubentoniidae > Daubentonia > Daubentonia madagascariensis. Next base: position 9,636,156 of record JAKFHU010002220.1, read on the forward strand.
TGTATAGCAAAAGGGAGATTATATTGGGTGTGCCTGACCTAATCAGGTAAGCCCTGTAAGAGCAGAGTCTTCTCTGGCTGATCCCGGAAAAGGAAGTCAGAATTTCAAAGCAGCAGAGATATAATCCCTCTGGCTTTGAGGAAGAAAATGGCATATTATGAAGTAGGCCACTTGTTAGAGAACAGAAGGAGGCCTCTAGGAACTGGCCGACAGTCAGTAAGTAAACAGGGACCCCAGTCACAAAATCTCCAGGAACTAAATTCTGCCAACAGTTAGAATGAGCTTGGAAGTGGATTTTTTTTTCTCGAGAGTCTCCAGATGAAAACTCAGCTCAGCTGACACTTTGATTTCTGCCTGTGATACCCTGAGCAGAGACTCCAACCGCACTGTGCCAGACTTCCGACCGAGAGAACTGTGAGCTAATAAATGGTGGTGTTTTAAGCTGCTAAGTTAGGTGACAATTTGTTGTGCAGCAAAAGAAAATTAGGAGAAAAACAAAACCAAAATAACCTTTATCCAGCTTTTATTTCTTTTGGATTTGATATTGTGCTGAGGCTGTTCCTGAGGTGCCCTTGCCCTAGTCAGCTCATGTAAGGTAAGGGAGGGCTCTGAGCTCAACGGGAGGGGAGGAGACACAGCTAGGGGGAGATTCCTGTAGTGCAAAGGTGGTTTGTTTAGGAGAGGCCCACTGCAAACCTTGCAAAATCTAGGAACAGCTTAAAGAAGGATATTTTCCCCATACACTTTCTGAATGTGGTTGAGTGTATTTGAGTTCACTAATTTTTATTATTTGGAACACGGTGTTTAGAATATTCAGCTAATTTACTGTCATTCCAGGACTTGGTATTACAGATGTCCCCCCCTTATCCACTGTTTCACTTTCTGCAGTTTCAGCTACCCATGGTTAACCAGTGTCAGAAAATATTAAATGGAAGATTCCAGAAATGGAATTCAATTCCTAAGTTTCAAGTTGTGTGCTGTTCTGAGTAGTGTGATAAAATCTCATGCCAGCCGGGATGTGAAGCATCCCTTTGTCCAGCATGTCCATGCTTTTTGTGCTCCCTGCCCACTGGTCACTTAGTAGCCATCTCAGTTATCAGATCGAGAACACATGGTATATATAAGGTTTGGTTCTATCCCAGGTTTCAGGCATCTGCTGGTGGTCTTGGAACATATCCCCTTCAAATAAGGGGAGACTACTGTATTTCATGTTTTGACCTAAAGCAACTTTAAGTATGTGACTTAAATAATCACTTTGTAATGTTCAATTCAGAGTTGCTTGAGTGCTAATTCATTTTTTTTGGGTAAAATATTTCACTTTTTAACTGGTGAGTCATAAACAATTTTTAAAACCTTTTAATATGTTTACTGCCATAGTTTGAATAATCAGAACTCAGAGAGTCCAAATGTGTAAAGTTAAACACTTCTTGAGAAAAATATAAAATGCAGATTTAGATTTGTACATTATTCTTTAATCATGTAATTTATAATAAAGGTGCCCTCCTTCATTTTATCCTCTAGGGGGATGAGGCCTTGTGCCAAGGTTTATGGCTTGTCAAGTGGTGCACTGGCTGGATTCAGTCTTGGTTCATCCTTTTCCTCCAAAAGGGCCTCCTCCTGGGCCCTTTTGTGCAGCAGGTAACTTGTATGGAGCAGCGCCCACCGGGGGAGTACAACTTGAGTAAATGTAAAAAACAGACAATGAAGAGGGAGGCTTATGTTGTGAAAGCTAATGGCAACTCATACTTCCTTGGAAGAACAAGTCTACTAATATTCTTTTCCAATCCAAATACTGAAAGTAGGATGATCATTAGGGTTTATAATTAATAAAGTATTGGAAATATGTACTTCAGAAAAAAAATGAGGGTAAAATTTGGAGAGTAAAGATGGGTAGATGGGATATAGAGCAGGGGTCAGCAAACTTTTTGTTAAAGGACCAAAGAGTAAATATTTTAGGCTTTTTGGACCTTAACCCTCCCTGTTGCAGCTACTAAACTCTGCTCAAAAGTAGCCATAGAAAATATGTAAGTGAATGGGCATGGCTGTGTTCCCATAAAACTTTATTTACTAAAACAGGGTAGGGATACGAGGTGGGGGGGAGTATGGTTTGCAGTATAGAGTACTGAGAAAAAGGGGGGGTTCTCTGAGGTATTTGGTTGGTGTGAATCTAATGCTGATGTAGAAAGAGCTCTAAATTTGAGCAACAAGTGTTTGTAAATTATCTGACAGGTATATCCCTTACAGAATGAAAAACAACATTTTGATAACCAATTTACATATATAGATCTACAAACACCAGGAATGGAAGTTTTGTCAGGCACATGTTTCTCTGCTAAATCCCCTGTAATATATACACTTGAAGAGACTAAAAAATGGGCCAATATCCTATATTTCACGTAAAATGTTACTCTTTAATTTTATCTTGCAGTGCTCAATTTAAACAATATGTGTGGATGTGTATTATGAGTCCCTGGGTCAAGGTGAATTGTATCCCCTTTCCTTCATAGCAACTGGCTGATATCAGTACTGATGTCTCTTGAGGCTGGCCTCACTAATGGAACTCAGATGGTTTGTTCAGATAAGTAATTCTTTAGAGAAAACTGTAAGCAAAATACTTGAAGAGATATGAGAAAGGACAACAATTAGGCTATAAAAATAGACTTTATCTTTTTTTATGGAAAGAACTTCAAGGTCCCAGCAATTTACTCATTTCTTAAGTATCCGAATGCCTTATTCCATAGCATAAATAAAAAGATATTTTGCTCTTTGAGAGCAAATTGCCCTGAGTTATCAAACTCTCAAATCTTAAGAATCAGTTCTGAAAAGATCCATATTATTGTGTGTATATTTTTAGTGTGTTCTCAAGATGAAGATAGACTGTTCCAGCAAAGTCTTTAAAAGGAATTATGTTGAATAGGTGAATGCTGATAGTTTCTTGGGAAACTGGACATCTGAGCCTAGTGTTTCATGCAGGGAGCAGAATTCCTTTGGCCACACCAGCCCTCCCGCATTGTTTATTGTGACTGTAACCTCTCCTTTCACCAAAGGGTGGACGTTTATGAAGGAGTTCACACAGCTGTTCTGATTTCTTAAGGCAACTAAGGCCAGCTGGAATTTTCACTCGAACACACTTTATTTTGTAGGATTTATGTATTCCAGTGAAAACTGGCAGTTAAGAAACCTGAGAAGGCAGGGCTTAGATTTTAATTGTCATTTACCACTGCTAGAAAGAAATAACAAGTTCTAGTGAGGCCAGACCTTAATAAAAACAAATCTATCTCCTCCATAGCACATTGATGAAAAGAAAGCTCAAATATTTAAGATTTTTTTAATTCCCTTGACTCTTTACTGCTAATTAATACCATGACTGTTATTTAACAATGTATAAAGTATTTTGATACTTGCTTTGACTTGTTTTTAATAGTCTAACTTCCCATGGCGTCTTTCACTTCTATACTTGCTGCTAACAATGTACAAACTGTGAACAAAGCCGGGTTTGTATATTTATAAAGCCAAGTTTTGTTTTTATTATGTTTGGAGTTCCTTTCTGGGCAGTTAAAGATAGGAAGTAATTACTGCTTTCTAATTACTTCCTTCTAATGCCATTTTGAAATTTTATGAAAAAAAGTTACATGATGGAAAATTGGTTTGGGAATGCAGTGGGTGAAATTCTGAATCCTCCTCTCTGCGTGCAGCTAGATGGATTTTCCTGTGCTGATTTTGGGGGTGGAGATGGTGTATTTCTGTAGGGTTGGAGTCTAACAGTTGCTTCCATAATTTCCTGTCTGTGTACATTCTGGAACCAGTAGGCCCAGAAGACAGTGTACCATTGAGAGAGCTGGTAGGGATGGAGTTTATGAATAGTCAGTGACTTTATGTATCTCCTCACTGTCTCTAATTTTGGCATTTTGATTCAAATATGATAGGAGAAAAGGGCAAATGCAATGTGTCAATGAGAAGAGAACCATAATTTGATCATTTACTTGAAAGATGTTATTCCCAGCAGCATAGAGATTTGTTAGTGAAATATTAGAGCATTAATTCAGGTCTGTAAGATTTATTGCAGAATCACCTTAGTGGCTGCTAGACCTAGAGCTTTGCTGCTCCAAGTAAATCACTGATTTACACAGGATCTTGAGATTGTAAGGACCATCTAGCATAAAATGGTATAAATACAGGTTTTTGTTATTTACTTTGCAGTAGAAATATTATATTTGTTAAAAGTTAAAAACCTTTTTGTTAAGATTTCCTCAGCTTATTTGCTGCTACTGATTTTTGGTTTTTTTTGGTTCAGCAAAGGTGAATTCCTTTAGGCCCTATGACTAACTTCCCTATATCCAGAGATTATCTAATGAGTTCCTTAGAAAACTTTGGAACAAAATTAATCCAAGACTTACGAATGACTAATGTAATCATATCTCTAGGGAAATAAGCTGGCCCTAGTTTACTGGTTGGTTGCAAAAAATTCTGGCAATGAATAGAAACTAGGATAAACATCTATTAAGAAAAAACCCCATTGAATCCAGATTCCCTGCATATAGATTTAAAATAAATAAAAAACCATCTGGGGCCCTTGATGTCCATATAAGACATAGCTCAGTTTAAATTTGTTTTCAAAAGATATGTCATTGCATTCTTGGTCATCACAATTTATCTGTTGATAAAATTCACCATTCATATTCATGAAAATCTGATTTCTAAAATTTAAGATGTAGACTTGGCCTTTGTCCTGTAAAAGCCTTTAATGAATACTTTTTGGAAGAGTGATAAAAGAAATCACAGGAATGTTTGTTTAGACCGTGAGTTGTGAAAACATGTGTAACCATGAAGAAGATTATTGGAAGAAAAGAAAAAGATTCCTCTGTTTCAAACTTCAGTGCATTAGAAGAAATTCAGTCTTTTCTCCAGAAGCATTTTCAATAGTCATAGGAAATTTTTTCCATCAGACATTTTTGTATTTGTGCTGAGATAATGCTTCAAATATTTTAAAGGAACAGAAATGCTATGAAAAAAAATGAACTGCATCTCCACTCTATTTCTAAATCCTAAATGATCATAACTCATAGTATTGGCCAGAATTTTGTTTTCTTAAAATTATCCCCTGCACTCATGTTGATGATTTGATATAACAGTTCTTAATCTCATACATATGTATACCGTGTGTGTGTATGTGTTTGTGTGTGACTTGAGTGTGTGAATCAGGTCTTTTGTCCTTTATGAGTTTAATTTGGAATCCAATTCCAAATGTTCATCTTCAAGGCCGAGAATAATGGACTTTGTGAATGTACCCATAGCTTAACTCAAACGCTGGGACAAGTCGTGAGTAGGTGAACTTCATCTTCACTAAACTTGTCTCTCTTTCCAAGACTTTCCATCTGCAGGGGTTTTGCTACTTGCAAGTTCTGCCTCTGGCTGGGGAAAGTATGGTAAGCCACACAGAAGAGGACTGTCCTGGGTCTTTTGTATTTTGGAAAGTGGTTTCTGAAACAACTTTTAACTTCCTGTACTTATTTTCTCTCTGCTATTCTGAATTAATTAATTTCTCTCTCTTTCTCTCCCCCTCCCCCATCTCTTTCTCTTTCCCTCTCTCTCTCTCACTGTGTGTATTTTTTTTATAGCATGTGAATTTTCATGCTAATGCATACAAAGAAAGAATATAAAAGTCTCCCTTCATTCCTCCCCACTCTCCAATTCCCCTTCCCTCCCAGCACCACTGTTTACATTTTAGTGTATATTTTTAGTCCTTAACACACATACTTTTTAAAAAAATAAATGTACTTTGACTTCCAGTTTCACTTTTTATTTCATAAATGTTATATTATCTTTTTTCCAGAAATATTACCATTTTAAAAGATTAATGTGTTAATCTAACAACCAGAGGAGATACAGCTCTTAGTATACAGAAATAGATTTTGAGTTTCAAATGTCTCCACTTGCCAGAGTACTTATGTAAAACTCTCACTACAGTTCATGTTCTGGGGGACTTATGAAACACTATAGTGGGTTGAATGGTGTTCCCCAAAAAGGTATGTCCATGTTTCTGATTCCCAGAACCTGTCAGTGGTACCTTTTTTTGGAAAAAGGGTCTTTGCAGATGTAGTTAAGTGAAATGCCTTGAGATGAGGAAACCATCCTAGACTACCTGGGTAGGCCCTAAGTCCACTGAGAAGTATTTTTATAAGATAGATACTCAGAGGAGAAGGCAATCTGAAGACAAGGCACAGCATGGAGTGGTGTGGCCACAAGCCAAGGAAGCCAAAGAATTCTGGTTGCCACCAGAAGGTGGAAGAGGCAAGGAAGGATTCTCCCCTAGAGCCACCAGACGAGTGTGGCTCAGCTGACATTTTGATTTTGGACTTCTGGTTTCCAGAACTGCAACAGAGTAAATTTGTTGTTTTAAGCCACCTAGTTTGTGATATTTTGTAACAGCAGCTGCAGGAAACTAATACAACACCAAAAACTAAAATACTATACTTTCACTATCCAGAAATAGAAGAAAACGAAACAAAATTTGACTTAAAAATTAATTCACAAAATTCACTCTTAAATAAACAACATATAACTTTTCTTGTTATAAAATAATATCCCAAGAATTATAATTCTACCAAGCTTGTATTTAAACAGTTGCATAATTACTTTACTATAGTACTGAAACTAGAAGACATGTTTCTGGATTAATTAATAAGAGAGACTTATAGCAATAACAAAATACCAAATTAATTATCTAAGCCTTAAAGATAAACATTTGGAACTAGATTCCAATTAAACATAAATTGGAAGTGATTTATTAATAAGATTTATATTTATACAATGTACATTTAAAAACACTGCCTTAAGAATTATAATTCTATCAAGTTTCCATTTAAGCCATTGTATATTCACTTAACTAATACCAATAATATAAAAGAAAAAAAATCAAAATTACTTTAGAAGAGATACAAAAGAATATCTTCCTGTGGTCCTGGATCTTCAGAAGTAGGCTCATTGGGAGGCTGGATCCATTCTGGAGGTAACTCACTTCTATTTTCAGGTTGTGGGACAGAAGACAAAATCTAGTTGCCAGTGGAGATTGTGCTGGGGTAGGGAAATTACTTGGTGGAGAGGATTCTTGGGAAGGTCCATACTAGCTTTCTAGGGGAAGAAGAAGGGCAGGAGGTCGTCTTCTTAGAACTTGTCCCCTGGCATTCTCTGCAGCATCTGACCTCTGACTGAAGGATGTAATGGAGGTCCAGAGTCTGGGCCAGCTGTGTCCCATTCAGGGGGGAGCATTGAATTAGGCAAGCATAAATGACCAAGATTATCTGTGGTGTCATTTCTATTGGATTTCATTTCTGAAGATGGAAAACCTCTGTGATATCAAAAGAAAGCATAATAAAACTTACGAGTCCTGAGATTCTGGCAGTACATGCAGCACCAGGACAAGTTCTGTATTGCAACTGCGGAGGAATTGCTGGATCAGAATAGAGTTGGCTTGATGGAGGAATTCTTTTCCTGTGATCCTGGTCCCGTGAGGGTAGTGTCACTGGATCATTGAGCCATTCCAGTTGTATTAGTTTGCTAGGACTGCCATAAGAAAGTACCGTAAACTGGATGGCTTAAACAATGGAAATTTATTTTCTTAGAGTTCTGGAGGTTGGAAGTCCACGACCAGGGTGCTAGCAGGTTTGGTTTCCCTTGAGGCTTCTCTCCCCTGCTTGCAGATGGCCACTTTCTTGCTGTGTCCTCATGTGATCCTTCTTCTGTGTGCCTGTACCCCAGTGTCTTTCTGTTTGTCTACATTTCCTCTTCTTGTAAAGAATAGATTGGATTAGGACCCACTCTGATGGGCTTATTTGAACTCAATTACCTCGTTAAAGGTCCTATCTCTAAATACAGTCACACTCTGAAGTACTAGGGGTTAGGGTTTCAGCGTATGACTTTTAGGGGAATGTAATTCAGGCCATAACACCAGCCTAATGCTCCCTTTAATACTCTTCTTTGCCGTTCTGGTAATCCAGATAATTCTCTAGTTTCAGATTCATGGAGAGACTATTTTTTACTTCTACTCAGCACTGAGGCTCAAGATACACAATTTTCTTCTTATGATCAGAGATGGCAGGTGTAGCAGATGCTGTTGGGCCCCTCACAGATTCCTGAGGCCTTTCCACTTCTGTGTTTTGCAGCTCACTTCAACTACAAGTATTGGATGAGGTCTCTCTATATTCCAGAAAACTTTTTTCCTTGTGAGCATGGCAGGTTGGACACGCTGGGGAATTAACAACTCTTGGGAGTTGCTCTCAACCAATGACTGAGAAAAATTGGTGTATAAATATCCCAGTTTTTTTGGCTGTCAGGTAGGATAATTCTGAGATACATATTTTGTGTACTTTCCCAGATATTCCCCAAGGGATTAAACTCCAGTTAATCCCTTAATTAATATCGTAATGTGCTATTTAGTTTGATAATGTACCCCACATTGGCTATCTTCCCTTTCCTGCTGTACATTCTCCCTCCTCTCCATTGTTTATTGCACCTCTGAAATAAATATTTACATTTGAATTATTATCTCTGGGTCTGCTTGTCCCAATTGATATTAGAAGTTGTTCTAGGACACAGATCTTCAAGATGGATTCTGGAATAGAATTGCTTGACATTCAGATTGCAACAAAGACCCCATTGCTAGTGATAAGTGGGGTGGTGATGAGCTCTGTCTATTGTAGCATTGTCACTAAGACTCTTGTGGTGGTGAATTGGGATGGGATGAAGTGAAAGGACATGCACTGTCTTATGTAGTATCTCTAGAATTTGAGAGATGGTGGCATTGGTAATTATAAGGACTATAGATTTGGTCAGCTGCTATTCAATTACCTTGATGTGCTAAAGAAAGAAAACCACACACTCAGACTAACCAGCTATGAACTCAGGGAATTGTGTAAAAGCCACAAAATTTCTTTGGCAGTATTTAAGGAAGTTCTCATCTTCTAAACTGAAGAAGCGATTGTGTTGAAAATCAGGCCTGACATCAGACTGTGAGAGTAGTAGACTTACAAAGAACCCTGAATAACAATGCTGGCAAGTCTCTTTCTAAAATTAGGGACCTGATAGGACAAAAATGGAACTCTGATATCTAGAATGGATTGACTTGAGAATCTTAAAACCCTTCAAGAACTCCATGACCTCTTGGGTTTGGAGATGTGCCCTGCTGAATTTCCCCAAGATTCCCCTTGAACTTCTGGGCCTATAGTAGTTGCTAATCCCTCTTATCAGAGGAAAGCAGTCACCTCTACTCCCAATCCTGCCTTGTCTGGACATGATGCAGAGGCCTCACCTAAGGCAGATATTTTGCAAGATAATATGCTTGCAAGTATGCTTACCTCAAGATTTGCTCCAATCTCCTGTCTTGGCTAATAACTAGGCTCAATCTCAGCATGGCCCAACTGGAGAAGTATTATCTCTCATTTGGGAGGAAAAGAACTATTCACCAGATGAGTTGCAGGACCTGGCTAAAATACATCGTTAGAAACCAGGAAAATGTGCCTAGAAATCCATCTCGAGAGTGCTGCACAAGGAGTTACAAAATAAGGCTGAATAAGGGAGAGTTTATTCATGTGAATATGCTCACATAACTCAGGATTTAGTGTCCTGGGAAGGACACCAGGAATCAGTTACAATCTTCTGCTTGTGTGATGGAGATTCTGGAACTGCCTTGGCAAATTATTGCAGGTCAAATGATTCTATTAGAATGGATTTATAGTCTTTGCTTTGGTTTTCTAATATGCATGAATTTCAGTTACCACACTTTAGTTAACTAATACCAGTGCCCCCAGAACAGTTTAAATTTCAGTTACCAAGATAAGTTAACTGTAATTGCGTAGAGTATGAACTTTGCTGCTATCTCTTCAGTGCACAAATCACCACATAAGTAACAGATGTACATTCTGACAAGTGACCAATGGCGTCACTTTAAAAAAATCTGTAGGTGATTGGTCACTGCATGTCTGTTATTCAGTTCACACACAGATGGCAAATGTATAGTTGTGTCATCTTGTCTTTCAGTGATAAAGCCAAGTGATATTTTTACAAAAATGGATAATTGAAAGAGGGAATTGATTGGCCACCCCAAATGAAAGTAAAGAAACAAAAAGTGATAATGTTAGAAGTGAAATTCCAATGAAATGTAAATGGGGTTATGAAGGAAATAGCTGACAATGAGAATGTTGACACCACTGCTGTTTATGAGACTCCAGATGTGCAGTCAGAGGAACTTAGCAAAGGCAATCTTATTGATACAAATGAGGAAAGCGGTCATGACAGAAATGATGAAGAGAAAAGGATGCCAATGAAAAACTTCATGTTAAGGGTATTGTACCATATTGAAAGTAGAAAGGATGAAATGCTGGAAGATGATTAAACTTAGTAGTGTAAAAATTTGCCAAGCCATACAAAAGATACTTGCTTCGTATCATAAGTTATAGGACAGGAAGAAGGCAAGCACTGTGCATGGAAAAACCAATTCATTCAAAGTGTTTTTTGTCCTATTTTCTCACTCAGCACAACAATTAACACAGAAGGCTTCTGTGACCGCAAAATGTGGAGATTTCTCCCCACCAGTAAGCAAAAAGCAATCAGTTCTTCAGTGAACATCAGCTGGGTGTCCTCCAGTTCAATTCCAACACTATCTACCTGGAAATGGTATCAGATCCCACAGGTTGAGGGCTCAGTCCCTAAGACTGCCCCCTACCCCTTCAGAATCCAGTCACAAGTCCAGGCCTTCAGAACGTCTGACCCCCCAACTTCAGGTTGGGGTTCCCATGACCGCATCTTTGGGTTTGATTAATTTGCTAGATTGGCTCACAGTACTCAGGGAAACATGTTTACCAATTTATTGTAAAGGATATTACAAAGGATACAGATGAAGAGAAGCATGGGGTGAGGTATGGGGGGAGAGGCATGGAGCTTCCATGCTCTCCGGGGTGTGCCACCCTCCACAAACTTCCACACGTTCAGTTATCTGGAAGCACTCCGAATCCTGTCCTTTTAGGCCTTTTACGGAGACTTCATCACATAGGCATGATTAATTAAACCATTGGCTATTGGCGATCAACTGAATCTTCAGCTCCCTCCCCTCTCCAGAGGCTGGAAGATAGGGCTGTAAGTTCCAACACTCTAATAATGCCTTGGTCTTTCTGGTGACCAGTCCCATCCTGAAACTGCCTAGGGGCTGTCAGCCATTAGCATACCAAAGGCATCACTTTGAAGATTCCAACAATTATAGGAGTTGTGTGCCAGGAAATGGAGATGATGATCAAATATATATTTCAAAATATCACACAAGCCTTGTTCAAACTACTGATGTTTTTTTAAAAACAATGAAATAAAACACTTTAATTCTCAATGTTTTTACTAGATAGACACTCAGTGAGGGTATTGTTTTACCTGTTTAAACAAAAAGACCAAAAGCAGGTGATTCCAATGTTGATATCAGCTGCCAACAACAACAAACAAAATCATGACCCTTTATTCAGTTTCCAGATCTGAGGCAGTTCTAAGACTCAGCATTGATTGAAGAGAAAGATGGGCTGTCTTGAGAAAGAATTTTGTAGTATCTCAGAAAGCTCAGACAGTAGTAATTTCCCCAGTTTTTTCCTGAGCCATTTACCAGACTAATTATATACTGGTGAAAGGGAAATACCTATGTATTTCCAGGGCTGTTGGTTACAAGGTCTGAGCTGACCCTGGTACATTTTGGGGGGGCGGTGTATGGAGTTTAAGTTTTTTATGGGTTGAATTTTGTCCCCCTCAAAAAGATATGTTGGAGTCCTAACCCTCATAGGGTATTCACAGAGGTAATCAAGTTTTAAGTGTGGTCATTTGGGTGGACCTTAATCCTATATGACCAGCGTCCTTATAAAAAGGGGAAATTTGGACACAGAGCGAGACACATATACAGAGGAAAGATATATGAAGAGACAGGGAGAATACAGCCATCTACAAGGCAAGAAGAGAGGGAACAAATCCTTCCCTCATAGTCCTCAGAAGAAACCAACCCTGTTGACACCACAATTTTAGACTTCTAGCTTCCAGAACTGTGAGATAATAAATTTTTGTTGTTGAAGCCACCCAATTTGTGGTAATTTGTTATGGCAGCCCTAGCAAACTAGTTCAAGGTCATAAATGGAGTCCTGGCCTAAGTCCATCTCACAGTGCGTTCAAAGGCTTCTGTGGTCATTTGTTCAATCCCTGAGTCCATACTCATGATGAACATATTTAATAGATGGCAGAACCTCAGACTGGTTGCCTGATCTGTAGAGTCAGAGCTGTCGTGATAGGAAAGGCTTAGTGGAAGCCCTTGAACTGCCCTACTGCCATTCCAACCAGGACAGAAAATTAGAAGCAACACTTCATCCCAGGTGGATGACAGAGATCAGACATACCCTCAAAGAATGATTCAGAGAAGGTTGTCACCATCATCACTACTTTTACCTCTGGGGGGAGGGGCAACAGATAGATTAGAGCAGATGATGTAAACCTCTGAAAATGTATCTGTTTCCAGCTGCCCTGTTGGAGGTACCTTTACCAGAAGAGATCAACACAGCCTCTTGCACTTGGTGTGCAGAAAATGATATAAAGAATATGTTCTTTTCATTCATTGTTAGATAAATTTATCAGAAGCAGTTCCTATTTATTTGGAAGAGATCAAAGTGTGCTTTCATGGACTTTCTAAGAGTTATATTAACTCTCTTACTTTTCATTATGATATAGTAAAAAGGTAACTTGATTATCTGAACAGTCTGCAGAAAATTCATGTGAGTCTACCTTTTTTTGGTAGTTAATAATAGGTAACATTTATTAAGCATATATTCTGTACCAGGCAATTTACATAAATTATATCACTTAATTAAATATCTTCAATAACAATGTTATGAGGTAGATATTACCATCATCTTCCTGTGTTACATATGAGGAAAACAAAAGACAGAGCAAATGCATTTTTTTTTCTTTTTTAAAATTTCAAAATATTAAGGAAGTACAAATGATTTTATTACATGGATAGTTTTTGTAATGCTTAAGTCAGGCCTATAAGCATGCCCATCACCTGAATAGTGTTCACAGTACCCGTTAGGTAGGTTTTCACCCCCTCACCTTCCCCCCTGCTTGATTTCCAATGACTTTCACTTCTCTCTGTGCACATGTGTGCCCATCTGTTAGTTCCAATTTATTAGACAGTGCATGCAGTATTTGTTTTTCCATTCTTTTAATTTTTTAAAAAATTTCCAAATATTACAGGGGTACGAACATTTTGGTTACATGAATTACTTTTGTACAGTTTGAATCAAAGTTATAAGCATGTCCATCACCCAGATAGTGTGCATTGTACCCGTTAGGTGTGAATTTATCCATCCCCTCCTCCCCCCTCCCATCTGCTTGATTTCCATTGAATTTTACTACCATATGTACACAGGAGTGTTGATCATTTAGTTCCAGTTTATTAGGGAGTACATGTGATGTTTGTTTTTCCATTCTTGACATACTTCACTTAGGATAATGGTCTCCAGTTCCATCCACATTGCTGCAAAAGGCATTAATGCATATTTTTTATGGCTGAGTAGTACTCCATAGTATACATATACCACATTTTGTTAATCCACTCATGAATTGATGGGCACTTGGGTTGATTTCACATCTTTGCAGTTGTGAATTGTGCTGCAGAAGACATTCAAGTGCAGGTGTCTTTTTGATAAAATGACTTCTTTTTCTTTGGGTGGATACTCAGTAGTGGGATTGTTGGATCAAATGGTAGGTCTACTTTTAGTTCTATGAGGAATCTCCATACTGTTTTCCATTGAGGTTGTACTAATTTCCAGTCCCACTAATGGTGTATAAATGTTTTTTTCTTTCTGCATCTACACTAGCATGTATTTTTTTTTGGACTTTTTAATAAAAGCCATTCTAACAGAGGTAAGGTGATATCTCATTGTGGTTTTAATTTGCATTTCCCTGATGATTAGTGACACTGAGCATTTTTTCATGTGTTTGTTTGCCATTTATCTGTCTTCTTTTGAAAAACCTCTGTTCATGTCTTTTGCCCAATTTTTAATGAGGTTGGGTTTTTTTTCTTGCTGATTTGTTTGAATTCTTTGTAGGTTCTGTATATTAGCCCTTTATTGGAGGTATAGTTTGTGAATATTTTCTCCCATTCTGTAGGTTGTCTATTTGCTCTGTTAATTATTTCCTTTGCTGTGCAGAAGCTTTTTAATTTAATCAAATCCCGTTTGTTTATTTTTGTTCTTGCTATAATTACCTTTGGGGTCTTAGTCATAAATTCTTTGCCTAGGCTGATATACAGAAGAGTTTTCCCTACATTTTCTTCTAGAATTCTTTTGGTTTCATGCCTTACATTTATCCATCTTGAGTAATTTTTGTGAGTGGTGAGAGATAGGGGTCCTGTGTCATTCTGCATGTGGCTATCAAATTTTCCCAGCACCATTTATTAAATAGGCCTTCTTTCCCCCAGTGTGTTGTCATCTGTTTTGTCAAAGATCAGTTGGCTGCATGTAGGTGGTTTTATATCTGGGTTCTCTGTTCTGTTCCATTGGTCTATGTCTGTATTTTTGTGCCAATACCATGCTGTTTTGGATACTGTACCCTTGTAATATAGTTTGAAGTCTGGTAATGTGATGCCTCCAGGTTTATTCTTTTTGCTTAAGATTGCTCTGGCTATTAGGGTTCTTTTCTTGTTCCAAATGAAGCATAGAATTATTTTTTCTAGATCTGTGAAATATGACAGTATTTTGATGGGGATTGCATCAAATCTGTAAATCATTTTGGGTAGTATGGACATTTTAACAATGCTCATTCTGCTGATCCATGAGCACGATATGTTCTTCCATTTCTTTGTGTCATCTGTGATTTCTTTCCTCAGTGTTTCATAGTTACCCTTGTAGATATCTTTTACCTCCTTGCTTAAGTATATTCCTATGTATTTTATTTTCTTTGTAACTATTGTGAATGGTATTGAGTCTTTGATTTGATTCTAATCTTGACTGTTACTGGTATATAGAAATGCTACATTGATTGTGTAACCTGAGACTTTGCTGAATTTATTTATCAATTCCAGGAGTCTCTTGGTGGAGTCTTTGGGGTTTCTAGACACAAGATCATATCGTCAGTGAAAAGTGATAGTTACCTCCTCTTTCCCTATTTAGGTACCCTTTATTTCTTTCTCTTGCCTGACTGCTCTGGCTAGGACTTCCAGCACTATGTTGAATAGCAGTGGTGACAGTGGGCACCCCTGTCTTGTCCAGTTCTTAGGGGGAATGATTTCAACTTTTCCCCATTCAGTATGATGTTGGCTGTGGATTTGGCATATATGGCTTTTGTATTTTTGATATATATTCCTTCTGTGCCTAGTTTGCTGAGGGTTTTTATCATGAAAGGGTGCTGGATTTTGTTGAATGCTTTTTTTGCATCTATTGAGATGATTGTGTGGTCTTCATTTTGCTTTTGTTTATGTAGTGAGTCACATTTATTGATTTGCATATGTTGAACCATCCTTGCATCCCAGGGATGAAGCCCACTTGGTCATAGCGGATTTTTTTTTGATGTGGTGTTGGATTTGGTTTGCTAATTTTATTTTATTTCATTTAGTGAAAATATCAACATTTTCATTTTTTTCTTTTTCTCAAACAGAGACTTTAGATTGCCTAAAGGCTGGCACCTCCACTGGGGGCTACACTGCTTTACTTTGGTATTATGGACCCAAGGTTTCACTTCTGACAATTTTAATGAGGTATGAGTTGTTAGAAGCACTTCATAGGGTCCCTTCCACTTTTCTGCTTCCAACTGGGGCAGGGACTTGAAAGAGGTAAACTCACATATAGTGGTTAGTTAGCATCTGACCCACTCATTTGACATATTGTTTTACTCTATTTTCTTTTACTCATGATTATATTACCATACTTACCTTGGGGTGCTAGGAAGGGTCTCTCATAAACTATTTCTTAGGGGCTTAACTTAAGTCTGCTTCTAAAGGGCTACCCTTATCCAGAGGAGGGCAAGTGGCAATATCTTATCCCACTTTAGATGGGTTTCCTGTATCAATTCCAGGATGCATGCAATTTCTATTCTAGGCATAGGGCTTTGTTTACTTGCTGGGTTACCTCTACTACAAAGGGGAGGGTCTATTATTACTCTTGTGATATGTCCAGGGTTCCGTGAAGTGTGCTCCTGGGTCCTGTTGGCAATGAGGTATCTGTTGATGTCCTTGCTGTAGGGGGAGGAGCTGCTGAGGCATCTCTGTAGCTGTCTGTCCACGGCCTCCATCACCAGTTTATTATTCTCCATTTACTTGGCCTCCTTCCCTGGACTGTTGATGCCTGTCATCCCATCGCCCTCTAAGGCCTGTTCCTGTATGCTTGCAGGAACTTGGCAAAGGCCCTGTCAGCCCCTGGTAGGAGCCCATCTCAGAGTGAGTTCCTCCAGAAGGATTCCCGTAACCTTAGATGCTCCTTTCTTTCCTCTGGGTAGGACTTCTGGCAGAAGGGTAGGACAAGGCTCTACCCAGCCTGACAAGGTATCTACCAATACAGGCCTGGGCATCTGAGGGAAACTGCCAGTCATTGAATGGGTGGACCCCCACCTGTTGGATTCCCTGTGTAGTGGGTCACCTTTCTGTCCTTGGACTGCCCCAAGCACATAAACAGTTAGTTGTAAACGGGGTCCTCTCAAATGAGGTCCCACCAAATCCATCTAAGCATCACACTCCCAATGTGTGTATTCATGTAGGTGCCTCATACGAGGCTGAACCAACACTTTGGGTAGGAGACGAGTCTATGAGAATTCTGTCTCCATTTAGCTGTGCCATCCCATACGTCAGAGCCCCAGTCTTTAGTTTTTAAGGGGGTCTAAATCTAGCCGGGCTTTCAAATCACCCGAGGAACAAATCACCTCTAGCAGCCTCCTTAGCAGCTCTGCCAGTGACCTGACTTCTTTTTGCTATGCAAAAAAGTCCTGAGGCCATGTCCTTCAGAGAAGTGTTAGGAGTTTCTCTGTGATTCTTCTAAGGCATCATGATGTGATAAAAAACACATTGTACTAAAAGTTGGGAATCTTGTTTTTCTGCCATGTACTGGGTGTGACATTGTTGCTTCAACTCACCATGCCTTAGTGGGGTCCCCTTCTATAAACTCAGATGTTGTGGTTTTTCGAGTTCTAACCTGCCTAAAGTACTATGCTTAGAGATTTGTGTTCTAGCCTGATGGAATGGTTGCTCTCAGTATCCTCAGCTGACCTCCTGATCTAAAGCATGGAAATGCCACATCTTATTTTGTAGTGATGAGACCCCGTTGCCACAGTGAAATGCTGCACTAATGTGCATTTTGACATCATCCTCCACTTTTGAAACTCTTGGGAAACCTGAAAGGGAGTCCATGTGCATGTCCAAGTCTCCATCCTTAACTTGGTGATGTCTGAGGACCTGTTAAGAGCTTTGTAATAACTAATGAATTGTCTGCTCTTCTTACTCCTCCCTGGTGGGATTTAGGCCTGGAAGAAATGCTGGTTTACCCTGTGAAGGGGCAAGATGAGCTGTGAGACAGATGTTCTGGAATACTACAAGAATGACGACTACAAGAAGCCCTTGCAGATCATTGACCTGAATGCCTGTGAGCTGGTGGAGGCAGGCATGACCCTGAACCTCAAGAAGAAGGCGCTATGGGGGAGTGTTGTGTTTGACATCAAAACCAGTGAGCTCACCTTTTGCCTGGTTGCTGAGACACGGGAGGACTTGAACAAGTGGGTCGAGCACATCTGCCAGATCGGTGGCTCCAAGCAGGCTGAGGAGGGCACAGGTAGGAGAACAAACATGGCCTTTCTCAGAAGGGGCTGAGATGAGGGCCTCAGAGCCTTGGCAAGGAGGGCAGGTCCAGCTGAGCATTCCTGGGTGGCAGAGGAGTAATGGGAAGAGGTTAAGAATGTGAAGGGATCGGCCAGATGTTAGAAGGACCCCTGGCCCTAGTTATGCTCAAATAGGGAACCAGGAAATGCAGAGTTGTGATGAAACTAGAGCTGTTTTGTGGTGTTTCTTGAGGCCCCAGACACCACTGCTGTTCCTCAGCCCCTGCCTCTCCCCTCCCCATGCTTTCCTGCACCCTGTGCCCTGTGGCTGTCCCCAGGGAAGATATCACCTTGGCCCTCCTCTGGCCTGTTCCTGGCTGTCCTGGTCCCTCTGTTTCAGACCACCCTACACAGTTTCACTGGACTCTGTGCTTGTGGGTTTGCTTGGTTGAGGTTCTTTGTGGTTGTTATTGATGTGGGATCCAATGGTCATTCATATTCACTTGGAAGGGGACAGGGAGGAGAAGCAAATGCTGCTTCATGTTTGGGTTTTGAGAACCTTCACCAAAAAGTAGTTCAGCTTCTTGAAATGAGTTTTAAATTGCAGAAATGCTCCTTGGCATTTGTTTGGGCTCAACCTTGACTGTCCAAGATGGTTGAGGAACAGGTTTTTCTGAGGAAGGTGTGCAGTTGCAGTCAGTAATTCTTGAACCTGGTTGCACATCAGAATTAAGAAGGAGCATTTAAAAAGTACGATGCCAAGGCTCCCATGCCAGATCAGTTACTAGGGACTTAGGCATTCATGTCTTTTAAAAGCTTTGTTTTTTCCCACTGTTTTGGGAGGTTAAAGAAAAAAATGAAAAAATAAACCAAAGCTTCATTCTGGGTAGCAAGAGTCCAGGGGCTCATCAAGCATTTTCTGTAAATATTTTAGGCTTTGAAGGCAGCATACAGTCTCTGTTTTATATTCCTGTTTTAAAATTTTTTTTACAACACTTTATAAATATAAAAACCATTCTTAGCTCATCCGCATTACCTGGGACCTTGTTAGAAATGCAGACTCTTGGGCCCCGCCCCAGACTGACAGGATGGGAAACGCTGGGAGTAAGACTTCTACAGTCTGTGTTTAAAAACTCTCTGGGTTATTCTGATGCACAGCTGAGAACCACTGGTCTGAATGCTTGCTACTTGGGGGTTTGTGGACCAGCAGCATCAGCCTCTACTTGGATCTTGTTAGAAAGGCAGAACCTGGGACTTCCACCCAGACTTACAGTATCAGAATCTGCATAGTTTAAAAACTTTTTATTTTGAATTATAGATTTACAGAAGGGTTGCAGAAATAGTACAGGAAATACCGTTACCAATTACTGTTCACGGAGCTTTCACTAATGTTAACTCCTCACTTAACATGGGACAGTTACCAAAGCTAAGCAGTTAACATCAGCACGATGCTGTTAACTAAACTATAGACTATTTGTACTTTACCTGTTTTTCACTAAAGTCCATATTCTGTTCAGGATTCAATCCAGGATGCCACATTAGATTTAGCATCATTTCTCTGAGTCTCTTCCAATCTGCGACCGTTTCTGTCTTTGTTGTCTTTAATCCTTGGCACTTTTACAGAGTACTAGATAGGTATTTTGTAAAATGTCCTTCAATTTGGGTTTGTCCAGTGTTGTCTCAGGGTTAGACCGAGGATATCAGTTTTGGGGAAGATCACCACCAAGGTGATGTGCTTTTCTTAGCTCATTGCATCAGGGCACGTGGTGTCAGTGTGTCTCATCACTGGTCATGTCAGCCTGGATCACTTAATGAAGGTGAAATCTGCCAGGTTTCTAAATTGTAAAGTCATTATCTTCACTTTTGTAATTAATAAACATGTGGGAGATGCTTTGGGAAATACTTTGATCATATGCAAATACCCCTTTTCTCCTTTAACATTTGCCCACTAATTTTGGCATTGAACAAGGGCTAATATTTGCAGCAGTTATGACTGTGATATTCTAGGGGCAATTTTCTATTTCCCTCAGAATCTTCATTTTATCAAGATCCCCAGGTGATTTGTATGTACATTGAAGTCTGAAAAGCACTGGGCTGGGTCATTGATTCCCAAGCCTGCTGGGCCATCAGAATCACCTGGAAACTTTTCTTTTAACTTCTAGGTGCTGATTTGGTAGATCTGATTTAAGGCTGAGGAATCAATAGTTTTAAAAAGGCAATCCCACAAAATGGGAGAAAATATTTTCAAATCTTAAATCTGATGAGGGTCTTGTATCCAGACTATGTAAAGAACTCTTAGAACTCAGCAACAGCAAAGAGACAATCCAACTAAAAATGGGGAAAGGATCTGAATAGAAATTTCTCCAAAGAAGGCATATGAATGGCCAATAAGTTCAGGAAAAGTACTTAATATCATTAGCCATTAGGGAATGTAAATCAAAACCACAGTGAGATACCACTTCACACCCACTAGGGTGGCTATAATCAAAAGGATGGACAACAGCACGCCGTTGATAAGGATGTGGAGAAATGGATACGCGTTGGTAAGGATGTGGAGAAATGCATTGCTCACACGTCCCACCTTACACTCTGCCTGTGGGAATGTAAAATGGTGCAGCTACTGCAGAAGACAGTATGGCAGGGTTTTGAAAAGCTAAACACAGAGTCACCCTATGACCCAGCAATTCTACTCCTAGGCATATACCCAAGAGAAATGAAGATACATGTTGCCACAAAAGCTTGTACCAGAATGTTCATAGCAGCATTATTCATAATAGCCAAAAAGTGGAAACAACCTGAATGTCCATCAGTAACTAAAATTTGGTAAATACATATGATAGGACATTAGTCAGCCATAAAATGGTATGAGGTACTGATACATGGTACAACTTGAGCCTTCAGTACCTGTGCTCAGAGAACCACGTAATTTACGATTCCATGTGTATGAAACTCCAGAGCAGGCAAACCCGTAGAGACAGGAAGTAGCCTGGTGGTTGATAGTAGGGGAGTGGGGAGTGGGGAGTGGGTGCTGGTGAGTACAGGGTTTCATTTTGGAGCATAAAAAATGTTCTACAGTTAGATAGTGATGACAGTTGTGCATCTGTGATAGTGATGAAGTTTAAAATGCTGAAATTTATGGCATGTGAGTTACTTCTCAGCTTTTAAAAAAGAAGTTCTTTGGATGATGCTGATGACCAGCCAGGTTTGGAGCCCCTGGACTTAGGACAGCTCTGTGGACATGCAACCTGTGCAGTCACAGAGGGCCCCGAGCTCAGCAGGGCCCACACGCAGCCTAACACTCTGCAGTGACCATCTTGAAGTTCTTAGTAATGTTTGAACAGGGGCTCTGCATTTTCGTTTTACATTGGTGTCTGCAAGTTGTGTAGCCTGTTGTGCCTAGACTAGATGTCCTGCCCTAGGAATTCTGTAATTTTTATCTTCCTTGGGGAAGGGTAATGAGCACCCATTTACTTTAAGTTCTTTGGTATAAGCTTTGCTTCCTGTGGGGAATTTCCTGTTTACCTGTTTGTCATGTATAGGCATCATGGATTTTGTTTTTGTTTTGCCCCTTCATTTTATTCCTGATGAAGAGTACTGCATGGTCATTAAAAAAGAGGAGGAAAATAAGAAAGTAATTAAAAGGTGTGTGTGGGGGGAATCACACATTTAAAAATTTAAAAGGCACTGTCTGAATCCTTACTCTTACTGGGTGGGACTTAAGTACAATGAAAATGGAGAAACTACATTCTCTGGGCTTGCTTTCTTTGCTAAGATTTGTTCATCCATCGTTCAGCAAACCTTTATGGAGCATTTATTTTGTGCCAATCCCTGTCATAACCAATGCAGCCACAAAGACGAACTGTGTGGTTCCAGCATTCAGACATCAGAGCCTGGTGGGGGACAGATGTGTGCCCAGACAGTCCCGGGGGAGTGCTATCACAGGCATTGCCAAGAACAAGACTGGCTCTTGTGCCAGCAGCTCAGGGAGGCAGGGGTAGAAACACTGAGGGTGACAAATCATCAAGTGAGTGTTGTGTTAGTGGCTTTGTTCCCCTACAGGATATTTCCTAAGTCCTGTAGCTTCTTTTGTATAAGGGGATTATTTTATTAGCTGTCTAATGGTTTAATTACCAGAGAAAGGATATCAGTGGTCTGTGATAGAGGTTAAGGGTTCTTTGTGAGGTCTTTCTGATGAAGATAATAGGCTTTTCTTCCTTCTCAGAGGAGAATCTATATGTTGAAAGATTCAGTCTCACAATGGGTTATGTTTTAATTTAGTGGCTTTCTTAAAAGTGGATTATAGCTATAAAACTCTCAAGTAAGGAATTAGAGCTTAATCAGCCAGTCAGTATCTTTTAACAGAGCTGGGATCTGAGGAGAAGCAGGAAGTTAACATTTGACTACTTACTTTCCCTTAAGAACCTGTTTCATTTAATCACTTTATCAACTTTATTTCCATTTTTCAAAAAAGCAAACTGAGTACATTTTCTTCCCTGCCCAGCATTTTACAGGACTAAAGATCTTCTCTGTCCAGTCCCCTCCCCCCATCCCACCTGGGTTTACAGAGGCTGCTCAGCTCTTACCAGCCCTCGAAACTCTCTTTTTTTGCTGAGGCCTGTTGAGAACATTCCAGTCACCTGGGCCTTAGTGTGACCACCTACCTGAGGTGAAGAGCCCACTGTCCTGATGCCTAACCCTCAGCAGCCATCAAAAGAAATAGTAGCAGCTATGTATCAAACATCTAGTTTATGAAAGTAGAAACTTCACATAAATTCCCAGTAAAAATTTACAGTACTACTTTGAGGTAGTAACAGTTCTGACCCAAGTTCACACAGGTAGAAAATGACAGGGCTGGGATTCTAGTCTAACCTAGGTCTGACTTTGCATCATGTTATGCTATCTGCTTCTCCCTGACCTCCTGGAATACGGACATCTGCTAGAACCAAGTGGGATATTTTTCTCCTGTGGACACTATGCACTGGATAAAAGCACCCCCCAATCCTTTCCACTAGGGACCTACAGTGGCTCAGTTTCCCCTCCTCACCAGCCTATATGGCTCAAGTCCTTGTGCTGTAATATTCCTACTTCAGTAACTTGTAAGGCTTTGATCCAGTCATCAGGCTCTATTGGTGAGTCTGTAGGTCGGGGGTGAGGCAGCCTGAATTAAAATTACCACTCTGATTACATGAGCAAGTCACTTGACAAAAATGTCAGAGTCCTTTGGTAGAGTAGGGATAAAGTACTTTCTGTCCTCTATCAAGGCTTCTGCTTCTCCCTGGGGCATCCAGGCAGACTTGAGGCCCAAGTCACTTTACCAAAATCTCAGTGTCCTTTGGTAGAGTAGGGATAAATTACTTTCTGTTCTCTCTCAAGGCTTCTGCTTCTCTGTGGGGCATCCAGTCAGACCTCCGGTCCATTCCCTGGTGCTGAACCCTCTCTCCTCCATTACCAGAGCATTTATCTTGCAAATATGATGAAGTAATGAAGCCATTGATTCTGTTCACAGATGTTCAGTTCACTAAGGGGCCTGTAAGGGGAATGCAGTTTGGAGGGCAACATGGTGTCAGTGGAACAGTTTCTCCGAGAAGCCCACTGGCTTTTTCTACTGTTGTTCACTGACAGACGCCGTTCTGCCAGCATCAGAACAGCTGGAGAGCAACTGATGCTCTGTAACATTGATGAGCTGGTGCTCCTGCCTCAGGCCGTGAGACTGGTATAGCCTGAAAGACATCAGATAGCAGAGAGTGGAAGAACTTGCCCCTCTGATACGATTTGAATAATCCTAGAGAGCCACCATCACCACCACCAAAACATCATAACACCAGCCATCACATCTTTAAACCTTTATTTATTTTGAACAGGAAGTTTCACTGTAGGAATTTTTGATTGCTGAATACATGTTTATATTGATTCTGCAAACACAGTCTAAGAAACGTCTATGTACCTGGCCTTTCTTAGGTCAGTGCTGGGAATGTGGAGGTAACGGCATCAGTCACTGCTCTCAGAAACCTGTGGGCTGGGCCAGAATGCAGAGTGACCAAGCACACAAATGATGAGAGTGGGGAGATCGGGGCCTAGCTGCTCTCTAGGAACCTATTCTGGGAGTTAATCGGATCTCATTCTGAATGTGAGAAGGTCACAGTCAGTGAGGAAAAGCACAAGGACACAGATGGTGCTGATCGGTGTGGAGGAAGCAGGCTCCTTCCCAAGGGTGGGTACCAGAGGCCCAAGCTGGGGGTCAGGGAAGGCTACTTCTAGGAAGAGGGCATCTGGGGTGGGCCTTGGAGGAGGTTAGGTCAGATTCTCGAAGGGAGGAGGGCAGGGCCTGGGCCTGGTGGAGGAAGGAGAGACCCAGGAAAACCTGTGCTTTGGGAACAAAGGGTCTTTGGGGTGTAGGTCCAGCCACTCAGGAGTGCTGGGGCCACGCCTCAGTGCTCCTGCGGTGCAGGGGCCGCCACAGTGGCATGGCTTTGCCGGGCAGGGTTGGCCAGGCGCTGGCTCAGTGCCCAGCCCCACCTGTGTCCCTTTGGCGCCCTCTGCAAGGGCTCCCATAGGGCAAAGCCTTTAACAGGAGGCCCTGTGTGCCCAGCAGGCTGCAGGGGCCTGGGTGCTGATGCCCCATAGTCTCCCTGCTGATCCTTTGGGTGCTGTGAAAACACTGGTGTGTTTGGAGTGTGCCCTATGTGAATGGAACCGGCTGGAGTCCTCAGGGACTGGGGTGCTCAGACCTCATCTGCAAGGATGCCCTGGTACAGCTCCTGGTTCCTGTGACTTCCAAATGCTTAGGGCACAAGTCAGGGAAGAGATAGGAGGAGGGACACAGAAGAGGAGATTGGCCTGGGGTGAGCAGAGCTCCAGCTCATGTGCCCAAACTGCTAGCTGTATCTAGCGCATACCCGCCCCTCCACCCACCCCCCAGGACACGTTAGCTCAGCTTAGAAAGCTGGTCCATTGGCCTGCCTGTGGGTCCAAGGTCCACCGTCCTGGGGCCTGGCCAGGACTGAGACCCAGGATGGGGCTGATTGCTTGGCCAGCACAGCTCCTGGGAGGACTCCCCACAGCATCCACCTCTGCCCTGCCAGCCCCACCTCTGCAAGGCCAGAGAATAGTGGGTGGGATGGCGACAGAGTGGGGTGCAAGTCTCCTTGGCACCTTGGAGTGCCTGTCTGTGGAGTGGGCAGCTGGAGAGGTTGTTCTGAGCCCCTTCATAGGGAGGCGCGACTGCTTCAGGGGGACTCCCTGCTCCATAGCTTCTTTCTGAGGCTCTGGATCCCCAGGGTGGGCAGCACCAGAGCATCAGCCTCTTAGCCAGGCCTCTCCCTGGCTTGATCAGGGCAACTTCTGCATTTGGAACCACTAAAATATGCCCCATTGCCAGGATGGAAGCATGACCATCCTGAAGTTGGGGAGCATGGGCGCACCCCAGTCTGCCCTGGATCTGCCCCACCACACCCCTGGGCAGCTCAGGAGATGCAGGACAAGGGCAGGAGCACTTCCTTCCATCTGGCCACAGCCACAGGGCATGGGGAGGCAAGGCTGCCCTTAGGGCACCCAAGGATCAGGCTGGCTGCCTGCCGAGGGCCCACTGGAGAGTCAGGTCAACATGCGCTGCCTGGTCGTGCCTGTTCTTGTGCATTTGTTGACTACTTGTGTCTTGAAGTTTAGAATGATTTTTCACAGAATTGTCGCTATATCTCAAGAAGAGAAAATGGGCTAGAAGAAGCCCGGTCTTAAGTTCTTGTCTTATTACCATTTGAAATTGACATTTCATTTTTCAAATTGCTGTTGGTGCCTAATCACTTAGGTTATTAAGTGATTCTGTGTTAAAGTATTGTAATGCGTATTAACCCTGTGAGCAGGCCTGGGGGTGGCGGGATGTGTGCACATGGCTCCAGTGTTTGCTGTAGTGACACGTGGACAGGCTGGAGCTTGCAGCCCCTTTGTGCTTCGTGTTGGAGCAGGACAACAGTGAAGTCCTGGGGGGCTGCGGATGGAGCCACCCCCACTGCCGTCCCAGCTGGGGGTGAGCCTGAGGAGTCAGCTGCCCTGTGCAGGTGCAGATATATTCTGAACCAGAAAACCCTTCCAGAATCATTTCTCAGATGAACCCAGAAAGGCTACTGTGACAGTCAAATGTCCATTTGCACTTTAATAGGAAAACCGTTGGATATTTTCTTGGCCGGGAGTGAGAGCGAATCCTCTTTACTGCAGGATCTGTTGGCCTGATCTGTAAAATGGGCACTGTACTAGCATCTGCCCATCCATTGTTCTTAGAAGGAACATACAGAAGGATGTCCAGAGGTGGGTTCTGAATCTGTGTCCGCTGGCCCAGGTCCCTGAGGTCTGACATCTCTAGGGGCTGTGGCATTTAGGTACAGCTTGGCCTCCCACCTCCAGCATGAGCAGGCAGCCCTCGAGGCCCTGGTCATTGTCTGTGCCTTCCCACTTCCTTGTTCTCCCAGAGGACGTGGTGAGCGTGGCGTGTGGGGCCCTGTGGTGAGGGCTGGCCTGGGCCCTCCACCTGCTGCCACCCCTGTCTTCCTTTCCAGCCCCGTGATGCCACGATGGGATGGAGCCCGGGGAAGGGGCTGGGTGCAGGCTCTGCAATGGTTCATCCTGGCCTGTGCCCGAGTCCAGCCCCAAGAGGCCATGACCCCCCTCCACCTCCCCAGCTTCTCCGAGGGAAGGAAATGGGCATGTGGTGTCGGCAGCAGGTATTTTGGGGCAGTCCAGAGTTCTTGGGGTCTGAAAAATCTCTAGCCATTGGAGTTCCAGGCCCACTGGAGAGGTGAGTCCCCCCAACACCCTCTCACAGGGCATCCCCAGCCTGTGCACCCTTCTTCCCTCTTCCATTCCATCCCCTGGGTCCTCCCAGCCCCAGCACTAGGCACATCCTTCATTTACACAGCACTTTGGCGCAGAGGCCCTTGCCTCACGGTGCATCTCATAAACCACGGGGACAAGGGTGTGTCCTCACATTAGAGGGAGCCAGGTCCCCAGCAGACTGCCCAGAGAACACCACGGGTGCAGCATTCGGGAAGAACGACATCTCTCACAGGCTTCAGAGAACCTCCTTCCATTCCTGTTTGAGAACATGATGTCTATTCGGCATTTAGAAGGCGCCACAGCAGTGTCAGGGCACACAGGGCCAATATCTGTGCATCACAGGCCACCTGTCCTACCCTCAGGCACTGCTTTCCCAGCTATAGTGGCCAACTGACCTCAGAGGAGCCAAGGTGCCAGCTTTCTCAGAATGGGTGATGGCTTGGTGAGACCCACAGACATCTTTGCAGTGAAATCAGTCCTCTCTTCCTTGACCAGCCAAGTGCACATGGTGGTTTCTCAGGCACTAAGGCAGGCTGGGAAGGGGTGTGCAGGGACTTTGGCTGTGCCTGGTGGAGGGCAGGACAGGGAAGGAGTGGGCTGGTGAGCCAGGCTGCTTGCCGCCCACATCCCTGTCACAAAGGTGCACAGGGTGAAGCTGCCCTGAGACACCCAGGGCCACACAGATCTTGACTAGAGCACAGGCTTGGACCGTGCTGTGCTGCTCATGCTGTACAGCAGCTGTCATCTGAAAGGAATGGGACTCAGCCCCCTCTCTCCTGAACATGCTCAGATTTTCCAGGACATCTCACCTGCTGGGCAGGGGTGTGGGGCCAAGGGTGTGCCCATCCACGTGGCTTCAAGGTGAGCAGGCAATGTGGCACCATCTGAGTGGGACCAAGGCCCAGGGTGGGGGGCTGGGCTCTCACCCATATCTGAGCCTTTCCCTGTGCCCTTCAGGCTGAGGGCTGGTGTCCCAGAAGGTCCTCTCCACCCTTGCCCTTGGAAGAGCCTCCTTCAAGATTGGCCCTGACTCCGCCTACACAGCCCCACAGAAATGTAAAAACAGGGCTGGTGTCCCCACCTGGGTGTCGCCTTCCCCACACAAAACATGACTCCAGGTGGTGGTGTCCACAGGTCCTGTGAGGCTGCTCCAGTTGTCTACAGATAGTGCCCGCATCCTACTGGTCAGAGCTCTTGCTGCTCCACTTGCTCAATGTTTTGATACCACCCGTGACACTACAAACCAAAATGAGAGGCAGAGTTACGTAGGAGGCCACAGGGTAGAGGGGCCCCGTGGGAGCTCCCAGAGCATTCTCTATCCACTCACACTTGCCTGTTTGCTCTCAGAGAGCACACACGTATTGAATGCCTGCATCATTAATTCTTTAGTATCTGTTACTCTGACAAGGGGTTATCTCTGCCTGGGCCACCAGTATATTTGCGGTGCCCAGACAGAGGGCGATGGCTGGCTGGCTGGCTGGCTGGATGGATGGATGGATGGCTGGATGCATGGCTGGATGTATGGATGGATGGATGGATGGATGGATGGATGGATGGATGGATGGATGGATGGATGGATGGATGGATGGATGGCTGGATGGCTGGCTGGATGGATGGCTGGATGGATGGCTGGATGGATGGATGGATGGATAAAAAAGGAAGAGACTCAAAGAGAGGAGAAATAACTGTCCAGGCCACTGGTTGGCTGGGACCGGATGGCCTGTACCCAGGAGATCAGATCCAACCTCCGATGGGCCTGCTCACCTGCAGGCAAAGACCCTGTCTCTGAGTCCCATGGAAGGTGTGCTCCTCTGACTGTGGGAAAGCCCGGCTCAGCCTCAGCGCCTCCCTGGGTGCTGCCAGTGAAGAGCACCCAGGGCATCCTGGGGGAAGAAGGAGGTCGCATTGACAGCAGACCAGGAGGGGCAGGACACTGGTGTCCACAGTTCCCAGAGGAGGGAGGAGGTGGCATTGCGGGCAGACCTGGGAGGAGAGGACACCCATGTCCGCAGTCCGCAAAGGAGGAAGGAGGTGGCATTGCCGGGATATCGGGGCACGTGGGGTGCATGTCAGGATGAGGTGGCAGGACCCTGGCTTAGCTCCAGGCCTTCTCAGCCCCCTGCAGGGAGGTGCAGGACCGACAGGAGCAGCTATTCTCTACCTCAGCCTCTGGGGGTACAGGAAGTAGTTGACCAGTCCAAAAAGGAAGTGGGAGCCGTTGGGACCCCCATGCAGCTCCCCAGAGAGGGTGACAGGGTCCCTGCAGGTTCCTGGTCACAGGCTGTCCTCTTCCCGCTTTCTCGGTCTCTTCCCCCTTCTCTCCCTCCTCCCCTTCCTCCCCAACTTCTTCCCCCTCCTCTTCCCTTCCAGCTCCCTCCCCACCTTCTCCTCCTGATCTCTCTGACCCCCAGCTGCCTGGGAGTCCAGGCCATCAATATCCAGGACGCTGGGGGTGTCCCCTGGGATGCAGTGTGTCCTTTGCCTCCGAGAACCAGCACCCGCCCTGCTTGGGACCGGGGCTCTGATGTCCTTTGCAGGAGCATCATGGAGCCCAGGTGGCGGCAGCAGCACCCAGGAGCAGGAAAGGCAAGAGAGGGGTCTGAGAAGACATTGTCCCAGGATCCCCTTTCCACATTTGCAGCATGCTGACATTTCAGTAGGGTTTCACAAAATACTGCAAAAGAGTAATCCCCCCCAACATTTAAAAAAAAACTTATACACAATGTGAAACAAAAAATGACTGAAATTCCAAGAAACCATGTTTACAGCATAGATCCCCAATTCTTACTTGATGCACCATGTCATTTGTATTCTGGAGTTTTGCAGTGTGAGCTGGTTTGCAGGTGTTTTATCTGCTGTGCTGAGTCAGTTCCCTGGATTTCCATCTTCCAAAAATGTGTGGACCTCTTCTGTTGTATCCTCTCCTGTTGTTGTCCTCCTCGAGCACTTACTCTGTTTCAATCCTTTACTTTTTGAATAGCTTTATTGGAATATAGTTCACATACCATAAAATTCACCCACTTAGAGTATGTAGTTCAGTGATTTTTAATATATCACAGAGTTGCACATCCATTACCACAGTCAATTTTATGACATTTTCATGACTTCCAAAGAAGAAACCCCGTACACGTCAGCAATCGCTTCTTCCGCCCTCACTCCCTCAGCCCTAAGCAACCACAGTTCTATTTTCTGTCACTATTGATTTCCCTATTCTGAACATTTCATGAGAATGGATTCATACGTGGTCATTTGCTTCTGGCTTCTTTCACTTAGCATAAGTGAAAGAAGCATGTTTTTAAGCTTCATCCGTGTTGTAGCATGTATTAAGAGTTTATTCTTTTTCATGGCTGAACAGTATTCTGTTGTGTGGATATACCACATTTTGTTTATCCATTCGTTCGTAGATGGACATTTGTGTTGTTTCCACCATTTGTCTATTATGAATAATGCTGCTATAAACATGTGTGTGCAAGTTTCCGTGTGGACATAGGTTTTCTTTCTCTTGGGTGTATACCTAGGGGAGGAATTGCTGAGTTATATGCCAACTCTGTTTAACATTTTGAGGAGCTGGCAGACTGTTTGCCAAAACAGCCACACCATTTTACACTCCCACCAGCAGCGTATGAGGCCTCCAGCTTCTCCACATTCTCTTGAACACTTGTCTGACTTTTTGATTCTACCCATGCTAGTGTGTGTGAACTGGTGTCTCATAGTGGTTTTGATTTGTATTTCCCTGATGATCAATGACATTGAATGTGTTTTCATATAATCCTTTACTTTTAATGGCATTGCAGGAAGGAGAGGAGATAAACAAGTGTATTTGATCTACTATATTTAACTGGAAGCAAAATAACTCATTTTAAATGTGTGACAGAAAACAATGTGTTTTCTTCTAAATATTTGAAAACACTTATATAGCAACAAGTATTTACCAACATGTAAAGTTTTCTACTTCTGTATTATTTTCATGTTATACTTAATTTGTGATTAAGAGACTGCAATATGATGCACTGAATTTGTTCTGTGAAGATTACTGCTTGTATGGAGTGAGCCAGGGAGGAATGCAATGATTTCTCAGGTTGACGACAAGGCAGAGCAGAGCTGATTGCCAAAGCCAGTAAAGCTGAATGTGTTTCAGTCTCCAATGCTGTGTACATCTGTTGTGGTTATGTGTGTTCCTCATGTGATACATTTCAAAGGAATTGACACAGGGCACATAGCGTATCCTCTAAGGAGTAGATGGCAAGATGTCTGAATGGCCGTATGCACTTTAATCATAGTATAAAAATAGGGTGCAACATGCACAGTAAGTGTAAGAGTTGAATGGCGGGTAGTGGGGAGTTATACTGTTCTTTCTGCTCTTACTTATGTTTAAACATTTTTGTAATAAAAAGCTTTTAAAAATAAAAGATGTTGAATGCCTCATGAGGAGAAGGGAGGGAACAGTAAGGATAGCTGGCAAGGTTGGGTCCGTCCATCAAGACTAGATTTTAGCTGCCTCTCAGTAAAGACATTTCAGGATGTGTAATTCCTTTGAGGAGAGAAACCTTAGGAGGAAATCTCTTTCTATGTAACAGAATTAGGAAGGAAAGGAGAGACGGATACAGTTTTCTGAAGGTTTATTGGTACAAAATTCTCATCTTAATGGCTTCTAGTTCCTCTGTGAATGGTGAGTCCAGCATATCTGCCAATAAGCAAGTAGAGATGGCCCACTTGAAATAGATTTGAATAGCATGGGAGAGAAAGCAGATCAAAAAAATAGTGACCTAAGCTCTGTTTGTTCTGTTTACTGTTAGTAAGCACCGGACAATTATTTTTGGAATGAATGAGTGAATTATTTCCAGGTAGTGCTGTGGTTGACCATGAATTTTATCATAGTGCCAGTAGACATGTGAGAGTTAATCCAATAGTGATCAGTCACTTATAGGAAGATGTTTCTGGAATAGGCAGAGAGGTGGGATTTTTCCAAATAGGAAGAATTAAAGGGGATTGGGTGAGGTCTATTTGAAGTGGACCTTTTAAAATATTGGTTACCTGACAGACCATGAAGTCTGCCTTGACAAGGCAGGAAATGAAGACAAGAACTTGGTGGATTGATGAGTAAGTGGAAAGATTAATGACCTGGAGTTGAAAAAATGACAAATTGAGAGCATAAACCAGAGGAATAGAGGGATGAGGTCAAAGGGTGGAATGCCAAGCTGTACTACTGCAGATGTCAGAGGGGTTCCTGATGACGGGTTCCGGGTGTGGCAGGAACTGAGCTGGATGGAGGCAAAGGTGCCTAAGATGGGAGGATGGAGGAATTGAAAGGCCAGGTTATTGGCTGATCTGTCCACATGGATGTTGGGGTCCTCCACTGATTCTCTGCCTCTACACATTCCTCACCCTGGGTCCCATCCCACCTTTTGTCCTTCCCGGGGCCTCCCTCGACTCTGCATTCTCTCAGCAACCCTAACCCTCAGACACTGCAGCGTCAATGGCATAACTCAGGACAGGAAAATAGAAGTAGAGTAAGGGGCTGTAGTGGACATCTGTTTTTTGTTTTTGTTTTGACACCCAGCATTCGCATATTTTTCTGGAAAAACTATCTCAAGTGTTTTATAGGAAACTCACCTCATTTTTGATTCCCAGCCTATACAAGTGGAGTTGCCTTCTCTCCAGACCCCTAATTTAAGGGTGGATATGTGCACAGTGTTGGCAAAAAAGAACATTCTGTAAAGGAGCATGGTGAGCTCCCAAATATCTGCACATTCCAGGACTCACCTCTGGATCGTGAGCTGAAGGTGTTCTGGGGGATATCTGTCATGGTTCCACCAAGCCCATGAATATCAAAGGTGGCACCTCCATCCTGATTGGTGAACTGTACACACTAAGGGCAAGATCTTGCACATTGTCCTCCAGCATAGATGGAAGGAAGGCACTGAGGTCACCTTCCCTAAAAAGGGGGATGCCTTGCCTGAAAGCAGCCCTGCAGATATTGCTTTAGTACCCAATGAACATCCCCATGTACACTTCTGCCAAGTGGCATCAGGAATCTGTGCAGCGCCCTGATCAGCCTCAAGGAAGTGGTGCCTGGATCAGACTGGGAAAGCAGGCAAGAGTACAGGGGCATGACATGGGGATAGTGAGGCATAAACACCTTTGTTCCACCAGCAAGGGCTTTCTTTCCCATCTTTGTTTTTTTTTTTTTCTTACTTTCCCACTCACTCTAAGCCATCTTTTTCCTACTGTCAGCTTTATTTTACCCTGGGAGGTAAGTGGCCACCTGGTCGACATTCCTGCCACTGACAGTGGGGTGATCCTTTTTCTCTGCAAATGTCATCAATCCGGGCAACCTGAGAAATATCCAGGGAGAGGAACCACTTCCCCAAGGTGACTTTCCAGTAAGGAAACCACACCATCAAGGTCCAAGTGTACTTCCCCAACACATGAGCATGCCTCATATGACAGGTTCTTAGGCAGCATCTGCCCTGTCCCTCAGACCCTCCCCCGCCCAGCCCAGTATCCAGTGCAGCAACATCCCCCCAAATACTCCCACCCACCTGTGTGATCCTCTGGTCACTGACAACTTTTTCTTAAAAATGATTAAGTCACTATTTTTGGAAATATATACCTATCTTTAGGTATATCCTCTCTTCAGATGTGGGAGACCTATCTTCTTTATTGCTCTAAGGGATGTGAAGCAGCCAATGACAGGGAAGGTGTGGGCTGCAACATAATGTCATGAAGGCAAAGCTAAGATGTTGGAAACAGAGCCCATCTTCTCAAACTTCATCATGTAGGGAAGGGCGTGTGGGGACACATGATATCCATTCCTCAACAAGAGTTCCAGGGGGCTGGTTACCTTTTGGAAGCCAAAATAGGACATCAGGAAAAGCTGAACTAACTCCTGCCTTTTCCTCCTATGCACACACTCTAGGTTACCTGAAACCTGTGCCCCCAACACAGCACACAAACAAGACACCACTCGTATGAGACCATTTATTTAGAGGAATCTGTTGATATATTGGGGTAGCGATTTTCCTTCTCAGGTAATGCAGGGGAAGCAAAATCATCTGGTGTTCTCAGGAGTGAGAGCACCTGGCCAACTTGAGTCCTGCGGGGGGCGGGGCTTGGATCGGGCACAGGCTTTTCCACACCCTCTTGTGCACTCTGTTGTTGGTTCTGACCCATCTTTTAAGGAACCTCTGGCCAGCAAAGGCACCTTTTCAGCTGGAAGACTTGGTAGTACTTGTTGCTTCAGAGAAGGAAGCCATGTCATTTGAGGGATGGCCCTGGGAGGGCTCTGCTCGATGAGTTGGGGACGTAAGCCTACGCCCCCACATTCTTCCCTAGGCTCATCCCTAGGCAGCTGCCTTTTTTCTTGGAGATTTTTTTCCTCTGCAGCTTCTAAATGGCTTCAAAAGCCATAGCCAGAAGGCATTTAGTTGTTTTCTGAAGCCAGATGTTCAGAAGGTGGCAGGCTTGGGGAAGATTTGATCCCAGGCATCTCCCTTAAGGTCTTATTTGGGACATGGTGGTTCTTTCTCCTGCCCTGGGAAGTCAGCAACGCCGCATTCTCTCCTTGAGGGGAGATATGGTGGCAAAGGGGGAAAGGCAAGTGGCCAGGATCGAGGATAGAGCACTGGGTAGATGGGTTCCAAGGGAGGAACAGGCCCCAGTGGTGATGGTGAAGGTGCTTCAGGTAAGGGGATCATCAGGTCAGGTGACAGAGTGGAGGGTGGAGGTGGAGAAGGCTCAGGCAGAGGGGCTGGTGTTAGGCCTCCTGGAGGGCTTTCTGAGAGCACAGAGGACAAAGTGGGCCATGACTGGGTCACAGAAGCGGGAAAGGCAAATGGCCACGGTTGAGGATCAAACACTGGGAAGATGGGTTCCAAGGGAGGAACAGGCCCCAGTGGTGAGGGTGAAGGTGAGTCAGGTAAGGGGATCATCAGGTCAGGTGAGAGAGTGGGGGTGGAGGTGGAGAAGTTCAGGCAGAGGGGCTGGGTTACATCTCATGGAGGGCTTGTCATGGACTCATCGCAAATGACAAGAGACACAGAGGGAGCAGCATCTCCATGGGTTCCCGGGACACTGGTGGCTTGGCGTCAGTAGTTCTGTGGCACACCTCACAGAAGAAGTCTGGACTTGACAGTTGATGGTAGATGGTATCATGATGCTGGCCCATTGGGCTGCAGAAGACAGGAGGTACAAAGCTGCAGCCAGGACCAGAACAAGGAAAGGGACCCTGCTCACCTATCGGGGGTGGGGACACCTGGAGCCTGCTGCCCCCCTCACCTTGCCCCCACCCATGACTTCACAATACACTCTCTAGCCTGGAACCCTCCACCACACCCTGATAGGTAGCCTGTGAGCCTAAGGTGGGAACCTTTGTCCTCCTCAACCCCTAGCCCTGCCCAACCTCTTCCCCTAGAAGAGTGATGTTCTGTCACTCTCGAAGCCAACCAAAGAAATGTGGGAATAGGAACATGAAACAAAAGAAAGAATCTCCCTTGGGTTTTCCTTACCTTTTGGATGTCTTGATTTTTCAGAGGTTGGTAAAAAAGACTGCAGAAAAGGTAGGAGAGGTACAAAAACAACTCCAAACCTCTCAACGATGAGGATGGTGTTGCTCGTCATGAAAGTTGAGCTATAGCACAGGCACAGCTTGGTGTGGTTGTCCAGAAAACAGAGCACATAGACAAATCAGTCCAGTGTTTTCAAATCCAGCAAGTAATCATTTCCTCCTTTTATTTCAAACTTTCACTCATTATATTGGCCCCACTTTTTCTAACCCTTTCTAAAATACATAGTCCCAGCCCTCTACATCAACTTCATAACAGGTCTGTGACTCCCCCAAGCCAGGCACAGGTCACAGTGTGATGAGTGGGGTAGGACCTAGGAGTGTCAAAGCCTTAAAGCAGAGTCTAGTCTTGAGCAGCCTCACCTGATTATCCCATGGGCCATGCAAATGTGACCTTTTTCTAAGTATGCCTTGGCACACACACATGCACACACACAAAGCTTGAGAAGATCTGCTCTATATAATCACCCCTGAAAATGTCCAGATATCAACTAATATGTCACACTTTATTCAGGCTCTTGTCCAGTTTAAATAATCCCAATATCAGCCCCCACCCTTTTTCCTACACCTTTTGTAAACTCTTTATCAGATGACGGCTGTCCTCTGAACTGTCTCCTAACTTCTCATGTTTGTCTTAAACTGTGCAGCCCTTTACTAGACACCCGTGAGCCAACACTGTGACTTTATGTCTTTTGAAGGGGTAAGGCAGCCTTCCTGTCTGGCCAGATCTCCTTTCAATTATGCAGGAGCAGGTAACCTGCCCTGAGAATAAAATCTGCCAAGAGGTGGCATAGTCTCCTATCTTTGAAATGCATCCTAAGTCAAGTTTTCATTTAATAAATATTTACTTCTAGAAACTGGGAGACACAAACACCTGCAAGTTGGGGGCTCTGACCTTGATGCAGTTTTAGCATCAAGTCCTACATAGTTCAAGAGGTGTGTGAACAGGAGATGTTTCCCTACCCCCAGCCTTTGTAATTGCCAAGTGATCCCTGGAACAAATAGATACTGTCGGTCATAACTGCTCAGAGACATCATGCTCCTTAGCAAAGCATTCTTGAATATTTACCCTCCCCAATTTTCTGATATGAATTAATGATTCTTTGAGAAGGTGGTCAAAGAACAGCTTTTCTCTTTTATAGTAGCATTCCTTGGCTAGATATCCTTGCAAGCATATGTGAGCCTAGAGTTAAAACCTACAAGAAGTTTCAATAAAAAGGCATTTCTTCAAATGCTGATAAGATTCCTTTTCTGACCGTTGTAGAAGCTCCTTCAAAATTTAAAGGAACAAGAGACTAAAGGTACAAAATTTATTTATTTTTTGTCCCACCAACAATAAACTCCATTGACATTGAGTGGCAGAGCTTCATAGCACTCATACTTTCTACTCTAGCATCAAATGTAAATAACAAATTTGTCCAGTTTATAAAGAATTTTCCTTCCAGCAATCTCAGTGTGTTTTTACAACCACCCTGTGAGGTAAGCAGAGCAGCATTATTGTGCCCATTTTGTCAATGGCTAAAGCCAAAGGTTAGAGAGGGTAAGTGACTTCTCTACATCACACAGTAAGTGAGTAGCAGAGCCCTGACTAATAAACCTCCTATACGCCCAATGCTTCTATTTTAAACAATATTAATAAGTGATTTATTAAAGTAAAAAGTATGTCCTAGTCCTAAAGCAGTTTACTAAGAATATTCACTTTTTCCATTAAATGCTGACAAATTTGGGAAGTAAAGAGAAGCTATTTTACCTTCCCTGTCATCTCTTAGCTAACTTTTCCTTTCTACTCTTGGCACCAATATCTTTGTACTTTTTTTCTATCGCCCTTGTATGCTTTCAACAACCATATTACTTATGACTCCCAGTAAGATATGATGGGTAATAGAAGTTTAAAATGTCATCCCTCCCGGGGATACATTTCACACATTTTACATTTATCTAACCATTAAGGCTTGTAAGAAGCTCTCACCAGGCACTTCGGGCAGCCACTGGGAGGTGTCAGAGGTGGCTGCTGGGAGAGTGGGGTCTTCTCACCACCATCTCATGAAATCTTCCAACTGACGTACTTCACCCCACAGAGGTGTGGTCGCAGGTTTCACACTGCACTTGGTTATATTGTCTCCAAGGAGGAATGTTTTCCAAAAGGTCCACTAGAGTAATATGCTACTATTTGAAGAGCCTCAGTACGGATTAGTCATAAGTTATAGATTTTCATATTTCCTCTGTTTCCTAGGAAGTTTCTTCAATGCTCAGTCACTCACATTTTGATCACTGTCCCTGGGACAAGCCACTTGGAAACAGCTGTTTTCTGGGTCCCCCAAAGCCTGAAGAAGAACAGAGTCTGAGGCAAAATCCTTCAAAACTGCATTAAAACAGTAGGCAGGAGATTCCAGGCTGAGGCTATTCCTGTTCCCACAGAGAATGTTGTCCATATGCAGCGATGGTGCATTCCAGGTTGCAAATAGAAAGCCCTCCCTGACATCCTTGGCAGCTGACTGACTATCTGTAATGGTGAGATTCATGAAGAATAGAAAATCAAATGACT
Organism: Daubentonia madagascariensis; assembly: GCA_023783475.1. Lineage (NCBI taxonomy): Eukaryota > Metazoa > Chordata > Mammalia > Primates > Daubentoniidae > Daubentonia > Daubentonia madagascariensis. The sequence continues at coordinate 9,673,904 of JAKFHU010002220.1, forward strand.
GGGTTTTCTCATGAAAATTTTCCTTTCATTAAACATTTTAGATCTTAACAAAAACTTTGTATAAAATATTCATCTTGTTGAAACATAGAAGCGTGCTGTCCCCATGTTGGAATGCTTTCGAATGTGTACATTTTGGCAACATTTGAAAGCACCTTAAATTATCCCGTTCCAATCCCAAAGCAAAGGTGACAATAAGGGTCGAAGTGAGTCACGGCCCTGACGCCCTCTGAAACTTCTTTAGTGAACGGTGAAGGCAGTCGGAAAATTGCATATTTATCACATTTGATGAGAACCTTAATTGTATTTACCTCAAGAATTTCTTTTTTTTAAATCTTTCATTTAGAGTCTTATAACTAAAAAGCAGCTCAGTGTAGTTGATACATTTCAGTAACTTTCTTTTCTTAAAACTTGTCCTTAATTTTGTGTGTCAGCCTGCCGCCTTTCCTTGTCCTCGTGCCTGTGCCCTGACGCTGAGGACAAAGCGAGGAGAGTGAGAGGCTGGGACTCGAGTCTCCTCTCTAAGAAGCTCAGCCACTCGTTATCCAAGAACAATGTGACTCTCCAGTTTAAGTAATAGAAATGTGTTCTTTTCATCAATTTTTAAGAGTGATAAACTATTTCTAATTTTTCCTTCTTTGAAAAACTCAAAGGAGGATTTTATCTGTGAAATCCTCCCTTGGTGTTCTCAGAAGTCCTCTGCTCAAGGAGGACACAGAACCAGAAGCCAACAGGCACATCTGCTCCGAGGACCCTGTATCCCGGGGGCAGACCTTGGAGGCTCTCAACATTGCTATCCTAATCAGCCCAACATGAAGGCTTGGCCGAGTGACACCTGACATGGGAAAGTGACGACCAAGTGTCAGGAGCGACTGTTCTCCTTCAGAGAGCCCACACTTTCTAACTATGCCAATCCAGAACTACGAAATCACTGTGTTTGGGGTTTTATCCTGGAGCCCTCCGCCACACCCAGAGAGGTAGCCTGTGAGCCTGAGGTGGAGACCTTAGTCCTCCTGAAGCCCTAGCCCTGCGCAACCTCTTCCCCTAGCAGAGTGATGTTCTGTCACTGTCCAGGCCAACCAAACTCATTTAGAAATGTGGGAATAGGAATGGGAGACAACAAAGAGTCTCTCTAGGGTGTTCCTTATGTTTTAGGTGTCTTTATTTTTCCAGAGGCTTGGTAAAAATGGTTTCAGCATAAGGCAGCAAAGTACAAAAACAACAACCCCAAACCACTCAGAAAGGTGAGGATGGGGTTGCTAGTCCAGCAAGTTGAGCCATAGGGCAGCCGTGGCTCAGTGTGGTTCAGAAAACAGACTATTCTCTGCTATCTGAATAGCGGGGCTGCCTGAAGTAACTGAGCACCGCATCACTATGCACAGGAGTGTCACAAAGGGGTCCTGAGGGTGGGGGAGGGGCCAACAAGAGGAGGGTGTGGCCACAGCCCCTCCCCCACCCACCAGCCCAGCAGCACCCTCCACCCCTCCAGGGCCCTGGGTCCCTCTGCCCTCCCCTGCCATCCCATTTTCCAACTTCACCCTTTCTTCATGTCATATATTTGCCTCAGTGAAATTTTCTGTTTGTTTTATCTGTAACGCAGATATTACCTAAATCCTCTTTCACTTGATGGAACCCTTAACTTGCACCTCGAAAGTCTGAAATACTACCTGGATTTTCTGCTTGTACCAAGACATTTATACTTGCAGGATCATGCATATCAGGATCAAACACACACACACACACACACACACCCGCTTTAACAAGTCAGTCCACTATTTTCAAATCCAGGAAATAATTGTTTCCTCCTTTTATTTCAACCTTTCATTCCTTATATTGACCACACTTTTTCTTATCCTTCCTAAAATACAGATAGTCCCAGCCCTCTACATCAATTTTATAATAGTTATGTGACTTCCCCCAGCCAGGCACAGGTCACAGTGTGATAAGCAGGGTAGGATCTAGGAGTGTCAAAGCCTTAGGGCAGAATCTAACCTTGAGCAGCCTCACCTGATTATCTTATGGGCCATGCAAATGTGACCTTTTCCTAAAAATGCCTTGGCACACACACACACAAAGCTTGAAAAAGATCTGCTGTATATAATCACCCCTGCAATATCCAAATATCAGTGAACATGTCACACTTTATTCAGGCTCTTCTGTCAGGTCTAAATAATCTCAGTGTCCCCCTACCCCTTTTCCTACACCTTCTTTTCTAAGGTATTTGTCAGATGACAGCTGTCCTTTGAACTGTCTCCTGACTTCTCATGTCTTTCTTCAGACATTCAATATTATTATTGATAGGTAAGGACTTAGCACTGCCATGTTGTTATTTGATTTCTGGTTATTTGGTGATCCTCTCTTTCTTTTTTACTTCATTCTGTAACAGAGTAGTCACCCCTACTCCCATAGATATGGAAGCCTAAAATTGACAGGGGGAATATGTAAAAGGCAATGGCCTGAAAAAAATGCCAAAAATGTTTTCTGTCTCTTTGAAACTTCCCCTACTCCTTTGAGAACTGAAATGTGAATCTCTGCCTCAGGCCAGTGGTTGGGAGGACTAGGGACAAGGCCTTTTGTTCTTGCATCCCAGCGCCCCAGGTAGGCCCAAGTGGGGCTTTGTCTTTGTCATAGATGGGATGATTAGAATAGTTAACAACTATGGCCTAGAACTGAGGGGCCTTCCCTTTACCCTGTATTTCTGCTTATGTTCAGGAAATTTGGATTTTGAGATGAGAAGTTCTGCCATTTTTCCTCCTTTGCTGGTGAAGTAATAAAAATTCTCTTTTTTCTTCCTCAAACCACTTGTTCTTGTTCTTCTGATGTGGCCTCAGGAACAAGTGCTGTGCTTTTGGTAACAGACTTTGGCATCCTTGGGTGGGTCCCAATTGGCGGCCTGGTGAAATGGCATCCCGGAACAGGGGAGCAGCCCTGGGCCAAGCCATTGGTCTTCACTGAGAGGAGCAGCTTCTTTTTGGAGTTAGAGAGTGTGGGACCCCTCCCAGCAGCTGCCAGAGAGTGTTTTAGCTCCAGGGAACTCCCATCTCTGTTCCCCCAAAGTAGACCAAGTTCCCTACAACCTGAATTGATTTGGGGAGAAGGAAACAGATTTGGGAAGTATCATGACTGCCATGGCCATTTGTAAGTAAAGCCCCTGGGACCCTGAGACCTTGTTTCCACCCGTTTGGTGGTGATGGTGGGGTTTCAGAACTCTCTGTTGGTTTAGAGTCACCATTTGTGGGTGGAAAGGTAGTAGTTTAGTGGGGCTGGAGATGTGGTTTGAATTTGGGGCTCTTTTGCAATTCCCAGGGAATGGGGGGATTAGAGCACCCATTTGGGGGGGTTTTTGTTCCTTCCAGTTGAGGTAGCATTTATCCCTTTTGGATGCTCATTTTTGAACCTTCTGGCCCTATGGCAGGGCATTTGGGGCAGCCATTGTCCCCTTTGGATTCCCATTTGTTTGAAAGGCCTGGCATTTTGTGCTGAGAATTCTCTGTATTGTCTGGTTTGTTTGTAAAGTTTTTTTGCAACATAGGAAAGTTCCATCTAAAAGTCCGTTGGGAAAAATTTTGGCTGGATGGTTAATTTATAACTGGGAACCTATGTCTATTGAAAATGGTTTTATCATAATCCAATATGTGTGCAGGAGTGTGAGGAAAAGTGGCTGTTAAGTGAAACTTTAAATTGTACTGCCTTGTAACTGAAATTATTTTGTCAAAGGTCAGGTAAGTGGGACAAGATCCCATATGCGTTGGGTTACTGGGTAGGAAATGTCTGATTTATTCAAGGTTGGGTGTTTCATGTTTAATGATCTTAAAGGTCTGGGATAAAGTTAATGGTTTAGTTCAACCATTGAATTTCCCTGGTGGAAGGGGGGAACCAGTGGGCCAGGCCCGCTGCCACGCGGTGAGGGGGTTGGGGAGAACCTGTTGCCTCCACCCTCAGGTGTGCCTGTGACAGGGCTGGGAGGCATGCCAACTCCCCAGGAGGTGGTTGGGGGAGGTGGTCGGGGGAGTGGCCTCTGTGCCCATGGCCGATCTGCGGGAAGGCACCACATGCTCGGGCTTGCACTGGTCCACCCCCTTCCAGAGGCTTGCAGCCAGTTTGGAAAACAACCCAGCACAGAGTCAGTCCCAGAGCAACTAATGCCCGCCACAGCCATTTTGACAGCAAGGGAGGGGAAAGAGTGGGGTGTAGGGAGAAATGCCTGCCACCTGACTGGTGTGGGTGTGACAGGCCTGGGATGCACCAGTGCCCACTGCATTTGGGGTGTTATAGGGCCCCTGCGGGAGGTCCCCAGATGGGCAGGGAAGTGATGCTTTTTCCTGCCGGCCCACATGTGGATTCTTCCCAGGGAATCACCGCCCATTGTGGTGAAGGGCAGACATCAGTTGGCAGCTTGGGGACAGCCTGAGCTTCCCAGCAGATGGCAGCGAGCAAGACCTGCTAGTCGTGCACTGCCCACCAGTGCAGAGGTCTACATATGCCACTCCCACAATGGGGCCTGCGAGATCTAGTGGTCACCCTGTTGGAACCACTGCCCCTAAGCCCAAGCAACCACTGCCACTGTGAGGGTTGGGGGAGGGCAAGACTTGAACTCTTTAGCCCCACACTCACTAGGTTATCTCAGGAGGGAATGGTCTCTTCCTCTAAGACCAGGCAGAAACAAATTTGGCTGGGGACCTTCCATAATCAGAAGGGGACAAATTATGTACTGTCAGTATGCTTTTTGTAAAAAGAAAGGACATTAGAAAGAAGCTTGCCCAAAAGTTAAAAAGGCCTCCAGAGAGTAAGAAGCCCCCAGGAGAGAAAAAGTTGTTTTTTTTTCCCAAGTCCAGGACTCAGATGGTGAAGGGGGGTGCCTGGAGCCCCCTGCCTCCAAATATCCCCACAGGAGCCCTGGGCAATGATTGACAGTGGGGATTCGATTGGTGCCAAGCCACGTGGACGGAAGCGGACTGGGGGCTCCTTCCTCCCACTGCAGCCCGGACCCAGCAGCAGCCATGCCCTGCACTCAGCGAGCCAGGCAGAGAGAGTGGGGGAGGGGCCAAACAACAGTGAGGCAGCTATAGGCAAGCGGCGGAACTTGAATGGTACTCAGCAACATTTAAATGATGGGATCCAGGGACTGGAATGGCTTTACAGTGCTGTTAGACTGTGTTAGGAGTTTTAAAAGGGCTCTCCTGCCCTGTTTGATGAAAGCTTAGCAGGGGATTTGTGAACCTGCAATCAGACAGATTTGTAAACTTATGTTAACTTATTTGGGGTTCCTAGGAATGGTATCTGGATCCCAGACTTCGGATTGACAGTAAAACCCTTGTGTGAGGCCCTTAAGGGAACAGCTTGTGATGGCCCCACTCTGGGTGTGCCTGACTTGGAAATAATATGAAAAACAAGGAATGAGCCTTAGAATCTTTGTATAGATTCTGAAAGACATCCCAAGCCCAGGGACATACTTCTCAAAGCCACTGAACAATATTGTGAGAAGATAACCTCCTTGATAAATTGTTATTAAAGACTGTGTCTATTCTCAAACCAGCCACCCTTTTGCTTTTACAACATGACTGTTTAAAGGTTCTGGAGACTGTATTCTAGCAGGATGGAACTGTCAGATCAGCTGATGCCAGAAGAGAATTGGGATTTTCTCACTGGTGGAACAGCTTTATGGACAGCAAGGAACTGGATATGGGGTGATCATAGTAGTGACACTGCCACCTGGGACTTCAGCCCAGAAAGCTGAGTTGTAGTTATCAAGAGGAAAAAGGTAACATCTAAATCTGCTTTTATGATTGTACATGCTCATAGTGCCATTTGAAAGAAAAGGCGTCTCCTAACAGCAGGAGATAAGACTATTAAGTATGCCACTGAAATAATGGCCTTGATACAGGCCGTGGCTGAGCCCAAGCAGGTGGCCAACATGGCAAAAAAGAAGTCAGGCCACTGGCAGTGCTGCTAAGAAGGCCACTGGAGGTGATCTGTTCTCTGAAAGCCACTGGAGGTAATCTGTTCTCTGGGCCTTCATACCCTGGTAGATTTAGACCACCTTTAAAGCTAAAGACTGGAACTCTGCCATTGGGATGGCAGAGCTAAGTAGACACAGAGTTCTCATACACTTGTTCTCTTACTTGAAGCTTTGATCTGGCCTCTTTTGAGGCACCTACACACATTAGGGGTGTGATGCCTAAATGGATTTGGTGAGACTTCATTTGGGAAGATTCTGTGTACAATAAACTGTTTATGTGCTCAAGGTGGTCCAAGGACAGAAAGGCAACCCATTGCACAGGGAGCGCAACACGTAGGGGACCAACCCTTTTGATGACTGGCAGTGTCACTGGGTGTTAGTAGATATGTTTTCAGGCTGGGAATGGAGAGAGCATCTAAAGCTCCAAGATGGGCTCCTACCAAGAGCTGCTGGCCCGGGACAAGGCCTTTGCCGAATTCCTGTGTGTGTGTGCCAGCATGGAGCAGGAGCAATCCTTGGAGGATGATGGGATGATGGACATCAGCCGTCCAGGGAAAGAGGCCAAGCAGGTGGAAAATGGCATGCTGGTGGTGGATGCTATGGACAGGCAGCTGTGGAGACAGCTCAACAGCTCCTCCTCCTACAGCGAGGATGTCATACCACAGCAGCATGGCTGAGCTACAGAAATCTGGGGCCAAGAAGGAAGGAACCTGGAAACCGATGGAGGCAGATGAGGCTCAGACAGCCCCATTGTCAACAAGACCCAGGAGCCCAGGGAGCCCTGAGCATTTCACAAGGTGACTACTCCATGGTGGTGTTGCTTCCTGTGGTCTGGATCTGGATCTACTGCACAATGTCCTGTGGCCACCCATGAACTTCAGTGGATCCTCAGTGGTAACCTGGTGAGCCTTTTCTACATGGTGGACTCAAAGATCCCACAGGTTGTCAAGGTGTTCATAGGCTCCCCTCCTCCATGGACACGCTTTTGGATCGGGAATAACCTAGCAAGTAAGCAAAGTCCTACATCTAGAGTAAAAATTACATACATTCTAAAATCGATGCAGAAAAGTAAAATAGGGTATTGCTGTTTGTCTCCCTCTGAATAAGGATATCCCTCAGAAGCAGGCTTAAGTTAAGCCCCTAAGAAATAGTTTATGGGAGACCCTTCCTAACACCCTGAGGTAAGTATGGTAATATAACCATGAGTAAAATAACAGGGTAAAATAATATGCCAAATGAGTGGGTCAGGTACTAACCACTATGTGTGAGTTTGCCTCTTTCAGTTACCCCAGTTGGAAACAAAGAAGTGGAAGAGACCCTATGAAGTGCCTCTAACAGCTCATACCTCATTGAAGTTGTCAGAAATGAAACCTTGGGTCCATAATACCAGAGTAAAGAGGTGTCCCATGGAAGAAGAGAACCAAGCCTCCAGTGGAGGGACCAGCTTTTAGGCAATCTAAAGTAACTATTTAAGGAAGGGGAAAAATGAAAATGTTAATTTTTTTCCCTAACCTTTCTTTTATTATTAGTTCTGTCTATAGGAGGGAGAGACAACTCCTTAGGCTTAAGGATTTCCCTAGGCTGTAGCCTCTTCTGTTGCTCTGTATCTGTCATCTGTATATGATTTCTGAGTTTGCAGAAGCTGGTCTCTCAGATCACCTACAAGGTGCTTTCTAGCCCAGCCTTGTATCAGACATTGTCAAGGTGACAGTCCATTTTGCCTTGCCAGTCCTCGCTGTTGTAGTTATTGCTTATGACTTTTTTCTTCTGTTGTTATACATATACTGCTAAAGCTTTGCAACGACATACACACAAAAAAACCTTTCTTCTAAAACGTTGCCCCCATTTCAGCAGGAAGTGGCCTGATGACTACATCACCCCTCCTCCCATAGATATGGAAGTGTAAAATTGAGAGCGGGGAACATGTAACAGGGAATGGCCTGAAAAAAAATGGCAAAAATAGTTTCTGTCTCTTTGAAACTTCCCCCACTCTTTTTGAGAACTGAAACCTGCATCCCTGCCTCGGGCCAGTGGTTTGGAGGAGCAGGGAGAGGCCTCTGTTCTTGCATCCCAGGCTGGTCCAGCCCCCCAGGTGGGCCCAGGTGGGGCTTTGTCTTTGGCAGAGACGGGAGGATTAGAACAGTTAACCACTATGGCCTAGAACTGAGGGGCCCGCCCTTTAAAAGCTCTGTATTTCTGCTTATGTTCAGGAAATTTGGATTTTGAGACGAGAAGTTCTGCCATTTTCCTCCTTTGCCATCAAAATAATAAAACTTCCCTTTCCTCCTCCTCAAACCACTTGTTCTTGTTCTTCTGATGTGGCCTCGGGAACAAGTGCTGAGCTTTTGGTAACACTTCCTGTCTTTATTTGGTTAAAGTGATTTCTCTGGTAGTGTGTTTTAGTTTCTTGCTTTTTATTTTTTTGTGTCTGTTGTAGGTTTTTTGGTTTGAGGTTACCATGAGACTTGTAAAAAACATTGTATAACCAATTATTTTAAACATATGACAACTTTGCTTACAAACAAACAAACAAGCAAAGAGAATTCTAACAGAAATTCTACCCTTGAACTCCATCTGCCCCACTTTTTAACTTTTGTTTTCCATTCGTATCTTTTTATACTATCTATCTATCAGAAAGTTGTTGTTCTTATTTTTTGTTTGTCTTTTAGTATTCCCACTCTAGATATGAGTGGTTTATACACCGCAATTACAGCAATAGAGTATTCTGTATTTGTGCCCTTAGTGTTACTGTTAACAAACCCACAAAGGGGGTTCAATGTTGCCCGCCACACAGAAAGCCAATTACTGAGATGATGAGGATTGTCCAGAAGGAAAGGATTTATTGTGGAGTATGCATCAACTGGGGGGGGAGGTCATAAATTTCCTCAAATTCACCTCCCCAACCAACAGGGTCGGGGTGTTTTTCTGCAGGCAAAAGGAATACTGCATGAGGGGTGTGAGTATCATTGCATGTTTGGGGTGGAGTGCAGGGCACACAAGCGCAGTGAGAAATCGTGCTAGTACATATGTTCCATGATCAAAAAATGGCAGATAAATCACTTCCAGGGTGGGGATTTTAGTATTCTAATGAGGTAGGGGTTAATATTGCTCATTCTTTCAGCCTTGTGCACAGGCTCATTGGGTTTTTGGCATGGTCTGTGGAGTATTACTTATCTTATCTTCTCTGGACAAACAGGTGGTGTGATGCTTTGTAGGAGATTCTGCCATTCCAGGGGAAGAAACTCAAAAGAGAATGAATCAGTGCAATATGAAGTTACAAAGTTCTGGTCAGCAATTTTATTGAAGAGTTCTTTGTCTATTTACCGTCTAATTTGAGACTGTAGCTGCTAAGCTACCAAGACTGAGATAAATCTTACTGTCAAGGTCACTTAAAGCTGCCAGCCCCAGCTATAATGTGAACACAGAAAACTCATTTGAAATATGAGGGAACTAAAAACACTATTGAAGAAAACATTTTGTTGCTTATAGAACTGGTTACAATTTCTCCTCTTTTCTTGGCTCATTACTCAATATTGGAGAATTGGGGTGTTGATTGATCTAGCTACTTCCTGCTGAAATGGGGTATAGTTGGGACATGAGGAATGAAAACTTTGAGCCTGTTGCTGAAAGTGCTCATGAGTCATAGATGAATGACTGTAAGTTTCTAGTACCATTACTTAAGTGTTTTTGTTAAAAACAACATTTTAATCCACACTTAATTAATACAGTTGTAATGCGATAAATCAATAAAATTAGTAGTAGGAGGGAAAGGCTAAATTTTAAGATCTTTGAAAGAACAGAGCGGATATTCTGAGGAATCCAAGAGAATAGTTCTGAGAGTTAGTCTCCCATTCCTATGTCATCTTTGTTAACCTGTTGTAACCATGAAGCTTGTCTAATTTTATCAACATGTGTCTCCACTTCTCTGGTGGTATTTATATAAATGCAACAGGAAGAATTAGCTATAACACAAATGCCCCCTTGTTCTACTAAAATATAGTCAAGAGCAATGCTAGAACCACTTGAGCTAAAGAGTTTAAAGATTTTTGTTGAGCAGCTATTGCTAACGCAGTTTCATTAGCAATTAATTTTAAGGTTATAGATAGGTTGCAAAGCACATGTTGTTGAGCTGCTACTCCTCACCAGGGCAGTAGGGTATATCCAAAAAAGTAGTTATCTCCATCTGGGATTTCCCCTGGGAGGTATTGCCTTGGGGCTCCCAAGATGGAATCTCTGTATAAAATTCCTCTGATTACTCTTGAAAACAATTTTAGGGAGTTGGTCCAATGAGCAACTTCAGATTTGTTATGAACTGAAGAGGGAGTTGTGAGGAGTCCTAATAAACAAGTGCCCCCCATTGTCCAGCTATTTAAGCAATCATAAGCCCAGGGAGTTTCTTTCTTGTCTCCACAGACAAAAATACATCCAAGGTGTGCACAAGCAGTACCTGCTCCTGTTTGAAGGTTTATAGAACCATATTTAGGTAACATTAGGGTTAAATTTTTAAACCAAGGGTCTGTGTAAGGGAGTTGATTCTGCCCCTCTGGGAGCTGACAGGCTGCTAGTTTCCCAAAGTCTTGGGAATACAGCTTTTGCTGATGTACTATGGTACAGACAAGGGTCTCATGGTCCTTGCCTAAGTGGTTGAAACATTTCTTAATGAGATAATCTAAAGAGAGTGTAGAAAAGACTGTAATAGCTGAGTTTTTACAATCAGTGGTCAATTTAGAGAGACCGATTGCCCAGCAGAAAGTACACTTATGAGAGTATAGGTCCCTACTGTCACCCTATACATAATGTCTGATAAGGGGCTGGGGAAAAAGGAAACATGGGACTTTTGAGTGCGGAGTTATTAGCTGTACTCTGTAGGTGATCTGAGAGTCAGGCTTTTGTAAATTTAATGTACAGGAGGTATATTAGTGAAATTATATACAGGGACAACTGTAGGGTCAGAATGGTCTTGCACTGAACAAAGTTTTGGATGGCAAACCCAGCAGCTAGATAGGTTAGCAGAGGAGGCAATAGCTTGGGAAATTCTAATTAAAGAACTGTCTTGCCAGGCAAGCAAAAATTCCCAAGGAAAAAATAAAATACATAGGGTATATAATTTCATGTTACTTATTTCTTTTTTGGAAGAGTAATTTTAGGTCCTTTAAGGGCTCACAAGCCCACTGCTTCTCCAGTCCCTCAGAAGGTGATGAATCCTGGAGATGTGGGGTCTCTGATAGGGTTGCCTCTTTTATTCAGGTGTGATGAATCAATGGCTTAACTCCTGTGAGTTTTACTGCTGAGTGAGTTGTCAGGAGCACCTCAAATGGGCTGATCCACTGTGGATGTAGTTGATCTTTAGGATGTTGGTTTCTCCCGGTTTTCAGTAACACCTTTTTTTCTGGCTTTATGGAGTGAAGGGGCACATATGTTGGAAACTGGAGCCTGTTGGAAGCAAACTCAGAAATAGTAGTTAGTATATTACCAAGTTGTTTTACATATGAACGAGCCTCCATCTCTGGGGGCAGGTAATCGTTGGTTGAGTCCTGGTAGGAAGCTTTTGGGAATGGCCTCTTATATAAAATTTCAAAGGGGTTAAGTGCCAACTTACTTCTGGGGGCCACCCAAATTCTCAACAGGGCAAGGGATAACACTTTGTCTCAAGTTAAATTGGTCTCTTGATAAATTTTGGAGAGAGTCCTTTTTAAGGTTCTACTCATCCATTCAGTTTTCCCAGAAGACTGGTGTCTCCATGATGAATGTAGTTTCCAATCAATTTCTAAAATTCTTGATATTTCTTGGGTGATTTCAGCAATAAAGGCTGCTCTGTTATCACTTTGGAGAGTTGACAGAAGTCCAAACCTAGGAATAATTTCCTTTAAAAGGGCCTTAGTAACTTCTGATGCTCATTCAGTCCTGGTGGGATAAGCTTCAATCCATCCTCAAAAAGTGTCAACAAAGACCAACAAATATCAAAAATTTCCTGGGACTCCTGGCATCATGGTAAAGTCTACCTGTCAGTCCTCTCATGGGAAACTTCCTATGCATTGTGTTCCTTCCTTTAAGGGTGACTGTTAAGCTCTGGAAGGTTTTGGGTTATTTTTCAAGCATATAGGGTGGCTTTGGATTATCGTCTGAATAGTTCTCTGTAAATTGGGCCCAACCATATGAGGCTGTATCCGTTGTAAGGTGGCATCGCGTCCAAAATGGGTACTCTGATGAATCTGTTCAAGCACCGGTCTGACAAGACTTTCAGGAAGAAGGACCTTCCCTTCCATGTTTATGAGCCAATTTTGATTATTATGCTTTGAGAATCCCCATTCTTTAGCTCTTTCTAGATCCCTCTCAGAATATTGGGGATCATGTTTATTTAGTTGAAGAGAGGGAATTAGAGTCATTTGACAGTTTATTTGTCAGGCTGCCCTTTTGCCATTAAATCTGCCATAGTATTTCCTTTTGTAATATGACTGTCTATTTTCTGATGTCCCTGGCAGTGCGTGATGGCTACCACCTTAGGCAGTAAAACTGTTTTTAATAGTTCAAGAATCTGAGACCCATATTTAATTTCTTTATTTTCAGAAGTAAGATACCCTCATTTTTTCCAAATAGCTCCATGAGCATGCAACACCATAAAAGGCATATTTAGAATCTCTCTCTCTATATATATATTGATATGCTTATTTTTCCAGTGATATAGGGCTCTGGTCAATGCAATCAATTCCACCTTTTGGGTGGGTGTCCCGTGGGTAGGGCTTGTGCTTCAGTTACCTGTTGGTTGGTAACCACAGCATACCCAGCTTTGTGTTGTCCATCTTCCGTGAAGTTGCTTCTATCCATGAAGAATTCCTCACTGGGGTCTGACAAAGACTGATCAGTCAAATCCAGGTGGCCAGAATATACTTGGTCAATTCAACGATTGAACACAATCATGAATTGGGGAGTGAGAGTCCATAGCAACAAGGTGACAGGATTCAAGGTGGACACTGCCTGTAAAGTTGCGTTAGGATTATCTAACAGAGTAGTTTGATATTTGCCTACTCAGCCAGCCATGAACCAATAACTCCCCTTCCGATCTAGTAGGGGTAACACGTAATGTACAGTATGAACAGTTACTGGCTCTCCAAGTGTAAACTTTTTAGCTTCTTGTAAAATATCACAAGTAGTGGCACCTGCTCTCAAACAAGTGGGCATCCTTTTGCTACTACATCTAATTGTTTAGAGAAATAGGCCACAGGACTATTATGAGTTCCTAAAGTTTGGGTTAATACCACCAGTCCAATTCCTTGTCTTTCTTGGATGAACAATCAAAAGGCTTGTGCAAATCTGGGAGACCCACTGCAGGGGCAGCCATCAATTTTTCTTTAATAGTCAAAAAAGCCTTTTGACGTTCTCCTGTCCAAGTAAGGGGTTCCTTTTCTTCTCCTTTTAAGGCTTCATAGAGAGGTTTGGCTATTAAGCCAAAGGTAGGAAGCCAAATCTGACAAAATTCTTCCATACCCAGGAATGCTCACAGCTGCTTGTGATTGGTGGGTTGGAAGCCAGTTCACAGCCTCCCTCCAGTCTGGAAGTAGGTTTCAAGTCCCTTGAGACAATTCAGATCCCAAGTATTTGACAACAGGCAGTGAGATTTGGGCCTTTTTCTGGGATGCTTTATATCCTTTGTCAGCTAAGAAATTCAATACAGTTACAGTATGTTGTCTTGATTCAGCTTCAGTCTCACTTGCAATTAAAATGTCATCTACATACTGCAAAATTACTCCCTTTTCTAAAATTATTTTTCTTAAATCTCTAGCTAGAATTTCTCCAAAGATAGTTGGAGAATTTTTAAATCCCTGGGGGAGGACAGTCCAACAGTATTGACATTTGGTTTTAGTACTTAAGTCCTCCCATTTGAAAGCAAAGAGTTCTTGTGAATCAGAAGCAAGGGGATGCAAAAGAAGGCATCCTTTAAGTCTATCACTGAAATCCAAGCGAAGTTGCCAGATAGAGTGGCGAGAAGAGCATAAGGATTAGGTACCATAGGATGAATTTCCTCTGCTATTTGATTTATTGCTCTCAGATCCTGAACAAACCAAAATTCCTGAGTTCCAGGTTTTTGAACTGGCAAAATGGGAGTGTTATAAGGAGAGCGGCAAGGCTGGAGAAGTCCATAATTTTAAAAAGCCATAACTAGGCATTGAAGGCCTTCCCTAGCTTGAAGCTTTAATGAATACTGCTTGAGTCGAGGGGGAGAAATTCCCAGTTTTACCTTGATATGAACAGGGTCCATGTGTGCCCTTCCAGGTCCAGTAGCCCATACCTCAGGGTTGGCTTGATTGAGGACTTCAGCGGGCAGCTCTTGGGGAACAGCCAAGGGAGCAAGGAGAGCTGCTTGCAAGGCACAGGCATGCTCTGGAGGAACTACAACAGGAACTTGCTTATTCTGAAAAGTTATTTGAGCCTGTAATTTAGAGAGAAGGTCTCTACCCAGCAATGGGAGAGGACATTCAGGCATGTACAGAAAGCTGTGTGTGAGGAAAGAATTCCCAATAGCACAATCTAGTGGTTGGAGAAAATAATTCTGGGAGGGTTTTCCAGATACCCTAGTCACCAGCATTGAGTCTTTAGTAAGCTTAGCTAATTTAAGGTTTAAAACTGAGTAGGTTGCACCAGTATCAATTAGGAAATCAATCAATTTTTCTCCCACTTTTATGGTTACCCTGGGCACCTGGTGGGAGATATTAATCACTGGCAGTAATTCCTGCAGATTCTGGGGAGCCCTAGGGACCTGTCTTTCCATATCTACTACATTTAGCCCCATCCCTTGTACTGTAGATTCCCCACCCCTCTTTCATTGTAATTTAGGACAATCCTTTCTCCAATGACCCATTTCCTTGCAGTACGCACATTGGTCCTTTTTAAAGGGAATTTTTCCTTTTAATCTTTTTTCTCTGTGGGGAAGTGGTCTCTGTTGAGGAGACCCTCTAGAGTTTTCTGTCAGAACTGTTGCCAAGTTTTTCCTGCTGTTTCATTTCATATATCTTTCTTTTTTCCTTCTGCTGTTCTTTAATCTGTTCATGGTTTACAAAGACCTTGTAGGCAACTTCAACCAAATAGATACAGGCAAGGCAAGAATCCCCTCTAACTTTTGTAAATTTTTTTGGATGTCAGGTATGCTCTGGCCAAAAAAGTTCGTGTTAACTAACCTTGGATTATCAAGACCTTCTGGATCTATATTAGTGTATTTCCAATATGCTTCCATAATCCTTTTTAGGAAGGCTGATGGATTTTAATTTATTTCCTGTCTTTATTTCCTGGATCTTGCTGAGGCTTTTAATTTTTGGGACTCCTTTCCTAAGCCCAACCAGGATGCAGTCTCGAAAATGTTGAATCTTACCTTCATCTCCATTGTTTGGGTCCCAGTTGGGGTCATGCATTGGGACGACTAAATTAGCTCCAGTTCTCACCTGGTTATTTGGGTCTTCCACATGCACTCGGTCAGCTTCTTCTCGAGTCCTTTCCAGGACAATGTGATGCTCCTCGGAGGTTAACAATATGTTAAGCAGGCTCTGGACATCTGCCTATGTGGAGTGATGCATGGTGAAAATAGATTCAAACAGATCAATTATATGCTTTGGATCATCCCTGTAGGCAGGGTTATTCTGTTTCCAATTATATAAATCAGAAGTGGTAAATGGGCTATAAACCCACATTAATCCAGCTGGTTGTCCATTCTCATTTATTGCTTCTATAGGGACCTGTCTCAAAGGAAATTGCCCTGCAGGGAAGGAGGGAGGACACTGACAAAGTTGGGTACCCTGCCGGGTGTGTGAAGGACAGACCATGCTTCCCACAATTATCCTCAGAGAAGGAAGAAAGTGAAGGGTAGATGGCTGGAGGAGCCAGTGGGGGTGAAGAAAAGGGTTCAGATCCATAAGAGGGAGCAGGAGGGTTAGGAGAGGGATCTCCAAAAGAAGTCGGAGCTGCTGTCAGTGTTGCCACTGCAGTCGGAGCTGCTATTGGCACCTCAGCCAGAGCTTGAGCCTGAGCTGGCACACGTGCAGCTGGAGCTGCTGCTACAGCAGGCCAGAGGTCTTCTTCATCATAGGCATTTTCTTCTGCTGGCAAGATGGGGTTCTTAGATTTGTCTTGTTTTTCCCCGGCCTTCTTGAAAGCTTCTGTCCTCTGGATCAGAATCGTACATTTAATTTGATTTGGCTTATTTTGATACAGAAACACAAAAGACTGTACATAAGGGATCTCATCCCTTTCCCAACACAGTGACAAAACAAATCTAATTGGGGAATAGTATTGTAGCTTAATGAGCCATTAAGGGGCCATGTCTCTCCAGACTCGAGAGAGTCCTGAGGCCAGGCAGTACTACACAAATATACCATTTTTTTCTTCTTCATAGCCTCATAGCTGTATTTACATGAGTTTTGGAGAATACAACCCAAAGGGCTGCATTCAGGAACTGAATTCTTATTTCCCATAGTCCCACACACAAATACACTCACACACCAAATGGACTGCAGTTACAACAAATAATCCTAAGGAGTGACAAATAAAAACAGTCAGAGGTCCTGCTCTCCCAAATAAATGGTTGAGGCTTCCAACTCAAATGAGATTTCCCCTGAAATTCCCTGAATGAAAAGAGGAGCCAGCAGGTGCTAGTCTCCCAAATGATTGAGGCCTCTAGCCCAGATGGGAACTTCAAAGAAATTCCCCAAATGGAGAGAGGACTTTTTAAGTCCTACTCTCCCAAATGGTTGAGGTTCTCAACACAAACGGGAATTCCAGAGAATCTCTCCAGATGAAGAGAGGAGTTTCTCCACTGTGTGGTACCTTCAAACAGCACTCACCTATCAGATGCAAATGACAAAATCCAAAGGTCAAAGGTCCTTTCCTCCCTGATAATCAGGGATGCATTTTGGGGCTGGTGACAGCGAAGTTGGTGGGAGAAACCAAAACTAACTTCTGGCAGAAACTCAGCCAGGCAGCTGCTAGGGAGGCTTTAAAGTCTCCCCCAACTCCACGGCCACCAAGACAGGAGCAATGGATCCCAGACAAGCCCCCAAATTGTTAACAAACCCACAAGGGGGGTTCAGTGTTGCCCACCACACAGAAAGCCAATTACTGAGACGATGAGGATTGTCCACAAGGAAAGAATTTATTGCAGAGGATGCGTCAACTGGGATGAGGAGGCCATAAATTGCCTCAAATCTGCCTCCCAGTTGACACATCCTTTGCAATAAATCGTTTCCTTGTGGACAATCCTCATCATCTCAGTAATTGGCTTTCTGTGGAGCAGGCAACATTGAACCCTCCTTGTGGATTTGTTAACATTACCAGTGAGTTGTATACCTTCATGTATCTTATTGTTCATTAACATCCTTTTCTTTCAGATTGAAGAATTCCTTTTAGCATTTTTGTGAGACAAGTCTGTTGATGAAATCCCTCAGCTTTTGTTTGTCTGAGAAAGTCTTTACTTCTCCTTCATGTTTGAAGGATATTTTTGCAGAATATAATATTCTAGGCTTAAGGTTGTTTTTACTTCAGCACTTTGAATATGTCATGCCACTCTCTCCTGGCCCATAAGGTTTCCACTGAGATGTCTGCTGACAGATGCATTGGAGCTCCATTTGTGGACATGAAGCAGTGATGGACCTGGGCAGTGAGTGCTCCCCAACAGGTGGTCATGTGAGATGTTCAGGAAGGGCTACCATATGGTTTGGAGTCAGAACTTCCATCTCCTGACTTTGTACAAGTACTTTGACTTCCTGCGTGCTCAGATTCCTCTTTGAGGTAACCAGTGATGTCTGTGCTTGACCTGGTGCTTTTGAGCATCACATGGGATAATTTATTTCAAAGTATTTCATAAGTGAAATCACATACACACATGAACCTTGTTAATATTATTTTTGACCATTTGACTTTGCTGATTTTTGGGGCTGTCAGAGTTTAATATCACAAGAGTTCCACATAAAGGGACTCCTGTATGATCCCTATGCTCCTACCTTCCTTACACATAACCTACTCTCCTGCTTTGTCAGGCCAGATAATTTGCCAGAGAGAAGCAGAGGAGAGAAGGAAACTGATTTCTGTTCTGAAAAGGTTATTAATCTTTCCCCTTTTTTCCTGGTCCCTAGTGAAAGCAAGTTCTATGCATTTCAGGGATTCAGTGCACCCTGCCATAGTTATGGGAGAGAGTGGCCACAGGAATGGGTATGTGAGTAAAGGCCTTGGGGAGAGGCTAGAGAGTGTATTGTGAAGTCATGGGTGGGGGCATGGTGAGGGGGGCAGCAGGCTTCAGGTGGCCCCACCTCCACTAGGTGAGCAGGCTCCCCTTTCCTTGTTCTGGTCCTGGCTGCAGCTTTGTACCTTCTGTCTTCTGCAGCGCAACGGACCAGCATCAGATACCATCCACATTCATTAACCATCATGTCCAGACCCCCTCTGTGAGGTGTGCCATAGAGCAATGGCTAAAACCAAGCCACCAGTGTCCTGGGAGTCCCTGGAAGATGCTACTTCCTCTGTGTCCCTTTTCAATTCTAATGCATCTGTGACACAGTCATCACTCACTCTGTCCTCTGCTTTCTCAGCAAGCCCTCTAGGAAATGCTCCCTGTGTATCCCATTTCATATCTGTGATACAATCATCACTCACTCTGTCCTCTGTGTTCTCAGCAAGACTTCCAGGAGATGCTCCCTCTATGACCTGTCTCATTTCTATCATATCTGTGATAAAGTCATTGCTCACTCTGTCCTCCATGCTCTCAGCAAGCCTTCCACAAGACCTAACACCAGCCCCTCTGCCTGAGCCTTCTCCATCTCCACCCTCCACTCTCTCACCTGACCTGATGATTCCCTTACCTGACTCACCTTCACCCTCACCACTTGGGCCTGTTCCTCCCTTGGAACCCATCTACCCAGTGCTCTATCCTCGATCCTGGCCACTTACCTTTCCCCCTCTCCCACCATATCTCCCTTAAGGAGGGAATGAAGGGTTGGGGACATCCCAGGGCAGGAGAAAGAGCCACCATGTCTGAAACAAGACCTTAAGGGAGATGCCTGGGATCAAATCTTCCCCAGCCCTGCCACTGGAGGGACAGCCCCCTTCTGAACATCATGGTTCCAGAAAACAACTAAATGCCTTCTGACTATGACTTTTGAAGGCTTTTAGAAAGTGCAGAGGGCAAGAAACCTCCCAGGAAAGGGGCAGCTGCCTAGGGATGTGCCTAGGGAAGAACTTGGGGCATAGGCATACGTCCCCAACTCATCAGAAAGACCTACGAGTTGAGGCAGAGCCCAAGCAGGGCCATCCTTCCAATGC
The DNA here is from genome assembly GCA_023783475.1 of Daubentonia madagascariensis. Taxonomy (NCBI): domain Eukaryota; kingdom Metazoa; phylum Chordata; class Mammalia; order Primates; family Daubentoniidae; genus Daubentonia; species Daubentonia madagascariensis. The sequence goes on from JAKFHU010002220.1 coordinate 9,693,159, forward strand.
CACGGCTTCCTCCTCTGAAGCAACAAGTACCACCAAGTCTTCCAGCCAAAAAGGTGCATTTGCTGGCCAGAGTTTCCATGAAAGATAGATGGGATGAAGAAAAGCAAGCTCCAGAAAGGTGTGGCAAAGCCTGTTCCCCATCCAAGCTGCCCCTGAAGGCCTCAAGTTGGCCAGGTGCCTCCAGCCACCCCTAACGCTCCTAAGAACACTTGACAATTTTGCTTCCCCTGCATTTGATGAGATTCCTCTCAATAAATGGTGTCATAGAGTGGTGTCATTTCTGTGTGCTGTGTTGAGGGCACAGGTTTCAGGTAACCAAGAGCATGTGCTTAGGAGGGAAAGGCAGGAGTTAGTTCAGCTCTTCCTGATGGCCTGTTTTGGCTTCCAAAAGGAGACCAGTCCCCTGGAGCTCTTGTTGAGGAATGGATATCATGTGTCCCCACACGCCCTTCCCTACCTGATGAAGTTTGAGAAGATGGGCTCTGTTTCCCACCTCTTCGCTTTGCCTTCATGACATTATGTTGCAGCCTACACCTTCCCTGTCATTGGCTGCTTCACGTCCTTTAGAGCAATAAAGAAGATAGGTCTCCCACATTGGAAGAGAGGGTATACCTAAAGATAGGTATATATTTCCAAAAATAGTGAGTTAATCATTTTTAAGAAAAAGTTGTCAGTGACCAGAGGATCACACAGGTGGGTGGGAGTATTTGGGGGGATATTGCTGCACTGGATACTGGGCTGGGCGGGGGAGGGTCTGAGGGACAGGGCAGATGCTGCCTAAGAACGTGTCATATGAGGCATGCTCATGTGTTGGGGAAGCGCACTTGGACCTTGATGGTGTGGTTTCCTTACTGGAAAGTCACCTTGGGGAAGTGGTTCCTCTCCCTGGATATTTCTCAGGTTGCCCGGATTGATGACATTTGTAGAGCGAAAGGATCACCCCACTGTCAGTGGCAGGAATGTCAACCAGGTGGCCACTTACCTCCCAGGGTAAAATAAAGCTGACAGTAGGAAAAAGATGGCTTAGAGTGAGTGGGAAAGTAAGAAAAAAAAAAAAAAACAAAGATGGGAAAGAAAGCCCTTGCTGGTGGAACAAAGGTGTTTATGCCTCACTATCCCCATGTCATGCCCCTGTACTCCTTCCTGCTTTCCCAGTCTGATCCAGGCACCACTTCTTTGAGGCTGATCAGGGCGCTGCACAGCTTCCTGATGCCATTTGGCAGAAGTGTACATGGGGCTATTCATTGGGTACTAAAGCAATATCTGCAGGGCTGCTTTCAGGCAAGGCATCCCCCTTTTTAGGGAAGGTGACCTCAGTGCCTTCCTTCCATCTATGCTGGAGGACAACATGCAAGATCTTGCCCTTAGTGTGTACAGTTCACCAGTCAGGATGGAGGTGCCACCTTTGATCTTCATGGGCTTGGTGGAACTATGACAGATATCCCCCAGAACACCTGCAGCTCATGATCCAGAGGTGAGTCCTGGACTGTGCAGATATTTGGGAGCTCACCATGCTCCTTTACAGAATGTTCTTTTTTGCCAACACTGTGCACATATCCACCCTTAAATTAGGGGTCTGCAGAGAAGGCAACTCCACTTATATAGACTGCGACTCAAAAATGAGGTGAGTTTCCTAGAGGACACTTGAGATAGTTTTTCCAGAAAAATATGCAAATGCTGGGTGTCAAAACAAAAACAAAAAACAGATGTCCACTAAAGCCCCTTACTCTACTTCTATTTCCTGTCCTGAGTTATGCCACTGACCCTGCAGTGTCTGAGGGTTAGGGTTGCTGAGAGAATGCAGAGTCGAGGGAGGCCCCGGGAAGGACAAAAGGTGGGATGGGACCCAGGGTGAGGAACGTGTAGAGGCAGAGAATCAGTGGAGGACCCCAACATCCATGTGGACAGATCAGCCAATACCTGGCCTTTCAATTCCTCCATCCTCCCATCTTAGGTGCCTTTGCCTCCATTCCAGCTCAGTTCCTGCCACACCCAGAACCCATCATCAGGAACCCCTCTGACATCTGCAGTAGTACAGCTTGGCATTCCACCCTTTGACCTCATCCCTCTATTCCTCCGGTTTATGCCTTCAATTTGTCGTTTTTTCAACTCCAGGTCATTAATCTTTCCACTTACTCATCAATCCACCAAGTTCTTGTCTTCATTTCCTGCCTTGTCAAGGCAGACTTCATGGTCTGTCAGGTAACCAATATTTTAAAAGGTCCACTTCAAATAGACCTCACCCAATCCCCTTTAATTCTTCCTATTTGGAAAAATCCCACTTCTCTGCCTATTCCAGAAACATCTTCCTATAAGTGACTGATCACTATTGGATTAACTCTCACATGTCTACTGGCACTATGATAAAATTCATGGTCAACCACAGCACTACCTGGAAATAATTCACTCATTCATTCCAAAAATAATTGTCCGGTGCTTACTAACAGTAAACAGAACAAACAGAGCTTAGGTCACTATTTTTTTAATCTGCTTTCTCTCCCATGCTACTCAAATCTATTTCAAGTGGGCCATCTCTACTTGCTTATTGGCAGATATGCTGGACTCACCATTCACAGAGGAACTGGAAGCCATTAAGATGAGAATTTTGCACCAACAAACCTTCAGAAAACTGTATCCGTCTCTCCTTTCCTTCCTAATTCTGTTACATAGAAAGAGATTTCCTCCTAAGGTTTCTCTCCTCAAAGGAATTACACATCCTGAAATGTCTTTACTGAGAGGCAGCTAAAATCTAGTCTTGATGGACGGACCCAACCTTGCCAGCTATCCTTACTGTCCCCTCCCTTCTCCTCATGAGGCACTCAACGTCTTTTACTTTTAAAAGCTTTTTATTACAAAAATGTTTAAACATAAGTAAGAGCAGAAAGAACAGTATAACTCCCCACGTACCCGCCATTCAACTCTTACACTTACTGTGCATTTTGCATGCTATTTTTATACTATGATCAAAGTGTACATGGCCATTCAGACATCTTGCCATCTATTCCTTAGAGGATACGCTATGTGCCCTGTGTCAATTCCTTTGAAATGTATCACATGAGGAACACACGTATCCACAACAGATGTACACAGCATTGGAGACTGAAACACATTCAGCTTTACTGGCTTTGGCAATCAGCTCTGCTCTGCCTTGTCGTCAACCTGAGAAATCATTGCATTCCTCCCTGGCTCACTCCATACAAGCAGTAATCTTCACAGAACAAATTCAGTGCATAATATCGCAGTCTCTTAATCACAAATTAAGTATAACATGAAAATAATACAGAAGTAGAAAACTTCACATGTTGGTAAATACTTCAGTTTGCTATAAAAGTGTTTTCAAATATTTAGAAGAAAACACATTGTTTTCTGTCACACATTTAAAATGAGTTATTTTGCTTCCAGTTAAATATAGTAGATCAAATACACTTGTTTATCTCCTCTCCTTCCTGCAATGCCATTAAAAGTAAAGGATTATATGAAAACACATTCAATGTCATTGATCATCAGGGAAATACAAATCAAAACCACTATGAGACACCAGTTCACACACACTAGCATGGGTAGAATCAAAAAGTCAGACAAGTGTTCAAGAGAATGTGGAGAAGCTGGAGGCCTCATACGCTGCTGGTGGGAGTGTAAAATGGTGTGGCTGTTTTGGCAAACAGTCTGCCAGCTCCTCAAAATGTTAAACAGAGTTGGCATATAACTCAGCAATTCCTCCCCTAGGTATACACCCAAGAGAAAGAAAACCTATGTCCACACGGAAACTTGCACACACATGTTTATAGCAGCATTATTCATAATAGACAAATGGTGGAAACAACACAAATGTCCATCTACGAACGAATGGATAAACAAAATGTGGTATATCCACACAACAGAATACTGTTCAGCCATGAAAAAGAATAAACTCTTAATACATGCTACAACACGGATGAAGCTTAAAAACATGCTTCTTTCACTTATGCTAAGTGAAAGAAGCCAGAAGCAAATGACCACGTATGAATCCATTCTCATGAAATGTTCAGAATAGGGAAATCAATAGTGACAGAAAATAGAACTGTGGTTGCTTAGGGCTGAGGGAGTGAGGGCGGAAGAAGCGATTGCTGACGTGTACGGGGTTTCTTCTTTGGAAGTCATGAAAATGTCATAAAATTGACTTTGGTAATGGATGTGCAACTCTGTGACATATTAAAAATCACTGAACTACACACTCTAAGTGGGTGAATTTTATGGTATGTGAACTATATTCCAATAAAGCTATTCAAAAAGTAAAGGATTTAAAGAGAGTAAGTGCTCGAGGAGGACAACAACAGGAGAGGATACAACAGAAGAGGTCCACACGTTTTTGGAAGATGGAAATCCAGGGAACTGACTCAGCACAGCAGATAAAGCACCTGCAAACCAGCTCACACTGCAAAACTCCAGAATACAAATAACATGGTGCATCGAGTAAGAATTGGGGGTTCCATGCTGTAAACATGGTTTCTTGGAATTTCAGTCATTTTTTGTTTCACATTGTGTATAATTTTTTTTTAAAATGTTGGGGGGGGATTGCTCTTTTGCAGTATTCTGTGAAACCCTGCTGAAATGTCAGCATGCTGCAAATGTGGAATGGGGATCCTGGGACAATGTCTTCTCAGACCCCTCTCTTGCCTTTCCTGCTCCTGGGTGCTGCTGCCGCCACCTGGGCTCCATGATGCTCCTGCAAGGGACATCAGAGCCCAGGTCCCAAGCAGGGCGGGTGCTGGTTCTCGGAGACAAAGGACACACTGCATCCCAGGGGACACCCCCAGCGTCCTGGATATTGATGGCCTGGACTCCCAGGCAGCTGGGGGGCAGAGAGATCAGGAGGAGAAGGTGGGGAGGGAGCTGGAAGGGAAGAGGAGGGGGAAGAAGTTGGGGAGGAAGGGGAGGAGGGAGAGAAGGGGGAAGAGACCGAGAAAGCAGGAAGAGGACAGCTTGTGACCAGGAACCTGCAGGGACCCTGTCACCCTCTCTGGGGAGCTGCATGGGGGTCCCAAGGGCTCCCGCTTCCTTTTGGGACTGGTCAACTACTTCCTGTACCTCCAGAGGCTGAGGTAGAGAATAGCTGCTCCTGTCAGTCCTGCACCTCCCTGCAGGGGGCTGAGAAGGCCTGGAGCTAAGCCAGGGTCCTGCCACCTCATCCTGACATGCACCCCTTGTGCCGCGAGATCCCAGCAATGCCACCTCCTTCCTCCTTTGCGGACTGCGGACATGGGTGTCCTCTCCTCCCAGGTGTGCCCACAATGCCACCTCCTCCCTCCTCTGGGAACTGTGGACACCAGTGTCCTGCCCCTCCTGGTCTGCTGTCAATGTCACCTCCTTCTTCCCCAAGGATGCTCTGGGTGCTATTCACTGGCAGCACCCGGGGAGGCGCTGAGGCTGAGCCGGGCTCTCCCACAGTCAGAGGAGCACACCTTCCATGGGACTCAGAGACAGGGTCTTTGCCTGCAGGTGAGCAGGCCCATCGGAGGTTGGATCTGATCTCCTGGGTACAGGCCATCCGGTCCCAGCCAACCAGTGGCCTGGACAGTTATTTCTCCTCTCTTTGAGTCTCTTCCTTTTTTATCCATCCATCCAGCCAGCCATCCAGCCATCCATCCATCCAGCCATCCATCCATCCATCCATCCATCCATCCATCCATCCATCCAGCCAGCCAGCCAGCCATCCATCCAGCCAGCCAGCCAGCCATCCAGCCATCCATCCATCCATCCATCCATCCAGCCAGCCAGCCAGCCATCCAGCCATCCAGCCATCGCCCCCTGTCTGGGCACTGTTTGGTGGCCCAGGCAGAGATAACCCCTTATCAGAGTAACAGATACTAAAGAATCAATGATGCAGGCATTCAATACGTGTGTGCTCTCTGAGAGCAAACAGGCAAGTGTGAGTGGATAGAGAATGCTCTGGGAGCTCCCACGGGGCCCCTCTACCCTGCGGCCTCCTACGTAACTCTGCCTCTCATTTTGGTTTGTAGAGTCATGGGTGGTATCAAAACATTGAGCAAGTGGAGCAGCAAGAGCTCTGACCAGTAGGATGGGGGTATTCTCTGTAGACAACTGGAGCAGCCTCACAGGACCTGTGGACACCACTGCCTGGAGTCATGTTTTGTGTGGGGAAGGCGACACCCAGGTGGGGACACCAGGCTTGTTTTCACATTTCTGTGGGGCCGTGTAGGCGGAGTCAGGGCCAATCTTGAAGGGAGCTCTTCCAAGGGCAAGGGTGGAGAGGACCTTCTGGGACACCAGCCCTCAGCCTGAAGGGCACAGGGAAAGGCTCAGATATGGGTGAGAGCCCAGCCCCCCACCCTGGGCCTTGGTCCCACTCAGATGGTGCCACATTGTCTGGTCACCTTGAAGCCACGTGGGTGGACACACCCTTGGCCCCACACCCCTGCCCAGCAGGTGAGATGTCCTGGAAAATCTGAGCATGTTCAGGAGAGAGGGGGCTGAGTCCCATTCCTTTCAGATGACAGCTGCTGTACAGCATGAGCAGCACAGCACGGTCCAAGCCTGTGCTCTAGTCAAGACCTGTGTGGCCCTGGGTGTCTCAGGGCAGCTTCACCCTGTGCACCTTTGTGACAGGGATGTGGGCGGCAAGCAGCCTGGCTCACCAGCCCACTCCTTCCCTGTCCTGCCCTCCAGCAGGCACAGCCAGAGTCCCTGCACACCCCTTCCCAGCCTGCTTTAGTGCCTGAGATGCCACCATGTGCACTTGCTGGTCAAGGTAGAGAGGTCTTATTTCACTGCAAAGACATCTGTGCATCTAACCAAGGTGTCATCCATTCTGAGGATGCTGGCACCTAATTTACATAATAAAGCTGTTATAGACTTCTTTCAAATTGGGATGACAATTAGAAGAGGTAATTATAAGACATGTTGTCTGAACATATATATAAATATCTGAAGTCCCCCTTAGCTAACCAAATTCAATAATGCTTATAAAATACCATGTTCATGTACAGGTTATACCAGGATGCAAAAGTGTTTGAACATCAGAAAAGCCATCAATGTAATTCACTACATCAACACATTAAAAAAAAATTATATCACTACCCGAGGGAGAGAAAGTAAATGGTATTTGATAAAGTTAAAGATAAAACTCTCAGCATAATATCAAAATAAGAGTTCTTTTTTATTATGATAAATGTATATGCAAATGAAATCCCACATCACATATTATACTTAGTGGTGAAACTTTGTACACATTCCTAGTATGCTCAATTACAAGACAAGATGTCCACAATTGTCACTGCTTATTAATGAGGCTGTGGAAATCTTGGTCAATGCTATAAGACCTAGGAAGAGATGGAGGGAATAATAGTAGTGTGATCTGCAATTGATGGGATTATTTACATGTAAAACCCAACAGAATCAAGAAACTATAAATTCCATTGACATTGAGTGGCAGAACTTCATAGCACTCATCCTTTCTACACTAGCATCAACTGTAAATAATAAATTTGTTTGTCCAGTTTATAAAGAATTTTACTTCCAGAGATCTCAGTGGATTTTTACAACCACCCTGTTAGGTAAGCAGAGCAGGTATTATTGTGCCTATTTTATGAATGAATAAAGTCAAAGTTCAGAGAGGATAAAGTGACTTCTCTAGATAACACAGTGAGTAGCAGATCCCTGGCCAGTAAATCTCCTACATTCTCAATGCTTCTATTTTAAACCATATTAATAAGTGATTTCTTGAAATAAAAAGTATTCCATAGTCCTAAAATTAAAGCAGTTGTGTATCTAAGAATATTCACTTTGTCTATTAAATGCTGGCAAATTTGGGAAGTAAAGAGAAGCTATTTTAGGTACCCTATCACCTCTTAGCTAACTTTTCCTTTTTACCCTTAGCACCAATATCTTTATACTTTTTTTCTGTCCTTGTATGCTTTCAACAACTATATTACTTATGACTCCCAATAAGGTGTGATGAGTAATAAAAGTTTAAAACATCAACCCTTCCAGTAATACATTTCACACATTTTACATTTATCTAACCACTAAGCCTTGTAAGAAGCTTTCACCAGGTACTTCAGGTAGCTACTGGGAGGTGTCAGAGGTGGCTGCTGGGAGAGTGGGTCTTCTCACCACCATCCCAAGACATCTCCCAAATGACCTACATCACCCCACGTAAGTCTGGTCCCAGATTTCACACTGCATTTGGTTATATTGTCTCCAAGGAGGAATGTTTTCCAAAAGCTCCACTAGAGTAACATGCTATTATTTGAAGAGCCTCAGTATGGATTAGTCATAAGTTATAGATTTTCATATTTCCTCAGTTTCCTAGGAAGTTTCTTCAATGCTCAGTCACTCGCATTTTGATCACTGTCCCTGGGACAAGCCACTTGGAAACAGCTGTTTTCAGGGTCCCCCAAAGCCTGAAGAAGAACAGAGTCTGAGGCAAAATCCTTCAAAACTGCATTAAAACAGTAGGCAGGAGATTCCAGGCTGAGGTTATTTCTGCTTTCACAGGGAATGTTCTCCACATGAAGCAATGGTGCATTCCAGGTTGCAAATAGAAAGCCCTCCCTGACATCCTTGGCAGCTGACTATCTCTAATGATGAGATTCATGAAGAAGAGAAAATCAAATGAGTTCGGGTTTTCTCATGAAAATTTTCCTTTCATTAAACATTTTAGATCTTAACAAAAACTTTATATAAAATATTCATCTTGTTGAAACACAGAAGCCCGCTCTCCCCATATGTTACCGAAAGTTCAGTACTTGTTCCCACAGCTGAACAAAGAACAAGGATAAGTGGTCTGAGGAAAAGGGAAGAAAAGTATATTAATTTGCCAGCAAATGAGGAGCATGGAAGACTCTCATCTTAAAGTACCATCATCCTCCATTTAAGCACAAATACAGAGCTTTTTAAGGGAGTTTTCAGCTTGGGCCTATTGCTGTTTAACTAAAGCATCTTGGGTGAAGACAATCTCATGACTTCTGCCTGGACAATTCCAGTTCCCTTGAGCCATTTCCTGTGGTACAAAGGACAAAGAACTCTCCCCTGCCCCTCTGATTACTGGCCTTGGGCAGGGATGCAGGTTTTAATTCTCAAAAAGGGTTAGGGGGTTTTAAGAGCTTATAAAACATTTTGCTCTTTTTCAGGCCTTCACCTCTGTTGCACATACTGGAATGCTTTTGAATGTGTACATTTTGGCAACATTTGAAAGTCACTTTAAATCATCCCATTCCAATCCCAAAGCAAAGGTGATGATAAGGGTGGATGTCAATCATGGCCCTGAAGCCCTCTGAAACTTTTTAAATGAATTGTCAAGGCAATTGGAAAATTGCATATATACCTCATTTGATAAGAACCTTAATTATATTTACCTCAAGAATTTTTTTGCTTTATGTCTTTCATTTAGACTCTTATAACTAAAAAGCAGCTCAATGTAGTTGATAAATTTATATAACTTTCTTTTTGTAAAACTTGTCCTTAACTTTATAAATATTTTAAAAGTAGACTTTCATTAAATGCTAGTTTTAAGGACTAGACATATAGAGGGTATTTTCGAGGTTGTGTTATAATTGGTTGGCCTGAAAATTTCCAATTCAGTGTAAAAATCAAAAGACTTAATAAAATAGACAATGGGCTCATTTATTCTCTGCTTTGTTAAACACAGCTTTCATGTGCAATTTTATTTTAAAAATATTTTAAACTCCGTCCTTCTTTGTAAATGACATGAAACTTAAAGGTTATGTCTACACAGGATAAATGGTACTGCAATATATGCTGGCCCCCCCTCACAGGGCTGGTACAGTAACTGTCTTTTAAGTGGCACGTGGCTCCCAGTCACAGGGCATGGCATGGGGGAGTGTCTATTTTGCCTGTTTCCTCCCCACCTGGCAGAGGTGATGCAAAGGCTCTTGCTGGAAAGCTGGGTCCTGATGAGATGCACCTAAGTGTTCAGGATGGCGTCAGCTACAGAAATCTGGGATCGGCAGGCACTGGACCTCTGCTGCACCTGCCCTCCAGTGCAATGTCTTTGCACAAATTCTGAGCATTTCCCCCATCAGCCCAGAGGTCTGCAGTGGTGGAGGGAGTCTCCTCACAGCTCACCTGCAACTTTTACTCATCTCCTTAAAAGTGGTGCCCTGTGGGCTGCTTCTATTCTGCTGCCTTCCCGTCCCCCCAGCAGTGTGAATTATATAGGGACACCCAGCTTAATCTCTGAGATGGTAGGTGGTGCTTGTGAGTAACAATCAGCCATGTCCTGTTTGACTGAGTCAGTAGATAAGGTAATGGGCTGTACAAATTGTTCTCCCTGTGAGTAGTTGGTGCTTGCAGGAAAGCGCTGGCTGCAATGTTATTCTCTGGGGCCTGTGATTGGCTCTAGCTCCTCAGGAGAAGCACTCAAATGCCCCAGGCAGTGGAAGGGGCCCTGGAGCTCCCAGGGGATTCCTAGTTCTTTACCATAGCAGAGGTGGGTGGAGGAGCAAGGCTGAGTGGGGCTAGGTTTGGGGAGCCCGCCTTCAGGCTCTGCAGAGATAGGCCCTAGAACTGACTTGGCAGGGATCAAAGGTCAGCTCCCAGGCTGCTGGGGAAAGCTGCTGTGAAGGGGCTGGAATGGACTCACCAAATCAGAAAGTCTGCTCATGGGGAAGGGGCACCTGGGTTTCACAGGCAAGCTGTTGGGAGCGATTTTTGCTCTTCTTCCTCCTTCCCTGCCCCATGGGTCTCCTTCCACTGTCTGGCTGCAAACAGGCACCCAAACTTGGTGAGCTGGCCAGCAGTGGCACCATTGGTTGGGAACTTCCCCATGATGTATAATCACAAATTATAATACCAGTATTATTGCTAATGATAAACCTAATGTGAAATGTTTAAGATTTCTTTCCTCTATTTTTGTTCTTAAACAGTATCACTTTTATGATATATAATCAAAATGTTATGTTAAAAAAGTTACGTGTAGTTTGAATTAAAACACATTGTCCCAGTATTTCTCACTGTTGGAGCTGATGGTGGGAGGGATACTGTCTGCATCTATTTAGGTTACCATTTTGCCTGCAAGTTCAATGACATGACTTTTTGATTATCTACATTGTTTTCTAGTTGAGAGAGATTGCCAGAGGTCAAATAAGGAAAGAGAGGGTGGGGAGGCAGCCAAAGGTGGATTGCAACACAGAGTTGGGACTGAATGACATTGCTGTGAGTCGCATCAATCTTTGTAATGTCAAAAAATTAGGGTTAAGGAAATAGCGTACTTGGTTAGCAAAAAACCCAAATCAAAGCCTGTCGACTTTTTTTTCAGTAAATGATTGACCACATTCAAAGTTGAATGATAATATAAAAAAGAACCAGCGTAAAGACTTCAATAAAAATGGAAAAGAACAAAAATAAAATGGAGATGGAGAATATATCTCATAAGAGGAATTATCTAGGGGAACAGAATTAATAATTCACTCAGAAATAAGAATTCACTCATGAAAGTCAGTAGTCTCTTTCTGTACTGGCAAAAAACAACAAGAAAATACAATAGAATATAAGAAGCCATTTGCAAAAGTAAAACAACTCTCTCTTATATAGGAATTAACCTGACAAAGAGTGAACAAAAGAAAAATCTTAACACTCAATTGAAATCTTAGATAATATCTACATAAAGGAAGATATATGACACACAGGTACAGTCTATAAATTTAATATATTTCCAATAAATTGCCATGATCGTGGGCTCTACTGAAAGTGCAAGTCTAGGCAGCCATTTGTTCTGTGAGCCTCCCAGTGCATGTGACATCCCCTATCCTAAAGCCACCATCAGGATAATTATAAAGAACAAAGAGAATGTAAATGTCATCCAATAAACTTCTAATGGTATATTGTTTGTAGTTAAGAATGAATCTTCACAGGGACAAAGCTGCAATGACCCTGTGCAGTGCTGATTCCATACTCCCACTTCCAGGAATGTTGGCTTTAGTGCTAAACTAGCTAAATATGGTTGTATTCAAGCTAGGAAGCATCGAGGGCATGAGACAATAGTGGGAACTTGAGCTGAAAAGATGCATATGAATAAGCTAGGAAGTAGAGCCAAGAATACATGGGGAAAGGGATGTAGAGTCTACACGATCTATCATGTCAAAATGGAAGTGATGATAAAAAAGCCAAAACTACGAAGTAGTAAAAGGAGTACAAAGTGAAGGAAAGGATAAGTCAGTAGTGTAGTGGGAGAGAACTCAGCAAACTGAAAGCCAGAGGAGAGAGACAAATGTGAGAGTCAGAGAGAGTAATTGTTTCCTAGAGATTTATCAGTTCCTGACTGCCTACTGGTTAAGAGTTTTATTTCTAGACCTTACATATCCCTATAATAAGCTCCATTTTTTCTTAAGGTGATCTGAGTGTTTCTCTTACTCTTTCCTTTTTAAAGAAATAATTCTCCTTAATATCTCAGTGTATTATTGATCAATGAAAGACATTTAAACTTTTATTTTTTATTATTATTGTATTATACTTGTATACGCCTTTATCTACTTTTCTCTATTTTCATCATATTTTTTGCCTTTTTAAAATTTTTTTATTTTTGGAGACAGGGTCTTGCTCTGTAGCACAGGCTGAAGTACGGTAGCATACAATTACAGCTCACTGTAACTTCAAATTCCTGGGCTGCAGAGATCCTCCTGCCTCAATCTCCCGAGTAGCTGGGACTACAGGCATGTGGCACCATGCCCAGCTAATTTTTTTATTTTTTGTAGAGATGCGGTCTTGCTGTGTTTCCCAGGCTGGTCTCAAACTCCTGGCCTCAAGTGATCCTCCTACCTTGGCATCCCAAAGCCCTGGGATTACAGGTGTGAGCCACATGCCTGGCCTGTTTTTAATTTTTTGAGGAACCACCACACTATTTTCCACAGTGGCTATACCATTTTATATGCCTTCCAACAGTGCACAAGGGTTCCGATTTCTTCATATCCCCACCAACACTTGTTTTCTGTTTTTTTGATAGTAGCTATCCTAATGGGTATGAGGTCGTGTCCCATTGTTGTTTTGATTTACATTTGCCTAATGATTAGTGCTGCTGAACATCATTTCTTGTGTTTATTGGCCATTTGCATGTCTTCTTTGGAGAAATGTGTATTCAAGGACTTTGTTCATTTTTAAATCAGGTTTTTGTTGTTGTTGCTGAGTTGTAGGAGTTAATTTTTTTTAAAAAAAGCTTTCTTGAGATATAATTGACACACGGGTTAATTTAAAAATTTTCTTTTAAAAAATACATCATATTCTATTATACTTTATGCTTGTTTTTTGTTGGTATAGAAAGAAACTTTTTACAAGTTAACTCTGCTTTGGGCAATGTTAATGAACTCTTTTACTTGTTCTAATAGTTTGTTTCTTGATTCTGTTGGGTTTTCTATGTAAATAATCACATCATTTGCAGATCATGTTCCTCTTATTCTCCCCACTTCTTTCTAGGTCTTATAGCACTGACCAAGATTTCCAATACCTCATTAATAAACAGTGACATCTTGGACATCTTGTCTGGTAATTGAGCTTAATTAGCAATGTGTATGAAGTTTCGCTACTTAGTATAATATGTGACGTGGGATTTCTTTTGCATATAAATTTATCGAATTAAAAAAGAATTCTTCCTCTCATATTATTCTGAAAGTTTTTATCTGAAAGAGGTATTTAACTTCATCAAATACTTTTTATTTTCTCTCCTTCAGGTAGTTATGTAATTTTTTTTCTTTAATCTGTTCATGTAAGGAATTACGTTGATGGCTTTTCTGATGTTCAAACACTCTTGCATCCTGGTATAAACTCTACATGAACATGATATTTTACAAGCATTATTGAATTTGGTTAGCTAATGAGGATTTCAGATTTTTACATTTATGTTAAGAGGACATGTCTTATAATTTCCTCTTCTAATGCATAGCCCAATTTGAAAGACATTTATACTAGCTTCAGTAAGTGAATTAGGTGGTTTTCCCTAAAAATTATCTATACCTTATCCTTAAACTCTTGGTAAAAACGCACCTATAAAATTATCAGATTTGGAACTTTTTGTTTTCTGTGAGAGGTGTATTTGATTACTATGTCAGTGTCTTTAGTGGTTATTACTCTATTCACATTTCTGTTTCTTTTTGTATAAAGTTTGCCATTTTTATTTTTAATAAATTTATTCACTGTGTTTAGGGTGTCAAATTTATTTGGGCATGATACACTGTAAACATTATTAGTGTATTATAAATATAGACATTATATATACACTAAATTGCATTATTAGCATTTTAATTGCTGTTGTAGTAGTTTTATCCCCTTTGCATTCCATATTTGTTCACTTGTGTCATTTTAGTTTTTCTTGATCTATCTTGATCTATCTTTCTTATCTATTGTCCAACCTATTAATTTTTTCTGAGGAATCAGCTTTTGGTTTTTTAATCTTTTTTCTCTCATTCTCTTATTTTGTTGCTTGTTTTCTATTTAATTAATTGATACCTTTACTTTGGTTATTTTCTCCTTTCTTTTCCTCCTTTTCAGACTTCTACAGGTGAATGTATATGCCTTAGTCCATTTTGTGTGGATGTCGCAGAATCCCACAGACAGGTAATTTGAAAAGAAAGGAAATTTATTTCTTACAGTTCTGGAGGCTGGGAAGGCCAAGGTCAAGGGGCTCAAGTCTGGTGGGCACTTTTGTGTTATTTCATAACATGGGAGAAGGACAAGTGAGCATGTGGGAGACAGAGGGGAAATCCAGCTGAACTCACTTTTATAACAAACCCAGTTTCACAATAACTAAATAACTCACTCCCACAATAATGGCATTAATCCGTTCATGTTGACAGAGCCCTATGACCTAATCACGTCTTAATGGTCCCACCTCTTAATACTGCTACAATGGCGTTAAATTTCAACATGAGTTTTGGTGGGGACAGATATTCAAACCATAATTGTACATAGTTGTCCCTCGGTATCCACAAAGTGATTGGTTCCAGGACTCCCCCACCGTGGATATCAAAATCCACAGATTCTCAAGTCCCTTATATAAAGTGGTGTAGTATTTGCATATAACCTATCATATCCTCCCATATATGCCAAATCATCTCTAGATTACTTATAATACCTAATACAATGTAAATTCTAGGTAGATAGTTGTTATATTGTACTGTTTAGGGAATAATGACAAAAAAGTCTGTACATGTTCAGTACAGACGCAACCATTGTAGGCCTAACAATGTTTTCGAGCCACAGTTGGTTGAATCTGAGGATGTAGAACTGGAGGATGCTGAGGGCTGACGATACTTTACAGTTTCCAATATTGTCTATTTGCTGATAGTTATAAAGATATAAATTTCCCTCTAATTACAGCTTTAGTTGTGTCACACAAATATTGGCATGTGGTGGTATTATTTTAACTATTCTAAAATTTCCTTTATTTTTTAAGCAAAAGTTTATTTAAGAATATATTATTTAGGAGACACACAGGTTTTTATGTTAGCAATACTTCTGATAATAACTTCTGCTTCTATTGAGTTGTGAATAGAGAATTTAGTATGTGTGGGGTTGATTATTTGGATTTTATTGATAATTTTCCCTGTGGTCTAGAATATTATAGATTGAAAAAATGTTCCTTGTATGCTCAAAAGGAAATATATATTTTATACCTGTTGGATATTAATTGTCTGTAAATATATGGATTTATGTCCATTGTTTGAGTTATTCAAAACTTCCATATATTTATTCCTTTTACTGCTTATTTTATCAGTTTATTATAAGTTATGTCAAAATTATAAATATAATTGTTGACTTATGCACTTCTACCAGTAGTTTTATCAGTATTTTATTTGTATATTTTGAGGTTTTTCAGATGCATATGTTTTCATGATCAGTATATATTCTTGATTTTTTAAACTTTTATTAATATTTGATATTTCTTTTCATTCCTTATAATAATTATTGTGTCTGACAGGAAAATTGATGCCCTGGCCTCCTTTGAGTCCTGATTTGTCCGATGTATTTAGGAAAATCTCTTTATCTTCAGCTTTATGCATTCTTTAAAAAATGATATCTCTGGTAGGTAACACTGATAAATTTATAATAAAATGTAACCTGATAGTCTCTGTGTTTTGATCTGTGAGGTTAACCCATTTGTATTTATTGTAATTATTGTCCTATTGGAACATATTTTTCCACATTAGTGTTTTTCTGTTTACATTGTTATGATTAGGTTTCTTTTTTTCTCCTTTCCTGTTTTCCATTGGATAGATTTAATTCTCTTTTGATGATTTAAAATACTCCATTTCACTTTTATTTTTGTAGTGATTATGACTAATATATTAATATCCATTTTAATTTTATTTTTTCTCATCAATGACTCAAGATTATCTATCTATATATAGCTCTCTTCTTATCACAGACAGGTACTTTAGCACACTTGCATCTTCCGTTGCTCTTCCTTTGTACCTTCTCCCATTCCACTCAGGTGTTAGTGCTGCCCAGAATTTTGTACTAAATTGCCTTAAATGTGCTTTTGTATACTTCTGTCATTTAAAAAAACTCTCTAGACTTTACTAAATTATTTATTCATCTGTCTTCCATATATTTTACACTATCTCACCCCTCACAATTTATTTCTCTTCCTTTTGGAGTACTTTTGCCAAGAGAGCTTTCAGAAGGCTTTGTATGAAAAATCTCTCGAGGCATTGTATGCATAAGAACGTCTTCATTACAATCATACATTCAAATGATGGTTTTACTAGATACACAATTTTAGGTTCAAAATTATTTTCTTTCAACACTTTGTGAAAACTACTCCATTATTATTATTCCTACAATGTAGCTGGTGAAAAGTCTGATGTCAAATTGATTCCTTTTCCTTCGTGGGTAATCTGATTTATTTCTCCAATGGTCTGAGTTACTGCTTTTTATAGGGAGTTTTTCTCCTTTGACTTGATCACTATTTCTTAGACTATGTAGAGGGAGAGGCAAAAGAGAACATTTCTTGGGGCTTTCAGTTCACCTGCAACTGTTGTTACCTGCTATTCTTCACATGTGGTTTCAGAGAATTGTTTTAATGTTATACCTGTGGTGTTGGACTGCTGCTGTGGTTATTCTGACCCTTTGTAACAACAGGCAGGTTAATATGGCTGCTAGTAAAGAGCAAAACTAGAAAATGTTCCCTAAGCCTAACCTTACCTTGTGTGCCAGGCCTTCTGCTATAAGCAGCTGTCTGCCTCTATCCCCCATCAAATCCATAACTGCCCTCACCTCTGTAGGAGTTTCTTACAAGTTTGTGCTTTAGTTCTTCAGATTAACACACTTTATTTCTATGGCATCAGCAGAGCTGGTTGGAGGAGGAAATCAGCAGCCAGCCAAAGTTTGTCATCTTGGAGGAAACTTTGAGAATTTCTCTTTAATTGAAATGACCTGAATAAGAAATACATGATAAAGAGCTAAAGCCATTCTATTTAAGTATTAAAGGCAAAGGGGACCTCAGAATTCTGAAGGTCTGGTGTTATATTTCTTTGGGAAGGTCATCTCTTTCAATTTTGTGGCTTTGGAGGAAAATAGTACAAGGAACTATGTATGTAGGAGGAAGGGACACAAATCTCATTAGCCTGGGCTGGCAAATCAAGCAGTGTGGTTGATCAATAGGATGATAAATCTTGCACCCAGATAACCTCACATTTCATACTTGGTGACCAGTTTAATGAAGAAGATGAAGAGGAAGGTAAAAAAGAGATTTCTAATCTGGATGACAGGTATGATTAAGTCACTGTCATTAACTGAGATTTCAAATACAGGAAGAAGAGCTGGTAATATTAATATATATGCAATCCACAAGAAAGGAGCAAGACTGCTATGTTGACTGCAGAATTCTCTAGCAGCAGTCCCCAACCTTTTTGGCACCAGGGACTGGTGTCATGTAAGACAATTTTTCCATGGATGGGGGTGTGGGGGAGGTGTCAGAGCTCAGGCGGTGGTGCAAGCGATGTGGAGCAGCTATAAATATAGATGAAGATTCCCTCGCTTGTCTGCCACTCACCTCCTGCTGTGTGGCCCGGTTCCTAAGTTTCATGGAAGACAATTTTTCCACGGATGGTTGGGGGGGTCAGAGATGGGGGGATGGAGGGGGAGTGGAGCTTGGGCAGTGATGCGTGTGGGCCCAGTTCCTAACAGGCCAGGAACTGGTAACAGGGTTGGGGACCGCAGCTCTAGAGCGTTTAAAAAAATTTTAAGAGGGATATGGTACATACAGATACTTTTGCTTCTGGTGAAATGGAATGATAAAAAAATTCCAGTAAAATTTTTAACACTTTATGACTATTATGCCAAACTGTCTTTAATTTATAATAGAAAATAATTCAGAAAATATGGTAGGTTTTTGAGTGATGTTGCTGTGCCTTTAGCTTTACTTTGCTTTGTTGGTTTGGAAGGAAACTACAAACTCAGTTTCAAGGATGCATATTGAACAACTTCACATTTAAACTCTTTGTAACTGCTAACTATTGTGAATGTTTGTCATTTGGTGTTATCAGTCTCCACTCCGCATGGGAATCACCTGGAGTTCATTCCAGATGGGTGATTCTCAAAGTCATTTTTAGTTAGTCAGAATTCTAAAACTGTCTAACTTCCAGTTTCTGTTGGAGTGTTTTTTGACTTCTAGTGAGCATTCTCCCCAAGTACTGTAGGAGCCAGTTTTTTATTTCTAGTGCCTGGGAATTTCATTCAGAGGAGATGTGTGGTTTAATTTTTAGGGATGGAAAGCTTTACTAATGAATTAAGTTAAAATATTTTTCACAAAATGGTCCAATTAAAATTCACATGTAATACGCATAATATATAACATTCTGTTCATGCATCCCTAATAGCAGACACATGCTTTAGCTGAGAATGAATGAAAACATATGGGCATGAGTATGTTATCATGATATCAAAACAGTGTGTTCATTACAAGATATTTTATGGAAATATATTTGTTCCAAATATGGTATGTGCTGTATTGCCATAATGAGAAAAGTTTTTGTGTCGATATGTTCTTTATGGAGTTTGTCCAAAGGGCAGCCAGGAAGGGCAGTGTTCTAGAGAAATCTCCATCTGTAGTCTAGGTCCATCCTTGAGTGTTGCGTCTCTCCTGGTGCTCTTTTTTTCTTTCTCTCGTTTTCTGTCATGCACTTAAATTGTGATACAGAAAAAAAATGGTTGATTACATGATTTAATGAAAATATAACTAAACTAGAGTTCAGGGGTTCTTCTTTCTTTCGTATCACAGATATGTTTATGATTATTCAAACTCATGATCCTCAATGCCTAGGTCTAGTTGGTCCATTGTATTTTTTTACCCATATTCCGTGCACATTCCTGCTGTGTGCCTTCACTGTGCCAACTACCTGCAATGCCAGCCTCCTTCCTCTTGATTTATTTACAGCTATTGAGCTGTATTATTTACAGCTATGAGTCCTATTCTAGTGCCACATCTTTTTTTACAAACTTCCTTAGTAAATCCAGACAGCTCTGTTTCTCTTCACTTTTGGACTGTTCATTCATTTATGTTACATAATGTACTTTTGGCATTATGTTGTATAGAAACTTATGTTACTTTGTATTTTGAATTATTTCATATATATAACTCTCAAATAGTATAAATTCCTTGAGAAAAATATGTCTTATACATTTTTATTAATACCTGTTTTTCTTTCAACACTGCGAAGCACATAGGAATTGCCACATCCGTTGGCATTTTATTGGTCTGGTTGAATTTTATTGGCCTAATTTCAACAGTGTGATTTTTGAATGAAACTTTAAATTCAATTTATTTTATATATTCATAGTCCTTGATTAATTTATATATTGATTTTAATCAAATGAATCTTTTCTAATTTTTATCCGTAAGAATTCTAATTGATTTTTATGGGTGATGAGGTGATGTGGTATGAATCCCCTCAAACTTCATCTTTTTGAATCTTACTCATTCCTAGCCTACTGCTCTAAGCTCTCTCTTCTGTGCTGCTTTTCCTTTTATTTCCCCCATAACTTCATTTATAGAAAGTACTATGTGACCTTATAAATCTTTGTTACCTATTTCCCCTACCAGACTGAACTCATGAGGACAAAGACCAATCTTTTAATTTTCTATTTTCAGTGTCTATAGTCAGTCCTTAGTATATAGTAGGCATTCAGTAAGAATTTGCTGCATAAAAACCATTCTTTTAACAATCCTGTAGGATACGTACTGTTGTTATAGAAACTGAGTGATACTCAGAGAGTCTAAGTGACTTAGCTAAAAGCACACAGCGGCAATTGCATGCACAAGGACTCAATCCTTAGTTGTGATTCCAAGTTCAAAGGTTTCTTCCAGTGTTAGAAATGTGCTTCCTCTGAGATTCAGTCTTGCTTATAGTTTCTGATTGATTTGTGATTTTGGTACTAATGAAAATATTATTTGTATTTTTCTTATTTGAGGTAAATTTTTTGACAGCTTTATTGAAATATAATTCACATACTATATAATTCACTCATTTAAAGTATACAATTCATTAGTTTTTTATATAGTCATAGACATGTGCAACATCACCACAGTCAATTTTAGAACATTTTTATCCCCTCAAAAAGAAATCCTGCATCCTTTAGTTAACTTCTCACCCCCAACTGCCACCCCAGGTAAATTGTTGAAGTGTAAGGATAATTCAAATATTTGTATGCTGTAAGTTTAATGTTCCTTTAATAGTCTTTACTAGTAATTATTTAGGTGTTGTCAGTAGCTTATCATTTCTAATTAAGGAATATTTAAAGATAACTTTGTAATTAAGTGATTTGGAGGGTCGAACTTGAAGACTGAGTAGCTGAGTAGTGAGTGTTGTAAATGTGTGTGCAGTGGTTACAATATTTTCATGCCACTTCCTCAGGCATAAAAAAAGTAATTTTTAAAAATGTTTTAATTAACTCCTTTGAATCTCTATTTCAGTTCTGCAGAACACACACTTTTGGTGTATTCTGGGTAAACATGCTGATTCCTCCGTGTTTACACCTAGTAACCTTCATTGTAACTCCACACGATAGCACTGGGGAGCAATGAGCGCTGGTTGTTGGCCTCTGTCCCGTCTGCCATCTGTTGAGCTGTAACTTGCACCATCCGCTATGTGGGCATGCTCACCCTCCACACCTGCATCCCCTGAATGGTCAGCATTCTGATTAGGCTCTGGTTCATGTGCTGTGCTGTTCTAGTCTAAGCAGAAAGCTCTTAAGGCCTCTTGTTCCAGTTGTAGGGAGGTAGGAAAATTAGGCTGCTTTCCTACATCACTCCAGAACTGTTGGAGACCTGGGGGTGGCAGCAGATACTCTATGCCTCTATCTTACATGCCCCCAGCCAGCTTCTCTTTTATTCTAGGGGAATTTTAGGACCTGCCTTGTTTCTCCAGGCTTTGGCAAGCACAGGTCCCTTCTACCATCATACCCCCAAACTCCCCTGGAGCTTCTAATTTACTGTCTTCCTTTTGAAGCTAATCCTAGTTTTGGATGGTGGAAGGGAGGAAAAAGTGCAGGGCACTGAGTTTGTTCTCACAGGTGTCTATTGTTTCGCTTTACCTTCAACTCTTTTTGAAAACAAGAAAAGTGGTATTATATGATGTCTAGGAATACATACATCACAGTATATAAAAAATATGTCCGGAAAAGGCAAACCCAAATTCAAGTGAAAGTTACTTCTGGGGAGGCAGAGAGAATTAGATAGCGGGGGGTTGCAACTTTACAGGCAATATTTAATTAGTTAAAAACATGAATCATATGGCAAAATATTAGGACTTCATGGAGTTTGGTGGGGTGTACACAGGTGTTCATGATATGATTTCCTGTATTATCTACATATTTGTAACATTTAATAACAAGACAAAGCACAGGTCCTTTCTACCATCATAGCCTCAAACTCTCAATAATTTAATTATGAAATTATCATTTAATAATGGAATTGTTTTTTAAAATAATGAAAAGAGCTCCCAGTTTAATGTGGGGAGATGAGTTACTGACATAAGAAGATTTAAACCAGGAAGAAGCCAAGTAACAATAAGAGGCAGTGCTTTGATTCCATAAGAGCGCAGCTCACAAGGAAAGCAAGTTAATAGGGTGAAAATATTGCTGTGGACTAATCCATTTATTAAATAACTTGAATAGATACACACTAAACTTCCCAGACGATTGAATAATTTAACTTACCAAGAGCATTTTCACTTTTACTGGTAATGTAGCCAATACATTGCATAACTTTTGGATCTTGACAGACAACAAACTTATCTTTATAATTTGTAAAAGTACAGATTTTATACAACGACAATCATTCCTTCACTCACTCATTCAGGAAATGTTTACTGCACATGAGGTGTGTGCAAGACAACGTGAGGTTGGAGCAGATTGAAATTTTCTTTAGCAATCAAGTAACCCTTCCAACACTCAGTGCCAGTGATCTTGAATGAGAATGTGAATTGATAATGCAGGGACATATTTGTATTGAATTTGAATTTTCATCTTTAACTATTTTATTAAATATTTGCTGTTGCTAAAGAAGGTATAATTTGTCTTAATAAATTGGATAAGTAGAACTTAACCTCCTAGAAGGGTCAAGGAAAAAGAGTTTATGAGATATTTGAATTTATTAAGATTTTAATACATAGCATTGATCTCACTTCTTTATTTGGCTAAGCATAATGAGTTATTCCTAAATATCTGGACTCCCTGTGTGCTTAATCAGAGTGAATTAGAAAAGTAGCAGGATATGCCATTTCAGCAAGACCCAAGTCAAAAAGAGTCAAAACTTCTTGATGAGCATTAGAATGTTTGATGACTATGAAGACGTGGTATAAAGTTGACAAGTCCAAGGACAGTCTTAGAGAATAATGATAAACAGTTCCCTACACTTACCTTCAGAAATAGAGTAATTATAATCATGGAATACATTCCAAACCTGAATATACATGAAATTGCTGTCAGAATCTGCCTCAAGTTATTTCAACTCTGAGTAATTATAAATTTCATTTCTAGTGAAAAGTACATGTAGAAATAATTTTGCCTCCCATCAATAGACCAAATTAAACCAAATTGGTCCATTTCCAGAGAAAATGAACTCAATAATATGATTTTTTTTCCAGTAAATTCTTCTAAAATACAATATGGCATTAACTGCTTAGTTTCTTAAATGTCCAGAGCTGTCAGATAGATTTTAACTTATGTGGTACCTCTTGGGGAGCGGTGAGGAGATTGATTTCCAGGCTGTGTCTTGGCTTCCAGGAAAAAGTGCAGGGATCCTTTGACTAGTGCCCATTTTGTGTCCAGGAATGGGGTGGCAACCTTCCCCATATGACTTTTTGGTACTAACAGTGGTACCATGTAGATGGTGTTATTTATACTACGGTGGATGACATTTTAATTTTGATATGATTTTGTAGATGAACTGCAGCCAAACAATGGGAGCTAGAGAATGATTTTGAGGAACGAATAACTTCAATATTTTGCTAAATGAAATCATAAACACTATATTGGTCATTTTCTTTATCTCTTATTTCCCTCTGGACAAGGCTCAAATGCTGTTTTCTTCATAAAGTCTTCCTTGATGCCCTCACTGAACTGTAATCTTTTCTGCAATGGAGCACTGTGGCAATTTATTTGTATTCAGTGACACTTTTCATGTTATGTCTTTTATTAATTATATGCTCTTGTTCTCCATTATATTGGGTTTTTTTAAAATTAATTTTTAAAATTTGAAAAATATAAGTTGTATATTTATGGTATACAACATGATATTTTAAAATAGGTATACATTGTGGAATGGCTAAATTAAGCTAATTAACATTTGTATTACCTCACATACTTATCATTTATTAGTGGTGAGAACACTTAAAATCTACTCTCTTACTGATTTCCAAGTATACAATACATTGTTGTTAACTATAGTCACCATGTTGTACAATAGTTCCCTTGAATTTACTCTTCCTTTCTTCCTCATAACTTTGTAATGGTAACACTTTCTGGTATTTGCATAATTTTGAACAGCTATTAGGCTGTTATTTAGGGGGCTCACGTCTGTAATCCTAGCACTCTGGGAGGCCAGGGCAGGAGGATTGCTTGAGCTCAGGAGTTGGAGACTAGCCTGAGCAAGAGTGAGATCCATCTCTACTAAAAATAGAAAAATTAGCTGGGTGTCTTGGCGCATGCCTGTAGTCCCAGCTATTTGGGAGGCTGAGGCAGGAAGATCGCTTGAGCCCAGGAGTTTGAGGTTTCAGTGAGCTACAATGGTGCCATTGCACTCTAGCTGGGGCGACAGAGCAAGACTCTGTCAAAAAAAAGATATCTAAAAGTTTGTTTACAATTTCTTATTTAGTTCTCACATAGAGTATATGATTCAAGTGCATTATCCCCATTTCACTGATAGGAGGGATGCGAGGTGGTGCAATGGACAAGCTTCAGATGGTTCTAGCTTCCACCTTGTTACAAATGAAGTTTGCAACGGTGACAGGGCAACTTACACACTTGAAACTTTAGTCTTCTCTTCTGGAAAATATGTAAGGGGGACACAGTGCTATTGGGTCCATTGCAATGAAGCACTCATCAGAGATTTGGTAACTTTCAAACACCATTAAAGTGGCATTAACTTATCATCATTAAGAGAATGTAGTTTCCTGGAGGGTAGCAATTGTGTCCCTTTTTCATCTTTTTATTTTCCAAACACTTAGCACAGCACCTAACGCACAGTGAGTGCTCAATGAATATTGGTTAGATGGATCAATGGGACAGGGGTTGGCAAACTTTTTCTGTAAAGGGCCAGCCAGTAAATATCTAGTAAATATCTTAGCCTTTGAGGGCCCTCTGCTTCAACTACTCAATGCTGCCCATATGGTGCAAAAGCAGTGCAAAAAGGATATGTAAATAATGAGCATGGATGTATTTCAATAAAATTATTTATGGACACTGAAATTTGAATTTTATATAATTTTCATGCATAATTAAATGTTCTTCTTTTGATTTTTTTCCAACCATTTAAAAATGTAAAAACAGTTCTTAGCTCATAGGATGTACAAAAACAGATGGGCATGAATTATTATCTTGCAAACCCTTGGAATAAAATATTAATATCAGTTAAATTAAGCAATTGAATTGGATTTTAAAATTTCTTATGGCAACCATATGAGCATATTTTTCATCTCATTTGAATAGACAAGAATATTTGATCATTTACTAATATAATATTGTGAGCATTAGAATCATAGTTAGACGGAAACTGGAACATATGGCACTGGCTTAAATATAATTTCATCTTTCTTGTATTATGCTATGTAGAATTCTGTCAGATATTGTGGATTTGGACTGTTAACTCATTTCTGGATTCATTTAAGTAGATTGGAAAAAAACTGAAAAGGAAAGTACGCATTGAGGAACAATTGATGAGGCGATACGATGATGTAACCTGCTTGATGTTACAGAAAGTCACGAAACTGTGCAGACTTGGTCCGCTGCGAATTCATGCTATCTGACCTCACTTGGGTTCTTAATGCTACTTGTCAATTCTTTCCTTTATTCCTTGCTTGTTAAATTCTTATTGCATTCCTCATAGCAGCTGTTTTAGATTTTCTATGCTTTCAACTTCCAATCTCATCACCCTCATTCTAAGCTGATGACCTCTGCTCCTTCTGGACATGTCAGCCAACGTGAGCTCCTGCAGCTTTTCCCCCTTGTCCTCAGATATCTCTGCCGCCGCTCTGTCCCCATAAGCTCAGATTCCTCTTGACCTTCACTTCTTTTTTTTCTATTGCAGGGGAAAAATGTGTCTCTTCTCTTTCCATGACAAAATTGTCACTTGTGCTCTCTCTACCACTATTTTTTAACCTCTTCCATAAAATTGTTCAATCAATGATTTCCTTTACCTCTTATGTTAGCACCTTTCTGCCTTTTTACTGGCTCTTTCTTCTTATAGACATTTTCAGGTCTCCCAGTCTTTGAAAACAGGGCTTATTTAGCTTTTTTTCACTGATGTCTTCTTATGCCAGCCAGCCTCTGTACTGATTGGTTGAGCTTCTGTTCTCACTGGTAGGTGCCCACACACATCACCTTTTCACCCTTGCCTTAACACAAACAGTCAACAAAATCCATACCAAATTTAATCATCTCTTGGGTCTTCTGCTGTTTTGAGACCACTATTCAATCTCCTTTATGTTAACCATTTTATGTCTCAAAAGTGTGGTCTAGCTGATTTGTTTGAGTTCCTTGTAGATTCTAGATATTAGTCCTTTGTCAGATGTATAGTTTGTGAATATTTTCTCCCATTCTGCAGGTTGTCTATTTACTCTGATTATTTCTTTTGTTGTGCAGAAACTTTATACTTTAATGTAAGTCCCATTTATTTATTTTTGTTGTATTTGTTTTTGGGGTCTTAGTCATAAATTTTTTGCCTTGGCCGATGTCCAGAGGAGATTTTCCTGTTTTCTTCCAGAATTTTTATAGTGTCAGGTCTTATATTTAAGTTTTTAATCCATCTTGAGTGAATTTTTATATGTGGTGAGAGATAGGGATCCAGTTTCATTCTTCTGCATGTGGCTCTCCAATTTTCTCAGCACCATTTATTGAATAGGGGTCCTTTCCCCAATGTATGCTTTTGGCTGCTTTGTTGAAGATTAGTTGGTTATAGTTGTATGGTTTTATTGCTGGGTTCTCTATCTATGTTTCTACTTTTATACAAATGACCAAACAACTTATGAAAATATGCTCAACACCCCTAATCATCAGGGAAATACAAATAAAAACCACAATGAGTTACCACCTTACCCCTGTTAGAATGGCCATTATTGAAAAGTCAAAAAAGAACAGATGTTGGCATGGATGCAGTAAAAAGGCAACACTTATATCTGTTGGCAGGAATGTAAATTATTAATAGTACAACCTCTATGGAAAATGGTATGGAGATTTTTCAAAGAACTAAAAGCAGATCTACCATTCGATCTAGCAATCCCACTAGTGGGTATCTACCCAAAGGTAAAGAAGTCATTATATGAAAAAGACACCTGCACCTGTGTGTTTATTGCAGCACAATTCATAATTGCAAAGATATGGAACCAACCTACGTGCCACCAACTGATAAGTGGATAAAGAAAATGTGATACATACATACCATGGAATACCACTCAGCCATTAAAAAGAACAAAATAATGTCTTTTACAGCAACTTGGATGGAACTGGAGGCCATTCTCCTAAGTGAAGTAACCCAGGAAGAAAAAAACCAAATACCACATGTTTTCACTTATAAGTGGGAGCTAAGCAATGGGTATACATGGTCATACTGAGTGACTTAATGGACACTGGGGACTCAGAAGGAGGCAGGTAGGAGGTGGATGTGGGGTGAAAGATTACCTGTTGGGTACAGTGTACACTATTCAGGTGATGGGTAAATTAAAAACCTAGACTTCTCCACTATGCAAGTCATCCATGTAACAAAAATCCACTTGTATCCCCTAAATCCACTTAAATAAAAAAAAAAAAGAGAAAAAAGTATGGTCTATATGCGATGCCTTTACCTACTATGACTTATTCCTTTAGTCCTTGAAATCTGCTTTCTCTCTTCACTGTTATTTTGAATCTGTTTTCAAGAAACACCAATGACCTTCTAGGGCATAAATACAACAAGTTTTTATTAATAATAATATTCTTTTAATTCCCTAGCATTTACCCCTTGATAACTAATGCCTACTTCTTGGAAACTTTTATTCTTTGGCCTCTGTAAGAGTGCTCCCTCCTTACCTCAGATTGTTCCTTCTCTGAAAATATGGGTTACTTTTTTTCCTCTCTGCTTCAAAGGCTGGTGTTCTCCAAAGTCATATCCCAGTCTGTCTCTTTTCCTTCTCTCTCCATCTAACACCCTACCCATCCACATTCTGTCTTTTCACCTTTAGGCTGACGGTTCAAGTGTCTTTCCAGCCCTCTCTTTCATAAACACCCATTCTGCATTGTGTAGAGTCTGGTGGACATTTTCCCCTGAGTGTCTTATATGCACCTCAAACTCACCATGCTTAAAACTGAACTAATGATCTTTTCATTCAAATGGTCTCTCACTCCACTAATTCAATTCCTGAATTTTAAAAAATGAAGCTCTATTTCCTCAGTAATGAAATCTCAGAGCCATCCTTGACTCCTTCCTTTTTATTGCCTCCCATAGACAATCAATTCTCACATCCTGAAAAATTTACCGTTGGAATATTTCAGCATCTTTCCCTTTCTTTGCTTTCCTGCTGCTATTATCTTACTTTAGCCTTTAATCAGCACATAGTTAAGAAATTGGTGGTATTCTCTCTATTGGTCTCATTTCTTACAGTCACCCTTCTCCAATATATTTTGACACCTTCTTAAATCTTGTGTTCATATTACTTCATTTTGGTTATGTGTTACTTTCCTGCTCAATAATAACTAGTAAATATGGAGGGCTTACTATGTGTAAGGTACAGTTCTGAGCAGTTCAAGTTCTAAATGAATAGACTTAATTAATCCTCACAAGAATCTCATGAGGTAACTGGTATTATCATTTAACTGTGGAGAACACTGAGCCTTATAGAGTTCAGCAACTCACCCAAGAGCACACAGCACATGAGATGTAAGGCCTGGAATCCAAGGTTGCCATCTTCCCAGCACAGAATGTGTGGGGATGAGGGGACAGCACGTAGGCTCTTAACCATTATATTGTAATGCTTTTTGTGAGTGACCAAGTGAAATTCAGACTTACTAACTTGGCTTCCAACTCTCTATCCTCCATCTGCTTTTAATTTTCAGAAATATCAAACACAAAACCAGTGTAATGGCTTATCTATCCTTCTCATAATTCTCATAGATATGCACTGGGCCTTTGGTCTGCATAGTTCTATTTATATTGTTCTCCTGACTCTCATCATGCTTCCCTTCTTCCCCCCACAAGCTGTAAGTCTAAGCTGTAAGTATAAAACCTCTCCATCACCTTTCAACAGCGACTTAAGCACTACAGA
The DNA here is from genome assembly GCA_023783475.1 of Daubentonia madagascariensis. Taxonomy (NCBI): domain Eukaryota; kingdom Metazoa; phylum Chordata; class Mammalia; order Primates; family Daubentoniidae; genus Daubentonia; species Daubentonia madagascariensis. The sequence goes on from JAKFHU010002220.1 coordinate 9,722,123, forward strand.
GTCTACCTCACCCTTGAATGACCCTTGTCCCTTGCCTACCAGTTGCACTTATTTTGTTTAAACTTAAATTCCACTTATCATATGTTGGCTGATATCCAGTACATTGACATTTATGTGTTTTCTCCTCTACTAGGTTGTAATTTCTACATGCATTAAAGCCATATTAAATAACAGCAAAATGATTGAAATGGGTCTGATATATTTTCTGATTATCATTTTCAAAAATGCAAAAATCCAGTTGAAGAACAAGAAACAGTAGCGTTCCCCCCAAACACCAAATGATCTCAGATGATGTCACAGTTTCTGTTTTTTAGTTACTGTTGAAGGCTCAAGTACTGTTGCCACAAGAATAGAGATTTTCCCAGTAGCTCCGACTCCAAATAAACAGGAAGTACTGTACCAGAAATCTGGCATGAGAACCTGGTCTCGTGAAACTTGTGGTCCCAGTGCTTGAGCTTTTTTATACCTCTTGCTAAATCTTTGCAAGTGTACCCATCATTCTCTATTACCTAACTAGTTGGAATTCTAGAATATTAGTGCCAAAACCACATACAGAACAGATGAAAACCAAATGTTACAAGACTACAAGCTGTTGCAACGAGATCTTCCTGACAAACAGAGCTGTCAGTTTTGTGGGATGATGTGGTTGCAGGGATATGCACAGTAGGAGGATGAAGCAGCACTAAGCTAAAATGTCCTAGGACTGTATTTCCCTCTTTTAGCTACTCCAAATGCAAACTGCTCTTGCCTTTGGAAAAGTGGTACAGTTGGAGGACACAGTAAATTTGGACCCAGTTTTTTCCTATTAAGCTCAAGTCTAGCTAAGCTAAACCCCCTTTATAAGAGGCTCCATGAAAGTTCATATTATTTACTGATTTTACAATGGCCGTGAACTTTCTAAAATTAAAATCAGAATTATAGCAAGAGCTACCTAGCTTGTAAGAGTTTAAATTTGCTGATACTTATTTGTGCCTTAAATACCAAGCCAAATATTTGTTCTACATTCTATGAGTGCATTCTTGAACTGCAGCTTCTTAGTTCTTCCCTTACTTCTGACTTTGAATCAGCAAAATGGGCAACTTTTACATTTTATGATTTGTATGGCAATCCAGGAACCTTGAAGGTGTCAGTAAATGCTTGTTGGCTATGCTGTCTTAAGAAGTATAATGTCTATAAAACAGATCAGTACAAGAACATACCATCAGAGGGCAGTGGGCACAATCTCTCTTCTTATACATGGGATTCAAGAGCTCCCATCCTAATGTTAAATGATTCAGATGTTGTGTACCATATTCGGTACTTTTCCCTGGGATCTGAATTTTTCTCTGTGCTTGTGTTTCTGTTTTGATATTCTTCTAACCTAGATTTCTAGGTTCAAAGGTATAATGTGAAAGGAAAGTACAGGTACAAATAAAAGATTTGGAAGATTTCAGAGAAGGGAAAGATGAATTTTGGGTGGAGATGGAAGTTAGAGAAGACTTTATAAAAGAATCAAGCTCAGGAGTAAGAAAGATGTGGGCTGATAATGTACTCTGAAGTTACAAGTCAGTATTTGATATAACTTTAGGTATTTAGTAAACTGAAGAGATAATCAGCATAATACCTCCCAGGAAGATATTTCAGGCCAAGTTTAAGCACATGTAAATCCACACACCTCATAAAACTGCTTTAGGCATTAGCTATTAGTCAAGAGGGTATGTTTTTTGCCATCTACCAGCATAAAAATGGCACTCATCTTTGGGGCACACTCTGAAAAGGATTAAAATCTTTTAAAACAAAATAAAACAAAACAAAAAACCCAAAACAAAACTAAACTAATGTTAAGAAAGACCCTACAAATCCTCCAAACTCTGTGAGTCAACATTATATTGCCTAAGAAAAACTTGTGAAGTGCCCTATCCTGGGTGTATTTTTTTCCTACATCTTTCATTAAGATTGATATATTTTTTTCTAGACAGTTCAAATGATTGTAAAATTCAGTATGTGTTTTAAATTAATTGATTGAACTCAGCAGAAATGAATGCCTTCCAATTGAGGTATGTGTAGAACTCCTTTAAATACTTAAAGACACAACAGCTTGCTAGATAGAATACAGTAACCAATGAAACAAAAGTGTTGTGTGTTTCCAAAGGTTTACATCTTCCAATTTAAAAGGTTTTCTAGCTATAGCTACCTCGCTGTCCAAACCTCCTTCAAGGGTATTGGATGCAGATCTGTTGTGGAAAGTGACAACCGGAGTGCTTAGGAATGACCTTGAACACTGACTGCTAAGAATAAGAGAGGACGAAGGTTGAGGGCAAACCTCATTCAAGAGAGGTGACTGAAACACTGTATTCATGATTGAAATAAAGAGACGGAACGGAAGACTGAGCAAAAGGTTGAGAGTCTAGGAGAAATGGAACAGAAAGGAGGGTTGGGTTGAGTAGTCCAACACAGGTTTGGGAGCCGAGCCAGTGAGTCTGAGGATATTTCTGTTGGACGCTTACCATGTGGCTTCTTGGGTTAGGCACATGAGGTAAGAAACCAGAAAAATCACTAATAAGAAAGCTGAGCAACTGACCCTGTCATCTCCAGCCAGTCTCTGGTCAGACCAACTCCTCTCAAAATATCACCTTAATTAACTAATTTAAAAATCTCCATTATCTGACTCTGACAATCCCCACTGCTGCTATTTTCTGTCTTTTAATTTATTTTCACTTAACTATTTGTATAGTGCTTAACTTTTTGAGAATCTAACCCTCATCCAGGGTTAGATTTGTAACTCCTATTCATCCTTCTTTAACCAGCTCAACTAGCAGCACTTCCTTTGAACTGGCCATCCTAGGCTGGTTTTGGTAATCTTTGGTGCTCCTATAAAATCTTATGTCAGTGGGTCTCAAGTTTTGGCATCCATCAGAATCACTGTAAAAACATTAAATATAGAATCTTCAGGTCCACCTTCAGGGTGCACAAATCAGAATCTCTGGATGTAGGATAAAGAATTTCACTTGTAGTAATTGCCTTGGTGATTCTGATGTACATAAATAATTGAGGGCACATCTCTGTGGTTATCATATTTATTGTAATTATTTCTGTATATATCTGCTTCTGCCTCAGTTGAAAATTCTTTCAGGGAAGAGTTAGTATTTTGGTCTCCTTTTTAGGTGTCCTTGTCCAGACTTATTCCAAAGTCTGGAACGTATTACACGTTAGTATATGTTTACTTAATTAGTTAATGAATTCTTTACATAACAATAGTTAATCAGTGGGGGAAAATGACTACCCAGCTGGTTTAGGATTTGAGTTGTTACTCTTTACCTGAGTAGGCACCATTTTATTTTTGGTCCTCATAGATAGGATATTTTTCAAGTGTGGTTATTCCTGGTTACACTTCATCAATAACTAGCAGGTAAATAGCTTAGGATATATTGGTATTAGACTACTTCTTTGAAGGAAACTGTACAAAATTTATTAATTTATGCCAAAAGGCAGAGCATTAAAGGGTGGAGGAAGGTCAGTTGCTCATTCTGCTGCATTACTTTTGCATTCATTTCTGCAGTTCAGAAGCCCTGAGAATTATGGAGACTTTGTAAACCACATTACTTCAACTTCATCTTTTATCTGTATCTACTTTCTTCCTATTTCTCTTCCACAGATGATTTCATATGCTCTTCCCCCCCATCCTCTAGCTCTTTCTGTTTTCCTAATTCTCTCTTATTGAGTGACAATTCACAGCCATAATATAATTTTAATCAACTTTGAGGTATAACATGCATAAAGTAAAATAAATCCCTTTAAAGTGTATAGTTAAGGCCAGGCAAATGGCTCACACTTGTAATCCTAGTGCTTTGGGAGGCCAAGGCGGGAGGATTGCTTGAGACCAGGAGTTTGAGACGAGCCTGGGCAACATAGTGAGACCCTGTCTCTAAAAAAAAATGAAAAACAAATTAGCTGGGCATGATGGCAGGCACCTGTAGTCCTAGCTACTCGGGAGGCTGAGGCAGGAGGATGGCTTGAGGTTTGAGGAGTTTGAGGCTGCAGTGAACTATGATCATGCCACTGCACTCCAGCCTAGGTGATAGAGCTGGAGTGCAGTGGCCTTTTTTCTCTAAAAAAAAAAATTTTTTAAAGTGTATCAAGTGTACAGTGCAATGAGTTTGACAGTTACCTATATCCATGTAATTACTGCCACAATCAAGGTAGAAGACATTCCCATAACCCTCGTCATTCCTTTGTGATCCTTTGCAACATTCTTTCCCCCTACCCCCTTGGCCCCTGGAAAACAACTATTTTCTGTTGTCATAGATTAGTTTTGTCTTTTCTAGAATTTCATATAAATGGAATCATACAGTTTGTATTCTTTTGTATTTGCTTCTGTCACTCAGCATCCTAGTTTTAACATTCATTTATGGTGATGTGTGTATCGGTAGTCTATTCCTTTTTATTATTGTGTAGTATTCCATTGTGATAAGTGCATATTTAACTTTATAAGAAACTGCCAAACTGATTTCCAAAGTAGTTGTGCCATATTCCATTCCCATTGGCAATGTATGAGAGTTCTAGCTTTTCCACATCCCTGTCAACACTTGGAATTGTCAATCTTTATAATTTTAGTCATTCTAGTGCGTGTGTAGTGATATTTTAGGGTGATTTTATTCTGCACTTTTCTGTTGTCTAATGATGTTGAGCATCTTTTCATGTGCTCATTGGCCATTTATATACATTTTTAAGTGATCTATTTCAGTCTTTTGTTCATTTAAAACATATTCAACTTAATAATCTTATTATGAGTTCTAAGAGTTTTTATATATCAACAATATATAATTTGTTTCTAATTTTAAAGTCCTGTTTTTCTGTTCAATTAAGGTAGACAAGTCCTTGATTTAATTCAGTGGTTCTTGTACTTTTTGCTTATATCTAACTCAAGCACTTAGCTAACTTAGCCAGCTGGAAAATTGTTATGAGGGCATAAATTTCTATAAACTTCTTCTTAATAATTGTCTATTACTTTTGTAAAAGACTCGAACCTGTGATAAATATTAGATAGTAATGTTATCAAGAGAAATACGACAGTCAATGAGCAGATTACACAAGACACCTCGCCACCATGGCTTGAATAATTCAATAAACAATCTAGTATAGAAAATAGAATTGGAATTTTATTATAAAAGCTAGATAGCACATGATTTTCTGCAGTTAAATTGGCAAACAACACGATAATATCGAAGCAAAGTGCAAAACAAGTGCACATAAGCCTGGGGTAAGAATGATCTCCTCAGTCCTCTCAGAGTGCAAACTGGAGTCACTATAATGTCTCAGATTCTCATCACTAATGTCTATGTACAGCCGATTCTTGATATTCGTGGCAGTTATGTTCTATAGAGTCACCGCAAGCACTGAATTAACTCCTAGGGGAAATATATATCTATAAATTGAATGTAATCTTTAATCCTAAAAGCAACTCACCCTGGTGGATTCTATTCTCTTTATTTTACAAAAGAGAAAATGAGATTGAGAAGTGGTAAGTGACATGCTTGGATCCACCACATTAACAGGTGACAGAGTTGGGATTCAAACCCCCTCCATCTGGCTCCTGAGTTGGAGCTTCTTGCACGACACTGCACTGCTCTGAGTGTCGCCTCCTCTGGGCGTCCCTGTATGAGAGCAGAAATGAGAAGGCAGAGCATTGTGTTGTTTGACCTCAGCTGAGAACCACTGTTTTGGGCAACTCAAATTTTTTGCTGCTCTGCCTTTGTCCACAAATTATTGCAAAATCTCTGAGAATATTGATTTTGGTATTACAAATAAATCTTAGCAAGTAGGTGAAGTCACAATTACTGAATCTGTGAATAACTAGAATTGATTTTGTATATAAGAACAGAAAAGTACACATTCACACATATACAATCACATGCAGCTTCTGGAAGGATGCAAGAGGGGGCAGGATGGATGGTACAAAGCAATGACCTCTGAACTTTTTTCACTCTGTCTCTAAATTGGACACCAATATGATTGTTTGATTATTTCTGTGTCTCCAGTTTATATCATGGTTGTGTCCATCTGGCTAGTTGACTTTTTTATAGGTCAAGATGAAGTAATCCATTGGCTAACAGAGCTACAAAATCTGGCTCATGTAAATATCTAATCATTTACTCATCCATAATATAGTCTCACATCTCAAATTAAGCAAATGTTGGTAGACTGGGTCAGTTATATTGATATAATCTGAATCAGGAAGCATAGAAGAGTTTCAGTAGCTGTAATATCTTTGCTTTTCTCATTTCTTCATTTGTGGTCATCAAAAGTCTGTATAAGATGATTCAAGCTATATCCATTGCTCCGTTTGAGAGATGAAATAATGACATTTGGTAGAAACATTAAAGCTATACTAACTTCATACAAATGTTGACACTCAGAATATTATTCCAGACAACTTGGACCTAAGAAGCAATTTGAAGAACTCAACAAATTACAAAATTGGAGCAGGTCAAAAATTTTCAAGGTGGAAAATCATTTAGATATAAAATCTATTGTCTTAGGTTATTCCCCTCAGCCTTAATACTTTTGGAAAAGAGAATTATTTGGAGCAAGCTTTTTTTTTTTTCACTTAGTTTTGATTCTTTCTAGAATGTGCTGGCTAATTTGTTTTATAATATGAATATTTTCATGTTTAGACCATTACTCAATAGCAAAACAATTTTTATGACTAATTTTTCTTCATCTTAATATAGTGTTTATATTTTGAAACAATTAATTTTATTAATTTATCTGCTAATAAACACGTATTTTAAAATATATTTTTGTTTATAATTTATGTTCTGTAATAAGCTTATATATTTTTGGATTTGAAATGTATTAAACATTTAATTTTTTTTCTCTGTGAAATCCATGTAGCTTAAGATAAAGTGCAAGTATTATAAAAAAATACCAGAATTGTTTTGCTTAGGTACTGCAATTCCACTTGAGTGGGAATACTTAGCTCTCTATTGACTACTGCCAACTCTGGAACTTTCATTTACTATCTAAATAAAAATTATTATATTAAGGACTTTGAAGCTACTGCTGTACAATTGACATAAAATATGTTTGAGGACTAGAATAAATCAGTTATTGAATGAATGAATGAATGGGTAAATAAGTGACTGCTGGCTCATTGTTTTAAAAATAAAAACACTTCCATGTCAATGTATAAATCACAGGGAATTGAAATGCCATCTTTTACCTGAAGTTGACTAATAATTTAAGTTAGTAAATATTTGTTTAGTATTTTAAGGGATGGTTCTAGGAATTAGAGATGTAAACATTAATAATGTGCTATCTCTGGCTTCCAGAGGTTCACAGTCCAGTAGGAGCATTGTACAAACCATACAATAAAGTGTGGCAAATGCTCTATTAGTGTCACACAAAAAATGCATCTGTATGAGCCATAGCAGTAAAAATATAAGTTTCATGGAGGAGAACTTTTAAAAATTCATGAGACATAGAATGGAGAGATGGTATGTATGGGGAAAAGGCATTTTAGGCAAAGGGAATAACACACAAAAAACATGAAGGCATAAAAGGTGGTGTGTTTGGGATATGGCATTATAATGTAGAGTATGTGTTTCTGTCAGCTCAGGTTGCTATAACAAGAATACCGTGTACTGGGTGTCTTAAACAACAAATATTTATTCCTGACAGATCTGGAGGCTGGGAAGTCCAAGATGAACACACTGACAGATGGGATGTCTGGTTAGGACTCATTTCATGGCTTATAGACAGTTGCTGTATTTTCAAATGGCTGAGACACACACACACACACACACACACAGAGAAAGAGAGAGAGAATCCTTTTTCATATTTCACCTTATAACGGCACTAATCCCAACATGAGGGATCCATTCATGTCGTACTTACCTCTTAAACCATCTATAAATACCATTATAATGGGGATTAGGGTTTCAATATATGAAGTTTGGGGAGACACGACATTCAGTCCATAGGAATATAATGCATGGGGCAGGGTTTAAAGTTGCAAAAAAATAAGTTGGGGTAAGATTAAAGGTGGTTTTGACAGCTAAGTTAATAAGTATAGATCTAATCTAAAGCAACATGAAAACTTAAAAAAAGGTCTTAAAATGACAATGAATTTAGTCACATTTGAGTTTTAGGAAGACAATTTTGATGATATTGTACAGAATGGGTTAGAAAGAGAAAAGTCTGGGATAGGGAGACCAGTGAGGAAGCTACTGTACTGGTCTTAGTAAGAGAATGAGGGCCTGAGGTAGGGTTATTGGAGAGGAAATACAGAGGAGGGAATATATTGAAAAGATATTGTTTAGATAAAATTGTTTGGGGACAGGGCCAGCAGCAGTGGCTTATGCCTGCAATCCCAGCTGTTTGGGAGGCTGAGGCGGGAGGATCGCTTGAGGCCAGGAGTTCGAAACCAGCCTGAGCAACATAGTAAGACCCTGTTTCTACAAAAAATAAATAAAAATATCAGCCAAGTGTGGTGGCACATGCTTATAGTACTAGCTACTCGGGAGGCTGAGGTGGGAGGATCCCTTGAGCTCAGGAGTTCAAGGTTGCAGTGAAGTATGATCTGGCTACTGTACGCCAGCCTGGGGACAGAGTAAGACCCTGTTTCTTAAAAAAAAAAAAAAAAGGTCTTGGGACAATATTACACAGTAATGAGAGAGACTGACTGATGAGTTAGGGAATGTTTGAGAAAGCATCCTTGAAAGGATGGAGAGGGAAAAAGCCACTTCACTGCATAAGGTCAAGAAGAGGCAATAGTCCAATTTTTTTTTGAGTTTTTTTTTTTTTTAGAATAACGAGGGTTTTTTTTTATTTTTTTAAAGATTGGGGCAAAAAGTGCATACAGAGAAATTGATTAGAAGACACAGAGGAGAGAGACATCATATATACCTATTTGGTCACTTGTTTGCTATAAATTAGTCCAGGCCACACAAAAGGAATGTCACAGTGTATGAGAGACAGTCTAGAATCAGTTCTTGATTTGTCCATTTAGCACATATATTTCTACTTTATATTTTGTCATGGGTCACCTTGCTATTAATCCTCATTTTTAAAAATCATCATTTAAAATTTTTTTCTTCTTTTATTTGCTTTAATAGATTTAGGAGATACAGTTTGAATTATGTTACGTGCATATGTTTTATAGTGGTAGAGTCTGGGCTTCTGGTGTATGCATCACCTGATTAGTGTACATTGTAACTCATAGGTAAATTTTCATCCCTCACTCCTTCCCAGCCTCCCCCCTTGTGAACCTCCAGTGTCCATTATACCACTTTGTGTGCCTCTGTACAGCCATGGTTTAGCTTCCATTTGTAAGTGAGAACATGCGGCATTTATTTTTCTGTTCTTGAGTTACTTCACTCAAGATCCATCCAAGTTGCTGCAAAAGACATTGTTTCGTTCTTTCTCACCACTGAGTAGTATTCCATGGTACATGTATACCACATTTTCTTTATCTACTCATTGGTCAGTGGGCACTTAGGTTAATTCCATATCTTTGAGATTGTGAATTGTGTTGTGATAAACAAGTAACTGCAGGTATCGTCTTGATATAATGAATTCTTTTCCTCTGGATAGATACCCAGTAGTGGGATTGTAGGATCAAATGGTAGATCTACTTTTAGTTCTTCAGAAATCTCCATACTGATCTCCACAGAGGTTTTACTGATTTACATTCCAACCAACAGTGTATAAGTGTTTCCTTTTTACCACATCTGAGCCAACATCTGTTGTTTTTTGACTATTTAATAATGGCCATTCTAATTGGACTAAGATGGTATCTCATTGTGGTTTTAATTTGCATTTCCCTGATGATTAGTGATATTGAGCATTTTTTCACAGAGGTTTTTTTTTTTTTTGCCATCTGGCTATCTTCTTCTGAAAAATTCCTGTTCATGTCATTTGCCCACTTTTTAATGGAGTTGTTTTATTCTGCTGAGTTGCTTGAGTTTGTTGTAGATTCTGGATATTAGTCCTTTGTTGGACACATAGTTTGAGAATATGTTCTCCCATTCTGTAGATTGTCTATTAACTCTTTTGGTTATTCCATTTGCTGTGCAGAAACTTTTTAGTTTAAGTCCCACTTGTCTATTCTTGTTTTTATTGCCTTTGCCTTCAGCATCTTAGTCATAAATTCTTTACCTAGGCCAATGTCCAGAAGAGTTTTTCCTAGGTTTTCTTCTAGGATTTTTATTGTTTCAGGTCTTACATTTAAGTCTTTAATCCATCTTGAGTTAATTTTTGTATATAGTGAGGATAGGGATCCAGATTCTTTCTTCTGTATGTGGCTCTCCAATTTTCCCGGCATCATTTGTTGAATAGATGATCCTTTCCCCGGTGTATGTTTTTGTCTACTTTGCCAAAGATGAGTTGGTTGTAGGTGTGTGGTTTTATTTCTGGGTTTTCTATTTTGTTTCATTGATCTATGTGTCTATCTTTATACCAGTACTGTGCTGTTTTGATTACTATAGCCTTGTAGTATAATTTGAAGTCAGGTAATGTGATGCCTCCAGATTTGTTTTTTTGCTTAGGATTGCTTTGCCTATTCAGGCTCTTTTTTTGGTTTGATATGAATTTTTGAGTTGTTTTTTCTAACTCTGTGAAAAACGACATTGGTATTTTGATAGGAATCACTTTGAAAATGTAGATTGCTTTGGGCAGTATGGCTATTTTAATGATACTGATTCTTCTGATCCATAAACATGGGATGTTTTCCCATTATTTATGTTATCTATGATTTTTTTCATCAGTAATTTTTAGTTCTCTTTGCAGATATATTTCACCTCCTTGGTTAAGTTTATTCCAGGGTAATTTTTTTTTTCTTTTGCAGTTATTGTAAATGGGATTGAGTTCTTGATTTGGTTCTCAGCTTGGTTGTTGTTGGTGTATAGAAATGCTATTAATTTTTATACTTTGATTTTATAACCTGAGACTTTGCTGAATTCATTTATCAAATCTAGGAATCTTTTGCAGGAGCCCTTTGTGTTTTCTAGGTAGAAGATCATATCATCAGCAAAAAGAGATAATATGGCTTTCTCTTTTCCAATCTGGATGCTCTTTGTTTTTCTCTTGCATGATTGCTCTGGCTGTGACTTTCAGGACTATGATGAATAGAAGTGGTGAAAGTGGGCATCTTTGTTTTCCTCCAGTTCTTAGGGGGAATGCTTTCAACTTTTCCCCATTCAGTATGTTGTTGGTTGTAGGTTTGTCATATATGGCTTTTATTGTTTTGAGGCATGTCCCTTTTATGATGAGTATTTTGAGTTTTTTTCATGAAGTGATGCTATATTTTATTGAATGCTTTTTCTGCATCTATTGAGAGGATCATAGGGTTTTTTAAAAAAATTCCGTTTATGTGCTGAATCATATTTATTGACTTGTGTATGTTTAACCATCCTTGCATCTGTGGGATGAAACCCACTTGATCATGGTGGATTATCTTTTTGATATGCTGTTGGATTCAGTTTGCTAATAGTTCATTGAGGATTTTTGTGTCTATATTCATCAGAAATATTGGTCTGTAGTTTTCTTTTTCTGTTGCATCCTTTCCTGGCTTTGGTACCAGAGTTATAGTGGCTTTGCAGATTGAGTTAGGGAGGATTCCTTCCTTCTCAGTCTTCTGGAACAGTTTCAGTAAGATTGGCACTGGTTCTTCTTTGTATGTCTGGTAGAATTCAGATTTGAATCCATCTGGTCCGACCTTTTTTTTGTTGTTGTTGGGAGATTTTTTAGATTACTGATTCAATCTCACTAATCATTGTTGTTTTATTCAGGAATTCTATTTCCTCCTTGTTCAATCTCAAGAGGTTGTATGCTTTCAGGAATTCATCCATTTCCTCTAGGTTTTCTAGTTTGTGAGTGTATTTTTACTTGTTCACAGTAGCCTCTGATGATCTTTCATATTTCTGTGGTATCAGTTGTAATGTTTTCTTTTCTATTTCTAATTGTGTTTATTTGGATTTTTTCTCCTCTTTTATTGGTTAGTATAGTGGTTTATCAATTTTGTTTACTTTTTCAAAGAGCCAATTTTTCATTTCATCCATGCTTTGTATTTTTTTTTGGTATCTTTTTCATGTAATTCTGCTCTGATCTTTTTTATTTATTTTCTTTTGCTAACTTTTGGTTTGGTTTGTTCTTGCTTTTCTATTTCCTTGAAGTGTGATGTTAGGTTGTTAATTTGTGATCTTTTTACATTTTTGATGTAGGCTTTTTTAATGCTACAGACTTCCCTTTTAGCACTGCTTTTTATGTACCTCACAGGTTTTGGTATGCTGTGTTTTCATTTTAATTCATTTGGAAAATTTTGTTAATTTTCATCTTTATTTCTTCATCGACCCAGTGATTGTTCAGGAGGATGTCATTTAATTTAAATATATTTGTATAGTTTCTGAAGTTCCCCTTCATATTGATTCCTAGCTTATTTCACTGTGGTCTCAGAAGATACTTGATATGATTTCAATTTTTAAAAATTTGTTAAGATTTGTTTTGTGGCCTAAAATGTGGTCTATCTTGGAGAATGTTCCATGTTCTCATGAAAAGAATATATGTATATATTATAGGGTTATGTCAGTATGTGAGTCATTGTATATATATATATACAGTGTATATATATATACTGTAGTTGTTTGGTGGAATGTTCTATAAATGTCTGTTAGGTACATTTGGTCTGAAGTCCAATTTAAGTCCAATGTTTCTTTGTTGATTTTCTGTCTCAATGATATGTCTAGTGCTATAAGTGGGATGCTGAAGTCCCCCACTATTGTTGTGTTGCTCTCTGTCTCTTTTTTTGGGTCTAGTAATATTTGTTTTGTTAATCATGCTCCAATGTTTTGTGCATATATATTTGGGATCATTATGTCCTCTTGCTGGATTGATCCATTTGTCATTTTATAATGACCTTATTTGTCTTTTTTTACTGTTTTTCGTTTAAAGTCTGTTTTATCTGATGTAGGTAGAGCTATAGCTACTTGCTTTTGATTTCCATTTGCATGGGATAACTTTTCCCACCCATTTATTTTCAGTGTATAAGTGTCTTTAATGGGTAAGGTGAGTTTCTTGTAAGTAGCATACAGTTAGATCTTGTTTTTAAATCCATTCTGCCAATCTGTATCTTTCAAGTGCATCTGTATCTTTTATTCCATTTATGTTCAAGGTTAATATTTATGTGTGAGGTTTTGTTCTTGACATATTGTTAGTTGATTTTTAGTTGTTTTGTAAATTCTTTGTTTTTTTCTTTATCTCCTTGTGTCTTTGTGGTTTGATGAACTTCTGTCATGGTGCCATTTAATTCCCTTCTCTTCTTCCTTTGTGTTATTGTTTTATAAGACTTGTGAGTTTTATATTTTCCTGTGTTTTCATGATGGTGAATATTGACCCTATTTGCATGTTTAAGACTCCTTTGAGCATTTTCTGTGGGGTCAGTTTAGTAGTAATGAATTCTGTCAGTATTTGCTTGTCTGGGAAAACTTTATTTCTCCTTCATTTATGAAGCTTATTCTGGCAGGATACAAAATTCTTGTCTGGCAGGGTTTTTTTTTTTTACTTTTAGCACTTTGAAAATGCTGCCCCATTCTCTTCTGTCCTGTAAGTTTTCTGCTGAGAGGTCTACTGTTAGTCTGATGGAATTTCCTTTGTAGGTGACTAGATGCTTTTCTCTTGCTCATTTTAAAATACTATCTTTCACTTTGTCTTTAGTCATTCTGATTATAATATGCTGTGGTGAAGTCCTTTTTTCAGGGTATTTGCCTGGGGATTGTTGGGCCTCTTGTATCTGAATGTCTAACTCTGTTGTTGGTCCTGGGAAGTTTTCATTGATTGTTTCCTTAAAAAATTGTTTCTAAACTTTTTGATCTTTCTTCCTCCTTGGGAGTACTGGTTTTGTAAGTTTGATTGCTTTATGTAGTCCCAGACATCTTGAAGGCTTTGTTCTCTCCTTTTTCCTTATTTTTGTCTGATTGGATTATTGCAAAAGACCTGTCTTCAAGTTCTGAGGTTCAAACAAAAAAGATTTCAAATTTGTTTTGTATTTTTTTCAATGAGTTTTTCACCTCCAGAATTTTTGCTTGGTTTTCTTTTAAGATATTTATCTCCTTGGTAAATTTCTCATTCATATCCTGAATTGATTTTCCGATTTCTTTGTATTGGTTTTCAGATTTCTGTCACATCTTGTTGAGCTTATTTAGAGTCAATATTTGGAATTCTTTATCTGGCATTACAAGTAATTCTTTTTGATGGGATCCATTGCTGGACAATTGTTGTCCTTTGGTGGTGTCATATTTCCTTGCTTTTTCATGGTTCCTGTGTCCTTCTGTTGATATCTATGCATCTGATTTAGCAGTTGCTTGTTCCAATTTTTTGAGATTGCTTTCTTTAGAAGGGGAAAATTTTTTTCTGAATATGTATATATGTTGTTGGTTGAGTAGAACATTTTGGCTTTTATTTTTGGGTGCCTGCAGTAGTGTGGTCTTTGTATGATTTCTTAGGCAGTGCACAGGGTCAGTGGTATCTGTGATTTCCTTAGTGGCTTAGGGAAAAGATATTAGTTGAGGCTGTGCTGAAATTTTGCAGGGGACTTGAATGCAAGACAAGCCAGTCTTTGTTCCATAGTAGTAGAAGCAATGGGCTGAATTTTCTTGATTTTAGGCCCCACAGCAGCTTATGCTGGCAGTAATGTTAGTGTATGCTGGGGAGGGGCAGTTCTTGGGCCTTCAGGTGGCTTGCTCAGAAGCTAGTAGTTGGAGCAGAGGGCTAGATGTGTGGGTAGGTTCTCCCTCAGCAGCTGTTGTGATGTGGGAGGTGTCAGTAGTGGTGGTAGAGCCACTCACTGGGACCCAAATGATCTGTATTGATGTTACTGGTAGCTGCCATGGATTGGGCGAGCTAGTCCCCATTCCCATAGCTGCCTATAACAGAGTAGTGAGTATTTTCCTAAGTGTGCTTAGGAGAGCTTGGTTTTCCTTTTGTCTTTCCTTCTGGGTGGCAGCTTCAGCCACATTGCCTTGAACTTGGCCTGAGGGCAGAGCATGGCCAAGTTTTAAACTCTCAAAATGGTGCTGGCTGTGGGCTTGCAATCAAAGAGGGCTAGGCTCCTTTCTGGCAAATGGCATGGGTAAGAAACTGTGAGAAGTGTGGTCTGCTTACATCTCAGTCTCACAGGAGCCTATAGCGAGGCAGTGGGAATTTTCTTAGGTGTGTGTAAGAGATCTTGGGCTCCCCTACCCCTTCTCAACTGGATGGAGCTGTAGCCGAGTCAGCCCAAACTCAGCCCCAGGACAGCATGCTGCCCAGCTTTGAAATCCTAAACTGGCACCTTGGGTCTGTGACCAGACAGGGTGGGACACTTTCCAGGAAAACAGTGTGGGCAAGATCCTGGGGGGAGTGTCATCTGTTCACAATTTGGCCTTATAGAAGCCTTGGGCAAGATGGTATGAATTGTCCTAGATTTACATAGGATAGCTGGGGCTTCCCTGTCCCTCCTCAGCTGGGTTGGGCTGCAGCTGTGCCTGAACTTACCCAAGGGTGGGTCACTTCCCAGCTTTAAACTCCCAAAATAGCACCTTAAGCCTGTGACTAGAGCAAGTGGGACCCTTCTCAGGCAGGCTGCACTGGCAGGAAACTGTGGGGAATGCAGTTTACTCAAGACTCAGTCCCATAGAAGCTGGCTGCAGGATGGTGGGCACTGTCTCAGATGTGTGCTGGAAAGCCTGGTTTCCTTGCCCCTCCCCAGTCAGGCAGGGGCTGCAGCCCCATCAGCCCAAACTCAGCCTGAGGGTGTGGCACAGCCCAAACTCTCAAAATGGAACCTTGGACTTACAACTGGAAAGGCTGGAGCCCAACCCAGGTGAGTAGCATGGGTGAGAAACTGGAAAATACTGTCTGCTCATGTCTCAGTCTCAACAGTAGCCCACAACAGGGTGGTATGTGGGAGAGCCTGGGCTCCTCTCTCCCTCCTTGGAGCCACACAGTGGCTGCAGGTGTGCCTGCATTTCCCCAGTATCTAGGCTTTCAGAATGGCTCAAGCTGCTCTAGGCTTGGATGCCTGTGGGATTCTGTGTAGGTTCCCTTTCTGATGTAACATCTCTGTGCAATCTTCAAGAAGCTCCCTATGGTAGCCCTGAGACCTGTGTGGGTCAGGGGGTTCTCTTGTAGCCAAGATCTTAAAAGCTTGTCTTGAAGACTGGAGCCCTGGGGGCTTCTCTCTTTCTCATTCTCCATTTCCAGGAGCTTCTCCTGGCTGTTAGCCAGTGCCCAGCTGGGAAAGGTGCCCTGAACCCTATCCTTACCCACTTTGGGTGCTTCATGTTGCTTCCCTGGTGAATCTTAGCATTCTCTCCTAGATGACCTGTTTGAAATGTGAGAATCTGCTTTCTATTCTTGTTCTCTGTGGTGGTGGCACATACTACTTGTGTCTAGTCAGCCACCTTTGAAACTTATTTGTTATGCTCTTCTTCTACCTAGTTCTGGTCTACTCCACTTCTTCCCCTTTGACTTCGCTCCTTAAACTCTGATGAGCATTCCTCTGATTATAGCTAGCTGGAAGAGGAAAAGGGAATTTATTAGGAGGATACAAGGGTGTCTTGTAGAACTCAAGAGCAGGCAGGGACAGGTCCCAGGTACTAAAAAGGCAGGAGGAGCCTATTTACTAGAACCTGTGCATTGGTGACATTCTTCTTTCTTTGTCTGCAGAATGGATTCTTCTGCTTTGCTGGCAGAAGTATGGAAGGTGGAAGATGCCAAACTTTACATGTATGTAATAGGTCTAATTACATCAAAAAGATTAACTTCTCTTAGCTCCAATCTTAACTAATTGTCCCAGCTTGGGTCAGGTGACCTGGCCTTCTCTGACCCATAGTGGTCAATCAAATGGGTCCCCTTGTACAAGCATCACTTGTCAGAACCCAATACATGGACATGTTAGTAGGGCTGAGGGAGAGGGCTGTGTTTTGTACATAGATGCTGGGCTGGCAACACAATGACTCACATACTGATATAACCCTAGACCTCCTTTACCTAGCTATCAATTCCCATTTAGGTAGATTGCTTACCATTAAAACTTTAGTAGTTATTTATCTAAGCATTATATATGGAAAATTACATATTATATAACATATTATAGGAGTATTATGCATTATCTATAACAAAGTAGAAGTATTTTTAGTAATACGAAAAAGGATACTTAACCTTTAACAACTAAGACATCATCCTAGTCTTTCCACTCCAGACTGTACAGGAAATTCCTCATCAAATTTCTGAAAACTACTCTCAGACATTACCCATTTTTTATAGTCCTGTCATCTCTTAGTCTTCAAACAGCAGGGATCTTCTTCTGTATAAAACCATATGCATTTGTTGGAAGAATGAGCTAGAAATAGAAATTAATTCCAACTGATGATTCTATCCTTTCCTATAACTAAAACATTGAAAATAAGCCTTTTATTTCACCACACCAACCTAAAGTAATATAGAAATTTCTTAAATAGTAGAGCACTATATCTTGGCCATGTTGCAAAGCTCATTTGAAATGACTGATGTATTGTTTTAAGTTGTCACCTCAGAGGCAACAATAATTGCTGACATTTATAAAGTATCTTTTATCACAAAATGTAGCTATCTTTTCTGTTGCTCAAAATGTGTAAGCTTTTACTTACTATTGTATTCTCTATTAGAACAGTGCCAGACAGATAGTATGCACTCAATATTCCTGAATAAATCCATGAAAAGTATTTGTCAATGAAAGAAGTTTTGTTATAGAGATGTCATTCAATTCTCTGAACTCTGTGGTAGGTAGTCTCCAAAGATGCCTGCCATCAATTCCTTCCTTGCAGGTACATGCGTACTCTTTCATCTAGCAAGAGGCCAAATCTATTTCTTCTACCCTTGTCTCTAGGCTGGTCTTGTAATTTTCCTTGACCAATTGAATTTGGAGGAAGTGACACCATAAGACTTTTAGGCCTAGCATTTAAGAGGCCTGGAAGCTACTACTTACCTCTCAAAGCTGGTCATGATATAAAAAATCCATATGCTGGGAGAAAGCACACGTGAAGTTACTTGGAAAAATCAGTGGCACCAGACAAGCGAGTGAAACTTCCTTGGACCTTTCATATCAGTCTTCTCACCAACTGAAGACAGTTGAGTGAATGACCCCAGTTGATATCACAGGAGCAGCTAAGCCTAGCTTAAAGTCCTACCCTACAGATTTATAAGAAATATTAATATTAACTTGTTATTTTAAGACACTAAGTTTTGGGGTTGTTTGTTAGGCAGAAATAGATGCCTAAAATAAACTCATCTCATGTTATATGCCAAAAATCACATAGTGATCTATCAAGAAAAATAATTTTTAATGATTTATTAACTAACAACCCAATTAGGTCCTTGTTTAATTTAGTTAAAAGCAAAGGATTAGAAACCACTTGGTTTGCAAAAAGATTTTCTAGGCAGTTGTTAATGTCATTCACTTTCTCAGTTCTAAAAGTAAGATTTTGACTTGTGCCTTTATTTGGCAACTATAAATTTTTTACACCCTGGGCTAATATACGATAGTAAGATTCAGGATAATGAGAGATGTGCCTTTTTTTTTAAATAAAAAAATGGGAGAACATTGTGGGAATGGAGATGGAAAGGAGAATCAGCCCCTTGAAAATACTTTCAGGACAAAATTCATACGCTGTTGAAGATCTGGAAACTGAATCCCCTTAAAACTACCAGCTCATTATTTCAGGATGCTTGCATACTTTTATTCAGTTTCTGACTCATTTTATTAAATGTAATCACTGACATGGCTTCAGAAGGGGCTCAATCTTCTTTCAGAAACTGCTAATAGATCAGTAAATATTAAAACACAAACCAAATAAAAACAAGTGAAATAAATCACACCTCAAAGTTCTAAAAGACATTGAAAATAAGTGAGAATGTTTATAGCAAAAGAATTAGTGGAGGATGACATTTATTTTATTTTATTTTATTTTTTATTTTTTTATTTCAGAATATTGGAGGATGACATTTATTCCCCAAGGGATTTTGAGAACAGAGAGTGAGAGAAAAAAAACAAGTCGTCCAGGGAATGCAAAGAGGATGCGGCAAGTCCACCCTCTTGCCTTTATTCAGGCTAATCTGTAAGGGAGGCATTTCTTCTCTGGCCAGAATAGCTACTAATTGGTATGAGAAAAAAAATCACTTTGTTTTTGCAGGGAATTTGAGTAGAAGACAATGATGACAATTTGTTTTACTTCCTGACTTGGTCTAATAATGGGTATTGATATCTTTCTTCTTTCCTTCTTTTTTCCCTCCTTCCTTCCTTTCTTTTCCCTGGTATCCCCGGGGAAGAAGTTTTATTAGGTGGCATCATTCTAAGCTATATCATATAAACTGGATATTTAAAATCATTACTTAATTTCTATACCATCACTGTGGTATCTGCTTCTGATTTTGTTTGGATCTGTGCCCTTGGATCTTCATTCCACCAGGCAGAAGAAGGCCCTGTTAGAGAGAAATCGTTATGCTCCTCCCCGAACCTAGGTAGTGAGAACTCTGGTGGTAGGAGTAAAGGGTCACAAAACTAGGACGGATAGCAAGGTAGAGCAGAGATTATTCTCTTACTTGTTTCTTTTCATAAAGGTAAAATTTGGGGCCAAATATGTCTTTGCTTGAGAGAGGCCTTCATTTTTGGAGAGCTGAAGGACTCCAGGCTGGGGCCCAAGGGCAAAGGATCGAGATGGGCCTGATAGCTAACAGAGAATCTTCTACCTAGAGGACACTCCATAAGCACTTTCTGCTTTGGATAAATACATCTACTACAGCCTGACTTTGGTGTAGGTTGTGAGAGAGTATGGGAGAGTTAGACTTGAGATTTCTACATAGTCCAGGCTACCTCACTAGAGTTGAAAACCAGGTAGGAATTTGTAACTAGATGTTCTATTTTGAAATCAAGAATGCTTACGTGATTGGTTGGAACTGTGGTATCTCTGGCATCTCATGAATACCTAAATATCATGCCAGGGATCCGGCTGAGATACACATCTAGTGGGGTCAAGGGGAAAACTCTAACATGACGTCTGATACCAGCTCCCTGGTCTAGAATGAATGCATTGGCTTTAGTCATTTACTAAATTGCTCCTGGGTTGAAAGGGCTTGTTTAACTTATTTATCCATTTAAAAATCATCCATTGTAAATTCACTATATGCTAAGCCTTGACAGTACTGAGATAAATAATACCTATTTTCTATCTTTAAAAGAATGAGAATCTAGAAAGAGAGACAAAATCAGAGAGAGCTGGCCTTACTGGCTGTGATCAGTATGGAGACAAAGAGCTGTGAGGACCTACAAGAAGGAGGGAATCATGTCGTATGAGGGAAGATGGGAGTTAGGAAGGGAGAATTGGTGCATGTACTTAACTTTCTGCCAGCCTGTAGGTAATGTACAAAAGAAAAAACAGATCTTTTATCATACTCTTCTTGACTTACATTTGGGTCTATTGTGAGATTTTTTGGGGATAGTAGGGCAGGAGCAGTGGGCAAGGGAAGATATTTTTGGAATTGGATCACCTGATCTCTGCTAGGCCTGAACAGGACCCCTTGAATTGAGGGTGAGACCTGAATTTGAGAACTTACTGCAGTTTTTCCCCTCATTTTGGTACACATGTCAGATGGTCTTAGGTATTATGTACTTCAGACTCTCATATTTCCCACATACGGTCTCTTTCAACTCGTAGAAAGTAAAGATACTGGGAGTGGGAGGAAACTCCAGGGACAAGTCCAGATTGGGGAAGGAGGCTGCTGCTCCATCAAGTAAGGGACACACTAGAGGGTGGTCATAATAATTGCCATTAGGTCAATTATTACAGTTAACTCATATTGACATAAAATGTAATTAAGCAATAGTATGATATGATGTTTGGGAAATAACTTTACAATCTCCCTAAAAAATGGGTTGGTAGATACAGTCTGCCTTTGCAATGGGGAAGTGATGTTTATAGTGCCTCCTCCTTCCAAGACAAATCAAGCCTCATAATACAGAAAAATGACTATATTATAAAATAAAAACTCAATACATGTCAATAGATATTTACATCCAGGAAAAACACAGAAGAAAAATCAATCTTCAGACATATTTGATAGTTCTTTATATCTGATGTATTACATT
The DNA here is from genome assembly GCA_023783475.1 of Daubentonia madagascariensis. NCBI lineage: Eukaryota > Metazoa > Chordata > Mammalia > Primates > Daubentoniidae > Daubentonia > Daubentonia madagascariensis. The sequence continues at coordinate 9,743,259 of JAKFHU010002220.1, forward strand.
TCGTTTGCGGAGTTTATCTCTATTCTCCTGCTTCCATCCTCCCGTCCCAACAGGCTAGAGAGGGCACAAAAGGGAGGTGTGATCTGATTCAGCCACAAGATCACTGACGCTTTAGTCTGGAAAAGCCCTTTCAACATGGCAGAAATTTTTGTGCTATGATTCTTTCTTTGTCTTTTTATAAAATGTCAGAATGGATGTCTAGTAATGTGGTTGATGATTTGTCAGATCTAACTTCCTGTCTTGCAGAGGCAGTCCCCCGTCAGGAGCACAGATCATTTGGGGAGACCCCCTTTTACCAGAAATCTGAGGGCCTGATCAATTCTTAGAAGGTGTGGAGCATGGAGACACGGATCTTGTTGCTCTTGCCATTTTTTTTTTCTCGGAGGAAAACACACCAATTTCTGAGGAACTGAGTGAAGATGAGAAACAGGCAATGGAAATCTGGTTCTAAAGCTTTGTGCTGTCCTTTGCATATTTGCAGGCCTGGGTGAAGTTTGCCTTTGGCCATTTACAGGAACAATTGAATTCAGGGGGAAAAAATATTTCAAATCTTAAATTTGGCTCAGTTAAATCAGTAACTTAAAAGCAGACGCCCTTGCGTACTTTTCCTGAATTTTAAAAATACAAGGAACAAATCAGAACAATCAGAGCTGGAATTATGCAGCCTTCATTCACTTATCTATTCAACAAATATTAAATGTTCTCTATCTGTCAATCTGTGCTATTCCTGGGAATATAGTACCAGAACATAGAATGAGAGACCCTGGCTTAAATGGAAATGGTCAGGGAACACCATGCAAATGATAGCTAGGAGTTATCTAGTAAAGAGATGAAAGACTGCAAGGGACTTGCAGAACTCCAGGCAGAGAACCTGGTGAAGAGTCCAAGGTGGGAAAAGGCAGAGGAGATGGAAGGACAAAAGACCAGATATCACTGGAGTAGCAAAAGCAAAGGCAAAAAGGAGGAAGTTGATAGCGGTGAGGCAGGAGAGATGGGCAGATCATGCAGCACACTATTGCTCATATTAAGAATTTTGGTTTCTTATTTAAGCACATTGCAAAACCATAGAAACTGGTTCAAAGGAAAATCCAAAAAGCAGATACATATATAGGCTATCGAGATTGCTGAAATGAATTTGCTTAATAGGTAATTAATTGGCCAATATCCACAGGGCAGTAACGTCTTTTATCTCCAGAGACACAATTTACATTTTTACAAATAAGAAGAGTTGAATTATTATCAGTTTTCCACAAAGTACAAGTTGTAAACTAGATCAAAGGCAATGAAAGGCTGAGATAACCTGGAAAGGTATGCTAGGTTGTAAACCCAGAAATCTTTTTTTGCCTAGTTCAAATCTTTTACAATTCTTCTTGATACCACTCACCCCCAAAATACAGGTGAAGTTTTAGCTATTTGGCATGGGGAAAGAGGGCTGTTGTAGGCAGACACTAAGATGGCCTCCAGTGATCCTCACCTCCTGATATTCAAGCCATTTGTAATTCCCTTCCCTTGACTGTGGGTGTGACTCACTTTTAACTAATAAGCTATGACAAAACTGATGTACTGTACTGTTACTTTTTAGATTAAGCTACCAAAACAAACAAACAAACAACTGCCTTGGGTGCTTTCTCTTGTTCTCTTGCTCACTTGGTCTGATGGCTGATGGCCACGTTGTGAGCTGCCCTGTGGGGAGGCCCATGTGGCCGGGAACTGCTGCATCTGGCCAGCATCCATATGAGGAAGCTGGGAAGTGGAGCTTCTGAGGCCTGACAATGACCAATGATTGGGCTTGGAACTGGATCCTCCCATGGTCCAGTTTTGAAGTGACTGTAGTCCCAGCTAATACCCTGATTACAACCTGTGGGAAACTTTGAAACAGTGGAACCTGGCCACACCTATAGTCTTGATCCTCAGAAACCACGAAATAAAAAAATTTTCTTGTTTTAAGTAGCTAAGTATTGAGGTAATTGGCTACTCAGCAATAGACAACTGATGCAAAAGCCCATGAACTAATCAATTATTGGCAGATCATGAGATTTAAATATACCTTAAAGCTCCATTTGGAGTTAAAATTTTAGAGCTATACAAGACTGAGAGATCCGAAGCCCATTATTATAATTTTGGTAAAGTGTCTTAATTAAAGCTGTTTAGCTACCAAGTGATGGGCCTGGCTCCAGATTTCAGGTTTATTTCTAACATGTAGGCAAGTGTTCAGATATCCCTTTATCCAATTTTTCCACAAATATTAATTAATCATGTACTTGGCCCTGGATGTATGAAAGAAAAAAATACTATTTTCTGCCCTCAAGGAGCTCACACTGGAATGAGGTATACAAACAAATAAGAACTTAAAATGTAATGCTGAGATGCTAGGATAAAATATGCATACTGCAACATCAGTAGGCTGCTACAGTAAAAATTTATAGTTTAAATGATCTGTGTTGGCCCCAGAACCCTGTTGTACCTTGAAACAATATTCTTTAAAAAGTGTTCACTTAGGATGGTGTAATCAGGAATATTTATATTGTATACTCCTGACACGTGGTATCTAAATATGCCCAAGAATTCCCAGAGAAAGAAGGCATACAACAAATCTCAAATTGAACCCACACTTGTTTTAACTTCCACTTTCCATAAAGTACTCCATGCTGAAGTTATACAGGACCGTGAGCCCTGAATGTCCATCAACCAGTGATTGGGTAAAGAAAATGTGGTATATATACACAATTATTCAGACTTAAAAGAGAGGAAAATTCTGTCATTTGCAACAACATGTTTGAACTTGGAGGACATTATGCTAAGTGAAATAAGTTAGACACAGAAAGATCAATACTGCATGTTCTTACTTTTATGTAGAATCTAGAACAATCAAACTCATAGAAGCAGAGAACAGAATGGTGGTTACTGGGGAATGGGGGGAATGAAGAGATGTTGGTCAAAGGGTACAATGTTCCAGTTAGACAGGAGGAATAAATCATAAGTATTTGAGGCAATAAATGTTGATTAGCTTGATTCAATAATTCCACATTGTATACATATACTACGGCATTACTTTGTATCCCACAAATATAAATAATTATAATTTGTCAATATTCAATTAAAATAAATAAATAAAATTAAAACCACAACATAGCTTCACATCTTTGCCCCTGCTGCAAATCAACTTGTATCATCAGCTCCTAATACAATTTTATTACCAACTCCTAGTCAACTTTTAAGAACAGCTGGAATATCCCCTCTGTCAAACCTTCCTCAGTGCCTTCAAGCAGAGTGGGCGACCCTTTCCTGTGTACTTCCTCTAGCCCCCTTGCTACTGGCTGCACAGCAGGTTGTAATACTGGGGGAGGGAACAGGCCATGGGGGCATTGATTGGTGGAGGGTCTACCACTTTCTGATTATGGTCTTCATGAGGCTCAACACCTGCCTTTACTCTGGTTTGCCTCATGTCTTTTCATCATGGTCTAAATAATTGTTGTGCCAATATTTTACTTTTAAAAATTGTTTAAATGTTCTAACTTTCAGAGAGCACTGTTCCCTACCCATTAAAATATTCTAGGCATTGAGCGGTCTTTGGTGAATAAGATCTCTAAAATCTCTGCACTCATAAAACTAATACTTTTAGTGGGAAACAGTCAATAAACTCATAAACCAAAGCACACTATAATAATGGTATAAAGATAATATTTTGAAATTACCCTCATTCTGGAAACTTAGGGATGGATTGCAAACTATTTAAAAGCAGTGAAATTGTTTGAATCTTCACTTGCTTAATTACAAGGTTGGTGAACCTTGGCAAGTAACTTGGCATCTATAAATCTCAGTTAACATATTTATTTTTTCTAAATTGCAGAATATTACAGGGGTACAAATGTTTTGGTTACATGAATTGCTTTTGTACAGTTTGAGTTAAAGTTATAAGTGTACCCATTATCCAGAGAGCATGCATTGTACCCATTAGGTGTGAATTTACCCACCCTGTCCTCCCCTCTCCAAGATGCTTGGTGTCCGTTGACTTTTACTTCCATATGTACTCATGAGTGTTAAATGATTAGTTCCAATTTACTAATGGGTACATATGGTGTTTGTTTTTCCATTCTTGTGATACTTCACTTAGAAGAATAGTCTCCAGTTCCATCCAGGTTGTTACAAAAGGTCGGTACAAAAAAAGTTCACCTTTTTTATGGCTGAGTATTACTCCATGGTATACATATACAACATTTTATTAATCCACTCATGTATTCATGGGCACTTGGGTTGATTCCACATCTTTGCGATTGTAATTGTGCTACAGTAAACATTCTAGTATAAGTGTCTTTTTGATAAAATGACTTTTTTTTCTTTGGGTAAATCTCCAGTGGTGGGATTTCTGGATCAAATGGTAGGGCTACTTTTAGTTCTTTGAGATAGCTTCATACTACTTCCCATAGAGGTTGTACTAGATTGCAGTCCCACCAGCAGTGTATAAGTGCTCCTTTCTCTCCACATCCAGGCCAGCATCTGTTGTTTGGGGACTTTTTGATATAAGCCATTCTCACTGGAGTTAGGTGATATCTCACTGTGGTTTTAATTTGCATTTCCCTGATGATTAGAGATGTTGAGCATTTTTTCGTATGTTTATTGGCCATTAGTCTGTCTTCTGAAAAGCTTCTGTTCATGTCTTTTGTCCACTTTTTAATGGGATTGTTTGATGTTTTCTTGCTGATTTATTTGAGTTCTTTATAGATTCTGGTTATCAGCCCTTTATTGGTTGTATAGCATGCAAGAATTTTCTCCCATATTGTAGGTTGTCTATTCACTCTATTAATTGTTTCCTTGGCTATGCAGAAGCCTTTTAATTTAATCAAGTCCTGTTTGTTAATTTTTGTTGTTGCTGTCATTGCCTTTGGGGTCTACTTCATAAATTCTTTGCCTAGGCTGATATCTGTAAGAGTTTTTCCAACATTTTCTTCCATAATTCTTATAGTTTCATGTCTTAGGTTTAAGTCTTTTATCCATCATGAATTAATTTTAGTGAGTGGTGAGAGGTGTGGATCCTGTTTCAGTCTTCTACATGTGGCTATCCAATTTTCCCAGAGCCATTTATTGAATAGGGATTCTTTTACCCAGTGTATGTTTTTGTCTGCTTTGTCAAAGATCAGATGGCAATATGAGGATGGTTTTATATCTGGGTTCTCTGTTCTGATCCATTGTCTATGCCTCTGTTCTTGTGGGCAGTACCATGATGTTTTGGTTACTATATCCTTTTAGTATAGCTTGAAGTCTGGTAAAGTGACACCTCCCAATTTGTTCTTTTTGCTTAAGGTTACTTTGGCAATACAGGGTCTTTTCTGGTTCCGTATGAACTGTAGAATCATTTTCTCTAGATCTGTGAAAAATGATGTTGGTATATTAATGGGGATTGCATTGAATCTGTAAATCACTTTGGGTAGTATAGACATTTTAACAATGTTAATTCTACTGATCCATGAGCATGGTATGTTTTTCTATCTGTTTACATCCACTGCAATTTCCTTCCTCAGTGATTTGTAGTACTCCCTGTGTAGGTCTTTCACCTCCTTGGTTAAAAATATTCCAAGGTATTTTCTTTTCTTTGTTGCTATTGTGAATGGTATTGACTCTTTGATTTGATTCTCAGCCTGACTGTTGTTGGCGTATAGGAATGCAACTGATTTGTGAACATTGATTTTGTAACCTGAGACTTTGCTGAATTTATTTCTCAATTCCTGGAGTCTCTTGGTAGAATATTTGTGGTTTCCTAGACATAAGATCATATTATCAGCAAAGAGCAATAATTTGACCTCTTCTTTCCCTGTTTGGATTCCCTTGATTTTCTTCCTTTGGCTGATTGCTCTGGCTATGACTTTCAGCACTATTTTGAATAGAAGTGGTGATAATGGGCAAACTTGTCTGGTTCCAGTTCTGAATGGGAATGCTTTCAATTTTCCCCCATTCATTATGATGTTGGCTGTGGGTTTGTCATATATGCCTTTTATCATTTTGAGGTATGTCCCATCTATGCCTATTTTGTTAAGTGTTCTTATCATAAAAAGGTGCTGAATTTTGTCAAATGCTTTTTCTACATCTATTGAGAGGATCATATGGTCTTTGTTTTTGCTTCTGTTTATGTGGTGAACTACATTTATAGATTTGTATATGTTGAACCATCCTTTCACCTCTGGGATGAAGCCCACTTAGTCATGATGAATTATTATTTTTTTTTGATGTAAAGCTGAATTTGGTTTCCCAGGATTTTATTGAGAATTTTTGCATCTGTATTCATAAGGGATATTGGTCTGTAGTTTTCTTTTTTTGTTGAGTCCCTTCCTGGCTTTGGTATCAAGGTGATGTTGGCTTTGTAGAATGGATTGGGGATGATTCTTTCCTTCTTGATGTCATGGAATAATTTCTGCAGTATAGGTAGCAGTTCTTTGTAGGTCTGATAAAATTTGGCTGTGAAGCCGTCTGGTTTGGGACTTTCTTTTGGTGTAAGATTATTTTATTGTTGCTTCAATTTCAGTATTTGATATTGGTGTGTTCAGGAATTCTATTTCTTCTTGACTGAGCCTAGGGAGGTTGTGTGTTACTAAGAATTTGTCCATTTCCTCCATGTTTTAAGTTTATGTGTATATAGATTATTATGGTATTCTGAGATGATATTTTGTATTTCTGTGTTATCAATTGTGATTTCTCATTTTTCATTTCTGATTGATCTTGTTAGGGTCCTTCCTTTTCTGTTTCTGGTCAATCTAATGAGAGGCCTGTCAATTTTGTTTATCTTTTCAAGGAACAAACTTTTTCTTTCATTAATCTTCAGCATAGTTCTTTTGTTATCAATTTCATTTAGTTCTGCTCTGATCTTGGTTTTTCCTTTTCTTCTGCTGGGTTTGGGATTGGTTTGCTTTTCCTTTTCCAGTTACTTGAGATGATTCATTAGATTGTTTATTTGTGATCTTTTTGACTTTTGCATGTAGGCATTAATGCTACGAATTTTCCTCTCATGAATGCTTTAGCTGAATCCCACAGATTTTGATAACTTGTGTCCCCTTTATCATTTGGTTTGAAAAATCTTTTGATTTCTGTCTTAATTTCCCCATTCACCCAACTATCATTCAGCAGTAGGTTGTTTAGTTTCCATGACTTTGTGTAGAAATGAGTGTTTCTGTTGGAATTGATTTCTAACTTTATTCCACTGTGGTTTGAAAAGATACATGGTATAATTTTATTTTTTAAAATTTTTATGTTTTGTGGCCTAGGATGTGATCAATCTTAGAGAATGTTCCATGAGCTGATGAGAAGAATGTATATTCACTGGTTTTGGGGTAGAATGTTCTGTAAATGTCTGTTAGGCTGATTTGTTCTAGAGTTCTCTTTAAGGTCATTGTTTCTTTGTTTATTTTCTGTTTGGAGGATCTGTCCCTTTCTGCCAGTGGGGTGTTGACATCCCCGTCTATTATGATGCTGCTGTTTGTCATTTTGTTTAGGTCAAGTAGGATTTGCTTTATGAATCTGGGCACACTGTGTTAGGTGCATAGATATTTAGGTTTGTTATGTCTTCTTGTTGAATTGTTCACTTCACCATTATATAATGACCATCTTTGTCTTTCTTTACTTTTGTAGATTTGAAGTCAATGTTATCTTAAATGAGAATGAGTACACCATCTTTCTTTTGGTTTCTATTTCATGGAATATTTATTTACATCCCTTCACCTTGAGTCTGAATGATTCCTTGTTGGTTAGATGTGTTTCCTGGAGACTGCAGATACTTGCCCTGTATTTTTTTATCCAGCCAGCCTATGTCTATGTCTCTTGGTTGTCATGGGAACCAGGGGCTAGGTTAATTCAGTCTGAGTGCCGCACCCCTATCCAATATGGCGGTTCTGCAGCAGGAGTGGGGGATGGGCTATGCTTACTGATCCCACTCTTCAGTGCCCCTCCAAGCCCTCCCATTTGATATGTCTGTGAGGTCTTCCTTGCCACCCAAGTCCAGGACCAAGACCTCTCCCCTGTGTCTCCCTGCACCACTTTTGCGTCTGAGCGTCACTGGGCCTTGCCCACCTGTCTAAGCCACCAGTGCGAGATCCCACAAAGTGCTGTTGGGCAGGAAGCTCACAGACTGTGGCATCTCCTCTCTCAGTGGAGGGCTTGGCCAGGCTTCTTTGCAAAGGGCACTCTTGCTATTGCAATGCCTGGGGAGGGGCCACGGCTACAAGCCAGCTCAGCCAAAATTACTTTCTGTGATGCTGTGAATAGAGGAGGTGCAGAGGAGGAATCGTCTATGTGTAAGAAAGCTAGCTCTCTTATTTCCTGTGGCATTCTCCCATGGGTGAGAGTTTTGTGTTCCGCTGCTTGCTGAAGGCACCCAAGTGGGGGAGGGGTACCACCCTTACCCTTTCAGTGGGCTCCAAACCTCTCTGGATTTGGTCTATGCAGCTGTCCTCTCCTCTCCATCTTCCTCTTTCTCAGCTTCACAGCTATTCTCAGTGGGGTCCCTGGACGTCTCTCTTGTCTCCCTGTGATCCATGCCCAAGCTGTAGTTGTTTTCCACTTTCTCAGTCCAACCTTCTACCCTCCAGCCGGGACAGTCCAACAAGTGATGTCACCAGTTGGCCATCTTGGCTCTCTCCTCAGTTAACATATTTTTAATGGGGAGAACAATACCTATCTCATTTACTAGCCCATATGAGGATTAGCTGGGATGATTTATATAAATAAACTACACAGATCTGGGACCTTGAGATGCTTAATAAATTGCCTTTCTCTACCTAACAAAGAATAGGTGCATGAAAATTTTAAACATTTTATGAAGATATATTAGGATTAAGCTTATATCTACACACACAAAGTACAATGGAGGTGCAAGTAAATTATTTGGATACTATAGGCTGAAAACCTATTGCCTTAAGCATTTTGATAATTAAGGCAAAAATGCTTATTTCTGTATAATGAACTTCACATTTCTAAATTCAGAGTTCCCTTTTCAAGACTTATTTTAGACTTCTCTATACTATGGGTGTACTTTATTCAAACTCTCCTTTTACGAATGCTCTCTTCTTCTCACTTCTTCGCTATGACATTCTGCTGGCTTCCCAGTGATGTTTCTCTATGCTCCTTTTGAGTGACCTTTCTCTGACTCTTATTCTATTTTACTTATCAATTTTGGAACTCATCAGTGCTCCATCAGGGTTATTTTCATCTCTGTGTCTACAGTCTTGTCTAGTGTGATCCCATTTATTTCCATAACCTTTATATGCCATATATCTGGTGAATACTATCAAATTTGTATTACCTGTCTGTTATTTCCACTGTCTTGTCTTCTAAATGTCTCAAAATTAAGGTATAGAAAACAGAACTTGTTATCATTTTCCTCTCTGCATCCCCAATGGCTCTTCTCTCAGGTCTCCTCACCTCAGCACTTGGCACTTGTATACACCTGTTTGATCAAGTCAGTAAAAGGAAGTCATCTCTGGTGCCCCTTTTCCCCCCACTTGCACATCAAATCTATCAAATATGTAAACTTTTTTCCATACCCATTGCCATTGCTGTGGTTTACAACTCCACTGTCTGCAGTGCAGTGCATTATTATTCTTTTCTTTTTGGTTTAAAAAATTTTATTTATTATGTATTTATTGATACATAATATATGTACATGTTTATTGGATACATATGGTATTTTGTTCCATGCATAGAATGTGTAATAATCAAGTTATTGTGTTTACAGTATCCATTACTTCAAGCACTTATTATTTCTATCGGTTAGAAACATTTCAAGTCCTCTCTTCCAGCTATTCTGAAATATACAATACATTCTTGTTAACTATAGTCACCCTACTTAGCTATAGAACATTAGAACTTATTTTTTCTATGATTTTAAACATCTTTATTGAGATATAATTCATATACCATTAAATCTACCCATTTAAAGTGCATAATTCAGTATTTTTTTAGTGTATTCACATCATTGTGCAACCACCACCAAAATCTAAGTTTAGAACATTTTCATTATTCTGAAAAGAAACTCCTAGTGCATCAGCATTCACTCCCCATTTTCCTCCACAACACTTCCCAGCCCTAGGCAAACTCTAATCTACTTTCTATTCTGTCTTTGTAGATTTGCTTATCTTGAACATTCCCTATAAATGGAATCATATAATAATGTGGTCTTTTGTGACTGGTTTCTTTTACTTGGCATAATGTTTTCAAGGTTCATTCATGTTGTAGTATGTATTTAGTACTTCATCATGTATGGCTTATGTTGTATGGCTTAGTAATAGTCAATAATAAGGATACAACACATTTTGTTTATCTGTTCATCTTAATGGATATTTGGATTACTTCCACTTTTTAAATAATGCTGCTATAAATATTTGTGTCACATTTTTGTGTACATATATATTCTCATTTCTCTTGGATATATACATAGGAATGGAATTGCTGGGTCATATGATAACTCTATGTTTAACTTTTTGAGGAACTGCCAAACTCTTTGTTCCATGGTGGCAGCACTGGCTTTGTATTCCCAGCGACAATAAATGAGAATTCTCATTTTTTTCTTTTCTTTTCTTTTCTCTTCCCTTTTCTTCCTTCCTTCCTTCCTTCCTTAGAAATGGGATCTTGCTCTGTAATCCATGCTGGAGTGCAGTTGCATGATCTTAGCTCACTGTAGCCTCAAACTCCCGGGCTCAAGTGAATTTCTTGCCTCAGCCTCCCAAGCAGCTGGGACTATAGGTGCATGCCACCATGACTGGCTAACTTTTCTTATTTTTTTTGTAGAGACTGAGTCTCACTGTTTTACCCAGGCTGGTATCAAACTCCTGGCCTCAAGCTATTCTCCTCCCTCAGCTTCCCAAAGGGTGGGATTACAGGCATGAGCCACCATGCCCAGCTCCAATTTTTCCATACCTTCATCAGCACTTGGTATTATTTGTCTTTTTGATTTCATACCATTGAAGAGTACTAAAGATAAATTTTAAAGATAAAACCTCATTGTGGTTTTGATTTGCATTTCCCTAATGACTAATGATATTGAACACTTTTTCGTGTGCTTACTACATGTTTGTTTGCATGTCTTCTTTGGAGAAATGCCTATTCAAATCCTTTGCCCACTTTTTAATTGGATTATTAGTCTCTTTATTATTGAGTTTGAGTTCTTTATATATTCTGGATACAAGTCCCTTATTAGATATATGATTTGCAAATATTTTCTCCTCTTCTGTGGATCCTTTTTGCTTTCTTAGTGGTTTTGTTTGTAGCTCAAAATTTTTAAAATTTTGATGTAGTTCAATTTATCTAACTTTTTTTGGTTATTTCTGCTCTTGGTGTCATATCTAAGAAACCATTGCCCAACCCAAAGTCATGAATATTGTTTCCTATGTTTTCCTATAATAGTTTTATAGTTTCAATTCTTACATCTAGATCTGTGATCCATTTTCAGTTAATTTCTGTTTTAATATAAAACTGGAGTCTAAATTCCTTCTTGTGCATATGGACATCCATTTGTTAGGTAGATAGTGAAGCATTTTGGCTCTTCTAGGGACAAAGGCGGGTGCCTGTCTTGGTGCTGCCCCACCTTGATCCTGCCTCAAGCAACTGCCATACCTGGGAGAAGGAGGAACACCCTGCCAATCTGTAAAAGACTGCAGAGAATTCAGCAGCCCTTGGGCTAGGCAGCCCAGGCTCAATAGGATCTGGAAAGTGACCTAGAGTAACCTAAGGCTAATTATCATGTCATTAAACTGTCCATCAAAGTGGTTTGGTGGTGATGTTTGAGCCATGAGGAGGGCCCAGTCCAGACAGTATAAAATAGGACCCCAGTTCATAACCAGAGCCTCTTGTTAAAACAGGGGGCCTGTTCATCATCTGTGGTGAATGTATCTTGCTCTTGCTCTGTAAACTTATCTTGTTCTTCCTCAATAAACTTTGTTTCGCACTTGCCTTGCTTTTGGTGTGTCTGGTCATTCTTTGGCCAAGAGGACAGCAAGAACTGAGAACAGGCTGCCAACCTGACACATTTGTCCCAGCACCATTTGTTGAAAAAATCCCTTCTTCCCCTTGTTGAAATTATCTTAGCACCCTCTTCAAAAATCAATTAACCACAAATGTATGGGTTTATTCCTGGACTCAGTTTTATTTTAGGAGAAATGTATCAATTTCTGCACAAAAGGTAGTTGGGATTTTGATAGGGATTGCATTAATCTGTAGACCAATTTGGGGAATATGGTCATCTTAACAATATTAAGTCTTCTGATCTATGAACATGGAATGTGTTTTTATTTATTTAGATCTTCTTTCAAAAATATTTTATATTTTTCATTGTATAAGTCTTGTACTTCTTTTGTTAAATTTATTCTTAAGTAATTTATTATTTTTAATGCTATTATAAGTGGAAATGTTTTCTAAATTTCAATTTTGGATTTTTCAAAGCTAATTTATAGAAATACAATGAACTTTTATATATTGATCTTATATGCTGCAACTTTGCTGAACTCATTTATTAGTTCTAGTAGGTTTTTTAAAGAACATTCCTTAGTAATTTTTATGTACAAAATTATGACAACTGCAAATAGTTTAACTTCTTTCTCTCCAATTTGGAGGCATTTATTAATTTTTGTTGCTTTTATTTTATTAATATAATATATTATATTACAGAAGTTTGATGTTAAGACAACCTTGAATTCCTGGAATAAATTCCACTTTGTCATCATGTATAATCCTTTTTATATATTGCTGGATTCAGTTTGCTAATATTTTATTGAGGATTTTTGTAGGTATACCAATAAGAGTTATTTTTCTTTTCTTGTGATGTCTTTGTCTGATGCTGGTTCAGGGTAATACCAATCTCATAGAGACCTCCTTTATACCCTCCTCTTTTATTTTTGGGAAGAGTTGGTGAAGAATTGGTATTAATTATTCTTTAAATGTTTGGTAGAATTTACCAGTGAAGCCATCCAGTCTTAGGCTTTTCTTTGTCAAAAACTTTTAAATTACTAATTAATCTCTTTACTTGTTATAGATCTATTCAGATTTCATATTTCTTCTCGAGTCAGTTTTGGTAGTTTATGTCTTTCTAGAATTTGTCCATTTCTTTTAATTTATCTATCTAATTGGTTAGTATATGATTCATAGCATTCCCATATAATCTTTTTTTATTTTCTGTTAGACTTTTAGTGATGTCTCTTCTTTCAATTCTGACTTTGGAAGTTTGAGTCTTCTCTTTTTTCTTTGTCAGTCTAGCTTGTAGCATTTTTACTTGTCTCTCAATTTCTCCTTTTATTGCCTTCCAATCCATTTTTCATACAATACTCAAAATGATCTTTTAAAAATGTAAATCAGATCATGTCATTTCCTGCTTATAAATCTCGATTGTTGTATATTTAATTAGGATAAAATAAAAATCTCTTATCTTGGCTTACAAGGTCATAGAAAATCTGATTTGCTTTTAAACCTTGTGCCAATTTCACTATGTGCATATGTTTCACTATGCATATTTCACTATGCATTCAATATGTTCTTGCCATACTGGCTGGTTTTCTAGTTCTTAAATATGCTGAATTCTTTCTTCTCCTTGGGCCCTTTCATATATTGTTACTTTTGTATGAAATTCTCCCCTCCTCTCTTTTAAACTGGATAAATTATACTAATAAATTTGGGCTAGTTTATTACTTCACATACAGACTACCAAATTCTTCTTGTTATTCTATTGCAGCACTTTCACAATTTATAATTATATGTGGAGTTATTTGTTTAATATTTTCTGGACAGTAAACTTTATGAGAACATGGCTTGTGCTATTATATAACCCATTTCAGGATATTATCTATGTTAGGGAAATTCAATGTATAAAAAATATTTGCTGACAGCTTTTTAATAGTATAGAAAGTTTAATTAATCTTGTAAAATAATTCCCTATTTCTGGCGTTTTAAAGAAACACTTGGATGTGACCCATATTTCCCAAGTTAAACAAGAAAAAAAAAGAATTTTAGGAAACAAAACAATTGTTCAGGTCCTTTAACTACTGCCCCTTATTTTCTTGCTAGTGTAATATATAAAGTATTAATATATTCCAGTACAAATATAGAATGTGGCAAGTTCAGGATCTTTGAAATTTTGTTTACATATTTTTTTACTTTTGTTTTTTGAAAAATTCCCTTCCATTTCCCATTGGCCAAATGATTCATAATGTTACCCCAGAAAAAAACACACTGTACTCTTGCTTCTTGATGCTTAAACCAAGAAACTGAGATAATATTTTGGCATCTGAATGAACATAATGTAGTCAGATATACCAATTTGTCATACTTAAGTTTGCATATACAAATAATAACTTGCTGGCTGAAGTCAATTCTTAAAAACTTTAAGTTGCCTACATATTTAAATCTCATAGGTGAGATTCAAGTTTAACAGTCTTTAATTGGAAGTACGTGATAGGAATAGGCACGTGAAAGCTGATTTTACGTTTAAAATGATTACTCCTCACTAGCTCACTTTTCCTTCAGAAAATATGGTTATGAGAGTAGGCCATGATAATTCCAGGACACACTGAAAGATATATGTTAAATAAGGCCCAAATATGTTTTATGTGTTTGTATACAAGCCTGAGAGAAATATTTAAAAAGTTCTAGTCTTGCTTACCTTTCTGTAAGAGATCAAAGAAGTCATTTTTTTCTTGTTTTAGTTTGTCTACCTAAAAATTGAATCCACAAGATCCTCACTTGGTTCCTTATTGTCTGTGGAAACACTAAGAGCAGAGAATCTTCTGTTTGTGTTTATTCCTAGGCACTCTTAATTCCATGGCAGAATCTATCAACCTTCTGTATTTCCCCATATTCTCTAAGGAAAAAATGTAGCTTTCAAAATTTCACTGAAAATATTTCAAGTCTTTTTAATGTTGGCTACATTTTAAAAGTATTGTTACATATTAGGCATTTTAATATGTGTGATCTTGAATTGTTAGAACAACATACAAAGCAAGTAGTGATATTCTTATTTTAATATGAAAAACTGAAGATTGAAGAGATTAAGGAATTTTCCCAAGGTCAAAACCAATAAAAATTAAAGTAAGATTTGCACACAGGTTATATTTAACCAAAGCCTCTTTTCTTTTTAGAAATTCTATTTTCTTTTCTTTGTTAGAGTTTGCAAATCTGAAAGGCAAAGATCTGATTAGCAGGTGGTAAATTCTAAGAAGGAATCTATTAATGTGTTTCATTTGTGGAAGAAGGAACTCTGTGCTGTGTTTGGTTCTCTGTGTACTTTGAGAAATTTACTTTGGTTGTAAGTTTATGGACGATCTGTCGCTCATCTTGATGGAATATTAAAGTTAAGAACTTTTCTCTTTGGAAAAGTCATTGTAACCATAGATAAATTATTTCAATTTACCTTTGCCTTAACTAAAAGAAAAATATTTCCAGGTCAAAAACCACAAGGAATCGGGGCTAACAACAGTTTTAACTTGCTTGTGGGTGCTTTTGAGTATTAATGCCAATAAGGACAGTGAGGTGGACATTTGTCACTTGTTTAGTCCACACAGCATCTGAACTATTTTCCACTTTAAAGAAGTCTCTCTTTTTGAGTGGGATAGAGACCATCTCTCCTATAAAAGCTGGAAATGCTAGATATTCACTTTCCCTTGTAGCTCTACTGTCACACCTACCTGTGAAAGACTTTGAGGAGATAGAGTTAAGAGAGAAGTAACAGTGAACTCTTTTTCATCACAGTGACAGTAGATGTGCTTGTAATGTCAAATTTCCGATGTAGAATGGCATCAAGGCTGATGGCATTAGCAACTGCAATAAAATTGTGTTCCTCTTAGAGAAGTTGCAGCACTGAAAGGTGTAGTATGTAGTGCTTGGTGGTGAAGGTAAAAGTTTCCTTATCAGTCCAGGACTGTAGCATATTATTTATTTAATTTGATTGGGAGAAGGTATTTGTAATATAGATGGTCCTGACTTATGATTGTTTCACTTATGATTTTTTACCTTACTGTGGGTTTATCTGGATATAACCCCATCATAAGTGGAGGAGCATTCAAATAAAAAACAATTGCTTTATGAACTATATGAAGAACTTCTACATGTCAAGAAGCAAAAGACCGATGATCCAACAGACAAATGGGCAAAGAATGTATACACGCAATTTATAAAAGAGAAAACCCAAATAACAAATAAACCTATTAAAGTTATATATAACAATAATGAGATTATCTTTCATGTCCTTCATATTAGCAAATATTATATAGTGTCAGATGCCTCTAATATCTGTCCAGATACCTTGTGGAAAATGAGTTCAGTTAAACATTACTGTTGAGAGTATAAATTGGTATAACACAATTGGAGAGCCATTGATCAATACCTAATAAAGCTGAAGATGTACAGTTTCTACATTTATCAAGTGTATCTACCATAAATGTATCTATCCTAGAGAGTTCTCAGATATTGCAGGAGACGTGCCCGAGAATGTCCACTGTAAGAGCTTTTGTTAATAGTAATAAATGAAAAACTATCTGTTCATTAGTCTAAGAACTGATCAATAAACTGGTTTATCATTGCACTGGAACACTTTACAAAAAATAAAATGAATTAACTACATCTACATGCATTCGATATGGATAAATACCCCAAAATATTGTTTTATTTTTAAGTAAGTTGCAAAAGGTTTAGGAAAACATATTACTTATATGAAATTTTAAAACACCCCAAATAGTAATATAAGTTGTTAATAGATACATTTATATTCAGTTAATGTATAAAAACATTCAGAATAGTGGCTATTTTTTGGGAGGGAAGGAGGGGAATCATAGGGGAAGTGTTTATTTATTCTTTAAAAATGAAAATAGAAGAAACTGAAGAAAAATGACAAAATTTTAATATCTGTTTAAACTTGGTCGTGGTATACAAATGTCTGTTATAGTACTTTTCATGTTTAAAATATTTCAAAATTAGAAATTAAGGAAAAAACTGCTTTAGGTACTTTAGCTAAAATGAATCAGTGATGTTAAACTCATTATTAATATAACTCTAAGGGATCTCTATTACTGGATGGTTAGAAACTCATTCTGGTGATTTTATTTTTAGCATTGTTCCCTACTTGAAAGATCACATTTGTTAAATATATGGTGATTTAAAATATATAAAAATAAATAGGTAGAGGTAACATACATATGACATACACATGTATTTGTTTTCTGTTGTTTGCTTGTTTTAGATAGAGGATAGAGTTGATAATTTTGTAAAGAAATCTGGGTTTGAATATGGGTACTTAATCTTTTTGAAACTTAGTTTTATTTTATTCCTCCCAAGCTTTTCTCCAACCTAACTTGAAAAAAGATACACTTCTTAACTTAATATATTGCTTAACTCACTGGAGACTCAGTGTTCTTATATATAAAATTTGAATACTATTAATAATTTATTTATAAGTTTGTAAGCATTAAATAACATCATGTATATAAAAATTCTTTGTAAACTCTAAAAAGCCATATTAAAGACAGATATTAGCATTTCCTTTAATTTCTGCTTTCAATGTCTCTAGACTGAAAACCAAAAGATTAATGCATATTTCTGTATTTATTTATTGAGTGCCTAATGTACAAAGTACAAAATTCACTGCTGTCATTCTATCAAAAAGGAAAAAAGAAGTAGACATTACTCAATATTTTTGTGTATGGAAAGCCAAGCTTGTGATCCAAAATGGGGAACTGGCTGGTGTAATTTTTTTTCTTCCCGTAAAAAGAACCCATGGGCTATGTGAGGGCAAGATAAATCTCAGATCCTACTTTTGGAACATACATTCCAGAAATGGAAGGATTTCCCAGCAAACTCCAGGATTGAGAAAAAAAGTTCTTTGAAATCTCTGAATTCCATGATAGTATTTCTTTTAGTGTGGGTCTTTTGGTGACAAATTCCCTTAGTTTTATTTTGCTTTCATTTTTGGAAGCTCATTCTCCTAAATAATAAATTCTAGATTAGCATTTTTTTCTTTGGGTATTTTAAAGATGCTATTTCATTATCTTCTAGATTCCATAGCATCGTTGAAAAGTTAGCTACTCGTCTTCCTGTTGCTCCCCTGGAGATAGTGCCTCTTTTTTTCTTGGATTGCTTTAAAGATGTTTATCTGTCTTAGGTTTTCAGCAGTTTGGCTATCATTAGCCTTGGTTTGTTTTGTACTTACCTTGTTGGAGGCTTGCAGAGCTTTTTGAATTTGTGTGTTGCTATCTTTTACTGCTTTTGAAAAATTCCTGGCTATTCTCTCTTCAAATATAGCTCCTGCCCCAATTTTTTTCTGTTTTCTCCTTCTGAACTTCAATTTATATGTATGTTAGCTTTTGACTGTGTTTCACACGTCCCTTATGCTCAGTGTTCTCTCTCTCTCTCTGATTTGCTCCGTCTGTGTCTCAGCCTGCATATTTTCTATTGACTTGTCCTTGAATTTAGTAATCCTGTCTTTCGCTGTGTCTCATTTGATGTTAAGCACCTCTGACCAGTTCTAAATTTCAAATATTGTATTTTTCAGATCCAGAATGTCCATTTGACAATGTGATTCTGCCAGAGATGGTTCTTCCTTTACTTCATTAGGCAGATAATAGGAGGAACTGATCACCTCAATCCAATCCAAGATTCACCTGAATTGGTTTTGGGTTACAATTTTAGGAAGACACAGCCAACTTGTGGCTTGACTCTATTTCTTGAACATTTCTCTCCCAGGTTTTTGATTGAAAGCCTGGCAAGTCTTCATCTTTTTAGCCCTGAAAAACTGAGAGATTCAGTTGTACCCTTCAGATTTTTTTAAGTGTATATCATTCATTGGTTTCCTATCACAAGCAGTTTCAAAATCAGGTGAAGTTATTTAGGAGGAGACAAATGGAATGTTTGAAGTAGGCCCCCTTTCTCTGGAGGGCTTGTTTTCTAAGTACAATGAGATGGTGGGAGACTTTTCTTTATTTCCAGATGAAAACAACAGGCTCTTGTGCTACTCCAGAACTCAAAAACCACTGGGGGAAAACATATCATAAGTTTGGAGTTACTCTAGTCTCTCATACATCATTCAATCTGTGTGAACTTGAAAGGCTTCCCTGATATCCTTTCTTCAGTAGAATCCTTTCACCTAATCAAAGCTGGATTATTGGCCTGGTCTTACAATCAGCAAATTTCTCCAGGAACAAAAACATCTGAAGATTATCAGTTTATCTAGAAAAGCACTAGAATTTTAGTATTTCTAGTCCTCTTGGCTTCCACAGCTTTCTAATGTGTTTTATAATGTGATTCTTGCAATTCATCCAATATTTTTATCTAGCTGCTGCAGTGGGAACATTGGCCTACTCCAATTCTACTACATTGTACTCAGAAGTGGAAGTCCTAGGGCATAGTTTTGGATTATGTTCCTGAAAGCTTAGACTCAAGTCTGATTCTATAGCCTTCTCAGTGTTTCTTCAAGGCACACCCAAAATCTTTTTATAATTCTCAAACCTACCACTCCCACCTTATTCAGGCAGAATCTGCTTCTGTTGCTTATCACAAAGAAACTTGACTACTGCAGTGGAAGCTGAGGATGGGAAAAGAAAAGAAGACTAAGGTTGGGGTAAAGAGGCCACAGTGTGTGCAGGCATTTCAGGACTGGAGGCAAAGTGAAGTTCCATGATTATCAGCAGCATGTATGAGCCTAACTCTAAACAGACCAAGTGGGGCCGTCACATCTCTGTGGACACTACATTAGGGTACACAGTGACCAGGCAGATGTATCTGCTGTGTCTGCAGATGCAGTGAGAGAAGAGGTCAATACTCTAACCAAATGGGAAAACCATAACCAGAGGAAATCATAAGGACCAGACACTTCCTACTGTCTGCTAATTGGAAATTTAGGATTATCTTGTACCCAGAGGCCATGTTGGGAAGAAGGAGTTGGAGGAAAAGCGAAAATCTGGAAATGAGTAATTACTCTAAATAGACTATTTCCAAAGAAAGCCACCAGGATACATTCAGTTGGCAAACTTGAGAGCCAAGATGAGGTAAGTAATTTAAAACACAGAAAATCGTATTTATGCATGTCTGAGTATATAGACAGTAGATTTCAACCCCTTGACAATACTTGGTAAGACACAGTCTGACGTTGATGTAGGAAATAATTTTTCCCTTTGGTTGTGGTAGACAAAAACTAGAAATTCAGTTCAAGTTTATCAAAAATATATGTAATCTTATTATACCTGAATTTTGCTAATAAAATCTCTTTTTTTTTCCTTGACAAATTGCATTTTCTTCTGGATAATAATGAACATAACAGTATTTGTTTACTGTGAATTGAATGATTACAGAAAACATTCCAAAGCCTGTAGTTTGAATATTTACTGCTTTCTGTCATTTAAAAGATAAACTTGGCAGATAAGAGAAGGCTATTACAAGATGTTACTTCCCTATTTATCTAAGAAGATATCTATATAATAGCCTAAATGAAAATATCAAAGCTCTTTTCTTTGAACTCTTTTGGGTTCCAGAGAATAGAGAAACACTTAGTTTCCATCAGTGAATGAAGGTTTATTCTAAATGTAACCTGTCTGTTGAGTGGCCTGGACTCAATGGTGTACAGTAGGAAATGACTCCTTTGTCCCCCCATACCCAGCTACCTTCAAAAATGAAGTACCTAAAAAACAGAACAAAACAAAAAAAAAACATTCTACCACATCACCCTTCTCTGTCCCTGGGTGAGAGCTCCGCAAGATCCCAGAAAGTTTTAGTAACTTTCAGATCTGAGAATTTTTTTTATTTTCAAGTGATATTCTGGAAATCCAGTCCAGGCTACAGTGAAGTTCTGATCTCGTACCTAACTCAAATATTCTCCCTCTCTGCACACGGCCCCAAGTCCCACCCCCGCCCACCAGATCTGTGGCTCAAGGATCAGCAGTAATGGTTTCTCCATGCACCCCTCTTCCTCCCACTCCATGTTCTGGTTTGTCCAGGGTCTGGGATTAGAGGAAGAGGGATAACACCTTTGATTTCACTGGGGCTCTTTCTCCTTTGGCTTGCACTGGCTGATCATCAAGGCTTTCTTCATGCAGGAGTCCAGATGCTGCCTCTTTAGTGTGATATATCCATAGAGTCTTCTCACACACCCCAGTTTCCACCCTCAACCTCCACACTGTATTGGTCCCTGATGCAGACAGTGCGGTTTATGGCTAATTTATTGTAATGTGGTTTCAGACCCAGTCCTACTCGGTACTTCTTCAGTCTTTTACGGTGGAATTCCCTGCCTTGACAGTCCACCTTTTTTTGACAAGTTCCCTCAAGACACTTGAGCTCCCTTTGCAGGTGTCCAATCGCCCTTTAACTTTGAGGAAAGGGGAGATATTTGGAAAACTAGGGAGGTGCTTTTGCGTGATAGGGGCTCTTAAAATTCAATAAGCAGCAATCAAGATCCACACTGATCCTTGGGGGACTGAGAAACAAGCCCCTTTTAGGTCTTCCTGCTTACTTTTCAGTTCTAAGATTGAGGGATTTCTGTCATTCTATACCTTTAGTTAAAAACTTATATAATCTTAAGGTGGTAGAGGAGAAGAACACAAAATAGGTCTAAAATCTAAAAGCATGGCAGGTAGCCTGCATTTGTTGGGGGTTAGGGTATGGAAGGAGTAAGTTTCCTCACATAATAACAAAAAAATGTAAACATTCCTATTTAATGAATTCACTTATTGTTTCTCCACTCACTTTCAGACCCTGAAAAATGATAAATACTACATAATATGTGGGTTTTAAATAAAATCAAATTTCTGAGACAGAGGGTTTCATGCCAGTCATTTTTGTTTCCTTTGGAGAATGTTGGCTTTTTATCATTTTTTCCCCATTCCATATATGTTGCCACAAAGCACTTTTGCACATTTTTTCCCCAGAAAATTATGCTGTATAGAATAAGGCTTAAAGAAGAGTCTATTCTCAGCTTTAAAGCAAATTCCATGCATCAAACTTTCCTGTGGTAAAGCCAGATAAAAGTACAGAGCAATTAAATGACAGAAATGAGAAACACAGAACTTGACCACGTGCACAGTGTTTCTTCTTCCTTGTGGGGATTTATTTTAGCAGTTGATAACTGGTTTTTGGAAAGAAAGTCTTCCACAGTATGAAATGCATTTATCATTCATGTATCATGAGGCATATTTACTTGGGCGAAATATTCAGATTTCCAGATCGAACAAACAACCTAAAAATTAAAATAAATCCATCATAGTCTTTCTTGACTTTTAAGAGATAGTATGCTCAATTTTACAAGTCTTAAGCATATGCATGTGTGCCTATACATACACACATTGTATATATATTTATATGTATTCTATACTTCTTTGTTTAGTACTTTTGCATGTAGACAACATTTATGTTTGTAATAAACTCAAACTAGGAGGATATTTTGCTATCTGTGAAAAGAAATAGTAACTTATAGTATTCTATAGATTTATTTATTTTAACTTGAACCTAGTATCTTCCCAACATTCAACGCCTAATCCAGCTGTGCATGGTGGTTCATGCCTATAATCCCAGCACTTCGGAAGGCCAAGGCAGGAGGATTGCTTGAGGCCAGGATTTCAAGACCAGCCTGGGTAACATAGCAAGACCTCATCTCTACAAAAAAATAAAAAGTAAAAAACTGGCTGGGCGTGGTACTGTGCACCTATAGTCCCAGCTACTCAGGAATGCTGAGGCAAGGAGGGTTGCTTGAGCCCAGGAGCTTGAGGCTGGAGTGAGCTATGATCAGGCCCCTGCACTCCAGCCTAGGGCAACAGAGCAAGACCTTGTCTCAAAAAAAACCACCTCCTAATTCAATGCTATAATGAAAATATTAATTATAACTCAGATTATTGAATGCTTTCTAAATGTTAGGAATTTTTGTAGCAATTTTTATGTATTTAGTAATTTAATCTTGACAGCGACTTTATAAGGTAGCTACTAATATTATTTCTGTTTTTTCAGATAAGGAAAATGAGGCATAGAGAAAATTTCACAGGTTAACAGAGCTAGTATGTGACTGAGCCTGGCTTGGAACCAGCCCACAGGTCTCCTAATTCCATGTCCTTAAATAGGATACTACATTGAAGTTGTAAAATGGGAAACGGACATCAAAAATATCTTGATCAATCAGTCAATGACAATTGATAGATTCACGTTAAGTCTTTTGTTTTGATTTCTGCTTCTTATTTTCACTGGAAATGGCACTTTGATTGCTTGCTGTTACGGCAACTTTGAAACAAGTCATACGACATGAAATGAACTGAAAGATCACTGTATAGAGCAGGGATTGATGAAGGCTTCTTCAGGGACCACTAGTACCATTAAAAGTATTAAAAATATTTCTTATTCTAAGCCATGGAGATTCTTATTCAGCAAGTTTGGGACCATGATTTAGGAATCTATATTTTAAATCTCCCCTGGAGGTCTGGATGTGATTTAGATCAGAGAATTCCAGTTCACCTCTTTTTAGGGCTATTACATTGTTATTGTTTCAGTTTACTGAACTCTATGTTATTACTTAAACTGTAATCCAAAGTCTTTAATTTTAACGGATCTCTTTAAATAGATCTTATAAGTTTAGTTAAAGAGATTAATTTTTTAGCATTTGCTATGAAGGGACCAGTGTAGTGTTGCCCTGGCCAAAGCAATGGTTTAATATAAGTGTACTATTATATTTCCTCCATTCAATGCTGTCTTTGTTTTCTCTGTATTCTTATGTTTCTGAAACTGTATGACTGTTAGAGTTGAAGGTTGTGTAAAGCATCTCCCTCCACTTTTTATTATTATTAAATTGATGGTGCTTTTGACTTGGAGAAACAGAATGCTCCTACCTCCTTGTACCCTGCACTTTCTCCCGTGAAATATAGAAACTCTGTATGAGCCTTGGGTTGGGGGTTAGAATCACAGGAGCTGGGGTTAGTATGGCAACAGGGACTCCTGAATCCAAAGTCCCTGGTCTAAGAGGCTGTATCTAAGGGGCAGGAGTGAAACTCAAGCCAGGTGAATAACCAACAAGGTCACCACTCCAAAAGGAGAATCTAGGTAAGAGGGAATGGGGAGGAAACAGGAAAACCAGATTCAGATCGGGGTGGGGGAGGAGAATACTAAGTGCAGAGAAGAGCCTGAGCCTAAAAGAATTTGCTGAGTAGTTAAATATTGTTGAAGGTGCATTTTTTCAGGTACCCACAACCTTAGCTTTGGATGAAAAGAGGGTCCTGATGTGTTTCAGATCTCCGTCTAGAAAGTTGTATTTACAAAGATGGAGGAGATGAGGTATGATGAACCTTGTTGATAAGAATTACCTCCTCTTTATTTATTGCCTATAGAAACCATCCACATACTGTTAAAAATATAACTGAATATGATAGTGCTCAGCTTCATACATTCATATTATATTAATATTTGTATATTGCTCCCACCTCTCAGCAACAGGAATCAAAAGGTAGGTAATAGTAACAAATGAATTCTGAGCCAAAGAAATTTGTTTTCTGTATCTACTAATATTCTATTGGTGCCAGTCATTTTCAATTTGCAAGTTGCTGGGCATGGCCCTTAGACTGCACAATGTCTAGTGTTTCCAGGTAGGGAGAGAGGACAAGTTCTCTCCATCACCTCATTTTCATCTCTTCTTTTGTAGAGCTTGGCTACCCGGAATGGTGCTGCCTGAACTTTTATGGCATATTTATCAGATTACATAGCATTTGGAAAGTGTGCTTACTCTGAGAGAATAAAAGTGTTTTGGAACTAAGCCATTGATCTAAAAATAACACACACGGAGGAAGACCTAGCTGATATTTATGCCTGCAGTGGGAGAGACACATAATTTAAGAAAAACCTGGATGCATAAATTGTAGCAAGTGGAAAGGGGTGAGGAGGGGATGGGTATCTTCACACCCAATGGGTGTGGGGCACAGTGTCTGGGGGAGGGTCACGTTTGTAGCTCTGACTCAGGGGGCGCAAAGGCAATATATGTAACTTAAACATTTGTACCCCTGTAATATATTGAAAAAAAAGAAAATATTAAAAAAAATTAATAAAATAAAACCTAAAAAAATTGTAGCAAGAATTTGATTTTTACAACAGGAAGCTTAAGAAATAGGGCAGACACTACAAAAGTCTATAGTCAGGATTGGTTTTTCAGCATTCTTTAACTCTGACTGCAATAGATGAGCATTTTAGGGAACAATGGGAGATTGGAAAAAAGTGAGAAAAATCCTGAATTTCCTTAATATTCTATTCATTAAGAAAAATTGGTGCTTTTTTGTCCAATTAGTGTATTTGTGTGTGGGAGTGTGTGTGTGCTAATTCCTTATTCAGCAGAGAAGGAAAATGTATTTTTGATCAGTTATGGTTATTATAAAAACTGTCATTCCTATGTACCATTTCACTTATGATAACTGTAAGTTCATGTTATTAATGAACTTGAATATGATTTTTTATAAAAACCATGGAAACTATGCATATATTTTAAAAAAATTTTATTTCAATAGATTTAGGGGGTACAGGTTGTTTTTTGTTACATGGGTATATTATACAGTGGTGAAATCTGGGCTTTTAGTGTACCCATCACCTGAATAGTATACATTGTACCCGATAAGTAACTGGGTATCTTTCCCTCTTTTGAATCTCCAACGTCTTTTATACCACTGTGTATGACCCTATATACCCATAGCTTAGCTCCCACTTATACATGAGAACACAAGGTATTTGGCTTTCTGTTCCTGAGTTACTTCACTTAGGATAATGGCTTCTAGTTCCATCCAAGTTGCTGCAAAAGACATTATTGAATTCTTTTTTATGACTGTGTAGTATTCCATAGGATGTGTGTGTGTGTATGTGTTTGTGTGTGTACATACCACTTTTCTTTATCCACTCATCGGTTGATGGGCACTTAGGTTGATTCCATATCTTGTATCTTTGCAATTGTTAATTGTGCTGTGATAAGCATATGGGTGCAGGTTTCTTTTTTATATAATGACTTCTTTTCCTTTGGGTAGATACCTAGTAGTGGGATTGCTGGGTCAGATGGTAAATCTACTTCTAGTTCTCTGAGAAATCTCCATACTGCTTTCCATAGAGGTTGTACTAATTTACGTTCCCACCAATGGTATATAAGTGTTCCCTACTCACTACATCCAATACAACATCTATTGTTTTATGAATTTTTAATAAAAAAGTTAGGGATAAGATGGTATCTCATTGTGGTTTTGACTTGCATTTCCCTGATGATTAGTGATATTGACCATTTTTTCACATGTTTGTTAGCTATTTGCATGTCTTCTTTTGAAAAATATCTGTTCATATGGTTTGCCCACTTTTTAATGGTGGTGTCTTTTTCTTGTTGATTTGTTTGAGTTCCTTGTAGATTCTGGATATTGGTCCTTTGTTGGATGCATAGTTTGCAAATATTTTCTCCCGTTCTGTAGGTTGTCTGTTTACTCTATTGATTATTTCTTTTGCTGTGCAGAAATGTTTTAGCTTAATTAAGTCCTATTTATTTATTTTTGTTTTTGTTGAATTTGCTTTTGGGGTCTTAGTCATAAATTCTTTGCCCAGGCCAATGTCCAGAAGAGTTTTTCCTAGGGTTTCTTCTATAATTTTTATTGTTTCATTTGTCTTTAATCCACCTTGAATTAATTTTTGTGTATGGTGAGAGATAGGGATCCAGTATCATTGCTCTGCATGTGGCTGTCCAATTTTTCCAGCACCATTTATTGAATAGAATGCCCTTTCCCCAGTGTATGTTTTTGTCTGTTTTGTCAAAGATCATTTGGTTGTAGGTATATGGCTTTATTTCTGGGATCTCTATTCTTTCTTTTATTTTGATAGATTTGGGGGGTACAAGTGTTTTATGTTACATAGATGAATTGTATAATGCTGAAATCAGGGCTTTTAGTGCACCTGTCACCAGAATAGTGTACATTGTACCTGATAGGTCATTTTTTATTCCTGACTTCTGCTCCTACCATCCACCCTTCTTAGTTTCCAATGTCGATTGCACCACTTTATGACCATATATACCCATCGGTTAGCTCCCACTTATAAGTGAGAACATGCAGTATTCGTTTTTTAATTCCTGAGACACTTCAGTAAGGACAATAGTCTCTAGTTTCATCCAAGTTCCTGTAAAAGACATTATCTCATCCCTTTTTATGGCTGAGTAGTACTCCATGGTATGTATATAATATATACCACATTTTCTTTACTCATCAATTGATGGGCATTTAGGTTAATTCCATATCTTTGTTATTGTAAATTATGCTGCAATAAACATTGGGGTGCAGGAGTCTTTTTGATATAATGACTTCTTTCCCTTTGGGTAGTATTGATACCCAGTGGTAATACTGCTGCATCAAATGGTAGATCTACTTTTAGTTCTTTGAGGAATCTCCATACAGTTTTCCATAGAGGTTGTACTAATTTACATTCTCACCAACAGTGTATAAACAATCCCTTTTCACTGCATCTGTGCTAAGATCTATTTTTTTAAATTTATTAATTATGGACATTCTGATACGGGCAAGGTGGTATCTCATTGTGGTCTTAATTTGCATTTCCCTGATGATTAGTGATGCTGAGCATTTTTCCACATTTGTTGACCGTTTGTATATCTTCCTTTGGAAAAAATCTGTTTGTGTCTTTTGCTCACTTTTTGATGGGGTTATGTGTTTCTTCTTGCTGATTTGTTTGAGTTCTTTGTAGATTCTGGATATTAGTCCTCTTTCGGATGTATAGTTTGTGAATATTTTCTCCCATTCTGTAGGTTGTCCGTTTACTCTGTTACTTCCTTTGTTTTGCAGAAACATTTTTGTTTAATTAAGTCCCATTTATTTATTTTTGTTGTTGCTGTATTTGCTTTTAGGGTCTTACTCATAAGTTCTTTGCCTAAGCCAATGTCCAGAAGGGTTTTTCCTATGTTTTCTTCTAGAATTGTTATGGTTTTAGGTCTTACATTTAAGTCTTTAGTCCATCTTGAGTTAATTTTTGCATATAGTGAGAGATAGGGATCCAGTTTCATTCTTTTGCATGTGGCTATCAAATTTTCCCAGCATCACTTATTGAACAGAGTGTCCTTTCCCCAGTGTATGTTTTTGTCTACTTTGTCAAATATCAGTTGGTTGTAGGTGTATGGTTTTATTTCTGGGTTCACTATTTTTTTACATTGATCTATATGTCTTCTTTTATACCAATACAATGATATCTTGGTTACTACAGCCTTGTAGTATAATTTGAAGTTGGGTAATGTGATGCCTCTAGATTTGTTCTTTTTGATTAGGATTGTTTTGGATATTCAGGCTCTTTTTTGATTCCATATGAAATTTATGATTGTTTCTTCTAATTTTGTGAAAAATGACATTGGTATTTTGATGGGAATTGCATCGAATCTGTAAATAACTTTGGCAGTATGGATATTTTAGCAATATTGATTCTTCTGATCCATGAGCATGGGATGTTTTTGTATTTGTTTGTATCATCAATGATTTCTTTCATCGGTGTTTTGTAGTTCTCCTTGTAGAGATCTTTCACCCCCTTGGTTAAGTATATTCCTAGGTATTTTATGTTTTTGCAGCTATTATAGATGATATTGAGTTCTTGATTTGATTCCCAGCTTGGCTGTTTATAGTGTATGGAAATACTACTGATTTGTGTACATTAATTTTGTAATCTGAGATGTTACTGAATTTATTTATCAATTCTAGTAGCCTTTTGGAGGAGTCTTTAAGGTTTTCCAGATAATATCATAACTTCAGAAAACGGATAGTTTGACTTCCTCTTTTCTTACTTGGATACCCTTTATTTCTTTCTCATGTCTGACTGGTTTGCTTAGGATTTCTAGAACTATGTTGAATAGAAGCAATGACACTGGGCACCTTGACTTGATCCAGTTCTTCGTGATAACAGTGGGCATCCTTATCTCATTCCAGTTCTTAGAGGAATGCTTTCTACTTTTCCCCATTCAGTATGATGTTGGCTGTGGGTTTGTCATATATGCCTTTTATCATTTTGAGGTAAGTTCTGTCTATGCCTATTTTGTTAAGCATTCTTATCATAAAAGGGTGCTGAATTTTGTCAAATGCTTTTTCTGCATCTATTGAGAGGATCATATGGTTTTTAAAAAATTCTGTTTATGTGGTAAATCACATTTATTGATAGTGTATGCTGTTGTGTCCCTGGGATGAAACACACGTAATCAGGGAGAATTATCCTTTTGATGTGCTATTGGATTTGGTTTGCTACTATTTTGTTGAAGATTTGGTTTGCCAGTATTTTGTTGAGGATTTTTCCGTATATGTTCAGGAGGGATATTGGTGTATAGTTGTCTTTTTTTTTGTTGTGTCCTTTCCTGCCTTTGGTATCAGGGTGATACTGGCTTTGTCAAATGAGCTAGGGAGGATTCCTTCCTCTCGATGTTATGGAACAGTTCCAGTACAATAGGTGCCAGTTCTTTGAAGGTCTGGTAGAGTTCACCAGTGAATCCTTCTGGTCCTGGATTTTTAAAAACATTTTAAATTTTTTATTTTTAATTATTATGGGTACATAATATTTATATATATTTATAGGGTATGTGTGATGTTTTAGTACAGGCATACAATGTGAATTAATCAAATCAGGGTAATTGATAGATTAATCAAATCTACCACCTCAGGCATTTATCATTGCTTTGTGTTAGGAACATTCCAATTCCACTGTTTTACTCATTTTAAAGTACACTCTAACTTATTGTTGATTATAGTCACTTTGTTGTGCTATCAAATATCATTCATATTATCTAACTATCTAATTATATTTTTGCATCCCTTAATGATCTCCTCTCTGTCCCCTCCTTCCTGCTACCCTTTCCAACCTCTTGTAACCATCATTCTGCTCTTTCTCCATGACATCAATTGGTTTTAATACTTAGCTCCCACATATGAGTGAAAACATGTGAGATTTGTCTTTCTTTGCTTGGCTAATCTCAACTTAACATAATGTTCTCCAGTTCCATCCATGTTGTTGCAAATGGCAGGATTTCATTCTTTTTTATGGCTATGTAATATTCCATTGTTTATATATACCACAATTTCTTTATCCATTCATCCATTGTTGGATGCTTAGGTTGATTCCAAATCTTGGCTACCATGCATAGTGCTACAGTAAACATGGGAGTGCAGATATCTTTGTGATATACTCCATTTTCTTCTTTTGGATATATATCCTAGCAGTGGGTTTGCTGGATCATGTGGTAGTTCTATTTTTAGTTTTTTAAGGAACCTCCGTACTGTTCTCCATGGCGGTTGTACTAATTTAAATTCCCACCAACAGTGTATGAGGGTTCATGTTTCTCCACATCCTTGCCAGCATTTGTTATTGCCTGTCTTTTTGGTAAAAGCCATTTTAACTGGGGTGAGATGATACCTTATTGTAGTTTAGATTTGCATTTTTCTGATGACTAATGATGTTGACCATTTTTTGGTAAACTTTTTGGCCATTTGTATGTCTTGAGAAATGTCTATTCAGATACTTGGCCCATGTTTTAATTGGTTATTTGACTTTCTTCCTACTGAGTTGTTGGAGCTCCTTATATATTGTAGTTATTAATCCCTTGTCAAAGATAGTTTGCAAATATTTTTTCCCATTATGTGGGTTGTCTCTGCATTTTGTTGATTGTTTCCTTTGCTATGTAGAAGATTTATAACTTGATGTGATCCTATTTGCCTAATTTTGCTTTGGTTGCCTATGTTTTGGGGATATTAATCAAGAAGTCCTTGCTAAGACCAATGTCCTGAAGCATTTCCCTAATGTTTTCTTTTTGTAGTTTCATAATTTCATGTCTTAGATTTAAGTCTTTAATCTATTTTCATTTGATTTTTTTTTTATACAGCAAGTGAAAAAGGTCTTGTTTCATTCTTCTGCATATGGATATCCAGTTTTTCCAGCACCATTTATTGAAGAGGCTGTCTTTTCCCCACTGTATGTTCTTGTCAACTTTGCCAAAGATAGGTTCACTATAAATGTTTGGATTCATTTCTGGGTTCTCTATTCTGTTCTATTGGTCTATGTGTGTGTGTTTACACCAGTACCATGCTGTTTTGTTTACTATAGCTCTGTAGTATAATTTGAAGTCAGGTAATGTGAATCCTTTAGTTTTGTTCTTTTTGCTCAGGATGGCTTTGGCTATTCTGGGTCTTTTGTGGTTCCATGTAAATTATAGGATTATTTTTTCTATTTCTGTGAAGAATGTCATTGGTATTTTGATGGGGATTGCATTGAATCTGTAGATTGCTTTGGGTAGTAAGGACATTTTAATAGTACTGATTTTTCCCATCCATTAGCCTGGAAGATCTTTCCATTTTTTACGTCCTCTTCAATTTCTTTCATCAAAGTTTTATCATTTTCATTACAGAGAACTTTTACATCTTTGGTTAAGTTTATTCCTAGCTATTTTATTTTATTTGTAGCTATTGCAATTGGGATTACTTTCTTGATTTATTTTTAGATTGCTTATTGTTGGTGTATAGAAATGCTACTGATTTTTGTCTGTTGATTTTGTATCCTAAAACCTTACTGAATTTGTTTATCAGTTCTAATAGTATTTTTTGTGTGGAGTCTTTCAGTTTCTCTAAATATAAGATCATATTGTTAGCAAGCAAGGTTAATTTGACTTCTTATTTTCCAATTTGGATGCCCTTTATTTCTTTCTCTTGTCTGAACTTCCAGTACTGTGTTGAGTAACAGTGGTAAGAATGGGAATCATTGTCTTTTTCCAGATCTTAGAGAAAAGGCTTTCAGTTTTTTCCCATTCAGTATGGTACTAGATGTGGGTCTGTCTTCTATGGCTTTTATTGTGTCAAGGTAAATTCCTTCTATACCCAGTTTTTTGAGAGTTTTTGTCATGAAAATATGTTGAACTTTATCTAATGCCTTTTCAGAATCATTTGAAATGATCATACGTTTTTTGTTCTTTGTTCTGTTGATATGATGTATCACATTGATTGATTTGTGTATGTTGAACCATCCTTGAAGCCCTGGGAGGAATCCCACTTGATCATGATGAATAATCTTTTTAATGTGTTGTTGAATTCGGTTTTCTAGTATTTTGTTCAGGATTTTTGCATCTATGTTCATCAGAGATATTGGCCTATGGTTTTCTTTTTTTGTTGTGTCTTTGTCTGGTTTTGGTATCAGGGTGATACAGGCCTCATAGAACGAGTTTGGGAGTATTCCCTTCTCAATTTTTTGGAATAATCTAAGTAGGATTGGTCTTAGTTCTTCTCTGAATGCTTGGTAGATTCAGCAGTGAAGCCACTGGGTCCTGAGCTTTTCTTTTATGGGAGACATTTTATTACTGCTTCTATCTTATTACTTGTTATTGGTTTATTCAGGTTTTTGATTTCTTCCTGGTTCAATCTTGGTAGGTGGTATTTGTTAGGAATTTACCCATTTCTTCTAGTTTTTCCAATTTATTTGCATATAGTTGCTCATAGTGGTCTCTAGTGAGCCTTTGGATTTCTGTAGGATCAGTTGTAATGTCTCCTTTTTCATCTCTGACTTTATTTGTTTGGGTCTTCTCTCTTTTTTTCTTAATTAGTCTGGCTACAGTTGTGTCAAGTTTGTTTATCTTTTCAGAAAACCAACTTTTCCTTTCATTGATCATTTGTATTTTTTTGTTTGTTTGTTTCAATTTCAATGAAAAGCCCCACAATCACTTCACTGCCTTCCCTGGGCACACAGAATCTCTCTCCACTTAGCACTCTGGTGCAGCACTGCTGGGGGATACGTTAAGGGTGGCGTAGGCAATGGAAGACTCTCTTCTTCCCTTTTCAGTGCCTCTTTCCTTGATATAATGTTAAAACCAGGTACTGTGATCACTCACATGATTTTTTATTCTTCTGAAGGTACTTCCTTTATGGACAGTGTTGAATTTGGTGTTCATGCAAAGGGACAATCACTGAAAGCTTCTATTCGGCCATCTTGCTCTGCCCTAATCCTGGGCTTTGTGGGGGAGAGATTTTTTATTACTGTTTGAATCTTGCTGCTTGTTATTGGTCTGTTCAAGATTTCTATTCTTCCTGATTCACACCTGGGAGGTTGTGTGTTTCCAAAAATTTATTCATTTCCTCTGGATTTTATAGTTTGTGTGCATAGAGGTTTTCATACTAGTCTTAGATGATATTTTGTATTTCTCTGGTATTAGTTGTAATATCTCCTTTTTCATTGATCTTATTTGAATCTTTTCTCTTCTATTCCTGGTTAATCTAGCTAGTGGTCTATTGATTTTGTTTATCTTTTCCAAGGACCAACTTTTCATTTTGCTGTTCCTTTGTATTTTTTTAAATTGCAATTTTGTTTAGTTCTGTTCTGATTTTTGTTATTTCTTTTCTTCTCCTAGTTTTGGGTTTGGTTTGTTCTTTTTTTAGTTACTTGGGATGTGAAATTAGGTTGTTAACTTGTGATGTTTCTGTCTTTTTGATGTAGGCATTCAGTGCTACAAACTTCCCTCTTAACACTACTTGTGTCATATCCCAGAGATTTTGGTAGCATGTGTCACTTTTGTCATTCAATTTGAAAAATATCTTGATTTCCATCTTGTCTTCATCATTGACCCAAGGATCATTCATCAGCAGGTAGTTTGATTTCTGTAAGTTTGTGTTGTTTTGAGGGTTCCTCTTGGAATTGATTTCTGTTAGTTTTATTCTACTGTGGTCTGAGAAAATGCATGGTATGATTTTGATTTTTTAAAATTGGCTGAGACTTGTTTTCATCTCTCATGGAAAATGTTCCATATACTGATCAGAAGAATGTATTTTCCACTGTTTTTGTGTAGAATGTTCTGTAAATGTTTGGCCATTTGTTCTAGAGTCTCATTTAAGTCCAGTGTTTCTTTGTTGATTTTCTGTCTCGATGATCTGTCTAGTTCTGTCAGTGGAGTGTTAATGTCCCTGGATATTATGATATTGCTATTTATGTCTTTCTTTATGATTAGTAATATTTGTTTTGTGAATCTGGGAGCTCCTGTGTCAGTTGTATATGTATTTAAGATTGTTATATCTTCTTGTTGAATTGATCCCTTTGTCATTGTATAGTGACCATCATTGTCTTTTTTGTTTTTTACTGTTGTTGATTTAAAAGTGTATTTTATCTGATATAAGAATAGCTACTCCTGCTCTTATTTGGTTTCCACTTGCATGGGACATTTTTCCCACCCCTTTACCTTGAGTCTGTTAGAATCTTTATGAGTTAAATGTTTTATTGAAAATAGCATATATTTGGGTTGTGTTTTTAATCCATTCCACCAATCTATATTTTTTAAGTGGGGTATTTAGACCATTTTCATTCAATGTTAATGTTGTTATATGAGATACTGTAGCAATCATCAGGTTGATTGTTACCTAGTTGCTTTATTTTCTTCCTTGTTTTATGGGTTTCTAAGAATTGTGAGTTTTTACTTTTGGTTGTATTTACACTGGTGGGTATGGATTGCTCTGTTTGATTTATAGAGCACTTTTAAGGATTTCTTGTAGAGCATGTCCAGTGGTGGCAAAGTTCCTTAGGGTTTGCTTGTCTGGGAAACTTTATTTCTCCTTCATTTATGAAACTTAGTTTTGCAGAATATAAAATTCTTGGCTGACAGTTATTCTGTTTAAGGAGACTAAAGATAGGACCACATTCCCTTCTGGTTTGTAAGGTTTTCTCTGAGAGTCTGCTGTTAGTCTGATGGGTTTTCCTTTGTAAGTTACTTGATGCTTTTGTCTTGCAGCTTGTAGGATTTTTTCCTTCACTTTGACTTTGGCCAGTCTGGCGGCTATGTGCCTTGGAGATGTCCTGTTTGCAATGAATCTTCCAGGAGTTTTTGTATCTGGATGTCTAAATCTCTAGCAATGCTGAGGAAGTTTTCCTCCATTATTTCTTCCATTATTTTCTCAATAAGTAGGTTTTCCATGCTTTTTGATTTTTCTCTTTCTCCCTCAGTGATGCCTATAACTTTTATGTTTAGTCATCTTACATAGTCCCACAGTTCTCAAAGTTTTTGTTCATTCTTCTTGATTCTTTTTTTCCTGCATTTTTTGACTGACTAGGTTAATTCAAAGCCTCGTCTTCAAGCTTTGAAATTCTTTCTTGTGCTTGGTCTAGTGTGTTGTTAAAACTTTCCACTGTATTTTGAAATTCCCTAAATGATTCTTTCATTTCCAGAAATTCTGTTTTTTTTTTAACTATCTATCTCTTTAGTGAATTTTTCATTCATGTCCTGAATTATTATTGTTATTTTTTGTTTTTTTTGTGTTGGTTTTCAACTTTTTCATCAATCCCATTGAGCTTGCTTGTGATCCATATTTTGAATTCCATATCTGACATTTCAAAAATTTCCTTTTGGTTGGGTTCCATAGCTGAAGAGCTAGTGTTATCCTATGGGGGTGTTGAAAGAGCCTATTTTTTTCATATTGCCATAGTTCTTCTGCTGGTTCCTTCTCATCTGGATTCTCTTCCCTCAGCTCAAAACAGACATCTTTGTGGTTTACCAGTTCTCCTCTGCTGGGAACTCTGCTATTCAGTGTAGAGAGGCAGAGGTATACTGTCTTACAGCTCGTGCAAGTAGGTACCCACTATAGTGTTGCTTGTGATTTGGATCAGGTGGACCTCAGACCACTGGGAAAATGTCCAGGTACCAGTGGTTGTGGACTAGGTTAGGTAATACCCAGTTCCTAGGCCCCTTGATGGTGTGCTTGAGTCCTGGGGGGAACACATAGAGACCAGGCTGGAAAATTTGCCCTTAATTCTCCCTGAATTCAGCCACTGGCTGTGATAATGAGGGGTGGGGTGATCTCTTGCTTTAGAAGAATGCTCAGGCAGGAGAAGGGTGGTGGACTGTGAGCCTGCAACAGGAGGGGCTGAGCCCACTTGACGAGATTTGTAGTGGCAGATAGCTGTGGGATGCATAAGCTGCTCACACCTTCCTCTCTTACAGTGGCAGTGGTCTCTGTGTTCTGGGGGCTTCAAAGCACCCAGATTCCCAGGTCCTACCCTGACCCAGGTGAAGCATATGTGGTGGAGGCAGCTCAATCCCTTGTGTGCAGGGCTCTCAGACTGGATGTTGGCTCTGCTCCAATGAGGCGGTGTGGTTGTGCCAGGGACTTGCCTCCAGGGTGGGTTGGGTCCTCCCAGAAGAAAAAGGCAGCTCAGGGATAGTACTGCTGACCCCACCCTCCCTCAGGGGAGGTGGTAGCTTTTGTTCTTGGGGCACAGAAAAGCACTTGCTGTGGCTTTTTAGAGGGAAAGGAGTGAACCCCAAGTTCCATGGAATCCTGGGTGTGATAGGTGCTGTCAGAAGTGGGGCAGCTGCTTGCAATTCCTTTGCTTAATCATCCCCTGTTGAACCCTCACCTGCCCTGAGTGGAAAGAGCCACAGCTGCCTCAAAAGCAGTGGGTGGAGTAGGGGAGGAGGTTAAGAAGGCCCCAAATTGTGGGGAACTAGTGCCCTGGTCCCCTTTGTCCTAAGGCACCTTCTGGCATACTGCACTCTCCTCTTGGCTGGAAGTGGTCTTCCCTGAGTGGCCAAGTTCCAGGAGACCCACAGTTCCCCTGGGATCCACAAGTCCCCAAAGGCTGCTGTGGTCTGAGTAGGTGCTGGGGGCATTGGGTGTGGATTCAGTGGTGTGGAGACCCAGAGCTGAGATTCCTGGGTTAAAACAGCTGCAAAAACACTGCCTGTCCCTGAAGGGAGGGAAATGAGCCACATCCTCCATGCAGAACCAGTGTCTCTATTCAGTTCTGTTCCATGGCCATCCATTTTTTTCAGCACTATTACTGAATGTCCTTTCCCCAGTGTATGTTCTGTATGCTTTGTTGAAGATGAGTTGGTTATAGGTATATGTTTTTATTTCTGGGTTCACTATTCTGTTCCACTGATCTGTGTGTCTACTTTTATACCAGTACCATGCTGTTTTGGTTACCATAGCCTTGTAGTATAATTTGAAGTTGGAAGATATGATGCCTCCAGTTTTGTTCTTTTTGCTTAGGATTGCTTTGGCTCCATGTGTATCTTTAGAAATTTCCATACATATAAACAATATAGGGATGCATTGCTTGTTTTATCAACTTTTCTTACATTTTGTTAACTCTATTCCTTTAGGTCTTAAAGTGGCACACTCAATACATTTTTAATCAAATTTTTAATCACCTGGTGTGAACAAAGTAGAAAAATAGATTTGCCAAATTTGTATGTGTTAGTCAGTAAGACATTTGACTTTAAAATACATATGATTACAGACTAGATTCTTTAGTGAAGTTATTTAGTTCCCAATAACTTTTTTGCCTGTTTTCTAGGTAGAATATTTTAGTACCAAATGTATGCTCTAGCTAGTAGCTATTACCCCTTAAAAGCCACATATCTTTACTTTTCTTATTAGATTGATTGATTTTATTTTATCTTTTAATAGACCTTTTTTAAAGAATCTTTTTAGAGCAGGTTTAGGTTCACGGCATGATTGAGAGGAAGGTACACAGATTTCCCATATACCTCCTCCCCCTACACATGCATAGCTTCTTCATCATCAACATCACCAGAGTGGTATGTTTATTACAATTGACAAACTTACATTGACACATCATTATTGCTCACAGTCCATAATTTACATTAGGGTTAATTTTTGGTGTTGTACATTCTATACATTTGGAGAAATGTATGTATCCACAACATATTATACACAAATGATGTATATCTACCATTATAGTATTGTGTAGGGTAGTTTCCCTGCCCTAAAAATCTTGTGCTATGCCTATTCATCCCTCCCTCCCTCCTAACAACTGGTCTTTTTTTATTTTTACCTTATCCAGAATGTCATATTGTTGAATGATATAGCATGCGGCCTTTGATTCTCATATTTGGCTGTTTTACATAATCTTATATTTCTTGTAGGTTTTATTTATTCCTCTTAATTCTTTGTCCTTTATTTTTGATGGACTTAATTCAAAAGAGCTGTCTTCAAGCTCTGAGATTCTTATTTTCTGTCTAGTCTAGTCTATTCTTAAAACTTTCCACTGTGTTTTGTATTTCCTTAAATGAGTTTTTCATTTCCAGAAATTTTATTATTATTTTTTTAATAGGTCAATCTCTTTAGTGAATTTTTCATTCATTTTCTGAATTGTTTTTCTGGTTTCTTTGAGGTGGTTTTCCATTTTCTCTTGGATTTCATTGAGCTTCCTTACAGTCCACATTTGGAATTCTTTATCTGTCATTTTACCATTTTCATTTTGGTTGGTATCCATTGCTAGAGTGTTGGTGTTCCCCTTTGGGGGTGTCCTTTCTCTCTGATTTTTCATATCCAGAGTTCTTTTGCTGATTCCTTCTCATCTGGAGCAGCTAGTGCTTCTTATTTATGGATTTTGTTTTGTTTAGGTGGGGCTTCCCCCCCGCCACCCAAGTTGTAAGGGTGTGTCTGTAGCCTATATTGGTAAGAAACTTTGGCTTTGCTTGTGGGTGCTTTGATGGCAGTCTAGATCCTGGATGGATGCCTTGGTTGTAGGTATCCTTAGTGTGGTGGTTTTCTCAGTTGCTAATTATTTGTAGGCTGTAGCAGTGGTGAGCTATGTGTGTGGGCAGATTCCCTGTCTCTCACTGATGAGGGAGGATGGAGGTTTTTGAAATCCTTTCCATACAATTCACACTGTGGTCTTCTCAACAGTGTGGATTGTATTGGCATACCCAGTTTAATCTCTGAGACAGTAGGTGGTGCTTGCAGGTAAGCATGAGCCAATCCCTGTATGATTGAGTCAGTAAATGTGGAAAAGAGCTGTGCAAATTGACTTCCCTGTCGGGGTGGTGCTTGCCAGAAGGAGCAAGCTGCAGTGTTGTTTTTGGGACCTGTGACCAGCTCTAGCCTCTTAGAAGAAGCACCTGAATGCCCCAGGTGGTAGGTGGGGCCCTGGAACTTCTGGATGAGTCCTTATTCTCCACCACAGCAGAGGTGGGTTGGGAAGTGAGGCTGGGTGGGTCTGGATTGGGTGAGTCTGCCCTCAGGCTCCACAAAAGCTGGTAAGGTAGTGTTTTGGCAGGAGTCAAAGGTATGCTCCAGGCTTCTGGGGACAGCTGCCATGGAGGGGCTGAAGTGGCTCCATGCAGCCAGAAAGTCGGCTTGTGGGGGAGGGGCTGTCTGAGATTATTTACAATCTGGCTGTCAGGTATGGGTTTTGCTCTTCTCCCCCTCCCCTGCTCCAGTGTCTGCCAGTGGGCAATATCTCAAGCTAGCTGAGTTTGATCCACAGTGTCACTGTAGCCTGGGTGCTTCCCTGTCCAGCATTCTTCCCTGGGCTGAAAGTGTGACCTTCCTGTGGGGGTAGGGGTGTTCCATGAGTGTGCTACAGCTAGTGCCTGCAGTGCACTCTCTTTTCAGTCCATGTGGGCTCCCTTGCCTCCCAAGATTAGTTCACAAATCTCCCCTCTGTGCCCCCAAGCAACACAATCAAGTCCCGGATTATAGGATCTGGCCAGCTGGCCTGTCCCTGGGTTCCTGAATATCAATTCCTTACTGTGCCAGGGAGGAGCATGCTGGTCCCAAGTTGCCTATGGGGTGCTCAATCGGGTTTGATGTCCTTCCGCTTTGGGGTGTATCCAGTCTGATGGAGCAGCTGGGTGAGCAGCACCGGGGAGGGCCAGTGAGCAGGGAGCTCATGGTCTGAGCACTCCTTAGTCTGCTGCAGGTCTTTAAGAGGAAAGATTTGGGCCCCACTCTCTGTGGAAGCCTCAGTGTGGTGGATGCACCAACAGAGGGGAAGGAACCACTCCCGAGAGCCCTGGCTCAATTGTCTCTCTCAGCAGCCACTGGGGGTAGGGGAGGATAACAGTCTGAATAAAGGAAAGCTAGCACTCTGGTCATCTCTGTGCCTTTCTCTGGAAGGCAGCCTGACTGGAATGTCCAGGCTGTGGGGTCACTCAGATCACCCAGGACCCACAGGCCCCCTGTGGCTCCTGCAGTCTGGGCTAGAGTTGGGAAATGTTTGTGTGGGAATGAGCGAGATGAAAATGGGGGACTGAAGCCTCCTGTGGAGGACAAAGGCATATGGTGCATGGAGAAGCAATATGGTGCCTGCAATCTTGGTTCAGGTCTGTGGTGACAGGAAGTTACCCCAAGGGGGCTGGCGGCCTGATGCTTTGTCTTCAAGAAGCTCCCAGTTCACTGGTGGCAGCAGCTTTTGGGCTCCTGAAGGTATAAAGGCTGTCGAGCAGCTCAGCAGCCTGCTGACTGCCAGAGATATGAGGGAGGGAGAAACATACCACTCCACCTACACTTTTTGCTGGACTCTGAGCCTCTCAGGCTTGATCCCTGCTGATGTCTTGCTCCTTCTTGTTCCGCTCTGCAGCTGCTTCCTGTGGAATCTCTGGTAGGTGCTGGCACTTTTCCCTCAGAATTACACTTGATCTGTGTTTGTTTGTTTGTCTTTTCTTTTTCATCTACAATTTTTCCTTCTTTCTGAGAATTTCTGAGTCTTTTTATCTTTTACTTGGTGCATTTATATCGATGGCATTCAAAGTGATTATTGATATAGGTAATTAATATCTACTATCTTTGTTACTGTTTTCTGTTTATTGCCATTGTTCTTTGTTCCTGTTTTTGTCTTACATTCTTTTTTGCCTTTTGGAGTTTTAATTATTTTATGTGATTCATTTTCTCTCCTCTTTTAGTATATCAGTTGTACTACTTTTTAAAAAACCTTTTTAGTAGTTCTGCTAGATTTTGCAATATACATTTACAACTAATCCGAGTTCACTTTCAAGTGACTCTGTACCAGAATTACGTTACATACCTTATAATAATGGAGCT
Source organism: Daubentonia madagascariensis (assembly GCA_023783475.1). Taxonomy (NCBI): domain Eukaryota; kingdom Metazoa; phylum Chordata; class Mammalia; order Primates; family Daubentoniidae; genus Daubentonia; species Daubentonia madagascariensis. The sequence continues at coordinate 9,784,037 of JAKFHU010002220.1, forward strand.
CATATAGTCCTGGGTAGTACAAGTACCTTATAATTACAAAATGATTCTAATTCTACCCTCTTTTTTTTGTATTATTGTTGTCATTGATTTTGCTTATACATAAGCATACAAAAGCATATATATGCACAGAAAAAAATAAAATAGAATACATTATTGCTATTATTTTTGAACAAACTGTTATCTGTTAGATCAATTAAGAGTAAGAAAAATAGAAGTTTTTTTTACCTTCACTTGTTCTGTCTGCAGTGCCCTTCCTTTCTTTATGTAGGTGAGTTTCTGACCTGTATTATTTTCCTTCCCTCTGAAAAACTTTTAACATTTCTTGCATGGCAGGTCTACTGGCAACAAATTTCTTCAGTTTTGTTTGTCTGAGAGTCTTTATTTCTCCTTCAGTTTTGAAGGATAATTTCGCAGGGTACAGAATTTGGTGTTCTGTTTTTCTCAACACTTTAAATATTTCACTCCACTCTGTTCTTGCTTGCATGGGTTCTGAGAAGTCAGATGTAATTCCTTGCTCCTCACTGGGGAAGGTGTTTATTTCCTCTGGATTCTTTTAGTGTTTTTTCTTTATTTTTTATTTTCTGTAGTTTAAAATGATATTCCTAGGTGTAGATTTTTTTTGGGGGGGGGGCATTTATTCTGCTTGGTGTTCCCTGAGCTTCCTGGATCTGTGGTTTGATGTCTGACATTAATGTGGGGAATTTCTCAGTCATTATTATTGCAAATATTTCTATTGTTGCTTTCTCTATTTCTTCTTCTTCTGGTATTCGCATTACACATATGACACCTTTTGTAGTTGTCCCACAGTTCTTCTATATCCTGTGCCATTTTTCCCTGTCTTTTTATTATGTTTTTCATTTTCATTTTTGGAGATTTCTATTGCTTTAGCTCAAGCTCAGAGATTTTTTTTCTCAAACATGGCTGGCCTACTAAGCCCACAAAAGGCGTTCTTCACTTCTATTGCAGTGTTTTTGTCCTCTAGCATTTTTTTTTCTTTGTTAGAATTTCTAGCTTTCTGCTTATATTTCTCATCTTTTCTTGCATGCTGTCTACTTTATCTATTAGATCCTTCAGCATATTAACCATAGTTGTTTCAAATTCTTGGTCTGATAATTCCAGCATCCCTGCCATATGTAAGTCTGGTTTTGATGCTTACTCTGTTTCTTCAAACTGTGTTTTTTGACTGTTAATATGTCCTGTAATTTTCTTTTGATAGCAAGACATGAAATGCTGGATAAAAGGAAATGCTGTGTGTAGGCCTTTAGTCATGTGACATTAAGCTGTTGGGGGGAGGGGAGGCATTATATGGCCCTGTGATTAGATCTCAGTCTTTCAGTGAGCATGTGCCTGGGGACTGTGAAGTTACACATGCTTCTTGGTTCCCTCCATTCCTCCTTAGGTGGGACAGGATGGCTAAAAGGACTGGAATGTGTATTTCACTTTCCGCAGGTCGCTCAGGCTCAGATAAAAGTTTAAATAGTTTGGTTAAATAGTTTATCCTGAGGGCAGACCTTGTTAAAAACAGAATGCTCTGGTATATTTCAAAATGGCTCCTTTCCTTTCCCCTGACCAGGAACATGAGGGAATTTTTCTCTGATATTTTACCGTGAGAACTGGTGAATCTCCTAAAGGTAAAACTCACAAAATTGTGGGGGACTCCCTATCACTAGGTCCCCTGGAGTTTTTTTTTTTAATTTTTATTTCAGAGTTTTATGGGGGCACACACGTTTTGGTTATATATTTGCTTTGGTACAGTTTGAGTCAAAGTAATAAGTGTAGCCTTCACCCAGATAGCGTGTACTGTACCCGTTAGGTGTGAATTTACCCATCCCCCTCCTGCCCCTCTCACCTACTTGATTTCCCTTGAGTTTTACTTTCATATGTGCACGTGAGTGTTGATCAATTAGTTCCAATTTAGTATTGAGTACATGTGGTGTTTGTTTTTCCATTCTTATGATACTTCACTAAGAAGAGTGGTCTCTAGTATCTTTTGTAACACCCTGGAGTTTTTTCTTTTTTAACTCTCAGTCTTGTCCACACTGAATCTTCAGCAATTTGTCAATTACAGTTCAGATTTTCCTACACTGGCACTGTTTCCTGTGGAAGTTACATCTGGTAGGTTTCTATTCTGCCAAGTTGTGGTTCTCTGTATTAGTCTGTTGCTTTCTCCAATTGGAGGGTTAGCAGTTTGTTCTGTGAACTCAGTTGTCTTGCAGATCTAAGAAGAATCCTTTTTCAGTTCAGCTTTTTACTTGTTGTTAGAATGGAGTGGTGACTTTCAAGCTTCTCACATACCTGACCAGAAACTGGAAGTCAATTTATTTAGTTTCAAAATCTAGTCTTCTTTCTAAAGTTTTCACTCTAATGTTTGGCATTTCAAATAAAGCTCTCTTAGCTTCCATAAATGTAGGGGGATAGTAGCGTATGACTCAGAGGTCTGAGAAAATTTGGAAGGAAAACACCAATTCAGTGTTTTTGGAATGGATTAACTATGTCCACGGAAGTAGTAGCAGCTGTCTTAGGCTGATTTTGTGATGTGATTCTGTGAGTCATTTCTAAGAAACAGAGCTCTAATGATTCTGCTCCTTGCATCATGGATGAAGAGGTCAAAACATGCATTAGGATATTGATTGTAGTCAACAACCCTGATTGTCAAGGTGATATAGGGATGCTACTTCTTAATGTGGACTATTAGGAATGTAAATAAAATCCAAGAGATCTTTAGAGAGACTAGAGTGTACTGCCATGTCCAGTTATAAAAGCAAATAAGCAACTATTAGGCAGGATCACTAAGAATTAAGAACCCTCAGAAAATGTTTGTATCACTTCATTAGTAAGGGATACTGGCTGACTAAGGTGTTCTCATGTTAGATTTGTTTCTTATAATTAGATTTTTAAAAATACCATGTGAGAGGATCTGTATTCCAATAAATGAATTTAGTACTTTAGTCATTAATTACATTTAATGACATATATGAGTTTGCCTTTTTTACCCTCATTTCATTTTATATCAATGACCTTATTTCATTTTTTGGTCAGGATTGTATTTTTCTTTCTTTTTTTCTCCATTCCCAACTTCTATTTGCTTCACTGAGTTTTATTTTCCCTGTTTCTTTACTAGTTTGGAAATTATTCATTCCATTCCTTTTCTTATTTTTTAATGGTTGCCAAGAACTTTTTAGCATATATAGTTGAATTTACATATTTCTATGGTTTTCCCTAATAAATCAGGGACCTTCGCATGCCCTAAATTTTTTCCAAACTTCACATTTTGCGATATTTTCGTAGAGTATTTTAGTTCCAAAATGTTAAAAGTGATATTAGTTTTCTTAAGTTTTAATTTTAAGATCCAGTTTGTGATTCTTTACATTCCTCTTCACTCTGCCATGGTGACCAGTGAAGTATGCGCTGAGATAAATCCGGCATCAGCCTGGATCCCTGTGAGATGAATGTGAGCAGATTTTCCCTGCTAACTCATACTGGATATGTAATGTTAGTAAGATACAACTCTTTACTTGGTTAGCTATTGAGATTTGGGTGCTGTTTTTTGACATAAGTAACTATTGAGTTGTGTTCTGTTGCTGTATCAAAAACCTAAATTAGGTGACACTGTCATAGTGGTCAGTTAATGGGCAGCAAAGAAAATGTTATTGGAGGCTGGAAAGATGGTAATCCATATTTTGCTTATGTGAAACATTTGGCAAAACTGTAGCCTATGGTAGTTGTAGCCCTAGGAAACAAGGAAGAAAAATGTTGGTTCTTTATGTTGGTTTGTATTGGCTGCTTTTGACAAGAAATGAGGTGAGTTCAAAAAAGACCAGCTAATTTATAAGCAGAAGTGAAGGGGGAATTGAGAGAGTTCATAAATTCATAGATTGTTTTTGAATTTTATCCAAATGGAATTATATGTCTTCTTCTGTATCTGGCTTCTCTTGTTCAACATTCTGTTTGCGAGATTCATCCATCTTGTTCTGTGAAACTGCACTTGTTCATTTTTACTGAAATATATTATCTCATTGCATGCATGTATCTCAATTTCTTTATCCACTCTACTGTCAATGAACATTTATGTTGTCTCATAGTTTTTGCTACTGTAAATAATGCCATTAAGAAAATTCTTGTACACATATCCTGGTGCATATGTGCATACTTTCCATGGGCCATATATCTAGGCATGGAATTACTGGGTCATAGAATATGTGTATTTTCAATGCCAATCTGTTTTCCAAAATGTTTGCAGCAGTTTGCAGTTTCACTAGCATTGTAGGTAATTTCTTGTTACTGCATATCTTTATCAACATTTGGAATTGTCCATCTTTTCAGTGTCTACCAGTCTAGTGGGTGTGTGATGGTTTACTTTGGATTTCTTTGATTAGTAATGCAGGTGAACCCCTCTTCCTGTATTTACTGGCCTTGAATTTCCTCTTGTGAAGTGCCTGCTCATGACTTTTCCTTTTTTTTTTAAGAGGTGGGGTCTCACTATGTCACCTAGGCTGGTGTGGAACTCCTGGGCTCAAGCAATCCTCCCTCCTCAACCTCCTGAGTAGCAGGACTACAGGCTCGTGTTACTGCACCAGCCTTTTGTCCATTTTTTATTAGATGGTTTCTCCTTTACATATTGATTTGGAGGAATTCTTTGTATACTCTGGATAAATTCTTTGTTGGTTATATATGTTACAAATATTCCTACTCTGGTTTTTCTTTTCACATTCTTAGGAGTGTTATTTGATGAACAATAATTCTTAATTGTAATGTATCCCAATTTATCAATCATTTCTTTTATAGTTAATGGTTTTTAGGCATGAAACATTCTCCCATTACAAAGTCATGAAGATATTACTTTGGATTATTTTCTAAAATATCTACTGTTTTTTATGTAATCATATAAACTTATCTTCCTCTGATTTATACATTTGGCATGAGGCAGGGTCAAGTTAATTTTTTCTCCATGGGGATAACTAATTGTCCTAGCACCTTTTATTGAAAAGACTGTCTCTACAATGTCACCATTGGTAAAAATCATGAATCCATATATGTGTGGGTCTGTATCTCCATTGTTTTATTTGTATGTCTTAATTTTCAGTAGAATAGTCCTTCTACTTTTTCCATCTACCCTAATATTGTATTGGCTTGTCTTGGCCGTTTGCATTTCCATATAAATTTCAAAATCAACTTATAAATTTCCTTGGAATTTTTAGCTGAATTGCATTGATTAATTTGGGGATAGAGGACATAATTATACTATTAGTATTCTAATCTGTAGTTATAGTTTATCTATTTAGTTCTTCTTTAATTTATTTCAATATTATTTAATAGTTTCATGTGTAGAGTCTTATACATATTTCACTGGATTTATTCCTGGGTATTTGATATTTTTGATGCCATTGTAGAAATATGTTTAATAATTTTTATTTTCTGACTGTTGACATTTTTATGTCATATAGAAATAAAATACATTTTTGAATGTTTATTGAGAAATGGTGGCCTAATAAAGACTGAATGAGATGATGGAGGACAGATACTAGGCAACTGGATCTCTAGCTTCTAGGAATCCTATGCAATGGAGAATTCTCTTGCTTCTCCCAATATTTATATTTTTATGTTTTTATAAAGTATCATAATAAAAATATAATTCCTCTATATTAGTTTCCCATTGCTACTGTAATGATTTACTATAAACTTAGTGCCTTAAAAACACAAATTTATTATTTTATAGTTCTGGAGTGCAGAAATCTAAAATGGGTTGATAGGTCTGTGTTCCTTGTGGAGACTCTAGAGGAAAATCCATTTCCTTGCCTTTTTTAGTTTCTAGAGGCCACTAGCATTCCTTGGCTTGTGGTCCCACATCACTTTGACCTCTGCTTCTGTCATCACATCTCTCTGACACTGACTTTCCTATCTCCCTCTTATAAAGACCCTGGTGATAATATTGGCCCACTTAGATAATCTGGTATAATCTCCCCATCTCAAAATGTTTAGTTTCCTTTGCCATCTAAGGTAACACATTCACTGATTCTGGGGATTAGGACATGGGCATCTTTGGGTTTTTTTTCTTTTTCTTTTTCTTTCAAAATATTAAGAGGGTACAAATGTTTTTGTTACATGGCTAGCTTTTGTAATGCTTGAATCAAGGCTATAAGTGTGCCCATCACCCAAATAGTGTTCATTGTACCCCTTAGGTAGGTTTTTGTCTCTCCCCTCCTTCCCCCCTTCTTGATTTTCAATGACTTTTACTTCCCTCTGTGCACATGTATGCCCCTTGGTTAGTTCCAATTTATTAGAGAGTACATGTGGTATTTGTTTTTCCATTCTTGAGATATTTCACTTAGGATAATGGTCTCTACTTGCATCCAGATTGCTGCAAAAGGCATTAATTCATTCTTTTTTATGGCTGAGTAGAACAAGTTCAATCCCTGACTGTGCCGGGGAGAAGTGTGCTCGTCCCAAGTTGCCCGTGGAGTGCTCTATCAAGTTTGATGTCCCTCTGCTTTGGGGTTTGGGACACGGGCATCTTTGGAGGGGCATTATTCAGCTACTACAACCTCTATGGCTTATTTACCTTGCCACATCCTCAAGATTAGACTGCTGCCAAAAATAGTGAATGAAATTAAAAATCTATTGTCAATAATTTAAAATATATTTTTTTCTGTATTAGCTTTAAAACAAACATTTGCTTGAGCTATGCTGCCAAAATATTTTTAACATCTCTCAGGACTATTATTAGTGACCTTAATTTATGGACCATCTAGGTCAATAGTACTTAAGTGGTAATAGAAATTTTAGTCTGTTTGGAATACTTTGTACTTTCACAGGCTTCCTGTTATTTGTTCAAAATGTTCTTGGCTTGTTTAGTCATTATAATTATTCCCTGAGACCTTTAGTTCTTTTGTGTCTAAATGTAAAAGAAAGTGACCGATTTTACTCATGGCACCTCATTTATTTGTAACCCATCAATTTTGTCGTCGCATTTGATCTTCAAAATACTTCTGCATTTTATATGCTTCATAATGGCAAAAGAGGGTCTGACCATTTTGGTTTAGGGGTATGTTTTAGTTTGTTCAGGCTGCTACTACAATATACCTTAGACTGGGTAATTTATAGAAAACAGAAATTTACTTCTTACAGTTTTTGAGGCTGTGAAATCTAAGTTCGTGGCAGCAGATTCGATGTCTGATGAGGGATTGCTTTCTGCTTAAAAATGGCACCTTGTTGCTATGTTTTCACATGGCAGAAGGGAGGAGCAAACAGTTTCCTTCCCGCTCTTTTATAAGGGCACTAATTCCATTCATGAGGGTGGAGACCTCAGGACCTAGTCATTTCCTAAATGTGGTACCTCTTAATACCATCACTTTGGGGGTTAGGTTTTAACATATGAATTTTGGACGGACACAAACATTCAGATCATAGCAGCGTACAACAATATTATATAGAACTATTTATAATTTATATTACTAATTTATGCCTTTTCCCTCACATATGAATATAGTTGAAGCTCTAGGAAGATAAATTACACTGAAATTATGTCTCTTTGTACTACCTGATATACCATTGAGAACCCCATAGTCTTTTTACCAGACATTGAAAAGCACAAGTAGAAAAAGCATGAGATTTGAATTCGGAAGACCCAACTGCTGCTAATTACTAGTAGTATAATCTTGGGAAAGTCCTTTAACCTCGTCTGTGAGACGGGAATTGTAGTAACACTTACGTCATAGAGTTGTTACGACAATGGATGTGGAGAAGGTACTCTGCATACTGCAGTGGCTCTGTTTTTTGTTTATTCAGCATTGTTTCTGAGACTGGAGTCTGATTAAGAACTTTTCTAGTATCAACAGATATAAAATCAAACCCAAACTGGCTTAACATCAAAGAAGAGTTTATTGGCTCATATGTCTTGACTCAAAATTCCAGAACAGCATCTGCTTTGGGAGCAGTTTGATCAAGGATCAGAAATGTTATCATCGAGACCCACTGTTTATCTCTGTAGCCTATTGTCCTGCATAATGGTTTTATTCTACCCTCATGTGGTGTCAATATGATTGTCAGCACCTTTAGAGCTACAGTCCCCTGTGTTTAACTCCAAAGAAAAAGAGCATATTTCTTTCAGGTAGTTTCTGTACAAACACTAGGATTTACTCTAAATTGGACCAATTTGGATAATGTTCTCACTCCCATCTGTGACACAGCCTGACCTGATCAGGAGGCTAGAGGGACTGACCCAACACGATTCACAGGGCCCATCCTCAGAGCTTGCGTGGGACCCCTGAACCACAAGTAGCAAAAGTGGCAAGATTTGGGATGTTACAACCCAAAGAAGAAGGGTGGGCTCTGGGTGATATAAAATGTCCATTCCAGGGGCACGTAATATTTCTGAGAAGATGTCATTTTATCCTTTGTTTGCCCTATTCAGGAGAGAGAACTTTTATGGAGGAAATTTTGCCTTTTTGTTTTAAAATATTCTTCTCCCTCCCTTTGTTTATCTGAAGCTCATAATTATAACATGCTGTATGTCTTTCCTTTCTTTCTGGCAACCAGTTTTTCCCCATCTGTTTTTTATTGACTGATGTATGGGAAAGCCACATTTTCCTAGCTAGGAAAGCCTGGTGAGCCATTCTCTATGTCTCTGTGCATTCTGTTTAACACATTACTATTTTTAGCTTTTTGGGAATATTTATACATATGATTGTAGCCAGTATTAGCTCTTCAGACTCTTTCTTAGATAATTTAAAGTTTCATTTATCCTTGAGCACTTTTCCATGACTACTTAGGATATTTTTCTAAGTAAGTAAAACTTTAGCTGATATATATATGCTGTTTAATATTTTATGGGTATAATATGAGTGAGTTTGTATTTTTCTCTAGGTAATTTCATTTATATTTACTTATTTTAATACTAATATTAAATGTAGACAAATGAAACTTAAGTAACATTTTTTTTTCCTGAATAAGGCTGAAAACTGACAACGGATAACCTCTTGGATTTTTAAGTATCAGTACTACCAGAGAAAAAGAAAAAAATAGTTCACTTTTGAAGCTTGTACACTGTTACATGGCATATCATTATACTCTGCAGTTTCAAATGATAAAGATGAAGAATTAATTTTAGAAAAAAGCACTGGAATCTTTACTCTCTAGTGCAGTACACTGTTACTCTTGGTGAACTTTACTGGAAGATAGTAAGACAATTATGTCATCATTGATAGCACTTTTCTTCTGGTACATGTTTAAATCCTTAGAGGGATGAGTTTTTGATGTTTTGGTTTTGGCTGTGTTTGCATTTTGATTCAGTAGTCTCACTCAGTAATTAATGCTTTTTTGGTTATGTTAAGTATTTGCAAATAGATGCATAAATAAATAGCTCAACTGACTAAAATTTTTTCCTTTTTAATAAAAATGTAATCTTTCTTTTTCTTTTTTACTTTAATGAGTTGCAGTCATTCAGTTGTCTCTTCAAGATCAAAAGTTAATAAAGAAAGCCCTTTGGTTCACGTTGCTTTTGCTAGCCTTTGCTTGCAAGATGGAATGAACAAGTGGCATCTGCATGGGTAATTCATGATGTGGACAGGAGATAACACCTGAGATGAAAACTCTATGCAGCCTCCCTCCTCACCACTCTGTGAGATGCTCTGGCAAAATGGTGGGAGAAAACAATTTGAAAATTTCTTTTGAACCTTCCTCATGTAAACCTACTACTTACAAGAATCTCATGTACTGTGAGGTGCTTCTGTACTGAATTAAATATACTTTCTTTACAAGCCTGGATCCACCCATTATTACCTTGCAGCCTTGTGCGATTACCGACTTTTTCTGTCTTCATTTTTCTGATCTCTAAAATGGTCATTAAAATATTACAACTTCCTAGGGCTATGGCTGTGGTTAAAGGAGTTACACATGTATAGTATTTAGAAGAGTGGTAGATAGTAAGCATTCTGTAAATATTAACCATTATTATGGAATAGAGTACCCCATGGCAGCCAAGAATTTAGAGTCAAACTTGCTTGATTTTATCCTATTTTTGCCCTTGGGCAAGCTAGTTAATCTCCCTCAGCCATAATTATTTCACTTGTAAAATTGGTATAATAATGGTACTAAAGTCATAAGGTTGTTGTGAGTTTAAATGAGATAATATGAGAATAATGCCAGGTGCATGTAATCACTGCACAAATATAACCTATATTATTATTATTAACAGCATGTGTGTTGGATTATAAACTGCGCAAGAGCACATAGAAGACATTTACTTGATTCAATTTGAATAGATTCTAAAACAGAAACTCCTGTGGATAAACACTTCCATATTTGGAAGGTTTTAAATTTGGATTAGCTATGCTTTATTTTTTTTATTTTACTACCCAGTATTATGGTAAATGGTTGAATACCACTAACAAATATAAGTAATCACACATGTACTAAATATGAAACAGTTAAACAGCAAAGCTCTGTGCTAGATAGACCAGACTCAGCTCCTACAGAAAATGAATCCTGAGACATATAAATATTTGTATAAAGAGGCAGGAAATAACCATAAAGGAATGAGCTTTATGGACTAAAGGAATAGAGGAGAGTCTCAGAGAAATCCCTTAGCACAGATAAGAGTATATTCACCTAAAAGTCACTCTTGCAGTAGCATAGCAAAGAAGATGTTCACAAACATTCTAAGAATTTGTATTGTAGAGCTGTTTTTGGGTTGTGTATATTGGTACAAAAGTATTAATATCAGCACTGGTATCAGGAAAATGACCAGCCTAGTAGGAATTAGCAGGGAAAACAAAACCTCCTAACACCAAAAAGTTGATGCAGGCAGGAAACTGCTCAAATGACATAAGGAGAACAAGATCAGGACCAGGTTCATAATATGACTCAAATTATTCATGACCAAAGGCTTCAAAATCTTTAGTAGGTGCTTACTATATACCAGGTACTGTGCCAGGTGCTTTGGATATGATTTCACTTAATCTTCACTTCAATTTTTTAGATACTATTACTGTCAGTCCCATTTTGTAATTGAGTAAGTTTTTCAAGGATAGGGACAGTAGAGCTAGGGTGAAAATTCAGGTATTCTGAATCTAGAGTCCATTTTTTAACAGTTACTCCATATTCTATATCAATCCATTAAAGAAGAGAAATTTGAAATTATTAAAAAAACCTCATACTATAGTCATAACCTCATGCTATGGTTTGAGTGTCCCCTCCAAAACTCATGTTGGAACTTAATCCCCAATGTGGCAGTACTGGAAGGTGGGGCCTTTAAGAGGTGATTAGAAAATGATGGCTCTTCCCTCGTGAATAGATTAATGGGTTAGTGGGTCAATGGGTTATCATGGGAGTGGAGCTGGCAGCTTTACAAGAAGAGGGAGAGAGACCTGGGCTAGCATGCTCAACCCATTTGCTATGTGATGCCCTGTGTTGCCTCAGGACTCTTCAGAGGGTCCCCACCAGCAAGGAGGCCCTCACCAGATATGGCTCCTCAACCTTAGACTTCTCCATAACTATAAGAAATAAATGCCTGTTCTTTGTAAACTACTCAGCTTCAGGTATTCTGTTATAAGCATCAGAAAACAAACTAAGACACTTTGATTAAGTTAATTGTTAATGAATTACTTAAAGTTAGTACCTTACATTATATGTTAAATTCTTCTCAAATAAATCCTTCTGTGGTTGTTATAAGGTCCTGAGTTTAAAACGCTGTCACCCAAGTGAACAGGAAGGACCAGTAGCCCTGCTAGCCTGAGGTTGTGGTCCTGTTTGGGGTAGACAATGGACTGGTAAACTAGCTGGGTATTTAACAAGGATTCCCAGGAAGTGAAACAGTCATAGGGTATGATAATCTCTCCACATATCCCAGGTTGATCAAAGACTGCATATGTGCAGCAGAGACAGAAATGGGCCCAAGCCTCCCACACATTCCTGGCTGAGAGGGTCTAAGCACATTCACAGAGAAAACTCAAGAGGTCCCAGTGGAAAGTAAAAGCTGGGGAAGACTTGAAAATGGCCTGCACTTTGAATGTGTTCTCCAGGCCACACATAGATCCCTCAGCAGAGTGGAAGTCTTCCTGGCCTGAGGTCTTCAAGCACAGCCTGAGAAAAATCTTTGCATGAACACTAAGCTATGTAAATACATCAGTGATTTCTGGGAAACTAGGCTTAGCATAAAAACAAGAAAGAAAAAGAATAAGCAGAGACATTATCACTGAGACACACTTCACAAATTTAGTCCAGGCTAGTTATTAAACAATCAACAACAATAATAACCTTCAGAGGGTAAAATAAAAATCCAGAGTTGCTACAGTATAGTATCTAAAATGCTCAGTATTCAATAACAAAAATCACATGATATGTGAGAAAACAAGTGTGACTCATGTCCACCAAAAAAAGCAGTCAATTGAACATCTCTGTGAGTTTCCTCAGATTTTTCATTTAGCTTAGAAAAAATTTAAAGCAACTATGATGACAGTATTCAAAGATGTAAGCAAAATCATGTGTATAAAATGAAAGTAAACTATGATGATAATCATTCAACAAATAGAAAATATGAGGAGATAGAAATTATAAAAAAGAAAACAAATGGAAATCCTAGAGATAAAAAGTATAGTAAGTGAAATGAAAATTTTACTAGAGGGATCCAACAGCAGATTTAACATGGCAGAAAAGAGATCGGTTGAAACAATTCAATCTGAAAAACAGAGACAGAAATAATTGAAGAGAATGAACAGAGCCTCAGAAAACAGTGGTACAACATAAAGTACATATATAGTGGGAGTCCCATACAGAGAGATGATAAAGAAGAAGAAATAATATTTGAAGAAATAATAGCTAGAAAAGAAAACCAAAAATAAAAACGATGGAGAGAATTAGTGGCCCACAGAAATGTTTTACATGAAATACTAATGAAAGTTTTTTAGTCTGAAATGAAGTGACGCCAGACAGTAACTCAAATCCACTGGAGAAATCAGGAGTGACAGAAATGGTAAGTATGTGGATAAATATAAAAGCTTCTATTAATATTTTTTCTCATTTCATTTTTAAACTCCTTCAAAAGATATAAGATTATATAAAATAATTATTATAACACTGTATTGTTGAGTTTATAACATATATAGAGATAATATATATGAAAACATTAGCACAAAGGAGGGGAGAGGAAAGGGAGATATATTAAAGCAAAGATTCTATATTTTACCAGAATTAAGTTAGTATTATTTTGAAGTAGACTGTGATAAGTTAAAATGCATTTTGTAATCTCTAGAGCAACCACTAAGAAAAGAGCTCAAATGTATAGTAAAATATTAGAAGATAAATTAAAGTGGTTATACACACATAAATGCACATACACACACCATATACATAATATGTACACATATACATGACACATATATATGTATATTCACAAAATTATACACTAAATGAAGAATGTTGAATCAAAAAAGACATAAGGCATATAGAAATCAATAAAAAATGTAAGCATAAATCTAAACATATCAATAATTATACTAAATGTGAATAGACCAAACACATTACTAAAAAACAGAGATTGCCAGATTGGATAAAAATACAAGACACAACTATAAGCTGTATATAAGAGACACATCTTAAATTCAAAGACATGAATATGTTGTAAGTAAAAGGATGAAAACAGATATACAAACAGTAATCATAAGATAGCTGGGGTAGTTATATTAATATCAGACAAAATAGACTTTACAACAGGAAATTTTACTAAAGACAAAGAAGTACATTGTATAATTATGAAAGGCACAATATAATCAGGAAGATATAATAAAAACATATACACACACACACACACACACATACCTACATATACCTGACAACACATCCCTAAATACATGAAGCTAAATGTGAGAGAATTAGAAAGAGAAATAGATAATTTAAGAACAGTAATTAGAGATTTAAATACTTTATTCTCAATAACTAATAGAACAACTAGATAGAAAATAACCAAGGTTGAAGAAGACCTGAACATTATCAAACAACTCAACCTAACTGACATAGGTACTTAATGACCACAGAATACACGTTCTTGTCAAGTGCACATGTAGAATTCTCCAGGATAGGCCATATGCTAGGCCACAAAACAGCCTCAATTTAAAAAATATTCAAATCATAAATATGTTCTCTGACCACTGTGGTATTTGATTACACCTCCACAATAGGAAAAAAGCAAGGAAACTTCCACATATTTAAAAATTAAACAACATACCTCTATATAACACATGGGTGAGAAAAACAATAAAAAAGGAAATTAAAAAGTATTTTGAACAGAATAGAAACAAGAATTCAACATATTAAAATTCATAGGATGCAGTTAAAGCAATGCTTAGACCAAGAAGGCTTAGCAAGATTTATAAAATCTGTAGTCACAATCTGAAAGCTTGCAGTTTGTTCATGAAGTATGTGTGGTTTAAACATCAGCAGAAGGACTTTCTGTTTAAGTCATGATTTTATAATTCTATGAGTGAGTGCATGCATTAGATGTTCTAATATTTAAATGGATTGTCTATTCTAATATCATATTTTAAAGAGACAAATTTAAAAAACACATGTGCTTTCTCCAAAATATCTTTATTTTTTTTATTTTTTATTTTTTATTTTTTATTTATTTTTTTAATTTCAGAATATCATGGGGGTACAACATTTTGGCCATACACATTGCCCCTGTTCTGCCCGTGTCAGAGCCACAATCGTGGTCGTCTCCCAAACTGTGCTCCCCACATCCATTCAGTGAGAGTTTTTCCCATCCCTTCCACCCCCCTCCCGCCCGCCCGCCCTCTGATGAATGTTATTGCCCTGTGTGATGTAAGTGTTCATCAGTTAGTACCAGTTTGATGGTGAGTACCAGTGATGCTTGTTTTTCCAATCCTGTGACACTTCGCTTCGAAGAATGGGTTCTAGCTCCGACCAGGATAATACCAGATGTGTTAATTCACTATTGTTCCTTATTGCTGAGTAATACTCCATGGTATACATATAAAACATTTTATTGATCCACTCGTGTATGATGGGCACCTGGGTTGTTTCCACAACTTTGCAATTGTGAATTGTGCTGCTATGAACATTCGAGAGCAGATGTCTTTATTATAAAATGTCTTTTTTCTTTTGGATAAATACCCAGTAGTGGGATTGCTGGGTCAAATGGTAATTCTACTTTTAATTCTTTGAGATATCTCCATATTCTTTTCCATAGAGGTTGTACTAATTTGCAGTCCCACCAGCAGTGTATGAGTGTTCTACCTGTCCACATCCCCGCCAACATTTGTTATTTGGGGATTTTTTGACATGAGCCAATCTCACTGGAGTTAAGTGATATCTCATTGTGGTTTTGATTTGCATTTCCCTGATGATTAGAGAAGTTGAGCACTTTTTTATATGTTTGCTGGCCATCATTCTGTCTTCTTTGGAAAAGTTTTTGTTCATGTCCTTTGCCCATTTTTTAATAGGGTTGTTTGATTTTTTCTTGTTGATTTTCCTAAGTTCTGTATAGATTCTGGTTATAAGCCCTTTATCAGAGGTGTAGCATGCAAATATTTTCTCCCATTCTGTAGGTTGTCTGTTCACTCTAGTGATAGTTTCCTTGGCTGTGCAGAAGCTTTTCAATTTGATCAGGTCCCATGTATTTATTTTTGTTGCTGCTGTGATTGCTTTGGGGGTCTTCTTCATAAATTCTTTGCCTAGGCCAATGTCCATAAGAGTTTTTCCAACATTTTCTTCGAGAATTCTTATGGTTTCATGTCTTAGGTTTAGATCTGTTATCCATTGTGAATTGATTTTTGTGAGAGGTGAGAGATGTGGGTCCACTTTCAGTCTTCTACATATGGCCATCCAATTTTCCCAGCACCATTTGTTGAATAGGGAATCTTTTCCCCAGTGTACGTTTTTCTGGAATTTGTCAAAGATCAGGTGACTGTATGAGGTTGGTTTTATATTTGGGTTCTCAGTCCTGTTCCATTGGTCTACGTGTCTGTTCTTGTGCCAATACCATGCAGTTTTGGTTACTATAGCCTTGTAGTATAGTTTGAAGTCTGGTAGACAGATGCCTCCCAATTTGTTCTTTTTGCTTAAGATTGCTTTGGCTAGACGGGGTCTTCTCTGGTTCCACACGAAGCGTAGAATTATTTTTTCTAGATCGGCAAAAAATGATGTTGGTATTTTGATAGGGATTGCATTGATTCTGTAAATTAATTTAGGTAGCAAAGCCATTTTTACTATGTTGACTCTGCCTATCCAAGAGCATGGTAAGGTTTTCCATCTATTTACATCCTCTGCAATTTCCTTTCTCAGTGTTTCATAATTCTCTCTATATAGGTCTTTGATCTCCTTAGTTAGATATATTCCTAAATATTTAATTTTCTTTGTTGCTATTGCAAAAGGTATAGCATCTTTAATTTGTTTCTCGGCTTGATTGTTATTAGCATATATGAAGGCTATGGATTTGTGTGTATTAATTTTGTATCCTGAGACTTTGCTGAATTCATTTAACAATTCCAGTAATCTCTTGGTTGAATCTTTGGGGTTTTCTATGTATAATATCATATCGTCTGCGAATAGTGAAAGTTTGACCTCTTCTGCCCCTATCTGGACGCCCCTGATTCCTCTGTCTTGTCTAATTGCTGTGGCCAGGACTTCCAGCACTATGTTGAAAAGAAGTGGAGATAGTGGACACCCTTGTCTGGTGCCAGTTTTAAGGGGGAATGCCTTCAATTTTTCCCCATTCAGTATGATATTGGCTGTGGGTTTATCGTATATGGCTTTAATAGTTTCTAGGAATGAGCCATCTATGCCTATATTGTTAAGAGTTCTTATCATAAAAGGGTGTTGGATTTTGTCAAAAGCCTTTTCTGCATCTATTGAAAGGATCATATAATCTTTGTTCTTGCTTTTATTTATATGGTGAATTACATTTATAGATTTGCGTACGTTGAACCATCCCTGCATCTCGGGAATAAAGCCCACCTGATCATGATGGATTATTTTTTTGATGTACATTTGAATTCGGTTTGCAAGGATTTTATTGAGAATTTTTGCATCTATATTCATAAGGGATATTGGTCTGTAGTTTTCTTTTTTTGTTGTGTCCTTTCCTGGCTTTGGTATCAAGGTGATATTGGCTTCGTAGAATGAGTTTGGGAGGATTCCATCCTTCTGGATATTTTCAAATAATTTCTGCAGTATAGGCACCAGTTCTTCTTTGTAGGCTTGGTAGAATTCAGGTGTGAACCCATCTGGTCCGGGACTTTTTTTTGTGGGTAGATTTTTAATTACTGCTTCAATTTCGGTGCTTGATATTGGTCTGTTTAGAAATTCAGTTTCTTCCTGGTTGAGCCTAGGGAGGTAGTGTGTTTCTAAGAATTTGTCCATTTCCTCCACGTTTTCGTGTTTGTGGGCATAGAGATTTTTGTAGTATTCAAAGATGATGTTTTGTATTTCCATGGTATCAGTTGCGACTTCTCCTTTTTCATTTCTAATTGAGCTTATTAGAGTCCTTTCCTTTCTGCTTCTGGTCAACCTGGCAAGTGGCCTGTCTATTTGTTTATCTTTTCAAAGAACCAGCTTTTCGTTTCATTGATCTTCTGTATTGTTCTTTTGTTCTCGATTTCATTTAATTCTGCTCTAATTTTGGTTATTTCTTTTCTTCTGCTGGTTTTAGGATTGCTTTGCTCTTCCTTTTCCATTTCCTTAAGATGATTCATTAGTTTACTGATTTGTGACTTTTCTGTCTTTTGGATGTGGGAATTTAGGGCGATAAATTTTCCTCTCAGGACTGCTTTTGCTGTATCCCACAGATTTTGATAACTTGTGTCCCCATTATCGTTTAGATCGAAGAATCTTTTGATTTCATTTTGAATCTCCTCTTTGACCCAAAACTCATTCATCAATAGATTGTTTAGTTTCCAAGTTTTTGGAGGAAGATGTGAGTTTCTGTTGGAATTGATATCTAATTTTATTCCGCTGTGGTCTGAAAAGATACATGGTATGATTTCTATTTTTTGAATTTGTTTAGATCTGTTTTGTGGCCTAGGATGTGGTCAATTTTAGAGAAAGTTCCATGAGCTGATGACAAGAATGTATATTCAGTGTTATTTGGGTGGAGTGTTCTGTAGATATCTGTTAGGCCCAAATGTTCTAGAGTCCTGTTTAGGTCTTTTATTTCTCTATTTACTTTTTGTTTGGAGGATCTGTCCAGTTCCGTCAGTGGGGTGTTGAAGTCCCCTGCAATTATGGCATTCCTGCTTATTATGTTGTCTAGATCTAGCAGCATTTGCTTTATGTACCTGGGTGCTCCTGTGTTGGGTGCATAAATGTTTAGGATTGTTAAATCCTCTTGTGAAATTTTTCCCTTCACCACTATATAGTGTCCATTTTTGTCCTTCTTTACTTTTATTGCTTTAAAGTTGATGTCATCTGAAATGAGGATGGCTACTCCAGATTTCTTTTGGTTTCCATTAGCCTGAAAAATTTCCAAAATATCTTTAAACTTTGGTGTTTAATCACAATTTTCAACAGAAAAAGATTTTTAAAAGTATTTATGAGACATTGAAATAATAAAATAAGAAGTTCTGCAGTATTGGTGAATTATGGTGGAATGTAATATTGACAATGGTACAACAATTAATTTATTTAATTTTGTTTTGACAGTTCAATCTGAACATAATACATCTGTATAGACTTATTGTTTCCAGAAGAATTTAAATGGAAGAGGCTGCTGAATATCTATTTGATGTATTTATTTGAAATAAGTTTCATAATTCAAATATTAAGTGCTTAGAAAAAATTCAGAAATTAGGAAAAGTTATGTACAAATAGTTTCTGCTTAAATGTCTTTCTTTTTTAGTCATTTTCTTCTGTGCATAATTTCTTTACATAATTGCAGTCATGTTACATGAATGTTAAACAGCTTTCTTCAATTAATCATAATTGTTTTTCATGTTATTACACAGACTTCTTAAGCCATCATGTAAAATAGTTGGCTAATCATTGACGGGAGGTTCCACAGTTTACTTAACTATTCCTGTACTGGTGATCATTTAGATAGTTTTCAGACTTCTACGTATAATGTATATAAGCCTTTGCCGGTATTAACATTATTTCATCAAGTTAAATTTATAAAGTTAGTGGATATTTTATCATTTTGACACATTGCCAAACTTTCCACACAAGATATTAAATAATATTTTACACCAGCACTAATGTATAGGGGATAGTTCATTTTCTCTTTTTTTTGTTGTTGTTTGTTCATGTCCTTTGTTAAATTTTTAGTGTCTTAGCACTTATCAATTTGTAGGTCACTTATATGAATAAACTGTTAAATACTTGCTACAAATACATTTCCTAATCTATTCTTTAACACATATATTTTATTTTTTCAAAAAAATTTTCATATTTTTCCTAGTCAAATCCTTCAATTATTTTTATTTTTCTCAGTAATTTTTTCATCAACTTTGTGAAAACTCCTTATGAACAGTTGATGACTATTGTATTATCTTTTGAGTTTTGATTTTGGAATTTACTCTATTTTACAGCATGGCATGGTGTTGAGTTGAAAAAATAATATTTTTTCCATGCAATTACTAACCAATTATTCAAAGGCCATTTGCTCCATACTTTTTTCTCTCTATGAATTTCTGATGACATGCTTGTCACTTGCAAAATGTTTACATATAACAAAATTTGTTTCTGAGCTATTTTTATGACTTTTTATTAACATGTCTATTCTTGTGCCAGTACAAAAATATTTCTGAAGTCCATCTGGAAAAATAAGTAGATAAAAACAGCAGGAAAAAAACCCCCCTAGGAATTGTGTTTACTTGGCTTTCCACTCATTTTCAGACCATGCCTAGAAAGAACACTGCCCTGCACATGGTAGATACTCAGTAAATATTGTTTGCTAATCGAATGAATGAAAAATAAGCTCATAACAAGGGGTCAACTTAGCATAATGTTGAAACTTCTAGAATGAATATTTTTCAATGATATTTTCTTAGTATTTCTCTCAGTTGATTTCTCAATAACCTATACCTAGAAATTGAAATCTGATGAGGACTGGATGATGACAATCTGTGATTACTGGCTGACAGTGAATTTCTGTTGGACAGGGACAAATTTTTCACCTCGTTGCCTGACTTGAGTTTAACCTGGATTCTTGCCTGGTGAAAGGCCATTCTGTCTTTACAAAGAGGTATGGGTGGCGAGAATACTTAAAATTGTGGTATATCTGTCTGTGAAAATTTTCACGAGTTTCCCAAATAATGTCTCACAGAACATTGCCAGTGGTATATACCCATTTCCCAGCAGCATTTGGAATATCTAAACGTGGGACAAATACACAGTTATATTAAGAAATTTAAGCAGCAGAAAATATGGGTCAAATGCAAAAAATCTATGTTAATCTATGTTAAGAAACTTAAATAAAAGAAAATCACATTATTACACAATTACCTAATATAAGTATATAGGCAAATTTCTGGATAACAATTGGCAGCATAAATAAATAATAGCAGTTCCCTTTAGCAATATATAAAATCTGTAATTGTTTCCAGTTGTCCCCATGACCTCACATTTTCCATTTTTAGAATGTTCTCATTATATTACTCCTCATAAAACTGGTAATTCTGTTTTCCTCTGCTGGTGTATCTAGAGCTTACACTGAAATCTACATTTCCTATCTTCAAAGAAGCTCCATATTATGCCGAGGTCATTAAATACTCATTTGGTGAAGCATTATGTCTTTAGGATCTGCTGTCAGTTGCCCATTCACCTGAAATGGGTAAAGTAAGGCCAATGAGTTTGAAGTTAAAGGTGTTGATTTCAGTAATTACAAAAAAGTCTCCAATAAGAAATTTTTTTTTAGTTTTAGAAGGTTCCTGTTATTTAACATCTACATTAGGAGATGGAGCAGTCAGGTCCCAACTTGAAAAACACAGAGGCAAATTAGAATCAATCGAGGAGGTTTTATTTACAAAGGGACTATTTTCAAAGGATTGGACAGAATGAAGGGGAACTCCAGGTTATTCCAGGGATAATGAATAACCTGGAGTAGAATTGGTGGAAGAGTTTTGTCTTTTTGAATGTGGAAGGAATAAGAGGAGGAATCTAGAAGGAGGGGGTTATGTAGAGATAGCAATATTAAGGGGCACTGTGACCTTGAGGGGATACAGTTAGGGCAATAAATATCCTGATTTACCTTCCTTCCTCCTTCCAATCACCTGACTGGTCTCCTTATTGTCTGAATCCAACAAGAAGCCAGAGGGTGGAAACCTGTTGATGTTGTCCATACCTGGCAGCCTTTTGGGGCAGAGAGCAGTATGGAGGAAGGATTTGAAGGAGGAAATGGAAGATGTTCAGCACAATGCGGGGTGGGGGAGTGGAAGTAAGGTGTGAAATTACCTGATCTGCATCTTGTCATGAGGCATGTTCTACTACAAGAAACCTCAATTGTTATAATATTATAGCCTGAGATATTCTTACAAGTAGTTAATATAATTCTGGACCACCATTCTATGAATAATTCCCACTGTACATAAGAATATAATAAATTACTTCATTTGAAAAATTTGTAATGAGCATCCTTTGTCTTTTAGAAGGATCTGGACCAGTATTCACATGGGTTGGGGTTTCCATTGATGGAAAGGAGAAGATGCAAAGAGATAGAGAGGACAAATGAGACAACACTGTTCGGGTTTTGCCTGTAAGCTTAAAGAAAAAAGTACGAAAGCAAAACAAGGCAGAAAAATAAGCATAGAATGATAAAACATAGCTTTTCCTTGATTTCTTTTATAATTAAAAAAAAATCTATATTTTGTATGTAGAGACAATTCCCTAAAAAGGAGCAAATTGATGATGGCTATTTTAAAAAGTTGATCTCACTAATAAGCAAATGCAAATCAAAAACATGGTGGAATTTAATTTTCAAATGTTGGGAAAAGATTAGTTTCCCCAGTGTTGATGAGGTTGTGGTAAAACAGGTTTTGCAGAGTCCAGTGGGAGTTTATATTGATACCACCTTTTCAGAAATCATTTTGGCAATAAAAATTAGTAACCTGAAAACAGTTCATATACATTAACTAATTTCATTTAGTTTCTCCAGAGAGAACCTAAATGTTTAACATTATAGATATGCTTGAGGGCATTGTTTATTAACCCACAAGATAGACTATTATGAAGCTATTTATGATGTTTTTTAAGAGTTCCTAATGGAAACTCTGAAATGTTTATGATACATTGCTAGTTTAAAAAAGGATGTAAATTAAATTTTCAGTAATATGAATAGAAGGACAGAAATAGATCAAAATGTCAATAGTGACCATCTAATGGTAATGAAATAATGGGTGATTTCTATACTTTCTCTCACTTTCATGGGTGATTTTTTGCAGTTATCACATTTAATTTTTAAAATATGATAATGATGAACATATTTTTTAAAAGTTGATTCTTCCTGTTGCCTGTTGTGTGAGCAACTTAAAATGCTTGACAATCAGCTGGAGGCACTGGTCTGTTCAATTCTCTGTAAAGAATAAAAAGAGTAGAGAAATTAAATTTAAACTGCTTTGGTAGTCATGTAGAATTTGAAAACTTCAGAAATATTTATACTTATACCCTCTTTTTCTATAAATATGGTTTGGAAAGAAGAATGATTTTAATATTTTCTTCTTTATGCTTTAATGTGTTTTCCACAATGACTATAATGAACATATTACTTTTTTTAAAAAAAGACTATCTTTTTAAAGAGTAGTTTTAGGTTTTAGTAGTTTTAGTTTAGTAGTTTTAGTAGTTTCTCACAGCATGTTACTTTTTACAATCAAAAAAATCGGCTATATATATATAAACTGGTCATGGTGGGAGTTAAGCAGTTAGGTACATGAAAGTTTATTTCTTTTGTGTACTTTGGGATTAATTTTAAGATTCATCATAATTATACTTATTGTATTTGGTTGTTTTAATAATAAAGTGTTTTTATAGAAGCATGATAGCTAACCTCAACCTGGTACATCACTCAGGTGAAAAGCACATGATTGAGATTTTCTTTTGCTTCCTGAAGGCCTAATGCAGGGAAGAGGGATGAAAAGAAATAGGAAAAGGCTTTTTTTCTCTTACTATCTTAATACAGAGTTGCCATATGACCAGGCAGGGTAAGTAGTCAACACGTGCTGCAGAGAATGAAAGAGGAGCAGAATACCTTAGGTGCATTAAGGAGATTTGTTAAGAAAACAAGTATTACTCATTCCTAGATAATACAGAAAGGCACAAGAAGAGAAAAAGGGGAGAGGACGATGGTTAGTCCTCCTTGGTCCTCTCTGCTGATTTCTTTAAAGAGATTCTGACAACGCCTGATGAACTCCTGGTCCTCAGTCCTTTTTGCTCCCTCTTCTCAATTAATTTCCATCTTCTTTTTCCTGTATCTAACACCGCGTCTCAGTATCACTCTCAGTTTTTTATCTATTTACATCTATCTTTATCTCCTCTATTTCTGGAATTTTCTTTTAATATAGGAGTTTTAGTTTCCTAGTGCTGTTGTAACAAATTACCACAACTGGGTGGCACCAAACAACAGAAATATATTCTTTCACAGTACGGGAGGCCAGAAGTCCAAAATTAAGCTGCCTGTAGGGTTGGTTCCTTCTGGAGGCTCTGAGGGAGAATCTGTTCCATGCCTCTCTTCTAGTTTCTGGTGGCTGCCAGCAATCCTTGGTGTTTCTTGGCTTGTGACACATCGCTCCTGTCTTCGATGTGCCTTCTTTACATGTTCTACCTGCCTTTCTCTTCTCACATAAGGACACTTGTCGCTGGATGTAGGGTCTACCCTAATTCAGGATTACCTCATCTTGAGATCCTTAACTTGGTAACATCTGCAAAGACTCCTTTTTCCAAATAAGGTCACACTTTTAGGTTCTGGGTAGCCCTATCTTTTGAGGGGCCACCATCCAACCTGCTACAATAGGAGATCTTTTCTGATAACATTTCTCTCTACTTTACAACTATTTCCTCTCCCTAATTCCTGCTCTCCTTTTTGCTGTCCTTCCTTCTGCTGTCTAAGACTTGGACCTATATTCTCTGCTGCAGAGTTTCACGGAACCCTGTTCTGCTGTAGGTACCGTCTAGAGAGTTCTAAGGCTGAACCAGTTTGGGAAATGCTGTATTCTACATCTTCTGCTTGGAAATTCCTAACACACATTACCATATGAAGGACCTGAGAAATCCTCTGTCTTATTGTTTCCTAAACCATGAAACCCTTTTCAGCACTATATCTAATAGTGTCAGGGTTGATTTTTGAAAGGGGTAGTCCCAGTTTTTTGGCTCCTTGCTTGGAAAAATCACAAGCCGGTCGGTGCAGAGAGTGGTGACAGACACGTAGCACTTCCACACAAGCAGCTTTTATTGCGGGCTTTTCAGCACAGAAGTAGAAAGTGAAAGGTGTTTCTTGAGGGGAAATGGGTCTCTGTGAGTGGAGAAGAGTCTGGGGTTTTACCACACTTCTGCTTTTATGCCAACGCCTTATGCTATGCTAAATGGTGGGTGGAATATTCATTGTTTTCCTGGGAAAAGGGTGGAGAGTTCTTAGTGCTAAGGGCCCTCCCCAATTTTATCCTTATTGGGTAACTTCCAGGGGTTGCCATGACATTTGTAAACTGTCATAGCACTGGTGGGTGTGATTTTTACTATGCCGATGTCTGTTAATGGAGAAAAGGTCACCTTTGGACATGAGCGCCTAGTTTCTGCGCATGCTCCTAGCCTCCTAGCTGGGAAAAGTCGCTAACTGCATGTTCCTGCCTGCGGGTTAGGTTCTAAATGCTCATTGGCCTTCTCATTTTTGCCCCCCTCCTCTTTTCCTGTAGTTCACACTGCCCACCTACACCTGTCCCTAACGATTGAATCTTGTGAAACTGTGCATCGTGGCACACACTTTGGGAACTACGATGGAACAGGTTCTTTCCGCTAACTGCCATGCTCTGTTGGTGGTTTGTTTACTTTTAAAAATCCATTCACTGCCTATCTCTGAACAAATCTCAGTTTTCCTTTTTCAACTCCTTACTTCTTTGTAAAAATTATTATATTGTCTTTAAAATTTCTACCCCATGTTTATATAGGTGACGGCTAAATTCATGTCTCTAGAATTGACCTGTATCAGCTTAAATTCTGTACATTTTCTATCTAGTATTAGTCAAGAATGAGCAATTCCTCTCTTTTTCCAAGTTTTTCTAGTGATGTTTGAGACTCTTGTTTTATATTATTTTTCAAAATAACAGCCTTGAAGCATTTTAAAAGAATTTTTACTTCAAATTGGAGAAACAGAAGAAAGTAATTAGTCTAGAAACTTTAATATTTATTTGGAAACCCATACATGTTCAAAATATTTTAGTAAAAGACTTCTAGAACAAACCAAACTGTATCATTTAAGCTGCAGAAGGAAAACGTAAAATGGCTGCGTATTTAAACATACAGTTCAGGCATTTAGGTTCCTCCCATAACTTATGGGATTTTCTGCACATTTTAAGTTGCCGTTAGAATTTTAAAAGGTGTTGGGCAACAGCCACACTGATATTTCAAAGTCTCATGCATCTTTATAAATTTCATGTTTTATTGTTAGTTTTCCATACAACTATGATAAGTTTCCTATCTACAGGGCTACAGCAAATGGAAGTTTATCTTTTTAGAGTACCTTTAAAATGAAATTTGAAATAAGCCTTTAAAAACATAAAAATATTTCTCTTTGAGAAGTAATATGCCTAAATTATAATGTTTATAATGTTGTTCTGAACTATGTAACACCAAAGACTACCTGGTAGCTGAAACTTTATTCTCTACATAGTCTTAAAACTATTAATACATTGAAACCCTGACAAATTAATCAGAGTACTATATAACTCTCTGCTCTTCAGAGTTTCCATTATTATAGATGGCACATATATTTGGTTTTCTTTACATAGACCATTACTCCATTTATTCCATTGTACTTGAGTCTACCTAATGAGCTTCTGGTTCTACCCATGGGCAGTCCTTTGAGTGTCTTGCCAAATTCTTACTGAATGCTGAGGTGTTTGCTGAGCTCAGTCTGACAGCTGCTGTTCTCATTTAATGATTTTACAAGGGACTCGGTAACTTAACCATTGGCTTGTTTGCAAGTATTCTCACTTTTTACAATTTTGTAAGTATGAAAAAAAGCCCTCTTCTCCTTGGTTAAACCAAACGAAGGGAAACCTTACCCTACCAAAATAGGAAAATGTTGCCAAAACTGTTGCTATATCTGTGCAATAGGGGGATCTTTAGAGATGGGGGTTAAAAAAATCAAAATGGCATTTGAGTAGTGATGAAGCTTAAATTTGAATTTAATTTCCACTTCTTTCTCATAATGACATTATTACAGAAGTTGATTAAAAGAAAAGTAGGTAGATACCAAGGCATTTCTTTATGGAGATGAAACCTTTAAATTTTCCTTGTAAGTAACCTGTGGATAGACTGAGTAGATTGTTCTGGACCCATCCAAACTAGGTATGTTAGACTTATTGAAATAATTATTTAGTTTTATGACTGCTGAGAGATAATTGTTTATGGGTCTCTCCTATGTCTGTACATCTTGTGAGCAGAGGCACTACTACCCTTTTGTTCCACACTATACTTCAAGAATGTTTGAATAGAGACTATCTTTGGAAGACAAATATAGTATCTCCTTCTCAAACAAACAGATTTGCTTACTTTTCAACATAATAAAGACAATTTCTCCTTTCAGAGCAAAGATCAAAGATCATAGCAGGTTTGATTACTGCCCAACATAAAACATTTGGTGTACCTAAGCTCAGGGTTCCCCAGCTGTGAGTGACATTAACCCACTATATGTGTAGTATCCACCTGGCCCATTCTGCATTCCCCTCATTGGACTTGAGGGGAAAGGGGAACAGACACAACCATAAAGCTCATTTGCCCTAAGTATGGTCTATGTTTCTGATCTAGTAGTCTTTGCTCAGATTTATCTAAGTATTAATTCTTTAGGTTAATTTTCAGGGGCAATATCACTTCCCCTATTTCCAAGGTTTTGGGAGCTGTTTCTAGCAGCCCCCTTGACTGTTTTATAGTACTCAACTCACATGACAAATAGGACTTCAAAAACTGAAAAGTGCCAAAATTATTCCTTTTTCATTTTATTGGTCAGGTTGGCTATGTATGCTGTGATAACAAATCAACCCCCAAATCTTAGTGAATGAACACAACCAAGTTTTGTTTGTAGCTCAAACAGCGTTCATTGAGATTAGGTGACTCTCTAGGGCAGCTGCATCCTTTATTCTCCACATGGTGATTGATTTAGGCTGCTCCCATTTTCGGTGTTGCTGTCTGAATTTGGGTGCCCTTGATGGTAGAGCAGGGGAAGAGAGTAAGTGGACAACTGACACTCACCCTTCTATGCCTTGACTCCCATTACTTAACCACATGGCTCTACCAAGCTGAAAGGTGGATGATAAT
Organism: Daubentonia madagascariensis; assembly: GCA_023783475.1. Classification (NCBI taxonomy): domain Eukaryota; kingdom Metazoa; phylum Chordata; class Mammalia; order Primates; family Daubentoniidae; genus Daubentonia; species Daubentonia madagascariensis. Next base: position 9,811,502 of record JAKFHU010002220.1, read on the forward strand.
TGTAGGGAAAACCATAGAGATTCAGTAAACAATAAAAGTCTCTGTCACTTTTGTGGCCATCTTTGCAAATAATTTTAAAAAGTAGATTGACTTGCCCACTTATTCTCATGCTAGTGATGCATTTAAAAATTACTGTAGTCTCATAATAAATTTCAGTAACTTATATGTATGAATTCCTCCTTCCTTTAAAAAAAGTATCTTTGCTATTTTTGTCTGATTATTCTTCCAGATAAAACTCAAAATCATTTTGGGACATTTAAAATACTTTCAGAAGGATTTTTTGTCATTCTTATTGGAATCAAATTAAAGCTATAAAGTAATTTAGGAAGAATGATATTTTATAATATTAATCTCTACATGCAGAAACAAGACTAATTCTAATTTTTATACAATTAAAGATTTATAATTTCTTTCATAAGATTCAAATACATTTAAAAATTATTTATAGGCATTTTTGGGTTTTTAAAAAAATTATACAAATTTATGGGGTACATATGACATTTTTTTACACATATATAATGCATAGTGATCAAGTCAGGGCATTTAAGTGTTCATCACCTAGGTACAATACATTTTTGTTTAACTATAGTCACCCTACTCTGCTATCAAACTTTGAATTTATTACTTCTGTCTAGCCATCTGTTTGTACCCTTTAACCTACTTCTCTTCATGCTCCCCCTTTTCTTCCAGTCACCATTCCCAGGCTCTGTTCTCCATCTTTCCACTCTCTACCATATGATCAAATTTTTTAGCTCTTACGTATAAGTGAGAACATACGATGTTTGTCTTTTTGTGCCTAGCTTATTTCATTTATGATAACCTCCAATTCCCTCCATGTTGCTGCAAATGACATGATTTCATTTTTCATGGCCGAATAGTATTCCATTGTGTATATATACCACATTTTCTTAGTCCATTCATATATTAATGGACAGTTAGGTTGATTTCATATCTTTGCTGTTGTGAATAGTGCTGCAATAACCTGCGAGTGCAGGTAGCACTTTATATTGATTCATTTTCCTTTTCATAGAGATACCCAGTAATGGGATGGTGGGTTTGAATGGTAGTTCTATTTTTGGTTTTCTGAGAAATTTCCATAGTATTTTCCGTACTGTTTTCCATAGTAGCTGTACTAGTTTACATTCCCACCAGTAGTGTATAAGAGTTACCTTTTTTCCACATTCTTGAAAAGATCTGTTATTTTTTGTCTTTTTAATAATGGCAATTCTGATGGGTAGGATGATATCCCATTGTGGTTTTGATTTGCATTCTTTGTTGATTAGTGATGTTGATCATTTCTTCATATAGTTGTTGGCTACTTGTATGTCTTCTTTTAAGAAATATCTTTTCATGTACTCTGTCCACTTTTTAAGGGGAATATTTTTTTTTCTCTGTTGAGTTGTTTGAGTTCCTTGTAGATTCTGGATATTAGTTTCCTGTTAGATGAATAATTTGCAAATATTTATTCACATTCAATAGATTGTCTGTTCACTCTTTTGGTAACTTCTTTTGCTATGCAGAAACTTTTTAGTTTAATTAAGTCCCACTTGTCTATTTTTGTTTTTGTTGCCTGTGCTTTTGAGGTCTTAGTCACAAATTCTTTGCCTAGACTATTGTTCATGACAATTTTCTGTAGAGTTTCTTCTAGTATATTTATAGTTCCAGTTATTATGTTTAAGTCTTTAATCTATTATGAGTTGATTTTTGTACATGGTGAGAGATAGGAGTCCAGTTTCATTATTCTGCATGTGGCTATCCAATTATCCCAGAACCATCTATTGAAGAGGGTATCCTTTCCCTAAGTTCTTGTCTGCTTTGTTGAAGATCAGTGGCTATAAATATATGGCTTTCTTTCTGGGTTCTCTATTCTGTTCCTTTGGTCAATGTGTCTGTTTTTATACCTATACCATGCTGTTTTGGTTACTATAGCCTTGTAATATATTTTGAAGTCTGATGATGTGATGCCTCCAGCTTGGTTCTTTTTGCCTATGATTTCTTTGGCTATTCAGCCTTTTTTGGCTTCATATGAATTTTAGGATTGTTTTTTTCTAATTCTGTGAAGAATGATGTCGGTATTTTCATAGAGATTCCATTAAATCTATAGATTGCTTTGGGCAATATGATTATTTTAATGATATTGATTCTTCCAATCCATGAGCATGATATGTTTTCCAGTTGTTTGTGTCAGCTTCAATTTCTTTCATCAGTGTTTTGTAGTTGTCCTTGTAGAGATCTTTCACTTCCTTGGTGAAATGTATTGCTAGGTATTTTATTATTTTTTGTAGCTTTTGTAAATGGTATTGCCTTCTTGATTTCATTCTCAGCTGGATCGTTATTGGGGTATAGAAACTCTACTGATTTTGCATGTTGATTTTGTAACCTGCAACTTTACTGAATTCACTGATCAAATCTAAGATTTTTTTTTGTAGAGTCTTTAGGTTTTTTTCTAGATATGAGACCATATCATTAGCAAAGAGGGATGGTTTGTCTTCCTCTTTTCCAATTTGGATGCCTTTTATTTCTTTCTCTTGCCTGATTGCCCTAGCTAGGACATCCAGTGATATATTGAATAACAGTGGTGAAAGTGGGTATCTTTGTCTTGTTCCAGATCTTAGAGGAAAAGCAGGTTTCAGCTTTTCCCCATTGAGCATGATGTTAGCTGTGGGTCTGTCATATATGGCTTTCATCATGTTGAGGTATGTTCCCAGTTTTTTGAGAGCTTTTATCAGAGGGGATCTTGAATGTTATCAAATACTTTCTCTGCATCTATAGAGATGATCATATCATTTTTGTCCTTCATTTATTGATCTGCATATTTGAATCCTGCTTGCATCACTGGCACAAATCCCACTTCATTATGGTGTATTATCTTTTTAATGTGCTGTTGAATTCTGTTTGCTAGTATTTTGTTGAGGACTTTTGCATCTATATTCATCAGAAATATTGGCCTGTAGCTTTCTTTTACTATTGTGTCCTTATCTGGATTTGTTATTAGGGTGATGCTGACCTCACAGAATGAGTTAGGGAGAGTTCCCTCCTCTTCAGTTTTTTGGAAAGGTTTCAGAAGAATTGGTATTAGTTCTTCTTTGTATATTTGGTATATTTGGTAGAGTTCAGCTGAGTATTTTTCTGGTCCTGGGCTCTTCTTTGTTGGGAGTCTTTTTATTGATTCAATCTTGTTACTCATTATTGGTCTGTTCAGGTTTCTATTTCTTCCTGATTCTCTCTTGGTAGATTATGTGTTTCCCCCATTTATCTGTTTTCTCTAGGTTTTCCAATTTGTCAGTGCATAGTTGTTCCTAATAGTCTCTGATGATCTTTTGTATTTCTGTGGTTATCAGTTTTAATGTCTCCTTTTTCATTTTTGATTTTCTTTATTTGGGTTTTTTTCTCATCTTTTCTTGGTTAGTCTAGCAAGTGGTTTGTCAAATTTGTTTATCTTTTTCCAACTTTTCTTTTTGTTGATTCTTTGTATTATTTTCTTAGTTTCTATTTCATTTAGTTGTGCTCTGATCTTTGTCATTTCTTTTCTTATGCTAATTTTGGTTTGGTTTGTTCTTTTTTTTTCTAGTTCCTTGAAATACATTGTTAGATTTTTAATTTGTAGTCTTTCTGCTATTTTGATGCAGGCATTTGTTCCTATAAACATCCCTCTTAGCACTGCTTTTGTGGTATTTAACAGGTTTGGGTATTTTTTTTTACCATTTTCATTTATTTCAAGACATTTTTTATTTCTATTTTAATTTCTTTTTTGACCCAATTGTCATTCTGGATCATGTCATTTAATTTCCACGTATCTGAATAGTTTTCAGAGTTCCTATTGGTATTGATTTCTAGTTTTATTCTACTGTGGCCTTTGAAGATACTTGATATGATTTGCAGTTTTAAAAATTTGTTGAGACTTGTTTTGTGGCCTAACACATGATCTATCCTGGATAATGTTCCATGTGCTGATGAAAAGGATGTATATTTTGTAGTTGTTTGATAGTATGCTCTGTAAATGTTTGTTAGGTCCATTTGGTATAAAGTCAAGTTTAAATCCAATGTTTCTCTGTTGATTTTCTGTTTAGATGATCTATCTAATGCTGAGAATGAGGTTTTGAGGTCTCTCACCATTATTGTATTACAATATATTCCTCTCTTTAAGTCTAGTAATACTTGCTTTCTAAATCTAGGTGCTCCAGTGTTGGCTGCACATATATTTAGAATTATTATATCCTCTCGCTGGATTGATTCCTTTATCATTATATAATGATCCCCTTTGTCTTTATTTTTTACTGTTCTTGATTTAAAGTCTGTTTTATCTGATGTAAGTATAGCTACTCTTGCTTGCTTTTTGTTTCCATTTGTACGGAATAACTTTTTATATCCCTTTACTTTCAGTCTATATGTGTCTTTACTGGTAAGGTGAGTTTCTTGTAGGCATCATATAGTTGGATCACTTTTTAAAATCCATTCAGCCATTCTATCTTTTAAGTGGAGAATTTAATTCATTTATGTTTACAATTATTATTGATGTGAGGCTTTGTTCCTTTCATATTGTTAATTGTGTTTTTTTTTTGTTTTATATATTCTTCATTCCTTTCTTTTCTCTTATTGTTTGTTGCTGTGGTTTGGTGGATTTCTATAGTGGTACCATTTGAGTGCTTTACCTTCGTTCCTTTATGTGATTGATTTACCAGTAAGTTTTATACTTTCATGTATTTTCATGAAGGTAGGTATTGTCCTTTTGGTTCCAGTTTTAGGACTCCCTTGAGCATTTCTTGTGGGCTGGTCTAGTGGTAACAAATTCCCTCAGCATTTGCTTGTCTATGAAAGACTTTATTTGTCCTTCATTTAGGAAGGATAATTTTTCTGGATATCCTTGGCTGGAAATTTTTTTCTATCATCACTTTGAATATACTGTCCTATTCTCTTCTGGCCTGTAAGCGTTCTGCTAAGACATCTGTTTGTCTGATGGGGTTTCTTTTATAGGTAACTAGATGCTTTTCTGTTGCTGTTTTTAGGATTTGTTCTTTATCTTGACTTTAGACAGTCTGATTATTATGTGCTGTGGAGATGACCTTTTTGCATTGTATTATCCTGGGGATCACTAAGCCTCCTATAACTGGATATCTAAATCACTTGCTAGACTTAGGATGTTTTCATCTATTATTTCATTAAATAGGGTCTCTAATCCTTTCATTCTCTCTTTACCATTGGGGATACTGTTAATACTAACATTTGGTCACTTTATGTTGTCCCAGATGTCACAAAGGCTTTGCTCATTCTTTATTATTACTTTTTCTTTGTTCTTGTCTAACTGGATTATTTCAACAAACCTATTTTCAAGTTCTATTATTCTTTCTTCTGCCTGATCTAGTCTATTGTTGACACTTTCAAATGTATTTTGTATTTCCTTTAATGAATTCTTCAGATCCAGAATTTCTTTTTGGTTCTTCTAAAAAAAAATCTCTTTAGTAAATTTCTCCTTGATAGCCTGAATTTATTTTCTAATTTCTTTGTATTGTTTTTCAGAATTCTCTTGTATCTTACTGAGCTTTTTAAAAAATCCATATTTTGATTTCTTTTTCTGGGATTTTGTGGATTTTTTGAGATCTGTTGCTAGAGAATTATTGCATTCCTTTAGTGATGTCATATTTCCTTGCTTTTTCATGTTTCTTGTGTCCTTACATTGATTTCTGTGCATCTAATGTAACAGTTGCTTCTTACAGTTTTCTTAAATTGCTTTTATAGGGGAGAATTTTTTCCTGAAGATGTATATATGTTGTTTGTTGGCTTTGATTTTAGGTGCCTGCAGTAATGTGATCCCTGTATGATTTGTTTGGCAGTACTCAGTGTCAGTGGTACCTGTAATTTCCTCAGTGGATTAGGGTGTCGTTGTAAGTGGAGGTTGTGGTAAAGGTTTGCTGGGGACTAGGATGCCAGACATGCCAGTCTTCAGGCCCCAGTGGTGGCAGCAGTGGGCTGAATGTGCCTGTTCTTGGGCCTTAGATAGGCTTACACAGGCACTGGTGTTAGTGTGTCCAGAAGAGCCAGTTTTTGGGCCTGTAGGTGGCTTATTTAGATGCTAGTAGTGGCAGTGGTGGGCCAGGTGTGTTGGTGGGTGTACTCAGGCTCCTGGGCAGTTGGTGTGATGTGGGCAATGGCAGTAGTAATGGTGGAGCAACTCACCAGAACCCAAGCATTCTGTGCTGGTGTTGGTTGGGGCTGCAACAGGCTGGGCTGCCCAGTTCCCTGGCCCAGTGGAAGCACACGTAGGTGGGTGCTAGCTGCAGTTGGATCGACAGGTTGGTTTAGCTTGACTTCAGACCCTGGCAGGAGTGATCAGGTGCCAACAGTGGTGGACTGTGCTGGGTGTTTTCCAGGCCCCTGGGCTGCATGCATGAGTACTGGAAGAATGGGGCAGCAGACTTGTTGGATTACAGGGTGTGGGCCATGGGGCATACAGATGAAGGGGCAGTTGCACTGAGGAGTGTATGCAGCTCCCTGACCCTCAAGCTAAGGCTGAGGTGGTTGATGACCACCTCCAAGCTGATGTGAGCCAGAATAGGAACTGCAGGAGCTGCTCCATTTTATATTTTTAATTATTTCTTGTGAATTGGATTTCTTTCATCTTATTACTCCCTATGTTTGATTATGAGAACTGAAACATGTTTCATTGACAAGATTAATACACTAGATAAACTTATGGAAAATCTTATCAAGAAAATGTAGAAAAAAGAAAAACAATAATGTGTCATGGGGTTAGAGAAAAAAAGAAAGAAAAACAGAATACAGAAAAACAAAATATAAATAATTATATGCATATACATAAAATGATTTTTAAAAATCATAAACAAATATTATGAATAATCATATACTAATTTGGAAACCAAAATGACATTGTTGCATTTCTGAAAAAATATATAAAGTGCTGAAATTGGTTCCTAATGAAATACAAATAGAAAAGAAACAAAAAACTTGAAAAGATAATGACCAGAAAATAAATTGAAATGGCACTTTAAATCATCCTCTCTATAAAAGTACCAGGCTGAATGATTTCTCAGGGCAGTTCTACTTTCAAGTGACACATAACCCATATGGCCCTATATTAGGTTGTCCAAGAAAAGAGGAAGGGAGACAAGAACTGCTCAATTCTTTTTATGAGGCTAGTATAACTTAGACAACAAATACTCAAAGACAGAAAGACAAAAGAAATTACAAGCCAATTTCATTTATGATTAGAGATGAAAAGTCTGTAATAAAATCATTCAATAGTAATTGAATGAGCTAAACTTTAAGCTTTGGCATTTTGATGAATGATTTGAAACATATGGAAAGACCATTATAATAGTAAAAGTGCACTGGAATTAATACTATCTTGATTACCTATTTCTGCATATGTAGCATTAAACAGGTGCTTCTAAATGAAAGAATAATGGGTATAATTAATATTAATATTATAATAATTGAAAAAGCTGTTTTGACATACCTTTCATAAAATGGGAATGTGACTGGCTCTATTAATTGTGTAGCACAGCCTTCGCAATCGGTTGGTTTCCAATGCTTTGTTTTCAGCAGTATTGGGGGAAACACTTGATTGAATTTTCACCTGGGTGACCATGAAATATAATTTTTGATTTTAGATCACTATGTCTTTTTGGTGGAGTACAAAGAATTGTGTGACATTTGCTAAACAAACAAAATTCCTTTCATTATCATCTATTTGTGTGACTAAAGTTTCTTGGCACTTTTGCCTATAAAAATAAAAAAAAAATTATTTTTTAGCTAGCCATAAGTAATATTCTCCTATGGATACATTAATTAATTGGAAAACAAAAAAAATACCTTTACCTAATCAAGAGATGCATTTCTAATAAAATTTACTTTTATGTTTTAAATTTATTTATAAAAATTTGTCATGTTGTTTAGGTGAATTGTGTGTTAATAATATTCACAAATCCATTCAAAAGAAATTTTTTTAACCCAGTTTAGTTCCCTAATATGCTCTCACTAGATGACAATGCTATTAGTCTGGGACCACACTTTGAGAAGAAAGGTTCTAATACACACTTGAGAAACTTGTTAGCTTACCTGGAGAGCACTGGCCCAGAGAGGGAGGGTAATAACAGCACCATAGCTTGTGTGTTCCAACTAGGTGAGGCACTCGAGATCCATTCAGAAGAAAGTGAAACTGTGAAAACTAACCAAAGGCTAAGTCAGCCTGCATTATGCAGTTTAGGTGACATGAGGTTGACACAATTAGAAACAGAATTCAGTGCTCTGGAATCAATAATATTCTCATGAATCAAACCATGAAATGGGGGAAATTGTACTACATTTGCACAGCCAAATAACTTTTCTCTTTCTCTTCAAAAGAAGTACAGTCTTACTCTCTGCTCTTAAAGGTGGATCAAAAACTTGCCTTATGCAGTGATGCTCTTAATGTAAGATCATTTTAAGTGGTTTGGCCCAAAACAATCAGTCATTTCATGAGTGTAAAATTGAGGCAGAATGTGAGTATACTTGCACTCTTTTAATTTAAGTTGGAGTTGAGGACTTTTAATCACAATGAGAGTCTGAATACATATTTAATAACCTTATTGCTCAGTATAAAAATTCACTGTATACTTGTCACATTGAATGATTAGGCTTATGAAGTTGAATTAGAGAAAAAATTTCATTTAAAAATTAACTCATACTGTAGTTATTAAGAAATAAAACACAATTGCTAAATTCTGTCAGTGATATTCCCAAGCTGGGTGGGTATCTTGAGAATATTTAGTTGTGATGTCCCCAGATTGGAAGGCTATTCCTGCCTTTAGGCAACACTATACTTCAAGTAGTTTGAGTTATTTAGTATTTAGCATCTGTCAATTTCCCTGTGGGGCAATTTAAACTTTTACAATTTTTATTCCTATGCTGAAAACTTGCTAAATTACTAGACCTAGCAGAAATTTGTATCACCTGCTTTATGGAGATAGTCTCATCCTGAATTGTGTAACACCAGTTTGAAAACTATTTTATTCATTCATAATGTGGTTAAGAGAGCAGTTTCCAAAGTCAGACTGCTTGTGTTTAAATCCTCACTGCCTCACTCTACTACTTAATAGTTCCTTAATCTTAGGCAAATTTCTTAACTTTTCACAGCTTCTGTTTTTCTGATCTGTAAATATGGGATGATGATTAGATTAAATAAAATAACGCATGTAAAACACTTAACATAGAGGGTGGCACAGAGAAATTACCAATAAATAGTAGCTATCATTGTTATTATAAGTAGTCATCTATTCATTTATTCATTCATCTTCTACTTACTGCATGCCCACAGGTTAGGTATATGGAAATCAGAGATAGACTTTGCTCCAGTTATTGGTGCATTGAGGAACTCAAGATACAAGTAAAGAAATGAGTACAATTCCATGTCATAAGTGGTAAGACAGAGGATATGATGAGCAACTCAATCTGGGCGAGCGTGGAGGTCGTGGAAGATTACCTGAGGAGCTAATATCCGGATTGAGGTTTACAGGATGGATGAGATTTGCTAGGGAAGTAGGTAACAGTGTTCCAGGCAGAAGGAATAGGATTTATGACTGATAATATATCTGAATATGACTCATTCGTATAAAATCTTGTTTTAAAGTTCATTGAGAGTAGTTGTAGGATTGTTTGGTTTTTTATTGGTCATCCTCTGATTCTCACTCTGCTGGATCATGGCACCTCGGTAATTAATAAAATGGATGGCACATAGCAGGACATATAGATATTTAATGAATTGAATAGAATGAAATTAGCCCTAAGGATGGAAATTTTTTCATGATTAAAAATACAAACCAAAATATCTACTCCAAGGAAGGTTTAACAAGGGAGAGCTTAATTACAAATACATAGTGGGTTGCAGTGGAGAGATAAATCAAACTCAGGTTGAACAAGCCAGAAACTTTATAACTTTTTGTGGCAAGGCAATCAAAATACATTTTTGGAATATCAGAGGCAATTTAAGGATGGCTCAAAGTATTTTCAGTATTTCATTTGCTCCTATTTATTAGTATAAATAATTGAGAAATATGTATAGTCAAATATATTTGAGATTAAAAATAAATATAAGAGCAAAGTTTAAAGTTTTAAAATGATGTCTAATTTGTTCAGCATTAAAAGATAACCACGTTTAGGAATGACAACCTGAAAAGCCTTGCAAATGCTTTGCTATAGAACAAAAATACTTTATCAATGAAGAACAATTTTCAATTGTTTGCATATTTTCTGATCATCATATAGTCTAAAGATAGATCTCAAGTGAGAAAATGGGAACATTTGGCTGTATTGAATATGATGACCTAAAGCAGCAAATTGATTTTCAAAGGAAATTTCTGGACTTTAATTTTCTTGCTTCAGAGAATTTGTACTTACCTTTTTATCTGTGTGCTACCTACAACCCCTGTATAATTGTACCAACAACTGAAACTATTATTTTGATTATTTTATTATGTTCATGCCTTGAAGATCATTCAGTTGTATATCAAATTACAAATCAAACTAAGTAAGGAGAACAGGATAGGCAATTAGAGACTTGCATTTCATATGCAGTTATAGTTGATGCCAAATATGATAATCAAGTCAGCCTTAACACTCCCCTCAGATTGACTAAATTTTGGACAGGCTTCTTCCTGAGTGTAAGCCACTGACCTCCCTTTTCTTAGAGCATTTACTTTAGAAAACTTGTAATTGTAAATTCTTTCTCTGTTCCTTTGGGATATATATAAATCTTTTAAAAAACTTATTGCCAGTTTTACAACCCAAGAATGTCTTTCTCAAGGACCTGGGATCCATCATCTATGACCCGTTAAGATCAGAATAAATGACTTCTTATTTAAGATAGTAAAGTAAAGCCAGATTTAAAAACCCCCCTAAAACCTAAAAATGTAAATAAAAATCATTAAGACAAAAGAGGATCTGGCAAAAAAATGCCAGCACAAATTAAACAATGCAAAGAAAGGGCTTGTGGCCTATAAAAGTACAAGCAGAGTTAACAAGAGTTAACAAGTCATTGGCTGGGACAACTTAAGAGTAGTAGCTCCTAAGTTGCCCACAGAAAAGCTTTGGCAGTGCCGGTCAGGGTGGAGATGGAAGTGGGGAGAAGGCTGTGGATAAACACAGCCCTGGAAAATCTAACTTACCATGGAGTAGAAGCAGAAGGAGAGAGACAGAGAGAAGATGAGAGCAGCCCTGCGAAAAGATGTGGAAATGTGCTTGAAATTAAAAACTTCTTTCTTGCCTTTCTTCTTGCCCTCCAGTGTCAGGGAAAATAAGAGTTTTCCATACTGGGAGCCCTCTGTTGGGATGAAAGAGGAGGAAAAAGGACAAAGGATCCCCAAATAAATACCCATTAATTCAGGAGTAAACAGAAATCAGGTGAAACAACAGGCAGTAGGGGAGATCCAAGGCTAGACATTTTGAGGGAGGCAGAGTAGGAGATGAGCTGATATGATCTTGTAAAGTTCTCTTCATCAAGCTGTGGCCTCAACCAAGGGGCCAAAAACAAACAAACAAATAAAAAAACAAACACGAAACTTTTCTCTCTTTTTCTTTGGAAGCATAGAAGTGGCTGTTGGGAAAGGAAAGGTAAAATGTGCTTGGGGAAAAGTCCAGGCTGACCTTTATGGAGCTGTCTCTAGGAACTCATGCTGAATTGGAGAAATTCCTTGAATTTCATGTTATCCCCCACTGGATTAAGACAAACTCAAGATTAGGTAGATAGAACTGGGATACAGACTATTTAATAAAATCCCTGAAGACAGAAGAGATCAGTTTTGCTAACAAAGACTGCTCACAACCTCAGCTGAAACTTACTTTTTCCCCAAACCTAGGTAATAAGGCCTGAGGCTTCAGTAAAAGGAACTATAAAACTGCAATGTGAAAAGGGAGTCAAGGAGAGTTCATGCAGCATCTATCAGATCAAACAGCAGATATTGGCTCAGCCACTCAATCACACCCTTTGCATGAGTAACATACATATAAAAAAAAACAATACACCAGCCTGGGGTCTATGAAAATAAGTGTAGTAAATGTAGTAGGAAAAAATTTGGAGAAGAGAGGAGAAGAAAGAAAAAAAATCATTGCAGGCAAAATACAGATTTAAAACATTTATAGAAATCAAGAAAAAAAATGGCAGACCAGAAGCAGCCTGCCAGCATGCCACTCCCAAAGAAAGGTGCAGGCAGCTGCCTCCATATGGATCTCTCTTCTCTGAAGCAGCATTGTGAAATCACAGAGAAGCAACGTGGGACACTCAGAGTGGAAAAACAAAGGTGATGGGATGATACATATAACAAGATCAGAGAACTCCCAGGTAACAATAGGAGAATAGAGTGCTGGGATGCCACACTCATTCTGCTAGTGCAATGTGAACTGAACTGCAAGATGGCTCCCACCATCCCCACAGACCTCCACTTGGTTGGACCACGGACCTGCCTGGAGTCTGTGCAGAGTCATTGCACCAGACAACAGGCATGGTGGGGATTGGACAGAAGCAGAAGCCATCCTGAACTCTTGGGTACACCATGCCAGGTCTGCACTGGGCTAGGGAGGGAATGGACTGACTTGTGGCTTCCTTGAGACATAACCAGTGACTAGAAGCCAAGCACTTTTCCCCAGAGCACAAGGGGAGCTGAGCACAGGAAGTGACTGGTACACAGCAGGCTCCTACCTGAGAGGTGTTGGGCAACCACTTTAGCAGGTCTTGGGTAGGGAGTGGAGAACCCTGTGGTCCCTGGGCCACCAGAACCAACATCTGCCTACCTGACTTGGCATCCATCAGGCCCCTGAGCCTGCAAAACAGCCTGCCACTTGCTTGGCCCTGACTCTGCCCTCCAGGCCCCAACTGCCTACTGCCTGCTTGGACCTGACCCCGCCCTCCTGGTTGGCTCAGCCCTGCTGTCTGCACAGTCCTGCCTCTAGCTCCTCAATCCTGCTCAGAAGTTCTGCTTCTGGCCCCTCCCCAGTCCTTGCTCTGAGGCTCTCAGGCTGGAGCCTCTGTGCATCCAGAACCCCTGTCAGGCCCAAGACACCATCCTGAAGTCTCCAGTGCTTCACCTGGACCACAAGACCCCACCCCAGAGCCTCTATCACTGCAGCAGGGCCAGAAGAACTGCTCCAAAGTCCAACACTCCACCAGGGACCTCCTAGCCTCAAACCGCCAATACACTGTGCCCTGGTTTGAGCAAACGCATATAGCCTGGAAACTCATGATAACCGCATCCAGCTGCTGCTGTTACCTCTGTGGAGAAACCCTGGGTAGAGCAATCTCCATGACACCAGCCTCAGTGAAGAGGGTCTTGCCCAGCTCCCAACTCGAGCATCCTACAACTGTCTGGTGAAACCCAACACCCAACCCAAACACCACTCAGCACAGGCTTGAGCAAAGGCCAGCATAGGCAAATAAATAGAACAAATCAAAGCAGCTGCATTACAGGCTTCTAGTGCACATGCCCCTTGTCTGCCATGTCAACATTCCAGAGTGGGGGGAAAGAGCACCATCTCGCAACCTCCCCTTAATCTGACAAAGCAGGAGAGTTTCCAGGAAGGAACAGGAATCCTGCAAACGTACTAGGCCTGAGTTGAGAAAGGAGGTCTCGGTTGAGAAGAAACCAGCAAAAGAACCCTGGCAACATGATAAATAAAAACAGATCAACACCCGCAAGGGATCACAGTGGAGCTATAGCATTAAACTCCAACTACCAGGAAATTGTCAAAATGACAGAAATGGAATTCAGAATGTGGATGGCAAATAAGATGAATGGAATTGAAGAGAAAGTTGAAAACCAGCAAAAAAAAAAGTACTCAGATCTGCATTATACATGGATTAGCACAACAGACACTCACCAGTGTAAAATCACCCAAAAGCTAAAGGTCAAAGACCAGATACCAGAAGGGCATGAGAGGTAAAACAAAGTGATAAAGTTCTATGCAGCAGGATGAACAGAAATCAACCCCACTTATCAATTCTTTCAATAAATGTGACTGGCTTGAACTCCCCACTGAAGAGACATAGGCTGGCTGAATGGGTTAAAAAATACAAGACAAGTATCTGCTGTCTTCACAAAACGCATCTAACCCACAAGGACTCATTGAGACTCAAGATGAAGGGATGGAAAACAATATTCCATGCAAATGGGAAGCAAAAGAAAGCTGGTGTGGCCATTCTCATATCAGATAACATAGTCTTCAAATCAACAAAAGTAAAGAAAGACCAAGATGGTCATTATATAATGGTGAAGGGAACAATTCAACAAGAAGACATAACAATCCTAAATATTTATGCACCTAACACAGGTGCACCCAGATTTATAAGGCAAACCCTACTTGATCTAAACAAAATGATAAACAGCAGCACTGTAATAGCCGGGGACTTCAATTCCCCACTGACAGAATGGGACAGATCCTCCAAGCAGAAAATAAACAAAGAAACAATGGACTTAAACAGGACTCTAGAACAAATGGGCGAACATTCTACCCCAAAACTACTGAATATACATTCTTCTCATCAGCCCACAGAACATTCTCTAAGATTGATCACATCCTCAGACACAAAATATGTCTCAACAAATTTTTAAAAATAGAAATTATACCATGTATATTCTCAGACCACAATGGAATGAAATTAAAAATCAATTCCAACAGAAACACTTAACTCTACACAAAGTCATGGAAATTAAACAAGTTACTGATGAATGACTCTTGGATCAAGGAGGAAATTAAGATGGAAATCAAAAGATTCTTCAAACTAAATGACAAGGGGGACACAAGTTACCAAAATCTGTGGGATTCTGCAAAAGCAGTCCTACTGAATGGGAAAAAATTGAGAGCATTCCCCCATAGAACTGGAACCAGACAAGGTTTCCCACTATCACCACTTCTATTCAACATAGTGCTTGACATCCTAGCCAGAGCAATCAGCAAGAAAAGGAAAACAAGGGAATCCAAATGGGTAAAGAAGAGGTCAAACTATCACTCTTTGCTGATGATATGATCTTATATTTAGAAAACCCCCAATATTCTGCTAAGAGACTCCTGGAATTGATAAATAAATTCAACAAAGTATCATGTTACTAAATCAATGTATACAAATCAGTAGCATTCCTGTATACCAACAACAGTCAAGCTGAGAATCAAATCAAAGAGTCAATATTTTTCACAATGGCAACAAAGAAAATAAAATATCTAGGAATATATTTGAACAAGAAGGTAAAAGACCTCTACAGGGAGAACTATGAAACACTGAGGAAGGAAATAGCAGAGGATGTAAACAAATGGAAAACATATCATGCTGACGGATCAGCAGCGTCAACATTGTTAAAATGTCTATACTACCCAATGTGATTTACAGAGTCAGTGCAATCCCTGTTAAAATACCCATGTCAATTTTCACAGATCTAGAAAAAAATAATTCTACACTTCATATGGAATAAGAATGTCTAATGCTTAGACATTCTTATTCCAGAAAAGACCTTTTCTTATTCAGAAAAGACCCCGTATAGCCAAAGCAACCTTAAACAAAATGAACAAATTGGGAGGCATCAATTTACCAGACTTAAGCTACACTATAAGTCTATAGTAAACAAGACAGCATGGTACTGGCACAAGAACAGAGACATAGACAATGGATCAGAATAGAGAACCCACATATAAAACCATCCTCATATTGCCATCTGATCTTTGACAAAGAAGACAAAAACATACACTGGGGAAAAGAAGCCCTATTCAATAAATGGTGCTGGGAAAACTAGATAGCCACATGTAGAAGACTGAAGGATCTGCACCTCTCACCACTCACAAAAAATAATTCATGATGGATAACAGACCTAAGGCATGAAGCCATAAGTATTCTAGAAGAAAATGTTGGAAAAACTCTTATAGACATCTGCCTATGCAAAGAATTTATGAAGAAGACCCCAAAAGCAATCACAGCAAAAACAAAAATAAATAAATGGGACCTGATCAAATTAAAAAGCTTCTGCACAGCCAAGGAAACAATCAATAGAATGAATAGACAACCTACAAAATGGGAGAAAATATTTGCATGCTATCCATCAAACAAAGGGCTGATAACAAGAATCTACAAAGACCTCAAGCAAGTCAGCAAGAAAACATCAAACAACCCCATTAGATAGTAGGCAAAAGACATGAACAGAAACTTTTCAAAAGAAGATAGACTAATTTCCAACAAACATATGAAAAAATGCTCAACGTCTCTAATCATCAGGGAAATGCAAATCAAAACCACAATGAGATATCACCTAACTGTATTAATAATGGCTTTTTTCAAAAAGTTCCAAAACAACAGATGCTGGCATGGATGCAGAGAGAAAGGGACACTTATACACTGCTGGTGGGACTGCAAACTAGTACAACTTCTTTGTAAAGCAGTATGGGGATACCTCAAAGAACTAAAAGCATGCCCACCATTTGATCCAGCAATCCACTACTGGATATTTACCCCACAGGAAAAAAAAAGATATTTAATTTAAAAAGACACTTGCACTCAAATGTTTATAGCAGCACAATTCACAATTGCAAAGATGTAGATACAACCCAAGTGCCCATCAATACATGAATGGATTAATAAAATGTAGTATATGTATACCATGGAGTACTACTTTGCCATAAAAAAGGTGAGCTAATACCTTTTGTAACAACCTGGGTGGAACTGGAGCCATCTTTCTAAGTGAAGTATCACAAGAATGGAAAAACAAACACCATATGTATTCACTACTAAATTGGAATGAATCAATCAACACTTATGTGCACATATGGAAATAAAACTCAAGAGAAATCAAGCAGGTGGGAAGGGTGAGTAGGGGCTGGGTAAATTCACACCTAACAGGTACAATGCACACTATCTGATGACTTATGGGTGATGGGCACCTGTAAAACTTTGACTCAAAGTATACAAAAACAATTTGTGTAACCAGAATGTTTGTACCCCTGTAATATTCTGAAATAAGAAAAATTAGAGAAGTCAGCTTAACCTAGGTAAAAGAAGAAAAAATGAGATGCATCCTCCATAAAATCATCTCATTATTTAAAAATTTACAAAAAAATATGAATTTAACAAAATAATCTCAAAGGTAAGCATGTAAAAATCAGACTAAGAATGAACAAAGAAAAGATTGCACAGAATGAAAGAAATTGAAGTCAAAGAATTACAATTGCAGAATAAATAAAAAATTACAAACAGAATAGGTATGGCTGAAAGTTTATTGTTGTAATGAAAGACCTAAGATGATTAAAGTAGAAGAAGAAAAATACGTGAAGATTAAAGCAATTAAGGAGAGCTTAATAGAGACAAAGAAGAGGTAAAGATGGCCCACAAAAGGATAAATGATGTCCCTGATGCAGAGAATTCAACAGCTGGAACATTAAATATACTCAAGGCACATTATGAGAAAATTTTCCTAAATTGAAAGGAAAACTGCTGTAGGTTGAGGGTAATACTCTGTTCTAGGAAAAACTGAAATATTAGGAGATATACCTATATGGACTGTAAACCAATAAGCCCTCATGATGGTTAAATCTTATTTTGAACATGCATTTTGTCTTCTGCTATTTGATTGCTGACACATTTAATTTAAAGAAGGCATAACAAAACAAGATTCTCCAAAACATGTTCATAACTGATATTTTTAACTAACTTGGATCTTCCCAAAATGTTAGAATTTAGCTAGTTAGTGAGGGGAAATCACCAATGAAATGTTAAATCATTAGCTAGTATTTGATGTATAGATTTAGTGACTATATTTTCTGGACCCCAAACTTGAGACACATGGTCCAACAAATAGGTTTACTTCTGTTTTAAACTGTTCTTGCTGGTCTTTAAGCATTGTTAACAAACCTTTTTAGAAAGAGATTTATCTAAAAGTTGAGAAATCATGCCATTTAGAAATGCAAAGACAGGTGAATTATTACAGATTCACTCATTCAAAAATCCTTTGCTTGATGCTTACTATGCACAAGAGTCTGTGTCAGAATCTCTTCCACTAGGAATCTTATAATCCTATATGGGAGGCAAATGAGCAGAGTCAGTTACAGAGCTGTGTGATGAAGTAGCACAGTATGATATGTCAGCATAGCTCTCAAAGGCCAAGGTATGCTGTCTCCTAGAGAAGCTGATGTCTAAGTAGAATTGTATTCAGGAGGAGACTCTTTCCATTATACTACATAGACTCCTTTAAAAACTGGTTTTAAAAGGATATCTATGAGATTGGAATTTAACTGAAGAATTGACTTTTTAAAACTTTCCATGAATTTCTGTATATAGTACACAAAAAATACCAAAAAAAGTTCAACTATTTTTACAAATAAACTCTAATTTAGATTTCTGTACATGTAAGACAAGCCTTTCTTCTCCTTCATCCCAAGGACTCATATAATTGAAAATAATGTAGTTACGGAGAAATTACTGAAGACAATTTTTCCTTCCTTAGTGCTCCTACAGTATATGGTTCATTTTCCTTCTATAGCACTTAGAGATTGTATGTAATTATTTATGCACATGTCTTGACCCATCCTTCTAATACCTTCATCCTCCAAAGACTAAGTGAAATTTTGTAAGTTTCAAGAAAAGGAAGTTACCATGTTTAATTTTGTATCTTATCTCCTTGTAGAGAGCCTGGAACATAATTAGTTTTCAATAAATGTTTGTTAAATTAACTATTGAAAGATTGAGTGAACATGTGATTGAATATTAAAACAAGTGTCAGCTGAGGCGGATAACAAAGTGAGTGTTAGTCATATGACTCTGAAGGAATCTTCAAAGTGGATTGTTCAAGGACCAGTTCCTTGACACTTAAACCCCCTTACTCCCTTTGAAAACATAAGAGTAGCATGAAAGAGTGGATCTAACAACACTACTACCAACAACAGGGCAAAAGGACAGGCAACCTACCCCAGAGGATCACTCCATGCTTGAGAATTGATAGAGGAAAGAAACCAGTGGAAGAGAAGCATAGCCCACGTCACGGAAGCTGTGGTCAGAAGAACCCACAGATGGGCCCACAAGAGCCCAGAAGAGCCCACAGTAGAGAGAATAAATTTTTGACACATGACAGGCACGGAGAGTCTAGAGTTATTCCTAGGACCACCCACTTGCTGATTCAAAACTTTTCCATCCTGTTCCCTTGCCTTTGCTCCCTCACTTACTGGGTAGAAACTACTATTAGAGAATCAGGAGGAAGTGAGCAGAAGACCACCATATTATCCCTTCTCCCAAATCAGGCACTCTGTCAATTCAAGCCTTGGGCAGCCAGGAGATTGTCCTATATTTCAACAAACATGAAAGTGTTGGTTACTATGTTGGATTGAACAGATAACATTTCTGTGATGCATTCAAGTGACTATAGAATTATTTTATATGCAAAGTGAAAAGAAAATCATGAGTGATTTCCGGTGAGGTTTTAATCTGTGTGCTTGGGGGAGGGAGAGTGAAATGAGTGGGAGACTCTTTACATTGGCACTCAGGACTGCCCTGTCACCGTGGAACACAAGGCAGGGAAGAATTCTGCCCGTGCCCATGCCCAGGGAGGAAACATTTACACGAGCCCTGGGCCGGAGGGAAATTCTCAACCCCAGTGGGAGGAACCTGAGTCCTGGCTGACAACAGTGGCCTAGGGCCCGGAATAAATTTGACTGGCAGTCGGGCCACGAGGACTACCGTCATTGGGCAAGTCCTGACACTGCACTGGTCTCAGAGACCGTGGACTTGGGGTGCACACGACCCAGTGAAACACCAGCTGTGGTGGCCAAGGGAGTGCCTGCATCACCCTGCCTTCAACTCCAGGCACTGCAGCTCAGGGAGAGACTCCTTCTGCTTGGGAGAAGGAGAGGAAAGAGTACAGAGGACATTTTCTGGCAACTTGGGTACCAGCTCAGCCACAGTAAAATAAAGCACCAAGCAGGTTCCTAAAGGCTCTGATTCCAGGCCTTAGCTACCAGACAGCATTTCTACACCTACTCTGGGCCAGATAGGAATATGTTGCCCTGCGGGGAAGGACCCAATCCCAGCAGGATTCACCATGTGCTAACTGAAGAGCTCTTGGGTCTTGAATAAACATCAGCAGTAGCCAGGCAATAGTCACCATGGGCCTTGGGCAAGACCCAGGACTATACAGGCTTGAGGTGTGACCAGGAGCGGTGCCAGATGTGGTGGCCACAAGAGTGCTGACATCACCCCTCCTCCAACTTTAGGCAGCTCAACACGGAGAGAAACTTCTGACTGGGGGAAAGAGAGGAAAGAATGAGAGACTTTGCCTGGTAACCCAGGGAATTCTCCCTTATCTTACTTAAACCCCCCAAGGTTGTGCCTCTAGGAGTCGGCAAGAATTGCAGCATTATTAGGCTTAGGACACCCCCTGGTGCTGATATAGCTTCAAATTGTACTACAGAGCTATGGTAACTAAGACAGCATGGTATTGGCATAAAAACTGACACGTAGACCAATGGAACAGAATGGAGAACCCAGAAATAAATCCTTGCATTTACAGTGAACTCATTTTCAACAAAGGTGGCAAGAACATACATTGGGCAAAAGACAGTCTCCTCAATAAACGGTGCTGGGAAAACTGGATATCCATATGCAGAAGAATGAAGGTAGACCCTTATCTCTTGCCATATACAAAAATCAAATAAAAATGGACTAAAGACTTAAATCTAAGACATGAAACTATGAAACTACTAGATGAAAACATTGGGGAAATGCATCAGGACATTGGTCTGGGCAAAGATTTCTTGAGTAAGACCTCAAAAGCACAGGCATCCAAGGCAAAAATGGACAATTGGGATCACATCACACTAAAAAGTTTCTGCACAGCAAAGTAAACAATCAGCAAAGTGAAGAGACAACCCAAAGATTGGGAGAAAATATTTAGAATCTACCTATCTGACAAGGGATTAATAACCATAATATATAAAGAGCTCAAACAACTCAATAGAAAAAAATATCTGATTAGAAAATGGGCAAAAGATCTGAATAGACATTTCTCAAAAGAAGGCACAAAACTGGCCATTAGGTATATGAAAAAATGGTCTACATCACTAATGATAAGAGAAATGCAAATCAAAACTACAGTGAGATATCATCTTACCCCAGTTAAAATGGCTTTTGTCAAAAAGGCAGGCAATAGCCAATACTGGAGAGGATGTGGAGAAAGGGGAACTCTTGTACACTGTTGGTGGGAATGTAAATTAGTTAGCCACTATGGATAACAGTTGGAGGTTCCTCAGAAAACAAAAAGTAGAACTACTGCATGATCCAGCAATCCCACTGCTGGGTATGTATCTGAAAGAAAGAAAGCAGCACTGTTCACGATAGCCAAGATACGGAATCAACCCAAGTTTCCATCAGTGGATGAATGGATAAAGAAAATGTGGTACATATATACGGTGGACTATTAGCCATTAAAAAGAATGAAATCCTGTCGTTAGCAGCAACATGGATGGAACTGGAGAGCATTAAGTGAAACAAACCAAGCATAGAAAGACAAATAGTGCATATTCCCACTCATGTGGCAGCTGAAAAAAAAAAAAACATTGAATTTGTGGAGACAGTGAGTGGAATGATGACCACCAGAGGCTGGGAAGTGTAGATTGGAGGGGGGAATAAAGTAGGGTGGTTTTAATGAGTACAAAAATACAGTTAGATAGAATGAATAAGATCTAGTATTCATTAGCACAATAGGGTGACTATTGTTAACAATAATTTATTGTATATTTTTAAATAACTAAAAGAGTGGAATTGGAATGTTCATAACACAAAGAAATGGCAAATGATAGAGGTGATGGATACCCTCAATTAACCTGATTTGATCATTACAAATTGTGTGCCTGTATCAAAACATCACATGCATCCCATAAATATGTGCAACTATTATGTACCCATAATAATTAAAAATAAAACATTTTAAAAAAGGAACACATATGCTTAAAAGTAATTGAAAGACATTTCTTCTTAAAAATTCTATGATCTTACAAGGTGAAATAAGCTAGTTTTTCCAAAAAAAAAAAATCTATGTGTTCTTTTCTCCCTGTGGTCAAGAACCTGGGAAATAAAATTACAAGGCAGTGTTGCCTGGTAAGAAAGCCTCAGCACCCAGGAGTATTGACTGTGGGCTCCTGCAGTCCCAGCAATGCTTCAGTGGAGTGGTGGTTATGAGGGTTTTGCTTTTTATCTATTTGTTAGCTGCACAACTGTTTTATGCATACTTCTGTATGCCTGATAGATCACAAAAACAGATGTTAAAAAAAGAAGAATATACAGTATCCCATATTGCAAAAGATGCTGTTTATATATGAAGAAAACTGTGAGGAAATATATTAACATAGGAGCACCAATTATCTCTACTGGTGTAATAACTATTATTATACCTTCTTTGCAATTTTCAACAGAGTATTTAAAATTGCTGTATGTGTGTTTTGTTATCAAGTTGAAATATGTTAGGTCCTTTTGCATTTATTTGTAAAATCCTATTTAAAAAGGGGAAATGAGTTGAAAAGTTTTGAGCAAAGGAAGGGAATTTTATGAACATTTCCGTGTGCCTTTAAACTTTACATGAAACTCCCCAAATGTTTGAAAGAGTCATTGAAAGTATGAAGAAAGAAAGGGAATGTATGGAAGCTTTATGTCTGAGTGCACATGAACAGCGTGCTAATTTTAGTTCTGTGTTTACCCAAATCATTTTTTCTCATTCATCAGATTTTTTAAAGGCTCACAATAGGTCCCAAGTAATGAAAACTATAATGAAATGAAAAAAATAATAATGGAATAGAATGTAGCATTTTAATATCTTTTAAAATGCCAAAGCTTTTATTTTCAGCTGTTGCAAATTTCCTTAATATCTCAGCACTATGGGCAGAAATGGAATTCACAAATGAAAACAAATCAAGCCTCCTGACTGGCAGCCAACTTCTTTGCCTGGTATGTGTTTTCCATTTCTCCCTGGCTTATATTCATATTAACACCAATCGCATTTATGTATACTTCTTTCTTCAAATAGTACAGCCCCAAGCCTGCAGATCTAAATGTGGGAAGGATAAACAAAAGCTAAGAAAGGGATTCTTCAAAGTAGCCTTTGTGTTGGGTTGTGCTCCTGCCTCCTTGTTAGCTTGTTCCCCAAAGGTTGAAATGTCAGGGCATTTCTGAGCCCTGTGGGGCCCCTGCTTCTGTGTATCTGTGCAGACCCCTACCTGCTGGGATTTCCTTGCATGCAGACAAGCAGTTGCACCTCCTGGTCTCCACAAGGAGTCTGGCTATTTGGAGAACTTCTCTCCTCCTCCTTAATTCGGTCTTCTCTACAGCAACCTTGATGCTGAACAATCAGAGCAGAACTGGTCCAGAGCAAAGAAGGGAGTGGGAGGTATAAAGTTTGTAAGGACCACAGACATAAGAGAGGAGAAAGAAAAAGGGAGGGGCTGGTGGGTAGTTTATCCCATCCCAGGCTCCCTTCTTTTAAGCAATGATTCTTGCAATTATTTTAATTTTGGGGGGCTGACAATCATCTCACATGAGCCAAAGATGTAAATACTAGCCACAGATATAGATTATACTCTTGAAAAACAGATTTTAAAAAACCTTCCAACAAAAATAGTCTAGCACATTTAATGACATGCATGATGGCATTGTATTGTATGGTAATTTGAAATAAGTGATAAGCAATTCATAAAAGCTACTGTAATTTCTGTTATTTTTATCCTGTATCATTTAACTTTGTGACTTCTCTAGCCTGTATTACCATTATCAATATTCACAGTATTCCCTGAATACTTTGTGTCATTTAATCATCCTATGTGTGCACACATACATACTCACACCACATATCACACACGTGTTTTTGTGGCCTCTACTTCTGCTTCCCCCACATTTCAGACCTCACCAAGCAGATAGAGAGAAGATCATGAGCAGCCTCAGGAGCAGACCTCTGGCATGAATGCCAGTAGAGCAAGTAGCACCCAGTGAAAAAGCACATTGCCCTGAGACCAGAGGAGCTGGAGGACCACTGTAGGTGATACAAGCCACAGCCCTCCCTCATACACCCCTAGAGTATCTTAGGGAACCAAGCTAGGGGAGAGGAAGTTTGTCGGAGAGACCGAGCATGCGCATTCAGGCACTAGCAAAAGGAACAGTTTAAATGATCAAATTGGACTAAGGTTTAAATTGGACTGAACAATTATTTTATCCTCCTGTGCCCCTTCTTTGCCCTGCTTCTAACCAGAAGGTTCAAAATAATCGTTTGGGAGACCAGGTGATATAAGCACAAAATTAAAAAATTTAAAGTTTCTCTGCATATATGAGTTGCACTTGATAGTACCTAATTTACTAATTTTGCAAGTTGAATTTGCATTTCCTCAATTGCCAGTGAGGCTAGTGATTTTCTTTTCCCCTCTATGAATTGCCTAGTCATGTACCTTGTCCTTTTCTTTATCAACTTCCCTGACTTTTCCTTACTGGATTGAAAGATTCCTTTACATTTTGGATACTAATCCCCTGTCAATTTTAGATGTTACAAATATCTTTTCCCAAGTGGTCTACTGAATTTTATTCAATGACCTTTATTTAATAGAAATCATTAAAGTAGTCAAACCCTTATACTTTATATATCTTGTTGCTGTTTAAGAAATTCCTTCCCACCGCAAGGTTGTAAAGGTATTCCTCTGTATTTTCTTCTCTTAGCTTTATAATTGATATTTTGCATTTAGACCTGTGCACATTGCTGTGGAAGGGCATTTCTGCTTGTTGTTTCCTTTGTTCATCATGGACAACTTTGCCTACTGCAAATCTCTGCCTCCCTTGAAGCCTGCTTTCTATAATTCTCTTTCTATTCATTTAGTTTATGAATTAGGATCTACTCTGCTACATATCTGCTCATTTTATAGATAGCCAGCTGGAGGATGACAAAGAGTCTTCTTAAGTACTTATTTGCTAAGATAATTCTTTTGCCCATAAACAGCTGTTTTGGCTCATTCAGATGTTTAAAAACATAGATTTGAGGTTTGGTTTTTCAAGATATTGTAGGCAGGGATACTAACATACTGGAAAAATAGGAAAGGATACAAATAAGTAATTTATAAAGGGTAATCAAAATAAACTCCACTGAAGAACTATATTTTAAAAAGGCATCTGGGAAAGCCCAAGTACCAGTGGTCAAAGCAAATGAGCTTCCTGCAGCATATACATAGATTTTGGTCTAAAGCAGTGGTCTTTAACCAGGGGTGATTTTTTTCTCTTCCTTCCCTCTCCCACCCACTGGGGACATTTGATGATATCTGGAGTCATTTTTGGTTGTCATAAATGGGGAGAAGGGAGGTATGTAGAGTGTTGCTAGTGGCATATTGTGGGTAGAGACCAAGGGATTCTGATAAATATCCTACATTGCACAGGACAGCCCCCCACAACAAAGAATTATCTTGCTTCAAGTGTCAATAGTACTATGGTTAAGAAGTCCTGATTTAAAGAGTCCACTCAGAGCTTGAGGAAGCAGTGACTGTTCCCTGCCCCGCCGCCCCCAA
The DNA here is from genome assembly GCA_023783475.1 of Daubentonia madagascariensis. Classification (NCBI taxonomy): domain Eukaryota; kingdom Metazoa; phylum Chordata; class Mammalia; order Primates; family Daubentoniidae; genus Daubentonia; species Daubentonia madagascariensis. The sequence continues at coordinate 9,837,038 of JAKFHU010002220.1, forward strand.
GTAGATAAGATAAAGTGACGTATGGTTAATTTTATGTGTCAAATTGAATGGGCTCAGGGATGCCCAGCTAGTTGGTAAACATTATTTCTGGCTGAGTCTGTGAAGGTGTTTCCAGAAGAGATTAGTATTTGAATCGACAGACTGAGAAAAGAAGATCCATCCTCGTCAGTGTGGGTAGGCCTCATACATGGTAGGCCTGAGTAGAACAAAAAGGCAGAGGAAGGACAAATTCTCTCTCTCTGCTTGAGCTGAGACATCCATCTTCTTCTGCTGTCCTGACATCAATGCTCCTGGTTCTTTGGCCTTTGGACTTATACCATCACGACACCCACCCCCAATCCTTGGGCCTTTGGACTAGAGCTGGGACTTATACCATTGGCTCCCCTGGTTCTCAGGACTTTGGAATTGGACTGGAACTGCACCACTGGTCCTTCTCAGCCTCTAGCTAGCAGATGGCGGGTCATGGGACTTCTCTGACTTTATAATCATGTCAGCCAATACCACACAATTCATACCTTTGTACATATCCAGTTAGTCGGTTCTCTTTCTCTGGAGAACCCTCACAAATTCGAGTGGTAACTGCAAGAATGAGGGCAATCGATTTGGAAGTGTCCCTAAGTTGGAGGCTGTGTGAGGTGAGGGAGCGCTCTTTATGAGTGACATAGCCTTATTTAGAAGCCGAAATATTAAGACTGAAAAGGCTAAACTCCGCCTAAAGCAAAAGTATGTACATATGATTATTTATGTTAACTACATGCTTTTGGATTGCTAGAATACTCACACAAGACGACCCGTAGTCCTGCTGCCTCCTTCTGAGAAGCTTCAGAGTGCTTACCACGTGCACCAGTCTCTTTCTCGGTGATTCTTTATGCACATGTTAGCTACGCTCTATTCTTCTCCTCTCTCTACCCTTCCCAACACTGGCCATGGCTAAATTCCACCAGGAAGGGATACCAACCCTAAAAGGCTTCCATCTGTAAGGTTTCCAAGAGCCAAAACATGACCTTTGGCCCTTGGTAAATGGCAGCCTGATCAGATAGATTATTGCTGTGGACCCCAACCCCTGGGCTGCAGACCAGTACTGGTCCATGGCCTGTTAGGAACCAGGCCACACAGCAGGATGTGAGCGGTGGGCAAGCAGGCAAAGCTTCATCTGTATTTACAGCCACTGCCCATCGCTCCCATCACTGCTTGAGCTCCATCTTCTGCCGGATCAGCAGCGGCATTAGATTCTCATAGGAGCATGAACCCTCTTGTAACTGCGCACGTGCAGGATCTAGGTTGCGCGCTCCTTATGAGAATCTAATGCCTGATGATCTGAGGTGGAGCTGAGGTGGTGGTGTCAGTGCTGGGGATTGGCTGCAAATACAGATTGTCATTAGCAGAGAGGTTGCATTATGGTGAGTTGTATAATTATTTCATTATATATTACAATGTAATAATAATAGAAATAAAATGCACAATAAATCTAATGTGCTTGAATCACCCCAAAACCATCCTCCCACTCCCCGTCCATGGAAAAATTGTCTTCCATGAAACTGGACCTTGGTGCCAAAAAGGTTGGGGACCACTGCATTATTGGGAGAGTGTGAATTCTGTACCTCTAGAAAGAGACTTAGTGGCTGTGCAGGAAGAGGAAGTAGCATTTTTTATTATGTGTCAAATTAAACTGAAGTAATTAGAAAATGGGTCAAAATCTAAGATCATCCAGGGTCAGTTCCCATAGGCTCAGATCTGCAGGGGAGCAGAGGCAGAAATCACAGGACAGCATCCTCAGAGCCAGGTTAGAGGCACTAAAAGGGGGAAAAAAGAACCAAAAAGAGAAAATAAACGGGGTCCCATGCTCAGGTTTGGAGCTCAGGGTGGGAAGCACTGCCCTTTGCCTTCTCTTTAGGCATTCTTCTTGAGATGGGTAGGTAAAGACAGGCTTAGCCAATAAGTGGCTGCTGGCTCCTAGGCTGAGGTTCTACCCATGACCGTGACTTTGGCAACAGACAGCCCGCTGGATACTCTAGGGTGTCTGCCTGGCTCCAAAGTCTATGCACTGTCTCCTGGACCACATTGCAGAAAAATATTTCAGAGAAGATTTAAAATTCTTTTATTACAATAACAGGTGCTGAGGGCTTAGACACAACTGGTCTCTTACTCAATAGGTGAGGAAAGTTCTTTGGTTTTCACAAATATTATTGGACTTTTGAGGTTATTGAATATTGCTAACAATTCTGGAATACTGGTGATGACTCTCAACTTTAATCTAGATATTAGATGGCATCATTATCATTTATTGTTTCCTATATGACAGGCATGGTTCTAAATTCTTAATATGGATTAACTCTTTTAATCCTAATATAGACCCTGTGAATTTGGCATACTTTTTATCCCCATTTTACAGGTTTAAAAACTGAGGGATAAAGAAAGAGATTATGTAACTTGCTCGTGATACACAGCTAGCGAGTGTCTGGCTGGGATAAGCACCCAGGCAAGTCTATCTCTAGAACCTGGGCCCTAAGGCTCTGCCTTATTGCCTCCCTGACTGAAGCATCTTGGTATTCATGTCCATCTGATCCCATGAAGTACTGGGGGTGTCCTCTCTCATGTCATGGGGTGCTTAGCCATGCTTATTTTGGCTTTCAGGTTGAGGGGACAGAGCCTCTCCCCACCAACTCATTAGGTATTCAGAGGGTGTCCTCAATGGGTTGCTGAATCTCAGCCTGTGTGTGGCTCTCCATTCCACAACAATTGGGTGAAGTATTTTGTGAAGGTAAACAGAAGTCCTTACTCAAATGTAGACAGCGTGGCTAACTGGCTAGGACTGTTCAACAACAAAGCCTCTAGACTCGAACAGAGGTCACAGCAGCAGTTCTTGTCTTGGTCACTTGCCAGCACCTCCCAAAGCAACACCCCATTTCTGGAACTCTCTTAGCTTGGGGGCCTTTTGCATTTAGGTTCCTTCCTCTGTCTGCTTTCCTTCCAATCCTTCCCAAGCTCCCCCCTTTCTGCTTTTCCCTGCTTTTATTTCCCTTTGCAAGAAACCTATTCTTTTTCTTTTCTCCCATAACATTGACCTTGATATCTGATGTGGAAGCTCTGTAATCTCTCATTTAAAATTGCTTCCAAAAACAATCACAGAAAAACAGAAAACCCAACTTCCTCTCCCTTTAGGTAGAGAGGTTTCCTCTTTGGAAACACAGTATCTGGTTCTTACTCTCTGGATCCGAGAGCAAAGGTTCAAATTCCATTGAGGGAAAGGTTGTCATCCTCCTTAGCCAAAACAATAAATCCATGGAGTATAATTGAGGTTTCACATTAAAAATAGGTTAAACATTTGTGTCTAGTTACAACTGGTTAACTGAAAGCTAGAAGGAATCTTAAAATCCCTTATGCCTCTTAAAGGGACAGCAATTAGAGCAGTTCAAACAGTTCCTATTTTACAATACCCTACGAAAAAGGTTAAACAATCCTGAGTAGCGGAAAAAATTTGGAGTCAGATGGTTTGGAGTTCAAATCTTGATTCTACCACTTGAAATTTATGAGTCTTAAATGAGTAACTTAAAATTTTCTGAGGCTTGGCTTAGGGCGCTGATTATAATCAAGTGGTGGTAAGTTTTGAAGGAATTGGGGAGGAGGACAGATATTCCTTGCTCTGATAAATCCTTCCCAGTGAAAGGGGCTTTGGTTTTATTAGCGCATAACCTTGTTCGGCCCCCAGTCTCTCTCCAGGCAGGTAGGAGTAGCTTGTTGATAGTGGGTTAGGGAGGGAAAGTGGGCAATGCTTAGCTCAAGCTCAAGCCTTTCTTCTTCCTTTCTTTTGAGCCCTCTCCTGTCCCTGACTGCACCTTTGTGCTGTAGTAGGAGATTTTACAGTTACGGAGGCCTGGAGTCGTCACTGGTCCACTTGTACCCATGACTGCTGGGTAAATCTGACTAATTACAGGGCTCAACACCACTAGCCATGTTCTCTCATGAAGCCTTCATCAGTCACGAAGGTGATATTTTCATCTCTTTCTGCCTTAACTGTTTCACTTTTTAATCGGTTCCGATGTTTGGCCAGGAAAAGGAGAAATAGTTATTGAGTCTCTCAAATTCCAACAGTTTATAAGTGATCAGTTCTTAAAAGTACTTTACAAATTTAGTTCTCTCTCTCCCTTTCTTCCTCTTTCTCTCCCTTTTGGTTGATGATTCTTCTGTTTAACCAGTCTTACTATCAGTGAGTTTTGACATATATCTAAACCAGTCTTTTCTGCCACAGCCTGTTTCCTCTTGTTCACTTTTCAGAGAAAATAAATTGATGGTGGGAGGAGAACAGCTGGTTGCAATTTCTTTGAAGTTTTTTTAATCAGAAAGTTCCCTGGTTTATTTCATTTGGCTGCTTTTTAGGGCATGATTGTTTAGATTGAACATTTAAATATCTTTCTTGAAACTTCCACCAAAGATTTGAAACCCAAAGGGAATGAACTTATAAACTACAAACGTTAGTGGAAATGAGAGGCAAAGCTTAAAAATTACTAAATTAAAGATCGCAAACAGTATTTAGACCCAGCCTTTATATAGACTTAGAAAACTAGATATATCTGTCTCTGGGGAGCATTATACTAATGATACAGCCTTGCATTTCAATACAGCAAAGTGAACAACAATTGTTACTATACCATCTGGGCCCTTGTGTCTAGAGTTATTCTTATGCCATAGTGGAAACTTTGTTTATTGCACTGCTTTGGTTCAAATTTTTGTCTTAATTTAAATGCTTCTCACCTTTATACTTAATTAATGCACACACTGTCTCTGTTTAGGTCAAGTGAAATTAAGAAGTAATGGGAAAAGCCCTACAATTGAGGATAAAACAGATTCTTTATTTGGATTTATCAAGCTGACTGCAATTGCTCACATTCGCGCTGTAACTGTTAGTACTCAATTGACTTTTCACAGATACAAACTAAATGAGAAGAGAGCAGAAAACATGATGTCACACAGGGACACTGAGTATTAAAAGTCCTATATTCTATTGTTCTCTCTCTCCACTGAGTTTTAGCCCCTCCAACCCAGTCTCTGCACAGTTTGCAAAGTGATTTTTTCTGAGTGTTAATCTGTTTATTTTACTCTCTGCCTTAAAGCTCTTCAGGGGCTTCCTGTTTCCCACAGGGTCAAGTTCCAGTTTGTTAGCTTTGTATAAAAAACTCTGCAGGAACTGATCAGCTGACATCACCACATCCTCCCCCAATCTTTAGACTGCAACAATGTCAAACGATTTGTGGTTCCCAGTGTTCATTGTAAAAAGGACAAACAGCCTTGGTTCCTTTAGTTAGTAGGGTTTTATGGTAAGGATATGAGGGGAGGTATAGGAAACCTCCACAGTCTCTTAGACAGCCATGTGGGGAACAGGAACTGTGTTGTCCCAGGTCAGCCCCATTCACTCAACAGCAATTCAATAGTCAGCAACTCAGACAAGGGAAACTGTGGCCTCTCTTCCAGGGTTTGCAGTTCGGTCTCAGCTTCCTGTTTCTGTTTTTTGTGTCTAGCTACTTCTTCTTCCTGCTCTCTTCCTGACTGCCTTTTCCATGGCCTTTTCCATGGTCTCTGTCTTGTCTATCTCCGCGTGACCAGCAGAAAGAGTAGTGCAAGAATAGTAACTGGGTTTCCTCTCCTGGTTGACCTAGGTGAAGGCCTTCCCCAAAACATCTCTGGTTTGGTCACTTGATAATAGGACTCAAAGGGCAAAATTGATGACTTTCCTACCAAAGAACTCATGACCAGGTACTGGTTCACTGGGGGTTCTGATGGGCAGCTCTACTAGAGTTCACATGATGACAGCCTCAGTGACAAGAACTATTCTCTCCTCTCCTCCCAATGAGTCTGGAGATGAATTAGAGACTCCACCAACCTTTACCCAGGCCTCTCAGCTTTCAAAAGTAAATGGAATAGGGTTCAGTCTGAGGTCCTTCTGACCCTAGGGGGGACCAGAATTCCTATGCCAAGGTCAGGGGTCAATGGGTGGGAGCCCATTGCACTTCTTGGGCCTTTTGGACACTGAAGCACAAGTAACTGTGATCCTCACAACCCTTGGCACTAGGATGAGTGGGAAGAAGATAATGCTCTCCAGTTTTAGGTCTGAGACCACCATCACTGAGACCCTTGCCCAGGCTTGGCCAGGCCTGAGTACTTTGAGGCTCCTACAGACCTTCATTGTTATGTTGTCCACTACTGAATGTATTATTGGTATAGATGTATTGTGTGTATGTACTCATACTTGAGTTCATCCCCAACCCCTGATGGGAATTGCTGCAATTAGGGCGATGTTAATTGGGTGTGTAAAAGACTATGAACCTACCTGACTGTAGGTGCCTAATGCTGTTGTCTTCCCAAAACAACATTGGCTATCTGGGGGAAAAAATAAAGAGCTTCCCTAATTGCCAAGCTTAAGGAAGCCAAACTCTTCTGTGACACTATGTGCAGCAACACAGCTATCCTATTAACAAAGACAAAGTAGAAGGACCTAGCACTCAGGTGAAATTCCTGAGCATAATATGAAAAAGGGTATAATGTCTCATTCCAGAGGAGATGATTGCCAAGTTTTGGCCCTCTCTTTCCCAGCAAATATAAGAGGCCTAGTGATTGGAGGGTCTATGTGGCTACTGGTATTCTCACATACCCTATGGAGAATCTTGATAGCACCTTTCTATTGAGTTACGAGACAGGCTGCTACCTTTGAGTCAGGCCATGACCCACGGGATGTCCTGAAGGTCCTCCAGTGGGACACGCAGGCTGTCCTTCCCCTGTTCTCCACTGATATATTAGGTTATTAAGTATGGAATGTCCAATTTCCTTAAGCACTAAGTTTGACAGTTGGTAACTCAGACATTTCACTTTGACACTTTTTTTTTTTTGAGACAGAGTCTCTCTTTCTCGCCCCAGGTAGAGTGTAGTGGCATCATCATAGCTCACTGCAACCTCAAACTCCTGGGCTCAAGCAATCCTCTTGCCTCAGCCTCCTGAGTAGCTGGGACTACAGGCACACGTCACTGTGCCCAGCTAATTTTTCTATTTTTAGTAGAGATGGGGGTCTCACTCTTGCTCAGGCTGTTCTCAAACACCTGAGCTTAAGCGATCCTCCCTCCTCAGCCTCCCAGAGTGCTGGCATGAGCCACTGCACCCACCAACACTTCTTGTTTTATTTTTATTGTAAAGGTACATCCTCATTCTTTCAATGCATGGTTTGGCTCTTGATTATCTTTCAAATTATTTTTTAGAGCAATTTTTGTGAAACCACGGATAAGTCAAAAAGTCGTGTTATTTTCAAATATGAGTTCCATCATGGAACCAATGCTGCGCAGATAGCTTGAAATATCAATGAAGTGTTTGAGAAGGATGTGGCTAAGGAATGCACAGTATATTGATAGTCTGAGAAGTTCCGTTCTGGTGATTTTAATTTTGAAAATGAGCCACGTGGGTGACCTGAGACCTAGGTGGATAATGATGACCTGAAATCTGTAGTGGAAGCAGACGCATCTCAACCTATGCGTAAATTAGCAGCAAAGTTTGACGTTGCTATTCCAACAATATTGGACCATTTGAAACAAATTGGCAAGGCAAAGAAGCTGGATAGATGGGTTCCACATAAATTAAATGAGCATCAGAAAAGAAATCATCTTGAAGCTTGCCTATCTTTGCTGCCATGACATAAAGGTGAACCATTTCTACACCGTATTGTTACATTGATGGAAAATGGATTCTTTTTGAAAATTGCAAGCGTTTGGCACAATGGTTGGATAAAGATGAAGTGCCGAAACACAGTCCAAAACCAAACGTTCATCCAAAAAAGCTCATGGTGTCTGTTTGGTGGTCCAGTGCTGGTATTATCCGCTACAGCTTCATGAAACCTGGTCAATCGATTACAGCAATGTCTACTGCAACCAATTGGACAAAATGATGAGGATGCTTGTGATTAAGCTGCCAAGATTGGTCAATAGAGACAGGCCAAACCTCTTGCAAGACAACACCATACCACATATCGCACAAACAATGCTGCTCAAATTACAGAAGCTGGACTTGGAAACTCTCTGTCATCCACTATATTCACCAGACTTTGCACCAACTGACTACCCTTACTCCAGGCTTTGGACCACTTCTTGCAAGGAAAAATATTCAATTCTCAACAAGCTGTGGAAAATGCCTTTCGTGATTTCATTGCCACTTGCTCTCCAGGCTTCTTCACTGCTGGCATAAACAAGCTACCGTTAAGATGGCAAAACTGTGTTGATAGTTTATTTACATACTTTGATTAATTGTACTGCTTCTTGTTTGAGATATAATGAACTGAACTTTTGATTCGAAATCAGACATTTCATATTTGATGACCTAGTACATTGCCTGCCAAAAAGTTGGTGTTTCTTTATCCATGGAGTTTTCTGGTACCTCAAGTACCCAACCTTATATCTTGATCTGATGCATTGCTGTAGTTGGACTCTGACACTGCAGGAATGAAATGCTTCCCTAAATGTCATCTTGCTCTTGTCAAACATGAGGGCAACTAGAACATCTGTAGGAGAGGGTGTGTGATACCCCACTGGGGCTGTTTCAGCCATGATGATAGTTGTCTTCTCCTTCCCTACACTTGCCCTTACTATTACTCAGGGAAGTTGCCAGAGGGTATTACTGACATTTTGCTCATGTGTGTATGCACTAGGTAGTTATTCCCATTGTTGGGGTCATCCAATTAGAAAGGTTATGCACAGCCTTTCCTTCTTTCCTTTGATTTTTTAAATTATTTTTCTATTCTCTAGTTAATCTATTTCCACTCTAATTTTATTATTTTTTTCCTAGGTTTAGTTTACTCTTCTGTTTCTAGAATTTTTTTTACCTTTTGTTAGGTTATTTATCTTCTTTATTTTGTATTATTAGATCTTTACTTTTAAAATAATGTAATATTTTTAAAGCTATAAAAGTCTCTCTAAGTAATGCTTTAGCTACATCCCATAAATTTGCAATGTTTTGTTTTCATTTATCTTATTTTCTAACTTTAGATTAGATTTATGATTTCTTTGTGATTCTTTCCCTTGTAATTTCTTCTTTGACTCTTCAATTATTTAGCAGTATGTTGTTTAATTTCTACATATTTGAGAATTTTCCAAATTTCTATTATTGACTTATAATTTCAGTTCATTATGGTTGGAGAACATACTTTGTATAATTTTAATTCTTTTGAATTTATTAAGACTGTTTTATAGCCTAAAATAAGGCGTATCCTGGAGAATGTTCCATGTACACTTGAGAAGAATATGTATTCTGCTATTTGGGTTGAATGTCCTGTAGATATTTGTTAGGTCTAGACCTACTTATTTTTAAGGATTTTTCATGGAGCTGACAATCAACATCTTAATATATAAATCTAGTTAGAAATAACATCAACTAATTTCGGTAGTATATCAAAACTTTGCTCCTATAGCACTCCATGTCCTTGCCACTTCTTCGTGCTGTTATTTTCATTAAATTACATCTCTAAACATTACAAGCCCATAAACAGTTTTATAAATATTGCTTTATGCAGTTTCCTTTTAAATTAGATGGAGAAGAAAACAGTTTCAAATGAAAAATACATTTATACTTTATTTTACATTTACCTTTGTAGTTGACTTTACTAGGGTTTTTTATTTCCTTGTATGGATTCAAGTTTGTGTCCATTATTCTTTCATTTCAGCCAGCAGGACTGAAATGCTTATTGTTTCTTATATGGCTGCAAATTCTCTCAATGTTTTATGTATCTGAGAATGTCTTAATTTCTTCTTTGTTTTTGAAGTGTTGTCTTGGTGGATATTGCAGGCTCGGTTAGTGGTATTTTTCTTTCAGCACTTTGAATATAGCACTGCATCCAGCCTCCATTGTTTCTGATGAACAGTCAGCTGTAAATCCTATTGATGATTATGTTTGTATTATGAGTCACCTCTCTTGCTGCTGTGCGAGTTCTCTCTTTGTCTGCCTTTTGACAGTTTGACTATGTTGTGTCTAGGTATCAATCTCTTCGAGATTATCCTACTTGTAGATTGTTGAGCTATTTGTAGGTGCAGGTTAATGTTTGTCATCAAATTTGGGATGGTTTCAGTTATTATTTCTTCAAATATTCTTTCTGGCAATTTTCTCTTTTCTCTCCTTTCGGACTCCCGTTATGTGTTTGTTGTCATGTTTGATGGTATACCACGGGTCTCTGAGGCTCTTTTCATTCTTCTTCGTTTTCTTTTTTACTTTTTGCTACTCACACAGGAAAATTGCAATTTTCAGATATGCTGTTGAGTCCCTCTTGTGAATTTTTCAATTAAAATTGTACTTTTCAACTTCAGGATTCCTATTTGGTTCTTTTAAAATTAATTTGAATTAATCTGGAACTCATATCCCCTCTCTAAGATTTGTTTTTATGGCCATTTTTTGTTATAGTTGTTGCTGCTGGGTTTGTTTGTTTAATGACTTTCCTGAACTAATTTTGTAAAGTTTCTATTCTTTGTCATATGTGGCCACTGAAGTCTCTGTTTGATTAAGGTTGTGGTAAGCTAATGATTGCACAGAAATGTTCTTAATACCTTACTCAGTATGTCTCCCAATCTTTGTTGAGGGCCTCTGTGTGCAAACTGGGGCGTGGCTTCACTTTTCTGGTAGTTTACAACTCTGCTTTAGCTTTTATTTTGCCTATACAGAGACTCAGGTCAACCTGAGGTGAGAAATTAGGACTTTCGCAGGTCTTTTCTGGCTATGCCCATAGTTGTCCTGTTCTGTGTTCTTTTATGTGACAGTCAGTCAGGTGTGTGCACAAGAAGGAGCACGGGACAGACTCAGGAAAACAAAGTTTTGTGTACTCACAGGTCTTAGAAACAGGAGGAATGGCATGCCAAGCAAGGCCAAGTGAGGAACCAGTCTTTGGCAAACTCACAAAGTAATAGCTGTGGGATGTTTCTCTACATCAGTGAAATATATATCTTTCCCTCAATTGCTCTGCTTCTAAGATAAAAAATGTCCCACCTCATAAAGGAATTTACCCTAATTCATTAATGCAAAATGGTACCTCCTTGCGTACAATTTTTCCTCATTTATTTCTTACTACATAACATGTTTTAACAGCCTTCCAGAGATAATTTGTTTTAGTTTTCCAACTCAAATGAAAATATATCAGGTAAGGTGGATAAAAAAGGGGAAAAGTGCCAAGGCAATTAAGAGGAGAAAAAATACTAAGACAATTTAGACTTCTGCTCTCAAATAATACTCTTCAGATTATTGCTTATTCCATTTATGTTTAAGGTTAGCACTGTGTAAAACCTCTCTTTCTTAACCTAAAGTATAACTTATTCTTTCCAAATAGGAAAGAGAAATAATTTTGAAAATGGATCTATCAAAATTTCAAATTATTGCCTTAGCCAAACTCAAATTAAAACCTCTCTAGCAAGCCACATTATGCAATTGCCAATGAAAGCATCAGGAAGTGCCAACAATTTGAGAGGATCTGAGGCATACTTAACACTTGATTGGCATTGTTATTTGTTTCTAATCATTCTGGGAAGTGGTGCAGTGGAAAATAAGTCTGAGAGGAAATGTGCCAGGACAGCCAAGGAAACCTCTGGGAACAATCATAGCAGGCGAAGCTGAAAGATTCCCGATATTCCTTGAGAACATTCTGTACCGCTCCTCTGAGCTATCACTTCACAAAGAGGGGGCCTGCTTTCTTCCACTTCCGATTTTATGTTGGTTTGCATCCATAGATTATTTCCACCAGAATTTAAAATGCCTCATGTGAAATGCCTGCAAAGGAGTGATTATCACTGGGTTATCCTGTATCTGAACAGTGTCAAAGGAAAATTTCCCTAATATTGGTAAATGCCCAAGGTTTAAGTTTGATGAAAGACATATACACAAAGATTTGAAGGGAAATAAAGATCATTTACAGATATACTGGTCATATAGCTGTTGGTCCTTTAAGTTGTTCCTGAAAAATATGCATTGAATATTAAAGAAATCCTTTAAAACTGATTTTAGAAGAACTATTATGATATCAAGTGGATTATTTTAATTTACTTAATAGTATGTTTCAAAGGAGCATAAGATTTTAAAAATTTTTCCACAAAATCCATTTTTTAAAAGGTATAATTGTCTTTATACTTAAGTGCTGATGTTATGTGCAGTATAGTGGAATAAAATGAGTCTGGGTCATACTTAGTTAAAAATATAATTCTAATCTCTTCTTTCCTGTAACTCCCGGAACAAGTTACTTAACCTTCTGCGTCTCAATTTTTTTCTTCTCGTGAAAAGAAATCTTGTGATTTCATATTAAATAAAATCATTTGTGAAAGTATTAGCTTAGTGCTTGGCACAAGTGGGCACTTGATAAAAGTTATTTTGAATTTGAATCTAATCTCTATTGCTCCTCTGTCCTCACCTCCATGAATCATCCAAGTGGCAGGTAAAAATCTTGTTTCAAATCACCTTTGTAATTGTAAAGTTACTAAATGGCCTTATTTACTACCAATTGTTACTTTTAGGAAGCATACTTCTTCTAGCCCTTTGAAAAAGGAAGAAGAGTAGAAAAAAGCAGATATCCAGGACATACTAAGTTTTGGGAGTTAGGAAGACAAATATTTATTGGTATCTAACTCATATTGTTAGCAAGGGGACCATGGTAGATTGTTTGTAGATAGTCTGCTACATGATTAGGCCCAGTGCCAGGCTCTGCACACTGCAGACAGTAGGGAAACCTCCTTTCCACAGGCTTTATCTTTCCCATGTGAAAGGAGTTTCACAAGAATAAAACTCCTGGTGGCTTATCCAACTCTCTCCCTCAGTGCTCCCAAGGTGATTGGTGAGTTTGGAAAGAGGAATTTTGCATATGAAGCCTAAATCTTTCCTTTCCTCAGGATCTGCCTGTAGAGAGTACACATTCTTCTGTGACTTCTCTCCCATTCCAGTGGGGAAGTCTGCAAACTTCAACTCTGCCTATAACTGAGAGTTAATTCTATTTAATTTGAGGATTCAGTATTAGGAAGCTCATGATTACTGAACACTAAAGCCATATCCTTGACTCCATTAGTAACAAAGGGTATTTTGTTTTCCTTCTGCCTAAATCCTGCATCAATCTCTCCATCATTTCTGAGCTTGGGAGAGGAAAAGGTGATTTCATTTATTACCTTTTTAAAACCTCAATGTACCTTTAATCCACATATCTGCTGGCTTGTGAACTTCTGTATGCCTAATAGCAGAATCTCAATAAATCCTCCTGTTATTTGCATATATTTTCAGAATTGTGTCTCACAATGTCCACACTCTAGATGTTGTTGTCATTTGGTGCTTAGTCTTATTCTTATGTTCTAGCTCCTGAGTACATAGAATTGCTACCTGAGAAGGTTCATTATTGTCACTGCACATCATGGATTACTAGCCTACTCCAAGAAAAATATCCCCTCAAAAACTACTTTTATTCAAACTATAGCCATTGAGTTGCCAAAATATTGTAAGGTTCTGGGCAATAGTGAAAAGAATGACCTTCTCCTCAATTCTATGCCTCAACTTTTAATAAATTTGAAGTCCCACAGAACCTCTTCTGGGGTCCAATATCTTACAGAATCTGTCATGCCAAAGAGCTTAATAACTTTTTGGACCTTGCTAATTATAAGCACTTAAACATAGAACAAATATTCTCTTCAGAACAGACATAGCATCCCTGCCATCCTTTTCCTCTCAAAGTATAAGACTTAAGTCATAAATTGCCTCCTCTTATTCTGCTTACAAAACACAAACTCCTGTGTATATCACTTGCTGCAAATGGTTATCTGGGGTGTGGGTATCAGAGTGAGGGTTGATGGATGCTGGCCTGATGATGTAAGATATGAGCCCCAATTTAGCCTGCCTTAGGCCATAGATAGTGCATTTTTTGTTGTTATTTCTTTTCTGTGTTCCTTTAAACACTCTTGGTTATTTACTACTATTGTAGAAGACAGTTTTTCCTTGGACTGGGAGTTGGGGGGATGGTTTCGGGATGATTCAAGTGCATTACATTTATTGTACAGTCAAACCTCTCTGCTAATAATAATCTGTATTTGCAGCCACTCCCCAGTGCTAGCATCACCGCCTCAGCTCCACCTAAGATCATCAGGCATTAGATTCTCATAAGGAGCGTGCAACCTAGATACCTTGCATGCACAGTCTACAGTAGGGTTTGTGCTTCTATGAGAATCTAATGCTGCCACTGATCTGACAGGAGGTGGAGCTCAGGTGGTGATGTGAACAATGGGGAGCAGCTGTAAATACAGATGAAGGTTTGTTCGCTCGCCCACCGCTTACCCCCTGCTGTATGGCCCACTTCCTGACAGACCACGGACCAGTACCAGTCCATGGCCTGGGGGTTGGGGACCACAGTTCTAATAACTTTACATATATTAACTCATTTAATCTGTATGATAACTTTACAAAGTAGAAACAATTATTATCATTCCATTTTGCATATGAGGAATCTGAGGCCAGAGAGATTGGGTAAATTTCCTAAGGTACTAGAGAGCCAGAATTTGAACCTCAGTTGTCATGCTTCAAATGCCATGTCCTTAATTATTTCTCAAGACTCTGCATGAGGAATTTTGGGGTGACCTGGAGACATACAAGCAATTTGCTTCTAAAATAACTATGCATATAAAATGCATAGGACAAATTATACATTATCTAAATTAATTTTTAAATGCACTTTTCTTTTGAAATCAATGGCCATGCAGGGTCAGTTAGTCATTTATGACTATGCCCCATTTCCTTTCCCCTTTACTATGGTTAAGAGATATTGGGGGAGAAAAATTCTTGGGAAAGCTCATGGGTTGGATAGTAAGACCTTAGGAACGTTTTGACAACAAAAGACAATCATTAAATTGTTAAACCATAAACAAAAATAATTTTGCTTTTCCTGAAATGGAGAGGGAAGAAAATAAGAAGAAAAAGATCAATGGGAAGCAAGAGGAGGCAGGAAGATGTGAGTTTGGGAGACCAGATAAGGTGTAGGCTACAGAAGGGGCCAAAAACAAATCCCGAATTTCATGCTTGTCAGAGAAATTTTGAGCCAAAGGGTGTCTAACAGAAGAAATTTAGAATTTGAGCTATGCTGCATCCTTCTCTTCTCAAATTTTCAATAAAATCTCCATTTCTGATAATGATTGGTGTGAGTAGGATTTTTAAAAAATTAATATTTGTTTTAATTTTTTGAAACCAGTAAAATGTATGAGTTCACAATTCAGTTGACACTGAGAAACACTGAGAAAGCACACACAGAAGTAGAGGATGAAGGCCGAAGGGGATCGTGGAAAGGCTTAACACTCCCACGGCTATGAAATCGTGGGCTCGAGTCTCAAGTCTCAAGTCTCAAGTCACAAGTCTCTTGCCCTCATTAGTAGGGCAAGAAAGTTACCAGTAGCTTCAACTCACATAGTTGGCATAGTTACAAGACATTATCACTTTAAGGTGGTTAACAATTTTCTTTTCAGTTACAATCAACTTCTAGACCATAAGTTTGGCCACAGTATTGATAATACTGTAATTTTCCTCACAAACTTTTTTCAAATTGTCATGTCCTTCAGCAGTCTTACCATTACACTCAAATTCTATTAAAGTTTTGTGATAATCAAAATTACTTTGATTATCACAAAGACATTAATTACCAGTTATAACTGGCTTTAACTTAGAGCTATTCTCTTGCTATGGTTAAAATTATGGAGTTCTAATCCCAGATTCTGTTTCTTTTTTTTCTTTGTATAAATTTAGGGGGTGCAAGTACAGTATTGATACATGGATATATTGCACAGTGGTGAAGTCTGGGCTTTTATTGTACCTATCACCTGAATAGTACCCACGAAGTAATGTCTCATCCTTCACCTGCCTCCCACCCTCCTACAATTCTGGGTCTCTAATGTCTATTATTCCAGACTCTATGTCTGTGTGTACACATTATTTAGCTCCCACTTTTAAGTGAGTGCATGCAGTACTTGAATTTATGTTTCTGAGTTGTTTCACTTAAGATAATGGCCTCCATCCATCCATGTTGCTGAAAAAGATGATTTCATTCTTTTTGATGGCTGAGTAGTATTCCTTGGGATATGTGTGTGTGTATGTATATGTGTGTGTGTGGGTGTGTGTGTATATATATATATATCATTATTTTGTGTGCATGTGTATGTGTGTGTGTGTATATATATCATATTTTCATTATCCAGTCATCCATTGATGAGAACTTAGGTTGATTCTATATCTTTACTATTGTGAATAGTGCTGTGATAAGCATATGAGTGCAGGTATCTTTTTGATATGATGATTTCTTTTCCTTTGGGTATATACCCAGTAGTGGGATTGCTGGATTGAACGGTAGTTCTATGTTTAGTTCCTTGAGAAATCTCCATACTGTTTTCCATAGAGGTTGTACTGATTTGCATTCCCGCCAACAGTGTATAAGAGTTCCCTTTTCTCTACATCCTTGTTAACATCTCTTATTTTTTGACTTTTTAATAACAGCCATTCTAACTGGTATAAGGTGATATCTAATTATGGTTTTAATTTGCATTTCTCTGATTATTAGTGATGTTGGGCATTTTTTTCATATGCTTGTTGGCCATTTGTATGTATTCTTTTGAAAAGTGTCTGTTCATGTCCTTTGTTCACTTTTAATGGGGTGGTTTTTAGTTGTTGTTGTGTTGTTTGAGTTCCTTGCACATCCTAGCTTTAGTCCCCTGTCAGATGCATAGTTTGCAAATAACTTCTCCCATTCTGCAGGTTGTGTCTTCACTCTGTTGATCATTAATTTTGCTGTGCAGAAGCTTTTTAGTTTAATTAAGCCCCGTTTCTCTATTTTTATTTTTGTTGCATTTGCTTTTGAGGTCTTAGTCATGAACTCTGCCTAGGCCAATATCCAAAAGAATTTTTCTTAGATTTTCTTCTAGTATTTTTATAGTTTCAGGTATTATATTTAAGTCTTTAATCCATTTTGAGTTAATTTTTTATAGGGTGAGAGATGGGGGTCTAGTTTCATTCTTCTGCACATGGCAATTCAATTTTCCCAGCAACATTTATTTAATACAGCATTCTTTCCCAGTGTATGTTCTTGATAACTTTATCAATGATCAGTTGCTATAGGCATGTAGCTTTATTTCTGGGTTCTCTATTCTGTTCCATTAATTTATGTATTAATTTTTATAACAGTACCTTGCTGTTTTGGTTACTATGTCCTTGTAGTGTAATTTGAAGTCAGGTAATATGATGCCTCCAGTTTTGTTCTTTTTGCTTAGGGTTTCTTTGGCTTGCAGTCTTTTTTGGGGGGGGTTCCATATGAATTTTAGGACTTTTTTTCTAATTCTGTGAAAAATAACACTGGTAGTTTGATAGGAATTGTATTGAATCTACAGATTGCTTTGGGAAGTATGGTCATTTTAACAACATTGATTCTTCCAATCCATGAGCATGATAATGGCTTCCAATTTTATCCAATGTTTTTCCATTTGTTTGTGCCATGCACAATTTATTCTATAAGTGTTTTGTAGTTTTCCTTGTAGAGATATTTGACCTCCTTTGTTAAATATATTCCTAGGTATTTTTCTAAAACCTAATGTAAATGCGATTGACTTCTTGATTTGACTCTCAGCTTCACCATTATTGTTCTATAGAAATGCTATTAATTTTTGTGCATTGATTTTGTATCCTAAAACTTTGCTGAATTCATTTATCAAATCCAGGAGTTTTTTGGAGGAGTCTTTAGGGTTTTATAGGTATAAGATCATATCTTCAGTAAATAGAGATAATTTGACTTCCTCTTTTTCAAATTTGGATGCCTGTTATCTCTTTCTCATGCCTAATTACTCTGGCTAGGACTTCCAGTACTATGTTAAGTAGGAGTGGTACAAGTGGACATCCTTGTCTTGTTCCAGTTCTTATAGGCAATGCTTTATATTTCTCCATTCAGTGTGATGTTGGCTGTGGGTTTGTTATATATGACTTTTATTATGCTGGGGTGTGTTTCATATGTGCCTACTTTGTTGAGGGATTTTATCATGAAGGGATACTAAATTTTATTGAATGCTTTTTCTGCATCTATTGAGATGATCATATGGTTTTTGTTTTAAATTCTGTTTATGTGCTGTGTCATGTTTATTGATTTGCATATGTTGAAACATCCTTGCATCTAGTGGGATAAAACCCACTTAGATTGTAGTGTATTATCTTTTTTATGTGCTAGTGGATTCGGTTTGCTAGAATTTTGTTGAGGATTTTTGCATCTATGGTCATCAGGGACATTGGTTTGTACTTTTCTGGTTTTGTTGTATCCTTGCCTGGCTTTATTATCAGGGTAATATTAGCTTCATAGAATGACTTAGGGAGGATCTTCTCCTCTTGGATTTTTTGGAACAGTTTCAGTAGGATTGGTAGTAGTTCCTTGCCTGTCTGGTAGAATTCAGCTGTGATTCCATGGGGTCCTGGACTTTTCTTTTGTTTGGATATTTTTTTTTATTACTTATTCAATCTTGCTACTTGTTATAGGTCTCTTCAGGATTCCATTTCCTCCTGATTCAATCTTGGGAGGTTGTATGGTTTCAGGAATTTTTCCCATTTCCTCTAGATTTTCTAGTTTGTGTGCTGGAGTTGTTCATAGTAATCTCTGATTATCTTTTGTATTTCTGTGGTATCAGTTGTAATGCCTCTTTTTTTCATTTCTGAATGTGTTTTTTGAATCTTCTTTCTTCTTTTCTTGGTTAGTCTAGCTAGTGGTCTATCAATTGTGTTTATCTTTTCAAAGAAATAACTTTTCATTTCAGTGATACTTTTTATTGTTTTTTGAGCATCAATTTTATTTTTTCTGCTTTCATCTTTGTTATTTCTTTTCTTCTAGCTTTGGGTTTGGTTTGTTCTTGTTTTACTGGTTCCTTGAGGTACAACATTAAGTTGTTAATTTGTGATCTTACTATTTAAAAATTTTTTTGTAGACTTATTTATTTTTATTTTTTTATTATGTAATTCAATAGATTTAGGGAGTAAAGTGTTTTGTTGTTACATGGATGAATTGTATAGTGGTGGAGTCAGGGCTTTTAGTGCATCCATCACCCAAATAGTATACATTATACCTAATAGATATTTTATGACCCCTCACCCCCTCCCACCCACCTCCCTCCTGAGTCTCCAAAGTCCATTATATCACTCTGTAAGACCATGTATACCCCCACATGAGTACATGCAATATTTGTGTTTTATTCTTGTTCCTGAGAGACTTCACTTAGGATAATGGCTTCTAGTCTCATCCAAGTTGCTGCAAAAGACATGATTTCATTCTTTTTGATGGCTGAGTAGTATTCCATTGTGTGTGTGTATATACACACCACATTTTCTTTATCCATTCATCAGTTTATGGGCACTTAGGTTGATTCCATATCTTTGCTATTATGAATTGCACTGTGATAAACATATTAGTACATGTGTCTTTTTGATATAATGACTCCTTTTGTTTTGGGTGATAACCAGTAGTGGGATTGCTGCATTGAATGATAAGTCTACTTTTAGTTCTTGGAGGAATCTCCATACTATTTTCCATAGAGGTTGTACTACTTTATGTTACCACCAACAGTGTATAAGTATTCCCTTTTCACTGCATCCATGCCACCATCTACCGTTTTTTGACTTTTAACCATTCTGACAGGGGTAAGGTTGTATCTCATTGTGGTTTTAATTTGCATTTTCCTGATGATTAGTACTGTTGAGCAGTTTTTCATATGTTAGCCATCCGTATGTCTTCTTTAAAAAATGTATGTTCATGTCTTTTGCCTACTTTTTAAAGGTGTACTTTTTTATGCTGATTTGTTTGAGTTACTTGTAGATTCTGGATATTAGTCCTTTGTTGGAATTATAGTTTATGAATAATTTCTCCCATTCTGTAGGTTGTCTGTTTCACTGTTGGTTATTTCTTTTGCTGTGCAGAAACTATTTAGTTTAATTAATTCCTATTTATTTATTTTTGTTTTTGTTGCATTTGCTTTGAGGGTCTTAGTCATAAATTCTTTGCCTAGGCCAATGTCCAGAAGAGTTTTTCCTAAGCATTCTTTTAGAACTTTTATGGTGGCAGGACTTACATGTAAGTCTTTAATCCATCATGAGTTTATTTTTGTGTATGATGAGGGATAGGGATCCAGTTTCATTCTTTTGCATGCTGCCCTCCAATTTTCCCAGCACCACTTGTTGAATAGGACTTCCTTTACCTAGTGTATATTATTGTCTGCTTTGTTGAAGATGAGTTCGTTGTAGGTGTATGTTTTTATTTCTGGGTTCTTTATTCTGTTCCATTGATCTATGTGTGTACTTTTACACCAGTACCGTGCTGTTTTGGTTACTATTGCCTTGTGGTATAATTTGAAGTTGGGTAATGTGATGCCTCCAGATTTATTCTTTTTGCTTGGGATTGCTTTGACTATTTGGGCTCTTTTTTGATAGCATATGAAATTTAGGATTTTTTTCCTAATTTTGTGAAAAATTATTGGTATTTTGATGGGAATTGCATTGAATCTGTAAATCACTGAGGATTTTAACAATATTGATTCTTCCAATCCATGAGAATGGGATTTTTTCCCATTTGTGTTATCAATGATTTCTATCAGTGTTTTATAGCTCTCCTTGTAGAAATCTTTCACTTCATTGGTTAAATATATTCCCAGGTGGTGTTTTTTTTTTTTTTTTTGGCAGCTATTGTAAATAGGATTGACTTCTTGATTTGATTCTCTGCTTGGCTGTTATTAGCGTATAGAAATGCTACTGATTTGTGTATATTAATTTTGTAACATGAGACTTTAGTGAATTTGTTTATCAATTCTGGGAGTCTTTTGGAGGAGTCTTTAGGGTTTTCTAGTTATAAGATCATATCACTAGCAAATAAGGATAGTTTGACATCTTCTTTTCTGATTTGTATGCCCTTATTTTCTTTCTCTTGCCTGATTGCTCTGTCTAGGACTTCCAGTACTATGTTGAATAGAAGTGGTGAAAGTGGGCATCCTTTTCATGTTTCATTTCTTATGGCAGAAGATTTCAACTTTACTGCATTCAGTATGATGTTGGCTGTGGATTTGTCATAAATGGCTTTTATTATTTTGAGGTATTTTCCTTCTATGTATAGTTTAAGAGTTTTTATCATAAAGGGGTGCTGGATTTTATTAAATTCTTTTTTTGCATTTATTGACAGGATTATATGGTTTTTGTTATTAATTATGCTTACGTGGGAATCACATTTATCATTTTGTATATGTTGAACCATACTTATATCCCTGGGATGAAACCCACTTGATCATAGTGAATTATTTTTTTGATATGCGGTTGGATGTCTTTTGCTAGTATTTTGTTGAGGTTTTTACATCTATGTTCATGAGAGACATTTGTCTGTAGATTTCTTTTTTTTGTTGTATCCTTTCCTGGCTTTGGTATCAGGGAAATACTGGCTTCATAGAATTGGTTAGGGAGGATTCTCTCCTTCTCAATGTATAGAACAGTTTCAGTAAGATACATACCCATTCTTTGCAGGTCTGGTAGAATTTGGCTGTCAATCTGTTTTGTCCTGGGCTTTTTTTGTTGTTGGGAGATTTTTATTACTGATTCAATCTCACTACTCATTATTGATCTGTTCAGGATTTCTATTTCTTCCTGATTCAAGCTTGGGAGGTTGTGTTTTTCTAAAAATTTATCCATTTTCTGTAGCTTTGCTAGTTTGTGTGCCTAGAGATGTTTGTAGTAGTCTCAAATGATCTTTTGTATTTCTCTGGTAACTGGTGTAATGTCTCCTTTTCCATTTCTGATTGAGCTTGTTTGAATCCTCTCTCTTCCTTTGTTGGTTGATTTAGCTAGTGGTCTACTGTATGTTTATCTTTTCAAATAACTAACTTTTTGTTTTATTGATCCATTGTATTGTTTAGTTGTCATTTTCAATTTCATTTATTTCTCCTTTGATCTTTGTTATTTCTTGTTTTCTGCTAGCTTTGGATTTGGTTTGTTCTTGTTTGTCTAGTTCCTTGTGGTGTGACATTAGGTTGTTAATTTGTGATTTTTCTGTCTTTTTGATGTAGGTATTTAGTGCTATGAATTTCCCTCTTAGCACTGCTTTTGCTATATCCCAGAGATTGCAGTACCTTGTGTCACCACTGTCTTTCAATTCAAAAAAATGTTTTGATTTCCATCTTGATTTCCTCATAGACCAAGATATCATTTAGTAGCTGGGTGTTTAATTTCCATGTATTTGTGTAGTTTTGAGAGTTCCTCATAGAATTGATCTTTAGTTTTATTCTACTCTTGTCTGAGAAGGTACATGGTATGATTTTGATTTTTAAAAATTTGCTGAGGTTTGTTTTGTGGCCTAACATATAGTCTACAGGAACTCCCAAAAGTCACCATACATAGGGAAAATGGGAAATTGTAGCTAAATGTACCTTTATTTATAAAACATTCATTATAAAATTTTACAAAATTTTTCCTTTGTATGGAGACTTACATTTAATTTTATCTGGCTTGTTTTGGTACAGAAGCATAAAAGACTATACATAAGGGATTTTGTCCCATTTCTCAACATGCTGACAAAAAAAATCTAATTGGAGAATAGTATTATAGCTCAATGAGCCATTAAGGGGCCATGTCTCCCCAGACCTAAGAGAGTACTGGGGCCAGGCAGTATTACACAAATATGCCATTTTTTTCTTCTTCATAGCCTCATAACTGTATTTAGACCAGTTTTGAAGAATACAACCCAAAGAGCTACATTGAGGACTTGAATTCTTATTTCCTATAGTCACACACACACACACACACACACACCCCAAATGGACTGCAGTTCCAACAAATAAGCCTAGGGAGTTCCAAATACAAACAGTCAGAGGGCTTGCTCTTCCAACCCAAATGGGATTTTCTCTGTAACCCCCAAATTGTTGAGGTTTCTAGACAAAACAGGACCTCTGGAGAAATTCTCTAAATGGAGAGAGGAGTTTTTAGGTCCTACTTTCCCAAATGGCTGAGGGTCCCAACCCAAATGGGACCTCCAGAGAATTTCCCCAAATGGAGAGAAGCATTTCTCCACTGCACAGTACTTTCAAAGGGGGTTCAATGTTGACCACTGCCCAGAAAGCCAATTACTGAGATGATGAGGATTGTCAAGGATGAAAGGATTTATTGCAGAAGATGCATCTTCTGGGAGGGGGAGGTTATGTACTGCCTCAAATCCACCTCCCCAACCAACAGGGTCAGGGTTTTTTTCTGGAGGCGAAATGAATAATGCAAGGGTGGAGTGAGCATCATTACATGTTTGGAGTGGAGTGCAGGGCACACAAGCTCAGTGAGAAATCATGCTAGTACATATGTCCCATGATTAAAAAAATGGTGGATAAGTCCCTCCCAGGGTGGAGATTTTAGTATTATAATGAGCTAGGGGTTAATATTTGTCATTTTTTCAGCCTTGTGTATAGGCTCAGTGGGTCTTTGGGCATGATGTGTGGTGGAGTATTGCTTGTCTTGTCTTCTCCAGACAAACAGATGGTGTGAGGCTTTATAGTTATCTTGTGGCTGTAAGGAGGTTCCGCCACTTCTGGGGAAGAAACTCAAAAGAGAATGAATGAGTGCAAGAGAAAGTCACAAAGTTCTGGTCAGCAAATCTTACTGAGAGTTCTCTGTTTTCTGCCTATTTTGAGACTGTAGCTGCTAAGGTACCAGGGCTGAGATAAATCTTACTGTCAAGGCCACTTAGAGATGCCAGCCCCAGCCATAATATGAACACTGAAAACTCATTTGAAATATGAGGGAACTAAAAACATTATTGAGAAAACACTTTCTTGCTTATGGAGCCAGCTACATGACTTCCCAACAGAAGAGAAGCACCAGGTGTGTCTGCAGGCAATATTGTGCCCACTGTCTCAGCTTGGGTCTGTGGTGGGGAGAAGTAACCCTATACAGGCTCACAGCCCTGTGCTGTGCTTCCAAGAAGCTCTCAGTTTGTTAATGGCATCAGCACCTGGGTTTATCAGGGAAAACGGGCTCTCCAACATATTGGGAGATGGCAGATTGTCACAGGTGTGATGTGAGGAAAAGTAAACACTCCCACCTACCCTTTCTGCTAGGCTCTGAATGTCTTGGGGGTTGGTCTCTGCCAAAATCTTGCTCTTTCTTGTTCTGGTCTGCAAGTTTTTCCTATGGGATCTCCAGTAAGGGTAGGTTCTGGCACCTTTCCCTCAGTATTTCACCTGGGCAATGCTTTTTCACATGGAACTTTTTCTTGTTTTTGGACTGATCTCATGACCAATGTCTCTAGTTTGCCATCTTGCCCCCTCCTCCTATTTTTTGATGTAAGCATTTAATGGAACAAACTTCCCTCTTAGCACTGCTTTTTTTTGATACCAGAGGTTTGGGTATATTGTGTCTCCATTTCCATTCATTTCCAAAAAATTTTAAATTTCCATCTTAATTTTATCATTGACCCAAAGATCGTTCAGGATCATGTTGTTTAATTTCTGTGCATATGTATAGTATTCAAAGTTCCTCTTGGAATTGATTTCTGGTTTTATTCCACTGTGGTCCTTGAAGATACTTGACATGATTTTAATTTTTAAAAATTTATTGAGACTTGTTTTGTGGGCTAACATATGGTCTATCTTGGAGAACATGCCATGTGCTGATGAGAAGAATGTATATTCTGTGGTTGTTGGATAGAATGTTCTGTAAATGTCTGTTGGCCCATTTGATCTAAAATCCAACTTAAGTCCATAGTTTCTTTGTTGATTTTCTGTCTCAGTGATCTGTCTATTGCTGTCAGTAGGGTGTTGAAGTGCCTTATTTTTATGTATTGTTGTTTATTCCTTTTCTTAGGTCTAGCAAATTTGTTTTATGAAGCTGGGTGCTTCAGTGTTGGGTACATATATATTTAGGATTATCATATCTTCTTGTTGAGTTGATCTTTTTATCATTATGTAATGACCTACTTTGTCTTTTTTTTTTTACTGTTGTTAATTTAAAATCTATCTTATCTGATATAAGTGTAGATAATCCTGCTTGATTTTGGTTTTGTTTGCATGGAATATTTTTTTCTCACCCCTTCACTATCAGTCTATAAGTCTTTATGAGTAAGGTATGTTTCTTGTAAGTAGCATATGTCTGGATCATGTTTTTTTCCCCCCATTCTGCCAATATATATCTTTTAAGTGGAGCATTTAGTCTATTTACTTTCAAGCTTAATATTGATATGTGAGGTTCTGTTTCTGTCATAAGGTTCATTGTTTTCTAGTTGCTTTGTGGTTATTTTTTCTTCTTTGTCCATGTTTGTGGGTTCAGTTGATTTCTTTTGTGTTGCCATTTGATTTCTTTCTCTTTCTCATTTGTTGTTTTATAAACCCTGTGAGTTTTATACCTCTATGTGTTTTCATCAAGGCAGTGTCAACTTTCCATTTCCATGTTTTTAACTCTTTTGAGAACTTCTTGTAGGGCTGGTCTAGTTTTGATGAATTCCCTTAGCATTTGCTTGTCTGGGAAAGACTTTATACCTCATTCATTCATGAAGCTTTTTCTAGCAGAATATAAAATTTATGGTTGACAGTTCTTTTCTTTAAGCACTTTGAATATAGAATCCTAATGTCAACTGGCTTGTAATGTTTCTGCTGAGAAGTCTGATATTAGTCTGATGAGATTTCCTTTGTAGGTGACTGGATGCTTTTCTCTGGCTGATTTTAGGATTTTCTCCTTAATGTTGACCTTAGACAGTCTGATGACTATATGACATAGTGAGGTCCTTCTTGGAATGTATTTACCTGGATTTCTTAGAACCTCTTGTATTTGGATATCTAAATCTCTTTCTTGACTAGGGAAGTTTTCCTCAATTATTTCCTCAAGTAGATTTTCCAAACTTTTTGATCTTTTTTCTCCCTTGGGAATGCCTATGATTTGTAGGTTCAGATGTTTTACATAGTCTCATACTTCTTGAAGGCTATGTCCATTTTTTAAAATTGTTTTTTCTTTTTTTTTGTTGGACTGGTCTTCAAGTTCTGAGAATCTTTCTTCTGCTTGGTCTAGTCTATTGTTGAATTTTTCATCTGCATTTTGTAATTACGTCAATGAATTTTTCATTTCCAGAGTTCTGTTTCTTTTTCTAATGTCTAGCTCTTTGGTAAATTTCTCATTCATATCTTAAATTGATGTTCTGATTTCTTTGTATTGGTTTTATTTCTCTTGCAAATCATTGAATCTCTTTAAAATCAATATTTTGAGTTCTTTATCTGGTATTTTAATGGTTTCATTTTGGTTAGGATAAATTGCTAGAGAGTTAGTGTGATCCTTTGGGGGTGTTGTAACACCTTGTTTTTTCATACTTCCATAATTGTTATGCTGGTTCCTTCTCATTTGGAGAAACTGTCACTTCCTATTTTTGAATTTACTTTCAGTAGGATGGGAATGTTTTCCCCCTTGACTATAATTCATGTTGTATGGGGTTTTTTGAATTTGCTTCTGGGTGATTGTAGTGGCCAAGGCTCTGTCTGAATTCCTTGGTTATAGATAGCCTCAGTGTGGTGGCTTTCTCAAATGCCAGTTGTAGTAGTAAGGCCTCCTAAGTAGCCATGGTTCTATGGGTGGTGGTGGTAGCAGGGGTTGTGCAAAGCTCATCCTTTCCTAACACTTTGCAGTTGGGTCAGTAGATGTTGTAATGGGCTGTGCAGGTTGACCTCCTGGCCAGTAGGTGGTGCTTGCAGGAGAGAGCCAGCTACAGTGGTGGCAGTGGGGTTATGCTTGACCTTTGTCAACCAGGAGAAGTACTTGGATGTCCCACATGATGGACTGGGCCATGGAACTCCCAGGGGTCCCTGTCCCCTGGTCTATTACTGAGGCAGGTGAGGGGGACCATGCCCAGTGGGGCTGGGCCAGGCAAGCCTATGTTTGGGCTGTCCAATGGTGGGTGCAAGCATTAGCCTCAATAGGGTTTGGAATGCAGTTTTCAGACTTCTGGAGCAATGTTCCAGGGAGGAGTGGAGTAACCTCTGCTATACCAAAGAGCCAGCATGGGGAAAGAGGAGTGGCTTAGGCTCCACAGCCTAGCTGGTGGTAGTGGGACCAACCTGGCTCCCATGCTCTTGATCCAGCAGAACTCTGTCCTGTGGCCCACCACAGCCAGCAAACCGAAACAGTCAGCCAAGTCACAAGGAGTCTCTCCTCAGATTATGAAAATTGTCCTGGGCCACAAAACTCCCTGCCTGGGACAAAAACCATGGCTCCCAGGCCATCACTCACTCAGTCTGGTTCCATGGATATGAAGGGTGCACAACCTCCATGCCCATGGCACGAGCCCACACCACACTTGCCTATCAATTCTGGCCATGGGGGCTCCTTCTCCACTTGAGATTAGATTGCAAATCTGGAGCCTCTCCAAACCATGCATCACTGCCTATGTTGGCTGGCAGATTTCTATACAGCCCCCTATGAGTTAGGACCAGGAATGGACTCCTCCTATTGGCACCGAGGTCTGGGAGTGTGTACCTGCACTTCCCAATGCTGCTCCTTCTCAGCATCTCCCCAGTGTTCCCCAAGTCAGATCCAGTGCTTGCTAAAGTCAAGGAGCTCCCCTATGGCCTGGATTGCCTGGCTCCACAGTTGGAATGTGTACTGCGGAGACACTCTCTCCCCATCTCACACTCTTGGGAATCACTCACAGTTTTCCACTGGGCCCATAGTGCAGGCTGTTGCCTGCTGTATTCTTCAAAGCATCTGAATTTTTTTTTCTTTTATGTTGAGCTCTTGTGTTCCTTCTTGGATAAAAGTTCACAGTTTGAATCTCTACACACTATTTTTCTATTTCCAAGTGGGTGAGGCATGCTAACAAAGCTTCTAATCTGCCATTTTGGAGGGAAAAAACCCAAACAGAAAAAAAAACCCAATTTTTTTTTTTAGTGCCTTTCAGGATTTCTGCATTAGCATCAATCATACTAATGCTAAAGTGGTTCTCATTTTTTAGTGTATTTCTTAGAGGGTGAGATGATCACTTTCAAGTCTCAGTTCTCCTTTCTCTATCAAACCCTTCTCTCAGAGACATAGAATTGCTAAGTATCGTTTCAAGGTTCCATTAGCGTCTCTCTTCCTTTTAGATCATGTGTATTCATTTTGCATCTCATCCAATAGAAGGGAGTTCTAAGCAGCCTCGTCTCTTTCTTTCATATATTCAGAGCAGCTGAGGTCAAGAAAAAGCTCTGTGCTGGGACCAGGCCTTATCTTCAAGTCCTGGCTCCCATTTCTGCATCTCACCACAAAGTAGTGATCAGAACATCTACTTCTTAGAGTTCTGTTGAGGATTAAACAAAAAGAATGTGAGCACTATGTAAACTATAAACAGCTATAAAAATTTTAGACATTTTTATTTTAAAAAGATATAAAATTTCAGTCAAACTCTTTTCTGGGTTGAGCAAAATGACCTATTCCTTTTTTCTTTTAAACCTTTTGACATTGGATGATGGGTACAGGGGAAATCTTAGCTCCTTTGGCAAGTGGATTGACCTGGGGTGAAGTTTCACCCTTGTCCCTGTTTGCTGCTTGTGAGAAGTGTCAGAATCTTCAAATTTTTACTGAGAGGACAATGAAAAGTAGAGTTGCAAGTAGGGTGATATGGAATCCCAAGAAAACATGAAGAAGCACAGCAGAAAGTATGATTGACCTCTTTGTTAGAATTAACAGCTTCCAATAATTTTTAGCTCTTTCCTTATTTTTTGCATGATAAGACATAGATTAGACAGGATTTTAATTACACATTAAATGAATGTTAATATATTTATTTGGAAAGACTATGTTGTTCCAGTAATAAAAATTTTCATCAGGAAATATGTATCTTTTTGGAAATTGGATGTTAATAGCCATTGTTATTCATGGAAATATTAGTACATGTGAAATGATTAATCTTATTTATATATCTGCCCAATCCTTTGAAGTTCAGAGAATTTTTAAAATTAATCTTTCTTTCCACATTTGGGGTCTTTTGACATCTTAAACTGCTCTACGAAATCTATTATAATATGCTGTAAAGCGATTTCCCACCTGTTTTGGGAAAATATCTTTTCTGCATTTGCCACATACATGCAGTTTTAGGCACAATGGGTAAATGCCATATACTTTTAAAGTAAATGTACGAACAACTCCCAATTATTCATGCCAATGAAGAGAAGTAATACCAAATTTGTGGCAAGTGCAGGTTTGGATGTAATGGGTCAATTTATTCTCTTTCTTCATGAAAGGCTTCTTATTGGAGGCACAATTTCAAGAGGTGCTTCCATAGTACCTTTTAAAGTTCTTGAAAGAAATTAACAAAAGCAGATTTAAACTTCAAACTAATAAATACTCAATAGTTTGGTAAGAACAGTGTACTTGTCACTATACAAGATGTATAGAAACACCGTTCCTAACTACTGAATTAAGCAATTGAGGAACAAGAAGGTTGAGAGTAGACAGTGGGATCTGATAGGATACATTTGTAAGTTGAGTCAAGTTTTCTCTTTTTAATTTTTTTTTTCATTTTGTAGAGATGTGGAAACAAGGTTTCTTCTCTTCTAGTCTAGTAGGGAAAATATTTAGACACATGGGTCACAAAAGCCACTTATGCTCAAAATATTTCCTTAAAGCTATGATTAAAATAACTCTGGCATTACAAGGTCCTGGAAAAACTCAGAGCGTACTTTTCTGATTAGGCCTGGGACAGTGTTCCAGTAGTCCTGTCATCCTTCCCTTCACCTGGCTGAGCCACATCCTTGGTACAGTATGTACAGCACTGTCTGGCTGCTGTTTCATTGCTAGCCAGAGTCAGCTGCGCACGTGGGCTGGCCACAGGGGACCCAGGCCCACAGTACACTGTTTGAGTGGAGTTTTCCACTTAGTGTTTGGTTTGGCCTGATCCATTAGATGTTTTGCCAAACCTGCAAACTCCTGTCAGAAGTCACTAATCCCTGAATGGGAAATATTTCTCATGCTGTTGTCAGAAAACTCTGATCTTTCACTGTAAACCTGGCGGGATGTCCATTTGGCCAGACTAAAATATCAAGAAGCCAGATTTTTCTCTGTGGAGAACGTGTCTGCAGGGGATGGTACTTGTACCAGTAAAAGTATTTGGGGTTGTGGTGTTGGCCAGATTTATCCACTTAAAAAATGAGAAACTCAAAATGTAGCACTGAAAAGCCCTCCACTCAAAAATAAGGGAGACAATGACTACTCTGGTTTAGCAGCCAAAGTAAAACATAAGGTATGATACAGGATGTTCTCTTAGAAGCAGAATTTTGTTTTTGGGTCTACAGCCTTAGAGGGTTAGCAGAGTGTTCTTCTACAAAGTGAGCATGGCACATGGGCACAAACAGCTGTGCCAAGGGTGTTGTGATCTTGGCACAGACATCTGGACCTGATGTTCCACAGGTGTGAGAAAAATGTATTGGTTTTTATATTCTATTCTTTTGCCCAGATCTCGTATTCCTCTGGTGCACTTTGTGTATGGCAAATGAAGTTCACAATTTAAATCAATAGATATATAAGTTTCATTATGTCTAGCATTGTACTGGGCATATAGCGTATTATTTTTTAAAGTTAAGTACATAGATCATATGTATACAGTTCAATAAATTTTCATGGAGTAAACACCCTCATATTTCTACTACTCATGTCAAGGAATAGAACATTTATCAGCACCCCAGGATCCTCTCTGTGCCCTTTACAGTTATAACCTTTCTATAAATAATCTCCACTCAGACTTTTGAAGTTTATATAAATGGAATCATACAGTGTGTACTTTTTTGGAGTCTGTTTTTATTCAAAATTAAGTTTCTTAGATGCATCCATTTTATGGTAAACAGCAGTAACTTGTCATTTTTCGTCATATATAGTATTCTGGTTTTTACCAAATACAGTGAAATTGTTGATAAATTCTACTCTAAATGGATATTGGGGTTGTTTCCAATTTTGAGCTATGATATCTCATGCTTCTGTAATCATGTGTGTATGGTTTTTGATGAATATTTATATGAGTTGCTGTTAGGTATCAAACTAAAAGTAGAATTACTGGGTCATAGGATGTGTGTACTTCAGCTGTAGAAGATATTGCTGAAAAGTTTTCCAAAGTGATTGTGTCTCCAATCAGCAATATGTGAGAATTCCAGTTTCTCTCGATCCTTATCAACACTTAGTATTGCCAATGTTGCTAATTTTAGCCATTCATAGTTGTGAAGTGCATTTTCCTAATGTCTTAGTCCATTTTGCATTGCTACAAAGGAATACCCGAGGCTGGGTAAATTATAAAGAAAAGAGGTTTATTTGGCTCATTCTGCAGGCTGTACAAGAAGCATGGTGCCAGCATTTACTTCTGGTGAGGGCTTTAGGGGGCTTCCTGTCAAGGCAGAAGGAGAAGGAGGAGCAGGTGTGTCACATGGCTGCAAGAGAGGCAGCAAGAGGCAGGGATGCCTCACTCTTTTAAACAACCAGCTCTCAGGTGAACTAATTGAGCAAGAGAACTCACTGGTTACCATGAGAATGGCACCAAACCATGCAGGAGGGATCCGCCCCCATGACCCAAACCCCACCCACCAGGCCCCACCTGCAACAATGGGGATTAAATCTCAACATGAGATTTGGAGGGGACAAATATCCAAACTATATCACCTAATGACTAATGAGGTTGTATGCTTTTTTCCTATGTTTAATAGTCATTTATTTGTATATGATCCACCTCTTTTTAATGATTCTTCAAGTTTTTTGCACAGTTTTGTACTGGGGCTGTCTGTTTCTTATTGATTTATAGGGGTTCCTCAACTGTATAGAATCAAATACTTTGTTGATTCTCCCTTCTGTGCCTTTCTAATGTCATAATAGGGTCTTTTGATGAATAGATGATTAGTGGTGTGCATGTGTCCTGTTTAAGAAATCTTTGTCTATGCCAAAGTTGTGAATATATTCTTCCACATATCTTCCAGAAGCTTTATTCTTTTATATCTACAGTCCACCTAGAATTGGTTTTTGAACATGAGATGTGGTAGGTTTTAAGTTTCATTTTTTTTCCATGTGGAAACCAATTGATTCAACACCATATGTTGAGATGATCATTCTCTCTCCTATTGCTCTTCAGCATTGCCTTGTCATAAATCAAGTGTCTATGTGTTCCCGAACTCTCTATTCTATTCCATTGCTCTATTTATACATCTTTTTGCCATTACTGTGTACTTTTAGTTGCTGTGGCTCTATAATTTATGATTTTCTGTATTGTAGATTCTTCAAATTTGTTCTTCTTCATTTGAGGGAAGGGGTATTTTTATGCTTTTGAATTCTCATAAAAATGTTAGAATCTGCTTATACGTTTTCACAAATAAAACTTGCTGAGGTATTTCTTGGGATTACATTTCATTTGTAGATCAATTTGGGGAGAATGAACATATGTACAATATTGATGTTCAATCCATGAACGTGAATTATCCCTCCATTTATTTTATTTTCTTTAATCTTTCCTAATAAAATTTTGCCTTTTTTTTAAGAAGTCATATATCTTTTGTTAGATTTATTCCTGGACATTTGGTGTTTTTTGATGATTGTTACAGGTTGAGTCCTTCAGAAGCAGATGAGAAAAAGTTTGGTGAACAGGCTATTTATAAGGGATCAACACCTGTGGAAGGGAAGAAAAGGAAGCAGGATTGGGCAGAGGAAGAAGTCAAACTGCAATGCAAGTGTGACAAAGCCTCAGCCAACCCCATGCAGTACTCTGGAGCAAATATAGCCTGTCAGAGATGTTCCTTGGTGGGCTGAAATAATCAGACCTTTATACGCCTGCAGCAATCAGTCAATGGGTGTGGACTGTCCCAGAAAAGTATATGCTTATGAGGTGGCTCTTTGCTGCTGACACAAACCTGGAAGGAGCTCACAGAACTCCTAATAGCTGGGACAATATGGCCCTCTTTGGGGCAGGACCTAGGTGGTGCATCCTTATGTCCGCTACAGTTCACCCTCTGTGGCGGGTCCATCACAGAAGACCTCTTATGTTGCTCAGATCCACTTCTTCATGTAATTTGGTCAACAGCTCCTTCAAGAATGTCTTTCTGGGGAGACTTAGAAGAGGAAGTTTAACAGGAAGAACTACACCTTCCATCAGTGCAGATGGTGTTGGGCTGAAACTGATATTCATTGTTTCCCCTGCCCCTCCCCCACCTATTCTAGATTTCCCTCTGTGTCAGCACTAGCTCAGTTCATCTTAATGGCTGACTCTAAGGTGTCTAAGTTCCTAATCTCCATGCTGTTTTCAAATCAAGGTTGCTACCCTTGTCACAATGGCGCAAGAGAGTACCTAGAGGTTCCCCAAAGTACCCAGCATTACTACTCCTGTAGAATGGAGGCTCTATCTCTTTCTGATGATAGGACGGTGATTAAGATGGTTACTCTTCTCCTTGCCTGCTTGTCCCTGGATAATATGGTTTGGAGTTGAAAAGGACTTTTTTGCTGCTATTGTTCTCTGGTGAAAATGTGTTCTCTTTAGGGATTAGGCCCTCTAACACTACAAAGATCAGAGTTGTGGGGATGGGAATTACAAAGTCCCCCAGTGGTTCATGGAGAGTGGTAACAAGTGAGGTTGTCGCTGCTTCCATGCCTTGGCTTTCATGCTTATGTATGTATCTTACTAAGCACACAATACCATATATGGTTCTTTAATCCACTATGCATACTACTTTACAGTGAATGGTGTTCTATCTTCATAAAGAATTGCCTCTAAATTGGCACATCAATTGTGACATTCAGTGACATTTAGTAGCTTTTCTGTGGTATGATATATTGATCTTACTGTTGGATCTTATTGTCACGAGCCCACTCTCGTACTTCCTTTGCCATAAAATAGTCAATCTGGTCTGATACAATATTACGTGGGTCCCATGCTGGTGGAATAAACATTCTGTAAGCACTCAGGTCATGATGCTGGTTGGGAACTGAAGGACAGGAAAAAAAAAACATACCAAGAATATGATCTGTTCCTCTCAAATCAAGTCACTGGCCCTTTTAGGATATAAGAGGCCCATGTGGTCAACTTTGCTCCATATGGTTGGCTGATGTTCTTGAGAAATAATGCCATATGAGAGGCTCAGCCTTGGCCTCTGTTCCTGGCAGGTTGGACATTTAGTGATAGCAGTCAGTCTGTTAGCAGGAACTGATGCTGTTGGGCCCATTTATAGTCTCCATATCTTTCACCTTGGCCACTACATTCATGTGCCCATTGTGGCTTTTGGATGATTGATGACCAAGGCTGGATGATGTCAACTGACTGGATCAGTTTGTTTACTTGGTTTTTTAGCGCTTCTCCTGAGGTAGGTGCTTTTTGGTGTGTTCTAACATGTGATAGAAAGATCTTCACATTTTGTGCCCATAGGTACATCCACACACCTTCTACCCCAGACCTTCTTGTCTCTGTCTTCCAACCTTTCTCCTTCCAGGCCCTGCCAGTTAGGCAGGCCATTCTTCATCCATGAGTTTGTATATATTCTTACCTGGGATGACTTCTTTTACACAAAGTGGATGACTAGTTGCTGTGCTGCTGTGCCCAAATCTCTACCCATTAGAAGAATTTTTCCTTGTCACTGTCTTTCAAAGTCTCTCCTGAGACGGCTACAGTGCAATAGCTGTCCATTTTTGCCTTGTACTATGTACTGAGTGGATTCATCTATAAAACTGGCCTAGACCTTTTCCTTCTCTATCAGCTGGTCATAAGGAAATCTCCATAGGGCCATAGGTATGAGCTAAGGAAAGTGCACTGAAACAATAGTGGTGAGTGACATTGGGGTCTGGGCTATCTGTTTATGCATCGTGCTTATGAAATCTGGTGCTGCTAATGCTTAATTCAAGATATACTACTTCCATTCTTTGACGTACTGTTGCATCTGCCTGGCCTTATGACTTACTGGGACTGAGAGAGTCCAGCTCACGACACACAGTTTCAGATGCATGGTTACTTAGTGTACCATAGTCAGGCATTTGGCCTCTACCAGGGAGCAATAAAACTTCAGGACTTTTCTTCCCAATGGTGTGTAATTCCACTGCAGATGGTATGGCTTTGCTCTAGAACATTAAGGGACTACATTGTGATTCTTCCTAGTAGGATCTGCCATAAGCTCCACGTGGCATCTTTTCCCACAGTGAATACCTCTAATACCATAACGTCTACTGCATCGTGTGGTTTAAGGGACAGAGCTGCTTGCAATGCAGCCAAGACATAGCGCAGAGCCTTTTCTGCTCTGGTTCTCACTCAAAGCTAGCAACCTTTCATGTCATCTAGTATATGGGTAGAAGCAGTGTCCCCAGGTGTGGAATATGCTACTTTTAGAGGCCTATCAGGCACTGTGCTTTCTTTTTTGTGATGAGAGGGATAAGATACAATAATTTGTCTTTTACTTTGGAAGGGACTTCCCAACATGCCTCTGATCACTGAACCTTTAAAAATTGTGCTGATGTGGGAAGCCCAGATCTTTATCCCAAGTGTCCCGGCCGCCTTGCCCCCACTTGCATGTCCATAGTCACAGCCCTGATCTTGGCATAACAGACCTAATGTGTTTGTATGTTTAACTTTCCCTGGAGCTTGGCCACTCTTACTCTTAAAGTCCCAGGCCTAGTCCTCATCTTTTTTGCCCTTGACTCCAGAAGATGGGACCCTCTTTGTGAGTTACCAAGGAGGCTTGCTGTCTTTCACATTTACCTTTCAATTAATCACCTGTGGGTTTTCATGATCTTTTTCTAGGGGATCAATGACATGCAGCAATAGCCATCCAATTACATTGTTCTTGTAGATACTGTTTTAGCTGATAATTCTCAAAATCTTGATATTGGCATTAGTTAGTGCATTCTTTTACACTGGCATACCATCCCAACAATCACCTATGATATTTTTAACAATTGGACCAGTACCTCTTTCAGGGACTGCCCTTGCCCCACCTGTTACCAGTCATGGGGTCTTCAGTGCCCATTGAGCAGCAAGTGATTCAACTTGAAAACCCCATCTTATTGCCTGATTTCCAGGACCTTCCTGATACCAATTGTTGTAGGTTAGTACATGTGGATGCTGAGATGGAGTTTGGTGGGTAGGTTACTCATTAGTGATGAACATCTATGAAAGGGAGGCATAGGAAGCAAGACTGGGCAGAGGGAGAAGTCAAACTTCAATGTAGGTAAGACAAAGCCTTGCTCAACTCCAGGGGGCCTTCTAAGCAAATATGTGTCATCAAAGTTACTCTCTGGAGTGATCAGTTAATGGATGTGAACTGCTTGGGGAAAGACATGCTCTTGAGCAAGGTGGCTCTGTCAGTGAGGAAAATCCTGAAGGGACTGAGAGATAGGAAGCTGTCTGCTGACAGCACTCCTTGCAGCCGGGACAACTAAACTTTACTTGTTTACTCTAATAGTTTATATATGTGTGAATTCTTCTTGGATTTCTATCTTTATTTCAAATGCACAGAAATATTTATCAAAATTTCTGTTTACTGGGCTACTATATAAATGTCCAAAAACTTTAAAGGTTTCAAAAAATACAAATTTTGTTCTCTGGCTACAGTGAAATTAAGCTAGAAAACAATTTTAAAAATCTCCAAATGTTTGGAAATTAAGTAATATACTTACCAATAACACGTGGATCAAATAAGAAGTCAAATGGAAATTAGAAAATGTTTTGAAGCGAATAATAATGAGAATAGCACATATCAAACCTTGTGGTATATAGCTAAAGAGGCAAATTTATAGCTCCAATTTCATATATCAGAAAAGAAAAGGGCCAAAATAATGGTATAAATTTCCACTAATTAGAAAAAATTAGCAAATTAAATCTAATTTAAAAAGAGAGAAAGAAATAGTAAATACCACAGAATTTCTGCTTTTGTTTTAGTGGTTGCTATAGATATTACACATGTATCTTTGACATATTAGATCTACTCTAAAATAGTATTCATATAACTTACTAGACCATGTTAGGGCCATGTATCTCTATCCTTTTGCAGTTTATGACACATATTTTGAATCTGAAGAAGTTAACATTCTTTCTTATTTATTATTTTTTATTTTATTTTTTTCGAGGCAGGGTCTCACTCTGTCTCCCAGGCTGAAGTGCAGTGGCGCGATCATAGCTCACTGCAGCCTTGAACTCCTGGGCTCAAGCCATCCTCCTGCCTCAGCTTCCCCAACTAGCTGGGACTACAGATGCACACCCACCAACCATGCCTGGCTAATTTCTTAAATGTTTTTTGTGGAGATAGAGACTTACTGTTGCCCAGGCTGGTCTTGAACTCCTGGTTTCAAGTGATTCTCCCATCTCCCAAAGTGCTGAGCCAACATACCCAGCCAACATTATTTCTTATACAATAAATAGCCATTTAGATTTATCCATATAGATTATTTATCCTTTGTATTGTTATTCATTTCTCCCTCAATTTCCATATTTTATCTGGGATTTTTTCCTTCTGCTTGAAGAATTCTCTTTAGTATATTTTTTAGTGCAGTTCTACTGCAGACAGATTTTTCTGTTTGTTTGCTTGAAGACATCTTTATTTTATTTTCTTTTTTGAAAAATATTTTCTCCAGATGTAGAACTGTAGGTTAGCAGTTACTTTTCAGCACATCAATCATATCTTTCTGTTATCTTATGGCTCCTACTGTGTCTGTTGAAAGTCAGCCTTATTCTTTGAAGCTACTGACTCCCCCCCACACCCGCCCCCAACTACTTTAAAGTTTTTCTTTTTGTCTTTGGTTTTTAGTATTTTTACTATGATGCAAAACTGGATATACTGTTGTTGTTTTTGTATTTAGCCTACTTGGGCTTCATAGAGTTTCCTGAAATTTTGGATTGATGTCTTTGTTGTTTGGGGATATTCTCAGGCAACATCCTATAAGATACTCATTTTGTCCCACTCTCTTCTTTCCTGCTAGGTCTTCAGTAACTTGCCTGTTAGATCTTTTAATCATGTCCCTTATATTTCCTATACACTTTTTTTTAATTCTTCCATCTTTTTTCTCTCTCTCTATTCTTTATTTTGGATGCTTTTAAATTGATCTAATTTCCAGTTCTAATACTCTCTTCTCCTATGTAATGTGGAAATCCTAATCTATTTAATAAATTTCTTAATTTTGATAATTGCCTTTTCAGTTTAGAATTTTTGATTGATTACAGTTTCTGATCAATTTCTCCATCTTGCCACCTACTTTTTGAAAACATTAATCCCCATTATTTAAAAATCCTTGTGTGAGAACTCCAAAGTCTGCATCACCTGGGGTCTCTTTCCACTTTTTATTTTTAAATATTTTCTTGGTCTCTGAACATTTAACTCTCTCTCCTGGTATGCCTAATAATTTTGTAAATCAAATGCCAAAATATGTCTGAAAAGTATAGAGATAATTTGTAAGGTTTTGCCTGATTTAATTTTCTCCAGAGAGGATTTAATGCTAATCTGACTGGCAGCTAGAGCAGGAGCAGATCACCTTTACCAAACCTAGGACTGAGCAAGTTCAACACTGGATTTTTAAAAGAGCCTTGTCCTTAATCCTGAAGCCTGGCCCTTTCAAAGTCTTTTTTTGGAGGTCTGGGTTGTTTATCAAGGGCTGTCTTCTTTAGGGGCCCCTGAACTCCAATTTTTTCCTCCTTGGGCTTATTAGACTGTTGAAAACTCAGCTCAGGTTTTCAGAGTTTTGAACACTGTTTTTTGCTTTGCTTCTTGGCCTCTTGACCTGGCCCTTCTTATGAACCTGACAAATGCCTTAAGGGGAAAAGTACTATATACTGTATTTCCCTTATCTTCAGGATCTTGGATACTCAAATTATCCTATTTGTTGTATATTCTCCAACTTTTCTAATTGTTTCAGACTAACCCTGTGGAAGAATTGTTCAGCAATTCTCCACCAACATCAGGAACAGGAAATCCTGTAGGCTTTTTCAATGAGAGAATGTACCAAGTTTATTGCTGTATTCTCAATGCCTTTCCTAACCCTTGATGCATGAAGGTGCTTAGGAATTTTTCAATGGCTAAAAATACACAAGAGAAGCACAAAACATGCCGCATATTCAGGGGCAGTTTTTGATCTGATGAAATGGCCAAGACTCAGTCAAGAATTCTTTAATGCTTGGTTTAATACCAAGATATCTCATAGAATCTTTCTTCACAATTCAGTCTCTTTTATCTTTTTCCCCCTCTGAAAAACATATGGAATTTATTTGACACAATTTATCCCTTAATCTCATGTTGTATTAATAATGTATTTGATGTTATAAACTGGGAAATATATTGGAGATACCAGTATAAGGTAAGCTGTAGAAGACAGGCTTTGTCGTATGTCTGTTACATTTATCAAGATATCTCAAGCAGTGCTAAACACATCCATCATGTGTGATAATTCCTTCTTTAAAATATAGGACAGTCAATGTTGAAATTTTATATTCTAAACTTGAAGGATTCAAAGAATGTGTATTTGTGTGCATATTTTTTAAATTAAAAAATTATTTTGCATGTATATTTGGAGAGTTTTAGGGGATAGGCTTCATGCAAAGCATTATGTTTATGAGCAAGTGTCCAAATACACCATCAATGTATTCACAGCTGCCACCATGGCCTGGTGAGAGGAGGGCAGAATCATTAGTGATAAAAAGCATGAAGAACTGTTTATTGCATGCTTACTGTGCGACAGATGCCGTGGTAATTATTTTACATAGATTTTCTCATTTAATCTTTATAATAACCCAATTCAGAGGTACTATTGTAATCCCAATTTTTAGATGATGAAACTGAAACAGAGAAATGTTAAGTCGCTATCCAAGGTTGTAGAGCTAGCAAGTGGAAAAGCTAGGACAGTGATTGTGGTAGGGTGTGTCCCTAGCAAAATATGTCATACTGTTCTACTTTCCATTTCAGATTCTCTAGTCAGTTTCTGGTCCTGGTGATGAAGGAGGGGCAGAGATGGATGACTCATTCTATTGTCTCAGTGCCCTCAGCATAGCGACACTGAGAAAGGGAAGCAATGCTTATTTGAAAGTGTCCTTTCAACTTAGGCATATATAATTATGTATAGGAAAAGATATATCACAGTAAGCATCAGTTGGATAACAATTTGTTTCCTTCATACTATGGTTTCTTTTCTTTCATAATTTTCCACTGGAAAATTCTGTTAAACTCAAGGAATATATAACCTAATGTTGAAACTGCCAGAGACAAACACTAAAAGTATTAAATTGGATAAAATATTGTTCTATAAGGACAGACTGAAACATCAGGCTTCTTTAATTGGAAAGAATAAGTGCTAAGTAGATATCCTCAAAGTCTAGAAAATCACACAAGTTATTTTTTGGATGAACAAAGATCAGAATATATGAAAGAATAATGATAGTAATTTCTGAACTGCTTAGAGGAGGGGAAAAAGCATGGGTTATTCACTAGGAAGAATTAAGAACCAGTTATCCCAGATAGAGGTGACTGAGAAATCTATTTTCATAGAAATTCAAAATTACACAAAGACTGAGTAGGCAAAATGAAAGTTGTGATGGGTTCTGTTTTTATTGGATTGATTATGAGAAGAGAGAGAGTGGAGGGACACCCCAGCTGGGTGTACTCCCAGACAGGGTAATGCATAGCTTCATGCTGCTGCAGATAATAAAGTCTGAGCATATCAGGAGTGTGGATTCTAAGAGAAGATTCAGAGTGGGTCCTACTTAAGCTGGGAGAACACCGGCATTCAGTAGAACCAAGCAATGGTCCGTATCAGATTAAGATAGTGAGGAAGAACAGAAAACCATACTCTGAAGTTACTATGTCTTTTAAGCTTACACTGTTCTGTATCTGAACATTAGTGTAAATTCTGCAAATGATGATATGTCAAAAGGAAGTTTTGGAATTTCATTGGATGAAACTTCCTAACAGACACACATTTTTATTCAACATTACTTTAAGAATTTTTTCCAAAGTGCAGTATGAGACAAGTTCAAGCATTATAAAATAATGGTGAGGGGAAAAGTGAATAAGATAGATAAAAGCAATTTAAACCTTCCAGTCATCATAATTATTTAGAACAAAGCTAAGCATTTTAAAAAGCTATTTCATTTACTAATCATTTAATTCCATTGGTAGAACTGACATCCTTATTTTTCTGTTGTTGCTTTAAATCTCATAGTTGTGACAGCATTTCCCAGGCAATATGTATTTTCTCCTGATCAAATTTGGTATTAATAGAAAATGAGGGTTTTTTTAGCCTTTTGAAATCTTTAGAATATGATCTAGTATTTACCATAGCTATTATACTTTGGTTTTTTCCTATATGTTTAATGATTCTTATGATTTGGTGATTTGCATATTTTCATTTATAAACTATATATTAAAGATATTTAACATCACAAACTGAACAATTTGAAATATTTTATTCTCCATAATCACACTAGATTTTAATGTAAAGGCTCAGAAATGTGAGTAATCATTTATCAGAGATACAGTTAATTCTTGAGATGCCTACTAGTAGGAAGAGAGAAAAAAATCATGACAAACTAATATGCTCTAAAGGCTATTGTATGCTCCTCATCATGTTACAAATTTATTCAACTCCCCTCTACTTTTCCACTAATTAACATTGTGATTTAATTTCTGGGTTTAATATGGAATATGTAGGAATGTATTATTTAGAGACCAAGAGTGTTGTTAATGAGAGAAAAATTATATTGTTCCACTATGTTCCTTTTCTCTCTTTTCTGTCCTTGGCATGGGGCACACATGCTATTCTGTTAGCAAGAGACCCATTTGGAGCCTCTCTTCTAGCCTTTCATCCTGTAGTTTGGTTTATTCATGTCACAGTGTTTCTTTGAAACCTCCTATTGTGTATTTTGGTTTTCTTCCAGAGTTTATGGTCTCTTCCTTGTTCTCATTCCTTAAGTTCATCAGAAAGAGTGATAAGGACATTTCTGAGTTATCAATGGAAGCTTAACTTACGTATGGGTGACTACTACCGTGATTATTATTCATAAAATTTGAAGTGTCAGGGTGTGCATTTATATTTCTCTCTGCAGGCTAAGTAAGCTGGACGGATAGTCTACGCCTCTAGTATTGCCTTTCTGTACATGGATATACAGCCCCTTTTCTCTTCTTTCTACCTCTTCTCGTTATCAGGTATCAGCTATCAATGACTTTGCATATCCTTTACTTGCATAATCATTTAATAGATTTAGCCCAATAGATAGTGTTGGTTTGTTAGTGGTGCCAGAGTAAACATTACATAAGTCCCAAATTCTTTAAGTTTGGGGTAAATTCAGAAGTGCTATAGTTAAATCTCTCAAGTTAAGGTAGAGATTTACAACTTGACAGATGACCATCCCAGTCTCCTTGAAGCACTTCCATATCGTTCAGTTTTTCAACAGCTCTTGCATTTTGAACTGTATTCCATAAATTGAAGTGTGATTTGTCTCCATGTAACTGTTACCCAATTCACCACTACTGTTAAGTCACTCTTCCAAATAAATTTTAACTCTCTGTTATAGGAAATTACTTTAAGTCCTTGAATTCAGCTCACATGAATCTAGGTTAATCCCATTCTCTTAAAATGTTTTTTTTTCATTTAATGAAATTGTGGTAACAATGAATATCAAAATAACGATAACTTTAGAAAGTTAGAAAGCGAGTTCCCTCTCATACAAAAACATGTGAGTGTGTAGGTCGGGCATGTTGTGGTGGCTTTTCTTCATAAAACATTGAGGACTTAAGGCTTCTTCCAGCATACTCTTTGTTTGTGATGCCCTCCATTCCCAAGGTCATCTCAGGGTCCAGACGACTGCTTCCCCTTTAGTTGTCATGTCCTTGTTCCAGCCAGCAGGTAAGAGAAAGGAACAAAGAAGAAAGGGGAGAAGATCATGCTCCAGCCGCCTTTTAAGGAAAGTTTTCAAAACCTGCCTCAAGAAACTTCTGTTTACATCTTATTGACCTGAAGAACCAGGTCACTTGGCCAAATCTACTGGAAAGGAGGTCTTTATTCTGGCTAGCTAAATGCCAGGTTAAAATCAGGTATTCTGTAACTGGGGGAGAAGAACAGAATAATTTTTGGAGAATAACTAGCATTTGCAAGCATGTAGGGTTTCTAGACTCATAAATATTCTGGTTGCCTTGGTTGAATTTTAGTTTTCAATTGTTCTAATGAACATAGTGCTCTGGGCTGTGTAGAATGAAATGTTACACACTTTGATTTTCAGCACCACCTAAGATAGCAGCTAATTGTTTTAGAATCACCATGGGTTATGATTAATAGTTAGTAAAAAGCTATCCTCTGCCACTCTGACTTCCCTATTTTGTGAAGTGCAAGAAGTACAGGATACGTTTGTCACCTAACTAATTTTCAAATATGACTTTAAACCATTTGTGTTGATTCTTCTAAGATTTAATGAGAAACTAATGAAGAAATATGCCTTTTTTTCTTCCTAAATTGATTTCCTTAAGGTCGATATTGATCAACTTCATTATTATAATTGCCTGATATGTTATAGTCACTGTGCTAAGTGCTTTACACACATGCTTTTTAATACTCTCAATGATCCTGTAAGGTAGATATTTTTGCATTCATGTTAGACCTGTGCATACTGATGCTTAGAAATTTACCTCAAATCTCAAAAGTGGTAGCAAAGTTGGGATTTAA
This sequence comes from Daubentonia madagascariensis, assembly GCA_023783475.1. NCBI lineage: Eukaryota > Metazoa > Chordata > Mammalia > Primates > Daubentoniidae > Daubentonia > Daubentonia madagascariensis. The sequence continues at coordinate 9,880,685 of JAKFHU010002220.1, forward strand.
ATTCAAGTCGAAACCTGTGCTTTTAATTATTACGCTGAATTGACTTTAACCCTTGGCCTCTTCTACAATTAACATTGGTTAAAAAGAGAGTTTTTCCAGTAGAGATAAACATATTTTTTTGCTTGAAATACTACACTAGTGCTTACACAAATACAAACACACATACTATATGTCAGTATAAAATTTTTTTATTAGTATCTGAATTATTATTAAAATTGTATTTTGGATATGTTTATAAGGCCAAATTATAAGTTTTAGAGATGAAATCTTTTAGATCTTTGGTTATTATCCATGGATTTTTTTGCTTTGTGAAAATATACAGTACTGAAACTTTCTGCAAGTCCAGCAGAAATCAACTTTATGAGGATAGACTGGGTAGAAAAATTAATGGCGAGTATAAAGCCACTACAGACTCCTTGGATAACTAGTAGGTTAGAAAATGAGCAAGTATTTGCATGAACAGTAGTTTGACTGCTTATTATACTTTGCTCTCTTCTCTGGTCACATTACATGATGTAACCCAATGAATCCGAAATTGGATCTGCATGGGGAGATGTGGATGACCACAATTTCCTACTAGTCACTGCTTCTACAGACATTCCAAAATCCCCTGAAATCATTTGGGAAATCAACCAAAGCTCAAAATGTGTTAGGACCATTTGCTAAAATGCTTACAGATAGTGCTGATCTGCTATCTGTTCCAGAGACTTCTACACCTGACCTCCAAGTAACCTTTCTAAACTGGAGCCTTTTGTCTCACACGGTCCTGTTCACTGTCCTCACCTCAAAAATGCACCATGTCTCTACCACGTCAGTGTCTGTTCTCAGGGGTGTTTGTGCTCATCATAAATTCTATTCTCTGTGTGTCTCTGAGAACTGGTCTTTGTTCATGTTGTCTGTTCTATGTAGGCTTGTATTTATGAAACAGAACTTAACTATTTGGTAGGCTTTACTCATGAATGAAGGATGGAACTGATACGTCCACCCTCCTTACTCTCACAATGCATGAAAGTTCTTCCTAAAATTTCAGTTTTATTAGATATAGCAGTTTTTGATTTAGCCCTAAAGTAATTTTCTCTTAAGTGTGGTCTTTGGACCACTAGCATCAGAATCACCCAAGATACTCGTTAAAAAGATAGGGTCTTAGGCTTCAATCCAAATGTACATTATCAGCATCCATGTGAGTAGGACTCAAATATAGGCACTTTAAATAAATTTCCCAGGTGATTTGATGTACACTAAAGTTTGTAAACGTTTACCTGGAGGACTAAGCACCTTGTGTCAAGGTATTTGACTTTCTTCCTTCTTCTCCTTTTGTATGAATTTCTTCCCTTTATCTTTATTTCTATCTTTCCTTTCCCCAAATATAACAGAAATTATATGATGAATCTGTGATCTGTAGGAAATTTCAAATTCTATTCTGCAGGTATCTTTTGGCATCCAATACTTATTTGTTCTGGGGCTTACAATACACATTGGAGAACTTGAAATGATTCGACACTTGGGCACTGCCAGATTTCTCCTGTCCTAAAGGATCTCCCCTTTTAGTCTTCCCTGATACCGCCATTTACTTCCTGTCAGGCAGATATTCAAAAATGAATGTCAAGTCTTTGGATTAAATGGCAGCTTTTACACTTGTCCAGTTATAGGGTATGTGGCAAGCATAAGGTTCTGGAAATGTTTAATACCATGAAATATAACAAAATTAAAATAATTAAATAATATTTTATATTAAATACCATCTGCTATGGTAAAGTACCCGATTTTTGGATTATAGCATTTTGATAGTAGAAAGCTTCATTTAGATTCTTGTGGTTTCAAGTTCAAAGGTCTTTGTTCATGTTGTCTGTTCTACATAGGCTTGTTCAAAGATGAAAAAAAAAGGAGAAAATAAAGTAGTTGTTGATACATTCTATTGAGAAGCGTCAGTGTTCTGTAGGAAAGAAGATACGGTCCAGAAAGGTGTTTTGAAAGAAAGGTGTTTGTACTTTCTTATAGTGCTCCATAAGAACATCGACACATTGGTATCTAAGCCGAGGCCTAACAAAAATGATTGTAGATGTGTTGGCTGAATCTTACATAATATGGTACCCGTTTCCATGAGACAGTTACCATAAATATTGGCCTATTAGTATCTTACATTTCCCAGACTATGATCATTGGCTCAGAGTGTAAGTAAGATCAAAGCTGATACAATCCAAGCGAATCTCAGAGCTTTCGGGGGACCTATTGGAAAAGTGTCTCTCTTTTTCTGCTGTTTCTGGAATTGTGAAGATATATGGCTACAGCTATTATAGCTGTCTTATCTCCAGGAGGTGAGAGCTGTTTGGATAATGCAGCCAATCCAGAGAAGTGGAGCCAAAGGATGGAGAGGAAGAAACCAGTTTTGGGTGATGTCATCTGGACTTATCCATCAAATATCACTTGAAGGTAAATATATGTATGAATTTTTCAGTTGTATGAGCCATTTCATTCCCCTCCCCTGCTTTTTTTTTTTTTTTTTTTGCTTAAGCCAGGCTCTGTGTGTGTTTAACTTGCAACTAAAAAAGTGTGCTAACCAATATAACTTCTTACAATGCTCATCATACTTCCTTATTATTGCTTAGGTAAGATCTGACTCCCCTGCCAGACTGTAATCTCCACAGGGGCAGGGTCCTGTCTGTCTTGCCTGCTGTCGTATCCCTTTTATCTATCACAATTTCAGCACAAAGTAGGCATGCAATCAAAATTTTTGAATTCACAAGCATATAATTCATTATATTATTTATTATACTTGATAATCTAATATTATAGCATTTTTGTGTTATAAACTATTTATTTTTCTGTATTTTTTAAAGAAAAAAAATCCTACATCCTAGATCCAATTTTCTGATTTCCTGTACCGATCTTAAGATACATCTTGCTACCCACATTGTTTCCTCTTCTACCTTACTCTAGCATTAAAATAAATGAAAACAATTTTTTTGTCTGTTGATTTTTACCAGTTACTCCCTGTTTTTTTTTAGCCATTCTCTGATCTGTGTTCACATATTATTTTATTTATACTTCAATTACAAAAGATTTTACAGTGTATTATAACTAATAGTTCATGCTTTTCTTTGTTCTTCAAACTGTGTATTCTTTGAAAACAGCAGCCAAGTCTCTTTTTACCTGTGTGTTACAGTGTTTTACATTTGTATCTTAAAATGGAATATGCTTGAAGACATTTTTCTTTAGTTTTTTATTCTACCCTTGCCAGTGTTTTATGCCATCGTAAACATAACTGAACTGTATACTCCCAGATTTTTCTTATTCCCATTTGAGGCTTGCCATTTGTATGGTTGGCATATCTGGTATGTGTTCCAAAAAGCACAAAAAGCAGGGATGGCCAAAATACAGTGCAGGCAGGCTTGGAAAAATTTACATTTTAACAGTAACCATCCCTAAGCACCAATTTTGAAAATCACTTGGAAATGATAATTATCCCACGTGAAAATAGAAATAGAAAATCCAAGAACGGAGCTGTGAAAGCAGAGGCCCATGAAGAACGTTCACAGTGAGGAAGGAGCCTTTATGTTAAAGATGTTTTGAATTACCTGGGCTTTCAGAAAGACTGTATTGACAGTAAGGTGCAGTCACTGTTTGTTGCCTATTGAACAGTCATTCCCAAGCTCTTCCTCCTTGACAGAGAACTTACATTTGTTCAGGTATTGAGCAGGTAGTAATGTGCTCAGGAAGGTAGTTTCCTTTTCCATCAGTAGAGGGGGGTTAGCTTAAGCCAGTTAGAGAAATATCATTTCTCCCTGCTAATGATGTCCTAATTGCCAACAATGTTCTAATGGTGAACATTTAACCCAATTCTTATTAATGTGATGTAAGGGGACTTCAACCTGGGGATTATGGTAAAAGTTTTCTTTCTTTATATATGTGTGTGTGTATATATATATATGCATTTTTAATTTTTATGTATATATATATAGTGAGCACTATGAAAGGAGCACTCTGGCTACTCCTTGCTTTTTGTTTTGGATGCAATCATAATATCTGGCTCTGCAGCAGATATTATGATCATGAGGGGACAAATCTAAGGACAAAGAGTCAAGTGTTAAGAATGGTGGAAGGAACCTAGGTTTACTGATGACATTGTGTAATGGTTGAATCAACACCTACCTCTGGACTTGTCAAATGAACAATACAGTACTTTTTGGTTTAAGTCATTAAGATTTGTGTCACATGTAAATTTACCCTAATAGGTACACTGACTTATCTAAGTAAAAGACCAGAAAGGTAGAGATAAGAATCTTACAAATTTCTCTTCAGGTATCTGCCTCACTTTTTGATGTACATTGTGTGAGAATCAGGCTTGTAGAGATTTGTTACAACAGATAGTGCGGAATTGTAGAATTTTGTAGAAAAGTAATGAGCAATATCACATTTGGTTTCAATTGCTCCATTTTACCTTAAGCACTTCTACCAAGTTTAGTGAAATATTAGACATTTAAAAGTTGTCTGTATGTTACCAGAATTTGAATCAGTACTTCTCTAGTAAAATATGATGACGGCCTACACCCAGCATTTTGATATATATGAACTGGAAAAGGAAAAGAAAGCCAGGCTTCCCAGTAACCATACCTGCCTTGCCTGATACTATTAATATTTATTACTCCTTTGGTTTAAGAGTTTGGAACTCCCTGACCTCCAGTGATTTATCACTGAGAGAATCCAGACATTGGGGCATGTAATCTCCCTTAATTCAGTGCCATCCAGGTTAACATGGGGCCATCTATTTGGGATAATAAATATTGCTTACAGTTGTAACAAGTTTGCTCTAAAGTACTTGTGTCAGCAACCGCACAATAACAATTATAAAGAGTTCAGGAAAAAAATACACATATAGGGGAAAGATTATGGTGACTATGTATGTAATAAAAATTAAATTTTGCTTATAAAGTCAAATGTGAAAGCATGGAATATGTAAATAGGAGTTTCATAAAGGCTATTTAAAGTTTTGGTGATACATTAAATTTCTGGTTAGATTGGAGATTTGCCTGTTGCCTCTCTTTAGAATACGTGACTACTTGTCACCCACTGTGCTCAGTTTTGGGGCCTGTGATGGTTAATTTTATGTGGCAACATGGATAGGTTATGGTGCCCGGTTGTTTGGCCAAAAAAACCGTCTAGATATTTCTGTGAAGGTAGAAGGTATTTTTTAGATATGATTAACATTTAACTCAGTAGACTTTGAGTAAAGCAGATTACTCTCCATAATGTGGATGGGCTTCATCCAATCCGTTAAGAGCTGTAAGAGCAAAGATGGTGATTTCTTGAAGAAGGAATTCTCAAGACTACAACATGGAAACTCTGCGTAAGTGTCCAGCCTGCTGCCCTGCTGAATTTAGACTCAAAACTGCAATATCAACTCTCACCTGAATTTTCAGCATACTGGCCTGTTCTACAGATTTCAGACTTGTCAGCTCCCCACAATTGTGTGAGCCAATTACTTAAAATAAATTTCTCTTCGTCTCTATCTCTATTTAGAAAAATAAATATATATATGTAATTTCCTATTGGTTCTGTGTCTCTGGAGAAGCTTAATACGGGACCTCATCTCAAACTCCAAGACAGCAGAAAATTCCTTTTTAATCGCCTGTTAAATAAATTACTCTAAAAGCAAGTGTGGTTAAGTCTGAAAAATTTTGTTAATATATTAATAATATATCTCAGGAGATGTTTCTTATAACATCTATGTTCACACACACACACACACACACACATAGAGGGAGAGAAAGGCAGCGGGAAAGAACCCTCTAACTCCCTGTAATGTGTCACAGATAACAAGATGAAAATTAAATATTAGGGAAAAAGAGAAATAGGCAAATATTAGAAAACAAGCTACGAAAAAGGGATTTTTACAAATTTGGAAACTATTCACTGGTGACAATTGGCTATAGCCCTAGGAAATAATAGACATTATTATCTACATATTATCAGAAAGTCCTCACCCTGAGTTGTAACCGGTCTCAGAGAATTCATAAACATAAATGTTGGTACTAGCTGCATAAGATTACTGAAAGAAGAAAGATGTTGTAAAAGTACATATAAACAAATAAGATATGGTCATTGTTTATACCAGATAAAGGGAATGTAAAGTAAAAATATGTCATTGTGTCTTCAGTATTACACAAGGAGGAAATAACTTGATCCATTGACATGAACATCCTGGTTGGTTTGATGTTTATACTGTTTACAGTGTGAAAGGGGGAATCTAAAGATTACTATAGCTTGATAAAAATATTATTTCTCTTTGCCCTGAATTGATTATCATTAAGCAGAAGTCTGATAATGAATTAGATTTCCCAAGTAACTTTATTCTAGGAAGGGGAAACATTGATTATCTGGCTGACACGTATGGCTAGTCCAGTGGGTATCAATTGGCTTTAAATGACAGGCTTTCTGGTTGACAAATCCACTTCTTATTGCTTAAGTTATCACGAGCGCATTCCTTAGAGTGTGGTTTCCTTTAAGTGAATTTGATTTGTGGACCTGTGTGGCCTTGTTATACAGAGAAAATGACCAACCTGAAAGATCAAACCTGCCTCTCATGAAACATCACTAACTCAGTTATCTTGGAGATGATCAGCAGTGCACCAAGAAGGATCAGGCTGCAGCCATAGTTTGAGGAGGGAGACAACTCAATCAACCATACAAGACTCCCCTTTGAACTGAGAGTGTTTCCTGATTGGATGGAGCCACAAAATGATGCTCTCCTATTGGGCTCTTTGGTGCTCCATTCAGCTCTCCTCCACTGACCTCAGAGGTACAAGACAAGCCACGGGGAAGCACCCAAGTACATGGCTGCTGGCTTTCAGAACTTGGAAGAACGCTAGTTGCCTGTCAGCTCAATTTAAATTCTAAGCCCACAGGGCAGGTTCCTGTCTATCTTTTCTGTTGGGCATATTAGGAGTATTCAACTAGGGTTGGAATGCAACATTCAGCCCTTTATTCCACACCCAGGAGTCTTGGTAGACGAAGGGCAAATATTAAAATGTCTGCAGGACTCGTTAAAACATGCTTTCTGAAATGAAATCTCACAGCAGCTTAGGCTTCTTTATGAACAAACCAATACATGACTGCCAGAAATCAATGCACACTGATTCTATCCAAATTTTTTTGGTGAGTCAGTGCTAGAATTCTTGCCAGTAGGTTTGTTGTGTTTTTTGGATAGCTTCTTATGCATTACCTTGTGTTCTGATGGGGGTAATATATTTTATTTAATGCTTCTTCTCCCAGTGAAAAGTAAAACAAATATTTATATGATTTTACCTAAATTTGACTTCCCAATAGCAAATCAGGACTATAACTTATCTTTTGTTGGTGAAAATTGACCTTTCAATTCTGTCAGTACCACTCTGTTTTTGTCATTGGAGTTTCTTATCTCTCCAGAAGTGCCTTTGAAGAAAACTTATTAATAATGTTGAAAATAAAAGTGAAATTTATTGTATAATTTATTGGGTTTTAGTAAAAGCTCAAGGTCTCATATTGTCTGTTACACCCTTTTATGGTAATAAAATCATAAAATTTTCCCCAAATGTAATCTCTGAATATTTCTTTTTTGCTGCGTAGTTATTTTTTCTCTTATTAGTGGAAGACGAAGCTTTATTCTCTTATTGTGTGGCATGGTTATTTCTCTTTTTTTGGCATTACTTAACTTACATATTTGTAGGACAAGTATTACCTTAGCCCTCTTCCCTCCACATGTCTTATCTATCTTCTTTTCAATATCAGAGATCATTTCCCTGCTTTCTATACATACTACCAAGCACTCAGACAATGGCTTTAAACTGTTTTTTTCCTTCTCTTTTGATCCAGATTCAGTATGGACAGTTAGTTTTCCTTGATGTAGTATCTTGGTCATAAAAGAACTGTGATCATATATTTTCCAGAAATTTCAATTGAAGCACTGTCATGTTTTTTCAGTTGTGTCAGGAATGGGTTTTAGGGGTTTTAACGGGAAATCTGTGACATGATTTCTTTATAGTTATGATCACAGCAATGGCAACTTATTGAGCATTTACTTGGTGTTAGACACAAAGAAAAGTGCATTATTCAAATGATCTTATTCAATCTTCAGTGCTGCCCTGTAAGGTGAATATTATTATTCCCAAGCTAAAATGAAAGAACCAGGAGATCACCAAAGGTCTGGCCACGATGGCCTTAACATTTCCCTCAATGACTTAATCTTAGACAGCTCCTTCCTGACTCAAGCCTCTGACCTTCCTTTTTTTACAGTATTTTCTTTAGAAAACTTATCATTGTCAATTATTCTTTGCCCCTTTGAGATATAAATCTTTTAAAAAGCTTCTTGCCAGTTTTACAACCCAGGGATGTCTTTCTGGGTTGTAAGGTCCTGGGAGCCATCTCTTTGAAATGTTATCATAACAGAAAATAGAGCCCATGTCTGCCTGTCTCTGTGGGAGGGTAGGAGCCTAACTTGGCAGTTTATTTATTTATTTTGAAAATAAAAATTGGAATTATAAATATAGGAATAAAGGTTTCCTTGGAACGTTAATAGGTATATAAATGAAGGACAGAGTAAAAGGACTATAAAGTTAAGCATACATATTGACTTTTTGTAGATGAAAACCATTTGAAAGTTAATCTCTAAATGCTTCCAGGTTGGTCTACTCATATTCTTTTTATACTGTGGATTTTGATGTTTGAACACTGAACTTTTTTAAGCACATACCTAGAGTACAAATTAATAACAATGATCTTTATGGAGGACTTTCTGTCTGAAACCTTTAATAAGTGTTAAATAAACCAAATGAAGATTATTTTACTTAAGGCTTAGTGATCATTGTCTTTGTGTTTCCTATTAAAGGTAAACCTATATGTTCAATGTGTGTGTGTGTGTGTGTTTGTGTGTGTGTATATTTTTAAAGCAATGAGAGAGAATGGGACAGGTATTGGCTTAAATAACTGAAATTAAATGAGACTATATTTTTCCTACAATAATAAAAGATTTCTTTAAAAACTTTTTGACTTTTATTTTCATAGATTTAAGGGGTATAAATACAGTTTAGTTACATGGATATATTGTGTAGCAGTGAAATCTGGGCATTGAATGTAGCCATCACCCAAACAGTGTCCCTTTACCCAGTAATTTCTCACCCCTCACCTCCCTCCCACCTCCCCACTCTTCCGAGTCCTCAGTGTCTATTATTCTATTCTCTATGTCCACGTGTGCACATTATTTACCTCACACTCAAGAGTGAGAACATGCAGTGTTTGACTTTGTTTCTGAGATATTTCACTTGAGATAATGTCCTCCAGTGCCATCAATGTTGCTGAGAAAGGAATGATGTCATTCTTTTTGTGGCTGAGTTTTCTCTGGGGGGTGTGTGTGTGTGTGTGTATATATACATATCATGTTTTCTTTGTAGAATCATCCATTGATGGACACTTAGGTTGATTCCAACCTTGGCTGTTGTGATGGCGCTGTGACAAGCATATGAGTACAAGTGTCTTTACGATATAATGAATTCTATTCCTTTGGGTAGATATACAGTAGTAAGATTATTGCTGGATTGAATGGTAGTTCTATTTTCAGTTTTTTGACAAATCTGCATACTGTTTTCCATAGAGATTGTGCTAATTTACATTCTCACCAACAGTGTATGAGCATTCCCACTTCCCTGCATTCTAACATCTATTATTTTTTGACTTTTTAGTAATAGCCATTCTGACTAGTGTAAGATGGTGTCTCATTCTGATTTTAATTTGCATTTCTCTGATAATTTGGGATGTTGAGCATTTTTTCATATGATTGTTGGCCATTTGTATGTCTTCTTCTAAACAATGTCTTTTCATGTCCTTAGCCCCCTTTTTAATGGTGTTGTTTGGATTTTGTTGTTGTTGTTGAATTGTTTGACTTCCCTGCAGATTCTGCATATCAGTCCTTTGTTGGATGTATAGTCTACAAATATTTTCTCTGATTCTGTATGTTGTTTGTTCACTCTGTTGATTATTACTTTTGTTGTGCAGAAGCCTTTTAGTTTAATTAAGTCCCATTTGTTCATTTTTGTTTTTGTTGCATTTGCTTTTGAGATCTTAGTTATGAATTCTTTGCTTAGGTAAATGTTCAGAAAAGTTTTTTCTAGGTTTTCTTCTAGTATTTTTATAGTTTTAGGTATTAACATTTAAGTCTTTAATTCATATTGAGTTCATTTTTGTATATGGTGAGAGATAGGGCTTCAGTTTCCTTCTTCTGCATATGGCTATCCAATTTTCTGAGCACCATTTATTGAATAGGGTATCCTTACCCCAGAGTATGTTTTTGTCGACTTTGTTGAAGATTAGTTGGTGGTAGGTGTGTGGCTTTATTTTTGGGTTCTCTATTCTGTTCCATTGATCTATATGTCTACTTTTATACCAGTACCATGCTGTTTTGGTTACTGTAGCGTTGTAGTATCATTTGAAGTCAGGTAATTTGTTGCCTCCAGATTTGTTCTCTTTGCTTAGGATTGGTTTGGCTATTTGGGCTCTTTTTTGGTTCTGTGTGAATTTTAGATTTTCTTTTTCTAACTCTGTGAAAAATGATGTTGGTATTTTAATGGGAATTGCATTGAATTTGTACATTGCTTTGGCAGTATGGTCGTTTTAACAACATCGATTCTTCCAATCCATGAGCATGGGATGTTTTTTCATTTGTTGGTGTCATGTACAATTTCTTTCTTCAGTGTTTTGTAGTTTTTCTTGTAAAGATATTTTACCTCCTTGGTTAAATTTATTCCTAGGTATTTTTTTTGTAGCTATTGTACATGGCATTGACTTCTAAATTTGGTTTTCTGTTTTATCTTTATTGGTGTATAGTAATCAGCACCATCAGTAATAGTATTGATTTTTGTACACTGATTTTGTATCCTGAAATTTTACTGAATTTATCTATTAAATATAGGCATCTTTTGGAAGAGTACTTAGGCTTATCCAGGTATAAAATCATATCATCAGCAAACAGAGATAATTTGATTTCCTCTTTCCAATATGGATGCCTGTTATTTCTTTCTTATACCTGATGCTCTGGCTGGTACTTCCAGTATTATGTTGAATAGAAGTGGTGATAGTGGGCATCTTTGTTTTGTTCCAGTTCTTAGAGGAAATGCTTTCAATTTTCCCCCGGTAAGTATGATATTGGCAATGGGTTTATCATACATGGTTTTTATTATTTTGAGGTATGTTCCTTCTATGCCTAGTTTGTTAAGGGTTTTGATCATGAGGGAATGCTGAATTTTCTCAAATGCCTTTTCTGCATCTATTGAGATAATCATTCTTTTGGTTTTAATTCTGTTTATGTGGTGGGTCATGTTTATTGATTTGCATATGTTGTACTATCCTCGTATCCTGGAATAAAACCCACTTGATTGTGTTCTACTGTTTTTCAGATGTGCTATTGGATTCCGTTTGCTAGTATTTTATTGAGGATTTTTATATCTCTGTACATGAGGGATATTTATATATAGTTTTGTTATGCCCTTGCTTGGCTTTGTCATCAGGGTGATACTGGCTGTATAAATGAGATTGAGAGGACTCCTTCCTCCTGGATGTTTTGGAACAGTTCCACTGGGATAGGTACCACTTCTTCTTTATAAGTTTGGTAGAATTTGGCTGTGATCCATCTGGTCCTGGGCTTTCATTTTTTGGGAAATTTTTTATTACTGATTAAATCTCATTAGTTGTTATTGGTCTCTTTGGGATTTCTATTTCTTCCCAGTTCAGTTTCGGGAGGTTGTATGTTTCCAGGAATTTATTTATTTCCTCTAGATTTTCTAATTTGTGAATGTACAGTTGTTCATAGTAGTCTCTGATGGTCTTTTGTATGTCTGTAGTATCAGTTGTAATGTCTCCTTTTTCATCTGATTGTGCTTATTTGAATCTTCTCTCTTCTTTTCTTGGTTAGTCTAGCTAGTGGTCTATCAATTTTGTTTTTCTTTTCAAAGAACCAATTTTTTTGTTTTGTTGATCCTTTGTATTGTTGCTTTGGTCTCTATTTCATTTAGTTCTACTCTGATATTTGTTATTTCTTTCATCTGCTAGCTTTGGGTTTGGTTTGTTCTTGTTTTTCTAGTTCCTTGAAGTGCAATGTTAGAATGTAAATTCATGATCTTTCTATTTTTTGATGTAGGCATTTAATGCTATGGCTATAAACATCCCTCTTAGCACTATTTTTGCTGTATCTCAGAGGTTTTTGTATATTGGGTCTCTATTTTAATTCATTTGAAAAGATTTTTTAATTTCTGTCTTAATTTCTTTGTTGACCCAAAGATTGTTCAGGAGCATGTTGTTTAATTTCCATGTATTTGTGTGGTTTTGAGAGTTCCTCCTGAATTTGATTTCTAGTTTATTATTTTGTGATCCTTGAATATACTTCATATGATTTTGATTTTATAAATTTATTGAGACTGGTTTTGTGGCTCAACATGTAGTCTATCTTGGAGAATGTTCCACATGCTGATGAAGAATATATATCCTGTGGTTTTTGGTGGAATGTTCTATAAATATCTGTTAAGTTCATTTGACCTGAAGTCAATTTATGTCCAGTGTTTCTTTGCTGATATTCTTTCTTAATAATCTGTCTAGTGCTGTCAGTGAGGTTTTGAAGTACCCCACTATTATTGTATTGTTGTCTATCTCTTTTTTTAGGCCTAGTAATATTCACTTTATGAATCTGGGTGCTCCAAATTTGGGTGCATATATATTTAGTATTGTTATATCTTCTTGTTGAATTGATCCCTTTGTCATTATATAATGAAGTTCTTTGTCTTTTTTTTTTACTGTATTGATTTAAAGGCTGTTTCATCTGATATAAGTATAGCTACTCCTGCTTGCTTTTGCTTTCCCTTTGCATGGAATATCTTTTAACACCCCTTTACCTTCAGTCTATAAGTGCCTTGATGAGTAAGATGAGTTTCTTGTAAACCACATATGGTTGGCTCCGGTTTTTTCAAATCCGTTCTGCCAATCCATATCTTTTAAATGGAGTGTTTAATCCGTTTTTGTTCAAGGTTAATGTTGATATGTTAGGTTTTGTTCTCATCATAATGTTAATTGTTATTTAGTTGCTTTGTAGTCTCATTTGTGTAATTGTTTTATAAGACATGAATTTTGTACTCTCTTGTGTTTTTATGATGGTGAGTATTGACCTTTTGCTTCCATGTTTAGAACTCCTTTGAGCATTTCTTATAGGGGTGGTCTAGTAGTGATGAATCCTCTCAGTGTTTGCCTGGGAAAGACTTTATTTCTCCTTCACTTATAAAGTTTATCTTAGCATGATATGAAGTTCATGGTTGGCTATTTTTTCTTCAAGAAGTCTGAAAATAGGACCCCAATCTCTTCCAGTTTGTAAATTTTCTGCTGAGAAATCCATCATTAGTTTGATGGGATTTCTTTATAGGTGTCTATATACTTTTATCTTGCTGATTTTAGGGTTTTTTTCCCTTCATGTTGATTCTAGATAGTCTGATGAGTATTTGTCTTGGTGAGGTCCTTTTTGCCATGGATTTCCTTGGTATTCTCTAAGCCTTGGGTATCTGGATATCTAAATATCTAGCAAGACTAGGGAAGTTTTCCCAATTATTTCCTCAAATAGTTTTTCCAAACTTTCTGCTTTTTCTTCTTTTTGGGGAATACTTATGATTCATAGCTTCAAATTTTTTACCTAATTTCATACTTCTTGAAGTCTTTGTTCATTTTTAAAAATTCTTTTTTCTTTATTTTTGTCTGACTGGATTAATTCAAAAGATTTGTGTTCAATTTCTGAGATTCTTTCTTCTGCTTAGTCTAGTCTATTGTTGCAGCTTTCAACTGTATTTTATAATATTTCAATGAATTTTTCATTTCCAGAAGTTCTGTTTTTTTTTAAATGTCTATCTCTTTGGTAAATTTCTCATGCATAACTTGAATTGTTATTCTGATTTCTTTGTATTGGTTTTCAGATTTCTCTTGAATCTCATTGAGATTCCTTAAAATCAATATTTTGAATTCTTTCTCTGCTATTTTGGAAATTTGGTTAAGATCCATTTCTAGAGTTGGTATGATCCTTTGAGGGTGTCATAACTCCCTGTTTTTTCATACTCCCAGAATTATTATGCTGGTTCCTTATCTGGAGAAAATGTCACTTCTTATTCTTGGATTTACTTTCATTTGGATGGGACTATTTTTCCCCTTGAAGATGTGACTGTAGTGTGTGTTAAGCCAGGTCATTTGGCTTTGCCTCTGGGTGCTTTCAGTGGCCAAGCCTCTGTATGAATTCCTTTTTTATAGATAACTTCAGTGTGGTAGTTTTTTAAAATGCCAGTTGTAGTAGTGGTTTACTGGGCATGTGAGCAGACTCTTGGCCTCCTGTGCAGCCAGGATGGTATCAGCCTTGGAAGCTTATCTTGTTCCCATGTGCTATGCACTTGTGTCAGCAGATTTTGTTCTGGGTTGTGCAGCTTGAACTTCAGGCCCATATGTGGTACTTGTAGGTAAGAGCTGGCTGTGGTGGTAGTGGTAATGGTAGCAGTAGGGATTACGCTTGATCTTTGTTTACCAGGAGAAGTTCTCCAGTGCCTGAGGCCATGAGGCCATGGGCTTTTCTTTGGGATGCACGGTGGCCTGGGTTCTGTGCTAAGAAGGGGCAAGGATAGGTGGAGACGGACCAGGCAGGCCCACCCTTCGGTTCCCTCATGCTTGGCAGAAGCACAAGCCCTGATGGGGATGGCAGGGGAGAGGCATAAATTTCCTTGGTTATAAATAGGCTTAGTGTGGTAGCTTTCTCAAATGGCAGTTGCAGTAGTAATATACTGGATGAGTGAACAGGTTTAAGCCCTCTTGAGTAGTCAGGCTGCTGTTGGGTATTATGGTAGCAAAGGTCGTACAAAGCTTGTCTCCTTCCTGAGCACTCACAATTGTGTCAGCAGATATTGTAATTGGTTGTGCAGGTTGACCTCCCAGCCGGTAGGTGCCTGTAGGAAAGAGCCAGTTGTGGTAGTGGCAATGGGGTTAATGCTTGACCCTTGTTAACCAGGAGAAATCCTCAAATGTCCCAGGTGATGGGCAGGGCCCTAGAACTTACTGAGGTCCCTGTCATGTGTTCTGCCACTGAGGCCAGTGGTGGGGGTCAAAGCTGGGTAGGGCTGGGCTGGGCTGGACAAGCCCGTGTTCAGGCTGCCCAACAGTGGGTGCAAGTGTCAGCTCAACGGGGGTCAGAGGAAAGTTCTCATGTCTTTCAGGCAACATTCCGGAGAGGAGTACAGCCACCTCTGCCATGCCAATGAGCCCGCATGGGGAAAGAGGGGCAGCTTGGGCTCCACAGCCTAGCTGACAATAGTGGGACTCACCTAGCTCCCACACCCTGGACTTGGTGTTTCTTTTTCCCTTCTGCAGCTTGCTGCTGGCAGCAAGTTGAAACAGCCAGTCAAGTACCAAGTAGTCTGCGCTCAAATTGTGAAACTACCCCAGGCTGCAAAACTCCCTGCCTGGGACTAAAACTGAGGCTCCCAGGCCACACTGCTTCTGGTTCAGTCTGTAAAGGTGGGGGTGCTTAACTTCCGTGCCTGTGGCACTAGCCTACTCTACACTCTCCCCTCAGTTCTGGCCGTGGGTGATCCTCCTTCCACTGGAGATTAGATTGCAAATCTCAGTTCAGAGCCTCTCCCGACCTGTGACCACTGCCCGTGTTGACTGGCAGATTTCCACGAAGCTCCCTGTGAGTCAGGATCAGGAATGGCCTCCTTCTATCAGAGCCAGGGCCTGGCAGTGGCACAAAGCACTTCTTGATGCTGCTCCTTCTCACAGACTCCTCACTGCTCCCCAAGTCAGACTTAGTGCTTGGTAGGTCCAGGAGCTCCCCCTGGCCTGGATCGCCTGGCTCCTTAGTAGGAATGTATATTGCAGAGACACTGTCTGCTCCTCTCATGCTCTGGGGACTCACAGCTTGCCCTTAGACCCATAGCACCGGCTTTAGCCCACCTCACCTTTCAAAGCATCCGAAGCTTCTTTCCTTTTTTTGCTGAACTCCTATGTTCCTTCTTGGATAAAAGTTCAGTGTGAATCTGTACACACTGCTGTTTCGAAGTGGGTGAGGCTCACTGACAAAGCCTTTAATCCACCATTTTAGAAAAAAAATGAAAGTTTACTTGATGCAGATAAGTAACTCAGTTGAAAAATATGTCATGGATCAAGAATAGGGGTAGAGCCCAGAAAAGTAAAATGGGGAAAGTGGAGAGATAAAGGCTTTGATGTGGGTGAAGAGAACCTACTTCAGTTCAGTAGCATACCAGGATGTCTGATGTATCTGTCATCAAGCTCAATTTTCCTCTGGGCTTGAAGCATTGGGTGTTTCAATTTCATCTTTTCCAATCATGTTCAGAAATAAGACATTTATTTTTCTAATCAGGAGATAACCTCTTTGCTTAATTGATTTAGTTTGCTTTTTAGAGTACTTCAAAATGTATTTCTGATAAATAAAGCATAAAATGGAAGTTTTAAGTAAATTTAAGTTATATTGATATTGACTTTGCCAACCAAATAAACTTTCAGTAAAAAGGGAATGATAGCTAATCAGTGAAAATAACAGCAAAGTAACACACAGGCACTCACAGATGGTACGGAGGCATCATACTGAATTAATAAAAATGTCCAGTCAGGACAACATGTTACCTTCTTCCAAGTGGTTCCTAAATATAACTTGGGTGAACAGATAGGTATTTGAATAAAACAATTCTTGCCATACATCTTTTAAATAATACATTTGTACTTATGTTAATTCATATGATCGGATTTTGTTAGGGGGCTAAAATATGGCAGGAAGGAGAAAACTTTTTGCTTTTATAATAGTAATAGTATTAATAATATTCTTGTGAAAGAATTGAAGTAGAGCAAAAAGTTTACTGGGTGTCTTCAATGGAAAGCTAGGCATTGTCTAAGCACATCCTTTCAGGTTACTTGATTCTGCCATGTCCCTGAATGTTTCACTGCAATGATTCTTGTTCATAGATATGTAAATGAATGTCATTTGGTTGTGGTACAATTGATTCCCTCTCCTCATCTTTTGTAATAAGCTAATTTCTCATTTTTCTAAGTTATTTTTAGCAGTTATAGCATCTTACTTGTTCCCTCATCAATTGACAGTTAAAATAAAATTCTTTGACATGTGTTCATTGTACTAATATATTTGTATCAGAGTCATGATTATATCCTTCAAAAATTATTATTTAACACTATGCTTGACTATGTTGTTAAAATATTTTTTATTTTCTAGAGGTGTTTATTTTCTAGGTGTGTCTGAGAATTTATTCTTACAATACCCTTTTGGAAGATCAATAAATAACACCTTGATGAATGACATGTATGATATAAAATATTATTATGATACATTTATATTTATATGATATATTTATATATATCACATATTATGATATATGATGTATATATCATATATTATGATATATATTTCTATGTATTTATATATCTTTAAAGTTTCCCACACATGTTAAATATTTATGGCAAAACTATATTGAGAATTGCTAAATAACTCAATGGCAATGATGAAAGTATGATTCAATTCTTACATTTCACTGCTTATGTCTATATTACATACTATAAGCCTTATGGTCCATTCTGAAATGGACCAGAAATATGAAATTCTGCTTCAATGAAAGGCTTATTTTATAGTTTCTAATCAAAATAATTTTTACTGATTGACTTTGAAATTTTTATAATTAAATAAGTATTTTTTATTTTCTTACAAATTTTGTTTTTGAGCATGCTTACAGTATTGTAAAATGCAGAAATGAGACCAACATTTTAATAAAAAGGTTATTTTGTTTGTCCTGATTAATTTTTTTAAGATAGCAACAAAGTGAATAAGAAAAGTTTTACAGTAACTCAAAATATCTGGTTATAATCATAACAAAGGTTGAAATGTGAAAAGACAAGTGGTGCAGCTTCAACGAACCTAACCCCTGGCATTAGATAGATGGATCTTTACATGGTAAATCTAGTGACTGGAAGAAACAATTCCATGCCTATGGAAATAACAAAATCATCTATCACTTGCCTATTCTTTTGTGGGAACTCATTTTTATGCATAACAATTGGCATGGGCATTTCACAAAAGAGAAAATTCAAATGGCTAAGGAACATCACAAAGCTACTCAACTTCACTGATTGTCACCAAAATGCACATTAAAGGCATAATAAGATGCTATTTCTCATCCATCAAAATGACACTAGTTAAAAAAGATTAACACCCAGTATCTATGAAGATCTGCTGTATCCTGTACATTGCTGTAATAATTTTAAAATGTAATTAGCAGTATCTATAAAAATTAAAGCATACATACTCTTTGCCCTAGTAGTTCTACATATGAAAATCTATTTTACAGAATTTAAAGCATCAGTATATAAGAGCATATTTAAAAAGATAATTAGTGTAACATTGTTAACAGTTAACTCTCCAAAAAAATAAAAAACAAACCAAAAAACCACTAAAAAACCTCCTAAATATCCTTCAACAGGAGAGCAGTTGAAGGAATTGCATTATACCCAATCCATAGAATTCTGTGTAACTATTAAAAAGTGTGAATTTGATCTCTATTGTTTCACCTGGGGGGCTTTTCTGGTTTATTTTAATTGAAAAAGCATGTTGTAAATAATGTTTATAATCAGATACTATTTTAAGATATAAAACAAAAACAGTATAATAAGCTCTACAAATAGATATTTATGTGTTTGTGTATGTTGGAGGGTAGGAACACGGAAAAGGTAGGAGATAATTTACATTCTCTGTATATATCCTTCAAGCATTTCATTAGTTATGATGAGTAAATGATATTTTGACAAATTAGATAATATAGTAAGTCTAAGAGATTTATGTAGAAGTCATATAAAAATTAATACATTTCCCTTTATGTTCATCATTTTTTCCCCCTTTTCAGATTAGAGGTGTGTTTTGTTTGAACCTTGGAGAATAATTCATATATGCAGTTAAACTGCTTAGGAAGCAGAAAAACTCATCAGCTCTAGGCACACTCCATGAAATCCTGTAGCTCTGATTTGAAAGTTAGTTTAGCTACTAATTAGCTGTGTGATAGTGTGGAAATCACTTAGCTTTTTAGAGCCTGTTTCATCATCTCTAAAAATGGGAAACTACTGCCTCTTGGAGTTTTTGTGAGAATTCTTGGGCTAATGCAAGTAGAGTACTTAGCACAGTGACTGGTGTGTTGTAAACATACAATAAATGGTCACATTATGATCAACAAAGAGCCAGTTACACATGGGGTATTCAAGAAAAGCTAGTTACCTTATGTTTTATCTTCCAGAAGAATTTTCATATAATCCTTATTTGTTCATTTCTTAGAAATTTATTGATAGTTCTCAGATTTTTTATTTTTATTTTTTTTGGTTATGTACCATTCTAAGTGCTGGAGATACAACAATAAGCAAAATAAAAAACTCCCTGCCTCCTTGGAATGCACACTCCAGTGTGGGAACATGTAATGTATACAAAAGAAGTGAACATGTAATGTCACACAGAGATAAGTGCTATGACATAAAGCAAGGAAAAGGTCGGAGAGTGATGGGGCTGCTAGTTTAGATGGTCAGAGATGCCTCTGCGTAGCTATTATGAGGTCTAAGTAGAGGCTTAAATAAAGGGAAAGAATGAACCATTTTATTATCCGAGTATGTGTCAGCTGGAGGAAAAAGCAAGTGTGAAGACTTTAAGCATTCTTGGATTTTTGAACAGAAAAGAGGTCAAGGTGGATGGAGCAGAATGAGTGAAGAGAGTAGTAGTAAGAGATAAGATTGACAAGGGAGCCAGGGGCTGAATTGAGGAAGGCTTTGGATTTTATTTTTAGTGGGATAGAAATTCGTTGAAAGGTTTTGAGGAGCCATGGGGATTGATCTAACACACACTCAGGCCACTCTATGGTAAACCTATTAACAAGCAGGGGTAAGAGTAAAGGCAAGCGCTATTGCAGTAGCTCAGGTGAAACATGCTAGTGACTTAGGCAAAGATCCTAGAGTAGTGGCTCCCAGATTCTGAATACCCTTTGAAGTTATAATTGATTGATTGTGGGGTATAAGAAGAGCCAAGGACGACTCCAAACTTTTATGATTTGAGTAACAGGGTGGATGGTGTTGCATTTCTGAAATGTGGAACAATAGGAGGAAGATGGGTTTTATGGGAGAGAATGAAAAGTTATGTTTGGTAATTAGGTTTCAGAGGGTTATTTGAAATCTAAATGGTGGTATTTATCAGTAAGTCAGATGCAATAGAGTGACCATATAACTGAACATTTCAACCACGGTAATTTTAAGAGTGAAAGGAGCTACTCAGTGGTGGAAAGCTAAGATGATAGACATAAACTTGAATTATCCCAGGGGCGAGTGATCACCCTTAATATAAGAATCTAGAATTTGATGAAAAGATTAGAGGCTAAAGATGTAAGTATGGAAGTCATCAGTGTATGGAGAGCACTTTGCCATGGGACCAGAAGACATCATCTAGGGAATGAGTGTAAAAAGATGACAAGAGGTTAGGAGATCAAGAACTGAACTCTGGCTACAATGTTTAGTGATTAAGAATAAATTCATAATAAGGAAAAAAGGACCATTGTGAAATAATTCTGAGTACTGTGTTAGATCAGAGTAGCAAATGGAGAAATTAAGTCAAGAATCAAGATCTGTCCTTTTACTTAGATGACTTACATTACTATATGTGATAAGCAAGAACAATATTTTTGGTAAAAAAGTTAACAGGTTTCATTTTTTAGTTGATTTTTATTTTTATTTAATCAAAGTACATATTTGGTAATAAATAAAATACTACCATAAGATAACATAATCAGAATCCTCCTTCCATACTACTTTGTGTGATTTAGATTTGCTCTGAAGGGGAAATTATTTTAACCACTTCCTTTGGCCTTTAATTCATATTTCTAAGTATTAATGTAATGTGAATAATAATAGCACTTACCTCATAGGGATTTTGAAAAGGTTAAAGTAACAAATGTAAAGTGTTAAGGGCTAAATGTGTGAAGTGTTATTGTTACTTTTTAATTTTTAATTTACTGTTATGGAAGAGGAGGACTTGGTTTTGACATTTACCTACACACATCCCTTTTTCCATCCTCTCAATATAGTTATGTCATGATTTTGAAATAAATTAATATTTAGTGTTAAGATTAGTACAATTCTAAATATGCATCTATAACCATATTTTATATTATGATCACTCTTTCTTTCTTATACATCATTTTGTTTTTCTGAACTTGATAATTATATCAGTTTTTTGTTTTCTTAGTTTTCCATATTCTCTCTACACTGTACACTCTTCTCAACAGAACCACAACCATTAGGAAATTTAGTCATTCTCATTAAAGAATCTTTAATAAAGGGAAGTTTAAATTTTATTGAATTTGTTAGTTTTTCCTTCCAAATGCACTTTTCATGTCCTTTTAAAAGACATTCTTCCCTATCTTCATATTATAAAGATATTGTTCTCTATTTTCATCTACATTTAAAAAAATTTACTATTTGCTTTTAAGTCCAAAACCCATCTGGAATTGAAATTTTGGTTTGGTGTTAGATTGGGATCACTTCCTTTTTTTATATATAAATAAACAATTGTTCCAGCATCATTTATGTCTTAGCCTTGCCTTTCCCCATTGATTTACACTGAGGATTGTCATGTACCAAGCTTTCAAATAGGTGTGTCTGTTTCTCAGATCTCTAGACTATAATCTGATAGGGTATGTGAGGTAAAACCTCATTTTCGTTTCTTTTTCTTTGTTATATACCCTACTTTTTCCCCCTCTGCCCTCAGAGTCTTCCATCTCTTTCTCCAAACTGAACTAACTGCTCTCCAGGCCTGTTATATGGCTGTTGTCCTGGGAAATCTCCTTATCGTAAACCTTGGAATTTTCTTTTCTTTTTCCCCTGTGTTGGGTTCCTTGTTTTTTAGACCCCATGTTTTCCTCTTTCTTGTTTTACTCCTTCCTTATGGTGAAACATATCCTGAAGTAGCTTTCTGAGAAAATGTATATGTAGGGGGTGCATATCTTGAAATGCTTTTATACCTATATTCACACTTGATTGATACTTTGGCTGAATATATAGTTCCAGAATGGATACTATTTTCCCTCAAAATATTTTTTCTAGTTTTCACTATTTCTCTTGTGATTTTTAGATACTTCTCTGATTCCTGAACACTTCAACCTGAAAACACATTTCCTTCAATTCTCCACCATCCTATTCTGTCTATAGTTTCCTTTTCTGGAACTCTAATTAGTTAAATGTTAGATATTCTTAATGTAATAGCTATTTGAAAATTTTTTTCCTGTTCTATTTTCTTTTTTTCTTAAAAACTTCATTTTATTAAAGTCAGATACACTTAGAAGATATGACTTGAGAAAAAATATGGACTCAATTTTAAATACTACTGTCCAAAGGTTTATTGGTTTTAATATTAGGGTAAAAGAAGCTAAAACTTGATTTAGGCTAATATTTGTGATAATGTGAAAAGAAAGACATTTCAATAAACTCAAAATTACTAAACAGAAGGAAGAGAAACTTCTGAATTTTCAAAAGAGTAATCAACTAATCTTCTTTTCCCTGCTCCAAATATATATGCCAGGGCATCACAGAACTTTCTCAGGTTTGTTCTCTGGATAGAAAAGAACACACAGAAAACCTGAAACCATTGTGTCCTCCCAATTTCATCTGGGTGGATATGGCAAGAAAAATTCCAATTTTACAGTGTTTTATTAAATAAAGTTGGGCAGAGGACTGATAGGTGGCTTGCCAAAGGATATAAGTCAAAAGACAGAAATAAAACTCCATATTATCCTGTTCCCAAGTCTAATACTCTATCAACTAGCCCACACAGAATATTATTTCTATAGACAACAGTTTAAATTGCATAAATGTAATCTTACCATCTCAGGAAATCACTTGGTTATGTAAAGAAAACTTGCTTAGTGGTATGGATCAGTTTTTATTTATTCTTTCAAATAATTTGAATTTTGTTAGGTCAGGATCAATTTTATTTACTTACTCCACAAAATTGGCACCAGAATGCTATGAAGAGTAGATAAAATATGCATAAATCCATTGTATCATTAGTATTATCTATATTAGCTTATTAAAACCCCATGTGGGTTAAGACACTATATAAAATACTGTATATTTCCAAAACTTGTTCATTCAAACCCGTGTAAAGTATCAGACATACATGGTAGGCTTGGAATGCTTGAATTAGCTAGTAATGGTATCTAACAAGGTCTTGTCCTGTTTCTTTGTCTTTTGCTAGTCTCCAGGAGATTTCCTCTATCATATTTTATAAAACTTATGTTGAATTTTTACATTTATACTACCACATTTAAAAAATTTTAATAGTTCTTTCTTATTGCGTGAATATTAAAAAAAACTTTTAGTAGCAACCTGCCCTTGTTTCATAGATGCAATATTGTCTCTTATCTGAGGATCTTAAAGTTTTTAAAAAATTACTTTTCTTCTTCTCTCTGCAGCATTTTTGCTTTCTTATTTTAGTGAATCTCTTTCAAGTTGGATGGTGTTCTTAAATATCTGGCCATTGTAGGCTGCCCATTTATGTTTAAGAATGAGACATTAAAAAGCTTATTGGAAGCTGTGTGGATTGGTGTCTATAGGTGGGCTTAACTGTAGGGTTGTCAAGTGGATACCTGATTCTTTCATTAAGGAACATCCAAATGTTGTGGTTCTTTGCCCTTGGGTTGATCAGTTTCTTTAGAATCTTTAAATCTCTTGCCCTTGAAGGTGTAAGAGCACTCATGCTGTTCCTTGTTCAGTATGTTAAATTCTCATTTTTTAGTTTGGCATTTCTTCTTTGATTTTAGCTCAGACTTCAGAGCTTCTCTAGACCAACCTCTCCAGAAAGTAAATCTTACATTTTCAGCTAGGGTAGCAGAGAAAGAGTTTCCTGGTTGTGCAAGATAGTCAAAGGATTTGGGGATCCACCAGACTTTAAAACCATCCTTCCTAGTGTTAGTCGCAACCCACAAACTTCAGAATGCCAATGTCTCTAGGGATTACTGCAACACACACACACACACACACACACACACACACACACACATATATACGGACATCTTCCTTCTTTAGGCTTGCTCAGATTAGCTAAATTGGGTAACATCCACCCATTAGCTTTTCAACTGTTTCCATCACTTATTTGCTGTTTTCTTATCTCCCATTTTTCTTCTTCTTCTTTTTTTTTTTTTTTTTACACTTGTAGTCTTATTCCTATGGAGAATTTCTCAATTCTCTGTTTAGTGTGATTTCAGTAGAAAGCAGAGATAAACATGTATGTTTAATCTACCACGTTTCACCTGGAATTTGTCTGCCTTCTTTTTTCCTTTAAATATATTCCATAAAGTTTTGGGTTCAGGGATGTACTTCATCTTTTAGTTTGGCAGTCTTTTAATGCATCAGCCTGAAATTAGTATGGCTTCTCTTGTCAATAAACTGAAAGTATCATTGTGACCTATACAGACCCTTGCTCCACCCAATCATTCACTATGCAAAGTTGCTGCTAGGGAGTAATTTAGATGCTGTGAGAACTAATCAACTCCATGAACTTCTTATATATTTAATGCTTGAGAACAATCTTAGTTTTCTTTGTATATTATGTTAATGTGTGTTTGTGGGTATTAAATTTCATTGATATTGGAGAAAAATGCCTTTGACACATACTTGCCACAAAGCAAAAGCTGTCAACACCATAAGAATTTGACTGCTTGGCAAGCAGACTGGATAACACCTACTTATTAGTGGGACCTTAATAATAATGGTTAAATAATAATAGCATTTGGATATAAAACAAGTATGGATTTGGCTGAAGAAAAAGTTACAAGACTGCCAACAAGCATAAAACAACTAACTTTCATTTGTTAGGTTCAGCAAAATGTACAGTTGGAAATCTCAACTGTTTTCACCAAGAGAAGTCAATGGAATATGTTATGTATTAAAACAATCCAAAAGACTTCATATTGGAGAGCTATGAAGTTTTGGCATGTACCGTAGTTAATTTAGCATGGAAGAATGTTTTCTAGTTCTGCCATTACTTGCTTTCATTATTCATCTGCATTTCTCCATATAAGTCTACTTTATTGCAAAAAAAAGTTTGAAAAAGTAATCAGCCTAGCAAACCAGCACAAACTTCCCAGTTCATTTAGATTTGCTTCTATAGTTGTAGCATCAGGTTTTACTAAGTTTAAAGCACTTAGCCAATTCAAAATACATTAACTTTGTGTCAGTAAATATGACTTTTTTAGTATTTCTTTTGGCAGACCTGCCTATAATAGTAAATGTCCTGTTTTAATTCTGAAATTCATATGCGCCATAGGTGTTGGTGAATGATATCACATTCAGCTCAGCAGAATTAGATTTATTTAATAGATGCATTTGTGTTCCAAACTTCGGCTGGTCAAAGGATGAAAGACAGAAGGAGTAGGGATAACAGAAAAGTTTACTCTTTGAATGGCAACAGCCTTCTGTGGTGGTTCTCTGGAAGAGGTACCTTCCTGTTTTTATATGTATACATCTGGGTGGGCGTTTACACTCATGGTGCCAATCAGACTTCAGTGGCTAGAAGCAAAATAGTTCATTAGATAGGTTATTATGCTGGGTTCTGGGAGATTAGGTTTGTGAATTTTGAACTACTCGGTCTAGTAGGTAAATATTGTACCCCAGATTATCAAGAATTAGCCTCTTGGTATACTTGACTATAAAACACAATTCTGAATATAAAGTAAGCAAAAAAGGCAATCAAAATTATATTCATAAAGTCCCAGTACTAAAGGTCACATTTTTATTCTAAGGGCCCTCATTCAGGGATTATATCAGTGAATTTGCTCATTATTATTCTCAAGGCCCTTACTTGGGGATTATATCAATAAACTAGGCATGATCTTAGTATGCTTGTTACATGGTGTTTCAGCCTCCTGCTGATTAATAAACAAGATGAGGGTGGTCCAAGGAAGTAGAATACTTTTAGAGATCAAAGTGATATGATGGACAACAGTTTGTTAGTGAAGGGAGGAAAATATCATGTAAGTAAAGAGAAGAACTATAAAAGTAAAAAAATTTGGGGCCATTAAGTGAAAGAGTAAGCATTTCTGTATATATAAACATTTGATGCATCTCCTTTTAGAACCGAACATTAATTTTTAATGAGAATTGATAATTATTAGGACATTGCTGTAAATTAGCTAGAGTCTTTAGGGTTCAAAGAATGCTGCTGTTTACTTCCAGCCACTGGAAGTAGAGGATTTGCACTTCATAGAGGAATTGCACACTAGACAAGCTGGACTCTTGTCATTGCCTGGCCATGTCAGATTCCTTCACACTTTCATGGGTTTGCTCATTCTGAATTCCTTGTTTTGAAGCTGATCTTTCTGTTTGGTAAATTCCTACACATCTCTTAGAGACAAGCACAAACATAATTTCCTCTGAGACTTCTGCATCTTTACTCTCCTCTGGCAGAATGTGTGTATAATGTTAAAACAAAAATGCATACATATATACATTTATATATTATGTTGAACCAATGAAATTTCCTTTTTATAGGTCTTTATGAATTCAAGTATTGGCAATTTCATATATCGTTCATCTTCTATTGGCCATACTGATTTTGGAAAATAAGTGAAAATACTTCATGAATAAATTAATGAACAAATCTACTTTTTAAAACTTTAATGTGATATGTTTCCCTAATACTTTCATTATATGAAAATATCAGAATCAAAACAGGAACATGATTATCATTGGTAGACACTTTGTCAGATGACATACATCCCAGCTTGAAATACTACCACTTGAAATACTTGAAATACTGCCACTTGAAATACAACACAAAGGCAAATATTGTAATAGTTAAAAAGATCTAAGAAGCCATATCTTTAAATAGACAATGGGGAATAGAATATAGAAGGGAAAAATACATATATACATGTATATATAATCTTATTATAAATTTATAACTTCAATTAGACCATTTATGCCAATGCATTATGATTATTGAGGCCTCAGTTTCTCCTATTATGTTATGAATTCCTTAAGGGAAAGTGAATGAATATCCTATTCATTTTGCAGGATCTTATAATTAAAATAGTGAATTTCCAATGTTAGAAAACAATGTTGAGACAGTCATTGCATATTTAAAAAGGCCTGAAGGGCATATATACATAGGGTCTTTGTTGTGTTCTTTGGGTTTGAGGAAACTGCTTGTTATAAAATATTGTGTTTATTGTGTAAAAACTTTTGAATTTATTTTTGTAATTAGAAAAATAATGAAAAAAATCCCAAAATTTGGGACCCAAATTCTATGAATTTATAACCAATGTAAATAAAATGTTATTTATTGCATTTTTATTATTAGTTTCTTCATATGCTTTTTATGAATGTATAATAAGAAATGGTCAAAATGTTAATCCTCATAGATTCTATTTGGAATAATCTTATTTACCTTATCTCTTTTCCAATGTCATTTGATGGAAAAATAGTGATTTGAAAAGAAATATTTTAGTTCCTTTATTTGATAGTTCTTACAAACTGTAAAATAATTTGCTCTTAATTTACTTTAACCAATACCCTCTCTTTATAAAAACTTATTTGTAATTTTCCCCTTACCATAGGAAATAAAATTCATTGGTAATATAATAATCTGCCTGCACACATAATTTAAACATGATCAATATAATTCTCTGGGTTTAATTTTAATATAAAGAGAAGTAGAGGGAAACTAATTTATAATAAAACAATATGTATTTTAATTGAAAATGTTTGGACATAACTACACAGGAAGACATAATGGAATATATTTCTGATATTTAAAATGCATATGTTTAACATAAATGAGACCACAAGCCTATCTGTATAAGTAGGAAAAAGAAAGAACAAAAGTATGAGTACACACTAGAATAAAACTAATGTTAGAAAAAGTAATGCATACTTATTTGCACATGATCAAGGAACAAGGAAAATGCCTTTAACTGAATTATTGATAGCATGCCAAGACTAATTACAAACTATAGACCAAAATAAATGAGGAAGTGTGATGTAAACTCAAAATAAGCTGGGCCTTAGGTGTAGTGTCAAAATTATTCCCTATACTATGACACAGGAGAGAGCAGTGGCTTTCTTAAATAACATTCCTCTTAACTTGAACTCCCATTTGGGAGGCATACACATAGTCACTGGTACTTGAAAGATCGTGGAGGACATATCCTTTGATAGACAACTGGAAATAGAGGAAAGCATTGGAAAAATAACAAGAAATTATTAGAAAGGATATGATAGACCTCTGGGATCGTATCAGAAATAAAAGCAATAGAAACTCAACATAAATTTCTAATCATTGTAAATTTTGTAAACAAAATTTTTAAACAATATAAAAATATAAGGTGGCTACGACATTATATATTTTAAAATTGCATTTGTTAATGATATTCAAGAACCCTGTATTTCATGTGCTTTGCTAATTTTACAGTGTTGCTCCTACATCTGTTAAAAGCAAACTTAAATCTCCTTTGACACATTCATGTGATTGTTTCATTATTTTGCAGTAACTGCATCACATCACTGAAAGCCTTCCCGTCTAGATAATTTCAGTAGGGTGTGGTTGTATGTGCATGTGTGTGCACATGTGCGTGCCTGGGCAAACACCATCAGCATTTTCAGTATAAACATTTCCTGAAATCATGAAAGTATGCATTAAGTAATCAATGGTGCTGGCTTTTTGATTGGCAATGTGAGAAAACTTTCCCCAGTTTTTTGAAATGTTTCATTCGAGAACATGACTAATCCTCAATAAAGTCTTCCAATTTGATTTTGATGGATAACATGAAGGAAGAAAGGCCCAAAATGTGAAAATAATGGGAGTTCTCTTCATAAGAACCTTATGA
The DNA here is from genome assembly GCA_023783475.1 of Daubentonia madagascariensis. Classification (NCBI taxonomy): domain Eukaryota; kingdom Metazoa; phylum Chordata; class Mammalia; order Primates; family Daubentoniidae; genus Daubentonia; species Daubentonia madagascariensis. Next base: position 9,909,646 of record JAKFHU010002220.1, read on the forward strand.
GAATCCATAAAAAGTAATGAAAATAGGGTTTTTGTGTATAAAGGCATAACTTTCCACATTCTAAGGAAAATGTTCATAGTTATTGTACTTCAAAGTCTCCATTTAGGATGATGCAGTTTATAATTTTGCAGATAATATACTACATGGCAAGTTTCAGGAAAACCTAGTTTTCTAAGCTAAGATATAGCATTGCTAGATAAGTCCTTGTGTCCCTGGAACATGTTGCCCGAGGCAGGGCTCATTAGCAGAATATGCTATTTATATTACAGTAACAGTCCTTTTAGTATCCTGGGGAATTGGTTCTAGAATTCCCACAGATACCAAAATCCACAGATTTTCAGGACCCTTATATAAAATGGCATAGTATCTGCATACTGTATAATCTACACACATCCTTCTTTGTAGTTTAAATCATCTCTGGATTACTTATACTATCTAATACTATGTAAATGCTATGTAAATAATTGTCATACAATATTGTTTTTAAATTTGTGCTTTTTTTAAACTGTTGTACTGGTTTAAAAATTTTTTTTCCAAATATTTTTAATCTTCTGTTGGTTGAATCTGAGGGTGTAGAGCCAGTAGATAAGGAAGGCTGACTGTACTTGTGCATATAATGTAAAACAATAAACATACGTAATTGTTGCTATTATTATTACTGGGAAAGGTGGAGTCATGAATGACAATTGGCCTGAGGCTCTGAACCTTTTAGGTGAGATATGAGGACTAATTACAACATGGGCCAAAGCACTGAGTAGGGTTCAAAGGATAGAGAAGAGTTCTTAACTGAGAGGGATATCTTGAACCATCATTTACTCATGAAACAATTCCTATGATGTTCTTTCTTTAGCTTAAAAATTTTCTGATATACATTTAATCTTCATAAATATTTCTAAATGTATTATATAAATGATGGTATCATTATTGTATTTTTTGTAGGTAGTGTGCCACAGCAGGACAAAAAGTAATTTTTAGTGAATGGTGCAGGTAGGGGATTTTAACCTAGTTGATACATCAGAAACTTTTTCTTCAGTGCGTAATTTCCTCCAGGCCTGTACAAACTGTGTAGGTCTGTAAAGCCCTAAGACTAGGGGAGGTGGTGGTGGTGAATCAACAGGCTGCAGTTGAAATAGGCTTGGATGTTAGTCCTGACAAATTTCCATAGTTTGTAGCTAAGGAAGGTACAGACTACAGTCCGATTGATATAGATCCTTGTTTCCTTCCATAAAGCTAACATATATTTTTCACAGGAGCATATTATAATATTAAGAACATGATTCATAATTCCTTCAGGTATTAAATGGAAAAACATCTGTTAACTTGATTACATTTGTAGGTGTACACAGGTATTAGAATGGCTAATTTGGAATAGATAATTTGCTTGTCAGTTCATATAGGTAAAGTTAATATACATAAATTCTGTATATGTGAAGAGTTACTACATCAAAAATATCTAGAAAAGGCAGAATCTACTCCAGTTTTTCTCTCTACACATGTTGTACATGTGAGCGACTCAACTCTGATGCAATGGCTTTATCCTTTGCATGTAAATGAGCTAATCTTATAGGTTATAAATAGTGGATGCTCAACTTGCACTTAATGTTGCCAGAAGAGAACCATCAATGTTATTAAAATGATTGGCAAGTATTTTCAGGAGATTTGGTATTTTTAAATATGAAGGAAGGCTTGAGGGAAGATTAGCCAACATTTATTAAATCTATGAAATTATTCAATTTAAGGTTGGCTCCTAGCAAAATTGTCAGTAAGAGAAGTTTGCCTCTAGGGAAATAACCTATTGGCTTTCTCCTCTCTTTAAGATCTTGTTGCTCTGCCTCCACCCATTTCAACAGAGCAGCTCCTTCTTACTTTCTGGGTAGCCTCCATCATCAAAATTTGCACTCAAAATCTACTATCTTAGCAATTTTCAAGTATACAATATGTTAATATTAACTATCATCACCATGTTGTATGATAGATTGCTTAGAACTTATTCCTCCTTGTCTAACTGAACTTTTGTATCCTTTGAGCAACATCTCCCTAACTGCTCCCTCCCCCAGTCCCTGGTAACCACCATTTTACTCTGTTTCTATGAATTAGAGTTTTTTTGGATTCCAAATATAAGTGAGTAGATTTTAAGTGTTCTCACTACAAATGAATAAGTATATAAGGCAATGCATTTGTTAATTAGCTTGATTTAGCCATTCCACAATGTATACATATTTTAAAACATCATGTTGTATACCATAAATATATACGCTTTTTATTTGGCAACTAAAAAAAATCTGCCTTCACTTGTACACTAAGGTGTGACACACTCATATTGTTCTAAAGCATACTTCTTGCTAGAGTGACCCCATGTTAATAAGTTTGGCCAAAATCATAAAGCTCTTTTGGGGATTTCTATACGAGCTATGGAATAAAGAGTAAAGTCCACTATTCTGAAACTGTCCAGGAAAACTGAGTCCAAAGTAACTTTTTTTTTGAGACAGAGTCTTGCTCTGTTGCCCGGATTAGAGTGCAGTGGTGTCATCATAGCTTACTGCAACCTCAAACTCCTGGGCTCAAGTGATCCTCCTGCCTCAGCCTCCCCAGTAGCTGGGAGTACAGGCGAGCCCTAATTTTTTCTATTTTTTGTTGAGACGGGGTCTCGCTCTTTCTCAAGCTGGTCTCTGACTTCTGGCCTCAAGCAATCCTCCCACCTCAGTCCCTCACAGTGTTAGAATTACAGGCGTGAGCCACCTTGCACAGCCCAACGTAACTGTTTAAAACAGGGTTCCATGGTCAAATGTTTATTTGGTAAAGGTTATTTATCCCTTTATTGGAAATTCACCATTCACCTAAGGATAGTAAAGACTCAGAAAGTTTGTGGAAAAAAATGCTTTAATTGTGTTTAACACAGCATTTGGCAATTGTATTTGACAATGAAAACCAACTACAATCAGCCCTCTGATTGTAGAACCTACTACATCTGCATCTGTGGATTCAACCAGTCATGGATTAAAAATATCCAGAAAAAAAATTGTGTCTGTATTGGACATGTACAGACTCTTTTTCTTGTCATCATTCCTTAAACAATACTGTATAACAACTATTTACACAGCATTTACGTTGTATAAGGTATTATAAGTAATCTAGAAATGATTCCAAGTGTATGGGAGGATGTGCATAGATTATCTGCAAATATTCATTTTATATCAGTGACTTGAGCATCCTCGGATTCTGGTATCCATGGATGTCCTGGAACCAATCCCCTGAGGATACCAAGGGACAACTGTATTATTTTTTTGTTTCTATATCACCTATTGATATTTATCAGAATCAGTGTTCCACGAAATGCACTACTAGAGATGCTGGTTTAGGAGTTTTGTCCATTGCCCCTGAACTCACACCACAGGAGCGGTTTGGCATTATGACATTCCTGGGTTAGAGGACTGTGTGACAAGTGATCTTTTCCACAAAGGACACAGGGAATAAACTTAAATTATCCACTAGTAAGAAGATATTTATGACATTGGACATGATTTATACTTTGAATACATAATCTGGAGAAAGTCTGAGGACTTTAAAATGAAAGACAATTTTTAATTTTGGATTAATTTAAGGTGTGAGATATTGTACTGTCCTTATTGCATGAGGCCCAATAAATATACATAAAAGATTCCAAAGTTTGTTACAGAGACATTTTATCTCACTGGACTTTATATTCGTATTTGCTAATTCTCAACTAAGTACCGTCTTCCTCCTTTTGCATTGTTTTCACCACAGAATTTACTACCATCTATTATATATTTTACTTATTTATTTTGTTTATTGTTTTTTACCTGCTCCCACCACTAGAATGTAATCTCTAAAATGACTAGTGACTTTTTAAAAATTTTATATTTTGTTGATACATGATTGTTGTACATATTTTGGGGGTACATATGATAATTTAATACATTCATATAATTGTAAAGATCAAATCAGTGTAATTGGGATATTCCATCACCTTAAATCTTTGTCTTTTCTTTATGCTAGAAACATTTAAATTATTCTTTTATAGGTATTTTGAAATATGTAATAGATTATATTTTAATATAAAATAGAAATATAGTAGATTACTATAAACTATAGTCATATAGTAACCTATCAAACACTAGGTTCTATCTCTCCCATCAAACTGTATATTTGTACCCACTAATGAACCACAAGTGACTTTTTTCCCCTCTTTTGTTCATTGTTGTATCTCTAGAATCTAGAATTGTGCCTGGCACATGGAAAGTACCCAAAAATTTATATTGTTTTAAATGAATGAAGTAAGCCCTGAGTGAATATATATTCATATTTAGACATCTCAGCAGTATATAGTAATAAGTACATACATGACAATAGATTAACTCATCTAGGGGGGATATATAAAATGAGATGGTAAACACTGAAACTCACCACCATCTGTAGAGAGGCAGAGGAAGACAAACCCAGATGGGAACTGAGAAGGAGAAAGGAGGAGACAAGTGGAGAACCAAGAGAGAATGATGTTCTAGAAATAATCGGAGAAGAGACCACCAAGAAAGAAAATGTGCTAAGACTTCAGAAAGATTGGATATGATAAGCATCTCTCCTCATAAAAGCCCCTCTTTTAATTATCATATTTTCTTTTATAAGAGGTATTCTGTACCTAATTTTATACAATTTACCCCAGAAAAACTTCTCCAGCAGCTCTTATGACATAGTATTATAAGGAACTTTTAATAGTCATGTTATGTTGTACTTTATTTATTTATTTAAAATAATGTGCTCTTGATTTGGAAAAAAACAACATGTGATCAGATTAACTTCTAGGGGTGGCTTTGGAAGTGAAAGAGTTAATTTAGCACCCTTGCTAGCTCTAGGGTAAGTGTGTAGAGTATATGAAAAATGGAACAGTAGTCCCAACTCCGTGTAATCTCAAATCGTTGATACTCTCCTGGGGCTGATTCAAATCAAGTTTATGGTACCAAAGGTCATTTCCATTATCCTGTAAGGTGAGTCCTAAATGGAACACTGGCAGACATTAGCTTCTAATAATGCAATGGGGGTTGAATTCTCTTGACCATAGGCAGAAGAAGTCAAATCTCTTTTTGGTGCTTTTTAGAGCCCTTGGTTCATAATTTGTAATGTATTAATGAATTGGTATAGTATGAATGTACTGTGGATATTTTTTCTTTCTGGATAAGTCTGTTTTTTGAGGGGTTTTTGGGTGATATTCTTTTATTTATTTATTTTTCTGTTCTCTTTCTCTTCATTATTGCAATTATTATTGTTATTATTTTCAATAACTGACAGCATTTAGCTATCTTCAGTGCAATGTTTTCTCTTTTTTTAAATTTCAAAATATTAGGGGGTACAAGTGTTCTTGTTACATGGATGAATTGTGTAATGCTGATGTCAAGGTTTTTAGTGTGCCTGTCACCAGAATAGTGGACATATCCCTCGCCCTCCCTCCTCCCCTCCCCCCTTCTTAGTTGCCAATGTCCTTTATACCACTTTATGACCATGTACACCCATCGTTTAGCTCCCACTTATTGGTGAGAACATGTGGTGTTTATTTTTCCATTCCTGAGATATTTCATTTAGGATAATGGTCTCCAGTTTCATCCAATTTGCTACAAATGACATTATTTCATTCCTTTTTCTGGATGAGTAGTACTCCATGGGGTGTGGTGTGTGTGTGCGTGTGTGTGTGCATGTATAGGTATATACACACCACATTTTCTTTCAATAAGTCTGTTTATACATCCAGAGTTCCTTAGTAGTTAAAATAGTGGCAGTGAGATTATTTATGCTTGGCATTATATTTAGATTCAAAGTGCAGTGGCCTTTTAAGCTCAATGAGGAGCATTCCAGAGATATACATATTTCTGGAGATCCCTAAAAATATTAAATAACTGTCTTTATAACCAATGGCAGCATGTGTGTTTTGAGAGCTGACTTCTACCATTCTCCTAATGATTAGATTCAGTGAAGTTTTAGTTTACTATTTTGTACATCAGAATTACACAGGAGAAAGAAAAAGTTAAGAGTTTGTTATGTGTATTCTTTAACATCAACAGCTTTTTGTTCCATGTAGTATATCTCTGTAGCAGTATAAATGTATTATAGAAACTATAATTAATCAATATTAATTGATCAATGATTAATTATGGTATTCTTAGTGATCTTTTCAAAACACATGTGAGAATTATGACACAAAAATATAAACCATTCACTGCTGTTATAAAGAGTGGGCCACACTTTAATTCTGTAAAAGAAAAATGCCTTTTTCTAGAAGAGGTATTTTCATTAATTGTGAATATGTTAATATGAAATTTGATACAATCAGCATCTTGACTCTCAATTAGGAATCTTGGGTTCTAGCCCTAGTTCTGTCATGTGTTTGTCCTTTGATGATCTCTGGGCTTCAGTTTCTTTATATGATTCCTTTCTTATTCCTCTATGTCTTTAATATCTTATGATGAGTTATATCCACTGAATGAAAAGAAACCCATGTATAAATTTAGATTATGCCCACATTTGGATAATCCACTGAAATTGTATCAGATTTTTAAGTACGGTAAGATATATGAGGGATTTTACTTTTCTTTTAATGCCAGAGAATTCTCATAGAGTAAAAGATGTTCAAATCCTGTGGTAGAGAATGTTGTAAATTTTGTTCTACCAACAGCCCAATTCTCCTGACATGTGTTTTATTTTTGCTATTGAGGGGTCTTTTGAAGTTTTGGGGAAGAAACTCTCAGTGCTCTATGGAGAGACAAGCCAGGATAAGCAAGTTAATGCGAGGAATGTGGCACATGAGCTTGAGGCTATGAGTGCTGTTTGTCATTCCCTGCCAAAGACCCAGTGCAGGTTTAGTTGCTAGGAAGTAGGAGCTTGGAGTCATCTCTTCACTGAAGCATTAAGCTTGCGCTAAAGCATTGCTATCATATTAGCTAGTACCTTGTTTTGCATTCTTTGAAACATGAACTGTCCTTTTCTTAACTTCTTTTATAACCATTTTTACTTTGGTGATCTGTGTTGAAAAGCACTCGGGAAAATAATAAGAAAAATCTGAATTTTAGGTCTTTGGGTACAGTAAATTTCTAGGTGTTTCTATGTTTGATATGCTTTATTAACTTAATTAAAAAGCAAAGCAAGAGAAACTAATGCTTTAAAAACATTTGCAGTCTTTGATATGTGATCCAGAAATGGGAAAGGATGATCCAGAAATGGGTAGGTTTGTTTGATGTGCAAAAATCCATTTTAACATTGCATTTAAAAAACCCCAGCTCTTTGATGTACGATATCAGGAGTCCCACTAAATGTTTTTCTATTGAAATAGATAAGACAATCATAGGCTCTGGGCTGTAGTTCTTAGGCTATTTGGTGTGTGGGTATAACTGCATACTTTTTTTTCTGAAACTTTTAGAGGATAATTTCCAGATCTGGTCTTTATTCATTTTGAACATTAAAACTATTAAGTGAGAATAGTCACTAGAGCTGTGAGAACAGTCTTGGAGAAGAAGAGAGATCTTCTGAGTAAGATGCCTTGAAGAAACTCACAATCTAATTTTGAGGCAACATTAACACAAATAAAGCAAACAGTGTACTCTATAAGATATTGTTAAATTGTGGATTGGAGAAATTCTGGAGTACAGGAAGGAATTCAATTAGTTCTCTATTACAATGTTCTTTTAATTTATCTCTATTGTTGGAACATAAATCCCACATAGGTAAATTTTTCAAATACTTGAAACTTACTGCCTTGATATTTTAATTTAAATTATTTTTAAGTTTTTGTGACATATTATCTCTTCCTGAATAAAAATCTTTCACTGATATATCAGGATCACATTATGGACATAGATTCTTTGAGCTAGAAATATATTTAGAAATTGCCTAGTCTAAACTTTTCATTATATAGTTGTGGAAACTGAGCCCAGAGAATTTCCCAAAGAAGATCAGGGAGTAGAATCTAAGCTTTGCTGATTGTTGGAATTTTATTATGGTATCGTCTTGTGCTTTTGATGTTATCTTTTGGATCTCTGATGTATACAGAGCTATGTTTTTCACTCTGATACTGATCCTAGACTGCTGTGCTTTTATAATTTTTCTCTATGTTACTTATGGTTTTTATTACGTTTTTCTCCACTGTCAGTCTGCCAGCAGTAACTTTCTAGGACTGTCAACGTACTTGGTTTAAACTGGGAAATGGGTTCTAATTACTCCTGAAATAAAGTCAGTAAGTACCATGGACGAAGGGGATATGTTTATTTCATGGCTATTGGGAGGACAGGCATGTGGCTTCCTGTCTTCCTCTCCGCTCCACATTCCGTCTTATCCTGGGTGACTTCAACAGCCATGCTGATGCCAGAGCCACAGGCTGGATTCCCACTTCTTTGAGGTGCTCAAATCCCATATCATTCACCCCTGCTCCACTTTGTCACTCATTGCCATGGCCACTCCCTTGGCCTTGTCATTTTTCAGACACTTTCTAATTGAAATTTTAAATTAAGACATTCTCTCTCATTTAGTGTCTCTCACTGCATCTGTTTTAAGTTAAAGAGACATCCAGGTCTTTGCACTGATTTACATTCATTCTCTCTTCCTGTGTTTACTTGCTTTCATGCCCAACTTGTAGCTCATACTATCATTTTGACCATTCTCTAGACATTATCCTTAACTCCATTCAACTCATTTTTCATTTCTTAGTCTGTGATAAGCAATGAAATCTAAATGTCTTTTTTAAGTCTGTACCAGAAAGCTGCTGGAAAGCCGAATAGCTCTGAGATGAGCGCCACCGTAAATTCAGTCTCCAAACTCATATGGTATTTTAACATTGCCCAGAATTTCATCTATATTTGCCTAGACAACTCCTTCTCCTCTTCTCCACAATGTTCAAAATTCTCCCCTTTTTCAGACATGTTTTTCTCTTACTTTTGCTGTCACTCTCATTGGATGTTCTTACCCCAAAAAAAAAAAGAAGCCAGCAGGCACTAGCACCTCGACTTTCTGTCACAAACCCTAACATATAGCAGACTTTGCATGCTTTGTTTCCTTTTCTCCCTTGGCTACACGGTATCTTGTGAGCTAGGGATCTCAATTTATTTTACTTTTTTCATATGAATAAGTAGTTGTTCCAATACCGTGTATTGATTAAGTCATTTTCCTCATAGGTGTTTTTTTTTTTTTTTTATATTAACACTGTATTTTTTTTCTTTTATGCCTGGTCTGTTTCTGAGCTCTCTATCTGGTTAATAAACCTATTTATCTCTCACTTATCAGTTATCACGTAGTTTAATGACTACAGCTTTTTTGTACGTCTTGCTCTCTGAAGGGCAAGTCCTCCTACACCATTCTTTCCCTCAGAATGATCTTGTCTATTATTGGGGCTCTCTTCCATATGAATTTTGTAACCATGTTGCTAAGTTACATTAAAAAAAAAAGGTTTCTGGGATTTTGATTGAAATAGTACTGACTGAATTTATATACTAACTAGGGAGAAAACAAAAATCTTTACAACATTGAATCTTGCAATCCATGAGTATGATATATTTCTCCATTTAATTAGATCTTCTTTTATCTCCTCTAATAATGCCTCAAATTTTTCTCTATAGAAGTTTTTTCCAATATTTTTAGGATTTTCCCTAAGTATTTTATAGTTTTTGAGGCTACTTTGAATAAGAATTTTCCCACTAGAGTGATCATTCAAATATGTATTATCTGCTCAAAGCAACATAGCTGCCTAAAATCTTTCAATGTATTCTCATTACCACTGGTATTACTAGTTAGACCCTGACAAGACATGTATGTTTCTCTTAAATTGGTTCATGTTTTTCTCCCCAGCTTCATCTTTCATCCTTATCATTCCCTTTAAATTCCGGCCACATAGAACTTGTGTTAACCTTGATTTGTTTTCTCCCTTAGCTCCTCAAGCCTGTTGAATTCACTGACAAGTGTTGGTCAACTCTATCTCCAAAACGCTATATCCAAAATGCAGTCACTTTTTGCCCTCTCTGGGGCTTCCATTCTAGACTGAGTCACCATTCTCTCTATCCTGGTTGACTATAGTAGCCTCTGACTAATTTCTTGCTTTCACTGTCACCTCCCTGTAATCCATTTTCTACATAATAGCCAGAATAATCTTTGAAAAATGTAAATCAGATTATATACCTTCTCTGCCTAAACCCCTCTGGTGGTAAAGAAAATAAAAATCCCTTACTCTAGCTAACAAAACCCTATAGGACCTGATTTCTGCCTAGATATCCACCTTATTGTGGGCCACTCTTCTCCTTGGCCAATACATTGCAGCCATTCTGGCCCATTCTTTGTTCCTCAAACACATCAAGCCTTTGTAGATTTTTACTGTTTCCTCTACCTTGAATGTACTTTATCCCAACAAAATGTGAATAGTAGGAGAGCAGAGGCCTTGTCTGCCTTTTCCATGGCTCTATTCCTAGGCACCTAGGGGTTCGATAACTATTTGTTGAATAAATACATGAATGCATTTCTTTTTGGTTTCTGAAATTACTGGGTCTTTAGTTCATTTCACTTGTATCTCTTTGCCTAAAACAACATCTTTCTCTGCTTCTGCCTCACAACCTTTCCCACCTTTGCCTGGAAACATTATTAGCTAAATATTAGATTGGTTTCATCCTCTGGACAGCTTTCCTAGGTCCCTACCCTGCCATCTTCCTCATGGAGTGTTGGGGATAGAGGTCTCTGATAGGTACATCTGTACACCATGCACATTCCCTGTTGTACCATTACATTTTCTATGTGTTTATATACTTCATGGGGGCAGGGATGTCCCCCCCACTGCATTTGTAACACCTGGCACTGTGCCTTGCTCATGGTGTAATTACTCAACAAGTATCTGATGAATGAATAGAAGAATGAATGAATGACTAAATCTGCTTTGAATTTCCAGAGGCCCTTTTAGTTTCATTTCTGTCTCTTATGTGTGTTCCAGAACACTAGTAGTATCTGAAAAATAATCTCTAGGGGGCAGATTGATATATTTCATTTGCAATATCTTTTATTCAAGAATCCCAGGGAAGTTTGGAGATATTATTTAAACAAAGTCTATTTATGACATTGTAGTTTATCCCTAATGAAGATAGGCAAAAAGTTGTTGATAGGAAAAAAGAATATTTCTCTGAAATTAAAGTATTAATCTCTATCATTTTTTTAAGGCCACGCCAAGCCCTTACATGCTTCCGTGACTTAGGAACGATAAAACACTTTGGACCTGTGAGCAAACCTGTTGGAATAAATGTTCTGCAATTTTGGATTTGCAAATGCTCTGAATTTTATATCTTTCTTCTTTTCTCTGGTTTGATCCTGTCTTCTTTCCTTGTCCCTCTGGCTTCCTGGCTTATTCTCTGTTGGTGCTCTGAATACTTGTGCTCACTCATCTATCTGTTGAGCTGTACTTTGGACCTGGGTGCAAGCCTTATGTTTACAGGCTGCTTTCCCTTTCTGACACTCAAGCCTTAGACCCAGCCACTGTTATTTCTCAGTCCCTCAGGATGCAACAAATTTTCCAAAAGAAAAAAGGAAAGTATTTAAAAATTAACATTTTCAGAAATATGGCTCCTTAGTTGTTACTTTTATAGGGCTAGTTAGTAGTTATAGTATTTAAAATCTAAGTAGTAAACAATCCCTATTTAAAAGTAGTTTTGCATAAGCAATCATGTTTATCTTGAATATTTTAATAATTAGATACTATCAAAATTATTATGGTATAGATCAAATTTTAGCAATTAAATAAGGATTATCAAAAAGGATGACTTAACCATTAGAAAGATACTAAAGTCACACATAGCTGTGTGAGAAAAAAATTCATCTCCAAACTGTGTACCAAATCAAAGCAAAATTTAACTTTAGTGATGATGATGATGATGATGATGATGATGATGATGATGATAAACTAGTCTGGCACCTATTTACACTAATGCAAACAAGTTTAGTCCAACTAATGTTCTGCTTACTTGACATTCTCAAATATGGCCTGATGGAGTTATTTTTTACCTTGGCTTTAGCTAAAATGGTTCCTTCCAGTTTTTAGGAAGAAACTTTTGCCAGGAAACAGATTCTACTGTCCAACTTCTAATGAGTTACTATGATCGGTGAGCCAATCTTTCTTTAGTCTAGGTAATATTTTACCAGTAACATTTAAAAAGCATAAAATATGTTTAAATTACCTCTCCTTCATAACCAGACCTAATACATTTCCCTCATTTTATAGACTAGTTTAGTTTAAGAATAGTTTCAAAACAAGCCTTGCACTTAAAAAATTGCCTAGTGGTCTAATGCGTAGTGGTATCCAATTTTCAGCTAGGGTGAAGTGAAACATCAGAGCAGATACAGTTTGCCCGCCACAAAATAGTGCTCAGTAAGGAATAGTTATCATTATCATTGTTAATTACCATTATTTATTTTCCTTAATGAGATTGTCTACCAGTTGACTTTGGGTGAGTGAAAAGTTTGTATTAGAGGTTGCATTTTGGTAGTCAGCACAGTTAATAATTGGATATAAAATCTTTAAAAACTGTGCATATGGTTGAGACACTGCAGCAATTCTATGTGTCAGGGGTTGGAAGAGATGTAGAATAAAGAGGGAGAATGGAAATTTTCACTTGGATGGTTATTTTTGCAGAGGCTGAGGGGAATAACTACTTTAAGAAATGAAAATATGTAGCCTAGGATAGATATTTTTTTGAAAGGTAGAAAACTCTAAAATCCTGGAGAGTCATTGACCAGTTGTTTCCTTTCCACTACCTCTGTTTGTCCAACAATTCTGGGGATATTTAAGTGTGTCTTCCTTTGCCTATACTCTGAATCTTGTCCCCTACTGGTTCTAATGAGCATTGCTTTATGGATTACTGTCCCTGTCTTCTGTATCTTCAATATCTTTGTTTCTATAACGTCTTTGTCCCAGATCGTAGGCACACTCAAAGTGCTCTCTTCCAAAAACCCAAACTCCATATCAGCAAATCCCACTCTGCTTCTCCTGCTCGTCTTATCTTCAATCTAGTTATATCTTCCCTTCTTTTATTTTTCTTCCTTTCAAGTCCATATACCTTTTATTTGCTCTTCTTGTCTTATTTCATTAGTTAGGACTTCCAGGGAATGTTCAGTAGGAGTTGTAAGAGGGGAACATCCTTGCCTTTTTCCTTCCTATAGCAGAAAAGCATTTAATTTCTCACCATTACATGTGATGTTAGCTGTAGATTTTTTGTAGATGTTCTTTATCAAGTTGAGGAAGTTTCCCTCTATTCCTAGTTTGCTGAGGGATTTTTTTCCTTTTGTCATAAACAAATATTAGATTTGTCAAATACTTTTTCTGTATCAATTGATAAAATGGTATGATTGTCCTTCTTTAGCCTATTTATGTGATAGATAACGTTGATATTCTAGTATTGAAGCAACTTGGCATGTTTGGAATAAAAACCACACGGTCATAATGTATAATTCTTTTTATACACTGTTGGATTCTCTTTGCTGATATTTTGTTGAGGCCTTTTGCATCTATATTAGTAAGAGATATCTTTCTTTTTTAAAAAAAATTAATTTTATTTAATTTTTTAATTATTAATTTTTTATTTGACAAATAAAAATTATATATACTTATGGTGTACAACATAATGTTTTCAAATTTGAAACATTTTTTCCATACCTAATGGAATGGCAAAATCAAGCCAATTAACATACGTATGGTTTCATGTATTTATTTATTTGTGGTGGAGACCACTTAAAGTCTACTCTCTTAACAATTTTTAACTATAGTCACCGTGTTATACAATAAATTTCTTGGACTTATTCTTCCTGTCTAACCAAAACTTTGTATTCTTTGACCAACATCTTCCCAATTCCTTCCACCTCCAGCCCCTGACAATGACCATTCTACTCCCTGTTTCTAGGAGTTTGACTACCCTAGATACCTCATATAAGTGGAGTCATGCAATATTTGTCCTTCTGTGACAGGCTTATTTCACTTAGCTTAATGTCCTCAAGGTCCATCCATGTTGTCACATATGACAGGATTTCCTTCTTTTTAAAGACCAAATAACATTTCATTGTATGGATATACCGCATTTGCTTTATCCATTCATCTGCAGATGAACATTGAAGTTGTTTCCACATCTTGGCTTATGAATAATGCTGCAATGAACATCTGAGTGCAAATATTTGTTTGAGAGTCTGATTTAAATTCTTTTGGATAAGTACCAGAAGTGAGATTGCTGGATCATATTTTAAATTTTTTTAATTTAAAATTTTAAGTATTTTGAGGAACCTCTATAATGGTTTCCATAGAGGCTATACCATTTTACATTCAGTGCACAAGGGTTTTCATTTTTCCATGTACCTGCTAACACTGATTATTATTTTCTTAAGTAGAAAAACATTCTTTTAAGTGTGAGGCAATGACTCATTGTGATTTTGATATGCATTTCTGTGATGATTAGTGATGTTGAGCACATTCTTACATAGCTGTTGGCCATTTATATGTCTTCTTTTGAGAAAATGTCTATTCACATTCTTTGCTCATTTTTAATTGGATTATTTGAGGGTTTTTTGGGCTATTGTGTTGTAGGTCTCTTTTACTTTTAAAGAATAATTTCTCTGGACAGAGAATTCCTTTTTTCCCCCTTTCTTTCAACACTTTAAATATTTTGCTCTGATCTCTTCTTACTTGCACAGTTTCTGAAGAGAAGTCTGGTGTAATTCTTCTCCTTGCTCTTCTATAGCCAAGTCCCTCCCCTCCCCTGGCTTCTTTCAAGATTTTCTCTTTGTCTTTCATTTTCTGCAATTTGAATATGATACCCTAGGGGTAAAGTTTTTTAAAAAATTTTCTTCCTTTCTTTATCTCTTTTTTTCCCTTCTGGCATTCCTATTATGTGTATGTTATATCTTCTGAAATTGTTTCAGAGTTCTTAGATGTTCTGTTTTCCTTTTTTTTAATTCCTTTTTCTTCTTGGTTTTTGGTTTTAGAGATTGCTCACTGATTCTTTACTTAGCCCTATATAGTCTATTGATGAGCCTATCACAGACATTCTTCATTTGCATTATGGTATTTTTTATTTCTAGCATTTTCTTGATTCTTTCTTAGAGTTTCCATCTTTCTGCTTACATACCATCCATTCTTGCATGTTTTCTACTTTTTCCATTAGAGTTCTTAGCACGTTAATCACAGTTGTTTTAAATTTCTGGTCTGAGAATTCCAAGATCTCGCAATTTCTGATTTTTGTTCTTACGATTGCTCTATTTCTTTAAACTCTACTTTTGTTTTTTAGTATGCCTTGTAATTTGTGTGTGTGTGTGTGTGTGAGAGAGAGAGAGAGAGAGAGAGAGAGAGAAAGCTGAGCATGATATACTGGAGGTAAACAAGCCTTTAATGTAAAGTTTTGTTTTCATCTGTTAGGAGTTAGGCTGTGTTTACTGTTTGCTGTAGGTGTAGGTGTCAGAGGCTAAAATTTCCTCTGGTGTCCTTGTTT
Source organism: Daubentonia madagascariensis (assembly GCA_023783475.1). Taxonomy (NCBI): domain Eukaryota; kingdom Metazoa; phylum Chordata; class Mammalia; order Primates; family Daubentoniidae; genus Daubentonia; species Daubentonia madagascariensis. The sequence goes on from JAKFHU010002220.1 coordinate 9,925,140, forward strand.
TGGTTCCTCTCTTGTCTCTGGGTTTCCCTAGAAACTCCTTCAATAAGATCTGAGGTGGGTTTTTTTCAGTTGTAATGCCCCGTTACTACACAGGAGCCCCATTGATGTGGTGGGGAGGGGTGTGTGTGGAGGGAAGTGTTCTATAGTGCTATGATCAGGTCTCTGGCTTCTAGTGAACCTGTGCCCCTGGGCTGTGACCTTCATAAGTGCTTGTTAGTTTTTTTTTCTTCCTTTGTGTTAGAGAGGCCCAGAGCTGAGTATCTCTTCTGGCAGGTCAGTCGGGCTTTGTCATGAAGGAAAGAATGCTCTGGGCTTATTTCAAAACGGCTACTCTTCCTCTTCCTATGTTGGAAGAGAGAATGTTTCTTTAGTTTTCACCGTGAGAACCTGGTAGAACTCCTGAAGGCAAAACTCAAGAAAGTATGAGGTGTACCCCTCCCCAAGCCTGGTTACCCCTCGAGTTTTTAACTCTCAAATTTGTCCACACTTATCCTCCAGCGTTTGTCAGTTACAGTTTAAGTTTTTCTATTCCTGTACCGGTTCCACCAAGGTTTCTGCTCTTGGGTTTCTACTCTGGTGAGCTGTGATTCTCTGTATCTGCCTATCTGTCTTTCCAACTTTAGAAGCAACAATTTGCCTTGTGACCTCAGAAGAGCTATTTGTTTTCAGTTTGTTCTATTTTTTTCTTGTAAGGATGGGAGTGATGGCTCCCAAGCTTCTTACATGCTAGACAAGCACTTTCTTTCATTTAAACATATAAACTTATTGATAAAGTATTCTATACTTAATCTCTTTTCCCTATTTCCCTTTTTTCAATCCTTTGATATTCACATTTGGCCTCACCATCCAATGATATGGCTGTCAGAGAGGTGACTGATAAACTGCCACTTGCCATCTTTCTTCACCTCAATTGCTCCTCCCTAGTCCAAGCTTCTATCCTCTTGGAACCACACTATTAAAATACCTTTAACTGTTCTCTCCATTTATACCCTTGCCCACCCTAATCCATTTTCCATATAATAACTTGAATGATCTTTTAAAAATATGATGTAAATATTTCATCTTTCTCTCTTCCTTGGCTTGAACTTCCTCAAGAATTAACCTTAGTGTGGTCTTGTGCCTTGCTTTAGCCAATGATTTTTGACATGTAGATGGCAACTTATAGAGTGTGTATCATTCTTTATTGCTGTGTAAAAAATTACCACAAAACTTACAAGAAACATTTCTTGTCTCTCAGCCTTTTTTGGTCATGAATCTGGAAGTCACTTAGCTGTTTGGTTCTGGCTCAGAGTTTCTCACAACACTGCAGTCAAGATTTTGGCCAGGGCGATAGTCATCTCAAGTCTGAAGATCCTCTAAACTGGTGTTGGAGACTTTTTCTTGGTAACTGTTGGTAGGAGGCACCGGTTACTCTCCACGTGGTTCTCTCCACAGGGCTATTCACAGCATGGCCACTAGCTCCTCCCAGAGTCCGTACTCAAGAGAGGGAGGCCGACACCACTATGTCTTTTATAACTTTGCTTGGAAATGACATGCCATCGCTTCTGCTGTATTCTCCTGATCACACAGACCAACCTTGGCACAGCGTGTGTGCATTTGAATACAGAAGGCCAGGATCATTCGGGGCCTCTTGGGGGCTGACCACCACAGAGTGCGCACCTCTTCATGCCTCTTTTCTTTCTGGCATAGTGATCTATGAGGTACAGGTTTCTTCATCAGGGTCATTCATCCATCAGCCACTGAATGATGGGCAGAGCCCCTTTGCTCACCCATGACAGACACGCAGCATGAACAAGGAATGAATCATCTTTGTTTTAAGGCACTGAGATTGTGAGGTGCTATGTGACTGTTGTATAACCGAACCTCTCCCGACAATGTTCATGTCAGAGAGTGTGAGTTGCTTCAATACCCACCGTCCCACTTTTCTTTAGTACCAGAGCAGCCATGTTTTGGTGGAGCTAATTGCAGTTTGGTACAGCTGTGTGAAAAAGTTCTGGCCAATAGGATGCAAACTAAAATGTTGAGTGGCAGTTTCCTTAACCTTTTAAATACTGATACATAATATTTGACATATTTATGGGCTATATGTGATATTCCATTACATGTATAGAATGTGTAATGATCAAGTCAGAGTACTTGGGGTGTCTGTCCCCTTGAGTATTTCTCATTTCTATGTGTTGGGAACATTTCAAGTCCTCTCTTCTAGCTACTTTGAAATATGCAATACCTTGTTGCTAACTATAGATACCCTACTCTGCTATCAAACATTAAAGCTTATACTTTCCACATAACTGTGTGTGTGTACCCACTGACCAATCTCTCTTTATCCCCCCCTTCCACCCACACACCCTTTCCAATCTCTGGTATCTGTCATTATACTCTCTACCTCCATGAGATCAACTTTTTTTAGCTCCTATATATGAGTCAGAACATGCAGCCTTTTTGAACTCATGCTTCCTATCAGTGAATATAGATGGTGCAGGCCCTATTTTGTGCTCTAATATTTTTCCTAAGGGCAAGAATATTTGACTTTAATTCCTACAGATAGTGTTATCAATACAAAAAGTATTTTATTCATCTTCCAATCATAAGATTATATTCTGATATTTATTTATGTATTTAGTTATTTATTTATTTGGAGACAAAGTCTCACTCTGTCGCCTGGGGCTAGAGTGTGCAGTGGCATCATCATAGCTCACTGCAACCTGCAACTCCTGGGCTCAAGCTATCCTCTTGCCTCAGCTTCCCAGAGTAGCTGGGATCACAGGTGTGCACCATTATGTCCAGCTAATCTTTCTATTTCTTTTGTAGAGATGAGGTCTTGTTTCATTGCTTAGGCTGGTCTCAAACTCCTGGCAATCCTCCTGCCTTGGAGTCCCAAAGTGCTGGGATTACAGGTGTGAGCCAGCGCACCCGCCTATATTCTGATTTCTAAGTTGTTGCAGTTAAGATATGGATTAATGGTAAAAGACCAACACATATAGCTGTTGCAAATATCCGGTTTATCTCAGCTTTGAATACAGAATTTAATAGAAATGAAATGGCTACATTTAGCAGGAGCAAACATAGCCGCGTCTCTTGGTTTTTGGTTTCTAGCTGGTGACAATTTTCAAGATGGTAGTATCCTGCTACAGTTGAAAAACAAGTCCAATTTTTGCACTATCACTGCTTGGCTTTATCTAAGTCAAATCTAAGTTTTATCTTTGTTGCCTGGATACAGGCTTTTCTTTCTTGACAAATAAAATATTTAAAATTTTTAAATTTTATTTAGCCATGCGTCAGGGGACTTGATTAGACTTGAAACATACCCAAGATCTGATAGTGACTTTTCACCATGTAATTATTTTAAAAGGGTGGTTATGTAATGGGGGTGAGCACTTAGTATTTTTAGAAGTGTTTACCACTGTTTCCTTATCAAAGTCATTGAATGATGAAACAGAGCTTCCTTTATGTTTTGTTATTGCCTATCACAAGTATCTATCCCACACATTCATTTGAAATGAAGTTAAGCTCATTAATGTCATAGAGGTTAGCAGGACTGGACTAATGAAATGTTTATTTATATTAGGTAATATTTGCGTTGTTTGTGAACAGAAGTATTGGAGAAGTAACTATTTTCTTTTCAAATCTGGTTTTTATTCTTTACCAATAAATTGGAGATAAAAATACCACAGCACAGAATATTTCTGAGGATTAAATAAAAATCAAGGGTCATATAATTGTAAATGGAATTATGTTAATTAATTAATTCAACAAATATTCATTGAGTCACTTAGTTTGTGCTGGGAATACTGCAGTGAAAAAGATAACAAGGTTTGTGATCTCATGGAGTTTATACTCTCATGTGGCTATCCGGACAACAGAAATGTAAACAAAACAGATCATTTGAAATAGTGATGATTACTGTGAAGTATTATCTATAACTGGATGATAATAGGGAGGGGACTACTTTGGGTAGTATGGTGGAAGACTGTCTCTCTAAATTATATTTGGGCTGAGACATTTATAATAATGAGAAGTCAGCCCTACTGTGATTTAGGGTGTGTTCTTCATAAGTGTAAAGATCCTAATTTGGAGTTTAGTGATAAAAAGGGATTTTAGAGCCCAAAAATAAATAGTAGAGGAGAATTATTATGATTACTTATACCTATAATTAGATGTAAATAAGGCATTATAAGCTGATTTTATAAATTTATTAAAATATAGGGTGTAGTAAGTACCAGAACATCAGTACCCAAAAACTTACTGAATTTACAGATTTATTTTTCACTTTTTAAAAATTATTAATTAATTTATTTCTTTTTAAGTTTTTATAGATTTGGGGCACAAGTGCAGTTTTATTACGTGGATATATTGTGTAGCAATGAAGTTTGGGCTTTTAGTGTACCTATTACCCAAATAGTGTACATTGTACCCAACAGGTATGAACTTAAAAATGGAAACAGTTCACTTCCCTTTTCAAACTTGCTACCTGGACATTAATTTGTTGTTATGGACTAAATGTTTGTTGTCCTTTCAAAATTCTTATGCTAAAATCTAATCTCCAATGTGATGGTATTTGGAGATGGGGCTTTTGGGAGATAATTTTAGGTCATGAGAGTGGAACCCTCCTGAATGGGGTCAATGTCCTTTTAAGAAAAAGGTAGAGAGTTAGTTCACTTTCTTTCCACCACATATGAACGCAGTTAGAGGGCGGCTGTCTGCAGCCTGGACAAGGGTCCTCACCAGAACCTGACCATGCTGGTCCCTTGATCTCAGGCTTTCAGCCTCCAGAACTGTAAGAAGTACATTTCTGTTGTTTATAAGTACCAGTCTATGGTACTTTTCTACAGCAGCCCAAACTAAGACAATTGAACTTCATTGACTCATTCATACATTAATTTACAAACTGTTTATTTAAAAAATTTATGATTTATCAGTCATTGAGGGCATAGCCATAATAAATATGAGCGATGAATACATTACTTTTGGAAGGAGGTGGGCTTAGAGAATTATGATTTGGTGAGCATATTTAAATAATGGAAATTTGATGTCATCTTTGTGCTAAAACCTTCCAGTAGTTTCCATTGCTTTAGGATAATGTCCCACATTTTTAAACAGGGCTTGTAAGTCATTGCATGATCCGGCCCTTGCCTATGGTTCCCTTGCCCCTGTACCCCCTCACTGAACTATACTCTCACTTCCTTGTGATGCTTCAGATACAGGGCTTCTTACAGGACTTGCCACATGCTGGTCCATCTACTTGGAGCAGTTTCTCTTCCTGCCCTCTGTGTCTTGCCCTGGCCCCCTGAACCTAGAGGTTCACCTCACTAAGCCCCTGTAACTCTAGCATATCCTTTAAAAAGTCTCAGGTCACATCACTTTGTCAGGAATTTCATCTTTGACTCCCTACCTAGGTTCAGTTTCTCTGTGAATTGGTTGCATGACACTCTTTATTTACCCTTTCTGCACCATTTTATTGTTTAACGATTATATTTCTTTCTATGTTATAAACACAATATGGGCTGGGCCTGGGTCAGCCTTGTTCTCTGTGATTTTTCCAGAGCTCAGAACAGTGTCTAGTACATGGTGAGGGCTTATTCGGTCAGAGATTCAACAATAGGGACTATCTAGCACTTTGTACATATTTCATTGCTCTTTAATATAATGATAATAGCATAAGCTAAATAACATTTCCATTTTATGGCTGGTGGAACTGAGAGTCTGAAAGCCAAGTTTTGGAAGCTTGTGGATACATGCTTGGCACTGCTTATTAACAGGTTAAAATAGAAGGGGAGGATTTCAAGATAAATGGAGATTAAATAAATTTGGAGGAAAGTTGGAAAAGCTATTTCAAAGGAGCCTGGAGTTGAATCAGTGGTTTGAGGATGGCAGTAAAGGTTTGGGATGGCATCTGGAGAATAAGGAAAAAGAAGCTGACAAAGGATGAATAGGATTGTTTAGGTCAGGTGTGGTGGTTCACACCTGTAATCCCAGCACTTTGGAAGGCCAAGGCAGGAAGATTGCTTGAGGCCAGGAATTGAAACCAGCCTGGGCAAAATAGAGGGACCCTATCTCCACAAAAAACAAAAAATAAAAAAATTAGCTGGGCGAGGTGGCCCGCACTTATAGTCCTAGCTGCTCTGGAGGCTGAGGTGGGAAGATTGCTTGAGCAGCCCAAGAGTTCAAGGTTACAGTGAGCTGTGATCAGGCCACTGCCCTCCAGCCTGGGTGACAGAGTGAGCCTTCTCTTTAAAGCAGTTTGAAGGCCTGGGTGGAGGTAGAAACTGTAACTTTGAAAAGGTGCTAGTCAGGATGGTTGGATGATTTTCCCTAGGAAGGCTTGGCCATCTAGGGGCAGGGGCAGCGAAAGCCCAATGTTGCCAAGATCCAGAGCTGGATACAGGTGAGCTGGCTGTAGTAGTTAAAAGAATGGCCATAAGATCCAAGTTAGATGAGGAAGGGAGTAAGAATATGAGGATGGACTGGGAAAGTATACATTCTGGTTAGAGAGATTCCAAGATTGAAAAATTGTTGCTAGCTCCAAGCACATCACCCTTTTGGTCAAAACACTTTAAATAGCTCCCCAGTTTCAATAGAAATGTAATATCCTCATTTTCAACCTGGCATTCCCTAGCTTTACCCCATCTGGCCAGCTGCTTCTCTTCAGTCCCATTTTCCATCATTCAGCTTGGGCTTCCAGGTGCTTTCCCATTTCTGCACCTTTATTTCTGCCATTCTGTCCTCCTGGGGTGATTTCCACTGTCTCAGCAGTGGTCCCCTCACTGCAGTTCAACCCATGGAAACACTACGATGGAGTGGCTGAGAAGGGGCAGAATGACACCCACAGAGTGGGCCCAAAAGAAAAAGGTGAAGTCTAATACCTGATACTTGAAATAAGTTATACACAAAAAAATGTAAACATACCAAAGCCGAAGGAGAAGACATTCAGGTCCTCAGATAGCACACTGATGTGGTTTTTTGAATGTGTATTGGAAGATTGCACTGAGTATCTGGGCATCCACAATTAAACTCACCTTTCCCTAGAAGGAAAGAGGTAAGCAAGAAAGACACGATGCTGCTAATTAATCATGGAAAGAGAGTAGGTGACAGAATGGAAATCAAAGTGAGTGTGATATCAGATTGACCATGCAGTGGCTCTCTTATTTGAGGTTGAGAGTGGAGAGCAATATCACAGACTGACTAACCTGTGAGGGTCCTTTGCAGCAAACCCCTAGGAGTTGAGTGATAACTTTCAGGAGGAACAGAATTTGTCTTGTTCATATCCACGCTGCTGACACCTATACACATGGTTAGCATGTGGTGAGTAGCAAATAAATGTTTGCAGATAGCAAGTAAATGTTGACTGAACACATGAATATTTTGACCTTTATAAATAGACTCTGGTAGAAATAGACTGTGGAATTGAAGAGTTTTAATTGTGGTGTGTGGTTATTTAGAAGTTCTACTGCTTCTGTTTTGTGTATATGCTATTGGTGGATTTCTCTTCCATTATTAATCAATCTTAATGATCAGGTTAACAGAATTGTTATGCTATTTATTATATGAAAAAGAGCCCCAATATTTTCATGGAAGCATCATAGGCACTAATTTAGAATTTGGAGTGTGTTTTAAAATCACTAAACAGACTAGAGAAACATCCCATTATGGGATTTTATATTATAGTTTTGGTCAACAATTCTGTTACACTGTTTTCTACAAGTAGGTACCATATTGAAAAATTAGCTGTTTACTTTTCCATTCTTTAGCTTTTTATATTTTAATAAATCATTTTTTCCTTTGAAATTAATACATATTCTGGCTCCTATAAGTAATATAGTATTTTAAAAATTTTTCCTCATGCTACGTAGTGGTAAAATCGAGGCACTGTAAGACACAAGGTAAGCTAAGAAGAGGATCATGTTTATGGAGATAAAATATGCCTGACAACGTTCACATGCTTAAATAGAAATGAGCTAGTAAAATATTATAGTTTCTAAAAAAAAAAGAAAATATGCTCCAGTATGTGCCCTAAATTTTATCTTTTATTCAGTTTGTTTGTTTTGTGTATCTTTTTGCTTTTTCATTCTTTACTGTAGGATAACTGTACTCAGTGAACACATCACATTCCACAAGAAAGCATAGTTGCTGCAAGAAAGAATTCATCCTCCAAAACTCTATTTTAAAAAAATGTTCTTGGAAACAGAAAAATGAACTATTATATCCTCTTTTGCTGTCAGGGAAATTGCCAGATAGGTGGATTTTAAAAGTGGGAATATGTTCAGGATACTTGTTGGAAAATACCCTACCTAGTCTCTGAATTCATGAGAATTTATCAACATGTTTTGTTTCCTTTTCTTTGGAAAAAAGCTGTTCCACACCCTCTAACCTTTACGCATACAAGGAAAGACAAAAAATAAAACAACAAAGAACAAAAGCCCTCCTATATCACTTAACCACATTTTGGATTTTTTTGAGGTTATTCAAGGTTATGTAAATAGTAAACAGTACGTAATATGTAAACAAGTGTTGATATGTTTGTTTATGAGCTGCCTATTTATAAAGGGAAGGACTATGTGCCTCAGGATGCCACTGTGATGCTCTTACTCACTCATGTCTGAATGGAGCAAGTAACTATTCATCAAATAATTAGATCAAGGCTTTCTCATTTACTGTGCTGCCATCTATTCATATTTGTGCCCTTCAGAAGGGCATAAATGAAAGGTTATGTTGACACTAAATTGTCAGAGCAATCATTAGTACAAAATATTTATAACTCATGTCTTTTCAGCTATATGATCACTTATACTTTTTCCTGAGAGAAAAATAAGTTCTATGGAATCCTAGCTTTTAAAGCCTTTAATAATTTGGAGTAGAAGGAAAAAAATGCAGTTAGCAGAAAATAATTAAACAACAAAAACAAAACAAAATTAGTATTCTCAGACAGGTTTGGGAAATAACCTAGACTACTTTAAAAGTAGAAGAAAAGTAGTACAAAATAAAGAAAGTGCTCCTGGAAATTAAAAACACTAGAACAGGAATAAAAATGTAGTGAAGTTTAAAGATATTAATGACATTTGCTAATAACTAAACAAGAATATAAAGAGATACAATATAAACAAAAGAATAAAAGACATGGATGGCCAAGCTAGGACATCTAACATTCGACAGATCTTAGTTTCAAAAAGAGGACAGTGATTACGGAGAGGAGGAAAGTAGAGACATAATACCAGAAAAGTTCACATAACTGAAGTCATGAGTTTCTAGACTGAAAGGTCTAGCAAGTATCCAGCACAGTAAATGAGAACCGACACATGTGAGCCTCATTGTTGTAAGAGTCCAGGATACCAAGAAGGAAAAGAAGATCCTAAAATCTTCCAGAGAGAACCAAAGCAGAGTACATATACAAGGGGACAGAAATCAGGATGACTCAGACTTCTTAAGAGCAACAAAGTGGACAAAGGATCAAGTCAGCCATGAAAATTAACTTTTCAACTTAGAATTCTATATCCAGCTAAATTATACATCATGTATACAGTGAGAATAAGACAATTTGAGACATGGGAGTTTTAAAAACTGTATGCGTCTTCCAAGCACTCTTTCTCATGATGCGAATGTATCATCTGCTACAACAAAAGGAGGGAGAGGCCACAAATAAAGAAGAACTGATTAAGGAAACAGAGAGTCAGGCAGGAGAGAAAAAATCCCTAGGATGATGGTAAGGAGAAATATCGTGGCACCCACTGAGCAGGTATACTTGACAACAGGTTGGAGCAGGAAGATGGAGTGCTTCTGGAGCCACGCAATCAAGAAAGACAAAGTGGAACTGATGGATATGGACGTTTGATTGTGTTGAAAATAGTTTTATAGTTCTATCACAGACTTTGGGGAAGAATTAGTATTAGGTGTCTAGAAAACAAGGCAAATGCAAAAATTGGAAAATAATTCCAAGAGGAGCAAAATGTTAGTGCATGATGTGGATCAGCTGTGGATAATATTTAAGTCACATTAATGTGAGCTATGACAATTGATTTAACATTTTTGGTGTTTGGAGGGGTGACATTGGCAGGTGGTTGCCAGAGAGGGAGAGAGAGAGTTTGTGGGAATATAAAACAGCTCAGTCCCCGTGGTTAATAACAGGAAACTGATAATATTTGAATCTGTCAAGTCAAAAAATAGTTATGTAAGCCTGTCCTTTAGAAATACAGAGGGAAATACCAAAAGAAACAGCTAAAAAGAGTTGAATTTGGTTTCCTTTGGAAAAGCCCTGGGAGGTCTAAATGGGTGTGGTAGGAGACTCCCTTTTTTCATTATAAGCTTTGTAGTATTATCTTTAAGCCATGCAAATTAATTACGTAGATATTTAAAAATATTCATGTCATAAAAGAGGTTGAGGGAAAGCCCAGGGTTTTTGTTCCGGTTTGTGTTTGCCTGTGGTCACCAAGCCCTGAGCTTCTGTGGTGATTGATGATTGGCTGGCATTGGATTAGTGCTGGCCAATGAAATGCAAGGACACGATGTGCGGCGCATGGACTCCCAAGGGATTCCCGCCGCACCATCTTCCCTGTGACCTCGGTCGGCGACACTCAGGAAAGCAGGACTGACTTCACCAGCTGCTGCCCACGGACTGCACTCAGCTGCCAGTCGCCAGTGGGGAAGGCCATGGCTGAAGAGGGTCGACCTGAGACACTTTGTTAAGTTGCTTCATTTTCTTGGCCCTCAGTTTCTCTCATCACGTTTTCACAGAGACGATGTGGAAACCCCACCTCAGACTCACATCCACAGAAAAGTGTTGCTGTCGGTGTGGGAATAAAGAAACACTGGCTGATATAAATTTGTTATCTATGTGGCTAGCTTCATACAGTTGTGAAAAATGTGGTTAGACAGACTTTGAAGACTTTCCTTGGAACAGCACAGGTCTAACTACTTTGGGTTGTTACTGGCTATAATACGGGCGAGGAGAAGGAAGGAGCAGAAGGAAACTGAGCTCCTGACTGCCACACCCTGGCTTCCAGTGGGAAGGGCTCATTGAACTCAATGCATGAAAACTATTTTAAATTACTAATTAACAAGACAATATCCTACTTTTGTAAGCCCGAAAACTGATAAAATTACCACCACTAACTATAATCTAGAGTTTAACCCTAAAGTCCCTTCTTGGTTAGATGCACAAGCACATTCAATAAAATTGTCATATTGCCCTTTTCCTCTGCAGGTGGGATTTTCCAAATGAGGCAGAAAGTCAGTACGAAAAAGGTTGGAGCTACACGTCTTCAATGAGTTGCTCTTTCTGCCATGCCAAAAAATTAAAAGTTGAATAAAACCCACTAATCTAAGAAATACCAAGTTAGGTCAAATTAATAAAATGTCGTAAGTAACTGTGATTCATGTAGTTGAGCGTCATCATTGATCTGCAGGGAATAAAGAGGCAGCTGAGCTGTCAAAATGAACAGAAGAAGTGGTTGCTAAAGTTGGCAGCAAATGAGGGAATGATAGCGCTTTCCAGAGTCCTGACTTCTTGTAGTAGATACAGAAGTGGCCAGGCATTACCCTCTCTTCTTGAAATTAAAATGAAATCGAATCTAATTTTTTTATCTTCAATTAACAAATGATTACCATATCTCTTGAACACGAATATAATTAATTTTTTTGCATTATAAAAACAAATTTGAACAATGCAGATAAGCAAAAAAAAAAAAGAAATCACTTCTAATTCAAGTAAACAGGTATAATAACTAACAAACTTTAGTGTATATCTTTTAAGAACTTTGTCCTACTTATTAACCAACTATTACCAAGATATATACATGATTATATGGTATTTATTAGGTTTTAGCTACTTTTTTCACTTTTGAATGTCATTTCCATTCTTTAAGGATAAATCTAAACCACTGAAAATGTGACTGAGGTAACTAGAATATTATTGATGACTTATTTATGAGGTTATTTGCCTTGTACTTCTTGAGGGATTTTTTTTTTTAGAATGGAACATAGTGTTAATCAAACCTAAAACAGGATTTCTTTGTGAGTTGTGACACAGCTAAGCAAAGAGCGAGTACAGCCTTTCAGTCTGTAGTTCCAAATGTTCAGAAAATTTCTGAAGTATCTGTGATATCTAAGTTTTGTAAATTTGATGCAGCTAGCTTGGTATTTATCCAAATTATAAACCTGGTAAAGTAGTCTCTGTTTCTCAGTGGTGTCAACTGGGTAAGAGTATTTTTAATCTGAAAATAAGTTTTGCATACAAACATATTATTAGAAATTTAGAAGATGTGTGTTTTCTGCATTTCCAACTTAAGTTTCACTCTAAGAAACATGTGCTTACTGGATAGATGTCAACACTGGATGAATGTTCAACAAACACCTCTTTCCTGAATATCAGGGACTCTTGATTTACAATTGTTTTTCTTTTAAATAAAGAGCAGTAACTAGAACAGTATATTCTGGAATAGAAAAAAAGTTGATATAAATATCCTGCCTTTTCTACTTACAGAGTTTCCCTTGTAACCCACTTAACTTTATTTGAGGGGTGATATAGACAGGGTTAGCTTCTGTGTGTCTATGTGTGCATAGCTGAATTAAAAAATAGCTCTTGAGTGATATCCCTTACTGATTTTCTACAATTTTCATTTTCTTTTTAAAAGTAGGATCCTTGCTCATTAAAAGGAAGTTTTTCTTTTACTTCCTTTGCCCAAACTGCCTCTCTTCCTGTCTGCATGGATGAATCAGGATCACATGTGATCATCATTCATTCATCCATTTTTTCAACAAATATTGATTGAGGGCTGTGTGCCAAGTGAGCTAATGCTTTGAAGAAAAAGAAAAGAGCCAAGTAGAAAGACATCACTCAATGCCTACTCTCCTGGGGAAGACAAAAAACAAAGTGTTCATTTATATGAAAAATAGTGAAAGAATTGATTATGTAAAAAATTTATTTATGTTAGCAGCAAGAAGAAATAGTTAGAATAAACTCTTAAATTAATGGCATTCCAGGGTATAAGACAGTAGGATGTAATGCATTAATGTCTGTCAGTCAATATTGCAATCAAATTTTCATGTGTGGAATTATTTATTAGTAATTAAATATATCAAGGACATAAGCTTATTGTTTTTACTCAGTCCTATAAGCATTATATTTTTAAAGCTTGATCCCAGAGGATGTACTAGGATAACATGAAGTCCCGTACTCTGCCAAAATGCTTTATTGATTTCAGTTCATATATTATGAAATTTGCCCTAATTTTCAATATTATACACAGAAAATAATGAAGTCAGCAAGTTATCTAAGAAATTTGCAATCCACAGTACACATTTTCTTTGGAAGTTTTGAATTTCACAAATGAGAACATAGGCTCAGAGGGAGATAGAAAAGATATTCCATGGATGATGGAATATTGGATTTTGGCTTTGTGTAGATTTCAAATCCTAATGGCGAAAAAGGAAAAGTAGGACACATTACATGTACAGGCTTAATGTGAGATGTTGGTGACACTTATTTAATTTTATGTTAAGTAACAAATATGTTTTGGCTGTCATTTAATGACTTACCAGTGCTTTTCTTAGAAATGTGAATCATTGCTGGATGAGTTCCTAATTTGAGGTTCCAGCTCAGCCTACCTGCAAGGAAGTCAGTAACCATGTGGTGTTAATAAAGCTGTTTCCCTTTGCCACATCATTGACTGATTGTGGATGAGTGATGGATACAAGCCAATGAAGGGCTGCTTGCCCTCTATTAGTACCGTGGGCTAAGGATGTATATTCTGGCATTGTTTCTTTCCTTGAATGTTCTGCCAAGGCATTTCTGCCTGAATCCACTCAGACCAAAGACACCATGTTGGAGAGAAATTTCCTTTCCAAGCTGGATTAATCACTATGCTTTTCACTGAATTTTAGTTCTCTGTGACTATGGTAGAGAAGCTGGTATGAAAGGGTTGTATGTAGGGGTCACCTTTGACTCCCCCAGCCCTCTCTTAATCTCCACCTTCAGTCATATAGTCTTTTGAACTCTATCTTCCTCTTTCTATTGTTGGGAGTACTTTCCTCTTCTGATTCTGAGAAGCAAACCAGAATTAGATATGGTATTCTGATAAAGATTAAAATATTAGCTTTATTATTGCTAAAACTGGATTGGAAAATGAAGCTTGAATCTGTAGTCAAAAGTAGGCTTCCTACTACTTTACCCAGGTCTAGATCTCCAGACTCATCCAAGAAAACCATAGCACAGCACACACTATGCAGCAGCCTGCACAGGAAATGGCAACCCAGCTCACACCCCTGAGAAGAAACCCCAAGAACAGGGATGTACAACAAGATATGGGCCTGCTGACCTACCTCAAAAAGGCAGACCTGGACTCTGACACAGGTTTGTTAATGTGTAGAACTCCAGTGGAAGGAGGACAATGACTTCTCCTTTATGTAAGCCTGTCCCCAAAGGGAACCAGAAGACAAAGGTTAAACAGTTTAGCTATTCCTTTCTTCAATGGTGTCAATTGGATCAATCAGTTCTGCTCCTAAAGGGAGGAATGAGCAGGTAGGTTGGCGGAGTGGTGGAGAGGAGGTTTGAAGCCATCTTCCAATATTCCAACACTTTTTCTGTGGTATCTCAATTTTGTGGGTTGTTAGTGGGAAATATATTTCCATATTATTGTCAATCATCAACTTAGGTCAGGCCCTCAAAATATCTACATTGAACTGTCTGACTTCACTTAAAACCTGCCAGAATAAATGTTCTTTTAGAAGTATGATTATGTCACCCCCTCAGCTAAAATTCCCCACTTGGTTTTCCATAGTTGTTTGGATATAATAAAAAATTATATCCATGACATTCTAGGCTCCTTATAATCAGGTCCTTAATGTACTATTCAGTCTGATTTTTCATCACACTTTCCCATCAGCTTTTGCTCCATGCTTACCAAACTCTTTGCAGTTTCCCAAACATTCATGTCTTGGCTATCCCTTTGCCTTCATTTTTGCTGCTTCCTTTTTCAGAAATACCTTCCCTCACTTTCTTTACCTGTATAGCCTTACTGAGACTTTAAAACTCAGCTTAGGAATAATTAGCTCCTATTGGACACCTTCACTGGATTATCGAGCCATGTCTACCCTCAAGTTGAGTTAGGTTCATTCCAATGTTCCTCGTAGTATTTTGTGCTTGTTTACTGGGATAGGGAACAGATCTTCCCTATCTGCATATTCATATTGAATGCAGTGCCTGGCATATAGTAAGCAATCAAGAACTATTGCTAGCATCTCTCACATTGCTTCCTTCCTTAAACAGAGCCATGGTTTTGATGTTTGTTAAGCTCTCAAAAGTGCACTACAATAAGAACAGCCTAGATCTTGATAGATACAAGGCATTCAGATAATTTATAAAAATCTTGGTAGCTTTAGAGATATTGGAAGAATATTTTTCTCACTAATATTTTTGTTTTTCTGTTATCATTCTTTCAAAACATAAGTAATCTTATTTTAATAAACTTTTTCTAGCATTGATAAAATAATCCCCATATAGTAATAAAATTATTATGCATTGTTATTCAAATTCTCAGGCATTCATTTTTAACAATTTCCAAAAACTCATAAAGAGAGATATTTACCCTGGCCCAAGTGGTTTGGATGGTATGATTGTGAAGTGGATTTCTTACACATTTAGTAACAAGCTACATAGAGTAATAAAAATGAAGGAAAGACTATATGGGAAATAGAGAATATGTTATGTTATTTTATTCTGAAAGCCATCCTTAAACCTTTATTGAATAGATGTTAAATACTGTACACAAAAGAAAAGTTGCATGACCCCTGAGAGTTAAAGAGTTGAGAGCTAATTTGTCACGTTCAGGTTGAAATAAAAAGTAATTGCCTGTTTAGCCTTTTAACCTATTTTTAAATCCACTGGGAAGAGGAGTCAAACAATTTTGGAGTTAAATTTACTTGTTTATCTTGTGCTCAAATTTGTCCAATCAGGTAAAAATATTTGTATGCTGTGTATTGTCATGTGATTATCTGGGGACTGAAAAATGTGGTATGAATTATAAAGATTGGATTTCCAATTTTTAATAAAAATTTGACTGTTTCACAATTTTTTCCAACTCACAAAGAGCTTTTATATTCATAAGAAAATAGCTTTATTCATTCATCCTTTAATAATTGTATACTGAGTGCCTATTTTGTGGTAGGTACTCTTCTGTGCATAAGAAAAATCATACACATATAAAAATGTTCTACGGTTTTTTGGTAGTTTTAAATTTTTTATTTGCTTTATTTTTTAGTTTGATTTGCAAATTTATGGAAAAGTTGCTAGAACAGTTAATTTGTGCCTAAGAATTTATGACTAAAACCCTAAAGGCAAATATAGCATCAACAAAAATAAATAAATGGGACTTAAATTAAAAAGCTTCTGCACATCAAAGGAAATAATTAACAGAGTAAACAGTCAACCTACAGAACAGGAGAAAATATTCACAAACTGTACATCTGACAAGGACTAATTTCCAGAATCTACAAAGAACTCAAACAAATCAGCAAGAAAAAAGCAAACAACCCCATGAAAAAATGGGCACAAGACATGAACAGAATTTTTTCAAAAGAAGATAGACACATGGCCAACAAACATATGAAAAAATGTTCAATATCACTAATCATCAGGGAAATGCAAATTAAAAACACAATGGGATACCACCTTACCCTTCTCAGAATGGCCATTATTAAAAAGTCAAAAAACAATATATGCTTGTGAAGATGCAAATAAAAAGGTATATTTATACTCTATTGGTGGGACTGCAAACTAGTGCAACCTCTATGGAAAACAGTATGAAAATTCCTCAAAGAGCTAAAAGTAGACCTACCATTCAATGATCCAGCAATCCCACTACTGAGTATCTACCCTAAGAAAAAGAAGTCATTTTATCAGAAAGACACCTCCACTCAAATGTTTACTGCAGCACAATTCACAATTGCAAAGATATGGAATCAACCCAAGTGCCCATCAATACATGAGTGGATAAAGAAAATGGTGTATATATATACACCATGGTCTACTACTCAGCCATAAAAAGGAATGAAATAATGTCATTTGCAGCAACTTGGATGGAACTGGAGACCATTATCCTAAGTGAAGTATCTCAGAAATTGAAAAATAATGTTCTCACTAATAAGTGGGAGCTAGATGATGGGTACACATGGGCACAAAAAGATATAAAGGACATTAGAAACCAAAAAGAGGGGAGGAAAGGAGGAAGTGAGGGATAAAAACTTACCTATTGGGTACAATGAACACTGGCCAGGTGATGGGCACACTGAAAGCCCTGACTTCAGTGTATCCACGTCACAAAAACATTTGTACCCACTTAATATTTTGAAATAATTAAAAAAAGGAACTATGGATATTCTTCAATCTATGTTTACCAATTGTTTACATTTGTTTCAATTGCTTTATCATTTATATTTATATGTATTTGTAAAATTTAAATTCATAATTATACCTTTACATAAATTCATAATATATAATGTATTTATATTTATAATATGTTTATATTTACATGTATATTTATACATACATATTTATATATGTTTTTAGCTTATTTTCTCAACCATTTGAGGATAAGCTGGAAATATTGTACCCCGTTACAAATTCTTCAGGTGTACTTGCTAAAATCAGAAGATTTTCTTACCTTATCATACTATAATTATTGAAATCAGGTAATTTATCATTGGTGCAATGCTATTTTTTAATCCACAGTCCATATTCAAATTCCATCATTTATCCCAATAATTCCTTTTATAGCTATTTTTCCCTAATTGAGGATCCACCTAATAGTGGATTAGTAATAAATCAATTTAGTCATTTATCGTGTCAGTTGGTAGCCAGCTTTAATCTAGAACAGTTTACTAGTCTTTTTTGACTGTCTTGACTGGTATTTTTGAAGAGTACGGACCAGTTGTTTTGTAGCATGACTTTCAGTTTAGGTATGTGGGATAGTTTCTCATGATTATATCCAAGCTATCCATTTTCAGCAGAAATACCACAGCAATGATTCTGTGTCCTGCATCATACTAGGAATCACGTGATGTTGGTTTGATCCAATACTCCTGATCATTAAGGTGGTGTCAGCCAGCTCTCTCCACTGTAAAATTATTTTCCCTTGATTTAATAAGTAATCTGTGGGGAGATACACTGAAACCATGTAAATGCTGCTCCTTAAAATTTTTATTCACAAACTTTAGCATTTATTGATGCTTTTCTGTCTTATTATTTCTTCTGCATTTATTCGAGCTGCATTCCACTCTAAGGAAGAACTTCCTCTTCTCCTCCATTCATTCATTCATTGTCCCAGAATTTTTTCATTGTCTAAAAGGAGGCCCTTCACACTGGCCCCTGTACCCTTTTATTATGTCCAAGTAATTTTTTGAGTAGTTTCTTGTGTAAGATATTATAGGCTCATTTGTACTGTCCTTGCTCCAACCCTGGAACCAGCCTTTTCTCTAAGAAGCCCTGAGTCCATTTAATGTGGAATGATATATAGAAACTAAAATCTGAGTGCTGGTTATGTTCACTGCTACTGGTCTGTTCTTGCTCGTAGGCCCTGTCAGGAAACAGAGCTTAGGAAATGTGTGTGAGCATGTGGATGTAGTTGTATATGCAGCTATATCTATATTTATGTCCATGTGTTCATACTGATACCTCCAGTTCCAATTCAATGTCACAGGGTACATTTTAAACTTCCCCATTTTCATAGTTGTAACTCCCTTTGTGATAGTTAATTTTGTGTGTCAACTTGGCTAGTATATAGAACCCAGTTATTTGGTCAAACATCAGTCTAGATGTTGCTAAAATGGTATTTTTTTGGTGTGATTAACATTTAAATCAGTAGACTTTGAGTAAAACAGGTTACCTTGTACATTGTGGGTGGGCCTTGTCCAATCAGTTGAAGACATTCAGAGAAAAGACTGAGGTCCCCCATGGAAAAGGGACTTTTATTACTCTTGAATAAATACCTAGGAATGGAAGTGCTGAATTGCAGTAGGGGTGAATATTTAACTTTACAGGAAGCTGTAAAACACTTCTCCAAAGGATTTGTGCCATTTACATTCTCTCCTGCAATGTATGAGATTTCCAGTTGTATCTACAGTGTACGCATCACTTGACCTTGTCAATTTTTTTGATGTTAGCCATTCTAGTGGCTGTAAAATGGTATCTTATTGTGGGTTTAATTTGAATGTCCTGATGATCAATGTGTCGAGCACAGTTTGGTGTGCCTACTGGCTATTTTAAATCTATCTTTGTAAAGTGTTTGTTCACCTTTTTGCTCATTTTAAAAATTGAATTGCTTGCCTTTTTTTAATTTGGGGTTGTAGGAATTATTAATATATTCTGGACACAGATTCTTGATCAGATATATGCTTTGTATTTTCTCCTAGTTGTGCTTGCCTGTTCATTTTCTTAACAATGTCTTTTGATGAACAGATGTTTTAATTTCGATGAAGTCCAATATGTCAATATTTCTCTTTATTGTTATTATTTTCTGTGTCTAGTCTAAATCTTCTCCTACTCCCAGGTAGTAAAGTTATTCTTCCATGTTTTCTTCTAAAAGCTTTACCTTTAGGATTTTCACTTATATCTATGACCTATCTCAAATTGATTTTTCTATATGTATCTTGCAATCTTAATTCACTTATTATTACAGTTTTAGTAGTTACTTTTAAAGCTCAAAACTACTTTCATGTCATCTTCAAATTGAGATGGCTTTATTCATTTTCTTTCCAAACTCAGTGTTTGGAAATTTGTTGGCATAATGTTGTTTATAATATTCACTCATATTTGTAATATCTATAGGAGCTGTAGGGAAAAACCTCTCTTTAATTTTGATGTTTAACTTTCTGATTAACTTTAAATTTTGGTGTTTTTTTTCTCTCTTTTTTTCTTTATTAATCTTTCAAAGGTCTTATAAACATTTCAGGGGACCAATATTTGGTTTTGTGAATTTTCTCCATAGTTTGTTTTCTGTTTCCCTTATTTTCTTCCTTCTGCTGCATTTGAGTTTAATTTGTTTATTGTTTTCTAATTTCTGTAGGAAGACACCTAGATAACTGATTTTGAACCTCTCTTTTTTACAAAATAAGCACTTAAATTTTCCAATTTTTTTTCTTGTGATACTGATTTAGCAGTATCACAACCTTACCCATACACACTACTTTTCATTGTCATTCATTTAAAAATATTTTCTTATTTTCCATGTAATTTTTGTTTTGATTCATGGGTTATTTAGAAGTTAGTTTTTAAATTCTAAATGTTTGGGGGAATTTTCTAGGGGTGTGTGTGTGTATGTGTGTGTTCAATTATTTTATTTTTTAAAACATTTGACAGATAAAATTGTATGTATTGCATTTCTCCAAGGGTTTGTGTATGTGTATGTGTGTTTATTTTATTTCTTTAAAAATTGACAGATAAAATTGTATGTATTGTATTTATTTTCTACAACATGATGTTTTGAAGCATATGTACATTGTGGAATGACTAAATCTAGCTAATTAACATATGCATTACCTCATATAGTCATCATTTTTGTGGTGAGAACAAAGTCCACTCTTTCAGCATTTTTCAAAAATACAATCTATTGTTTTAAACTATAGTCACCATATTGTACAATAGATATCTTGAACTTCCTCCTCCTATCTGACAACAATTTTGTATCCTTTGACCAACATCACCTCAACCCTCATCGCCCACAAGTGCCCCAGCCAGGCTATCGCAAATGGTAGGAAGTCCTTTTCTATGCCTGGATCATTTTCCACTGTGTACATGTACCATAGTTTCTTTATCCACTCATCCATTGAGGGACACTTAGTTGATTCTGCATCTTGGCTATTGTGACTAGAGCTGCAATGAACATGAAAGTGCAAACATCTCTTTGCCCCACTCATTTCATTTTCTTTGGATATATTTTCACATTTCTACCTTAGTGAACATTCTATGTGCACTTGAAAAGAATGTGTAATCTGTAGTTGTTGAAGGTATAAAAATTTCTTTATGTAAAATGGTAGATACACATCTTTTATGTTCTTACCTTTTTTTTTTTACCTCATTGGTCAATAAATTACTGAGAAAGTATTTTTAAAGACTTCACATGTTAGTGTGGATTTGTCTATTCTCTGGCTTACAGCTTTTTTTTTTTTTGGTATGACAGTTTAAATAAGTTCCTTGTGAAAATGTATGATAGCTTTTAACATCTTTTATACAATAAAGACAATAGATAGCAATTACAAGTATTAAATAGTAATAAAATATGTCATGGATATGCCAGTTAAAGTCACTATATTCATTTATGCATCAAGTGTTTTTAGAACCTACTTTGTACTGGGTCACATGGGAGATACAGATAACAGACATGTTCCCTACCCTTGAGAGTCTCCGTCTCCAGATAGAAAAGTAAATTATGCAAACTCTTAAAATATAAGGTTATATACTCCAAAATAGACTAAATAATCTTAAAAAATATAATGATTATATGTCATTAAGTAAACCATCTTTATTTGAATAAATCTCTATTTATTCTGAAGCTTCAAATTATATTTAGACATTGCATGTCTGACATAATGATAAATCTCTTAGTGTTATAAAAATACTGTTGAACTTGGTGTCAGCACTGAGTTTGAGTCCAAGTTATTTCACTGTGATGTAACATATGCATCCCCAAGTCTGAGTTTCTTCAACTGTGAAATGAAACAAATATGAACACACATAGGAAGTACTTTTTAAGATGAAGTAAGAGAATAACGTAGAAAAGATGCCGGTAAAGTGCTACCAAGTGTAAGGCACTATTAATAATCTCAGTGCAGGTTGCTTAATGGTAGTTTCAACTCACAGCACTCACTTAACTCTTTTTACTTTGGCTTTAAAAAATAGTCAATTCAATAATATACTCAGACAAACTGTGTATGATATTGGAGTAATTAAAATTTACCAATTAGACTAAAATGGTGATGAATATCTCAGCAGTAGTTTGCTGACAGCTGAGACTTCTAGGGCCAGGAGAAACATTAGACATAATATATTCCAGTCCCCGAAGTATTAAAAAATTACTTAAAATTACTCAAATTACTTACATGACTGACCCAAGTTTGCAGTTAGGTAGTGTGCGGGCTAGGTAGCACTATGATCCAGATGTTTGGAACTTAAGAGTGGTTAGAAAGTATCTCAATAATACTGTGACTGACAAAACAAGAAGTCTAAAACTCTGGTTTCACATCTACTTTCATCTTAAGTGTGCTATAAAAGGGATATAGATGAGTTTGGAGAATTGCTTGGAAATATACTTATGGAAATGTAATGATGAGAAATGTTAAAGTATTTGCCCATCTACACATGAAATGGTAATGATATTAGTTGTTTTGAGTAAGATTTCCAATTTAATTAGAAATGTGTACATTTCTAAAGAAAATATATGTAATGTCTAAATATAATTTGAAGTTTTAGAATAAGTAAAGACATTTAAACAAAGATAATTTACTTAATGGCATGCAAATATATTTTTAATGATTACTTGCTCTATTGTAGGGTATATATATGTAGTAGGGATAATTTAGAGGCATTTTTATGACTTGGTAGCTCAATTTGAATATGCCACCATCATCTTATCTCAAATGTAATGAACTTGGAATTGAACCTATCTATTCTTCCAAATAAAATTTCATTCTCAACTCCCTATAATCATTATTATTTCACCCTTTTAAACAAGAAACAGTAAGATATCTTTGATTTGTCTCTATCCTTTGATCTCTATTTTTAGTACATCAGGCTTTATTTTTCTTTTGCCTTTACTGCTTCCTCTCAATTCTCAGGTCTGTACTTTGAGTGATAGCATTCCCTCATCCTACCTCTGGATTCCTGGAACATCATTTGTGTTGGGCTCCCAGTGTTTTCCTGTGAGATATATCTCCTTAAAATATTACTACCATCCCCTCTCTTTAAACTCATGTTTTTCTAATGTCAATTTGGCTTTTAAGTCACTGCATAATCTGTGCCACTCTTATTTGCTCAATACTATTTCCTGTGGTTTCCTGACACATACTCTCCTAATTAACCTTTACCTGCACCATGGCTATGAGGTATAGTGATGCCCTACCTTTGGAACAATTTCTGATCACTAGCAGCATCTTGCCTCTGGAACCTCCTTTTCTGCCTGATGACTGTCTCTTGCATCTGTGAATTTTCTCGGCTGTGTGCAGGTACAACCCAAGGCAACCTTCAATCAATGGTCAGGGCTAGAAATCAGTGCAACATGCCTCAAATTTCCCATCCTTGGTGGTGGATGAATGGTTCTGAAGTGTTTTCCACATGGTATCTGTGTAGGCAGAATAATGGCTCCCCAAAGATATCTACATCCTAACCCCCAGAATCTGTGACTATATTACCTTACATGGTAAAAGGGACTTTGATGATTGATGTGAATAAATTAATGATTTTGAGATGGGGAGAATAATCTTGGTGGTCCCAATGTGTTCACAAGGGTCCTTATAAAAAAGAGATGTGATGACGGTAGCAGAGTGAGGCCATTATTGGAAGGGGCCACAAGCCAAGGAACGTGAGCAGCCTCTAGAAAATGGAAAAGGCAAGAAAACAGATTCTCCTGTAGATCCTCAGGAAGGAATACAGCTCTGTTGACAGCTTGATTTTAGCTTAGTGGGATCCATTTTTGTACTTCTGACCTCCAGAACTATACAATAGTAAATTTGCATCATATTGAACCATTGAGTTCATGGTAATTTGTTATAGCAGCAATAGGAAATTAATACGGAGAATCTCAGATTCTCCAGAAGAGCTGAGCTCCAGTTGGCCGCAGTGATCACCCACTCATTATCACTCACTTCATGGGCTTCTGTCCCTTCTGTGTCACCTTCCCTCTTTCCTCACTTGTGCTTCCTGGTATTACACCCACATAAACTCCCTTCCTTGCAAGGTCTGCTTGTGGGATAATCCAAACTAAGACCCCATCATCATTTCGGTCTCCCTGCTTTGCCAACTTCTTTCTCCCTGCTTAGGAAGCTCTTCTGCCTCCCCTCTCCTTCACGTTCCGTTTTCTTCACGGCCAAGCTGAGCAGCCACTTCTTCCTCCAAGAGGCTTTTCTCCTACCCCAGCCAACAAGCCCCCCCCCCATTTTTTTACCTTCCTTTACTTCTGTTGTGATTAAGTATAATCCTTATTCTCTGAGTGTTTACTTTGATCTTTCTATTTATGTAGCCAGTCCACATTTCAGATGATGAAAGTCGCATTTCTTGTGAGATGGACCATATTAGATAGGTGAGGCTATTTATACACACGTGTGTGTGTGTGTGTGTGTATCCTCTGTTAGACTCAAATTTCTACTGCGGGAGCCCCTTCCCCAAATCCCTGCCCAAAGAGAGCTTACATACTTGAGTGGGTATGTTGGAACATAGACAATAACAAAATAAAAAAATAAAGTATGTAGTATATTAGATAGTGACAATGGCTAAAGGGAAAAATAAAGCTGGGGAAGGGAAGAGATTAGGTATATGGTAGTTTTAGGTAGCGGATCAAGGGGACATCGACCTCACTGAGGAAGGTAAAGACTTGAAGG
The DNA here is from genome assembly GCA_023783475.1 of Daubentonia madagascariensis. Classification (NCBI taxonomy): domain Eukaryota; kingdom Metazoa; phylum Chordata; class Mammalia; order Primates; family Daubentoniidae; genus Daubentonia; species Daubentonia madagascariensis. Next base: position 9,949,713 of record JAKFHU010002220.1, read on the forward strand.
AGGTGAGAGGGCAAACCGAGAGTGTATCTTGAAGAATGTTTGAGGCAAAGAGAATAGTGACAGAAAAGCCCTAGACTGAAGCATGCTTAGGTGCACTCAAGCAGCAGTAAGGAGCACCATGCAGCTGTAGCAGGGTAAACAAGGGAAAACTAGCAGATGAGGTCAGAGTTAATGGAAACCAGACCCATGTAGGTGATACTCACTTCTCAGTTTGCCCAGATTTTCAATTTGTGCCGATTGTCCTGATAGAGTGATCAGTGGTGCTCCTTTTTTACTCTACTCTTGGGCCATTGTAGGGCTTCGTGTTTATGCTGAGCACAGTGGGAAGTCATTAGCCGGTGGCTTCTAACCAGAGAAATGACACAACGTGATAACATTTTAATGGGATCAATCTGGCTGCTTGTATTTTCTCAGGGAAATAGAAAAGTAAGGTCGTCAGCTGGGTTGTGAAGACAGGTGACAAGATGTGGGAGATTAAGAGGAAGGAGAGGATGGCTAGAAACTGAGATGTGGTAGGTCTGCAAACACCGGTAATGACAAGTTCTAGGCCAGGACCACAAGAGCGAGTGGCTGGGGTGGGGTAAGGCACAAGGTCACTGGCAGAGAAGGGGACAAGGCACCGAGTGCCAGAGTGTTAGAAAGACATCTCTATCCACACAACTGTAATTGGAATCGCATTTAAAGAGCTATACGATAAAAGTAAAGGCAACCAACAATCAGTACTCCATGTAGAATATAATTTCCAATGTGATTTTCCGATGTGTTATTCGAAAGGCATTTGCAGATAAGTAGAAGAGTATTAAAGAGTTTTATATTACAAATGAGGGGTCAAGAGAGGCAGTGTGGTGCAGGATCAATTTGTGCATCAGCACAATAGATTTCCTCCATGAAATATTTCTTCCATAATTAAAATTCAGCTGCACTGGTTCATTATAGTTCTCATGTTGTTTTTTTTTAAATCTGGCAGCAAAAACAAAAGATGGATTGGGTTTAGTTTTCCAGTGTAATTGCACACTATGATTTCATTTCCAGGCAGACTGTCTTGAAAACTTGGAAAAGTAAGTGCAGCATTAATAAGTGTGGTGGGACCTGGGAAATTATGATCGGTAAAGACCGATCAATTATGTCAGTAAAGACCGACATTATCTTTTTTAATTTATTGAATTACCAAGTGCAGGCTTTATGTTGTTATAAACAACCTAATGAGGTAAGTGTGTTTATCATCATTTTGTCTGACATGATAAATTTCAGGGAGATTAAGTAAATTGCCCAGAGTACTCCACCACTCTCAGTGTCCTGACTGCTATTGGCAGTGGTGGCATTTGGAGGCCATTGCCTTTTGTTTTAACACATCAGAGGAGATGCGGAGAAATGTTTTCCAGGGTCTCAAGAGTGTTAACTTTGGAGTATATGTTTAGAAATGAGGGTTGCACTGTGTCATGGCTAAGTGCCTTATTCTAGTGACAGAAGCTTGTATGTGTTTCTTAATGCATTTTGTATGTCCGTGTATGTGTGTGTGTGTGTTTATGATGTGGGGAAACTTTTAAGGTGAGGGGTCTTGCAGAGGTCCCTGTTGCCTGAGTCTAAGGGAAACATTTTAGGAAATATGTATAGAGAGGTATGTAGGACCAGACCATGTTGTAACCCCAGCCAAAGTTTTGGTTTTCGTCATAAAATCAATAGGAAGCCATTGGCATTTGTTAATATGACTCTTGCATCACTGTGGGGAGGACACTGGGGAAAGAATCAAAGGGATTTTCAGGGGAACTAGCTAGTGGACAATTGCGAGAGAAACTGGTGGCTTGGACCAGGAGAAAGGTGATGGAGAAGTAGAGGAGTCTGTCCATACAAAATTTAGGAGGCAAACAGATGAGCTGATAGGCTGTATAGGATAGGATACAGGACAGGAGGAATCCAGGACGACTCTGTGAGGTACACAGCTTGCATACCTGGGTGGACAGGAGTACCATTTTTAAGATGGGAAGCACTGGAAGAGGCACAGGCTATTGTTCAGTTTAGGTGTGTGTTCAACTTTGGGGGTTAAAATTATTACTTCAACTTTTGAACTGTTGATTTTGAGGTGTTTTTGAGAAAATCAAGTGGAGGTACCAAATAGACAATTGATTATAAGAACCTGACTATCAGAGGAGAGACAGTGGTGGGGAATACAAACATGAGTCATCCATGTATAGGTGGTAATTGAAGCCATGGACATGGATAAGCTTGCCTAAGGAGAAAGTACAGAGTTCAAAGAGAACTCTAAGTTGTCAGGAATACCAATATCCCAAATGTCTCAAGGCTAAGAATCTCTCACCATCTTCAATTCCAATCCAATTTGCCATTAGCTCTTACTTGGTTTACTGCATCAGTCTACTTATTGGTCTGTCAGTGGCAGTGTAGAAACAGGATACCAACTGTCTTAGCTCTGGTTAGCTCTGGCTGCTATAACAAAAAAGACATAGACTGGGTGTCTAAACAGTACAAATTTATTCCTCATAGTTCTGAAGTCTGGGAAACCCAAGATCAAGGTGCTGGCCAATTCAGTTCCTGGTGAGGGCTCTCTCCTGGTGGCAGATGGACTCCTGGTGTCATGTATCTTCACATGATGGAGGGAGAAAGATCATCTCTCTCATGCCTCTTCTTATAAGGGCACAAATTCATTCATGAGGACACCAGCTTCATGATCTGATTACCTTCTAAAGGCTCCATCTCCAAATACCATCACATTGGGGTTTAGAATTCAACATATGAATTTTGGGGGGACATAAACCTTCAGTCCATAGCACCAACATTTCTTCTGCATGCTGCGGTACTTAGTGTGAGCCATCATTTGTGAGGCTTACAGGAAGATGGGAATTTCCAGACAAGTTAAGGTTAGGATGGAGAGGGGGAAGCTAGGAAGAGACAGAGGATTCAAATAAACTTTCTGATAATACAAAAGCAGTTCCTGAGGACTCAGTGATAGGGTTTGGAAGGCAGGGCAGATATCATTTAAATTTTGATACCAACCAATGAAAACAAGAACGAAAAGCTTGGTGACTTAGTATCATCAGTCTCTTTGAGGGAGAAGACTGGGCTTAGTGCACAGATAACATTTTTCCAGTGGAAAGTTTGAATGTGGTTCTTCTAGATTCTACACATTGGTATCCGAAGTTATCAAACATTTATTAACTTTGCTGTTAGTAGTTATCAAACTGCAGTATATATAAGAAACATCTGGAGAACTTGTTAAAAATGTAGGTTTTTGTAATCCACAAAAAATTTTCTGTTTTAAGGTATGAGAGGTGAGACCTACAAATCTGTACTTGAACTCCCCATGTGATACAGTACAGGTGGTTTGCATTGTCCAAGGAGGCAGGCACTATGCTAGGTCCAGTGGCAACCACATAAATAAGAAATGTTCTTTGCTCTCAAAGGACTTAAATAATTTCAATGTAATGATGTAACAAAATCTTTCCAGTTTTTCAGGTGGCCCCGAGCAGAATATTTATTTTAAATTAAATATAATTAAAATGCACTTTAAATAACACAAATGCTTTTTTGCACCTGTGTAAACTTTCCTGCTAGACCTTCACTTTAAATGAGTCTATCATTTTCAGTTGTTCCTATATTATACAGACGTGAGATTATATCACCGTCTGATTTTTGGAGTTTTTGAATGTTAGCACTATATACAATTGGTGTTCCACTTTTAATGGCTGTTCCATTATTGTACCTTTTGAAAGAGCAATTTGTGATCTATATTTGCTTTCTGGTGGATTTCTAATTTATTATTACCTAAAACTTTCAAACATTTTGAAAAGTCTCATTCAGACCTGACTGTGTTACAAAGATAGGTTAACGAAGACTCAGAAAAGTTTAACAATTGTATATTTGACTTTCTTCTCCAAGATATTAATGAGTTACTTTACCAAGTGAAATCTAGGTCATGCTCATTCTGAAAGAATTGTCTGCACATGTTGGTGGAGGAAATATTTTTTACTGTCATGACTCACCCAGATTGGAAGATGACAGGATAAGAAATTTCAGACTAAGTGTGGTTTTAAATGTTATTCATTTAAAATTCCTTGGAAAAATAACTCTATTCATTAAATAGAAATGATTTTCTCATCATCAAGAGAACAATTTCCTTACCGGGAAGAAAAAAGTCTATTTCTAGTTCTGAAGAACTCTTCATTCATGTGCCCCGTGAGAGGACCCAGCGGACTGAGGGAAGTTGGACAAACTGAAGTTTGGTTGGGGAGACAGGGTGGGTAATGGGGGAAGATGTGTGAACATCTGGATAATGCATCTGGGAAATGAAAGAATCCATAAAATGATAATAATAATTCTACCAGTCTAAGAGAGGGAGAGCAAATGTTTTGAAATTGATTAACTTCACTTTCAGACACAGAGGGCTTCGTTCTGGTTGGCAGAGTGAGCCTAGAGACAGGAAGAGAGCACAGGCTGCAGCCTGCTTCTGTGGTCTGCGGCCGGTGAGCTGTGGGTGGGCCACATCTGACATTCAAGAACACACCTTAGGTAGATACTCCGGAGGTGATGACAGCATGAATCGATAACACATAGTCTCAATTAAAAGCCAATGCCTTGTGTTTCTAAGTAGACATATTTAGTTAATTGGAAAATTCAGTATTCAATTGTGAATCCATTATTATTTAATTGACAAGTTCTCTACTCAACATGGAATGTTGTAGGTATTAGATATACTGAACTCCAATTGTCTTTCCTCCACCCTGGGTCTGGTTCTAAGACCCGTTATCATAAGGTGCAGGACCATTATGGATTCATCCCTGCTTTGAGTTCCCCACTTGAGTGTGTTACTTGCTTCAGGCATCGGTGAAAATGATTTAACAACTCTGTGGTATTAACTGCTCTCCCACAGCGTTATTGTTAGCCTGATTGTCTCCTTATTATTACTTTACGGGAAGCTTGGACTCCTTAGGCAATTTTATAGCAGAAACTTCCAATTATTTTCAAATCCAGGAAAGATAGCTAAAACAAATGCTAGATTATTGTATTTTATTTTAGGCTGAATGTTACATCAGTGTAAGATTATCTTCTTGAATGAGGATGGAGAAGCTATGCAACTTTTCAACCCTATTTTAGTCATTTTGTAGTGTGATTTCATTACTGTTTTCAAAATAGTGCAAAAGGCTGGGCTTGGTGGCTCTCGCCTGTAATCCTAGCACTTTGGGAGGCCAAGGTGGGAGGATAGCTTGCGGCCAGGAGTTTGAGATCAGCCTGAGCAGGAGCCAGACCCTGTCTCTATGAAAAATAGAAAAATCATCCAGGTGTGGTGGCAGCTTGCCTGTAGTCCCAGCTACTCGGGAGGCTGAGGCAGGAGGACCACTTGAGCCCAGGAGTCTGAGGTTGCAGTGAGCTATGATGATGCCACTGCAGTCTAGCCCAGGCGACAGAGCAAGACTCTGTCTCAAAAAAAAAAGAAGAAAGAAAGAAAGAAATAGTGCAAATTGCAAAAAGTCACACATATAAACATAAGTGCAAACAGTTATTCCAAATTATACTGGGGTATCCAAGTTACATTGTGCTTTTCAATGTCATGGTTTTTCTCCAATAGTATTTGAAATCTAATCTTGGCTATAAATGTATATATGCAAACTCTATATATCCATATTCTTTAATATATATGACAGTGAAAAATATGTTGACAGTTAATATATATTATGCATTTAAATAGTTATATAACCATGCACATAGCCTAACTCTTCTAGTTAGGTTGTTTCCTGCCAGAAAAATTAAAAATAGAAAGGTTGATCATTCAGATATTTCTCCAGATAATTTGATATCTCCAGTACTTAGCTCTTCAGTGTGACCAAAATTTTAGAATTATAAATTTAGAGTGGACTTTGAGAAGTTTTCAAATATAGTAAAATTAAGTTATATAAAAAATAATGATTTTATCAGCTTATCCTAAGGGAAACTGAGGCTCAGAGAGATTAATATACTGAGGTTACATACCAATAGCCTGAGACTTTAACCCGTTTGTCCTGAAGCAAAATGCTGTACTCTTTTCTATCTCTGTCTCCTGGAGCTCTCAGACTTACATATAAATGCATGTTGTTTTATAGGGAAAGACATCATTTATTACTTAGGCCACCATTCCCACCACTCTCGAAGTACTGGTTTCCTTTTAACAGTAACTTACCATTGAAGAAAAATCTGGGTTTTCGAGGAAGACAGATTTTGGTTTAGAACCTCTCAAACCTCACTTACTCTTCTATAAAATGGAAAAAAACGAACTTCGCAGAGCTTTTGTAAAAATTATAGACAATGTTTGTAAAATTATTGAATCCAACAGCCCATTTTGCCTCCCTCTACAATTGGCTTCCACCCCATGGTCCTTTCTCAGAAGCTTATTGCTCCAGGGAAATTCTTTGATCCTCAAGGAGGTGTTATGAGAATAACTTTGTGTGACTTCAAGAATATTTGCATTTTGAAAGTGGGCAGAATAGCGAGGGCAATTTCTTTTTTCTTAAAGCCAGCAATACCTGGAACCAGGAAGATGAAGAAAACTAATAGGCCATTTTTTTCCCTTTTTGTGTTCTCCGAATAACACCAAGCAGGCACATGAATTATGCAAGTCAACCCTACTTGATGTGTAATGATTCCGAGCAGGAAAGCAGCAAGTTAATAGCACTACATCTTAAATTTAAGAAAACAAGAGACTGAAATTACCCTTTAACCTGCCTGTATCAATGCCCACAAATTATAGCTATATGGAAGTTCCTCCTTCTTTATGGGCTATATTCTTAGGAAATAGTTTAGCTGTGTAAATCATGAACTATTCAACCCTTATAGGAAAATAGAATAAAATAAGCTTCACTCCTTCCTCATCTGTGAATGTTAGCATTCTCTTGGTTTGTGAGTCTTGCTCATGGTTTTGCCAGGGCTACATTTCTGATAAATACTAAGCCACTATTCTCAAATGTCAGCATTTATTTTGGATGCAAAGCTTTGTGTACCACACAGACTGTGAATGGTGAAAAATCCTTTAAGATTTTGACTTTTTTCCTAAACTTTTGATGTCCCTTTGTGAATCTGATGGTGTGATTTACTGTCCATGAAGGGTTTGGGACTCCAGTGGTTTGGGACTACAACTTAAGTTGGAATAGGAGAATTTGGAATGAATCTGAGTTCTAGGACTGCAAATAAACTGTCTTTATCTCAACCAAACATAAATACATGGTAATTTTATAAAAGCAAATGAAACCAGAAGCCAGAACAATCTCTAAAACTCATGAATATATAAGATTTTAAATGACAGAATCTACTGGGGGGAAGTGCTTATTTTAGCTGGAAGCATTTTTTTTTACATGAAACATTTTGAAAAATACATAAGTTGCCATCTTTACAGGAAATTTTTGCAAATGTATTTTGACAAAACTTCTAACAAGAACCTGAGCATGTATCATACATATTCCCGTTTTGTAATGGGAAGGCACTCAATGGGTTTGAAAGGCAAACCAGTGGAAATAATTGTGTAAACTTACTTTGGGTCAGACAAATGTGGTCTTACTTAGGAAATTTGTGTTTTTGTTGAAAGATTTGTTTAATAAACCTTACTATAGTTTTGTTCACTGAGTTAAATGATTTCTGGGTAGTCCAATCTGCCATTTTCCAAAATTTTAACATTACACATAGCTCCTACTAGAGGTCATAGAATCCTCTTCTCCCCCTAATTAAAATCAAGTGCTCCATCTTAGTTTCATTTTGTGATTAGTGGAATCTTAGAATTGGTAAGACTGAGGCGGCATAGCTATGGTACAAGGCAGCTTAAGACTGAATCTCAGCTTGGTCTCTTATAAGCTGTGTCACCATGGGCAAGTTATTTGATCTTACTGACCCTAAGTTTGCTCATCTGCAAAACGTAGATAATAACATGTTTTTTTTTATCTCTCATGTTCTTTGTGAGAATTGAGAGATTGCATGTAAAGCATGTAGTGACTGGCACATGTTAATTCAGTAAATGATGACAAAGGTGATAATGATGATCTAAATATATTAACACCATAAAGTGACTGTTTTCAAGTTTGTGGGAACCACATGTCATTATATTTCCCTGTCTCCCAAGTTATAAAATTGGTTTATAATGGTAATAGTCAATGGTTTACAAATGAAAGAAAATCTGTGTTACTATATCATATAAGGTATACACATACACCATAAATTTTTTTCATATTTTTAAGTTCATAATGGCCAGATTAAAGTTTTTATTTATAAAATACTGAGGCATCGAACAATCCAGAATTAGGTATGTAGTAGTCATCATTTCCTTTGTCAGTATACTAGTGTCTTTTTCAGAAAGTTAAAAATGTGAAGAAATTATTAATATCTGAAAGCTTAAATGAATAGTTATCCATTTAAGATATTAAAGTTACTTAGTCATCAGGTTCAATTTAAAGAGGTAAAGAGATCAGTGGAGTAATTACCTTTGAAAACAGAAAATCAACTTGGCTTGTTCAGGTTCCCAAATTGATTTACTTATTTTATTAATTCTAAGGAAGCAAATAATTCTGTTTGCTCCTGCAAATCAGGAAAGCCCTTATTACTCCATTTTACTTTCCTTGTGTTGAAGAGCCTTGATTAAACAACTAAGTTGCTATTTAAGATTTGAATCATCAGAGACCCTTGGAGAGTAGACGTTGTGTCCATACAGCTTGGATTGCTACCTCCCACTAAGTGCCTGACATTTAGTGTTGGTCGAATGAATTGTAAAGTGGGGCCTAGATTCTCTTTACAAATGAATTAAAGCACTAGAGATTGAGATAATTTAAGGCAAACAGAGGTTAGGATATGTATTTACCATCTGTCCAGCTTGTGTGGCAGCCAATCCCACCAATATTGCTCAGGAAACTGGACTGTGAAATCTGTAATGAATAAGTGATTGCAAAATGATTGTATTTCAGTTGATGGTGCTTATTTATATAAACTGTTGTTGCAACTTGAGACATCAATACTTTCTAGTGTAATTCATAATCCTTTCAAAACTACTTTATCCAAATTCTCTGTTTTCTTTCTAACAAGAGGGAAACTGTTTCCTTGACATAGTTACAGATAATACATTGGGTAGATCTGACTGACTAGACTGAATTTTTGTTTCTTCTTAAAACCAAAAAGTATATATTTTTATAACTATAATTATTAGTTAACATCTTCCTTGGCCCAAATACTGGAAGCCTATTCTTTGAGACAAATGAGAAAAAGCCATAGTTTCAGAGTTTACAAGTTTCTGTGACAGACATCGAAAATGCTTATTTTCTATCTCAAAGCAGGATTCAGAGCTCCTCTGAAGTCTTCATTTCTCCTGTTTACCTGCCTGTCCTTTGCCCAGACTAAAAACAATGGAATGGTGCTTCTATTTTACTCTCGTTCCTTTCCCCTTGTATCCAGTAGCTCCATCCTGTTGAGAGGTGACGCGTCTTACTCCTGTGCTTTCCTCCCGCTCTGCCACGTGAAAGCATCTCGTCAACCACAGCAGTCACCTTCTGTCAATCTTGCCTCCACTCAGTGTTCACGGCAGCAGCCACCAATGCACTCCCACCTCTCCTTGAGGGCTCTGGGAGTTTCCTATTTCCTGAAGAAGACTTTCAAATTTCAGACTCACTAATGTTATTGTTTATGCCTGTCTTCTCCTATTCTCACACAGCCCCCGTTCTGGCTAAAGTGGCTGCCCTGTGCCCATTCCTGCTATGTGCCTTTGCTCCTGGGACACTAGTCCTACCCCCTCCCCCTACCCCCACCCCATGATATTGACATCCTTCCAGCATTTGGGATCCGGTTCAAGGTTACTTTTTCCAAGAAACCTTCCCAAAGTTCTCCAGCCCAGAAGGATTCATCTTTCCTGAACCCCTCCTTTCCTAAATGCCAGAAACTTTATTGTCTCTGCCCTTAAATTGGTAACTAGTGTTTGAGAGAGAGAACACACATCGATGGAACATCTTCCATAAAACATTATTCTGACACTTATTGTCACAACCCATGGAAACAGAGGCTCAGGGAGGTCAAGTTATGTTCCTATGGGCATAAGAGCTGAAGTGGGGTTTGAATCCAAGTCATCTGATACCAAAGTTCACCTTCTTTTTATATATCACCTTAGCCAATCACCCCAAGTGCAGTAAATGGAGGACAGTGATTGTGTCTGTGATTTGGAATTTCCACTTATCATTCATTTGGCCAATACATATTTAATGAACAATTATTATGTGATGGACATGGTTGCATATCCTTTGGATTCAAATAATAATAAATTCAAACAATAATAAGTGATGATGATGACAATGACAGTAGTAGTAAACATTTGTGTAGTGCTCCGTGTGTACCAGGCATTGCTCTAAATAATTGATATATTTTATCTAATTTCTTCTTCATAAAAACACTGTGAGGAAGGCTCCAGCATTATCCTCTTCATATATGAGGAAACTGAGGTACAGAGGGGTTAAGAGACTTGTACAACAAGATCACACAACTGGTAATGACAGCACTGGATTAGGATCCTGGGGTCTGGCTCCTAAATACAATGTTACGCTGCTCCTCAAATGAGATCTAATCCTTGCCCTCAACGTGATAAGCCAAATATACTGCATCAGTTGGTTCTTATTTCTATCCATGAATAACTTATAAATATTATCCAATACTGACCAAAATAAATGTTTACTAAATAAGTACTTGGTAAAGCACTGTAAAATAATGGATAGCTGTATTTAGCTGAGTTTTCAGGGGACACATACCTGGTAAATTCTTTCTCTCATGGTTTACAAGGTGTTGTTGAAGAAGAGCAGAGAAATTCTCTCTCTCCTGCCTGGGGAGAAGCATGCCCACACTTGGATAAGACGGCAGCCAGTGCACAGCACTTGTAAGGTGTTGCTGGCTTCACCCAGATGCTGTGGAAAATGTGAACGGGAACTCTTCTTTCTCAATGAATTCAAAACCCCTTTTCAACCTCAGGAACTACTGGTATCTACTTGGAGTCTCTGAATCAAATGTTTAGGTAAACTTTTTTTTTCCCTGGACTTACCTATACTGTAATAACAAAAAATTCCAGGAGAAAAATGAATATTTCTGTGGGTATATTGCTTGGCATTTGGAGGCCATGTATTCTCCAGGTTCCAGGGTCATGGGCACATTTTGAAGACTAGGCTTTGCTTACACTTGAGCAGTTGGACGCCATACAGTACTGTCGGCAGACAGCCTTCCCCATCTATTTTTCCTAGAAAGAACAGTCCCATGAGAACTACCAGCTCTATTTCCATATCCACCATCAGACTCAGTAAGTGAAATGAGCAAGTTGCATTGATTAAGCAGAAATTACCTGCCATCAATTAAACCAGGTATGATGAATATCACTTTATTTAATTATCCATAAGACTTTCTAAGTTTCATAATGTATTCATTTTATAGAGAAACAAAAGAAAGTTGAGAAAGTTAAAGTTGCCCAAGATCAGCGTACGTGGTGGCAACACAGACCTAACTCAAATTCACTTTTACTAAAAAGAAAAAGGGCAGTGTCGGGGGCATGTGCCTGGGAAGGGTAGAGATGGAGCCGCACACAAGCGCACGTGAGTGCAGGGTCGCGAGTGTTCCCTCACACTCTCGTTCTGCCTCGCCACATCCTCCCCTCAGTTCTGCATCTTAGCTGCATTTTCCCCCCCGGCCAGTCTCATTCTTGTCCACTGCACACGGGCTTCCTCTATGCAGTCTGGGCAGGTGGCTCTTCTCAGCTTAGCCATGCCAAGACAGAGTGTTTCAGAACGTCTGAAAAAAGTCACTTCAAGGGAAGGGCTCTGATTGACCTGCTTGGGCTCAGTGCCCTTTTCTGAACCACCACTGCACTCAGGGGCATAGGGTACTGTCTTTGAGCAGGCTTGTGTGGGGCCAGGGGCTCCTGCTGCTGGGCCGTGTGTGTGTAATTGTGTGTGTTTGTGAGTATGTGTCAGCATGTGTGTGGCATCATTGCACACTAAAGGGCATTGGGGAAAGGGTATGTAAAGTTAAAGCTGAAGATACATACTTTGCACTCTACTAACTCTTTAAAAATGGTTTTGACATGGACTCGTGGTAACGAATAGATATCACAAAGTATCTAAAGATAATTATTGATTTGCCCTAAGAATACTTAATTCCAGTCATATCTTATAGCCCAAGGGAATTATTAGACTAAATAAGATACTTTCTCCAGCAAACATGCTTTGGGTTATAGCATAGATCACCACAGGAAAAATTAAGACTCAAAAATTCTCCCTGGAGCCAATCCTACTCCAATTTATAGGAAGAAAATGTCACTCTGTGGATCATTACTTATAACAAAGAAAAATAAATTTCCTATAGACTCACTATGCATATATTTCCACAGAAATTTATTTTTTCATTGACATTTTATTTTCAGGTAGCAGGAAAACCTAAAACATCTTTTGGGGCAGAGGAAGAATAATTTCAGATTGTAATTACTACTTCTGTTGATGCTTCTTGGGTACAAACTATTTTTAAAAATGAAAGCCTCTTCCTAAGAATCGTTGCTTAGAGTATGTAACTGAGCATGGAAAGAGAAGGTAGAAACTGGTCAGCATCCTAAACACTCACGTGTACCCAGAAAATAGGATTTGGTAGCTTTTTAAATTGTCTGTTTAATACAATGTTTGTTTCAAATGGATGTCATAAATAACCAGTTTGGTATGCTTTGAGGTGATCACAGTAAGACGAGTACAGCATGACCTACAGAGGCAGGAAAGCAATAGATAATGTAAAGTAACTAAAACTTTCCACCACTTTTTGTCAAGGGAGGATATTTTTCCATGAAAAATGACTCTTTAGCCATGCTTAGGAGGATGCTAGCAACCAGACTCTGAAAACTCAGACTGTCCTGCAGAAATCATTAACCCACTGTAATTTTGGTCAGTTTCAAGACAAACTGAGAGCACAGCTTTGTCCAAAACATCTATCTAGGTTGTCTGACATATACTGGCAAGGAAGGGAGTTGCTCTTTTGGAGCTAAGTTTTAGATAGACTTTGACTCTAAGCTGTCTACATGCACAAGAGAGAACGCACAAGCCCTACTGACTCTTTCGATTTAGCTCTGTGGGATCTCATCTGGTCCTGTTGCCTTAACTGCCACCTTACTGGGCTTATTTCTAAAATAAATTTATTCCTTTGTTTAACAGATCTTTTTTGAATAACTATTTATACCAAATTTAAGCACGAGATATTCAAGATAAATAAGAAGGAGTACCATGGATCTTGTTCAATTCACAGAGTCTTATCAGGCATTGTTCTAGAAAGAGCACCTGTGATCACAGAATTTATGTCCAGGGTAAAGTAGCAGATAACAAACAAATGATACATATACAAATATGATGTTATTTCAAGTGGTGATTAGTGATAAGAATTAAAATCAAGCAGTGTAAGGAGATTTACCATGCCTTGAGACAGTGCTGTCTTATATAGGGTGGTCTGATGAGGAGAGACATGAATTTAGTGAGAGGAGCCACATTAACACCTGGGTGAAGAATATACCAGTCAGAGGAGAGAGCAAGTACAATGGCCATGGGGCAGGACCGTTTTTGTTGGGTTTGGAAAGCCGCAAGGAGTCCAGTATGACCACAGTAGAGTGAAGAAGGGGCGGGGGGTGGAAGGGGATATCTGAGTGGTTGCCAGTGAGCAGATTGTGTAGGGCTTTGCAGGCTGTGGTTAGGAGTGTTGGAAAAATACCTGAGGAAATACGATCAGAATATAATCTGACTTAATTTCTGCAGGGATTCTTGTCATGTGGGTTGGAGGCGGGGAAAATGGAAGCCAGATAAACATCCGGCAGCCGTTGCAATAGTCCAAACCAAGACGACAGTCAACTTGGATTAAAGGATTAGTCCTCGAGTGGGAAGAAGTGGTTGAATTCTGGATACAGTTTGAGGATAGAGCAAGAAGATTTGCAGATAAGTTGCATATAGGGTGTGAGGGAAAGAGAGGAGTCATGGGTGACTCTAAGATTTTTGTCTGAGATGTGGATTTATCATTTGCTCATATGAGTAAGACTGAAGAGGGACAGGCTGTGAGGGAATGATCGGAAACCAAGAGTTCAGTTTTGGATACATTACGTTTACATGCACACACTCAAGTAGAAGTGTTTGAGTAGGAAGTTGCATATATAAGTCTGCAAGTTTAAGAGGGCCAACTGAAGCAGGAGTTGTCAGTGTGTAGGTGGTATTTAAGGCCATGGGACTGCATTAGGCCCACGCTCTTGGGGACCCAGACAGCATATCCTTCAGATAACAACAGTCTATTAGTAAAGAAGTGTGACAAGAACACTTTATCTCATACTACTTGTAAGTTATTTATTTCAAAGAAAGGATTCATTCATTCTTACTTATTCAACTTATTTATTTATTCACTTACATTTATTTAATACATATATGTGTGTGTGTATATATATACACACACACACATACATGTGTATATATATACACACACACACATACACACACGTACATGTATATATATACACACACACACATACACACACGTGTGTGTGTATACATATATATTTTTAGTGCCCAGCCAAGTACTGTACCAGGTACTAAGGACACTGTGAAGAACAACAGAGACACTCTTGTTTGGAAAGTTCTATGCTGTAAAACCCATCTACAGGCATACCTCACTTTATAGCACTTCACTTTATTGCACTTCACAGATAGCGCATTGCTCACAAATTGGAGGTTTGTGGCAACCCTGCATCGAATAAGTCTATCAGCACCACTTTTCCAACACCATGTGATCACTATGTGTCTTTGTGCCACGTTTTAGTAATTATTATATATGTTATGATTATCTGAGATCAGTGATCTTTGATGTTACCATTATAATTGTTTTGGGGCACCAAGAACTGCGCTCATATAAGACAGCAAACTTAAGCGGTAAATGTTGTGTATGTTCTGATTGTTCCACTCACTTGTCACTTTTTCTTTCCTGAGGCCTCCCAATTCCCTGAGACACAACTTCATTGAAATCAGACCAATTAATGATCCTACAAGGGCCTCTAAGTGTTCAAGTGGAAGGAAAAGTCATACATCTTTTACTTTAAATCAAAAGCTAGAAAGATTAAGCTTACTGAGGAAGGCATATTGAAAGACAGGCTGAAAGCTAGACCTCTTGTACCAAGCAGCCAAGTTGTGAATGCAAAGGAAAAGTTCTTGAAGGAAATTAAAAGTGCTACTTTAGTGAAGACACAAATGATAAGAAAGCAAAACAGCCCTATTGCTGATATGGAGAAAGTTTTAGTGGTCTGGATAGAAGATCAAACCAGCTACAACATCCCCTTAAGCCAAAGCCTAATCCACAGCAAGGCCCTAACTCTCTTAAATTCTATGAAGTATGTGTGAGGTGAGAAAGCTGCAGAAGAAAAGTTGGAAGCTAGCAGAGGTTTAAGGAAAGAATCTGTCTCTATAAGATAAAAGTGTAAAGTGAAGGTGCAAGTGTTGATGTAGAAGCTGCAGCAAGTTATCCAGAAGATCTAGCTAAGATAATTGATGAAGGTGGCTATACTAAACAACAGATTATTAATGTAGATAAAACAGCCTTGTATTGGAAGAAGATGGCCTCCAGGACTTTCATAGCTAGAGAGAAGAAGTCAATGCCTGGCTTCAAAGCTTCAAAGGACAGGCTGACTCTTCTTGTTAGGAGCTAATGCAATTGGTGACTTTAAGTTGAAGCCAATGCTCATTGACCATTTGAAAAATCTTAGAACTCTTAAGAATTATGTTTAATCTACTCTGTCTGCACTCTATAAATGGAACAACAAAGCCTAGATGACAGTACATATGTTTACAGTGTGGTTTACTGAATATTTTAAGCCCACCGTTGAGACTTACTGCTCAGAAAAAAAGATTCCTTTCAAAATATTACTGCTCATTGACAATGCACCTATTCATCAAAGAGCTCTGATGGAGATATACAAGGAGATTAATGTTGTTTTTATGCCTGCTAACACAACATCCATTCTGCAGCCCATGGATCAAGGAGTAATTTTGACTTTCAAGTCTTATTATTTAAGAAATAAATTTCATAAGGCTATAGCTGCTATAGATAGTGATTCCTCTGGTGGATCTGGGCAAAGTAAATTGAAAACCTTCTGGAAAGGATTCACCATTCTAGATGCCATTAGGAACATTTGTGATTCATGAGAGGATGTTGAAATATCAACATTAATAAGAGTTTGGAAGAAGTTGATTCCAACCCTTATAGATGACTTTAGGGGGTTCAAGAATGTAGTAAAGGAAGTAATTGCAGATGTGATGGAAATAGCAAGAGAACTGGAATTAGAAGTGGAGGATGAAGATGCGACTGAATTGTTGCAATCTCATGATAAAACTTGAACAGATAAGGAGTTTCTTCTTATCAATGAGCGAAGAAAATAGTTTCTTGACATGGAATTTATCCCTGGCAAAGATTCTGTGGACATTGTTGAAATGACAACAAAGGATTTAGACTACTACATAAACTTAGTTGATAAAGCAGGGGTAGGGTTTGAGAGGATTGGCTCCAATTTTGAAAGAAGTTCTACTGTAGGTAAAATGCTATCAAACAGCATCACATGCTACAGAGAAATCTTTCGTGAAAGGAAGAGTCAGTCAATGCACCAACTTCACTGTTTTATTTTAGGAAATTGCCACAGCTACCCTGACCTTCAGCAACTGCCACCCTGATCAGTCAGCAGCCATCCACATTGAGGCAAGACCCTCCACCAGCAAAAAGATTACCACTCACTAAAGGCTCAGATGATCACTAGCATTTTTTAGCAATAAAGTAGTTTTTTTCGGTCAACAAAAATTTATTGAGTAGTGATGCTGTGGGTGGTCTGTTCATATCCCCTTGGTCTTTACCTTTCCTATACATATCAATGGCTTTTAGAAATATTATAAAACAAAATTTATTTTTAAATAAATTTTTTGAGATGGCATTTTTATTGATATATAATGATTATACATATTTATGGGGTACATGTGATATTTTGGTACATGTACACAGTGTATAATGATCAAATCAGGGTCTTGGGATATCCATCACCTAAAACACTTATCATTTCTTTGTGTTGGGAACATTTCAGATCTTCTCCTTTAGCTATTTTGAAATATGCTATGAATTATTGTTAACTATAGTCACTCCACTGTGCTATCAAACACTAGACCTTGTTCCTTCTATCTAACTGTATGTCTGTACACATTACTCAACTCCTCTTCATCCCCTCGCTCCCTTTCCAGCCTCTGGTAACCATCATTCTGCTCTCTACCCCTATGAGGTCGATTTTATAGCCCTCACATATGAATAAGAACATGCAATATTTATAGCAATAAAGAATTTTTAAATTAAAGTAGGTACATTATTTATTTAGACATAATACTATTGCACACTTAATAGACTACAGCATAATGTAAACATAAGTTTTATATGCACTGGGAAACAAAAAAAATTTATGTGACTCATTTTATTGTGATATTTGCTTTATTGAGGTAGTCTGGAACTGAATGTGCAATATGTCCAAGTTATGCCTGTATAGTGTACTCCAAAGTACCAAGACTATTATGATACCCATGACTAGTTTTTAATAGATATTTTCACCTATAATTCCTATCTCTTATTAGTACCTTATTTGTCCCTAAAAATAGGCATAAATACCAATTTGTTAGAGTTATCTGATGTATGACTCTACATACTTGCTTTGGTTGTATAATAGATGTGATTCTAATAACTTGAGTGGAAATCATGTTTTGAAAATTCACATTTTAAGGCAATGAGAGGAATTTAGTATTTAGAAAATAATCCTAGTACTTTCAAATATTGGAAAATAGAATTTATTTCTTTTGGTCTTTCAGATATAGAATGCTGAGTTTGGAATCCTTGGCTAACCATCTTTATTGACATAAAATCCAGGTGAAATGGACCAATTCATTGTAGTATAGTTCAGGAATGACTGGAAATAAGTTAACAGCACTAGTCTATATAGTTTATAAATTATGGTTTCATGACTCATGACATGAGGTGAGCTTCAGTAAATCCACTGGGTTGAATAAACATGAATTTCTAAAAGCAACGGGGTTACAGATATGGAGCAGGAGGTAACATGAAGAAATGTTAATGATGATCTTTATTTGTAGGGTTAAAATCTGCCATAGTCTGATTGGATTGACCCATGGCCTGATCTTTTTCTTGTGTAACTGAGGTTGTTTCCTGAGGGACAGCCAGGCCTGAGGTCAGAGTCTCACCAGCCAGACCATGTTTTTTTTTCCTGGCTTGGAGAGGCTGTCATCCATTCCAGTTCAGAAAGTGAAACATTAATGACTTTTCATTGGAAGGGTTATAAAATTACTGGAAAGAGAAATTGGACAGATGTTCTGGCTCTTTTCGGACATTTACTAAACTGAAGTCCAGTTGAGACTTCTTCAGCAATAGGTCCTACTGGATAGGTCAGACACCACTTCCATCTGATTTTGGCTTCAGGCCATTATCCCCAATTATCTGTAATTTTAATCAATTCAGGCAGCCAACAAGTCACTTTAGTGAGAGAAACACAGCATAAACAAAAATACACAAAATAGCAAAAATGGTCGAGATAGTTTTTTATTTATTTGCTTGGGCATTTGGTGAAGTTTACCTGTGTGCTACAGGAGGTCAGGTGTCTGCTGCTGTGGGCTCTGTTGGTGGGGAATAGGACTCTGGCCTTTCTCCCATCCAGATGATCCTGCACCTGTCTGCCAGAATAATGATACTAGCATGTTGTCAAACCTAAAAGGAATAAGCTAAGAAATCCTTAGTGTCTCCCCACTGCTTACACTATAAAATTATATTTTTAGGCTTAGAAATTCAAAACTCTTGCAAGATACCCCCAAATACCTTTTATTTATTTAAAAATTTAGTTTTTAAGCCTCTGCTTAGTTTTCAAGCAGTAGACATTGTGCTTGGTGCTGGGTATACAGCAATGAAGTGGAGTGATATGTCCTCATGAGACCTTATACTCTCCAGAGGGAAGGCAGGCATTCAACAAATAGTCACACCAATGATTAATTACAATGTGAAAACAAGAACATGCAATGAAAACTGAAAGGGCCCTCAGCTTTGGCAATTAGGTCATTGACTTTAGTCTTTTAAGAATGTGGTTTCAGAAGTGAAAGACCAGTTTCAGGAGTATATGGGAGAATCTAGAAAACACACCAGCTTTGGAAGGAGAAGAGTATAAATACTGGATACACCAATGCCTGGCTGATCTATGGCTCAGTTCTGGTTATTCTTTATGTTTGTTTTTGCTGTACTATGTGCCTCATGGTCATTGTTTAGCAGTTACACTGAAAGGTATTACTCTTCCTTAAGATGGTTACAATATGGGACAAAAATAAATGTAAAATCTGCTCTTCAAGCTGGTGTGGGGTGGGGACTGTGATTACCCCCAGCAGCCTCCTGTTCCTGGAACACGTGCTCCCCAGCACCTTCTTATGATCTGACTTGCCTGGTGTCAGAACATTGGGTGTATACTTTCTTAATTCAATACACCAAGTACTTTTGCTCCTAAGTGTGGAATATTGTTGAATTACTGTAATATAACTTATGTATTAGTTTGGGCTGTTATAATGAAGAACCCCAGACCAGGTGGATGATAAACAACAGTCCTGGAGGTTGGAAGCCCGAGATCAGAGTACCAGCAAGGTGAGGGCCCTCTTTGAGGCTGCAGACTGCCAACTTCTCCATGCAACCTCACGTGGCTGAAAGGGAGCAAAAGAGCTGGCTTGGACCTCTTTTATAAGGGCACTAATCTCATTCATGAGGGCTCCACCTTCATGGCCTAATTACCTCCCAAAGGCCCTACATCCTAATATCATCACCTTGGGCATTTCAACACATGAATTGGGGGGTGGACAAACTTTCAGACCATAACAACTGACCAGCTGTAAGATATATGCTTTCACATGTTTTTATAATATTTTTGAGGAAATTTTCTGGCTCTCTAATACAATTATCAATATAATCTCCCCAGTTTTGCAATGAAGGAAAAAGCTGTACATCTATAGTGGGGCAGCTGGACCTCGTAGTTCCTACTTTTATTCTGCTGTGATGCACCTTCTCCTGGAGATTTCACCCTAATTAATGTCATCACTTACCTAGGGGTCATGAGTTCCTACACCTTTAAAGCTCTGGAGTAACTAGACACTACCCAGATAGGGCCAGGCTGGAACATTAAAATAAGACATTATCAAATGTTTAGTGTAAACATAGGGGAAATAACCAGAGAGCAGCATACACCTAGAGAAAATGATTTATAAGACAGATTCTGTTTATCCTCAATTCTAGTTTGCTACAGTGATGACCTCTCAGCTAGTTGCCTGACTATATAGGGTAGAAAGCATCTGTGATCCTTAATGCTACCAGTTTATTGAACAAGTTGGATGCTAAGTGCAAGAAGAGAGTAACAGTGCTCTTTCTCACAACTCTTCATTAAACTCTCTTTGTCAAATAGCTTTCACTGCACCTGCATCTTGGCCAAGTGCCATGATATTTCCAGTTATTCTTAAACAATAAAAGGTTCATTTCAGCATAATCACATTATCCCACACTGTCATGTAATTTCAAGTTTATGTCTTCTCCCAGATCAGGTATGTTTCAGGCCTGGAAGATTACAGATGAAGGGTGTTACTATGGTCAGAGTCTTTTTTGTCTTTCCATCTTCTTCTGCTCTATTTGTTCTTCATCATTTTGTGGGGCATGTGGCTTTTCTGGCTTCAGAGCAGGAGCAGGAGGAGACATAAGGTGTAGAAAGGTATTCCTTGATGAGGTGTATCTGGTGCATATATCCTGTGGAAGTCACTGACTCAAAATGAAGTTTTGTTTTTATTGTTGTTGTAGAGTTTTTTGTGATTCTTTGGAAGACCCTTCTGAGTTCCTTTGACATGGTAGATCTCTTAATGTTAATTGCTAACAATTTTCCTATGCATTCTTATGGATGGATGTGAGGATTCCTGCTGGATCCTCTCATACCTCCAGGATTTCCTCTTCAGCAGAGCCCTAATCAGATGACTCAGTTCATCTTTCTTCTATGGAGTTCCCATCTAACCCCAGAGAAACTCCTACAGCCTCAAATGCACAGGATGTTCCTAACGTAGCAGCCTTTCCTTGCCCTAATGCCCCAGGAGAATTGGCTAACCCAGTGCCTTTCTTTTTAGGAAGGAGACCAATATCAGTCTCCTCATCCCTCAAATTTCAGGGAACACCCATTAGCCTCTCCAGAGTTGTTCCACACATTGAGATGAGGGGGAGCATCCTATTTCTTCTGCCTTAAGAGAAGGAAAAAATGCACAACACCCTGACAAATTGCTCCACAGCAATCCTTACTACTGCCATTTTCAAACTGTTTAAAACAACCTCTCAAATAAAACCATCTTTCTATTCACTTAGCCTGGAGGTGGGTGATGAGTTGAAGCTAGCAAAGCCTGCTTTGAAATCTCTTAGCCTGCCTTGCTTAGGTGGCCTAATCCTTTGCTTTAAGATATGAAAGTAGTTGATGTTTATTTTTTTATTTCTCTAATATTGAGCCCTCAGTTGAGAAAACAAAAAATGTTACAATTAACATCCTGTTACATTGTCCAGGGGTATTTTAACATGACTACGTTTCAAAAAGTTCAAAGTCAAGTCTAGGGAAGCCCTAGAAGAGATGGGAGGGCCCTTTCCTGCCTATTTGAAGTCTGCCTCCCAAGTTCTGATAGTTTGTTCATGGATATGCTTCTTCTCCAGTGAATCACATCAGGAATGTCTTCCATTCTAGGCTATTCTAGTGTCTTTCTACCCTGGCATTTCCTCTAAAGTCTTATCAGAACAACCGTATCCGAGTACAATGCAATAAAACTCACAGGCATGCAAAAGCACAATAGAAAGTGGTTCTTTCATTAGAATGATTCTTCTCTTGCCTGTTGGCTTGTTCATCTTTGTGATGTTTGGCTGTGGTTAAGGCTATTGTGTATTGTCTCATTATAGCATGAACAAAGCTGACACGTCCATGAGGAGATTGAAGCTGGCCTTATAATTCAACAAATGAAGCCAACTAGAAACAGCCTCCCCATAAGACAACACATTATCCTTACTTAGTGGTTGAATTCAAGACAAAAAAAAAAGAAAGATACTTTAAAAAATCTAATTAGTTTCTAACAAGTTGCCTACATTATTTTATAACAGTCTCTTTTAAAAGGTTAATGTTTTTAGAGATGCTTTTCAAGAAAATGGACATGAAAAGTATTTTTCTGGGACAAATAGTTTCATATTCTATGGTATGTAACCAGTATCCTACATTCCAGATGAATGACGAAATTAATCATTCCACCTATTTATATACGTATTTCCCAGATATGATTTTTTTCCTTGGTAGTTCCAAACATTAGGTAATTACCATGTTATGATAATATTTTGGGAAAATTTATCCCTCAGCCTTGATACTTCTAAATCAATTGCTATCTTTCTACTAACCAATGTATGTCTCTGAATTCTGGTGACAGAAAATTATGCATCTTCCCAATGTCCATAAGCGTGGATTTAACTGGGAACTTTTATGTTGCAATGCTTTAAGAATTATTTGCGTCTGTGTTTATACTAACAACAAATTTTCATTTGTCTGGCTTAGAGGGACAAAAACAGGCACATTCCGCTGTTACTATAAGGCTTAGCTTTATTTATCCTGCCATTCTCTTTCCAGCAACTCCAAATGGATTCACACGTGCCCCTTCCTTCAGTTTCAGCCCCAGCTGACTTACCAAGTCCGTCCCACCTTGTGATGGAGCCTAGATCTGGAATCCAGAGTTCTAGGAATGAGCCCTGGGCACCTTCTAAGTTCCCTTGCATTTCTCCTTCCTCCTCCTGTCTTTGTCCAGTTGGGGAATAGCAGCCTAGTCGTTTATCATGGGCTTGAAATCCTGCCTAACTTTTCCAGTGAACAGTGCCTTATACCATTATCCTTGTTATTGGACCAGGTCCTTCACAAACTCACTAACTACTTGGAACCAAAACCCTCCCTACTGCCTTTATTAGGGCTTGCCTTTTAAACCTCTAGGGCTCCCTAGACTGTGTTAAATTCTACTGATATTAGTGCAAACACCATCTGAATGAAAATTGTCCCAAACACCTATTCTTGGAGAATCCACTCTCTACTCTTTCCCTCTAATCTCTGCCCCACATTTCTGAGGTTCCAGAATACCCTGTGCTTGTGCTCTGGCAATTGAGGGAGATGCTGTGGAAATTATCATTATCATAACATACCTTGAATTTCTAAAGATTTTGCAGATGTGGGCAGGAAAATCTCATTGACAAAAGGGAATAAATGGGTGGAAAAAAGTACTGTTAGAAGAATTTGTAGGTATTTGATGTTCAGTATGTTTTGGCAGAAAGCAAAAAGTTTGCTATCAGACAGACCTGGGTTTGAGTTTCAACACTGACAATTCCTAATTTTATGACTTTCGGCAAGTTGCTTTGCTACTCTGAGCTCCAATTTCCTCATCTGTCAAAAGAAGTCTTATAATAGCTAGCTACCATGACTAATAAGAGAATTACATAACATATGCCACAAGTTCTTAGCACTTTTATTGATCATGTACAAGGCATCTAATCAACATGTGTCCTAATGCTAACCTGAAGAGCTATCTATAGTGGTGTCCTGACAACTCAGACTTTGATTCTAACCTATTCAGTATTTTTACCAGTGATTTACCAAAATGAATTAGCAAATATTTAGGTGACATAGAAGTAGGGATAGATAATATGGTTAACTTTATTGTCTATCCCTACTTCTATGTCAGAATAGTGGAATAAAGAGACAAAACTTTGAAGGAATAGAAGTCTTGGACTGGAAGGGATGGAGCGGTTTACATGAAAGTGAATTAATAATGGTGTACTTTATACATTTAATGTTATTGGTTTGTTGAAAGTTTTCATTATACACTTTAGTTATATAAGCATGAAATGGGTTTATTTCTTCCACTACTGGCCCCCAACTCTTTTATTCAACCTTTTCCCCCCTCTGCTGAATAGTAGGTCCCATAAAAACATTTTGGCCAACAACGTAGATATATAAAAATGAATTACTCATTTGGAGAAAGCCAAGTAGGTTCAGTGGGCAGGATCAAGGAGATCCTCTGTCAGAGGCCCTGACAGGTGTGTTATATAAATGAGGCCAAGATGGCCTCTGTGTATTGGCCCCCAGGTTGTTAATTTCTTCCCTGCAGGCTGAGACCTATTAGCTCAAAAGCCCACCAGTACCACACTCAAATTTTTCCACATTCAATTATTTCAAAAATAGCCCAAACAAGCAGATTTTTAACCATTTAGAGCCTGCCTGATTTGTTTACCTTGCAAAACCTCACCGCACATTTGCTGGCAACAGATAAACCCCAGGTCATAAAGACCCCAAGGTGCTGCTACCCTTGGGAACTCTCTGATCCAGAGACTCCCAACTGTGCTGCGGAGTGGGTATCACCTAGATCCCTAAGTCCCCTGTCCAGTGTGCCTTGCCCCCAGGAGCTCCCTCGCCCTCCACTACTTCTGCGTGGGGACTTGTGCCAGACTGCTACTGTGAGGGACTTCCCCCACGTGCAAACCTGTCCAAGTATCACCCAGCAAAGCTTGCTGTGTGCTATTGCCTCTCATCATATCTTTTTCCTTGGTCAGCTCCCAAATCCACTGAACCCCCTACAAGAGGTAAGGTTGAAGAAGAAGCAGAAGTTAGCTTGTGAAGGAACTTGAATATTATGCTGAGATGTTGGGGTATTACCCGTAAAGACTGTGAACAAGGGAGGAACATGTTCCCATTTATATTTTGGGAGGTTCCCTCTGGCTACAGTGTGGACGATGCGTCAAAGGGAAGAAGGAGGGAGGCAGAGATACTGGTGTCATAATCAAGAAAAATAATGCTAAAGACCAGCACAAAGGAGAAGCAGGACATAAGGTTTGGTTCAGCTTGAAGCAGCTTTCACAGGAAGAGGGTGGTCGAGGCTTTTGGAATGAATGAATCCTCTGAGAAGAATGTGCAGAGTGAGATGTCAAGAGGACTGGAGAGAGAAACTTGAGAAACCCTGAGATTTACGAAACCTGCAGAAGAAGATCAAGAATTCACAAATGAGGCTGGGAAGAAAGGAGAGGTAGGAAGAAACTCAGAATAGAGTGTTGTTGCAGAAGCCAACGGAAGAATATTTCAAAAAGGAGCCACCATCAGCAACAAGTCAAATGTCACAGAATTCAAGTTACAAAAGGATTGGGAATTGTCCAGGGAATTTTGGCAGCCCTGAGAGCATCTGGACTTGTTTGAGAGAGAGAGAATTCATGTCTTTGATTACTTCACCTACATATAGACATTACATGATTAACATTCATGAATAATGATGAGAAGTATGAATAATTGTTAGAAAACTGTGTCATCTAAATGGTTACATGAACTATATGAAGCAAATATCCCATGATAATAAATTTATAGATGTATAATTTATTGCATCTGAGAAAACAGCACTGAACTTATCTGAACTCTGCATTTGGCCTGGTGAATATAAAACCCCATGGAGATACTAACTAGGCAATATGGAAAATACTAATACTTTACTTCATGTTAACATATGTGCCTAATTATGATTATTGCCATAAAATGCATTTGAAAGAAGAAAGACTTTTCCACAAGAGTTCATAATGTTTTACGTTAGTACACATAATAATTGTTGCTATAGATATTTTATTTGTTTTACTAAAGTGATTTTCAACCTTTTACATTTCAGCAATAACGTTTGTTCAGTTCAGACGTTCCATCATACCTATTTCTTTTTGGTGAGCGGATGGGACGGGATAAGTGTAATGAAGCCATGGTGTAGCAGTTAGGTCCTCCCTCCTCCTCAAGAGGACAATTGCTTTCAGCTGAGTCCTTCTTCCAAGAGTTGTCCTTGGCTGAAAAGAGCCCGAGGTCATGCTCCCTTCCTGGGGTGACCTACATTCAATGACCGTTCTATGAAGGAGTAAAAAGGCCTGGCCCCTCCCTTCCCAAATGGAGGACAACTCTGAAGGGCCATCTCCAGAGCTCCCGGTAGAGTGTGCTGAGTGAGACCTTTGCTGTAATTGCCTACAGTTTAACTTCTTTTTCTGTGGAGTGTTTCTTTCTTCACTCCCTGTGTCGGATTTGGCAATCTTGTCCTGTGGTCTCAGTTCTTGGTGTGCTCACAGCCGGAGAATGACCAGACACACCAAAGTAAGGCAAGCACGAGGTAAAATTTATTGAGGGGGAGCAAGATAGGATTATGGAGCAAAAGCAAGATACAGGTTTACAGAGCAAGATACGTACGTATGCCACACATGACTACCGGACCCCCTTGTCATAGCAAAAGAGACCTTGATTATGGGCTGGGTCTTATTTTAGCATGTCCAGATAGGGACTTCCCTGTGGTTCAGACATCACCATGGAACCACTTTGATGGACAGTTGGGAGTTATATGACCTGAGTCTTACTGCACATGCGGATCTCCCGTGAGCCTCTCTGAAAGCCCATTTGTGGGGGTGAACCTCAGCATGGATTTAAGCTACCATGATAATTAGCCATAGGTTGTCCTAAGTCACCTTCCAGACTCTATTGTACTTATGCGGCTTGGCCTGTGGGCTAGAGAGTCCTCTGCATTCTTTTGTGATTGATGTCCTAAGTTCTGATTGGCAGATTCGTAGGGTGTTCCTTCCTCCCCTAGATGTGGCAGCTGCCTGCCTTGTCCCCAAGAGGGGCCAGAGGTCCCTAGCTATCCACCTAACAATAATACTTTCTGATTTTCAAGATGTAAATACTGAATTACTCTTTTAATATTTTAAAAGAAGAGACAGGACATATATTCAATAAAATAAATGTGTCTACTTTCTCTGAAGCCAGATTTTTATTTTTTAATAATTGTGGAATCAAATGACTTTGGTATGCTATCTTCTAAACCTCTTCCTGTCACCAATAGCCCATATTGCCCATAATGACAGGCTTTATGATTTTAATGTCTGTGCAAACATTACTTTGGAGGCTTTCTCACTAAGAATATCTTTTCAAAATATGTCAATATTTACCAAGTGAAAAAAAATCTAATTATTTTAAATAATATATTTGGATCTTAATTGTCCTTGTTACCTTGACAATGACATTTGTAAACAATAAGGAATAAAATTAACATTTTAAATTCCAGTCTAACAAATGACTTGAATTATGTATGAGTTAAGGGTCCAGTTTATGACCTTCATTCTAAATCTGAAGAATATTCAATACTTAATGTTTTCTTTAATTATGTTTTTGGTAATACTTATTTTTAGAAGCAGTTTTCAGTAAGTTTCTGTGTTCAGTTTGGCATGTGGAAATTTTAAAAAGCTGAACTTATTTTTTTTAATTTTTTGATAGGTGGCTTTTGGAACTAAATGAGGCAAGATAAAGAATCACATTTATAACTCTTCTAATACTATTCAGCCTATGTCAGTTTTGGTTTCCATATCACTATGTGGTTGGGTTTATATAAATGTGCTTACTTGGTCCAGAAATAGCCTCATGTATTAAATTTTTGCTTGATAAGTATTAGGACTTGACTGTAGAGAATTCTTCCACTCAGAACCTTAGGGAAAAGTGTAATCTATCATCAAGAGATATGAGGAGGAGATATACACACAACACACACACACTCACACATACACATACACTTTTCTCACCTATATAAATATATGTGTTTCAAGTCCCTCGGAGAGAATTCTATAGGAATTATCTGCTATCAAAATTCAGGAAATTTAATCTACCCAGAGTTGCTAAATGTTCATTCATCAAGATCCATTTTTAGACAGGGTAATGGTCTTGGCCAATACTATGTTTTATGTTTCACAAACTAATGCTTATAGCAAACCATGCCAGTTATAACCTCCTGTTCAACCAATCAGTGCAGTCTGTCATCAAACTGAGAACTTTATGCATCTATTCCCAACATGTGTGGAGATTCATAACACATTTCCCTTTCTCTGAACCCTATGATTAGTAATTTTAAAAAAACCACTTTTCTCCTATAACATAACAATATAGGAGTTTATGTAAATTATGAAACATGAAAAAACAAACCTACACATTGCATTTTTAAAGGCACATGGAATGCACTCACCAGGTCAGCATGGATGAGGTTCTTTTATTTTATTAAAATAAAAGAGAATATGTTGATTTTCTCAAGTCAATGATCAAGATGTATTTAAGTATATGGGGTAAATTCTTCTTTTTGGTATGTTTCAGTAAGATATATGATAAGGTATTTGATTTTGATGGAAGAAACAATTTAAACTAGAAACAGAAGATGTAATCAAAGATTGAATTGAACTTAAAAAAATAGTGAGGAAATATAGTAAATGGTTGATTCTGGCAGGAAGAGGAGGCTCTGTGTAAGATGTAGTAGAACGCGTCCGTCTTAGGTACCTGCGTTGTGCAGACCTGACTTCCAGGCAAAACTAGTTGTTTGGTGCTTAGGGTGTGAATGCACATCCGAGTGCCTCCTGCATTTGGTGCCCTAAGGGGTTCCTCGTAAAACTTTTAAAGTCCCGGGTGAAAAAATGAATATCTTATATGGAGAAATTAATTAATGTTAAGAACTACATTTTATGCTGCAATTATGATATTTTTGGCATTTGGGGCAATATGTGGTTCCTTGTATGAAATGAAAGCTCTGGTAGGTGGTAGGGAGTTTGTGTGTAGTTTTTATCTTGTCTCTTTCCTCGTCTGTCTTCCCCTCTTTCTTCTCCTTTTCCTTCTCCTTTTTGTTCTTTCTTCTTCTTCCCTGTTTTGGTATTTTTTTTTAATATCCTAATCTGGAAAAATAAAATTTATACCTCATGTAAGTTAGTTCACTATATTTTTTTCTTTCAATATTTTACAGGTTCATGAAATTTAGAAGCATGAACACCTCTAGTCTACTCTAAGAGCACAGGTTTTTAATAAATCTTAGTTGGAATCATTGGTGTACATCAAATTGGATGTATGGACCTGGGCTCATTACTTAACTGACAAGAAAATTAAATATACCTCCTTCTTAGGATTGACGTGAGAAACAGATAGCATCACATGTTAAAGCATTTAGCAAGGCTCGTGGCTCAAAGTAGACTATCAGGATGTTAGTTTTCCTTCCTTCTTTCTAATGGCATAGAAAACAGTGAGTTTCCTACCCTGTCAGCATGAGTCTAAGCACAACTATACCACACAGAGGAATTCTTACTATAAACTGACTAATGGTTGAAAGCTTGGATATTGTTTTTAGTTTAAATCCTGACTTAGGCCCTTCCTTGTTGTATAACCTTGAACAAGCTACTTAACTTCTCAGAGCTCACCAGAGCTTTACCAGAGTTTACTGGCAAAATGGGATAATGATCACACTCATTTATAGAAGAAACAAATAATTTAGTCTAAACAAGTCAGAAAGGGCTCTGTCTCCTTCCCAACCCACACCCTCTTTTGAGCAAACTACTCTTATCTAGTCCACTAATGTGGTTTCAGTGGGTGGAGCTTAACACAATCTCACCCCCGGCTTTGAGAGTGGGCTTTTGCTGCATGCTGCCCCAATGTGCAAGTCTGTCATTCTGGCCACAGGGATGCCCTGGAGTCCCAAGCAGGGGCCCAACTGTACATCTTTCTGTGGCTTTTTTTTCTTTTTGTAGAGCTGATGGGAAAAGGTCTCTGGACAAGTTGCTGAAGAATGTGATTCTAAAGAAGGTCTGTATCTATGTTCTTTATAATCTGGATAAAGTCCCATCTAAACAAAAACAGAGACAGTAAAAGAAAAAGGTGGTAGCCCACAGAAATAGAAAGAAGGCAAGCGAGGGTGGAGTGACAATGACGGCGTCCATCTTCTGTCCCTGAGGGATTCAGTCCTGCTCTTATTCCGTGACTCTTCCTTCAGTTCTGTGAGCTACAGCAACATCCTTCCAATAATTCCTGTGTTGTTTAAGCTAGTGCTCCCTGAGTTTCAGGCACTTATTCCTAAAAATGTCCAGACTGACACATTAATTCATACACTACTTTTGAGGATTAGGTGGTGTAATGCACCTGTAGGATGGCAGATGCTAGACACTGAGAAAATGGGAGGGCAGTTTAGTGATTAAGGGCAGGGACTTGGGGACAGACTGCCTGGGTTAAAATCTCAGACCCACCACTTACTAGGTCGTGTCCTTGGGCTAGTTACTTTATGTCTCACTTTCCACATTTTAAAACTGGTTTAATGATAGCACGTACCTTATGGTTTTGCTATATGAATTAAAAATGTTCTAAGGCTTCTGCACAGCAAAGAAAACAATTAACAGAGTGAAGGGACAGGCCACAGATTGGGAGAAAATATTTGCAAACCATATATCTGATAAGGGGCTAATATGCAAAACATAGAAGGAACTCAAGCAACTCAATAGCAAGAAAACAAACAACTTGATTGAAAACTGGGCAAAAGACCTGATAGACATTTCTTAAAAGAAGACATAAGAATGGCCAATAGATATATGGAAAAATATTCAACGTCTCTAATAATCAGGGAAATGCAAAGTAAAACCACAATGAGATATCACCTCACACTTGTTAGAATAGCTATTACAAAAAAGACAAATGATAATAAGTATTGACAAGGATGTGGAGAAAAGAAAACCCTTGTACACTGTTGTTGGGAATGTAAATTAGTGTGGTCGTTTTAAGAAAACAGTATGGAGGTTTCTTGATAAACTAAAAATAGAACTACCATATAATCCAGCAATCCCACTTCTGGGTATTTACCCAAAAAGTTTGAAATCCGTGTGTCAAAGAGATGTCTGTGCACCCATGGTCATTGCAGCATTATTCACAAAAACCAAGTTATGGAATCAACTTAATTGTTCATCACCAGATGAATGGATAAATAAAATGTGGTGTATGTACACAATGGAATACTATACAGTACAGCCATAAAACAGAAGGAAATTTTGTCATTTGTGACAACATGGACAGAACTGGAAGACATTATGCTAAGTGAAATAAGCCAGGCACAGAAAGACAAATATCATATGATTTCACAATATGTGGAATCTAAAAAAGTTACTCTTACAGAAACAGAGAGTAGAAAAGTGTTTACCAGAGGCTTGGGGCAGGGAGGGAGATGGAGAAAAGGGAGATGTTTATCAAAGGGTACAAAGTTTCAGTTATGCTGGAGAAATAAGTTTTAGTGATCTATTCTACTACATTGTGACCACAGACAGTAATAATGCATTATATATTTCAAAATTGCTAAAAGGGTAGCTGTCTAACCTTCTCACCACAAAAAATAAGTTGGTGAGGTGATGGATATGTTAACTAGCTTGATTTAATTTTTATACAATATGTATGTAGATAAAAACATCACATTGTACCCCATAAATATATACAGTTTTTGCCAATTAAAAAAAATGAATAGAAAGAAACCTCAAAATGTTAATATTTTTAAAGTGCTTAGGCCAGTGACTGTCAAATAATAATTACTTAAGTATATCTTAAATAAATTAATAAAATAAATAATGACATAAAAGCAATCAGTCAAGTGGGTAGCACATTGTAAATACTCCAGGTAGTAGTATATGCATACCATTCACAGAAAATAGCTGGATGGTTTCATTTCAACATGAGGGCTAATGTAGAGGTGAAAGTGACAAAATGATGAAAGATTCTACGATTAAGAAACACTTTTTAACTGTCACTTTGAGCGTTGTGTGAGACAAGGCCCCTTTAAAGTTTCTCATCTGAGAAAATGGGATCTTGGTGAAAAACTGCTTTCACCTCTAAACAATTAGAAGTGACCTAGTCTTTTTGAGAGAGAAACAACTGTAATGTGAATGTGGCTTTTAGAAATGAGGTTTTGTACACGTAGGAAAAAGGAAGGCCCACCCTTCTGATGCACATGAAGGCAAGGATGGAAAGGGGAAAAAAAAGCTGCTAAGAGAAGTTATAAGATGATTTTGTGGGTATAGGTAAAGTTGGGGGGAAAAACTCTGTACTTCTAATTCATTTTTGAAATATAGTACTTTGGTAACCAAATACAAAATAGGTAGAGTCCGTTCTCACGTCATGTGCTTGTGTGGCTGCTGCCTGTCTTTTTTTTTTTTTTTTTTTTTTTGCAGTTTTCCATATATAGAGCTCTGGAAATTATCTACAGCTTACTTGAAGCCACCCTGTTAAGAATATAGGCCACTAGAATAAGTATTGCTTATTAAATAAAGTAAAATTTAAAAATTTGGAATGCCCAAATGGCTAGATTTATGAATATACTCTACTCATACTTATTGTTTTTCAAAAACCCTGCAGCTAAGTGAAGAAATGTAAAATGAAAAAAAATCCATTTATTTTAATGTAAAAAGTGATGATTTATTCCATCTCAACCCAAGACTAAACAAAACAAGGGAACAATGAAAATAAGTATATATAAGAAATAAGTAACAATTTGAAAGTAAATAAAGACTGTGCATGAAGCATAATGTAATCAAAGATTCTTCCAAAGGAGAAGAAAACTGGAGAGTGAGCGGGTGTTTGTTGGGGTTGGGGGGAGAGGGCATTGTTCCTTGGAAGGTGCAATGTTGTACCATGATCTTCATTGGATGTTCTTCTTTTGGGGCCTCATTGTATTAGTTTCCTGTTGCTGCTGTTCCAAATTGTCACAAACTTAGTGGTTTTAAACAAAATAAATATATCCTCTTATAGTTCAGGAAGTCAGAAGTTCAAAATCAAGGTGTCACCAGGGCTGCATTTCCTCTGGAGGCTTCAGAGGGGAGTCTATGATAATTCCTTACCTTTCCCAGCCTCAAGGTGGCCTGCATGCCTTGGTTCCTGGCTAGTGCTCCATCTTCAGAGCCAGCAGTGGCTTGTCAAGTCTGTCTCTCGCTGCTGCTTCATTCTGACCCTCCTCTTTGTAGTAAAATCTCCTTCTGCCTCCCCTTTTATAAAGACCCTTGTGATTACATTATGCTCACCCAGATAATCCAGAATAATTTCCCCATCTCAAGAGCCTTAATTAAATCACATGTGCAAAGTCCCTTACACCATATGGTAGGTATAAGGTGACATATTCACAGGTTCTGGGATTAAGTTGTGGACATCTTTGGGGAGGACACTGTTCAGCCTACCACACTCATGGTTATCTTGCACTCGAATATCTCTTCAAAATAAAACTGCAGGATAGGAAAAAACCTTTAGAGCAAAAATAAAGGCTGAACATGAACATTCTCTGAAACATACGTAATGTTACAACAGACTGAAGAGTCAAAGAATATATGACCTCGTCTCCCCTCTCACTTGGTGCATGTGTATGAGGCAATATTCAGGGTTCATCCCAGTGTAATACGTGATCCAATTTTTTTTCATGAGATCTTTACTAACTAGATATTCTCATGTTGAGTAAATTGGTTAGTCTTTACTCAAAACTCTAATTTTGAAATATCACTTCTTACGCTATATTTATTTAATGTGCTTTTGAGTAAAAGTCATTACACTGAAAAACAAGCAATCATTGACCAAAACAGTATAACTTTAAAAATGCTTTTTTGGCAAAAAGATGTAAAGTGTACAGTCGTTAAGAGTGTAAGTTTCTATGTATTAGGGAATTTATGTTAATTAATGTAAAATGTTAAATTAAATACAAAGAGCAATCAAAACAAGCCACGGAAGAAATAATATTGATACCTACATCCAGTATTTCAAAGAACTTAAATATATTTTCAAATCATTGTTGCATCTGTGATCTCCACTTATCCTTACAGCATCTTTAAGGGTTTTAGGGAGGAATCCTAGAGATGCAAACCTTTTCCTCCAACAATCCATTCCTTTTCCCAACCATATTCTTTTCATAGCAAAAACTATCTCAGAGTTTTCATTCACCGTCCCTGCTGAATATGCCTCTTCCCCATGACTCCTTCCTTTCCATTTCTTTGGGTACAACTGGTTAGACCAAAGGGTGAAGCATAATCTAATTCAGGCCATTTTAGGCCATTATATTTTCTCTCCTAGGAACTTGAATTGGAGTTTGGAGGAACGTGGTCATTTAGCTGTGGGTATCGAATTTATAAGGATATCTGAGTGAGGATGGTTTGGGCCACGTGCTAATAAATCTGTAGCACCATGAATGGAGACAGAGAGAGAGAGAGAAATAAATTAACAGCTAATGAGTTTTTTTAAAACTGTAATTTAGTGAAGTATAAAGAAGAAAAAAAAGTTCCACATAGTTATATGTCCTGGATAAGCCTACTGACATAAAAATATGAAAGCAATTTAAGTTAATGAACAAAAACCTCAAGCAGTTCAG
The DNA here is from genome assembly GCA_023783475.1 of Daubentonia madagascariensis. Taxonomy (NCBI): domain Eukaryota; kingdom Metazoa; phylum Chordata; class Mammalia; order Primates; family Daubentoniidae; genus Daubentonia; species Daubentonia madagascariensis. The sequence continues at coordinate 9,984,038 of JAKFHU010002220.1, forward strand.
AAAGAGGTCATATAGTTAAACATTCAAGTGTAGGTCTGGACATAGCCATAGTTTGCCAACAACCTAATTAACCAAGGTGAAAACAAAACCCACAAGTGAATGTAAAAGGAGATGAAAAACAAAATCCTGGCTGAAGTCATTTTTGAAAAAGTATTGAGGAAATACTTATATGACTAGATATCAGAATATCATTCTCTCTCAGTTGGGTCATTTCCATCATCATACTAGTATACTTTTTATTTCCCATTAAAGCTACACTAGCAGCCACAGTAAAACCCTTTTCTTTCCTCGTAGACTCCTTCAGAAACTTCACTCTCTCTGCTTCATTTGGGTTTCTCCATTCCTATTGTCTACTTCCCACTCACCCACTCTAGTCTGGCTTCCACACCCAGGACTCCACCAAAAGTGCTCTTGTCCAGGTTAACAGTGACTTGCTCAACAAACACTCTTCAGTCCCTATCTTACTTGAATTCTCACCACCATTCAACACAACTGCTTATGCCCTTCTTTTTGAAAACCTCTCTTACTTTCAGAGACACTAAATTTTCTGGCATTTATTTTCTAATCACTAATCTCTCCTTCATAATCTCCTTTTCCAGCTTCTCCTTTTCTACCAAATGCTAAATGCTGGAGTTCCTAAGGGCTTGTCTCTGGGGTGCCTTCCTAACCTCCTTCAGGGCAGGCTCTTTCATTCCTATAGCTTTGATTATCATGTATACTCTGACATCTCCAAAATTTTATAAATGCTGTTATCACTTCTAACCTCAGGTCCAAATGGACATTTTCAGCTTATCTGACAGCTCCATATGGGAATTGCAAACTTAATCTGTCATACCTGATCTAAAGCTACTCTTTCCTTTCTCAGTAAGCGTTCCCAATTATTAAAGCCAGAAATAGAATTTTTCTTTGACACCTTCCTTTTTCTTAACTCCCACATGTAAATCCTAAGCATGACCTGTCAGCCAGCAACATATACTGAATCTGTCAGCTTCTCTCCACTTCACCACTAGCATCTTGCTCAGGCGATGTCCATCTCTTAACAAAATTATTAGAATAACCTCCTGTATTCAGCCAGCCTCATGACTCAGTGACTAGAACTAGTTACATAACCTCTCCAAACCACAAAAGTGCCAGGAAATGTAATCATCTCATGTGTTGCAAACAACATTAATAACTTTCTAACCAGACTTCCTATTTCCAACCTTGCCCTAGTAGAATCAATTCTCTGAAAATAGTAGTCTAAAGGATGCCTTTCAATGCCTTGTTACTACGTGTAGAATAGGTCCAAAATTCTCTAGCTGCTCTCTGCCTCCTTCATGGTGCTCTTATCACACTGAAGTTATGCCCAGTCTTCCTGCCCTAGGACATGCAGAACAGGCTGTCCTAAACCTGGATGCTTCATAATTGCCATCTTCTTATTCTTTGGTTCTGAGTATAATGTCATATTCTCAAGCCTATAAAGATCTTCCCTGAACTTGCTATTAAAAGAATGTTCTCTGTTTTTAATATTTTTTAAAAAATCACTGTATCCCCTTTATTTTCCTCTGAAGCATTGCTCTACTTTCTGAAATTATTTACTTGCTTGTTTATTAACAATTACCATTACAAGAATGTAACCATAAAGATATCTTTTATCCTCATTATCCTTATCACCTAGCACTGTAACTAATTTGTATAATATTTTTATTGAACGAATAAAGAAGTACACAAAACTCTAAACCTATAAAGGCAGTGATATTGGTCCAATAGTGGAAGGGATTGGAATAGAAATAGAATACATAAGGTTATAACCCAGCCAGTAAAATGTTAATTATTCACTGTTAGAATAACTGCATCAGACCAATCTGATTCAACTTTTGTGTCACAAAGTTGTGTGTGAGTTGTTTTTCAGTTGTCATGGACCAGATGACGTAACCAGAGAGTGCCCAGATGAACCAAGCATGCAGCTATGGACAGAACCTAAGTGCTCAGACCCAGGAGCAGGGACTGAATTAAGAAGTGTACACTGCACAGCAGGATCCAGGATCCAATCAGATTGAAGCCTGGCATCACACCATGGCAGGATCCAGTCAGAGTATGTTTTCTGGCATCGCCCCATTGCACAATCCTATCAGATCACACCTCATTACTCTCTGACTATAAAACCAGCCCTACTGCCTTGTTCAGGGACACACTGCTTTGGGAACTAAGCGTGCTTCTTCCTTGCGCCAAGTAATAAAAAACCCCGGGCTATAACCAACTTGGTTGTGTCTGTTGACTTGATACCCTCCAAGTGAACGAACCCCTCTGTTTGGGAGGTAACAAGATTGGAGCATTACCAGATCCCGAAATACATTCCAGATAGATTAAAATATTTTAAAACAGCATCACTAAGAAAAATTATGTTAATAAAAAGGTGCTGGATGTAAAAAAGCTGTTATGTATAAAAGAAACCAAAGGGAAATATCAGATATGATCATACAAATAATTTAAATCTTAGAAGTAAAAGGTTAAAAAAGGGCAAGGAAAAAACTGTTGTCAGGGTGATTGGTCTTGATTATCCAATAAACAAAAGGTTGCCGCTACATGGAATAGCTGATAGAAAAATATCTATTATATAATCCAGGGGGATCTTTGTGGGTTTCCTTCCCAGTGCTGCCTGGGAGCAAATAGAAGATGGAGTGGTCCATGGAGGAAGGAACTTATAAATTATATGGCCTTGTGACTGGTTACTGAAGATTAAGGCATTTTTTTCTTCCTAGCTCTGCCATGTATATATATTAGTGTACATTAAATCATTTCCCTCCTTTTCCTTTGTTTTCACCAGAATTTTATATAAATGTGGCGGAGTGGTAATCTTCATCATTTATTCCAAAGTTACAGAAAAGTAAGAGAAGAATGTGAATGAATTTGAGGAAAGCTGATCATCTACAAGTAGATGCAATATTTGATGAAATTTTGGATCACCTACTTTGAGGAGTAGGTCAGTACATTTTCATTTGTGTGAGGGAAAGTGTATGGCTATTGTTACCTGGAAGTGTGGGCGTTCATCTCAGTGCTGATGTTGAGTGGCTGCAAGGGTGGGCTGTGACAGACAATACCGTTGGCTTATTACATACCCACTTAAACACCTTTGGCACACCTCTCACTGGAAGTTTAAAGATAAAAGAAAGATAAAAGCTATATTTATCAAGCTAACTTTCAGCTATGGTTGTGTTTTTGACCTAGGTTTTGACCAAGTGGACATTTCTAGATTGGCAGTCATGAGTGAAGAGATGGGATATTCTGGCTAGAAGGGTGGAAAAGGGATTTTGTTCTTTTTGTAGGACTTGAATAGTGACAACAACTTCCTTATTTGGCCGCTTTCTGATCATGGGGAGAGGTGTTGACAGCAGCTGCTCTTTTAGCTGGAAAATTTTACCATATGTTTCTAGGAATTGTTAAAAAGTCATGGTGTATTCTTTTACTTTGGTTGTACCAAAGATAAAGACAACTACCTAGTAATTTTCCTCAAATTAGCTAGAGTGGATTCTGTAATCTTTAACAATGCTGATCAATATAGATCGTTTTGCCAAGTTCATTGAACAAATATTTATTGAGTCCTTAGTATGTGCCAGGCAAGGCAGACAATAGATAGTAAATGTAATAAGAAAATTATGTAGCATGTTAGAAAGTGTTAAATTATATGGAAAATTTTTTTTTACAAAGTAAATCAGAGAAAGAAGAAAGGGAAAGGCAGAGGGCATAGGAGTGTGGAGAGCTGGTTGTAATTTTAAATTGAGTGGTCAAAATAACCCTCATTGCAAAGGAGGGATTGAGCAATAACTTGAAAGAAATAGGGATTAATTCACTCCAAGCAAAGGAAAGAGCCTGTGCAAAGGCCCTGAGGTGGGCACATGCCTGGTGTGCTGGAGAAATAGCAAAGAGGCCAATGTGAAGAGAGCAAGGCAATGAGATCGGAGAGGTAATAATACACTACTGTAAGGAATTTGGCTGTTTCTCTAGTGAAATTGGGAGCATCTGGAGACTTTTGAGAAGTATGACATCATCTTACTTATGTTTTAGAAGAACCAGTCTTTGCTTTGTTGGGAATAGAATGTAGTAGGAAAATGATAGAAGCAGGAGAATCAGTGAGTAGCTACTTTGGTAATCCAAGTGAGATGAGGTGGTGGCCTAAACCCAAGTGGAGTCTATGGAAGGGTGAAGGGTGATGGAGTCTGGATACATTTTGAAGTTAGAGTCAACAGTATTTTCTGAGAGATTGGATATAAGGTGTAGGAGAAAGAGAGGATGCAGGAATGACTTGAAGAATTTTAGGCCTGAGGAAATCTAAGTACAGAATTGGCCTCATTTGAGATGGGCAGAATAGTTTATGATCAATGGCTTTGTCAAGGAGACAATCGTTGGAATGTAGATGGCATTTCACGTTTTGGGTCTGGATGACATAACCAAAGAATGGAGTGAAGATGAAAAAGGATCCAAGAACTAATTGCTGGAAACTCTGCCATTAGCAACGGGAGAAGAGGAACTAACCAAGGAGATAGAAGGACCAATGAGTGAGTAGGTGAGGTGTCCCTGAGGGGCAAGTGAGGACAGTGTATGAGAAGGTGAAAACCTGTGTCGTATGTTACTGAAGAAAGAAGAATCTTGAGAATTGACCATTATAAAGACACTCCTCAACTTATGATGGGTTACATCCTGATAAATTCGTTGTAAATTGAATATATTGTAAGTCGATATGCATTTAATACACCTAACCTATTGAACATCATAGCTTAGCCTACCCCACCTTCAACATGCTCAGAACACTTCCATTAGACTACAGTTGGGCAACATCATCTAACACAAAGCCTATTTTATAATAAATTGTTGAATATTTCATGTAATTTATTAAATACTGTACTGAAAGTGAAAAAAAGAATGGTGGTAAGGGTACTCGAAGTATGGTTTCTACTGAATGTGTATCGCCTGTGCACAATTGTAAAGTAAAAAATCTCATAAGTTGAACCATTGTTAAGTCGGAGACCATCAGTATTTAAAAACTGGGAAGCCATTGGCAACCTTGAAAAAAGCAGTCACCATGAAGCACTGGATCTGAATGTGTTTAAGAGAAAATGCTGAGGAAATGATGACACTAGAAATAGATGAGTCCTCAAGGATTCCTGATACAAAGGAAAAAAGAAATGGGGCAGTAGCCTACAGGCAACGGAGATCGTCAGTCAGAAGAGGACCAGACATCAGGGTTGGAGACTGCATCAGGGAGTAAGTCTTTTGCATTAGTAATTTAGCAGAGCTCGCTACAAATAGATGAGTAATATAATCTGTTGAGCAAGGCTGGGCACGGGTACAGGCAAGATGACCTGGAGGTGCCACTGAATGGCTGTGTGAGACCCGAACCATGACAGATAGCATTCAGCTCAGTGCGTCAACAGACAGAGATTGCAGGGATCATTTTTGAACTGGGTAGTATGAAAGTCAGATTAAAAATTGTCTAACAAATATAAAGCTATTTAAAATAATAATAAAAAAATGGTAGTGGAAAGCTAAAGCGACTGAACTCAAAATTTAATTCAGAGCTTCAACCTAGTAGGTGTAGTGTTACAAATCTCTCATTATCCACTAACGGGAAGCTGTTTGTCAACTATATTTATATTTTTAATCTGGCCCTGAGATTAGAGAGAAATGTGTGATGTGGATGTTTTCATAAAGACAAAATGAATTTGTCTTTATGAAAACATAAACATTATCAAAACAGTATGTGATAATATTTTTACAGCAATTGGAGACAGCTTATGTGAAAATGGAAGGTGTAATAAGAGGCCAAGCAGAGCATGTTCCAATTTTGTGGTTTTACGGATATCTGATTTAATGTAGAAATCAAGCTTGGAGACTTTAGAGGAATACATCACTGCATCAATTATCAGATGTTTGGCCATTACCAAAAGCTGAGTGAGATAACTTGAGAGGGAAGTTGCTCATAAGAAGCTAGAGCAGGTAAAATAGAGATTAGTGTTGGTTGTGTAGATGGCAGAGATGATATTTCTCTGTGAAAATTCCAGACCTTTGCTCTTACCTTTATAGGAGGCTATCCAGCTCTTCATGAAGAGGTGGCTGGAAGAGTGCCTGCCACCATATAGCACTTTTCCCCCAAACAGTGTTAGAGCCTTGTAAGTGGTTGAGAAGAGACAACAATGTTTTACATCTCAAATGTAAAATATTTTACATAATCTCAAGTGCCTACAGCTATCATAGCAGAAACTCAAGATGGCTCTTGTAACACATTTAATTCTAGCAATGACTGTGTACCAGTGAGCTGAATTGCAAAGGAGTCCCCTAAATAATGTGTCAACATTTGAACGATAGTTGATTTTTTATGTAGCTGCCATAAAGAATCTGCTAAAAACAACAATAATGCAGATGTTTTTCTAGACAGGAATTAGTATTAGTGTCTACCACTCATTGACTACTTACTACATACCATACATAATGTGAAGAGCTTTAGGGTGATTAAGTAATTATATCATCATAACAACTAGAAATAGTTTTATTGTCCATTGGACAGATGAAATTAATAAAACTTGCATATGTATCAGAAGTAGCAATTAAAGGTCAGGCACTTAAACTTTGGAGCCTATAATCTTACTCACTAAACCGTCTTATCTCCTGCTTCACTTACTTCTTAGATGGTCCTGGAAATAGGAAATTTCAGATACTAGTGGCATTTTTATCTTTCCATTTGCTATGGCAGAAGAACATATGAAGAGATGGCCTAGGAGTGATGCTAACTAGATTAGGTGCAGTTTAAAACATGGTATAAGTGTGTAGAGAGGGTGGCGAATTTTATGGAGTGTTTAGGGCAGGTGTTGGAGAGAGGAGGAAAAAGCAGAGACTATAGTTTATCTCTGTCTTACTCCTTTTTGAAAATAAGAATCAGCTCTAAAAGCTAACCTTAAAATATATTTAACTTAACCTATTAAATTGAGGGTTCCTGAGATTGGAGATCTGTTGTTTTTGCCTTTGTTAATTGTACTACCAATTGGCTACCAAAAAATTGCTTTTTTTACAGCACAGGGAAGCAAAGAGTATAGTAATTATTAGGGTAAACCCTGAAGTCAGATTTCCCAGGGTCAAACCCTGGTTCTGCTGATTCCTTAGCCTCTGTAAGCCTCAGTTTCCTCTTTTCTTCCTAGGTCCTAGGATCAAGAGGACTAAATGAAGCAATCTATATGAAACATTTATTACATCAGTCACATTAGGCTTTTATCATAATGAGGAGTTTTGATTTAATATTGGGAAGCCTTTTCTGGTGACATTTTAAAGCTGAAATTAAAAAAAGATTGGTTGTGGACACTATTTTGCTGGACTTATTTAAAAGCAAAATACACTCCAAATAATCTGAAATGACTCATGTGGGATTTTGCCTGGATCTGGATGCACAGATGTGCTTTGAAGGTCCTCTACAACCTCTAGTCTGTTATTTTTTCCCAAGTTATCCCCCTTCTTCATTCTTGCTGGTGTTTCTTCAAAATATGGTGTGTATTCCATTCCATTTGTAACAACTAAAAAAAGAACATTTATTAATTTATGCTCTTGTAGACTTTTTGTAGACCAGTTTCAATTTTGGCTGAAAACAAAAAGCCAAGGAAACAAAAGAAGAATTTTTTTTTAGTATGAAGTAATATTTTAAAATAATTTCAGATAAACTTAAACACAATTTTTAAGACTAAATAATAGTGAGGAAATTACAAAAAGATACTAGGTAAAAAATGACAGAGGATACAGTCATTCTTGTGTATCTTCATTTGCTCACTAATTCATATATTTATTTGCTCATAGATACGCTGGTCACAAATTTACTGAGTGGCCACTGCATGTTATTCTGGCTGCCCGGCAGGCTGCCCAGCTCTGCAGTCCATGATTCCTGCCCTAGGGGAGTTTGAAAAACTTTGAACATGAAAACATCATGACAATTCCAAAGAGAAATACAATTTTGAGAAAATAGTGCAAGTGATGTTTTAAGAAATCATATGATATTTTTCTTTCAAAATAATATGGATAAACAAAAGAATACCCACAGCTCATTTGGCTCAGCCAGACTTAGGTCATCTTCCCTTCCTTTGCTTCTAAAACACATGGAACTCCTCATGACACAGAGTTAATTCGATAGTACAGTTTGTAAAAGTCCTAATCCTGCTTCTCTCAAACTGAAGTCATTGTATATAAGCTGTTTGCATGAACTAATTAGGGGCAAAGCCCAGAATACTAATTAATAACAAAAGTGAAGAGACACACATAGAAAACGTGAGAATTGTCATTTGGAGCTTATTAAGACTTTCTCTCTTACCAGTGGTCATGTTGAGTAAAGTTTTTGATAAAGCTGGTTATCACCATGAAACATGAGAAAATAAAAAGTCATGAATGCATAGGAACATAAAATTGTTGATTGTTAAAATTCGTTCACTAAACAAAATACATGCTATGATAAGCTGAGTCTTAGGAACTGCTCATAGAAAATAAAGGTGATGTATTAATTATTCTCAAGGCAGTCACACTTCAGTGTGACATACACACAAAGAAACAATTATACTTGTTAAGTGGAATGGGGACAAGGGAGCGATCAACTTTTGGGGAGATTCATATAATATTTCATGGAGAATGAGATATGCTATGCCTTCAAGGGTTGCTTCAGTACTCTATTGTTTCTGTCCATGTCTGTGCCTCATCAGTCCCTCCTCTAATAAGAGTTAACATGTTCTAAGGTGCTTATTTTGTTCATGAGTTAAGATACTAACTTCGGAAATCATTACATGATAAATAACTATGGTTAAATTTCAAGGGTTGCTGCTTTAAAAAATGAAAGAAAAAATAAATTATATATGTTGGAAAGGGAAAAATGGAATGAGGAAAAGAAAGAAAAAACTCAGTTAACCCTAAAGTAGTAAAAGAAGAAAAAAAGTAGTAACAATAGAAAGTAAGAAAGAAGGTGGTAGAACTTAATCACAATATACATGAATGGGCTCTAAATTCAGCAGTTAAAAGGTGGCAATGATCAGATAAGATGAAGTGAAAATTGCTATCATATGCTATTATCAAGAAACACACCTAAAAGAAAAATAAATTGAAAAGTTAAAGTAAAAAATTAAAAAAAGATTTTTCAGGGAAATACTAACTAAAAGGAAGCTTGAATTATTATGTTGATGGTAGAAAAAAAATAGACTTTAAGTTTAAATAGCATGATAAGTATACAGAGAGACACTATCCAATGATAAACATTTTAATTTACCAGAAATGCTAAAATTCTAATCATGTATTCTTAAGAAGATATATTCAAAATGTATAAATTAAAAATTGACAGAAATGTTAAGAAAGAGTAAAAATCTACTATTATATGGGGGATTTCAATATAGTACCTCTCAATGTGAATAGGTTATATAGACAGATATTTTCACAAAGATATAGAAAAACTGACAAGTACAATTGGAAAACACTTGATAGGCACATATAGAATAGAAAAACAAATCATGATATATTTACATAATCAAGTATTATTCAGCAGTAAAAATGATAGAACTAATGACTACATGTGACAAAATGGTGACTGTTAGAACTACAATATAAAGTGAAGAAAACACAAGTCAGAAAAGACTACATACACTATCATCTTATTTTATAAAGTTCCAAAACATGCCAAACTAAAACTATTGCATACCCATGTGATGAAGTTACATTTTTTACAAAGTAACAGATAAAAAGGCATAGCAACTTTTGAAAACAGTTTGGCAGTTTTCCATAAAGTTAAACATACACTTATCATAGTGCCCAGCCATTTTACTTCTAGGTATTTACATAAGAGAAATGAAAAATTTTCAATGCTTATAGCAGATTTGTATTCAATGCTCACAGCAGCTTTATTCATAACAGCTCCCAATGGAAACAACCCAAATCACCATCAACTGGTGAATGGATAAATAAATTATGGTATATCCATACAGAGGAACACTACTCAGCAATAAAAAGGTACCACGAATATGCAGAAAAATGGCCAAGAATCTGAAGATTGTTATGGCAAGTGAAAGAAATGAGGCACAAAAGGCTATAGTGTGTACTTTAAGTTCTATTTATATGAAGTTCAAGAAAAGGCTAAATAATAATGATAGAAAACAGGTCATTGGTTGCCAGGTGCCAGAGGGTCAGGAGAAGAAACTGACTCTAAATGGGAAGAGAGACTTTCTCAGGGTGATGGAAATGTTCCTTATTGTGATTGTGGTGGTGATTAAACATTTGTCAAAACTCATCAAATAAAGCTGATGAATTATGTTGTATATAAAAATTATTGCAATAAGGCTAATAAAAGAAAGAAAAGATGGAATGTCAAACATAAAATTCAGAATAGGGGAGGGGAAAATGGTAGGGGTTGGAAATAAGGAAAGCACACAGGCAGATAAAATGCCCCATGTTTTAGGGGCAGTGGGCTCACAAGTATTCTAATTATTCATTATGCCTCATAGCTGACATATATAATAATAATAATAGAATAATAATAAAATGTTTTACATGAACAAATATTATATAATAAAATAAGATAATTTTACATATGTAGAATAAATTGAAGGAGATTATGTAGAAAAAGGAGTGAGAAGCAGACAAATTCATTAATAAATTGTAACTCAATAATAATTGTGTTTTTAAACTTGAGCAGGAATTTAGATATAGACACTTCTACCAGTGAACAAAATACATCTTGTTCTTTTGGAATTATTGCACATAATTTGTTTACAAATACCATACAAATAAAAATTCAGACATACTAGACAGCTTACTGTTTATTCCATGGAAATAAACTCATGAGCTATTTCCCGTAATTTGTGCCAGTTGTTTTAACCATCGTTTTCATAAAACTCACAGATAATGTTGACTAGCACTGGATTCGCCCTGATACTTTGGCATTAAAAGGAGAATCTTAAGAATAATTACTTTAGGATTAAGTGATGTTGACATCAGTTTATAAACTTTTCTCATGTTATCTAGACTCAGGTCATGAAAAGTCAGTAATACATTGAAAAAAGAAGAGGGAATAATTATATATCTTTGCTTAAGTTTTTCCATGGAAGCAGAAACATTCCTTGAGCCAAGGATTTAATACACAAGTTAAGTTTTTATTTATGCATCAATTCAACAGAAAGACATCTTCAGACATGGATGGCATAAAACAACATATCACTCATGTACACTAAAAGACAGATAAATTTAACATCTCAGGAACTGGAAAGTACAGAATTAAAAGACTTAGATGTGAACATTGAAACCAGTTGAATTTAGAGTTATGCTTAATTAATAATTAAAGAATATTTATAATTCTGAATAGAAATAGTGAGTCTTTGATGGCTGAATAACATTTAACACAAAATCTTGCTGTTGAAAATTCCAAATCATGTTGGATTCTGTGCCCATTTTTAAAATCAAGTTATTATTTTTTGATATTGAATTGTGTGAGGTCCTTATATATTTTAGATATTAACCCCTTATATATGATTTACGAAAGGTTGCTTTTTCATTCTGTTGATTGTTTCCTTTGTTGTACAGAAGCCTTTTAGTTTGATGCAGTCCCACTTGTCTATTTTTGCTTTTGTTGCCTGGTGTCATATCCAAAAAATTCATTGCTGAGACCAATGTCATGAAGCTTTTTCCCTGTTTTCTTCCAGTAGTTTTGTTATTTCAGGTCTTACATTTGTCTTTAATCTCTTTTGAGTTTATTTTTATATATGGTGTGAAATTAGGGTCCAATTTCATTCTTCTACATGTGGAGACATAATTTTTCCAACACCATTTATTGATTCTTTTGGCAATTTTGGGTATTTTGTGGTTCCACGTGAATTTTAGGATTGTTTTTTCTATTTCTGTAAATAATGCCATTGGGATTTCAATAGAGACTGCACTGAATCTATAGATCCCTTGGGTGGTATGGACCTTTTGACACCATTAATTATTCTGATCAATGAACATAAGATGTCTTTCAATTTATCTGCGTCTTCTTTAATTTCCTTTATCAGAGTTTTACAATTTTCAGTGTACAAGTCTTTCATCTCATCAGTTAAGTTTATTTCTAAGTATCTTATTCTTTTTGATGGTATTGTAAATTGGATTGTTTTCTTAATTGCCCTTTTGAATAGTTCATTGTTAGTGTACAGAAATGCCACCAATTTTTGTATGTTGTTTTGTATCCTGAAATTTTGCTGAATTTGTTCGTTAGTTCTTACAATTTCTTGTTGAGTCTTTGGAGTTTTCTACATATATGATCAGGTCCTTTGCACACAGAGATAATTTTACTTGTTCTTTTTCAATTTGTATGCTTTTTATTTCTTTTTCTTGTCTGATTGCTCTGGCTAGGGCTTCCAGTACCATGTGGTATAGAAATGGTGAGCATGGGAACCTTTGCCTTGTACCAGATCTCACAGGAAAAGCTTTCAGTTTTCCCCCATTGATTGTGATGTTTGCTGTGATCTTTTCATATATAGCCTTTATTGTATTGGGGAAATTTCCATTTATAACTATTATGTTGAGAGTTTTTATCATGAATAGATGTTAAGTTTTGTCAAATGCTTTTTCTTCATCTATTGGGATGATCATGTGGTTTTTGTCCTTCATTCTGATAATGTGGTATATCACATTTATAGATTTGCATATGTTGAACCATCCTTGTATTCTAGGGTTAAATCCTGTTTGTTCATGGTGTATAATCCTTTTAATGTGCTGTTGAATTTGATTTGCTAGCATTTTATTGAGGATTTTTGCATATTTATTTATTAGGGCTATTGGCTTGTAGGTTTTTTTTACTAGTAGTATCTTTGTCTGCCTTTGGTATCAGGGTGATGCTGGCCTCATAAAATGAATCTAGAAGTGTTCCTGCTTCTATTTTTTTGAAGAATTTAAGAAAGATTAATATTAATTATTGTTTGAATATTTGGTAGAATTCACTCATGAAACCATTTGGTCTTGGGCTTATCTTTGTTAGGAGGTTTTTGATTACTGATTCAATAGCCTTAGTAGGTCTGTTCAGATTTTTGTTTCTTCATTATTCAGTCTTGGTAGGTTATATGTTTCCAGGAATTTATCCATTTCTTCTAAGTTATCCAATTTGTTGTCATGTAATTGTTCATAATTGTCCTTATGATCCTTTGCATTTCTAAGGCATCTGTTGTAATGTCTCCTCTTTCATTCTTGATTTTATTTATTTGAATCTTCTTTTTTATTAGTTAGTATAGTTAAGGGTTTGTCAATTTTGTTTATCTTTTCAAAAAACCAACACTTATTTTTGTTGATTTTTTCTAAATTTTTTCTTTTCTCTATTTGATGTATTTCTGCTCTACTCTTTATTATTCCTTCCTTCTGTTAACTTTGGGCTTAGTTTGTTCTTATTTTTCTAGTTCCTTGAGGTGTAAAGTTAGCTTGCTCACTTGAGATTTTTTTTAATGTACATGTTTATTGTTATAAACTTCCCTCTTATTACTGCTTTTGCTTCATCCTATAAGCTTTGTTATGTTTCCAATTTTTTTTTGTCTTGAGATATTTTAAAATTCTTTTTTAGGAAGAATCTTTAAATTAACCACTACTGCCAGAAGAGTTTTTTCAAGAAACAAGGATTTAAAATCAAACAACACAAACAACATATAGTCTGTGTAGCAAAAGAGGATGCAAAGAACACATCATGGACAATACAAAATGTCTAAAAATGTGAATACATGCCTGTAATATAATTTTAAATATAAAATATGAGATATACTAAATTTTAAAAAAATATACCAGAATATTTATTTTATTTGTATTGTGTGATTAGGGTGAAATGAGTCTTATTTCTCTTTATACTTAATTGTATTTCATACATTTTTTAAATATTAAGCAAATGTTATCAGGAAAAAATCAGAAAATATTTTATCTTGAATGCCAACCAATTAATTAGACTTAGCACATTTATTAAATGAGTACATTTTATTTTTCTGATGAGTTAATATTACTTTCCTTATAATACAAAGCAACAGCAAGTGACAAATATACTTAGTATAGATATATACAGTTGAATACTTGTATTTTTAGTAAGTTTTGATGTATCTTTAGTAAGTTATTTTAAGTCCCTCAGAAGGAGTAAAATACATTTGATAGGTCATAACAGCATTGTTTGTGGGCACATAACCAATGGAGAATACAATACAAAACCTCCCCAATAGTCCTAATTTTGTAACAGTGTATTTCCACTTCAATGGAACAACCTAATCATGCCTTTAAAAAAAGAAAATACTTGGAAATGCAATTATGTTAGATGTAGAAAATTGAATTCTCAACAGATTTTAAAGCATCTTTTAAATTGGCCATTTTTTATCTCAGAGGAAGATCTTTGAGATTTTTGGGGGGGGATATTTTCAGGTACATGGAGAGGAAACCTTCCTTTGGTGGTGTGGGAGGCTGGGTACAGGTGAGGAGCTGGATTAATTCAGGAGTCAAACAGGAAGATTCTGCGTTGCTAATGGGGCAGCTTGCCTCTTCCTCAACCCTGCCCCTTAAGGAACAGATGGAAGTAACGTGTCTTACTGTTTTTGGAATCTCTGCCTAATGCTGGCATATTACACTTTCTCAGGTCTCTGGGCAGATGCTGTATAACAATGCTTAGGAGTATGGTATTAAACTTTCTGCTACCTAAGGCATTATCAAATGTCAGCCTCTTTAAATTTCTGTTTCCCTTCTGAACAGTTGGCATAAACATGAGAATAAACCACAATTTTAGTTTGTACAGCAACAATGACTTCACTCCCAACTTGTCTGCATAAAATTGCAAATGCAATTCTTCTAACACACGTATTTTAAAAACCATAATGAATCTCATGTGATCTGGTCCTACTTGCCATGAAGCAAGTCATTGAAAATGTGCAATTAGGTGTGTGTAGGAGAAAATGCTTCTTCAAGTCTCCAGGATTGAGACAAAGTATTCGAGTTGATTAAATAACGAAGGTAATGAAGGACCTTAGATGTAGCATAGTGGTAAATTTATGTGAGCATCATATAATCTTTTGATTAATATCTTCCTTTGAGCCTCCACAAGGACTTCAGCAGTTTGTCCCTCCTGTATCATTTCATATGGACCCAGTAAATTTTAGGCAGTTGTCAGTGCGCTGTACAAATTCCACCCAAGTAATGAGTACTTAATCACATAGATGTGGCTCTGACAACTATCAAAAGTCACACTTTGTTTTAGATATATTTAAGTCAGCATATTTGTTTATAGCTTTCCTGTGACTAGACTTTGCTAATTTTGGAGAGCGAATTTGAGGGTCATCTCTGTGGATAGGTTAGATTACAATTAGCATCCCTTCCAACCCGAGATTCCATAATTCTATGGCTGGATTACCTAACCCATAATTCCCTCAAAATATATTTCAATTGTTTCCTTCTTTCCTTTTTTAGCTTTTCCTTACTCATCAGTAAATAATTAAGAAATGAGAGTTGTTATAATTTTTCTGGCTGTATGTAATAGAGAACCAAAATAACAGTGGTTTAAATAGATATTTATTTTTTCTATGTATAAATTAGGATTTACAGAGTTCAGGGCTCAGCAGTGCTTAGGATCAACTACTTTGAGATTCACAATCCTCCTCTAGGAACCATTGTACACCACATCAATTCAAGTTCACAAGCAGGTAAGCAGGAAGGTGCATGCCCCCCGTGCACTTGCCTTTATGTACTTCTTTTAAGTTATTTAAATCACTCTTAAATCTCATTGAATCAACTTTGCTCCAGGGTCACACACTAGCTGCACACCAGCTCGAAGGTTTGTCGTTTTCACCTGTGAATAGCCATTGTTGGCTTAAGCGATTTCTATTTGTTGAAGATAGACATTGATTATGAAATAAACTTGGGCTCCTCTTTATTACAACACACATACGCATAGGTTTTGCAGAAAATCTGATTATTTTTCCCTCTAAAGACAGGGATTATTACAAGTTCTGAACATTTGATTCACTAGAGATAAATTACATGCCTACTTTGAATTGCAGCTTATGTAGGGTCTAAGCTTGCCAGCTTTTGTCTTAGATGGGTATATGTTGTCACTTACCACCTGTGTGATGTGAGCAAGTTGATCTCTGTGATTCTCCATTTCCCCACCTGAAAATGTATATAATAATATATAACTTGCACATGTGTTGTCATATTTAAATAACATGATTTATATAAAACTCTTAACAGTGTTGGGCACATAGCAAATAATCAATAAAGTTAGCTTGGAAAATTTCTTTTTTATTCCTAGGTACTGTGAGAATAAAAGATAACTAGTCAGAGTTCTTTCACTAAATGACTTCATATGGCATCATGTCATCTATAGTGTAGAGAAGAAAAGAGTTAAAGCAAACGACGGTCAAGAACTTTTATATTTTTTATCTGATTGTATGATCTTAAACAAGGCACTTTTCTTAAGTATGAGTTTTTTCATTTGACAATGGCAACAATTATAATACATGCCAGAGCTTCGTAAGTGCCAAATGACATAATGTACATGACATACTTCAGAACCTCTAACACACTCTTTTAAGGTGGGTAATGATATAGTAGCTGCTACTAACTGGTGTTAATTCACACTAAAATTGTGGTGAGATCTTTGTATGTATCATCTTATTTAACCTGTTTAATGATCCTCTAACGTGTGTATTATTAATTCCACTATCATGACAGAAAAGGACCCGGAGTTCCAAGATCACACCATAGTTTGTTGGGAGCCAAGAATTTCAGCCTACTTACGTTTATCTCCAAAACCAATATTATCTCCAAATAACATTTTATGGTGTTTCTAGTAATGGACTGGTTTACTACATTGGAAAATGTGCTGAGGACAACGGATGGTTTAATTTTGCCAGATTACAGAGAATAGAGTAGCATAGCAAAGTCCAGACTGGAGGATAGGCTGAAGACGCTATTTGGAGAGCTTTGAATGTAACGGAAGAGAGGATTCAATTTAAATGAGAACGATATCAGCAGCTAAGGAAGATTTTTAGGAGTCTGTAAGCTGTGACTTGGAAAGGATGGCATAGATGAATTAAAGAAGGGAGAAAGAAAAAGCAGGGAGATGACTAAGAGGCTATTTTAGCATTCTGCTATGGACTAGAACTAGGGTACTCACTAGTCATGTGAACGCTGCACAGTGAGTCTGTGTCTAGGAATGTTAAAGTGCTCATATGCCATTTATTAAGCAGTGTGTTCAGGAGAAACTTGTTAATGTGCCACTTTAAGACAACCCTCCCATATTAGCAGGAGGGCACCAGAGGTACACCCCCATCAGAATTCCGGGTTTGTATGATTTCTTCCCAAGCCAGACCTTTCCACATTATCCCCACTTGTGACTTATCTCTTGTTTCCTCTTGTTTGCTTGAAACCCATCTCTGATTTTGGCATCTCTAGTTTTCTTGTCTATTGACCTCTGTGTTGCAAAATGTAGGTTTTATTATTATTATTCAGGTGAGGTCAACAGATCAGGAGATAACTGCCATTGAAAAGATAGGTTGTTACAGTTCCCGAGAGGAGGGGTCACGGCACAGCACACGGGGCCACGTCACACCACATGGGGCCATGTCACACTACATGGGCCACATCACACCATACGGGGCCACATCACACTACACGGGTCCGTGTCACACCACATGGGGCCACGTCATACCACATGGGCCATGTGGGGAAGCAGCGGGGTCAGTCAGGAGGCAGAGAGAGTGAGGGGAAAATGTGGACAAGGGCCTTTTATTATTACTCAAAAGAAGATTATCAGATGGTTTCCATAGGAAGTGATGGCAAGGCAGGGCAAACAGGCTTAGGATTGGTGAGTTTGAGTAATTTCAGTGGGCTCTAGGGGCTAGGGGCCTGGTTGTCTGGTACCCGCCCTGTGGTCCGGAATGTAAGAACCTGATAAAGAGGGTGGCTGGGGTGTGGGCTCTGGACTTGTTGGTCTGCATATGAAAGGTACACTTGCAGGCCAGTCTTTTGCTATTTCTAGGAATTGGCTCACCCTGGGAGGACCCATCTCTCCAAGATGTCAAAGCATCAAATATCAAAACTAGAAAATGTGTTATTATTGGACTCTGACCCATTGCTTTTTTCCCCTAGCCCATAATTGTTCTTTTTCTTCTTGACTCAGCAAAATCAGACCTACTCACAGATAGTATTTGAGTTTTCTGGCTTAGCCGAAGGCATTCATTCATGGGCATGTGGAGGTGGGGTAAAACTGTTCCAGCGAACAGAGTTCCAGATGAACGTAATGGCTGCATACCTAGGTCTACAGTGGTCAAGACAGTGTGAAAAAGAAGTCATGTGTTCAAAATGGTGTGACGTGATCTGTATGATATGTGGCACTGATTAGTAGTTAACATCAGTGTCTGTTCTGTACATTCCTTTATGCAGAAAAGCAATGCTGCATTAAAAATCAGGAGAATTGAGTCTGCTATCTATGTTGACACTATGTGACCTGCAGTTAAGTCACTTTGCTTCATTGGTTTTCAGTTTTCTGTTTTGTAAAGAGGAAATTGGAGTAAGTAAGCTCTATAGTCTTTCTAGCTTTAGTATTCTCTGATGCTAACACATGAAATACATATGGTACGGTACTTATATGGATTTTTTTTTTCATTTTTAACTTGATATGCCAACTAAACAGATTAGGCTTAAAATGTTCTATTATATCCCTCATTCTTCCCTTCAAAAGAAGTGCAATGTTAGGGAATTTATTACACATAACGTAACATGTGTTTATGGTTCCATACGAGGGAACCCACTAGTTTTTTCCCCCCAGTGTTGGGTAAAAACCAGCAGCTTAATCAGTGATTATGAATTCTGAGCTCAGCTTTCCATTTACAAACAGCGAGGCTGAAAGCTATAAACAGTCTGACTTCTGCCTGGGGAGAGTTGAATGTTCCAGCAAATGTACATTACAATGGAAAATCCAGGATTAGTTTTCAATGTCTCTGTAACATGTTGTTTCCATAATTACTCCTCAAGTTAGCAGAATGTTCTCAGGTTTTTGGGTGGTGCTTTGCCTGTAGCTTGGCAGGACTGTATTGCACTCTCAGAGTTGGACACTTTGAAATGAAGCCCTTTTGGAGTTAAGAACTTGTTTTATTCCCCCCACTTCTTTGTTTAACCTCCTTTTGTGGGAACGAGGTGGGTAAAACAGTCTGTTAACTTGGAAAAGCCTAAGACATTTGCCTTTAAAAACAAAAGAACACTTGATACGTATGTTTTCTTTTTGGATAAGGAAGGGCAGGGCTACTTATTTATGTTAGCTGGGTACCAATCTTTAAATTTGTAGTATGATTTTAAGAAGCAAAACAGGAGAAGAAAGAGGTAGGGTTTGTGAATGGTAATGATGGGGAGAAGTAGGCAAAGGGAGGAAGGGGACCTAGTTGAATTCTAGGGACACTTATGTGGTAATGTTTTATTAATTTGAATTATAGGAAAGTGCAATAACACTACTTCTTTACTTGTAAATTAAGAGGGCGTCGTTAAGGTCAAGTGTTCAGAAATGCAAATTAATAGACTTTTAACAGTGGGCATTTCTTTATGAACAGACTTGTCCCGTGTTTCTTGATACCTCTGAGGCAAGAATGATGTACCAAGGGTTAGATGAAACTACTGAATAAACACCCCCATCACTCGTCTTCCTGAAACATCAGTTTTTGCTTGAGGATTATTTTTATAAAAATTTAAAATGTCCTTTATTTAAAATAAAACTTGAATAAAACTTCCACTGATGACAGGCAGTTTTGGATTATACTGCCTCACTCCTTCAGGGTAAGTAGTTATCCTTCTTTGTAGGTAGAACAATCTAAGAGTCACTGATGTACACCATCCCTTTTACTTTAGAATTTAGGAAGTTGTGTCACAGAGATGTTAAGTTGCCATGGCAACCCAGATCTGCAAACTCTGATGTTGTTCATTCAGACAGGCTCTACTTTCATGGTCTCAAGGTGACAGGAACAGCTTCAGACCTTACAACGTCTCATTTTCATATCAAACATAAAAAGCAAAACTCTGTTTCCCACAAATAACAGGTTTATAAAATCTTATTGCATCTCATTAGGTCTGATTGGGTCATGTGCATGTGTTTATTATTACAGAAAATGAATCACCCCTTCTGGGGAATTATAATGCTTTGCTTGGATTGTGCCCAGGTGCTCCATCTCTTCCTGGGATGGGGGCTCATTCAAAGCACATGGTCAAAAATAGAGGATGGATTAGTTGCCATCCATTCAGGAAAAATGGGTTATGATTATGAAAGGGAGGGCTACTGGATTCTGGGTAACAAAAATAAGAAATTGGCAATAGTAATACTCTTACTAGTAATAATAGGGATGATTATTACTCTTTTTATATTTTAAAGAGCATAGATTTTCAAAGTACTATAGCAGAGCTTATAATTCGGTGGCCCTTGAGCCAAATTTTAGCTTGCGTACTGCGTTTAAAAAGTAAGTTTGAATGGCTTTCCACAATTCCCTCCCCACCCCCCTGCTGTCTTCTTCCAGCACCAGCTTGAGTCACACACATTTCTTATGACCTCTGACTGTCCTAGAGAGACTCTAGGGAATATTCAAGAAGATGATAATTAACTAACAATAATTTTAAGAATGGTTATCATCCTACAGAAAGAAATCTGACATTCTCTGGCCACAAGTGATTTGCTAATAACCTCTTCTCTACCTCATGACTTTTTCTGTATCATAGGTCAATTCTATTTTGAAGTTTATACAACTTTTAGTACAAGTTAATAAACGGGCCCGTGGGAAGGACTGAAATTCTGTACCAGAACATTCTGTCATCTCCCATACGTTCACTCCCCATAACTCTGACAGCTTTCCCAGCAGTCAAGTAAATAACCTTTCCCCCACATCCCATAACCTGGAGGTAACACAAAAGAAAACCTGACCGAATGTCAGCTCCACGTGAACAGAGTCCTTCTTTTACACATCGTTCTTTCTTTAGCTGCTAGAACAGTGCCAGACACAAAGCAAGTGTTCAATATTTATTAAAATAAATAAATGAGGGACACGTATCTAGTGTGCGAGTTCTGAGTAAACCATGCACAGGTGGTTTTCCTTCCCTCGTCTTTTCTTCTCAATGTAAAAACTTGGCATTGTTGTCTTTCTAACTCATTTTCCTCTCTGTCCAGTAGGACTCATAGAGTAACTGGGTAGCTGACCCTTGTCCTGGCTGCATATCACTGACCAGTATGCACTGGCCAGGCTGGGTTAGTCTGGGGAGGCGGAGTGTCATCCCTGAGAACTGCGTTCATGCCTGAGGGTGCTGTGCCAACTGTGCCCTGCAGTCACACCCTCGCTGCGAAATTCTGATATTGTGAGCTTCACTAAGACCGGAAGAGGAGGTCTCCTACACATATTTACAGTTGTCAATGTGGCAAATTATTTCACCATATGTAAAAAAGTACATCTGTTTTTAAAATGGGCCTGAAGTACCGGAGGTTGGACTTTCAGACAAAGTAAAGGCCTTATGCTTTCTGATGCTTCATTCCCATCTGTGTAATCCTAGTATGGATTCTGGGCTTTAGAAGCTTATACTTCTCTTTTGAATAGTTACCGGTCTGTGTCTTATATCCTGATAGTAATTTTTTGTTTTGTTTTGTGATTTTTAGATTAGTAAACTTGGCTCAATTTACCCAAATTGTGCTACATCTGGTAGTTCCATCAATCCAAGCCTACAACTGGTAATTTTAATGCAGTGGTTGTACCATGTGGATCATTTCCCAAAGGATGGTGATGTAAAGTAATCTTAGATAGTAGTAAGCTTTCCTCTTCTTATGTTCAAGAAATGTGAAAAATATAGTATTTGATCTAGATGGAAATAAGGAGCACTTGCATAAATTTCTTATTTATAAACAAAGAAACTAAAGCTAACAGAAGAAATTAAAACTGGCCATTCCAATTTTCTAATATAATAATATAGGTAAGGTAGGATATTTATATCTACTTTTAATACTATTTGTCATCCATTCAATTTTGTGTTGGCAATTAACACAAAGTTACTGCTCACAGAAAATACATTTTCTTCTAGAGATAATATAATTTTTTGTAATATTTTAACTTTGGAGAAAAAAAGGACTTTTTTTAGTTTGTTTATAACCACAATTCTACGTAATGGTATTTTAAGGGAAACAAAAATAATTGACCACAAATTTGAATACAGAATTCCTTTCTGATAAAACAAAGCCACTTTTGTGGATTAGTAGAAAGTAAGTAAAAAAACAGTTTGTTTGTGTTTATATTCTTCTAACTTAATTATGGAAGTGACTTCTACTCTAATGAAAGTACTAACCCCATGCAGTGGTTCTTGCTCTGTTAGCTGTGTAGTGAGTCATACTCTACAGAAACCAAGAAGAAGAAGACTGTTTAGATCAATCATGTATGAATTTAAAATGTAGTATAAAAATAGCTGTCAAGATAAATATTTGATAGTGAATGCAGCTGATGTTCATAAACTGAATTTATTATACTTTCAAACTAAAATACACTTTTATTTCTTTCTACAAGCAAAGCCTTGTCTTCCAAGTTAAGGCTTTAATTATGTAGTTACAAGAAGAACATACAATCCAGGTCTCTGAGTAATGTGATTTTAAATCAAACTCATAGAAATAATTATGACTACCAAATAACAATTGACTGAATTCCAACTATGTGCAAAGAAATGACCTAGATTCCTAGGCATCTTATGTTCTGATTGTTATTTCCTAAAGAAGTATTCTCCTCTAGTTTAAACAGATTATCAAAAAATGGCTGTAAACTTGGTCCGTTCTGGGATGGGCCATCTCTAACTTCAGGATCTGAGTTTGCTTTCAGTCTAATCATGTGTTCTGCCAACAGCGGCTTGGGTGGGGAGTGAGGAAGGGTTGTGGGTTGTGGAAACTGTGGAAATTGTGGGAAGAGAAATGCACAGAAAGGCAAGAAAGAGTTCCAGAAAATTAGAGATGGCAACAACATGGGTTGATAGAATGAGGGAAATCCCTCTTTGCATGTGTGTTTTCTTCCACCATGCTTTGGTCTAGACTTTATGCTGTCATCCCACATAGCCTTGGATGCATGTCCCATATTTTAAGAAAAAGCCTGATTCAAGGGAAATTCTAGATGGGCTTTGATGTTCACAGTACATTGCTAATGCTTTTTGTCCCATCCTCCTTCACTTCATGTTGCGTATTTCCTCTGTCTGTATGTGAGGTTGAAAAGCCAGATATCTGACTAAGTGCCAAATGTGTGTTGCTGCAAATGCTTTCTTCAGGGCTGGTTTTAAGTAATGCTTCTCCAACTTGGTATATAAAGACATAAAAGTTTGACAAAAAATTAGAAGTTTTGTCAGTATTCTTACTGTTCTGAAATGTCTCATTGTATTTCATCTTATAGCCCAAACACCTGCATGCTGGACTCTTTTTTTATTTTTCCCCTTTCCCTTCATTTTTTCTCCCCAAGTTCAGTATTTATAGCTTCAAACTCACATTTGCCTCTTAAGCTTCTCCTTTCTTCATTAAGTTTGGAATAGATCCTCTCAAATTTCACCATTTGCATCCAAATAATGTAAGCACTGGTAATTATGGATTGTAAATAAACAAACAAAAATATATTGAACCTTATTCCACTTGTTCAACTTGACCTGGGTTTAACTCTAGCCTCAGATAGAAGACAGGTTCTCAGGGACTAGTAACTTTTGCTGTTGTTGATATATGTGCCTCAAGTTTGACTGTGGACCCAGATAGTCAGAGAAATTTGGATATTGGTAATGAGAAAAAAATTTATGTGACATTTCAACAGTCTCAGCACAAAATAACCAAGAGAGAAATCCCTTGGTTCTCTTGGGGGTGTTTCTCAACTTCCTTTTCTAGTTCATATGGTTGAGTCCACACATAGAAGAATATTCTACCTTAGCCCCGTCTGTGATCCTTGCTTATGTCCTCAACTTTCTCTCCACTGAAATTAAGATGTAGTTCTAAGAATTATGTTTGTCTCTGATTTTTTCCCTCTCACCAAGAACTCCATATGAAGCCTCTATTTTAGCACTGCCATCTGTATTTCTATCTCAATATCATTTTTTGATAAGGCTTGATAGCATAGAAATTGCTATGTGATTAGGGATAGTGTGGCTTTTGCATGAGTGGCAGAATTAGAGTTGTGTGTAGCTCTTAGCTAAGGCCACATTTTCTGCTGGAAACTGGCATACACAGAGAGCTATTCTTTGGTACTCTTAATACACATGTCAAAATAAAGGAATATTTTCATATTCCAAAATTTTAATACATGGCTCATCCTTTAAATATTACTTATATAATGGTTTAAGGCAGAATATAACTATCAATAATAATTCAATAGATTTAGAAGAACAGAGAAATAGGGGATGATTTCAATTGAGAAGTCTTCATTGAAAGACAGTATTTTTAACTGGGCATTGAAAAGTAAATAGCATTTCACCAGAAAGAGAAAGAATAGAAGGACCTTCTGAGCATAGTGTGTAAAAGTATATAGCCTTTTAGGGAATATAAGCAAATTCAGTGAGCCTGAGAATGGGTGGGTGATATGGAGTGGTATGGTTATAATTAGAGAGAAAGGACGGGGTGACACTGTGGAAGACTTTGAATGCTGACTAGAAAGTTTGGAACTTACACAATGTTAAAAAAAACTCCAAGATTTTGGGAGAAAGGAGTGACATGATTTGATCTGTTTTTGGTAGATAACTGGCTAGTGCATCAGTTAGAAAACAGGTGCCACATTCAAATCAATTAATTCAAGAAAAATTTAATAAAGGAGTTCTGCAAAAGATGTTGGCAGAATGTATGGAAATCAAAAGAAATAAAACCTTTAAGTCTTGAAACTGGGGCTGGGGGAGAGTTTCACCATCCACACCTCTAAATGACAGAACCTAAAGAGGGAGCTGTGGAAAGGAGGCCACCTGGTAGGATCAAAGACACCTGGAGAATAAATAACCCGGATTCCCTCTCTGTCTGCCCTTTGAACCCCTACCAGCATTTCCCAGTGGTCAAATCCAACTGGGAGCTAGAGGACAAGGACTCTTGTTAATGAGGTCCACACACTTAACCTTCCAGTAGAGTAGATCAAAGTGGTGGAGGGTAGAGAGGAGATTTTAAGGCACAAATGGGAGAAATTCAGGAAAGTTGAAATTTGATAAATAGTTTGGGACAGCAAGAGAATGAGTCAAAAGGATGAAGGAGATCATTGTAATCATCCAGGCAAAGACACCAGGGGTCTGAACCAGACCAGCATTCACTATAACAAAAGGGAGGGGAAGGAAAGGAGGCACGTGGAGATGGAATTATCAAAACTTAGCAATGCTTCGAATGTAGGAAGAAAAAGAGAGGAACATAACAAAATTGAATGGGCTAGATGGTTGTGCTTTCCTCCAAAATATACATGAGAGAAGAGAGAGAGAATGTTTTTGTGGATGTTAAATAAGTTTGAGTGTGGATAAGTAAAAATGGAACATTAGTCTCTGGGCTCGGGAAAAGAGGTCAGAACTAGAGATGTCTATTTGGTCATATTCTACTCTAGAGTTGACAAATAAAGAGTATGGATATTGTCCAGGGAGATAACTTAGAAGGAGACGTGAACGAGGCCTAGCATAGAACTTTGGGGGATTGCAATACATTTGAGGGGAGGGAAGGGGTATAATTCAGCCAAGGAACCCAAGAAAGAGCAGTCAGGAAGTATAGGAGGAGGGCAGGTGGGTGTCCAAGCAGAGGCCAAGGGGTGATGAGGTGAAGCTTTCAATGACAAAAAGTAGTAACATTTATATATGTTTTGTATGTGTTTTACAGTTCGAGAAGGTTTGGGGAGTACATTCAATATTGTTTTCTTCTGATGACTTTGCCAGTTATGATTATTTGGCATTTCTCTTTGGAGAGTAGCTAATAATTTAATTCCTTTAACAAATTTCTATTGAGCATGCACTGGGACCTGAATTAGGCAATACTGAGGATACAAAATTGATACAGGAGGTATGGTAGCTCTCTAGGGACTTATAATCTTTTTGAAGTTATTGAACGTAGCATAAGTCAATATATATTACATAATAATGAGAAATATATGGCCTAGAGAATTCATTCAGAAAAAGGAAGACTAGTTTTATACTTGGAGATATAACAAAATATGTACCAGGATATCTTGCTCATAGTTACCAGAATGTATTAAGGCTGCTGCAAAGAAACACCACTAACATTTCTTTTGTGTAACAGTGGTTCCTTTTCCATTACAGATCTTGAAAATGTTAAATGGAAGCGTGAGTTACCAGTAGAACTGCTTGTGGCAAGTGCAATGTGAAGAGCAAAACTGGCTTTAGCATTGCAGGTGATTCTCATTAATCATGGCAGTTCTGTTATATAAATTCACTGCAAACACTGAATTAGCTCATATGAAACTATCGCTCCTAGGAGAAACACAGGGTTAGGATCCTGGGAGCTTCTGGTCACAACAGTTTCATTAACAAATCAATACATGAACTTGTTTCATGTGTGTTTCTGTTTGGAGACACCTTGTTTAATACAGATTGTTGATTCACTAACATTGAACTCGTGGCCAAGAACACAGTAACTCATGGCTGAACGAAGCGTATCTAAATATGTATTTTCTCTGTAAGGCACATCCCAGCTTCTTGCATTTAAGAACACTAGATAACTCTTCAGAAGTATGCTTTGGGGCCATTTTAAACAGTAAAGTCACCAACAAAAACTACAAAAATATGAAAAACATGCCGCTAAAAAGACCATGGAAAGGACACTTGCTTATGGTATGAGAGCTGAAACAAGAAGGTTGAGCGTTGCCTTGTTTGACCTGGGTTGAGAACATGAACAACAGACTCAAATTTTTTATCACTCTGTGCACATCTGAGAATGGCTGTGGCAGCACTATGATTAATGATTTGGGGGTTACAAATTAATTTTGGTGAATAGGCACATTCTCACAGAAGAAATCCACAAATAATGAGGACCAACTGTATTTGGTTAAAGTATAGATAATGAACTTAAAGATTCTGAATAAAGCATGTTTTTAATGAATGTTGAATATTTAGCAGTATTAGTTTGAAATTATTTTATTGTTCATCTTAATTTTATGTTGTTTATTCAATACTTCCTAGGCCGTGCCTTTTATTAGGAGCTGAATGTAGAAAGACAAATAAGATATAGTCTCTGCCTTTACGCAACTACCATTCCAGGAGGAGTAGATGTAAACAGAAAGTTTCAAACAACTATCGTAAGTGCAATAGATATATGGATAAGGAGCTATGGAAACACCAGTAGAGAATCAGTTAGCAGCAGTCCCCAACCTTTTGGCACCAGGGATGGGTTTCATGAAAGACAATTTTTCCGTGGATGGGGAGGGTGGGACGCAGAGCTCAGGCAGTGATTCGAGTGATGGGGAGAGGCTGTAAATACAGACAAAGCTTCACTTGCTCACCTGCTGCTCACCTCCTGCTGTGTGCCGCACCTCCCCTTCCTAAGTTTCATGGAAGACAATTTTTCCACGGACGGACAGGCGCCAAGCTCTGCAGCCGGGTCCCTAACAGGCCATGGGCTGGTACCGGTCTTGGCAGAGTCTTCTTAGAAGAGGTGACCCCAAACTGAATTTAATGAATGAATGAGTAGGGGTTGTCTAGGAGGAATAGGAGGATAGTCTATGCAGGTAGACCACCTGAGTAAAGGCATGGAGTTGAAAAATAGTGCATGTAGGTGGGAAGTACAAGCAGTCTATGTTAGCGGAACATAAATTTGAGTCAAGGAGTGTCAAGGACAGAAGCTTAGAGAGAGGTAGAAAAGGGCTAGATCTGGGAGAGCTTTGCTTTCTAAACTAAGGAGGTAGGTCTTTATCTTTGCCAGCAGTGTTCAGTCTTGTACTGTGCATGCAAGATCAGTGATATCTTGTGCAAGACCTGCTCCCGGGAGTCTGGGCTGCTGGTTTTGTGCCATTTTGATGCACCAGTGAACCGTCCCCATTCACTGCCTCTCCAGTAAGACCATCAGAAGTGTGAACAAGTGATACTAACATTATCACAGGAATAATTTTTATCTATTCTAATTTATATTAAAAAAGGTAAATTATTTGCAAACTTAGGTGTTCTAGCTATTGTTAGGAACATTACCTGTGACACACCTTCCCCCACACAGCTCTGGCTTATCTCATGCCGTCTGTTACCAGTTGAATTGTGTCCCCCTCCAAATTCATATGTTGAAGTCCTAGCTCCCAGAGCCTCAGAATGTGACCTTGTTTCAAAATAGGGTTTTTGCAGATGTAATTAGTTAAGATGAAGTCATACTTGAGTAGGGTGGGACCCTAATCCAATATGACTGGTGTTTTTATAAAAAAGGAGAAATTTGGACAGAGACAAGCACACAGGGAGAACTCCACGGGAAGGTTGGAGTTATGCAGCCATCAGCCAAGGAACTCCCAGAACCTAGGAGGGAGGCCTGGAACAGATCTTTCCCTAGCACCTTCAGAGGGAGCATGGCCCTGCCAACACCTTGATCTCAGACTGTTGGGCTCCAGAGACAATAAATTTCTGTTACTTGAGGCACTCAGTTTGTAGTACTTTGTTATGGCAGCCTAGCAAACTAATACACCATCTTATTGACCTCTGAGGTTTCAACTATAATACCATTATAAACCTACTGTTTTCCAGGAAAAAAACTTCCAGAGTGTGCGTCTTTAGAACA
The DNA here is from genome assembly GCA_023783475.1 of Daubentonia madagascariensis. Taxonomy (NCBI): domain Eukaryota; kingdom Metazoa; phylum Chordata; class Mammalia; order Primates; family Daubentoniidae; genus Daubentonia; species Daubentonia madagascariensis. The sequence goes on from JAKFHU010002220.1 coordinate 10,012,752, forward strand.
CTAGTCCCTGGAGAGGATCCACAAAGAAGGCTTTTATGGCCAAACACCTCACAGAGCTCTACAACCTACTGTAAAAATCATCTCTCAGGAGTCCTGCAGCTGGGAACTCAGAATTCCTCCTGTATGTGACTGTAGAAAGAACGTGTTTTAATTATAAAATCTCTTGAGACTTTTGTTCCTAGTATATGCAGCTGTAGTGCAATAAACTGCAGTCTTTCAAATTTTTATTGTTACTTGATTTAATAAATGTCTGGTTACAAAGAAGTTTATGTAATGAGTATGTTTTAAATGTATGTTATTTTAAAGTGTGGACCATTTTAACATGCTTTATGTTAACTTGTAATGCTTTTGCTTTTCAAACACCTTTTGCTACTTGCTGCTCTGGAGACATCTTAACAAACATAACTTCAAATATGGCATGCTGTGTTCCATACAGAATTACATCTTTGGGATCTCCAAAAGCACAATGACTTTTATTTAAAGAGTAATTTGACTCAATTTATTTCTGTAAGGAAATTGGAGAGTTGGAATAATCTTGAGTGGACACATTAGCCTAATTATTGCAGTTCTCCATCTGATTTTGTTATATTTATAAACACCACTTTTACACAGGCATATTATTAGAAGGAAGCACAAGAGTCAAGTTTTCCTTTCTGCATGATAGCACCAAACACTTGCCAGTCATTTTGTCCACCATAATTCTGATTATTAATAGGATAAAAGGATCAAGCTTTTTTCTTGAGAACATTTCATTTTGTTTTCAATAAGAAGAAATTTTCACTAATTAGTATCTTAGTAGCCACTCAATTCTAGTTAGAGGAAATTGGTGATCGTTTCGTTTTACAATCATTTTCTACGGTTATATCTTTCTGCCTTATTTTCATTGTTTTTAGTTTGGTTGTTTTTACATGTGTGTGAGATGTCTATTATATTCTATCTGCATAAACTTATTGCTAATTTTCTCCATTGCAATATTATGATTGTGTGGCAGTTGCATTACTTACTCTACAATTGTTTCTTCAGCCACATATGATGCATCTTTAGAACAGAATAAACAGGCAAACATGACCACATAAAGACTAAAAATGTAGAGCAATAATAATCAGTCCATAAATCAGCCAGGATTTGCTTCTTTAGGACATACCTTTTGCATTGTGTCACAATAATAATTTGTGAGAAGTGTTTGTAACAGAAATGTGAGGAGACGCCCATAGCTTTGAATATTTAGTACTTCGTATGAAGGCTTTGGCTCATGAAAACAGCAGATTTGGGTTTGCTGAAGGAAAACTGCAATTCATCACTCATTCTTCCCCTAGATGAGAGGTAGCTTTAAAAGACGTCTAGCATTGCCTCACACATAGCAAAAGAAACCCAACAAGGACAGAAAATGATTTCTAACTCTACATGACCTTCCGGGTGTCATGTCTATAAATACAGATGTCTCAAAGCCAGTGAAACAAATGGCAGCTAAAACTCTTGACCTTTTATGCACTAGCGCTATTGCCTATTATTTGGGAAGGAAGCGCATAGCAAACTAAACTTGTGTAAACTTAGTTAAAAGGGCCTGCAAGGTCTAGTATTTTTTTAACTAAACATCTTTAGACTACCTACTACTTCTTAAGCATTATGTTCTGCCCACAATTATCTGGCTTGTCTCCTTCCCGGTCTAGACACTGTTCAAGGTCCACAGGGTGGAACAGACTTGCCTGCGCATATATCATTCGGATCTTTTGGTCCAGAGGTGACTTGTACAATGTCTGTACTACTTGAGGTTTAAATTTGTACATTTGGAGTTCCCTTGAGCCAATCATATTCTTTACTCAATTCTTTGTTTTGCTACTGGGGTAAACTTTAAAGTGTTTCTAGTTCAGTTGGTCAGGGACTTGGCAGTATTTGAAGGTCAACCATCTCAGCCGCCAGCTGCCCCTCAAATGCTTCTCACAGATTCTCTAATAGAGTGGCCAAAGGTTTGGGACTGCATGTGGTGGGGTGAGAAAGAAGCAGCAACCTTAGCTGGCCTATGGATCTTTGTTGGTAGGGAAGGATTCAGGGTTTTCTTCACCTTGTCAGCCTCACTCTTTTCAAAGAAATATGTAGTGTCATGTTATAATGTAGCTGTTGGGCAACTTATGTAGCTTTCACTTTGTACAGGGCAGTGGGCGATCTGGAGGGATTTGGCAAGCGATGTATGTTTAGAGGTGTGCGTGTGCCGGTGAGTGCTTGATAGAAAAAGCGAAAGGAACTGGAGGGAGAGAGGAGAGGGGGGATGAGAGGGATAAAGCGGTAGTTGCAGGAAGGGGTAAAAACTGGGGTAAAAAAAATGAGCAGAGAAGGATAAAAGGGGTATTTGGGAAGTTTGCTCACGTACAATATATTTCCCTCCTATATTTCCCCAAAACAACTATACTAAAAATCTGTGTTTCATTATATTCCCCAGTTCTTCATCTTGAAAATTTTAAAAATTGAGGACGTGTATACCCTTCGTATAGATCCACTGGTTTTTACGATTGTACCACATTTGCTTCTCCGTCTTTCAATACACACACGTTATTTGCCAAACCGTTTGAAAGTAAGTTGCAGACATCATGATACCTCAACCCAAATACTTTAGCATGTAACTTCTGAGAATAAAGATTCCCCTACACGTAAGAAAATTCATAATAATTCAATAATATCAAATTGTACCAATCTCATTCAAATTTCCCCAGTGATCTCTAAAATTTATTTTATAGCTAGTTCTTTTTTTTATTAAATTCCAGGATCTGATCAAGATTCATATCTTGTATTTGACTGTTTTGTCCCTATAGTATCTTTCCATCTAGAACAGCCTCCTTCCCACTCAATTTTTTCTGAAATTGACTTTTTGAGGAGTTCTGGCTAGTTGTCACGTAGAATGTCTCATATTCCGGGTTTATGTGATTGCTTCTTTACGATTAGATTAAGGTCAAACATTTTTGGCGAGAATTGTAGGTGATGTTATGTAATTTTTACTGTATCACATAACGACCAGGTGTCCAACTGTTACTTGGTCAAGCTATTGAATGCCAGATTTCTTTATCGTAAAAGTATATTCTCCTCTTTCTAAATATAGGTAATTTATGGAGCAGTGCCTTGGGGCCATGTAAAAATTCTGTCTTCAACTACCTTTCACCCAAAATTTTGACAGCCCTGATGAATCAATTATTACACTGGAAGTTGTAAAATTCCACTTAAAAAATCCTATCATTCTTTCTATATGTATTAGCTGGTATTATTCTGCAAAGAAGAATTTCTCTCTCTTTACCTCTCTCTTTCAACTATTCCTATGGATTCATGGCCTCCCTGTGTTACCATTTATTATCTTTATCAGTTTTGAAGCTCAAATTATGCAAAATATTTCCACTAGGAGCCTTCAAATTTCAACAATATTTTTATTGTGGTAAAAAATACACAACATAAAGTTTGCCATATTAATCATTTTTATATATACAGTATAGTAATGTTAACTATATGCACATCAATGTACAACAGATCTCTAGAACTTTTTTCTCTTGTGAAATTGCAACTTTATACCCATTGAGCAGTAGCTCTCCTTTTCCCCTCCTCTCAGACCCGGGCAACCACCATTCTACTTTCTGTTTGTAAGAGTTGACTACTTAGCTAACTCACTTAAGTAGAATCATGCCGTTTTTATCTTTTTGTGACTGGCTTATTTCATTTTGCATACTATCCTCAAGATGCATCCATGTTGTAGTAATATGACAGGAATTTCTTCTGTTTAAAACTGAGTAGTATTCTATTGTATGTGTGTATGAATTTTCTTTACCCATTAATCCATAGAAGAACATTGAGGTGGCTTCCAGCTCTTGGCTATTATGAATAATGCTGCAGTGAACGTGAATGTGCTAATACCTTTTTGAGATTGTGTTTTCAAACCATTTGGAAAACTATCAGGAAATGAAATTGCTCAATCATATGGTAATTCTACTTTTAGCTTTTAAGAAAACTCCATAGTGTTTTTCACAGCAGCTGCACTGTTTTACATTCCCACGAACAGTGCACAAGGGTTCCAATTTCTCTGCATCCTTGACAACATTTTTTATTTTCTGATTTTTGGATAGTGGCCATCCTAATGGGTATGAGGTAATATCTCATTATGGTTTTGACTTGCTTCATCCTGATGATTAGTGAGGTTGAGCATCTTCTAATACTCTTCATTGGCCATTTTTATATCTTCTTTGGGGAAATGTCTACCAAAGTCCTTTGCCTATTTTTAAATTGAATTATTATTATTATGTGTCGTTGTTATTGTTGTGATTGAGTCGTGTCAGTTCTTTATGTTTAATATATTCTGGATATTAACCTTTTATCACATATATAGTTTGCAAATATTTTCTCCTATTCCATAGGTTGTCTTTTCACTATATTGCTTATTTCCTTTACTGTACAGAAAGTTTTTAGTTTGATGCAAACCCACTTGTCTATTTTTACATTTCTTTCCTGTGCTTTTTGTGTCATATCCAGGAAATCATTGCCAAATCCAATGTCTTGAAGCTTTCCCCAGTTTTTTCTAGGAGTTTTATAGTTGTAGGTCTTACGATCAGGTCTTTGATCCATTTTGACTTAATTTTTTAGTTACATAATGTAAAGTAAGTGTCCTATTTCAATCTTCTGCATGAGTATATCCAGTTTTCCCATTTTTTGAAGAAGCTATCCTTTCTTTCCCCATTAGCCTTGGTAACATTGTTGAAGATCATTTGACAATATACACAAGATGTTATTTCTGAGCTTTCTTTTCTGTTCCATTAGTCTATGTGTCTGTCTTTATGCTAGTATCATACTGTTTTGATTACTGTAGCTTTGTATTATGCTTTGAAGTCAGGAAGTGTGAGGTCTCCAGCTCTGGTTTGTTTTTTTGTTTGTTTGTTTTTTCTCTCTGAAGATTGTTTTGACTATTTAGGGTCCTTTGTGGTTCCATTTGAATTTTAGGATTTTTTTTTGATTTTTGTAAAGAATGCCATTGAGTTTTTTTTCTCCTTTTATTTCAGAATATTATGGGGGTACAACAGTTTGGTTATATACATTGCCCATGCACTGCCCATGTCAGAGCTACAATCGTGGACATCCCCCAAACTGTGCACCCTGCACCCATTCAGTGAGGGTTTTCCCATCCCCTCCACCCTACTCCTGCCTGCCCGCCCCCTGATGAATATTATTGCCATGTGTGACATAAGTACTGATCAGTTAGTACCAATTTGATGGTGAGTGCCAGTGGTGCTTGTTTTTCCATTCTTGTGATACTTTGCTTTGAAGAAAGGGCTCTAGCTCCATCCAGGATAATACCAGATGTGTTAATTCACCATTGTTTTTTATTGCTGAGTAATACTCCATGGTATACATATTCCGCATTTTATTAATCCACTCATGTATTGATGGGCACCTGGGTTGTTTCCATTGAGATTTTGATAGGGATTGTATTAAATATGTAGATTGCTTTGGGTAGTATGGACATTTTAGCATTATTAAGTCTTCCAATCCATGAACCCAGATGTCTTTCCACTTATTTGTGTCTTTAATTTCTTTCAGCAATGTTTAGTAGTTTTTAGTATACAAGTCTTATACCTCCTTGGTTATGTTTATTATTAAGAATTTTATTAATTCTTGGGATTTTTAAAAATTTCTTTCTTGTATTGTTCATTGTTAATGTATAGGAACAGAACTTATTTTTGTGTATTAATTTTGTATCCTGCAAATTTGTTTATTAGTTTTAGCAGGTGTGTGTATGTGTCTGTGTGTGTAGTTTTTAGGAGTTTCTATAAACAAGATCATGTCCTCTGAAAATATAAATAATTTTACTTTTTCCTTTTCAATTTGGACACCTTTTATTTATTTTTCTTGTCTGATTGTTCTGGCTAGGATTCCTAGTACTATGTTGAGTAGAAATGGTGAGAGTGAACATCTTTGCTTTGTTCCTGATCTTAGGTGAGAAGCTTTCAGTTTTTCACCATCGAGTATGGTGTTGGCTGTGTGCTTTTCATATATGGCCCCTTTATTACGTTGACACAATTTTCTTCTCTTTCTAGTTTGTCTGTTGGGTTTTTTTTAAAAAAGGCTGTTGAATTTTTTCAAATGATTTTCTGCATGTATTGAGATGATTATGTGCCTTTTGTTCTTCATTTCATTAATACAGTATATCACATTGATTGATTTTTGTATGTTGTACCATCTTTACATTCTAGAAATAAGTCCCATATGATCATCTTGTAATAATCTTTTTATGTGGTATTGAATTCACTTTACTAGTATTTTGTTGAGGATTTTTTGCATCAATATTCATCAGGGATTTTGGTCTGTAGTTTTATTTTCTTGTAATGTCTTTACTTAGTTTGCATACCAGGGTAATGCTGGCTTTATAAAATGAGTTTGGAAGTATTTCCTCCTCTTCAATTGCTTCAAGAGTTTGAATGAATGGTATTAATTCTTCTTTAAATATTTGGTATAATTCTCCAGTGAAGCCATCAGGTCTGGGCTTTCCTTTGATGGAAGACTTATTACTAATTCAATCTCCTTTCTATTTATAGGTTTGTTCAGATTTTCTATTTCTTCATGATTCAGTCTTAGTAGGTTGCATGTTCCTAGGAATTTCTCCATTTCTCCTAGTTTATCCAATTTTTTGGCATGTAATTGTTCACAGTAGCCTCTTATGATCATTTTTATGTCTGTGGCATTAATTTTAATGTCTCTTCTTTCATTTCTGATTTTATTTATTTGAATGTTCTTTCCTTTTTTCTTACTTAGTCTAGTGAAAGTTTTGTCAATTTTGTTTATCTTTTCAAAAAACCATCTCAAATCTTGGCACTTTTACAGTTAAATGTTTATGTGTGTATCTTTTAAAGCAATATCAGGGAGGAAGACCATACAGTATTTGTTACTTTGGACATACTTAAAAAATTCTTCATTTTCTTGACAGCTTTAATGATGGACATGGACATAGAGAATATCTAAATGTTGAAAAGAAGGTAAATGACCAAAACCAAACTGATGCTTAGTAAGGAATTTAGTGAAGCTGTGTATGATCAAGTAACAGCATACCACCTGGAACCTCAGAAAACTGTTAGTTTGTAAGTAATTTTGGTGGATTTTTATCTTGTGCTTTCTCCACCTTATCTTAGTTGACTTTTATCTATGGTAGCGTCTTTATCTAGAATCCATATCCATCAGTACTGCAATTTCCCAGCTTCCTCCAAGTTTTGCCATCCCATTTCTGCCTAACCCTGAGATTTAACTCCATGTTTTCTTCCTGCACTACTAGGTCTCTAATAATTTAGCTTTATCTACTAGGACTTGCTTCACAGTCCATTTGTGGGATCGATTTCGTTTTTTTCCCTAGATCTTATATCATTTCCCTTTAGTTATTCATCTCTCTTGTAATTTCTCCCAGCTTGAAACCTTTCGATTCTTTCCAGTGTTTTCTCATGATTTGGAAATCCTGAAAGAATATCCAGGAGCCAGATCATAAGGGAGCTTGAAAGACTTGGTAAGAACTTTGGGTGTTTTTTCTATTCTATATCTCATATTGTCTACAAATCCTAATACTTAGGAAGGAGTAGGTTCAGTGTCACATCTGTTCTCTTCTGTAAGGAATATATATGTTAGAATAGCAAATCAAACTCTTTGAAATGAAATAAACAGTCTGGAAACCTCAAGAAAGAACTACCATGTTTTATCACATTTGAATTGGGTTGTGTCTGGGCAGCACCTAAAGATAACCCATGTTCCAAAATATGACAAACTGAATATGTTGTTAGTCTAAGTAAAATTCCTGTTTACAATACTTGATAAAGATGAAGAAATGATAAAACCAGATGATCCATCCTCAAATCCTTTAATCCCAGCCTCAAGCTGTGTGTGAGTAAGTGTGTGTATGTAAAGGAGGGAGAGAAAGACATGATGAGTCATTGCCACTCAGTGATCCATGGGAAACAAAATCCATGTAGAATTCAATGCTCATTGCAAATATTCACTTTCCTGCTAAGACTGTGAAGAAGATAAGGCAAAAGGAAACAAATGATAGTAATCATTTTAAAAATTAATTAATATAATCTTAATGTGAGGATATGTTCACATATCACAGTATTAATTACAAAAACATTTCTGATGCCAATTTGTTTTCTAGTTGCTCTGGTAATATATTGTAATTAACTCCTAGAAGGCAGGGGCAGTGGTTTATAAGTTGTAAAACACTACATATTTGTAGGGAGTTATCTTCCATAAGAATGCCTTATATATAATAGGTGCTAAACAAATGTTTTAATTATAATTAAGTGCTTTATGTATCATTAGTATCTTAGAAATTTTTATTTAATTTGAAAACAAAATTTTATTGTCTAATAAGTATCCTTTCTTGATCCCTGAATAATCAGGCTTATAGTTGACTGTGGAGTTTGTATTTATGTTTAATACACATACACCCACAAACACACATTGCAGTACTTGACATGTTGATATGTTTGATTAGTTGTTCTTGAAAATCTCTCCTTTTTTGGTTTTCATGACATTGTACTCCTTAAGTTTTCTTCTTGTCTTTCCTCTGGGCTGCTCCTAGCCCATAACTGTGCATGGCAGGTATACTAAGGTAGATCTTTTCCCAGGAGTTAGGGAACTTCTCTGACTTTGGTTCAGACTCCCCTTCAACCTGGCCAAAATATTTGTAGAACTTCACTGCAGTTTATGATCTTTTTACCAAACCTTCCTTCTTTCCCTCTCTTATGCATAGATGTCAGAATGTAAGGGTCTTCCAGCTCTCCTGGCCCTGTGACTCCCTCTCTATTTCCTCCCACAGTATTTTCCATCAGCACATCTCTTGAATTTGGAATCTTCTTCTCAGATGACCTGGACTGGTGCACTCACCCACCCAGAACAGGCAACCTAACCTGTTGCTTTAAGGAGAGCAGGAGAGAATATTTACTCTCTCTAACAGCTTTCTTAGAAGAGGAGAAAAGGTCCAATTGGCCAAATTTAATATTCACAAATTTACCAGTCAGATAGATGTGGAGTGAATTAAGGGGTTGAGAAAGGCTAGTAATTGCACTAATTGAAGGCAAAAGCCAGAGTGGGGAAGATGCATTCCTCCAATGGTACATAAGACAAAGAGTAGGCGAGACCAAATGATCATGCTAGAGTCTCTCTGTCCTCATTTCCCATAAGCCTCCCTGAGGGACAACAAGCTCAGGCTTGGGCTTTCACTGATGCTGCCAGGAGCATATTGCAGACAAAATAGCATTTAAGGAAAAGTAGCCAGACATATGAGAAAACAGGCATTATAAAAGAAAAAAAAATGAAATAGATTATCAGAGGAAGCAGATTTAATAGACCACAAAATAAAAGAATTTTACTTTTATAAGCAAAGCAAATACCCTCAATAACAAAGGAAGATATTAGAAATATGAAGTAGAAAAAATTAATAATGAAGAACAACAAATTGGAGATATTGGGTATGAAAAATATAATACTTTAAATAAAAAAAACTCATTAGCAGATTAAATGGCAGAGTGAATATCATCAAAGAATGAACATGTGGGCTGGTAGTTCAGATTAAAAAATTTTCCTGGGGCATTACAGGGTCACACAAAGGTGGAAAGTGTGAGAAAAAGTTAAGATGAATAGACAAGATTAAAAATATAATAGATTTCCAAAATGACAAAAAATACTAATTAAAAATATTTTGGAAAATAATATTAGAATCACCCAAAATAAGGAAATGCATAGACCCAAGATTGAGTATGAATAAGGATAAGGAAAGACATATCATAGTAAAATTTAGGAGTATTGAAAGAAATACAGATTCAGGCAGTTTCTCACATGAATTCTCTCCCTTCCTTTTCTGTCGCCTTAAAAGTACTTTTTGGAAGAAATACTCCAGGAAGAAGAGAAATAAATCTAGGGGAAATTAGAAAGATACGAGAATTAAGAGATAACATAATAAAATTTACTATTATATAAACTAAAAAGTATGGGAAAAACAAGGGAGGAGAAGAAATGCCTGAATCACTATAAAATAAGAAATTTTGATGATCCCAATGTGGTGTGACATAAGGGAGAGATGCAAAAAATAGATGTGGGTGAGACCGTGCTGTGGTACTTATGTTGTTCAGGAGAAAGACACAGATATTAATAAACTCAAGAAACTGGAAAAACTAAAGCTAAATGTGGTCCTTAATAAATATATATGAGAGATCAGAAGATTACAAGTAGGATACATAACTTTCAAACAATGGAATCTTTAAAAAATTGTAAAATATGGAAAGTAGAAAATATGAAACAATACGGGAATATAAACCTTATCATAACAAAATTGCCCTCAGTGAAAGTGTTAAACCTAATGATTTGGTTTTTAAAGCATACCCAGAAATGTGATGTTATATTTTTTAAAAATTATGATAATAGGACACTGAAAAGTTGAAAATAAAGGGATGAAAAAAGGTACTTACTACCAAAATAATACCCAAAATAAAACCAGGGTAGCAAAGTAGCAATTTTTAAAAATCAGGCCAAATAGACTTTAGAGAGGCAAATGTCATATGGGGCAAAAAAGAATTTTATACTTTGGTAAAAGACACAACAGAATATGATGATGTACCAAAGTGTTTATAGGCAGAATTCTAAGATGATCCCCCAATGACCTCACCCTTGTAAATTCTCCTCCCCTTGAGTGTAGTCAGGCCCTGTAACTTGTCTTTAATTAATATAATATGGTAAAGATTAAGGAATCATGCAGGTGTAATTAAGGCCCATAATCAGTTGACTTTAAATTAATCAAAAGGGAGATCATTCTGAGTGTGTCTGACCTAACAGGTGAGCCGATTCAAAGAGGGCTCATGCCTTCCATGAATACAGAGGTTCCAACCAGCAGTCTCTGTCTTTCTCTGTCAAACTCTATCTCTTTGTCTCCTTTGCTAGCTTTGAAGAAAAAAGTTGCTATGTATTCCACAGCTATAAGAAAATGAAATCTGCCAACATCCTGAGGGATCTTGGAAGCAGATTGTTCTCTAGTGGAATCTCCAAATGAGAATGTGTTCTGGCCAACACGTTCATTTCAGTCTTGTGAGACTCTCAGCAGAGAACCTGGCTAAGTTGTAACTGGACTCTTGACTCACAAAATAAATGTGTTGTTTTAAGCCAATAAATATCTGCTAATTTGTAACGCATCAGTAGATAACTAATACAAAAGTTGAACATACATACATCAAACATTATGTTTCTATATATAAAGCAATAATCGACAGAAATGTAGGAAGAAAGAGAGGAATCAAGAATTGATGTGAAGAGTTTTGACATAATCTTCACAGAAATTAATGGGACAAATTAAAAAATAAAAGCAAAGAGATAGAAGATTTAAATATAATCAATTAACTCTAACTAATATATATTCAAGTCACAGTCTTTTATCACAAATCCACAAGACCAGGTGAATATCAGAATTTAGCTATTTTTGTAATATTAAAAATAACATAATTCATATGCTATATAGAATATTATATAACATCCCTGGTGAGAGCTAGCATAGGACTTCATAATCAAATATTAATATTTCTACAGCTAAAGACATAGATAATAAATAAAGATGCTAAGTAGCTGTCTATCATTTTGAGATAGGTTTTTGTCACTAAATCCATTCAAGTCAGATTTCTTCACCAAATGAGTTACCAAAATCTTAACTTTGGAGCCTCTTGGGATTCAGAATTGCAAACAAATGATTGAAGGCCTCTATTTTATATGTAACTTTACATCCAAAAATATGAGAATTCATATTTTTTGAGTGCACATAGATTATATACAAAAATTGGCCTTGTTTTAGACTTTTAAAAATATTTTCAATGTATTCACCAAAAGGAATCAGCACAAAATAGATCATATTTTATAACCTCAGTGAAATAAATGTTGAAGTCAGTAATAAAAGAGTAGCTTAAAAAAAACCCAACAAACTCACATGTCTAGAAATAAAATAAACTATTAAATAATCCTTCGGTAGAATAAGAAATTGTAAAATATTTATGGAATGCAGCATAGCAGTACTTAGGAGTACATTTATTATTTCAAATGTATTTACAAGAATAGAAAATATATTTTAAAGTGAGCTAAGAATTGCACTCAAAAATCAGAAGAAAGGCTAACAGAAAAAGGGAGAGAACAATACAAATGATGACAGAGCAATCACAGCACTACCTGCTTTTTCTGAGTGGGGGTTGGAAAATCAGCTTCTTATTCGGCCCCTCTGACACTATCCCAGCAGGGAAATTGGAGCATCACCTGCTTTTGCCTAAGAAGGACAAAGAATGGCTGCCTGCTTGGTTCTGCTGACCATATCTGGAAGGGGAATCAGGGCATTGCCTGCTCCTGCAGAAGGGGGAGGGTCGGGATGGTAGAGTGTCTCCCTGCTTGGGCCAGGAATTCAGCCTGTGGGTTGGAAGATCAACTCCCCTCTTGGCCCTCCAAATCTGTGATGAGTGAGGGGAGGAGGCAGTTCTTTCTGCTGGTTGGTGTGTGGCTAGAGTAGGGCAGGTATTGCCCCAGACGCTTTCTGTTTTTAGGCTCCCCTTTTCCCAGTCTCTTGGCTAGGAGCAGCAAGCTTTCTTGGGGCTTATTTTGTCCGTCTTTTGCCAGTTCTGGCTTGGAAGCTACCACAGCACTTCTTCCAGGATCATGGGGGGCTGCAAGGAAACCCAGGGAACTGACCTACCTTGTGTCATTCCTCAAGTTCTGAGCTGCTATGTGGTCAGCCTTCTTTTGCTTATTTTTCAGGGTCCTCTTAAGCTTGTTTGTTGTGTTTTGTCCAAGTATTTTAGTTGCAAGAGGGAGGACCTGGGAGGAATGATGCTATTCTATCTTGGCAAAACTTGAAGTTTCCCAAGCACTGTGATTTTTAATGTTGAGGAATGTGGATGTCACCTAATTCTCTTTTCTGTGGTGCATATTGTTGGGGTAGAGGTTTCCAAATAGTGCTCATCCATTGATTTTTTAAATGAGAGATTTTAGCAGTATTAACTTCCAGTTCCTGCTTTCTCTAGAACACAGCGATGCTCCCAATAATGAAGGGGACTGTGTTGGAAACAAACACAGCATGTTATGTTGTACTCAAAATTACCTCTTATCTCTCTGGTTCTTTCTTACCTTGTAGTGAATTCTTTCAGGAGGCTTCTCAGCTCTCATGTAATGAGACTTATTTGCCTGGCCCCGGGTTTCTCAGCCTCAGCACTATTGATGTTTTGGACAAGATAATTCTTTGTTGAAGGGGCTGTCCTGAGCATTGTGGAATATTTAGCAGCATCCCTCATCTCTACCCACTAGATGCCAGTAGCAATATCTCCCCTCCTCCCCACCTCCGCCCCACAGTTGTAACAATCAAAATGTCTCCAGTTGACAAATATCCTCTGAAGGGCAAAACTGCTGCATGAGAACCATTGGTCTAGCCTGTTTGCCAGACATATCCAACATGTCTGTATACCATTTGAGTTCAAGGTATTGTCTCCCTTTAATGAATTCTGCAGATAATAAAAACTCACTCCTACCTTTATCTTGAATATATGTTCTTACTGATTTGGGTAGAGGTGGGAGGTGATTATTTGGAAGAGTCCACCTTTATTTTTATAGAAGAGTCCTTCACAAGCACTGTTGTGGTGGTGCCTGTGACCAAGTTGTTTATAAAAATATAATTCAATAATTTCAGTACTCGCTCTGTGCAGAATAGAAGGAAGGGTTTTAGTACCTCAAGGGCACATCCACACATAATTATCTGGAAGAAGTGTAGACTTTCCTTGGGAAGTCTATACAGCCTGAGAATTACTGAAAATAATGGTCTCTTTCATTAGGCATAGACCTAATTGAAGGAGGAAATTGAAGAAAATAGAAAATTTTATTTCCTTTATTGTATTCACTGAGTTTCTGTCTCCATGCCCCAGTATATGCACCAGATGGAAAGAGATTTATGTCCAATATTGTAGCTTGATTCCTAAGAACCCCAGAGGCCTCTCTAGTAATCTCTCCAGCTATTGCTATTTTCTTTGTAAAGTAAATATTTTTTTAATACTTGGGAAGTTTTTATGGAATTTCATTTTATCCTCCAAAGAATTCTATGAGTAGTTATTAGGCATCCTAACACATAACATCATTCTAAACTGATGTACTTAAATTAAAATATTATAATATGCCTAAAATGAATATAAAGCCATAAACACAACTCATTCCAAAATGATGTGACTAAATTGATTTTTAAAGTGAAACAAAACATATTAAAACACAATTTGCACACTCTGTTGCTTAGAACATAACGTAAACACCACCTGAGCCTATCCTTTCATCCCTAGTGCTAGCAGTTAAGACAACATTTTGTTTCAGCATAAATATGGCCTTGAGTGACACTGGAGAGGAGAGGGGCTTTGGAGTAAGCTTGACCAGCAGGCAGCAAACCTTAGAAACCAAGGCCCCCTCAGGAGGTAGGGCAGGGACTTAGGCACCTAAGAAGATCTTAATAATGAATGGTAATTCAGTTTTGCAGGACAAATAGCTGCAGAGCACATGCCAATGCAGGTTATGAATTAACCCAGGTAGCAGACAGTCTGCTATTTCTAAGTAGACAGGCAGCAGAAAATGGTGCTGAGGCTTTTGGTATTAGGTATAAAAGTAAAGGTCCTTACATGAATGGTCACATAACAAATGTAGGATTCATGAACTGGGATCTAGTTCCCAGAGGGGTAAGAAGATGGAAATGGTAAGGTCTTGGAGGAATGAGATGAAAAGTAGGTTGTAGGGCCGAAATTTTACTTACAGAAACCAAGAGATATAGCCCGTGAATGGGATCAAAGCAGAGTGTTACTCCGGAAGCAAGGTAAAAGCCCCATTACAAAAATTGTGTGGTTAAAGTAAGCCTATTCCTGACTCATAAGTTATTGAACTAGCATTTCTTAACTTCCCTACATCATATTCAAGACTGAATTGATGTCAGATCCTGTATCTGTATTGAGACTGTAGGCAGGGGTCATGCCACCCCAACCATGTAGGAAGAATCCTACAAGAGTTGTCACAGAAAAATTGCAGTGGACAAGTTAAGCAGGACAAGCTATCCAGGACAATTTCAATAAGAGGAAACTAAACTCTATTGAAACAAAAGGCAAGAGTTTTCAAGCACTGGAGTGAGTTACTGGAAAAGACCTGAAGGACATGAAGAGGGAGGTGTTCAATGTGATTAGGCTATTAGTGTTTGCTAATTGGTGCCCACTGAAGTTAGGCTCCTACCCTTCTGCAGAGACTGAGAGACAGGGGCCATATCTTTTTCCATGATTACATTTCAAAAGGATGGCCCCCAGGTCTCTGAGAAAGACATTCCTGGGTTGTAAAACTGGCCTGAGGCTAGATAATTTACAACTCAAAGAGGAAGAGAAAGAATCCATGCATTGCAAATTTTCTAAAGTAAATGCTATAAGAAAAGGGAGGTCAGGGGCCTACGGTTAGGAGGGGGAAATATTAAGGCCATCTAGGTCAGTAACAGCATAAGGTGGAAAGGGGGAAACACTATTTATTATATACTGAATATGAATTTCAAGAAGTAGACATTTTTTTTTTTAACAGAAAAATTACATTTTAGAGAGATTAAGTACCTTAAGTTATATAGCCAGTACTGGAGCAGTCAGTATTTGAATTCAAGTATCTCTCACATTTTACTGTACAAGCTGGATCATCTTAAATCTTATATGTTTTAAAAAAAATCTTGTTTTCTCATCTAGTTATAATGGATAATTTCAGAATATTATATACATATAGAATATGGTTTTTTACTTTTACTTTTTACTTTTAAAGCATCACTTTTTATTACTCAAAAATTTTTAATGTTTCTGGCAATCATCCACTCACACTTACTCATGGAACACACTGGTTGAGTATTTATGAACACTTACAAAATATGCCTTTATCCAATAAAATCTGTTATCAACATTTGAGGATGTGGCATAGGATCACTAGGAAGTCATATTTTCTTACTCTATAGATCAGAAAAAGGAGATGGTGACTTCAATTGGAAAAAAATATTCTGCTAATATAGATTTGTGTCTCATTATAAGCCTATGGTAGACATTCAATAATGATTGCTCACAGCAGTGCATGCCACAAATTCACATAATAGCATGGATTTCAAGCAAGAAAATCTAATTATACCTATAGGCATAATGGCTAAAATAGGACTGACAAATGCATTTCATCTGACATCACTATTGCATTTTATGGGCAAATG
The DNA here is from genome assembly GCA_023783475.1 of Daubentonia madagascariensis. Taxonomy (NCBI): domain Eukaryota; kingdom Metazoa; phylum Chordata; class Mammalia; order Primates; family Daubentoniidae; genus Daubentonia; species Daubentonia madagascariensis. The sequence continues at coordinate 10,029,013 of JAKFHU010002220.1, forward strand.
ATAAAAAGTGCAGCCAACATTAAGAAAAATTTCCTACAAGTGTTCTAGAATAAACTGTTTACGCATTTTAATTTTGCCCTTCCACAGTTATTTAAGTAGAAATAAAGTGGGGGGAAAGAAAAGAACTTCTCAATAATCACATGTCAAGTCTAATTTACATCACGATGTCACCTAGTTTGGCAAGAATATCATAACCAGAGACAGTTATCTTTGTCTAAATATGTTATTCCTAATGATGTCCTCAACTGTAAATAGTATAAAAACATATCATTTCTACAAATATTTTATTTTCACAGAATTTCAGTAATTAAGGTGGCTACAGATATTTGACGTTTTAATGATTAACAGTGATGGCTAAAAGTCATTTTCTCCTAATTTAAGATAAATGTAACACACCATTTTTAAGGAATTGCCTTTTCTATTTCTAAGTTGACTTTTTATATTGATTTCTATCTTAGGCGTTTGTACTTACATCCGTCACTTTTATCTTTGAAAGGAGATTATCCACTTAATCCATTTTGTTAGTTCATAATATTTTAAGGAAATGATTGCAGTTTGTGATGTTTTTGAGTCATTCTACCCCATTCTCATGTACTTGCTTTTGATGAGAAACATTAGGGGTATGTAGCCTGTAGTTTTTTCCACTCTTTGATCTAGTAAAATAACAGGTTACATACTCATAAACTGTGGCAAAGGCCTTTGCTTAAGAGCTGCCAAATCTCCGGGCCCAGATTAGATGCCATTGTAGCAGTACTCACATGGAGAAGGTTGCAGAGGGACTCATAGCCAAGGAAGAAGCACAGAAGCGGGAGGAGAGGTTAGAAGTGGAGTCATTAGCCATAGAGGGACACCCGCAGTGAATGTAACAATGACATGGGAGTCATCTCCAAATCTCAGAGGGTTAGCTCACATTCAGATCTTTGCTGCTCTTTGTTAAGTTTTAGGCAAAACCTGAACATTTTTAAGAACAGATATAGCTTGTGGCCACATTATATTTAATAAGGGAATAACAGTGCATTCTTCTTTCCAATGTGGTTAGGGAAGAGTGGAAAACTAAAATGGGCTGGGTCAACTTGGTTTCTAGATTTTTTTCTAACAGCATTTTGCTCTTTAGGCTCAGTATATGAGGCACTGCATGGCGGAAGAAGCCTATAAGTTCTATTCAAAAACTGTTTTGCTGTACGAGAAAAATAGTATTTGTAAAGACTTAAAATAAGTGCAGACAAATAAAATAGGGGAATGTATCCAGGACCTAAAAGAATATAAATGATTACATTAAAAAAACCTAACCCTCACAATTATCAAATAGATACTGGATACTGAATTTGACAAAATGCAAATTTATGTGGCTGTATTCTCTCTATATACTTAGAAATAAGTCAGAGCACATACTGAGATGCTCAGATAAGGCAGTGAACCAGGTTAAGTTATTATCATTAGAAGAACAAATTCCTTGAACACAGGAGGAGAATTATCTCTCCTGGAGAATCAAGTTTCTATTTGATATGCTGTGTCTCACTATTTCTATCCAAGGACAATGTACAAATTGGGCATCACAATCCTCAATGCTCCAAAATCTGCAATTTTTGAGTGCTGACATGGTGCTCAAAGGAAATGCCCATTGGAAAATTTTGAATTTCAGATTTTTAGATTTGGAATGTTCAAATGGTATAATGCAAATATTTCAAAATCCCCAAAAATTCAACATCTGAAACACTTCTGGTCCCAAACATTTCAGATAAGGAACATTCAAACTATATTATATTTGAATTGATTTCCTTTATGTATTTGTGTGTATGGAGCTTAAGAAAACAGTGGCTGTTATTAATAATAGAGCAAGGAGGAGAACTTCTTGGTCATTCATTTCAAGGAAATAATTTGGTGAATATAACTCTTCTGTCATGTAGGTGAGTAGTTTCCAGGTGACATCTTTCAGATTTAGTGTTTTAGCTCCTTGAAAACACGACAGGAGATGACTGAAAAATGACTTGCATTCATGCAAATGGATATAATGGCTATGTCATTTTGAGAGCCAGAATCAACCCACTATAAGTTACAAAATCGACATTTATTGACCAATGTGTATCAAGAACTATGCTATGCTATAGCACATATAACTAAACTGATCCTCAAATAATTCTGTATTTTAATTTCCATTTTAAAAGCAAAGGAACTTGGAAAGGATGGAAACTAATGAAAAAAGGTCAACTTTATTATTATCAATAGTGTATGACATTTATATGGCACTTCCCCACTCACATTTTCATTTGATCTTGGGTGAATTTGAGATAGGCAGGGAAGAAATTTTTCAAATCAGGAAAATGAGAAAGAGATGCTCGTGTATTGTCCAAGTTCACCCAATGGGTAAATGACTGAATCTACAAAAAAATCCCACAGATCTTTGATTATTCAATAGTCTTCATTTCTCAATCACACCAAAGTGGTTAAATACAAATGAAATAGAAGGAGAAAAAAAGCAAAATTTGAAGAAGAAAGTGTGAACAAAGGCATCCCCACCATGAGTAAAACTTGCCTCTGGATTTGGCTTCTTTTGAGAGGATGCAGGTATTTGCATATATATGTTATAATATATAAAGGGATAATATTACTACATAGGTATATTATACTGGGTATTTTTATGTAATACTAGATATTTCCATCAAGTGGAAGTCAGGTCACTGTTTGAACTTTGTGCTTTGGGTCTGTGTACTGTATCTTACCAGGGACACAGGACATTGGGGACCATACAGAGGAGAGAATCCAGCTTCATGAAAGAGGCTTGAATCTCTATCATATCTGAGAATGTTATAGTCACTGGAAAATTTCAGCCTGAGGAATGGAAAAATCAGCATCATGTGGATTAGATTCCTTCCCCAAGCAATAGATTCCTTCTCCAAACCCTGTGGGAAGGCCTAGGGCAAATGGATTGAAACTACAGGGAAAGAGCTCATTTTAATCCAAAGAGTAACTAAAATATTTTTAGCTGTTCAGATGTGAAAAAGGCCTCATTGTAAGGTAACAAGGGAAGGCTAAACTTTATTAACTACAACAACAAATATAGCAAGGAATATTATCATTGAGTATTATTATTACTACTACTGAATGCTAACTGTATAATGTAGAAATTTATTTATTTATTTCTACGAATCTTATTTGTAGAAATTTTTAAGAGTAAATCAGTTTCAAAGAGGTTAAGTAATTAGCTCAAACACACAGCTAGCAAATAACTGTAAGAGTCTTTCATACGAGTTGTGAGGTTGGGATACACCTTCAACATAAGACACTATGCTCTATGAAATGCTGTCTCACTTTAATGCCTCATGAAGAATGGCACCCGGAGGGCTAACAAATAATTAGTACACCATTGACAATGAAACACTGACCCATTCTTCAACCGAGAATAGTCATAGGCATGGGTTCAAGAAATTAACAAGAGCTGGGTGGGGGCTCATGCCTGTAATCCAGGTATTTTGGGAGGCTGAGGAGGGAGGATTGCTTGAGGCCAGGAGTTTGAGACCAGCCTGGGCAACACAGTGAGAACCTATCTTTACCAGAAAGAAAAAAAAATAGAAAAAAAGAAATTAACAAGAGAAAGGTGATAACCACCATCTGGCTCATACCCAAAACATGAGAGAAGGCACAGGATCAGCAGGGGTTGCTTTTGAATCATGGGACTAGTTTCAAGTAGGAAAGATTCCAATGAAAGTTTAGTAAATAAAGAACTGACAAGGAGAAATACATAGATAGAAAATAAGAAAAGGGAAAAGCTAAAAAAATGGCTGAGGTTTATATACCTAAGATTTAGTTTCTGATAGTTCTTTAAGAAGGACAAAACAGGAGGAGAATGGTCCCTGCACCAAACTGAGATTCAAAGGACCTTGGCTGTTGTCCCTGGTAAAACTTGGTAAAATGCTGACTCTGCCTCTCAATCACACCAAAGTGGTTAAATACAAATGAAATAGAAGGAGAAAAAAAGCAAAATTTGAAGAAGAAAGTGTGAACAAAGGCATCCCCACCATGAGTAAAACTTGCCTCTGGATTTGGCTTCTTTTGAGAGGATGCAGGTATTTGCATATATATGTTATAATATATAAAGGGATAATATTACTACATAGGTATATTATACTGGGTATTTTTATGTAATACTAGATATTTCCATCAAGTGGAAGTCAGGTCACTGTTTGAACTTTGTGCTTTGGGTCTGTGTACTGTATCTTACCAGGGACACAGGACATTGGGGACCATACAGAGGAGAGAATCCAGCTTCATGAAAGAGGCTTGAATCTCTATCATATCTGAGAATGTTATAGTCACTGGAAAATTTCAGCCTGAGGAATGGAAAAATCTGACTCTGTGATTATGTCTGTGAACTGACCCTGGTCCAGCATCCAGACTCCCCCAGGACCCACTTCCATCTCCTTGCTCCTTGTGTACTCCAATAATAGAATGCAGTGGGTAGCATTGCAGCAATGACTTTAGAGATTTCAACTTTAAGGTCCAGATGGTTTAGCCAAAAGCGTATGTCAGTTCCTGAGAGCAATAAAAAAACATGAGGTTATCAGAACTATGTGTGCTGTGACTCTCAGACATCTGAAGGCTAGCATGTGAAACCTGGCTGTTCATGAAAAGAAAGAATTAGCACACAGGTACAGCTACTTATTGACCTAAAATAATAGAGTTTTAAACAAAATAGAGTCTCATTTCTCTCTCATGTAAAAGTCGGAGGCAAGTAATTCCACTTGGTTGTCAGATACTCAGGCGATTTCATCATGTGCCTACACTGTCTGTCTGGTGTTGTCCTCATCCTGGTGGTTTTCCATGGCTTGTTTCCACACCCATTTTTCAGGTAGCAGGATAAAGGAAGGGGGAAAGGGATGCTATGTCTCTCCACTTTAAGTTTCAGACATCCCATTAGCCAGAACTTGGTCACATGACACATCCATCTGCAATAAAAACAGAAATATAGTCTCTATTCTGAGTGGTCATGTGATCCAGATAAAAATTCTATTACTATGAAAGGAAAGAATGGATTAATTAGGTAAACAACTGTCTCTGTGGAAACCTGGCCACCCATGCATGAGTGTACTCTCTGTATCTCTCTCTTTTTACCACTGTAATTTTCAATAGAAACACACTCCACTCATTTGTTAAAAAGTGCACATTAGTGTTCTTGCTACACAGACATTCTCTGTGTTTCAGTTGGCCAATTTATTAAAGTCAGCACTTGAGGCAGGCCACATGGGTGTGTTTAGCTGTGATGAATCAGTCATTTTCAGTAAAGGAAATGCCTGTACAATGGAAGAATGTTGCCGAGAGAGCCCCACATAGGCTTGAACTGACAAATGCTCCGTTTGCATACTGCATTAGATTCGGTGATTTGTGGGGTGAAGGGGTCAGGTGGGAGAAATCTGATGCTCTAATTAGGGAGCTGATAAAGTACTGTAAGTTTTAAATCATGCTACCAGATAGGCAAAGAGAAAAGGCTTTTCATGATGTAATCATGAACTAACTCAATCCCTATGGCAGCTAATAATGATTTGACTGCCTGGAGAATTATTAGGAGATATGGATGGGAAGATACAAAAATATTGAGAAGCTCCCGTTATTAGCTGGGAAAAAATGCTGAAAACCATGGCAATATAAACATGAGGAAAAACAAGTGCTTCACTGAAGAGTGTGAGTTTGGCAAGAACACCAAAGTATTCTCCAGGAACTTCAACCCAAGAGGGCCCACTGATGAAGTGATATTCCATCCCATACATTTTACTATATTTTACTACATTTTTATGTTCTCTTATTTCAACCTTAGAAAACAAGAATATCTATATTCTGAGCAACAATTCACCCTGAGTATAGTCAGAATCTGGCAATTATATTCAGTAGCATTTTTAGGAGAGCATTATATTTTATCATGATATTACCAGAAGTTGGAAATTATTTAAGCTCTTCTAGACGCAATTCTTTATACCTCTGAACATTTAGAAAGAGCTCTTTTTCTTGCCAGTGAAAGCACCTGAGAAAATAAGACCCTTTGATTTTTATATGGGCCTTTCCAAATATTTTACTGCAGATGACATTTTATTAAACTTGGATTCACTAAAAAGGAACTTTATAAATATTCCCACAAAGATGGCTTTCATTCCGCATATATCCATATGTATACATTGCATACATATGTTTGTGCATATGTGCAGATGCCATGGGAAAGAGAAACTTAGCTAATTCTTTAATAATTGTTGCATACAAACTTTGCTGAATATATATAATGGTGTTGCTTTTGCAGAGTGTTTAGTGAGTTGGGTTTTGTTTGAATTATAAGAAGCAACTGAGTTTGCTATGACATTTGAAGAAAACCAGATGGGTTTTCTTCTCAAAAGTTTTCAGTTTTAAAGTCCAAAGAACTAGAATGAGAGCTGTGTTTGTCTCCAGTTCTGTGTATTTTAAATCAGCTATTAAGTAAATAATATTTTCTAATGAGATTTTCAAATAACTACCAATTAAGATTTTCTTCTTTTTTTCGTAAATGATGACAGAAGCTATTCACTCCAATTCTAGTTCTAACTCTGTATGTGTGTAATAGCATTTTTTTTCCAAATTCTATAAGGCACAAGTATTTATTATCAGCATTTTATTACTTATAAATCTTTTTAGCCAAAATTTTATGACAGTGGCCAAGTAACTTTTTTGATTAAAGAAGTAGACTAATTTGAAAACAAAAAAAAGAGGCCTTTGAGGGTTCACTATGAATTATAATCTATTTCTGGAAGCACTCAGCTAGAAAAAAAAAAAGAGAGAGCAATTCCAAGTTTTTGACCAGCATCTTTAAAATATAAGTACATCATTTCCCTCAGGCAAACAATGAAACCAACTCACGATAAAATCACTTAAAAGAAATTCAACAGAGAACTTTCACAAACATTTAAATGACAAGAACCAGCTTTGAATTGTGTGATTTAACTAAGTCTCTTTCTCTTAAAAATAAAGCAAGATAGTGTGATGGAATTTATGAGTAAAATCGGTTGAAATCGTGAGCTTTATGTAGTTGGAGTTTGAGAATGAACAAGACTTGAGAAAGCGCAACCTCATTACTGTAGGTCAGTTTGCTTCAGGGGCCGAAAAAGAAAACTTCCCTCAGAAAAGATTCTGATATTAGCTAGAATGCTTTATGAAAAGAGATTTTTGTACACTGAATTCACACTTACTAAATCCTTCCTAGGCTGTGTTGAGAAGCAGTAAAAACAAGCGAAGATCAGCAGTCTTAACGATTGGCTCGCTCCCTCTTCTTCTCTTAGCTCTCAGAAACCACTGTGGTGTGCAAACCAAACCTTAGAAAGAACCAAAATGTTCCCCCGTGAGAGTCAACTATGGTGCTGCCCAACAAACATCGCGTCCTCCCCGCCACTCCTCAGAGAGTCCTCTGATCACCCCTGCTCACACGTGCTCCTCCGGGAAGGTGGCTTTCCTGACACTAGTTCTTTTCTGTTACAAATGTCAAAACCACCATACCTATCCCTATATATCTTTGTCATTGAAATGCTGATTCTTTGGTTTGCTCGAAATGGTCCAATATTACCTTTTTTCCTGAAGCCTTGACCCTTGATTTTGAAAGATGTCCTGTGAAACTGTAAGGTACAGGTTCCTCACTGGCGAGCTGCCTGCTTGTTTTCCCCCTGATTAAAAAATAATGCAGCAAAAATAGGCAGGATGGGATCCCATCAGAGACAGTGCTCCTAGAGAGAGATCCGCCAGCCCGTGCGGAAGGACCCACCTAGTTGAGGCTATCTCCACGTGGACAACTAGACTAAACCACACAGAACTTTGCTCCAAACTTATTGGTAATTAGTGTATTGTAAACAAGAAAAAGAATGCAAGTCTGTGAGGTGATACAGAAAAATTGGGTGATCATATTAGCAATATTGTTTGCAGAGAAAGAACATGCGTGGTAGTGTCTAGAGTCAGCCTGGCGGATCTGCTCTGGCATGATCCCCCTGAGAGGGGTCCCTTTGCAGTCAATCGGTGCCAGCCAGGAGCAGCCTCGTTTGTTCATTGTGTGCTGTTAGGAAAAGTGTCAGAAAACACAGCCATGAGGTAATAGACTCTCTCTGTCAAACATGAGGCGGGGTCACTTATGATTGGAAATGTTTGAGCTGTAGAAACTGCCAGAAAACCAAAGGATACTTTTCCTTAAGGTATCACTATTCTGTAGTCCTCAAGACACCTACGTGGGCGTGCGCACACACACACTCACACACACATCCTTGTCCTTCTCACCAGAAAAAAATGTTGTACTGGGGAGTAATACAAACAGGGAAGGAACAGGCAGACCGATGATAAGACATTTGTTTATTGTTGCAAAGTGATTCGTGTCTAGTCTTCTCATTGCCAAATGACTGCAGCATGCAATAATGGAAACTTGGGAATTAAAAAAAAAGCACAACTCACCTCCCACTCCGTTGATCAATAGTAGCCATAGAACACTTAATAGCTGGAAAAAATCTTTGACTCGGAAGCCTCCTTTATCTTTCAATGGAAAAACAAAAGGCTTGGCCATTTCTTTGGTGTTTCAGTCCCAAAGCTGGTCCTTACCTAGGGATGGGGCTCGTACAATTTAAATTTCCCTTCTGAAGTAGTTTTCTGGTGATTGTGCCTGCACTTTGTCATTCCAGTCAGCTGCGCAACATTTCTACATCTTATTTGCCTCCGTTGGATGGAATGAGAATTTCTTCAAATTATTTTCTGTTTATTCTTGTGGTGACAATAAGACATCAATATTTTGGAAATAGAGGGAAAATCCCCCTTGGCCAATGGCTGATTTAAAGATGTAAAGGGTCCTACCTGCAGCAAATCTAATCCTGGTCCAAACTGACTGTCCTGCTCAGATGGTTTGGAAACTAGGCTGTGGCAAACACTATCTGATTTAGAGGTTTCCCTTAATCCTGCTACTTCCTATCATACATCAGGGACTGTCACTACTTTTTATGTGTCTGGGAAAGACCATGAGTGATACATTCAGAGCAGATCTAAGAGAGCTGTGAGAAACTTTGTATTTTTCTACAATGCCCAATATCCCAACTCCCTTCTCCCCTTCCTCCCCCCAAAAGATTAACTGAACACTTCTTTTTTCACCCAAAATGAATCATTGAATTCCACGGGTTAACTGTACATTTTTACATCTCAGACTGCCTCCATTGAACAGACAGATTTCAGCGGAAAAACTGGCACTCATTTAGGTGATAAAATGATAGCATCAGGGAGGCAATGTTCCATTATTTTATCATTTAAGTTTATTTAGGTTTTTTAGAATTTTTAAGTGAGCTCACACTCACTTTCATTTCATTCTCACATTAGGAAGTTGAGCCTTAGAAAAAGGAAGTGACTTACCCTGACTCACACAATGAGACTTCCCAAGAGAGGTGTGGTTAGAACTGAAGTGTGTTCCAACGTTCACATAGCAAGTGTGCTCTTTAACAGCTTGCATTCATGTATTGTTTTATAATGGCCAGTTTTCACATACATCTTCTCATTTAATCACACACATGCTGTGTGACAAATATATTCTCTTTTACAGAGTAGAGACCGTACATTGTAAGCTCCTGCAGGGCAGGGGCCTCGTCCACCTTGTGCACCATCCTGTCCATGTGGCCTGCTGTTTTGGAAGTGCTCAGTGCTCACCTGTCGACTGGAGGAGTAACTGAGGGAGGTTTTGCTCAGGGTCTCACAGTTGAGATGGGGAAATGTGGCCTTTTATCACTGACAGGTTGTTATTAGACTTTTGCTCAAACATATTCAGTGATGAAAAATAGCTGTGGTACATATCCTTTTTAATTTAATTCAGTTTGTTTTTGTCTGTTTGTTTTTGCCTACACAGCTCCTCAGTCTCCTCTCTTCTACTTAGAGGGGTTCTGCTGATGTCAGTCATGGTTGCTGGGCTTTTAGGGGTAGACACGTGACTGAGGATGGGTCTCTCACAGCATCCATCCCCCCGTCTAAGTGACTGGCCCAAGAAATGGTCACTTTGGGAATCAGGAATGGTTCTCCATTATAACTCACAAATGAAAGGTGGGGGAGAGAGGGATACTCACTTTTTCTCTGTGATTTCAAATTCTGGTATGCTTGGTGCATCGGTGGCCCTCTTAGGTCTCGTACATCAAGAGCATTTGTACCCCAGCAATATTCTGAAATTTAAAAAAAGGGTGAGTGTCTCTCCACCCCCATCGCCAGTGATTAAAAGGAGACTAAATGGATCCCTCTCATCTCCAAAAGATAAAGAGGAGCCCAATGCCCTCCCCCATCTCCTCTTTAACTAGAGCAGTATTCCTTTATTTGTGATGTATTTATTCAGTTTACAATTAAAATTTAATTTTTTTTGGGAAAAAAAGAGGCTGGCTGGGAGAGAAACCAAACACAAATGAGACCAAAGCTCAGAAATGGAGAGCATCATGGCAACTATTCAAACCTCTAAATCTACTGTGCCTAGAGCGAGCGCCCCCTTTCAGTTTCTCAAGTGTGTGGGCTAATGTTTCCCTTTTCTTTCTCTTTCTGTTTTTCCACTTGTAAGCAAAAGAGACCTGACTAATATGACCACCATTCTATAATGATACAGTTTTGACTTTTAAAAAATTTTTCCTTATATGGAGCCCTGATCTCCTTTTTGGAGACAGGAAGAACAAGTGTGACCCTTTCATACAACAACGTTTCTAACACTTGGAGGAAGCCACTCTCTCTTTTCCCTGGCTTTTGCTGAAGTTTTCTCTTCCTCGGGCTCTGAATCCTATTCCTTCAACTTCTCTTAATGTGACATAGTGTCCCATACCATCTTAATTGCTAATATTTCAATGTATCTCCATTTGCTCACAGCTATCTTAACATGAGGGAGAATTAAGCACACTGGTTAGAGCAACATAACATAGGATGATACTTTTCTTTCTTTCATAAATTGTATTCTTTCACCGCTCCTGAAGGTCTCATTGGCCTTTTTTTGTAACATAAATGTCATCAATTGAAATTCCCAAACCCGACACATTTGTTGATTATAAAGTATGCCTCCCATACCTTCAATAATTTTTTTCTTTTTAACTAATTTTACATTTATTTCAAATTAATATCCATTTATTTAAAAATTTTTCATCTTTTCTACTCACTGATATTTATTTTGAGTCTATCAGGAAATGCATTTGCTATTTCCTTTGACTTTATATTTTCAGGAAGCTATGTTTAAAGATTATGTTTTTTAGATTTTTATTTATTTATTTTTTGTGATAGCATCAAGGAACAAACGTTTCTATGGCAGAATGCTATTTATAAGTCCAAGACAGTTAACAGTTTTCTTAGATGAATGTAAAATCAATTTATTTGTGAATCTTTTACTTTCCTAAATCTTTATTTATCTTGAAGCTCTGGTGACTATTAGGGTAAAGAATGTGATTTTCTTTGAGTTCCTGTCTGAGACACTAAGAAAAAAATAACAAAATTACTTCTTTACTTCCTTTGCCAAATATTTTGCACAGTGCTTATTTTGTATTTTTTCCCACATTAAGTGTAAGAATAGACTCATTGGCACATTATAAATAAGCAATTAATGCTGAAAAAGGAGCCATTTTCAAAGGCAGCATTTCCCCAGGAAATAAAGAAGGAGGTGAGATCAGTACCCCAGAGATTCTACAGTGTTCTGTCTGTTTCTCTCCTTCTCTTTGCATGACAAAATAAAAACTGAGAAAGAATCCACATAATTAAGTCAAAGACATGCTGCTCTAGTTATCTCAATTTTTTCATATAAAAATATATAGTTGGCTTGAATTATATTATTAACCTTTATGTTTTAGTTATAGTCTTGTTGAATTTTAAAAGAAAAAAGGTAAAAAAATAATTAAAGTAAAAGATATTGTGAGTTGTATGTGCATAAAGAAAAAGCATATTGATAACATAAAAACATATATATACAATAAAGGTCAACTACTAACGTATCAAAGAGAAGACGATGTTATGATGATTGATCAGATAAATTTTCACTGTAACCTAGATTAAACCTTTTTACTCTCTACCACTGGTTTCTGCTTTCACATGGTTGGATTTTCCCTCCTTACACAGCTGGATAGGAATATTTTCATGTCTCCTTATTTTAAATCTACTCAAACAAAACCCTAAGTGAAAGTGATACCAATTTATTATTTTTTGATATAGATTTAAATAAAGATTCTGTAGGAGTTGGGGGGGGTGACACATCACATACCACAATCCCTCTCCTCTATTAAATATTTTTATTTTCTCCAAATTCTCGTTTCCATCATTCCACTACTGATGTTCTTCATCATCCTTCCTCTCTTCTTAATGGTTCCTGTATTTTATCATTCAGATTTTTTCTTCAGAACCTCAAACTCTTTGCCTTTTCTTTCACAGAGCAACTTACCACAACCTTTTGTTAGGCAGGTAATCCTTTTCATTACAGTTGGTTTATTATTTCAGTTTAGAGATCTTTCTTCTAAATACATACAAGACTTTCTCTGAAAAGGATTTTGTTTTATTTTTCTGTCTTGTTAGTTTCTTTCATCATTACACAATTCTGTAGTTGGGGATAGTTGTAAAAACTAATTCAGAAAGCAGAACCTGGGACCTATTTCTCCAAACTCCTTGACTTATAAACAATTGCTTAAAAATCTTGGAACTAAACCCCAAGAATTTTAAGCAATTTATTTGTGTGGGGCCACCTATGGCAGCAAAACATCCAGAACTTGTATCTAGACTTTGCTTATGATATGGTAAATTTTGATCTGAAAATGTTTTCTAAGTATTAGGGTTAAAAATAAGTGCTACTCCAGATTCTGCTGAGGATAATTTCTGACCTAACATTCTCTGATTTTTACCACACTCACTCTCTTGAAAAGGGAGGAAGAAAACAATTAATTGGCAAGGATTCTTGTTTAATTGAAGTGTAATTGAAATGGATTGCCTTAAGAAGAAATTGACTTAAACCCTGTGTGCATGATGTGTTCACATGCAGGCAGCCTCAAAGATCATCAACTGTAAGAAACAGGAAAAGACTTTGAAGTAGATAACTTCTCATGTTTTTCAACATATTCCCTGGCGGAATTTTACTTTTGTATCATGCTTTTCCAAGTTCTCCTCCAGATGTTGCATAGTAGTCTTTTTTTCTTCAGGAAAGTGTAGACATCTTGTACACAGGCATCAAGATCAAAAAATGGAGGCGTCAGCTCAATTTTACAAAAACGCCCCACAGTATCTTGTAGAAGCATGCTGGAATCATTCAAGCAGATGCTTCTATCCAGTTTCCACACTGTCCAGATATCCTCCTTGAAATTCCATATAACCTTTGATCTAATGCCCATGTTAAGAAAATTGGGCCAGTAGTTAAAGACTCATTCAATCATGTTTCTGGCTTTGGGGGTTTATAAATTATTGGTTAATCAGTAAAAGTTCAATGGAACAAACATTCTCTGTATAATTAATTATAATTATTGATTGCTTAAGAATCTTTTAAAAAATAAATGAGACATAGGTTTATTTAGAAAAGGGTCTGTAGAAGAGAGTTCTTAATAATATAGTGGGAGATGGAGTCACACCTCTGGTTCCTATGCATTTTTTAATGGAAGATAGAGACAGCTGTCAAGTTTCAAATCATTCAAGACAGAGACACAAGGAAAGGCCTGGAGAATTTGAAGGAAAATAAACAGATTTGACTAAGGAGGACCCTATAGCTATGCTAGTACGTATTGTAGTGTTAGTGTAAATATAAGATTAATGTACATTAGCTGGAAATAAATGATGAAAAATTAATCTCCTTCTCCCTCCCCCATTTGAACTCTATAATTAAATAGTAAATTCACCTTAATATCCAGTTAAAATTTAACCAGCTTCTATTAATTTAGTTATACTAATGAAACCTATCACAAAAAGCTGGAAAAAATCAAAAGGAACAAAAACATTGACTTCCAACTTGAATCTTACATAATTACTTTAAAATATTCAAACAGGAGATTTGGGGAAGAGGGTGAGTTGTATTTAAATGGGGAGGGGAAAGGAGGGAGCGAGGACAGACAGTCACCATTCTTGGAGTACTGCTCTGTACCAGGCACCGTACCAGTTACTGTGCCCACATTGATTCACTTACTGTCTCATTTGGAAGCAGCATAAACTAACATGAATGAGTCCTTACCTTGCCGCGACACGATTGGCAGGGCCCCAGGAAGCCGCTGAGAAGATAGTGAGGACATTCAACGCGCTGTTCATTCTAAAACTACAGACAAATATAGTATATGGCTTCGATCTATTAGTACATGCTTTTAATCAGTGGCCTTAAGGTCTAGAGAGAACAGTTGCAAATGTATTTCTGTGCTGATTCTAAGGTGTTTGAAGTGAATGTTCTGAAAAGCTTTTGGTTTCTCATTTACTGGGGGAGATGGATGGCCCCTTAAAGGCACATCGGCTCTTGAAGGCTTTCTCGGTCTCTGAATGAGGGTGAACTGAAAGAAACACTGGGTAGAGTGGAGTTTTTGCCCTGGCAGGAGGAACTAGACATTTCAACAAATAAACACATGAATCTGTGAATGGATTGATTATTATTTTTTCTCTAAAGTGATTAAGAGCTCAGGACTAGTTAATTAGCAGCAGAGAGAGAGAGAGAGAGAGAACGCATGTAAGAGTTCTATTAGTTCTATGAGGTTCTTATAGTTAAACTAAAATAGTCCTAAGGGTGAGGAGGCCAAAAAAAAAAAAAAAAGAAAGAAAAAGAAACAAAAAGGTATGTGCATTGGACTTGGAGAAAGAAAACATAACTCTTGGCAAGAAAGCAGAAGTCTGGCATCTCTGAAAACATTTTAATCAGCTGAGTCAGCTGAAATCAGGCTGATAATTAGGCTTAAAATACTATCTTCACCCACAAAATCCTGATAATTTTAGCCAAAAATGGATAGGGTTTGTGTATAAGAAAGAAATAGAACTACTTTGTAGATCTTGGTCTGCCAACATTGGTTTATTTGTTAATTGATTAATTTATTTATTCATTCAACAAATATTATTGTGCATCTCCTCATGGCAGGCACCGTTCCAGGCAACGAGGGCAGGCCAGAATAATGAACAAGACAAATAAGGCCCTTATGGAACTTATATTTTACTAGGGGATTTTTTTCATTTTTACTAAAAAAATTCTCCTAAATATTTTCAAAAGTAATTGTAATCTACATTTTGTATTTGTTTCTTCTTCCCATAATCTCTCTCTCTCTCTTTCCAATTTTAATCCAATCTGTAAATATCTTTAAGAGAGAGAAAGGCTATTTTTAAGTTAAGTACTAATATTTAGGACCTTTGACTTTTTTGCTTAAGTCGTAATCATATTTTGTCCAGGGGAGAAGCCCCGCATTCCTGGGGTCCTGGTTTATTGTTGAAATGCATTCACAGGTTTAGCAGCATCCAGCACTGAGAGTTGATGCTCCTTCTTTGGTCTGCACTGCTGCATATCTCCCTGTGTAATCTTGTGCAGGCCATAGCTTTTGCCTCCTTAAATAGGCTGCTGGGTTCAAGTTCTAGTCTGAGCCTGGAATTCCCTTTCCCATTCCTATTCAGTGTTTCTAAATGTTTTCCAAACACTGGTGAAATTCAAAAATGGAAAGGAATATTGGCTCTAACTGATTGTATCTGTTGTTTTACAATTAAATATCTAGTGCCTATCATTTTCTTCATAGTATTCACACTGAGTTTGACCATAGTTTAAATTTTTCATCAGAGATTTTGTATTCTTTGTACTTGAGGTAATGTTTATGCTATTCAAGTCATAGGGAGAAAAATGATTAAAATAGGTTGGATGCTGCTCAAGCCAAGAATGAGTCATAAATTAGTGGCAGTATAATGTAGTGGTTAAGACCGTAGACCAGCCGCCATACTGCCTCGGTTTAAATCCTGGCTGACCTTGGGCACACAGGTTGCTCACCTATCAGTGGGAATAACAATAATATCACGTACTTCACAGGATTGCTGTGAAAGTTAAATTAGTTGTTACATGTGAAACACTTACAACATTGCTTGGCATATAGCTAGATCTATATTATTTTCATTATTAGGGGTAAGATTATAGTCAGGGATGAGGGAGGGCCATTCTGGAATTAAGAAGGTAAAAAGTTTAAGCCTTTACAGAACAGGTTAAAGTTTGGAACTGACTTGTATGTTACCTGTGATTGCTTTGAGCAATGAAAAAAGATTTAATATGACACCAAATGGAAAACTAATTTTAATAATGTTGTCTCATAAAAATAAATGGAATATTGAATGTGCATTTTGAGCTAGGAATTCCATAATTGACAATTTGAATTTCCTCTCCTGTGGACTGCCTGCTCATGTCCTTTGGCAAGTTTCATTTTGTGTTATCTTTTTCTCGTTGGTTTATGGGATTTCTTGTGTACTCAGCTTATTAGGGAAAAGCCTCCACTTCTCCGGTTTCATTTTTCTATGCAATAAAATGTTCCCACAGTTGAAATCCCTGGCCTCTCTGCTTACCTCTTATTCTCTCCTCTAAATGAATTATTTTATTGTTGAGATTAGAAGTATCTAGTTACTCTCCATGTGGCTCTTTCTGAGCTGCTCCTTTCGTGGAAATAGGAAGAGTACAGGACATGTGCATGGGTCTGCTGTATGCCATGTAGCAAGGACCCTGTCCTTGTTGGGGAAACCTGTATTTGTCCAGCTGGGCCAGTGCCATGCAATTAATTCTAATACAGGATGAAGTATTAAGAAAATCACTTGACTGCAAATCTAAAACCATGTTTTCTTTATCACTCAATGTCTTGGAAAAAAGAGATGTGCACTCAAATCAGGTCTTTTAGGCAGACCATTTATAAAGCTATGGACAGCTTAGGAAAACCAATGAGTGGGGCATTACCCTAGGGATTGTAAGAACAAGGCCCATTCCTACATCACAGCCTGAAAGGAAATGAAAGGGTGTAGGGATGACTACCTGAACTTGGAGAGTAAATTTATGATGAATGCCTGGTAGGAGCTATGTAGATATAGGGAACAAAGTCTTATCTGTTATACTAACTTCACAGGGCCAGTTTGGATATATTTCAGTATACTCCAACCTGAAATCTAAAATGCTAAACACCCTCAATGTTGGACATATAAATCAACAGGGGAAGAAAGGGAGGAAAAAAAATTAAATGGTTAAATGGGAGAACATAGAGTTGTTCTAGACCTGTTTCCATAGTTGTTCATGGGGTCTAAATTGAGACTTCCTTCTTCCATCACCATGTTCCCTTAGTATCTGTCACCACCTTGGTTGGTCAGTTATTTATCTAACTTTGTGTCCCAAACCTTCATTTATGCTGGATTTGAATGCCTGCTGATCCTATCTTCATTGTGTTGCCTCAGTTTTTCATTGACTATACCTATTGGTCAAGGGAGTTTTAAGGGGTACCTAGCAAATCCCTTGGGTTTTTGATATAGTCTTTTTTTTTCCCCTCAACAAAATTTTCTCATGTGCACCTGTGATCAATCCTCCCGACATCTTCTGGGAGATGGGACTTGTGGTAAGACTGGGGAGTTCAATGAGCCTGAGTTCATCGTGTCATCTCATTTGCTACAGACCTTTGTTCAGACATCATCACTGTGTGGAATAACGTGGTGATGGATAAGACATTCCGTATGTTTGTGAATGGTCAGGCTGATAGAAAACCACAGGCAATAGAAGAAAATCTGCAGCCAAAAGATCAGTGTATTCCTGAGTATAAATTGCTGCTTATGGTATAATAGAAGTGAACCAGTATAATCAAACTGCCGCCAGGTGACCAGCTGTCCCCCTAAGCGGGTAGCGACTTAGCATTGGCCTCTGCTCCTTTGCAGATTGGGCACTCAGGGGGTCTAGTGGCCAGATCAGCTTCAGTGAGAGAAAGCCCATGTTGTTGAGTCCACGCATAACTCAATTCCTGCTGCCAAAGCCTCTTTATTCACAGGCTTATTGAGCAAAAGAAGCTTCCATAGCGTGATCCATAATATGGGTTATCTTCATCTCATTATAATGAAGAATAATCTCCATGAATCTCCTTTGCAGTGGATGGGAGGATCTACACATTCTGCACGTATTTGGAAAGGTACACTAAGTCTCTTTTAACACCAATATTTTAATCTTGTTCCTTCCAAGTCCCTGACCCTGAAACATGCTTGGCCCATACCTCAGACAATCTTTCCTTCCACTCAAAGGAGACAATCAGATGTGGACTCTGGAGTTTTCCCTTCATTACTGTCTTTCAGAGGCACCATATGTAGGCTGTAGTGTGGTGGCCATCACTTTTGGCTGGTGTCAGCATGCCATACAAATTCACTGCAAGTAAGACCTACTTTTTTTCCTTCTCTTTTAAATGGTCTTAGGGAGCATCCCATGAAGCATAGAGGTATTTTGAGGAAGAGATGAAAAAGCAGTAGGGATAGGTACTATGGGAGTCTGAGCCACCTGCTTATGGAATTTACTAATGATTTCTGAATCTGTTTGGACCTAGTCTTATAGACGCTCCTTCCATTTTATAATGGAATTCTGCTGTGCATGCCCAATTTTGTAATTTGGTAAATTATATGACACCTTGTTCAGGATGAGCAGTCTGTGTTTCATGTCCCAGGATCAGGTGTTTAGTCTCCACCAAGGCTCAGCATCAGGCCTTTCAAGTAGACAATATTTGTTAGCAAAAGAAGGTATGACCTTATTTTAAAACTTCAGGGCATGCATTACTATTTTCCCATCAATGTTTGCCCCAAAGCTCCGTACAACATGTCTGCCAATCACAGGCTATTCC
The DNA here is from genome assembly GCA_023783475.1 of Daubentonia madagascariensis. Classification (NCBI taxonomy): domain Eukaryota; kingdom Metazoa; phylum Chordata; class Mammalia; order Primates; family Daubentoniidae; genus Daubentonia; species Daubentonia madagascariensis. Next base: position 10,047,801 of record JAKFHU010002220.1, read on the forward strand.
CAAACCACTGGGTATGCTGGTTATCACTCTCCCCCACATATATCATGTACACGTGATACTCATGTATCTCCACCCACACACACAGGCCCACTGAAGTCTGTAAGTCTTATGAGTTACTTGGAAAATGGATTGGAGCAGCACACTCTAAAATAAATGTGTTGCCTCTAAAATCCAAAGAGATCTACCGGGCATTGTGCCATTCTCTTCAGAGTGGGTGGTTCAAGGTGTAGCCTCAGGTCTACACCTGATAGTCCGGCCTGCCTTCAGATTGCCAGACTCCTAGGAACCTCACCCATGTAGCAGCTCCTGAACTTTCACAGTTCATCTCCCACTCTTTAGTATACATGCATCGCACTAAATAGAGTACCTAGGATGTTTGTTATTTCTTGCACACCGGGGTTAATTAATAAAATGTCAGCAATGTAATGGTTTTATGTAATGCTCTATGGAATATTGTAATGACCAAAGTCCTTCTAAACCATTATAATAGAAAGCAGGAGCATCCATACAGCCCAGAGGAAGGGCACTAAAGGTTTACTGCTCTTGCCACAGGACGGGAGTTTCTCTGAGTATCTTTTCTGATGGAGGTGGCAGGGAAATGGGGAAAGCATTTTCTAGGTCAATAGCTGCATATAATGTGACAGGAGTTTGTTGATTTTCTCTAGTAAAGACATCACAGCTCTCATCCTGCCCGGATTATCTCTGATGCAATTGATACTCAGCTATTCTCTAAGACTCGCACAGCTTTTGCATAGGCCATACAGGGGCTTCCAACTGCCCTTCTCACATGGGTCATAGGGCCAGCAGGGGAAGTTTGTCAGTTGCTAAGTGTGTTTATTCCCATTATACATCCCGGGACTGAGGAAATAACCACACTGGAGTTACTGTGACATGGATTCAGGCTAAGACTCTAACCTCCATGAATTCTTACTGTGACTAGGCGATCAGGATGACATTTCAGGCCTCCTCATCAATTCAGGGAGATTTTTATGAAGACAGAATTTTTACCAGGTGATTCAAATTACACAATTGTTATATGTCTAGCCATACTCATTTTCTATTTCATATTGAGTCAAATTTGATAATTACTTTTTTCTATAAAATTGACCATTTCATCTCTTATGTTTCTTTCTTCTTTAGTAACAAGAATATTTTTCTAGCTTTATTGAGATATGATTGGCAAATTAAAATTGTATATATTTAAGATGTACATGATATTTTGATATATGTATATATTGTGAAATGATTACCACAATCAAGATATTCACATATCCATCACCTCACATAGTTACCTTTTGTGTGTGTGTGGTGAAAACGTTAGTAAATTTCAAGTATACAATACAGTATTATTAGTCACCATGCTGTACATTAGATCTCCAGAATTTATTAGTAATATGAGTTTAAGACCTTAATTTCCACTCTAATTACATCTTTAGTTACATGACAAATATTGATAATTAATATTATCCTTATCATTCAGTTACATTTTCTAATTTTCACTATGATTTCATTTTTGATGCAAAAGTTATTTGGAATTTTCAAATTTATATTTTTATTTTATATTAAATATAATTAATTTATTTACTTTTATTTAAATGTTTAACTTTGAGATAATTGTAGATTCTCATGCAGTTGTAAGAAAAATACAGAGATATCTGTTTTTCCCAATGGTAGCATTTTGCAAACTATAGTACAATTTCACAATGAGTATATTGAAATAGATTCATCAAGATACAAAATATTTTTCTCACTACAAAAATCCCTCATGTTGTCCTTTTATAGCCACATCCACTTCTCTCCTCTCCTTCTCTCCCTGTCTAACCCATCTTTAAACCCTGGCAACTGCTAATCTGTTGTCCACTTCTGTGATTTTGTCAATTCAAGAAGGCTATATAAATGGAGTTATTCTGTAGGTAACCATTTTCCATTTTCTATTTCACTTAGCATAATTCTCTGGAGATCTATTCAAAGCGTTGCATGTATCAACAGTTTGTCCTTTTTATTGCTGAGTAATATTCCATGGTATGGACATGCCACTTTTGTTTAAATATTCTCTGTTGAAGGGCATTCTATTATTTACAATTTTTCACTATTATAAATAGAGTTGCTAGGGACGTTCATGTACAGGTTTTTGTGTGAACATAAGTTTTCATTTCTCTGGGCTAAATAACCAGAATGGCAATTTTTGGATCATATGATAGTTGCATACTAAGTTTTTTTAAGCAACTGCCAAATGGTTTTCCAGAGCAGCTGTACCATTCTATGTCCCACCAGCAATGTATGACTAATCTAGTTTCTCTGCCATCTTGCCAGCCTTTGGTGTTTCACTGTTTTTAACTTTACCTGTTCCGATAGGTGTGTAGTGATATCTCATTGCTGTTTTAATTTGCATTTCCATAATGGCAGTGTTGTTGAACATCTTTTCTTCTCCATTTTTTTAATGTGTTAGGTCTTCTTCTTTGCTTTCTCTTTCTTTCTTTCATTTATAAATGACAAAATTGTATATATTCATCATGTACAATGTGATGTTTTAAAATAGGTATACCTTGTAGAATGGCTTAATTGAGCTAATTAATATATGCATTATCTCACATACAGTTTTGTGGTGAGAACACTTAAAATCTACTCTCTTAGCAAATTTTAGGAATGCAATTCATTGTTTTTCACTATAGTCACAATGTTGTACAATAGCTTTTTTGAACTTATTCCTCCTATATGGCAGAAATTTTGTATTCTTTGACCAACACCTCCCCAAGCCTGTCCCACAACCCCAGCCTCTGGCAACCAACATTCCATTCTCTGAATGTCTTTTCATGTGCTTATTCATCATCTGTGTATCTTCTTTGGTGAAGTGTCTCTTCACGTCTTTTGCCCATTTTCTAATTGGATTCTTTTTTTCACTATTAAGTTCTGAAAGTTTAAAACTTTTGCTCTTACTCGGAGAAAAAGTTTTAAATTTTGATGAAGATCAGTTTATTAATTTTTCCTTTTATGGGTCATGCCTTTGTTGTCAAGTCTAATAACTTTTTGCCTAGTCTAATATCCAGAATATTTTCTCCCAAGGTTTTTTCTAGAAGTGTTATAGTTTTATATTCCATGATCAATTTTGAGTTAATTTCATATTAAGTATGAGACTTAGGTTGAAGTTAACATTTTTGCCTATGGATAGTCAATTACTTTAGCATTGCTTATTGAAAAAACTATCTTTCTTTATTATATTGCTTTTGAACATTTGTCAAAAATCAGTTGGGCGTATTTTTGTGGATCTATTTCTAGCTTCTCTAATTTACTCAATTGATCTATATGTCAATTATTCCACCAATACCATATTCTTGATTACTATACCTATGTAATGTCTTAAAATTTGGTAGACTGTTACTTCCCACTTAATCCTTTTATTTTCAACATTATTTAGGTATTCTAATTCCTGTGCCTTTTCATATAAATTTTAGAATAATCTTGTTTATAAATACACAAAAAATCTTGTGAGGATTTTGAGAAGAATTACATTTAACCTGGATATCAATTTGGGGAGACTTACCATCTTTGCTATGTTGAGTCTTTCAATCTATGAACACCATATGTCTTTCCATTTATTTATATCTTTTTTGATTTCTTTCATCAGCATTGTAGTTTTCAGTATACAAGTCCTACACACATTTTCTTAAATTTATACCTGATTATTTCATATATAAACTTGTTTTTGAATTACCCATTTTGGCTTTTTATAGTATTAGGATGAATCATACCCTTACTTTCTATTACGTAGACATAGCTATTACATCCATGAGGCAAAAGACTTTTTTCCCCTATATTTAAAATTTAACAGCTGGCATACATTTCCAAAGCATTTAAAAAGTATTTGAATACTGCATTATTGTTTTATTATTTATCATGGGGTTTCCTTTTTATCACTTACCAAAAAAAGCCATATTTAATGTTGATTTTCTCTACTAGCTCTTCCATTAACTTGATTTAGCTTGAAACAAAATAAAGTTTTTATATTGATATTGTTTTCTTCATTTTAAAGTATGTAAGAAAATCATGATTTAAGAAAATTCCTCTATGAATCATACATTTTTTTCCAGAAAATTCTGATAGCTAAGTTGCAAAATATTGCTCACATCTTCAAGATAGGGAAATGACTAACAAAAGGCCTTCATATCTAGATTAGAGTCTATCTACTAAATCAAAATAGACATTTTAATGTTCACTTTTACAAGCATTTCTTACTTATTAACTAAAGAACAGGTGAAAACTGCATAAAACAAACTTCCTAAAGGAATTCATATCATGGAGATTACTATTTCTCTATTAAGAACAAAAATTCTGTTAATGGTTATTCACTTTTTTCTATGATTCCTTTGGGATGTTAGAGTCAGACATTGAACATGCAAGAAAGTGAATCTCATTTTCTTTCTCAAAGTCCAAACTGTCTTCTAACTCAAGTTAGGGACATGTTAATACAGATAAAATTTTCAGGAACACTTGGTTTTTCAGTAATCAAATATAATAAACAACCAGAAGTCCTACCCATTGCTGGAGCTCCAGGTGAAATAGTAATAATTTATATATAGCAGCACCTTATGTTTTCTCTCAGTATGTTTAAGGATAGATAAAGGATAACAACAAGTTTTTTCTCTTTGTTTTTAATAAAAATATTTCTAACATGTTAAAAATTTCTTTTATAATTTTTTAGATTTCTTCTTACTCAAAATTTGGTAAATAAGAATTCTTTAACATTATATTGGAAATGACAGAATAAAATATGCAAAAACCCCAATGCACAATTAATTCTGAAAAGATCTTTTATTTAGTTCAAAGTTGATATATCTAAACCTAAAAACTTTAATATTACTGTCAGAGATGTTGTCAGCTAGCCTGGTACAAAAATTCTTGAGTATGGGTTACCGAACAGTATTGCAATGATTTTACAATTTGTTTTTCTTACTCTAAAGAAATAAACACAATTTTATACTTAAAACATGAATCAAAATAACATTGATTCTGTGAGAATTAAACAAAAGGGAAGAAGAAAGGACAAAATACATTTTTATTTATTTATTTATTTATTTATTTTTTAAAAAAATAGAGACAGGGTCTCGCTCTTGCTCAGGCTGCTCTTGAACTCCTGAGCTTAAGCTATCCTCCCGCCTCGGCCTCCCAGAGTGCTAGGATTACAGGCGTGAGCCACCGTGCCCGGCCGACAAAATACATTTTTACTTTAAGCAGATTGCTTAAAGAGCAGCAAATCAGGCAGACAAGGCTGTGAACTTTGGCTCTGTTATTTACTGAATATGACTTTGAGCTACTTATAATTTTCCTATGTGTAAAGTGCACTAACAATAACTTCATCAAAAGGTTATCAAGATGATTAGATAAGGAAGTGTATTTGGCTCGTATTGAATGCACAATAAGTAAGTAGTATCTAGCATTATTATTGCTATTTCTGTGTTGATTTCTGAAATCTGAGTAATTATAAAAAGGCAGTAATCAATAAAACCTATGGTGCACAGATTTTTTTTTTGGAAGGTAGCTATACTTTATTCAGGAACAGAAACATTCTAAAATTTACTAACTATAAATAACACAAGTAACACATTCTTCAACTAGTTAGTTAATTAATGAAGGATATGTTAAAAATAACATAATTCCAAATGCATGTAAATGAAGTAATTAAACACTAACATAATTCAGAATTGCTTCTTCATTTTTATTTTGCATTTTAATTACTTCATTTACATGCACACAAATTATTTACCTTAACTTTGTGTATCTTTGTGCTAAAGTTTCCTGTGCCTAGCAATATTTAAGTTTGCAATACTTGAATCAAATGCTGTGCATGCTTATATTTATATTTTTGGCTCAAGATTCTGGTTTTCTCTGGGACTTAAGAAGTAACTTCATTAATAAATGTTACTGTTTTGAAAAGTGATCAAAGTTAATTTTCCTTTAAAGAGAATACCAAACGAACTATAGGCCCTGAAGAGGAAAAGACAAGGATTAGATTTCCAGCCCACTGGCTCTTTGCTTACTTTAAAAAGATGGAATTGCAAAGATCTCAAGAGATAGTATTTAAGTGTTTTAGTTTCTGTTAATACTGTAGTGAATAATGAAATAGCCTTTGGATGACACAGAAATGCTTCTCTATATACCTTGTTTTCCAGAGATACTTACCTAATCTCGACTCTTCCCAGGAAAGAGGAATGAGCACAGAAATTTTGCATTGCTTCTTATTTCTCATGTTCCTTTCTATTTGGTGTAACTTCTTCAATTTTAGACGTTTTATCGAGTTCACATGTGGTAGCCAAAAGTACTTGGGAGGAATTATTTCCAGTTCTTTGCTTTTATACATCATTTTAACACATGCAGCAGAGGACTCATAGCCTCGTGCAACTAAATCACTAATGTCTAAGTCTTTTTATTTTTAATTTTTTTTCTTGTTGCTCCTTCCACTCTCTTATTGGTCATATATTGTAGTGGAAAACTTTATTTATATACACAGTTTCATATTGACTTTAAGATCCATAAAGACTTTCTTTACCGAATTTTTTAACTTCACATAAAGGATTCAATTTTGCAGTACAGTCTTCTCTTCAACTTGAGAGCAAAGACCTTATCTTATTAATATTATCCTGAATGCCTGACACCACTGCCCAAGGTGCAGTTGGTTCTTAGTAAGTTAAAATTTGATTAAGCGTGGAATACACTCAGCCTTGGCAGTACCCTCCACTTATCAGAGTCTGCAGTGTGTTGCCTATGGATTTAAACATGGCAGAGCAAGTATTCCATATACAGGCTGCTGAAAGCAGAAGTTGGAAAGAGTAAAAAACCAATAACATTGATATAGAAAAAATCTAATCATGCCAACACGAGTCTACACAAATATTTTTGTGGAGAGATGGAGAGTGGGAGAATCTCATATAGTGGCTTCAGTGTAAGCATGCAGAAAACTTATTTCCCACTTCCAGGGTGTGCAAAAATACCTATAGCCCGTCAGCTGATAGGAAGCCTGCGGCAGACTCATTCTATGAAAACTAAAAAAAAAAAAAATTATATGTTAAAGTTACAAATTATAAATGTATCTGTGGAATTTCATTCCTTTCTTCTAACCCAATTTGACCTAATTTCAATGTCTCTGAATCACCTTACTAGAAATAGTGAAATTATATTTTTATTATTTCGGTGATGAGAAAGGAGTGGGTGAGAAGGATTATCCAGATTTCAGATGAATTGAAACATGAGTCTAGGTAATGCACTAGAAAGCTCTGGGAAGAAGCCTTGGGAATTTGAAGAAAAAAAAAAACTTTGACCACAGGAGATAAGATAAGTTAGATATATAAAATTTTAGATAAAAATAAGGATATGAGCCAAGGAGCATTTTATTTTCACTAAAAATAAGAGATAAGGAGCAACATCCTGCAACATGCTTAAGCTTTGGAGGAAGAAAGCAGTGGCTTAAATAGGAATGATGGACCTAACACTCTTCCCTTTTGCAGAAATCTGTGGCCTTATAATGAAATTCCAACAATTTATCTGGAGATACTTGTGTATTTAAAAATATATTCCTTTCCTGATGCCCTGTGTTTTTTCCTTTAAAGTTTCCAATTTGCTGTTCTTGTTGCAAATCACCTGGGTATATCCCTGCTGCATCCCGCACAGTAATGTCCCCTTCTTCTCATTGTTCTTGGGTCTTTACTGTGACTCGTTCACCTGTGATCTTCAGACTAACTGGGAAGTCTGAGACTATGGCAGAATCAGATGTCAAGAACATGCTAGTGGTGTGAGCAACCTCTACAATGAAGAATCAGAAGTTTGCACTATCAGGCTCTTCATGCTCAGTAGGATATTTTGGTCCTCTTTGCTGAAAAGGGACTTTTGAATCCTCAATGATACTTGTGTAGCTTTCTGACTCTCATAGCATTTGTTGTTTGCTCTGTGCAGTATAAGAGATATAAGGGAAGAGAAGATGCAGTCTTGCTCTCTACGGGATTAAGATCTTGTTATGAATAACCACATCGACTAGAAAATTAGAAAACTTCTATTTAATGTGGTGAAATCCAATATATGTTTGCTAAATATATGAACCAAGATGAGAGTGAGCGGCAATGAAGAGACGGGAAGGTACACTTAGCAGCACACCTGTATATAGTATGTCTACCCTACAATTACAGTGAACGTAAAGAAACTCTAGAACACAGAAAATAGTCAAATGGTGTAAAATAATTAGGAAGTGATGAATTTGGAGTGTTTATTACCTCTGTTTTTAATATAACTTATTTAATTATGGGGTTATATCATTTACTTTTTATTAATATCTGTGTTTAATGACCAACTCTCAAAATTCCTGAAAATTTGGCAACTGGCTCTCTGAGCTGCTATGAGCCAGTTTTAGCTTACCCCTGTGCCCTGTCTACTTTCTTGTTTTCACTGGTTACGTAATGACAATTGTGCACCTATCCTTTAGATTTAACATGTTCAGAGTGGATTAAGTTATTTAAACTTTAAAAGTACATAATTTGGATGCTGTATGTAAGAGACATACTGGGACTTAGTTATATTAAATAATATATTTTTCAATAAAAGGGAAAAGATCTTCCCATAAATAAACTATAGTAACAAATTAGCCACACTTAGGCCCACAAATCATGACACTGAATAATATATTAGGAGTAACAGATGCATAATTCTGTAATATCACATTTGAACAATTGAAGTATTTGTTAACTAAAAATAAAATTTAAAACAAAGTCTGGCTAACAATTCCTTTTCATTCATTATTCAAATTTTGTTATGTACTTTATCTCATGCACTGGGCCGGACACTAGTTTAGAAGGATTGTATGAGTGTAGTCGGAGAAATAGAAAACATTTCACAGGTAATTGGAGTACTGCAAGTCCTCTGATGGAGGGATACAGGTGCTTGTAGGAGCACAGAAGACTTGGTGTGGAAAAGTCTTGACAATGCCTCTTCCTAGAATATTAGTATTCATTAAAAAGCACACATACCACCACCACCACAGACTCAGCCTTGACTCTAATAACAGCAGGAAACCTATGGCCAGAATAAGACTGAGTATCAGAGAGCCAGATAGTGAGGAAAAGAAGTAAGAGCACTTCACCCGAGCAGAGCTCCCTGAGACCAGGCATCCAACGCCCTCCAGCAACAGATCCGAGCAAGCAACGCACTGCTTGCCAACGACAGTGATCCAGCCTAGAGTCAGCGGTGATCACACGCTATTTGCGAGCAGACCCTATTATGAATATAGCTCTTCTTGCTTGAGGATGAACAATGAGTGAAGAAAATATCCACAAACCCAGGCTATTTCAAGGAAGACTAAACAAGGATGTACAAGACAGTAACGCCACTCTTGTTTGGCTGGAGTATGTCTTTTGGTATATTTTGTTCAAGAAGTGTGCAGAAGTGGTCTATTTTTAGAGTACTTAAATGTCTGAAAATTTCTGTTGTTATCCTCAGTAAAATCCAGTTTGTCTGGGTGACCAAAATCTTGCACATATTCAAAACTTCATGCGTCCAGTACAGCTTTCTCTATTAATATCCAGAATTGTGAAAAGTTGTCTGGGGAAAACTTGAGTTTTGTATTTTGATAAATTCTAACATTTTTTGCATATTCAGTTTTGACATAGATGCTTGGAGGTATAATTTTAATCTTATTAGATAGGCTATTTTTCCAGGATGTATCTAGGGGTCTTTTTTTCATTGTCCCCACCCAAATATAATAAAATATCTTTCTCATATACTAAGGTAATTTTTTAAAATTCAGCAATTTTTTTTCATTGTATCTTTTATTAACTATCGTTTCTGGTTCAATTGTTCTATTTTCCCATAGGAACTTTGGATTCCATTTTTCTATAAGAACTATAAATACAAAATAGATTCTTTGAAATCTTTGGTTTATCTTGTTTATTATTAAATCTGTGCAACTACGCCATCTGGCCCACTCATTTGAAATGTTCCCAACATACCTCTTTGTCACATATTTGCTTTTTAAGCTATTTTACAAACTTAGCCCAAATCCAACCATTTCAGACTTGATTAAATCTAACCTAGTTGTTTAAAATGTAAAATGATCCATGGATCTTTAAGAAAATATAGATATTAAACATTTAAAAAATCCTTGTGAAATATCTGAATAGTAATGACTGAATCTTTGTACTATCCCAATTCTTACTGCAGTCTCCCTTCCTTTTTTGGATGCAGACAAATTGCTAAACCAAGAACCTTTCCAAATTAGAATCACAAAATACCATTCAGATAAGTCAATTTACAACATGTTTTGCAAAGTAGGTTGGACTTTCTCACACTCAGTAAAATCTATCACTTGAAGATGTGGGAAAATAGCTTGTACTTTTGAAACTCATTATAAATGTGATTTATTTTGATTTAGACTCAATCTGAACACTCTGGGATGTCAGTTTATTCCTAATTCTTTTAATGGGAACATGAATATTTAGTTGAACTTGAACCCTGGCAATTTAGCAGCTAGTATAATTATGTATTAAAATAATCACTTATTGATCATTAATCAAATATTGTGATTGAGTGGAAAAATATTTTGATCATAATCTTATACTTTAAAAGTTGGCTAACTAAAAATGCTAACTTTTTTTCTTATTTTATTAAGTACATTTCATTCTTCCTTCTTATGTATGCGAAGCACATCTATTTCTTCACCCATTTTTGTTTTTTCCTCTCCTGTCTCAGAGGACTAGAAGTCAGCCCTTGATAGCAGTGCTAAATTTTGCTTCTCTTGTTTAACTTCCCTCAGCCATAATTTCTTCATGAGTTACTTTGTGGACTTACTGAGCTGCTTCTGCAAAGTGGGAATACTGCACTAACCATCTATTTTAGGCTAGAGATCGTGTTTCTGTACACTCTGTAAGCAGTACATTTGGCAAATTATTGGCATTTGATAAGGTGTGAAAGATTAGTTTTAACTTCAAGGATATTTTTATTTGGGAATAAATAAAAAAAGAAGTTTCATTTTCCCTCTCTAGTTTAATCATTTGCATTTAGTTGATTTTATTTGATTTCTCATTTCACGGGCCTTTCTAGTTAAAGATATGTTTGGTTTTTGTTAAGGCACAAATTTGTCAAGTATTATAACAAATGGTGAGTGTTCTACAGATGAAAACAGAAGAAAAAAGATCCTATGAATCAAATATTTTTATATCTAACAACTAGACCTTGGGCTACGGCATTGCCAGAATCTTCAAAGTAGAACAATATTTATTTTAGCTCAAACAACTTTAGGACTACAAAGTGGGCATTAGGTGAATATTAGTGTTGAATCTAACTCTGACTCAAACCATGTAGGTGTCTGGCATGTATGCTGAGCCAGTTCTAGAGGGAACTCTGTGAATAACAAACCATCCATTTAGCTCTTTGACAAGAGTAACTCTCTCCTTACACTTTCTGCATGGCAGGCTTTAGACCCTCAAGATCTGGTAACATTGGAATTGAGTTTTATCCAAACAACTTCTTGTTCTGAAGCAGGATGAAGTAAATTAATCTGTTTTCCAGGTAATCTATGGTGATTTTATTTGAGGAAAATTTACAACTAAAAATCTCTCTAATTGAGAGAAACACCATCTGAATAAGAAATACCATTTCAAGCTCAGTACTTAAAAGCAGACATTCAGGGTCTAATCCAGTGTTGCTTTGAAGAATTCCATGAACTAATATTTTATTCTGCAAACATGTATCAAGCAAATTTATGTGCTCCTCTTTACAGCTCTGAAAGGCAGCCCCCCCCAACACATATACATACAAACACACATATAAGTATGTTTGTGTATATGTATATGTATGTATATGTATAATTAAGGCAATTACGTGTTTGTATGTGCACAAATTATGTGTGTGTATGTGTTTGTATGTCCCTCCCTCTGGGGAGGGAGATTGGCATCTAGTTGGTAGAGGCCAGGGATGCTGCTAAACATCTTACAATGCACAAGACAGTCCCTAACAATGAAGAATGATCTGGTCCAAAATGTCAAAAATACCAAAGTTAAGAAATCCCACTCTAATAGGATATTCACTGGTTTTGTTACTCACAGACAGGCAGAGACAGAGTAAGGTATATATGAGAGAGGACTAAACATCTTCCCTAGAGGTGAGGGTGCTAATATAATGACCTAGATCAGTGCTTCTCAAAGTTTAATGTGAACACAAATCATATAGGAATTTTGTTAAAATTCAGATTTCAATTCAGAATGTCTGAAACAAGTCCTGACATTCTGCATTTCTATCAAACTCCCAAGTGACACTAATGCTACTGGTCTGGGGTCGAAAATTTGAGTAGCCAGGAGATGGACAATTCTGCACATGGCTCCTTAGGAAGCAATCTGAGTGAGAAAAAGGACAGTAAGAGAGGAATAATTCCATGTGTCTCAATATAGATCTGGAATATCTGTAAGAACTATCATAAGAATCTTAAGTTTTTAATTTAATTTACTTAAAAATATTTTTATTATCAAAGTTATGCGCAGAATTTTAAAAGGGAAAATTGTTCTACAAGACTTTTCATGAAAAATGATATAGTTTCTAGACTTTTCTCCATTCTCAATTTCCTTCACCATTACCTGGTGCATTCCTCACCTCTCTCTGTATTTCTCTTTATCTCCTGATTCCATGTCTTTTTCCTTGGCTAATTTCCTTGTATGATGTTACATATCATCTGGTGACTTCCTGCCAAAGTTAGGAGGAAAATATCTTGAGCATCTGCGTGCCCCCAAAGGCATTGTTTTCCCCTTGCAATTGATGGATGGTTAGGCAAGGTATAGCTTTGGGGGTTAAAAGACATTGAACTGTTGATTGTGAAAGCAATTATTCATTGTCTTTTAGATCCTAATATTTCTCTTGGGAAATCCAAATCTTTGCTGTCATCACCCAAGTCTTTCTAGGCCTTGGTGACACAATCAGTCTGCTTCTGGGCTTTCCTGATTGATCGCATTTGGCATTCTCTGACAGGCTAAGCAGGTCACTGCTATCCCAATGGTTTCACAGTTTCCAACTGTTGCTATGTCCTCTCCTATTTCTTTTGCCCTCGTGCCTCTTCCACAAAGGCATAAATCTGCAAGGACGAGACAGATTCAAAAAACAGTATAAAGACAATGTAGGGGAAAGAAAGTTCAAGTTTTCAGGAAACAAAGAATCTGCCTTGGGCCTAGATTGTGACTTTGGTGCTATAAATCTGTCAAGTCCCCCAACAGGAGGAAAACTAGCGTTCTCTGAACACCCATATTCTTGTTTCTTCATATGTGTAATGCCATTTAGTCTTTCCAATAATTTTAATGTAAGATAATGGTGCTCAGAGAGATTTATCAATTTTACCTTAAGAAACAAAGTGCCAGAAATTAGATGCAGATACCTTTCCTGAAAGACTAGAATAAAAGACCCTCAGCATAAATAGAAATACAATGTCTAGAACAAAAAGATGAAATGCTAACTCTGTTCTGTTAGTCATGACTCATGTGTGTTCTGACCAATACAAAAGGGATTTTGTACCTTTATCCATTGTTTCGGCTGATCAAAATCTTTTTGATACCTGGTATTTCTTTGTCCTCAGCTTCATGGACTAGATATATGTCTGTTCTCTAGACTTCTTTAACTGGCACAGAATCTTCTTTAGAAAAATCTTCAATAAATGTTTACTTTTTCTTTACTACAGTAATAATTTTCTATGGCACCAGTAGTGGTGAGGTTGGGGAATGTGCCCACTGGATAACATGTTATTACTTTTCTTTACTCCCTCCAAACACTGGTTATAGATCTAAATTCCATTAGCAGCCATCAACTGTGTAAGTGATGTTTCTTGGAGAAAAATTTTATGAAATAGGAAAACAAAAATCGCAAAATGTAAGAACATCAGATGAGCAAGGCAGCAAAAAACCCACATCCTCAATTCAGGGTAAAGATGACCATTTGAGGAACAAAGAAACAAAAATTCTTCTTTATGTGTGGAAAAGTTTGGGAAAGTGCATTCACTGTGTATAGTACTCATCAGCGAGAAAAAAACCCTATAAACTGTGCAATGCCCTGACCATGGACTGCCGTCAGACACTCATGTCATCTGGTATCACTGTGGCTGGCCGGAATGTATTTCATTGCCAACTGAGACACTTTGGGCTTCTGCCCAACTTGTGATTCTCTCTCTTTTAGGTTTCAAGTTCTGTCCCACAATTTTCCGGTGATGCTACAAGCAGGAAAATCCATAAGCAAAAGGTTTGAGCTAAAAATATAACCACAAATAAATATTTAATATGTATTAACTTTTTGTTGTTTTTATTTTCTTCCTGTGTGAAATTTTAGGCAAAGAAAGTCTGAAAAATGCAATTTCCCTATGTTCTTGAATGATAAAGTATGTCTGAATTTTCACTTTCTTTTTTTAATGGCTCCTCAGTCAACTTGATGAATTTTACTTCTAATTTATTTATTATTTGGTCAGGTATATTCTGATTTTCCTTCTTTTGTTTTGGCATTTTTCACTGTCCTATTAGTATGGAAAATAAAATATGATTTCTATTGGATGTAGATTGTGTGTATTATGAGTCAACAGATAGAACACAGCTTTTGGCCTCTTTATTTTGATGTAGCTGTCCTGTTCTGTTTTTTGGGGTTTTTTTTGGTGGCCAAAAAAAAAAAAAATCTGACTTCAAATAAGGAAAAAGAAAATTTCCTATAATCTGCTCCAGAAAAAGTTACTGGAAACATTTGTTTGAATTTTTTGAAAAACCCTTAAAAACATGATTAATTCATGCATACAGGGAAAAAATTTGAAAAAAAAATGATTTGACCAAACCACACATGAGATGCTGTTGCTATCTTGAATGCTGTATTCCAAAATGGTGACTGAATCAGAATATATGGAGACTACAAGTTATACATTAAATAACAAACTTCTTAAAGATATAAAATAAATTATAATCTTATTTTTAACTAAAAATGACTTTCTAGACTCCATTTGCTGAAGCAACTGGAGGTTTAACAATTTCTCTTGGGATGGTTGACTAACTTTAGTGAAAATTCAAGTGATTTCTGTCCTCTTACCTCAAGTCCCGGGGTGACAAAGGAAGTGCCAGTAGACACCTTGGAGAATTTAAGGCCTCCAACGTCAATATACTCTGCAATTAGGGTTGATTACTAAGATGTTAATATTTGAAAACGGGGATGAGACTGATAGCCTGAGTTAATAAGTAGATGGGTAAATACACTGGGGAGATTTTGGCACCAAGAAAAATCTATAAGATCACCAAAAATAGCAATATTATCCACTTCACAATTTGTACTAGGTGCTGGCATCACCAGGGTTTGATCAATTCAAAATCATTGAGAAGTAACTGTACATCTCTTCTGCTGCTTTAATGGTTGGAGTACCTGGTTCTGAAAACATGTGGCCCATTTGGGAAGAACCAGGAATTTGGAGGTCAACTTGTATCATGAGATCGATTAAGAAGGAAATTGACTTCAACTTCTGCAATATGAACATAGGTTCCGATGTCACCATGAGGTTAGTGGCAAGTGCTCGGTCGTGCCACCAGGGGTACTAAATCACTCAACTTTGGTGAGTCTGTTCTTTAATCACTTAGGTACAGATTTGTAAAATATAATAAGAACTCACTTACTTGGTGGGTAATGTGGGGATCCCCAGTATCTATTCCAGATGACTTTTAGCCAGTTCTCCGTTAGTTCAGCCATCATTTCTCTCTATCTCTCTGTCTCTCATTCTGTCATTGGTGTATGTACAATAACATCTTTGAGAAAGTTTCTCATTCTTAGGAATTGTTTTGCAGTTTAAAATTAAGTGTGGTAACAACTTTTGACCATCAGTTATGAAAGGAGTCACAGTGATATGCTGTTTATTGTAATTCATGTTCATTCATACTCATGCTCTCATGAGCACGTTTAGCATTGACACTATGATTTTGAGCCACGTGGAAGAACATTGGGGTTTCATTAGGTTGTTTTAAATTAACAACTCTATATTTGTATTTTTCCTCCTATTGAATTACATAACATGAGAGGTTAAGCATACATTTCTGGGATATCGTTGTTTGCCACTTTTATAACAGCCCTGCTTGATACATGAACTTGTCACACCAGCCAACTGTACTTTGAAAATTTTTTTCATCCATCCTGAGGACAGGATTGGACTCAGATTTTGTAGGGCTTACAGCTTCATAATACGGGGATCCCTCTTTACGAAAAAAGAAAATTAGGAACAGGGACTTAGAAGAGATCCACACAAATGAGAGCTCCTAAAGCTTAAATTTCATTAGCTTTGCAGAAATATGCCTCTTCTTGGGATTTGGCATTTTCTCCTGCTTTTGTCTGTAATCAAAATGAAGATTCTAATGTATGGGCCTTTTCCTTACTTAGAATCCTTAGAGGATTTTGTTTTGCTTTGCAAGAAAATGTTGAATTGTGGCTATTCTTCCTACAATGATATTTGCTTCATTATTAATAATATCAAATTTATTCCCTGCTGCTCTTTCTATGACTCTGCAAACAAAATAACAATAAGTGTAATATTTTGAAGATATTTTAAATGCAATTATATGAAGCAAGTGTGGCACAAACAAAGCACATAACTCAAATGAACAGATATGAGCAAGTTCACAAATTTGAGATGTGAGACAGTGACGATTTCATCATAGAGGCTGGCTGGGTGATAGTGACTGTAAATCATCACTGGTTATAAGATGTTTCCTTATTTCAGAGATATTAAAATACAAAGAGGTTGCATATGTTAGAATTGCTGAAATATGATAATTCCCTTGGCGTTTTTACAGTTGGACTTTTCTATTGAATTTTCTAAATTTGATGATTATTTTTAGAGCTTTACTGAGATATAATTTATAATCCTTAAGTCCATTTAAATGTGTATGATGTAATGATTTTTACCAAATTTACAGACTTGTGCAACCATTGCCATAATTTAATTTTGGAATATTTTTATCATCCATTAAAAAAATCTTGGACCAATTAGCAGTTGCTTTCCATTTCCCTGACTCTCTGTCCCTGATTTAATGACTTTTTATTTAATATTTTAATTTGCTTTATTATAAAACAAATTTAACTTGTTTGTTTTATTTTTGCCTATTTTTGTTTTATAATTTGTTACTTAAATTAAACAAAAATCTTTAGCTATTTGAGAATCCTAAACTCTGATTGATATTTTGTTTCCATTTGAGAGGAGTGAACTTCCTTATTGTTGATTTTGTTGGCTTGCTTTCTTAGCATTAGTTTTCATCACAGGTTTTGGGATATGGATACATACAGGATTATCTTGTGTCAAAGTTTGTTGTTCCATCTCTCTTTTTTCTTTGAGCTCATCCTTACCTCTCTGTTGGTCTTAGAAGTCACTTTTATATTACTAGACTCATGCTCCATCTGGAGGAGATACCAGTATTGTAGAGCCAGGCACTGCACCAGTGGGGTAAGGTGGCCCAGGTCCTGGCTGTGAGGTCACCTCTGCTTCTTCTAGTTTGGATATGTAGATTTGTTTATGCTATAGTCTTAGAAATAATATGGCCACTTTGTTTAGCTTCTTACGAAGAAGGAAGTTTTGCTTTACCTTATAACAAATGCTGAGCCTGATTCTCACTGCAATTTTAGTCTTGTTATCCCATGGAAAATGAATTTTTGGCAGCTTCTTCTGCTTTTAGACTTAGAATTGAGCTCAGTGGACTTAGCTGCAGTCCCACCTACCATCTTAACTTTTCATTCCATTTCTGGTCATATTGATATTTATCTCGTTTTTAAGGGTATTTATATCTCTTTAATTTTTAAGATGTTACCTATTAATGCTATGTTGTGTTATCTATCACTGTGTTGTGTGTGTGTGTGTGTGTGTAGAGAGAGAGAGTTATCTGTATCTAGAACCTCAAAGCAAAACATGTTTTATCATCTTAACTCTAAATCAGAAAAGTTTTTAAGCTTTCATATGATCCATGAGCTATAGGTTTCTCTCTAATTGCCTTTGGAATGTTTTAGATCTACTATGCTCTTGATAAGGTTGAAGAATTAGGTCTTTGATTTTTTTTTTAAAGTTTAATTTTTAGTTTTTGGTTTTGGATGTTGAAAAATAAAGATGTGATAAAACTTTTTATGTGGGACCTGGCAGGCATAATTTTATTGTTTTAAAAATGAATATATCAGTAGTACGTAGGATGCATTAAAGTGGAAGAATATAGGGTCAGAAGATTTATAAAGATGTTGTTCTAATAACATGAATTACTAAGGATCTGGAAAAACATAGTAGGAATGAAATGATGAAACTAAATATCAAGAGCAATGACCGAATTATTAACTATCCTAGGGCTAAAAAAGATTATGACAAGTGTTTCCTAATTGGTGTTTAATTCCCAGTTTCTTACTGTTTCATTCATCTCTCCTATAAGAGTCTAATTTCATTAAGGAAAAAAGAAAACCAAGACTCAGACCATAGAAGGTGATCAAGATTAGAGAAACGGAGAAACACATACATAGGATCCAGGATTGAAACCAGGTAACCAAGTTTCAATGTCCAATTTATTTCACTATTCCATGAGGCTTTAAAAAGCTTTTTTTTTTTTTGAATACAACTCCATTCAACCACCTAAAATGTATTCCTTATTCTGTCACATTGTCCTGTTACATATGAGCAATTACCATGACCCTCAAGTTACTCTCTGACTTACATGGTTTTCCACCCTCGGACATTTATGTCAGCCCCCATGGGTATAAGAACACTGAACACAGAGATGTTAGAGTATTTCATACCTGGGATGTTTTCATTTCTTACAGAGGCGTAAGTCAATCCTGCCCTGGAGACTGGGTTTAGAATGTTTGGGGTGTGTGTGTGTGTGTGTGTGTTTTTCCCCCCAGGAAAGCAGGAGCAGGGTCAAGTGGCAAAGATATTAAGTTTTGCTCATTACTAAACAAAAGTCTCTTCACACAAACTTTCTGTACGCTTTTCCCCCTTGAGTTATTCTGTTTCCTCCTGGGGAATATCTTCTCCTTTCTGACTAAATCTTTCCTGTACCCCATCCTGATATTAATAGCCCAAATTGCTCCTCTTCATTCTTGCCTATTCTAACTGAGGTCGCTAATGAATATTTTGACATTTAATTATGAACTCTCATATTATTTAATAGAATTTCACATTTATCTTGTTTCTACCTAAACTGCCATGCATGTTAACATTTTAGGTATAAATGCATGCAACAAAATGCACACATTTTAGCATATGATTTGGTGACTTTTGAAAAATGTATATAGTTCAATCAAGATAATGCACAATTTTATTCCCCTGCAAAGTTTCCTGTGCTGCTATTTCGTCCATTCTCCCTAACCCCATTCACAGATAAGCACTCACGTGCTCTTTGTCACTACAGTTTGCACTTTCTATAAACAGAATTTTATTATACACTCTTATAAAAAATCTGGCTTCTTTCACTCAGCATAGTTTTGAGATTTATTTATATTGTTGCCTGTACCAATAGTTTATGCCTTTTATTATTGGTTGGTGTTCCGTTGTATGGATAGGCCACATTTTGCTTATCCACTAAGTTGCTGATAGACATTAGGTTGTTTTTGATCAGTACAAATCAGGTTGCTATGAACTTTACGCACAAGTTTTGTGTGGACATATGTTTTAAATCCTCTTGGGCAGGTAAATACCTAAGAGTGAAATGCCTGGATTATATTATAGGTGTTACCTTTAACTTTTTAAGAAACTTCCAAGTGGTTTTTCAAAGTCACTTTACCAGTTTAACATCCCACTACCAGCATATGAGAGTTCCAGTTGCCGCACATCTATACATTTTTTGTAGTCAGCTACTTTGATTTTAGCCATTTTAATGGTGAGTAGTCCTATTCATTGTCATTTTAATTTACATTTCCCTGATGGCTAATGACATTCATATACCTTTTTAAGTGAAGCATCTGTCTAAATCTTTTGCCTGTTTGTTTACTGGATTTCTTATTGTCTTAATGGGTTTTGAGACTTCTTTATATATTTTAAGCACAAGTACTTTGTCATATATGTGTTTTACAAATATTTCCTGGCAGTTTGTGGTTTCTCTTTTCAATCTCAAAGATAAAAGACAAGAAGTTTTCAATTTTAATAAAGTCCAACTTATTCTTAGTTTTTTTTTCTTTTATGCATCATGCTTTTGGTGTTGTACATGCATCATAATTTTTCTCTTCTATTTTCTTCCAGCAATGGTTCCACCCTTATTTGTTGATGAGACTATTCTTTTTCTATTAAACTGACTTTGCTCCTTTGTCAAAAGTCAGTTGTCTGCATTTGTGTTATTGAGTGAACACTGCTTGATATATCTTCTTGATGATTTGATATCTTTATCATATCATTATGATATGTTCCCTTTCATCGCCGGGAATAGTTTTTATTCTAGTATCTTCTTTGCTTGCAATTTTTTAAAATAAATTTTATTGTGTATATTCAAGATTTTGCTTTGTGTTAATATAGCTGCTGCAGCTTTCTTATTATTAATGTTTGCGTATTGTAACTGGTTGTATCCCTGTATTTTTACCTAGCCCTGTGTTTGTGTGTGTGTTTGAATGTACACACATGAGCAGAGTTTATATTTATATTATAGTTATAGAGACAGCAAATATCTGGGCTTTGCTTTTATAACCTGGCTGACATTCTAGAGTTTTACAATTTGCGTATGTAACTTATCACTGTATATCTCCACATAAGAATATACCATTTCACATATATTGTAATGGTATACTTCTGTTTCTCTCTTCCATCCTTTGTGCTATTGTTATATATTTTACTTCTTCATGCCATATAAATGATGTGATACAATGTTTCTGTTTCCTTTAAGCAGTCATTTATATTTTAAAGAATTTTAAAAGCAAGAAAATAAGTTTATTACATTTATCCGTGTATTTACCATTTTCAGCACTTTTAATTTCTTTATGTCAATCCAAGTTTCTATTAAGAGTCATTTTCCTTTTGCCTGTAGAACTGCTTTTAGGATTTATTTTAGTATAAGTCTTCTGGCAACAAATAATCCCAGCTTTTATTAGTTTGAAAAAGTCTCTATTTTGCCTTCATTTTTGGAGGGTATTGTTTCTGGCCATACAATTCTAGCTTTGTTTTCTTGTTTCTTTCTTCTAGCTTACGTAATTCTCCATGAGGATTCTGCAGTAATGCTTATCACTGTTTCTTTGAAATAAAGCAATTTTTATTATTCTGACTGATTAAAGGATTTTTTTCATTACCACTGCTTTCTAGAAATTTGGCTGTAATGTGTCATGGTGTGAATTGTTTTGTGTTTATTCTGCTTGTGATTCATTGAGTTTATTTGATTTGTGGGTTTACAGTTTTCAAAATATTTAGAAAATTACTGTTATTATTTATTGAAAATTTTTTTCCACCTCCCTGCCATTAACACACACAAATCTTCTGAGATGCCACTTTCGTGCATATTAGGCCACTTGATATTTTCCCACTGGTTACTGAGGCTCTGTCCATTTTGTCCATTGTTTAATCTCCTTGTTTCAATTTTGTTAGTTTCTATTGTTATGTCTTCAAATTCACTGATCTTTTCTCTGGCACTGCCTAATGTACTGTTTATCTCATATAGGAATTTTCCATTGTAGACATTTTTCATTCTTTCATTTTAAAATACTTTGCTTTTCCTCATAATATTTGTCTTCTTTTAAATCTTTAAGCATATTGTGCTAATCCTTTGATCACTTTCACTTTTGGGTCAGATTCTATGGACTGATTATTTTCTTAGTTATCTTTTCCTGCTTCTTGGTATATCTAGCAATTTTTGTTTGGGTACTGTATATTATAAGTGTTATGGATTTGAGTGTCTGTATGTTTACCCTCCTTTAACAAATGTTTAGCTTTCATCTGGCAGAAAGGTAATTACAGATAGGTTTTATTTTTCTGAGTCTTGATTTTAAGTTTTTACAGGATAGGTCTGTAAAAGCCTCATTCTAGAGGTAATTAAACCCTACGGCTATGGTGCAATAATTTTGGGGTTTTTGCTGAGTGCCCTGGGTGATCAATGAGACCTCTTATCCTGGTTAGTGTGAGTGCAAATGTCCCCTTGCCCTGTGCTACCTCTGGAAATTGGTTCAGCACATAGCTCTTTAGTCATAATTTTCTTGGTCCTGTGGAGTTTAAGCTGTACATACCTGGCTCAGTATTCAATGCAGACTAAAAGAGATTGCCCTTTAATTTCTGAACCTTGTTTTCTGTGTAATCTATTATAATCTCATGTGACAAATTTTTGATTTTGGACATTGTTTTAAGAAGTTATAAAATTTTCATTTGATTTATTTTAATAGTTTTTATAGCTCTCCTTAAATTGTCTATCTCTTTACAAGTTCAATATTTCCAAATCATCTGAGGGAGCACAGAGTTACCCTATGACAGCATATTTAGGCTATATTTGTTTTTTGTTATTGCTGTGTTGTAAGAGTTGGGGTTGGAGGAGGCTAATTAATCATATCCCTTCTTTTCAGGTTCCAAACAAATTGAGAAATAGACATCATGTCAGATTAGGATTCAAATTCAGCTTTAACAATGGGAAAGCCTGATCAAAGAATGTGGCTTGAACCAGTAGTAAAAATGGGCTGCAGTACTATGACCCATCCCGCCCCAGGCAGTACAGCTGGAGAGCTCCTGGTGCCACCTGGAACTTATCAAGTGCTGGGGGTGGGTGAGCAGGAGATGGCAAGTTCCTTGTAGAACCAAGTGGCTCTGTCAGGCATTAAGAGTGTCCATTTCAAAACTCTTATGGACATTGGCCTAGGCAAAGAATTTATGAAGAAGACCCCCAAAGCAATCACAGCAGCAACAAAAATAAATTCATGGGACCTGATCAAATTGAAAAGCTTCTGCACAGCCAAGGAAACTATCACTAAAGTGAACAGACAACCTACAGAATGGGAGAAAATATTTGCATGCTACACCTCTGATAAAGGGCTGATAACCAGAATCTATACAGAACTTAGGAAAATCAACAAGAAAAAATCAAACAACCCTATTAAAAAATGGGCAAAGGACATGAACAGAAACTTTTCCAAAGAAGACAGAATAATGGCCAGCAAATATATAAAAAAGTGCTCAACTTCTCTAATCATCAGGGAAATGCAAATCAAAACCACAATGAGATATCACTTAACTCCAGTGAGATTGGCTCATATCAAAAAATCCCCAAAGAACAAATGTTGGCGGGGATGTGGACAGATAGGAACACTCATACCCTGCTGGTGGGACTGCAAATTAGTACAACCTCTATGGAAAAGAATATGGAGATACCTCAAAGAATTAAAAGTAGAATTACCATTTGACCCAGCAATCCCACTACTGGGTATTTATCCAAAAGAAAAAAAGACATTTTATAATAAAGACATCTGCTCTCGAATGTTCATAGCAGCACAATTCACAATTGCAAAGTTGTGGAAACAACCCAGGTGCCCATCAATACACGAGTGGATCAATAAAATGTGGTATATGTATACCATGGAGTATTACTCAGCAATAAGGAACAACAGTGAATTAACTCATCTGGTATTATCCTGGTTGGAGCTAGAACCCATTCTTCGAAGCGAAGTGTCACAGGATTGGAAAAACAAGCACCACTGGTACTCACCATCAAACTGGTACTAACTGATGAACACTTACATCACACAGGGCAATAACATTCATCAAAGGGCGGGCGGGCGGGAGGGGGGTGGAGGGGATGGGAAAACTCTCACTGAATGGATGCGGGGAGCACAGTTTGGGGGATGACCACGATTGTGGCTCCGACACAGGCAGAACAGGGGCAATGTGTATGGCCAAAGTGTTGTACCCCCATGATATTCTGAAACTAAAAAAATAAATTAAAAAAAAATGGGAAAAAAAACCTAAAATGACATAAAAATTGAAAATTATGGAAGTGTTAGTGAATATATTTAAAACAAGCAAATTCAAAATATTATGATGTTGGGTAAGAGAATTGGAAATTGAACACTGGCTAGCTATTGATGACATTAAAGAATTATTATTAATTATTTTAATGTGATAATGACATACTAATTTTATTTGAATGGTTTTATCTTTTAGAAATTAACACAAATATTTATGGATGAAATGATTTGATGTTGGAATCTGCATCAAAATAATATTGGCAGGGAGTAAGGAATGAGCATATGGATGAGCAGAATGGTCATGCATAGAAATTGCTGCAGGTGGATAATGGATACATGAGAGTTCATTACACTACTCTGTGCACCTTTGCACCTGTTGGGAATTTTTCATGTTACAAATAAAAACAACTTAAAACCATTATAATGAACCCCATTTAACTCATATTAGTAATTTTGATAAGTTTTTTAATTATAAAATGTACACGTGTAAAAATTTTAAAATAATAGTTGCAATTTTTGAATAGGCATATCCCATTTGTTACTAGTTAGTAGTTCTCTTTTTCATCAATTCAAGTAACGTTCTCAGGTACTCAATTTTACATCTGACATGCTAATTTAACTGAAAAACTTATATCACAAACCCAGAGAATGATTCCTGCAATAACAGCACATTTAAGACCACATATAAGACCTATAGTGAATGAAAAATTACAGCATTCTCCTGAAATGAGGCAGAGCTACACTTGACTTTAAAGAAGGTTTATTTTAGGGCTGTAATTCAAGTACTGGGAGATATATGTGTATATGCATATGTGTATTTTAAAAAATAGAAACATTATGGAAGCCTGAAAACAGGATAAAAAATAAATTTTATAAATACTACCCAGTTTAAAATGCTAACTAAACATGAACACTTATATTTCTGTTAACTCATTTGAAAACTATCTTAACATGTAAAATTTTTCATATTAAACTCTTTAGACTTTTAAGTTGCTAAAATTAGAAGCAGCTAGGAAATACTGATTAGCACAGAAATTTTGTCTTTACGTAATTTTTTTTCAATTTAAAATAATGCTTTTTCTGGCAGGATCTCTAAAAGAGCACATTTTAAAAGGATAAAGTACTAAAATGTAATTGAGTCATAATCATGGAATCTTTGGAATTCTTTATTATTTAGTTCAAAATAATAAAGGTGGCATATATGTGTAACGGCATTGTATACCAAAAAGAATACTACTTTGGGAACAGAGAAAAATAGGTTCACATTCTCACTGTCATTATCTATATGGCCTAGAGAAAATCATATATTGTCTAGAATTTAATTTATTTTATCAGTATCATAAAGTAAGAATAAATTGTTTCTACAAACAAATTCAACTGTTTTAAATAAATAAAGATGTTTCCTCATCTTTAAAACGGGATTATTATAATAATATTAATACTTTACTGGGTACTTTCAAGGGTAGTACTATAGAAAAGCAGAGTGCAAATTATTTAGTTAACACAGACTTTTTCCAAAATTCATCCTTAGCTGGTGAAACTGATTTCCTTTCATCCTGGAGAGCAGCGAATGAACTGGAAACAGGCAAGGAAAAAAAGCCATACTTAGTTGACTTTTGAAAAGCAAACTATGTAGTGCTAGAGATTAGTGAAAACTCATCTTCTAGGTAGTGTTTCTCAGAAAGGAGGTCAAAGAGATATTTTCAGAGTCCAGGGGTCTGGAAACTGACACAGCAAAGAAATAAAGTGCTGTACAAGGCCGGTGCCTCTACTTAGCACAGGCACAGAGCTCCTCCACTGCTTTTGTGTATGGTCACAAAGTAAGAAAGAGAGTCTTATGACATCTGTAACCTGTGTGTCCTAGAAAAGGCTTAAGAAAGAAAAACGTATTTTCAGTAAGAGTTGAAAAAATTTATTTTTAACATGCTGAAGGAATTTTTAAAAATCAAAAAATTTAAAAATTTTAAACATTGATTAATAACATTTTATTAAATTATAAATTAAATTTGAAAAAAAAAAAAAAGAGTGTCCATTTCCCCAATCTTAGGTCACATATTTGTGGAAAAGAATGAATGAGTGGTGGAGAAAGGGTTAACAGCTTCTTCCCAAGATCTTTACCAAGACAGTGAAAGACTGAGAAGAGGCTGAGGGAGTGGGAGGAAATATTTTCCCTTAGCATGCCCATGTTGTTCAAAGTCAGCTGCATTTAGGCTCTGCTCGCTAACTGCCAACCACAATTTGTCGTGAGATATAGAGAAAGAAAAATGACCTGCCCAAATAAATGTAGTGAAATTGTGTTGAAATTCGAGTTAGTAACTGTTGCTTTAATATTTCAACGTTTGAATTTTTCAAGTGTCTTGGTTTTTTTAAAAAATTAAATCAGCAGAGTAATTGCTCGTTTATTTGGTGTATTCTTCTACATTGTAAAGGTAAACATAATGGAATTTTTTTCTAAATTGCTTATAACTAAAATTATTATTAATTTTTGCTGTGACCTGTTATATTTTATTATTTTATAATATTAAATTTCTATTTAATTATATACTTATATTTAGTTATATATTTAATGTATGTTCAATGATGTATTCTATTTATATTAGGTTATATTACATTATTATTTATTATTTTATTATTAGCCAAAGGGAGAAGAAATAAATATTATGAACCTGAAACCTGATTAACAATACAATTCAGATATTTATATAAAATGCAGATATTTATATGAGGTTATAGCTCAAGGTAGGGCTCATTTTAAAAAGCAATTAAGAGACATGACTTACAGATTGATGCTCACATCCTATAAGAGATAACACAAACTATTCAGAGTTAAGAAGACTATAGACCAAAATCTTTAAAAATAACATTGAAATACATTTTTAAAATTACAGAAAGCTGGATGCAGTGTCACACACTTCTAGTCCCAGATGCTCGGAAGGCTGAGGCAGGATGATTGCTGCAGCCCAGGAGTTCGAGTTCAGCCTGGGCAACATTAGCAAGACCTCAATCTCTAAAATAGAATAGAATAGAATAGCATAGGATAAAAAGGAAAGTCATAATTATAGTAAAAATATAAATATCACAACTAGATCTTTTTCCTTTAACATGGGTCTGGAGATACACAGAGACGTATATCTCCTAGCCTTCAATTTAAATGATTCTAAATTGTTATACTACCAGGATTCCTGTCTCAGTAAATAGACTTATCTAAAAATCTCTTTTTAGAAAAATATTTCCACTATGGTAATTAATTAGAGGCTTTCAGGCCCTGATATGTGCCAATATTTACCAGTTTACATTGAAATCATGAATCATATAATTGGCTAACGGAGAAGGACTGTAATATGGATGGTAGTTTTTCCATTCAGTGAATTAACATTACATTAAAAGTACAATTGTAGTTATAATTTTCTGCTCCTACAGTGTAGACACCTTCTTCAAAATTAACTTTCCCCAGTTTCTTCAGTCATTTTCCAACCTCCATGAACATTTCTTGATTGTGTCATCCTAGCAGTACATAACCACATTTTATATTGTTTTGATCTTTCTTAATATTCCTAAAGCAGGAAAATAACATCTAAGTGTTTTTGGTCTTCCAGTTAGATAACACTTAAGAACAGAAGGTACTTTTTCCCCCTGTTTTGAATCTCTTATAACATTCTAGTCTGTGTATAAAAATTGTTGTTATGAAGTGGCTTTATCATGCTAAACACCAACATAAAACTGTGGGCAGATTGATTTGGTGCATTACGTTTCCAGTTGATGAGAGTTCCTGGGGTATATCTAAGTATTGGGTATATCCAGTGCTTTGGGCAGGCACATATTACTTAATAGAGAGCCGTTATTTGCAAACCACCACGCTAGGCCTTGGAGAGTAAATAAAGATTAATGTAAGAATGTTGCTCTCTGCCTACAAAGTGAGACTAATTGAAAAAGGACGGGGGGCTGGGTAGTGAGGTCACGCATGTAGACTGAATTAGGAAGTGGGAAGCAGGTACCTTAGCTTTTCAAGAGATACAGTGGTGACTTGTGTAAACTACTACCTTCTATAATGTTAAAAGAAAATATTTCAGTATATTTGGAATTACACTGAGTCTGAATTAAATCCATACAAAAGCACAATTATGGACAAAAAGTTATTGTCTTTACCTTGCTATCTCATTATTATTGAGAAGGGACTTTTCTGTCTTGAAAAAGGTGAGTTACTTATTCACTAATCCATTAAAGCATGTACTCATCCAATTATCCATCCATTTAGTACTCCAAAATTTATTTAGCATCTACTACTGCCATGGTCTGTCCTAGGTGTTAGGGATACAAAGGAAATTAATATATCGTGTGTACTGTCGTGAAAGATTTCACAGTACACTTGGGAGAATTCACAATGAATTTACCTTAGATAAGAACAAGGCCAGTCCTTACATTAGGGAACTAGTCATGGTCTAGGCCAATTCCACTGCCCCGAGATATCCATAGCAGTACCTGCTTTTACACCATTATTGTCTCAATATTTTAGACCTCAAGGTGTTCCCTCGTAATAAAATCACTGGAGGGTCCATACATTCAGGTATTGCTAGCTAACTTAAATTATCTGGCAACATTTTGGAAAGAACTGATTAGATCGTTCAGAGTAAGAAGAGCCAAAATAGGCTTCCAGAGGAGGACACAAGGCCACTAACAGAACAAGTAAAGATGCCAATTCATTTTGATATATTTCAATCTTCTGGGAAGAAGAAAACGACAACCAAAAATAAATAATGATGTCATAACATAGAGAAAATCATTAAAATGATATTTTACAAGTATTATTATCAGGGAAAAATATTTGTTCACAATATATTATAAAGTGAAAAAAGAATCATTAAAAAGTCCCACATTGTGGTTGCATATTTCCTTGAAATATTAATATATGTATACATATATGAATAGAAAAGAATTGAAAATACATAGACTAAAAAATACATGTTAGCCTTGAACTGTTGAATAAATTTATGGTTGATATTTAAAAAATTTTCTCCTACTTTTTGGAGTGTATATTACTTCTCTAAATTTTTTTTTTTACCATTTAAACATTTTAATGGAAGTATAATAAAGATATACAAAAGTACATAAGTCATAAGTGTATAGGTTGATGGCTTTTTATGATTTGAATACAACAAGTACTCAACATTCAAATTAAGAAACAGACATTATCACACTTCAGAAGTAACCTTCCCTAACGCCCTGCCATTCACTATCCCATAGTAATTTTATTAAGGTTTTCATCCCAGTCTTGGATAGAGGTCTTACGTGAAGACGAGGTATTACGTTAACGTGCAAATCACTGAATTCCCTTTGTGGTTATTATCATACATATGGAGTAAACAGTGTTTCATGTAGTTAATTGAATATGTATTTGTGAATGTACTTTGTAAAACCTAAAATACATCATACAAATACAAACGTTAGTAATTATTATTTTTAATTTCTCTGACCTGGTGAGGAAAGCCCTTTAACCCATTAGCTGTCTTTACTCATAATTTTCTGTCTTTCTTTTGGTCTTTCCTTCTTTCTTTTTCTTCTTCTCCGTCTCCTCCTTCTTGTTAACTAACATGTACTTTACATGATCTTACATTGTTCATGTAGCTTACAGAGTCTAACAGAATGTAATTCAAGGTTCCTCATGTAATGGCTTTTCCCTGTTCCAACACAGTGACTACATTTGGTCATTTTTGTCCAAGTGGTTGACTGGCCTGGAAGGATTACAGTTTAGTTTGGATGCTCTTTTATTAAACAATCTGTGCTTGTCAGCTTCCCAAACCGGTCAAGTCAGAGACCAAATCCCCATAAGACTATGCACACATGCGAACGATATTCGTAAAGGCTCTCAGAGTTAATGGATGTGAAATCCCTAACAGCCTCTCAGCTGGGGAAGTAGCCTCCTGGATCGATGTCAGTTTTAACTCAGTAATTACTTCCCCAGATTTCTCCCTATTTCTTTAAAAGCAGAGTATTTTAAAATTGGACAACTGCCGCACATTATTTCAAATCATGGTTCTCGAACTATGAATTAATAAAGGACAACTAAATTAAATTACGCCAATCTTGAATATATATTAAATTATTATATATGGTAAACATGAAAGGAAGTCAGTTATGGGACTATTTAAGATACTGACGAATAGCTAAACAATTGCATTTTTAAAATTTCCCTCTTTAATGAAAAAGTTTGTTTTAACTGACAGGTTATGGAAACAGATTGTGTCAAAGAAGAGAGCATCTACAGAACCTGGGGGCTCTAAAAAGAACGAGGTAGCTCTGTATATACTAACATGAAAGATCTTCACAATATATTACTATTTTAAAAAGATTGGCATGGGAAATAGATTTGCTATGCTACCTTTGATGACAGAATGGACAGATAGGCTTATATATGTACAGTATATTTTTTGAAGATAATGCAGGAACTTGGAAAGAATGGCTATGGATACAAGGCAGATTTACTTTTTAACCACATGATCATTTGTTCTCTATATTTTATGCCATGTATATTCATTACTTCTACCAAAAATATCTTGAAAAAAAAAAGAAAACATAATACTCCATACTCAACACTTAGGACCCCAAGAACAAAACCAAACCTTTAACCTCTTGATTCAAATAGTTAAACTTTGTTTCCTAATGAAATTGTCTTCGTTCTATTTCATCGCACTGCTACTCAGGGCCATAGGCCTTTCATAAACCATTTTTATTGGTTTCTTCCCTAGTGTTTTTTAAATACACATTAATTAGTGTCTGTGACCAATCACTCATGTTGTAGGGGTGAGAGAATCAAGTATGTGGAAAGCCAATGAACCTTATTAGTGAAGGAGCTTTGCACTCACAATAGGTTTTTGTTTTGTCCCAGTTGATGCCAGAGCTTATATACAAAGTCAATAAATCAATCACTTCATCAGTTTATGATCTTTTCCATGCACATTAATTGCACAAAGAAATGGTTGGTATTTCCATGCCCTGTGGGCTTTGTTCTGGCTTATTTCATGCTGAAAACTTTGGTGTTGTTTTTTGATGCTTGATATTCTGCTTTGTAAGGGTCCTCATTTCAAACAATCAAACTTACTTCTGGTAAACATTTTATTTACTATTTTTAGATTAGTTATGTATAAGCTAAAAAAGATTCAATAAAATATAAATTACCTAAACAAAACAAAGAAAATATTAAAATTTAAGCTCCTGTCTTCCCACTTGCTTACTCTTGTGAATCTTATTTTCTACGTGAGTGAGGCCCCTTTTTTATCTGGTTTCTCATTCAGCTCTTAGATTTATATCAATTCCATAGAGCCTTTAACCTGCTCTTCTAGCATTGTTAACTCTCAAACTCCCAGATTTTCCCTTGTTCCTGCTAACTCAATCACCCGAATTTATACAATAAAACTTTGTCCCTCCTCTTGGCTATATGAGCTAATGAAGAAAATCACAAAAGTTTTGGGATTGTTTCCAGGATAATTATGTGGTCTAAATTGGAAAGTGATTACCAACAGCAGAGGGCATGTGGGGGACACTCTTATAAGTAGGATACATAAGAAGCTTGAAGGCTGGTGTGATGTATTTGATAAAATGTAATGAAATATTCAGACCATCAAAAATATCACAAATTTTTATTAGCTTGGTTTGATAACACAAATCACAAAGAGTCAGGCTTGAAAAAATTTCAAAACTTAAAAAATTTGGAGAGAATTTTTACTTCTGAGTAAGATGCAGCAGCTAATGGCAGACCAATGTTTCTATTAAAACAAGAAAGACTAAATAAATTCATAAATCATTTTCCACAGGGAGCTTTACAAGGAATGGTCACTAGAGGAAATAATGTTCCAGAGAGTGAAGAACCTTCTGTGCTGCAATGGTTTCCAACCTGCCCCCACTCTGCTCCCCCTTTCCCAAGGGTCATTTGCTGATTCTGTGACAAGCTAATGATTGGGCTTAGTTCTGACAGAAAGCTTCTGTTGGGGGAAGAAGAAGTAATGTGGTAATTTTAGTGGTCATGTTACGACAGAATGACAATTTGGAAACTTGAGGCTAATATTACCCATGGGGCATTTGCTGACTCTGAGGCGCTACAGAAGGGTAGGGAGTTGGGACTAGCCTTCTAAAAAAGCAGAGTAAAATCTCTGGAAATTTTATATAGTACAGGAAGCCAAACCTATAGGGGGAGGAGGACAGCCTGAATCTCACTGCCAATCTCCGCCTGAAGATATTTGCCAGATTTTGAAGCCATATTGGCAAGAAGTTGGAAAGTTGGCCTGTCTGTCTTTGATATTCAGAGCTCAATCTTCTGCAGAATGTCAAGACTGATGAGCTAGATACCTGCCAGTTTCTTTTTCTGTAACAAAGGAGATGTATGCTAGAAAAACAGGGTTGACCCAGAAGTAAATAGATCCTAACTAAATCCTAAATCCTCTAAGGCAATCCAGGGCCAGTTTATGCTCAGATTTAATTGTTATGATCAGCCACTCAGATTATTGCCTAACAGAGGAAAGGGGAAACTCTCTGGTGGAAGGTAACGCCATCTGGAATCTCTGAGCTTCTTTTGTACAGTGTTTGTCCTGTGATAAAACATTTATAGCAATCAGATAGCTGCAAAAACGTGAAAAGGAAAAATAACTAACAATAAAGGCACAGGTAATCGAGAGGTAGTTAGCAGTCAATGACTTTGAAATAGCTGTTCAAGAAATATGTTTGAAATATGGTCAATAAAATAGAGAAAAAGTTGTATAAAACAGATGAAAGTATAAAAATAACATCAGAGAATTATCTATAGAATGATCAAATTGATATTCTACAACTGAAGAAATATCTAAAATTATCAATTAAATAGATAAATTTATCAGCAGATTGGATGCATGAGAAGGCAAGATTAGTAAAGTGGGTAAGTGACCAATAAGACATAACCTGAATTGAAGCACAGAGAGCAAAAAGCATGGAAACCACTGAACAGCAAGTATCAGACATGCTAAGATAATGTAACATACATTTAACTGAAGTACCAGAAAAAGTAGAGAAAGAATAAGACATAAATACTACTGAAGTGTTAATGGCCATGAATTTTTTAACCCATTGGGAAATATCAACTTACATATTCAAAAAGCTCAGAAAACCCAGAGTAGGCTAAGTAAAAAGATAACCACGTCTGAATATAGAGAAATCAAGTTACTGAAAACCAAAGACAGAGAAAAATCTTAAAAGCCATCAGAAAAATAAAAGACACATTACCACCAAAGGCACAAAAATTATTAACCTCTCAACAGAAGTATTGGAAACCAGAAGACAGCATAATTAAATCTTTAGGTGCTAAAAGAAAATAATTAAATTATAATTCCATACACTGTCAAGATATCTTTCAATAATGAAGGTGAAATAAAGCATTTTCAGACAAACAAAACCTGAGAGAATATATCAGCATCCAGCCTGAATCAAAGAAAATAACTAAAGGGATTTTATTTAGGCAGAAAAGAAAAAAAGTTAAAAATAAAAACATGGATGAGCAGGAGGGAATAAAGAACAAAAAGAGATTAAGTATATTGGTAAACATAAATGAATAGTGACTATACAAAACAATCACTGTTATGCCTAAATTATATGTAGATTAAAATGCCTAACAACTATAATGGAAAAGATCAAATTGTGGAAAATAGACCTCAAAGATTCTAGGAGTTTAGCAGTATTGAAAAATTGACAATTTCTTTGCCATTATCTCTGTGATTCTTCTATAACTCTGTTACTGTTATCTGACACTGCCTTTTCCCTCTAATCCCATGCTGCTATATGAACTTGCTTTTTATTCACAAACAATATTTTGGCCTTTTCATTTTGGTAGTTAGTCATAATAAAATTATAGATTGTGTTATAGTTTGAATGTGCCTTCCAAAAAGCATGCATTGGAAACTTAATTTCCAATGCACAGTGATAGAAGGTGAGACCTAATGAGAGGTAATTAGATCATGAGGTAGGAGTGAATGGATTAATGTCTTTATCAAGGGAATAGTTCCTTATAAATGGGCGAGTTCCACCTCCTTTTACTCTGTGTCTTGCCCTCTCTTTGCCTTTCTGCCCTTTGATGACCAGCAAGAAGGCCCTTGCAAAATGACAGCACCTTGATATTGGACTTCCTAGCCTCCAAAACTGTAAGCCAATAAATTTATATTTCTTATAAAATACCCAGTCTGTTGTATTCTGTTGTAGCAGCACAAAGTGGACAAAGACAGGCTATTACAAAAAATACCTGTTTTTCTTCAGAAATGGAATTTGGAAGAGGTGTAA
The DNA here is from genome assembly GCA_023783475.1 of Daubentonia madagascariensis. NCBI lineage: Eukaryota > Metazoa > Chordata > Mammalia > Primates > Daubentoniidae > Daubentonia > Daubentonia madagascariensis. Next base: position 10,082,004 of record JAKFHU010002220.1, read on the forward strand.
TTCTTTATACTGAAGTAACTTATCATGTACCTTTGCATTGTAAACTCTTAGCAGGTCCTGTTTCTTTATCTTGTATTAAAGCCAGACCTTTCCTCAATTGGTATTGGATTTCTTTATGTAGTTCCTAGACTTTCAATTTTTGTTTGTTTTTCTTATCTCTGTATTACCAAAACATTGATGGCTGTTAATGTCGTCTTTCATGTATTCTGAAGGTTTGCCTTAAGTAGACTGTTTTAAGTGCTCTGAAACTTGGAAATGATTAATCTATAACCCTCTACAGATGATATCAAGTAATGTTTAGATTGTCTTGATCCCAAGGGGAAGATCTCAGAATGTAATGACTTTTTTGATGATGGTTCATGAAACATTGTGGATGTTCAAAAGCAACATGGTTACTTTTTCAGATAACTGAAAACGGGACCTAAACCTAAGAGTCTAGATGTTGTCCCTGCATACTGGGAAAAAAGTCATAGTTTGGAAACACATTACAGAGCTTATCACAGGAATTAATCATATGGCGATCAGTGCACTATTTTCTAGTTAATTTTCTTCCCCCCCCTCTTTCCTCTTGTCTTTTTTAGTACCAATGAAACAGAAAACTGGATTTAGTCTTCATTTTTAAATGTAATTACTCCAATTATCAATTTTACTTCATTACATTAAATGTTATGGACAAAGATTTAGTAAATTTTGATCAGAAAAATAGTATTTTTAAAAACTGAGTGTTTGGATAACTTAGTTTAAAAATTTTTATGTTTGTCTAAATATTCCAAATGAAGATCTTGTCTGCCTCATATGACCCTGACCATAAGTAAAATAATGTTAAGTAATAAATACCAAGCATAAAAAAAGAGAAAGAAAATGACATATCTAAAACAAATATTTCAAAAATATACACCTAACCAGAGAAAATTGTTTTAAGAACATTATTTTGTGAATTTAATTTAAATTATTCTCATTTTCCTTAATTTTCTTCCAGTAATAAAAAACTATTTTCCATATGGTTGCTCTATTTCTTTGCATGAAAATTACATCCTTGGATGGAAGCTTCATTTGTTGTTGTTTATGGAATATTGCACTCTCATTGTGGTGGTAGTTGAGAGTTCTGTGTCTTGGATGGGACCAACATGACACAGCTGTTTTGAGGAGGTCACGCATCATGTCCCTCAATTCATTTCTTGTTTAGCTCTGAGCCTGGTTTAGGGATAGGATGAGAACTGAGTATATGATGTGAGAATGGGTCGAGATGCAGGAAGGCTTACACACCATGGAGGGGGAGGGAGATAGGACAGAGTTGGACAAATAAACGAGGTGGCCCCAAAGATGAGGTGAGGATGAGAGACAAATTCATACAGGCATTTCAGAAGTGGAAAGGCAGGAAAGATAAAATTCAATTTGCCTCACTTAAAAATTGTAGCTCCAGAATTGTATTGTCCAAGAGGCAGTAAAACTTATAAGTATTTTACTCTGGTTTCATCAATGTTTTTCTATAACAAAATGGTATGACCTTCTAGAAACCAACCAAACATATAATTATGATGACTAGTTCTGAAAATGACAATTATGTTCTGTAAACTTGGGGCCTATAAACAAATCAGAAGATAAAAGAATGAGAGGCAAAATATACTGTCATTTCCCTCCCCTTTACGTGGCAATCTGAGTGTGAGGAATAACTTCTGAGTGTATTTACAGCAGGCAGATGGTTCTGTTACCTGTTTGTTTGAAGAGAACAGAAGAAAGTATAAATTGATAACTTGAGTAAGAAAACATTTTGCAAAGCAGAAGTGAGTAGAACGCATATTTTTAAGGTCTAATCAGTTTTTAAAATGTATACGTAAGACTGTGCCAAAGAAATTTTATTGTTTTTTTTTTCCTGTATTATTTAATGGGTGAAGACTTTAGACTTTTTTCTGTTAGTTTTAATAGTAAAACCAAAAAACATACCACTGGAAAACTTGCAGTGATTATTTCACTGGGATTAGCCAAACCATATGGAATAACAGTTCTCTTAAAAAAATGTGCAGCTTATTTTGAAGAAAATGTGGTTATCATTAATGTTACTTTTTAATTTCCTCCAATCTTCTATCTGGTTCAAGTACTGAATTTTAAATTTTTGTTTGGTAAGTGTATTGCAAATGTGCCAAAATCTGACATCTGCAATTCTTAGTATATGCTTTGTTAAGAAAAACAAAGTGTTCTTTTAATTAGGTATGATTTCAGACCCATAAACAAAATAATGAAGCAATTTTTTCCTTTTGCTTCCCAGGAATGGACGTTCACCCAGATCAGTAGTTCTCCAATAGGTTAGCGTATTTGAATTGAGATTCACTTGGGGAATTTCTGTAAGTTGTAAATCCTTCTTTTCTCCCCCCAGTGCTCTTTCCAGCTTCCTTCCAGATATTTTGTTGTACCTCATGTGAAGAACTATTGCCAGGCATTATGCTACATTCTGGAGGTACATTACCCTTGCCTTCAAGGACTTCTAGTTTTCAATTCTGACAAGAATATCAATAATATAATACAGTGGGATGAGTGCAATTATAGGTAAAACAAACTTTATGGAGCCAGAATCTAAAACAAACTTATGGATTAAGGAAAACTTTAAGAAGTGACATCTGAGTTGAGGGTTGAAAAATGACTAGAAGTTAACTAGATATAAAAAGGGGTCTTATGTGTGAGGGTGTATGTATTTAGGAGTCTGGTTTGAGATTTAGAATTATTGCAGAGAACCTTCTAAGCCAATGTGTATTCTAAACATATGCAAAAGTATGAAGGAGAGAATCAGAAAACATTGAGTACATTATTGTAGTTTGGGGAAGTGGTGCCTCGTAAATGAAGTGGGAGAAGATATTCAGGAGGTAGGGGCTGATTATGAAGAGCTAAAGGAAGGAGTTCACCCTTTATCCCAAAAGCTGTGGGATGACTTTAAGCAATAGGGATACATAATCATATTTGTGACTTTGAAAGATTACTGATAACAGAGAAGCAAGAGGCTAGAGGAAATGAGACGGACACAGTGTCTTAGTCCAGTTGTGCTGCTGTAACGAAATACCTGAGAGTGAAGGACTCATAAAGAGAAGAAATTTATTTTCTCACATTTTGGAGCCTGAGAAGTCCAAGATCAAAATGCTGGCATGTTTGATTGTCTGGTGAGGGCTGCTCTCTGTTTCTATGGTGTCTTGCTGCTGTGTTCTCACACGGCAGAAGGTGGACGAATGCCTCTCTTATAAGAGCCTTAACACCATTCATGTGGGAGGAGCCGTCATGACCAAATCACCTCTTAAAGGCCCCACCTCTTAATACTATCATATTGGCAACATCTGAATTTTGGGGAGGACATATTCAAATCATAGCTCATAGTAATACAGGTGAGAAATTATGGTAGAAAAAAATTAATATCATGAGAGTGGTCGTGAAAAAGACAATAGAAACAAAATATTGGATCCATATGTACTTGCACTAGATGTATAAAAGATTTTAATAAGATCTTTTAGATATATGAGGGCTGTCCAGAAAGTATGCAGCCATGTAATATGAAAAATAGTATTAACAATGGCTGGATACTTTCTGGATAGCCCTTGTATATTTATGCTGTCTACCGTCCAGAAAATTTTCATGGACAGTTTGTAAAATGAAGTCTCTTACCTCATATAATATTTATAATTTATATTTTTCCCTTTAATGAATTATTCAAATAAACATATTCATATGCTTGTCTTTAAGAAAACACCTCCCATGATTCCTCAGCCCTCTCTAAGTCCTGCCCCATTTTCTGTTCCCTTCAAAGATAAATTCCTCAAAAAGTTGTCTATTTACACTGCCTTAATTGTCTTACTTTTATATTTACTTGTTAATCCACTCTTGAATTCTCCCAATATTTCCTTTTTCAAGGCCCGTGATGATCTCTATGTTGGAATATACAGTGGATATATTTCTGCCAGCATGTGACCACTCTGTTCTTCTTGAACTTTGTCTTCCCCTTGAAACTATGATCTTGGTTCCTATCCTATATCTTTCTTCACTCTGTTGCAATCTCTTGTCCTAATCCTCCTCTTATAACTAATATGAAGCTACAGAAGTTCTTCAGGGTACATATCCCTTCTTTCCTCTCTCTAGTTTGTCTCCTAACCTAATTCATTTTATAACTTTTTGAAATTATAAAATTTTTTGAAATTATAAAGTGGATTAGATTAAATAGATTGACAATGCATGCATATTATAGATACTTTAATTGAAAGTTTCTTCTCTGATTTATACATTCTTGTGTTCAAAAACTTATTTGATATATCCACTTGGATAGTTATAGAGATCCACAGAGTTTACACAGGCACTAATCCCATTTATGAGGGCTACATCCCAATGACCTAATCACCTTCCAAAAGCCTGGCCTTCTAAGACCATCACTATGGGGATTAGGTTTCAACATATGAATTTCAGAAGGACACAAACATTCACACCATAGCAAGAAAAAATAGTATTCCACTAAGCACACACTAGCTTGTATACATCTTAGCTGTGACTTAATATACATTTAGTAGTTCTTTGGAAGTTTGATTTTGGATGAGAAGTTACATCTTATAGTTTTGGTGACCTGGGCTGAAGATAAATTCCAAGTACTTTCTAAATATAATTTCCCCTTTGAATTATATAATATACTCCATTAAAATATTTTATAGCTGGAAAAATAAAAGAAGTTGATAACAGTGGTTTTTTAGATCACCCAGGCACAAATAAAGGACACTCAGTTATGTAAAGAACTAGATAAGATCTTGATCATTTTTCATAATTAATATATATCTTTTTATGCTTTTTAGGAAGCTTGTGTTCTAAGAGATTAAATTTTGTTTTAAAAATTACAAGAATAAAAGATTAGAATAAAAGGTTTCATGACTCACATTCCCTTACTGATCAAGGAAATCTACTTAGAAAAAAAACAGTGAAGGTAGATAAAAGGGACATGGGGTAAAGAGGCTACTGCTGCATGCAGAGGATGGGAACAACTTCTGTAGTGACACATGAGGAGGCAGCTATAGAAACCTCCAGCACATTCATCTCTTGTTTTGAGAGATGTCTGAACAATTATTAACCTATTTTATACCTAGGAACTCAATTTTACCTAACTATATATGTTGAAATAGTGTCACACTATTAAGCTTCCATGTTTCTCATCCAAACCTCACTGTCTCCATGAAGCTTGGACTCTGCTGATTATTACCCTATTATCTTGAACCTTCTCAGTTGATGTTAGTACAGAAGTCCCCAACGTGTTACACACTGTTATGCGTTGTGGTAGCTGTTTTTTTCTGAGAGGTCTGGGTCTTGATAGGTTATGCGCATTCTGATCACCACATTCTCCTGCCCACAATGACTGGTACAAAGGGTGAACACATAACTTGTGGAAGATCAATTGCTCCCCTTTCTTGGCATTGAAATATAAAACTGTTTTTTCTTCTGGGGTTTCTGGACTGAAATTATTAGTAGCCATGCCCATACCCTGGGAATACACAGAGACAAAATAAACAAAAAGACACTTGAATGTTTAGTGCAGCACAATTCACAATTGCAAAGATGTGGAATCAACCCAAGTGCTCATCAATTAATGAGTAGATTAATAAAATGTGGTATATGTGCACCATGGAATACTACTCAGCCATGAAGAAGGATGAATTAATGCTTTTTGCAACAATTTGAATGGAACTGGAGACCACGATCCTAAGTGAAGTATCTAAAGAATGGAAAAACAAACACCACGTGTACTCGCTGTTAAATTGGAACTAACGGATGAGCACATATGTGCACAGAGGGAAGTAAAACTCAGTGGAAATCAAGCAGGGGGAATGGGGAAGGAGGGATGGGTGAAAACCTACCTAACAGGTACAATGAACACTATCTGGGTGATGGGCATACACTTACAACCCTGACTCAAGCATAACAAAATTGATACATGTAACCAAAAACATTTGTACCCCCTTAATATTTTGAAATTAAAAAAAACTAACACTTTTTGAGTTTTAGTGCAATAACTAATAATATCCAAAATTATTTGACAAAGACTATTAAAATACTCTTCCCTTCTAACTATATATCTGTGTGAGCCCAGATTGTCTTCAAATTCTGCAATCAGAAGAACATATTACAGCAGGATGAATAAAGAAACAAATGTGGGAATTCATTTGCCTCCTCTTACACCAGACAAAGATTTTCAGAAATGTAAAACAATGTCTCCCTTCTCACTAAATGATTTCTGGTTTGGAAAATGCTGTTATTTGCTATAAACTTTTGTTATGTTAACATGTAATTGGTTTAATATTGGCATTTTTAACAAACTATTTTAAAATATTTTAAAATTCTCTAATATGGTAAACAGGTTTAATTTTTAATGTGGTAAACAGCTATAGATACAACCCACATAAAAAACAACAGCAACAACAACAACAACAACAAAAAACCCAAAACCCAACTGAGACAGAGCTTATTTGTATTGAGTTTCCAGTTCTAATTTCTAAGCTCTTAGTCTGCAGCTCTTTCTTGAAATTTGTCAGCTGTTTGAACATATTTACTGGTATATAAACTAATAATTTTATTATTTTGCTCAATTTATTATGAGTTGATTTTCTCTTGATTGCAAGATAATGGATCCAAATTAATAAACAAACACATGAATATGAAAATTGAGAAATGTGGCTAAAAAATGCCATATGTCAGATCCAATTAGATGATGCGAGAGCATAACTGTTAAATTATTATTTTTTCTATCTCCTATTTGTAATGACTTGTAAAATTGAGAGAAATGGCATATCACATTAAATTTAGTTTCATTCTGAATTCTGTGTTCATGCATTTGTGTGTACTCTGTGCACAGGTTTGACAAGTATCTATTATTATGCTTAAGAATAAATAACAATTGCAGTATTTGAAGAATAAAACTCTACAGGTTTATGAGTTTTCAGTGGCTTGTATTTGCACTTGGGTCTGTGTGAGTGAGATCAGTTTCATGATGGGGCCATGATTTTGCCAAATGCAATAATAGTTCATTAACAACACATGACTAAGAGCCAAGTAACCCTTCAGAACTACAAAATGGAAAAAAAAAATCTGTGGTGATTTTAAGATAATATTTCTGTCTGAAGGAAATAAAAAGGGCATCTGGAGTTCTCAGAACTGTGTTCAACTTAATATTTATTATGAGCTTTCTCACTTTACCAGTATGAAGAATGAGCAGGAAAACTTGGAGCAGGAAGTGACATGTTTGTACATGAAGAGGGCTGGTGTAGTCAGAGTCTAGTAATGGTTGTCTAACATGGAGAGACTTTGAAGGAGAACTTAAATAAAACTTGTAAACTCTTAGACATTTTTCTGTGACTAATAACCACCAACAGATGTGTACAGATGAACAACAGGCCATTTTCCCTCCAAATTTGTTGTTTACAGCCTTATTGTCTAAGAGTGACAATTACAAATGGAGAGAAATTGCACTGACTTACAACTGGAAACTCCACTATTTTGATTCAGTAGAAATAGTTGAAAAACATTCAATAAAATTTTTGAACAAACAAGTGAATTTACTTCATTCACTAAATGTAATTATGTGAAACACACTTCATTAGGAGCCACAGGGATACAAAGATGTAAAGTAGATGTGGCCTTTTGTCTAAAGCCTAAAATTTTGTAGGAAAGATGACATGACTTTATAGCTTTATGTTAGCTTTATATCAGAAGAGAAACAAGGTTAGTCATGATGTGTAACAAAAGAGAGGTTCCACCAAAGCACTACATGAGACTAGAAGAGAAGGGGGTGGTTGCCTGGGCACATGAAGATGGGTACCATGGATGATGTGGGATTTGAGTTGAGCCTTCAATATGAAGAGGAAAGAAACATGGTAAACATCATACCAAGCATGTCTAGGAAATCAGTAGTAATATTAATACAATCTAGGTTGGTATATAGAGTATTTGTCAAGTCTTAGAGTAAGGTTAGGTTAATATATTGATTTTTGAAGGGCATCTTGTATGCCTGAATTGAAGTTTAGACTTTCTTCTATAGTTAAGTGCAAGTCTTCAAAGTCACTGAGCAATAGAGTGACATTATCAAACCTGGGTTTTAGGAATAAAAATGAATTGAATTTGTATAAATTAAGTAAGACCAAGAGACACTATAATTAGGAAGCCCAGTTGAAAAACTTTTGCTAGAGTCCAGCAAATAAGTCATAAGGCTCCAAAGGATAGTAATGGGAACAAAGGCAAGCTTCAGGGGAAACTGAGGAAAGGGAGTCAGCAAACTGGACAGGAGGGCCAGAAATTAGACTTCCTACTAAGACAGTCTAGAAGCCTTTATGTCTACACCCATGAGTTAATGGTACCACTAGACTTTTGACCACATTTTTACTAAGAAGAAATAACATTAGGAAAAGAATAGTTTTAAAACAGGAAAAAAAAATGAAAACCAAAATTTCCATACCAAATTTAGGCAAATTAAAAATATAATATTTTTGTATTTTGATATTAGCAATTTTCCCATTATATGTCTAAGTGCTTCATGAGGAACCTAAAGATAAAACGTGAATTCTTCATGTAGAAAAAGCAACATATAAGGCATCATGAAGTCATCAATCAGGGTATTCACTTATAAGATGTTATTTATGTCAGATTAAAACTAAAGACATAATTAATGTGATGAAATTCTTTAAGTTTATATGTTAGGTTGGTTGTCTTAGCTTTACTTTTCCATACACAGAAATTGAACAATTTGAACATATTAAGCAGCTGATTCTTCTGGCTAAAAAAAGATTCTCCTGGCTAATGAATGAAATTAGTCAGTGTTTTTCAAAGGATAGCCTTTGTGCCAATGTTTTCAGACTGTTTCTTATTAAAAACCATGCATCAGTACATAGCAGTTATATTTAATGCTGCTGTGCAGAGCACCATCAATGTTATAGCAAAGTCCCTGGCTTCTAACAACTTAGGTGTTACATAAAAATAAAACTCACATGCTTTTAAAAGTAAGATAAATAAATAAGCAAATTTTATCTTTATATTTATATTGTACTACCATTTTCAAAGTAGTATATTCAAATAAAAAATAGATAAAGTTCTGTAAAGTATTTTCCCCTGACAATCAGGATCCAACCTTTTATCACATAATTAGTGACATCTCTTGGGCAGGAAGATGTCTGTGATACCTGGGAACACTCCTTCCACCCACTGGCTAACTTCTATTGTCAGAATTTGGTCCCTTTTGCTCAAAGCATTCATTTTAAGGAGTGGTCTAGAATATTATTAATGAGCTCAGACTATAAAGCCAACTATGCAGATTCAAATTCTATTTCTTTCTCTTGCTAATCTGGGCAAGTTATTCAAACTGTCTGTGACACAGTTTCCCTTTCTCTAAAATACAGATGAAAATCATACCTACCTTATAGAATTGTCATGAGAATTCATACAAAGTGCTTAACAGGTTTTGTCATATAAGATCTGCCCAATAGATGTTACCTATATTTCTAAGTATTCTTACTATTGTTATGACTCTGATTCCACTGGAAATGTTAGATGGTCTGGGTGGGGATTGATTACAAGTGTGAAAAGGAAAGTCACAGGAATGCTATTTCCTAGTGTGAGTTCATTGAGCAAGAACAAACAAACAAACAAAAAACACAAAGAAACAAACAAAAGCAAAAACAAAAACAAAACAATACAAAACAAAAAACCCAAGTGATGCACAAGAAAAAAGGAAACATACATTAGAACAAAGGAAAAGGATAATGACCTGATAGTGGAGGAGGCAGTGAGTAAATGACCAGGAAAGTAATAGGAATAAAACAAAGTATTTGTTCAGGGCAAATGTTCTAGGGCATTTTAGGAAACTGAGTCTAAGAATTAGAGATAGACACTGAATTTCCCATTTTTGAAGTTTACCTCTTGCGTGCAAGGGCATATCTGCCTTCTTTAAGGAGGACTGCATGAGTTCTTAGTTAAAAATATGCATCCATTCGGGAGGTTACATTTGAAGTTGCTACCCCTAATTTATGCTTTTTTGTAATTATATTGCTTATGTGAGGCATGTGCAGGGCAATGGGAGCACACATGTGAGTAAAACATAGATCCCTGCCTTGAGAAGGAGATAAGAAGTCTGTGTTTTATGTAAGGCAAGTTATGGAATATGTAAGACAAGTAAGGGCATGAAAGTATGAAGATATATGGCATAGGCAGTATTGGGACAGTGTAGGTGGGGAGAAGAAGAAGAAAGCCTTGCATTAAAAGGATGAAATTAACTATTATAGGGATATATTAAGAGAAAGCATTTTAAGGCTAACAGGAGGGGAAAAAAGCAAGAATAATTGAAATCATTGTGGATTGGAACCAATGATAAATAAATGAGACAGTGAGTAGGTCCATGGAAGTCTGAAATGGACCTTGCAGCTGTTATATGTAAGGATTTATATTTCTTATCATTTACATATAAATTCTATTGGCAATATCTTCAACAATACATGCACAAATATCCATTTCAAAATTCTATTTTCTGATTATAAATATTAGATTTAGAAAGTTTATAAAATACAGAAAATTATGAAAAGATTATAAAACACCTGTAAACCTACACTGGTCAATATTTTGGATAATAGTCTTTCAAAAATTTTACACTCATTATAAATAGATCTATATAAATTTATTCACAAATTCATATACAAAGTTAATGTGTGAAAAGCCCAGTTCTAAACATTGGGGATGTAGCCATGAACAAAACAGAGAAGAACTCTGCCCTCATGGAATTTATATTCTAGTGGTGGAGAAGGACAGTAAACATCAAATGTTATCAATAAATAAGTTGTGTAGTATGTTTGAGGGTGGTAAGTGCAATGGAAAAAAAATACATGGGTGTCTTAGTCCATTTGTGCTGCTATAACAAAATACCACAGACTGGGAAATTAATAAATAGTAGAAATTTGTTTCCCAAAGTTCTAGAGGATGGGAAGTCTAAAATCAAGGTGCTGGCTTTCAGTGTCTGATGAGGGCCTCCTTGCTGTGTCCTCACATGGCAGAAGGCAGGACAAAAAAGGACCTAAGGTAGTTCTCTCTAACCCTTTTATAAGGTACTAATCTATTCCTGAGGGTGGAGCCTTCATGACTTGATCACTTCCCAAGAGACCCTACCTCCTAATACCACCACATTGGGGATTAAGTTTCAACACATGAATTTCAGAGGACATTTAGACTATAGCAATGTGATAAAAGGAATTTTGAATGCTAAGATAGGTTTGAGCAGCAAAAAGATCCCATTACATCTAACAGCAGTTGTCTCCAATTTCCATGTATAAACAAGCAGTATATTCCCTTTCCTGGATCCATTAAAATTATTGCATATGCCAACTAGAATTTAGAGACTATGCAGGGTAAGAAGTAAGGGGAAGAAAAACACCTGAATTCTTATCTAAATGTCTTAAGAATATTTTCAATAAGGCAAAATTAAGTTTTCCACATCATACAAAATACAACTAGAAATATAGACTAAGTCAAGTGATCAATAAGAAAAATAAGTTATATTTTTTGTACTAAATTTGGAAGCTCACATTCACAATACCTACTTTAGAAATGATGTTTCAAACTCAGCCAGATTTCTGAAAGTGCAAATATGTAAAGAAGACTGCTCCCTCAGCCTCCCATCACTGGCATATCCAATGTTTGATAATAGTTTCCAAAAAAAATGAATTATCATTTTCTGTGGCTTACTGTTCATATGCAAAATATAGAGAATAAACCTACTGTAGTGAATATATTGGCATTCCTTTTTTAGTGCTAAGAGCATATGAGAATTTCTAATTACCAGAAATGAAAATAAAGCCATCACTTAGCATAGAAATCTCTTCAAAACAGGCCTAATTTGTGTAAAAGGAAACTATTTCTACATAACATTTAGGTGTGTAAATTTCTACCCAGGTGGAAAATTATGAATTCAAAATGTGAGTTGTGTTGAATGCAAAATTATAGAAATATTCCCAAATTTGGAGTCTATACCTGGGGTTGGTACACTTTTTTTTCTATAAAAGGCCAAATAGTAAGTATTTTAGGTTTTGTGGGAAATACATTCTCTGTTACAATTCGTCAACTTGGAAGCATAAAAGTAGCCATATACAGTAGGTAAACAAATGTACATGCCTGTGTTCCACTAACACTTTATTTAAAAGAAACATAGGCAGCAGTGGGCTGGATTTGGCCTGGAGGCCATTGTTTCCCTATCATTTAGTCTATACTCAAATTGGATTGAGTTAGTTTTTTGGTTTGGTCTTTCAAAATAAGTTACTTATTTTAATAGTTACTTATTTTAAGTAACCAAAAGTAGAACTCTTATAATTATATTTAAGATTATATCTCTTATATTTACGGGAATTCAGAGAGCTAACTGTCATATTTATCTGGCCTATGAAAAGACATAGCTATAAACATTAAGGATTGTCAAGGACTGAGGGAACTACCTAGAAAATTCAGGGATAAAAGTAGTCTTCATTCAAAGAATATTGTAGTATAAACTGTGTTGATTTTTGTCTCAGCCTTACAAGCCTCTTTGCATTAATTTTTCCAATGCTGCTCCTATGTTTGGCAATAAAATTGCTAAGAGAAAAGTGGTTAGAGAAATAGTAGAAGAAAACCCATTCATTTTATTTTTCTCTTTATGTTCATTTTTCTGAAGGTTTATTTACATTGGGACTAAGAAGATGGTGAATAACAAAGGACAGTTTGGGTCCACAGAGATAACAACATAATTATATACATTTTTCTAGCAGGTCCTTTGCCATTTTGTCTGCAGGCAGTGTACCTGGACATCATCAACACAAAGAGTATGAGAGGCGATTGTTTTATTGTAGCAAAAGGGAAGCAAACAGAAACCATGGCACAAATATTTGAAACTTGAATATTGGTAGTATTAATAAACTTCTGAAAAGAATTAATTGAGCTTTGTTACAGTGGGATAAATTAATGACTTCTAATTTTTTTAAATCAAATAATGTATTATTCTGCCATGTTAAGAAAAAAGTTCTGGGTTGATTTTTATAGTAAAGGCAGCCTAATGAACAGTTTCTAAAGTTTAACCAAATTAAATTTGGATTACTTTCAGGAATAACTCATTCAGGAAGCACTTAACTGAAATTTCTTTCACTGAACTGGATCCTTAATTTACATGTTTGTGGATCCTGTTTCTCTTTCAGTATTTTTTAAAATTCTTATGGACTATTTCTTACAATCTCAAGCTTATTGTTCTTATTGTTAATCACTAACCACTTGAAGGATATAATATGTATTGTTTGATTTCTCTCTCATGAAGTCTCTTAATTATCCTTTATCTTTCAGATTTTTCTATATTTCCATAACTTTTTGTGAGACTTCATAAAAGTTTAAGAAATACATTATTTAATTGCTTTGTTGCTAAAAATGAAAGTCATCTAGCAGATTTATTCACATATGGTCTAGTTTTCCATGTATTCTTTTTGGAACCTAGGTTGGCTGGAAAATCACCAGTCTTTCCTCATCATATTGTAGAAATCTCCTCAATGAATATCTTCACATGTAAGACCTCATAAAGACCCCACAAAAGCAAAGGCAATGATCTTATTTTCAAAAACATTAATAAGTACTTGGAATTTCAAGAAATATTTTTTCAATATTCATAAATGAAATCACTTTTCAGATGAATATAAAAATAAATTTCAATAAATAAAATTCAGCTACCATTTTTGAGTAATTTATTGGTGTATGTGTGTATGTACACATTGTATAACAGTGATACTAGCTGTAAGATATCTTATCTTGAATTCTTTTTCTGTTAGTTGTAATAGATCTGCTTGTATCTCATCAACATTTTCCCATCTGGCTCCTCTTACGATTAGCATTTTCCAGTTGGCTGCTCCTGTTCAAAGGTGCAGTTCATAATTGTGAAATGGAGTTAATATAACTAAATTATATGGCAGAAGATATTGCATTTGTGGAAAAAATGAAGTAACAGGGACCACATTTACTCTCCTGTCTGAAACAATTACTCAACCCACTCCAAATATCTAAAGAACAGTTTTCAAAACACCAGGCATCAGGCAATGAATAACAGTGATGCCTTGGATGTGGGAAAAAAGTGAGAGGAACCGTGTGGTTGCCTCAGCTTTCTGTCCTGAGACTTTTCAGGCTGCAGTGCAGGGAGGGAGAACCCAAGTGGAGTTTGGCATACAAGGTGGAGCGATGTGTCAAAGGAAACCAAGAAAGCCAGAGTTCACAGGACAAAGGACCAGAGAGGAGAAAGCTGGAGAGAGAAAGAACTCTGGAGATTTGTAAGGGCCCACCTTAAATATTTAGCAGAACACTGATCAACACATGCATATGAGAAAACTAGCAAAGGTCAGAGAAAGAACCATCTGAAAAAATTAGAGAAAACAGTACCTCACATAGAGCCTGAAATAGCACCTTTTCTCATCATCCAAATTTAAAAACTTCATTATTCACTGGGAATTAAGAATAATACTTAGAAGTGTTATTCTAAGTAGCTGGGAAGAATTAGCCCCAGACTGTACACAGACCTGGCTTTGCCTAATAAATCTTATAAGCAAGACCCCAGTGAGTTAAACTATTTTCATAACTAAACTACATCTTAGAACAAAGTTCAAGAATATTTATAAGAGTACACAAACATCTAGCACCCAACAAAGCAAAGTTTACAATGTTTGGCAACCAATCAAAGATTATCAGGCTTGAAAGGAAACAGGAAAATATGCTGCATAATGCAGAAAAAAATTCAATCAGTTAAACTGATCCAGGTCTGGCACACATTGTTAGAATTAGCAGAGGACATTGAACAGTTATTATAATTATGTTCCATATGTTAAAAAAGTTATGTAGAGATATACGATATATATATATATATCTCCAAATTGAATATCTAGAGATGAATACAACAATGTCTAAAATGAAAAATACAATAAATAGAATCAGGGTCAGATTGTACATTTCAGAAGTAAGGGTTAGAGAACACAAAAAAACCATAAATAGAAATTCTCTAAAATGAAGCACAGAGAGAAAAAAAGGTTTTACAAAAATGAAAGGAACAACAGTGAGTTGTGGGACAACTTAAAAGCAGCCTAATATATGTGTAATCGAAATCCCAGAAAGTAGGAGCAGAACAAATCACTAAATAATTAATAACTAAAAAAATTCAGATTTGATGAAAATTCAAAACCCACAGATCCAAGAAACTCAACAGATCCTAGGAACAAAAACATAAGGAAAATAACTTCAACACATATCATAATCAAAATTTTCAAAACCAAAGATAAAGAGAAAATATTAAGCCACTATAAAGAGGGGAAAAGGGCATATTACAAATAAAGGAATAATATAAGGATAAGAACAAGATTTAGAAACAGGGAAAGTAGGAGAGTAAAGCAGGTAATTATTATAAGTAAAAAAACTTGTCAACCTAGAATTGCATATCCAGCAAAAATATTTTTTAAAATTGAAGGTGAAATAATGACCTTTCTTAGACATAAAGAAACTCAAACAATACCAGAAGATCTGCACTATAAAAAAAGTGTTAGGAAGAGAAAAATTATACCATATGAAAATATGGATCCACACAATGGAACAAACAGCACAAGAAATTGTCACTGCAAGTGTAAATAGATAATATTTTTCTTATTATTTTAATCTCTGAAGAAGATATTTAACTTTTTAAACAAAACTAAGAATAATGTTATGTAGTATGACAATAGCATAAAGACTTAGAGAGGCAGAAATGAAAATATACTATTTTAAGGTTCATATACTGTATGTGAAGTAATATGATATCATTAATGTTTAAATATATATATGTAAACTCTAAAGCAACCACTAAATTAACAAAACAAAGATTTATAACTACTGTTCCAGAAAAGAAAATGAAATGGGATAGTAAAAAGTACACAATAACCCTAAACAAGCAGGAAAAGAGGGAAAAAGGAAATAAAGACCCAATGGAACAAATAAAAAACAATAGCAAGATAGTACCCTTAAACCTAACCATATCAATAATCACGCCAAATGTAAGTTGTCTAAGCACTCCAATTGAATGGCAGATATTGTCAGGTTAGGTTAAAAAGCAAGATTCAGGTGTCTCTGACCAAAAGAAAAGTACTTTGAGTAAGAAGCATAAATAGGATAAAAGTCTAGAAAATGTTGAAGTACGTGAAAACTAAATGACTCACTTTTTAATGACTCATGGGTTCTTGGCAAAATCAGAAAGAAAATTGGAAAGTATTTTGAATTGAATGAAAATTAAAACATAAAAATTTGTGAGATACTGCTAAGCAATACTTACTGGGGGATTTTATGCCATTAAACTCTGATATTAGAAAAAAGAAAGGTCTCAAGTCAATGACTTTACCTTCTCCTTAAGAAACCAAAAATGAAAATCAAATTAAAATCAAATTAAGCAGGAGAAAGATAGTAACAAAGATAAGGGTTGAAATCAGTAAAATAGAAGGCAGAAACATGATACAGAAAATCAATGAAACCAAAAGCTTATTTTTTGAGAAAAAGCAAAAATTGACTGAGAGCTTACTAAACAGGTTAGAAAAAAAGAGAAGACACAAATTATCAATTTCAGGCACAAAAGAGGTAATATCACTAAAAATATTTAAAGGACAATAATGGAACATTTTGAAAAACATGACAATAAACTTGACAATGTATGAAATGGACAAGTCCCATTCCTTGAAAGACACAAACTACAAAATCTCACTCAAGAAGAAGTAGATAATCTAAATAGCCCTATATCTATTAATATTAAAGAAATGGAATTTGTAGTTAAAAACCTTCCCTCAAAGAAAACTCCAGGCACATATGACCTAACTAGTGAATTCTACCAAACATTCAAGGAAGAAAACAATGATCTATTCTGTACAAACATTTTCTAATAATTGAAGAGAAAAGAATTCCCCCAAATCATTCTGTGAGGTCTGTATTACCATGAATCCAAAATCAGACAAAGTAATTATAATAAAAAAAAAACAACTATGGACCAAGACCCTTCATGAATATATATATATAAATTCTTAACAAAACTTTAGCAAATTGAATTCATTCTAGAATAAATGGGATGAATTGGATGAAGGGTTTAACATTCAAAATCAAATCTATGTAAATCTATGTATCACCATATTAACAAGCTAAAAAAGAAAACCTACATGAACATCTCAACAGATGCGGAAATGCAAATTAAAACCACAATGAGATACCTTCACATACCTGTAAAAACAGTTAAATTGAAAAGACTGACCATGTCAAGTTTTGGAAAGAGGAACTGGAACTCTCCTATATACTTCTGCTGGGAATGCAAAATAGTAGAACACTTTAGAGTATGGTTTGGTAGTTTCCTAAAATGCTTATCATATACCTTTTATATGATCCAGCCATTCCACTACTACATATTAATCCAAGAGAAAGGAAAGCCAGACAAAAAAGAAGCCATGCATACTGCATGGTTCAATTTGTAGAAAAGTTAGAAAATGTTGTCTGTAGTGATGGAAAGTAAATCAGTGGTTGCCTGGAGCTGGGGCATGGGGGCTTAGGAGGGGAGGAATTAAAGGGGCATGAGGAAACTGTGGGGGCTGATGGATCTATTCACAATCTTAAGTGTGGTGTTGGTTTTCACTGGTTTATTATATGTCAATACTTATCAAATGTATGCTTGAATATTTGCAGTTCATTGTAATACAAATATACTTCAATAAAGCTGTTAGAAAAAGAAAACAAAATGAAAATTTTAGTGTTTGTAAGAATCATGGGGGAAGTTTGCCAAAAAGATTCTTTATGTATGTCTTGGGTAAACCCCAAGGTCTTCATTTTAAGATAAATCATCCTAGTTGACCCTGATGCAGAATGTCACAGCCCTAACCTTGAGAAATCATGCTTTATGTAGATTTCTGCTAAGACCACAATTCTCAGTTCAACGAACCCAAACCAAAAGTTATATGCCCCCTATACAGATAAAAAGAGCTAAAATCAGACATAAAGACCCAGTACAATTGCAACAAATTTGCTTGCTATGCCCAAGTTTGTACTTGTTGGGTAATGGCATGTAGCAAGTTGATCAATGGTGTGATTTAAGTGTACAAGGCAAAAGAAGAAAGAAAATTTCTATAAATTTGTTGAGCCTCTCTTTTTTTATACAAAACTGGAAATAATAAGTCTCTTCAGAATTTTTAAAGGATTAATTATTGTGTATAAAAGCAAACAAAATATATATATTGAATACTGTGATGCCTCTTCAACTATTAGAAAGTGAGTTGGATTGATATTTGTTTTTAAAAGTCCTTATTTTAAGGTTTTAAATTGTTTTTATTTTCTTTCTTCTTTTTATTTATATTATTGCTAAATTTATTTATATTTTATTAGTAGTTCCTCTTTAAGTTTTATTTGTAAACACATTTACATGTGTCCCTTGAAAGACTGTCTTTTACCAGAAAGGTAGGCTAGATTTACACATGTGTTTAAGCCAATGTTGATTTCTTTTTTCCTCGATGGTCACAGAGCAGGGCCTTTAAGTCAGCAGTCTTTAAAAAGACCTCAACACCAGGCCGGGTGCGGTGGCTCACACCTGTAATCCTAGCACTCTGGGAGGCCGAGGCGGGAGGATTGCTTGAGCTCAAGAGTTCGAGACCAGCCTGAGCAAGAGCGAGACCCCGTCTCTAAAAAAAAAAAAAAAGAAAGACCTCAACACCAATCTTATTGTCCTGGATTACTACATTCAAAGTCCAGCTTTGGAACATCTGGCTCATTATCAAATGAAAATCCTGAAGGGGGCTTAATGAATGAACCCATGTATTGTTCCTTCTATGCAATTAACTGGTAATCTCCTAGGGCATCCTGAACAACAAGCTACCCGTTTGAAATAGCCACCTATGTTGATGATACTTTAGCATACTACCCGTGCCACCATATGTAACCACCCCTCTTTTTTTAATTTCAGAATATTAAGGGGGTACAGATGTTTTTGTTACCTGGATCACTTTTGTAATGCTTGAGTCATAGCTATAAGTGTGCCCCTCAACCACAACCACCTCTTCTGAATCATTTTGGGAGGATTGTAACCACACCCTTTCCAGCTGAGATTCTCTACATGGGTATAGAGTTGGTAGGATATTTTCTACAGGGACTCTAACTGGTAGAAATAAATCTTACCACTCTCTGAAACTAGAAAGCATTCTGGAAATCCAAAGCTATCGAGCACATCTGTAAATGACACTAAGAATTTTATATCTCACTTCCTCACCCTAATTGCTCCTCAAACAAAGAATCTTTCATCTACCCAAGAAGGTTTGTAGGTTCTTTAGTGATGAGCCCAGTTTTCTCTGATCCAAGCTGGACATCTGTGGACATCTGGATATCCTGGTATCTTCAGGGTGGCCTTCCTCGTTTTACAGTCTCACAATGAGTGCCCTCGAATCCATGGTATAATTTTGTTACCACTAAGTATGGATTCTGTTTCCTAAATGCTCTTATTTCAACCAGTCTAAGGTAAGGATAACACTTGCTGAGATCTGAGTGGATCAAGCCAAAATCTTTATCATTCTCAGCAAGCAAATATTTTCTTCCCCTCCTTTGCCACGCAATGTACTCTGTTACTTCATCTTAGTTAAGGGCATCTCTGTGGCTCCCCCAATGCCTAGCCCAGGAATAATAAATTGATGCATTTGTGCTTGTGGAGTGCTATTTATTCTCCAATTATACCTTATGGCATATTGTGGATAATTGGTTGTCTCTACCTTTTGAGGACAGTAACTGTGTCTGGTTCATCTCTTGAATCCTCACAACTTAGCATAGTCTCAGGGTTAAATTAGGTGCTTACTTGATGTTTTGTAATTGCTTCATTGTCTAATGATTCTTTATACAACAGAATAGTTTGAAAAATTCCAGAAACACTAATTTCATTCAATTTCCTTTAATGAGTACTTGTTACAATAAGAGGTATAAAGTCCTGTTCCCAAGTCCAAACCACTTTTTAACTTAAACCTTGAGTTTTCTGAATTACCCACTGTGAAGTAATTCTCTTTATACCTGAAAAATGGTTTTATTGAAATGTTTGAGATTAAAAAAATATGTATTGCAATAAGCATATGACAAACATTTCAAGAGTACAAAACTAGTTGTAAAAGTAACATAATTTACCAGTAAACCCACATTGTCTAGAAATGTGCAAAGCCTTTTGATGTAAAAGGTTTTGTTTGTTTGTTTGTTTTATACTGAGCACCCATTTTTATAACTTAGCTTCCCATGGAGACGTAACTGTTTACATGCGTTTTATTTACCCATTACATACATTCAAGGCCCAATCTCTTCAATGAGTTAACAGCTCACTACTCTTAGCTTTGTATTGTAATAAATCCGATGATAGGGATTTTTTTTTTTTAATGGAGTCCGAAGCTGGGCAGAACTTTTAATGTCAAGATGAAAAAGCCTATAAGGTGGTATGTTTCCTTCAGTTCCTATCCCACAGGAGGCTAGCCCCACAATTTCTCTCATGTTTCTCATTCAGAAAAAAAAAAAATTAAATTTGTGTTCAGAATTGTCTGATGATTGCTTTCTTGTGCTGATGTTTCAGTTCCTGATGTCAACGTGGCTCTCTAATTTTCTTTTAAGGTCAGGTTATTGACTTAGGGTTGTTTAAACTTTGCGGTCTGGTTTTTGGATTTTCACTGAGAACGACCTTCCCTTGATCGTCTTCTAGATCCTAATTAGGAAAAAGGAAGAAAGATTGTGAATGTAGTGAGACTTCAGAGTTTAACAATATGATATTCTGTGTATAAGTATACCTATCGAAGGCTCCCCTTCTTTATTGTCGTAAATTTTAGATAATGTTTTCTTAATAGTATCCTTAGTTTATCTCCATGAAACCAAGATTAACTTTTGATCAAAGGTATATGAGAACAAAAATTTGAAATTTGATGATTTTAATTTTTTAAAAAATTTGGATGGATTTGGATGTTTGCAAGAAATCCTTGATAAATCCTTCAGTTAAAAAATATGTGCACAATTGATCCTTTACTTTCAAAGATCTATACATTGAATTGGCTTAAAATCAGATATGCTTATAGTGCATTGATGAGCCTTACAACTTCTTTTGACTATTAATATTTAATTATCTCAGAAATTACAAATTTGCCATTCCAAGCCTGTAATTCACTCTAGGTTCCACGAGGGAAGTCTTTGCTCTTTCAGTGTATCAGAATGTAAGGTAACTTAAGAGGAGGAATTAGAAATGCACATGGTATAGTTATGAAGAAAATTATAGTGCATATGTGATATATAATACATATAATCTACATATTTATATCAAAATTTTATAAATAGTTATACTGACAGTCTTCTGTATATGTACAATTCTTATTTCCTTATGTCTCAAACTATAGCCTCATCTCACATAACATTTTTAAGGTTTTAGGTCTGCCTGCAATCTATGTTTGCTTGGCTCTGGTATTCAAACATTTCTTTTTGACTTAACTCTTATTCACACAAAATTATTTGTGTATACTTAACTTGTATACACTCCATTTTGATATAATTTTGATATAAATGTATGGATTATACACTTGAGTCTACCTCAATGGTTCAATATGTCAATAGAAGTTTATGTGAATATATTTGCCTTTCCTTTAATATTTCTTGCTCTTAGAATATATTAACAGTGCAGAACATGAACAATTTATTTTCTGATTCTTATCATTGAAATCCTTTGCATCAAAACTGCCTAACTTTTCTCTCTCACAGACAACAAAATTTAATAAAATATGTGAAAATACTCTCCTCTTCTTTGATTTCTCTTAACACAACAAAAAGGCCACATATACACATTACTATAGTCAATAAACTTACCTTGAACTCTTTTGTTGGTTTGCATCTTCCTCACAGGTGTGTCTAAAATTAAATTGTTGTAGTTAGAAATACTTTTCAATTATGGCTAAAATCAGACAGGAGACATGGTTAAGGAGAAAAGTGTAAAGTTTTAAATAGGTATCACTTAAACATGTAGATTTTTTTGAGTAGTAAATTTTATGATCCTTAGAGTTTCATATTGACAATGGACAATTAGACATTTGTTTTCCATATATTATAATGAATGTTTCCTAATTGCAAAGCACATGATTTCATTATGGCTTTTGGATGCCCACATAATGTGCCATTTTTGCACAGAGTAAATGATTTACATGATTTTTTCACCCTTTTTGTGAAAAGCATTACTTTATAGTGAAGGGATGTTTAACGTTATGTAGAGTTTAACACAAGTGCCTTCCCAGAGATAGCCACCCATCTTTCCAGACATACATATTTGTAATGTATGCCTCTGCAAAATGCTCACTATAGACCAATTTGCTATGGCTTTGTTGTAAATGAGGACAACAAAATAGCATTGACCTGATGGCTCTAGAAATATAATTATAAGCAATTCAGGAAAAATGTGCCAATATCCCCACCATGGCCCAATTCAGTGTCAATCTTATGAGACCCTTTAAAAAATTAACTAGTTAAAAATAATAAAAGCTTTCATATTTAAGAACAGCAAGTGTTTCATAACTATGCAGTTTCGTGCTGTTGTAGTTATAACATTTTCTCAATTCCCTTGTTTTTCTTTTAACTCATTGACAAGACTATCTGGTAGGCCTAAATTCACATTTTTACTCAGTTTTGGGCATTTGAGATCAAAAAGTAAATGTGGTCCTACAGTGGTTTCATTTTTCTACTTTCCTTTGTAAGCCTTTTTCTCCAAATTTTGACTTCTTGGTTTTTTTTATATATCATCTATACTCAGCAATGAAGTCAAAATTTTTCTATTATATATAATGCTTTGAATTCTCTGAAATCCCATAAAAAGTAAGCAAGGAAACTATCACCATAAATAGTTTTGGCTATTTGAAACCAAATAAATTTAAAAAAAGAAATATCTAAAAATTTTATAAATTCTGCTTTTGTCTATTTAGCACATTATCAACATGTCTTTTTCTCCCCAGAATATAAGGTATATAACCATTTATCACAACTTGTTAACAGTACAGTAAAATATAGAACTACAGAAAATCTTACTAGATTGTATAATGGGGAGAAGTCTATGTAAGACAGCAAAGTCTGCCTTATGAAATATTCTCAAATAGATATATTTTTGTTAACTTCAGGTTTATTTGGCAACAAAGTAATGGCTTATAAAAGATTGTTAAGAAGACAATTTGATTTTTATCATTGTAATAAGATCTAACCTTTAGTGAGTAAGAGCATTATATATAATGGATGTATTAAATTCCAAATAGTAAATTATCGTACAATTTAAAAGTGGTTGAGGCCGGGCATGGTGGCTCACGCCTGTAATCCTAGCACACTGGGAGGCCGAGGCGGGAGAGTTGCTTGAGCCCAGGAGTTCGAGACCAGCCTGAGCAAGAGCAAGAACCTGTCTCTGCTAAATGTAGAAAAATTAACCAAATCAGCCAGGTGTCCTGGCGGGTGCCTGTAGTCCCTGCTACTTGGGAGGCTGAGGCAGGAAGATCGCTTGAGCCCAGGAGTTTGAAGTTGCAGTGAGCTATGATGACACTACTGTGCTCTAGTCGGGGTGACAGAGCGAGGCTCTGTCTCAAAAATAAATAAATAAATAAATAAATGTGAATCATAGAAGCATTTGCAAAATCACTTTTTAAAACAAGCATGTGTACTCAAATTTCCTTTCATAAATTTGGTAGCATCCACTTGAGGTTTCGCTAATTTATTACTATTTTGCTATGATAATATTCCAGAATAAAAAACATTCATTGTGGCAAACAAATATTTTAAGAGAAAAACTTAACTAAAGTGCAGAAATCAGGTGTGCTCCCAGCAGCTCTCTGCTGTCTCAAAGCGAATAAGAGTTGTGTTCATGTTTAGAACAGCAAAATATGGGAAGATAAACCTGAATAATTTGGCACAAATGCCCCCTCTCTGCCTAAAGCATGCAAAGTGCTTCCACCCAATTATTTGGAAGTTTTGTTTGTTTGTTTGGTTGGTTGTTTTTTTTTGCATTTTACATGGCTATGACTATAGAAACTTAAAGTAGGGTGTAAAATATTACTTTATTGACCACGTTAATATTAATTGATGATAATACTGATGGTAACATTTGCTGACAGCTTACTATGTGCTGAACATTGCTCCAAGAGCTTTTCATATATTAACTCGTTTAGATGTAGGTAACATTACTATCCTCACTTTTCAGATGAAGGAAATAAGGTGGAAAAGAGGCAACTGACTTAGATTCGAGTCGGAGCTCAGATTGAAGGCAGACCTACAACCTGATCCACTATTCTCCACATAGGCTATAAATCTTAACATGTTATATTGGCAGATCTGCCAAAACCTTCCAAAATGCCTTTTTTTTGGTTCTTTCTTTCTCCATAGCCTGTTATTCTCCTTTAATTGCTTGGGTAGTTTCAGAATACATAGTTCTACCTAAGGTAAGCATGAAAAATTCTATGCATTTTGTGGGAACATTTTTCAGTTAAGGGCTTGGAAATATTTCAGTGACAAATCACAATATCAGTATTGAAAAGTCCACTTAGCCATGTTAATAGTCAGGATTAAAGTGATTGGGAAATGCACTCAAATCATCAAAATGTACTACATGACCACAATATTTACAATATGAACAGTTCAGATAGAAAACTCAGTTTCAGCTACAACTTATCAAAATGAACACCATGGTTTGGATATGTATTAATTAGCCAGATTCTGGGGGAAAAAAAAGATCCTGCATAATGCAATTTATGCCAGCTGCTTTGTAAATCCACATCTCTTAGAATCTAGACAAGGGGACACTTATGACTCAGTGATGACCTGTGGTTTTAGATGGCTAAAAAAAGAAAACTAGCATGTCCAAGGAATGCTGATACTAGTAACTCTACTGTGTATACTGTCTTTCCTATGAAAAGCAAAACCTTGGAAATGTTTTCATAAAGACTTATGATGTGGCATTATAAAAACTGATGCCTTATAGATATGTAGAGAGATCATACACTGGGAACTAAGGGAATCAACCTCTGAGATGAACAGAAACAAGAGTTAAGAAAGAAGTCCATTAACTAAAAATTGAATATCATATTCTTAACTTGTAGCGGTTATATCTTTTCTTGGCCGAAGCAATTCTTGAGTACTTAGCCGCATTATTTATAATAACTCATTAAAAAGGGTCTTATTAAAGGGGAAGAAAACATACTTACCTGAGGTTTGAGCCTAAAAGCAATATAAACAGGTGAAGCTACCAATTTATTCATTCTCTAAAAAGCACTACCATTCTACAAAGCTGCTTACTACAGCCAGGACTTAAAAAAAAAAAAAAGAATTCAATTTAATCTTCATAATGCGTTTGTCTCTTCCCTCAGATCCTTAGATGTTTTCCTAGCAGACAGTAAAACATTTGGGGTTAGATAGTGAATTCAGGATTAAATCTTATGGGAATCTTTGGTTCCATTATGTCTTGGGCATGACAAATATTCCTTGTGTTCTGAAAGGAAATCTTGTATTTTTCAGACATATATATTTCTAGTGAGGGAAAATTCAATCATTGTTTAAATAAAAAGTACATTTTTAATGTCACTGACAAGTCTCTAAATACTATGTAAGAGACTTTATGAATATTAAAATACAGGATATAGAAACAACAACAGCCAAAAATACACAAGGTCTCAAGAGAATTTACATCTTCTTGGACACAGTGATGCAATTTTTAAAATTATAAGCAGAAAGCCACCTGTACTATATTTTGGATAAATACCAAATTTCCATTTTGTTTCTCAATTCATAGTATATTTCAAAGAGCATATTTGTTTTTTTCTAAATAATTTAAATACTTGCTTATCTAAAATATTTTTTCAGCTTAATACTTTTGTTGTTAATAAAATGAAGTAGAAATCCATTTATTCAAATGCCAATTATTTAAATTGTATTTTATTAACATTTACTATTTCTTTGAATAATTACCATTTAGAGTTTGTGTAAGATTTTGAATTCTTTTTTTTCTTTGCTTTTAAAAGTAAGTCTATTTAATGCTACAGACAGAGAACATTCCATAAAAGATTAATTTTATATGCAAAACAATTTACATCTCCAGGTATAGATTATCGCTCAAACTGTTAGAAGAAACAGATACTCATTCCCAAGAATGTAGTTTTGGAAAAGAAAGTTACTAAATGCACTGTTTTTTGGGTATCTACGCACTTACAGAATACAAAAACATGCCTTTATTGTTGTTATGGGGGCAGTGAATACATTTTTTAAAAATATAAAATGTATGTCAAATTTGGGCATGTTTAACAACTAGGAATTTAAAGATTATTCTCCTTTCACATACTTAAAATATCATTATAATTATCTGAATCAAAGCAAAAAAAATATTCATTGCTCCCCAAGCTTTATACCATAGAACTTTTTAAAGACTGTTTAAACTAGTAATCATTTCTTCATAGCTATTACTTAAACTACCATGGAACCAATCCATCTGTTAAGACAACAGCTGATGTTGTCTTTTTTTAACCTAATTAAAAGAAAAAATCTGCTTGCTCAGTCTTTAAAAAGTTGAAGAACTGTCACCAGAACCTGTTAAGGGGGTTAGTTGTCATCCTTTTACTAACCTCCCTGAAGCAGTCTTTTAATATCTTCATCTTCAAATAAATGACCATCACCACCTTCAATGAATTTGGTGACCTTGGTGACCTCTGAGAGGATACATGTTTATAGCAGAAATTGGTTTATATAACAAAAAAAAGATAGCAGATTTGATGTGATAAATAATGGCATCTGCCCAATAATGAATTCCAGACCAACACTTAGTTCTTTCACAGTTTTTAGTGTTGTTTTTTGATATACTAATTTTCTTATAAAGCTGTTGAACATTATACTGTATAACAAAACAAATATGACTGCCATTTATACTTCATTCCATATTTTCATGGTTTTTTTAATGTTGGTATGGAACTTGAACAATAGGATGAGACAGAGTAGAAAACATGTACAAGGCCTCAAAGATTGTTTTAGGCTTGGATACAGACAGCTTAGGTAAAGTTATATTCTAATTTTTCCAAACAGACTCACCTTCTTGCAATAATTTCTTCAGAGTTTCTTCTGTTTCTCCACCTCCAGCAGAAATCCTAGTGTATTTTATTTCAGGACCTAAAAGAAAAACAATTTAAAAAGGTCTAAAACAGGGGTAGGCAAACTTCTTTTGTACAGTGACAGAGAGTAAGTATTTTACACTTCTGGGCCATGTTGTCTGTGTTGCAACTGTTCAACTCTGTCACTGCAGTATAAAAGCAGCCATAGACATTATGTAAATGAATGAACATGACTGTGTTCCAATAAAACTTTATTTACATAAATAGGTGGCACAGGCCATACTTGCTGACTACTTGTTTAAACAAATACTTATAGAAATAGCTGAATTTAGAATTTTAGACTAATTCATAGGTCACAGACAGATACGAAGGTTTATTAAAATTATCAATAAATTGTTTTATACAAACTTGCATATAGTTTTGTAAATAGATGTATGGACATTAAGATTAATGAAAGCTCAAAGGAGGGAATGGTTTTTCT
Organism: Daubentonia madagascariensis; assembly: GCA_023783475.1. NCBI lineage: Eukaryota > Metazoa > Chordata > Mammalia > Primates > Daubentoniidae > Daubentonia > Daubentonia madagascariensis. The sequence goes on from JAKFHU010002220.1 coordinate 10,109,619, forward strand.
TTAGGATTTAATAACTCATTAACAAACAGTAAAGTAAACAGGGTATATCATATAATATGAATACATACACATAATTGAAACACATGCTTATATATTTGTCTATAAATTTCCAATTTAGAGTAAAACATAGATTACATATTTAGAATAGTATCATTTCTGCCAGAAAAGAAATGAAGTGACTTCAGTAACCATCATGAAAATGGCTTAGTTTCTTCAATGATTCTTATAAAGATATTTTAAGATTAACTATTGTTTGATAATCTGGGCATGCATCCATGTATGGAATTAAAGACTACCTGTAATGATTCGTTCTTCCCGTGTCTCTTTCTCCGTTATTTCCACAGGTACTCCATCAATGATTTTGGTGTACTTTTTAATAATTGGCTCTGAAAGTGGGGAACGAAAAATGCATTTGATTTATCCTCATACGATGTCTGTGAGGGCTGTCCGGAAAGTATCCAGCCATGTAACTGTTCTCATTATATTAACAATGGCAAGATACTTTCTGGACAGTCCTCATATACTTGCATCAGCTAGACATTTTAATGATTAAGTATATTTCTCAAAATATTACCATTTAGGAGTAAATCATAATCATTTTTGGAATATATCTCAAATAAATTCAGATCAATAGAGGTCTAAAAGGGAATAGTAATGTCTTGAATCTTGAGTGAGGCGGGGGGCCAGCTGTCAAACTAACTCTTCAATTCATCCTTGTTTCCTGCCTGTGGAATACGTATTTAGTGAGAATCCAGGGAGTTGTACATCATTAGAATAGGAATCCTATAATAAATCTTAGTTGTGGCTTGTTAGAGTCTTCTACAATGGTTATTTTTCTTCTATTTCTGAGTCCAATAAGTTCTTTCGTATTGACATTAGTGCTATCATTATAATCCATAATCATCATATGCACATGCAGAAATAATGACAGTTTTGTTGGACCTGCTGACTTAATGGTTAAATTAATTCCACCTAAATCCATTAAAAGACAAACTATATTTTATTTCTGACTGGCTAATAAGGAACCATAGCTAAGAAAATGATTCCCACAATTTCTATAAAATAAACACCAAGATCAAATATCAGATGTTCAATATTTCTAAGCCAACAGTATTTCAAAATAATCATAGTGATGCCAAGTAGGCATCAGGAAATACATGTAACGCACCTCCATGGATCACTTCAGTTACAGTTTCACCTTCTTTAATCAGTCTGAGTTCAGGTTCACCTTCAATTTTGACCTTTGTTATTGTGGGTCCTGAGACATTATTTTAGGAGACAAATTATCACGTTAAATCAATCCTTTAAATTTACCACAACAGGAAATTTATTCCAACATTTGGCGTTACTCAGATGTCAAGCTAGTTTCAGGCTCTATGCATGAAATCAGTTTTAAGCATTTCCCATTGTCTTCAAATTAGACAATATTTATGAGAACAAATGACTCAGTCTATTGGTGTACTACTAAAATTACTGTAATCTGTTTTAGCATTTAAACAGATGTATAAATCCATCCATTCATTGGTAGTTGTAAGGTATGATCACACAAAATATTATATGTGACTACACTTTGTGAATCATGCAGTATGTACAAATTTGAGTTGCTCTAATGATAACTGGTATAGATCTCACTTTGGTATACTGATATTATCTATTACTTTTTCCTTATTAAAATTTTTCATTTACATTCTTAAAATTACTCAGTATCTTACATTTTTGATCTAGTGGGCATAGGACTGAACATAAGAAAATCTCAATTTTATACTTACCTTTAAGATGCTGAGTTTCAGGTTTCATGGGAAAATTTGAGTACTTACCTTCTATGTGAGAATGACACAAAACTAACTAATTAACAGTTAAACAGTCCTTCAAATGCAAAAGTTAAACAAGTGTTGCCTTTGGCTTGCAAAATGATTTTCCTCCCAGAGAAAATCATTTTGAATGTTAGAAAGCTGCTTACTACATTAGTTAATTAAGACTATTTCATATAGGAGTAAGAAAAATAAGGTTCAGTACATTTAACTCATACTGTAATACCCTTCAATAGTCAGATGTAACTGTATTTGTTTATCTTTGAGAAATTTTTTTGTCTGTCTAGAAATTATCAATGCACATCATTACAAAAATTAAAGTCTTTAACAATCTAAAATAATGAAAATAAGAGTACAGTTCTTTCAAATCATAAATATTTCATGCCATAATATTTGATCTATGAGGCCATGAGATATTGAGTATAAACCATAAGGGCAGGTTTTTAAGGTATGAAGAAAGTATACCTAAAGATTTTAAGAACAAGACATACGTTAATAAAAATATTTAAATTGATATTTCCTTAGAAAAGCCAAACTGAAATTTCAGAAATTTCCTTTATATTTAAGCTTTATGAACATAGGGATTTTACAAATTTTATTTCCTATTTATTTGTGGCATTTAGGAGAGTATCCAGCACAATAGGTGCTTAATAACTACTTTTGGATTGAATTTCAGTTGATTTATTCTTAATTATAAAATTTGGTTAAGTACCTTTTATAAGGAACATCCTAAAATTGTGTCTTGGAGCCTAATGTATTTAGTAAGAATTTGAAAGTCATCAATGAATGTGCAAACGTTCAAACAGTAAGAAGGAAATGCCAGTGACAATCTTAGAAACTGGAGAATTATAAACGCCTGTCAAGATAAATATTTGTTTCCTTCATAATGTGACACAGAAGTAAAATTTCTGAATTTTTGAACTCAAGAGTTGTTAATGAATAGGTGACATGGCCCCATTTTTCATCCATGTTCCCTTTACAGGAAGAAGCCAGGTAGGGTTGATATTCCACTGTGCTCCTAACCAAAGAAAGATTAATAGGATAGAATTCTGCTGACACAGATTGAGAAGATAAAAATAAGTTCAATGAAGAAGCTTGAAGAAGAGAGAAGAATCTTTGAAAATAAGAACAAAGGCACACGTAAATGATTTAAGTTAAAGAAGTTGTGTATAATTATAATACAAAGGTTCAGGAAATCTGATTTTTAAAAACGGTATAAGAATTTCAAAATCAATTGTATTATCAAGACTCATTATGTCATTTTTCATTAAAATGATTAAGAAACATTTTTTCAACAAGAATTTCTGTGATTTGATTTAATTTCTTCTTAAAATACCAAATTCTCTTCATCAATAATATATAAAATCAATCAAATGACTATAAGTATAGTATTTTTTTAAAAAGGACAGATTTCAAAGAATAACTTAATTTTAGATCTCAATAATGAATAATAATACAGATAACTAATTAGCTAGGAAATCAACATTTACCTATGTGTTCTCAATGCCTAAGTTCTACGTCACGGCTCACGTTAAAAGGTATAGACCAAAGTGTTCAACAAGTTGTCATTTCAATCCACCAAATGAGAAGAAATATCACGATCAAAGATAATCACAATAATAGTTTTCCTGAGATCTAATCAAAGATATAATCTGTTCCCTTTTTGGGAAGACTGTTTCTATCCTTCTTATGGAATAAGAAAGATAACAGGGTCTTTTCTCTATGTCAAGTCACTACATTAAGATGCTTAAACATGGAAATAAGAAATTCCTAAGGTCTGATTTTTGGAGATAATTAAAATACCTGAAATGAGCGTAACATCAAAGACGTTGAAGTTGGCTACCATAGATAGCTGAGAGAAAAGTCAGTGCTTATTTAATGTTCTAGTCTGAAACATCAGGACAGAAGTATATACATAAAATGTATAAAATACATATATATGTGCTATATCACATATAAGAATATGTTCAGGACTGGGATTAAGTAGTCTAAGGTTGATTCACTGCACAAACTACTTATTTCCTCTTCTGTTTCTAATGTTTTGATTTTAAAATATATCATGTCGGGTTGTAATTTTAAAGCTTTCATCAATGTAGAGTTTCTATGCTCTCTAAGGTTGCAGAATGAAAAATGCCTGCACTTTTTTGAAAGAGCTTTTTGTCATGGCAAAAAAGGGACCATGTGCAGAGATTGGAAACAAAGCAACAAAAAAAGTATACTCTGAAGAGTCTAACTATAGTAAAAGAGCTCAGGATTTATTTGTTTGGTGATTATTTGGGTACTAGTGCTAATGAAATGTCAATTAGATTCAAATTAAATCAAGTACAAGCAAATGTACTGAAAGTATTAGGAATGCACCATCTACTTTGCTGAATAATTTGCACTCTGCATTCTGCAATTACATGAGCATGCCATTGGTATAGAAATATTTAGCATGTTAGTTTCAAAAAGAATGTAGATACATTCATAGACATCAGTATTTTTATGGATTCTTTTCATAATGAAAGGAACCATGTATAACGTTGATTTTTACCTTCAGTTTTGATAATAGGCTGAAGACTGCCTTCAATCACTTTAATTTTTGGTTCCACAAATTTGGTTATAATTTTAGTTGCTGAAAGTATAGAAAGTGGAACATGAATGATGCTTTCATCAATGTACAGCTTCTATGCTCTCTCCAATTTAAAACATAAAACAACCTGAACAAAATTTTCCTTTTTTTTTTTTTTTGGTCTTTGTAGGGTGCTAAGGTATCAGATATGGTAATATGTTCAGGCAGTCAGATACAGGAAATATTCATGGTACATAATTTAATATCTTCTCATGTCCAGATGTTGAACTCTGAGGTCAAGTGACTTGAATTTGTTCCAGTGGAATTATACTCACTAAGAGAGCAATTCTATCTAGAAATCTATAATTTTGAACTGTACCACTAAAGCTCTTTACCTTCTTTTGTACTTCTTGAAAATATTGGCTGCATAGCAACAGAAGACAAACATGATTAATGTCATGCAATTCATAATATCTTAAATTGCATTGTTGGATTCTTTCTCAATTAAAAGTAAAAATTGAAAGAAAAAGACTTAACATGTTTTTCATGCATTTGATAACAATGACATAGAAAGGAAAAAATGAAAAATAGTTCAGAATACTTTAAACTAAGAATAAATTTCAGCCAGCCAGACATGAGCTCTACTCAACAAATATGGTATGATCAGTGTTTAAGTTATAGTCTAAAATGTCTTTAATTTTCAGCTTCATTATCATCATTTTTTTAAAAAATTAAAGGCACATATTTTAAATGTATGACATCTACCCAAGTAAGATAATAGTGTGGAAAGTTTATTTAAAATAGCAGGCAACTATTTGGTTTACTTTGGTTGTACAGATTAACTGGAAATGTGCCTCTGGAGCCATACAAGGAAGACCACTGGCTTTTTGTCATTTCTAATTAGAAGCCTTAAAGGATGGTTCCGTTAGATAATGGAGACACCAAAGCTAACTGTGCACTTACAACACCTTGAGTTGACGCACACAGAGGCCAGACGTCAGCATAGCCCGGGTTTCTGTCAGTTCTCACCTCATGTTTCTGTGATTTCTAGCTGTGTCAACTTTTTTAATTAATGTGGGTTCTAAGCCTGAATAGACACTATGTTTCCATCATATTAGATTTTATATTTTGAGATCTCAAATTATGAAGCTTCAAAGTATATCAAATCTGTGTGTTCATTTATTGATTCCACAGGTCATCTTGCCACAGATGGACCTTTCCATGAAGGTTGAATGCACAGAAGTCTCTGCTGCTACTATCAAAATGGGTTAATTACTTTTAGTTTAAATTTTTTATATTACATTAAGGAACTTGAAGTTTAGGATGTTTAGTTGGTTGGTAGTTCCACTTCAGTCATGTTTTTCTGAGCACTTACATAGTTTTGACAGGTCATTTACCTGAAGAGTAAATACTAACTTTAGTCCTCTCCAGCTCAAATGTTCTATATTTGACAACTTATACTAAAAGGTATCCCTTCCCCCAACTATACAATTTAAAATATATATTATTTTGGGGGCAAGAATAATATGCAGCAAGGAAATTAGAGCATTTCAGAGACAAATCAACAAAGGAACAGAAAACTAGGAACTTTGGTTTAAGTAATCTCTACTTCTATTTGAAAATGCTTCTTAATAACAGAATATCCATCTTGGGAGGAGTAAAAGAAACATTGCACATTGGAATGTAAATAATAGAGCTGTTTCAAGGGCTCTGAGTAGGTAGGAAAGTCATTAGACTTGCATAATTTCAGAAAATGTAGTTTATGCTCTCTGAGTGAGGATACAATTTAGTAGGGGGGATAAAGGAATTATAATGATATTTTGGCTCATTGTAAGCAAAATACTGTATTGACATACACAGAAAGTGGTGGAACTAACATGGATAAAGTAGGAAAGTTACAGAAATGTAGTGCAGATACACATATACATGTATAATATATATGTTTTTGATGGAGAAAGATTACATAACACATCTGATGAATAGAGCCCACAAGGATTTTTTAACTTGTTATAAAATGTATTTTAAACAAGATTATATACGTCCAGGCTGGAATTTATACCATGCTGAATCATAACTATTCCCATTAAATCTTTAAAACAGTGCTGAGCTGGCCTGATACCGAAATTGTATATGTTATTATATAATTGAAATCAACAAAAGCAGCAGACATTTTGTTTTGCTCCTTACGTTGGCTTTACTCATTTTCCGTATCTACTGTAAATGTTAAGGGTCATGTTCTTAATTAAATAACTTGGTGCTTATGGTATAAAATAGAATAATTTTCTAGTCAGAATAAATGCGGGGATTGGAGAAATGTTTTAGCTACTGATATATTTCAAGTGTCTAAATTGCAGAGCCAAAACAAAATGAAGAGAATTTCTGCTTTGAAAGCTACCATGAAAGAAAGAAAGACAAAAAGATAAAGAAGAAAAAAGCCCCAATGAAAAAGATATCCTACGAGCTACATTTATGAGAATGAAATACCCTTTAGCATTGTTAGGTAGTAGAGGTTTAATTTTGATAATCTGGTAATGTCAGGGATAAAAGAACCTTGGAATCTGGAAACTATAGGTTTAGCATCTGGCAGATTTTTTTTGTTCCTCTGTCCAGTTTTGGATGGGGAGAGTTTTTGCACCACTGTCTCATAAACATTAGGATTCTTTGCCACATGCTTCCCACCCTGCCCTTAGACAGCTCAGGGCTTGAGGGTGTAGTGAGCAACATGTCTTTGGCAATGTCATTTCTGTGTCCACACATCTGAATTTTCAGATACCTCTGGAGGGTCTTCTAGTGATCTCTTCCTTTCGTATGTCTTTTTTTTTTCCTGTCTCTTTGGCATGGTACTATTATATTTTACTGTCTTTCTCATATTGTATCATTCCTGTTTTTCCAATGAGTGGGGAAAGGGTTCAACAGAGTTGAATGATATGGCCAAGCCTGAGAGGCCTCACCCAGACTTCAAGACCTGTTTCAAATGGAATGAGATTTGCCATCATTTGGAATTCTAAATACCAGATTATCAATAATTTCTGTTTGTAAATACAAAGAAAATGATTGTTTTCTTTTTTTGTATCTTGCCACCTATGTGGCAAATATTCATTATGTACTTACTATAGACAGTCATAGGGATTTCTTTGAAGGAGCTACCACGAACAAACTGAAAATAAATGTTTATATTTAGTAACATGGAATGTGGTAGTTGTTTTAACAAAAGCTATAGCACCACTTTAATTCTTGCTAAAGTAAAAACAATGAAGCTATAATTACACTTAATAGAAATGAAGTCCTCATATAAATCATCTTCTAATTCCTTGCTGTCAGGCCAGATAGCATAAAAATCATTGGCTTTTTACTCAGGGTTTTAACAATTATAGAATATTTACTCCAAAGTTAAGTATTTTATTAAATACTATTTCATGTTTTTTGCTACTTTGACCTACAGTGACAAAGGAGTAAAATATTCCTTTGCCTTTAACCTGGGATTAGTGATCATTTTTGAAAAAGCAAATTCTTTATCTTTCTTTATATTCATCAGTGAAGGTATTCGATGATATTAATTATCTATGTATCTCTTATTTTCCCAACTAGACTGTAAAATTTTTGAATAAAGACCGTCTCTGATTCAACTTCATATTTGCCATAACACTCAATGCACTACTTGGCCCTGAGCAGCTTTTAATAAATATTTGTTAAACAAAACCTTGAAGAAATGTTGTCATTTCTTTAAAGGTAGGCCAGTGGCACATAAGCAACAAAGGACAATCCAAGCCCAGTGTATGTGTACTTATTAATGCATACATTTCTAGCCTCTTATGTTAAATCTACAACATCTGTTTAACATATTATGAATGAAACCAATAATATTCTGTACCTTAATTTGGATGTATTTGATCAGTTTATTAAGTATTTCCAGCAGCTGATCATTTCCAACAGGTGTGTCTATGAAGAGGAATATTAAACGCATATTGATAAGGAAGAGTAAAGTAAAAATCTAGGTTCATATTAAAAAAGACTTAACCCATTAATGAGTTCAGTAATTACCAACCTGCTGGATAGAGGAGTTTATCTACAACATGAATGACACCATTTGTTGTCATGATGTCAGATTCTTTTGATTTCAATTCATTCACCAGAAGTGTATCATTTACCTATCAAAATGGGGAAATGCCAATAAGAAATTTAATGAAGGATGAACATTAGGATAATTTAATGGTGGATGAACACTATCGTAAATTTATTCTGGACAACTTACTCCTTTCAGATAGATTTTGCTTCCTTGTGTGGTCTTTAAAATGTTAGTAACACCAGGTTCAAATCCCTTTCCAATGAAAATTCCTGGTGTCAGGTGATAAAGAATGATGTTTTGAAGAGCATTTTTATCCCCTAAAAGAAAAGATATATATTTATTTAATAATATGACATTTTTGATAGTACAAGGACTAAAGGCCAAACATTTCTTTGTCTCTTTTATTCCATACTTTATTTGTCTTTGTTCTCTCAGGTTGACATCAATGCTACATTAAAACATACGATCATTTCAATCAGTTCAATCAAAATATTACTCAACTTATTGGGAGAAAAAATGAAATCATTTTTGAAATTATGACTATTTTCTTCATTGTTACCTAATTATGTGGACTTTCCTAGAAACAACAAAAGTGAACATCTAGCTCAAAAATGTGGCAGTAAGCAGTTTAAGAACATTACTGAGGGACCCTCTGCACATCTGAGGTGGAATTAAAGGAAACTAAAGCTAGCTATAAATACAAAAGAAGGTCCCCTTTTTTAAAGACTGACATCTGGACAGGAAAGCTTGAGGAAGAAGTGAGATCCTGCAATCAAGGGGCAAATATCTGGTATTCATTTCTACTCACCAATCAGAATTTCCTTTTCTTCATTAGTCATTCCCTTAAAGGCATCATTGGTTGGCACAAATAAGGTCCAATCTCCAGGCTGTGTCAGGAGCCCTTTCAAATCTGCAGCTTCTAGGAGGCTGAGGAAGATGCTAAGCAGGAAGGATGTGTATTTATTTGGTTAGATTTAGGTTTAGGTATATTCACCTAAAACACATATAATAGAATAAAATCCATGTATTGTGGAAAGCATGAGAAAACTGCTCATACATTTTCATATGTTTCAAATGCAATTTACCTGTTAAGAAAGTTTTATCATGGGAAAATGATTGAAATACACAATATAATGTTAAATTTCTTCATCTCTGTTTAATCTTATAAAACTTGACAAGGTCACACTTTATAGCAGAATTAAAGCATTTTTTTTTCATTTAATACCCCCACAAAATAGTCTTTGCTGATATATACTGCCATTTTGTAAAAACTATTATAAGAAAAATTTCAAAGAGTAGTTCAGTCTATTGGATTTTTTTTCACCCACCAAATCATATTCTGGTGTACCAGGAGGCAAAATAAATAGCATTTAAAATATATATTTTATATTATTTAATATATATGTCAGTTTTGAAAACATTTGTATGGACTTCTTATTCTAAATTCTATTCTCAGCAATACTGGAGACTGAATGCCTTCTGGGATACTAACTGTGAAGCAAAAAATATGCCAATAGTTCTCATTTTTTTTGTGTAGGTGCAACTAATAGGCTTACCTAAAGCGCTTATCTTGTTTTAATTTTTCATGGAGGGATTTCTCTGCTGGTTTGATGATCTCCCGGAATATATGAATAGCACCATTTCTTCCTTGCTTACTTCCTCTGACCATGCATGAATTTTCAATGCAGACAGCCTAGCAGAGAAAAGAAAGATACGTGGTGTCCTTTTCCTTGCTTGTAATTTCCCATGTGCATGTAGCTGCATATTTAAATTTCTGGAGTGGCCCTTCTGAGAGGTCACCTGGCCCTGAGGCCAGGGGAAACAGCTTCTGTCTTCTATTTTCAATGTCTCACACGACCTGACCCCGCATTTCTTATCCAGCCAGGTTTTCTACTACGAGTCAAGCTACCCAATACATTAAGTGGTAGTTTCCTCTAAATTACAAAAATTCTATAGAATTCCTCTTCTACATTTTCTATCATTGCTCTCCAGGTTTTAACTATTCCTCCAGATTCTCTTTCTGGTTAATATTAACCATAAAGTTTCCTGACTTAAGTGCCTCTTGTGATCCTCATAAATATTTACAGTATTTTCTTGAGTGTAAGACCCTATCAATTATCTAAGTCAAATCACTGATATATTTATAGCTTTTTGAACAAATGTCATATATGTATATGTATAATTTAAACTGCAGCCCCATTTAGAACACAATTAAAAATATGTGTGCCTTGAAGTTGTGAAGCCACAGTGAGCAGCTACTGCATGCTATGATCAGTTCCAGATAATGCTTGACTTCTTATGAAACCTCTTAGCTGCAGCTGCGTGTGTTATCTGGACCGACATTGAACAGTACCACTAGTTGCACTGTGATTTCGATAAGCAATGTTTCCAGAAATTTTCCTACAGATAAAAGTACATTAGAACGATTTTATAGAGTCCAGAAATCTCTCTGTGTCTATACAAGTTTATCTTGAAAATCATTCAAAAGGGATTTGGTTGCTAAAGGGTTATCTTACAGTGAAAGATCACTCTACATATTTGATTGGAAAGTACTCTACAAATGAAAAGCCTATTTTAGAGGGGTTTTAGTACTTTCTGGAATTTGAAATAATTAGTATTTTAGAATATGAAGCCATTTGTAATGAAACACATGAAATTTTCTGAGTTATTAACACGCAGCAGGCTTTGTACTTTCCTCATGGTCTTTTCACCCAAGTACCCGGTTCCCTGATCCTCCTACAAACACTTAATTCTGGAAGACATTTGTTGCAACAATATTCTTTGACATGTGCAGGTCACTTGACATTTAGGTCAATGTGGAGTTTTTAATCTTGTTCTGATTCACTTACTGTACGATACACGAAGACTCTGAGCTGTTTGCCTCCAATGGTCTCGAGTTTTTGTCCATTGTAAAGCTCATTAAGGCCAACTTTTACTTTCAGTATGTGATTCTGCAGAATTAATTTAAGAAGGCGCTGATCCATGCTCAGAGTATCATCTAAAATAAATTCATTAAGAAAGTGTATTATTCTATGAAGAAAATATTAAGTTTTTCCTGATAAGAGAAAATAATGAAAATGGATAGTCTCCCTGATATTACTGATGTTTATGGATCTTACATTCGTATAACATATGCGTCAATTAAGTGCTCAAGACTAGCAACTCAATTCACCAAGTAGAAACTCTGTGACCTATTGCATCATATGACTATAGCATAGTTCCAAGCAGTTCAAACACTGAGTTTCATCTCTATAGAGTTACATAGTTTTATGGTGGTCATTGGCAAAAGCTAAACTCTAATGGTGGCCAAGGTTTTGTCTGACAATTAGATGTCCATTAATCACATGAAAGACTACTGATGAATTATTTGTAAATTCATCTTTGTCCCTGGAAAGAGAATCAAAGCACACAGCCTCTTAAAGGTAGGTTAATATTGAAACATATGAGTATCATTATTACAAAAAGAAAACCAGCATATCTAGGAATTTGAATTTTTTCTGATTAATAATTTTCTATATCACAATTTAGTATTTGGAAAACATAAAAAGTATGTTACTTATTTCTTAATTACTAAATTTTGCCTAACAATTTCAATATATCTTTGTGAAATCATTTTTCTGGAAAAGGTGGTAGGTTGCATTAATCTAAAGTGAATAGCAGCTACTAGGTGAAAGAAATACTTGTATAAATTTCATAAATATGAAAGTGAAACATGAAATTATTTATCTACAACAAATCTTCCATATTTATGGAAGTGTATAATAGTCTCTTGTTTTATTTATTTATAATTTACATTCTTATTGTCTAAATTTTGAGATGCAAAATATACTTACTTATTTCTAAATATTGTTACGTTGGTGTCAAGTAAACAAATTAGATTTATTTTTCTTAAGGTCTAATAATACAAACATAGGCATGCTAGAAATATTATTAGATTCACAGAATAACTGAGTTACTTCTTATTACAAAATTTTACTCCCTGTAAGTTATTATCCATTACAATGAAATGTTTTGAAATGAAGAACATTTTAGCAGAGACAACATAGTGCTAACACATTGTATGTGTAGCCAATGCAGAAACTAATCAACACCTTGTAAAACAGTTATTATTTCTTATTGCAAACAATCACGGTAAAGAAGAAAAATGTATGTGGGGCGAAAGTAGGAACAACATCCTCCAGTACATACCAGAAAATGCATTATTCACAGGTGCCAGCAAAGTGTATTCTCCATCTGGCCTCAGAGCAGATGCCAAGCCTAATTGGGCCACAAGGTCTGTGAAAGTGGTTTGTTGATTTCCAGCCAGCTCAGTAACTTGTTTGGCTGCAAAATAAACCATCACCATCCAAACAATGTCACCACTGCCATTATCTTCATTATAAAATTAGCAAATCAATTCTTGGCCATTTTTTAATATTGTAAGCTATTTACTGCAATGTCAGTGTGATAAGACATGCTGCCCTTCCCTAGTAAGAGAGTTCCAGCTTTCATTTTGGGGGGTTGATTAACCACAAAAAATTTCAGAAAGAAAATATTTTTCTGTCTTCTCACTTAACAGTTTTCTTCAATTCTCTACAGCTCACCTCTCATCTCTCTCTACGCTGCGCGTGTCATGGCTCTTTCATTTATCCAAAGACATTTAGTTAGGTCTTTCCTTCTGTTTTCAAGAAAAACTGGCCCTGTGAGAACCTTTATAAATATTAGATGTTAGAAACCCTGGAAAGCCAAAGTTCCATGTATGGAGTGGCCATGACAATACAGGCTACCTATTTAGTACTGAGTTAGCTCCCTGTTTATGGAGTTTGTGAGTCACATGCCTTTCTTTATACTGCGCATTCATTTTTCATGGACTTACTCTTTGAGACACCATAATTGGTAAATAATAGCACATAAAAATATGAACTTTCACTTACCAGAATCAGGAATTAGGACCTGATCAATCAAATGGATCACACCATTATTTGTCACAATATCTTTTTTGTTCACCATTTTGATTCCATTTACTGTTATACTATCACCATCACATCCTATCTCAATTGTGTTTCCTTCTAGGGTCTCAAAGACTGCTCCTCCCATAATAGCCTCAGAGCACTGGAGAGTATTTAAGATGTGGTACTTCATGAGAGCTGGAGGATAAAATAAAAAGAGCAAGCTTTCAGATTAAATGAAATAACATTTGACCCTTAAAAGATGTGTTTTATTGTGGAACTAAGTATTCCTAAGAAACATAATACAGATATAAGACCTAAGGATTGACTGAAGTTTTAAAAATCCTAAGTGTTCATGTTCTAGAAAAGTTTTTTTTTTTTTTCCCCATCAACTACACCGTAGAAACAGCTCAGCTTGATAGGAAGTAAGAAGATCCGTTTTAGGAAATGATTTCTGCAGTACTAGAAAATGTGGCAGATTAAGTTCCAACTTTCATAAGAAAGTAATTCCTGATGTAAAAGCAAGAATGGTTCCTATAGGAAGGCCTATGAGGTTATCTGTTGGTGACACCTGTTCCAAAATACCCAGGCAGTATCTTGTATTAACTGCTCATAAGAGAATATCTGTACACAACTTGCAATGAGGTTGAAAGAGGCTGAGGGTAAGATGAATCATTCCCTAAAGACAACATTTAGAAAGTAGCCAAAATAAAGATGATTCCTCGAAGGACATTTGGAAGGATCTATGTGTCAACTATATTATATCTATCCTATATCCTAAAAATATCTCATCTTAAATTGGTTGAATGTATTTTGGGTTAGGCCAAGTACGTGAAATGTGCCAGCCCAGTGTGAGATCTATCTGACAATAGAAAAGGAGATAGGACAGCTGCCAAATTCTTCTGTGTATCAGTAAGAGAACCATAAAATCTTCTCAACTCAATTGTATCTTCTGGCATAAATATAAAATTAAAAGCATTGCATAATATGTGTGTGATATTAAAATTTGATGATCTAATATTTCTTTTCAACACTTGCTAATCCTTCCGCATATCTGCTACTTATTTACTTGAATTATTATTCTTAATAAAAATGAGGATATTCTTCTTATTATTATTATTTAAGAATTATACTGTGCCTATTCTTTCAAGGATTTTTAAAAAAGACTTTTATCATGCACCTCAGAATAAGTTTTTTTTGTTTTTTGTTTTGCCTTTGCTTATTAAAACTGGTATTGGAAAGAACTAGTGTTTTTTTCATTTACTTTTCTTCTCAGAATGTTGGGAGACTTCTCACAGAGGAAAACATTATACTACCTTCAGAAGCCACTTTGTCTCCCATGATCCTTTCTAGGATACCTCGTGGGAGTTTTTCAAAAGCCTCATTGGTAGGAGCAAAGAGTGTGAAATGACCATCTCTTCCAAGGGCTTCCAATATGTCCGACGTGATGGCGGCTGCCTGAAACACAAATGTGCTTTACAGCGGCTTGCACGTGGTGAATCCAAAAGAAAATTACAACATTCTAAGCCTAGGCTGACATGAGGGAGTTGATTCCTTCACTATAGATGTTTGTTCATATTAGATCTTTAGAACATTACTTTTTGGCACAACCAACTATGTCTTTTCTAACTTTCCTCAAATTATGTTTGCAAGAACAGGAATTCTGCCAATGTTTGTGTGACTGTAGCAATATTCAGCAGTACATATAATAACTGAAGTGAACACATTCTAAATGCACTAAATACATGACAGTCACATGACTAATCATTCATCTACCGTGTCCACAGAAATATTATTATTTCATATGAGAAGATGATTTATCTTGCATAAATGAAAACGGTTTCATTTCAAGAAAGATGTTTGTTACATTTTTGCCAGATTTGTTTAACAGCATTTTTATTGTTCATAGATTTTGGCCGAGGAAGAAGAGGGATTTCAATGATCCAAGACAATGTGCTCTTGGACTTACTCTAAAAGATGAAAGCTCATCTTCGGCTTCAATGAAGTCTTGAATTGAGGTACCAATTTGTGTAAGGACACGGTCAATGACATGCACAACACCATTTGTTGCAATCTGGTTCCCGTGGATAATTCGAGCACAATTAACAGTGACAACCTATAATTATTTGGAAAAATCAAAGTGCTGAAATCAGAGCTATCCATTGACCACTGAGCCTGCAAGCCCATTCCCAGTTTTTCATTCATACTAGTAAATGTAACAAAAAGGCACATACATTCTAAATGTACATGCTGTGGATGAAGACTTACATATTGCTATATTTTGAAAAGAAACTAAAAGAAAATGGAACCAGTTCAGAACCCAAGTCTGGTCACACTTAACATATCTAGAAATAGAAGGCAAAGTGCTTTTTCATTCAAATTATTACTTTTATTCTTCTTTTTCTTTTTGCAGATAGTCATAAACTATTTTTAATGTAGGTCAATGAACTACATAAAGAAATCTAATTAGTTCTAAAATAAGTGAGAGAGATAAACACATATTTATTACATAAATATAATCAGTTCAATCAGTTTATGACTTCCTAAATATTGCCTCATCACTCACCTATTTTGTCCCTGGGAATTTGACTGTCAAAAGAGTCCTATTACCCTGCTGGCAGTTTTCCACAAAAACTCTGGTCCAAACACACAATAACCTCCATTACTATAATATACAGAGGGTAAATAAAAAGAACACTCATTCTCTGATTATTCTTTTGCCTATATATAAAAAATTATTTCAAACACATCAACTATTAAAATTTCCTTTTCTAGAATACCTAAGTCTACTGTCAATGAACTGTTAATGCAATTTATCCTTCATAATAATTCTTTACTAGAAATTAGTAACTGGATTGAAAATTTCCATGACCTAGATTTGGGGGAAAGTCATAATATAGCATTTATCTTATTCTCACTAACATTTTGTTATTTTTAGGAACATTATATAAAAGGTACAAACAAAATTAAAGGAAAGAATTCTCAGAAATGTACTTTTTATTAATGAAACTTACCCCATTAGGGTAATGGTTGATGAAAAGCCCCAAATTGTTATACATTGAAGGAATAATCATGCCATTTTTTAAGTCCTTGGTCAACATTCTCTTATTAACCATGTGGCTGTGTAAAGCATTCAATAATTCAACATTTACATTGCTTTCCAAACCTCTACGAATATCCTAGAAAAAATTGAAATGATAGAAATTTAATTTATTGTGGTTCATTATTAAAAGTCTTATGATCACCCTATTTATACTCTCTTGTTATTTTCTCATTGCATAATCAGATAACCAGACAAAATTGAAATAAATAACTTAACATCATATTATTCCAATTGGTTAAGGAACTTTGTAAGTACAGGTACTCAGTTAAGGGTCCTGAATTTGACAAAGTGCTTGGACAGAACAATTTTTTTAGATTAATATGTTGAAGAAGAGACAATCTTGATATAAATGATAAGATGATAAGACTTAGGGGGTATATGAAATTATGAGGTATTTAAAATAGTTTAAGTGTCAAACAAAACAAAAATGACATTGTATTTGTATATATCATTTGAGTTTTAGCAAGAGTTTTACATTTATTCCATAACAAATTAAAGAATTTGACCATCCTGTACCTTTTTGTCTATCCAATATATGTATTATATAATGCTGTACTCAGTGCTACAGGAAATATAATGATAGATAAAACATAGTCTCAACCATTGAGATAATTATCATATAGCAGCAGGTAAAAGCAAACGTAATAAGATATAGGACAGAGGAGGAAAAAATGTTTTCGGGGTCAAATGAAGAAGGCCAGCTATTTGGAAATTATAATAGTTTGAAGATAGATCTTGAAGAGTAGATAAGATTTAAATGGGTAGGAATGGTGTGGTGGTCATTCTAAGTCCAGTTTCTGACATAGGGTGGATGTTAGGAAAGTAAAAGCTGTCCAGTGTGGTTAATATATATTTCTATGTTTCTCAGATGATATTAAGAAAGAAGTTTAGAAAGGTATGTTGGACAACAATGTGGAGGACTTTAATGCCTGATGAGGAGTAAACTAAACTGGCAATGAGGAACCACTGACGATGTTGTGGCATTGGAATTCAATGATTAGAACCAGGCTTTAGGAAAGTGAATTGAATGGTAATGTACAACGGAAAGGAGGATATTGATTAGGAGGATTACTTTAGATGAAACATGACATGTGGCTGACTAATGGCAACTTGTAAGAATCGGAGAGGGGAAGTAAGGATAACTTACAATTTTCAAGTCTGAACATTGAGACTGGTACTGCCAATTATGCAGAAAAGTTCACAGAAAAGCAATTATTTATGGAAAGAAAGAAAATGGCATACATTTTAGATAACTTTTTTTAAAAGATGCAGATGATACACCCAAGAGGAAACATTAAGATGGACATTAGAAATGCTCTACTGGGGTTCCAAGAAGAAACAATTACAAGAAGCACAGATTTCATGGCTATACACACTAAAGTAATAGTGGAAGCCATCGGAAGTGCATTTCAATAGCAGAGTCGAGTTCTTGGAAGAGATTTTTATAAGTTCCATTCTTAAGGCAAGGAAGAAGAGGAGTCAGCAAAAGGAACTGGGGAGGTGGTTGGAGATGTGGTGAAAAACAACCAGAAGAGAGAGCTCTACAATGCAAGCAACTAACCACATGGCCAATGTAGCAAGATAATGTCTACAGGACTATGCCTAAATTTTAGGTATATTTGACCCTAGTAATAATCATCAATTCATCTTCCTGTCATGTAGAACGTAGGAACATATTTCTATACCAGTTTTACAGATTTGGAAATTGAGTCATAATTTAGTGTGTTGTAAATTAGTGCACAAAAGTTTGAAAATCAAATGTATTGTTTACAATATTTCACTTAAATGTCCACACATATATTTACAAATCTGACAATTTCAGAATAGCCATATATATTTACATATAATTAAGCATACATAATAAAATATAGCTATATAATATAGCTTACGGCAGATTTTAAATTCCACTAGGCTTCTTAACTTACCTTTATATTAGATATGTCATCTGAAATTACATATATTTTCTCATAAATAAAAAGGAAGGAAGAAAAAAGTAAAATAGAATAATAATAAATGCCCTTCTAGTCCATTCTTGGTTTGCTTTTTTTTTTATATTAGTTAGTCTATAAATCTGATGGGGAGTTATTCTATTTATCGATGTATTAAAATGTTTTACTTCCCTCAATAACTCATTCTTTTATGTATCCTCATATATGTACAATAGAAAGATATAAAATTTCTATTAATATCCAACGTAATAAATCAATTAAAATGAAATAACAATAATAGCAAAAAATAGCAAAAAATAAATATATTGATAAAAATAATGAATTACAGAATCCAAATTGTCCCAAGCTTCATTACTCGGTGCGAAGTAAGTGAATGATCCCTGTCCTTCGATCTCTTCCCTCAGTTTTGAGACATCAGAATAGCCCTGTGTTGTGGTGGCTCCCACGATGCCCAAAGTACCATAAACATGGTCAATAGGCAAAACTGAAATGAAAGAAACAAATAAGTACTGAGGATAACATTATTGGGATATTATTTCCTAATCACTTAAACTGTACATTAAGTTTCCCAATACATTAGCTAACAATTTTTGCAATAACATTCTATGAATCATCAATGTTATATGAAAGTTGCCTTTTGAGTCCTAAATAATAAAATACTATTGAAAGCTATTATTTCATATATCTTAAATAAGTATTAAACTATCATCCTAGTTTAACATTTAGTCTATTAAGGTCTCAATTCTGCTATGTCAATTATAATTCAATTATAATAAATATCAAATATGTTATTTGAATCTATAATTTCTGTAGATCTGGGTCCCTAAAAGAAATATATAGACCTGCTTGTTCTCATTATAATTTCAAAAATAAAGTAGATCAAAGGATCTAATGCTTCCAGAATATTTCTCCTGAGTATCAGAAGAAAGACTCATGTATGAATGCCAACCAGATGGGATTTATCCAGTAATGTGCAGCCAACTTATATTTTCTGACTCTATATGGTTTGAAAATTAGTATAATTTGGATAATAGCATAGGAAAAATAGCTATCACACTTGTGAATATCCCAAGACTAGATGACATAATAAATTTAATTATAAAACCAGGATTTAAAAAGACCCCCAAAAGATGGAGAAATTGAGTCAAAATAAGCAAGATTAAATTTAACAATGTTCCATGTAAGTCACATGCCTAAGCTGAAAAAAAAAATCTTAGAGAGACCTGACTTGATAGTGTTCAGTAAAATAACCTGCAATCAACTTCAACTGATTACAAATTTAATATGAGCTAATAATATGACATGGTTACCAATGACAAGGTCTCCCCCAATGAGGTACTTGTCTTGATATTTTCTCAGGGGCTCAGACCCACATGCATTATAGATATCAATCTGGGATTACAGTCAGAAAAAATATTACTGGACTAGAGACTTTCTATGAGTTGGTGGCCACGATGGGGAGGGCTCCAGAGTCCATGTCACATGGAAGAACTGCAGATGATCAGCCCCGAGAAGGGAAGATTCTGTTGGGGATGAGTAGCTGGAGGTAGGGCACAAGATTGGCATTAAATATGTGAATGGCTTTCATCTCAAAGAGGAAATAGACGAACTATTTTTTCTCTAGTTGGCAGAGTTATAGGAAACCAGATTTCAATATAAGGAACATTATAAAACCAGAGCTGTTCAACCAGAGAAAATGATGTCTTGCCAAGCAGTAAGTTTCTTATTCTTAGACAAGTTCAAAGAAAGGGATTTTGTAGAGACGACTTTTGTTCTAGAAGGGAAGCTGAACTAATTCAAATTTATGACTAAGCTTCTGTCGTATTGCCCACCATCTAGTGCGTGAGAAGTGTGTTTTAATATTTATCACCATGATAAATTCATGATTAACAGAAAGATATGAGGGATATATCTTGGATTTATGATGGTGCTAAATACACACACACACACAATAGGCATCTCCACAGGCTACCTCAACTTTTTCCTTGCATAAGACAAGTCCTCATTTAATTCAGGAAACTGAGGTTTTACCTGCTGGGCAGCCTTTCATTCCTTCCATTCTCATGTAACCAGGGCAACATTCATATAACACAGTCCTGTACATTAGGAGAAAAGAAATATTAAAGTGAAGAACAATATAGGATGCATTTTGACATAAACTTGCCAAAACATATCACTTATTGCCCAAATTTATTGAGAGTCTAAAAATCAGGGATTTTTTTTCCTGGCACCCAGTATATATATTAGTTTGATTTCTCTCTAAAGCCTGCTGGTACTATGGAAAAGTTCCAGGATATTGATCCAGAAGAATGAAATTTGGGTCCCTATTCCACTACTTGATAGACATGTGAACCCTGAGCAAGTCATTTAATAAATTTGAGTCCAAATTTCCCTAAGTATTTAATATGGATATAGTAGCAGTAATACCTACTCAAAGGGTAATTGTGAATCTCAAATAAAATACTGCTTTTGAAATCATTTTGTAAACTACAAATTGCTATAAATGTTCATTAGTATAAAGTTATTAGAAACATCAGAAAATACTTAACCCATTCTAATCAATAAAATGCCATCTCGTTGCTAACTAAAATAATGCTAGTTTTGGTTTGAATTGTCAGTAGAGTTATTAAAGTGATCATATTAAATATAAACTTTAAAATCTTGTGTTTATTTCCATTTTTGGCAAATTTGAAAAACCAAATGAGTTTGCATCAAGTTATTAGAGTACCAAATTCAAGAAAATGCTATCCTGCTCAAAGTTAACAAAAAGTGCCATGTTCTGTAGGCAACAAATAAGGCAACAGACCAGAAAATTCAAGCCAGGATATACACAGAACAAATTTATTTAATTTCCTATTTTTTGAGGGAAAGTAATAATCTAAACTTATCTATATAATAGCTTTCATTTTTTCACTTTATTAATAATATAATCTTGATTTTCATTTTATTAAATTCCATAGAACATTTTCTGGACTTCTTCAGGATCTAACACAGGTAGTATTTCTTAACTAAAATTTTATATAATGATTTATGTTTCCTTTCAATAGAAATATGAACATAAATGTATCAAACTAATTAGAATAGGAAGACTATTGCAAGAAAAAAATAAGTACACACCATTGTATAATTTTTAATTGATAAATTCCATGTCATACAGATTATGATAATTACTTAGCAGATTGATTAATTTGTAATTCATAAATTAAACACAAATTAGATAATTTAGGTGCTATTTCTTTTTTGCCATTTTATCTAGTTGTGATAACTACACTCAAGAAGTAAGAATGAATGAAAGAATTTAGACATATTTGGGGAAAGATTGCCAACCAAAATCTTTTTCTTAGTATGATAAAAATGATAATAAGAGCGAATTTCCAAGAAGCAAAATTTTTAATGACATAGGAGATGATCTTACACAGTTAAATAAAGGTAAGTAAATGTATTCAAATTGAAGCCAGGTCCATTAAGTAATTATCCATAGTTTGTGGTCCTGCTTGTGACCTTGATTCCTATTTCCTTATTTTTTTAATGAAAAATTTCTAGCATAGAATATTGGCTTAAGGATAATAGGTTAAAAATATAGACAAAATTAAGTGGGAAATGCCAATTTCAAGTTATTCTCTAATTTTAATGTGATTTTAAGAATAGTTGGTATTGGAAACATATACAAGCTATATAGGATCCTTATGCAAAACCTAATAGGGCCCCTGAAACAATTTTATTTACATGGATCCCCATATAAATAAATATGAATATTTGGATGCAAAGAGATTAAGCATTGCTTAAGTATCGGCTTTAACATACATTGTAAAAGATTAAAAAATGAGATCCACATATACTTAGTCCAGAGACTGATAATGTTTACTTGAAGTAAAATGGTGAATAAAAAAGGAAATTATTAATAAAACAAAAATTCTGTAACACATGCTAACATAACCCACAGATCAGTCTTCATGTAGAGATGTACCAGATAAGATAAAATGCCAAAAGAGTTGATTGTAATTTCAGTTGATGATTGAACAATATGGTTATCTGAGTAGATATTTTGAAAACTAAAATAAAGTAGTTCTTTCAGGAGAACATTTATGCTACAGAAAAACTCAATATTCCCCCATGGTTAGAAGGACAAAACAAGAGTAAAGAAAAATCATTGCTATGAACATCTCTAAACATGGGAAGTTCATCTGTCTTTTCTGAATAGCATCTAAAATTTCATGGGGTGCCAACTAAAAATGTCACTGACATTCTCTAAAGGGAGTCTACAGAATACTATATTACTGGACCACTGAGTATTGTGGGCAACATCTTAAACCTAGGAAACTTCATGTTTTTCATTAGGCCTGCCCAATTTACTTCCCCCAAATCCCTAAAGCAACTGGTCAACCGGAAAGCAAATATTTCTGTCAACTGATATATAAGGTCCCAAAGATATTTCTGGCAACTTTAGCAGAAGCAAGTAGGTGGCAGACCAGGCATTCTTCCTGTCAATATTATTGATTTCTTTGGTTATTTGAAACTAGCATTTCAGTGACCAGATGTAAATGTGGTTGTGAAAATGAAGCTACTTGGGAAAGATAAGCTAATGTGATGGAACAAAGGAGACACTGTTACATTTCTGGTAAAAAGCCTGGCTTCAGAGTAGGGATTCTTCTTCTTTTTTGTTTTTAATGGAAAGCAAGAAAGAATGTTAGCATATGCTCTGTACAAGCCTTGGCATCTCCGATATATTTAAAGGGTTAAAGTAAGATAAGAGCACACTTTTCTAATTTCCAGGAAGGATGTAATAAAGATTTCCCTAAATATTTTGGGGAGCAAATCCTTTCTTATCTTGTTAGTGTGCATACCAAATACGCCTCATGGTATCCAAGAACATATAGAACAAAGAGATGAGAACCCAGAGCCTTTGAGTTCCCAACTGAGGCCTGGCTTGCAGCATGGCAAAAATCACTATAACCACCAACTTGCATTATAATTGCATGAATGACTCACAAGTCTAGCAGATGTCTGCAAACTAATAGGAATAATGCCTAAGTCAAAAAATAACATTAAGTTGAAGTTCTGTTAAGTGAATGAGCAGGGAATGGGCAGCAAAGTTCTGTGGTGGTTCAGATCTGCTTACCATGGGGAGATACAGCCCAGCTAAAGTTATATGCCTTGTATACATGATTCTTACTTAGAAATAAAGATAATGCTATGCATTTCAAATGGGCATCTGATCACAACTCCTTTTCCCACCTACTTGTATGCATTTGTTTAAAATAGTTTAATTTAAGGAAAACTAATATTATGAGTTTTAGTTACATAGTAACTTCACATTCAGCAGTTCATTTTATCTTCTCAGGAACTCTATAACGTAGGTATTAAATCCATGTTTCATAGGTAAAGTTTCCAAGAGGTAAAGTGATTTTATATTTAGTATTTATACTAATATTATTAGCTTAGAAATAAGTTTTCAACCAATCCTTTTATGCTATTTAGGGTAACTGAATTTTAATGATTATGTGTTAAACAGGTTCTTCTTTAGGTCTTTTGGTTTTCATGGCACCCATCACTGAGGGTGGAGTCCAGATTACTAGGAAGACAGAAGGAGCCATTTCCACTATTTGCTTGACTGGGGATGGCATCTAAAACCTCTCTGATTACATTACTTACCACATGTATGACTTGGCTCCCTCATTGTAAAATAAAAAATGTGGACCACATAAGTGGTTCTTAACCTTTATGTGTCCAGAATTTTTATTATTTTTTTCTACCAATACTTATTGGCAGAATAAACCAAAAAGCATGTCTATTAAGTAATAAGTAATGTTTTTCAATTTTAAGCTAACAAGTTCAAAAATAATCATCCTTTTGGCTGTTGAAATATTAAATATAATGGTGGGTTTCCATTATCACCTTTGTGACCCTCTGGGGATCCGGCAGCTTGAGCTAGGAATCACTGAATTAAATGCAGAAATGAAACTCAAGTTTTTTTCCAACTTTAAACTTTGACAAAAACGCTGAGGTAAACTAGAGCAGCGGTCTCCAACCTTTTTGGCACTAGGGACTGGTTTCATAGAAAACAATTTTTCCTCAAATGGGGGGTCGGTGAGGGGGATGGTTTCGGGATAATTCAAGCACATTACATTTATTGTGCACTTTATTTCTATTATTATTACATTGTAATATATAATGAAATAATTATACAACTCATCATAATGCAGAATCTAATGCCACCGCTGATCTGACAGCATAGGAGGTGGAGCTCAGGCAGTGATACCAGCGATGGGGAGTGGCTGTAAATACAAATGAAGCTTCGCTCCCTTGCCTGCCACTCACCTTCTGCTGTGCGGCCTGGTTCTTAACAGGCCAGGACCAGTACTGGTCTGCGGCCAAGGGGGTGGGGACCGCAGAACTAGAATACTTTAGATAATTTCCAAATAACTGGATGCAAAAATTAATTTGTGCCTCAGAAACCCTGATATTTTATATCAGTTTGTTTTTTGGCCCACTTTTAAAAAAAATAAAATGAAGAAATTAAGGGGCAGAAATTAATTGACTTGCCCAAGATAAAAGAAGGCCAAACCAGGAATAGAAATGCTATCGTCAATTGCTCACACAGATTCTAAACCAAATCAAATGGCCATACGATCTGCCTCTTCTGGCCTCCAGACAGCACGTGGATTCAGGGACAAATCTGAGTTCCGCTAGTAATTGTGGAGATGCAGGGAGAATTTCTTCATTCACATATGTGTTCCTTCCTTTTCTTTAAAACCCTCTTATAATTTTGGGTAGTATTTTCAAGAAGAATGGTGTGTACACTCAAGGGAAGTTTTATGCATCATGGTGTTGTCTTTGGAACTGGCACATTATGAAAAAAATGAGAACTTACGTTTTCTTTCCACAGATGGCACCTTGATACCAGTTCTTACAAGTGCTGAAGTATTTCTTTTTGGTGCCCAAAATCTGTTGAAGAGCGCAGACATTTGGGCTGGAGGATAGAGGGAAGGAAAAAAGTTAATGTCCTAATGACAACTAGTTTTTCATATCTATAGGTCAGATGTTTAAAAAAAAGTTAAGACATGGATTTGATATTCAAAGATGTGATTCTAGCCATGCACAAATCTGACATTTGACCCAATCCTGCCGAATTGTTGGAAAGTCTTAAAGTCTATGAGAGAGAGAAAATTATACATCTTTGCGAGTAAAACACAAGTATTCAAAACTTTAACCTAATAGGAATACAAAAACAACATTAAGTTTAACATGATTTTGTTTCTATGTATCTTATTACTTTTAGAAATAGATAATCCACTCGTCCTTTTAAAATCAAATGTACTCATTTGGAGGATGGTAGTGGCTATAGGGCTTTCTGGAACAATGACAGATCAGAGAGCAAAAGAGACAAGATTTACTATGAACAAAGACGCTATATTCTGTAATTTTCTAGTCAAGAAATCACAGAAGTAAATGAATGCTAAAATTAACTTTTAAGCAATAAAATTAACTTTCCCTTTTAAGTTGTACAATTGAAAATTTATCTTTTTGAATGGAAGTAATAGATTAGAACATCCTCTCTCACAATTTTAAGTGTTTTTTTTTTTTTCTCACTCAAAGGCAAGGAAGCTTTTGAACATTGTGAAAATCCCTCTGAGGCATAGAAAGAAGTGCCAAGATCCACTTCAAAAAAGTTATAAGTGCTTGGTTAATTACCAAATTATGTCTGATAATTTTAAAAAAGGCTAAGTTGTAGTTGCATTTGTTCTGTGAAATATAAATTGTTTTTGCAAATTTTATAGAATACAAAATTTAAAGGTAACTTAAATGCTACAAAGAATTCAGAGAACTAGTTACATTACCCAACATTTAACTTTCATATATAATTTAAATGAAATCTCCTCTAACATCATGTGAGATGTTTTAAAGCTGTTTACATAATGATAGCCTCTAACAATAGATTCTCTAATTTTGAAAATCCTATTCCAGATTTTTGGAAGGAAATAAAATCTCAAATAAACTGAATCATAAAGAAATGCCCTGCTAATTTTTTAAAGATTAAAATTATATAATATTTCATAAAAAGTAATTATACTTAAGTTATTTTGACAGTAATTCTTAAAGTTTAAAATGCATATATAAAACACAGAATACTCACATTTTCCTACTTCTTATTACTTTGTAATAGGTAGGGGGGAAAAAACCCTGAGGTATATATAAGAAACTTCATGTGTATTTGCACATATAATAATCTAAGGGGGAAAAAAGTTTATAAAACCAAACCACTTACTTACCCCTGTTCCCGGCCCCTGATGCGGCTATGAGCCAAGATCTTGTCATAATGACCATTGGCTTTTGCAGGGTTAACAACAAACAGCAAGAGCAGAGAAAATACGGGTAAGAAAGGAATCATCTTTAGTCTCTCCGTTGCAGTTAGTCCACGAAGAGAACTGGCAGTGAGCTTTGGAGAGCTCAGAGTTTATATACATGTCAGGGTTGTGGGAGGGAACACTGTATCAACCTGAGAATCTGAACTCTCTCCAAGAAACATCAGCAACTTCAAGTTGCCAGCTAAAATCTGTTTTGGTTAGTTACATTTACAGAAACACATTGAGCTGCTTTTCTTCTTCTCATTATAAAGAAAATATTCATTTTTAATCATATGAACAACTGACTCATTGCATGTTTATATTTCCATTTTATTCCTTTGAACTTCAAAAGATTTTTATGGAAAATTCTTTTGTTTGAGTTTTAAGGACTATTCTGCAGTGTATCCTTTTCAGAGTCCAAGATTATTATTTGATTTTATCACAGCTTGTCATATTTAGTTCACATAGGAACTGAAAGGGTATTATTTTTCACAAGAAAACAAAGGTAGGTTTAAGTCTGATGGTCACAAGGGAGTAATAGCTGTTGATCAAAAACAAATTCTGGGTAGATTTAAAACTTTCATAAAATATGAAATAAGAATTCTAGCTTGCTGACAAACATGTAGGAGAGTCCACATTTCTCTTGCAATCCTACTAAACTGGAGACCTACCTCCCATTTCTCTTCTCCTTTCAAATATCCAGGAATATAAAAGTTTACATAAATCTACTTCTGGCAAGTTTCTGTAATTTTTGAAATGAAGCAGAAAGGAAAAACATTTGTGCTTTATCGTTTTTTTATCACATACTTCACATGATGTTGAACCTCTCCATGCAGCATGTCTACTGATAACCACTGGTCAAGTAGCCCCTCTTGGAAATAAGTATTAGTAATCTAAAAATAATAGAATAATTAAATACATATTAAGAAATAGGGGCATTGCCAAAATGATGATCTTCTGATTTTATCAAGAGTAACTAAAGCCTCTTAATATCACATGATGCAATCTCTACACAAGGGAATGTGTATTCTTAAATTTGTCAAATGTTCGGAAAACTTTGGATAAAGGAAATCTGAATGTCAGAAAGCAACACTAAACTGAAATGATATCTGCAGTCTACTTGAATAAACAAGTTACACACCATCCTAGAGTAAAAATACCATTCCAATACATTTTGTTGCAAAATGCTTCCTTTGGAACAGAACATCAGTGTTGCTTTCCCACCGATGATATACAGACATTTCTTCTGAACTCTCCGTGTTGTCCAACTGGGAGGGCTTTCAGGGGAGGCTGGATTGGGCCAGAGAGGATTCTCAGTGTCAGAAGAGTTATGTTTAAGCTTGCCATCGGATTTTGCCTTAGGGTGCTAAAATGATTCTGCAAGTTGCTGCTTAGTTTGTTAAGAAAGCATACAATGAAATAACAAATTCTGAAATATGGTTCAGAGTCCTCTTCCATTTTAAAATCTTGGTATTAAGGTGCAGAAAAGAAATGAGCAATTCGAAAGGAGAGCTGGAGAGAAGATAACATAAAAATCAAATTATATTCCTTCTCTGGTCCCTTGTGGAAAGAAGAGTATTAATCTACCATTTACATTTCTCTGAATGAAATCATTCTAACTTCATCTGTAAGTTTCTGATTTGCTTTATATAATAGCTTTCTATTACTCTTACCTGGTGCAAGTGGTAGGCGGTCAGTAATTTACTGAGTAGGACAGGAGGACTGTTTTAGGAAAATTAGTTCTACTTAATATCGTTAAATTAGCTGCTAGAACATTCTTGTTACTCCAGTTATATAACAGTCTTCAATTCTAGACTGTTTAGACATTATAATATAGATGATTTACTTTCTAAAACATAATAATAGAATTTTGGAATTGCAGAGGAATAAATAAAAAAGGATCCAACATCTCCATCACCACTATAAAAAGTCATTCACTCTTTATTGGTGTGCTCACTGCTATTAATGCAACTCTTTTCATTTTTAGACAGCTGCAACTGTTTATACGTTTTTCTGTAATGAAGCTGGAATCTGTTAAAATCCAATGGGGTTTGATCGGAGGTTAAGAATGAAGTATTCAGAGAAAGAGATATAGACTTGATCAATATGTAATAAGAGTAAAATTGAAAAGATCTTTTAAAATACAGTCCAGAATGATAACAGCTAGACTTGATTATGATTATAAGGGGTAAAGGCAGAATCAAAAGTTCCTGCCCTGTTATTTGCTTTCTTAGTAGTGCCTAAAATGAATTGAAAATATATTTATTATTTTCAAGAACAATTTTGACCTACTTGTTTCTTGTGATCACAGTTTTATCCATTGGAATCAATGGCTTCCATGCATCCTGACTCTTTCAATCTAAATGGACAAATAATTGCATGAAAAGAGTAATGAAGATGGAAAATGCATTCATATATCAAAAGATTACTGCTCCCTTCTGGCAAATGAGACTGGTTTAACTTTTTCATGGAAAGTGTGATATATGCTCATATAATAAAAAGAGTGATCTTACATGTTTCTTTTCAGAATTTCAAATAATGGAGATCTTAAATCTATCCATTCTGAGCATCATGTTTGGAACTTGTATAAGTCCCATGGAAGTCAACAAATGCCAGCCCTCAACAAATATTTACAGTTAGGATTAGTAATGATATCAAGGAGAATCTTGAAAATGAGGGCCAGGTTGTGTATATAAACTACCTGCAAATTTAAAAGTTGGAGAACATCCCAAGAGAAAGAAAATTTTAGGGTAAATATGAAAAGGTTATAGCACTGTAACTTAGAAAGCTGAGCCAGTCCAGAAGTGTGACATTATATGCCTAATAGTGGGAGAAAGTCCAAGCAACTGCATTATCCAGGATCCTGGCTTCAGGAAGGCTGATGATTGAGCCCTAATCCATAGCTCACAGTTTGGCGTAGAGTGAGGGAAGCAAACAGTTCCAGAGAATGGGAATAAAAGATAGCCCAAGTTCTAAAGAAGATATTGAGAAATCTCGGGAAGAACATAATTCTCCCCTTTCAGAGCTCTTATCACGGGTAAAATTTGCACACGCTCTCTCTCTCTCTCTCTGTCTCTCTTCACACAAAACCCTTATTCTCCTGCCCCATGAAAGGATGTACGTACTTTTCCTAGCAGTTGAGAGGAAGATTGAAATCATGATAATTAAGTCTGACTTTCAGGGTTGCCAAGTCTCACCCAGAAATCTAAGTCATTAATGAAAAAGAAATGGTTTATTATGTAACTGAAGAGAATTAATATGTCTAAAAGACAGGGCATTTGTTTCTAGCTATCACAAGGCTAATTTACTGGCAGTTTGCAAATTATCTAGTGGATCTTTGTAACAAGACTTGTAGCCTCTGGAGACCATGACGTCATGATAATATCATGTTTACTGTCACCAACATACATCCAGTCTTAAACTTGCCCGAAACTGCATAGGATTGGGCATGAGCTATGAATTCAACAAACCTGGATAGTCAAGCCAGCAACAGATTTTTTAAAACCAATATATCCATGGTTTTGAATGATCCAGAGTAGTTATTTGCACCAAATTATTTCTAAACCCCTGCTTTTCAACATATGGTTCATAGGATCTTGGAAAACATTCCTTATCACTTTGCTTTTTCTCTGGCCTATTTGTAAACCATATGTAATAGAATTTATTTGTAAATCATGGGACAGCACTCCCCAGTGTCCAACTATCTCAGCTAATGAGGGCCCCATTCTTCCCTGGTACCTGGATTAGCAGCCCTATAAATGATTTTTTCCCCCTTTAAAATATGCATACAGCCAAAATAAAACTGAACATCAATGACCAACTTGAAGAGGTTAAAAAGGCAACATATAGGCTCAGATATTTGTGGCCAGACAGACACATTGCAAAGTCTACAAGAAGTGGCAACTTGTGAGCCATCCGTTTGGTATGATATTCCAATGGATTACCTCTGTCTATACTCATAAATCTTCAAAACATGTTCTGGCCCAACATATCTAGGATAATGACATCCTATTCAGAGAAAGAGATGATTAACTGCACCCCAAAGTCATTGTTAATTCATTTAGGAGCAAGCCAGAAAACTTCCTGTGATAAATGTGGTTAATATGCCATCTTCCCGGTAGAAATTATAATGTTCACTTCCTTTAAAAGCCTATCAAGTGGTAAATTTCACTCTTACACTAAATATTCAATCTTTGTAACTATTTGACCCTAATAGAGTTGGGTACTTTTGCAATTTTAAAAATGGGTGCTTATTAGCAGTATTTTTTATTAGCAGTATTTGCTTGTATTTCTCTGGAGACATCTAGTGGAGAAAGTATAATATACAATTTTTCTAGAAGTGCAGATACTGTCTACTAAAATAATAATCAAAATGGAATTCATATGAAAAAATCTTAAACTTTTTACCTGCATTTAAAAATGCCAGGATTAATAGTGATCTCTTACATAAAGTCTTTTAAAGCTGGTACGGATTGGCCCCAATAAGTGATGTCAAATCCGGATGAAAGTTGAAAAATCTGGTCCTAGTTTTGCGTGCATGTGGCTAAAAAACGAATTGCTTCATTTTTTATCTACTTTCTTTTTTCTACACTGACATAGAATAATGACATATGGATAAGAAATTATGAATGAATTTTTCTACTTCAAAAAAATGGTTGGAAATAATCACTTCTGCAGTCTGATTTCATTCATTGGCTCCCTGACACATTTATGCACCTGTTATTTCTCACCTCTGCCACTCCTGATATTGTTGACATTATGCCTTTCGTCTTCTCTCTCATTTGGATCTGGGTGATTTTGTTTAAGAGACAATTAAGACTGTAGTCATCATCTGTCTCCTGCCCACAAATAACTTCTAATATTCCTTCAGCTTAGACTGTAAGATGAAGGGATGGATAATTGCTCAAGTAAAAGAACTCTGTAGCCAATTATCTTTTATAGTACTAGAATTTCAACACCCCATCTGGCGCATTTGGTCTGCTGAAAGAATGGTCTAAATTATGATAACTCCATAATTTATCACTCTCCTTGGATCCTTTCCCTCTGAAGTAGAAATACTCTCAGGTCCCATGCTTAGAACTCCATATCTGTGTTAATATATACTGTCTGCTGGTTTGTCTATGTCCAACACTGTCCTCAAATTCTCTTCATCTATTTGCAGTGTTTGTAATACATGGTCTATATATGCTTTCTCTCTACATTTGAAAAGATTTTTGTGCTTCTCTCCTGGAAAAGTACCAATGAAAGTTAAATTATTACTCATTTTTCTATCATAATCTTTCTGCTGTCCTCAAAGACATATTTAGTTCTAAAATAAACTATGTTTCACCACTTCTCCAGAATGTGATCTTATGTGATGAATTTCCAATTGCAGAGATTGAATATTGTTACCATTAGAGATTCTTTCTTCTTGCTCTCCCCATATATCATGAGGGTTTCTGCTTTCTTCACTCATGCTCTTCTTTGAGATGTATGCATATGATAAAGACTTTTATTCATTACCATTGTCTTATAAGCAAATCAATCTTGGGGTACTGTGGGAAAAAATGGAAAAGACCTGTTCTTCTTTTTATGCTAACAAATGTGCAACATTCTTTATATTTTTATTCTTTTTCCCAGAGACACACATACTTGCGGACAAAGTGGAATTAGATGAGTTAGAGGACCTCCAGCCATGTCTGTATGTATGACCTGAAAAGAGGTTTAGATGTCATAGCTGCCTAGTATAGGTATAATGAACAACCAAAAATGATAACTTCATTAGAGAAAGTTCAGAGGTAAGGATGGGGTATGGGAATTATTTAAGTGAACACAGAGACTAATGCTATGGTCTTAATCAATAATAATAAAATAGGCCTATAGTAGTTATGGAAGCTTTGGCTTTTAAATTAGAAAAGAATCTTTGATTCTTTGAATCTATTTTTAAACTTCACAGAAACACACATGCACACAGAATTGTATATTTTTGCCTTCAGCAAATTATTTTCACTTTAAGTAAAATAAGCTCTTCAGTATGCAGACATTGGTTGAAGTAATAACAAACAGTAACATACTCATTATAATGGCTCAAATGTATATCAGCACTGTCTGAAGTTCATTCACAAAGTAAAATATGATAGGGAAACCTTTATTTGGGGTGGGAGTTGATAGTGCTGGTAGAATAAAAAAAACTTACTTTAATAGCCAAACAGTGTAAAACCATAGAGGTTGTAAATTAATAATTCTTCAGCATGAGAGATTATTGGATTATATCAATTTTTGATTATATACATAAAATTTTCATTATATCAATTTTCACTTGCAATTGAACATCCATTGACATGTATTTTTACCATGTGGCAGATTTTTCTACAGTTGTTTTTCTTCTTACTCTTACAAGATTAATAAGCAGAGAGTAATTGAGAAGAGTAAACAATTTTTTTGTCCAGGTTGACCCACATTTTACGCATTTCTGCTTTGACAAAGCAGAAAGGGAGGATGCTCAGTTAATTTCTTTGGGTGTTCCAGTTATCTATTGCTGCCTAATGCATCACTCCAAATGTAGTGGCATAAAATAGCAACCACCTTATTACATTCATGGTTTCTGTGGATCAAAGATTCAGATAGTGCACAATAGAAATCACTTATGAGCAAGCTATACTGCTCCAGGATGTCTGTGGCTTCCATTGGGAAGACCTGAAGGGCTGGGGTGATTTCAGTGACTGGTGGCTGCCAGCTGGAACCCCTCAGACTGGAGGATCCACTGCCACAATGGTGTCTTCACTCACATATCCAGCACATTGGCAAGGATGACAGAAAGGCTGAGCTCCACTGGGACTGTCGGCCAGAGTACTTCCCTGTGGCTTCTCCAACACAGTGGTCTAAGAGTAGTTGGACTTCTTATATGACAGCTCAGTGATATGGCAAACAATGCAGAATAGGCATGGTCCTCTATGAACTAATGCCAAAGTGCACATGGCCATCTTCTGCTGCTTATGTTAGTGGTTGAAGCTGCCACAAGTCAGCCCAAATATAAGAGGAAAGCACAGAGACTCTCACTTGATGACAGGAGAATCAAAATATTTGTGTCCATGGGGGGATGGTGTTCAGACCCTGAGACTCCTGGCAGACCTAGAAATGTTTAGAGTCCTCTAACCTGTGGTTAAATTAGATGATGTATACGGAAGTACTTTGAAATCTGCCAAGTGCTGTACATTGAATAGTTACTTTATTTTTATTTTATTTTTAGAAAGTCATCAGAAAATTACCCTGTTGATGCTGTTTCATCTCTCTGTATTACTGCATTACCTTTCCCTTTGGAATTTTGCAGTTTGAATTGAATACAGTGTAAAACACCTATACACTGAGCCAGGGCATGCTTCAACCTCTTTGAAAGGAAAGGACTTTTAAGAATGAAAAAAAAATTAGAAAATATTTTGAAAATCAGAATACAGAATTATAAATTGCATGACTTTAGAATTTGAGAATCATATTGCAGATTTAAATATCTGACCTCTAGTGGTTGTAACTGCTTTTTGCAACTGGAAATCAGTAGGTGTTTTTAAAGATGCTTCTTCAGAAAGTAGTTCATGCTGGTTGATGTTATCACAAATGGTAGAGTTTAAATTTAATTTTTCAATTTTCTAATGTTAGTATATAAGAGTAAAATTGATTTTGTATATCGATCTTGTGTTGTTCAACCTTGGATATTTTCTGTATATCTTATTATTCATTTTGGTCATAGACCATTCTCTGTATGATTTCAATCCTTTTCTATTAATTATGATTTTTTATGTCCCAACATATGACATATCTGGAGCAAAAAAAATGCACTTTCCATGTTTGTTGGATAAAGTATTTATAAATGTCAATAAAGTTAAATTGGTGGAGAGTGTTGTTT
Source organism: Daubentonia madagascariensis (assembly GCA_023783475.1). NCBI lineage: Eukaryota > Metazoa > Chordata > Mammalia > Primates > Daubentoniidae > Daubentonia > Daubentonia madagascariensis. The sequence continues at coordinate 10,144,251 of JAKFHU010002220.1, forward strand.
AAATCTTCAACATCCTTATCACTTTGTCCTTTTTAAGTTGATTATTTTTTAAATCAGTTCTTGAGACAGAAGTGTTGAAATTGGCTCTGATCAGTCCATGCAGAAGCAAGCACTATCTGACCACTCAGGAATTTAATTGGATATTGAGACAGATGACACAATGTGATCACTAATAAATAAGAAAAAAGTTTATTTAATACTCACAATAAGCTAGGGATTCCCAGTAGGTGAAGGGCTCACCAAGGGTCTGATAAGGAGGTGAGCAAACTGAGAAGGTGAGTGGGAGATTTTTTTTTGTGTTTTGGAGGTAAGGTCTTCTGCATAGCAAAGGAACAATCAACAGAGTGAAAAGAACCCCTACGGAATTGGAGAAAATATTTGCAAACCATATATCTGATAAAAAGTTTATTTCCAAAATACATTTAGAATTTTTATGTCTTCTTTTAAATTGACCCTTTGATCATTATGAATTATAAATCTTTATCTCTGACAATTCTCACTGTCTTGAATTTTGTTCTGTTATTAATATAGCTACATCAGCTTTCTGTAGATTTGTGTTTAAATGGCATATCCTTTTCTATTCTATGTCTTTATGTTTAAAGTTTGTCTCTTGTAAACAATATGTTGTTGGATCTTGCCTTTTATTCATTTTGACTACCTACATTTTTTGGAGTGTTTAGTCCATTTACATTTAACGTAGTTATTGACATGATTGACTTTAATGGTACCTTTTTTGTAGTTTTTTCTTTTTTGTCCCATTCATTTATTATTTATTGCTCTGGTCTTTCTTTTTCACTTTTCTTTAGATGGAGTGTGGATTACTATTTCAACGTAAGTCCTAACTTAGCTTTTTAGCTAATCTTTTGCTTTACTTATTTTAGTAGTTGCTCTAGAGTTTATAATTGGTTTACTTAAAACAGCCAAGACTGAATTAATATTATACCTTTTGACATATACCATTATATTAGAACTTTAACAATAGTATACTTCTATTTATCCTCCATCATTTGTAATATTGTTTTTAATTTTTCTTTTGCATATGTCATAACTTCAAAATATTGTTATTAATAGTGCTGTAATAGCTTTTAAACTATTTAAGAAACGAAATAGGTAATATATTATAAATACTTACTGTTTACCTTTTCTGTGATTTCTATTTCTTCTAGTAGATGCAAATTTCCTGTTACCATTTTGCTCTGCCTGAAGAACCTCCTTTAGCATGTCTTGTGATGAGAGTTGCTAATGCTACACTCTCTCAGCTTTTATTTATTTTTGTTTAATCTAATTTTATGAAGAATATTTTCTATTCACAGAAAATTCTATGTTGATTTTTCTTTTTCCTGTCAGCAGTTACGTTTTTCCATTGTTTTCTGTCTTGTAATGTTTCTGATAAGAAGTAACTCTTATCATTTCCCTCTGAATACAACGTATCTTTTTTCTACGGCTCTTCTTCTGTCTTTGGTTTTGGGCAATATGTCTATGACGTGCTGAGACTTGGATCTCTTTGTATTTATCTTGATTGGGGTTTGTGAAGTTTCTTGGAACTATAAATTGATGTCATGAAAATTCCAATATGTATTTTCCTGGCGTCAAACCTGGGAGCTTCTGTACTCTATAATTTCTCAGGGAGAAATAATAGTGATACTACAATTGTATTTAGTCTTTTCAATGCCCTGATGAAGGAAATCAGAATATTTTACCCCCAAATATATTTGTTTGACATATTTTGAGGTGGCTGCCACAGGTCCAGCCAGAAGGCCTCAGGCATCTACAAGGACTGTCCCCACAGATCCTTATAAGGAAATTCTTTACTGGCCTCCCACAAACAAGGACATGCACATTGTAACTTTGGGTCTGCAGGCTAAGCCCAGCTCTTAAAACAAAGGTCTGTTGGATTCCATACTAATGATGTTCCAAGGTTATTGTTCCAGATTCAGAACAGAGACAAGACAGATCAATCATTCCTCCACCCGCCCAGAACCATCTGCATAATTGATCCTTCCTTTACTCCCTTTTCCTTGCCTAACATTCACCTTTTATCATATGTGAAATGTAGTTTCCTGGGCCTTACAAATATGTAACCATTTGCCTCACAACCCACCCCCGTCCTCCTTTTTCTTTCTGTCTGTCCTTTCCCCTTAAATACTGAGTTCCCAAATCCCTCTTCAGGAAAAAACAGTCACAGATGCATCTCTGGCTTGTGTTTTTCCCAAGCACGTGCTCAAACTTCGGTTCAACAAACCTGCATTGTTTGAGACCTATGCCTCGGTCACTTATTTTGGGTTGTCAAACACAACATGATGCTTTCTCCAAGGGCTCTCAAAACTTCAATCTGCCAAATACGTTTTGTTCAAGAATTAGTACTTTCATGCTACAAGTGAGTTCTTGTAGTAAGTATAACATATATTTATACCAATTAGAAATCTAATATTTTCTGATTACTACATTCCCAATTAAGTGCCCTGTGGTTGATTATGTGCTAGTGTTCAGGAATATATTCAGGAAAGTTATATTTTATTTAGTATTATATATGTAATTATCTAGCTTAAAAATCTGATAAATTCAAAAATAAAAATAAGCTGTTTCTCTTTAAATTTTGCATTTAGCATCATTTGGTGTTCTTGATTTCTATTCTTCCAAATTATTAGTTTCAATTAATAGCTCTTCATTAACATAAGCGTCGGTAAGAATAAAGTAAGTAATTTGCTTTTCTTTCAAAGTTTGAAGAAGATGCATTTTTTTCATAGCTTATGTAGACATGAATAACCTAATTCCTTTGAGATTTTTTTGACAAAATAACAAATATAGGATGTAACAGATGAAAATATTTTTGAAAAAGTTTTAGTAACTAAAACCCTAAAAGCTGACTTTTAACTTTTCTTTAGATCCAGTGGTAAACCTTTAAAAATGTAGGGGCTTTATACTTACATAGGGAAGAAAATATTTTTACCAACATCCAGCTAATTTAGGCTCTAGTGTACTGTTATATGAAATGTCTAGATCAATGGTTGTCAAATCTAACTGCACATTAAAATGATCTGGGAGAGCTTTTAAAAGTACAGATACCCAGCCCACCACCCAAGAAAAAAGTGAATTACTACTTCCACAGGAAACAATACAATCAGCCAGGATGGGAACCACTGGTTCAGGAAATCCAGACAAAAGGTGTATCAGTTAGATTTTCTTGTTTCTATTCACTTATTGAAACCAATGCTTTCAGCTGCTGATTAATTTAGCATGTAAAAATCTCTTGAATAGACAAAATATTTAGAACTCAGGATAAAGATTGTGTTTTTTAAGATTAATTCAAAATAAAACAGTGAGATTATTCTCAGGATTGTTTTTGATTCAAACAGTGTCATATAACTTCACATAGCTAAAAAGTATGAAAGTGAGGTGGATGGAGTTTGGAGTTAACCTGTAGAATGGCAGTGACCCAAACCAGCAAGTCTGAAGTACAGAAAGAGTAACAGACTGGGTTGAAAAATTCCCACTGGGTAGATTCTCAGAGACAAGCAGAGAGACAATGTAGGGACCAAGGCCCTTGGCCCCCTAAAGGTTTGCTGAAAAATCACTGAAATGAAGCAGATTGATTAATAGGAGAAAAGGCATACAAATTTATTTAACGTGTATACGTGGGCTCCCTCAGAATGAAGACTCAACCTCCCAATGTGGTACAGAAGTTTCTAAAAAAATGGGGGCTTGGACTACAAAACAGGTTTTAGTGGCAAGACAGGTTATGAGAGGAAGAAAGAAAGAGGCTTGGCTAGCTAGCAAAGGTGGTCTTGTATGAATGAAACCCGACAGGCAGCATCCCTCAGAAAGAATAGATGGTAAATATTCCTTTTCAGATATTTAAAGGCGTCAGACTCTCAGTTAATCTTTCCTAGACTGGGATAAATAAAGCCCTGGCTGCATCAATGCAGATTCTCTACAGATGCAAATTTCCCCCCCCAAAAGACAGCTTTGCAGTGTTCCTTCTGTCTGCTGGACCTGTGGCAACCATCTCAAAATACGTCAAGGAAATATATTTGGGGGTAAAATATTCTGATTTCCTTCAACACCCTTTCCTTCCCTTCCAAATTCTCATGTTTCTAACACCCTCTGACGATAGCTGAAATTCTATGGTATGAAAGTAACTTTTTTAAAGAATTTCACCTTTTTAGGTTCACTTTCTTTGAGAAGCAAGAGTAACACTTTAATTTGTTATCCACTGTTTACTTTTTAAGGTTAAAATGAGCTTGTGATCTTTCTGTTTGAGATCAGATTCTGGTGGGAAAATCTAGGGACCACCCTGAGAGGACTTGTGCAACGGGCACCATGTCTACCCCTTAGCAAAGATTATTTACTCATTTTTCTCTTGTTCTTCCCCGTAACCTTCCTATCCCATCATTCTTTCACAGAAACAATTTTGGGAAAACATCTTACTTTCAAAATGTAAAGGGAGGTTTGAATATTAATAAAAGTCAAAAGACTTAAAGAAATTAAAAGTTAAAGACATGAGGCCAAAAGGGAAACAGTGCCGGAGAGATTAAAGAGGCTGCTACTTTGGAGGTCCAGTGGCCTGGGTTGAACCCTCAACTTTCCAGTCTTCAGCTGTGAGATCCCTGGGAAAATAGCTTGACTTCTCTGTGCCTCAATTTCCTTAGCTGAATAATCAGCTGTTAATAATAACATCTGTCCTTTCAACCCCTCCGAGATATTTTAAGAGCTATTTTCGAAGGAGAGAAGCTTTAAGTAAACATCCAAATGGAATAAACCCCATATCTTGTCGAAGTTGATAGAAGTGAACATCACTCTCAAAACTACCTACTTTATATTTATTTATGTCAAGCGAGATCCTCAAAAGTCACTAGGCAATACCTACTTTTCATCCTTGACAATGTATGGTGACTGACCTTAAGAAACTGTCAGGCAATAACACCAAACGTAACAGTAAAAAGACCCAGAGTTATTTTTTGCTGAAGATGGAGTGGGCTGTGTGTAAAAAAAGTGTGTTTTAAACTATAAAGCTGTTGAAGGAAAATTTGGACTTATAGGATGAAGACGCCTCTGTGGGGAGGTAACCATGTAGAGGTACCTGCTCAAACTATTCAGAAAATCAACTCTGGGGAGAGAGAGACAGAGAGAGAGAGAGAGAGAGAGAGAGAGAGAGAGAGTTATAGAGGAAAAAGGGTAGGTTGAATGAATACAAGACAAAGTTCTTGCTGAGAGGTTTGTATGGTTACAGCTTTGGTGACATTGAGAGGTTAAACTGACAAAAGTCTTCAGAAAAGGAGTATATCTAAATTAAAATTTTAAAGAAGACATATATACATATCAGAATACTATTCAGATGTATCAGAATGATATACGACTTTCCATATTTAATTATAAATAAATGTAAATTAAGTTTTAAAAATCCCTTCTTAGTATTTTCTCTGGTAAGGTGTGAGATATTTTGTTGTTGCTGTTTTTTTTTTTTAGGTTTGGCTGCCAGGAGGCACAGAGAGTTGTTACTGACTTGAAAGTGAGAGTACCTGATGGGGTTTGTGTTCTGCTAGTGTGTCCTGAAAAAGCAACTGTGCTTTGTATCCCTTATCAATATGTAAAATGCCCAGTCCAAATAGGAGTTTCTGATTATTTTGCATGGTGGACTTAAAGAGTAAAACTTTACATAACCTCATTAGGAGGTTGCATTAAATTGTACCTTAGATTTTCTGCTCAAGGTCTTTGCACATCTTATCTATATGCTATTGTGGCTTATCAAGAGGAAACCAATCCGATGAATATGTCAAGATCAGTGTTGCTATTTCTGTTGGGGATCATGTTACCATAGTAATATATTCCCTGCGGCTTAGAAAATACTTATTTTGCTTGAGCACTATTTTTACTTTATTCAAAATGAAGTAGAGATAAAATCATAAAAATGTTTTTCTGTTGCCTTCAGATTTAATGGCAATTTTAGGCAGAAGGATAAAAGTAATCAATGCATATCTCTTTTTAGCCACTTTCTTTTACTATGTGTTGGCTCCTCAGGCCAGCATCATCATGAGAGTGACCATGATGATGGAAATGGGTTCCTGTGTATATTTTATGTTCCCTTTTGATTTACGGTTTTTCTGCAGGGGGGCAGGATCAACTCCACCCCTCAAAATTCAGTCTGAACGTCAAGACTGCTGATGCCACACATACATCAAGAAGGTCTAGAAATGTATTCCTTTCATAATAAGGCTTTCTCTGGAGAGCAGGTTAGGCTCCCAGGAAGGTTGAAAAGAGGCTTGACAGATCAGGACAAGGGAGACTGACTTTGGCTTTTATTGGAGTTAGAGTCCTTGGCCAGGGTGAGCAGTCTCTCGCAAGGTTTGAGTATCCTACCAGTGCCAAAGGAGGGAGTGCTTGAGGACTTTCCTATTGGCTTGTCTAGCCGTGAGGCAAGAGAGGAAAAAGGAGTGGGCCTTGAAAACTGTTAGTGACAGTGTCAGAAAACCAGTCTGACTCATCTTTATATTATACCTTTATTATCTAAGCACATTGTAAAGACATGTAAAAATTATATATATGTATATGTGTATATATATGTATCTGTGTACATATGAATATAGATATCAATAAAAGAAAATGACAGTTTCTACTTGCTAAAGATTAATGCATCATTGGAACGGTTACTGTGGAGCTGTCATGGGATATTTTTCTGTAGCAACAGAGAAGACAGGTGTGGCATGACCTAATTTTCAGCGACAGTTTCTCCTTTCTACTTTTCTCCTTGTCCTGCTCCTCCTTCCTTTTACTCGGTGGAATTTTTGGACTGGAGGTAACGAGAATTCTTAGTTTATGGAACATTATCAGCATAGGAAAGTTTAAGACTTTTCCTTGTTGTTTCATTATTTTTTTTTTTAAACTTACTCTGCATGACATTCCACTTCTTTCTGGAGAAACTCAGCTGATTATAAATATATATGTGCAGTAGAAAAAAATGTATAATGTTTTGTTTTTTGTGTGTGCACATTATGAATTTATAGAAATAGTATTTTGCTATAGATATGTATATTTTACTCAGTATCATGTTTTAAAATCTATACCTGTAGCCTGATGCAGATTTAGTCTGTTACTTCTGACTGTTGCATAACATCCAATCTTATACTTACGAAACATTGTAGATATCCATCCCTTAGTGCTAGATGACCAAAAATCTCTTCTCTAGCTTTTGCTCTTTCTATAATGTCTTGGGCTACCATTCTAATCCCAAACCGGCACTTGAAAGTAAATGTATCTTTTTCTCCAAGGATTCTGTGTGTGCTCACACGTGCTACATCTGGCATCCTCCAACCTCTTTCTTGCTTCTGTGATATCTATAAGTTGAGTTCAGGTAAAAGAGCTATTGGCCCATGTTTGTTTATTATTTATAGTTTTTACACCTCAAAGCACTGTCAAATGCTTGATTTCATTTGATTCTCGTAATTCAATAAGTCAAATACTATGATTAACTATATTTTATTGCTAAGGCAACTAAACTCTTGGTGAAGGTAAATTAAAATTAATCCTAGGTGGATGGATTCTGGAGTAAAACTAAAGCCTTATGACTTTTTAACAGTGCCTTCGATTAGTCAAAATAAGCCTCTACCAAGAAAATTGTAGCAAATGGGCCCCATATTGTGGTAAATTTTTGGTCAGTGGTTCTTAGTAGTACCCAGGACAAGTTCTACAAGGAGATAGAATGTGATAAATTATTATAGTATAGAAATTCATTCTTAAACTTCCTGAATTTGACTCAGCATAAATGCTGTGTCTATCACACCAATACGTATGATTTAATTATAGCTACAAGGTATTATCCTACTACAGGATAACATCAGGTTCTGAGGAACCCCAACTAAACCTCCTATAGTGTGATATGCCTATACAGGAATCTCTTAAATATAGCATTTAATCAGAATTAGGTGCCATTCAGTATGACAATTCCTCAATGCTGGTCATATAGGTGGAACTTGTGATATTGGCTCAGGAATCCAGAAACTTGGATTCCAGTGTTGTTTCATCTCTAACATGCTGTGTAACCTTGTAAACATAATTTTATTTCACTAAGCATCAATTGAAATTAGAGTGCTAGAGTAGGTGATTTTCAAGATTCCTTCCAACTTGAAATTCTATAGCTATAGTACACTGTTAATTTAAATGTGATAACAACTCTCATATATTCCCCTGAGTAAGGAATTCAAAAAAATTGTTTATATCTTCATGCATGTTGGTACAAGATGGAAGTACCAATGATTCTTTATCATTTTGACAAGTAATTTTTATAAATACTTATGCCATTTAGATGCATATCAATTAAAATAGTATTGTTGCATAACAATGTATTAGGTAAGAAAATTAATTATGGTGACAGAATTTTTCAAGATGATAGGTTACTTCTCTATGGGTTAAAGCAACACTTTCTGGTATTGAGAAAATGGTATACAATTGCATGTCCAAAGACATTTTTATGATAATAGAAAACAAATGAAAGTTAATAGTGAAGCAGTTTCACAAAAGTCTCCATACTGGAGAGGAAGAAACAAGATTGATATTGATTTGACATCTATTAGGTGAGAGTCTTTGAATTAGTTGTGTGACTGAGAACAGTGTGTCTGCACGGGAATCACAGAGGAAGAAGGACCATCTGCTCCTTTGTACATCCTGAGATTCCTTTCACTAGGGGCATTCTCAATTTTAAACCCCGGATTCCCATAAACAGTCATGGGCAGAAGAGAGCAGGACTGAGAAACTCAAAGCATACAATATGTATAAGAAAAATGGCAGAGAGTTTGTTTTTAATAGTGTAGAGTATGTGATGTTCTTCTTCTGTAATACTCAAGCAAATCTGCTATGTGAAACCAAGAATTTGAATCTGGCACAGTACTACTGCCTATGTGATGTTGGCAGCATTTTAACCTTCTTGAACCTCAGTTTCAGCATCTGAATCATGGGAATAATAATACATATTATTTGGAAAGAATTAAAGTCAGTATTTGTAAAAGATCTACGGTGCCTAAATCATATTTTGTAGCTTTTCATATTATATTTAGTGTTCATATCTCCTACAAGGAAGTTCATGGTACTAATAATCAAGGACAGTGGAAAACTCTTAAGTCCACTATAGGATGCTTATGTCGTTCCCTGAGTTTGTTGCCATTGCCACATTTTTCCCCACTGGGAAGATTTACCTTAGATAACTTCCCGGAACATGGAACCAGGCTGTGGTTACTCCCTGACTGTGACATAGACTCGCACGCACCAGTGCACAAACTCACACTTAGCTATATTTTCAAAGGTCAAAACAAGTCTGAAGTCATCCTTGTGCTGGTCTATTCCTGATTGCAGTTCACAGTTCTTCCTCTCACACTCATGAGCAGAGGGTTTGAGGCTTGGATGCATCACATTTTTTCAAGGCTCCTGGTCTCTTCTGCAGAACAATTCCCTTACAGATGTTACCTGCTTCTTAACAGAGGGTGAAAGGTTAGAAATAAATATTAATAGATTGCTATTGCAATAGCTTGTGCTAGAAGAGTTAAAACTGTGACAATTGCCATTATTTTTCTACTTGGGTCAGGTCAAAAGAGCATTCTGATATGAGGAAAAAACCATCATTGCTCCTGAGAACCAGTGGCCCAAGTGGGTGAGAAGATGAAGGACAATAGCAAAGAAATATAGACAAAGAGCATATGTGCCCTATTTGTTCTCTTCCTACCAGCCAATAGCCAATTCTGTTCAATAGCTGCAATCAATCACCTTGCCCAGGATGTGGCAAGAATAAAATACTCATTTTAGAGTATTTTATAACTGTGCATCAAAAATATCATAACAGAAATCTTAAAAAGGTGGTACTTTAAAAAAACCAAAAAGCAGTATTTAAATTTACTCTTGGCTCAAATTTATGCGATTAACCTTTATAAAACATCATGTCATGACATTAGAGTCTGCCTTGACTCTAAGTTCTGCAATTGCTTCTTTTTTTTTTCCTTCTGCACACAAAGCTAAATTTGGCTTCTGTAGCTTTTGACTTTGCATTCAGTGCGATTACATGCACCACTGACCCAATAATCAAGTGGTAGAAACCTACAAGGATTATTGTCGGTGGTGGCATGAATCAATGGAACACAGCACGGGTGTTCTGGAAAGAGACAGATGTGAAAAGTTAGACTAGGCACAGCCTATTAAAATTGTTCTGCATTTACTAACTGAATATGTAATATTCAAATGCATCTTTAATGAAAAATGCACTTAATGTCACATCATATTCCATTTTTCATGGCATAGATCACTCCCTAGGCTAATTTCAGGGTGGAACTCTTTAGATTTTCATGGTGACTGTACATGTAAACATTCTGTAGAGGCAGAAAGCAATGAAAAAAATCTTCCTTTGTGTTTATAGAGTGGTTCTCTGACAAATTCTCAAATGTGAGAGGAGACAATTAATTGTGATTGTAATTTTATGTTTAAGGGACAATAGCTTAGTATTCATAATTTCCTCATAATTTTATTTTAGTATAATATCAATATTTAAATGCAAATACTGTAACTCTAGCTAACTGAAACATGGGGACTTATAGAAAAGAAGGAACACCATCTCTCTCTATTTACCATGGCTGTAAGAATCTGTCCAAATATAGCGTTCACAAAGTCAGCTTGGGTTCTAAATGGAACTGAATATATTCTGCCTTTCTTTTCTTTTTTACTGTCAAAGACTATGATTTAATCAGAATAGCATGGACTTCAGCATTAAAAATACCCAAGTTCAAATTCCAACTCCACTACTTTTGGCTATGGGTCACTTGCAAAAGTTACAAAAACTGTATAATCATCAATTTTGAGTGAAATGGGGATGTATTTTATGACATCTAATTCTTGTAAAAATTATAAGGAGGTAAAGTCTTTATCCCAAAAAAGTGTTAGTTTTTCTTCTGTCTTCTTCCTCCTACCCCCAACCTCCCTCTGCCTTTTGTCTCCTCCTCCTCCTCCTTCTTCCTCTTTTAACTAAAATTCATCTTATTCCATAAACATGTCATTTGACATTGGGCAAAATACTACACTTTTCTCAATCTCTTTTTCCTTCACTGACGAAACCGATTTATTAACAAGCTTTATGTTATATTAGATAAGATATGTGTGAAACTCTGGTAAAAGTAAGTGCCCCAAAATAAATTTATTTTCTTTCCTTTATTTCTTTATTACATTTTCTGTAAACATTGTGATTTTAGGAAAACATTCAGTTTATATTCATTTTACTATTTCTGCTTCTTTGACTTGACAGAAGAAATCAGGATGGCAAGTGAACTGGTAGTATGAAGAAACACTTTAAAAACTTTATTAAAAAATATATATTAGGTATACCCTAATAACCCAAGCACTATTCTGGGTACTGGAAATAATAGTGAACTAGATGGGTAAGTGCCCTGCGCTTATAAGGCAGCATTTTAGAGAGGAAGAGGCAGAAAATACACAGAGAAGAAACAAATACACAAATTTCTGACTAGAAAAAATTTTAGATAGTCTAGTAATTTTTGAAAACTATCATAAAAATTAAGAGCTATAAATTAACTTTACAAACCTCCTATAAAAATTGCACTGGATCCATTATCTTCTCCTGAATCAACTTTCATCACTGTCTTAACAAATCTCATTTTCTTCTTTCCTGGTTTTTGGCAATAATTCTCAAGGTACTATTGGTTTCAGTTACTGTTTTCATTCAACAAATGCATAAATCTGCTGCTATTTAGGACTCCCGGTTAAAATCGTAATTTCCAATTAAACCTGTTACCTGCCTGCTCACCTGAGCTAAGATGCCCTCAGAAACACAATTAATCAAGAATCATGTTGATTTTTCCCAGACAGAAAAGTAATTAAAAATAATGCTCCTACTTCTTCCTCAAATCCATCAGGAACTTGGGAAATCAGTTATTTTAGGAAATCTTGCAACACACCAGACCACCCTGTTTCGTGTCTTTGTTATATAGTTAATTATCCTTAATGTTATTTTCCCAGTCATCTGTTCTGTCCTGTGTTTTCTTCCCCAACCCTTCCATTTTGAACTCTGGAACAACCATTTCTTTACTTATTTCATGATAAAGAAATGAGTTTTAAATAATCACTCTCTACTTTGCAAATCATTTCCAACAATTTTCCATACTTGAAACATTGTTTCTCTCCTGAGGAAAGCACCTCTCCACGTAGCTTGTGGGTGGGGTTCATTCTCCTATCCCATGTATCTTAAGAGCAGGAAGTTGGAAGCCAAATCTTTTCCAATTTTCAATGTACCTTTCAGATTATTGCTCCTCCACCCTGTGAATCACGTGTTAACTTGTTCTAATCTACTCTGTTCTTCATTCTTGCTGTTCTCAGAGAAATTTTTCTCTGTGTTATTCGACTTCTTGAAGCTCTGCCAGTGTAAGCCACTTTCTCCTGACAAGCTACCTTTCTTACATCTCGTGATGTCCCACGCTCTCCTAGCTATGGCTGCGTAGGTGATTTGGTTATTTCCTTTCACTCTGTTCATCTCTTGAACTATTTATCTGCCCAGGCAAGAGACCTGAGCATCCTTTTTGACTTCTCCATCTTTCTCAACCACCTGCTTAAGTTGGTCTTTCAAATCAAGCACTAGGATGTGCATAAATTTGATTAGCATATACATTTTGCTTTAGTTCTGTCAATTTCAGAATCAGATTTAAGCTCAAGTAGATAATATTTTTGATCATCTTAATTTTTTTTGTGTGTGTAGTAACTGCTATGGTTTGAAAGTCCTCTGCAAAAACCCATGATGAAACTTAATCCCCAATTTGGCAGTATGGAGAGGTGGAGCATTTAAGAAGTGATTGGATCATGAGGGCTCTGCTCTCATGAATGGATTTGTCCATTCATGGATTAATGGATTAGTGAGTTATCATGGGAGGGGAAGTGGTGGCTTCATGGGAAGAGGAAGAGAGACCTGAGCTAGCATGCACAGCCTTCTCACCATGAGATATGATACCCTGTGCTGCCTCAGAAAGTTCCCACCAGCAAAAATCTCTCACCAGACATGGTCCCCTGACTTTGGACTTCTCAGCCTCCATAACTCTAAGAATAAATTAATTTTCTTTATAAAATAACCAGATATTCTGTTATAAGCAACAACAAATTGGCTAAGATAGTAAACGTAGGCAGGTTTGCAATGCAACATGTAAAATGAGGTTTGGAAATAATATTAATACTAATATCTGGGGATATTAGAATAGTTGATGTGCCTAGGGATACACACATGTCTGCCCCTTGAAAAGGACCAGCTGGTTCCCTCCCAGGAGATCTCACAAGCTGTCCTTACTTTGATTGAGGTGCCTTAACTCAGTGTCTGGTGCTTTGCTTGTAGATTCTCAAATCTAAGTTTGTCAGCATCTGTAGCGTGGTTCTATCTCTCACAGACTCAAGTTTGCTAAGATCAGGAGCTTGTTTTATGCAATCAAGATGCCTGCTTCTTATTTCCATGGTTATGGCTATCACATAAAGCAGCATACATGATTCAATATAACTAGTGTATTTTTCCCATGAATAAATCTCTAATGGAGGACTTCACTAGAATTGGAAATGAATTTTTAGGCATGGTCTCATAGACATCCAGCTAACATACCTTCATTCGTTTATCTTCACAACTGGGTCAGCTATACCCATAGGACCTGAATGATCTAAGTCCACTGGCTAAAGATCCTTCTTTTCCCAGGACAGTATGTGAATGGATAATACCAAAATTGGCTACTCTGACATTTCTTTCCCTTTTCCTAATGGCATTTTTCCAGGTTGTGGTTATCACCCCATTCTGAAAGATACTTTCTTTGTTTAGCCACATTAATACATTAGACCAGATTGAACGTGAAGCTCATTCTGCTTCCTTAAAGTGATTTGCAGTTTTATTTGATCCAAGTTGTATGAGAGGGAACCTATACCACTTAATCCTGAATTCTTTGGGATTCCTTTGGGTTATCCTCATGTAACGAGAAAAAAAATGCACACATCGTTCCTTATACTTGACAAAACGCATTTATTTTTCCATGTTTTAAATCATAGTTATAACTGAGCTCCTTGATCCAGAATAGTAAGTTGATACTTGCCCATTTTACAAATGAGTCAATAAAGACATTAGAATAGAGCTGGAATTTGAAGTTTTTGCTTCCAAGTTCAATAGCCGAAGCAGAAGATTCAAGTCAATGTATTTGGGTTAGGGATAGCTTTGCCTATTTGCATTCATTAAACATAATTACAACCAAATTCCCTCCCAATGTAGCACAAATATTCATAATATTTATATCCATTATTGGCCTGTCTGACTCCTCAAAACATTTTTTTCTCTTTAAATTGCTGTTGATAGGGACAGGAAAGAGCAAATGAGCGGGGCATTGTCCGGTTCATCAACCCTAATCCTTTTTCCTCTAAGTTGTGGATGTAAAGTTGTTCTTGTTACCATCTTCTCTCTCTCTCATCTGTAGTGGAATCTTAATCTTCAGATATCATAGCCTTAGTTTTCCCGTATAGCCCACCCCATCTTTGACTTTTCATCTTATTTTTTTCAACTAATGTAACCAATTAGTCTGGTAATGGCTTTGTCTAAGGAAGTTATTTGAGCACTAATTCTCCAAAGTGGCTAGATTTATTTTCCTCCTGTCCTGTATGATGAGAGTAATGGAATATGTTGATTCCAAAAGCTGGTAAAATTTGTAGGCATACTTTCCATATTAGTAAAAAATCCATTACTAAGTAGTATAAAATTACGAATATGAAAAATAGTAATAGGTATTTAAATCTACTTCCCTATTCCTTACTCCTCATTAATCAGTACAATTATGAGTGTATATTTATAAGTGAAGGATCTTATAATGGTTACTTAATTTATAATGGCATCAAGAAAGTAAAAAGACAACCTGCCAAAAGAAAGACAGTATTTGAAAAGTATATACCTGATGAGGGACTTTTATCTACAATGTACTCTTAAAATACAATACTAAAAGACAACCTAATTAAGATAGGACAAAGTATCTGAAAGATATTTCTATAATACAAGGAAGTTATACAAATGGCCAATAAGCACATGAAATGATGCTTGACATCATTATTTATCAGGGAAATGCAAATCAAAAGCACATATGATACCATTTCATACCCATTAGGATGATTAGAATAAAAAACTCAGAGAATAAGTGTTGATGTGTGGAGAAATATTAATAGGAATTCTCATACATTGCTAGTGGGAATGTAAAATGGTGCAGTTGCTGTGGAAAAGCCTGCCATTGCATCAAATGGTTAAACATAGAGTGTCCTGTGACCTGGGAAAACCATTCTTAGGCATTTATACAAAAGAAATGAGAAAAAAAGTCCACACAAAATTTTGTTTATGGGTATTTACAACAGCAGTATTCATAATAGCCAAAAGGTGGAAACAACTCAAATACCCATAAACAGATGAATGGATAAATAAAATGTGGTATATCCATAGGATGGGATGTTACTTGGCCATAAAAGGGAAGGAAGTACTGATACATGCTACCACATGGATGAGCTTGAAAATATTATGCTCAATGAAAGAAGCCAGTCACAATACACCACATATATGATGCCATTCATATAAAAATCCAGAACAGGAAATCTATAGAGGACAAAAAGAAAGTTAGTGGTTGCTTAGGGGTGACTGGAGTGGGAGAATAGGGTGGTGAAAGCTAAAGAGTACAGGGTTTCTTTTTGAGGTGGTGAAAATGTAAATTTGTGATGATGATTGCATACACCTATAAATATACTAAAATCCATTGAATCATACACTTTAAGTGGATTGATTTTATGGTATGTGGATTATATTTCAATAAAGCTATTAAGAAAATACAATTATTTTTCAGGTGATTAAGAATGTCCAGAAACCTCATTATTATTCAATATAAAACATATTAAGTTTTTAAAACATAAAATATAAAACTATTGAGAATTGTGTTGACATGTTTTGCTTTAGAAAAATTTATTCCACATTTAATGTCTGCAGGTTGGAGGTTAGGTTATTCAAAACCATTGAGTGAAATCCCCCTCAAAAAACTCTTTTTCAGAATTGAAAGTACTCACTTCTTTTTAATATTGTAGTGCAAATGTGATTATTTCTACATTTCCTTCCATCTGTACTTCAAGAGAATTTTGTCATGCCAAACTCCTACATAAAATTCTTTAATGACTCCCAATTATGCCCAGGATAAAGATCAACTTCTGAATAACTATTACTCATCTTTAGGAAATGACAGACATCTTTTGTTCTCTGTACCTAATACTGGGTTTGATACCCCTCCTCGATTCTCCCCAGGGACACCATGATTATCATACTTAATTATTATTTCCAGAGAATTAACCATTTTTTAGTTCAATAATTTTTGTTTTATTATTTTATTCTCAGCATGTATTATAACGCCTGTCACAAAATGTATGCTTAATCAATGTTTCTAAATGAAGGAGTAATTGTTGCAAAGGGCACCTTACCAGGTGGCTAGGGAAGAATATGAAGTTGCTGAATGATCAATGTATCACTGATTAAATAAATTTATCTTAGGCAAGAGATGAAAAGCGGTGCCTTTTTCATATTTCTTATTGCACTTCTATCTCAAAGAAAATAAAAATACGTACCTCATTTAACAAAATAGTCCCTTTTCATGTGGTTTGATAGATGATGAAGAAAAAGAAGTATATTCTGCAAACCCTGGCTATTAGGCACCAGCTGTATGGAGAAGAACACTATGTTTCTCTTCTCTTGCAATGCAAAACATAAGTTTCCAGACTTAACATTGTGAGAGCCTCTAGAAAGTATACTCCATCTTTTTTATTTCCATTGTTTATTATAGAGTCAGATCTCCAACTGGGGGGTAAAATGGAAAATACCAGCAAGTGAAAGCCAAATTAGAGATCCAGATCATCTTATAAATTGAGTTACAATTTCCAACTCTGTGCTTTGTAAAATTGGCAAATTAAAATTTCATAAGAGAAGAGTTCCAATTGTTTCCATTGATTAAGCAATTCAGCTAATTGCCATATTATCATCAGAGAATAAAAATATTATGATATTATATCATAATGGCTTAGCCAAAATTCTAGTCCACATTTTTATGCATATCATAGATAATTTTCCTTTCTAATGCAAGCCTCAGAGATTATTTTAATTAACATGGGAATTTCATGCCAATACTTATCATTAAATGTTTATATTTTTGTTGTGCACTAAATTGCTTGTTTAATGCTTCATATATATTCTCATATAATTATAATTTTATTAATCTAGTTTGATTAGTTTACACCAATGAATTACATTAATTTTTTTACCCAAATTATTATTTTCTTTTGTTGTTGTTGTGCACTGTCAAAGCCAAAGAGAAACATTTTAAACAAATGGTTGGTGGTTTCAATAGTACCTACATACCAGCGTCAAATTCAGTGGTTATTCTTCAGAACACAAGGAGTCAGGTCATATTTCTGCCATTTCAGCTTTTCAAATAGCAACTGAGTTTTGTGAAGAGGCTTGCATTTGAAATTTATTTATTTCTGGCTTTTGGTCTTAGAGAAGTTTTTCTCATCTTTATCACTTCTCCATCTGGTTCAGGAAGTTTGGAGAAATGTAACGGGACTGAAAAATTACTTGAGCTTTATTGTTTTTTTCGAACTTCAGAAAAGTCTGGCTATCATTTCTGGGTAACTGGATCAGTTTTTATCTCATAAAAATGATTTATCTTTCTTCTTGTCACTCCATTTCACTACTCCTGCATATTTGCCTGTCAACATGCCCCTCATCATTCCTCTATGTATATGTGTGTGATTCTATTCCCTCAGGTGCCTTTTTTTCTGTTAGTCTTTATGTATGATATTTAATGTACTTGGAAGAAAAAAATAGGAAAGTGATATGATTAAATATAAAACATAAAAGTACGAAACTATTAGAAAAAACATGTAGGAGAAAATTTTTATGAACTATGCCTAGGCAAAGAGTTCTTAGAATTTTTATAAAAAGTAAGTTGAAAAATTGAACTTAACCAAAATTTAAAACTTTTTCTTTGTGAAAAGTCCTGTTAAGAGGACGACAAGACAAGTTGCAGACTGGGAGAAAATATTTGCAAAACATGTATCTGACAAATGACTAGTGTCTAGAATATAAAAAGAACTCTCAAAAGTTAACATTAAAAACAAACACATAAACAATATAATTAAAAAATATATGAAAGACATGAATAAACATTTCACCACTATGGCATACAAATGGCAAATAAGTACAAGAAATGATGTTTAAAATCATTATCCATCAGGAAAAATGCAAATTAAAACCACTTTGAGATTATATACTAATCAGAATGGGCAAAAACAAATTGTTACCAACACCAAATGCTACCAAAAATAAAGAAAATGTAGAGAAACTGAATCACTCAATGTTGTTGGTGAGTAAGTAAAAGTTACAGCACACTGGGATACACGTTGGTTATTTCTTATAAAACTAAGTATGTGACTATTATACTATCAGCAATTGTAGTCCTGGGCACTTATCCCAGAGAAATAAAATTTATGTTCACAAAAAGACCTGTATATAGCAGTTTTATTTGTAATAGCCAAAAAGTGGAAACAGCTTAAATATCTTTCAATGCGTAAAGAGCTAAACAAACTGTATTATATCCATACCATGGAATTAGACTCAGCAATAAAAAAGGGACAAACTATTGATATATATAAACAACTTGGATGACTCTCCAGAGATTTATGTTGAGTAAAAATGTTAATCCCCAACAGTTACGTACTTTATGATTCTACTTATATAACACTGACAAATGTTTTGTCTTGAAATGACAAAATTATAAAAGTGGACAACAAATTATTAGCTGATAAGGGTTAGGTATGGGTGAAGGATACGAAATGAATGTGATTATAGAGGCATATCTCGTTTTACTGTGCTTTACTTTATTGTGCTTCACAGATACTGCATCTTTTACAAATTGAACCTGCTTGGGCACCATTTTTGCAACAGCATGTGCTCACTTTGTGTCCCTGTGTCATATATTGGTAATTCTCACAATATTGTAAACTTTTTCATTATTGTTATATCTATAGTAGTGATCTGTGATCAGTGATCTTTGATGCTACTATTGTAATTATATGGGGGCACCACAAACCACGCCCATATAAGATGGTGAACTGAACTGATAAATGTTGTGTGTATTCTGACTGCTCTTCCCCACCTCTTTTCCTCTCTTCAGGCCTCAATATTCTCTGAGAAACAGCTATGTTGAAATTAGGCCAATTAATAACCCTACGAAGGTCTCTAAGTGTTCAAGTGAAAGGAAGGGTCACACACCTCTCACTTTAAATCGAAAGGTAGAAACGATTAAATTTACTGATTTAGTGAGGAAGGCATGTCAAAAACTGAGATAGGTCTCTTGCACCAAACAGCACAGAAAAATGTCTTGAAGGAAATTAAAAGTGCTACTCTAGCAAACACAAGAATGAAGAGAAAGCAAAACAGCCTTATTGCTGATAGGAAGAAAGTTTGAGTGGTCTGGATAGAAGATCAAGTCAGCCAGGACATTCCTTTAAGCTGCAGCCTAATAAAGAGCAAGGCCCTAACTCTCTTCAATTCTGTGAAGGCTGAGAGGGGTGAGGAAGCTGCAGAAGAAAAGTTTGAAGCTAGCAGATGTTGGTTCGTGAGGTTTAAGGAAAGAAGCCGTCTTTATAACAGAAAAGTACAAGGGAAAGCTGCAAGTGTTGATGTAGAAGCTACAGCAAGTTATCCAGAAGATCTAGCTAAGATCATTGATGAAGGTGGCTACACTAAACAGCAGATTTTCAATGTTGACATAACAGCCTTCTATTCGAAGAAGATGCCATCCAGGACTTTCATAGCTAGAGAGGAGAAGTCAACGCCTGGCTTCAAAGATTAGAAGGAAAGGCTGACTCTCTTGTTAGGGACTAATGCAGCTGGTGATTTCAAGATGAAGCCAATGCTCATTGACCATTCCGAAAATCCTAGGGCTCTTAAGAATTATGCTATTTTGCCTGTGCTCTAAAAATGGAACAACAAACCCTGAATAACAGCACATATGTTTATATCATGATTTATTGAATATTTTAAGCCCACTACTGAGAACTACTGCTTAGAAAAAAAGATTCTTTTCAAAATACGACTGCTCATTTACAATGCACCTGCTCACACAAGAGCTCTGATGGAGATGTACAAAGAGATTAATGTGTTCATGCCTGTTAACACCCATTCTATAGTCTGTGGATCAAGGACTGATTTTGACTTTCAAGTCTTATTATTTAAAAAATACATTTTGTAAGGCAATAATAGCTTCCATCAATACTGATTCTTCTGATAGATCTAGGCAAGGTAAATTGAAAGTATTCTGGAAAGGACTTACCACTGTATACACCATTAAGAACATTTGTGATTCATGGGAGCAGGTCAAAATAGCAAAATCAAAAGTTTAGAAGAAGTTGATTCCAAACCCCATGGAGGGCTTCATGATTACAGTGGAAGAAGTCATTGCATATGTGGTAAGAATAGCAAGAGAACTAGAATTAGAAGTAGAGCTTGGAGATGTGACTTAATTGTTGCAGTCTCATGATAAAATGTGAACACATGAAGAGTGGTTTCTTATTGATGACCAAATAAAGTGATTTTTTGAGATAGAATCTACTTCTGGTGAAGCTGCTGTGAACATTGTTAAAACAACAACAAAAGATTTAGAATACTACTTAGAATATTCTAGCAGGATTTGAAAGTATAGTAGCAGGATTTGAAAGTATTGACCCCAATTTTGAAAGAAGTTCTCCTGTGGATAAAATGTTATCAAACAAAGAAATCTTTGGTGAAAGGAAGAGTCAACTGATGCAGCAAACTTCACTGTTGTTTTATTTTCAGAAATCGTCACAGCCTCCCTAACTTTCAGCAACCACCGCCCTGATCAGTCAGCAGCCACCCACATCAAGGTAAGACCTTCCACCAGCAAAAGGTTTCAACTTGCAGAAGGCTCAGATGATCATTTGCAATTTTTAGCAATAAAAAATAAAATATTTTTAATTAAGGTGTAGATATTGGATTTTTAAAAATAAATAATGCTGTTGCACACTTGACTACAGTGTAGTGTAAACATAATTTTTATATGCACTGGGAAACCAGTTTGTGTGACTTGCTTTATTGTGATATTTCCTTTATTGCAGTGGTCTGGAACTGAACGTACAATATTCCTGAGGTATGCCTGTAAAAGGGCAATCCCTGGGGTTCTTGTGGTGATGGAAATTTTCTATGTCTTGTCTACAGTTGTGAATACACAAACCTGTACATAGGGAAAAATTATATACAACGAAATAAACACACAAGTCCACACACACAAGTACAGCTGTGGAAATCTGAGTAAGATTGGTGGATTAAACGCATGTCAAAATCCAGTGATATTGTACTATAGTTTGAAAGATGTTCGCATTGGGGGAAAATGGGTAAATGGTACATGAGATATGCCTGTATTATTTCTTACAATTGAATATGAATCTACAATGATCTCAAACATTTTTTAAAGTTTAATTTAAATAAAATGGAAGAAATAACCATGCACTGAATATTTTATGGTGCCTTTATTTTTCCTACATTTCCACTTTCCTATTTGGTACTTCTAACTTTAGAAGGATGATTTAACATAGTTTCATATTTTAGAGATAGATGGGACATTTTCATCCAGAAATTTTAAATATCAGCAACTGAGGTCTAAAGAGATGAAGTGCTTGACTTGCAAGTTACCCCACAGCAGCTATGAAAAGATACCAGCTTCCTGCCTTCCTCTAATCCACAAGGCATTTTGCATTCTGAATGCTGAAGCAGCACAGTGAGTTATTTCCTGGAACTAACTGAACCTCTCAAAGTACACTGGTGCCCTGAAAACATATCCCTGTGGATCACCTCTTATGCCCACAGGAAAAACTTGGCTCATTATCTGTAGGCCCAGGAAAAGATCACCTATAAGAAAAAAGTAGTTTGGTAAAACAATTAAACATAAAGGAAACCACAAAATAGGTCAATTGGAATTATAATAATTAAAATCCTGGATTAAAAAATTCTTTAAAAAATTGGTACAATTTTTATTCAAGGCTGGAGGAACAGTGTTCGCAAATGTTGGGGAAAAGAGCAAAATTAAGTCTTCAACAGCTCAACGAAGTTCTGAATGGCTGAAGTTTAGTGTGAGTGGCAATGATGTTGGGAAACGATGCTGGTACTAGAAACTGGGGCCACTTTATGAGGGTGGAATCAGCACTTAATGGCAGGGAAAATGGGGAACACTGCAAGATTGTAAACAGGAGAGAAAAGAGAATATTTGCCTTTTAGAAACACCTTGCTGTTTATCAGGTACTTCTCATCACTTAAAAACTGTCTGTTTTCTTCAGTAAGTATATTTTCCACAGTGGTTTTAAAAATAGCATGTGATAATATTATATTTCAGTAGGTGAAATAACTAGTGAAGGAATTTCTTTGAATAGATTTAAATGGCTCTGCTGTATTAAATTACTTTAGAAAAGGCTTCCATGATACACCGTTAGATGAAAAAACAGTGTATAGGTATAGTATGACCCAATTCTTGATAAAAACAATAATAAAACCATACCCTATATATCTATGCATATATATTTATATATTAATGCATTTGTAAAGGCAAAGGGAAAACATGGAAAAACAGCAAATTGTTAGCAAGGATTCTATTAGGAGATTTGGAATCAAGGAGAGACTGAAGATACTAACAGAGCCACATACATTGTTTTTGAGTGGTTTAGTGCATAAATTTAACCTACATAATTCAAATAATAGAAACACATGAATTGAGTAAACAAATACAAATGTACCAGAGCAGCACTGTCCAATAGAAATGTATTACAAGTTACAAATACAAACCACATATTTATTTTTCATATTCCTAGTAGCCACACTGAAAAAGTAAAAAGAAACATAAAACTCATTTAATTAGTATATTTTAACTCAATACATCCAAAATATTATCATTTCAACATGTAACCAATATAAGATACTACTGAGCTAATTTACATTATTTTCATACTAGGTCTTAGAAATCTGGGGTGTGTTTTACAGCACATCTTTATTCAGACTAGCCACACTTCAAGTGCTTGATAGATATATGTGGACAGTAGCTACCTAATTGGACAGTGCAGCTCTAGAGGAAACTGGTGGTTTTGCTGCTGGTGAATTTCACTTACAGAGACAGCTTCACTGCTTGTTGGCCCAGTGGTGGCATGGCTGTATTCAGCCCTGGTCCCATAGTTTCAATCTTAGTTCATCTCTCCATTGTCCAGCTCTATCATTTTTCAATTGAGAAGCTTTAATATTACTCAAAACATTTTATTATTACCAGTGTGCATATAGAATTATCCCCAAATCTATGTATTAAGTGAAAATGAACAGTGTCTTTTCAGAAAACAGTGAGAAACCAGCTATAAAAAAATCTGTTAGCACAACTTTGTAGGAAAACAAAGGTAATATATTAACTCTGAATTTTAACTGTGAAAAGTTTGGACAATTGTAACTATATTCTGTTTAAGGAGAGGGCAAAGAGGATGAAATTTTCCCTAAATAAAAATTCAGTAGTCAAGGCATTTATGAGGTGATGTCTCATCCAAATATCTAGATGAAGAGTTTTTTGTTCAAGTTCCAAATCAGCTACCAACCAGCCAGGTAAATTTGTATAATTTTCATAAATCCCCTGAGCCTCAGTTTCCTCAGTTATGTACAGCAAGTTTATCTAATACAGTTCTAAAATTTAAATAAAATAAGGCATGTGACCACACTATATAAATAAAATGCATTATAATACATTGTAAAATCCTTAGAACAACATTTTTGAAGTTGAATCTGAGGGGAATGCCAGAGATAGTAAATTTCTAAATGTTGTGGTTACTGGTAGGTCTAAATTTTGGAGAATATAAGCAAAGAAAAAAAATAGAATAAAGCTAAACTGAAGAAACAGTTTTCAAAATGGTGAAATATATTCATAAATTTGGCCTTTTTAAAATTTGAGTCATTGTAAACATATTTACAGAACCACAGTGGATGGTTTTTGCTAGGTTGAGTTAAAGACAGTGAGCATGGAAGGCAGTTGTCTAGACTGTAGAAGACTCTGATGCAAGTACGATGCACAAAAATGGACAGATGTTGGTACTTGGTGGCTGCTCTTCAATGGACTGGACTGGACAATCATTCACTTAACTAAATCCCAGAATTATTAAGGATTATTGAATGTTAGAAAATATGTTGTTATGCTATTGTTACCTATTTTCCCTCCACATTTGCTAGAAAGTTGATTTTGCTTCTTTGAGAATAGCATGGTAAGTTTACTACCACTGACTTTTCACCAATTTGTTTGATCTCTAGAGCATGTCAAGTTGCTATCTATGTCAAGGCAAGAAAGTGAGTATGTTTTTGCACTATTTGAATTGCCAGGCAGTGAATAAAATATCAAATTTAAGAAAAAATTTTACATAAATGTTCAAATTATAAAATAGATATGATTTGAGGAGAATTAGCACTTTGAAAAATTACTCATGATTTTACAAAATAATTCACTACACTTCAGTTTCCCTGCTGAAGTTAATATAGATTAATTTACACAGAAATTTTAAGGAAAACATTTATCACAAATGGGGAGGTACATCTTCATAGCATACTTTCTTGTAAATAGGGCTTCCAAAATATACTTGTGATCAAGCGTTGTGAACTTAACCTCCAGTCTATTGAAGGTAAACTGAATTTTCAAGACCCTCCTCTATCCAACTCAGACAAAAAATTAAAAAAAAAGAAAAGTAGATTTTAATTTAAGAAGGCATAAAAAAAGAAACATTATTTATGTATATGGAAGGTGATTCCAAAACTTCCTTTAGTATTTATAAATTTCTGTGGATAGAAATATTACTAGAAATGGAAAGAAAACTCCAAATTATTTTTTTGAAGACTTCAACAACAAAAATTATCCCTTTGCTTGCAATCCTGCTGTTGTTTTATGTTTTCTTATTTTATCCCTACTGTTCATCTTCACTGAAAAGGAGGGTGTCACTACTTTCTCTTGTAAGAGAAATGTGCAAAATAAAAAATGTACTATATTTAGGACTAAATTTACATCATAGAGGTTAGTAGATTTAAAAAACATATTCAGTATGGGATCTCAGAATTCAACTTGAAATATTAGATTTTAGTTTTCAGAAAAGCAAGAGGCACTGAGCCTCTGCTCATTCCTAAATCTCGTTTTTGTCCTGGGGATTTAGGATAACCTGGCTGGATAGGTTTGGAGAAACACAAGCCTAATGAATGTACTTATTGCTTCAAGAACACCTTTAAGTTTTAAGTACACAAGGACTCAGACTAAACCCTGGGGCTGCTGAAATGCCCCAATTTTTCTTCGTCAGACATACAGTAATAGGGGAATTATATGCCTAGTCTTAATATTTGGCATATTTTCCATTGATTTCTTTTTGCCTCTTCTGTACAGTTTGTTTTTCCCCAAAGTAACGACCCTATACATCACCAGTTTACATACTTTACCAGAATTCAATTTCAAATTCCCTCTGTTCCTTCAAATAACACCAACAAAAATAAAAACAACAAAAACTTTTTTTCCCAGTAACTTATTTGTGTTGGGGTTAGGGTGCTGATATATTACAGGGGAACACAGTGGTAATAGAGGGATTTATTTGGAGTGGGTAACACTCTCCTTTTCAGTGTCCTGGAAATGATGATTCTAGCAACCTCAGATGTCACTGACATATCCGTTTATGAGTATGAGCAAAGTATTGGATATTGTCAGTACTAGATGTTCTAGACTTGAATATTATTCTAAATATGTAGTGATATTATGTAGCATTAAAGAATATGAACAGTAGGGATAAGATGAGTTTGGTAAGCTCCCTAAGTGTCTGTTGAGACTTTGGTAAGCTCCCTAAGTGTCCCAAACTCATTCTCTCTCAAAGTATAGGATTTCAGAAGTGGCAATAGTAACCCCTATATAGGTACACATTTCTTAGCTTCCTCTGTTTATGTTCTGAAAGGCAGTCCGATGTAGTGGTTAAGGACATGGCCCTGGAGGACAAAGCACAGCTCCATCACCAGCTGTGTTACCTTAGCAAGGTTAGTGCTTGTCTCAATTTCCTCATCTATAAAATGGGGATAAGAACAGTAGCTACTTCAGAGGCTTAAGAGAAGTACCTATATGTGATTACATGTATAGAACACAGAACAGTGGCTGGCATTGTTATTGCTGTTTTTCTTTGTTTGTGATGTATGGTAATCAGAAACTGGGTATCATAACATTATGCTGTTTTTGGCCAATGCAGAATTGTATGCAATTTCTCTAGTCCATGGAGGTAATTTTTGAGTTAAAATGAACTCAGCGTTTTTCTAATCATTTGAAATAAATGCTAATGGCATGTGGTGAGGAAACTTTCCATGGTGGTTTAAATAGACACAAGTAATATAACTTAAACTTTAAGAAGTTTCCAGTACTATTTTTACACCAGTTGTAAACACTTTCAATAGTTCGGTGAATGATTATAATATAAGCTAAATTACCTTGCAAGCAATAGAAGAAACAAAGAATTAAGAATGTTGTCCCTATAGAGGAAAGTACGTATCTCTATCTACTGATAAAATTAATAAAGATTTTTGAATGATTTTAATTTTAAAGAAATATATACCAGTCACTGGCAAAAAAGAAGAGGAAATTACTAGGTTTTTGTACTTCTTTTGAGTTGACAACAATATTGTGTTGATTGAAAATATTGGAATTTAACTTTGCTTAGATTTAGATTGTTAGAATGAATTCATTTGCATCTGGGTATTATGAGTATGCAATCATCTTGCTTGTTTAAGGTGCTTACATTATTATAATTTACTGTTATTCTTTTCTATATCTGAGAACTTTTGCCACATTTTTGAAATTCAGTTAGTCATAAAGACTCATATTTATACTGATAAGCAGATAGACCTGGTAAATAGTAATTTATTTTTTTTTAAAAACTGGAGATTCAAGTTTTTTTCTGACAAAATGTCATTAAAAATCATTAATTATAACTTACTAAGACAAACATTTCTTTTACTTACTGAAAGGAAACACTGGGACAACCTAAAAGTCTACAAAGTATACCTGACTTTCATCTCAAAAGAGGGTTTGATCATGACCCCATGAGAAGAAGACTTGTTTGCTTTAATTATACTATAATTATTTACATGTTCTTAAGAAATAATTTCGTAATTTTGTGTTTTAAAGTCAAACTAGTATTGGGTGATAAGTCCTTGGTGAGTAGCCATCTCTAGAGACCCTAAAAAATATGAAAAGCTCTAATATTTCAGCTACATTGTTTTTTGCATATAAAAATATCTATTATAGGAGTCAACTACCACATGAAATAAATTGCATTGGTTTTAATTGAAAAAGATAGCTAAAAATTTTCTGTGGGTTATTGCAACAGTACAAGAATACAAGGTGCATTTATTTATTAACAAAAACAATTGTAAAACAAATTGTGAAAGCAAAAGCAGGCTACAAAACAGGAGGGTTTTTGATTGCCTTTGCCTTATTTCAACATGTTACAGGTTAATATGCCACTGTTGATAAATGCTATAAAGTGTAAGTTAGCATTTGCTAATTTAATTTTAAACATTTTTCCCCACCAGAACACAATGGAAAATAGGTATGTGTATGGGAAACGCTTCCTCCTTCAAGTATCACAATCTTGTTGTCACATAATCTTCATGGGTGACTGTGTCTGTGAGGTTTACATCATAGTCTATATTAGAGTCCTCTTCCTTTGCGTGTTTCTCCTTTGGTATTATAGGAACAGTGTCCTCCACCACCACCTTCTCTGACTCGAATGAACACACCCTCTTGCCTACCTGTAACCCCAGCGTGTCCGTATTCCTTTCCCTGTGGTCTACTAACACACATTGTTCACTGAGACCAGGAATGCTCGGGTCACCCCGTGAAGCTAAGCCTCGGGATTCCAGCTGAATATTTCTCTCAAGGGGTCCTGAGGCCTGTTGACGAGCAACTTCTTCTGAAACAGAGAAAATTTGGTTTGCATTTTGCTCAGCAGCATTTTGTTTTGATCGTCTATGAAATAACCCGAAGTTTTTGATATCGTGCACAAAATTCACTTTTCTCTGCTTCTCTCTTGGTGGCTCCTGCACCACCAGGGCAGAGCCATTGCTTATGTTATGTCTTTCGGCGGCAATTGCTGCTGATCTCGGATGAATGAGCGTGGTTAAATCAAAAAGGCTGAAATTCTTTTTCTTGTCTTTGCTAGTACCTTCAGTGTCACTTTTTTCATCTGAGTCTGCTGAATTAGAGGACTCCTTTGTGGCATTGGCAGATTGTATTGTAGAAAGCTTGCTTCCTTTCAGTAATCCCAAAACTTCAAAGCGGAAACTAGAAATGTCTTGCTTTAGTTCCTAAATGAAATTTAAAATGACAAATTAGGTTGTGATTTAAACTAATAAACACTAGGGAACATCATTTTCTCTTTTCATATACGGGTCAGAAATATTTTCACTGCTTTTTAAGAGCTAGGATTCTACTCTTCTGGGGTTCTGCTTAGAATTCCCAGTTCTCTCACTGACATTTGGTGTTACTTTGATGTCTACTAATTTCCCTATTGGAATTTTATACTAATAAAGAAATGTTCTAAGGTTAATGTAAAAAGAAATAGGAAGAGTTATCCTTTCCACCAGTGTATAGTTGAGTATATTGGGTTTCTCTGGGGCTACAGTTTCAGATACTTTCTCTAAGTATTCATCTCTGTCAACTCACTTCACTCTCTCAGGGATGCATTTTATAAGATTTTAAATATTGGCACATTTTTCTGTCCAAAGGGATATCTAAAACAAAATACTTAAAGTGGAGCTTACCTTTCTAAGAGTTGGCAGTTACTTTCAATTGTTTACTACAATAAAGATGATCTTACCCCAACTTCTGGGTCAGCCTCTACATCCTATGAATAACTTCAGGTCAGACAACACTTCTGAGATTCATCCTTTCCCTGGTTTTGTTGGGTCACTGAGTTCTCAGTCTTAACCTGATAGTGGCCTTCTTGGTGCCTGCTGCTTCCAATCTATCTCCTAAATGAATCATTTAACTTTAAAATTTGAATTTTGTGGCTGCAAAGAGTAACTTGGCTCCTAGTCAATTTTCAACTGGTGCTTTAAGTTTTATAATTTGTCTATCTTCTTTATTCTCTTGTTCAAACCTGCTGCTTTTATGTTTTTAAAGAAAACATGTTTGTTTTTGCACGTACAGTCGTAATGGCTTTAATCATTCTTCCAAAATCTCTAAACGCTCATGCAAAATACCAAAATCATTTTAAACACATGATTCAAGCATATAGTATTTCATGTATTCTACCTATATCCTCTTACAGAATTAAAAAAAAAAAAAACTCAAGGAAAAAATTTATAAGTACGTAAGTTACAATTAAACTGAAACCTTACATTCCCTGCTACCAAAGTGTTGGAGAATGCACAGAAGGTTTTTGTTGTTGCTAGTATGTTGTTACTAAACGTTTCAGATTTAGAAATCTAGCTGAAATTTCAAAAACTAAAGCTCACTCAGTGTTGTGTTGCTGGGATCAGCGGATGAGAACGTCATGAGGCACTGGGATTTTCTCTGTATGTTTGAAAACAATTTGTTTTGAGAAGAAATTTCACCACTTGCTGTTTTTGTTTGTTTGTTTGTTTTTATAATTCAGTAAGTTTTAATTTAAAAATCATAAGGCATAGGCTTGCTGGAACACTTGGCTGAGTTTCCAGCTCTGATTTTTAATGTGCTCTTTCTAGTTCCACATTCTGCAGAATCTGCCTGTCATTGTGATGAAGATGGAAATGGTTACCTTAAAGTTCTCTTCAGTCAGGCCTTCTTCAGTTTTAGCATCTCTAATCATTGCAGCGACGTAGCGCTTCACAAGGTTCCTCATCACTTCCTGGGGCATTTTAGAACACAGTATTGATATTCAATACATAAATATGATTTCTCTTCTGAGTCAGTTCTGAAGGGGGGACTTTATTTTATTTTAATGCAAATAGCAAGATGTAATACAAAGACAACTTACTTGATATTGGTGATGTCTTCTCAAATTATCAGCAGCTCGCCTCTGAAAAGGAAAGGGATATTTCCTTTTTGGTTATATTGCTATATTGTCATTCTGAAAAGTAATTTTTTTAAAATTATAATTTTTTTTTCTCATTTCCCCAAAAGTGGGAGTTTCACCAGACAATGGACAATGGCTATGGAGTGCTTCACATGAATCAAAAGAATGAGTAAACAAATACAATGCGGTGCAAATACATAATCTATGTGACATTTAAAACGTAGGATAAGTTAACAATGACAGAAATGTTGTTTTCATACAGGATATAGGGTGATAGAGAATTAATCATAGTTGATACACACCTAAAATCACTTGAAATGATGCTAACACATATCAAATACAAAACCTATCAAATAAAAATTAAAAATCTTCATAAATATCAACACAGCAAGATTAAGAACTAGCTATGCAACATGTGATCAGAAACATGAACTCTTCAACATTAATTTCAATCACATGTACATTAAGAGGGGATTCCAGTTCTAGTTAGATAAATAAAAGATTCTGTTAAAACATAGCATTTTAAAACTTATTTTAAAAAAAATGTGAGCCCCAGCTATCATTTTGAAGAGATCAGATGGTTCAGGAGCAGAGATGGGGTTAGCACAGAGCAGTGATGTTGGAGTATAGATTATAGAGAGAAGATGTTTAATGATTGAAAGAAAGTCCATTATGAATTGAGTTAAATTATAAATGACACTAAAATTATATATTTGCAGATTTCACAAGTATTCTAAAGATATTAGGAAAAAACTACATAATCCCAATTTATTCATGTTGAATAAACATTAGTATTGATTGTTAAGGAAGAAAACTGGCCAAGATAACCTAAAATAAAAAATATTTCTACTATAAAGAATTAATCTGGTAAATTTTGAGAAAGCAAAAGGCATAACATATCTTGGGCTTTGATAAAGCTTTTGATCTTGTTCCTTAATAAATACTTAATCATAGACTGATAAAATGGAATTTTGAAAAGAGTTGTGCGTGTATCACTGTGAAATATTTTAGAAAATTAAAAAATTTAAAAGAAACTCTTTTTTTCTCTTCAGAGAAATAGGGGAAAATTCTATTTCCACTGGCCGTAGAATGGATATTTGTGATTTGTGATTAGTTGTGACTTGTAGGAACAGATGAGATAATGCTTAGCTTCCAAAAGGCTGCTGATCATTCTAAATACTATTCACTTTTGCATAAGAAATAAATTTTGAGGAAAAATTTTCAATATGGTTAATGTATCAATTTTAAAAACCAAGAAATTTGAAACAACGTAAAATTAGAACATCTTGAACAAAGTATAGCTGGGAAATTTTATGACTGGGCCACCAGATGGAGGTGTCTGCCTCCTATTGAGACATAGCTCAGCTGCAATCCAAGACAAAAAGCACTTTGAGAAGAAAACATAATCCTCCAGATCTCCTTAAATTTACTTAAAGTAAACAAAAACACTAAAGTGAGCCGTATGCCGATTTCTTTAACACTATTACCATAAATATTATATAGGAGATCTGTTTTCCATGTTAAGTAGATAGAAACTCTTAATTTAATATAGAAAGAATTTAGTCTGCTTATTTGTTTTATTATTTTGGGGTGCTACAGCATTTCACTATTCTGTTTTAGAATCCTTCTAAAATCCAATAAAAATTTTTAACAGACAGTAGTTAAAAGTCATGATTTAACTTTAAATTTCTTTAACACAAAACTAAAATTAAGGAAGACAGAATCAGAAAATTATGAGTAATAAGGGAAAATTATCATGATACATTTTAGTATTAAATGAGTACAAACTGTCTTTCCTTCAGTAGAACCTTACTACTACACAAAATTAAAATTTTTAATACAAATATAAAAAAATCAAAGGCCACATTTTAAACAGTAATTACAGGTTAATTTTCTTGGGAAAAATTTTTAAAAATCAAAACAGTTTGTCAAAAAGAGTTGGAAAAGTGAACTATGATTACTTTCATGAGTTAGTTTCCACAGCCCAGGTTTAAGGCTAAGTTGTTTTTGACAACTAATTATTTTCCACATCTACATGGTTATACTACAAAACTAATTTTAGTCTTGTGAAATTATACCAGGCAACAGAACTTTAAAATCCTGGCTATGAAAATACGAACGGATGAAGTTAACCATCTTCTGAATATCAAACCCAAAAATGAATGCAATCTACCCATTCTACCTACCTGTTTATACTTTCTTACTTTCTGGGAGGTAGTGTGCTGTAACATTGAGAACATGGACCTAAGAATTACACCTGGGTTTCAAGTTTACTAAGCCTGGTCAGGGACTTTATTTCTGAGGCCCTCCCTCTTCCTCATTTTTTATTTTGCAGGCTGAAGATAAATTCACTGGGAGATTTTGCAGATTAAATAAGAGATTTAAGGCATCTGTTGCTAAGTAATGTTAGTTCTGGTACTCTTTCCATTTTCACCCCTTTTGATTAATAATATAATTTAACACACTTTTTAAAATCTTCTTGAATCACAAAACTTGTGCATAGTCTGGCACATATGATTATCTCTAAGAAAGTAAAAGAACACACTTAGATGTAATTGTGTCTCTTTGTGGGATATTTATGGCATTTCATGCTGTGGAGAGAGCATTTCCTTCAGTTAAATAGTTGGATGCCTTTAGCCCTGGCAGTAGAGAACTTTAGAGGTAGAAAATTTGCATTTAAGTAATAGAGTGAGGGGCTGGTTCTGGTAAATCTGGATAGATGTGAAACAAACTCTGTAGGCAGTCATCCTTTAGGGGAGCCCAAAAGTTTTGTGAATATTTCTGCATGATATTGAATTTTTGCTATGACTTCTGAATTTTCCTTTGTGAGTTTCTTGATCATGGATCTTAGCTTGTAGGGCCAATTTAACGTCAGTTTATTAATGTTAATAATAAATTTTTATATGACTACATGCACATGGCAGTGGGCTGTAAGAAACCAGAGATGAATAAAACACACTTTTGCCCTTAAATGGCTTATAGTCTGTAAGGTGGAATGCCAAGAACATGAATGACTATAGGTGAAGGCAAAATACTATAGAAAACATGGCAAAGGCTGTAAGAATGTTATTTGAGTACAGGGGAGGAAGAGGTGATATTGTGCTAAGGAAAGAATCCATAACAGCCTTCATACAGGGAATGAAGTATTAATATTAGATTGGACATGAAGGAGTCATAGGATTTTGACAGGCAGAGATGTACAGATGATCTAAAAGATTGGAATAGGGTGGCCAAATATGCTGGGGCTAGAAAGTGAGAGACATGTTATGGGGACTTCCGCAGTGCAGTTGCAATGTCTCTGCTACCAGGAATATGCGGATTAGATGGGTTCTTTAACCAGAATCTTAGATGGCACCATGAATTCAGTGGTTACTAGGCACCTGGGTTTTTGACTAGTTGAGTGACACATGATGAAGGTTTAATTTCTGTAATAGCATCAGCATCAGGTAGAAAGAAGCTTCCTAGCTTCTGGTAGTGGCCATCAATCCTTGGCATTCTCTGGCTTGCAGCCATATGTCCTTAATCTCTGCCTCCAGCTTCACAAGGAGTCCTTGTGTCTCTGTGTCTTCACATGGCCATGTTCTTATAAGGACCCTATACCAGGATGACCTCATCTTAACTAATTCCGTCTGCAATGATCCTTTTTCCAAATAAGGTCATATTCTAAGGTGCAGAGAGTTAGAGCTTCAACCTCTCTTTTTTTTGGGAGGGGGGACAAGATTCAACCCATAAAATATCTACTCTTTGCAACAAACATAAAAATAATTTTTGACAATTAGTGACACCATTAAATATTATATAATAGAACTACCATCAATGATATTTAGGATGTTTGTAACCTTTTTGTTGGGTAAAGATCAGCTGAGCTTCAGAGAGATGTATTATGATAAGAGAAGACATTATATCTTATAATTATCACTGGAAATGACCACGAGCAGGAGAACTGACCAATTTGCATTTATAAAAGTAATATAATTAAGGCCATTTCATTAAAAAATACCTAAGTAATAGGTCTTTAGTTTTCTTTCAAGCCATTCACATGTTAAATATTGCTTGATAAAACAATCTAAAATAATCTGTAATAACTAGATATTCTCTAATTGTATTAAAAAATAATAACTTAGGCAGAATTATTGCATGGGAGGCCTAGGGTAGGAATAAAGAATTTCCCAGTGAATGAGCTCATGTTCACAAGGTTGCTAAGAAAATTCTGGAGTTGCAATTTTTTGAAAAAATTAGATTGGTTGTCAGTTGTGTTTCAGACAGGAAAAATGCACCACAGGACCAATCAAGGACTTTCCTTTCTTAACTGGGTGTCAAGGAAAAATATTTTGGAGAAAGAAGTACACTTTAAATTGGCACTTTTCTTTGGAAATTATATCAGAAGTCATGAGACTGTGTGGAATGTTCCTTGGCAGAGTGGCTCTTAGGGCAGGAGCTGAGGGCATACCTGTGTGCCACATTAGCATAACTCACGGTTTGCAGGTTCCTCCTGATTTGTTAGGACAAGACAATTGCGGTATTTGGGTCACAGAACTAATGATAAAGGAAAAGATCGACTAGTGAGAAATCTCTGGCGCTGCAAGGAAACTCCAGGATTTCAATAGAAGTGTCAGGTTGCTTTAGAGCAAGGAAGGTTTCACAGCTGCACGAGACGGCTCTGGGGAATTGGCTGCAACAGTTCCTCCCTCTTTATCTCCAGTTCTGTCCACGTCCACTGTGCAGAATGTCAGGCTCCCTTCGCGTAGTGGCTGGTCCCCTGCAGTCAATTTCCAGCACCATTTTCTCTCATTTCCACTCTGCTTTTCGTCTATCACTGATTTTTAAGCCCATAAATTATGCTTTTTAGTCTTTGCTTTGCTCAGTGAATACCTTAAAGGATGCAGCTTGCTGTGTTGTCTCCTTTAAAAAAAAAGTAAAAATGCAAGGGGCCATTCCAGGATGCGATACTTTTTTCAAAAATTGGAGTTTGGCTCCCTTACAGAGGGATCTACATATTATCCCCTATAAACACACTTTCTGTATCATTACAGCTTGCCTCTACATATTGTTCTTTATAAACATACCTCCTGAGCATATAAAATGAAATGATGTGAAACGTCTGAATGTTGTATTGTCAAACCAATACAACAGGTATTGGAATACAGGTGTCTAAGAGGCAGTTGAAAACAATGATAGGATCTGCAAAAGCTATTGGAAAAAATCAAAAGACACACATGGAATATTCAGGACCTCACTCTTGAAATATCAAAAATGTCAAGCAATTCATTCCTATACATCCTGACCCTGCCAGCAAATCTTGCAGCAATAATTTAGGGATCCAGAGATATTCATGGATGAATACTGTGTAAAGAAAAGTAAAAATCCCACGACTACCTGCCCTCCAACTCCTTATGCAAAAGGGAAGGTCAAGCCTGGAGGCTGAGTCATGCTCACCTCCTTCCAAATGAACAGCTGTGACTAACATTATGCATCAGCCAGATCCTCACGGAAAGGTAAAAGGCCTCAGGCCCCTATGAAGGACTGGCCCACACAGATCATTCATAAGGAAATTCCTTGCTGGCCACCCATAAACAAGAGTATGCAAATTGTAACTTTGGGTCTATAGGCTAAGTCTAGCTCCCGAAATTAAAGTTTGTTCAATTTCACACTAATCCCAGGGGCAAAACAGAGACAAGACCAAACATTTTTCCATCTCCCCAGGGACATCTACATAATTTTTTTGGAGGGGGACAAGATTTCACTTTGTCACCCAGGCTAGAGTGTAGTGGCATCATCATAGCTCACTGCAACCTCAAACTCCTGAGCCCAAGCGATCCTCCTGCCTCAGCCTCCCAAAGTGCTAGGATTAAGGGCATGAGCCACCACTGGACATCTACATAACTGATGCTTCCTTTACTCCCTCTTTCTCTTCTTAACATTCATCTTTTCTTACTAAAATGTAGACTTGTTGGGCCTCATAAGAATGTAACTTTTATCTTACCTGCCTTCCTTTTTCTTTCTTTCTGTAAGTCTTCCCCTTAAAGACTGAAGTTCCCAAATTTCCCCTTCAGAAAAACAGTTACATATTTGTCGGTGATTTGTGTTTTTCCCTATCGTGTCCTCAAAACCTTCATTGATTGAGACCTTTGCCACGGTCACTTATTTGGGGTTGTCAACTGTCATATCTGTTAGATTTGTAGTTAGGTCTACTGAGAGGCATAATGATTAGGGAACAATATATTTTGACGAATAACCACCAAAAATGAAGTCCGAGGGCATGTACTATTAGCTTTCTTCCTTTAGTCATGATAGCTGGTGTTAATTCATTTGGTTTCTAATCCATTTGCAGTGACTTAGCTGAGCATATTTCTGTGGCACCTGGTCAGGCTCAGTATTCCATCTGCAACTCAGAGCTGAGTGATGCACAGTGACCCTGACAGAGACTACGCTTCATCCTCATGTTCTCCTTACTATGTGTTTGACAGAAAAATAGAAAGTAGAAAACAAAACTAAGGGAGTTAAAAAATCATTTTTTATGATTTTATTAAAATACCTAGTTTTTTCTGGTTCAGCATATTGACCTATAAATGTAAGCATTTCACTTAGAAACCTCATCTGTGGCATTAAAAAGCATTGCATGTTAACTAAATGCTTTGGGGGAAGTATTTTATTAGCATCTTTATACCTTTAATTAAATGGATCCGGACTTTTTGAGCAACAAGCATGAAGGCTGGTTTTGTTTTAGTTTAAAAAGCTGAGATAGATAACAATGATTTCTTGAATAGGAATTTCTAATTAAAGTTACAAGCTGGAAATGCTTGTTAAGACGGAGAGTCCTGATGATTCTAGGGCACCAGAACCAGTGCTTTAATACTGAGAAGGATATTTGCTGATAAGGTGGGGTTAAACAAAAATTTGGCAAGAAGTAATATCAAAAATCACAAGCTGGAGTCTGTTTCATATTTGATTATTGTACTCTGAGTAGGCTGCCTCTTTGGTGGTATTTGTATAATTGCCTGGAGACAAGCACTATCTAAATAATGGGTTTGCTTCCAACCATAAATGTTTTGCTCAATAATAAAGCATTTCTGCTTCATTTATGCTTTCCCCCATAAAGCAGTCAAGTGAAAGATTAATTTACCTGAAACTCTCAATCACCCATTAAAGGAAGTCCAAAGTTACAAAAAATATGAGTTAATGAGTTTTCAGGGATAGTTGTATCAGTATTACCGGGAAGCCATAAATAGCAAGATAAGATCACCAATAATCGGCTCCTAGAGGGGGGCTGATGCAGCAACCTGGAGGAGCACTGGGTTCCCAAGCTCTTCCAGGGAACGTGAATAGAATGGGCACCTGGGTGACATTCATGCACAGGCTAGGTGACAAGTGCCAGTTAAGTGAACCACAAATGGGAAGGTTAGAGGAAATGCCTCAAAGAATGGAGTAACCTCCAGTTGAGGTTTAATTTTCTGCTTCAAAAATGTGGTATAAATTTAAGGAAGTTGGGGATAACAGCAGAAGGCTAACCAGCCCATTAAACAAGGGCTTTGGAATACAGGCGTCTAAGAGGCAGTTGAAAACGATAGGATCTGCAAAAGCTATTGGAAAAAATCAAAAGACACACATGGAAGGTATTGTTGCATGTTCATCAGACTTTTTGGGAACATAAGAGAGAACAATGGAGAGCACATTGGATGAGGAAACGAAAGACCCAGGTTTGTTTCCCCCACTCTGTCCTTGAGGGACCCTGAGACACTGGGCAAAGTAAGAAAGTTTTCTTTTAAAGGAAATGGTTGAGCTAAATGGTATCTAAGATCCGTTTGGAGTACAATGCTATATTCTAAGGTATGCTTTGGTTTTACAAAGTGACTGTCATTGGTATTTCAATGTCACCTTTTAATTAATAGATACATACGTGTGTATCTCTTTGCCTTCATATGTCTACCCAATGAACTATTAGGAAGATTAACCAAATTGAAATGAATTCACAGCAAAATCAAATTATTTTTTGACATTATTTTCTCATTTAACTCCTCCATTAATATTACAACCATCTTAGTTTACTCTTCATTTATCTTATTTTTTATAAGAACTTCTTTATAAATAATACATATTATTTATTTTCATATAAATAAAAAATGTATAAAATTCAACTAAGATTGTGCAATCCAAAATATTATGTCCTTCCCATTCTGGAAATGCAGTACAGAGAAAGATAGCACTGAGTTTGATTAGGCTTATGCTCACCCAATGCCTTAGCTTAGTGGAAAAGAGAGACATGACTCAGAATATTTATTTAGTTTGGCACAAATTCTCAATGCATCGAAAGACTCATTATCAACAGCTAGTAGAATTTATATGGCAAAGTAGAAAGGAATGGTTTGGGGTCATGATTAGTTTTGAATTATCTTGTGTATCAGCTTGGAGCAAAATATTCAAATTTAGAGATAGAGACATAAAAAGAAATTTGTGGGGTTTTTTTGAGACCAGTAATATATAGGGAAAAAAAAGGCTCTTAAACTTATGCCATTTGCCCTTTCCATATGAAAGGTGTGAATCACTACTTTCATAAAAAAAGCCCAGTTGAATTGAGAGCTCCTCTATAAATCTATGCAAAGATGACAACATATTCCCACCAGTGAGTCGAGGGTGAGAGGAAAGGCGGCGGGAGGGTTGGAAGTCAAGTTTCTGGAATGATTCTCTATTGTCTTTGTTGACAGTAAAACAGATCTCTTAAAATATCAGAGTAGGGCCCTATATCTTGTTTACATGTCTCCTGGTACCTTAAAAACTAAGATTCCCTGAGCTATTGCCTAAAATGAAAATATGAAAGACAAATTTATATTGGTCAATGGGCATTTTTTTTTTGGCCCAGAAGCTCTTTTTAAATCAAAATACTTTTATGAAAGATAGCATATTAAGATAGTATTAATCATTAATATCTTATCAGGGATCAATTAAAAAATTCTTATAAATTTAAGAATAAGATGAGACAAAGGACAAGTATATTTTGATCTGGCAGGAAGTAAGCCAGAGTTTGGCTTCCCCAAAAACTTTTTCTGTTTCCTCAAGGAAAACCTTAATTATTTCTCACATTGTTCTCATAACACCTTGCATACGACTATGATGTTAAATATATTATATAACATGTATTATAGTAATATGATCTCACTTCTGTATCTCCCACATTAAAATTGATGGTCTCAAGGATGGAAACCACAGTGTTGTACTTCCTCACGCCCCAGTTTCTAGCTAAGTTATTGGCAGGGAGAATACATGCAATAATTGCTTATTAAACCTGAGTCATTACATTTCTTCTACAACCTTTTTTTATTAGTAATTTGAATTTAACATCTTTTAACAGACAAATCAAACATTTGGAGTAAAATGATTTCACTCCTTTCTAAGGTCAGTGATAAAGTCCACAAATTAGCATGAGAATTGCAGGATGCAGGTTTATCATAAACTGACTTTGGTTTCAAAGATCAGATATGTTCCCAAACTGTAGTCCCCGAAGTTCATGGGTAATAGTTTGTAGGAAAGAGTGTAATTGGCTCTCCTAAGCACCTGTTTGCAATACTCATTTGCCTGTCAATTTCTCTTTAAAATTAGAGTTGTAACTG
This sequence comes from Daubentonia madagascariensis, assembly GCA_023783475.1. Lineage (NCBI taxonomy): Eukaryota > Metazoa > Chordata > Mammalia > Primates > Daubentoniidae > Daubentonia > Daubentonia madagascariensis. Next base: position 10,184,021 of record JAKFHU010002220.1, read on the forward strand.
AGACGACAGGAAAATCAATGCCACTTTCAGTAGGAGAAAGCTCCATTTGGGGCTGATGACAATGCCTGCTGGGCCACAAAGTTAAAAACTGAGAAGGATCGCTTAGGGCATAACAAGCAGTCATAAACTATGTAAAATAAAATTAAAAACAAATGAACTTTTTTATTTTTGATTAAATATCCAGTATTACTTGGTAATTCTAATATAAAGGCAATGTTAAATACTTGCAAAGCAATTTCTCTGAGAAGGACAAAGTGACTAATGAAGGCTAGTGTGTTAATTCCCAAAACATCACTATGAGAACTTGAAAATTAGAAAACGAAGTGAGAAAGCAATGGAGAATGATTTATCCCATGTCAATGGTTTGGCTGGACAAAAGCCTAAGTCCATGTAATTTTTGCTGGAATTGCTTGAACTCTTGATTTCCAATATGAAAGACGTTTCCAAAGGAAACATAATCTTCCAGTTTACCAGGAGCATGGTTCTGAGCATTTCTATGTATTATTTTTAGATGCCTAACTTCTTGGCATCTAATATGATAGGGAGTAGAAGCAACATGTTGAATAACTAAACACATACTGAGCTCACAGCTGACATTTGGCACAGCATATTTAAGTTATAATATTCATTCAGTCATTTAATTGACAATTTTTATCAAACACAAAATGCTTTGTTCAGGGACCTAAGTTAGGCATGAGGACTATGAGGTGACCAGAACAGATGCCCTCTTCTCACGGAACTTACAATCCAGAGGGGGAAACAGACAATGAATAAGTAATGACACAAATAACCTGCTGCTAGAATTCTGACAAGAGCTAGAAATCCAGGTACTAAGAGAGAATGTGCTAGTTCCCCAAGCCTTGATTCGAGGGTCTGGGAAGGCCTGTGTGATGAGTATGGCTCCTGTCAAAATAGCAGCGACTGCCCTAGATGCAGGAAATGGGCTTGTGAAAAAGTCATAGTTACTCAGAGAGTGCCTTAGTCATGGTAGATGTGCTATAAATGTTCATGACATGTAATCAGTAAGAACAAAAAGACTAAAGACCTGAAAATGTTCAATAAGGAACACAAATATTTTAAAATACACAATTAAAAAAAAAAAGTAATACTAACATGCTGTGTTCTTACCCCTATTGTTCCAAAACTTTCTGGCTTTCTTCTCATCTTTTTCTTGCACAAGTGTGTCCATATCCATTTGATCAGGTACCAGAGCGACTTGGGGCTTGGGATGACATTGAAGGGTGTAGGTAGAGTGCCTCCTTCTTCAAAATAACTCATCCAAAGCTTTGTTCGAGCAAATTTCCATTCTATATCTGCATGGTCCTGAACAGGAGAACATGACAACTGCTGACAGGTTTCTTAATTAATGAGGTGAAATCCTCACAAAGAGCCCGTAACCTGACTTTGAGTGGCTCTTGGAACATTAATTAAATTGCTTATAAAAACAATGCTGACTCTGGGAGATAGTCATCTAAACACTTCAGACAGTGGCTTATCCTGGTATAGAGTCACAAATCTCATGTCACTTCTCAGCCTTCCTTCTTCAGTGAAACCGATATCTAAACTAATTCTGTGTTAGAGAGACTGCAGTGATTAGTCATGACTTGAAGATGAATCTGCATCTCCTGGACTGTAGGTTTCCATTAGCTCGGTTTCATTAGATTCTGGCCAGAAACAAGACTTTATGTCTTACCCAAGGCCTTGTATCCCTTCTTAGGTGAATGCCACCTTCACAGATGCTCGTGGCTTAGCCTCCAGGAAAAGTCTTATTGGATATGTTTCCATCTGAATAATTCTTGTCCGCCTTCAGGCAGCAGACATAAACTCAGAGAGAAATTCCTCTAACAAACGTAGGATAGGACCTCTCTGACACAGCATTGAACCTTGACATAACCTTGGCCAAATGTCACCAGATAGGAGTATGGCTAGTGGTTGTCCACAAGCCTGAGGCTATCCCGCTCAGCATTTATTACTCCCTCCACTTTATTAAGCTCCTCTGGGAAACTTTGGAACATTTGTGGCAATTAGAGATAGGGCAGCCAGTCTCTTCTTAAATTAGCCATAAATCTGATTTAAGCAGAAAATCTGGGAAGTAGGAGGTGGCAGAAACTGGGCACACATGCATTTTAGAATTCAGACTAGTTCATTATAACCAATTAATATTATAAACAAGAACACAGATTTTGGAGTAGGAGAATAGTCTTAGACTACGCTTCATTTTAGTATTCCTAAATTGCTGTATGTTGATGAATGCATATGTTATATGTACATTTATGCTCTGTACAATATAGGTTTTAGTCTAGATACTGGACAGATTGTGCTTTGAACAAAAATCTCCATGCCTAGAAAATGTATGGTCTTCATTATTGCAGAGCAAAGGTCTGATTGTATGGATTGATCCATAAGTGGAAACACAGAAGCTGCAGTTTCCCTCCCCTTTCCTTTCCGTCTTTATTTCTCCCTCCTTCCCTCTCCCATTTTTTCTAAACAAGCTTATAGGTTCTGGCTGATTGTGCTGCATTAGAAGAAAATTGTATATTGTTTGCTGTGGGCATGGAGAATGGGACTCAGTAGATTTGGCTCAAGGAAATAAAAAGGCAGTCACTTAGATAAAGTGTTGGCCTGTGAATAGCTCCTTCTGATTTTCTGATTCTCAGGGAGTCACAGATTATGTTCTTTCACTGCTATCACTAAGCAGGCACTTCCTTTGTTCATGATTTGGGATTTTAAGATGGTCTATTACATAGTCTATAGCGCTTAGAATTCTGGAGATGAAAAGTTCCAGCTGTTGATGACTAAACCCACCTTCCACTATCCACTTTCTAACTCCTAGTCAACATGTGAAATTTAGTTTATGTATCATTTGTCCTGGGAAGACTGCCCCAGCACCCACCAGTCTTCATCTGTCTCTTCAACCCTAATCAAGGTCCTGCACTTTCATAATATTCTCAAATTTCTTTTCTCAATATTGAAATTATTTATTGGCTTTTTTTGTCCCTACTATATTACTTTTTTCTTGAGAGTAGAGACTTTTTTATTCTTTGTATCTCTAAAATCAGGGCTATGCCTGGCATACACTAGGTGCACAATACATATTTAATCAATGAACAAATGAGTGAATGGGAAGTAGGCTTTAGTTATGACCTGTGTGATTGCTTCTGCCTTTCAATTGTTAAATTTTCCTCCTTTTTCACACTTTACCTTGTGGCTCTGGATTAGGGATAGCAAAACAAAAAGAGAAAGCCCTAGGAGTAAATTCTGCTATCCTGGGACAGGTGAAAGTCAAATGCTGAGCATGTTCATGACCCAGGGAGGCATCAGGCACAGAATGCTAGGAGGTACACCTGTCTTAGGTTCTCAATGTCTGCTCTGCTATCAATAGTTTTAAAGTTTGGGCTCAATAAAAATAGAGATTTGAAGATGATTCCCATCTCTGTGATGAAGTTACCTAGAAAAAAACACCCCACAAAGAAGCAATAAGAAAATGTCAAACTTTTCTTAAATAATATTCTCTTCTTGATGAAATTGAGACATTTAATGTTTTACAGAATCCAAATTGTTGGCAGCTTAATATTATAGTTAGAGGCTTTCTAATTTTTTGTTGTTGTTATGGAAAATAGAACCCACGTTTTGAAAATGTGTTGACTAGAGGAATACAGAACTTCTGAAACAAATATATAGAGACTATCTATAAAAATTTCAGATTGTAAGATGCTTAAATGAAACTCCATGTATCTACAAATCCAGATATTCACCTCCAAATCCTAGGACCTAGGTATATCCAGAGGAATTATTATGCATTGGGAGTACTTTAGTCTGTGAGCCAATAAATAAAACCATCTATTTTCATGTTTTATGCAGTTTTTCATCAGTGACAAGTGTCTTATAAGAAAAATTTGCCTTCAGAAAGACAGCTTAAGTAAAATTCAGAGTGCTGCTTGACAAAAAACAAACAAACAATAATAACACATTAGAGGTTTTAACCATAGATTCAAGGATATAATATAATTGTAGTTATTTATGGAGAAAATAAGCAACCTATAATTATGCTTATGAAATGCTACTTGCCTAAGGTGTAAATATGAAAGACATAAGAAATATATTTCATTCCAATATGAATTTTGTTTTGTTGCTATAGCTACTTGTCATAGACATATATCTGTAGTATATAATTTCAAGTGGATAAAGGGCATTGTCTTTCTCGTTTGTTGCTGTACTTCTAGTTCCTAGAACAGTATTTGGCAACAGAGTATGTATCAATAAGTATTTGTTGAGGTAAAAAAAAAACCCAGTGGGCACTACACAGAGATGAGCTGCTTATTTGTGCTTATCATAGGCAATGACTGCCTGGCAAAGTGGATTTAGTTTATTTTTTTTACTCATGTGTAACATGACAAAACTGGATTAATATATAGCCACATATAGTATAACACTACTCAGAGATTTCAAATTAACCATTTATATCATAATTCTTATCTGCTTCAACAACAGCCAATTTAAGATCTTATTTCCCATGAAAATAAAATGAGGTACAGCTAGGGGAAATATTGAATTAAAATAAAGCAAGTCAACTTACTGCAATAAGTTGGTAAGAATTATTCATCATAGCTATCAACATGTTGAGTAGAACAACCAGAGAGATGACATTATATGTCCCGAACATGGTGGCACCAACAAACTCAGTGAATTCATGCTGTGCTTTGACATTGGTCACATATAAATTGATGAGCCCAAATATTGACCAAAACAGAGACTGGAGTGTTTCAAATAACCTGGAAAAAAGAAAAAATGACACTAATAGCTATATTAACAGAACCATTATACAATAAGATATAACAATAGAACTTGGTAGTATTATATAGATGAGATTAAGTTCAAAATGCATATCAACATAAAAATAATCTTTTAGGACAATCATAAAATCAAACTTAATAAAAAGAGTGAAAGAAAATTGTTTTCATCAAACTAGCACAAATGATGTACTTAATTTTCCCAGGTGTACTTAATCTTCCCCAAAGCTTTGAAAGCTACACTTTCAAAGTGGTACAAATTTGGCCCATAGCCTGGTTTTGAATGGCCACCGAACTAAGAATGGCTCTTGATTTCTCAAATGGTTGGAGCAAAACCAAAAAACAAAAAACAAAAAAAGAGTGAAATTTTGTGACATAGGAAAATCATATAAAATCCATATTTCAATATCCATAAATAAAATTTTATTGAAACAAAACCATTCTCCTTCACTTGTGCATTGTTTATGGTTTCTTTGGTGCTACAATGGCAGAAGGAAGTAGCTGCAACAGAGAATATATATCTCACAAAGCCTAAAATATTTATTATCTGGTCCTTTTCATAGACAGCTTGTCTATCCCTGTCCTAGGGCACTAGGTGATAGTTAATAAATGATAGATCACAAGGCTCAGGCTTTGAAAAAGTCAGTTCTTTTACCTGCTTTAGCTTTGGGTGTAGGAGGATTAAAAACAATGTCATCATTATAGATTTCTACCTTTACATGAAAATTGCATGTAGTGCATCCTATAAAATGGAAAAGAGGCTCAGAATGCTTAGATTATAAAATGTGATTTTTTTTTTATATTTCAAGGAACATTTTATTCATTATAACCAATGAGTGAACTCTGGTGATTTTAGTAAAGTTTCCATAATTTACTCCAAACCAAAAAATGGAATAAGCTAAGGACCATCTGAACCCAAATGGAGATTTGTTTGTTTCAATGGGACCATTATAATACATTAATATAATATAATAAAAATATGACAGAGCTTTTATACTCCTTGAGAGATGGTTAAAATAAGACTATTTAAATTATGTTATAGAAATAAGACAAAAACCTTCTCATAGCTGGCATGGTGACTAAAGAGGTAGGATTTCAGTCCGTCGGGAGATTAGCATTAGATTGGAATCCTGTTGCAGGACCAAGTCAATTACAGTTTCTGACACCTCCCAACCCCAGTGACATCGTTCCCTGTACACCCTTTTATGGAGAGGTGATCCATATGTAAGTCTCTGGAGCTCCTCGCCCAGTGACTCCATAAATTAGGTCAATCACGGTCAAGTGACCCAAGGAGAGACAATTTATATAAGGCCAGTGGCCTATGGCATGGCCTAAGGTGAAAAAGATCAGATTTCCGTTTTAGGAAAGTTTGCCTTAGAAATATCATGATAATGAGGTAGTTGCCAAAATGCACTGAGATGACAGGGGTTTGACATAGAGTCAAGGTCACTGGAATTATGGGATGTGAAGGGTTTGAGACAGCATCGACTAAGAAGCAGAGAATGGAGGATGAATAAGCCAGGTAAGAAGTAAACTCTGAGGATATATAGGGAATATCTGAATCACTTTAATGCCAATACACAGAGCAAAAATTCCACGGCTCAGCATGATGTCAACTCCTGATCTTCCTGAAGTTATGGCTTGCTCTGGGTTCTGCCCTAGATAAGATCAACCTTCACTCAGAGAATCAAATGGCTGTAATTCTGTGCATGATTCTTACAACAAAATGCCTGTTGCTTGAAATAAACCATAAATTTCTGGTCCATATCACCAGGAGAATCTAACTAAAAATGCCTTACTTGGCATTCAGGACTTATTTATTTTCTCAAATTTATTACTTTTTTAAAAAAGTAAATAATTTCATATTTTTAACTGAACAATTAATTTTAGGATATAAAATTTAATTATTTATTTTTCCTAGAGCTGTTAAATGATGGAATGACAGATTATCATAAAGTGGAAAGGTCACTGACCTGATCAACTTTAGTCAGACTGGGAGTCCTCAACAGAACGTTGTACATTGTGTGAGGAGGTGATCATGTATTCTTAAAGGACAACCCAGATGTCAGATTCCAACAATATTATGGAGAGTTTAATCTAGTTCATTGACCCTAGACTAAGGCCGCTAGAAGTTATTCTTTGAAAAATTTCTCAAGAAAAAGTAAATTTGGCTCATGGCCATGAATTCTTTATTTTTAGTAACTTTAAGGACAACATCTAAAATTAATGATAGCGTCCTTTGGATTTAATGTGAAATAATTGTATTGTTTCTTCCCAAAGAGTGTGTATTCTCATTGTGAATATACAAACATAATTCAGCTCATTTTCCCTGACATGAATAGCAGTTTAGAGAAAGTTACAAGTTAAATAGCATGAATTATATAATAAATTATGCAAAATCTTACCACATAAATCCCCTAACAGTTGCTTTTTCAAATAAAAACAGCTCAAATAAAAACAGTAATGCAGAATAAATGGGTTGTTATAGTTGAATAGTACTTATTTGCTTCTGTCTAAATAAGTACTACTAATTTTTAGGGAACATTAGTAAACCTTTCAGCAAAATAATTTATTGACATTTTAAAATTAAAATTTAAAAAGGGGAAAATTCAAAATAAAATGACATTTTGTGATTAACTATAGATTTTATTCTTTCTTTCTTTTATTTTTCTTCTTTCAGTGGAATGAATCAATGGTGAGATTTATAGAATAGTTCCATGTAACTAAAATATATTTAACATCTCAGATAAATTAAGATCCCAGTATCCAGGTATTTCTAAATGCTATGTTCTTTTATTAGGTGGATTTTAAAAAAATCAATCTAGATCAATGCCATTGCTTCCAGAAATATTTTGATCATTATTGGTTCCCAAATCTATTGAGACCAACATTGCCATAGATTTAAGGATCATTAGTTGCAGCACATATCAGAATGCCTTTATGTGACTAATATTTTCCTTATTCTCTGGTGAGATGAGGACCAAAAACATCCCAAGATAATGCCACAACTTAATTAGCACAAAACATGGGCTGAAGACTAAATCCTGACAGTTTGTATGGATTGAGGTTTTGTCTTTCTAAAGATATTTTGTCTGTTGTGTTTTGAATATATTTCTCAATAGCTATTTTATATGATTAGCTTGTTTCCCTGGTTATATACTTATGACCACAGAAATTGAACAAGTAAAAAAGGTAATGTATTCCACAGTTGAAGTTTTCCTCCATCCCATGAGACTAAAATGATGAGCAAGCATAAATTAACATAAAACCCATCTGAATATTTTATCTTTAGTTTATAAGCAAAAATGTAGTACTGAAACAAATAAAGTGTGACCCCAATTGGCCAGTTCCAACCATTAGGAATACAGCTCCAACAAACAAGCAAAAAGGGCTTTGCATAATAAACATAACCAGTCACAAAGCCTGTGCCCTTGTAGGAGAGCCCCTTCCCAAGGACTATTAGCTCAAAATTGTACATAGAATAATTTCAGTGACTAAACATTTGGTGTCTTTTAATGACATGTAGTTTTTCTTATGTTAATAACAAAACAGCCTGGAAAGAAGCAGGAAGAAGTGTCCATTCGTTGGTGGGAAAATGCATGGAGAGACATAGGAGTCATGGACCACAGGCTGTGACCACTGAGAGTTCACAGTCAGGGGACCAGGAAAGGCATCCTGGAAAAGGTATATCTGAGGTAGGATTTGGAAAAAAGAACAAAGTTTTACCAAATGGGAGGGCAGAACAAGGGCATTCTGGGATGAGGAAGAAAGTAAGATATTTGGAGATTTGTAACCCATTAGGAAATGTTGAACAGAAAAGTGATGTTGGGGAACTGGGGAAGATGAAACCAGAACTAGAAAAGGAGTCAAGGGGAAGATCACTGAAGGACCTGGCATGTCCAGCTAAGGGATGTGGCTGTATCTGTCAAGGAATGGGAAACCATTCGATACTTTAAGCAGGAGAGCCTGCGATTTGGGTTTGGAGAGATTATTCAGGAAGCAGGATCAAGATATATGAAGGAAGGCAGAGCCCAGGGGCAAGAGAACTTGGACTTAAGCATGGGCAGTGAGCAAGGGACACAGTGCCAAGATAAAGAGAGCAGGAATAGACGTTTACTGTGTGACTACATGTGGAAGGCATGGAGGAAAGGAAAGATCTACTATAAAACACAAGTTTTTAAGTGTCTGGGTGGATTGGCCAAAAATGGAAGTTGAGCAGGAGGAAGACTAAGGTTTGAGAGAGACTGTGATGAATTCTCTTTGATTGAATTTAAGTCTCGAGACATATATGGAGAGGTGTCCAACAGACCGTTGGATGTATATGCAGCCTGGGGATAGAAACCTGTGCTAGTGATATGAATATGGACATCATCTCTTAGACACACAGGGCCAAATCCATGGGCATATATGAGTTTTCACAGGGATACTGTTAAGAGTGTCAGAGGTTAGTATGCTAAGGCAGACCACTACTTAAAAGCAGTAATTGCAATATAATTCTCAGAGTGAAGTGAAAAGGTTAGAGAAGTAAGAGGTGAAGTGAAAAAAAAGAATAGCACAGAAGCAGGACAAGATTTCAAAAAATGGAAATGTTAAACAGGGTCAAATGAAGCCAACGCATTAAGTAAGATGCAAACAGATAAATGTCTCCTGGTGGAGGTGATAAGAGGAGGCTCCAGATGAAATTTTCTAGACTAGTTTTAGTGAATGATGGAAGCAGAAGCCAAATTGCAATTGAACAAAGAATGAACGAGAGGTGAGGAAACAAGATATCTTGTGCAGGCTTCTTTTCAGGGTTGCTTGGATGAAAGGAAGGAGAGACAGGGGTGGTAGCCAAAGGGAAACACCGGGCTCCAAGTTTCAGCATATGTTTGTCCCCTGAGTGGAAGGAGTGATAGAGAGGGAACCTTGTGAGAGATAATACTCTACTACCAGTCATGGTAGTAATAAGAGTAGCTAACATTTTTTATGACATTGTATGACAGGCCCTGTTAGGTTCTTTACGTGAATTATTATGTTTTTTAACCCTCATATGGAATAATATCTCTGAAATGGTGGGTAGTCCAAAAAGTCCGAAATTGATGAAAGATACAAAATTACAAAAAGAAAATTGAAAACCAACAAAAGCACAGAAATAGGATGTTTAGCAGGAGCTGTGAGATCACCATTATATATCCTCTGACAACGATTGATATCCATTCTGCTGGAACAAGTTCATCCAGGGACAGGTGACTTGTGCCTTGTACGTTCTGCTTAATAATACCAGGGGTTATTAATATATTTTTTAGTTTCTGAATATCTTTAAGCAAAAATAATTTGTTGGATGCAGATTTATACTCCACTACCTGGAAAAAAAATAATTCAGGTGGAACAACTGATTTATTTGGGTTGAATGATTTGAGCTATTAATATTTGAGATATGCAATTATCTGTTGTTTTTCATGATAATCGAGGAAACATAGATATTGATAAACTAAAGTAATACATAATACAAACAATCCAATATATAATATTTGCTTTTGGAATACAATTTATATTAGATATTTCATATCAGACTTATCTAGCCACAATCTTCTTGGACTTACATTATAATTAGTTTGTAATATGTAATTATTTACTAAGAAACCAATAATAGGGGCAAGGGTATTTATTCCCAGGGATTTTAGGGAATCATAAATCAGGACAGTGTTAGGTGTCACCTTGTTGATTGCTGAGGAATCAGGCAGGTCAGAAGGGTTGCGTCTAGGAACCAGAGCTTTTCCCTGAGAGGACCTCGGGGGTAATACAGTTCCAGGTGCTAATTCTAGGTGTTTGGAAGTTCTCTCCGGAAGATAAAGTAGGGGATCAGGAGGATATGGCAAGAGACACAGATGGGGTGGTCTTGGCAAGCAGTTTGCACCAGGGTATACAGTATAAAGTAACAAGAAAGCTGTGAAAGACAGAGTATGCAAAAGAGTTCTCTAACAGAAATCCAGGAAACTAGCCAGCAGACAGACAAAACATTCAGGAAGGCTGTTAGAGACAGAATTCCCATTTTTGAAGAGAGAGAGCTTGGTGGGATCTTACCAGTGTAAATCCCTAGTCCAAGTCACCTTGGCCAAGTTAGCAAGTCAAGGATCACAAATGAGGGGGGAAAGATAAGTTCAGATATCAAAACTAAGACATCATCCAAGACCACGCTAGTTACGAGGATGTTCCTGCAAGAGGTTTCATTGAATCCCTCCTTCCCAAGGTCAGAAGAGAGCAGTGGGAAGATGTCAAGGCTGAGTGAGCTGGTCAGACTGAAGAACTGCTGCTTAGGAACAGAAGGATCAAGAAAGAGCTGGGAGCCACTGGTACTCACCATCAAATTGGTACTAACTGATCAACACTTACATCACACAGGGCAATAATATTCATCAGGGGGCGGGCAGGCGGGAGGGGGGTGGAGGGGATGGGACAACTCTCAGTGAATGGATGCAGGGAGCACAGTTTGGGGGATGACCACGATTGTAGCTCTGACACGGGCAGTGCATGGGCAATATATATAGCCAAAGTGGTGTACCCCCATAATATTCTGAAATAAAAGGAACAAAAAAAAAAAAAAAAAGAGCTGGGAACAAGGGATGAAATGACCAGGGGAGGCTGGGATGATTTTGTGTTTTCTTTAAGATCCATGATTTGTAACAAATCTATTTCTGAAAGGAATTGAGGTTTCTAAGGCTGAGATTAAAATTTTATGTACAAATATACATATGTTGATTAATTAAAATGGAGTTTTAAGTATTGGCATCAGGGATAAAACAGATGTGGGATTAAGCCAACAAAGCATTTTAGCTATCAGTGATTTAGTTTATGTGAGATTATTGATTTTCTCCCACTTCAGAAATGACTATCCTCTCTTATATTACACACAATTCTTTGATGGCCTACAAATACGGTCTGGCTTTTAAAATCACCTACAAAATCACAGTGTATTCACATGTGGTTGCTATATAGAGGAAAATCACCTGGCATCTTAATCCATCTGCTAATTAATCATGTTTTATCAGAGTGGGAAGGAAATGGGCACAGACATGTACAGGAATATTCTATGAGAGCTGTGTGAGCATCAAACATGGTGCTCAGAGGCCTGTGCTGTCAGTAAAGCCGATTATGAGAATTACTGGAGGTTGACAAAGGATGCTGCCTATTTCTCATCTGGATATAGGGGCAGAGAGTTTTACATGCATAATTATAATGGCTAGGTTAGTCTTGGGTTTCCATTGTGAATTATTTTTAGATGCTTAAATTTTGTGTAGGGAACTAGAAGACATGTGAAGAGACTTTAGTACCTGGAAAACACATGAGGAAACATTGAAAAGGACTTGGATTTTCTAACACGATTGGTTTTACGTTTGTTCTATCTTTTAATGTCCTGTCAATAGTACATAGGTTCCCTTTATTATTCCACATTTTAAAAACATTATATATAGCTTTCCTTTTAATGAGGTCATTTAAAAGAAAAGATGATTTTACTAAAACTTAAAGTAAGTATACAAGGTATTTTTCTCATGTCAGAAAGATTTAATTTCTATTCATTTCTATTCGGTAAACATACTAATTCTGTTTTCTGCATTAAGCATAATTTTAATTCCCCATTTTCTTTGTAACCATTTGTCAGGGATGTTTCAAGTTCACGATATGTACACTGTAAATGTTGTGCAGCATTACCAGTAGAAATGTCTATTTGACTTACGTTGAAAATGCATTATTCTGCTTTTCACATCGTATGCCTTTGCAGCTTAATCCTTTTGTTTCTTCATAATAGAAGTACAATTGATTTAGGCCATTTGCAAATGCTAGCAACACAAGGCAGTATATGAATAGAAACTTCAAAATGTCCAGGAGCATTCTTCCCAGGGATATCTGCAGAGGTCCCAGGTGAGAATTTGCGGTAAACAGTGAGATCAGACGCAGGGAACTGAAGATGTTTGCAATAGCAAATAAAGCCTCTGCCACCAGAGTGGGATGCCACATGTCCCAAGATTCTCGTGGGTTAAGAGCACTGTACTGGAGAAAACAGAGAAATGAAGGGAAAGTAAATCAAACACATGCATGTGAATATGTCAAATTCAGACCCAGCAAACTTTTTTAAGTCCATCCAGTATAATGATCTATTGTCAGGAAGCTGAAATCCTCCATGATGGTGGTAACAACATTAATCTACACAAAAATTAAAGTTTATTTATTTATAATTTATAAGCTTTAATCAAAGTGGTCTTCTAGTTCTGTCCTTGTCAATTGTAGTTTTTGTTAATATGTTAATTATAATATATCTGTCCTTGAATTTTCTAATTCTAATTCTAATAAAAGAAAAAGAAAACGTTATATAGGGCAAAAGAAACCCCATCTGATTTTATATTGGGAAAAGATAGCAATATCATCATAGCAAAGAAAACTACATTATAAAGAAAAACTATTAAATTTTGAACAAAATAATCAATGACCTCACTTATAATATTTGACACACTTGCGAATTCCAGAGGAATACATGTAGCATACAAATGACATACAAATGAGTGGAAGTAGTTGTCTGTTGCCATGGAAATAGTAAAGGCTAATAGGGGCATAACCATCAGTGCTTTTTATCTGGTATATCATAAATGTAAATACAACCTAATTTAGAAATCATCCTGGTGGTCACTGAATTGCTAATTTTTTATATTTAATATGTAAAAAATATAATATTTATTTGAACATTCTTTAATTAGATAAAATATGTGATTGGAGAAAAAAATATTTGCTACTTTAAACTTTGGCCAGCAATTATTTGAAAAGTAAGTCAATTAATTAAAATGTCAGCTTTGAATTAGCCTGATATTGAACCATATAAAGAGCAAAATGGAATTTATCCCTTGTACTATTCAGGTAAATTTGTGTCCTTTTTATAAAAGGGTCAAATGTGCTCTTTAAAATATTGCAATATGAAAACCTGTAATGAAATTTGTATTAGAACTGAACAATGAATTGAATTTTTTTCCATACACATCACTAAACATATGTCTAGACAACAGGATCTTTTTCCTAATTGTCATGTAAGAAAAAAAGAAAGCTCTATGAGTCCTTTCAGAATATTTTCATTCTTTTTGTAGTTCATTTTACACCAAAGACCTTTGCAAATGTTAATCCATTAATTTTCCTTGAAACTAATAGATGGTATGTTTTAATTGCCCTGGGGAGAAAATGCATCACAAGCTCCTGATCTTATTCAACACTCAGACTCTTGCTTGACTGACAGTTTAAAATAATCAAGTTTCAACTAGAAGAAAATTATTTTCTATTTTTAAATCTTGATAAATGTTCTTGAACATTCCCACGCATAGCTTCAGCATAAAATAGCTAATTACTGAAGATGCAGAAAAAAAAGTTAAGATATTTTTCTTATTCATTATAACAAGAAACTTGGCAAAAGCAAACACTACCTAATTCTCTCAACTTAGTCCCCCCATATATGACACCTCCTTATCCTTCAGAGACAAAGATCACATACTCCTTCCCTTCCTCACTTCTCTCTTAAAAGACACACATGTCTAAGTGGAGAACAACTTCCTCTATGTTGACAGCTCATTCTATTTCTGTTTTTTGCCTAATATAGCTTAGGACTATATTTCAAAATGTACAAAAAAATGAAACAAGGAGTATTCTTAAGAATGCAATCACTTTTTTGAACTTCTTACAACATTCAACACAATACCCTGCATATTGTGGGTGCTCAAGAAATATTTTCTTTTGTCAAGTATTCATAGGCCAGTGAGGCAGACAGGCACAACTAATTAGAATAAAAATGCTCTAAGAGATGAACACAAAGTGCTGTGAGAATACAGAAGAGGAAGTGATTAATTCTGTCTGGGGCTTGTGAGGCCAGGAATGGATGGAGATTATATGTTGCCAAAGCTTTAAGAGTTCTTCAGATCTAAGGGAGATGCTGTGCCTTGCTCTAGGTTGCTCATCCATGGCAGCTAGATGTACAATCCTTTATCACATCCCGACTAGGTCCAGCTCTGTTACGGATGTATTATGCAAAGAACACTTCTTAGTGAATATCTCAGCTGGGACTCAAAAAATCATGAGGAAGTTTTTCTATTTTACAGATTCTGCCCCAGTATAATCACCCAATTTGGCTTCAGAGTCTAGCACTTCTACTAAGTGTTGGGAAACAATGCTACCTGAATATGTCCACTTTATGCAAGGTCAAGGCTTTCCAAGCAAAACATTGCTGGCATCTGAGTTAAAGGATGCATGAATGGCAAACAATCCTTGGAAGTTAAAGATAGAGACCTCCTGGGAGACTCAGAAACATCTCCCCTGGAGCCATCTGCTTACATTCTCAGAATAATAAACCTAGAGACCTTTGTATCCCTGGAGAGAATTTATTTACTTTAGAAAGTTAAGGTCTTTCTCTTTTCTTCTCCAGGGGAAAAACGGGCAGCTGGATCAGCTGCACCATATAAATTCTGGGATTCATAATTTCCGAGTTTCTCTCCTGTGGTACAAAGCCCTGTACATCTGGCTCTCATCACGTCCCCCGTAGGGGATTGGGGCGTGGGGAACCAATGCTAAGATTGCTATGTGAGTAAATAATTTATCTGTTCTCTGATCCAAAAACCCTCATTTCCTGTCAGGAATAAATAGACATGTAAACACTGAGTAATTATCTCTTGATTTCATTCTTTTAAGTTTTGCTTTTTAAAATTTTTCTTCTATCATTCACATACACATTTTCTTAGGTTTTTAAATATAGTCATAGTTTTACAAAGTGATTTATTTATTTTTGAGACAGAGTCTCACTCTGTCGCCCCGACTAGAGTGCAGTGGCATCATTGTAGCTCACTGTAACCTCAAACTCCTGGGCTCAAGACATCCTCCTGCCTCAGCCTCCCAAGTAGCTGGGACTACAGGTATGTGCCACCACCACACCCGGCTAATTTTTCTATTTTTAGTAGAGACAGGGTCTCACTCTTGATCAGGCTGGTCTTGAACTCCTAAACTCAAGCAATCCCACCTCGGTCTCCCAGACTGCTGGGATTACAGGCGTGAGCCACTGTGCCCGGCCTACAAAATGATTCTGAAAATTCTTACAAATCATAATGTTTTTTGAATTTGTAAAGAATAACTGTAATTCTTCAATCATTAAATATATTTTCCACACCTATTATCAGGAATTTAAATATTAATGTGAATTTTAAAAAATTTTTTTGGCTCTATTATTTAAGAACGATTTACAAAATCTACACTCATTTTTTATGTTTGCATGTATGTGCTGCCTCTTCTCAGTATCCTTTGTAGGTGTCTTTGTCCCACCTGTCCCTTCAATGTTAAGTTTGCTTTTCAAGCCTCTTCTCTTTTCATTCTACCCACTTTCCCTGGATGTTTTCCAGGATTTCAGCTGGGAATGACGCTTCCCAACGCTACATCTCCAGCCCAGACTTCTCACCTTACAGTAGCATTTACAGTCTGCTGCATGGTTGACTTTTCCACCTGGATACCTCACAGGCATCTCAAATTCACAAACCAAGAACGGAACTCTTCACCTTTTCATCCTCAAAGTCTTTCTCATTTATGCTTTCTGATCTTAGTGAATGGCAACAGATCACCCAAGTCATAATTTGAGGTTCATCCTAGAATCTTACCTTCCAAAATCCCAGCATCTAAACCTGAATCTTATATACATTGCTTTCTTCTCTTCATCAGTACCCCCATGGTCTAAAAACACTTCCTGTTTATTTCTCATATATAATTATGATAGCTTCCTAATTTGCTCTCCCTGCTTTGAATTCTATCTCCTCAATCATATGTTTCCTCCGGAATGAGCTTTTAAAGGAGCCAATCAGACTATGTTCCATATTGCTTAATATTTCAATGACTGCACTGTCCTTGAGATGACCATCTGATTTCTCAGCATGTCACAAAAAGCCTCTGGAATCTGTGTTCCGACTTCCTTTGAAGATTTACCTGTCACTTGTCCCCAGTTAGGTACCTAATGCTCTGGCTCAAACCTTTAGTATTGGTATTAATAATTCCCCAAATTAGCCACACATTCTTACTGAAATTCCTTTCCATGAACACTGAGCCATTTGTCTAAAATTAAATTAAATTCTGATTATTTGGACTCTTCAGCTGTTATTCATTCATCAGGTATATGTTGGGTGCTTTCTCTGGGTTAGGCACTATCTTCAGGGTTCACAGTGGTGATCAAGGAACATGCCATATGGGTTTACAATATGGTGAAGAAGACAAACATTAACCAAGTAATACTAACCTTTTCCTTGAGAAGTATCATGACTGCAGATCTGCAGATAAGTGGACACTAGGATTCTGCTGACTAGAGCTGGTAGCTCTGTATTATAGAATAATCCTTGAAGGAGAAATCAAAAGCTATCCTAAACACCTATAGCCCTGCTAGGATCACCAATTCCTGTTTTCTTCTTTCTCTTAAGTACTGTTTTTGTTTTTCAGTCTACACCTACCATTGTTTGGTTTTACCCCAAACCTTTATTTCTATTCAGATTTTTTTTCTTTTTCTTTTTTTATTTAGAATATTATGGGGGTACAAATGTTTTGGTTACATGGATTACTTTTGTACTGCTTGAGTCAAAGTTATAAGTGTGCCCATCACCCAGATGGTGTACATTGTACCTGTTAGGTATGATTTCACCCATCCCATCCTCCCTGCTACCTCTTTCATGATTACCGTTGAGTTTTACTTCCACTTGTGCACATGAGTGCTGATTGGTTAGTTCCAATTTAATAGTAGCACATGTGGTGTTAGTTTTTCCATCCTTTCAGTACTTCATTTAGGAGGATGGTCTCCAGTTCCTTCCAGATTGTTGCAAAAGGTATTAATTCATTTTTTATGGCTGATAATACTCAGTGGTGTACATATATAAAAAAAGTCAGATTCCTTTTTAAGATAACTGCTCCTTTTGCAGATCTATATAATGGAATATGTATCCTTGGATTACTTGTCAGTTTTTCATGCAAGGAGTTTGTTCTAATGTATTTTTTGGAGCTGGACATCTAGTAAAGTGCTTTATATATGATGGAAGCTCAAAAATCACTTTAGGGAGAAGAATTATAGACATACTCAAAGGCATGGTGGTTAGAGAAGATGGATTATTTTTAGAAATTTGAGTAGCAGCTTGACATAGCTGGAACACAGAGAGTGCAGAAACAGTGAGATGAGTTTGAGAGGAAGCTGGAGCCAAGTCATAAAGCCCTTAGCATAAGTGTTAAGAGAGAAAGATGAATCGAATTATAATATTGGATCATAAGTTTCTTGAATGTAGGAAAATACATGCTAATTCGTATTTATATCCTCTATAGTCTCTGATGCATACTTGTGAAAGTTAAGTAATCAATCAAAATAAGTAAAAATTAAATTTATATAAAATGAAAATCTTTGTCACATGAGACTAAATGGTAAACATATATTGGTTTTAATGTGTATTTTACAAGGTGAAAATATTTCCCTTTCTACATATTTGTTAGATAATTAGTAGTGAAAGACCAAAAAGAGAGGTATTTATATCAGGAAGGTGTATGACTTTCTCCTCTAGTAGACAATGCTAGATTAAACAAGATTAAAATCTCTACAGCTGTTTGCCATAAAGCTAAAGAATATCTTAGAAAATCCCATACGTTTGGGAGTAGACTACAGTTGCATAGTTTATAAAATGGAAACAGCAATATTTGCCCCCTTTCTAGCAGATAATAGGAGGGATCAATGAAATATTTCGTTAGCACTATTTAGAATGGTGCTATAAAACAAAGCCATCATGACTGTTAAAACAAATGTTCTCATTCATAATAATTTTGATTTTTGAAAATATTACTTAAATTACACAGTGGAGAAGGTATAGAAATTTAATCATTTCTTCCAAATGATTGAAGATAATTATAAGAAAATTTCTACATATAGAAAAGAGGCTGAGTAATATTTAGGAATAAACCAGCTTTAATGAAGCGGAAGTGACATTTTATTATTGTACCCCAGGCATCAACGCTTTCCAGATTAACTAATACTTCATACATAGTGCAAAGAGAAAATAATTGACAAACTTTCCTCTTGAGGATTAGGAGCAAATTAAAAAAAATCCACAATCCATGATCTGTAAAATGTTACTGAATCAAATAGTCAAGGAAGCAGCACAAAACCTTGCATATAAAGGGGAGAATATTGAAGTCATATATATTTTTGTGCTCTATCTTTGCATATTATAATGCTGTTGCATTGTATATAAAAATTAAGGGCAACTACTGATTGCTTATATTAGGTTCTGTTCTCTGGCATTAAATGTTTATTGATTTAATGTTCACAAACATTCTATGAAGTTTGATTACTGTTACTGTTTTACAGAGAGAAATTTGAGGCATAGATTAAGTATTACTGACTTGCTCCAAATCACACAGGTAGGAAGTGATATAAGCAGAGGTCACATCAAGTGTGGAGTCAGAGTCCAAACTCAACCATGGCTTTGGTTAGAAGGGTCATTTTGTGTGTGTTTTAAAAAGATCTCCCCTAAAAGTGGATTAACTGAAAAAGGATGAATCCCATGGACTGAATTATTCCCCTCCCCCCAAATTAATATGTTGGAGCCCCCCAGTGTGGTGGTATTTGGAGATGGTACCTTTGGGAGGTCATTAGGTTTAGATGACCTTCATCATGAGATTAGTGTCCTTATAAGGAGAGACACCAGAGCATTTGCTAGCTGTCTCTCTCCCTGCTATGTGAGGACAAAAGAGGAAAGCCAGGAAGAGAGCCCTCACCAGAAACTGACCATGCTGGCACCTTGATCTCAGACTTCCAGCCTCCAGAACTGCAAGAAATAAATTTCTTTTGTTTAAGCCACTCAGTGTAAGGTATTTTATTGTGACAACCTGAACTGACTAATACAATGGACCAATTAAACAAGGGTGGCCCCCCTGCCAGACATATTTTAGAAGATTCTCCTTCTGAACAGAATAATTACAACAAAGTTTCCCTTTTTATATGATGACACAGATTTTTGGTCCAGTTCCATGACTTGGCCAAAAAGACCCATGACTAGATTTTGTTCCCATTTAGGCACTCTCAGAGAAGAGGCAGAACCTGTACAATCTCAGCAGAGGTGCTGGTTATAACTGTTTGGTAATCCTGCCTGAAGTACAATAGGTGAATCTATTGTTTACCAGGAAGCAGTATTAGGATGATTTCATCTACCTTATACTTCATAAATAAATTATCTATCTTGTAGATCTTACCTTCTAAATTTTTCTCAAGTCCAATCTTCTGTCAGCTTCCTCTATGTCCCCTGCTCTATTTCAGGCACTCATCATCATTTGAATCATTCTCTGCTTAAATATCATTAATGGATCCTCACCATTTATAAGGTAAAATTCAAATTCTACAGAAAGATATGGAAAGTCTTTCCCCTCTTCTCCCTGCCCCCATTTCCAGGATCATCCCATGTAGACATTGAACTTTCTTTATATACTCTGGACTTTTTCACATCCTGTCTTTTCTCTCTTGAATGCTCATGCATGCTCATGAGCATGACAGATGTCCCCTCACTTTGTCTTCTATATATTTCCATGCTATAACAGTAAAGTTTAGTTCCTTCCTTGTTGCTTCCATATCCCCTGTTACAGACCTTGTCACACTTTAAGATCCTTACTTACATGAATTTGTCTTTCGTCTACCTGACTGTGAGCTACTTGAAGGCAGGGGCTACCTCTCAGGCATCTTTGCATTCTCAGGAACAAGATCAAAAGCCAGTTTCTTAGTGTGCTCCAGTAAATGCACATTGGTTGAAATTAGCTGCTTGATCGATATAATAGCTGTTTGTCTTATTTATACCAGATTCTATTTTTTTGCACACAAGTAAGGCAGCTTTTCCTAAAACAATAATTTGTAAGTTATTAAAAATTAGCATGAAAAAATTGAAGGCTAACACAAAAATAAAGTCAGGAAGGATGAGTCAACAAATCAGCATAACATCGCAGACTTCCCATGGTAAGTACTCTTTTGATTATCATCATCAATTTACAGATAATAAAATTGAGGTCTACATTAAATGACTTGCCCCAAATCACACAGATTAGACATAATAAAGGCAAGTGTGAATATAGAGCTCAAACTCTTTTTCAACTAAAATAAGCAAATGAGGAGACGTAGTAAAGATATTACAAAAGGCAAGTCCTGTGGACTCATGGGATATGAAGAAGGATGAGCAAACAGGAGTCAAAGAAAAAGAGGAAAAACTAACAATGAGTGCTTACTCTGTAACAGGAACTTTAAATGTATCAACTCATTTACTTCTCATACCAACAGCATAAGGTAAAAATCATAATTTTCCTCATTTTATGGATGAGACAAAGAGAAATGAAGAAACAGGTCCAAGGTCACCCAACTAGTAAGTGATTAGGGGAAAGAAATGAGCCCAGGAAATGACTCTACAGTACATACCATTGAGCATATCCATGCAACTCAACACACACACGGTACTGAAAGCAAATCACTCACAAAGAACGTTTCATAATTTAGATTCACAATCATAGCTGAATTTCTATAACTGGTATATAGACAAACTGTTTATTTCCGAACGTTTCATGTTCCTTAAGTCATCATGACCAGTGGTATTGCTGTGTACTACTCCATCCCTGTCCCCTCTTCTCTCTCCTCTTTCATTACTTGGGGTGAGTCAGCTTAATTCTAAACATAAAGCTTCCCTATAGTATAAGGAACAATGTTTAGATTTTAATAGTAAAATAGATTTTGTATGTGTTGAATTCACAACTTTTTAATTAAATGGAAAGCCCATATCGGAAAGCCTTGAGGCAAAAAATCCACAAGTAATTAATATATGTAAGTGTACCCACTATCTACCAGAGTTCTTATATATGGAAAAGTATGTGCACAAAAATAAACACCATATAAATGTAATAAATACAAATACTATATATCTTAATTTAAATACTGTCTCTAAGAAATGCATAATAGAAGTTTCTTTTGGACTCAATCTCACACTTCTTTGAGCAGTTGAATAGGATTATACAACACAAAGCTCTTCAAAGTGTCTTCCTTACATCAACTGCATCAGCATCACCTGGCAATTTCTTAGAACAACAAATTTGGGCCTTGCCCTAGTACTCGTAATTTAAAATCTGGGTATGGTGTGAAGGAACCTGTGTTTAACAAGCCCTCCTCATCATTCTCATGAGCCTAGAAGTTAGAGTAAAACTGCTATTGTCATCTAATTCCAGAATTTTATGACAGCACAAGGCCACAAAAAAACCCTACATATATTACTTTTTAGTAGAAGGAGGTCTAAACAACCTTATAGATGTATCTAAGGATCATTACAGGGGAAAGGGGATTGAAGAGCTATGCACTTAATAACAGGTTGTCCACCTCCTACGTAGATGCATAACGTCCTTTGGTTGAGATAGTACCTTCTGCTGTCTTAAACTCTTCAAGATTATTAGTCTCAATGCATATAGATAAAATTACCAAATTATGTTTTCATTCTTAAAACATAGCATGCTTTCCATACAAGTGATAGAAATTACATTTTCCTAATATTTTGGTGAACATTGGCAACATTTTAACTGAACAAATGCTGGGAACTGTGGCCTTTTGATCTTTGGGCAATTTTGATCCTGTTGTAACTGAATATTGCCCAAAGAGACTCAGGCCACTATTTTAAGAACTAGACTAAATGAGTAAGAGTTCATTTACATGTTAGCATTTTCTAGTTCAGTTCATTAAATTGCATGAATTATTTATGTAACATCCAGTGAGACATTCTTTGCTTTTTGCCAGTTCACTAATCATTTTAAGACACATTTTTTTAAAAGAAGAGAAAAGGAAAGAGGGAAAAGGAAAAACAGGGATGAGAGTAGATAATCCTTTGGTTCAAAAAAAATCACCCAAAGTACGAAATAATCCCAATTGTCATTGAAGAACAAAATGTTTTATGTAAATTATGTGGTTGGGGATAAGACTGATGTTGTACAAAGTCTGGGGGAGTAATAGGTGTGTGAGATTTCAGGCACTGTCATATTGAATGGGATGAGGAGACCTATTATATTCTGCTCTAATTATATGAAACTATATTAGTTTAAACTGAAATAATAATTTCAATGCTTTGAAAGAGTAATATTTTGATCTGCCTATGTGAAATTTTATCTATTAGTTATAACTGATAAAAATAGATTTTGGTTGCCAAAATTTAAACAGTGTTTGAGGTGGAATATCACTAGAAATGGAAAGGATTAGAAAGTAGAGCAGGTATTGTGAATAATTTTGCTACATTGTTCTATTTAGATGCAAGGAAATTGGATGATAACTTCTATGTGTTTCTTAAAACTTGTTTTGTGATTATAGATTATGCATTGTCTATGCATTTATCGCTATATGTACATCAACAAAATCATGAGCTCATGAATTTCACATGCAGATTAAGCTCTAGGTAACAATTAGTAAAAGTAATAGCATTTGAAGGTATATCATTAACAATCAGAACTTATGCTTTACCAACAACATAAATAACAGTTACCTTTACAAATGCAACAATTTTCAAGGATATTGTTGCTAAATATAAGGAGTTCATCACAAAATCCATTAGATTCCACCAATCATGGATGTAATCTTGAAGTCCGCCGTCCCACATCTGTTTAATTTCTCCCCATATAAAACCTGCAATTATAGAAAGATTCATTGTAAGTGTGATTTTCAATCAAATCACTAAAAAAAAAGATATACAGTTTAACCATTATAGATCTTGAAGTTCAAGAGATCATATAGTTACACTAGATACAACATGTATTTTTAACAGGTAATAATGTTGATATTTAAGACTTTCAGGACATTAAGCTAATTCTAGAAGATCCTGTTCAGGCAGCCTCACTTTCTTTTATTCATTTGATAAATTCATAAGAATGTGTAATTTCTAAATTAAACTGTAATTTCTCTAAAAAGTATATATTTCTCTCATGAAAAATATTATAACATTTTCTTATAAGCAAATACCTTGAGATATATTTTTCTTCCAAGTCAAAATGACTCCAATATTCATGAAAAACAGTATATCTAGCAAACATAACTGGCTTCAGACAATTAATCAGATTACCTTCTTGTGCTTCTTTGAGCAGCTAGTGCCTTCGAAGACCTGATTTCAGTCTTGGAGAAAGGATGGTTATAACACTCATGATAATTCATTAAAAGATCTTACATCTAGCAATTGCTTCAAAGCTATCTCCAGAGAAAATATAAATTCCTTTCCTTTATTATGGTCACATTTTGAATAGAAAATGCTTTATTTTCAAATTCTATGAAGTACTTATAAAATATCAGTGTAGATTATTTTATTTCCATAATCTTATTGAAATTTTCTAATTCTATTTCTAGAGCCTAATGATGAGAAAGAGAGATATCAAAGTATCTAGAATTAGAAAATATTAAAGGGATAAATATATTATAACTATATTAATACAAGCAAACAATGAGACTCCTTTAAGATAATGTATAATACAGAATTGAACATCTGCTGAGGATGTAAAAATGTGGAAAAAGCATTGTCCCTACCCTAAAAGCAAGAAAAAGTCAGATTATAAAAATCATAACTTTTCATGTATTCATCACAGAGATGAGAAACCAAGGAACCTAAACTTTAAAGATACTCATGTTCCTCCAAAAAACCATATGTGAGCCTTAGCTCACCTGTGGCAGAGTGCAAAAGAAAGAGACACTGGAATCATACAAGTGAGTAAGAAGAATTCAGCAAAATATTGTAACCAAACTTCTCAAGGCTGAGTGTGAGCTAGCATGAGAGAATAGAATCCCTGGGAGCCACAGACACAAGGGGAGTTTCCACCCTTTGCGTGCTCTTCTTCACGGACCCCATCTACTGCCCACGAGAAAGATTATAGTGCAAACCTGGAGGAGCAAAGAGGCTGCTTCTATGGGAAAGGCACAAAGCCCCTCTTTCCTAAGGAGCAAAACACTTTAGTTCTATGGAAGAGGCAGGAAACAGTCCTGGGCTTC
Source organism: Daubentonia madagascariensis (assembly GCA_023783475.1). Taxonomy (NCBI): domain Eukaryota; kingdom Metazoa; phylum Chordata; class Mammalia; order Primates; family Daubentoniidae; genus Daubentonia; species Daubentonia madagascariensis. Next base: position 10,208,852 of record JAKFHU010002220.1, read on the forward strand.
AGGTTTGTATCAATACCATTAGAGGTTTCCTACCACTGGGGGAAGGGCAGGATACTCTCTCTGTACATAACCTGCAAAGTTTGACTTCCAGGAAAAGAAAAGTATGGATCACTGTGAAAGCTCCATCCCGAGCACCCAGACATAGGCCTGCCTAAGTCTGACCCAGGACCAGGACAACAGAGTCTGTCTGCCCCTCATCACAAGATTAACAAACACCAGGTAATGTGCAAAAGCTGACAACCACTGGAGGGGGGCCTCTGAGGGACAGGTGTATAGAGGAGGTCAAAAGCTATGGGTGGGGCAGGAACACTGAGAATAACCCTCTTTCCCCCTACGCAGAAGTGTATAGTGCACTGAAACTGACTATAGCAACAGCAAAACCTAAACCCAGCTCAACTCCTAGCTATATTTCCTCAAACCCCTGCACTAACATAGAAGAGAAAGAGTACGTACATTTTCAGGCATAAATGCTATGTACTTTTGTTGCTAATCTTCTGCATAGGTAGAATAAACAAGCTTGCAAAACATACATACACACACACACCATACAGCATAATGCATCATATTCAAACTTCCAAAAACAAACGATAAAGAAAAAAATATTGAACACAGACAAGGAAAATAAAGGCATTTTGCATACAAAGGAAAAAAACTTAAGATTGACAGCAAACTTCTGGGCTAAAACTATGTAAGACAGAAGACAATGAAGTAACATCTTTTCCATGCTGAAAGAAAAAAAAAGTCAACCCAAATCTATACACAGCATAAATAACTCTAATATTTTTTTCTATTTATTTATTTATTTATTTATTTATTTTTTAAAATTTTTTTAATTTCAGAATATCATGGGGGTACAACACTTTGGCCATACACATTGCCCCTGTTCTGCCCGTGTCAGAGCCACAATCGTGGTCATCCGCCAAACTGTGCTCCCCACATCCATTCAGTGAGACTTTTTCCCATCCCCTCCGCCCCCCTCCCACCCACCCACTCTCAGATGAATGTTATTGCCCTGTGTGATGTAAGTGTTCATCAGTTAGTACCAGTTTAATGGTGAGTACCAGTGGTGCTTGTTTTTCCAATCCTGTGACACTTTGCTTCGAAGAATGGGTTCTAGCTCCAACCAGTATAATACCAGATGTGTTAATTCACTGTTGTTCCTTATTGCTCAGTAATACTCCATGGTATACATATACCACATTTTATTGATCCACTCGTGTATTGATGGGCACCTGGGTTGTTTCCACATCTTTGCAATTGTGAATTGTGCTGCTATGAACATTCATAAGCAGATGTCTTTATTATAAAATGTCTTTTTTTCCTTTGGATAAATACCCAGTAGTGGGATTGCTGGGTCAAATGGTAATTCTACTTTTAATTCTTTGAGGTATCTCCATATTCTTTTCCATAGAGGTTGTACTAATTTGCAGTCCCACCAGCAGGGTATGAGTGTTCCTATCTGTCCACATCCCCGCCAACATTTGTTCTTTGGGGATTTTTTGATATGAGCCAATCTCACTGGAGTTAAGTGATATCTCACTGTGGTTTTGATTTGCATTTCCCTGATGATTAGAGAAGTTGAGCAATTTTTTATATGTTTGCTGGCCATTATTCTGTCTTCTTTGGAAAAGTTTCTGTTCATGTCCTTTGCCCATTTTTTAATGGGGTTGTTTGATTTTTTCTTGTTGATTTTCCTAAGTTCTGTATAGATTCTGGTTATCAGCCCTTTATCAGAGGTGTAGCATGCAAATATTTTCTCCCATTCTGTAGGTTGTCTGTTCACTCTGGTGATAGTTTCCTTGGCTGTGCAGAAACTTTTCAATTTGATCAGGTCCCAGGTATTTATTTTGGTTGCTGCTGTGATTGCTTTGGGGGTCTTCTTCATAAATTCTTTGCCTAGGCCAATGTCCATAAGAGTTTTTCCAACATTTTCTTCGAGAATTCTTATGGTTTCATGTCTTAGGTTTAGATCTGTTATCCATTGTGAATTGATTTTTGTGAGAGGTGAGAGGTGTGGGTCCACTTTCAGCCTTCTACATATGGCCATCCAGTTTTCCCAGCACCATTTGTTGAATAGGGATTCTTTTCCCCAGTGTACGTTTTTCTGCAATTTGTCAAAGATCAGGTGACTGTATGAGGTTGGTTTTATATTTGGGTTCTCAGTCCTGTTCCATTGGTCTATGTGTCTGTTCTTGTGCCAATAACATGCAGTTTTGGTTACTATAGCCTTGTAGTATAGTTTGAAGTCTGGTAGACAGATGCCTCCCAATTTGTTCTTTTTGCTTAAGATTACTTTGGCTAGACGGAGTCTTCTCTGGTTCCACATGAAGTGTAGAATTATTTTTTCTAGATCGGCAAAAAATGATGTTGGTGTTTTGATAGGGATTGCATTGATTCTGTAAGTTAATTTAGGTAGCAAAGCCATTTTTACTATGTTGACTCTGCCTATCCAAGAGCATGGTAGGGCTTTCCATCTATTTATATCCTCTGCAATTTCTTTTCTCAGTGTTTCATAATTCTCTCTATATAGGTCTTTGACCTCCTTAGTTAGATGTGTTCCTAAATATTTAATTTTCTTTGTTGCTATTGTGAAAAGTATTGCATCTTTAATTTGTTTCTTGGCTTGATTGTTATTAGCATATATGAAGGCTATGGATTTGTGTGTATTCATTTTGTATCCTGAGACTTTGCTGAATTCATTTATCAATTCCAGTAATCTCTTGGTTGAATCTTTGGGGTTTTTATGTATAATATCATATCGTCTGTGAATAGTGAAAGTTTGACCTCTTCTGCCCCCATCTGGACGCCCCTAATTCCTCTGTCTTGTCTAATTGCTGTGGCCAGGACTTCCAGCACTATGTTGAAAAGAAGTGGAGATAGTGGGCACCCTTGTCTGGTGCCAGTTTTAAGAGGGAATGCCTTCAATTTTTCCCTATTCAGTATGATATTGGCTGTGGGTTTATCGTATATGGCTTTAATAGTTTCTAGGAATGAGCCATCTATGCCTATATTGTTAAGAGTTCTTATCATAAAAGGATGTTGGATTTTGTCAAAAGCCTTTTCTGCATCTATTGAAAGGATCATATAATCTTTGTTCTTGCTTTTATTTATATGGTGAATTACATTTATAGATTTGCGTATGTTGAACTATCCCTGCATCTCGGGAATAAAGCCCACCTGATCGTGATGGATTATTTTTTTGATGTACATTTGAATTCGGTTTGCAAGGATTTTATTGAGAATTTTTGCATCTATATTCATAAGGGATATTGGTCTGTAGTTTTCTTTTTTTGTTGTGTCCTTTCCTGGCTTTGGTATCAAGGTGATATTGGCTTCGTAGAATGAGTTTGGGAGGATTCCATCCTTCTGGATATTTTCAAATAATTTCTGCAGTATAGGCACCAGATCTTCTTTGTAGGCTTGGTAGAATTCAGGTGTGAACCCATCAGGTCCGGGACTTTTTTTTGTGGGTAGGTTTTTTATTACTGCTTCAATTTCGGTGCTTGATATTGGTCTGTTTAGAATTCTGTTTCTTCCTGGTTGAGCCTAGGGAGGTAGTGTGTTTCTAAGAATTTGTCCATTTCCTCCACATTTTCGTGTTTGTGGGCATAGAGATTTTTGTAGTATTCAAAGATGATGTTTTGTATTTCCACGGTATCAGTTGTGACTTCTCCTTTTTCATTTCTAATTGAGCTTATTAGAGTCCTTTCCTTTCTGCTTCTGGTCAACCTGGCAAGTGGCCTGTCTATTTTGTTTATCTTTTCGAAGAACCAACTTTTCGTTTCATTGATCTTCTGTATTGTTCTTTTGTTCTCGATTTCATTTAATTCTTCTCTGATTTTGGTTATTTCTTAAAGACGTTTCCAGATAAGCAATCACTGATAGAATTTGAGAAATCCAGACCAGCCTTGCAAGAAATGCTTAGACCTGCATTATACACTAAACAGAGCAACAGACACCCACCTATTTAAAACTACACAAAAACTAAAACTCCAGAAACCAGATTCCACAATGATGAAAGAGGTAAAACAAAAGATACCACCTAATAGAATAATCAGAAATTTACCCCAAATATCAGTTCTCTCAATAAATGTAAATGGCTTGAACTTCCCATTGAAGAGACATAGGCTGGCTGAATGGATTAAAAAATACAAACCAAGTATCTGTTGTCTTCAGGAAACACACCTTACACACAAAGACGCACTCAGACTCAAGGTGAAAGGATGGAATACAATTTTCCAGGCTAATGGAAACCAAAAGAAATCCGGAGTAGCCATCCTCATTTCAGATGACATAAACTTTAAAGCAATAAAAGTAAAGAAGGACAAAAATGGACACTATATAGTGGTGAAGGGAAAAATCTCACAAGAGGATTTAACAATCCTAAACATTTATGCACCCAACACAGGAGCACCCAGGTACATAAAGCAAATACTGCTAGATCTAGACAACATAATAAGCAGCAATGCCATAATAGCAGGGGACTTCAACACCCCACTGACAGAACTGGACAGATCCTCCAAACAAAAATTAAATAGAGAAATAAAAGACCTAAACAGGACTATAGAACATTTGGGCCTAACAGATATCTACAGAACACTCCACCCAAATAACACTGAATATACATTCTTCTCATCAGCTCATGGACCTTTCTCTAAAATTGACCACATCCTAGGCCACAAAACAGATCTAAACAAATTCAAAAAAATAGAAATCATACCATGTATATTTTCAGACCACAGCGGAATAAAATTAGAAATCAATTCCCACAGAAACTCACATCTTCTTCCAAAAACTTGGAAACTAAACAATCTATTGCTGAAAGATTATTGGGTCAAGGAGGAGATTCAAATTGAAATCAAATGATTCTTCGAACTAAACGATAATGGGGACACAAGTTATCAAAATCTGTGGGATACAGCAAAAGTAGTCCTGAGAGGAAAACTTATCGCCCTAAATTCCCACATCCAAAAGACAGAAAAGTCACAAATCAGTAAATTAATGAATCATCTTAAGGAAATGGAAAAGGAAGAGTAAATAACTCTAATTTAAAGTGGCGGTTTACCAAAGACTTTTTTCAGATAAACAAAATTTGAAACAATTTATTATTGTCAGACCCATGCTACAAGAAATACTAAAGGAATATTTTTTAGCAGAAAGTGTATGATACTAGACAGAAACTTAGATTTATAAAAAGAAATGAAGTTGTATGTACATAAAGTTAAAATGAAAATAGGCCAGCATGGTGGCTCATACTTGTAATCCCAGTTCTTTGGATGGATCACTTGAGGCCAGGAATTCAAGACCACCCTGGGCAACATAGTGAGACTCCATCTCTACAAAAAATAAATAAAAAGTAAATATACTTTTGAAAGTATATTTACTTCTGTTTTAATAAAAGTATATTTATTTTTATTTAAAATTTCTCTAACAGATAATTGACTGCCTAAGCAAAAATAGTAGTAATGTATTGTGGTTTATAGCATATGTAAAAGTAAAAGGTATGAAAACATTAGCACGTAAGAGAGGAAGTAGAAGCATACCGTCATAAGGTTCTTATACTACACATAGATCAGAATAATTTTTTGAAGTTAAAATGTGATAATTTAAAGATTTATATTATAAATTCTAGGGCATCCTCTTAAAATATTTTTAAATGTATAAATAGAGAGACGTAAATGTAGATAATTATAGTGTTATACAAATATTTAATTAATCTGATGACAGGCAAAAAAAGGAAAATGCAACTAAAAACAAGTGGAGCAAATAGGAAACAACAATAGTAATGGGGTAGATATTCAATTCACCAATATCTGTAATCACATTGAATGAAATGCATGGTCTAAACCCTAATGAAAAGACTACATAGGATAAAAGTGCTGGACACAATTATATTACAATTCATCCACAGGTTAGAAGTAAAGGAATAATAAAGATATATAACAAAATGCTGATTAAAAGAAGGCTCAAGTGTCTCAGTAAATATAATACAATAAAAAAGTAGGCATATTTCAGAAGAAGGAATGTTACTAGGTACATAGAGGGCTATAACATAAAGATAAAAAAGTCAATTCACTGAGAAGACAGAAAAATCCTATATATACATAGAGTTTAAAAACCTTATAATGTGAGATGCCATAGTTATTAAAACTGAAATGAGAAATAGAGAAAAGTACAATCATGATTGGAGTCTCACTATTCCTCCCTCTGTAACCAATAAAATAAGTAGCAGAAATTTAGTAATGACATGGAAGACCTAAACAATACCATTAACAACCTGATATAGCAGAATTTGTATCTCTTTTAAGTGCACATGAAACATTCACCAAGATAGAGTATATTAAGGGCTATAAAACAAACCTCAACACCTTCATACAAGTTAAAACCATACAAAGTGTGTTTTATGATCACAACAGAAAAAAACAACAAATCAGTAATGAAATGTATCTGGAAAACCCCTAAATGTTTTTAAATTAAGCAACATATTTCTATTAACTCTTGATTCAAATAGGAATTTAAAAGAATAGTTAAAAAATATTTTGAAAGGATTGAACATGAAAATACAACCAAAAACTCTTTGTGATGTAGCTAGAGCAGTGCTTAGAGGAAAATTTATGGCTCTAAATGCTTTATTAGAAAAGAATAAGGGGCACAAATCAGTGATCTCACCTTCACTTATGACACTATAAAAAGAAGAGAAAATTTAACCCAAAACAAGCAGAAAGAAGAAAATAACAAAGATAAGAACAGAAATTGATGAAATTTGAAACATAAAACCTGAAAAAATATCATGACAACAAAATACAGTTCTTCGAAATGGTCAATCAAATTGATAATACTCTAGCCAAAATGATCAAGAAAAAGAGAGATGATATAAATGATCAATATCAGAAATTAAAGAAAGAAGATCAATACAGATCTTGAAGACATTATAAGGATAACAAGTAACTAGAATGAACTCCTTGCCCATAAATTCTACAACTGAAATGAAAATTGTTCCTGAGACATAAACTTCCAAAGTCACTCAAGAGGACATAAAGTAACCTGAGTAGTCCTATACTTATTAAAGAAAATAAATTTATAGTTAGCAACTTTCCAACAACAATAAAAAATCGGGTCCAGTTGGCTTAATAGTGAGTTCCGCCAAACAATTTAAGAAGGAATAATATCAGTGCTAATCAAACTCTTCCAAAAATATAACAGGAAGAAACATTTAAGAGGCAAATATTATTCTGATGAATTATCAGAAAACATATTACAGTCAAAGAAAACTACACACCAATAAGTCTTATAATTATGCACAAAAATACTAAACAAAATATTAGTGAATTAAATATTCACTAATATATAACAATGACATTTGTATCACTGTAATATCTAACAATGATAACAAATCATGACTAAGTGTTTCTTTTCCAAGGAATGCAAAGTTGTTTCAACATTTAAGAATCAATCAATGTAATTTAGCTCATCAACAAGTTGTTGAAAAAATATGAACATTTTAATAGATGCAGTATCAGCATTTAGAAAAATTTTTTTTTTTAACTCAAGAAAGTGATATGTCAGGACATTTAGCAAAATTTAACATCCATTTATGACAAAAACTTTCAGTAAAGTATAAATAAAAGGGAAATTTCTCAATTTAATAAAGGACATAAATAAAAATCTATACCTACAATCATACTTACATGTTCTACAAAGGGCCAGAGCATAAATAATTTAGGCTTTACAATTAATAAATGGGCATGAAATGTTCTAATGAAACTATTTAGCAAACTGGCAAAGGGCCAGATACAGGGTCTTTGGTGTGCTGACCCCTGTGGTGGTGGTTATATGACTGTATGCGTTGGTTAACATTTTATGTCTCTGCACTCACCCGAAAAATGTAGTGCTTAACTCAATTTGAATGCAGCAAAAATTATGAGATTGATGCTGATGAATGAAAATAGGGATAGATAAGAATAAATAAAAATATTAAATATTATTGTAACATATTGATTATAGATAATATATGCATTATTATGCATTTCTTTTACATTTTCTGTATGTTTGAAAATTTTTATAATAAAACTTAGGAAGAAATAAAAGAGTAGTAGACACGATGTTCTATCATTAATTAGTGAAAAGTAGTAATGGCTATTTAAAATTATCAATGAAGTTTTATTTTTAAATATTAAGTTACATTTAAATTTATAACCCATATGAGAACTGATTTGAGGTGAATTACTTACAGTATATATTTTAAAGTCTGCTGTAGGCCATTGCTTTATTCTATTTTTGGTATTTACATCCTAGCTTCCCCTTTTAGGCTTCTTTCATAAATAAATCTCTCTTGAGAGTTCAGATAGGATTGGGGCATAATTGTGGAAGTGATAACTTTCACCACCTCCATATTGAAGACACAAGTATATCAGAACTGAATAAGATATGATGCGTGTTGCTGTTGCATGCTGCTGGTTTTAGAGCTGGTGGGGAGCTTAAAACTGATTTCATCCAATGAGAAAAATGCTTGGCAAACATGGAACAGTTCCCTCTCCCACACTCATGGTGCTTTTCCTACTAAGGTAGGTACCGTCACAGAATCCAGCAGACAAACACAGTCTACAACAAGAAAACGAAGGCCCAAAGAGGCAATTTGAACCAAAGAGGCGCAGCATTAACTAATGCTATGCTATTAGTTAATGGAGAAGCCAGGACTTGATCTGAATCTCCTAAATGCAGTACATTTAGAAAATATTTTCTTATCCTTGAGATTTTTTACAATGTAGTTTATCTGTTTTGTCTTACTTGAAACTGCCAATTCCCACAGATTAGAAAATATGTGCACATAATAATTGATTGGACAAATGCATTTCAAGTTAATTTTTAGCAGAAGGCACAGTGATTAGAACTAGTATATGTCAGGTGAATGAGGTACCAGGCTCAACTCAACGAGCAATCAGCTTTATAATCTTAGCCATGCAGTCCAATCTCTCTAGGTTTCAGTTATCACACTTCAAAAAAGATTATGCTACTTCTAAGAAGTATGATTTTACCCTAATTGTATAAATTTCCAGGCATTGCTTCTTCCTGTTCAGGTTATCAAAATTTTACCAAAATTAGTCATCACAATAGCTGCCATGGGAGATGAAAAAGTGTCTTGTACGAGAGGACACAGACTTGCTTTGGTCTGCCCAGAAAGCAGAATTGGATCTTTGATACGAAAACTATAGAAAGACAGCTTCTGGCCCAATGTAAGAAAGAATTCTCTGGCAATAGAGTTGCTCTAAAACTGTAATGGATTATCTTGTGAGCTAGAGATTCCAATCCACAGCCTGTCTTCCATCAATTATACTCCAGAGAAATTCTAGCAATGAGTGTAAACCTGGTCTATGTAATCTCTAAAGTTCATTCCAACTGGATGAATCTGTGATTCAGTTGTTTTCATATTTGTATGTATTATAAAGTAAAATATATTTTAAAGTACCTGCTAACCAACCAGAGCATTTATAGTTTATTATCCATTACAGATAGATTGCATTATCTCCTTACCTGCTTCTACTAAACTGGAAAGCCAAATGTGATTAGTAACAGTCACCAAAACAGCTATCTTCAAACATTTTGTGGGAAATTATGTAGAGGAAGAAAGACACGAGAGCTAAGTGCTGCAGAGGGCAGAATGAGGGCTACTGGGAAGGAGGTCTAAAGAAGCAGTATGAGCTCAGTACAAGGCAGCATTTGTCTTGAAAGTTCCTTAATATCTGAGCAGACTTTGTTCTTATTAGATGGGTTAAAGGAGAAGAAACTTCAGTTGGAAGTTTAGACTAGATGACCTCTACGGTTAGAAGGCTAACAATAAAAACTCACAATTCTGATACATTGCAGTTCCTTTGGAAGGCAAGGAGGAGACATTAAATCTGACTTCTTGACCACCCAAAATCTTATTTTACTTCTAACCTTTGAAAGGCACAATTGTATGGGATAAAACAGAGATCCTGATAAAATCAGGAATTCATGCTATCATTTTTTTTTAACTTGAGTTGTAGATAAAACTGCCAATCAATGCCCACTGGGGAATGGGTTGGGATCTTTTTTGTTTCTTAAGCTCTAAATTGAAATGTCACTTCATATAGCTGTAGCCACCACATACCTTTTTTGGTGGTTATTGATTTCTATTTGTTATGAGCATGTTAGTGAAATACCAAGTTTCATCTATTCTGGCAACATTCACTGAATTTTTGAAGAAGCAAGTTTTCAGAAAAACCAGAGGGTGCTATTAGCTAAATGAAAAATGCATCCAGATAGTAAACTATTCATGGTAACTAAAAAGCCTGAACAGAACAAAGCTTAAGGGAGCTTCTGTCAAAAAATGTTTGTCCTGTTCCCACAATGGGAACATCTCAAAATTGCTCTTTGCTGTTTATAAACAGATGACATGATTTCTCAGAGTCGTGGTGGAGGCCTAATTACAAGCATTGATGTCAAGACAGTGGGGACTAAGGAAGGAAAGATCATAGTGCAAATGAGTCAGAGAACTTCCTTTTAAAAATATTTGTGGATGCCTGGAGGTTTTTCCTATTTTTTTCTACCTTTCCCATAACAGTTTCACTCACGGCTGTTTGAGTGTTCTACTGTATCCTATCCCGTGAAGCTGGCTGTGAGGATGCAGTGCTCAGATGCCACATTTAACAGCCCCAATTACATGTGACAAACATGTAACTCTGCAAACAGATCTCTTATCTTGCCCTTTCTGGCTGTCCCTACTTGCACAAATAATAACAACCCCAAAGAGCAAGTCACCTTGTCACCTATGGCAACCTCCAAGGGTCTGTTACTTAAACCCAAAAGCTGTCAGAGATCTGACCTGGTTAGTCAGTTCATAGAATAGTGAGCTCCATGCTAAGGTACCAAATCAATGCAGATAAAAAGAACACAAAGAATTCTTCCCTGCTGGAGTTTTATTTGGTTTTGTTTTTTGATTTTCAGAGCAGGGAATTAAAACAGCGTCTCTAGTCAAGATTCTGCTTCTGTTCAAAGAGAAATTTAAATGACCTATTTTACTCAGTAGAGACTCACGTGATGCTGGACCCTGAAAAAGCACTCAGTTAAGGGGAAGCCCCTGCCGTCTCAGCATTATATTCAAAACCCAAACAGAGATGAAGACAAGGGCCCCAAGTATCCACTATCTGAAGAGAACTTACAGAAAATTATAGCCAAACCTTTCCTTCTAGGGCTTACCAAAAGGCATCAGACCATATCTATTACGAACCACTTCCCCCTTCAACCCTGTGGTCTATTCAGGGAGAATACTGGAGAGACCAATGGCTAGTGAACCATGAAGGCAGGACAGTGCAGTTCTGTGCTAAGAAGGAATACCAGAAGGAGAGATGAGGTGTCTACTCACCAATACTACTGCCTCCCTAAGTCAAGCGAGGGGGACTCCAAGAAAATCCCTTATAAAGTTGGGGAATTTCTACAAGGAGAAACTGCTCTTTTACTCCCTGCTGAGGCATCTGCTTGGGAAATTGGCTTACTTATCTCCCCCTGAGTCTGGCTCATCAGGTAAAATAGAAATACATTGGGGCTTGGCAGTAGGGCAGCCCATGGCAGCCTGACCTCCTGCCATTTGAGGCAGCAAGGTTCTGTGATGCTCTTGTGGGGTATATGGGTATTATAGGAAAAGACTGAGTTTAAGCCATCTTGCCAGGACTCAGGAGGGACTTGTTAGGGTCACAGGACCCCACCAGGGATTGACTGCTGGTTACAGGAATTGAGGGACTGGAGGATGCCAGGCAGAGTTGAATCTCTGATTCCAAGAACTACACAGTATAGAGGCACAACAGGGCCCTCAAAGAACACCCACATACCCCTCAGGAGAGTTGGCTGTTAATGCCTGTCACACAGACTACTTAGCAATAGCCAGAGATGCAGAACAACCAAGAAAGAGCTGTGACCAGGGTACCAGTTAAGTAATGAAGACGTTTGATTTCTTATGTCATCCCTCTCCCTTGGGGTTGTAGGATGAGCAAAAGATGGACAATTCGAGGTCCCTCAAGCCATGGGTCAAGCCTTTGTTAGGAAGAGAAGACGTTTAAACTGATTATAAGATTCAAGTTTTAAGCTGAACTGGGCCTACTATTAAATACCTCAAAATTTTAGGAAATTTATGATATCTAATAGTAATATCATTAAGGAACAAGGAAAGAATATTTGATGTAAGGTGGCTGGGAAGAGTGACTGGAAGAAGTAAATCTGTTTCTTGTTTAGATTCTAATGAATTGAAACTCTTTAATAAAACCATATATGAATTTGAAATTTGCATGAAATTTGACTTCCAGAATTGTTTCTTAATCTTGAAAGTTTAAAATACCTCTGGAATTTCTAAATCAGCCAACTGTAATCTGAATTTTTCATAAGAATCCACAGTAATTATAGTTTAGTCCGCAGATCATACTTCATAAAACACTGACATAAAGGGACAGTGAGTGCTTAAATATTCTTAGTTTGAAAACATCTAAAAACTCTTCAACCACTATAGTTTTGACACCATTATTTTAACATTTAGAGAGAAAAAAACTAGGAATATACAACTAAGGAAGTATGTATTTTCAAAGTTTATCAAGAAAGAATGACATATTAGTTTCAGAGTAAGACTAAAAGGTAGAACTTTGGAATTCCAGATCACTTGATAGCTTATGACCTAAATATAGTTACTTAAAAACCAAGTGAGATGTTTCTATCAATGCAGTAGCATTCTTTTTATAGTATTTCCGTTCAATTTAAAATTTTCCATGAAAACTAAGAAATAGAATGCTTATGTAGATGGGAACACAATGAATAAATATTTTTCCAAGTTTTTGCTCAAGTTACCTTTTCAATGAGTAGCGGCAGTTGCTCAATATATAGTTTTGAATGAGTGAATATCAATTTTTTCCCTATGAAAATTACCACTTCCTACTTAATATAAGCTTCTTAATTTTTTCTTTTTTGCTTAGAGACAGAGTCTCTCTCTATCACCCAGGTTGAAGTTCAGTGGCATAATCATAGCTCACTGCAGCCTTGAACTCCTGGGCTCAAGCAGTTCTCCTGCCTCAGCCTCCTGAGTAGCTATGTGTGCTCTACCACACCCAGCTAATTAAAAAAAACATTTTTTTGGGGGATGGTGTCTCAGTATGTTGCCCAGGCTTGTCTCAAACTCCTGGCCCCAAGTGATCCTCCCACCTCAGCCTTCCAAAGCACTGAGATTACAAGTGTGAGCCACCACACCCAGTCTAATATTTCTAAAATAAGTATGTCCAAAGGAAATATATTTATCTCTTTACATTTTCCTGAGAACCCCCTACACACACACATACACACAGAGCAATAAAAAATTTGAAAATTAACAATGTCCTTGAAGAAAGGAAATTTAATGTTAGGTCTTAGCAATTAATACATGAAAAGCAAAAAAAGGAAATATCTCTAGCTCATATCAAAGGACTTTATTCTTTATTTCTTGGGATAGATTTCTTCTTTCAAGATTAGAGAGCCACATAATGTTTTAGATTGGAAACAAGGCAGTGATGATAGAGTGGTGATGTGAGGGTGGTGGTAGTGATAAATTTGGCATGTTGGCAAACATGATACTCAACAGGAAATCATATCAGATGTGCATCTTAAGGAGCATTACATCTTTATTGAATCAGAAACATGGTCCACTCCAATTTAACCTGTGTGAAAATCTGAGCTGGCAAACAGAGGCAGAGAGGTTTAAGTATGGAGACGTAGGTTCCTGGTGTGGTTTTGCCTCCTTCCGTTCTCCCTCTCATACTTCTGGGGCAGTACCTCGTACATGAGGAAGGCTCTAGCTCTGGACTTACACTGACTGCAGTCTGAATCTAGTATTTACCACTTGTCAGCTTCTTGATCCTGGACAAGGGATGTCATTTCTCTAAGCCAGTTTCCTCTGTGTGAATTGAGATATTAACATCATCTATGAGGTTAAATGGAGTATGGTTACTGTGAGGTTCAAACAAGAACATACATTTAAATCAATCAGCACAGTGCCTAATTTTTTAGTTCCTCCTATTATTGCTACTACTACTATTGTTATTCTGAGCTAATGGAAACTAATTCAAGCATCTCTCTAGATTTTTATTTTGACCCTTCCTTTTCTGGTACCAACTCCTCTTTTCCTCTCTTTTCCCTTCTTCCCTTAAACCACCAGAACCATGTTGCTGAACATTCTCTGAAGGCCTGTAGATTTCAATTTTGGTGTATCAGATTTGTATTGCATCGTCATAGCCTAAAAGAGTTCATTTTCTCTCCAATAAAGAAATCATTTACTTAGCATTTGTACGTGCTCACAAAACAATTTAGATTTTATAAATATTGCATTCTTTGAGATTTTACTGTGTTGGTGTTTATAAGTCCATAAAGATGACCTTGAAATATTTTTCCCCACAGATAAACAGGAAGATGAGGATCATATGTCATACTGCAATGATTATCTGATTTCCTTGAAAATATTCACTTTAAATTAATAAATGGATGTTCTGCAGCTGTGTTTGTATGTGTCTGCAGTTAGTTTCCTGAGATTATTTGGGCACCATGCCGAGGGGGGAGTAGGGAAAGCTATAGCCTTGTTTCTTATAATTGCAAGAGTATCTTTGGGGGATGCTTGAGAAGATGGGTAAGTCAGGGGTGAGGCTGCAAGTGTGAGTACCTGAAGCCATATGATCTTAGTGACTTCAGACAAAAGATGAAGAAATGGCCACAAGAAAGGAAGAATATGTATGTATGGGATTGTTTGTCTTTATCTAATGAGAATGTGATCATCATTTTTCATTTTACATCTTCAATTTGGCAGGCCTTGTTGAAATGTTCAGACTTGTTAATATCAACCTTTTAAAACATACAAATACAAAATAACTCACGGAAATGAGAGACCAATTTTGATAAAGAAAAATTGCTAAATAAGTATGTGTCATAGGCAAGATGTATAATCTGGATATTATAAGCAATTCTTACTTTATGCCTAGGAATTCAATAGAAACTATTTTTAACAGAGCTTAGATCTTCTCCTATAATACATCTTTTCCTCAGTTCACCCTTCTCATCATCATGCTCAATGTGCACAGACTTACATACTGTTTAATGGCAGCATGTCCTCAGGCATGCCCACAATGCCAAGTCACTCCAGCAGTCCTTTTGTTTTCTCATAAGAACAAAGTATCTCCTGCTTCATTAATATGACATCTTTCACTAAAGTTCTACTTATTTTATGAAACATGTTATCAGTTTCATAATTTTTCGCTAAGCTGATGATATAAGCCTACATCTGGAATTTTCTATATATGCACACTTTTTCGTGCAAGAGGATTAAGTTATGACACAAGTTTGTTGCAATTGGGTGATAATGGATTCTGAGGAAAAATTCCAACTGGGTTTTGGGAAGGCAGGAGCACTAGCATCCAAAGGTTTTATTTTTTCCTTCCCTATTTTACTCCATATTATCTCCAGAAACAAATGACATGTGTTTGAGATAAAACTGCTGCTATAATTTAGATGAATTCTTATAATGTACATTATACATGTAACATGCTTTATTTAGTTTGCATGTTAAGTTTTTGTGGAAAGAAATTTCTCATATGAATATTCTATTCATTTCATATTTGCAGTATTTTATGTTAAAAATCAAACCCTGAATAAGTTAAGAGCTTCAGAGTCATGGCACCACAGAATGTAAAAGTCTCTGATCTTCCAAGCCTGGCTCCTTCCAATCCACCATTCAGACTTTCCCATGACACTTTTTTTCTAGACACCTGAAAACTATAGCTCTGTTATCAGGCCCATAGGAATGCTTGCTCAAACTATTGTTTTACTTTTTACTCTAGCTTAAATGGGTAATTTGACAGCCTGAGAAAGATGTTGGTGTCTGTCTGTCCGGAATTTACCTATTTATTGAGAGAGTTCTAACAGAATTGTCCATGATTAGTTTTCTCCATTGGTAAGAACTATACGTCACTATGACCAAAATCCTAAGTTTGATCCCTGTATGAGGCTTTTGGATTTCTTTCTCATATGCTAAAGTTCATCCTGACAGCAAGTATCTGTAAGAAGAACTCTTGACGCTGTTTGATGAGAGAGAAGAAAGGTTGATAACCTTCAATACAGGCAAGTCTGAAGTAAAAAAATTTCAGAAAGCTTTTCAGAATGATGAGTTACAATTTATCAATGACACTATGGCACAGGGATAGAAGAGCCATTGTGAACTGCTTTCTAAAGATATAAAACAACAGATTTCAATTTAAATAGTCAATAAAATGTTGAACTTCAACAGGAAAGATGTTGAAAATAACATAGAAACATTTTGTCATTGCACTAAATCACATGATAACTGGATCTATGTATGAGGCTGAATACAGTTCTTATTGCTGAAATATAGCAAAGAATATAAAACAACAGAAATTCCCAAGCAAAACCATACTTCTTAAGAAGAAAAGGGGGTTGACTTGAAAGGCTTTAAAGTTATAGAATTTTTCTATTCAGAAAAAGTGAAAATTTATGATATAAATATAAAGAATCAAAAGTCTTTTTCCTTGGATAAACAAAAAGAGGTACCAAAGTGAGCATTTCTTATTGATTAAGGTATTAGTCTGGGAGCACCTCTTGAAAAATGGTAGAAAAGTAAATTTAGTGCAAATGAAAAGGTATTACTTTACATACCAGGTAGCTCACAGAGGTGACATGGGTTGAACATCTAAGTGAGTTCGAGAACATTTGAGAAAAACCCATAAACAAAGTTCTAATCTCTCTTTGGGACAATTAACATGATGGGGAACACACTTATAAGCCACATCATTTCCATAAGTTATTTAGTCTTGTTATTATAAGTCTAGAACCTTGCAATGGATGAACTATGAAATGTCCTGCTAAGGGGTTTATGGCCACTAACTTTAGCAGATGGCAGGACTTGGTGAGAAAATATAGAAGATTCATTAATATAGTCACCAAATCAGACCATGCCTTTTTGTCTTTATCACGCTTTTGGTAAAAGGTTAAAGCATTCCTACCCCGATATCTTTAGCCCTCCTCTTCTCCCTCCATGTCCCTCAAGAAGATACATTTTCTCTGACTTAATAATGGCAGTGGGACTTCAGAAGTCATCCACTCTAAATCTTTCATTTTATAGATGAAGACACGGAAAATCCTGAGAGGTTGTGACCACTCATAATTTAATAGTCTCCTAGTGGTAGAACCTGGCCATGTATTCAAGCCCAGAGCTTTTTCCACAATGGCCCAATAACATAGAGCACACTCCTTATAATCATGGATCTAGTCAAGCACCTAGAACTCAGTCTTAGACACGAGGCACTCACAGTTCACCAGACTTGATGAATGATATAATTGTTTTGATAGATCTATCTGATATATAAAAACTCTTTCCTCATGCCCTGTTATTTAAGCAAGATGATCATTCACATGAATTTTTTTTTTGATTCCAGGAAATTTCTTTTCATCCTAAAAATTTTCAGATAAATTAACTTCTTACAGTCAGGATACCTTGAGAAAATGTTGCCTTTAGCAGATGTTTTTCTCAGCTGGAATTACAATTCTCACAATTAAATCTATACCTTATTTAACCATTTATATGTGGTTTGAGTGTAATTTCTTCTAGCCAACATTCATGAAGTATTCTGTTACAAATTGAGTGTGTAGCAGGCAGCCAATGACTGTTTTCATTGTGCAAATTATTTCAAGTTTGGATCTTCTTTTTTTATATTATTTACCATTTTATGACATTACATTTTATTGTATTTGTTTACTTATTACCCATTTCCTCCAGTAAAATTTAAGCTACATAAGGGTAAGGACTTTTCTGTTTGTTTGTTTATTTTTTGTTGTTGTTTTCCTTTTATATCACTATCACACTGCATTGTGCTTACTGCTTAGAAAGTACTTTATTGTATAAAAGAAAGATTAGAAATACTTTATGTGCTTGTGCTGCATTGTATCTATGGTATTTTTCAAAATGAAATGTCCTGTATTTTATTTGGGAGATCAGGAATTTTAGGCATTCAATGTAAGTTACCCATAACAGGAAACTTAACGTCCTACACTCTTCTGTAAGAATCGTTCCAAAAAAATTTTCTATGAAGAAAACTTCATTAAAGACCATATTCCTAATGAGGGATATTTAAATTAAATGAAGCAGGGTCATTTTATCTTTAATATCAACTGCAATGTCATAATTATTTTATTTCAAAGGACACTTACAGATTATTTAAATTTTTTTCTAATTTAAGCAAGATTCACACTTTATGCACTTCTGATTAATAAGAACCTACCCTAAAGTTCACTTGAGAATGTTTTCTTTTCAATAACATATATAAAATATGAAATCTTGTCCCTATGAACTTTTCTTATTGCCAGTACTTAAAGTACAGTTTTTATAATTTTTAAAACTGAAAATAAATCTATCTCAGATTCAGATAGGCTGCCCTTTTGTTTTCTGCCTTGTTCTCATTTTATAGCCTCTTCAGTTTTGATAGTTAACCCAAAATGATCTTCTGAGATTGTGAATCATGAAATTTGTCACATATTTTCTAATTGCTAAATGATGAGATGGCTATGATACCAGAGAGGTTTAAAATGATAAGCTAAATTGAGAAAATGTGATTTCTCAGCAAACCACAGTATGATAGAGGAAAGAATAATTAAAATGTAAATTTTAACCATGGCTACAATAACGAGAAGAAAGGAAAACAAAGTTTTCCTTTACTGAAGGTTTTACTGTAAGGTTTTCTGCTTTACAATGATTTGCTGCAGATCCAATATAATTTTCTTTCTATGACAAAAACAGAAAGAGAGTGGAGGATGTCCTTTTGTTTAATTTCCTATTATTTTGACTTAATATAGAATTAAAAGATAAATTTAAATGCATTGATTTTTTAAAAAGTTTGCAGTTACTTTACATATAGAATCACTAATTCTTCAGGGTGATTTTTTTTTTTTTTTGCGACAGGGTCTCACTGTGTCACCAGGGCTAGAGTGCAGTGGCGTCATCATAGCTCACTGCAACCTCAAACTCCTGGGCTCTAGCGATCCTCCTGCCTTGGCCTCCCAAAGTGCTAGGATCACAGGTGCGAGCCACTGTGCCGAGCCTCGTCAGAGTGATTTGTACTTTCTTTTAGAAGGCTTATCTATCAGGAATTAGAATGATTATTTGTATATGGCCAATGAGACAAGTTGAAAAGCTTTAATAAACAAACAAACAAAAACTCAGAGAATCATTCATCGAATATAAAGTCATTAAAATCTGGAATTTTAAAACTAGTTTACATTTCATAAGCTGCATTTGGGAGCAGGTCCACTGCAGCTTATAAAATATTTATTTAGCTTTGGGGATTAGGTCTTGGAGCTTTAATGGTCAGACCTGCTTTAAACAGTCCTACATCCCAAACATTAATGAATATTATTTTCTGAGCAGCAAAATTCCATGGCAGTAACACGTTTTTATTATATTTTCTATAGTAACACATTTACCCAGGACCCACGGTAATATCATCCACTCGACGATGGTTGGTGGTGGACCTTGCCTGTTCAAGTCTGACCTGTCGATATGTTGAGAGGCAAGCAGCAGCAGGAACAAAAAAGTCAAATAGGATGCTGTGTGGCAGATAAACTTGATAAATGGCTTTCTTATGAACAGTCCCAGTGGGCTTTTAGGAGCTATCAGGTAGCACACAGAGAAGACAGGAAAAAGAAGTCCTATGATGAAACATGTCACCATCTTCACTGCCCAATGTCTTCTCCTCCAGCCTGGAAACTCATCGTACCAGCGAGATGCCAGCAGCTGTTGACAATTGGGCTGGGCAACAAACTAAACCAAAAGGAAAGGAAAAGGGAAAATGAGTCAGTGTTACATGTAATGGCTTCGGGTCATCAATAAGAAAACAGTAATCTTTAAAGACAGAAATTCTGTTTCAAGTAATTTTATATTTAAAAAATCAAAGAGCTTTAAGTCATTTTGTGAATAAAGCCCGTATAGTGAACAGTTATTATAGCCAAGGCACAGTGCTATGTGCTTAGTGAGACACTAATATTATGGAATATTATGGCTGCCTTTGAGGAAGCAAAAACAGAGCTGAGGACTGGGAACATGCTTAGGATATGTTGATAAGTGTGCAAAGCAGTCTACAAAGACACAAACACACACACACATATATATATATATATAAATAAACATATGTATAAGAATGCACGAAGGTGGCTGTTTTTGGATTAGTGGTTATTTCTCGGTTACATTACACTTGATTATTATTTTCATATTTGTGTGCACTTTCAACATTTTCTATAATAAACATTTATTATAGTCACCATCAGAAAAGATAAATGTACATTTAATTGGGTTGAGGCAGGAAGAAAAACACGTGAAAGAATATTATGATCACCAGACTGTAAATTGTCATAGCTTAATTTGGTAGAGCTGATACAAATACCTTACCTGAGTATAACCAATTACCATATACAAAACATTTCACAAACATGACATCATTCTGTCCTGACATGTTTGAGATGTAGCACAGACATTACTTACGCTATCTGAGGGATGAAGACAGAAGGAGTTATAAGAGATCGCTAGATTTACCCAAGGGTGCATATCTAGTAAATGATAAATGATGAGATGTTTGAATATCTGGTCCAGGATTTTTTTTTCCTGTAAACCACTTTTTCATTGGTATTGGCAGCTAAGCAATATATGAATTGAGAGGAAATTTTCTCTTCCAGATGGAATGGTCCAGGAACGCTTCCCAGTGGGCATATTTGCTTAAGCAGAAAAGGGAGAAGAAGGCAATCCAAGTCAAGGTATGGTGGGAGAGCAATGAGCAATGGCATATCCTGGTGAGAAAGAGTATAATGATTTTAAAACAGTGGTCCCCAACCTTTTTGGCACCAGGGACCATTTCATGGAAGGCAGTTTTTCCACAGACGGGGGAGGGGTGGGGTGGAGAGGCAGAGCTCAGGTGGTGATGGGAGAGATGGGGAACGGCTGTATAGATAGATGAAGCTTCGTTTGCTTGCCTGCCCTCACCTGCTGTGTACCGTCCCCCCGCCCCAGCCGGTTTCCTAAGTTTCACGGAAGAAAATTTTTCCATGGACAGGGTGGGTGGCGGGAGGTGCGGCGGAGTTCTGCAGCCCAGTCCCTAACAGGCCACAGACTGGTACCTGTTTGGGGCCTGAGGGTTGAGGATCACAGATTTAAGACATGCCCTTTGGGTAGCTTTGATTGAAGTAGAAGTTTAAGTTCCATGCAAGAGACTTGAAAAAGTTCTGTTGGCATCATAAAATAGGCTTACTGTTAAAGCACACTTAATATTTGGCCCTTTCATAGGATAGGACCCCACCCCACTCATTTCCCATTTTTCTTCTGCAGTTGTAGCCTGTATGGATCTCCTTTAGGCAAGACTTTTTTCCTTTCTCTTTTTCTCTCTCTCTCCCTCTGTCTCTCTCTCTTTTTTTTTTCTTTCCTTAAAGAGACAGAATCTTGCTGTGCTGCCCAGGCGGGGGTGCAATGGTGCCATCTTAGCGCACTGCAGCCTTGAACTCTTGGGCTCAAGTGATCCTCCCCACTCAGCCTCCTGATTGGCTGGGACCACAGGCATGATCGACGCACCTGGCACCTTTCTCTTTTCTGAGGGCAAGCAAGCAAGCTCACCCTAGGTGACTGACAGGACGCCCTGTTTGGAGGTGAAGGAAGAAAGGAGATGGCTGATGTGAAGAGCGATTCTGTATCTGATGTGTTCAACCACACAGACTGGGTAAATGACGGTTTCTCATGCAACTGTTTCTCTTTATCTGGACGAGTATACCTGCCCATCAAAGTATATAGCGGGCAAAAAGTATGTAATAAACTGAATTAAGTTTATAATAATGGCTTAATACAGGTAAAAATAAAACAGCACATCTTCAAGGCTGTAATGAGGGCTCTCTTCATTATCTTGTATGTAATTTACTTAATAAATTTCAAGCTCCATAAACAGTAAAGTTAAATTCTGTAACCCAAAGAATATCTTTTCTTGACACGCTCCTTGCCTATTCTTCCAGTCAAAGCCAGGTATTTGAAAGTCAAAATAGTTCTTGCTGATATATCTGTAGAATACTGACGAAGAGTGTTATAGATCATTAACAAGCACTGTTCTCTCTTCAAGAGTTTTACTTTTTTCCCCACACAATCCTTCACATCAGTATTTCATAAACAAATCATAGTCTACCATCTTCTTTTTATTTTTTCATTCCCCATGGAAGATAATATTCTTAAAGTATGAGAATTTAGCACAGCTTAAAAGCCTTAACAGAAGGGAGTTAGATATAACAAACAGTTGCTATAATCTTACTAGTCCTCACAAGTTGAAGAAACACTCTAAGGGACTAAGTAACACATTTCACACATGCAGAAAAGTAAAGGAAAGGCATGTACTTCATTCAATGCTGTCTAAGTGAAAGTCTTGGACTCATAAACTCTGTCATTCCTGGCCAAAATCTCATTAGAGCATAGGGCACCCAGGGCAATTGAACAAAGAACTTTATTAGGAACATTTAATGTTTGTTTGGATAAATATTTCTGCTGCCTAATACACATATACAGACTTACCTAGAAGAAGCAAACAGTTTAATACTCATAGAACACCTCTATTGCCAAGTGCTAGGTCAGACTTGACTTTTTATTTCTGCTTTTTCTTAAAAGAACTTTTTCTTTAATTATTGGAAAATATACACCTGTGCTTAGTAAAAGAACAGTGTACAAAATTTTATATTGTGTACAGACAGGGGGAGGCATCTGCAGAGGTAAAGATCAGAGAGAGGACTATATAAGATCAGGAATGAGTGTGTGTAACACACACGTTACCCAAAATGTGGATATTTTTTGACTACAGATTTGCTCTAATCATAGGATTGAAATAACCCAGTTTCACATCCCTTTCTACCACACCCGCTGTTTACTTGTCTACACCAGCGTTCTCTAAATAGTACTCCATTAATTAATAGATTTTCCATTAAAAATGGGTTTGGTGGTTAAAGCAGTTACCAAATTAAGGATTAAAATAATTAAACTTTTATATTCTAGGACTTTTCAGTCTTTAATTGCTAAAGTAGGTTAAATTGCTTCAATTATTTCATGCATTCCCCTCCTTTCCTTCCTTCCTTCCTTCCTTCCTTCCTTCCTTCCTTCCTTCCTTCCTTCCTTCCTTCTTTCCTTCCTTCCTTCCTTCCCTCTCTCCTTCCTCCTCCTCTGTGTCTTTTTCTTTTTGTCTGTCTGTCTCTCTCTGTTTACTTGGATTATTTAGAGTAATGCTCAGCTTTATCCCAACCCCCTTTGAGGGACACCCTCGGAGAGGGGTCATCTGTCTCTTTGACAGCAGCCACTAGGCCATTCCAGCAAAGCCCTCTCCAGATGGGCCATCACATTGCCTGCTGCATGCGGGGGGGCCTACGGCTCCTGCCTCCTCTCCTCCATCTTTCCACCTCACAACGAGTCACAGGAACTACCATCTTCTGCACCATTCCAAGACTGGGGGAAGAGGGGTTTGTTTTTAGGCACACTTTATTATAGCCCCTTGTCTTTCTACAGTTGGCCAATTTTAGCACAACTCTTGTCATCGCATTAAAATTCATATTATTATAAAACATTAGAAACATTCAAATTCACATTTGTACCATGCATTTATAAAAGATACTGTGAAAAAAATTTTTAAAACATTCCATCCCTCCCTTTCAATAACCTTTAAAAAGTTTTAAAAGCCTGATCTCATGATTATTTATAGAATCACTGAGTCATGAGATTCCAAATATTGAAGACACTGTGAAAATTATTGAATCTAATCTCTTCTTTACAAATAAGGAAAGTGAGATCCAATATCAACGATTTAAAAATAACTACTCAAAGTGCTAAAACCCCAAAACATAAAGGCAACAAAGAAAAGGATGATGAGGAGAAAGAGGATAAAGCTGAAAAGTTTATAAAACAAAAGAGAGCCAAATAAACAAAAATTTTACCACTCATAGGGAGGGATTAAAAATATTATCTGTATATGGACAAAGTAAGCAGAAAATAATTTTAAAATTAATGCATCCCTGCTAATTAAAATAACTGGATCAGATTTACTTGGTATTTGTCCTTTCTTCATCTTTTCAGTTTTTCAATATATTTTTCAAATTTAAAAATCCATATCCAAAGTTCCGATTTTGGCAATATTCTCTATAAGAGCAAATTCTAGATTCTGGGGACAACTATCTGGCTACTTTATCCATCTTAACTAAGTCAGATAGTTACATGTGAGTCTTAAATTGACTGCTGGTTGATTACAGAGTTGAAACTTTTGGAGTGACTGTATTATAATGATTTACATAAGGGCAATCTGATTCCTGTGCTCAAAAAGGAGCCCAAATTCATATACATGGCAGTTTCCTCTGGGTATTACTGTTCATTCTTTACCAATTCAAAAATAAGTTGTATTTGGGGTGGAGGGTTATTTCCTCTGCCCAGGAATGTTTTACAACAACTCATTTTATAATGTTGCAGACAGGGTTTAAGGATTATTTGCAGGCAGAAAATCTTCAGAGAATTATTTGTCTGTAGCTGAAAAACCTTTTCTATCTTATACTTCATCCCTAAATCTTTTCATAGTTGCCAATGGCCTTTAACTGTCTGAGTATCTCCCTATTTTGTAGAGATAGCTCTGATTGTGTTCCTAATTAAAATGCTTACTCTCGTCTCCCTGAGCACAGTCATACCACATGACTAATCAGACCCGCCTACTTCATTAATCAAAACACCATTTTCACCTGGTCCTTCCCAATTTAATTAAGCCAATAGTAGTCAGCATGGTCTATGAGTCAGACATTGGCCAGATAAGTGGAAGGAGGGCCGAGATCTGTAAGAACCAGACAAATATGTCTCCTGGAAACTCAAAATATGTTGGGATTGATCACGTAACTGGATAACTTAATACAGAGCATAACATGACTTGTTAAAAATGAGGAATATATAAGAAATTATGCCCAACATGAAATAAACAGGGAAAATATAAGAAAGGAAGTGGAATTGGTTAAACATGAAATCACAGGTAGGATTTTGACAGGCACAGCTTGGTAGGTGAATGTGTTTTAATTTAGATTAAGAGAATATCATGTTAAAAACATGGATACAGAGATAAGTATGTTCAGATGAGAAATTGCTTGTGCTAAACGTTATAACCAATGGTGGATATGCTAGAGATAGAGTGTAAAGGAAAATGGTGCCCATATTTTGGGATATGAATGAAAATGTTTGTTGAGGCAATGCTTGAGTTTAAGTCCTGGAAACTCAAAGTTTGGGCCGAGGCCAGCAACATTGGCATCAATGGGAAGCTAGTTAGAGATTCAGAACTTCAGGCTCCACTTCAAACCTGCTAAATAAGAATCTGCATACCATGATTGCTATAGATGTTAAAATTTAATAAGCTCTGTTTTAAAGGATTTGATGTCTAATGAAATTATCTACACTACACTGTATCTGATAAACTTTCAAAAAATAGTTTTAATTCAAATATACATTTGAGTGTACCTTTACCTAGAATGTATATTTATACAGAATGAAAAACTGAAATATACATTAGAATGTAAATATACATATACATATGTATTATTATTATGTATAGAATGTATACATATCCCTTCTAATGTAAGTAAGCAAGAAAGAGCTGACCATGAAACCCTGGGAGTGGGTGTTCGTGTGTGTACATGTGTGCGTGTGAGCGTGCAGGCGTGTGTGAGTACTCGAGTGATAGGGAGGGGCCAGAGAGTGGTGGTTCTGAAAGTGGAGCAAACAACAGGGTCACCTGGAGGCTTGTTAAAACACATCTTCCTGAGCCCCATCCCTGGAGGAGTGTCTGATTCAGTAGGTCCAAAGCAGGGCCCTAAACTTTGCATTTCTATCAAGTTCCAAGTCCCCAAAGTGACTCTGATCCAGGGAGCAACTTTTAAGAAGCATTGCCTTATATAAAGACTTTTGAGTAATGTGAAATAGTCTTCCAGTTTTTCTAATTTTTTCAATTTTCCTAGTTTTTTGCTTTCCTCATTTAAAATTAGCCCTCTTATTGAGGTTACCAACAAACAAATTTAGCTCAGTAAAGATGCTTTTAAAAGGATTTGTACAGAAGTCACACATCAAGCAGATATTTTATGGTGCAGATTAGCACAATATCTAATTACAGGAATAAGCAAAAAAATATCAAGAATTATCCCCAAGAAATCACTGAACTCTTGTGCACGTGAAAAAGTTGACACAGTGTGACGGCAGCCAGAGGATGAGAGCCGGCTAATTCACCGTAAAGCATAAATGCCAGAAAGGGACAAAGACCAGTGTGAAACACACTGGGATTCAGTCCACGTGAGAAACATGAAGAGATGATAAAGAACCTGGGGGAAAATAGGAAAGAAAATGTATATACACAGTTTCTCACAGATATTTACCCTGTGCACCACCATTGCCTTCATCATGACTCTAAAGTGATACGGCAAATCTATTGTGCCTTATTTATACATTTGGGTGTTGTACGGATGAAGAGCACCTAAGCCTTGGAAAGAATCCATTGGGATTTGGATCCTGGATCTGTTGCCTCCTGATTGTGTGAATGTTAATAAATTATTAAATTCTCAGTGTGTCTTCTTCCTGATTTGTAAAATTAGGATAATAGAAATACTTATCTCCTAGGGTTATTATAAAATTAAATGAATTAATGTATGAAAAATACAGCAGTTCCTAGGTCATAGTATATGTTCAATAAATGTTAGATATGACCATTATTGCATATATACACATATGCTTACACACACAAGGATATGTGTATACACATGTATGTCCATATACATATACAATCACTTACAGACACATACACAAATATATAATATGTATGTGTTCACTTTCAGCATATTAAGGGTGTTGCTGTTCTGCCTATTTATATATTTTTACCTATTTTGTAACCTAACTTTAATTAATATAATGTCACAAAATGGGCAATTAGTTTAAAAAGATTCCTGCAAGGAAATTACATTCAGAATATAATAATAATAATAATTCAATCATAAGGGAATACCAATAAAATAGCTAGCTAATTGAGTTTTCTTCAGCCTTATTAAAAGGTAAAAAATTAATAAAGATTTAATCAAAGCTGACAATACATTGGCTTAAAAAGCTTGAGAATAATCAGGAAGACTAACTGATAAACTTTAGATTCATTCCTCTACAGACTGTCTTGGCCAAGAAGCCCCCTGGCTCTATTAAGTTCAAAAATCTCATACCCAGTCATCAAATCACCTAATTGTTTTTCTTGAATATGCATGTTAAATTCAGACTTGTGGATTGGGATTCAAGGAATAGATTAATGCATATTACTGAAGCACCACATCTGATGTCTACATAACCAGAAAGGAAGATGATAACTAAACCCCATATGATAATGTTGGTGAGGCAGGGGCAGGATTAAAGTTCTTAAACTATTCCTGGGCCTAAATTCAAAATAGGTTTGGCAACTGAGCTGGGATGATGAGCGCACAGTAATGGGAAGTTAAAAATGGCAGAGGCAAAGGAAATAAAGTGGGGGATGATAACCTCAATACTGAATGCATTAAACTATCGAACCTGACAGACAAAAAAGCAAACAAACCCCAATTTAGGTAGTAGGAAGGTAGAGTCAATAAATAACATTAGTTTCAAAAATCACAAAGGGCAGCAGTTGGCACAAAGTCTACATCTACTCACCAATACCGCTCTCAGGGCACATATGAAGAACCGTTTCAAACTATTACAAAAAATAGATGAAAAAAAATATCAGTCATTTCTAGGTAGCTACCTAGATGCTTTGTTAAAAATGAATAGAGGTATAGAGGAAGAAAATTATACAATATTGAAGAAACCACCATTTGACTGTTGAATCATGTAGGTGAACAACAGATGAAAATGGTAGATGGAAACTAAGAGGAAGGTTTGGTCCAGATCTGTGAATGGGCTTGTTCCCCAGTCTCTGATGAGCCACCAACATTTTTCTGCACGGAGGAGTGGCATGTTTCTAGAGGCTGTTCTACTCTTGGTCAAATCTCCTGGAGACTGGACTCTGCTCTATTATCTTCCATAAGAAATCCAGAAAGGAAAAAGAGACAGAATGAAAATGAATATTCGTTGTTCTTCTGAGATAAAATGATACATTCACTTTTCCTTTCCTTTCCCTATTCCTTTTCGCATAATAGCAAGAGCTATTGTGTCTGAGAAAATTAAAGTGTACAAGGTCTTACAAAATAAAAGACTTATTTTATACCTTCTTTCCAGAATCAGCAGTTGACAGCACAGATTAGAGTCCCTCCTCGACCCTGCCACAGATGTCAATAATGCAAGTGAAGGGTTATATGTGTTTCAAATGTGTTAAGTCTTCTAAACAGATGATTTTAAAATCTATTCTTAGGGTCAAGAATAAGATCACTTCCTTTTGTGATCTTTGATCTCTTATCCTTCCACCAAAGTCTTTTTGGCCTCTCTGACAACAGCTCTGCAGACTATCTTTGCTGACCAATTTTCTGGGTTAAAAAAATATTAATAATCCTCAGTTGTTAATTATCTGTTCACTGAGGTTGGAATGAAATTAGTCCATGATGGAGAAAGAAAAAAATTGTGTGTTTTCAAACAGTAGAACCCACATAATAACTGGCCCCCCGCTTGTGCTATCTGCTCCAACAGAGGGGGCAACTGAACAAAAACAACACATAAAGGAGCCAAAAGGAGGAAATAGTTCCCTATAACTCTGCCAGTCTTTGACATCACTTTCACAGAGCAGAGAGGAATAAGGAATAAAGTGTCTGTTAAAAGGAAATTATTCTTTGGCATCATTTTGATTCTTTCCCCTTTTCTTACTCATCCAATTGTCAGTGATTCCTGCTGATCAAACATCTGCGGTGTTTCTCCCATGCTGGGAGATCTCTCCAGCCCCTCTGCTATAATACCTCAAATCTGGCTTCTCCATTTCTTGCAAGGATTACTGAATAATAGGCCTCCCTCTCTCCCTTTCTTTAAATAGCCCAAGTTATGTTACTAAGAATGATGGATGTATCATTTCCTCTCCTGCATCATCATTTTCAAGATTTCCACTTGCCATGAGTGTAAGGGTTGCCTGTTCACATTCTGGTCTATGTGTCCTCCATGCTAGCAAGGGCCCATCCCACTCCAGTATGACCTTCTCTTTATTAATTTCATGTGCAATGACCCTATTTCCAAATAAGGTCACATTCTGACTTTCTGGGGGTTAGGACATTAGCATGTCTTTTTGGAGGACACAATTCAAACCATAAGATTCATAATGACTCATTTTCTAGTAGTTGCCTAGTATATAGCTTTGATTTTGTAGTTTACATAAAAATTGCTATTTCAAATGCTCCAAATATATTTCAAGTCCATAAATAATTTAAAAACCCATAGAACTTAATTTTATAAACATTGTTTTATTATATATGACTGTTAGCCCAAATCAATGTTCTAGACGAATTAAAAATATATCACAGTGGTAGATTGTGGTCTTAGATCCCTGTCTTTCAATCTATGTTCAGTTTTCCTCCCTTTCCTAATTGTATTCTATTTTTCAGCTTTCTTGTTTTTTCACAAAGATTGATGATAAATAGCAATGAATAAGAAGGGTCAAAGAAGAGTAAAGTATCAATTACATTATGAAATGAGGGGACTCTACACATAGGTAGTCAGCTATCCATATAATGCAATTTTAACATTGTCTGAAAAAAGTCATATACCTAAAACCACTTCCCATATTATTAAATCTTCCTGAGAGCTTTCTGGATACTTGTATATTTTAACTTTCATAAAACATTACATTGCTTAGACAAGCAAGGAATTAAACAACTAATACATAATTATCATCTGGTGGAGATAGGGCTTTTATGCAATGGAATGAGAAAAATAAAACTTTGGTGGCTGGAAAAATGTGGGGCATAAAACTTTGATCTGGTCCAGTACTGTACCCTTAGTGAAGAACTCCAAGGATGTAGGGGAAAATACACAGATATGAATGATCGGAGAGAAGACATCTAAGACATGGTAGTTGCATGTACTAGGAATCTCCAACATAAGAAAAACTTTGACTACTATTGTTTTGCTTAGCTTGATCATATTCCTGAAGTTAAATCACCAGCATGTTTTTTTTCTATTGGAAAATTACCACTTGAACATCACACAGATACATAAAACCCCGTAAGTTCACAATTTGAGTAACACGTGGACCATAACACTGCCTACCCACCTGTATGCAATATATTGATTAGTGGCACAACATCTGGCTAGATGAAACATGAACTCTTTTCTATCCACTCATGGCCTAAGTTAAGATTTAGAGAGTTCCCGGTGTCAAAAAAACTATATTGTATAACTCAACTTCTCCCTGAACACGCATAATTATCCAAACACAATAACAAGAAAACAAAACACACAGACAAAAAGATGAGGACCAAGATTTGAACAGATATGATCAAAAGATGTATAGATGGCAAATAAGGACATGACGAGACGCTTAACATCAAAAGACATTAGGGAAATGCAAATCAAACCACAATGAGGTAACACTACAGACCTATTACAATGGCTAAAATTAAAAAGACTAACCAAAACATATGCTGGTGGTGATTTGAAGAAACTGAAGCTCTCATACATCACCCATCAAAATGTAAACAGTCAGCCATTTTAAAGAATAATTTAAGGTTTGTTTTTGCTTTTGTAAGAATTAAACATACATCTACAGATGATGAAACCATTCTAATCCTTGTCATTTATCCAAAAGAAAAGAAAGCATACGTTCATACAAAGGCTTGCTTACAAACGTCGTAGTAGCTTTTTCTGTAATAGTCCAAAAGCAGAACAACACAAATGTCCACGAACCCATGAATGGGTAAGCAAAATATGGTGTATTCATATCATGGAAGATTACTCAGCAATAAAAAGGAACAAATGATTGTATTGATATACACATGCATGGTTGAATACAAAAAATAATTATGCTGAATGGAAGAAGCCAGAGGAAAAAAAAGCACATATTGTATTATCTCATTTATATAAACTCTAGAAAATACAGACTCACCTACAGTGACAGAAAGCAGATCAGCATTTGCCTGGGGGAGGGGGCGCAGGGGCTCAGAGAGAGATTACAAAAACGCAAAAGATAACTTGTGGAGGTGATGGATATGTTTGCCATTCTAATTTGGTGATGTTTACATAGGTGTATACATATTACAAAAGCTTGCGAAAGTGTTCACTTTAAATATGTGCAGTTAATTGTATGTCAGTTTTACTTCAATAAAGTTGTTAAAAAATAAGTCTCTCCCTATTTTGCTGGTACCTCATGAACAATGAGGGTTACCTACCTCCAATCTGTTACTATGCTTATCAAGTCAGCCTCTTAACTTTTTCTTGTATTCATCTCCTTATTTCATCTCATACCACTCCTTAGTTATCATGACACATCATCATAATACAACAGCAGATATGTGTGAATGTGAACTAGTAAAGATATTATGGAAAATAGTACGGAAGGTCCTTAAAAATTAAAAATACAACTACCATATGGTCCAGCAATTCCACCACTGGGCATATATCTAAAATAAATGAAATCAGTATGTCAGAGATCTCTGCATTACCATGCTTATTTGCAGCACTATTCACAATAAGCAAAATATGGAATTAACCTAAGTGTCCATTGATGGATAAAGAAAATGTGCTATATATACATAATGGAATATTATTAAGCTTAAAAAAGAATGAATTCCCGTCATTTGAGACAACATGGATGAACCTCAAGGACATTATGTTAAGCGAAATAAGCCAGGCGCAGAAAGACAATTACTGCATGATCTCACTTATATGTGGGATCTAAAAAAGTTGAATTTACTTGCAGAGAGTAGAATGATGGTTACCAGAGGAGGGGGCAGAGGTGGAATGAAGCTGGAAGATTTTGGTCAAAGAGTACAAAATTTCAGTTAGATAGGAATAAGTTTAAAGAGATTTATTGTACAGCATGGTGACTATAGTGAATAACAATGTATTATATCCTTGAAAATCACTGAGAGTAGATTTTAATTATTCTCACCACAAAAAATAATAAGGATATGAGGTAATGCAAATTTTAATGAGCTAGATTTAGCCATTTCAAAACATCATGTTGTACACAATAAATATACACAACTTTTATTTAATTAACAGAGATAAACCTCCTATACAAAATTTTTTTTTAAATCATGCCATTATTTCAGGCCTAAACTAAGAACATTAGTCTGTTTTCTGCCCAAATCTCTGAGTTTTTTTCCTTCTAACTGATGCACCATGCTACTGAGAAGGTGGGCCTTAGGAAATGCATATTTACCTGCATCTTTCTCATTTAAAAATCGGAACTGTTATTTCATAGTCCCCAGGAAAGAGCCCCAGGTTTATGCAAGGTCTACAGGACCCTAGCTCCTTTACCATCCTCTTCCTTTCCCCCAGCCTTGCGTAGTTATACTCCAGCCATACAGACCACTCAGTGTGCTCCAGCCAGGCCTGGGCCTTCCTTAACCTTTACAGGTTTGTGTATACTGTACTAATACTTTTGCTTGAAAGTATCCACCTCCTATTTTCTCATGGTGAGTTCCTATAGGTGTTCCAACTTAGCTTCAAATTCCCCTGGTTACCCCCAGAGTCAACTGTTCTTATTCTCAGTACTGATTTTAGACCTTGAATGTACAATTACAATTGCACCTATACCCTACATCTCCTGCATTGTAATTTTGGATTATATATTATTATTTGAGAAGCGTCTGTCATTTTTCATCACTTGATCCCTAGTGCCAGTGCCTGGCACAGAGGTATAAATGACTATTTACTCAATTGAATTAACTGCTGGACGTAGCAAAAGGCTTATGGGTCCATTTAGTCAGGCATTAATTGTTCATGTAAGGTCCACAGAAAAAGCCTGGTTGAAGTCAGTAACCTCAACAATAAGAAGGATCCTTTGTATTCTTGTGCCTATTTCCAGAAATTACACAATTAGCTCCTTCTCCCTCTTCTTAACGTAATGTGGAATAGCCCAGGAAGCTTCCTAAGAAATCCACTGTGTTGCTTGAGTGTGGGCTGAGAAGGCTGCTTCAGTCCAGGTTGGAAGTCAGTGTGTAGAAGGTATTAAAAATCAAGGTTTCTTTGGAAAGTATGTCTTTACAAGGAAGAGAAAAGCAGAGTATTTCAAATAGTCGCCAAGGAAATATAATACATTTCAGAGTAATGCATTTCAATTCCACAAGAACTGATGAAAGAAGGGCAAGACCTGAAAGTCGCAAACATGGTCTTCAGTACTCTTTAATCCTCTTGATATTGCTTTCAACAGGTGAAAGATTCATGTGATCTGAAGAGAAACCAGACTACTGATACTGCTTTAAAAGAAGATAATAATGATATTCTTTCTTCACTTTTTTTTTTGTGTATGTAAAACAGAGTTATGAGTGTCTAATGACAAACGTATTTAAAGAAAGGACAAACCAGTATTAAGGAACTTGCTCCTTGAGTATAATACTATTAATGATATCCAAACATCAGGAAGAAAATACAAACACTGGATTCTTATGCAAGAAAGTATTGGTGTTAAAATGCAGATAGAAGAGCTATAAATATTTTTTATAACCCTTAGTCTCTATAGAGAGGATGAGTATTGTTCACTACTCACATAAAATTGAAACACTTTAAAATTAAATTCAAAGTTTTATTGTCTTATTATGAATGTATACCAGAGAACATATACAGATAGATTAAAGCAATGTGTATGTTTTGAATGGGAATTTTCAATACTTGGTATTGAAAATTGGTGTTGTTCCAAAAAGTAAATATATCCTTAAACTCCATTTCATCAAGTTATAAGCTTCTGTAATGCAATCTGTTTGTAATGTAGGGACTATTTCTAAAGGATTTCAATAATTATCTTTAAATATCACAAGACGTGAACAGTGTTTAGTAGTTAATTATGTATACATAATCTGATTACAAAGTCCAAGGCAAATTCTAAAAAAAGTCTAGTATATAGAAAGAGTTCAATTTCTATTAAGTTTCCTATGCCAGTACCAATATCCATGCCAGCTCTTCCTCCCATCACCATGACTATTACAATAGGATTCAGGCAGTCCTATGGACAGTAATCCAATGGCGCTTAATCCTCTTGCTACCCTAGGACACCCAAAATTGCATATATACTTTTCTAGCAGTGGAACCAAGTCTAGCCCTCTAGAACGCCTTACTAGCTAGAAATGGTCTGATTAGGAGATGAAAGCATTCATACAAAATTGCAGCTAATTGGTTCATCTTAATCTTTCCTTTGCATTTAGAAATTATAAAAGATAGTGAATGCCATAGATTTAGGTACCAAAACTGAAGGAATGGTGCCTTTTCACCTTGGACTCTTCCCATCATCCCTGTCTTTGGTCTGAGTGTCCTGATCTGTATTGACTGGGGAAGGAGAAGAGAGAGCCGTCTCATGTCCCCAACCTCTGATGCCAGCACTCTCTCTGTTCTAAAACAGGGATTATATTTCTCAGTTCAAATGCAGAAGTGTCCATGCTTGATGGTAAATAGAATAGCAATCTTAGCAATAATAAAAATAATCATAATTACACAGAATGTCTCTTTTTTGTACCTATACTTTCAGTGGAAATAAATAAAAGCTATGAGGATTTTTACAAATGCTCAAGAATTTCTTGTTAAATTCTCTAGTAGTGGAAAGTCCATTTGATAGCAAGCAGAACCTATCTGCTTCACATCATCTAGACATATTATTGCCAACTGCGAGTAACTATTTAACCACCTCCAAACATTTATAATGCAATTTTTGGTGCATCATACATATGTGAAATGCAGTCAAAATATTTACTTATATTTTTGTCAGGATAATTTTACTTTACCCAAAACATTGTTGAAAGCTGAAGACAGTTTGAACTTTTTTTCCTTTACTAAATTCAGACCATGATGTGTATTCTGGACCCTTCAGTAGGCACCTTGTTCTCTGATCCCAAAGGAATTCAAAAGTCACAGGGAATATTTTCATACCTATGTCTAGAATTTAAGGACGGTGAGTAATGGTCTAAAAAAAATACATCATTTAGATCAAAAGTCTTAATTTCCAGTAAATCATTTATTCAGTTAGTTGAAAGTAAAAAAGCTAAAGCCCCATAGAGTGGCAAGGAAGCTTCCTTTTCTTTCTCCCTGTATGTAAACAGCATACAAGTAATCTCTACCTTTTCAGCAGGTTGAAGGCAGGTTTCTCAGGACCCTTTATGACACATTTTCTTGGGATTGGTATATTCTCACTATTTTACTTTTGCCACGATAATCTTGTCATATTTGTGCAAGTTGTGCGTCTTCCCAGAAAAGGAAATGTCCACCTATAACTTGTGCTAAGTCCAAGACAAAATTTTCCACCCTAGGATGGTGTGGGGGCAGAAAAACACTGGGCATGGACATGAGTCACATTTGAGGTAGTTCTTCACAGTGTCACTGCAGTATTGACCTTAAAATGTAGGTAGGTGTTTAAAAATTGAGAATACTTTTTGAGTTGAGAAATTAGAACACTCATTCATTATCTAAGAAGTGATGATAACTTCTGCTATTAAATATTGTCAGCATTAAGATTTCTGTTCAATACCCAGATTTGAAGGAAATCCAAAACATCATAAGGATCTGTCAATCGCATTGGAAGGATATTAAGTAAGCATAAAATACAGATAGTCTTGTCCTTATGAAGAGTATAGAATTAACTTTTAATAATAATGTTATCAATGACCAATAATAATTGTACAATTACTAATTAAATGGGGAAGGCAAAATTTTGCAGGTCAAACAGAGAATGAAAAATTATAACCTCTTTCTTACACTCATTTGAAGATCTAGCAGTCTTTTGTCTCCAACATTTTCTCCTTCCCATTCAACCAGTCCAATCACCACTCTATCTTCTCTGGCTGACTCTCATTCTGAGAAAGTCTTCCTGAAGCACCCTTCACAGTGGTGAGTTTTCTCTATATGTGCATCTATCATGGGATCAACCATAATATATAACATTATAGCTAACTATTTACATTTTTATTTCTGCATATCCCATATTAATTTGATATTATTTACATCTGCATGCATAATTCCCTTCAGAGTTTCTGATACAAAGAAGATTTTTGAGAAATATTTTTTAGAATAAATGAATAAATATATGAATGGTGACAGCAGAAAAACAAACTTTACCTACTGCTATCAAAATCATTCATAGGTTATTTTATGGCTTTAATACTGCCATATACCATGGAAGAAGAGACCAAGTCTACACATGGGGCTGAAGGCAAAAGAAAAACATGCAAGCAATAAGATATTCTTTCTAAAAGAAGTCAAAGATATATAGCACATTATATTACTGGCTTTACTACTCTATCTGAAGCATTAGGAAAAAAATATTTTCTCAGTAAATAAACATGATCATAATATATGGAAAAGGAGTTATTTGCCTTAATTCTGTTGCAAATTAATTACTCATTTCTAATTATTATTGGATTATTAGACTTCTACTCTCCTGATTTATGTAAACAGTAAGAGATAAATCACTGATTCCCAGCTTATGCATAAAACTTGAAGTATCAACAAAATAAGTGTTGTCTGTGACTGTGTTTTAATAGGTAGACCTTGAAGAATAAAGTTAACCAAAAAATACACTTTTATTTATTTATTTTTGGCTCCTAAATCTTTAGTTTTAAAGAGCTGTTTATTTACATTTTTCGGATTTGGAGAGGGTGTTAACTACCTACACCCCATAGAAAAAGTACTTCATGAAATTTTCTCATTCCTATTTTTCAAGTATGGTAGAATAAATTTTACAGCTTTGGTATGAAAATTATTGGTTTTCACATCAAAAAGAAGGACATGGTTTAGAAATATAAAGTATCAGATGATGTTTCCTAGCTAAACACACTACTAAATATATACACTTTACTTGCCAAATACATCATTTATCCTTCCTCCTGTTAGAAAAATCTTTAGGTGATGACTGACCTCTTTTATGGGTCTTGAATCTTTCTTATCTTTAAGGTATGGGATTTGTATGACTGAAGACATCTGGCCATGGATTTATTAGTCATAGATTTTTCAAGTAGGAAAGAGAACAAAGTAAAAAAAAGCAAGGAATCTTTGAAGAGAAAGATAAACTGTTACTTTTATATCAAGGTCATTGGGAAGTAAATTTCTAGGGCCTATAGGATGCTGTAAAATGTATAATTAAATATTATCTCTTACACCAGGCAAAGGTTAATTTTGTACTCTAAAATGAGACTTAAAAAGTGTTCTTCACAAAATAACTATAAAACAAATCTCCTGTTGTGAACCAAGTCAGTGTTCTAAAAGAGCACACAGATGTGTTTAGATAAAATATCATTACACATCTTCTATTAAAATATTTGTGTTTTTATACCAGAGGACTATTATTGCTGACCAATTTATAAACTTCCTTTTGTTTGCATTGTGCAAATTCACAAATAACTTTTTGGAATGATGCCCTAAAGATAACATATCCCATGAATTTTTTAAATATCATATTAAATGAATGATCATAGTAATAGTTATTTAGAATAGAATCTGCAACACAGTCTAAGCGTTTATAGTGTAAGCAATAATAGTACTTTGAACACTAAGTATAATACAAATGTTGTGACAATCAAATCATAACTCTATTCAAAGTAATTAGTTATGGAATGACCAGATCTCTAATTCTAACTTAAAGATTCCCAAATTCTGTAACATTTAAGGTTTTCTTCCTAAGTTCCCAGAATAAATGGATCACCCAAATGTCAATAAATTCAAAGTCCACTTTGATTATTTTCCCTAGCATTCAAGACATGAGTCCGTCTGTAAAATGTAACAAATATATTTAAGAAATAAATTGGTAAATTGTGAAGAGATTTAAACTGAATAACTTTCTATAGCTCTTTCCGTGTGTTTTACTTATATACATGGCTTGCTTACCTTGCCCAACATAATACAGACATTTAATATCTTTAATCTAGTGCCGTGCTTTCCCAAAAAGTAAGATGTGAGCCATTTGTGCAATTTTAAATTTTCTATTAGACACATTTCAAAAAAGGAAAAAAACAGGTAAAATTAATTTTAGTAATGGATTTTATTTAGTCCAATATATCTAAAATCATGTCATTTCAGATATAAGCAGTATAAACATTTATTAATAAGACATTTTGCATTCTTTTCTTTTCCTTTCTTTTTTGTACCAAGCCTTTGACATCGGGTATGCATTTTTACACTTGCAGCATATTTCAGTTTGGACAAGGTACATATCAAGCTTGTATGAGGTGTAACTGCCTCATGCAGCTAGTGCCCACTGTATTGGACAAGACAGGCCAAGTGTTGTTCAAGTCACAGAATGATGGGTATCTTTGGAAATTTCAAAAGAAATCTCAGTGGGTCACTGAGTACTGAATGTGGGGAACAGCAATCTTGTTTCAATGGCTGTTAACACCAGGTCTATTCCAGAAGAGAGTGACTGTAGCTATTTCCCTGGCTGCTCTTCCCTCCAAAGGTTGACAGGCAGGCAGTCAACTATATTTAATGATCCCCACATTCCTCTCTCCCACCCCCAATGCTACAGAGTACAGGGGATCTGCATTCCTCTCTCCCATTTATAGTGTCCCTTTCTTACAGTGCTAAATGAAGATTAAATAATGGGGATCTGTAAGATTTTAAAAACGGGATGTCCAGGCACAGACTTCTATTCTTAGGATGTATTTTGGAGGCAGATAGCCCTGCCTAGGCAATGAGATCTGCTCCCATACATTTCTCATT
This sequence comes from Daubentonia madagascariensis, assembly GCA_023783475.1. Lineage (NCBI taxonomy): Eukaryota > Metazoa > Chordata > Mammalia > Primates > Daubentoniidae > Daubentonia > Daubentonia madagascariensis. The sequence goes on from JAKFHU010002220.1 coordinate 10,247,736, forward strand.
GTCACACTATTGATAAGCAGTCACTGGTGTTAACAGTTCCTATTTCGAAATGTAAAGAGAATTGAAGAAGTTCAGTCTATCAGTCAGGGACATCTTCGTATGGAATATTTTTGAGCAGGAAATCAGATTCCTTTCCCCCCTTGCTAAGACTATCTTTAAGAGCATGGGAGGATTGTTCAGTTTTAATTTGGGAGCATTTCACCAGTAGGTTGGCCTGAGAGAGGTTCTGCCAAAAGGGGCTTTGCAGAACTTAACGGCCCGGAAAAGGCAAGTCTAGAGATGTATGAGAGGTCTAAATGGACGGAAGGGGGCCAGAGACATGGCCTGCATATTAGCAAACATCTCACATGCTTGGGGTCTCAAAATTGCAAATGCCTCACTTATTATTTATTTGCTTTGATTCCTCAAAAGAAAAAGAAATACATGAGGTTTATTTCCTACATTGAAGATGTGCATGACTGAAAAAGTTGAATAAAAAAAATATACACAAGCCCTCACAAGCACACTCTGTGTCAGACTTACCAAGATTTGTCTTTCTTAGAAAGTTAGAGGTAGAAGGCACTTCGAAAATCATCAAGCTTCACCTCTTGATTTTACAACCAGAACACTGAGGGCCGTGGAGGTCAGGTGAATTTTGCAGGGACACGAAAGTAGCAGCAGAAGCAGATTTGGCTCCCTGTCAGATGTGGTGCTGATTGGCACTTGCAGGGGAAGGGGAAGGAGCTTTGGACAGAAGTCAACCCCAAAATGAAGTCAAAGTTGTATAGCTATCATCCCAACTCAGTAATTGTAGATTTTGGAAATGAGCAGTATTATTTATGTGACCTGGTACCATTTTGCATTCTTTTACTTAGATAATAAAAAACATAAGGTAAATAATGCTGATATAATCCAGCTCTAAAGATGGGATGAAATAAAAGCTAAACATTCATTTCCAAAGTACTAGCTTTGTAGTCAACAGGATTTTTCTTTTCTTTTCCCTGCTCTGATGAGTCCCTGAGATGTTGCAGACTGTTCCTCATGATCTCAACAAGTAACATTGTCCCCCCAAAGAAAAATGAGTGTCTCCACTGCCTGTCCACCAAGTCTTGCGTGGTGTTTTGTAAAGGGGATGAAGTCAAGGTCTCAGCCTTTGAACGACTGAGGGAGAAGAGTCATTTTACATAGGATCAGGTGTGCTGGTCTGGACATATATAAAGGGGGCAAAAGGGAGAGGATAGATCCCCACATCCCAAAAAAAGTCCTTGGGCATTTTGTTCTATAGTTTAGTTTAGTCTTTCTTGAACTGTCCAGACAAGGTGGAAAATTCTAGAAGGTCAAGTAAAGGAATCATTTATCGATCCCAAGGATTAGTAGAGCAATTTTCCCTGCTAAAAGAGAGGTATGCCCAGAAAAAAGAGGCCATGCATGCAGTGACCAAGAAGTGGCCATATTTAGTACGAATCTGTTCATTTCTCACTTTAGTTTCGACTTTTATATGGGAAATGCCCAGGTCCATCCCTATGTATCTCCTCCCTTACTCCACATATATAAAAAATAACTGAAAGTAGGATTTTCCTACATCTTACATTTCTTCCCTCTCTACTTGTATTACTGCCACCCAAGCTACCATTATTTTTAATCTGACACACTTCAATTACTTACTCCACTCTATTCTAAACAAAGCACCTCAACTGGTCTTTTCAAAACACTAATTTAAATACTCCCTTGCTTAAAAATGTTTAAAATCTTCTTTCAGCTTTCAGGATAAAAACTAAAATTCTTAAAGAGGACATGGCCTGAACCGGCCCTTGCTTACCACTCTCCAGGCTTGGCTCAACCACTGGCCCCATTGTTCTTTGTGCTCCAGACACACTGTTCTCTGCCACCACGGTATCACTCCGCAGGATGCTCCCTTTGTCTGCAATATTTTCTGTACTCCCTCCCCACTCCTTCATCTCTTTGTCTCTTATTTCCTTGGTCAGTCTTCCTGGGACATCTAGACTAGTTCAGATTCCCTCTGGCATTGTTATTTAGCTCCTATGTTCTTCATAATGCCTTTCAAAGACTGCACTAATCCATTTATTTGAACAATTATTTTTTATATATATTATTCTCTCCCACTAGACTGCTACTTACACAAGGTCAGAAACTCTACTTATCCTTCTAACTTCAGCATTACCAATGCCTAACAATTCCCAGTACACATAGGTGCATAAATGATATTTGTTTAATGAAGGGTACATAAATAAAGGCATGTATACATGTGTGTGTGCATAAATACATGAAAGAAAGAATGAGATTCTTATTTCTCCTCTCCTAAAATCGTTCACAGTGTCCCAAAGAATCTGCAGGAGTCTCAGGGTCTAAAAAGAGCTGGAAGCACTTGTCTAGGTCTACCTTCCCGACTTGTCCACTTTTTTTCCTGGTATCTTAGGCTGCGTATAGCTGGAAGGTATAGTATGAGCCACCTGATGTTGCTAAAGCTAAGAGCAACATGCCATTTGCAGGCTAGACATGCATATCTCCTATGCCAACAGACAGACCTATCAGGAAATCAAGAAGGTAGCTTGTCTTAGCTTGGGTTAAATGGTAGCAAATGAATAAGGAAATCTGATTTACAGAGAGAATAATGTGGTATCATATGAAGAATACAGGCTCCAGAGCCAGAAAGACTTGCCTTTAAAATGCAGATTATAAAAATAGCTGCCCTTTCTTTTTTGAAGAATAAAATGAGACAAAGTATACAGAGTGCTTATCACAGTGCCAGGTGCAAAAATATTATTATGATAGTTCTTCCTTTCTTCCTGCTTGCCCATCCCAATGCACATACTTGCATTGAAGACATTATAGAGCTCAAAGCAATTTGCAAATATTTCTATATTCATTTGCAATGATAATAAGAAAAGTGAGTTCACTAAGTTTGGTCATGTGTTGCTTTCTCTGGGCATCGTATCTGACCTCATAAGAAATTATTATTCACTGAATCATAATATTATAGGCCGTCTTGTCAGACAAGACATTTGGGAAATCTGCCAGTTGAAATGTGATCTTGGATATCATTCAGAATTGGCATACACAAAAATCTGTCCATCTCTCTTCTCCTGTAACTGTATATGGAGGTTTGAGTTGCTGGTTAGGAACTGTCCCTGCCAACCTATGACAGATACAGCAAAGTGACTCAGAGAAACCGTGGGAATGTGCCTCAGGGCCCCACTCTTTCTCAGGAGCCAGAGCATGCCGAAGGCTTCCTCTTAATTTTTTTACGTATAGGCATTTTGCGTATCTTTCTTAAGAGCCTCTAGACTTGATAATGCTTTGCTAGAATTAAATATGTTCTTTTTGTGTTTGTGTGTATTTTCACAGACTATGAGAAACCTGAAAACATGAAACATGAAAACTTCTAGCTGCAAATCAAAGGCAGAGAACAAATATTGTTACAAACATATGTTAATTTTTTTTCCAAGAATGAATACTTTATGCAATTGTTGTGACTTCCTGCATGGTCTTCTGGATGGGGTAATGCTTGGGCTATCATTTTACCCTTCAAGGTCTAAAAATAATCTGAATATTAATGTATATGGGAATTATAAGTAAGAAGATGAAAAAGTTCATTAAAGATCAGGTACCTTCCATTATAGGAGAACTTTGAATCATAAAATTACAAATGAATTAACCTTAGAATTACTTATTTGAATTTATACTTCCATTTCACACCAACATTTCATGAGCAAGGGTTTCTTTACCATACATTTGCCAGTAGGGCTCATGACAAGAACACCAGCTTTGAGTTTCTGCTCAAGTTTTGTATAGGAAAACTTCTAATCTTTGAGTTAATCTTTCTCAAAATAAAGTTGAACTCTAAACTTACATAGCATCTTCAGGAAGTGGTTAATACCGTGTGTATGTGGTTGGGGTGAGGTTACTCTGAGGACTTAAAAGACATTACTGGTGAAATATGAATGTTGACTCAAATATTTTTGACATAAAATTTCAGATAAACAGATCTTAAAAAAACACAATCTCTCTCTACTTAAGGGCTATTTTTAATCATTACAAGTCTCAACGAGCATGGTATTTTTAAACTAGGAAGCTGGAAAGAAACATTTTTATTTTTAAATTGTCCTTTGTGAGTTTATTTTCCTCATAGCTGCTTCTCTTGGATACATCTAAGTTTTGTAAGTGTTTTTTATAGGTTGATATAGAGGACTAAGAGAGAAGTCTGGTGGGCAGGATGGTAAAATATCATAGACTTAATACATATTTATATACTCACATACTCTTTGATCCAGAGACTTACAGTGATAGTGTAATAACACATGTAGGTGGAAAACAAAAACACTAGAACTGAAGCTTCCCAGGAGACAATAACTTATTTCCACAACAATATTTCATATTTGCAATGTTTTACAAGGAGCAATAACAGAGAGAAATAGGTTCAACAACAATTTTAGAAAATTAATAATAGAATTCACATGTCATCAGTGAATTACATTGATTTAGAGATTTAAGATGGTTTATACTGGAGTTTTTCACAACAAAGAAGATATCAAAAAGTGGTCTTAGACCACTATTTCAGTCTTAAACATTTATAATATTTAAATCTACATTTTAAATGCTACTGGTTCCTTAACATTATACAATATTAAAAGATACTAAAATAGTTCACGTTTAAGATGTTGTCCATAATAATGAAAATCAAAACAGTGTCACTAATGTAAAGACTCATAAATGCTTAAAGAAAGGGTTTGTAAACATATGATTAGTACTCAAGGGAAGAATGGTTAATATCTTGTTTTGTTGATGTTGTTTTTCTGAGTGAGTGATTTCCAATAACATCATTTCAGCCAGAGAAGAACAATGGAAACACTATAGTGTGCTTATTTAGATTAAGTCAACAAATATGTATTAACCATCTACCAGTTTCCAGGTTATGATCTAGACACTTCAGATATGGCAATGAACAAAACAGAAAAATTGTCTTGGTGTAGTTTTCATTCTAACTGAGGGAGCTAGGCAATAAAACACAACAAAGCAAAAACAACATACAAGTATGTTATATAGTTAATGAAATATTTAGAACTATGTGTACAGACTTAGAGAGCACTGTAGGGACTTTGGCTATACTCAGAGTGAAACTGAAACCCAGTAGAAAATTTTACTTAGAGAACAACAAGCAATGACATTACATGACTTATACTTCACTTCAGAGGCAGAGGCAGACCAAAAAGTTATTTCAAAGATAAATTCAACAAAAGCTGGTTATCAGATATTAGGCACATTGGAGATAAAATTCTTGGGGTAGATTTCCATGTTTGCAATGTTGTTATTTATTGAGTTAGAGCATAGTGCATTAGGCAGCCATGTAGATTCAATTTTGGAAATTAACATTGTAGTTGGTATTATAGATATGGCTGGTATGTAGGAAGAAGGATGAAAATAGGTTTTATTTTACATACCAACATGAGTTTATTAGTAATGGGGGCCTAGAACATATACTGAATTGGAGTCTGAGACTGAATTAGAATTCAGAGGAAAAGCTTACCTGTCCAATGTCTCTAATTGTCAGGTGTGGTATGGCAAAGTCATTTCCTTATGAACTGTTATGGGCTGAATTGTGTCTTCTACCCAAGATTCATATGTTGAAGTCCTATCCCCAGTACCTCAGAATGTGAATGTATTTAGAGTTAGGGTCTTTAAAGAGGTCATTTAGTTAAAGTACAGAGGAAAGAGCATGTGAAAATACAGGGAGAAGACAGTCATCTGCAAACCAAGCAGAGAGGTTTCAGGAATAAAATCAACCTTGTCTACACCTTGATCTTAGACTTCTAGCCTCCAGAGTTGTGAGAAAATAAATTTCTGTTGTTTAAGTCACCCAGCATGTGATACCTTGTAATGGAAACTCTAGAAGACTAATACGTAGACCACCACCACCCCCAAAAATAACAACTATAACTTTGAATAAAATACAATGAAACACTATCCCATAATTCTGAAAATGAATAAAAACAGGCAGGGTCTGGAAAGAAGCCAAAATTTGGAAGAAAAGACAAGGATAATGAGTTTATTATTTACTTATTTGTTGCTTGTTTGTATATGGCTATCAACCTAAGGACAGGCTACCCCTGTAGTGTAATATAGAGTGGCAAAACCTCTGAAAATCTGAGTAATTCTGGCCTGCAGAAATAGATGACAGTATTTGGGGCAACCAGAGATGCTGGGAAGTGAGAGAGCATTCCATAAAGGAGACAGCCAGAGAGAAGATGCCCAAATTCTGTGCAGAACACTGAACCATGTATATGTAGGGCAGACTGCAAACAGTCTAGCTAAAGGGGATTTGGAGAAGAACTGAACTGAGATTTTAACTAAACTGGCTTTTAAACTAAACAAACAAAAAACTTCAGATGATCATAACAGAATCTAGAGACTCCACAACATAACATTTACAATATCCAGGATACAATGCAAAATTTCTCCATATAGAAAGAACCAGGAAAATGTGATCCATTCTCAAGAGAAAAGACAATCAGCAAAGTCTGACCCCTAGATGACCCAGATGATAGATTTAGCAGACATGGACTTTAGAGCAATTATTATAACTATGCTTAAGAAGGCAAAGAAAAAATATGGTCATAATAAATGAAAACATAAGAAATCCCATCAGAGAAATAGAAACTATATAAAAGAGGCAAATAGAAATTCTAGAACTGAAAAATAAAATATCTAAATTTAAAAAAAAGAAAACTGATTAAGCTTAACAGCAGAATGGAGAAAACAGAGGAAAGAGTAAGTCAACCCAAAGACAGATCAATAGAAATTATCCAATCTGAAGACAGAAGAGAAAAAAATATTGAAATAAATTAATAGAACCTCAAGTATCTATGGAACCATATAAAAAGGTATATCTGAAGTCTCAGGAGAATAAGTGAAAGGAAATGAGTCAGCAAAAGAATATTTGAAGAGATGATGGCATAAAGCTTTCCCAAATTAGTGAAAGATATAATATTACAGATTCAAGAAGCTTAGAAAAACCTCAAACAGAATAAAAATGGAAAAAAAAAACATGCCAGAATACATTACAGTGAAATTTCTAAAAATAAAAAAACAAAAACAAAAAATAAAGAGGAAATATTAAAAGCAATCTGAGAAAAATGACACATTATATGTAAGGGAACAGCAATTGAAAGCAATGCTGACTTTTCATCAGAAATTATGGCGGCCAGAAGTGAATGGGACAATAGTTTTAAAAGGCTGACAGTGAAAGGCAAAAAACTGTCAATCCAGAATTCTATACTGATTGAAAACATTCTTCAAGAATGAAGGGAAAACAAAGACATTTTCCGATCTAAGAAAACTAAGAATATCTGTTGCCAACAGACATGCACTACTAGACATGCTAAAGAGAGTTCTTCTGGTTTAAAGGACATGACACTTGAGGACAACTCAGATCAGAAAGGAATGAGCACCTCTGTGCTCCCAGAGTTTGAAAAAAGAAAAAATAAAAATAAAAAAAGAGAAAGGAATGAAGAACATCAGAAAAGGCAAATATACACATAAATAAAAGATCATTTTCCCTATTATTTAAAAAATTTATATACAGATATTTAAAGCAAAAATTAAGACACTACCTTGTGAAGTGTTTATAATATATGTAATGTATATGTCCACTAGAGCAAAAAGGACCATAGTGTGGGGTAAATGAGCCTATTATGTGGCAAAGCTTCTACATTTTACATGAAGTTGTACAATATAAACTTTAAGTAGATTGTGAGAAATTAAAAGTATTATGGTAGACAAAATAATGCCCTCCCCCAAAATGTCCATATCCTAATTCCAAAAACTTGTGGATATGTTCTATTACACGGGAAATGGGAATGAAAGCCGCAGATGAATTAAAGTTGCTAGTCAGCTGAAATTAAAATAGAGAAATTATCCTGGATTATCTGGGTGGGCCTGGTGTCGTTAAGAAGGGTCTTTAAGAGATGGAACATGGAGGCAGAAGAAAAAGCCAGGGTGATGCTGCTGGGAAGAACTCAATCTGCTTCTCTGCCGGCTTTAAAGGTGGAAGAAGAGGAAGAAGAGGGCCATGAACCTTTGAGTGCAGGAAGCCTCCAGTGGTGGAAAAGGCAAGGAAACGGATTCTGCTCTGAGATTCCAGAAGGAGTGCAGCCCTGCCGACATCTCAATTTTAGCTCAGTGAGACTTGTGTTATATTTTTGACGTGCTGAACTGTAAGATAATAAAGTTGTGTGTTTTGAGCCACTATGTGAAAATTTGTTACAGCGGCAAGAGAAAACTAATAAGGGTACATGTTGCAATTCTTAAAGAAACCATTAAACCACAATACAAAAAGCTATCGCTACCTACTGTGGATCCTGGAAGGAAAGAGGATGCCAGATACTTCCCATTCTTAGTATTGAGAAGCCTGAGCCTGTCTTTTGTTTTGAGCTACAGAAGATGTGAAATGAAACTCTTATATTATTATTTTTTGGCTTTCCTCCAGAATTATTTTATCTACATTGAAATTAGTGTTATAAATGATCTAATGAGAATTGATTTACAATGTCATTTTATTTTTTTTTGTACTAGATATTTTTACACAGAAATCTTAGCTAGTGGTAAAAAGTTTACAAATTTAAAAATAGTGATAATCAGTGTTTAAGAGTTTTACAAATATATATTTACTCCTCAATACCTCAGATAATGACAGATACACGTAAGTGTTGACAAAACTAATCTTTTGCACTTGTAATGTTACACAGTTTTTACTCAGGAGTGGATTTGTTTTTCATTTTTCATTTGAACGCATATTTCCTATATTGCTAATGAGAGTTCTACTTGGGAACATTCTGAATGTACTTCATTTCCAATTCTTTAGGGATACATATTTAGTAATACACAGAGACACAGCTTATGAAATTTATGCAACTCAACAACTGATAGAGTCTAACCTTTAAACACATGGGCTTGTCAGTGATTTACACAGCAGACACATGGGCTAGTGTAAAAGTGTTTGCTGCTGCCTGGCAAAATATTTATTATGAGTACTTGAAAGAATTTGAAAAAAATGACCATTAGAGGACATATCCCAAACAAAGAACTGCTTTTTCCTAATGTCACAGACTGTACAGAAAGCTTTCCAAGAGTCAGACTATGAATAGCTCAATATAGTAAAAAAACGAAGAAGGGCCTCCTTTATTTACAGCCTGCACCTTTTCATTTTTCATAACTGCTTATATAGAAAACATTAATAGTTCTTCATTGCTAAAGAAGATTGGAAAAAATCCTCATTTCTCTACGTTTTTTTCCCACTGATAGTGTCTTGGGAAGGTTAACAAGTATAGTAGTAAGCTGAGTTTATTTTATTTATGTATTTTATCGTTAATTTTTTAAAACTTGTATGGTAAGTCATTTCTTGAAAGGCAAAAGACTGTTAATCAAAATGTCCCTAGGGCATGTTGTAAAGTGACATTCAAAACATACTTCAGTATTATTGTTAAAGTCTGGGTCTTTCAAAGACGAGATCTTATGGTTTATACTATGCTATTTTTATTAGAGTATGACAAGGGAGTTCCTGCCCATTGAACTTGGCCCTACTGTGTATCCATGAGCATTATAAAGTGTTCTAGAATGACTAGCCAATCAGATAGATAGATTTGGTTGAATATTGCAATCTCTGTAATTTTACCTTTGGAACTAAATGTTCAAAGATTGTTCAACTTTATCTTTGAACTGATTCATTTATAAATAACTTATTTAATAAAGATTTTTCCAATTAATTTTATTTGAATAACTTTTTTTTCATTTGGTATTTCAATCTCCTACTGTAAGAGCAGTGCAATTTGTAGGTTATTTTAATCCATGACTCTTCAGGCAAAAAAAAATTTCATTCAAGAATTATAATATCATATTAGAACTTATTCAGATATTGCAGTAGAAGATTATGGATTAACCTCTTTGATATAACAATTTCGGAGGAGGTTTATGGAGATGTGTAAATGGTAATAATAAAATATTCCATTTACTGAGCCCCTGCTACATCCCACATAATTTAGATGTTTGTTAGTTTCAACAACCTTATAGGATCAGTATTATAATGTCCATTTACGAAAGTAGAGGCTGAGGAAGGTTAAGTAAAATTGTCCAAAGTTACACAGAAGTAACTGTAAGAGAAGTGATTTAGACTCAGGTTTGTCTTGCTTTAGGCTTTTTTTTTATTGTATTATACTCCTCCGTGACTAGCTAGCCACATCAGCTGAATCAGCCTTGGTGTTCAATGGTTTGACAGACTAGGGTCAGTGATCACATATAAAAAGTTTTCGTAACAGCCTTCTTCCACCAATGACTCAATTGACTCTATAATTTGTCAGGGGCAAAAAAAAAAAAAAAGTTTGGTTAGGTCAAATTGGATGTAATCAGAACATTCAAATTTGCTGTACTCACTGACTCAAGTACTGCTAAACATCCCTCACAAAATATTTGGAAGGTCTACTCAATCCAAACTGTTGTTGGATATACCAGTCTCTTTAATATCACACTAGAGGAATAAACGCTTAGATTATTTTTAAGTTCTAAGTCTTAATGCTACCAAATACCTTGTTTTCCATAATGTTCTCATGGACAAGATGTTCCCATTCTTCCCAAAAAGTACACAAGAAAATATGAAAGTAGTACTCAGGTTTCAAAATATTGAGTTTATATCTACACATAGCAATAAATACATGAATTAAGACCAAGTAACAACTAACTTTTTAAATTTTATTTTTATTCATTCTAATGTTCATTAGTGAATGAGCACTTACTATGTGGCAATTACTGCGTGAGAAACAAGGGATGAACATGAACAAGATAGAATCCCTACATTCAAAAATCTCACATGGAGGAGCAGAAATGTACACAAGCAAATGTGAATTATTTAGATGTGAAACCACAGAGATAAGCACAGGGTAATAACAGGGGTACAAAGAAGGGACAGCTCATAGAGGGAATGGGGAAAAAGGTTGACTAATACTTAAAGGAAACTGTAACACCTGAGTTGGTACTAAATAAGTCCCATAAAAATACACAGTGGCAAGATTCTCTCTCCTCCCACCCCTGTCTCTCTCACACATTCACACACAAAAATATAGGCGAACATCTTTATAATCTTGACTTTGGGGAAGCCCTTTACAAAAAGGCAGATATTTAGAAACACATAAAGTATATTATTGATATATTTGAATATAGAAAAGTGTAAAACGTTGTACATCAAAACGGCAAACACAAAACAATCTGTAATATGTAAACAAATTATTGATATTCATAAAACGTAAGGTGCACCTACAAGTCAATGAGAAAAAAATACTCAATCCAACAGAAAAATAGACAATAGATATGATCGTACCAAAAAACTCCAAATTCCAAATGGCTAATGAATATATAAGACTACTATCTATGCTAATATTTTGAGGAAGGCAAATTAAAGACATGAAGTAATATTTGCCCTTATTAGATTGGTAAAATTAAAAAGAATAATCCTGGCTGACAGAGTGAAGAAAAACTGATACTATTGATACTCACTATGGGTAAGGGTGTAAATTATTGTCTTTTTCCTAGGAAAAAAAATTAGGTCTATCAAATTTTTAAAAACATGCCTGGTTTGATGGAACTATTCCTTTTCAAAAAAATCTATCCTATTGACAAACTGGCTTATAAATCCAAAGATGCTTTTTCAAGAAAGTTCACTGGTACCTCATTTATAATAGAAGAAATGGGAAAACATAAAAGTCTACAAAGCAAGGATTAGTTAAATAAATAATTTTTCATTATTTATGGATTCCACACATTACTTGAAAATAATGAAGGAAATATGTAATTACTGATATTTTAAAAATCTCTAAGACATATTTTTAAAAGGAAAAATAATCACACAAAAATATAAATAGCAAAATCCTATTTATCTATATGTAAAAATAAAAACCTAGCAATATAAAACTGTATGTGTGACAATCGTGTGTAGGTCTGTATGTGTGTTAAGTGCGCATTTTTCTTCATGTGGATAGGGTATGGGAGTTTGAGGGTATCAACACACCAACATCTTGTGGTATGTCCCCTGATACTCTCAGCAACAATTCCTAACTTTGAGGAATGAATTGGGAATGGTAAAAGGAAATTATAACTTTTGTCATTCTGTTCATTTAAATCGTTTGAATTTTGTACATTGAGATTGTATTTAGGTATTCTATAATTCTAAATTATTTTTATTATTATATTATGGTGATTTTATATTGTAATTATGAAACTCTAGGAAAGAAGGATGAGCAAACATTTCCCGAAGTCAGAAAAACCTAAACTGACTCTTAAAAATAAATGAGGTCAAATAACAAAAAAATGGGGGCAGGATACTTTCTGAGTGCAAAAATAATGGAATTTCAATTTTGAAAAGAAAACAAAATGGAAGGAGAGAGAGAAAGTAAAATGTTAAAAATAAAGTAAAATTAAAAGGTATTTTATATTTTTTCTTTATTCCTTCTTTACATTGAACAAAGAATAAGTATCGTATTAATAAGCATAAATAAATTAGTGAAAGTAACAGAGAACAGTATTCAAAACATTGGACATTTGTGTGCAGACTTGTAATTAAGCATCATGATGCCCTAAGAAAAGTCAATTTTACAGACATGTGCTATATGAGTTATAGAGCATTTGATATGCCACATGTATGGTGATATATTGTGAAAGGATCATATATTCCATTTAAAATTAATCATTGGCTTTATTACCTATACAATTAATTTCACCAAATAATATGCCTGTAGAAATTCCATTTTATTATCATAAATCAGCTGTCATCTAAAGCACTAAAATTGAACAAAACTTCAGAATAATACCAAACATAAAGCCTATCTTTGTTAAGTCTGGATATGTATCTTGTTGTGCACTGAATATTTGTTTCCCCTCAAAATTTATATGTTGATATCCTAACCCTCAATATGATGGTATCAGAAGACAAGACCTTTGGTAGATAATTAGGTCATGAAAATAGAGCCCTCATGAGTGAGATTATCACTTTATAAGAACAAAAAGGAGATAGATGATTTCTCTCTCAGCCATGTGAGGATACAGTGAGAAGACAACCATTTTCAAATCAGGAAGAATGTCCTCACCTGAATATCCCAGCCTCTAGAACTGTGAGAAATAAATGTTTGTTGTCTAAGTCACCCAATCTATGGTATCCTGTCATAGCAGCCCAAACTGACTAAAACAGATCTTCACAACTTAAAACAGTTAGTTCTAAATTTATTAAAATAGTTGAAGTACATTACATTTATTAAATATAAAAAACACACTTCTATAATCAAACAAGAATAATAAAGAAAAAGTTCTGGATAAGCTTATATGGCTTCAAGGGTTTTTGTTGAGTTTATTCATGTAGATTATTTAAAAAGGTATACAAAATAGCTAGGATACAGACTCTACCACTTGAGACTCAGCTTCCGCATTTCTCAACTAGTATGAAGTAGTAATAGAGATTAGTTGTGAGAACTAAAACATTAGAATTTATAAAAGGCTTAATACATCATTCAGCCCATACTAAACACTATACAAGTATACAAGTGGCCTTATTTGTTTGCTTTAATCTTTCACATCTATAATCAGGATTATCTTAGGTAGAACAAATCAAGTTGTTGGTAAGATCACTGTGAATACAAAGTGATGCTCTATCTGTCCCAAAACGTCCTTTATCAACTTTTGGGCAAGGCCTAAAATTCCTGTTTTTTGAATGAAATTAATTTGAGAATGTCTGAAACATAGGAAGCATTCAGTAATTTACTGTTGAATGAATACTTGAAAGGCTAAATTGGTGAATGACTGAATGCCTGAATAAATGATATCTGAAGGAGATATTAACAGTAAACCTACAGAAATTGTCCCTGAGAAAGGCCTGATGGCAGATCTACTAGACAAATACTTTAAAACAGCTGTCTTAAAGATGTTTAAAGAACTAAAGGAAAACATGGAGACATTCCAGAAAATGTGTGAGCAAATTGGGAATATCAATAAAGAAATAGAGGCCAGGCATGGTGGTTCATGCCTGTAATCCTAGCACTTGGTGAGGCTGAGGCAGGAGGATGGTTTGAGGCCAGGAGTTTGAGACAAGCCTGAGCAACATGGTGAAACCTAGTTTCTTAAAAAGAAAAAAAATTAGCCAAGCATGGTAGCATGCACCTGTAGTCCAAGCTACTCACAAAGATGAGGCAGGAGGATTACTTCAGCCCTGGAGTTTGAGAATGCAGCGAGCTATGATGATGCCAGTGCACTTTAGCTTGAGCAAGAGAGCAAAACGCTGTTTCAAAAAAAGAAAAAAGAAAGAAAGAAACCAAAAAGAATTTCTGGAGCTGAAAAGCACAACTGAAATGAAAAATATACTCAAGGGATTCAAAGGCAGATTTGGGTAGGCAAAAGAAAGAATTAGTGAACTTGAAGATAAGACAACGGAAATTATCTAGTCTGAGAAACAGAAAGAAAAAGGATTGAAGAAGAGTGAACAGAGTCACAAAGGGACCAGTGAGACACCATCGAGTGGACCATAATACACATTGTGGTAGTTCAGAAGAAGAGAGAAAGAGGCAGAGAGACTATTTGAAGGAATAATGGCTGAAATTTCCCCAAATTTCATAAATTTCCCAAATTTCATTTTCCCAAAATATAAGACCTAAAACTACAAAACTGTTAGAAGAGAAAAGATAGAGTAAAAGCTTCATGACATTGGATTTGGCAATAAGTTGTGGACATAACACCAAAAGCACAGGCAAGTAAAGAAATTGGGCAAAGAAGTTGAATAGACATTTCTCCAAAGAAGATATGCAAATGGCCAATAAGCACATGCAAAGAGGCTCAACATCATTAATCATTAGGTAAATGCATATCAAAACTACAATGAGATACAACCTCATTAGAATGGCCAGCATATTTTACAAAAACAGGTAATAGCAAGTCTTGGTAAGGATGTGGAGAAATTTGAACCCTTGTACACTATTGATGGGAATGCAAAATGGTACAGCGTTATACGCTATCAGGTTTCCAACTTTTTCTACTTGCTAGTATCAAAGTACCTGCCTTTTTATAGTTACTTACACTGATCAATAGTGGAAACGCTATGGCAGTGTCTCAAAAGATTAAAAAATACAATTACCATATAATCCAGCAATTCCACTTCTGGGTACATACCCAAAGGAATTGAAAGCAGGGTGTCAAAAAGATATTTGTCCTTCCATATCTGTGGCACAGTTATCACAACAGCTAAAATGTAGAAGCAACCAACCCAAATGTTCTTCAGTGGATGACTGGATAGGTAAAATGTGCTATATACGTAAAATAGAATATTATTCAGCTTTGAAAAGGATTGGAAATCTGACATCTGCCACAACATTGAAGAACTTTATGGACATTAGGCTACGTGAAATAAACCAACCACAAAAGGCAAACGTTGTATAATTCCACTTACTTGAAGTGCTTAGAGTATTCAAAATCATAAAGACAGAAAGTAGAATGGTGGTTTTCAGGGGCTGGAGGAAGGGGGAAATAAGGAGTTAGTGTTTTATGGACATAGAGGTTCAGTTTTGCAAAAAGAAAAGAGTTCTAGAGATGGATGGTG
The DNA here is from genome assembly GCA_023783475.1 of Daubentonia madagascariensis. Taxonomy (NCBI): domain Eukaryota; kingdom Metazoa; phylum Chordata; class Mammalia; order Primates; family Daubentoniidae; genus Daubentonia; species Daubentonia madagascariensis. Next base: position 10,263,352 of record JAKFHU010002220.1, read on the forward strand.
CTGATGGTTCCACAATATGAATGTAGTTAATGCCACTGAACTGTACATGTAAAAATGGTTAAGATAGTAAATTTCATATTTTGTGTATTTTACCACAATATAAAAATTAAAATTTAAAAATTACAGTAGTCAAGGACCAGCCCCTCAGAAAGATTACGATGGAGGGTGACACCTGGCTACTCCCTTGGGGCTATTCAGATTTCCAGTTAAGACATAAAGTAAGAAAGGTCTTGTATTTTAAAAATTCAATGGATCCCTAAAAATGCAGAAGATTAGGTCTATTTTTAAAAACTTGTTAATGTATTTTTACCTTGAGAGGTAAGTTTGGGGGTGAGGAAGTTGTTTATTATTATGCTTTATAACTTACTTATATATGTTACATATTTTCTTTTGTATGTGTTAAATATCACATAATTTTAAGAGCTTAAAAACAGCAATATTTTGTTTATAATTAAACTTTTCATTCAATGTTAGCAACCCTCATTTATTCCCATGTTGATAGTATACAATAAATTTAAATGCTTGGTTAAATTAATTCAATACTCTATAAATTTCCTATAATGTCCATAGAAATAGCTCTACATTGTTTAGATTAATTATATTTTAATTTGCAAAAGGCTAAGCATTTACATTTCAAGGTATCATAGCTGTTTGTACACACACACACAGAGATTCATTTTAAATGTTCACAAGTAATTTGTTAGGCAACCTTGATCTGTCTGAAGCCTAAGAAAGAAAAAAAAAAGATCTCCAAGATGTTAAAATAAATACCACAGTACTCAGGCATTAAATTTTATGTATCACATTTCTAAATGAGTCCTCAGATTCTTAGTCAGAAAATTTTAACTTTAATTTTCCCACACTTTGACCTGGAGTATTTAATGGGTTACCTAGCCTAAAATCGATCAGAATAAGTAACTATAAAAAGGCAGCTACTTTGAAACTAGCAAGTAGAAACGGCTAGAAACCTGATAGTGAGGTATGAGACTTCAAAATTACAAAAAAGATAGAATCCTGCCATAATTTCATATTGGCCAAAATAGCTATTAATTTAAGGGTGTAAAAATCCTAAACTTACAACTAGACCACAAAGTATAATAACTGAGGTGCATTCTGAAGCTCTGAGTTATTAAGAAAAGGTTAATCATATTCTGTATATTTTATTTAAAAAAGAGGTAACACATATGTTAGCTTTTCTGCCAAATGATTTTCATCTAAATTAATTACATTATGAGCAAGAAAATGTTGGCACTTACAATTCTGCTATTTGGAATACTGTGTTATTAGCACTATTTTTAGATCTTCACTCTCCAATATCCCTGGATAACAGATCTTCTTGCATATTCACTCATTGTCTTTTCCGAAAAACAAGATCCTAAAACACTCAATCCACACAATCAGCACATAGGTGCTTCAAGGGCCTGTGCTACTTATATGTCCTGGGATATTGATAATTTTTCCTTAACAGAAGAAGCTATGAAAATTAAAACTCTGACGTGGAATCTAAGTGCTAGCCAGGACAGATCAGTAATAGTGATTTCTTCGGTAGACCATAAGGAAATGATAAAATATAAATAAAAGCCACAATGGAAAAAGACAAGAGAGTACATAGGAAGGTCAAAAAATTAAAATGGTTCAATTATATCTGTTATATTTTAATAGCTGTTACTGCTTCCCAGTCACCCAAATTTTATTCACATGGTCAATGCTATGTGCATAACATTTTCAGCAACATTTGTTTGACCAGATAAAATTCAAATTGTATGAGATAAAAATGAAATCAATCAATATTATTAAAACTATTTTATCTAATTTTACATCAAATAATTATTTAATTATTTCATTAAAAGAATTAAAAGCAAACTTATACTAAATAACTATTTTTGTTTTGTTTGCCTAATTATTACTTAAGTAGTAACTCCCTTCCCCTAACCCCAAGGGAGCTATCTCCCTTGTTTCTTTTGTCTTTCCCTATAGCATTTACCAGTATTATATACATAGGGGGCAGCCAACAAAAATTATACAAAAAGCTTTGTTATTTTCTCTTCATCTATGGTCATTTGTTAGGCAACCTTGATCTGTCTGTTATTTTAATTTGCAAAAGGCTAATTTTGCAAATTAATAAAATCTCTTAGAAGGGCTGCAATCAAGGCATTATAAAAATGGATTGTTTTACTTGAAAAAAAAATAAGTAACATTAATTCCACAAACATTTATTGATTTCATACCATGTGTCAGTGCCATCATAATTGCTCAATATAGCAAAATAAAAATCACAGTTCTTGGCTTTAAGGAGGTATCTCATAGTCTCCTGAAAGGGAGCAATCTAAAACAATTAATTATATTTAAAAATATGATGTGGTAAACATGCATGCTCCAGATATAGAAGAGGGAGAACCAGCCTAGCTTAAGAGAGAAATGTGGGGACCTTTTTGAAGACTGAGTATTAACATCTTGAAGAAAAAGTAGGATCTAGGGAGAGGTAATGATTGCATTTCAAGCTTATAAAACAATGAGAAAACGTACAGAGGTAACATACACAGAGCACAGCATGAGAGAAGACACACTAGCATTCTGGAATTGCTGAAAATACAATGCAAGTCAGGAAGCTGTAAGAGATGAAAATAGAAAGTCAGGGTTCAGATATAATGTTTCCTGTTAAGGAACTTCAGTTATGATTTTATAGAGCACACAAAGTAAGGGACATAGAACCAGATTATAACATAACATAATGTAATATAGTAGTGTCAGTCCCAATAACCAAAAGATGGAAACAACTCAAATGTCCATTGGTGTATTACTTGGTAAACAATATGTGGTATATACATATAATAGAATATTATTGAGCCTTAAAAAGGAAGGAAATTTTGACAAATGGTATAACATGGGTGACCCTTGAAGACATAATGCTAAATGAAACAAGCCAGTCACAAGAAGACAAATACTATAATTAATATTCCACTTATATAAAGTACTTAGAGTAGTCACATTCATATAGACAGAAAGTAGAATGGTGGTTACCAGGGGCTGCAGAGAAGGGTGAATGAGATGCTGTTGTTTAATGGGTACAGAGTTTCAGTTTGGGAAGATGAAAAAGTTCTGGAGATAGATGGTGGTGATGGTAGCACAGCAATGTGGATGTACTTAATGTCATTGAACTGTACACTTAACAATGGTTAAGATGGTCAGTTTTATATTAGGTATATTTTGCTACAATAAAAATAGTAATTTCATTACATTTTAATAGAAGCATTTTAATGTCAGTAATATTCATGTGTTAGATACTCTGGAGTGGAGTGTAAATTCTGATGGGATGAGATTGGAGCCGTGGAGCCAGGGAAACTAGTTGACACGTACCAGTCCAAAACTCCCTCAAACAAAGCAGGAAGAGTAAGGCTGGAAAGGAGGGAAATAATGTGGGAATCATTTAGAAAATATAATTGGAAGTAAGATTGGCAGGCTTTTGTGATTGACAAGAGCCCTGATTATCTATGCTCCAAAATGCCATGGCTTTTAAAACAACAATTTATGATATCTCAAAATTGTGTGGACAAGGAATTTGGGCAGGGCTCAGTTGGGTGGTTCTTCTGTTCCACATGGTATCAACAGAGGTCACTAAGCAGTATCCAGCTAGAAGATGGCCTGGTGTGGAAGTGGGTGGGCAGAGGATCCAAGATGACTTCTCTACAAGTCTTGCCATTGGAGGGAAGCGTTAGAAGGCCTCTCACTTTGCAGCCATCTGTCATCTACCCCATTAAGATTTTGGAGATGATGGATATAAAACAATAAAGGATGACTCTCAGATTTCTAACATGAGTAACTGGGAGTGCCTTCTACTTTAACAGAGATGACAGAAGGCTTACAGAGAAAGATAATGAGTTCATCTTTGGACACTAGTAGTTAGAAAAAATAATAAAGATAATACTGACTTATATATTTAAATCATGATCAAATATCACAGCATTTTATAAAATCCTAGTTCCTTAGGATTCCTGAGTTCCTTAGGAATGCACCTTAGGTTTTTGTGACCTAGTCTTTGTTTTTTCTCTGATCCCAGCTGCTCCATTCTAATTTATGATCACTTATTTAGCACCTACTATGTTCCAAGCATTGTTCCAGGCATTGGAATTGCACTACCAATGAAGTCAGACAAGATGACACTTAGATACAGGGGAAAGAAAACAAATAAATAAACACATGAAATTATTTTGGATTTTGACAAAGGCCATGAAGATAATAAAACTATAATGAAAAAGGGAACAACTGGGAATAAAGACTATGGGAAGAGGATACTAATTAGATTGAATGTTCTGGTCTTCATGGAGAAGGTGATAATATGAGCCAAGACCCAATAAAGTAGCCTCCACACATGCTCGGCAGACAGAAAGCGAGAGCAGAGGCTCAGGGGTGGGAATGAGGACAGAAAGGACACAGAAGGCATCCTTCACGTTTCATGCTCTTTTTTGCCTCTATGAATCTGTACATAGTATTTCTTCCCTCTAATGTCTTTTTCTAACTTCCCTGCCTAAATGAATACCAGCTTCCCACTGAAACTCACTTAAGGGAATTTCTTTTCCAGAAAGCCTCCCACACAAACCTCAGGCAAAGTTAGAAACCATTTTCCTGGGCTTCAAGAGGGTGGCTCTTGGACGTTTCATTTTATTATCTAAGCAAGAGTAAAATTCCAAGTTCTAGGAAACATCCAGAAGAAATCCGAACTTTGCCTAGGGCTTGCTGTCTTCTCATTTTGCTGTTCTCGGTCTTTGGCACAGAAAAGATGCCCTGTGTTTGTGGAATTGCACCTAGAGAGAAAGAGCATCTCTGTAGGTACACGGTTCTTGGCCAGAGCCCCTAACCCCATGCTAACTTCCTCATGTGCTTTCTGTCTTAGCAGCTGCCAACAAGATTTCCAGCTTCATCCCAGTAGTTAAAGAGGAGAATCAGATGTTTAGGATGATGGATATGCTAATTACCCTGATCTGATCACTATACATTTTATATATATATATATATATATATATATATATAAATTACAAGGTACTCCATGAATATGTGTAATTATTATTTAGCAATTAAATAAAATAAAATGAAAAAGAGGGAAATCAGGAAAAGGGTAAAAAGAGGCTCTAGGGCTACACGTCTAAAATGAAAAAGAGGGAAATCAGGAAAAGGGTAAAAAGAGGCTCTAGGGCTACACGTCCCAGAGTTGCCTGGGTAGCTGTACTTAAAGAATGCTGTGGAGAAAAACAACAGTATCCACCATCTAACACTGAATTAGTGCTGTAGGGGAAAAAAGCAGGCTTTTATAAACATGAAGAGAGCTGGCAACTGGGTAGCTCAAGGCAAAGAGAGAGCTAAGGAGGACAAAGCCCTTAATTTATTCTTTCTGTGGCTTCCGAGGGCATGCCACTGCATGCTCCCCGACACTGAAGGAGGAGGGGAACAGAGTGTGATGCAAAAAATAAGAACATAATCCTATGTGATTGTTTTCCCTGTTTAATATCACCTAGAAGCCACCTGAAAACACACAGCTTCAGAATTCAGCTTCAGAATCACAAATCACCAAATTATAGCACAAGCATTATCCTCAATCCTAGAGAGTTTTACTGTATGTTTTTGTTTCCAAGAATTCAAGTATAAAATAATTAATTACTATTTAGAAATATCATGAATATGCCTAATATGATCAAAGGAAAATGAGGGATAAGTTTAAAAGGTTCCTCTCATATGCATAATTTATAGGGAAACTCGAGCAGGAGTTTATATCTCAAAACCACCAAAAGTTTCTTGAGAACTATGTTTCTGCTTCACAAATTTCCAAAAGATGACCTATTGGTTTTCAGTGTTTTTTTTCCAGGAAACATGTGGCATGGGATAAGCTGTGAAGTCCACAATTTCAAAAACGTAAAATATGGGTCACTAAATAATGGCCCAAGAGAAAAAGACTCTGAAATATAAATGTGAACATTTGTGCAAAAGAAACAAAAGAAATGTTATGATGATCATTTGATACCAATGATGATCTTCATCATTGATAAACTAAATGATAATATCTGAACAATGGAAACCTGCTGATCTTAGTGGCAGCCCTAGCTCACCAATCATCATGGAGTCAGAAGTACAGGTGTTACACAGAAAAGCAATTCATTTGAGGAAAAAGAGAAAGTATCCAATACACAATGGAATTTTTCAAAGATATTATCATTAGCCTACTGTTTCTAGTGTGTGTCTAAAAAGTGGAAAGCTGCATCAGAAAGAGTTGCTTATCCTGGAGACATACACATTTTTGTGTGTGAATAGAAGAGTACATCTCCTTGAAAATAAATTGCTTAATCCTTTTCGTATTTATTTAAGGCAGTACCAAAAAAAGCTATGTTTTATAGTTAATTTGAAGTTCAGATTTGTTATTTTATGTTTTATGAGACATAAATTTGTCACTTTTTTCCATTTTTAAAAATTTCAAAATATTAAGGGGGTACAAATGTTTCTGTTACATGGATACCTTTTATAATGCTTAAGTCAGGGCTTTCAGTGTGCCCATCACCCGAATGTTGTTCATGGTACCCAATAGGTAGGTTTTTACCCCTCCCCTTCACCCTCTCTCCCCTTCTTGATTTCTTTGTGCCATTTTTAATCAGTGCAGTTTAAAAGGATAAATTTACACAATGTTTGGGACATATAGAGTTTCAAATTTAACTGCGGAACAAAAAAAACCCCACTTTCAGATATGACTGAAGAGAAAGTGGTTACATGTCACTTAATTAGCCATGAAGAAACTCATAGGGATTGAATTCCAAGCTCTAAAAACCTAGTGTTAAATTAAATACCTAATGACCTTGTCATAGTTTCATCAACCAGGCTGACGAGTCCTAACAGGCATTTGCTTCATCCATTACACAGTGTCAGGCACGGAAATGTTTGGTCCATAGGAGGGGGCTGGGGTGAAGCATTAGGGAATCTGCAATCCATGTTGCCTTTGCCTAGCAACGGCAGGTGTGTGCACGCATGGAGAAAGGAGAGGCAGGGGCTCAGCAATCGGTCAGTAAGCATGTTCTGCAGAACAGTGGGAGAGAAAACTAAAGAAGAGGAATGCTGCTTTTTATCCCTTTTACAGATCTCACAATGGGATACTGAGTTGTAGCGGTCAGGTTCAAAGGGCATACATAATCAATGCCTAAAATAAATTTTAAAATGCAGTTCGGACAGACAAGTTAATATCAAGTGTGTGCTACACAATGTAAGGTGTTTTTGAAAGCCTATAATGGGAAGAGTTAGAGTATGGACAATCTTAGGGGCTGGGATAAAATTTATATATTATATTTTTGATGACAATGTATATCCTAATATAAATGGTTAGGAGTACTGATTATACAAATAGACTGTAAGAAGGATAAACTTCTTGTGATATTCAAAAGGGTAATGCAACCCATGAGGCACAGGTGAATATTTACAACAAATACTAAAATGTTAAATGATGAAGCTAACACTTTCCATTGCATAGTATACAGTAGAATGATGTATAGCATTTTCCTGCATGTGCTTAGCCTTTTATATTGGGGGTACATAAAAAGATAGACAAAAACAATGGTAATAATAATAATAACTGATAATAATAGACAGCTACTCTTTAATGAGCAAATAATCCAGGAAATGTACTAAGCTCTGGATGTGCGTTATTTATGTTTCATCTTCTTAAGGCAACCCACTTTAGAAATGAGAAAACAGAAATGCAAAAGATAATTTTTCCAACATCACATCCTTGGGTTAGGAGCAGAAGAGGGAATTATATCCAATTCATAGGCCTTATACTTTTAATACAATATTTTATTTGAACCACACAGAGATGAGTTACTTGATACCAATAAAGAAATATTTTTCCAATAGTTCTTATACCCATAGATGATCAGAAATTTACATGGAAGAAGGTATGACTATGGTATGTGTAGTGAGGATAGAGAGCTTTTATTTCTCAATGCTCTCAGGCTACTTATCACGGGACAGGGAAAATATTAATGTTAATGTAGGAGCCCTGCCCTTCCCTGTGTCTATAAGGAGCCATTAGTCATTAACTGCTGTGTCTTCTTTCCATTTCCTAGGTCTACTCCCCCCTTTTAAATATGATATTGTTTTCCTACCAGACTCTCTTGTTTTGCAGGTAAGAGAAATAAATGAAAGCTCTGAGAATCCTGAGAAATGAGCAGGACACACATTAGGCAGAGAGAAAGGCACCTGGTTCTGGGAAGCCATAATAGAATGGAAACGGCAGGGTAGACAATGAGGTGAGGAGATGGGGAAAACTTGAAAGAAGTTCTGTTGATGCCATGAATGCAAGGACTTAATGAAGCTGAATTTTGGCATGTGGGGTGGAGATTGGTGCTACTTTCAAAAGATGCCCATGTATAGATTCTGGTTATCCTGGATGGAGCTAGAGCCCATTCTTCGAAGTGAAGTATCACAAGAATGGAAAAACAAGCACCACTGGTACTCACCATCAAATTGGTACTAACTGATCAATACTTATGTCACACATGGCAATAATATTCATCAGGGGGCGGGCAGGCGGGAGGGGGGTGGAGGGGATGGGAAAACTCTCACTGAATGGATGCGGGGAGCACAGTTTGGGGGATGACCACGATTGTAGCTCTGACACGGGCAGTGCATGGGCAATATATATAGCCAAAGTGTTGTACCCCCATAATATTCTGAAATAAAAGGAAAAAAAATAAAGAAATAGAAATCTCTGTTAATGTGATGGTTGAAAATTAAAAAAAAAAAAATAGCTGCCCATGTGATTTTGATGACCAGCCACTTTTAGGAGCACTTTTAGGAGCCACTGTCTTCTCTACCTGAGAAACTCAAGGAAATCTACAGAAGCTTTAACTCATAAGCTAAACCTTAATAGATAATTTCAAGTAGTGCTCAATCTTGACTGCACATTGGAATCATCTGGGTGATTTATTAATAATAAAAAATTTAAATAAAAATTAAAAAATGAAATTAAAAAAAGTTATCACGATTCCAGCTGTTGTGATTTAACTGGTCTGTGTATGGGATCCAAGCAGCAATGTATTATTTTAAAACCTCCCAGGTGATTCTAATACGACCCAGGTGAATGAAACTCATTGCACTAGATGAACAAAGTGAAATAGGACAGATATCATTCTATGTCAAGAGACTCCCGTGTATAAAGGCCCACTGTGGTAAAATAGTACAACTGTGTTTTCAGCGATTTGGCTGAAATGTGGATGATAAGCAGTGATGATGGGTGTTAAAGAAGATGAAACCAAAGATTCATGCAGAATCCATATGTGTGCTGTGGTATTTGGACTTCACATGATAGATGTAGCAATGGTTTACCCAGAGCTCACGTGCTCAGATTTATGATGACCAAACTGAGGGGGTTCCCGGGACATGGGACGTTCAGTGCTACAACTGGCAAAGTCTCTCTAGATTTTCCTTCCCTAAAAAACAAAGCAAAACAAAAAAACCTCTAGTAGTGCCCTAGGTAGTGGATTGGAGGAGGTAAGATTAGAGGCAAGGTGCTCAGTTGGAGAAACAAAATGTGTAGATAAATAACAAGATGAAGAATCAACATTTGCAATAAAGGAGTTTCTGCCATACAAATAAAAAAGCTATACTTAATTTTGACTTGGGGATAAGTTAAGGAAAGGCTCCCCACAGAAAGTAGTATTTGAGAAGACATTGAAGGACATGAATGTTTTCAAAAGAGTTCAAACACAGAAGAGATATAAAGGAGAAGAAAATGGTAAATAACATTAAATCTCATTCAAATAACCCAGTGCGTGTTGAATAAGTAAACCAAACTAAGGCAATGGCATTGCCAACTTTACTTATATAAATGACTTAAAGGTATTTCCACAAAAAAAATCTCAGTTATGGAGGGGAATACATATGCATTAGCTTTCCTTACTTTTCTTCCTAGACGTACTCTCTTTGTTATCCTTCTGTAAGAGTTATTTGATGTCCCTGAGAAAAACTCTCTGCAGCATGAGATTTTTTTTAACTTACTTTAAAAAAAAATCCATAGCATGAGATATTTTCCCCAAAATTGTCTATACTATGATATGGCATTTATCAGGCACAAAAAATACGAAAGGTATATTTCTGGGTATATTTATCCCAGACTTGAACAATTTTAAGAAAGGATGTAATTGAAAGATTCCAAGATAATGGTTAGCAAGGGTCTGCCATTCTGTCCAATTGGTAGCAAGTGCAAAGATCTTGCATGGCTGATGAACAACCATCAAAATCCACTGGCTCTAAGAGGAGAGAGGCATTGTTTGCCAGCATCATCCCAAGGCTCTGATGCAACAGCCAGGGAGCAACATTATCATTAATTTGTCTGTGTGTTTTTTACAAAATGGGTAGTGGTACATCCTTGATGGTTGGTATCTTCGAGAAGAGAGAGATGTTATTTTCCCTCAACCACTGATGGAAGCACAAAGTGGCATCTCACTGTGGATCTCAGGTAGGTAGATTTCAAGCAGATATAGAACACGAGTGATATTTTTAAATTTTTTGTTGATTTGTTTTTAATATGAAGTTCAAACTATAGCAAGATTGGATTTAAATGATCATCTATTGCCTTTTTTCCAAATAAAATTTGAATGAAAAAATAATTTGGGCATAATAAACTATTAATAAAAAGTTTATAAAATAAAAAAAAAACAAAGCCCATGAAGTACAGAGAAGTCCAGTTCTAGGTAGTTTTCAGAAAACACAATTTCCACTGTTTCTGCTCTATTTATGGTTTAACTGCTCCAGCACTCTCCTGACACTCTCCCTTTTACCCCTTCTTAACTCCCACCAAGGTGTCCCCTGGTTGTATCTGGGCTACACTCTTTGTGGTTCCTCTGTCCCTGGATTCTACCCATCCCCCTGTATCTCCTTTCTGACAGCAGGCTTTTATATATATATATGGAGAGAGAGAGAGAGAGAGAATATTTAGTATGTAGTTTTTTTTACTTTAATTTGAAAAGCTACAGAGGTATTGAACTGTAATGTTTTCACACCAAATAATGTCTTACATTGCTTTCCATTACTATTCAACATCTAGTCTACCTTATCTTTGGATTAGTTACTTCACAATGTTGTCAACCATATGTAAGTGAAACTGGGTAAGGTCTTTGCTGTAAAAATATTTAAAGAATGCATCAAGCTCCCCGTACACATTCAGTGATCTTACAAATATTAGGCAAGAGGAATGACAGCGTGGAAGTAATTTTAACTGCCACAGATTCTGCATGTGGGAAAATCATGCCAGGAACCCAGAGGGCAAGTTACTTGTCACAGGCATGTCTTCAGTCATGTCTCACCTTTACCTAATGATCAGATCTAAGGGCGCTAGTGCATGGTTCTGTTTTTTTCCAGCTTCCTTTGATATTATTCATTTTGATGAGTATCATCGAGATGTGGGTGATGGCTTCTAGCCCCTGTCAAGGGACTCATCTCAGAATGAGACTAAAAAGATTACTGTGTGACACACACACAAAAAGTAAAAGTGTGGTAAGAAATAAAGGACCCTTTGGAGAAATCAAGAGCTCCATCACAATGTGAAAACAAAAAAGCTTCATCTCGAAATGCAAGGCTTTCATTAGAGGGAAGCTGAGTAATGAAATAAATTCATGTGCTCTACTGAGCTGGGCTAGTAGCTTCAGTTCGCTCAGGTTTACCAGATGTTCACCAGGACGATGTCTAGCTGAAGGCAGTAGTTAGAGCAAAGTTTTTGTAGTTAAGATCTGTATTTGTTTCTTGGCCCCAACACTTAACAGAGTAACACTGCACATTATTTAATACTCTGTGACTCAGATTTTTCACAGAAAAAAACAAATAGTTTATACTTCCGAGGTTAGTTGGAGGTTTACATATAATAAACTGTATTAACAACTTAACCCAGTCCCTAATATGTATTGACTTGAATTGCTACAAGATGTCTGTTCTGCCAGTGTATGACCAGTAACACTATAAAATCATCAGTCCAGAATTAATAGAAACAAGAACATTCTTACATCTATGCCCGCTTCTTAGCAAAAATATATAAAATGAAAATGTTAAAGTATCTATGGTATGCAATTAATGCAGGCCTTTCTCTTTGGATGATATTAGAGAAATACCAGAACAAGACTGCAATCAAACCATGGCAACATGAATCGTTTTAATATTTGAATTCATAAGAAAGTTATTATTAGGAGATTAACCTAAACACTGCAATTTGATCAGGCAAAGAAACATGCAGGGAACAATCCAGAATTAAGGGAGTCTGTAACTTCATTTAGGTGTCTTCATCACTGAGCACCTTCCACATGTCAGGTGTGCAGTTATGACTGGTGAACAAGATGGGTATATTCCTGACACATGGTCCAGAGGAGAAGAGAGGGATGTAATAACACAATGCAGTAGGCTGTGTATAATGAGGGCATTTATCCCAGACAGTCTATGGAGGGGTTTATGTCACAGAATGCTCACTGGGTGAGATGTCCTTTAACAAGTGAGCAGGACTTAGCCATGTGAAGGTTAATGAGAAGGCATTCCAAAGCGTGAAAGACCGACCAAAGACAAACCTCAAACTCATTCAGGCTAAACCAGGGAAAATTAATGGTCAGAAGATATAAGAGAAGACATTTATGCTAAAGCAGAGTTTTATTTAAGACACATGATTTTACTAGAAAATCTGAAATCTAATAAAGTCAATAATTTCTGAATAATCTAGGGATATGTTTTGTAAAACATAACCTATGATTTCAAAGAATATATGTGAGAGTTAAATCTTATTCTTGATTTTTTTTTTAATAATGCTATCACCTATTCAATGTTACTTTGCTTTGGGAAAATTGTCAACCCAAGGGAAATAGGCTCTTTGAAAGTAAATGAAAGATACTACAGAACAACTGCATAAGAGTTTTGTTTTAATTTTCTTCCCCATTGAAATCTCAAAACATAAAAGAAAAAAACGCAAATACAATGTCTTTGAAAACATATCATTTAAAGATATTACTAACTCTTATTTTCTTGTTGCATATGCTTTTAGCCATCTTTTATCTTGTATTACTAGGTCTATCACCCTCCAATTCCAAAACTTCATATTAGCAAAAAGCATAAACATCTTGAAAAAAGTGTTAGAAGTGATCAAATGCCTTCCATCGCTTTGTTTATGACATACATAACTAGGGACTAGATTCATGGCTTTTTGTTCAATAGGCTTTGACATTGAACACACTTTGTATACTCATTAAATGTACAAAAGAACTTAAGCAAAGAAAAAAATGTTCAGTAGGGATGAACAGTTTGTTCAGGAACAAAATGGAGAACAATATATATTTAATGTTTTATTTTCTACAAGAGCAGAGACATGTCACCATGGAATCCCAAGTTTCCCACGCATTTCCTGGAAGGTGTTCCGTGAAATATATGTTGAAAGAGTCAATGAATAAAGAAATGAATGACTGGCTAAAGTGTATAAAAATGATTTGTAGGTAAAATATAAACATATATGAATATGCAAGAAATTCATATGAAAATTCCCACCCTGGACAACACTCTGACAACAACGTGGCAGCTTCAGTTAATGAAATATCATTGATAGCATTCTACCATGAGGGTGTGGTAAAGGAGTTTATGAGTATTTTGTTCCTGGGCCTTCACAAAAGCCATTGTGGCCAAAGACAAAAGTTTAATCAGCTATGATTTCAGGACTAAAATCAGTGTAGGCAAAAATAAAGCTGATTTGATACACTGGCTGCAGAGAGAGCAAAATGTGCAACAGGTGAGCAGAGCAGGCTACTTCTGTGTTTTTTGTTTCATTTCATGAATTGAACATCCTGGGAATTTTATTCTGCTCATCATTTATAGGATATCGACATTGAACTGATGGATCATAAGAGAAGATCTTTGTACCTTTGAAAATCTTTGTAATTGCGTCAATCCCTTAAACCTTCCTCTGCAAAAAAAAAAAAAAAAACTAAATAAAGAAAAGCATAATACTGTGTTAATAATAAATCTTTAAGAAGACTGGGCCCAAATTTTAAGCCATTATCAATATATTACCTCTTACATGATTAATTCTAAAGCATGCAATGACTTTTCATGTTTGTATTTAGTACTTTCAAAATCTTTAATCACGTGAAATTTTTCATCGATATATCTTATAATTGTATGTTAAAATTATTCTAGTTCTTTTAAAATGTTAGTGGAGATAGAGAATAGAATGATGGTTACCAGAGGCAGGAAAGGGTAGTGGGGAGGGGTAGATAAAGACAGGATTATTAATGGGTACAAAAATACACTTAGATAGCAGGAATAAGTACTAGTGATTGGTAGCACAATGGAGGACTATAGTTAATAATTTACTGTATATTTCAAAATAACTAACGGAGTGGAATTGGAATGTTCCTAACACAAAGAAATAATAAGTTCTTGAGGTCATGGATACCCTAATTACCCTCATTTGATCATTACACATTGTACACTTATATCAAAAACAAATAAATAATAAAATATTAGATCCCTGAGTCCAAAACACAAGACCATAAGGAAATGAGTTAATACTGTTGACACAGATGCAAAACTAGCAAATATGGTTTTGGAGTTAGAGAAAATACACACCAAAGAAGCCGTTTCCTTCACTGTTAAAGAAAAAGTTTATTGCAACTAGTTTCAGCCTCCCATAACAACTGGATTAGCTCACCTAGTTAAAGAACTACCAGAAAAACTTGAGGTAGCAAATTCAAGTATTTTGAACCTTCTAAGTGTTTAGTAAGTAGAGATAGACAATGCAGTCAGGGCTAACATGGAAGCATGAAGGCCAATTCAAAAGAGAATGAGTACATTTTAAATTCACTTTTTCTCATCTTATATATAATAGCTTTTCTAAGTGTTATTCTAGAATATATAATTACTGTCATTCAAGAATGAATAGAGAATTATTATTTCTGGAGATAGAAGTAAACAGTCTTTTGAGAACTCACTCAAACACAGACCATGATGGAAACCACAAAACAATTATGCTGGGTGATAAGCACAAGAGGTCTGAGGTTTCTTTATTTAATACAGTACTTCTGATCTACAGAGATTTCATGAGGAACGTATTACTCCCCTGCAATTAGCTTCTTTAACTTCTTATTGCCAACAAAACAAGAAACTGAGCAAGGCACAATAGAAATTTTAGTATTTTCATCTGCTATTGGACTAGAGGCCTTTCCTTTATTAATAATTTCTAATAATGTATTTTATTGACATAATGCCTTATAATTTACTAAGAGCCTTCACACACATCCACACTTTTAACACTTCCTATGAACCTTGAGGAAAATATTATATATGTATACAGTTGGGGAAATTTGTTCCATGCCCTCCCGCGGATACCAAAATCCGCAGATGTTCTAGTCCCATGGCATTTGGCACTGCAGAACCCACGGGTACAAAAAGTTGGCCCTCCATATCCATTTGGAGGATATTCCTGAGCATACTGCATTTTCTGTCTGCAGTTGGTTAAATCTGTGGATGTGGAACCTGTGGATACGGAAAGCCAACTCTGTGTGTGTGTGTGTATAAAATATTATAAATATTAAGTCCATTAAGAAGATGAAAAACCCTGAAGCTTAAAGAGATCTGTCTGTGACCATCTAAAGTTGTAAGACTTATAAATAACAGAGCCAGAACCCTGTCTGGAGATTCTAAAACTCATCAGTTTTGCTATTATACCATAGAAAATGTGTATATTTTTACACAGATGCCAAAAACATTGATTATTAAAACACTTATTACCACTCTTCAATGTGATTCATAATTATTAATCTGGTGAATAATAAATGTCAATCACTTAAAAGTAAATAGAAAATGCTCTAAAACCCAAAACTGATTTTGTGAGTAGCAATTTACTTCACTGTGATTAAATTCTTGATCATTTTGATGGATCAAGTCTGGCAACACTCACCTCTTTCTGACGGTACTTAATGGCCAATTTTAGTCTTGCGAGATCATTTCCACTTTGTTCTTCTATCAGACTGTTGTCATCTCGGTAATTAAGAATGATTTCCAGTTCTCTGGAACTTCTTGTCTGATCCAAGAGGTCCTTAGCAAATTGTTTGCACTGTCGTGACAGCTCCTCATACTCTGACTTGAATTCATTTTCCACCTTGCTCAGCTCCTGAAGTTCCCAACTTAACTGAAAGGCTGTAAGAAAAGGGTCTTCGCTTGACAGCGCAATGAGAGAGGGACTCGCCAAGGCCTTGTAGATGTTCAGTCTGGAGCGTGAGTGACGGAGGCTGTCCACATCCGAGCTGGACACGCATTCCACACAGTTACAGCGGACCTCGTGGGGTCGGGGCACTGAGACTCCTTTCTGAACCAAAAGTTTTATTATCTCATAATTGTTTGTATGGGCTGCCAAAATGATCGGTGTAATGTCTGGAGTGAATTCAGAAAACTGCTTATCAAGGAGTATGGGAGGCACCTAGAAAAAAGAAGAAAGCAGAGGTGATGAATATTTATTCATTCATCTGAGCCTGTGGATTTCAGAAAGCATGCTATAGCAATGTGGAGCAAGGTTCATAAATCCTTTCCAGGTTTTTTTAATTTTTGCAGGAGAGATACGGCAGAAAAAAAAGACATGACAAAATTAGAGAAAAAAATAACTTTCCAATATAATGACATATTATTCTTTCTTTAATCTGAATTATGACATTCTATGAAATCTTAAAACAGGTGGCTATGGAAATTCTTTACTTGATAAAAGCCTTTCTTGCTTTTAAATAAGCCCAGTTGACTTGCTAACTGACAATCTTTGCTTTTCTTTCTCAGAGATGTTGACTCTAAGTAATCAAGAAATACCTTGAAAAACACTTAATGACTTGTTTTAAACCCAAGCTCTTTCTGTGCAGTAGAAATCTTTTAATTCCTCAATCGAATTTTTTTGTTTGTTTGTTTGCTTGTTTTTGCTGTGTTTTATCTCGTGCTTTCCTATCGTTCTGGCAGTAGAAATCAGCGAGCTAGCCTCATACCCCTTCCTGCCATGTAACCCTTTCTGGTAAATTTTCCAGATGACAAGAGGTGCTCCATTGCTAACATTATTGTTTTATTAGAAATAAACAAACATTGAATCAGGTGAGCAGTGTGAATTCCCACTGAATTCAGGTCACCAGTGTGTTTATGCATGATTTCCTTTAGGTTATACTCTAGGGATAGTAATGATGAAAATAATAGCCACTATTTAGCAAGCATCCGCTGGGTGCATTAACCCTCACCCATTTATTATTTACATTTTACGGATGTGGTCCCTCAAGGAGTAAGTGGAAGACCTGCAATTTTACCTGCGACTTTCTCACATTTTTAAAACTAATAAAGACAGGTCCACCTGTCTGACACCCAAGCTTGTGTGAATTGCACTACACTACTTGTGGTTTAATATTTATTTTTGCTGGCACAAAGTCACACAGGCATCTTTGACAGATAAATGCTACATAAAGACAAGTTTAGGCAGAAAAAAGGATGACACATGTCACATTAAAATATGCTGCTGGAAAATTTCCACCCACAAATTTAATGCAGAAAAATTGGTGACACATGTCATCTTAAAATACGCTGCTGGAAAAACATGAAGGAAACCCAAAAGGATCAACAGGAAAACAATCATGTAGAGAAAAATGATATATGTAGTGAAACTTCAATTGTACTACTTTTAAGAATAGGTATAGTTTTTATAAATGAATAATTCAATATATGTTTTTAAGTCATCTGGCCATTTAGAATATCCATTCGTTTTATGGAAAACACGATAAAGATAAAAGGGATGAAATTATCTATTTAAAGGGTTAAGAGGTATGCAATCATTTGATAGAGATGATAATAAACACTTTTTAAAATGTACTTATTAATACAAGAGGAACCAGACGGCCTGTTGAGATAGCACTTTACATTTAAGTGGAATCAATACATACTTCATTACTTCTTTCATTTTAAAGGCAACATTAATTGAAAAATTAATTATACATTTATTATAAAGAGGAAAGTTCTATTAATCAAAACTGAACAAGACATAATCTTCAACTAACTATACTGTAGTCCTCCCTTACCTGCAGGGGATAAGTTCCAAGACCCATTGGATGCCTGAAACTGGAAATAGTAGCAAACCTGACTGCTGTCAATTGGAACACATTTCTGTCTTCCACCCACAAATTTAATGCTTTTTCCACCTTAACTAAGCACTTATCATGCACTGTGGCCATAACTTCGGCAGTTTGATGTACGATAGCAAAACTAGCATGAAATTTCTTTTTCCTTCCGCACAATTTCACAGATAGATTTGTTCTTACTTTAGATCTTAGCAACCTCAACTTACGATTTTTTTTTTCCTTTCCTTATTGAGAACTTCCACCTTTTCACTTAAAGGAAACACTTTACAGCTTCTCTTTGGCATATCTGAATTGCCAGCTTCACTACTGTTGCCCTTTGGGTCCGTTATGAAGTAAAATAAGGGTTCCTTGAACACAAGCACTGTGATACTGTGACAGTCCATCTGATAACCCAGACGGCTACTAAGTGACTAACAGGGTGGGAAGCGGACACAGAGCGGATCTGCGGGACAAAGTGAATATTCGTGTCCCATGCGGCGGTGCGGCATGGCAAGAGATTTCATCACGTTATTCAGAACCTATGCACGATTTTAAACTCATTAATTGTTCATTTCTGGAATTTCTTGTTTACTATTTTTTCAGACCACGGTTGACCATAGGTAACCAAAACCGCATAAAGTGAAACTGCAGGTAAGGGGGGACTACTGTACTTTGAGTTTTTTTGTGGCAGAAATTAAAGAAAACAAAACAGTGTGAATAATTTCCTATAATAAATGTATGTTTGTGTGGCAGATGTAATTTGAAGGAGTTTTCTGGATTCAGTACAATTTTATATTAGATTTCTATACTTTTTTAAGCCGTCAAGAATTTAAAATTTATGAACCATAAAATATACTTTTTTGCAGAATATTGCAGGAAATTATATTTAAGAAATAAATATAATATGGCCATACTGAAAAGCATGCTTTTTTTTCAGAAAAATGCTAGTGTAAAAGTATTAGAGACATAGTTAAGTAATTTATTAAAATATGTGAGAATGTACCACGAATAAATATTCTGTTCACGAGTTTCAATACTCAATAAATCATTGTGTTTTTTAAACTTTTTAAAATATGTGAACATGCCTAACTTTTACAAAGAACTTTATTTTTGAAAATAATTTTTGAATGGAACTATTCTATTGGTCCACTAATAATATAAATTCATTGGTCAGTAAATATTTTTAAATTATATAATTTTAATTATTTTATAGCTTCCTCTTATTCTAAAATGTGTTCCAAATTCAACAACATTATATATTGTCTTTACAATTAATTGGCTAACACCCAGGGGTCATAGATCACTAGACAGTGGGAAATGTTGGCCTTAGCTGTACTCCACACAAGACTCTGACCCAGTCCAGCAGGCAAACGTTAGTGTTTATCCAGGTCTCAAAAGGCAGGTTTTGGTCCTCTCCCATTCCATTAAAATAATAACAACAAAACAAAAATACCGGAAGAAAATAATTGCCTATTGTTGAGTACTAACTACATGCCTGTACAAATTATTACATGGTGTTTGAAAATTTGGGGTTTTCTTATTCTGTCATCAGTTCCACATTTATTACCTTGCATTCTTCTATATATAAAAGTTTTCTCTCTTCTCCTTTTTAGTAGTGAATACTTCTATGGACCCATGAATTCTTCCTTCATTTTATTTAATATATTACGATTCATTGCTATAATTATTTATTTTATACTTATTATTGAATTATAACATACATACAGTAAAATGCACAACTATTAATATACAGATTGATAGCTTTTTAAAATGTGAACACACTTGTCTAACAAGACCCAGATAAAAATCTAGAAGCCTCCTTCTTATTACTCTTCTCAGTGATTACTCTTCTCAGACACAATCACAAATTTAATTGCTATCACCATAGATTGTTTGCATGTACCTTTTAAACTTTATATAAATGGAGTCACAGAATATGTACTCTTTTGTGTCTATCTAGATTTATTTGTTCATATTAGCTCTTTGAAACATATTCATATGATTAGTAGTAATAATTTTCATTTCAATTCTGCATAATATTTTTATTTCTATCTTATTTCTTTCTATCATTGATAACATTTGCATGTTTCCAGAGTGGGGCTATTAAAAATATGGCTCCTATGCACATTTTCATACATGTATGTTGACCTTGTATCTAGGAATGGGATTTCTGGGTCACTCGATATTTTTAAGCAGTTATACAAATTTTTATGCCCACCAGCAGTTGTACTTGGTATTGTCAACTATTTATGTATATATTTATGCCATTCACAAATAAACTACTTTATTTGTGTTTATATAGTTTATTATTTATTATCAGGGATGAGTATTGAATTTTGTCAAAGTCCTTTTATGTTTCTATGGGTATAATCATATAATTGTTCTCCTTAGTCCTAAAAGTATGGCAGATTAGATTAATGGACTTCTGAATATTGAAACATTCTGACTTTCCTGAAATTAATCCCACTTGGTCAAATGTGTAATATTTTTACTGCAGCTAATATTTGTATTTAGATTTTATGTGTCAATGTTCCTAAGAAAGACTGATTTCTAACCTTCACTGTGCCATCTTTATCAGGTTTTGATATCAATATCAAGCTTCATTAAAAAAATGAATGCTTTCTTCCTGTGGAAGATGGTGATGTGACATCTAGAACCTGCTTCAAGAAAAGACTTGCTGCACCGCTACAAAGAGCGTAGACTACTAGCAGTCTCCACCTATTAACCCTTTTAGGTTCTTCCTCAATTCTGGAGCACAAGACAATGAATGAGGAAGCAGGGTGGACAAGGCCTCCCTATTTCCACCCAACACAAGATGTCACTTGCTAGTAGACAATTTTCCTCTGGAATTCCCCTTTACGTTGGCAGGGACATTTGTCAGTTAATGCATCATGGTCTAATGGCTTCTGCTTCTCAAACCTGCTTCTTTTGCTTTTGCTTTCAAAGATGTTACTCAAAGATCAATACAAATGTAGGAAAATCTACATTTTATTTCCGTTCTGAAAACGAAGAAAGAATGAGAGACAGACAGAGAGAGGTGCAATGAAAGGTTTTATGCTTAACCAGCTAATAGAATAGAAGCCTTAATAAAGCAAAATGGGGACACTAAGGTTATTCTAAAAGATATTAATATAAAATATAAACTATTCTATAATAAATAAAGAGAAAAATACTGTTCTTTAGGATTTTTAATTCTTTCCCTCCATTACTACAAATATGATTTTTCCAAAATATTAACCAGTTCAGCTATAATAACTCCCTTTCTTAAAATGCTACCTTGGCTTATAATTACATTAGTGGATTCAATAATTTATTCATACATTCAATCAACAAATATTTATTGAGTCTGTTGTCTGGCATTTCATTAGACTCTGAGAATTAAGAAAAATGAAGATGAAGGAGTCCATATCCTCAAGGAGATTATTGCTGTATTTGACAGAAGACTAAAAGACACATTTCCCAAGAAAATGGAATCAAATGTTTACTCGTTTACTACAAATCCAACACCATGATAGGTACTGTGTAAAATACACAGAAAAATAAGAATCAAGTGTTTGCCATATCACATCAGATGCTCACCAAGTTTTAATTGTTCCGAAAATTTGCCAAGTACTTGCCAAGATCTCAGGGTAGTTTTCCCTGCTTTGCATATCCTATAATGGCCTAGTAAATTAGAATAAAATATTAATGGTAAAAATCCACTAAGGACCATAGAATATAAGAATTATTTGCAAACTATAGATTTTTTCAGTATAAACAAGAATATGGTACTGTGAAGCATTTTACTTTCCTTAGCAAGTAGGAAATAATTGACATACTGGGAGCAGAAAGCTTCAGATTCAAACTGTCCCTTTAGAAGTGTGAGAACATTTGCACTGTCATTCTTTCTCTACCTGGCAGAGAGCCTAGTAGGTAGTTAGTGTTCCATACATGACAGATACATTGATTTTTGTCTGCATGCAGGCAATTGCCATTTCCATGGGGTGAAGTCATGAAGTCAGATTTCTGAGCTTTCCAAATAGAAACTGAGTCAAGCTCACATAACAAAGGACCAGCCAATCACAGAAGGTGAAACAATGAAGGCTAAAGTAGACCCCTCAGGTTTTTGTTTTCAAGAATTGACCTTTCTCAAGAAAGACCAAACTACCATTCCTGCCCTCCTTCCTCTCCCGCACCCTACTTTTTCTTTGCTAACTTTCCCTGGCTTTCCTTTCAGATAGTCCTAATGTTACACCCTTTCACTTGTAAGCAATGGTCTTTGGGGTATGTAGAGACATAAATTTCCCAGTCCTTTTCCCTAGATGGCTGGCACATTTAACTGATTCCAGGTATTATGTCCCAGGTTCGCAGATTTGCAGCTACTCAAACAAAAAAGAAAGACTTCACTAAATCTTATAACGTAATAAATCAGGATACATTGAATGCCTTTCATTTAATCAATAAAATAATTATTAAATATGAGCAAGGTGCAAGGCAATATACTAGATGGTAAAAATGTGGTTTGCCCTCTAAGAGCATAACAGAAAATTCTCTCTCACACACACACACAGAGTACAATAATACTATACAAATGATTTTAACATAAGAACTCAGTAAATGCGCCGGGAGCAGTGGCCCACGCCTGTAATCCTAGCACTTTGGGAGGATCTCTTGAGGCCAAGATTTAGAGACCAGCCTGAACAATACAGTGAGACTCTGTCTCTACAAAAAATTAAAAAAAAAAAATTAGGCCCAGCAGCGTGCGCCTGTAGTCCCAGCTACTTGGGAGGCTGAGGCAGGAGGATCTCTTGAGCCTACGAGTTTGAGGTTACAGTGAGCTTTGATGATGCCACTGCACTCTAGCCTGGACAACACAGCGAGACCCTGTCTCAAAAACAAAAACAAAAACAAAAACACAACTCAGTAAATGCCGTAAGAAGAGTATGAATTTTAAAAACCTTGGAAATTTAGAGATTATATTTTACCAGACAGAAACTGAAACGGATATGAGGAGATGTTTATACTTAAGATGGTTGGAACTAGCAACATAGAAAAGTTATAGAAAAATGATAGTATCAAGGAGTAAACATGAGAGATGTATTCATAAAAAATATTTTCTTTAAGGAATAATATAAGTAAACAGAAATTTTAAGAATTGTAAAATGCCTCAATACAGATTAGGAAAGATTAGAGATGGTATTGAACAACATTATTTTATAGACATTGATGGCATTATGGAAAATTTTAACCAAGAAAGTAATGAGATAATTTCTAAGTATTAACATCATTCTAGTATATTTTGCAGAAAGAGAGAGAGAGAGGGAGAGAATGAGCACCTAGAAGCATGGGGTAGAATTAATTCAAAGCAAACATATCAGAGAGGTCTAGCCTAGATGCCCTGGGATTCCTTTGAGTTCAGATTTCAGTTTCCCTAATGCTCACTTATATGGGAGGGAAAGGTGGACATAAATGGAACTCAAAAGTCCAAGACTTTCCATTGCAGGAGCTTCTCGTGGCACATTTGCAAGTTCTACCACTGGATAGGGACTTTCAGAGAAGCCTTAAATCGAATTAGAGCCTGTAACAGCCCTTCCCTTTCTCTTCTGTCTTTCAGCTGGCGGTGAATAAGTGTTGCTGAAGGAGCACTTCTTTCTGACGTCCTAGAGCAGGCTAGACTGCCATCTCAAACCACCTCTTGCCACGACGAAGGGACCATACTGAAGCTGTGGAGAGGGCAGCAAAAAGCTCTGACTCGGAGACTCCTGTGCGCTCAGCGACTGCAGCTGAGACGTTTGTCAGTTGCTTATCAGCTTTACTACCTACTCAATACTCAGAAATTTAAAGAAGTCTAAAATATAAGGTATTTGATCTCAGAAACATTTAGGAAACCCAGAAAAAGGGCTTCCTCACCCTGTTTCGTGCTTTGTTTTCAAGGCAGTCTATCTCGGGTCTCCATCTCTCGCCTTTGCTTTATTCAATACCTTCAGTATGCAACTCTCCCTCTTTCCTTTTGTGGGTCCATTGTTACAAGTGAAGACCATATTTTTCTAACACATGAAATAAATGGGTCATTGTAGGTGCTCAATAACTATTATCTTTTTTTCTTTTTATTAAGATTTTTTTTTCACATTTTAAAAATTTTCCATCAGGCATATTTAAGGACGGATGTGAATATCGTGTGCATAACCCTGGAGATGAAAATCACACTATGCTTTACTTACCTTAGCTAAAGTAAAATCTATAGACATCAAAGCATTATACCCAGGCAAACATACATGCATGAAAACATAATGCCCATGTTACTAATAAGCAAACAAACCGTCCCCCAACCATTTTTTAAAACAAATTTCAAGTTATTGAGGTACATATTTCACCACAACTAAAGTGGAAGAAGCAATTAAAAGAAGATCCTGAAACCACACAAATGCCCTTGTTTCTTCTCTGGTATAACTTTACAGTTGCTCTGGCTTTTATTCTGCTCAAAACTTTATAAATAATTGTTCAGCATCTTTTTCTCAATCTTACCATAAAATTAGTTACGTTAATAGCAGAGTTATTTTAATATCACATAGCATTGAAAATTATTGGCATACACAATAATAGCTTAAATACTGATTACTGTTCTCAGAATTTATCTAAATGTTTCACCTTGAAGTGACTCTGCACCAATCTGAGGCACATATTTTAAAACCTAGAGTGTGATTTTTTACTCAAATATAGAAATATCTCTTTGTCACTGAAATATACATTTTGAACTATTAATACTGAAGTACAAAATTTCTGGAGAGAAATTCATCCTGAAGTTACATTCATCTAATATCAGTGTATTTATTCCTTTAAATTTTGTATTTATAAAGTAGATTATATTAATTGAGTAAAAAAAAAAAATTGCTGGGTGGCTGTGGTAGCTCGAGACTAACCCGGTAAATATAGCAAAACCTCATCTCTACAAAAAAATTAGCCAGGTATGGTGGTGCGCACATGTAGTCCTTGCTACTCAGGAGGCTGAGGCAGGAGGATCACTTAAGCCCAGGAATTTAAGGCTATAATAAGCTATAATTGCACCACTGCACTCCAGCCTAAGGCAACAGAGTGAGACCTTGTCTCAAAAAAAAAAAATGTTGGACATAATACTGTTTGGTCTATCTTAGATTTTCACAATAAAGAGATACATGTTCTAATCTGGCTCTGTTTTTAATTGGCTATATAACCTGTGAAAGTCTCCTAATGTTTCTGTTATATGCAAAAGAATATCCCTTGTAACATGAAGTTTCTATGATTCAAATTTCTTTTTTACATTTTAGCTGATAACGCTATAACAGAAACTTTATGAAAGAGGAATTTTTCCCAAGGTCTTCAATAAGAATTTGTTGAATTCTTTAGTTTCATCTTGCTTTTTGGCTTCAATTTTAAAATTGAATATATCAAAAACTATATTTTTTAAAAGTCAGTATTATAAATATCAAATTTATCTCTCATACAAACTCTTTGACTTTCTAATTCAAACCAACATACAGAAGTTCAACTTAAAGTTATATTTAAATTTTTTAACAGTAGTCATTTAGAACCTGAAAATTTTCATTTATATATATATATACACACACACACACACACACATCCATCCATACACACACATATACACGAGCTGCTTGCACAAAGAACAAGTGGTTGTCATATGACTTCATGAATCAGTAGATGGATAAATGGATGAATGAATAAATTAGTTTAAAATCCTATCTAAACAAAGTCAAAAGTATTATTTAAGCCCAAACTGCTCTCTTAAAAGACTAAACAGAATTCAGAATTCAAATTTTCACTTATCCAGAAAAAGGAACACCCTCTTGGTCTCAGCATACGGCTAATGATTTAACAGTATGTTCACAGCTGGTCTACAGGAGCAGACTTTTTTGTCTTCCACTACTTGTGCATGGCTGCAACTTTAAATACATTTATACTTTGGTCTGACATCTGATGAAATCTTGATCTAGAAAATAATTATAAAAAGTGGCTTAAAAGGAATTGGCCACAATTACATACATATGACTCTAAATCAGAAGTTCATAAATGTTTTTTTTTTTTTTTTGAGACAGGGCTGGAGTGCAGTGGCATCATCATAGCTCACTGCAACCTCAAACTCTTGGGCTCAAGAAGTCCCTCTGCCTCAGCCTCCCAAGTAGCTAGGACTACAGGCGTGCACCACCATGCCCACCTTTTTTTTTTGGGGCAAACCTCCCACCTCAGCCTCCCAGAGTGCTAGAATTACAGGTATGATCCACTGCTCCCAGCCTAGGAGTTCCTAAATTTTTGTGTGCCATGGGCTTCTTTAGAAATCTGAAGCAGCCTGTGAACTCTTATTCAGAAACAATAATATTTCTAAACAAAATGCATAGTATTATACAGGAAAAAGTATTTAAATATATTTAAAATATATTTAAAAACAAATATGCAATTTAGTAACATACATGCTTTTCTTTTAATGCATTAAATAAAAAGATATACTGGAAGGTAATTAGACTATTTGTGAAGTAATGATCACATAAATATATCAGATGTATGACATAATAGTGATATGATAAGGAAATATCTATGATTTCTACTATTGACAAAGCCATGGGCACTTCTAGAAAAACTGATATTTTGGCCTACATTCATAATTTCAGGAAATTATATATTCTAGTTAGAAATTAGCAAAAATAAAGATGTATTTTTCCTCCTACTTCATACATATTTTTGAATTTTATCTTAACATCCCTCACTTAACAAGCTCTTTAAGTCTAACTAAATTGTAATTAGAAGACTCAAATGAGATTTTTAACTGGAAAGCACTAACTAGATAGCTGTTTCTTAGAAGAGGTAATTGTAAAATGAGAAAGACTTTCTGGAAAGAAAAGAAAGAAAGCATTATATATGAAAATTTAAAAACATTACATTTATCTTTATTGAAAGATAGAATGTTCTACTATTATAAATGTCCTAGAATAGTGAGTGGAAGAAA
The DNA here is from genome assembly GCA_023783475.1 of Daubentonia madagascariensis. Classification (NCBI taxonomy): domain Eukaryota; kingdom Metazoa; phylum Chordata; class Mammalia; order Primates; family Daubentoniidae; genus Daubentonia; species Daubentonia madagascariensis. The sequence goes on from JAKFHU010002220.1 coordinate 10,290,454, forward strand.
TAGATCACAACACACACACTCGCACACACACTCATACACACACACAAATATATACTTCATGAGGGAAAATTCTGGAGATTTGGGTAACGATCCAGAAGATTTAACATGTAAATAAAAAAAAAAAACTTCAGGAGAAAATAAAGAACAGATGGAGAAAAGGCAAAAGGGGGCATAAACAGCAAGCAAAAGTTCTTATTCTAAGAAAATAATGAGTGTGTAGACTGAGGGAATTCACCTGGCATGTGGTTAAAGTAATGAAAACAATGACGTACAATTCAACATATCCTGGTAAAATTCCAAACTTTCAAGGTTTAAAAATGGGAGAATGTATTTAAGTCACCAGGGACATATAATAACTAAACAGCACAGAAATACAGCTAACATCAAACTTCTTATCTGCTCCCATTAAAATCTGCAAGACAGTGTAATTGCGTCTATAGACAATTGTCAGTAAAAGAATATGACTCAGGAATTCTACACCCAGCCAAGTTATCATTTGTCTTTTAAGTTTTCAAAAAGACATCTGTGGCACTCTAGAATTTAGAAGGTACATTGCGCATATGTCCTATAGAAGAAAATATGCTAGAAGGTACTGTAACCAAATATTGCATGAATCACCTCTAACTAGGTGGGAGGAAAAGGAGAAAAAATGTTAAACAACGAATTTTGCAATGTCTAGAGTTAACTCAAGTGTTTGTATTTTGCCTGAAGTTTAGTAATATAGGTGATAAGTAACAATGCTGGAAGCAGAAAAAACATATCCCTTTTTGAAGCAGAAAGAGAGTATCTAATAATAGTCTGGAATTCAGTTTTAAACTATGTCACTGAAACCTAGAAATTGGTGGGTAGGGCTCAAAGTTAGAGAATAAGAAAACAAAATATCACTTTATTTTATTGAATCTCTTAGGTACAATATAGATCTTCCTTAATTTAGCTGATAAATGGGCCTCTATCTTTCAATTAGGGGTAATTAGCCTATTCACATTAGTTACTGGTTTTTGGCTTCCATACTATTTTACAATTATTGGGTTTTTTTTCGTTTTTGCTTTGTCAGGTCTTTGCTTTACTTTTGCATTTTAAATAAACAATAAAGAACCAAAATCTTAGATGCTAACAAAGTAAGAAATCCTCTTCTAAGTAGAAAAGAATCAAAAGGAAAATGAAAATAAAATTAAATATTATCTAGAAAGGAGACCACTAACATAATTGTTAGAACATTGAAGACAACAGTGTATGAAAAGAATAAGGTGTGGCTTATTTCAAAAATGCAAATTCCCTTCATTATTATGACATTTTAACAAATAATATTTTAAATGTGATGATACCGTATGTGAAAAGATATTTGATGAAATCTATCACTATTTCTAAATATGATAAGGATTATTTACCAAAAACCAACAGTAACATGCATAATAAAGAATGAAAAATTTTTTCATTAAAATTAAGAAATAAGGCTGAAACGTTTATTCTAACCATTTTTATTCATCATTATTTTGGAGTTTCTACTTAATGCAGTAAGATTAGAAAATGAAATTTTCGGTAAAAATATTAAGAAAGAAGACAAATCTATCTCTGTTTGGCAGATTACATGGTCATGTGTATTGAAAAGCCAAGGAATTCTAAGTTATAAGCATTGATAAAGCTTAATACAACAAACATAAACAGTAAAAAAATGGGTATTTTCTCTACATTTGCAATGCAAGTGTAAACAGGACTAATTACATACAGAATTTAAAAAATTGGATATTATTAACCAATAAGTTGCAAAGTATATAATAGTAATGAATAAATTAAAGAAAAATTAAAATCTTAATAGGGCATAAAATACAATCCATAATATGGGGAAAATATTACATTCCTGGAAATCATAATTATGTTGATTTTATTAAAATAAATATATACATTTAATACTATTTCATTAGAATCTTTTTCTTTATTTTTTTTATTTAGAGTTTGATGAAATTGTTATATTAGTTAATAAGAAGAAATATATTTCCAAGAATGGCTAAAAATTATAAAATGGAAAATATTATATAAGAATATGGCAAGAAATACGAATCATTTAAACAGAATTTTGATATCAGAATTACTTCTGGTTATATATTGAAACTTCATATGTGAAAAAGTAGAATTTCTATTCAGTTGGAAAGCAGTTCATTTATTAAATGGCACTGAAACAATTTTCTACCCCAAATTAGGTTTCTATCTTACTTTATAACAATAAATTTAAGATGGGGTAAATATTTAAATGTAAAAAAGAAAAAGCAACACAATATTAGAAAAGAAGAATGGTGTAGAGCCCCAGGGTTGGGGAGAACTCTTAAATCAAGATTGGAAACACAGAGTGGAAAACTACATATTTTATTGTACAATTCTTGCGTGGAATGTCCAAAGGTGCCATACATAAAGTCAGAATATAAACTATAAACTACAGTAAAATGCATTTGCAACATACTTATCACACGAAGAGAACCTGTAAGTTGGAAAAAAGTGTGATAAACATCACGATGGATAAATGGACAACTATAAGCAGGTATTTCACAGTCAAAGAAAATCAGAGGGTTAGAAACTTAAAAACCAATGATCTTTCTTATTAACAGTCAAGGAAATTAAAACAATAATGAAATATAATTTCATATTTCTAAATTTGAAGAGCTGTGGAGACAGGCTCTCTTATTCATTCAAAGCTAGAAGAATATAAATTATTACAGCCTTATTGGAGAGTATCTGGTGATTATATAAATCTTGAGACCCACAGTCTCACTTCTGGGAATGCTTCCTACTAAAAAGTAGACACAGTGAGAATATTTCTGTATATTTAATTCATCATTGTCATGACAGAAACTTGTACATCACCTGAATGTTTTTCAAAAGAGTAAAATTTGAACAAATTGTGGTGTATTCTGGTAGGAAATATGATTATGACGACATTGAGTATTTGACTTGGAAGGAATGTTGTGTGTGTCATTCTGGAGGGATGTTCCTGAGGTTTCATTTTGACATGCTGGAGAGCTGTAGCGTAATTATTCATATAAAGGTTCCTTATTTTAGGTTCTTTAAACATTACTTGAGAATCTACTTCCTATCAGACACTGTCCTTCATATTATCTCATTATCTTAACTACTTTATTTGATGATCCAAAACCTCTATACACAGGTTAACCCTGTATATTAAAAACTAATTTGTACTACACTTTAGTATGCATCCTGTGGCCTGATCATTTCAGCATCAAACTTTTCATTCACAGTCTCTTTACTGGCTGTGCCTTTTCCTCTCACTTATCCAGTTCTGCCAAACACTGAGAACCCAGCCAAATATTACAATTTCTGTGATGCCCTTTTGTAAAACTGAATTGTCATTAAGCTCACTTTTTTGCCTTAGAGGCAGGCAAAAGGGAAGGTATTATTATTTTTATTCCACAAGATCAGAGAAACATCCTTTTTCAAAAAAGGGGTTTCTGAGAATAGTAAGGAGGGCCAGTGTATACTACATGATTCCTGATTCCATTATCCCCATTAAGGGCTCTTATTACAACACAATTTTAACTTTCCTAGAGCTTTGGTTAGTGATGCATCCAGTATAAATATGAATACCTTAATATCAGTCACTATTTTTTACTTTTTGGACAGTTAATATTCATTTTAAATTGCACAATCGATATCTTTTTATTAGAAGCCTATTTAAAGTCTACTTTGAATTTAAAATACCAGCAAAGAGAGAGAGTATTGATCTGAAAAGGTGCACAGTAAATCCAATTCTATGATACCTTCGATGGCAGGTTTATTTTAGAAATATGATGCACTCTTGAACCAAATGAGCAAGGATCTGGCAAAAAAACATTTCAACTAATTGATGCTATACATGTAAATATACTTGGAGTCTGATGATAGTAAGATAAGCAAAAGCTAACGTGTATAAAACGCTTACCATGAGCCATGCCCTATGTGAGGAGCTTGTTATGCCTTATCTTAGTTAATCCTCAAAATCATTTTTGGAGGTATTATTATTATCCTCTTTATATAAATGAGGATGGAAGGCCTTAGAGAAGTCAAATAACTTTCCCATGGTGACATAGGAATCCATGTAGCCTGTCTCCAGAACCTAAATCCTTCATCAATGAAGAATATATGTCTTCCAGGTAAGGCAGCTGTGACATCCTAGGAACAGCTCTGGTAACAAGAATAAGATATGTACTAAACCCTGCCTCAACCATTTCTAGCTGTGTGAAAATGACAAAGTCAGTTAACTTCTCTGTATTTCCATTTTCCCATTTTCAAATGTGGGCATTTATTCAAGATTTATTCTCATTATGGAATAAGAACTGGAGAAACATATATGAAAGCCTTCTCAAAGTTAATTCCCACAGGGTTGTGGTGAAAATTAAATGTGAAAACATCTTATAATCTATAAATCACTAAATAACATGGGGGTACTAGTGTTATGTGGCAATCCTAGGATTAAGAGAAAGACCAGAAAACTATCTTGTTCTCTTTTGCCAGATTCATTTGTTTCTTCTCACATAAACATAGCCCTAATTATAGTGCTTGATTTATCTGAAAGGTACAACAATAATTTCCTGGCAGGCCAATTTCGTAAGTGTAGATGTCAAAGTTTAGAATGTGTGCTTTTTGTTACTGACAATTTAAGCTGTATATCTCCTGAAATGGCATTTGCTTCTTTATTGTGTACTGCTATAGATACATCACAAATCATAACTATTAAATATTATTTGTATCTTGGGTAAAGAACTAGATAAATATATTTCAACTCCCAGGGATACATCAAACAAAGAGCAACTTTAAATTACCTCTAGCTTAGACCAGGTTGAATAAGTGAAGTAATTGGAGGGTTATTACCTGTAACTCTCAGATTCTTTAGTTCACAGACTTCAATTTTCTTTTTAATTTTAAAACTATACAGGTATATGTATACATTACATTGAAGGAGAATCTATTAAATGACATTTAAATGAAAAGTTTATTTGTTGAAAATATGGCCAAAGGGTCAAGTTTAAACTTAATTTAATATGAATTACACATTAATTCTGGTCAGTGATTCTATTTTCCATTTCATTTGACAATGTGTGTCACTGTCTCCTTTTTGAAACTCACTGGTCTTGACTTCCATGACTCTATTTTCTCTGGACGATAGTGTATTGCCATAGGTATTAGTTGTACCACTAATCATTTATAGCTTTGGGAATGTTATTTAACCAACATCCCTCAAATTTCAATTTTCTTATCTGTAAAATGGAGATAATTATGGTCTTTACCTGTTAGGGTTCTTTTAAAGATTAAAAGTAATGATGAATATAAAAGTTTTTTGTACATAATATTTGATAAAACATAATCTATTATGATTATTATAATTATCACCATCACTATCACATTATCATTTTCTCTGGTGGCTCTTTGTTAGTCTCACTCGGGTCTCTTCTCCTATTCATGCCTTAAGCACTGTTCCTTCCCAGGAATCAAACTTACACCCAGTGTTCTCATTCTACCCACATTAGCTGTATTCCTGCACAATATTAGCTGTTCCCCTTGTGTTAATTATAATCCATATATAGCAATTTTTGTTCTTCCAGCCATTCAATAATACCTTTAAGTACCCATTTTATGCCAGTCATTCTTCAAAGTTTTGGGAATACTGTAATGTACACAATAGATAAAATCCTTGCCTTCATTCCACTTACCTTCTAGAGGGAGAGGAAAGAAAAAGACATATGACATGAGTGAACAAGTGAATGAATAAAGCAATGAATGAATGAATGTCAAATTTTAAAAGCCCTAGAGAAAAATACAGTGGAGTAAGAGGAAACAAAGATTACCACAGGCAAGGAGAGATTGCTGCCCTATATAGGCTTGACTGGATGTCTTTCTGATACAGTGACATTTGGCTAGAAGACTGAAGGATGTGAGGGATCAAGCTAAGCTAATATCTAAGGGCAGAACATTCCTGGAAGAGGGAACAGCAAGTGCAAAGATCCTGAGGCATGATCGTGCTTGGGGTCTTGGCCAATTTGATAAGAAAACAGTTTGTGAGTGGAAGAATAGTAGAAGGCAAGATTAAAAAAAGCAGCAAGTGAGGCAGTAGATGCATTTTAATACATTTAAAGGACTGTGGCTCTTATTCCTAGTGACATAAAAAAGCATTGGAGTATTTCAAGCAGAGAGATGTCACTGCCTTTATAAGGACCACTATGACTGTGGTGTTGAGAATGGACTAACAGGGTAAGCAGGACAAACTAGTAGGAATTACTGCAGTAATCAAGGCAAGAATTCCAGGTGATTGAGAGAAACTGCAGTGGAGAGTTTGAGAAATGTTCCAACATTGGATATATTATGACAGTAAAACCAACAGAATTTGCTACTGCACTGAATACTGGATGTGAAAATTAAGATCAGAAAGGGAGGTCAAGGACAACTACATATCCTAGCCTGGATAGATGGGGCTGGAACTCACTGAGAACACGCTGAGAGAAGATTTTGAGACACAATCAAGATTAGTATTTGGTTTTTGCACATTAAGTTGGAGATAGCATTAAGAATCTGAATATATACATTTGACTGTCATCAGCATAAAAATAGTTTGTAAAGCCTCAATGTCACTTAGCAAGTGAGAAGTGAATGTAGATAGAAAAAGTAGTTAGAAATTTGAACCATCTGACACTTCAAAATTTAGAAGTAGAGAAAATGAGGAAGGACCAGTAAAAGATATTGAGAAAATAGACAGCAAAGTAGGAGAAAAACAAGGAGAATGTGAAATCCTGGAATACTAAGGCACATACTGAGGTAGGTTGGTAGCTACAGTGGTGGAGACATATGGAAGTTTTCTCATGATTGACTCTATTTTCTTAGTAAAGTAGAAAACAAGGGCATCACCTGAGAAAGAGTAGGGGAGAAGCGTTGTGGACTTGGGTGTTGGAGGAAAGAGAGGAAAAAAAATGAACGAATAGTCTAGGAAGGTGGGAGAGTATATGGACCCAGGAAATGAGAACGAATACCAGCCTTATAGGCTAAATATCTACTTACTTTAAGCTTTATAAAGTCTGCCTGTGTGCAAACAAACTTCTAGCCCTTGAAGGAGATTTAGTATTCACTAATATTTTAAATTGATTGCAATATTATGTGTTTAATCCATGTGGAATCAGTTGTTATTTAACATGTATTTATCCCTGATAGGTTTAAAGTCTTTTAAACATCATTGTGATGGTTATACAATATTTTAATCAACATATACAGTAATTTAACTAATCACCACTTATATTTTTAGAGTATATATTAATATATTAATATAACCTCCATTCTGAATGCATGAAAGAATGAGTGTAGAAATATGAATACCTTTTTTCTTTGGTTTTGCTTTCACTAAACATTGCTAAATTGTTTTCCCAAAAGGATTCATTTCCAGTGTAAAAGAAGGGTGTTTGCTTTCCTATATTGATGGAGTATTAAACATAGAAGTTTGCTTAATTGCCTTCTTGTCTTCTGAAGATTTATCATTCAGTGTTAATTAGTATTATTTTGATCAATTTTGTCATATGCTTTGTAAATTCCTCTTTTTAAGATGTTTTAATTTTATATCCAGAAAGGAACACACTATTAAATTATTATAGAAATAGTTTAGTTTGAAATAAAAGAAATCTTTCAGAGGTTAAAAATCACACCAAGGTTAATCTTCATTTTTTCCATTTTATGTCTTTCTTCATTAGGTTTGTTTAAAGTGTGCTGCCCATGAATTAATGTAGATTTACATTAATGAATGTAAGTTGATATAATTATGTCAAGTCCTGTGATTTGAGGTTTCAATGAAGGCTCCACAGAGTAAAATATATCTTAGTACATGATATTTAAACAAATATTTATTTAAACAGATAGTATCAAGCTTGCCTGTAATTTTCAAATGACATGAGACTCCTAGAATTGTGGGAAACATAGCACAAGATTATCCTCTAAATTGGATGGAGCAAGAGGTAGGAAAAAATGACATGAATCCTCATATCTTAACCCACTTTGGTCGAAGGACACTCAAAATATAGAGAAGGTGGAAGTATAGAAAATGAGACATCAGCAATCTAATATGGCAATATACTACTGCATACTGTAACTAATACTTAAACTTCTTAAAAAAAATCTGTGCTAAATGTGAAAAATTCAATCAGGGCTTTTCTTGGTCACAGAACCTATTAAACAGAGAAGATAATAAAACTTCATATGTACCCTTTGGGGCAGTAAGATATGCAGCAGAATTACACTGATGATGGATCCTGGTGATAACACATGCTGGTCCAAAATGCTAGGATGAGAACTAGAATGGTCCATGAATGAGAAGCGGCAAAGTTAGCAGGGACACACATGTAGGAGAGAAAGTCTGGTTGCCCGGCTATTGTGATTGGCTACAGGTGGATGTGTGGTTGGAAATGAGGAGACAGGCTGAGAAGTCAGGTGATCTTGGCTCACCCACTAACTGGCTTCCTGGCCTTGAGCACATCGCTCACCAGCTTCACTTGTGCCTGTCTATTCACAGGACCAAGTGGCATGAATGTGATGAAAGTGCTTAGACAATGTTAGAGTGACTTGTAAATGCAAGGAGGAGAAAGTAATCTTCATTTGTAGGGTAGTAAAAATGAGGACACAGAAAACTATTGCAATTGTGGTTTTTATTTTTTATTAATAATGGGAAATTAAATTTAAGAATATTAAATAACATTTTAGATTTAGTTTATGAATACTAAAAGAACTAGCCTGTTCAGTGATCATAAGATTCCTAAATTTTATGTCCCTTTCATTGATTACAACAATAGTATAGTTAAAGATTTTCAAAAAAACAACTTTATTTTTATGCCTAACCTGTCAGTATTTATAATAATTTCCTTCTTGTCTATTCCCTTTTTGCTTGTGGTGTGCCCAAGCATTATGGTCCTTGAGTCAGAATAGACTTTATTCTATTATAAAAGCTATATATCCTATTGCCTAAAGATTTTTAAAATGTGAAAATAAAAAAGGAGAAAATAAAATTCACCCTAAAACCTACTGCCCAGAGATATACATTAAGCATATATATAAACATATATCTATATTTTATATAGATTTTGGAAGTGTGTTTTATATTTTTTTAAACAAATACAGACTCAAATGGAAAACTGCAATCTCTGCAAAGAAGAATGCATGCTGTATGTGGGACTTTGACTTTTCAAGGTGTGGAAGGCACCTCAGAACGCTATACTCCACTTACAATCCCACACAGCATCATGATGAAGTAGAAGCCAAATTGCAAAGAAAATATATTCCCAGGTACTTTCTTAACAAAGGTGCTCATTTTGTTTTCATTCTGAAAATTATCTAAAGCAGAATTGTTACCTTAACTAAAGCCTGTATCATCTTTGATGTTTTGAGTTTATCTTGCCAGATTGTCCTTTGCCAGATTTTATTTTCATGAATGACAATGAGGTTTTTAAATCTACCACATCTATCTATCTACCTATCCAACCCAGAAACCATAACTTAATACCTAGGATGTACATTGAATTACGTTGCTAGTGGAAGAAAACAGAAAAGACCAAGATTTGGTGTGGAGTGTAATTTATGCCTAATGAATAGATAGGTATTCATAAATTTGTGAAGAAATTGAACCTACAAAGACCATTACAGTACAATGGACTAAAAAATGGTTTTATTTTAAAAGACCCAAATGCAACATCAACAGCTAATACAAATTTTTATTTATATATAAGTACTCATAAGAGGGGAAAATTTAAAGTGAAAAAAGCTCCATTTGGCAGAATCAACACTGTTAAACTGTGTATACTACCCAAAGTGATCTAATGATTCAATGCAATCCCTATTAAAATAACATCATTTTTTGCAGATCAAGAAAAAATAATTCTACGCTTCATATGGAACCAGAGAAGACCCCGTATAGCCAAAGCAATCTTAAGCAAAAAGAACAAATTGGTAAGTATCAATTTACCAGACTTCAAGCTGTACTACAAGGCTGTAGCAACCAAAACAGCATGGTACTGGCACAAGAACAGAGACATAGACCAATGGAACAGGACTGAGAACCCAGATATAAAACCATCCTCATATAACCATCCAATCTTTGGCAAAGTAGACAAAAACATACATTGGGGAAAAGAATCCCTATTCAATAAATGGTGCTGGGAAAATTGGATAGCCACATGTAGAAGACTGAAACAGGATCCGCACCTCTCACCTCTCACAAAAATCAACTCACGATGGATAAAAGACTTAAACCTAAGGCATGAAACCATAAGAATTCCAGAAGAAAATGTTGGAAAAACTCTTACAGACATCAGCCTAGGCAAAGAATTTATGAAGAAGACCCCAAAAGCAATCACAGCTACAACAAAAATAAATAAATGGGACCTGATCAAATTACAAAGCTTCTGCACAGCCAAGGAAACTATCATTAGAGTGAATAGACAACCTACAGAATGGGAGAAAATATTTGCATGCTATACATCTGATAAAGGGCTGATAACTAGAATCTGTATGAATTCTATATGAACTCAGGAAAATCAGCAAGAAAAAATCAAACATCCCATTAAAAAGTGGGCAAAGGACATGAATAGAAACTTTTCAAAAGGAAAATAGACTAATGGCCAAGAAACATATGAAAAAATGCTCAACATCTCTAATCATCAGGGAAATGCAAACCAAAACCACAGTGAGATATCACTAACTCCAGTGAGAACGGCTTTTATCAAAATGTCCCAAAACAGCAAGTGTTGGCATGGATGTGGAGAGATAGGAACACTCATACACTGCTGGTGGGACTGCAAACTAGTACAACCTCTATGGAAAGGAGTATGGAGATACCTCAAAGAACTAAAAGTAGAACTACCATTTGATCCAGAAATCCCACTACTGGGTATCTACCCAAAGGGAAAAAAAGATGTTCTATAATAAAGACATCTGCACTCGAATGTTTAAAGCAGCACAATTCACAATTGCAAAGATGTGGCAATAACCCAAGAACCCATCAATACACGAATGGATTAATAAAATGTGGTATATGTATACCATGGAGTATTACTCAGCCATAAAAAATGGTGAACTGCCTATTGTATTATCCTGCATGGAGCTGGAGGCCATTCTTCTAAGTGAAATATCACAAGAATGGAAAAATAAACACCACTTATACTCACCATTAAATTGGTACTAATCAATCAACGCTAATGTGCACATATAGAAGTAACATTCATAGGGTGTGGGGCAGGTTGGAGGGGAGAGGAGAGAATGGGTAAATTCACACCCAATGGGTGTGGTGCGCACTGTCTGGGGGATGGGCACGCCTGTATCTCTGATTCGGGCAATGCAAAGGCAATTTATGTAACCAAAGAGTTTGTACCCCCATAATACTCCGAAATTTAAAAATAAGTAAAATAAAAAAGAAGAAGAATTAACAACTTAAAGTAAATGAGGATAACAATATGATCTATTGATATCACATTAAGTATTGATTGGCAAGCATCTCAGGAAAAGTGAGGCCACACAAAAAACAAGTCTTCAGGGTTAAAAATACAGCTGTAAAACTAAGGAATGCTACCAAAATAAGTTTTTACAATTTCTTCTCTTCTGAGATTGCACAAAAATAACTGAAATAACCCTTGAAAAAATTCTGGGAATTGATGGTGTGAAGCTAATGAAAAAAGACACATGGTGAGCCTTGTCACTGTGCAACAGGGCCTTCTAGGCAAGAGGATACTGATGCCTGGGCACCCTTGCTCCTCCTGACAGAATGATGGCTTTCTTTTGTCCACAACTAAAGAATATAGTGCAGGAATTTCTGACTTTATGTTGAGAAATGCATATGTGAAGGGAAGGAAGAGTGTTTTTATTTCCTCCCCCATCGAACTCAAATCTTTAGAGTGAAGAATGAAATATATTAGCAATTTATGAGTTCTGTAGCAACCAGTTAGGAGACTTCTTAACCTCTGTTTTAATGTGCAATGTGTGTGTGTCTCTCAGGATAGCTCGGGGGGTGGGGGCAACATTTCACTTCAAGAAAAAAACATCAGGGTTTATTTCCTCGTCTCTCATGCCTCACATAAAATACACTGAAGGAGCTAAATCCTCGGGAAAATCAAAGACTCCCAACAGAGCACCATCACATTGAAAAATGACCTTTGCCTGCTTTTTGCTTTTTGGATCAGATTTGCGATAAATGGAATATTTTAGCATTAAATATCATTTTTGTCATTTTGCTGGACAATCAAGCAAAAAAAGAAACTGAAAGAAATAGTAATCATGATGGTTCATAAATTTTTGTTTGCTTATTTTTTGTTATTTTTAATATGAATTAGGTGAACTACAAAAGATGCATTTATACCACTCAATAAAATCAGGGAAAAATAGACAAATTTCATGGAAAATGGTGATGTTATAATACTTTAACAAAACCTCTGCTAATATTGCACAGTGAAAAAACTATAATCTACTGAAAAGGAAAGAAAAAATATTTAAAACATGATTATTACTTTTAAGTTCATGCCAGATGTTTGAAACCAATGTATGTATTTTTAAAAACCTCAACTATTCACCAGGTGGCAGTCTTTTCCTTGAATGTGGTCAAAACAAACGTGGTCTGCTTTACCTCATCTATTGAAAGAGACAGTGTTTCCACAACTTTGCAATTGTGAATTGTGCTGCTATGAACATTCGAGAGCAGATGTCTTTATTATAAAATGTCTTTTTTTCTTTTGGATAAATACCCAGTAGTGGGATTGCTGGGTCAAATGGTAATTCTACTTTTAATTCTTTGAGGTATCTCCATATTCTTTTCCATAGAGGTTGTACTAATTTGCAGTCCCACCAGCAGTGTATGAGTGTTCCTATCTGTCCACATCCCCGCCAACATTAACTCATCTGGTATTATCCTGGTTGGAGCTAGAACCCATTCTTCGAAGCGAAGTGGCACAGGATTGGAAAAACAAGCACCACTGGTACTCACCATCAAACTGGCACTAACTGATGAACACTTACATCACACAGGGCAATAACATTCATCTGAAGGCGGGCGGGCGGGAGGGGGGTGGAAGGGATGGGAAAAACTCTCACTGAATGGATGCGGGGAGCACAGTTTGGGAGACGACCACGATTGTGGCTCTGACACGGGCAGAACAGGGGCAATGTGTATGGCCAAAGTGTTGTACCCCCATGATATTCTGAAATTAAAAAAATAAATTAAAAGAAAAAAAAAAAAAGAAAGAGACAGTGTGACTTAGGTGAACAGAGAACCTGCATTTATACTGACAATGCTGAATTTCAACGCTCTGTCTCTTCTAAAAACAAACTCTTTAAAATATCCCTAAGGAAATCTATATATTCTTCTATGGGGTGATTTCTGATCATTTTTCTTTATCATGATTTTTCCTTCTCTTTATTCAGAGAAAAAAGCACATTTTGTTTCATGATTTATAATGTGTTTCGATTATATTTATTTAAACTTTTGTGTAGTCCTATAAACATGGTCCATTTCCTTTTTCTTGAATTTTAGAAAACTTTGAGGTAATGGCCAAGCTTCCTGGCTCCATCCAGCCTTTCATAGAGTCATCACCCTCCTAACCATTACACAGGTATCTAGGAAGTCTTTTCTCAGAGGTTTCATCACCAGAATTAAACAAGTTTGCCTCCTGTGTTTTGCATCAGCATATTTGGAACCTAACCATAACAACTTAGAAGCATGACACAAATGTGAATCTTTAGACATAGATTAAATAAGCATACTTGGTTCTGAAATTAATGATCATGATGATAATAGTAAATCAAATGAAAGTACACTAGGCACTTTACATGAATTATTTCAAATTTCTGATCCTCATAATAATTGTGAGATGTATCCATTACCATTTCCTATTTCAAGTTAAGTAATTACTGTTGGGCCACTCTAGCAAGTGTTGGAACTAGGATTTGAACCCATATTTGTCTAGACTCCAAACATTTCCTCTTATATGAAACCAAACCTCAAAATATTCATTTATATTTTTTCCTTGTTTCATAAAATATTTAGGGCTGGTATTAAGATGATAAATGTGACAAATATTTCTATTTGATTTTAGGCAAAAACTGAATTTTAGGGTTGCTTCAAGAGCTAATAATGTCAGTAATCTTTGGTAAATTTCCTTAACTTCTCTACACTTCACTTTCCTCATATCTGTAAAAGATGATGGTTCCAGGAAGGAGTCAGTGTGTGTGAGGGGTGTGGAAGTGAGGGTGGTATCAAAATGCTTTTTAATTCTGTCTGATTTCAAGGTTAGACATTGACACTCCACTTTTTGGTTGAAAGAATCAGGCAGACTAGATTGGGATCAAATAAGACATGGTGCAGTAAAAGGAAAATTCATCTAAAACAAGTGCTTCTAGAACACATGATTTAATCACACTACCTCTGAGTCTGGCATTAAATTTAGGCTAAAAAGCACCAAATGGAATATACTCGATGTGTACTTTCCTAAGGCTGGTAATTTAAGGTCAGGCCAGAGGAATACAAAGCTTCTTAGTTGATAAAGGATTAAAGATATGCAAGAGAAATATAAATTAGCAACATTTAACATATATTTAACTTATCAAGCACAAATTTTAAGGTTTAAGCATTTTATTGATAGAACTAATAGCTATATGTGTGCATAAAAAATATTTCATGTAAATTCCATGCAGGGTAAAGAGTATATCATATTATTCTGCAAAGAAATAGCCATCTAATATGCCAATATAGTATGGTTTCCCCCAAACCACTGAATAGTTTTACGTTATATATTTTTGCCACCCTAGTTTTCTTAAAATTTAGATGATTCTTACATTCAACATTTATTGAACACATGCCATATATCAGGAACTCTGTTAGGTATATACAGAAGAAGGGAAGGAAACCAATATTTATTGAAGAGGTGAGTGTTCCTTATATAGGTAACAGGATGTTAAAGTTGAAATTTCTATAGGTCCCAGACACTGTAGCTGAGAGATTACAGAGTTCACCACTCTTGGACTCCTCATTTAGAGGTTTCTCATCCACTTCAAGAATATAAAGGATGGAGACAATGAGATAGGGTTCATTTTGTGAGGTGGATTTTTTTGTAGACAACTGATATTGGAACAGGAGCCACCTGTGTTCCCAAGGGGAAGTCAGAGATCACTGTCTTCCCACACACCCCAAATCAAGCACGGGGGTTTACTAGGACCACTGACTTCCAGAACGTTCCAACAGCAGCTGGTAACTCCATACTCGAAGAATGACTATGCTCTTTTCCCCTAATCCTCTTACTCCCTTCTCTCTACTTCCCAAATTACCCATACACACACACGCACACGCACACACACACGGGTGTGCACACACATGCAGAGGCATGCAGAGTTAGTGTACTGAGGGAAAAGACAAAACTTTGTATGGGGCTACTATGTCTATTATCTAAGAGTGGGGGGAAAATATGTCCAAACACGGCCTAGAAAGGACAACCTCAATAAATAAATTTTAAAGGGAGGATAGGAAGAGGAAATGCATGATTGAAGTTTAACAACAAATCAAGTCTATGTTAACATAGATGTATACATCAATAAGATGCATACATATTGCATGCATGTATATATGTATGTGTGTATATGCGTGTGTGTATATATATTCACCTTCTGGTATTGTGAAGCTCACAAAGTGAAGAAAAGTGAAATATTTTCAACGTAATATTCTAAGAGATATGAAGAGGCACACAGGATATGATGGTAGCAAAGAAGAGGGAGGTTTAATTCCATCAGTGTTTCACAATTTGTATCGTTACATATCATGTTTGATAGTTTATATCAAGAACAGGGTTTGCTTTGTCTGACAAATAACTGCCTCCAGCATGGGTGGTGGGGTCTGTCTCTACAGAGTCTCAGCCCTCAGGTTTCAGTTGAGAAAGGAGCCCCTCCCAGAATCCCTCAGCCTGCTGAGTCAGGCCCCCCAAAAGGATAATATTGAAATATGTGTTGCTTGACATTAAATCTCCTACACTCTTGTGAATGTGCTATTCTCACCTCCCTCTTCCCAGCAATTTCTCAATGTGCCAGCAGTGACTCCCTTATTACTGCCAATTGTTGTAGGAAGCTACAACCATCTAAGAGGAATTGAGGAAATCAGATAACCAGTTTTGTTAAATCAGTCATTTTAATGCACTTGAGATTTGGTCAGGAGCCTCTGACTGAAGGAATTTCAGGACACTTCTGCTGCATCAAAATCATGAAGAGACCTTTCTAGGCTGCTTAAGGAACAAGTTTTATTTGTAGGCATGCTGTGAAGGGCTTAGACTGTTGGACATGCAATGCCTAAAGTAACCAGGTAATTTGGCAAAGGAAGAATAAAGGCCAGGAAAACAGAGAAACCTACGGTCAAATCTCACTTGGGCAAGTTACCCAGTCTCTCTGAACCTCAATTTCCTTGTCTATAACAGTTCAGTATAAGCAGAAGGAATCAGTTAAATAAATGTGAAAATATATACCAAATAGTCAAACAAAGTTTTCTGTATTCCCTACGCATGTACATGCATTTACTCCTCACTTATTTAACCCCTGTTATTTAACTGTGACTGTTTAAACAAGTATTAAACAAAGACAAAGGTAGTAAGGCTGCTATGGTAGAGTCAACAAGAATGAACTCTGCAACTCATTAGAAGTGTCTCATAGATGCTGGGGTGGAAGGAATGACAATCAAAGTACTTAGTTACTGATGGTGACTTTGGGCAAGTTAGCCTCTCTTTTTAAAATGGTGATAATGAAAGAACTTATTGCAAAAATTGTTATGAAGTTTAAATGAGGTTACAATTTACAATGGTCTTAAAAAATGCTTGTTACATTGTAATGCTGTGTTATTATTGACAATTTTTATTATTATCCCTTGACCTAAGATGACTATGGCAAAATATTAAAATGTATTTACAATTCACCTCAACTTACTTGCTTTTTAAAATTATGTACTATTTTTTGAGGAAAATTATTCAATATAATGCTAATTGAGAATTCTCTGATATTTTGGAGAGTAGGAAATAGAATATAAAGTCTAAATAAATGCATAGTTATTTCTAATTTACACTTTACTCATCATGATAATATTGCATCAAAAATTCACATTTATATATGAGGGTACTAGTGTTGCTTAATGATTACGCCTAGATCTCCAAGTTAGACAAATCTATATACTTTCCCTCAGAGATCCCAGAAACCAAGAAGGGATATTACAATTAGGATACACACGAGAGGGGGTAAAATTAAACCCACTCCACTTACCCATCATCGCCTTATTTAATGGAAGAGAGCTTATGCATCCAGTTGATAAATTTGCAACTATCAATTTCTCTCACCCTCCAAAAACCACACTCCTTCTGAGTGGGTTTTAGCATTCTCTCAGGTGGCTGTATTCTGTAAGTCAGCTCTCACATGCTCAAAGCCCACAGTTTGGAATTATTGTCAAGTGTTTCTAATAAATGATTCAAACACTAGTGACTTAGACATTAAACATTGACATATCTAGAAATTAATTGATCCAAAAGAATGAGTGCATAAAACATAAATTGCAATAATGAAAATAAGGGCACTCTTTAAATGCTTGAAGAACTGGTTCTTGAAAAGAATGTTTAAAATTCTATACTACCTAAATACTCACTTGCTTGTGTTTCTGATATTAAAGCCACAAAACTACTCAATTTGCCTCTAATCAAAGACTAAGTGAATATAGCTGAAAGAAAGAAAGGGCATGTTGAAAACAGTTACAAAGTATTCTCGTTGTAATATTTATTTTCATAATTCCCAATTATATTAACACTTTATGTATTCAATTAATTACAATTGTTAAATTACTTACTATTATTCCTAAATGATTAACATTTAGAGTATTATGATTAATGAAGAAATTCAATTAATATATTGCCTACTGAAATATAATGTTATTATTTTTAGATTTAATCGCAATATTTATAATGGATTAGAGGGATTTAATAAAAACGACCCCACCAAAGCTTTTCACCAAAGGCCACATTTGAAATATTCATTTCATTTTTTCATATTTTAACATAAATTCACTCTGCATGCCAGCACCAACACTTCACAGGGCATTTGCCTTGAGGAATATTTAGCTTTATCAAATGCATGTATGCATTTATAATCAAATTAAATATAATAAATATAAAGTGCCTTGGGGATAAGAATTTAATAACTTTGAAATGGTGTCAAAGTGAAGAGACTTACATTTAGCATGCTCTTTTAGTGCTAGGCATAACCACCTGGTGAGCACGAGCTGTGGTCCCCTTCTTATTTATGAGAAAGTCAAGGCTCAAATGACTAAATAATTTGCCTGAGATCATAAGACAAGATTTATATCCAAATCTTTCTCTCTCTAAACTCTTCATTGTGTCTTACTCCCTCCATCCTAAGGGACCTATATGACTCAGTTTCTCTGCCTAAAAACAAAGAAGAAGAGCCCTGTCTTGTATTTTCACATGGTGGAAAACAAATCCTTGAATACTTGGAGGTATGTTTTATTGCTTGAGGCTGTTTCCTTTGTTTGTTTTATCTGATTTTTCAGAAAGGGCTCATTCTATGTGCTCCAAACATATTTAATTTTTTTTTTCTTTCGTAGTAAGTGTGTGATACTGAGAGGAAAGAGCAAAAGAATGTGTTTCAAGGGGATCATTTATCTATGATTTGCTGGTCTTCAGGACAAAAAAAGACCATGTTGACATGACTAAGGAGTTAAATGGTGTATTATTTTATGAGTTAGAATAACCAGATAGCCGAAACCACTTTATCATACTAACAGCATAACACAGTCCTTCTTTTAAAAATCCTTTCTTTTAGGCCAGAATTATTCAGATCTCTCATGACTGCCATTTGCCAGCTGACTAAACACAGTCTTTGCTTTGTCTTGCAACAGCTTTTAAATTCCCTGCTGTGGAATAATAAGACTCAATTTATTTTTTAGACTTTCAAAGTAATTGTTTATATTGACTACATTATAAAGATCAAATTGGGAGATAATTTTCAGCTTTTTCATGTTTATGGTATATTAAGAAAATATTGTAAACCACTTTTCTATTGACAACTTGCATCAGAATATAAGGAAATATAATGATGACTTAGCTATGTCTCTTAGTATTTTAGGGGGAAAATGAGCATCTTTGATGTTTTACTATAGCTTTCTCTTTTTCTCTTGCCCTCTCTCTCTAGCTCTTGTTCTCTCTGAATTTTGATGGTACCTAAGTTATGGTTACACATACATTGAGGCTTATTTACCGTCGATATTCAGGATTTGACCTAGACAGGATATATTAAAAATAAATAGAAAGGAATAACCTCAAATGGGTTAACCACTAAGAAAAGTTAAAATGTTTTCATTCCACGGAGAAGGGCTCTAAGAACTAGAACTTATAGACTGTCTTGGCATATAGTATCATTTAATAATCACCATATAAATTCATAAGACTACAGACTTGTTCCCAAGCCCTATGTGGAAAACCCAATGAATGTAAGAGTTAGAAGTGGAACTTTTGTGATATCTGAATCTTGAAGCACAAAGTACATGGATTCAATCTGAAAAATCTAGATTTGTTTAAAGAACAGAGTTCTATGCCCAGTATCCGGGGATATATTTATTAGCATCCACATCAACTGAAAAATGTTCTATAGTGTTGGCAGTATACATTTTTGGTTAGATATATATTTGCATTAACATGCTAATATTAATCTCCTATTTCAGACTGTTTGATTTTCTGATCACATAAGAGGCCATGTTTCTAAAGCCACAAATTGTATTAACAGATCTGTCGAGACTATAAAAAAGGTCTCCTACATGCACTGAGATGGAAAGAGAAAAGTAAACTGAATTAAATTCTCTTTTACTCTCCCTGAACTGGGTTTCTGTTTCCAATGATTGCATTTTCAAATGAAAAAAGAAGTCCTGCACTCTAGAGGGTAAATTGCCGATGCTTAACTTAATCTTTTCAGCATATTTTGTGTTATTAGTATATTTGCTTGTCAATAGGAAGACAGAGATAATGGCAGAATACAGTAATAATGCCAGTATTATTATGCTGTTATTATCTCCTACCTAATAATAACACTTCTGCAGAACTTGAACATCACCAGACTTCGAGAAGCAGATAAGATTAAGACACAATTTTGATTAACAGCTAAGAAAACCAAGGCTCAGAGAGATTCAGACACTTGGCCGATTAACAGGTGGTGAACAACACCAGAAGCCACCATTTCTATCCCTTCATTCTGTGCTCTTCCCCAGGACTTCACTGTTTCTTTTCTTTGTTTTTTTCATCGCTTAACCTTTTTTTTTTAAATTTCAAAGTATTACAGGGGTACTCATGTTTTTGGTTACGTGGATCACTTTTGTAATGCTTGAGTCAGAGTTAAAAGTATACCTGTCACCCAGATAGTGTTCACTGAGTAAAACTCAATGCAAATCAAGCAGGGGGAAGAGGGGAGGAGAGGATGGGCGAAAACCTGTCTAACGAGTACAATGAACACAGCTTCTAATGACCTTGTTATTCCTTAGTGTGATGCTATGGCAAGGAGTGTGTAGGGCCACAATTATTATTTATTGAGCAACAAAATTATAAGTGGCATTATATTAATAATATTCAGGATAGAGACATAGTCTGAATATGTAGATCTAGAGATACATTTAAATTTGTCTAACTCATATCCTAAATTAGGATAACGAATTAATGGTTTAAATGACTCCCATTCAAATTGGCACAGTGGCTACAGCCAGATCAGCATAGTGGTTATCATCTTCAGGGACTCTTCAGTTCCAGCACTGCTATTTCCTTGCTTTGTGATCTGGGACATGGCACTTAAGCCTTTTTCTGCCTTCATTTACCCTTCTGTAAGCGGAGATAACAACAGCACCCACCTTCACAGTGTAACTTAATGAGATAATGGGAGTAAAATTACCACAGTTACTGGCATAGTGACAGACTCAATGAATGTTATTTAGTATTATTATTTTTGTTCTCATTTTTTGTCATATTATTATTATCATCATCCAGACCATATCAGGGTTGGTTGCAAACTATTAATTCATAGGTCCTTTCAGTCTGGCCCACCCCAGACAACATTGGGTCCCCTTTTCTTTCCTTCCTTTGTAAAATGAGGTGATTGATTTGATCATCTCCAAGATGCCTCCCAATTATAAAATCTTGGATTCTTTTTAGTGGAATTTTAAAACCAAAATTTCTTCAACTAAATACTCTAGGATCTTAACTTTTGAACTAACAAATAATATTTAGCAAAGTCTATTTCCAAAGAGGGGAAGCAACAATAAAGATGTTACCGAAATTGGGAAACTCTCACATATTAAATACCACTTACTAATATTTAAGGGAATTAATAGAAATTTCCTGAAAACTAGGTTAGCATAGTATAATTCAACACATCTATCATAAAATATACAGCTGTAGGTCTTCTATACCTTTCAATGTCCCTTAAGTCAGTGGTTCTCAAAGTGTTGTCTCTGGACCAACAGTAGCACCACTTGGGTACTTCTTAGAAATACAAATTCCAGGGCCTTGATCCAGACCTGCTGTGTCAGAAATTCTGCAGGCAGGCTCCAGCAATCTGTGTTTTAACAAGTTCTCCAGTTATGATGCAAGAGATTGATAACCACTGATCTAAGCAAAAAGACGGAAAAGCAAGTTCTGCTTCTGATAAACATTCACCAAAGCAGCTAAAACTAAAATTGAATCTGGCCTTAGGAGACATCTAAGACAAAGGTCCACTAGAAATAATTAAAAGTCAAGTAACCAATCAATTGACTGAAAAGGAGACTAAGAAGTCATTCTCAGTCATTCCTTCTAGAGAAATAAGGTACCAAGAAGGTTAAAGAAAAGTTCAGTAAAATCATCGGAGACTATGAGTGTAATGATTCCTGCTTAGTGGAGAGAACCACAGGTTTTCTGTGCTGTCTCCTATATGAAAGAAATAAACTAAGTATTACTCTTTTCATTATTTTACAGTAAAAACTTTTTAGAAACACTAAGAACTCCATACCCAGATTTATGAAGGTCTACACTAAAAGGAAATATTTAATGATCTATGCCCATCTATTTATCTGGCAAATCTAAATCTTTTCATTAAATGCTGCATTGAGAAAGTCATTTAATATACTCAAAATTATAAACATTTAAACAATGTATAAGGGCAAGATGAGAAAATCTATGTTAGAGCTACAGGAAGGTAATTTTATTTGTTCAGTGTCCTTACTATCCTCTCCATACCAATCCATGACACCGTTCTTAAATCTAATATTTCTAATTAACTCCTAGATATCCATATCAATAAATCAAACACTAAATATACCCAATCTGGTCCCATAAACCTTTTCTCATAGTCTTATCTCAGTTGATGGTGTTAAATTTTCCAAGGTATAAACCCTCCAACATTCATCCTGTCTTCCCTTCAAGCCTTTCCTCTGCTCCCCTGTCCTCTACCCCACAACATTTTGCATCTGCCAAATCTAGTCAATTTAACTGCATAATTATCTGAGGATTCATTTTTCTCTTCATCTTTTCAATGGAGACAACATTTATTCCCATGATATTTTCCCTTTCTGTCTTCACAAGTAGACCTTAAGACTTGAGAGAACAGGAACAATGTCTCCTCCTCAGAGCCCAGCACGTGGCCCAGCAGAGCAAGCATCCAAAACGTGTCCCCTGGTGAATGTGCTTTAAGTGTACACACATTCATCTGAAATTCCACTGCCCCCACCGTTTGAGGATGCCATACTGAATATTTTTTCAGAGAAAGAAATTAACATGTGACAACTTTATAAAAGGAGAATGTATTTCTAACATACATTTATCACATTGTAGAATCTTAGTAAGTGCTCTGAAAATCAGATTTGTATGTTTTTTTTATTAGAACCTCTTTCTTTACTCATTTTAAGATATTACATTTATTTTATCCAATTGGCTATTATTGTTT
Source organism: Daubentonia madagascariensis (assembly GCA_023783475.1). Classification (NCBI taxonomy): domain Eukaryota; kingdom Metazoa; phylum Chordata; class Mammalia; order Primates; family Daubentoniidae; genus Daubentonia; species Daubentonia madagascariensis. The sequence continues at coordinate 10,313,437 of JAKFHU010002220.1, forward strand.
TCAGGTTTTAACTTTCGGTTTCAATGACCCCGACAAAATGAGTAACAGTGTGTTCCAGGGTCTTCGGGGATACTCATGAGTCTGAAAATTAAGTGAATTATAATAATACACAAAATGGCTCTCAAAGATCACAAGAATAATCTAAGGAATTCCACTTCATGAAAGAAAAAAATCTTGTCATGAACATATTTGCTACCTGCAGCACATTGATTTATGGAAACTATCATTTCAAAAGATGTTGGCCTTGCTTAGAAGATGAATTACCAAAGAAAGTCACAGATAAACAGCCAACCTCTAATGGGGTTTGGTACTGCCCAAGCCCTGAGGACATCTTTTGTGTGCTATACTGTGCACATTTCATGTTGCTAAAACCTCATTTTCATTGTATAAGATAACCAGGAGCTCAGAGGTAGGTTAGAACTGATCTTTCAAAATTATAAAGTTCAAACAAAAAGATACAATTTTTGTTTATTCTGAGTGCCTTCACTGAAGAGGAATTCTAGAATGTACAAATAGAAAAGGAATTCTTGGCCAGCGAACTGATACAAGAGAAATCTTCCAGAAACACATGGCCTGTGATATTTCAGAGTCCTGGCAGATTGCAAACCTTTACTGCCTTGTATTAATAATCGGGGCCCAGATCAAGTGCCTCTAAGGAGCCAGGACCTACTTGTGAGGCTAGAGTTTGGCTCAGAAGTTGAACATCTTCCAACAAACACTTTCATAATAGCAGATATCTCCAGACACCAAAATTATTCTGGTCAGTACAAATGTCATTGACTAAAGGGACATTGAAATTTATGGTCAATGTTCTCTAGAAAATAGTACTAAGAAGGTTCTTTAGCAATAAACATAAAAAACACATTCAATGGCAGTTTTATTCTATAGGCTTGCTTCAATCTAGAATGATTGATACCACAAGCACAAAATCTGTCTTATGGTTGCCTATACAGACATAAAACAAGAGAGTGTACAATATAATTATCATTGCTATTAGAAAATGCAAACATTTTAGGGATATGATTGTGGAAGGAATTTCAAAATCACAACGTAGCTAAGGTTGTAGCACTTAAACTTACACAAGTGAAAACAGACTCTTACTGATTCCTGTTTGTGTGCTGTACCTCTTTAGTGGTGAAAAACTAGGATATAACATAAACTACATCTTTAGATGTTATTATTACCAATCTACCCAGATCAAGGTTTGTTCACGTTTGAAAGTATACATGAAACAAGAAAATTTTCTTATCAGTAAACTTTTATCAATATGATGAGAAGGTAATCCACAAACTATAAACAGCAGTATATGAAACAACAAAAAGCTGGCAAAGCAACAAGCTGAAAAGAATTGTTATTGTGGAGTGTTGTTTTATCAAAGTTTTGTTCAGGTAAGGGGAAGGGGTGAACAGGGGTGAGACATAATGAGGGACTATAAAACACAGGCTTCTGAGAAGACAGGGAGACAACCAGAAAGTTCTCTTCCTTTTGGCAAGGATTCTGATTAAAGTCCTCCAGGAAAGCAAAGATAATGGCAGCCACAGCAGAGCTTGCTTTAAAAGAATGTCACACCCCCTGACAGACTATCATCTGCAGAGAGAGAGATGTGTGCATCATCAAATAGGGCAGAAATTGTTAGAGCTGTAATAACACACATTTTATAAGATTTTACTTTAAAAGACAGATTTTTGAGCGCCTGCAGTATGTGCAATGTCTTTGCAATTAGTCAGTTAGCCTTGATGCAGGGAAGTCAAGAGTTCAGTGTGAAAGGAAAAAGGACCAAATAGATAATTCAGATCCAGGGCAGTAACACAGGGAAGGATTTAGACAGACAAAAACAGACTTCTTATTTATTCCTGTCTATGATGTCTCCACTTCCTGGTAAAAGACAGGGTGATAGAAAAAAAATGCATTGTATTTATAATTGTGTGCCCCTTTAGTTTATTTTCTATTGATGACCAATAAGATATATCTAGATATTTACCCATTTCACCATTAGTAAATTTAATATAGTAAGCCTACAGTTAGAGTTCAACTATTTCCTAGTAATCTTTTTTCTTTCTTTAAGTTTTGATTTAAAAGAATTTACTAGAGTTTGTTAAAGGACAATATCAAAATAGATAGTGCAACTCACTAGTGCAGTAAGATGCAGAAGCTCAGAATGGGCAAGCAGGTCAAACAGGAAAAGTAGGTTAAGTAGGAAAAGAAAAAAACAATTCAGTTTGAGATTGTTAGAAAATGAAAGACAAGAGGAAAAACACCCACACATACACATTAAGCTACAAACAACATATGTTGAGCATTGCATAGAAATGTTTCCAATTTATGACAAGGCTACATAGGTTGCTTTGTTTTGCTTTAGTTCTCACAATTATGGTTTGCCAGGGAAGGAAGTGCAAGTGGAGGTGACTGTTGTAGTATACGAAGGGTGTACTTAACGTAGGTTTCTGTTATAACAGTTCTGACGTTGATGCTTATATTTCTTAAAATTTCACGGAATTTGAACATCTAAAGAAAACTTATGAGGCAAAATGAATTAAAAACTGTATTTTCACACGTACCTGTTTTTCTCCACTAGGTTTTTTGTGGTTCAGTAACAGCTCAACGGCTCCAACAACTTCTTTTCTAATAGCATGCAATAGAGCATCTCCAACATAGACATTAAAGCTTAAGAGGAGTTCGATGAGCTCCAAGTTCTCATTTTCAATTGCAATGAGGAGGGCAGTTCTTCCAAGAGGGTCAATGCAATTAATATTGATTTTAAAATAAATTTCAGCTTCCTCTAGGGATTTCTTGACACTTGCATAATCTCCCTTTTCCACAGCATTCAAGTAGGCTTTTTCTGATGGTGAGAGTTCTGATTCTGCTCGTACTATCCTTAGCGGGATGCGATCTCTGTAGGGGGCATTAACATTTCTTTTGTAATAGAACTGAGCCATGTTTCATGCCATGCTATTTCTTTGTCTCTGAAAGTACAAACAAAAATCACAAGCATTAGTGTCAGGATACTTTTTAAATTATTATACATCATACTTCTTTTCCAGCAACAGTATCAATAACGACAATGCTATTAATAACAACAATACCATTGTTATTAACTTCTAAGAGTTAAGGGTTTTTTCCTCCATAAACAGTGGAAATAGGCAATAATTATTCAATTATTTAAAAACACAAGTTACAAAATTCTAATCTAAGGGGAAAAAAAGACTTCAGTGTTTGGTAAGTTGTTTAAAAAGTTACTCTAAAAGTTACTCTAAGTGACATTTATCAGATAATGCTTCTACGGAGTTTTAGAAATTATTTACAAAATATATCATAAATACATATGGTTTTTATCAAAGCACTTTGGAAAGCAGAGGCAGTATCTTTGAGGTCTCAAAATTGGACCAGGGATATTCAAATATACCATTCACTGTCAATTTTGCTAATCACGGAAATGCTACTGAGATTATGGAATACCATTATCTTGGTGTTAGGGACAGGTACAGGTTGACAGTGCTAACCACAGAAAAAGAGGAGGGGGATAAAAATAAAGAGGCCAAGAACCAAACCCGCAACAGAAGGAACTTGAGGTTAGGGACTTTTCCCAGCCAGGGGCATGCACAAAAACCAGGAGCTCATGTCCAAAGATAACCTTTTCCCCACTAACATACATTAACATAGTAAAAATTACACCCACCAGTGCCATGACACTTTACAAATGTCATGGCAACCCCTAGAAATTACCCTATAAAGCTAAAATTGGAGAGGGCCCTTAGGCAAAATACTTTTCATTTGTTATGTATTCTATTCTTAATGCTAGTAATATTGACATCAAAGTTAATGTAAATTAATAACATTAATGTCAATAAAATATCCTGAGCCTGATAAACATTATTTTTTTTTTCCCTTTGTAAGTGAGTTCATTGAGGGGGAAGAATGTGTACTGATGATATTAATCATCAAGATGAGTCTAAGCAATTCAATTTCCAAAAGAAGGATTTGGAAAGGAATTAAATAGAGCGTTTTTTATAAAAATGCTATTTTCTTCATTCTGTTACCTTTATATCATGAACAATAAGCCACAAGGCAGGAATATATTCATTATAAAATTTATTATTTGGAAGCTACAGTAAAGATATAGTTGAAGATGAAGAAATTACTTCAAATAAATGAAAGATCATCATCTTAAGATAAATTAATAACAAAGTTTCTGGAAGCTATATTGATTTCGTATCATCCTAATAATACAAATTTATAGAAAAAATGTATCATATTTTGAATATAATTTATTTAGTGCTGTTATTTCCTAATTTCATACTTATTATCAGAACTATTTTCTTGTTCTATGTTACTTAAACTCACATGTTTATTTGCATGTGTTTTATATGCAAAATTAAAATGAATGGGTCATTCTAAGTACCTAAACATGCATATTCATTTTAATTGATCTTTTTAACCTTAATAATTTTATGAGTAAATTAACCTGATTTTAATAATGGTTTAACTGTAGATTAAACATGTACTGCATTAACAATTATGATTATATTTAATGTAATATTTTCAGTTTGAGAAATTTTGCATTGTTTACATGCTATCTCAATTTATTAATAATTTCCATTATCAAGTTAAGTTTCACTCTCTGACATTCAGATCATTCATCATGATTTCTCAAATATCTAGGTGTCAGAACCAATATACAAAACTATTATTTCATAATTTTCTTTCTCTCTGGCATGTTAGACTTAATATTTTGTAAAGGTATCTTCATAGAGTAAGCAAAAGTGGCTGTTCAAAATGTATTAATTTTAGATGGACAAATTATTTGCTTGAAACCTGATTATAACTTCAGTATTTTGGCGATGCTTTAACTCATTCTAGAATAACAGGAATAGCATTTATATTATAGAATAACAAGGAGAATTTAATAGTTCTCCAATAACACTAAAACTCCAATAAATCAAGATGTTTATGACACTATGTCATTTTAATAACCTGATCCTGAATGCCCCATTTATGCATCAGTGATGCCTTTAAAATACTGGCCTTAGAAGGTTGATTGTCACCCACTTCCCCAGCACATCTTTTCCCAACCCCAGGTCAGTATCTAAGAGTGTGTGGGATCAATGCCATGTCCTTCATGTTGTAATTTTACCAGGAGTACAGTCTAAGTGGTTCATAATGATAATAACTGGCATTTATATTCTATTTCAGCAGTGTATGTACTTCTCTGTTATCTTACTTTGTTCTTATCCATAACTCTTGGAAAAATATGTGAATTTTTCTATTTGTGTTGAATTCAAGCTTTCCTACCAATAATGTTTTTTGCTTGAGACAAGTGTTTCAATGTAGCTTACCCAAAATACAAGTTAAAATGAAAATATGCACACAGTTACATACATAGACAAAAACACACATGCACACATCATATCAGAAATTCATGTGGATTACGATTTAGTCAAGATTAGGTATCAGCCTAGAGAATGGAAAAATTGCATTTTATTTTATTTCATTTACTTAATTTTATAAATGATGCTATCAAAGACAAGGAACATCATTTTACTATTCATTGTCAAAGTACAGGATGTCATTGACAATACGGGAATGGCGGACAGAACAGAACTTGGGGGACAAAGGCAGATAAGGAGAAATTAGACTTGTAAACTCTATTTCATTTAATCCAGATAACTTCCATAAATGTTAACTGCATGAGTACATTTTAAAAAGAGTGATGCTATCAAGAAAGAAAGACATACTCAAGTCAGCATTGTATTTAAGAGGTGAACTGGGCATGAAACATCACATTATATAATCTGTTTCTCCATCCATAAAATGAGGAAATCAACTTACCAAAAAATGAGTCAGAAGATAAGAATCAAATAGTGCTGGGAAAGATTAACTTTTATTAACTCTCATGACCTTTCTCCATCTCTTGAATTCGTAAAAACATAAGATCTTACATTAGGAAGGCTGGATAGATTTTAAATAGATTTAAATTTTAAATGCATTAAATTAAAAAAATTAAATATTTACAACGGAGTTTTAAAACACAAACAGAGAGAAAGACTGAGACGGGGAGGCAGGGAGAGAGAGAGAGCTCACAACCCTTATGGCTACAATCTTGGGAGAATAAGGAAGATTATACAATTTTTCAATATATAGACTTGTCCTTGTTGATGACTTGAGATGCAGGGATACTAACCGAAGGACAAAAAAATCAAGTTTAAGATTTTGTAACTGTGCTGTATGAATGCCATAGCAAGTGGAAGGTGCTGATAAGGCCAGTGGAGTTTCTGAGCTGACACGCTTATCAGCAACTATGGAATTACTGCTGGCTAGAAAGTCTGGTAAAAAACAGGGGACTCAGTAGAGCAAATATCTTGACCTAAAATGTTGAAATAAAAAATTGTTCCTTGTCCTGCACTTTTAGAACAAACTTTCTGAAGTGAAAAAATTTCCCCCTCCCCATGCAATTACAGAACTTAAAGGACCCTTTACCTAAAATTTATTTTCCCTAATTGCACTGGGTATTTAAAAAAGCAAAAATGTAGAGATATGCACACAAAAATGTGTGTATATCAATACAACTTGATATTGATCCCAAGAGAAATTTAAAAAATCACCACTAAAGATTAAAACTACAATTATCTAAGCAACATAAAGATATACGAGAAATCCAGAAGTTCCAGATATTTATATAGATCTGAAGGCATATTTCCTACAGGGTAAGGTTAGTTATACAGTGGAAATAGCAGTGAATTGGAGTTCCAAAGAACATAAAGGAAAGGAAATATACAGAAATCTTCACTCTTTAGTGTACATTGTTAAAGGTAAAATGAATTTCCCCAAAACATCTTTTTTTCCCTTCTTTTTCTTCTCTTGTTCACTGTCAAAAAATACATGTTTACAGATGTGATCCAATGACACAGTGAGAAATACTCTTATTTGTTGTTAGGGTACTATTACACATACATAAGTTTTATTTGTACTCTTTCCAGAATATGATATGAAATAAAATTTTCCTGGCTAGCTCATTCACACTCAATCCAATTTGAATTTTTTCTTGCTATTTTCATAGCACATTATCTCAATAATATTTGGCATATCACGTATTCCACATAAAAGCATAATGCTGTGACTTTTGCTATCTCTCTGAATTTCAGACCCTTTCTAATTTCTTTGGACAGGAAACTATATGTAAAGTTCAAGAGTTGCAAGTCTTACACCAAAGATGTCATGTATTGACTGAAATGTTTGTGACTTAGTCCAACTAAAAAAACTGCTGAAAGTTTTCTCTTGTTTTGATGTTATAAAAGCACAATGAACTACTAAATTCCTTCAAAAAGTTTAAAGGGCATTTCCATAAATTCTAAGAAAGTGAGATTATATTCCTCAACAACAACAACAAAACCACTTTACTAACTAAAATATGACATCCTAGAAATTTAAAGAAGGAATTTGACATTATGTTTATTTTTAAAATGGAAGCCCCTTAGGAGTTAACAAGGACCAAACTAAAAACAAAATACTAAATATCCCCATTTTTAAAATACACATATTGACGGGAATAGCATATGTAGGGCAAAAATTTTTATTTAGCTGGATTTTCATCTCATGGGATTTTGAAAACATATGTTTTAGAAAATACACATAGCGGTCAAAATTTGAATATTCACCCTGAGAGTTAGAACATATGCATTGATCTATTTCTTCCCCCTCCCGACCCCACACTCAGTTTCAAAGGAAAAGATGTTCTCTCCCCACTCCAGCTGCTAATGCCACTGTCTGAGATTCCCCCCATTCCCACGTCCTTAACGCTTCGCATCAGTCTTCTTCCTTCATGCCTGAAACCTCCTTCTGCAAACCTCCTTCTTTTCCTCAAGTCACAAATGTACTTATTTCTCTTGTTAAAGATTATAAGATGAGTTTATAAACTTCAGGCTCATCTTTCATTTACTCAGTTACTGTCTCTAACATGGTATTTACCCTTATCATGAATAATTTTTTTTTTCTTAATTGTGTCCTGCTAGTTGCCAGATACATTTAGCACTTTTCAGGTCTTGTACTACTTGAGGTTTTCGGTAGCCTCTGAAAACAAGCCCTCTGAAACGAAACTTGCTCTGAGTTGGGTGCTATGACACTCTTCTCTAATGTGTCACCTCCTACCTCAACATTACTGTTCTCTCAGTAGTTTGCATGGGCTCATTTTCTTCTGTCCAAAACTAAAATGTTGATATGTCCAGGCTTCTGCTTGGGCTTTTTCCTTCACCTATCACTCTCCTTATTCTTATCCATTAGTTGTTATTTAAAATGCTCCATGAAATTCACACATATGTTTTCAAATATGCTATAAAAATCTATGTTGCCAGACCACACCTCTCTCTTGAGTTCTAAACCTGTGCTGTCCAATATGGTAGCCATTAGTCACATGTGGTTATTTCAGTGTAAATTAACAAAAATTAAATAATATTAAGAATCATTTCTTATATCTTACTGGTCACATTTCAACTGCTCAATAGCATTCCTTCACTGCAATGTGGCTGACTTTATCTCATCTTTTACATGGGTTACAGCCATATCCTTCTAAATAAGCTCACTGATGTTAGTCTTGCATCCTTCCTGTTTATCCTCTGCAAGACCACATATCTAATCTTTCTAAAATGCAAATTTGATTGAATCACTCTCTCACTTATAGTCCCTATAAGGCTAATAACAATTCACAGGAAAAAGACTAACTTATTATGGAATACTGGTCCCTCCATGCTCTGGCTTCTACGAGTGCCCCTGGCACACCTTATTTTACACTGCTAAGAATACAAAACTACTTGGTACTATGTAACTGTAAGCCTTTTCTCATACTGTTCTTTATAACTTGAATACCTTTCCTCCCCTGGACTCCCTAGCAACTCCTGCCAAGTTTTAAAATCTTATCTGAAGTATTATAGCCTCTGAGGATTTTTCTTTCCTTCCTCTCAAGGCAGAGTTATATGGCCCATTTTATGCATCTTTATAAACCCTACGGATCTCTTAGATTTACAGCATTTCTTACTGGTCTGTATATAGGAGATTGTGACTTATACAGTTTTGCACCAGTGCCTAAAATTTCTTGAAGAATAAGTGAATTTAGGACCATATTCTTAGAGTTATTCCACTGCCATTTTAGACTAAGGAACGAAATAAATAGGGACAAATGGCTTTAAACAGTTGCCTAAAATTGGTTTAGCACTTCCCTTCAATAGCTATTAAGCTATCAAATCAACTGTGCAAAATATTTTCAATTTTTACCTATTTTTATTTTCTGCACATATTTACCACTAAGCTTTTGTCAGCTGTATAAGGAATTACAACTCCAAGAGGAATTACAACTGTAATGTGTATATCAACACATGCATATCTCAGGGCTCTGGAACATGCTTCTCACCTTTCTTGCCTAAAATCTTCAGAAGGGCATAAGACTTTAGTCATTTGCTGATACTTACAGGGGAATATGAGCACAGAAGGAAAAATTCAAGGTATCTTAGGAAAGAAATTTGAATATATTTTAATAGAAGAAATATAGTTAATGTACCAGATAATGGGAGACTAAAATATGCATATTAATCTCTACAAAATTATAAAAATGGTAGGAGAAAAACTTAGGACTAAGAAATCATTAAGAAGAAATAATTGGAGATGCTGGTAGAACAACAGTAGAATGGATCAGTGAACTGGTCATGAAACTCTCTCTGTTTGTAAAATATAAAAGTTAATAGAATTCAACTCAACAGCCTAACACAAATAATCTAATTGAATGCAACTAACAAGCCACCCCCCCAAAAAAGTTAATAGAAATAGAGAATAGAAATACAAGGGACAATATCTATAAAATATCAATCAAAGAAAGTGAAAATGAAATAATAGAGTATAGGAAATATTTTTATTAGTAATTACCAACAATTTTCATAATTACAAAAAGTTATACAAACCTCAGATTGAAAGAATCCATAGTGCCACACAGGCTATGTAAGAGCAACTCCCTTATGGACAAAAAAAATTCTAAAAGAAGGGAGGAAAAGCATATGCCCTATGAGACTGCAACCCCGTGCCTCATTAGGAATAGCTGTCAATGCTAATTAGTTGTTTGTTCTAGAAAACCTTTGCAGAGAAAAGGTAAGAAAGATTGTAAACCAGCAAGTAACCATTATTTCACTGTTTACATTCATAAATTCCTGCCTGTTTAGCTGAGATAATATCTTGCTCACCTGGGCAAAGAGCTCCTTACTAAACAATAGCTTACTTATTGAGACTCTCTTTAGATTTCCCACCTTGCTAAATCCACTATCCATTATGTCACAAATATTGCCTCCGCCCAGTCATTTTCCCACCTTGAAAGATCCGCCTTAAACCGCCTGAGCCCAGGCCAGAAATCCCTGTAAATATCATTTCCGGTATTGGGCATTCTTTTGTCTGTAATCTGATCATATTTGGCATACAATATCTTTTATCTTATTGGTAGACTTCTCAGCTTTTAGAGGTCAGTAAAGTTCAATGCTTCTTAAAATGATATTTTCTATTTATACTTCCTTTCCTGGGGGGGTGGTATTCATTTGACCCTTTGAATCTTAGTGGTTTTTCTTTCCTGCTTAAACTCTTCTCTGTTGTATTTATTTTGAACAATTCCCCTAGTTATTTTGCATTTTAATTTTGTGTATTATGTTTTAGTACTAAGAATTTTTAATGTTAGGTACGCGTATCATGAGTCTTTCTCATAGTCATTTCACCATCATTTTTGCTTAGAAGAAACTCTTCCCCATTAAAAAGATAGACTAATATTTACTTATGCTTTTCTATCATTTTATCTGTCATAATACTTAACTTTAAATGCCATTATCCATTCTCGTGGTGCTACAAAATAATTATTTCCAAAACTTCTAACCAGTTGTCTCAATATCATTTATTAGTTTTCCATTCTCCACTCTGACGTGTCATGCTTCCTTATTAAAATGCTACTCCCCAGTATGTGTTCAATTACTTCTCTCTCTCTGCCTCTTTCTCTCACACAGACACACACCGCCACCACCACCGCCACAACACGAATAACAGTAACACCTAAGGCACACAGTATCTTCTCTTGCCTCTGCAATAATCTCCTCATTGGTCTAATTGTTTTCTTAAATAGAACAATCATATATTTATCAAAAATTGTATATGTGCATCCAAATCTAAGCATTTTATATATTTTTTCTATCATCAAAGTATTTATTTCTTTCTGTTTTGGGCAAAAGATTCACCATTGCAACCATAACTATTCATATACACACACATACACACATACACACACCAATTCAGAAACTAGAAGTTGGCTATGGGCCACAGGATATGATTACAGTGGGGCACTCTGAATACAATTTTCTGTTGAATAAGTCATTTTTGAAACAGGTTATTTTGTATTTCTTTGTATGATCTTGTAAAATACTTATTTGTAAAATATGTTGCCCCCCCAACACACACACATTTCTTCTGTTTTCCTTACGACAGGTTATGCTTCCATGTAAACAAGGCAAGTGGTGAATCTTTAACACAATGAAACAAGTACAAGTGTTTCTGGTGTAGTAATAGTAATGTACATACAAATATTCCTGTTTTAAAATGATATATATTACTGAAAAACTTCAAACCCTACAAATCATGAAAAATAATAGGGGATGGGGGAAGAAGGATTAGAGTAAGATTACTCAAAGTATTCAATCAAAGCACTCATAGAAATATTAATAAACTCATAAAATATGAGCAGACATTTAAATCCCCATGAGTATTTTGCTACCATCAGAGTCTGTGAGATTTGCATTCTTAATCCTAGGGGTTACTGTGTTCATGTTTGCACTTTCTTGTAGACCCTTGATGGCACTCACTGGTTTACTGGCAGATGGTCTCTTAGCTTCTACTTTTGCACAATTTCTGATCAATCAGCAGTATGAGTTATTTTTAAAATCACAGATCAGATTATGTCATTCCCCCCCCTCAAAGCCCTTCTGTAACTTCTTCTTATGCTCAGAATAAATTCCCAAATCCTTGGCTTGAATGCTCTGGCTCCCGTCTAGTCCTGCAGACTCACCTCTTCTATTCTTTCCCTTAGTTGTAATACTATACTCCTGCCAGCTGGCCCTCTGTCATATCCTAGAATGCATCCTGTTCCTCCTGCATCATGGTTTTCTCACTTTCTGGTCCCTTTAGCTTCATGCTCTTCTCTGTGCTTTTCCACATAGCTAGCATTTTATCATGTCTCGTGTCTCAGAGAGGCTACCTGTGTTGACTCGACCTCATGCAGCTCTCCATCTCTTCCCCTCCTGCCAAATTGCTCCATCTCATCTCACCCCTGTTTCCATTCTAGTACTTACCAAAATTTATAATTATTCTGTTTGCTATTTTTTTGTGGGTCCCTTCCAATGGATGATAAGCTCTATGAGTGCAAGGATGTTGGTACTCATCACCATGGTATTGCCAATGTTTAATAGGCAAATCTGGCATGTAGGTATTCAATAAATACGTCACTCATTCAACAAATATTTATTGAGCACTTGTTATATACCAGACTCTTTTCTGAGCACCATGGATATATAAGTGAACATAACAGACAAAAACCTCTTCACTATTTAAATAACAGAAAATTTTCTTGTTTTATCTTTATGTATACTTTTCTTATAGTGTTCTTCTATGTTCAAATATGGTCTTTGAGTGAAAAATTGTCTGAGATCATATGCATGAGACTAATTTTATTCCTTCCTGCATTTAAATAATTTTAATAAGATGTAAAATTCTAATTTCTGCGGTTTTTTTTCTTCCCTATTTTTAAAGCAATACCTCATTATATTCTTGCCTCCAAATTTGCTGTTAAGAGGTCTGACATTAACCTGACTCTTTATTTACTGAACTCCAAAAAATGTCACCATACAACTTTCTAATAAAGGAAAGCGAAGTTTATTAGAACTGATAACAGTAAAGAAGAGCACTGAGTCTTACAGTGAAGCTGGTCTTTAGGACTTTTGTTCTTGCCTTATTGCTAAAATAGCCAGAGTTTAAGATTATCCTTTCACCCCAGTCACCGGCAACAGGAAAACAACAAAATAACAATAACAACAAAACAACATTTACCATTTACGGACATTTACTATCTGCTAGGCATTATTCTAAGTTTTACCTGTATGAACTGAAAACCCCCTGGGGTACACACTATTATTAGTGTCTCACGGGAAGGATACAGAGATTAACTGACTTAACAAAGCTCACATGGGCTTTGTAAATGTGTTCCTTATCTCGTGCCCAATTTTCCTTATCCTGCATTACACAGTTAGCCTTTTACTCTGTTACTGAATGGTTGTTCATTTTTCCAGTGATGGGGTTGTTACCACGTTTCCAAATTCTCTACTGATGGGATGACCTGTGTAGTGGGACTCTTGATTGTGAACCTCGGTTTTCATCACTCCATTTCAGATAGTTTTTTTGAGTCCTCGAGAACACTCCTGTATCTCCCCTAAATGTCTGTCCATCATATCTGAAGCTTCTTTGCAAATTGAGTCCTGGCTGTGGTATTGACCTGTGATACTCAAGGTAATAAGATCAGCCCTATTTGTCACTCTCCCATGGGCTTTTCTCATTGGGGAACAGTTCCAGGCTCATAGATGTCTGCTCACTTGTGTCTAAAAAAGACTCACCACAGGTCACAGGTATCTAACCTGGCCCCACCCAAACTCCCCAGAGATAGTCCCTCAAGGAATCTGATCCAACTCACAATGGATGCAACCAAGAAGGGATAGCATAATTTAATCCTTTGCTCATGTGAAATGTGGCAATGATAAATAATTAAGTGGGGGGTTCATTTCCAACCTGAAATTAAACCCAGGAGATTAAAACTCAGTGGGACTGTGCTGAATGGCAGTTCTCACTCCCTTTGTTGATCCTGGAATAGCAATTCAGATTGAGTATTTAACATCCTAAAAACACTACACAGTTAGCAGAAAAGTAGAAGGTGTAAATATCATAAAAGGCAATCCTTTCCTTTTGTCTTGAACTTTTAATCTTTCCCTCAGTCCCTTCATGTCCTTGGAATTTACCAATGGAGTTTCTTTCTACACTGAACTCAAACATCAATTATGCAAATCAAAAGCATGTTTTTAAAATTAGAATGCTTAGGATACTCTTTATAAAGGTTCATTATGCACAAGAATTTGGCACCTCCTAAATATCTCCAACAAATGTAGTAATTACCATAGCAACTTAAAAGATTAAATTTCTTTGGCACGGCAGTTTTCACAGGTTATTTGATTATTGTCCAAATTTATGATGGATTTCATGTCCAGAGAATGTTGTTATTCCGTACAGACTTCAGCCCTTTGACACTGTGATCATGTTTTAATGATATAAAGCTGAATTATGATTTTTAAATACTCACCAAATAAGTTTATCTCTTTAGTGTGTTGGCACTGAAATAGTTAAGTCTACACTTAAAGCAGTTTTTATCATCAGGCCTGTTAGAATTTTCTTTTAAATTCAATTAGCTCTATGCCTTGGGGTGTTTAGCAGATATGACAGGATTATTCACATAAGTGATACAGTTTATTTTTGATCAAATCTTCATTTAAGCTTTAACTAAATGAAACTAGGTTCCTTTAAGTCAAAGTTTTCTTGTTATTCTGGGAGTTGACATAAAGTAACTTAAAGTACTGCTTTAAGAAATGAGAAATAGTTATGGACTATATAGTAGAATCATCCGTTCTGACTCTGGCTCCATTACAAAAAGCTTTTAGATCTTAGCTATTTCTCTGTTTCTTGGAGACCCAGCAGCCTCAAGAAAAATTGAGGAATTAAACTACCCCAATCTACTCAGATTCTAATAAATATGATCCCACACCACGTCAGGTAAAAGAGTTTATTAATTTTGCAAACAATTGCTGATTTATTAAAATTATTATGAAATTATTTATTCCTCTGGGGAAGCTTGTAGTCGATACTTTACTTGTGAGTTTTCCATTTTTCATTCAAAATTACAATCCCAAAGTGTCATGATATTGAAAACCTCACAGGCTGTCAGTATGCCTTGATGGAACATCTAGATGACAAGTGAAAAAATATTTCCATATATCCAATCAAATATTTCATCCACATAGTATCAGACATTGGTATATCTATAAATGTTTGATTTTCTTACTTTAAACCAGATGTTTGGCATATTCTAATTACAACCTTCTGCCAAAAACAATAATGAAGTTGGAAGGAAAACAGTCATTATTATGCAAATTCTACATTTTCTGTATACAATTGTACTTAAGGTGAGAAATATTATACCAGAAATATAGCTTAGTGAAAAATTATTTTAGATCTCTTCTTTACAAATTATGTAATGAATGACCATAGTGAAAGACCATCTCAATAAACGAAGGTGAACTTTAGCATCAGTACCTAGTCAAGGCTGTACCCTTGGCGTCTAGCAATATAGGTGGAGTTTAACTTGCTTTTTGACAATTTCCTCAAGAATGATCTAATTTTTCTAGTTGATAATTCTTTTTTGTTTCCTGTACCTTCCACTGCCTCTTATCAAATTCTAGAAATCCACTTGACTATCTATATTTTGCATTTTTAAAACATAAGATTTGTAGTCAGCAAGAGCTGATTTGAATCCCAACTTTGGTCTGGGCAGAATTATTTAACTCAGAGTTATATTTCCTCATGTGTGAAATAGGGAAAATAGTATCTCAGAACCTTGTGTTAAAGAATTAAGATAAAATGTATTAAGTGAGCCAGGGTGCCCGATTCCCAGGAATCACAAAATAAATGCTTTTTCATTTAAAAAGCCTTGACCTTTTGTCTTCTATAATTTTGGAAGTTCAGAGGTTGAATTAATTCTAAATTTACTGCAATCACATTGTAAAATCCAATTGCCAAATTCACAACCCAGGAAGTTTTGATCTGAGGGAGACCTCAGGTGATCTTACACTACTCGTAAGGATAAAATACTAGAACTTTACCACTCCCAGCTTCTATGAATAAATTTATAATGAAAAGTATGTTGGTCTTTGGAGAAAAAAATATTGGGTTTTTGAAATCTCCTTCTGCTACTTAGCCTGAGCCTAGTCATTTCCTCAGAGACTTAGTCTCTCCCTCTGTCAAGGTAGACAATGACATCCACTAGCAGGGTTGATGCTGTGCAAATGTGACATGGTGTATACAAAGCTGCTGATATGTAGATATTCAATCAGTGGTGATATTTTCTTTCATTGCATTTCATTGCATTTCTAGATGTAAACTCATGAAAATAATTTGTAAAACTGTTATTTGTTTAAATTGAGCTAATATTCCTTTAAATTAAGACAAATGTAAATGAACTAATGTATTCCATGATAGATACAATAAAAATATAATGATTTCTCTAAGGTTTTATTTATTTATTTAGCCACAGGATCTCACTATGTTGCCTAGGCTGGAGTGCAGTGCCTATTCACAGGCATGGTCATCACGCATCATAGCCTGAACTCCTGAGCTAAAGCAATCATCCCGCCTCAGCCTCCTGAGTAGCTAGGACTAGAGGTGTGCACCACTGCACTGGCTTACAGTTTTATTTTTACTGCAAGAAATATTTAAATTAATTTTATGAAATTAATTTTCAGATTGTTGGAGAAATACTTATCAGGGAAGTTCACAGTTTATGAGGAACAATTTCTAATAATCTACTACCATCTCATGCATTTAATATTTAGTTCTTTCAGCCCTAGTTTTATAAGATTGAGGACGCATAATGGCGTCTCATAAAACCAATGGAAATATGAATAAATCACTAATACTAAAGGTATTCTACAAGATGCAATATATATGTATATGTAGATATGCATAAGCGCTATTAATACAAAATATATACATGTATACAGAAATGCATTTTTACCAATCACCTAATATATGAATTAAATGGAACTAACAGGACACTAAATAAAATTAATAGGTATAATATGATTCAATATAAACTATACAATTATGATATTCACAACATTGATACTATAGACTGTGTGATATAAATTTATATGAATTTTCAAGTGAAAAGTCCCACAAGGATATTTCCCTTCTATTTGATGGTTTGATTTTTCAGGCTAAAAATCAGTAAAATATTTTAGAAAATAAACATTTTCAATATTTTAAACTTATAAATAGAGTAATAAATATTAATAAATCATACAATAGTAAGCTATTGATTTCACAATGCTTCAAATGATCAAGTATTTTATTGTGTTTCTTTTGACAGAAAATATTTAGAAGAACATTTATCTAAGCATGAAGTCAGTCCACATCTTATTTTTGCCATAAATAAGGCAATATACCCTACATGTGAACATATTTTATTATTACCGTGGAGCCTAACTTATAAAAAATTTCTAAAATTGTTTTTTCCAAGATAGGGAAAATAATTTCATAATAGAAAATATTTTCAAAAGTGAGCATCCCTCTGCTCTGGCAGAGAATCTATGTAAGTGGCCCTGAAAGATACTATAACATTCCTCACAAAGTAGGAATGAAATGAATAGCTGATGTTCTCCTGCATCACTCTTCACTCCACTCGCCCACTCTACTCAAGCTACAGCTAAGAATCATAACTGTGTAGTATTAAATGATCTGTTTAAATTGGGTTTGTAGAACAATCACTTACATATATGAAATGAAACTTTGTTAGGGGTTCTGGTGAGTTAATAAAGCAAAAAAAAGAAGTCATGACTCTTTCATTCCAATATCACATAATTGAATATAATAACCAAGTTAAATACTTAAAACAGAATAATTATTCATTAGTTATATCATTTATTAATTCATGAACACTTTAGGAATGCTTACTGTCTTTGCGCACTAAACTCAGTATTAAAAAATATAAAGATATAGCTCTTCCTTTTAAGAAGTTTGTATTTTTAGAGGGTGAGAAAACCACACAAAGCATCAAGTATAATATCGTGAATGCTAAAACAAAGATATTTAGAAAGATTTATAGATACTTGGAAGGCTTTATATAAAGGTAACATTTCAGCTGGATTTTGAACGATAAAAAATGTATCAGGTAGGGAAGAAAAATAGAAGATTTTGGAAGATGGAAACAACAAAAGAATGGAATCCTGAAAACTACATGTACACTTAAAGGAAATGGTTTGAGTAGAAGGAAGACCAGACTCACATATAAATCAATGAAGATAATTCTATAGCTATGTAAAAAAAAAAAAAAAATCTGCTATCAAATATACCTAATCCATTTTAAAAGTTTTGTTCAATCTATGCTAGGAACTGGGTTTTAAACACTTCCACTGTTTTCTTTGACTTCTTATTTTGAAATGATTTTAGATTTACAGAACTATGGCAAAGGAAGTACAGAGAGTTCCCTTATACCCTTTAGCTTCCTCTAATGTTAATATCTTACATAAACATGATACTTTTTTCAAAAATAAGAAATTAGCGTTAGTAAATACCGTTAACCATAAATTTGATTAGGATTTCACCTTTTTTTTTTTTAATATTCTTATTCTCTTCCAGGATCCATCTGAGGATACCACATGGCATTTAATCATCATGTCCCCTTAATGTTCTCCAAGCTGCGGCAGTTTCTCAATCATTCATCTTTCATGTCCTTGATACTTTTGCAGATTACTGGTCAGATATTTTATAAAATGTCCCTCACTTTATGTTTGTCTGATTTTTCTTGTGATTAAACTGAGGTTATGGATTTGGTGATGTGGCCATCTCATTGTATCATTGCACAATATCAACATAACTTATTACTAGTGATGCTAACCTTGATCACTTGGTTAAATTCATGCCTGCCAGCTTTCACCATGGTCTTTTATTTAATAGAAGCAAGTCAACAAGGCCAGTCCAGACTCAAGATGAAGGGAAGTAAGCTTCGCCTGTTAGAGGGAGAGTTATTAAAGAGTTTTTGGACATATGTTAGAACCACCAAAACAATTAATAAATATTTTTGGAGGACACTTTGAAGCAATGCAAATGTCCTTTTTCTCATTAAAGTTTTGCTCCCTGATTTCAGCATCCATCTGTGGATCTTGTCTGCAGCAATTATTACTGTGGTATTCTAATGGTGATTTTCTATTTCCTTCATTCCTTCTACATTTATTACTTGGAACTCTTAAGGAAAAATTATCCCATTCTACCTCCATGTATTTATTTATCCAATCATTTATTTATATCATTATGGGCTTATGGATATTTATTTTATTTTTGAATTATAATCTAATACTACTGTTATTTCTTTTGTTGTTGAAACTGTTTCAGCTTTGGCCACTGGGAGCATTTTCAGGTTGGCACCTGTGTTCTTCTGACATGCTCTCATTTGTTTTTTTTTTATTTTCTTGAGCACTTCCTTACTTTCTGGCATTACAAGATGCTCCAGGCTTATCTTGTATTTTCCCTGCCCTAGTCCTAGAAGCAACCATTTTTCAAAGGAGCCCAAGTTCCTTTTAATGAGGCATGGTACTTAGAAATCAATATCTGGATACTAGGAGTGCTTGTTGCTACTGGGGTGTCACTGACTCTAGGCCCTCTCAGAGGACAGAGCTAGGAAATACATACACGTACACTAACCCATATACAAACACATTTATTTTTCCATTATCTGTGCGCGCACACGCACACACACACACATACACTCGCACACAATCATTCTAATATGTCAAACTCCAAGCACTTCAGGGTAAAAATAAACAATTCATTTTTTCATTTATCCATTCAATAAATATGCACTGAGTAGTTAGTAGATATGAGACACTATAATAGGCTGAGAATGCTATAGTTAGTGAATAGGTCAGATATGGCTACTGCTTTTATGAAACTTATGTTTCATAATGGGGGACAGAAATGGAAGAAATTTAACAAGACAACTATGAAGATCCATCACTGTGTTGGAGTCGGGTGGGGAAGTTAATTGGTCTCTGAAGAAGGAAAGGAGCGAGCCACCAGAAGATCAGAGGGAACTGTAGCACAGGCAAGGGAAGGAGGGAGAGCCAGGGCTGTGAAGCCAGAAGGAACTTGGCTTGCTCCATTCTTGGTTCAGAATGAAGATCAGTGTTGCTGGAGTGCTGGGAGACATACCTGAGGACATGTGCAGTCGGGCGTTAAAAAGGCCATCAAAGTATATGCTTTGCTAATGTTGGATTTTAAGATAGTTGTGGCTCCTAAGGACTGCAGTCTAGAGGCCACAAAATCACAACTGTCTAGAAGGTTAAATCCAGATAGTGAGATTGTTGATGGTCCAGATGCTTAAGAAACACTTTGTGTATTAGGAAGTAGGGACTACACTGGAGGAGGAAAGTGGTTAGAAACCTCCAGAGAAGGATCACAGTAACAAAACCTGACATTCACTGGGTACTTAGTATGTTCTAGGCACTCTGTCATACATTTTAGATGTATTATTTCATTTTATTCTCACAGCTCCAGGAGGAGGTAACATCATTAAACTGCTTTATAAATAAGGAAACTGAAGCACTGGCAGACTAAGATATTTTCCTAAAGTCATACAACTAGTAGGTGATAGAACTAGAGTATGAACCAAGGTAGTCTGGCTCCAGACTCCACGTGCCTTCTCTTGCACTATTTTGATGTTCAATCTAAAGTGAAAAGAACTATAGAAAGTGGATATCAATTCTTATGAAAAGAAAAGAAAAGAAATTATTACTGATTTATAAAAAGGTATTACTTTCATAGCAAAATTGTTTTAAAAGTTTTATATTGTATTTCGTAGGTTGGAAAGCATTTTTACATTTCATTTTATGAATCTATAATAACAACAAAGTGCTTTGAGTATTTAAAAGTAAATAAGATTATATTTGGTAATTTTTAAAAATCTATAATAGACAAGGTTAATAACAAATATGTATATAATTCTAGTAATGCTTTACTCTTTCAAAGTGTTTTCACATATGTGAATCTTTCTAACAACCCCAGGAGGAAGTAGAATACATCAATTTTAGAGGTGAGGAGACAGGTTTGGGAGTAACATTTCCATGTGATTTCACACCTAAAGACACATAAAAGATAATTAAAATATTTCCACAAGGACATGTCTTAACAACTAAGAACTGTATTAGCAAACTGTAAATGAGAAATTAATTATATATAATTATTAATTAACAGAAATTACTTTGATAGTCTCTAATGGTTGATATTTTATTTTTATGTGGCATATATTATTATTAATAATATCATAAACAGATGTTAAAATTTCAGATCTGGAAGGTGACATACTGAGCTTTTTTCTACCTTCCTTGGAATACTCTTTGTGTGAAAGAATTTAGATTCCTAACATATCTCCTACTGAAAATGTTTTATACTATTTTTCTCATATGAGGTACTTAATATTGCTGATTAATACTTTCTGTTCTATACGCAGTGAGTATTCTCTTTGGGTTGTGTATAACTTAGTGATGATGAATTCTGGCAATGCAAACATGCCATAGGCAACCTATTTATATCAATGACAAATTACATGACTGTTTATAAGACAAAGAAAACATACCTTTACTGCTGTTACCACATCATATACACACCTTGTCTCCTTTCGGTAAATCCTTCACCAAGGAAGTCTTGAATTAGTAACCTCTATTCTTTTAAACATAAGTCTATGATTTTCTTTTCCATTTACGGTAAGGATGCTTACATATAGAATGACTCCAGCAGGCACAAGGTCTTAATGCTTGGTTGGAGAGGGACTTTTTTCTTGATATTATCTGACTTGCTCTAATCCTTTTGAGATTTTGTTCTTTTGTAGGGTATGTTTCACACTATTTGGAAGAATATGCTTTTTTTTAGCTGAGAGTGTGGATAATAGTAAAACACTCTGGATATTACTAAATACATACAAAATTCTGAAACCTATGACTTAAAATCTGTTGCCAAGGGTCTTACACTTTATATTTTATAATGAACATCATGTTAGCAAGTCAGTAATGTTATCTTGCCTAACGTCAATTAAAATGCCTTAAGAATGAAGTGTTTCAGTTAGTTCCTATAGAAAGAGTTCTTCTTGATGTCCTTATTTGTGAGAGATTACTGTTTGAAAACTGAGAAAAAAAGAAACATATTTTTCTTTAGATGAAGGTAAATGTATTCCTAAATAAAACTGGGAAGAATCACAGCTGTCACTAAGACAACAATACAGTAAGAATAAGAAAAAGGCAGAGAAAGAGTAAATTCGTAGCATAACATTGGGAAAATGGGAGTGTGACCAGAAATAATGATGCCTTCATTGATTTTGAGGAGTTCAGCTATAAGCCTAATGTACATTTTTCTGGGCAAAAGATTTTCTGAATACAAAGGATAAAAAGATTCTGGAGAAGGTACCCAAGGAATCAATCATACAAAGTTGTTAGTATATAGGAATATAAACAATTAAAATATCACATCTCAGGGTTAATCAGTGAACTTTTTTCTTCCACCTTCGCTTTTGATACATTGAACTATTGCCAATAGAAATGTTTTACACAGTGTTATCTCTATCTGTTAACTTCAATTTCAGTAAAAATTGAAAGGTAGCACTTGATAGTACTGTACAGAATAAGGTATTAATAATTACTGAGTCTATTTAAAGGCAAAAGAAAAAGTAAGCTAAAATCTGGGGGGGGGTTGTTACTGTTATTGTTTCCCAGGGACCCTTTGGCACCTCGCCAAACCCTTATTGATACCAGAGGAGCTCAGGTATACAGTTGCAACCATATATGTTGGGCATTTAGAGCTCAAATGATGAATAACTCCACGGGCAACTGCAATGGCAATAGGGTAACTGAAAAATTCTTCCCCTTGTTTTTATTAAGCCCTTGAGTCAGTGCATAAAAGATTTTGTGTTTGGAAGTAAAAAGAGAATTAAGTTAAGCTGAGCAGTCTTCAAAGAAAAAGTGGGAGGTCAGCAGGATAATTATAATCACAGTTCTTCCCGGTTTCACCTGAGCAATTGGGGGAGCGGAAGGAAGCACGTTCTACTAGCACCCAGTCTAAACATGAACTCCTCTGTCCCCTCTTCACACACCTCCACAGCAGCCTCTGGCGCCGTGGCCTCTTGTTACTGCACTCTGTTAGCCTCCTGTGACTCGGGAGCAGCAGGACATACCAATTTACTCTATTTTTCAAGAGGGCTGGGATTTTAAGTCTCTATTCCCAGAAGACTGTCCAATGAAAATTCCAACTATAGAAATGTCCATGTAAAAACCTTCAGAAAATTGCTTAAATCAGTATGTAGAAAAATGACTTCTGGGGCATCTTATAAACTCAGATGCTCTATGAAAAAAACTGCAATTACTATATGTGCCAACTTCTTTCTCTGCCCTTTCTCTATATTTAATAAGGACTTCCAATTGAGCCAAACACCTCTCTCTCTCTCTCAAATGGGAAATTGTAGTTAAATATACCTTTATTTACATTTAGCTGCAATTTCCCATTTTCTCTATGTATGGCAACTTTTGGGACGCCCTGTGTATAACATGTTGTAATAGTTCTTCCCAGGCCCCTGGAAACCCTTCCTGATTGCCATCAATGCTCATAACTAGATCTTTGTCTATACAGAAGAGTTACTGTCTTATTCGAACATTCCATTTGAGCATTTAGATTGGAAACTGATCAAAATTAAACAGTAGCCTAAAATATAGACGTAAAAGTGTCACACTCAATTTTCAGCCTCTGTCAGTGAAATAATAATAAAAACAATTATATTAACGGTATCATTGCTTTAATTAGTTGAAAATCAAGAATCCCACCTTTTACACCTGAGTCATAATCATAACCATAAATTTTTGCATCTTTTTAAAGAAAAATAAATCAGCAATATGAAACATTACAAATTCTTTGAGGGTAAGACACTTGGGTCCTTCTTCCTTGATCACTCACACCTCACTGTGAAAAAGGTTCTACTCTGAACACACTCTAAAGTATAAAGGGAATAAACTAACTTCTAATAGTCCACTGCATTGCCATATCCAAAGAGAAACTAACAGAGATGTAAAAATCTCTCCATCCTTCCCGGATGAGTCATGACCACTTATTGTTCTCATTTGTGTCACTTCCGTCTGAAATAAATGACAAAGTCTTTTACAATAGGAAAAAACACCTATCCTGAGGTGATTAATGAAAGGCTTAAAAAACTCTTTAACATCATATTTTGAGATCTTCAATTAAATGATATAAATTCAGGTTTGCAAATTATTAATTTAAAATGTGATTTGCCTTATTTTCTAAAGCAGATTTTGACACCCTTTTGGTGGATGTCAGAAATTCTCTGGTTACAGATCCCTTTCAGTCTGGCAGGTGCTAAAAGGCCTTGTTCCTCACATCTATCTCCTTTGTTCTCCTACAACTTATTTAGCAAAACTTATCTATGATTCTGCTCTCTTTCTTCAAAATTCAAAGAAAGAAATGAACATAACTATGAAGAAAATAATGCTCTATGCACTCAAAGTTATGCTTCCAAATTATAAGCTTGTGTTGTGTTTAAATGGTTCACTGAAGCAAAGCACCATGGTTCTTTAAATGGTTTTTAATAAGATTGAAAAGAAAATGAAAACATTGGCAAGTCTGTTTCAGAAAAGTACATTTGTATATGCTTTTTAAATCTTTGGTAATGAGGGCAATGGTACGTAGTGCAATAGCTAATGTAAAAAAAAAAACAACCGAGTGGTACTGCCTATTAACAAATAACTCTGGAGAA
Source organism: Daubentonia madagascariensis (assembly GCA_023783475.1). Lineage (NCBI taxonomy): Eukaryota > Metazoa > Chordata > Mammalia > Primates > Daubentoniidae > Daubentonia > Daubentonia madagascariensis. The sequence continues at coordinate 10,338,116 of JAKFHU010002220.1, forward strand.
CTCCTTATAATTGTAGCTAAGAATTCGGGGAAGACATTCTGATGGAACTGTGATGTACCACCCAGATCCCCCTTTCATGAAGACTTTATTAGCTCAACTGTTAGGAGTGTGAACAGGAGACAGCTTTCAGTTGCCAGTTGCTTCAGGGATTGTCTCAACCACAGAGAACCACCTCACCCAAGGCTACACCTGTTGGGGAGGGACACATCCAATGACTAGTTGATGCAGGAGTATAAAGTTCAGTCATTGTGCTCCGAATCAGGGAAATCTAAAGGGTCAAGCCAGCATTTTGCACCCTATGGGATCAGCCAAGGTTACCCTGGGGTCAGCATCACAATTCAACTTCTTGTTCTTGTCAGTCCTGCTTCCTCCCTCTGCCTTCCACAGGTACAGATTCCAAAGGCACTCCTTAATAAATATCTAGCATGCTAACCTCCATCTCAGAGTATGTACAATAGAGAACCACACCTACAATAGCCGCCTGGGTGGGGTGAAGTTCACATATTACAATGTTAAGATACACAAAAGGATATCATTCAGAGTTTTTCTTTTACAAAGAGGATTGACTTATGTTTTACAATTCACATAATTTGTTTCTGTTACCTGAAAATAGGTTTACCCAAATTTAATTAAAGACGTATAATAGGAAACTTTGGCAAAGGTTTTAATGTTTTAGCACTGACTTTCCCCTTAACTCTAAATGGTGAACTGATAGAATCCCAGCAGCAGTGTACAGGATCGTAAACAAGATCAACATAGGATGATCTTTCAATCCTTGGAAGACTGAGAGTAAGTTCTTACTGACTCAAGTAAATATCAGAACTAGAATAATCAAAACGTGATAAAGAACTGAGATTTTTTAACATAGCTAACAAAAACAGCTCTTCCCCTAAGTTGTTACTTTTCTTATTTTTATATCCTTATTCAATAGTTCTTTTTTACTTTTTTGCAATGAATCTTTCAGATATCTTATTTTGATGGAAAGAATTACCACAAGGTTTACTTCATAGTGAAGTCCCTCAGTTGTTTGTTTTGTTGTTGTTGTTAAACAAAATTGAATCACAGAGTTACATGCTATTAAAATAAAAACTATCACAATAACTCCACCTATCCCAAACTGCAGGCACAAGATTAAAGGAGAAATAACATGTCTCGAGGGAGTGTAGACAGAGGATGCTCAAGACAGGAGTTATATGCTGACAAGTTCATAGTTTGAACAGGACTCCACTGAAAGACTAGGGTAACAAAACATAAAGGACTAGTTCTTCATAAAAACAATTACAAAGATGCAAGAATCCCATAGCTCCAAATTGATGAATAAAAGTTTAGGATAGTGGATCTATTATGAATTTGGACTTAAAATGAGAAAGTAGTTATCTAGCCTGGATGAACTTGGACCCTGGAGATTCACCCTAGCATACCAGACTCAGACCTTTGGTTCCAAAACTTCTAATATTCCAGCTTTTATTGGCAGGGCTGGATCAATTTCTCAGCAGGGTCTTCTGTACTTACAACTAAAAAAGACTATCATTGGGCATTAATTAACAACTTTTGGAATTTATGTAAATTTGAGAATTTTCTTACCAAAGATATTTCTGTAATGTAAGCAAATCTCTTGACATGATTCCCCTAAAACCTTGCAAAGGAAACACGGCACAAACTAAAAAAATCCAATTAATTACTTGAGGTTAATAGTGTTTTTCATTCTGGTTTTTAAAATGAATATTTATAAAATTTAAATCATGTTAGCAGTATTTGCTACTTTAATTAATTGAAAATTAAGAATCCTACCTTATTACATCTGACTCTATTTTGGTGAAACCAAATGCTTTAAAAATGTTTTATAAATTAATATGCAATCTTATTTTATTATTATTATTCCAATAACATAGCCAAAATTATATTAAAACTATATGTTTTAATCTTTTTGTATAATCTTCTTGATATTTTAGAATTGACAGATTTTCAATATTGCTAATAGGCATATATAATTAGGACATAAAATATCCATCTCCTATTGTCTCAATACTGTACTAATAGGACCAATTTAAACACTGAAAATAGATATAGATCAAAGAAAACCTTGAAAATATTGAAAACATTATGCTAAATTAAAGAAGTCAGACACAAAAGACCAAAAATTGTATTACTCCATTTATACGAAATGTCCAGAAGCGGAAAATCCATGGGAAGAAAAAGCAGATCTATGGTTGCCAAGAGTTGGGGGTTGGAAAATGTGAATTGGTAGTGACTGCTAATGAGTTTGGGGTTTCCTCTTGTGGTGATAAAAATGTTCTGAAATTAGATAGTTACACAAGGTCGTGAATATACTAAAAACTATTGAATTATATACTTTAAAAGGGTGAATCTTATAGTTTGTGAATTATATTTTAATATTTTAAAAGAATAATATTTTAATATTTTTAAAAAGATGAAATAAACATGTTTCAGACAGATAAATGCTAAAAAAATTCCTTTCCAGGAAGCTGCACCATAAGAAATAATAAAGGAAGTCTTTCATATACAGGTGGAAACAACAGCACATGGAAATATGGATCTATAAGCATAAATAAAAAAACACCAGAAATGGTTAAGTAAATGGATAAATACATAATTTTTTCTTATTACTTTAATTTATTTTAAAGATAATTGCCTGCTTAAACAAAAATCATTTAAAAAGTATTGTGGGATACATAACACATATATAGGGAATATATAGTCTATGTTTTTATACTTATATTTATATATTGAAAAATATCATAAAAGCCAGGAGGGGAAAAACAGAAGTAAAATATTTTAACTTGCTTATACTATATAGGAAGCAGTGCACAATATAATTTGAAGGTAGATTGTGATAATTTAAAGATACATACTATAAACTCTATACTGTAATTGTTACTATAAGTAACAATTAAAAAATGAAACAATAGTTTGAGTTGCTTATCTATTTTGGATATTAGTCCCTTATTAGATGTAAGTTCTGCAAATATTTTCTCCCAGTCTTTGGGTTGTTTCTTCACTTTGTGAATTGTTTCCTTTGCTGTGCAGAAGCTTTTAGGTTTGATGCAATCCCATGTGCCTATTTTTTGCTTTTGTTGCCTATGCTTTCGGGGTGATATCCAAGAAATCATTGCCCAGACCTTTGCTCAATAACAAGAAAACAAATAACTCTATTTAAAAAATGGGCAAAAGACCTGAAAGGACATTTCTCAAAAGAAGACATACAAATAGCTGACAGATACATATTTAAAAAAATGTTCAAAATTGCTAATATCAGGGAAATGCATATTAAAACCACAATGAGATATCACCTCCCACATATTAGAATGGCTATTACAAAAAAGATGAAAGATAACAAGTGTTGGCAAGAACGTGGAAAAAAGGTAACCCTTGGACACTGCTTGTGGGAATGTAAATTAATAGTCATTTTGGAAAATAATATGGAGGTTCCTCAAAAAACTAAAAACTGAATAATCATATGATCCATTAATCCCATAACTGGATACATACCCAAAGGCATGGAAATAAATATGTCAAAGAGATATCTGCACTCCAATATTTATCACAGCATTATTCAAAATAGCCAAAATATGGAATCAACCTAAGCATCCATCAGTGGATGAATGGATAAAGAAAATGTGGTATATATACACAATGGAATACTATTCAGCCTTACAAAAGAAGGAAATTCTGTTATTTGTGATAACATGGATGAATCTAGAGCTGTGGTCCCCAACCCCCAGGCTGTAGCCCGTGACCTGTCGGTGGCCTGTTAGGAACTGGGCCGTGCATCACCGCTTGAGCTCTGCCTGCCCCGTCCCTCTGCATCCCCTCCACCTCCTCAGTGGAAAAGTTGTCTTCCATGAAACTTAGGAACCAGGCCACACAGCAGGAGGTGAGCAGTGGGCAAGCAAGCAAAGCTTCATCAGTATTTACAGCCATTCCTCATCGCTCACATCACCGCCTGAGCTCTGCCCCACCCCCACCCCATCTGTGGAAGAATTGTCTTCCGTGAAACCTGTCCTTGGTGCCAAAAATGTTGGGGCCTGCTGATTTAGAGGACATTATGCTAAGGGAAATAAGCCAGCCAGAAATACAAATGCTCCATTATCTCACTTATATGTGGAATCTAAAAATGTCAAACTGATAGAAATAGGGAGTAAATTGGTGAGTATCAGAGGTAGGGAGGTGGGATGGGAAAAGGAGAGATGTTACTCAAAGGGAACAAAGTTTCAATTAGGAGAAATGAGTTCTAATGATCAATTGTATAGCATAGTGACTACAGTTGATATATTATAAATTTCAAAACTGTTAAGAGTAGATTTTAAATGTTCTCACTACAAAGAAAAGTGTGTTAGGTGATAGATATATTGATTAGCCTGTTCAGGTATTCCACAAGGCATACATGTATCATAACATCACATTGTATCTCATAAATATATACATTATTTGTCAATTAAAGAAAAGTAAGTTTTGTATTGATTTTTAAATTTTTTTATTTCAAGATATTAATGGGGTACAAGTGTTTGTGTTATATGGATACCTTGTATAATGCTTATGGAGTCAGGGCTTTTGGTAGGCCCGTCACCAGAATAGTGTTCATTGTTCCCAATAGGTAAGTTTTTATCCCTCACCACCCCCAGCCTCCCCAGTTCCTGGTTACTCAAGTACTTTATATCACTTTCTGCCTGTGTATACCCACTGTTTATCCCCCACCTACTAGTGAGAATATATGGTATTTGATTTTCCATTCCTGAGATACTTCACTTAGGATAATGGTCTCCAGTTCCATCCATGTTGCTGCAAATGACATTGGTTTATTCTTTTTTATGGCTGAGTAGTACTTCATAATATATATATCACATTTTCTTTATCTACTTATGAATTGATGGGCACTTAGGTTGATTCCACATCTTTGCAATTATGAATTATACTGCAATAAACATTCAAGTGCAGATGTCTTTTTGATAAAATGATTTATTTTCCTTTGGGAGAAGTAGATACTCAGAAGTGGGATTGCTGGATCGAATGATACGTCTACTTTTATTTCTTTGAGGAATCTCCATACTGTTTTCCATAGAGATTGTACTAATTTTCAGTCCCACCCACAGTGTATAAGCGTTCCTTTCTCTCTGCATCCACACCAGCTTCTACTGTTTGTTGACGTTTTAATAATGGCCATTCTGATAGGAGTAAGGTCATGGATTGGTAAAATCAACATTGTAAAAATGTCTGTACTGGAGTTTTAATTTGCATTTCCTTGATCATTAGTTATGTTGAGCATTTTTTCATGTTTGTTGATCATTTGTCTATTTCTTTCAAAAAACTTCTGTTCATGCCTTCTGTCTACTTTTTGATAGGGTGGTTTATTTTCTTGTTGATTTGTGTGAGTTCTTTGTAGATTCTGGATATTAATCCTTTGTCAAATGTATAGTTTCCAAGTATTTTCATGATATTCTGTATACTGTCATTCACTCTGTTGCTTATTTGCTGTACAGAAGCTTGTTAATTTATTTAAGTCCCATTTATTTATTTTTGTTGCAGCTGTATTTGCATTTGGGTTCTCAGTCATAAATTCTTTGCCTAGGCTGATGTCTAGAAGCTTTTTTCCATGTTTTCTTCTAGAATTTTTATGGTTTCATACCACACATTTAAGTCTTTTATCCATCTTTATTTTTTTTATATGATGAGAGACAGGAGTCATGATTCATTTTTCTGCATGTGTCTATCCAATTTTCTCAGCACCATTTATTGAATAAGGCTTCCTTTCCCCAGTGTATGTTGCTTTTGCCAGCCTTATCAAAGATCAGTTGGTCGTAGGTAGATGGTTTTATTTCTAGGTAGATGTTTTATTTCTGTAGGTAGCTGGTTCTCTATTCTGTTCCACTGCTCTGTGTCTCTACTTTTATACCAGTACCATGCTGTTTTGGTTACTATACCCTTGTGGTATAATTTGAATTCAGGTAATGTGATGCCTCCAGATTTCTTTTTGCTTAAGATTGCTTTGGCTATTCAGGCCCTTTTTGGTTCCAAATGAAGCTTAGGATTATTCTTTCTAGATCTGTGAAATATGACGTTGGTATTTTGATGGGATTGCATTAAATTTCTAAATCAGTTTGGGTAGTACAGACATTTTTACAATGTTGATTTTACCAATCCATGATAAGGAATGTTTTTCCACTTGTTTGTGTCATCTACAATTTCTTTCTTCAGTGTTTTATGGTTCCTCTTGTAGAGATCTTTCACCTCTTAATTAAGTATAATCCTAAGTATTTTATTTTCTTTTTAGCTATTGTAAATGGCATTGAGTCCTTGAATTGACTTTCAGCATGACTGTTATTAGTATATAGAAATGCTACTGATTTGTGTACATTGATTTTGTAACCCGAGATTTTGCTGAATTTATTCATCAATTCCAAGAGCCTTTTGGTGAAGTCTTTAGAGTTTTCTAGATACAAGATCATATTGTATGATATGACAGTTTAATCTCCTCTTTCCCAATTTGGGTAGCCCTTATTTCTTTCTCTTGCCTAGCTCCTCTGGCTAGGACTTTCAATACTATGTTGAATAGAAGTGGTGACAGTGAACACCCTTGTCTTTTTCTAGTTCTTAGGGGGAATGCTTTAAACTTTTCTCCATTCAGGATGATGTTGGCTGTGGGTTTGTCATATATGGCTTTATAATTTTGAAGTATGTTTCTTCTATGCCTATTTTCTTGAGGATTTTTATCATGAAATGGTGCTGGATTTTATCAAATGCTTTTTCTGCATCTATTGAGATGATCATATGGTCTTTGTTTTTGTTTCTGTTTATGTGGTGAATTGTGTTTATTGATTTGCATATGTTGAACCATTCTTGTATCCCTGGGATGAAACCCAATTGATCATGGTGGATTATCTTTTTGATGCACTGTTGAATTCTGTTTGCTAGTATTTTCTTGAGGATTTTTGCATCTGTGTTCATGAGGGATATTGGTCTGTAGTTTTCTTTTTTTGTTGTGTCTTTCCCTGCTTTTGGTATCAAGATGATACTGGCTTCATAGAATAAATTACAGATGATTCCCTCCTTCTTGATATTATGAAATAGTTTCTGTGGGATAGGTATCAGTACTTGTTTGTAAGTCTGGTAGAATTCAGCCATGAATCCATCTGGTCCAGGGATTTATTTTGTTGGTAGATATTTTTTATTACTGCTTCAAACTTGCTGCTGGTTCTTGGTCTGCTCAGGATTTCTCTTACTTCCTGATTCAGGCTTTGGAGGTTGCGTATTTCCAGGTATTTATCCATTTCCTCTACATTTTATAGTTTGTTTGCTTAGAGGTTTCTGTAGTATTCATGGTTGATATTTTGTATTTTTTCAGTATCAGTTATAATGTCTCCTTTTTCAGTCATTATTGAATTTATTTGGGTACTTTCTCTTCTGTTTCTGGTTAATCTGGCTAGTGGACTATTGATTTTGTTTATCTTTTCAAAAAAGAGACTTTTGGACTCATTGATACTTTATATTGTTTTTTTGTTTTTGTTTTTGTTTTTGTTTCCACTTCATTTAGTTCTGCTCTGAGCCTTGTTATTTCTTTTCTTCCGCCTGCTTTGGGTTTGGTTTGTTCTTCTATTTCCAGCTCCTTGAGATGGACATTAGGTTGTTTATTTGTGATCTTTCTGTCCTTTTGATGTAAGCATTTAAGGCTATGAACTTTCCCTAGAAATGCTTTTTCTGTATCCCATAGATTTTGAAAGCTTGTGCCCCCTTTGACATTCAGTTTGAGGAATCTTTTGATTTCCATTTTAATTTCGTCATTAACCCAAGGATCATTCATCAGTAGGTTGTTTAATTTCCATGACTTTGTGTGGATTTGAGAGTTTCTGTTGGAATTGATTTGTAATTTTATTCCACTGTGGTCTGAGAAGATACATGGTATGATTTCGATTTTTTTTGTAAATTTGATGAGACTTGTTTTGTGGCCTAAGATATGATCAGTCTTGGAAAATATTCCATATGCTGATAAAAAAATGTATATCAGTAGTTTTTAGCTAGAATGTTCTGTAAATGTCTGTTACATCCATTTGTTCTAGAGTCCTGTTTAAATAGTGTTTCTTTATTCATTTTCTGCTTCAATGATCTATCCAGTTCTGGCAGTGCAGTATTGAAGGCCCCAACTATTAAGATGCTACTGTTTATTTCTCTGGTTATATCCAGAAGAATTTACTTTTTGAAACTGGGAGCTCCTGTGTTAGGTGCATATATATTTAGGATTATTATGTCTCCTTTTTCAATTGCTCCCTTTACCACTATATAATGACCATCACCGTCTTTTTTTTTTGCCAACATGTATTGAAAGGTTCATTTTATGTGATATGAGAATGGCTACACCTGCTCGCTTCTGGTTTCCATTTGCATGGGATATTTTTTCCAATCCCTTTACCTTGAATCTGTGTGAGTCCTTATGGTTTCGATGTATTTCTTGGAGACAGCAAATAATTGGGTTGTGTTTTTTCATCCATTTAGCCAGTTTATGGCTTTTAAGTGGGGCATTCAGACCATTCATGTTGAGTACACATATTGATAAATGGGATGCTGTTCTGTTCATCATGTAGGATGACACCTTATTATTTTGTTTTCCCTATTGTGCTATTGTTTTATAAGAGGTGTGAGTTTTGACTTTTGGGTGTTTTTATGATGGTGGGTATATGTTGTGCTGTTGCATGTATAATGAACTTTTGAGCATTTCCTGTAGGGCAGGTCTAGTAATCACAAATTCCCTTCATGTTTACTTGTCAGGAAGAGTCTTTATTTTTTCATCAGTTAGGAAATTCCATTTTGCAGAGTACAAAATTCTTGGTTGGAAGTTATTCTGTTTAAGAAGATTAAAAATGGGGCCCAATGCCTTCTGACTTGTAAGGTCTCTGCTAAGAAGTCTGCTGTTAGCCTCATGGATTTTCCTTTGTAAGTTAGTTGTTGTTTTCATCTTGCAGCTTATAGAATTTTCTCCTTCATTTTGACTTTGGTCAGGCTGATTATTATGTGTCTCAGAGATATCCTATTTGCTATTAATCTTCCTGGTATTCTATGAACATCTTGTATCTGGATATCTGAATCTCTGGTGCTACGAGGGAAGTTCTCAATAATTCCTTCAGATAGGTTTTCCATGCTTTTTGTTTTATCTTCTCCTTCCTCTGGCATACATAGAATTCCTATATTGGCTCATTTCACATAGTCCTACATTTCTCTGAGTGAATGTTCATTCTTCTTTATTCCTTTTTCTGTATCTTTGACTGACTGGGTTAGTTTGAAAGCCTCATCTTCAAGCTCTGATATTCTTTCTTCTGCTAGGTCTAGCCTGTTCTTAAAGCTTCTGTATTTTGCAATTCCCTAAATGACTCTTTTATTTCTTTAAGTTCTGTTATGTCCTTTATTATGCTATCTCTTTAGCAAGATTTTCATTTTTCTTATTCATGTCCTGAAACATTTTTTTGGCTTCTTTGTGTTGGTTTTCAAATTTCTCTTCAATTCCATTCATCTTATTTGCATCCATATTCTGAATTCCATTTCTGGTATTTTGACAATTTCCTTTTGGTTGGGGTCCATTGCTGTGGATATATGTGATCCTTTGGGGGTTTTGAACTCTTTGTTTTTTCATGTTGCCAGAGTTTATTTTTCCTGGTTTCTTCTCATCTGAAACCTCTTCTCTCAGCTCAGGGCTGATATATTTGCTGCACATCTGTTCTTTGCTGGGAAGGAGGAGAGGTCCTTAGATAATGTTTTTGTCTCCTACTCCAGAGGACTGACCTGGCCGGAGAGGGGCAGAGGCACTGAGAGCCCATAACACAGCTATTCTCTTATGTTGTGTGGACCCACTGTGGTTGTCATGGTCCAAGCTGAAGCTGGGGTATATTCATTTGGATTGTTGTATTAGTCCCCAGACCACTGTTGGAACTTGGGCAGGGGGCTGTGCAAGTCCCTTTCCATGGAGGTGGGTGGTGTGACCTTGGCTGGTGCCTGGAAAGGTTGCTAGACATTGGTGGATGCCTGGATGTGTCACGGGACTGCAGCCAGTGGTGGGGTGTGTCACTGGATCTTGTCAGGTGCCTGGGTATGTCAAAGAAGTTCAGTTGGTGGGGGGCCTGGTTTCAGGACCTTGCCTGTTTGTGTCATGGGACCTTGGCCAATGCTGGGGGATCTTCATATGGATTGGTGGGTTGGTCCCTAGGCCACTGTTAGAAGGTCAGGTAAGGGTCTGGGTGATTCTGTGTCCACTGGGGTGGGCATTGCAGGAGATTGCCCAGGTCGCCCTACAGTGGTGGCAGTGGCTGTTTGGCAAGGCTATTATCTAGGCTGTGGCCGCAAGTGTCAGGGCTGCTGGTGTTCCCTCCATCTAGGTCTAGGTGTAATGGTGGTACGTGGCAGGGGGCAGCTTGTGGCTAGTGGGTCTGTGGTGGAGAGCTGGACCACAGGTGTGGTATTGCATGGTGCACAGGGGCATGGCCCGCCAGCTAGTTGACAGGGCCAGGGGGCTTGTTCTGCTGGCTGGCACTCAGTTCTGTGGTGGTGTGGCCTGCCACGCAGCATGCATGCAGGACAGGGCAGCATGGACTGCCAGCTAGTGCACAGGGCCAGAGGCCATGGCCTGTCATAGGGCATGTGGGTCTGCAGGGGTGTGGCCTGCCTGTCAGTCTGCAGGGCTGGGGGGCATGCTCACCACACAGAGAGCAGGTCTGTGAAGACGTGGACCTTTGTGTGGCATGCAGGGCCAGGGGGCTTGCTCCTCCAGTCCACATGTGGAGCCACAGGGTCTATTCTGCTGGATGGCTGGGGCTCTCTCTTCATACAAGTCCCACTGAGACTGCTACCATGGGACCTCTTGAACTCTGTTCGAGTTCCCTGGTGGGCAAGGGTATTTGACTCCCTGTCACAGGCATGTGAGAGTGTCTGCTCTCCCTGCTCCCTCCCCAGCCAGGAAAAGGTTGATGTTGGGGCAATTGCAGTAATGCCTATCCTTGTGTAGACTGGGAGCTCTGGACCTGAGAGCTCAGAGTGGCATCAGCCACAGCAACCTGGGAGATGGGGCCAGCTGGTCCCTGCTGAGCCTGCTCTCTGATGCAACTTTACTACACAGTCTCCAAGCAGTTCCCCAATCAGAACAGAGGCCTGAGGTGGTCATGGAGTGGGGGGCCCTCACAGCTCGACTCACAGTGTCCGTGTGGAGAGCATGGGACCCTGGGCCTCTCTCCTTTGTCCCTTCCCCATGTGTAGGGGTCTCCCCCATGTACCTTCCAAACTTGGCAAGTGGATCTCCCATCCCCGTCTCCTTCACTTTGAGTGTCTCCCTCACTTTGAGTGTCTCCTGTCAGTTCTCTGATGATCTATAATGCTCTCTCCAAGAGGGGCCATCCATAAGTGAGCATCTACTTGCAGTTTTCGATCCTCTCCTAGAGAGTGGCATGTGCAGGTTGCTTCCAGCTTGCTATCTGGGCCCCTCCCCAGAAAAATAAATTTTTTAAATGAAACAATATTATCCTTTTTAAGCCAACAAATGAGAGAAAGTTGGATCACTGAAAATACTCAATTTATCTAAAAGATGGCAAGAAAAAAAGAGGAAAGGGAACAAAGAACACATGAAACAAATAGAAATCAAATAGCAAGATGATAGATTTAAGCCTGAGCAATAATCCACGTTATAATCAATAATTACAAAATGTATAAAATGAAATGGCAGAGATTTTCAGACTGAACAAAAATGAGACCAAACCATATACTGCATATGAAAATACGCACTTTAAATGTAAATATACCAGTTTACAGCAAAAAGGTAAAGATGGACACACCATGCTAACTAGTCTTGAGAAAACTAGAATATGTATCTGTATCTGTTGATTTACAGCTAAACCTTTTTAAAACTTTATTTACAACTGTTTTCACTTTAGATGTGTTTCCATTTTTCCTACTATATCCATGACTTTGTTTTCAGCAGTGTTTATTCCTGCTCCTGACAATTTCTTTCCTTTCCTCATTTCGTTTTTCCGCTTACTTCTTTCCTGAGCTCTGTTAGCTCTTAGTTCTTTTTTCCTTATCTCACCATCTCTTCTGTAAGCTCTTTCATGATCGGTTTGTGCTTTTGCTTCATTAGGATTTTTTTTTTAATTCATGGTAAAATGTTAATTTGCCCTGCTCTTAATTATGTATTTCTTGTATATACTCTTCATCCCCTATTTTATTTTCTTGGTTTTTTTTCCTCATTATTTTCTCACAATATATTCCTATAGCTCTATAGCTCTTATACTGGCTCTTTTTTAACTCATCATTGAGCAATGTGAATTTTGCTCAGACAAGCTATTTATGTGGCATTTACCTGCTAGAAAAGTACCAGCACTATCTTCACAACCATCTGGACATATTCTTATGATACAGGGTTTTGTCCATTAATTCATTTAGGTGTTAACATCTTTCCAGCCACTGAAGATGGGCAGCTGAGGAATTTTCAACATGAAAGATTCTCTCTTCTTCCTCTACCAAAGAGACAGACAGTGCTTCCTGTGAGTGGTTCTTTATTTAGTCTTGCCTCTGGGTCTAGGACAACAGCTGCCACCTGCAGGTACACCTGCAAACCTATTCTTATGGTTAGAAATAAGAGATATTTCTGGCATTGTTTTGTGCCTCAACTGAAGAAGTGTATTTAGGCTGGATCCCTATGGGATCTGTGGTGGTTGTGTCTTCTCAGTGCATGCTACTCAGTCTCCACTGTTTCCCCCACCTCTCTCTTTGACTTTCCCGGATCTGAGCTGTTTTCTAATTTTAACAAAAACTTGAGATTGAAGTTTATAATGTTTTCATATTTTCCTTGTATTTTAACTAAGAAGAGTGGTCTGACTATATGCTTTGACCTCCAAACAGGAAATTCCTACTGAGTGCTGATTACTGTAGGTTATACTTATTTTCTATAACTGAGCTCATAAATCATGGTATATTAATATTTTTATTTACTGGAATACTATTGTCTTCATGTTATATTTGCATTTCCCTCATAAATTTAGTAGACTTATATGAAATAGATGCTATTAATATCAAATAAAAATCATATTATAAGCTTGAATATCTTAAAATTCAAAATACTCAAGTAAAAGGGAAGTTTCAACTTTCAACTTTTTATTTGGCCTTAAATAATATTTGTATCAACTCCTACATAGCAAAAAATAAATTATTAACAGAAATTTTTAAAAAATCATATCTGCCTAATAACCATAACTCACAGTAATGCTTTTTTGAACAAAAAGAAGACTTTCACTGAATAGAATAAAGAATTGACATTGAAAAATTAGCATGATTTAGTCTTGGAAATCATAACTACACTACTATAATAATAGAGTGAGACTTAAAAAATTATATTGCAATTTTCCAGCAGGAAAAGGTAGTTCAGCATAAAAGAGTTGAGGGTAGTTTGTGGAAAAGTTAATATATTTCATGTTTGTATCTAAGGTGCTACTTTTCAAAAAGTCAGTTACACCTAGAAGATTTGTAAACTTGGATAGTACCATCACTGATACTGTAATATAAGTCCATGCCAATAGACTATCTGTCCTAGATATTACATAAATATAATCTCAGAAAATATTTTACCTAACAGATAAAAATGGTTCATATATGTTCTACACAGCCACCTGATTTTCAAGATTCTGAGTACAATATTGACAAAACATTTAATTTTTGTTGCCCATCCTCCCAAATTCTTATTGTTTCCTATCCTAAATTATGTGTTGTTTTTAAATACTTTAACTCAGTTTTACCTTCCACTAATTTTAACTATTTTATATGTTTTTAATTTAAGGAAGGTTGCTAGTTAATACATTAAAAAATCACAACTTTGCCCACTTATGAATTATATTACTGAAAGCGGGTCAAAAATGATCAAGCCATTTTAAGGAAATTATTTTCTACAAACTCTAAACCACAAGCACTGTCACATTGAAATAGATGGCTTTCCTTATCAGTTCCCAATTAAATACCAAGACATGCATGAACGTGTTCTTGTCATATTTCTTCTGTTAGCTTTTCTGCCTCTGAAGTCCTCTCATTGACATAGTTTCCATGATAGTGTCTTTAGATAAGCACAGTGACTGGGGACACACTCTTGTTTCTCTACCACGCTTGGGTCAATCCTGGCTAAATCCTGCTCTCTTGTTTTCACCTTATATATCCTGCATTATTGCTAAGGGAAGAAAAAAAAGAGAAAACGAAACAAAAAATACATGGGAATACTTTGCAATATGAACTCTGTTTTCTAGAGACAGTTATCTTCTTAAAGTTGGTAGGCAATTTTACTTGCTTCAGTTGGCTGACTTTTCCATTCTCTTCGGTGGCTCTTAAAAACCTTTAATTTCCACTTCACACCTTCTAAAAAATTACTGCTCCTTCCTTATCAGGAAGCAACTCTTCCTTCTAATTCACTGTAAAATATGGCTTATGATTGTCCATTGTCCTAGTATTTCTCTCCCTAGTATTAGAGGCTTAGGCATGTTTCTCTCTGCAAAAGGCAAAATGCTTCACCTGTGCTCTTGTCCAACATCTTTTTACTAGCATCTTTCTTGCCCTTGCATCTTTGTGATGTTGAGTAAACACCATGGGTTTCTTATTCTTGCATACTCTTCTCTTATTTTTTCTCTACCTCTTGCTAGCTATTGATAACATAGATACTGGCAGGGGTAGCGGAGAAAGGAAGACACATGCAGCAGAATTCAATGGATAATTTGACTGATAGTGACAAGGAAAGATAAAAGGTATAGTGGATAACCAAAAAAGTAGAAGATAACCTAAATGTTTTGTAGCCTAGCTACTTTCAAGCTTATTTTCAGAATCAGTACACAAGATGGATGACATTCATATGTACAACATATTCCTGTGCACAATTCCCAGGACATCGGTTTATATACCAGGAATGATATTATAAGGGTAATACAAATATGCTGTAAAGCTTAGTTATATCTTTTCCCGAAACTGCTATTTTATATTTACTAGTGAATTATTTACACAAAACTTCATATCCAACCACATAGGAATGCTACCACATTGAGATGGAAAACCATTGATCTGGGCCAGTGATTCTCAGCGTGTGGTCAGCAGCCTCAAAATCAACTGGGAACATGTTGGGAATGAAAATTTGCATGTTCTACCCCAGACCCACTGAGTCAAAACTCTGGGACAAAGACCAATAATCTGATGCACTTTGAAGTTGGACAACCACTGATCTTGATTCTAGACCTTTTAGAACACAAACAAACAAACAACCACTGATCTTAATTCTAGACCTTTGTACTCTGTGAAGTACATAGTCACAGAGGCAGAGTCAAAGTTGGGATAGGGATGTCTTTTTCCTAAGAGATCTTGCCTTACACAATATAGATAAAAACGGTCTTATACTTCATAATTACTAAAAATATGTCAGTTGAATGAAATAACTCAGATAGTTTGTTCCTTCTTTTTTCCTTGTAACTAAAAATTTAGAAATTTGACCTATTTGAAAAGAGAAAGTATCAAAATGATTCAGTTGTACTAAATTTACCTTTTACTTGCCCTGACACAAACCAATATATACACATTATCTACTTCTCTATGTACTACATTTTAAGTGTATTCTTATTCTTACATAGAGAGAAGCATTAAAGGAAAGTTAAAACTATATAAACCTAGAATAATCTACATTTATACACACTTGCTTTGCTATGAGGTCTTGAAGCTTACTTAAGTCTTAGTGCCTTTGTCCGTGTTAGAATTATCAAGCATACCTCCTCATTTACAGAAGAAACAGAGTTTTCAAGGCATTAAATAATCTAGCCAAGGTGATACAGCTACTAAGAGACAGAGCTAAGATGGAAACTCTGTTATGTCTGATACCATGCTCTTAGCTATTATCTGTTAAGGTCTTGACAGAACCTATCTTATAAAGCTAATCTGAGAATTAAATAAGGTAATACACAGAAAGGTTTCAATGTATTGTGCACATAGTATGTGCTCAATAAATATTAAACACTAGTAGTGTAACTGCCGGACCAGTCTTATCGGGCTACCTTCTGCTGATAACAGAATAACAGGCACGATGCTGAGAAATTGCAAGTTATGCAGCCAAACCATGCACAGAAAAAAATAACTTTGACCTCAAATAACACCTAGAACTAAAGTCCCAACACTCCCCACCCCATGTGCACCCCCCTCCCTGGAACTAAAATATCAGCATATGGCTGCAAGCCTAGTGCCTGAACATTTTCAAAAGCCAGGGGTCAGGGGTTCGCTGTCTATCAATGTCCAGTGATAAGACCCCTCTCCATGCCTTGCCATAAATAGTCTTGTTTGAAGTCTTCCTAATCAAAAACTTCCCTGCAGCGCTTCTGCATACCAACCTGTCCTCCTTAACCCATAAAATTTTCCCAAAACCTCAGATCAGGGAGACAGATTTGAGAGAACCTTGTATCTCCTTGCTTGGCTGTCTTGCAGTAAACATTTCTCTCTGCAAAAGACTGGTGCTTCAGTGTTTGGCTTTCTGATGTGTGCAGGCAAACAAACTCAACTCAGTTCAGTAACAGCAGTATTGGTATTATTATTACTACTAGGGCAGTACCAAGAGGAATGCCCAGGGATTTCCACCAATAGGATACCTCGATACCTTGTAGTTATGCACAGTTCCTCCTGAAGCCATGATGTGCTTGTTTTTCTTCTGTTCTCCCCCTTCTGTGGAGTCCTTGCTCTATTACAAAACAGGTGGAAAGGACTACAGCAGAGGCCATGAGTTCCTGGCCTCCAAAATTGTAATGGGATCCCATCTCTCTCTTTCTTTAAAGCTTATGGTCAGGGTCAAGGGCATTACTTGTCTTATAATGCAGGCACATCCAGGGTTAACTATGTCTCTAACCATTAGAGAGAACATGATGTCAATGAAAAAGTTACAATCAATCAATTTAAAAACCACCTGTGAGCTAAAACTCAATTTCCATGATTGTTTCAATAATAAATCATTAGCTATAATCCTGCCACTAAATAAGGGATTCTTATGTATCAGGCACTGAAATATATTATTTTATATATCTTACCAACTGCACTGTTAGATATTTTTATTCTTAGTTTATAGATGAGAAACCTGAGGGATTAGAGATATTAAGTAATTTATACTAGGTTACCCAGTTAGTGAATGTGACAGTCAAGATTCAAACTGGAGTCTACATAACATCAAAGCTGATGCTTTTAATCACTTCCTCCCAAACAACTGTGGTGGCTTAGCACAATTCAAATAACAGACATTGTGAAAATGTGTAAACATGCTATCATTTTTCTCAAGTGCTGTTAACTCTAATATTCCATTAATAAGAGTATTCCATCCTCTTATGGTAATTTACTGTAAAAACAATCACATTTGAGTCTGAAATAAGATCTTTTATTAGGTAGATCATCAATAATTAATTTTCAGACATAAATTTTACCTTAAGAAGAGTTTTTATAAGCAGAAAATAATATGTACTTTCTTATGTTTTGATGTTTATGTTTTCCTCTGCAACCTTGTTTACAGGTTATGTCAATGAAAACTCCAGGAAGATAAGTCAAATTTAATAAAATAGAGGTTGATTCCAGAAAAAAAACACATCAATTATTTAATTCTGCTTCTTCACTGTTTTTGTTGTCAGGTATCTGGTACTATAGGAAAATAATATTTCTCGTTTTTTCAGTTAATAGACCTTAAAAAGGCAATGCTGCAAATGAGAAGGGAAATTGAAAATAAGAAGTCTTTAGTGCAGATATTATTCAGAGAAAAGTTCAGAATTGTTTACTTAAAAATATTTAGACAGTTACAAATATTAAATTTAGTAATCACAAGAATAAACATTATAGGAAAACTGTTTTAATATGATTCTTTAGACACTTTTCTGCTGATGTCCTGCTAGAATGGTAAGGACCTAGTTCACTGATACCATCTCTTCTCATCCTTCCTTGCCTCTCCCCTCTAATGTCGATACTTCTTTCAACATTAAGTTGAATGTGAGGTCAACATTTTTGTAGGCAAAAATGATCAAATATAGGCAGTTTTATATTGCCCAAACTGTATTATTTAGAATATTATTATTTAAATAATACTTATAAATTTCTATTTATTCTTTCTTCTCATCTTACCTGCCACTTCTCAGCTTTTGTGAGCTATAAATGTACTTTGACATTTTCAAGTTTATAACATTTCCAGTAAGTTCAACCACCACAAGTTGGCCCTCCATCTTTTGTCTAAAGTTTGATTCTATAGTTGAAAACCATTAAAATTTATTTGCACTAAAATAACCATATGAATACTGTTCACTGTAGAGCCAAGTACTGCTCTGGGAATCTACTTCCTTTTCTACAAATCCAGTGACATTCCTCATTGGATTATTTTTGCTACTCGAGTAACTAATTCATTTTCAATCTGGAATTCAAGACAAACTCACCTAATTCTAATTATCACAAGATCAAAAATTTTATATCATTAGTTAGAGATGATTCATTGTAAATACTTTTGAAATGATACAGAATAAAATAAAAGTTGAAATTGTGCTTAATTATATGTAATGACAGGTGATTTATAGAGGACCATAATAAGCAAGTGGGCATTTAATAAGGAATATGCAAGAAAAACATTTTTATTTTATGCTAACCTTATATATCAACAGAGATAAGAACAGCCTAGGGGTGAACAGATAGGGGAAAGATGATTGAAATACCCATGTACAGAACACTACCACTAGGAGCAAGTGATGAAGGAAAAGCTGGTTTTCTTTGCTGCGAGAATTTGAGTAAATCCTTGTTTTCTCTGTGCCTTATTTTTTCCTTTTTAAAAATAAAGGTCTAAAAGAAAAAACTCAATAAGTTAGATTTCATCAAAATTTAAACATTTGTTCTACAGACGATCCCGTTAAGAGGATGAAATGACAAGCTACAAACTTGAAGAAAATATTTGCAAACCGCATATCTGATAAGTAAGTAATATCTAGGATACATAAAGAACTCTGTAACCTCAAGACTAAAATAAAAAGATAAAAAATGTGCAAAGGACAATGAGACATTTCACTGAAGATAATATACAGATGACAAATAAACACGTGAAAAGATGTTTAACATCATTAGCCACTGGAGAAATATAAATGAATGGTACAATGAGATATTGCTACTAGAAAAATGGCTAAAATAAAAAATAGTAAAGATACCACATGCTGGTAAGGATGTGGAAAAACTGGATCATTCATGCATTGCTAGTGGGACTACAAAATGGTATAGCCACTCTGGAAAACAGCTTAGCTGTTTCTTAAAAAACTAAACATGCAACTATAATATGACCCAACAATTACACTCAGGGCAGGCATCCCAAATAAATGAAGACTTACATTTACACAAAAACCTCTACACAAAAGGTTATAGCAGCTTTATTGGTAACGGAAAAAACCTGGAAACAAGCCAGATGTCCTTTAATAAGTGAATGGTTAACCAAAGTGCCTTCATACACACCACGTAATAGTACTCATCAATAAAAAGTAACAATCTATTGATATGCACAACAATTTGGATAAATCTCAAGGGCACTACGCTGAGTGAGAGAAGCCAATCTCAAAAAGTCACATATTGTATGATTTCATTTGTATTACATTCTCAAAATGAAAATATATATACATAAACATGAAAAAGAAATGAGTGGTTTCTAGGGGTTAAGATTGGGGCCTGGAGGAAAAAAAAGTAAAAATATAAATCAGGAGGCAGACCTTGGAATAATCATGCTTAAAATATACTTTAAAAGAAAAAGAAAGAGAAAGATTTGGTGATCTTCCTGTCTTAGATCATGTGGCTCCTATACCTAAATATGTACTATAAACAACAAAAATTTATTTCTCATACTTCTGGAAGCTGGGAAGTCCAAGATCAAGGTGCTGGAAAATTTGGTGTCTAGTAAGGGTCCACTGTCTGGTTCATAGATGGTGCCTTCTTGCTGTGTCTTTACATGGTAGAAGGGGCAAGGCAACTTTCTGAGGCATCTTTTACAAGGGCACTAATCTCATGAGAACAGAGTTTACATGACCCAATCACCTTCCAAAGGCCCCACCTCCTAATGTCATCACCTTGGGGGTTAGGATTTCAACATATGAATGGGGGGAGGAACATTCATATCATAGCACTTCTTAAAACTGGATGTTGATAAATAAGTATAAGAAATGAAAATGAAGGAATGAGGACAATGTATTTTCCTAAATATTGTATAACTGGACTTAAATCTAGTCCTTCAAAAGTTAATACTTTAGCAACTGCTACAAAGCCCTAAAAAGCTTGGAAACATGGTGTCATACCTGTTGAGACTGATAAACAAGAAAACCAGAGGCTGCTCAGTCATTCAGATGAGTTCACGGAAAAGATGCCTCCAACTTGCTCTAAAGCATAATGGTTAAGAGACTTGGCTATGGAATTCGTCAGGTTTGAGGTTTAATTTAGGACTGTACCACATACTAATTATGTGACCTGGGACAGGTATTTAAGCATTTGAAGACTTTAGTTTCCTCACCTGTAAACTAGAAATGATGATATTAATAGTTGTCATGAGGCTAATAATATAACATAATGCAAGTAAATCATTCAGCATAAGACCTACCAGAGATTAATCACCGTTAAATGTTAAAACTCTTTTACTTTGCTACTGTTTTCAGAAGAAAGTTGGAAAAATTAATTTTAGCTGCTATCAGAACTCCTTAAACTTCCCATACTCTTAGCTGCTTGAAATCCCAGAATCATTAAAAGCCAGTTAGCTACTTAGCATGATAATCATATATTTGGGGGACTGTAATATGACTTTAAGCATCAATGTAGTACCACAAAGTCAGAGTCTAGAAAAAAGTTTTCAGAAAAGATATTATAATGGGTGTGGGGCTCTTCACAAAGCACTCAAGAAAATTGGACTCAGTAGAGTTAAAATCTTAGCTACTTACTGGGTCAAAGAGAATTTCAGTCCTGAGGGTTTGTAATTACATTGTTATAGAATTATGTCTTGAAACTGATGTTTGTTAAAAAAGAAAATGTACAGAGGAGTGATGTTAGCAAGATAGCAGAATAGTAGTTCTCCAGCTTTGTTTCTTGCCATAGAAATCTGACTAGCAATATCCACATGCAAGAAGACCATACTGAATATCCAGAACTTGAGAGTGAGTCAGAGACACTCCCTTGGACCATGAACTGAGAATAGCCATGAACCAACAGTCAGAGGAAAATGGCTTTCTTTGATTACACCATCCCTTTCCCAACCTGGCACAGCTCCACACACAGAGATTTCCCTTGGACCCAAAGTTTCTGCAGTGGGAAAAGTAAGTTGGAATCAGACATTCAGCTTCCCCACAATTCTGGGACCCTTTGCAGAATACTCACTCTTGTCTTGCCTCATGGGAAACATTGGAAATATTGGCAGGGCTAGATTACCTGGAGTCAATTAGAAACAAAGAACAGGGTTGGGACTCACAGAGGCCAACATGCAATCCCTTGGTGTTTCCCCTGTGTTCCAGCCAGTGGAGGTGCCACAACAAAGAGATTAGCTAACAGCATCATACTACAGGAAACATGGTTCATGGGTCTTCCAGGCTTGAATCACCAGACAGCTTCCCCACACAGCCTGGACACTCTCATTAAGTCTTCCTCAGTTTGAAAGGTAACTGTAGGTCAGCAACTACCTGTGGAGGGAGCATCTGGCCCTGCCCAACCCCAGCCATGGAGATGGGACTTAACTAAGTTCTGGTGTGCACATTAAGTCTTCCCCAGACCAGTAGAGGACTGCAGGTCAGTGATTACCTGTGGAAGGAGCACCTGGTCCTGCTCAACTCCAGCTACTGAGTGGTGATTCCACTAAACCTTGGTGCTCTGCTTTAGCCTACCCTAGGCCATGAGGTAAGTGCCAGTCCACACATATCTAAAAAGTATAGGCTCTAGTCCTGCCCACTCATGTAACAAAGCAGCAACCCTAGAGACCTTACCAGCCTCAGAGCCCAGCACATGGCCCTGCCCAACTGCAGATTCCAAACAACACTACTTCCCAGCCAAGGATGATGACCTGCAAACCTGCCTGATCAGAGACAATCACAGAGTGCAGCTAGCAGCTCCATCTGATGGCAGAGTCCAGCCAGTAGACTCACCAAACCATGCAGAACAGCCAGAAGTAACTTTCAACCTCAAGCACAGGAAGCAACCCAGCCTAACTAGAGAACCCAACACTAAGGTCTGCCTGTCTGGGGTTGCTAACAGCTGGCCCATCTGGAATCTCAGGCTAGACTAAATAGTAAATGACTATCAATACCAACAGACACTTGCAAAGGCCAGAAGAGGTAGCCATCTCCCCAAATGCACAGGCATCAATGTAAGGACATAAGAATTATGAAAATCAAGGAAATGTGACACCACCAAAAGAAACTAATAAACCTCCAATGATGGACTCAGATGATATGGAGATCTATCAAATGACTGACAAAGATCAGGGGGACTCCAAGAAAACATGGCTACAAAATTAAGTGAAATTTAGAAAAAAAATTCATAAACAAAATGATTAGTTTGACAAATAAATAGAAACAATAAAAAAAATTAGAAATCTTAAAGATCAAGAATACAATAATGGAACTGAAAAATTTAATAGAAAGCTTTAGTGGTAGACTTGATCAGGCAGAAGAAAGAATCAGTGAGGTCAGAGATAGGACATTTGAAATTATCCAATCAGAGGAACAAAAGGAAATAAGAATGAAAGAAAATGAAGGCCTGTAGGAATTATGGAATCCTAAAGCCAACAAACTTCTGCATAAGAGTTCATGGAGAATAACAGGAAGAAAAAGCACTACAAAACATATTTAGGAAAATAACGACTGAAAATTTTCCAACTTGGGGATGTATGACAACATTCAGATACAAGAATCTCGTAGGTTGCCAATCAGATTCAACTCAAAGAGGACACCACCAAGACACATCATAATCAAATCATCAAAAATCAAAGGCAGAAAAAATACTTAAGGCAGCAAGAGATAAGAAACATATCACATTCAAGGGAGTCTCAATGTGGCTTTCAGCAGATTTCTCAGCAGAAACCCTTGCAGGTCAGGAGAGAGTGGAATGATATAGTCAAAGTACTGAAGGAAAAAAACTGCCAACCAAGAATACTTTACCTAAAAAATCTATCCTTCAGAAATAAGAAATAACAAATTTCCAGATAAACAAAAGCTAAGGGAGTTTGTCACCATGAGGCCTGCTTCACAGGAATTGCTAAACGTAGTTATTTAAGCTGAAATGAAAGACTGCTAATTAATAATTTTTTTTAAAAAGTAAAAAATACAATAGTGAAAGTAAAAAGCCCAATAATGAAAGTAATACATAGTGATACTCAGAATTCTCTAATACTGTAAGGGTGGTGTGTAAAGAAATTGTACCCCTACTAGGAGGGTTAAAAGGTAAAACTCTTAAAAAACACCTATAGTTACAATAAATTGTTAAGGAATACAAATTAAAAAAACAAATGTAAATTTTGATGTCAAATTCATAAAAGGTGTGGCAGGAAGTGAAAGTATAGAGTTTTTATATGCAATTAAAGGCAAGTTGTTATCAGCTGAAAATAGCCTATTACATGATATTTTTTGTAAGCCCCATAGTAACCACTAAGCAAAAACCTACAGTAGGTGCACAAAATGTGAAAAGAAAGGATTAAAGCACACCACCACAGAAAACCACCACACCACAAAGGAAGACAGCAAGAGAAAGAAAGAAACAAAGAACCTATGAAATAATCAGAAAACAAATTTAAAAATGGCAGTAGCATGAATTAATGCTTTTTGATATAAAAAATAAAAATAATTTTAAAAAATGATAGTAGCAAGTTCTTACCTATCAATAATTACCCTAAAAGTAAATTGATTCAATTCTCCAATAAAAAGACATAGAGTAGCTGAGTTGGGGGTCAGGGGGGAAACTCATGCATGATCCAATTATATGCTGCCTTACAAAAGACTCACTTTACTAATAAGGACACACACAGACTAAAAGTGAAGGGATGGAAAAATATATTCCACATAAAAGGAAATCAAAAGAAAGCAGAGGTAATTATACTATAACAAAACAGACTTACATCAAAAATGACAAAAAGAGACTAAAAAAGTATTACATAATGATAAAGGGGTTAATTCAACAAAAAGACATGGCAATTGTAAATATATATATACCCATTAGATCCCCTAAATACATACAGCAATTATTAAATAATCTAAAGGAAGAAATAGACTATAGTACTATAATAGTGGAGGAATTCAGTATCCTACCTTCAAAAATAGATCATCTAGACAGAAGACAAATAAGGAAACAATGGACTTGAATTACATTTTAGATCGAATGTACCTAACAGACATGTACAGAGCATTCCATCCAACATCAACAGAATACACATTCTTCTCAAATGCACATGGAACATTTTCCAGGGTAGATTATATGTTAGGCCACAAAACAAATTTAAGAGGGTTGAAATCATAGCAAGCATTTTTTTCAGATCACAATAGCATGGAACTAGAAATAAATAACAGGAGAAATCTAGGGAAATATACAAATATGTAATACTTAAACAACAAGCTTTTAAATAACCAATGAGTCACATAAGAAATCAAAAAGGAAATTAAAAAAAAAATATCTTGAGACAAATGGAAACAGAAATACAACACCCCAGAATTTATGGGATGCAGCAAAAGCAGTCCTAAGGTGACAAATGTGCT
This sequence comes from Daubentonia madagascariensis, assembly GCA_023783475.1. NCBI lineage: Eukaryota > Metazoa > Chordata > Mammalia > Primates > Daubentoniidae > Daubentonia > Daubentonia madagascariensis. The sequence goes on from JAKFHU010002220.1 coordinate 10,362,874, forward strand.
AATTTCCCCTCTTTGATCAATACATAATTTATACCTGTATCAAAACATCATAAATATGTACCCCATAAATATCAACAATTATGTTTCAATCATAAATAAAAATAAAATAAAATAAATTTTAAAACGGGGAAATCCTGTCACTTGCAAAAACACATGAGAATCTAGAGAACATTATGCTAGGTGAAATAAGCCAGGCACAGAAAGACAAATACTGAATGATCTCACTTACATGTGGATAAAGTGGACTTTATAAAGTCCATTAATATATAAAGTAGACTTATATAGTTGAACTCTCAGAAGTAGAGAGTAGAATGATGGTTACTAGAGGCTGGGGGATGGAGAAGAAGGAAATGGGGGAGCTGTTGATAAAAGGGTACAGAATTTCAGATAGACAGGAGGACTAGGTTTTGAGATCTATTACACAGCAGGGTGATGATAGGCAATAATAATGTATTATATGTTTCAAAATACAGATGGTTCTCAACTCATGATGGTTTGCCTTATAATATTTTGACTTTATGATGAGTTTATTGGTTTTAGTTTAAGCCTAAAATGTATTTTAGCCTTATGATATTTTCTGCTAATGATGAGCTGTCAGGATATTACCCCACAATAAGTTGAGGAGCATCCATAACTGAGAGTAAATTTCAAATGTCTCCCATAAAAATGATAGGAAAGTGAGGTGAAGGATATGTTAATTAGCTTGATTTAGTCATTCTACATTGTATATATATATCAAAACATCACCTTGTACCTCATAAATGTATACAATTTTGATTTGTCAGTCAAAAATAACATTAATAATTTAAAATGTATGGTATACTTTTTTGACCATCAAAAAATCTTTAATATAAAAATATTTACATATAAACTGCAATCACAGCATCATCCATGGAGCATTATGGCAGACAGACATAGCAAGAAGGTGGGGGAAAACTGGAACAAATGAAGATGGGAAGGCATTCAGATTCCTGACTTCTTCCTTAGTTCATAACCATTCTTGATGTCTGTAGAAGCACATGGTCTTAGCAGAGGGCAAATCAAGGTTCAAACAGCAGTGGATGACACTTGACGTCTCCACTGAGAAGACCAGAATTAGAGCACAGTAGGCCTCTCCAACATTACACAGACATACACACACACCCTCATCGCATCATCTGGAGCAACAGATCCATTTAGGATGTAAATGAAAGGTTACTGAAGTCATTATCCAAGAAAAGCTTCAAGGAGACCAGGCAGGTCTGTGAGGAGGTACTCTTGGCCATTAGTACACATGAGAGAAAAGTAGCATAATGGCTTTCTGTCAAATCTATGAGATGTGTGGAGAAGAAAGAAAACACTCAAGTCAGAAAGAATTAAAGAATTGAGAACAAAAGTATCTGCTTTATATAGATCTGTGGAGTAGAAATGAGGTGATCCTTTGGGGCTGGGTTAAGAGACCCTCAACAACTGCTCTTTCCTCAAGGACTGTCTTGGGTATAGGTGATAGCCCCAAAGTTCTCTAGATGGCACCCCACCACTCATGGGCAGGTCTGGTTACCTTCCTCCAGAAGTGCCGGGAGACTTAGGTCCCACTACAGCCCATTTCCAGGACCTGTATCCCAGTCAGATGAAATCCATGATCTTCCTGGGAAAGAGGCTGGGTATGTAGCCATGGAGGATCAAGCTCGTGATAGTAAGGTAGCTCAGGGGTGAAGTGAGGTCCTGGGTCACTATGCCTTCTGCTTGTCCATGTCATTGTCCCAAATGAAACTGTGGTTCATCCACCCACACCATGGGATACTACTGAGCAATAAACAGGAATAAGTTACTGATGAATCCTGGGGCTCATGGCCAGGATGTTCCACTGGAAAGAAAGTCTGGCTTTAGGGTAGGTTCTTCTCAAGCTCAGAGAGAGTGTACTTGTTATTGACCATACAACAAACTCCTTCCCATGGTGGTAGATGTAGTGTGGAGGACCACAGTTGCAACCATGACATCAGACTTCCAGCTGAGGGACAGGTAAAGAATATCAGCCCAAAAGACAAATGTGGCTCTCCCTTCTGGTACATGAGCAATCAGCCCTGAGTAGAATTTGATCTAGCTCTTCATTGTCTTCTGAGCAAATTAAAATGATTTTTCACTCAGGCCATCCACTGAGGCCTCATCATAATTAAAAAGGATCTTAACCTGGAAGGGAGCATGGAAAAAACTTGGATTCCCCAGCCCCCAAATGTTCAGCACTGAAAACATAACTCTCACTTCATCAGGCTGGAGCTGAGGCCATGATGTGTTGGGATCCAATCATGGTCAAATCTGTATTGGGAAGATAGCATTCCCCTCATTTACTCCTGCATTCCCTTGGCACAGATTAAAGCTACAATATAAATTAAAAACAAACAAACACAAAAGACAAACAATCCACATCTCACCAAAGGTAAACAGGGTCTGATTTGGATTATATGAAAACAACAAGCAGATATATTAATCATAAGCTACAATTATACTGATGGTCAAATCAGAGACAATGTCTCATAGACAGGTTTGAATGATACCTTAATTTATATGCTCTGGGTCTAATATAGTATTGGACACATCTGCAGAACATCTTTAAGAAAATATATTCTATCAAGCCTTAGGCAATTTTAGCAATAACAGTGATAACTGTAACACAGACAGTAGTGAGCTATACCACTTTCCCATCCTTTTATAATGTACTTTGAGTAAGAGAAATGAGGGTTACTCAGAAAACCACAGGCCTGAAAAATCTCACCCCAATGACAAAGAGGTCAAATTGCTATTACCTTATATTGCCTGTACTTTTTGTTCAGTTAATGATGTGTCTGCTATTCAAGAAAGAGCTATTAGTTGGAACTTAATTAAAAGTGGTTTATGCCAGATTAATATGGTTTTATTTAGAATTTACTATTTTATACCACATAGCTATAAAATGGTTGTTTATTTCCTAATGTGAATGACTTGGCAATTTTGCAAGAATAATGTTACTTCTATGGCAATAAAAACATCACAGGTTAAATATTCTAAAACTCTTTTACAGTTGCTATATTTATCTCTTTGTGGGTACAATTATTTATCTATACTGTACCATATGAATATGATCTCTTTCTTTTAAACATTTTGACTAAAATTTCAACATTAAATTTAAAATATAAAAGAAGGGTTTATGTTTTTGACTATGATGGAATGACATGTAGTAGAATAACATTCCTTCTGAAACAATTAGAAAATCTGTGTAAATATAAATAAACATGAAAATAATCAAGTTTCTATCTAAAGAGGAGTTGCAGAGCTAGTTAGGACTTGAGGAGCCAACATCCCAGATGGAGAGAAACCACACAGAGATGAATTGACCTGTACAAGCCATATTTGCTCTCAAGGCACTTGCCAAGGCAACCAGAACACAAGGTTCCCATGTCCTGGTGAGAAAGGAGACAGATGGAAGGGAGTGCCACACCAAGGCAATTGTTAAAATCTTAAGTTTTACAAGGAAAGAAGATACTTATCAGAAATCCTGAAAATTAGAGCAGACTAGTCATCAATCTCACAAAAAATGAGGAGGTAAAATTCAATATTCTGGAACCTGTAGGAAGAAATGACCTTATTAAACAGTCAAGGACCTCAGGACCCTTAGGTCCAATAACAGAAGAACAGGGTAAGACCAGGGGTACATTGGAATAGATGGAATAGATGGATTGGAATAGATGATTTACTCTCATCCTATCTACCTGCCATAGGATAGGGTATATCCTCTCTAAAGAAGGATGACAAAGCTTCTACAGCTTTTGATACACATTTTTCATCTTTAAATTTTAAAAATGAGGCATTCTAAAAAAAATTAAGGAACAGATCAACACATAACCCAGTTATCTAAGTTATCAGCCTCTGCCTTTAAACTAAATGTGATATTTAATATTATTCAGAAATTAGATGAGAAAATGGAAAATTTTATGAAGGATCTAAAATCTCAGAAAAGGAATCCAATGGACATACTAGAAGTGAAAAATGCAATAATTTAAATTAGTAACTCAATAAATTAGTTTAACAGCAGATAGGACATGGTGGGAAAAAAGAGGATTCATGAATGGGAAGATGGGGCTATAAATAAAATATCTGGATTACAGCACAAAAAGAAAAAATGGATGGAAAATACATTAAAAGAAGAATTAAAGAATACTAAGAATATGGCATGGAGTAAAAAGGTATAGACATGTTTAACTGGAGGCCTTAAGAGGGAAAGAAAGGAAGATATAAAACTATATCTGAGAAGATAGTGACCAAGAATATTCTAAAACTAATGAAAGATATCAAGCTATATTTAAGAAATGCTCCAAATGTCAAGCAGTAGAAATGCAAAGGACACCATCCAGACTCATTATTGTATACCTGCTGAGAATAAAATAATAAAAGAAAAAATAAAAACGACAAAAAATAATGAGCACCTTACCCTCAAAGAGCAACATTCAGACTTACAGCTGACTTCTCAACAGAAATGATGGAAGTCAAAAGTCAATTGAATGGCATATTTAAAGTACTGAAAGAAAATGAATTTCCAACCCAGAATACTCTAACCAAGGAAAGTAACTTTAAAAGTGAGGTTAAAATAAAAACATTTCAATCAAACAAAAACAGAAAATTCATTGCCAACATACACTAAAAGGTATACTAAAGAGAACTCTTTTATTTTTATTTCAGAATATTACAGGGGTACAAAGGTTTTGGTTACATAAATTGCTTTTGTACCATTTGAGTCAAAGTTATAAGTGTACCCATCCCTCAGATAGTGTGCATTGTAGCCATTAGGTGTGAATTTACCCATCCTCCCCCACTCATCTTCTTGATTTCTAATGAATGTTATTTCCATATTTGCACGTAAGTGTTGATAGATTAGTTACAATTTAATACAGAACTCTTAATCCCTTACAGAGGCATGGTGGCACTAGAAAGAAGAGAGGACATCTGAAAGAAGCATGTGTGGTATCTGTAATTATAAAAATTAAAAAGAAAGCCAAAGTAGAAAATAAAACATTAATAATTATCTTTAAAAATAATTTTAAAATAAATCCATCCAACTCAGGCTCCCCATCATGCATGTGTGTGAGTATGTATAAACTATATTTTTGAAAAGATAAATATGCCATCCTTTCAATTTATTTCAACCTACTCTAGGGTAAAAAGTAAAGACAAAAGTAGCTCATCAAACACACTGACAAATATTTTGTATTGCTTGGTTTTACACTTATATTTCAAATAATTGGCAAATACTTTCAAAACTTTCAAAAACTGTGCTGCTAAGAGGTTTAGAAAAATAAACTGAAAGTACTTATTGAGTGAATTAAAATTAAAATGTTAAACTGTTTTAAAAATAAACTCTATAATTAATGACATCAGTAATGTATCTTAAGTATTTTGCTATTTCAGACAAGACATTTGAAAATATTCATACAGTGAATACTTTTAGTATTTTTACTTAGGATTATAGTGAGTGCTCATTTTTGTGTGAAACACGAAATTGGCCAGAAACCCCAATACCAACCGTGTAATGATATTCCCTTCACAATAGAGTAGAGGGAACAATGGATCATTTTTGTTAATCATAATAGACTAAATTCATCGTGTTATTCCCTGTACACCAAGGGACAATGTAGTAATCTGGAAAATCTCCTTTCTTAAAATTCTTTGTTTAATCCCTTCTCATATGAAATTTTCTTAAGTAGATTAGGAAGAAATTTCTATCTCCAACCTAAAGAAAACAAAGAAACTAATAATGGGATTTCATCAGAAGACATAATTCAATAGAGCCTGTAAAAACATTTCACCATGAAAGCGTGATCTTACCCCAATTTTATAATTGTTCATAAATATGAATATCCATCATACTTATACCTACATATGTAAGTACCTTGGTATAGTGGTGGCAGCAGGGAAAGTGAATTTATGCATGGCAACTTCTCTGTCATAAGCCTCTAATCTATGAGGGAACAGCCTTAGTTTCAGGATCAATTAGGGAATTGAAAACTCCCATCTGCAGGTAGAGGACTGATGGAGTACAAACAGTTGATATTTTTGGATGTTGCAATGGAAATGAACCAAAGGGTACAATGAAACCCTAAGACAGTCACTGTCTTAGGTTTACTTATATTATCTATTTCATTATGTTTAAAATAATCACAATAAATTCTGGCAGATCCTGGAACACTTCTAAAATCAACTGAATTCCAATATATTTTATGAATAGAGAATCTCATTAATTACATTAAATATTTGGCACATAATCCTTTTATATATTAAAAATAGGAAGGTCTTATTTTGACTCTCAAGACCAGAAATATTATAAGAAAATAGTTCAGCTTCAAGAAATTTTCGTTAAATAAACCATGTTATATATGTCTGATATATCTAAGTTATTCAACAATTGAGCATTTCAAATACTGAATTTGTTTACTTTTCCTCAATTGTGTGGCATATTAACTTCATAGATATTTACATTTTTTAAATTAGAGGCTAAAATATTATAATTTAAAAACAGGTCTTCTGCATTTTGTGTTGCCAATAATTATTGACATTAATTATTAATCTAAAAAGGGGCAATATTCAATATTGAATTAATTGTACCTAATATTTCAATTATAGCAATGTAATAATTAGTAAGAAAGTACTTAAGTAGATTAGCAAGTTATGCTTCAAGTTCTGTTTTTGGTCGTTCATTGCTAAGTACAATAGAATGCAAAGCAGTTCTTATTCTTCAAGTTAAAATTGCTGATATTTTTATATGATAGAAAAATATTTATCATAAGTACTATTATAATAAAATGTTTTTTCATTAAAGCTTATTTTATTTATGAAAGGGCAAAATCATTTGCTGGTTCACTTTGTTCCAAGAACGTGCTGGAGTGCTAAATGAAAATGTGCAGTTCAGCTCCAAGTAGCTTTCACATTACAAATGAAAATGTTAAGCTGTGAGGTTAAGATGAACCAGATAAGCAAGTAAGTCTTTCCCCTCTGCCAACATTTTCTTTTTATACAGTATATACAGAGGGATATAACTTTAAATGTTCTTTCTTCTTAATTTTAGAGGCTCTCAGAGGCTTAGAGGTAGGCACTCATTATTTTGCATGATGATTCTCGAAAGCAAAAATTCTGGCAAAAAGTGAGTAGTCCTAGAAATGTAGATCCCAATATTTTTTAAAAAGATTAATGTAGCTAGTCCAATCCCTTTTTTGTTCCCAAGGTTAAAGAATATGAGAAAGATGGACTATTTCTAGGCTTTCAATACACTTTCAGCCATAGACAGAGCAGCCCACAAGAAACACTAACAATGGACACTGAGAACTGCTGGATGACTCTCAAATGGATCCAGCCTTTCAAGAATCTCTTGAGCCAAGGTCTTACTTCCCCAAGCAAAGGGGTAGGGTGGTGAGGATCTAGGTCATTACACCCCTAGCTCTAAAATTGGTTTCTTCTCTCAGGTTTGCTTCATTGGTTCAAGGGGGATGAGGCAATATGTGGATGTGGCACCAAAAATCCATCCAGACTTTGGAAAACAATTTACCTCCTAAAATACATAGCCTTTGAATGGTAATTTAGTAGTATATATGTATAAGAGGAAAGCACTGTTTTTAATAGTCTCAATAGTGCTATTTACATCGAACATGGATTTACAGTTGGAAAACTTAAGTCTTATTCTTATGGAAAACAGTAATTTGTGGGAAAGAGGATGCATCTCGATTTCTTCCAGTATGACCCAATATTTTTGTTTATTTGTTTGGTTTTTGTTTTAAATCCTGAGTATAGACTCTACTCATTTTAATATAATTTGTGTTATGTTTTTAATGAGTTCTCAATTTTCATGAGAAAAGATCAGGAAAAAATAGTAAAATATTTGTAAAATAATTTAGGAGACTGGAATATAATAAGAGATTTATGACCAACATTTACTTGAAATATTAAAGAAAAGGGAAAATATGTGTCCTATTTCTCTCTGTATTCTCAGAATCTAGCAGTGATTGTCATATATTAAGTCCTCAATAAAGTGTGTTTGTATATACATTTAGATATACACACGTCCCATCAACAATGAATCTCATATACAATGTTGGTGGTGGTTCCATAAGATTATAATACTGTATTTTAGGTATCTTTTCCATGTTTAGATCTGTTTAGATGTACATATACTTATCATTGTGTTATAACTGCCTACAGCATTTAGTACAGAAACATGCTGTACACGTTTGTAGCCTGGGAACAATAGGCCATACTATATAGGGTAGGTATGTAGTAGGCTATACCATCTAGGTTTGTGCCAAGTACACTCTATGATGTTCACACAATGACAAAATCACCTGATGATGCATATCTCAGAATGTTATATGATATATGACTCCATAATAATTTAGCAAGATATGGGAGACCTGCTTAGAAACATACTTTTGAATTAGATGATATTCCAAACAAGTCATCTGTTACATATCTAACCACTCCACAGGAACACTGATACACTGGCAAACAAATCCTATTGTCTTTTGTGGGTTACTCTATGCTCTTTGCTAACAATTTGTGTCTCACATTTGAGCAGTCTCCCACTCATTTACTGTTGTATGTTTATATGTGTGTGTGTGTGTGTGCATATACATATATATATATGTATTCGTATTTATATTGAGCTCTAGATGAACTTAAAGAAGACTCAACTATGCTTGTCAAACTACAACTACCACAGAGAACATTCATTTAAAGTGTGGCCTTTAATGTGATCTTCAGGGTGTACAACTTCACTGTACCTTAGCATGAAAGAGATCTTTACATAAAAAAGATAATCATGTTGTCACAAATGGTGAAGATGATTTTATATAAAACATGATGGATTCTCCATTCTTCACTTACTGTATACTATGCCTGTCCTGTCATTGTTCTGTTGTATTTTTAGGGATTCATATTGAAGTGTGACCAGTTACTTGAACGACCAGTGTATTAAATTAAAGGGGTTGAGCATAGCAGCTGACAACAGACCAATTAAATCACCCACACATTCATTTATTCCACTCATCCATTCCAAAAGCATATATTCAGCACTAGTTATACTAATTGTGAGATAAAAATTACAATGCAGTATGCTATGAACTACAATCCTGGTGTGCACAGGGTACTAGCTTCCACAATTGTGATATTTCTCCACTATCATTCACAGGTGAAATGCACTAAAAATGTAGCAGAGTATCCGAACACTTTTCATAAACCTTGATTTATAAAAACTCTATTCTCAATGAAGTAGAATGAAAAGACTTAAAAAAAACCCTCATGCAACCCACAATGGGGCGTCATGTACTGTGTCTTTAAAATGAACTGTCACCTTAATTTGCCGAATACAACCACTCCAAAAAAGTTTCTGGCTTTCTTTAGTTCAGTACTAGACATTCCTAAGAAATAACTCTATCTGTCCTCTTTAAACTTTAACATCTTATGGTGTAATGGAACAAATAGAATTCTGGCACAGCACCACTAAAGTACATTAATAATTGGTTATATAAATTTTATATAAATGAGCATTATAAAATAACTAGTTGACTGGAAGTTATATCTATTGAATAATGGGTAAATTATTTTTGGAACGTGGGAAATAACATGGTACTTAATATACTACATGTGTGCATCATTATTATAACTGGCTTCATTATATAAATAAATATGCTAAAAAATCAGCCAAGTGCAGTATTGTAAAAGTATAAAATAAATTAATTATGCTCAATTACAGACGCATAATATTTATGGCAATCTAATTCAGTTACAAACTCACATATTTTTGAACATCCTCCGGGTTTCTTAAAGGAGTTTACTGTCTAGATCTGGAGACAGACCTTTAACCACCTGCAAGGCAGAATATAACAAGGGCTTTTCTTGTATTTATACTTGGGACATCCGGAGACGCGAAGGAAATGTTCAAGGAGACAGTGATATTAGTTTTAACTGGGCACTAACTCGGCTTTTGTACTTGAAAAACATTTTGACAGGAAGAAAAAGGTAAAAGTTTTTCTAGACAGAGGGAGCTTTGCCAGAAAATGCAACAAAAATGAGTTTTCCCACGTGCCATTCATCTAGTTATTTAATTATTCATTTACTAATATTCAACAAATATCTGCTGAATGGATATCATTTCAGTGCTAATTTTTGTAACAGTATTACATATATTCAAAGAAATTATTCTTCCAACTTCAATATCAATAGGGTTTGGACATAATCATGTCAGTTTCAAATGCATACACATATTTAAAGAATATCAAGACAAATTTGTTAAAAATGTCATCAGCTGATAGATGTCTTTTGGGATATATGAACGAGAGCTCCTCTAAACTATCAAGGGAAATTAAATTAATTAGACAATTAAAATTTCAGATAAAATTAAGACAAAAAGACTTGCCCAGAAATTTCATATAACATTAATAAGATGCAATATAAACCTAACATGTTTTAACATGACTGTTTTTTAATAAACAAAAGCATTTTATTACCAGCCTACAGATGTTCTAAAGGCTTGAATGAAAACTTTTTATTTAGAAATTATAACCTCATGAATATTTAAAGAAAAAATTACAACTTTGAATTTTGTCCACGAAAACAAACCTTTTTTCCTTTCCACATATATTACATTTATATTTAAGAATAAGAAAGGAAGTAATTTGGAGAACAGCCTGCTCAAGGTGAGTATCTTTTCTCTTGCTCTACTTCACAACTGATGAAACTTTAATTGACAGAATATTGTTTAAAATTCTATCCACACAATGGGAGCAGTTGTTTATGTCGCAATGTTACAATATTTGAAAAATTCAAGAAATAAATAGCTTTAAAAATGCAATTAATTTAGAAAGATTGTTAAAATATTGTTCATTTTATCTTAGAAATCACAGGAATTAAGTAAGAAGAGTGTGGGCTTTAGAATCGAGCAGACATAGGTTCAAATCCCGGCTTTACTACAAAGCAGCTTTGTGATTTTTGGTAATTTAGTCTTTCTCAGGTTGTTAAAATGTGATAATAATACTTCAATTTCAAAGTGGATGTGAAGATAATGAGAAAAAAGCTTTTTAAAAAAGTTTTTAGCATAGTGCCTGGCATACATTAAATTCTCATAAATATTGGACCCCTCCCTTATTTTCCTCTTTCCTTTTCCCATAATTGTTCTTGTTTTCTGTCCTAAGTAAATTTGAACTCTTGATAGTATTTGTTCAAAGAAATTATTAACGGTAACTTTTTAAATGTATTTCAAAAATATAATAGCAAACTACAGACAGAATATAATTAATGCATATCTGATTCATTTCATTGCACTTGTCACTTTTTAAGAAGAATGCAGTGTGCTAGATAAAGCTATCAAGGCATATTTTTAAATTAATGTTTTAATTAACATTTCTAATTTTATGTGTATAACTGTGCCCATATGTCATCTGTTGTCTCTCAAGAAGTCATTATTCTATGACATTGATGTATTTCAATAAAAAAGACAAAATATACATTAATATTAATGGGATATCATACAGTTTAGTTACAATAGTAGATCAACTTCTGAAACTACTCTCTTTTTTCTTACCCTATTTAAATGAAACAACTTTCAGAAGGGTCCTTTAGATTTTTAAAAAAATTGAAATAGATAACTTAATTTACCAAATAGTTTATGGACCTATGTGGTTTTAAATCAATATGTTTTCAATATATGTGTCATTAATTTTCAGTTTCCCAAATGAATGATTTCTTTTCCTAAATACATATTTCTCTTCATAAATTTATTTCCATTGTACTAATGTTCTCAGAGGTCAGGTCTATATTTGTGCTGATTAAAAAGACACAGCCATAATATTATATCCCTGATCAAAATATTCTCAAATCTCTTAAAATATTGAGGGTCTCAATGCACCTGGAAGGGTTAGAAATAAAAAACACAAGGAGAAAAAAGATACTTCTAAATCAATCCTTCATTATCACTAGATAGAAACAAATGCCCAATTAAAGTTGGGTTGAATTGAGCCAGTTTTATTATTTATTTGGGGAAGAGGAATAGGGCATAAATTAGGTGAAAAGGCAAGGATTTTATTTTGAACTGTCTGCTCAACCTCATTTTTCATAAGAACCAAATGATATGGTAGGTTTTCCATAGGTATTAAAGAGGTCAATGACACTGATTTCAATTTAGCCCAGACAATACAATTTAGAAAGTCAAGACGGACATTAGAATTTGATCTCATAAAATGTTTGGCAATGATGATTTTGGAAAAATAAAATTTAATATTTTATTATGTTTCCCTTCACCTGGCTTATTATTTAAAAAAATAAAACAATTACATTTGCATAAGAAAATATTCAGTCCACAGTTTTACAGTCCTAGCTACTGCTTAGTGTTTCTCATATACCTACCTTTGCTGACAAACTCCCTTATCTCTTTGAGCACTGATATTTACCATATTTACTATTGAACAAATGTGTGCATATCTTCATTTTTGTTCCCACAAGTGCATTAATTAGAAAAGGGACATTATTTCAGTTTTCAGCTGCTAAATATAATGTTGATCATCTGAATTGCCATAAATTACCTTAGCAGTTAAACATACAAGTATAAAAATATAACAGAATATTTCCAAAAATATATGTTTGAGTGTATTTTTTAATTCAATGTGGTTAAAATCAACACATCTTAAGTGGGATTACTATACTTTGTAGAAATTTAATCATATTTATAATAGGATAAGTTGATAGCATTTGATCAGATGATCAGATATTTTTACTATTTTGATATCATAAAAAATGATTGTACATTGTTTCTATCTTTCATCTACAATTCAGGGACAGCAATCTTTCTAAGCCAAATTATTACAAATAGTGAAGTTTTTAATACCATCCAGTTCATACAAATATTGATAGACATAGTCATTCAAATATTGAAAGATAGCCCATCTAACCCATATTCCTCATGGGTTGAAATGATGTAATAGTTTATAAAATATAAGTTATTGTTTTAAAATTTTATTTAGCTTCAGTGTCCTGAATAAGGATATTGGACCAGATAACTTTTTAATTCTTCAGATGGCTGTAGCTCTCCATGGAGTTTAAGTGAGAAAGAAAGTTTGAAATGAAATGTGTGTACTGAACAAGACATTCAAATTTCCCCTAATCAGAAAGAAAAACAGCATTGCTTCTGTTATTTACTAGTCATATAAAGTATGACTTGATTAAGGTTATGTTCTATGGAAAGTTATTTGGTCCCTTACTATTTTAATACTTCAAATGACCACAAAATTCATATAGAACTTTAATTTTGTCTTAGTCTTCTTTATGCATTTTGACCTTGACCTTCTGGAAAGTAAACAGTATAAAAATTATAAAATTTTAGAGCTTATAAGTAATAAAAATCTATCACACCTCCTATCTGTGAGAACTATGACTAAGCTAATAAATTGAAATTTATCTTATTTTTCAAAGTCAGAGATTTTCAGACATTGTCAGTTTTTGACAGGTTGTACTAGAGAGACATGCTTGTTCTATCTGTCTAGCTTAGCTACTTTATGCTTTCATGAGTGTCCATGTTCCTTTAAGTTCTTAGTGAGAATGAAGAACTTTTCTAAATTCGCAATTGCATATCTATTCATCATGATTTATCCAACTATAAATTTATTTACTCAGTGAATATTAAGAACCTCTTGTGCATCAATCTCATCAACCTGTTAGTATTTCTCTTTGTGCATTTCTTGGCATAAATTTATCTCCAGTCCAACCTCAAGTGCAGCAGAGCACTTGAGTTCTGATCAAAGCTCCATGGAAAGACAGTCAATCTCCAGCTGGATGCTCTCTTATTTATAAACAATTAAGTGCTTTCTTTCTTTCTACCTGTGTTAATCTTTATTAATCTAAGATGTTTGTGTAAAATACTTTGATAAACCACATTTAACTTTTACTGATGGTAATATTTAAATTAACAACTGTATTAATTCAGAAATAAAGTTTTTAAAGCATTCTTTAACAATGTCTTACTGAATTTTAATCCTAATTCTGAGTTTCTGATATAGTTATCCTATATCTTATTGCTTTTTTCCCCTTAAATATTGAAGGAAGGTGTTTCCTGGTCTACAGTCCAGGTGAACAGAAGTAGGCCTTACAAATATAAGTTTAAATAGCAAACCGTAACATAGGGATGAAGATTTCCATGTTTTAACATATCCACCCACTCTTACTCTCACTATATAATTCAGAGTTTTACCTAAAAAAACCCCTCCACAGTAAACCTTTTTTCTTAAAGAATTTATAAATTGCTCTGTGCTGTGATTATGTACTATGAAAGAAAAGCCAGCAATTATATGAGCCCTGACAGAGTATTTTTTTTTAAGTTTTACAAGTCTGTTCTAATTTTTTTTTTTTTAAATAAAACAACCAAAGCTTGCTTCTGTCTCCTCCCACTCCTTTGGCTCGGTGCTTACTCCTTAAGCAACTTGCTGCATTTTATAGCTGTGGAATTTCACTGGGAAGGGCCTCCCTAAGAAACCATGTGAACAAGGATACACCATAGTGGATACACCATAGTGAATGCAAGCAGACCAGATAAGAGGACCCCTTTCTCAGCTCTTTCAAACCCTCCATGCCTTTCCTGTATTCTCTTGTCTCTAGTCACAACAGGCAGCTGAGTTCACAGCTGGAACAACAAGTTGTGCAGTGAATCTCAGAGATTTACCCAAGTAGCAAACAGGGTCATTGGCTTAATTGGCATCTCGGTTGCCAGGCGAACTAGGAATCACTAGACTGGGTCCAGCCACACCGATAAAAGTGTTTCAGTTTCTTGACAAAGGATGAAAATGACGCAGAGTGTAATCGAGCGACAGAATATCGATCACTTTCCTTCCTTCGTTCCCCCGGTTTAGGTGCCAGAGAGCCAAGGGTTCACTTATAGGTACCCAGGGGCCCCCAAGATCTCCATTTTCCCCAAATGCATAAAAGGCTAAAAACAGCCACATTCCCCAGAACCACGAAGTGGCTGCAGCTCCTTTGTTTACCATATAAGTCACACCGGGGGTTCACTTGTCGCCCTATCCCCCAGAGTGGTGAAAGACTGAGAAGCACCCCCCAAACTCGCGCTCAGCTCGGGTCAAGCACAGAAAGCTTCACAAATCTTTTTCTGAGCCTCGAAGAGAAACCGTGCAGCCGGAGCCTTTTGACCTCGTAACCCCCCAGGGATATCCGCCTCCCAGAAGGGAGCCAGCTTCCCAGGCAGCTTAGGAAACTTAACCGAGATCCCAGAAAGGAGGCGAAGTGTAGCTCCAGTCAAATGGAGCTGTGAGGCGACATCCTCTTTACCTGCAAAGTTGCAATCTTCGGGCTGAAGCGATCGGATGGATCCAAGGACGGACGGCACCGGCGTTATGCCGGGTGAGAGCACGCCCGGCAAATTCCAATGGGATTTCCTTAGTCGCTGCAGAGTTTTGGAGCATTCCAAGGAAAACGCACGAAGCTGGAGCCCACGCAGCTGGCACCAAACTGGGCGGAGTGAGGATGCTCTGAAGGCGAAGCCATTGGAGGCGGGGGAGGGGTGGGCGCGCAGGGGGTGGCGAGCGCCGGGAGAGGTCCCGCCCCCGCCCCCACCGATCCCTCTGGATAAAGTTAAGAGTTCCCACGGCTGATCGCGGGGGAGCCCAGAGGCAGGCACCCCGCCCTCCGTCCCTGGCGGCTGCCTGACTGGGGGTCCACACAGACCGAAAGGGACAGTCCGGGAAGATGCGCCTCCCACGCACCCCTCTGCGTGGCCTTGGAGGGGACCCACGCGCCGGCAGGAGCTCACTCTCCGTCCCCAGCTCGGCCGCCCCCGAAGAGCCTCCACCTCCCTGGGCCAACTGCTTGAGGTCAGCCAGTGAGCAGAGGAGCTCACCACGAGCCAGCTGTCACCCAGCCAAGTCAGTGGCGAGAACCCACCCTGTGGTCCCGGATGCAAGCCAGACACACCTCCAGGCTGCGGGCGGGCTCTGCAGGGGATGCGGGACTTCAGTTCGCGCCGGGAGGCGGCTTGTGCACGCCCTGCTCCCACCCGAGTAAACAAGCACGCAGGCGGCCGGTCGCCCGACAGGAAAAAAGTAACCCCCAGCAACTCTCCAAGCTTCCCCCACTCCCGCTCCTCTGGGCTCCTGGCGCCCCCTCTCCCGTCCTCAAGGTGTCAGACTTCCCCAGCAAGAGCGGGAGGATGAGGATGCGACTTGCCACTAGTGTCAACAGTCGAGCCGGTCGCAATGAATAAATGATGAGCCACAGACTTGCAACCAGCCCCCATCCTGCTCGGTCTTTCCAACAGACATAGGAAATCAGCAAGTTTCCAAATACTAAAAGCCAACACGCAGGCCAGCCACAGAGCGCGAGGTTGGGCGGCTGCAGGTGATGTGCGTGTGCGTGTGCGTGTGCGTGTGTGTGTGTCCAGCCTCCGCGCGCGGAGACTGCGATTTCAAGACAAAGGTTATCTCTTGGCCAATCTCTTTGGTGTTCACACACGAAAATAAGATTAAAATGCAGACAGGAAATATATACAGTATTGGCAAAGTTGGCAGTAACTTACTTGCTGTAAGTGCGACGCGGTGATTCCCAGTTTATCACTCTCGCAGGCTTGGTTGCTCACGACCCCAGGACCCAGAGAAGGACTGAGTCCAGTTGTAGAGAGTGGCGCCCTTGCGGAACCTTAGCGAGCGATTGCCCGCCTCGCGACTCTTCCTTGCTGTTTGATTTCCTCTATTTTCCGAAAGCTCTGGGGTGAGCTGCTGGTCGCCGATTGCATCCCAGCAGATGCCTGCTTCGCGTTTGTGCAACAGATTAGTGGCAACCTTCTGTCCCCGTCCCAGCCATGCCTTATACCTCTGGGAAGCTGTGCTGTGCCGACTGCAAGGAAGACCAGTTTCTTCCCATGGAATATTACCCAAGGAATATAAACCGGCAAACCGGCACCCATACTCAGACTCCAAAGCGCAAAATAAAGGATTTCCTTCTTTGTTATCTCCCCCTACCCCCTTCATACTTCGCAAGAGTTGAGTTTATTTGTTTTTTTTTTTTTTCAAACACTTTTCACAGGAGTAAAGAGGCTATCACTAGAGATCACCCACTGGGGTGATGGAACATGCTGCTTTTTTCTTTTAAATCACTTTTCTCATATTTTAATTTATCTTTCTCCCTAGCTAACCATCCTTCTTAGGGGTTTATCCCTAGTTCAGCTTCACCCTTATTCTAAATTTCTAGGAGCACTAACTAAATACTGAGTCGCCTCCAAAATACCCAGGTACACTGAGACAAGCCTGGCTCTACAATGCCTCTCCAGAAAACAAAGGACAGAACAGAACAACAAAAGGGTTTCTTTCCTTCCCTGAGTCTCTTTTTACTCTTTACCACAAAAGTACATTAGCATCACAGTTTTTTACTTTTCTTAACGTTAAACTCTGGATAAATATGCAAAACACATCTATCGGTAGACACGGTAATACACTTTATAATAAATTCAAGCCCACTTTCTAACAAGGGAGGGGAGACTGTATATATGTGTATGTTTATGGAAATCTGTTTTATGTAATATAACTGTAAGTATTTTTTTATTTTGTCATGAAATAATCTATTCTCTCATTAATGATTAATAAATAAGAAACAAAAAAATGAAACTGAAATGTATTGATAGTCTTCCCAGCCTGAAAAGCAAAATTCTACATAATGTGTTTGAATGCTACATATTGTGTTTGAATGTGTATCGTTGAAGATAAACACCTCCCTTGTAGATAGAATTCCACATACTGTGATGAGTGTAAGTCTTTATAGCACATTTTTAAAATACGTGCTAAAGAAAAGCGGAACAGTGACAACATACACCCATTGTTTAGAGATGATGAACTTTACTTTGCAAACTTACTATCTGCACCAAATTAAATACACCTCCTGCCCCTCTTAGGATCTGTTCTTTATAGCAAATGTCATCTCTACCATTTCAGTGGAGAGATATTTTACCAAGATCCCCTAATTTGTTATTTTTCCCACAAGAAAGGTGCCTATGAATCTACAAAAAATACAAAATAGAAAAGAACATCAAGGACGGCATTATACAAGTCAGCCATCTGAGCAGGCTGTGTTCCCATGGAAAGAAGAATTTCTATTGATCACTAAGCCTCCTTTTCAACAGCTACATGTGATTATTGATTGATGATCTCATGTCACCTAAAAAATGATTAGCAATTACAGAAAAATTATTTGAAATCCGTTTAAACAAGCCAGTGAACTGCATATATTGCAATAATTAGCAGTCCAAAGAAATGTTTGTTTATTTTTAACAATTAAAAAATACAAAGTTGGCATCATTCCATGATCCTGCACTCCACTTAAAATGCAACTCATTGAAGTTCAAGAAATTTACAATAAAATATTATATGCTAGCTGGAATTTATATTTAGTACTTTATTATTATTATTATTATTATTATTTTGCCTGTCTTTTTTTATTTCAGAGTATTATGGGGGTGCAAACATTTTGTTTACATAAATTACTTTCGTACAGTTTGAGTCAAAGTTATAAGTGCGCCCATCACCCAGATAGTGTGCATTGTACCGGTTAGGTGTTATTTTTAGTATGTTAATAAAGAAAACAAGAAAGTGCTTTTGTTTTGAAATTAGCAAGAGACGAGTGACCCAAGAAGTGATAGCAGTAAAACAATTCTCTGTAATGACTGTTCATAGCTAAAATATATCGTGGAATTGAGATCACAATTGTTTTAGGAACACAACTTTCAATTTACTTATAAAAATTATTCTTCCATTAGGAGTTGATATGTAACATCTATGAAACACTTTCTTCCAAAACTGTTATACCTCAGACTTATAACAGACACTAGTATTTGGTAAATTTAATTATGCATATGTATCACTACCAGCATTTTATGTGTTGGTAATGCATATGTATATGATGCTATCATCAAGTATATGATATGGCTTTTTCTGACCTTATGCAAAATTGGGAAGTAGGTGAGCACTGTCTTTAAAGCCAACGTGACCATCTTCTACCTTTCTGTCCAAGACTTGCCTTCATTCTGAAGAAGGGCTTACCAAAGGCCCCTGAATGAAGGGCCTCTACCTCTGTTTGCCTTTTAGATGGTAGCTTTCCTATTCCAGGTTTTTACGCATGCTATTTTGCCATCAATTGTAACTAGGCTTTGCTCTAATCTGCACGGACCATGTTATACACACAGCTTTTTACCTATTTTTTAAAATTTAATATTTTCTATTGTCAAATTTTTTCAAAAATGTTAATTTTAATGAATCACTATATGTACCTATGAAATATTTAAGTATTTTCAAGTTTTGAAAATGGGATTGTTTTTATACTATTTTTCCCTATTGGGAGACTTTTTTGAAAGCCTTTGTGCACACATTTTTGTCTGTACATCTGATTTTATCCTCAGAATAGATTCCTAGAATTAGAGCCATGTTTCAAGATGCAGGAATATTTTAAAGCACATGATATATGTTACAAGGGAGCTTGTTTTATTGAACTCTCATCAACACGGAGAATATTTAATCTTTTTTCCCCTCTTTTCTTTCTTTACTTTTGCTGACTTGCTATTTGAAAAAAAAATGGCACCTCAATTTAATGAATTATATTACTAGAAAAAGTGACTGTTATTATATACTTTTCCAATACTTAGAAAGATTTTAGTGCTTTTTCCCTCATTTGGTTTATAATAACTTTTAATATATTAACTTTAATACCTTTCCATATTTATGGAAGATATTTCTGTGTTTTTGTTGATTGTTAAATTTGGGAGTAATGTTAATTTTTTAAAAATATTTTCATTCTTACAAATGTTAAACTCCCGTTTTTTCCAGAATAATTTCTTTTAGTACTCTAATGTTCCTAAAATCTTTTTTCCTCCCATGTTCATTTATTTTATTAATTTTTTTTGCTTAACGATCATTTTCTAATGCAATTGTTTAGTCATTAATTTCATGGACCCTGGAGTCATGTTATCTATGTTTGAAATCCCAGTCTCAACATTCAGTCAATAAATACTTACGGAGTTTGTTTAAATATTTATGGAGTCTATGTTTAAATAGTTTATATTTTGAGGAAGTTATACAAAAAATAATACATATATTAAATAAGTTAATTATATGCAATATTAGAGGGTGGTTAAAAGAGCAGGGTATGGAGATCAGAAGTGCTGGTGGGAGCCAAAGATGATGGAGGGTTGAAATTCTAACAAGTTGTCAGGATAGCCTTTGTTAATCTGGAGACATTTCAGCAAAGATTTGGAGGTTAGGGAGGTGGCTATGGGGATTATCTGGGGGAGAAGTGTACCAAGTGGAGAAGTAACATGAGCTGACTTACGTTTTAAAGGACTATTCTAGCTGTTATAGTGAGGATAGGCTGTGGGAAGCAAAGGTAGAAGTAGAGAGAACAGTCAGGGGGCTACTGAAACAAACCAGGAAATATGGTGTTGACCAACTTGTAGGAAGGGGAGGCGGATTCAAGGTCCAGTCTGAGAATAGATCCAACAAATTTTCCAAAATGTTTGTATGCAGGCTGTGAGTAAGATGAGTTAAGGATGCTATGAGATTTTGGCTTAAGTATGAAGATGACCCTGAATAAAGGATATTCTGCATGGAGAGGATAAGGGGTGGGATACATTTTTATGAGGAAGATTAGGAATTCACTGATAGATATGTTAAGTCTGAGATGGCTATCAGAACCCTTATAAGCTGCATGATCTCAGATAATGTTACTTAACCTCCACGTACCTTGGTTTTCTTATCTGTAAAAGAGTGAAATAATTGTTCCTACCTCATAGACTTGTTATGAGGACCAAAGTATTTTTATATGTAAGGCATTTACAACCGTGGTCAACACAAAGTATGCAATGTGTATGTTTTGCCTCATTATTGCTACATTTAAATTTCCAATATATTTGGGGATCATTTAAACATGCATTATTTAGTGGAAATCTAACAATTTCTCTTTTACAAAATAGAAATGGGAAATAATGAATGATTCTTCCTTTTTACACTGATTGATGATGTCACACCTTCATCATAAACCAAATTCTATTGCCAATGCCTCTTTCTGAGCTATCTATTCTGTTCCACTGATAGCCCCATTTTTGTGAATTAGCCCCAAATGGTCTGCTTCATTCTCTGTCCTTTTAGGTTTTGTTCAATTCCTAATTACTGCAGCTGGAAGGCTGGATTTGGGCAGCTCCTCCATCCATTCACAACATTTAAATGGGTACAGCTAGTGACAGCCATTATTGGGAGGGTGAAATGACTAATACATGTAAGGTACATGCAACAAGGGTAAGCACATATTCATGCTCCATAAATATTACCTACTGTCAGCATTATTAGTATTCATCATTGAATGAGGCTCTTTTGGCCCTCAGATGCAATAATTATTTACCCTCCCACCCAGTCTGGTGATCCATCCCATATGGCACATGAAAGACTTCTATCCAAAGTATGGGCTACGTATCTCAGCACTTCTGTTCTCCACTCCCACCTGGAGAGATCTAGAATGGAAGTAAGTATCATTGGAGGGCCAGAAAGAGATATTCGCCTGCCTCAAAAAGCAGAAGTAGTAGAGGGGCAGAAGACCACTTTCCTAGTGTATATTTAATATATACTAATGCAGATAATGTATACTAATTTTTAAAAAGGAAAGAGATAATGGAGATGGTCAAAGAACCTTTCTACTGATCATAGGAAGGCAGGTTTGCACAATTCCTAAAGCAATGCACTGATGTAATATCACTTTTGTTTTACAATCCATGTTGCATTGTGTTTGAACTTAATGGAAATCCTTCCACATTCTGGTGATACAGTAACAATCAGACCTAATCAGTATCCACATTTAAATGAAATCTCTGGTTTTTTTCTGACATGAATTTTGTGGAAATTTAAGAGACATTGCAAAAGGGCTTTTAGTCAAATGCCATTTTAGGCTGGAACATTTTACCTAATTTTAAAAATCAGGCCATTCTTGAAAAAGAAAAAAAGTGTAACGTATTGTTTAGAGAAAGTTCTTTTCCTTACCATTTGTATGTCTTGATTTATCTGGGTCTCCATTTAAAAAACAAGGATTTTAAGGTTCTGAAAAAAAAATAAGTGTTAAATGGAATGATTCTCACCTACCTTACAGTATCAAATAAAATAATATTTCAGGAAATTAAATATTATGTACCTAACACATAACAGGATCTCAATTATTGCTGAGTGATCTGCCTTTAGTTTCCAGTTCTTTGATTAAGGATATATTGGCTTATTAAATTACTTACAAAGCAAATGATATGGGCAATATAGTAGAGTGGCAAGGACACAATTCTACACCCAGACTGCCTAGGTTTTGGAAAACAGTAAAAGTCTGGACATTGTATGGGCAGAGTAAGTCTAGTGTTTCCTTAAATGGAATAGAACATTCCATTCCATAGGTTAGAATGCAAGGTCTATGGCTTTGGCCACACTGCTTAACTGCTCTACCTCAGTTTATTCATTTCTAAAATAGAAATGTAATAGTACCTCCTTCATGGGATTAGTATAGAAATCTGCATAAATAAATGTAAATTAATAAATGTCAATTGCCTGCAGTCACTGTTATTGTAAGCACTATATGTTGCTTTGGGTTTTTTTCCACTTTTATGTCAAAATATATTTGTATTCTGATTTTTCACAGAGGGTGAAGATGTTTCCTAAAATGTTAACAAAAATGTGGTCTATTCAAGGGTTAAGGTTTATTTTGATTGAATCCTTGCAATGTATCAGTGCAGAACAAAGTATAGTAGAGATTTACAATTTACCAGTGGATTTAAGCAGAAAGAAGAGCAAATTCAAAGAGCTCAGAGCTGCAAGAGCAATTCAGCCCTGGATTGTCTGGATTGTTTATCCTTCCAAACTGTGCTAAAAAAGCCTGCTCCCACTGTGTAGACAACAGCCCAAAACCAGAGAAAGTTATGTCATAGAATGAGATTTGAATCCTTAATTAACTCTTAAGAAATAACTTTGAGGTTTAAACACACAGATATACATTTGTCCTCAGAAGTAAGAAACTTCAGTGTCTTATCTTTAATGAGGTCTTTCTCATGTAAAGTTTAAAATTTGTTCATTTTCTTTTCAGGTACTTGATATTGTATAGTATCCATGTGTGTGAGCTCTAGATATATAATATATAATATATATATATAAAAATATATATAATTATATAATATATAATAAAATATAATATATTTTATTCCTTCCTCTCAATACAGAAACTTGCTTTAAAAGCCTCTGAACGGACAATACACAGAGCATAATATGTAAATCCAAATGCTATAGTTTTCATGTGAGCACAAATTACACGAAGAAAACCAGTTAAAATGTAATCAGCTATACTTATAAAAGAGACAAATATTTCTCTATAACATACAATAAAGACAGGGAGTTTAACTGTTCACAGTGGCTCAAAAGCAATCACCAAAGATTTGTCATTTGTCATTTGTCAACCCTGGTACATGGCCTAGTACTATACGTGTGTGTGTATGTGTGTGTGTGTGTGTGTGTGTGTGTGTATCAACCCTGCTTCCCATAATGCAATCTGGGTGTCCTCAATTGCTTTATTCCTTCTGATTCAAAAGCAATGATGTTCTTCCTTGACAATTACACATGCCATCAAAGAAGTACATCCTCCTCTTAATATATACCCCAATCATGGCACAGGCTTCTCTCTTCTTTTACCTTTAGGGAGCTCAAATTTTTCTTGTTGAGTTAAGCGTGACCCTGCTTGATGTCACTTCTTTGTAGAATAATCAACTTATCCTACTTTTCCTCAAGACATTCTTGGTTTTAGCACTAAAATTCCTGCATCTGGTGATACTTCTCAGTCCTAGGCAAATCAGGACCGTTGGCCACCTTACTTCTTTGTTGACAACTTGTGAAAACTGATTATACAAAATAGAGTCATATTTGTCATACCCAACATTTTAGAGTCAGGGGGCCATAGGGAAAAACACTCAGGTCACAAACACCTATTCCGGGAACTCTCTTGCAAGCCCAATTCAAAACCACAAAGGCCTACTATGACTTTAAGATTATAAATTTCTCCTAGTAACTGCTACCACTCACCAATTAGAACTTTCCAGCTCCTGCAAGACATTCAATAAACTTTTTTTCAAAACAACTTAAGTAATATTCCCCTTTTCTCCAATAAAAAACCCAGCCTTATTTTTATTTTCATTTAAACTCTTAGAGATATACTGCCCTTTTTGAATGCATGAGGTACTCTGTGTGATGCAATCACTGGAAGGTTTACCTTGTGCCTCAATAATCCATCACGTAGCATTAGAAGTTTTTCTTTCTTTTCATCCTGTACTGCTGACATCCACAAAACAAACAAAAACACATAAAGCTTTTTAATCAAGTGAGGCTAATTTACAATGTTATCGAACACTTAAATTATGAACACATATTTCTCGAAATAATTACTATATCTGTATTGTATTTCTTTGTCTTTTTAAAAAATTTTACTGATGACTCTTTAATGGGTAAGCTCTAGAGCATTCATAACTTATATTGATTGAGATTATTTAAGATAAATTTTCATTTCCTAGATATTACTTTTATAATTAAAATGAGATCATTGAGAAAACCTCCAATCCTACCTATCTTAGTTTGTTTTGTGCTGCTATAACAGAATACCTGATACTGGGTAACTTATAAAAAACAAAAATTTACTTCTCACAGTTCTGGAGACTAGGAAGTTCAAGATCAAGGTGCCAGCAGGTTAGGTCCTTGAACCCTGCCGTTCAAGGAGCCCTCATGACCTAAACACCTCCCAACACTGTTTGTTGCATTGAGGTTTAAGTTTCCAACACATGAATTTTGGGGGACATATTTAGACGATGGCACCACCACTGCATAATATAAAAAGCTGTTAATAAGTCTGACTGAGAGAGGTTATTATATCTTTTCACAGTTATAATTTAAGGATACAAGTTGAAAACAAAACAAATATTTAATTGGACTACATGGTATATGTAGTTGTGCTGAAAATAATATTCAATGTCAAGGTAGCTGCTTTTGGGTAGTAGTTTGAGTTATTCTGATTGCACCAGTCTTCCTATTCATTTTGGGGAAAATAGAGTAGTTATTCATTGCTGCTTGTAAAAGTAGAAAGGGGAGAGGAGAGAGACTTAGACAGAGAGCACAAAAGCAAGAGAGAGAGAGAAAGAGAGAGAGAGAGAGAGAAAGGAAAAGGTCTGCTCTATACTCACCCCCTAGAATTAGTTTACCGCTGCCTAGTGAGTCAAACTTCCTGAAACTCTGTAAGAACATAATAGTAAAAGTATACTCTCATTTTTCACTGAATTGAATCATTTTATTATTCTTTGACCATGTAATGACAGTTCCAGATCAACGGTGTCACTTTTCAACAAGAGGCCCCTTGAGTTAAAATCCAGTCGACTGCTCTAAACGTGGCGTCTGCCATGTCTTATCACACCCTAGTGCCAGCAATGAAGTACTTGTTGCCAAGATGTCAATTTTTGATGTGGTGGAATGTAATAAAGCACCTCGGTTTCTCTGGAAAGTTGTTTATTTGTTTCTTTTGAAGCATCTTTTCCTTTTATGAGAAAATATAAATTTGGTTGTGTGTATTAAGACAGAGTTTTGCTGGTTCTGTTTGGAAGGGGTGGAGTATGTATATGAATAGCCAAAAGAGTTGGCCTTCTCCAAAAGGAGAAATTGTGTCTTTGATGGATTTAATGCTATCCACAAATTCTGCATCAGGATGTTATGATTACATTACTCGTTGAAATGTTTTGAATTCCAGGAAAACAGTTGATTTTCCAAAGAATGCCAATATATGTTAAATAACTGGAAAATATATTTGTAAAAATAACAAGGCCTTATTTTTATAAAGTCAATTGTCATGGACAAAGTTTAATTATATCATTTAGGTTAAACCTTTGTGATCTTGGCCTATTTTTTAAATTTACTAAATCTCAGGTTTCTCATCTACAACTTGAGGTTTATAGCATCTTGAGTGATAACCTAATAAAATTTTGATGATGTAAGTGAAATATTCTTATAAAATATACAGAAATACATCATATCTTACACTGAAATATTTTACATCTTATTTAAGCACATGGATTTTTCATTGTACTAAATTTTATTTCCAAGGTATTAACTGTGTATAGTAGAACTAGCTTCAAAGGCTTTTATAATAAAATGTCTATGTATAGAAAAAGGTTTGTTTTTTTAGATGGGATACCTTCTATGGTGT
Source organism: Daubentonia madagascariensis (assembly GCA_023783475.1). Classification (NCBI taxonomy): domain Eukaryota; kingdom Metazoa; phylum Chordata; class Mammalia; order Primates; family Daubentoniidae; genus Daubentonia; species Daubentonia madagascariensis. The sequence goes on from JAKFHU010002220.1 coordinate 10,389,154, forward strand.
TTCTATTTAATTCTTTTTCATGAAAGAAAAAGGAAGCATAAAATTTGTTTTCAAGGATCTACATTAGGTAAAGATTTGGAAACATCTCTTTAATAAATTTTATGAGGGAAGAGAGTAGGCAATTAAGTACATTAATGGTTCATATAGCAATCAAGGCCATAAAGCTGTGAAATGAAGGAAAGGTAGTCTGCACCTACTTCATGGAGCCTTCCAGTTTCTCATGTGGAAAGCATTGATTAGGTTATAGACTGCAGTAAGAAAAGATTAGTCTAAATTCCTAGCCCGGAGGACTAAAAGCAACACACCTCAATAGCTCCAACTAGAACAATCATATGTAAATGTGACATTAGTATCTAGCATACCAGCTGTGCCACATGATCACTCAATTATTAATGACTTTGCAGGGCATGCAACTCACGCTCTGTACCAAATCCTAGAATCCCTTTCTTCTGTTTTAATGACTTTCATTGCCTCTTCCAAGTGTGACCTAAAACTTCTTTCTTTCTCAGCTCTGAGCTGTCTTTTCACAGATAACATTAAAATATGGAAACAAACACTACGAAAATGCATTTAATATTTCAAATTTGCTAAAATATCATATATAATGCTTTCAATTATCTTTTCCCCGCTAAAATTGCAATGTTTGAGTTCTTTGGAATATATGTCTATATATACACACATAAAATCTCACATTAATCAAGCAAAATCATTTCTAATGGGAAGTTACTGAGTCAGATCATGAAATATAGACATGAAAATCTTTTTTTCACACTAGATGTTAAGATGTTCTTGCAAGTAGAAACTGGTAAAGAAAAATGCTGTAAATTGCAAGTAATACCAGGAAAAGAGAGATCATTATTTCATCGTTTAGCACAAATTACACCCCAAAAGGCAGAAAAGTGAAATAATAGCTGAGAGTAAATGAACTCGGTTTTAAGGATTAAAGTTATTTTGATTCTACAACTGAGTAATTTTATGTTAAAATTATTTCACATTGTTTATAAAGGGACACTATTTGGGGTATACACATATTTTTATACCCGGCTCTCTTGTAAGATAGCTCTTGAGTGATAGGTGTCAGTTTTCTAATTTGAGAAGTTCAATTCATGTCATTATTATTACAGAGGCCAATTGCTTATTAATTTTCAAGGTTGAAAATAAGAAAATGTTAATGGCAAACAAAAAATGTTCCTTACAGTGAACTAACACTGAAAGAAAGCAGTGGAATGGCCTGACTTGAGAATCAAGTCGATGGGACTCCAGATGGTGCTGTGGAGAACGTTTATAAGTTTACACCTTCGCGTCCAGACGCCACATTTCCAAACCAGCACCAAAAAGCAATAGAAAAATTAAAATAATCTATCATCAGCTAGACACATCTCTAAGCTATTTAACTTCATCTGTAGGTTTTGCAGGAGAGGAACTGAGAAGAAATAACTCCTCAAGGATTGTATCATAAAACTTGTTGGCCCCGATGCCAGTGCTCTAAGCTGTAGAAAAAAACGGCTGGCAAGTGTTGAATGGAAGGGCATATGTGAACGAAAAGTAGCAACAAACAGGCTAGGGTGAGTTACTGGTGAAATACTACATCAAATACAATTAATAAAAGGGAGTTGGAAGTTGCTGAGATAGAACCATTCTGTACCACAGGTAGATTCCCATGACCCCTTCAGCGAGAATTTATTTTAAATAAGAACAAGAAAAATGACAGGAGTTTTGTATGCTCATTGGGATAATTACAAGTTGCTCCCTTCCTCCCTTCCTCCTTCCCTCCACCACCAAATGGCTTTTAGAAATGCTTTAAGAGAGACATGTTGGCTTTATAGAATAATACATGCAACTAACAAACAATTCAGTGTTACTAATTTTCCTATTAACAAAATTACATTTTTCTTATTACATTTGCTGCTTTCCATTTTTGCTAAATGTGATCTATCTTATTTTTGCATCAGCCTGGTGATTCATAAGTACATGAGGTTATCCTGAAGGAGACATGTCTAGTAGATTATGTTCTATTCCATTTAAGGAAGCACTAGACTTACTCTGCCCATACAGTGTCCAGACTTTTACTGTTTTCCAAAATAATTTTTCTCCTTTTTTCTTCTTTTAAATTAGCCCTTTTCAACATGAGAAACATCAAAACAATAAAATATAACAAATCAGCATTTTTCTAGGTATTCAACATACATTTTTGTTCCCCCTAAGAAGTCAGATAATTATAAAGACTTCTCTTAGAATCTAGATTTGTATTCTAACAAAAATCTATCATGTCATCCATAATGGCACAGACAATTTCTTCATTACTTCTTAGCTAGGATAGAGCACAAGAGCCGTTAAAGCAATTCAAATGTCAGGATGAAGATGAGAAAAGAATACCTGGTGAGCGGAGAAAAAAGTATCCAAAGCGAGAGAAAAGGACAGAGGGCACAATGGGAATGTTGGAGTTAATGGAGTGATGAGAAAGAAAAATAGTTAATACCATCATCAACCAAATCTTTTTATCTGGAAAGGCACACCTTTCTCCACTCACTCACGCCCACTCTTGCACTCACTACACTTAACCAAATGACCAAATGTTCCCTTTCGTAGATGGAGTTTCTACCTCTGGTACTTAGTTTTTACATTCTGGACACAGGTCTGGAAAAGAAAATGCCAGAACTTAGTGGTGAAAAAAATTTTCCCACTTAGCAGAGTTTCAGCAAAACTCTGGTTTTTTCCTGGAGTAGGATGCCATTCAGTACACTTTTACTGTATTTTCTAGATTACTGCTATATATTAGGTTGTGCCAGTGAACAAGAACACCGTTGGACTTACAAAGTCAAATTTTATTGTCATTTTTTAAAAACACAAATGCTGTCTTCAGCTCTAGTGATTAAATGAAAATTAATGACTAAGGTCGACAACTGTTCTTTTCTACCTTCTCCACCCTTCTCTCTTTCCAGCTCTAGAAACTCACCCAAATCCACCAATAGCAACAGAGAAGAGGATGTAACTCCTGCTCTTAATGATTAGACCAAGGGATGGGCCCTTGACCCAGGCTGGGCAATTTATTCCCTGAAATTTACAGGTAATGAAAAGTGAAGCTCTCCCTGTCCTCTGAAGCTTCAGGGCTAAGATCATTTACACTTGGAGCTGCTGAGAGCCATCGCTTGCACTTTGTGGAAAAAGCAATGGAATCTTTAGTAGAGTAAATTGTCTCCACAATCAGCGGAAGAGACTGAGGACACATACTGAGAAGAACAGATGGAGAGAGGCGGAAATGTGTAATGACAGAGATCAAGACGAAGATGAAGAGAGATCTGGAATCTCTCTGAGTTTCTGGAATCAGTTGAGCCTAAGAGCAGCTCCACACCCGTACCTCCTCTTTGGGTGATTCAACACATTTCCCTTTTTTTGGTTGATTTATTTGAGTTTTGTTTTCTGTTAAACCAGTTTGAGTTGAGGTCCTGCCACTTAAAACAATAGAGTCCTGACTAACCAAAGGACAAAGGTGTGGCAACGGAAGGAGTATGAAGCCCATTAGAGTATCAGTTCTAATATCACTTCTGCTGCTTTTCGACTGTGATGCGAGATGTTGGAGAAGTGACTTACTCTGTCTCCATGTCAGTCCATTCATTAGTAAAATGGAGATATTAAACTTCATCTCATATAATCTCTGGGGAAAAAATCAAATATAATTTGAAGGAGGGAGGGAATATCTAATTGTTCTGAACCGAACTGAAAAGTCTACCTAAATCCATTGTGGCAGAGAACTGAGCGAGAAATAGGGGAGGTGCCATGGAGGACACAGAGAGAGCGAATCAATTGCTAAGATGCTACTGGTCCCCTAGGTTAGAATGCTTCATGGTTTGATGCAATTGGCCTTTTGAAGAACGGTTACTCTTTGTATAAGAATAGAAAGCCCTGCTGCCCAGAACACCTATCTCCACAATCTCTTGTAGAAGTGGAGCCCAGTTTCCTCTCAAATAATCCCATGCTCTTTTTCTTTTCTCAGTCCTGCCTACATTTATTAAATCAACAAACCTACAATATCTTCTTATCAATAATTCTTATTCCTTTTTTGCATGCTTTGCAGCTTTTTATCTGAAAATGAGCCCTTGAGACCCACTTTTATGACTTAAGAAAGCTTGGCCTTTTCATTCATTTTCTTTTGTATTTTGATCCTCACCATTTGATGACACTTAACGTAGAATATAAAAACTTTCTTCTGTTTATTTATTTATTTTTGGTTACTGTTACTAATGATTTCTATTAAGGTCAATTCCCTAAGTGAATAAAGTGGGTGTGTGTTTGTCATGTGTTTCTGGGTGTATGCAATAAACCAAATATTAGTATATTTTATGAGCCTGGAGTAAATACAGCTGTGACACTTAGGAATGGCATTTCGCCTATAATATTTATTTCATCGTTAATGGTTTAATAACGGTAATAAAGCAGAACGGCAATAAACACTAGCCTCTGTGTCAGCTTGGCTATCTTTCCTGTTTATCTGCTCTAACACTTTTGAGAAGAGGTGATTGTTTTGCTTTTTCCATCTCATTGTGGGGGAAGGGCCAAGAACAGTGAGAGGAGAGGACAGTCGGGATAAGGTTCCTAGCAGGTGTTCCCCCATCAGATTACCTACTCTCGATTTCCTTGTTCTTCATTTTTTCGAGTTCTTTCCAGCACCCTCTGTATGTTCTGAGGTATGATATCAATAGGTACAAGGTAAAACAAAATGTGACTAAATAAGGAAGGATGCTAATATAATCCTAAGATTACATTTCTAAAATTATTCATTCTGGATGAATTATTTAACATCATATCACTTTCTCAAATGCTCCCTGTTTGCAAAACCCTTATATGAGGAGAAGTTAACCAGGAAAGCAGGAAACCTCTAAAAACTAGACAGGTAGAGTTCTGGTGAATAAGAAAATATTTACACTGGGTAAACAGTAGATAAATTTTCTATACAGTCAGTTACTAGTTTAATAGTTTACTGGCAAAAGCAAGTTTCCATAGGCAAAAAATCATACCCCCAAAGTCACAATAAATGTTGAAGCAAGTGATTATAACTTATATCCAGTAGCTGAAACTATAATAGAAATCCATCAAAAGCAAGTAAGTGTGGATTTGTTTGTTATTTGATTTAAAGACCATTTCTATGTTGTTAATCATTCTACGGTTTTTATTATTATTATTATTATTATTATTTTACCTATTGCTATAACTACCTAAGTTATCTTAGTTTTAAGTTTCTTATGTGCAGAGGGCATTATGTCCTATTTTTCTCACTCAGTACATAACAGTGAATACATAGAAAAACTTAAATATAGCTGTAGGAGGAAAAAGAAATATGGCTCTTACTAACTTTGATGAGGAAACTAAGACAGAGTTAAGTATCTTAGAGTTACCCTACTTGTTAGTAATAAAATCTGGATCTCTTAATATCTAACTTTGTGCTCATGCTAAGTATTTGTTGATGAGTAATGCAAATCTCATTGGTCTTTGTATCTGGGGAAAAAACCCAAAACCTCCCTTTCCTTTGACTTTCTGAATAACATAAGAAGTCTGACTTATGAAAACTTACTTTCCAGGTCTATAATATCAAGGAAAGTCATTGTATAAAAAAACACATTTATTGCAGATTAAATGGAAGGACTGTCTCATCTCAGGAGCTTTACCTCTTCCCTGCATAAACTCAGTCTTCCATCTGGAATGGCTCAGTAGGATTTAGTGATGTTTACTCTTTGCCACCGATTATACATACATTATCTATAATACCTCAAACCTAAAATAGCCCTGCAGGAGAGGTACTCCAATTCCCACCTTACAGGATGATTCCGGCAACTGCGGATCAGAGAGTTCAAGAAAGAGCTCGAAGCAACAGAGCAGCACAGTCGAACCTCTCAGTGCTCAGTGCAGATGTTCGAATTCCAAAGCTTCTGCTTGTTTGTCCCTCTGGGCTACCTCCACACAGAAGAGTGGCTCTCAGTCCCCAGTGCACATCAGAATCACCTGGGGATGGAGAAGGAGAAGGAGGAGGAGGAGGAGGAGGAGCAGGAGCAGGAGAAGACAAGACCCCACCCACAACCAATTACATTGCTATCTCTGTTGCTGAAGCCTGAGCACAAAAGCTCAGCAGGCTATACTGGTGTATCATCAGGTTTGAGAACCTTTGCTGGGGAAGATATTCAGGAGAAGCACTTGCTGGTGAAAGGAAAAGAGCCATAAAAGCAATTTCTCATTGCCATAGACATCTTAGGTTGGCCACCTGATTTATCAGCCAAACCAGGGCACAGTAGAGAGTGTAATGGGAGTGGTCTTAAAAACAACAACAACAACCCCCCCCACCAAGGAAAAAAAAAAAAAACAGGGACAACAAACATAATCCAGGCCTGTCTTGGGCTAATGGACCTGTATTTTCATCCTCTGTGTGATCTCAAATTGACTCCCGGTTTGGATTGTGAGTCTAACAGTAAGGACTATTCCATTTAACTGTGTGTCTCCGCTAGGCCTATTAGGGAGTGTTGCCCAAAGGATACCTACAGTATTTGCACAATGAATACATTCAAGGTTGTTTTTCCTTCTCTGTTTTACAGAATGTCATTCATTCATTTTCTCCTTAAAGTAACCATTAAAATTCTATGAGGTAGATAAAAATAAAAGCCAATATTTTCCAAAAACAGACCTAAAAGCTTAAACAACCTTTCTATTTTGAAATAGTTTTCTGGACTGGTGATAGCCACATGCCCCACCTAACTTTGCTTTATACAGTAGCATATGTCATTTACTCTGAGAATTTTCAGAATTATTCCTCCCCCCCACCCCCATTTCATAGATCTGGATTTGTAGCTAAGATAAATAGACCTATGAACACTTCTTTATATATATTTAACAGCAACATAATTACATGTACACTCAAAAAAGAGAGGGTTGGTTTGGCATGAATAACAATTCTAGGCAAAGTAAATAGGAAATAAGGAAAAAAGTCTATGTTGGATAATGGCCTAGTTCTTGTCACACAAAGCAACGGTCCTTGTCTGATCTCCAGTCTCCAAATAGCAATTCAAAAGCAACAGTCACAGCAGTAATATGACCAATATAATTGTCTTGAGATCATCTAATTCACCATAAGTAAACTTCATAACATAAAGATTTACAGCAAACTATTTATTTTGAATAAAAACATCAGAACATTTAAATGGCAAAGATTTACTGTGCACTAATGTACACTTAAAAGAAGCCCCGGGGTGTGCACTCATTTGAGTGTTTTTTAATCTTTCAGTTTATAGTTTACACTGCTAAATTAACATAGAAGCAAATGAGATTTTCCTCTCTACCATACAGAATAATAGATCATAGAGGACTTCTAGAGCATATAGCTCTGTGAAAAGCCCTGAAACACATTTAATTCAAGTCTCTTTCCCATCATAAAAGCTGATTAACTCTCAATTGAAAGCATAATTCTTTGCAAGGTAATTCTAAGTAAATTGTATTTTGTTCAGCATATTCCATGAGTTTCCACCCAGGTTTATTAAACAGTAAGATTACAACAAACTTTTTCTAGGAAATTTTTTATATGATGTACTAGATTATTCAAGACACTACTGATGGGAACATATTAGAGAAGGATCATATGATAAATCAAAAAATATTTAAAAAGAGAAATATAAATTATTCACATACATTCTAAATTAAGAGCAGAAACTGAGAAATAATTTTTAAAAATGTAATTCTGGTCCTCTACTGATTTCTGCTTTTATTTGTCTATATGTTTCTTTTCCTTCTGGATGCCCCCTGCAGTTTCTGAAGGTTTAGCCCTCAAATCTCTTTATTCTCCAGAGAATTACAGAATTCATCCATCACCACCAAGCAGATGGTTCCCAGATCTGTGCTTCAACTCCTCTTTCTTGCCACAGTCTCTCCCTTGTTCTATAATTTCATCTTCCCAAGTGAAACTCTCACTGGGTTGTCCCTTGCTAATGTCAAACTATGCACCTACAAGTGAGTCCTTCATAAGAGTTAGAGATAAACACAAAGGTCTGGGTGATCCTGACCAATGTTTTACATGTTGTCCCATTCTCTTTGTAGAATTAACAAACTTGGTCTTTCAGCATCTGCTTCATCCTTGTTATTTTGCACTGACTTCTTAACCTCACAGCCTCCATTTTTTAGCCTCCTGACCCAGGTTTTTTCCTACAAACACACCCTGGAAACTCACGCGTGGCCCGTGGGGAACATTCTAGGTGATCCTCAGTAATGGCAGCTTTGACTTCCCTGATTATGGTAATAGCACCTTCATTGTAGTTGTTGTCTTCTGTTTCTGTGCTGGAAAAATTGCTGTCTCCTATAACAATAACAACAAAAACATACCTTTCTCTGCCTCAATTTCAAAATTTCCCCTGAAGCCCTAAAAAATAAGTAAGACATTGTTTATGTTTGGAAATTCACATTTGAACTGTGGAAATGATGATCAACATGCTTTCTGTACCTTACTTTTATTTATTGTGTAAAAATCTGTTTGATTTTTTTTTCCCTTAAGAAATAAGGGATACCTCATTCCAGTGAGATCTAAATATCATTTTAAACCAGTTTTTACTTTATTCTTTTGAGTGATTTTATAAAAAGAAAGAAATCTAGGTTTAGCCATATCCTAGTGGGGGTAAAAAATAAAATAGAAAGCAGAATAATGCAGTCACCCATTGGGAAAAGGAAAAAATTGTTTTTTTTTTAAGATTATTTAATCTTAAGGTTTTATAGATAGCCTAGTGCTGTTACTGAGGCACAGAAAGGAGTCCTTCAAGACAAAATGTTAAGTTGCACTACCGAATTCTCCATGTTTCAATAATGTCTGATAGCATGTAGGCACCAAATGGTTAAATAACAAAATCATATTCTGCTATACTCCAAAGGGTAGCCAGAAAAGTGACAATTTGGAAAGACTTTCAGATATGACAACCTGGAAGTTGTACTCCTTCTCCAAAACTAAGGACAATCTACATAAACTCAACTGCACAGAAATATTAATAGCAATGGTATTCCTGGGTAATAAGTTGTGGCAGCAGGAAATTTACAGATGAAAGAGATCCCCTAAGTTTCTAGAAATACATTGACTTGTCCAGTATTTAAGAACATGGATGGGTTGTTTCCACATCTTTGCATATGAAAGTAACATTCACTGGGTGTTCGGCAGGTTGGGGGGAGGAGGGGATGGGTAAATTCACACCTAAGGGGTGCAGAGCACACTTTCTGGGAGATGGGCATGCTTGTAGCTCTGACTCCGGCAGAGTAAAGGCAATACATGTAACCTAAGTGTCTGTACCCCCATAATACTCTGAAATAGATAAATAAATAAATTAATAAATAAAATAAAATAAATAAGAACATGGATGGCTAGAGCTACATACATAGTTGATGAAGACCTTAATAAGTGAATTATTTGAACACCTGTCTGTATCCTTTGCCAGACTGCACACTCCATTTAGGCCATTCTTATTCATCATAACATGTATCCCAAGAGTTTATCACAGTGAATGGTACATAGCAGGCATCACATAAATAACTCTGAGAAGGTACTGAGAATTTTCTACAAATAAAGTAAAAATCCTAATAAGAAGGAAGGACAAGTCCTGGCATGGGTAATATAGAAGATGACAAGTAGGCAATATCGAAGTGAGCAACAAAGAAAGACAGTAACAACAGCAAACTCTTACATATCACTTACTGTGTGCCAGGTGAAATTACATACGCAAATTTATCCAATTCTGTCAATAATCCCTGTGGTAGGTGCTAGCACTACTATATCATATTAGACACTTCAGGCACACAAGTATTAAATGACTGGTCTGAGGTCACAAATCATGCAAGTGTCAGAGCTAGAATTTGAATCCAGGAAGTCTGACTCCAGGAAATTTTCACTACAGTGATGTCTACAAAAAGAGTATCTCAAAAGGACGTGAACAGCCTATTTTCCTAATAGAGTGAAGTGATGAAAAACCATCTGTGATGAGGAAAAATGAGAAGTAACGATAGTGTCGCAATGTATACTTTTTGAAGCTTTGTGTATGCATGTGCATATATTTGTGTGCACGTGTATAGTTTATATATGCAAATGTGTGTAAATACTTCAGTTAACTACTTATGTACTGATTTGGAAGCAGTTTATTACATATTGTGAATTTAAGAGTGCTCTACTGAGCGTCCTACCACCGCACCGCTCCCAGGGAAGGTGGTGAAGAACGCCAGCGGCTGCCTGCGAGCACGGACCGCTCACTCCAAAAACAGCATTGCGAATGACAGAGAAACAACGCCGAACGCCCAGCCCAGGAAAACAGGTACAAAATTTTCACAAAGATCGGAGGGCGCACGGAGCACAATAGAGCCCAGAGCGCGGGAAGGACGCGCTCGCCAGGTCCGCGCAGCGCGACCTGCCCCCCAAGCGGTTACGCGCCTCCCCATACACGCAGTCAGGGACAAGCCCAGAGTTGGAACAGAGCGGTTGCTCAGGACGGCGAGCCCTGTGGAGAGAAGGAAGTAGCCAGAGCCAGACACAACTCGCAGCTGCAATATACAGAGACTGCCGAGGGCTGGAGAGGAACTGGGCGGGGACCGAGATTCAGCTTCCCGGGACAGTGCGCGGGAACCCGCAGGCCGGCACTGCGCCACTAGAAGTCAGCGGGACTGGGCCCAGGAGTTTATCGGAGAGCGGGACGCGCCCTTAGAGGTTGCTTACAACTACCGGCGGAGAAAAACTGCGCTCCCGGCGCGATCGGAGCCCGGCTGTGCGCCAGGCTGGCGGCGGCCGCCATCTTTACAGCCGCCCGCGCGGAGCCGTGAGCCGCGTCTCTGGCTCCGCCCCACCCCGGCCCACGGCTCATCCGCTGGGGCGAGACAGGCTTTGCCTGTGGTGGCCAGGGACAGCTGCATCCATGGGTTCCAGGTGGGACCAGATCCCGGAACTGTAGCGGCGGGACCTTTGGGTATTGGAAACAGTTTGCAGCTCGCCCATCTGGTTCCACTACCCTGCCTCTGGCCTCCCACAAGTCTGATACGTGCTGGTCCTAGTGCCCGCCCTTCAGGTCCCAGCCCTCCTGTACCCCAGAGATCGCTCATTTTGAAGGTTGCTGGCTATAGTGACTCATTTGGTATAACTGCTGGTTCCCATGACAACCAAATACCTTAAGAGCCACAGGCTGAACCAGAGCAGCTCCCCATAATCCTGCCCACTTCAATAGGGAATTTCGCACCATCCAAGAGCGCTTCCAGCGGCCACTACTCCCCCCTCCCCGTGGGAACATCCCCCCGGTGGAGACTGCTGGGGATAGAGACGGCCACCCGCCTCGCCTTGGGGTCTAGTGGTGGAAAAGGGGTGCACAATTGGAGATCCCCCTATCAACCAGTATCACACAGAGACGCACATCAGAAGGGCAGACACACGTGGCTAGATGAGCAACCTCTGAGCTGTGTAGAATTTTCCCAACTCAGCTCTCACACTGCAGCCAAAAGAAATTTTGTTTTTACCTGCACCTCAGGAGGAGCAGGGTCAAAGTAACCCCTAGGAGCTACAATGCCCCTCCCAAAGCACGGGGCTTTTGCATACCCCAACTGGGGAATCAGAGTCTGCCACGGACATAACAGAATACCTATCTAATAGGGAGTGGAGGACTCATATCCTCAAGTACAATTCATTAGCTCAGAGCCCAAGCTGGGAGGTCATTCTCACCACACTCCACTGGGAAGAGGAGAAGACCACAGGTCAGAGTTAACTCAAGATCCACCAAACTTGCTAAAATACACCTAAGGCAATACAGGCCACTACTTCTCTCCCTGGCTTTGCCAAGGAACAATAATTGTGGGCCTGGTGACAGGGCTATAAACTAGCTTTAACACCCCCAGCTCTCGACCAAGAGGCCAGATGAGAAAAAACCAGCAAAAGAACTCAGGGAACATGAAAAATCAGAGTGAAAAGTCACCCCCAAAAGAAATTATCAGTTCCTCAGCAATGGATACCAACCCAAATGAAATGGGTAGAATGACAGAAGAGGAATTTCGTTTATGGATTATAAGAAAGCTCAATGAAATTCAAGAGAAAATTGAATCCCAGCACAAAGAAACCACAAGAAAAATGCAAGAAATGAACGAAAAATTCTCCAAAGAAATAGAAATATTATGGAAAAATCAAATAGAAATCCTAGAGATGAAAGAAGCATTCAAGGATCTACAAAACACAGTGGAAAGCCTTAAGAATAGGCTGGACCATGCAGAGGAAAGAATTTCAGAGCTAGAAGACAGCTCCTATGTGCTAAATAAATCAGCCAAAGAGAAAGAACACAAAAACAAGAGGCAGGAAAAAAGCATACAATAAATGTGGGATTATGTAAAGAGGCCAAACATAAGGATCATAGGTATCCCTTAGGGAGAGGAGGAAAATTTGCATGAGCTGGAAAATTTATTTGAAGGAATAATAGAAGAAAATTTCCATGGCTTAGCCAGAAATCTCGATATCCAAGTACAAGAAGCACACAGGACTCCTGGGAGAGTCAATGTGAAAAGGCATTCACCACGCCACATAATTATTAGACTGACCAAAGTAAACACAAAAGAGGCACTCCTCAGAGCTGTAAGACGAAAAGAACACGTAACCTACAAAGGGAAACTGATCAGATTAACTGCAGATTTCCCAGCTGAAACCTTACCAGCCAGAAGGGATTGGGGAGACATCATCAATCTCCTAAAACAAAACAAAGGTTAACCCAGAATTCTGTATCCTGCCAAACTAAGCTTCTTATATGAGGGAGAAATAAAGACGTTTCCAGATAAGCAATCACTGATAGAATTTGCGAAATCCAGACCGGCCTTGCAAGAAATGCTTAGACCTGCATTATACACTAAACAGAGCAACAGACACCCACCTATGTAAAACTACGCAAAAGCTAAAACCCCAGAAACCAGATTCCACAATGACGCAAGAGGTAAAACAAAAGATACCACCCAACAGAATAATCAGAAATTTACCCCAAATATCAATTCTCCCAATAAATGTAAATGGCTTGAACTGCCCATTGAAGAGACATAGGCTGGCTGAATGGATTAAAAAATACAAACCAAGTATCTGTTGTCTTCAGGAAACACACCTTACACACAAAGACGCACTCAGACTCAAGGTGAAAGGATGAAATACAATTTTCCAGGCTAATGGAAACCAAAAGAAATCCGGAGTAGCCATCCTCATTTCAGATGACATAAACTTTAAAGCAATAAAAGTAAAGAAGGACAAAAATGGACACTATATAGTGGTGAAGGGAAAAATCTCACAAGAGGATTTAACAATCCTAAACATTTATGCACCCAACACAGGAGCACCCAGGTACATAAAGCAAATACTGCTAGATCTAGACAACATAATAAGCAGCAATGCCATAATAGCAGGGGACTTCAACACCCCACTGACAGAACTGGACAGATCCTCCAAACAAAAAACAAATAGAGAAATAAAAGACCTAAACAGTACTATAGAACATTTGGGCCTAACAGATATCTACAGAACACTCCACCCAAATAACACTGAATATACATTCTTCCCATCAGCTCATGGAACTTTCTCTAAAATTGACCATATCCTAGGCAACAAAACATATCTAAACAAATTCAAAAAAATAGAAATCATACCATGTATCTTTTCAGACCACAGCGGAACAAAATTAGAAATCAATTCCAACAGAAACTCACATCGTCCTCCAAAAATGTGGAAACTAAACAATCTATTGCTGAAAGATTATTGGGTCAAGGAGGAGATTCAAATTGAAATCAAAAGATTCTTTGAACTAAACAATAAAGGGGACACAAGTTATCAAAATCGGTGGGATACAGCAAAAGCAGTCCTGAGAGGAAAACTTATCACCATAAATTCCCAAATCCAAAAGACAGAAAAGTCACAAATCAGTAAACTAACGAATCATCTTAAGGAAATGGAAAAGGAAGAGCAAAGCAATCCTAAAGCCAGCAGAAGAAAAGAAATAACCAAAATCAGAGCAAAATTAAAAGAAATTGAGACCAAAAGAACAATACAGAAGATCAATGAAACGAAAAGTTGGTTCTTCGAAAAGATAAACAAAATAGACAGGCCACTTGCCAGGTTGACCAGAAGCAGAAAGGAAAGGACTCTAATAAGCTCAATTAGAGATGAAAAAGGAGAAGTCACAACTGAGACCGTGGAAATACAAAACATCATCTTTGAATACTACAAAAATCTCTATGCCCACAAACATGAAAACGTGGAGGAAATGGACAAATTCTTAGAAACACACTACCTCCCTAGGCTCAACCAGGAAGAAACAGAATTTCTAAACAGACCAATATCAAGCACCGAAATTGAAGCAGTAATTAAAAATCTACCCACAAAAAAAAGTCCCGGACCAGATGGGTTCACACCTGAATTCTACCAAGCCTACAAAGAAGAACTGGTGCCTATACTGCAGAAATTATTTGAAAATTTCCAGAAGGATGGAATCCTCCCAAACTCATTCTACGAAGCCAATATCACCTTGATACCAAAGCCAGGAAAGGACACAACAAAAAAAGAAAACTACAGACCAATATCCCTTATGAATATAGATGCAAAAATTCTCAATAAAATCCTTGCAAACCGAAGTCAAATGTACATCAAAAAAATAACTCATCACAATCAGGTGGGCTTTACTCCCGAGATAAAGGGATGGTTCAACATACGCAAATCTATAAATGTAATTCACCATATAAATAAAAGCAAGAACAAATATTATATGATCCTTTCAATAGATGCAGAAAAGGCTTTTGACAAAATCCAGCATCCTTTTATGATAAGAACTCTTAACAATATAGGCATAGATGGCTCATACCTTGAAACTATTAAAGCCATAAACGATAAACCCACAGCCAATATCATACTGAATGGGGAAAAATTGAAAGCATTCCCCCTTAAAACAGGAACTAGACAAGGGTGCCCACTATCTCCACTTCTTTTCAACATAGTGCTGTAAGTCCTGGCCAGAGCAATTAGACAAGACAGAGGAATCAGGGGCATCCAGATGGGGGCAGAAGAGGTCAAACTTTCACTACTCGCAGACGATATGATATTATACATAGAAAACCCCAAAGATTCAACCAAGAGATTACTGGAATTGATAAATGAATTCAGCAAAGTCTCAGGATAAAATATCAGTGCACACAAATCCATAGCCTTCATATATGCTAATAACAATCAAGCCGAGAAACAAATTAAAGATGCAATACCTTTCACAATAGCAACAAAGAAAATTAAATATTTAGAAACATATCTAACTAAGGAGGTCAAAGACCTATATAGAGAGAATTATGAAACACTGAGAAAAGAAATTGCAGAGGATATAAATAGATGGAAAGCCCTACCATGCTCTTGGATAGGCAGAGTCAACATAGTAAAAATGGCTTTGCTACCTAAATTAATTTACAGAATCAATGCAATCCCTATCAAAATACCAACATCATTTTTTGCCGATCTAGAAAAAATAATTCTACGCTTCGTGTGGAACCAGAGAAGATCCCGTCTAGCCAAAGCAATCTTAAGCAAAAAGAACAAATTGGGAGGCATCTGTCTACCAGACTTCAAACTATACTACAAGGCTATAGTAACCAAAACTGCATGGTATTGGCACAAGAACAGACACGTAGACCAATGGAACAGCACTGAGAACCCAAATATAAAACCGACCTCATACAGTCACCTGATCTTTGACAAATTCCAGAAAAAAGTACACTGGGGAAAAGATTCCCTATTCAACAAATGGTGCTGGGAAAATTGGATGGCCATATGTAGAAAACTGAAAGTGGACCCACACCTCTCACCTTTCACAAAAATCAATTCACAATGGATAACAGATCTAAACCTAAGACATGAAACCATAAGAATTCTCAAAGAAAACGTTGGGAAAACTCTTATGGACATTGGCCTAGGCAAAGAATTTATGAAGAAGACCCACAAAGCAATCACAGCAGCAACAAAAATAAATACATGGGACCTGATCAAATTGAAAAGCTTCTGCACAGCCAAGGAAACTATCACTAGAGTGAACAGACAACCTACCGAATGGGAGAAAATATTTGCATGCTACACCTCTGATAAAGGGCTGATAACCAGAATCTATACAGAACTTAGGAAAATCAACAAGAAAAAATCAAACAACCCTATTAAAAAATGGGCAAAGGACATGAACAGAAACTTTTCCAAAGAAGACAGAATAATGGCCAGCAAACATATAAAAAAGTGCTCAACTTCTCTAATCATCAGGGAAATGCAAATCAAAACCACAATGAGATATCACTTAACTCCAGTGAGATTGGCTCATATCAAAAAATCCCCAAATAACAAATGTTGGCGGGGATGTGGACAGATAGGAACACTCATACACTGCTGGTGGGACTGCAAATAAGTACAACCTCTATGGAAAAGAATATGGAGATACCTCAAAGAATTAAAAGTAGAATTACCATTTGACCCAGCAATCCCACTACTGGGTATTTATCCAAAAGAAAAAAAGACATTTTATAATAAAGACATCTGCTCTCGAATGTTCATAGCAGCACAATTCACAATTGCAAAGTTGTGGAAACAACCAAGGTGCCCATCAATACACGAGTGGATCAATAAAATGTGGTATATGTATACCATGGAGTATTACTCAGCAATAAGGAACAACAGTGAATTAACACATCTGGTATTATCCTGGGTGGAGCTAGAACCCATTCTTCGAAGCGAAGTATCACAGGATTGGAAAAACAAGCACCACTGGTACTCACCATCAAACTGGTACTAAATGATGAACACTTACATCACAGGGCAATAACATTCATCTGAAGGCGGGCAGGTGGGAGGGGGGCGGAGGGGATGGGAAAAAGTCTCACTGAATGGATGTGGGGAGCACAGTTTGGGGGATGACCACGATTGTGGCTCTGACACGGGCAGAACAGGGGCAATGTGTATGGCCAAAGTGTTGTACCCCCATGATATTCTGAAATTAAAAAAATAAATTAAAAGGAAAAAAAAATTGAAAATATTTATTAGGACAGAAAAGAAGAATGTTACCATAATTACTGTTTTTGGAATTATAAAGTAAATGAATGCATACTTCAAAAAAAAAAAGATTACATACTTGCATTTGGATAATATTTGCCTTTAGACTGAGAGTGTTAATAAATAATCTGTGTGATAAAAAAAAAAGAGTGCTCTACTGATCCTTTATATTATCTTTATAAAAGAAAAATTGTAATTGAACTGGGTATATCCTGCTTGCACCTGCAGTGAAAGCTGTGGTTCTCATAGCGTCAAGACTATGTAATTGATCCCGTTATAGAATGTTTTCCAAAGTGATTTCCCTAAAATTTTAGTTCTGTGAGATATTATGAGGTGTTACCAGGAAAACAAGTTTCATAGTTAAATAAGCCTCGAAAATTTTAAGTTAAACAAAATTAAACCAGTTGTATTATGGCAAGGCTTCACATTGTCATTAACACACAAATGTGTGCCTGTAAATCTCCAAAGACCCCCTATTCTACTGAACAAGTCACAGGATCACGGTTTCATAGAACAAACTTTGAGCAACACTGCCTTGCAGATTTTTTTCCCTATGCGGTTGTTTTACACATTATAAGTAGGCCAGACTGTGTTTTGCAAACTTGGCCATCAACTTGCCTTCTACATTGAAGAACCACTAAAAGTGTTATATGGGGAATACTTGATCTGTTACATTTGCTATTTGAATACAACCCTCAAGGAAATAGACCAATGTTTTATGTGATGTTTTTCTATGGTCGTAAAAGATGCAGCATAAATCCTAGCAACTATTTAATTTTTATTTAGTTTACACACTTCCATGGTTGGACCTCTATAACAGATTCTCTGCACTTTATAAAAAACATGTTTTCTTGTCAATCTGCATAAGCTTAAGCTAAAAAACAAGCTTTCAAACAATATTGCATATAATGTATTTCTAGGTTGCAATTACCCTTCTCTCCTTCAAGATTGTTTCTAGAAATTAATCCAGTAAGCTTAGACCCATCCCACAAGCAACTTACTTTTTGGTGGGAAAGGAGTCATACGAAATCCAAGGACAACTCAGTATGCTATAACAGAGAAGCAGCTGAAGTACCAAGAGACGACCTAACTCTGTGCAGGAGTAGGCTCCACGTAGGAGGGGCTATATGAATTGAGTCTTGAAAAGTGGGTAAAAGTTTTGCAGCTTTGTAAGTATTCCACGCAGAGTATTCAACATGAAAAACTTCAATGAATCATAACAATAATGAAAACAAATTATGGAGCACCTACTATATGCAAGGTAACAAAGTTAATTTCTTACATACATTTTCTTAGTGAGCCCTGACATCAGTCGTCCGACTTCATTTTAAAGATCAAGAAAAAGGCTTAGAAATTTCAGTAACATGCCCAAGGCCCACCACATCCCAGTATTCTCTTGCAACATGAGAGAGCACAGTGAGCTCCAGCAATAGTAGTTCATCTCATAAAGCAGTAATATAGACTAGGGATAGTAATGACAAGTGTTAGAATTATTGAACACACACTTTGGACCAGACATAATTCTAAGCCTCTCACCCATCTTATGTAATTTGTTCCTCACAGCTAACTGATGTGAGAAAGTGGTATGATCATGCCCATTTCTAAGACAGAGAAGCTTTGTTTAAAGAGATTAAATAACTTTTTTTGAGGTCATGGAGCTTATAAATGGTAGAGCTATGATCTGAACCAAGGCAATATGATGTTAGGGCCCATACTTTTAACTGTCATGTTGTGTGGCCCACCAGCATAATTATGTGGTATATTTGGAGATGAGGAACAGTTCCTTTATTATTAGAAAAATATTTCTTTTAAAAGCTTAAAACTTTGGGCCAGTATTGCCAGCATTAAAGTGGCTGTTTAAGGCAGCAATTTCCTCTTTCTCTCAGGTATAGTTAAAACAAAAAGTTACTATTGAAAAAACCTTACTTTTCAGCAAATCTAAGAGACAAATATATTCTGTAATGTACAATGACTAACAATGCCAGATAAGACCAGCACAGAAGCTGCTCTGGGGAAAATGAACAGAGTGTTTGCCCAGGGGTGGCAAAACTGAAAAGACACCATAGCACGTGTATCTACCATTATATAATGAGGATTATAAAATAAAAACATCAAAGTTAATTTTAAAAATTACACACTGAATGTGTGTAAGAGTATTGATGAAAATGCCTGTATAAAATATCAGGTAACGTAATCCAAATATTAATCATATAATGATCAATTATTAGATAGTAGTTTCCTGGGGCTGCTGTAACAAAATATTACAAACTATGGGGCTTAAACAACAGAAATTTATTGTCTTAACAATTCTAAAGGTTTTAAATTTGAGATCAAGGTGTGGAAAGGGTTGGTTCCTTCTAAGGCTCTCAGGGAGAATCTATTGTATGCCTCTTTCCTAGTTTCTGGTGGGTTGCTGAAAATTTGTGCCATTCGTTGGCTTGTAAATGCAGGACTCCAAGCTTTGACTTCATCTTCACATGCTGTTCTGCCTTTGTGAATGTCTGTGTTCAAATTTTCCCTTTTTATAAGGACACCGGCCATATTGGATTAGGGGCCCACCCTACTACTGCATGACTTCATATTAACTAATTACATCTGCAATGACCCTATTTCCAAATATGGTCACATTCAGAGTTACTGGAGGTCAGGACATCATCATAGGAATTTGGGGGGACAAAACTCAACTTATAAAATGGTGTTTATTCTAGTAATGTATGAATGGTTTAATATTAGGAAACCTAATAATGTAAATCACTATATTAAAAGCTTTCGAAAAAGTTCAACACCCATTCTTGATAAAATGAGAACTACTAAACATAATAAAAATGATTTAAATCCACCCCAAAGTATAGTATTATGCCTTTTAGAGAAACATTAGAAGCATTCACACTTAAAAAAGCAACAAGACCAGAATCACATTATTTCATATTATACAGGTAGTAATAGCAATGCAATGAGAGGAGGTAAAAATTAAAGATATAGAAAGTAAAAAATGAGAAGGCAAAATATTGTATCTTGCACAGAATATGATTGTTGTACAGAAAGTTTCAAGAGAATAATTTTAAAAACTATTTAAAAACAGAGATAATTCAGTGAGTTAGTAAGGTACAACTCTGATATACAGAAATGAAGGTAAGACCCATTTGAAACATTAACAAAAAGGATAAATACCTTGGAATAAATTGAAAAGAAATTAGCAAAACCTGTAAGAAAAAAATTGCTAATGATTAAAGAAGGAAAAAATGAGAAGCTACATAAGTATTCTTTGAGATATGCATAGAGACACTTTGAAAGACTACGTGATAAACTCTGAAAGAACATACAGAACCAAGAGCTGTTGTTACATGTGTATGAGTTGGGGACATTATAGGAACCAGACTCATGGGGTCAAGGATGGGAGGAAGCACGTCATCATTTCTTTTTTTATATTTTGGTCTGTAAATCCATGTGTGGACTACCCGTTTTAAAATAAGTGCTATGGACTGTTTATGTGCCCAGAAAGTTCATAATGTTGAAATTCTAACCCCAGTGTGATGGTATTAGGAGATAGGGCCATTGGGAGGTGATTAAGTCATGATGGTGGAACCCTTACCATGTAAATACTGCCTTTATAAAAGAGACTCCAGAAAGTTCTCACTCCTTCCTCCATCGTATGAGGTTACAGCAAGAAGATGGCTGTTTGTGGACTAAGACGTAGACCTTCATCAGACAGTAAATCTTCCAGCACCTTAATCTTGGACTCCTCAGCCTCCAGAACTAAGAGAAATAAATTTCTGTTGTTTATATACCACACAGTCTATGTGTTCTGTTACAGCAGCCCAAATAGACTAAGATAGTATGTTTAACCAACTCCTGAGCATCCTTTTTTATCTTAATAGAACAAAATTCTCAATATACATATTATCTAACAAATGCCCCAAAATTCACTGCCAATCAATCTTATACTCTTTAATATGTATATAATATAATGAATACTTTAGGTGGTGTCAATAATATTCTGTAATGAGAACACAATAGACAAATCACTCAGAGTAAATTTTGAAGGCCTATAAGCTTGTAAATAAGTTGCAGTGCTGTGAATCCAGCGCAAATTCACTTCTCATCATGAGATAAAGCAAAATAAGGACTTTAAAAAAGCAGTGAAATCATGTGAAGATTAACTGTGAAGGTCTTGCTTTAGAAAAATGATTTTTTAAAAAGCCTTTCAGGGGAGTTCAGCAGGAACCTATGAATATGCATCTGTAACTTTCTTGCCATATACTGTCAGATATTCTTGAGCAGAAATTAGAAGTAGAAGTTAGAAGAAGTTAGA
Source organism: Daubentonia madagascariensis (assembly GCA_023783475.1). NCBI lineage: Eukaryota > Metazoa > Chordata > Mammalia > Primates > Daubentoniidae > Daubentonia > Daubentonia madagascariensis. The sequence goes on from JAKFHU010002220.1 coordinate 10,410,534, forward strand.
AAATATTCTAATTTCTTTAGTAATGGTAATTTCATAATCAGAAATCAGTCAAATGCAACAAACTCTAAGCATTTTGTTGTGACTGGAGTTTGCACAAAAGTAAGGAAATGACTCCCATTAGGGAACAACCAAGCAGGAACAAGTGCTGAAGACTGGGCTTACTGTGAAATTCTCCTGGTACCCAGGGCAGAAAGTGAATATTAGGGGATCTTCAGGGGCACTTACTACATGGGTTACAATCTGTTCAGGGAAGCTTAAAGAGTTTGGGTGGCTGCATGCTCAAGGGAGGAAAGCCATAGGCCACTAAAAGTCATTTTTCTCAATCACTTTTAAAGAGGCAGACCATGTTGTTTCCTCATGAATAGGTTTTTCATCAAATTAGGTGACTCTCACAGGATGTGGCTTGTTGATTATTAGGTCTAGAAAACACATTTATTCCTTTAAAATTTTTACCTTCTAGATAAAATTAGCATCAGAAGTAAAAACTCATGTTAGGACAAGGTTAAGATAGCAATGAGATTGTTACATATTTTTTCTCCAGTCAACTGAAGCCCTTCCTCAATTTTGTACCACAAATAAAATGAAGTCTATGAAATGTAGATATATCTGACAATGAAAATTAGAGGAATATAATATTGTAAGAGTTACATAGTGCATAATTTTGAAAATTCAGAATATTGGACATTTTAAAAAATTGCCATCTTCAAATTCTCTCTCATATTTATTTGTTAGCAAATAGTATGACATCTAATAAGCTGCAGAACAACATATACTTCAGCAACAAACAATGTAACAGTTGGGAGCATGGACTCTCCAGTCAGAAACCCTGGGTTTAAATCCCTGCACTGTCACCTTCCAGGATTCTGACCTGGAGCAAGTTGCTGAACCTTTCTGTGTCTCTCTTTCTTCTTTTGTAAAATGGGGATTGGATCATTTTCATAGGGTTGTTGTATTAAATAAGTCTTTTTATTATTAAGAAATGGTTTTTGTCTGAAATAATTATACTGTTTCCTAGCAAGTCCAAAATATAATAATGTAGAGATGATATTTGAGAGATGTAATTTAACATAGAACATTAGGCAGTTGAGCACAAGGTCTCTAATTGAGATGGACTTGTTTTCAAATCTACATTCCTTTGTTTCCTAGATGAATGTTTTCTGGCAATTTATTTAACCTTTGCATGACTTGGTTTCCTTATCTGCAAAATGCATCTATGGTAACTACCTTGTGTGTTCTTGAAAGAATTAAGTGGATTAATAAGTGAATGAATGAATGCTTGAAGTAGTCTTTAGTACATGAAATGGTTTAAGTAAATATTAGTAATTACTGTTATTGTATATCATCTCTTAAAGTGATACAATTGATCATCAAGTTAGTAATTTTTTCTACCTTAAAAATCACTATAGGTTACTGTTTAGTAGTAACCAAGATTAATGAAATGAAAAGGGTGCACCTCTAACACAGAGCTCTGTTCCAAAATGTGGTACATGTGGCAAGAAGGTACGTAAGATGATCCACTGGAATACAGGAAGAAACTGTAAGAATTCTTTTTTTTTATTTCAGAGTATTATGGGGGTACAAACGCTTTGGTTACATAAAAAGGAGAAATTACAACAGATACCACAGAAATACACAATATCATCTCCCAATACTATAAAAATCCCTATATACATAAACTTGAAAACGTGCAGGAAATGGACAAATTCTTAGAAACACACAGTCTCCCTAGGCTCAATCAGGAAGAAATAGAATTCCTGAACAGAATTCTTAAAATAAGAAAAATAAAGTTTCAATAATATTTAATATATATAATGAATATAGTGCATACAAATGGGGATCAGGCCTCAAGAAGATTTTATGAATTTGTGTGAACTCTCAGGAAGTTTAGAGATAACTGACATAGAAGGATAAAAAGATTAGGATTAGGACAGACTAAATGGTCACCACACTGGGTTTCCAGTACAGCTCTGCCATTTATTTAGTCTATAATTCCAGGCCAGTGGTACTAGATGTAGTCCGAGGATGAGCAACATTAGCATCACCTGGAAACTTGTAGGAAATGCAAATTCTGGAGCCTGCCTCAGACTTACTGAGTCAGAAGTTCTGGACGTGAAGCTCAGCACTATATTTTAACAAGCCTTGCAGGAGATCCTGATGCGTACTGAAGTTTAAGCACCATCTTCCCGGGCAATTACTTATCTTCACTCGGTTCATTCTCTCCAGCTGTAAAAGAGGTTGAACTACTTCCTTTCCTGTCTCCTTTATTTCTTCCTTCCTTCTTTGTTACATGCATCTTTTCTTCCCTCCCTTTCTTTTCATTCTTCTTTCATTTCATGTATCCAAAATTAGATCAATTTGATCAATCAAATGCCTCAATTTGTGGGCACTGTAATTTATTAGTCCACAAGACGCTTTATTTTATTTTACTCATTAATTCTGTTCTATCATTTTTACTTTCATTCTACATGTATAAACCCGCTTCCTCCCTGCCACAGGGGCATATTCCTCTGTATTTAAGCCTGTTCTTCCAACCCACCTCTTATCACTTTATTAATTTGTCATACCAGATCTTGTTTCTATCTACCCTTCTGGCCAAAAAATAAATCACTGTTAAGCTATACATCTGATTAACTTCTAAACCCTTAACTTCTTTGGCAGTTCTTTTAGTAATTATTTAATACAGGCCAGAGAAAGTTCAAAACATGATAATTTGAATTTATGGGAAAAACTTATTAAAATTATAAATTCATTTATGGTGGGGACATTCAGCCTGAGACTATAAGACATAAACTGAAAATCAAATCAATTTGTATAATGTAGACAGGAAAATCAGGAAATTATGACCTCATAATTATTTGATATTTTAGTTTTGTTACATATTTATAAAAATATCTTATTCAGAAAATTGTCAACTTAAAGAATGCCTTTAACAATTCATATTTAGTATTTCTGCTCTGAAGCATCTCATGAAATGTAAGGAGCATAAACTGATTTCTATGAAGCAATCAGGAATTTTTGTCATCTAAGTAATTGTTTCTCTGTGAAAGATTACTTGCAAAACTATTTTCAAGAAAATGCAGAAGGCTTGAGAAATAAGGTTTCAACATTACAAGGAATCATTCAAAAAATTCATATGATCATTTAATTTGACTTTTGAATTGCTTAATCTAAGTGTGAATAATTTTTTCTGAAATAATTTTTAATTCTTTATTATTGTGCAAATGAGAAGCATGTAAGAAGGTAACATGGATTCAAATCATTTGATTGATTTCAGGAAAATTATATTCAAGCAATATACATTACAGTCTTCACTTTGCAATGTTCTGTGGAACCATAATGTCTTTGTTTATGAATACCCTGCAAAGCAGTCTTAATAATCATTAATGTCCCATGACCTTTACATTTTTGTCAATACAGTAGAATCTTTCCTATTGTCAATTATAAATACATAAAGAAATGAAACATAATAAATCCAATATTTTAATATATTATGATTCAAAACTTTAGTAATAGTGAGAATTAAAGTGTTTTATTTGTTTGTAAAAACTTACCAGGGAGACCTGCTTCTGAGAACTTGGAAGAGACATATTAACACTTTTCTCTATTTTTCCCACTAAGAACAAATAAAAACCATGGATATTATATTTAAACAACCATAAGAAAATTGAAAATTGTAGAGAAAAATGTAGATCGTCCAAGGAATCCAGGACCTGAGTAACAATATGGAGGTACATTCCTTGGGTTTTCTTTTTGGCTCATGTATTCCACACTTGGAGCTGAAGAAGCCAGCAACTCAAAAAGGCCACTGTGTGCAGACAAAAAGCACCACCAATAAAAGCCTTCTGTCTCTAGATAAAGGACCAGGAAAAAGGCAGCCTAGCAACACCTGAAACTTTTAGGCGATAACCCTCTACTTCAAATATTTACCACCAAAAAAATCTGCAGCCCTTTCTCCACAATGTCAGCATAGGCTGAGCAGGGAGCCTAGACTTTCACCCTTTGGGAGCATCGTGTCAACAAGATTTATTTTAGGAAAGAGCAGAGTATTGGGGCAATATAGGGGCATCTGAGTAGAAATCAATATTGTTTTGGAAGAAGTTCTGGGAGAACAAGATGCCTTACCTGGATTAGTTTAAATGTGGGTTAAATAGGACGAGTAAATAAATTAGCAATGATTTTAAATTGTGAAGACTTGAGAATAAAATCCTTTTAAAAGATGCAATAATGAAGACTTTTCTCCCTTTTTCTTAACAATTCCATTTGATTCCAAACCACAAGATTGGGTCTATGTGCTGAGCCTAGGAAATCTTCATGTGTCTGCACTCTGTTCTCTCTCAGATGCCCAAAGAACAAATTAATAATGTAGCTGAAACCAAGCCATCAATTAGCAATTCATTGCAGGGCATCTATTTTCCATGACCTTGGATAGAATCCTACCTCTTAGTACAGGAGACACTAACAGTTACATCTGCAGGCAATGGCTTCCCTGCACACAACCCTGAAATTCAATTAAATCAACATTTTGAGCTCCAGCTGTAACATTTTAAGTTACTGCTGTACACCTGGTGTCCACCCAATGCGCTCAAACAAAAAGAAGTCACAGCTGACATTATTGGTATTGGATCAAGCAAATAGCCCGTTGCCTTAGGAAAAGAATTAAACAGTGAAGCCTTGAAATATTAGAGTCAGATTAAACATGGACAGCATGGTAGAAAGAAATTTATTCACTTCTGGGACGAAACTGTGATAAGTAAACCGAAATGAAAGAAACACACTGGCAACACACCACAAAAATCTCGTACTATTTTTTTTTTTTTTGGCAGGAGAAATTATAAAGAACATTTGTGCAATTTATATTTGAGCAAGAAAGAAAATTAATGGTATTTAAAAATTTTATATGGAAGACCCTTATACCTGTTCATGGTCCTGTGTGTGCAGCTGGCTATAAATTCCTTCTACAAATTTTTATTGAGTAATGAACTTCATACCAAGCATTATTCTAGCACTAGAGTCACAATGTTGGTCAAGCCGGATGAGATCCATGCCTTCATTGAGCTCACTTTCTCACAGGCATGGACAGAAATATGGAAGCAACACAGGTTTAAAATTTTTTTAAAAATTATAAATGCTATGAAGAAAATAATAATGGGCCTTGAAATTGGGGGTTACTGAGGAGGGTGGAGGACTGCTTTACACTGGGTCGTCTGGGAAGGCCTGTTTGAGGGGTGAATTTGAGCCTGTGTAATGAGTATGGATGGAACAGCCATTGCACTCCAGGAACAGGAAAAATGAGAAGCGAGGTCCTGAATCAGGAAACATTTGGAACATTTGAGAGAAAGAAGCAAGGGCGATGTGCCTAGGGTACAATGCATGATAAAGAAAGAAGAGACGAAGTCAAAGACATACCCAGGGAGCAGTCCCACTCTAGCTAGTCACTTATTCTTACTTAGAGTTCAGCATAAAAACGTGAAATAATAGTTTTTCTCCATTAGAAATTAAAAAAAAAAAAAGAGAGAGATGGCAAAGTCTGTTCTCGGCTGGACTTTAGACCACAGGAAATTTCTGGAGTGGACAACTGCCTTCGGCAGCAGTGGTTGGCATCAAAAGCAGGTGTCAGATGCAAGCAGTTAGGATAAACAAGAGAGAAAAGTTTCAGCAGAATAGTCCGCTCTTCTTTATCTTTTTATGAGACATTTCTACAATATTTCTTTGCATTGTGAGGCAGGGAAATTTTTCTGATTATGAAAGCATTTAGAATCTTACCATCTATGTTAGAATTTTGTGTGTTATAGGAATGTTTCTTTCTAAATATTAGAAACAGTTTCCATGGGCTAATATAGTTGCATCAGATTATTCCCAGTTCCAGTTGACTCTCATATTCTGTAATTCTTTAAAACCTGGATCCGGCAGTGACAAGATTGAAGCAAGGAAGTGTTATGGCTAGGATACATCCAGAATCAAGTAACAGTTCAGATTTTGCAAATAAGAAAATATCTCAACAACTTGGTAGAATAGAGCAACAAGATAATTTATGACAACCAGAAGGAAGGTCCAGATAGGCATTGAGCTTCCAGAGATACTATGTTCAAGGAGAACTTACTTATTTATGGACTCTCGGATTCCAGGTCACGGTTCCAACATCAGAACTCACAAAGCAAGGTCTAATTGGGGGAAGGGATTTGGGATCTATATCATAATGGAAGTGTTCCATGGGCTATTGATCCAAACGGAAACTTTGAATGAGGCACCCCAGTACAGACTATAGTTGACCTAGTGAAAGGGCATAACAGGATTTGGGGGGAGTTTCAAAAATTTGCACATCAGTTGGAAAGTTCATTCCACTAAAAAGAGAACATTTTATTAATTGTGAACTTGTCTTGGTAATTTTTCTCACACAAGTGAGGAAGAATAAATAAAGAGACTTTTTTTTAGGTTCATGATGGCCAAGTGGAGTGACAGTGCCATCTTGTTGTTAGGGATAAAAAGGGAGGAAAATGTTAGATATAGAGGTTAAACCTCATAAAAATGGCTTTAAAAATTTGGTACTGGGGCCGGGTGTGGTGGCTCACGCCTGTAATCCTAGCACTCTGGGAGGCAGAGGCGGGAGGATTGCTTGAGCTCAGGAGTTCAAGACCAGCCTGAGCAAGAGCAAGACCCTGTCTCTATAGAAATAAATAAATGAATAAATAAAATAAAAAAGAGAATCAAGGAGTTGTAAATTGAATCGATAAAAAAAAAAATTTGGTACTGTAAAATATAAGCTCATGACCAGGCTGTATATAATATCACTCAATAAGAATTAAAAGAAAAAGAAAAATACCACATGAAAATTCCCAGTAATTCCACTAAAAGCTCCAGAGAAGCATACTGTATTAAATAAATAAATATAAATACATACATGCATATGTGTATAAATTCAATATGGCAGTACAAGGAGAGCTCTGATAATCATGAATTTTAAAAAGATTTGTATGAAATAAAGACTTAATTTTATAGACTCCACGAAACAAGGCAATGCTCCAAGCACGTACTAACTAGTCAGTATTAATTATATTAAAAAGAAGAGCAAATTAAAATATATCACAAAAGACTGTAAAGAAGTCTAAAACCACAGATTCACTTTATGTGGGTGATCTGATCACAGACAGATGTAGATTGTGGCCTATATTTCAGGTATAGTATTTGGCATTTTGGCTTATGAGAATTTGTAAAAATCAGTAACAGTTGTCCTCAAGTTGTATTTGGAGAAAGACAAAATAAACACAGAAACAAACAGAGTTGTGACTCATCCACTGCTCTAGCAAACTAGTGTCATCTTGTGAGAACAAGGAAAGAAGACGGAAATGCACAACTACCATTTTTTTCCAACATTGTTCTTAAAGGAAATTGTTTTCAAACTGTAAAGATATGAACAAACCCAATTATTTTGGAATTGAGATATTTGAGGTAAATTATCATTTGGTAAATGATCCCTGATGCAAACATTTTCACTTTCTATCTAAAATACTTATGAAGACAGAAAAAAAAATGCTCACTCCAAAAGCAATAACACTGAATTCATTAAAAGAATCTTGGAAGAATTTCCACAAAAAAAAGAAGAAAAAAATGGTATGAGACTGAAAAATGACAGAAATGGTACAAATTTCCCAGGCTGAACAATCTTTACAAAACCCCTTAGCTGTTACCCATTGTCTGTCCACCTATTTTAGAAATGTGAGGTCTATATCAGCCATATAAAGCATGACTTCATATCTTGGATTTTAAAAGTTCTTAGTGTTATTTTGTTGGTTTAAAGAATGCTTTCTGGAATTCATCATTCCTGATACATCATTACAGGGGAAAATATTATAGAGTATTACCATTAGTGTGGTAGGATGAAAATGGCCCCCAAATATGACCACATTCTAATCCCTGCAACCTGTGAATGTTACCTTATATGGCAAAAGGGATTTTATAGCTGTGATTAAAGGAAGGATTTTGAGATAGGGTGATTATCCCAGATTATCCAGATGGGCTCATTATAATCACAAGGATCTTTATAAGAAAAATACATGAAGGGTCAGAGTCAGAGGAGAAGGTGATGTGTTAGCAGAAGCAGAGGTTGGATTGGCATGCTTTAAAGATGGGAAAAGGGACCACAGTCAAGAAGAATAGCCATCCACTAGAAGCTGAAAAAAGTAAGGAAATGGGTTTTCCCCTCAGCTTTTCCAGAAAGACCCAGCCCTGCTGACACTTTGACCTTGGCTCATTGAACCCGATTTCAGACTTCTGACCTCCAGAGCCATAGGAAAGTAAATTTCTGTTGTGTTAAGCCACTAAATTCATGGTAATTTTTGTTAATAGTAGCAATAGGAAACTAATGCAGTTAGTATAATCCAATGTTATAAATATATACATATGATCATCAAATGTGAGCAGTTGTTACTTCTGGTTGATGGGATAACTTCTTCTTGCCTTTCTATTTTTTTTCAAATTTCTACAATAAACTTGTATTGCCTTAGGAATTAGAAAAAATGCAATAAGTTTTATTAACCAGTGCTCATATATAGGTTGAGTTTGTGAGTTATTTTTATTTCTACATAAAGTTTAGAAACTAAGGCAGTCTCAAGGTCAATCTTTTCCTCATTCTTGGTTCCCATTGGTAAAAAAATGTTATTTCTGTAATTCATTTGTTTGCTTATTTTTTATAGTTTCTTCTATATATTCATGATTTTAGTAACTATTGTTTATTTAAATATATTGCTACTGTTAATTCATACAAGTTTTTTTTTTTTTTTGTAATAATAGAGTCTCCCTCATTGCCCCAGAACATAGCATTAAAAGAAAAGTGTTAATTGCTGGTTTTCTACTTACACTAATCATAACTTTACAGCTTCACGATGTCTTTCCTAGGGGACCTCTTGTGACAACAATGCATGATTCTAGTGATTCTTGTTCCTATTATTATTAAGGTTTCTAGGTTAATTTTATATTCTGCCTTGATGATTATTCCCAGATTCTCCTAAATTTTATCCATATTTTTAGCTTATTGATTTACCATAAGTTTTAACATATTCCCATGTCTTTATGGAAAAATTTTTGTAAGAGCTTTTCCAGATGTTCCAGGGCCAACATCATTCCTTCCAGAAGTCGCTGCAGTGATTTCTTCTCAGCTTATGTAAAAGTGACTTTACTACCGTGTTTTACAATTCAATACCAATAATCTTACAATTTCCTAAAAAGCACTTTTTAAAATCTATATAGCAACTGTGAATAATTTCCTGTGTCGTATCTTTTTCTTCCCTATGTCTTTAATAATATAAGGGGAAAAAAAAGACTGGGATATCTATGCCCAAATAATAACTTTTCTTTTGTGTTTTTATTTTTCATGCTTGCAATTAGAAAAAAATGAAGTCAAGTTTCTTGAGTAGTTGTTCCTGACCTGTGCTGTCAGACTCTCTCACTCAGATGAGAATTGAATAATAACAGAAGTCAAAAAGTAATTTAATAGACCGAAATAAGGTGTTTAAATTACATTAGAAAATAGTTTTCCTGGATATTATAACTCTTTTTCAAATCTAAGATTAGCATCTCAGTGTTTTATATAAACATTACAAATTAATTTGTTTTTAACTGATACGGGAAATTGTTTATGAGTGGAAAAGAAACTCTAAGACAATTATAATAGCATTTGTTTAAAGAACTTCAGAAATAAATCTGCATCAAGTAAAATAAATGGTGCTTTATATAATTTTTTAGTTTACCTTTCTTCAACCCCGGATGGTTAAATTATTTTTTTGGCATGAAATAGTTTACATGACAAAGTTAAATGAAAATATTTTATTGAGGCTGGGTGCAGTGGCTCACACCTATAATCCTAGCACTTTGGGAGGCTGAGGCGGGAGGATCACTTGAGGCCAGGAGTTTGAGGTTGCAGTGAGCTATGATGACGCCACTGCAGTCTAGCCTGGGTGACAGAGAGAGACCCTGTCTCAAAATAAATAAATAAATAAAAATAAAAAATAAAAAAATTAGCTGGGTGTGGTGGTAGCTGGAGTCCCAGCTACTCAGGAGGCTGAGGCAGGAGGATCACTTGAGCCCAGGAGTTGGAGGTTGTAGGGTTGCTGCAGCCCAGGAGTGGAGCTATGATGACACCACTGCACGCTAGCCTGGGCAACAAAGCGAGACTCTGTCTCAAAAAAATAACTTTTTAAAAAAAATTCCTCTTTGCTATCTATGATCTGAATGTGTTCCTTAAAATTCATATATTGAAACTTAACAGCCAATATGATAGTACTAAGAGTTGGGGCATTTAGGAAGTGATTAAGTTATGAGGGCAGAGCCCTCATGAATGGGATTAGGGCCCTAATAAAAGGGCTTGAGGGAGTAGTTTACCCCTCTTCTATTTTTTTCCACCACGTGGGGACTCAGCGTTTGTCCCCTATGGAGGATACAACAACATGGTGCCATCTTGGAAGCAGAGGGCAGCTTTTACCAGACACTAAACCTGCCAGCACCTTGATCTTGGGTTTCTCAGCCTCTGGGACCATGAGAAATAAATTTATATTATTTATAATTTACCCAGTCTGTGGTATTTTGTTATAGCAGCACAAAGACACTCTCCATATTTGATATTGCAACATGTCATCCAACATCATACTCCTGACTTTGTTACCTGCTCTATTTTTTCTAAGCACTTATTATCTTTTAATATGCAATATAATTTACTTATTTATCATGCTAAAATGTGAGAATATTATAAACATAATATCTTCAAATATTAAGTTTGGTTATAAACTCAACATGAGCATGTACATTTGTAAGTTTTTGTTGAGTAATTCCAAACACCTATCATATAATATATACTAAATTTATATAAGATGAATAAATAAATGAGTATCTACTACTGAGAGCCAACCACTTTTATGGTCATTAGAAACACAGCAATGAACATAATAGGAAAAAAAATGAACATAATAGACTAACTCTTTCCTTATGCAATTGACATTTTTGGTACTGTCATACCCCAAATAGTCTTCAACAACAAAATAAATTTTAGACTTTTTAACTAAAGTAAAAAAAAGGGGTCATGTGCTAATTACTGGCCATTTGTGGGACAGTTTTAGTTTCAAGATTCAGAGGTGATCTTTAAGCTGATCCTTGAGTGACACAAAAGAGAATGCCATGGAAAGAACACTTTGAGCAGAGGTCACAGCAAGTGCAAAGGTCTTTGAGAAAGGTAAGAAGAGGGTGTTATGGAAGCATGCTGGAGGGCTGGGATGAGGTGTCAAAGAAGATCTGTGAGTAAGCAGAAACTGGAACAAAATTTTCAGGTCAGGAGTGGCTGAGAGAAACATTTGAGATAGAGAAACCAGCCTAAGGAAAAAAGAGAGCATGCAGTGTTAATGGAGCATAGAATATAGAAGTGTATGGTCAAGATATAAGACTGCATATTTAAATAATGGCCAGATCTGGAAAGCACTCAACTTCCTTGGACTTCATCCTGAGAAAAGTTGAAAGACATTCAGGGCATTTAAGTAAGATAGTAATGTGATTTGAAAAAAGTCATAAAGTAGACTTCTGCTTCCACTAAGTAGAACTAAAAACCCTACACATTAAACAAAACATATATAAGAAGATAATGAAAGAAAATGGCAGGTCAGCTAGGGACTTGGTACCCAAGAAGCAAAACTATTGTGAGTTCCCTGGGTTTACCTTTGCCTTATATATTCCAGACTTGGAGCTGAAGAGGCCAGCAACCTGAAAACGCCAACAGGTGCGGGCAAAAATAGCCCTAACAAAAACCTGCTTTCTCTAGCAAAAGGACCCAGAAAGGAATGGCCTAACCAGACAGAAAACTTCTAGAAGCTAACCACTCTACTTCAGTCAAATACCACATGCAAAACTAGCCCTACCACCAAACCTGCCAGCAAAGGCTGACTGAGGAGCTTAAATTTCTAGCATAGCCAAGACGTACTCTAGCACCCCTGAAGCTGAGTAGGGAGAAGGGCTTTCACTCCTACAGGGCAGTAACTTACTGGGGGGTCCCCTCTTGTCAGTTGAGACCACAAGGAGGGCAGTCTAGACTTCTACTCCCACCCTGCTGTAAAAGGTGCCACCTTCCACTTCTGGCTGTGGTAGAGTCAGAAGCATCAGCATTTCACCATCACCAAGAGGTAATGAGGTACCCTCAGAAAAACTTCTACCTCTAAGCAGTAATAGAAGCCCCTCAATGGGGGAACTGAACTTTTACCCCTATTAGGTATTAAAAAAATTTCTCCCCCTTCCCTTGTATCCTTGAGGAATGAAAATAAAATTAAGATATGGTCAGATGAAATAAAACTAAGAAAATTTGTCACCAACACACCTTCTCTAGAAGATTAGTTAGTGGAACTCCTCTAAATAAAAAGGCTACCATAAAATAAAGATTCTTGGAATACTAGAAAGGAAGGAAGAACAACATAAACAGTAAAACTGTGGGTAAATACAGTACATTTTTCTCTCTTCTTGAGTTTTCCATATAACGTTTGAAGGTTGAAGCAAAAATTATAATACAGCCTGATTTGGTTCTAAATGCATAGAAAGAAAATACTTACAACAATTATATTGTAAATGGAGGAGTTAAAAGGATGTAAAGAGAAGTACTCAAACTGGCACAATGTTGACAGCAGTAGACTATGATAAACTATGTAAGGCTGGGCATGGTGGCTCACACCTGCAATCCCAGCAGTTTGGGAAGACAAGGTGGGAGGATCACTTGACACTAGGAGTTCAAGACCAGCCTAGACAACATAGCAACACCTTGTTTCTACAAAAAATTTAAAAATTAGCTGGATGTGGTGGTGCACACCTGTTGTCCTAGCTACTCTGGACACTGAGGTGGAAGGATGCTTGAGACCAGGAGTTTGAGGTTACAGTGAGATTTGATTATACCACTGCAATCCAGCCTGGGCAACAGAGCTAGACCTTGTCTCTAAAAAAAATTATGTAGAACAATCACAAAAAAACCATCCAAGAAGATGCACTCAAAAAGGCTACAGATAAATCAAAATGGCATTCTAAAAAATATTCAAGAAACCCACAGGAAGGTAGGGAAAGAAAAACAGGGAAACAAAAAAATAAAGAAAGAAACAGAAAACAAAAAATAAAATGGAAGACTTAAGCCCTATATCAATAAGTGTGTTACATAAATGGTATATACATCAATTAAAAGACAGAGATTGGCAGATAGATTTAAAAATTATACATCTGTAAGCTGTCTACAAGAAACACTTCAAATACAAAGATAGGTTGAAAATTTAAAAATGGGAAAAGATATATCATGCAAACATGAATCAAAAGAAGCAGGAGTGCTTATGTTAATATTAGATAAAGTAGATTTCATTTCCTGGTCATGCTGTGCCGTTCTTTTTATGTCACTGGATTCAGTTTGCTAGGATTTTCTTGAGGATTTTTGTGTCCATATTCATAAGAGGTATTAATCTGTAGTTTTACTGTAAAGTGTTTTTGTCTGGTTTTGGTATTGAGTAATACTGATTTCACAAAATGAATTAAGGTGTTTTCTCCTCCTCTCATTTTTGGAAGAGTTTGTGAAAATTGGTATTAATTCTTTGAATGTTTGGTAGAATTCATTGGTGATCTCTGCTCTTAGGCTTTTCTTCGTGAGTAGTTTTTTTCATTACTATTTTATTTTATTTTTTCTTAATTACTGTACCTTTATTTATTTATTTATTTTTTATTTCAGAATATTATGGGGGTACAACACTTTGTTTATATATATTGTCCATGTACTGCCCGTGTCAGAGCTGCAATCGTGGGCATCCCCCAAACTGTGGTCCCCACACCCATTCAGTGAGAGTTTTTCCATCCCCTCCACCCCCTTCCTGCCTGTCCACCCCCTGATGAGTATTATTGCCATGTGTGACATAAGTATTGATCGGTTAGTACCAATTTGATGGTGGGTACCAGCGGTGCTTGTTTTTCCATTCATTACTATTTTAATCTCTGCACTTGTTATAGTTCTATTCAGATTATTTATTTTTTTGAGTCAGCCAATAGTTTTTGTCTCTTTAGGAATTTGCCCATCTCATCTAAGTTATATAATTTGTTTGTTTATGGTGTTGTTCATGTCTTCTATTTTGTTATTGATCTTCTGTCTAGTTGTTCTATTATTGGCAATGAAGTAGTAAAGTCTCCAACTATTACTGTTGAATTGCTGATTTCTCCCTTCACTTTTTGTTAGTTTTTCTTCATAATTTTATGGTCTGTTGTTAGGCACATATAAGCTTATAACTGTTATATTTTTCTGATAGATTGACTCTTTCATAATTATAAAATGTCCCTCATCTCTAGTAACATTTTCATTTTCATGTCTGGTATTTTGTCTGATAATAGTGTAGACACTCCTACTTTCTTGTGGTTGCTGTTTACATGGTGAAATATTATGCTATATGCATAAATATATAGGTTTTGTCCACAGTTCCTGGCTTATAACTCCAATAGTCCTTGTTATAATGTTGGGTGTGCTAGGCCTCAGGAATAGACCTCAGGGAAAAGGATCCGCCTAACCTTCACCTGCCTCAAGGCAAGACTCTAATCTTCCTTACCTTTCTGATTGTGGGTCAGAAGAACTTCACTCCAGAGAGAGTCTCACCCCATACCCTGAAGGCTAATCACATTTTGACGTGGTTGTCCATGAGAACCCAACAGGAATGGATTCAAAGAGCTTCTGGATAGCTGAACACAAGGAGGTTCCTGGAGGGTGAAGTGCCCAGGGAGGGCATGGAAGCACTGTGCCCCTTCCCCTATACCTTGCCCTATACCCCTCTCATGCATATATCCTTTGTAATATGTTTTATAATAAACTGGTAAATGTAAGTAAGTGTTTCCCTGAGTTCTGTGAGCTGCTCCAGCAAATTAATTGAACCCAAAGAGGGGGTCATGGGAATCTCAAGTTGAAGGGGGTTGGTCAGAGTTCCAGAGTCCCAGACTTGTAGCTCATGTCTGAAAGGGGGAGAGTTTTTGGGACTGAGCCCTTACCCTGTGAGATCTGACACTGTCTTCAGGTGGATAGTGTCAGAATTGATTTAGAGTACACCCAGCTGGTGTCCACTGTTTGGTGTGTGGGGAAAAATCCCCACATTTAGTCACAGAAGTCCTTGGTGTCGATTGTTGTGATGTGAGAGCAGAGAGGAAAAACAGTTTGACAGTTTTCCCAAAGCACATATGTCTTTTTTCTATACTTTTACTTTCATTCAATTTGTATCTTTAAATCTAAACTATGTTCCCTGTAGATAGCATATAGTTGGATCATATTTTTTTCCCAAACCTGTTTGGCAATTTCTGCTTTTTGGCCGGGATTCTTAATCCATTCACACTTACTATTAGTACTGCTATAGTTGCATTTACAGCCGTCATTTTACTTTTTTGTTTCCTATTGTTTTGTGTCATTTTTATTCCTCTATTATCTATTTTATTGTTTTTTTAATGCCTTAAGTATATATTTTCTAATATACCATTTTAATTTGTTAATAATTTTTAACTATAATTTTTGGGTTGTTCTAGGGTTTATTGTATACATCTTAGCTTATCAGAATTAGGTTCAGATTTATATTAGCTTATATGTCATGATATATTAGAAGCGTTACTCCTCTATAGTTGTGCCCTGCCCCAATTTTGTGGAAAGTTATATATATTGCTTCTAAGCCAACAAAATATGTTATAATTATTACTTTACCATGTACAGTCATTTCTTTAGCCCAATACACCCACCCACATCCTTTGTACTGTTATTGGCAAATATTATGCATATGCAACATGTCTATGTATTATGGGCTAAATAATACATTATGCAATAATACATTATGCACATATTATTTTATACAATTGCTTTTTAAAATCAATTAAGAGAAGAAAGGAAAAATATGTATTTCTACTGCCTTTTATAATTATATAATTACCTTTACTAGTACTCTTTATTTTTTATTTGGATTTAGATTACCATCTGAGATCACATGCTTATACCCTGTAGAATTTCCTTTATACTTCTCGTAAGGTGGACATCTAATAGCAAAATATTCTCTCAGTTCTTCATTTCTTTCAAAAATTAATGCAAAATACAAATTTGCCTTCATTTTTGAAAGAAAGTTTTTCTGGATATAGAATTCTGACCTCCATTGTTTCTGCCAAGCAGTCGATGTTAATCTTAATGGGGTTCCCTTCTAAGGTGTAAGTCATTTTTCTCTTGCTGCATTCAAGAGTTCCTCATCTTTGATATTCAGTACTTTTACTATCATTTGTGTGTTTGTGGATCTCTTTGCATGTATCATGCTTGCAGGTATTGAGATCCTGGATGTTTAGGTTATTGTTTTTCAATAAATTTGGGAGTTTTCAGTTATTATTTTGTCAAATATTTTTTCTGCTACTTTCTATCTTTCTTCTCCTTCTGGTACACTAGTGTGTGTATGTTGTACTTAATGGTGCCCCACATTTATCTGAGGCTCTGTTCCTTTTTCTTTATTCTTTTTTCTTTCTGTCCTTTAGCTTGTAAATCTCTATGTGCCTACCTTAACATTTGTGATTCTGTCTTCTGTCATTTCAAATCTACTGTCGACTTCATGCTAGTGATTTTCAAAATTTCAGTTATTGTAGTTTTCAACTCCAGGATTTCCATTTGGTTCCTTTTGATCATTTTAATTTCCTTATTTATATTCTCTGTTTGATGTGGAATTGCCACTGTCTCCTCTTTTACTTCCTTATCATGCTTTTCTTTTTTAGGTATGTAAACATATTTATAATGGCTATTTTCATGTCCTTTTCTGTGAAATCTGATATTTAGTTACATTCACAGACAGTTTCTGTCTCTTTCTTTTAAAATTTTTCTTGTTTTGGCATACACTTTATACTGTCCAGTTTCTCTGTATGCCTCACCATTTTATAAGAGCTCTTACAGAATATATTGTAACACCTGTGGGTGCTGCTCCCTCTCTTCCAGGAATTGTTATTGTCATTTGCTTGTTTATTCATTTAGTGGTAGCTAGATCATTTTGGCAAAGCCCCCTACACACACACACACACACACACACACACACACACACACACATGTTCAGGCACTGATGCTGTTGCTTAGGTAGAGACAGATTTCAGTATGCTTAAAGTCACTATGGATAAACTGCTAAGGCTCTCTTCCTGTCTTCCCCTAGCTACACTCATCTTTTAAACTCCATTAATTGCTTGCTGATTGCCTTACTGTTTTCAACAATGCCATGAGGCATGAATGACTCTACAAAATAATCCTATCAAATTGTGGCTCCTTTGAAGGAACAGTTTCTAAGTTCATTGTTTGTTATTTGTTGTGACATCAGAAGGGCTCCTCCCTGCCCTTGTATTCCCCTGTTATCTTCCTCAATCTAGCCACCTATAGTCTAGGATGCATCTTCTTTAAATCCACCAATCTCCTCCCTTTTGTCTTTCACCATAACTTTGCTAACAGAAAAAAAAAAAAACTCTGTAAAGTAATTGGAAGAGGTTTTTTCTGAGTGAGTGTTGGCCTGGGGAGCCATTCCCAAGAAGCCTTGAGTAAGTGGTCCTGAGGTGGTCGGATTACAGTTTGGTTTTATACATTTTAGTGATACAGAAATTGCAGGTGAAATCATAAATCAGTACATGGAAGGTGGGACATCTCAAAGTGGGGGCTTACAGGTTATAGATGGGTTCAAAGATTCTTAGATTTGTAATTGGTTAAAGAAATAAAGCTTTGTCTAAAGGCTTGGAATGTTTTAAGTTAAGATAAGGAAGTCTGTTAATCAGAGGCAAACCGCAATCACTGACTCAAGTGATCTGTTAAGCAACTTGATGGCCTGCAGGTATGATTTAACCTTTGCCTTGCATGGCCTAAGGTTAATAACTTAGTATCTTATTGTTAATAACTAAGTATCTTAATACTTACTATCTTATCGTCACAAAGAGTCTGTTTTGTCAGTTTTATAATCTCTGTTTTAACATTAATGCTGGTCAATTGTTATATCTAAACTCCAAAAGGGAGGGGGTATAATGAGGTGTGTCTGACCTCCCTTCCTTTATGTCCAGGAACTCAGTTTTAATGTTTTCCTAGGGTCCCCTTGGCCAAGAGGGGGATCTATTCAGTTAGCAGGGGAGATTAGGATGTTATTTTCAGTTTACAACCTCCACTGTTTTTGATAGTACTCCTAGGTTTAAACTTTATGCTCTGTGGCAAATGAAGTCATTTTCTTTGGGAAGAGATTAGGAGCTATCTATTTTACAGCCTGCTTCTTCCCCAAGGCAAAATCTCTGAGCAGGGCTTTGGGGCTGGTGTTGAGGACAGTGGCAAGCTTCTGTTGCGTGACACCCCTCCTCTAGCAGTTGAACTTTCAGTGTGGGGATAGGCAGCAGCCAGAGGTCCTCTGAGTTGCATTTCCTAGTGTGGAATCTCCACATCCCAAGATAGGACAATGGTAATCTAGACCCCAGTATTTTCAGCATGCTTTACCCAAGGCAGAGTCTCCATTTAACAAACGGGAGCTGGATGGAAGAAGAGGGGCCCCGACTCTTCACTGCACTAGCTGGGGCAAAAGGTAGCTGGAGGCAAGATGAAAAATGTGAAAGTTCTATTACTCTTGGGGTAACAGCCAGAAGTTGATATTTCAGAGGACTGAAAGCTGGGGGAATAGAGAGTCCTGTGTTCTTGTAACAGAGAAAATGGCCTGAAAAAGGGTAAACATGTTTTCTCTCTCCTCAAAACCCCCTCGTCCTTCTTGAGAACTAACTTCTATATCCCTGCTTCAGGCCAGTGGTTGGGAGGGGCAGGAGAGTGTCATTTGTTCTTTGTGCCATAGGAGGTGGCTCAAGGGAATTGTTCGGGTGGAGGTCACAAGATTGACTTAGCCAAAAATGGGATTAATCAGAACTTTTAAAAGCTCTGTACTTCTATTCACAAACAAGACATTGGTACTTTGAGATGGGAGTCTACCAACCTCCTCATTTGCTGGCAAATTAATAAATTCCTCTTTCCTTCTCCTCAAACGGTTTGTCCTTGTTCTTCTGATGTGGCCACAGAGACAAGTGCTGAACTTTCATTAACATTCTTGGCTGCAGCAGTCTCCATGAACTGGGAGGGGGAAGGGAGGTCTTGGTTCAAATATCAGACTCTTGCCTTTCTCACATAATTTTCATAGGTTTTCTTGACTAGTTTTCTTCATTTGTTGTTTGCCCTGAGGTTTTAAATGGCTGTTTTTAAAAATAATTTTTACCAGTTTCATTGGGGAGCAGGTCAGGGGACTTTCTCACACTGTCATGCTATCAGTGGATCTACAATTATCTCAAAATAAAGGATTTTTTTTAAAATCATAGAACAACAACACAAGTAGTTATGCAGAATAATTATTCAGTCCACTTCTATGTTTCCAAAAAAGCTTCAAGTAGACTAGCAAGCTAATTTTCCTGTTTCTAAATCTCAATAGAGATCTCTTTCCACTTTCCATAATCCATTAATAAAATGCACATAGCAAGTTACTTTTGATAATGTAAGTAGAGTTTGGATGATAACATTTATTGATGATAGGTTAAAGGAGAAGATCAAGGAATATATACTGAACACCCAGCACCTAATATCTTTATCAATTGTTCATTAAATGAATTACTGAATGGCCAAATAAAGAAAGAGAGTAAGTCAGGCCAATATTAGCTGTGTTACATTCCCACTTTATCTTCACTACTGCCATCCCAGTCCTGCTAAACCCCTCACCACTATCATCATTTAAAACTCATTTAAGAGTTTATGAACATGGCATGTGCCAAGGCTACTCAGATACACTGCTGAAAATGTTGTCATGGTTTGTTTCAGAAACTTACTGTATAGAATGGGAATGATAGAAGTGCTAATTTGTAAATTTTTATCCACCACTGATGTGTGCCTGTGACAATCTGTTTGTTTTTCAGAGATTCTTATTTCATAGCTTTTTTTCTCCCCATCTGGTTTGAGAGACCAGGTTCTAAGAAGGTGAAGAAAAGTGCAAAGATTCAGCTCAGGTACCCTATGTGTGGCCCTAGGGGTCACTGGAGAGAGGAGAGGAGCCCAGTGATGACAAACACAGGAGAGTTTGGGACTTGGTAACTTTTGCCTAATCAGAATGTATGAGCCTCTGCAATGCCTCTAGTCCTTTCATTTTTATTTCTTTTGGGCTGATACTAATTTGCCTTTTGAAAAATAACATTAGCAGGGTTAGAACATTACCCCACACACCAACTGTGGATAGCAGGGGGAGAAAGCCAACAGAATCAAAAAGGACTAACCCATTCCTAATGCAGGAAACAAAGCTGGTTTGGAAATGCAGACCACCAACACTGAATAATTTCATCTCACTATAAATAGCACATTAGCTGAGAAGGAAAATCAGCTAGACAATGACTGAAAAATATCTTCAGAGTGCTTGCTTCACCTCTTTTTTGGAAATATAGTCTTTGACTGTGGTAACTTGTAAATTAAATGAATTACTGACTGCATGGACATCTAGCACTGATGAAAGAGATTTTTTGGTTGTCTTATTTGTTCAGTGCAAAAAATCAAGGTGGAAAATGCAGGTAAAACCATATTTTTGTCCTAGGACAGGAATAAATTCCATTGGTTATTTAGATCAAACCAACTTACTAATCCTCAAATCTGCATTATGTTTTCCATAAGCAAAGCTTAAATGAATAGAATTAATTTAAGCTAGCATAGTAACAAGTCTCTCATCTAGAGAGATTAAAAATATTGCCCATGTTAACATCCACCAGGGAGCAGAAAGTAAGAAAAAAAGAATGTTTTAATTTATGCATGGTGAGGCCCTCAGATTTTCACGTACAGTCTATCAAGCTATAGATTTAATATAAAAAATTTAAAACAATGTTCACACTTATGGTCACTTAGGAGTAATTAGAAATTAGATGAGGGAAACTAGCAGGCTGTTGGGACCAGAGGTACTGAGAGCAGCAGTGACTCCCAACGGGGTAGGCTCTCATCTCTTATAAAATTTTGACTCCTCATTCTATTTATTTGTTAAATATATGTCCTCCCTAAAATCTTCCAAGCCCACAAAGCAGAGATTCAATCTTATTCATTGCTGAATTCACAGTTTTAAAAACACTGGCTAAAACATATTAGCTATAACAAATGAATGAAAAACATTCCAAGATTTTTCCAGTGAAGAAGATAATATTTGGGGGAGGAGGGTAAAGCCACAAGCTGTCATCTTCCCCTTACTTTTGTAGAGTCAACAGCATCAAGAAAAGGCATGCTGGAGTCCAAGTGGTTCAGGACTCCTTACTGCATAGCTTGGGGCCAGGTTATAATCTTGGTGTTGTAGTTCCTAGAGCTGTTTGCAAATATTCTGCATCTTCTCCAGCTTGGCACGTGGGAGGCTTATGCTTTCTCACTTCCTTTTAAGATGTGACTTGATTTTGCTGGTGAAATATGAACAGAAGTGCCATGTTTCACTTTTGAAAGCCTGTACATGATTCTTCACATTTCTGGCCATGGTCATCCTGAAAGCACTCAGTGTGCCAAGGTCCCTGAGTGATTAGGAAGAGGAGGGCAGACTCACTCCTGTACCCTTAAATTAACACTTTTAAAAGGTATTGCCTAATTTCAATTCTACAATTGAAAACACAATCATTTTCTTTTCTCTAATTTTTTTTTCAAAATGAAAAAAAAATGAATGGGAAATCAGTTAAACTGTAGAGAAAAGCTAATGAGAAACATGCTGAAAATTAAAGAGTGTCTGACTCCAAAATCACTC
Source organism: Daubentonia madagascariensis (assembly GCA_023783475.1). Taxonomy (NCBI): domain Eukaryota; kingdom Metazoa; phylum Chordata; class Mammalia; order Primates; family Daubentoniidae; genus Daubentonia; species Daubentonia madagascariensis. The sequence continues at coordinate 10,432,307 of JAKFHU010002220.1, forward strand.
TAGATAACAGCCAGAGTGTTTATTTGGCAATGTGGATGGTTGGTTGGACTGTCAAAAAGAAACACTGGGATCCTGTAATTATATCCATTCATGTCCAGTTTCACAACTTATCTTACATTATCTTACAATTATTGTCACAGACCTTAACCTGCAGTGTAGTGGACCCTCTAGGGAGATTTTATAGCTAATAAAAATAAGGAACACTTTATATGTGAAGCATTATGAGAATGAAAATGTCTGTAATATAACAATATAAGATGTTTGTATAAAAAAGACAAGATATAGGATTTAATACTTTTCTTATTCTATCCTTAGTGTATTCTACAAAACTGAGAGACAAAGATGAGTATAAATATAATTACAAATAACAAACCTATTTAAGAACCTCTATAGTTATAAAACAGTAATTTAAGGACTTCTTTTTCAACATTAATAATCAAATTCTTAATATCAGATTTATTGTATGTCTCTTATAGCACTACGAAAATGATTAGATTTAATGTTTTGTCTTAATGAGCACCTTATTTGGAAGAAGTATGTCTGTTTACTTATTTTCTCTGTTTTTTCTTTCTTCTAAACCAATTCCCAGAAACCTTGATATCTATATACTTAGAAACAAGAATAATATTACAATATACACGTACCTTATAACAGACAATGTGAACAACAATAGTATCTCATATTATTTTGAACTTTAGTTGCATCAACTCATTTATGCCCCCATAACTACCTGGTGAGGCAGGGACTATTAGTATACTCATTTGTAATAATAAGAAACTGGGTCACAAAGAGTGTCCCGAATAGTGCACTTGGAGAAGCATAGATTTGCTTTCTTCTGTCTTTCTGACTTTCTCCCAAGCCCGCCATGGCAGCTCCGGACCATCTGCCCCCATCACAACAGAACAAAGAAATGAAGGGCCTAGGATTTGGACCCAGCAGACCCATGTTACAACTCATGCTGTAGCAAGTGCCAGCTGTCCTTATCCTCAACTGAGAAAAATATCAATACAATAGCGTCTGTGAGAATTAAATGAGATAATATATGTTAAGCCCGTGCCTGCCAGATAGCAAATTCTCAATTAATCGTGTCAATTGTCAATTCTTACGGCTCAGCCACCAAAAATATTTAAGGTATGATAAACTCTAGCTATGTAATTATAAATATAAGCTCATCTTCTGTGCACTATTTAAGCTATTTGCCAAAGCAATATTCAAATTGTATTTATTCTGAAGCCCACATTAAATCCAGTCATATTTTAACACAAAATGTAAAGTCATATAGCATGAATTACCTCATCTATAATATCAGCCATGTGCTAATATGCTAGTGCTCAGAATTCAAACAAAAAATGTTATAATCCATATATAACATCTACTCTCAAAAAGTTAGGGTACTGTGGGGAGCTAGATATGCTAACAGACAAGTAGAAGACCAAGTGGTTGGTGTAATAGAAGATGACGTATAAAATATTGCAAGCAGGCAGTATACTGTACTATAGTGATAGAATAGTTAGAATGGATATTAATATTATCTCCATTTCATGGCAAGAGAAATCAAAACTTAGAAAGATCATATGGTAATGCAACTACCGAGTGTTAAAGGAGATGTTTGAACCTCAATTTATTTAATTGATAATTCTGTATTTGTGGGGTCCATGTGATATTTTGTTACAGTCATAGAATGTGTAAAGATCAAGTCAGAGTGTTTGAGGTATCCATCATTTTGAGTATATATCGTTTATCATTTCTATGTTGAGAACAATTCAATTCCTCCCTGTAGATACTTTGAAATATTTTAGGTCATTAAATATGAAATGTCCAATTTCAAATCAAAAGTTTAGCTTATTATATCTCAAGCAAGAAGCAGTACAATTAATTAAAGTTTGTGCCTAAACTATAAATACTGTTTTGCCATCTTAACGGTAGCTTGCTTATGCCAGCAGCAAAGAAGCCTAGAGAGAAGTGGTGATGAAATTGTGAAAGGTGTTTTCCACAGCTTGTTGAGAATTGAATATTTTTCCTTGTAAGAAGTGGTCCAAAGCCTGGAAGAAGTGGTAGTCAGTTGGTGCAAGGTCTGGTGAATATGGTGGATGACAGAGAGTTTTCAAGTTCAGCTTCTGTAGTTTGAGCAGTGTTGTTTTTTGCAACATGTGGTCTTGCAGGAGGATTGGCCTGTCTCTATTGACCAATCTCGGCTGCTTAATTGCAAGCCTACTCATCATTTTGTCCAGCTGGTTGCAGTAGACATCCACTGTAATGGATTGATCAGGTTTCATGAAGCTGTAGTGGATAATACCAGCACTAGACCACTAAACAGACACCATTAGCTTTTTTTGATGAATATTTGGTTTTGTAGTGTGTTTTGGCACTTCACCTTTATCCAATCTTTGTGATGAATGATTGTGATTGGATAAAGAATCCATTTTTCATCACACATGGCATGTGTGAATACGGTGTAGAAGTGGTTCACCTTTATGTCGTGACTGAAAAGAAAGGCAAGCTTCGAGATGATTTATTTTCTGATGCTCATTTAATTCTTGTGGAACCCATCTATCTAGCTTCTTTACCTTGCTGATTTGTTTCAAATGGTCCAATATTGTTGGAATAGTAATGTCGAACCCTGCTGCTAATTCACGTGTAGGTTGAGATGGATTCGCTTCCACTACAGCTTTCAGGTCATCATTATCCACCTTGGTCTCAGGTCACCCATATAGCTCATTTTCAAGATTAAAATCACCAGAATGGAACTTCTCAAACCATCAGTGTAGTGTGCCTTCCTTAGCCACATCCTTCCCAAACACTTCATTGATTTTTCAAGCTGCCTGTGCTGCATTGGTTCCATGATGGAACTCACATTAAAAAATAACACGAATTTTTTACTTATCCATGGTTTCACAAAAATTGCTCTAAAAAAAAATTTGAAAGATAATCACAAGCCAAAACATGAGTTTGAAAGACTGAGGATGTACCTTCACAATAAAAACAAACAAACAAACAAACAAACAAGTGTCAAAGTGAAATGTCAGAGATATCAACTGTCAGACTTAGTACTTAAGGAAATCCTACGTTCCATACTTAATAACCTAAATACATAATACATTGTTGTTTACTATAGTCACTCCACTCTGCTGTTGAACAGAAGAACTTATACCTCTTATCTGTGTGTTTGTGCTTGTTAACCTACCTCTCTTCATTCCCCCCTACCCGCCACAGCCTCTAGTATCTATCATTCTACTCTCTACCTTTATGAGACCAACTTTTCTGGGTCCCACATATGAGTGAGAACATGTGGTATTTGTCTTTCTAAGCCTGACTTATTTCATTTAACACAATGACCTCCAGTTCATCCACGTTGCTGCAAATGACAGGATTTTATTCTTTTTTGTGGCCAAACAGTATTCCATCATGTATATATACCACATTTTCTTTTTCCTTTCCTCCAGTGATGGACACTTAGGTTGATTTCATATTTTTGCTATTGTGAATAGTGCTGTGATAAATATGCATGTGCAGGTATCTCTTCGATATACTGATTTGAATGTAAATTTCTAGCCACAGACCCCAATCTCTCCTTTACATCTTTCTGTTTCCAGTTATTTTTCCTCCGTTGCTGTCTCACAATTATTTAAATCTAATAAATCAGCAAAAAAAAAGAAAACAAAAAAAAAAACCAACTGGAAGAGATGTTTCTTGTCTTGCACCAAAGCAACCAAACTATCTACATTTGTAACCATGTATAATGGCAACAATTCATACTCCTATGTAAGGCCAGAGTCTCCCTTTGAGCTGGTTCTCTCTTGACATCTCAAGTACTTTGCTCCTGAAATTCTCCCCTTTCTTCCCTGCATTATTGATTTCTCTCATTTGAATTGTTTCTGTCACCACACTAACATGCTATACTCATATTCCCTCCAACTTTTGCCCTATTTCCTACTTTATTTTATAGCAAAACTTCCTTGGAATAGTTTGCAGTCTCTGTCCCTACTTCCTCACTGCTCATTCTCTCTTGAGCCCATTAAAATGAGACTGTTTTCCCACTATTCAATGAAACTGCTTGTCAAGGTCATTTATGAGATCTATGTGGCCATATCCTATGGTCATTTTTCAGTATTTATCTCATATAACAGAGTTGAATAAATGAATAAGTGAATGAAGAGTCAAAGGCCCTAGAGGCTACCAGGGGACCTGTTGACTACACAAACCTGTTGACTACACAAACTGTATGGTCAAGAAGCATACCACCTTGATGAAGTCAGTACATCTCAAAAGAGGAAGTTAGAAAGGGACACTCCTAGGGTTTGGGGTGACTTTAGGGTTTAGGGTTTTGGTTAGTCACTGGGCCTTTGTAGAGTAGAAACTTGTAAGTGCCATTTAGGCATGGTAAGTCACAATTTGTAAACTGAATGAGCTGCTCAGTCAGTGTTCTTACAGGAATTTATTCACAGTTTGTCTCTGGTCTTGTCTTGGAAAGCATGAATCTGAAAGAATGAGCTACTGTTAAAATTGTTTGAGCTTAGAGAATTTTGTTACATGTTATGGTTTGGTGCATGTTATAGTATAGCATGTTTTGAGAATCATAGTATAATTTGTTTTGCAAATTGAAGCTTCTGTTTAATTTTTCAAAGGGATTCTTGGCTGTTTCATATGAAAGGGACCTGGAACAGTTGGTCTGGCTACTCAAGTACTTATGCAGCCTCTGAAGAATGCTTTGATTTTCATCCTGAAAATCAATCTACAAATTTATACTTCTAAGAATCAACATTTTTAGGCATATTCTCATATGTACATCCTGTTGCCATGTGCTGTGCCTGTTCAATTATATAACTCGTATACTATCAGAAGTGGAAATATTGCCATGACCTGAATTAACAATTGTGATTCTAATTGTTGCAGGCTTCCTCTCACCTCAGCCTTCCAGAACATTCCTAAAACCCTAAAAGGAACAAAAAGTCCCCCAAGAGTGGAAGCAAAGTTAATATTTTATGGTTTGTGTAATTTTCCCCATAAGAAAGACTTTTAGACCAACTGATGATTATATCACTATAATTATCTTATTTTAGATCCCATAGAAGAATAGAAGCTAAAGATTAGAAACAACAGGAGAACCTGTTGGGTACTGAGACTCTGTCGGCAGGGAGCAGTGGTTACTGAATACTCATCAGTAGAAAAAGACAGAAGAAAGAAAAAACCCAGAAAGACTAATAAAAGCACATTTGCCTTTCTAATATGAATTACATATTATATGGCTCCTTAATAAGGTTACATAGGACACAATGTAATATTTTCTTGATGATTAAAAATTATTATCAACTATTTTAATTATTATACTATAATACACTGAAGCCCTTACAATCTAGCTTAAATTGTTTTATCTTACCCTAAATAAGTAGCTTCCAAAGTGTCAGTGTGCTGTGGCTCAATATAATAATAAACAAAAGCCACAGAAATATGGAATGTATTTTAGAAATATTTTAACAAAAATGAATATAATTTTAAAACAGAAAAATATCAGGGCTTAAAGAATTATGCATTGGTTATCTGGAAAATTTACTTAGAATTAAGACGTTATTTGCCAGTGGTGCCAGAGAGTTGATTATTTGCTCTGTCTGAACACTTGAATGCATAATGCAGGAAAAACGAAGAATTTTGTATTGGGTTATCAGTATCTATTGTGATCTATCTTGGTCAAGAGCCAGTAGGGCTTTTATCATCTTCCAGTAGTTTGAATATCATTACATAGTTCCTACAAATAGATAGCTATTATTTTAATGCTATTACAATTGTAGCATTTGCTGAAATAAGCTATGTAGGCTAAAAATATTGTCAACAAAAGTACACATCAGACGACAATTGTAACCACTGTATTTAAAGGTTCTTTTCAACTGTTCTGCAGCTTAAGAAACATGTGGCTGGCATGGTCTTTCTTTGCTAGTGGTAGGTTGCATTCATATTGCTTACTGAAGGACAGTAAGTAATGTGAAAGGAAGAGCTACACATCTTTGTGGTTTAGCTTTTGCTACAGCTGTGTTTTGTTAAAAGCTTATGTATTCATGAAGCAGTTCATGGTATTCTTCTCCTCTGTACTTGATGAACATATTCGTACTTCAAGTTAATAAGATGCCCTACTTTCATTTTCAACATGAGAGCCACTGCATGTATTATCTTTGCTCATGTTATTTACTGGCCTATTGCTAATACAAATTTTATGAACGTAATATTGAATTCATACTTTTATGTGATAAACTTCTATTTTTGTCTATAAATCATATTTGCCTATATAGTATTTTGATTCTTTATGCATTTATTTATCAAATAGTTACTACCTATAATTATAGAACAATAAATTTTTATCATCTGGCATGGTGGAATAGTCTCAAGAATTTGTTAATATTTTTTTCAGAAATTCAAACCTGGAGAGAAGAGCACTGATTCAAAATTATAAACATCTTTGTGAATCTTAGACTTGATAGGAATAAAAATTAGCTGGCAATCTATTCTTTAGAAATAAATTAGGCACTTCAACAGAAACATTATGTTATCTAGCAATGAAAGAAATAATTTAATCTTGGACTGTATATTAAAGCAGTGGTTTATTTAAGAAACTCTGGTGACAAGAAAAAAATATTACATCTGTAAAAATATGAGTCTACAGTTCTGTTTATATGCAATTACAAAACAGGCTATTTTGAATCAGCTTTTTTTTTCTGAGCAAAATTAACAGTCATTCTCTGTACCATCAATTGGACAACTCTGTAGTATGTCCAACTCAGCATTTACAATGACAAAATAAATGAAGCACTTTCAGGCCTGGTTGTTAGATAAAGAATGCCATATATTAAGGTAAAATCTAGTGGGGAGCCTGACTAGTGTCTAGAGCTAGGTTTTATCTAAATATTTCAGTGTAGATCACAAATGTTAAATACATTTTATTTGAATCCACGTAAACTATAGGTTAAGAAAGTCCTATGTTCAGCCAAAAAGTAAACCATGGGAAGTATGCCAAAACCTAGAAGAAATCAAGGGATGAAATGAAAATCAAATAGCAGACCTAAAAGGATGTAGTGTATACTGTCTCTCTTTCTTGTTTCATCTTCATAGAAGTTCATGTTGGCTTCAGTTGGTAGACATTGCACAGACCCAACATCTAGTGCTTGACATTTGGCTTCAGAGCCAGTAAATACAACTGTCTTCCAACTTCCCTTCATTCTCCTAAACTTAAATATCTCAATCTCTCCACTATAAAAAGATTACAAGGACAATCTGAGGGATGAAGGATCACATCATAAAGGGTACCTCAAATCCCACCACTACTCTCTACTCCCACTGTTTCCCTAGAATCAGTCAAAAGTCTTCATTTAACAATACTTCAAAACAGCTATCTATGGTGCAAATTAAGGCCTACAATGTTGGACTTTTGATTTCTCAAGAAGAAATAGTTTTTTTAAAATAATGACTTGTAATATTTTACATCATTTTATGTGCCTCCTCTTTTAAATGTAGTTTCAAACAGAACTCCACTCTATAACACAGAGTGAAAGCAGATATACCATGACATAATTGGAGATGTTGGCTCCCTGGCAGTATGTAAAAGCCATCAGGTAGTATGAAGGCAGTGTTGTGGTACAGAAGTAAGGAGAATGGTTAGATTCTCTGGATCTAGACTGCCTGGTTTTGAATCCCAGCTCTGCCATTTTCTAACTGTGATGCCACGTAAGTCACTAAATTTCTCTATGTCTTGGTTTCCTCATCTGTAATAAGGAGTTGTTATGAGGATTAAATGAATTAACATTTGTAAAGCATTTAAAGTGTGTTTTTAAAAAAGTCTTCCTTAATCCATTCATTTTATTGTCCTTTGGAATGAATAGTATGAACAACATATTGGGTTTATTGTCTAGGACATGGTACTCCCTAGCCAGACTACCATTCCTAAATCTACTATACATTGGTTGGTGTTATCCTAGAGAGATCTTTTGGCCTTAACTGAAGCATGGGGGAAAAAAAAAAGATCACTTACATCGGAGATGCCAGTCTTAGACTTGTATGTGTTATGTGCATAAATGTGTGTGATCTTTTTGAAGGTCAGACATGTCTCACTACATTCATTTTTGAAGATCAATGAGAATTTTAAAGATAACTATAAAAATAATTATTTCTAAATTAGGATTATTTTCTCAATCTGTTCTTCCTTAACTTTCTCTACACATTAATTCAATTAACACTTAGACTAATATAGATTCATACTCTGTCAAAAATTCCCAAAGCATTTTCAAGGGCCTCTAGTAATCACTATGCAATTTTCACTCAGTCTGAAATAGAGGACATCCAAGCAATAGTCCTTTACTGACGAAGCTGTATTTTCTACTTTCATGCATAAGGTTTGAATAAGCTATCATATATCAGACAGGATTAAAAGTTAGGAAGTGATCATAGTACTAGTTTTCATTAGACATTTTGGTGATAACTCTTAAGCTATTTATTTAGATAAAAAATTAAAACAGCCAGGTACGGCAGCAGAAATGAAGAGAAATGTCTGCTTGTCATTACTAATTTATCTGCTGCATGCTGGAATTTTTATTTATTCCTAGCTGACAACTTTGGCTATTTGGGGTCTTTTTGGCTTAGAATGTAGATTTTTAATTTCAACAAAAACACAGCCTATGGTGGAGTATAATATTTCTGACATATGAAAGAGAAATAGGGCATTTTATAGTATTTATTTCTGGGGGAAATTACAAGAATTTGCATTGAATTGGAGAAAATGACTGCAAAACAGAGAAAGCACACTGTGCTGCTGAGAGCAAAAAGCACATTCAGTCCTTGAACATTCATTACCCACTGAGTTCAAACAGAGCACAGTTTTTTCTTTCGGAGCCACCTCCATGATTGGGGCTTTAAAGGATGGTGGCACAGTAAAATAAAAAGCTGATTGGGAAAATTGCTAGTTGGTAGAATGCACGTTTTAAGGTTTACTGTAGATACTGAGCTTACATAATACTGTCATTACTTGTGACTATATTGGAGTTTGTTTAGTTATAAAAGATCATTTAATTTCTGAGCCATCTCGAAGGAAAAAGAAACTGGCTAAAAGAATAAGATGGTTAAATTGCTAAAGTAATGCCAATAAGCTATTTAAAACTGCATGCTTTCATTTACTTTAATATGTGCATTTTAGGCTCAGAGGAAACATTTCCCATTTTATTCTACTTTAAAAGATATTTCATGTTGGAAAAAAGCAAATGGACAAGAAAACAAAATACTCCAGAAAGATACTAGGTTTTTTATTCTTATTTTATAAAATAACAGTTATTTTCTGATTACACAAGTGATATATGCTTATTGTACAATATATGGAAAAATGAAAAGTAATTGTAAAGAAATAAATGCAACCATTAATTTACTGCTAATATTTGAAGGAGATTCTTTTCCCCCTATTTATGTGTGTATGTGCACATACTTTGTATGTGAGTGTGCATGTGTATACTGGGGATATATGAGAATTAATATTTCTATATCCTTTTGTTTTACTTATGCCATAAAACTTCTCCACATCATTATTACACACACAGATACACACACACGCACACTCATACTACCTTCTACTATATTTATGAACATACTATGATTTATTTATTTAACTTTTTCCAATTATGGGCATTTACATTGAAACTTTTAAACAGTATTGTAATGAATATTGACGCATAACTACCTTGTCCATAATCTATTTCTCTAAGATAGATGCCTGGAAATGTCAATACAGTATCAAAGTGAATGACCATTTAAAATCCTCAGTAACTTTATACCAGTTTCCAGATATGTTGGTCAATTTTTACTAATATTGGGAGAGGGGATGAATAGAGGTTGATTAATTTGATTAAACAAATATATAGTTTGATAGAAGAAATGAGACCTAGTGTTTGATAGATCAGTAGGGTGACTATAGGTTAAAATAATCATCTACTGTATATTTCAAAATAGCTATAAAAGAATAATTAGAATGTTTCTAACATAAAGAAAAGACAAAAATTTAAGGTGATGGATGTCCCAATTACACTGATCTGATATTTTAAAATTATATGAATGTATTAAATTATCATATATAACCCCAAAATATGTATATCTATTATGCATCAAGAGCAAAACATTTTTAAAAAGAATATAGGGATGTTAACACTAAATTGCAACATCATTGTGAGCTCATAGCCTCCAAGACAAAAAATTATACTAGTAACAACAATGTACGCTCTCTGTCTTTCTCCATACACACACTTACACACACACAAGTACATACACAAGATTTATACATATGCATATACATTAGTTCAAATATATATATAAATACATGTGTATATTTTGAATTAAGTGTTTAATGAGTTAAAATGTGTATATGTGTGTGTGTGTGTGTTCTGTGTTTGTGCGGGCATTTGCATGTGTATATATTTTATGAAGAACAGTTTTTCAGAACTTCAGAAATGTTTCTGGTATTCACTAAAGACTAGATATTATAAAGAAGGTTCGCTTCTTTTTGATTCGTCTAGTGTCAAGTTATCTGTGACTCATCTTCAAGATAAACTTTCTTATCCTTCATTAATTGCAGGATAAATATATCCAGATCACAGGGGGTCTGTTGTGGTGTCAACTTACGTGTGGGAGGGGATGCCAGGCGGATGTTTATGCCCAGGGCTCTCTCCAGTTCTGCCTCACTGTCAATAGATCCAGCCAATATAATTTGCATAATTAACTCTCTGAGCCGTCTTTAAAGCCTCTGCTAGCAAAGATTAGAGAATGACGGCCTAAGGATTGTTGCTACATCCCATTCATTTGAGCTCTCAGATGCCGTCCACTCAGCCGAACTGCTGACCCCTAATTTGAGGGCCTGATGAGTGTGTACGGTTCTCTAAGAGATCTTAAGTGCCCAGAGCTTCAGTTATCTTGTTGACACCTGGAGAATGTGTGACAGGAAGTCAAGGCAGGTTAAGTGGATTAAAAAAGGCGTCGCACATTAACCACGGGCCAAACCGGTAAGGAATTGAATGGCAATGTTCAATAAATATTTGAGTACCCAATTTTAGAAAAGTGTTGCCCAGGTAGTTTTGGAAAGGAAAAAGTACCAGAAAATGACCTAAAAATTGCCCTTCATTGTGAAAACTAGTCAATTTCCAGAGGTCATTTGAGTAAGGTAGATACAGAGACATTTTTAAAGGCAAATAAAATCCATTGTTTAGAAGATATTTTAAATTATAATAATGTGTTTAAATAGAAATACAAACATAGATATAGATAACAATAAAATGAAAAGCTAAAGCTTTTCTTCTTTAGAGAAATCTTGCTCGTCTGTTTCTATTTAGTGTTCCTTGTGGTAATTACTCTGTACGATGTTTAAAAAATTACTTCTTGATTTTAAACTCTTTAGCTGTATTTATTATTCTCTATTATGGAAAATACTTTACTCACACTATCTCCTGCAGTCATACTTTCTTCTCCTAATCACTTTTTAAAATTTATATGATTGTTTTTCATCTATTGATGATTGTCTGTAAATTTAAAAATTACTTTAATATTTATTATTGATTCAGGAACTTTAAAAATCCTTTACTTCCATCTACCTCTTCTTTTCCCACACATCATCACTCAACTTCTTTCATCTCTGCCCCTATTTTTATGTATTCAAAATTTAGAACATTTATGTTTCTATTTAATTTTTAGAAAGATGTCTATGCTTTTTCCATTGCAGTGGTTCTCAACTGCGAGTGATTTTGACCCCCAGACCCACACCTCAAGGGGACATTTGGCAATGACTGGAGACATTGGAGAGTGTCACAACTCGAATGCTAAAGATACGTGTGGGTAGAGGCCAGGGATGCTGCCAGATATCCTACAATGTACAGGACGACCCCCCATGGCAAAGAATGTCAACAGTGCTAAGTGTGAGAAACTATGGGCTGTCTAGGATTTTTCTGAAAACTGGAATCCAAAAGGGGAAGTTTTTAAAATACCAAGAAATAGGTTCTATGCTGTTCAAAGGAGAATTTTTAAATCACCAAGATTGAATGAAATCCATTTTTTAAAATTTAATCATTGAATAAAAATCATGCCACATTGCTTTTCTATTTGGACCATAATTTTCTTGTACATTTTGTTATTCCTGGAATTTCTGATTGCTTATCTTTATTTCACTAAAAAAAAGAAACATGCTTTTTTTATCACAGCACTAGGATTATGCAGCTTCTTGATAAAAGGTCAGTTTTGGACAGATTACTTATTATGACTGGTGCACAGCTGTCATTTGGGATATTTTTTTCTTTCTCTCGCTCTCTCTTTTCCCCAATTTTTCTTAGACTTGTCATCTTCATTTCTCAGATTCCTTTTTCATTTTGCTGATATCAAACCTTATGCGATTATTTCCAGAAAGATGTAGGAGAGATAAAAAATTTTGAATAGATTCATACTTGATGGTTTAGCAGGTAGGTTATAGAATCCCAGTTTCAAAACCGTTTATCTCAAAACTTTTGATTGAATATTCCATTCTTATTAAGTATCTAGTGATCCTGAAAAGAAGCATCATGTCTTGCTCACTCTAATTCTTTTGGGGTCATTCCCCCACTCACTTCAAAACTTTTGGAGCATGTCTTAAGTCTTGGTTGTACTAGTTACATTCTTTATGGCTGCAAGTAAAGAATGCAGGATTAAATTAACATAGAAGGTGATTGTATTTTTCACATAAAACAAAATATGGAGATAGATGCTTCTGGGGTTTATTTGAGGGTTTGGGGCTAGCTTTTCTGAGATCCTCTAAGCTGTGTCTCATGGCTGCTGGTTAGTTGCAATGACTTTAAGCATCATGTCCTCCTGAGCATGCAAGAAAGAATGAAAGAATTCTTCTCTTCTTCCTCTTCTCTTCCTGTCTCTTCCTACTCCTCCTTCTCCTCTTCCTCCTCCCTCTTAATGTTCTTCCTCTTCTTCATCCTTTCCCTCTTTCTCCTGTTCCTCCTAATCGGAAAGAAATTCCTTCCCACAGAATCCCCATTAGCCAACTTCCCCTTTTTTGTTTACTTGCCTATGACTACAAACATCTTCATTGAATCAACAAGAAAACGGAAGATATACGGCCTATCTCTTGTGATTGGATGAGTATCAACCTTTTCTGCATAATATTGCTTCCAGCTAGATATCTGAACAAATTCAGATTCCTCTGAGTAAAAAGGAGAGGATTATCTATTGGATAAGTAAATGACAATATCTAGTTTGGTATGCAACAGTTTTTTTCAGTCTAAATAGTCATGTTTTTGTAAGCTTTGGGATTTTGCCTGCAGTTAATCTCCCTATAATTTTTTTCTCCTCTTTTTCTGGAACTACTAGTAGAGGGGTGTTAATCCTCTGGGAATGATTTTCTTTTGTTTTTTTTTCCTTCAAAAATTTTTATATCTCTTTTTTTGAACCATGTTTTAGAAAATTCTTGTAACCTTTTTTATTTATTTCCCTTGATGTTTAATTATGGTGACTAATTTCAATTGCATGAAGTCCTTACGTTGCTCCTTTTTCAATGTAACTTGTTCTCATGTTAGTGCAAAATCTTCTTGATTCTGTCATAAAATACTAATTAAACTTTATTTAAGTTCTATTTCCTTCCTTAAATTATCTTTGTTTTCTACAGGGTCCCATGTCTTGGTTGGCTAACTTGGTCATATTCTTTCACGCTGAGGATTTTTCTTACCTGTTCGTTAATATTGAAACATTGATCTCATGGATAGTTTTGTTTTTGTTTTTAGTTTGTTTTCCCCCTGATATTCCTGGCCTCTGTCATGAATAAGAAGGTATATGTACCACAAGCTCTGAGCATGAGGGCAGGGAAGAACAGCCAGTAGGCAGTGTTCCCGTACACCCCCAGTGTGACAAGGGGAGGATCCTATCCCAGGGCACCAAACCCCACTCTGAAAGTTTTGTCCACTTCCAAAAGACCACTCTGTTTTTATAAAAGATTTTCTCCACTTCAGGCTGAAAGCAAAAGTTAATGCATTTAATGTGTGTTTACTGGTTTGAGGAGTGGTTTGAAGGATGTGACAGACAGTAGCTCAATCAGTCAGTCCCTCCCATTTCTACCTTACCCCCGATGCTCACTCTTCATACCTTTTGAATCTAAGGACAAGACTGTGGAAAATGGCTCCAACCTTCATTCAAGACCTCTCTGCTTGCTATGACTGTGACTTTCTCCACTGTCGTAATCCATAAATCATACCACAGTAGCCTGTTGGTCAGAAATTCATCACAATTTTTGTTTCATTCATGGCCTCTGTCCCCATTCACATTTTTTTAAAAAGCACATAATCTTGCACTTCTTAATTATAACAACATTTCAATGATCATTAGGGAGATGTGGAAAATAAAAATGTGTTTTTCAGCAATATTAAAAAGGAACTCATGATAAATTTAACTTTGTTGGCTGCATACCAGGCTATGAGAACAGATTATTGAATACATAAATTACACAATTTTGTATGGCCATGAAAGACCATATATATTTAATAATTCCACAGTTCTATTTCTTCCTCAGTTACCAAGCTCACATAAACCCAGTCCTGGCTGTTAATGCTCCTCATAACATGGATCCATCTCTATATGCAACTTGCCTTTTCAAACTTTCCATGCATTCATGCAGGTATCCCTCATTCATTTATGTACCACGCATGTATCGAACGCCCCACATGCACCTGTTTTGTGTTAGACCTTATGAACTTACACATGAATAAAGCATGCCCCTAATAAATTAGCACTAAAGTGTAGAAAATAGACATGGAGATGGATTATTACATATAGCATGATAAATGCTGTAATAAAGTTATGAACTAAGTGCAGTGGGAGGGGAATTATCCTTCACTAGCCATTATTATTGTGTAAATAAGGCCACATTACAGAGGGCTTTAGTAATGTTTTATTACTTAAATGTTTTCATGTTCCTTAAAATGTCAGCTAGTGGAAGGGTTTTAATTCAAAAACAAATCTGCTCTGACTGTTTACAAGAAAAAATGGGCAGACAGTGTGATCCACTGGAACAAGCTCTGAAGAGTTGAGTTCCACAGTGTGACTAATTTACTATGTTGCACAGAATAAATCATTTTACTACTCTTGGCTTCAGTTGTTTTTTATCTGTAAAATAAGGACTTAGCCTAAGTAATTGCTGATGATATTTTCTGGATCAGCAATTTATGGTTGTACATTTGGCCACATGTGTGGTATCTGCCCTCCCAGATGTCCAGGAAAGAATATTTATTACCAGTTTCAAAGGGATGGATGTAGCATTTGGGATCCTCAGGTAAGGGCGGTTCTGGAGCACACTTACACTGGGCTTCCTGACTTCATATGTGAGTTAATCAGCCAGAAGTAATGATGGAACTGCAAAGTGTCACAAGCGTCTTTCCATCTTGATGCTTAGGCATAGGAAGCAGCAGACTGGAGTACAAGGGGAACAGAGACCACCCTGAGATACAAGCTCCTCTCAGGCCCTGATACCTGTCCTCCTCGAAAGGCCACGGGCCAGATGAGGACACAGCACTCCTTGCTGGGAAAACTTTAAAAGGGGAAAGCTCAGTTGGGATTGGACTGAACTGTATTTGTCCTGGGCTTAAGACAAAAGTTTTAAAGCTGTTGGATATTCCGCACATGACTGAATCTGACCTCCTCTTATCTTGCACTCCTTATATCCTCTTAAAGCTCTCTAACGTTTTGTATATTTTACCTACTGACAATACCTTTCAAAGATAACTTGAATTGCCTTATGAATGTTTTTAGTCTTTTTCAGATCCTTTACCGTAATCTTTGCATTAAATGTATGTAAGTCCAACCTTGCTCTTACATATGAGCAATGCGTATTGCTGTCCAGATGCCAGGAATTCCTTCTTCTAGCACGAAAATTGGAGCAAAGACCAGATATGCAGGTGCACTCTCTCCATCTTTCTTGTTAAAGTTTCTACCATGCGTTCTAGAATATATAGGTTGTTATGGAAGAGGAAAACACAGAAATGAGAAGAAAGTTTCTAACATTGCACATGTGGAGAAGGAGTTTATTTTCTCTATATAAATTTTTTTGGAAAATGTACTCATTGAAATAAACTTGAGATATCATGGCTCCTATTTCCATGATGGTGTTAACCATCATGACGTCTGTGGTTTTTCTAAGATTCTGGAGGCCATACTCATTAGTACTCTGATGAAGTTATCTCAGGAACCCCTAGAAAATTATAACCCCTAATATGACAGTGCTAATACCAGCAAAAATCCATATTGACTCTGTTTCAGACTGTGACAGAAAGACCATGGCTAATCCGGCTGGCCTGGATTTGATTTGAGTAGGAAATGTCTCCTAGCTGGAGCTGGAGCTGGAGTTGAGGTGAAACCAAGAAAGTGAACAAATCCTTAAGTGTGGTCTGGGGAGGCAGCAGGACCAACAAAAGTCAGGGACACAGAGAAAGGGTACCGGGAAGAGGCAATATGGCTTGCCAACACTAGGGTCAGGCTCTGGGGCAGATATTAGTAACTGGAATATGAATCTACAAATAAAAAGACCAGATCCATGAAAGGCAGACCCAGCAGTTGGAAGGGGCAAGAAGGAGGTTGTTGAGGTTAAATGGCTAGACTTGGGCTCTTTCCCAAAGCTATATTCATTTGCTCATTTTGGTTGTCTGACTCCATTTAAAGGGAAGGGAGAGGTGTTTACAATAACATTCCAAGATATTGTGATGAGAGAACTGGACACTAGCAGAACAATTCACATTAAAAGAAAACAGTTTCTGGAGTCTGAGTCATAGAAAGGTCTGATGGATAACATAGTTTTACTAACAATACGTTTAAATCTCAAGTGGAACAAAATGGCTCTAAAGATTATGTAGATGCAGAGAACAATGCCTAAGAGAAATAGAGTACAGGAAAGTACTAAAGCAGATAAAATATCGAGGAAATATCAATGGTCAAGGCAAGGCCCAACTTGAGTGCAATCAGAGAAATAACAAGACTAGAAATAGGGGCACAGATGTCAGAGGTGAATTCTTTCCTTCTCTGTCTTTTATACTCTAAATTACGTGAGGAACAATGGGTTTATATTGTGGCAAGAGGCCAAAAAGAGCCCTGCACAAGTAGTAGCACTAATGACAAGAACAAAACAGTAGAAATGAGGATAGGATTTTAAAATATTAGAGATTCTTACTCCTGTGCTTGTGTAGAATATTTTTAATTTCCAAACAAGGAATTTACATATGGATTTACTCAATAACTCTACTATATATAGATACTCTATATTTTGAAATTGAACTGTAGCCAATATGTAATTTTTTCTGCTCTTCTTTTTTTTTCCTAGCATACCTATCCCCCCCTCTACAGTACACTCCTTGTGGCTCTGGAAGCAAGCACTCCACCACCATCCCTAACTTAGGATCATCCATGTGACTCAAGAATATCTTATTTTGTAGGACATGTGATTGACACATGGATGGTATATGATTTAATCCAGACCAGTCAGGATCCTTCTCTGGATTTTCCATACTCACATTGTAATGGAGAATTACCCTGCAAGCCCTAGCCCCCATATCTTCAGGCAGAGCGGAAAGTGCATCGTTGCTTAGCTAGGATGATGCAGATCTGGAGCAGCCTACAGCCATATTCCAACCTCAGGGCATAAAGCTGTGTGGAGAAGAGAATATGGCCAATACTCAGTGTAGAAGGGACAGAAATGGAGAGTGGTTGGATAGAAGCTAAAACACTTGTAAGTCCCTAGAATCTACTTATTATACCATTACCACTCCTGTTCTTCAGAGTTAATGGAACCCAGTATCATGTCACTGCACTCCAGCCTCGGTGACAACAAGCAATAGCCTTTTTTACCTATCAAATTGATTGTTTACCTCTGAATAAAACATTCAGTACCAAAGTTCTTACTCTATTAAACCTGTTAATTATCTCATCAGGTGCTCCCATGATTTGTACATCAGGAATAATGTGGAAGATAGTTGAACTGTTAATTTATAATTACTCTTAAAATAGTAGTTTCCTTTGCCATAGGTAATGTATCTAGGCTTTTTTACATTGCAAAAGCCAGATGTTCCTTTGTGGCAAGTTTTAAATAGCTACCTTGTGAAGTTTATGGTCATAGCTATTTTTGTGGGGGTCATTTGCCAAGATGCTTTTAATGAAAATTTTTCTTAGTTATGCAAGCTAGACTGGTCTTCTGGAACTTTGAATGTCTGGTTTAAAAAAATGTAAAAACATCTATGATATGTAATGTTCCCATCAAATAATGAAATATTTTCATCTTATATTTTATCCATATATAATCAAGGAAATTGAATCTTATCATTTTTTTAAGTGAGTATACAAATCCTTTCTACTTCTTCAGCATCTGCTAAATGATGAGCCTTCTTTAGAGGTCTTGGAGTTGACAGTAGTAAGGAATACCGGAGAAGAGGAAGAAAGGGGAGAAGAGGTATAGTTACCATTTATTTGTTATAGTGCATCATGGCTTGCCCAAGGGCTAGCACAATGTTACACGTGTATAGGTGCTCAACGATTTTTACAAAGTCACACGGCCACAAATTAACTGCCGCAGTCTCTTTACTGATATTCCTCCTTCTGTTTTGTCCTTCTGCTTTTTTTCGGCCAAACCTATCTAAGAAAGCCACTCTGAAGAAGTGGTATTTCTGCACATAATGTATCCACACCTAAAATTATATAATATTAGTATTCATTCACTTGATTAATACAAGTGAATAGGCATTTTGCATTGGTTGGTTCATCGTGGTAGACATTTTGCTGGGTTGGTTCATCACAGAAGCTCTAGAAATCTACAGTGGCAATATCCTAAGAGGAACTCAGAAAATGATTAACTAATGGGTAAATAAATTGATGCATATAATTTGAAAGGAAAGATACGAATAGATGCAAGAAATATTAAGACTGAAAATTTCATAATGCTGGGCAACTTATTGTGTATAATGAGTGAGATAAAGGAAGTTCAAGCTATCTCCAAAAGTCACTAGATGACTAACAGAATGAGGGGTCATAAACTGAGATAGAAAGCGTATGTAGAGGAGAAGGTGAGAGACAGAGCAGAGGAGGTGTTTATTTGCAGGGCCTGTTCCTGTGCAGAAGCCCATTCGATAGATGTAAAGGCAGGGCTGAAGCCTAGGAAAGAAATAGGACTAGAGAAGTCAATTAAAGTATTATTATCAAATTCGTAGTTTAGATTTTTACATGTATTATTCCTTTTGTCTGGAGTGATTACCCTTTCTTTATATGTCTTCAGAAATGTTCTATTAGTTCTTCACACTACAGATCAATGGTGTCCTCATTTGGGAAGATCAATTGGGAAGGATATTTGGCCCTTTCTTCTTGGTACAAATATTATATCATTCCTTGAACACAGTATTACATTCATGGCACAGCATTACAAACAATAAGATATATTTTTGTCTGCTCTAATCCTCATCTCCAAACACACTTATGTAACCTTGAGTGCAAAAAAGTTATTTGTGAATAGTAGTAAGAAAAATCTAATAATACTAATGAGCATTTTTATAGCTGAATGAATGAAAGTGGTAAACAAAATTAATACACTAGAGATTGGAGAGAAGTTGAAACTGAAAACTAGGGGAGCTATATTAAAGCTGTATTAAAATTGATTAAGAAGTGAAATTTATGATTGATATAATGAGAACAATAAATAAGGTTGAGATGGAGCAGAGGGGTAGGAAATGAAGCAAGAAAGTTACTTGCCACTTCTTATGGAAAGAGATTTCGAGAACAAAGTGTCCTGCAGTGTCAAAACATGCAAAGAGGCAAAGAGTTCCGTTAGTACATCGCCAGAGACAAGACCCATCAGTGCTTAGTGACTCAGGGAACTGGTAACCTATAAGATGACTTTTTGACAGAATACAGGGAATAGAATCAAGATTTCCAATAGAATGAAAATTAAGCAATAACGAGCGCAGATGCTTCCAGTCTTTCCAAAAAGTTTAATGGCAGGATGAAAATACATATAATGATCATTCAGACAGCTGCAGGATCCTTAGAGATGTTTTATCTTTACTTTTAATTTTTAAGATAGAGGAGAATGGAGATATTATGTCCACTAAAAGAAGAAATCCAATGGAAAAGAAGAGGCCAAAACTGCAAGAGGAAGAGACACTTGATGGGGCAAAATCCCAGAGGATACAAGGAAGGAGAAGAGTATGAACAAAGGGGAGAGGAGCGGACGATTGGTTGACTTTGGAGAAGAGGAGGAATAACCATAAACTGGGAGGAAACAAGAAATCGTGAAAGTAAAGGGACTATTTAATCTGCTGGAAGAAAAATTTGGCAGCATTGCATAAAACAATAATTTTTAAAATCAATGTTGTTAGATAGTTACAATAGCAATAAATTTCATCTGTGCCAAAAACATTGCCAGTTAGATGTGAGTAGAAAAGCACAAATAATAAGAGTCTTCCTATGATGTAATGGAAATACAGTAAAAGTTTTAATGACATTTACAAAATCTGTCAGAAGCTTAGAGTACCCCTTTTGAGCTTTTGATTATCTTAGTATTTTAATATTATAATTACAGCATGTCAGGACTCTGTTTAAAATGTAATTATCAAAGCTCAGAGGAAACTGATTCTTATGCATCCATAATTTCACACAATATAATTTTAGAGCTTGAGCTATTTTTATGTTATCATTTTAGTCATAGAAACATAGTTGAAAGTCTAGGGACCTGTATTTTTCGTTGTTCAACAGGCTTTTAAAGATAATCTTTGCTTTTAAAGTGGCCTTGTCATTGAGTGCACATTTATCTGAAATAAATCAAATTGCTTCTGGTAGAATAAAATGGTTCGTGCAGTTTTCATAAACATATCTTAACAATAAAACTATATCTTCCAAAAAAAGCATGTGTTGTCAAATTTTTTCATAGAAGCCATTTTTCCTATAAGAATTAGTACATTTTAAGTTTTATTGACTGACAGATGGTTTTATTGATTTCATTTGAGATTTGCTTAAATGTCATCTCAACGAGGACTTCCTCGACTATCCTATCTAAAATAGCCTCTCAACAATATGTAAGCTCCTTAACAGCCGGGATTTTGCCTTTTCCACCAATGTATCCCTGAGGCCCAGAAAGAAACTCTCGCATGCTGAATCAACAACTGTTGTTACAACGTAGGGTATACACCTAAGACAATGATTATTTTGGTGAGTTTGAAGTGGAATTTGGGATTTTTTTTTTATTTTTATTTTTTTTTTTTTTTTTATTTATTTTTTTAATTTCAGAATATCATGGGGGTACAACATTTTGGCCATACACATTGCCCCTGTTCTGCCCGTGTCAGAGCCACAATCGTGGTCGTCTCCCAAACTGTGCTCCCCACATCCATTCAGTAAGAGTTTTTCCCATCCCTTCCACCCCCCTCCCGCCCGCCCGCCCTCTGATGAATGTTATTGCCCTGTGTGATGTAAGTGTTCATCTGTTAGTACCAGTTTGATGGTGAGTACCAGTGATGCTTGTTTTTCCAATCCTGTGACACTTCGCTTCGAAGAATGGGTTCTAGCTCCCAGGTGCCCATCAATACACGAGTGGATCAATAAAATGTGGTATATGTATACCATGGAGTATTACTCAGCAATAAGGAACAATAGTGAATTAACACATCTGGTATTATCCTGGTCGGAGCTGGAATTTGGGATTTTAAAAACAATTCCTTAGTGTTTCACACGATCTTTGGAATGGGAAAGCACTCAGTCAAAAGCAATATCTAACTTCCTTTTTTTAAATAAAGAATTACATAGCCTATGTCTCTTTTCTTCCTTCCTTCCTTCCTTCCTTCCATACTTTATTCATTTGTTTATTCAATGAATAAACAAATTTTATTCATTTATTGAACACATTATTAAGCATAATAAATACTAGGCATTACAGATACCAAAATCAAATAAGTAATTATCTCTGCCCTTAAAATGCATACAGTTAAAGAGTGGAAGCTTTTAACCTTTGAGAGTGGATATGCTTTTTGCAAAGAGTCAAAGATGAACAAATAATATGATGAAGTTGGTTAATATAGTGTGTGTGTGTGTGTGTGAATATGCGTGTGTTTTATAAAATGAAGTGTGAGTGAAATAATGCAGCTAATCTTCTCGTGAGATTTATGACAGATTCAACAGACAATACAAAAGAAACATGGAAAATGTTGTATGAAACAATATACTTTTCTGGGAATAACTGTAAAAAAAAAATTTCAAGTGCCTCGAGCCATTCTCCCACCTAAGTACTGATTCCCTACACAAACAAATGGTTTGCATTATCCAGAAATATATATGGTGGTTAAATTCTTTGGTCAACTAAGTTTAATCAATTCATTAACTTCTTGAAATAGGTAGGACCCAGAACCTAACTATGTCCAACAATATTTCCCCGCTTAGTACATTGAAGGCGCTGAAAAAGATGGAAGGAACCTGATAATTTTCCTAGCAGCTCTGGTCCAAAAGAGGGTTCTTCTCTTCTCCCTGTACCTTCCTTGCTGAACAGTTCTCATCACAGGTCTCACCACGACCTTAATAAATTGAAGCAGAGTTTGCAGTAAGGTGATGACTCGCACCCAATAAGGTGCAGTTGAGGTAAGGGATCCTCCCTTCTGTTCCCTCTGCTACCATTCTTTCTTTGAAGACATCCCCCTTCTGCACCAAGATAATCCACCCTAAATCGAGTTGAGAAGGGGGAACTAGGTAGGGCTAAAGAGAGTGGTGACTGGAGTTGCTCTCTGCTGGTAAAAGGGGAGGAAATGGTGATGTGAGAGAGGGTGCATTTTCCACACTGATAGCAAGTGGGAAAGGTCACATTTTGAGTAAGGTCACAGGGAATTCAAGAGCTTCTCATATTTGGTAGAACAAAACCCATTGGGATATGTAAGTTCAGGCGTGTATACTAACAACCAGTGTCATTATTATAACACCTTATTGTGGCATGGAGAATGGTAAATGATTTTCCATTTAAAATAAAATATACAAAGGAAAGCTATTTTTAGGTCATACAGAAGGATAAACTATTCAACTAAAGAAGGGAATTCTATCTTATTTGGTCTAAGGGTTGCTTTGCAGTTTAAAGTCAGATATGCCTGCCATAGATTGATGGAATAACAGAAAATTCCAGGAGCATTTGGTTTTCAAAGAATGTCAACTTAAGATTCACAAATAGGTTTTGATACCAAAGTGGAAAGCAGGGCCTAAATTTACCTCATCTCTATGCTCCCCTATGGGTTCTTTATTTTAGTACTTGTCATACTGAAATGATATTGAATTGCATTGAGTCTATTGGGCCATCCACAAGGCTAAGATTCTCAAGGGCTTAGTCAGTGCAGTCCTGATAAACCTGCTCTGGAGTGTGGGACTACTGATTTGTGCCATTTACCAATTTTATTGGTGAAGTACGCCCACCATTGCTGCCTTCAAGTTTCTGAGGGTTTAACAATTACCTCACATAATTCCTGAATATTTAAGTATTGGCTCCAGCACATGGCTAGCTGAGACAGAGTCTTTGCACCATCATCACATAACACATGGCTTAGCAAGTCTGTTATGCAGTAAACATTTGCTGAGTTCTAGGTGAGAGAATTTTAAAACAATCTTCTTGAGAATATTGGCTTTTCCAATTCCTCCACTGTTTTACCTCAGGGCATGCCACTTTGTATGGAAGCAATTTTACTTTCTCCAGCCAATATCATCCCCTTGTATAGCCCATGAGAGATGAGGAGATAGAGGTTTAGGGAGATATTGCCCCAGGTACTGCATCACAAAGTGCATGGACATTTCTAAATATAGCAGATTTCAAAGTCTGCTTTGGTGGCTCATGCAGACTGGCCTAACATCATCAGAGGGGTAGTAGCTAATCATATAAAGGGTTTATCTCAAGATTCTCCTTCACCAAAATTTTTATAACAGAGGGAAATTTAATAAGAAGATGGTCTTTTCGTTATTGAAGAAGACAAAGTGTATTTTGGGTGACTTAAATATTTTAGGACTTGTTCAATTTTGTATTTGCTGCCACGTATTCTGCAAATTAAAACTGAAGACTAAGTTCAGCAAGTTGGACCACTGCAGCAGAATGAAGATTAGAACACTTGTCTGATTAATTTCCAAGCCTTTGTTTCTATGGCCAGGAGATAAAAAGCATAGCTGTGTGTGATAGGTGCTGGATAGGGGTCTAAACACAGCTTTGCTCTGCCCCCTGCCTGCTATAAAGGATGCTCTGTGTGCCGCTCAGGGTCCACAGAGCTTTCTGGGCTTCTGAATGGGTTAAGGTGCAGAGTTTAAGAAGTCAAAAGAGATATGAAGTGTTTGATGCCAGCGAATTCCAGGACTTCACAATTTTTTAAAAACATAAACATTGTCATAGATTATTTTTAGCCATTTCATTCTAAATACAAAGGAAGGATTTTCATGAGACTTCAAAAGCATAGTACTTTGGCAATTGTACAAGGGTTATGTATTTGACATATAATTAAAAAATAAAATATACACAATTTCTTTTTCTTACATAAATGGCAGTAATATTTTCCAGTTTAGGAAAAAATAAAGTTGCTCATTATTTTTTATTCTGCCAATGGTATATTTCATTTAACCTTTTTTAGTACCTGTTAGGTCTTAAGTATATTAGATTATTTATTGACTAGAAATTCTGGCAGTCATATCAAAAAAGGAATCCAGCCAAGTTTCCTCCAATATCAAAATTTCTAGCCTTGAATATGTCAAATGTTGATTCTGATAGACATTGGCCTTTGTGAAACTAGTTCTCCTTTTTGATTTATATGCTCATGTTCAATAATTTTTTAGGAAATTGGTTAAAAAATATTTCAAGTGTTTCCAAACCATCATGTTTCAGTTCACAGACATTTAAAAATGTAAATAGAGCATTGGGGCCAAAGAGTTCATGGTCTGTCAAATAGCAATAATCAATGTGTACGTTATTGCTTTAACTGTACACATTCATCTTTAGAGACCCTAGGGCTAAATCTGCAGGCCTTACACACTGAAACCAACAAACTCTCTCCTCTTTGATTTCTTTCTACCTTGTCATTCCTGTCAGCATCTGGGGTTGTGTTATCTAAATTTCCATGCATTAAAGTCACTAAATACAAGGGAATGACCCCAGGGAGATCCTGCTTTTCTCTGGGTTCTCTGGATCTATCTTTGTGCTTGTGTGTGGGCATGGAGATTTACTCTGTTTATTGAGGGCATTATCATTATGTTAGTGAAGGCATCTGGTCATTTCCCATTCCTATCTCCTAAAATTAAGTCCTGTACAGTAGTCTTTGTACAGGGGTTACTTCACTATCAGATTTCAGTGGCAGCACCAAGGGAGGAATGTGCTGGTGGATTTGATTACAAAAGTGTTAGTATGTCAGAAAGAAATCATGAGACATTTGGAAACCTAATAATAAAACTGAAAATGTAAAACTTTGAGCAGCAAAGCAAACCAAATTTGGGGGTTATTTTCAGAATTTTCTCTTAAATTTTCAGAATTTTATTCTTGGGACATCTGGAGTCTATGAGAGAAGACAAAATAAAAACTTTAGGTGTGTAGATATATGAATTTCTCATTATTATAGTCGGTTTGATTTAGACCTCAAAACAAATATCTTTCAAAAAAGGTCCCTTTAATTATTATTAGATTGAAATAAAATATGCATAGTTTTGTCTTGGATAAGGTTTTTCTCTTTCCGTGGCATCCTCTTTTGTGTCAGGGTGTCTAGGTCAGTGTTCTTATAAAGGCAATATCAGCTTATATTTACAAGGCTTCTGAGTCAAGCCTTATGTTCTTGTTTTTCTTTCAATATTTATTAAAACTATATAAAGTGAGTGTTTACTATATGCCAATACCATGCTAGACATTTTTAACACATTGTTATCCATTATTTAAAGACAAGTTAATATGCCTCCATTATATCCATGATACACTGGTGGAGGAACAATAGGATATCAACAAACAATTCCCCTTAATAAACGGGAGATGAAGAGTATTCATAGATGAAACCCTGCTGGCAGTCAGAGATGAAACCATCACCACTGCCATTACTGCTAGACCGTCATGAAGACGGCTGCTAAGCCACAGCAAAGGAAAGCTGGAATGGGTGCTAATCCTCCTGTCTGCTACAAATCCCAAGGAGACTTGTAGAACTGGAGCTCAGTGACAGAGAGAGAGGGAAGGAAATGAAGTTGGAAAGATAAGCAGGCGTAAGAATTTAGATTTTATTTTAAGTGAGAAGCCATTGGAGGATAGGTAAGTACATTTTTGATTTATATTTTAAAAGGATCATTCTGCTTCTCTCTGGGTAATAGACTCCAGGGGAGCAGGAGTGGAAACAAAGGGACCAGCTAGCAGGCTGTTGTAATGTTCCAGGGTTTGGACCATTGGTGGCTGGCATTGGATGGCTGCAGTGAAGCTGAGGCTCAGTTAGATTCAAAATATATTTTGAAGATGAAGTCAACAATATACATTTCTTTACTCATTCTCTGCAGGGTTTGGGTATAAATAAATCAAATCAAACAATAATACGAATATCCCAAAGTCTTATCTACACCAGTTCACAGAGTACGTCCTCCACTTTAAGATTTACGGAGACCCCAGGAGTGTCCCACAAATGCTCACAAATAAATCAGTTCTTACCAAGTGTTTCCACTACTCTTTCCTTCCCTTCTCTTCTCCCTTCCCTTATCCTTTCATAGGTGTTGATACCAAGGGTAATGCACATTCTGTACATTAAACTTCATTTTATAGTTCCTTTCCAGAACCCCGAAATGATACCCAGTTAAGCCAAAAGGAGTGGAAAAGTCAGACCTCATAAAATTGAGATGCCAACTGGCTCTCAGAAAAGGAGGGTGGGGAGTAGAACCGACCTGGTATAACTTTTAAGTTGCAGCAGTTTGTCACGGATGCTTTTTCTGAATCTTAATTCCCAGTTTTTTCCACCTCTAATAGCTTTTCAGCATTAAAACAAAACAAAAAACAAGCAAAGCAAAATGATAAATATAGTAAAGCAGTATAAAATAAATTCTCATTCTCTCTCCTTGAAATCTATACTTCTTCAATGCATCTGTTAGAAAAATAAAGTTAGGTGCTTTCATTTGTTTGTATGTCTCTCCAGGCAGAGTACAATTTACTAAAGTTCATTATGATATTTTATTTATATTTTGTTATTTTATTATTCCTTTTGATAAGTATTGCAAATGTAGCTGATTTCACAGCCACATCTCCACTACCTCTCCTGTTCTCTGTACCTTCTGAGTGTTAGAAGCCCCTGCAGGGCCTTTGCTTGCTCCTGTCATACCACACGGAGGTTCACCTGTCACCTTGGTCTCCTAATAGAACCTGGGATCAGCCTCCTGGAGATAGCTATTCTTTGCTTTTTTCTCACAAATAGAATAGTTATGCAGTGGATAGTTGCTTCTTTCCAAAAGCTCAGTTTGCTGCAAGAACCAAATACAAAAAGAACTTTCTGTCTACATATGATTTCTTATTGCAAAATTGTCCTCTGCTTTGCCCTATATGTGGAGTACATAGTATGTGTGTTGTGTGCTAAAGTCTTTTTTGTCCATAGGAAGAGAAATAGGTTAAAAGACAAGCAGAATTAGGTGAGCAAGAATCTATTCTGAGACTCCTCTGGGTAGCCCTGGACCGCTTACAACTCAGAAGAACTGATGTGCTTGAGTTGTCTTGGTCCAGCATCATCACCTAAGATAAATATCTCAGGTATCATCACCTAAGATAATTAACCATCACATATTGAGAAATAGGATTACAGAGAAAAATACAGATGCTTACAATATTAATTACACTAATTTACTAAAACTAATTTGTCATATGTGGTTTATGCATGTCACTAAATAAATCAGATTAATCATGTTTTAAGTTTTACTTGCAGAATCCTTTTCTTCATTCAGCACGTATGTAGCAAAAGTCTTTCTCTATGTTAGACACCATTCTGGGCAAAGGCTGGGGATATACCAGTGAACAAGTCAAGCAGAACTTCAGCCACATGAAGTTTAGTTTTTAAACCACTCAATCTTAAAAACAAGTTAGGAATTATATAACCTCATGTGTTTTTTCTGAGTCTTTGGAATCTTTACACTCTACATTGAGACATTCAAAATATGGTAGTCTAAAGAAATAAGAGCTTGTGAAACAAGAACATTTAAACATTAACGTACCTTTAAATCTTTATTCTAGAATTTTCCAAAGACTCTCAGAATAAAAGTCATATTCATAGCTGTTTGAATTTAAAAGACTTCTGAGAAGTATAATTATTTTAAATTATAAGATGTTAAATGATAATTAGATAAGAGATGCTATTTCTTATAAAGATTTGAAAAAAAATGGAATAAGCAAAAGTCAGTTTTCACATACATATGCCATGAAATGTGAGGTATTTATAAAAAGAAAGTTATACAATGGAATGGACATTCGAGATGCATGGGCTGCCTTCTCAACTCCATCTGAGCATGACAGCTGAAATGTGTAAGTCTAATCTTATTATGACCTAGAAAATTCTGACTTTGAGATTTACAGTGTAAGTAAAATAGATTTTCTGGCCTTGCTCTATTCTTTAAGTCACTTTCAATTCTATGCTGAAACTCCTTATTGACAGGGGGACATTTTGAGTTCTCACTTAAAGTGCTCTAACCTGGCTTTAGGGGGACCTCTGCCATTAGCACCGATAGGGTAGGAACCTTCCACGCTGAAAGTATGTTTTCATAATATGTGTAAACTTGTTCATTTATTTTTTAAAAACTTCAAAAATAGGTGACGAAAAAAATGGCGGTCTGATAGAGTCCTCCCACCTCACCGCTCCCAGGGAAGGAGGTGAAAAACGCCATGGGCTGCCTGTGCACGTGGACCGCTCACTCCAAAAACAGCATTGTGAATTACAGAGAGACATCATGGGATGCTCAGCCCAAGAAAACAGGTGACAAAATCATTCATAAAGATCGGAGAGTGCAGGGAGTGCAACAGAGCCCAGAGCGCAGGAAGGACGCGCTGGCCAGGTCAGCGCAGCGCGACCTGACCCCCAAGTGGTTCCGCACCTTCCCCATAGACTCCCCATCCACTCAGTCAGGGACAAGCCCAGAGTTGGGGCAAAGCTGTTGCCAGAGACAGCAGGCTCTGTGGAGAGGAAGCAATTGCGAGAGCCAAACAGAACTCTCAGCTGCCATATACAGGGACCACTCTGGGCCGGGTAGGGACTGGGCAGAGATACAGCTTCCCGGGACAGTGAGCAGGAACCCGCAGGCCGGCGCCGCGCCACTGGAAGTCACAGGACCGGGCCTAGGAGTTTAACTGAGAGCAGGACATGCCCTTAGGGGCTGCTGGCAATTACCTCTGTGGGACCCAGGCCGGTTGAGAAGAGCTGCGTTCCCGGGCGCGACCGGAGCCCTGCTGTGCGCCAAGCTGGCGGCGGCCGCCATCTTTAAAGCCGCTGCCCGGAGCTATGAGCCGCGTCTCTAGCTCCGCCCCGCCCCGGCCCGGGGCTCTTCCGCTGGGGCGAGACAGGCTTTGCCCTTGGTGGCCAGGGACAGCTGCATCCGTGGGTTCCAGGTGGGGCAAGATCCCGGAACTGTAGCGGGAGGACCTTTGTGTATTGGAAATAGTTTGCAGCTCATCCATCTGGTCTTGCTACCCCGGCTCTGGCCTCCCACAAGTCCGCTACGTGCTGGTCCTAGTGCCCGCCCTTCAGGTCCCAGCCCTCCTGTACCCCAGAGATCGGTCATTTTGAAGGTTGCTGTCTATAGTGACTCATTTTGTATAAATATTGGTTCTCATGGCAACCGAATGCCTCAAGAACCACAGGCTGAACCAGAGCAGCTTCCCATAACCCTGCCCACTTCATTAGGGAATTTAGCGCCATCCAAGAGCACCTCCAGTGGCCACTGTTCCCCCTCATGAGAACGTCCCCCTGGTGGAGACTTCTGGGGATAGAGATGCCCACCCACCTCACCTTGGGGTCTAGTGGTGGAAAAGGGGTGCACAATTGGAGATCCCCCTACTAGCCAGTATCACACGGAGACGCACATCAGAGGGACAGACAAATGCGGCTAGATAAGCAACCTCCGAGCTGTATAGAATTTTTCCAATTCAGCTCTCACACTGCAGCCAAAAGAAATTGTGTTTTTACCCGCACCTCAGGAGGAGCAGGGTCAAAGTAACCCCTAGGAGTTACAAGGCCCCTACCAAAGCTTGGGGCTTTTGCATACTCCAACTGGGGGATCAGAGTCTGCCATGGGCATAACAGAATACCTAGCTATTAGGGAGCTGTGGATTCATAACCTCAAGTACAATCCACCAGCTTAGAGCTCAAGCTGGGAGGACAATCTCACTACACTCCACCGGGAAGAGGAGAAGACAACAGGTCAGAGATAACTCAAGATCTATCAAACTTGCTAAAATACACCTAAGGCAATACAGGCCACTACTCCTCTCCCTGGCTCTGCCAAGGAGCAAACCTTGAGGGCTTGGAGACAGGACCATAAACTACCCCTAACACCCCCAGCTCTCAACCAAGAGGCCAGATGAGAAAAAACCAGCAAAAGAACTCAGGGAACATGAAAAATCAGAGTGAAAAGTCACCCCCAAAAGATATCATCAGTTACACAGCAATGGATACCAACTCAAATGAAATGGGTAGAATGACAGAAGAGGAATTTTGTTTATGGATTATAAGAAAGTTCAATGAAAGTCAAGAGAAAGTTGAATCCCAGCACAAAGAATCCATAAGAAAAATTCAAGAAATGAATGAAAAATTTTCCAAAGAAATAGAAGTATTACAGAAAAATCAAATAGAAATTCTAGAAATGAAAGAAGCACTCAAGGATCTACAAAACACAGTGGAAAGCCTTAAGAATGGGCTGGACCATGCAGAGAAAAGAATTTCAGAGCTAGAAGACAACTCCTATGTGCTAAATAAATCAGTCAAAGAGAAAGAACACAAAAACAAGAGGCATGAACAAAGCACACAAGAAATGTGGGATTATGCAAAGAGGCCAAATATAAAGATCATATACATTCCTGAGGGAGAGGAAGAAAATTCACATGGGCTGGAAAATCTATTTGAAGGAATAATAGAGGAAAATTTCCATGGCCTAGCCAGAAATCTCGATATCCAAGTACAAGAAGCACACAGGACTCCTGGGAGACTCAACATGAAAAGGCATTCACCACACCACCTGATTATTAGACTGACCAAAGTAAACACAAAAGAGGCACTCCTCAGAGATGTAAGGCAAAAAGAGCAGGTAACCTACAAAGGGAAGCCTATCAGATTAACTGCAGATTTCTCGGCTGAAACCTTACAAGCCAGAAGGGAATGGGGAGCCATCATCAGTCTCCTAAAACAAAACAGAATTCCAACCCAGAATTCTGTATCCCGCCAAATCAAACTTCTTATATGAGGGAGAAATAAAGACTTTTCCAGACAAACAATCACTGATAGAATTTTTGAAGTCCAGACCAGCCTTGCAAGAACTGCTTAGACCTGCATTGTACACTAACCAGCACAACAGACACCCACCAATGTAAAACTATGCAAAAGCTAAAACTCCAGAATCCAGATTTCACAATTACTCATGAGGTAAAACAGAACAAGAAACTACCCACTAGAATAAACAGAAATCTACCCTAAATATCAATTCTCTCAATAAATGCGAATGGCTTGAACTGCCCATTGAAGAGACATAGGCTGGCTGAATGGATTAAAAAATACAAGCCAAGTATCTGCTTTCTCCAAGAAACACACCTTACACACAAGGGGGCATTCAGCCTCAAGGTAAAAGGATGGAATACTATTTTCCAGACTAATGGAAACCAAAAGAAATCTGGAGTAGCCATCCTATTTCAGATGATATAATCTTTAAAGCAACAAAAGTAAAGAAGGACGAAGATGGACACTATATAGTGGTGAATGGAAAAATCTTACAAGAGGATTTAACAATCCTACACATTTATGCACCCAACACAGGAGCACCCAGACGTAAAGCAAATACTGCTGATCTAGACAACATAATAAATAGCAATGCCATAATAACAGGGGACTTCAACACCCCACTGATGGAACAAGACAGATCCTCCAAGCAGAAAATAAGCAAATAAACAATGGACCTAAACAGGACTCTAGAACATTTGGGCCTAACAGATATCTGCAGAACACTCCATCCAAATAACACTGAACATACATTCTTCTCATCAGCTCATGGAACTTACTCTAAAATTGATCACATCCTAGGCCACAAAACAGATCTCAACAAATTAAAAAAAAATAGAAATCATACGATGTATCTTTTCAGACCACAATGGAATAAAATTAGAAATCAATTCCAACAGAAACTCACATCTTCATCCAAAAACATGGAACTTAAACAATTAGTTGCTGAATGACTACTGGGTCAAGGAGGAGATTCAAATGGAAGTCAAAAGATTCTTCAAAATAAACAATAATAGGGACACAAGTTATCAAAATTTGTGGGATACAGCAAAAGCAGTCCTGAGAGGAAAACTTATTGCCTTAAATGCCCACATCCAAAAGAGAGAAAGGTCACAAATCAGTAAACTAATGAATCGTCTTAAGGAAATGGAAAAGGAAGAGCAAAGCAATCCTAAAGCCAGCAGAAGAAAAGAAAGAACCAAGATCACAGCATAATTAAATGAAATTGAGAACAAAAGAACAATACGGAAGATTAATAAAACAAAAAGTTGGTTCTTTGAAAAGACAAACAAAATATTCAGGCCACTTTCTAGGTTGACCAGAAGCAGAAAGGAAAGGACACTCATAAGCTCAATTAGAAATGAAAAAGGAGAGGTCACAACTGATAGCATAGAAATACAAAACATCATCTTCGAATACTACAAAAATCTCTATGCCCCAAACCATGAAAACGTGGAGGGAATGGACAAATTCTTAGAAACAGACTACCTCCCTAGGCTCAACCAGGAAGAAATAGAATTTCTAAACAGACCAAGATCAAGCACCGACATTAAAGCAGTAATAAAAAATCTTCCAAAAAAAAAAAGTCCTCGACCAGATGGGTTCACACCTGAATTCTACTACACCTACAAAGAAGAACTGGTGCCCATGCAATTATTTGAAAACATCCACAAGGATTGAATCCTCCCAAACTCATTCTACAAAGCCAATATCACCTTAATACCAAAGCCAGGAAAGGACACAGCAAGAAAAGAAAACTACAGACCAATATCCCTTATGAATATAGATGCAAAAATTCTCAACAAAATCCTAGCAAACCGAATAGAAATGTACATCAAAAAAATAATCCATCACGATCAGGTGGGCTTCATTCCTAAGATGCAAGGATGGTTCAACATACATAAATCTATAAATGTAATTCACCACATAAATAAAAGCAAGAACAAAGATTATAGGATCCTTTCAATAGATGCAGAAAAGGCTTTTGGCAAAATCCAGCATCCATTTATGATAAGAACTCTTAACAATATAGGCATGGATGGCTCATACCTCAAAACTATTAAAGCCATATACAATAAACCCACAGCCAATATCATACTGAATGGGGAAAAATTGAAAGCATTCTCCCTTAAAACTGGAACCAGACAAGGTTTCCCACTATCTCCACTTCTATTCAATGTAATGCTGGAAGTCCTGGCCAGAGCAATCATACAAGAGGGAGGAATCAGGGGTGTCCAAATGGGGGCAGAAGAGGTCAAACTTTCACTATTCACAGACGATATGATATTATATCTAGAAAACCCCAAAGATTCAACCAAGAGATTACTGGAATTGATAAATGAATTCAGCAAAGTCTCAGGATACAATATCAGTGCACACAAATCCATAGCCTTCATATATGCTAATAACAATCAAGCCGAGAAACAAATTAAAGATGCAATATCTTTCACAATAGCAACAAAGAAAATTAAATATTTAGGAACATATGTAACTATATAGAGAGAATTATGAAACACTGAGAAAAGAAATAGCAGAGGATGTAAACAGATGGAAAACCCTACCATGCTCTTGGATGGGTAGAATTAACATTGTAAAACTGTCTTTGCTACCTAAAGTGATTTACAGAATCAATGCAGTCCCTATCAAAATACCAACATAATTTTTTGCTGATCTAGAAAAAATAATTCTACGCTTCATGTGGAATCAGAGAAGACCCCATCTAGCTAAAGCAATCCTAAGCAAAAAGCACAAATTGGGAGGCATCTGTCTATCAGACTTCAAAATATACTACAAGGCTATAGTAACCAAAACAGCATGGTACTGGCACAAGAACAGATACATAGACCAATGGAACAGGACTGAGAACCCAAATATAAAACCAAACTTATACGGTCATCTGATTTTTGACAAAATGCACAAAAACATACACTGGGGAAAAGATTCCCTATTAAATAAATGGTGCTGGGAAAACTGGATGGCCATATGTAGAAGACTGAAACTAGACCCACACCTCTCACCTCTCACAAAAATCAACTCACGATGGATAGGAGATTTAAACCTAAGACGTGAAACCATAAGAATTCTAGAAGAAAACGTTGGAAAAACTCTTACAGACATTGCCTAGGCAAAGAATATATAAAGAAGACCCCCAAAGCAATCACAGCAGCAACAAAAATAAATAAATGGGACCTGATCAAATTAAAAAGCTTCTGCACAGCCAAGGAAACTATCACTAAAGTGAACAGACAACCTACAGAATGGGAGAAAATATTTGCATGCTACACCTCTGATAAAGGGCTGATAACCAGAATCTATACAGAACTTAGGAAAATCAACAAGAAAAAATCAAACAACCCTATTAAAAAATGGGCAAAGGACATGAACAGAAACTTTTCCAAAGAAGACAGAATAATGGCCAGCAAGCATATAAAAGATTGCTCAATGTCTCTAATCATCAGGGAAATGCAAATCAAAACCACAATGAGATATCACTTAACTCCAGTAAGATTGGCTCATATCAAAAAGTCCTAAAACAACAAATGTTGGTGGGGATGCGGACAGATAGGAACACTCATACCCTGCTGGTGGGACTGCAAATTAGTACAACCTCTATGGAAAGTAATATGGAGATACCTCAAACAATTAAAAGTAGAACTACCATTTGACCCAGCAATCTCACTACTGGGTATTTACCCAAAAGAAAAAAAGACATCTGCACGTGAATGTTTATAGCAGCACAATTCACAATTGCAAAGATGTGGAAACAACCCAGGTGCCCATCAATACACAAGTGGATTAACAAAATGTGGTATATGTATACAATGAAGAATTACTCAGCAATAAAAAACAAAGGTGAATTAACACATCTGGTATAATCCTGGTTGGAGCTAGACCCCATTCTTCGAAGTGAAGTGTCACAAGAATGGAAAAACAAGCACCACTGGTACCCACTGTCAAATTGGTACTAACTGATCTACACTTACATCACACATGGCAATAACATTCATCAGTTGGCGGGCAGGTGGGAGGGGGGTGGAGGGGATGGGAAAACTCTCACTGAATGGATGCGGGGAGCACAGTTTGGGGGATGTCCATGATTGTAGTTCTGACACAGGCCGTGCATTCACAATATATATAACCAAAGTGTTGTATGCCCATAATATTCTGAAATTTAAAAAAAAAACCTTCAAAAATATCGACACATTTCATTGTTTTTAATCAAATCAAACATTGCGAGGTTTCTAGTTCACTCTCCATTTATGGATTAGTTTAAGACGCACTCAAATTACATATGTCTATTTTCATTGACTTTATTTATAGTATTTAAGTGTTTAGTGTTTAGTGGGGAATCACAATAATTGTTAAGGTCACATTTAAAAGAAAATTGGTGTTTTTTCTTGGCAATAAGACTTCAATGTTTCTATGCCTTTAACAGAAAAAATAACTCAGTAAGCTTCTCAGGGTGACTTATTTGGGAATAGAATTAATAAAAATTCAGTAATGCTAAATGATTGCGTAGACCAGTAGCATAAGATTGAAAACAAAAAACCCTTTATATAATTGGTTATCTTTAATTTTATTCTTTCTCTCTCTCCAAGAGTTTATGTTTCTTCCCCAATTTGAAATAGTTAATTTCCCCTGAGACCCTTGAATGTAATGAGTTGTTAACTTAGTAACTGCTAATTATAAACTACTCAGCCTTACTATTTTTTTTTAATTGAATCATTGTTGCTTTCAGGCCATTTGAAACATTTTTCGTTCCTATCCATAAATGATTTTATTTCTAATAAAAGGAACCAGTAGCATGGAGTGGCTTATAAAGGCTTATTGACCTTGAAACTTTCTGTCGTCTATTATCCAGTCTTTCCACACTGCAGAAATGAGCACGTCTTTCAGTGTGATTACACGAGATAAGCCACAGGTCTTTGTCTCGTATACTACCTAAGGTTATGATGATAACTCTAGTTTTATAGAGTTCTTGCCATATGCCAGACGCTATGCTGAGCACCTTTCATAAGTTACTTCCTAGTCACACAAATGCAATGAGGTCAATATTCTTACAGTACCCATTTTAAAGGTGTGCAAACTGAGGTTCAGAATGGTTAAGTAATTCATTTAGGGGCACATGCTTATTAATAATAGGATCTGGATTTGAGCCAAGTGTGTCTGATTACAAAAAAGGTGTGCTACATCTAAGGTATGCTGCCTTGCACCTACAATTAGTTATAAAAGAACCCAAGTGAATTCTTATTAATTAGTTAATTCCACCCCAAAGTTGTTATTGTTTGGCTGGTCCAACCTTTACTAACAGCTAACTTCCTACCAGCAGCTTGTCAAAAATAAATAAATAAAAAATCCAGTCTCTATTTTGTCTATAATTTTACCTATAATGAATGTACAGTATGCCATAGAATACAGTATTATTAGATTTATACCATAATTATGAAGGTAATTCATCAATATATTAATATTTAAAGGTAGTGATCTTTTTCCTGGCCTCTTCTGTGTACTCTGGGATCTGTCTTCATATTACATCTCCTATATTTTCACACTGTAGATCTCTTTTGGGTTTAATAATTGTTGCAGCTGTTATGATACCAACGCTGCACTTCAATCCTTTGCTAGACTACACGCCACTCCATCAGAACAGAGTTGCTGTCTTTGTGGAAAGGCACACCCAATGTTGATCCATCTTGGTACTCAGGACCTTATCTCAAGTCTTGGGCCTGTGGACTGTGCTTGCATAAATCAGGATTTGAATAGCAATTCTAGTAAAAAGATGGGTGTATTTTTTGCTTCTGGGAGTGAAGCTATTCAGAAAGTGAAGGGATAGACAAGATGGTGACAGGAGGGGGTAACAATAGAAGTAAATGGAAATGGTGATCAATTAATGGTGTGGTTAGGATTCCAGTTTGTTTGGGGAAAGAGCATTGAAGTGGGGAATATATCCACTGGGGGATATTTC
The DNA here is from genome assembly GCA_023783475.1 of Daubentonia madagascariensis. NCBI lineage: Eukaryota > Metazoa > Chordata > Mammalia > Primates > Daubentoniidae > Daubentonia > Daubentonia madagascariensis. The sequence goes on from JAKFHU010002220.1 coordinate 10,469,750, forward strand.
AGACTACTCTTTGGTCTTTTCATAAAATTATACTTGCCTTCCTCCACCTCATTCCTACCCTGCCACCCACACATAGATTCTCATATCGTGAAGATCCCCCACTCCCAACCTGGGTGGAGTATTTTCCCCATTAGATGAATCATGTCATCTAATGAAAAATGTTGTTGGTGTAAATATTTGGCAGGTGAACGAAGCAAACACTAAGCCATTATTGAGGATCTTTCTGCAAATAATCAAGTCTGATGGACGGAGTTACTGAATTGAATGTTAAAGGTACTTACTAGAGAGGCAATATTGTGGCTAAAAATACAGATTTTTATATTGACTTGGGCAAGTCCCCACTTCTGTAAGCCTGTTTCCTTATCTGGGAAAGGGGTAATTATAATAATATCAATTTCATGGGGACATTGTGAGGTTTACATAAGTGTGTTATAAAGAGCATTAAGTATGACATTTGACACTGTAAATATTCAATGAATGTTGATTATTACTATAGAAAACAATAATTGGACCAGAAGAGAAAGATTCAGAGTCTTCTTTTTAACTAAATTTCATTTTAAGTGACTTTATTTCATGAAGTATGCAATAGTAGAGAATTTAATCTGTATAAAACATTTCACTTTAATATATAATTTACATTTAAAATGTTTGCAATTTCTCGTTCTCTCTTTCTGCTACTCTATTGACTTAATTGCAGATAGAGATGAGAAGGGCAGGGGGAGATGCTGACTGCTCAGAAGAGTGGATAATATACATATGTATGGTGAGACTCTGCCCAGTAAAGTGGAATATTTCTAAAAACAGTAATATGAACACTTTATGAAAGTAATGAAGCAAGCTCCAGTGTGAAGGCTATAGAAGAGAGGTGGTGAGGTGTCTTTCTGAAGAGCTGCTTTAGGATACTGGATGAACTGGCAACCCTGATGGTAATTTCGCCCATTTTTCCTTAAATTCTATTTCCAAATATGTCAATGTTTAAGGAGATTAACTTACTCCAAATTTATATTTAATTACACTGCTTGATTACATTAAAAAGAAGACATTGTTAATGTTGGAGGGAACTACACATGCATTTTCCTATAGAATTATTTTCACGCCCCTATGTCTTACTTTTAGTTTAACGTACCAACCTACTTCGTTTATATGGATGTCATTTTAGAAATCTAAGTATATATATATCTGATGACCCAGCAATTCCACTTAAAGATGTATATATTCAATGAATACAAATATCACCTTTTCAAATATATTTATTCCAGCATTATTTGTGGTAGCCCCAAACTGAAAAATAGCCAAATGTCCATCAACATTATAATAAGTATAAATTATGGTGTATTCATGAATGGAAACCTAGACATCAATGAAAATAAAGTAGCTACAGTTACATTCAACCATATGAATGAAGGTCACACACTGTTGAGCAAAAACAGCTGAAAACAAACGAAAACATACGATACGATTCCAGCTATAAAAATTACCAAAATTGTCAAGCCTAAATTATTGCACTTAGGAACACTTACATGAATGGAAAAATATAAATAAAGAAAAGGAAGTAATTACCATAAATATCAGAACAATGATTATCTTTGGGTGGCAGAAAGCATGATGAGGACTTTGGGGGTCCTAGTAACATTTATTTTTTAACTTGCTTTGTGATTACATATTTCTCTTTTGCTAATTGTTAAGCTGCATATTTTTGTTCTCTGGACTTTTCAATATGTGTGTTATAGTTCAAATAAAACTCATCATCAGAGTTAACATCTTCCTAAAATTCATGAAATAAACTGCTACTATTATCTGTTACATGTTAGGCACATATAATCAAATAAATCCCATTTCATTTTGTTCTTTATTGTGTTAATAAGCTCATGTTTTTTAAAGAAATTATTCAGAGATATTTAAAGCCATTATAATTTATTGGTTCTTCTATCAGTCTATTCTAAATCCATATGTATGTAAGAATAACTTCATTGCCTTTCTTTGATTTATATTACTAAGGATGTTTCTAATATTTAAATATATCAATTGAAAACTTTTCTAAAAATTGAATTTATGTTCTATTTTTCTTTTAAAAAGGTTTGATATTCAAACCAATATATCAATATTTTTTCATGTTATATGTAAAGTTACTTCCAAATTTATAAGAAGGATCGATATATATTCACTGTTAAATAAGAATAATAATTCATTTATTAGTTTATTAGAACTTATAAAGTTATGACAGTTAGGTACAGAGAAAAACATATAGAAAAATAAGAGAAAAATTAAAGCACAAGAGACAAATCCATACATAAATGGCTATTTGATCAATACCAGAGATGATATTGAAAATCACTAGAGAAATGATAAGCTATTCAATAAAGGCTGCTGTAATTATCACTTATCCTTTCAATGGATTCAAATGTATTTGAATCCATTTACATTATAAACAGAAAAAATTGAAATAAATTAAAGACAAAATGTTAAAGGTAAAATTATGTAACTTTAAGAAAAATAGAGAATGTTTTTATAAACTTACAGTATGTAAAACTTCTTAGCATACAAAAAGCACATGATTTTAAAATTTGCTTGTATTAAATTATAAAGTTCTGTTCCTCAAAATTTGCTTGAAAAACTCTTAAAAAAAAAGAGTTTTAAGTTCCCCTATCTCCTATGTGATGCACTCTTCCTGGACGATGTCATGCTCCCTTCCACTTTGAGATTCCCGAGGGGCATGCAAATAGAGTTTAGCATGTTCAAAGAAAAAAAAAAAGAGTTATTGTAATTCAGCTATGCTACTTATGTATTTGTTTAGTTTTTGTATGTCTGAAAATGTTTATACTTGTATCTTCACTTTTGAAAGATATATATTTTTTTTAATTTCAGAATATTATGGGGGTACAACACTTTGGCTATATATATTGCCCGTGCACTGCCCGTGTCAGAGCTACAATCGTGGTCATCCCCCAAACTGTGTGCCCCGCACCCATTCAGTGAGAGTTTTCCCATCCCCTCCACCCCCTCCCTCCTGCCCACCCCCTGATGAATATTATTGCCCTGTGTGATGTAGGTGTTGATCAGTTAGTACCAATTTGATGGTGAGTACCAGTGGTGCTTGTTTTTCCATTCCTGTGACACTTCGCTTCGAAGAATGGGTTCTAGCTCCAACCAGGATAATACCAGATGTGTTAATTCACTATTGTTCCTTATTGTTGAGTAATACTTCATGGTATACATATACCACATTTTATTAATCCACTCGTGTATTGATGAGCACCTGGGTTGTTTCCACATCTTTGCAATTGTGAATTGTGCTGCTATAAACATTCGTGAGCAGATGTCTTTATTATAAAATGTCTTTTTTCCCTTTGGGTAAATACCCAGTAGTGGGATTGCTGGGTCAAATGGTAATTCTACTTTTAATTCTTTGAGGTATCTCCATATTACTTTCCATAGAGGTTGTACTAATTTGCAGTCCCACCAGCAGGGTATGAGTGTTCCTATCTGTCCACATCCCCGCCAACATTTGTTGTTTGGGGATTTTTTGATATGAGCCAATCTTACTGGAGTTAAGTGATATCTCATTGTGGTTTTGATTTGCATTTCCCTGATGATTAGAGACGTTGAACACTTTTTTATATGTTTGCTGGCCATTATTCTGTCTTCTTTGGAAAAGTTTTTGTTCATGTCCTTTGCCCATTTTTTAATAGGGTTGTTTGATTTTTTCTTGTTGATTTTCCTAAGTTCTGTATAGATTCTGGTTATCAGCCCTTTATCAGAGGTGTAGCATGCAAATATTTTCTCCCATTCGGTAGGTTGTCTGTTCACTGTAGTGATAGTTTCCTTGGCTGTGCAGAAGCTTTTCAATTTGATCAGGTCCCATGTATTTATTTTGGTTGCTGCTGTGATTGCTTTGGGGGTCTTCTTCATAAATTTTTTCTTAGAGATGTTGCTCTGTTTCTCTAGCTTCCATTATTTCAAATGAGAAATGTTCTATAATCCTTATATTTGTTCCTTTATATGTAATAACTTTTCTTGTTCTGGCTTCAGTTAAGGTATGTTTTATTACTGGTTTTAAGTAATAGGATTATGATGTGCATTGGTGTACTTTTCTTCCTATTTCTTGTTCTTGGGGTTATTGATTTTATTGGAGCTGTGCGTTTATAATTTTCTTCAAATTTAGAACATTTTTCACAATTTTTAAAAATATTTTTCTAGTGCCCCCTTTTTTCTCCTTATCTTCTGAACCTACAATTACACATATTCAGCTACCTGTAATTGTCCCATGTTTTACTGATGGCCTGTTTATTTCTTTTTGACAGTCTTTTTTAGGGTTTTTGTTTAATTTCTATAACTATATCTTCACATTCACTAATCTTTTATTCTGTAACTTCTAATATGCCATTAAGCTTACCCAATCTAATTTTTATCTCAGATGTTGTAGTGTTCATTTCTAGAAGTTCTATTTGTATTTCTCAAGTATTTTTCATGTCTCTACTTAACATGCTCAATGTTTTCTCTAGCTTCTTGAGTATATGAAACATATTTATAATGTCCATGTTAATGTCTTTGTCTACTGCTTCTCTCCTGTGAATCCTTTTTGATCACTATTGGTTAACCTATTTTTCTCATTAATATGGGCTTTATTTTCCTGCTTATTTGACAACCAACTAATTTCTGGTTTGATGCCAGAATTTGGGAATTTTTACTTTGCTGTGTACTGAGTAGATTTGTATTACTATAAAAATTATTGAGCTTTGTCTGGGACATGCTTAATCTACTTGGAAACAGTGTGATCCTATTTGACCTTGCTTCTAATCATTTTTGGCAGGACCAGAGCTGCATTTAGTCCAGGTTTAAGTTTTTCCCATTACTAAGCAAGACTTTCCTTAGTAATCTAACCAATGACCCCTGAGTAACAGCTGTTGGGAATAGATCCTTGGGTACCTTGGTCACTAATTCTTTTGGGTGATTCTCCATTCTTGCCTAATTTCTTCACAAGCTCATGCTGATCACCACTCAACTGCATACTTGAAGGGGACGTTATGCAGATCTCTGGAATTATCTTCACATGCAACTCTCTCTATTAATCTGCCTTGCAAACTCATACTACCTTGCCCTGCCCAGATACCCCATTTTATTTTCTTAGTTCAGGAAGATGGCTGAACTATTCCATGCTGTTCCCTCTCTGTGCTGTAACCAGCAAATTTTCTCCAGACAGTAAGCTGGTCAGTCAAAGGTTTTTCCTTATTTGTTTCTCTTCTCTCATGGATCAATGTCCTTCTTTGCCTGATGCTCTACATGTTGAGTGCCATTATTTCTTAAATTTTGTCTATCTCATTAGTTGTTTCAAGTGGGAGAGTAAACCTAGTCTTTGTTATTCTAAATTGACTGGAAGTTGAAGTTTGTTGTTATGTCTTTTCAGTCTCCTTTTATATGAAATGGTTTCTTACCTTCTTTTTCATTTATTACCTTGACTTTTTTGATGCATCGGCCAGTTATTTTGAAGAATGTTCTTTGAATCTAGGATCTGATATTTCCTCACTGTTAGATTCAAGTTATGAATTTTTATCAGGAACACCACAACAGTGATGCCATGTCTTTCTCACTGAATGACATTAGAATGCACATGATAATAATTTTTTCCATTACTTGTAATGTTAATTTTGAAAAGTTGGTAAAGTGGTCCCTGACAAATTTCTCCATAATAAAGTTACTATTTTTCTCATTGTAGTTAATAAATATTTTGTGGAGATATAATTTGAGCCCATGGAAATATCTTCGTTTTCATCAGATTTCGTCAACTAGATTTAGCATTCATTGATGGTTATTGCCTGAATCAATGATTAGTATTGCTTTCTAACATTATCATTTCTTCTTCATTTATTGGCTGCAGAGTGAGTGTAAGAAAGAGGTTTCTCTTCTCCTTTATTTACTTATGTATGTATTAATATGTTAATGAAATTATGGTCACATGTATTTAAATAAAATTTGACTCAAGGACTCTTTACAATTGGTTATAACTTGTTGTTATGGTTATGTTTACTTATTTTAATATGCAAATCATCCCAAATATGTCATATTTGGACAGTAGCAGTCCCTTCAAGGTGCCTGCCATTCGTTTTCCATATCCCTGGTATTCTTAGATTTCTTGCTTACTTTCTAGCACAGCAAGATTTCCAGGTTTATTTTAAATTTATTTTCCCATCTCTAACACTAGAAGCAATGTTTTTTCCTGGGAACTCAGGTTCCATTTAATGGAGAATGGGATTTAGAAAATTATCTGCGTGCTAGTTGTTCTCATTGCTAGTAGGTCCTCTCAGTGGGCACATTTAGAAGTGATGGGTAGATGAATAGACAGATAAATATAGATGGATGGATAGATAACATATGCACAACATCTATGTCTTTTTCTATTTCTCTATATTTATCTATTCAATTGTAATATACGTTTCTTCCATTTGCTCTTACTATGGAGTCTCTCATCTTTAGAGAGGTTTTCAAAAATTTCCTCGATTTTACATTTCTCCAAGGAAGTAAGTTTATTCTTCTTAAACTATTTCTTATGTTGTTCCAGGTTTCTTTGGGCCTAAACAACTTACCCTAGCCTGGTAACCACTAAACTGCCTCATCATCTTCTGGTGCCATCTTTATTACATTTTTATTTTATTATGCTGTGCAATAGATCTCAAAACTTATTCCTTTCACCCATTTGAAACTTTGTATCCTTTTACCAACAACTTCCATTCCCTTCCTACCCAGCTTTTGGTAACCACCATTTTACTCTCTGCTCCTGTGAGTTCAATTATTTTAGACTCCACATATAAGTGAGATCATGCAATATTTGTCTTTCTGTGCCTGGCTTACCTCACTTAGCATAATGACCTCCAGGTTCATCCACATTGCCCCAAATGGCAAAGTTTCTTTCTTTTCTAAAGCTGAATAGTATTCTAGTGTGTGTGTGTGTGTGTGTGTTCGTACATGCCACATTTTCTTTATCCATTCACCCATTGATGGACGCTTAGGCTGTTCCCATATGTTGCCTATTGTGAATAACACTGCAATGAACACTGAAGTACAGATCTCCCTTCAACATACTGATTTCAATTCCTTTGGCTACATACCCAGAAGTAGGATTGTTGTATCATATGGTAGTTTTATTTTTAGTTTGTTGAGGAAACTTCATACCATTTTTCATAGTGGCTGCACTAACTTACATTCCCACCAATAATATACAAGAGTTTTCCTTTTCTCCACGTCTTCTCCAACACTTGTTATCTTGCATATTTCTGATAAAAGCCACCCTAACAGGTGTCAGGTGATATCTGATTGTGATTTTAATTTGTATTTGCCTAATAGTGATGCTGAGCATGTTTTCATGTACCTATTGGCCATTTGTATGTCTTCTTTTGAGAAATGTTTGTTCAGTTCCTTTGCCCATTTTTAAATCAGGTTGTTTTCTTGCTATTGAGTTGTTTGAGTTCCTTATATATTTTGAATATTAACCCCTTGATATATGGCTTGTGAATATTTTCTCCCATTCTGTGGGTTATCTCTTCACTCTGTTAATTGTTTCCTTTGCTGTGAAGAAGTTTTTAGTTTGATGCAACTCCAATTGTCTATTTTTTCTTTTGTTGCCAGTGTTTTGGGGATCATATCCAAAAAGTGTTGCCCAGACTTGTGTCTTCTTTAAGTTAATGAGATTCTGGTATATATTTCTCTTTTTTCCCTTTCATGCAGCTCTACATTTTCCTTTAAAACCTTGAATCTTCACTGGAAAACACCTTTAAATACCCCCTTATTACTTCCATAGTTTATTCTCTTCCACCCAGAGATAAAACTTTTTCTTAAGCAAAATTCTATGTTCGTCTAAAATGTTGTAATAAAGAGCCACAAAGTAAAAATTTTAAGCTTTGTATATTATCCACTTTCTGTAGCAACTATTCATCTCTGACACTGTAGTGTGAAAGTAGCCACAAATAATATGCAAATGAATGAATGTAGCTGTGTTCCGATAAAATTTTATTTACAAAAACATGCAGTGGGTCTGAATTGGTCTGCAGTCTGTATATGATTTGTTGATCCTTAATCTAAAACATCTTGAACTTTTTAAAGAACTTTGTTTCTATGCAAGCATAATTCCTCAAATTAAGGTTTTATTAGTATAAACTTTACTTAGTAATATTTTGAACCTTCAGAATCATTATAAATTTCAGCCAGGTTTCCTTCTGCCATATACTCAAATGGAAGCTTTATCTCCTGATTTGGTTAGCATGTGCTAAGCTTTTATAACAGAGTCCTCAAAAAACAGTGGCTCAAAGAACATCATAGTTCATTACTCTTTCTTGTAAAAGTCTGAGGTGAGCATTTGAGAAGAGTGGGCTCCATATAGTCATCCGGGAATCCATGCTAATGTTGGGTTTGGTATCCTCGAAGTACGGCTTCTAGGGATGCTGTCGTGGTCATCATTCCAGTGGGAGAGAAGGCAGAAGAGTGTATGGTGTAGGCACACTCATGCTTTTACCTTGCCCCAGAGATGGCACACATCGCTTATACCCACATCCCATTAGTGATAGCTTAGTCATATGACCAAAATCACTTGCAGGAGATACTGGGGGATGTAGCATATCAATATTCTCAGCTATGTAATTTTATTACCATGAGAAAGTAGAGCATGTATTTTAGTGGACAACAGCATCTCCAGTGTTGGGTGGGATAGTCCTATTTCCCTTTGTTTTCTAATAAAGTTTACCACATTTTTAGAGGGAGAAATTATAAACTGGATCTCTAAGATTGAGGGGCATGATTAACACTTGATGAAGGGAAGGGAACCAGAAAGTATACAAAGTCTAAGAAGATGCATCAAGCTAGGCTTGGTCCTGGATGAAAGTAAACTTATAATACCAACGTGGAAAAAAAAAAGTATGCCACTGTTGTATAGTCCTGGCTGAGAAACATAATAGAAGAATAATTCTACTTTACCTGTCAACAAGTGGATAGCCAACATTCAGAAACTGTTCTAAAGTAGATATTAATTTGAAATAAAGAAAACAAACATATACAGTCCAAAATTAAATGCATAGGTCAGCCTTATACTGGCCCCATCAAAAGCTCCTGGCACGTAAATTTGATCCTCAAATGCTCTTCAATCTCTCTTTCTTAATTAACTGATGTTGGGGCCATGATTAGTCATTGGTGCTGGTGGCTAGGAAAAATAGGTGGATGTGAAGCAGAGGAGACTATAAGGAAGCTGAAGCCATCAACACTCTGCATCTGTTGGTCTCTGCATCTGACCATGACAACCTTCAGCGAATGACTGTTGCTTTACTTATTCACAACACATCTCTTTTGGCCAACTCTCCTCCAGAACCAAAGAGGGAATCATATCCCAGTAAATAAAGTGTCAGCCTAACAAAAAGGAGTGTCCAAACCATCATAGATGGGAACATATTTAGCAAGTTTTTTAAAATGAAAAAGTAAATATTTGAATTTTTCTTTCTCTTTACTTTTTCTGCCTCCTTCCTAATCTAGAAGAAATTTTGTAAGACAATTTTACAGGAATTTAGAAAGCATTGGTTACAGTTTTCATTCTATCATGACATTCTATCATGATACTGATAACAGGATTAGTATCTTTGGAAAGATGCTTAGCTTATCTACAGTGTAATAACCTTATTTGTAAAATGAAGAGGTTGAATAAATAATTTCTAAGATCCCATCTTGCTCTTTGCTTCTGACAGAACATGTGAAATGCTTTTTTCTTTTGAACGAGATTTTCACAGAGCTCAATTCTAAATTATAAATACCTTGATTTTTTTCTAAATGTTATTCCATTTAGAAAGTCTCTCCCATCATAAACACAATATAACTGTACTTTCAAATGTAAATAGTCATGTTCAAATACAAAACTTTGATCTACCGTCACATTATATCTGCATAATAGAATAATTGAAAAAAGACAGAAATGTAATACATTATTGAGCCTCAGTTAATTTTCAGAGCTGAAATATGTACACAGGGAAATAGTCAACCACAATTTAATGCATTTCAAATTGCGGATGTCATTAGTGTTGTACATTAACAAAGCACAAATGAACTATCTCCTGACATTAGCTTTTAAAAACCACTTCAGATGCATTTGTATTCAAAATCCAAATACATCCATAATTTTAAACAAGAAATTGTCTTCTGATTTTTGGCTTATAATATGTGAGTCAACATGAATATATTCTCTCATTCCACTTTCATGCTGCAAATGGGACTTAATGTATATAAAAAACACTAAATGAGTTTGACTAAATGTTTTAGAGTGAACTATTAAAATAATAATTACATAAATTACATTTCCTATTGTAACAGAAGAGAAATTTAACAAACAAGCGTTAACAATAGAATTTACATTGGATTGTCCTTGTTCAAACAATTTTTTTTGCCATTTATTTTTTGTTGATTTAGTCAAACAATGGCAAGTTGTTCTCAAGTTGAGATCTCTGTATCTTTAATTTTTTATTCTAGATTATCTAAAGAATATGTTTAAAAAATCTGTATTTCCTTGGCCCTCCCTCGGTTGTTCCACAAGCTATTCTGTTTGAACAGAAAAGGGAACTCTGAACTGTGAACAAGTCCCCCAGATGATCCTGACACACATCCAAAATTGGGAACCACTGCTCTAATATTTTCAAACACAGCTGGAGTTGACTGAATAATGGCGAACAAGATTTTGAAATACCTATGTTCTGAATTTGCAGTACCTGTGTCCTTATCGGTCCCTCACCTTGTGCTGCTTGATTGGCTTGAGATCTCAGTATGTCTTTCCCAGGCTATGATGGAAATATTTCCCTAATATTGACAAACTGTTGTCCTGTTTCCCTTCTCTCATCTCCCATTTTCCCTTTTGGGCTCATCCTTCACATTGCCACCAGTATATCTTTTTCACAAATGTAAGTTTCATCATGAGACATCTTGATTAATAACCTGAATTGGTTCCACATAATCAAGACTGATTTTCTGTTATCCAAGACTTTTCAAACTCAAGCCTCACCTCTATCTCCCTAGCCTTTTATTCTTACTAAACTTTAAGCAGTCTATACAGTATTCGTACAAAAATTCTCAGTGCCAGCTAAATACAACAGATTCTCACCACATTGTGATTAGTGTTATTTTGCTTACAATGTATTTTTTTCTCTTTCACTTTCCACGTTTACTAATTACACGTCTTTTCAAATAACCTTGTTTTAGAACAATTTTAGATTTATAGAAAATTGCCAATATAATTCAGAGAGTTCCCACGTACCCCACACCCAGTTTTTCATGTTGTTAAAATCTTACATTAGTATGGCACATTTGTCATAATTAATGAACCAATATTGATACATTATTATTAATTAAAGTCCATACTTTGTTCACATTTCTTTAGTTTTTATCTAATGTCCTTTTTCTGCTCCAGGATCCCATTGAGGATACCACATCACATTTGGTCATCATGTCTGCTTTGGCTCCTCAGTGTTTCTTGTCTTTATAAACTTGACAGTGTTGGAGTGAACTGGTCAGGTATTTTGTATGTGTCCCTCAATGGTAATGTCTAATGTTTTTCGCATGATTAGACTGAGGTTATGAGTTTGGTGCAGAAAGACTACATAAGTAAAATACATTCTCATCACATCATATCAAAGTACATACTATGAACATGACCTATCCCTGATTATGCAAACCTCGGTCACCTGGTTGATGTAGTTTCTCTGCTGTAAAGTTACCCCTCACACACACACACACACACACACACACACCCTTTCCACACTGTACTCTTTGGAAAAAAATTACTATGAACATCCCGCACTTAAAGAATGGGGAGTTATGCTTCATCTCCTTGAAGATGGAATTTCTACATAAATTATTTGGAATTCTTCTAACCAGGAAATTTGTCTCTTCTCCTCCATTTATTTGTTTATTCAATCATTTTTTATTAATAGGAATTCATGAAATTTATTTTATATTTTGCATTATAATTCAATATGTCATTATTTATTTTGTGGTTCAAATTGTTCCACTTTGGCCACTGGGAGATCCCTCAGTCAGCTTTTGTGTGTCTTTGTCATAACCCCATCAAAGGGGGGACCCTTTCATTTTGTTAGACTACTTCTTTACTTTTTGGTGCTATAAAGTGCTCCAGGCATTTATCGTATATTTTGTGACCTGTCCTCAAATCAGGTATTTCTTCAAAGAGCCGTTGTTCCTTTTATTGGAGAATAGTGTGAAAGACCAAGATCTGGGCACTAGGTATGCTCGTTGCTAGTAGGGTGCGGTTACTTCCAGGCCATTTTGGCTGTCAAAACAAGGAAATACGTATGTATACTGTATATGTACAGGTATTATACATACATATAATTTCCTATTGCTGCTGTAACAAATGATTATAAACTTATTCATTTTAAACAACACAAATTTATTCTCATTTTTCTAGATGTCACAATTCTGAAATAGGTTTCAATGGGCTAAAATCAAGGTGTCAGAAGGGCTGCATTCCTTTTTAGAGGCTTTACAGGATAATTAATTTTCTTGTTTTTCTACCTTCTGGAGGCTGCCTTCATTTCTTGGCTTGTGACCACAAGCCCTTACATCTTCATGGGCAGCAATGGCTGGTCAGTCTTTCTTATATCACATCTTTCTGACACTGACTCTCCTGTCCTCTCTTGCACTTGTAAGGACCCCTGTGATTACACTGGGCCCTGTCAGATAATCCAGGATAATCATGGTCAACTGATTAGAAATCTTAATGCTATCTGCAAATTAAATCCCCCTTTACCATGTAATATAACATATTCACAGGTTCTGAAGATTAGGAGTTGTATATCTTAGGGGGGGTTATTATTCTACTTATCACATATATTAATCCAATATATGCACATATTTATTAATATTTCTATAAGCAATCATCTTTATCTATATTAAAGTAAACATGAGTTCATACCTAGCCAAACCTAATCCATTACCACATGGATTCTTCTAGCCTCCTTCCCTTCCTTGCCCAATGTAACCTCTCACTCCAACAATAACAAACCTGCCTCCCATTATTGACCATCCATTTACTTAATTTTTCAAGCTCTGCTTATATATACAGCATTTCATAATATGTAACACTTACCCATTCTTGTAAAAGACAAATGCAGTGCTACACGGATTAGTTGCCTTTGTCTTAGATGTTTACTCAATTCCATCATGTACTTAGTGGGGACCTTATTCTCAGTTCATGAAGTGGTTTCACAATTCTTTACATGACTTTGTTCTATAGATTTGCAATTCCTCTTGGCTCCATCTCTAATGATTTTATAAACTGGCTATTAAGATTCACTCTTTGCGCTTTGAAGTTTTATGGGTTTTGACAAATGCATAGTGTCATGCGTTCAGCATTATGGTTTTTTTTTTCATTTTTTGCTTGTTTGTTGTTGGCAGATGGCATCCTTCCTTTTTGTAGTCCCATATCACACCACTCAAAGCTTTTGATAAATTTTCATTCATTTTAAAATTATATGGTATTTGACACCAAGGGATATATTTTGTTTCCTGTGAATTCAGCACTTGACATGTGGTTTTCTGAAATTAAACACTCATGTTAAATGATAAACTATTTTAAATAAAAAGATCTTAGAATTGTTAAAAATGATTTCAAATAAACTTAAGGAATTAATCATAATTTTGACAAGACAAAAGCTTTTTGTTAATTTAATGTTATTAAAAATAATCTTAGGAAGTAAATTAAATGAAAGTATTGCTTTCATTTAAAGAAATTGCCCATTTAAAGAAATTGACAGTATCTACAAAACAGATTTAAGTAAAAAGCAATTGCATAAAACTAAGTCTGATAAAATTACTATATTTGGATAGGTCCCTTAAACAAGGTGGGTTTACGATTGGGCTGAAAAGAATGCATCAGAGTCTGGGAGGAAGAAAAGACACAGAGCTTATGCATTTCTGATGAGAATAAGAGAGTCCTTGAATGTGATTCTTTGGAATACAAGTCCTGAAAGCTATTAGAGTCACATAAGTTGATTTTAATTATGTGAAAGAACACCAGGAGAGCAGCAATATCTCTGCTTTATAAGTAATAATGTATTCCTTGAGTCTGTACTAAATAAAATAGGACCTACTTAGATTCCTCAACACATATTTTTAATTGTTTTATAGTTACATGACCCTAAGCTTCTATGTTTTACGGACTAGGAGGGAATTTAATACAGTTCGTAATTGTTTGCACTTTGGTGGTAGCATTCATACTTAGCTACATGAACTTGACAAAATTATTTAATCTTCTTAACACTCATTTTTTGTTTTTGTGAAGATTAAGCAACATTATACAAGTACAGAATACACTATAAGTACTCCAAAGATGTTAGCCATTATTATTAATGTATGCAAAGTGACAGAACATTCTAAAAAAGCCTGTGGCATACCACAGGCTGTAAAATATCATTTTTAAAAAGAAAGAAATGGGAATAGGAGTTGCTGAAAGGAAACTCCTGTTGACCTTTACCTCAAAGGAAAATCTACTGAAGCCGAAGTATTTATGTGCTGTTTATCCTGGTTTCCTTCTGACTCAATCATCAACAAAATCAAAGGGACTCTTTGGGATGTAAGTTTAAGAAAAGTATAATAATATTGTCAATTTTAACTATTCTTCCCTCCAAAATCCCGATCCTACAAGTTAATCCCTTCCCTATCTAGCAAAGTAAGCCCTTTCTCTACTGAACTGCACTTTGCTAGTCTCTTCCACTTCTGGCCTATAGCTACACTGTTCTCTGCCCTGTAACACTTTTATTTCTCTCCATTTGCAGCCTCGTTATAGTTTAGCCTAGCAAACGCCTACCAACTAGATTTCACTTTCTCCCAGAAGCCTGTCTGGGAGGATGCCCAGTTACATGCCTCGTTACGTCTAATGCTTCCCCACCAAAACACAGATGCCCTATTTTATCCTATTTTAGCTGCAAGAGGCTGTCTGTCCTGTGCATGGTAGGGTGTTTAGAAGTATCCCTGGCCTCTAACTACTGGGTGCTGGTAGCACTTACCCCTACCCCAGTTGTGACATCCACAAATGTCTCCAGACATTGCCAAATGTCCCTAGGGGGCGAAATTGCCCCTGGTTAAGAACCACTTCTCTAGACAAATGGATCTTAATGATAGCTGCAACTAAAATTTCCTAGGGAATTAAAATATGTATATACATCTATGTCTGGATCTTACTCAAGAGATTTTGTTTTAATTGGTTTGGGGTAAAATCTAATTATTAGAGTTCAAAATAAATAAGAAAAAAAGAAAAACAAAACAAAACAAAACAAAATTTGATTCTTAGCTTGTATTATTTGCAAAATTAAGGGCTAGATCTTTTTTACAGAGTATTAGGGCACTTAATAATACCTAACATTTTTTGGCAATTAATAAATATTTGGGAAGGATGAAATGAATGAATGGATTTAGCAACCTGTGCTAATATCTATCACAGAGATGATTCCATGTTTTATTATAATTATCTATTTATCTCTACATTATATATTTTTGGTGGCATTTCTTTCTATGTTTCCATTCTAGCACAGTTCTTGATATGCATTTGACAGTAAATATTTTTGAAAGAAATATTTGTGAAAGGATGAAGTAATGAATGAATGAATAACGGAAGGAACGTAACATTTTGCACTCCCCTCATTCTCATGGTGGCAGAGGCTGATGGTTGCAGTTTGTTATTATCATTATAATTTTGCCAACTCAGTACGCATGCTCATTTTCCCCCAAGCAATAGAACACTAATTTATTTGGAAGGAACGTTCCCAGCTTAAAGACTAGATTTCCCAGCCTTTCTGTAGCTAGACGTGGTTCTGAGAACACATCTAGCCAGTGAGATGTAAGAAGAAATTGTTGAATGTGATTTCTGTAGAAACTCATGAAAAAAGAGGCACAGTTCTCTATCTTCCCTCTCCTTATTTTCTTGCTTCCTAATACAGATGGCTGGAGCTCCAAATGCCAACCTGGCCTATACAGTGATTTGATAATGACAGCTATTTTCTCAAGGTAAGAAGCAAAAAACATAAAGAGCCAGTGTTGTTGTCATACCAGCCCTGGACTATTCACCTTTGAACCTTTGGATTTAATTGAGGGAAAAAGAAAATTCAATCTTGTTTCTAATCTATGTTACGAGTACTGTAATTAATGCATTTCTTAACTATTGCAATAGTCAGTATAATACACTGTGTTGAAAAAGCCAATTTTTTTTTATTTCTCCCTCATCACACTAT
Organism: Daubentonia madagascariensis; assembly: GCA_023783475.1. NCBI lineage: Eukaryota > Metazoa > Chordata > Mammalia > Primates > Daubentoniidae > Daubentonia > Daubentonia madagascariensis. Next base: position 10,486,009 of record JAKFHU010002220.1, read on the forward strand.
GTACTTTTCAAGGGAAGAAGGTATAAATTTTAATTGTGTCATATAATTTTGATGAGGATGGATGTATCATCCTATAGTCTAGGCATATGCATTTTGATCTGACTTCTTATATTAAGCCAGTGTGTTCATCTATGGAAATCATGAGTGTTCTTTCAGAGTTCCAGAACATACCTTCAATACATGTCCAAATTGCACTTCACGGTGTTTACTTGCCTTTAATGTAAATTTTCTTGCTGTGAACTTGCTGCCCATGTAAGAATGCTTCTTTTCAGAGCTTGCATTTAGGATTGTGGGCTACACGTATAAAAAAAATGACTAGCATGCCTGCTGATAAGTAGTTGTTTTAGAAAAATAAATCTTTCCTTCCAGCAAGATTCAACTATCTAAAGTCACCAAAATGGAGTGGAAATTGCCCTCCCAACTAATTAGACACTTGGAAATGTTCACTTAGGGATGATTGTCTATTGGTAAATACCTTCACCATTCACCATTTTTAAGAGATAAGAAAGTGATTGTGCAATAATCTGAGGAATAGGTGGATGGTGACATAGTGAAAATGTTGCAAGCTTTTCCTGAGAGAACTCAAATGTTTATAGGCCTCAGGCTCTCCCCTTCACTGCTTAAAAATTTACACTTATTAACATGATCCCTCATTTTCTCTCAGCTCCCCAAAATATAAAATAAGCAGAATTGTCTATTTATTTCCTTGTAAAATTTACATCTAAAAACTTAAAAGAAATCTGGATTTTGTTACTCACTTGTATTCCATCCACGTGTTTGAATGTTATTTTTTTCAAATGGGCAAAATAAGAAAGAAAATTATTCTACAAGGGGAAAATTTAAAAATTTGAATTGAAAATAAAATTTATATGATAGCACTTCCAGCACAAATACAGCAGGAAAGATTTGAAAGGCACATTTCTTAGCCTATAGAAAAAAGACATTGATGGAGGACACATTCCCACATCACGGTCATTGTCAAAAAAATAAAAGTACAGTCACGCACTGCATAACGACATTTTGATCAATGACAGATGTATATATGATAGTGCTTTCATAAGATTATAACACTGTATTTTTACTGCACCTTTTCTATGTTTAGATACACAAATACTTACTATTGTGTTACATTTGTCTACAGTATTCAGTACAGTAAAATGCTGTAGAGGTTTGTAGCTCAAAAGCTATAGGCTGTATCATACAGCCTAGGTGTGTAGTAGGTTATAGTATCTAGGTTTGTGTAAGTATACTCTATGATGTTCACACAATGATAACATTGCCTAACAATGCGTTTCTCAGTACTTACTCTTAAGCAATGTATGACAGTAATGGAATATATTTGATCCAGCTGTTTTAAACCAAATCAAAAGCAACTAATTCTGTCATAGTTCTAAAATGTTTTAAGTATAATTTGTTCTCAATCTATTGAAACTATACTAGAGAGACCACTTTAACATTTAACTTTTAAATCTCTTACTATTCCTTGAATCATATTTGCAATTCAATTGGACAAAGTTGTTTGCCATGTTTTATGGATATTATATTCTATTAAAGAAATGCTTAAGAGACATTGCAGTTTATTGAAATGATATGGTTCTTGCTTTGGAAAATTAAATACATTAAAATGTTCTAATTTTTTATGACTATCATTAATATTTTCCTGAATATCTTCCCCCTGGACTATGCAAAATTGATTAGGAGGAGTGTGTGGAATAAGTGGACCTAGAATCTACAAGTAGAGGAAGAAAACACCTGATGAGGAACTCATAGAGGTAGTAGGGAAATTAGAAAAAATGTATGGAAAGTATTTTCAGAAAGGAGTAGTCAACACTGTCAGAACTGCTGAGAAATCAAGCAAAATGAGGACTGCATAGTGGACATAAGTTTTAGTGTCATGTGGGTTATTGACAGGGGACTATATATGTTGTTGTCCAACTAGGACACCTTTAAGAATGATACTTCAACTCCAGGTAATGATATAAAACATTACAAGAAGCTGCTGTTTCCACATTTAAAGACAAAAGAAGCCACCAATCTTCTTTACATGGAAAATAGTTACTCTGTTATTTTACCATTAAGATTTTATTTTGTAGTTTATATTTTAAATATTTTATTAAAGTACTATATATGAGTAATTACAAATTTTCTACATATGATATGAAATGATAGTGTTGTTCTCAACATATCTGTTGTTCAAATTTGTTGTCTTCAACATATTTCCTCTATAAACATTTTATTTTAAGAAACAGAATAACTGAACTATATGTTACTTAAACCTTATTCTGAATTCTAAAATGACGATCAAGCAAGTTGTGGCACTGTCCAAACACATACATCTCTATATCCGTTTCTATATCTATTAATATATACCTATTTATATACCTATCCATACACCACATGCATATACATATACACTTTACTTGAATATATATATTTTCATTGTTTGTGTGTATTCTAGTTACTATCTAGTGCTCTTTCATTTCAATAGGAAGAACTTGCTTCACCATTTATTGTAGGTCTGCTAAGGAATGTCTTAATTTCTCCTGATTTTTGAAGGATCATTTTACCAGATACATAATTTCTGCTTGAAAGTGTTTTTCTCTGAGCACTTTGAATGTCATCCTATATAAGATGTGGTTTTTTTATCTTATATAAAACTTAGTATTATCAGCCTTTTGAATTTTGGCCACTCAGGCCAGTGTGTAGTGAAATCTCATTTAAATTGCAGATCCCTGTGGGCCATTTGATTATATACTTTTGCCTCGTTCCTTTTACGTTTTCCCCACTTATCTATTGAGTTGTTTGCCTTGTTAACATTGATTCATAGAATCAAATCATTAATTGGTTATATACATTCTAAATGTCTTCTCTAATACCTTAGCCTTGCCTTTTTTCTCCTATAATGATGCCTTATGATTAATAGAAGGTCTTGATTTTATTGTAGTCAAGTTTAACATGTTTTACCTTTATGTTTACCTCTTTGTATGTCCTATCTAAATAATCTTTCCTCACTTTTCAATGTCATTGGAAAATCATTTGACAGTAATTATTAAAAGTAACACATATTCATTAAAACAGGAAGTCCACTTGTGAGTATATAGCTAAAATAAATTTATCCACATGTGCACTAAAAGACATGTATAAAAATGTTTGTAGCAGCTTAACAGCTACATTCATAAAAATATAAACTTGCAATATCTATTAAAAGTAAAAATGGATAAAAGTAGCAAATTTTTGCAATGGAATACTATACACGAATGAGCCTAAATGAATTATACCTACACTCTCCAACATTTATGGATCACAAAAACATTTTCATTTAACCAAAGAAGTCAGACACAAACAGTACACATTGTGTGGTTCCATTTATATAAAGTTCAAAAGCAGACGAAACTAATCTATGGCCATTTTTGGGATTAGGATAAGCAGGAGAGTGGTTAACTTTGGAGAGAGGGAGCTGTGCCCATGAGAAGACAAGTGAGCGTTTCTGTGATGTTGAGATCTTTCTATTTTTTGATGTTGGTGATGGTTACATGGTTATAAAATGGGCCCACTTAGTGAAAATGTGATGGATCATTTATTTGATTTGTGTACTTAGCATGTATATTAAACTTCAATAAATAATTTCAATTTAAATAAAGAGAGATCATTGCACAAAGACCATTAAGAAAATACATATTAGAAATTAAAAGATAATCATAATGTACATCATGCTTTCAGAAATCCACAATTATTTACTAACAGGTGGTCTCTAATCTGTTTATTAGAGCAACTAGTTGCTCTTCATACCTAATTTTACTTGTGTGATGTTTGTGCTGGAAAGTTATTTTATTTGTCAAATTGACTAGTTACTGCTGCAGTATCTCATATGGTACCCTAAGAGGTTCTGTTGGAAAGGAAATTTTGGTAATCACCACATATAAGATGAAAAGATACATGCAGTATAAACTCCTCTAGTGTCACCGTTATATCCTTAATCTCCTCTATCTTTTAAATTACTAAGTGTCTCAGCAATCCATTCCTCTTTCCTTACTACATTAGTTCTGATATTTTGTAAGGCCTGCTTTGCAATATAAACAAATTTTCCTAAGTCTTTGTGATTAATGTTTACATTGTTTGCCCCAGGAGTTGTTCACATTATGGCAACTTTAATTGCCCTTCTTGTCCACTAAACAAGCATATATATCTTCATTTGACAAAAAAGGGCTTAAAACATTTTATGAATAAATTACTTTTGTTTTAATTCTTAACAATTTTGTCTCTGTTTCATGTGTATATTAAACTGTTTAAAACTGAGGAGTTATAACATTACTATTGGGAAAAAAGTTTATGATTAGAAGATGCTTGAAGACAAATACAATATTTATAGTTGTTTTATTTAAATATGTTAGATAATACAAATCATATACTGAAAGATATGTCAGTCAAGGAATCACTGAACAAAAAAGTATCAAGGACCAAAATTATAGAACACTTGTGAACTTGTGATAAATAATTTTGGTTTGAGCTTCCATTTTCTTTTCCCTTAAAAACACTTTTTATTAATAAAAGCTTCCTAGAAAGATATTTGCAAGATCTGGTACATTGATTTGGTCACCATAATCTTACTAAGAACAGTAACAATTGAGAATCCCCAATATGCATACATATACCAAATATACACCTTAAATATATACAAAAAAGGAGAATTTTGTATATAGGATGTGATGGCAATAACACATGGTTACAATATTCTATTGCAATATGTAAGACATGCAAAATCTCATTTACTTTATTTATTTTTAGAAACTGACAGTAGGTGAATGATGCTAAATTTATCACTTTAAAAGACAGAAACCATTTTTATGAATCATATCTAATATTTATTATCCATCAAAAATATCTTCCTTCTGATAAAGATAGAATTGCTGAAATGGCTTAGTTTTGTTCCACTGTGGTGAAATAAACAACTTCTTTTGTTGAGCTATTGAGTCAATAAAAAGGTGTGTGTTCTCCTTTGAAAGTATACTAATAATTTATTAGGGAACAAATTATGTTTGTTGAAAATACTTGATCATCCATTTGCAATGTGCTAAATATTGGATATATAAAGATGTGTAAGAGACAGTTCTTCAATTTTTTGGAAAAAACACAAAAAAATTTTAAAACATAGAAATAAAGGTTACTTTTAGAGATACACAAAGAACAATGTGATATAAGAGAGAGAATAACTACTAAATGTAGTTACCCTCCAGATATTTCCAAAGCATTAGTTTTTGCCAAATATGTTCTTACTTTCCTACTCTCTAAAATCAACTCTAATTATTTTATTCTGTAAGTAAATATTCTTTATGTTTAGGTCTAATCAGTTAAAACTAACTTTCACTTTTTAAAAATACCTTTGTTAATTTTCTAATTATGATATTAAAATTTGCAAAATGAGAGAAAATAATCCTGATAGAGAAAAGTAAAAGTGACATATTTTTATTAAAAATTCTGGTAGTTGGCTCTAACAAGTCAAGCATTAATTTCTATATTAGGTGGTCTTAGTTTATGAGTAGGCTACTAGACCCAGAAATCAGAATGTGAGCATTGAATGAAAGAAAAGGAGCAATTAAGTCAACCTTAAATTTACTGAATATATGACACATTTCTAATTACTTCACTTCTACTAACTGAAAAAGAGCAAATACATGAATCCAATTTCAATTTCAATGACTTCTTATTTACTTTATAACAGAGGACCCAGTTTCACCAAATTTAAACATGGTGCCTAGCATTAAAAGAAAAGACCACCACTCAATATCTAAAAACAAAAAGATATTTATTGCTTACTTGAGTAAGGCGAGCTACGCTGGTCAGGTACAATCCTATACTGCAAAGCAAAATACTCATCTTATATAGAGTTGAATGGTTTACAGAGGAAGGATCAGGTTGATATGAACCTTAGAAGCGTGTTTGCTGGAAGACCTAGGATGAGGATTAGGTGAGTTAGATATCCAGCTCAAGCACATGTAAGGAGGAACTAAATATACAGTAATCAGGATAAATACTACTTTAACACAAAATTTAAGACATGCAATGTGAGATGTCTGTAATGAATTTAAAAATGGAAAAAAAGAAGACATGCAAAAATCCATGATAAAATATTAAAAATTTAAATGAAAACAAGATCAAAAGATGTTTCAATAAATTATAGTAAATAAAAAATTATTTAAGATCATCATTTGGTAGGAAATAATGGTCAAAGATGGCAATTCTGTCAATTAAAGGCAAGATAAGTAAAGGAACTGATTTTTCAAAGGAAATATTATTTAAAAATTTTTTAATTATTATGAGTACACAATAGTTGCATATGTTTATGGGTTACATATGATGTTTTCATACAAATATACAGTGTGTAATAATGAAATCAGGATAATTGGGGTATGCATCACCTCAAGCATTTATCATTTCTTTGTGTTAGGAACATTCCAATTCCACTTTTTTGGTTATTTTAAAGTATACAATAACTTATTTTTTACTACAGTTACCCTGTTGTGCTATCAAATATTACATCTCGTTTATTCTAACTATATTTTTGCACTCGTTAACCATGCCAACTTTATCCCTTCTTCCCTGCTACCCTTCCTAGCCTCTGGTAATCATCATTGTATTCTCTATCTTCATGAAATCAATTGTTTTAATATTTAGCTCCCACATGTGAATGAGAACATGTGAAATGTGTCTTTCTGTACTTGGCTTATTTCACTTAACATAATATTCTCCAGTTCCATCTATGTTGCTGCAAATGACAGAATTTCATTCTTTTCTATGGCTGAATAATATTCCATCATGTATATGTACCACATTTTCTTTACCCATTCATTTGTTGATGGACAGTTAGGCTGATTCCAAATCTTGGCTACAGTGGATAGTGCTTCAATAAACACAGTACAGATACCTTTTCCATATAGTGCTTTCCCTTCTTTTGGTGAGATTGCTGGGTCACATGGTAGTTCTGTTTTTAGATTTTTGAGGAGCCTCCATATTGTTCTCCATAGTAGTTGCACTAATTTACATTCCCACCAACAGTGTGTGAGGGTTCCACTTTCTCCACATCCTCACCAGCATTTGTTATTGCCTGTCTTCTGGATAAAAGCCATTTAACTGGGATGAGATGATATCTTCTTGTAGTTTTGATTTGCATTTCTCTGATGACTAATGATGTTGAGCATTTTTTCATATACCATTTGGCCATTGTATGTCTTCTTTTGAAAAATATCTATTTAGATATTTTGCCCATTTTTAATTAGATTATTTGATTTTTTTTCCTTATGAGTTGTTTGAGCATCTTATATATTCTAGTTATTAATCTCTTGTCAGATGGGTAGTTTGCAAATATTTTCTCCCATTCTGTGGGTTGTCTCTTCACTTTGTTAATTGTTTCCTTTGCTGTGCATAAGCTTTTTAGCTTTATATGATCCTATTTGTCCATTTTTACTTTCGTTACCTGTGCTTTTAAAGTATTACTCAAGAAATCTTTGCACTGGCCAATGGTCCTGATGCATTTCCCCAAAGTTTTCTTTTAGTAGTTTCATAGTTTCATAATTTCAGGTCTTAGATTTAAGTCTTCAATCCATTTTGACTTGGTTGCTGTACACAGAGAGATTTAGGGGTCTAGTTTCATTCTTATGCATATGGATATCCAGTTTCCCAGCATCATTTATTGAAGACACTGTCCTTTCCCCAATGTATGTTCTTGGCACCTAGTCAAAAATGAGCTCGCTATAGGTGTGTGCATTTATTTATGGATTCTCTATTCTATTCCATTGGTCTATGTGTCTGCTTTTATTCTAGTACCATACTGTTTGGGTTACTACAGCTCTGTAGTATAATTTGAAGTCAGATAATGTGATTCTTCCAGTTTTGTTCATTTTGCTCAGGACTGCTTTGGCTATTTTGGGTTTTTTGTGGTTCCAAATAAATTTTAGGATTTTTAAAAAATTTCTGTGAAAATGTAATTGGTATTTTTTAAAATTTCAAAATATTAAGGGGTACAAATGTTTTGTTACAAGGATCACTTTTGTAATGCTTGAGTCATGGCCGTAAGTGTGCCCATCACCCGACTAGTGTTCATTGTACACATTAGGTAGATTTTTGTCACTACCCTCCACCCCCTTCCCCCCTGCTTGATTTCCAGTGAGTTTTACTTCCCTCTGTGCACATGTGTGCCCATCAGTTAGTTCCATTCTAACAGGGAGTACATGTGGTGGTGTTTATTTTTCCATTCTTGAGACACTTCACTTAGTATAATGGTCTCCAGTACCATCCAAATTGTTGCAAAAGGCATTAATTCATCCTATTTATGGCTGCATAATACTCCATGGTATACATATACCACATTTTGTTAATCCACTCGTGAACTGATGGACACTTGGGTTTATTCCATATCATTGCAACTGTGAATTGTTCTGTAATAAACATTTGAGTGCAGGTGTCTTTTTGATAAAATGACTTCTCCTTTGGGTAGATACCCAGTAGTGGGATTGCTGGATTGAATGGTAGGTCTACCTATAGAGGTTGTACTAATTTGCAGTCCCACCAGCAGTGTATTAGTGTTCACTCCTCTCTGCATCCTTGCCAGCATCTATTGCTTTTGAATTTTTTAATAAAAGCCATTCTAACAGGAATAAGGTGATATTTCATTGTGATTTTTGTTTGCATTTCCCTGATGATTACTGATGTTAAGCATTTTTTCATATGTTTGTTGGCCATTTGTCTATCTTCTTTTGAAGCTTCTGTTCATGTCTTTTGCCCACTTTTTAATGGGGTTATTTGTTTATTTCATGATGATTTGCTCGAGTTCTTTGTAGATTCTGGATATTAGCTCTTGATTGGATGTCTAATTTGTGAATATTTTCTCCCATTCTGTAGGTTGTCTATTTGCTCTGTTGATTATTTCCTTAGCTGTGTAGAAGCTTTTTAATTTAATCAAATCCTATTTATTTATTTTTGTTGTTGCTGTAATTGCCACTGGGGTCTTAGCCCTAAATTCTTTGCCTAGAATGATAACTAAAAGAGTTTTTCCTACATTTTCTTCTAGAATTTTTATGGCTTCATTCCTTACATTCAAGTCTTTTATCCATCTTGAATTAATTTTTGTGAGTGGTGAGAGATAGGAGTCCTGTTTCATTGTTCGGCAAGTGGCTATCCAATTTTCCCGAAACCGTTTATTGAATAGGGCTTCTTTTCCCTGGTGTGCATTATCTTCTGCTTTGTCAAAGATCAGTTGGCTGTAGGTAGATTGTTTTATGTCTGGGTTCTCTATTCTGTTCCATTGTTCTATGTCTCTATATTTGTACCAATACCATGCCGTTTTGGTTGCTGTAGCCTTGTACTATAGTTTGAGGTCTGATAATGTGATGCCTCTAGATTTGTTCTTTTTGCTTAAGCTTTCTTTGGCTATTCTATGTTTGGTAATTTGGTTTGGGTAGTAGAGACATTTTAACAATATTGATTCTTCCAATCCATGAGCAGGGAATATCTTTCCATTTCTTTGTGTGTCCTCTCAATTCCTTTCATCAGTGTTTTACAATTTTCATTGTAGAGGTCTTTCACTTATTTGGTTAAATTTATTTCTAGGTATTTTATTTTATTTGTATCTATTGTAAATGGGATTACTTTCTTGATTTATTTTTCAGATTGTTCACTGTTGGCATATAGAAATACTACTGTTTTTTTATATATTGATTTTGTATACTGAAACTTTACTGAATTTATCAGTTTTAACAGTTTTTTTTTAGATGAGTCTTTAGGTTTTACGAAATATAAGATTGTATTGTCTGCAAACAAGGATAACTTGACTTCCTCCTTTCCAATTTAGATGCCCTTTATTTCTTTTTCCTGTCTGATTACTTTAGCTAGAACCTCCAGCACTATGTTGAATAACAGCGGTGGAAGTGGACATCCTTTCTTGTTCCAGATCTTAGAAGAAAGGCTTTCAGTTTTTCCTTGCTCAGTATGCCACTAGTGTGTGTCTGTCAAATATGGCTTTTATTGTGTTGAGTTATTTTCCTTCTATACCTAGTTTTTTGAGAGATTTTATCATGAGGGGATGTTGAATTTTATTGAATGCTTTTTTATCATCAGTTGAAATGATCATATGGTGTTTGTCCTTTGTTCTGTTGATATGATATATAACATTAATTGATTTGTGTATGTTGAATCATTCTTGCATCCCTGAGATGAATCCCACCTGATCATGGTGGATAATATTTTTAATGTGTTGTTGAATTTGGTTTACTAATATTTTGTTGATGTATTTTGTGTCTATGCTCATCACAGATATTGGCCTATAGTTTCCTTTTTTTGTTGTGTCTTTGACTGGTTTTGATATCAAGGTGATACTGGCCTCATACAATGAGTTAGTGAGATTTCCTGCACCCTCAATTTTTTGAAATAGTTTAAGTAGGATTGGTGTTAGTTCTTCTTTAAATGTTTGGTAGAATTCATCAGTGAAGCCATCTGGTCTGGGGCTTTTCTTTGCTGGGATACTTTTTATTACTGCTTCTGCTGCTTCTGTCTTGTTACTTGTTATTGGTCCGTTTAATCAGTTATTGGTCAAATTAATCAGTTTCTGGATTTCTTTCTGGTTCATTCTTGGTATGTTGTATGTGTATAGGAATTTATCCATTTCTTCCAGGTTTTCCAATTTATTAGCATGCAGTTACTAATAGTAGTCTCCAATGATCCTTTGAAGTTATTCAGTATCAGTTGTAAAGTCTCCTTTTTCATCTCTGATTTTATTTTTTGAGTCTTCTCTCTTTTTTTCTTAGTTTGGCTAGGTTTGTCAATTTTTTTGCCCTTCCAAAAAACCAAGTTTTTAAAAAATTGATCTTTTGTATTTTTTTGTTTCAATTTAATTTATTTCAGCTCTGATCTTTATTATTTCTTTTCTTTTACTAATTTTAGATTTGGGTAGTTCTTGTTTTTCTAGTTCTTTTAGATGCAGTATTAGGTCATTTATTTAATGTTTTTCTATTTTATTGGTGTAGGCACTTAATGCTATAAACTTCCCCCTTAGTACAGCTTTTGCTGTATCCCAAAGGTTTTGGTATATGTTATTTCCATTTTCATTCATTTCAAGAAATTAAAAAAATTTTCTTCTTAATTTCTTTAATGACCTACTTGTCATTCAGGAGCATATTGTTTAATTTCCATGTATTTTTATAGTTTTCAAAGTTCCTCCTGTTGTTCATTTCTAGTTTTATTCCATTGTGGTCAGAGAAGATACTTGATATGCTTTCAATTTTTTTGAATTTTTTAAGACTTGTTTTGTGGCTTAACATATGGTCTATCCTTGAGAATGATCCATGAGCTGAGGAGAAGAATGTATATTCTACGGCTATTGGATGAAACATTCTGTAAATATCTGTTAGGTCCAGTTGGTCTATAGTGCAGATTAAGTCCAAAGTTTTTTTGTTGATTTTATGTGTGGATGATCTGTAATGCTGAAAGTGGGGTGTTGAGGTCTCCACCTATTGTTGCCTTGGGCTCTATCTCTCTCTGTAGATGTAATAATATTTGCTTTATATATGAGGGTACTCTAGTGTTGGGTGCATACATATTTATAAGTATTATATCTTCTTGTTGAATTGACCCCTTTATCATTATATAATGACCTTTTTTGTCTATTTTTACAGTTTTTGTTTTGTAATCTATTTTATATGATATAATTATAGCTACTCCTGTCTTTTTCCATTTGCATGGAATTTCTTTTTCCATCCCTTTATTTTCAGTCAGTGTGTCTTTGTGGGTGAAGTGAGTTTCTTGTAGGCAACATATGGTTAGGTCTTGCCTTTTTAGCCATTCAGCCACTCTTTTTATTGGAGGGTTTAGTCCATTTACAGTTAATGTTATTTATTATTAATAAGTAAATACTTACTATTGTCATGTTGTTATGCTATTTCTATTGTCATGTTGTTTTGTGGTCCTCTCTTTCTTCCTTCATTTCTTTCTGTCTTCTTTTTTATAAAAGTAATTTTCTCTGTTAGTGCGTTTTAATTTTTTGCTTTTTATTATTTTAGTATTGTTGAAGGTTTTTTGATTTGAGGTTTTAATGAAGCTTGCAAAATAATTCTTATAACCAATTATTTTAAACTTATGACTACTTAATTTTGATTACAAAAAAACCCCAAATAAACAAATAAAGAGAAAGGTGAAAAAGCCTCCATGCTTTAATTCCATCCCCCCTTTTTTGACTTTTTGTTGTTTCTGTTTATATATTTTTATACTATCTAGCTCTTAAAAAGTTCTTATAGTTATTATTTTTGATAGGTTTGTCTGTATGTCTTCTTACTCAAGATATGGTTTATACTCTTAGTGTAGTTGTCAGTGTACTTACTGTTACTAGTGGGTTTTCTACCTTCACATAATTTCTTATTTTTTGTTAATATCCTTTTCTTTCAGACTGACGAACACTTTTCAGCATTTTTTGTAGGACAGATCTGGTGTTAAAAAATCTCTCAGCTTTTGTTTCTCTGAGAAAATCTCTGAAGAATATTTTTGCAGGATATAATATTCTAGGATTAAAGTTTTTTTGCTTCAGTACTTTGAATACTCCATGCCACTCTCTCTTGGCCAGTAAGGTTTTTACAGAGAAGTCTGCTGCCAGATGTATTCAAGCTCCTTTATATGCTCTTTCTTTCTTTTCTCTTGCTGCTCTTAGGATCTTTTCATTATCTTTGACATTTGGAGTTTGATTATTAAATTGCTTGAAGTAGTCTTATTTAGATTAAATATGCTTGGTGTTCTATGACCTTCTTTTACCTGAATATTGATATCTTTCTCTAGGTTTGGAAAGTTCTCTAGTATTATTTTTTGGAATAGACTTTCTACCCCAATCTCCCTCTCTACCTCCCCTTTAAAGCCAATAACTCTTAGATTTGCCCTTTTGAGACTATTTTCTAGATCTTGTAGGCATGCTTCATTATTGTTTATTCTTTTTTCTCTTCTGACTGTGCATTTTCATGTAGTCTGTCTTTAAGTTCACTAATTCTTTCTTCAGCTTGATCAATTCTGCTATTGGGAGACTCTGATTCATTTTTCATTTTGTTAATTGAGTATTTCAGCTCCAGAATTTCTGCTTGATTTTTAAAAGTTATTTCATTCTCTTTGTTAAATTTCTCTGATAGGATTCTGAGTTCCTTCTTTGTGATGTCTTGAAGTCCATTGACCTTCCTCAAAACAGCCATTTTTAATTCTCTGTCTGAAAGGTCACATATCTCCATCACTCTAGGATTGATCATTGGTGCCTTATTTAGTTTGTTTGGTGAGGTCATGTTTTCCTGGATGTTCTTCATGCTTGTGGATATTGGTCAATGTCTGAGCATTGAAGAGTTAGGTATTTACTCTAATCTTTGCAGTCTGGGATTGTTTGTACCTGTCCTTCTTGAGAAGGTTTTCTAGGTATTCAAAGGGAATTGAGTGTTGTGATCTAAGTCTTTGGTCACTTTAGCTATATCAACACTGGAGGGTGTGCCAAGCCCAGTAATGCTGTGACTCTTGCAGACTACTGGTGGTACTGCTTTCATGGGATTGGGTAAGATGTCAGGAGAATTTCCTGGATTACTAGACAGGTGTCACACTGTCTTCCCTCATGCCCCCACAAACAGAAGGAGTCTTACTGGACATGCACTCCAAGTCCACTGACCCAGTGCTGGGAAGCCTGGAGTTTGGGCTGGGTGTTGCAAGCACTACTCCATGGCCACCACAGCTAGGACTGGACTTGGTCATACATGAAGCCAGCACAGTCTTTCCCAAAGCCTGTGGTAACTACTGCCTGGCTACTAATGATGTTTATTCAAGGCCCAAGGGCTCTTTAGTCAGCAGATGGTGAATCCTACCAGGACAGGGTCCTTCCCTTCTGGGCAGTGGGTTCCCTTCTAGCCCAGGGTGTGTCTAGAAATGCCATCTAGGAACTGAGGCCTGGAATCAGGGGTTTCAGAAATCTGGTTGGTACTTTATTTTACTAAGGCTGAACTTGTATCCAAGTTGCAAGACAAAGTCTTTTGTATTCTTCCCTTCCCTTCCCTAAAGTGGGAGGAGTTTCTCCTTGAGCTGCCTGGAGTTTGGGAAGGGGTGACATAGTCACCTGCTTGGCCACTGCTTCTGGTGTCCCACTGGGTGACATGCACCCTGAGTCCACTGGCTATAAACCCAGCTCAGCACCAGAACTTGCCCAAGGGCTGAAATCCTTGTGGTCTGACTGCCCTTAAATTTTTTTCCAGGCACCAGGCCACTTTAGTCAGCTGGTGTTGGAGCTAGCTGGAACTCAGGTTCCTACCACTGGGGTGGAGGATTCCTCTCTGGCCAGGGCTTGTCTAAATGCTCCCTCCATGTGCATCAGCAGAATTCTGCCTTTTGTTGTGTTTTCCTGTGACAGGGAAGCCCTGAGTTCCAATGCAAGATCCCACAATCACTTCACTCTCCCTCCCCTAAGCACGTAGATTCTCTCTCCACCTGGGGCTGGTGTGGCACTGCCAGGGGATAGGGGAGGGGTGGCATAAGTAATGCAAGACTATCTTTTATACCCTCTTCAGTGCCTCTTTCCTTGATATGATGTTAAAATGAGGTTCTGTGATCAATCACCTGCTTTTTTGTTCTTATGGAGGTGTTTCTTATGTGGATAGCTATTCAATTTGGTGTTCCTTCAAGGGGGCAATTGCTAGGCAGTTCTATCTGGCCATCTTGCTCTGTCTCCCAAGGAATTATTATTGATGAATTAACTTCCATTAAACCATAAAAGTAAAAATACAATGAATTATGTTTTAGTCTAAATAACATTTAGTTTAAATTTAGAATATATAAATTTTACTATACCAAATTTACAATTTTTCAACATTTTCAAATCATGAAATCTTAAAGTTTTAGAAAAATATTATTTAAAAAATACTTAAATATATATACATATATGCATATATTTTTCCTTTTTCCTCAATTTCCAATATGGTTTGACAAAGTAGTGTTTTCTAGAATTCGTTGACTGCTGATTGGCTAACTTTAAAGACATCATGCCATCTCTGACTGGTTGGCTTTCAAAAATATGTTTATTAAAGTGAATTTTCACTTCAGTGTTTGGTTTAACAGGCTTAAAACTAACTATGAACTTTTAGTGACAATGAAGATGAAATCAGTACACTAAAACTTATCTCTCCACCTCTAAAAACTATGGACAAAAATGCAAAAAGACAAAATTTATAAAACAACTCCCTAAAGACTCTGGGAGGTTAATAATACCAAGGAGATAATATTAGTAGAAGAGCCAAAGGTTGAAGAATGAGAAATACAGTGGTGAGTTTCTTTTTTTTCTTCCACTTATATCTCCCACCTTTGACCCCAGTGTAGAAGTGCTCAACAGGTTTAGGAAACAAATTCTCAAAGGCAAACACTATCTTTCTGGCCAGATTACCAGGAAAATGCAGCTTTGTAAGCAGGAGAGTGTGAAAGGAACCTCTGTTTATATTTTTCTTTATAAATTTATTTGTATTTTCTCCATGCTGTACCCTAGTCAATAAGGTGCACTGCAGTGGTGTGGTGGCACAATTACCTAAAACTCTGAGAGAAAATCCACATTTCTGGCCTAAGGAATCAGGAAAAGAAGATATGACATTTAAAAAGGGAGAAGGTGATCATCATTTTTAACTCTCTCCTTTATCTTGCCACTTTTTCCCATCAGTGGCCCCGGTTATTCCTTTTTATATACAGAAAAAGAAAGTATAGGGAAAATCTTGAAGAGGGAAAAGCTGGAGAAGAGGATCTCCTAATGCTGTGTATGGACCAACACAGACCTAGGCTCACCCTCTGCTGTGCATGTGTGGAACAGAACCAAAGTAATGGCAAAAGTGTGAAAACTGAATTCACATTAGAAGTACTGTCCGCAGAAGGCAAGACAGAATTTGTGTTCTTAGTACAAATGGATTGATTGTCCACTAGAACAATAATACTAGCAAATACAACCTTCCTCAAAGGATATTAACAGGACTGAGAGGTCTACAATGTAATATTGAAAATATCCAGGATACAATTCAAACTCATTTAATATAAAAACAACCAGGAAGTTGTGATCAGTTCTCAAGTGGAAAGACAATCAAGAACTTCCAAAGCCAAAATTATTCAAGTGCTATAATTATTAGACATTGACTTTAAAGCAACCACTATAACCATGCTTCATGAGGAAAAGGTAAACTCTATTTCAATGTTAGGAAAAATAGAAGTTTTCAATAGAGAAATAAAAACTATAATAACTAACCAATTAAACATAATGAAAATGAAAAAGCAGGTAACACATGCCTGCAGTCCCAGCTAATCTGGATGCTGCGACTGAAGGATCACTTGGGGCCAGGAGTTTAGGCTGCCATGCGCTACGATAGTGAATAGCCGCTGCACTCCAGTCTGGGCAACATAGCAAGACTCCATCTTTAGAAAAAAAAGAAAAGAAAAAAGAAAAAAAAGCAATATTTGAAAGAAAATTTAAAGAATCAGCTTCAATGTAGTTCAACAGAATTATTCAGTATGAAGAAAAGAACAGATAAGAAACCCAGAGATATGTGAGACAATATCAAAATGTGTAATATTTCTGTCTGTGGGGGCCCAAAAATGGAGGCAATGAAAAATAAATGTTTGATGAAATAATGGCTAAAATCTTCCCAAAATTGTTGATACTCAAATTTTCAGATTCAAGAAGCTCAGCAAAACCCAAACAGGAGAAACTCAAAGAAAACTCTGCCCAGATATATCATTAACATCAGTACTTTGAAAGCAGCCAGGAAAAATAAATGACACATTAAATATAGGAGAATGATAATTCTGAATAAATTGGACTAAGTTAAATATCTATAAATTATAAACCCTAAAGTAACCACCAAAAATAATATAAAAAGAAAGGCAAAAATGCTAATAAATAAATTCAAATGGGATACTAAAATATTCAAATCATACAAAAAGAAGGAAGAAAAAGAGGAACAAATATTTTTTAAAAAAAGAGAGGAGGCCAGCATAAAAATAAAGGTAGAACAATAACAATGCAAGTTTTAAACATTCCAATTCAGAGACATAGGATGTGATATTTAATAATTGATCTGAAAGAGCAGTTGAATCAAGTCAACCACATACCACAATGCAAGTTTGTTGATCCAATTAAGCTTCGTTCCTGATTCAACAGAAAATAGACTAGGCTGAGTTCCGAAGGGCTAGATATAGAAGGTGAAGACTAGCATCTCATAGGAGTTTCACAGTGCAGTTCTAATACAAGTTTTATTTAGCAGTCAAAATTCAACCATAACATTTTCATGGTTTGAAATTTAGATTAGAGTTATTCTGACAGTTTTCTACTATTAAATATATTTGAAGGATAGCCTTCTGTATACTAATTTTATTTTGCCAATGGTTATCTTATACTAGGCATGTAAAAAGAAAAATCCTAATATCTGCATGCTTACTTTTTGTTTTGTTTTTTACATACGAGAATGCACAGCAAAATATCCTAATCATTTTTATTTCCTTCTGGTTTCAATTCCAAGGAAATAAATTTTTCCACTAAAATCTGAGCAAATCAGTCATTTCCATCTGTTTAAGTTCATTTAAGTTATCTAAATGCCTTATTCCTAAAAGATGAGAAATATAGGGCATAAAAAATCTAGATACTCTGATATATCTCTTCACAAATTATTCTTTCTTCATATTTTTCAATGCTCATACTTTTCAATGATAAAGGGCAACATATGCTTAATTATTCTCTGATTGTTATCTAAATTGTTAATGTTTATTAATAAATACGTTTTAATTAGAAAATCAATTTTAATTTTCTTATGAATAGAAATTGGAAGAATAACATTTATTTCTTTCTTTCTTACACAGAAGCCGCTACCCTGAATCAATACTGTCTATTTGCATTTGAGAAATACATCATCATTCTCTTTAATGCATGACTTCGCTTCAGGGAGCTATTTTGAACGCTTCTTTGCACCATGAATTTAGATTAATTTTTTTTTTAGAGGCTACATTTTTAAGACTAATCTTAACTGAAATTTTAACCTTCTGAATTCTATCTGTTTGCAGTGAGCATTATCTACTTTAATGACATACTTTCCCATCCGCTCTCAAATATTAACCTTCATTTATGACTAGAAATGCAGAACTAGAAAAAATGCCATTTTCCATTTTGTATAGTACATTATTATTTTATCTCAGACAATTTCAAGAATTGAAAAATTAGAATAAAATATTTCTCTTTTAACACAATAAAACATTGTGGGGAAAATATATATCCATTCAGAAATTGATTTGAAAAAATAACTTCTGAAACATTATTCATAGCACGTATCTACTTTTAACTCAGATTCCCATTTTCAAAAGAAATCATCAGAGAAAAGGAGCAAAGTTTAAGATCCTGATTCTCTGGGTGTCAATCTTTGAGCTGCCACTCAGTAGTTGTGTGACCTTGGGCAAAATATTTCATTTTTCATGTAACAGATTCATCATCTGTAAAATGGGAAATGTGATAGAACCTAATTCTTAATGTATTATAGTTATGATATTTAAATGAATTATTAACTGTAAGCACTGAGAATGCTGCCAGACATACAGAAAATATCCTAATAATGTTTGTTTAATAAAATAGTACTGCCAGTTATTTCCAAATACCTCTCTTTAGACAGGCTGTGGTCCATCTTGAAGTTGACTCCATTTCATGGCCAAGGGAAGTAAAGTACAAAAGTGTGCACTTTTTACAAAACAAAATTTATTTATTTGATGGAATTTTCCTTCATTATGAAATGGTATGTTTGTTTAGACCATTTTGGCAATGATATATCCTTCTTTTTATGAAGAGTAATGCTAGTAGATTATTATCATTGATATTTTCTCTATGGATGCATTTAATATTTAGGTAAATGCAAACAGCTATCAACCATATGTTATTTCCTACAAAGTATTTGCAATTTTATTATCCCATGAACTTAAAAGTTTATAAACCATTGAGTTAGAAAACCTATTCCAATCCATATTTCCCCAGTGCTATTCATTTGCAAAGCAGCTATGATACCACAGCAATGCCCTGGATATAAAATCAGAACACCTGGGATAAAATTCATTTCTGCTTATCTCTCACTTTGTCACAATAAGCAAATATCTTAGCCTTTCTTAATTTAAATTTCCTTATCTTGAAAACAGGTGAAATGCATCTCTACTTTGAAAGAGTAACTGGTATAGGACTTGGCCACAAAACAAACAAACAAAAAAAAAACCCCTATAATATTCTATGAAATACTGAGTCCCTATTTTCAGACACTGAAAAAGAAGAAGTTTAGGACATTTATCCTTGAAGAAATAAAAACAAATAAGGTGAGTTCCAAGATTGCCCAACAATTGCTCTAGCTTTCTGCCTGGGGGCACTTTACTGACATAGAGCAGGGAAATAGAGCCAAATTTGAGTAAAAGTCTTGCCTAACTGAGGAGGCAGAGTCCAGATTTCCAGGCTATTGAGGCCAGTGAGATTTTTAGGACAAAGTGTCTGAGAAGAGGTACTCAGATACTTGAGGGGATGGTTGCCTAAAAGTTTGCATGAAATTTACTCAGTCCTTGGCCAATTGATGGGCTGAAAAAGCAATGGCCAAAGCTCTGTTTTTCCTAACAGAGAATTGTTGCCATGAGACTGAGACAGAAAGCTGAACAATGAAAGGCCAGCTGGGCAGGAGACACTAGAGTTACAGTACATTCAGAGTAGGAAGTTATTACTCACCACACTGGCTTTCAGTTGAGACCCCAGAAAGACTATATTTTTTAGTGAAGATCACATCCAAGAGTAAGGGCCAAGCTGTAGGACTAAATTCAAAAGCAAAATAGATATGCCTTAATAACAAATAAATCCATGCCTGTCTTAGTCTGTTTTGTGCTGCTATAACAATACCATGGACTGGGTATTTTATAATGAAAATAAATGTATTGGCTCACAATGCTGGAGGCTGGGAAGTCCAAGATCAAGGAGTTGGCATCTGTCAAGGGTCTTCTTGCTGTATCATCCCATGGCAGGAAGGAAAAGAGAGGGAGTGAGAGAGAGAGACACATACACACACACACAAAAGGGGTCTGAACTGGTCCTTTTATGAAAATCCTGCTCCTGCAATAACAAACTTACTCTAGTGATAACAGCATTAATCCCCTCATGGACTAATCACCTCTCATTAGGCTCCACTTCCCAACACTGTTGTAATGGGAATTAAGTTTCCAACACATGCTTTTGAGGGGACACATTCAAACCATAGCAATGTCGTTCAGAACCAAAATGATCCACCAGTAAGTTATTTGTCAAAAGAAAATTTTAACACTCCTTAAAAGGATTTGACATTATCTAGACTTCCTACAATTATCACACACAATGTCCAGATGATAATACGAAATTACTAAATGTGCAAACAAAGATGAATATGTCAACTGTGGTCAAAGGAAAAAGCTGTATGCAATATAGTAGTCCCCTGGTATCCACAGTTTTACTTTCTGCAGTTTCAATTACAGTACAATAAGATATTTTGAGAGAGAAAGAGACCATATTCACATAACTTTTATTACACTATATTGTTATAATTCTTCTATTTTATTATTAGTTACTGCTTATCTCTTGTCCAATTTATAAATTTAATGTTATTATAGGTATGTATGTATAGGAAAAATCAGCATACATAGGGTGCAGTACTACCCATGGTTTCAGGTCTCCACTGGAGGTCTTAGAATATATTTCCTGCTAATAAGGAGAAACTACTGTAAATAATCCTTAGATAACTTAGGTATTAGAATTAGCTCAAGAAAAATATAAACCCTAAAGCTGCTGTAATGAATATTTTCTAGAACATAATTAAACATATGGTGATAATGAATAAAGAGATGAATATATGAAAAAGAAAAGCATGGAAGTGTGAGAAATTTCAATGGGAGAATTTCAAAATGAAATTGCTGTATTAGTTCATTTGTGCTGCTATAACAAAATACATGAGACTGAGTAGTTTATAAAGAACAGAAATTCATTTCTCACAGTTATGGAGGCCGAGAAGTATAAAATCAAGGCATTGACAGAAATGATGTGGTGGGGGTCTGTTTCTCACAGATGTCCCCTCCTAGGTGTCCTCATGTGGCAGAAGGGGTGACAAGGCAAAAAGGGCCTAACTGGTCCCCTTGAGCCTTTTAAAAAGACATTAATCCCATTTGTGAGGGTGGAGCCCTCATGACTTTCTCACCTCCTAAACGCCTCACCTTTTAGTACTATGGCATTGCATTAGGGGTTAAGTTTTAACATAAATTCTGAAGGGCACAAACAGTCTAACCATAGCAGTAATACATAATTGTCTGAAAGAAAAAAGTGCTAGATAAGCTTAGCAGAAGGTACTGGAAATGGCTGAAGAAAAGATCAGTGAACTTCAAATTACATCAATAGAAATTCTTTGACTAGAAGAACAAACAGATTTAAAAATAAGCAGAGCATTAGTAAATTGTCAGACAATATTAAGTATCTAATATATGTGTAACTGGAGTCACAAAAGGGAGGAAAGAGATGATTAGGCAGAAAAATTATTTAAAAAATAATCACCACATATTTTTCATATTGAGAAGTTTAACAACCTCAAACAAGACAAATACAGTGAAAATCACAAACAAGTACATATTGACACTGACAACCAAAAATAAATAGAAAAATGTTAAAGTAGCCAACATAAATAGACACATTTACAGTAGAATACCAATTAGAATTAGCACAGTTTTATCATTAAAAAGAAAGATGGAGGCCAGAAGACAATGAAACAATGAAAAAAATTGTAAAAGTGCCAAAACAATATAAAAGTATAAACCATCAATACAAAATTATGTAAACAATGAAAATATTCATTAACGATGAAAGTGAAATAACATTTCAGGTAAATAAGACCAAAAAGATTTCAGTACCAGCAGACATGCACAAGTAATACTAAAAGAAGTTATTTAGTTTGAAGGAATCAAACTTATATAGAAAAGGATGAAAAGCACTGGAAACTGTAAATATGAGGATAATATACATATTAATATATATCTATATCTGTATTCTCTTAATCTTTTTTAAACTTTTAAAGGCATGAAACTATTTAAAATATATAACATTATATATAGCTACATATATCTGCTAATATATTATATATCATCATGTAATGTCCTTACATTTTATATCAAGAATAGGTGTTCAATATTTTTAAATGACTTATGCATCAATTAATATAATTATGTATTTTTCTTATTTAAACAGTAAATCAGTAAATATAGTAGATTGCATTAACTGACTTTAGAAGATTGATCCAGCTTTGCGTTCTTGGAATAACTCCACTAAGTCATAGCATATTACTCTTTTTAGATAGTGCTACATTCTATTTGCTACTATTTTGTTAAAGATTTTGCATCTATGTTCACAGGAGATATTTATTTATTTTGCATCTATGTTCATGAGGGTCTTTAGTTGTATTTTTCTTTTTTTGGTACTGTCTTTGGTTTTGATATAAGGGTGAGCTGGCCCCATAAAATTAGTTGGAAAATGTTTCCTCCTTTGTTATTTGGAAGAGATTGTGTAGAATAAATGTTATTTCCTGTTTAAATAATAATATATGGTAGCATACACTCATGAAACCATATAGATCTGCAGATTTTTTTTCAGAAGACTTTTAACCATAAATTCAATTTCTTTGATCATGAATTAAATTTTGAGCATGAATTCAATAGTTATAGACATATCCAGATTGTCTGTTTCATCCTGGGTGAGTTTATTTTTTTGTTAATTTTTAGTGTGTGTATTTTAAGAATGTGGTCCATGTCATTTAAGTTTTAGAACTCAACAATAAGAAAATAAATAATCCCCTAAAATATAGAAAAAAGATGAGAACAGGCACTTTACAAAAGAGAATATATGGATGACAATTACCACATGAAAACATATTCAACATCCTTACCCATTAAGGAAATGTAAATGAAAACCACGGTAAGCTAGGACTACACAGTTATTAGAATGGTCAAATTTAAAGATGACAATACCAAAAAAATACTAATCTCAAAGGTTATATACTGTAAGAGTCCATTTATATAGTATTCTGAAAATGGCCAAATCATAGTGATGGAGAAGGTTGCCAGGGCTTTAGGTTAGGGGGGAATGTCATATCTATAAAGGGATTACATAGGGGAGTTTCTTGGGCATTATGAAACAATTTGTGTCCTGTCCCTATCTATTTGTCTATCTTCTCTCTATCTATCTATTATCAATTTTATAGAACCATACATCAGAAAAAAATTACTGGTTTGATAATATTCCATGGCATGTAAGAGGCTATCTATTGTGGGAGGAAACTAGATGAAGGGTACCTGAAGACTCAATGGACAATTTTTGCAAATTTGTGCGAGTCTAAACTTATTTCAATTTTTTAAAGTTTAAAACAAATCACCTAGAAATATAAAGCTTGCATAATAGAAGAAAATTTGATGAGGTCATTTGTTATATAACAGGCCAATATACTTAGACAAAAGGAAGGAATGGAGGGAGGGAAGGAAGGAAGGAAGAAAGAGAGAGTGAGAAAAGGAATAAAACCCAAACACATGGCTATGCTAAAATGATTCTCAAAGTCTACAGCTTACGAAGCTTGCTTCTAAAGGAGACCTAAT
The DNA here is from genome assembly GCA_023783475.1 of Daubentonia madagascariensis. Lineage (NCBI taxonomy): Eukaryota > Metazoa > Chordata > Mammalia > Primates > Daubentoniidae > Daubentonia > Daubentonia madagascariensis. Next base: position 10,509,691 of record JAKFHU010002220.1, read on the forward strand.
CAGATGAGCCCTTTATAAGACTATGAACAACAAGAAGAACACTTTCCTTCTGGTCTCAAGAATAAAGAAAAATGTCGTATTTTGGATGGTGCCATGTGACAGAGAATTTCAGGCAGTCTCTAGGAGGTGAGAGAGACCCACTGCAGACAGTCACCAAGAAAATGATGGAGCTGGAGCCCATTTTCCTAAGTGAAGTATCACAAGAATGGAAAAACAAGCACCACATATACTCACCACCAAATTGGTACTAATTGGTCAACACTTATGTGCACATATGAAAGTAACATTCATCAGGTGTCAGGCAGGTGGGAGGGGGGAGAAGAGGATGGGTATATTCACCTAATGGGTGTGGGGTACACTGTCTGGGGGAGGGGCACGCTTGTAGCTTTGACTCTGGTGGTGCAAAGGCAATGTATGTAACCTAAACATTTGTACCCCTGTAATATTCTGAAATTAAAAAAAAAAGAAAAGAGAAAGAAAGAAAATGAGTACCTTAATCCCATAAACAGCAGGAAGTAAATTCTGCCAACAAGTTGGATGGGATTAGAAGATCTAAGTTAGAAAAGATTAGGTCTCCATTATGATTACCTGGAAGTCAACTGACAGCAACTTAATGCCGGGAGTGGTGTTCCACCCTATGGACAGGCCTTACTCACACTCAATTGGAGAGGATTATGCAGGGTGTGTATGTCATGGAGTGGGGATCTTGTAGGGTGGGGAATGATATCTTTTAAATTGTGTCTATCAGAGGAGGAGACTTTTACTAATTCACAAACTATTCCTTTTGGATGTTAAACCAGGTGTCTGCCATCTTGTATTTGTAAAATTCGGTTTTGGGGCACATTGGAATTGCTATTCCACACTTCTTAGTAAGTGAATAAAAGTTCAACAACAGTAAAATGAAAGCAGATATCTGTGTATAAGAGCTATGAAAAATGAAAAGGAACCTTTTAAAAAACAACATCATCAGTTTTAAACTAACATCCCCAACAGTAAACACAGACATTTAGGAAAGATATTGTGCTATAGAAGTAATAACATACACACTTTGTGTGTCAACTACTCATGTAAACCTATTCTTTTGAATTTTGTGAAAATTTGTAAGTGGATAAAACTAGTTTTATTCAACAGTAATTGTACCTTTTTGTTATTAACCTGTTTTTCTAATCTCTTCTTAGTTTCTTTGTGTTTATTCAATAAATATTTTGGGAGTATCTATGATAAGAGAATTAGGAGGTGCATGTGCAACATAAAAGCAAGTAAGACACATATTTCAGTAACAAAAATAAAGGTTGTCCTAGTAATGAAGTTGAAGATAGTGTATATTATAAACAATTCTAATGAAAATTGAAGAATGATGCTTATCCTAGATTACTGTTAGGAAACTCCATAGGAAAAATAGAGCTTATCTCTGCCCCAGTGTTGATTAGTTGATTAGTAAATGTGGGCTGTTTGGGAAAGGGTATATCTTGGGCTAGGCGACTTTTCCATTGAGGCAATTTTTAAAGAGGGCTGACAGCTAAGGACTGTCTCCCTGTCCCTCTCTCAGCAGCAGCTGGGGGAAAAGGTCCTTCATTCCTGAAGTGGAATCTATATGGTACATCACATTGGTTACTACAACATATTCTACCTAACAGCAGTTTCAAGTATTTGGAGGAAAAACAACCCCACAAATTTTTGTATACTTTCAGATTTTCAGTTAAACAATTATGATTATGTTGCTTGTTTTTTGTATAGCCTGGTTCTAGACTCTTTGACATCTAGTTGTCCTCTTTTAATTGTGCTTTAACTTAGCTACATTCTTCTTAAAATATTTTACTCATAACAGAAACATATAGACCTAATCAGTGTAGAATCAAGAACTTTAGTATTAATTGTCCATTCTTATTTTTCCAAAAAGTAAGATCACATTCTCACTTTTTAAAACATTGCCATTTCATATATAGGTGAAGGGAATAACCATTTTAAATAAATTAGTACATATGTGATATCTTCCTATACCTATTTCCTAAACAAATATCCACATACATCTCTTTTTTCTAGGCAGTCATACACATGTTCACATGTGTAGGTTTTTCTGCCTTTTTTTTAATAAAATGAGTCATGTATATTCTGCTTTGGAACTTTTTTAACATCACAAATAATATACATACAAATGAATGTCTTTCTAATGTCTGTATTACATTTCATTGTGTGAGAATGCCTATCTCACAGTCACCCTCTGGAGGCTATCTCACGTTGTCTTGATTATAAGCAATATAGCATTGAACTTACTTGTACTTAGTTTTTTGCATATGTTTTGAGTATCTCTATATATCTAGATTAGTGGATGTAAGATTGCTGTCCAAAAGGAAGGTGTATTGTCCTAGTCATGGTTCTTCATACCAATAACATGAACCAATTTAGCTAACTTGAAGAAAAATACTTTAGCATAAGAATACTGTATGGTTTGGAGCATGATCAGGAATTATAGAAAACCAAGTATAGAAAAGTCAGAAAATAAGGAAAGGAAAAGCTAATGTTCATCACATCACAGTCTTGTGCATCTTTAGAGAATTAAATGATAAACATTTAATTATTGCTCTGAACATAAAGTGTTACAAACATTATGGCTAAATGACAATGCATGACCTTCACTGTAGCACTGGACTTTTAATCTCATCACTGCCACCACAAATGACCTCTCACTGTCCCTACACATTGTGTCAGTTCTCTCTGTGCTCAAATTCCAGGGCAGAAGTTTCAAACTGGCTAAGGCTCAATCCTGCTGTTAAAGAATTTCAAGAAGGGAGAGCTGCTTCACTGAAGCTTCTGTGCAGGAGTTGTAGTCCTGGGTTCCCCACAATTAACAAGCTTATGGAAATATTAAGAAATCTGAAGCAAATTCCTCAAAGCATGCAAACATTTTCAATTTAAATGAATACCATCAAATTTTATTTCAAATAAATTGTACCAATTTTCACTCCCATTTATAGTAGAGAGTATATTTTTCCAGTAAGCACTGAAAATGATCAATTTTTAAACTATTGCCAATGTGACAAGAAATGAAAATTGTAGTGTGGGAATTTGGATTTCCCTGATTAGTCATTGAGATTAACATCTATATTACTCAGGCTTTTCCAGAGAGAGAGAACCAATAGTTTATACACACACATACACACACACACACACACACACAGATAGATGGATAGATAGATAGATAGATAGATAGATAGATAGATAGATGAGAGGGGATTTGTTAGATAGATCGGCTCGTGTGATTATGGAGGTCAAGAAGTTCCACGACAGGTGTCATGGCTCAGTCCATGCTTGAAGACCTCAGAACCAGGAAAGCAAATGGCATAACTCTCAGTTTGAGGCCAAAGGCCTGATAAACCTGAATGGCCACTTGTGTGGGTAAGTCCTGGAATCCAAAGGCCAGGAAGCTTGGAGTTGTTGTTCAAGGACAGGAGAGAAAGAATGTATCCCAGCTCCAGCAGATAGCTCAACATATTTGCCTTTTCTCAGTTTTTATGATGGTGCCCACCCACACTGAGGGCTAATCTTCCCCACATAGTCCACTCAGACTCACATGCTAATCTGCTCTGCAAAAACCTTCAACAGACACACCCAAAAACAATGCTTCACCAGGTTTCTAGGCATTCCTTAATGTAGTCAGGTTGACACTAAGACTAATCAGCACAGCATCTTTAAATTTACTTTAAAATATTGAGCTTCCTAACAATGTGCCAAATAGGCATATTTTTGTTGTTGTTGTGATGTTTGTATCTTAATATTGTGCAAATTTGCCTTCCTTTATTTAACATTGTATATATCCCCTGTGCCATTTAAACTTTATTCTTTTTAACACTTTGAAATATTTCCTAAATATGAAAGTAATAAATGTTCAACACAAACAACTTGGCAGAATTAGACAAGAGTAAGAAAAAGTAATACAGAAACCATCTACACTTAACATGTCAGTGTATATACTGACTGTATTATATCATGTCATATTTTTTATATCTTTTGTGTGATCTTTTATTTTCCGCTTCACAATCAATATAATGAACACTTTCTATGTGATTCCATATTTTTCTCTTCCTGATTGGTTTTAATGGCTGGATATCAGCATAGTATTCTATCTTATATATTTACAATGACTATCAATGATCAAGTCTTGGAATTTAGATTGTTTTTTGACAAAGTGTGATTTGTTTATTATTCTCATAAATATAGGGTTTTTTTTTTTTAAAGAAAATTGCCTTAAAATTATTTTGCTGAGTTCAACAAAAGCTAATGACGGTTTAAGGCATTTAACCTTTATTTCAAATTATACTCTAGGCAACCCATTACAACAGACACTGCATCAGCAATATATAAGGGTGCCTACTTTCACACACCTTCACTGCTCAAACAAATACTAAAAGAATTATAGTTCTGGAGCAAGATGGCTGACCAGAGACACCAGCTGCCAGAGTGTCTCAGTAAGAAGGAGTTTTAGATGAAAGAGAAAAAAATGAACAGAGATTGGCTGTGGATCTGAGGGAGAGGTGCCAGAAAGCTCAGGAGACTCCATGGGAAGAAATTGTGGAGCAGAGCAGGAAGGAGAAAGGTATCGGCAGAGATCAACCCCCAAGAGGTTTGGAGTCCAGTAAGAAGGATAGGTGGAGCAGTTTGTCTCTCCCTCCCTTGCATCTCTGAGAGTTGGCAGGTTCCTGAGCTGCTGGAGAGATTTTCTGCCCACAGAAGCTTTTGCCACCAGTGAGCTGGGAGCTTCTTGTGGACAGGGCACCAGGCTTCTAGCCCCCCTGGGGTGCCTCCCATCTCCACAGACCCAAGCTGGGATGGCAGGCACCACATTGCTTCTCCACCCACCAAGCGCCTTTGTCCTCCCCAGGGGGCTTCAACTCATCAGGTTTCATCTTGCTCATTCCCACCCAGATATTTCCCAACTCTGGACCAGACTGGAGGAGCTACAGGGGTCCAGTGGGTCTCAGGTGATCTGCGTGACCCCAGTGCCTGGACATTCTGGGTGGGTGGCCTCCTGGAGTGAGGGATGGACATGACCAGAGTGCTAGCTTCCCTACATTCAGACTATTTTTCTCCCCTTCCCATCCCTCACCAGATATGATCCTTCTATGCCTGGTTTCTTCAGAGTTTTTATCATGGAAGGGTGTGGAATTTTGTCAAATGCTTTTTCTGCACCTATTGAGATGATCATATGATATTTGTTTTTGCTTATGTTTATGTAGTGAATCATATTTATCAATTTACGTGTGTTGAACCATCTTTGCATCCCTGTGATGAAGCCCACTTGGTCATGGTGGGTTTTTTTTTTTTTGATGTGCTGTTGATTTTGGTTTGCTAGTAATTTTTTGAGGACTTTTGCATCTATATTCATAAGGGATATTGGTCTGTAGTTTTCTTTTTTTGTCATGTCCTTTCCTGGCTTTGGTATCAAGGTGATACTGGCTTCATAGAATGAGTTGGGGAGGATTCCCTCCTTCTCGATGTTATGGAATAATTTCTGCAGTATAGGTACCAGCTCTTCTTTGTAGGTCTGATAAAATTCAGCTGTGAATCCATCTGGTCCAGGGCTTCTTTTGTGTTGTTGTTGCAAGATTTATTATTCCTGCTTCAATGTCATTGCTCATTATTGGTCTGTTCAGGAATTCAATTTCTTCCTGATTGAGTCTTGGCAGGTTGTGTGATTCCAGGAATTTGTCCATTTCCTTTACGTTTTCAAGTTTATGTGCATAGAGATTTTCATAGTATTCACAGATATTTTTTATTTCTGTGATACAAGTTGTAATATCTCCTTTTTCATTTCTGTTTGAGCTTATTAGGGTCCTTTCTCTTCTATTCCTGATTAACCAACAAGAGGTCTATTGATTTTGTTTATCTTTTCAAAGAACCAGTTTTTTGTTTCATTGATTTTCTGTATTATTTTCTTGTTTTTGATTTCATTTAGTTCTGCTCTGACCTTAGTTATTTCTTTTCTTCTTCTGACTTTGAATTTGGTTTGCTCTTCCTTTTGTATTTCCTTGAGATGAGGTGTCATTAGATTGTTAATTTGTAATCTTTCTTTTTGCTGTAGGCATTTAAGGCTGTGAATTTCCCCCTTAGGATTGTTTTTCTTGAATCCCACAGATTTTGATAACTTGTGTCCCCTTTGTTGTGCAGTTTGAGGAATCTTTTGATTTACATCTTAATTTTATCATTGATCCAATAATCCTTCAGCAGGAGGCTGTTTAATTTCCTTGACTTTGTATAAAATTGGGCGTTTCTCTTGGTGTTGATTTCTAGTTTTTTTCCACTCTGATCTGAGAAGATACATTGTATGATTTAGATTTTTTTGAATTTGTTGATTCATGATTTGTGGCCTAAAATGTGATCAATCTTGGAGAATGTTCCATGTGCTAATGAGAAGAATGTATATTCAGTAGTTTTGGGGTAAAATGTTCTGCAAATGTCTGTTAAGCCCATTTTTTTCTAGAGTCCTATTTATGTCCTGTATTTCTTCATTTGTTTTCTGCTTGGAGGTTCTGTCCAATTCTGTCAGTGTGGTATTGAAATCCCCAGAAATTATGATGCTGCTGTTTATCTCCTTGCTTAGATCTAGTAGGGTTTGCTTTATGAATCTGGGTGCTCCTGTGTTAGGTGCATAAATATTTAGGATTGTTATGTCTTCTTGTTGAATTGCTCCCTTTAGCATAATATAATGATCATCTTTGTCTTTCTTTACTATTGTTGATTTAAAGTCATTTTTATCTGATACAAGAATGGCTACACCTGCTTTCTTTGGTTATCATTTGCATGAAATATTTTTTTCAAGCCCTTAACCTTGAGTCTGTAAGAGTCCTTGTGGGTTAGATGTGTTTCCGAGAGACAGCAGACACTTTGGTTTGTACTTTTTTTTTTTTAATCCATTCAGCCAACCTGTGTCTTTTGAGTGTGGTATTTAAACTGTTCATGTTGATTGATACAATTTATATGGGGTGTGCTGTTCTGTTCATCTGGTTGGGTAGTACTTTGTTTCTTTGTTATACCTCTTATACTATTGTTTTATATGAGCTCTGAGATTTAGCTTTTGGTTGGTTTTACACTGGTGGGTGACCATTGTGCTGATACATATATAATGCAGTTCTGAATATTTCTTGCAGAGCAGGTGTGGTCTTGACAAATTCTCTCAGTGTTTTCTTCTCTGGAAAAGTCTTTATTTCTCCTTCATTTATGAAACTTAGTTTTACAGGTTACAAAATTCTAGGCTTGCAGTTGCTCTGTTTAAGAAGACTGAAGATGGGGCCCCAATCCCTTCTTGCTTGCAAGGTCTCCATTGAGAAGTTGGCAGTTAGTCTGATGGGTTTTCCTTTATAAGTTACTTGATGCTTTCTCCTTACAGCTCGCTGGAGTTCCTCCTTCATGTTGACTTTGGCCAGTCTGATGACCATGTGTCTTTGCAATGAGTCTCTGAGGTGTTCCTTGAGCTTCTTGTATCTGGATGTCTAAATCTCAGGGAAGTTTTCCTTGATTATTCCCTCAAAAAGGTTTTCAAGCCCTGTGCGTTTTCTTCTTCACCCTCAGGGATGCCTGTGATTCTTATATTTGGCCATTTTACATATCCCATAATTCTCGTAGGCTTTGTTCATTCCTCTTAATTGTCTGTTAAGAGGAGTTAATTCAAATGAGTTAATTCAAAAGAGTTATCTTCAAGCTCTGATATTCTTTCTTCTGACTTGTCTAGTCTATTCTTAAAACTTTCCACTGTGTTTTGTATTTCTTTAAATGAATTTTTCATTTCCAGAAGTTCTATTTGGTTTTATTTTAATATGTCTATCTCATTAGTGAATTTTTCATTCATTTCCCAAATTGTTTTTCTGGTTTCTTTGAGTTAGTAACCACTATTCTACTCTCTACTATGAAATCAACTAATTTAGATTTCACATAGGAGTGAGATCATGTGGTATTTGTCTTCTGTGTTTGGCTTATTTTATTTAACATTATGTCCTCGAAGTTTACCCATGTTGCTGCAAATGACAGGATTTCTTTTTTTATAGCTGAAGAATATTCCATTTTATATATATATCACATTTTTTTATTCCATTCATCTGTTGATAAACACTTAAGTTGATTCCATCTCTTGGCTACTGGGAATAGTGCTACAATAAACATGAGATACAGATAGGTTTTTGACATATTGATTTTAATTCCTTTGGCTATATACCCAGTAGTGGAATTGCTAAATCATGTGGAATTGCTAGATCATGTGGAATTGCTAGGTAATATCTATTTTTAATTTTCTGAGGAGTCTCCATACTGTTTCCGTAATGGATATACTAATTTACATTTTCACAACAGTGTATAATAATCTCCTTTCTCCGCATCATCTCAAACATTTATTTATTTTTTGTCTTTTTCATAATAGTCATTGGTAATTGGGTAAGGTCATATCTCACTGTGGTTTTGATTTATATTTCCCTGATTAGTGATGTTGAGCATTTTTTCATACACTCACTGGCTATTTGTGTCTTTTTTTTTTTTGAGAAATGTCTATTCATGTCTTTTGCTCATTTTTAAATCAGATTATTTGGTTTTTTTGTTATTGAGCTGAGTTCCGCATATATTCTGGATATTAACCCCTTGTTGGATGCATAATTTGCAAATATTTTCTCCCATTTTGTAGATTGTCTCTTTGCTCTAATGATTGTCTTCCTTGCTGTGCAGAAGCTTTTTAGTTTGATGTTATCACATTTGTCATTTTTTTCCTTTTTGGCCTGTGCTTTTGAGATTCTATCCAAAAAATCCTTGCCCAAACCAATGCCATCATGGATTTCCCCTATGTGTTCTTCTAATAGTTTTATGGTCTTACATTTAAATCTTTAATTCATTTTGAGTTGAGTTTTATATATGGTGAGAGATAAGGGTCTAGTTTCATTCTGCATGTGGATATGCAGTTTTCCCAGCACTATTTATTGAAAAGATAGTCTTTTCCAAGGCATGTTCTTGGCACCTTTGTCAAAAATCAGTTGGTTGTAAATGTATAGATTTCTGGGCAATCTATTCTGTTCCATTGGTCTATGTGTCTGTTTTTATGGCAGTACCATGCTGTCTTGGTTACTATTGCTTTGTAGTATGTTTTGAAGTCAGGTAGTGCAATGCCTCTAACTTTTTTCTTTTTGCTCTAGATTGGAGTCTATAGATTGTTGTATATTTGGAGTCTTTTGTGGTTCTGTATGAATCTTAAGATTGTTTTTAGAATAGAGAATAGGGATAATATTTTCATGAAATTGCTTTCTTGCATGCAAAGATTCCCACTTGTTTTTTTCCTTCCATAGTACATAATTATTTTATGGCCTTTTTTTAATAGAATATTATTAGGAGATTTTAACTAAACTTTTAACATAGTTGATAGGTGATGACCTTAATAAACAATTACAAGTGGTAGTAGATCATGCTGAAGTAACATTTATAATATATAATTTGGAATTTTACACTTTAGAGTATTTTAATTACACGAGAATCACAAAAATCGACTGTTACAATATGAAATGGGTGACTTTTAGCACAATAATAACAGAGTGATATAAAGAAAGAGGACTAAGTTTAAATAATTAATTAGAATTGCTAGGTATAAAAGTATTTTAGGAAAATATTTTATGTAAATTCTTTCAAAAGGTGCACATTCAAAACTCTTATGGATTTGGATATGTATCATACATTGTCAGTCTCTGTCATTTATTATTCAGAAAATCTATTTTCTCTATCTTCACATGATCTATTTTTCATTTAATATCAAGACTTTCATTTTCTAACATTTTTAATTATGTCAGATAAAAACAATATGTGATAATCCACAAGTTTTTACTTTTATCACTGAAGCATACATGCCAAGAACAATTCATCACAGCTTATACAAAGATTACAACTCAGTTTGTATTTGTGAAAAGAACTTACTACCTTCCCCACTTAGCTTTTCCTTTGAGAACACTGTTAACCCAATTCCTAATAAGGAAACTGCTCCGCACATTTACAGGGGGAAAAATATGCATGAGTTTCCTTGGCAACTGGAGCCATGTGCAATCTCTCAGAACAGCTCCTCCTACACTCAAGTTTCCTAGGTAGCAGGCTGCATATAATTTATAAAGACAATGGGATAATGGGACAGATATTACCCTGTTCAACCTTGCATGTGAAAAGCTTCAATGGGAAAGATGCATTTGCTATAATAACTGGCAATTTGAGGGAAAATATTAATTGTATAATGAGGTTGCTTCCTCTGTCTAATTCAGAATTTAGTTCAAGATCCAAAATTTTCATCTTCTTTTTTACAGGTGAAAATAACCGTCTTCCATTTTACTTCATCCTCATCACCCCACTACCAAAGTAGCTCATATATGTTTGCAGCTAAAGCTAAAAGTGAGTTGTAGATGAGCACTTTCAGGATAAATAGAGGTTACTTCACAGTACCCCAAAGCTCTGTCATTGAAACAGAAAAATTGATCCTTAATATTACATGAATGAAAGAGACTCAACTTATCTGAAATTAACTATAAAGTGTCACAAAAGCTTAAAATAGCTCATCAAAACTAGTCTATAGATCTAGAAAACATTAGGAGATAAATCATGGATGGCCTAAAAGAAACAGATAATTTTAATAAGTTAAAAAATTGAAAGAGAAAATATTGAGAAAATTGATTACATACAGTTAATATACAAGATTTTTTTTTCCTGGGCATAGGAGTGGATGAGGGAAGTTAAGTGAATATTTCTACATTATGCAGATTCCTCTGTTTTTCTGACATAAAAATATTTGGAAGAAATAAAATTAAAGAATAAATGTGTATTATTAAACATGGACAGAACCAATACAAAATTTTCTCGCTAATTAGGAATCTTTACAAGTCTAATATTGTTTTTAAATTATTTTTGAAAACTTTTAAAATTCTTAATTTCATATAATAGGAACTCCTATTCTCTGGCATGCAAATCCCATTCTTTTACAAGGCAATTAAATCTAATTATCTATTGAGTTGCACACAATGGAAAATATAATTTATATGTAATTAATCAGCTCAGGAGCATGGTGAATTTTAAATTCTGTGCAACTAGAGGAGTACAGATTACATTGTTTAAACCTGTTTTGCTGACTACTTAGCAGAACATCTTTCCATTAGAGCCTAAAAGGGAGAATATCACAATATGCTCATTTTAATACCCTTCTTGCAAAATAAATTATGGGATATTTTATATACGACTATTTTTTGAAACAAAAATTAGGACAAATTTTTAAATAAAAATTTAGGACATAAATATTTTTATATTGCTTTCTCAATAAAATTATATTTAGTTTCTCTCCCTCTATGTCCTTTCTGTCACACACACACACACACACAAACACACACATATTCTTTTCATTAATCACTTTTATTCAATTAATCAAAATACTACATTTTCTCTTAATGCATTATAGACCTTTTTTCAGGTCAACATGTGTAATATCATATAGCTATTTTTAATAGCTATGTTTTATTCTAGCATAAATTTAACATAAATTACTTTAGAATTTCTCCTCTGATGGATACTTAGTTTAATTGTGTAATCACACACACACACATACATTTTTTTTTTCTTATTTGAGTGATTCCAAGAAGTGGAGATTATAGGATTTGAGAATTAGTCTTGGAGAGTGATTTTGAGATTTTAATAATGGATTATAAATAGTTTATGGCAATAGCACAAACTTCTTAAATTTGAAATTGCTAGTTTAGTGCACAATAAGGTATGTATATATGGCCACAAAATGGTGTAATGAACATTGAAAACTAAGAAGGGGGAGGGGGCAGGAGGATGAGGAATAAAAATCTGCCTATTGAGTACAATGTACACTATTCTGGTGACGGGTACACTGAAAGTCCTGATTTCAGCATAATACAATTCATTCATGTAATAAAAACACACTTGTACCCCCTAAATCCATTAAAATTCTTTTAAAAAGGGAAAAATCTTAAACAAAACAAAAAAAATAAAAGTAAGGGATGCCTAAAATTCTGCAAGTTTACTTGGCTCACTATACAAATTTGTGAAGTTTGATGTAGCAGCAGCCTTCTTTAATCCTGTTATTTAAGGATGCCTTCCTTTTCTTTTTCAGAGTTGTAAACCCAACTTTACCTCTTCGATTTCCAAAAGCAAAAGCGCAATGATAATAAGAATAGATATTTACTATTTAGTTATCTAGTTGGTTTTGGTTTTAGTATGTGCTAGACACTATCTAAATGTTTTACTTGTGTTACAGGATCAAAGATCAATTATTAATATATGTTAACTGAGTATCCTGTTGCACTTTTAGTCTTATTTTTAATATAATTTTACCAGGTGATTCTATTTTCATTTTTTTGTGTCTATGATTTACAGCCCACCTTCTGACTGTTTCTAAGATACATTTTATTGTGTTTTTAACCAAGGAGATCTTTCCCATAACTCTTGAAAATATACCATGAACATATATGAAAGCATATGAACATGAACAAACCAAGAAGAAGAAAATTACATCTGGTTTGACTGTATAGAAGCAATGATTATTCTGATGAGTTATAAAACTATTAATCATTTATAACTGTCACTACTTGCCTTACATCAAGTAGTTACCTTTGTTTGATTCCAAACAAAGAATATGGGAGAAATTTATGTACATCTTCTACCATAGTTCAATTTTACCTCATGGTGAATAACAGAGACCATGTTTGATATGCACATCATAAACATGCATCTAATTTTGATTACTTGATTCATATATCACTGTGCTACATTTAAGAAAAAGATGTGTTTGAACAAAAGATATTAATTTAGTTTGGGAAATTAATAGCTTTTATCTGATATTGCAAACAGAATCTTACTTGGATGGATTACTTGGAGATTTCCTCTAAGCCCTCTTCCATATCTAAAATATTCCAATTCTTATGTTGTAGTTTCGTAACGTGGGTCATTTTGAAAGCTTTGGTATTCTGCTGAACTTTGTTCTTAAATCATGTCAGCTCCATTAGGCACAGATAAAACTCTTACACACCTTGTTAAGAAATCCACTGGAAAGGATTTTCTTAAAAAAAAAAAAGCAGCCGTTTGCAAACTGGGGAAATGTAGCCTTCCATACAAAACAAAGTGTACTCTGGGAGAATAAGGAGAGGGGTTGTTTTTACAGAGCAAGTTTCCATCCAGGTTCCCACTCTGGTCCACTTAAACAAATGAGGGATGCAAACTTGTTTAGTTCTGATTGGTTGAGGCTTGTTTAGTTCTGATTGGTTCATGCAGGTCACAGTCTATTGGTTAGGTCCAGGCGGCAAAATGGGATTTGTGATTTTCCCTTGAACACGAACAGACAGCTATGAAATTCCCAAAGTTACACCAGAGTGTGGGTTTTCCAAAACAGAGTACGTTTGTGACCTCTAGATAGCAAATGGCCACTTGGCTATATTTTGAATATAGGCTCTGTTAGCCACTCAAGATCCATCTCAAAGCCTTGACTCTTTCAGGGTTCACACCCTTTTTAGCAGAATTGTTAATCTCTACCTAAAACTGGCAAAGTAATAGTCTTTGATTAGTTAACGTTATGAGTGTGACTAAGACATATCTCTTTAAAAAGTTTGGCTAACTATTTTGGAAATAGTAAAGATTTCCTACACAAAAGTGCCAACTTAAAATTTTGCAAGAAAAACAATCCATTTGTAAATGGTATGGATACATGATGAAGAAACCAACAATGTCGTGGAAATGATGTTCAATTTCAAGCCTTATTAAGGTGTGTAAATACATCTTTTTTAAATCTTTTACAGAACTATTAAAAACAGTCTGAAAATCTGAATGACTACACAAAACTTTCAATTTTGACATTTAACAGTATGTTCATTAGGTCTATAAAAATTTACATGTAAACATAGGCTTCATCTCACAAAAATGTATTTTTTTCCCTCTGAAATAATATACATACTCTTATATGAACTCCATGTTCTACAAGATTGTATAAAAGGAAAAATAATCAACTATCTTTTATTCTGCCCAACAAATATTAAACTGCTTATTTTTCAACATATGCTATTTGCTTAATAAAGAATCATATGAAAAGGCAAAATATATCTGTTGAAAAATAATATGAAATATCTTTCTTCTCATGCACTGTGTAAAATAAACTATCTGATAAAAGTGGATATTGCCTCATTATTAAAAAAATTACATTTAGCTGTTTAAACTTTTCCCTATTTTTGTTTTTATCAACGTTCAATATATTGGACAAATACAAATAGATATAAGTAATATCAATAATAAAATTAACAATATATTAATATAAACAACTATGAACCTACCATCCAGTCCAAGAAGTAAAATATAATCAATAACTTATATCACCTATTGCAATTTTCTGTCTTTCTCTTTATGTTCTTCTACATTTTATATATTTTATTATGGAAAAGAGGTCTTCAAAAGTTTATGAAAAATCTAAGCTTAAATTTTTATTTTACCAAAATAAACTCATCTTAACTTGTTATAATATGTTTAAACAGCTTCTAGTTTGAGGTACTAGAAAAGATAAGACAACAGTTTGAAAAGACCCCCCCTAACAGAGCAACATGAATTCTGCTAACATTGAAGCAAGAAGAAACATCAAATTTACAGTGAAGCTTGGGTGGAAGAATGGTGAAATCATTGATGCATTATGAAAAGTTTATGGGGACAATGACCCAAAGAAATCAACAGTTTATAAATGGATAGTTCATTTTAAGAGGGACAAGACAATGTTGAATATGAAGCCTGCAGTGGCAGACCATCCACATCAATTTGCAAGGAAAAAAATTCATCTTGTTCATGCACTAATTGACGAGGACCAAGGATTAACAGCAGAAATAAAAGTCAACACCATGGACATATCAATTGGTTTAGCTTACACAATTCTGACAGAAAAATTAAAGTTGAGCAAATTTTCCGGTCAATGGGTATCAAAACCTTTGCACCCAGATCAGCTGCAGACAAAAGCAGAGATTTTAATAAAATTTTTAAATAAGTGGGCTCAAGATCCTGAAGCATTTCTTCAAAGAATTGTAACAGGAGATGAAACATGGCTTTACTAGTATAATCCTGAAGAAGAAGTACAAAGCAAAGGCTACCAAAAGGTGGAAGTGGCCCATTCAAAGCAAAAGCAGACCAGTCAAGAGCAAGTCATGGCAACAGCTTTTCGGGATGCTCAAGGCATTTTGCTTATTGAATTTCTGGAAGGCCAAAGAATGATAACATCTCCTTATTATGAGATGTTTTGAGAAAGCCAAAGCTTTAGCAGAAAAATGCCCAGGAAAGCTTCAAGAGAGATACCTTCTGTATCACAACACTGCTCCTGCTTAATCCTCTCATTAAATAAGGGAAATTTTGTGATAGTTTTGATGGGAAATCATTAGGCATCCACCATACAGTCCTGATTTGACTCCTTCTGACTTCTTTTTGTTTCATTAGCTTAAAATATCTTTAAATTACACCCATTTTTCTTAGTTTATAATGTAAAAAAGACTTCTTTGACATGATTGAATTCCCAGGACCCTCAGTTCTTTAGGAATGGACTAAAAGGCTGGTATCATCGCTTAAAAAAGTGTCTTGAACTTGATGAAGCTTATGTTAAGAAATAAAGTTTATATTCTTTGTTTTTATATTTTAACTCCATTTGAAGTCCCTATATATATGTGTGTGTGTTTTAAAACAATAAGTTGTTTAGTTTTTCCTGTTAAATTAGTGAATGAAAGATAATATATTGTAGGTAGTCTTGTGGGACTTAACTGCTTTTACTTAACATTGTGCTTCCAAGATCTATTCATGTTGCTCTGTGCAACTGTAATTCATTAATTTTTGATTGTGTTAATATACCACAATTTATGAACTTGGATTGATGTTCTTTTTTTTTGTTTTTGCTAATACAAACTATTGGTGGGAATATGTTCATGTACATGGTGCACACCAGCAAGGACTTTGGGTGTAGGTCTATGGATGAAATTACTGGGTAAAGGGGTATGCAAATATTTAGCTTTATGGGATTGTGCCAGATTGTTTCCAAAAATGGTTTCAACCAATTTATATGCTCACAAGAAATGTATGAGATCATGATTGCATTATTTGACTTCTTATTTTGAAAGCATAGAATGTATAGAATTGTTTCTGATTTTTATTTTAATTTGTATCTCTCAAATTAACACTGATTTTTGGCAGATTTTCATATGCTAATTGACATTATTTGTTTCTTCTTTTGTCATGTGTTTGGACTATATTTCTTTTTTTATTGATATATTATAGTTGTACATATATTTAGGGTAGATTTTGATACATGTACATAATGTGTGATGATCAAATCAGGGTAATTGGGATGTCTATCACCTCAAACATTTATCTTTTCTTTGTGTTGGGAACAACACAATTATTTTCTTCTAGCCATTTTGAAATATACAACAAATTATTGTTAACTATAATTTCCCTACCATACTATTGAATAATAGAAATTATTCCTTCCATCTAACCTATATTTTTTACCTGTTAACCAACTTCTCTTCATCCCCCTCTTCCCCTTTCTTTTGTCATGTGTTTGGTCTGTTTTTCTACTAGGCTATTTTACGTTGTGTTATTTATTTTCAGGAGCTCTTTATATTCAATATGCTAAGACTTTATTGGACACATATACATACATACACACACTCATATTTCTCCTAGTTTCCCATTTATGTCTTTTGATGATCAGAATTGTAAACTTTTGTTATGTCCAATCTTTTTCAATATTCAGACTATCTATAAGTAGCAAGCTTAGTACAAAGAGGTCATAGTTTTTTCTTGCATAAAGCTAATCACTTTGAGTTCCAAACCACAAGCTAATAAGGAAGTTGTTGCATTTGCATGTGCAAGCCAAACAGTACATGCTTATAAATCTTCCTGTCAGGAACCTGACACAAGGAACTAAGGAAACTATCATGCAAACAGGTGATATTTGCTTTGCAATGAATGGCTTCCAGACAACTCAGAACTGCCTATACCATAACAATCTTATAATTCAAAGAAATTGATTTACATTCTCTAGCAGGTGCAGTGACTGCACATTGTATTGTACTCTATTAAACAGGTCACCTCTCTGCAGACTATTTGGAGTGTAGCCTTTGTCCACATCTTTACGTAAAAATCACACTTGTTGATGAAATTACTGCCATGGATTTCATGGCCTTCTTAATAATAATGTTTGGTGCAGAATGGATATAATTTGCCCAGATTCCTCCGACTCTGGCTTCACTTCCTCAGTGTCACCATTCTACTGAAATTACATTTTTACAGGAATGAGATTTGATTTTATCCATAAAAAATATTATTCAATTCAGGTGCTCAATTAACAATATAATTTGGGCTGGTGCCTGGATTAACATTTTACTTATCACAGGTACATGTTCTGATTTCAAATCTCATGAGATCCATTCTCTGAATCACACATTTTTATGCCTTTCAACATCAGATGTCAGATTCAATATAAAAGAATTTATATCATGTTATTGGAACCAGAAATCATAGTTTGTCAAAAAAAAAAAAAGAAACAGAGGATTTGGGGGAGAGGTGTAATGTCCTTATTCATTCAACACAGCTTCCAGCAAGCATTCCTTCTGTGCTGAGTACATCTCCACTAAGTTCCCAGAGGACTAGGAAAGGGCTACAGATCAGCACAGGCGATGTTCCCTTTTTCATAACAAGGACCCGCATAGGTGATGGCACCTGCTTCATTGACACTTCCCACACTGTGCCAACTTTCCCGACTTCAACTTTCTCTCCTCCTCCTCCTCCTCCTCCTCTTCCTTCTTCTTCTTCTTCTTTTCTTCTTCTTCCTCCTTCTCTCTCTCTCTCCACCCCTCCCCCAACATTGCTTTAGTGGAAAACTCTCTGGCCCCTTTCTCTTGCCTTCCCTGATTTAGGTCCTGTGTTGAAGTGCCTCAGGTATCTTGGGACATATAATGAAACATTAGATATTCAACAGGGCTGAAGTATTAAATAGTTAAATGTGTGAGCAAATAAAAAATGGAAATCTTCCAGTAGACTCCAAATCCACACATGGTATAGGACTGTATATTGAAGGTCCTTATGCTGTCATCCAGATACAAAATCTCAAACGTATCCTTCTGCCTAATTCCCCAAATCCAATCAGTTTTCTTATTTGCTGACTATATTGCATCATTATTTTTCATTTTTACTTTCTGCCTTCTATTTTTACTGACAGCAGCCTAGTTGGAGTTATATTTACTTCTTGCTTATGTTTTACTAATTATATCTTATCTGGTCTTCCATCTTTCAGTCCCTTTTTTCTCTAATCCAGCCTACAATTTACTGCCAGGCTAGTTTTCTCCAGTTCTAATCATGTCATTTACCCATGCTAACCACCTTCAAATACTACTTCATATTTTCTGAATAATGCCCTAACATTTCATTCTGATGGCAATTAGAGTGAAAGGAACATGATTTCGCTGCAGAATGACAATGTTGAGAGTGCTCTGAAAATGTAAACTGGCGAACGGAGCATAGGAAGTAATCGTCTTGCTCTTATATTTGTGCTATTAAAATAATTCTTTTTTATATTATTACAGATCAAAGAATGTGCACTGTCAGTGTGCATACAATTATTTTTCAAAAAACTAGATAATAAAAAGAAAGGATTGGACAATGTATCATTTATACTGAAAAGAACTATTTAAAATCCTAACTAGGTACAGGAGCCAAGTGATCTGTATAGGTCTACTTGAAAGCAGATCATTCTGTCCTAGAAGATGATTTCAGGGTACCAGTAATTACAACCAGCTGCATTTCACTGAAGACTTACAAATGCATGCCTTCATATAAGACAATTGAACAAAGCATTGTCTTTTGTATGGGAAAATGAATAAAGACATTATAAACCATTCTATGTACACATACAGGACAAACAAGCCTCGTTATCATATATAAAGTTCTGGTTCAATTTTAGAATATGTATTAATACATACACAATAACACTCTGTAGTTGTGTGTCATGTTTGAGTTTTTTACAATGAATGAATCATGTATATTTGTTAACATAATGTTCTTAATACATTCACTTTTTGAGGTAGAAATGATCTTTTTCTTGGTCAAATGTGTGTGACAAAATAGGTCAAATCCAACTTTTGCTGTTTTTTAATCTTATTGTTTAAATGTTTAATTGAATTAGAATATGCAAAGTACACAAATCAAAAGTGTACAATTTGATTTTCACAAACTGAAATGAATTGAGTAAGCACTGATATAAGAAATAGACAATTGCCAATATCCGAAAAGCTTACTTCCCAGTCACTGTTTCCTGACAAAGGTAATAACTATTCTTAAGTCTCACCCTATAGATGTATTTGACCTTTTAATGACATTTTATTAATAGAATTATGTAGTATATATACTCATTTGTACCTGCATTCTTTCATTCAAAATTGTATTTTTTAAATTTATCCATTTTTATTAGTGATATTTTTCATTTATTTTAGTATTTCCAAACATTGGCTATTATTAATCATGCTGCTATAAACATCCTTTTACACGTCTATTAATAAGCATATGTACATATTTATGTTTGGATAGACACAGGAGAGGGGTAGCTGAGATACTGAGTATGCATAATTCGGCTGTATTAGATACTATTAAAAAATTTTTTTAAGTGCTTACCATTCACTCTTCATTAATGTCTGAGAGTGCTGCATGCTTGCTGATACTTGTTATTATCTTTGTTACTTTAGCCATCCTGGTCAGTTAATAATTTGCAATAATTGCAGTTTTGACTTGAGTTTCCCTAATGAAAATCAATTCCCTAAACAAATTTCATATGTTTATTACCCTGATGACATTGTCAGTGTCAATTTAAAGTTTGTGTCTATTTTTTTCTATTGCATTGTTGATCTTTTTGTTATTGATTTGTAGATGTTTATATATTCTAGATATGAGGTCTTTGTCAGGTACAAGTTCTGTAGATAGCTTCCTCCACTCTTGTCAGTTTCTTTATTTTTTTTGGTGAACATATGTACTTAATTTTAATCGATTTATCGATTTATTGATTTTTGCCTTTATGGTTAGTGATTTTAGTGTCTAGTTTAAGAAATCTATCATACCTCCATGATACAAATATGTTTTATTTTTTTCTACAGTTTTATGTAGTTGCATTTCACATTAAGATCTGAAGTTAAAGTAGAATAAATTTTGCAAATGGTCTGTGGTAGAGGGCAAGATCAATTTGTGTCTATATGGGTATCTAGTTGTTTCAGCACATTTATTTATAAGACTGTCATTTTCCTCATGGTATTGAAGTATGACATTTTGTCACAAATCAAACTACCCTGTATGTGTGGGTCTGCACTCTTCACTCCATTCCATTAGTCTACTTATTCATACGGCATTATCTTAATTACTTTAAGATATGTTTCTTGATCTCTAACAGTGAAAGTTCTCTAGCTTTGCTCTTCAAGATTTTCTTGACTATATTTGGCTTTTTGTGATTTTCCCAAATTAATTGTAAGCAGCCAGTTTACACACACACACACACAGCAAATTTGTTCAGATTTTGATTGAGTTTGCAGTGACTCTGTAGATTAATATGAAAAAAATGTCTTTAAAATGTTGAGTCTTGAAATTTTATTAACAATTAATCTTTCCATTAATAGCATTTTATTTTAAAGATTTTCTTAATAATATTTTGGAGTTTTGACTTTACAGTTTCTGTAAAACTGTTTTTAAAGTTATTTCTAGGTACTAAAGTTTTTTGATACCAATAAAATGATCTCTTTTTTAAATTTTTACATTCTCATTATTTGTGGTTGGCATGTAGAATTATAAGTGAATTTTGTTTGCTGACCTTGTAGTCAGCTACCTTGCTAAATTTATTTATTAATCAATGGTTCAGAAGCTTTTCTCTTGTCATAGCTCAAAATTTGGGATTGAATGCCGGGCACTATATGTTGGAATCTGCACAGTGTTTTCCTTTTCTATGGAGTTTGCCCTTTTAGTCAGATAAAGTAGAGTTGATCACGTCGATATAACCAGGGACAGAGCAGTCTATATTCTGCACAGCAATATTGGCAATGTTCCACCTACTTCTGGATTGTCTCTGCTTCTGGGGCATGATCTTCCATAAGCTCCATTTGGAAACCTGGGGTGCTCAACAGCCTTCCCCATGGCTGGTTCTAAACTCAAACTTAATTATCAATTATGCTTTACCTTTGTAAACTGAAAAGATATTACTATTTATTACTATTTCTCAAATCTGAGTATGGCTTCTCTATTACTAGTATATTATTCTCAGTGGTTTTCACTTAATTCCCTCATAAACAACTACATTTTATATACATACACACATACCTATATACCATACACATACTCAAGCCAATACCTCATAAATATATCCATGTGTGTATTCTTACACACACACACACACACACAATTATGCAACAAGGGCATGAAACACACACACTTATATTTCAATCTGATTCTGGGTTAATTAGAAGATGGAAAACTTGGCTTGAGTTGACATCATTCACAGGTATTTTGTTATTTTACTTCATGATCTTACAAAATCTGTGTCCAGTTATATTAAAAAGTTTCACTGATGTCCACATCATGTCAACTAATACTAAACTTAACTCCTGAATCAAAATGCCATTTAAAATCTACTTAGACTGTGAGAAGGCAAGTCTTTGGGAAAAAAACCAGAAAAATAAAATCTTGAAATAATTGCTTTTAATTTTAAAATAACTAAACACACTTACCTGACTGCCTTCAGGGATTTTTAAATTTAGGAGTATCAAGAGCACCTCTAAAATCAAAGCTAGTAAGAACCCAAATTTGTAGGCATAGTCTACATAGTAGAATCTATGAACATTGGGGTCCATACACCAGTATATCTCTGACTTCCATAAAGGTCTATGTCAGTAGCTCTGAAAATAATCAAAACTATATATTATAGTTTGATAGCCCAGTGTCACTGGGAATGAGCAAAAGATCATGCAGTAGGAAATGTTTATGAGAAAACCTCAAAATTTCAGCACAAACATTTGTAAAACATATCACTATTAGCAGGCAAAGTAGCTAGAGTATGACATTTTGTTGAGTTTTTTCACCTGAAATCAATTGTAATAAGCATGGGCTGTAGTTGTCAATACCTCATTTATAAAATGAGGAAATTCAACTCTGTTTTCTCAATAATCAATTAGACACTGGAGTTCACATTAATCTATTGTTTAATATTAATAGTTTTTCAGAGTGATCCCTCATCAAAAGCAATTTCAGAGAAAAAAATGAAAACATTAACATTAATGAAAATTGTCTTTTATATTTACCACTATGACAGAGAAAAACATCTATAAATTGTATGTAGTAAGAAGAATGTCTTAGAAAATATTGATAAGAGAATTAGGGAAGTAACATTTTAAATTTAAAAAGTGTGATACACACTCAGGATGTGTTTGTTTATGAACGGCAGCATATAAATTTAAATCTGCTAAGTTAGTTCTTAGTTCTAAGTCAGCAGAACAAAATAAAAAATGAAGAAGCTTAAATAGTAGTTGATTATTTTCCTTTAACTTGAATACATTTCTATTTAAATTAAAACTGGAATTTATTTCAGAAGATATCTAAAAATTGATTTTTAAAATTTTATCCAGCTGTCGTTTCTAATCTTCATCTTTAAGCAAATTTTTAGTCGGTTACACATAAAATGAAAATTCTCATTTTTCTTTATGCTTGTCCTACTTCAGAAAAGGGTTGTACCTCACAGAGCCTCACTTAAGCCCCAATTAGTGGAAATGTTTGAAAGAAAATAATATTTCTCTCTCAATCTTTTATCTTCTCTCTCAATCTTTTATCTTCTCTCTCAATCTTTTATCTAAAGCATATTTTTGCCTTACTTTTCATATTCATTTCAATTTCATGAATTGGCCCAATATCTCCCTGTAGAACAAATGTCTAAATGTTTTCTACTAAATGTCAGTGGTGTACCTCTGAATGGTTGCAGGATAGAAAGAGAAAGTCTTATTTAGTTCAATTTTAGATGAGATGAATAATGTCATTTTCATATAAAATTGGTTTTAAAGAGAACTTCATCACATATATTAATAGTTACTTTTTTAAAAAACACTTAGAATAGAAAGGATGTCAAATTTTAATGTTAATTCAGCACCAAAATCTCAAACAATGGCAATATTACCTAATTAACTTCTGCTTTTATAAGTGTTATAGACTGCATATCCTGATTTAAAACATCTAGATTGTGGATAAATTACAACAAGTGTAATTTTAAATATCTTGCTAAGTTCTTAAAAATATTAAGAAAAAACTCTAAAAAGAAACAAATAATGAGCTTAAACAGTGTTAGGCCAAAATAAAACCTTTTTTATTGGCATAAGAAAGAGGCATTTAATCTTTTACAAATAATTTAAAGCTTGGCCAATAAGGGACTACTCCCTCAGAGAAAAATTGCAAGTGAAGAAATTAAAATACAACTGTGAGCAAACAGACCCAAAAGGAAAACAGTGATCTGAGTTTTAGCTCCAAGACATGGGTTAAAACAATCTCTCCTGAGATTTTGTAATGAATGCCTGCCTCAGATGGGTCTAAAGTTTGAATTTGTAGTATCCATGGGGTTAGAAGATCTCTGGCTAAGAATTAAATTAAAATGATCTTTGGTAGATAGGTAAGATCAAACATTTTCTGGATGAAAATCTTTTCATGTAAAAATCCTCAATCTAATGCTTAGGCAAATGAGCTCAAAATTAAGAATTAAAAAACATACAAAGGAATAAGTCCATATAAGTGAATATAGGAAAAAAACTAGACAATTTTAGAAAAAATTTAAAAATATAAAATATAAATTATGAATCATGAATTAAATTAGTGAAAAACAAATGATGAATCCAAACTTTGCAGAACAAATCCTTTTATTAAAAGGGGTACAGCAGAGAAAGATGAAGCTATTCTTGACTCCTTTGGTGCTTAATAAAGAAGAATCTTGAAATAAGTAGGCCATAGGTTCCCCACCCATGATTGGTGTATAGAAATGCTACTGATTTGTATACATTGGTTTTGTAACCTGAGAGGTTGCTGAATTTATTTATCAATTCCAGGAGTCTCTTGGTGGACTTTTTGGAGTTTTTTTTGATAGAGGATCATATTGTCAGCAAAAAGGCAAAAAGTGATAGTTTGACCTCTTCTTTCCTGATCTGTATACCCTTTATTTCCTTCTCTTGCCTGACTGCTCTGGCTAGGACTTCCAGCACCATGTTGACTAGAAGTGGTGACAGTGGACACCCATGTCTTTTTCCAGTTCTTAGGGGGAATGCTTTCATCTTTTCCCCATTCAGTATGATGTTGGCTGTGGCTGTGTCATATATGGCTTTTATAATTTTGAGGTATGTCCCTTCTATGCCTACTGTGTTAAGGGCTTTTATCATGAAAAGGTGCTAGATTTTGTCAAATGTTTTTTCTACATCTATTGAGATGATCATATGGTCTTTGTTTTGCTTCTGTTTATGTCATCACATTTATTGATTTACATATGATGAACCATCCTTGCATCCCTGGGATGAAGGCCACTTGGTAATGGTGAATTATTTTTTTGATGTGCTGTTGAATTCAGTTTATACTTAACCGATGAGGTGAAAGATCTCTACAAGGAGAGGAGAGAAATCACAGATGACACAAACAAATGGAAAATCATATCATGCTCATGGATCAGTAGAATCAACATTGTTAAAATATCCATACTACCCAAAGTGATTTATAGATTCAGTGCAATTCCCATCAAAACACCGATGTCATATTTAACAGATCTAGAAAAACTAATTCCACACTTTGTTTGGAAGCAGAAAACAGCATGAATAGCCAAAGCGATCTTAAGCAAAAAGAACAAATCTGGAGGAATCACATTACCAAACTTCAAACTATACTACAAGGCTATAGTAACCAAAACAGCATGGTATTGGTACAAAAATAGAGACATAGACAAATGTAACATAACAGAAATCCCAGATATAAAACTATCCATGTATAGCCAGCTGATCTCTGACAAAGT
This sequence comes from Daubentonia madagascariensis, assembly GCA_023783475.1. Lineage (NCBI taxonomy): Eukaryota > Metazoa > Chordata > Mammalia > Primates > Daubentoniidae > Daubentonia > Daubentonia madagascariensis. The sequence continues at coordinate 10,534,778 of JAKFHU010002220.1, forward strand.
GGACAACAACATGCACTGGGGAAAAGAAGCCCTATTCAATAAATGGTGCTGGAAAAATTGGATAGCCACATGCAGAAGAATGAAACAGGACCCATATCCCTCACCACTCACAAAATTAATTCAAGATGGAAAAAAGACACAAATGTAAGGCATAAAACCATAAGAATTCTAGAGGAACATGTAGGGAAAACTCTTCTAGTTACTGGCCTAGGCAAAGAATTTATGACTAAGACCCCAATAGCAATCACAAATATATAAATGGGATTTGATTAAATTAAAAAGCTTCTGCAGAGCTAAGGAAATAATCAAAAGAGCAAATAGACAACCTACAGAATGGGAGAAAATATTTGCAAACTATACATCCAATAAAGCGCTAATATCCAGAATCTACAGAGAACTCAAACAAATCAGCAAGAAAAAAAACCCAAACAACCCCATTAAAAAGTGGGCAAAAGACATGAACAGAAGCTTTTCTAAAGAAGATAGACAAATGGACAATAAACATATGAAAAAATGGTCAACATCACTAATCATCAGGTAAATGCAAATTAAAACCACAATGAGATATCATCTTATCCCTGGTAGAATGGTTTTTATTAAAAAGTCCAAAAACAATAGATGTTGGCATGGATGCAGAAAGGAACACTTATACACTGTTGGTGGGACTGAAAATTAGTACAACCTCTATTCAAAACAGTATGAAGATTCCTCAAAGAATTAAAAGTAGACCTACCATTTGATCCAGCAATCCCTCTACTGATTATCTACCCAAAGGAAAATAAATGTTTCTATCAAAAAAACACCTGCACTTGAATGTTTATTGAAGCACAATTCACAATTGCAAAGATGTGGAATCAACCCAAGTGTCCAATGATTCATGAGTGGATTAACACAATGTCTTATATGTATACCATGGAGAACTATTCAGCCATAAAAATGATGAATTAATACCTTTTGCAACATATTGGATGGGACTGTACACCATTCTCCTAAATGAAGTATCTAAAGAATGTAAAGACAAACACCACATGTACTCACTATTAAATTGGAACTAATCGATGAGCACACATATAACCAGAAGGAAGTAAAACTCAGTGGAAATCAAGCAGGGGGAATGGCAGAGGAGCAGGGTGGGTGAAAACCTGCCTACCATGTACAATGAACACTATTTCAGTGATGAGCACACTTATAGCTGTGACTCAAGCATTACAAAAGTGATTCATGTATCCAAAAACATTTCAACCCTTTTAATATTATGAAATAAAAAAAGTAAAAAAAAGAAAGATGTCTTAACAACTGAAAAATAATATCTAGAAAGATTTAAAACTGGACCAAGGAACTTCTAGAAATTGAAAAATAATAATTGAAATAAAACATCAATGGTTTAGTAATGTAGTAGATTTTATGATTGATAAAAAATGATTGAATGATATAGCTACAAAGTTACACATGAAACAGTGCCAAGATATAAGAATATGTAAAATATTAAGGGGACTGTAATACTTATTTAGATTAAGATGAGAAAATTTAATATTCCTCTAAGCAGAATTCCAAAAAGGAAATTGAGGGATAGTTTGAGGATATAATGTCTGAGAATAGTCTAGAAAAAGTGAAAGACTTGAAGGCTTGAGTTCAGATAGGTCAGGAAATTTTTATGATAAAAAAGAAAAATAAATCAATTTCCAGTCACGTTGAAGGGAGAATGCCAAGCACTAAGGCTAAGAGAAAACATTAAATTTAGCAAACAAGAAAGGAGAGATCAGTACAAAGCAATCACAACGAAAACCAGAATATATTGAAATGATACTTTCAAAATGCTAGGAAATAGAACTATCAACCTAGATCTTTATACTGAACAAAACTATCTTTTGATAATAAGTAAGAAAAATAAACCAAGAGAAAAAAAAATAAGACAGGAAAAAGAATATGTCTAAACCCAAAAGAAAAAAAAAAAGAAAAAAGAAAGGAAAAAAGGCATAAAAAATCAAGACAAACTCAAAACATAAATATAATATGCAAAACATATAAACAATCATTTTAAGGAAGAGAAGGTATAAGTGGTCAATAAATATATGAAAATATCCCTAACCTCCTCAGTAAAATGAAAAATGTTAATTAAACCAAATGAAATACAGTTTGACACTCAACAAAAAGTAGAGTGTCTGGAAAGTACCAAGTGTTGGTGAGGACATACAGCAATGACAATTTTTATACGTGGCTATTGGGGCTGTCTTTGGGTGTAAACACTTTTGAATACAGTGTAAATCTATCCAGGTAATTTGGAAGATATTCACACTTATGACCACGTATTTTCATTCTTAGGAAGGTACTCAAGAAAATCTCATGTAAATGAGCATCAAGAGGCATTTGCAAGAATATCATTGCGGCACAGATTTTAATTCAAAAACTGAAAATAGTTCAACTGTTTGAACTTTGTACTTTAATATATTCCTACAAATATGATATTGCAGTGACAGTAGATAAATGAGAATTAGTGGTATCAACAAGCATGGGATTCCCAAACAGTATTAAGAGCACAAAGCAAGTGGCAGAAGAATAACTAGAGTACATACAGCATTGCACTATCTCAAAATTTATATACATGCATGTATTTACTAATATATAATTTAATAATATATGGCTTTGACATACATAGATATGTGGTAAAATTATTATGAAAAGCAAGGAAAAGATAGACAAAAATCAGAGACACAGTTAACATTGATGGGAGAGCAACAAGGGAGAGGAAGGGGAATGCGATCAAGAAGTAGCAAACTAGATTCTTAAAATTATTGACAATGCTGTATTTTTTTAAAATAAACATGTTAGTACATATGTTTTTATCTATTATACTTCATACCATATGTGAAATATAGTTTTCTTAAAAGACGAAAATGTACTAATTAATGAATTAATTAATTTAGCTGGATATCAATTTGAGATTTAATTTATTTATATTTTATTTTTTTTCTTTCAGAATACTATGAGGGTACAAAATTTTCATTATATATATTGCCTATACACTGCCCAAGTCAGAGCTACAATGGTGAACATCCCCAAAACTGTGTACCCCACACCCATTAGGTGAGAGTTTTCCCACCCCTTCCAAACCCTTCCCACCCGCCTGACCGCTGATGAATATTATTTCCATGTGTGACGTAAGTATTGACCAGTTAGTACCAATTTGATGGTGAGTACCAGTGGTGCTTGTTTTTTCCAATCTTGTGTTACTTTGCTTCAAAGAATGGGCTCTAGCTCCATCCACGATAATACTAGATGTGTTAATTCACCATTGTTTTTTATTGCTGAGTAATACTCCATTGTACACATATACCACGTTTTATTAATCCACTCATGCATTGATGAGCACCTGGGTTGTTTCCACATATTTGCAATTCTGAATTGTGCTGCTATAAACATTCCAGTGCAGATATCTTTATTATAAATGTCTTTTTTTCCTTTGGATAAATACCCAGTGGTGGGATTGCTGGATCAAATGATAGTCCTACTTTTGTTTCTTTGAGGTATCTCCATATGACTTTCCATAGAGGTTGTACTAATTTGCAGTCCCACCAGCAGTGCATGAGTGTCCCTGTTTGTCTGCATCCCCACCAACATTTGTTGTTTTGGGACTTTTTGATATAAGCCAATGTCACTGGAGTTAAGTGATAGCTCACTGTGATTTTGATTTGCATTTCCCTATGATTAGAGAGATTGAGCAATTTTTTCTATGTTTTTTGGCCATTATTCTGTCTTCTATTGAAAAGTTTCTGTTCATGTACTTTGCCCACATATTAATAGGGTTGTTTGATTTTTTCTTGTTGATTTTCCTAAGTTCTGTACAGATTCTGGTTATCAGCCCTTTATCACATGTGTAGCATGCAAATATTTTCTCCCATTCTGTAAGGTTGTCTGTTCGCTCTAGTGATAGTTTCCTTGGCTGTGTAGAAAGTTTTTAATTTGATCAGGTCCTATTTATTTATTTTTGTTGCTGCTATGAGTGCTTTGGGAGTCTTCCTCATAAATTTTTTGCCTAGGACAATGTCTATAAGAGTTTGTCCAACGTTTTCTTCCAGAATTGTTATGGTTTCACGTCTTAGGTTTAAGTCTGTTATTCATCATAAGTTGATTTTTGTTAGAGGTGAGAGGTGTCTATCTAGTTTCAGTCTTCTAGATGTGACTATCCAATTTTCACAGCACCATTTATTGAATAGGGATTCTTTTCCCCAGTGTATGTTTTGTCTACTTTGTCAAAGAGCAGATGACAGTATGAGTATGGTTTTATATCTGGGTTCTCAGTCCTGCTCCATTGGTCTATGTCTCTGTTCTTGGGCCAATACAATGCTGTTTTGGTTACTATAGCCTTGTAGTATAGTTTGAAGTCTGGTAGACTGATGCCTCCCAATTTGTTCTTTTTTCTTTGTCTAGACGGGGTCTTCTCTGGTTCCACACAAAGCACAGAATTACTTTTCCTAGATCTGAAAAAAATGATGTTGGTAGCTTGACAAGGACTGCATTGAATCTGTACATCACATTAGGTAGTATAGACATTTGAACAATGTGGATTCTACCTATCCAAGAGCTTGTTAGGGTGTTCCACCTGTTTTCATCCTCTGCAGGATATTTTCTCAGTGTTTTGTAGTTCTCTCTATATAGGTGTCTCATCTTCTTAGTTAGATATGTTCCTAAATATTTAATTTTCTTTGGTGCTATTGTGAAAGATAATACATCTCTGATTTTTTTCTCAGCTCAACTGTTATTGGTGTATATGAAGGCTACTGACTTGTGTGCATTGATTTTGCATACTGAGACTTTGCTGAACTCATTTATCAATTCCAGTAGTCTCTTGGTTGAATCTTTGAGTTTTCTGGATATGATATCATAACATCTGTGAAGAATAAAAGTTTGATCTCTTCTGCCCCCATTAAAAAACCACTGATTCCTCTATCACATCTAATTGCTCTGACAAGGACTTCCAGCACTATGTTGAATAGATGTGGAGAAGGAGTGCAACCTTGCCTGGTTCCAGTTATAAGGGGGAATGCTTTCAATATTTCCCTGCTCAGTATGATGTTGGCTGTGGGTTTATCACATATGGTTTTAATAATTTTGAGGTATGAGCCATCTATGCCTTTATTGCTAAGAGTTGTTATCATAAAACACTGCTGAATTTTGTCAAAAGTCTTTTCTGCATCTATTGAGAGGATCATATAGTCTTTGTTGTTGCTTTTATTTATATGTGAATTACATTTATAGATTTGTGTATGTTGAACCATCCGTGCATCTTGGGGATGAAGCCCACTGGATCATGATGAATTATTTTTCTGATGTGCATTTGAATTCTGTTTGCTAGGATTTTATTGAGAATTTTTGCATCTATATTCATAAGAGACATTGGTCTGTAGTTTTCTTTTCTTGTTGTGTCCTTTCCTGGCTTTGGTATCAAGGTGATATTGGCTTCATAGAATGAGTTTGGGAGGATTCCATCCTTCTCAATGTTATGGAATAATTTCTGCAGTATAGGCACCAGTTCTTCTTTGTAGGTTTGGTGGATTTCAGGTGTGAACCCATCTGGTCCAGGACTTTTTTCTGTTGGAAGATTTTTTATTACTGCTTCAATTTGGTGCTTGGTATTTCTTTCTGATTGAGCCTAGGAAGGTGGTTTGTTTTTAAGAATTTGTCCATTTCCTCCATGTTTTCATGTTTTGGGGCATAGAGATTTTTGTTGTATTCAAAGATGATGTTTTGCATTCCCATGATATCAGTTGTGACCTCTCCTTTTTCATATCTAATTGAGCTTATTAGAGTCCTTTCCTTTTGGCTCTGGTCAATCTGGCAAGTGGTCTGTCTATTTTGTTTATCTTTCCAGAGAACAAATTTTTCTTTTTATTTATCTTCCATATTATTCTTTTGTTCTCAATTTTGTTTAATTCTGCTCTGATCTTGGTTATTTATTTTCTTCTGGTGGGTATAGCATTGGTTTGCTATTCCTTTTACATTTTATTGAGATGATTCATTAGTTTATTGATTTGTGAACTTTCTGCCTTTGGATGTGGGAATTTAAGGCAATAAGTTTTCCTCTCAGGACTGCTTTTGCTTTACTCCACGTATTTTGATAACTTGCGTCCCCATTATCATTTAGTGCAAAGAATCTTTTCATTTCCATTTGAATCTCCTCCTTGACCCAATAGTCATTCAGCAACAGATTGTTTAATTTCCATGTGTTTGGGTAGAGATGTGTGTTTCTGTTGGAATTGATTTCTAATTTTATTCCCCTGTGGTCTGAAAAGATACATGGTATGATTTCTATTTTTTTAAATTTGTTGAGATCTGTTTTGTGGCCTAGGATGCGATCAATTTTAGAGAAAGTTCCATGAGCTGATGAGAAGAAGGTATATTCAGTGTAATTTGGGTGGAGTGTTCTATAGATGTCTGTTAGGCCCAAATGTTCTAGAGTCCTGTTTAGGTCCATTGTTTCTTTGCTTGTTTTCTGTTTGGAGGATCTGTCCAGTTCTGTCAGTGGCGTGTTGAAGTCCCCAGCTATTATGGCATTGCTACTTATTATGTTGTCTAGATGTAGCAGTATTTGCTTTATGTATCTAGATGCTCCTGTGTTGGTGCATAAATATTTAGGATTGTTACATCTTCTTGTAGGTTTTTCCCTTCACCACTATATAGTGATCATCTTTTTCTTTCTTTACTTTTGTTGCTTTAAGGGTTATAATATCTGATATAAGAATGGCTACCCCAGATTTATTTTTGTTTCCATTTGTCTGGAAAATTGTATTCCATCCTTTCACTTTGAGTCTGAAGGCGTCCTTGTATGTAACATGCATTTCCTGGAGACAGCAGTTACTTGGCTTATATTTTTTAGTCATTCAGCCAGCCTATGCCTCTTAATGGGCAATTCAAATCATTCACATTTATTGAAAGAATTGAAATTTGGGGTGCATTTCTGTTTATCCTGTTGGGTAGATTCTTGTTTTGTTTTACCTCTTGTGCCATTGTGAAATCTGGGTTCTGGAGTTTTAGCTTTTGGGTAGTTTTACACTGGTGTGTGTCTGTTGCACTGGTTAGTGTACAATGCAGTTCTAAGCATTTCTTGCAGGGCCAATCTGGTCTTCACAAATACTATCAGTGATTGCTTGTCTGGAAAAATCTTTATTTCTCCTTCATATAAGAAGCTTAGTTTTGCAGAATAAAGAGTTCTGGTTTGGCCATTATTTTGTTCTAGAAGACTGAGGATGAGTCCCCAGTCCCTTCTGCCTTGTAAGATTTCAGTTGAGAAATCTGCAGTTAATCTGATAGGTTTCCCTTTGTAAGTAACCTGCTGCTATCACCTTACTGCTTGGAGGAGTTCCTCTTTCGTGCTTAGTTTGGCTGCCTAATAATTATATGGCATGGTGAATACCTTTTCATGTTCAATCTACCAGGACTCCTGTGTGCTTCTTGTACTTGGATATCAAAATTTCTGGCTCAGCCATGGAAATTTTTCTCTATTATTCCTTCAAATAGATTTTCCAGCCCATGCGAATTTTCTTCCTTGCCCTCAGGAATGACTATGGTTCTTATGTTTGGCCTCTTTATATAATCCCACATTTCTTGCATGCTTTCTTTGTTCATGCCTCTTGTTTTTGTGTTCTTTCTCTTTGACTGATCTATTTAGTGAGTAGTAGTTATCTTCCAGCTCTGAGATTCTTTCCTCTGCATGATCCAGCCTATTCTTAAGGCTTTACTGTGTTTGTAGATCCCTGAATGCCTCTTTTATTTCTAGAATTTCTATTTGATTTTTCCATAGTTCTTCTATTTCTTTAGAAAAATTTTCATTCATTTCTTGCATTTTTCTTGTGGTTTCTTTGTGCTGGGATTCAATTTTCTCTTGAATTTCATTGAGCTTTCTTGTAATCTGTAAATGAAATTCCTCTTCTGTCATGCTACCCATTTCATTTAAGTTGGTAACCATGGCTGAGTAACTAATGCTTTCTTTTGGGGGTGAATTTAGCTCTGATTTTTCATGTTTCCTGTGTTCTTTTGCTCATTCCTTCTCATCTGGCCTCTTGGTCGAGAACTGGGGGTGTTAGGGCTAGTTTATGGCCCTGTCTCCTAGCCCCCGAGGATTGTTTATTGGCAGAGCCAGGGAGAAGAGTACTGGTCTGTATTAGCTTAAGTGTATTTTAGCAAGTTTGGGGGACCTGTTGGGTTACCTCTGACCTGTTGTCTTCATGTATTCATTGTGGAGTGTGGTGAGTTTGTTCTCCCAGCTTGAGCTCCAAGCTGGTGGATTGTACCTGAGGGTACGAATCCACTACTCCCTAATAATGTGAGATGGAAGGCAATATTTTTATCTGTGGGGTTGTTCCTGCCTTCGTTGATTGTAGTTTGTGTGGAGTAGCCAGTTACCTAGGTATTCTGTTGTGCTCTTGGCAGGCTCTTGTTCCCCGGGTGGGGTATATGAAAGCTCCAAGCTTTGGTAGGGGCCTTGTAGCTCCCAGGGATTACTTTGACCCTGCTCCTCCTGAGGTGGGGTGAGAAGCAAAATAGCTTGTCGCTACAGTGCAAGATCTTGTTGGGGAAAATTCTATATAGCTCAGATGTTGCTTACCTGGCCACTAGGGTGGTGGCTGCTATGGAGTTCAGAGCTTTCTCTCTCTGGGTTTGGAGGGCTTATTCTGATGGGAGGGACCCCTGGTAGGCTTTCTGAGGTCTCTTACCAGGTTTTTTCTTCCCTGTCTGCAAGCTTGGGCACTTTCCCCTCTGGACCACTTGTGGGCTCTCGAGTTTTTCTACAGTTCACGTGTCTGGCCCTCTGACATGCATCTGCATTTGTCATGGGCTGATAAGGGGATCTCCAATTGTGCACCCCTTTTCCACCGCTAGACCCCAAGGCAAGGTAGGTGGGCATCTCTATCCCCAGAAATCTCCACTAGGAGGATGTTCCTAGATGGGGGAATAGTGGCAGCTGGAGGCACTCTTGGATCAAGCAAAACTCCCTAATAAAGTGGCAGGGCTTAGGGAGAGCTGCTCTGGTTAAGCCTATGTCACTAGAGGCATTTGGTTGCCATGAGAACTGGTACTTATACAAAATGAGTCACTCTGGCAAGCAACATTCAAAATGACCAATCTCTGGGGTACAGAAAGGCTCGGACCTGAAGAGCAGGCACTAGGACCAACATGTAGCAGGCATATAGGAAGCCAGAGCCAGGGAGGCTGGACCAGATGCGCAGACTGCAAAATGCTTCCAATACACAAAGGCCCCACAGATACAGATCTGGGAGTTTATCCCACCTGGAACCCATGGAGGCTGCTGTCCATGGCCACCAAGGGCATAGCCTTTATCACCCAGTCCAAAGAGCCCCCGGATCAGGGTGGAGTGAAGCTAGAGACCTATCTAACACTTAGCTCCAGGTGGTAGAACTTAAAGATGGCTGCCGACTGCCAGTCTGACATACAGCATGGTTCAGATCATGCTGTGAATGCAGCTCTTCTCAACCAGCTTGTGTCCAGCAGAGGCAATTGCCGGCAGCCCCTAAGGGCATGTCCCATTGTTCTCCATTCAACTCCTGTGCCCTGGTCCTGCTGACTTCCAATGGCAAGGTGCCCACTCCTAGATTCCTGCACACTGTCCCGGGAAGCTGTATCTCAGCCTAGTCCCTACCTGTCCTTGAGCAGTCCCATGCAGTGCACCCGAGAGTTCCATATGGCCCCCACAATTGCTTCCTCTCCACAGAGCCTGCTGTCTTGAGTTAAAGCTTTGCACCAACTCTGGGCTTGTCCCTGACTGAGTGGATGGGAAGTCTGTGGGGATGGTGTGTGACCACCTGTAAGTCAGGTTGCACTGTGCTGACCTGCCAAGCGAGTCCTTCCCATCCTCTGGTGTCTATTGTATTCCCTGCACTCTCTGATATTTGTAAATGTATCTCCCAGTCACCTGTTTTCTTGGGCTGAGTGTACCATGATGTTTCTTTGTAAATTCACACTGCTGTTTTTGGAGTGAGCAATCCACACGCAGTCAGCTGATGGCATTTTTCACTTTTTTCCCTGGGAGTGGTGAGGTAGGAGGTCACTATCAGACTGCCATTTTTTTTCTCTTGAGATTTAATTTAAACTGGATATACAATGCATGACAGCTAATTATAAAAATCAAAATCCATATACGACTTTAGAATTAAAATATTAAAGTTTTTTCCAATTAATTATAATTTTTGTAATTATAAATGACATTACAAATACCATTTCCTTTGAGTGCATGCTGTGTTTTTTATTTACAATAATTTTTGTTTCCTGGAGGAAATATCGATAGCTCAATTTGTGGTGTGTGATTCATTATTGAGCATGAATTATAAATAAATATCCACATAAGTAAAGCATTGGGCCAAATTCACTCAGAATTTTTATACACAAATCCTAAAGAAAGTAAGCCTTTTGTACATTGTACTACTTTATCTTATTTTTACTTTTTCATGTGCTTTTTCCTTTTTGTTTTACCCTTTACCGATTTACAAGAGTTCAATAGTATTGCCAAAATTCCAAGACTCTCAACAGTCATTTCCTTGACTATACTTTAATTTTGAGCAAATGAAAATATATTCTTTTGTAAACATGAGGAAGCTGCCATTACTATCTTAATTTTATGTATATGGAAATTGAGGCTTAGTGAGGTTCACAAAACTGTTCAGGATTACTATCTTAGTTCAGGCTGCTATAACAACAATACCATAGACTGGGTGGTTTAACAAACATTTATTTCTCACAGTTCTGGAGGCTATGATGTTCAAGATCCAAGTGTGTGTAGATCACATGTCTGGTGAGGGCCATTTCCTGGTTTGCAGATGGCATCTTTTTGTATCCTCACAGGGAGGAGAGAGCCGAGAGAGAAAGCAAGCTCTTTATCCTTTCTTATAAGACTCTAAACCCATTAACGAAGGCTCCGCCCTCATGACCTAATTACCTCCCACAGGTCCCACTTCCTAACATCATTGCATTGAGTGTTAAGATTTCAACATATGAATTTCAGTCCATAGTAATCACATGGGTAACAAGTGGCAGAACAGGGATTCAAACTTAGATCAAAATATTAAATAACATACTCTATGTTATTATCTAAAACAGGATATTAAAAGAGAAATTTAAATGTAAATCATATATATACCTGAATATAGATTTCTAAATGACTATATGACTCAAAACATAATTATTTTTATCATGAGCAGAATTTTTGTTACATCCATCCATTTCAGTGCCATAATGAATCTCATTTCATGGTTTAAAGAAATATTTTTAGTATTTCCTTATTTAAATATTATTTATCAAAGCAATCTCCTACTATATTGGCCTAGTATCTTCCAGGCCTTGGATACTTGTTAATTGTTAAAATTGTTCTTAAGTATGGCTCATCTATGTTCTCTAGATTAGAAAATATAAGATAAATTATGCTTTATCTACAAATCTGAATTTTGAGTAGTGTTTACATAATTTTAGAAAAATTCTTCCATTCTGGACTATGGAAGGTGTACTTTCAAAGGGATGCCAGGAGTTCTCTATATAATCTTGTTATTAAAAACAACTGATGATGTATGTGGTGACTTCCATTCATGACTTTGGATGGAAATCATTTACATAATATGTTTTTGCCTAAAAGGCATTTTGTTTTTATTATTAGATATTCTTCTGCTAGAAACCTTTTGTTTTTAATTCATTTTATTTTGAAATGGAAATGTACATTTTTTCAAGGAGTAATAATTATTAAAATGTACCTAATATTGCATGACACATCAAAGATGACAATGGGCCATGATAAATATGACATTACTTTATAAGGGCAAAGTAGGCTTTCATGATTATCAGATCTTTAAAGAGCAGACTGTAAAGAAACAAAATCATTGTATGACTATAAAAAAAGAAAACATAGGAAAAAATCTTATAACTTTGGATTTATCAAAGAAAATTTTAAAAGGACACAAAAAAACTATAAAAAGAAACATTCGGTTTCCTTTGTTCAGAGACTTAGTTGAGACTTTTGGAATTTTGGGTATACAATCTATTTTTAACATTATTAATTCAAAAGACTTTTACTTAACATGTTTTTTGATTATAAAACTATCATGTAGTCTAAGAAATATAAAACTCCACCTTCTAGTTTAACTCAATTGATGAGGCAAGACATACATAGATAAATTGTTTGGATTAGATAAACATGTAGTTGACAACAGCATAGAATATTAGTTCTTGAGAACTGTGAAAATTTGAATAGATTGAGAGGTAATTGGTGAATTTCTAGTCAAAGGTGTTGGGATGTGATGGAGGACATCAGGCGGCATCTTAATCCTCTCCTGGGATACCAATGTTCTTAGTTTCCAGGAAGGAGTCCCATTCTCTCAGTCAATTCAATTAAATTAAAAGTTGAACTTGCTATGCTATTACTATGTTTGTCTGTTCCCCTTCTTGTTTCTTTATTTATTTAAAATAAATTATATTAAATAAATAACCACTTGATTAAATGTGCTACAGAAGGAATAAAAGCTGCATTTGAGTCAATCTTACAGTGTGTTCACAAAACAACATTAGGCCCTTATTTCTCCATGTTGAGGAAGCTGTATCTCCAGGGTGAGTGGTAAAGAGCTTACTGTATAACATCAACAAGAGAGGGGCAGGCTGAATAGAACACAGACAGGAAACCAGGAATGGAATATTTTTCAGTTGGAAAAAACCGTTGATCTGTAAAGACAAAATAGCATTACTTTGTTCTTTGATTTATGTGACATTTTCCAAATATAAAATGTTCTCTTTTTGCAGAGTGTGTATTTATGCATAAAATGCATAAAATGTCCATGCCAAGATTAAAGTCCTTCGTATTTTGGCCATAATGTCTGATGACAGGCCGTCTGCCCACATGCCTGGCCACACACTGCCAAGCATTTAACAAGCCTACAGCCAAGCAGTGAGGCAGGAAAGGGCTTTTTGGTAAAATGACCTTTAAAATTACAGAGGATATCCCACCATTTACCTACAGCTATCAACTCATATTTTCAAGAGAATAGCCATTCAAAATGTACCAGCATTCTTTTGAAAATACCTGATGAATAAAAGAGATGTGCAGAAATGATCAAGATGAATGTTATTTTGAAGGAAAAAGAAAGCTCATGGATTGGATGAAAATAATAATTAGGAACTACAGAGAATATTTTAAAGATTGTTGCATCCGTCAAATAAACTAATGAAAAATCTGATTTTTAAAAAATTTTTGAATTGATTGTTCATTTCCTTAAACTCTGCCCATTTTGTATTCAATTTCCTAATATTTTACTTTCAGTGGGGGAATAGTTCATATCTTTTCATTACTGGGTTGTCTTCTTTTTACTGAATTGTAAGAATTCTTTCTATGTTCTAAATATAAGCCCCTTGTCAGACATAGTTTTTGGAAGTATTTATTTGTACTTATTCCTGGAGCATATGTGGCTTGCCTTTTCAATTTCGTGATAGTGCTTTTGGAAGACCAAAAGTGTTCATTGTGATGAAGTCCAATTTATTGAATGTTTCCTTTAATAGATTGTTTATGTCCATTCTCTTCTAGAATTTTTATGGTTTCGTGCCTCATTTTAAGTCTTTTATCCGTCTTGAATTAAGTTTTTATATGGTGAGAGATAGGGGCCCTGTGTCATTCTTCTGCATGTGGCTATCCAGTTTTGCCAGCACCATTTATTGAATAAGGCATCCTTTCTCCATAAATGTTACTGTCTGCTTCATTGAAAATCAGTTGGTTATAAGTAGACGGTTGTATTTCTGGGTTCTCTATTCTGTTCCTTTGGTCTATATCTCTACTTTTATACCAGTACCACGCTGTTTTGGTTACAGAGTTGTAGTATAATTTGAAGTCTGGTAATGTGATGCCTCTAGATTTATTCTTTTACTTAAGATTGCCTTTGCTCTTCAGGCTCTTTGTTGGTTCTAAATGAAACTTAGGATTATTATTTACAGATTGGTGAAATAAAACTTTGGTATTTTGATGGGAATTGCATTGAATCTGTAAATCACTTTTGGAAAAATGGACATTTAAACAATATTGATTCTACCATGAACAATATTGATTCATCCATGAACATGGGATGTTTTTCCATGAGTTTGTGTCATCTATAATTTCCTTCATAAGTGTTTTGCAGTTCTCCTTTTAGAGATTTTTCATCTCCTTGGTTAAGTATATTCCTAAATACTTTATTTTCATTATACCTGTTGTAAATGATATTAAGTTCTTGGTTTGACTCTCAGCTTGATTGTTATCAGTAAATAGAAATGCTACTGATTTGTGTACATTGATTTTGTAATGTAAGACTTTGGTGAATTTATTCATCAAATATAGGGGTCTTTTGGTGGAGTCCTTAGGGTTCTTTAGATATGAGATCATATCGTCAGCAAACAGGGATAGTTTGACTTCCTCTTTCCCATTTTGAATGTCCTTTATTCCTTTCTCTTGACTGATTTCTCTGGCTAGGCCTTCTAGTATTTTGAACAGAACTAGTGACAGTGAGCACACTTGTCTTGTTCTAGTTCTTAGGGAGAATGCCTTCAAATTTACTCTACTCTGTAGGATGTTGGCTGTGAGTTTGTCATATATAGCTTTTATAATTTTGAGATATATTCCTTCTATGCCTAGTTTCTTCAGGGTTTTCATCATGAAAGGGTGCTGGATTTTGTCAAATGCTTTTTCTGTATCTATTGAGATGATCATATGGTCTTCATTTTTGCTTCTGTTTATGTACTGAATCAAATTAATTGATTTTTGTATGTTGAACCATTCTGTATCCCTTAGATGAAAACCATTTGATTATGATGAATTATCTTTTTGATATGCTGTTGAATTTGGTTTGCTAGTATCTTGTTGAGGATTTTTGCATTAATGTTCATAAAGGATATTAATGTGTAGTTTTCTTTTTTTAGTTGTGTCCTTTCCTGTTTTTGATATCAAGGTGATACTGGCTTCGTAGGATGAGTTAGAGAGGATTCCCTCCTTTTCAATGTTATGGAATAATTTCTGTAAATTAGGCAATCGTTCTTCTTTGCAGGTCTGATAGAATTTGACTGTGAATCCATCTGGTCTGGAGCATTTTTTTTAATATATATTTTTACTGAAGCCACAATCTTGGTACTCATTATTGGTCTGTACATGATTTCTATTTCTTTCTGATTCTGGCTTAAGAGGTTGCATGTGTCCCAAAATTTATCCATTTCCTCTAAGTTTTCCAGTTTCTGTGCTTAGAGGTTTTTGTAGTATTCACTGATGTTACTTTGTATTTTTGTGGTATTTGTTGTGATATCTCCTTTTTCATTTTAGATTGAGCTTATTTGAATCCTTTCTTTTCTATTTCAGGTTAATCTGGCTAGTGGTCTACTGACTTTTTTATTGTTTCAAAAAGAATCTTTTTGTTTCATTGATCCATTGTGTTTTTTTTTTAATTTCCATTTTGTTTAGTTCTCCTCTGAACTTTGTTATTTCTTTTCTTCTGCAAGCTTTGGGATTGGTTTGCTCTTCTTTTTCTAGTCCCTTGAGATTTGAAATCAGATTGTTAACTTGTAATCTTTTTGTTTTTGATATAGGCATTTGAGGCTGTGAAATTTCCCCTTAGGACTACTTTTACTGTATACCACAAATTTTGAAGGTTTCTGTCCCTTTTGTCATTCGTTTAGAAGAATCTTTTCATTTCCATTTTAATTTCATGATTGATCCAAAGATCACTCAGCTGCAGGTTGTTTAATTTCCATGACTTTCTGTGGATCTGAGAGTTCCTCTTGGAATTTATTTCTAGTTGTATCACACTGTGGTCTGAGAAGATATATGGTATGATTTTGGTTTTTCTGAATTTGCTAAGACTTGTTTTGTGACCTAAGATGTATTCAATCTTGGAAAATGTACCATGTGCTGATGAAAAGAATGTATATTCTGTAGTTTTGGGGTAGAGTGTTCTGTAAATGTGTGCTAGGTCCATTTGTTCTAGAGTCCTATTTAAGTCTGATATTTCTTTATTGATTTTCTGTTTCAATGACCTGTCCAGTTTCGTTGATGGAATGTTGAATTCCTAAGCAATTATGAAGCTACTGTTTATTCCTTTGATTAGATTTAGTAGAATTTGTGTTGTGAAACTTGGAGATCCTGTGTTAGTAGCATATATTTAGGAATTCCTATATTAGGTGCATATATACTTAGGATTGTTATCTCTTATTATGCTGAATTGCCCCTTTTATCATTATATAATGACAATCTCTGTCTTTCCTTTTTACTATTGTTGATTTACAATCAATTTTATCTGACATAAGAATGGCTACACATGCTCTATTTTGGCTTCATTTCACATGGAGTATTTTCCTTCCATCACTTTGCCTTGAATCTGTGTGAGTCCTTGTGCATTAGATGTATATCTTGGAGACAGCATATATTTGGGTTGTGATTTTTCATTCATTCAACCAGTCTATGTGTTTTAATTGGAGCATTAAGACCATTCAGGTTCAGTGTTATTATTGATTTGTGGGATACTGTTCTGTTCATCATGTGGAATGATGCCTTCTTGTTTTATTTTCCCTCTTGTGCTATTGTTTTAAAAGAGCTGTGAGTTTTTAACATTTGAATATTTTTTTCACTGTTGGGTTTCTAGGGTGCTTTTCCATGCATAGTGTACTTTTAAGCATTTCCTATAGGGCAAGTCTAGCAGTGACAAATTCTCTTAATGTTTGCTTGTCTGAAAAGTCTTTATTTCTCCGTCATTTATGAAACTTAATTTTTCAGGATACAAAATTCTTGGCTGGCAGTTGTTCTGTTTATGAAGACTAAAAATGGGGCCCCAATCCCTTGTGACTCATAAGGCCTCTGCTGAGAAGTCTGCTGTTAGCCTGATGGGTTTTCCTTTGTAGGTTAGTTGTTGTTTTTGTCTTGCAGCTAGTATAATTTTCTCCTTTATTTTGGCTTTGGCCAGGTTGATGGCTATATGTCTTGGAGATGTCCTATTTTCTGTGAATATTCCCAGTGTTTGATTACCATCTTGTATCTGGACATCTCTGGCAATACCAGTGAAGTTTTCCTCCATTATTCCCTCAAATAGGTTTCACAGTTTTGGTTTTTTCTTCTTTTCCCTCAGGGATACCTATAATTCTTATATTGGTTTGCTTGACATGGTTCCATATTTCTCTGAGTGATCATTCTTTTTCATTCTTATGGTGCATCTTTGACTCACTGGTTAGTTTAAAAGCTTTGTCTTCAAGCTCTTAGATTCTTTCTTCTGCTTTATATAGCCTGTTGTTGAAATTTTCTGCTGTACTTTGAATTTCCTAAGTGACTCTTTCATTTCTTTAAGTTCTATTATATACTTTCTTATTTTTTCTATCTCTTTAGCAACTTTGTCATTTTTTTTGTCTATGTCCTAAAATATTGTGGCTTCTATGTTTTGGTTTTCAACTTTCTCTTCAATCTCATTCATCTTAATGGACATCCATATTCTGAATTCCACTTCTGACATTTCAACTATTTCCTTTTGGTTGGAGTCCTTTTCTGTGGATCTATTGTGATCCTTTGGGGGTGTCTAACTAGATTTTTTTTCATGTTGCCAGAGTTCTTTGGCTGTTTTTTTTCCCCCTCATCTGAAACCTCTTCTGTCATTTCCTGGCAGAAAGGTTGGCATTGCACCTATTCTTCTTTGCTGGGAATTCTGTTACTTAGTGAGAAGAAGCAGCGGTCCCTAGGTGGAGCATTTGTGTCCCATTCTGGAAGATTGATCTGGTAGGAGAGGGGTAGATGCAATGATATCATGCAATGTAGTTGTTCTGCATTTTCTGTTCCCCTGTGGTTGTCACAGTCCAAGGTGGTGCTGGGGGATATTCATATGGAGTCTCCCCACATTGGTGGCAGTCTCTGCTGAGTGAAGCTATCTAGGCAATGACTTCAGGTGTTAGGGCTGAGGGCATTCATTCCATACAGGTCCGGGTGTAATGGTGGCATGGGGAAGCTCATAGCTAGTGGGCCCATGGCAGATAGCTGTACCACAGATGTGGCATTATGTGGGTCCATGGGGGAGTGACCCACCAGGCAGCATGCAGGTCCACAGGGGAATGGCCTGCTGGGCAGCAGATTTCTATTTCTTCTTGATTCAAACTTGGGAGGTTGTATGTTTCCAGGAATTTATCCATTTCCTCTACATTTTGTTGTTTGTATGCATAGAGATGTTTATGGTAGTCTTGCATGATCTTTTGTATTTCTGTGGTAAGAGTTGTAATGACTCCTTTCTCACTTCTGATTGAGCTTATTTGAATACTCTCTCTTCTTTTCTTAGTTACTCCAGCTAGTGGCCTATCAATTTTCTTTATCTTTTCAAAGTATCAACTTTTTGTTTCATTGTATTCTTTGTATTTTGGGGGGGTATTGATTTTATTTAGTTTTGCTCTGATCTTTGTTGTTTCTTTTCTTCTGCTAATTTTGGATTTGTTCTTGTTTTTAGTTCCTTGAGGTGTGACATTAGGTTGTTAATTCGTAATCTTTCTATCTTTTTGATATAGCTATTTAGCCCTATAATCTTCCCTCTTAGCAATGCTTTTGCTATATTCTAGAGGCTTTGATATGCTGTGTTACTATTTTTATTCATTGCCAAAATTTTGAGATTTCCATCTTGATTTTGTCATTGACCCAAGATCATTCAGGAGCCACTTGTTTCTTTTCCACATATGTCTCTTACTTGAGTTCCTCTTGGAATTGATTTCTAGTTTTATTCCACTGTGTTCTGAGAAGATATTTGCTTTGATATTAATTTTTAAAAAATGCATTAAGACTTGTTTTTTCAGCTAACAAATAGTCTATCTTGGAAAGTGTTACATGTGCTGTTGAGGAGAATGTATTTTCTGCAGTTGTTGGGTAGAATGTTATGTAAATATCTGTTAAGACCATTTGTTCTAGAGTCAAGTTTAAGACCAATGTTTCTTTGTTGATTTTTTGCCTCAATGGTCTGTCTAGTGATGTCAGTGGAGTGTTGAAGTCCTCCACTTTTATTGTATTGTTGTCCATTTCTATTCTAGGTCTAGTAGTATTTTTTAAATAAATCTGAGTCTTCTGGTGCTATGTGCATATATATTTAGGATTGTCATATTTCTTGTTGAATTAATTTATCATTATATACTGCCTTTATTTGTCTTTTTTTACTGTTGTTGATTTAATGTTTGCTTTATATGATATAAATATAGCCACTCTTGCTTGTATTTGGTTTCTATTTGCATGGGATACTTTTTCCACCAATTTACCTTGAGTCTATACAAATCTTTACTAGTTATTTGTGTCTCTTGAAGGTAGCATATGTTTGAATTCTGAGTTTTTTAATCCATTCTGCCAATCTATATATTTTACGTGGGGTATTTAGAGGACAATATTTTAAGTAGCATTGCTTTTTCTTCGTGTCTACTTACATTTGTTTGCTGCTGGTATATATTAACCTTGTATCATGCAACCTTACTAAATGAATTTATTAGTTCTAGTGGGTGTTTGTACATTGTTTTTGATTTTCTATGTAATTATCATGTCATTTGTAATTATAAGTGGTTTCACTTCTTCTTTTTCTATCATTTCCTAAATTTCCTTTTCTTTCCTTATTTCATTGAAGAGCTCCAATACAATGCAGAATAGAGGTGGTAGAAATGGACACCATTTCATTTTTCATGATCCTAGGAGAAAATGTTCAATATTTAAGTATTAATTAATTTAGCTGTAAGCATTTTGTAGGTGCCTTATATCAGGTTGAGGAAGTCTTCTTACAATTTTAGTTTGCTGTGAGTTTTTCTTATCTGCTGAATTTTGTTATATGTTTTTAAGCACCTATTGAAATGACTACAAAAGTTTTGTTCTTCATTTTCTTTTTATGGTAAAATGCTATGGTTGACTTTCAAATACAAAACCAACCCTGCATTACTGGGATAAAGATTAATTATTCCCAGCATAATAATCTTTTTAAATACTACTGGATTTGATTGGCTAATATATGCTAACTAATTTTGCATCTGTAATATATTTAGGAGACATATTGGTGTGTATTTTTATTTAGTTTTTTACTATATCTTTGTATATTTTGGTACAGGTTGAGTTCACTTATCTAAAATGCTTGGGACTACAAGTGTTTCAAATTTTCAATTTTTTTTTTTTTTTTGTATTTTGAAATGTTTGCATTATACTTAGGTTAAATATCCCTCATCCAATAATCCAAAATCCAAAATGCTCCAATAAATACTTCCTTTGAGCATCATATTGCCACTCAAAAAGCTTCAAATTGGGGGAATTTTGGATTTCATATCTCCTGATTAGGGATACTCAACCCTTATTAAAGTGATGCTTGTCTGGTAAAATGAGTTTGAAAGGGTTTCTTCCTCTTCTGTTTCTTAGAAGAGTTTATGGGATATTGGTATTTTCTTCTTGAATGTTTGATAGAGATCATCATTGAGGCCTTCTGGACATGAAGTTTACTTTATTGGCAGGATTTTTGTAACACATTCCATTCCTTTAAAAGACATAGAAATATTTTCATTTTCTCTTTAATTTTACATAAGTTTTGCACATTGTATTTTGCAAGATTTTTAAAAATTTTAACCTAATTTGATAAATTTAGTGGCCCATAGTTATAAAATTCTCTTATTGTTCTTTTAATGTCTGTAGTATTTGATATAATTCTCCATCTTTCATTCCTGAAACTGATCATTTGTGATCTATCTAGATATGAGTTTATCAATTTTATTATTTTTTTGTGTAACCACCTTTGTTAATTTTCTCTATCCATTTTCAACTTCCTTGATTTCTGCTCTTATCTTTATTATTTTTTTTATTCTGTGTATTTAAGGCTTGTTTTGCATTGAAAAGTATTTAAATCTCTCTACATTTATAACAAAGCACTACTTTTTCTGTATTCCACAAAATTATAATTATATTTTCAATATTATTTAACTAAAAATATTTTATATTCTGTCTTGTGGTTTCTTTACTGCCTTATAGATTATTTAGAAATATGTTGTTTATTATTTTTTCTTACTAAATTCTTTAGTTTTCTTTAACTATCTTCTTTAGCTTCCTGAGTTGAATACGCAGATAATTTGTTTCCAATTTTTAATTATGTTTAACATGAATTTATCTTAGGAGTTACATAATAAAATATTCTTGAAAATATTGGCTATTTTAGTAATTACACTTGAAACCAACCTATATCAAAGTCATTTTATAGTACCTAATCATACATAATACTAATGTCACATGAAGTCTTAAAAGAATTTGTCAGAATTATGTGTAAAACTGATTCGTTTGAAATAATAAAATTATAAATTTAGTATACTATCCAAGGGGTAAGAGAAGCAGAGCTAATTAATTGTAGGCACAATATTTTAAGCATCATTTTTCATGCTGTTTTATAAAATATGTCCATTAGAGCCACTGACTTGCCCTAGTTACAAACTGTCTGTTGTCTATGACTTATTTTTTCTTCCCTCATTTTTTTTTTGGCTTCTCAGCTCTTACATCACTTAAATACTCACTGATTAGTGCCATCATCAAACTCCTTTTCTTTCAACATGTTGATTTAATTTAGCTTGTGTGGTTCACAGCTGCATGGTTATTGAAAAAATTTGAAAAATAAGGATAGGTTTATTTTAGTACTATACAACTGGTAGACACTTTGGAAGTATATGTGTTTCCTTTGAAAGTGAACTGCCAAAAATTTTATTTCTCAACAAGAATTCACACTTCTTCTTCCAACAATATGTTTAATATTCTAAAACTCACCTATTTATTATTTTTCCTGGAAATTTTACTTTTGGGATTAAAAAATAGCATTAGAAACCTCTACTGGATTATATACATTATTTAGTAACAAGAGATTTTTGTCAGCTATACCACAGAATAATTTATTATCTTTTAATGTGTTAATTGCTTCTATATTATTAGTTTCTTAAGGAATATTAGCAACACCTTACTAATTTATGGCTTTTAAAATTATATACAGATTATTTCATCTTTCCAGTAGTCCAAAGGGGTAAGCAAGGACAGATGTTATTTATGGTTCATGGATGCAGGAAAAAATGCCTAACTTAACAGAATGAGTTGTTGAATTAAAATAAAGACTAATTCTCCTAATTTATTAGATCTTAAAATATCCATGTTCATTAATATTAAAATAAAATGATTATTCTGTATTTACTGCTTTTTAAAAAACATTTTGTGGTGTTCAAAGCTTGGAGGCACTTAAAGAAAGGATTAGAAGAAAGGAAAAAATAAATTGGGAATTCAGAAGTCTTTCCATTTCACTCCAACCAACAATTTAATTTCTCTGAAGGGTTTCTTTTTCTTTTATTTCAACAAGTAAGAAAGTGTGTCAGCCAAGTGAGTCATGCATCACATTCTATGTTGCTTTCATTTACTAATGGAAAGCCATATTTAGATATCATTTAATTTTTGCTGTGACCCAAAATGGAAAGCTTACATGAAAATAAAGAAGAACACTAAAACCAAGGCTCAAATTAACCTAAGATCATGGAAGAGAAGGGAGAAATTTTGTTCCTTTCTTTACACATTGAAGAGTATTAAAACACTCAGATTGAAACTGAGAAATCAAATCTGTGAAAATTTATTTGGAAATAGACACAATGACCATTGAAAGTTTTAAAACAGAATATATTTTGTGTTAATAATTTTATAGATGTAACTATGTATATAATATTAATAATGATAATTATAAATATATTATCAAGTTCAAATATTAATACTGTCTTATGTGCTTACATACATAATACCATAAGTTAAAGGGGCAATTAGCTTTATTTATTCCTAAATTTTATTTATAGTCCCTCCCCCACCTGACCCACATACACTATATAGTTCATGATATTTTTGTATGTTATATTTTTGAAACAGACATATGAGACATCAACTTCATATTTAATTGTTATGACCTTTTAGCTAATAGAAATTATATTGTTCATTTCTTCTTTATATGGAATTTAAATTCACCTGTTTCCAACTAAAAGTAAAAAATCCAATAACTTTAGTTTTTTTTATTACATGCATTTTGTACCCTATGATTGCATTTAAACTCTGTTTTATCTGATATAAGAATGGCTACACCTTCTTCCTTTTGGTTTCCATTTGCAGGGAATATTTTTTTCCATCCCTTAACCTTGAGTCTGTGTGAGTCCCTATGGTTTAGATGTGTTTCTTGGAGACAGCAAAATAAATGGGTTGTGTTTTTTTCACTCATTCAGCCAGTCTATGTCTTTTAAGTGGGGCATTCAGACTGTTCATGTTGAGTGTTAGCATTGATATGTGGGACACTATTCTGTTTATCAAGTTGCATGATTAACTCATTGTTTTGTTTTCCCTCCTGTGTTATTGTTTTATAAGAGCTGTGAGCTATAACTTTTGGATGTTTTTATGCCAGTGGGTATCTTAATTTGCTGTTTCATGTATAAAGCAATTTTGAGCACTTCCTGCAGGGCAGACCTACTGGGGACAAATTCTCTTAGTGTTTGCTTGTCTGGAAAAGTATTTCTCTATCATTTATGAAACTTAATTTTTCAGGATAAAAAATTCTTGGCTGGCAGTTGTTCTGTTTTTAAGAAGATTAAAAATGGGGACCCAATCCTTTCTGGCTTGTAAGGTCTCTGCTGAGAAGTTTACTGTTAGTCTGATGGGTTTTCCTTTGCAGGTTAGTTGTTGCTTTCATCCTGCAGCTTGTGGAATTTTCTCCATTTTGATTTTGGCCAGGTTGATGAATATGTGTCATGGGGATATCCTATTTGCTATCAATCTTCCTGGTGTTTGATGACCTTCTTGTGTCTGGACATCGCTAGCAATACTAGGGAAGTTATCCTCAATAATTCCTACAAGTAGGTTTTTCACATTTTTTTATTTTTCTTCTCTCTCTGGGCTACCTATAATTCACATATTGGCTCATTTCATACAGTCCCATAATTCTCTGAGTGATTGCTCATTCTTCTGTATTCTTTTTTCTGCATCTTTGACTGACTGCGTTACTTCAAAAGTCGCATCAAGCTCTTAAATTCTTTATTCTACTTTATCTAGCCTGTTGTTGAAGCTTTCTGCTGTATTTTGAAATTTCCTAAATGACTCTTCCATTTCTTTAAGTTCTGTTATATCCTTTCTCATGTCCTCTAACTCTTCTGCAAGTTGTCATTTTTTTCATTCATGTCCTGAAATATTTGTGGCTTCTTTGTTTGGCTTTCAAATTTCTCTTCAATCCCATTCATATTATTTGCCATCCATATTCTGAATTCCATTTTTGACATTTTGACTTGGGTCTATTGCTGTGGATCTATTGTAATCCTTTGCAGCTGTCTAACTAACTTGTTTTTTCATGTTGCCAGACTTCTTTTGCTGGTTTCTTCTCACCTGAAATCTCTTCTCTCAGCTCAGGGCTGGTAGGTTTGCAGTGCACCTGTTCTTCTTTTCTGGGAACTCTCCTACTTACTGAGAAGGAGGAGAGGTCCCTAGATAACACTTTTATGTCTTACTCCAGAGGATTGATCTTGTGAGACAGGGGCAGATGCACTGAGAGCCTGTAGCACAGCTGTTCTCCTGTGTCATCTCGATCCCCTGTGGTTGTCACAGTTCAAGTCGATGCTGGGGGGTATTCATTCAGATTGGTGGATAGGTCCCCAGGCCACTGTTGGAAGCTCAGGCATGGGGTTGGGTAAGTCCCTTTCCATGGAGGCAGGTGTCATGACCTTGGCTGGCATGTAAGTGTGTCACAGGACCTTGGTGGGTGCTTGGATGCATCACAGAAGTGTAGGCAGTGATGGGTCAGTTTTTGGGACCTTGGCAGGTGCCTGAGAAGGTTGTGGGACCTGGGCCAGTGCTGAGAGATCTTCATGTGGAGTGGTGGTTTGGTCCCTAGACTGATGTTGGATGTGCAGGCAGTGGGCTCAGTGAGTGCTTCTCCACTGAGGTGGGTGTTGTGGGAGATTGCTGTGACCAGTTCTCCAAGCAGTGGTGACAGTGGCTGTTTGATGAGGCTATCTAGGTGGTGGCCATAGGTGTCTGGGCTGTGGGCATTCACTCCATCAGGTCTAGGTTTAATGGAAATACATGGCAGGAAGTCACCTGTGGCTAGTGGGTTTGTGGTGAAGAGCTGGATGGCAGGCATGGCATCATGTGGTGCCATGGGGGTGTGGCCCACTAGCTAGCATGCAGAGCTGTGGGCTTTGTTCTGCTGGTTGGTGCTCAGGGCCACGGGGTCATTGCCTGCAAGCCAGCACACAGAACCAAGGAGTGTGGCCTGCTGGTTGGCATGTGAGTCTACAAGGGCATGGACTGCTGCTTAGTGCCCAGGTTGGTGGAGGGCTTAGGCCTTGGTGTAGCAGTGTATGGGGCCAGCAGACTCGTTCCACTGGTGCATGCTGGGGCTGTGGGGGCTGGGCTCCTGGATGGCTGTTGGCTCCCTCCTCATACAGGTTCTGCTGAGGCTGCTACCATGGAACCTCTTGAGCCCTGTTTGAGTTCCCTGTTTGGGGAGGCACCCGGCTTCTAGTCATGGGCACACAAGAGCATCTGGTCTCCGTGCTCCCTCCCCATTTTGGCAAGGGGTGACATTGGGGCAGCTGCAGTGAAGGTGATCCTTGTGTAGACCAAGAGCTCCAGACCTGAGAGCTCAGAGTGATGTCAGCCACGGTAACCTGGGAACCAAGGCCAGAGCGTCCCTGCTGAGCCTGCTCTGTGATGCAACCTTACCATAAGGTCTGCAAGCAGTTCCCTGATCAGCACAGGGGCCCGTGGTGTTGGTGGTAGTGGGCCTCTCACAGCTTGAGTCACAGTGTTCACACAGGGAGCATGGGGCCCTGAGCCTCTGTCCTTTATCACTTCTCCACCTGTAAACATCTCCCCCAGGTACCTTCTGATCCTGACAAGTGGATCTTCCCATCCCCATCTCCTTCACTCTGAGTGTGTCCTGTTCTCTGATGATTTATGATCCTCTCTCCAGGAGGGTCCATCCATAAGTGAGCATCTACTTGCAGTTTTTGATCCTTTCCCAGAAAGCAGTATGTGTGGGCTGCTTCTATTCCACCATCTTGGCTCTAGGTATCTATAATTGCATTTAAATGATATTCTTGCAAGTTGGCTATCTGATACTTTCCTTCTTCAACACATTTTAAAAATAAGGTGATAACAATATCTTCCATAGTAAGCTTTATTTTGAACATATGACTACCAAAAAAAATTTTAAAGGATTTTCTTTTATTTTTTTAAGTCTAACTTCTAAGAACGTCTATATTATGTCTTCTTGCAATCAAGTAAAGGTAATTATTCCCAAATTTTGAATAAGTGACTATAGTTTTCATATATGAGATTATTAGAAATGTGATTTTTACGTAGTTAAGTGGTAGAAAAAAACAGAACTAAGCAGCCTTTTTCATTTAGAGTATTTGTAGGCCTCACCTGTTAGGACAATGCTTTGTTGTTTTTTTTTTTCCTCTTTGGGATACGTATTTCTATATATTTTACCTAAATTTGTCCTAGTGAGAAAAGTCAAGAAGGAATACAACTGCCTTAAGGAGTTTGGGAAGAAAGTATTCCCATGCCATTTGGTTTAAACTAAGCCTTTGAATATGACTGAGCAATTCTGCACTAAAGAACATATGAAAAGATCAGTGAGAGGATTTTAAAAAATGTTTACATCTGCCAAATTGGAACTATGCTAAAGATACCTAGTCTATTATTTCAGTTGTTCTCCAAATCAGTCCTGAAAATTAAATGGATTTGCCCATATTGCAACATCAAGTTAAAGCTTAGATCATTACATACCTTCTCCAAGGTCAAGTGGTTATCAAGGCATAGCTGGAATTCAAGCCTAAGTTCTGACAATCCCAGAACACTGTCTACCATGCTAAAGCCACCTGCTCATATGAATTGCTAATATATCCCTGGGTATTAGGACTATTAAATTAGAGTTGCTTAAAGTATTTTGCTTTCCAAAATTAAAGGAGAGGATAGAGACTTCTTTTATTAGAGTATAAATGCAAATGTCTTTTCCAAATCATATACCACCAACAGGAAGCCTGTAGAAATTAATAATTGTGCCAGCTATCAATCTTTTCATGCATAAAATTCAAAATTTGTTACCCTGCCTACAGATGAAATGTCACTTTATAAAAAGCTAACAATATGCACCCACAAGTTTTCCTGTCAACACCAGTGAGCCAATGGCAATCTGCAAAAGCTAAAATTGAGTTTAATATTAAAATCATTTGAGCATAGGCATGAAACTACATAGTTTATTTAAACTTTGTTAAATATCAATAGCATCTAGTTTTACAATGAACCAGTGGTTTTTGGAGTCACAAAATTATGGATAATTTGAATAACATTACAGCTCGTCCTGACATACCTAATTATAATACATTGAGGACCAGAAAGAGAAGTAAATTGCTCATGCCTGGGTACAGGTGGAGTTGATATGCAACCTCTTTTCTTGCACTTTCAGCCAAAGTATTTTTTAGTACTACTTCTTTAATTTCTACTCTGTGTCTGATGTATACAAGTATTATTCATTAATTTATTTAAGTCTATTATAACTCACTTCAAAAAGTAATTGGAATAGCTTACAAATTTAAAAAGATGGAATGAACTAAAAATAGGAGCAAAAGAAGAAATAAAAACAAGGATGAATTTAAGATCACATAGACCTGGGAAGGAGACATCAAAAAGCATATCATAAAAACCTACATATATTATTTTAAATTAGCTTTCAATTTGTCTCTAAGCTTTGTAGCATAAATACAAGAATTAAAATTTGATTCAGTATGCAATTTACTGTACCCACAAGGTAAAAGAGACCCTTGTTCTGGAGAAGTATGCTTGCCCGGCAGGTATTGGTATTCAGGAGCTGATTTGCTCTAGCCCAAACCACCTAATGGAATACATTTGTGAGTTTTTCTTCCCAACTCTGAGTCCAGCAATGTTACACTAGTATCTTGAAATCAGCCACTGTGGAAGAATTTACACCATGGGAATCAGTAAATGCTACAAGAGAGGCTTTTTGTCCCTGAGAGAGCTAGTTGTCAAACATTCACCAGCATACCACTGCTTGAAGATCTTTTCAAGTCACATACATACACACATTAGGCCTTTCTTATAATATCTTTCAATGTAGGGATCTCCAACCAGCGTAGACATAACTTAGAAACAACGTTCATCTGAGATAGATCTGGGTTTTCATCCTGGCTTTCCTGCTTACTGTTTGTATCAGCTTTATATTCACTTGTGGCAAATTACTTCATCTCTCTTTTCTTCAGTCTATTCAGATGGAAAATGAACAGATTAAACTAGTTACTAAAATCCCTTCAAAAACTGTGATACATCATAGAGGATGTGGTATATGACCAGATTTAAATAATGGATATTTCATATTCTTCAGTGACAGATCTATTATACAAGAAATATGAAACCAATACAGATACCTCATTCAGATCTGACACAAATGTTAACATCTCCAAGAATATAAGCCAAAATCTATCTAATTGGCCTTTTTTCTAGTCATCTATCCCAACGATCACTTTTGGTGTGCTGAAAGAATCCTTCTATGTGAGTCCCAGAGGCTGCTTGGATATTCATATTTATTCATCAATTAATCATTGATTCCATGTGAATCAAAACTGTGAGATATTGCACAAACTTTGTGTACTCCCTGGGAACTTTTTCAACAATTAGTCATAGCTTCAGATAATTTAACATTTATATTAATTTTGAAATAACTAAGAAAATTTAAAACGTGCTATGCAATCACATAGAATTGGAACTGTTAAATAATAGTTCATTCAACTCAGTACTATTGCAACTTTCACAAAAATAGTGTGTTTATAAATTAGTTTTATTGGACTTTGTGTTATATTTGATTATTAAATGTTTGTCTTCCTGAATGAAGTACGAGCTCCTGAAAGTGAAGTTTTAGTGAAGTTTTCATCAGAATATAGCATGTATTTATTAATTCATTTATATTTAGCATATATTTAATGTGCATCTTCTATGTCCTAGGTACTTTGGCACATATTGGTTATATAATAGATTAAAAGGCAAGCATGATTCTATGTTTTTGCAGATTCTAATATCTTTGTATATAATATAATTGTTAAATGTTTAGTTTGTTAGAAAAAATTCTTTAAAATCTACCAAAATTAAACATTATATAATTGATTAATGTAGCAAAATGTTCAGAGCTATTTTACAGGTAAAAAAAGTAATTTTGTTTGTGAAAATAAAAGAGGTTGGGAGATATCCTCTTGAAACTGATTTGATGTTTAAAGAACAATGTCAATGAGGTTGGGATAAAAGGGTTTTAGCTTTGAATTTTGTCACTATTTAGCTGTGCGATGTTGAACTGATGAGAGCCTCGGATTCATTATGTGTAAAACGAGAAAATTAGATAAATTCCAATATCCATTCTGCCTGTAAAATTTTGATTATTTAATGTAAATTATTTTCCAAAAATATCCTTTTTAGTTTCTTACAATTAATTTTCTTTTTTTCCTACTCCATCTAGTTACTTTGGTTAGGAAAAAAACCTTTTCAATCAATTTAGACCTTTCGTTATAAAAAGAAAGCCTACATTGAAATTGCTTGTAAAAATATGAACAGGGGCTCTATATGAACATAACTCTATGACAGGTGGCATTTTCCTTGCAGAGAAATGAAAAGTAACTCATTCTTTCATTTTTAAAGGAAGGTGGCATGCCATGGCTGCAAAGCCAACTTTTGAACTTTTTAAATCCTTTCATTCTGCAAGCCCCCCCATCAAAAAATATAACAGCCTTACCCAGGAGAGATATAGCAGGAGGATGTGTCTGCTCATCAACACAGAATGGAAAAAATAAATGTGCATGTGATTGTGCACACACAGAGTGACATGTTTTGTGCTGCCTCACGTACTCTGCTGCTATAAAGAGAATCTATAATTTCAGGTGGTGGAAAAGGAAGAAAAGACATGCACATTTTAAAAGGATCTTTAAATTCAATCCAAAAATATATTTTTGTCTGTAAGTCAAGCTTTAGACAAATTTAAATTTGGCCTATCACTATATCCTCATTAAGCACACTGAAATATTATATATCCAATAATTTCCATGCTGAATATTCCCAATTTAAAGCTAAGGAGTCAGGAAATGTGGATTTTGAATATCTTTCTACAGCCTGAGCTTGGATTCTTTTCTAGCTCGTTAATGCTTCCAGGAGAAAAAAAGAAGACAAGTCAAAAATTTTATTCAAGATATTCTTCTAATTCGGGTAGAAAAGTTTACACCACCACAAAGAAAAATGAAAAAACTAGTTCATAATTGAAGAGGTAACACCATTCATTAAAAACAAGCCTCATTACACAGAACATGTGGCACTGAAAAAAAAAAATAAAGGAAAAAGAAAAAACAACAAGCTTCAGCCCCTTATGACTGCAACCTTTGTTCAGGACTGTGCAGAAACTTTCTGGGAGACCCGTGCAGTGACATCCTGGAACTCCTGTTTAGATTGGGGGCCATATATTCAAAAGAAGTATTCCTATAAAACCCAGCTTAATGGTAATCTTTTGGGATCTACTGCTTAGATAATTTTCTGAGTTAGACAGTTAACTACAAAGCCTACTATTCCCCACCTTGATGTCTCTTTTTGTGTGTCTCTATCTCTGTCTCTCTCTCTCTCTCTCTCTTTCTCACACACACACACACACACACACACACACACACAATTTGTTACATATAAGCAGTTTGGTATATTAGAGAGTGCTGTAATGGAAATTTAAAAATATATGGTTTTTACCATTTTACTCACCACTAACTAGGTGTAATATTTTATGCAAGCAAACTAGCTCATTTGTACTTCCTTTTCTCCCTTCAAAATAGAAATATGTTTTATGTTTCTTCATCAAGGTGTTATGGGGTAAAGTGTGATAGTACTGAGTGGTGAGAGTAAGCCTGGGTCAAGCACTCGTGCCTTAAAGGAGAAGAAAGACAGTGATTCATGTTCAGACACTAATATAAAGGTGGCTAATTTTTAAAAATACATTTTCTTTAAAGACCTTCTGCAATACAGTAACAGAAAGATAAGTATAATGTACTGGATATTGTTTAATTTTACTGTGATTGTTGGAGATTTATCATACCTTAGAGTCATAATTCTGAATAGTAATCTTCCTTATATAATTCTTCAGGTGTAAAAATCACTGGAGAGTGGACTGGATATATAGAAACCCAGGTCATATGCCAAAGAATATTTCTTTACCACTGTATACTGTATTTTTTTTTTGTATTTATCTCTTTCCTCTGAAGACCGTATTTTTTCAAACTACATGAGACTAAGAATTTAAATGGTCATATTAAAATGCTTGTCTTGGATATTAGATAACACAATGATTGTTGGCAGGCATTGGAAAATGATCAGTGTAGTTTATGTTCTTTGCAAGAAGGAAGCATAGGAAGTTAGAATCTCACACATTCCAGCTTTCCCCCAAAAGCATTTTCCAACTACTAAGCTGCTATGTAGAGCCCAAGGTGAGCGGCAATCTCATTAGGCAGACGAGACAGAGGTGAGAGTTCCAGAGTGCTGAAGGGGTTGTGATAGAGAGGGCAGGTTTCCACAGGGGGACCTGGAGAAAGAGCCACAAAGGTGTCACAAAAATTCTCCTTTTGTCCTTGGCCAATTCCTAAGAAATGTGTGTATAAGGAGAGATTCTATAAAGCCTAGCATAGATTAGCTGCTAGAAGCCGGAAATCTTAGCAGAGATCTCAGAAGCCAAACAGTGTTAGGAAGATGGCAGATGGTAGATGGCATTGATCCCAACTACAGTGGAGAGAGTTTGGTGAACATTGGGATTTAGCCTGAGACTCTAGTAAGACAACATTGTAAGAGTAAGATCCATTTCCTCAGAGTAAGGGTCATATCCCTTGTAGGAGTAAGGGGAAAACTGAAATAAAGTGCCTTTAAAAAGCCTGAAACCAACACTTGAACGGATTAATAAGATGTGCCTGGATTTAACTTGGCAGAACAAAATTTAGCAATCTTTGTGGGAAGATAGCACAACTTAGAATGTCCTTAGTGTAGCTTCCACAAGAAGCATATAAAAAAGCAAGAAAAAGGTAACTGAAGGTACAGAGTAAGAACAATCAAGTGAAGGAGATCCAGAGATGATCCAGGTAGGGCAATTAGAATAAAAAGTCTTCAAAATAGCTCTGATTATTATATTAAAGACATTTGAGGAAATTATACAAAATTTGGAAGAATGTATGAAGAAAAACAAAATATGAAGCCACTCATTCATTGGATTAGTTTAATAGTAATTTAGATGCAGCAGAATAAAGAATTAGTGAATTCAAGGATAGATTAATAAAAATTATACATACTGAAGCAAAGAGAAGAAAAAACAAAAAAGAACAAGAGGAAATAAGATTTGGAACATGATAAAATAGTTCAAATTACACTTGTCTCTCAGAAAGAAAAGAGAACATGGAATAGAAGCAGTATTTGGAGTAGTACTGGAATTTTTCAAATCAGATAAAAGCTATCAATCCACATGTTTTTAAAGCTAAGTAAAACCCATTTGTATAAATACAAAGATAACCATATCTAGGCATATCATAGTCAAATTGCTGAATATCAAAGACAAAGGGAAATATTTTAAAGCAGAAAAAAAGTCATGTTATCTTCAAAGCAAAAACAAGACCAATGGTTAAATTTATGTCAAAAACTGTGGAAGCCAGAAGATAATAAAAAGACATCTTTAAAATACTAAAAGTAAACATCAACACCTAGAAATCCATACTCCATGAAAATATCTTTCAGAATGATAGAAACAATTATATGCTAAAAGAATTCACAACCAACAGATCTTCTCTAAAATGAATACTAAAATACTAAGGAAAAGGAATCTTAGATGAAACCATGGGACTGTCAGAAAAGCATGAAGATTATCAGAAGGAGTAATTATGTGTGGGCATATGTAAATTAATTTGGGGAGATTGAAAACAATGACAGTATTCAAATATGGGATTTATAATATGTATTGTAAGACGTAAGACAATGGGGGGGATGATAAATAGTATTAAACCGCTTTTGCATTTTAAAGGAAGTGGAAAAACACTGAAACCAGACAGTAATAAATCAAGAATCCATTTTTTCTTTTATTTTGAGTTGACGTGTAATATTGTACATATTTATGAGATACAAAGCGATATTTCTATACATGTGAACAATGTGTAATGATCAAATCAGGTTAATTAGCATATCCATCACCTCAAACATTGATCATTTCTTTGTGCTGGGAACATTCAAAATCCTTTCTTTAGCTTTTGAAAAATATGCAGTAAATTATTGTTAACTATTGTTACCTGCTATAGAGCACTAGAACTTATTCCTCATAGCTGTAATTTTATATCCATGAACGAACCTCTCCCTGTCCTCCTCTCTCCCCTCCCCTTCCAGCCTCTAATAACTATAATTCTACTTTCTACTTATATGAGCTCAACATTTTTTTAGCTCCCACATGAGTGAGAACATCGGTATTTATCTTTCTACACCTGACTTATTTCACTTAACATAATGTCCTCCAGGCCCATCCATGTTGCTGCGAATGACAGGATTTCATTCATTTTTATGGTTAAAAAGTATTCCATTGTGTATACAATCATATTTTCTTTATCCATTCATCTGTTGATGGACACTTAGGTTGATTGCATATCTTGGCTATTGTGAACAGTGATGCAATAAGCATGGGGGTTCAGATATCTTTTCAATATACGCATTTTCAAGATTCAATTTTAAAATCTCTATAATAGCCAGTACACAAAAAGCAAAAAGTTACAACTAAAAAGCAAGAAAAAAGTAGTGCCTCATGTGTTGATGTTTTTCTTTTCCTCCAACTGGTTATTGCAATCATCTTTAGTGTTTTCCTCAACAAATTATATCTAGATCCTAGCATCTGGTGTAGTAGCATGTACCCAAAGTTGAGCTCTTACTTGTAGTGTTTGAAGTTTGCTTCTCCAAGGTCCCTCCTACTAGCAAAAAGTGAAGAGTTAAGTTGTCTTCTCAGAGGAACCACTGCTACTGAAAAAACATAGTCATGTTTGGAATTTTTAATGTGCCAAAACAACTCTATGTTTCCACATAGAGGTGGGCAGCATTGCTCAAGTTACTCTCTTCTTCAGCAGAACTATGTGTCTAAATGACTCTTCCTTCTCCTTTTCAAAAGTGAAAACATAGCTTTGAGTTTCTCTTTCTAAGTCTCATACAAGTGCCCAGGGTGTATTGGTATGACTACACATGAGATAGAGTAGTTTTCAACCAGGGGCGAATTTGCCCCACCCCAGTGGATATTGTTACTGGCATCTAATGTGTAGAGGCCCAGGACTCTGCTAAGCATCCCATAGTGCACAGAACAGCTTCCCACAACAAAGT
This sequence comes from Daubentonia madagascariensis, assembly GCA_023783475.1. Taxonomy (NCBI): domain Eukaryota; kingdom Metazoa; phylum Chordata; class Mammalia; order Primates; family Daubentoniidae; genus Daubentonia; species Daubentonia madagascariensis. The sequence continues at coordinate 10,569,216 of JAKFHU010002220.1, forward strand.
ATAGTTGGTCCAAAATGCCAACCTTGCCCAGACTGAGAAACTCTGTAATTACACCAATCCCACGCTCTATTCTGAATTCCACATTATTTAGGCTTCATTTCTTATTGACTGATTCTCTCTTTCCTTTAGATCCGTTATAGTCTCAGAGACTCATCATTCTCTCAAAACAAAGACACATCTTAATGAATCCTCCACACAAGGAATCAACTGGTGAGTATTGCTTTATCACTAATATAGAAGTGTAAAAATATCTACACATTTTGTTTATGTTTAGCAGCATTTTAGTTGAGAGATCCTTGTTAAATATATTCTCTGAAATTAATACAAATTCATAATTTGGCAAAAAATAGTGCATTCTAATTTAAACAAACACTTATACTTCTTGTGGTCTATAAGCAACAGTTGATTAATTAAATTTCAGTAACAGACACTCCTGAAAAATGGCAGTCTCCCACCTCACCACTCCCAGGGAAGGAGGTGAAAAACGCCATCGGCTGCCTGCACGCGGTGTGCTCACTCTGAAAAGAGCATTGTGAATTTACAGAGAAACATCGTGAGACACTCAGCCCAAGAAAATGAGTGACTGGGAGATACATTCACAAATATCGGAGAGTGGAGAGAATATATTAGAGACCAGAGCACAGGAATAACACGCTCGCCAGGTTAGCACAGTGCAATCTGACCTACAAGTGGTCACACACCTTCCCCACAGACTTCCCATCCACATAGTCAGGGACAAGCCCAGAGCTGGTGCAAAGCTGTTGCTTGAGACAGCAGGCTCTGTGGAGAGGAAGCAATTGTGAGAGCCAAATGGAACTCTCAGCTGCACTATACAGGGACTGCTCAAGCCAGGTAGGGACTGGGTGGAGACACAGCTTACTGGGACAGTACGCGGGAATCTGGAGATGGGCACGTCGTCACTGGAAGTCAGCAGGACCTAGGCAAAGGAGTTGAATGGAGAGCAACGGGATATGCCCTTAGGGGCTGCCGGTAATTGCCTCCTCAGGACCCAGGCCAGTTGAGAAGAGCTGCGTTCATGGGCGCAATCTGAGCCCTGCTGTATGCCAGACTGGCAGTCAGCCACCATCTCTAAAGTCTCCCACCTGGAGCTGACTATTAGCTAGGTCTCTAGCTTGACCCCACCTGTGGCCCAGGGGATCTTCAGCCTGGGTACAACAGGCTATGCCCTTGGTGGACAGGGACAGCTGCCTCCATGGGTTCCAGGTGGGACTAGATCCCTGAACTGTATCGGTAGACACTTTGTGTATTGGAAACAGTTTGCAGCACGTTCCTCCAGTCCTACTTCCCTGTTTCTGGCCTCCTACATGCTCACTACATGCTGGTCCTAGTGCCCGCTTTTCAGTTCCCTGCCCTCCTGTACCCCAGAGAGCAGTCATTTTGAAGGTTGCTTCTCATAATGATGCATTTTGTATAAGTACCAGTTCTCATGGCTATCAAATGCCTCAAGTGCCACAGGCTGAACCAGAGAAGCTCCCCTTAACCCTACCAGCTTCATTAGAGAATTTTGCTCAATCCAAGAGTGCCTCTAGTGGCCACTATTCCCCCCACTGGGAACATCCCCTTGGCAGAGACTTCTGGAAATAGAGACTCCCACCCACCTCACCTTGGGGTCTAGTGGTAGAAAAGGGGTGCACAAATGGAGATTCCACTATCATCCAGTGACACGTGGAGATGCATGTCAGAGGGCTGGACACATGAACTGTGGGAAAACAGAGCCCACAAGTGGTCCGGAGGGGAAAGTGCCTGAGCTTGTGGACAGGGAAGGAAAAAACTGCTAGGCCCTCAGCAATCCCAACAGCTGGCCCCTCCCACCAGGAGCATCCCTCCAAGCCCGGAGAGAGAGAGCTCTGAATTCCATAGCAGCAGCCCCCATTAGCGGCCAGATAATCAACCTGTGAGCTATGTAGAATTTTCCCAATTGAGCTCTCACATTGCAGCCACAAGCAATTTCTCCCCCCACCTCAAGAGGAGTAGGGTCAAAGTAACCTCTGGGAGCTAGAAGGCCCCTCCCAAAGCCTGGGTCTTTCATATACCCCACCTGGGGGACCAGAGCCTGCCATGGGCACAACAGAATACCTAGGTAACTGGCTACTCCACACAAATTACAAACAACAGTGGGAACAACCCCACAGCTAAAAGTATTGCCTTCCATCTCAAGCTATTAGGGAGCAGGAGATTCATACCCTCAAGTACAATCCACCACCTTCACCCAGCTCAAGCTGGGAGAAGAAACTCACTACACTGCACCGGGAAGAGGTGAAGACAACAGGTCAGAGGTAACCCAAGAGGTCCACAAAATTTGCTAAAATACACCTAAGGCAATACAGACCAGTACTCCTTTCCCTGGCTCTGCAAAGGAAGGAGCCTCAGGGGCTTGGATATAGGGTCATAAACTAGCCCTAACACCCCCAGCTCTCGACCAACAGGCCAGATGAAAAAGAATCAGTGAAAGAACTCAGGAAACATGAAAAATCAGAGTGAAAAGTCACCCCCAAAAGAAACCATCAGTTCCTCAGCAATGGACACCACCTCAAATGAAATGGGTAGAATCAGAGAAGAGGAATTTCATTTATGCATTATAAGAAATCTCAATGAAATTCAAGAGAAAATTGAATCCCAGCACAAAGAAAACACAAGAAAAATGCAAGAAATGAATAAAAAATTTCCTAAAGAAATAGAAGTATTATGGAAAAATCAAATAGAAATTCTACAAATGAAAGAGGCATTCAAAGATCTATGAAACACAGTGGAAAGCCTTAAAAATAGGCTGGATCACACAGAGGAAAGAATCTCAGAGCTGGAAGATAACTCCTATGTGCAAAATAAATCAGTCGAATAGAAAGAACACAAAAACAAGAGGCATGAACAAAGCATACAAGAAATGTCGGATTAAGAAAAGAGGCCAAACGTAAGGATCATAGGCAGCCCTGAGGGAGAGGAAGAAAATTCACATGGGCTAGAAAATCTATTTGAAGGAATAATAGAGGAAAATTTCCATGGCCAAGCTGGAAATCTCAATATCCAGGTACAAGAAGCACACAGGACTCCTGGGAGATTCAACGTGAAAAGGCATTCACCACGCCACATAATTATTAGGCTGGTCATAGTAAACACGAAAGAAGCACTACTTCAAGCATTAAGGAGAAAAGAGCAGGTAAACTACAAAGGGAAACTTATCAGATTAACAGCAGATTTCTCAGCTGAAACCCTCAAGCCAGAAGGGACTGCAGACCCATCCTCAGTCTTCTTAAACAAAATAATGGCCAACCCAGAATTCTTTATCCTGCAAAACTAAGCTTCTTATATGAGGGAGAAATAAAGACTTTTCCAGAAGAACAATCACTGATAGAATTTGCGAGGTCCAGACCTGCCCTGCAAGAGGTACTTAAACCTGCATTACACACTAAGAGCTCAACAGACACCCACCAAAGTAATACCAACCAAAAGCTAAAACTCCAGAATGCAGATTTCACAATGCCTCAAGAGGTAAAACAAAACAAGAGACTACCAAATAGAGTAAACAGAAATCCACCCCAAATATCAATTCTCTCAATAAATGTGAATGGCTTGAATTGCCCATTGAAGAGACATATGGATAAAAAAATACAAGCCAAGTATCGGCTGTCTCCAGGAAACACATCTGACACATAGGGACTTGTTCAGACTCAAGGGGAAAGGATGGCATACGATATTCCAGGCAAATGGAAGCCAAAAGAAATCTAGGGTAGCCATCCTTATATCAGATATTATAAACTTTAAAGAAACAGAAATAAAGAAAGACAAAGATGGTCACTATATAGTAGTGAAGGGAAAAATCTTACAAGAAGATTTAACAACCCTAAAGATTTATGCACCAAACACAGGAACACCCAGATACATAAAGCAAATACTGCTATATCTAGACAACATAATAAATAACAATGCCATAATAGGCAGGGACTTCAATAGCCCACTGACAGATCTGGACAGATCCTCCAAACTGCAAATAAACAAAGAAACAATGGACCTAAATAGGATGCTAGAACATTTGGGCCTAACAGACATCTGCAGAATTCCACCCAAATAACACTGAACATACATTCTTCTCATCAGCTCATGGAACTTTCTCTAAACATGGTCACATCCTAGGCCACAAAACAGATCTCAACAAATTAAAAAAAATAGAAATCATACCATGTATCTTTTCATCCACAGCAGAATAAAATTAGAGATCAATTCCAACAGAAACTCACATCTCTATCCAAAAACATGGAAATTAAACAATCTTGTGTTGAATGACTATTGGGTCAAGGAGGAGAGTCAGGTGGAAATCAAAAGATCCTTTGAACTAATTGATAATGGGGACACAAGTTATCAAAATCTGTGGGATACAGCAAAAGCTCTCCTGAGTGGAAAACTTATTGCATTAAATGCCCACATCCAAAAGACAGAAAGTTAACATATACGTGGCTATTGAGGCTGTCTTTGGGTGTAAACACTTTTGAATACAGTGTAAATCTATCTAGGTAATTTGGAAGATATGCATACTTATGACCACGTATTTTCACTCTTAGGAAGGTACTCAAGAAAATCTCATGTAAATGAGCATCAAGAGGCATTTGCAAGAATATCATTGCAGTACAGATTTTAATTCAAAACTTTTCACAATTCCTTGATATTCTGGATACTAGTCACCTGTTGGATAAATAGTTTTCTGAGATTTTCTCCCATTCAACAGGTTGTCACTTTACTCTGTTCACTCTTTCTTTTGTCATGCAGAAGCTTTTTAATTTAATTAAGTCCCATTCGTCTATTTTTGTTTTTGTTGCATTTGTTTTTGAGGTCTTAGCCATGATTCCTTTGCCTAGATCAATGTCCAGAAGAGTATTTTCTATGTTTTCTTCTAGTATTTTCATAGTTTTTGATCTTACATTTAAGTATCTGATTCATTTTTAGTTGATTTTTATACAGTCACATATAAAGATCCAATTTCATTCTTCTGCATGTGGCTGTCCAACTTTTCCAGCACTATTTATTGAAGAGTTGTAAGTAGCTTCTTGTTAGCTTTGTCAAATATTAGTTGGTTGTAAATATGTGGTTTTATTTCTGGGTTCTCTATTCTGTTCCACTGGTCTATGTGACCGTTTTTATACCAATACATGCCGTTTTGGTTACTATAGCCCTGTAATATATTTTGAAGTCAGGTAATGTGATTTCTGCAGCTTTGTTCTTTTTGCTCAGGATTGCTGTGGCTATTTGGGATCTCTTTAGGTTGCATATGAATTTTAGGATTGCTTTTTCTAATTCTGTGAAGAATGCATTGGTATTGTGACAACAATTGTATTGATTCAGTAAATTGCTTTCAGCAATATGGCCATTTTAAAGATATTGACTCTTTTGATCCATGAGCATGGGATGTTTTTCCATTTGTTTGTGTTATCTTCGATTTCTTTCATCAGTGTTTTGTAGTTTTCCCTGTAGGAATATTTCACCTCTTTGATAAAATATATTCCTAGGTATTTTAATTTTTTGCAGCCATTGTGAATGGTATTGCTATCTTCATATCTTTCTCAGAAAATCATTATCAGTGTATAGAAATGCTACTGATTTTTGCTCATTGATTCTGTAACATGCAACTTTAATGAATTCATTTGCCAAATGTAAGAGTTTTTTGGTTGAGCCTCTAAGTTTTTCTAGATATAAGATCACATCATCAGCAAAGAGTGCCAGTTTGACTTCCTCTTTTCCAATTTGGATGCATTTTATTTCTTTGTCTTGCCTAATTGCTTTGGCCAGGACCTCCAGTGCAAAGTTGAATTGGACTGGTGATAGTAGGCCTCCTTGTCTTGTTCCAGTTCTTATCACAAAGGTTTTCAACATCTCCCTATTCAGTATGATGTTAGATGTAGGTTTTTCAAATATGCACTTTATTATTTCAAGTTATATTCCTTACACATCTAGTTCATTTATTATTTTTATCATGAAAGGAAGATAAATTTTATCAAATGCCTTTTCTGCATTTATTTAGATGATCATATGGGTTTTGACCTTCACTCTGTTGACATGATGAATCACATTTATTGATTTGCACATGTTGAACCATCATTGCATCCCTGATATAAATCCCACTTGATCATTATATATTATCTTTTTTGATGTACTGTAAAATTCTGTTTGCTAGTATTTCATTGAGGATTTTTGTTTCTTTGTTAATCAGGGATATTGGCCTATAATTTTCTTCTTTTGTTGTGTCCTTGTCTGGTTTTGGTATCTGGGTGATACTTGCCTTGTTGACTGAGTTAGGGAGAATTCCCTTCTCTTCCATTTTTTTCAATAGTTTGAGAAGAATTTGGCAGTGAATTCACCTGGTCCTTGCCTTTTCTTTCTTGGGCAATTTTTTATTAGTGATTCAATCTCACTACTTGTTATTGGTCTGCCTAGGCTTTTTATTTCTTCCCGAATCTCTCTTTGTAGTTGTTATGTTTTCAGTAACTTAAAGGTTTATCCTCTACATTTTCAAGTTTTTCAGCAAATAGTTCTTTGTAATAGTCTCTGGTGACCTTTTGTATTTCTGTGCTTTTAATTGTAATGTCCCCTTTTACATTTCTGAATTTGTTTATTTGGGATTTCTCTCCTCTTTTCTTGGTTATTCCAGCTAAATGTTTACCAATTTTGTTTATCTTTTTAAAGAACCAACTTTTAATTTTGTTGATCATTTGTATTTTTTATCTCCATTTCATTTAGTTCTGCTCTGATCTTCATTATTTCTTTTCTTCTGTTAATTTTGAGTCTGGCTTTCCCTGCTTTTCTATCTCCTTTAGGTGCATTGTTAGATTGATAATTTGTAATATTTTAACTTTTTTGATGTAGGCGTTTATTGCTATAAACTTTCCTCTTATGATTGATTTTGCTAATCTCACGAGGTTTTTTATGTTGTGTTTCCACTTTCATTTGTTTCTAGAAATTTTTTAATGTCCATAATAATTCCTTCACTGAATCAATGGTAATTCAGAAGCATGTTGTTTAATTTGCATGTATTTGTATGGTGTCTACAGCTCTTCTTGGTACTGATTTCTAGTTTTATTTCTGTGTGGTCTGAGAAGATACTTGATATGATTTAGATTTTTAAAAACTTGTTAAGGCTTGTTTTGTATTCTATAATAACATATGGTCTATCCTGGAGAATGTTCCAAGTGCTGATGAAAAGAAGGTATATTCTGCACTTGTTGAATACATTGTTCTGTAAATGTCTTTTAGATCCATTTTGCCTAAAGTAGAATTTAAATCCAATGTTTCTTTTTTGATTTTCTGTCTAGATCATCTGCCTAATGCTGAGAGTGGAATGTTTAAGTCCCCCATTATTATTATATTGCATTCTATCTCTGTCTTGAGAACTAGTAATATTTACTTTATTAATCTGTGTGCTTCAATGTTGGGTGTGTATATATTTACAGTTGTTATATATTCTTGCTGGATTGATTCCTATGTCTTTATATAATGACCTTCTTGTATTTTTTAATCATTCTTGACTTAAATTATGTTTTATCCAATGTAAGTATAACTACTCCTGCTCACTTTTGGTTTCTATTTTGGTTTTTCCTTCCCTTATACTTTATCTATATGAGTCATTACTGTAAGTTGAATGTCTTGTAAGCAGCATATAGTTTGATCATCTATTTTTAATCCATTTAGCCATTCTATATCTTTTAAATGGAGAATTTAATCTATTTATGTTCAAGGTTATAATTGACATATGTGGTTTTGTTCCTGTCATACTGTTAATTATTTTCTGATTGTTTTGTATATTCTTTGTTCCTTTCTTTTTCTCTTGTTTATTGATGTAGTTTTGTGGATTTCTGTAATGATACCAGTTGAGTCCTTTTTCTTCTTGCTTTGTTTGATTGCTTTACCAATAAATTTTATACTGGTGCATGTTTTTGTGATGGTAAATGGTGTCTTTTTTTCTAGATTTAGGACTCTCTTGAGTATTTTTTGTCAGGCTAATCTAGTGGTAATGAATTACCTCAGAATTTCCTTGTCGGGGAATAACTTTATTTCTCCTTCATTTTTGATGGTTAGTTTTGCTTGCTATAGTATTTTTAACTGTAATTTTATTTCTTTCAGCCCTTGAATATGTCATCCCATTCTCTTCCAGTTTGTAAGGTTTCTGCTGAGAAATCTGCTGTTAGTCAGCAGGGTTTTCCTTTATAGCTAACCCAGTGCTTTCCTCTTGATGTTTTTAGGATTTGTTTTTCATCTTTGGCTTTAGTCAGTCCTATAATTTTCTGTGGAGACAAACTTTTTCCTTTGTGTCTACCTGGGGATCATTGAACCTCCTATATCTATGTGTCTAAATCTCTTGCTAGGTGTGGACAGTTTTCATTTATTATTTGGTTAAAAATATTTTCTTATCCTTTCATTTAGTATTCATCCTTGGGGATACCAATAATTTCTACATTTGTTCACTTTACATTTTCCCATCTCACAAAGTTTTTCCTCATTTTTTATTTTTTTTCTTGTTTTGGTCTGACTGAGCTATTTCAAAAGATCTGTTTTCAACCTCTGTGAAACTTTCTTCTGCCTGATCTAGTGTATTGTTCAAGATTTTGAATTTATTTTTTATTTTCTTTGATTAATTCTGCAGTTCCAGAATTTCTGTTTGGTTCTTTTTAAAAATATCTATCTCTGTGATAAATTTCTCATTCATATCCTGAATTGTTTTTCTGATTTTTTTGTATTATTTTTTATAATTCTCTTGTATCGTGTGCATTGTCTGGGGGAGGGGGACTTTTGTAGCTCTGACTCAGGTGGTGCAAAAGCAATATATATGACCTAAATGTTTGTACCCCTGTGATATTTTGAAATAAAAAAATAAATTTTTAAAAACCCATGAAAGATACTGAAAGCCTAGCAGAAAAAAAAGAAAAAGAAAAAGAAAGAATTCTCTAATATCTCACCACTAAGTTTCTTTAAAATCAGTATTTTGAATTATTTATCTGGGATATCATGAATTTCATTTTGATTGTGATCTGTTGCTGGAGAATTATTATATTCCTTTGGTGGTGTCATATTTCCTTACTTTGTCATGTTTTCTGTGTCTTTACATTGATATCTGTGCATCTGGTGTAACAACTGCTTCTTCCAATTTTTTTAAATTGCTTTCATGGGAAGGGATTTTTCCTGAAAATGTACATATATTGTTGGTTGTGTAACGCACTTTGGCTTTGGTTGTAGGTGCCTGTAGTAGTAGTGTAACCTCTGTATGATGATTTATTTGGCAGTACACAGTGTCAGTGATATCTGTGATGTCCTCAGTGTTTTAGGGCACAGTTATTAGTAGGTAGTAGAAATTTTTCTGGGGTCTAGGATGCCAAGTGGGCTAGTCTTTAGGACCATTGGTGGCAGTGGGGTGATGAGTGTGCCTATTCTTGGAACCTAGAGCATTACTGTCCACTTTTTATAAGTCAGCATTAATGTCTTATGATCACAAAATCTTGAAATTTTGAATATTTACCAAGGTTTTTCTGAGGTAGCCTCAAACCTCTTCACCTTGGTAATTAATCTTTATTGTTCTATTGCATCCCAATTCCAGCTGTGGCAATGACATGTGCTAAGTGCTTCACTGTTTTTTTTTTTCTTATTTTCCTCTAGAATAGTCAGGGCTCTGATTATTAATTACTATTGTTCCAACTAGCTTGTTAGTTCTATCATTTTCTTTGACATATTTTGTTTTAAACAGATCCTCTATATATCAACTCAAAATTTTAAAAATGTAAGTAATTACGTAAAAAGTTATCCTTTTTAGGAAGACCTCATTGTTGCTTTATTTAGCTATCCTGCATTCCTAGTGTATCAAAAATTCAATAGAGTTTGTAAAAAAATTACTATCCATCATTTTAAGAAAATATTTATGATAAAAAATGAGTTATGATATATATATATATTTTAAAGCATTACAATTCACCTACATTTCAATGATGTGAAGAGAGGAAGCATAGCAGAGTAGCAATACACACAGGTTCTTGAGTTCTATTTAATGGATTTGAAACCAGACTTCTGCCACTAACTAGCTGTGTGAGGTTGGACAAGTCAATTTAACCTGCTGTGTTTCAACTGCCTCATCTATAAAATGGGAGCAACAATAAGATCTACTTAATAATGTTGTGGTAAGGATTAACTGAGGTGGCAATGTAAAACGCTTAAAAAATACTTGGAACATAGTAAGTACTCATTAATTTCAGTTATTTTTATAATCTCTGTTAATGTTAATACTAGTACTACCAGTATACTAAGTTTGAGCAGTTTCTCCAAGGAACAGAAACTCAATGTATTCTAATTATGAAAGGTGAAAATTTTGTCACAACAATAAAATGACATTCCTTGCTTCTAGCATAAGGTAAGAGTAGGATTATTTGAAAATGTGCTGGGATTTTAGATGGTTAGTATAAATGGATATTAATCCTGTCACAAAAGTGCTTTATTTTTCTCCAAATAATTTTTTAGCACGGAGTTTAATTTTTCACTATAGCTCATATATTCTGTGAAAATATGAAACTAATATCTCAGGTTATTTTAAAGTTATAGCAAGCTAAATAAAAATTTTCCAAATTATGACAGAAAATGTACTTGATCCCAATGCTATTTTGAGATAAATGCCTAGGATTTCATTTAGTTGTTAATCCTGTGTACCTTTTGCAAATTTCTCTCTAGGATAATCACTCAACAATTTGCATGGTTCATGAAAATGTAGAAATATCTCTAAATAAAAAAGAAGGCACATATATACATGTTAGTTTATACTTAGCCAAGGCCTTGAACAAAAATCAAGCACACATAACTGCAGGAATAAAAAGGAGTTTGCTTGTTTGCCTTGCATTTTCTCAAGAATTGCCTTAAAACTGCTCATTTTCCTCTCTATGCAATTAATTAATGTGTCCAAATTTTGAAAATAAAAACATTGGCTTTGGCTGTATATATGCGTTTGACTTTACACATTTGATTAGTGATGACAATTAGAAAGACACATGTAAACTGGGTTTCTAGTACTTATGTTACCAGATTCATAATAATATAATAGTTTTAAATAATGTAAGGTATAAAATTGGTCATTTATTAATTTCTCTCCCTTTTAAGATTTTATTTATTTTTTTCATTTCAAAATATTAAGAGGGTACAAATGTTTTTTGTTGCACGGATTGCTTTTGTAATGCTTGAGTCATGGCTATGGGTGTGCCCATCACCCGAATAATGTTCATTGTACCCATTAGGTAGGTTATTGCCCCCCCTTGTTTGATTTCCACTGAGATTTACTTCCCTCTATGCACATGTGTGCTCATGAGTTAGTTCCAACTTAAGAGTGAGTACATGTGGTGTTCCATTCAGATTCATCCAGATTGTTGGAAAAGGTATTAATTCATCATTTTTAAGGCTGAGTAGTACTCCATGATATAAATACCACATTTTATTAATCCACTCATGAATTGACGGGCACTTGGGTTGGTTCTACATCTTAGCAATTGTAAATTGTGCCACAATAAACATTCAAGTGCAGGTGTCTTTTTGATAGAAAGACTTCTTTTCCTTTGGGTAGATACTCAGTAGTGGGATTGCTGGACTGAATGGTAGGTCTACTTTTAGTTCTTTGAGGAATCTCCATACTGTTTTCCATAGAGGTTGTACTAATTTGCAGTTCCACCAATGGTGTATAAGCATTCCTTTCTCTCTACATCCATGCCAACATCTATTGTTTTTGTACTTTTTAATATAAGCCTTTCTAACAGGAATAAGGTGATATCTCATTGTGGCTTTAATTTGAATTTCCCTGATGATTAGTGACACCGAGCATTTTTTCATATGTTTATTGGCCATTTGTCTATCTTCTTATGAATAGCTTCTTCTGTTCATGTCTTTTGTCCACTTTTTAATAGGGTTATTTATTTTTTTCTGGCTGATTTTCTTGAGTTCTTTGTAGATTCTGGACTTTAGCCCTTTATTGTAGTGGTCCCCGAACTTTTTGTCACCAGGGACCAGTTTCATGGAAGACAATTTTTCCATGATGGAAGGGGGTGAATGGGGAAGCAGAGCTCAGCTCAGGTGGTGATGAGAGTGAAGGGGACTGGCTGCAAATACAGATAAAGCTTCCCTGGCTTGCCCGCCCACTGCTCACTTCTTGCTGTGCATCTCCCCCTTCCTAAGTCTTATGGAAAATAATTTTCCCAAAGACTTGGGGGGGGAGTGGCAAAGCTCTGAAGCCTGTTCCCTAACAGGCTGTGGACCTGTACTGGGGGTTGGAGACTGCAGCTTTATCAGATGTATAGTTTGTGAATGTTTTCTCTCACTCTGTAGGTTGTCTATTAGCTCTGTTTATTGTTTCCTTATCTGTGCAGAAGCTTTTTAGTTTAATCAAATCCCATTTACTTATTTTTGTTGTTTCTGTGATTGCCATTGTGGTCTTAGTCATAAATTCTTTGCCTAGGCTGGTAACCAGAAGAGTTTTTCCTACATTTTCCTCTAGAATTTTTATGGCTTCATGCCCTACATTTAAGTGTTTTCTCCATCTTGAATTAATTTTTGTGACTGGTGAGAGATAGGGGTCCTGTTTCATTTTTCTACATGTGGCTATCCAATTTTCCCAGCACCATTTATTGAATAGGGATTTTTTCCCCATTGTGTATTGCTGTCTGCTTTGTCAAAGATCAGTTGCTTGCAGGTAGGTGGTTTTATATCTGGGTTCTCTGTTCTGTTCCATTGATCTATGTCTCTATTTTTGTCCCAATACCAGGCTGTTTTGGTTACTATAGCCTTGTAGTATAGTTTGAAGTCTGCTAATGTGATGCCTACAGATTTGTTCTTTTTGCTTAAGATTCCTTTGGCTACTTGGGCTCTTTTCTGGTTCCAAAGGAAGCATAGAATTATTTTTTGTAGGTCTGTGAAGTATGATGTTAGTATTTTGTTGGGGATTGCACTGAATCTGTAAGTCAATTTGGGTAGTGTGGACATTTTAACAATGTTGATTCTGCCGATCCATGAACATGGGTTGTTTTTCTATCTATTTGTGTCCTGCAATTTCTTTCCACAGTGTTTTCTCTTTGTAGAGATCTTTCACCTCCTTGGTTAAATATATTCCTAGGCTTTTTATTTTCTTTGTGGCTACTGTGAATGGTATTGAGTGTTTGATTTGACTCTCAGCTTGACTGCTATTTGTATATAGAAATGCTACTGATTTGTGTACACTGATTTTGTATCTGGAGACTTTGCTGAATTTATTGATCAATTCCAGGAGTCTCTTGCTGGAATCTTTGGGGTTTTCTAAGCACAAGATTATTGTCAGTGAAGAGCGATAGTTTGACCTCCTCTTTCCCAATTTGGATACCTTTATTTCTTTTTCCTTACTTTATTACTCTGACTAGGACTTCCAGCACTGCATTGAATAAAAGTGTTGAGAGTAGGCATCCTTGTCTTGTTCCAGTTCTTAGGGGGAATGTTTTCAACTTTTCCCCTTCAGCACGATGTTGGCTGTGTGTTTGTCATATATGGCTGTTATACTTTTGCAATATGTTTCTTCTATGCCTAGTGTGTTGAGGGTTTTTATCTTGAAAGCATGCTGAATTTTGTTGAATGCTTTTTTTCATCTATTGAGATGATCGTATGGTCTTTGTTTTTGCTTCTGTTTATGTAGTCAATCGCATTTATTGATTTGCATATGTTAAACCATCCTTACATCCCTGGGATGAAGTCCACTTGGTCATGGTGGATTATTTTTTTCATGTGCTGCTGAATTTGGCTTGCTAGTATTTTATTGAGGATATTTTCATCTATACTCATAATGGATATTGGCCTGTAGTTTTCTTTTTTTGTTGTGTTCTTTCCTGGCTTTGGTATCCAGGTGATACTGGCCTCATAGAATGAGTTGAGGAGAGTTCTCTCCTTCTCTATGTTATGGAATAATTTCTGTAGTGTGGGTACCAGCTCTTCTTTGTAGATCTGGTACAATTTGGCCATGAATCCATCTGGTCCAGGGCTTTTCTTTGTTGGAAGATATTTTATTATTGCTTGGCTTTCATTGTTGATTATTGGTACGTTCATGAATTCTATTTTTTCATGAATATGTCTTGGGAGGTTGTGTGTTTCCAGGAATTTGTCCATTTCCTCTATGTTTTCTAATTTATGTGTGTAGAGATTTTCATAGTACTCATGGGTGATGTTTTGTTTTTCTGTGGTGTCATTTGTAATGTCTCCTTTTTCATTTCTGATTGAGGGTATTTGGGTCCTTTGTCTTCTATTCCTGGTTAATCTGGCAAGCAGTCTGACGATTTTGTTTATTTTTTCCAAGAACCAACTTTTTTGTTCTGTTGATCTTCTGTGTTTTTTTGTTTTGTTTTGTTTTCCATTTCATTATGTTCTCTGACCTTTGTTATTTGTTTTTTCTGCTGACTTTGGGTTTGGTTTGCCCTCCTTTTGTACTTCCTTGAGGAGTAACATTAGGTTGTTAATTTATGATCTTTATGTTTTTTTGAGGCAGGCCATTAAGGCTATGAATTTTCCCTGATGAATGCTTTTGCTGAGTCCCATAGATTTTAATGGCTTTTGTCCCCTTTGTCATTCAGTTCAAAGAATCTTTTGATTTACATCTTAGTTTCATTCTTGACCCAATAGTCATTCAGTATCAAATTGTTTAATTTCCTTGAGTTTGTGTAAGTTTGAGTGTTTCTCTTGTGATTGATTTCTAGTTTTATTCCACTGTGGTCTGAGAAGATACATGGTATAATTTCAATTTTTTTGAATTTGTTAAGGCCTGTTTTGTGGCCTAAGATACGATCATTCTTGGAGCATGAATGTTCCGTGTGCTGCTGAGAAGAATGTATATTCAGTAGTTTTTGGGTAGAATGTTCCTTAAATGTCCTAGGTCCATTTGATTTAGAATCTGGTTAGGTACAGTGTTTCTTTATTTATTTTCTGCTTTAATGATTTGTCTAGTTCTGTCAATTGGGTGATGAAGTCCCTGGCAATTACAATACTGCTATTTATTTCTTTGCTTAGCTCTAGTAAAATTTGCTTTATGTACCTGGGAGCTGCTGTGTTAGATGCAATATTTGATTTATATTTGTGAATTGTCTTACTTATAATGACCTTGTTTTTACTTGTGATTAGCAATTTTGAATCGATGGCTACCTTAATGCTTTTCTTTGCTTTCCATTAGTGTGGAAAATGTTTTCCATCTTTCAATTTAGTATGTGCTATGTCTTGTGGTTTAGTGTGTTCGGAGAAGTATATTTGGGTTGTGTTTTCCATCCATTCACCAGCTTATGCCTTTGAGTGGCACATTAACTGTTAATGTAAGAGATAGAATGATATGTTGGTGTATTCTGTCATCATAATGGGTAATACTTTGTTGCTTTGTTTTCCATCTTGTGCTATTATTTTATAAGAGTTGTGGGCTTTAGCTTTTGTGGATGATTTTACACTGATAGTTATCTATTGTGCTGATTTATGTATGACATAGTTCTGAGTGTTTTCTGGAGGGCATCTCTGGTCATGAAAAATTCCCACAGTGTTTGCTTGTCTGGAAAAAAATTAATTTCTCCATCATATGTGAAACTTAGTTTTGCAGGATACAAGATTCTAGGCTGGCTGTTGTTCCATTTAAGAAGATTAAAGATGGGGCCCGCTCTCTTCTGGCTTGTAAGGTTTCCGCTGAGGAAGTCTGCTGTTAGCCTGATGGATTTTCCTTTGTAGGTCAGTTGTTGCTTTCATCTTGCTGCTTGTAGAATTTTCTCCCTCATTTTGACTTTGGCCAGGTTGATTACTATGTGTCTTGGAGATGTCCTATCTGCTATGAATCTTCTTGGTGTTCAATGTCCATCTTGTATCTGAATGTCTGAATCTCTGGTGATACCAGAAGTTTTCCTCAAAAATACCCTCAAATAGGTTTTCCATGCTTTTAGCTCTTTCTTTTTCTCCCTCAGGGACACCTGTAATTTGAATGTTATTTTGCTTCACATGGTCCCATATCTCTTTCAGTGATTGCTCAGACTTTTTTATACTCTTCTCTGCCTCTTTGCCTAACTGGGTTAGCTCGAGAGCCTGGTCTTCAAGCTCTGAGATTCTTTTATATCCATGGTTTAGTCTATTGTTGATACTTTCTGCTGTGTTTTGAAGTTCCCTAAATGACTCTTTCATTCATTAGTTCTATTATATTCTTTCTTAGAGTCACTAGCTATTCAGTGACTTTTTCATCAATTTTCTGAAATTTTTTTTGGCTTCTTTTTGTTGGTTTTCAACTTTCTCTTCAGTTCCATTCATCTTAGTTGCCATCCATATTCTGAATTCTATTTCTGTCATTTCAGCAATTTCCTTATGGATAGACTACTACTGTAGTTCCATTGTGATCCCTTGGGGGTGTTGGGCTATTTCGTTTTTTCATGTTGCCAGGGTTCTTTTGCTGGTTTCTTGTCATCTGGCACCTCTTCTCTTAGCTCTGGGTTAATAGGATTGCAGGACACTTGTTCTCCTTTGCTGGGAACTCTCTTGTTTAGTTAGGGGAAGGGGATGGAGCGTTTGTGTCCTACTCTGGAATGTTGACCCATCAGGGGATAAGTGCGTTCAGTGAGAGCCTGTAGAAAAGCTGTTCTGTTTTTACTTCTTCTTCTGTGATTGCCTCAGATCAACCAGTACTGGATGATCTTTCTGTGGGGTGGAGGGTTGTTCCCTAGCTTGTTGTTGGAAGTTTGCTTTGAAGACCAGATGTGACCTTCTCTACCATGGCTGCTGTTGTGGGGGATTTCTGTGGCCAGCATCACCCAGTGGAGATAACAGTTAGCAGCTGGATGAGTCTATTTAGGCAGTGGTAGTGGATGACCAGGTTGGGGGCTTTTGTGTGACCCATGTCTGGGAGTAATGTTTGCTCAGGCTTGGGGGGTCCTGGGTGAAGTGTTGGATCTCGGGGAAGTTCTGCCAGCCTAGCAGCAGTAGTGGAGACTCAGGAGTAGTATCTTGGGGCCTAGGCTGAACTCTGAAATCTTGGGGGTGGTATCACAGGCCAGGTGGGGGTCCTGGAGCTACAGGGGCAGAGCCTCAGGTGCAGCGAGAGCTTCAGATTTGGCTCTGGGGATAATACGGGTAGAGCTACACACATGGAGGGCTGTTCTGCCAGCATGGAGACTGCTGATGCCTAATCATGCAGGCAGGGGGTTTGTCTCAGAGGCCCAGGGACCATGTAGGCAGGCTGGAGCTGCTGGTCATCCATGGTTCTCCTCCCACACTTAGGACCCACTGAGGCTGTCACCCAAGACCTCCCAGGAAGTGCCTGTGGTGTCCGTGGAGGAACAGAGCTCCTCCTCTGCTCAGGCATGTATATCCCCCAGTCACAGGGCACAACATGGGAGAGTTTCTGTTCTGTCTGCTCCTTCCCTGACCTGGCAGGGGTGATGCAAAGGCTACTGCTGGAAGGCTGAGTCCCAAGCACAGTGTCTCTCCAGGCACAGAGTGATCAGGATGGCATTGGTTGCAGAAACTCGTGATTAACAGCCACCAGATCTCTGCTACGCCTGCTCTCTGGTGTAATGTCTCTGCACAGACTCTGAGCAGCTCCCTGATCAGCCCAGACGTCAGCAATGGATTAGGGAGACCCCTCACAGCTCGTGTTGCCTGCAACTTTTATTTGTTTCTTAAAAAGCAGTGCTCCTTCAGATTGCTTCTATTCTGCTGTCTTTCCCTCTTCCTAGCAGTGTGAATTATATTAATCTTCCCAGCTTAATTTCTGGGTTGGTGGGTGGTGCCTGTAAGAATTGGCCATGCCCTGTTTGATTGTGTCAGTATATGCTGTAATGGGCTATACAGCTGTTCTCCCCATGAGTGGTTGATGCTTTCAGGAAACAGCCAATTGCAGAGGTGTTCTTTTGTGCCCATAATCGGCTTTAGCCCCTTAGGAGAAGCACTTGAATGCCCCAGGAAGCGGGAAAGGCCCTGTATCTCCCAGGGGATTGTTTGTTCTTCACCACAACAGAGGTGGATGGGGGCATGAGGTTGGGTGGGGTTAGGTTGGTTGAACCTGGAAGGCTCTGCAAAGTCTCCACACAGCTCAAAGGTCGTATCCCAGGCCCCTGGGAAAGGCCGCTGGGAGAGGGGCTGAAGTGGTCTCTAAAAACCGGAAAGTCTACTCATGGAGTAGAGGCTGTCTGTAATTCACCAACTGGCTCTCAGAGTGATCTCCGCCTCTCTCTTGCTACTCCTACCCCCAGAGGCTCCCTCCAGTGTCTTTTTTCAAACAAGTACCCAGCAATGGCTCTGCAGACTGGGAACTTCACCCCAGGGGACTTGCCCCAGTCCGACAACATGACTTTCCTGTGGGGGATGGGTGCTCCACAAGATCACTATGGCAGGAACCCTCACTGTACTCGCCTGTCAGTTCTCCCTGTGTGGGCTCCCTTGCCCCCTGAGTCAAGCTCTCAAATCTCTCCCTTGTGCCCCTAGCAACCTGCCCAAGTCCTGGGGCACAGGATCCAGCCTACATGGGTCAGACATACATCTCTGAGGAGCAGCAGGTAGGGAACTTCTAGACTGTGCACCCCTGGGTCCACTGCAGGTCTCCAAGGGGGAAGGTGTGGGCCCCACTCTCCATGGAAATACCAGGCTGGAGGCCGCTACAGATGATGAGAGGTGGCTGCTCCCAAAAGTCTCACTCTGCCCTCCCAGCTACAGTGGGTTAGGGAAGAAAAAAGTCCAGACGGAAGAGAGCTGGGACCCTGGCTTCTCCGGTCCCCCTCCCCTGGAGGGAAGCCTGCGTGGAATATCCAAGCTCTGGATCACACCAGTTCTCCACACAATTCAGTGGTTGCAGCAGTGCGCAGGCTTGGAAGGGCAAAAAGCTTCCAAACGACTCAGTAGCGCACTGATTACCCAAGGTGTGTGGGAAAGAGAAATAGGATCCTCCCTTACCATTTCACTGAGCTCTGAGCCTCTTTAGGTTTGATCCTTGCTGATCTCTTCTCCTCTTTTTCTTTTCTCTTTTTCTTTTTTCCTGCTCGGATTCACAGTTTCTCTCCGTGAAGTCCCCAGCAGGCTCTGGCGCCTTCTCCTCCAAACCGCACCTGAGCTGTGCCCATTGCCCCCTCTCCTTTATGTGAAACCTTCCTTCCCTCCAGGATGCTCCAGCAAACATGTCCCTAGTTGGCCATCTTGCCCTCCTCCCCCACTGTACTGTTTTATAACACAATATAAAGCCAATAAAAGTAATGAAGGATATGTTAAAAGTATTAACCATCTCCAATTTGCAGCAGTTTTCTAAAGTCTGGTACCTAATTTACATTTTTGACAGGTTTATGTATTGCACACGTGCACTTTTCTCATATGAACAGTATTTGTTTTATGCAATGTTTTTGTTTTCTTTGACATCTGTGATTATTTAATCAGATAGAGATTTTAATACGTAGTTTTAAACAATTACTAAAAATCACCCGTATTTGATTAAAATATTATGATGCACTGAAGTAAGCAATTAAGACTTGGGTCTGGTGGTTGCCTCATAGGTCACTAAATCCTATATATTGTACTTAATAGGGGGCTTAAAATAGAACATGTTGTATAATTGCATTATTCTATGAATTTTGCCCTTCAATGTGCACCCTAATTTTTGTCATTGCTTCTGAATTTTCATTATATTTATATCTTTATAAATGATGGACAAATACATTTGTTTTTTTGTAACAGAAACTTCATAAGCATATGTTTCTTTAGAGGTAAATGTGTCATAAATAGTCCCTGTGTTTCCTTTTTATCCTATCTTCCTTTTCAATCTTTTTTTTAAGATCCTCCTTTCCCTTCTCACCTCCTCTCCACTCCTGGAGATGACAGGTGGAATGATGTGAGCCTCAAAGCCCAGTGCAGGTGCTCAGGGGAGAGGGGCAGCACGATATCCCAGTACCTGAGAAGGTTGGATGCTGAGGGTGAAGGTGGGCAATTGGAGGTATTGCCCTGCAGCCAAGGAATCAGAGAGCTGCGGGGGCAAGACACATGGGGCCCATGAAGGAAATGGACAAAGATATGCCAAAATTCTTGTGAACTGGACTGGGTGTAGTGGCTGATGCCTGTAATTCCAGCAACTCAGGAGGCTGAGGCAGGAGGATCTCTTGAAACCAGGAGTTCAAGACCAGTCTGGGCAACACGGTGAGACTGTGTCTCTAAAAAAATAAAGAAGAAAAAAATTATCCAGGTGTGGTGGCATGTGCCTGTACTCCTAGCTAGTTGGGTAGGCTGAAGTAGGAGGATGGGTTTTAACCCAGGAGTCCAAGGCTGGCTTGAGCTATGATCATACCACTGCACTCCAGCCTAGGCAAAAGAGCGAGATCCCATCTCCAAAAAATAGTGAAGTGGGTGAAATTGGGCAAATAAATATACATATGGATGATGTGGGAATCAGGTTTCTTAGTGTCTGAGAATGGATTAATAATTATGGCAAAGGAAGACAGCTGAAAGAGCACCGACGTGTTGGATTGAAATTGGAAGTATTACAAATATTGGTATAAACTCATGAATTTTATTTACACATACACAAAGGCATATACACACAGAGAAACAGAAATAGTTATATATGTATGTGTATACATGTATGTGTATATACAATGGCTGTCCTGAAAGTATCCAGCCACGTAATATGAAAAATAGTAGTAAAAATGGCTGGACACTTTCCAGACAGCCCTCGTGTATGTATGTATGTGTGTGTGTGTGTGTGTGTGTGTGTGTGTATAGTAGATTCTTGTTATTTGCAATAGGTTTGTTCTGTAAAGTTGCTGTAAAAATAGAATTAGCAAAAACTGGAAGCATTGTTTTAAGGGAAAATACAGGATTAGTTTCCTGCCAGGCTCTGGTCACCACATTTTTGTCAACTGATCATTACATTACCTTGTTTTATGTGTTTCTACTTAAAGACATTTTATTTAATATATATCGTTGTTTTATGGTCAACAGCACTTATAGCTCATGTCTGAATGGAGTTTATTTAACACACATATTTTCTCTGTAAGACACATCACAGGCTTCTTGTGCTTAGTGACACAAGACAACACTTTAGTACTACCCTTGGGGGCCATTTTAAATAACAAAATCACCAACAAAAAGCAAGATAGAAAAACAGTACTAAATTGATTGCAAAAAGAACACTTTATAGTATGAAGTATTAAAACAAGAAGGTAGAACATCACCTTTTTTGAACTTAACTGGTAACGTGCTCGTGGGATGCCTCAAATTTTTTGGCACTTTGAGTGTGTCCATGTATAAAAGCACCATGAGCATTGATTTTTGGATTTTAAATAAATTTGGGGGTTTCAAATAAATTTTAACAAGTAAGTGAATTCACAAATACAAAACCCACGAAAAATGAGAATCAAACTGTGTATGAGCATCTCTACACACCTATCTACTTGTTCATATTTCTTAGCTCTAGCTACTGGGAGGCTGTATAAGCACTGAGCACATCTAGTCCTGAGATATTGGTATCTAAATACAATCCTCTGCTAAAAAGAGCAGGTAGCCTTATAGAAATGGCTGATTTCAGGACTGGGACAAGAAAAGTACTAGATGAGCCTGAACATTGTATTGGGTCAAAGAATAAGAAATAAGGAAATGCTCAAAGATAAATAAAACATATGAAAAGAATATATGAGCCATAATTTTAGCATCAAATAAATAATGAGAGTATCAGACTAGAACCCACTGAATAAAATAGGAATCCATCAGACTAAATGTGTGTGTGTATGTGTATGTGTGTGCATGTATAAAAGGTCCTACTTTTATCAGTGGAAAACCAACTAGTAAATGTAAGTAGAATGATAGAAACTATATAATTATTATTTGGCAGCCATCATAGTGGTTGGTAAGTAATAGATTTGGGAGTCCTCAGTGGATTCTAAGGATGGTGGGTAGATGTTTGATGGAGAAGAGGATATTAGCATAATTTAACAATATTTATTCACAAAATATTAATCAAAATGTAATAAAAATGAAATCATGGTATAGGATTTTAAAAAATAACTCAAACGTTTATTTCAATTAATATAAAATAATTTCTTTATATTTTAACCTTCTTTGGGAATGTCTCAATGATTATTTTATTGTATTAAAATGTTTATTTATGTCAATGTTCTTGCACTAAAGAATGTGGAGTTTTTATTTTATGTAATGTTTTAATATATTTTGCCTCCCAACTAGATTGTAATGACCTTGAGGACAAGACATGTTCCAAATTCTCCCTATGTATCTTTCCCAATAGCAATCATAGCATCATGAACTAAATGATGCTGCACCACCACCATTATTATCATCATCACTGTCAATATCACAATAGGTATCCATTGATTTGTTAGCCCAGCATTCTTGTTCTTGTGTTGGGAAGATCAGGTCCCATTTTTAAGTACTCTTTCTCACACCATTCCAGGCATCTTGTTCCCATGGGCACTTGCATTTTAACACACGATCCCATTACATGGGTTCAATGTCCAGGGCTGAGCACCAGACCCAGCTAGAATAATCATGTAGTTTTATGAGTATTTCAAAACTGAAACAGGGACCCTTCCAAGGTGGCAAATGCAATGAGGCATGAGGCCTCAGAGTTGTTAGATATGTGTCACTTAACACGTGGAAGATGCCTACCAGAATGAGAGATTATTAGACCATACCAAAGATGTAGGTAGATGAATGATAAAGAGATTTTTATGGTGTCTGAAACTCTTGTCTAATTGATGCTGAGGCCTAGCTGCATCTGTACTCTTCCCATGATTTGGTTACTTAATCACTTCATTAACTTTGTAAGTTAATAAATTTCTTCTTTGCCAAATCCAATTAAGTCTTTGTCACTTGCAAAAAAGAGTTCTGGTTAATAAAATTATCATTTTCTTCATCATACTATTTATCATGAAGAATAAGTCTGTAAAATATATTGAGGTAATGAAATCTTCAGAAAGAATCGCTTTTGTCAAAATAAGGGTATATAGAGAAAGTAACTATAAAGTTGTAGTATTTTTGTAAATATTATGTTAAAATGTAAAATAAATATTGTTGCTTTTCATGGACAAAGAAACAACAATTTAGAGAGATTTCAGAGAGAAGAAGTATAAAGTTAACGATCTGCAAATTTTATTCACATTGGAGTCTAAAAAACGCTGAGACGACATGAACCTGTTTTTCACAGTTTTTATTTGGCAAAAGTAGAAATGTAAAAGACACTTTAATGAATTCGCTCTTTGGTGTATGTGTAGCGGAAAGACTTGTGAGGTATTATTCTAAGGCTTAGGGAATTTGCATTACTTTACTGAAAATATAAAAAGTTAAAAGAATACAAAAAGGTACACAAAATCATTTCCAATTTCCTTTTCAGTAAACCAAATTTTAAAGTACCAGTCACTGTTCATTTAATTATTAAATCTCAAAATCCATTGTTTATTAATGGATCAGACTGCAAATGAAGTAAGAAGAGAAAAGAAACACAGAACAATAAAACAGAAATAAGGCTAAAATGCAGATAGTAAAAGCTAGTTAATGTAAAATGTATTGCCAAAATCTGTGTAGTGGGTTCATCACTTGTAAGCTGAGTGATCTTGGACAGATTACCAAATTTTCTGCCCCAACATTGTTATTTGTAAAACAGAAAACATAATGTGACCAACCTCATGGTGTGATTGTAAGTGTTAAATAAATTAATACATGTAAAGCTCTTAGAACAGTGCCTTGCATCCATTACATTCTCATATTAATATTCAATAAGATAATTTTTGTTTATTATGCTAATATTTTTAAATGTTTTGATTATTAAAATGCTATGAGAGTTTTCAGATTGTTTAATAATACAAAAAAGTGATTCTCAGATGTCTAAATCTGTTCTAATGTTATTGCATCTTACATGTAGCACACACTATTCAGTTAAGGTGGGTTATAAAACGGATTTTACAGACTAGTATCTATCTATCTATTGCTCTGTGTCAAAGAAAAGTGTATATCTAACCCTTAGGTGGCAGAATTAGTTATCTGAATTAGCTTCTGCACAAATTCAGTATCATTTAGTACTTATCAAAGGGCAATTTATTGCTCTGTGATCAAGGATCCCACTGATACTTAACACTGGATTGACTTGTTTTATTTTTTGAGGGGAGAGGCATATATATTTTCATTTCCTTGACTGAAAATGTTGAGAAACTTCATTTATTATTGGCCATTTAGGCATTTCCTTTTGTGACGTGTCTGATAAGTTTTTGCCCATGTTCTTTTTGGCTTTTCTCTGTCTTTATAGATTTTCATTTGTAGGAGTCTGTCTGTCTGTATTTCTATATGTCTGTCTATCAATCTTGTATTATCTATCTTTTGTCATATGTATGAATTGAAAACATCTTCTCCCATATTATAGCTTTCTTTTTCACTCTTGTGATGGTGTCTTTTTTAAGAAAAAAAAATTAGTATTATTTAGTTTATTATTTTTTCACTTTTGGATAAGTACTTTTTATCCTGTTTTAAAAATCTTTGTCTCCCTCAATGTCATGAAGCATGTCTATGTCATCTTCAAGAAACTTTAGATTTATATTTCACATTTAGATCTAAACTCCATCTTAAATTGATTTTTGTGTGTGGTATGACTGTGAGGGAGGCATCTATCTATCTATCTATCTACACACATACAGATGTGCATACACAAAAATATTTTATTATAGTATACTTCCATTTAAATATCAGATTGATAGGGCACCATTAGTTGAAAACATTATGCTATCTCCTTTGTACCTATGTATTACCTTTGTCATAAATCGGCTGTATTTTGAGTGTTTCTTTCTAGATAATATTGTGTTCCATTTGGTAGCATGTCTAGGTTTATGTCGCTACCACACTATATGAATAACTATAGCTTATAAATCTTGAGTCCATATTGTAATACCTCTAGATTCATTCCTCTTTATTATTTTCATAATTATTCTTGCTTTTGAATTTGCATATTATTTTTAAAAATAAGTTTGTCATTTCCATCTAAAGAACACATGCTATAACTTTAATTGTCCATACATTGAGTGTATGGAATGATTTTGGAGGTAGTGACATTAAAAATGTTGAATCTTCCAAGCAATGAACGTGATATAACCCTCTGTTAGATAGCACTTTTGCAATTTCTCTCAATAATATTTTGTATTTTTTAATAGAGAGGTCTTGCTCATCATTTATTAGATTTATTCCTAGCCATAGATGTGTACTGATACTAGTATAAATTATATCAATTATAATTTTCAATTTTCAATCTTTGTTTCAGGTATACTAAATACATTTCTAATTTTGACCCTATTAAATGCTAAATTTATTTATCTCTAATAGTTTGTCTGTAAAGTATTTGGGATTACTACACAAACCATCAGCCTTTTGTGAATAATGTCAATTTATTTACTTTCATTCCGATTATTATAAATTTAATTACTTTTCCTGTCATACTGCTCTGACCATGCTGACCACTGAAATGTAAACTGAAGGCAATTACATTTTCTAATTTCTTATCTCTAGAGAACCACTTTCAACAATTCATCTAAGAATAATGATTCCTGAAGAATTTTTGTACATAATCCTATTTAGATTAATGAAGTACCTTTCTGTTCCTGGTTTGTTTATATTATCATTTGCACTATATTTTACAACATAAATGAGCATTTTTGAGGGTTAAATTTTGTCAAATCCCTTACACTCAATGTTTTAGGGCATAATTGTTATTGGATTTTTAACTAGTCTAACAATATTTGTCTTATACTTAAAGTATTTAAAATTTAAAATGAGTTCTATATTGAGCTAGTATCTATTATCTTGCTATTTGTTTTCTATTTGATATATCTGCTATATATGTATTTGTGTCCTTTCTTTTCCTATTTTGATTTAATCAAATATATTTCATTATTTCTTTCCTCCCTCTATTAGCATGTTGATTATATATTCCTCTATTTTTTGTCCAGGAGTTAAGCTAGAGATTGCATCACACGTTGTTGAATAATTAGAGCCTAATACAAGTCATTACTTTAACAACTTCCCTGATTTTTAACCTTTTGGATATTTGATGGTTTTCTCTAAAATACTTTTTCTTTTTTCCACAGAATCATTTTAGCAGTTCTTTTAGTGTTGGCGTGCTAGCAATAAATTCATTGTTTTTGTTTGTTGTTAATTGTTTTCTCCAAGCACTTTAAAGATCTCATTCCATTAGTTTTGAGCTTCCATTATCACTGTTAAAAACACTAGTTTGTCATTCTTATTGTTACTTTGAAGATAATGGATTTTCTTTTCTGGCTGCTGCTTTTGTTTTGAGTTTTTGGTTCTGTGGTTTATCCTGATACACCTCAGTGAGGTTTGCTTTATGCTTGTGCCACTTAGGGTTTATGCAGGTTCTGAAATCTGTACCTTGGTATCTTCCTTAGCTTTGGAGAATTCTTAGTGACTTTCAATATTTCTTCTGTCTTTTTTTCCCCTCTCTTCTCTTTTTAGAACCTAATTAACATGTGTTAGATTTTTTCATTGTGTCCCATATATCTCTTACATTCTGTTCTGAATTTTCTACACAATTTTTCTCTGACCTGGATTCTAAATTTTTTTGAATGTCTTGTCTTCCAGTTTTTCAATCAACTCTTCTATTTTGTTTATTCTTCTATTAAAAACAACTAAGTTCTTCATTTCAATTATTTTATTTTTAAGTTCTAAAACTTCTATTTATTCATTTTTGTAGATTCCAATTATCTGGTGAAATTCTTTTCACCTCTTTTCTTCATTTCCTTTCATTTTCTTGATCATGTTTATCATGTTACCTTAAAGTTATTGTCTATTCTCTTCATATCTGGATCACCTATGGGTCCATTTATTTTATCTTTTCTTTCTTTTATTTTTAGTTATTTGGGTCTGTCTTTTGGTATCCCTCATGAGTTTTTTATTAAAATTTGAATATTGTGTATAAAAATTATAGTGCTTAGATAATGTTATCTTATTCCTGACAGAATTTATATATTTTCTTTGCTAGAGTTTGGGCTACTTATCTTAAACCTATTAAATACTGAAGTGTGTTGAGGCCAGATTGTAGTTTTAACGCAGCTCCATCTACTTCAACTACCCAGATCCTGTGAAATAGTCTTCTAGCAGTTCCAACCCAGACTGAACTGTTCACTAACCAGCTCTCCACCCCCATGTGTTAAAAATTGTGCCTAAGCAGTACAAGATGACAAGAATCTCCTTTCCTCTTATTAAAGGCTTTCAACTCAGCTTCTCAGACTCCCACCTTGAATTTCAGATAATAGCAAAAAAACAAAAACAAAAACAAAATTGAGGGGAAAACCAACTGTGAGTTGTATTAATTATGTCTTCTTTATTTTTTGTATTTTGAATGCTTTGACATGTTAGGGCTTTGCTGACCCTAGAGGGATTGCTCCTCCCAAGACTAGTCAATTCCCAGAGACAGAAACAAACTCACAGGCAAGCATGCCTTTCATAAGCAAACCAAACCAATCCAGAACCCATACCCCCAACCACTTTTGAAAAATCATGCTCTTACACTCTGGGCCATGATTTTCTTGTCCTAATTACCCCAGAGTCAGATACCAGACAACTAACAAGAGCCCCTACATACCAGATCATGCCCAAATCATTCAAACTAGCCATTTCTAAGTCTGCTTCTCCTTCCTTGTCCATTCTTTCCTTCAGAAACCACAATAAAACTCTTGCCCACATTTTCACTTTACTCCTTCTTCCCCCTGACCAATCTTGGTGCTTCTCCATGTGCTTCCCCCATGGTGTAATGTGTACCTTTCTCTTGGGATCGGTAATTGTAACAATTTATCTCCAGAAGCTGTCTCCTGATCTTTTGGCCTCGCTATAATTGAGTAACAGTAAAATATACATTTTAATACATATGTTGAGGTTATTTCTCCACCTATCTCTTCACATCATATCCCCAACCTCTACAGACTCCAGTTTCTCTGGCTCCACTCCTGTGAGAAGAACAAAGGCTCTGATATTTTCTATGCCTTCTAGGAGCTGGCCTCTCTGAGTCCTTTGTTCAAAAGTTCACCCACATGATATTTTCTCAGATTTGGAAAGGAAATATTGGCTAGAAAATGTCTTTCTACCTCCACAGTCACCACCCTCCCCCAGCCCTGAAATGTTCTGAATTTTAGTATAATATTTTGTAAGTACTTAACTCAAGTATCTAAATCTATTACTATTTCTCCTATATATTTTAAATACGCACCAACTGCGTAAGCCAGGGCTTGCTCTTCCATCTAACCCCATCCCCATCCACCACATATGAAAATGTTAGTTAATCCAGCTATCCAGGAGTTATCAGGACCCCCCAATTATCTCCAGCATTGGGATTCTTATTGCCCTCTGACAGGTGAGTAATGCAATTTCTGAATCCTATTCTCAGGATATACTATATAGGCCAGATTTTAGTTTTCCATATATATTTTCTCCCAATCAGTGGCATATTGTTTATTGAATTTATATCACTAATTAATGGTATCACAGTTTCTCAATTAAGAAAAATACATATTCAGAGTGTAGACATAGATCCCTAATACCCACATTCATCATAAATGTCATATAACAATCCTATACATTTCAATCCTACAACATACTCATGAGATTCTCTTTATCCCTATTGCATCACATTGTTATTTTTATCACATGCAATTAATATTGCAATACATTTTGGCAGTCTCTCTCAGTTTGCTGCACCAAACAGTTCATGAGCACTGGAAATGTGGTGTTCCTGAAAATATTCAGTTAGCCTTTTTAAAATTATTATTTAAGATGTCTCCCTGCTGTAGACACTTATCACATGATACTTTTGTATCAACTGCACACCTTAACTTGAAGGGTGAGCTGCTTTATTCATGTACTATTTATATCGTGTTGTAAAATAATAACCTGGAATAGATATAAGTACACATACATCATCGTGCTCTAGGACTATGTTAACTTTGTTATTCATTGCCACAACATAATCTAAAGGGAACTTTATTGTTTGGCATTCCACTAATAGACCCTGTGAAAGGGAGGTGAAAATATTGGTTTCCGTGGTAAGTCACATGCATGCCAGGGAGTGGATGACAAACATTGCCACAATTCAGAAGCCTGGCACCTTGATGAAGTTTTTGGAATCCAGTGTCTGGGACATGCCTTGACATTTTCTCCAAGATAAAGAGCAAGTTGTTGTACTTTGTGTCTTCTACCACTAAAATGAGGTACAGCACATCATACGCCTTTTAAAACTTTGGAGAATGCATATTCCACATTGTGGAATACTACTCTAAACATTTATTAAGCAACAGAAGACTTCCAGTCTTGAGTGAATATCAGAACAGGGGGGCAGGCTCTGCAGCAATTCCAGGCTACAATACAAGCAGCCCTACTTTTGGGCCATGTGGCTTATCTGATCCAGTGGTACCTGAGGTACTTTTAATCCCTGATAGGCAGGTTGAAGCATAGACTTGTCTAGTTCTAGGGTAGTACCACATTCTGTGCACCATGTGGTATGCTACTGGGCTCTAGTCGAGACTGAGCACCAGAGCATGAGATAGCAAGTGACTGTGACCATACGTGCTCATCATGAGCTGAATGTTGTCAGAACCACCAGATCACAGTGTCAGGCAGGCACAGTAACAGCACATCATACCATGGAAGTAAAATTTTTATGATCATTCTTGAGTAGGTATAAAGTTGACAAGTAAGTTAGTTATTCAGATGGCCCAGCCCCTACCTCTGTTGAACACACACACACACACACACAGAGACACTTATGTTTTTATAAGGGTGAATTACCTACAAATATCACAACTGGCTAAATAAAAGAAGAAGAAAAAATCCCAGGCTTAGTTCATGGATGGATTAGTTTGATGTGTTAATGTAAGCTGGAAATGCACTGCTGTCACATGGCTATACTCTGTGGTGATTCTTACAGATTTGGTGAGAGACAATCCGCCCTCTGGGGGCAGCTTCAAGCAAGACACGAGGTTATCAATTTTGTGTGATGAAAAAAGTGGTCTGAGGTAAAGACATGTAGGACACCTGGGCAAGAGCAAAAACATGGCTGATTGGCAATGGAACTGGAAGGACCAAGATTGGAAGACTGGAGAAAAAAAATATGAAGAAGAGGCATGTAAATGGACCACAGAAAGGGTACAATTGCGTGGACCTTTTGCCTCACATGAACTGTTTCCAGACAGTATATATTCTAGAGGGGGATCTGAAAAACCAAGACAACAGTATGGCTTTTCCAGTGTAGCTTAGACAGTCTCTCTCCTTGGGCACATCAGTGTTGGTCCAATGAGCCAGTGAATGGAGTGGCCATGACAGCAGGGATGAAAGTAATATATGTGTCCAACAGCATGGACTCGTGCACCAAGGATGACTCCGTTACTGCTCTTGCTGTGTATCTAAACTGTCAGGACCAGAGATTCATGATGAGTCCTTGATAGAATATTATTCCTTGAAATGACAAACACATTGATTAATTAAGACATCATCTGCCTTGGAGGGGTTGGTGTGTTATTTTTATTGGCATCCATGTATATCATACATACAGGTTTGCCTTCCTCCCACAGTGGTTTGGCCAGAATTACTCTCTAAGGACTTATAGAGTGTTTTATTTACCAGCACATCCTACAGCATAGAACAAGGACATTCTTTACAGCAGCAGTACCCAACGTTTTTGGCACCAGGGACCGGTTTCATGGAAGACAATTTTCCATGGATGGGGGTGGGGAGGAATGGTTTCAAGATGATTCAAGTGCATTACCTTTTTACATTTACTACATTTGTAGTCACTACCCATCACCGCCTCAGCTCCACTTCAGATCATCAGGCCTTACACATGGTTTCTTCTCTCATGTCAGAAACAGTGGCTAAATGTCTTTATGAAGTTTATCCTTGCTGTCACATTTATTGACAGGAATTTGAATGATAAGGAAATACAAAAAAGACTGTCACAACAATATTTACCTGGAGCTCATTTTTTTATATGTTAGCAAAATGCATAATAAAAACATATCCAAAATATTTTACCAATATAATTATTTCTTGTACAAATTGTTATAGCTTCTACACCTGTAGTTGACCTAGATGTGAATGATTTTATCACTCTGGAGATAACCAGAAATATTTTTGTTCCCAAATTATTCATATGTGAAATAAAATACATAAGTGGGATTATATATAACACTTTCTCAGCATGCTTGAGGTAGGCTAAGCTAAGTTATGATGTTTGGTAGATTAAGTGTATTACATATAGTTTTGACTTATTTTTAAGTTACAATGGGTTTATTGGGATGTAACACCATTGTAAGTAGAAAAGCATCTCTATATGTATTTTTCTCTATTTTTCTCTATTTCTCCTGCTAAGTACAGTTAAAACCCCTGTGATTATTTTGATTATATATAAAGCAAACATAGGAATACTCCCAGAAAAAGGTAGGCTGCCTATGGACCTTACGACCCAATGAACAGCACAGTGGTGAGTTCATGAGGTTTTCTTTTTAATTCATATATTCCAAACTTGGAGCCAAAAAAACTGCCAACCCAGAAACACCAACAAGCACAGATAAAAAGAAAAGAAAATCCTGTTTTCTCTAGGCAAAGGATTAGAGAAGGCGCAGGCTAGGAAGACAGTAAAGTTTTAATCAATAACCTCACGATTATAGCCAAACACCACAGGAAAAGACTGTGGGTTTACCTCTGCCCACACCTACATTGCTAAAGGTTAAGTGGGGATCTCAGAATTCTACCTGAGGCTGTAACAAGGTGCTCTAACAAGCCCCATGGAGTATTGTCAGAGAAAGCTAAGTAAAGAGCCAGGACCTACATCCTACTAACCAATAATGAACCTGCCACCCCACCACCATGTCAGTTGAGACAACTGACATGGGCTTTGTGCTCCACCTAGCAGTAATGATGATACCAGAATGTACACACTTTTATTGATGATCATTTGTCATATCAAGATACAGGAAGATCTCAAGCTGGACAAAAAATAAAATCAACAGATGCCACCACTGAGATGACAGGAATTGTAGAATGGTCTAGCAGAGGTTTTAAATCAGCTGTGATATAAATGCCTCATCTGCCATTGTAAACACACGTAAAATAAGTGAAAAACATAAAGACTCAGCAAGGAAATGGAAGATATGAAGAACAACCAAATGGCAACGTTAGAACTGAAAAATACAACAACTGAAATAAAATGCCTGGTAGACAGACTTAAAAATAAAGTGAAGGGGACACAAGAGAGAATCAGTGACCTGGACGATTAAATAATAGCAATTGCAAACCTAAATATCACAACAAAATTAGAGTAAAATTTTAAAAAAATGAACAGTGCCTTAGTAATCAGTGGATCTATAACAAAAGGCATAATTCTCATGTCATCAGTAACACATGGAGAGAAAAAGGAGAAGGCTGGGGCTAAAAATTAAAGAAAAAATGATAGAATATTTCCCAAATTTGGTAAATCAAATGTTGATTTCATAAATCAACCAATTCAAGAAGGTGAACAAACTACAAATAGGATAAATACAAAGAAATTCATACCAAGACACATAATAATTAAACTTCTGAAAATAAAACCCAACAAAAAACTTGAAAGTAGCCAGAGAACAATGATACCTACCTTATGTACAGGAGGAAAAAAACAAAAACAAAAACAAGTGACAGTGGTTTTTGCATCAAAAATCATGTAGACAGGAAGGAGTGGAACAGTGTTTTCAAGTGCTGAAAGAAAGGAACTGCCAATAGGGAATCCTATACACAGGGAAAACGTCCTTCTGCAAGGCAAAGGAAATAAAGGTATTCTTATGTGAAGGAAAACTAAAAGTATTTGTCTTCAAAAGATCTATCCTAAAACAATAGCTAAAAAAACCCAATAGCTAACAGTCTCTAAATAGAAATAAAATGATAAAAGAGGAAATCTCAGAAAATTAGGAAGAAAGAACGTGGTAAGCAAAAATACAGTATATATAATAGCTCTTTTTTTCCTCTTGAGGTTTCTGAACTGCATTGACAGTTGAAACAAAAATTATAATACTGTCTGATAAATGTTCTAAATATGTGTAGAGGAAATATTAAAGACAGTTATATTTTAAATGAGATAGGGTAAAGAGATATAAAGGAAGTAGTGTTCTATGCTTCACTGGAACTGTTAATATGACACCACCAGTAGACAGAGATAAACTATGCAGGTATAGTAGCTAGAGCAACCTGTATAGAAGTTTTACAAAGAGATACATTCAAAACAGTATCAATGAATCAAACTGGAATTATAAAAGGTGTTCAAGAAACCTATAAGAATACAGAAAAAAAATCACTGAAAGAAAAACAGAGAGAACAAAGAGAAAACAAAAAGGAAAGTGGTAATCTTAAGCCTTAACAAGTTGATAATTGAATTTTTAAAAAAGCCTTACATCTTATACAAATTAACTGAAAATGGATCACCAACTTAAATGTAAAAATGTAAAACTATGAAACTTTTAGAAAAAAATCAAAGAGAATCTTCAGGATCTAACGGCTAGGCAAAGAGATCTTAGACTTGACACCAAAAGCAAGGTCCATAACAAGAAAACTTTTAAAAAATTGACTCTATTGAAATTAAAAACTTTTGCTCTGCCTGTTAAGGGAATGAAAAGTCAAGGTATAAAATATGTTCAAACCATATATCCAACAAAATATTAATGTCTAGAATATATAAAAATTACTCAAAACTTGACCATAAAAGAATAGTCCAAACAGAAAATGAGTAAAAGACATGAAGAGACAATTCACCAAAGTATTTGTGCAGATGGCAAATAAGTACATGAAAAAATATTGAAGATGTTCCACATCATGAGCCACTAGGGAAATGCAAATTTAAACCACAATGAGATATTACTACGCTCCTATCAGAATATATGCAATAAAAATAGTGATAACACCAAATTCTCATGAGGATGCAGAGGAATTAGATCATTGATAGAGTGCTGGTGAAAAAGGAATGTTGTGCAGTTACCATGGAAAACAGTTGGCAGTTTCTTAACAAACTAAACATGCAACTACTATATGACTCAGAAATTGCCATCCTCAGCATTTATCCCTAAGAAAATGAAGATTTAACTTCACACAAAACCCTGTACATCAGTGTTCATAACAGCTTTATTGGGTATAGCCAAAAACTGGACATGACTCAGATGTTCTTCAATGGATGAATTATTAAACAAACTGTGGTACATTCATAACATGGAATACTACTCAGCAATAATCAAAGAACAAACTGTTGATGCACAAAACCACCTAGATGAATTTTCAAGGAATTATTCTGAGTGAAAATGTCAACCCCTATGTGATTACATTTATGCAACATTCATGAAATAACAAATTTATAGATACAGACAACAGATCAGTGGTTGCCAGGAATTGGGGGGTGGAGAGTGGAACAGAGTAGATGTGGCTACAAAAGACTGACATGAGAGCTACTTGTGGTGATGGAAATGTTCTGTTATCTTGGCTGTACTGATGTCAATGTCCTGGTGGGGATATTATACTTTAATTTTATAAGATGTAACCATTGGAGGAAATTGGTAAAAGGTACATGTGATCTATCTATATTATTTCCTATTTCTTACAACTGCATGCACATTGACAATTATTTCGAATTAAAAGCTTAATTTAAAAAGTGACACAAATCTTGTACACATAGAGTTTACATTCTACTGAAGGTAATAGACAGTAAACTAAATAAATCAATGAAACATTTAGCATAAAAAGTGGGCAAAAGACGTGAACAGAAACTTTTCAAAAGAAGATAAACTAATGGCCAATAAACAAATGAAAAAAATGTTCAACATCTCTAATCATCAGGGAAATGCAAATCAAAACTCACTTAACTCCAGTGAGAATGGCTTTTATCAAAAAGTCCCAAAACAACAAATGCTGGTGTGGATGTGGAGAGACAGGAACACTCAACACTGTTGGTGGGACTGAAAACTAGTACAACCTCTATGGAAAGTAGTATGGAGATGCTTCACAGAACTAAAAGTAGAACTACCATTTGATCCAGCAATCCGACTTCTGGGTATTTACCCAAATGCAAATAAGACATTCTATAAAAAAGACACCTGCACTTGAATGTTTATAGCAGCATAATTCACAGTTGTAAAGATGTGGAAACAACCCAAGTGCCCATCAATCCATGAGTGGATTAAGAAAATGTGGTATGTGTATACCATGGAGTACTACTCAGCCATTAAAAAAATGGTGAACTAATACCTCTCGTATTAACCTCGATGAAACTGAAGACCATTCTTCCAAGTGAAGTATCACAAATATGGAAAAACAAACACCACATGCACTAACCATTAAATTGGAACTAATCAATCAACACTTAAATGCACATATGGAAATAACATTCATCGGAAATCCAGCAGGTGGGAGGGGAGAGGAGGGGATGGGTAAATTCATACCTAATAGGTACAATATACACTATCTGGGTGATGGACACACTTATAACTTTGACTCATACGGTACTAAAGCAATCTATGTAACCAAATGTTAGTACCTCCATAATAGTCTGAATTAAAAAATATACAGTTAAAAAAAGACTATAAAATATGCAGAAGCGAATTGAGGGGTACAGGGAGTAGAGCACAATATTAAATAAACAAGAAACATTTTATGGAGAAAGTAACATCTAAGTAATAAATTCAAGGAAGTGAAGGAATGAGGTCTAGAGACTTATCTGTGGGAACAGCATTCAAGACAAAGGGAACAGTATGTAAAAAGACCGTAAGGAGGCCAATGTGGCTGGACACATGTGAAGAGAGAGAGAGAATACTAAGACTGTCGGTCATGAAAGAAGCCAGGGGTAGATTTGACAGGGCTTTGTTGAACACAGTAAGGACTCTGGTTTTTACTCTCAGTGAAATGGGACAGTCAAATCGAGAGAAATGAGAAATTCAAACAGGGTGCTTACAATCTAGGATTAATTTTATCCTAAACCAACTGCCGGCTCCCAGACTAGGATCCAGTCTATCTATGTGATGTGAATCTCTGCTCTTGCCATTAGATTCCTTTTCTATTTACTTCCATATGCATCCTTATAAAATCCACCACAAACCCTCCCTGAACTTGCATACTTCAAGTAAATCTCTATGTCTCTGTGAGCATAAGAACTTAAACAAAAACAAAAACAAACAAAAATACTATGAGAAATACTATGCAAGGGACATAAAGATGTACAAGACACAATTTTTTCCCTCCTTAGCATTCTATAGGCTGGTAAAGAAGAAAATATAAATGGAAAAAGAGATAGAAGACATTACAGAAGAGACCCAAGAAATAGCAACCATGTTCCAAGGTAGAAAAAATAAGGAAAAAAAAAAAAGATTAATTCTAGCAGAGTAGAATAGCAATTCTTCATGGGGGAGGCATTCATTCTGAATCTTGAAATATATGTAGGATTTCATTAGGCATAGATGAGACAAAAGCATATTAAATGCAGAAGAAATTTTTCAGAGACAAAGGGTTGGAAACGCAATTACTTTCAAGAGTAAATTTGGCTGATATTAATTTTGTCATACATTTTTGTCAGTTTTGACATTTTCACTATAAGATTAGTATATGGATGTTATAAGATAAATTAAGTAGAAACAATGACAATTATAAGAAATATTACTTTGATGAGATGCATGTTTGAGAAGAAGAAATTTAAAAATCTTTACTTAAGAATAACTTTTTATAATGTAGATATTTTTCAATCTGGTTTTCCAAAATATTAACCTTAGAGAAAAAAATTACAATGCATAGACATTTTTATTAGCTCAGGACATTTATGAAATAAGACTCTATATATTGTAGCAGAAATATTGTGCTGTTTATGCAAGAAATACAATATCCCTTGTTATGACAATGTAAGTTAATTTTTACATAGCTTTAGGAAGTACTTTCTAAACTGCAATATACAGAGAAGCACAAGGAGATACTATAAATCTGCTTTATGGAATATATTCCAGAATGTAGCAAAAATATGCTCAACCAAAATGATTGTAATCTTAAAAATATAAGGTGACATCTAAACTCATTCCTTTATAAAATCATTCTTTCCTGGTGCCATAGTAATATACTGATGCATTATAAAAAATATACAGAAGAAACTTTCTCTTTAAATGTATTTAAGAATGACCACTAAACCTGATGAGGTAAGATTTAATTCAGTATACAAAAACAAAAAAGAAAGAAAGAAAAGGAAAACATCTCTCTCAGTCTTGCTCTCATTTCTGCACATCTATGGGCAAGGCACTTGCTGCTGTGTTCTGGATGATCATTTCAAGAACATCTGTGTAGCAAAAAATCTTGGAAGGAATGACTGATGCCTCTCTCTAGAGCCAAGGTCATGTTTTCTTATAGTCTTAGAGGTATAAAAAAGCATCCTCCTTTGGAACAAAGGGCAGATGTACTTATTGTCCAGGCTAATAAAAATAATATTTCCTCTGGATGAAAGTCAGGGATGCTTGCTGTCCATCACAAATGATTCGGAGGTAGCTAAACTCAGGATTCCTGTCCTGTAATATAGCACACTGTGTATGCAGGTGTTAAATGGCCCTGCCCTGCTGCCTTATGAGAATTGGGGCTTGACAAACTTGTACAAGGAAATTTTTATACCCTGGGTATCACTATTGCTGGGAGTAATAGAATGGTATGTCTCTAACCCAGGAGTGTTGTACTTCTGCCATCACTCATGAAACAATGGCAGACTAATTTGTTAGTTTGCAAGTAGGGTAAAATATGAGACTTTTCACAGTTCTTGACAATATGATGGTTTCTGTCTTAGATTGAGGGTTCTTTGTTGTTGTTTGTTTAAAGCATTATCTTGCATTTCTCACATGGTTTTTCAGTCCATTAGTACTTCTTAAATTGCAGAAATATGCCTTTAGATTTTTCTGTCATTCAGTGTATTAGCGATAGTATCGAGAGCTATACTGCTCTAGAATTGGTAATATTGAAGACAGGCACAATTTAGTATTTACAATATTCTTTATCTAAAAAAAAAACCCTGTTATTTTCTTCTTCCTAAACCAGTGCTCTTTTTACGGTGTTGTAGGAATTGAGTATTTTAATCTGGGAACAATTCTACTACTGGAAATTCACAGCCTTGTGAAGAAACTAACAACCTGGTCATCAGAGGTTGATATAACATTTATTAGGTTTTTAAAGGTACCACAGGAAAGGGAAGCAGCATTCTTGCTTATATGTTAAATGCTAAGAATCTGCTGATAAATAACATATGTTTAGATTCATTAATCTTTTCTTGATTTTTTAAAAAATCAATGCTAATAGAGTATATTAATTCCTATCTATATCTACCATGATAACACATTTTACAAAGATAAACAGATTAGAAAGTATTTATTCCTAAACACTTTTAAAAAGTGGGGTACTTAGGGTTTTTCCAGGGTAAGCTATTAAATATATACATCTAATATATTTCAATCTCCCTGTAAAATTATAATAAAAAGAATATTTTTAAAGACAAAACTCAAAAGGATGGGAATAACAAAAGAGCAGACAAGAGTAATAAAATTCTGGAAGCTGGCATGCAGGCTGATGTGTTAATTTCCTGTATTTAGTAGACATGAGACAGCTTAAATCATAAACTAGAAGTCAGGAAAAATGAAAACCAACCCAAACTGATGACAGAATCTTCAAAAGTCTGAGGAAATAGTTTCAGAATCATCTAGAACTGGAGGTAAAGTGGGTCTAAAAATAAACAAAAATGTTGAAAAGTACAAGGAACTCCCTAAATACCCTGTCTTATACAGAATACTGGAGACTGCGCTTCCCTCCCTGGGCCAGGGCACCAGGTGGAGTGAGGGAATGGCCGTGTGCTAAGTTCTGTGTCTCCTGGACCTCTGCCTTCAGTTAGCTCCCAGAAAGCTGGCACCCAGCATTTATCCTTCCAGGCATTAATATCTGCAGAAAAGTAAGAGGAAATGTCACTTCAGTGAAACCAATAGAGAACTCTATTTAAAAAGAAGAAGTAGAAGAAGAAGACAATGAGATTTTGGGAATTCACCTGGTCAACTTTAATGAAAACTCAAATAGCAAAAATAAAAAGTTGAAAAGGGGTTAAAAGATAAAGTTGAGGAAATATCTCAGAAAATAGAGCAACAATATAAAGAAATTGAAAAAAAATTTAGAGAAAATTTAAGAATATTTTTTTGACTCAGATACTTGACGTCTAGACAAGCCTAGAAAATTTTCTAGAAAAAAGAATTCCTGAAGATAAATGGGCAAGAAGAAATCAACAACACTGAGGAAGACAATCACTTCAGGCTGCAGCATATGTTTCAAATAAAGTCATACTGGAAGCTGCCATCGACAGATGCCCCCAGTTCTTTGTACCATCTTTAAGCTAGGAAGATTAATCTTATTCTTGGTAATGTGCTAATGAGTTTGTGTCCTTCCATTCCCTGATCATCAGGGAATCATCAGCTGGAAATACTTCTTATTCCCAGAGAAGTGTTCCATTTTGACTTTCTCCTAAGAATTGATATACACCACAGTAAACTTAGAAGCCTACCTTGCCTGACTTTACTAGGGCTGGATGTCCAGCATTTAGTCTGCACGATAGCCCAGATAGATTATCTGCTGTGACGAGGCGTGTATTTCACAAGATTCCTCTATTTCATGGACCATTCACGTTCCCAGAGTGGCTTTTATAAATTCTCAGGGAAGCTGAAGTCAGACTGGGACCCGAACACTCTGATGAAGTACCTTCTCCTACATGTGGTAATTTGTCCTTTCCTTGCAAAGTTCACTTTGTGATTGCTACAACCAAATAGTATATTTGCGGGAGATATAACTACACTGAACATAAACTATAAATACAAGCAAGGAATTATTAACATCAAGTTACTGGTTGCCTCTGGGAGTCAACGAGGGCTGTAACTAGGGAAAGGCACAAGCGCTTCTAGAGCACTGGTTACTTTCTGCTTCTTAACCTGGTTAGCAGGGTTGTATGAATCATTTAAACAATGCTTATAAATTTGTACACTTATCTGCATGAATTGTTTCACACTAAGACAAGTTTTTTTTTTTTTTTAAGAGGATTGACATTGTTACAGTCAAGAAGGTGAATCGGGCTCCTAAAACAGGTTACTTTATCTTCTTAGATTCTACAATTACATTAAATGAAATCTTAAAAAAGACAATTATAAAAATAAGTACTGGCTCTTACATTTACCAACAAAGTTAATATATTTAATATATATATTTTCTTCCATTGTTTTGTTGGCATGTGGGTGGATTTACAGGATATTTTGTTTGTTTGTTTTCAGGCACTAATTATAAATGGAGAGCAGTAGAAGAAGGTGATGAACATTTTGAGGGAGAGAGAGTAGTAGGTATAACCAGGGCCAATAGTATTCATCAGTTATAATGTAATTTTTCTAAATAATATGTTTACTTATTTGTTAAAAAATGAGTGTGCCTTATATATTTTAGATCATTTTCTGCTCTAAAAGACTGTAGTATTTTTTCCAATTATCTTTAAAATTCTTTGAAAGTGTGCAAGAAATTATTGCTATAGACTAATACTACCACGGTTTGGTAAACAGATATAAACTTAATTATTCTGACCTCTGCATAAGCATATAATTATCTAATTAGAAAGAGTGATAGTTCATTAAGCAATGCAAAATCCCATGGCTTTATGCTTTATTAAAAACCTGTTTTGCTTTTCAAAACGTTGATTCAAATGCCATCACAGCTTGTTTTACAATGATTACAAATGCTAGAATTATATTTAATCTAAATCCAGGAAAAAAAATTAATTTATAATTGATAATTTAACATGTTAAGATCATGAGATATTTATCAAAAATATGTTTCCTAGTACAATTTATCATCTTGCAGGAGATACTGGATCATAAAAAAAAACCTCGTTATCTATGGTGACAAGTGTTTTGCCAAAGTTGGGGGGAGGGAGAAAATATCCAAATAGTAAGCCTTAAGAAGAGGGAAAGAAAATTCTATTTTATATATTAAGAGTAGTTGAAACTAGAGAGAACTTGTAATTGTCTCTTGGAAAAAATAATTATTTCCTTATGCCATTTTCTAAGAAATATATGATAGGAAAAATTACATTTAATTGATAATGAAAATAGAGAAAGAATGAATGAGTGTTCAAAGGCTAGAACCAACGTAAGATGGACTGTATCACTTTAGGCTTGGTCAGGAAAAGGAACTACCTTAGATAAGAGAAGCGGAAAATTAGAGGTTTACATTAGCACTGAGAGGAATGAGGAAAAATTATCAGGTAAAGCCACTGCTCGTTCCAAAATTCAAGAGAGAAGAAAATGGCAGGAGACAATCATCTGAGCTGCAGGTCGTTCAAAGGATAACGTCTGGAAGCTACCGGCAATCCTCACATCGCCAAAGCCCACGTATTTGGCTATAACTGGTTCTCTTTAACTGCCTTCCAAAATTCATGTAACACACTTTGCTGGAATTTAAAAGGGTTGTCAAAAGACAGATTATAAATATTTAAGATGTAAATACACAATGAAAGCCATGATTTGATTCAAAGATAAATTAACTAATATCCAGGTTAAGACTAGTAATCCATTAGTTATCAAATATAGCAAACTACTACATCAAGGATTAGATAGCATGCATAATAAATTATCATAATTTCTAAATTCAGGACTTTGTTCATTTGAAAGTTGAGTAATATTTTATGTCAGACCATGAAAGTCATGCTAGGAATATGATTAATTAAAATATATGTCTAGAAATCCAGAAATCTGGGTGCTTTTTACTTAACTGTAGGTACTAATAACTGTAACCAAGACAAATTTTTGTACATGATATATGTGATTTCTCTTTAGAACAGCATAGAACTGGATTCTAGTCGATAAATTTAGTAATTATTATAGTCAATGGTCTCATACATTCAATGACTTAATAGTTCCATGATTGACTGACAGCTGTGTAATATAATATTTTTAAAAGCCTTGTAGGAACTATATATTTTTTGTCCTTTAGAAGGTGGCTTGTTAGTCCACCTGAATCACGGACACTATGAAAGTTGTTCATTTGCTGTTTTACTCAAATTTTGTTGTCTTCTTTCCTTTTACCAAATCCATAACAGTTTAACTGGCTTCTGGCCCTAACCTTCCAATCTTCCTCATCCTTTTAATTGCTTTGGTTGCTAGTGTTACTCCTCTGATTTCTACTATTTGTTTTCAGAAAAAGAAAAAAAAAAAAACACTGGGAATCTGTTTTGCCCACAGGATAGAGTTAAGATGGCACAAACTCAAACTCTGTTCCCTGTGGAAGTCTAAAAGCTGCCAAAGGCTTCAGAGGACTTGCATTTCCACAGTCCTTTCTGCCCACAGACTCCAGTTGAGTGTGACTTCTCTCTGTCACCTATGCATGCAGATGTGCAACGGAGCTCCTTCAAGGGTAATCACCTGAACACAGAAAGCTCCCACACAACACTCTCCATGAGTACAAAGATGGAGATTCACGGAGGAAGTCACACAGCCATATTGGATGGAAAAGAATCTACAGCCACATATAACCTAATTGACATGGCTACCCCTCCACCTTGAGACGGGCTCCTCTTTTGGTCTTTACATCTAACAGAACCAGTCTCCAACAATCTTGCTGTCTTCATGGCTCCTCTCTGACACTCTTACACACCCCGTGGAACTATATATGCTTTTTTCTCTTTATTTTGCAAAACAATCCAGCCCTTCTCTACTTGTATTTCTAAACTTGAAGGGCTAATTTACCCCATTGAGTTCCTTTAATGTATCAGGAAATATATTTAGCCTTTTTAAAAAATAGTTATGGTTAGAAATAGTAAAATTCAATTTTATAATGATCTACTCACCTGGAATCTTCATTAACAATCAGCCACAGAGTTCCTGAACCCATTACATAATCTATAGTTCCACTTTTGTCCCTCAAAGGATCCCTCAAATATATATGAAATTTTTGGTAAGTCTAGTGCTTTTCTTTATGTCTTTATGTTTTTTTTTCCTGAGAAACTAATAAAGATATATAGGTTACAGAATAAGAAAGTCATAGAAAACTCACCAAAAGCACAACTTCTGGAGCCAGACTGGGTCAAAATCTTGGTGGTCTCACTCACCAGCTACATCACCTTGAGGAATTCTCTTAATGTCTCTGGGACACATTTTTTCTTCTTGCTTTCAAAATGAGAATAATAGTACCTATTTTGTAATGTTATTACTTGGATACTATGTGTTAATATTTATAAATGGCTTAGATAATATCAGATACATAAGTGTCTGACATTGTCTGGCATATGTCTGATAAATGTCTGGCATAAATATTTTAAGAATAAAGGTGACTTTGAAAAACTTAAATGAAAGTTTGTTTCAAGATAGTAGGCTAAGCATGATATTATTCTTCCATGACCTTAAATCTATTGAAAAGAAACAGTGCTTTAAAAAAAAAAATCAAGAGAGAGAATAAAAACAAAAGGAAATCAAGAAACAGAATTTTCTGAAGAACAAAAATAATCTATCATCACTTCTTAGAAAAAATGATTAGAGGCAACCACAGTCAAAAGCATGTTTAAAACACTGCTATGGAAATGAGAGCTCCTTGGGAAAGCTCCACGTTCAAGGCCTGGTGCTGATGTAATACTACTTGTGCTGCCCAGGCAAAGAATTTATGAAGAAGACCCCAAAGCAATCACAGCAACAACAAAAATAAATAAATGGGGTCTGATCAAATTAAAAACCTTCTGCACAGCCAAGGAAACTATCATTAGAGCAAATAGACAACCTACAGAATGGGAGAAAATATTTGCATGCTGTACATCTGATGAAAGACTGATAACTGGAATCTATATAGAACTTAGGAAAATCAGCAAGAATAGATCAAACAACCCCATTAAAAAGTGGGCAAAGGACATGAACAGAAACTTTTCAAAAGAAGACAGAATAATGGCCAGCAAACATATGAAAAAATGCTCAACATCTCTAATCATCAGGGAAATGCAAATCAAAACCACAATGAGAAATCACTTAACTCCAGTGGGAATGGCTTTTATTAAAAAGTCCCAAAACAACAAATGTTGGCGGGGATGTGGAGAGATACACTCATATGTTGCTGGTGGGACCACAAACTAGTACAACCTCTATGGAAAGTAGTACAGAGATACCTCAAAGAACTAAAAGTAGAACCACCATTTGATCCAGCAATCCCACTACTGGGTATCTACACAAAGGAAAAAAAGACATTCTATAATTAAAAAAGACATCTGCACTCGAATGTTTATAGCAGCACAATTAATGATTGCAAAGATGTGGAAACAACCCAAATGCCCATCAATACATGAGTGGATTAAGAAAATGTGGTATATGCATACCATGGAGTACTACTCAGACATAAAAATAATGGTGAACTACCTATTGTATCAT
Organism: Daubentonia madagascariensis; assembly: GCA_023783475.1. Lineage (NCBI taxonomy): Eukaryota > Metazoa > Chordata > Mammalia > Primates > Daubentoniidae > Daubentonia > Daubentonia madagascariensis. Next base: position 10,613,684 of record JAKFHU010002220.1, read on the forward strand.
CCTGGATGGAGATGGAGCCCATTCTTCTAAGTGAAGTATCACAAGTATGGAAAAACAAACACCACATGTACCCACCATTAAATTGCTACTAACTGATTAAAACTTGTGTACACATATGGAAGTATTATAATATTTATTGCATATTGGGTTGGTGGGGGGTGAGGAGGGGATGGGTAAATTCACACCTAATGGGTGCGGTACCCGCTGTCTGGAGGATGGGCACACTTGTAGCTCTGACTTGGGCAGTGCAAAGGCAATTCATGTAACCAAAGCATTTGTACCCCTGTAATATTCCAAAATATAAAAAAAAAACTTATTTTTGAATAATAAAACAGGAAGATACAGTTGAGGAAAGACAGATGGCTGTGTTCGTTTCCCACCAGCCTTACTATTGGACTGCAGTCTAGTCTTCAGTCACATTTATGTTGACTTTCTCCAGTTTGTCACAAACCCCAGTCACTTCTCAATTTGGTTTCCTAATTTTTACATAGGCTTCCTATCCCTGGGTTTAGAAATATGCAAAATATTCCAGGAAACCTTTGATTAAATTTGGTCTCTCTGATTCTTACCCTATACTCTGCCTTACACTTAGATCCCCATTGAAGAATAGCTTAGCACCAAGGGTCAGAATAATTGTGACTTTAATTTTGTCCCCTATTTGTCCTTACTATTTAAAAACTAAGGAATCAAAAATGATACAAAGTATTTCAACTAAAAATTATAGAGATACTCTTATTTTCTATACTCTGTGTATGTGTGTGTGTGTACACACACACACACACTATATATATATCTCTCTCTCTCTCTTAAAGAAGGAAAGGATCTGACTTTTGTTATAGTCCTAGCCCTTCCAGAAGAATCTTTGTAACCTCAGGCAAATCATAAACCACTCCAGATAGTTTCCTCATCTGTAAAAACAATAGTCACAAAGAAACAAAGATGTTGCATTGGATAATTTCCAATTTCTGTTCAGTTGTGAAATTCCAACAATCTACTGAAAAATTATCTAAGGTATTGTCTCAAACTGCTCCAGTGTTCTACTTAATGAAAACAGAAATCATATTGTTATTCATTTACACCACATTTACTCCACTTCATTTACTCCTCTAACAATTAAGTGTTTATAATGTGATTACATTTTATGATTTGTTACAGTTTTACTTGATAGCTAGATCCTGGGTCAGAGACCGTCACCTAATTTATGCTTGTTAACACTGAAGTTTATTTATGGCACTGAATAAATGATAGTGTAACAACACATTTGAAAATATCTGCCTAAGAGACAAGAGTTATTGCATTAATTTGCATTTTTCTTTCTAAAATTTAGATAAATGTAAGTATTTATGGAAAGAACAAATGTTCCTTGTTGGCTCTAAGATCTGTCTTCTCTATGTAACACTGGGGTGTTTATCCTTCATGTTATCTTTGTGCTGAGCTCTTTTTGGAGTTGTAGTGTACTTAGCATGGCAGATATAAAAGCAATGTTTATTCAATTTAATTTTCTGTATTTTTTCCGGGTGGTTTTCACAAGAAAGAGCAAAAAGAGCTAAAATCAAGCCAAATTCTAAAATTGTGACAGTCTGTAAAGAAATTAGTTATTAATTATGATTCAGGTTTACAACAGTATTTGTTTTTGAATGAAATAAATTTCCGTGAAAATGTAAACCAGGAGCAACACAAAATAAAAATCTTACCAATGAAAGAATTTGGTATACAGCAAAAGCAGTCCTGAGAGGAAAACTTATCGCCCTAAATGCCCACATCCAAAAGACAGAAAGGTCACAAATCAGTAAACTAACGAATCATCTTAAGGAAATGGAAAAGGAAGAGCAAAGCAATCCAAAAGCCAGCAGAAGAAAAGAAATAACCAAAATCAGAGCAGAATTAAATGAAATAGAGAACAAAAGAACAATACAGAAGATCAATGAGACGAAAAGTTGGTTCTTTGAAAAGATAAACAAAATAGACAGGCCACTTGCCAGGTTGACCAGAAGCAGAAAGGAAAGGCCTCTAATAAGCTCAATTAGAAATGAAAAAGGAGAAGTCACAACTGATACCATGGAAATACAAAACATCATCTTCGAATACTACAAAAATCTCTATGCCCACAAACACGAAAACGGGGAGGAAATGGACAAATTCTTAGAAACACACTACCTCCCTAGGCTCAACCAGGAAGAAACAGAATTTCTAAACAGACCAATATCAAGCACCGAAATTGAAGCAGTAATTAAAAATCTACCCACAAAAAAAAGTCCCGGACCAGATGGGTTCACACCTGAATTCTACCAAGCCTACAAAGAAGAACTGGTGCCTATACTGCAGAAATTATTTGAAAATATCCAGAAGGATGGAATCCTCCCAAACTCATTCTACGAAGCCAATATCACCTTGATACCAAAGCCAGGAAAGGACACAACAAAAAAAGAAAACTACAGACCAATATCCCTTATGAATATAGATGCAAAAATTCTCAATAAAATCCTTGCAAACCGAATTCAAACGTACATCAAAAAAATAATCCATCACGATCAGGTGGGCTTTATTCCCGAGGTGCAGGGATGGTTCAACATACGCAAATCTATAAATGTAATTCACCATATAAATAAAAGCAAGAACAAAGATTATATGATCCTTTCAATGCAGAAAAGGCTTTTGACAAAATCCAGCATCCTTTTATGATAAGAACTCTTAACAATATAGGCATAGATGGCTCATTCCTAGAAACTATTAAAGCCATATACGATAAACCCACAGCCAATATCATACTGAATGGGGAAAAATTGAAGGCATTCCCCCTTAAAACTGGCACCAGACAAGGGTGCCCACTATCTCCACTTCTTTTCCACATAGTGCTGGAAGTCCTGGCCACAGCAATTAGACAAGACAGAGGAATTAGGGGCGTCCAGATAGGGGCAGAAGAGGTCAAACTTTCACTATTTGCAGATGATATGATCTTATACATAGAAAACCCCAAAGATTCAACCAAGAGATTACTGGAATTGATAAATGAATTCAGCAAAGTCTCAGGATACAAAATTGATACACACAAATCCATAGTCTTCATATATGCTAATAACAATCAAGCCGAGAAACAAATTAAAGATGCAATATTGCTTTTGCAATAGCAACAAAGAAATTTAAATATTTAGGAACATATCTAACTAAGGAGGTCAAAGACCTATATAGAGAGAATTTTGAAATACTGAGAAAAGAAATTGCAGAGGATGTAAATAGATGGAAAGCTCTACCATGCTCTTGGATAGGCAGAGTCAACATAGGAAAAATGGCTTTGCTACCTAAATTAATTTACAGAATCAATGCAATCCCTATCAAAATATCAACATCATTTTTTGCCGATCTAGAAAAAATAATTCTACGCTTCGTGTGGAACCAGAGAAGACCCCGTCTAGCCAAAGCAATCTTAAGCAAAAAGAACAAATTGGGAGGCATCTGTCTACCAGACTTCAAACTATACTACAAGGCTATAGTAACCAAAACTGCATGGTATTGGCACAAGAACAGACACGTAGACCAATGGAACAGCACTGAGAACCCAAATATAAAACCAACCTCATACAGTCACCTGATCTTTGACAAATTCCAGAAAAACGTACACTGGGGAAAAGATTCCCTATTCAACAAATGGTGCTGGGAAAACTGGATGGCCATATGTAGAAGACTGAAACTGGACCCACACCTCTCACCTCTCACAAAAATCAATTCACAATGGATAACAGATCTAAACCTAAGACATGAAACCATAAGAATTCTCAAAGAAAACATTGGAAAAACTCTTATGGACATTGGCCTAGGCAAAGAATTTATGAAGAAGACCCCCAAAGCAATCACAGCAGCAACAAAAATAAATACATGGGACCTGATCAAATTGAAAAGCTTCTGCACAGCCAAGGAAACTATCACTAGAGTGAACAGACAACCTACAGAATGGGAGAAAATATTTGCATGCTACGCCTCTGATAAAGGGCTGATAACCAGAATCTATACAGAACTTAGGAAAATCAACAAGAAAAAATCAAACAACCCTATTTAAAAATGGGCAAAGGACATGAACAAAAACTTTTCCAAAGAAGACAGAATGATGGCCAGCAAACATATAAAAAAGTGCTCAACTTCTCTAATCATCAGGGAAATGCAAATCAAAACCACAATGAGATATCACTTAACTCCAGTGAGATTGGCTCATATCAAAAAATCCCCAAATAACAAATGTTGGCGGGGATGTGGACAGATAGGAACACTCCTACACTGCTGGTGGGATTGCAAATTAGTACAACCTCTACGGAAAAGAATATGGAGATACCTCAAAGAATTAAAAGTAGAATTACCATTTGACCCAGCAATCCCACTACTGGGTATTTATCCAAAAGAAAAAAGACATTTTATAATAAAGACATCTGCTCTCGAATGTTCATAGCAGCACAATTCACAATTGCAAAGTTGTGGAAACAACCAAGGTGCCCATCAATACACGAGTGGAACAATAAAATGTGGTATATGTATACCATGGAGTATTACTCAGCAATAAGGAACAACAGTGAATTAACACATCTGGTATTATCCTGGTTGGAGCTAGAACCCATTCTTCGAAGCAAAGTATCACAGGATTGGAAAAACAAGCACCACTGGTACTCACCATCAAACTGGTACTAACTGATGAACACTTACATCACACAGGGCAATAACATTCATCTGAAGGCGGGCGGGCAGGAGGGGGGTGGAAGGGATGGGAAAAACTCTCACTGAATGGATGTGGGGAGCACAGTTTGGGAGATGACCACGATTGTGGCTCTGACACGGGCAGAACAGGGGCAATGTGTATGGCCAAAGTGTTGTACCCCCATGATATTCTGAAATTAAAAAAATAAATTAAAAAAAAAAAGAATTTTGTATGTGTTTGGCAAAGTAAATAATTGTTACAATTTCTAAAAATTTCTTTGGCTAGGAAATATATACTGAAAATAATCTGAAAGTAGTATTGTAGTATTTAATAACTAAAAACAAAACCAAAACCTTAATTTTTAATTCTCTTTCTTCCAAAAGTCTCAATTAGATTCTCTCAGTTACAATACAAGTTAAAGTATTTCTCTTTGTGAGGTACACAGTGTTTTGAAAAAAAACTAACTTTTTTAGTCCAACTATACAATGGTGGGTGCAATTCCTGGCTGTGCCAGCTACTAGCTGCATGACTCTGTTTAAAGCACTTGGCCATATCTATTCACTGCCTCTTCACGCACACAATGTGAGTAATAATGCTCGCTTAGTGGGACTGTCGCATTGATTAATTGGCACCCTCTGTGTAAAGCACCTGTGATAGGAACTGGCATATAAAAAATGTGTATAAACGCTCATTCATTACACATTTTGCTTCTTTTTTACCCCCATTTTTCTTTCAGTCTAGCCTATTGGGATATTGACTTGAAGATTATAGAAAGCTCTTATTTTCATTGTTTCTGTTTTTATGCGTTTGTTAAATTTATTATTTTAAAAATTCAGACTATCTAACAGCAGGTTAAAGTATTTAAGTTAAAAAATAGGTAGTGAAGGACTGTATCTGGTGTTCATACGGATGGGGGCACAAAATGGGGGAAGTGGTAGTTTGTTTAGGCTGTTGGGATATTGACAGTTATTGTTCTTTTCTGTTTCAGGACCGATATGGAAGTAAATAGAAGTTTCAATCCCTATCATTGAGTGGTAAAGCCAGAAAAGGAAACCTATATACATAAGTACAAATTGACTGAGATATATAAAAGTAGATAATTTAGTGCTAAAGAGATAATAGGGTTGTCAGAAAAATAAAAAGTAAGAGAGATTACGGAATCATTTATGGAAGACTTCATAAAAAAAAAGAGTTTGAGATACATTTTAAAAGAAGGAAAGGATCTTACTGTGTGGTAAAGAACAGTGACGAAGTCATTCATAAGCCCTCATTGTTACTATGCCTGGAAAAGTCCATTGTTGTGACAAGAAAACCTTCAGTGTCTCAGAGAATATTTGGAGCTGGTCTGGTGTCATATGAACTGAATGGCACTATAAAATGGGGGAAACATAGGAAATGTTCACAATAGGATCATTTTACCAGATTTATTCTTTAAAAAAATCTACTTTCTCTTCATTGGTGTTCATCCACTATTGAGTCACAGTTTTTTCTTCAAGAAATGCTTCATTTCCTTTTGATTTCACGTATTTGTCATTTCTCATATTTAATATTAATACTACCTATAAAGGAATAGCAATCGCTGGCTATCAAATGAATGTGATGGTCCCCTCAGATACAACTGATTTTTCTGTGAATATGATAAACACTGAATGATTTACTGATATGAGAAGTAGTGCACATTTATTGGTATTTTTCCTTTGACATTAACTCCACGGGGGCAAAAGCAGAGCAGTAGTTGCCCTTCAATATTTCTCCCACCCCCCAGAACCAACAGGTTAAATTGTAGTTAAAATTGTGATGCAAATGATATTTTCCTTGGGCCACCGTGTTCCATTTCTGCATTCTTTCTGTTGCCCTCTAGTACTAAGGGAGGGTTCCCTGTCCTAATAGCCTATAGAACCAACACCATTATTTCACCCTCTCCCCTCCTCTGTCAAAATGTGTTATTTTATGCCCACTTGCTCTGTGGTCCTGCTCCATAAACAGCTAAGATTTCAGCTAAGGTGTCAACACTATTATTTTATAGGAAGACATTTCATTCATTCTATAACTACTGTATAATGTTTCCTATCTTATTTTCATTTAGCAAACATTGATTGAACATTTAGAATGCATCAGAAACAAAGCTAACTCAGGAGACACGTATTCCCTGACTTCAATGAGCACACAATGTAGTGGAAAGAAATATTTGTAAAGAGATAGACTATATTATAATAAGAAAAGTAATTAATAATAAGTATAACCAAAACATCATGAGGGACAGAGAAATGAATACCTCAGTCTATATCATTTCAATGTTCTCAGAGATGCATATAAGTGAGCAATGTGGGAATTTAAGGCATCCTGACGGTCAGTACTGGGCAAACAAGAAGTTGTTCACACAATGCAGGTGACCGGCTGATCAGCCAACACAGTGTTATTCTTGCCAGAGACTATAGCTTTCAAGTATATATCGAAAACATTAGTAAGAAGCAAGTGTTATTGGGGCCATAATTGTGTCGCTCTTTTGCGCAAACCTGATCACATAGCTTTCACAAACATTTTACTGTTGGAATGTTTGGATGATTAACATAGACAAACATAAAAGCTATGACAGGTAGTCTAGGGACAGTAACATGCTTCCTTTGGAACATCAGACTCTTCCAACCCAGAGTACATGGGGATTTGGGATCAATCTCTAGTTAAAAAATTATTGAATGAATTTCTGCATTAAAAATTGATCATTTCAACAGCAAGAGAAGATACTATTAGGTAAACTGGTAAACTTTGAAGGTGAAAATCTATAACATATTGTCACCCTGTCAGTGGCATTTTCACTTTTTGTAGAAATCATAATGTTGAAAGCAAGCATTATTCACATTATTCCAAGTCTTGTTCTCACCTTCTGACCTTATAGAACCACTGATTGAAATCCATTATCCCATGTATTGGATTCTGAATATCCAATGTCAGGGATTTTCTCTATTTTATTATCAACTGTTTTATTTTCTGGATTTTTAATTTATGGGAGTTTTGAAATTCCCCTTGTTTTAATAATCTAAGTGACCAGATTTCTATATTTCTTCGTATAGGCTTGTAACAGAAAGGAAGTCCCCAAACCATCAAAATCTGAATCTACTATTTATCATTTAAGTTATTAAAATTAAACAAACAAGAGATAACTGAGATTAATGTTCTACCTCTTATAAGTGTGTACCTCTAAAAATAATGACTTTACTGAGCCAGATAGAACTAATTTTCAAAGTATGTATTTTTTCTGGTTAGCACAAAATCTACCAGATTCTTACAAAGACCCACTATTTTTCCTTCCTGATTCACTTGGCATTAATTTGGAAATATGTTTATGTCTCTTATTCTGCTCTTCTCAACTCATAATATTCTGGCCACATGCAATTTTTGACATTAAATTCTTTATTCATTTTCCCCACCTCCCACATGTATTTTGCAGTTATATATGATACAGCTATGTAATTCTGAGGTTTTGTAAAAGTATGAAAACTCTAAATATGTAGCCTTAAAGATGAATAGAACATTTAAATATTTACAACATATTTTCACAACTTACAATATATTTGTAATTTTTAAAATATAAAAATATTATTTATAATAGTAATTATTTCTAACCACTCACAACACATATTTGCTAGAGTCTATTATTAGTTCTGATAGCTTGGGAATTTTCTTGTATTTTTGAGACAATTCTTTAAAAATGAATTATTCTATTTTGCTCCATTAATATAGTGAATTATATTAGTACATTTTAAAAAGTCAGGTCTTTTTTAATTATATTTTTCTATTTCTAGAGATAAACATATGGGGTCAGAATGTATCACACATAAACACATTTTTACTTCAGTCAATTTACTAATATTTTATGTAAGAAATTTGAGGCTGTATTTATTAAATCTTAGATGTGTCTATTTTAGGTCTTCTTAAAGAACTGATTTTGGATTTTGTGACTCTGTCGTTCCTATGTCTCCTGTTTAATTTGTGTTCATTGTTATTCTTGTACTTTGGCCTTAATCTGCTAGGCATTCTGTAATTTTTTGAGTTGGCCATTTTTTCTAACACATATATTTAAATAAAGCTGATTTTTGCTAGTGCATACAAAAGGCTGTAGCAGTTGTCAAAATATTTAAATCTTTCTATTCAGATATATCAAAAGCCACTATTTTGAGGTACCACCCTTCAGTGCTCTTATAAGTGGCTAGCCATCCACACCCCTTTCCTTGACCACCTACCTTTCCTGTCCTCCAGATATGGCCACGATCAGTGTGAGACAAGTCACATAATTGCCTAGGGAACAATATTTAAGAAGGCTCCAGAAAAATCAGTAGTCAAAAAAAAAAAAAATTTCATGCAATATTTTTAAAAAATCAAAATTAATGCAAAAATCCCTAATTAATAAAGTGTCAAAATTGTAAATTAAAACAGTCTATTGTTGTTTGCTTGTTTTAAGACCCTGAAACAGGAACAGATATTTATAATCAGCCTGCAGTCCTCAGTCCACAGGTCACCTGTCAGGTGAGTTTATGAGGGTTGACAATGGCATGCAAAACAGATTGTGTAACACGAGGTGCATATATAGTTTTATTATCTCTTTTCCACTTGCTTCAAAAGATGGGAGCACATTTTGATAAGCATATACAGCTGCCATAACTTTTCTTTTGGCTCACTATGGCACTGCTTTCGTATCTACCTTTTGCCAAGGCGAGTCCATTCTAATTGCTCAGTGCCCTGGCAGTCAGCACCTTCAAATTCTTACTTCCTAGGCATTGCCATTTTTATTCCTCAGGCACTGGAGACATCTGGCCCCAAGAAGCCATAGGTGGGCAACACAGGGGAAGCCCTGGCACCAACCATCTCACTGGTGATCCTAACCACCCTCCACAATCCCCATAAGACTACATAGTCAGAATGAGGCTTGTCAGGACAGGACAAGACACACCTGGCAGCAGAGCTGGCACCCCTGGGGGACAAATGCCTATCCGGCTTCCCCACTCAGTTTGTTTCTGAGACATTCTGGCAGGGACCAGGAAAGCCCATGAATACTATTAAAGGGCCATTGCTGACTCTGGCCAGGCATTGTGGTGTCCACTGGCATGGTGAGCATACCAGCAATAGGAGGAAGACCACAGGAAACAAAGGAGACCTTGGGGTGGTTAGGGGCCATGAACTGGAAGAATGTGGCTTCGTGCTACATTTTACCTTCATTTAATTGCACTGGTTCATGAAAAATCCTCAAATACGCATCCATCATGGATATTATCCACATTTCTATTACTACAAATAGAGCTGATGCTTATATATCATTTGCCCCGTGCTAGGCATAATTCTTAGTGCATACTAACTGTTAGAATGACATAATCTTCATCATTATCTTCATTGTAAAGGTGAAGAAACTGAAACTCTGAGAGGTCATTTCCCACTTCTATGGCAAACTTGTAATTCACAGCCCAGCGACCAAGCCCATCTTCTTAATTATCCCCCTATGCCATGTGTCATCTGACCTGCAGAATTAAATGGGAGTCCTATTTCTGATTCTCATGACTTAGTCAAAAATGTAGATATTAATTATATAAATATCTTGGACAGTATTATAACTATTATAAAAGTGATGAAGACTTCCATCAGTCCAATTATTGTTTTATAGGTAATCTCTTGTTCCTTTCCGGATGCTTTTAGGACTTCTTTATTTGTCTTTAATGTATTTTTAGTTTGGCAAAAGCAGAGAGAAGAGGCAATAGTATCAACCATGTCATTGATTTTAAGAGCAATTTTTCCTTGAAACTATTTATTGTGTAATAACTACCAATTTAATTGGGGAGAGGTTATTAAAAGTGGTCACTGTTTTTCCTTAAAAATCATGGCACCAATGGAAGCAGCATTCATCAAGTAAAAGATTCTTCAAACAAAATTTCATAGCAACAGTTTCTAAAAATCAGCAAATGATTTGGAAATTATTAGAATTATTCATAAATGATTGGCTTTCTAATTTATATCATTGGTAAGCAGATTTGAATAATTTATAATTTAGTTTACAGCATGGAAAGTTTGTATATTTTACATTTTAATTCAAATGTTAGTTTTAAATTAGTTTAAGATGCCTAATTAGTCATTAAATAATATGAATATCATGCCAGCATTTAAGGCTAAAAATCTTACTATCTATTAAGTTATTATTTTCTAGTATTGGCCAATTTTAAATACTCTTCAGATTAGTCAGTGTTATTTACCTTATTGACTTTTAATCAGTTTTTTAGATTCCCATGTATGTGGATGCTCTCTCCCCTCTCTCTCCCTCTCCATATATATATGGCCTCCAGAATTAAATGGGAGTCCAAGTCCCACTTTTTTAATATATATATACACACACACACAAAATCACTATTGTTTTTTTTATAGATCTTTTTAATTACTATTTTTTATTTTTTTGGGGGGGTGTTGTGAGGAGGGTTGTCCAGTTGCCTTGTTTTTTTGTTGTTGTTGAAACAAAGTCCTCGCTCTGTGGGCCTGAGTAGAGTGCAGAGACATCATCATAGCTCACTACAATCTCCAACTTCTGGGGCTCAAGCGATCCTCCTGCCTCAGCCTCCCGAGTAGCTGGGACCACAGGCGCGCACCACGACACCCAGCTGATTTTTTTTTTTCCTATTTTCAGTAGAGACTGGGTCTCACTCTTGCTCAGGCTGGTCTCAAACTCCGGAGCTCAAGCGATCCTCCCGCCTGGGCCTCCCAGAGTGTGGGATCACAGGCGTGAGCCACCGCGCCCGGCCACTGTTGTTTCTCACATCTTACCACTTTCTGGGTTCGACTTTCATTTTCATGAAGTATATACTTTGTATTTCCTTCATGAAATGATAACATACACTTTGGTTTCTTTTTTAATCTCTGCTTCATTCATCAAAATTATCTGTATTTCATTCTCATTCAATGATAGTTTAGTTACTTTTTACTGCAACATTCAAAATATCAGTGCATGTTTTTCTGGCTGCTTCTGTTGCAACTAAGAAGTCTTTCATTAGTCTCATTGTTTTTGTTTTGTAGGGAATCTCCTTGCTTCTTTCTTGATTTTTTTGGGTTTCTTTATTTGTCTTTAGGGTTTTACAGTTTTATTATAATGTGATTAATTATGGAAATTTTTAATTCTGCTCAAAAAATGAAGTGCTTTTAAATATTAAGAGCAATGCTTCTCTTCTATCATTTTTATTCTTCTTCTCTTAAAATCTTTTTATGGGTAAGTTGGACATTTTTCTTTTATTATTTATGTTTCCTTTCCCACCTCCTTACTCTCTCTGTTGAATTTTATGCAATTTTTCAAAGGCTGCCTACTTACACTTAAAAATTTTTTTTAATAAAATCTGAGTGCTTTTTATGTCTCTTTTTTTCATTGTTTCATTATTTTGTGTGCTTCAATCATTTTACATGTAATTATGTTTTAATCTCCTTGAGATTAAAATTTTTCTCTCTCAAGCTTTTATGGAACAAATATTACCTTTTAGTAATTACTGCTCTTTGTTTACAATGGAATATTTCCTTTCTTACTTATAATATGTTTAAATGGTCTCATCTTATGTATAATGTAAATGATTTCTTCCCTTATGGAAATCTTGTACAGCCTGAGTTGTTGAAGTTTCTTTCCAAATAGTTTTTTTCTTTCTTTGTTTTTCCTTTGATTCTGTCAAAGGCTCCAGCACTTGACCAATTTATGCTCATTTCTCGTTTGGGTTTTCCTACATTGTGCAGTTAGCGTAAATTCTGGTTTAATATTTAGATTCAGATCATAGATGAAGAGTTATGTTTTTCACAGGAAAAAATAACTCTCAGCTGGGGCTAGAGGGAGGGGAATCTATTGTTATGTCACTGAACAAGCAGGTGGAGTTTGTTAGTCCCCTCTCCCCGGGGTTACAGGCTTTAATTTTCCAGCTTTGTGATGACGTCCTCTTCCATTCCCTTCTCATGGTGGCCTGACCATCCTCCAAGCCATCATCAGTTCCTGCTTGTACTGCTGTGGATCACAGTTTCCTCTTCATTTTTAGATCCTACAAGTTTCCTTTCCCTTATTGTGAGCTTAGACAATTATTGAAAATGATATAATCATTTTTCCCAGAATCTTTTATTGTTCGTACGGTAAGGATTCTGGCCAGCCTCATCTAACATTTTGCCAGAATTAAACAGATTTCTTTTTACATTGTTATTTCAAAGCAGGTTTTCCTCTATATTTGGGTAGAAGCCATCCCTAATTACAGAATAATTTGCAACAAAGCTTATTTTTGCACGTGGGCCTGAAACTCTCTTTACAAAAAAAAAAAATACAATAACACACATGTGCAAAAGAGAGTCAGATGGTGAGATGAGATGCAACTTAGTATATTTGTTACTTGCTCCATACTAATGGGGACAGAATTATGTTAGCGAGGCCTGTGGCAAATACCAAGAGTGAAGCTGTTCCAGGAGTGGAGACTCTTACAGGGAAGCCTGTGGGGAAGGCTCTTGTGAGGCTTCAGAGGCTGGTGTGAGGTGAGTGCATTGATAGGACATAGTACATTCAGAACAAAGGATTTAGCATCACTTAGGGAGCCTCTTAAAAATAACCGTTCATGGGGCCCAACCATTTACTTTCATGTGTTTAGCTGGGCCTAGGAATCTATGCAATGACAAGTGCTCTGGGTGATTCTATGCAGGTGGTTTATGGTATATTGGGTGGCTTTGCTAAACCACTGGGAAAGGGCATAGTTAAGAAATTAATAGTGGGGAAAAGGAAACTGGTTAATAAATTGTTTTGAGGTCTCTATAAGAAACCTATGCTTTATCTAGATTAGTGACAGGGAGATGGTGAAAATCTCAGAGGCAACGTGATGTGAAAACAGTAGAAGGTAAGATATATTTATCAATAGCACAAATGAAATAACTGTGCACTCTGCTTAGAGGTCTGTAATGGAGCATGAATTCAATCAGGGGTTTTCAAACTATGACTCAAGGGCTAAATGTTGTTTGTGTGTGACTTGTTTTTGTATGGCCACTGAGCTAAGAATAATTTTAAAGGGTTGTGGACAAGACAAACATATTTATATGTTTATGCATATATATGTTTATATATTTACATATATATATGTATACACACAATTGACCTTGAACAATTGGGGTTTGAACTATGTGGGTCCAGTTATGTGCAGATTTTCTTCCACCTCTGCCATCTCTGACAGAGTAAGACCAACCCCTCCTCTTTCTCCTCCTGAGCCTACTCAACATGAAGGTGATGAGGTTGAATACCTTTATGGTGACTTACTTCCACTTTATGAATAGTAAATAGGTTTCATCTTCCGTATGATTTTCTTAATAACGTTTTCTATTCTCCAGCTTACTTCATTGTAAGAATACAGTGTATAACACATACAACATACAAAATATGTGTTAATTGCCTGCTTATGTTATTGGTAAGGGTTCCAGTCAACAGCAGGCTATTAGTAGTTACATTTTGGGGGAGTCAAAAGTTATACACAAATTTTCAACTGCGTGGGTGTTGGTGCCCTTAACCCCACCTTGTTCAGGGATCAACTATACACACACACACATACATACACACGCACGACAATGATCATATATGGCCAACGACCTTAAATGTTCACTGTCTGGCCCTTTACAGAATAAGTTTTCTGAGTCCCTAAATTTAGACAGAATGAAGACTTTACAGCATCTGTGGCATTAACAAGGCTTCAGCTACAGTGTGACTGGGGGAGTATATGGAGAGGTAACTGCATCAGAATGAGGCAAAAGCAGAATCCCAAGCAGGGCTGGACTGGAAGCCAAACAGCTGTCAAAATACTTTCATGTGAAATACTTTCAATTTGTCTTTGTTATCTTATTTACTTATTTATTATTTGCTTTCAAATTAATGAATATATAGTTTAAAAATCAAATTTTACATGTGTTATAATGAGTATTAACTGATCTAAACTCCAGTCCTTATTCTCTCCAAAAAAGGTCTTTCTAGGTTTCCATTTTTCCCTGAATTTACCTTTATAAATCTAAATAATGTGCTTATACTTCTGTTTCCTAACTTTCTTTTCATTATTAATTTAAAATATTTATTTATTCACCTTCTATTCCCCATGGCACACTCCACTGTCTTTGCTACTCCATAGGGAATTATTCTAATTAATTCTCATTTATTTTATTTTTTATTTTTTAAATTATTTTTTAAGAGACGGGGTCTTGCTCTGCCACCCAGTTTCCTAACTTTCTATCTTAAATATTATCCACATAATTCTAATTATTAAAATAAAAATTTAGCACTTTTACACTATTCAGTTCCCTCCACACAGTGCCTTCCCGTCTCTCCCAATATTATGTAGCAATATTGATACTCATTGTGTGTGTGTATATACACACACAGTCTTTCCTCCATTTCCATGGGGCACAGGTTACAGGACTACAGCAGATACCTAAATCTGCAGATATTCAAGTACCTGATATAAAATGGCATAGTATTTGCACATAACCTACACACATCCTCCCATATATTTTTTATTTCATTTTTTTCTTTTATCCTTTATTTTATTTCAATAGATTGGGGGGTATAAGTGTTTTTTGTTACATGTTTGAATTGTATAGTGGTGAAGTCAGGGCTTTTAGTGTACCCATCACCCGAATAGTGCACATTCTACCCAATAGGTAGTTTTTAATCTCTTAGCCCTCTCATACCCTCTCCCTTTCTGAGTCTCCAGAGTCCATATACCACTCTGTATGCCCATGATTTAGCTCCCACTTATAAGTGAGCACATGTGGTGTTTGGTTTTCCATTTTTGAGATACTTCACTCAGGATTATGGCTTTCAGTTCCATCCAAGTTGCTACAAAAGCTATTTCATTCTTCCTTATGGCTGAGTAGTATTTCATGGTACATATATATACCACATTTTCTTTCTATCATACGTTGATGTGGCAGTTAGGTTGATTCCATCTTGCAATTGGAATTGTGCTGCAATAAACATACCAGTGCATGTGTCTTTTTGATATAATGACTTATTCTTTTTGGTGGGGGAAGATACCCAGTGGTGGGATTTCTGGATCAAACAGTAGGACCACTTTTAGTTCTTTGAGGAATCTAAATACTCTTTCCATAGAGGTTATACTAATTTACATTCCTATCCAAAGTGTATAAGTGTTCCCTTTTTACTGCATCCACACCAGCATCTATTGTTTTTTGATTTTTAGTAATGGCCATTCTGACAAGGGTGAGGTGGTATCTCATTGTGGTTTTAATTTGCATTTCCCTGATGATTAGTGATGTGGAGCATTTTTTAATATGTTTCTGGCCATTCATGTACCTTCTTTTGAAAAAAATCTGTTAATGTCTTTTGCCCACTTTTTAATGGCGTTGTTTTTTTCTTGCTGATTTGTTTGAGTTACTTGTTGATTCTGGATATTAGTCTTTGTCAGACACATAGTTTGTGAATATTTTCCCCCATTCTGTAGTTTGTCCATTTATCCTGTTATTTCTTTTGTTGTGCAGAAGTTACTTACTTTAATTAGGTCCCCTTTATCTGTTTTTGTGTTTTTGTTGTATTTGCTTTTGGGGTCTTAGTTATAAATTCTTTGCATAGGAATTGTCCAGAAGTTTCCCCTAAGTTTCCTTCCAGCATTTTTATGTTGTCAGGTCTTATATTTAAGTCTTTAATCTCTCTTGAGTTAATGTTTGTGTATGGTGAGAGATAGAGATCCAGTTTCATTCTTCTGCAAGTAGCTCTATAATTTTCCCAGCACTGTTTATTGAATAAGGTATCCTTTCCCCAGTGTATGTTTCTATTTGCTTTGTTGAAGATGAGTTGGTTGTAGGTGTATGGTTCTATTTCTGGGTTCTCTATTCCATTCTGTTGATGTATGTGTCTACTTTTATAGCACTACTGTGCTATACTACAGCTTTGTATTGTATTTTGAAGTTGGGTAATGTGATGGCTACAGATTTGTTCTTTTGCCTTAGGATTGGTTTAGCTATTTGGTCTTTTTTTGATTCTATACGAAATTTAGAATTGTTTTTTCTAGTTCTGTGAAAAATGATTATGGTATTATGATGGGAATTGCATTAAATCTAAAAATCACTCTGGGCAGTATGGACATTTTAACAATATTGATTTTTCCAATCCATGAGGATGGGATGTTCTTCCCTTGGTTTGTGTATGATTTCTTTCATCAGTGTTTTGTAGTTCTCCTTGTAACAATCTTTCATCTCCTTGATTAAGTATATTCTTAGGTATTTTAATTTTTTTGCAGCTATTGTAAATGGTATTGAGTTCTTTATTTCATTCTCAGCTTGGCTTTTATTAGTATGTTGAAATGCTACTCATTTGTGCACATTAATTTTGTAAGCTGAGTCTTTATCGAATTTATTTATCAATTCCAGGCATCTTTTGCAGGAGTCTTTAGGGTTTTCAAGATATAAGATCATATCATCAGCAAACAGGGATTGTTTGATCTCCTCTTTTCTGATTTGGATGGCCTTTATTTCTTTCTCTTGCCTGATTGCTTTGTCTAGAACTTCTAATATTATGTTAAATAGAAATAGTGAAAATGTATTAATTTTGTATCCTGAGACTTTGCTGAATTCATTTATCAATTCCAGTAATCTCTTGGTTGAATCTTTGGGGTTTTCTATGTATCATATCATATCGTCTGTGAATAGTGAAAGTTTGACCTCTTCTGCCCCCATCTGGATGTCCTTGATTCCTCTGTCTTGTCTAATTGCTGTGGCCAGGACTTCCAGCACTATGTGGAAAAGAAGTGGAGATAGTGGGCACCCTTGTCTGGTGCCAGTTTTAAGGGGGAATGCTTTCAATTTTTCCCCATTCAGCATGATATTGGCTGTGGGTTTATCGTATATGGCTTTAATAGTTTCGAGGTATGAACTATCTATGCCTATATTGTTAAGAGTTCTTATCATAAAAGGATGCTGGATTTTGTCAAAAGCCTTTTCTGCATCTATTTAAAGGATCATATAATCATTGTTCTTGCTTTTATTTATATGGTGAATTACATTTATAGATTTGTGTATGTTGAACCATCCCTGCATCTCGGGAATAAAGCCCACCTGATCGTGATGGATTATTTTTTGGATGTACATTTGAATTCGGTTTGCAAGGATTTTATTGAGAATTTTTGCATCTATATTCATAAGGGATATTGGTCTGTAGTTTTCTTTTTTTGTTGTGTCCTTTCCTGGCTTTGGTATCAAGGTGATATTGGCTTTGTAGAATGAGTTTGGGAGAATTCCATCCTTCTGGATATTTTCAAATAATTTCTGCAGTATAGGCACCAGTTCTTCTTTGTAGGCTTGGTAGAATTCAGGTGTGAACCCATCTGGTCCGGGACTTTTTTTTGTGGGTAGATTTTTAATTACTGCTTCAATTTCGGTGCTTGATATTGGTCTGTTTAGAAATTCTGTTTCTTCCTGGTTGAGCCTAGGGAGGTAGTGTGTTTCTAAGAATTTGTCCATTTCCTCCATGTTTTTGTGTTTGTGGGCATAGAGATTTTGTAGTATTCAAAGATGATGTTTTGTATTTCCATGGTATCAGTTGTGACTTCTCCTTTTTCATTTCTAATTGAACTTAATAGAGTCCTTTCCTTTCTGCTTCTGGTCAACCTGGCAAGTGGCCTGTCTATTTTGTTTATCTTTTCAAAGAACCAACTTTTCATTTTATTAATCAAATTGGTACTATCTGATCAACAATTACATCACAGAGGGCAATAATATTCATCAGGGGGCGGGCGGGAGGGGGGTGGAAGGGATGGGAAAAACTCTCACTGAATGGACGCGGGGAGCACAGTTTGGGGGATGACCACGATTGTGGCTCTGACACGGGCACTGCAGGGGCAATGTGTATGGCCAAAGTGTTGTACCCCCATGATATTCTGAAATAAAAAAATAATAAATTAAAAAAAAATAGTGAGAAAGGACATCCTTTTCTTGTTCCAGTTTTTTTGGGGAAAGATTTCACCTTTACTCCACTCTGGTGTGTGAGGGTTTAGAATGCTTATTTTGGGATCTTAGCTATTTGTAGGGTTTTTATCATGAAGGGTGAGGATTATGAAATTTGCACATGAGATGATCATAGGTTTTGGTTTTAATTCTGTCTATGTGTGAATACATGGGTTTTTATGATCATCTGAATCTGGGGATGAAAGACTTCTTGGTGAATTATTTTTGTACACTGTTGGTCAGTTTGATAGTTTTGTTGGGATTTTTGATTAATTCATGAGGGAATACTATTTCTTTTTTTTGTGTCTTTCTGCTGTGGTATCATGGTGATACTGGATGAAAAGAGTTAGGGAGGGATTCTCCTTGATGTTAGGAACAGTTCAGTAGGATAGATGCCAATTTTTCTTTGTAGATCTGGTAATTATTAATCTATTGGTCCTGGGCATTTGTTGGAGATTTTTTTTATTTATTCAATCTTGTATTCATTTTTGGTCTGTTCAGGATCTGTTTTTCTTCAAGTAGAGACTGTGGTTCCAAAATTGATCCATCTCCTCTGATTTATCAGTTGTGTGCAGAAAAGTGCTCATTTGTAGTCTGGATGATCGTTGTTACTTCTGGATCAGTTGAATGTTTTTTTTATTTTGATTGAGTCATTTGAATTCTCTGTCTTCTTTTTGGTAATTAGTATGGTCTGGATTTTATCTTTCAAAGAAGCAACTTTGTTTTCCTTGATCCTTGTATTTTTTTTCTTGCATTTAGTTCTATTTGTCTTGTTGTTTCATGTTCTTGTGCTTGATTTTGGTTTGGTTTGTTCTGTTGTTTTATTTGTCTCCTGAGGTGTGATATTAGGTCATTAATTTGTGAACTTTTTGTCTTTTTGATGTCGGCATTTAGTTCTATGAACTTCCCCTTTAGCACTGCTTTTTCTGTATGCCAGAGATTTTGGTAGTTTTTGTCATCACTGTCATTCAATTCAAAAACTTTTTTGATCCCCTATAAATTTACCTGTTGACCCAAATATCATTCAGCAGCAGGTTTTTTTAAATTTCCATGTATTTTTATAGTTTTGAGAACTCCTCTTGGAATTGATTTCTAGTTTTATTCCACTGTCATCTGAGAAGATACATGGTGTGATTTTGATTTTTAAAAATTTGCTGAGACTTGTTTGGTGGCCTAACTTATGGTCTACTTGGAAAATTTTTCATGTGCTGATGAGAAAAATGTATTTTCTGCAGTTTGGGGGTAGAATGTTCTGTAATTATCAGTGAAACCCATTTATTCTAGAGTCCTGTTTAAGTCCAGTGTTTCCTTCTGAGTTTCTGTCTCGATGAGCTATCTCATTCTGTTGGTGAAGTATTAAAGTCCCCCACTATTGTTATCTTGCTATTTATTTCACTACTTAGGTTTAGCAGTATTTGTTTTATGAATCTGGGGACTCCAGTGTTAGGTGCATATATATTTAGGATTGTTATAACTTCTTGGTGAATTAATCCCTTAATCATTGCATAATGACTACCTTTGTCTTTTTTTTTACTGTTGTTGATTTAAAGTCTGCTGTATCTGATATAAGAATAGCTATTCCTGCTCACTTACAGTTTCCATTTCATGGAATATTTTTTCCATCCCTTTACCTTAAGTCTATGGTACTTTATGAATTGAATGGGCTTCCTGGAGATAGCAAATATCTGGGTTGTGCATTTTTATCCATTCTGTCAATCTATATCTTTTAAGTGGGACATTTAGATCATTTACATTCAATGTTAATATTGATAAGTAAGATATTGTTCCAGTTGACATGTTGATTGTTACCTAGTTGCTTTTTATTCTCCCTTGAGTTACTGTTTCACAAGAACTGTCAAGTGTTTAATCTCAAGTGTTTTTACATTGTTGATTATCTCCCATTCTTTTCAGTGTTTAGAGCAATTTTCAGCATTTCTTGTAGGGCAGATCTAGTACTGACAAATTCCCCTAGGGTTTGCTTGTCTGGGAAAGATTTTACTTCTCCTTCATTCATGAAATTTAGTTTTGTAAGATAAGAAATTTTTGGCTGACAGTTATTCTGTTTATGAATACTAAAGGTGGTTCCCCAATTTGTTCTGGTTTGCAAGGTTTCTGCTGAGAAATTTTCTGTTAGTCTTATGGGTTTTCCTTTCTGAATTCCTTGATGCTTTTGTCACACAGATTGTAGGATTTTCTCTTTCACTTTGACTTTGGCCTGACTAATGACCATATGTCTTGGTGATGTCCTATTTGCATGGGGACATGACTGCTAGCCTTACCCTCCCTCAGGGAAGGGTGGAAGCTTTTGTTCTTGGGCACACAAGAGTACTTGCTGTGGCCATTTAGAAGAGAAAGAGTGAGCCTTAAGCTCTGTGGAAGATGGGATGTTATAGGTGCTCTGTCAGAGGCAGGGCAGCTGCTCCCAAGTGCCCTGACTTAATTACCCTTGCCAGTCCTGAGTGGAAACAGCCAGCCTGGGTGTGATAGGCACTCTGTCAGAAGTGGGGAAACTACTCCTAAGTATCCTGGTTTAATCATCCCCTGTAGAACCCTTCCTAATCCCAAGTGGAAACAGCCTTTCAGCCATTGCTGCCTGGTCCCCTTTGTCCTAAGGGACCCTCTGGCATGTTGCACTCTTCCCTCAGCAGGATGTGGTTCACCCTGAATGCCCAAGCTCTGGGAGACTCACAGTTCCCCTGGGATTCAGTGGTTACCCAAGGCTGTTATAATCCAAGTGGGTGCTGGGAGGCGTTGGCTGTGGATCCAGCCATGTAGAGACACAGGAGCTGAGAGTCCCAGGTTGGGATAGCTGCAAAAAAAACACTACCTGTCTGTGAGAGGAGGGAAATAAGTCACACCCTCTGTGCGGAACCTGGGCATAGTGAGCAGAGTACTATTGGAGGTGTACCTTCTCTGCAAGCCTAAAACTGGCCAAGCTGCAGCTCACCTGTGCCAAAAGCTTGTGTTTGGGAGCTGAGGTGGTTATGTCTGCATCATTGGGTGGTTGGATGAGGGGATATTCCCATCTCCACACTTCCTGGGCTCTGCTGCTGCTGTTTCTCTGAGTTGAGGATACTGTCCTACCCTACAGACTCCTCTCTGCACTTGTATCTCCACTAGGAGGGGTGTAGGCATCTTTGGATCATGAGCCAGGGGCTCTCTGGTGCAGGAGATTGCACATTCCACCTTCCTCTGTTCTAAAAAGCATTCACAGCACTTTCCAGTCTCCTTGGGGCAGTCGACCCTATGGGCCAGAACTCCAGGAACACTACTACTGTCCTGTGCCTCTCTGTTCCTTTGTGGTTGTCACAGTCCAAGCAAGTGCTGGGGAATGCTCCTGTGGGATCCAGTGACAGGGAGACTGAGGGGCTGTGACTTTCCCGGCAGGATAGAGGCACACGCTGTGTGTGCACACAATGGTTCTAGCCATCTCAGCTTGGGTCTGTGGTGGGTGGAAGTGACCCTACATGGGCCTGCAGCCCAGTTCTCTGCCCCCAAGAAGCTCTCAGTTTGCTGAGAGCAATTCGTGAGGGTAGAAGGGCTTTCCGACAGATTGGGAGCTGGCAGACTGCCACAGGTGTAAGGGGAGCAAAAGTAATACTTCCCGCCAGGCTCTACATCCCTCTGGGGCTGGTCTCTGCCAAAATCTTGCTCCTTCTTGTTCTGCTCTGCAACTTCTTCTCATGGGATCTCCAATGAAGGTAGGTTCTGGCGCCTTTCCCTCAGTATTTCACCTGGGCTATCCTTTTTCACCTGAAAACTTTTCTTCTATTTGGGATGATTTGGCTACTGATGTCTCTAGTTGGCCACCTTGCCCTGTCTCTCCTCCCATATATTTTAAATAATCTCTATATTACTTATAATACCTAATATAATGTAAATGCTATGTAAATAGTTGTATTGTATTTTTATTTATATTATTTTTTATTGCTGTATTGTTATTGTCTATTTATTTATTCAAATATTGTTGAGCCATAGTTTGTTGAATCCACAGATGTAACCTGTGGATACAAAGGGCTGACTGTATATAGTTTACAGTTAAACACATAGTCCATACATCCTTCCTTTTACAAAAATTTTATTATTTTCTCATGTTTATGATCACCTCATCTTTTGGTTGCTGGATTTTCTGCACTTGTAACAAAAATTATTCCTATGCAAAATTTTAAAATAACCCCAAGAACTCCATATATCATGCAATCCACCAAATCCATTTTTATTTTCTTTGAGATATCCCTCCTGGGGCCCTCTATCATCTTGTGCTAACCCTTGCAAATTGCTCACTAAATGTTTCCTATAGAGCCAATTTCCTGGAACTATTTGCCCCTCACCAGTTTTTGAGGAATTTAGTTTGCTTCTTTCTTGTGTCTGATTCCCTGCTTTATATTAATAAATATGTCTCTGCATGTGTATTTTTCTCCTTTTTCACTAATTTTTGTGATGACTGTCATACAGAAGCTGCTGAAAAAAGAAAGCATGAGGGGCACTTTTAAGAAGATGCATCCCTAGTATATTTTAATACAAGTCTCATTGTATAGTTGGATATAGAATTCTTCATCCTTTTCAAGAATTTGAAAGTCTTACTGTTTTTTAATTTTCAGGGTCGTTTTTGAGAAGTTCAGTCACATTCAAGTTTCTATACATGGGATTGATTCTTTTTACCTTTCTGGAATTTTTAGGATCTTCTATTTATCTTGAATATGTTAAAATTTTACAATTATATGGCTTAGTGATTTTTTTTCATTTTATTTACCATGCTGGGAACTCCATTAGCTTTTTTGTTTGGAAATCTGTATTCATCCTTTTGAAAAATATTCAGAAAATTTTTTAAAATGATTATATCACACATATTTCACCTGTTCAATCCAATAACTGCTATTTTTTCTGATGTTGGACATCTTAGATTGAACCTTTGATTTTTTCTTATTTCTTTTATTTTCCATCTCTTTGTCATTTGAATTTGCTTTCTAGGAATTTCCTTAATATTAGCACTTAAACCTTTTGTCCATTTTGTTTGTTTGTTCTTAATTTTAGATATATTGTAAAAATCTTTTTCTATTTTTGGTTGTCAATTTTTGCTTAGCCACTTTATTTCTTCTTTGTGAATTTTAGTTATATGTTTTTCCTTTGTTTCCAGCATTACCTTCATTTTCTTGCCTCCCCCACTTTGTTTGTCATTTATTTGATTTCTTCTCTATCTTTCATGTTGGACTCTTTCCTCACATATCTCTGATTTCTTAGCTACTCATTCATACTTGAGAGTGAGACCTAAAAAATTCTGTCTAGGATACCACATGCAATTGTGGCTTCCTAGTAGATTTTGCTGCAGAATAGACAGACAGGAGCCCCTTAAATGATATACCTTCTGTCAGTATATATCTGTTGTTCTCTTTCTTGGTTAGTTTCTAGGGAAGAATCCTCTGATAGTCTGCCTGAGGGAACCTGCCACGTAGGAGGCGATTTGGGGAGTGGATTGTGTGGGTGAAGGAGAGTCTCTCACCATCCAGCCTGTACACCCTGACTCATTTCTCCAGCATTAAGTCAGGCTGCTTTCTCTCACCCTCCATTGTACCTGGTGCTCCACAGAGAGGACTTTCCCTGTTTCAAGTTTTACAAAAAGTTAAACCTACTGTCTCCTTCTGAGATGCCTGTTGCAGAGTAAGCTCTCACAAAAATGTAAAGGGACATATAATAATGGAAAATAATAAGCAAATGCCTGGATGACATTGTAGAGAGTATCATTATAATTATGGAAATGGATTATGTAAGACAACAACAAATAAGAGCAGAAAGGCTGAAAACAGGATCACAGATTTGATGGAACACTGTGAATTCTGGTCCATGAGCAAGTGTCAGACTGGAGACGGGAAAGAATTGACTGGTTTGAAATCAGAAATGGACCAAATTGGTTCTGCCAAGATATAAAGACATCACACCTGGATTGATCAATGGAGACTCCTCGGTTCACTAAATTTGTTCCAGATGGTGATAGAAAAGGTTGAAATATGAATCAAAGTTACATCGGATTCCTCCTACAATGTGATCTTTTGGGCTTCATTGTCTTAGTCACCGTCCACCAAAGGTCCTGAGAGTTGCCACGATCTATCATGAGCTAATTCTGTAACCACTGAAATGTCAGCTGAAGGAATAAATTAATATCAATGGGAGTCAGAACCAGAAAATGGAGAGGAAGACTAGTACTATATGCTAACAAATGGGAAATTATCCTGGACTAGGCAGGATGATCATCAATCCTTGGATTAAACGACCAGTATAGTTTATCTGCCTTGTTTCTAAGCTTTCTAGTACAATGTTCACTGTCTAAACGTTAACAGCGACTACTGAAAGGTGATCTGGAACAATGGCTGGGGAGGTTACCACCTTGATCTGAGAGTTCCTCTGAGTTACTTCATTTAACCAAGAAATTTTATTAGCCCTGGATATTCAAGGCCATTTTAAGTTACATCTTTTACTTTTTGGGGATAGAAGTAATCTCTCTTTCAAAACCTGCAAAACCCTGAGTTTCTGGGCTCTCTTCATTCCCTTTCATTTCTGATTTCAAACCAGCCAATTCTTTACCAAGTTCATTTCCTCTTTCTTGTAATACCTTGCCAAACACAGCCAGCAGTAAGCAATACACACTATTATGGTGTGGTTTCCAAAATTTTTCCCCTAGAGCTACAGAGTAGGCACGCTATCTGCATTCCAAGTTACAGCAGGTGAAAGGTTTTATTAAATGTTTTGTAACTACGTAACAGGGATATTCACCTATCTTTTCTGCTACATCTCTTAATTTTCTGCCTCCAAGTAACTAATGCTATATTTCTTTAATCCAAAATATTGCCTATACCAAATGCTATATATTTTACTCTTCTTTTTTCCTACAGTAGTGCCCCAATTCAAGGTAGCAATTACTGTATAATACTATGTATGATAGCACATAATCTATGTTACAGTAGCAAATAGGTATTGAAATATCAGTGGTTTATCTCAACAAGGTCTATATCTGATTCACATTACAGATTGAAACAGTTTGACCAGCTCATTAGGCCAGATCCCTCCAACTGATGATTCAGGAATTGGAATTGCACCATCACAGGGTCCTAAAATACTGAAATCCTTTATATCCAGCTGAACTGATGAGAGAGCAATAATGTGCCAAAAGTTACTTAGGGGTCTCTAGAGGCCAAGCATAGATGTAATATACAATAATTACACACATATTCTATTGGCCAGTACTAGTCAAATAACCTCCCGTGACTTCAGGGGCCCAAATATGTGATTTTAATATGTGTACAAAAGCAAAATAGAAACATTTTGGTGAACATATTACACGGTATACACAGCTAATAAATTGTACTTGGGAGAAATATAATGGACTTTGAAGTTTGCAATAGATATGAGAGCACTTTTTTAAACCCATAATTTTTGAGATTGGATGAATTGTTTGTAGGTATTTGTATGTTTCTTGAACCTCCAGCTAGTTTAGAGACACTAATTTCCTAAGAATATCATTATTTGACAATTTAATTGCCTTGCAATTTGGAATAAGTTTTTATCTGTCCCCTAATTTCACTTTTACAAACAAAGATTTTAATCAGTTTTTGAGAAATACTGGCACACCCATCAATTAGGTAGCAACTGGGACACAAAGTGTTGTTGATACATAGTTATTCTAGTGCATGTCATGAACTTCAGCTATTTCTAATAAATGGAAATATTGGTTTTGTTTTAAATCTGTAAACACAAAGAATATTTGGGACTATGGTTAATAAAAAAAGAATTATCGCTTATGAAAAGAAGAGTGGGATAAAAATGTGTATATATGTTACGAGTACACTTATGCTATATGTATTATATTAGGTGTATATACAGTGAAAATGGAAAAAAAAAACTGTGCCAGAATTTGAACAATGACTAATTTAACATCAGACATTAGTGTTTTTCATTTTGAATAAAATATGTTTTTTTAATATAGAAACAATTCGCCTTCTCGGAAGACAGAAATTAGGTCTTTGCAGATGTAAGTGAATTATGTTCAGTTAGGGTGGGCTCAAATACAATGACTGTTGTCCTTATAAGAAGAGGGAGATTTGGACAAACACATAGACCCACACAGAGGGGGAAAGGCCATGTGAGGATGGAGGAGGAGACTGAAATGATACACCATTAAGCCAAGGAGTGCCAAGGGTTGCCTGCAGCCACCGAAGCCGTAAGACACAAGGAGAACTCTTCAGGGGACCTTCAGAGGGAGCACGCCCTGCCGATACCTTGAACTCAGAATTCGATTCCAGCCTCCAGAGCTGTAAGAGAATAAATTTCCATTGTTTGAAGCCACCCAGTTTGTAGTACTTTGTTGTGGATCCCAAAGAAACTAATACAGTTTATAATCAGAAAATAGTAATAAGAAAGGCTGGCACAGAAGGAGCTAAACTTCCACCTAAAAAGACAGGGGTGGGGAGGAATCCCAAACTTGGTCATCTTAGAAGACTAATACAATTGACAAATCTTTTATATGACTAATGAGGAGGGTTAAAAAGGCCCAAACAAGTGATACCAGGAATAAAAATGCACAGCATAAATGCATGTAATATTATGGTGAGATAATGAACAATTTTATTACAAAGTGTGTTAAGAAAAATATTAGAAAATGCCTAGAAAAAAATAGAACTTACTAAAAATGACCTAAGCACTGGAATACCTGAATAATCCTATATTCATAGAAGAAATTAAAGCAGTAGTTGAAGATCTGCTCAGAAGGAAATCTCCACACAGCAATCAGCTGGAAGAATAATTACAAACATAGGCAAACTCAGAGGTCCAAAAAAGTAGTAATATTTCCCAATTTATTTTTTGAAGTTCTTATAACGTTGATAGCAAAACTTGACAACAAAAGTTTGAAAAAGGAAATTTGCACATCAATGACACCTATAAACATAGTTAAACTTATAATATATTATCTAATATAATTTAGGAATATATATGACAATATGTCATAGCGAAGAAGTGGTTTACTACAGAAATGCAATGATTAACATCAGAAAATGAATTAATATCTTTCAAGTCACTGTTAGATTAGAGAAAATAATCACATGTAACCATCTCAATAGAGAAAAGACATCAGTATATGATTAAAACTTAGTAAAATTAAAATAGGAGGGAAAATACATCATTTACCGTAACACCAGAAAATGAACTGCATAGAATCAAATCTAATAGAGGATGTGCAAGAACTTTGAGAGAAAACAATAAAGATTTTTTGAGAAATGCTGAAGCACAGATATAGAATGACATACCATGTTTATGGTTTAAAAACAAAAATTGAAGAAGACCCCCAAAGCAATCACAGCAGCAACAAAAATAAATAAATGGGACTGTATCAAATTAAAAAGCTTCTGCACAGCCAAGGAAACTGTCACTAGAGTGAACAGACAACCTACAGAATGGGAGAAAATATTTGCATGCTACACATCTGATAAAGGGCTGATAACCAGAAGCTATACAGGACTTAAGAAAATCAACAAGAAAAAATCAAACAACCCCATTAAAAAATGGGCAAAGGACATAAACAGAAACTTTGCAAAAGAAGACAGAATAATGGCCAACAAGCATATAAAAAATTGCTCAACTTCTCCAATCATCAGGGAAATGCAAATCAAAACCACAGTGAGATATCACTTAACTCCAGTGAGATTGACTCATATCAAAAAATCCCCAAACAACAAATGTTGGCGGGCATGTGGACAGATAGGAACACTCATACACTGCTGGTGGGACTGCAAATTGGTACAGCCTCTATGGAAAGTAATATGGTGATACCTCAAAGAATTAAAAGTAGAATTACCATTTGATCCAGCAATCCCACTACTGGGTATTTACCCAAAGGAAAAAAAGACATTCTATAATAAAGACATCTGCACGCAAATGTTTATAGCAGCACAATTCACAATTGCAAAGATGTGGAAACAACCCAGGTGCCCATCAATACACGAGTGGATCAATAAAATGTGGTATATGAATACCATGGAGTATTACTCAGCAATAAGGAACAACAGTGAATTAACACATCTGGTATTATCCTGGTTGGAGCTAGAACCCATTCTTCGAAGCGAAGTGTCACAGGATTGGAAAAACAAGCACCACTGGTACTCACCATCAAATTGGTACTAACTGATGAACACTTACATCACACAGGGCAATAACATTCATCTGAGGGCGGGCGAGCGGGAGGGGGGTGGAAGGGATGGGAAAAACTCTCACTGAATGGATGTGGGGAGCACAGTTTGGGGGATGACCACGATTGTAGCTCTGACACGGGCAGTGCATGGGCAATATATATAGCCAAAGTGTTGTACCCCCATAATATTCTGAAATTAAAAAAAAGAATGGCAAAAAATTAAAAATAAAACAAAAATTGGTGTACATGCCCAAGACGATCAAAATTAAAATACAAACGGATACATTTTTATGGCACTTGACAAGTTGACTCTAAGATTTATGTGGAAATGTACTGAGTGTTACACTATTGAAGAACAAAATGGAGACCATGCCCAACCCCAGGTATTGTACATATTTCTTATATTTAGAGTAGTTGGGAAAGTTTGGCATTACCAACAGGATAGGCAAATACCCAATGAAATGAAATAGTATGCCTCAAAGCTGATTTATTCACATTTGGATATTTGATATATGAAAAGTCGACCAACATATACCAAATAAATGCTGGGGTTTTTTTGGTGTAAATTGAATATCCACATTGTACACCAATTACTTATTTAAAAAATCCCTTGGTTTGAAGGCAAAACTATAAAGGTTTATGTAAAATAAACATAAGAAAATAAATTTGTGATTTCAAAACAGGGAAGGATTTCTTAAACAACATAGTAGAAATCCTAATGTTAAAGAAAAAAGTAATAAATTCAACTATATGAAAGTTAGAGATTTCTCATCATCAACACATATCATGAAGAGAGCTGAAAGACAAGAGAAATGAACTAAGCTATTTCATTTATTAAAAAAAAATTTAAATGCTCCAAACCTGTAAGAAAATATGTTCAACTTGCCTAATTATTCACAGATATGAGAATTTGAAGCACATCTGATAGATAGGCAAAAATTTAAAGTCTGACAATTAGCAAAGTTGTCAAGCATGGAAATGAACCCAAATACACTAATGGTGGGAGTATAAATTTACATAAATACTCTGAAGAATAGATTGTAATTATTTAATAAAGCTAAAGAAACACATATGCTATAAGTTAACAATTTAATTCCTGGATATGTACCTTAGAAAAAGTCTTTTCCATATTGCACCTTCATACATGTATAAGAATGCTTTCGGCAGCATTGTTTTTAGTCACTAGCCTAAAACTGGAAAAAAACCAAACCGCAAATCCATAAATAAGAGAAGGAATATATTAACTATTGCATATTTATATAATAGAAAATTATATTGCAATGAAATAAACACATCATGATCACCCAAAACACCATGTATTCATCTCACAAACATGATATTGAATGAAAGAAAAACCAAAAAAAGCACACAAACATGCAGTATTAATCCATTCATATAAAGTTTAAAAACAGGAGAATTAAATTATACAATTTGGGAATTCATACATTTAATACATTTGTTAAAACTATAAAGGAAAGTGATAAAACGATTTTTGCAAATTTGGGATAGCAGCTACATTCAGGATAAAGAGTTTGGAGGGAATTTTGGGGGGACATCATGGATGCTAATTATGTTCTCTTTCTTGCCCTGAGTATGGTAACATAGATTTTAGTTTCATCATTATCTGTTAAAACTATATATATATATATATATATATATATATGTTTTAGTTACATTTTTATATATACCCCATTAAACAGTTAAAAATGGGGAAATAAAGAATCCTAAAGTAATAAAGAAAAAGAAAGTTATTTTCTTGATGCCACATTAATTAACAATCTAATTCCAAATGAATGAAGCAATCTCATTGCAAGTGGGAGGTGGGCAAAGTGATTGACTTTTCTTCTTTGCTTTAGTCGACTTTCTTTGTTTTGCTTGGTATTTTGTGTACAGGTGTTTATACTATTAATATTTTCCAAAGAACTAAGTGTCCTAAAACAAAAGTTATGTCAGCCTGTTTTTCTAAGGGAGTGTTTCTTAAATTTTATTGTACATATGAATCACATGGGGATCTTGTTAAAATGCAGATTCTGACTCAGTAAATCTGGGGTGGGCCTGAGATTCCGACAAGCTATCCTGGAATTCCCATGCTATTAGACCAAGGGCTGCACTTTGAGGAGCAGGGCTCCAAGCCACCTACATAAGTTGGTACTAGCATAATGGGAATTCAAGTGGAGATCTGTAAGTGGGGTGACCATGGATTTTTTACTCAGTTGGGACACAGCTGGGAGTGAAGGAGCTGTTATTAATTGTGCTTGGACTCAAGGCATAAACTGGAACTTCCCCAGCAAACTCAGGACATCTGTTTTCCCTAGATTAGAGTTACAATGATCTTTTATGCACTCTAGAAATTAGGGCCATGTATTCTGGAAAACTGAGCACCATAAATCCCCCTGAATGGCATACCTAACATTGTTCTAAAAGAGAACAACTTGAAATGCACAACAAGCATTCTAAGGAAAGGCCTTTGAGTTAGCGAGCAAAGGTTTATATTTCACAAAATGCACAGTAGAGAAAAAGTTATGCCCCAGTTGAAGTGGGTGTAGGTCTCCCATCTGCTGCTAGCTAGACAGTCTGGGCCCCAGATTCATCTTGCTCCTGAAATACTTGTAAGACATGGTTTTTATTCCGTTTTAATGATATAATCTCTACTTTGGTTATGAGATACTGCTTTATCTCTTTTGAATTTTTATTTTTTGAATTAAAATGATTTTGTTTTGTTAATCTACTGTTTCTTCTTTCTATAATTTAAAAATTACTTATAAAATGACTTTTTAAAGCCAATTTATAAGTTTGTCTTTGATTGAACAAACTCAACATACGTAGATTCAACAATGAATTACTCATGTTTTTATAAGTAACTCATAATGTATTTTGGAAATAATTTCTTTTAGAGGTTTTAATTCTTAGTATGAGTGTGAAAAATAGGTGTTGGAGTTTTCAATCTCTTGATTAATTTATTTATAAGGTCCTTTTGTTGAAAATGTAAACATTTAAAACAGTGACCAAACCTCTAAGGGAAAAACATAAAAAGCAACAAAAACAACAAAAAAGAAACAACATTTTAAAGAAAATAATAGAAGTACCATACATGCAATCTGAAATTATGCCCATGAAAACTAATGCATAAGTTTTCAATATATGGAAAAGTAATTTACATAATATTTCAGAAAACTGACATTAGAAAATAGAATAGGTTAGAACATGGCAACCAGAATTAAAGTGAAAAAGCTAAGATTTTTGTCTTTTGAATCACCAGCCTTTTCCTATCTTATCTGCAAAATGTAACAGTGAAAACCTTACTTCTGCCAGTATTAAATGGTATCTTGGTGAACCTCGTTTAATATCTCTATTCATACTCACGCAAAGTGTTTTTAAGTCATGGGGATGAAATACTAGGGTTTTAAATCATAAAAAAGTTGAAAATAATGAATCATATTCAGTACTGAAAGCACCTTAAACTTGAAGTATGATTCTTTTCATAATGACATATGGTTTTCAGAAAAATAGCAGAAACTGACATTCTAGAAAAACAAAATGAGTGATTCACACCCCAGCAAAATTTAATAGCACTTCCAGGATATTAAATACTTCATGTGCCAAGTTAGTCATAGATTCTGGTCTTGCTTTAAGAGGCACTACTGATGCTCTTAGTTGTGTTTTTTTTTTTAATTCTAGTGAATCCATGAAAATTTATTCACATATGAAGAACCCAAAATGAAACATACTTATCACATCAGATTCATTGATTCTTCATGGAATTGATGTGGAGAGTTGACTTTAGAGAGCTTCTAGAACTAACTCTCAACCCATACAAAAAGAAATTCCTTCTAAACTATCTACATTATTTGCTTTTATAGTTGTGTGATGATTGCCAGTGGGGACATTCTACCTGCAAATGCATCTAGTCGTGTTTCTGGATGTCTGTATTTATTAAATAACCCATTCTACTCAAGTTAACACACATGTCTTAAATATGTGTACCTGGCTTTATGGTTAACTGTGAAGGGTTAATCTTTGAACAACACAGGATTGAACTGTGAGAGTCCACTTATATGCAGATTTTTTTTCAAAAAAATTTACACCGAGTGTGCCCAGTGTGCCTGCCTCTCCTGCCTCCCCTTCCACCTCCTCCACCTTTTCTGCCTCTGCCACCCCTGAGACAGCAAGACCAACCCCTTTTTTTTCCTCCTCTTTCTCAGCCTGCTCAACTTGAAGACAAGGATAAAGGCCTTTGTGATGATCCACTTCCACTTAATGAGTAGTAAATACATGTTCTCTCCTTATGATTTTGTTAATAAACTTTCTTTTCTCTAGCTTACTTTATTGTGAGAATACAGTTTATACTACATATAACATACAAAATATGTGTTAATTTACTGTTTATGTCATCAGCAAGGCTATTCGTAGTTAAGTTTTGGGGGAGTCAAAAGTTATACACCTATTTTCTACTGCACGGGATGGTGGGTGCCCTTAACCCCCAGACTGTTCAAGGATCAACTGTACAATCTCTTTCCTCAAGAAGCTCACACTCAGGTAAACAGGCAGGAAATTACACACCACAACAGAGTTTGGCAAGTGCTGTAAAAGAGAAATAGGATTCTAGGAGAGAAAGAAAAGGGAGTTCAAGTTCTGCCACATTTAGCTAAAATCACTGTCCCCAAAATGTACATTCTTTGGATTTAGTCATACATTTTAGTCCAGAGGAAATAAAACATCCTTTCCACACAATGGGACTTTAAATTTTATTTTATTGCTGTCTGTTTGTTTGCTTGTGTTTTGTCTTTTGGCCTAACTGGCATAACGTCAATGCCACTATCTTCTACCAAATCTCATCAACTGTTTTTCAGATTTAAGAAAAGACTTTATCTTATTTATCCTCTTCTGAATATACTTTTTTTGTTTGAATATCCTCCCCAAGACATGATTATCAAAAGTAAACACAATACTATGTTATGAGATGTATAATATAATTCTACAAACACAGTTAAAAATATTATTTTTTTGGTAGAGTTATAATGCTGTGCTCAACAAATTTTTCTCTCTTTATTTATTCTTTTAAATGTAGCAAGGCCATGTAAATGCAGCAGATTTTTGTTTGCTTGCTTGCTTTTAAAACATAATTATTTTTAAAATGACGGGTACACTAAAAGCCCTGACTTGACCGTTATACAATTCATCTGTCTAAAAAAACCACTTGTACTCCTTAAAACTATTGAAATTTTTTAAAAATAATAATTATTGGCTGGGTGCGGTGCTCACGCCTGTAATCTTAACACTCTGGGAGGCTGAGGTGGGAGGATGGCTTGTGCCCAGGAGTTGGAGGTTGCAGTGAGCTAAGATGACGCCACTGCACTCAACCCCAGGGTGACAGAGCAAGAATCCGTCCCCAAAAATAATAATAATAAAAATTATTATTCTTTATACCTATTAGATTATGGCACTTGTTTCAATCTGTCTAAATATTTTGTAACCAAATTTTGATACCAAATATCTTAACTCTATCAGATTTTGAGATTTGTTTAGCTTTACTCCTATTTTCATCCAGTCAATGACAAAAATGCTAATCTATATGAAGTCAAGAACAGGGTCTTCTGGAATTCTGGCATGGCATACAATAAATGTCTCCAGAGAAATGCTTACTGAATGTTTGGTTCTGAAGAACCTGCTTCTGTTTGGCTTCTGCCCCATTTAGAATGTGTGGTTCACCTGGAAGACCCTGCTCTGGTCCACCTCTTCATCTTCTGAACCTTTTCCTCCCTGTCTATGCACTAAAAATATGTCCATCCAATATCATTTTTTTCTTTGTTCCCCCAAATTGACTTTGGATTTCTTGTTCTTAAGACTGGTCTTCACACGTGTGAATGGTCTTGAATCCTCAGTGCCCTCATGTTTGTTGGTCCCAAAAGTATAAATGGCAAACTGTAATAATTTTATTTAAGATGTACTGAGTACTTGACGTGTGACAAGCATGCTTTTAAGTCTTTTGTGGGCATTTTCACTTAATCTTTATTATAAATCTATGAGATGGATCTATCATTAGGCCATTTCACAAAAAAGGAAACTGAAACCTGGGTAATTTGCCCATGGTCGTACAGTTGATAGATGGACTAAGAGAATCAAAGGTGACGATACATTAATTTTCCTTCCTAGGATATGATTATTCAACCAACTATAATTCACCAGATTATTCTGCCACTGTAAAAAGCAATTAACACTATTTTTTAAAATCAGTACCTATACTACACACACACACACACACACACACACACAATAGCTAAAATTAAAAAGACTGTTAAAGTCAACCACTGGCAAGAACATGGAGCCACTGGAATACTTATATATCATGAGTGGGAATGTAACATAGTATATTCCCTTTCACTTTGAAAAAGGGGTCAGGGATTTTATATATGATATATAAAATCATATATATCATATATTTTCACTATAACCAATGAATTTCATGCCTAGATATTTACTTAAGAAAATTGAGAAACTATTTACAAAAAGATTTGTAATGAGAATATTCATGAAAGCTTTTTTCCTTGTAATAAAAAAACTGGAAATTGTCCAAGTATCTATAAATAGACCAATAAACTGTGGTGCATTCATACTGGAATATGACTCAGTAACAAAATGGAATGAGCTACTGGTACATGAAAAAACAAGGATGAATCTCACAAATACCACACTGAGTAAAAGAAGCTTTTCATAAAAGTTAATGTATAGCAAAGGAATGATGGTCCCTTATTTGCCTGAGAAAAAAGGAAGGTATACTTCATATTTAGTTTGAATTCACACTGGCACCTACTATGTGCTTCACTCTTTTCTAAGTACTATTTTGAAACAATCTAAAGAACTGGCATCAAGTTCTCACACATGTCATTTACCATTTTGTGAAATCTGAACTATTTCCCTGGGTCTTAGTCACCTATCTAGAATTCTTCATGGCTTGGGGAGATTGCTGAACTTGGTTCTCCACGTTCTTTCTTTCTGTACTTAGGTGATTGTTCTGGCCCGGAGGTGCTCTGGCGTGGAGATGCGGGGACTGAGCGCTCTGTCGCTACTGCCTCAGCTATGCTGCAACTGAAACAGCATCTTACCTTCCTCTAATGGTTTCGGTGAGACCAGCTCCCTTCATGAACAGGACAAAAGCAGAACAGCAGTTAAGTTGTTCTGTTAACATTATACCATCTGTTCCAAGGAATGGAACTCTTCCTTATTCCTCTTCCTGTTTTTAACCTAGCAAAAGTGTTCTTTTTATTTTTCCTAGCATATTTTTCAAGGCTCAGATTTTTTTTTAATTAGCCTTTCTGGCACTGTTACAGTTTCATGTAACTCTTAACATTTGTATCTAGGTGCAAGCACCTTCTCCTCTGTTTTTCTTCTTTCTAAATGCATAATCACCAAAGAGTCTTCCAAACTCAGAGCTTTCTTTAGATAATATCCCATTTTCTTCTCTTGAGACTCTTTTCTTAAACAGACTCTAACTGTGAAATTCCCCCACCATTTCTCTGTATTTTTTCCCTAAACAAATAAACAAACAAACAAACAAAACTATGGTTGGGGACTTAAATGGGTATCTTCAGTCAGAATTGGAATGAACTATGATAAATAGAAGATCTGCATACTATACTTCCCACCACTCCTACTGCTCAAACTAATGATGTGATATTTTCTCTCTAAAACTATAAAATATTCTGTTAGTTTTGTGATTTCTCATTGAATTCTTTATTTCTCTGACAACGACTAAGGAATTTTTCACATAACTACAGGGGAATTAACTATAGGTGCCTATGAAAATGGCTCTTTAGAGTGTCCTAACAAAATAAATGCACAATATTTTAATATAATTTAAGAAACAAAAAATAGTACAAGGATGTTAAATTTCTGTTTTGTTTACCTCAAAGTCATAGTTGTTCTAAATACCCTTTACCAGGGCAATAACGTTATTGTCAATGACATGATATATGTTGCATTATTTTCAGAATTAAATATTAATGTTATAGGAATTTTTCATAATTATATCAAACAAAAAGTTAAATAATGAACTTATAGTCAGTAGAGGGCAAGGAGATGTAAGACTCCTTTCCCCTCATGTCAACAGAGACTCAGCTAAAATCTGTGGGCAAGATTTAGATCTTTACCTGTCAGAGAATTCCTCTGTCAGTTTGGAACAAGGAAATTTCATTAAAACTTGGATGAAAGAAGTCCCTCCCACACTCATAGTTACATATTCGGTTGCATGTGTCTCAAATGCACCATCAGGCCCTCCTTATAGGTAACTGAGATTACCACTGACAGCTTTCTTATCGGTGTCCCACTCATCAGGGTCTCCCTATTCTGTCCCTCCATAGTGCTCTAGAAAATGAATATGAACTGAATTCCCAAGTAGACATTCAGGCCTTTCATGATCTGATCCCAGTGCATCTTTTCACAATCTTTTAAAAATTTCCCATCATCTTTAAACAATTCCATTCTACATAGCCTGTTCTGTAGACACTCCAAACTTTTTCTTTCCACATAGTTATACGTAGTTAGACATATATAGTTAAACATATACATAGCTAAACATGGTTATACCTCCTGACATTACATGGGTAGTCATGTAGTAGGGAAAAACAAATCCATATTGTACTTTGGAAGGGGAAACATTTATCACAAATGCTTCTAAAATTTCCACTATTTTGGGCAACAACATTAGTGTCATCAATATAAATTCATTGGGTTTTCTTCAGCCTTTCTCCTTCCCACAGAGGTGGACTGAGAACTTGGGAGGAGAAACACGCATGGGCAGCCAAGCTCCTTCCACACTGGTCACTCATGGGAACCTGGGGGTACTGGAAAAAACACACTTTCTGTTCTGCTCCTTTAAGCCATTTGTTTGTAAAGTCAGTTCCTCACATAGTGGCCCAATTCTACCAATAATTGGGAGAATAAGTCTATAAACCTTTTGCTTTCTATGTTAGGAAATCCATTTGCCTGCAAATAAGTATTCTACTTTGGCATTTCCTTAGTAATGAAAATGTAATTGCTTTTCCATGCATCTTCTATTTTAGTCATATTTACCAAATGGCTCAGAAATTAAATGGAAAAATGGTTATTCAATGGATTCTCTTTCAATCTCCATTATATTTCTTACTAATTTTCCATAAATGTTGCAGATAGAATATATTGCTTCATGCACTGTTGTATGTTCCTTAGTGATGTTTGAATTACAGTGGTCTTCCAATTTTGGTCTTTTTATAATCTCCCTTTTTTGCCTCTTTTCGTGACCCTTTAATAAAAAGTTTGGATTGCAGGCATCAGCATGGCAAAGTCTGACACTCTAAAATATTATACCTTAATTCTTCCTGTGTGAAATGCAAAGTATTTTTGGATTTATAATTATGTGAAAGTCTGTAAGAAGTGAGTATTACCTCTTTTTATTTGTTTATTTCTAAATTTTTTTTGTTTGTTTCTGAAAGTATAAAGGAGAGTTGATGCAATTTAACTTATCTCACAGGTAATATCTATATTTAAAATGTGCACAAAGTGATGTCAAAATAAAATGTTGCCTATCTATAAATTGATAAACAGTAGCTGCCTTTCATTGAAAGTGTCTCAAAACAAATAGATGGGACATCAACTACAACCTATGAAAGGTCACATAAGATCTCACTCTCACTACAAACATCAAAAAACATAGGCAAAATAAGTGAAAAAAAAGTTTTCAGATATTGGGAAACAGACCATACAGTGCTGTAAGTTCTGAGGAAAGGGAAACAAGAAATTGTGAGCTCTGTAATTTCAGTTTCTAGGTTGCAATACAATTTCTATGTTGCAAACAAAGCCCAGTTGTCCCACTTAGTCGAAGAGACAAAGATGGCAGTTCAGGTAGAATGTGGCAGCTGGAATTTGTGTGACAGTGTACCAGAGAGGAAGGAACTGCTACAAGAAAGAGAGAGCTCTGAATTCCTGCAGAGGTATTCCAACAATTCTTTGGCTGAATGCAGATCTGCACATATGTGGGATAAAATGTCATGGGATTGTGGAAATAATCTCAGGGAAGAAGGAAACTAAATAATTTTTAGAGCTCAAATAATCCTGGAATAAGTTAAGTTCCTACTAGCCAGAGTAAATGGACCACATCATGCAAGGAGCCCTTTTCTGAGAGCATAATGCTCAGAAAAGCATTGCCTTAACAGGCTACGGCTTTATTAGGCTTAAATTGAAGGCTGCTCTGGATAGACTCATAAGAGTCAAACTCCAAAGAATCAATTGTGAAAAGCATCAAGCTGACCCCAAGCAACTTAACCACACTTCAGAAAAAGTTCAACAATCTTTATAAAATATGCAAAATGCAGCTCACAAAATGACGACAAAAAGTGTACTAACCCAAGTCAGAAATTACTATAAAGAAAAATTAGCAGGAAACTATGACTTTTACCAGGAGAAAAATAAATTAATGGAAAAAGTCTCAAATATTTTCAATCCAAGATCCTTCCAAAAATAGTAATAAAGAGAAAAATCTTTCAAAATAGCTCAAGATTAAAGACATCAGAAGTTCTTCAAGTAGAAGGAAAATGAAACAAGATGGAGCTTTGGATATGCACAAAGGAATGAGATTATAGAAAATGGAAAATATGTGGGTAAATATAAAGGATTTATTTTCTTTTAAATTAATCTATTTAAAAGATTATCAATGACTCTGTAAACAAAACTACCAACATTGTTCAAGAGATTTATAACATGTTGAAATAAATTTTTTGACAATGATAATAAATAATATAAGGACATGGAACAGAAAGTGGGAGTATATTCTTCTAAGATTCTTGTACTATAGATAAAATGCATAGGAAGCAGTCACTAAGACAGATAATATTCTGGGCCTTTAAAAGCACCAATAAATGTAAAAGGACTGAAATCATACAAAATATGTTCATTGAACACAACAGAACATTGCTAAACATCATAGCTGGAAGATATATTGAAAAATCCAATTATTTGGAGATATAATAGTTCCAGGAAGTTTCTAAATAACCCATGGATTGTTAACGAACCTACCAGGATGGTTCTCTGCTGCTTGCCTCACAGAAAGCCAATTATTGAGACAACAAGGATTGTCAAGGAAAAAAGGATTTGTTGCAGAGGATGTGTCAACCAGGAGATGGGAGGATTGGACTGCCTCAAATCCTCCTCCTCGACCAACAGGGTCAAGGGTTTTTCTGGAGGTGAAATGAATAATGCATGAGGACAGTGAGCATCATTACATGTTTGGGGTGCAGTGCAGGGCATGCAAACAGAGTGAGAAATCATGCTAATACTTACATCCCATGATCAAAAAATGGTGGCTAAGTCCCTCCCAGGGTAGGGATTTTAGTAATATAATGAGCTAGGGGTTAATATTGGTCATTCAGCCTTGTGCACAGGTGGGAGGTGGGGAGTAGGCTGCTCAGTGGGTCCTTGTGCACAATCTGTGGTAGGGTGTCCCTTATCTTGTCTTCTCCGGATAAACAGGTGGCGTAAGGCTCTGTAGTTATCTCATGGCTGCAAGGAGGTTCTGCTGTTTCTGGGAAAGAAACTCAAAAGGGAATGCATCAGTGCAACAGAAAGTTACAAAGTTCTGGCCAGCAAATCTTATTGGCCTGGGAAGTTGAAACGTAAAAGAACTATTTTAAAAAATTTTCTTGCTCATGGAGCTGGTTACAGGGCCATACTACTAAATAACACTGCTCAAAACTATTAAAGGAATTTAGAATATATCTCAGATTTAATAAAAGTTAAACACAAGTAAAAATTTATGGGATTTACCTAAAGAGGCCATTGAAAGGATATTTATGGCATTAACTATTATTTTAGAAAAGTAAAATGATCTAAAACCTCTTAATGAGGGCAATGTATAGAAAAGAGTTACAAATATGATAGATACTAAGTCAACTATATTAATAATCACTTTAAATGTGAATGATCTAAATACACCAAAGACAGAGACTGAGAGTGGATTAAAAAATAAGACCCAACTATATGTTGTCTATAAGAAACTCACTTTAAATATAAAGACACAGATAGTGTAAAAGTAAAGGGATGGAGAAAGATATAGAAAGCTAACACTAGTCAAAATAAAGCTGGGTAGCAATATAAGTTTCAGATAAAGGAGATTTCAGAGCATGGAAAGTTATAAGGAATAAACAGGGTTATTACATAATGATAAAAGGGTCAATTTTCTAAGAAAACATACAATCCTTAATGTGTGTGCACCTAACAACAGAGTATCCAAATATGTGAGGATAACATATCTATGAGGCCAGCATTACCCTAATACCAAAATCAGACTAAGATGTTATAAAAAAGGAAAATTACAAAGCAATATGTCTCATGAACATAGATGTAAAAAATCTTAACCAAATGTTAGCAAATCAAATCTAGCAATGCATGAAAAGTTATACAGCATGAATAAGTGGGATTTATTCCAAGTATGCAAGGCTGCTTCAACATTCCAAAATGAAACAAAGTAATCTAACACATCAACAGGCTAAGGAAGAAAAATTATATGATAATGTCAATAGACGCAGAAAAAATATTTAACAAAATCCAAAATCTATTCATAGAAACTCCCAGGAAGCTAGTAATAAAGGAAAACTTCCTCAATTTGATAAATAACATCTACAAAAACCCTACAGCCAACATCATACTAACTAGTTGCTTTCCCCCTAATATTGGGAACAAGGCAAGGATGTCTTCTCTTACCACTTCTTTTCAACATTAAACTGTAAGTACTAGCATATGCAATAAGACAAAAAAGGAAATAAAAGGCTTACATATTGGGAATTAAGAAATAAAACTGCTTTTGTATGTAGATGACATGATTGCCAATGTTGAAAATCTAAAGAATCAGCAACAACAAAAACTTCTGGAAGTAATAAGCAATTTGAGCAAGGTTGTAGAATATAACATTAATGTATGAAAGTAAATTACTTTACTATATACCAGCAATGAAAAATTGGAATTTGAAATTAAAAACACAACACCATTTATATTTGTACAAAGAAAACATATTATTTGTACACATCTAACAAAATATTTTCAAGATATATATGAGGAAAGCTATAAAACTCTGATTAAAGAAATCAAAAATGATCTAAGTAAAATAAGAGATATTCCACGTTTATGAACAGAAAAACTCATATTAGAAGATGTTAGTTTTTTCCAACTTCATGTATAGATTCAACACAATCCCAATTAAAATTCCAGCAAATTACTTTGTGCATATAAACAAACTGATTAGAAGGGTTATATGGAAAGACAAAAGACACAGAATTGCCAACACAATACTGAACAGCAAAGTCAGAAAACTGACACTACCCAGTTTTAAGACGTATTACAAAGTTATAGTGATCAAGACAGCATAGTATTGGTAAAAGAACAGACAAATAGACCAAAGGAACAGAATAGAGAGTCCAGAAATAGACCCACAAAAATATAGTCAAGTGATACTGGCCAAGAAGGAAAGGCAATACAATGGAGAAAGGATAGTCTTTTCAATAAACGGTGCTGGAACAACTGGACATCCAACTGCAAAGAAAAAAAATGAATGAATGTAGACATATGCTTTACACTTTTTGCAAAAATTAACTCAAAATGGATCAAGGACTTACATGTAAAACAAAACTACAAAGACTCTAGAAGATAGCATATGAGAAAAATCTATGTGACCTTGTATTTATTTAATAGCAACCACTTTTTAGATACAACACCAAAAGCATGATCTATGAAAGAAAAAAATAAATGGTATGTTGTACTTTATTAAAGTGTGAAACATCTGCTCTCAAAAAGACACTTTTGAGAAAATAAAGATACAATTCATAGACAAGGAGAAAATATTTGCAAAGCATATATCTGGTAGAGGACATGCATCCAAAATATACAAAGAATTATTCAACAATAAGTAAACAAGAAACACAATTGTAAAGTAGGCAAAAGATGTGAACAGACGCCTCATCAAAGAAGATATACTGATGACAAATAAACATATGAAAAGATACTCAATATCATATATCATTAGGGAATTGCAAATTAAAACAACAATGAGATACAACTACACATCTATTACAGTGGCTCAAATTCAAAACCCTGTGTATTGGTTTGTTAGGGCTCCCATAGCAAAGTACCACAGACTGAGTGGCTTAAAGAAAACAGAAATTTATTTTCTCATACTTCTAATGGCTAGAAGTCCAAGATGAGGTATCAGCAGGGTTGGTTTCTCCTGAGGCTTCTCTCTTTGGCTTGTAGATGCCCACCTTCTCTCTGTGTCCTCACACAGTCATCTTTCTGTGTCTATGTCCTGATCTTCTCTCCTTATAAGGACAACAGTCATACTGGATTAAAGCCCACTCTAATGACCTTATTTTAACCTAATTACATCTTTAAAGACCCTATCTCCAAATACAGTCACATTCTGAGGTACTGGTTGTTAGGACTTCAACATATGAATTTTGGGGGCACACAATTTATTCTATAGTATCCCAACAACACCAAATGCTGACAAAGATGTGGAGCAACAGGAACTCTTGCTCATTTCTGATGGGAATGCAAAATGGTACAGCTACTTTGGAAGAGCTAAATATAATTTCATGTAATCCAGCAATCATGCACCTTGGTATTTACCCAAATGAGCTGAAAAATTCTGCACACAGATATTTATAGCAACTTTATTCATAGTTACCAAAACTTGGAAGCAACCAAGATGTCCTTCAGTAGGTGAATGGATAAATAAATGGTAGTACATGCAGACAAGAGATGTACACAGTGCTTTAGAAAAATGAGCTATCAAGCCATGAAAAGATGTGGAGAAATCTTAAGTGCATATTGCTAACTGAAAGAAGCAAATCTGAAAAGGCTAAATATCATGTGATTCCAACTATATGACATTTTGGAAAAGTAAAAACTATAGTGAATAAAAATATTAGTGATTGCCAGTGCTTGGTGGGAAAGAAGAAAGAATAGAATGAAGAGGTGGGTGCAGGTAATTTTTAGGATAGTGAAAATATTCCTCATGATAATATTTGTGAAAAATCCATAGAACTATATAACACAAAGAAATCCCATTGTAAACTATGAACTTTAGTTAATGATAATATTTCAATATCGGTTCATCAATAGGAATGAATGTACCACACTCACACAAGATTTTAATACTGGAAGAAACGGTGTGTGTGTTGGGAGAGACAGGATAAATGGCAACTCTTTTAGTTTCTGTACAATTTTTCCATAAGTCTAAGAGTGCTTTAAAAAATAAAGCCTATTTTTAAAAAACTACAAAAAATTAAAAACAAAACAAAAAATTACTAAAACCCATATATGAATTTAGAAAAGCTGCAGGATACAATGGACATTTTAAAAACTTTACTGTATTCCTAATACTAGCAATCAATATCTGGAAACAAACATTTAGAGCATTAAAATCATAAAACAGGAAAAATTTTCACAAAATATACACAATATCTGTACAGTAAAAGCTACAAAATCTCACTAACAGAAATAAAAGATAAACTAAATATGTACCATATTCATGGGTAGAAGTCTCAATACTATTAAGATGTCAGTTTGTCCCAAGTCATCTGTGGATTTATGAAATTCAAA
This sequence comes from Daubentonia madagascariensis, assembly GCA_023783475.1. Lineage (NCBI taxonomy): Eukaryota > Metazoa > Chordata > Mammalia > Primates > Daubentoniidae > Daubentonia > Daubentonia madagascariensis. Next base: position 10,658,137 of record JAKFHU010002220.1, read on the forward strand.
TGAAAACCCAAGAGGTATTTTTGAAGGAATGAACAATCTTGCTTTAAAACTTACGTGAAAACCGAGATGACCTAGAATTGCTAAAAAATAAAAATAAAATAAAAAGATAAAAATTGAAGGACTTATGCCATGTACTTTAAGACTAGTTATGAAGTTACAATAAGCAACACGGTGTGTTACTGTCGTACAGATTGACTATAGATAAATAGAATAGAACAGAGTCCAGAAATGGATTTTTCACTTACATGGTCAACTGATTTTCACTAAGTTGTCCAGATAATTAAATGAAGACAGGATACTTTTTTCAACAAATGGTGTAGGAAAAATTTTACATATGGAAAAATATGAATATCATCACTTTTTTGCATTTAAAAATTACTGCTAAAAGAATAATAGATATATAATTAAGAGCTAAAACTATAAAATAATTTCTAGAATGATTTATAATACCATATATTGACCATGGATTAGGTAAATATTTCTTAGATTGAACTTAGAAAAATGAACCACAAAAGAAAAATAATGATAAACTGGACTTTATCAAGTTTAGAAAATATAAAGACAAGCCACAAACTGGCAAAACACATTTACAAAACATATATTTGATATAATTCTTGTATTTAATATCTATATAAAGAACACATAAAACTCAATAATAATAAGAAAAACAATTTGATTTTTAAAATGTTCAGGAAATTTATACAAAGATTCCTCCAAAGATGATATATAAGTGGAAAATAAGCACATAAAAATGCTTAACACACTTAGTCATTTCAGAAATGGAAATTAAAACCACATTGAGGCATCTTTCTACAAGACATATCACTGTAACGTTGGAAAGGCCAAAATTTAAAATTCCGAAAATATCAAGTGTTGGTGAGGATGTGGAGTAACCGAAAGAAACTTCCATATATTGCTGAGGGGAAATGCAAAATAGTATAGCCACTGTGGATGCCGTGTGGCAGTTTCCTATAAAATTACAAATTCTCTTACCCTAAAATTCAGCATTCCCACTCCGAGGTATTATTCAATAGAAATTAAAACATTTCTAAACAAAGACTTTACTGTGAATTTTCAAAGCAGCTCTGTTCGTAAAGCCCCATACTGGAAGCAACCCAAATGGCCAACAACTGGCAAATGGATAAACAAATCATATCACCATGCAATGAAATTTTGCTCAGCAATAAAAATAAAGAAAATTCTGATACATGCAACAGCTTGATAGATCTCATACGCATTGGGCTATTTGGAGGAAACCAGACAGAAAAGATTACCTGCTATATGATTACATTCATGGATTGCAGTAAATGCAAGACTAGTCTGTAGTGGCAGGATATGAATTGCCGCTGGCCAAGAATGGGTGGAGTAGATTGATTATAAATGGACATAAGGGAGCTTTTCAGAGTGATGGAAATTTTCTACGAGTTACTCGTGGGTATGGTTACATTGTTGTAATACATTTGTCAAAACTCACCAAATTGGAACTCTTAAAATCAGTGAATTTTATTATATAAAATGTATGGCTATAGATATAATTACAATAATATAGATTAAAAAGTAATAGAAATTCTGGAATCTAGCCCTGCCTGTTAACCAGCTGTATTTTAAAATTATCACTCTTCCTAATATGCTTCGTCTATAAAATGGCAATAGAATTGCCTGCTTTATCTGCTCTACCTATCTTTAAAAATCTTGTCTCAATTTTTAGATAATGTACCTTCCATGAACCTTATAAACTACAAAATAAGCTCATGCTTCCATGAGCCTTATAAACTACAAAATATCCCTTTAAACATGTTTTGATTACCATGTAATATGGGTTTAATGAGTAGTTGAATAAGATACTCTAAGCTATGTTTGTGCTTATGGGAAAAGATGAAGATGTGGCAATCATTTAGTTTCCACTTTTTCTCACATTTATAAAACTGCTCTCTGTATTACAGCCTTGGGCATTATTTTCAAATACCTTCATCTCTAACTACCTGCCATGATTTCCTTTCCAATTGATTTGAACGAGGCCCTTGTTTTAAAAACCCATCTCATTCCTGATGTATACACCTTGGATGGCATTACCTGCTGCTTTTCCTTAGTCACCAAAAGCTAATCCACTGCTTCCTTTTTGTTCAATGAGCAAATGTTGAGCACCTGTAGTCAGGCACCAGGCTAAGCTCAGGGGATACAAAAGAGGATAAAGTGTTTTTGTGCATTTGTCTATTCACAAAATTGTTTTTACTACACTCTCCTTACTTTCCTACTCCACTGCTATAATCTGTGTTTAAGCTTCTGCTATTTTTGCCATTTCCTCTTAACAGGAGTCTCAGTCTCAAATAATCTTCCTGAAGGTCACCCCACACATCTAACTAAAGCATTTTTCTGATTATTCCATTTTTCTGTTCAAAAGTGTTCAAAGAATCTCCCCTGCCTATTGATGCATAATGATCCAGTGAAAAGGAAACTATCTTTGGAATCAGATAAACCTGAGTTTAAATCCTGATTCCTGCTGAATGACTCTAGACAAGTACCATATCTTTTCCAAGCCTCAGTTTCTTTATTTGTATAAAACCAATAGCAATATACCTTATAGCATATATTATACATTTAAAGAGCTTGAGGCAATGTCTGGCCTGTATGGTAACTGTCTGATAAATCATAGTTTTTTAAAAAAATAATTACTGTGCAAATCTTAGTTTACCATTCAAATCTTGCTTGGCCAGGTTTGTACCTCCAACTAGTCCTTATGCCCAGGGTCTTGAGTTAGACAGAAGTAATATGGAGTATTCCATATCAGCAGCAAAACTACAGCAACACAGCACATATGCTGCATCATGGCTCAAGGGCTACTTAAGATGCCAAGGATCTATGTAAAAGAAGAGCAGTGGCAGCTATAGGCAGCAATAGCAAACGCATTTCAAAAACGAAATAAGAACTGTGAAAGCACTGTCTTTCTATCTTGAGCTTTTTTCCTGACTTTGCTTATGATGGAGAATTCAATTCACATTTAAATTAAAATTTGATTTTGTGAAGTAGCTGAACTCTTTAGCTTTACATTTATATTGGCACATTATCACATTATTCTGTGGTCTGAATGCAGATGTTTCAAGACTTTCAAAAAATAATTTTCTGTTTGTTAATGTAAATTGATGCGTGTGCAGATAGGCTTCATTGCATCTATACTGACTCTCTTGCTTCTTAATGACACATACTTAATTGGCTGGAACACAGTGTGTCTTTATTGAAGGGGGGTGTGTGTTTGCGTGTGTGTATGTGGGTTTGGGGATGACTAGGCAAATGATGGGCAATGAGGAATGGATACTGAGACAATGGGAGCTGGAGAAACACTACACAAACGTAAATTCATCTCCCATTGGAAGAGAGATAGCTTTAAGAAAAATAAATTTCATATATATTATCTAGTTTTAAGATGCATCCTTACATAAAAGTCATTAAATCGGAATGCAAAGAAGGGTTACCTTCTTTGTGGTAATTGTGTGGCTAGGACCGTTGTGTAGGAAATGGAGTTTATCCTGAGGCGTGAACATCTCCGTCAATCACGCCCTGAAGAGGTTGTTCCTAAGAGAAGCAGTGATTAAGGGAGAGGAGACAATTGAACTGAAAGCCCGAAGGTATTTATCTTGTACTTTTTGTGACTGAGTCCTGAATTCTAAGGTAGAAACAGGGTAGCAGGCGTTCCTGCTTGCGGCAGACACTTCTAACAGGAAAGAAAGCGCTAATCAGCAACCCTGTAAGGCAAGTGCTGACTAGTTATCTGTTTTCCTTTTTTATTACCTCTGGACCTTCACTACAGCCTTGTTAAATTACAATCTTGTATCAACTCTCACTGACTCAGTTCTCCCAGCTTTTGTGATTCCCTTCTCCCTAACAAGTCCTCTCTCACCCTTGGTGTAATGTGAATTTCCTTTATTAGTTAAGACTATTCAATTCTTCTATAGATAGAGAAACAAATGATGATAAAATTAAATGTAGAAGCAAGTAGCTTGTGAGGTTCATGAGACATATTAACTATCCCTAAGTAAATTGGTAAACTATAGAAGGGGTTAGGCATAGATAACATAAGTAAACATGTATGTGCTAAACATGGAGACACAAAGATCAAGTGGCACTTAATATTCATGTTACACTTAATATACCTGAGATGTGTAATATTCTTGATACATAACAAATTCATGAGGCTTATGAAAGCACCCAATTTATGAGTTCTTAAATTGGCTAACCTTTGGTGACATCCTTTCTGGCCCTACCTGGGGTTTTTCTAAGAAACATAAATAAGATCTACAGCTGCTCATAAAGTTAAATGATGAACTACAGCTGGGCCAAGCATACTTCCAACTGTGTCTCTCTGATAGAACATATCTGAGACGTTGAGTAGTATGTTCTTTCTATCCTCCCTACACCCCGTCCTAAGTAAAATCTCCTAACTGGGGATTTACAATGGTGTCTATGCATTCCTGCATTTGTCTCATGAGTAAGAAAAATATGAAGAAGAGCTTGCCAGAGCCTTCCATCTGTCTGTACCCAGAGCCTGCAACAGCCTTGCTCTGGTTGGATGGAGCTCATTAAGCGTTCTTCTTTGGCTGGCACATTGTCACCCTCCATGCACCTGTGTGGACCCAAATATAGCAAAACCAATGTACCACTTGCATTGCTTTGGCTTAGCTTTACCACTCAGTTTCATTTTGTCCTTAATCCTGTTTTTTTTTTTTTTCTTTACAACATGCCTAAATCTTCTTGAATATAAAATGGTTTTGTGAATATTTTTCTATACTTCATTATCTATCTTGATCTTGCCTAGTGAAGCTAGGCTTCAGTAAGCAACTACTGAAGTGTTACCATCACTGGGGAAAGACGATACAAGACAAAATATGACAGCTGCTGAATCCAACAGAACCCAAATCTTACACAAACAGGCTTTTGTTTTATCAGTTTACTTTTGTTTACTCAGATATGTCCTTTGCCTCTGCTTCAACTTGAACATTTCAAAGTGCTTTAGTGTTACTAAATGACATTTGAGGCAATTGGTGGAAAAATTTCAGACATCTACTAGATTACTTTTTTTCTTTTTTCTGTTCACTTACAATTTCTAATAGTTTTTCTTTTCCTCCTCTGCCCTTGCCTCTCACAATTTCTGAATTTCTTTCTTCCTCCTTTTCTTCTAAATTTCTCTCTTTTTCTTTCCTTCTTACATCCCTGCCCACTCTTTTTTTGCCTTTCAAAATATTGATTTATTTATTTTCAAATGTGGGTGCTTTCTAGTACCAGGCAAATCCTCTTTATAGACTTTTTGGTGTGAACCCCTAAAAAGACCAAGAACTAAGCATACAAAAGAGATTAAAACATGTAGCATTTTAAAATAACATTTATACAAATCTCAAAGAAAGCAAAAAAAAATCAGGTGGAAAAGGATTGGCTTTGTGCTTTTCTTGTGAGTTTACATTTAGAGACAGTGATGTCTCTTTATTGACTGTGCATTTGGATAGGTAGAACGGTCTAGCCAAGATCCAGTAGGAATTTAATATTATGAGCACTGTTTTCAGTTCTAAACACCTCCTTGATAGACCCCCATACTGATAATGATAATTAGCAAATGTATTACTTTAAATAACATCCCTTCTGTGAGGAAGGGAGGAGTAAAACATAACATACTTAGTACTTCACATGTTAAAAAATTGTTGGTCGTAATGATGACAATTTATCCCTAAATGCAAAGTCATTGATTGCTGTATTTTCACAGCAATCAAGAAACTTCTTCCAAGAAGTTTCTTTTAAAATGATGATAACCAGCTGCTATTGTACCTTAAGTCTAGCCTTTGGCCAACTTGTTAGAGTCTACAACTGGAAAAATTGGAAATGAGTCCAAGTTTCTTTGTGATGTCATTGGTTCATCATCCCTTCTCCTCCTTCATGGTGATTCAATATCACAATCACCACCCTTATGCATTTCTCTCTCACCTCTACTTTGAGGAAAGGGTCAGATATGCATTGGTGATTCATCAGTCATTTAAACTTACATGCTGCCTTTTGCACATGTGCATATGAAGCATTATCAATAAATAATTTGATGTTTCAGCATATATTATTTGACCAACTATCAAGCAGAAGATACTGTCTCTTACAATTTTACAATCATATCAAGTTATAGTAAATAGATTCTGCCTTCATGAGGTTTAAAACCTAATCAGGAAGGCATGGCACAAACAGGAAAAATTATAATGGCACAAATAACATTAGAAAATAATAGGTGATTAGCCTCCCAGTAAGTGGCAAATGTCTCATTTGCCAGAAAAGAAGATGTTTTCTCTGATAAAGGAATTTCAGACATCAATTACCAGCTAAGGTGCGGTGGATGCAATATTTGTTCCCTCTGCAAATTACACTGCATGGGTAGCTGGGCGCTCCAAGAGTGAATGAGAGTATTATTCAGAGAACATAACATAATAGAAGACAAGGGGCTTTTGGTATAATGCATCAGAATTTGAGCTTAGTTTATTTACTAGCTATATTACTTGGGAAAGCTACTTAATTTCTTTTAATATCAAAATTTTAATCTGGAAAATTAGGATAACAATTCCAACTCATAGGAATTTTTAGAGGATAATAAATTTAATAATTAATATAAAATAATATGTGTTAATAATAAGAGGGGGGATGAATAGAGGTTGATTAATGGTTATAAATATACAGTTTGTAGATAAAATAAGACCCAGTATTTGATATATCAGTAGGGTGACTATAGTTTACAATAATCTATAGAATATTTCAAAATAGCTGTTAAGAGAATAATTTGAATGCTTCTAGCATAAAGAAAGGACAAATATTTAAGGTGATGGATATCCCAATTACACTGATTTGATCTTCATAAGTTATGTGAATGTATATTATCATATGTATCCCCAAAATATGTACATTTATTGTATATCAATTTTAAAAGTTTAAAAAATAAGAAACATCCAACAAATGAAAATTATTGTTACTCATTGCTTCTCTAAGTGTAAAGAATCTTCCTGAATGCAGCATTAGGAAACATTTGGTACAAACATTTGGTATAAATACATTCAGTGTATTGCTGTATTAAATAAATTGTGTTGAAATTTTAAGATGAAAAATCATTACAGAAAAGCACACGCCTAATTAATTTATATCAATGCCACATTACCTGTTCTCTGAATTGCATTCACTAACATCCTTTCAAGGATCTTGCTTTACTGATTATTTCTCCCTTATCTCTTCCTTTTCCCTTAATCTTTTAAACAATATGTTAAAAATGTTTTGTCTGTTCAAGTCTTCCCCATCTTATGAAATAAAAAGAAAAATTTTCTCATGCGCCTCTGACCTTTAGCTTTTGTTTTTTTCTCCCTCTCCCTACAGACAAACTTCTTAAAAGAGTCATCTACCCTCATTCATTGCTCAGGTTTCTCACGACCTATTCTTTCTCTGTTGCTTATTTCTATTCCTTTTCATTGATTTCCATGCTCTACATAATAATGGTGCCCAAGTCCCTATCTCTGTTCCATCTCACCACCAGGCCAGAGGGCCCACGGCAAAGCAAAGAGACCTCATTACTTCCCTCCTCTGCTACATCTGCCCTTCCGTAGTGTTCTCTCTCTTTACTTTAGTTAGTGGGTACACCTGATGACCCTGTTCCCAATTCAAAAAGTCTCATCCTTGATTTCTCCCTCTTCTTCACCCTAGATTCAAATTATCACTAAGTATAGTTGATCCATACTTCAAAATCTCTCTCAAGTCCAACTCTCTATTTCTCCCTTACGTGCCCTACCCTGCTAGAAAACCTCATCGTTTGGTTTCCACACTACCTGTCTCTGCTCCCTGAGCAGATTTCTTTCTTGCTTTATCATCACCAGAGTTAAGTCTTGCCATTACCTATCTGTAATTCTGAGTCTGAACCTCCACCTTGCATCCAAATTGTTTCATCTCATTAAATAATATCGTATGTCAACCAAATGCTTCGAAGTCCTCCTTGATTCCACACCTATCAGCAAGTCCTTTCAGTTCCACATTTAGATTATTTCTTGAGATCAGATACTGATCACGATGCCCATTACAATCATTCCAGTCCATTTCTTTTCAGGACACCTGCAAGAGCTCCTCACAGGACTCCCTGCTTCCATTGCTGTCTCTCCAGGAGTTCAAAGGCGAGAGGATCTTCTAAAAAACGTAAATCAGATTATTTTCCATCCCTGGGTAAAAATGCCAATGGCTTTCCTAGTTATTTACCTTGCCCTGAAGGGCCTCCCTATGTGCCCTCTCCACATGTCATTAACATCCTTCCCAATCATACTTGCCATTGCCTATTCTGTTGCAGCCCCACTAGCTACCTTCTGTTTCTTAGACAAACCAAGATTGTTCCTGCCTCAGGCTATGCCCTGTGCCTAGAATTTCTTTCTTAAGATTATCTCCTCACTCTTTCATTTAATTCATAATTTAAAATCACCTTCTCATACAGTTCTTCCTGCCCTGTCTTACAGAATGTACTCCCCCCACAGCCAACCTCACCACCACCGCCTTCAACTATCCGCCTCCTTACCATGCTGTATCTTCCCTGTAGCACTTGGAACTTTGGTATTTGTTGTGTATATACTTATTGTCTGTCTCTCCCTCTCAGATTTGAGCTCCATGGAGTAGTGACTGTGTCTGTCTTAACCTATCTATTCTCAGTATAGAGCCAATATCTCATGCATGGTATTCAATCAATAAATGTTTTGAATGAATGAATGTTGATTGATTTTAATTTGTGAGACTGTCAGCGAGTAAGTTATACTCTTTTTGTCTTGAATCCATCTCCTGTGAAATAAGAATACCTGGACCAGAGGACCTCAGGGCTTCCTGCCAACTCTAAATATCCATCTTCCAGGACTCTGTGGCAGTCTCCTTTCCAAACAGGTACCACTGTCATGGTCAAAGGCAGACAGCGCAGTTTCCTTTAACAGAGATGTGCAGTACCTGAAGCAACGGGTCTTAAGTAATACTATCTCTCCATCGACCTCATGGACATAGAAAAGCTTTTTGCTGTTGCTGTTTTCCCCCTAACTGATTCTTTTATTTAAATAGCGGGAGTCCTTAGGGGTTCCTTCTCTCTGCCACCCCACCACCACTGCAGCCCCTACAACATCTCTTAGACACCTTTCTGACTCTAAGGAGTACAGTTTGAAAATGACTGGCTGAGAGAAACATTAACATTTTACTGGAGACCTTACTGTAAACCTGGCTCATAATCTTGCAAAGGCAGAATAGAGTGATCAGAAAGAGAGCCCTCAGGAATACATGGTATTGAGCATGAGGAAAAAAGAGTTGAACTGACTGTTACGGATTTATCCATATGGTGTGTGTGTGTTGGGGGAGTGGTGGGAAATATTAATTCTTGTTAGTTAGTAAAAAAATACAAAAATAGTAAAATATTCACTGCCCTGGATAGCATATATATATATTACTACTGGAACATCTCCATTTGGACTACTCATCTCCATCACTGGTTAAAAGTTTTAGACAATACAACTAAAATAAAGTGCTGATGTAGTGGACCTTCACTTGCTAAAATTCACAACTATTCTGATTTGTATTTTACATTTTAGTTTTGAAATGGTACGGCATCTCTACTTTTTTTCTGTAACTTATGAAATTAAATAGCCAAAAAGAATGAATCTGAATTCAGTATGCAATCTTTATTATTTAAAACTAAAAAGATATTGGCAGCTATGATTAAAATAGGATGGGTTTAGAGACTGTGGCACAAATAAAGACTTAAGGCAATGGCAAATCTTGTCAAAACATTGAAAAGAAGCTTGTTAAGGCAAAACTCAACAGTTCCTGTGACAGAATATATATTACTTTTACAATAACTTTATAGAAAGTTTTCACATCACAAGAACTAAATAATAGGGCCATATGTCTTTAAGCTTATATATCTGATTTGATCTAATGCTTATAATTTTGAAATATTAGTGGGCCCATTTTTGTCTATACTTAAAACCTCTGAATATTTCTTTTCTATTTCTGTTTATATTTATAATCTCCATCCTAAGAGATTCAAAGGTTAATGTTTTACCCAATATGAAAATGTGGAATGTATTTTTAGTGATGCTTAATGCATAAACATGGAGAATTCTTCCAATAATATAGATTACACTACAGCAGATTGCACCATTATTTATAGGACAACTGTCTGAGGAGCAAAATAAACTCTTAAAAAGTTGCCACCAAAATAATTTAGATATGCTGAAGTACACAATTCTGTAGACAGAGAAAGAGATAGATTAGTATATTTGAAGCAGGCACCTTAAGTGAAAATGACCACAGAGATCACTGAATTGGAAGGCATGAGTTAGCCTTTGTTGAGGATACAAGTATCAGTGAGTTACACCGGTTGGTGTTTATTGTGCACATGCTTACTAGTATAAATTGGTAATGAGGTGATAAAGGATGTTCTCATGATATTTGTCACTGATTAAAATCTCCTAAGCAATTTTCTAGCTTTAAATAATGTCCTCTTAATCTGTGTATGTGCACACATGTTATGTATGTATACAATGATTGACAAGCCTCTTATGTCTGAGATTTTAACTTTGTATTTTCCCCTCAAGCATTTTGCTAAGTATATATATTTAAGTCATATATATGAAATATAATGCAAATTTAATTGTGACAGGTGTGTTTATTGTCTGTGATCCAGAGCTTTTTAAAGTAGCAATAGGTGAAAGTAAAGCAAAAAAAAAAAAAAAATCCAAAGAATGAAAGGGGAGGGAGGTGCTGTAGAGAACTGTGCATACTCTTTCCTCACAGTGTGCATCCTCTCTGGCTGCTGCTGAAGGCGCTATCTCTCTTGCTGAGAAATCAATGAGTGTGCCAAAAACTGGAAATGTGCACTCCCACTGTTTCAGGATATGCTCATCTGGTGGGTATACAATTGCGGAACAAGAGCCCCATGACCAGCTCTGAGAAGGAACATGTTGCAATATGATTCTCTTACAAAAATCAGTGGTGACATTTAATTTATCATAAACCCAAAATGCATAGTTCTGGACCCATTTGGTGAGTTATTTGAAAAGAAAAACTGCTTCAAGTAAGTTAGTGTTGCAAGGTAAGTTAGTGTCGCAAGTTGCCACTTGCAAGAGTTTTAATTTTTGTCAAAGAAGAGCAGACAGTTTCTGTTCAATTTCATATATGTTCACTGTTGAAAATTTAAATATTTGAAAAATATAAAATATTGAGAAAAATAATATTGTACATCATTCTACCATCCAGATATGTAGGTGCTATTTACATATGAGTATTTTATTAATATTATTTTGTTCTATGGATTTATGGATGGAATGGACATATCAGAATAAAAATAAATAGTTATTGAACAATGTATATTTTATTGAACAATTTTGGTTCATACTCTCAGTACAGTTTTATATTTTCCATTTGTCATGTGATAATGCTTACTTATTTAACCTTAAAAAAACGTTTTAGTGCTATATAAATGTCCAACTTATGTCTGCCTGATGCTTGATTTAAACAATTCCTATTGTTGGACTTCTAAATTGTGTCCTATTTATTTATTAATTTTTGCTATTATGGATACAGATTTACTAAATGGATTTGTATAAATGCTCTATACAAATGTCTATTTCCCTAGGAAATTCTCTTAATGTGGGAATTGTAGGATTAAAGACTTTTAACTCTTAAAAAACATGTGTTTTTTATTCCTTTGTTACAGATTGGACCAATCTTCATTTGATCAGCAGTGGATGGGAGTGCCTATCTCACAGTCTTGTGAATTTGTTTAATAAGCCTTAGCCAACTTAATATGTGCAAAATGGTATTTCAGTATTGTTTTATTTTAATTCTTTTGCTTTTAGCCAGGTATTACATTTTTCACATGCTGAATGGTTATTTATATTGATCTTTTAAATTATTAATGTATACAGTTTTCTATTTTCTCTTTAATCTTTTGATGTCTTTACATATGTTATTTTAAGGGTGTATAAATTTGATTTCTTTACATTTACTTACAGGGATTTGGTATCTTATTTTAACAATAAAGTTTAGAGATCTAATTTTAAAATGAGCAATAGCAAAAAAAATCGGGAAAAAACTATCAAAGTTTTGTGATTGATGATAATAATGTGAGTAATGGGACTGCCTAATTAATTCTGTGTGCAAATATGACCATACTTCTTTAATTTGTCCAATTAATCACTTATCTATTCATCAGCCTTTTTGTTGTTTAAAGCAGAAAGCCCAAACTTTCCCTCTCAGGCCATCTCCTTCTTTCCTTGAGTTGTCCAAATACCACAGGCACTTGCTCACTCACACTCATTCGAAAGACTCCAATCATGTTTCAAAAAGCAAAGTGAAGTGAGTGAACTGCAATGTCTCATCAGTCCACTGGCATTTTAAAATTTATTTTTGTATTTTTTTATTTCAGAATGTTATGGGGGTAAAAACACTTTGGTTACATATGTTGCCTATGCACTGCCCAAGTCAGAGCTACAATCGTGAATATCCCCCAGACAGTGTGCCCCACACCCATTAGGAGTGAGTTTTTCCAACCCCTCCACCCACCTCCCACCTGCCCAACCCCTGATGAATATTATTTCCATGTGTGCACATAAGTATTGATCAGTTAGTACCAATTTGATGGTGAGTACCAGTGGTGCTTGTTTTTCCATTCTTGTGATACTTTGCTTTGAAGAATGGGCTCTAGCTCCATCCAGAATAATACCAGATGTGTTAATTCACTGTTGTTTTTTTATTGCTGAGTAATACTCCATGGTATACATATACCACATTTAATTTTTTTTTTAATCAATGGTTGCCACAGTGAGTAATTTAAAACATCATCTCCGAGACTTCACTGAACTTATTTATCAATTCCAGTAGTCTCTTGGCAGAATCTTTGGGGTTTTCCAGATATAAGATCATGTCATCAGCAAAGAGCAATAGTTTGCCTCTTTTGTCCCCATTTGGATTCCCTTAATTTCCTTCTGTTGTCTGCTTGCTCTGGCTAGGACTTCCAGCACTATGTTGAATAGGAGTGGTGATAGAGGGCAACCTTGTCTGGTTCCAGTTCTAAGTGGAAATGCTTTCAATTTTTCCCCATTTGATATGATGTTGGCTGTGAGTTTGTCATATGTGGCTTTTATCATTTTGAGGTAAGTCCAAAGTATGCCTATTTTGTTAAGAATTCTCATCTTAAAAGGGTGCTAAATTTTGTTGAATGCTTTTTCTGTGTCTATTGAGAGGATATGATCTTTGTTTTTACTTCTCTTTATGAGGTGAATTACATTTATAGATTTGTGTATGTTGAACCATCCCTATATCTCCAGGATGAAGCCCATTTGGTCATGATGGATTATTTTTTTGATGAGCAGCTGAATTCGATTGGCTAGGATTTTATTGAGAATTTTTGCATCTACATTCATAAGGGATATTAGCCTGTAGTTTTCTTTTTTTGTTGAGTCCTTTCTGGGTTCACAAATCAGTAGCATTCATATATGCCAACAGCAGTCAAACAGAGAACCAAATCAGAGACTCAATACCTTTCACAATAACAACAGAGAAAATAAAATACATAGGAATATACTTAACCAAGTATAAGGAGGTTAAAGGAGGTTAAAGACCTCTAGAGGGAGAACTATGAAACACTAAGGAAGGAAATAGCAGAGGATGTAAACAGATGGAAAGCCATACCATGCTCATAGATCGGCAGAATCAACATTGTTAAAATGTCTTTACTACCCAAAGTGATCTACAGATTCAATGCAATCCCTATCAAAATACCAATATCATTTTTCACAGATCTAGAAAAAATAATTCTACACTTCATATGGAACCAGAAAAGACCCTGTATAGTTAAAGCAAGCTTAAGCAAAAAGAACAAATTGGAAGCCATCAATTTACCAGACTTCAACCTATACTACAAGGCTGCAGCAACCAAAATGCATTGGTACTGGCACAAAAACAGAGACATAGACCAATGGAACAGGGCTCAGAACCTAGATATAAAACCATCCTCATATAGCCATCTGATCTTTGACAAAGCAGACAAAAACATACACTGGGGAAAAGAATCCCTATTTTATGAATGGTGCTGGGATAATTGGATAGCCACATGCAGAAGACTAAAACACGATCTGCATCTCTCACCTCTCACAAAAATCAACTCACGATGGATAACAGACTTAAACCTAAGGTATGAAACCATAATAATTCTAGAAGAAAATGTTGGAAAAACTCATAGACATCAGCCTAGGCAAAAAATTCATGAAGAAGACCCCAAAAGCAATCATAGCATCAACAAAAAGAAATAAATGGGACCTGATCAAATTTAAAAGCTCTGCACAACCAAAGAAACTATCACTATAGTGAATAGATAACCTACAGAATGGGAAAAAATATTTGCATGTTACACATCTGATAAAGGACTGATAACTAGAATCTATATAGAAATCAGGAAAATCAGCAAGAAAAAATCAAACAACCCCATTAAAAAGTGGGCAAAGGACATGAACAGAAACTTTTCAAAAGAAGATAGACTGATGGCCAAGAAACATGAAAAAATGCTCAACATCTCTAATCATCAGGGAAATGCAAATCAAAGCCACAATGAGGTATCATTTAACTCCAGTGAGGATGGCTTTTATCAAAAAGTCCCAAAACAACAAACGTTGGTGTGAATGTGGAGAGAGAGGAACACTCATATACTGCTGGTGGGACTGCAAACTGGTACAACCTCTATGGAAAGTAATATGGAGATACCTCAAAGAACTAAAAGTAGAACTACCAGTTGATTCAGCAATCCCACTACTGGGCATCTACCCAAAGGAAAAAAAGACATTCTATAATAAAGACGTCTGCACTCAGATGTTCATATCAACACATTTCACAATTGCAAAGATGTGGAAAAAACCCAAGTGCCCATCAATACATGAATGGATTAATAAAATGTGGTATATGTATACCATGGAGTACTACTCAGCCACAAAAAACAATGGTGAACTAACACCTCTTGTATTATCCTGGGTGGAGTTGGAGCCCATCCTCCTAAGTGAAGTATCACAAGAACGAAAAAATAAGCACCACATATACTCATTGTCAAATTGGTACTAATTGATCAACACTTATGTGCACATATGAAAGTAACATTCATCGGGTGTTGGGCAGGTATAGCGGGGAGGAGGTGGGTATATTCACACCTAATGAGTGTGGTGTGCACTGTTTGGGGGAGGCGCACACTTGTGGCTCTAACTCAGGTGCTGCAAAGGCAATATATGTAACCTAAATGTTTGTACCCCCATAATATTCTGAAATAAAAAAAAAATCAGTCCTACGTGATATATAGTTACTGTGCTCAGGTGATACACATACTATTTCAGATTATTGCTGAGCTCCAAGATTTTAGCTTATTTACTTCTCACTTAACATGTTGAATCACATCCCAAAGCACTACCACATGCCAGGCAGATGGGTCTGGAGAATTTTGCAAATTTGGTTGCAAGCAGGTCAGGACAAGCCTTCATGACAGCATTTATGTTAGACCTGAATCACAAGGTCAGGTATTCTCTCCTATCATAGTGAATTAATTCCTCTTTAGAGTCTTTTTATGCTAGAAAACTTTCTTTATGACCATACCAGTTCACTCACACAGTTTTACTTAACTTTCAAACTTGGGAGGAAAGGCATTGGATATCTGGGATCCTTCCCTCCCAGAATGAACATGACTCCTTATACTCCCCCAAATTATTCTTTGTAGGTGGTAGAGAGCTTTCAATAAGCCAAACTAATATTTCTACTACACAATTTTTCCAACACAAAAAGTTTCTGCTTGTTTTACATTTGTATAATCAAGAAACACAACTGAAGCTACTTTTTCTAGACATAGAAATTTTCTTACATGTTTATTTTTGGCAGCTTGTTTTGCTAAAAGAATAACAGCAATGAGGTTTTGCCTCATTGATCATCCTGAATAGAAGAATATATCTTAAGCAAATTTTAAGAACAATTTTAAGGTCAGGGCTGATTATTATATATTCTGGTAACATTAATATTATAGACTTTATAAGATGGAAAATATTCTAAGAAACCTAATTATCTGTTTAGAATACTTACTGACTTCCTCTTTTCATTCTCTTTAATTAAAGTGATTCTTCCAACCATTCGAGATGGTTCTATTTGTGGTGTATTTACCAAGCCAATTCACTGCCAGAATATGGATGTACACTCCTTTCTTCTCTCTTTAATGACTTTACCTGTGGCATTTCAGGTGGCTGAAGCCTGGGCTGATTTAAGCCACCTAGGTCATTATTCCTTCTCTTCATAGGCCACAGCATTACTAAACCACCCAGAAAAGTGCAAAATAATGAAATTGTGATTTCTTAATTCATCCATTTAAGAAAAATTTATCAAACATCTATTCTACACCAAACACTGTGCAAAGTTCTAAAATAACAATGATGAACAATGCAGGTAAAATATTACACCCTCCAAAAATTTGCAGAGAATGGCAATGCTTAAGGAGTGACAGTCACCTAACTGATAATAGAAAGACAATTGGAAAAAAACCTCTAGTTGTGGTTCAGTCTCTAATGTGTACGCAGATGTAAACATGTGTCTTACCTCTTTGGGTTTCAGTTTCTTTACACAAAAATTAAGGAATAAAATTTTAAATATTAAAATTCTGTAAATGTTTTACAGGATAAGTGACAATAAATGAATAGAATTTTCAAATGAAGATGAAAGTTAAGATAAAAATTTTTGAAAGCCTTTGTTTGATTATCTCATTTGATTACTGTTACTTCCTAACTTCTTCACAACTGCATATTTTCTCATTTGATTTTAAGTTATAGAAAAAAACACATATACCAATTTGTCATTTCAACCATTTCTAAGTGTACAATTCAGTGGTATTAATTACATTTACAATGTTATACAAGCAGCACCCTCATCTATTTCTAAAACTTTTTCATCACTCCAAACAGAAACTAAGGAGGCATTAAGGAATAACTCGCCATTTCCCGCCCCCCTGATCCTTGGTAACCTCTAGTCTACTTTCTCCTTCTATAAATTAGCTTATTCTAAATATTTCATATATGAAATCATGTGATATTTGTTTTTTTGCATCTGATTAATTCACTGTGCACATTTTCAAGGTTCATCCGTGTTGCACCATGTATCAGAAATTCACTTCATTATATGGCTGAATAATATTCCACTGTGTATGCATGTGTGTGTATATATGTGTATATATATAAGTGTGTGTGTATATATATATGTTTATATAAATACACACACACATTTTCTTTACCCATTCATCTGCTGATGGGTGCTTGAATTGTTTCTACCTTTGGCTATTGTGAATAATGCTGCAATGAACATTCTGTACAAGTACCTGTGTCCCTCCATACTTTCAATCCCTTTGGGGATTTACCTAGGAGTGGAATCTCTGGATTATAAAGTAATTTTATGTTTAGCTTTTTGAGAAACTGTAAAACTGTTTTCCATAGTGTCCACACCATTTCACTTTCCCACCAGCAATTCACATGGGTTCCAATTTCCCCACATTCCCGTCATTTGTTATGTTCCATTTTTTTTTTATATTAGCCGTCCTAATGGGTGCAAAGTAGTATTTCATTGTGGTTTGGATTTGCGTTTTTCTAATGACTACTGTTGTTAAGTATACTTTCATGTGCTTATTAGTAAATTGCGTATCTTCTTTGGAGAAAAGTCTATTCAAGTTCTTTGCCCATTTTAAAAAATGGATTGTTTTCCTTTTTGTTGTTGAGTTGTGGGTGTTCTTTGTATATTCTGGATGTTAAATCCTTGTCAAATATATGATTTGAAAATGTTTTCTCCCATTATGCAGGTTGTCTTTTCACTTTCTTGACCATATCTTTTGATACACAAAAGTTTTTAATTTTGATGAGGTCTAATTTATCTGTTTTTTGTTTTGTTTTGTTGGTCATGCTTTCAGTGTCATATGCAAGAATCTATTGCCAATCCAAGGTTACAAAGGTTTATACCTATGCTTTCTTTGAGAGTTTTATGATTTTCGCTCTTATGTTCAGGTTGTTGATCCATTTTGAGTTAGTTTTAGTATATGGTGTGACATAGGGGCCAAATTCATACTTTGCATAAGGAAAATTATGAGTTTTCACACTTTTCATAGTTGTTTCAAAACCACCTATCCCAGTCTTTGCAGATTAGCCCTATGCTGGCGTACTTCTTCAACATTTGTTTGTACTGAGCCAAGAGACAAGCCACAAGTGAGAGCTTAGGGTCTTCTCAACTCTGTTCTGGGCACACGTGTGGCTTCTAAATCCCCCAGTATACACAGGTATTTTTAATGTCCTAATTTCCCAAAGAAATTGCCCCCAGTGTTCTTCCCTGGCTTGGATTATCTATTGTGTGTCTCAGCCATATCTTTTGCCCTAGGTGGCTGTGGTGTTCCTTAGCCTATAATATTTTTGAGCAATGCCAACCTCTTTTCTATTCTGAGTTCTCAGTTAGGTGAAATGGACATAGGTATCTTGTACCAGTCATTCTGGTAGCCCCCAGACATGTGAGAAAAACATACACAATGATTTGTGAGTAAGGTCTACTTTACTACCTTCAGAACCAGGGACCAGGATCCCACAGTGGAAACACAGTCTGCTATCTTCAAGACTGCCACCAAGTCAGTGAAAGAGTTGGACAAGGCAAGTAAAAATTCCACGAAGCTTTCCTACTGTTTTTAAGTTGCCTTTTTTGTTTGCTTCAGCATTCTATTGGTTGCTGCAAGCCTATTTTCCTGAGTTTTACACATCACAATAACATTAATAAAACAATTATTTATTAAATGTTTGCTAAATGCTAGTCATTATGATATTTCATCCTAATACCAACCCTAGAGGGAGAGTGTTGTTTTTCACTTTACAAGCAATGAAACAGAAGTTTAGCAAGTTGCTTGCCCAAGGTCAAGGAGATAGTAAGTACAGGCAGAAGACTCTTGTTGAAATGCTAGCTCTACTTCCTACTAACGGTGAGTCTTACACGTAGAATCTACTACATATTGCGTGCCTGCTATGTTTAAATATTAGCTAAGTACTTCATATACATTTATAATAGTTGTTCTTTAGGATAATCCTGTAAAGTAAGTGTTATTATCTCCTTATTAAGTATGAATAAAGTAAAGGCACCTGGTATCAAAATCATTAGTAGATAAGTTTGAATTCATTTTGGAAGAAAGTTTTGACAGCTGGTTTACAGGCTTTCCTCTTTCCTCTGGGATGAGGATTTGAGTGAATTTTTCTTTAACATTAATTTATAGAAGTAAAGAATCCAAAGTAATGCTATGTATTGACCAAAGACATTATGGTTGACCACGTGGTCAAGACAGCTTTAAATATCCTGTAATTGTTCAGATAACCTATAATCAATAAAGAGCAACTTCCCTGAAATATGGCAGAAAATAATACAACATTTAGTGGATTTTGTGACTAGCAATATAGGCAGCCAAAGGGAAATCAGCGCTGATGGTTTTCTTACAAGATTGTCTGTAGTTATCCTGCCTTGTAGCTATGCAAAAGTATACAGAAGTATATCAGAAGCTGTTCCTGGGAGTCATGGCACCACCATAGCATGCTGTTACCATGCATGCTATATTATCTGTCCTGATTCCTTTCCTAGGGCTAAGTAGACTTGGTTCTGAGTGAAGGCCCTTGATTTCTTGAGTTTGAATTTAACTGAGTCCCAAATCTCAGCTGCAGTTTGAGTCTAATTAGGGGCTGTTGACTCAAATGCAGGGCTGGCTTTAAATTAATTTTCGCTATGCAAACTCACCTTCCTTGGTTTTTGTTTCCAGTCTTTAAAGGGTTTTAAAAATAATTATATATCTATAGCTAATCTATTCTCTATTTATATGTCAGAAAGTATCCATAGTCCTGAATTTTTGAAATAGGCATTTTTTCAGACCCAGAGACTTTCTGATTGATTTTGGAGTCTGTAGTTCCTTAAATAATAAGTTGCTACTCATTTATATGTCTTTCTCCATTTTATTCATCTCCTTGTTAGACCAAAGTGTAGAGTACAAAACAATGCAACTAAGCTAACAGATGAGTATTTGACAGTGACACTAGTGCTCAATGCCTGCTAAACTGCAGTTGGCAGAATCCCTGCCAGTTACTGTGGTTTATGAAAAAATTGTTGGTTTAGTTGTGTTCCTTATATTGGGTAGCATATAGGCAGCCAGAACATTGATATATGTGTATTATGGGTGAATTATATAAATAATACCATTCATTTTCACATTTTTAGTTTATTCCTATTTCCGTATGTTATTATATATGTATATATTTAATTAATTGTAATCGTAAATAAAATTAGCCCATATACTATTTGTTGTTATTGTTAGATGAAGTGTTTCTTTCTTATTTTCTCCATGAAGTTCAAATTTGTATAGATTGCCAGAACAAAATTGCTCTTTACCTACAAATGTCTATAAGTATTTCTTTTATTTCTGATATTCTCTTAAGGGATTTACTTGAAATAATTATTTTACTTAATACCTGTGGTTATGTTTGTTTTTTCAGTATTTTTCTGCTAATCATTAGAACTTCATTTCACTTATTCCCAGAATCACTTTTACACTTCACAGGCTAAAATGATGTACATGATTGGGCCCTATAATGCTTGGGAATGCTCTGATTAGTTGTACTCTAGAAGTTTGGCTCACTGAAAAATGTCATTTAAGTATTTTTAAACCATACTCTTAGTTTTAAGAAGTAAGTTAATCCCTTCAGACAGGTGGTCCACTTCTGACTGCCCAGGACAGATCAGGAGAGGAAGGTAGGCAGAACCTGGCAGGAGACCATTCACTGGTATAGAACAGATGATGGGGATACTGATTTAGCCACAGAAAATGACAGACTGAAAGGTGTCAAATGGTGTAAGAGGAACTGGAAATTTGGACATGATTTAACAAATTATTGACACATCAGGGGCAAGAAAGAGTAGGCCTCATACTAAAGTTGTACTAGATATTAATATTTAAGATAAGACAAACCTCCTTTATGAAACAAAACCTGGCACCCCAACTTTTCAGCATCATGGGAAGAACCTGGAGAAGGATGAGGACAGTTCACTAATCTACTCCGATTTTGTTTTTCTTTCATCCTTTTCGCATATGGTTCCCTTACTCTAATTAACATTCTTCCCTTCATTTTAAGTTATCCCATTTCCAAACTCTGGTATAGCATGGAAAAACATACTACCCCATGGGTTTTCACAGAACAACTAAAATTGCTTCAATATTAACAAAAAAACCTAAAAAATAGAGAAACATAAATCTCACTTGCATATCCACATGTAGGTTGATAATTATCTGACCATAACTAATGCTGTTCCATCGTATATGAGTTCTTTCCATCCCTGTCCCCAGTGCCAGAGCCCTGGCAGAGCTTCCCTGGCCCCTTTTCTGTGTTCCTTCCCTCCCCATTCCCAGGTTGCCTTCATGTCAAAGTTGCCAACATACCTCCAGAGAAAAAGGATCCAATAATGCAATTGCTGATGTTAGACTTTCCTCTCACTATTAACCCAAATGTTTACATTTCATATTTTAGCCTTCTACAGTTTCCATTTTGCATAGATGAGCATGTATAAATGTTTATCTCTTAATTGTGAATTTTCTCACTTAAAAATTATGAGGCTGTAAAGAAAGTTATGATTTCTTGCCAGATTTTTCTCTCTCTTTTTTTATTTTGTAGTCTCTAAGCCATATTTAGTCTTTAAATCTGATTTAACTCCTGAAGTCTGATTCAGACACTGGCCTGTCTAGTCTTTCTATTATTTATAGTTTTTTCCTGAGGACACTGTCTCTTTACATTTTGTTCATTTTCTTTCAGAAACTCTGAGAGACTTCTTTAGTTTAAAAATGTTTTTCTCAGAAAATTTTGAATTTTTTTTTATCTGATATGTGATCTCTTTATTTAAGTATTGTTTCAAAATTTAATGTCCTTCATATGACTAAATAATATTCTGTGTAATAGTAGACATTTATTGCACTGTATAAGAAAAAAAGGAAGAAAGCCTTCTGGTAAGGATACTTTGTAACTCAGACTTTTAATTATGTTTATTTGTATGTTTGTGTACCTTCTATTTCATTGTTATGCAGAGTCCAACATTCTATGCAAACATTGTATTCATTCTTTAGTTCATTCAATTCCTTTACTTATTCAACAATTTTTTGTTGGGTGCCTGTAACGGTCCAGGCCCTTTGCATGCACTTGGCATTTGTCATACAACAGACACAGACATTGTTTATATTCTGCAGTGGGCAGTGAGGGGGAACAAAAATTTAAGAAGGAAATACAGTTTGTTATGCCGGAGTGTATCTGTATATTAACATTATATGTATGTGATAATCTACATGAAAAAAGATGGACCAGTAGAGTAGGGTAGAAGATATACCAAGTACAAGGGTACAATAGGGCATATTAACTCTTAAATAAGGTCACCAGTGCAGAACTCTCAAGAAGAAAACATTTGAGTAGAGATTTCAAGGAGCAAGGGAATTGGCTAAGTGGATATCAAGGAGAAATCCTTCTGGCTATAGAGAACAGGTTGAGCAAGTATTCTACTACTGTGTGACAAATCACCATAAACTCAACCAAATTAAAACAATACCTATTTCTTATCTTATAGTTGTATAGCTCAGAGGTCTGGGTAATCATGACTGGGTTCTCTGGTTAGGGTCTCACTATGCCAAAAGCAAGGTTTTGGCCAGAGTAGGCTATTATCTGAAGGATCTGAGGAAGAATCCACTCCCCAGCTCATTCAAGACATTTGTGAAATTCAATTCCTTGTGGTTGTAGGACTGAAGTCACCACCTTCTTGCTGGAGGCCAGTGAGGGAACACGATTAGCTCTTAGAAGTCAGTCTCAGATCCTTGCATGCAACCCACTCCCTTCTAGTAACAGAGAATCTTTCTCATAACAAATCCCTCTCATGTTTCAAATCTCCCTGGCTTCCTCTTCTGCTACCATTCAAAGAAAATTCTCTACTTTTAAAGAGCTCATGTAATAAAATTAAGCCCACCTGGATAATCTTCCTTTTAATTAACTCAAAGTCAACTGATTAGTAACCTCAATTACATCAACAAAATCCCTTTTTCCAGGTAATGAAACATAGTCATGGGAGTGATCTCTCATCATAATCAGTCTGGGATTAGGGTGGGATGTTTTGTGGAGCCATTTTAGAAGTCTGCCTGCCACAGATCCTAAGATGATCATATTCAGGGAACATCAAGAAGACAAGGATAGCTGGGGAGGAGAGCATGAGGGGGTTCTGGGAGGTAATAGGGACCCTCATGTAGGGTCTGACATTTGTGGGAGAAGTTCATAGAGTTAATGGGTAGTACTCATGTTGGATGTTGTAGGTTATTTTAAGGACTTTGAATCCGACATGGAGTAAAATATGGAGCCATTATGGGATTTGGGGCAGAGTTTTAAAATGTTTTTCTTGACAAATACATTGCACAGAAAAACAAAGTATATTTATTTTCCTAAATGTTGCTAAATATTTTTAGTTTTTAATTATTTTATTTTTTATGTTAACACTAGATAGGTTTCTTACCTGAATTGGAATCATCAGAGAATTTTTAAAAATTCTATTCCAATTGAAGCAGATGATAATTTCCAAAGCAAGTAAGTTTGACATATTTAGTACTCTAGAGAAATTTTTTCAGTCTTTATTATCATATTCTATGTCATAATTTTCAGATCATTTCCTTTGTATTTTGTTTTTAGAGTTCCTTTTTATGTGATTAAATGTTAGTAATAATGCTGATGATAATGGCAATGATAGTGACAAAAATGACTAGCACTTGCTAAATGCCTGCTCTTGGCAGACATTTTTCTCAGTGCTTTATTTCTTTAACTCATTGGTCCTCACAACAATCTCTAGAGGTAACTTCTGAAATTGTCTGCTTTTTATAAATAAGGACATTGTGGCAAGGAGAATTTAAGAATTTATCTGCTCTGGATATGTTAATGTGTTTTACTATAGTAACCATTTATTATATATATGTATTTTAATAACATTATATAAATATACACAATAAAATTTATTTTAAACATAATAATAAAAGAAATCTGCTCTGGGTCTCATAGCTACTGTGACACACAAAATGAGATGAACATGCAAAAGTCACATTTAAACATTACAACTCTTCACAAATACCATATGATAAAGGTAGTATGATCATCACTATTTTGCGGCAACGACAACAAAAAAAAACTCCGTTATATACAAGTTAGGTAACTTTTCCACACTCAGATGTGTGGCAGAGTGTGACTTAAACTTATGTCTCTAGGGCTTGGGTTCAATACTCCCTTTTAACACTTCCTGTCTTAAGAACACAGAAGTCTACTAAGGCATGAGTCAGCAAACTTTTCATGAAAAGTGTCAGAGATCAAATATTTTAGGATTTGCAGGTCACACAGTCTCTATCACAACTACTCAACTCTACCATTGCAGCATGAAAGCAGCCTTAGACAATACATAAACAAATGAGTGTGGCTGTGTTAAAATAAAACTGCACCGAAGTCTCCCCTTATCTGTGGAAGATACATTCCAAGACCCCCGGTGGATGCCTGAAACCATGGATAGTACTAAACCCAATTGTGGTCAATTGGAACAAGTTTCTGTTCATGTCTTCTACCCACAAATTTGACGTCTTTTCCATCTTAACTAAGAACTTATCACATTTTGTGTCTGTAACTTTTACAGTTTGATGCGTTACAGCACAACACATACACACACACAACCAAATAAATAAAAACTAGCATGAATTTCTTTTTCCTTCACAATTTCACAGATAGAAGATTCATTCTTACCATGGATCTTAGCAACCTCAGCCTATGATTTTTTTTTCCTTTCCTTATGAAATCGAGAACTTTTACCTTTTCACTTAAAGGAAGCACTTTATGGCATCCAAATTTCCAGTATGAATGAATACTCTTACGCTTTAGGGCCATTATTAAGTGAAATAACACAAGCACTGTGATACCATAACAGTCCATCTGATAACCAAGAGAGCTCCTAAGTGACTCACTGGTGAGTGGATAGCATGGATCCACTGGACAAAGGGATGGTTTATGCCCCAGGTGGGATGGTATGGGATGGCAAAAGATTTTAACACATTACTCATAATGGTGCACAATTGAATACTTATGAATTATTAATTTCTGGAATTTTCCATTGAATATTTTCCAACCGAGGTTGACTGCAGGTAACTGAAACCATAGAAAGGGAAAGTGTGGATAAAGGGGGGACTACTGTATTTACAAAAATAGGCACTGAGCCAGCTTTGACACACTGGCAGTAGTTTGATCATCTCTGCTTTACGGCATGGAGAATTAACAAACTAACACTGCATGAAACAATATAGAACAATATTTTTAATATAATATTGAACAAAAGGCCATGCAAAGGAGCACATACTGTTCAAACTGTTCAAATTTATATATATTAAAGTCAATAACAGGCAAACCTGACCTATGGCTATAGAAGTTAGAATAGTGGTTACCTTTGTGCAAAGATAGTGACTGAGAAGGGCCAAAGTGAGACATCTGAGATGCTGTTAATATTCTATTTCTTGTTATGGGTGATGTTTATATGACTCTGTTCATTCTGTGAAAATTAATTGATCAGAATGTGTGCACTCTTTGAATGTATATTTCAATATGAAGTTAGAAAACACAATTAAAAGACGAAGAACTGAAAAGACAATGAACCTGCTCAGTTACCTGGAATACCAAATTGGATAATAAGCACTAAAATGAGAATGTAGAAAATGCTAGGAGGGAAAATAGAGAACTAGGAAATATAAGATTCTCATAATAAAAATAATAACTAACATCTATTGAGCATTCAGTAGTTTCTAGGAATTGTGTTAATTGCTTTACAAATATTACCTGAGTGACCCCTGACTACAGCCATAATAGTAGGTAGTATTATTAGCAATGTCTTTATAATTGAGGAAGCTGAAGCACGTAAAAGTTGAATACCTTTCCAATAGTCACAAAGCTTGTTAGTAGTGGACAAGAATACAAACCTGAGTCAATAGAAATAATAAGAGAAAAGGAGAGGAGAAGACACTGAGCATGATTGGAGACTGCGGAACGTGAAGACTAGACTCCAGTTACGGAAATGCTGGTCTTTTGAGACAATTGGGATGATAAGGAAACTCCCTAGGCAATTGCGGATGAGAAACCATGTGTTTGGAGTAGGCAATTCATTTTTTATAGTCAATTTCTTTTTGTACAGCTAACAACAGGGCAACACCCCACATCATCACTTGCCCATGAAAAGGAAGAAATTATTCAGAAACCTCATACTACTGAGCAAATTATTCAAGAATATCAGACTAAACTTATTCTGAGTGTTTGTCATCCAAACAAGTCCTTAATTGTCTCATATTCCTCTTTATCCAATCACCAATAGGAATAAAAGCCTCTCAAACTATCCAAAATATCATCACTACTATTCTTTTTTTTAACTTCAAAATATTATGGGAGTACAAACGTTTTGGTTACATTAATTACTTTTGTACAGTTTGAGTCAAAGTTATAAGTATGTCCATCACCTGGATAGTGTGCATTGTACCCGTTAGGTGTGACTTTACCCATCCCCTTCCCCCCCCACCTGCTTGATTTCTGTTGAGTTTTACTACCATATGTATATATGAGAGTTTATCATTTAGTTCCAATTTAATAATGGGTGTATGTGGTGTTTCTTTTTTCATTCTTGCAGTACTTCACTTATGAGGATGGTCTCCAGTTCCATCTAGGTTGTTACAAAAGATATTAGATCACCTTTTTTTTTTTACAGCTGAGCAATACTCCATGGTATACATATACCACATTTTATTAATCCACTCATGTATTGATGGGCACTTGGGTTGTCTCTACATCTTTGCGACTGTAAATTGTGCTGCTACAAACATTCGAGTGCAAGTGTCTTTTTTATAAAATGTCTTTTTTTCCTTTGGTAAACACCCAGTAGTGGGAATGCTAGATCAAATGGTAGGTCTACTTTTAGTTCTTTGAGGTATCTCCATACTACTTTCCACAGAGGGTGAACTAGTTTGCAGTTCCACTAATAGTGCATAAGTGTTCCTTTCTCTCTGCATCCACGCCACCATCTGTTGTTTTGGGGCTTTTTGATAAAAGCCATTCTCACTGAAGTTATGTGATATCTCATTGTGGTTTTGATTTGCACTTCCCTGATGATTAGAGATGTTGAGCATTTTTTCATATGTGTATTGGCCATTAGTCTGTCTTCTTTTGAAAAGCTTCTATTCATGTCTTTTGCCCACTTTTTAAAGTTTGATGTTTTCTTGCTGATTTGCTTGAGTTCTATATAGATTCTGGTTATTCACCCTTTATCAGATGTATAGCATGCAAATATATTCTCCCATCCTGTTGGTTGTCTATTCACTCTATTGATTGTTTTCTTAGCTGTTCAGAAGCTTTATAGTTTAATCAGGTCCCATTTATTTATTTTTGTTGTTGCCATGATTGCCTTTGGGGTCTTCTTAATTCTTTGCCTAGGCCAATATCTATAGAGTTTTTCCAACCTCTTCTTCTCAAATTCTTATAGTTTCATGACTTAGGTTTAAGTCTGTTTTCCATTGTGAATTAATTTCTGTGAGATTTGAGAGGTGCCAATCCTGTTCCAGTCTTCTACATGTGGCTATCCAATTATCCCAGCACCATTTATTAAATAGGGATTCTTTTCCCCAGTGTACAATTTTGTCTGCTTTGTCAAAGATCAGATGGCAATATGAGGATGGTTTTATTTCTGGAATCTCTGTTCTGATCCATTGGTGTATGTTGCTGTTCTTGTGACAATACCATACAGTTTTGGTTATTATAGCCTTGTGTTATAGCTTGAACTCTGGTAAAGCGATGCTTCCCAATTTGTTCTTTTTGCTTAAGGTTGCTTTGGCTATTTGGGGTCTTTTTTGGTTCCATACGAAGCATAGAATTATTTTTTCTAGATCTGCAAAAGATGATATTGGTATTTTAATGGGGATTGTATTGAATCTGTAAATCACTTTGTATAGTATAGATATTTTAACAATGTTGATTCTGCCAACCCATGAGCATGATACGTTTTTCCATTTGTTTGCATCCTCTGTGATTTCCTTTCTCAGTGTTTCGTAGTTCTCCTGGTAGAGGTCTTTCACCTCCTTGGTTAATTATATTCCTAGGTATTTTATTTTCTTTGTTGCTATTGTGAAAGGTATTGAGTCTTTGATTTGATTCTCACCTTGACTGTTGTTGGCATATAGGAATGCTACTGCTTTGTCTACATTGATTTTGTAACCTGAGACTTTGCTGAGTTTATTTATCAATTCCAGGAGTCTCCTAGCAGAATCCTTGGGGTTTTCTAGATATAAGGTCATATCGTCAGCAAGCAGTGGTGGCTTAACTTCTTCTTTCCCCATTTGGATACCCTTGATTTCCTCCTCTTGCCTGATTGTTCCGGCTGGGACTTCCAGCACTATGTTGAACAGAAATGGTGACAGTGGGCAACCTTGTCTGGTTCCAGTTCTAAGTGGGAATGATTTCAACTTTTCCCCGTTCAGTATGATGTTGGCTGTGGGTCTGTTGTATATGGCTTTTACAATATTGAGGTATAGTCTGCCCATGTGTGTTTTGTTAAGAGTTCTTATAAAAGGGTGCTGAATTTTGTCGTATGCTTTTTCTGCATCTATCAAGAGGATCACACGGTCTTTGTTTTTGCTTCTATTTATGTGGTGAATCACCTTTAGAGATTTGCATATGTTTAACCATCCTTGCATCTCTGGGATGAAGCCTACTTGATCATGGTGAATTATTTTTTTGATGTGCAGCTGAATTCAGTTTTCTAGGATTTTATTAAGAATTTTTGCATCTATATTCATAAGGGATATTGGTCTGTAGTTTTCTTTTTAGTTGTGTACTTTCCTGGCTTTGGTATCAAGGTGATATTGGCTTCCTAGAATGACTTGGGGAGGATTCCTTCCTTCTCTGCGTTATGAAATAATTTCTGCAGAATAGGTCAGTTCTTCTTTGTAGGTCTGGTAAAATTCGGCTGTGAAACCATCTGGTCCCAGACTGTTTTTTCTTGGGAGATTTTTTATTGCTGCTTCAATTTTGTTACTTGATATTGGTCTGTTCAGGAATTCTACTTCTTCCTGATCGAGGCTAGGGAGGCTGTGTGTTTCCACAAATTATTACATTTCCTCAACATTTTCAAGTTTATGTACACAGAGATATTTATAGTATTCAGAGATAATATTTTGTATTTCCATGGTATCAGTTGTAATATCTTCTTTTTCATTTCTGATTGAGCTTATTAGGGTCCTTTCTTTTCTGTTTCTGGTTAATCTAGTGAGAAACCTGTCAATGTTGTTCACCTTTTCAAAGAACCAACTTTTTGTTTCATTAATCTTCTATATAAGTCTTTTGTTATCAATTTCATTTATTTCTGCTCTGGCCTTAGTTATTTCTTTTCTTCTGCTGGGTTTGGGATTGGTTTGCTCTTCCTTTTCCAATTCCTTGAGATGATTCATTAGATTGTTGATTTGTGATCTTTCTGTCTTTTAGATGTAGGCATTTATGGCTATCAATTTTCCCCTTATGACTGCTTTTGCTAAATCCCACAGATTTTGACAACTTGTGTCCCCTTTGTCATTTAGTTTGAAGAATCTTTTGATTTCCATCTTAATTTACTCCTTGACCCAACAACTATTCAGCAGTAGGTTGTTTAATTTCCATGACTTTGTGTAGAGTTGAGTGTTTCTTTTGGAATTGATTTCTAATTTTATTCCACTGTGGTCTGAGAAGATTCATGGTGTAATTTCTATTTTTTTCAAATTTGTTGAAACATATTTTGTGGCCCAGAATGTGATCAATCTTAGAGAATTTTCCATGAGCTGATGAGAAGAATGTATATTTGGTGGTTTTGGAGTAGAATGTTCTGTAAATATCTGTTAGGACCATTTGCTCTAAAGTTCTACTTAAGGCCATCATTTCTTTGCTTAATTTCTGTTTGGAGGATCTGTCCCATTCTGTCAGTGGGATGTTGAAGTCCCCAGCTATTATGATGCTGCTATTTATCATTTTGTTTAGATCATGTAGGGTTTGCTTTATGAATCTGGGTGCACCTGTGTTAGGTGTGTAAATATTTAGGATTGTGATGTCTTCTTGTTGAATTGTTCCCTTCACCATTATATAATGACTGTCTTTGTCTTTCTTTACTTTGGCTGATTTGAAGTCTGTTATCTGATATTAGAATGGCTACACTGGCTTTCTTTTGATTTCTATTTACATGTTATATTGTTTTCCATCCCTTCACCTTGGGTCTGAATGAGCCTTTGTGAGTTAGATGTGTTTCCTGGATACAGCAGATACTTTGCTTGTATTTGTTTCTCCATTTGGCCAGCCTATGTTGCTTCAGTGGGGAATTCAAACCATTCACATTTATTGAAAGAATTGATAAGTGTGGTGGATTTCTGTTCATCTTGTTGAGTAGAACTTCATTGCTTTGTTTTACCTCTTGAGCCATTGTGGTGTCCAGCCTCTGACCTTTAGCTCTTGGGTGACTTTGCACTGGTGGGTGTCTATTGTACTGATCCACGTATAATACAGTTATGAGTACTTCCTGGAGGGCAGGTCTGGTCTTGTCAAATTCCCTCAGTGTTTGTTTGTCTGAGAAAGTCTTTATTTCTCCCTCATATAAGGAACTTAGTTTTGCAGGATACAAAATTCTAGGCTGGGCATTATTTTGTTTGAGAAGACTGAGAATGGGGCCCCAATCCCTTCTGGTATGTGAGGTCTCAGTTGAGAAGTCTTCAGTTAGTCTGATGGGTTTTCCTTTGTGAGTTACCTGATGCTTTTCCCTTACGGCTTGTAGGAAGGCATTTTTCATGTTTACTTTGGCCATCATGATGACTATGTGTTGTGGTAATTGCCTGTTCATGGTGAATCTTCCAGGGGTCCTTTGAGCTTCTTGTACATGGATGTCTAGATTTCTAGCAAGGCAGGGAAATTTTCCTCAATTATTCCTTCAAATAGGTTTTCCAGCCCTTATGTATTTTCTTCTTCACCCTCAGGGATGCCTATGATTCTTTAAAGCCTCTTTGCATAATCCTGTATTTCTTATATTCTTATACTGCTATTGAGAGATGCACATCTCTTAATTTGATCAAATCACCATAACTACACATCTACACAGCTTCATATTTGGAACAGCAGACTTGCTGTTAAGTCTTTCCTACCTGACTTTTTTCTTCAGCTACTTATTTATATTTTTTATCAGATCAGAAAGTACTACCCAGACCACCCTACCTAAAGAGACCTTCCCCACAAGTCACTTTATACCTTGCCACATTGTTAATTTCAATTGGTGCATATGTCACTATCTCTATTTATTTAACTATTTCTTTATTATCTGAAACTCTGAATGTAATATGAGCTCAGTGAGGCCAGACACTTGTCTTATTTAGCCCTGTATTATACCTTTAAATGTGTCAGGAAGTTATTGGACTCAAGAATTCAAATATTTCTTGAATGCATGTATGAATGAATGAATGATCCTAAATAGTCAATCCATAGGTATATTGTCTTTCTAGGTGTATAGGTTTAGGAGAGACACTTTTTTAGATATTTATTAATAAATTTTATCAATTGCTTGCCATCCTTAAGATTTGAATAAGTAATAAAAAATTTTTCTTAGGGATTATGAAGTCTTTGGCAATTAATAAAGTATTCACAGGTGGTGTTTTAATCACTGTTCTCACTGGCAGTTGGAACTCTGGAAGGGCTAGAAATATATGGGAATAAAGATATTGGGTATGAAAATGGAATTTTAAATATGTGCATTTCAAATTATGACTCAAGGTACCAGACTGATATATTTTATCTCTTGCCAATAAGCTAAGGCATTTGTATGGGAAAAGTATTGTTCCAAAGATAGACAGCTTGATAATAAGGGACTTAAAGAGAACTTTTAGACAGACGGAAAAAATACTTCTGGGTAAACACATGAGTCTAGTGTCTATGCAAATAGTAAGTTAATATGGCAATAAAAATGGAGAAGGTGGTCAGAGATTCACACAGAAAACAATATTAACTGATATCAACTGAGCACATATAGGCAACCTAAATTCTAGATACTCACATACTTAGAAGAAGACAATGGATCAAAAACAAACTGAAGAGTTCATCACACCACTGCTCACAGTGTCCTCTAGAAATCAACCAGTTTATTTGCGGTTAGACTGTGTATTGGGATGTGGAAAGGAGGAAACACGCACTACTATGAAAAGGCAGACTTGTTTAGAAAGAACAAGGGAGAGAAGTGAATTCTTGGTCAAAAAACATATAGATGTCCAGAAAAATTAATGAACCTGACACTGAAATCATTCTGGAAAGTGTGGATGAAACTAAAGTAAAAGGGAAACAAAGGAGAGCTTATGGGAATATCCTACCTCACCAGATTAAAAGAAATGGTGTCACCAAAACAGCAGAACTGTCGGAAAAATCTGTAGTAAGTCTGTAGCTTAGAAAATAGCATTATATGAATGTTAATTTCTTGATTTTGTACTGTGGTTATGTAAAGGAAGGTACTTATTTGGGGGAAATGCACATTGAAATATGAGTAGTAAAGTGGCATTATGTCTGTAAGTTACCCTTAACTGGTTTATAAAAACTATATTTTTCAGAAAAAAACATACATATGGACATATAATTTTCAAATTATTGCTGCAACTTCTCTGTCTCAAATGATGTCAAAATTTTAAAAAATAGAGCACATAATTTAGAGATTAAAAAACATTCATATTTTAGATCATGACTAGCTAGCATGATGGTGAATAAATTGTTTCACTTCCTTGAAATTCAACTACAAAATGAATTTAATACTTCTAGATTCATTGTGATGATGAAATGAAATTGTACTGTGCTTTGTAAATTATAAAGAATAATGTTAACAACATTGCTATTATTATGAATATGTTGGAAATTACAGTAAGCCCAGAGGCAAGATAGAGTAGCATTGGGAAATTTTCATTCCCTAAGTATCTGCTAGAAGTTTTTTTCAGCTGAAAGAAGTTTTGCCTTGTGTGGTAACCATTTAATCTCTCCAAGAATAGAATAAATGACTAGGAGAACCTAATTCTGAATCAAATGGGGTAAACTTGTAAAAAGAAGTTTAAAAATCAATAACATCCACCAGGTGGAAAGGTAACACCTAAGCACTTAATATAGGAAAGGAAAAGGATGCTCAGACTTGTAGGTCATTTTTTAACAAGGCAAAGTTTATGAAATAATTTAGATTTTGCAAAATAAAATGAGATTATGGAAAGGAGGTGTGCTTATCTGTGTGCATACTACAACCCTGTCTGTACAATCTCAAATAATTTAGATGAGGAAGAGTGGTATAAAGGAACTGTGATATAAAAATCTTCTGGCAGCAAGAAACACATTTATTTAAGTGGTATATCTCTAGCAACTACTATAAACCTGGAAATATGTGAGGTGCAGAACTCCAAGGTGAAGAGGGTGGATGTTGGTCCTCACAGGGCTTGCAGTCCTATCATAATTTCATATCTACCCATTAGCTTTTATATGTTTTTATTACCAGATTTAATAGACAGCTTCAAAAATCTTAAGTTTTTTCCTGTGTCAAACTCATATAATTTTAAATCACAATGAAATTTAATATGTGCAAATTTTAAAAAGTAAAGCAGGAGAATAAAATTTAGACTATGACCAAATAATCCAGCTGCTGGATTATAGAACAGATACTGATGGATAGATGCAGGACAAATTATAGGCATGCATATATACATGGATTCTGTGCATATACATTTCCTAGCTCTGTCTGCTCAGATGGCCTAGAAGCAGTAACACCTCAACAGTAATGAGTACACCAGTGCCCATATCTTGATTTCTAATACCACTCTTCAAAAAAAACAACCAGGTTTCCTTGGAGAAATGGTTGATTCTACACAGGCCTGGGCCAAGAAATGTACAAAATAAACCTGGAGTATCTTGTAGTTTCCCAAAGTAAGGAAGTACTCAAAAAATAAAATGAGGGAGTATGTCAAAGGGACACAGGATTTAACTGAAAGAGCTCCCAATGGCCAAAGCAGGAAAAAATTGAGGAACAAAATAAAGTATTGTATTATAGACCAGAATATAAAATAAATACCTACAAGTCCATACTGATATAATTAAATAATTAAATTAATAAAGAAATGAGGGACAATAGACAATTTTTTCACATAGAAGAATTCCAATTAATTATGTAGATAATCCCCCCCAAGAAGGTAGAGTACAACTCCCCACCTCCTAAATTAGGGCTACATGTAGTGACTTGGTTCCAAAGAATATAATATGGAAATGGGGATGCTGTGGGTTGACCTTTTTAAAGTGTAGAAACCTGGAAAGCATTGCCTCAGCCAGGTGATGGAGGTTAACTTCATCAGCGATAAATTATGTTGATAGCATGTACCCTTAACATGATGTCTTGAGAATGGCACTTTCATTTTTGTGGTCTTTTCCCCAAAAAACCCATAAACCCAGTCTATCCATAAGAAAAAAAAATCAGACAAACTCAAACTGAGGAACATTCTAGAAAATGCTCACCCAGTATTCCTCAGAGCTGTCAAAGTCTTCAAAAACAAGATAATGTGAGAAATTGTCACATCCCAGAGAAGCCTAATGATGCATAATGACTAAATGTAATGTGATAACTTAGATGAGATGCTGGAACAAAAAAACAACCGGGAAAACTAATGAAATCTTAATAACGTAAGGAGTTTAGTTAATAATAATGTATCAGTATTGGTTCATTAATTGCAACAAATGTACCATGATGCAAGATGTTAACAACTGGAGATATTGGATGCAGAGTATACAGGAACTCTTTATATTATCTTTGCAACTTTTGTGTAAATCTAAAACTATTATAAAATGAACATTTATTTAAATACAAAGAATCACCCAGGAATAACTATTTTTTAAAAAAACATAGCTTTTCAGATTCCACGGCAAAATTGTCTTTTTTAAGAACTTAAAACTTAATAAACCTAACATATATGAAACAAGCAAGAAATAACAGCAACTCTTTCTGGTTGATGGCATAATGAGGGCTTCAGTTCTATTAACCATAATGTTTGTACATAATTATGTCTGTGTGTCTGTGCGTGCACTTTCTCACTTTAGTATAGAGCAAAATAGCTACCATAATATTCTCCATGGTGTTTCTTAAATATAAGAAAGGGTTGGTTGGATTGGATCATTTCTAAGCTTTGTTGCTTCTCAATGATTCTCTGATCCTGCTCCTGAGAGCTGTGAACTAATCTTGTGACCTTTACATACTCTGGCCTCTTGCTATAGAATCACCACTTGTCAAGTAGTTGAGAACATAAAATTCTTGAAACAAAAATGCTATCTGAATAAATAGGAACATGGGGTGTTATATACAATACATAATTATACCAAAGGGTTTGTGTTTTAGCCCTGGTTTTACCACTTGTAAACCATATGCACACTGGCTAAAACAGCCTTTCTAAAATGCAGATAAATCTATTGAGTTATGGCAAACCCCACGTTTGGGATTTTCACAAGCAAAATGCTAATAAAATAGGGAGAGAAATTCTTCAAAAAATTTAAATTTATAAGGGTAATAATATGCAGTAAGAGCAATACCAGAAATAGAGAAGGAAGTTTATGTGCAATATTAATCTTATTATTTCAGATGGAAAATTAGGCAATGTTTTCTCAGATTCATAATAATTTATGAATTTTTTCTTTTAAAATCATTCTTTCTCCCCAAGAATAATTACTTCACTGAGCTCTGTAAATGGGATATAAAAGCCCCGTGTTTCTAAAACAATCAAGAAAATTTCATACACAAAAATTTCTTTAAACTTACTAGATAATTTTTAAAAAACACCCTTAAGGTTTCTGCCTAGACTAATTACCTCCAACAGCGATTAGCTCTGGCTCCCTCCTCACAGGTGAACTAGATGATGATTATGCATTAACTTTGGACAACTGCAAGAGGTTCATTATTGTCCTTCCCTACTGCCTACTAATTCTTTCCCAAAGCTATTTATTTGCTATTTTCCCATTAACAGCTTCAGTTTCATGCTGCATGAGAAACTTTGCTCTAATGAGCGCACAAATTAGATAGGATCACACACTTGGTCCTTGTGCCTCTCTCCCTTTTCTGGATACTGAAGAAAAAAAAATTAGATTAGATTCCTTTTTCCTCAAAGCCAAATTGAAGGCTCTATGGCATTATATAATTACAGTAGTTTAAAAGGAAACATAAAATGTATATTCTAATTCTATAAATTTGTGAAAAATACAGAAATATATCGTTAGTGCTCTGTCAAAGTAAAATTGCACTGAACAGAATTAAACAGGCAAGAAAGACTTTATTCAAGGCTATTGCAATGGGGAGAGAGATAAAAGCTCAGCTGCAACAAAGGCAGGAGCATTTTTAGTTGCTGGGACAAGCCAATGGAAGTGTACTGGAGAACATAGCAGTGAAGTTGGTCGATGTGTTCAGGCCATTTGTGTTTGCTAATTATGGCTTATCTAAGGTAAGCTCTTACTCTCCCACAGAGCCTGGGAGATAGGAGTGCTATTTTTTTTCCTTTTTTCATCTTTATTGAGGTATGATGGACAAATACAACTTGTATATATTTAAGGTGTACAAATGGATGTTTTGATATATGTATACATTGTGAAATGATTACCACAATCAAGCTAATTAACATGTCCATCACCTCACATAATTATCTTTTTTTTTCCTGTAGTGAGAACACTTGAGTTCTACTCTCTTAGCAAATTGTAAGTATACAATACATTATTATTAATTATAGTCACCATGCTGTATATTAGATTTCCAGAACCTATTCACCTTATAAGTGAAAAGCTGTACCCTTTGACCAATATGTCCCTTTTATCCCACCCCCACCCCAGCCACTAGTAACCACCATTCCACTCTCTGTTACTAGGAGTTGGACTTAGTTTCTACATGTAAGTGAGATCATGCAGTATTTGTCTTTTTTAATCTGGATTATTTCACTTAACATAATATCCTCGAGGTTCATTCATGTTAAAAATGACAGGATTTCCTTCTTTTTAAAGGCTGAATAATAGTCCATTGTGTGTGTATATACTTTTATTGTATTTTTATTGTATAAATTTTTATACATGCACAATGGAATATTATATGTGTATGTGTGTGTATGTGTATGTGTGTTTATATACACACACACACACACATCTCTCACATTTTTTGCCATTCATATGTCAATAGATACTTAGGTTGTGTCTTTATCTTGACTATTGTGAATAATGCTGTAATAAACATGGGAGTGCAAATATTTTCAGGAAGGTGATTTTATTTCCTTTGGACATATACCAGAAGTAGAATTGATGGGTCATATGGTAGTTCTATTTTGAAATTTTTGAGAAACCTCCATCCTGTTTTCCATAATTGAGTACTATTTTTTTGATGTTACATTTTAAAGAGATGGCTTCCAAGTCCTTAAGAAAGACATTCCCAGGTTACAAAACTAGCAAGAGGCTAGTAAAAAGTTTACATCTCAATTGGGCAGAGAAAAAATTTGCAATTGCAAGTTTTCTAATGTAAATGCTCTAAGAAAAGATAAGTCAGTGGCCTATAGTCAAGAAGAAACCTATCTAAAGTTTATCAAACTGAGAGGAACATCAATTCC
Organism: Daubentonia madagascariensis; assembly: GCA_023783475.1. Classification (NCBI taxonomy): domain Eukaryota; kingdom Metazoa; phylum Chordata; class Mammalia; order Primates; family Daubentoniidae; genus Daubentonia; species Daubentonia madagascariensis. The sequence goes on from JAKFHU010002220.1 coordinate 10,695,941, forward strand.
TATTTAATTCCACTCTGTCCTATATTTTAATACAGGGGAGAGAAAAAAAGAAAATCCCCATAGAAAGTATGCCTTTTACAAGTATGAAGAAATAGAGTTGGTTTTCTTGTTCCTGAAGGTAGGCTATTTGATTATAGGAATGGTCCTGAGACAGGGTTTGAGCCACAGCCAGAGAATCAGTTGGACTACTTATTTTTTAAAAGAATAAAGATTCACAAATTACAAATAACACTTTCAAAGATTATACTTTAGATCTACTGAATCAGTAATTTTGAGAAAAGTGACTGGTACTTTATACCTCTAAAAAGCTGCTGTTGTGTCCCTAATGTATCACCATGATGAGAGCCATTGCACTATCAATTCTGAACATCTTTCGTTCTAAGAAAAGTGAATAGTAGAGAAAGATGTTTACTGTGTTGCTTTTCCAAATTGAGTGCAAAATATAGTAGGAAAACTTATGAAGTAAAAGTATGAGGGTTTAAGCTTCAGAGAGCTGGCATGTCTTGCCTTTCTTCTCATGAAGACATATGCACTTACAAATACATCATGATATTTTTATTTTTCAGCAATAACAATTAAAGAACTACTGTTACAGATGACCACCTTTATCAATCTTATAGATGTGAATTTAAGTGAATGAAATTAGGCACAAAGAAGTATATATGGTATAATTCCATTAATAAAATTTCAAAAACATGCAAAACTAATTTGTGCTGGTTACCTTTGGGGATTAATAACTGAAAGTGGGCAGAGTGGAGGCTTTTGAGTTTCCTTATAATTTTCTATATCTTTATCTTGGCTGTGATTACATAGATATGATTACATTGTAAAAGTTCCCTGAGTTCCTATAAACTTAATATTTGTGCACTTTGTGTATGTATGTAATCAGTGAATTAGAAAATGTATATACACACACAGATCAGCCTGAGTGGTACTTCTCTCCGAGCTCCTTCAAGACAGGACTTGGTGTTCAACTGCGAAGGTTACAGTTAGCTAAGTGCCTCCAGCTGTTGTACCTTCAGGTTCTGCCACAAAATTTGAATGGAGGATGTGCTGTTCCTGGGAAGTCCTGAGTCACTGCCTTAGCATGATGGAGCTACTAGGGCCTGGCCATATCTGCCCAGTGAAAGAGTCCTATAATGGATAATCTCTATTCTAGAGTTCTCTATTTGGCTATCCAAGGCCTTGTCAGATCTATATTGCAGTCCGAGTAATTCTACTTCAGGGCTCCTTCGTCTTCTCAGGTGTCAGATCTGTACTGTGTCCTGAAGACTTAGCTTGCCCAATCCTCCCTCCTCCCCGCTCTACATTCACAGGTTTTACCTCCAGCTCTCCCACCCACCCAATAAATATCTTGCATCCCTAACTCCTTCTCAACATCTGCTTCCCAAAGACCCTAATTGACACAACATATATTCAGAGGAAACAAGAATTAAAATGACAATGGATAGAAAAATAGTGTAGATTAATTAAAAATCAAGTAATTATATTTGTTGAGTGTCTTTATGTATCAATAATTATGCTTTATGTACTTTACCTCATTTAATCTTCCCAAAGACCAAAAGATAAGTGTTATTATCTCCATTTACACATGAGAGAACGGAGATTCATAGTGGATATCATTCAGAATTCTGTCAATGGAAAAGAAGGCAAACTCTATAAAATAATTTAGGAGGTTTATTCTGAGCCAAATTTGAGGGCCATGGCCTGGAGCCATGCCCAAGAAGCCTTGAGCAAGTGGACTCGTTGTGGCTGGCTTATAGTTTGGTTTTATACATTTTAGGGAGACAGAGATTACAGGTAAAGTCATAAATCAATACATGGAAGGCATACATTGGTTTGGCCCGAAAAGGTGGGACATCTCAAAGCAGGGGCTTACAGGTAGGTCATAGGTGGGTTTAGGGGTTAAGGCAGGACATCTCAAAGTGGGGACTTACAAGTCATAGGTGTATTTAGGGATTCTTTAGTTGACAATTGGCTGAAAGAGTCAGGCTTTGTCCAAAGACCAGGACTCAGCGGGAAGGAATGCTTGAGTTAAGGTAAGGGTCTCCTATCCTTCATGTGAAGCTATACGGGAATCAGGTCAGGAAGTAAACCACATCATAAAAACCTGTTTACTGAGTTTTTTTTTATTTCAGAATATTATGGGGGTACAACACTTTGGCTATATATATTGCCGGCGTGACTCACCGGGCCCCTTTAGAAAGGATTTTTTTGGGTAAAGAAAAAGATCAGAGTGCACTCCTCAATTTGAAAACAAATTTTTCTTACTCAGAGAGTTTCTCTTTCTCTAATTTGCATCATTCTACTAGAAAATAAAGATATTAGTATGTAAATTATGTAAATAAATATAGAAGAATATCGCATACTATAAATTATGCATAATAAATGATGAGCTAAGGTATGCTATTCTAAATCAATGTGTTAATTAGAAAACAGTAAGAGGAAATATTAATTTGGACCCTATCTGACCACACAGTAAAATAAATTTAAACTGAACTGAAATTAGTGAAATTATAAAACTAATCAAGAGAAAAAGAGAGAAGATAAAAATTGCTAATATGAGTAATACAAGAAGTGACACCACTACAGAATCTATAGATATTTAAAGGAAAATAAGCAATATTATGAACAATTTAATGCCAATAAATTCTATAACATTGATAAAATGGGAAAAAAAATCCTCAAAAGACACAATCTACCAAAGCTTACCTAAAAGAAAAAGATAACATGAAAATCTCTGTATCTACTGAAAAAATTGAATTTGTAGTTAAAAACCTCCCTACAAAGAAAACTCCAGGCCCAGATGGCTTCACTGATTAATTCTATCAAATATTTAAGTTAAAAAGAAATAGCAATTCTCTAGAACTTCTCAAAACTAAATAAGACAATAAACAATCTATTTTTTAAATGTGCAAAATATTTGAACAGACCTTTTATTTAAAAAGATATATAAATGACAAATAATCTCATAAAAAGTTGTTCAACATCCTTAGTCATTAGGAAAATCAAATTAAAATTAGGTGCCATTACACAAGTGTTATAATGGCAGATCATGCAAAGTTTTGGACAGTATGTGGACAACTAGTACTTTTACAATTGTTGGTGGGGATTAAAAATGGTACACTACATTAAAAACAGCTTGGCACTTTTTTCAAAATTTCACCTAGCATATAACAATTCCACCCACAGGTAATTTGCCCAAGAGAAATTAAAGCGTATACCCATACAAACACTGGACCAGATTTATTTGTAATAGCCAAAACCTAGAAACAATCCAAATGGTAGTCAACAGGTGAATTGAAAAAAAGAATTATGGTACATCCATACAATGGAATCTTATTCAGCAATAAAAAGAAATGTATTTGATACATGCAATAGGAGTGAATCTCAAAAAACTATATACTCCAGGAAAGAAGCAAGACAAAAATGTGTGTATATAGTATGATAACATTTATACACAATTCTAGAAAACGTTGACTAATCTAGAGTGACAGAAAGCAGATCAATGGTTGTCTGCAGATGAGGGCAGAAGGTACTTGAGGAAAGAATTACACAAGGGCAGAAGGAAATTTTGGGGGCCGAAAGATATGGTTATTCTCTTGATCATAGTGATGGTTTCACTGATTTATCAATATGTCAAAACTTATCAAATTGTACATTTTAAACATTTACAGTTGATGGTATATAAATTATATCTTGATAAAGTCAATTACATAAAGTGCATTTGAAGGAAAAGCAGATAGTGTTTAAGAAAGACTATTAGAAAGACTATGCCTTGAAATAATGGCTATGTAGAAAAAGATTAACCAAAAAGGACAAAGGTATAATCTATCCTTCCATGTATTCATGAAAAGGCTGACATAAATTTCATTCCTAGAAATTTAAATAAAGAAAAAATAAAACTCTAGGAGAAGTTTTATTTCTAGAATTAATGAGAAAGACTAGAGTCTAACATCATGAAACAAATTACCTTTACACTATATATGTATATATGCACTATATATATACACACACCATGCATTATAATATATATTATATATAATACTCTATGCTATATATAATCTAACTCCTTTTCATTTTACAAAACTTTGTCTAGTTTGTTTTCTATTTAGTGCTTAGCTGTTGCCACTTACCATCTGGCTGTAGTTGGTTCCTACAGTGCTAAACACATGGACAAATAGAAAAAGATTTTTTGTGTGTAACGCACCCTGTTCTGCAATGAGCAGGTCTGAGAAAACCTACCCCCTAATGACTGAGGAAGCTCAGAGGCCAAAGGAAGAGGCTGAAAAATACATTTTCTCAGAAAGAAACTTTTAATAGGCAGTTTCTAACAGAATCCATGTCTCCGGTGGCCTTGAGCCGAGATGTGAATTCCTCCACTGTTACCCCGAGACTTAGGGCTTATATACCATAGGGAAGGGATATATAAGACAATTGAAGGCAACCCCTCAGGGAAAGGCAAGAATTTGTCTATTCACAGGTTTTGGCAATTAGGGCTTGAGCATCTTTGAGGGGGCCATTAATTTGCCTACTACTTGCTGCTGTAACAGAATTACCACAAGGGCAAGATTTATGGTATGTGTTCACAATATATTTACGGTAAGTACGTGAAAGTAGAGATCTTAGAGGCATTTCTGCAACTGAGGTTAATTAGAAGTCAACATGGTGAATTAGCATCTAATATTGAGTTGCTTTATCCTCCATACAGCCCCTGTTTCTCTAGAACTGGTATATGGTAATACCTGATACAATGTTTACACATCACTTCATTTGCACGGATTCAGTATAATACTTGGCACATGGCAAATTCAAGGTTTTCTTTTTGGAACTTTGTGGACTTTTTTTTCTGGATATTTATGATCCATGATTGATTGAACTATGGATGTGGAACCCATGGATATGGAGGGCTAACCATAGTTGCGAGGGATATGAAAAAATGCCTTAGAAGTTTATGAACACCCTACACCTCAGTGGGTGGAAACAGAAGACAAATGAAGAATAAATATACCATGCACCTAGTTGATAAAAAGTAGATTGTGTTTTGTTTGCACTGTCCTCTCATGCTCTGGCAAGTCACACATAACGTTTGTGCTTGGCAGACTAAATAGGAACTGCATGTATTTTCCATTGCTGCTGTACCAGAATTACCACAAACTCAGTGGCTTAAAATAACACATTTATTTTCTCACATTTTGGAGGTCAGAGGTATAAAATCAGTCTCGGTGGGCTAAAAGTCAAGGTGTTAGCAAAGTTGTGTTCCTTCTGCTGGGACTAGGGGAGAATCCACTCATTTCTTGACTTTTCCAGCTTCTAGAGTTTGCCTCTGTTTCTTGGCTCACAGCCACAGCCCTCAATCTCTGCTTCTGTCTTCACATATCAGACCTTCCTGCCTACCTTTTGTGAGGACCCTTCTCTCTATTGCAAGAGCCTTAATTTAATCATATCTGTAAACTCCCCTTTGCCATATAGGGTAACATATTCACAGGTTCTGGCAATTAGGGTGTGAACATCTTTGGGGGGGCATTAATTTGCCTACCACAGGAACACCTGTTTCTCAATTATGATAACACTATATATCTCCAACCTCCTCATTCGGGAGAATGCATGACTTCATGTAAATAAGGTAAGTATGTTTTTGTGTTAAAACAACCTTGTTCATTGCTGAGTAATACTCCATTGTATACATATACCACATTTTATTAATCCACTCATGGATCAATGGGAGCCTGGGTTGTTTCCACATCGTTGCAATTGTGAATTGTGCTGCTATAAACATTCGAGTGCAGATGTCTTTATTATAGAATGTCTTTTTTTTCCTTTGGGTAAATACCCAGAAGTGGGATTGCTGGGTCAAATGGTAGTTACTTTTAATTCTTTGAGGTATCTCCATATTACTTTCCATAAAGGTTGTACTAATTTTCCTTCCCACCAGCAATGTATGAGTGTTCCTATCTCTCCACATCTCCCCTAACATTTGTTGTTTTGGGACTTTTTGATATAAGCCAATCTCACTGGAGTTAAGTGGTATCACACTGTGGTTTTGATTTGCATTTCCCTGATGATTAGAGAGGTTGGGCAATTTTTTATATGTTTGCTGGCCATTATTCTGTCTTCTTTTGAAAAGTTTCTGTTCGTGTCCTTTGCCTACTTTTTAATAGGGTTGTTTGATTTTTTCTTGTTGATTTTCCTAAGTTCTGCATAGCTTCTGGTTATCAGCCCTTTATCAGATGTGTAGCATGCAGATATTTCTCCCACTCTGTAGGTTGTCTGTTTGCTCTAGTGATAGTTTCCTTGGCTGTGCAGAAGCTTTTTAATTTGATCAGGTCCCATTTATTTATTTTTTTGCTGCTGTGATTGCTTTGGGGGTCTTCTTCATAAATTCTTTGCCTAGGCCAATGTCTATATAAAAAAAAAAAACCTGTTCAGAAAACAGGCAGCTAACTTTTGATTTCACCTTCAGAATATTGAAATGGCTTGGACAACTAATCACACTTCTATTAGAAAGGAGGTGGTGAATGGTGGTTGCTTAAGCATTAGACTTGAGCTCAGATGACGTGGACTCAACTCCTAGCTCTGTAAGACTTCCTTAGCATAGTGCCTGGGAAACATTAAGTGCTCAATGAATATCTATTGCATGAGATTAAAAGGCAGTATCAAAATTAGCCAGTTTGCACTCTTAACAGGGTGAGAACACTGGGTGGAAAAAGACAGGAGGCAAGGACACAATTTATTTTATGGCTTTATTGAGACATAGTGTGTTTCTCAAATTGAGCTCTTCCCCAGTTTATAAATTTTCCCAAATATTAACTACAATGAGACATAAAGATATGAAATATGAAAACTAATCTTATTTTATTATTTAGCATCTAATGAACCATGCAAGTTACAGAAATGATTTTTAAAAATAATTCTGTATATGTATCAGATAGTAGAAGTTTTAGCTCTTAAAGCAAATTGAGCAGATTTGACAGGAAAATGAAGAGGTATTAACCAATTAATATTATAGGCATTTTCCAAACAGGAACATAAAAATAAGTTGTCCAAGTGTTCTTAGATTGGTGATTGAAGAAAAGGATGATTAAGCAAGTGGAGGATCACTACTCTGGGTAAACGAAATGTGAACAATACAATGCATGGAACCAAGATAGTGTCAGTATTTGTCAACTACAATCATTGTTGCCACTGTCCTTCCCTGACCTCATCCTGACCTGTTCTTGTAAACTGCCATTTTCAGAGATTATTATGGCAGTTTGTGCTGTTTTTACCAGTGGCCTAAGAGTTATTCCAATTTGCATTTTCTCAAATTACCTATAGGTGTCAGTGTAGGCAGACAGCTCAGCACCTCAATTTTCAGCATCACCATTTGAGGACAGCTGAAGGTAGATTTCCCAATTAGGCTACTGAAGCAAGCTCACATGTATTTGCAATAATCCCTTAAGAATATTGTACAAAACCTCAGGCTTTCTTCTTTAACGTTGAAAAATGCAAACTGTCACATTATCAGCGTCTTTTCCCTCCCCATTTTGCAGTACCTGAGGCAAGGTACATGACCTCGGCTCTTTTTTTTTGGCCTAGATAAGCCCTCTCATTTTTTCCCAGGGGTGTGTGTGTATGTGTGTGCACATGCTTGGGTGCATGTGTGTACTCCAGTCAGTTGAGGGTGGAGTGGGGAAGGATTTCAGGGTTTTACAATACAAAGTTCCTCCACATCTTCAAGTAGTGTCTGATTTCAGGAATTTTGACACAAGTCCTCAGACATGCTCACGTTTACCTGCACCACCAGAGCACAGAGGCAAATCCACAAATTAGCTTCCAGCTCGGACTAATAGTCCAAGTCTCTTAGTTCTCCGGATCAAAAATTCCAACTTGCATCTATTACATTAGGCAAATATGTATGAATTTATTCTAAATATATCTTAACTGCCAGCTGCCTATAATGTCAATGTTTAAGTTTTTACAGTACTTAAAATGAAAAAGTTAACATATTTTATATAAGTTACTACTTCTATTAGGTCATTAAATATGAAATGTCCGATTTTGAACCAAAAGTTTAGTTTATTGTATCTCAAACAAGAAACAGTACAATTAATCAGAGTATGTGCCTAAACTATCAACACAGTTTTGCCATCTTAACGGTGGCTTGTTTATGCCAGCAGTGAAGAAGCCTGGAGAGGTAGTGGCCATGAAATCTCAAAAGGCATTTTACACAGCTCATTGAGAATTGAATATTTTTCCTTGCAAGAAGTGGTCCAAAGCCTGGGAGAATTTGTAGTCAGTTGGTGCAAGGTCTGGTGAATATGGTGGATGACAGAGAGTTTCCAAGTCCAGCTTCTGTAGTTTGAGCAACATTGTTTGTGCAACATGTGGTTGAGCGTTGTCTTGCAAGAGGATTGGTCTGTCTCTATTGACCAATCTCGGCTGCTGATTCACAAACATCCTCATCATTTCATCCAGTTGGTTGCAGTAGACATCCGCCGTAATCGACTGACCAGGTTTCATGAAGCTGGAGTGGATAATACCAGCGCTGCACCACCAAACACACACCATTAGCTTTTTTTGATGAATATTCAGTTTTGCACTGTGTTTTGGCCCTTCATCTTTATCCAACCATTGTGCCGAACGCTTGCGATTGTCAAAAAGAATCCATTGTTCACCACATGTAACAATACGGTGTAGAAATTGTTCACCTTTATGTCATGACAGCAAAGAAAGGCAAGCTTCTAGATGATTTCTCTTATGATGCTCATTTAATTCATATGGTATTCATCTCTCCAGCTTCTTTACTTTGCCGATTTGTTTCAAATGGTCCAATATTGTTGGAATAGTAAAGTCAAACCTTGCTGCTAATTCATGAGTAGGTTGAGATGGATTTGCTTTCCCTACAGCTTTTAGCTCATCATTATCCACCTTGGTCTTAGGTCACCCACGTGGCTCATTTTCAAGATTAAAATCACCAGAATGGAACTTCTCAAACCATTGACGTACTGTGCGTTCATTAGCCACATCCTTCCCAAACATTTCGTTGGTATTTTGAGCTGTCTGCACAGTATTGGTTCCACAACGGAACACATATTAGAAAATAACATGAATTTTTTACTTATCTATGGTTTCACGAAAATTGCTCTAAAAAAAATTTGAAAGATAATCACAAGCCAAACCCTACGTTTGAGATACTGAGAATGTACCCTCACAACAAAAATAAAACAAGAAGTGTCAAAGTGAAATGTCAGCAATATTAACTGTCAAACTTAGTACTTAAGGAAACCGGACATTTCATACTTAATAACATTAATATTTAAATTTTGAAATTATCCATTAAATCTATTTAGGTGAGAGGTCAAGCCTGAAAGACACTAGTTAGAGCAAGACAGAGTCAGAGGACAGGAAGAGTAGAGGTAAATGCTTTGACCTCCCTCTTCTCCTGCCCTTTGATATTTAAATATCAAAGGTACCCATCCTTGGACAAGCCCAATTGCAAGTCAGAGGGCAAAGGAGTCTTGGTGTTGTAAACCACAGAGAGTAGCCTCCCAGAAAGCTTGAGTTGGGCAGATAAGGACAGAGAATGGATAGAGATCAACTAGGGAATAAAGACAAGTCCTTGTCTTCCTTGTTCTTCTCATCCCTCCCCAAAAGCAACCACTTAAAACTCTTTAACTTGTTCTTTAGAACGTTACCTCTACATCTCTATTAAACTTGCTTATATTAGTAGTTCTTGTTTTTTTAATAGTAGACATTTTCTGTTGACCTCCCAATTTCAACCCCCAATCCAATCTCATACAAACACACACACAGACATATTTAATATTTTATCCTCTCAATATTGTTACATGGTATGCTTGGTTAAATCAGTTTTCTGTGTTTGCATTACTAAGACTACATGCACGCTATTCACAGCTGACTGATATTTTGCACCATGACTAGTTTTTCTTTCCTGCACAAATCTTTTTGTTGTTGTTATTCCCTAGATCTAATAGTTTTGCCCATGTTATTTCATTTGTTCAGTTTATTAAAAATTTGTTAATTCAAACCCTGACTTTCCACCAATTGTGTAACTTTGCTTTTAAGCCATTCAGATGCAGTAGGTATTGCATCAATATCTTCTTCTCAGAATCACCTCTTCCAGAGGCTCTGACATATTCTAGTTTTGACTGGTTGCTCTGGAACTTAGGTGCTTATCATCTACCCTGGAATATCCCTTCACTATGTCCATGATCTGTTGTTTTGCATCCCCTGTTTTGTGTATCTTATGTATGTCCCATTTTAATTTACTTCCTTCTTGTGGTGGAACACAGTAGAAGGGATGTATAGAAAGTAAAATTTCTGAGAGCTTACATATATAAAATTGTCATATACCCTCATACTTGACCAATATTAGCTTAGTATGGTATTCTAGGTTGGAAATGTTTTTGACTAAGACTTTTGAAGGCATATCTCTATTGTCTTCAAGCTGTCAGTGTTGCTATTAAAGGTACTCAGTCATTTGAGTACCTAAGCCTTTCTGTGTGACCTGTTTTTCCTTGACTCACACCTTCTTTTGTTCTCAATATTCTGAAGTTGAATGAATATACGCCTTGTCTGTTGTAAGAATTTAGCCATTTTACATTTCCCACAGCACCTCACCCAAAGTAGGTTCTGGCTCAGATATGCTAGAGGTGCTTGGGAAAGCAAGTCAGTGACTCTCACTTACTACCTTTCCATAGCTATACCTAAGAGAAGGAGGTTCACGTGTATCACATTTTAATTAATTAGGTTCAGCCACTAAGGGATGCTGTTAATATGTAGGTCAACTGACTAAAATTTTAGGCAATTACTGACTATCTACTAGTAATGCAGTGTCTTTCTCTGCTCCCAAAATTTTGTCACTATACTGCATTTTTTTAAAGTTCTTTAGAAAAGTCCTTCAATATTAAAAAGTAGGGATCCTGTTTGTCATTGGGATTGATTTGCAAAGACAATACAAGTATCATGTGGTAGAACTGAAATTCCAGATCATGTACATAAATTTAAATTGTGTGTTCCTTTACCATTTGGGGCACAGAGGGGATGGCAGTTACCTACAACTTCTCAGCACCTATGAATTATTTGAACATTTGTTTCTATAAATTTCTCATATATTTAAAATTGTGTATTCTCAGCTTTTAATACCTCCTGATGTGCCCTTCACATATAATTGAAGCATAATGATATATTTGGGTAAATGAAATCAGCACATGTTTTAGGTATCATTATATAACCTTTAAAGTGAATGGAGTTTGATATTCCTCCTAAATCAGCTGTATTTTTGCTACAAGACTACCTCTCAAAGAACCATTGAACCACCTGCATTGGATTTCAGCTTCCTAATTAACACTATCCTTTTTGGAAACAAAAGAGAATTCAAAATTTTTATGCAATTGATGTCTAACAGCAGATAGCAGATGATTATTTATTTGACTTAAAGCTAAAAATTATCATTTCATAGTCTGCAGTGGTTTGAAGAATGCCTATATGCTTGAGACTTCCTACTGAGTATTATTGTCGGTTTTCAATACAGTATGAACACAGGATTTGGTTTAAACATGTGTTCTTCCCCTGGGATGGAAGTGGAGTGATTGGAAAGGGTATGCAGAAAAGAAAAATAAATGTTTTGTTCTAAATTTGCAAAGAACTCATGATATGCAGATTTTTCGGAGGAGTGTTTGTGAATGTGTGTGTGTTTATGTGTGTATGTATGTATGGTTCTGAGCTAACCCAGATGAGTCATCTGCAGGCTCCTGACCTGGGAATCCAAAATGGAATGTTCTGATACTTGTATGTAAAACTGTTGAATATGTCTACTCACTTGAGCTGAAAAATCTAATGCTGTCACAAATATCCTTTTGGTCAAGATTGGCATTCCTTAAAATAATTTTAATCTGTAATAGTAGTAGTAATACCTTACTATTAAGAATGAAAAAAGAAAACAGAGGAACAATGGGTGAGAACAATATATTTTCCCAAAATCAATACATACTACATAATATAAAAAATAAGCATTTTGTAAAATAATTTTTGGATAGGAAAACCTGATGATTACACAAAAACATGGTGGCCATTTAAAAAAGCAACACAGAGGATTATCAAGTGGCATAATCTGATGTCATACATTTCAAAGTCACTGTTAACCTTGAAGGACGAAGGAATAGACTTTTTTAATGTAACAGAGAACACCAACTTCATGTCCAGGTCTAGAAATATGATGTGGAATATTATTCTTATTGACTTGGTGTCTTGGCAAAGGTCAAAAAAGTCAGCAGCACCACAATTGACTCTGCATATTCTAAAGCAAGATGATAGACCATGTATACAAAATATCTGTGAGACTGAAAAACAGGTTTCATCAGCATTAGCCCATCACCCACTGTTTTGGAGACCTTGGTCGCACATGCTGTGTGTTCTGCCCGCCTTTTCCTCAGTACCAGTGAGAGGAGAAAGTGGATGCCTCCTCTTCATTAAGTCACATGAAGCACTCTCAGAAGAACAGCTTGGAGGGAGCTTAGCATTAGTCCTTAGGCTTTGAACATTATCTGTTCCTGCCTAATAGAATTTAAATGTGAGAGTCTGTTGTTGTAGGTGTCCCCACTGGCATCAGAGAGGGGAGAATTTTCCTGTCCCTCAGGGCACAGTGACCAACAGTCTGGGTTTTCCCAGGACTGAGGGAGTTCCCAGGACATGGAGCTTTCAGCTAGAAAACTAAAAGGGTCCTGGGAAAACAGGGCTACTAATTGGTCACCCTACTCTAGGACTTTATAGGGGCTTTGGCCACCTGACAGCCCCAGAATATAACACGCTAGATTATAAATGTACCAGACAAGTAACAACTTTTCTTCCTCTTACTTCTTCTTCCTCCAGCCACTAGAACCCTGGAGGGGCTCCAACTAGCAGCTGGCACATGGAGACAAAACTGATGCAAGAATAATGAAGAAACCAAATACATGTCCCTTTTCACCTACAGTGTGTAGTAGCAAACTAAGAGGGAGGAGAAGTTTTAAACTCATGTTATCATTAAACTATACTGGACATTGTATTACCTAAAAGTGATTACCTAAAAGTGATTGGGAATTACCAGAAAAATCTATGAATCTTGTGATTTTACTAAGAAACAAACAAGAACAAGTTGAAAGAATGGGCTTGAAGGGTCAGTGTAAAAAATAATAAAGTCACATTTAGTTTATAAAATAAACTGAGCATATTTAACTTCCTCCAGGTCTTGAGGTATATAAAGTGCAAAATCATAAACAAATCTTCATTTGAAGAGCTTGAAGGGAAAGCATACTGATCCTTGGGGCACTGAGGTTTTCTAAATGGAAGTAAATGCAACACTTATGGAAGAGTTTGAAGATGTACGGGAATTTTAGGATGACAACGCTGAAGTTCCAGATGACACACTGGAAGAGTTTTAATAAGGCAGGAAAGAATAGGAGAGTCCATGCACAGATGGGGACTCTGAACAGCTTGGAAATATCGTGCTGCCTGAGGTAACATCCATGTGAATCCCAATGCGATCAGTTCGGTTAGAATCCCAGAGGATGGCGGGCCATTCAGAACACAGGCTCCCCTATTTATCTGGAAGTGATAGGACCACTAGGCTGTTCTATCCTGCCCCTCTACCCTGTATGATGGTGGCATGGGGGTGGGACATAGCGGGGAAAGTGCTGGGATCGCTCAGGAAAACCAGAGGCTGTATCTAGAGACCAGCATGTCAAGGGATCTCATCCTATGTCCATATTTAGATTCATTTTTTTAGTTTGGTCATATGGGCACTGGTACCAAGGAGAATTTGGCCTATGTTACTTACTTCACTCCGGTTTCATTCCTACCATCAACAAAGCTAAGCAAATGCTAGGAAAGAAGAATCTGCACTTGAAGTCCTGGTGCTGCATGAGTTCTCACCTGCAACTGCATTAACTGTAACACTTTTTATCACATGAGCTGGTCATTGTTTCCAAATGGATTCACTACATACAACTGTGCAGGGTGTGCCCTGGGGAAGGGTACCAGACAAAGAAGGCAAGTTGAGTCTGAGCTGCAGCCTGTAATGCGCTAGTCAACTCTCATTCATACAGAAGTGGTTTATGGGCTATTGGAAAGGACTGGAAGCAGAAATTCAAGCCTGCTTACAAACAAGGGCAAGAAACCAAGCCTTAACACTGAGGCCAAATAGAAGGTATTCTCTTAATCAAGGTGTTACGCCTGTTGACTTATATTCATTTGGAGTGATACATGCTCTTGAATTTTAGCTTAAATTTGGATCACTATTTCCTAAAATGTCTTCAAAAACATTACAAAAAGGTATAACACTAACACAAAAAAGTTATTAGATATGCAAAAGGGTGCCTGTGATAGATAATTGAATTAAAGGTGGTAGACAACAGGAAGTCTCTTAGAATAGTTATAGAAAATGTCACAGCCAGGAGAGGTGGGTGTGATTTATTCCTTTACTGAGTACTATCAGTTAATGTCTCACAATTATCTATCTAAAGTTTCCAGGTGATTTCCAGTAGAAAGTGTTTAAAATCTATCCAAAAGTAATTAATTCAGGAAGAAATGAAATCTGAATAATATTTAAATATTCTTTCATATGCCTCAATATTTTTAGACCTGTACAGGGTCTAAAGTGTCTTTGAGGATGACCCTGACTTCAAAAGATCAAACAGTTCCTCTGCTATTATGCAGTTACCTGAAGACTCTGTGAATCTGGAATGAGAAGAAAGCTTAAATTAATTCTTTAGTTCAACAAAGTTTTTTTTCTAATGGGACTTCTTAATGTAATGCATCTTGCTCATTCACATTTTATTTAATATTTTAGATCAATTATAAATAGAAAGTTCTGTTTTTCTTCAGGTTTGGTCATTATAGATATTATATAATGTGAGTATTATATGTTCCTTAAATATATTTTAAGATCGTTATCAGCACAAAATGGGTTTGGAATCAGAAGTATTGCTTTAGGAAGATATTAGGGGACGTGATGTATGATTTGCTATTTTCCAAAAAGAAAATATATATAGTGGTTCCAAATATAATATAACTATCAAAGTACATAAAATCAGCTATTGGTAAAAAATAATTACCAATAGTGCAAAAAATTACAGAGACAGAATGTAAGAAAAAGACCTTTATTACAGAGAGACAATGGATAAGAAGAAATAATCATTTGCTTACCTCTTCCAGTGATTAATGTCCAATATTAATGATGTTAGGTATGCGGCATCTCCCTCCTCATAAATATTATTGTCAAATTATAACTGTGCTTTCAGCTCTGTGTGCTGGTTATTTATAAACTTTCTAAACATCTCTCTTAGGTATGAGTATCAGATTTTCTGCTAATTTTGACAATTTGGCAGTTTGTTTTTGAAAAATCATGCCACTGAGACTTTAAAATATATTAATAAATATTTTTGTCATCTATTACAACTATTGTTATATATCCTTATTTCTCCCCTAATCTCCAGTATACTGGAACATAGGTGGGAAAATTAGTAGAAATTTCCACCTTGCTCTAAAGTATGCATAAAACTCGTCTTTGGCTTCAGGAGGCATTCCCACTGGTTTCAATCCTGCCTTCCATCATGGGCATTTATGAATTTTTAAAAAGGTATTTGGGTAGAAGGAAGTCTATGGTGTTTTCACTAATATTAACATCTTTCCAGACATTTCCGTCAAAGATCTCTTCTAGATAATTAATTGCTGCAAAATGTAAAAGTGAAGTGACTTTGGAGGAAAGTCTATGAAGCCAATTCAAGAAAGGAAAGAACAAGAAAATAAAGACAAATAAAACAGAACTGAACAACCACCACGGATTAAATGTGTGACATAGGTTTCTTAGATTTTTTCCAGTGTCTTTTCCAACACAACTAAAAATATAAAATATGTAAAAACTTTAGGTATATAATTAAGAAAAAACATTTTATGTTTCTCCCTTTTTAGATTCTCTTGTGCATTGAAATATGACAGGAGTTGTCTGATGAAAGTTCTAAAATTTTACAAAAGAATGAACCAATACTTTTGGCAGAGAATGTGTCATCTCTGGACAATCCTAACCCCAATTCAATAATCATGACTAACTCATGAAAATATCAAAAATATTTGGTATCTGTACCCACAGTCCAATGCATGAGCAGACTCCCTTAAAAAAATCTTTCAAAGACAGCAAAAATATGTTTTCTTTACTATGAGATGTTTGTTTCAAGGGTAATCAGAGAGTATATATTACTTTATTGGAGATAATTTTTATGATATTTGTAGGATAGTAACAATGCCTTATTATATTAAGGGTTTATAGATGCTAGTTCTGTATACCTGTCTCTCCTTCTGACATATCCATCCTCATGCCATAATTTTATAGAAAACCAATTTTGTATTTTCAAACTTCAAAACCAAATTTATTCTGTGTGATGACTTTATTTTCTTATCCTTACTATATTTATAGTAGTATAATATTAATATACTTATATTTCATTTATTAAACTTTAAAAAATAATGGAGAGACTTCGGTGTCTGGGTAGGATAGAGCAACTTGTGGCAGATCAATGCTGCCGCAAAGAACTAGAAAAGTCCATTAGAATTTTTTTAAAAAAATATGTTTAAAGGCATAAAAGGGTTTCAGAAGCAAAGAGAACTAAAGGAACTAAAATTGTAGAAAGAATAGGACCTCCAGAGGTATGGTGATGGTCTGTGACTGCTTTTCTGCTGAAGGCATAAGCCCTGGTTAGTGAGAATCTGGACTTGTGGGAGAGGCTACTCCTGGGGAACAAGGCACCAACAAAGCCCTTGGTAGCTGCACAGAGCTGTAGCAAAAGGAAGGAAGGAATGAAGGAAGGCAGGGAAGGAGCAAGGGATGGAGGGAACATGATTAAAATTTTAATAAAATTATGGGAGAGAGAGAATAAATTGATTAAAAAAATAGAGAATTTCACCAAAAAAGTTAGATTTGTAAGAAGAATCAAATTAAAGTTTTAGAAATAAAAGTATACAGGATCTCAAATTAAGATGTCATGTATGATTTCAGTAGATGATTAGAGATTAGATGTGACAGAAGATAGAATTAGTAAACCAGAAAACAAGTCAATAGAAAATGTCAAAATTGAAGTACAATGGGACTGAAGAATGAAAATGTTGAAAAATGCAGAAGAAATGTGTAGAACTCTGTCAAAAATTCTAACACAAGTACACTGGGAGTACCAAATGGATAGGAGGAAAAAAAAAAAAGGGGGGGGTGGGGCAGAAGCAGTCATTGGAGAAACAATGGTTAGGAATTTTCTTAAAAGACTGAAATACATTAACCCATAGTTTCAAGAAGCTCTATAAGTGCCAAATCAAATAAATATAAAGACAGCCCACCAAGGTAGACCATAGTTAAATTGTTGAAAAACAATGAAAAGGAGAAAAAATCTTTAAAAAATGTTGGGAAAAGATACATCACTTTCAAAAAAACAACAAGATTGAAATGATTTTCAAACATCAATAATAAAAGGCAGAATGCAGAGAATACTATAAAAGTGCTGAAAAACAATAACTGCCAACCTATAATTCATTACCCACCAAAAGTGTCCTTCATAAATGAAAAAAAAATACTTTTTCTCAGCAAAACATAAATTTGTTGCCAGTGTATATTAATGAAGAGAGACCTTATAGGACTTTTTTTCAGACTGAAGAAAAATTATTTCAGTCAAAAGCAGCACTGCAGACAGGAATGAAGAATAATTGAAAAAATAATAGGTTGGCAAAAATACATAAATACAAATTCTATACAATAGAAGTGCCTTATGAAATTTAAAACATTTGGAATTTAAATGCATGGCAAAAATAAATTTGGAAGGGGTAAATGGAATTATTCTAAGGTCCTAATATTAGTGGTAAAGTTGTAATAGCAATGATTTTAATTAACCTGCATAAGTCATGAATACATCCTGTAATTTCAGTAGTAACTTCAGAAAGTATAGTAGAAAAATATGTGTATATACAAATAGAGCATATACACTATATACTATATAGTATATACTATGAATGTATATACTATGAATGTATATACTGAATGTAGAGTTTTTAAATAATAATTTAAAAACAACTTTTTGGGGCAAAAAATTTAAAGTCTTATTTTGCAATTCTTTATAATTATTAGTAAACATGTCTTTACATTCCACTCCATGATTGTTTCTTCTGTAAATTGACAACTAATGTTCTTTTTTATATTTTAGATAAGTTTTTATTTATTTATTTCTAAAACATATAAATTATTTAGAATTTATTATACTTCTTTTGAATTTTATTCATCATTTTTATTTTATTTTTATTTTAATGAATATTAATTATTTATTTTTAGTTAACTTGCATTAATTAATGTATTTTTGCCATATTTTCTCACATAATTTCTGAATTTTATACATATAAGCTATTGATTCATCTATAGAATAATCCCACATTATATGTAGTATTTTGAAAGGAATTGTTTTATATTTTAGCATTTAAATAATCATATTAGTAATTTAGACTTAACATTATGTTTTCCTGGTTTCCTTCAGCACTTCCATTGTTTAAATAACATTCTCTTTCTGTATTGAATTATTTCAAGGATTTTTGGTAGGCTAGAGTACTTCTTTAAGTAAAACATTTTCAACAAAGTACATGTGTGGAAAGGCTGTTGGGTATCTGATAGTTTTCCATTGAATTTCAGCATGAATGAGATGCTTACCTAGATAGGAAATTTTATAATCATTGTATTTTTCCCTCAGAAATCTTAGGAACTTAGTAGTTTCTTTTATTTTAAATTTTCAAGGAAAAACTTGGATTTTGTTTATGTCTATATTTTTCTTGCTGAATACTTCCAAGAATTTTTTTAAAGGTTCTTTTATTTGAAAGGCAAATAATTAACCTTCTTATGTTCAGGTATCTGTGCAATTTTATTTATAATATTTGGTGATCCATTTCAATTTACAGATACTACCCTCTGATAAAAATTAAAAACAACAAAAATGATCTCTGACATACATGAGATGAAATGAATCAGAAATGATGAATAACACAATTGAGAAGTACATAATAAGCATACTGATTTTAGATATTAATCGGAAGAACCAATCCCAACTTCACACCCTGAAGAGCCAATTGGCCCAGAGGTGTCAAACGGAGGTCAATAAATACAGGCATATGTCAAATAAAGGTTAACTAAGCAGAACCATCTCTCCAGTACCTATGAGAATGTTCTCCAGCATGTAATATAATTTTTTTTCCAATCCCCACTATTGGTCATTCTCATTGCAATTTTGTGTTAAGAGATGCATGGAATATGTTGCTTAGTAAAAAGCTTACTAAAATTGTTACAGGCATTGAAATACACAATAAAATAGCAAACATGATTAAAAGCAAGATTTGTATATTCAATTATTTTATTCCTTTAACCAAATTTCCAATTTTAGGAAAGATTTTTCAGATAAATTCTAAGTCAATTTTAAGTGACTATAATTTATTGTGAATCTATGAAGTTGAGCATTTATATCATTTATATTTTGAAATATCTACTTAGGCCTATCAAAAAGTCTTAATAAATACATTCAAACTTCCTTGCTGCGTGGTTAATGAATCAAAAACTGTACAGAGCTGAGCAAATGTTAAGGCAAGAATGTTAACTATAATCTGGAGATAAGCACAAGGAATACAGGCTTTCTCTCTGGCCTGTAATTTAGAATTTTATTTTACCACCTTTTGTTAATACAAAGAACCCTGGAGATAGGAAACAAGGACAGCAAATGTGTCTCTGTGGGGTTTTGTCGGCAGTACCAATAATGTGCAGTATTCCTCATTTCTCTATGTTCGTAAAATTCACCTCAAAAGTGACATTCTTTACTACTTCTAAAGGTTGTGACGCTAACATTGTGATACTAACAGACTGTAGTGTCATAGTCATCATTCCCACATCTGAAGAACAACACTTGTTTCTTAACAGCAGAACACTTATCCCTGATTAAATAAGATGTATCTTTAAATATAACATAATGGGGGGGAAGCAGCAAATGGCAGACTAGAAGCAACTGACACACGCTGCTCCCACAGACAGGATTGAAAGCTGAGAGTAGATATTCACCTCCAGACTGATCATCTATGAGGAAGTGCTGGATTCAACAGAGAAGCAACAGAATGCACTGGAAGCAAAGGAAAGAGAAGTAGTAGAAGTGACTCGCTCAGCTGGATTGGAGGTAGCCAGGGGAGGAACCCTCATGTAGGAAAGGGGCAGATAGAGATCACTGGGGCCCCACACTTTCCCCCTGGACTTTGCAATTTGAGCTATGAAAGGGCCTCTTCACCCCTGCAGGCCTCCAGACTAACATAGGGAGCTGCCTAGACATTGCACAGTGGCATTGCTCTAGAGAAAAGGCACAGTGGGTTCCTGTGGGCTTCTGAGCCATGGGCACTGCAGCCAGCACCATTCTGAGAGCTTAGCTTCAGAGCATGGTATCTGCCTGGGGGCCAGCTCCATTGCTGCAACCTTTTCATTGCCACTGCCAGGCCAAGGCGTGAGCAGGGAGCTTGGGCAGCCTCATGCACCCTGGGAACAAGTGTTGCCATGATGCCGCTGCTGGTATTTCCATAGGGGAGCCCAAGTGGCAGCAAATACCCATGGTCCCTGGCTCTAGGTGCCACTACCTGGGAAGCTTCACCCTGCACTGCTGCCACTGCTGCCACTGGGAGACCTTAGAGGAAGCAAACACTCAAACCGCCCACATTCACTGCCATCACTGAGAGGGGCTCACCCCACTGCCACTGCTGCTGCTGCTGTGGGACACAAGTGTCACCAAATCCCCCAGCCACCCACCTCCATTGCCACCAAGGAGAGGGCCCCTCCCTGCCCCTGCTAGAGCTTTCAACAGCAGCCTGGGGACCAGCCTGCCCCTCCACACAAACACCCCCCAGCACCTGTTTGGACTGTGAAAACCACAGGGAAATGAGGAGACCCAGGAGAGCAGCAGTGTTACAGGCTCACAGTGTATCTGCCCCTCTCTTACCTGAGCACCCTTCTGGATCAGGACTCAAGCACACCCTCCGGGGTTCTGGGAACCAGGGCCTACCTAACCTAATCCACCACCACTGACACCTGAACACCCTGCCAGTTGTCTAAGTTCCAACTGACTCAATTTGCCAGCAACACCACAGTGGCTACTAACAAGCACAAACCAAAAGTCAGTGTACCTCTCCCTCTCTACACAGAGCTCCCAGCAGAGAAGAACAGGTGAATCACAAAGCTATCTCTTCTGAGCTGAGGGAAGAAGTTCCAGATGAGAATGAACCAGCATAAGAACACTGGCAATATGGAAAAATGGACTCCTTCAATGCTCCCAAGGGATCACAATAGGTTTCCAGCAATGGAACCAAATGGAAATTTGTGAAATGTCAGATATGGAATTCAAAATATGGATCACAGGTAGGCTCAATGGGATGAATGAGAAAGCTGAAAACCAACACAAAGAAACCAAAATAATAATAATTATTATTTATTAATTATTAATAATTATTAATTATTAATTATAATATAATTATTATAATAGAATAATAATTATTATTATTATTCAGGACATACATGAATGAAAAAGTCACGAAAAGATAGATAGTTTGAAAAAAATCTAACAGACCTGGAAATGAAAGAGTCATTTAAGGAATTTCAAAATACAGTGTGAAGTTTTAACCACAGACTAGACCAAGCAGAAGAAAGGATTTCAGATCTTGAAGACAAGGCTTTTGAATTAATCCAGGTAGTCAAAAATTAAGAAAAAGCAGTTGAGAGAAATGAAGAAAATCTTCAAGAAAAATGGGATTATGTAAAACGCTCAAACGTAAGAATCATAGGTATCCCTAAGGGAGAAGAAGAAAAAATTAAAAAGCATGGGAAATCTATTTGAGGGAATAATGGAAGAAAAAATCCTGGTTTTGCTAGAGATTTAGATGTTCAGATATAAGGTCAATGAACTCCTGGAAGATTTCTTGCAAATAAGATATCTCGAAGTTTATATAGTCATCAGTCTGACCAAAGTCAAAGTGAAGGTGAAACTTCTGTAAGCTACTAGATGAAAGCATCAAGTAACTGAGAAAGGAAAACCCATCAGACTAATAGCAGAC
Organism: Daubentonia madagascariensis; assembly: GCA_023783475.1. Classification (NCBI taxonomy): domain Eukaryota; kingdom Metazoa; phylum Chordata; class Mammalia; order Primates; family Daubentoniidae; genus Daubentonia; species Daubentonia madagascariensis. The sequence goes on from JAKFHU010002220.1 coordinate 10,718,072, forward strand.
TTCTCAGCAGAAGCCTCACAAGCCAGAAGGTCCTGGGGCCCCATCTTTAGTATTCTTAAAAAGAATAACTGTCAGCCAAGAATTTTGTATACTGCAAAACTAAGTATCATAAACAAAGGAGAAATAAAATGTTTCCCAGGCAATCACACTGTAATGGAATTTGTCATCACTAGACCTGTCCTACAGAAAATGCTCAAAAGTTCACTAAACACCAAAAAGAGCAGTTGATATGCATGAGTGTAAAAACACTCAAGAGGAAAGACTCTCAGCTCCTATAAAATAGTAAGACAAGGGAGAATACAAAGCAAACAGGTAACAATCAACATGATGACTGGAACAGTATCTCACTTACAAATGGTCTAAATGCCCCACTTTAAAGACAAAGATTGACAGAATGGATTAAAAAAACACAACCCAAACATCTGATGTCTTCAAGAAATCCATTTAACTCATACAGTCTCATAGACTCAAGGTAGAGGGATGAAAAAAAATATTCCATGCAAATGGAAACTAAAAGCAACCAGGAGTAACTATTCTTATTTTAGATAAAGCAGACTTTAAATCAATAACATGGAAAAAAGACACAGATGGTCATTATATAATGATAAAAGGATCAATTTAACAAGAATATATAACAATCCCAAATATATACGCACCCAACATCAGCAGTCCCAGATTCATTAAAAAAATACTACTATACCTAAGACATGAAATAAACAGCAACTTAATAATTTTAAGGTACTTCAATACTCCACTGACAGAACTAGGCAGATCATTGAGGCAGAAAATCAACAAAGAAACACTGGACTTAAATGGGACTCTAGAACAAATGGACCTAACAGATATTGGTAGAACATTCTACCCAAGAATAGCAGAATATACATTCTTCTCACCAGTGCACAGAACATTTTCCAAGATAGATCATATCTTAGGCCAAAAAAACAAGTCTCAGCAAATTAAAAAAAATCAAAATCAGACCCATCTATCTTCTCAGACCATAGTGGAATAAAACTATAAGTCAACTCCAGGAGGAACTCCCCAAACTATACAAATATGTGGAAGCTAAACAACCTACTACCAAACTAACTATGGGTCAACAACAAAATCCAGATGGAAATCAAAAAAATTTTTGAATTGAATGACAATAGTGACACAAGCTACAAAAATCTCTGGGATATAGCAAAAGGAGTGCTAAGAGGGAAGTTCATAGCACTAAATGCTTACATCAAAAAGACAGAAAAATCACAAATTAACAACCTAATGTCATACCTCAAGGAACTAGAACAACAAGAACAAACCAAACCCTTAGAGAGCAGAAGACAATAAATAACAGAGATCAGAGCAGAACTAAACAAAATTGAAACCATAAAAAACAATACAAAAGATCAATGAAATGAAAAGTTGGTTCTCTGAAAAGATAAACAAAATCAACAGACCACTAGCTGGATTGACCAAAGAGAGAGAATTCAAATAGCTCAATCAGAAATGAAAAAGGAGACATTACAACTGATATCACAGACATACAAAAGATCATCTCAGACTATTACAAACAGTTGCACACAAACTAGAAAATCTAGAAGAAACAGATAAATATTTGGAAACACACAACCTCTGAAGCTTGAATCAGGAAGAAATAGAAATCCTCAATGGACAAATATTGAGTAGCAAGATTGAATCAGTAATAAAAAACTTCCCAACAGAAAAAAACCACATGGATTAACAGGTGAATTTTATGAGACCTACCAAGAAGAACTGGCACATATCCTACTGAAACTATCACACAACATCGAAAAGGAGGGAATCCTCCCTAACTCATTCTACAAAGCCAGTCTTACACTGATATGAAAGCCAGGAAAGAACACAACAAAAAAAGAATACTACATACCAATATCCCTCATGAATATAGATGCAAAAATCCTCAACAAAATACTAGCAAACTGAATCCAACAGCACATCAAAAAGATAATTCACCACAATCAAGCAGGTTTCATTCTAGAGATGCAAGGATAGTTCAACATGTACAAATCAATAAATGTGATTCTCCACATAAACAGAATGAAAAAAAAATGATAATCTCAATAGATGTAGAAAAGCATTTGATAAAATCCAGCACCCCTTCATGATAAAATCCCTTAAAATACTAGGCATAAAAGCAACACAAAATAATAAAAGCTATATGTGACAAACTCATAGCCACATCATACTGAATGGGGTAAAGTTGAAAGCATTACCCCTAAGATCTGAAACAAGACAAGGATTCCCACTTTTACTGCTTCTATTCAACATAATACTAGCAGTCCTAGCCAGAGCAATCAGGCAAGAGAAAGAAAGAAAGAAAGGCTATCCAAATCAGAAAAGAGGAGGTAAAACTATCCCTGTTTGCCAATGATATGATTTTATATCTAGAAAACCCTAAAGACTTTACCAAAAGACTCCTATAATTGATAAAGAAATTCAATAAAATCTCAGGTTACAAAATTAATGTACACAAATCAGTAGCATTTCTATATACTAATAATAGTCAAGGTGAGAATCAAATCAAGAACTCAATACCATTTGCAATAGTTGCAAAGCAAATAAAGTACCTAGGCGTATACTTAACAAAAGAGGTGAAAGATCTCTACAAAGACAACTACAAAACACTGATGACAGAAATCATTGACAACACAAACAAATTGAGAAACGTCCATGCTCATGGATTGAAAGAATCAATATTGTTAAAATGTCTATACTGCCAGAAGCTATTTATAGATTCAATGCATTCCCATCAAAATACTGTCATTTTTATAGAATTAGAAAAAAAATCCTAAATTTTATGTGGAATCAAAAAAGGGCCTGAATAGCCAAAGCAATCATAAGTCAAAAGAATAAATCTGGAAGCATCAATTACTTGACTTCAAATTATACTATATAGCTATAGAAACTAAAACAGCATAGTACTGGTATAAGAGTAGACACATAGATCAACAGAACAGAATAGAGAGGCTAGATATAAACAATACCCTTACAACTAACTGATCTTTGAAAAAGCAGACAAATCATACACTGGGGAAATGATGTCCTACTCAATAAATGGTGCTACGAAAATTGGACAGCCACATGCAGAAACTGGATCCCTATCTCTCACTATACACAAATATTAACTTGACATTGATTAAAAACTTAAATATAAGACCTAACACCATAAAATTTCTAGAAGAAAATTTAGGAAAAGCTCTTCTAGACGTTGGCCTTGACAAAAAATGTATGACTAAGACCTCAAAAGCAAATACAACAAAAATAAAAATAAATAAATGGGACATGATTAAACTAAAAGTTTCTGCACAGCAAAAGAAATAGCCAACAGAATAAATAGACAACTTACAGAATTGGAGAAAATATTTGTAAACTATACATCTGACTAAGGACTAATATACAGAATCTACAAGGAACTCAAACACATCAGCATGAAGGAAACAAATAACCCCATCAAAAATTGAGCAAATGACATGAACAGACATTTTTCAAAAGAAGATAGACAAATGACCAACTAATGTATGAAAACATACTCAACTTCACTAATCATCATAGAAATGCAAATTAAAACCACAATGAGATAGATACCACCTTACCACTGTCAGAATGGCCATTATTCAAAAGTCAGACAACAATAGATGTTGGCTCAGACATGATGAACAGTGAACACTTATACACTGTTGATGGGAATTTAAATTAGTACAATCTCTATGGAAATCACTATGAAGATTTCTCAAAGAACTAAATGTAGATCTACCATTGGATCCCCAGCAATTCCACTACTGGGAATCTACCCAAAGGAAAAGAAGTCATTACATCAAAAAGACGCATGCACTCGTATATTTATTGCAGCACAATTCACAATTGGAAAGATATAAAATTAACATAAGTACCCACCAACTGATGAGTGGATAAAGAAAATGTGGTATGTGTATACCCTGGAATACTACTCAGCCATAAAAAACAATGAAATAAATCTTTTGAAGTAACTTGGATGGAACTGGAAGCCATAATCCTAAGTAAAGTATCTCAGGAATGGAAAACAAATACTACACATACTCACTCATAAGTGAGGGCTAAGCAGTGGACACATATGGACAACAGAGTGGTATAACAGACTTCGCAGACTCAGAAGGGGGGAGGTGGAAGAGGCTGAGGGATGAAAAATTACCTATCAGGTACAACGTACACCATTTGGGTGACAGATATGCTAGAAGCCCTGGCTTTACCAATATATAATTCTTCCATGCATCAAAAAACCACTTGTACCCCCTAAATCTATTTTAAAAAAAGATACTGTGAGAAGGGAGATAGTAATTAAATGGGGCAGGGATAAATGGGGAAGAAAGAGGGGACAGATCATGGCAGACTTTCTAGAGCAGTTGAATTTTGAGTTGATTAAGTTATGCTAAAATGCGAATGACCTGTACGCAAATATTTACAGTAGCATTATTCATAATATCCCCAAGTTGAAACTATCGCAATGTCCATCAGCTGATGAATGGATAAACAAAATATGATATATCCATACAATGGAATATTATTCAGCCATAATAAAGAATGAAGTACTGATACACACTGCAATATGAATGAACCTTGAAAACATTATGCTAAAAGAAGCTAGAAATAAAAGAACATATTTTGCATGATACCATATATATGACATTTCTAGAATAGAATCTATAGAGACAGAAAGTAGATTAGTAGTTGCCTAGGGCTGGGGTTTGGGGGAAAATGGGTACAGGTTTTATTTTGATAGTAATGAATATGTTATAAAATTGATTTTGGTGTAGATACACAGCTCTGTGAATATTATAATAACCGTTGAATTTTACACTTTAAATGGGCGAATTGTATTGTATGCAAATTACATCTCAATAAAACTGTTCTTAAAATTGCAATAAATGCATTCCAGAACAGTGGTGCTAAAAAAGAAAAAAGAAAAATAAAGGTCAATAAATAAATATAATATATTTAATATGGCCTTGGTTGCATAGTTATTTTACCCATTTATATCCTGGAAGAAAAGAAGATTGATTTCTATTTGAACCTATGCAAAATAAAAGGGTGTTATAAAAAACACTCAATATAATATCTGGCTTTCATCCAAGGTATTTCTATTTTTAAAAGGTCAATTACTATCATTCAAATTTGTTGCATAATAATCCTAGTGAGACTATTAAAAAATTTGACTTAATTATTGATAAATATTATTAGCGTTAGCAAAATTCAAATTTAGAGTCCTTTGTTAAATGAGTTGTGATTTCTCTGTTTAGCTCATTGCAAAAAGTGCTGATTTAAATCTCAGTTACTAGAGTCATCATCTGTAGATGCCCTTGAGGACTTATTAAGCTTTCAAGAAGTTGCAAGAAGTAATCTATTAAGATTACCTACTTAATGCTTATATTATTTTCTATGCTGCATAACAAATTACCACAAACTTTGTGACTGAAAGCAACACATACATATTATGTCACAATTTCTATGGGTCAGAAGTTCAGGCACAGTTTATCTGGGTCCTCTGCTTGACGTTTAAGAATCAATGTGTCAGCTTGAATCTGGAATTAAGGTGTCAGCCAGGCTAGGATTTTGTAACAGTCTTGACTGGGGAGAGATCTGCTTCCCAGATCCCTTGGGTCGTTGGTAGAATTTATTTCTTTGTGGCTATCTTAGAATGGATATGTGAGCTTGCTTCTTCAAAACCAGCAAGGGATAGAGAGAGGGAGAGAGAGAGAGAGAGAGAGAGAGAGAGAGAGAGAGAGACAGGGAGAGACTCTAGCACGTTGAGGACTATATTCATGTATTCAAGTCCACATAATCACACACCTTTGCCACAATCTATTGATTTTAAACAAGCCACAGGTCCCCCCTCACACACACACACACACACACACACACACACACACACACACACACACACAAGGGGAGGGGATTACATAAAAGCTTGGACGCCAGAGATAGAAATCATGTGGACCATCTTAAAGTCTGTCCACCACAGTGTTCAAGAGGAAAATTATTCTGAGCATTTTATTTCTTTGCTTTCTAAAATTGGAATATCTCTGGTTTGCCATATGATTCTTTGAACAAAATTAGTGAGATCAGCTGGAGTTCCATATTATTCAAAGAATTTGTGCTGATTTGCATAATTATGACCTACTAACTTGAGGATTGTAGATAGAGCAACAAGTTCTCTGAATAAAGCATCACAGAAAATAGTACATAATGAAATAGATAGAAATATCCTTCATAGCTGGTCATAGATTTTGATAATTCATGCCACAGGGAGATAACTAATAAATTAATTAATATTTAAACATATAATTGAATTACAAAATTAATTCAATGTGATTATTAATTATCTTTGTAGGTAAGCACCTATCCTTCCTTTGTTATTGGTATCATTTCCATATTTTATAAACTAATTTAAAACAAACTGTGTTGTTCTTTAATGCCAGCATAAAATAATTTCTAAGATTTTAAATTAATTTTTAAACATTAGAAGTATTTAATAAGTGACGTTGGTCACAGTTAATGGAAGTAAGAGTAACATACCTGACCACTAAGCTAGTATTGGGAAAATTTGAAATTCAAATTAATTAGGCTTTCTATGAGAAAACTAACACAAGTTTCATGTAAGCTTAATGTTATGCTTTTATTATATTCAAGACTGAGATAAAAATTGAGGAGAGATCATATAGATGTCTTTTAAACAAAAATGAATGAAGTGATCTAATTTGCCCAAGGATTTATCTTGATTTGTGGTATTCACTAACTTAGATCTGTATATAATTCTTTCATATGGAACTGGTATTAAAAGTCTTCAAATAGTTTTATGTCTTTACTGAAACTTTCTTATTTCCTTTTTATGATTAGTAATTATTAGCAGCTACACTGAAAAAAGTTTTCGTTTCTTTGCTTCATATCATAAAACCAGCAATTGGCTTAAACCAATGCACAGCTTGATTTGCTGGGGCAAAGTTTAGCTGGGTGCTGCAAGCAAAATAAAAAGGAGCAAGTTCTTTCTCTCTTCTATTCTTTCTCTAGTGCCCATTTTCATTAGACCCTAACAGGAAGCCATTTGACAAAGAAAAAAATATGGTTTTCACAAACTGAGTCTAAGGGTGGTAGAAGGTAATGTGGCCGCACTGGTCAGACCAGTGGCTGGCCGTGTCGTCGGCAGTGTCTTTTTTTTTTTTTTTAAATTTATTTTTTTAATTTCAGAATATCATGGGGGTACAACACTTTGGCCATTCACATTGCCCCTGTTCTGCCCGTGTCAGAGCCACAATCGTGGTCATCCCCCAAACTGTGCTCCCCACATCCATTCAGTGAGAGTTTTTCCCATCCCTTCCACCCCCCTCCCGCCCGCCCGCCCTCTGATGAATGTTATTGCCCTGTGTGATGTAAGTGTTCCTCAGTTAGTACCAGTTTGATGGTGAGTACCAGTGGTGCTTGTTTTTCCAATCCTGTGACACTTCGCTTCGAAGAATGGGTTCTAGCTCCGACCAGGATAATACCAGATGTGTTAATTCACTATTGTTCCTTATTGCTGAGTAATACTCCATGGTATACATATACCACATTTTATTGATCCACTCGTGTATTGATGGGCGCCTTGGTTGTTTCCACAACTTTGCAATTGTGAATTGTGCTGCTATGAACATTCGAGAGCAGATGTCTTTATTATAAAATGTCTTTTTTTCTTTTGGATAAATACCCAGTAGTGGGATTGCTGGGTCAAATGGTAATTCTACTTTTAATTCTTTGAGGTATCTCCATATTCTTTTCCATAGAGGTTGTACTAATTTGCAGTCCCACCAGCAGTGTATGAGTGTTCCTATCTGTCCATATCCCCGCCAACATTTGTTATTTGGGGATTTTTGATATGAGCCAATCTCACTGGAGTTAAGTGATATCTCATTGTGGTTTTGATTTGCATTTCCCTGATGATTAGAGAAGCTGAGCACTTTTTTATATGTTTGCTGGCCATCATTCTGTCTTCTTTGGAAAAGTTTTTGTTCTTGTCCTTTGCCCATTTTTTAATAGGGTTGTTTGATTTTTCTTGTTGATTTCCTAAGTTCTGTATAGATTCTGGTTATCAGCCCTTTATCAGAGGTGTAGCATGCAAATATTTTCTCCCATTCGGTAGGTTGTCTGTTCACTCTAGGGATAGTTTCCTTGGCTGTGCAGAAGCTTTTCAATTAGATCAGGTCCCATGTATTTATTTTTGTTGCTGCTGTGATTGCTTTGGGGGTCTTCTTCATAAATTCTTTGCCTAGGCCAATGTCCATAAGAGTTTTTCCAACGTTTTCTTTGAGAATTCTTATGGTTTCATGTCTTAGGTTTAGATCTGTTATCCATTGTGAATTGATTTTTGTGAGAGGTGAGAGGTGTGGGTCCACTTTCAGTCTTCTACATATGGCCATCCAATTTTCCCAGCTCCATTTGTTGAATAGGGATTCTTTTCCCCAGTGTACGTTTTTCTGGAATTTGTCAAAGATCAGGTGACTGTATGAGGTTGGTTTTATATTTGGGTTCTCAGTCCTGTTCCATTGGTCTACATGCCTGTTCTTGTGCCAATACCATGCAGTTTTGGTTACTATAGCCTTGTAGTATAGTTTGAAGTCTGGTAGACAGATGCCTCCCAATTTGTTCTTTTTGCTTAAGATTGCTTTGGCTAGACGGGGTCTTCTCTGGTTCCACACAAAGCATAGAATTATTTTTTCTAGATCAGCAAAAAATGATGTTGGTATTTTGATAGGGATTGCATTGATTCTGTAAATTAATTTAGGTAGCAAAGCCATTTTTACTATGTTGACTCTGCCTATCCAAGAGCATGGTAGGGCTTTCCATCTATTTACATCCTCTGCAATTTCCTTTCTCAGTGTTTCATAATTCTCTGTATATAGGTCTTTGACCTCCTTAGTTAGATATATTCCTAAATATTTAATTTTCTTTGTTGCTATTGCGAAAGGTATAGCATCTTTAATTTGTTTCTCGGCTTGATTGTTATTAGCATATATGAAGGCTATGGATTTGTGTGTATTAATTTTGTATCCTGAGACTTTGCTGAATTCATTTATCAATTCGAGTAATCTCTTGGTTGAATCTTTGGGGTTTTCTATGTATAATATCATATCGTCTGCGAATAGTGAAAGTTTGACCTCTTCTGCCCCTATCTGGACGCCCCTGATTCCTCTGTCTTGTCTAATTGCTGTGGCCAGGACTTCCAGCACTATGTTGAAAAGAAGTGGAGATAGTGGACACCCTTGTCTGGTGCCAGTTTTAAGGGGGAATGCCTTCAATTTTTCCCCATTCAGTATGATATTGGCTGTGGGTTTATCGTATATGGCTTTAATAGTTTCGAGGTATGAGCCATCTATGCCTATATTGTTAAGAGTTCTTATCATAAAAGGGTGCTGGATTTTGTCAAAAGCCTTTTCTGCATCTATTGAAAGGATCATATAATCTTTGTTCTTGCTTTTATTTATATGGTGAATTACATTTATAGATTTGCGTATGTTGAACCATCCCTGCATCTCGGGAATGAAGCCCACCTGATCATGATGGATTATTTTTTTGATGTACATTTGAATTCGGTTTGCAAGGATTTTATTGAGAATTTTTGCATCTATATTCATAAGGGATATTGGTCTGTAGTTTTCTTTTTTTGTTGTGTCCTTTCCTGGCTTTGGTATCAAGGTGATATTGGCTTCGTAGAATGAGTTTGGGAGGATTCCATCCTTCTGGATATTTTCAAATAATTTCTGCAGTATAGGCACCAGTTCTTCTTTGTAGGCTTGGTAGAATTCAGGTGTGAACCCATCTGGTCCAGGACTTTTTTTTGTGGGTAGATTTTTAATTACTGCTTCAATTTTGGTGCCTGATATTGGTCTGTTTAGAAATTCTGTTTCTTCCTGGTTGAGCCTAGGGAGGTAGTGTGTTTCTAAGAATTTGTCCATTTCCTCCACATTTTCGGGTTTGTGGGCATAGAGATTTTTGTAGTATTCAAAGATGATGTTCAAGACGCATTCAGACTCAAGATGAAAGGATGGAATACAATTTTTCAGGCTAATGGAAACCAAAAGAAATCCGGAGTAGCCATCCTCATTTCAGATGACATAAACTTTAAAGCAATAAAAGTAAAGAGGGACAAAAATGGACACTATATAGTGGTGAAGGGAAAAATTTCACAAGAGGATTTAACAATCCTAAACATTTATGCACCCAACACAGGAGCACCCAGGTACATAAAGCAAATGCTGCTAGATCTAGACAACATAATAAGCAGGAATGCCATAATTGCAGGGGACTTCAACACCCCACTAACGGAACTGGACAGATCCTCCAAACAAAAATTAAATAGAGAAATAAAAGACCTAAACAGGACTCTACAACACTTGGGCCTAACAGATATCTATAGAACACTCCACCCAAATAACACTGAATATACATTCTTCTCATCAGCTCATGTAACTTTCTCTAAAATTGACCACATCCTAGGCCACAAAACAGATCTAAACAAATTCAAAAAAATAGAAATCATACCATGTATCTTTTCAGACCACAGCGGAATAAAATTAGATATCAATTCCAACAGAAACTCACATCTTCCTCCAAAAACTTGGAAACTAAACAATCTATTGATGAATGATTATTGGGTCAAAGAGGAGATTCAAAATGAAATCAAAAGATTCTTCGAACTAAATGATAATGGGGACACAAGTTATCAAAATCTGTGGGATACAGCAAAAGCAGTCCTGAGAGGAAAACTTATTGCCCTAAATTCCCACATCCAAAAGACAGAAAAGTCACAAATCAGTAAACTAATGAATCATCTTAAGGAAATGGAAAAGGAAGAGCAAAGCAATCCTAAAACCAGCAGAAGAAAAGAAATAACCAAAATTAGAGCAGAATTAAATGAAATCGAGAACAAAAGAACAATACAGAAGATCAATGAAACGAAAAGCTGGTTCTTTGAAAAGATAAACAAAATAGACAGGCCACTTGCCAGGTTGACCAGAAGCAGAAAGGAAAGGACTCAGCAGTCTCTTTAGAGCTCACCTTGGCTGCTAAAAGCTGCCTCCTTCACGGCCATGCCTTGGCGCCTCAGATCTAATAACTGCTCTCTACCAGGTTATGAAGACCTGGCCATTCGCCAACTGTGAGACAAGTCTGAGGGGCCAGATACAACCCAGAGCTTCACATGGCCCTAGGCAAGGTTTTGTCATTTCTATGTTTCAGTTACTACAGCTCAACTTCTCCCTCTTCCCAATCCTGCTTCCCACCCTTTGCTCTATGAGTGTTTCTAATATGCCCAGCTTGCCAAACTCAGCCTCAGTGTTTGCTTCTAAAGCACTTAACCTGGGGAAGGTGGGTGTAGAGCTGAGAAGATAGCTTGATAACTTAGTCCCCCCCTTTAGCTACTCAGTATCCCATCTAAATGTATTCAAAGATCTGTGTAACAGTAGCAACTTCATACTTTCAACCAATAATTTATCCTAACAGTTATCCTTTGGACACATTATCACCTCTTCCTCCTAAGAGGGAGGCACAAAGTCCCAAGTCACTGCACTCCTTGCTGGATGATAGTCACAAGATCCATCTCTGGGAGGTGTGAATTGTACCCCAAATTCAGTAGCAGTCCCACCTGAACGTTCTGAAACTAAATACAGAATTATAAAGTTAACCTCCACAACAATCCTTATTTAAGATAATAAATGGCAGAAGGGTGGAGAAATATCATATTAGTTAATAAAAATACATGCATAATAATAGAAGAAGAAATCCAGAGTGCTACTGCCTTCATTCCTATAACTCGTCATGAGCCCATAACTGAGATTAATAACTTCATAACTTACAAGTACTTCCTACTTCCATTTGCGCTACTCATTCCATGTTTTTCTTTTTCCTACCTCAGTGAGGACCTCATCTTTTCCTAAAGTTCTTTAGTTTGGGGGGGCGACTCAAACCTTTATTTTTGAATGATCTGACTCCACAGTGATTATACCTTTTATGATTACTACAGGACATAAAAGTAATAAAAGAAACCCACCCCAGAGAATACTTAGACCTTCTGTCCTATTCCACATTATTTAATAGCAGCCCAATTTCTCCTTGGTAGTTAGGATCAATCACTTCAACCAGTATGTTAACTCTCTTCTTTACATATTGGTTCAATGTCATGAGGAGAACAAGATGGCTAGGGTGCAGTCTCAACTTCCGATTCAGTGGAAACACTGTTAGATCCCTTGGTGGAAATATTCCTCCCTTGGCAAGTAGGACCTCCAAACAGCAGAGCTCAAAGTTGTTGAAACAAACCACAAATTCTGTGAATGTATTATTAGACAGATTAATGAGGAGAATTTCCCTTTCTTGATTTCCAGAACCATGTATTCTGGCTATGGGAGAAATAAATTGGTCACTTTTAAGGTAAAAACAAATCTTCTCTGTAAACTTATAAAGCCTCATCTATTGGGTACTCTCTTTACCATTGTTGTAGCTACCGAGGTGCTTATGTAGACATGAAGCACCTCCTGCTCTGGGAGGATTATAAACTGCATCTTGGATGACAACCATTGTTTTAAAGTACTGTTTTCCAGCTTGTGACTATTCCACTCCACGGTCCAGTCAATGAGAGTAATGTAACTTGCAGAGTCCTATCCCCAGCATTATAAAGCTGAATACAGAAGAGTGGGTTTGAAGCCAAGAAACAATAGCTTATTAACCAGCCTAACTCCCCTGCCAGAAAGATAATGTGCATACACTGTATGCCTATAGATTACAAGTAGAGTTTAAACTTACTCTAAGTGTTATGGTATTAGAAAGTTTTGAGTAAGTCAATAACACAATTTGATTTCCATTTTGAAATATCACTCTGGCTACTCTGTGGAGAAGCAATGCTCTCTTTGGATGTGTGTTGCATAAGATGGAAAAAGTTGAAGATATTTTGAGGCAGTTATTAACCATCCAAGAGAATATTTTGAATAGGCAGTGGATGATGTGATGCTCAGTGAAGTGGCCTGCATTCCTCATATAACTTTGAAATTCATCAGCATATTGAGAGTATATAGAAAATATGACTTAGGCCAGAAAATGGTTAAGATCGTCCAGGGAAAAAGTGTAGCTAGAAAAATGGAATGATCTAAAGACTGAGTTCTAGAACTTTCCAATATTTATAGGTCAGGTAAGAATTTACACTTCTTGAGAGTCTAGTTTGGCAAAGACTCAGGAGGCTATTTGCTCTAGAACATTTCCAAATACCAATTTAAAGTAATTTCCAAACAAAAAATCTGGTAAGTATAGGTTGTCACTGGTTTAAGTCATGGACAGGAGCTCAGTACCCTATCTATGTGACACTCTTCTAAATATTAGCTGTGGCTATGAGGGACTCATGTAGACTTGTAGCCATCTGCAAAAAACAAAAAAAGGTTTAAAAATTCCTTCTCTAATAGGCAAGTGAAAGCATAAGTTTGAGCCCTTGCATGGAGTGGACATTGGTCTCTAACAACATTGATGCTGAAGCCCAGTAATCATTACAGAGTTAACACTTCTGAAATGTCTGTACAAATGGGAGGCTCAATCTTATTTATTAATATTTTAGAGGTCTTTTACCTGCCACCCACTCCCTTTTTTCCCTGAATTATTTCAAAAGAGCACATTGTTAGGGCTAAGATAAGAAGCAAAATCTTAGGCAATGGAATTTTTGTCCAAGTATCAATGAAATAGAATAGACAAAATTATTAAGCCATGGAAAGTTTTTTATTTGTAACATATTTTGACAAGTTCTATTGATCATCAGAATTGACATATCTTTTCCTGAGAGTCTCTCCAAGACATTTATTCTATGAGTCTGGAGCAGTACCCAGGATATGATATTTTCAAAAACTCTACAGGTGATTCAGGAGATCAGCTGCATTTGGGACCATGTGAATGATAATAAGGGAGACTTTCATGATAATAAATTTATGGCAGTGCCTTACAGATGAATTGTCTGGTCAGTGAAGGGTAATGGCATACAGTCACAACAAAAACAATGTCACAATTATTTTAAAGCATGAAATTTTGTACCAAACTAAGGATCAAAGAAAGAACCATTTAATTAACAATACTGTTCAACTAGCTAATCATTGCCATATCAAGAAGGTGGCCTGCTGCACTCAGAAAATAACTTCGGTCTTCATATAGAGCAATTTGGTTGTCTGTGAGGACTGCCCACCTGTGACAAGCCATCCACCACAAATGTTAGAATGTTAAAATGGACACCTCTTGCTGGAGGTGTCCAGGAACCAGAAGACCTAGCTGACATCTGGATACCAGAGTGAGAAATTATCAAGAGCTTTCAGTTTGGTCATTGTTACTTGATCCCTTTCTTAACCTGTACAATTTCCCTTTTATGGTCTGGACAATTCAGCTGAACGATTTTGTAATAAACAAACTCTCATCAAGGTCCTTCTTAGGGAAATCTAGACAACAAGGATATTTGTTAAATGGTGTTTAGATGTGATTTGCTCCCCAGTTGGCAATTCAACTAATTGAATAAATCTGTTCTGTAAACAGAAGTCTGTGGCTGTATATGCTAAATAAAACAAGTGTTTGTTAAGCACTTAATCACATTTTTAGCACAAGTAAGTTTATGCTTTCTGGAAGAATATATGTTATAAAATTGCATCCATTACTTAGGCTCTTTATGAATATACAAATTATCATAAGAGTCTTTATACACTAACACCTCTTGTAGAATAGTTGATACCCCTTTCAAATCTTCATGGAAGAAAAGATTTTGCAATGCCTCCTAGAACCACACATAGTGGGGGATCAGAGTTATAATACAAAACATTATTATAGGTACAGAGCACCTACCCAAAGCAATCCCCCATGTCATACAAAACATAAATATTCCATACTCAAAACTGCCATGAAACAGTGAAAAATATTCAGAGTATGCAGAACTGTAGGTCCTATTCATACCAACATAAAATCAAAATGAGCAGGCTAAATCTCTCCCCTTCCTCTATGTTGGAACAGCTGCCTTTAGAAATAGTAAATCAGGAATTTGAATCTAAAATAACAACAATAAGACAACAACAACAAAGTAAGCACCAATAGTGGCATTTATCATCACAATTAACATTATCCTTGTAGTTTCTGTTTAATAAGAATCTCTAAAATGTTAGGTAGAGTGTTAACACTTTACATTCTTGTTAAATTTTAATTACATATCATCATCACATTGGCTCCATAAAGTAGGTATTATCATCCGTATTTAACAAATGGAACATTGGGAGAATAAGTAGTTTGCCTAAGAGTGATGTAGCTAGAAAGTGATGGAGTTAGGATCCTAACCTAAGCTTTTCTTAAACTAAATTAGACCTGAAGATGACTTTGGTTTGACTGGCACAGTATAGTAACGGATTAACAGTAATGAATGTGTTTAGGGCAGCACTAATTCCCCTGTCTTTTTGTTCCTTTGTTCCTCCTTGACTGCTTTGTTTTGTGCTCAGTGTATATTTTATAGTGTTCATTTTAGTTTCTTTGCCTATTTTTTTGCTGATTTTTTAACTATATATTTTTAAGTTATGTTCTCAGTGGCTGCTGTAAGGATTATAATATGTATCTTAATTTATCACAAACTACTTCAGAATAATGCTAAGTTAATTCCACCAAAATACACAAATCTCACTCCAATACAGCATCATTCCCTCCTCTATTCTATATGCTATTATTGTTATATATAGTGCATCAATTTATAAGCCCAAAAATACAGTGCCATAATTATTGTTTTATGTAATCTCATGTGTTTTTAAAGAAGTTAAAAGAAAGAAATGGAAAATACATTTATACAGTCTTTTGTGTTTACACCCAAGGTTACCATTTTGGATGTTCTTCATTTCCCTCTGTGTGTTTTAGTCACCAACTAGAATTGTTCCCTTTCAGTTTAAAGCTCTTTGTTTAGTATATCTTATAAGGCATGTCCCTACCAACATACACTCAGGCTCTGTTTTTCTGGGGATATCTTCATTTACCTTCATTTAAAAAAAAAACTTTATGGAGGCATATTTACTTATCACCTAATTCAACCATTTCAATGGCACAACTTAAAGTATGTAAAGTAAATCTACAGAATTATACAACTACTATCACAAAACATTTTAGAATATTTTCATCACCCCCCAATAAGATCTCTCATATCCATTAATTACCTTGCCCCCCAACCCCAGGCAAACACTAAGCCACTTTCTGTCTTCATAGAATTTCCTCATCTGGACATTTTATAAAAATAGAATCATACAACAATTGTCCTCCTGTGTCTGGCCTCCTTCACCCAGTGCAATGCTTGTGAAGTTTGTCTGTGTGACTCACACACCAGCAATTTGTTTTGCACTGTGCTGAGCATCACTACTGCAGAGATATACCACATTCTGTCCATCAATCCACTAACCAATGACACCCATGATTGGGATCCCTTGTCACTATAAATAATTCATATAAATTGAGAACATTTACACACACATCTTTATGTGAATGTACATTTTAATCTGAACAACAGTTGTTATGGTCTCTTTTTTTTTAATCTACTATGACAAAAGTCATTCTAATGGATGTGAAATGGTATTCCACTGTGGTTCCAACTTGTGCTTTCCCAGTGACAAATGAAGATCAATATACTTTAACATGCCCATTAGCTATTTATACATCTGCTTTGGTGATATGACTATACAAGCCTACTGCCCATTTTTTGGTTGGGTTGTTTGTTTTGTTATTTTGAAGTTTCATGAAGTTTATTTTGAAGCGTAAGTTTCTATGTATATTCTGGTTATAAATCTTTTATCAGATATGAGTTTTTCTCCTGGTTTGTTGATTAACTTTTCATTTTCTTAGTAGTGTCTTTTGAAGTGCAAAGGGTTGAATTTTGATGAGGTTCCATTTATTTACTTATTTTTTATGGTCTATGCTTTTGGAGTTATATCTAAAAAATACTTGCCTAATCCAAGGTATTGAAGATTTTCTCCTATGCTACCTTTTAAAAGTAATATTGTTTTAGCTCTTACATTTAAGTCTATGATCCATTCTGAGTTGAATTTTGCATAAAGGTCTAAGTTCATCTCTTTTCATGTGGATTCCAATTGTTCCAGCACACTTTGTTAAATTGACTTTATTATTGAAGGACATTTTTGCCAAATACGGAATTCTTAGTTGACAAGCTGTCTTTAGTCCGTTTAGGCTGGAGAAGCTTCCACAACAAACATTTATTTCTCACAGTTCTGGAGGTTGGGAAGTGTAAGATTAACACACTTACAGATTTGGTGTCTGGTGAGAGCTCATTGCCTGGTTCATATACGGCCCTCTTTTCACTGTGTCCTCACATGACAGAGAGGTGCAAGACCCCTCTGGGGTCTTCTTTATAAGGGTACTCATTCCATTCATGAGGACTCCACTCTCATGACCTAAGCCCATCTGTGTCACCCACACACCAGCAATTTGTTTGGCACTGTGCTGAGCATCCCCTACCTCCTTATGCCATCACACTGGGGTTAGGATTTCAACATATGAATTTGGCAGGGGGACTCAAACATTCAGGCCATAACACAGGTTATAAAACTTTTCTATTGTTGCTGTAACAAATTACCACAAATTTAGTGGCTTAAAGCAACAAAAATTTATTGTCTTATAGTTGTTTATGGAAGAAGTTTCATATAGGTCTCATGGGCCTAAAGTCATGGTTGTTACCTGGGCCGAGTCCCTTCTGAAGGCTCTAGAGCAGAAGTTGCTTTTGTGCCTATTCCAGCTTCTACAGCCGTTGGTTCATGGTCCCCTTTCTGCATCTTCCAAGACAAAAATGGCCAGTTGACTTCTTAGATGATAAGAAATATGTATTTTGATCTTTGTGCCCAGTTCCTGGCCCTAAAACATTTATAATTTCCCAAGTAATAGAAGCAATAAAGGTGAAAGGATCATCTTTTGTTATTCATAACAAGCCCCTTTCATCCACACCTGCGTTTATGTTAATGAGATTGTTTTTGGAGAGCCCCTATATAATCACAGTTTGGGGGCTGGTTGCCACGGAAATCAACTATGTGATTAGAAGATTGAAACTTTCGGTCCCAACCCCTGACTTTTGGGAAGAGGAGAGGGGCTGAAGGTTGCACTGATCAGCAATGGCTAATGACTTAATCAATCAAGCATGTCTACTTAATAAAGCCCCCCTAAATCTCCCAAACAGCAGGGCTTGGGGAGCTTCTGGGGTTGTAAATACATACAGGATGATGCTCCCAGAGAGGGCATGATTTCCTCCATATCTGATCTCCTCCATGTGGCCGTTCCTGAATTGTATCCTTTTATGGTAAACGGCTAATAGTAAGTGAAGCAGTTTTCTGATTCGGTCAGTCACTCTAGCAAATTATTAAACCTGAGGAGGGGTTTGTGGAAACCTCTGATTTATACCCCTTTGTTCAGAAGTAAAATAACAACCTGGACTTATGATTGGCATTTGAAGTGGGGCGGACAGTCTTAGGGGAATGAGCTGTTAACCTGTGGGATCTAATGCTTTCTCTAGGTAGATAGTGTCAGATGTCAGTTAAATTGTAGCACATCTGGTGTCAGAAAATTAATCAGTATGGAGGAAAAAAACATATATGTGGTCACAAATATTTTCTGTATTGAACATGAATATAGAGAAAACCAGTTTGTGTTATTCTTTAGTAATCATAGTCATCAAGGATTTTTAAAAAACATTTTAATTATAAAATTATTAAATTGAGCACGTAAGATTTGCAGAGAACTGGCCAGGCATGGTGGCTCACACCTGTAATCTCAGCTATTTGGGAGGTCGAGGTGGGAGGATGGCTTGAGGCCAAGAGTTTGAGACCAACCTGAGCAACATAGTGAGAGCCCATCTGTATAAGAAATAGAAAAATTAGCCAGGCAGGATGGCATGCACCTGTAGTCCCACCTACTCAGGAGACTGAAGGAGAAGGATTGCTTAAGCCCAGGAGTTTGAGGTTACAGTGAGCTATGATCACACCACTGCACTCCAGCCTGGGTGACAGAGCAACACCTTGTTTCAACAACAACAACAAAAAAACCATTTGCAGAGAACAAAAGCTACATAATCTTGTAAATAGATGCAGATAACAAATGATTTGATAGAAATGACCAATTATTTCTGGTTTAAAAAATTACTCTGAACAAGTTAGAAGCATGAAAAATATCTCCTTGGCTGACATTTATGAAAAATCTGCAAAAGTATTCAGCTTTTGACTTTCACAGCCTCAGTTTAAACTTGTTCTAAAAATCCTGGCCAATATATTAAGTAAAATAAAGAGAAATAAAAAGTTTAAAAATTTGAGAGGAGAAGAACAAACTGTCCTTATTTCAAAGTAGTACGACCCTCTACAAAGAAAATCTGAGAGGCTTACAAGAAATATCCTTAGAATTTATAACAAATTTTAGGATACAGGTTTGCTAGAGATGAGGTTGCTAGAAAACAAAACCTTTACACAAAAATCAATAGTGCTGCTTTACATCAACAACAATTAATGAGAAAATAGAACTGTTAAAAGATAACATTTCCAATAATAACAGAACTTATTAGAAATATAGTTAAGACCAGGGTGTTAATGGAACAAGGAAAAAAACTACACAAGGAAGGAGTTTAAGAAGAAACCCTCCTCTAAAATATATCAGAACATTGCATGCAACAGGTGTACAAATCAGTGGGGGGATATCTGCTCATGAGGGTATTAAAAGCAGGGGAAGTTATCATTGGTATATAAAATAGATATCTTAGTTCACATTATTAACAAAAATCCATTCCAAATATAAAGATATTAGATCTAAAAGCAAATTGTCAACACCTTTAGGGAAAAATATACATATATATGAGAGGCAATTTTTGCAACATCATGCTAGGAAAGATTTTTCTTGATTCAAATTCAAAAAGCACAGATCACAAAGAAAAACTGTCTACATTAAGGTGGAAGGCAAAGACACTATAACAAATCTTTAAAGTGTTATAAGCTGATACAGAATTGGTATGAATCAACTTTATCTTTCCTTCTTTATTTAATTATATTTCTAAATGTAGACTTCTCTCCAGTCTCTATAATAAAGTGTAATCAAAGCATTGTATTGGTCATCCATAAAACTGATCTTCATTGTTCATTTTCAATTTTTAATGGCAAAAAGTAGAGAAATGAAAATAAATAATTAAGGCAAAAAATACACTTACTTGGAAAATACCAAAAATTTAAAAAGATAACCATGGTGTCAGAGGA
Source organism: Daubentonia madagascariensis (assembly GCA_023783475.1). Taxonomy (NCBI): domain Eukaryota; kingdom Metazoa; phylum Chordata; class Mammalia; order Primates; family Daubentoniidae; genus Daubentonia; species Daubentonia madagascariensis. The sequence continues at coordinate 10,738,363 of JAKFHU010002220.1, forward strand.
TTCCTTAACTTTCAGAGATCTTAGTTACAAAAGAATAAGTTGTTTGGGATTTATTTGCTAATTTTGTTGTATATTTTTCTTTAAAAACATCAAAAATTATTTATTACTATTATGTTAGTGTATCTCAAAATATTCTTATTAGTAATATAACTTTTGGTATTATTACAGAATAGATTACACATGTAAAACTTCTAGTGTGTTTAAAATAGTTTAAGACCTATTTTTATTCTTAAAATAATAGGTAATATAAACTGGTCCAAGACAAATTTTGTTCTATACTACCATATTTTTAAACTAATCTGGTCCTTAAAATGTAATAGGTAAAATGAGGCAGTTTTCCTTTGGTAAGAAAATGAAGCTTCCTTCCAAAACTGAGCATATATGACACAGAAAAATTAAAAATGTTTCCCTAGCTTTTGCTCTGTAACTAAAAGTGTAATTGAGAGAAAACACTGCTTACAAACTAATTACACACTTTTCTAAGATACCATTTTTTTTAAAGTGTAAAACCCATCTGGCTTGACATCTGCAAAATTCCTATAACTAAAAGGGAAGGAAATAAACATAGTGGAAGTTATTCAAGGCTTTTATACACTTTACTAACTTTTCTATGCTTTAACTTTGACTACAACTGAGGAGTCTACAGGAATTATAATTTGTTGAAACCGAAGGTACAAAGTTTTGTGATCAAAATTCTGAATACCTCATTTTTAGCCTGTCTACAATAACTTTAGATTTCTTCCATTGCTTATTATAAACTTGATTGTATAATTAGTTTCATCTCTTTGTTAGCCCAATGAGTCAAACATGGCTAAAGTCAGACAAGACTATGTATCTAACCATAGAACTGCCAAATGGAACTATTTCAGCTTACTGATTTAGTGTTAATCATTAATTTATTCTTTCATTTGAAATATATTTTATTTATTTATTTTTACTTTAGTAGATTTAGACGTTATAAGTTAAATTCTGTTACATGAATATAGTGTACAGTGGTGAAAGTCTAGGCTTTTAATGTACCCGTCACCTGAAGAGCATACGTTGTACTCAATAGGTAATTTTTCATCCCTCCTCTTCTCTCCTCTCCCTTTTAAGTCTCAAAAAAGTAAATAGACAACAAATAGAATGGGAAAAAATATTCACAAACTATGTATCTGACAGAAGACTAATACCCAAAATCTACAAGGAACTAAAACAATTCAGCAAGGAAAAAATCCAAACAATCCCATTAAAAGGCAGGCAAATGACATGAACAGACATTTTTCAAAAGACTATAGACAAATGGCCAAAAAAATATGAAAAAATACTCAACATCACTAATCATCAGAGAAATGCAAATTAAAACCACAGTGAGATACCATCTTACTCCAATTAGAATGGCTACTAGTAGAATGGTTAATAGTAGAATGGCTATTAATAAAAGGCAAAAAACAATAGATGTTGGCGTGGATGTAGGGACAAGGAAATGCTTATACACTGTTGGTGGGAATGGAAATTAGTATAATCTCTATGGAAATCACTATGGATATTTTTCAAAGAACTAAAAGTAGACCTACCATTCAATCCAGCAATCCCACTACTGTGTATCTACCCTAAGGAAAAGAAATCATTCTATCAAAATGATACCCGTACTCCTATGTTTACTGTGGGATAATTCATAATCACAAAGATATGAAATCAAACTAAATGGATAAAGAAAATGTGTTGTGTACACACACACACACACCATCGAGTACTACTCAGCCATAAGAAAGAATGAAATAATGTCTTTTGCAGCAACTTGGATGGAACTGGAGGCCATTATCCTAAGTGAAGTAACTCAGGAACAGAAAAATATATGCCGCATGTTCTCACTTATAAGTGGGAGCTAAGCTATGGCCACACAAGGACACATAAAGTGGTATGATGGACACTGAAATGTATTTTAATTGATAAAGTGTATCTTTCATGTACTATTCTAGGTACTGATATAAAGCAGTGAAGCAGACAGCAAGATTCTTGCTTTCATTAAGTTTATTTGATCCTTCTTTTAAAGTTTTAGCCCCAAGCACAGAAAGAGAAACTCTAACCCTAGGATCAAGCAAAACAGAGATTTTAGTCCCTTCCTCTGTCTCACAGTGAAGAGATAGATAATTCTCCTCATGATTTTCCATTTAGTTTAAGCCACTTAATGAGCTGAAATACTTGAGAAAAGATGAAGTCACCTTATCTCCACCATCACTGGAGTTAAGAGAATGAGAACTATGCTAAAGATTTTTGGCTGATTCTGGCACACTATATGGAAATTTGTATGTGTATTTTATGAATTACACATAGCATTATTTCATTTTAAATTTTAAGTAAAAGATGCTTATGTAGTTTCCACATATGCCAGAAATATCCTAGACACTTTGAAAATATTCATTCATTTAATCCTCTTATGATTATCATCAGAATTTTACACAAAAAAAAACTCAGGCGCAGAAGTTAAGTGCTTTGGCCAATGTCACACAGCTAGCATGCAACAGAGCCATGATTTAAATCTAAACAGTTGGGCTCCAGAGTCCATGTATGTAACCACTACAAATGCTGCTTCTCACAAATTCAAGAAGTTATGAGGCTGGCATGGTGGCCTATACCTGTAATCCTTGCACTCAGGGAGGCCAAGGTGGGAGGATTGCTTGAACTCAGGAGTTCGAGACCAGCCTTAACAAGAGTGAGACCCCATTTCTACTAAACATAGAAAAATTAGCCAGGCATGGTGGCATGCACCTGTAGTCCCAGCTATTCAGGAGGCTGAGGCAGGAGGATTGCTTAAGCCCAGGAGTTAGAGGTTGCAGTGAGCTACGATGGTTGCCACTGCACTCTACCAGGGGTGACAAAGCAAGACTTTGTCTCAAAAAAAAAAGTTATATTTCTTGGGACCTCAAGTGTACTTCATGGGGAAATATCAAAAACATTTCTTTCCTTAGTTACTGGGAAAGAGTCAATTTTTATCAACTTCAAAATTTGCTAAACTGGTAGAGAGAGACAATTTTGAGCAAAACTAATTCTGCAACTGTACTTTCAACTAAAAAAAGCTCCATGTGATTCTTTCTTCTCCAGGCCATAGGGATATGTGTTTAATAGTTTACTGAGTTTTAATAGTCTTAAAAAGATGTCAAAAACAAGTTATTTCCTTTCAGAAAGGCAGAGTAAGGACCTCTGCAAATAAGTCCTTACTAAAAACAACCAAAACACTGAAAAAATTGCACAATCAACTTTTTGGAACTCTGAAAATTAACCAATGGCTTGCAACAATCTGAGGGGCATTGATTCAAAAAAAACCTGCTGAACTTAGGTGAGAACAGCAGGGTTTATGGCATTCTGATTTGACCTGTTCCCATCCCCAACTCCCTAATTTCACAGTTGCCTTGAAAAGTGGTAGCCTGACAGCAGTATTGCAGCCATCAGAGGGACTAATTTGGAGTTCCTAAAGAAGCCTTGTTCCCGGAGCATGGTCACTATTTCGCTAGTCTCACAGCTCCTTGGAAAAGTGTCATATGCTGGATGTTGTCATTATTTGACCTGATTTGGTTGCTCCATGGAGAAACCCAATTCCCAGGGAACTTGTTGAAAGAATCAAAGACAATTGCTTAACATCCCAATCCCTAAAGCTGGAAATATGAGTTGGGGACAAACAAGAGCAGGGCCAAAACATAAAAGGAAGATCTGTGGAACAAGATGTCCATAAGAGGCTTTAAAAACTTCTGCCATATTTCTGGTATTCTAGAAGACAGCACACATGTGCAGGGCTATGTATATGACAGAAAGAGAGGGTCTGAATCTATCATTGCTGGCTAATATCCAGGCTTTGCACAAACAGGTAGGAAAGGCTAAGTCAGAATTTTAAAGTGCTTGATTGTAGAAGGTGTGTCCCAACACAAACATACAGAGGCCCTCAACAAACAGAGTAAGACTAATGCTTCAAGGAATTTAGTGAAATCTCTGACCATCTCAGTAGATGATCATTAAACTAATTAAGCAGATAATTCAACAGCCACATAATACAAATAATATAACACATTACAGAATTAGTCTAGGAAAGTCATTAAACAAATAAACAGTAACAACAACAATGGCAACAAAAATACCAAAACAAACTCTGGAGAATGGGGACCTAAATAATGGAAAGATATACCATGTTCATGGATTGAAAGACAATAATTTTAAGATGGCAATACTACCCAAAGTGATCTACAAATTTAATGAAATTCTTATCAAAATCTCAATGATGTATTTTTTTGCAGAATTAGAAAACTTCATCCTAAAATTCACATGAAATGGCAAGGGTTCCCAATTAGTTAAAACAATCTTGAAAAGGGAAAACAAATTTAGAAGAGTCACACTTCTCAATTACAAAACTTACTACAAAGTTAAAGTCATTAAAACAATGTGCAACTGGCATAAATATAAATATATAGATCAATGGAATAAAACTAAGAGTTCAGAAATAAATCCATACATCTATGGTGAATTGATTTTTGACAAGAGCACAAAGATTATTCCATGTGGGAAAAATTGTCAACAAACAAATACTGGGATAACTGGATATCCACCTGTAAATGAATTATGTTGGACCTCTACCTCATAATATATTCAAATGTTAACTAAAAATGGATGAACCATCTAAATAAAAAGCCCAAATTATATAACTCAGAAGAAAATATAGAGGTAAATCTTGAGGACCTTGGATTTATCAATGAATTCTTAGATGTGACACCAAGAGCATGAGCAAAAAAAGAAAAAATCATAAATTGTACTTCATCAAAATTAAAAACTTTTGTGAATCAAAGGACATTATTAAGAAAGCAAAAAAATCTACAGAATGGAAAAAAGTATTTGCTAATCAGATAACCCATAAGGAATTTTTATGCAAAGCATATAACTCACTCTTAAAATTCAATAATAAAAACCAAAAACAACCCAATTTGAAAATGGGCAAAGGATTTGAGTAGACAGATACTCAAAAAATATATAGAAATGGCCTAGACATACATTAAAATATGAAAAAATTTATTTCATTAGGGAAATGCAAATCTAAACCAAAAAGAGATGTCACTTCATACCCACTAGGATGGCTAAAATCAGTAAGTCAGACAATAAGAAGCATTTATGAGGATGTGGAGAATTTGGTACCCTCATATATTGTTTGTGGGAATATGAAATGGTGCAACTACTTTAGAAGGCAATTTTTCACAATGTTGGACATCAAGTTATTCTATGGCCTGGAAATTCCACTGATGGATATACACACAGGAGAAATGAAAATATATTTCCACACAAAAACTTGTACATAAATGTTTATGTCAGTATTAAATAATAATAATCAATATGATAAAACAACTCTAATTCCTGTCAACTGATGAATAAACAAAGGTAGTATATCCATACAATGGAATATTCTTCTTCCACAAAAATAAAGTACTGATGCATGCTACACATGGACGAAGTTTGAAAGAAGGTAGTCACAGAAGACCGCATATTCTATGATTCCATTTATATGAGATATCCAGTAAAAGCAAATCTAAAGTCAGAAAATAGATTAGTGATTCCCTGGGGATGAGGAGGGGGTATGATGAGCAGTGACTGCCAATGACTATGGGCTTTCTTTTGGGGATGACAAAATGTTCAAATACGAGACTGTGGTGATGGCTGGATAACTCTTTGAATATGCCCAAAATCATTTAATTCTACACTTTAAATAGGTAAATTTTATGGTACTTAAATTATATCTCAAGAAAGTTTTTTTAAATAAAAGCTCATCACTTCTTCAGCATCTACATTTTATCATTATCAGAATTTATCTTACTGTTCAGAAAAGCCCATGAAAAGGGATTAATACTCAGAGTATAAAAAAACTTTTATAACTAAAAAAAAAAAAAAACCAACCAAACAACCCAATTAAAAGTTGGCAAAGGACTTGAACAGATATTTATCCAAATAAGATACACAAATGGCCAAAAAGCACATGAAAAGATGTTCAGCATCACTAATCATTAGGAAAACGCCAAATCAAAACTATTATGAATTGTCACCTTCACTCTCATTATTATGGCTACTATCAAAAAAATAAATTAAAATTTAAATAAAAACAGAATAACAAATGTTGAGGATGTGGAGAAATTGGAACCCATGTGATTGCCAGGGGGAATGTAAAATGGTGCAGCCACTATGAAAAACATAGTAGGTTGTCAAACAGCTAAACATAGAATTACTATCTGATCCAGTAATTCTACTCCTGGGTATATACCCAAAGAAATTGAAAGCAGGGACTGAAAAAGATACTTGTACACCAATGTTCATAGCAGCATCATTTACAATAGCCAAATATTGGAAATGCCCAACTATCCATCAACATTATTCAGCAATAAAAAGGAATGAGCTTCAGATACATGTGACAATATGGAAGAGCTTTGAAGACACTTTATGTTAAGTGAAATAAACCAGACACAAAAGGACAAACACTGTATGATTCCACTTAGATGAGGTACCTAGAATAGACAAATTCATGGAGACAGAATAGAGATTAGAAATTACCAGGGATTTAGGATTGAGGAGAGGGAAGTTACTGATGGTTACAGAGTTTCTGTTTGGGGTAGTGAAAATGTTTTGGAAGCAGTCAGTGGTGATGGTTGCACAACATTGTGAATGTAATTAATGCAACAGAATTGTACACCACTTAAAAATTGTTAATATGGTAAATTTCATGTTATGTATATTTTATCATAATAGAAAAATATACAAGAAAAGCTCCTCCTCCCAGCTCTCCTGACCTTTTACAGTGTCATTCATTTAGTAATGTTTAAAAGCTCTCTCTTCTGTCTTGAATAACTCCAGTTGCCCTTTAAAATTATTCACATTTATTTGACCTTTGTAGAGGATGAAATTGTAAAGTCTCCGTATTATTGTAACCTTTCTCATATTAAAAATTTATTGCAAACATCAATTTTTCTCTCCCCTTCAAAATCAGTACAAAGTGTTTTAATCTCCTCTAAAACAGCCTATACTTCAGTCTTTTCCCTATATCAGGAACTTTTCTTTTTCTATGTTTGAACTTTTCCTCATTTCTCTCAGGTTAGAGGCAAACTATAAAATACACTTCAGGGATAATGTGACAAATACCTAATATATTGGGAAAGCTAATTTTTTTTAATGAAAATCAGATATCTGTCTGATTTTTTTACAACAATATAGTGTGCATGGATTTTTTTTGTATTTACTTACAATTTCTGATTCTCATTTTATTTTTGTTCCAAATTTTCAATATACATTTATTCAGTATACATTTGAAACAGCAAGATGCAGTCTGTCTCTAATTCTAATTTGTAACATCTAATCACTTCTCTAAAGTGTGTTTTAATTTTTAATTCCATCTGGCTAAGTGCTGGCCATCTCCCTTGGTGTCTGCCATGCAATTAATAAAAATGCCCACTAATCCATCTCTTAGGTCAGACTTGCCATTTACCTCTCAGGGCTCTAGTAGAAATTAATAAGATCATTGTTCCAGTACTCTTTGAAGATTTACATTTTAGAAGAGCTATACGAAAAGTCCCAAAAAATTTGTATTATGAATTGCTCATAAAAAATGAATTTTATGATTTTTAGTAAATGTTAAGTACATTAAATACTCAAAAGAATAGACCCAGCTGTTGGAAAAATAAATGGCAATAGTCAGCTGGAACATCCTGACTGAAAATGTTGAGGTTGGTGGAGAATTTAAATAAAAAAATTTGAAAGGTATAAATATCTCAAAAACAAGTTTACACTATCACTTATAATATCTAAGGAAAACAAAATTGAAAATGATACACAGGTGATAACACTCAGGCCAATTTTAATTTATTGTTTTTGAATAATATTCATTTTACTGCAATAATACTACCTAATTATGTTTAGAATATTTTTAAAACTCAAATTAAGAAGAGAAAATTATCTATAGATCACAACACATTAACATTTTGCCATATTTTCCTTGATGTTTTTTAGCTATATATATACAGTTTTATATATATAGTTTTTATATATATAGTTTTATATATATAGCTTATGTATATATTAAATGATGCTAAATAAATGCTATATTTCAAGTAGCACGTGCTAATTTTAAAGGTATTTTTAGTTATATCATACCACAGAATTTTATACTATATAGTAATATCAAACCAAAAGATAAACATACAAGTGAAATTATCCAGATTTCTATCATTGTTAATATTTTGATACAGTTTAGTATAAGGTATTTTTCATGCACTTCAAAGTTTTCTGTTCTTTTAACATGGTTATTTATTTTGATGATTTTATTACATAAGAATAAGTGTTTATTATACAGAAATCAGGTAATAAAGATGTTTAAAAAGAAATAAATTAAAAATCATGAATAATCCCACCACGCAGAGACATCACTGCTAATATTTTGAATTATGGTTTCTCCCTATCATTTGACACACAATTATGTGTATATGTGTATGTGTGACTTACAAATATATAGACATAGACATACGTAGACATAAGTATATGTCTATATATACACACACACACAGATAAATGCCCAGTATTTTAAATCACACATACATATCGGTAAGTAAATACAATTTATAACATTGTGAAATTAAGTAATTCAAATTTAAAACAACTTAAACTTAAAGCTGTTGGAACTTTAAATTATTCTGAGCTTTGTTGGGATTTTGCTATGCAGCCTGAGTCACGTGGCATGCAGCTGCAACTTCTGCGGTTATTTTTTTTTCCTGTAAATAATTAGGAAGACCAAGCAATGCCAGAGATAACAATCCCTCAGATCATTGCCCTTCTTCACAGAGTAATAAAACAATCTTCGTTAGAATGTAGCAATCTATAATGAATCAAATCACAGTGGTATATGTACTGGTCTTGTATGGAAAATGTAATACTGCTGGAACTTGTCTGCCTCTGCCTACATAAGTGAAACCTAATTTCTCCACTTTGGAACACTGACCCCATTCATTTGGAATCAGTGTTTCTGAGTGGCCCTACTTAAGCTTTGTGCTTGAGTAAACTCCATAGTTAGTCATATTCTCTGAAATTTATTTTATTTTATTTTACTTTATTATTTTATTTTATTTTATTTTATTGAGATGGGGACTCCCTATGTTGTCCAGACTGGTCTCCAACTCCTGGCCACAAGGGATCCTCTTGCCTTGGCCTCCCTAATTGCTGCGATTGCAGACGTGAGCCACTGTGCCTAGCCTGAATCTCATTATTTAGGGCTGGCATTTTGATGACCACAAAGGAAACTGATGTGAACCTTCAGTGATCCCTGTCACCTTGCGGACAGCCAGAGTCCTGGTATTCGCGTGAACTGCTTTTGTTCATACGACCTCTCCACGGTCAATGAGGATCTCTGGCAAAGCCCCTTCTCAGTCCAGGCTTGGTTGAGAATTCAGACTTTATTTACACTACATGCATTTCTAACTTGATGAGGTTGGAATTGAAGTGCTACTGCAAGGGAGATGCTTCATTTGTTACTCTCTAGTGATTCTGTTAATCAAGTATTTGTGATTTTCACTCTTTTCTGAGGTTAAGGTTTCATTTAAAATTACTACTCAGAGATTTTCAACCTTTTCTCTCATTTGAAATTTTGGTCAAGGAAAGAAAACAGTTTCTCTCTGAAAAAGAGGAAGTGAATCCTTGTGGCTTAAGTGGAAAATTTGTAATCTTTAAAAGTGACCAGATTCTGAAGCTCAGTTTTATTGACAAATCTGAAGTTTCATCCTGAGTGACCAAAATAATAAAAGGTTTTCTAAGAGGATCAGATAAGTCCCAAAGATAAGAGACACTGTTCCTCCCCACCAAAAAACACCATAGGTGACTAAGGTTTTTTAGGACGATTGGAGCTTATCACTCACGATGTGAAATGGTCTCACAAGGAATCCTTTAAGAAGAATATACAGGGAATTTTGCTTAATCTGGTGGGTACGTATAAAGGCTGATCACCTGGTGCCTTAAGTATCCAAGTTTTTTGGGACCACTAAGACATGTAAAAGGGAAGAACGTCTAGTCTACTGGGGAGATTAAAAAAAAAGGAAGAACTGACTCAAAGGTGAAATCTTGAGGAGCTATTCCCACAAGGAGCACACTCAATCAAAATAACTCCCATTAGCTCTTTTTGGTCTTTCAAAAGGGAGGTCTACATAATGGGCAATCCTACTTCTAAAACTGAGTCTTCTTCCTTTAGGTGAGATCTACCATTGGAAACACCAGGTGGATTTATATTTCATACTTACAGTGCCTCTTCATGCAAATATTTAGAAATGATCTCACATAACTCACAGAGACCCCAAATTACAATGGCCAAAATGGGGTACCTTTGAGATTCCTAAACTATTTTATCTGCATGCTCAACTAGAAAAAGGTAGCTCTAAAATAAAATAAAATAACTTGGAGAACTATTTTCAATGATACTTAGCTTCTGATAAAGTTATAAAACAAAAGATTGTCTAAAACAGTTTCTGAACTGAAAAACACTGCTGAAATGTCTCCTCCTCCTTCAACTCCTCTTTTGTCAGAATGTCCTTGCCTGGACTTATCTTCCCTTCCTCCTCCTACTTCTTTTGCTGTTCTGGCTTTATTTTGGGAGTACCTTGTGTCTGGTACAGGAGAACCTGCCTTGGTTTATCAACTATGGTCAAAAATAAAATTTAAAGGCATAATTAAAGAATTTCCCAATCTTCTTTAGGAACCTATTGGATTTGCTAGAGAATTTGCATTAAATCCCCCCAAAGGGATTTCAGAAATCTTTGAGGCAGCCCCTCCCAGCACAGGCCCAGAGGCCTAGGCAGACAGACTGGTTTCAGGGGCCGGGCCCAGGGCACTGGGTGCCCTGTGCTACCTGGGGGAGGCTGCTCCCCACATCCCACAAAGAGCCCCAAGTACAGCATGGGCCACTGCTCCAGAGGTTGCAAGGCAGAAGCCTTGGCAGCTTTCACGCGCTGTTAAGCCTGCAGGTGCATAGAATGCAAAAGTGATGGAGACTTGGCAGCTTCCACCTAGATTTCAGAGGATGTGTGGGAAAGTCTGGGTGCCCAGGGTAGAAGCCTGCCACAGGGCGGAGACCCCACAGAGAGACTCTACTAGGGCAGTGCCAAAGGAAAATGTAGGGGTGGATACCCTACATAGAGTCCCCACTGGGACACTGCCTAGTGGATCTGTGGAAAGGGGGCCACCACTGCCCTCCAGACTCCAGAATGGTGGAACCACCAACAGCGTGCACTCTCAGCCTGGAAAAGCTGCAGGCACCAGCCTCTAACCCTTGAGAGCAGCCACATGAGTTATGCCCAGCAAAGATATAGGGGCTGGGCTGCCCAAGGCCTCAGGGGCCCACCCCTTACATGAGTATGCCCAGGGTGTGGAGTCAAGGGAGGTCATTTTGCAACTTCAAGATTTAATGTCTGCCCTGCTGGGTTTTGGATTTGCATGGGGCCTGTTGCTCTCCATTTTTTTTGGCCGGGCGGGGGGGAGCTGATTTATCCCTTTTGGAATGGAAGCATTTACCCAAAGCCTGTACTACCAGTGTATTTTGGAAATACGTGTTTTTGATCTTACAGGCTAATAGGTGGCAGGAACTTGCCTGAGTCTCAGATGAGACTTTGGAATTTTGACTTTTGACTTTTGAGTTGATGCTGGAAGGAGTTAAGACTTGGGTACTATTGAGAAGGGATGACTGTATTTTGCAATGTGAGATGGACATGAGATCTGGGAGGCCAGGGGCAGAATGATATAGTTTGGATGTTTGGCCCCTCCAAGTCTCATGTTGAAATTTGATCCCCAGTGTTGGAGGTGGGGCCTGGTGGGTGGTGTCTGTGTCTTGGGGACATGAATGGCTTGGTGCCCTCCCCAGATAATGAGTAAGTTCTCCCTTTATTAGTTTACCCAACAGCTGGTTGTTTAAAAGAGGCTGGGTCTTCCCCCTTGCTCTTTTTGCTCCCTCTCTCACCATGTGACACGCCTGCTCGCCCTTCACCTTCTGCCTTGATTGGAAGATCCCTGAAGCCCTCACCAGAAACAGATGCTGGCACCATGCTTATAAAGTCTGCAGAGCCGTGAGCCAAATAAACTGCTTTTCTTTGTAAATTATCTGGGTATTCCTTTACAGCAGAGCAAAATAGACTAACACAGTGAGTGTAACAAATATTCCTATATCAGTATATAAATATCAACCTGAGGCTTTTCTGCTAGGTCCCCTACAGGGAACACATGTTTCCTCTTGGTTTCCTCAGCCCCAATTCATTTGATAGGGAGAGACTTTTTACAACTATACAATACCCACATGTCTTTCTCTCAAAAGGGGGAAATATATTTAGAATTAGAAGATAAAATAGAATTATTAGGTTAATAATTTTCAAAATCTGATCCTTTTAATTCACAAATTGCAATTCATATTATCATGGAGGAAAATAAATTGTTAAATAATGAAGAATTTCAGGGGCTGTTAAAAATAATACCTGATCAATTGTGGTCAACATCCTCCATGGGTAGTGGGAAAATTATCTTGGCTGCCCAAGTTAAAATTCAAACAATTCATCAAAATCTCCTCCGAACCTTAAACAATACCCTCTAAGATCAGAGACCTTGAATGGGATAAGACCTATAATTTTGGATTATAAAAAAACCTTGGTTTTTTTTGTACAAGCCCATGTAACACTCCAATTTTCCTTGTAAGAAAAGCAAACAGTGGAGGATAGAGATTTATACAGGATCTGAGAACAATTAATAAAATAGTCATTTCCAGACATCCAGTAGCACCAAACTCCCCTACGTTGTTGACTGACATCACACCTGAAGGTGAGATCTTTACTGTAATAGATATATGTAATGCATTCTTTAGCCTTCCTGTGGATAAAGACAGTCAATTTCTCTTTGCCTTCATTTGGGAAGACAGATAACACACAAGGAGAGTCATGCCTCAGGGATATACTGAGAGCTCACCTTATTCTTCACAAATATTAAAAGCAGACCTTTCAGATGTTGACTTCCCTAAGAAATCCACCTCAATACAGTACTTAGATGATTTATTTCTCTGCTCAGGGGATTAGTAAGCCTCCACAGAGGATGGAATTTATTTACCATCTACAACAATTAGCTTCAAAGAGACACAAAGTCTCAAAAGAAAAACTGAATCTTGTCAAAAACAAGTAAGATATTTAGGTCACCTAATATCAAAGGAAAGCCTTTTTATCAATCTGGATAGAATAAAAGAAATATTGCCCTTCCCTACCTCCAAATTAAGAAACAACTGAGAGGATTTTTGCGGTTGGCAGTATACTACAGGAATTGGATTCCAAACTTCTTACAGTCTCAACTTTTATATACTCTTTTAAAACAAGATAAGCCAGACTCACTGGAATAGACAGAGGAAAGTCAGTTGACATTGAAAGATATTAAAAAGAGTCTTATAGATGCCCCAGGGTTTGGGGCATCCAAACTATATTTCATTTTTATTGTTTGTTCATGAAAATCAGGGAAATAAATGCCTTAGGCATTCTGACTCAAAAACATGGGATCAAAACAGACCTGTAAGATACTATGCACAGTCAACAACTGCACCCTGTGGCTAAAAGGATTGTTACCACGCATGAGAGCAATAACTGCTACTGCTCTGTTAATAAGAGCAACTGATGAAACAGTGATGGAAATTCCCCCGTCTTCATTCCACATTCTGCAGAAGTGCTCTCAAACTCACACCATACTCAACCCTACTTACTTAGTAAACTGGTTTCTTATGAAGTTCCTCTTTTTCTGCTCCCCATGTTACAATATCCAGATGTAATATTCTAAATCCTGCCACTCTTCTGCCCCTGTGTTCAGATGAAATGACAAATGCTTGCATAATCTTAACCAACCAGCTTCCGTCTCCTTGAAAGGACCTGCAAGAAACCCCTCTTACTAATGCTTATGTTATTTGACTTACAGATGGATCTTACTTAAAGGATGAATCTGAAATTTATTGTGCAGGTTATGATGTAGCATCTTTAATTTTTTTTTTATTTCAGAATATCATGGGGGTACAACACTTTGGCCATACACATTGCCCCTGCGCTGCCCGTGTCAGAGCCACAATCGTGGTCATCCCCCAAACTGTGCTCCCCGCATCCATTCATTGAGAGTTTTTCCCATCCCTTCCATCCCCCTCCCGCCCGCCCGCCCCCTGATGAATGTTATTGCCCTGTGTGATGTAAGTGTTCCTCAGTTAGTACCAGTTTGATGGTGAGTACCAGTGGTGCTTGTTTTTCCAATCCTGTGACACTTCGCTTCGAAGAATGGGTTCTAGCTCCGACCAGGATAATACCAGATGTGTTAATTCACTATTGTTTTTTATTGCTGAGTAATACTCCATGGTATACATATACCACATTTTAATAATCCACTCGTGTATTGATGGGCACCTGGGTTGTTTCCACATCTTTGCAATTGTGAATTGTGCTGCTATGAACATTCGTGAGCAGATGTCTTTATTATAAAATGTCTTTTTTTCCTTTGGGTAAATACCCAGTAGTGGGATTGCCGGGTCAAATGGTAATTCTACTTTTAATTCTTTGAGGTATCTCCATATTATTTTCCATAGAGGTTGTACTAATTTGCAGTCCCACCAGCAGTGTATGAGTGTTCCTATCTGTCCACATCCCCACCAACATTTGTTATTTGGGGATTTTTTGATATGAGCCAATCTCCCTGGAGTTAAGTGATATCTCATTGTGGTTTTGATTTGCATTTCCCTGATGATTAGAGACTTTGAGCAATTTTTTATATGTTTGCTGGCCATTATTCTGTCTTCTTTGGAAAAGTTTCTGTTCATGTCCTTTGCCCATTTTTTAATAGGGTTGTTTGATTTTTTCTTGTTGATTTTCCTAAGTTCTGTATAGATTCTGGTTATCAGCCCTTTATCAGAGGTGTAGCATGCAAATATTTTCTCCTATTCTGTAGGTTGTCTGTTCACTCTAGTGATAGTTTCCTTGTCTGTGCAGAAGCTTTTTAATTTGATCAGGTCCCATGTATTTATTTTGGTTGCTGCTGTGATTGCTTTGGGGGTTTTCTTCATAAATTCTTTGCCTAGCCCAATGTCCATAAGAGTTTTTCCAACGTTTTCTTCAAGAATTCTTATGGTTTCATGTCTTAGGTTTAGATCTGTTATCCATTGTGGGTTGATTTTGGTGAGAGGTGAGAGGTGTGGGTCCAGTTTCAGTCTTCTACATATGGCCATCCAGTTATCCCAGCACCATTTGTTGAATAGGGAATCTTTTCCCCAGTGTACGTTTTTCTGGAATTTGTCAAAGATCAGGTGACTTTATGAGGTTGGTTTTATATTTGGATTCTCAGTCCTGTTCCATTGGTCTACATTTCTGTTCTTGTGCCAATACCATGCAGTCACTATTCTCAGACGATATGATATTATACATGGAAAACCCCAAAGATTCAACCAAGAGATTGCTGGAATTGATAAATGAATTCAGCAAAGTCTCAGGATACAAAATTAATACACACAAATCCATAGCCTTCATATATGCTAATAACAATCAAGACGAGAAACAAATTAAAGATGCAATACCTTTCACAATAGCACCAAAGAGAATTAAATATTTAGGAACATATCTAACTAAGGAGGTCAAAGACCTATATAGAGAGAATTATGAAACACTGAGAAAAGAAATTGCAGAGGATGTAAATAGATGGAAAGCCCTACCATGCTCTTGGATAGGCAGAGTCAACATAGTAAAAATGGCTTTGCTACCTAAATTGATTTACAGAATCAATGCAGTCCCTATCAAAATACCAACATCATTTTTTGCTGATCTAGAAAAGATGTAGCATCTTTAGATGAAGAATAAAAAGTGCATATCTTCCAGGAGCAACCTCTGCTCAACAAGCAGAGTTAATAGCATTAATGTGAGGCCAGCAATTGGCAAAAGGAATAACTGCTAATATTTACACACATAGCAGATTATGACTTTGGAATGTTATGGAAACAGAGGATTTTTAACCTCTTCCAAGAAGTTTATAAAAAACAGACACCTCATTTCAGAATTATTGGAAGCCACACTATTTCCAAAATCATTAGCCCATATCAAAATCCCAGGCCATTCAAAGTCAGACACTCTAGAGAGCAAGGGAAATCAATTAGTAGATAGTATAGGAAGAAAGCCCACCCTAAAAGTATCTGAACAAAAAAATCAACCTATTTTAGCTTTTAAAGAAGCACTTGATTTTGATATAAAATTAGCTCAAACCAAAGCTCCAAAAACATAACAAGAAAATTTGGAAACAAAAGGGGTAATGTACCTCTCTGAGACTGGGCTATAGTATTGACCAAATGGTCTACCCGTACTTCCAACTAAATTACAGTCATCTTTATTTTTTTAATAATAAAATAATTTTTTTAATGGAACACTTCATGAATTTGCATGTCATCCTTGCACAAGGGCCATGCTAATCTTCCAATTTTAGTATATGTGCTACCAAAGCAAACATTACGGTCATTTTGCTTAATTTATACACAAGAGCTAAGTCACTGAAGCCCTAATAAGATGATTGCTTGGGGAAAAAAATATTATTTCAAACCTTCTTCAACTGTTGCTCATAAGATATACAATTGCTGCCACATCTGCCCAAATAATTATCCAGGGAAACTTTTACATAATTCTCAAGGTCATTTTCTTTTACCAGAAGGCCTTTTTGAGGTATGACAACTAGATTTTCTTCAGCTACTACCATCACAAGGATTCAAATAACATTTTAGTGATGGCTTATATCTTTTGTCATTGGGTAGAAGCCAGAAAAGCAATAGCCTTAGTGGTAATTAAAATTTTCTTGGAGAAAATTATTACCGATTGGGGATTTCCTCTAAAACTTCATAATTACAGAGGTCCTCATTTCACTGGGCAAATAATTCAGTCAGTGTACAAAATCTAGCCCACTCTCCAACCTCATGCCTATCATTGCAAGTCATCTGGATTAGTGGAAGACACAAACAGAATAATCAAAACTCAATTGGCAAAATTAACTGAGGTTTTTAAAATTCCTTGGCCAAATGCTCTTCTACTGGTTTCGCCAAATCACCTGTCTCCATTTGAAATGATAACAAGCAGACCTATGAAACTGTCTCCAGGAAATTGTAATCTATGATATTAAAAAAGGACATGCTGTATTACTATAGCTTCCTTATAAGGTAGCGAACTAAAAAATGTAATTTAGTAAAAGACTTTTTTTACAGTGAACTCCCAGGAAACCAAAAACTCAAGTACTTCACAACTTGAGTTGAAAAACTCATGGCCTTGAACCAGGAGATTTTTGTCTATTGGAAATGGCATCTGTTAAAGGACTCTCACCAACCAAGGTGGAAGGGACCTTAGCTGGTGCTCCTAACCAACTCTTATGCCACTAAGCCAAAAGGAATCACTTCCAGGACACATGTCACCCATTTAAAAATGCTGCTTTGCCAATTTGGACTTCATCTCAAGCTGGTGATCTAAAATTAAAATACTCCAGAACCAACAAGGATGAGAAGATGACATCTGAGTTAGTCAGCTTTCCCAAGACACCGGACCAGGACAGTATCTAAATGAATGCTTAATATTAATAATTGTTAATAAATGGGGAAGGTCTTTTTTACATATTCCTACCAAATTTCTTTCTATTCATTCCTGGTTCTTATGTTTTGTTGCTACAATCACCAGCTGTTGCCCATGAAGCAAACCTCTTCTTACAACGGGCTTAGGACTATGCTAATAGGTTACAAAAAAACACTTGTTGGGTATGTGGCCTCATGCCTCTTTTTGGTGGTTTTGGCCTACCATGGTGGGTATCTCCTCTCCAAGGACAAGATTAGATAGAATATCAGAACTGTATCCATGTTTCTTAAGAAAAGTCATCAATATTTAACACTCATATGTCTAAGGAGGATGTACATCACTGGCCTATTAATAATACTTTATGAAGCAAAGAACATGGGAAGAGATTTTTGGTAAAAGAAAACAGTTTATTAGCTTTAACATTGGCATTGCCCCAACTGAGTGATGAAACAATGACACTGCTCCAATTGAGATAAAAGACAAGTCTTTCCATTTCAGGATGGTATACCACAAATTTGGGAGGATTTTATCTGATTTACCCCATCCTCTGTTAGCTCAGTCAGCTTACCCATTTATGCTGGGAACAGAGAAACCATAACAAAGGTACCAGGCCCTATAGCATGAGAGATATGGGATAGATACCCGAAAACCAGTGTATCCACACATCAAATTACAAAGTGATTGGCATGCCACTGAATGGACACAAGGACTGGATGTTTCTTAGTTAGCTCCAGATGGAATTTCTTGGATATGTGGCACTAATGTATGCCATGGTTTACACCCAGGATGGTTGGCATGATATTCTTTGGGTGATGCTTGGGCACAAGGTCAAGTATTTCATACCCTGTCAAAACCTGCAAATTTTCCTTATTCAAAATCTCATTGAATTCTTCTGTGTTCCATTGGTATGAGCACTTAGATTTCATCTTTGTACCACAACTGGGTATTGAGGATGTCATTTGGCATGTACAGGCCCTAACCAATTATATACAAAAGACCCTAAATGATAGCAATATGGGTATTTTGTTATTAAACCATAAAGTTACTCTTATGAGAAAGGCTACATTACAGACATATTAGACATACTCGCTGTAGCCCAAGGGGGAATAAAAATTGAGGTCTTGTCTATATCCCAGATAAATCAGATAACATCACTAAATTAATGGCTGATATGAAAACCCAAATAACTAACCTTTCAGATCCAACATCCTTTCTAAATGATTGGCTAAGCAGCTGGTTTGAATCTTGGGAAACTTGGTGGCAAACCTTATTTTTCCTTATTCTAGGAATTATAATTATTTGTTGAGTTTTGTCCTGTTTTTGTCTTCACTGCTGCTGCAATATTTCTTTGCAATGAAGTCAATGCATGAATAAAAAGACTAAAATAGAGGACACTGAAATAATTGTGTTAATTGAAGATGTCACCATTTAGCCTCACTCAGGTCACAAAGTCACTTCCTTCATGTTGCCTATACTCCATCAGCTTTATAGATTGTCCAATCCCCCCTCACCATGGGACATGACAGTCTAGGAATGAGCCTTCCTAGCAATGTGGGACTAAACTCCTGAACATAAAGGAATCAAAATTATTGAGTTAATCTACGATGTTTTCTTTGAAAGACCTTGATGAAAAGGGGAAAATGTGAAAATAAATAAAATTTAAAAGCTGTTGGAACCCCCAAAACACTTTAAGCCTTGAGAGAGATGTGACAGTGGTCTGAATCATATAGCATGTAGTCGTAGCTTCAGCTTCTTAGATGACAGATTAACTCTGCTCCTCATTATTCTTACTCTGTAAATGACTAGGAAAGACCAGAGACCAGATCCCCCTCTTGTAATCAGTGATCTTTGTTATAGATTAACTACTTCTTTCATTGTCCTGTACCTAACTCACATCAGATGGCACAAAAGACTCCATAACTGTTACATCTTCAGTGTGGAATGTTAAATATACCTTTCCCAAAAGAAAAAGACAACCTTGTCTAATCAGATTACTGTAACTATGCATTAAGCCTTATAAAGGAAGATGTTGAAGTTCTGCTAAGCTTCTCAAACTGTATCTATATAAATGACCCAAACATTCCACACTTTGGAAACCACTGACTTCCATTCTTTGGAATCTGTGCTTCCCTGCAGCCCTCCTCAGTCCTCAAACTTTCCATTTGAACAAATTTGCATTTAAACTAGATTCTGACCCTTTTGATTACTTTAGGTTGATAGGACTTCTAGAACCACATCTGTGACCCTAGAATGACTTTAGATTCATTGAATTCCTTGAATGCTACACATTACCCTATAGAAAATCTGGAAATCAATAAAAATATTTTTTAAAAAGGTAATTGCATATTCAGTCAAAGAATCAATCTGTTTAAAGATGCTTACTATCTGCCAATACTGGGCACAATGATATAGTAATGAATAAGCATATTTTTTTCTGTTTCTTGCTCTTCAGCAAATTGCAAGCTGGTGAGGGAGACTCATATATACACAAATCATTATAATAGAGTAATAAACATTGAGCACATACACAACTAAGTTCCTAAACATTGGTACATATCCAAATAGTTATACTACATTGAAGAAATCCTTACAGAGTGATAAACACTAAGTTATAGGAACACAACTAAAGGAATATGGTTAACCCTATCCATATGAGGGGCTATGAAGACATCATAGACATGTTGATTTGTGATGACAGTCTTGGAAATTCATAGTATTATGTCAACTAGTGAGGGAGGGTAAAAGCACTTTTTTAAATTAGTTCCCTATCTTAATTTTTAAATTAAGCACATGCTTAATATGTTGAAGTTTTCCATAAAAGGAAACTCAAAATATTTTACCCCAAAGTATACTTCGTTGACATATTTCCAAGGTGGCTATTCAGAGGGCCTGCAGACAGAAATAGCCCCAAAAAGCTGCCTTTTGTGGAGGAGATTCACATCTGTACAGAAAAATCTGCATTAGTAAAATAAACAGCCAGGCTTTTTTGAGCTCCCTCCCCTTTATCCAGAACTAGGAAAGATGAACTCAGCCACAGGTTGTCATCATTTTTTCTAAGAGCTGCTACCTGTGAGGTTTCATGTCCAGAACAAGACCACCTTTGCCCCGTGCCTTTTTTCCTCTCTCCCTCCCATAACCTATCTTGCTACACTCCAAATTCCTATTCTTTCTTTAACTTCAAGATGGCATAAAAGGGTCACTATCTGGCCCTTCCTTTGAGTTTTCATATTTTGTATGACTCCAGTGGACACATGTGCATGGTAATAAATTTTGTATGCCTTTTCTCCTATCAATCTGTCTTTTGTCATTTGATTTTCAGGAAACCTTCAGATGGTGAAAAGGAAGTTTTCCCTTGGTCCATACAAATAACTCTAAGTCATATTTACAGAACAGGTTTTGTGTCCAGAGAGCAGAGAGCCACATTGGATCATATTGGCCTTACAAAGATATTAAAACTTCTAACTATATTTCAGACTACACCATGTTTTTTGTTACCCAAAATCTCTTCTTATGAACATGGAATTTAGATGAGCTAGGAGTTATACTATGATCTGCCTTGGCTATGCGGTAGACTTAGGATTAGACGGCCTTTAGTGTTTTTAAGAGAATGCTTCCAAATAGAGAAAGATAATTTACGTTTAAAATAAGGTAATGTTCTTAAAAGCTACCCTTCAGATTATTCTAGTCCTTGTGGAGGGAATGAAAAATTGCTATGTTACTTCACTTTCTCATTGAAAATCACATGGAAGAAGAGACTGCCCAGAGTCACAATAAATACTTTAAGGTAACTTAGGATCCTTTAAGTACACCCTAATCACTGGTGTTACTCAATGGACATCTAAAGCTACTTTAAGGATCAGGGTGTGGCTGAGAGTTGCCACAGTCCAACAGTACTGTAGGAAATCTCATGGCAAATTTTGAAGTAAGAAAGGGAATTTTGTATACCCTCTGCCTTTCCTTTTTAAAAGCTCTCACCCTACTCGTCCCTAGACCCTCTTGTTCTGTGGCGTCTATCCTGGCCTATCTTCACACACACAAAAATGACTCCCTCTCAGGCAGAGGTCAATTTATTCTCACCAAATTACCTGATTATGGTTAGGAGTATGCCCTTATGGAAAGGGCACACTAAAAAATCAGAAAGGCTTTTAAGCACAAAGGAAGCAATCACTGATGGTGTGGTTTCTGGTACAAAAATAGGTAGTTGAAGCAGATATTTTGGATGTGGAATGTTCTTGAAAACTCCTGATTCTTTGTGACATACAGAGCTAGCCACTTTCTGCACTATTGTTTCATATAATTTTATTATTTCTAATCATATTGTAATACTGTATTATGATGATGTATTTGTGTGCCTTGAAGAGCTGTGCCTATGTAGTACAATGACTGAATATAATGGAGACTATAAGGGAGCAGTAAAAAACTTGAATTTGGAATTAGATAGGCGTAGCATCTACTATGTACCAAGAACAGGCCGTCCCTGACTGCCAGATCTAAAACAGCATCCCCTTGACTCTCCATCTTCCTGTTTTATTTTTTCAATGATCACTCTTTAACTAATATCTAACATTATATATATATTATACATGAGGACTAAGTATTTCCAATAATGCCAGTAATAAATTCCCGTAGGAAATATTTTATAATGACCTGGTACATGCTAAGTCCATTGTGCTACTATAACTGCTAAAGCACCATCATTTCAACCATTTCTCTAAATTGGAAATGGCTCATTTATTATATCAGGCATTAGCAAACTTTTGCTGAAAAGGCCAGATAGTAAATTTTTTAGCTTTTGCAGGCCATATAGTCTCTATCATTACAACTTAACTTTGCCTGTTGCAGAGTAAAAGCAGTCGTAGACATACATAAACAAATGAGTGTGGCTGTGCTCCACTTAAACTTTATTCATGGATGCTGAAACTTGAATTTTATACCTTTTCGTGTGTCAGAAAATACTATTTTTCTTTTGATTTTTTTCCCAACATTTGAAAAATGTAAAACTTACTCAGCTATCAGGTAGTACAAACAGGTGGTGGGCTGGATTTGGTGTTCAGGCTCTAGTTTGCTAACTGCTGACCATATGCTAAGCTAGATTGGCTATTTAGATTAAACAAACAAACAAACAAAATTAATACCAGTCATACTGAATTAATAACTGACTATAGTCTGAATTAATTTGAAAGTCACAATACTTTATCACTAATAATTGTAACTAGTTAATAATTTATATTTATAGTTGTCAGGTAAATAATTAATTACTAGTTATAAGACTACCAATCAATCTCTTGAGTGGCTTAGAGTTTCAGAATGTCAGCTTCGGATTCAGATACACATGATTCCATTTCTGCCTATGATTAATATCTATGTGACTTAGCCAAGTTTAAGAAACTTTCAAAGCCCCAGTTTTATTGCCTGTAAACTGAAGGAAAGTAGTGGTACTTATTCATAGTGTTGCTATGAAGATTAAATAATATCATCTAAATAAAGCACCAAAGTACAAACCATAGTTTCCGGTACAGAGAAAATATTCAAGGAATGGTAGCTAATTGTTATTCATTTTTCTTTTTAGCGTCAGCTTTCCCTCTCTGCAATCCATCATTTATACTAAGACAAAACTGCCTGAAAACTCTTGGATGCTTATGATACAGGAAAGTAGATCGCAAAACTGGGTTCGTTGGAAGACCAAGTGAGTTCTTGGCTTCATGCAGGAACGAATTCAAGAGCAAGCCAACAGAGTAAAGCAAAAGCAAGTTTATTAAAGTAAGAAAAGAAAAAAAAGAGGCTGCCCATAGACAGGGCAGCAGCTATCTCCCAAAGCAACAGAAAGAAGCACCTTGTGAGTTTCGGGGTCTTATTTTATACCTTCTATTTAATTTTATGTTAAATGGAGGGAAGATTATTCATAAGATTTCTGGGAAAGAGGTGGGGAGTTCCTGGAACTGATGAGGGTCCCTCCCCTTTCTAAACCATACAGAGTAACTTCCAGGAGTTGCCATGGCATTTGTAAACTCTCATGGAGCTGGTGGGAGTTTCTTTAGTTTGCTAATATATTATAACTAGAATATAATGAGCAATGAGGGTAACCTGAGGTCATTTTTCACGGCCATGTGAGTTCCAGCTGGTTTTGGCTGGTTTCCTCACCTTCTCCTGTTTTATCAGAGACCTTGGTTTGGGTCTTATGACTCCTTATCAAGCAGTGCCTGCTGTTTTCCTCTCTCACTTACAGCATTAATTCATCCTTGATATCCTCAAATATGTGGTCCCTCAATCTGGCTCTGACCTACGTTTCCAGCTTCAATTCCTATCACTAGTTTATCGATCAGCAATTTATTGAGTATGTACTATGTGTCAGGCAGACCGCTAGATCCATTGTCAATGCTCCCAAGTCTGAGAGTCTTTTGTTTCTGCCACATTGAGTGGTAGAAAATGGGTCTTGTGTACACAGTAGCAAGGCCACACTACCAAACTCTTGGCCCGGATTTTCAAAAATCTGGTGTCTGAGAGAAAACTAACCATCACAGAGAGGGAGAATATCAGCTAGAAAAGAAGTTTTTCTATAGCAGACCATGAAATAAAGATGAATCAACTCATATTGGAAATCAGATTTTCAAGATTCAGGGCATTCAGCTGTGTATTTCCTCTCCCATTACTTTACTGGACACACTCATAGTACCCCTTCAAGGCTCTCCTTAAACCCACTCATCAGTGAAGGCTTCTGTGACACCCCCAGATGCACAGACAGGTGGTGGTTGTCCTGACTGGGTTCAAATGTATAGACTAGTTCATGGGATCTCTTGTCACTCTGTGATATAATGTATAATTTTGAGCATTTACATTCTTTCCTGGAGTATGACCTCCTAAAAGGAAATTGCAACCTTGTTTTAGGTTGAATTGTCTGACAGACTGATACAGGAAGCCAGATGTACGTGATTTATTGAGGGAACATTCTCTGGAGAAAGGATGTGAAGGAAATCAGACAGGACAGAGGAAAGAGCTAAGCAAGAATGTCATCTGAACCTGGAGCTATCCTGCGAGCAAAATCCACAAAGAGTTCCAGGCAATAAATTGCACTATGAAATTTGCCCCACTTTGAGCCACTGACATCCAGGTCACTCAGCCACTGCCTGTGGGCTGCATGAGGGAGGGGTGGCACCCTCCCAAGCAGGCACTCCTGTTCATCCCACGGCATTTCCCTCAGAGTAGCGAGAGAGTAGCTGTGAAATCTCAGCAGCCACTATCCCAGCAATGGAGGATGATTGTGATGGCCCAGTGAAGGATCTCTGGCCAGAGCAACAAAAACTTCCAAACTTCTTATCAACCTTGGTGTCCTAACATCTACTTTCTCATTTATATAGTGAACTGGCAAAAATATTTACTATGTCATTAAATGAATTATCAGACTCCATCTATGAAAAAAGTACTGTATTGTGTATGAAAGGAAATACAAAATGAATTCTTCACCTCTGCTGAGCTGGGTCTGGGGCAGGAGGGGAGAGGTTTAAGATAAAATTATCAACACACATAAAAAAAGGCAGAATATGACAACCTTTACAAAACAGATACATATATTTTGTAGAACTACACATGAGCTGTAAATACCAACTTTCGTTGCTCGGAGTAATCAGGAAAGACTTAAGGGAAGAAGTGGAATGTGTAATCTTTGTGAATACATTGATTCTTAAAAAGAAAAGAAATAAATATTTTAAATGGTAAGAGCTACATAACAGAGGCAGAAATTTCTGAATTGGGGAAATTGCTGCATCTAGTATATACTAAAGTATGGACATTTCATAGTAGAATAGTAGTAAATGTGCTAGGAAGATTGATTGGGGGCTAAATGTAGAGGATGTTAAGTGGTAAGCGGAGAAGTTTGGTTTTAACATTGTAGGTAATGGAAAGTCAGTAAAGATTTTTTAACATGGATATTAGGTTAACAGAAAAGAGCTGTAGTTTTAAACTGGCAAGACTGTCATTGCATGGTTTAGATTGGGGAAGAGCTAGAAGTAGAATTTTAAGGCAAACTTGAATCATATTTTGAAATTAAATGCCTAATCTCTCTGCTTCTTCTTTTAAAGTTGCATTTTTTTCAAATATTTATTCCATGCATTCCTTTTAAAGATTAAATGCAGAAGCAGATTTTCCAAACACCATGTTTCTAGGGCATATGTAAATTCCCTGTGTTGAAGTACATTTTGAGCAAAAGTACAATACATCAGGATTACAAAGTATTTCTAACCCCTAATATAAAATTGAATGTTGACAACATATAGACCTTCCACTATTTCTTTCTTAATGATAAAATATATCCAATGGTAATTTCTTTGACTTATTCTCTCTTAATTAGACATACTATATTTCTCACTTGCTACAAATATTTATTTAAAGTTTCATGGGAGCTTGTCTCAAGAAGGAACAGTAAGGATCAAAAGTATAATACCCGATCCTTCAAAAAAAAAATTTCTGAGCACATTCTATAATATGTACCAGGCTCTGTTCTACGGAGATGCTTTCACATACTGTACCTCACTTATTCCGCATATTCAGTAAATGTTCTCATTTACTTGTAAATTAAGTAAACAACCTAGAAAGTATGAGTCAGAATTCAAACCTTATTTTAATCACCAACCCAAGATCTTTCCATGTATCTATTGGCATACATAGCATCCATGCACATATTACATCAATTAGCAGACACAGGATATTCACATGCAAAGATTAGGAGCCATATATGGCAGTAATCATTAAATGGCAGAGGAATAGTGACATAGAAAATAACTGCCAATGTGCAGCTCCTATAAATGTTGAGATATATGTAATATACTCTCTCCCACACCCATAATCCAGTTCTAACGTCCACCTCAGTCCCAACAACCCCTTTCACTCCAGTGATGGAGGGGTAGTGTAAAACTGCATCAGCATTACAGACAATAAATAGAAGAAAGACAATGGTTAAATTGAAAGCTTCATACATAAATATTTATCTATATAGTAACTTGGGATTTTTATATATGTTTTATACATTGGTTACCTTTTTTTATTTATCAGTTAAAACATTATATGTATTACTTAATAGTACAACTAATTTAATAATATTAATAGATATGTTCAAATAAATACTTTTATTCTGCAAGTCATAGAATTTTGCCTGGAAAGAATTTAGTATTGGTAATCCTCACGAAATTTCCCAACATTAGGTATTATAATTATTATTTGCAGCGAGAAAATTGAAACTGGAAGCAGTTAAGTAACTTACCCAAGAGCCCATATTGCTAATTTTAGAATTAGCATGAATCTCCAGGTCTGTGTGACAGGACATCAGATTTAAAGAGCTTGTTATCTATTTGTAGTAAGACACTCAAATTTAAAATTAATAATAATAGATAATGAAAAACTTATGCGTGACTAAATGACCAGGGAGTAGAACAATCATCGTATTAGTTTCCTATTGCTTCTATAATAAATCACCACAGACTTGGTGACTTAAAAGCACAAACTTATCTTATAGTTCTAGAGGTCAGAAGTTCAAGATAGGTCTCACTGGGCTAAAATGGTATGCACAGCACTGCTGTGTTCCTTGTGCAGGTTTAGAGGACAGTCTGTTATGTTCCCTTTTCCAGCTTTTAGAGGCTGCCTGCATTTCCTGATTCAAGGCCCCCTTCCACCTCCAAAGCCAGGAGTGATTGGCTCAGTCTTTCTCACCCTACATCACTCTGACTGTCATTCTTCTGCCTCCCCCTTCAAAGTTTAAAGGATCCATGTGATTACATTGGGCCAACCCAGATAATACAGGATAATCTCCTTATCTCAAGATCCTTAACTCAATCACATCTGCAAAGTCCCTTTTGCCATGTAGGGTAACATATTCACAAGTTCCAGGGATTTTGACATGGACATATTTGTGTTCATTGCTCTGCCTGCCAAACTCAGGAAAAGTTTTTTGAGGGAAAGGAAATATAGAACTTGGCCTTAAACATTAGAGAGCTGGGGTCAGGACATTGCCATCATGGGAAACAACAGAAAGACAAGGTGTGGGGAGAGATTGTTTTATAATGGCACAGGCTTCAAGCCAGGACCACGGTGCCATCTATCCACTGACTAGTTTTATGACCTCATTCAAGTTACCTGAACTTTCAGCGTTTCAGTTTCTACATCTGTGGAATGAAGATATTGAAACACGTGGTCTCTGCAGTTTCTTTTTCCAGTTATATAAATACATATTTACATTTTCAATGATACATAAACTGGTATATTTTTAAAAGGTGGATGGGTTAAGTTCAAACAATATTCATCAAGCCTCCAGAGGAGCATGAGATGGATATTATGTACCTTGTGTTTAGCTTGATCAAAGCCTTGCATTTTTCTTTTGCCAGCTAGGGCCGTGCATTTTTATTTTCAGCCTTATTCATTCTGAAAAAAATGAAGTTATTTTGTACATTTTCTATTCTTTCTTGTTCTATAATTTCTTATTTTATGGAACTTTTAATGAGTCTTCCATAACGTTTTTTACATTTGATTTAATTCTTACTAAAATATATTCTTTATAATGCTTCTGTTTGTCAAAATAAAGAAAAGGAAAAGATACAGAGACAAGTTATGCATTGTTTATGTTTGTTAGTACCATTTGTCATCTTTCTGAGACTTATTGTGCTATTCGCTTTATGTTGCACCAGTCCTCCATGTGGAATGATTTTTATGTCAGAGTCTATTTCACAAAAGCAAACCCACCTAATGATCTAAATTCAAAATGAGTCCTTAGACTTGCCACAGGTCTGCAGTTCTGCTATTAGTGCCACCCCTTTGACTTAAAAAACAAACAAACAAAAACAAACAAACAAAAAAAACCCAAAAAAAACACCCCTTCTTCTGTAAAATCCTATTAAAAGTCAATTATTTTGCCCTAAAAGAAGCAGCATATTACTGAATATCATCATAAATACATTAGCAGAGATCAGGCCCCAAGTAAACAAGTCAAAGAACTTCCACATTTTGGACAGAAACAAAGTGGAGGAGGAACTGCCTAGGAATAGGAATCTTCTGAATCTCTATAATGACTTTCACACACTGACTTCCTGTTTGTTCTCTACACAATATCCAGTTGGGTCTTTATACCTCCTATTTGCTGCCCAGGCTCCTATATCCAAACCCCTCCTTCAATCTATCCCACATACTGCTTTGCATGTGTCATCAACCTGCTCTGAAGCTTCTATTTGTCTCTATCATGCATAGATAAAATTTGAAGGCTTCCACAGCATGGACTGTACCCATCTTTACAATCTTCATGCACTTTTTAAAAATAGATTCTCCACTGTTGTCAAACATGTCTATTCATGTTTCCTTGAACATGCATACATACATACCCAATTCTACCTCTACCCTTCAAAATAGTTTTCTTGCCAGTTTTCTTGCCAAGTAAGTCTGGACTCCTTTTTCTTTCTAAATCCTATTTACCAAGAGATCTTTTCTTATTTCTCCAGATTTTATGTGTTGACACTTCCCTAAATTTCATGGCTCTTAGAGTCTATACTCTGCATTTGTCACAGAGCTAGCCGTAAGTTTGCTTTTTAAAATGTAGGTTGCTGTTTTTGATGTTAATATCCTATCTCCCCAACTACATTCTAAATCCCTCATAATAAGGACTGTATTGTATCCTCATACTCTCAGTATTATCAACCCGTAGCACACAGCCTTACTTATAAATGGTTCTTGGTAGAAGTTGGCAGAAGATTATGATGACTATTTTATGTTTTTAGTCTGAAGGATCTAAAATACACGTAGATAAAAAGCCTCCTATTATGTGGTTATTTGTATATAATGGAGATATGGGATAGTTCAGAAGCCATGAGATTGAGGGGTCATCACAATACAATCTATCTTTTAAAATGCAGATCAGGACACTGAAATAAACCCATATCAAGAGTTAACACAAGGATTTAATAAATAGTGGCTAATAGTCTTCCAAAAATTGTCATGTATGTTAAAATATTTAAACACTCATTACATTATAAGCGACTACCAGATAAATTTCTTGGAGATAAAACCTTCTACTTTATCGCAAAATTTCAAAAGCTCTGATATATCATGCTTACATTATTAGTTCCTATATCACCAAAAATGATCCCACAGTTTGGGATATATAATATCTTTCTGAGGAGGTTTTATTTTTTGTTTTTTCTTAGCTGACAAAAGATATGAAGTCACTTTTCAAGAACTGGCTCAAATATATCTTACTCTGGAAAACTTTCTCCAAACCTTTTCAGATTTGGTCATTCTTTCCAATGTGCTCCCAGAACACAAGCTACTTTTCTCTATTATAACACTTATAATTATTTTACTTTGTAGTTTGTTTATGTTTCTATAATTTTCACTAGCCTAAGGATTTCTTGAAGATATTTCTCTTCTTTTGTTTTCATTTTTATTTGTTTTCCTTTTTAATGCTGGGAAATTTGCACATTAAAAATGTTCCATAAATGTTCATTAAATGTGTGTTTTAACAATATATGGAAGTTTAACACTTCTACCACCTGATTCTGAAAATTGATTCCCTCAGAGACATCTGTCAAGCTTAGTGCAAACAGAAGTCTATAGCACCAAAAAATAAAGTGAGCAGTAACAATAGTGAGACTGAAGCAAACTCCTTGAAAGGTAGACTCACACGGTTTGTTAACTTTGTAACCCTCACCATAGCTAATAGGGCTCCTGGAACATTTCACATGCTCAATAAAGATTCACCAAATTGATGTTAAATCCTACTCTGGCCGTGATAATTGCTGAAGCAAAAAAAGAATTAACATCAAATATTGGATATTACCTTGCCAGTGAAAACATATGTTAGAAAATAGGGAAGCTTTATTATGTACCAGATATTCCAGCTATGTTGAATTTCTCATGATCTTATCTCTTCCAAGTTGCTGAAGCTATTAGAATGAAACAACTCATAAAAGTTTTTCAAGACCCACTCAATTCCTGATTCTTTTTCTAGTAAAAACACCACAAGTTATATGTAAGTCCATGATTTTTAGCAAAGGATATAAATTTATATGTCATGTTACAATAAAATGACCATATTACAAAATACATAATATCCAAAATTCAGTGATATTGCAGATGTTCAGAATATCATCCTATTTATAACTTCTTTGTGTGATGAATGTGGACAGTAATATTAACTGATACATCTTAATAGGAACATCAACATTTATCTCCATTATGGGGGAACTTTTTTCAGACTTACCACTGGCATATCTGTGATATCAGTTTATTCTCCAATAGCATAAATGGCATTCTATCTAACAGAATCATGAATAATTGTAAAGATTCTGGTACTTAACTGCACCAGATGGCTTAACTATAGAGAAATTCAAATGAATGGTATTATATTTCTGAGACATCTGCAAAACTCCTAACAACATATGGAGCCTAGGACTAGTGCTCCCAGTATTTTTTAATGGCAAAATTATTAACATTTGCAAAATTCTGATATGGCAGCATTTTACCACATTCATTATTGTTCAGATTTTCTACAGTTTTCTTAATACCAACTTATGCAAAACATTTATGTATATACTGAGTAATTAGCAATCTATATGTGGGATAAATTTTTATAGCACAGGAGGAAATGTGTAACTTGAAAGAGAAAAGAAAGCAAAAGAGAGTAAAGTGTAATTTAACCTTGTTATAAATGTAAGCAGTGTCTTTAATGGCTGAGTGTTTTTTTTCTATCAGATTATACGTTCTCCCCAAAATCATAGTAACTGACCATTTAACCAGTATTTGATTTATTATAGCTCTGTTTCCACATTTAGTGTTTAAGAGAGTGGTTTGGGATATACACGGGCCTGATACTGCCTTTCCCTGGAATCCTTTAGTTTGTCTTCTTTGGGGACTGAAACAAACAAACAAAAAACCATATTAGCAGTAAGGCTTGTTTCATTTTCCTATCATTCATATACTCACTTCTTGGTTTCCAATGTCCTTTACATCTCTTGGTGCCCATGGTTGCCCATTGTTTAGCTCCTAATTATTAGTGAGAACATGTGGTGTTTGTTTTTCCATTACTAAAATATTTTGCTTAGGATAATAGTCTCTAGTTTTATCCAAATTGCTGCAAAGACATTATTGCATTCTTTTTTATGGCTGAGTAGTACCCCATGATGTTTATATATGTGTGTGTGTGTTTTACTCCATGCCACACATATTGTTTAAGAAATCATAGTCAGAAGCCAATGTTATTTTTCCCCGGAGATAGTTCATACTTCCCGCTGTGAGGCAGATATGATAATGTTGTGATTATCTCAGTGCCATTGTACTTGAGCTGAGTCAGGGATAGGTGGCAGCTTTAGTTAGATTCAGGTGATGCCTGTCTTTCTTCACTTCAGATGGTAAGTAATTGTCCTCTGTTTTTCCTGCACAGCTCCAGCTTGGGCACGGCCCACATAGGCTTGATAGGAAAACCAGAAGTTTTCCAACTCTTTCCCTGAAAATTATGACTATTGGATATTTTAAGCTTAGTTCTTAAGCAACTCACACATGTGGATTCAAACTTTTATAAATGTGTTGAGTGAAAGAAATTTCATGGATTCATTGCAGTTCCCTCTGGTGTAAATGTGTCTCACTCATTCAAACTATGTTGCCAGAGGACCTACTTTTTGGCCATAAGACCTGTAAGATTTCATGGTGTTAGATATATTTATGTTAGATAAAGAAAAGGGATAGAATCTCTGGAAAGGCTTAGAAGACACTTCTAGCATGGACAGCTAGAATCCTAGATAAAGATCATGATTCTAGACTGTGGAGGATTTGACCCTGCCTTTCAGCCTGTCACCCCCAGTCTCCTGTGCCCTCCTCAGATTCAGTAAATGTCCTAGTTTGTAATATTGGAAATATTTTGAGCATTCTCTAGATTTCAGTCTCAATGGCCATCAAATTCTCACCTGGTTTATGTTCTTTTTAGGGTATTTTTCTGTTTATTGAAAGTTTGACCCTCAGGTCATTCCCAGACATGGCAAATTTGCACAGGAAATGAAAGGTCCAGCGTTTCCTACTCATGTAGAAAAGTGTTTTCCCTGTCTGGTATTTGAGGTTATTTAGTGCTTTATGATTCCACAGCTTTAGGATGGCTTTAAAATATTATTTTTTTAATTTTGTACAAGTTTATAAAAATTTTGTTGTTACTAATGGGAAGGCTGCCACCTACCTTATACATTCTACCAAAAAATTAAGATGCCAGACTAATCACTTTTTTTATTTAAAATATTTTTAGATTTACAAATAGCTGCAAAAAATATATGCATAGTTCCCCTACTTTTCACCCATATTTCTCTAATGGTAACATCTTACATTATCTTAGTAAAATCTTAGGAAAATTATCTAAATTAGGGAATTACTATTTATACAATATTATTAACTATACCATAAACCTTATTCAAATTTTGTCAGTTGCCCTGCTAATGCATTTTTTCTTGTCCAGCATCCAATTCAGAACTTGAAATTTCATTTATTAATAGTTGTCAGTTCCTCTTGGTTTCCTCAGTCTGTGACCGTTCTTAAGTGTTCTTCTGACTTCTGTAGTTTTAATGTTTTTGAAAAATACTGGCCAGTTATTTTGTGGAATCCCTCTTAATTTGTTGTCTGATGTTTTCTCATGATTTGATTGGTAACACATTTTTGGCAAAAATCCACAGAAGTGATATTGTGCCCTTCTTACAGCAGCATGGCAAGAAGTACATGACTGTAAAACAAAGGTTTTTATTTTTTTTAGTTAGGTTTGTAGAAGTATAATTCATAGAAAATAAAACTCACTCTCTTTTTTATATAATTCTATAAGGGTTGACAAATGCATACAGTTGGGAAACCAGCAAAACTATCCAGACATAGAACAGTTTTGCCACCTCTGAAATATTCCCTTGTGTCCTTTTGTACCCCAATCTCCAGCAACCCCTGTTTCTGTCCGTATAGTCTTGCCATTTCTAAAATGTAACATAAGTTGAATTATCTAGTGTATAGCCTTTTGGGTCATGCTTCTTTAACTTAGCATATTGTATTTTAGATTCATCCATGTTGTGTGAATCACTTGATTTTTTCCTTTTTATTGGTAAATACTATTCCATTATTTAATTATACCACAGTTTGTTTATTTGTTGACTGGTTGAAAGACCTATGTGCTGTTTCCACATTTTTGGTGATTAGAAATAAAGCTGCTGTAAACTTTTTACATATATCAGATTTAATATTAAAATATAAATTTTTATATTTTTTAATTTAGAATTATTCTATTTGCTTGTAGTCTCAATAAACATTTTCTCTGTATCCTTAGAGGGCTAATTCATGAATGCATAATAGATAATATCTCTCTCTCATATGAGTGAACAACTTCAGGGCATAGTCAGTTAATTATATCTAACTTGTAACAAAGTGCTCATTTCATGATTTTGCTCAGATTGAAGATGTGGAATGCAAATCTTCCATGCTTCAATGTGTGTGACAATATTTTACTTAGGGACTCCACCAAATAATCTGGGAACTATTGCCACAGAAAGAAAAGTGAAAAAATAAGACTAATCTAGATGAACTAAAAAGCCACTTTTTATTAAATTGCTTTGTAACTATTTTAGTTAAGAGGAGCATATGTCAAGTATTTCGTAAAGTGGATAAGTACTTCATCCTAAATTTTAAAAAATGGATTCTTTGGGTAATTTGCATTTATAAAACACCTGGAAGTAAAGAATAGAAACTAGAATTATTGGTACAAAATAACAACATGTATCTCTCAAATCTCTGAAATGGACATTGGAGGTGCACGTGACTTTACACAGGAATGAATAAGGGGCATCGTATGAGTGACAGAGTACTTATGCCTCTGATGCTGAAGATTTACACATGGAATCCTGTCACTATTAATGCTATTTTACCAATATTACACATTGTTTTCACATTTTTCTAAATATAAACCAGTATTTATGATGATTATCAAGGCTATTCTTTTCAATATAATGCTTCTTATGAAATAAAATTTTATTTTATTTTTTGCTTATTAAAAACCACAATAAAAACAAAAGCCTGACTTTAAAGATTCTTAACCTAATCAGTTTATCCACCTCCTCTACATTTCGGTCACCTCTGGTTTGGTTAAAATAACACATTTATTACCATTTGGCAATAAGGTCTTCAGATTTTCCACTTTCCAACTCCTGCTTTACTAATTAATCTCCTCTTGAAGTCTTCTTATATGTCAGGGTGGTCTTATTAGACTCACTACCCAGCTAGTATTTTTTGGAATTTCAATTGTCTTCCAAACATAGCATATAATATAACTATTATTATAAGTAATGATCACAGTTTGGTTTGGCTTTTACCGAAATCTCAAAACTCCTGGTTCCCTGGATGTTATGATGTACTAGGCTTGGATTATGTGCTGTCTGATTTGCCTGCTTGTGCCTTCTTAGACATCAACCCAATCCTGGAAGTCAAAAGAAATACCATGTCTGTGAGCTTTATTCCATACTACAAAACCTAAAATAAATTCTTAATGCACTTCAATAATTTTTAAAATCAGATCTTATTATTTATTACTGTCCTTACTACACTTCTTCCAAATTTCTCTCACTATTTTCAGACCCTTAGTTCCATCCTTGACCTCTACACTCCTTGGTATATGACTCCATTACTAATGAGAATTTCCTCAACTTCCCTTTCATCAACTCCATATTTTAACCTTCCTTCTTTACCTTTATTTGTATCCTTGAGGAAGAAGTTTTATTCTTCTTTAGCAAAGCTAACCCTCTTCTTGTTTCAGTTCTTGCATCATCCAGTTCCCTTTTATTCTTTGAGACCTTGCCCAGAACTGATCTACACTTGGACTTCACATTGTTATATTTTCAGTTTCTTCTTCTCTGCTATATAACTTGTTCCTAATAATGCTGTATTCAGATTCATCAATAGGCCATGTTTTCATTATCACAAAAGCTGATCATAGTAAGCAAAACATTAGGCTGCATTCAGAGCAGAGATACATTTTGTTGGACAAGATATGATATAAGAAAACAAGTATTAGTAATCAGACAGATCTGAATGTGATCATCCACTCTGACCCTAACTTCCTAAGTGCCTTGCCAAGCTGCTTAATCCATAGCAATTATGGTCAATTTTGGTAACAAATCAAAATTTGAGCAAGGAACAGAGAGATTTTGTAAGAGAGTTATTTATGTAAGAGAGAGATTCTACTTTTGGTAATGACAAAGAAAGTCACATTGTACTATCCTTTCTCTGAAAACAAGTACAAATGTTGCTAAAATGTATTTCAAAAAACAACTGAGGGTACTGGAGAGGAAGCAACACAAGTAGAAATTGAAACAGTAGGGTCCTTGAGAGAGAAAAACGTAGTATGTAATTTCCACATTCATCTCAGCTTTTTCCCTCCAGGCAATTTTAAGTTTGTCCCTTGGGAGAAGAGAGACCAAGTAGCAAATAGCAGTTCTACTCAGCAGAGGAGAAAGAGGATAGAGTTTGAAGCTTATTGATTGGCCTAAGATTTAAGCAACAGAATTATGGAGAGAAGAGAACTGCAGAGAAATAAACCCCAAAATCTATATGTAAATTGTTCTTAAGTCAATGGTTGATCCTCACCTGTGCATGCATAGAGAAAAACTCTAGGAAACTTATCAGGGAAAAATTGCTTGGAGACCAAAGTGTTGAACTGAAATTTCAGTAGGCTTGTGGTTCAAGTTTGACTTTAGACCCCAGAGGGTGCATACCCTTAAAGTGAGTATCGTGGCCTAAAAGTAAGTATGACAACTTAGAAGTAAAGGCAAACCTGAAATGTGAAAGCTGTGACAAAGCCCAGACTGATGCTTGAAGAAATCAAGGTGATCTATTGCCTCTCCATCTGCCTACCAAAAGAATGTTAACTTCTTGGGAAGTAGATAACGTGATCCAGAGTCTCTACGATATTGTGCATAAAATGTTCAGCATCTAAGCTGAAATTGTGAGGAATGATTGAAGCAAAACAAACAAACATACAGAATCACTGCATTTTTTTACAGATGGAAGGTTTGTGGCAACCCTGCATCAAGCAAGTCTGTCAGCACCATTTTTCCAACAGCAGGTGTTCACTTTGTGTCTCTGTGTCACATTTTGGTAATTTTTGCAATATCAAACTTTATTATTATTAATATTATATCTATTATTGTGATCTGTAATCAGTGATATTCGATGTTACGATTGTATTTGTTTTGGGGTACCATGAACTACAACCATGTTAAGAAGGTGAACTCAATTGGTAAATGCTCTGTGTGTTTTGACTGCTCCACTGACTGGCCCTTCCTGCATCTCTCTTCCTCGCCTCAGGCCTCTCTATGTTCTGAGACACAACAATATTGAAAGTAAGCCAATTAATAACACTATAATGGCCCTTAAATATTCAGGTGAAAGGAAGAGTCACATGGCAAGCTAGGAATGATTAAGTTTAGTGAGGAAGGCATGTGGGAAGTTGAGATACGCTAAAGCTAAGCCTCTTTTGCCAAACAATTAGACAAGTTGTGAATTCCCAGAAAAGTTCTTGAAGGGAATTAAAATTGCTACTCCAGTGAGTACATGAATGATAAGAAAATGAAACAAGCCTTATTGCCCTGAGGGGGTGAGGAGTCAAAACTTACCTGTCAGGTACAATGAACACTGTTCTGGTGATGGGCACACTAAAAGCCCCAACTTGAGGATTATAGAAGGTATCCACGCAACAAAAACATTTGTACCCCTTAATATTTCAAAATAAAAAACAGTAGTGGTAAAACTTATGACTGACTTGCAATAAAAACTGTGAAATTCTGGGGGCAATAGAATAGCATTTTAAACAAGCAGATATTTAAAGAGGAAAAAAAAGTAAACAAACAAAAATGACTACTGTATAATTTAATACCAAGTGAAGATATTCTACAAATATTAAAGAGAAATATAGATATTTCTACACAGATAAAAATGAGCATTTGTTTAGTGCCAACCTTTGGAAATACTTTAGGAAATTATTCAGGCTTAATGAAAATGGTACCAGATTAAAGCATAAAACTGCAAAAAAAGAATAAAATGTACCTGCATGATAAAAATGTGACTTCCTACTTCTTAAATCAACAAAAAATAACAACACTTAAAAATATTTTATGATGTTTGTAAAAGTGCATGTTAACTATTACATAAAAGGCAAAAGTGGATATATAGAGATAAAACTGTTGTAAGATTTGGCATTATTCACTACATGAGAAAAATACAGATTTCGTCTGTACTATAATAGAGGGTTTGCCATGTCTGTAGGGTAACCAATATAATAAAAAAAGTAAAATATGTAAATAAAAATTAATATAAGATATGAACTGGAATTATTAAAATAAAAATACTTGAATAATCAAAATGAAGGTATTTAGAGTGGAATTCAGTAGCAAAGAACAGAAGGAATAATTAAAAACTAAATATTAAGAATTAAGCTCAATTATATCAGAAATTGCACTATACATAAATAGACCAAACACTCCAAATAAAAAACAAAAGGAGTCATATCAACAAAGCAAGTACTACCAACTACATTCTGCTTTCAAGATATTCACTTTAGATATAAGATGACAGGTAGGTTAAATATACTATTCAAACACTAACCAAAAGAAAGCTAATGGGGCTTTTTAAATATTATACAGAGTAGATATTGAAGCATGAAATATTACTTGAATTTATGAGAAAATATCATAATGATAAATTTATCAATCTAATGAAAAGACATAACGATACTAAATGTACATGCACCTAATATAATAAGTTCCCAATGTACAAAGCAACAATTGACAGAAATAAAGGGAAAATAGAGAAATCCACAATAATATTAGGATTTTTAAATGTACATCTCACAGTAACATAGACAGCAAATAGATATTATACATAGATACTTATTGATAGCATTGCTATTAGAATTATTAACACTGTTGACACTGTTATTAGTATTAATAACGCTATTAGTGCTATTAACAATACTACTAACTACACTATTAACAACACTATTAACTACATGACCTCACTGACATATATAGAATACTATGCTCAAGGGCATGTGGAGCATATACCAAAATAGACCATAAGCTGGGTAGTAAAGCAAGATTCCAAAAATTTCAAACAGTTGAAATCTCTGACTACAAGAGAATTAATCTAGAAGTCAAGAACATAAAGACTACTAGAGGCTGCCCAGCTAGCTCAGTGGGTAAAGCATGAGACTATTAAAGACAACTACAAAATCGCTAAATAATTGTAAACAACACGTTTCTAACTAAGGTATGGGTCAAAAAAGTAATCTCAGTGGAATTAAGAAAATATTTTAATTGAATAGTAAAAATATAACAAATGAAATAGTATGTAATGCATCTAAAGGAGTACTGAAAGAGAAATTGATATATTATATAGGACTAAAAAACAATGATATAAGCTTCTATTTCAAGAATCAAGGTAAAAGAATAGCAAAGTTAACTCAAAGAAATGAAAACAATAAAATAATATAAAGAGCAGCACAATAAATTAATAAAATAAAAACATACATACAATAAAGAAACAATGAGGAGATGGCAGACATGAACTGGACTTTCACAGAAGAAGATATTTAAATGGCCTGAGCATAAATATGAATTATTCCTCAACTTCTTTAGTCAGGAATAAAATTCAACTAAAACCACAAGGTGATGTCACTACACACCACCAGAATGACTGAAATGAAAAATACAGACAAAAGAAAGCAATTTTGAGGATGTGGAATATTGTCATACACTGCTTTATGGGAGTGGAAATTCGTTCAACAGCTTTGGAAAATTGTTTGACAGTATCTACCAGGGCTGAACATATGTTTGTTCTATGACCCAGAAAATTTCACTCCATAATAAGACCAAGCAAAAATGTGTATATACATTCTCCTATAAAGACATGTACAAATGTTCATCACCACACTACCTATCTTAGCGAAAAACTGGAAACTACCCAAATGTCCATCAACATTTGCATACATAAATAAATTCTATTAATAGAATATTTACACAATGGAATACTACAGAATAATGAGAATGAATTAACTGCAACTACATGGAACAACATAGATAAACGGCATGACCGTAACATTGAGGTAAAGGAAGCTGAAACAAGGGAGCATTTATTATACGATTGCAATTATAAAAAGCATAAAACCCAGCAAAACTAAAGACTATATATTTACATGTTTACACACTAAACCCAAAAGTTTAAAGAAAATTAAGATAAATTACAAAATCCAAGATTGGTCAAGGAGAAACACTTGAGTCACTCAAAAGTATTGTTACATTAATTATCAACTGTGGTAGTTGTTTCAGTAGCATTTTAATTGTTCATCAAAATGTTCAAACTTTATTTATTCTTTCATAAATATGATACATTTCATAATTTTTAAAAATGTTAATAAAGCGAACATTTTCCTATAAAAATTGTCATGCTTTATATATTTTCAAAGTAAAAATGATATCTTAATGACATACGAAAGATAATTTTAAATGTCTCTTAAAGCTATTCCAGTCTGAATCAGAGCACAGGCATCAGTCTGTACTCAAAATCTCAGATATAGCTGTAAGAGCCCTCCTTGCTACCAAAGTTACTTTTTGGAGAAGAATTGTACTGAAGCTTTCACTAGAAAATATTGATTCTCTGTATTAAATAGAATTCACCAGAGTCATCATACCTGGAAAGTTAGATGGGAATTAGCAAGTAAACTGCAAGAAATTAAAATTTTCTAGTGAAGAGAGTTTCAGGCATGGAACGATAAGAAACAAGGTTCAATAGGTATTATGAAAGTGTCTGATCATGGAGAGCAAAACTCTCTTCTCCTCAACTCCGGAGCTAATACTTTATCTGACATGTGCTGTGAAGTCACTGAGTCCTTTTAAACAGAAAACCGGCAAGGTTGGATGTACATTTTAGGTAAATTAATCTGGTGGCAACGTGGAAGCCTAAATATGACATGTTAAATCGCAACAGAATTTTTTTTCATTCCAAAAGAGGCTACAAAAAATAGAATGAGTTTCTTTTTTAAATTTTTTTGAATCTCTGTGTGGTTTAACTTTCAAAGACTCACTAGTACCAACTAAACGACATTTAAAGGAAGATCTTTGCCCTCACGTACAAAACCCTCCGTTCTCTTTCTCAGGCTCATTTGCTGGTGCAGTTTCTCAAACCAGTTTAAGGACCTCCAAACTCTTTTCCTTCTTCAAAAAAAAGTCCATTTTCTTGTCTATTGTCTATTTGCCTTTCCCTCCATTAGGTATTTCCTTATCCTTCTGAGTCAATTACTTCTTCCCCTGGTCCCACAGAACTTTGCTTAAGCCTCTATTGTGCACGTATTTCATCCTACCTTTTATTGTAATCAGCGGCTTATGCATCTCTCTCTTTCACAAAATTCTAAGTTGTTTGGGTACATTTCTACATCCCAATTTGCATTTCTGACACCACTATCTGACACTTTATACATTGTAATTGTTCAATAATTCTTTAATGAATAAACCACTACATATTTCATACTTGCTTTTGAAATGAGGGTTTTATTCCCTGAAGGAAACATTTTGAAAGGTTAATTAACAACGTGTATATATATACACACACACACATTGAGCATGTGTCATTTAGAAGAATGACATGTTCTAAGTGCCCAGTTTGTGTGTGTGTGTGTATATATATAAAATGTCACATATTTTTATATTTCTTATTTTATTTATATGTCATTTATATATGTATATATTAACATTGATATATAATATAGAAATATATAATATATTATATATATTATTTATATATTTTATATGTATGTATAAATTGGGCACTAAGGGTACTCCAAGCAATCTTCTAGATGACACATGCTCAACAGGGGCAGTATTGACCCCAAGTAGGCAAAATTTGGTCCTATCACGGGGGGACCAAAAAAAACATAGGTATTACACAATTTGTTACCCTCCAAAGGTCCATAATATGTCTGTGGTAATAAAATTTTATGGGGGGGTAATTAAGAAAAAATATCTTAAAAGCCTCTATATGGAGTACACTAAAAAAAAGTTGACAAACATTGTTCTAGACACATAGCAGAAAGCAGAAAGACAAGATACCTACTCTAGTGGAACTTATGTTCTAGAGAAAAAAAGACCATCCAACACGTAAACAGACGATCAACATATGAAATAGTGAAAAGGCCCTGAATAAATCAGGGTTAATAAAACAGAGTTTTGTGTTAGATGAACAGAGAGGTTACTTTAATTTGGAAGGTTATGATTTGCCTCTCTACTGACGTAAGCTTCAAAGTGAGATCTAGATGGTAAGAAAGAGCCAAACATTAAAAAATGTAGGGGAAAGAAATTCATGGAAAAATAGTGCAAAGGCCCTAAGTTGAAGATTTACTTCATGTGTTTGAGGAACAGAAAACCTATGTGGCTGTAGCTTAAGGGGCAATAACTGGCAGGGAAAGTGAGGGCAACAGAAAGTTCTTTATAACATGAAGATACAACAGCATGTTTTTAAACTAATGGGACTAATCTAATACTAGAGAGTCAATATTAGGAGAAAGGGAAAAACTGCTGAATGGATGTACTTGGCTGCAACAGGGGATTAGATCCCAGTGCACAACTATGGGGATTGGTTTTAAATAAGATCGTAAGTATTCTCACCTATAGTATAGTAGGCAGAAAGGCAGAGAGTATCAAATGCTAACAGGTGGGTGTTCTCTTCTGATTGTTTGTATTTTCTGAGTGAAGTAGGAAGAAAGATCATAAACTCAACGTGAACACTTGGGGAGAGATAAGCTATGGTCTGAATATTTGTGTCCCTCCCAAATCCATATGCTGAGATCCTTATCCCCAAGGTATTAGGAGGTAGGGTTTTGGGGAGGTAATTAGGTCATGAGGGTAGAGCCCTCATGAATGGGATTTGTGTCCCTATAAAAAGACATGAGAGAGTTTGCTTTTTCTCTCTGCTCTCTGCCATGTGGGGACACAATGAGAGCCATCTGTAAACCAGGAAGTGGGCCCTCACCAGACACTTGACCTGCCAGCACTTTGATTTGGACTGCTCAGTCTCCAGTACTGTGAGAAATAAATGTTTGTTGTTTAAGACACCCAGTTTGTGATAATTTGTTATAGCAGCCCAAATTGACTAAGATAAAGTGCAAGAGCTATGTAGAGTGATTATAAAATAGTTCTCCAGGAGAAATGGAGAGTAAATGGACCAGGGGATACGAAACAATTGCCCAGGACTTAAAGAACCCAGTGGAGATTTACTGCAATGAATTTGAACTGAGAATGGTAGTTGTGATTGTGTATTTTTCTCCAGTCACACTCAGTTGCATGGATACAAATGTGAAATAGACATTTGCTTTTAACTAGAGTTGAGGTTTTGCTATGCACGTATAATGAAAACAGAAAAGGACAAAGGAATTTGACATGAATGCAATGGCGTG
This sequence comes from Daubentonia madagascariensis, assembly GCA_023783475.1. Taxonomy (NCBI): domain Eukaryota; kingdom Metazoa; phylum Chordata; class Mammalia; order Primates; family Daubentoniidae; genus Daubentonia; species Daubentonia madagascariensis. Next base: position 10,781,458 of record JAKFHU010002220.1, read on the forward strand.
ATTATAATAATTGTGGGACTTGAGTTGGGCAAGGAAGTCAAAGAAGATGTCAAAGGGGTGAAAGAGAGTAAAAAGGTAATAAGATTAACAGCCCCTTTGGGCTTGAAGGACTGTAGCAGTTGAAGACAAGGGAGAAAAACAACAACAAAAGCTGGAGAAATCCAATTTCTGGACCTGCATTTAAGGAACTTGAAGTCTTCAATACCATCATAATAAAAAGTAAAAAGCTGAGAGATGAAAGAAAAAATCTAAAAGAAGTGAAGAATACCTGTGATGGTCTCTTTTGTAGACTGGACATGGCCAAGGAAAGAATCTCTGAGCTTGAGTATACGACAACAGAAACTTCCAAAACTTAAAAGTAAAGATAAAAAAGACTGAAAAAAAGAACAGAATATTCAAGAAGTGTGGGGCAACTACAAAAGGTGTAATGGGACTACCAGAAAAAGAACAAAGAGAGAAAGGAATGGAAGCAAATTTGAAGCAAAAATGACTGAGTTTTTCCCCAAATTATTATCAGACATCAAACCACAGATCTAGAAAGTTCAGAGAACAGCCAGCAGGATAAATGCAAAAAAAAAAAAAAAAAAATGCACCTAGGCATTTCATATTCAAACTTCAGAAAATGGAAGATAAAGGAAAAAAAAATCTCAAAAAGAGTCTGAGGAATAAAACACCTGAAATACAGAGAAGCGAAGATAAGAATACATTTCACTTCTCAGTGAACGTACAAGAAGAGAGTGAGTGAAATATTTAAAATGTTGACAGAAAATTTTTTTAATATACCAACTTAGAAGAGTCAGAATAGAGTAAGATGACATGTTCAGTGTGGTAAAAGAAAAAAAAACCTTTCAACAAACAATACTACACCTGGTAAAACTGTCCTTCAAAAATGAAGGTGACATCAAGACTTTTCCAGACATATAAAAGCTCAGGGAATTCATCACCACTAGACCAGCCTTATAAGAGATGCTAAAGGGAGTTCTCCAAGTTGACATGAAAGGACACTAACAACATGAAAACACATGAAAGGAAAAATCTCACTATATAGGTAAGAATATTGTCAAATTCAGAATACTCTTTTATGGGTGGTGAGTAAATCCCTTTTAAGTCTAGTATAAAAGTTAAAAACAAAATTATTAAAAATAACTAAAGTTGTAATAATTTGTTTCTGATATACTATATATATGTAAAAGATGTAAATTGTGACTCAGTGACATAAAATGTGGGAGGAAAAGTTAAGTGTACAGTTTTCGTATGTGCTTGAAGTTAAGTTGTTATTAGCTTAAAACAGACTGTTATAACTCCGAGATGTTTTATATAAACTTTATGGCAATCACAAAGAAAAAAAACTTCTAGTAGAAATACAAAAGATAAAGAGTAAATGAAACAAAACATACCACTACAAAAATCATCAAATCAAAAATGAAGACAGTAAGAAAGGAAGAAAAGAACAAAAGAATTATAAAACAGTCAGAAAACAGTTAACAAAATGGCAATAGTAAGTCCTTACCTATTAATATTTACTTTAAATGTAAGTAGATTAAATTTTCAATTCAAAAACTGTAGAGGGACTAAATGGATTATTAAAAAAAAACAAGATCCAACTATATGCTGACTACAAGAGACTCACTTTAGATTTAAGGATGCACAAAACTGATAGGGAATGAATAGAAAAAGATATTCCATGCAAATGGTAACCAAAAGAGAGCAGAGCAGGGGCAGCTATGCCTATATCAGACAAAATAGATTTAAGTCAAAAACTGTAAAGAGAGACAAAGAAGGTGATTTATATAATGATAAAGGGTCAAGTCCTCAAGAGGATATAACAATTGTAAATATATATGTACCCAATGTGGGAGCACTGAAATATATAAAGCAAATATATTACATAACAGAAGGAAGAAATTGAGAGAACAGAAGGGAGAAATTGCGAGAAATACAATAACAGTCAGGGAAATTTAGTACTACAGTTTCAAAAAATGGTTAGATCATCCACACAGAAAATTAATAGGGAAACAGTGAACTTCAACAACACTATTGACCAAATGGAATTAGCAGATGTATATAGAACACTCTATCCAACAGCAGCAGAATAAACATTCTTTTCAAGTGCACATAGAACATTCTTCAGGATAGGTCATATTTCAGGTCAAAAAAAATTAACAAATTTAAAAAGATTGAAATCATATCAAATGTCTTTTCTGATCACAATGGTATAAAACTAGAAATCAGTAATAGGAGGAATTTAGAAAATTCACAAATACGTGGAAATTAAACTACATGCTCTTGAAGAATCAATAAGTCAAAGAAGAAATCAAAATATAAATTAAAAAAATGTCTTGAGGCAAAGGAACATAGAAACACTACACACCAAAATTTATGGGATGCAGGAAGAGCAGTTCTAAGAAGAAAATTTATAGTGATAAATGCCTAAATGAAAAAAATAAACACCTCAAATAAACAGGCTAACTTTATACCTCAAGGAACTAGAAAAGGAACAAACTGAGCCCAAAGTTAGTAGAGTAAAGGAAATAATAAATATCAGAGCAGAAATAAAGAAGTAGAGAGTAGAAAAACAAGGGAAAAGATCAATGAAACTGAGTTATTTTTTTTGAAAAAATAAAAAATTTGATGAATATTTAGCTTGACTAATAACAAAATAAGGAGAACTGAAATAAATAAAATTATAAATGAAAGAGAAGATATTACAAGTGACACTACAAAAACACAAAGGATAGTGAGACAACTATGAACAATTATATGACAACAAACTGGGTAACCTAGAAGAAATGGATATGTTCACAGAATCAACTAAGACTGAATCATGAAGGAATGGAAAATTTGAACAGACCAATAATGAGTAACAGTATTGAACCACTAATCAAAAACAACCCAGCAAAGAAAATCCCAGGGCCTGATGGCTTCATGGGTGAATTCTACCAAACATTTAAAGAATAATTAACATCAATCCTTTAAACTCTCCCAGAAAATTGAACAAGAGGGAACACTTTTAAACTCATTTTATGAGACCAGCATTACCCTGAAATCAAAGCTACACAGGACACCACAAGAAAAGAAAATTACAGGCCAATATCCCTGATGAACATGGATGCAAAAATTCTCAAAAAAAAAATACTAGCAAACAAAAATTCAACAACACATTATAAAGGATCATAAACAATGATCAAGTGAGATTTATCCCCAGAAAGTGAGGATAATTCAAAACACGCAAACCAGTAAATGTGACACACCACATTCACAGGATGAAGGATAACAATCATATGATCTTCTCAATAGATGCAGAAAAAGCATTTAACAAAATTTAACATCTTTGCATGATAAAAACTCTCCCAAATTTAGGTATAGAAGAAAGGTACCTCAACATAATAGAGGCCATATATGACAAACCCAAATCTAACTTTACTCAATGGCGAAAAAATGAAAGCTCTTCCTCTAAGATCGGGAAAAAGACAAAGATGCCCAGTCTCACTACTTCTATTCAGTATTGTCCTCCAAGTGCTACCCAAATTAATTTGGTACGAAAAATAAATGAAAAGCATCCAAATCAGAAAAGAAGTAAAATTGTCTCCACTTGCAGATAATATAATCTTATATGTAGAAAGTCCCAAAGACTCCACCAGAAAAACTATTAGAACTAACAGACAAATTCAGTAAAGTTGTAGGATACAAATGGGATTACATCATACTGAAAAGTTTCTGCACAGCAAAGGAAAAACTAACAGAGTAAACAGACAACTTAAAAAATGGCAGAAAATATTTGCAAACCATACATCTTATAAGGGGTTAATAGCCAAAATAGGCAAGGAATTCAAACAACTTAATAGCAAGAAAACAAATAACCTGATTTAAAAAATGGCAAAGGACCTGAATACACATTTCTCAAAGGAAGGTATACAAATGACTAACATGTATATTAAAAAATCATCATCATTAATCATCAGAGAAATGAGAATTAAAACCACAAAGAGATATCACCTTATAACTATTAGAATGGCTATTATCAAAAAAAGCAAAAGATAAGTATTGGTGAATACGTGGAGAAAAGGGAACCCTTGTACAGTGCTAGTGTGAATTTAAATTAGTGCAGCTATTGTGGAAAACAGTATGGAGGTTCCCCCCAAAATTGAAAATAGAACTACCATAAGATCCAGCAATCCCACTTCTGGATATATATCCAGAAGAAGTGAAATCAGTATGTTGAAGAAATATCTGAACTCCCACATTCATTGTAGCATTATGCACAATAGCCAAGATATAAAATCAACTTAAGTGTCCATCGATGGATGAATGTATGAAGAAAATATTATATACACACCCACACAATATGAAATACTATTTATTCTCTAAAAAAAGGAAGAAATTCTGTCATTTACAACAACATGGATGAACCTGGAGGACATTAAGCTAAGTGATATAAGCCAGGCACAGAAAGACAAATTCTGTATGATCTCACTTATGTGTAGAATCTAAATAAAACAAATCAAACATTTAGAAGTAGAATAGAATAATAGACGCCAGGGCTGGAGGTAGGTGAAATGAGGAAATGTTGGTCAAAACATACAAAGTTTCAGTTATGCAGGATGAATAATTTCTGGACATCTAATATATAACATTGTAACTATAGTTAATAATACTGCATTGTACACTTAAAGTTTGCTTACAGAGTAGATCTTAAATGTTTTCACCACACACACAAAAATGATAAAAATGTGAGGTGACAGTTATGTTAATTAACTTGATTATGTTAATCATTTCATTATGTATACATATATCAAAACATCAAGTTTTATGCCTTAAATATATACAATTGTTATTTGTCCATTATACCTCAATAAAGTTGCAAAACAATAAATACAAAAAATTCTGATCAAAAATCAAAGATTGGTAGAATGGGTAACATATAAAAACATGATCTAACTGTATGCTGGCTATAAGAGAGACACTTTACATTCAAAGACACAAATAAGTTGGAAAAAATGGAAAATGACATACCAAGTAAACGGTAACTCAAAGAGAGCTGGAGTGGCTATATTAACATCAGACCAAATAGACTTCAAGACAAAAATTGTTAGTACAGACAAGGAAGGACATAAAAATGATAAAAGGGTCAATCTACTAGGAAGATATAGTAAGTGTAAACATATATTAACCAAACTATTTAGCCTCAAAATAATGAAGCAAAAACTGATAGAAATGAAGAGAAAGATAGACAATTTCACAATAATAGTTGGATATTTGAATACCCACTTCCTATAACAGATAGAGATTAGATCTCTTTCTCTGTCTGTAATGGATAGACAGAGATCAACAAGGAAATAGAAGACTCGAACAGTGCTACAAAGCAACTAGGTCTAACAGACATCTTCAAAACACTGCTATCAATAACAGAAGATTATACATTCTACTCAAGTGCACAAGGAACATTCTCCAGGATAGTCCATATTATATACCATAAAACAAGTCTTAATGAATTTAAAAGGACTGAAATTATACAAAATATATTCTCTGACCCCCAGTAGCATGAAATCAGAAAATAATAACATAGGAAATCTGAAAAATCACAAGAATGTGGAAATTAAACAATACACTCCAAAATAACCAATTGTTAAGGAGATATCACAAAAGAAATAAGAAAATACTTTGAGATGAGTTAAAAAGTAAATACAACATACCAAAAATACTGGAATGAAGCTAAAGAAATGCTTTCAGGAAAGTTTATAGCTGTAAATGACTATATTAAAAATAAGAAAGATTACAGCAGAAATAAATTAGAGAATAGAAAAACAAATAGAGCAAGTTGAGAAAACCAAAAGTTGATTCTTTGAAAAATTCATCCTGTAGCTAGACTGACCAAGAAAAAAAAGAGAGCATACTCAAATTGCCAAAATCAGGAATTAAAGAGGGGTTATTACTACCAATCTAATAAACATAAAAGGGATTATTAGGTAATATCATGAAGAACCGTATGCCAACAAATCAGACATCATAGAGGAAACAGACAATTTTCTAGAAAGGCAAATTACATAAAGTTACTGAGGAAGAAATGAAAACTTTGAATAGAGCAATAACAAGTAAAGAGATTGAATTGGTAATCACAAAAACTTCCCACAAGGAAAAGCCCAGAATCAGATAGCTTCACCAGTATTACCAAGTTTTAAATAAAGTTAACACTAATCCTTCATAAACTTCCCAAAAAAATAAAAAGAAAGAAAAAGAAAAGAAAAACTGGAAGTACTTCTCAGCACATTCGATGAAGTCAGTATTACCATATACTAAAACCAGACAAGGACTTCAGGAGAAATTAGAACGATAGACACCAATATTTCTTGTGAATATGGATACAAAAATATTGAACAAAATACTAGAAAACCCTTATTCAGCAACATATAAAAAGGATTATGCACCAAGTATATAACCAAGTAGGATTTTTCCAAAGAATGCAAAGTTGTTTGAAAATATGAAAGCCAATTAATGTATAAACCATATTAATAAAATAAAGAACAAAATTCACATTATCGTCTTAATAGAAAAAAGCACTTGACAAAATGCAACATATTTTCATGGTAAAAACAATTTAAAAACTAGAAATACAAAGGAACTTCCTTAATCTGATAAAGGGTATCTATGAAAGACCCACTACTAACATCATACTTTAGGGTGAAAGACTGAAAGCTGTCCCCCTAAGATCAGGAACAAGACAAGAACATCTGCTCTCATCACTTTCTATTCAATATTGAACTGAAAGTTCTAGATAGGAAAATACAGAAAAATAAATTCTAAAGAAAAATAAATTTTAAAACATCTACATTGGAAATGAAGAATAATACTCTATCTATTCTTATGGCCTAATCTTATATATTGAAATCCCTAAAAAATATATGCATACAAAAAATTAGTAGAGCTAAAAAACAAGTTTTGTGACACTGCAGGATACAACAGCAATATTTTAAAAAATAAATTGTATTTCTATACACTAGCAATGAACCATCCTAAAATGAAATTTAAAAAACAATTCAATTTACTATAGCATCAAAAATACTTTAGAAATTAATTGAACAAATAAAGTACAAGATTTGTTCACTGAAAACTACAAATCATTGTTGAAAGAAATTAAATACGTTGAAAAATTAATTATATGTTGAAAGACATACATAAGGGTAAGACATTCCATATTCATGAATTGGAAGACATCATGTTGTTAAGATGGCAATACTCTCCAATTTGACCTACAGACTCAACACAATTGCTATCAAAATCTCAGTCACATTGGACCCAGAAGATGAGAATAATACCCAATTGATTACAAAACTCACAATAGAAAGAACCTGAGTCCCTGATACAGAGGAGATACTATACTGTCCTAAACTGTCTATGTAGACTGTTATATAAATGATAAATAAACTTTCATTCTCTGTGATCTCTGTTAAAGCTATCATGCTTATGTCCTAACTAATGCAATTATCATCACCATGATCCTCTTCTCTCTTGCCAGTACTATCTAATCTGAGGGAGCTGCATGAAGAGGCTTACATTTGTTTATCACTTTTTAGTGACAGCAACTAGGAAGGAAGAAAATCCTACCTTAATTGGTTGCAGGTAAGAAACATGAAGTTACATGCTAGTTTGTGTTCATATTTCCACTAGCTCCTTTACCCTGTGGTTTATCTTTTCACCCAGTCTGACGCTTGCTTCTGTTGGTGTGTAACTCTGGGCTCTATAGTTGTGCACGTTGAATAACCTACAACACTAAATTGGACGCACTCTTAAATGATTCCTGAAATTGGAGATAATGCATTCCTTCTTCCTACCCTTAGCTGTCAATCCACTTCAAAGCCTCTCTGAGAGGACTCTTTGTCCTATTGTAAAGCCTTTTGGGGAGCTGGTAATTCAATCCATGTCCCATATACCTTGCCTCATCTTTTCTAAGGTCAGAAGAAATAAAAAATCTTGAACATCAAAGAAAATGGGAAGACAATCCATATTCTTTTGTGATTCCGTATGCTCTGTTGTCATAGGTCTTCTGCTATTTCCCACACTCAGCAATTCCACATTTACTTATTAGTTCTGCCTCTCAGCATAATCCTAATGAGAAGTGAAGATATTACTTTTCTTTATTATGGATTATCATGGGGACCCCCATTTGTGGGAAAATATATTGAACCGCCCTTATCTGCACAGAAATATAAGAAATAAGAAGAAAAGGACAAGTGACTTTTTCTAGTGGTTTGGGGGTGGAAAAAAATATTCTAGATCTTCTAATTCAAGTTTGTATCACCTTTGGGAAGATCTCCAATCAGCCCTGTCATTAGTAATCTGGTGTCTTTGTCCTATATGATCTGGGTGGGAAATAGTTCCACAGGAGGAAAGCAGGATCTAAAGATTGATGTTTCAAATTATTGCCCCAAGCAAACATTTTATATACCACCCAATTTTTCTACCAAGATGAGATGAAGGGAGTGGTAAAAATAGCAAAGTTATAGAGAAAGAATTAGAACATTTAAAATGTTAAACTACAGAAAATCAAGTTTATCCTTTTCTTACTTTTTTTGGGAGGGGGGAGACAAAATAATCACTCTGTCACCCAGGCTAAAGTGCGGTGGCATCGTCATAACTCACCGCAGCTTCAAACTCCTGGGGTCAAGAGATCCTCCGGCCTCAGCCTCCTGAGTAGCTGGGACTACAGGTGTGCACCACCACTCCTGGCTAATTTTTCTATTTTTTTTAGAGACAGGGTCTCGCTGTTGTGCAGGCTGGTCTCAAACTTCTGGCCTCCATCAATCCTCCTGCCCCGACCTCCCAAAGTGCTAGGATTATAGGTATAAGCCCCCCTGTGCTGGGCCCTTTCCTTACATTTTTTTCAATTGGAATAAATCTGCAATTTATTCCAATTGCAGATCTCAAAGGAATCTCAAATTCATCATATCAAAACCAGTATCCCTTATCTGCTTCCTTCCCAAGCCTCTCTCCCCCAAAATGTGCTTCATAGTTTTTTCAAGTCATTACTGTCCAATTTCTGAGATATTTGTATTTATTTTCTATTGGAATTTCTTGTTCCAATTTTGTGAGGAAATGTGTATGCTTTCTCCCTCGATGCCCTTTGCTTACATTTATCCTCAGTGTGAATTTGATGTCAGCGTGTGATAACGAACGATAATAAATAATAAATCTATAGTATACGTGCTCACAAAATTTATTCATAGATGTCCAAAACTGTGGCCAACAATTTTCTTCAGGTTAGCTCTCTGGGAAAACTATCCTATCCGCTACATCTCTAAAGATAGGCACTTAGAGAAGTTCATGCCCAGTGCCACATGGCAAATGTAAAAGCAAGTAAAGCCATTGCCAAAGTAAGAAGCTAAGAAATAAAGCCCAAGGAACTCTAGATAATAAAGTGTACTTTCTTCAGGCTTCACCTACTTTGACAGAAAGGATTATCAATAAAGGAAATAAGTCTTGAGTTGAGACCGAAAACAAAAGTAAGAATCTCAAGGGAAAAAAGGACAAGATAAGAAAAAAAGGAAAAAAGAAGGCATGGAATATGACCAACAGTGAAGGCGCAACGTATTTGGTTAACAAAGCACCTCAGGATATAATATTAGATAACTTACGCCACTTATTTTTTCATGCCCAACCGCATGGTTTCAATTGCAGTGTGTATTCTCATGAATAAAAAATATGTTTTCCCAGTCCAGCTCTCTGTAAAAGACTGCAGAGGAATATGCCTATTGCCTATTCCAATTGCAGATCTCAAAGGAATCTCAAATTCCTGGTTTTCCCATAAAGCCAATTGATAACTCACCATTTTCCCTTCCTGCCTTTTCTAATCTTTTAATGAAGAAGGGGGAAACAGTGTAACAGGGACAGTTCTGCTGCCTTATACTAAGTCCTTTAAGAGATATCTCCTCCAATTTGTGGTAGCAGTCTCTAGCACAGGAGTACCAACTGCCTTTGTGTGTTCAACTATATTTGTAATTTGATCCCCAAACCTCCCTTTTTGGTCCCTGTGTCTCATTGAGTCCTTTTTTAATGTAGAGGTTTTTTCCTCCTGACTATGACATGCATCTTCATAAGGCTCACATCTAATTCATAAGGCTGGATAGAGAACATACACCAGGCCATCCCACTCGAGTGCTCCGTTGATTCCTACAATGTGCAAATGTTTCTGTACCCTCTAGGTTTAAACTCCAAAACTCTCACGCATATTAACTTGTCAGGTTTGTTCTGTTTTTCCAAGCATTTCAAAGCATTCCTGAACTAGCAATGGAACGTGCTCAAGGCCAGATCCTCACTACAGAGCTGTTAGATAATTTGCCACAATGCAATGTAGTATATGTCTGCTTCATGGAGTATGACCTCATTTAGGCTAACAATTTCATATATTAACTCAATATCCTAAAGCTGCGGTCCCCAATCCCCAGGCTGCAGACTGGTATTGGTCCGTGGCCTGTTAGGAACAGAGCGGCACCGCTGCCCGAGCTCCACACCCCACCCTGAGCTCCGCAACCTCCCCCACCCCACCCCATCCATGGAAAAATTGTCGTCCATGAAACCAGTCCCTGGTGCCAAAAAGGTTGGGGACTACTGTCCTAAAGTATATGGCACATGATTGGTACATAGGGGATAGACTATTGGTTAGAAGCACATTGTTGGGAAAATTAGGATAAAGTTTATAAAATCAGTGCCAGGCACATAGTAAGCATTCAGTAAATGTTAGTTTATTATTATAGCAGGCAATGATTAAATGCTTGCCGATTGTCAAGAATAAACATTAAAAAAAGCCTTAAAGTATCTTTAATCTCTTACAATTATTATATAACTGTAACAATATCCAAAACATATTTTTTCCAGTTCTAGTCTCCAGATTTCTCATGCTTTTTAGGACTCCAGGTGTCCATATGCCTTAAACAAAGACATTTCTCAGTAGGCATTCTTGTAAAATAAAGTCTCACTGAGAATTACAAAAATGTTAGCTGGGCACAATTTCCTGAGGCTATACAGTATGTACTGCACAGACAGGAATAGAAATAAAGCTGACATTCTTAAAATTACATCACTAAAACATTAACAGCCTCAGGCAAAGGAACAACTGGAAATTTATAATACATGTAAGAAATATAGTGAATTGGAGACTTTAAAAGCAATAATAATAAGTATGAGTACTGTAGACCAACTTGGCAAATATCCATGTATCTGATATAGGAAACTAAGATAACCTATGGGAATGCATATATTTGGGTAGACTGATCAATGTGTTTGGGAATTCTTTTGATAAAACTGCTGTAGACCACAATGGGTCTAGCAACAGTGTCTTGAACAGTGCTTGACATATAGGTACCGGCTGAATGGATGAATAAAAGAATGAATGAATGAATGATGAATGGAGCTCATCCCTTTGTACCCCGTACCCTCTTGAGTTTTGGCCTCCTTGCTTTTGTTTTCCTCCCTCTACATTCTGTCAAACAAATTCTTTCAAGGACTCTGCAGAATTTTTTTAAAGGCACACCTTCTCCAAATTCTTCCACATAATCAGAAAGAGGCATGCTAGTTCTATAAATAGAGAAATGCTAAGTTTACTTGCTAAGAGGAATCAGTTTCCATATTAAGACACAGCATCCCACAGCCATGTATACTCATTCCTTTTCTTCTATATGAAAACATTTTCTGTCATGTAAACACAAGGTTTCAACCAGATCACTAGACAAAGACTGTGATCACTGTCAGTAGTCTCATCTTCACACATTAAGGATAATGAGAAATTGATTTGCTCCAGCAGATCAGTTTGTTCCTTTAGCTTTACTGAGATAGCAAGATGTAGAAGGAAACCAGATGGCTGTGACTAGGAGGGACGGCTCTGGAAAATAAAAATGCATCAATGCAAATTTTGTGAGAAATACTGAATACTTGCAGATGTTTTTTTTTACCCCTATCCCCAGTTACATGAATTTTCAAGATATATATGATAGCTGTGCTATTTATATATTCTAAAAAATTACTGAAAATATATAATGGGATTTTATTCTGAAAAGCATAAGAGACGCTTTACTGATTATGGTATGTGTATATTTTCCAACATCCTTGTAATTTAGAAGGGAAACGAGAATCATGCACATGTGAATTTTTAGCCCTTTTTGGCTCCCCTTTCAGTCCTGTAACCTTGGGTAACTTAACGTCTCTTAACCTCATTTTTTAATCTATAAAATGAAAAGAATAATAGTTCTTTTATTTGGTTTTTGTAAGTTGTAAAAACCAAAATAAACATCTGGGCACATAGTAAACAATCAGAAAGTGGTAAAGAATTCCTGATTTTTAGATGGAAAAGTAAAGACACAGAATGTTTGAGTCATGATGTAATAACATATTCAGAAATTTTTGATTTCTAGTTCAAGAGCACATCCATCTCAACTCAGCTTTTTTATTTAACTGTTATTGGCCTCTCTACAACAATTCGATCCCATCCAAACTCCTTTCTTAAAGGAATAGAACTCTAAACTATTTTAGAATAAGTTCTTTGGCCATGTACTGGATCCTGCATACTGTGGTTACTTTTGTTCAATTTGGTATGATATTTTTATTAGTTTTATTTTTATCACATGAATCCTTGGTTCTGTAAACTCAGGCCCTCTCAAAATCTACTATAAGCTATATTTTTTCTTTCTTGCGTCTTCAAATTCTCCTTCTTTACTTTATCTTTTCCATCATCATTTAAACATGCTGTAATATTTCCCTTCCTTAAACAAAATGCACGAGCCTGCATATCTTTCTACCCATTACCATACTCTCTGCTCCTCTTCACACGCACACTTCTTGAGTTCAATGCACATTCTATCACTTTTTCTTCCTTTTCCCACTGGCTCTTCAAACTTCTGCAATATGAATCCTGATGCCATCATTCCACCTAAGCATCTCTCGTTAACTTCACCAATGATCTTCATGCTGCAATCAGTGAACCTTTGACAAATTTCTTTCTGAATTCTTGGCAACACTTGACATATTTATCAATATTTTCCTGCCTTTCTACTGACTTCTGTGACATCCGGCTGTAACCATTCTCCTGCTCTCTCTCTCTGAATATCTCTTCTCAGTGTCTTAAGTCAGCTTCTTCTCTTCTATCTCATTTCTAAATGTGGGAGATTTCCGTGCTTTGTCCTAAGTCCTCTAAATCCTCTTCTCTCAGCCCTCACTCTTGTTCTAACTGAGCTAATCCATGCCTCTGGCTTTGATACTTTTACGTTGACTTCCAAATTTAGACTTCCAACCTTGACCTCTCTTCTGAGCTCTAAATCCATGTAATTAATTGCCTATATGGCACTTTTACTTAAATTTCTTACAAGTATCTCAAACTTAACATTTTCAAAACTAAACTTTTTTTTCTCAGAACTCGGTTCTTCTATAGTCTTTTTTTATAAATTGCACCACCGTCTAAGCTCATTCTTGATTTTTACTCTTCCACAAATGTAACTATTACATTAAAAGAGTGGGACTTCATAAAGTGGTAGCAAAAAAACCCATTCTTTATTCCTTTTCTCCCAGTGCCTGATCAAATCTGATGTTTTGTCCATGTCCTGGAAGTCTCAAGTAGATCACGTAATTATTCTGATTAATTTCAGGTCAAAAACTCCATCCATTATTTAATCTCATAACAGTCCCAGTTTAGTAAGTGTTTATACAGTCTAATAAAATACTAAGACCAGAAATTAAACGCTCCCTTCCTTCTTTCCAGAACTCATTCTAGTTGGAACTGGGCATTGCGCAGTAGGCATCTCTCTATTCCCTCTACGTGTAGCTCCTCTTCTGCCCCCAACACCCAATCTCATTCTGGGTCCTCTGTGTTTCGAGGTTAAAATGGACTACAGGTAAGGGGGAAAAAGTCTTATTTGATCGATACTCTCATTACATGGCTTTAGTACTCTTTGGGCTTTCAGGTGTACAAAAAACAGTGTTGTTCTCAACAAAATCTTTAAAGATACAATACTGTTATTTGTGAATATATTATAAGAAATTGAATAAAGATTGCAATGTACACAGAAAAAGGAAAGAAAAATTCTTCTAAACACCACTAGCCAGAAATAACTGTTGTTAATGTCATTATAGAGTTTCCTATGACAAACAAAAATAAATAAATAAATCAGAAAGCACAAAACATGTTCTTATTTACCTACTCTGCATCCATTACTCACTTATTCCATTCTAAAAGTAGCCTGCATTGTTCAGTTAGACACTCCTCCTTTAGACAAATAATACCTTCATACTATCATGGGAATATTTTTTTTCCACAGACCCTAGAACACACTTAGAGAACCAATGATCCAGATATTTCAAGGATTATTAGACACAGTGCCTTAGTTGACATTGATATGGGAAGATACAAAGCATCATTATGGCACCCCTGTGAGAAGGGAGCATGTGAGGGCCAGATAATAAGTAGAGTCTGGGTCTACTTGGTCTAAGGAGCTACTCATCCAGTTGGAGTAACCTACTTATTTGGGCTTCTTGCCTGTGTTTTAAGAGCCTGTGATAGGGGGGAAGGTGAAGAAGAGACCTCTCTGAAAATGAATTACCTTTCTCCTGTGCAAGCCAAGATGTCATATTTAGGGAAAGATGGTGGAGATGAGGGCCACCCTTAAAGATCTGTGTGGGTGAAGGAAAACCTCTTCTCCCTCAGAAGTTCTGCTGAAAAATCAGCTCACAATAAAGCAGACTAATAAAAGAAAACTTATCAAATTTATTTAACATGTACACTAAGGAACTTCCAGAAAATGAAGATTCAAAGAGAAAAGAAACAAAGAAAGACAAACAGAAGAAAGTCCAACACCCGCTAAACCTATTTAAATCTTGTAGGCTTTGGATGCAACACATATCATGCTTGGTAATATTATTCTAGCCCATATACACCAGATGACATTAAAGACTGCTAGCTTTCAGTGGGACCTGGAGCAAGAAAAGGCCAAGCAGCAGATCCAGGTTATGGTCCAAGCTGCCTGATTCTTTTGCCATACAAACTATCCAACCTTCTTACATTGGAAGAGTCAGATGGAAGAAAAGATACAATATGGAGTTCATAACCAGCCTCAGTAGGAGAATCATCTCAAGTTCCATAGGATTCTGAAGCAAGGGCTTGCCTTCTGCAGCAGAAATGTATGCATAATTGAAAATACAGAATCTGATGTGCTACTAGGTCCTAGTACAGATGTAACACTTAACAAAGAGACATCAGGTGACAATGCATTGCATTTTGAGCTAGTTTTCATCAGACCATGAAGTCATAAAGTTGGGTAGACTTGGCAGTGGCCCACAGTAAGATGGAAATGGTACATATGAGATGGAATCCTAGCAGCATCAAAGAACATGACTAAGCAACATGAGTAGGTAGCCCAGACCCCCATGACAACCACCATGGTTGCACAAGCTCACACCTGTGGTGATATGAAGAGTCCCATATGAACAGTTTTTCCTTGAAGGCAAGGAATGAGGCCACGCTTGATTTACAAACGAGTCAGATTGATATGTGCACATAAGCTAAAAATGGATAGTGACTGCATTAACACCACACCAAGGGTGGCCTTGAAAGACAGTAGTGAGGGAAAATCTTCCCAATAGGTGAGGCTTTAAGCAATGCATCATTTGTGTGGAAGAAGAAGTGGCCTAAGGTGAGAATCCATATGAACTTTTTAACAGTGGCAGCTGGTCAGAGACCTAAAGGAAAATGACTGGAAAATCAGAGACAGAAAGATCTAATCCATCTGGCTGGATTACTGGAAATGGACACAAAATGTGAAGTTTTTTTATATCACACATTTATGCCCATCATAAAGCATCTACCATAGCAGAGGCACTAAACTACCAAGGAGACATAACCATTTGGTCAGCTGATGTTAGCCAGCTTTCATCATCATCCACCCTAGAACTAGAATGATGAACATGTGATTGAAGTAGCTTTGCTAGCAGAGTTGGAGGTTGTGCTTGGGCCCAACAGAATAGATTTTCAAAACCCAGTTTTTTATTCCTGTCCCTGAATGTACAATGCTAAGCCTCCAATAGGGAGCTAGTCCTGAAGACACCAATAAATTACTTGGTGACAAGTTGACTATGTCATGTCCCTTCCATAATGAAAGGGCTAGTGCTTCATTCAAACAGGAAGAGAAATCTACTCCAGGTATGAGTTTCCTATCTGTAGACAGAACTAGCATAACTGTCCAGGGTCTTATTGAGTGCCTGATGCACAAGCGTGGGGTCCCCCACAATACAGCATCAAACCGAGGAACCTGCTTCATAGTGAAGGTGGTGTGGGACCGATGCTATGATTAGACACAACACCAATGAGAAGCGGCCAGTCTGGTAAAATAGAAATGGCTTACTGAGGGTGCAGATGAAGAGTCAGCTGGAGGCTTTTAGTTAGTTCAGGCTGTTATAACAAAACACCATAAACTCTGTGTCTTAAATAATGACAAACATTTATTTTTCACTGTTCTGGAGGCTGAGAAGCCCAAGATCAAGGTGCCAGCAGATTTGGTGTCTGGTGAGGGCCTGCTTCCTGGTTCATGGACTGCAGTCTTCTCACTCTGTTCTCACATGGTGGGAAAAGGAAGCAAGTTCTCTATGTGTTGCAATGAACCTACTTTAACAAATTTTGAGATTTGCATTCTGGCCCATCTTGTAGCCAATTTTTATAAATATCCTGTGTGCTACTGGAGAATAATATGCTTTTGAAATTGTTGGATACACTGTTCTATATATGTCAAGTAGGTCAAATTTGTTAATGACAATCTTCAAATCTTCTATATTCTTTCTTATTTTTATTTATGTCTATCAATTAGTAAGGGGTGTGTGTTATTATATCTAATCATAATTTTGTATTT
This sequence comes from Daubentonia madagascariensis, assembly GCA_023783475.1. Classification (NCBI taxonomy): domain Eukaryota; kingdom Metazoa; phylum Chordata; class Mammalia; order Primates; family Daubentoniidae; genus Daubentonia; species Daubentonia madagascariensis. The sequence goes on from JAKFHU010002220.1 coordinate 10,798,335, forward strand.
GTCTGCTTTTTCCCTTAGTCCTAGTAATTTGGCTATCTATCTAAACTATCTATCTATAATGATTTTTACCTCACATGCTCGTTTCCTGATATTCATGACCTATATTTCCCAAATCACTTACTTTCCATTTGTAGTTGTATGTGGTGTATTTTGGGTGTTTGATTTTTGTCCTCCTGATAGTTTTCATCTTTAAATTGAAATATGTAGTCCATTTATATTTAAGATCATTACTAATGCATCTGGAGTTCAATCTACCATCATATTACTTGCTTTATACTGGTACCATCTGCTCTATGTTGCTTTCCATCATGAATAGGTGTTGGATTCAGTCAAAACCTTTCTTTGCATTTACTGAGATTATCGTATGGGAATCAGCAAGGGGAGAGAACCAAAAAAAGAAGAAAGTTTTACTATCTGTTAGTCAGGAAAAGCTGGTTTATGCTGCATTAACAAACAACTCCGAAATCACAATAGTTTGAAACAACAAATGTGTATTTTTTTTGCTCACACTACATATCCTTATAGTTTCAGTACAAATCTCTGCTTCATACATACTCACTACAGGGAGATGGAGCTTCCACCATTCACAATGCAAGTGGTTATCATGACAGTATGAAAAAAAGTATGGGTAAGTTTACACCAACTCTTAAATATTTCTCTCTGGAAGTGACACGTTTAAATTACACTATCATTTCTTAGGTCAAGGCAAGTAACGTGGCCTCACTGAGTAAGGAAGTATGAAACTCCCAAACACTTGGAAGTAGAGGGGAACTAAATAGTAGTGAATAGTTATAATACTCTCTACAATGCCTAACTGGAGTTCCTTATTCTAATATTGTAACTGAATAAAAGATAGTGCACCAGGAAATCAGTTTGAGGTATGTGAGCTTAACCTAGTAAACAGCAGGGAATCATTGTAGTTTTGAAAGGGAATGGCATCTACAAGTGTATCCTTTTATCCTTTTATCAAAGAGCTTGTGATCACATAATCTTCTCATTTTAAATGTCTCTGCTGTTGCCCATGGTAGTGAAAATAACAGAAGCAAAAATGTTACTAAAAATTAATCCACAATGTTAAATAAATTTTTGATGATAAAACATTTACAGTGTACCTGTTATTAATCTTTAAGCAACAACTGTCTAACTATGAACTACTTTAACAGTATAGACAATAGGAAACACATAAATGTATCTTGAATAACTCCTTGTTTTGCTACTTAATTCAATCAATGTACTTTTTGCACTTTAATATTTGAATTTAAGAATTGTTTTGTTATATGATGAGCCCAGTCCTTTATTCATTCATTGAATATATACTTAGTTGCTTCTATATGCAAGGCATTATTCTTGGTCTGAACTGGGAATTCAGTGGAGGCAAAAAAGAGTTCTGTCTGAACAAATATATATTTTCAAGGTTAACCAGATTTGAGCTTTTGTTCAGAAGCAATTACATTTTCTTTCAACATCAGTGTTCTTGCCTTGAACATTTTCAATGGTCATTTAATTACTACTTATATATATTTTAAAAAAAAAGAAAACTCAATCTTGGAGTTCTGAGAAAGGTTTATTGTCAAAATCTGTACTTTCTTCTCCCTAAATAAATATATCTTTCTAGCATGATTCAGAGTCCAAAACAGGTTATTTATTTATTTTCAGTGGAATATGCCTAAGGAGAAAAGGAAAACATGCTAAAATTTAGAAAGCAGTAATTTTAGTAGCTTTTAAAAAACTACCCCTGAGTAGCTTTACTTAATCACTTAACTTTATGATTAACAAAGGCATTTAGAAACATTCATTCTATCAAATACATAGAATCAAACAATACAAAACTCACCTCCTAGTCTGTTGATATACTGTTATAAAATTTGAATAGAAAATTAATAGTTGCTAATTAAAATATGTCTTGGTAACAAGCCATTCAAACTAAAATATCATTCTAAATTAGAAGCTAGAAAATAAAGTAAGTTACGACTCAATTGTAGCTATAATATCTCAGATGGAAATATTTAGCACATACTTTAGACTTCAAGCCCAAACTTATCTGTGATATCAAGGATATTGCCAAAGGTAAGAAGGGAGGAAGGGAAGGGGAGGGGTTCACTTATTCAAATTACAATATCCAGAAATCATGTGGAAGAATAGTCTTAAAAAGTTTTTATGTCAGATTCTAAGGGAAAGTGATCATAACTTGATCAATTTTGGTCACAACAGCAGGAATCTATAAGCAGAATCAATAATTTTGTAGCCAAGTGAGTGACCTCCTAATTCCAAAGAAAATCTGTCTAGGTTGGAGAATGACCTTGGGCAACCACCAGAGATGATATGATCAAGAAACAGCTTGAAGAAGCTTGGCTTAATAAAGGATAAGGCCCACCTAAATAGGCTGGTTTCCAGAGGAAATTGCATTAGGATTTTTGGGTATACTTTGGGAACTGATGGGTAATTCTGTCCATAAGGCATTAGGAAGGACACGAGGATTTATAAAGAAAACTCTAGACAAGAAGGCTAATAAAGAGAGACTTCACATCCTAGAATGGATATTTAAGATACTGGACCTAGGACAAAAAGTACCTGCTTATTGGGATTTAATAATGGGGCCATGTATTGTTAGGACTTTAAATACGTATCAAACCTCAGATGTACTGGCTTAGAAATGGTTGTGGTCCAATATAAACAGTAAATATGAAGCACAGACAGAGCCACGACCTAGGAGGGCTAGGAGCTGGGAAAGAGGATGCCATTACTACAGCCCAGAGGACAAATACAAGCTGCAAAGGCCTCTACTTGGAAGTCACAATGAAAGAAAAGAAAATAGAATGGGTAAGAGTAAATCCAATGCATGAGCCAGGTGACTGTCAACACAGAAAGCCTATTTCAGCAGCAATCATGTAGATATAAGACAGTTTGGTTCTTGTTTGAATAATATTTTACTCTCTGTGAATAAGCACTTGCAGCCAGTGATTTTTTAATTCCATTTAGGAATCTTTCATGTCCCCTCACCACAATTTTAAAATAAATATAGAAGTAATATCTAACAGTAACATCCTCAAACACACCTCCTCAAAACTACTTCAGTTTTACTCACTTTTCTCAACCTGGTGAAGATGAGACCTTAATGATTAAAAGACTGAAATTATTTATAAGAGTTAGAAGGGTAACAGAAAGGAGGTTCTAAGGGTCTAACATCAATGTGGGGTTTATGAGGATTAATAGTGTTGCTGGTAGAAGCAGAAACAGCACTGTCAAAGCAGAGCACAGTAGTGGGAGCTTCCAAACTACCAGTATTTCCGGGGGGGTGGCACTGCAGGTATTGATTGGTTGATATAACTTAGATAAGCATCAGATTACAGATGCAGACAACAGATGAGAAAATTCAAATGGGTAGATCCTAGAACAGAATTTATAACATGGGAAAAGCAAATCACTGATTATCAACGTCTCCATATTTCTGTAAAGATGGTGTTGTTAAATGCCTGCAAAACATTCACAACTAGAAGACATTTTGAACCAATTTATGATATATTGCCAGGATACCCTACAAATGAATAATGACACAATAGTCTAGAAAGCCCCCTGCCAAAGGAAGTTGTATCAGCCTTTGCTAAAACAAACTACCCCCAGACATAGTAGGTTAAAACAGCAACCATGTATTTAGCTACGACTCTGTGGGTTTACATTTGGGCTGGGTTCAGTTAGGTGGTGGTTCTTCTGGTATCACCTAGCTCACTCATGTGTCTGCTATGAGTTTAAGGCCAGCTGCTAGGTCAGCAGGAAGACCTCAGCTAGAATGGCTTGTCTCTGCTCCACGGCTTCTTATCCTCCTGTAAGTTAGCACGGGCTTATTCACATGGCGGTGGATATCCTACGAGCACAAGCTAAAGTGTGCAAAATCTGTTCGAAGCCCAGACCCAGAACTTAAACATCCTCACTCCTATCACATTCTATTGTCTAAAGCAAGCCACAAGGCCAGTTCAGATTCAAGGAATAGGGCAATAGATTCCACTCCCTCATAGCAGAAGTAGCAAATAATTTATGGTCATTTTTTAAAATTTAACATAGAAGTTAAAACTCTTCTCATTAATTTAAAAGACTGTCAGTCAGTATCAGATTTCCATACGTCTCCTGGGAGCCAGCTTGTAAAAAAGACAGCAAAATGAACCTCCACTATGATTCTTTCTCAAAAATTCCCTTAAAGCTCGCATTTCAAATTTAGAAAGAAAGTAGTCCTACCACAGTCATTTTTTGTGTCGTACTAAAGGAATAATGCATAGTTCCTGCAATTTTGCATGATTGTCATTGTCTTAAAGGGCTAGTCTGTTGGTTGTGAGTAAATTTTCAGAATAGCATACTCCACATTAGAATCTTGAAGGATTAGTCTCAGCTATTCATGAAATAGGATACAACTATTTTGTTACTTCACTGGAAATTGGAATCTGAACCATCATGCAGAAAAATTTGTGGACTGTTATAATGAAATACCCTATTTAGAATGAAAGCATACAACTTCACATGGTTGCTCATACAAAATTGCATCTCACGTATAACAGTTCTCTTTAGAAAGGCTGTATTGTTATATTTCCTAGGGAACTTACACAATTTTTTACGAAGCTGCTTATGATGCATTTATAAATTTCCCATGAATCATTGGACTAGCTGGCTATGTCTTCTGCTGCAATGTTTAAACATGACACTTTTAATGCCTTACCATGGTTATAAGTCTAGAGATTGAAAAGACGGAGGGAAAAGTCTCTAGGAAGTAAGCAGAGTACCAACCAAAAATCCTTATAAATACAGATTAACACATTTTCTCAAAAAGCAAGGTAAGACCTAAATACAGCAGTCCTAAAGAAGGTGATAATTTTGTCTATAACATAAAAAGGATTGAATCTTTCATTTGGTATGACCATCCACTCAATGGCTTCTGGAATCCCCCCAGATGTATTCATTTGAGTTTTAGAGAATGCAATGAAGCCCTATTAGCGGTCTCTTGATTCATGATGGGATCCATAGTGCTTGGTCATCTGAAGCAACAGGACTAGTAAAGGACTGTGTTACACATGCCTAAATACATTATGAATGAAACACAATGAATCTGGAGAAAGTGATCACTGGGAAGGATTCATCAGCTTGTTGTAAAAAAAAAAAGATAGAACTTCCCCGAACTGCTAATAAACAGATATCATGACCAGCCTAAATCCTATGCTAAGGGAAGAAAAAACAGTCTGCAGAGACAGAGATAGTGACAACGTAAGACTGAGAGGGAACATGAGATGTCAAGAGACATACTCTCTAGACAGAGCACCATGAGTTCTGTACATACCGTGGGCGCTTTTCCTACGTTGTCATTCATCTCCCCAAAAACAATCCTGCAAGGTAGATAATATTGTATTTATTTTACACAAAAGTAAAATAATTCCTTAGAATTAGTGATAGACCAATCTGATACCAAAGTTTGATCTATTTCTACTACAACTTGCCACCTTCATAATTAAAATTATTACTTAATACACTAACTAACCTAATAGCTTTCTTCTCCTTTCTGCATTTAATTTTTAAGTCATGACTACATTTATTTAATACCATCCTTCTTTCTAAATTTCAAGTTGGCTAGGCTAAACAAACAAAGAAAAAAATCCTACTTTCATCACATCTGTCTTGAAACACTGAAATGAATGTTGAAATCTTAAAAGATAAGGGATATTGGTCTGTAGTTTTCTTTTTTTGTTGTGTCCTTTCCTGGCTTTGGGATCAAGGTGATACTGGCTTCATAGAATGAGTTTGGGAAGATTCCATCCTTCTCAATGTTGTGGAATAATTTCTGCAGTATAGGCACCAGTTCTTCTTTGTAGGTTTGGTAGAATTCAGGTGTGAACCCATCTGGTCCAGGACTTTATTTTTGTTGGAAGATTTTTTGCTGCTGCTTCGATTTCAATGCTTGATATATAAAAGCTCCACATACGAACTTTCTGCATCCTGAGATCAGTTATTACCTCAATCTGTTACTACTTTATGGAAGTGACAATCATTCACTCCTTTCCCCATAATTCACTTCTTAAAGAACCTTCTCCTGAGAGATTTTGTTCACCCCTCCTGTCTGGGCTATGAACTGCATGAACACATCCACATTTGTGTCCATAGTTGATTTAGTTGGAGCAAAACACCAGACCAAAACTGGGCCTCTAGAATTCTGTTTCCTAGAAATTTGGAATTGGAACTGAGACTCTGATCTGTCTCTTAATAATTTAGACTATAAAGTAATATAAAGCTATGAATGGGTTAGTGTAAAAGGGAAGGCACATGTTCGGAGACAGGAGGAGAGAGAAGCGGTTGTTTAGAGAAAAGTAGGAATGGAAAACTATTGGAAGAGGGAGAAGAAAAGAAAGAGGGGGAAGGAGGAGGAGAGGGAGAGGAAGAGGGAGAGAAAGAGATGGGGACAGGGTAGTTTATTCTAGTTCCTTGTGGCTTTTTTATTTCCTGTTCAAGTCGCTCTAGCCCATGCATTCTCAACAGTGGCGATATCACTTCCAAGGGAACAATTGGTTCTTGGCAGGGAGGGGGCAATAAAATGTTACATTTTGCAATAAATTTTGGCCCTCTAAAGCCCAAATATACCTTAAAAATTCTTATTCATTAGTATTTAATTTCACAGGGAGGGGGATAATTAGGAAAGAACCTCTAAAAAAGCTCCTTAGGAGGATGACAACAAAAAAAAGTTGAAAAATACTTCTATGGCCCCTTATTTAATTAACAATAATTATTGAGCATATTAACATGGCAAGCATTATCCTAGGCGCCCGGGATATAGTGATTAATAAAGCAGCAAAAATCCTGTCCTGGTGAAAGCATCATGTTCCAGAAGGCATCCCAGTATCTTTTAAATAAATTTTATTTTTCTTAAGCAAGTTTGACTATACACTCTTATTGAAAGCAAATTCTTGACTAAGGCAATGAACCATCTTTCCAGCAAACCAGGAAGATATTTAATTTGATTTTACATGTAGCTTCTTTGACTCTGATGATTACGGCTACAATTTATTAAACACTGTCTACATATCAGATAATTAATATAAATCACTTCCAATCATGGCCAAAATTCAGAAGTTGGGTATGCTTTTTTACTATTATAAAGATGAGAAAATTGAGATTTAAGGAGGCTAATGTGTTTAAGACTTCACAGCTAGCAAATGAAGGAACTGAGATTTTTCACTAGTACTGGCTGGCTCTAAAACAATGCTTTTTATATTATACCATGCTTCTTTTTCCATACCTAAGCACTGTGCCAAAAAATAAGACAGCTAGGTTTTCTCATTGCCTCTGAAATGTCGATGGGTCATCAAATTTCTCTGTGTTTTAGAAGTTTTATCTCCTCTATGAAATCTGGGAAATAATGTCAAAATATAGTAGATGATTTCTTAACCTAAAATTATTATTGCTCACTGCTCATAGGTCTATGATACAACTAAACAACTGAAGCATAAGAGACTTCATCAGCAGTTGCTCAATGTAATACCACTCATGTGAATATCACCTTCCAACTTAGGAAGTTCCCCTCTAAAGAGGAGTCCAGTATTCTTACTTCAATTGTAGAATTTTATTACTAGTATACTTTTTTCTGCCATTCAGTTAATAAAAATTGGATTCATTGGTTTTTGTATGATGTAGAGAATTGTTTCATAAATCTTGTATAGTTATAGACTTTTCCATGAGATACTACAACATTTCATTTGCTTTTGGACAATATTTAAATTATGTTTTAACAAATTATATTTTTGTGCTCACTTCAGCAGCACATATACTAAAATTGCAACGATACAGAGAAGATTAGCATGGCCCCTGCACAAGGATGACAAGCAAATTTGTGAAGTGTTCCATATTTTTTAAATAAAAAAAAATTTTGTAATTATATTTTTGCTTTTCAATAAGAAATAGAAAAGTTCGGCATATTATTTAAACAAAGCAGAGAAATGGATGATGGAGAAGAGAACAACACACTCTCTCTCTCCCCCCTCTTTCTTTCCTTCTTTGTTAACCAAAATATTAACATTCACAGTGATCCTCTCTATTTAACAAGGACAACAATGAAGCACAAAGGCATTAAGACACAAAAAGTTAAGCTGCTGGTGCCCTAATTATCACAGCCAATATTTATACATGTGTGTTTGTGTAGCTGTAAAGCCCAAGTTAGAAACATTCTTTCCCACCAAAACACACGGCCTCCTAGAACTCCAACGTAAAATCCATCCCCCACAAAAGGGAGCTTTTCCTCCTTTTGTTTGAGCTTTGTAACATCAATTCTTTATGAGACTTGAATTTATGATAATAAATTCTCCCCTATGCCTACTTTTTCATTCCTTTGTCATTTCATTCAGCCCTCAAGCAAAGCAATTTGTTGGTAAAGGCAAAAGTAACATTTACCCTTATGTTGTTTTAGGACAAAGTCATTTCTCTTAGGAAACATATAAGATAATGCAGAAATTGGATATTCTAAAGGAGTTCATATTTGTGTTTAAATACAAATATAAGGTAAATTTTAAAGGGAAAAAAGTGCCTTGACTATATCAAGCCTTCTATGGCCCACATCCCTGCAGAAAGGGGAAGGTTCTCCAGTTGCTTATACAGTCAGGCTCTGCAGTTTCCCCATAAGAGGATTGCTCTGCCTCCCATATATCTTGTCTCAAAATCATATGGATATGTAACCAACAGCACAGAATATTGGAAATTCAGGTCCCTGTTCCAAATTTAATTATGAATTAACTCTACTACAATGCCTGTCTAAAACAAACATGAGACAACAGACAGGAACATGTAGCAATCCCTGTCTCTAGGGCACTTTTTTTTAAAGTAGGCCTCCTGTATCATATTATTATGGAGGGCTTCTCAAATAAAAAGGCAGATTCTCTAATTTATCCCACTTCACTCAGTTAGAATTTCTGGGAATCGAGCCTGAGAATCTGCTCTTGAATGGAACAAGCTCTCTAGGTGATTCTGGTACACACTCACTTGCTCTAAGTCTCTGGTGTTTTCTGTTTATATGGTGTTAGCATTTATAGAAAGCAATATATCTAGATTATATTAATTCTATACGAATGGTATCAACTAAGTAATAAATTATTATGCAGATTTGTTTTGTAAAATGTATAGCTTTAAGAAATATCTCCTAAAAATATTTTTCAAAAATATGTTACAAAATGGTAGCTCAACTCACCATCCATTGTATTACCCATTTCTTTTTTTATGAGCATCCTTATGATAAATTTTTTCTTCAGTTTCATTTCCAGGAAAGCATTTTGTCTCTCAAAGAAAAAAAAAGGATGAATGAATCCCCAAAACATGGATCAACTATTATTCCAGGTAATAGTTGACAAGGTAAGACACAGGGCCTCTGTGAATGATATATTAAAGGCATACACAAGGTACAAAGGAATTAAAAAGTGTTTCTTTTGGCTTTGATTATTGAAAACATCAAATTAAAACACAGACTTCTGGTTTCACCTCCTATGTGTAAAAGGCTTGAAAGCATGACTCCCATCCTTGCAACAAGAAAAGCCTGGATAAACTGAAAACCATTTTTGGACCCACTAGGGAACTGAATTTGCAGGACAAATTTCTTCCCCAAAATTGCAGAAAGACAAACACATCCAGAGAATCATACTTGAGACCTAGTGGAGCAGAAGCTGCTGGAGCCACAGACTGATATGAATGCTTAATGGTAATGTTGATGAACTGCTGGAGACTGGGTGTAGACTAGCTTGAGAGTGAGAAACTTCTAGGGGACACAGTCTTAGGAATCCTTTACAATTTTGTAGCCTTACCTCTAGGAATCCAAATCTCATAATAAAAATCTAAGAAAAGTCTGTGACTGTCCCTGGCAGGAGGGGAAGTATAATCATTGTGATATACACTCTCAGAGCCTACTCCATAACAAACACCTACTCTCTAGGGGAAACCACTTTGCCAGAGCCTTATTCTAGCTGGGGGAAGGGAATTCCTCACACTCCAGCCCCCTCTAGTTTTTCTGTCTCACCTACCTGAGTGAGGAGATACAGTCAACAGGGATCAGGGCCTCAGGAAAATGCACTAGGAACATTGCAGCTGGGGAAACACTTATAAAGGTCCCAGGGTTTAGTGGGCCCCAATACACAGACCCACCAAAAGACTTACATTTATTTGTAAGATTACAGACTGCTCCCCATTCCCCATACCTTACCACCAAACCAACAGAGTTTCAGTATAATAATGGTGTATAACAGCTGAAAGAGCTTTGTGGCACAGATTATCTCTGAGTAGTCCTTAGGGAAGCCCAAAGTCAGGATAGGAGATAAAAACAAGAACACCAAAGAAATTTGAAACCTCTGGCAAATACAGCCACATTATAGTATCTACAGCAAACATTAAAATCAAATGGCCAATTCCTGGCAAGAATAACATATATCCTCACCCTAAAGACCTACTTATTTTAGTTCCTAATACTCAATACAGCACATCTAGCATTCAACAATAACAACAAAAAAATTAATAAGACATGCCAAAAGGCAATCACCAGCTGAAGAGACAAATAAGTCATCATACCTACACTCAGATATGACACAAACACTGGAATTCTCAAACAGAAAATTTAAAATAACTATGATTAATATCTTAAGGAATATAGCAGAAAATCTAGACAACCTGCAAGAACAGATGCATAAAGTAAGCAGAGATAATGGAAACTCTAAAAAAGCAAGAAAACAAAACAAAACAAAAATAAATGCTCAAAATCAAAAACACTGTAACAGAAATAAAGAATGTTTTAGATGGCTTAATAGTAGATTCAATGCAGGTGAAGAAAGAATCAGTGAACTTGAAGATAGGTCAACAGAAACTTTCCAAACTGAAATGCAGACAGAAAAAAAAGAATGCAGAAAGAACAGACCATCCGAGATCTGTGGGACAATTTCAAAAAAGGTACTTGTTACATAATTGGAATACCAGAATAGCAGAAGAAAGCAAGCACAGAAAATACTTGAAGTAGTAATGGCCATAAATTTTCCAGCATTAATGACAGGCACAAAACCACAGGTATAAGACACTCAGAAAACAGCAATCTGATAAACACAAAACAAATATACAAAAAACAGCACCACCTATACATAAAACCAAAGGCAAGGTAAAATTGTGGGAAAAAACCAAAGAGGGAAAACATTTTACCTATAGAAGAACAAGGATAAGAATTACTGCTAACTTCTCCTTAGAAACCATACCAGCAAGAAGAGAATGGAGTGAAATATTTAAAGTGTTGAAAGTAAAAGACCAACAATCTAGAATTCTGTACACAGGGAAATGATTCTTCAATATGAAGGAGATATAAAGACTTTCTCAGAAAAACAAAAACAAAGAATTCATTTCCTGTAAACCTCCTCAACCATATATGAAATGATTCAGTCATATGAAATGATTGTTATTCTTTGAACATAGGAAATAATTTAATGTCTTTATTCATGCTAATTAGTTTTCCTGCAATATCTTTCACCTTCCCAGTCTCTTTGTCACGAATGACATTCATATGTTTTAGAAACTACTTATACTTCTATAACAAAGCTCATATAACTTTGCCTGGCAACATTGGTCTTTCTCCCCTAAGACAGATGTAGAAGTGAAGGTTCATGATTACGAAGTAAAGAAGGAACATTCCTAAGATGGCTTGAAAATTTCTTACCAGATATTAGGAAATTTTACGCAATGAAATAAGGAAATATAGAAAGAGAGGCAGACATTAGGGGAGGAAGATTCAAAATTTTACTTTGGTCATTCTGGGTTTGAAGAGCAGACTACATTTTTAAATGAAAAGGTCCAGCTCTTGGCAAATAAAGAATTGTTAAAATTTGGCAGTTAATTACATTGAGTTAGTAACAGAAATATGGGGTATATAAGATCTCTAGAGATAAAGAAAAAATATAGATAGAAAAAAACATAGGGCATACAAGGTACTCTTAGAAAAAGAAAAAAATGGGAGCAGTCAAGGGACAATAACAAACCCCAAAATCATGTTGTCACAGAAACTAACAGTGTCTAGAACAATATCCACAATTTGTTAAAGAATGACTGGGGGTAGAAATTTGAAAGCACTCAATAGGTGGTGCTCTTTAAAGACTTTGGGCAGTATGAGTGGGATAAATTGTATGGAGAAAGTAAGTACAAGCCCGTTCTGGGGATTTTTTTAAGAACACTGTTTTTTTTCTTAAGAATAAAGAAATTTTAAGAACTGAGCACATTTTAAGGCTGGGGATAGAGTAAGGAAAAACAGGACATTGAAAGTACAAAAAGCAAAGGTAGATGGAGGTACTCACATTTATATTGTCTTGGATGCTGTTTTTGGAGGCAGCAACTTCTGATAGAAAGAACTAGAACCCTTTCAGAGTGACAATCGCCTGTCCCGATTTGATTCAGGGAAACAATTTCACAAATAAATGTGAAGAGGAAAAAAAGGCAATTAAGAATGAAGGAAAAGGCAAGAGAAAAACTTTGTGATATCAAACTAGGACAATTAGTCCATCATTTAACAATGTATATTCTAGTCTATATATAATGTGTATATTTTGAGTCTTTAACTAGTGGTAATTTTTTAAGGCTAGAAATCTTATCTAATATTTCATGATTTTCACTCCAATACCCAGAACAAATAGGTATTTCATAGGTTTTTAGAGTTTGTGTGTATATATATATGTATATATACATATATATAAAGTTTGTACTGTATCAAATACACTTATATTAAAAATTGAATAGCTAATAAAAGTTCTACATTTTAGTGTAATGATGAAAAGATCAGAGCTTATGGACATAAGTTTCTGCATCAAACCTTTACATTTCTCTCCACCCTATCTCTCAAAAAATTTTCATTAGATCCTATTTTGAATATATAGGAAAGTATGTAGTAAGATTGCTCAAGAACTTCCTTGACTGACTCCTAAAATAGAGTTTTGTGGGTTTGTGTGTGTGTGTGTGTGTGTGTGTGTGTGTGTGTTGTGTTTTATTGGTGCCCTATCCATCCCTTATTACCAATATCCTGAATTTATTCCCAGGCTCCCAAATATCCATTTGGATCAGAGGGGCCTAGATATATATTTACTACAGAACAGTATGAATTAGGGCGCCTAAAATGCTAGCTGACTTACTTGACAGGGTAGGTGCTGGGATGCAAGGCACACTGCAATGGGTTCTGGGTCCATAGCAGAAGAGTCCATGAATCTCCTATGTTAGTAGATCCTCTCATTGACTAGTCTCTTATCAGTTAAATATTATTCTTCTCAGAAAGCTTATATATCAAGGCTTGCATATTAAAAAGCAATCCAAGACATGCTTTTAGATAAATAACTGTATTCAGACAGATTTCAAATATATCTTTATTCTTATAAAACATACAACATCCTAACTGTAAAAAAAAAAAAAAAGTCTTTATTTACTCTAGAGTGAGAAAAGAGGTATTTGGATTATATTGGCCCAACAGAAAGAAGAATGTACTTAACATGCCTTTGAAAATTGGGATTTTCAATGCATGTCACCATTAAAACACAAAATCAGTATGACATACATGTTGGTTTGTCAAAACCACCTTAGTGTTTATGTTCATACTTACTTCTCAACTTGTTGTATGGTGCCATAATAATCCTGATACCAAGACATAACAAGAACATTAAAAGAAAGAAAAACTACTGACCTATATACGTAATGAACAAAGACACAATTATCCTCAACAAAATATTAATAAATTGAATTCTGCAAAATATAAAATTAGTGCCACATCATGGTCAAGTACAGGTTTTCCCAGGAATGAGATACTGATTTAACATTAGACAATTAATCACTGTAATTTACCACATTAATAGAATAAGGAAGAAAAATTATATAATCACCTCAATGGAGGCAGAAAAAGCATTTGACAAAAATCAACAACTACTTAGGAAAAAAATGTTCAATAAACTAGGAATTTTTAAGTGGGAATAGAAGGAAATGTTATCTGATCAAATGTATCTGCAAAATATTTATAACTTATATCAAAATCAATGGTGAAATATTGAATGTTTTTCCCCTAATGTTGGGAACACAGTGAGAACGTCCACCATCAGCACTTTTATTTAATATGGAAGGCCTTAGTATAATAATGAAAAAGAAATAAAAGGCACACAGATCATAAAGAAAAAAAAGTAAAACTACAGCTTTATAGTAATCAAGACAGTGTGGCACTGGCATAAGGATAGGTGCATAGCAAAAAGGAACAGCATGGACAGTCCATAAGTAGAACTACACATATACAGTCAATTGGTATCCACCATGTTGCCAAGGTAATACGATGGGGAAAGGGTGGTATCTTTCTCTTATTGTTTGTTTCATTTTCAGCAAATGGTGCTAGAGCAATTAGATCTCTCTATGGAAAAACATTGACCTCAACCCTAGCTTTACGCCACCCACAAAAATGGCTTTGAGCTTGATTATGGGCCAAAATGAAAAAGACAAAACTATTAGGCTTCTAAGAGGATATATAAAAGAATATCTTTGTGACCTTGGATTATGTAAATATTTCTTATATCAGGTAGAAAAGCACTAACCATGAGAAAAAACATTGGACTTTAAAAATTAAAAAATATACTTTTTAAAAGACTTAAAAAATTAAAACGCAAGCCAAAACTATGAGAAAATATCTGTAACAAATATATCTGCTGAATGCTTACAATTCAGTAATAAAAATACAAATAACACAGTAAAGAAATAGGCAAAAGATTTGAACAGACATTTCACTAAAATGGATATGTAATTGGCCAATAAGCACATGAAAGAATGCTCAACATCATAAGTTATCCTGGAAATGCAAATTAAAACCACCGTGAGCTACTGTTACACAACCGCTAGAATGGCTAATTTTTATTTTCACGGCAATATCAAGTGTTTGCGAAGGAAAGGAACAATTGGAATTTCAGACATTGCTGATGGGATCGTAAAATGGTACCACCACTTTGGAAATCTCTTTCAGTTTCTTTCAAAGTTAAATGTACAACTACCCAGCAATTCCACTACTAGACATTTATTCAAGATATATAAAATATATGCGACTAAAATGACTTGTACAAAAATGTTAATGGCAGCCTTGTTCATAAGGCTGGAAATAAACTGGAAGCAACCCAAATGTCCATGAACAAGAGAATAAATAAATTATGTGTAGTCGTACAATGGACTACTACTCAGCAACATGCTCCTAATATATAATAACATGGATTCATCATTATGCTAAATAAAAGAAGCCAGATGCAAAAGATAATATACTGTATTATTCCAATTATATAAAGCTTTACAACAGAAAAAGCTAAGTCATGGTGAAAGAAATCATGTAAATGGTTGCCTATAGGTGAGATGAATTGACTGGAAAAGAACACAAGCGAAGTTTCTGGAGTGATGGAAACATTCTATATTTTTATGGGGTGTTGGTTTCATGAATGTATACATTTATCAAAATTAATTGAATTGTACACTTAAAATCTATGCATTTTAAATGTAAATTATACATTACTAAATAAAATAAAATTAACTTTACCTGCCTTGCCTATGTTTAAGTGTATTGTATAGGTATATGACGTCCTAAGAAAGCATACATAATACTAAAGAATCAATTTACTTTTAAAAATACTTTGATATCTTTACTTCATTATAATTGATTTCTTCTGTAATCCATTCATTTTATTCTACACATTTTAAAACATTATTCTTAGATAGGTTTCATGTGACTGCTAGTAAGTTTTTAAAAATCTGGTGCCAAAGATATAATAGCACTTAAAAACTAGCTGCCTAACTCCAGAAGTTGTGTCTTATTTACCATGGTGTGAAAAATAAATTTATAAATTCTACAGTCTCTAATTCAGTCCTAGCTAGACATTAAACCAAAGCCAGAACCTACAAGCCACAATTCCCCATTTATTAAGAAATATAAAAAGTGTTTTTAGAAGATAAGCAATCACTACCCGTTATGCCTTGTTAGCAGTCAGAAATAAGGTTAGTTCATGATTCCATGTCAGTTATAAATTTTGTTAAATTTATTTGTATTTTGTATCTTGCCTTCAATGATGACTTTCTCTCAGGTGAAGAATAATCAACACCCTCTGTTATGTTTATTTTTTCCTTCTTGAATCTGAATTTATCAGAAGCACTTTAATTAAATTGCCAAAGACAGTCATGACAAATAAAGAAGCCATCTAAAAAATTGTAAGTTTTTTTTAGCTTCATACGGATTTTTGAAGAACAACAACAAAAAAAGAAATAATAACGATACTGATGATATCACTTATAATACGAACAAAAATAATCTGGCATGGGTTTAACGAACTCAGACTATTTACTTAATTATGTTTTATTATTCCAAACAGTTTGTTCAGATTTAGAGATTAAAAGGTTACATGTCTGGTGCCCGTAGTCTACTTAGCAAAAGCTTTTTAATAATATTATATAAATGTTAACTTCTTCCTCCATTGTTACCACTTTACATTGAATGCAAAGAATTCACACAGAAAGGAAAGCTTCACAGCTGAAATATTTTGAAAGGATGTACTTAAACTTACTTTTCCAGCAACTTGACTTCACTTGACTTGATTAATTAGCTATCAAAGTTCTTTATTTAGTTTTTAGATTCCTTTTAATCAAGGCTGTGAAACTGAGACTCGCTTACAGAATTCTTAAAGTTTTCTCTTAAAAAGTAAAAGAAATATTTTTTATATATATAAATATAGATATAAATATATATTTGAAGCCCATATGTCTAAGTCTGCTTACTAAGAAAGCCAAAGTGCTTCCTGTAATATAGTTTGTAAGAAAAATTCCATGAACTGCTATTTGAAACTTGTAACTAAAAATATTTATTACAGGAAATCATTTTGTTAGGATGTATTTTGCAAAAAACTGTGTTTGTTCACTCAAAGTTGAAGAGCATGTACTTTTATGGAAGTTGATTTTACCCAAAAACTTTGTGATGATTAACTCGCTATGATCTTGTTCTAATTAACTGAAGCATGAATAAAGGAATATTTTCTTAAAATTAAAAACATCGTTGAAGGTATCCTACTAGTAAAATTTACATGTCAAAAATGACTCAAACAAAAGCATTTTAAAAACTGCAAAGACTCATTTTGCCTATGACAATGGTATGTTACATTGACCTAAAGAAGTTACCGATATATATAGCAGAAACCACACTTCATTGATGTGTGATTACCAGTACCTATTAATGTCTGGCAAATGGTAGAGAATAGTAAATATATTTCAAAATATTTAAAAGGTAAATATGACAGTTCCTAATTAAAGTGAAATAATTTACTAAAGGTTATTAATAAGCCATGAATTATAGTCTTATTTCTCTGAAAATTGGGAATCATTTTAAAATTCCAAAATGGAGATAAACTTTATTAAAATTTTGAGAAAAGAAAGTCTGGAATTATAATTCCATCCATATTGGAATTTTTCAGGACAGACGAATTATTAAGAAGTCAAACTTTGTGATGTTCAGGAAAGACGAAAATTTTTAAAATGTAAATAGGAAAGTGTTTGAAGGCAAAGTAATTAATGTCTTTGTAGCCAGGGAATTTAAACAGTTTTCGTTTATACTCCTAATCTCAGACGGCTAGACCATCCTTCCGTAGTTCTTGGAACATAAAATCAATTAAAATTCATTTTGTGTCTTTAGCCAAATGATTAAATCTGTTTATTTTGCTATCAAAAAAAAAATGACCTTTAGAAAGTCTTTGACTCTACCACCCTTTAGCTGCCAAGCAGCTGGTCAAAAGAGGCTCAATAGTCCAAAATATTCCAACGTGAGAAGCTATTTTCAATTACAAGCCTGAGCTTGGGAATTCAACACATTTGGAAAGTATCCCAATAATGGAACAGATGAACTCTTTTTTCTCCTGCTTAGCTACTGGCAAAATCTAAAATTATAAAAATGATTATCACCCAAACCTTAACAGATGATGATGCTGAAAATCACAACAAAACAAAACAACAACACTCCTTCCAAATTTTCAGATTTCTCATTCTCTAATATTTGTATAAATTCCTCTCAAATTAAAGCTTAAACTATATTCATGAGCTAAATGGCATCACATTAGAGCTATATAGTCTTACACATGAGTTCTACAATTCCTTTTCAAGAAGAAACATATACTCTCTTAAGCAGGTCTCTGTGTAGTTATCTAACATTTTCCAGTTTTATTCTCAGAGGAGGCCTCTCTTAATCTCTGCATTGCCATGGATGTGTTTAAGACATTTACACTCAACATAAGTATCAACATGTTTGGGCTTAAATCTACCATGTTGTTACTGGTTTTCCATTTGTCATTTCTGTTCTTCGTTTCTTCCTCTTTTCCTGCCTCATTTGGGACTCGTTAAATTTTTTATGATTATATTTTACCTGCATTATCTGTTTATTAACTATTATTCTTCATGTTTTAGTGACTGCTGTACAGTTTATAAAATACAGGCTACGTTCAAATATACCACAAGTGATACCAAAAGAGGCGCACAACGTTATACTTCCATCCCCCACCTGTTGTCCTTCCTCCTATTGATGTCACACTTTGTTTCTGTGTATATTAAAAACACCACATTTTTATTACTTTAGCTTTAAACAGTAAATTACCTTCTGAAGAGTTAAAAATGAGAAAAACTATCTTTTATATTTATTCACATAGCCACTATTTCTGGCACTTTTCATTCCTATGTGTAGAGCCAAATTTCTTTCTGGCATCTGGTCTTCATAACCTCCTTTAATGTTTCTTGTAATGCAGGACTATTGGCCTTAATATTTCTTAGGGTTTTTTTTTTTTTTTGCCTGAAAAAGTCTTTATTTTTGAGAGATCATTTTTTCTGGGTATAGAATTCTAGATAGGTTTTTTTTACTTCCAGTACATGAAAAATTTCTACTCTATTATTTTTTGGCTTGCAAACTTTCTGACAAGAACTCTAGTGTTTTTCTTATTCTTGAGTTTTTGTATATTTTTATTTTGAGCCTCATATTTTGAGTCTCTTTATTTTAAGTCAAACATATATTTGTATATGTTTATTTTGAGTCTCATTGCCTTTAAAATTTTTCTTCTTTATTAGTGATTTTCAGCAATTTGGTTTTTATGTACCTTGTTCAAGTTTTTTTTTCCTTTACTGTTTCTTCTATTTTTGTTGGTTGAACTTCTTGGACTTCTGGACTTACAATTTTCATCAAATTAGGAAAATTTTTCAGCAATTATTTCTTCAAATATGTTTCTTTGCCCACTTCCTTCTGGATATTCCCTCTTCATTTATACATATACACACACACACACACACACACACAAACACACACACATATATACGATATTTTCCCACATGTCATTGATGTTTTATTTTTTTGTGCTTCAATTTGGATAGTTTTTATTACTAAATATTCTGTAGTGTATAATCAGTTAATCACAACCAGTAAGAATTTTTATTTTAGACACTATAGTTTTCATCAAGATGTTCCCTTTGGGCCTTTTTTATGTATTCCTCTTCTCATCGTGTTCATGTTTTCTTCTATCTTCTTGTACTAATGGAAATAATTATAACAGCTTTTTAAGATCATCATCTGCCACTTCCATTATCTCTGTCATTTTGGTCTGTTTTTATTGACTGATTTTTCTCCAGTTTCTTTGAACACCTAATGATTTTTTACTGGATGCTGAACCCTTTGGGTGCTGAATTTTATTTACTCCTTGAGATATTCATTGAGATATTATTCCAAATTCAATTACTTGGAATCAGTTTGATCCTTTTGACCTTTGCTTTTAAGGCTTGGTGGTGTGGGGAAAGCACACTATTCGTCTGCAGTTTCCTTTTCTTCTCTCAGTTTTTCCTGTTTCCCAATATCTGAAAATAGTTGTTTCATATATTTTATCTATACTTCTATTTGCTTAATGTAGGAGAGATCTGGTTCCTGGTATCCACTACTCTCAGAAACTGAAGTTCTAGCTTCCTAATTATCTTTTCAATTCATTGTATTTCTATTTTTTTCTGTCTTTTAAAGTTTTAATTTAATCATTATACTTTTATTTTCAGAATTTATCATTTTTCATAAAGCATTACTTTTTTCTTAGGGTTAGAGTGATTTTTGTTTATTTGTTTATTCCAACTTTTCATATTCCTGGGTAGCTAAGTTTGATTGTTCCTATTGACTTTCACTCATCCATTGACTTGTTTCCTTATAATTTTGAATATGGCCTGAGTTAAGAATCATCAGTACAAGCCAGATTTGTTTTACCACATTCAGGAGTCCTAGGGTCTAAGAGAGAGTCCTGACCATCTGAGTATTATCATTTTTTTGTATTCAAGTTTATTTTCTTTGGTTATTGAGCTTCATGCTTCTCTTTTAAGTCTTTGGTGATTCTTGGTTGTGTGTATTAGGATTGTTTTTTAGGCTGTTTCTGTGTGCTTTACCTATTTACGACAGCCTTCCTCCAGTGATCTGCAGGTCGGGGTGGGATGTGAAAGCTGGGGTGCACCTAGAACAAGTCTTCTGAGTGTGGGGTGTCTCCATTATTTCTTGGCTCTCCCAGTCCCCAAGTCAATGGCTTCCACTCTCCCGTAAGAGCCTATCTTCAATTCTTTAAAAGGAGGGGGGTGCCATTACTCGATGCTCCTTTTTTAGTTCCTCCATCACTGACCCTATCACTCAGCCCAGAGATTCACTCTACTTATATTTATTGCACCCTCCAGCTTTGGAATACCTCCAAAGCTTCTCCTTCAGCAGGAGTACATCAATGGGCACATTTTGAACTGTGGATTCTGTCAAACATCTGACCCTTTCTTAATTTCAGAGATTCTTCAAAGATTTTAATTGTACTCTGAGGATAGCACTGCTTGTTTTCCAGAACGGGGTTTATGTGTCTGTACACAGACACATAAAAATCATTATATAATAATATACAAACATTATATAAACATGTATGTATGTGTGCATGTGTAAATCATATATGCATATGTGTGTATATATAAAATTGTGTATATATGTATACATGTGTATATTATATATAATTTGTTATTGTATAGCCATGTTGGAAAAGAAAGGTTTTGGCATGTGCTTGATCCTAGATTTTGATGAAGTCTCCCAACAATAATTTTCTTTCAAAAACTATCTAAATTATTCTGGTGTGTTGGGAAGTCAGACTTTCTGGAGTGGAAGATGTGTCCCAGTGTTTATAAATTTTAATTATGTTCCTATGTTTGGGCCAGGATAGGTTATTCATTGTTTTTATCGTTTTTGTGGTGTTTTTCCTCTCTAACTTCCCTCCCTAAGAAGTTAGATAGGACCCTGTGCTCTCTTGACTCAGGAATGGTTTGTACTACAGGACTGAAAACAGAAGCTGCCTGAAAACAGTGAATCTTTCTATCCTTTGTGAAAGTGTAAACCCATTCTAGGATCAGGCTAACAATTTTAGAGAGATAAGGGGACGATGCCAATACCTTTCAAATGAGAAGGAAGGGAGATGTAAGAGAGACTAGCCCTTTCTGTAAGGCTGGGTTTGGGAGAGAAAACATGTGGGTTCTGTGTTATCAGAAGGAAAACACCACCGTAGAAAGCACAGTTCCTTTGCAACAGGGAGAACAGATTCCCGTTTTTCTAGTTGCTGCAGGCCTTTACCAACTAAGAGCACAGGGACCTAATTAACTTCTTAACCATCTAAGAGAAGGTGAGAGGAGGAGTAAGCTAAGCCCCCGTCCTACCGATGTCTGTTTGGATGTTTTGGCTGAGATGTGCAGCATGCGCACGCAATGGATTGTGTTTGTCCTTGCAGCCTCATCAGCTATGCAATTAAAGAAAATGTCTTCAAGAAAAGCAGGATTTTGATTGTTAAACCAGTGTCCAGTGACACTGTATGGAGTCATCGGTGATGTTTTTGTTTAATGCCTTCATCACTATTTTAATAGAAAATTCAGAGAGGCTACATTACAGACATTACACCATCTTAACCCAGAAATCCATTTTGGAAATTTTGCTAGATAATCACTTAAGTTATTTCTTTACTAAAAACAATGTAAGTTCACACATTTAGCAAATAGTGTCCCAATTATTGTACACCGGGGATTTTGATGTAAAGAGGTAATTAAGTGGCGACACAGACAGGCTGATGCCATTGAAAGAAGGTTTTCATTACTTACATTTCCCGAGAGAAAGGGGCAGGCCACACCATGCAAGGCACGTGGAAAACACCAGGCTTTGGTCAGCAGGCAGAAGAGGCTGGTCTAGGGGAAAGCCTAGGCCAGACTCCTTATGGGGATTTCTGCAGGAAAGGCAGGCAGGACAGAGTAAACCATTTAGGGTTGATCAGTTTGAATAATTCTGTCTTCTATCAGGTTTTGAGCTATAGGGAGGACTTTTGTTTCTTAATACCAGGGTTAATTTAGGGCAGGGGACATATTGATTTGGTGTGCCATGGTTAGATAAGGAGGTGATTGGGGCTGTAGCTGCCTGAAGATTGGTTGGTTTGCACATGAAAGTCATTCTCCCAGCTGAGCCTTTTGCTATCTCTCAGAATTGGCTAGCTCTGGGAAGGGAAGTCATTTTGCGGCCAGCAAGCTTTTTAAGATGTCAAAACATCATAAAATACAGAAAATAAAAAATATGATTAAGACAAGTAGAAATATGGAGATTAAGTATGTTTTTTAAAAATTTTTTTAATTGATTAAAAAAAAGACAAGTAGAAAGAGAAATGTGTGCTTTTTAGCTCTTGAGGCATAACCTGGCAATTAAAATATATTCCAGAAAGATAGAAAACAGTGGTAAGCTTAGATAATTATAATCACTAGCATCTAAACTAATACTTTTTTTTTCCTCTAGTATTACTTAGGTTGTGAATAGAACACTCTATATTATGTCCCCCATAAGGAATTTTGTAATGTATTATGAACAGTGTTTGAATTTTGTGCTATGATAAGATATATTGGATATAAACATCTTTGACTTAATATTAATGCTAGAGAAAAGTCAAATAAAAAGCTAACATGATGATATTTACAAGCATTCCAGTTGAAGAGACCTGGAAATGCGCAGGAAAAAAATAATAAATTGTTTTAAAAAGGCATATATTTCTTATAATAGAAGTTTGATATTCATACCAACAATGAGTCGAGGTAAAAAAAAAAAAGCCAGGATATACTGAAGGAATAAAAAGGGAAAAAAATTCCACATATCTGTTAATACTCTGATATCTTTTGGGAGAAATTCCTACTATTTCCAAGTTTGAGATCTGTTCATTTATCAGCTTTAGTCTACCTTTAAACCACTAAGAAAAAAAAATTAAAACTTTGTAGGATACAATGTACAAATGAGTATTTGTGTATGAGGATTTCAACACCTCAGAAAGCAAGACAATAATGGCGTGAGTGAAAAAATAGGAAAATTGTAAAAGAATTACTAGCGAGTTAGATAGAATCAACTAAATTCAGGTGAACAGAACTGTTAAAAAGGCACTCAAAGTTTCAGGGGATGATAATGTGGTCACGAGAGGCAGTTGATTCCCTTTGTAAGATTTCCAACATTGTTACTGGAAATAGTTAAATTCTGTAGCAATTAATAGTTTTAGAATTATCTAGATTAGATCACTCTAACATCTAAAATAGTTCTTTCAAGCCAAACCTTTCTATCAATTCTCCTTCATGATATAACTCTTAAGTCATGGGTAAGGTTTTCACATAACTATTTGGGTCTTCAAGATCTCTAATTTCTAAATTATAACTTTAAAGCATACTAAACAGTAAGTACTCATGTGATTCTTTTGGCTAATGGAATTGCAACAAAAATGCTATCCCCAGATCATATCATTCACACCACGGGTCATAAACTCAAATGACTGAAGGGGATCAATAGAAAACATGAAAGTATGATTAGGACAACAGGTGAACCATTTGTATCTGTACCAAATATAGTATTCACTTAGCTGCACAGGAAAGACCAAACTAAAATCTCCCAAGGCCACTGCCATCAGCTTACAACCTCCGCTTTACACACCACCACCACCACGGGAGCTACAAGGAAGGTTAACAGCAAGGAGCAATCCTTCCCCTCTGAGAAATATACAGTCCTGGAAGAGTCAGTAGTGAGGCTTCTAATGCAGGGTCTTGGATTCAGAATGTCAACTGTCACATAAAGTCATGGTGAAGAAACATGTGAGGATATTCACATAGGTTTATTTGAATGGCTTCTTTATTTAGTCATATTTGATAAGAATCTTTAATTAGCCTTTTCAAACCTCTGCTTTTACCAGTAGCAGTAAACTGAGTGAGTAGTCTTGTCCTTTGAATAGATAAACCTTAAAACAAGAACAATGCAAGAATTGAAGTGTATAATCCTCTGCATTAAGAGAAGTTATGATTGTAGTTAATGGAATGTAAAAGCATTGCTGCAATGGGAAAGCATTACTAATCTGTAATATTTTTAAGCTAACATTAATTCATTCAACAAATACTGTTTGAGTACCTGCTATATGCCAGATACTTGTTCTGGGTGTTGGAAAACCAAATTGAGTAAGAACTCCTTGAGAAGCTCATTGAAGGAGTTTATAAATTCAACTATTTGTATTTTAAACAATAAATATTAAAAATAAGCTCATATGGCATCAAATTAGGTTAGTTTTGTAAAGAATCGTCAATAATTGTGTTTTTTCACTGTTCTCTCACAAACGTGTGACCTTAGGCCTTTAATAAATAACCACTTTTTGTTCATTTTCTGATTTTTAAAGGAGATAACAGTACCCATCCTGAATGCTTTGTAAGTTTTAATATAGAAAAATAAATAAGGTAGTGAATGTAAAAGCACTTCAAAAAAAGCAAAATGCTATATAAATATAAACAAATATTATCAATGACTTCTTGCTGTGGTTAGGCATGACAGAGAGTTATAAAAAATGTTTTATATATTTAAGATCAACAGTATCAAATTAAAAGTAATATTAATATTTTAATGGTAATCAAGGAATATATCTGAATTTATAATTTGGCAAGTTATGATGCACTTTTTAAATAATTAAGATGTCACACTGGTTTTAATACTTTCTAAGTGTCTTGGAGAACAATCCACCTCATGACTATTAACAACACTTTATAACAACTGAAAATACTGTTCTGATGGCCATGTTAGTTCTTAAGGTAAATCATGAAAAATTAAACATTATGGGGAAAATGAACATTGTATAATCCTATTGAGAAAACTAAAAAGAAAAGATAAAATTTAGTTAGATACAAGTCTAGGACAAGAATTCACAAAATAGAATATTATAGAACAGCAAAATAAGAAGCTAAAGAAAAGATAATTTTATTCTCCCTTTAAATTACATAAGTTTTACCCTGAAATAACTTCTAAGTTCACTCAATTTGCAAAAATTTTAAGTGAAAAATTTTCAGTAAATATGGAAATGATTTTCTTTTCCTTTTTAGTGACTAAGCATTTTATATTATCATTTGAAGGCAAGATGCTTCAGTTTGAAGTATATTTTCCACTCTTCTATTTTCAAACTCTATATTTATATCAATTATGTCATTGTTCTTTTTCATTTCATTTTTATAAGCATAATTTCAATTTATTTTAAAATAAACTGGTTTCTTTTCTAAATAACGTATCGATCTGTCCACATGGTGTCTTCTATTTTTTTGCTGTTTTAAATCTCTTTAACTGCCATTTTTATTTTCTTATGTCATTGTAATTTTATTTCTTAAATGTCTTTCATCATTATTTGATATTATTAAGAACAGGACTTTAAAGGAGAGAAGATTTCACACACTTGCTGTGTGGATTTATATGCCATTTACTTCTTTTATAATTTCATTTCTGCTACAAAATGTATTACTTATGAAACAACTCTACCATAGGTCAATGTGAAAGTAAATGAATAAATTAAGACTCTGGTACAAGAACTTTAGATAGAAATGAGAACTCCCACCCCCACCGCATCCCCACCTCCACCAAATCTGCCTCCTACCCATTGCAGGGTACCTGAAAGTGGCACCTGTCATCAATGCACAAGTGGCGATTCTTCAATGGATTAATTACAGGACTGTTCCGAAGTGAGAATCATCTTTTGCCAAAGTTCATGTACAGCTCCACATTTAGAAATGTGTCTTTTTTTCCCATACCAGTGAGCAGTATAACAAAAACAAAAGAAAAAATCTGATTGCATATAGTTTTATATTATACCTAACAGGAAGTATGTAAATGTCCCTAAACCCATGTCACCAATAAAGATAGCCTTACTTCTGCAAGGTTTTAAAGAATACCTAATTTCATCAATAATAAAATTGCTAGAGCATTTAAGACATTCAAAGCATATATCACTGTACTAGAATGAGAACAGAATGAGGAGCCAGCAAACATGGAAGACCTGTTTTGCCCAAACTGGTTGTATAATTCACTGTAAAGGTATCAGGAAAATACTTCCAAGTATTACATAGTTTTATTCTCTTTACTTCATTAGTCTTTCTTCTGTTTAAAGACACTTGTACTCCAGTACCTCAGAGAAAGGAAAATGACAGCAGGCAATACAAAGCAAAATAAGCTAATTATATGCTTATGAGTTATAAAAAACATAAAATGTATATTTGAATTTCTGAACCATCCACATTTTCCATGTGCTGCCTTCCCAATCCTCCCCAGCCAGATGTCAAAACACTCTGGGTGAACAACAATGAGATACCACTACACATGTATTACAGTGGCCAAAATCCAGAACAGAGACAACACCAAACGCTGGTGAGGATACGGAGCAACAGGAACTGTCATCCATTGTTTGTGAGAATGCAAAATGGCACAGCCACTTTGGAAGACACTGTGGCAGTTTATTACAAAACTAAACATACTCTTACCATACGATGCAGCAATTGCACCCCTTGGTATTTACCCAAAGGAGTTGAAAACTTACATCTGCACAAAAACCTGCACATTGCTGTTTATGATAGCTTTATTCATAATTGCCCAAACTTGGAAGCAGCCAAGATGTCATTCACTAGGTGAATGGATAAATAAACTGTGGTACATCCAGACAACTGACTATTATTATTCAGCTTATAAAAAGAAATAAGCTACCAAGCCATGAAAAGAAGTGGAGGAACCTTTAATTCCTCTGTGAAAGAAGCCAATCTGAAAAGACTACATACTGTATGATTCTAACTACATATGGCATTCTGGAAAAGGCAAAAATACAGAGACAATAAAAAGATTAGTGGTTGCCAGGGGTTAAGGGGGTGGGAAGGATGAATAGGCAGAGCATAGAGGATTTTTAGTGCAGTGAAACTACTTTCTATGATACTATTAATATAATGGTGGATACAGGTCATTATATATTTGTCCAAACCCATAGAATGTACAACACCAAGAGTGAACCCTAGTGTAAACGATTGCATGTATCTCAGATTATGTGAGTAGGTACAAATATCAATGAGCATATGGACAGATGATGACAAAGGACCAGATAACACAGCCCACTGAAGCCTGAATTCTACATACAACCCACAAAAGAATTATGTGGGGAGAAACTGTAAGTGGATCTAGAAACCCCAGTTTGACTGTATCAAAGAAAGTGTGTCAAGAAAACCTTGATTTGATACAGAAAACTCAGGTTAACTTTGTGCCACTAGGCAGAAATTCGTTTGAAACAAAAAACAAAAAGGAAAGAAAGAGACAGGGAGACAGAGAAACAAAGATACAAACATACACACACACATACACAGAGAGAGACAAAGATAGGTAGACAGAGACAGAAACAAGGAAAAAAATGAATTATATTTTTAGCACACCTGAGTTTGTGCCATGAGAAGTTCGCATCCACTATAAATATATTGGATTACATAAATCAATGGTTCTCAATGTCCTCCTTTTATTATAAATATTTTAATGCTTCATTTTTTATTCTAAATATCAATTCTTGAATAATATAGGCTACCTACACATACAATTTTTAATTATATTATATCCTATTGGTAATATATAAGAAAAATAAAACTAAATTATAATCATGTGATATTACTCCCATATGTTTCATATCATGTCTACACAGTGAAGTCAAATATAGTGAGTGAAGTGAAACAGTCAGTGAAGTAGCCAATGTCTGCACTAATACGTAAGATCCCCATGGATATGACCACCACAAATACCATCCTGATATAGCTATGTTGAATTGGAAATTCAAATACTATGAATGGTACAGCTGTTGATGGCATGATTTTTCAAGAAGCTGAGGACGTCTTGGAAAATCCAGGGAAAAAATAAAAGGTAAGTGTTTTCTTGATTTACACTGCATTTGCATACTTGGAAAATACACTATTTTTACCCTTCCCTGCTCTTTGTATCTAGCATTGCTGGTTTTCTGGGACCCCACCCACTAAAATTCCAGTATCACTCCTGGTCATTTTGTTGCTATGGTTTTTCTTTTTTCTTTTAGTCTTTGGGATTTTTTCAAAGATAAACTTTTCATTGAAATATAATGCACATAAAGAAAAGTACACAAATCTTAAGTATACAGCTAGATGAACACACCAGTATAATCAGCACCCAGGCCAAAAAACATTATGTTACCAGCACCATGAAGCTCCCCTTGTACCCATCCTAGTCACCAAACCACCACAAAAGTAAGCTCCCTTCTGATGTCCAGCATCATAGACTGATTTGGCTGATTTGAACCTTTTATAAATTGACTCATTCAATATGTACTCTCCTGTGTCTAGCTCTTTTTGCCCAACATTATATTAATGAAATTCATCACTACTGTTTGATGTAGCAATAGTCTGTTTATTCTCCTTGCTATATAGTATTCCACTGCATGAATACATTATAATTTATTTATCCATTCTACTGTTGATGGAAACTTGGGTAATTTCCAGTTTGGGGCTACTAGAAGATAGTGCTGTTACAAACAGCACTACCCAAAGTGATTGTACCAATTTATTCTGCATCCAGCAATGTTAGAGAGTATTTGTTGTTCAAAATTGTTGTCTAGGTTTTATGTGTCATTTTTTTTTTGAGGCAGAGTCTCACTCTGTCCCCCTGGGTAGAGTGCAGGTGGCATCATCGTAGCTCATTGCAACCTCAAACTCCTGGGCTCAACCGATCCTCCTGCCTCAGCCTCCCAAGTAGCTAGGACTACATGCACGTACCATGACACCTGGCTAATTTTTCTATTTTTAGTAGAGATGGGGTCTCCTTCTTGCTCAGGCTGGGCTCGAACTCCTAAGCTCAAGCAATCCTCCTGCCTTGGCTTCCCAAAGTGCTAGGATTACAGTCGTGAGTCCCTGTGCCCAGCCTGTGTCCTTTTTTTATA
Organism: Daubentonia madagascariensis; assembly: GCA_023783475.1. Classification (NCBI taxonomy): domain Eukaryota; kingdom Metazoa; phylum Chordata; class Mammalia; order Primates; family Daubentoniidae; genus Daubentonia; species Daubentonia madagascariensis. The sequence goes on from JAKFHU010002220.1 coordinate 10,827,662, forward strand.
CCCCAATTATTCTACTAACCAAAAAAGCCCTATTTCCAAAACACTTTCTGGTACTGTCTCTGCTGGGCATATATTATAGATTACCTTTGAATTCCCTTTCAACATAACATAAAGACATTTCTATAATTACATGGAAAAAATAAAAATGTTCATATCTGGCGCAGTATAAGAAATTCTAACTGACTTTGAAGCTGAAGTGGGAAAAACAATATCTATGGCATAAAAATAACATTGATAAGCAAGTGACTCACAGATTTATAGCTTATCATGTTGAAGATTGTAGGCTCTGGATCCATCCTACTGGGGTTCTAATCCCAGCTTTGTCACTTTACCAATTGTGGAATCTTGAAAAATTTACTTAGTCTATCTGTGTCTTAGCTTTCTTATCTGTGAACTAGGGATAACAATATTTCCTACTTCAAAGAATTACTTATCACTACTTAAATATATTATTTAGGGCTATAGGTCCTTAACCTCTTATAGAGATTAAAATCCAGGTTTTAATATCAGACATCCAAATTCAATCTCATTTCAACCACCTTCTTTTCCTCATTAAATTTTAGAAAATATTTGGGAAGGGTATGTAGCCATAATAATCAAGTGCAGCACATTTAGATTTGTAATCCTCTGTAAGGGCTTTGCCTGACCTAGCTATGCTCCAATCTCACCTGCATTTCATTGTTCTTTTTTGTCCACAGGAATGTAAACATTCTCTAACCTTCTAGTCCTTACCTTGAAAATCAACACAGCATTTACATATTCCCAAGAATATCTGTCTACCAGATCAACTCTCCTTTTTGCATAAGGCTTCTTGTCACTGAATTATAACTAAAACCAAAGTTTAAAGTTTATATTTTGTGATTTCACTTTAATAAAGTGCTTGATATAATAACTAGCACAAAATAAATCTTGATGAATTTTGAGCCATTATTATTCTCATTGCCCCAATTATATCAATGCCTTCTAGTGGATTGTGAGGGGATAAAAGGTAATAGAAAAAAAAAGACCAAATTAAACTACTATAAAAATATCCATTTATTATTAATTGATCAGGCTACAATTTTTTTCCCTGTATATAAAGTAGTTGGGACTGAAGATCATAAGATTTATTCCACTGTAAACCTTTTAAGATTATGTAATTTCATTATCAGGTAGTTTTAGTCATAATCATAAATACAGTTAAATAAGGGTGAAAGAATCAGAAAGACAAAATTTTTTTTGGCATCCAAAATCAACATGTTTTCTATTTTATTTATAGTTGGCTACAGAAATAACTGGTAAGAATAACTTTTATGACTATGTAAACTAATCTTTTCAGTCCTTATGTAAATTTAATTTCCTTCTGATTTCTTTCTAATAATAGGAAATTTATATACATTTGCAAATAAAATATTGGTATGTTTCATTGACATTTAATGAGTTCTAATATGGTCACACTGTGCACTTCTACAATCATTTCTCCCTCTACACGATACTAATTGGATCTCTTCCAAAACCCATTAAGCCATCTATGCTGTTTGTTGTCTTAAAATGTTACATTTGCCAATTATCTCCTAAAATTTGCTCCAGAGTTTGCTTCTGATTAGAGTCATTAAATGTACTTCAACATATTAAGTTTTCAGTAAATGAGAAGGTCCCTCTTTTGAAATAAAATTTTCCAATTGCAAAGGCCTTAGCAAATTTTTAAAAAATCAAAATATTGAGTATAAATGAACCCATTTATAATTTCTTTTCTTGTCCCAGGAAAAATAAAACTCAGAAGGCTCTCTGAGGAGACAAACATATAGGGAGCAGGGTTGGCGGACTGAGGAGGGAAAGAATTCTAAATATTTAGGAATTAGGTACTCTTCAATATCTTTTGAGAATACAATATTTTTTACTTATTATTTTGATATAATTTATTATAAAAATGCATTTTTGAAGTCACACTGCCTAGGATTGAATCCTGTCTTCACTACTTTTTATACATACAATAAATCTCTCTGATCAAAATGTGTCTTTATCTTTAGAATTTTGCCACATGTTTTTATACATGAGCAGAAATCAAAGTATAGATAGCAAGATGCAAATTTTGCTTAAAATATATGATGTGTATTCTTAGAAATAGAGACTGTATGTACACTAATCTCTTTCATTATTATTTGGCTAGCTGACACAGGTAGAAACAATCAGTAGTGTTATCCTTATTGCTACTCTTAAAAATCTTAGTCATAGCCACTAATTCCATAGTTTTAGCTATTAAAGCTTTAACTGTTGATACCCAAATCTATCAATCAATATTTGTCTTCACCTTTGTATATGGAAAGACCTACAGTTTTTAAAGTGAAGCCAACGACTGTCCTGAGAATACTGAATTCTTACTTTCCTACAGAAAAGTAGGAAAAGTACAATCAGAACTCTCTCCATTGGGAGATCTCACCATAGAAGATCAGTCTGCCACAAAAGTATGGCAGATGTGAAATTAGTCTTCATTATTGGCAGTACAGTTCCTTCCCTATTCCTCTCCTAGATATCTCTCCTTAAAAAATCTAACATAGTCTAAATATTAACTATATCTCCTCATTATTTCAGTGCGTATCTGCTTCCTGTTTTGCCTATTCGTTGCAATATTTCTTTTAAAAGGCATTACAGTCATTGTGAGAGGGAAGTTTATTTTTCAAACACAGATGATTAGATTTGTAATAAAGCTTAGAGGACAGTTTTCTTCCCTCACTCTGCGAGAACTTCTGACTGTTAGATCCTGAAGGGTTGGCACCTACCTGTCTTCCTCATCTTGGGTCCCCAGCATTTCCCTTAGTGCCTGGCACAGAGAAAGCATTCCAAGTTTGTTGTTAAACTGAATAAATGTGGCTGATAATTGGCAACCTAGAGCACTGGTTTAATCCTATTGGACCACATAACAAACTATTGAAATCTCTTCTAATGCATCGGTCTTCCCAACTATTCTCCAAGTTCCTTAACTGCAGGAATCTTGTTTTTTCTCAACAACCCTAGCAGGAGTCTTGGCATACAGAAGTCATTCTTGATAGCTCTCTTTTCTGTTGAAATTAAATGGTTAGAAATCAATATTGGAAAGTGTGAAGGAAAAACATTGAGGAATGTAAAATACGTAACAGTATTGGGTTGCTGGAGGGCAGAAGAAAACGAATTAGAAAGCAGGTTAAGATTCCACCTTCTTGAGCATCAATCAAGCTTTCCTGCGGGCAGGTTGCCTTAGCAACTGCGGAGAGCGTCCGCCCCAGCCCCGCCCCCAGCCCCGCCCATCTCGCGCTTCATCCGCCTACCCACACCCTTACTTCCGCCCCAATCCTCCAGCTGGGACCAGGAGTCCTACTCTCTATGCCCCCGCTTGTGCTGCCTGACTAAAAATATGGCAGCAAATGATAAAGTTAGAAATATATTCTTTAAATATGACCCATACTTCTGCCTCAGATATAAAAGTGCAAAGTTAGTAGCTACTTGTACTTGGAGGCTCCCCCTAGCATGAACATTTGGGGCCGATTTTTCAGGCAGTGCCTTGGACAACAGCAACCGCGGAGGTCCCCCGTTTGCCGAGGGCAACGTGGACCTGAGTGCGGTGGGCGGTCCCCGGCACGGAGGAGGAAGTGCGGCCTCTCGGCGGAGCTGGCGTGGGTTCTCTGTCCTCACGGGCTTCACCATGTGAGTGTTCGCTTACCCACCGCCCTAATCCCGGGTCCCGCTGCCCGACTCTCACTCTGTCCCGCTCTCTTCCGCAGGTCGAAGGTTTCCTTTAAGATCACGCTGACGTCGGACCCGCGGCTGCCGTACAAAGTGTGAGTAGCTCGGCTGAGTCGGGCCTCTTGGGGCCCGGCGGGACGGGGCTGGGCTGGGGGTCACCCAAGCCTTTCCAACAACTCCCACCCCACGCTGTCTTCATCCCTTGCCTCCGTCTGAGCCTGCCTGCGCCCTTCCAGGAGCCTCTCCCACCGGAGCCTGAGAGGAGAGGTCCCCTACTTGCTTCCTGAGTGGCAGCTTGGCCCTGGCACTAGGGTGTGGGTGTGTTTCTGCTGGTTAGTGGCCTGCCCGGAATTCACTTGGTGGGCGGGTGGAGCGGGAGGACATGTGGTCGGGGCTCTGGTAATTTGCCGGGATTATTAAACAGTCGGTGTCTGCCAGAGATCACAACGGCCTTTCACCGCTCTGACCAGCTGTTAGAGGAAGTTAGGGAAACTCCCGACAGGCAAAGACTCTGAAATTACTCGAACGCTTGTTACTGTGATGCTTCTGCTTTTGTTGTGTGTGAGTGACTCAACAATTGGGCATCACGAAGTAATGAACCTCAAATCATACACTTTCTGTGTTGGGATCTAATTAAGAGTGTTTAGTAGGAGCAGGAAATGTGGAAATAGAGCAGTTTATCCATGTGGGGCCTTTCCTTATGGGTTAAAACAGATCTAACCACATACTTAATCTGGACCTTCCTATGATTTTAAGTAAACACTCTTGAGGTTATTGTAGTAGGAAATCACATGAAATGTAGCAAAGAACAAGATCTCGATAGGATTTTATGCATGAATAATATACTAATCAACTGATAACAGGTCCCATCAATTTCAGTGACTTACTGCATCCATGACCCATGCAACCTCCCAACCTTTTATTCTCTTGATCTTTGTTCTCCAAAATACCATTTTTACATTTTATCTTAAGTGTTCATGGTCACAGCCTAGAACCTTAAGATCTCCAATAATTGTTCCATCTCTAAAATGTCATTTTCAAGCACTCTCTTATGGATAACTACATTCTTTTCTTCTAGCGATTTGCTGTAATCTCTCATCTACAATGTTTCTTTTAATCCATGACCACATGCTTTTTAATCTATAACTATCCCCTTCCCTATGCCTTATCCCACTCCTTATAGAGCTTCGAGTCCATGGTCCATCTTTAAATCATTCTTCTGCAAACACCCTCAACTCTGGTCCCCCCCACCCATCTCTCCCCAGCATGTTTTGCTTGGTGAAATACCAACTCTGAACCCAACCATTTGTATTCTCTGTACATAGCTGAATATCTCTGGAAAAAATAACAATTAGGCTGATGGATTTTACATAAAGTTCATGACCGCACTCAGTAGTACATAGCTTTGTACTACATTCTTCAAGTTTGCTCATTTTCTTCCTTATTCTCAGAAAGGATTTTAAAAAAATTTTCTCTTCAAACTTGCCACAACTTCTTTCCCTCTTACTCTCAAGCTATCAGAGGGAACTTCTCTCATCTTCCCATCTCCGCATCTATAAACCTACCATTACAACTATAAACCCTTAATTTCAGTGTCCCATCCTTTACAATGGAAAACATGGCTTTACTACTATGAAAAGCCAGTTGTTCCACTTGGGCTCTAAATCCCATGAATTTTAGTTTTTCAAGATTAAAATAGATGGAGTCCAGCTATTCCTCCCTCCTTATCATTGTCTCTGTACTGGATTATTCTCATTAATGTGTAAATGTACTCTAGAAAGAGATTGAGCAGGAGGGAGGAAGAGGATAGAATATCAATGTAGCAAACAGGACTTTAATAGGATGTTATGTGCATTTAATATAAGTATATATCAATATCTGTAAGTGCCTGGAACATTGTGCCAGTTCAGTTAATATGTGGTGACTGAGTGAATTTAGTAAGTATAGCTGTTGTTTAGTATGTGTATATGTGTGCAGCTGTGTGTGTATGTATAATACATATATGGGGGTGTGTGTGTAAAATGTACTTAAGTATATGTGTGTGTGAGAGTCCTTATGTTATATTTTCCCATTCAAGGTAAATGGTAACTAATACTTGGGTGGTATTAAAAGCACCTCTAAGATTTGTAGAAAAACATATTTTAACCTTTTCATGTGACTTTTCACTTGTCAAACAGGAAAATACATATTTTGATAGAGAAACTTCCCTTGAGTTAAGCATCGCTAATAGTTGCTTTCTAGAGGGGATATTTCAGTTAGTTCTAAATTTATTCTGGGGGATATTGGGGTCTTTGTTTTTTGTTTGTTGATAGATTTGCTATTGGTATTGACACTAGGCTACAGAAATGTTGAAGTTAAACATTCTTTTATACACAGGATGAATTAAAAACACCTTTGGCTCTTTCAGTCTGTTTCAAACCTTCCCCATCTTCTTTCCCGCCTTTTCTTCCCCCATCTGTACTACCACCATCACTTAATCAAAGCTTCAGCCTCCCCATTCCCAAAGTGACAAGCTAGCTCTTTTAATCCTCCCTGCCTTTATAGATGTACCTGGAATGTAATCTCGTGACCACTGCTTCTTGACAAACAACATTTTTTAATAATCAAAATTTCACCTTGTGAAGATTTTTGTAATTGTCCACGGAGTTACTTTCGCCCTTTTTTAGTTTCCTATGGAATCTTTGTTCTTAGTCTTTATAATAATATTTTTCAAGTTGTGTCATCATTTTGTTAATGTGAGATATTTATTTATTTATTATTGATTGATTGAGACGGAGTCTTGCTCTGTTGTCCAGGCTAGAGTGCCATGGTGTCAGCCTAGTTTACAGCAGCCTCAAACTCCTGGGCTCAAGTTATCCTCCTGACCCAGCCTCCCAAGTAGCTGAGACTATAGGCGCACGCCACCACACCCAGCTAATCTTTTCTATTTTTAGTAGAGACGGGGTCTCACTCTTGCTCAGGCTGGTCTCAAACTCCTGAGCTCAAGCAGTCCTCCCACCTCAGCCTCCCAGAGTGGTAGGATTAGAGGCGTGAGCCACCATGCCAGCCCTATATGAGACATTTATTAAAAGAACAAATGATGCCAGTAATTCACTTCAAAAATTCACTTTAATATAAATGATAGTTCCCATTTTTTCAAAACACTAATATAATTTAAGTGCCAATTTTATGAAGTGATATTGACTGGCAAATACGGTGGCTTCAAATCTAGACAAGGTCTATGGAGTCACCATGACTCTCGTTTCCTCTAACTTTCTGCCAATTAGAACATGTATTGAAAGATGTTTTTTTTTTCATTTTATGTTTTATTGGCTTGTCTGTGGACAGTCTCACTAACTTAATATACGGGTAGAAACTTACTTTAATGACCATCAATATGGCGTCTAGTTATATTGAAAAGACATTTCCTAGTCTCCAATTCAGAAGTGAATTGAACCTCAAGGTTTTTGAAGTTTTCCTATTGAGGCAGAGTTTAAGGGAAATGAATCTCAGGTTCTAAACTATAGATGTACTGCAGAAATACTTGCAAAATATTGTTGCCTATTTATAAACTATCACATTGTCAATTTATTAGATATTTTTTAAACAAATGGCTATCCTTTAGAATTTTGCTTTTATTCTCTGCATCCCCTAAAAAAATTAGGAAAGAAAGGGAAAAAATGATAATCATTTTCATTCTTTAACAATATTTTGGAGGAGTGGAATGGGGGCAGCCAAGAAATCTATTCACACTTCTCTTACAAAAAGTCAATATATGATTTTTATATTCAGAGATCTGCAAACCAAAGAGGAACCTTGGCATTTACATGAGAATGTTTCATAATGGTAGTTGGTATTAAGACATTAATACAATAATATGGTGGTGACAGATAGAAGAATTTCAAAGAGAAATGCTAGTTTGACAGTCTGTCTTCCCTGCTTTGAAAGATTATCGGTTTTCTGTTTTAATCATTGTAATTTATTTTACCTTAGGAATCTTATTTCTTTATTTTACTCATTTTTAAACCTCTTCCTGTGTCTTTAAGCATTTTCTTAGAGTATCATGTAAATTTATTTTTTAATTTTTAAGTTGGAAAATTGATATATATCAACCCTGGGATTTTCATTAAAAAAAAAATCTGTTTATTGGTGATCTTTAATATACTTGCCATTATACAAGTCAATTACCAAAATTACACTCCCCTCTTCAAAGTGTTACTTTAGATTATGCTAAGCTCTTTTTCAAATGATGGTGGAAAAGGTAGAAATGTCACTTCATTATTGGCATTTTGCCATAATAAACATTTACTTTCATCAATTTGGTCTACTATTTTAGACATTATTATTATTAATAGTACACAGCAGCATTCATCAAAACCCTTATGCTCCAATGATGCTTCCCAGGCAGCCTCTACTTATAACGAAAATGATAACATTATTGTACCAGGTGAAAAGGTGTTTAGTGGGAGGTAGTAAAGTGGTCAGAGAACTAAGGAGAGATTCAACTTTTTAAAATCCATCTCTAGAAAACAAACAGCAGCGTGTATGTCAGACTTAATTGTATCAAGGTGTCAGAAATATATACACCTACACCTTGTAGAGCTTGTTAATTTTCAAGTGAAACTCTGAGAACCATCTCATTTTTAAGGCTATTTGCCCCCCTATTTTTTTTATTAAATAAGCAAAATAGCATTGCAACCAAAAGCCACTTAGCAAGTCGAAAGACAGTTGACCAGGTCATGTTTACAGTAAGAAACAAGGCTTTTTAAAAACATCAACTTTTTCAAAATTGTCTTTGCAGAACTGTTCCCGAAATACACTTTCACAGCAGCTAAAGTTTGCAGAGAAATGTAAGCTAATTTGTAACACCTTTGCGAATGCTGTTTGACATTTGTTTTAAAAATTTTTTACAATTTCACAGTGCACTTTGACCCATTTCCCAGTGGGCTTGCTAGGTTTATGCATCAAGTTGTAAATATAATGAAAATGTAATAATTTAATATAAGGAGATAAGTTAATAAATTGATAATTCCTAAGACATTAATATTTAAAATTTTATAAAATGAAAAGGTACCAATGACATGTCATTTTTTTAAAAGCAACGTTATATCACACTGTATTCTGTATACTCATATTTTTACGAGTTTTGATTCTGAAGTTATAATTTTATAAAATCTTTATCATATTTTTCAAATTTTCTGTATGAGCATGTATATTGTTAGTATAATAAAATTTGTTGTTTTGGAAAGTGTCTAGTTTTTAAAAACATGTTTGAGTTTTGTGTTTTTTAAGAAATTAAATTTTTCCATTCAAAATTATCAGAAGCATCTATAAAGCAGCTCTTTGGACATAACAGTTGGAAGAGTAGCTTGATCTGGTAGAAATGGCACCAAATGTGATTGGATTAGCTGTGAGCTGGATTTGTTGTTCCAATTATTTATGAATGGGGCAAATCCCCCCATGTCTCTCTTCCCCAGTTTTTTAATCTATAAATGGAAGTTAGTGCCTGTCTTTCTTGATTGATTTTGAGTAAAAAAATCATTATTGAATTGGTGAGAAAGGTGGGCAGGGCAGAGTACCCAAATCCAGATGTTTTGGTTCAGAATCTTTAGAAAAGTTTATAGTTACAGAAAGATAATTTCAACAACTAAGTAAGAAACCAGCTTAACTCATGTAATCCTGCCCTATGTTGATGTGATTAAATGGAAGTCAGCCTACCCATTAGTACTGACAGCTCCTTGTTAACTTTTGTCAGGAACCATAACATCATTTGTCACTCATTCAGAATTAAACTGCAAAGTAGTAGTACCTATTTTATAGTCAATTTTGATCTATTCTTCATGCAGAAAGAACAGGTAAAATGAGATGGGACACAAATCTGAATAAAGCATCATCATTTTTGCTGCATAGATTGCTTGCAAGAAATATTCCTAGTCTGGGGCATAGCAGAGTCCACAAATTCCAGATTTAAGATGTAGATCTATACAAGCTATAATTAATAATAATTCTTATATTTCATAGATATGGTATACTGTGTGCTTTATAATGCAGAGGCATTGTTGTGATCTTGGTCATCTAATGAAAGTAGAAGAAAATCCTAGCAGACATGCAGTAGAGAATAACCTAACAAATTTCATACAATCACATATATTGATTAAGGTTTTAATGTAGCTTATAATTATTATGAATCATGGGTGTTACACATTTAGAAAGGATATGACTTTCAGGCAGTGGTGAGAGGGGCTTTTAGAAGAGGAAACTGTGGAATCTTTCAGTGAGAACACATGTTAACTTGAGAAACCAAGAGTCTAGATTTAAATCCCTGGTAAAATTCTCTTAATAAGCAATAGTAAAATTGCCCAACACTTGACTGGGAATTCATTTAACTAAGTAGTGAGTTGTCAAAACCTGAAGAGACCCTTATAACATCCTAAGTTACAAGAATTATGGGATCTGAGGAAGAAAGTAAATGAAAACTGAGGAGCACAAAATAAACTTTGCATCCTGGAGAAAACTTGTCAGTGGTATAGGACAAAAAGAAGTAGTTACTATATTTTCTGTAACTAGTGTTTCCTCCCCAAATTTCAGCTTACCCATGGCTTTTACATTCTACCAGTGGGAAAAAGTATTAGCAATTGCTTTTTTTTTTTTTTTTAAAGTTCATAAAATATGTTGGCACCATGTGGATGTGACTAAGAAAATGTATAGCTTATCTTAAAATGGGCATGATCTAAGAGGAATACTCACTCAGTAGGGAAACTGAAAACTTTGTAGGATTTTAGTTTTGAAAATCTGAGAGTTCTATAATTAACTTGAGTGCTTGATCAAACTTTTACTGAAGGCCGGGCGTGATGGCTCACACCTATAATTCCAGCACCTTGGGAGACCAAGGATCGCTTGAGGCCAGGAGTTCCAAACCAGCCGTGGGCAACATAGTGAGACTCCAACCCTGTATTTACAAAAAATAAAAAATTAGCTGGGTGTGGTGGCGTGCGTGTGTACTGCTAGTTACTTGGGAGGCTGAGGTGGGAGGATTGCTTGAGCCCAGGAGTTCAAGGCTGCAGTGAACTATGATTGCACCACTGGCATTCCAGCCTGGGCAACAGGGAGACCACATCTCTTTTAAAAAAAAAAAAGAAAAAGTTTTATTGAGATTATAGCTTCTGTAAAATATTTTTAAAGTATTTTAAAATTTATTTAAGTACATTTTGAAGTTCTTTAAAAATCTTAAAATCTTTAAAAGGACATTTACAATTAAGAATGTACCACATTGAGAGTAAAATTGTTTTATTAGGTATGTAATACTGTAGCAAGTGATTGTTCTGCATGGTTCTTATTTTAAAACTTCATTCTTCAATTTGTAATTTAAAATAAGCTTTTAGGTTTTTTTCTCAGCTATGTATATGTGATCATTATAAATGCCCAGAACAATGTTTCCCAGGCAACTAAAACCACACGCAAAAAAAACCAGTACCACCAAAAAAAAAAAAAAAAAAAGCCCACAAAAAACTGGGGTTAGGTGGCCCAAAAGTATGGTATACACTTCATTCACTATTTTCTTCTTTGAGTTAAACTATATTAGCAGCATATTGAAGTCTTTGAGAAGACCACTAATTTAATGTAATATTTTCCAAACTTGATCATAAAACGTTGATCAACTATAATATCAATAAAATTAGTCCATAGTACAGACATGCTTAATAAGAATTTGTTGGATAAATTAATAAACTATGAAGATGTAAACATACCTTGGCAACTGCTGGTCTCTAGAGCATTAAGAGCTGGGATCTTTTAGCTACCGGTAAGTTCTGTGCCACATTTCATTGGGAATAGTCTCATCAGTTTATTTTGCTTATGTTATTTGCTTATGCAAGAGAATTTTATATGATACGAGCGACATGGCTAAGTTTGAAAGTAAACATTGATTGGGTCATAGATTGACAGTGCTTTTCCTTTTTTGTAATACACAAAATAAGGTACATTTTACAGTAAGTGATGTCCTAAATTCAGTTAGATACATTATTTAGAATATGGGTTATTTTTCAAAGATAAAGCAAATTATAGTATAGCTGACCCTTGAATAATGCAGGGGTTAGGGGTGCCCACCCCTGTGCAGTCTAAAATCTGCATATACCTTGACTCCCCAAAAACTTTACTAATAGCCTACTGCTGACCAGAAACCATACGAAGAACATAAACAGTCAATTAACACATATTTTATATGTTACATGTATTATATACTGGATTCTTACAATAAGGTAAGCTAGTGAAAAGAAAATGTCACTAAGAAAACCGTAAGGAAAATGTATTTACTATTCATTAAGTGAAAGTGGATCATCATAAAGGTCTTCATCCTCATGGTCTTCACGTTGAGTAGGCTGAGGAGGAGAAAGAGAAGGGGTTGGTTTTGTCTCAGAGGTGGCAGAGGTGGAAGAAAATCTACATGTAAGTGGATCCCCCAATCCTGTGCTGTTCAAGGGTCAACTGTACTTTCTTTTATGGTGCCACTTACTCTAAAAGATAAATCACATTAGAATTATAGAATTGATTATATGTAACCCAGCTTTCCTGATCATCTTTTATAACTACATATGTATGTTCTCTTTCCTTCTTTTTAGTTTAGAGTTCCTGCTGCAACAAGTGCAATTATTACCAATGGTAAGAATTCATTTTAAAATTTTTTATTGGCTCAGATATATGGAAATTGTTTAAAAGGAACCAAATTAAAATTGACTTAAATATAAAAAGCTTGAAATATATGTCTTAATGGTATACTTAAGGATATACTTAATGGTAAATACTAAGTCAGGGTTATTGTCCATCATTAGCTGTTTTCAGGTTTTTTTGTGCTTTTGATATAGTATATCACCTTATAATATCTTGTGTCCTTATCACTTCATGCCAGATTTTTACTAAAGATGACTTTTTTTATTTAGAAAGGTTTTTTTAAGAAGTAAAGTTATATTAGTAAATGCTATAGAATATGGAAAGTTAATCAGAATGTACCTTTGCTATACCTTGCAGTCTCTTTCCTGACAGAAAACTGTTTCTTAGAGGCTTGCAATTATGACGATTTTATTCAGTCAGGTATCTAATTAAAAATCTGAATATCTTACAATACTGATAATAAAGTATGATGGAACTAGTCCAGTGAGAAAATAATGAAATAATAAGATGAAGGGTGAAGATTGCAGGGAGGGCTTAACTGTCTTTCACGTATACAAAGTGATACTGATGGGTGCTGTTGAGTGGTCTGTGTGCAGTTAGGAGTAAGAGGAGGTGGGCTTAATGTGCATGATGTAACTTAGATAAGACAGAATTTCTTTCTCTAAAGTATTTTCCATGCCATCACATGTTTTATGTGACAGCATGCAGAAATAACGAGTGTTTCTCTGTTTAGAAGAATGCTGGCCTACTTCCTGGAAAGTTTTAGGTTTGCACTGAATAACTCTTAGGAATGTGCTTTGAAACTTTCCAGTGTCAGTGGAACTTGAACTAGATGACTTTGTGGGCTCTCCCAGCCTTAAGCTATGATGCCTTAGAACAATATGAAGATGATTAATGGCCTACCTAAGGTGCTTTTAGCTTTTTGGAACAAATGACAGGCATTATTTTTCACTCTTATGTGACAAAATAGAATTAAACACCTCTCTTCCATAGAACTTAACAAGATCATTGTGTTGGAAGATGTTCTTGTCTAATCCAGCAATGTGTATGAATGCTTAATAGCAGATTTCAACAGACAGATAGCTTACCTGAAAGATCATCACCCATGTGACATGGGATTTAAATTGTTTGGCCTGTGCCTGTATACACAGCGGCACTATTTTGGCAAATCTTTTCTTGGTGTGCTACTAAACCATTTTAGCTTTACAAATAACTTACGTGATTTTACAACTGATTTTCTAGATGGAATAGGAATAAATCCTTCACAGACTGCTGGTGAGTATCTACTTGAAAACTCATGGAGGAGTGGGTGGGGCTATATATGTCAATTGATACTGAATATTTAAGTTATTCTAATTAGACTTGCTAGGATTTTAACAGGATGAGCTGTTTTTAAGGGATTCTATAGCAGCCTTTACCTATGTGTCTAATAATTTGTTTCGTTATGTATATCAATTATGAGTGTTTTGGCTATAATATCAGAAAACCTAGTGGTGGCTTGTGCATTGAAAGTATTTAATTAATATACATCACAAAAAGTCTGAAGGTAAGATTGTGCTTTCATGAAAATAATGATATCGACCTACCTCTTAAGTTAGTTATGAGGTAGTATGTGTAAAGTGCTTAAAAGCTTGCGTTATTCATAGTAAGCATTCAGTAAGTGCTAGCTCAAGGGGCTGAGTCCACACTCAGAGCTTCAAACTTTATACAGAGTGATACATTGATGTCCTAACAAGCAGGCAGGGTAAAAGTAGTCTTATACTTTATTAAAAGTAGTCTAAAACTTTTTAAAAAATACTTCTATATTTTTAAATGTACTCTGTTGGACTTATAATCTAATTATGTTTTAAAATTAAGCATGCTTTAATATAATATGACCTCATTCTTGAGCAGTAGTTATTTTTAAATTATTGTATTCTAAAGAACTTGTGTATTATAACAAAATTATACTATTTTCATAGTATAATTTTGGGTTGGAATTCAGCCTTGTAGAAAATGATTTAAAATAGCAGACTTTTGTTACTTAAATCAGTTTTAAATGTGTAATTTTATTAAATTTAAAAGTTTATTATTGAAAATTACGAGGCACTTTATTGTATAGATGCCTTTAAACTTAGTCGGTGAAGGTTTTGTTCTCATTCTAGAAATTTTCACTAGTTTACATTAATTTGAATTACTGCTTACTCTAACATGTTGCTTATTTTATTATCTTTAACAATTGAATGTGCATATCATTGGGAATGAAGAAACTCTAAGCAGGCAGTTGACCTCAAATAGGTCAGGGCATCTAAATTCTTGTCACTTGTGGCAATTTAGATTTATTATTTTTTCTGTCCTTAGGTATTTTATTGTGTAGTTAAGCAAGTATTCATGATTAAATAATTACATTGTTACTTGCTGAGTGTATTTGTTAGCATTTTCATGGCTGTTGTTCTTATTTAAAATTTTTAAACATTTCTTGGATTGTAAAGACATGAGAAGATTAGGAACAAGACTTAAAAAGCATGAAATTGGGTTCTGATGATGCTTGAGCTTTTGTACCTACTTTACTCTTCACTAAATTGTTTATTGTTATGTAATAATTGTAATATTAAGATAACTTGTTTTTCAGGTACAAGATAACTTGTTTTTAACTTTATGTTTTGTTTGTTTGTATAGGAAATGTTTTTCTAAAACATGGTTCAGAACTGCGAATTATTCCTAGAGATCGTGTTGGAAGTTGTTAATATCTGCTACTTGGAGCATACGATTTCCTTTCAGAATAAATGTTGGTATTTTTTGTTGTTGTAAAATTGAAATCAGGCATTGAATACACTATGGAAACACCAAGAGTCAATGGAATAATGAAAAGTGACTTTTCTGTCCTTTCTTGTTCACACTCTTCATGTGAAGAGGCAATGCTTACGAATTGAGGGTACTACCACCACAGAAGATCACAGTTTTTGATTGCTACCTCACAGCAAAAAGAGGTGGTTATTTGGGGTAAATGGATTATCCAACTGTGTTTTATAACTGGAGGATGCTTCTGAGAACATTTGGAAGATTAACATTGACCGAATCTTACATGTTTGTCTGAGTTAAAAATATAAAAGGAGTATGGATCATGGATGGTAGTTTGGCTTGATAGCATCTGATTGGCAGACTCATAGTTTGATTCTTAATTAAATATATAGTTTATGATGAAGGCAGCAGATACATCAGTGAATAGTTAGCCATCTTAACTTTTTGTCATTTAGGTTTAAGTTTCAAACCTCATGTGTCATGTAAATTTCAGTTTACTATCAAGGAAACAAAAATTGAATTTTTTAATCTAACCTTTGTGTGTATAAATTGATGTCCCATACCAAATTTTAACAGTGCTCTTGCAGAATTCAATACTTGTAGTGGTGGGAATTGACAATACAGTAGAAGGATCCTTTGCTGAGCTATGCATCCCTTTATCAATCTCTTTTAATACAACTTTTAAAACAGGAATCTTTAAGAAACCATTTTTTAAAGGATATTTCTAAGCAGCATTCAGGAAAAGAGTATTGTTGCAAAGATCTAAAGATCAAAGCTCAAGGAAACGCTGATTGGAAATGCTGATGTTGTACTTATTGAAGACCCAACTTTTAAGGAAGGGCTAAGATCAGTCACCTAAGTGAGTAAAAAGCCAGGAAAGGCAAGATGGGGAAGCTCAGATGATCAGACTTCTGGTAAGGAGGAAAGCAACAAAGGGCAACAGTGAAGGGGACCAGAAAGCTATAGCAAAGTGTCACAGGAAAAGCCAGCTGGATAGACAGAACGGCAGAGGGTATGTCAGGGAGAACTGAAGAGAAAAGGAAATACTTGACATAGCCCTAAGTAGCAGAAAGCAATTAGAGAAAGCAAAGTATTGGCCTTGTCAACATACAGATTTCAAAATACCCCTGATGAGAATCCAAAGAATGACATGCATAAGGAAAGATTTTATTTGCCCTTCCAGAGGAAATCAGTATCTATGCAAATCTTGAAAGATGAAGGCTCACAATGATTCAGATTCAGTACTTGAACTGCTGTATTTTAAATGGTGGGCTTTCTGGAGGCAGGGATTGTGTCTGTCTGGTTCTTTCTGTAGCTAGAAATGTAAATACTTGCTGAATGAATAAAGTCTCTCTATGACCAATTTTTATCTTTGCATGTTTCAGTATCTTATCATAGGTCCTAGGTTCATTGGGGAAAAAAAAATTAAAAGAAAATTCAACAGAATCAGCATTTGTGGGGTGCCATTGTTTATGAAATTACCATATATTGTTCATAAATTCTAAAAAATGAATAGCAGGGTTCTGAATTATCAAAGGAAAAAAATCTTTGCTGAGGTTAAAAAATACATATATACTGTTGATGTTTGAGAAGGTCTATTTTTATAAACAAAGTTTAATATTCAAAGGCCCCTGTTCCTTACAGAATTAAGCCTTGGTTAACCAGAAACTTAGGAATACCCATTCCCTGAATTTTTGGTTTAAATTAGATTTTCCTGCATTCTGTTTCTCACACAAAAATCTGCCTGCTTTATTGCATAAATAAGTTTATGGTGTCCTGTGCCATAAAAGTGATTTATTTAATATTTTTCTTCTTCGGTTTGGAAAATCATACTGTAGTGAGCTCCTAAGAACATTTTATTAAACAGCTAAACATTTTGTTATTAAATAAATGTGATCTGTAATTTCTTTGTGCAAAATGATTTGAAATATTCATTTTAAATGCATTATTGGGCCATTATTAATATCTTATGAAAATACATTTTGTTACACTATAAACCACACTGTCTACTCTTATTTTATTATTAGAGCTCTTAATCGGCACATCTGTTCAGCCAGTGTATAACAAATATAGTGAAGGAAAAAAAGGGTAAAGATGATTAATGGCCATAGTCATAGAAATGAGTATATAGTCATCTGCTGCATAATGACTATATATATATTTTAGACGTTTTGGTCAACAAATGGTCCACGTATACAACGGTGGTCCCATAATTTAATACCATATTTTTATTCTGCCTTGTCTATGTTTAGATGCACAAGTATTTATCATTGTGTTACAGTTGCCTATAGTATTCATTACGGTAACATGCTGTCCAAGTTTGTAGCCTAGGAGCAATAGGTTATACCATCTAGGTTTGTGTAAGTACACTCTGTGATGTTCACAAGACAAAATTGCCTAACGACTCTTGTCAGAAAGTATTTCTGTCATTAAGTGACACACAATTGAACTTTCAAATACCAGTCCTTTTTTACAGAAAAAAATAAAATAGGTTGAGAAAAAGAAGGGGTTATAGCCATTGCCTAGGCTAATAGGTCCCAAACCTGGGTGATTAATCAGAGTCACCCAGAAAATTAAAAATACAAACTTCCGGAAACCACCCCTCAAATCCTGACTCATTAAGTCTGGAATGGTATGTAAGAACGTCCTGGTGATTTCTGCTGTGCAGGTGGTTTGAAATTAAATGAGAAGGTTGATCTTTGCACTAATTTATAGAAGAACAGAATAAGGTCTAAGGGGTCAAAATAACTAGAAAATGTTCTAGAATCTTGGACAGTGCACTTTCCACTGCTTGGTTTTCTAGTAGCTTGACTGAGCGCAAAGATGCTAGCTAACAGTTTCCCACACACACTGGTGGTGAAACCTTTAAAGTTTTTCAAGTCAATAGATTTTTAGATATTTTTTAGAACCAGTTATTTATTCAAATTAAAATTCAGTGGGGAAAAAATACTCAGTCCTATTTAATTCACTCAACTCCCAAATGAAAATATTGAAAAAACTATCAAGTTTTTTACCCAAGGACCTTGAAATATTTTTGAATTGAAAGCATTAATATACTTTAGTGGAGTGATTCTAAGTTAACTGATATTAGTGTTCCTGAAGCTATTTATAAAACCACACACAAAAATATGATTTACTTACGTAATTCATCCAGAAGAAATCTGTTGAACATCTACGTGTCAAATATTTTATGGACAATTTCACTTATATTATCTCATTCTTTACAACAATGCCAAATTATTTTCCCCATTTTATAGAAGAATAAAGAGGCTTAAAGAAGTTGAGATTGGAAATTCGAACCCATGTTTTGACTTTGGAATTCTGCATATTATACTGGGAGGATATTTTAGTATCCATTTTTTTGCAATGTACTAGATCTGGATTGAATTACAAATTTAAAAATTAAAAAAAGTAAGCTTTAAATTCCATTTCAGAGTACTGAATATGTGTGTAATGGTAATGAATGGCATTACTTTTTAATACATGGTATAAATATGGTGTAAATATGATAAAATTTTAGGACATTAAAGCAACCAAATAATGATGACACTGGTGCTGCTTCACAGGGTGGCTTCGTGAGAGTAGGGACTATCCTCCCATACTCATCAGCCCTATCATATGGTTAATGTTTTTTAATCATAATTTTTTTGAAATGCAGCTGCAAGATTAGACCCCTAATAACTTACTCTTCTAACCAGATTGCTGCCCATAAGCCTTTTTAATACAGAAATTCTGGATTATTGCTGGAATGAATTAAATTATTACTTAAACCAGGCTTTTTTAACCATTAATTGAAATAAATATTCTTGAAAAGCACAATCTATCCAATCTATTACCTACATCCTCCAAATTGTCTAAGCCAGATATCTGTTAGTCATTCAGTTTTCCTTTTTCTTGCCATATCAAACCAGTCACAAAATACTCTTGATGCTCTTAACAAAATGTATCTCATAGTCATCCCCACTGTCTAATTAAAGCCCTCGTCTTCTCATATGTACTATTACAGAAGCCTTTCGTCTCTCCATTTCCTCTTTCACACTGTTGCTGTAACGAGTTTCTTGATGTGGGAATGTGAGCGTGTAGTTTCACTAGTCAAAATCCTGCTGAATAAAAATCTATGCTTTTGATGACATATGAGGCCCTTCATGAACTTGTATGTCTCATCTTTGATTAGACTCATCTGTTATTACTACTTTTTTCCTTACAGTTTCCTTCTCTGATTTACAGTGCAGCTACACTGAACTACAAATAATACTTAGTATCTCTGATGTGCCACATTATTACACGTCCATGCCTTTACTTTCCCCATTTGTCTGCCTGGAACTGATGTTTTCCTAGAAAACTATTGAAATAGTTTTCCAAAATGAAAATGAGCACATCTGGAAGGGGCTTCATAGATTGCTACTTAATGTTACTGTGATCTCACTTTGCTTGAAAAATTTGACATTCAACAATCTACATAAACTTGTAGACTCCCTTTAGTGAATATATACATATTTATAGCAACAAAGAGAATTGTTAACATTCGAAAAGTAGATTTCTGGCCCTATTATCTGCTTTGCTATATAAAGGGTGTTATAATTTTGTTACTGAATGCAAAACACTGGCCAGAGTTGGCAGACAAATGTAGAGAGCCAGTTTTTGGCATAAATCTCTGATTTTCTGGCAAAACTTGTTAGCAATGTAAAAACTGTTATTGAGAGCATATTGTGATGATACATCATGTCAATATTTGTTTGGCTGAGTAACACTTGGATTTAATAAATTAATTCTTAAATGCACAATTTACAACTGACGAGCTGTTTTAGAAATAAACTGTATGTAATTTCTGTTGTCAGTGCCACAAACATTTTGACAAGTCTTAAATGAAGATGCTCTGATTTTTTAGATAAATGTATGGATGGATTAGGACTTTTTGAATTATCCTTAGGTGTGTCTATTATGTAGGAATGAAACAAAGAAGACAGTGAATAAATGAGTGAGTCGCAGAGGTATATTACCAAAAGGATTGTAGAGAGGATCACATCGTGTTTGTGGGGAACTCCAACTTCATGTGCTATATCCTTGAGCTTATTTGTATCTCAAAACAATAGAAAATGAAGGCTTCAGAGGGATATGGGCACTCTGACAGATCTGGTGGTTTGCATATTAATCACACATACCTATTCCATTTAATCTTGAACTTTCATAATCCTGTTTTTTGAATTGGAGTAGGAAGCAAAAGAAGTAAGGGACTCCCCTCAAAAGAGATTATTACTAAAGGCTTAATTGCAAGTGCTTCCCAATATTGAAATAATCATGTTCCAAATATTTTGATTTAATTTTTAAATTAAGCCAGCACCTTGTTACCTGTGAAAGGATCATATCTGTATTTCATAGAAATTTGAAGAAACTTGGGGAGAAATTTTCTAAAATGTAATCTATCTCCCTGCTATTTCCTAGTAATATTGTATTTTTGAAACCTTCATAAAAAATTGAAAGTATTTCACAGGAACTTTAATAAATTAAACCAGATTCCAAGGATGCCATCCTTGCTATAAACACATAAATTAATGTAAAATTTCCAATTTTTATCTCTTACCTTCTACAGTTGAACCTTGAACAATGTGGGGGTTAGAGGCACTGAACCCCCATGCAGTGGAAAATCTGCGAATAACTTTTGACTCCCAAAAAACTTTTCTAATGGCCTACTGTTGACCAGAAGCCTTACTAATAACAAACAGCCAATTAACACATATTTTGCATATGTATTATATACTATATTCTTAAAGTAAGAGAAAAGAAAATGTTAAGAAAATCATAAGGAAGTTAAAATATATTTACTATTCCTTCAGTGGAAGTGGGCCATCATAAAGGTCTTCATCCTCATTGTCCTCACATTGAGCAATCTCAGGAGCAGGAGGAAGAGGAGGAGTTCTTGCATCTCAGGGGTGGCCAAGTGGAAGAGAATCTGCATATAAGTGGACCCACAAAATTCACACTTGTTTTGTTCAAGGGTCGACTGTGCTTTCTGCCTTCATCACTACCTTCCATTCCCACCTACACTGTCACACACCGCAATTGTCTCTTGTTCTGAAAAGTTGTGAGTCCCTTGCAGATTTTCCTAAAATGCACTTTCTTTGCTCCATTTTGAAGCATTCTTGGCAATTGGCAAAGTCAACATTTGGCTTTGTAGACTCACCTCATCATCAATCTGTCTTGATAGCTTTGCATTTCTTTCTTTTTTGAGTGTGAGGTTTTTTTGGATCAACTCTAATGCCTTTGCTGATTTCAAACAGTCCCACACATCATCTCCTGTTTAATGAGTTTAAATTGACCCTTCCAATTATAAGGAATGAAGAACATTCTAAAATAAGAAAGGATTTTTTTCCTGTGTTGTCAAATGCATCAGGACTTGAATAAACCTATGATTAGTAAATCTTCCTCTGGATGCATTTATAGTTCTGGTGCAGTTACCAGAATTTTATGTGTGAGTGAAATATATAGGTCAATCTTCTGAGGGTAATTAACATCATCACTATTTTGAATTATTCCATATCTTGGATTAAAATGAGTTATTAATTTTTGAGGGTTATATAGTTAATACCAATAGAATGTGACAGATGAGTGCTATAACAGGGGGAATGGCCTGAAGAAGGGTAAAAATGTTTTCTGTCTCTCTAAAACCTCCCCCACTTCTTTTGGAAATTAAAACCTGCACCTCCTGCAGAAAGATATGAACGCTTATACACTGCTGGTGGTACTGCAAACTAGTACAACCTCAATGGAAAGTAGTATGGAGATGCCTCAAAGAACTAAAAGTAGAACTACCATTTGATCCAGCAATCCCACTACCGGGTATCTACCCAAAGGCAAAAAGGGCATTTTATAAAAAGGACACCTGCACCCTAATGTTTATAGCAGCACAATTCACAATTGCAAAGATGTGGAAAAACCCAAGTGCCCATCAATATGTGAGTGGATTAATAAAATGTGTATGTATACTACTCGGCCATAAAAAAAAAAATGGTGAACTAATACCTCTTGTATTAACCTGGATGGAACTGAAGCCCATTCTTCTAAGTGAAGTATCAAAAGAATGGAAAACAAGCACCACATGTACTCACCATTAAATTGGAACTAATTGAATAACATATATAAATAAAACTCATTGGAAATCAAGCAGTTGGGAGAGGGGAGGAGGGCATGAGTAAATTCACACCTAATGGGTACAATGGACACTATCTGGGTGATGGACACACTTACAACTTTGACTCAAACTGTACAAAATTAATTTATGTAACCAAAACATTTGCACCCCCATAATACTCTGAAATTAAAAAAAAAAAAAGTCCTCTCCCTAGGCCATAAAAAAATAAAAATAAAAATAAATAAAACTTGCATCCCTGCCCCAGGCCAGTGGTTGGGGGGCAGGGGAGTGTCCTTTGTTCTTTGTATCACAGAAGATGGCTCAGGGGAACTGTCCAGAGGGAGGTCATGAGATCGTCTTAGCGGAAGATGGGATGAGTCAGAACCATCAACTATAGTTGAACAGCAATAGCCTGAAGCTGAAAACCTCCCCTTTGAAAGCTCTGTATTCCTGCTCAAAGGCTGGATGTTGGCATTTTAAGACTGGAGTCTGTCAACCTCTTCATCTGCTGGCAAATTAATAAACTTCCCTTTCCTTCTCCTCAAACCACTTGTCCTTGTTCTTCTGACGCGGCCTTGGGGACAAATGCCAAGCTTTCGGTGACAGTGCTAGAGCATTTCAAAGGATTATTGAAGGTTGGGACTATTGTAAATGACTTTACAGCAGTGGGAATGATTTCAGCGGGAGCTTGAAGGGAAGGCATGTGGGAAGGCATTTGTGAATTTAGTCAATAAGAATGTTTTGAGCACTTACTATGTGCTATACATTATCTAGGCATCAGAGATAGTATAGTGAATTTAAAATGTGTCCCTGCCTTCATGGAATTTCCAGGATAGTGGGGGAGAAAGTGAATAAATAATGAAATATAATGTCAAGTGCAATGATTTAATAAAATGTGGTATACGTTTACCATGGAGTATTACTCAGCAATAAAAAACAACAGTGAATTAAGACATCTGGTATTATCCTAGATGGAGCTAGACCCCACTCTTGGAAGCAAAGTATCACAAGAATGGAAAAATAAGCACCACTGGTACTCACCATCAGATTGGTACTAACTGATCAATAATGTGCACACATGGAAATAATATTCATCAGGGCTTGGGCAGGTAGGAGGTGGGCGGAGGGGATGGGAAAACTGACACTTAATGGGTGAGGGGCACACTGGGGGATATTCATGATTGTAGCTCTGACTTGGGCAGTGCACAGTCAATACGTATAACCAAAGTGTTTGTACCCCCATGATATTCTGAAATTTAAAAAAATAAATAAAAATAAAAGTCAAAGCATAGCATTTTAGTTAAAGTGATAAGGAGTAAGTACAATTTTAGATAAGATGATAAGGAGTGCCCTTATGTAATTGTGTGGGAGAACAGTATTCCAAATAGTAGGAAGATAAAATGTAAGTTGCCTTGTAGAAAAACCCCATTTGGTCCGTGCACATATAGTCTAAGACCACCTGCCTCTGGGCTCCTGTAGTGCCCACTTGCATAGCCAATTCCAGGAATGTGAAAGAGGCCAAGGGAACTGGATTGCAGTTGGAGAGGGAGATTGAGTTGGAGATTAGGTTCCAGAGATAGCTAGGGGCCAGATCTATAGGAAAAAAGCTGGAAGCCAAGGGTGCAGTTAAAGGGATTTTGCAGCAAGAGATAATGATTAATTTGACCAAAGTAATAGGAGTGGGAAGATGTGCTTGATTCAGTCTATGCTCTTGACTGTAGACCCGAAAGGATTACTGATTGCATGTTGGATGTGAGAGAAAAAAGAGGAAATGATGCATTTACACTTTTGGCTGAACAACTAACTGGACGAATGGTTTTGTGATTTGGTGAGATGGACAGGTCTGAGAAAAGAACATATCTGAAGGAGAGATGGGGCTTAGATTAAGCGTTTGGCTTTGGATGCCCAAGGAAGGTAAATAAACTCTTAGGGAACGACAGGCCATCTATTCTGGGCTTTAATACCCTAAACAGTCAACAATGTGTTGGTTTAATTGTGGTTTTAAGTTTCACCTTTTACTGTTTAACTTTCCCATCTCATGGAATCTATTCTCAAGGTAAATTTATCTGTGTCTTCCACTAACCTTTTAAAATCTATTCACTGGGGAATGTTCTCCCTCTGTCCCTGGATAAAAACTCAGGTAGTCTCGTAACTTTTCATGTCACTCTTAAGTACTAAAAAGAAATTAAGTTATCAGAATTTCAGTTCAGAAATTTGAAAATTCGGAACCATAATCAATGCTTCCAACTTATTTCAAAATTCCATTACCCCTCCTCTCTGCACTGGGGCTTCCTTCTCTTTTTGTACTCGCTTTCTCTCCCTATCGCCACCCCTAGTTTCTGTCTATTCTGGGAGTTGAGCAAGAGTAGAGACAAGTACTAAGGGGAACAAAAAGTCATTGTCATAGGAAGGCTTCATGCTTTCTGGCCCTACACACATGATTCTCTTTGTGCATCTTTGTGGTTGTTAGGAGACCCCTCCATCCTTAGGGACATCTTACCTGCAATTTTCTAGATAAGAGTGATGCAACCTTCTCAGTCTCACTGATAACTCATTTTCCAGACATTGAGTTTTGTGTCCCACCTCAAATTTCTCTACTGAGATTCTATTGGCAATTCAAGAGAATTTATCATACTAACCTGATAGAATCCCATGAAACTCATTGTGCATTCTGCAGTATTAATCACATATCTTTTGACCTGACAAAGTGACTTTATATTTGGCTTGTCAGCAACAAGCCAGTGTATCTTTAGCCATTTAGATGTCTCAATGCATTGAGATGTCTCCATGCAGAAGTCAGACACATGTTCACTGTGCCCACCACATTGTAGGAATCACAGGTTAGGCTTTCTGAGTAGTCCTTGTTTTGAAGTTTTTATTATTATTATTATTATTATTATTATTATTTTGGAGATTGCTATATAACATCTGTGGACTTAGAGTCTCGGCAAAATTTTCATGTTCCTTACATTTTAAATGTATCATCTCATTTAATCTTCACGACAAACCTGAATCTAGGTATTTTTTTTCCAGTTTAATACATGAACTAATTGAGGGGCAGAGAGCATAAGTAATCTGGCTCTTGTCCCTGAGCTAATAATAAAAGATGGCAAAAAATGTTGTACTGAAAATTTTCATGATGGTTCTCGTCTAGTTGTAATTCTTTTGTTCCTCTATTCAGGCATCTATTCACTGGTGATACAAAGAGAATTAGACCTGCTTGTTGCCCTTAGGAGTTAAAAATCCATAATCCTGAGGCTTGGGGAATAGGGCAGGCTGGCAGCACTTTCTAACTGCTTCAGCCATCTTTTGTGGGTCTAATTGGGTGTTCTCATCTTTTGCGTAAGTCCTGGGAAACCCCATTACTGCTTTCTACTCACAAAACTCTAACCTTCTCTGGATAATTCAGGTGGTATCTAGTAAATAGCAGAGCACCCTCCAGAGGATCACTGAGGCCAAGATCCTTGAATCTGGAGACAGGTTGGGAAACTGTAAACTAAAGCAAAAAGGCAAGGCCAGGAAGCAATGCCATAACCAGACAAAGACGAGGGACAAAAATAGAGCTTACGATTGAGGAATTAAGATGGGAGAAGGGGTGAGGAATCAGGAACCCCATGGGTAATAGAAAGGTCAAGTCATGGTATGTATTTTGGGGTATGAAGTGGCAGAAGAGGCAGGTACATCGGTGTATGTATGTGCCAGGGAGTGCTTAGAAATCAGACATTTAATTTGACAGAACTGTCTTATCCAAGAAGCAGAAGGAATCGGAAGTCTGGGACCTGGTCTGTTCAATGCCTCCCGGTGGGAACTAAAGAACCACATTAGCGAGATGCTTAAATAGGTTGAATAGTGTCAGTAATGACAGATATAGATGCTGGCAAAATAATTATCTTTTACAGATGCTTCACTGAAAATAAGCTCTAAGTAGAATTAACAGTGTCTGAATAAATTTTTCAACTGAAATTTCTTTTCTAATAAATATTTAGAGTGACAAAGTTAGTATTAATGAAATAATGTAATGGCTAAAGAAAGAAATACGATTTTAAAGTATAAGCCTATGTGTTAGTTTGCTAGGGCTGCCATAACAAATTACCAGAAACTAGGTGGCTTAGACAACAGAAATTTATTGTCCCACAGTTCTAGAGACTAGACATCCAAAATCAATGGGTCAGTAGGGTTGGTTCTTTCTGATGGCTATGAAGGAAGGATCTATTCCAGACCTCTCTCCCTGGTTTATAGCTGGTCATCTTCTCTGTGTCTCCTCACAGTATCTTTTCTCTACGTCTGTCTCCGTGTCCATATTTTCTAATATGACATCAGTCATATTAGATTAAGACCCACACTAATGACCTCACTTTAACTCCATTACCTCTATAAAGACCGTATCTCCAAATAAGATTACTTTCTGAGATACTGGGTGTTAGAACTCTAACATACCTGTTTTGTGGAGGGGATGGGGGGATAATTGGTCCTATAACAGCCGACCTCAAGCTATTCCTCAATCTCAGCTTTCCCGATAAGACTATTCATTGAATACATGAATTACAGAGTGTTTCCTTAAAATATTTGCTTGTGTAATTACAAATCACAAATCCAATCAGAAATTTATGAGCAAAGCTTCATAATTTTAAAACTGTCAATTGAATGAATTGGAATACATAGAAGGGAAAATGAAATGCATTATTAATCCCCAAATTTCACTTAGCCTCTGACAACAATCCATTGCCAAGTGCTGTTAAGCAGCAAATGGCACCCTGAGTTTCACTTTTCTGTAGGTCCTTCCCTGAGAACACTAAATTATAGAGCAATACCCTAAAGGTAGGCAGCTGAAAAGAATAGAAGTCTGGGCTAGTAATTCATACATTGTAATGATTAGTCCCCAATCATCAGCTCAAGTTTCCAACAGGGGCTGAAAAGCTGTGCTCCTGAGATTTCTTAGCCATGTGTGTTTTACTGTGTACAACCATATCATTCAAACAAATGAAAAGTTGTTTGCTTGTCTGTCTGTTTCCAGTAGCCAGACTGCTTTCCATTTCCTACACTACTCATCAAAGATGCAAAGACCTCTACTTAGCTTTCAACAACCCCTTTGATACAGAAAAGTGGGGGCACCCAAATTATCCTCTAAAGAAACAAACTGTAAGCAGGAAGAAGCTATTAACATAGAGGCTTCATATTAAATGGGAAATTGAAGCAGCCAAGCCAATTATAGGTACAGTTCTGCTTGTTGAAGAGACTTCAAAATAGAAGATTTTAAAATCTGCCTCTAAAGGCTTTTTTTAAAGGAAAATTTAAATAAGTATGATAGGCCATATATAAAAAAGAACATCCAACCTGCCTACCAAAATAAGTGCTTTCTTCCTCTTACCAGATTCAAAGCACAAGATAATTGCCTCTCCGTGATGCTTTGTTACAAGGATTCTAAATAATCCACTCTCAGGCGGCCCTCTTAAGTACAGACCCCCCAGGAATCCACCATTGAGCCTTGAAACTATAATTTCTTCCAGACACTCTGTACAAAATACATTCTTTCCAAATCTCTAAACTTGATAATTAGATGTGTTTAGTTAGAGTTAAAAATAAAATGAAGTGGAAAGTTATCCAGGTGCAAGTTATTAACCTGGAGTGATGGCAGAACAGAGGGGAACTTCACAAAGCAAACTCACATTTTTGGTGCAAGTCATATGTTTTAGACACTTTGCTAAGAGCTTTACTGAACGCACCTCTTTATTTTTCTTGCTAATCTATTAACATGCTAATTTTTTAGATGTTGAGAGAGATGAAATGACTTATACAGAAGTAAATGGTAGAAGTAGGATTCATACCCATGTTTGTTTGACTCCAAGGTTTATATTCTTCCCACTCAGTTCCAGGAACTGAGGCATAGGGAGAGAATGCTCAGAGCATGCCAAACTAATTTCTTAACTTGTCATCAAGTGTCTTAGTCAGCTTGGGCTGCTATAACAAAATATGACAGACTGGGTGGCTTAAGCAACAAACATTTATTTCTCACAGTTCCAAAGGGTGGAAGTCCAAGATCAAGGTGCCAGCAGATTGGGTTCTGGTGACAGCCCGCTTCCTGACTTACAGGTAGCCATCATCTTGCTGTGTGTCCTCCCGTGGAGGAGAGCAGAGAGATTGAGGGAAAGCTGTTTTGTCTCTTCTTATAAGGGCACTGATCCCCTTCATGAGGGTTCTACCCTTATGACCTAATTGCCTCCAAAAGGCCCCACCTCCTAACACCATCACATGGGCAGTTAGGATTTCAACATATGCATTTTGGAGGAGCACAGACTTTCAGTTCATAACATCAGGGTTCTTTACATTCTGGTCCTCAATCTGCCTACATCCTTATCAATAAAGACTCTATGGGTGTTCTTATGTATGGATATGCTTTTGGTTATGCTATTCTTCCTGCCTGGAATGCCCATTTCTACTCTTCTCCCTCTGAAAGGGATTCTTAACCAAATGTTAAGAACCAGATGTTACCATTCTCCTAGGATAAGTTTGGAAATGCATATGGCATTTATGGTTGTTGCAATGGGGTTGGCAAGAAGCACCTGGGGGCTGGGGCTGCTTAATGGTCTGCAACACCATGTTGTATGG
Source organism: Daubentonia madagascariensis (assembly GCA_023783475.1). Lineage (NCBI taxonomy): Eukaryota > Metazoa > Chordata > Mammalia > Primates > Daubentoniidae > Daubentonia > Daubentonia madagascariensis. The sequence continues at coordinate 10,856,523 of JAKFHU010002220.1, forward strand.
ACGACTTCACACAACAGAAAATGGTTTTGTGTCAAATGCCCACAGAGCCCCTGCTGAGAATATTGACCCTAATCTCTCAAGCCCTACTACCTCTGTGAAGTTTTTGATGCCCTCCTCCTTTGGGCCTGAAATGGTCTGCTCCTCTTCAAAAATTTAGAAACATCTCTTACCTATGAATCTGGGTATTTCATGCTAAGTTATTTTGAATTTAATTATCCATTATCTTTTCTTGTTGCATACATGATTTATCTTTCTAGCTATTCTTTTTATGCTCCTTGAGGATAGGTACATGATTAATGTTCCTTTACTCACAGTCATAATAGCAACTATTTATATAGCATGTATGTGCCAGCTACTGTTTTAAGTGCTTTACATATATATTAACTCATTTAATGCTCCCAATAGCCCTATGGAGTATTATCATTCCCATTTGTAGACGGAAAACTTGAAGTACAGAGAGGCTGAATAACTTGCACAAGTGTCAGAGCTGTGACTCATACCCAGAGAGTCTGGCTCCAGAATCTGATTCTTTTAACTACTAAATTTAATGACCTCACCCAACAAACATGTCCTGAGTGCCTATTATGGATCAAACACAAAAATTAGACTTTGATTCTTTAGAAAATATTTATAGAATCTGTTAAGCATGGTAATGGAGTAACATATACAGAGGTCCAAAGATGGATACCTAACTCAGCTAAAGGGGATTAGGGAGGCCCCTTAAAAGGAAGAACTAAACCTGGAGCATCAAGTGTGTGGCAAGGGGTGATGGAAAATGAGGCTGGAGAGTTGGTGGAGGAAGATCACAGAAGAGCTATGTGAAATAGCTTAAACCTCATTGTGGAGGGAGCAGGTTTTAAGCAAGGGGAGACCTGGCCAAGTAAGAGTTGAATGAAGATCACCTTGGCATCTGGTGAAGATGATCTGGGGACAAGGCTGACAATGGTGACAGCTGTCAGGAGACTGTGGTAGTGCAGAGCAAGAGATGTTGTTGAGGACAATGATAACTGTCTTCATCTGTCTGTTTGGCTGTAACAAAATACCATAGCCTAGGTAATTTATAAAGAATAGAAATGTGCTTCTTACAGTTCAGGAGCCTGGGAAGTCCAGCACTGAAGTCTGGTGAGGGCAGCTCTCTGCTTCCAAGACTGCACCTTGTTTCTGTGTTTTCACATGGAGGAAGGCAGAAGGGCAAGGGGTGTGAACACTGTGTGAAGCTTCGTTTATAAAGGCCTTAATCCCATTCAGTAGAGCTCTACGCTCATGACTTACTCATCTGTTAAGGGCCCCACCTCTTAATACTACCACATTGGTGATTAAGTTTCAACACATGCATTTTAGAATAGACACAAACATTTGAACTGTAGCAATAACCATGATGATGATGATGGCAGATGCCTGAATGAAGGCATCATGATCTCTGCCCTGGCCTATTGTGGGTGACATTCCCAGGCCACACTGAGTATCCCATCTTTCACTCACCCTCTTCCAGCATTCACATGATATTCCCCATATGGCACAGATACCTTGTTGTGCATGATTGGATTGCAAACCAAGCCTATATTTCCTATACTCAAATGGGGTGGCAGCATCTTATGCTGAGATGAGCTCTGGGCTAGGGATATTAATATTTGGATTCAATCCTAGGGTTGCGTTTGATTACTTGTGATACTTAACCTCTTTTCATATATTTCATTATCTGTATAAATAAGGGAACTGAAAAGGCCAGAAAATGTCAGAAAAGGTGTTTGTACCTTTTCCTGAGAAAACTGTTGCTTAATTTCTGAACACTAATGAATATTTTATTTTTAAGTCCAGAAAGAATTTAAATGTTTTTTTCTTATTTTGACAGAGAGATCTCCATATTATTATCATTTTGCCTGACACAAGCTTTATTTTTATTATTTTAAATCTACAAGCTAGCTAAGCTGTGGCCTTGGTTCACTTCCTTGGAAGTTCTATGGAAGTCAGTGGGATGTGGGATGATTAGTTAACAACTGAGTTTGGCCTGTGTTTCTGTGTGATTAACGTGGCAGGGGACCAGATAGAACTTGGAAGGTAAAGTGCTTCATTTGCATGAACAATGTCTCCAAAAGATCAATTTGAATGGGGCCCCGTGAATGAAATAATAGAGACCTGTCTGGTCCTCTGTTTCCTCCTTCTCCTGCCAAGCAGCCTTTTCTGTAGACAGTCAGAAGAAAGACTTCTGTAAAAAGGATTTACAAAGTGGGGGGAGGGGGAGGGGTGTGTGCACACGTGTGTGTGCTCTGTGTTTGTGTGGTGTGTGTGTCTGTGTGGTGTGTTTATAGTCTGTGTATATCTGTGTATGTGTCCACGTTTAGGGCAAAATAAGGATTGGAAGGGAATTTAGTAACACAGGCTCCTGTCACATCCCCAGGGAAGCCACACAGCAGGTAAATGTCTCTTATTACATTTTTTCCTGGATATATGTTGAGGCACCTGCATCTCCCAGTGCGCCTTATGTGAGAAGAGCACATAGCCTATATATTTTCACTTTGTGCCTAGTATGGTGCTTGGTACACAGGAAAAGATCAAAATTTGTTGAATTGTTTGAGTTGTTTGGGATCAAATTAACTCCAGTTTTTACAATTAATTTGGAACAGTCACTTCTGCTCGTCTTTGCTGCCCCAGAAATTTCTCTCAAGCAGAGAAAAAAGGTTATTTTTAATATATATGGTATATACAGTGTTAATATATAACAGTCTTTGCAATTCAATAACAAAAATACTCACTGATAAATAATTCATAAAAAAGAAATTTAGATGGCTTATAAGAGTATTTAAACATTTTCAAACTCACTAGTGGCAACCTAAAATAATCAAAAGGCTTAGGATCCAGTTAAAAGAGTTTATTCAAGTGCAAAGTTTAAGCGTGGCCATCTGACACAAAAGAATGGTGATCATTGCTTGGGAAAAGTGAAGTTTATTTATATAGGCAAAAACGGAGATGCTGAACAGAATTATGACATTTTTTATACAAAGGCTAACATACAAATATAAGATTTGATCGGCTACTATTGATTCCACTGTAAGAAGGTTGCTTAACGTTCTATTGTAAAGAGGTAACAATCACAAGGATATCTATCTCCAACATGGTTTAGTCTAGGTTTTAATGAAAAATAGGAAGTCTGGTTAACATATAACATCTCCCCTGGGTGTGGTGGCTCACGCCTGTAATCCTAGCACTTTGAGAGTCTGGGGCAGGTGGATCGCTTGAAGCCAGGACTTCACAACCAGCCTGAGCAAGAGCAAGAACCCTGTCTCTACAAAAAAAAAGAAAGAAAAAAAAAGAAAGAAAAGTTAGCTGGGCATGGTAGCACGCCTGTACTCCCAGCTACTTGGGAGGCTGAGGCAGAAAGGATCGCTTGAGCCCAGGAGTTTGAGGCTGCAGTGAGCTATGATGATGACACTGCACTCCAGCCTGGGCAACAGAGGGAGACCCTGTCTCTAAAAAAATTTTTTTAAAAATGTAACATCTCAGCACAAAGGTCAGGAAGCAAAAGTTATGCACCAAAGAAGGAAAATAGCTCTGTTACATGACTCAGTTTTCAGGGCTTAACTTTTCCCCTTGGCACAATAAATTTGGGAGGTTCTACAATTTTATTTTCTTTTCACACTAAAAATAAAAAAAAAGAAAAATTAAAAATTAAAAACTCACTAGAGATACAAAATAATACGATGAGATGCTATTTTATCCATGAAAATACCAAAGATTAAAATTAAGAAATGATACTCAGAGTTGGCAAAGATGCTAGAAATGTACACTTTCATACAGGACAGGAGTAAACATAAAGTGATTCTTTAGCAGGATATACTTGGTCAGTTAAGGTTGCTTATTATAAATGAATCTTTAATTTAAGGACTTACTGGGTTTTCTTCACTGGAAAACCTCTGTTAAGCTAGTTAATAGGTCATAAAACGGAGATGTTTTATAACCAAATGTCTCCTTCTGTTTAAGCCACATTCTTCTGCAAGTTTTGCATAACACCTTATATGTTAAATTTGAACCAGAAGTCATTGTAACATGGAAGACACAGGACATTTGGGATTCTGCATTGACATTCTCAGACATCTCCGTGGAACGAATGCTTACCTGGTCTTGTTATTGCCTCTGTCTTTTGAATTATTAGTAAAATTGATATTGTTTGGGATTTATCATTTGTGGTAAGTCTGATTTGACTATTCAACTCTTCAGGCTGGTACAATGGGTATTATATTTATTCACAGTTTACAGATGAAGAAATTAAGAAACAGAAAATTAAGCAACTTACTAAAGATTTCATCACAAGTTAGTCTTTCAATCAAGGTTTGCCTCCATAAAATCTGACAAGAGAGCCTATGTTGTTTGCTACTGTGCTATACTGCCCCTACTTGGTCTCTGTTACTTTCTGGTCCAAAATCCTGCTAGAGAGAAAATTTACTTTGATGGCAGACCAATGGTTTGCCATCCTGACTTACTCATTTGGCAAGATCAGTTAGTGCAAGAATTACTACCACCCATTTCTCCATCTGAGTCTGGGGTGGGAACAATCCTAATAATGTTTTTAAGGCTGCCAGAAATGTGTCTATTAGACTAGTGATGGCACAGATCACTTTACATGTGTAGCTATGGTCCTACAGATGATACTGTTCTGTGTAATTTCTAAGAAAAATATTTCTTCTGCTAATTGCTCACAGAAAAGCAACAGCAGCAAAAAATATCACCTTAGTCTGGGCCAAAGTTTAAGAAAATTTGTTGAGAATGTATGTTGTTAGAAAGTCTTCATTTCTACAGAACATTTTCCATAGTGCTAAATGAAGAATCAAGCTCTAAATCTTTGTCCTTTGAAATGATCTCACGCTGCTGGGGATGTTTAGTACTTCAGACAAAAGGTAACTTTGGGTACTTTTAAGTCTATGATCAGGAAACGTAATCAATACATGTCAGATACATGTACATGTGTATATATTCATACATATATCAGAAACATATTTCTGCCTATCATGACATTAGAAGTCTCTGAATAGTTTTAGCTTTGTATTCTCTTTGTGTATTGAATTCCCAAATGAATTCATCACATTAAAGTCTATATCCGGAAAGTAATCAGCACACAGTTGTTAAGAAAAATGGGAAGTAAAAAGTAACCCAAGTTGGCTCATCCTTATAGTGATTTGTAATAAAAGAAGAGAACATCTAATTCCAGCCTCAGCTTTTGAATTAAGGCACATTTTTATTAATTTGTGGCTGACAGAAGCGATTACAATTTGGCACTACTGTGAATCTTTTTTTTTTCCTCTTACAGATTTTATTGATAGGTTGTGATGGATTTATCTTTTTACTAAAGTGAGGTTGTCAGAGCATTTATGGACTTTTTGTGTATTTGTAAATTTCTTTACCTTGACTTTCCATTATTTGCACTTGTATTTTTATGTATTCATAAAAATCAAATTTCTTTTGTAAAGATTAGTCTTCATTTCCAAACATTGATTTCTCTTTTATAATTTTATTGAGTACAATTGATCCAAAGTGTCTGTATTTGATTATATCTTTGATTTTTGGACAACTATGACAAGCTACCTCCAAAACTCTGAAAACATTTTTTTTTTTAACCAGGTCAGTCTCTCTTTTCAGGCGGGAGATGTCACCCTAGACCCTTTTATGGAGAAGGAATATTGCATAATTGAAAAACAGACCGACTTGGATTTAAATCCTGGAACTTTTTGTTTGTTTCTTTCTTTCTCAGTAAAATAAATAAACAAACAAACAAAAAATGACACCAAGCATGAACCAGTACATATGGAAATACCTGGAAGGTGCTCAATAAAAGTTAGCTTCATTTTTGTTCAACCATTGCCTCTCTCTGGCCCACCTTAACCCAATAAAATAAACAAAGACTATATTTTTAGTTTTGTAAAAACAATAAAAAACTGGACATTTATATTCTCATTCCAAGACATATAAACAACTTCTGTTCCTTCACCATCTGTACTCTCATAAAACCTTTGAACCACACATTAAATTTTGTGGAATGTTTTTAAAATTTCCCTGGCCAAGTAATTGTTTATTTTATTTCTTTTTATTTCCCATATTTGAATTTTTTAGAAATGTTATCTCCTATTCTCAGGATCTTAGAAAATACACACTATCAGTTATGGTGGAAATATGATTAGTGGCAAAATATTAATAGTCATTCCATGGTAAACTAGGATTAATTAGAGTGAAGCCTCCCTTACAACTCCATGTGTTTTCTTTCAAAGGCTCCTAGTGAACTGTCAGGGACACCATTCCTAACAGGCAGGCATCTCTAACCATTCACCAGCATGAGTGTTCTCTCTCTTGGCAGATAGGAAACTTCACTCCCAGCCTATTGGATGGGTCCGTATATTTAGTTACAGTTTGTGGAATGTGAAAGGAAGTGATATGTATCACTGTCAACTTTATTTATTTATTATTTTTTTTTTTGGTAGAGACAGGGTCTCACTATGTTGCCCAGGCTGGTCTTGAACTCCTGGCTTCAGGCAATCCTCCTGCCTCAGCCTCCCAAAGTACTGGGATTACAGGTGTGAGGCACCACACCCAGCCTTCACTGTCAATTTTAAACAGACACACAGAAAAAGCCCTTATGTTTCCAAGTCTTTTTGTGGAGGGGCCTGTATTAGATGGAAAAATCACAAGCTATAAGAAACATAGATTTTTAACTCTGTGGATGGCTGCCTTTGAGTCACTGAATGAGAAAAGGCTCTGCCTTAGGAAGAAATAGACTTCACGGTGGGCTAACTCTTGATAGTTTGGGGATAATATGGCACCACAAGATATAATCTATCTTGACTAAAGCTCTAAATGGAGAAATTCATTGTTTTTGTAAAGGTCATTAACTCACTCAGTAAACATCTATTACTTACATCGGGCCAGGCATTGTACTTGATGCTGTGGTGAATAAAAGAAAAACTGAACAAAACACAGACCCTGGCTCTTAGGAAATGATGGCCTAATAGCGGTACCATCTTAAGTTTGACTTGCTCATTTATAGTCTTTCAAAGTATTAAATATCTTTACACACTTAATTTCACTTGATCTTCAGAACAATCCTATTTATATTTACGTTTCACAAATGAGTAAACCAGGACCCAAATCCAAGTAAGGACCCAAGCGCAAGTAAGTGAAAATAACCAGAATTCTCACGAGGCCTTCTGATTTCTGCCTGTTCAAATGTGCCCAACCAAGCTCTAGTCTACAGTATGAGTGAGCTGTCCTGACAGAGGCTGAGTTATGGGACCTAAGAGAGGGAGAACTTGTGTGTTGGATGGAGCAAATGTGCATAGCCTCAGAGATTTTGGGGGGACTGTAGTTTTAAGACTGAACCCAATACCATGGGAAAGGTTTACTTATAACAAGTTTTGTTTTTCTCTTTCTTTTTCTTTTTTTTCTCATCGACAGAGGTATGGAGGAAAAAAGACGACGCCTAACAACTAAGGGCTTCATTTTCTTTTCTTGCTGTATAGCACTCCTAAATGGGAAATTGACCAAATAATATTTCTAAATAACTTTATATATTATAATATTATATTTTGCTTTTGATTAAGTGATTATTCCATATCTTAATCTCATTGATAAAAAATTCTTCCCAATTATTTATATAATTCACTCATTATTCTACCAGCATTTAATCTCTACTAGTGTACAGCACTCTTCTATTTGCTGTCATTTTATGAGACTATGATATATGTGTTCTTGATTTTAAGCTATAAATTAAAAGTAAAGCTGTTTATAATAATTAAATATTTTCTAAAATGCAAAGCTTATAACATTAGAAACTTGTGAGCATGGAAAAGTGTGCATTATTATCACATGTATTCTGAATCCCTAGAAAGTGCTCAGTAAATGCTTATTAAATCAGTGTATGAGAAATAAATGAATGCATAAGACAAGAGTCCTTTTCTTTAGAGCATTTGATTTAAATTGTGGCACGAGAACTAACCCTATGATGCATTTGGGGAGTAATTAGAGGCTGAACACAGTAGATTCAATGTTAAAGAAATAAACATTAAAAAAAATGGAGGAAAGAGTATCTGTTGAAGAAATTAGGGAAAATACAATAAATGTCACTTGAAGGTGACTCTTTAAATTTCTATCTAAAAAGTTCAACGCAATTCTTACCTAAGTGTTTAAAATGAGCTCTATTAGAGTCAGTATTTTTTTCGGTTTATCTTTTTATTTTATCCTTTTTCATTTTTGTGGCGTGTAAAAAAAGAATATAAATTAACTACTGAGAGTACATTTTTCACCATCCAAAGAGAGGATTATTACTCAACCGTTGTAAAAGGACTATAAGTACAACCTTTCAGGAGAAAACAAAAAATTAAATTAGTCTAGGCTAATAATTGTTCCTGTTGTTCAATTTTGGACAATCTAATTAACTATTATTTTCAAGTAATGACCAAACTAGAGAATAACCATACCCAATGATCTTTTTTCTACATGAAAAATTGTTTTTCATTATTATGTGTACAAATCAATAAAAAAGGAATTATCAAAAAAACTGGGAAGCAAGGAAGCAGCCTATGCATTCAGTACATTTCATTAGGAGAAAAGTAAATCTTTCCAGGAATGAAATGTTAACATTTGCTATGGTTGGACCCATATGTGACAGTGCTGTTATATCATGGAGTTTTAGAATTTTGTTGTATAGTGGGGTTATAGAAGGTAGTTGCATTATGGAATTATAGAAGTTTGTTGTATCATGGAGTTTTAGTTTGCTGTATCATGAGTTTTAGAATTTTGTTACATCATGGAGTTATAGAAGTGTATTGTGCCATAGAGTTAGATAATGTGTAGGATCATGGAGTTATAGAATTTTAATATTGAGGAAATCATCAGAAATCATCTAGTCCAATGCCTTCATGTTGGAGCTGAGGATGCTGAGGACCCAATACGTTAGCTGGATTCCCCAGGGTTACCCTATTAGTTGAAAATATGTAAGCATTTGTCAGTTTCCTTTTTTCGTCTCCAAGGTGAGAGTCTTATATTTTATTTGAGTTATCTATATGAGATCAAAATAATTTAATATGTTTCTACACTATTAGGAACTTAATTCTTTTTTTAAGAACTTATTTTTTTTCAAATATTTATGTTCCTTTCAATCTCAGAAAACAGTAAATCTCAATGATCTCTGCCTTTTTCTTATCAAATTTTTTCACAGTTTCATAATAGTCAATAATCAGCCATATGACACCTTTATCCAAGCCACTTCAGTCATTTAAACAATTTTTAATCAACATTCTTTCCATTTCTAGAAAGCTTATAAAATCAAGGCGTGAAACAGCACAATAAGGATAAAAGGCAGTACTTTTAATTAAAGGGAGAGCAAATTAGATCTTATCAGGAACCTGAAATGAATTGTAAATTTAGTGTTAAAACTCAATTCTGAGTTTCCTGGCAGCTAAGAATAAAGGAGCAATTTGAATAACCAAATTTCCTTTTTCTAATTAAAATGTATATTTAAACAATATTTGATATAAAATATATTTGAAAACATATATATTCTCATCTCAAAAGAAAAACTTCTCTAGCATTTAATTCAATAAGAAATTTCTTTTATGAATTTTCTATAAAACAATCAGTAATATATTCAAAAATGGTGTAGTCAAAACAAAACATGCAACTAACAAATAAAAGCTTCCCCTTATAAAAAAGAGAATGTGCTCTTAGATCGTAATTCAGTGAAAGTCTTCCTCCTCTTCCCACACAAGCACACTAAGTTCTTATGATCTAATTGAATGCAGCAATGCAAATCACAGAACATGAATGCCGAGTATTTTATATATTCAATGAGTGGGACCAATTTTTTAGTGTTAGATCACAATCAAACCGAAATTGATTTCTCTGATGAACACCACAAGTGCCTATCAGCTATTTTATTGATTACTGAGAGCTTCATGGGTTTCACAAGCAGCTTTGCAGGCCACAAAATCCTGCTTCGTGAAAACTCTGGACTGACTATAGGAGCATTGTTTCGGTAAGGACAAAGATCACAGGGATTCAGTCCAGCATTTTCCTCACAAATGAACTTTGATTCTTCTCAAGCCCTTGGAGCAGTATGTAATCGAAACCTGAGAGTTTTGAGTTATAGCATAAAACAATCTTGCTTCAAAATATTTAAGGGTATTTGTGGTACGTTTTGGGGCTCAGAAAACAGTACCCCAAAATGAAGGCCTCGGAAGGAGAAGTTTTTCTCTGACTTTCTCCTGCCCTCCTCCCTCTCGGTCCCATTCTCCCAGGAGGCTAGCCGTAGAAACTAGAATCCCTCTTCTACAAGGTGGGTCATAGAAACCTGAACCCCCTTTCCTGAAAGCCAGCCATAAAACCTAAAATTATTTTGTGTAAAAACTGGCCATAAAGAAATTATCTGACCTGTCTTGTTTGACAGTAGGGCGGAAGACCCCCATTCCAGAGGGGGCCCTGCCCCACACCCAGAAGGAAAGAAGGAATGCACACCCAGGCAGGCCAAGAAGAATCTGCACAGGCAGGCCTTGCTGGGTTTCCCCACTCAGTCTATTAGTATCAGATCATACCATTTTTGTCCAATCATATTTCTACATGGCAGTCTATACTTTACTGAACCTAAGCATAAAAATGGACAATTTTCCTTTTGTCTTTGGGTCTTCATTCTGAAGGCTCCTGTGTATACATGTTAAATAAATGCGTATGCCTTTTCTCCTATTAATCAATCTGATTCATGTCAGCGATTTTTCAGTGAACCTTTAGGGGGCAAAAGGCCTTGGTCCTTACATGAGTCAACAGCTTCAACATAAAAGAAGCCACTGAAGATCGTCTTAATTGTATTCTGAAATATCTCTGAATAAGTTATCTGAAAAATGAGTTTTATAAAATTTTCAGAACCTGCCTTTAGATAACAGTTAGTGAAAACTGTCCATTGAATGTAGAAAATCTTAATTACATGCAAGAATTGTAATGTAGTTTATGCTAAACCTTTCTAACAATCATTGACCAAAAATCTTAAAGGTGTTCGTACTTAGGGGGAAAAAAGTCAACATATTAAAAAAAAAAATCAGTTCTTCTGATTTCAACTGCAATCAGATTGCTACTATGAATTGCTGCATAATTTATGTTAATAACTTACATTTGTATATCACTTTGGAGTCTATTTGCATATATTATCTTAATAAAAACCAATGTTTGGCCTGTGAATAAGATATTTGCATTTTACAAGTAAGACTGAAGAGTGAGTACTGAGACTCAACTTAAAAATTGTGCCTAGTTTATTAGTTGAGATTAGGATTAGCTGAAAGAAAAACCCAGAACACTTTGTCTTAAACCAGATAGAATTTCTTTCTTTCCAAAGCCCTTGTGTTTATTTCTCTCTCAAATTCAAGGCTGCTATAATGTTTTACTAGTCAGAGATCCAAGCTCCTTTTATCTTATTGCTCTGCAGTGTCAGCTTTCATTCCCAAGGTCACCTCTTGGTCAAAGAGGGTTGCTGAAGCTCCTTCAATTATGTTCATGTTTTAGTTATAAGGAAAAATAAAGAAAGAAGAGTTGTTGTTAGAAATCACATTCTCCTTCTGTTGACAAGATCGTTTAGTTACATGACCACACCTGGCTGGAAAAGGCTCTGAGAAATCTTTTGTTTTTGGCAGCCATGTATATAGCTGAAAATCGAGGATTCCATTACTATGACAACAGGACTGAATCCATGTAATAGATCAACTTCCAGTCTCTGCTACACCTAGGATCTTACGTCTAGTAAATAGGGAAATCAGGACTAAAGCCTAGGCCTTCTTGTTCCTTGTGTTATGGTCTAGTTGCAGTATGCTGCCAAGTAAGTAAAAAGAAAATGGGTTGATACATCAATTTGCTTTCACCGTTTAGATCTGTGGTAGTATCTATCATGAGACTGTTCCTGCTTGCTGTCATTTTGTCAGATTGTTGAGATATAATCTTTGGAGAAACACAACTAACAGTTCTGCTAGCATGAAAGATTAGTCTGTACAAAGATTCCATCTGTGTAAAGTCCAAAATGATTTTCTTGAATGGTATGAAAAGTCTTACAGTTTCTGTTTTTTTGCAAAGAAAGAAATGAATACATAAATAATCAGTTGTGAAATACATGTGTCTTCATCCACCCCATGCAAGATTTTAGATCAAGAGACATTTATTTTCAAAAAATGAATACCTTTTGGAGGGACTACCAAGAATGAATATGTCTATTATTCTAAAGCAAAAGAAAATTTTACATCTTGCATTTTGTGTGGCCATCATTTGAAACTAACCTTAGAAAATATGAATAATTTAGCCAGGATTGGGGCTCAAAACTGAGCATTAGAACTCCCAATTTTCTCTAAGAGAGAGTTGATTTCCTGAGCATTTTTACATTAAGATAGATAAAATACTGATGTTAAGATTGGTGTAAAAGTTTGCTCACTGATTGGCTGAAAATAGCAGTATACTTGACAGAATTTCGGTACTTTCATATAGAAATGGCCTACATCTGAAATTATGCTTTCAAACCTGGATCTCCCAAAGATACAGAAGATGTAGAAAAATAAAACAAAAAATATCAAAGAAAATAAGAAGCTTGATGAAAGGAAAAGAAAAAAAGTGCTTTATTACATTGCTGTTAGTAGGGTGTAAAGGTTTAAAATGGGTGGAAGGTCTCAATGTCAGTATCTGGAGACATAAAACAGAAAATAAATAAATTAATTATGTCTCTTGGTTCAAAGAGTTATAAGTGCAGTCAATATGAAGATGAAGAGCAGATCCTGGAGTTTAGACTTTTTTATTACAGCAGTGGTCCTCGTATTTTAGGATGCATCAGAATCACCTGGGGGGCTTGTTAAATGCAGATGACTGGTCCTCACCCTCAGAGTGTCTGATTCAGTGGATCTGGGCTGAGGCTTGAAATGTGCATTTCTTACAAATTTTGAGGTGATCTTGATGGTACTCGTCTTGGACTGCACTTTACAACCACCACAATATAGAATTGTTGTTTAAGGGAAAAGTTCCCTCCTTTGAAATTGTGTTGTGATTGTTCACCATCTGGAAGAGAAAGATGATGTTTATAGCATGCCCACATCTCTGGCATGACACCAAATTATGTTCGTGTAAAGACAAGCAGTGCACAATTAAATGATTTAATGATTAATTTGTACCTCTACATAAGACCAAACATGCAGAAATTGCAAAGTTTCAAGCAAATTAAACATCTGGATATTTGATTGATTTTTAAAATTCTGATCTGATATTTTTGGATCATATAGACTCAATCCTGCCTTTATATAGCAATTGTCAGACGAAGAAGTTACCTCCCGCCATGGACTTATCATACTGGCTATTTTTTTCCGGCATGCAAGAGCTGTGCCACATTGATGCCTGCTGTGTCTCTGTGTCTTTGAGGTAGGTCCTCTACTAGTTACCATCTCATTTGTCATCCCACTACTCTTTATTTGCTTAAATTTTCTCAGCAAGAAATCCATGAAGCTACTTAATAAGGAATTTTACCTGTAATTATTCCATCATGGTTACAACTCTTTTAAAAAGGGGACCTCATGAATATATGCAACAATATTAGGTGGCCACACTGTTTGGACAGAGCCATAGAATATCTAGTACATCTAATTTATCTAAGCAGTCATATTTGAGGCAGTATTTTTACTATTCAAGCCGTATTAAGAAAGCATAATAAAAATAAGATACAAGAAATGTTTTAAATGAATATGTGTGTGTACTCAGATTGATTTTGTGTGCTTCTATTTAGTCTGTATCTCGTCTCTTACCAGAAGAAAAGGAAATACAAAAATTCTTGTTTTGGTGAATGGCACATGTTTTTCAAGTAGCATTAGAAACAACAGAATTTCAGCAGAAGAAATGGATGTTCAGGCTACTGCTTTTTTTTGAAATTTGAGATTTGATTTATTTAAAGTCAAAATCAAATGAAATATTAATATATACAGACAACACACACAGTCAGTATGTACATTTATTTATTTTTATATTGGTATACAACAACTTTTTTGCATTAGACATTTTTGATCAAATAAATTTTAAAGACTAATTATTTCTCATTCAGAAGACTGATATTGCGGTATTTCAAAGACAAATAGTTTTTTAGGTAGTGCTACAAATGGATAAAAACTATTAGCCTTAAAAGCATCTTTGAGATAAAAGCATCATGATGTATTATGCATGATGATAACGAAAATGAAAACTTCAAAGAAAATCAGGTTAAAATTTGACTCTAAAATCTAGTTTAGTTCATGTAAAAGAACACTCATTCAGAGAGAATAGGCAGATTTTTCTTTGTTCTATACCAAACTGTACAATAATGTTGTAAAATAAATAGTAAATTGTAAGAACCTGGGATTGACAATATGAGGTGCAGGATTAGAGGTGGCTAAAGTATGCTGTGGTCCTATAACGATGTTAGTTAAGCATCCAAGGAGCCATCAGATCTAAGTACAGTAGTGGTCACGTTAACTATCAACAATAATTCACCAAATCTCAATGCACTGAAACCCAAGTCTGTGATTAATAGGAAGTGCTATCATTTCCAGAAACCCCCAGGATAACTGATTGCATTAAAATCCATGTAGTCAGTAAAATGTCAGTTCACAAATTAGCCAGGGTTTGCAAACACAGTTTGTTTGGAGGGTTTAGGAAGAACAAACTGACCAGTGTGTTGGGCTAAAACACGTGACGGGGTATAGTCGCAGCTTATGTTGGTTGGATATTGGTTGGACAATATTTGTCTGAACTCTACATTCTGAAAGGACTCGCATTCTTTCTGATGCAAATCAGAGATTATGGCACAATATTTGTTTTAAGGGTTCCTTCATATCATGTGGCAATTAGAAGCTACTTTAGGGATAACAATTAAGAAGCTGTTTTACCAAGAGCCCAGCATCCAGAGGCTCTCCAAAAAATGTCCCCCTTACTCTATGGGATAGCATGTTAGAGTGCCCACTCTACTTCTCTGTGGAACAATTCAATCCATACATTTTAAAAAATATTTTAAGTTTTAGAAGTTTTAGGCTTACAGAAAAATTGAGAAAATAGTTCTTAAAGTCCCATATACTCCATACCCAGTTTCCCCATTACTATCATCTTACATTAATATGAGACATCTGCTACAATTAATGAACCAATATTGATACGTAATTATTAACTAAAGTATATAGTTTATTTAGATTTCCTTAGTTTTTACCTGATGTCTTTTTCTATTCCAGGATCCTATCAAGAATGCTACATTACATTTATTTATCATGTCTCCTTAGGTTCCTCTTGGCTGTGACCACTTCTCAGACTTTCCTTGTTTGTTCTGTGCTTGGCAGGTTTGAGAAATATTGGTCAGTGTTTTGTAGAATGTTCCTTAAATGATGTTTTTATCATGATTATACTAAGGTTATGTGTTTTGTGGGGGGAGGACACAGAGGTAAAGTGTCATTCTCATCACATCATATATGGGGTGCACACTATCATATCAGCACGGCTCATCACTGTTGATGTTAACTTTGATCACCTAACTGAGATAATGTCATGTTTTTCTGCTATAAAGTTACTCTCTTATTCACCTATTTTGTACTTTTTGGAAGGAAATCACTATGTGCAGCCTACACTTAAGAGGTAGGGTAACTCACAGATATTAGTAAGAATAATTGCCATTTTCATCATTTATAAAATGAGAAGTAGAATTTTTGTTTTCTTTTTCTTCAAATAATTATTTTAAAGTGTGACCTAAGGGTCAGAATATCCTCATATTTATTAATTAAGATTCAAATGAAATTAGCTTGAATCTCCATTCCCCAGGCACAGTGGAAACCCTGTGATCTCTCTCATATCTGTGACTTTTTCAGTGGTGCTTCTGGTTCTTCCAGTTACCTCTTGTTCTGATTTCCTGCTTCCTTTGAATTCATAATCCCTTTCACATTATTTCTCCTTGAGGCTGGTCTTTTTTTCTCCAACTATAAACACAAATGTGGAAGATAGCATTCATTCCTTGATTTTCTCAAAGCAGTAGGTAGCTACGTATTAGATTTAGAGTTCCTAAAAATGTACAATGGTGGGAATGCTGGAAGGATGCTGTGGTAAATGTGGGGCAATAGTGGTACATTACAGCAAGAGAGAATTTAGGGTTCAATATCAGATGTATAATATCGGGGACACAGAACTATTTTGCCTTTTGTCTGTCTGTCTCTTTGCCATGCTCACCATGGGGAGCCGACTTCTCACTTGGCTGCTTTACTTTCTTGGGTCCTGGATTTCCACCATTTATCCAGAACTGTCTTGCCTAAGAAACTCTTCTTCAGATGCTTGGCTTCTTCACAGCCTCCTTCTGTCAATACTGGAACAATACCAGAATACTTTTATTCACTACTATACTCAAGAATTTATTTATTACAGATAGTCCCTGACCTGCAATAGTATAACTTAAGATTTTTTGATTTTATGATGGTACAAAAACCATATGCATTCAGTAGAAACCATACTTCGAGTATCCATACAACCATTCTGTTTTTCACTTTTAGTAAATTATTCAATAAATTATATGAGATATTCAACACATCATTATAAAATAGGCTTTTTGTGTTAAATGATTTTTCCCAACTGTAGGCTAATGTAAGTGTTCTGAGCACGTTTAAGGTAGGCTAGGCTAAGCTACGATGTTCAGTAGGTTAGGTATATTAAATTAATTTTCAACTTACAATATTTTCAATTTACAAAGGCTTTATCAGGTTGTAACCTCATCATAAGTCGAGGAGTGCCCATATTTTCACACTCTTAGCCCACCCTTCTGTGTACCTAGCGCTATCTTTCCACAACCAAATGGCCTATCAGGGTATTATGCTGTGCAAAGAAAGTTTGTTCTTTGAATAATTCTGCTGTTATCTCTATTAACTAACTTATTTCCTTCCCTGCTTCCGTCCCTTCCTCCCTACCCACCACCAACCTCATCCTCCCTTGTAGTTAGAAACTGTAAATATCAATATCAATAAATGTTCAGTCAAGAAGAAAGGATTCACTCTAGATATTTCAAGGGATTAGTTCTGGGAACTGGCAGCAAAGGTGATATGATAATTTGAAGATGAGTAAAGGAGAAAGGGATGAAACAAGAATCTGAAAGTTAGATGTAGGAAGGACTTAATGTACAAAAGAGAGAAGGTGTTGCCTGGCGATCAGGACACTGCTCCTGAGCTCACCCCTAAGCTGAAGCTCAGGAGCCCACACTCCCTGTTGAGCTGCTGGAGGGTCTGTCTCTGATGCAGAGCAGGAGCCACCCCTGCAGCTGCTGTTATTGCTGCTGCTGCTGCTGTTCAAGTTACTGAAACTATAACTGCTGAGGATGCTGAAGACACTATTACAAACCCAGGCAGGAGTCACAACTGTGCCCACTGAAGTGGCTGCAGTTTTCTTGTGCCCTCTGTCACACATGCCACTTCTCTTCAGGGAGCAGGGTGACATCTTACCCTTGTGTTCTAATCCCTTGGCTGTGGCCCCCATTAGTGGAAACTATCATAATCTAGCTGCCTAGGGAGTCTTGGTATTGTTGTTTTCAGGCTTCTAGCTCCTTGCAATACAAAAAAAAAAAAAAAAAAAAAACAACTAGGAAAAACGGAGCTGAGTAGCCAGAGACCAAATGTGGAGCAGTCCACCCCTGTGTCTACTGGGCATCCATAAACACACTTCTGTCTGCCCATATTTAACTTCCAAACAGCAGCAATTACAGTGGCATCATAATGCAACTAGTCCTGATAAAAGTAAGGAAAACTTCATCCTTTCCCAAAAAACAAATAACAGAAAGTCCTTCTAGTCACAATATCCTTATCTGAGCAATACTTCCTTTTTTATTTTTATCAATTGCCTTGACATTCTATAACCTTAAATTCTAATGTTAATCACTACCAATACGCCTTAAATAAAGTAGTAGGAAAGGGGGAAAATATCAGTTAACTTATACAAATGTAGGCACAGCAAGTGAGGACATAGGCATAGAGGTGCAATCTTCATTTTTCTAACAGGCTGTAGAGTTGTAATTGACATTAACATCTTTCTTCTCCCCATTCCACCTGCCTCTTCCCTCAGCCATCTCCGTAGCTGATCAGAATTCTTTACCTGAGAGATTGAGTTAAAGCTCCATTTTTCAGTGCCCAGGCCTTTAAAGGCGATGGCTTTTTTGGTGTGCTGTAACCTTCCACTAATTTTACTACTGGGCGCTAAGATACTACCAGGCACTCCTGATACAGTCCTCAATTTTCTCATTCTGTAACAGCAAACCCATTTTCTACGATGTTTGAAATCAGTCACTGGATCTTATATAGCAGTTTCTCTCTCTCTCTCTCTCTCTCTCTCTGTTTTTTTGTCTTTATTTACTTGTTGGGTCACGGTCATGAGGATCCCAAAATATCCAGGTGTCTATCTCAACTAACAGTTCTCTGAAGTCATCATTTTATCCCTGGGTGGAAGCATTCCTCTCTTGAGAATTAAGATCTCTGTACTAGCCAAGCTTAAAGTCAAAGGAGCAAGAATCAATTTTTTAAATTGAGGTATTAGGATTAATGATAAAAAGAGTCACTCTACTTCTATAACTTGATTCCTGGGCATATTTATTCTGGATATGGGAGAAATAGTACTATGTATTCATTGCTAGAATTCATTTAGAGCACATAGACATATAGGATCTGATCTCAGCCCTGGAACAAGTTGTCAGCCGGCCAAGTAAAGTTTGCAATAGATCATTCCACCATTCTAACAGATCAGATATTTTTGAATGATAGGGCACATAGTAAGACCAATGAATCCCTTGGGAATGAGCCTATTTCCTATTTTGATATAAAATTAGTTCTTTAGTCAAAAGCAATTATATTTGGAATAACATAAAGGTGAATAAGGAATTCAGGTAAGATACAAATAAGAGAACTGGAGGCATAATTTTGGGTAGAATCCAGAGTGTTTATTCCAGTGAGGATGAATTATTCCCCACTCCAAGTGATTCACTGCGCCCAACCTGCTGGCAGGTAGTTTGCTGGCTCCCTAGGTAGTGGTGCCATACTGAGGGCTCACTGTGGCATCTGACTAGATATTCAGCAGTGACAATAGCAAAATGGGCCTTGGTGAGGGGAAGGCATTTTGAGAACTTTGGATCTCCTGGATCATGAGGTTCAAGTGACAGAAGCCTGAACAGAACTTCCTGGGCTTGTTAGAGAGACTTCTTTCACTTTGGCACCTGCTTAGAGGTTGTAGCCTTCTAATGGGTAAATAGGTCAGAGAAACACAATTAAATCTCATCTCCAGGATCCAAGGAGGCCTAGCAACCATTTTGCCACTTTCTCAGTGGCAGGTTGTACACAGTATAATCACTTGATTTTAACTTAAAAGGAGAGCTGGACATATATGCTCTAGACTATATGGATTGGGCTACTACACTCCAAGACTGCCATACATATACATTCTAAACTGTGGTCCCTCAGACATCTCACTGAGGTGGCAGATTGAATTTGAATGAGATTTGTGCTCTATCCTTTGGTGTACATACGTGTGTGTGTGTGTGTGTGTGTATCTTACCAAGTCATCTAGAGTGTTTGCTACAACCTTCTCACCAGGTGTAATCAGCATGATGTCAACAGTGACTAGCAGACCACTAAAATGTTCTGTCAGATAACAAAACAATAAAGACTCCTATGGACTATATATGGCAGAAAGAAGTGATATAGTTCTGACTTAAAGTAGTGACAAAGTGTACTGAGGTGTCTGTCAGATGTAAACAAACTACTTGTGGTGTAGTTTTTCTAATTAACATAGAGAAAAGGCAATTTGTCAATATAATAGTTGCATGCCAGATATTAGGAGCTATACTAATTTTCTCCAACAAAAAAATCTCAATTGATGCTATTGGAATCACCACATAATTAAATTTACAACTGGCAAATCACTGTCATCATTTAAAATTCATTTGTCTTTCACAGAAGACAAAGAGGCAAGTTAAATGACAGTCTGAGAAGAATCACAACTCCTGCATCTTCCAGTACTTCGCAGGCCACTTGGGTAGACAGGAGTGCTCTAGGTTTTTATAGAGAAGTTGCCTCAGAGGCTTCTTGGCTCTTCCTACAAAATAGCCCTCATGGCATGTTTCAGAGAACCACTTGGAGATTCTGCCAGTTACTAAGTATGTATATTCCAACTATTTATTCAGAGTAGGTTTGAGGACCCGGTTGATCCACTGTGAGAAAGACATAGGCCCAAACTCCGGTCTTCCATAAGCTATCACTTAGACTGACAGACTTCAGTGGCATCTTGGGTCCTCAGAAATTAGTGTCAGTTTAAAGCCAGTGCCTAGTAATTCCAACAAATCTGTATAATTTCCTTTCCTCAGTACAAAGTCACCCTGTTAGGTGGCTGTAGGAGGAAGGTTCAGTTGCATACCTATTAAAGCAGGTCTGGGAATTTGGTTAGGAACTGGAACTCTCAATTATGGTGGCGTCAATCAAGTATCTTCACCAGACAGAAAGTCTTTTTTTTCTTTTATATATCAATTAGACTTTAGTACTTTACCCATCTATTTTAAGCACATGGGATACTAACGCCAAGATCTTTGTGGGTCATGTCATTCTGATACTAGTCTGGAGCAATTACATAAACATGTGCACTTTACTCTGGTGGTTCATCCCTGCTCTCCAGCCTCTGTCACTCTGGGATCCCATCATTCCCAGTGAAATCAGAGACCTGTGTCTATGAAGGCATCTTCCACTGGCCTCTTCCTTATGCAGAGAACAACTACTACGCAGCTTTCTGGTATTGCTAGTACTTTTCACATTGTTGTATTTCTCAATGTCTCATTGACAGAAGACTCCTCTGGGTCCTTCCAACTAGAAGTTGATAAGCAGTTCACTCCAAAATTTCTATATCTCTAAGCCTTAAGATCCTTTTCTCTACTAGCATCTCAACTTCATTTAATAGAGTCCTAAGTTCAGGCCAGGTTTCCATCAATCATTTGCTTAAACTCTTGGTGTCACTTCTGGCCCCTTGAACTATTGTGTTGAATTTAGAATCTCTGGTCAGTTTATCAATATCAACAAAGTTGGTCAGATTCAACATTACACTCTCTCCTCCTTGGTTTAGGACAACTATGATTCATTTCCCACATAAAATACCCAGGAATCTGCAACTCTTTCATTGTATATGTGCTTCCTGGTAAGCTTCTGGAGGCACTGCTTCTGAGCAAGAGCCAACTCAGATGCTGAACTGTAACACTGTTGGAGCCTTAATCATCTGCGGTCACAAACTTCTTATATAATTGTGTAATATTTAGAAGAATACGGCTTTTATAATTTCTGCTTCCTTGAATATAATGCAGTTTTCCTTGAAGTGTAATATAAAAATGCCTTTTTAAAATGATTCAAGGTACCTTGAAAAGAAAAATCATTCTCCATAGGATACACAGGTAAAATATTAGGCTTCATGAAGTATATTTGTTTAAATTCTGTTTGTCTATATTTTTTTGCTGCTGTTTCTTTCTATGTCAAGATCTAAAATAGTTGTGTTAAAGTTTTTCACAGTAATTGCTTCTGCTAGTTTCCTTTTGATTTTACAGTATTTTTTCTTTATGTGTTTTGATGCTATGTTATTAAACCATCATGGTATGTTATTTATTCTGTCAGTGTAGAATGGCTCCCTTTGCCCTAACTTATTTTTTGCTTTGATTTTTTATTTTGCTTTGCTTCATATGATTCATGCTACATCTACTCTATTTTTCTGTAGCTTACAAAAATTCTTCCCATTGTTTATTTTTTACTATTTCAATGCAGTTATTGTATAAGAAATACAAAGTTCAATTTGGTTTTTAAACACAGTCTGACAGTATTGGCCTCTTAAGGAGGAAGTTTGCATATTTCCATTTATTATAATAACTAAAGTAACTACTTTTATTTTAATTAATTTAGAGGAGTAAATTATATAATAATATATTAAAATGATTTAAAAGAAAATAAAATAAAAAATCTACAGGAAATATCATATTACTATATAATTAAAAGTATGAACAATAGCAATAACTGGATAAAATTGTAGAAAACAAAGAAAATAAGAAATAGAGAATAAAATTATGAATAATTCTACCACCAAGAAATAAGCACTGTTAAGATTTTGGTATATTTTCTGCCTTCTGTATATATTGTGTTGTGTTGTTGACTGAGTTCAAACTATGTATACTATCTTGCTTTTTTCTAATCATCATTATATCATAAGCATTTTTTCATATCATTAAACATCCCTTGTAAACAATGTTTTTAATGGCTACAGTTTGTTAGCCATTAAACTGCAGCCATAACATTCTTTACTAATCATAACTCTATTATGAAAATGTGAGTTATTTCTTGTCAGTTACTATTGCTAATAAGTTTTTAAATGCATTTTAGTTAGTTTCTTCGACTCCAGAATAGCATTGCTCTCTCAAAAATATATTTTTTAAAAAGGGTTCTTGATACGTAATGCATGACTCCTTTCCAAAAATGTGTATCAATTCATGTCCCCACCATATTGAACTTAATGTTAAAAGTTAAATTTGGTTCCATGCTGACTAAAATTATCAGCATTTTGTTCACTGTATTATCTTTGGTGCCTACACAGTACTTGGCATGTATAGTATACTTTCAGAAAATATTTTTAGATAAATAATTGAATAATTCTTATGCAGGCAATGGTGCTAAGACAGAGAAGTTATCATTTTTTAAAGTATGAGAGGATGTATTTATTTGAAAAATGGATTAGATGATTTCCCAGAAATCATAATGCTAGTTTTTGAAAGATACAAAAGTGGAACACAGTTTACTGACTCCAACCTTTGTGCTCTTTCTGCAACACCTAAACATGTAATCAATTTTAAATTTTTTTCTAATCGATTGTGTCTTCATGTATCAACCTAAATAATAAAGTTACCTGCTAATATAAAATAGCATATAACCTTAAGTACATATATTTTATTTGGTATAAAGTTAAAGTCAATTTCATCATATTCACCAAATTGAGCATGCACTCCCACATATACACACAAATCAAATTTGTCAATGATTAACCAGAAAATAAAGAGAAGAACTGACAACATGAATCATTTATCTCTGCATGCATGAATGACACCTCTTTTAGTTACATTTTCCCCAGAGGGCATTCTCCAAACCTGATACATGGGAAGCTAGAAATTAGGCAGAAATCAACAGTGAGATGATGGAATTTGGGCTTGCCAGAACATCTAAAAGTTAAGAAGAAAAATCCTAGAGAGAAGAAACTCACAGAGGGGCAGTCTTCAAACATACATTTAAACACTTACCAAAGTTTTGGTGAATCTCTGAGCTGTGCCTGCATGGGTGACACTCCAAATAGCCCAGTGGGGGGAAAAATTGTAGAATGATTGAAAGAAGCTGACAGAGATTTCAGCTGCTACCTCCTGCCCATTGTAGGGGAAATAGAGCTTGGAATTCAAATCCTTCCAAGTTAGAGGATGTGTGTAAATATTAATATATTGGGATTTCCATGGAAACTCTTAAAGATACATGCCATAGAAGTATAGACTAGATGCAAAGAATAAAATATTCACCTAGGGTAAGGACAAAGCCAAAATAGACTCACCCTAATACCTGAAACAAAGTCTCTACATATTTAAGATGATTCACCAATCATTTAATTGCCTTACAGAATAAAATAAAACATTCTCTAGTGAGGATAAATTAATCTAGAGTTGCTACAATGTGTCACACACAATGTAGAGTATACAATCAAAAATTAATAGACATGCAAAAAAACCCATAAAAACGTAACCTATAATTAAGAAAAATATTAGTCAATAGAAATAGACCCACACATAGGTAAAACATTAAAGGTAACATAAGGACTATAAATAATTGTGATAAATATGTTAAAGATTTTTCAGGAAAAGGTAGACATAATGAGAGAAAAATAGGGTGATTTAGAAAGTATAAAAAAGATGAAAAAGGAACTCCTAGAGCTGAAAATGCAATACTTCAATTATAAAATTCTTTGATATGATTAATAGCAGATTAGATAAAACAACAGAAGGAATTATTAAAGAAGACAAATTAGCAGCATCATACAGATTGAAAAACAGAATAAAGAGGATTTAAAGGATGAATCAAAGTTTTAATAATTTGTGGGATAGTCACATCCCTGTAAGTGAAATACCAGAAGGAAAGAAGACAGAATAACCCAGAAAAACACATAAAGAAATATTGGCCAAAAAAATAATATTCCATGTTTCTTTAAAAACAGTAACTAATAGATCCAGGAAGCTCAGCAAAGACCAAACAAGACAACAAGAAAGGCATATCTAGACATATCACAATTACAGAAAACAAATGATAAAGAAAAATATCTATAAGACAGCAGAAGAGACATATTGCATACAGAAGAAATCCAGTAAGAGTGAGAGCTGCCATCTCATTATAATAGTTGTGGATCCTCAGAAAATGGAACAACATTTTTAACATGCTTAAAAAAAAAAAAGCAAACAAAAACCCTGCTAACCTACAAATCTCTACCCAGAAAAATCTTCCAAAATTAAAGCAAAATAAAGACATTTCAGGTAATTAAGTGTGGCTACAAAGTTCTACTCTTGCTATGGAAGAAATGCCCACTACAACCTCTCTCTCCCACTGGTTACAGTTAAAAACTCTAGATAAAATGCAAAATCAACCACCTGAGGATTCTGAAATGTTAACAAAAACAAGTGTCTTGTGGAAAGAAGTCAAAACTTAGAAAAGCAACCCCTATGGGGTGTGGAGGTGGGGGAGGTAAGTTTTCTATTATTTTTTACACAGTTGTATAGTACAGCAGTGGTATGGGAAGCTAAAATTTGTATAAAAGTCCTATCTATCTGACCAGAGGAATCTGAAAGAAGAGTGCCACACAGAGCAGAGTGTATGTGTGTGTCGGGGGGGGGGGAGGGAATTCCAGAGAGAAGAGAGGGGGAAAAAGGGAATTTCTCAACTCTATATATGAACCTGCACAAGTGCCAGGCTCACCCCATAGCTATGCATGAACGAGACAGACCCAAAACAGTATATAACAAAGGTGTTGAGAACTGAACTAAGATTTAAACCATGGCCCCAAGTCTCAGAGTAACTCCTGAATGGTTCATGTGTGTGACAGACCAAAGCAGCATGGCAAAAGCTTTGAAAACTTTGAAATTGAGATTAGAACCACCACCCACAGAGGGCGAGCTAGAGCTTGTGGTCTGAACCTAACTGGGCTGATTGCTTGCTAAATTAACAGCAATAACAGCAACATTCTCCAGAAGATCATAATAGAGCACATAGTTTACACAAAATAATTCAAAATATTCAGGATCTAATCCAAAATTATTTGACATGAAAAGGCTCAGGAAATCCAACCAATTTTCAAGGGAAACAGCAATCTGGGAAAACAGCCAGATGTTGGGATTTTTCGGAGAATTTAAAACAGCTAATATAACTGTGTTTCATGAAGTAAAAGTGAATATGCATTAAACAAATGATAGATAAGAGTTCTCAGCAGAGAAATAGAAACTGTTTTTAAAAATTGGAAATTTTAGAACTGAATATACAACACCTGAAATTAAAAAGTCATTGAATGGTCTCAACAGCAAAATGGAGCTGACAGAAGAAAGAGTCAATGAAGTTGAAAATAGATCAGCAGAAATGTATATAATCATTATAATAGATGCAGAAAAAACATTTGGAAAATTCAATGTCCATTTAAATTCTCAACAACAAAAACTAGAAGGAATCGTCCTCAATCTGACAGAGATTATCTATTAAAACACCACCACCCAAGGTTAGGACCATTCTTTTTTCTGTTTTTTAATTAATACATAATCATTGTACATATTTATAGGGTACATAGTGATGTTTTGATACATATAATGTATAGTGATCAGATCAGAATAATTAACATATTCATCATCTCAAACATTTATCATTTAATATCCCCCTTCTAGCTATTTGAAACTATATAACATATTATACATATATAGGTACATATTGTTAACTATAGTTATCCTGCAGTGGTATAGAACACTAGAACTTATTTCTCCTATCCAGCTAGCTGTAATTTTGTGTCTTTTAACAAATCTTTCCCTATCCCTCCCTTCTTAATGGTTAAATATTGAACTCATACTTCCCAAAAGTCAGGAAAAATTCAAGAATTCCCACTCTCACCACTATTATTAAACATTGTACTAGATGTCCTAATAAATCCAAAAAGCAAGACATAAATAAATAAATAAATACAAGCATAGACATTGGAAAGAAAGAGTAAACCTATCCATAGTCACAGATAATACAATTATTAAAAGAAAATTCTAATGCATATACAAAAATCTACTATACTAGAATATATAATTGAATTTAACAAAGTCATAGGAGTTAAGGTCGTAATTTTAACAATTAGTTGTATTTCTAAATACTAGCAACAAGCAATTGGAAAATTAAGTTAAAATAAGAGTGCCTTTAAAATAGTATCAAAAACATAACCATCTTGAAAATAAATTTAATTAGAGGTGTGCAAGACCTCTATACTTAAAAGTATAAAATATTTTAAAAGACCGAATATTACTAAGAGAAATTTAAGAAGATGCATGCACCACAAAAAAAGGAGATATGTTTGCAAAGTTGAAGACTCAATGCTGTAAAGATGTCAGTACTTTCTAAATTGATTTATACATTCAATGAGATTGCAGTCAAACTCCAAGCAGATATTTTGTAGAAATGTAAAATATAATTCTAATGTTTGTATGGAAATACAGAGGATCTACAATAGCCAAAGCAATTTCAAAGAACTATATTGGAAGTCTTTCATTGGCTGATTTCACAACTTATCATAAAGCTGTTGCAATCAGGACAATGTGGTCTTGGTATAACAATAGGCAAAGATGTCAATGGAATCTGAAAATACATCCACACATATCTAGTAAATTGATTTTAAGCAAAAGCACTGAAGTAATTCAATGTGTAATGAATATTTTTTTCAATAAATGGTGCTGGGACAACTGGAGAATCATATAAAATGAATCTCAATTCTACCTCATTAAAATTAATTTGGCATGAATCACAAACCTAGACATAAAAGCTAAATGTCTAGCAAAAAAAGATTTGTCAAGCAAATCTTCTAGAGAAAATAGTGGAAAATGTATGTGACCTTGGTTTAAGGAAAGATTTCTTACATAGGACACAAATAATTCACAATAAAAAAAATCAATAAAATAGACTTCACCAAAATTTAGAATTTCTATTCTTCAAAAGAAACTATTACGAAAATAAAAATTTTAACCACAACTTGGGGGAAGATATTATATAATGCCCTACAACTCAGTAATAAATCAGCAAATGTTGTAAACAGAATCTTCAAATGAAAAGATAGAATAGTGAACAATAAACATAAGAAAAGTTCAACATCATTAATTATCAAGGAAATTAAAATTAAACCACAAGGAAGTGCCATGTCACACTAGGGGGTACTAAAATTAAAAGGGCTAATAGTGCCAGGTGTTGACAAGGTTGAAAAGCAAATGGAACCCTCTTACATTGCTAACAGGAAGATAAAATTATACACTTTGGAAAACAGTTTGGCAGTGTCACATATTGCTAAACAAATAGTTTAACTCTCACTTTATCATCTGGCAATTCTATTCCTAGATGCTTACCTAAGATAAATTAAAGATGTATGTCACAAAAGAATTGCACAAGTATGTCCATTGTGGATTTCTTCATGATTGATCAAAACTGGAAACAATCCAAATTTCTATTAATAGGTGAAGGAACAAATTGTGGTATATTCACACAAATACGTTCAGCAATAATAAAGACACATGAAACAACTTAAGTGAATCTCAGAAAACATAATCCTGACTGAAAGAAGCTTGGAATAAAAGAAGATATCTTAAATGATTCCATTTATATGAAGTTCCAAAACAGGCAAAACTAAGCTATAAGGATATAAATTAGAAAAGATGTTGCCTTTGAGCTGCTGGTGAGGGGTTCAACTCCAAATGAACAAGGGCATAACAGAACTTCCTGTGGTTTTGGAGGAAAAAATATATATATATATATAAAAAATATATATGTCATATGTTTTATGTATATAAATAATGGCTTTGGTTACACAGATATATATACATTTATCAAAACCCATTAAGCTGTATACTTAAAATGTATATAAATTGTACCTCAATTAATATTAATTATATGTACTCAGAGTTTTAGTTATTATTAATAGCCAGACATTTACACCTGATACAGTGGTTACCCTGTGGGGTTCCATCTCAGCTATGCCACACGCTAATTTCTGGAAATTCAAGTTGTTGCTCTGGAAGGCACTACCTTACAGGTTGTGGTTGTAGAAAGACTCAACGAGATAATGTATGCAAAGTTTATCCATTAAAGGGCTTAGCTCAGTAACCGGTAGCTATTGTGAAACAAATGTCTGAAAAAAAAGTAGTGAGGACTGTGCATGTGCATGTGGTAAGTGTGCTGTTGAGAGGCATGTGTAACTTTAAGCCTTGGCGTGCTATTTGTGGGTGCCCTTCGTGCAGTCCAGGAACCACAAGGCTTGCAATCTTATGACCCCCATTTCTGCTTCTGTGCATGGAATTTGTCATCTTTCCTGTAAGAAAATGCAGATGAGGCCTTTATACTGTTCCATCTCTCATATATGTGCTTTTCAGCAGGGGAACTTGCACAAACCATGACACACTTGGGGAGAATCAGAAAACACTGCTTTGATTTACTTCTACTGGGAACTTTAGAGGCAGAATTTTGGGCTTCCCTTCTCCTAAATGACTTTAAGAAAGAAAAAACAATTAATTTTCCCTGCTAGATCCTGGGTTAATCTTTCTAAACTGCCAGTTTTGCCTGGCTAAGGCTGCAGCTCACTAAAATATTTGAATCCAATATCTTAAAGTATTCTGTTTGTGATCCTATTTAATGAAAATATATAATCTTTCATCTAAAATTATGTTGTATAAAAAATCATTAGAGAGTTATGGAAAATATCCATTTTCGTTTTTTCATTATTCAGGAAAAAACAGTTACTCTGACACACATACTTCAAAAGACACAATAATTTATCCAAAGGTAGAGTTTCCAATAAAGATAACCGAAACAATATGGCCATCAGGGAGAATGAGGATTTTCATTTAGTTTTTTCATTGTGATTTTCAGGTCATTCTGCCCACGAGCAGTGTCAGCACTGGATATAGAGTTCTTGACATGTTTTACCAAAGAAAATGAAGAAAGGATTTATTGGTCTTCATGGGTCCAGGATAATCTCCCTGATTCCAGTAAATTTATTTAAATTGAAAATGACCTTAGCCATCTATTCTTTTTCAAAAAGAAAGAAAATTCTTTAGTTTACCCCAACAGAAATGAGAGTTTTATCTTATCATAAAACTGCCAATTAGCTTTTGCTCACTGAATTAATTTTATACCGTGAAGTGAAAGTAGTCCAACAATTCACTAACTGATGAGTTGAGAAGCTTTGGTATCCCAGATTAGTAGTCAAAACACCTCAGAAATAAAATTCTGTCTTTCCCGAAGAGGCTGACATACTGTAGTTCTTGTGTTTTAAAGTCTGATACCTGGTAATAACATAGTCTATAATTACTGACTCCATGAGAAATAGTGTGCTCTTCCATCTGTAACAAACCATTCCATTCTTATCTCGCAGACTTAATGCAATCCCTTAATTTTACTCTGTTCAATCCTTTAATCTTCTCATCAGTTTAATTTTTACCCCATGCATGTGCCCTTGCCTGCAAATGATTTTAATGGCTTTGTTTTCTTTTAATCATATTAAATTATAGATTTAGGGGAAATTATCATGTGAATCTCATTGTATTATCGTGAGGATTAGATGAGATAATGCCAAAAAAGTGCTCAGCACATCGAGTGGCACATATTAAATACTCAGTGAAAGTAAGCTATTGTGTGTGGTAAACGCCTTGTGGGAGGGTCTTTGTCTTTAAACCTTCATATATGGTAAGTATTATTGATCCATGACCTAATTCCCCAAATAAATTTTGTCTAATAATTTCATAAGAATGAATTAAATTGTGAACACGTGTGATGATTTTTACTTGGTATGTCCTTTTCTAAAGTTATAATATTTCTTCCACTTAAGAAGCTCCTCAGATCTTAAGTGATAATTTTTGTAACCATTTTCCTCATTGGTGGCGGGAGGGGCAACAAGTGAGCAAAGGCATCAAGGAGGGGAAGTGAACAAACATCATAGCAAACTCAGCCATGCGTCAGTGGATGTATAGTAATGCCAGTAACTCTGTCAAACGGTTTCATTCGTGATCTCAAATTTTCTTTCTACTCTTAATAGCTGTTCAATGAGCAATAAGCAACAACAAAAGTAAAATTTTAAATGTTAGGAGACTTTATATTAAAATAACACTGAAAGATAAATAAACAGGTACGTAGACTATGATTCACTGCAAAAAAAAAAAATCAGCTATCAAGCCATGAAAAGACATGGAGAAAATATAAATGCATATTACTAAGTGAAAGAAGTCAATCCAAAAAGGCTACATACCATATGATTCCAACTATATGGCCTGCTAGAAAAGGCCAAACTGTGGTGACAGGGGGAAAAAAAACAATGAATGCCAGGGTTTGGGGGAAGGGAGGGATGAATAGACAGAGCATGTGGGATTTTCAGGGCAGTGAAGCTACTCTGTATGATGCTATAATGCTGTATACATGTCATTATATGTTTATCCAAACCCACAGAATATACAGTACCAAGAGTGAACCCTAGTGTAAACTGTGGACTTTAGGTGATGATGATGTGTCAATATAGGTTCATCAGTTTTAACAAATGGACCACTCTGGTGAAAGATGTTGACAATGGAGGAGTCTATGCATGTGTGGAGGAAGGGAGTACAGGGCACAGTAAATCTCTGTACCTTCCTTTCAAATTTGCTATAAACCTGAAAATGCTCTAAAAAAAATATAGAATTAACATTGAGAAGTTTTTGCATGTTTATTTTGGTTACATATTCTTTAAATAATCTCAAACTGGTCAGCATTTTCCCTTTCTTGTAACATGTAGAGATGTAAAATTAGTAGAACTGTCAGAACAAATATTTTGATAGAGTGCATGTATTATTCTTTTTTATCCCACATGTTCTATGTTAGAATACAAAATATTTGAGGAAGATACGGTCCTCTTTCAGGCATCTATCCTTATTGCAAAAACTCATCATCTTAATAGGAGTCTTCAAAAATTCCTTGGGACATAGATTCTTTCTTGGCATTCTGGCACTATATCATAGTATTGTACTATACTAGATTTCCTAAGTCATTCTTTTTTCTATCTAGAAGCTATTTTTTCTTTTCCCTAACTTCAGAGTGGCCAAGTTACTCCTTTGATAATGACTGAAAGACCTACTTCAACATACTCTATTTTTCTTACACAAAATATTGCCCTGATTAAAGAGGCATCAATCACCCTAATTACAAGAAGATCTTTGTGGAAAACACTGGGAGAACTTGATTAGAGATTTTTAAAAACCACTCTAAGACTTAGTAACTAACAGGCACCTAGGTGATATTTCTGAATGCTTCCAAATAAAAATATAAGACTTTCTCAGAGATAACTAGAGCTGTATTTTATTTCTGAGCAGTAACAGCCAATAATCATTGTCAACTATTTTACTGTGGTTTGAATGATTTATTAAGACAATTGAATTTTTTAAAACCTGTCATTAAAATCTTACTCACTTAAATTTTATTATTACTTGAGTGTTTTTGGAATATACTTTGGCCACAAAGTATATTCTCTTCTATTACAATATTGGAACTTTTTAAATTTAGTAAAAATCTAAAGTTGCATTATTCTTTTTATGCCACTGGATAATGGTGTTAAATTAGATTAAATTCGGTCTAAAGCTGTCTTTGTACTTTGAATCCTTAACCTAACATAGTATGTAAACAAACTGCAACCTAATTTGTAATAAGTGGCTAAGTCTCAGCCAATCACAGCAGCCGAACTTCAGCCAATCATAGGCTGGACTGCTCAGGGCATGTCCAAATAAGAAAGGCAGAGCTGTAACAGTAAAGCTATGTCTGTACTTTATTTCTGTTTCATGACAATTAATATTCCCTGCACATGTTGTGAAATGGAGCTCTTTGAACCTCTTTTGGTCCTGTGTGTTGCCTGAATCATTTTCTTGCTCAATTAAATTATGATAAATTTAATTTGTCTACGGTTTTTCTTTTCACAGTTTGGCATTAGCAGAGGGATCCAAAGTAGACCTCCAGCAACCCCCAGGAGCACAGAGTAACCAAGCAAAAGTATCTGCTGAGCCCACTGTGTCCAATGATTTTTCACAGCAACTGGAGGTCATAGGGAGTTTTCTCTTGAATTTGAGCTCCATGAATTTGCGTTTTGATATCTCTGAGTTTATCTGAGCAATTCTTAGACCGGACTGAATCCAGGATCAGCCTGAAACAGATAATTAACCGGACTGAATCCAGTTAGAGGCCTTCAGTAGGTACTTTTTGATAATGGATTTATCCAAATACAAGGAATCTGGGACTCCAGTTCATTTTATGATAAGAATTATAGATCCAGAACTTTCTCGATTTTGGAAAAATGAATTAATCTTACTAGGGATGCCTTAAAATTAAAATGGCCACAATGAGGAAATTTTAATTTAGATAAATTTGTTCATTTGCAGTGCATACTAGAAAAGAAAGGATAAAACACCCCACAAAAGCAATGGGATACATTTTTTAATTGGTACACAGAGGCATCTAAAGGACTGAATGAATCAAAAATTGCTTCCCTAAAAGATCCTTCCAGAAGGCAAATGAAAAGCTTAAGCAACAAACTGAGGACAGTACAAAAAACGGACTGTAACTTGACTGAATTAACCCTGACTGTTCCTTCTCCCTTTTGTCTTTACCTAGATACACTTAGTCCACTAACCTTTTGCCAATTACCTATTGATCCCGAAGATAACGAGGAAAAGGAAGTTAGTCAAATGCCTTACAAAGTGAGACCCTCTGATCAGCCAGGCCTACCTGCCATAAGCACTCATACTGCATGGTCTAAAACCAAGTTTACAGCCATCGTAAAAGAACTTCCCTAATCCAAGGGAGAATCCTCCAAACTTTACTGAGGAATTTAGAATCTTCATAGGAGTTTATGATCCAAACTCCGTAATCATTACCAATTTGTTCATGTGACATTGGGACATGGCAAAGCTCAGAAATGAATGGAGCAGCAGAATGGAAAGAACTGAGGATATTAAAGACCCCTCTAAAACCCCCCTAAGAGAAGGGTCAAATAGTTTGCCTGTTTTCTGGTTGGAGAGAAGCTTTCCCATGTAGAAAAGCTAAAGCTATGATGGTAGCTAAGAAGTTACTACAAAATGCTTCTCTTTTATGGGACATTCCTGGAGAAATCTCCAGTGACAGAGGAACCCATTTTACTGGACAAGTTATAAAGCGGTTAAAGAAAATGTTACAAACACAATGGCATTGTCATTGTTCTATCATCTTCAGTCTTCTCGAAAAATCAATAGGAAAAATGGCATTTTAAAAACTGAAATTCACAAAGTTAACTGAATAGATTGGATTGCTTTGGCAAAAAGTATTACCGTTGGCTTTGATGGCAATCAGATCCACTTCCACTGGGAAACACAGATTGACCCCTTATAAAATTATTATTGTTAGGTGTATCTATTTGGGGTCTATTTTATGGGGGTCCCGTAAGACGTGAGAAACCCTCTTTGTTTGCATAACATACCAAAATTGTGGACTGTTCCAAAAGCATATCTAGTATCTGTACAAATGTTTACTGGTTTATCTTTAGTTATGTGACAAGTTCGTGTAATAGCAAAAAGCTCTTCAGGTTGAGCTGACTTAAATTAAGGAAGAGTTAGTTCCCTTTTCTATTAACTCAGTTTGGGTTATAGCAGCATACTCTGGTTAATATCTTCCTTTTGGCATAAGATCCATCAACAAAAAGTATTCAGTGAATTATTCAGTGAAGTATCTCGTAAATCAACCCAAGGGCCACTATTTCTGATACTCCTAATAATAGAAACCCATGTATCTCCTACTCTCCTAAACTCGAATGTGACTAAATACCTCATTATACCAAAGAGTATTTTCACCAAGTAAAGAAAGCTTTCTGTGATCTGCCAACTGAGGACAATCAAACCCTTCATACGAAGTTCTTCTCATCACACACACTGCAATAAAACTTCAGGGTCTCAAATCTTGGATCCACATCTCACAACTCAAAAGGGTCCCTACAGACTCTTGAAAGTGTACACCTGTTGGAGAACTTAAGGTAAAGCTAACCAGGGAAGAGTTTCTCCAGAAGCAGATGACATCCTAGACTTGGACAGTTTTCCCAAGATCATAGATCAAGACATTTCTGCCATCACAAAGGCCTTATTTTCTTTTTTCTCTGTTTTCTACCATACTAGTCCTTTCCTTCTCCTTAAGAGAAATCCACGAGACCATAATCTATGGCTGGCTTTAGCTAAGGCTTATGCTCTAGAAAGAAACCAGAGCAATTGTTGGGTTTTTGAGCCAATGCCCCAAAACCAAGAAACATTTCCACTAATGCCAGTTCTTCTCCATGTTCCCAATGAAAGTCACTCTGAAACCCCAAAGGAAGAGTGGAAAGCTATTCTTGATATTGTAGACATCACTGCTGCAACAGTGATGTCTGGAAACAATACCCTAACATTTCCAATTAATAACCTAACCATTACCAAATATGTGTGTGTATGTATATGTGTGTATATGTGTGTGTGTGCATATAAAACGATCTGAGTAATGCCTACAAAAAGTACATTGTACTTCCAGGCATTGTGTACTCAAGACTTTGGAACTACCTTTGGGTACAAGTAATTGCTTATATGATATCACTGGATTAAATTCAGTAAGGTCCCTATTTACTAAATGTGTTTATGCACCCTTCCAGCATGCTGCAAAGAGACCACAAAAGTTAGTTTCCCATTAGTTCTTGTTCAGGAGCTATGCAGACTTCTGGGTGAACAAATTTAACTGACCTCTGCTCAAACCCCACTAGGTGGCCCTCTTTTCCAGCCCCCAAGGGCACATATTGGGTCTGTGGAGAATTTGCTTAGTCTGTTCTGTTTCCTCTCTGGTTTGTATCTTGCTATTTGGCCTGGCTCACTCTTGCCTTCCAAATAGTTTCCCTTGAAAGTCCCCATAATACCTCCCATAACCAGAGGAAAAAGTGGTCAATAATTGAAATTAGCAACAACTTCAAAATAAATAAAGATAAGCTAGATTCCACCGAGGAAATGTTCCAAAGGGATTCCTGGGGGTTCACTCTTGGCAATAGTAAGGTGCCAGTTGTACCAAATTTGAAACTAATCTGTAAATTGGGGGAAATCCTGGATTTTGTAGCAATCAGACCTCCCAGGGGTTCAAATGGATAGAAGAAGCCACTCTTCAAAAGGTGGATTAGAACATTCGTGTTCAACAAAAACACTTACTGAAACATCATGCAGCTTTAGATTTCCAGTTTGCCTAGGTTGGGGGCTTGTGCACGGTGCTGAACAAAACTGAATGTTGCAGTTATCTTTCCTCTGGTTTTACTACTACAGAAAGTCTAATTTAAAAGGTGGCTGATACCACCATTTCTCTAGACACTGCCACTGAATACATTAAGGAAGTTTCTCAAGGGAAAGGAACACATGATGCATTTACGGGATTACGGGAGCAACTAACTGTTGGTTTGCAGGCATCCTGAATGGTGGATGGCAAGCTTGACTATTTCAAGGTTTTCTAATCTTTTCATTTCTTTTAATGGGTCTCCAGGTTATTATCACTTATGTTTTCAGGCTAATGACAAAACAGACACCTCTTTAAATCAGGCCATTTTACAGCAGACTATAGTTTTTAATCACCATCATGCCCCAAACAAAGGCTATGACCAATTGAATTCGAATACTATTAAATTGTCTATATTGCTTGAACTTTGAATTGTTTGATTTTGATCTGTTTGGTTTGTGGGGACTCCCATTAAGGAGTATGCATCATTTTCATATTACCCTCCTGATAGCCATTATAATATTCTCCCTGATGTGTTGTGTCCTCCCAAAAGTCTTACCTGCTTGTATGCAGCAAGCTCTTGCACATCAAATAGCCTCATCATAGCGAGAATAACAAAAACATGAAGAGAACAGAAAGTATCATTCAATTGATTTAACATTGTAAATTGTGAATTTCATATTGAGAACAAACAATTCCATTATTGTGGTAACAGAGAGGTATCAGTGCCCAAGGTTTTGATTAATTTCTCAAAATTGAGAGGCTGACCAAAAGAAGGGAAATTGTTAAATTAGATTAAATTTGGCCTAAAGTTGACTCCATACTTTGAGTCCTTAATCTAACTTGGTATGTAAACAAACTGCAACTTAATTTAAGAGTATATTCTTGTAACAAGTAGCTGAGTCTCAGCCAATCATAGCAGCTGAGCTTCAGCCAATCACAGGTTGCCAACTACTCAGACAATTTCCACATAAGGAAAACACGGAACTATAACTAATCAATCTATTTCTTTACATCACTTCTGTTTTCTGACTATAAATATCCCTGCTCACATTGGGAAATGGAGCTTTCTGAACTGCTTTTGGTCCTGAGTACTGCCCAATTCATAAATCTTTCTTTTTTCTTTTTCTTTTTTTTTTTTTTGCTTAATTAAAATTTGCTAAATCTGATGTGTCCAAGGTTATTCTTTTTGCAATGACAAATTTGAAATGAAAAGTAATGCAGTAATAGCTGCGTTTTGCTAAGCAAACCTGTATCATCATCTAAATGCTAGGCTTGCATGGGTTGAAATTGCATGTTGTGTTGCATGTATTTGAATATTGATAGGTTGAAATGAATATGTTTCAAACATTCATTGGTAGAAATTACAAGGGAGATTACCTGATCTTCCTAAGCCTCACTTCTCTTATATACAAAATGGGGATGAAAACACTGAACTATGATGAAGATTACATAAAAGAATATATACACACACGTACTTCTTTGCATAGTGTTAACCAATACAAGTTATTTATCCTTATGATAATTTCTGTGATTATGAGTAAAATGCACTTCTATTATACCAGGAAGAGTCCACCTTATTAAAAAGGTGATGTTGAGAAGTCAGGTAATATGATATAATGAGGAAAATCTGTAATTCACAATACAGGCACATAACTCACACTGCTATCAAGACATAGAACACTTCCCCCACCCTAAGTTGCCTTGTGCCTCTTTGTGGTGAGTTTACTCCCACCAATCCTGGCCACTGGTGACCACTAATCTACTTTCTCACACAATAATTTGGTTTTTTTAGAATTAAAATAAATGGATTCACACAATATTTTGTGTCTGGCCTCTTTTACTAAATATAATGATTTAGAAATTCATCCTTGTTAATTTATTTTTATTTCTGAGCAGTAGTAGTATTTTAATTCCACCTTAATCTTTTGCAATGAGTAGATATTACTATTACATATATAGTCAGTATATGCTTAGATTTTCTCAAATGTTTATTAATTTTATTGCTTTTTATTCCTTTTACATCATAGATCTTGTATCTGAAATAATTTATTTTCCTACTGTTAAAAGAAAAACTTTAGACAAATTAAATTTAACAGTTTATTTGGACAAAGAATAATTCATGAATCAGGCTGCACTTAGAACCAGAAGAGGTTCAGAGAGCTCCAGCCTACAATGTGATCAGTGACTGACTTTTTATAGGTCAAACGTGGAAGCAAAATAGAGAAATCATCTGATTGGCTATAGCTAAGTGTCTGACTTATTTGGACATGGTGTGATGAGGCATTTGCTTTTTTTGGGCATGGTGTTGAGTTTGCTCCCTATGATTGGTTTGAAGCTCAGCTGTTTGTGATTGTCTGAAACCTGTCTATTTGTTACAAAAATATACTCCTGGTTAAGTTTTGGTTTGTTTATGTACTAAGCCGAGTTTCGGTTTGTTACATATGAACTCAAAGTACGGAGACAGCCTCAGGCTAATGGCCTCCTGCTTATTTAACTCGACACTACAAATATATATTTTATAGAAGTCCCTCTAGTG
The DNA here is from genome assembly GCA_023783475.1 of Daubentonia madagascariensis. Taxonomy (NCBI): domain Eukaryota; kingdom Metazoa; phylum Chordata; class Mammalia; order Primates; family Daubentoniidae; genus Daubentonia; species Daubentonia madagascariensis. Next base: position 10,894,662 of record JAKFHU010002220.1, read on the forward strand.
TGTTTTGGCGATAAATTCAGCTTTGGTTTGCCAGAAAATGTTTAACTCTCATTCTTGAATATTAATCTAGGTATAAGATTAGAAGTTGACAGTTGGGGCAGAGAAAGTCAGCTATTCAGGAGAGATGCCTGCCCCACTTCTATGGTACAGAATTGCTGCAGAGAAGTGGCTACCCAGCAGTTTCTATATTTCTTAGGCTCCTTTGCGTCTAGTTAAACACATGTTATTAGTTCTTTCCAATACAGTGTGAGAAGTGAAGCCTTCACTTCCCTTCCAAAGTCTTAATATTTAAGAAGGAGTTTACTCTCTATACTCATTGTTTCCCCCCATCTTCTAGCCAAAAGTCTAAGGCCCTGACTGATGAAGGAACCCAAGATGAAAAGGGCCTGATTGAATCACTGTGTAGATAGCCATGAACCAAATACCCACGTGAATGTGATCTAAACAAGAAATAATTTCTATTATGGTAATTATCTGATATTTCTGATGTTAGTAATTACAGCATCTATAATATTTTAATTAATACAACAATCATTTCCTCTCTGCATTGAGAAATTATTGTTAAACTGTGTACTGGCTTCTAGTGTTGCTGTTGAGAAGTCTGATGTCAGTCTTCATATATATATATATATTTTTTAAATCTTTTCTGTGTCTTGTCTCTTTGATGAGTTTTAAAAACTGCTGTTGGCGTTCTGCAATTTTGCTACAACACATTAATGGTTGATATTTTATTTACCTTGTTTTGCACTTACTATTCTTCCCAAATATAATGATTTATTTATTTCTTCAATTTTAGACAGCTCTTAGATTTTGTTTCTTCGGATGTTACCTCTACTTCATTCTTTTTATTCTTTTCATCTGAATTCCAATGATATGTATTCAAAAATTTTTCATTCTGTCCCCCATGCCTCTTATATTTATTTTTAGTATTTCCAATCTTCTAGTAATTTATTTAGCTCTATCTTTCAGTTCATCTGCATTTAATCTGATGTTTAACTCATTTATTAAAATTTAATTTCATTGATTATATATTTTTTTCATTTCTAATAGCACTATCAAATCAGCCTACTCTCTTTGAATAATACTTTGTTCTTTGATTATAATTCTGATTTCCTCTTCATTTCACACATATTTACTTTATATCTGCAGTCCCTAACCCCCAGGCTGTGGCCCAGCAGTGGTCTGTGGCCTGTTAGGAACCGGCCGTGCATCACTGCCTGAGTTCCACCTCCCCCCTCACCCCCTAGTCTGTGGAAAAATTGTCTTCCATGAAACTTAGGAACTGGAGCCACACAGCAGGAGGTGAACAGCAGGCAAGCGAGCGAAGCTGCTACATCTGTATTTACAGCCGCTACAGCTGCTCCCCATCACCACAGCCACTCCCCATCTATGGCATCACGGTCTGAGCTCTGCCTCCCCGCCCCCACCCCAACCCCTGTCCCACGGAAAAACTGTCCTCCATGAAATTGGTCCCTGGTGCCAAAAAGGTTGGGGCCACTGCTTTATATAACCCATGTGATAAATCAGCTATCAGAAGATCTTGGAGTTTTAATTCTGCTGCTTATTGTTCCTGCTGACTTTAACAGGGGGCTCACTTTTTAATGTGTTTTGTAATTTTGGACTGTCAACTCATGTTGACAAAGCTCTTGTCAGTAGATTCATATAAAACATAAGATGAGGGTGCTTCTCTTCAGAGTAGAATTGCTTTTACTTCTGTAGGGTACCCTAGGGCACTAGTAAACCAGACCATGTCTAAAATAAATTGCTCTGTTTGGGTTTCCTTGGCCTCAAAGTGTAAATCCACACCCCAAACATGTGGTAAGGATGCCTTATTTCACTTCAATGTTTGTCTCTTCTGTTAAGTTTGTGTAAAATTAAATTGGTTTATTAATAATAGATTTTAAATTGCATGTATAGTATAGTCTATCATCTGCCTTTATCTCTTGTGTCTTTTGTATGGAAATATGTCTAGAATCATATTCACTAAGTGTTCACACTGGTTATATCTAGATGATGCAATTCTGATTGATTTGTTTTATTTTCCTTTTGCTTTCTTCCCATTTCTTGAATATTTATAATGAATATGCATTTTGTTTTACAATACTAAATATTTAAAAAGTAATGGATTATTGATAGCAAAATAAAGTTTAGAGAAAGCAAATAAGTTTTAGGGAGTGGATAATATTATACTACTTATATAAAAATAGGGAGTAGTTAATGTATTACAAGAGTAGACATAAGAAGGAGTTTCTTTTTTTTTTACAGAGTCACAAAGATCTATTAACATCACAGGAGAAAAGATTCTTTTTTTACTTTATGAATGTGACTAGCCATTTATATGTTCAAAGCTGGTAGGTAATTTGAATGATTTTCATGTCTGTTGCAGGACAGTTGTACAGCATTAGAGAAACACTTTTACTGCAAACACCTGACATTAGGCTGAATAATTTAATGCAGTTTTTTATTCTAAACAAACATATTTACTATTATATTTTCTTTATCAAAATACTGCACTTTCAACCATACACTAGGGTACAATTTTATGGATTACTTAAAATAAATGCATGAACATACATTATGTTGTTTATATTTGATGACATTTAAATTATGAAACATGATATTATTTTACATTTCACAACAAAGTGGAAATGCAGCTTTAAACACTCAAATCAAAATGATTTTGTTACCACAAAATAGATGCTATAGTCATATAAGAACCCTGAACTGACTTTAAAGGAATATTTTTAGACATCTTGTTGCTTTTGCATAATCAATGAGATGTGCTTTCAATATAAATCAGTCATTTTAAAGCCAAGAAAAATCAAATAAAGTACTTTTAAGTCAAGAACATTTTCATTTTATGATCCTGGTCTTTGACAAAATTGCCAATTGAGAATCCATGATGAAGCTCTTAAAACAGAGTCCATATTGTGTAAGACGCGATAACAACATAAAGCCTAAGTTTGTCCCAAGATGGAAATTATTGCCATATCTCAAGGACTTTATATCATTGGAATTATAAATTAAAATAGTGTTTAGGATTCTGATTGCACTTGTGTAACAAACTTACATTGTTGACTGGCAGCAATTTAAAAGTCTCTGTTCGAGACTGTAGAAAAGGTACACAAATAAACATAAACTGTTCCTTCATCCTTAATTTTACTGGTGGCAAATGAAAACGTCATTGATCCTTGACGTCCACCTACATGCAGACTTTCTACTCCTCGGTTCTAGTCACTCAGAAATTATTGTGTACCTCTTCTGCCCTGTACATTTGAGGTAATATTAGCATTAAGTAACTTTTATATGTAGTTCCAATAGCTAAAATAAGAAATATGGCTCTATCCTAAATAGTGCTGTTTCTCCCAGCCTCTCTTTTAAGGTTCTCATGATGTTACCTCAAAAAAGTCACAATCTATTTCTATTAATAGCTTTTAAGAAAATCTCATTTACATTCCAGCCCCATTTTTATGAGGATGTGTCTTATTTTCAAGATCAACACATGTTAAGTATTTTAGTCTCATCATCTAAATATGTACAATCAACATTTAGCTCTGGTTACTTATTCTTGCTTATGACTAAACTCTTGCAACCCATCTGATTAGCATAGAATTTAGATTTGAACGGATATGGTTGAATCCCAACTCTATTACTTACTAGCCTGGTATCCCTAGGTAGGTTTAATTAACTTCTCTGAGACTTAGTTCATTCATTTGTAAAAAGGGAATTAAAAAGGCCTTTCATAGGGTTATGTACAATATATGTTAATGTTCAACAAATTTGGTATAACTTTCCTTTTATTTCTGGTTTCATTTTCAGCAGGTGATATTTCTGAATCTAGTCTCCCTATTCCAGGGATATAATCTACTGTGTCTTGTAGCTCTTATGACTTTTAATACAATGGATATTAATTGTATAAGCATAACAGCTACTAACACTGGTGACATAAATTTAATTTCACTCACAGTAATCACTTTTGACTATTCCCCAACCCCTAAAATCTTTTTGCTCACTTTTATAACTATTTCTTATTGGTAATTTTTGAACGGGAAGGGTTTTTCCCTGGTTCCAACTCTGTAACCAGTTTAAATAACACATGATTTAATCAGATGGGTTTCTCATCAGTAAAGCATCCTCCCCTCCACCTTTTAAAAAAATGAACTATAAGAAATATCTGACTATTATGAAAGTTATTTGGGTCCATTCAGATTTAGAGATTACTAGTTCAGCAGCACCTGAATGCTGTTTGGGACTTGAGTAAAATAAAGATTTACTAAACAGTTGATTTGGGCACAAAGAGCCAAATCAAGGGCGAGATTTCTACAGCGTTGGGGCCCTGCTGGTCTGAGCTTTAAAGTGGCTCTGGGTTCCTGATGCAGTCTTCTGTTCTAGCATCATCACCTCTTCCTGACTCCAGACTGACATTTTTTGAAGGAATTCTGTCTCTGTTAGTGCTTACTGAGAATTTTTAACTGGGTTGCTCCACATTTTGAGGGGTTTGTGCCATAAATACCACGTTTGTTAAGGTTCTTTTGGATGTAAACTACATAATCAATTCAGGCAATCTTACATTAAAAAGGAAGAGGAGGAGGAAAAGGAGGAGGAGAAAGAGGAGAAAAGGAATTTATTTGAAGGATACTAGAGTATCTTATAAAAACATAAAATTTTGAATAACCAAGACTTAGGAAGGGCAAGGGTCAGGCCTGCCATGGGGACTTCAGCCCAGGAGTAACAGGCACTTTTGTCGCTAGAATATGGTCGTTCACTCAGACAAGAGAGAGGAATCAGGGGTGTCCAAATGGGGGCAGAAGAGGTCAAACATTCACTCTTCAGGGATGATATGATATTATATCTAGAAAACCTCAAAGATTCAACCAAGAGACTACTGGAATTGATAAATGAATTCAGCAAAGTCTCAGGATACAAAATCAATGCACACAAATCAATAGCCTTCATATATGCCGATAACAGTCAAGCCGAGAAACAAATTAAAGATGCAATACCTTTCACAATAGCACCAAAGAAAATTAAATATTTAGGAACACATCTAACTAAGGAGGTGAAAGACCTATATAGAGAGAATTACAAAACACTAAGAAAAGAAATTGCAGAGGATGTAAACAGATGGAAAACCTTACCATGCTCTTGGATAGGTAGAATAAACATTGTTAAAATGTCTTTGCTACCTAAAGTGATTTACAGAATCAATGCAGTCCCTATCAAAATACCAACATCATTTTTTGCTGATCTAGAAAAAATAATTCTATGCTTTGTGTGGAACCAGAGAAGACCCCGTCTAGCCAAAGCAATCTTAAGCAAAAAGAAAAAATTGGTAGGCATCAATCTACCAGACTTAAAACTATACTACAAGGCTATAGTAACCAAAACAGCATGGTACTGGCACAAGAACAGAGACATAGACCAATGGAACAGGACTGAGAACCCAGATATAAAACCATCCTCACACTGTCATCTGATCTTTGACAAATTACACAAAAACATACACTGGGGAAAACAATCTCTATTCAATAAATGGTGCTGGGAAAACTGGATGACCACATGTAGAAGACTGAAACTAGATCCACACCTCTCACCTCTCACAAAAATCAACCCACGATGGATAACGGACTTAAACCTAAGATGTGAAGCCATAAGAATTCTAGACAAAAACGTTGGAAAAACTCTTGTGGACATTGGCCTAGGCAAAGAATTTATGAAGAAGACCCCCAAAGCAATCACAGCAGCAACAAAAATAAATAAATGGGACCTGATCAAATTAAGAAGCTTCTGCACAGCCAAGGAAACTACGACTAGAGCGAACAGACAACTTACAGAATGGGAGAAAATATTTGCATGCTACACATCTGATAAAGGGCTGATAACCAGAATTCATACAGAACTTAGAAACATCAACAAGAAAAAATCAAACCACCCCACTAAAAAATGGGCAAAGGACATGAACAGAAACTTTCCAAGAGAAGACAGAATAAAAGCCAGCAAACATGTAAAAAATTGCTCAACTTCTCTCATCATCAGGGAAATGCAAATCAAAACACAATGAGATATCACTTAACTCCAGTGAGATTGGCTTATATCAAAAAGTCCCAAAACAACAAATGTTGGCAGGGATGTGGACTGATAGGAGCACTCATACACTGGTGGTGGCACTGCAAATTAGTACAACCTCTATGGAAAGTAATATGGAGATACCTCAAAGAACTAAAAGTAGAACTACCATTTGATCCAGCAATCCCACTACTGGGTATTTACCCAAAGGAAAAAAAGACATTCTATAATAAAGACATCTGCACTCAAATGTTTATAGCAGTACAATTCAAAATTGCAAAGATGTGGAAACAACCCAGGTGCCCATCAATACACAAGTGGATTAATAAAATGTGGTATGTGAATACCACGGAGTATTACTCAGCAATAAAAAACAACGGTGAATGAACACATCTGGTATTATCCTGGATGGAGATAGAGCCCATTCTTCGAAGTGAAGTATCACAATAATGGAAAAACAAGCACCACTGGTACTCACCATCAAATTGGTACTAACAGATCAATACTTACGTCACACATGGCAATAATATTCATCAGGGGTCGGGCAGGTGAGAGAGGGGAGGAGGGGATGGGAAAACTCTCACTGAATGGGTGCAGGGCACACAGTTTGGGGGATGTCCACGATTGTAGCTCTGACATGGGCAGTGCATAGGCAATATATATAACCAAAGTGTTGTACCCCCATAATATTCTGAAATAAAAGGAAAAAAAGAATATGGTCATTCACTAGCCTTATAATGTTATAATATACCTAGTATGTATAATGTACCTATAACAGTATAACATTAAAGATGGATTATTTGTGTATCCCCAGACTGATCAATCACCTAGTATAACAAAAACAATTTACAGTTTCCTCTTCTTGTGGACAGAAAGCGTTAGTTATTTTCCTCCTTGTGCAGTGTTTCAGTGGAATATATCTGGAGATGATATTTGGAGAATGATTTATTGCAGGAATCTCTTGTTTTCCACAGTAAATATTTTCAATTGTGGATGAAATAGAATACATTCTAGAGGGTCGCACTAAAGCCTGTTATGTGGAAGAAAAGCCTTTTCCACATTCTTGCTCCTTGCTGGTTTATACTGGCACACTTTTAACTCAGAAGTAAAATTAGTTCTAAAATAGGTGATGATGGTAATTCAAAGAGATGTTTCAAAATCTGTGGTTCAAGTTTGAAGATATATTTTTTACACTTGTGGTAGTGTATTAACTCTTAATCTTCTTTGCGGGGTTCTTGGGCCTAGAGGTTGGAGGTAGACAGGATAGAAATAATTAATGTTTTAAGCATTAATCACAGAATAAAAGAAAATGTCATTAGTTTTTATATGAAATCACAGTTTATGGAAACTAAGACTTAAACCTTAATGATTTAAATATATTTATACCGTATAAAACCCTCATGCATTCTGGTTTTATATCACTTGTGACTTCAAATAGTTCTTGTTTACAGCAAAACCCCATGTCTCAACGGTCTGAGCTGCCACCCTTAAGTAGAAGATGGCCAAACTTTTCTTGGTGCTTATTTGTAACCTGAGCTGTGGCCAGCAGCCTTGCAATTCCTCCATTGTGCGATTCATTGCTCTTGTCCCTTTTGATCACTATTGCTCTGCTAACCTTAGGTATTATGTATTGCTGCCTGGGCTGCTCCACATCCCTGATATTTCTGGCCACTGACACCAACCTTAAACCGTTAAGCCACTGACTTTCTGCTGCTCCTGTCTTTATCCTTTCAGTAGGAGAGATCCTCTCACATACCATGACTAGTTCATTTAGATTGATTCCTACAAGAGAGTTGCTGACTCCCTTGTGACAATTTCCATTTTACTTTTTAAGCACGTTTCTTTAGTTCCTTGGCCACAAAGATACTTTGGTTTTTTTATTGTGGTAAAATATACATGACATAAAATTTACCATTTTAACCATTTTTAAGTGTACAGGTCAGTGGCATTAAGTACATTCACACTGTGCAACCATTATCACTATCCATCTTCAGAACTTTTTCATCATCCCAAACAGAAACTCTATACCCACTAAACAAGAACTCCCATTTTTTCCCTCCCGGAAGCTCCCAGTAACCATTATTTTACTTTCTGTCTCTATAAATTTCACTATTCTAGATATAAGTAGAATTATACACTATTTGTCCTTTTGTGCTTGGTTTATTTTACTGAACATATTATTTTAGAGGCTTATCCATGTTGTAGCATGTGTCAGAATTTCATTGTTGTTGGTTTGTTTTGTTTTTCTCTTGATCTTCACCAAATTTCTGGTTTCTATTTTTTTTATTTCAATAGATTTAGGGGGTACAAGTGTCTTTTGTTACATGCATGAATTGTATAATGCTTCAATTAGGGCTTTCAGTGTACCCATCACCAGAATAGCGTATATTGTACCCAACAGGTAGATTTTTATCCCTCCTCCCTTCTTAGTTTTCAATGTCTATTACATCTGTGATCCCCAACCCCTGGGCCGTGGACCGATACTGGGCCATGGCCTATTAGGAACTGGGATGCACAGCAGGAGGTGAGCAGCAGGTAAGCGAGAGCAAAGCTTTGTCGGTATTTACAGCCACTCCCCATCACTTGCACCACTGCCTGAGCTCCGCCTCCTGCCAGAGCCCTTCCCCACTTTGGTTCCTGGAAAAATTGTCTTCCATGAAACCAGTCCCTGAGATACATCACTTAGGATAATGGTCTCTAGTTCCATCTAAGTTGCTGCAAACATTATTTCATTCCTTTTTATGGCTGAGTAGTATACATGGTATACATATACCACATTTTCTTTATCCACTCATCAGTTGATGGGCACTTACCTTGATTCCATATCTTTGCAATTGTGAATAGTGCTGCAATATACATTTGGTTACAAGTGTCTTTTTTATAAAATGATTTCTTTTCTTTGGGGTAGATACCCAGTAATGAAATTGCTGGATTGAATGGTAGGTCTATTTTCAGTTCTTTAAGGAATCTCCATACTGTTTTCCACAGAGGTTATATTAGTTTACATGCCCACCAACAGTGTATAAATGTTCCCTTTTCACTGCATCCACACTAACATCTATCATTTTTTAACTTTTTAATAATGACCATTCTGACAGAGGTAAGGTGGTATCTCATTGTGGTTTTATAATAATTTGCATTTCCTTGATGATGAGTGATGTTGAACATATTTTCATACATTTGTTGGTGATTTGTCTACCTTCTTTTGAAAAATATTTGTTCATTTCTTTCATCCACTTTTTGACAGGGTTATTTTTTTTTTTTATTGCTGATTTGTTTGAGTTCTTTGTAGATTCTGGATATTAGCCCTTTGATGGATGTGTACTTTGTGAATATTTTCTCTCATGCTGTAGGTCGTCTATTTACACTGTTGATTATTTCCTTTGCTGTGCAGAAACGTTTTAATTATGTCCCATTAATTTATGTTTGTTGTTGCTGTATTTGCCTTTGGGATCTTACTCAGAAAATCTTTGCCTAGACTGATGTCTAGGAGAGTTTCCCTCTGGTTTCTTCTAGAATTTTAATGGTTTCAGGTTTTACATTTAGGTCTTTAACTTACCTTAGTTAATTTTTGTATATGGTAAGATTTAGGGATCATGTTTCATTTTTCCATATGTGGCTATCCAATTTTCCCAGCATGATTTATTGAATAGGGTGTCCTTTCCCCAGCATATGTTTTGTCTGTTTTGTCGAAAATCAGTTGGTTATAGCTATATGTCCTTATTTCTGGGTTCTCTATTCTGTTCCACTGGTCTATGTGTCTACATTTATACCAGTAAATGCTGTTTAATGTATTGCCTCCAGATTTGTCCTTTTTACTTAGGATTACTTTGGCTATTTGGGCTCTTTTTTGGTTCCATATGAAGTGTAGGATTATTTTTTCTAGATCTGCGGAAAATGATGCTGGTGTACTGATGGAATGCATTGAATGTGTAAATCGCTTTGGGCAGTATGGACATTTTAACAATGTTGATTCTTCCAATCCATGAGCATGGGATGGTTTTCCATTTGTTTTGTCATCTATGATTTCTTCCATCAATGTTTTGTAGTTCTCTTTGTGGAGATCTTTCACCACCTTGTTTAAGTATATTCCTAGGTATTTTATTTTCTTTGCAGCTATTGTAAATGACTTGAGTTGACTCTCAGCTCAACTGTTATTAGTGTATAGAAATGCTATTGATTTTTACACATTAATTTTATAACCTGAGACCTTACTGAATTTATTTACAAGGTCTAGGAGTCTTTTTGTATATTCTTTAGGGTTTTCTAGATATAAGATCACATCATCAGTGAATAGATGCCTTACATAGTCCCATATTTCTCAGAGAGATTGTTCATTCTTCTTGATTATTTTTTCCACATTTTTGACTGACTAGGTTAATTTAAAAGCCTTGTCTTCAAGCACTGAGATTCTTTCATCTGCTTGGTCAAGTCTGTTGTTAAAATTTTCTGCAGTATTTTGAAGTTCCCTATGTGACTTTTTCATTTCCAGAAGTTCAGTTATATTTTTTTAGGAGATGGATGTGGTAAAGGGACCTTCTCTGCAGACATTGAGCTGTTCAGGGCAGACTGCAGGTAGACTGCCTTGTGGAAGAATCTGTTGCCTAAGAATATCACCAAGGAGAAGAGGTACAACTGGAGGAGGTATGCTTTGCCAAGAGTTTTTGTTTCATTGGTGCTGATAATGAATAAAGGAAAGAGGATAGAGAAGAGGCAGCCACTGATAATGTGTAAAAACTGCATTGCTGTGAGAAAAGCCAAGGCCAAACCAACTCCAACTTAGTAAGGCCAATTACTTTCTATGTTTGACAACTGCTGGTGTATTTAAATTCCTTTATTGAACTAATGATATTCAAAACATTATGGTGAGTAGAGAAGAGATATATGCAGAAAACTAACTAGCTGACCTACAAGATGTATGGGAAAGAGACTCACAAGCGTTCCCTGGATAAGGAAAAAAATCCTGCACAATAGGTTGAAGATCATGTCAGCAGTTATTTTGCTGACACTGGGAATAGGTGAGGCTTCCTTCCTGATACCTAAAATGCCTGGTCAGCTCTATCTTGAAACCAAATGACATTCTCAACTTTGCTATGCACAATTGGGGGAGCACCCAAAGAGCACTGGAAGTTGAATGAGGAAGAATTCCAGCACAACTAAACATCTCCGGTAGTGATGGATCATCAATAATTTGGGCTGTTACTGACTGAGGCACCAGAATAAACACTCAATAAAATGAGAGGAGACTGAATAGAATATGCCACCATTCCGAGAGTCACACTGGAAAATTCTGCTAACAATACATGGCTCACTCTCTTGCTTCTGCTCTATACGCTATGTTTTCTGTGCCATGACACTCCTTGCCCTTCTTAGATGCTGCTCCTTTCTCTTTTGCTGGATTCGAGTATCTAGCTTTGAGATGGTACAAATACCCTAGATGGAGTCTTTGATCCCCCAGCAAGGTCCTGAAAGTTTTTGACACTGTCAGCCTCTCTTCACCATGAAAACTGTCAACTACACAGAGGAGAGATAAGCACCCCAAAATCTTTCATCATGATGGATCTGCAGCTCTGCTGCCATGGCTCTGGCCCAGCTGCTTGACCATGGGGGGGGCACACCTGGCTACCTGTTCAAACCAGGTGCTCCAAGGGCTGGGGTGCTTTACCTGCACTGGGCACCTGGAAAGTCCAGCAGGTATGGAGGAGCCACCAGGGTGAAGGGCAGAATTTCGTTCCTTTTTATGGCTGAATAATATTCCATTGAATGTATATTCCATATTTTGCTTATCTGTTAATCTTCTGATGAACATTTGGGTTGTTCCCACCTTTCGGTTATTGTGAATAATGCTGCCATGAACATGGGTATACAAATATCTGCTCCTATCTTAGTTTTACCAGGAAAAAACAAGTTTGCCAATATGCATGACTAGATTCACTAAAATTAGGCAGATTTTATTGAGCTATTTTATTTGAAAATAGGCTTTGGTGTCAAATACATTAATAAGTTAAATCACATATTAATATATTGATCCATTCATTTAGATTCATTAATTAAATTATGCATTCAAATTATTAAGAGATTCAGAGATATAAATATAAGTAAGATAATGTTCTTGCACTTATGGTTCTTGCAGTCCAGTTGTGGGGCCAGACAAGGAAATGAGTACTCAAAGCAAGGTGATAATTATTAAAGTGGCCATCTATACAATGTGCTGTGGTGACACAGAGAAGGGCCCTTAACTCCAAATAGATTTAGGAAGGCTTCTTAAGAGAGATGATACTGGAACTGAATTTGAAAAATTTGGAAACATGAGTGGAATATTCTCTTGAGAGATTAAGGGAATAGGGGAAGGATTTTTCCTGGCTAAGAAGAAAGATTCTAAAAATTCATGAAGGCTAAGAAAACAGATTCAGGAAATGGTGAGCAGTTAATATATCTACAACACTGCGTGAAAATTGAGAAGCAGTGGGAGCTGAGATTGGAGAGGTAGATAAATTTGAGATCATAAGAGACTGTATTCCTGTTTTATCCTACAAGCAAGTCTGGCAATGCAGCTAATTCTCCTGAATTTTTAAATTCATTTTTATGAAGAAAATGCTTCTTGCATTAGTTTGGATCTAGTCTTATTTCCTGACACATCAGGCACAGCACTGCCACCTACTCAGGAACAAATTGTGCCAATACTTAATAACAGTCCACCCACATGGACTTTTAAAATCAGTATAATTATGAGAGATTATAGCTCTTTCATTTTAGTAATTAATTTGTTCACTGTTTTTATCATTGATAAATGAAAAACTAATTCCACATTATCTAGAACTACCTCAAATTCTAAATGGAATTTTAAAACTAAAATAGTTTGAAAATCCTATTTTGCTCTGAGTCAGATCAGGGCTATTTTGTAAAAGATTGAATGTCGCAAACCTGCAGCTTATTTTTTATTTCACAGACTCTACCCTCTTGACTAAGAAACTTTTGTTTACAGCCAGTCTAATCATATGCAAAATGGTGACGGACTGACGAAAGTAATGGGTTACAGGGTAAGAGGTATTCAACGATGCATCCATTTTGTTGGACCCACTCTGTAAATTCAGTACATTATATTCTGGTGAGAGTTGTATGACTCAAATGTCAGCTGGATGTATAACTTAAAGTAAAAAATTGCTCCAGAAAGTAGTCTATTTGCTAATATAAAAGGGGATTAGGGGGGTCTTTGGGTGATTAATTATGTTTTTTCACACTATTCTTTCTTGATTAAAGAGCACTCTTCTGAAACTGTAGATACTATCATTGTTCCAAATCTTATAACAAATATTTATTCTTAGACAAAATTATATACAGAAATATAGCAATTTCACCATGCTAATGAAAAACAACTGTGGCAAAAGGAGACTGCCTGTCTAACATGGGACACTTAGGAGGAAACGACCAGCTAAATCTTGTTTTCTCTCTAAAAGCAATAGGCCTAGTTCACACTCCTAAGAGCCTCCCATACAATTTGAAGAGACCCACAATAAAATTAGAAAAATCTGAGAACATAAAACATTTATTTTTTTAAAAAATCTATATCTAAAGGCTGCAGAGTTTGAATAATTAAGATGATTGAATTACAAATATTTTGATGCTTAGATAATGAAAATCTTGGAGAATTTACCAGAAGACCTCTTTCTAAATAGCAAAAGCAATGACACTACATTAGATATAAATAAGCACATTACCATATATAGAACACATGTAGATACATTCTTTAATGTTCATCTGGTTCATAACTTCTTTTTACAAATGTGTGTATGCTGTAGCATAATTTCTTTCCAGTGTACATTTCTTTGCGATGTAAGCCTTAGGAACAGAGCTATAGAGTGACAATTACATGCAACAAGTATCCCGGAGAAACAACTTGTTACATTAAATAGATTCTTATCCATACCTTGAGGAAACATTTATTCTGTTTAAAACAGGACTGTAAAATCCCAATGTACTGTTAAGTCCACATCTTAGTCACTTCAGGCTAATATAACAAAATACTTTAGATTGAGTAATTTATAAACAACAGAAATTTATTGCTCACAGTTCTGGAGGGCAGAAGTACAAGATCAAGGCACTGGCAGATTCAGTGTCTGGTGAGGGCCCTCTTCCTTATAGATGGTGCCCTTCTGCTGCATCCTCACATGGTGAAAGGGGTGAACAAGCTCCATCAGTCCTCTCTTATAAGGGCACTAATCCCATTCATGAGGGCAGGGCCCTAATGATCTAGTCATCTTCTCATAGCCCCACCTCCTAACACCATCACCTTGGGTGTTAGGTTTTAACATATATGATTTTTCCCCCTGTATTCTTCTATTCAATCTTGGCTGCCACAATCAGACAGACAGAAAGCAGGAGGCCACTTTTTTCTTGCATCTGTAGTAGAAAACTTAGCAGCAGACAGTACTGCTCCAGGTCAGTCAGAGATGCATTAACATATGAATTTTTAGGAGATGCAAACATTCGGACCATAGCAGTCCATAAGTTCTAGATGTTTGTCACATTCACTGCTGAATCTTCACCTCTTAGAATTAAGCTTGACATACAGTAAATCCTCAAAAACAATTCATTGAATATATAAATAGAAAACAAAATCTGGACAAACATCAATTTGATGTGATTCTCTGAAATGTCACTGCTCCCTGGCCAAAGACCAACAGAGACACACCTATAGTTGAATGGGTTGGGCTGCCTGCTGGTTGCAATGACAAAGAATACACACCGTGGGGAATAGTGGGGCATCCCAGTAAGAAGTTAGTAAAAAGCACTTACTATAAGATCTAGGCTTTGGTTAGGTGGCCTTGTGGAGGATTCAAGGAAGCAGGGCTTTGAAAGGATTGAACTTTGTCAGGAATCAGGGATGATTATACAATTTAGTATCTCAATAAATTTTATCTAGAAGGAGGGTAGACTGGAGTGATGCTAAAACTGTATTTAGTGAAGAAGCTATTAAACACATAATATGAGCAGTCACCCATGTTAGCCAAGATAGGGTAATGTTTGGCCATTTTTGTCACTTGGAAAAAAATTTCTTCTATGTTCAGATATCGTTATGGAGTGGTCTTTTCTTGTCTTGATCCATCAATATCATAGCATTGCTTTCTCTGATGTTGGTGCTCTGAAAATTGTTTACTTTTAACAGGAGGATACCAAGGGCCAGCTAGGGCTGCTGGGCCAGCTCCTTGCAATGCCAGGACATGGCTGGCAGTGACGGGCAAGTTTCTAATTGTTGAGAGCTGCTTTAGTCTTTCTCAAAATTAATCTAATATTTAGTATTTCAATTTTGACTTTTATCCTTACAATGTCTTCAATAGTTAACTAAATGTAATAATTTCAAATCACATGAGAACTCAAAGCACACTTTGAGGGTAATTGACTGCAATCCGAAACGGGATGATGGTCTGAAAGGATGAGTACCAGAACTTTAAAGTGGTTACTTGCATAATTTAAGATAATATAGTGGGATTGTGAGACTTTATCTTCTTTTTCTGGGGTTTTTCTCCATGTTCTAACTAAAAAAAGATTTTTTTTTAGTGTGTGAAATGCTTTGAATAAGGTGTTAAATGTTCAAAGTGCTCAGAATTATATGAATAATTCCATGATAGTGATTAGGAAACAAAGTGAGGTTTGTCACGAATAATTTTGGATAATAAACAGCTAAAATGAACGAAAGACCAATTTCCACAATCCCACTACCTGTGAGACAGGGTGTTTCAATGTAACTGTCGGAGGGAGAGGCCCCTGCAGATGTATAATTGTAAGTAGTAATAAATAGAAACCATTAAATTTGAGCAGTTTGGTGGAGGAAAGAAAAAGAAAGTGTAGAGATTTATAACTCCAAATTAGAGCCCCTCTGGCTTTCTGCAGGTTTTCACAGGCTTTTGTTTCAGACGATATTTGCAGGGCTTATGTTCCAGGAGGCATTCATTCATAGAGCGTTTTAAAATGGCAACTGGAGTGATTCACAAGAGCCGAACGTTGCACTCAAATGTAAGATTAATAAAGGCAAGGCAGCAGGGGAAGTGAACTTCTAACGGATATTCATATTCTACTTCAATATCTGATTAGAAATATAAAGTTTCTGAATTTGCTGCTCTATTTTGTCTGTCAGCACTGTCAATTCCAAAGTGTGAGGCCATGAAAAAATTATAAATTAGAAAAAGATGAACCTGGAATGAACAACTAAAGGCAAATCTAGAAGAGTCTCTCATTCATTTGTTGATGCAACAGATATTTACCAAATGCCTACTATGTGCCAACAACCATGCTAGATCCTGCTAGATACAAAACCTAAAAACATAAGTTTGGTCAGAAATAGCTACGTATTCAGGGTGAGGTGAAGGGAGCGGAAGTGGGCAATTTATAAACAAGCACTATCATATGCTGTCTATATTAATTTCCAATTACTGCTCTAACAAATTTCCACAAACCTAGTGGCTTAAAAGAACATAAATATGTTCTCTTATGGTTCTGGAGGTCAGAAGTCCAAAATGGGTCTCACTGGGCTAAAATAAAGATGTATGGACGGCTTCATACCTTGTGGAGGGCCTGAGGCTCAACCAGTTTTCTTGCCTTTTGCAGCTTCTAAAGGCTACCTGAATTTCTTGCCAGTTGAAACATTTTTTAAGCCGAAAAAGCTCAAATATTTTTTAAAAAATTAGAATAGATTTTATTTTAGAGCAGTGTTAGGTTCCCAGCAAAACCGAGCAAAAGGTACAGAGATTTTTCCATATTATAACCCCAAACCCAATGCACGTGTAGTATACCCTATTATCAACATCCAACACCAGGGTGGTACATTTGTTACAATTGATGAACCTACACTGACACATAATTATCACCCAGAGTCCAGTTTACACTAGGGTTCACTCCTGCTGTACATTCTATGGCTTTGGACAAATATATAATGACATGTATGCACTGTTGTTTTATCACACAGGGCAGTTTCACTGCCCTAAAAATCATGTGTGCTCTGCCTATTCATCCCTTCCTCCTCGCAACCTCTGGAAACCATTGATGTTGTTACCTTTTTCAGAATGCCATGTAGTTGGACAAATATAGTACGTAGCCTTTTCAGATTGGCTTCCTTCATTTAGCAATATGCATTTAAGTTTCCTCCTTGTTATTTATTTATTTATTGATTGATTGATTGATATTAACTGGTACAAGTGTAGCTTTGTTACATGAATATATTAGGTAGTAGTGAAGTCTGGGCTTTTCGTGTATCCATCACCCAAATAATGTACATAGTACCCATTAAGTAATTTTTCATCCCTTACCCCCGTCCCTCTCCCACCCTTTGGAGTCTCCAGTGTCTATCATTCCATACTCTGTGTCCATGTGTAGACATTATTTAGCTCCCACTTATAAGTGAGAACATGTGGTATTTGACTTTCTGCTTTCTGAGTTGTTTCACTTAAGATAATGTCCTTTAGGTCCATCCATGTTGCTATAAAAGACAAGATTTCATTTTTTTTTCAATGTCCAAATAGCATTTCATTGTGTATATATACCACATTTTCTTAATCCAATTATCAATGAATGCTTAGGTTGATTCCATATCTTTCCTATTGTGTGCAAAGTGCTGGATAAACATGCCAGTGGGGGTGTCTTTTTGATATAATGATTTCTTTTCCTTTGGGTAGATACCCTGTAGTGGGATTGCAGGATTGAATGATAGTCCTATTTTTAGTTCTTTGAGAAATCTCCATCCTGTTTTCCATAGAGATTGTACTAATTTATATTCCCACCAGCAGTGTATAAGAGTTCCCTTTTCTCCTCATCCTCTCCAACATCTGCTATTTTTTTAATTTTTAATAATACCACTTTAATGGTATATGATAATATCTCTTTGTGGTTTTAATTTTCATTTCTCTGATTAATGACGTTGAGCATTTTTTCATATGTTTTTTGGCCATTTGGATGTATTATTTTGGAAAATGTCTGTTCGTGTCCTTTGCCCACTTTTTAATGGGATTATTATTTGTTGTTTCTTGTTGTTGTTTGTGTTCCTTGTAAATCGTGGCTATTAGTCCCCTGTCAAATGTATAGTTTGCAAATATTTTCTCCCATTCTGCAAGTTGTCTATTCACTTTGTTGATTATTTATTTTGCTACACAGAAGCTTTTTAATCTAAGTCCCATTTTTCTGTTTTTGTTTTTATTGCCTGTGCTTTTGAAGTTTTAGTCATTGAATTCTTTGCCTAGAGACCAATGTCCTGAAGAGTTTTCCCTAGGTTTTCCTCTAGTGTTTTTATATTTTCAGGTCTTGCATTTAAATCTTTAATCCATCTTGAGTTAATTTTTGTATATGGTAAGAGATAGGGTCCAGTTTCATTCTTCTGCATATGGCAATCCAATGTTCCCAGCACCATTTATTGAAAAGGGTGATGTTTCCCCAGAATGTGTTTTTGTTGCTTTTGTCAAAAATCAGTTGACTATAAATAGGTAGCTTTATTTCTTGGTTCTCTATTATATTCCATTGATCTACATTTCTACTTTCATACCTGTACCATGCTGTTTTGGTTACTATAACTTGTAGTATAACTTGAGGTCAGGTAATTTGATGCCTCTAGCTTTGTTCTTTTTGCTTAGGATTGCTTTAGCTATTCAGGCTCTTTTTGGGATCCATATGAATTTGGGGATTGCTTTTTCTAATTCTGTGAAAAATGACACTGGTAGTTTGATAGGAATTGCATTGAACCTGTAGATTGATTTGGGCAGGATGGTCATTTTAACAATATTAAGTCTTCCAATCCATGAGCCTGGGATGTTTTTCCATTTGTTTGTGTCGTCTACAACTTCTTTCATCAGTGTTTTGTAGTTTTCCTTGTAGAGGTCTTTCACCTTGTTCATTAAATATATTCCTAGGTATTTTTTTAGTACCTATTGTAAATGGGATTGTCTCCTTGATTTGGTTCTCAGCTTGATCATTATTGTTGTATAGAAATGCTACTGACTATAGCACAAATATTTTGTGTCCTGAAACTTTACTGGATTCATTTGTCAAATCAAAGAGTATTTTGGAGGAGCCTTTGGGGTTATCTAGGTATAGGATCATATCCTTGGTAACAGAGATAATTTGACATTCTGTTTTACAATTTGTATGTGTTTTTATTTCTTTCTCTTGTCTGATTGCTATGGCTAAGACTTCTAGTACTATGTTGAATAGGATTGGTAAAAATGGGCATCCTTGTCTTGTTCAGTTCTAAAGGGGATTGCTTTCAACTTTTCCCCATTCAATATCATGTTACCTGTGAGCTTGTCATACATCGACTACATGTTCCCTCTTAGCCTAGTGTTTTGAAGTTTTTTATCATAAAAGGTTGAGGAATTTTATCAAATGCTTTTTCTGCATCTATTCAGATGATCATATGGTTTTTGTCCTTAATTCTGTTTATATGATGAATCACATTTATAGATTTGGTATGTTAACTACCAGTCCCCAACCCTTTTGGCACCAGGAACCAGTTTCATGGAAGACAGTTTTTCCACAGATAGGAGAGCGGGGAGATGGAGCTTAGACAGTGATGTGAGTGACAGGGAGTGGCTGTAAATACAGATGAAACTTCACTCACTCACCCAATGCTTACCCCTGCTGTATGGCCCGCCGGTTCCTAAGTTTCATGGAAGACAATTTTTCCACGGACTGAGGGGGATGGGTGCAGCAGATCTCTGTGGTCTGGTCCTTAATAGGCCACGGACCGGTACTGGTCAGCAGCCTGAGGGGTTGGTGACCGCAGTGTTAAACCATCCTTGTATCGCTGGAATAAAACCCACTTGATCATGGTGTATTTTTTTTTGATGTGCTGTTGGACTCAGTGTGCTAGTATTTTGTCAAGGATTTTTGCATCTATCTTCATCAGGAATATTGGTCTACAGTTTTCTTTTTTTGTTGTGTAATTGTTTGCCTTTGGTATCAGAGTAATACTGGCTTCATAAAATGAGTTGGGGAGGATTCCTTCCTTCTCACTTTTTTGGAACACTTTCAGGAGAATTGGTACCTGTTCTTCTTTGTATGTTTGGTAGAATTTGTCTGTGAATCCTTCTGGTCCTAGGCTGTTTTAGAGGGAAGATTTTTATTAATGTTCAAGCTCATTACTCATAATTGGTATGTTCAGGGTTTCTATTTCTTCCTGGTTTGATCTTTAGAGGTTGTATGTTTCCAGGAATTCATTTATTTCCTCTAGATTTTCTAGTTTGTGAGAGTATAGTTGTTCGTAATAGTTTCTGATGATCTTTTATGTTTCTGTGGTATCAGTTTCAATGTCTCCTTTTTCATTTCTGATTATGCCTATTTGGATCTTCTCTCTTTTTTTGTGGTTAGTTTAGTTAAAGTTTTATCAGTTTTGTTTGTCTTTTCAAGGAAACAACGTTTCATTTCATTGATTCTTTCTATTGCTTTTTGTTGTCGTTGTTCTTAATTTTGTTTAGTTCTGCTCTGGTCTTTGTTATGTCTTTTCTTCTACTGGCTTTGGGTTTGGTTTGTTCTTGCTTTTCTAGTTCCTTGAGGTATGATTTATATTGTTAATTTGTGATTTTTTTGATGTAGGCATTTGGTGATATCAACTTCCCTCCTTAGTACTCCTTTTGCTATATCCCAGAGGTTTTGGGGTGTAGTCTCCATATTTTCAATCATTTCAAAAAATTTTTAATTTTTATTTTAATTTTCTCATTGACCCAAAGATCACTCAGAAGCATGTTTTTTAATTTTCATGTGTTTGTGCAGTTTTGAGAGTTCTTCTTACTATTAATTTTTCATTGTATTCTGCTGGAGTTTAGAAAACACTTGATATGATTTTAAGTTTTTTCAAAATTTATTGATACTTCTTTTGTGGCCTAACATATGGTCTATCTTGGAAATGTCCCGTGTGCTGTATGAGAAGAATGTATATTCTGCAGTTTTTCAACAGAATGTTCTGTAAATGTCTGTTAGGTCCATTTGGTCTGAAGTTAAATTTAAGTTTAGTTTTTTTATTGATTTTCGGTCTTGATGATCTATCTAGTGCTGTGAGTGGGGTGTTGAAGTCTACCAATATTATTGTATTGTTGTCTATATCTTTCTTTAGGTCTAGAAATATTTGTTTTATGAATCTGGGTGCTCTGGTGTTGGGTGCATATATATTTAGGATTGTTATAACTTCCTTTTGAATATATCCCTTTATCATAATATAATGACCTTTTTTGTCTTTTTTAACTGTTTTTGTTTTATCTGATATAAGTATACCTACTCCTGTTTGCTCTGGTTTCTATTTGCATGGAATTTCTTTTTTCACCCCTTTGCCTTGTCTTTTCATGGCATGATATTCCAATATCTGGCTGCATCAGTTTATCTACTTATGTACTGAAGGATATTTTGGTTGCTCCCAGGTTGTGACAATTATAAATAAAGTTGCTATGAACATCTATGTGCAGGTTTTCATATGGACATAAATTTTCAACACCATTGGGTAAATACCATGGGGCACAATTGCTAAATTGTATGGTAAGAATAGGTTTACTTTTGCAAGAAACCACCAAATTGTATTCCAACATGACTGTGCTACTTTCCATTCCCATCACCAACAAATGAGAGGTCCTATTGCTCCACATCCTTACCAGCATTTAACATTGTCAGTGATCTGTATTTTGGTAGTTCTAGTAGGTACACAATAGTATCTCATTATTTTAATTTGCATTTCCCCAATGCCATACAACGTGGAGCATCTTTTCATATGCGTATTTCCCATCTGTATATCTTCTCTGGTGAGGTATCTGTTAAAGTCTTTGGCCTATTTATTAATTGGGTAGTTTGTGTTCCTATTGTTGCATTTTAAGAGTTCTTTGTATATTTTGAATAGCAGTCCTTTAGCTGATATGTTTTCTGCAAATATTTCTCCCTGTATGTGGCTTGTCTTTTCATTCTCTTTATATTGTCTTTCAGTGAGAAGAAATGTGTAATTTTAATGAAGTCCAGTTTATTAATTCTTTCTTTCATGGATAGAGAGTTTGGTTTTGCAACTAACAAGTAATTGCCAAACCCAAGATAATCTAGATTTTCTTCTATGTTATCTTTTAGGTGTTCTGTAGTTTTGCATTTTACATTTAGGTCTGTAATCGATTTTGAGTTAATTTTTGTAAAGTGTGTAAAGTCTGTGTCTAAATTCATTTTTTTGTAGGTGGATGCCCAGTTGTTCTAGCACCATTTGTTGAAAAGATTATCTTTGCTCCATTATATGTCCTTTGCTTTTTGTCAAAGATTAGTGACTATATTTATGTAACTTCATTTCTTGGCTCTCTATTCTGTTCCATTGATCTATATATATATTTTATTTTTGACAATACTACACTGTCTTAATTACTGTAACTTTATAGTGTGTCTTGAAGTTGAGCAGTGTCAAATCCTCAACTTTATTCTTCCCATTCAATATTGTGTTGACTGTTCTGAATCTTTCACTTTTCCACATAAACTTTAGAATCACAAAATAACTTGGTTATTTTGGTTTGTTGTCATCCACAAAATAACTTGCTAGGATTTGTATTGGGAATGGTATTGAATCTATAGATAAAGTCGGACAGAACTGACATCTTGACACTATTAAGTCTTTCTATCAATGGATAGGAAATATCTCTTCATTTATTTAGTTCTCCTTTGATTTCTTTCATCAGAGTTTTGTAGTTTTTCTCAGGTAGATCTTGTATATATTTTGTTAGGTTTATACCTAAATTTTCCATTTTTTGGTGCTAATGTAAATGGTCTTGTGTTTTTAATTTCAAATTTCACTTGTTCATTTTTGATATATAGTGAAGTGATTGACTTTTGTGTATCAATCTTGTATCCTGCACCTTCCTATAATAGCTTATTAGTTCCTGAAAGTTTTTGCCAATTCTTTTGAGGGTTCAGTCTTTTCACATCACATTACTTTAACACTGAAACTTCTGCCTCCATCACTCATCTTTTAAGGACCCTGTGATTATATTGTGTTCACCTGAATAATCCAGGATAATCCTCCTATTTTTAAGTTCAGCTAGTTAGCAACCTTAATTCCATCTGCAACTCTAATTAGCTTTTATCATGTAACATAATGTATTTGCAGGTTCCAGGAATTAGGATGTGCACATCTTTTGGGGGAGGGTAGAGGGCATTATTCTGCCTACCATACTCTCCTAGAAGTATAGTATGGACAATGTGTTTTCAGAAAAATCTTCCTCAAATAATACAGGCATAGTAGTTCAAGCCACCATGTCTTTTTGCTCACGATACTAATCATGATGTCTAAAATTTGTGGTTGAGGTAGCTAAGGTTAGATAATTTTTATTTTTCTTAAAAAAATTTTTAAAGTTTTAAGTTTTTTCCTATTCTTAGTTTCTTAGACTATTTTTCAAAATTCTTCCTGAATTTATAAAGTATTTTTCTAAGTTCAAGGGAAAACACTTGGTATCCCTTCATTTAAATAGTGATATTTCTCATCCATGATCACATTATTTTAATAATTATGTGTTTCAGTCTTTTGGGAGGGGCACCTTCCTATCCTATTGCAAACTATAACCTTATGTATATCAAATACCAAATCAAGTATGACCAAACTCCCAGACGGACTAGGAGACTTATTTACCATGTTGAATGTGTGCCATTAAATGTTTCCTTGTAGTTTAATTGTGAGCTCCTCAAGGGTAGGGACTGAGTTTTTGTGATTATTTTTCTCATTCTCTATGTACAGCATAATGTCAGGCGCATGCTATATGTTCAAATATGCTGACTGTATAAATGATCGGACGATATAATCTGTTTTCCTGGACTGTTGTATATCTAGAGATGTGATTTCAAAATTTAAGGTTTTGGGATTCTCAATTAAAAAGTGCAAGAGATATTTTTAGGAAGCAGAAAAATAATAAACCTATTATTTTATGCCTTAGTGCCTGCAGGTTCCTTGGAATGCTAATCCCTGTCAAACCATTTTTCTGTGGTTCCTAGAGAGGATGGGGAAGGGACAGGGTAGTTAAACCTTATTTTTGAGATGCGTCATAACCTCCTTTTATTCTTTATAATCCACATGGCCTCTTGTTTTCTCAGACTGGTGAACGGTGACTTAATGTTCCCATGGAAACTAGATGTCAAGATGCCCTGAGATTTCTTGGCCACAGCTGCTTCATTACCCTATCTTCCCCTCCCAAAGTTTCTGCACTTGATGAGGTTGTTATTTGTACTCCCAGCACATTTTCACCAAGGCCCTGTGCTCGCTGTCTCTTGGCTCACTTCTTGCCACCACATTCTGAAATCGAGGTGCTGCAATGACTCCTTGACCTTCTTTTCTGCCTGGCAGTTGCTATTCCTGTTCTTTCCATCTCTCTTTGTACCCAGAATCATAAATCATACTCTGAAGATATCATGGATCCTGGATATATAAATCCATATATCTGCAATCTGCCCACTTCTCTCATCACCTCCAGAACTATCACTGCAATCAAAGCCACACCATTTCTCACTTAGACAACTGTCATAGCCTCCTAACATGCTTTTGTTCTACCTTTGCTCCCCTGCAATGTATTGATATCCTCAACTGAGCCGCCAGAGCTGTTCTTTGCAGATGAAAGTCAGATGATGTTACTTATCTTCTTAAATCCCTTCAATGGCTCTCCATTTTCCTCAGAGCAAATCCTTACAAGAACCTACGAGGACCTATCTAGCATGGCCCTGTTACAAATCTGGCCCCCCTTTGAAGTAGCTTCAAAGCTCCTAGAAGTCAAGACCATGTCTGCCTCCTCTTTGTATTGCCAGCATTTTGCACAATGCCTGGTAAATAATGCCTAACTGTACTTCTTTAAATGCTGTCTTGAACATATAACTCAAATTTTTAGTGAAGAGTTAAAATCTCCGGAGATCTTCCTGCATCATTGTCCCTTTCTCTATCTAACAACAGATATTCTGAGTGTAGAGAATTATGCTCAATGACAGCCTCACTAACATGTACATCAGCAATCAAGTCCCAGGAATCAAGCCCCGAATCTGGCAGTGACCATTTAAACAACTGCCAGGTATTTGACTTCAGAGTGTACGTATTCCTATTTTTTATTTAACATTCCAATTTCAGCTGAAGTTATCTTTCAAATATAAGTTTCTTTTTTAGTTAACAGTCAAATCCTTCTTTTTGGCACTATACCACCAGTGACTAATTAACACATTTCTAGTAAAATTAATGTATTTTCACTTGATATTCAGTTAAAAACTTTAATGTCATATAATGTCATGTTTCTTATTATCTCCTTACTCAAATCTCAGAAATGTAATAGTCTCTTAGAGCAATCAACTATATTTTCCTTATGTAAACACCATAAACTCAAAGGAACAGAAATTTACATTTTACTAGAAATTATCATAACGGAAACACTTTTCAAAGATTATTTTCTGAAGCAG
The DNA here is from genome assembly GCA_023783475.1 of Daubentonia madagascariensis. Lineage (NCBI taxonomy): Eukaryota > Metazoa > Chordata > Mammalia > Primates > Daubentoniidae > Daubentonia > Daubentonia madagascariensis. The sequence goes on from JAKFHU010002220.1 coordinate 10,920,144, forward strand.
TTACTTGAGACTGTATATTGTATAATATTTATGTGATAGCAATGCTCTAAAGACTTTAAAGTATTTCAGCATACTTGTTCAACTCTTTTGCATTGTAAAAAGCATGTAAATATGTAAAAATTAAAGTATATGGGGTAAAGGTATTGTCATAGTAAATGTATTGATCATGCATGTGTTTATTTCACTTTTGGAGCATACATTTAAAAATTCTTGGCAGCTTTAAGTTTGAGGAATCAGACTATTTTCCCCATTGTTTTCAAAAGATTCTTTTTTCTTTAAATTTCATATAAAATAAACATAAAGGATTTAATGTAAGCTCCCCCAAACATTTTTATCAGCTTCATTGTGATATAATTCACATACCATACAACTTATACATTTAAAGTATATGCTATAATGCTTTTTATTATATACACAGAGTTGTACAGACATCATCAAAATCAATTTTGGAATATTTTCATCACTACAAAAAGAAAGCCCGGAGCCCATTAGTAGTCATTCCTCAGTTGCCCAAAACACCTTTAGTCCTAGGCAATCATTAATCTACTGTCTCTCTCTACAGATTTGCCTGTTCTGGACATTTCATATAAATGGGACCGTACAATACATGGTCTTTTGTGACTGGCTTCTTTCACGTAGCATAAATGTTTTCAAGGTTCATCAATATAGTTACATGTATCAGTACTTGATTTATTTTAATTGTCTAATAATACACCATCAGTCGATGGACATTTGAGTTGTTTCAGTATTTTGTCTATTATTAAAAATGCTACTGTGAATATTCCTATAAAAGTTTTTGTGTGGTATGTTTTCATTTATCTTGTGTGTATTACCTAGCTGTGGAATTACTGGGTCATATGATAGCTCTATGTTTAACCTTTTAAAGTACTGGCAAACTGTTTTCCAAAGTGGCTACAATACTTTGCATTCCCACCAGCAATGTACCAGAGTTCCAATTTAGCCACATCTTTGGCAACACTTATCATTAGCAATCCTTTTGTTTATAACAGACCTAGTGGGTGTAAAGTGGTATCGCATTGTGATTTTGATTTACATTTCCCCAGTGACTAATAACGTTGAACATCATGTCATGTGCTTGTTAGCCATTTGTACAACTTTGTAGAAATGTCTACTAAGATCCTTTACCCATTTTTTAATTGGGTGATTTTTTTATTATAGAGCTCTAAGAATTCTTTAAATATTCCAGACACAAATTTAGATACAAATCAGATATATGATTTGCCAATATTAATACTTTCTTCCCATTCTGTCCATTGTCTTTTTCTTTCTTAGTGGTAATTTTCAAAGCACAAATCTTTCAATTTTGATAAATCCCAATTTATCTATTTTTCTTTGTTGCTTATGCTTTTGGTGTCACATCTAGGAAGACTTTGCCTAACCCAAGGTCACAAAGATTTACTCTTGTATTTTCTTGTATGAGCTTTATAATTTTAGCTTTTACATTTAGGTCTATAATCCATTGTGAGTTAATTTTTTGTGTATAATAAGAGGAAGGAGTCCAACTTCATTTTTTTGCACATGGAAATCCAGTTGTCTCTGCACTGTTTAGTAAAAAGACTATTCTTTCCCCATTGAATTAGTTTGGCACTCTTGTCAAAAATCAATTAACCATAAATATAAAGGATGTTTTCGGGACTGTGTTCTGTTCCACTGATCTATATGTCTATCCTTATGCCAGTATCACACTGTCTTGATTGCTGTCGCTTTGCAGTAAGTTTTGAAATTGGAGAGTGTGAGTTCCCCAATCTTTCTTTTTCAAGATTATTTTAGGTATTCTAGGTCTCTTTCATTTCCCTATAATTTCTTCCAGACCATTTTAGTTCATTTCATACACAATAGATAATATATTTGAACATCTATCATTCAGTGAAAGGGTCTTGCTAGTTCTTAAGTTTTATTTGCACAGAGTACTCATTTCACTGCTTGTCTTCAATGGAAAACACTGTGTGTCAATCCTGCTGGGATTTACATTAGAGTTTCCAAAGAGTCGAGATTGATTTTTAGACAACTGATCTATCCTGTATTATTTATATTAAGTTGCTTTCCTACCTTATTGTTCCCCACTAAGCTCTTACTTTATCAAACAGGAATTGTGCCTGCCAGACACGTTACGGCTTTTAAAAATTTCAAGTTTTTTTCTAAGATACCCTAGACCAGTTCCTTTATGGCATCTTATAGCTTTTCTGTAGTTTATATTTAACTAGACAGTGATTTTCTGAACCTATCTTCATATCCTAAAAAGATTTGGCAGTACATGATTCTTCTGTATATTTCTTATAATGGCTATCTCTGAAAAACGTCAAATTTCAAAAGTATGTCTGTTGGTTCTAAAATTGTTTCTAGAGGAAATGAAAATATAGTTTATAACTGGAGGAATCTAGGACGTCTTTACTCATATAATGAAAGTAACTTTACTTCTTTTGATTAGTGTGACAATTGTTTACCATCTCTAAATAGTTATAAAGATTTCTGATATAGCTAAAAATAATAATTTACCCTTTATTATGCAAATAGATAATTGAAATTCATGATTCTGTATATTTCAAAAGAATAAAAAATAGAACATGCTGTGTTTTATTTTATGTTGGTTAAATTAATGGAAGGGAAAATTCTCTCTGGGAAAGACTTCTCTAAATAAATAAATATATAAAGTAGTTATTCAAAAAGGGCCTGTTCCTTTTAGTTGTCTACAGGCAAGAAAACATGATAATTGGCTGAAATACATAGTCAAAGTAAAAGCTTGGTGTTTCTCATTTTCTTTTTCTTTTTTAACAGTCTCTGCTGATGACTGACTTTTCCTTGGTTTGTATTAATTCATAAAAAGGATTGTGTTCTTTCTTTCTGGTTCTCTAACAAATCCTTCCTGACTCTCAACCAAACAAATATAAATTGATTACTTAGAGCAGAGTCTCATAAGTTTTAATGTTCATGTCAGTAACCAAGTAGTTTTATTAAGATTTAGATTCTAATTCAACACAACAGGGGTGAGGCCTGAGAGTCTGCATTTTTAACAAGCCCATCGGTGATGCCAGCATGGCAGGTAGCTAGAACTTACAGGATAAGTGACTCCAAGAACTTACCTTTCATGGTAAGATATGCATGTCTTTGGTAGGAAGACCCTACAAGTTCTATAATATATTACCTCTATTAAACAGTTCCTTATGTATTCTTCCAGAGATAAATTATGTATACAAAATAATATTTATGAGTTTTTAAAGACAGAGATTAGCATCTGAGAGTGTTCTATACTTTGTTTATCTTTTATTTAATATATCTTACAGCATGTTCAATATCATTTTTTTTTCCTTCCAATCTACTTTCTAAGCCACTGGGGCTTACATAAAGAAACGCTATTAAGTTTGTGGTTGAATAATGTAGCCAGCTAACCTGTTGCATTCTGTTATTCTTTATGATTTTTTTATAGTCAATTCTCTAGAATTTTGCAATTGTATTATATCAACCTCAAATAAAGATAATTTTATATTCTCCTTCCAACATTTATATTCCTTATTTTATTCTCTTGGGTAATAATTCTAAGAAAGTATTAAATTATAGTAGTGATAAAAGTATTTTTGTCTTCTACCTGACTTTAATGGGAATGCTTCTGCTTTCATTTTAGGGATGATGCTGACTTTAGGAGTTCTCCCAATAAATATCTCTATGTCTCTCTGTCAAATTTTCCTCCCTACCTACGTCTCTTGTGTGTCTTTGTGTGTACGTGTATGTGTGTGTGTGTGTGTGTGTGTGTGTGTATGTGAATGGGTTTATATTTATATAGGAATATTAAGTACGCATGTATTCTTTTATATTATGAATGCTTAAAACTGAGATTGAACATGACATTTTGCTAAATGACTTTGCAGCATATGGAAATAATGTCTCTTTGAATATAGTATCCTTTTGAATTATATGACTATATATCATCATATTGAACCATGTTTTGTTTCATTCTTGATATGTATCTTACGTGGTCATGGGATAGTGTTGATCTTTTGTTAATAACTTCATTGAGGTAAAATTCAAGTGCAACAAACTGCACATATATTAAATATACAATCTGACATATCTTAAGAGATGTATACAATCGTGAAAACCACTACCACCATCAAGGCATAAAACATTTACTTCACATGGAAAAGTTTCTCATGCCTCTTTACAACTCACTGCTCCTTCCACCCTTGAGTCCAGCCAACTACTAATCTGCTTTCTATCATTATAATTAGTTTTAATATTTAGAATTTTATATTTTATATAAATGAAACCATATAGTATGTATACTTTTGTGTTCGCTTCTTTCACTCACATGATACTTTTGAAATTAATCAATTTTGTTGCATGTATAAGTAGATCATCCTTGCTTACTGCTGAGTAGTATTCACTATATGGATATACCATATTTTGTTTATCCGCATATCAGTTGATAGACATCCCCCCCAGGTCTTGGTAATTATGGGTAAAGCTATCATGAGCATTCATGTACAAGTCTTTGTATAGACATATGTTTTTCTATCTCTTGAGTAAAATTACCTATGGGTTAAGTGGTTGAGTCACATTATAGGTATATATTTACATTTTTGAGAAACTGCCAAACTATTTCTCAAAAATGTTGCACCATTTTATTTCCACCAGTACGAGAGTTGCTCAACATTCCTGCCAACTCTTGGTAGCTTCAGTTTTTCATTTGTTTGTTTGTTTGTTTTTTCGTTTTGCATTTCTATTAGGTGTGCAATAGTATCTCACTGGGGATTGAATTTACACTGATGACATTGAGCATCTTTTCATGTGTACATTTTGGCCACTTGTATTAATATATTAAATTTTATGAAATGTCTGTCCAAATACTTTATGCACGTTAGTATTGGGTTGTTTTCCTATTATTATTGAGGTTTAGGAGTTATTTAAATATTCTGGATACAAGTTCCTTTGTGTGATATATAATTTTCAAAATTTTTCTTCCCATTTATGGATTTTCATTTTCTTAAAGGAATCTTTCAAAGAGCTAATTTTTTAAAAAAAATTATAACATTCAATTTATCAATATTTAGATTTTTTGTGCTTTAGAGGTTTTATCTAAAATACTTTTCCCTACCTCAAAGGTGCAAAGGTTTTTCTCATATCTTTTTCTTCTGGATCCTTTATGGTTTTAGCTTTATATTTATGTCTATCATAAATAGTCAATTTTTGTGCATGCTGTAAAGTAAGAGTTGGGTTTTTTTATATATGAAGATCTAATTTTTCCAACACCATTTGCTGAAGAGACCTTCCTTTCCCCATGGAATTCTCCCACCACTATTGTTGACCACACATGTTTAGGACTATTTTTGAGTCCTCTATTCTGTCTCATTGATATATATGTATATTATCCACCAACACAAATTATTTTGATTACCAGAGCTCTATAGTATAGGCATACCAAGTTTTATTGCCCTTCATTTTATTGTGTTTTGCAGATATTGCATTTTTTACAAACTGAAGGTTTGTGGCAACCTTGTGTTGAGCAATTCTATCAGCACCATTTTTCCAACAGTACATGCTCACTTCGTATTTCTGTGTCACATTTTGGTAATTCTTGCAATATTCCAAAGTTTTTCATTATTGTTTTATCTGTTATGGTGATCTGTGATCAGTGATCTTTGATATTACTTTGTAATTGTTTTGGGGGGGCCACAAACTGTACCCATATAAGTAAGGTGGCAAACTAAAAAAATGTGTGTGTTCTGATTGCTCCACTAACTGGCCTTTCCATTCCCCAATCTCTCTTCTTCTCAGACCTCCCTATTTCCTGAGACACAACATTATTCAAATTAGGCCAATTAATGACTCTCTAGTGGCCCCTCTAGATGTTCAAGTGAAAGGAAGAGCTGCATGTCTCTCACTTTAAATCAACATCTAGAAATAATTAAGCTTAGTGAGAAAGGCATGTTGAAAGTTAAGATGAGCCTAAAGCTAGGCCTCTTGCACCAAACACTTAGCCAAGTGTGTATGCAAAGAAAAGTTCTTGTGGGAAATAAAAAGTGTTACTCCAGTGAGCACACAAATGGTAAGAAAGTAAAACAGCCTTATTACTGATATGGGGAAAGTTTTAGTGGTCAAGATAGAAGATCAAATCAGCCACAACATCTCTTAGGCCAAAGCTAAAACAGAGCAAAGCCCGAACTCTCTTTAATTCTATGAAGGCTGAGAGAGGTGAGCAAGCTGCAGAAGAAAAGTGTGAAGCTAGCAGAGGTTTGAGGAAAGAAGCCATCCTTAACATAAAAGTGCAAGGTGAAGCAGCAGTGCTGACAAAGAAGCTGCAACATGTTATCCAAAAGATCTAGCTAAGACCATTGATGAAAGTAGGCACACCAAACAATGGATTATTAATGTAGACGAAACAGCCTTATATTGAAAGAAGATGTAACCTAAGACTTTCATAGCTGAAGAGGAGAAGTTGATGACTGGCTTCAAAGCTTCAGAGGACAGGCTGACTCTCTTGTCAGGGGCTAATGCACCTGTTGACTTTAAGTTGAAGCCTATGCTCATTTACTATTCTGAAAATCCTGGGGCTCTTAAGAATTATGCTAAATCTACTCCACCTGTGCTCTATAAATGAGATAACAAAGCCTGGATGACAGTACATCTGTTTATGGCTTGTTTTACTAAATATTTTAAGCTCGTTGAGAACTACTGCTGGGGAAAAAAAAAAAAGATTCCTTCCGGAGTTTGGAAAAGGTTGATTCCAACCCTCATCTATGACTTTGGGGGGTTCAAGACCTCAGTGGAGACAGTAACTGCAGATGTGGAAATAGCAAGAGAACTAGAATGAGAAGCGCAGCTTGAATATGTTGCTAAATTGCTGCAATCACATGCTAAAACTTGAACAGAGGACTTGTTTCTTATAGACCAGCACAGAAAATGGTTTCTTGAGATGGAATCTACTCCTGGTGAATACAATGAACATTACTGAAATTACAACAAAAGATTTAGAATATTCCATATTGATAAAGCAGTTGCAGGGTTTGAGAGGATTGACTCCAATTTTGAAAGCAGTTCTACTGTGGCTAAACTACTATCAAACAGCACCTCACACTACAGAGAAATCTTTTATGAAAGGAAGAGTCAATCGATGTGGCAAACTTCATTGGCATCTTATTTTAGGAAATTGCCACAGCCACCCCAACCTTCAACAACCACCACTCTGGTCAGTCAGCAGCTATTAACTTCGAGGCAAGACCCTACGCCAGCAAAAAGATTATGACTTGCTGAAAGACCAGAAGATTGTTAGCATTTTTTAGCAACAAAATATTTTTAAATTAAAGTATGTATATTGTTTTTTTAGACATAACGCTATTGCACACTTAATAGAGTACAGTATAGCATAAAGATAAGTTTTACATGTACTGGGAAAACAAAAAACTTCATGTAACTCACTTTATTGTGACATTTGCTTCATTGCAGTGGTGTGAAACTAAATCCACAATACCGCCAAGGTATGCCTGTATATATTGAAATCAGTAGTTTAAGACCTTCAATATTACACTTCCTTTTGAAATTGCTTTGTCTCTTCTAGATGGTTTGCACTTCTGTACCAATTTTAGAATCTTTTTGTCCTTTTTTATCTAAAAATCTTCAAGGATTTTGAGTAGATAGCACAAAATCTATATATCAGTTTGAGGAGAATTGACATCTCAACAATATTAAGTCTTCCAATCAGTAAAGAGGCTGTATATTTATTTATGTATTTTAAAATTTTACTCAGCAAAGTTTGCTGGTGTTTAAGGTAGAGTTCTTCCACATATTTTGTTAGATTCAGAATTCTTTTATTATCTTTTGGTGTTACTATCAATGGAATTGTTTTATTGTATTATTTTAGGATTCTATTTTTTCTCTACTATGGCATATTTCCTATATTCCTTTGTTTTATAGATTTTACTGGTTGATTTAGGGTTTACAATTTATTATACCTTTTGAACCTTTCACAATCTATCTCCAAGTAATGACATACCACAAATACAGGTTAACAACCTTACGTCTGTATACCTCTGTCCTTCCTTTCATGTTTTGTGTTTTACTTCCACACATGCTTTAACCCCCACAGCATGTTATTATTTTTGCTTTAAACAATCAGTTATCTTTTAAAAGAGATTAAAAATGGGAAAAATATTGTTTATATTTGCCCACATGTTTACCATTTTGGGTGCTCTTTATTCCATTGTGTAGATCCATATTTCCATAGTCCCATCCCCCCCCATTTATCTCTGCCTGTCCTCAGGGATAGTTCTCCCTTCAGGCAATCATGATGCTACCTGTAGGTTAAGGCAAGGACAGTTCTCCTGCCAGGGAACTCAAGAAGGTGGGGAGGCTGGTTGACATCTCAATTTTACTTTTTCCAGTGTAGAATCCATGAGTTGAGGGGAGATTTTCCACGTCGATAGTGCCTGGCAGAATGGGAGGAGGGGTATTGTGGATATGGAAGTCAGATTCTCACTCTGTCTGCTTGGAGTTCCCCCCTTCTCTGTAGCCATGGGAATTATCTCATTCTCGTACATGACCTGGGGGTTGCTGCTGGTGAAGTTCTTGGCTACGTATATTTGGTTTTGTCTTTTTGTGAGAGGAGAGAAGCCAGCTTGCCTTTACACTGCCCTTTTGGAATGGGAAACTCTCAACACTACTCATTTTGGGATTAATGAATCTTCCATGTGTTTGTAAGAGTTTCATATGAGAAAAGGGATGGTTGAAATTTCCTCCTACAATGAAGGTTCTTTGGATGCAAGGTTGTCTATGCATGTTAGTTCTTTTGACCTTAGATTCTTTCCAGTCAACCAGATTGGCAACTGCTCACAATTCAGAGTTCTACTTTTCTACTTTGCCTGATCATCCAAATGATTTCTGCTAATATGGCATGTCTGATTGTCCTCACTCGATATTGCCTTCCTTGCTATTTAGAGGTTCTAAAATAGGTTGAAGGAAGCATATACTATTAGTTTGTCTTGTTCCAAGTGAGTATTATTGATTTTCTACCAACTGTAAATAAAAAATGCTTTTCTTGTTTGGTCTTATATCTGTATGTGCAGATATACTCTTTCACCATCTTCCTGCACACCCATTTGCTATTCATACTTTAGTAGTTTGGACAAACATATCTCCTAGTTTTATCAGTAATAAAATTTTATTTTTTCTTGCAATATCTTTATTGTGTTGGGAGATGTTCAAAATAGGAAGTGTAGACATGCATTTACTCCACCAGTTAAATATTGGAATTCAAATTCTGTTTTAAAGTTATAGATGTTTAACAAACTTGGTGCCAGAAATCAACAAGCATAATTAACTGACCAATAGTAACTTTGAAGAAGAAATGTAAGTAAAATTTGTTATAAACACTTAGATGTCCTTTTACTTTGCTGTTGGCTGCTGTGGGTTGATTATGATGTCTGAACACACAGTGATACTGAATGCATCTCTCATAGAAAGCAAAAATCAGGACTAGAAGAAAACTTAAAATCAACCTAATTCATTGATTAATATTTAAATCTCCTCTAGATTATCACTATCAAATTTTTGTCCAATTTTCTTTTCTTAAAATCTACTTCTGGTAAAGAAAACTCTCAGATTTATGCAGCTGCCCATTACATCTTTGGACGTTACTATAACATTGGTACTAACCACCCTACTGTGATTTTAAGCATCACAATTCTTATCCAAAGAGCATATTCAACTTTAAAATCTTTAACTCACTTTGTAAATGTCACTACTCTAAAAGGGGTGACCCTGGTTAAAACTGTTTCCTGATGCCATTTTGGCCAGAGGATATTTATATCCTTATACATGTGACTTAGGAGCAGGTTTAGGAAGAAGAAGTATGCAGTAAAGTGTACTCAGTACATCTAGATAAGTAACTCATAATTATTCTATTTGAAGTTTTAATAAATTTCTACATTCCTCAGCCTTTTTAAGCATATATATTTAGAAAGACAAAATAAACTACTATTGGTTGCATTTTCTTCCATCTATAAAGTATGACATTAGGGATTAAATATCTATATGTTGAGAAGGTCTTTTCTTTTTCTTTGACAATATATATGGTCTAAGTAAAACTGAATAACTTAGATTACAAACGTGCTGGCTATACACATGTATAATTATGCCCAGAAATGGTTTTCTTTTGCTGAATACATGTGGTTATGGAAGAGTCTATAGTGTTTATTCTTTTTCCTTCAACGACTTCAGATTAGGAGAAAAAAATCAGAGTATTCAACATCCTCAAATGTAATCCTTTATATCAAAAGATGAATTAATATCTATATACACATGGTTACCTGAACGAGTGGTGAAAACTTGCATTTGTTTTGAAATAATTAATTTTTCCAAATCATAATCTGAGGCTCAATGAACAAAATCTGAACCTATAATGATCTTATTATCATCAGATGATGGATTGGCCTCACCATGATCAAAGAGATTCTCTGATGTTGTTATGTAGAATAGCAATATTATGCTAAACAAATAGCTTATGTATCTTAAGGGTCCTGTAAATTCATACTCCAGTGGAATTATTTTTTCCTATAGGAACAAGAAATAAATCCACATTTTCCAGGAAATAGACTCTCTGATTTTGGATAAATTATGCAGTTTCTCTTCACCTTGGGTTTCTCCTTTGCAAAAGGAGGTGTATAATCTCTAATACCATGTCCAGTTTCAAATTTTAACTATGTGATATATTTTGCTATCCAAGTAAATAAGGCACTCAAAATATCACAAATATGTCTTATTAGATATGTGTGACCCTAAGGAAAAAAGACAGGAAAATGGGTAGTGGGACTAGGAAGGATAGGAAGCAATACAAGGTGATGTGTCCCTGTGCTGGTCACTACTGCACACTGAGCTGTAGAAAGGAACAGCCATTCACTCAGCAAAGTCATTGGCTTTGAGCTCTTAGCTAAGAGCTGAGTAATGTGGGGCATTTCCACAGGAACTGCCTCAAAACAAGTCATTGGAAGAAGGAAGGAGAAGGAATTTATCTACCTGGACCCCTCCTAGCTCTTCTCTGTCATTTATTAAAGTTTGCCCCGAAGGAAGACAATTCCCTAGCACTGCTAAGCTGCATCATCTGACTCTTCTCAAGCTGCTCAGGAAGCCAGATTTCTTGCAGCATGTGATGTGGCATTTCATCCATGTCAGAATAGATGGCAGTAGCCTTGGCTCTGGGAGTGACACAGTCAGCCACAGTGGTGGCTGAGGCACAGTAAAAATCTGAGGTTCTTGAAGATACATGAAGCCAAGAGGCTCTGAGGAGCCTTGAAATATGTGCCACCACCAAAGGCCCTCAATTCACATTTGTTTATTGATGATAGGCTATTAGGGAAATATAAGCAGTGTAAAGGATAAATTTCACAATTGTTTTGTTTTCTAAACATATGGAAATATTATGGTATATTTGATTGCACTATAGTATCTTATTAGCAAAAATATGTTTTGTACAAGTTATGTTTGAGACATCCTTTGGATATCAAAGTGATAAAGTAGGGGATAAATTTAAACATATTAATTTGGAGCATAAGAGAGAAGGTTGAATTGCAGATATAAATTTAGGGGCCATCAGTATATAGATACTATTTAAAAGCATGGATCTAGATAAATATACCACATTTTCAAGGTTCTGTATAATTTATCTTGTATGTTATTTATTTTCTCTCAGACATAAGACTTATGAAGGAGGAATATGTCTGTTTTGTTTACCTGTGTCTTCCAGGAGTTTAGAACAGTATCTTGGCCAGGCACAGTGGCTCATGCCTGTAATCCTAACACTCTGGGAGGCCGAGGCAGGAGGATTGCTGGAGCTCAGGAGTTAGAGACCAGCCTGAGCAAGACCGAGACCCTGTCTCTACCAATAATAGAAAAATTAGCTGGGCAGCTGGTCGTAGTGGCGCGCGCCTGTAGTCCCAGCTACTTGGGAGGCTGAGGAAGGAGGATCCCTTGAGCCCAGGAGTTTGAGGTTGCAGTGAGCTATGATGATGCCACTGCACTCTAGCCTGGGTGACAGAGCAAGACACTGTCTCAAAAAAAAAAAAAAAAAAAAAGAAAAGAAAAGAAAAAGAAAAAGAAAAACTATTATCTAGTCAATGATGGATGTCAAAAATATTTCTGAATCTTATTGATTGATAAAAACTTATAACTTAACAGTAGAGGAGGGGGGAAATGAATGTTGGAGATTTCAAGAGAGAGAAGTTATGAAATAATGTTCTGTCAAGTTGGGAAGTCAATTTGGGCAAGTGTCAAATTGCTAGACAAGGCTGGGAGCTCATATTTATATTACAATTTAAAGTGAGTCTACTCAATGTGGTTATCTTATCTCCAGCCATATTCATATACAGCATTAGAGGAACAGAGTACACAAAGAGTTGGGTTTAACAAATGTAGGAGTTTCCTAGTGATGAAAACAGTGGGAATAAGTGTAATGAGACTCATAAATCTTAGCTGCCTAAGAGGGTTAAAAGCAATGAAAAAGTAGTAGGATAAATACATTGAAGATCCTGATAGACAATCAATTGTGTAAGTGTGGGGTTGGGAGAACTTGGTATAGTTCATGAGATAGAAACCCAGAAATTAGTTGTCTGAGAATGGGACGGTTGAAACCGAGACTCTGGGAGTGGTGCAATTTTTGGAGTGTTAAGGTGAGGGGCAGGAAGAGATTTTTGAAAGCAATATCAGTGAACTGGAATATTTAGCCAGAGTTCAAATTCCAAATAATGCACAATTGCTACTAGTAGGAATGCTCAGTGCCTCCTGATGCTCAACACAATTGTAAATCTTGTTCAGAGAGGTGATCAAACATGGGCACTTCACATATAGGCCAGATTGTCCCCAAAGTACATCATAGTTTACAAAGTAGAATGTCAGTGACTTCTGTGTTTGCACAGTCCCAAGACGAGGTTCTCTTTTAGACTCCAGAAGGGAGAAAATTAAATTCATCATTCTATTGTAGTTAGAGTTTACATCTAATTAAATTAAAGAACAGATTGAATAGTTTAACATATTTCAACGTTCATATGGCATTGAAAATCCTTTGGTTGGCAGCTGTGGAAGTCAGCAGGAAATCAGGGGAAGGCAGGAATGAGATGAATATTTAGAAGTGGAAATAACAGTCAGTGCTATTTCTAAAACACCCCTTACTGCTTATGGCAACACAAGTAACTAAGAGATGATTTTAATAAGCTATTAATACATTATCAAACATAATAGTAATGAAAACATCAAGATTTTTAATGTCAACCTACTTAAACTTTTATTTGTCACCTTTTCATTTTTAAGAAGCTGAACACATAAAAGAGCGAAGCATGGATCTTGAGCACTATATCTCTCCCCTCACCCTTAAATTCTAAAAATATGAACAACCATTGTCATAATCACCATGCCCATGCAACATCCAAATACAGTTCATCTTTGAAACACATAGCACAAAAATGACTTTGACACTAAACATAACTTATACATAGATGCATAGTTATTTACATAATTACCAAGAATTTGAAGTGAGCTGAATCCTTCATATTTTACCATTTATCATTTCTTGTGAAAATTCTCATACATGCTTAGAAGCAGAAAGAATTATATGATAAGTTCCATATATCCACAATCCAAATTTTACAATTATCAAGATTTTACCACTTTGTCTAATTCTTTGCTTTTTTTGCTGAAGTATTTTAAAGAAAAGTGTCAAACATCTTATAATTTAATTCTTACATATTTCATAATTATATAGCTTGGGATTTTAGTGTTACTAAATTTATCAAGGAGTTTTTCAAACCTTTGTCATGTTTTGTCTGTGAAAAAAGTTTATTTATGCTTCTAAATGCATGCTTATCTAGCCAGAGTAGAGTAAAAGGAAAAACCAAAAATAATTTGAAAAACTTAGGACACAAATTAACTAGATAAAGCAGGTAACATGTCATTTTTTTCATTAAACATTTTTGAGATAATTGTTTATTTACACACAATTTTGGCAAGTTTACAGAACAATCCCATGTATGCTTTGCATAATATCCCCCAATGGTAACATCTTACAAAACTATAATACAATGTCACAACCAGGATACCGACATTGATACAGCCAAGATACAGAATATTTCCTTTGCCACAAAGTCCCTCATGTTGCCCTTTTATAGACAAATCCTTTTCCCTCCTGCCCCCACCTCCTCCTTAATCCATAGTAACCAAAGATATGGTCTCCATTTCTGTAACTTTTGTCATTTTAAAAAATGTGATATCAGTGGGATAATACAGTTTGCAATCTTCTGGAATTGGCTTTTTTCACCCAGTATAATTCTCCAGAGATTTATCCAGGCTGTTGTGTTGGTCAGTAGTCTGTTCCTTCTTATTGCTAAGTAGGACTCAAAGGTATGGCTGTACCACTGTCTGCTCAGCATTCACATGCTCAAGTACATATGGATTGTCTACAATTATGCTTTTGGTGTCAAGTCTAAGAGCTCCTTGCCTAGACCTAGATCCCAGATTTTATGTTGAATAGAATGGAAGAGAAAGAAACATTGTCTAATTCATTTTATGTTTCTTTCTCTTCTATTTTCTGAAAAAGATTGTTTTGAATGGGTGTTAATTCTTCTTTTTTTTAAACATTTGGTAGAATTTCCAAGTGAAAGAAACTGTGCTTAAAGATTTTCTTCTTGGGGATTTTTAAATTATGAATTCAATTTTCCTAATGAGTAGAGGGCTACTCAAAATACATCTTTCATATTGGGCCGGTTGTGATCTCTGTGTTTTTCAAGGAGGTAAACCATTTCATGGAGGCTGTCAAGTGTACATGTACAGAGTTGTTGGTAGTAGTGCATTATTCTTTAGGTGTCTGCAAGGTCTATAGTTATACCTCATGTTTCATCCCTGACATTGGTTATTTCTGTCTACTCTCTTTATGTCTTTGTCAGTTTTGATTGAGGTTTGTCAATTTTATTGATCTTTACAGTGAAACAGCTCATTGCTTCATTAATTTCCTCTATTGTAGTGTTGTTTTGGATTTCATTGATTTCTGCTCTTATATGTATGATTTCCTTTCTTCTGCTTGCTTTGTGTTTATTTTGCTCTATTTTTCTAGATTGTTCTTTTATTTACTTTCATTTTTATTTTTAATTGACAGAAAGTTGTATATTTTACTGTGTACAACATGCTGTTTTGAAATGTGTATGTGTTATGGAATGGCTAAATCAAGGTGATTAACATATGTATTACTCACATACTTGTCATATTGTGGTGAGAATGCTTAAAATCTACTCTTGTAGCAATTTTTAAGAATACAATACACTGTTATTAACTATAGTCACCATGTTGTACAGTAGATCTCTTGCACTCATTCCTCCTAAGAGAAGGGTGTTTCAGTCTGCACCTATAATTGTGGATTTGTGTATTTCTCCTTTAATTTCTGTTTTCAATTGTGTTGTGGTTTAATTTTTCAGTTGTTTATTACATATGCAGTTAGAATTACCGCATCTTCTTGATGGACTGACCCTTTTCTCATTATTCTCTGTCTCTGGTAATTGTCTTTTCTCTGAATTCTAATTTATTTGATATTAAAATAGTCCCTCCTTCTTCACTTTGATTGAAGTTTACATGATGTATGTTTTTTCCATTCTTTTTTTTTTTACTTGAATAATAAAAATGTTCTTTAGTGTATTCTCATCCCTTACTGACTTTTTAAAATTAAGCTATTAAACTGTGTGTGGTAGGATAAACAATGGTTCCACAAAGATGCCATTTTTTCTTTTTTTTATTTCAGAATATTACAAGGGTACAAATGTTTTGGTTACATGGATTGCTTTTGTACTACTTGAATTAAAGTTATAAGTGTGCCCATCATCCACATGGTGTACATTGTACCCATTAGGTATGATTTCACCCATCCTTTCCTCTCCCCCACCTGCATGATTTCCACTGAATTGTACTTCCATCTGTGCACATGAGTGCTGATTGGTTAGTTCCAATTTAGTAATGAGTACATGTGGTGTTTATTTTCCCATTCTTTAGATATTTCACTTAGGAGAGAATGGTCTCTAGTAAGAGACATAGACCAATGGAACAGAACAGAGAACAAGGATATAAAACCATCCACATTTTGCCATCTGATCTTTGACAAAGTAGATAGCAATATACACTGGAGAAAAGAATGCCTATTAAATAAGTGGTGCTGGGAAAATTGGCTAGCCACATGTAGGAGATTGAAACAGCATCCATCTCTAACCACTCACAAAAATTAATTCAAGATGGATCACAGACTTAAATCTAAGACATGAAACCATAAGAATTCTAGAAGAAAATGTGGGAAAAACTCTTCTAGATATCAGCCTAGCCAAAGAATTTATGAAGATGACCCCAAGGGCAATCACAGCAATGACAAAAATAAATAAATGAGACTTCATTAAATTAAAAGCTTGTGCACAGTTAAGGAAACAATCAACAAAGCAAATAGAGAACCTACAAAATGGGAGAAAATATTTGCATGCTATGCATCAGATAAAGGGCTAATAACTAGAATCTACAAAGAACTCAAACAAATTAACAAGAAAAAATCAAACAACCATATTAAAAAGTGGGCAAAAGGCATGAACAGAGCTTTTCAAAAGAAGATAGACTATGGCCTATAAACATATGAAAAAATGCTCAATGTCACTAATCATCAGAGAAATGCAAATCAAAACCACAATGAGATAACACATAACCCCAGTGAGAATGGTTTTTATCAAAAAGTCCCAAAACAAAAGATGCTGGTGTGGATGCAGAGAGATAGGAACTCTTATACACTGTTGGTGGGACCGCAAACTAGCGCAACCTCTATGGAAAATAGTATGGAGATTCCTCAAAGAACTAAAAGTAGACCTACCATTTGACCCAGGAATCCCACTACTGGGTATTTACCCAAAGGAAAAAAAGTCACTTTATCAAAAAGACACCTTCACTAGAATGTTTATAGCAGCACAATTCACAATTGCAAAGATGTGGAATCAACCCAGGTGCCCATCGATTCATGAGTGGATTTTCCATTCTTTTACTTTCAACTTGCCTATGTCATAGTTGAAGTGAGTTTCTTATAGACAGCATATACATAGTTCATGTTTTTAAATCCACTCTGCAAATCTCTGTCTTTTAATGGTACATATAGACCATATAATGTAATATAATTATTGATGTATTAGGGAGTAAGCCTGCCATTTTATTTTTTATTTTTTTCCCTCTTTTATTTCTGTTTACTTTTTCCTGCATTCCTAGGATGTACTTGAACATTTTCTAGAATTCCATTTTAAATTATCTGTAGTGCTTTTGAATATATTTCTTTGTGATTCTTCTAGATGTTATATGTGTATAACTTATCATAGTCTACAGTTTTATTTTTACCAGTTTGAGTGAAGTTTGAAAACTTTGCTGTATTTATGTCCATTTGACTTCCTTTGTTTAATATAATTGTTTTAATATTTTCTCTACATACATTTAGACCTACCTCAGATAGTATCATAATTTTTGCTTCAACCATCCAACAGTTTAGAGCTCAAGAAGAGAAGGAAAATATTTTGTACTTATTCACATTTTTGCTTGCCATGTTTTCATCCTCCCTGATGTTCCAAGGTTTCTTCATTTATCGTTTCCTCTTCGTTTAGAGAACTTCCTTAGTAATCCTTTTAAGGAAGTTCTGCTGACAACAAATTTCCTTAGATTTCCTTTATCTCGGACTATTTTGATTTCCCTTTCATTTCTAAAGGACATTTTTGCTAGATGTAGGCTTCTGAGTTGACAGTTCTTTCCTTACAGCACTTGAAAAAAATTGTGCCACTTCCTTTTGGCCTCCAAGGTTTCTGATGAGAAATTTACTGTTATTTTAATGGTTTTTCTCCTATATGTGAGATGTCATTTTTCTGTGGCTGTTTTCAAGATTTTTATCTGTATTTAAGTTTCTGAAATTTTATTATGATGTATATTGGTGTGGATTTCCTTGAGTTTATCCTATTTGCTTTTGCTCAGCATCTTGAATGTGTAGGTTTATTACTCTTCCCAAATTTGGGAACTTTTCAGCTATTATTAAGGTCATTAAGTATGAAATGTCTGATTTCTAATCAAAAGTGTACTTTATTATATCTCAAACAAGAAGCAGTACAATTGATCAAAGCATGAACCTAAACTACCGACACAGTTTTGCCATCTTAACGGTAGCTTGTTTATGCTGGCAGCGAAGAACCCTGGAGAGCGAGCGGCGATGAAATCGTGAAAGGCGTTTTCCACAGCTTGTTGAGAATTGAATATTTTTCCTTGCAAGAAGTGGTCCAAAGCCTGGAAGAAGTGGTAGTCAGTTGGTGCAAGGTCTGATAAATATGGTGGATGACAGAGAGTTTCCAAGTGCAGCCTCTATGGTTTGAGCAGCGTGTGGTTGAGCATTGCCTTTCAAGAGGATTGGCCTGTCTCTGTTGACCAATCTCAGCTGCTGAATCATAAGCATCTTCATCATTTCATCCAATTGGTTGCAGTAGACATCCACTGTAATCAGTTGACCAGATTTCATGAAGCTGTAGTGGATAATTCCAGCACTGGACGACCAAGCAGACACCATTAGCTTTTTTTGATGAGTATTCTATTTTGGACTGTGTTTTGGCACTTCATCTTTATCCCACCATTGTGCCGAATGCTTGTGATGGTCAAAAGGAATCCATTTTTCATCACATGTAACAATACAGTGTAGAAATGATTTGCCTTTATGTCGTGACAACAAAGAAAGGCAAGCTTCCAGACGATTTCTCTTCTGGAAGAGAGAAATCTTTTTTTTATGTTTCTTCTTTTCAATTAATTAATTTATTTATTTATTTTTATTTCAGAATATTATGGGGTACAAATGTTTAGGTTACATATATTGCCTTTGCACTGCCTCAGTCAGAGCAACAAGCATGCCCCTTCCCCAGACAGTGTGCACCGCACCCATTAGGTGTGAATATATCCATCCTTTCCTCCCTGCTTCCCCATGCGTGACACCTGATGAATATTACTTCCATGTGTGCACATAAGTGGTGATGAATTAGTACAAATTTGCTGGTGAGTATATGTGGTGCTTGTTTTTCTATTCTTGTGATACTTCACTTAGGAGTATCACAAGCATGGGCTGCAGCTCCATCCAGGATAATACAAGAGGTGTTAGTTCACCACTGCTTTTTGTGGCTGAGTAGTACTCCACTGATGCTTGTTTAATTCATGCAGAACCCATCTATCCAGCTTCTTTACCTTGTCCATTTGTTTCAAATGGTCCAATACTGTTGGAATAGTAACGTTAAACCTTGCTGCTAATTCACACATAAATTGGGATGGATTTGCTTCCACTACAGCTTTCAGCTCATCATTATCCACCTTGGTCTCAGGTTGCCCACGTGGCTCATTTTCAAGATTAAAATCACCAGAATGGAACTTCTCAAACCATCAACGAACTGTGTGTTCATTAGCCACATCCTTCCCAAACACTTTGTTGACATTTTGAGCTGTCTGCACTGCATTGGTTCCACGACGGAACTCAGATGAAAAAAAATAACATGAATTTTTGACTTATCCATGGTTTCACAAAAATTACTCTAAAGAAAACTTTGAAAGATAACCACAAGCCAAAACATGCATTTGAACGAATGAGGATGTACCTTCACAATAAAAATAAAACAAGAAGTGTCAAAGTGAAATGTCAGAGATATCAACTGTCAAACTTAGTACTTAAGGAAATCGGACATTTCATACTTAATAACCTAATTTTTTTTTTCATGAACTTTTTCAGCCCTGCCCTCTTTGCCCATTCCTTCTGGAACTCTAATAACATGACTTTTAAACCTTTTGTTTCAGTCCTCTGGTCTCTGAGGTTCTGTTTATTTTTTATTTTATTTTCTG
The DNA here is from genome assembly GCA_023783475.1 of Daubentonia madagascariensis. NCBI lineage: Eukaryota > Metazoa > Chordata > Mammalia > Primates > Daubentoniidae > Daubentonia > Daubentonia madagascariensis. The sequence continues at coordinate 10,940,049 of JAKFHU010002220.1, forward strand.
TCTTTCATGCAGACTGTGTTACTTTTATTGTTCTGCCTTCCACTTCACTGACTCTTTCTTCTGTTCCCTCAATCTGTGTTGAGCTGATCCCCTGAAGTTTTTTTTCTCACTTATTGTATATTTTAGATTTAAAATATCCATTAATCATTCTATCTTCTCTTTTCTGAGACTTTCTATTTCTTTGCTGGGCTTTCCATTTTGTCATTTGCTTCAGACATGTTTGTAATTGTTCATAGAAGGATCCCTATATAGTTTCTTTAAATTCTTTGTCAGATAATTCTAACATCCCTGTCATCTTGGTGTTGGCATCTGTTACTTGTCTTTTTTCATTCTTTCTGAGATCTTTGTTCTTGGTCTGACAAATGATTTTTGGTTGGAACCTAGATATGTTCATATTTTGTTATGATACTCTGCATCTTGTGTAAACCTTCTGATAAAGGTAGCTTTGTCTGAGACCACTCCCACAGGAGAAAGACGTGGAGGTAGAAGTCTAGTTCTTCCACTTAGTCTCATGGACACCAAGTGAAGAAGACTCCTCATGACTCCAGAGTGGGTGTGTATTTCCAGTTTCCCACATGATCTCCACTGATAGCACTGGGGGTGGCCCAGTTACTGCTGGGTCATAGTTCTGACTCTCCACTAGGTCTCCTCTAACACTACCTTTTCAGGGAGACAGAGGGGTGTCCTTCTATAGCCAGGTGGAAGTGGAAGTCCAAGCTTTTCATGTGGTCTCCACTGACTCCACCAGAGTAGTGTGACCTCATTACTCATCAATGAGGATGACAGTCCTAGGTCTCTGCTTGGCCTTCTCTAATATCACCTAGTAGCTGGAGCACTTCTTCACAGCCTGGTGAGGGCACAAACACAGATTCCTCAGCCTTTCATGGAGTAGACAGTGGTGGGACACAGTTTTTTCTGTGTTCTCTGCCTGGAGTAAAATAGTTATTGTCTAAAAGTCTTCTGTCTTGTTAGCCTGTCCCTTTCCTGGTCCATGGTGTGCAGAAGTCAAGCCTTTATTAGAGATTTTTGGTTTACACCCTTTGGCATTTCCAGGTTGCCAACTTCTTTAGCTCCAAATCTGGGATATATGAGGCCAAAAGAGAACCCAGAGAACTTACTACTGTGTGTTTCTTCACATCCTCAGGTATCTGGCTGGTCTGCCTTTTTCTCTCTACCTTTCAAAGTTTTCTTATGTCTTTTAAAATATATATAATACATAAAGCTTAAATTTGTACTTATTGGAAGGAAAAGGGAAATGTATGTCTATCCCTTTTTCCTGGAAAGGAAACTTTTTAAAAATGAAAATAATTGATAATCATGTATATTATTGTTGTTATTATTTTCAACTAAAACTGAAGCCTAGAATATAAGTATTTTTTTTGGATATGTAACAACCCAACATTCTGTTACATTTCTAAATGACAAAATGCAACAAATTAACATGTATTTTACAAAGATTCTTTTGACAAAGTGTTTAGCCATGCTTTCAGGGAAAAAAAACATGAGTGTCAGGTATTCTGAAGGGATGCATGCCAACAAGTTTGCTAATATAATGCACTTTTAAAAACTTTAAAGTGATCAGAAAATTTGGTGATCAGAAATTTGACCAGTTATAAGAGTATAAATCATGTTATTCATATATATTCCCAAATTTTAAAATCTCATATAATAAATAAGCAGGTTATTCATTTCTTACCTATTGCTTTACAGCTCTGACAAAGTTTTCTGCTTTTGAACCAACCAATTACTAGCGATATTGACAATAAACACTAACAACAAATATGATTGTCCATGTCATTGGCCCGATTCAGTTATAAAGATGGCCAAAAATACTGCAATGATAATTGTATAATCAGCTATTCATCAAAGGCAAAGCCAAGATCATAAACCTTCTGAGAAGGGATTGATACAGCAGTTTTCTTTTAATTTATTAATAAAATATACCCACCATCAATTCTTTACTTAGCATTTCAGTATTTATTGATTTGCAAAATTGAATGATTCTCTTGTTTTAAGTTTGTGTTCTATTTTACAATAAATATATTTCCATAATATGATACCTAAAGGACTACAACTTTTAGGTCTACCTGCTTTCCACTTCATTTTTAGACCATCTTTCAAGAAATAGTAAAGGCAAAGAAGTAAAACAGTTGCCATATAATGATATGATCTTTCCTCTTTCCTGATTCTGGGTTCTTGAAAAACACAGTATCTGTTTGCTTTTCTGTAGATGATACTTTGGGAAGGTGTCTCATCACCCCCTTTCCACTGTATTCAATTTTCTCTGTCCCTGGTTTGGTATGTAAGCTAATTTTATCATAGCAGATAAAATAGTTTTATCATACTAACCACTTAAAACTTGGATTTATACTTCTTACAGTAATTGGTGAGTTGAAAAGTTTTATATTTCTAAATAAATTTATTTTTTCCTCATCTCAGTAACCAGCAGGTCACATTAACAGTCATTTGTGTTCCATTAATACACATATATCAGTTCTGAGGAAGAGTTACAAAATGTTAGGAAATTCAGATTGCAAATTTTCTTTTAAAAATATTTTAAATCATAACTATATCACTAAACAAAAGTGTTGCAAGTGATAGTCATTGATTCTTATGAAATACCAGAAGAAAATATTATGTTATATAATAATATCTATTGTCTCATAATATCCAAAAAGAGCGAACATTCATCTTTCCAGCTTGAGTTTACATGAAAACCTGTCAAGAAAGAATTCAGTAAGTTAGACAATATCTGATGGATTCTTTGAGGAGTCTCTCACTTTAGTTAATTAAAGAACCAGCAAAGAGATATACATTTCTAATTTTGTAGCTCAAAGTTTGGTTGCTATAACCATGCCGACACAAGCGTGCAAGAGAAGCAGTCTTCCTAGTATTGGTTGTGTCTCAGTGTGTTTAATATTTCTAATCCAATTTTGGATCATTTATAAAATTCATTAAGATGTCAGTTTCTTTCCACTTTTTCCAGTTGGATTCACTTTTTTCTCTTCAGTCCTTGACACTTTAGTGACTGTTGACTTTGAAGCCAATAAATATTAGCAGTACTTTGCTCCAAACCAGGTACTAAGGCTTGTACTGAGAGTGGAATTCTTGAACTTTGCTCTTCTTTAGTCTCCTACTCCCAAGTCAGAGAGAAAAAAAAAAAAAAGATATTTTCTGAAGTGGCATTCTTTGGTTAAAAAAAAAAAAAAGCCTTGACAATAGAAAGCCACAATGAAGAACTCTGTGACTCGGCTGTCGTCGGCGCCCTCACTTTGGACTAGGATGACTGTGGACTTGTTAACAGCCGCCGCTCTGCCGCAACTTCCGCCTCCTCACTCCGCCAGCACGTGGTCCGCAGGATCATTTGTCAACGCTACCTTGACGCTTCTGTTTATTTTCTCTTCTGGCTCATCCTTTCTATCACCAATTACATCCACATGGATGCATCACACGCGTATAATTTTCTTCTGCTTGGTCCTTAAAGGCACCTTAGGAATTCTTTTTTTCTACCCCTGTATTTTTCATAAAATATAAATGGACTTTAGCATCTATGAAAAACCTCCTGTCAACCCTGAACACTGCCTTCGGTTACTGAGAAGGTGCTGTGCGCTAGGTGCTCATACTGAGCCTTCACGCTGTCTGCATCAACAAGCCTTTTCCTTTTAAGTTACTTAGTGTACATTCTTTGTGCCATTTATTTTGAAGATTTGAAAAAAGGAAAATAAAAGATCCTGCCTACTAATCCTTTCAAAGAAGCATTAGATAACATTTTACCTGGCTAATGGAGAGAACTGAGACAGTTGTGTAGTCACAGTGGAGAGCTTGTTCTTATTCTTAGTCATTTTTGTAATACCATTGCTTATGTATGCTTCCTTAAAATTTCTATGGCACGAAACAACTTTTAATATTACTGTATGAAGCACTGGAACTCTGCCTAATTTAGCTTAATTCGAAAATCACTTGAGAGATGGATTGTTTAATGGGAATCAATTATTAAGATTCAAATGTCTCCATTTTAAACTCCTTTATAAGGAGTCTCTAAATATTCCTGAATTGTAATACATATAATTCCTAACATAAATAGGCTCAAATTCTGAAAGAAAAACAAAAATAGAACCTTATCATCTCTGAAACTTGGGGAAATTGTCCTGCAGCTACTTTCAATTTCAACAGATATTTAGTAGATATTTTTTTTGGTAAAACAAAGTTAAAGAAAAATATCGATGATCCACTTAAACCCCTTTTAGAATAAAAGCAATGTAACATTGTAATTAAATAGGAGGAATTGGTGTAGAAGCTCAGTTCTGCCCCCTAATGTGAAGAATGGCCAAAAATGAGGGTAGATTCTGGGAGAGAGAATAAAAATAACCCTGGAAGTAGTAGAAATGTAATTGCTATGTAAGTTAGCAAAAAGAGTAACCAAAAAAAGTGAACAGCAATGTTAAGTATTCAAGACAAAGATTTTTCCATAGTTAATTCCCAATCTATTAATAGTTCATCATCCCAGGAATATTTATGGGTTGCCTGAAATTTACATTAATGTAAAAGAGAACTTAGTAAAACTGCAAAATGTTAGAAAAAGAATAAAACACAAATTTTAAAAAATGTTAAAATCTGATCTAATTTTTATTTAATAACCTGGTTTCCCTTGTAAGAATATAAACAAAGATGAAAAATAAATGTGAAAGTTGTGTCTAAGTGGTTAAAAGGGGATTATTATTAAAATTTCAGTTCCACATCAAATATATTTTCTTTTTAGTCATAAATAATGTTTACTAAAGTGAAAATTCACTACAAGTACTTTGGAGAGTACTGCATCCTCAAGAGAGGCAATTACTGAAATCTTTTTTTAATTTAGGGAATATGTTCTAAGATTAGCCTTTTGTTTCCCTCATTCTATACTAGCAGCTGTGTGGCTCAGACAGTAGTGTTTCCTCTCATTAGGAGAAGAATGGATGAATTAAGCTGTCAAATAGCAATGGATTTTAAGGAAAAATATAAAAGCATCATTTTTTTTTTCTGTATGTAAGAAGCTCTCACCTGGAAAATAGACGTGTTAGGAACTGGAAAAATTTTTGAAATATTTTATTGAGCCAATAAAAATGTAAAACTTTTCCTCCAGATAAGATATAGTACATGTTTTTATCTTCATTCCCAGGAATGTCTATGTGATAAAAGATGTGAAGTATTGTTGTCTAGGTGTTAAAATTAGTCTGCTATTCTTCCAATGAATGAGTAATATCCCTCAAAGGAATAACTAAAATGCTTTCTACTTTAAAGTTTTTCCATCCTAGATAATTTAGTTCCTATGTATATTGCAACAAGTAATGTACACCAATAATAATAGTGTTCCAGTTACAATTGCTGTGTAACAAATTACCCCAAAACTTAGTGGTATAAAAAAACCCTTTTTATTATATCTCATAGGTTCTGTGGAACAGAAATTTGGACAGGACTGGGCTGGGTGATCTTTGCGCTCCTTGCACTGTTCACTGAGGTCACTTATTGGTGCTCCATTGGTGCATGGTTTAGTTTGGAGAGTACAAGACAACTCCACTCACATTTCTGGGATGGATGAAAAGCTGGGCTCAGTTGGGACTGTCAACCAGAGTGCCTACACGTGGTCTCTGAATCATGGCACTCTCAGGGAAATTGCATTGTTTACATGGCAGCTAGATTTCCCCAAAGCTATTTTCCCAAGACAAGCAGGCAGAGCTGCATGAAATTTTCTGACTTTGTCTCTGAACCCATACACCTTCATTTCCAACACCTTTTCTTGGATATAAGTAAGTTATAAGGCCAGTCCAGGTTTCAGTGGAGAACTAGACTCCATATCTTGATGGGGAGTAGCAAGGAAATATTGTGAAAGAATTTATAGAATGGGAGATGAGATAATGTTGTGGTCGACTTTGAAACATACAATTTGGAAAATATAATTTGGGCATTCATTCATTGCCCAAAATCATTTGCCTAATAAGTGCCAGATTTAGGATTTTTACCCAAGCCGGGTCTGACACTAAAGCCTTTTCCATAAGAATTTTGTAATGGCTCTGACAGAGAAAAAAGAGAAAGAGAGAGACAGAGACAGAGATGGAGATAGAGACAGAGACATCGAATGCTCTGATTTGGAATCTTATTTTAGATTAAAATTAGATTTTGAAAATACCAAATAGTTTGCCATTTATATCTACTCTAAATATATTTATCCTATTACTAAGAATTTGTGTGTATCATTTGAATTAAAGATTCATTAAAGTGGGAGATTTAGATTTAGTTTTCTCTTTTACTTCATCTTTTTTATAGCATAGTGCTTGATATAAAGTAAATGATCAAGAAAGATTTGTTGAATGAATGAATGAATGAATTTTATATGCAAATGCTGACAAAGAGAAGATAATGTGTATTTGGAAATATAAAGACAGTCTTAAGTATTTTCTAAGAACTATAAATATTTGATCTTTCCCTTGAGCTGCCTATTGAAGCCTATTATCTATGAGATTATTTTGTCCTATATCCTAAACTTAAAGAGCTTGAAGGTATACATTCTCCTCTTCCTTCTTACCATTAACTTCATGTTAAAAATTATGTGGGTACGAAAAGCATAAAAAATAGTTCATGTGTAACAATATGTTGATCATTTCACATAGTATTAAATTAAATATCTGAAGTAAATTAAAACACTGCAGTTAAAAGTATAACAAATAATTTACCATACCGTGTATTTAAAACTTGACAAACGGTACGATTTTCAACTTCAACTTGCTCTTTAAGAAGTTACAAAATTTTAAGGTACATTTAATGAAAATGTATGTAAATATATATCATATATAGAAAAATGTTTATCCAACTGCTATACATTTTCTAAAAGTAAAAATTCATTTTGTTCTATACACTTATAAACCTTCTCTCTCCAAAAACATGGAAAATGGATGAATAGTATTTGTTTCTAAATTCTGTCAGCATTTCCCAAAGCAGTACAGAGGATTTTTCCATTGCTTAGGAAGGAAGAATTTGATATAATTTGTTTGCTCAGAGGAAACGTTTCTATGTGAGAAAATAAAATGTTGCCATGGCAATACATCAGAAAAATCATAAATAAAATGAAGTATGACATAAAACTTATTCTATTGTTTTAGTAAAAAAGTTCATATTTTTTAAATATTCAAAAATTTTAGTTTTGGAAAGAATAAGGAAACAATTTAATAAATAAATATGAATGTTTGATTTAATTACATTTCAAACTTGTCATGAAAAGGAATCTCATTGGATCTCAAGTCAGTCTCTTCATTTCCTTATATTCCATTTGTTAACATTAGGAAATATATTATGTGGGTAGTGTGCAGAGATGACCTTTTAATGCATTGTGGAGAAATAACAGAGAATTCATAAATACACTATACAATTCATTCATTCCAGATATTGGTGGATTTCTTTTTAGTGTTTGTTTTATCTAAAATTAGGATTAGTTAATTGACTAACTTATTTTTTTAAGCCTTTAGTTAGTGGAGTGAAAGGTAACAATTCGGTGGGTCAGTAAGTGAGAAGGAAATGACATTTGTTACCTGTCATAACTGGAATTTGATTGTTGCTAACATTTTTGAACATGGCAGTTACTTAAGTAGAAAAAGATGAGAGCAAAAAAGACAATAATATATCCAAAAGCAAAAAATGCACTCCATTTTGACTTCTCTGTTGATGGAATGAGCAAGTCTAAAATAAAAATGACTTTGTTATCCTATTGGACTCAAATGTCCCATTTGATTCTTCCATATCAGTCTTTAGTCTCAGACCCTTATGCACCAGGCCAGCTCTCACAAGTCTGGTGGCTTGTCTGGCTTTGGTGACACTGGCGCCTAACTGCCCCATTACTAGTTTAAGGCATGCTTGTAGCCAAAGCATTTATCCCTTGGATCTTATCAGAAGTTAGCATATAGATGGGTGACAAAACTCCTCGGGTCACACTGATTTTCTTCATCTCTTATAGTACAAAGTGATCACTTAGGCGGTAACCAGGCCTTGAATAACTATCCCCCATGGTCCAAATGCAAACATACATCATTTTCTCATTTTCAAATAACCAAAAGTAACCTGGGCATAGGCACAAAATTTTTTACCTGAAGACTGAATCTCTCCAAAACAGCATCTGCTAAAGAATAAATATAGTCCTTTAAACTTTTAAAATATGTCTGTCTTTCCTCTACTAACTTGACAATTATTGCATATACACAGTAAACCTAGAGAATGGAATAATGTCTCTGATAATACAAAGAAATAATTATGAGATTTTTTTGAACTGACAGTACTTTCTTCTAAAAATTATTAAAAATCACTATTTTTAAAAGATATGATACTAATTTTAATGCTTTATTTCTTATGACAGATGAATCGGTTGATGACACTACTACCAGTTTCTTATAAAGTGGCATATGAAAAAGCAATATGTTGGGAAAAACATCTTCCTTCCGGAGGGATAAAGGAAATTAAGGATATCATCTCCAAAAGTACCTGACGCAAATTATTATACGAACCTTCAATACTTCTTTAGCAAAAATGTGTTTACAAGTGTGATTTCCCACTTGAAAGCTGGTACACTATCTTATTTATTTTTACCTCCCCAGTAATGGCAGAATGATTTTCATATAAAAGGTGTTAGGGTGGGTACTCGCACTGCAGGATAAGAAAGATTTCTTGACTTAAAGATTAGGATAGGTTTGAAGCAAGAAGTTTATTTACTTTCCAAGAGAGGAAAGAAAACCGCACAAAAGAAAGAAGTGGATGGGTGGTTTGGGCTTTTATTGGGATCAAGGATAGAGTAGTTATTGTTGCAAAATGATAACAGAAGGAGGAGTCTGTCTGCTTAGTACTGTTCCAGTTCTGTAAAACAAGCTCTCAAGAAAACAAGTTAAGCCACAAGTGGTTAAGCAAAAAAAGGGGCAGTTGTGTGCGGCGATCCCTCCTCCTTTTTTATGCTAGATGGCTTACTAATAATGCCATCCTTTCAAAAGGTGCTCAATAAATGTTTATTTAATAAATAATGTTGCTAAGTCATAGGAGTAAGTTTTGACAAATAGACCTGGAGATCTTGATAAAAAAATCAATAATTTTGTTCTAATTTAATTAACAGCAACAAAAAGAGATATTCCTAGACAAATATCAATAGGTGATAATATGAACAAATGTGTAGATATTGTCAGTGCTCTGCCCAGAGCCCTCAGCACACACTGTGTGCTTACCCTCTAGGGCTTCCTACTGAAAGCACCTTCAAGTCTGTGCTTGAGGGCTTGCTTGCTCTGGTCACAGGAGCCCGTGCCACCATGTAACCTATGTGCAGAACTGTCTAGAAGTGCCAGGGAGTTCATGTTCCTGGGGACAGCAAATAATGACATGGAGTTGGTGGATAAGTATCCTAGCATCTCCGACTCCTATGCATAAACATTGTCTCCCAGAATTCACCAGTAGAACTGAGCCCCAGGTACCCTCCTGCCCACTGGGTGTCTTCCCTTCCTTGTCTCAAGTGTCTGCTCCCCTACTGCTTCTGGAGGGGATCGCTACTCAAATAAACTAATTGCACTTGTATCTTTTTCTCAGAGTCTGATTGTGTTCACTCGTTTAATCATACAAAACTGCTATTTTTTTCTTCTTTCAGTTGAATTCCAAATTAGCTACCTATATTTAATTTTTCTTTTATTCAATAAACATCTAATGTCACCTATCATGACATTATGAATTCTTATGGACACTAAAATGTTCTTTTAGATAAGCCATTTTCAAACAGAATTTCTGGCTTTCATAAGGATGTAGGAAATAATTGCTTAAAGCAAATTTCAATAGATTAATTAATCTTGCTTGTTTTTAGGACATAAGGGCAATGAAGCATTGAGCTTAAACTACCTTTTATCCTCAAAGCTCCAGTACTTTGCAAGCATGAACACATTAGTTTACCTAATACCTACATGATTCCTAATACCTAGGATTCATAAGCTGCGTGTTCTCAGCTCTATATTCTTGGGAAAACAAGAAATAACAGAAGATTGTGGAACTTTAGTAACCAGAGAATATAAAATTCCAGTGAAAGATTTGAGGCCCTATGATCAACCTTTACAGAAACTATAGAGACCACAACACAACATATTTCACAAGCAAAAATCTCACAGCTCCTAGCAGATGTACTTCTAATCACTCAGTGCCTTCTAGCACAATAGAGTTACAGAGGTATTTTTCCAAACATTTAAATCGCTAGCTGCTTACTTTCTAACAAGACGTGTATTTTGTTATTTTCCTTAGAAAGGAAAACTAAGAATAATCTTGGAATTATTTCCTCCTCCAGCCCAAGTGCTACTGTCATAATTATGCCTATATTGTTTATATTTGCATGGGGCTTCTATTTGCAAAGAGATTTCAAGTATATTATTTCATAGAAATCTGTTGTTATTTTCATTTGGAAGAAACCAGTACTCCTAGAGGCGAAGCGACTTGACGGGTATGACGTGGAATCAGAAGTAGTTCCAGATGTTCTTGTCCACATTCCAGGCTAATTCCACTTGACCTCACTAACGTGGGTGGAATGGAAAACACCTCTGACCCCCAGGGGAAATGTCCATTTATTGTAAATTCTATATTATCAGAGACTCTTTGTATTGCCTGAAAAGAATAAACATTTCCAGAGGAAAGAGAATATCCGTAGGACCACATTCAAATCTCCAATGAAAAGGCAATGCTTATTTCATTGCTTTGTGTTGAATTAAATTAAATTCTTGGATGAAAGAATCTATCACAATAGTCATTATGCAGAAAATTTTTAAAGTATAAATCCTGTGTAAATGGTTGGGTCTTAGTGGAGCAGTGAAGTCATTAGTTTCCTTTGCTAAAACTAACATCTGGTAAATTTATAGCTCATTGTACTGTAGCTTAGTGGCAATAACAAAAACGCTGTCATCATATCAATGGTCAACCAACACAAGGAGAAAATGTTATTCTCTAGAAAATAATCCCCTAAGAAAATGTATTTCTAACTGATTAGCAAAGCGGACACATGGGGACCCTACATAATGAGGCAACTTTGTTTCTTAGCAACGGAAGTATAAAACAGATTGAAATAATGTGGTCTTGATCATGACAATGGGGGAAAATCAGTGTAACTTGAAAAAAATCAGGAGAGAAGTTAATAGGTATTGAGAAAAGTTGCAAAATACATTTACTTTTAAGATATTTTTAATCATAAATCCAACATATAGAGGAGAATGACATTTATAGCCAAACAAAAAATAAGGAAGAAAATTTATTTTTTATAAGAAAATAATTCACTTTTTTATTATATTTGGATCTATTACAATCTAACAGTCAATGTGTTGAGAAATGAGAATAAAGGAATAAATCACACTTGTACACTTTTTTTAAAAATGCTACACTGATGATCTAATCATAGAAGGAAACACAATTTACAGACTAACTGGAATTTTAATGTATTAGGAGGGAATTTTCACAAAAATTTGCAATATATAAAATGTTTTATCAAAATTTATTTTCCCAGAACTCATCTGAACTTTCAATAGCATAGGAAAATTTTAATACACAATATAGGTATTTCATCCAATTCAATGAACATCATTGATTAATAGTACTTTCTGTTTACCGAATGCTTACTATGAACTGAGCTCTTACCAATCAGTTTACACACATTATTTTATTTGATCTTTATATAATAATACCAGTAAAAGTGGAAATTGTTTTCCTCATTTCACAAAAAAATGCAGACACCCAGAGAAATTTGCCTGTGGTAGGTAGACTCCTATGGGTAGAACCTGTGAATGTGGATGTTAAACCACTCCTGTGATTAGGTTACCAATTAGCTGATTTTGAGTTAATAAAAAGGAAGCATGGCTGGGTGGGTCTGACCTACTCAGTGAGCCCTGAGTCTGGGTCTAGCCATTTCCTAAAGGTAGAAAATCTAGAACTATGGGAGGGCCCATGGGTGAGGGCCACATACCAAGAACCTGAGAGCTGCCTCTAGTAAATTATAGCAGTCAGTTCCAGCTGGCAGCTTGCAAAGCAGAAGGGACCTCAGTCATACAGTTGGAGGGAAATGAATTCTGCCTATAACCAGCGAGCTTGGAAGAGCATCCTGAGCCCCAGCTGGGAATTGAGGCCCCAGAAGATGCCTTGATTTCACCCAGGTAAAACTCTAAGAAGAGGACTCAGCTAACCAGCACCTGCACAAATGACATCCAGAAACTGAGAGATAATAAGTCGGTGTTGTTTTAAGCCACTAAGTTTGTGATAATTTGTTATGCAGCAACAGAAGAATAATACAATGCTTGGAGTCCCACTGGCCATGAGATGAAAATTTAGGACAGTCTGATTATGATGGTCTTGCTTTCAAACATCCTCAAATCAATTTCCATATAAATTTTTTTTTGTTTGCAATCTATAGAAGCTGACTTCTGGCTAACTGGAATAAAAGTAAAAGTAAAAAGATTTCATTTCATATGAAATCCTGAACATCTTACAGAATGAAAAAAGAAAAGCTAAATAGCTAGCCTCAGGAAGACAGAGAACAGTTTCCAGAAGCCTAGCTGAAAGAATGATAGTGTTTATAGGTAGCTGCTGTTGGAAAATGACTGTTTCCACTGCTTCAGTCCTGAAACTCGAGAATCAGAGTCCATGGAAAGAAAGCCTGATTATCTCACCGAGGTCACAGGCCCACACCTTTGGTCAGAGGGGCTGGAAATGTGACCAATAAGACTCTCAGAATCATAAGAAGTAGAGAAAAAAGCAGTAATGCAGAATTGCTTTTCATTTTTATGTTGTAAGAGTTGGAGGTTGTGTTAGGTATGTCCAGAGAAACAGAGCCTATAGGATGTATATAGAGTTAAAGATTTATTTTAAAGAATCAGCTTATGCAATGGTGGAGACTGGCAAGTCCAAAATTCACAGGGCAGCCTGACAGGCTGAAAATTCAAGCAAGAGCTGATGTTGCAGTCTTGAGTCAGAAGGTAGTCTGGAAGGCAGAATTCCTTCCTCTTGGGGGACCCTCAGTCTTTTCTGTTAAGGCCTTCAACTGATTGGATGAGGCTCACCAACATGGTGGAGAGTAATCTGCTTTATTTAAAGACCACTGATTTAAATTTAGTCACATCTAAAAAACACCTTCACAGCAATATCTACACTAGTGTTTAACCAAGCAACTGAGAATCATAGCCTAGCCAAGTTAACACATAAAATTAACCATCACAGCAAGTACAAAAGTTGGGGAGGGTTTCCATTGCTTATACTTGGACTTTTCTATATGATAGCCCTTTACTCTAGACCACAGAAACAATGAAAGGATTCTGAAAGTGGGAGAGTATGTCTTTCTATAATTAATGTCACAATGCTACCAAAATTTTGCATTGAAAATTATGGAAACATAATAAATATTAATGAGCTTTAGAAAATTTACATTGACAGGAAAAATAGATTACTTCATTGAATTTTTTCAAACTGGATGGAAGAAAATATCAAAATCATGATGAAACATTTACCTGAAAATCCATTTTATTATCTTTTAATTGAGTGAACACCACACTTGTAGAAGCAATACAGTAGATTAACTAGATTTTATCAAACAATCTTTGGGACCTGTCTTTGATATGATTTCAGAATTATAATGAAGCATTAAAACACACCATTTTTCAGAAAAAATATATTGGGAATTCTTAAAGATTTTTAATTAATTAATTCAGTCCATCTAACAAACACTTATTGAATGCTGGCTCTGAAGAAAATTATTAGGTGGGGTCTCAGACACACTTGATCTCTCTGTGTGATAATTTTCCTCTCTTGCAGGAAGAAGATGAAGTATAAACCATGACTTTCTAACTCTTGAGTAGATGACTTCAGGACCTCAATATATCTACTCAGATTTAGGCTGTCTGTTTTTTAATGAGGAAAACAAAGTGACTAATCATCCCCTGCTAAAAGTTATCATTTTTGAGAATTGTGTTTGCATGGTTATTTACATTTGTATTTCTATAGATAGATTTGGGGGAATTTTTTCATTAATGTTCCAAATAAGTGTAATGAAGGTTATATTTGAATGTTTTTGTGGGCCTTGTATTTCCACTTCATCAGGACAAGAGTTTGAAGAATTCCCACCATGAGAGAGTTATGAATTAGTGTTACTAAGAGTTGGCAGCAAATGGAGGGCTACTCTATTTTGTTGATGCTCTCAATTTCAGAATGGGGATAATTATTTCACCCAAGCACTCAAGGCAATCGGGATGACTAGAGACTACCCCCTTATTTGGTGTGACTAACATCAAGCAATGCACTGAGAACAAACAGGAAGTGAAACTTCTGTAATCTCCAATCTTCTGCTGTCATTTGTAGAGGCAGTGGAATATAGTGTAAGAGGTCAAGTCAGAATGCCTGAATTTGAATCCTGGCTCTGCTACTTAATAACTGTGTGATCCTGTCTGGTTTCCTCATCTTCTCTCTGCCTTCCTTTCTTTTCAAAATGTGAATAGTGGCAGTAAGTTTGCAGTAAGGACTGCAAATTTTAAGCTGACAATGTGACATCACTAAACTCAGAGATTGAGACATGTGCCAATTGGCTCTTGGGAAATAGTACAAGCCATCTCTAGCACATCACTGCTTTGAACAGTGTCTTAACATTCAGGAAAAATGTTGATGGACATTTAGGTTGTTTCCATAGGTTGGCTATTGTGAATAATGCTGCAATGGGCACAGGAGTGCTTATACTTCTCTGAGATCCAAATTTCAATTCTTTTGGATATATACCCAAAAGTAGGATTGCTGGATCATATGGTAACTCTATTTTTAATTTTTTGAGGACCTGCCATACTGTTTTCCATAGCAGCTGCATCATTTTACATTCCCACCGTGTACAGGGATTCCAATTTCTCCACATCCTTGCCAACACTTATTATTTTTTGCCTTTTTGATGATAGCCATCCTAACAGGTATGAGGTGGTATCTCACCGCGGTTTTGGTTTACATTATGCTAAATGGATTAAGCCAATCACAAAAGGACAAACACTACATTATTCTACTTATATGAAGTATCTAAAGTAGTCGAACTGAAAGAAACAGAGTGTAATGGCAGTTTTCAGGGACTGGGGGAGGGAAATGGGGAGTTACTGTTCAATGGTTAGCAATTTTAGTTATGCAAGATAAATAAGTTCTAAAGATTTGTTGTACAACATTGTGCCTACACTTAACAATACTGTATTGTGCACTTAAAGTTTTGTTAAGAAGGTAGATCTCATATCAAGTATTCTTATCACAAATAAAAATAAATAAATATTATTAGTATTCCTATTTGTTGAAATGTTACGATTAAACATAGCCTCAGGCAGACCCTGAGACACTCCCTGTCTTAGTCTGTTTTGTGCCTGAGACTGAGTAATTTATAATGAACAGAAATTTATTTGGCTCATAGTTCTGGAGACTGGGAAGTCCAAGGTGGAAGGGCCACTTCTGGTGAGGGCCCTTCTTTCTGCATCATCACATGGAGGCAGGCAGAAGGGTAAGAGAGCGTACACCAGAAAGAAAAGGAGTGAGAGAGAGCTAGCACGAGAGGCTGAGCTTGTAGCTTCAAGCCCTTCTCTGATCAACCTTAATCCATTCACGAGGGTGGAGCCCTGGTGACCTGAACACCTCCCATTAGGCCCAACCTTCCAACACTATTTTCTTAGGGATTGTTTCCAACACACGCATTTGGGGGGACACATTCAAATTATAGCACTCTCCAGGGTCCTGGCATTGACTTTATAACATCTCCTGGTCATTAAAAAAAAGACCCTCTGTTCTGTATGGTCATGATTCAGTTCTTCTTTTTCTACTTTAACTGCCATGGCCAAGGTCAGGGCCATCAACACCAAAAACCACCCACCCCTCAATCAGCCATGGTGCTATCTGTGGTTCTGAAAAATCTGTAGGTGCTCTACTTAGATATAAGCAACCATGAAGGGAGAGAGAGGTTTTGTTTGATTGTTTTTGTTTTTTAAATTACAGCTTGGGGCTTAAACAAAGGTGTCATGCTTTGTCTGGCCAAGTTCTGGATTTTTGTTGACTGGGCTCTGTTTCCAGGCAGCTGCATGGGGCATGGAGCCTTCATCTTTTTCAGAGCAAAGGAATTTTGGAAGAGAATCTGCCTGCAGAATACTCTCAACTGAAGGAAATATCTTATTTTAATCAATGTTGCAAATAAATATTACTTTGATTTGGGGTTGTATTTTGTTTGATATGATAAAATTCTTTTTTTTTTTTCTGAAAAAGGAGATGGAGTATTATCTTGCTTTTAAGTTATCCCAAAAAGGCTAAGTAAAACCACACAATCTGGAGAATATGACTTAATCACATTGAAGACTCCTCCTCCTCACTGCCCAGCTTCTTCACTCTGGGGCCAATTTACATGAATCTTGTATCATTGTACCAGTGAGCAAAAATACTAAGTTTTTGTGATTAGTTTGTTTTATAGCAAAGATTGTTTTTAAGATAGACATCTCTCTAATTTCCATGATTCCTCTATGGAACAATATATTGGGCAAGTAACTAAATATTTCTAGATTTTCATTTCTCCATTTGTAAAGTAAAGAATTTAGAGTAAGAAGAGGGGATATTTAAGGACTCTTTCAGCTAAATTAATATATTTTCAAATGAATGTTAAATCAAAATGACAAATCCAGGAAATGCATCAGCATTTTGATGTTGGAATCATCAAGATATTATACATAATGTTGCAAATGGGAGTATTTCATTTTTTATGGCTGAATAATATTCCATTGTATATATGTACCACATTTTCTTTATCCATTCATCCATAGATGGACATTTAGGTTGATTCCAAATGTTGGCTATTGTGAATAGTGCTGCAATAAGTATAAGACCCCACTTTACTTCTTGAGCTCCTGAATTTTATAGTTATAGCTTTTCAAGTCAGAGAGGCAGGATCTGATGATGAATAAGACATGCATGTAGCATTAGTAGATGCTAAACAAATGCTAATTACCATTCATTCATATTACATGAATTTATAATTCTTATTTGGAGGAGTTTTTTTTTTTTAAAGAATCTCATAGCAAATAGGTCTGGCACCCTGATAGAATTTAATAATTTTCAGAAGATTTTTTTGTAATTGTAGGTAATTGAAGACTAAGAAAGGAGCACTGAAAATTTAGGATATAAAGAAAAGTTAATTTCTTTTCTTCTCACTCTGAAAATTCAGTGCATGTTATTGCTCCCTTTGCTTTGTACTCAACCAAGAAAAAAGGGGGAGCAATTTTTGAATGTAAGACTCAACTGCATTTAATTGCACCCTTTAATTAAATCTGGCTTGTGCCTGGAAGCAATAGGTTATACCAGAGAAAAATGGCTCCTTTCACCTCTAAGAGATCCTGTGAGAGAGAAAAGGAATTATAGCTTCAAATTTCAGTCTCTGGAGCACCACTACAGTAAAAGGGTTTGTCGAAACAGCCATATCCGTGGGTCTCAGTGCACCAGCCCAGAACAATATTTCAGAATCTCCATTACTTTCGTATGCAAGAAACCAGGAGAAATGAGCCAGCTCTCTCTCCCGAGGATGGCTGAGGTTTAATGAGTCTGTGGTTGCAGAAGCTTTTAGCTCCTGTGTATACAAGTTTTTAGAAGACACTACTATATTATGAGTGTAATATACACTGGGCACACCTTTACCCTTTTAGAAACAAAAATGATCATAATATTTTAAGATAAGAATTGTAGAGATATTTTTTCTTACTGGCTTTTCACCAAAGATATCCTTACATTCAGTAATCAGAAATATTTATTGATGACTTAGAATGTTCACTATCTAGGCGGAGACTGTGCTACCTAAACCAGCTTTACAATCGAAGAGAGGGAAGAGGTAAAAATACTTGAGTGATTAGGTCCATTGCTAGTGCCCAAGAGAAAGACACCTCTGCTGACTTCTAGAATAGAGGTTCTCAACCCTGTGTGCATATTAGAATTTTCTGATTCTTTTTAGAAATTACCAAGGTCTGCGTCTCATTCCAAAAGATGATGTTCTAATTAAGGTTCTGGCCATAAGTAGACTTTTAAAAATAAATATGATAGGCAAAATATTGGCCCCCAATTGTGTGCCTGCCCTAACCTCCAGAATCTGCCAGTATGTTATGGGACTTTGCAGATGTGATTAAAGTTACAGATCTTGAAGACAGGGAAATTAATTTGGATTATCTAGCTGGGTCCAATCTAATGACAGGAGCCGTTAAAATCAAGGAATGCTTCCTGGCTAAAGTCAGAGATGCGATAGGAGAACAAAGAAAAGATTTGAAGAGTGAGCATGACTGGACTCATAATTACTGGCTTTGAAGACGAGAGAAGACATCATGAGCCAAGGAATGTGGGAAGCCTCAAAAGGTGGGAATAGCCCTCAGCTGACATCAACCAAAGAAACAGGAATCTCAGTCCTACAATTAAAAGGAACTGAATTCTGCCAACAACTTAGAAGAAAAAGGAAACAAATTCTACTCTAGCATCTACAGAAAAGAAAACAGTCCTGCTGATGTCTTTCTTGATTTTACCCCAGTGAGATCTGTGTCAGAAAATATAAAATCTATGTTGTTTAAGCTCCTAATTTTGAGGTAATTTGCTTACAGTTTCAATAGAAATAATTATAGAATGATTTTGTATATATTATACATAAAATAATAATGGAATAAATTTTATATTTTGGAAGTTTTAGGTTTACAGAGAAGTTGCAAAGATGGTAGAGAGTTCTCATATACCTCACATGCGGCTTCCTTTGTTGTTAACATAGTATATCAGTATGGTATGTGTGTTGCAAATAATAAACCACTGTTGATACATTATTATTATTAACCAAAGTTTATACTTTATTCAGGTTTCTTTAGTTTTCTACCTAATGTTCTTTTCCTGTTCCAGGATCCAATCTAGATTGAATTTGTCTGATGTTTTCTGGGGTTATGGGATTTAGGGAAGAGGACCACAACAAAGTGTCATTCTCATCATATCATATCAAGGGTACTTGCTATCTGTATGACTTATCAGTATTAATCACCTGGCATTTAACAAGTTTCTCCACTGTAAAGTTATTCTTTCCTTCCCTTTTTCTATTTGGAAAACAGTCGCTATATCCAGCCCACATTTAAGGAGTGGAGAGTCGTGCTCCACCTCTTTGAGGGAGGAATATCCACATAAATTATCTAGAATTCTCCTACCCAGGAAACTTGTCTGTTCTCTTCCATTATTTACTTATTCAATACTTTCTTTGTATCAGTGTGGACTCGTGGATATTTATTTCATACTTTGGGTTATAATTAATTCAATGCCACTTTATTTATTTTGTCATTCAAACATGTTCCAGCTATGGCCATTGGGAGCTCTTTCAAATGGCCCCTGTGTCCTTTTGACACACAGTTCCATCGAGTGTTTTTTGAGTATTCCCTTATTTTCTTTTGCTACAAGATGCTCCAGACTCATCTTATGATTCCTTTCTAACCCTAGAATCAGCCATTTCCCCAGGGAGCTGTGCTTTCTTTCACTGGAGAATGGTATTTAAAAATCTATTTGCGAGCTGGGTATAGTCATTGCTACTGACGTGGCATTGCTTCTGAACCTTTTCAGCCGAGAGAACATAACCTCCCATCCCAACACTGAGAAGTCTGGATCCCACCAGCCTTCCACCACTGTTACTTATTCCAGTTTATTATACATGTGTACTGGTTTGGGAATTGTTAATCTGGGAAACAACATTACCAAATAGAGTACAATTCTCGTGTTCAGCTCCTTTTGCTTTTGGTCTTGCAGTCATCATTTACTTCCAAACTTAATTAGGTTAGCATCTTTTCCCCCACAGCTTTAAGGAAGTTGTTTTACACATTTGTATTTGGAATTTTCTACATTGATAATCATGTCATTTGCAAATAAGCATAGGACTATTTTTTTTCATTTACAACATTTATATATTTTTTGTTTGTTTGTTTTTTGTCTTATTCTACTTGCCAGGATTTACGGAATGATGATATAAATAGAGATGATAAGTAAGGGCATCCTTGCCTTTTTCCTAATCTTAGGGAGGATGAATTCAGTCTCTCACCATTAAGTATGATGTTAGTGTCAGGTTTTTCATTAATTCCCTTTATTAGGTTAAGGAACTTGTCTTCTATTCCTATGATTTTGACTATTTTATTATAAATGGGTATTGAATTTTTTTTATTATATCTATCGATATAATCACATGGTTTTTCTTATTTATTCTGTTAATATGATAAATTATGTTGATCAATTTATGAAAGTTGAACCAACATTGCATTTCTGGAATGAACCACTTGGTTGTGATATACTAACTCTTTTGTGTATTGCTGGATTCAATTTGCTAACATTTGGTTAATGATTTTGGCATCTTTGTTCATAAGAAATATTTGTAGTTTTATTTTTTCGCAATGCCTTATTTTGATAGTAAGGTAATGTTGGTCTGATAAAATATGAAGTGTTCCTTCCATTCCTACATTCTGGAGAGATTGTAGAGGATTAGTATCATTTTTCTGTGAGTGTTTGGTGACAATCACCAATAAAACCATCTGGGCATTGTTCTCTCTTTTTTGGAAAGTTTTAATTATTGATTTGATTTACTTGATAGATATAGGGTTATACTGGTTATTTATTTGTTTTTGGGTGTGTTTTGATGGTTCATGTCTTTCAAGATATTTGTCCATTTCATCTAGGTTATCAAATTTGTGGGATTTGAGTTGTTGGTAGTATTTTTCTTATTATCCTTAATAGTCATGTGCTCAGTAATAATGGCTCCTCTATCATATTCAATATTAGTAATTTGTTTTTCTTTGGTTAGCCTGGTCACAGGTTTATTAATTTGATTGATCTTTTCAACAACCCAAATTTTGATTTTGTTGATATTTTTTCTTTCGTTGCTCAATTTCCAATTTGTACTATTTCCTTTCTTTTTCTTATTTTATGTGTAATTAGTACTTCTTTCTCCACTTTCCTAGGCTGGGACCTTAGGTTATTGATTTTAGATCTTTATTCTGTTCCATTATATGCAGCTTATGCTATAAACTTCCTTCGGAGCATTACTTTCACTACATCCCACTAATTTTAACAAGTTTTATTTTCATTTATGCTTAATTTAAAATATTTTTTTGATTTGTTGGAGACTGAGTCATGGGTTATTTCAAAGTGTGCTGTTTAATTATCAAATATTTGGACATTTTGCAGCTACCTTTCAGTTATTGATTTCTAGTATAATTCCAGTCTTCCAAAAACATACTTTATATGATTTCTATCCTTTTAAATTTGTTTTATGGCCCAGAATGTGGTCTATGAGGGCTTGAGACA
Source organism: Daubentonia madagascariensis (assembly GCA_023783475.1). Taxonomy (NCBI): domain Eukaryota; kingdom Metazoa; phylum Chordata; class Mammalia; order Primates; family Daubentoniidae; genus Daubentonia; species Daubentonia madagascariensis. The sequence goes on from JAKFHU010002220.1 coordinate 10,961,403, forward strand.
AATATATTTCTGATATTGCCCCACAGTTCTTGGATGTTATGTTTTGTAGAAGTTTTTTTTCCTTCTTTTTCCTCCTTGCCTGTCAGTTTGGGGAGATTCCCTTTGACTTACCTTCAAGTTCGCTTATCCTTTTCCTTAACCAGCTCAGGCTTACTGATTTGCCCATTGAAAGCGTTCTTCTTTTTGGCTATTTAAAGCAAAAAAAATTCTAGTATTTCATTCTGATTCTTCTCTAACGCTTCCATTTCTCTGCTTACATTACCCATCTGTTCTCACGTTTTCTAGTTTTCTCACTAGTGCCCTTGACATATTAATCATAGTTATTATTAATTTCCTCTCTGATAATTCCTGCATCTGCACCATATTCGAGTATGGTTCTGATGATGGCTTGGTCTTTTCAAACTGCCCTTTTTTTGTTTGTTTGTTTGTTTTGCCTTTTGCCACACATTGTAATTTTTTGCTGGAAACTGACCTCTTGCATTTGGTAATAGAAACTGAAGTAAATAGGTCTTAATATGAGGATTTGTGTTAATCTGGCTAGGAGTTGGGCTATGTTTAATATTTGCTATAGCTATGGGTATCCAAAGCTTCAATTCCTCTGGTGTCCTAGTTTTTGTCTTCCTTATGGTACAGGGGCTCCCTGCACATTGCTCCTCAGGGAGAATCTATGTCTTACAGTTCTTTCAGCAGCAATCCCCTGTCATCATACTGGCCTCTGGTTGATGTTATGGTCAGGTATGGGGAAGGAAAAGTGTTTTATAACCTTCCTTTAACTTTCAGTTTTTTAATGGGCCTCGCCTCAGGGCTATGGTGTTTCTGTCCTTTCTCCAGTGGTGTAGATTTTCTTCTAACATTTGCTCTCTTCCCTGGCTGTGGAATTTTTATCTATTTCCTTAAAGCCCTGACACCATTTATTATGGTTTTTTTGTTTGCTTCATTGGTTTGTGTGTGTGGGTGGGAGGGTGCATCCTTCCCCCTCCTTAGGTGATACAGAAAGGCCAGAGGGGGCTGGGGGGGTGGAATTCATTTCCCCCAGCTGGGACAAAATTTTCAAATTATGCCCTAGCACAGTCCTTTTCCCTGAAGAGTAGGTCTTTTATGGAAAAATCTCTGGGAGTGTTTCCCAGTGGTTACTCTCTGCTCCCCCATCAGAGACACTCAAGTATCCCTCTGGATCCTCACCATGAGAACCTGCTAGGATTTCGGAAAGAAAGCCCATGAAAGTGTGGGACCTCACTAATACTGCAGCCTCAGGAGTGACACAGTCTTGTATGAGTCCACACTTAGCCCCCAGCAAGCCATCAAAATGACCACTTAAGTGTTCCTACCAGTTTATGACTCTAGTGGCTTCTGAGTAAGAAGATGTGAGTTACTGCATCTCTCTGGATGTATCCCTCTATCCAGGTTTTGGGGTGGCAATTTGTGCTGCAACCTCAGTTCTCTGATGGATCCAAGAAAAGCCATTGATTTCCAATTTGCACATCTTTTTCTTGTCATAAGGATAGCAGTGATGACTTCCAAGCTCTTTGCATATTGAAGATGAAACAGCACGTCCAAAAGCAGTTTTTAAAAACTCTCCGGGTGATTCTAATATGCAGACAAGATGAACACTGCCTCCAGAGAGCAAGAATTAGAGGTTTGTGAGAATGGGCTGCCAGTAGTTGAACAAACTTTAGCTGGAGGTTGGCAACCAAATGGAGAGGAGTTATATAGAGCAGAGGCCCAGGACGTGGGATTCTCTGCAGAGAATGATAAAGAGAGCCAATCTCTGCACCAGGACAGATAACTCAAGAGAAATTGGCAGTACATCCAGGGTCACTTTGCAGCTGGTAATATTTATGCACCACTGTGCCTAAAAGCTACCCTGGAATATTTGTCAGTACTCTCTTTCCTCTATCTAAGAATTTCTCTCAGTGTGACATATGCATGCCTACTTTCTTTAAGGAGCTGAATGAACATCTATGGTGCTGAACACTTATGTTATTATAATACAGAATCAGAATCAGCTGGGGATTAAAAAATAAATAAAATCTCCAGCCTCACCCCAGATTTACTGAATCGGAATTTCTAGGAAGGGTCTTGTACTTATTTTACTGAAAATTTGGATTGTCAGCCAGGTTTACAAATCTCTGTTATTAATCCCACACTGCCTTTCATTTAATTCCATGAGCATTTTCTTAAACTCCCCAAATAACTTGTTGTGGTGAGGACTTCCCTGAATCTGCTCCACTCCAAAGAAGTCTAAAGCTTTCTGGCAACTCTATTTCCCTCCCTAGAGTTGGTTTAGGAATAGATTTCTGACTGGCCAATGAGCAACGGGGGCAGAAGTGGCTTCAGGAAAGGCTTGCCTGTGGCTAAGAAAGAAATTCAAGAAGATTTGGCCCCTTTCCTCCTCTGGATGTGGTTATGCCTGCACTTGACCTCTGAGCTTGCTGCAGCCACCTTGCTGCCAAGCTGGGGATGAAGCCAACACACAAAAGAAGGTTGAGTGAAGGGAATCCCAGGGAAGCCAAGCCAGAGCCCTGGCTACCATGCCTGGGTCACCTTGATCACTTGTTACATGAGATAATGAACATTCTTTGGGGGAAGACATTTTGAATTGTGACTGTGTTACTGAAGTCAAAATATCTCATCTGATATCATTGCAAACTTCCTGAGAAGGGTATGTAAATAACTACTCTGCTTTACCTCACATACTCTAAATGAAATAATAATTATAAGTGATTGTAACTTAAATGTATTAGTTGTTCCATGTGCCACCTATTTTTATAAATAAGTTTATAGATTATAATCCTTTTTGGATTATAAACATTTCTATATATTAACTATTTTGATCATTACAAGAATGCAATGTTCTCTGCTTTCCCTTTTGAGCCCTTCTCCTTTTAATTATTCTCATGTTTAAAGGGAGACTAAACCCCTGAGCAGAGTGGCTAGATCTGGGAGACCTGCTGGCATTTGCACAGGCAGTGTCTGGGCCAGCTGGCCTCAGAAATTTCTAAAACCTTTTTTGGTGTCCAAATCCCATGTCCCTTCCCTGCTTGACTTCTGCTTTTAGAAAGGTTCTCAAGCACATAAATTGATGAATTCCCTATACAGTATATTATCCTGAGCTTGTACTTTAAGACCCCAGGAAGTGCTAGATTAATGGATGACAGCTGACTCTGCACTTATGTAAAACATGGGGGACTACCGAGTGATTCCACTTCTACAAAAGTAAAAAGAACACCTAGCATGTTCAATAAACATGTAAATGAGTGATCCTTTCTGGGTACATACTTAACAAGGCAAATAAAGGAAAAAAGTTTTTCCTTGAAGTTGTCGGTTTCATTTTGCAGGAGAGGCACAGTAATAACGACAAAGCGCAGAAGAATACAGACTGATAGGAGAGATCCAGCAAAAATCACAGTGGGAAATACGGCCGGTCCCCATCATGACTAAGCGAATGTTCAGAGGTTTTTCTGCAAAGCAAAAAAGTGCTACTGCACAAGGGCACAAATCAGCACAGGCTATCTTATTCTAGGTAAGGGGGAAAAAGTCTTCATTAAAGCTAGAAAATGAAGCTATATTGGTTATGTAACACACCACAGAACTGAGGTAGACTGGGAGTAGAAATGAGAACAATACATCAAATCTGCTAACTTGCTATTCCAGTTGGGAATTTAGATTACAATGTCATGTGTCAAAAATGCCATAAATTACCCCTAAACAATCTTCAACAGTTTGGCAGCTTTTTAATTTCATTGTTTTTCCTTAATGTGCTCTGCACATTAACTTAAACATGTTTTTATAGGACAGCACAGTAATATGACATCAACACCTAATTCAAATGTGGTGGCATTGAAATAATAAGAAATAATACTGTTAGTGTGGTCCAGGAAGATTCTTAAATGACTATGCATTTTTATTCATTTGTCTTCAATTTGAAATCAAACAACATAACACAAATTTAAGTTAACCATCAGCTTTTTGAGAGTAACATATAAGATAAGGAAAGGCTTTGATTTAAGAATTTTTTCCTCTTTAATATTTATGTCTATAATTATGCATATAATGAAATCATGCAATGCTTCGAAATAAGGTTGATAGCAAATTTTGCAAAAGAACAAATTAAAATGTATATTAACAGAGAAAATTCACCCTTTATAGTAAAACAAGTAGAGTCCATCTCATCTGCTAAATTGGTAAATATTTTTCTTTAAAAATAATAATACCTAGGTTGACAAGGGTGTGAAAAAACAGGCAGTTTTGAAAAAAAATTTTTTAACTGACAAATAATAATTATACATATTCATGGGGTATATAGTGATGTTTCAATACATATAATGTATGGTGATCAGATCAGCATAATTAGCATATCTATCATCTCAAACATTTATCATTTCTTTGTATTGAGAAACATTCAATACCCTCCTTCTAGCTACTTGAAACTATATATTATTGTTAACTAAAACAGGTATTTTTATACATACCTCATGAAAGTGTAAGTTAGCATAACTGTGTCAAAGATATTTAGAGGAAACAACAAAGAAATAAAGTATTTTATAAGCATTGACCCAGCAAATTCATTTTTATAATTTAACAAGCCATGGCGGAGAGGTGACTCCACCCTTCTTAAACCTCTTAATCTTCTTAGTTTCAGATTTTGGCATTGAACTTGAAAGTTGGGGGAGCTTGATTTCCCCCAAAAAAGTCTCGATTGTAGTCATCCAGTGTTACTGATAGGAGTGTTTCAATATATTCAGGTTTCTTGGAACAGAAAAAAAATATTGAGAATCACTGTGCTCAAAAGAATAACTAATACCTTGTGAACTAATATTCACAAGGTATTTAAAAATACTTATAAAACAGTATTTAGAAGATTTTTAAATGGCAGTTTTTTTTAAAAATATGCATATAAATAGTGAAAGGACTAGAAAAATATTTGACATGTTAATTGTATTTATATCAGGGTAGTGATTAATTAAAGTCATTTTCTTCCTTTTGCTTATCTATATTTCTAAAAGGAATAGGCATTTTTGTAATAATAATAAACAAGACAGCATTTAATATATAAATTTGCCTTTCCTTCATTTATACTTATTATATTTTCTCAACCTGCAAGCTAATAGACTTGAAAGTTTAGATTGAATTTATAATGTAAATGTTTACTCTTTAAAAAGATAATATGTCCAAACATAAAAAGTAAAAATAATAATAAGCTTAAGGAAATCTAAAGATTAGGGCAGATCCAAGTTTTAGTGAAAAGATCTGCATAGAGTGAACACTGCCTTGCTATGTGGAAGACACAGGACAAAGAGCCATTCTTTGCTGTTTGATGATGTTTCCTCAAAGTGAAGAGAAGGAGATGAAGAAAGGAAATGTGTTCATGGCCTGATATTTACTAGTCTCAGAACTGCTTGGGGTCACTACCTACCTAGGCCCTCTTTTTTTCCTTGTTCCCTTCCCAAACTCCTTGGGTATTGATCCCAGGGCATTCACCCTCCACATGATGCATTGGTACACGAAGATGTGGAGAAGTTAGGTACACTCGATCAGAGCAGAGCTTCCACCTGCTTGCCCTGGTAAATTGGGTACAGGTGTGTGTGGACAGTGATTCCCTTCTTTGGTTTCTCTGGGCCCATTGCCTCTTAAAACAGCCTCATTTCTATATCTCAGGGACTCTACCAATCATTTTCTTTGTATTTCATGGTGTGAAAAAGGTTAGAAAGAACTGCTTAGAGAACATTGAATTTGGAAGCTTTCCAACAGGATGCCTGTACTGTGCCAGAGAAAGTCTGGTGCCCTAAGAATTTAATGCCATGGGAAGTAATGAAAGTTTTTGCATTTCTACCATTGATTCACTGTAATTTTGAGTAAGTGACTTAACCTTGGTGGGTCTCTGTAAATGAGAGGGAAAGAATAAATGATCTCTGAGGTTCTAATATCCTTTGAGTCTACAGACAACAGCTAACAATGAATGCAAGAACAGATATGAAGGTGAGACATAGAGCCGGATACCAGCAGAGCTGGATCTATGGCACATTTTGTACAGATTGGTTCCTTGGGATTCATGAACTACATCCAAATGATTCTTTTTATTCCATAGGTTTTAGCATTTACTTGTCTAATTAAAGCAAAATAGCAGGAGACTTATTTCAGGCCACATCTCACCATACAATGTAGCAAAATCTCAGGGTAAGTCAACCTGAAAGTGATGGCAAATTGACTATTTTATATCAGAATTGCTAAAGTAGACATGAATAATTAAAAACAATGTAAGATTGAGTTAAGTAAATTATATTTTAAAAAAGAAAGCAAACTGGAATATTTTCCCGATGCTTTTAATCAATTTTTTATTGAATAGCTGTATCCGTTTAATACAAAAGAGAAGAGGACATTTCATCTCATGAAGATGATTAGGATGTTTTATCATCAGTCCTTAGATTGTAGCCAGTTCAATCATCTTGAGACATGAATTCAACCAAAAGGCTCTTAAGAAAATGTTCAGCATTTATCGCACACTTCACAAATTCTAAGAGAAAATGGGCAAAGTTACACTGAAAAAATTTTAGGTGAGATTCATAGTATTTCTTTTGCTTTAGTGTTGCTAAGGGTTTCTAAATGTTTTGAATGCATCTTTATCTTCAGAATAATTGCATTCTCAATGGGCTAGATCCTCACAATGGGAAATATTTCTTGTAAGTGAGCCAATTACAAAGAGGCAGTGAATATTTGAACAAAATGATGTTAATTCTGAATAGATTTTTTTTCACTACAGCGTTCTCTGAAACGTGGGATGCATATCACTGACTATGGGGTAATTTTAGGTGGTGCATAGGCACAGCATTGAATAGGGTTGAACCACAGAAATTCACTGTGTTCAGTTCTTTTTCTTTCCTCACATATTAAGTCAACAGAAATCTTAGTTTGAAGTTAATTTTTTCCTGTTTATAATTTAATGTAATTCTGAAGAGGTAATGCAAATATATTTTTCATAAATTGAAACTCCAATAGAAAGTCTTCATCCCCCCCTTGACCCCAGTCCAGTTTCCCTCCCTGAAGGCCAACATTGTTACTATTGTAGTTTTGCTTATAATTCTCCCATTGTCTATTCATTCTATCAAGGGCAAAGAACCCAAACTCTGTAAAATAATTTTAAAAGGTTTATTCTGAGCCAAATATTTGTGACCATGGCCTGGAGAGCCACACCCAAGAATTCTTGAGCAAGTGGTCTCACCGTGGTTGGGTTACAGTTTGATTTTATACATTTTGGGGAGCCAGGAGCTACACACAAAGTCATAAATCAATACATGGAAGGCATACATTGGTTTGGCCTGAAAAGGCAGTACATTGCGAAGTAGGAGGTTACAGGTTATAGGTAGGTTTAAAGATTCTTTGATTTGTAATTGTTAAACAACAAATGTTGGTGGGGATGCAGACAGATAGGAACACTCATACACTGCTGGTGGGACTGCAAATTAGTACAACCTCTATGGAAAGTAATATGGAGATAGCTCAAAGAATTAAAAGTAGAATTACCATTTGATCCAGCAATACCATTACTGGGTGTTTAGCCAAAAGAAAAAAAGACATTCTATAATAAAGACATCTGCATGTGAATGTTTATAGCAGCACAATTCACAATTGCAAAGATGTGGAAACAACCCAGGTGCCCATCAATACACGAGTGGATCAATAAAATGTGATATATGTATACCATGGAGTATTACTCAGCAATAAGGAACAATAGTGAATTAACACATCTGGTATTATCCTGGTTGGAGCTAGAGCCCGTTCTTCGAAGTGAAGTATCACAGAATGGAAAAACAAGCACCACTGGTACTCACCATCAAATTGGTACTAACTGATCAACACTTACGTCACACATGCCAATAATATTCATCACGGGGCGGGCAGGTGGGAGGGGGGTGGAGGGGATGGGAAAACTCTCACTGAATGGGTGCGGGGTGCACAGTTTTGGGGATGTCCAAGATTGCAGCTCTGACATGGGCAGTGCATGGGCAATATATATAGCCAAAGTGTTGCACCCCCATAATATTCTGAAATAAAAGGAAAAAAAAAGAAATGAAGCTTGGTCTAGAGGCTTGGAATGTTTTAAGATTAAGGAAGTCTGTTAATCAGTGACAAGCCCCCAGACATATACCAAAACTCAAGTGATCTGTTAAGTAAATTGATGACCTGCTGGTGTGGTTTAACCTTTGTCTTAACATGGCCTTAGATGCATTAATAATTTTGTATCTTATTGTTACAAAGAATAACTACAAAAGAGACAAGGCATAACTAGGTGTGTCTGACCTGCATTCTTCTCATGGGGGAAACTCAGCTTTAAGGTTTTTTGTTTTTTGTTTTGGGTCCTCTTGGTCCACAGGAGGTCTATTCAGTCAGATGGGGGGCTTAAGATTTTATTTTAGGCCACAACTCAAATATGTATTATACCATTTTTATTACCTAATTAGTGTTCTATATACTTCTGTGCCTTGTTTTATCCCCAGTTGTTACTGGGTTTAAATGCTTACAAATATCCCTTTTTAACAGAAAGACCTTGATATTTCACCAGTTAACAGAATCAAACTATAATTTAATAACTTTACTTTCGTTATATTAGTTTTAAAGTTACCATTTATTTATGGCAAGGAAGAATGATGTGATATAATGCTGCCTTTTTAAATATATTTAAGTGAAATTTTAAAACTTGAATCTACTTAAAGAAATAAAAATAAAAGTCTAAAGGGAAGTTCCAGTCAAGATGGCCCTAGCGTCACTAAAGGGTCATTAAAGAATGTGATCGGCATTTATGAAAGAATAAAGAAAAGTGAACTGAGTGAAAGCTGTGGATTCTAAAAACAAACAAATATCTAAGATACATCTCTGGTGAAGTCTAGTGCCTTATGGACTGTAGATACTACTTCTACTACTGCTAATTTTGTTTTTGTAAAATTTGGAATGGAATTTCCGTATGCTGATAATATGGAAATTGGGAGAGAAGAGCACCAAGGGGCAGTTAAAACATGCTAAATTACTCATCTTCTGGAGAGAAGGATATGAATACTGAAAAATTTATAAAGTTTTTTTTAAATTAATATTTAACAGCAAAACAAGCTATAACTTTAGACTGAAAACCAGCCAAGGCATGGAGAAAGCAGATGGAACAAAGAGACTGTATTCATCCAACAGAACTCAAGAAGAGGAAAAAATGAGAGAAAAACGATCTGGCATCCAGAAACTACCAGATATACGTAAGCTACTTAGGTGAGTTTTTCTAAACATTGTCACGATTTTAAAATGTTGCTCCAAATTCTCTGACACTCTCCATATTGAGAACGTTGTTTACATTCCTTCTCAAACCTGGGTAGGGTTGTGACTTCTTTGACCAGTATAGTGTGGCAGAAGTGACACTATATGACTTCCAAGGCCATGCAGCCTTTGCCCGAGTCTCCTCAATTGCTCACTCTCTGGATGCCTCCTTGCAGTCAGTCTTCAGACGTGTGCAGCCCAGTCAGCACAGAGAGGTCACTCGTATCCTCTGATCAACATTCCCAGTCTTCCGGTCATCTCTCCCCAGGTATAGTTAAGTGGAGGAAAAACCTTCTGGATGATTCCAACTCTTGCCATTTGAGACACTCTAGTCATTCAAATCTTCCCAGCTGAGGCCCTGGACATCATGTAACAGAGGAGAACCATATCCCTAATCCCACAGAATCAATAAACATAATAAAGTAGTTGGTATTTTATGCCACAGAGTTTTGAGGGTAATTCATTACACAGTAATAATAAATTGGCACAAGAAAATAGTTCAGTTATGACTTTTTTGAATTTCATATAAATTGTTTTATAATCTATGTGCGTGTCTGTTTTTTTTCTCCCAATGCCACATATTTAAAATTCAGTCATTTTGTTGTGAGTAGACATAGCTCATTTATTTTCATTGCTGCATAGTATCCCATTATAGAAATATGCCCTAATTTATTTATGCATACTGCTGTTGATGGAGATTTTGGTTGTTTCTCGTTTAGGGGCTGCTAAAAATAATGCTGCTAGGAACATTTTTATATATGGTTCCTGGTGCATATGTTTAATACCTACGACTTGAATGTGTAACTTCAAGTTATTTGCCAAAGTAACTGTGACAGTTTACACTCCCAAAAACAGTGTATAAAAATTCCTGTTACTCTCCAAACTTTGGTACTGTCAGACTTTTAGATTTTCTCAACCTGATGGGGCGTAGTGGTATTATCATGGAAGTAATTTTCATTTTATTGATTGCTAATAAGTTTGGGCAACTATTTATATTTTTAATGGCTATTTGTATTTCCTCATTTGTAAGTGCCTACTCTTATATTACGCTGTCATATTAATATATTGGATTGTATTAATGTCATGTATTACCCTTACATATTAACTTTGAAGGAGTATTTTATGTATTTTCTGGATGCTGGTCCTCATCAGCTCTATATATTTAAAATATCTTCCTTCAGTCTTTGGCTTGTTACTTTACTCTCTTGTTTGTGTCTTTTGAAGAATATAAATTCTTAATTCTAATATAAAAGAATGATGAATTTTTCCTTTGGTCCAGACGATTTCAGAAGTAAGTATTGCTGAGCCTTAAAGGAACAAAACACTTCTATTCTTTACAAACTGCTTTTAAGTTGTTTTTTTTTTTTTAAAGAATCAACCTATCTCATTTTACAAAGCAAGTATGACTTTGATATAAAAATTAAGCAAGGACAAAACAAGAAAATAAAACCATAGTCAAATATAACCTATAAACATAAGTAAAAATTCTAGAAAACAAAATACAAAACAGTGTATCAAAATATGCATCATTACAAAATAAATTTATCCTAGAAATAAAAGGATGGTTCATTATCAGAAAACAAAGTTAATGTAACTCACCATAAAAACAAGAAATTGTAAGAGAAAAATATGGACACATCAAAAGGTATAAGAAGAGTATTTGATGAAATTTCACACTTGCCTATAATACTCACTCTTATTATATTAGAACTAGAGAAACTTTTCAATCTGGTAAAGGATATTTATGAAAAATTTGTACAAAATGAATAATTATCAGTGAAACTTTAAAGTATCACATTTGATTCAAGATCAAAAGAGGACCTAGGTAATGCAAAGACAAAATATAACCATCACACACACACACACACAAAAAAAATTACTACTATTACAAAATAAAAAGTAAAAGCAAGAATGTGCCTAAGACACTAAGTTATCATTCTCATTATTTCCAATAGCTACGATGGTTTACCTGAAAAAACTAAGAGAAAAAATCTATGAACTATTAGAACTAATAAAAGAGCAGAGTAATTTTGCAGATTACAAGGTTAGCATTTTTTTTTAATTTAAGGGAATTTCCATGTAACAGCAATAACAAAATAGAGACTATACAGTAAAAAAAATCTTGTTTATAAGCACAACATCTAAAATAAGTTGTCAGAGAATGTTCTGGAATTTTAAAAAAATTGTTATTGAAGTACATAAGATGGCACCATGGTTTCCTGCCTCAATGGGGGCCCTGGTTTCAGGGCTGGTCTCTTTCTTTCTGCCTGTGCCTCTCCGCAGTGTATCCCCATCACCAGCAGCCAGGGTGATCCTTTTACAACACAAGTTGGACCTATTCCAAATTTGCCAAAATCTTCCTTTCTCACTCAGAATAAAGCCAGAGTCCACACAAGAGTTCCACAAGGTCCCAGGTCTGCCCCCTCTGCCCTCTGACCTCGTCCCCTTTGCTTTCATTGCTCATTTGTCCCCCGTCTTTTTGATCTTCCTTGAACATACCGGGAAAATTTCCACTTTAGCTTCTTGACAGTGGTGGTTCCCTCGATTTGAAATGCCTGTCCCCAAAACACTCCTGACTTCCTTGGGTCTCTGTTCAAATGTCACATTATCAGTGAGGCCTTCCCTGCCTGATTACTTCTTGATAAAATGCTGTTTTCTTCTGTCCTGGCACCTCTTCATTTGACTTTCTGTTTCCCAATATAGCACCATTTACCACCTGATGTTCTACATATTTATTATTTCCTTGTTTGTCTTCTCCCTTTTGATTACAAACTATTTCAGGATGGTGACTTGTTCTTTCTTTGTTCACCACTGCATTTCCCATACCTGGATAAGTTCACAGATGGGAAAATGCAGTAATATTTTTCAAATGTTGCTCCTCATAAAAATAATCTACATACTCAATGAAAGCCTCAAATCAATATTTCAACAGGATATTTCATAAAAATAGGGAAACTGATTCTAAAATGTATACAGAAGAATAAAGGCATAAAGGTCTATTTGAAAAAAAATAGCATTTACTAATGCATTGGGAAGATTTTCTATATCTATAATAATTAATATAGTATTTTGTCAGTACAGTTTTAATTAAAAATGGAAAGGATTGGAGAGCTCAGAGACAAATACTAGCAAATAAGGAATTTGGTATATGCTGATGGAACATTTTAATCATTACAGAAGCATGAGTCATTCAATAAGTGTGGTTAAAATGACTGACTTTCCTTTTAAAAATAAAAGTAGAACTTTATTTTACACCAAACATAAGAAAAATCACACTGGATCAAAGACCTAAATGTGAAAACAAACTTGAAAACTGTTGTAATAAAACAAAAGATATATTTATGACCTTGGAGAAGGGAAAGATTCCTTAGACAAGAACCTGGAAATTCAAGTCACAAAGAAAAAACAGCTGATGTTTGATTAAAATAAACATCAAAAATAAAAAGCCATAAACCAAGTAAAAAGACAAGTCACATTCTGGGAAAAGATATCTGCAATGTATAGTATAAACAAGAATCAATTAAGAATGAAGGGGAAAAAAATGGCCTAACAGAAACATAGTCAAAGGATTTTAAAAGTCAATTCAGAAAAAAGAAAACCCAATGGCTAATATGTATATGAAAAGAAATCTGCAATACTAATAATTGAAGAAATAAAAATCTAGAAAACAGTGAAATATGTGGGTAAAATAATCAGATTGGCCCACAAAAACTATTTTCTAAAATTAGGTAACACTACATTTTGATGAGGTTGTGGAGAAAAAGGAAATCTCATACATTGCAGGTGGGAGATAATCAAGTACAACCACTTTGGAACAATTTGTCAATTGTCAGCATATTTGAAAATGTCTGCCCATGTGTAAGAGGAGACACATGGAAATATTAATTGCAGCAGATCTTGAAATCTAAAAAAAAAGTGAGAACAAGCTACATCTACAAGTAGGAGAATGAATAAAATGAGCAACCTATGTCTATATATGTATCCACAGAAGTGGCTCATTCAATGAGTGTTAAATTCATGATAGGGGTTGTTTTGGGAAATGGGAAGGAACTGGGACTCAAGGACAAAAGTGACATTCACTCCACTTATCTAGTGTTTACTTTCTTTCATAGAAAAATATGAAGCAAGATCATAATATGTAAATATTAATTATTTTTATTCCAGAAGGGTTTTTATTTTGGTAGTAATTTATAACATGATTCTAAAATTTATATGTAAGTGTAAAGTATTTTTTACAGAGAGAAGGAAACACTTATACACTGCTCGTGGGACGGCAAATTAGTACAACCTCTATAGAAAACAGTATGGAGATTCCTCAAATAAATAAAAACAGACCTACCATTTGGCCCAGCAATCCCACTACTGGGTATCTACCCAAAGGAAAGGAAGCTATTTTATCAAAAAGACATCTGCACGCAAATGTTTATTGCAGCACAATTCACAATCACAAAGATGTGGAATCAACCTAAGTGCCCATCAATTCTTCAGTGGATTAACAAAATGTGGTATATGTATACCATGGAGTACTACTCAACCATAAAAAGAAATGAATTAATGTCCTTTGCAGCAATAGGGTTGGAACTGGAGACCATTATCCTAAGTGAAATATCTCAGGAATGGAAAACCAAACACCACATGTTCTCACCAATAACTAGGAGCTAAATGATGGGTACACACAGGCACAAAGAGATGTAAAGAACTTTGGAAACCTTTACAAAAGGGGAGGCTAAGAGAGGGGTGAGGTATAAAAATTGACCTATCAGGTACAATGAACACTATTTGGGTGATGGGCACACTAATAGCATTGACTTGAGCATTATAAAAGCTATCCATGTAATGAAAACATTTGTACCCCCTTAATATTTTAAAATAAAAAGTTTAAAAAAAGAAACTTGTAGTCTAAAGGGGAGGAGAGAATTATGCTAGTCAAAATGTGGTAAGTGCCACAAATCTTTAAGAAAAGTACAAATGGAGCACTGAGGAAGGAGCCCCATTATATACAAATACATGGTGGCTTCTCAAAAGCATGTGCACTGTGTATTGAGAAACAAACTGGAATTAAGTTAAAGGTAATTAGAAGGAAATTAATTCAAAAAAACAGAATAAACAAATGTAAAGTAATCTAGTCTCTCATTGTGTCCCTTTTATGTACCTTCTGCATGCTCACTTAAACTAAAAGAATCCCTGGAATGTCAGATTAATAGAGACCTGATTGTAAATATCAGAATTTACTTACCTAAAAAAAAATTAATGTCAATGTTTGAACTTTCATGTCTGATTTCAGCACTTATTTTAAATGTAAAATAATACAGACAGTGTTGTACTGGCATTAGGATAAACAATAGAACAATGGAACAGTTAGGGAGTTCAGAAATATCTTATTGAGCCAATGAAATTAAGGCTATAAGAAAAGCCCTTTAAAAAGTTGTGCTGGAAACACTCTATAGCAATGTGCAAAAAAAAAAAAAAGAACCTTGATTCTTACATTACTCCACAAGAAAAAAATCATAAAATATAAATGATAATTTGTGATAGTGGTATATATACATAGCCATACATTTCAATAAAAATGCAGATGAGTTACCCAAATGACTGAACTTTAGGAAATAGCATTCTAATCTTTGTAGGTTCCTCATGGTTTGAATATATTAATGTACCTGTAAAGTGACTTTTTTTTTTCTCCTGGAATAAGTTCATTTCTTCTTTAAGATAGCCATACATGTGATCTTGATCTTTTGGTTAATTCTTTTCTGTTAATTGAACATATCACTATTTCTGTAAAACAATTCAATACATTGTGTTCATTGATTCATAACTGAGCTGCAAATTAGCTTGAAAGAATGAAGGACCATATGCAAATCTCCTATCATTATCACTGCTGAACAGCTGTTCATTCACAGATGCAAACTATGCATATGGTGTCTTTCCTATCACATATGGACTAGTGTTGATTTTGATTATTTTCTTAATTGTTTTGTAAATAAATTTGCTAAATGTCCACATTCATTTTGGTACAATAGCTGAATCTGTAATAGAACTATGCTGTTCTTGTACTTTCTTTTTGGAAGGAAAAGGAAAATCAGACCAATGTTCACCTCTATGCATGTTGAGTTTTCTCTTCAAATAGGATCTCTTATTGCTGTTGTCTTGGCGATTCCTTATTAAGAGGGCCCAATTAATTAAAATACATTTAATGAGCACTAAATACAATATGCACTGTATGAGGTTTTGGGAATATAATGAGTGAAATTCAGAACCTGTCCTGAAGATGTTACTACTAGCCAGGTTATGGTTACCATGATGTCTGACAACTGTCTTCTGAGAGAAAAACAATACAATCCCTCAAAAACATTATATGCTTTTTTTTTTCCCTGAAACTATGTCCTAGATATTTCACTAAAGGTTAAAGAGAATATGAGTAAATATTAACGAAATTACTAGAAAGATGATGTGATAAAATAAATTAAAAATACATGAATTCCTCTGAGTTTGTACATTAAATTGGGCTCAATAGAATAAAATAAATTTTAGAAAGGATTAAATGTAAGCATAAGATCTTCAGATAATGCCCCCAAGCAGAAACAAACAAACAAGACTTCCAGAAAGAGTCATCTAAGGGTCAATATTCCCTTAATGAATTTCAGGATGGTTGCCATCCCCAATGGCTTGTGAAGAGCTCTAAGATGTGTATTAAAAATGAGTTGAGCTGCTACTTTGATTCTCATATATATTTGAAGAGAGAGAGAGAGAACTCAACTGCAATTAATTAGGCACTAATATTATTAAAATCTCATATTGAAATACTTAGTTAAAATGGTTGGCTTAGCTTGTTTATCATGAAGACTGAAACATGATCTGCACCTCTCACCTCTCACAAAAATCAACTCATGGTGGATAACAGACTCAAACCTAAGGCATGAAACCATAAGAATTCTAGAAGAAAATGTTGGAAAAACTCTTACAGACATCAGCCTAGGCAAGGAATTTATGAAGAAGACCCCAAAAGCAATCACAGCAGCAACAAAAATAAATAAATGGGACCTGAACAAATTAAAAAGCTTCTGCACAGCCAAAGAAACTATCACTAGAGTAAACAGACAACCTACAGAATGGGAGAAAATTTTTTCATGCTATACATCCGATAAAGGGCTGATAACTAGAATCTATATAGAACTCAGGAAAATCAGAAAGAAAAAATCAAACAACCCCATTAAAAACTGGGCAAAGGACATGAACAGAAACTTTCCAAAGAAAGATAGACTAATGGCTACGAAACACATGAAAAAATGCTCAACATCTCTAATCATCAGGGAAATGCAAATCAAAACCACAATGAGATATCACTCAACTCCAGTGAGAATGGCTTTTATCAAAAAGTCACAAAACGACAAATGTTGGCGTGGATGCAGAGAGATAGGAACATTCATACACTGCTGGTGGGACTGAAAACTAGTACAACCTCTATGGAAAGTAGTATGGCAATGCCTCAAAGAACTAAAAGTATAACTACCATTTGATCCCCCCATCTCACTACTGGGTATCTACCCAAAAGAAAAAAAGACATTCTATAATAAAGACATCTGCACTCGAATGTTTATAGGGGCGCAATTCACAATTGCAAAGATGTGGAAACAACCCAAGTGCCCATCAATACATGAGTGGATTAACAAAATGTGGTATATGTATACCATGGAGTATTACTCAGCCATAAAAAAAATTATGAACTACCTATTGCATTACCCTGCATGGAGCTGGAGCCCATTCTTCTAAGTGAAGTATCACAAAAATGGAAAAATCAAACACCACATGTACTCGCCATTAAATTGGTACTAATTGATCAACACTAATGTGCACATATGGGAAGTAACATTCATCAGGTGCTGGGCAGGTGGTGGGGGAGAAGGGGATGGGTAAATTCACACCTAATGGGTACGGTGCGTGCTGTCTGGGGATGGGCACACTTGTAGCTCTGACTCGGGCAGTGCAAAGGCAATTTATGTAACCAAAGCGTTTGTACCCCTGTAATACTCTGAAATAAAAAATTTTTAAAAATTCAAATAAATTTGATCTGAGTCATTATGATTTCTGTTCTTTTGATCAAGCTTTTTTCCATTAAATTGAGATAAATAATTTAATCTGAAACAGACATGGTTTTCATTCTCTCCACTAAGGTATTTTCTCCATAAACTATTTGAGTGTGTTCAAATGTATTTTATCATTTATATAAAAAATGAAATACACATTTTAATATTTCACTGACAAACAGCAGTATATTTTGAAGACATAAAATGACACAAGGTAATCAAAAATAGCTAATAAAAACCATAAATGACTATTAAGTTTAGCTTTTCAAAAATGTGTTTTTTATTTCAAAGCTGTCTTAATACAGTCAAGGAAAAGCACTTGTTAGGGGCTTTCAATTGGCTACACCAATAATGGAAAATATATTATCTAAGCTGTAAGTGCCCTAAAAGCAGATATCACCTCGCTGACATAATGGTGAATAAATAGACTAGATAGCTAGGAAAAAAACTGATAATTTGCTCCTTTAAGTTGTGCGAGGTTGACAGTGTCAGCATGATGTTTCTTCACATCATAGCCTCAGATACAACTTTAAGCAATTAAGGAAGGAAGAAAAGATGTGAGTTATGAGTTTAGCTGTACCAAGGAGTTTGAGCTCAGTAGAGGGCAACCGAAAGAATCAGCAAGCAGAAAAGCATGTCATTGTTGCTTAATTTATTACTGAATGTCTGTGAAAAGTTCATTTTGATAATTGTTAAACTGTTGACCGTTAGAACCTCTTCATGATAACACCTACTCTGCTTTGTGGACACCCACAACGATTGAATGGAGTGAGTGCAAAGAAACAGATGTTTAATTATTTTAATCTGTTACTTTGAGACAAATAGGTTTGATATTTGCAGCCTGAAAATAGGTATTTCATAATTAGTATCATTGATTCTCAGTTAGATAGAAAGAATTTGTACAATTTTTGTGCCATTATTTTCTTTAGCTTTTTCTATATCTTGCTTTGGATTTTAGATTTAGAGTATTTCACTGCTCATCAAGTTGTCTACTGGAGGTTAATAAGTAAAATCAGAGTGGTTGAATTCAATTTATTCAAGAGCCATGTAAATACTTTTTATGTAATATTAAATATATATGAAGGCGTAGAGTTCTTTGCTGTAAATGGTGAACAATATGTTGAGCATATATGATTAAAGCTGTTGAATACAGTGAGATGATAGTTTTTCTTGTGAATTACAATATTAATGTTAATCTAAGCTTTTTACTACAGAAGGAAGGTATTTCATAGGTATTGATAACTGATTTTTATATGCTTTGTGTGTTACTTTTTATATGCTAACATTTTGGTGAGGTCGTTCTACATCTATGTTCACGAGATACATTGATTTGTAGTTTTCTTTTATTGTAATGTCTTTGTCAGGTTTTGGTATTAGGGTATTGTTGGCCTCATTGAATGACTTAAGTATTCCCTGTCCATCTATTTTCCTGGAAGAGATTATAGAGAATTTTTTCTCATTTCTTCTTTACATTGTTGAGAGAAGTCACAAGTAAAACCATTTGGGTCGGTGCTTTGTTTTATGTAAGATTATTAGTTATTGATCAGTTTCATTAAAAGATACAAGCCTAGTCAGAGTATTTATTTCATCTGTGTGTGAGGTTTGGTAGTTTGTGTTTTCAAGGAATTGGTCTATTTCAAATAAGTTACTAAATTTGTTGTCATAGTTGTTCATAATATTATTATTTTATTTTATTTTTAATGGCTAAGGAATCACTGTTGATGACTCCTCTTTTATTTTAAGTATCAGTAATTTGTTTTTTCTCTTTTTCTTTTGAGTCAGCCTTGCTAGAGGTTTATCAATTTTACTGATATCTCCAAAGAACTACCTTTTTACTTTGTTGATTTTCTTTATTGGTTTTCTGTTTAAACCTCATTAATTTATGCTCTGATTTTTATTATTTTTTCATCTTGCTTTAGGATTAAATTGCTTTTTTCCTCCAGTTTAGATAATTGATTTTAGATCTTTCTTTTTTTCTAATAAATGCATTTAATGCTATAAATTTCCCTCTAAGCACTGCTTTTGCTGTATCCCACAAAATTTGAGGTCATATTTCAAGTTTTGTTTAACACATTAACTGCCATGAGAATTGTATTTAACTCACTCTAGTTTTGACCCTGGGGCCATGTGAAGCATATATAAAATCTTACTTGTTGATGTTCTTATTGTTACAATTAATATTGACAATTTAATTCTAAAAATGTGGATTAAATGAATAGAAGTCAATAAATTTTGTTTTTCAATTTATGTTTACCTTTAAATTATACTTGAAGTTTTTATTCTATTTTCATAATAAAACACTGTGGCCCCAGGAAAAAGTTTCTGATTATTTTGTGTGGCAGTCAATGTGTTAATTAAAAATATTTTAAAAATTGCCCTTGACCAATATGTTATCTGGAAGTGTATTGTTTAATCTCCACGTATTTATGGGATTTTACAGATCTCTTTCTGTTATTGTTTCCTAATATAATTTTATTGTGGTCTAAGAGCATACTTTGTATAATATCTATTCTCTTTGTTAAGGTGTGTTTTATGGTCAAGAATGTGGTCTATCTTGGTGAACATTTCATATCAAATTGAAATAATATGTTTTCTGCTGATGTTAAATGAAGTATTCTATAACTGTTAATTAGATCCAGTTAACTGATGGTACTGTTCATTTCAACTATATCCTTAGTGATTTTTTGTCTGTTGGATCTAGCAATTACTAACAGAGGCATGTTGAAGTCTCTTTAATGGCTATAATAATGAGTTTGTGTATTTCTCCTTGCAATTGTATCCATTTTTGCCTCATGTATTTTGGTGCTGTATTTTTAGGAGCATAGATGTTAATGACTTTTACATCTTCTCAGAGAATTCATTCTTTTATCATTATGTAATGCCCTTCTTTATCCCTGATAATTTTTCTTGCTTTGAAGTCTGCTTTGTCTGGAATTATTATAGCTACTCCAGCTTTCTTTTGATTAGTGTTAACACAATGTAGCTTTGTCAATCTTTTTACTTTTAACCTTTTAGTGTCTTTATATTTAAAGTGTACTTACCATAGACAACATATAGTTGGGGCTTGTTTTTTATGCACTCTCACAATTTCTGTTTTTGACCTGGTTTGTTAGATCATTCACATTTCAAGTGCTATTCATATAGTTAGATTAATATCTGTCATATTTGTAACTGTTGTCTATCTGTTGCAATTTTTCTTTGTTTTGTTTTTATCGTTCCCTGTTTTCTACCTTCTCTGGTTCAATTGTACCAGACAGTATAATTGAATTGTACATGATGCCATTTTTACACCCTATATCAATTATATTCCCATTTTTAAACAATTTAATGGCTTCCCTAGAGTTTGCAATATGCATTTACAAATAATCTGCATCCACTTTCAGATAACACTATACCACTTCACAGGTAGTATAGGTGACTTATAAGAGAGTATTTCCAATTCCTTCTCCTCCTCCCTTATGGAATTACCATCATTCATTTCACCTATCCATAAACTATAATAACCCAATATATGTCTATCATTATTAATTTGAACAGTGTCTATTACATTAAATAATAAGAAAAAAAATAAAAGAAATAATTTGTCTTCATTCGTTTATTTTATAACACTCTTCTTTTCTTTACGTAGATATGAATTTCTGACCTATATAATTTTTATTCCTTTTGCAAAACTTTATTTAACATTTTTGCAGGACATGTCTACTACAACAAGTTTCCTCAGTTTTAATTGTCAAAGACATTTTTCAAGGATAATTTCAGTGCATATAGAATTCTGGGTTGGTTTTTTTTTAATTCACTAAATATTTCACTCAACTTTCTTCTTGTTTGCGTGGTTTCTGATGAGAAGTCTGCTATAATTCTTATTTTTTTCCTCTGTTAGTAAGATGTCTTTTTTCCCTCTGGCTTCTTTCAATATTTTCTTTTTGTATTTAGTGTTCTGCAATTTGAACATGATCTGCCTATGTGTAATTGTTTTGGTATTCACTCTGCTTGTGTTCTGCACCTCCTAAGTTTATGGTTTGGTGTCTGTAATTAATTTTGGAAGATTGTCAGTTATTATTACTTTAAATATTTCTTCTGCTTCTTTCTTTCTTTTCCTATTATTCACATTATGCATATGTTATACCTTACAAAATTGTCCCACAATTCTGGAATGATTTGTTCTGATTTTTAATTTTTTTCTCTTTACATTTTACTTCAGTAAGTTTCTACTGATATATTTTCAAGCTCACATATTCTTTCCTCAGCCCTGTCTGGTCCACTGATGAGCCCATCAAAGGCATTCTTCATTTTTATTATAGTGTTTATTATTTCTAGCATCTCATTTATTTTTTCCTTAAAGTATTCATCTCTCTGCTAACATTATCCACTTGTGTTTGCATGTGGCATACTTTTTATTAGAGCCCTTAACCTATTAGTCATGTGATTTTAATTCCCCATTAATTCTAAAATTTGCATCATATCTGAATCTGGTATTGAGTCTTGCTTTGTCTCTTCAGGCTGTTTTTTCATTTGCCTTTTAACATTCTTTCTAATTCTTGTTCAAAGCTAGACATGATGTATCTGGTAATGGGAAATGTGGCAAATAAGCCTCTATTCTCAGGTTTTATGTTAATATGGCTAGGAGTTGGGCTATATTTAAGGATTATTCTAGCTGTAAGTGCCAAAGACTTCAGTTTCTCTTGATGTTCTTGATTTTGGTTACCTTGGAGTCTTTAGGTTTCCCTGAGAATTCATTTTTAAGTAAAGTCTGCACCTTGGAGCTGTTTCCATGTAATCCACTATTATTATACTAGAGCCTTATTGATGTGGTTGTAAGGAAAGAGGAAAGGAAGGCTTCTATAATCTAATCATTAAATCTCAATCTTTTAGTGGTCCCATGTCCCTAGCCTATTACCTTCCCAATTGTTTCTTAACTTTTTTTTTTTTTCTCCCCTTAGGTGAGACAGAAAAATCAGAGAATATGGGAGTTTTACAATTTCCCTTCCCTCTGGTTGAATAAGGATCTAGTAAAGTCATTTCCATTGAAGAATAGGCCTTTGTTACAGAACATGTTCTGTGAATATTTTGAGATGGTTACTTTTCTATTCCCCTTTCTGGAAACATGAAGGTATTGTTCTTGGATCTTCATCATGAGAATCTTGGTGCTTTCCACAAGGTACTCCCAAGACTGTGGCAGCAGGAGTTCTCACTCTTAACGTAGTCCACACTCAGTCTCCAGCAATTTGTCCAAATTATCATTTAAGTGTTCCTACCAGTTAGTATCTGCAGTAATATCTACTCTATGTAAGCCCATCTCAGCTGTGATTCTCTGTATTCAGCTTTGACTCTCTGCATTTGTCTGTCTTTCCAGATTTTGGGGGTGGCAGTTTGTCCTGCAAACTCAATTCACTAATGAATCGAAGAAAAGGATTCAATGATTATCAGATTTTTTTCCAGGTTTTTTTTTGTTATAATGATTGGGAGATGCCTTCCAAGCTCTTTACATGTCAGAGCTGAAACAAACTAGTCATTTCTTTTGAATTTAATAAAAAGCATGACAACCCAGTGTCCTAAAATAGATAATAGTGAAACTAACGCCATGACATTTAAAAAAGATTTTCTGTACAATTTGAAAAATATAATAAAAGATAAAAATAAACCAGGCTTAATTTCATCATTAAATAGTATTCACTGATCACTGGAATTTTAATGGTGAATAAGACACTATCCTAGGCTTCAAGTAAAATGATGAATAAGACACAGTCCCATACCAGTATGGAAAGTTGACATATTAATAGTCAATTGCCATGCAGTTCCACAACAGAGTGGTTTGGAAGCACACAAAAATTGCCATTTGTTCTTACTTGGATATATTTATATAAATATTTATTTTATGCAAATATATTATTTAATACTGGTCAGGGAGTTGGATCCAGCAGTGCAAAGAAGGGAGAAAGGGAGAGAAGAGGAAAAAAGAAAGCAGGGAAGCAAGAAAGGTGATCCATTATTAGAGTATGATTTTTTTGACTTTTTGAAACTATTGAATTCATGGTATATCCAGAAAAGAGATAGAACACAGATATTTAGAAAACAACAACAACAAAAAGATGTCTTGGAGAGGGTGATACCTAAGCTGGTTCATGGAAAGTGAGCAGAAACTAAAAGGTAAAAGGGAAATAAAAAAATGACTTCCTAGACAAGTGTAATAGGGCAGTAAGGAAATTCATCACTGGCAAAGTGAAAAGATTCAATTGAACCTAAAACTCAGAGTAGAGCTGTGTTGGATTTTGGAGATATCACAAAATGATGAGAAGTGATTGATAATATATAGCACGGCATTCAGTGGTTTTAAATTGGTTGTTGATGGATCGCTTTGAGGCTATAATGAAAGCTATGGACTTTCTCTCCAGAAATCATGCATATGTATGAAAAATTATGCATTACGATTTGTGGTGTATGTTAACCTATGGAAGGCAACCTAGATCATATTAGGTAATAGATGGGTACGGTAAACCAGGTTAAGGAGAAACCCTGAGGAAAGCAATTTTAAGGAGAAAAATGTAAAGGCCCATTAAAAAAAAAGACAGAGAAGAAACAATCAGAACAAAAGAAGGAAAACCAGAAAAGATTTTTATCATTTAAAAGAGTAGAATATTACAATATAGCCAGTCAGCTGTGTCAAATATAACAGACAGGTCCAGATCACAGTGACTGAAAAGTGTTCATTGGATCTAAGATTACTGAAGTCATGTGTGCTATTTAGCAATGCTATTTCACTAGAATACTGAATATTTAAAGTAGATTGCTATGGATTATATAGTGAGCAGGAAACGATTAAGTGGAGACTATGAGCAGGAAAATTTAGGCTTAGCTCATAAGGGAAGAAGGAGAGAATGTAATACAATTAAAAAGAGGGCATAACTATGAAGTAAAATGCACACTATTTGGGTGATGGGTACAAAAGCCCAGACTTCACCTGTATAATACATACATGTACCAGAATTCAAATTTACCCCTGAATTCTATTAAAATTAAAAGGGGGGGAGGGAACAAAAGGGGGCATAAGATCCAGGGAGGGATTGCTATTTTAAAATGGAAAAATTTGATCTTGTTCATAGCATGTGGGTGGGAGAACAAACGGAAAGGCAAATAGGAAAAAATGTGTAGAGCTGATAAAGTGGAGTCCCAGAGAAGGCAGGAAAGGAGTGGATCAGGGCCGCAGATGCACTACATAAGCTTGAATGGGAACAGTGACAATTCGAAGGCTAACCTGACAGCTCTAGGGGATTAGGGATGTGTGTCACTTCTTCACCACTATATTCCTAGTACATTGCCTAGAACACTGTTTTCATCTTCCAGGAAGGTCTTTAGCATTCACGAAAAATCACTCTAGGTCCTGTGCACATCAACTTACTTCCCTTGTGTCCTTATTGGAATTACCTTTTTACTTGAACAAATTTTTGTTCCTTTCAATCAAATAATAATTGATCAAGGCATTAAGGACTCATGAGAAAGAAAAAGACTTACATGCAGAGTTGTTTGTTAGATATGTATTTATAATAGACAATAAATGAAAACTCTCTAAATGTCTAAAAATAGAAAAGTGGTTACACAAATAGTACTGTATTCAAATACTATGGCCATTGAAATTATGTTTTCCATTTCCATTATCCATTCTGTCTAGATAGAACATAATAGATGCTCAATAAATATTAGTTGAATAAATTAGTAATCACCTGGATAGACTAGCTTAAAATGGGCCCGTGTGTGCATGCTTTTATCTGATTGAGAGAAGGATTTCTAACCCTTGTGAAATTCCATATTAGACTCTAAACATTCTGGCTTGTTACTGGAAGTGTGGGTTAAGAGGATATTTTAGGGAAACTCTTTCTCACTGTGTGTCTTCTTTCTGTGTTGATATAAAATAGATATAGCTATTAGCTAGCAAGCCCTAGTTCGAAAAACAATTCCAAACCACTATCATATAAAATGCTCTGCAGTCAAAGATCATTATTCCTCACTAGCCTGATTTTGAAGAGTAGCTATACATCATTTTTTTAAACTAGCACTCACCTCACACCCCCTTATGCTCGCTCCAATATGACAAGGACCGTAGCCTAGAAACATCATTTGCAGAACCCTTAGCAAGCACTAGCATGAGACTGGGAAGGCAGAAGAGAAGCAGAAACCACATTCCTGCACGAGTGTCAGACAGATGCCTGCCCCTGGCAGACCTGAAGTTTTCAAACAGCTTCCAGGTGTTCCCACGCAAACCACCTGAGCTGGTGGTGCCAGCAGCTGTGACCATTCAGCTTTTCCTTCAGATCCTGACCTGGCAGTGTAGTAACTTCCTGATTCCTTGACAGCTAGCCACAAAACTAAAACCTACCATTGGCCTTGCCTAAGTATTACCACTCTAGCTCCTTCATAGGCTTTGAAACCACCTATAGTAAATCTCTTATTTCCTGAAACAGCCAGAGTGGTTCCTTTTTTTACAAGCCAAACACTGACTGATAAACTCACTCCCTAGCTGGAAGTAAGAGGCTGAAATATAAACATGTGGTGTAACTGGCCTGATGCCCTCCCTTTAACCTGTTCACTTTCACTGTTGGATACCTTCTGTCTTCTAATACTCTCTTACTGTGAATATAGTGCTGTGCTGTTGCAACTATGTTGAATAGATTATGGTAGGCTTTAGTATAGAAAACCTGTCATTCGGAAGTCATGAGAACCCTAGCAAATCATCTCTAGAAGTCTTTTTCAAAAAAACCATATGTTCCATTTAGGGAGTCACTGGACTATTTGGATGTTTTCCTATCACTAATTTAGTATGCCAAATGAAGTCATTCATTCTGAGTTTATAATTTGCTGCATTTGCTGGGCAAAATTATAAGCCTTCTGGGAAAGCCGTGCCTTCAAAATGATGCCCCCTGTGGTGTTTTAGTAAGAAAATAGTATTGAACTTGAAAGCAACGCCAGAGCTTTGAAAATTAAAGAAATAATTAATAAACATACAAGAGCAACCTATCTCCCTCGCCCTTCTAGTTCATTCTATATACTACTGTCAGAATATCTTCATAAAAATGTTTCTGATTGGGACATCACTTTGCTCAAACCATTCCAAGTCTTACCATGAATACATAGTAAATAACAGACTCCTAATCGTGACGTCTAAAAGTTCTGCCATGATTTATGCCTTCCATTTGTTTTTCCAGGCATTTACCTCCTTCAACAGACACCTAACTATCTAAAAACACTGGACTACTGTCTGTATTCCAGACCATGACAAATCTCAGGTGCTAGCTCCTCTTTTCTGCCTTTCATCTGTCTTGTTATAATCTTACCCACTCTTTAGGTCTCAGACCAAACATCATTTCTCCAGAAATAGCTCTTGATCGTATCAACTCTCTTCTTTAACTTCTCACAGGACTTTTTCTTTACTACTCTCATAGATTTGAAGCGGTTGAGAGTAGAGAGAAAAGATAGCTGAAAACCACAGACTAGAATCTAGCAGGACAACCTAGATTTTAACAATATAGATTTTGGAACTTACAGCATAGAAGCAATAAGAGAGAATGCCAGATAGAAGTGATTATAGTTTGGTTGACAAGCTTTTTAGTTGGTACATTTAAATGCATGTTAACCTAGCTTATATTTGGGACAGCAAAATAGAAGATACTAGGCTTGAAATATATAATAAAAAAGCTGAACCCAACCACTCAGTAAAAAGTGGTTCAGCTCACTGACTGTGATCTTATTGCCTTTTGTCATAATTGCCCATTAAAAAGACTGCATGTTCTGTGCTTAGTGAACTCTTGTTTTAAAGTTGGGCTAATTTCTCTTAGTCTTTCTGGAGATAAGTTAAGCATGTTGAAAAAGACTGTCTCCAGGTCTTCACAGCATTTTCTTTCTAAAGCATGGTTCTGGTTATTTATTCATTGATGCAGTCATTCCCTTGACCTTTGAATATATATATAGATAACGTGCAAAGCTCAGCGGCAGAAATTGGAAGAGAAAAAAGATTGGTGACTTTGAAGCATGACAATGGCTAAAGTTGACCAGACCCTGGATGTCGTAAAGAGAAATAGTAGGAGAAAGGATTTCTAAGGCCAAATGAAGTCAGATCATCAGCAGACCTGAGCTAATTAGGCAAAGGGTTCCGATTTATTCAGTAGTGAAAGGAAAGTACTACAACTTTGGGCCGGGGAAATAAGATAATCAGGGATATGATTTAGAAAAAGTGTAACAAACGTGAGCAGAAGATTGGAAGCCAGGGAAATACTTAGGCAACCATTGCTCTCATCTGTGCGATGGAGCAATTATCAATGCGGTAGAAACAGAAAGGAAGGGAAAGAGATGGAGAGAGATTTCGGAGGTAAATGTTTTAAAACTATAATTTGCAAACTGACTAGATGCACGAGAAACAAGCAAGGTCGGTCACAAAATTTGCAAAGCCCAGTGCAGATACATGATGCGAGAAATGAAAATGTGGAGCCCCTTTTTCAACAGGCAGGAAAAAAGTACCATTAAAGATATTAAACTATAAAGCTCGTTGTTTTAAAATCTTATACTTACAAAATAAGAGGGCTAATAGACATAAACGAATAAGGACCTAGACTTCAAAATTGCAAAAAAATGATATTTTGGTGTCATAACTTTATGTATATATATAATTTTTATATATAAAATTTTAATATAAAATGCTTTATTGTTGATCAAATAATTCAAAGTGACATCAGTTGCTCTTGGCAAATATAAGATCTCAAATAATTTGTTGACAATTTTTAAATTTGAGACGGGTTTTTCTGCTGATATAACTGCCATTGAAGCTGTTAAAAGTATTTTATATGCTATAGAAACATTGGGATAAATTCCTTATAAAATACAAAATATATATTTTAGTACAGCTAGAGTTGAAGATTCTCATGGGACAATTTTTTCTGAAAAGTAACTGAACTTCATACAAATCAATTTTGTGTAATTTACTTTTAAATGTATATTTATAATTCACAAATGTATTTTTAATTCATTTTAAAATATGGATTTATACAATGGAATTTTAATGTTTCTCTGGCATTTCCTATAACTTGTGAAGGTCATGTATATAAGTCATAAAAATGGCTTTATGATTTGTACATCTTTCAAAACATCTGTTTATGCATTTTATCACTGTATTTTCAATTGTAAGAAAATGCGAATTCTAAAATTGTCTTCCTGGTTAATAATTTGCTCTTTGAAGTTTTATTGAAAATATGTTCTTTTCCATTGAATGTGGTGATCTTTAAATTAAATTTCTATTTTTAAGCCTGTGGATATTTATTTTGCAATGTTGCAGCACTTTCCAAAACCAGAGATTCTAACTTTCTGAAGAGTTCTAATAACTCCCTGATATGCTTTATTGCACTGTTCATGTGTACACATTAATTTTGTAATATTTCCTGAACATTTACTCCCTGATTGCTGGCAGGATGTCCCAGCACTCTGACTGGAGACTTAACGTTTGCATAGACACTACAGTGACAGGCGCCGGGGACAGAGGGTGAGCTGGTCTCTCACTGGAGGGCCTAGGGCTACCTCCAAGTGGAGCCTCTCCTCTGCCACAGTCATGGTCACTTCTGCTGCTACTGACACCATTGATCACCAGTCTAGGCTCAGGGACCACCTGGCCACCTCCTCGGGGCTTTGTGGCCTGCCCGTGCCTGGCAGCCAGGACAGCTGCTGTGTGCGCTGCCCCTGTGCCCACAGCTGCTGCCGGGCCACAACCCCACTGCCTGACATATCCCCTTCTCCACTGCTCCTGCCCCACCTCTTTGTCCCTTCAGACTTCACTTACAAAGCCTAAGTTCAAAGATAAACTGAAGAGTGTCTAGGTGGTGACAGCAGAGCATTAAACCAAATTTGGGGGATGTCCTTCTCAGCATGAGGCCTGTGGGACTGCGCAGGTCACAGCCTGTGAAGCCAGGCCTGGGCACGAGAGAGAGGAAAGAGTCCAAGAGGGTTATGAACACTGGCACCTGACCAGGCAGGGTGACCGCTAACAGAAACCAGCACCTGAAGAATTGGTTTGGATGAGGTAGGAGTGGAAAGAGGCAGAAGAGAACAAGTTCCGTTCTAATAATTAACTGAATGGGGGAGGTAAAAGATAAAACTAGCCGGAGTGTAAGCAACGAGCACTTCAGATGGAGACTAGTTTGCCAGAAACAAGCAGCTATGAAATAAACTACCTCCTATTTCCCACTTAACTTTTCCTTTTCTTCCTTGGGTTCTCTCTTCAGCTTGTCTCTCCTCTACCTCCCTTTCATGTCCCAGGGATGAAGTAACTCAACTCTAATGCAAGGTAAAGCAGTTCTTTTTTTTTTTTTAATTTATTTTTTTTTATGGATTTTTTTTTTTTAATTTCAGAATATTATGGGGGTACACCACTTTGGCTATATATATTGCCCATGCACCGCCTGTGTCAGAGCCACAACTGTGGTCATCCCCCAAACTGTGCTCCCCGCATCCATTCAGTGAGAGTTTTTCCCATCCCGTCCACCCCACTCCCGCCTGCCCGCCCCCTGATGAATATTATTGCCCTGTGTGATGTAAGTGTAGATCAGTTAGTACCAATTTGATGGTGAGTACCAGTGGTGCTTGTTTTTCCATTCCTGTGACACTTCACTTTGAAAAATGGGCTCTAGCTCCAACCAGGATAATACCAGATATGTTAATTCACTATTGTTTTTTATTGCTGAGTAATACTCCATGGTATACATATACCACATTTTATTTGAGTGTTCCTATCTGTCCGCATCCCCGCCAACATTTGTTGTTTGGGGATTTTTTGATATGAGCCAATCTCCCTGGAGTTAAGTGATATCTCATTGTGGTTTTGATTTGCATTTCCCTGATGATTAAAGAAGTTGAGCAATTTTTTATATGTTTGCTGGCCATTATTCTGTCTTCTTTTCAAAAGTTTCTGTTCATGTCCTTTGCCCATTTTTTAATAGGGTTGTTTGATTTTGTCTTGTTGATTTTCCTAAGTTCTGTATAGATTCTGGTTATCAGCCCTTTATCAGATATGTAGCATGCTACACATCTAGTAATGCAGTTCTGATGCATATCTTGAAATTCTTTGACACTCCTCTGGAAGGAATGTAACTATAACCAATAAAGTGGAAGTAACACGTAGAAGTCATGCAGTTGCTGCCTAGTTCTCTTGGAATGCATCCTCCAGGTGCCTGCTGGAACAGGACCTCTCAGAACCCATTCCCATGCTGTAAGAAGCCCAAGGCATGTGCAGGCGCTCCAGCCTCCGCCTTATAGTCATCTCAGCCCAGGGACCAGACCTGTGAATGAAGACGCCGGCAGCTGCTTTTAGCATCTTTCGAGTCCTAGCCCTTAGTTGTCACCCTCAGCCTTCAAGTCTTCCCAGCTGAGGGCCTAGAAATTATAAGAACAGAGACAAGCCATCCTCACTGTGCCTCGTTTGGATTCTTAACCCACAATGTCAAAACATAGTAAAATGGTTGTTTTACACCACTAAGCTTTAAGTTGGTTTGTAACCCAGCAATAGTAACTGAGTTGGCCTCTTTCTTCAACACAAGTTGGGGCAAAACCAGAATTTCTTTTTCTTTTTTCTCTCAGCTCACTGGGATAGGCTGAAATATTTTAAAGATGGTTAACAAAATGCTAAGGCTTGTAAAGAAAATAAAATAATATAAGAGATACAGAAAGCACATAAAAAATCTTTAAGCTTATAAGGGTTAGATTTCTGATACTAGAATATCTAATTTGTTTATAGGCACACATTCATTTTATTGTATGAGAACCCAGAAAAGCCCATCTTAAAATTCTTAAACTATATTTTTTCTACTGGTCTTTCCTTTGCATCTCTTCTTCCTTAAGGAATTGCTATGCTCAAGTAATGAGCCTTTAAGGGAAAATAATGGATGGACATATTCCTAGATGAACAATGCAAAGCAGACAGTCCTCCAGGTCAGATAGAAACTACCCTTCCAGGCACAGAAACTCTAGTTTCCATCCTTTTTCCCCCCAATCCTTTTTGAGGAGGTCAGGTAAAATTTTACGAAGCAAGTGAGAATTTGGCCAGGTCTTAAGACTCCACTTTGTATGTGGCAAATAGTTAAAACTCAACAAACAGTTTGAAGAAATGAATAAAATAGGCAAAGGGCCAGGGCCAGGAGTACTGTCCTGTCCTACAGCCCAGCTGTGAGCTGCTGCGATCTCTGAGCATGCTTCTAAAGGCAATGGCAATATCAGCTGAGTGCAGTGGGCTCAAAAAGAGGGATTTCTGTGATACCTCAGCCAAATCAGAAAATGTGAGCATTTTCTGCCAAACACGTGAGATTTATTTGGACCTGAAACTTTCTTTTTCAAACTTTAATGTCACAGAAATGTGCCTTTAGTCAAAAGCTGCTTGACACTTTTCCATCTCAATATTTAATTACATAAGCTATTTTTAGAACATAATTTGTTCAATTGAGTATTAAAAATACCTTTAATGAAGATTTTTGACACTTCTGGTAAATTTCACCAACTTCCTCTTCATTTATGCTTTTCTGTATATGATTTGAAAAATCAAAGCTATTTTTTAAACTTGAAAGACCATTTTACTTAAAAGAGCTTACAATCACCATAATGAAAAGCTGCTCCACAACTCAAAGGAGAAACAGTGATTAAAGAGGTTTTATTTTGGAGAAATTAACAATATGACTTCAAAGAGTAGAGCCTACATGCTCCCCATGGTTTCGTGTGTCTAGGTATCGCTGTGCACATATGATGGGGTAAGGATGCAGAGCAACTAGATCTGTGGTGACATGGGAAGCCAGCTGTAATTTTAGAAACTAAATGCAAAACATTTTGGGCTTTGTTAAAATGTTTTTATCTAAGCCAAAAATGTAGGGTTCCTCTTGACCCAAACATCTGAGCACTGCTTCATTCTGTATTCTCCTTGAAAATATCTATTGATTTGGGAGAAATGGTTCCCTCTGTCTTCCAGATGTCAGTGGATGCTGCCTCATTAGTCAAACAAGGACCTCAGTGCTCTCCCTGTAACCCAAACCACTCTGTAGCTTCTCAAAGGAAGTTAATAGCAAACATTGCAATGCCAGAGATAGAATACAAATGTTTTATGCTTGAGTTTTATTTTCAACTCATGAGGAAATTATCAATAAAATAGGCTTAACTATGCTTTTATGTTCTGTGAATCTATTCTAACATGACAACTGGCAAATATATTTTTATCTAACTCTAATTATCATTTTATTGAGTAAAGAAAAATATTGCCATTATTAAAATTTCTCTTCCCCTTTTCCTCCTCTCTCCCTACCTGTTCTTAACATTTGGGAACCATTCTACACTTACGCTGTCAGATAATAAATATACACATGGACAGTGTTTGCTTATAATTAAAATTTTAGCATCTTTATGATTTTTAAATATTTTACACTTTGCATTAGGACAAAATAACATACTGCAGTACCAAGGAAAATAACATACTCTTAGGAAAGATATTATTTTAAACTACTTTTTAGCAACTTGTACCTTCATTTGAGTGATTTTGGATCTTGTCATAAAATCAAAGTATGGGCAATATCAGCTGGCTGAGATACAGAGTTAAGTGCCTTTCATTTGTTGGTTCATTTAACAAATTCTTTTTTTAGCACTGCTGTATTAAGCACCATCCCAGACAATTGAAATATGGAGACAAACTAGATGAACAAGACGTTTGCCCTTAAAGGGCTTAAATTTTGGTCTACATTGAAGGAAAATGGAAGTTCAGAAATAAATCTGAGTGACCACAATTTTTCTAAGGCAAAGTCATTTGAAATTTGCCAGATTTAGACATGATTAACTTCACGGACGCTATACCTTACTTCGGTTCTTTTAAGTACAATGAGAGAGAAATTTCAAAACTTTAAATACTAGAGCTCTGTCAGTGGGCTTTGTTATTTTTTGCGTTGCTGTTTTGTTTTTTAATTCGTTCATTCCTTGTTAATGGCCATGCTAAATACAGTTCAGATATTTTGTTCCTTCATTCAGTCTTTTGCTAAATATGGAGTTGTTTCAAACAGTCTAGTCATCCTGCCAGGCTGACCTGGCAAAGGTTGCCGAGACAAAGAAATGGCCCTGGTGGTCTATGAACCCCATGGCTAGTCCTGTGTGTACTGTCTGTCACTCTGCTATTTCAAAAGATGGAGATATATTGACCCCTTTAATTTCCTACTCTGGGGTAAAGAAAAGCAAGTCTAACGATAATAGTCAATCAACATATTACCCATATCATGTGGGCAAATCTAATGGTACCATTTGTGGTAGATTGATTCTTATTCCCATCTCTGTATTCATGCCCCTTTGCAAAGTGACTTTGTAGCTCCTCCTATCAAGAGGTGGAATGTAATTTTTCTCGCATTTAATCTGAATGAGGGATCACATTGGGACTTGCTTCGGCTAATAGAGTGCACAGGGGGCAATGAATGCAAGTTCCAATCCTAGGACACAAAAGGCTTTGCATGTGTCCATGCTCTTTCAGAACTCCGCACTGTCATGTGAATAGTCCCAGGCTGGCCTGCTAGAGGATGAGAGATCCTACAAAGAATGATTCCAATTTTCCCAGCCATCCCTGCTAAGCCCATCATAGACTCATTGGTTCTAGGTGACCCATCAGCTGACTGCAGAAACGTAGGTGAGTTTGAACAAGATCAGAACAGGCTGTCCAAGACTAGAATAACTACCCAGGTGAGCTGAATCCCCCAAAATCTGAGCTAAAAAAAAAAAAACTGTTATTTTTAAGCCACTAAGTTTTGAAGTAGTTTTTAATGCAGAAAAAGCTAATAGATAAAACACTTCATCATAATTTATTACCTCATTTGAGAATACCTTGTCTATTCTATTATGGAAATATGGAACAACCAGTAATAATAATTCTCACTAACAGAGAACTCTCTTAGGATTTTGTAAACATAACTTGTTCTCTTTCCCTGTTGTAATGTATGTAATATATCTTTTGTCAAAGGTCAAAAAATGGAGATCTTGGTATAAATTATTTAATAGGCAATTTGATACTAAACTGACTCAACCATTTGGTTGTATAATGTTTTTACCTTATAAAATTCTGCCCAATGAATAGTGGTATCATCCATGATTTATTATAGGTAATGTAGAACATTATCTAGAATAAACTTAACTATTAAATAGTTTGGACAAATTTGATTGGACTTCAGTCATACTAACAAATACAGTTGAAACAAATACAGTTTATTAAAATCCTCTAAAATTTCCAAAACGTTATTGAAATTTCTCAATAGCAAATAATAGGGACCAAAGTTAAAATAATTTAAATGCCTTCAGTTCTATATAAAATAGATGCATAAGCATTTACATAAATATACTTATTTTACCTTAAACACTATTTAATACTTCTCACTTGGATACATACAAACATGGAAATCATTTTCGTAAATTCAAGTCCCACCTTTAACTCTGAATCCCAAATCTACCTAAAATATTTTTGCTATATTCTCATTTTCTTAATCCATTCCTGTTATTTTGTAGTTTGATGGTTATTAAAATCTCAGCAGATGTCCAATTTATAATCTGTATCTCACACATTTCTTTTTTTTTTTTTGAGACAGAATCTCTCTCTGTTGCCTGGGCTAGAGTACTGTGGCATCAGCCTAGCTCACAACAACTGCTGCAACCTCGAACTCCTGGGCTCAATCAATCCTCCTGCCTCAGCCTCCTGAGTAGCTGGGACTACAGGCATGCACCACTATGCCTGGCTAATTTTTTCTGTTTTTGGTGGAGACAGGGTCTCGCTCTTGCTCAGGCTGGTCTCAAATTCCTGACCTCAAGTGATCCTCCCACCTCGGCCTCCCAGAATGCCAGGATTACAGGCATGAGCCGCAGCCCCGGGCCTCACACATTTCTTCTTTAAGAGGTATTTCCCCTGTTCTTCTTTCTGATCCCAGAGACCCATTATCTACCTGGGTGGCAGGGCCAACTTAACCATTACACAGAGCAGGCACAAGGCCAAGGGCCTACAAACATGTTTTCATTTTAATTTATTTTAAAATCACAAGTAAAACCAATATAATAATAATGAATATGCAATCATTAATCCAGCATGGATTATATTTACCTTCATATCAATGTGGTCATCAAATATAATTTTTAATATTTTTTCATGGAGGATGAAGCCCACAAAGGCAAAGGTGCCTGGGGTTGGAAGGAAGATGAGTCCTTCTAAGAGATTACATCCATGCTGCTGGTGGCAAGTTCGTGGACCTTTCCTGCAAAGGTCAGAGCCTCTTCTTCCTTTGTAGGTCCATGCTGTTAGCACTTTTGTGGTGCCAGCACCCAAATGTTGGTTCTTTTGGGAGCCTCTGATGTTCTGCATGGAAGAGTTTTCTCTGCATGCTGACATGACACCACAAACCACCGACATCTTCTGTACCACACCTTTCCAGGAACCCACGTATCCCACTGAACTACAGTGAGATCTCATAGTGTCCCTGGGTGCCACTTCTCTCTGCCTCATCTCCCTCTCCTTCCTTATTTCTCTTGTCCCAGCAGCACAGTTAAGGCTGATAAGAGCGATAAATGGTTAATCCCATGGGAACCTGGTCCATTCCCTGCCTCCTCCAGTTCATCGTTTATGTCCTCCTATTAACAAAAATAATCAAACCAGTTTTGCATATTTGAACCTTCCTATGGATTGAAGGGTGTGGCTTCATAGCTTAATTGGTAAAAACAAATAAAATATCTATTTCGGTTGTGCATAGTAATAATCCCTGACCTAGGTAGTAATCCCAGGGGAATGTAAAGAAGCTGTAGCCAGTACTTCCTATCTTCATTTTATACATACAATTTACATATTATTTAACATAAATAATAACATACATAAAGTAAAGAAATAACATAAATAAGTTTAAAAAGTGTCTAAGGAGAAAAATAAATTCTATACTATTTGGACAAAAGAACTGCTTCTTTTATTTCTAACTGTGTTGATAAGATATTTTTCCAGGGCACTATAAAACAGAAAACAAATTTTTACTGTAGCACACAAAATGTCACTTTTTCTTTTGTTACTATAGGCTGAATTTTATTGGAAACAAAATTCAATAATTTCCTATGAAATAGGAACAGCTTGCTGACAGAATTGACCTCAAATGGATACTAGATGAAATACCTTTGAATTCAGATATCAAAATGTTTTGTTTTTAAAAAGAAATGTATCTCATCCGAAGCTGCTAGATATAAAAGACCAAGATATAACAACTTAAAAGTCTTCTAGAGTTTCTGTATATAAAATATAAAAGTAAAAGGAACCAAATATATTTAAAATGTAATTAATTTATAAGAAGATAAAAGCATTTGATAGAAAATAAGCTGAAGAGTTGGAATATAAGCCAAATCTATCTGATTCCAAATTCCATGATCTTTTCACTGTATCAGTGATGGCAAAAAATACAACCTATGCTGTAACCCATCCCCACTCACTCCCATGGTGAACACTGCTAATCAGTTGTGACCATTTGTGCCAAACCTGGATGTGTCCAAAGACTTCTCAACACAGAAGTTCAGAAAGTCAATCATAATCAAGCACTCAACCTGAAACCTCTTCGCAATATCTCCTATATCTTCAGCCTGTGTATACCGTATCTAATTTAATACGGAATTTTTTTTTTAAAGATCCCCCGGTGTAATCCTTCTCTTTGAAATCCTTTTAAATTTTTCTTCCCCTCAGTTTTTCCACCATTAAGGCAAAACCGTGAAACTTATTTTCCTAGAGAAGGTTGGGGTAGATAAGCTTCTGGAATAAAAAAAGGCCATAGAATGAGAAAAAAAGATGATGTGATATAAGGAAAGTTCAAGACAGGAGGAAACTCAAGGGAGGGAGTTTTCCTGTTGGGAGAGAAGGAGGGAGATTTGTAGGGGCACTTCCCATGGTGAAGATCCCACCCGAGTCCATGAGAAGAACCTAGTCGCTCCATCCTTAAACTTGGGCAAAGGTGGGGAGAATAGAGGACGGGACTTGGGGGGAAAGGATGATGAGAGAGAGACAGAGAAAGGGGCACTAAACAAACTGGAGGAGACTCCAGGAACATCTGGGCTGGTGTTCAAATTCCTTTGTGTTTTTAGCCTATTATGTGTGGTCACAAAGACTGAGTGGTAGAAAGACCAGAAAGATGGGCTGGAGACTGTGCCCCAGCACACCCCCCCCCCAACCTCTGGATGGCATACGGGAAGCCTTATATGTCCTCCAGAATAGTAAAGGTGTTAAGAGCCTCTGTGGACCCCAGAAGTCAGGGGTCTGGACAGGGAAGCCCCGTAGTTCAGAATTCATACCTAAGGAAAGAGTAGCAAACGGAATTCAACAGTGGATGCTGCACAATGGGGATGGCTAGGGGAGACTACGCACTCACTGCTCATTCAGATTTCCAGTCGTGACCAAGTGCATACCACCTGCTGTAGCAGAGCCAGCAAGGAACACAGAAGTTCCCAAACCCTTACCCTCATCCCAGGCCCCTCTTGGATGAGGGTACCATGTTCCTCTGTACTCAGATGCCCTCTGAGGAAGTTGGATGGGAAGGCAAAAATGTTTTGCAGGGAACGAAAAACCTATAAAGGAGGTTTAAGCTTTAAATTCTTCAAATTGACCTAATAGTTACCTGAAAGTAGGCAATTTTTGATCCAGGAAGATCATTACATTTCACTGGCTTATTTGAGGTGTCCCCCTGCTATCAGTGGGAACAGGAGTGCCACAGCAAAATGAAATTGGTTAATAGTAAATAAGAAGCTACATTCACAGGATACTCCTAATGGAGTAGCATTCTACCCCATTTCTCGATTTTTCCAGGGCAAGAACTTTCAAACTTCCTGGGGTTGGTGAAGGCTGACAATCCACTAAGGGTCCTGCTATCTCTTATGGGAAAAGTAAGACACCCACTATCTATGAGACTGGTCTTCAGCCACAGGGTATGAACTTAGCAGAGATAAGAAAAAGTGGGTATTTACCTGGAAGTGTCGTGGTGCCCATTCTTCAGTGAGAGAACCAAATCTCTTATTTAAGTTATGTATTCAGGGTCCTGCAACTATACAGCGGCTGAGCCAAGATCTGAATGCCAGTTTGTCTGACTTGGAAGTCTGTATTTTTTCCACCATAAACTATTTCACATCCACATACCTGTTAGCATCATCATCTTGACACCTCAGAGCCAGCTCAAACCCAATATATCCAAAACTGAATGCATCATTTTCCCCAACATCCCTGATATTTTTTTTCTCTGTATTGTTCATCTCAGGGAATGTTGTGTTGTCTAAATTAGAACCATACAAGATTTCCCAGGCCTACTCGTTCTTTCTAATTGTGCAGCAACTCCTTTTTATTTTATCTCCTGAATATCCCCACTGCACAGATCCCTTTGTGCTCATACACAGGAGAACTGAATGCAGGATAGGAAAAACCTACATAGATATTTCATGTTTACAGATAACTGTGATAGGGGCCATGGCTGAGGAATTTCACCGTTACTTGAATAATACCAACCTAGTGTCTACAGTTAGTCAGTCAGTGAGCAGCATGGAGCCCAGACACCTCCCTGGAAATTAGGTTTGACTGCTTGGCAACAGGAAAATGGGATTTTGGGGAAGCTAGAAGGACACCGATTTTGAAATCAGATTCAGTGAACAGAACACCCAAACAGAAGTACTGTACAATTCAAAAATAAGATTGAGGTATGTAAGGAAACACCTTGAACCTGCTTCTGGGTGAGCCAATCAGAATGCTTTGTATTGCACAGGAAGAAGGAAACCTCAAGAGAAAAGCCACACTAGGACTGTGTGCAAGAAGCTGTATGCCCTTGCCAAAGAGAGGGGAGAATCCTCAGGGGCTTCCATTCATTCCTGAAGAATCCACAGAACATGAGAATGATAGTTCTCTTCCTTCCTTCCTTGTTTCCTTCCTTCCTTTTATTTGGTCTTTTGTTTGTTTTTAGAAAACCCTGTGTTGGAAATTCTATTAGTCAATAGAATCGATATAAACTAATGAGAATTATCTACTTTTTCCACTTAAAATACATTCAGTAAAATTATATATAATTTTTGTGGAATTTTGATATAAACTTTTATATTTCCTCATCAAAGAATGGGTGGCAAAAATATGTTTGTTCATTTATATTTCTCTTTTTCTTACATATTTACTTCTGTTGAACATTTTGTGTGTTCATCTCGTCCCACATTACCTCTGTATGAACTTGCTCAAAGTTTACTTAAAGAGTCTGCTGTAGAGGTTTGCATCCTGTAATTCAGTCCAGCATTAGTCACCTGTTTTAATCACGTGACAATGCATGGATCACTGGCTGCTCAAAGCTGTATCTCTTCAGACCAACCTGAGTGTTTGAGCTGTTTTCCTTTGATTTGCACAATCCATTAAAAATCTATGTCCTACAATAATGGAGAGAAGGAGCCATGAATTCCTTTTGCTAAGAAGAATAACTTCAAAATGACAAGTATGTTACCATTATGTGTTATTGAATAGCAACAGAACTTGGCTTTGATTGATGTGAGTTGAAAAACAAATAGGCATTTTACTAAATCAACAGGAGGGCTGAAGAACCATGCTTCATATCACACAGCTGGGAACAATAGCCCAAACCATACACAGAACCGATCTGATGAGGAAATTTACTTCCCCACTGAGCCCTAAGTATACGCTGTGGGTTCTGCTGCTCTGAGAACTAACACTGTAACATTGACTCATGACTTTATGCTTCTCTGGACCCAGTACACTCCCAATACACTCCCAGTGCCATCCATGGGACAGGTGCATGTGACTGTCAGAGTTTCATTGCCTAGATGCAAAGAAGGATAGAAAATGAGTGTCTGGCATTTTCAGTTTCTATAATATGACGTTGATTCTGCTCCCTCCAAGACTCATAGATCTCATAATATTATCCCAAATATGGGCAGAGAATTCAGATACTGGGCAGCCAAAAAGAATGACAAATGTCTACTGCATCTGAGTAGAAAATTCCTGCCATATTGGGCAGAATCACAAATGCTGATACACTGCCAGATTATCAAGTCCCCTAAGTAGCCTAAACATGCATTCTTATTTATCCATGCTCTTGGCCAATTTCCCACAGGACACACACACACACACTACAAGAAAAATAAAATCACAAAGATACTTGTTCTTAAACTGTAACTGGAGAGTCAATTTGTCTAAATGCTGAGCTATTCCATGAAAAATAAAGGATGAATAGCTGTTAATCATTTGGGGTATTTTTAGTATTATTTTTGTCCACCTTTTTTTTTTTTTTTTTTTTTGCTTGCTGATCACAGTTTTGTATGTCACTTCGTGCTAATTTTGACAAATAAATACTGGATTAAATGCATTAAATATATTGTTACAATCACATCCCCAGGGAGGCTTTTATTATTGCTGGAATAAAATCAAAAGAAATATAGTTAGTTTATGATGCTATAACCTATGCAAAATACAAGGGCATATTTTTATATGGAAAGTTTAAAATATTAAATATAATTAAACAAAAGTATATAGTTTTAGAACGTATAAACTAGAAGAGTTATAATTTTTACATCCGTGAGGTAGGATGTGGACTAGGGAGCCCATACAAAAAGGAAAACTCAATTATCATTTCCATTTTTCTCTTTTTTAAAATATTCACATTACACACATTCACGTATTATGTGGCATTAAATGTGCCGATTATTTTGTTCTGCTTTCATTAAGGAATATGTCTCATTCTTCAATTTAATTATTTTAAGCAAACCGAATAGTTGAAATAAATCCGATATACTACCCCTGCCCTAAATTGCTTCCGTTGTATAGTGCGCCAGCACACTCTATTGGCCACACAGGATAATGAATGTGGTCTCCAAAGCAACATCTTAATGTCATTAAATTCTGCTGTTTATCTTAGTGACAAGGTATTCTTTTTGTACTTATTTTATAGAATAAGCTGAAATTACATGATATTCATGAAGAAATCCAGAATTTTTGTATAGATGAGAACAGGAAATATAAAAATCGTGGCCGTTTTATACATACATACTGGTTGACCTAGGCATCTATGGGACAATGGGATGAGGAAATCAGGAATGATTTCAGATAATGGCTCATCTTGCTAAGCAGAGAGACCAAAACTAAGAAATTACCCATTCAACCAACACTTTTTGAGCACCCACTATCCGTAAGACAGGCTAATCTTGTGGCTGGAGAGATGTCTACAACGTGGGCCTGCCAATGTCTCAGATATAGCACTCTGAAAAATGATTAGGGCCAAAAGGTTTATAAGGAGTTTCTGGTACTAAGTAAACAAAATATGGCTACATCTTAATTTTTAAATCAAAAGGCTTAATTTTAAATAATTCCTGGTATTGTGAGGGATTTAAAATTTTGTTTTCAGAAAAAAGACAGAGAAGGGGCCCATTATTAAGACCAAGGACTCTGGGGCACCTACTGTTTGTACCAATATCTGTTCATGATTTCCTTTGATAACTTACATCAAATATTTCCAGGCTCATTTGTCTATCTATAAATTATAAGTACCCCTTGGAGTGAAAATAAAATCGGCTATTTTAGTGCATAATGTGCTGAGTGTTTTTCTAAAGGCTTAGAAGGTATTATCTCATTGCATCCTCACAGCAAGGCTATTAGATATTACTATTTTTCCCACTTTGCTGAGGAAGAGACGGAGGCACAAAAAACTTAAACAAATACATGAAGGCCACACAGCTTGTGGTAAGTGAGAGCCAGGGTACAAACCCAGGGCGTGTGATACGACAGCTCTTGCTCTTATCAAGCATCACAGAATATTTCTGTGATAAACCTATTTCATTAGAGTGTGGGTAGGGTAGAGAATGCTTTGCGGCAGCTTTTAGGCCTTTAGAATACCAGTGATCTGGATAGAAAGAGGGTGTCTGATTGTCTATGGTTGAGGGTTGGTTATAATAACCCAAACTGATTGGTTTGTAACCTGTACCCATTTCGGTGATTGTCTAATAATATGTCAGATCAAAATTGCTGGGATGAGCAATGGATGTGTTGTAGTCTATGATGATCGCAGTGTTTTTGCCCTCAGTGATAACTATATGTACAGCATATTTTGTACATGTTCTTACCCCAAGCATGTACCTCACTAATATGAACAAAATAGTTGATATCCTGTTTAAAAAAGAAAAAGAAAAAGGATATTCTAGTAATTACCATAAGTCAAACAAACTCTAATTCAGTGTCAGTATAGAATGAGGTACTCTGGTTCATCAATATTCTTATAAATAAATTCTATAGGATTCATGTGCCCATTTATTTAGGCCTTATATTCATTTAATTTGCTTACTTGCCCTCCATGTTATTGCAAACACATTGAGGGTTTGGATTTTATTTCATGAGTCAGTTATTTACATAACAGTACCAAATGTTAAACATGGCAATTAAATATCCCATAGTAAAAATAATGATAATTATTAACACTACAAAATAAATTGCCAAAGAGATGCTTACTCTAAAACCAAATATGCCAGTTTTAATAAAAACAAATTGCTTCTTAAGCTGTTGTCATTCATAATTCATTGAAACTGAAATGATTATGACGGGACATTAATTAGAAATTTATACACATGCATATTTGTAGTATTGTACACATAAGAAATCTCAGTGGCAATTTGATTTATACAACTAGTGTTACATTTCTTCCATTAGGGAACTAAAAAAAGTACAAAGAGGGGCAAAAATTAGAAAAAAATAATAACAGCTCATTTGTTATTATCTTGGAAGATTAAGACAAAACAAATAGCAATAATTTTATTTTGTAACATCTTTTAGCTGAAATAATAAATATGCTAAACTAGTACTTCCATAATGATGGATAAAGTAATATTTCTATACTTAAATCTAAACACAATTATAATTATTCATCCTTGCCTCCAATTCTGAAAAAGGAAAATATGTATATACATAAGCTATGATGAAATGTCTTTACAGCATACTCTCATGTTTTACAGCATATCTGTAAGTTAATCTAAATGGTTCAAACCAAAATCACTTACTATTATCAAAGTGCAGATTAGGAGTTGTTCACACTAATCAATAACTATTATTTGAAGAATGCTAAAACTGGAAGGATATTAAGACTCACTTATTCTTGGGGGAACACTCTTGGTAGCTCCATGGTGCCAAAACATTTCATGGAAATATCAAACTTGAATTAATTAGTCATTTATGTGTTTTTTTCTCTTTCAGCATTAAAATTAAAGGACTACTAGAAGTCCATTTATGTCATGCTAAAAACAACAAATCTAAGTAATCTTTTCTGGCTTTATCTGGGGAGAAACAGGCGTTGCAGAAAATGCAAATGCAATTGGCTCATTAACAGAAAGTCAGGGAAGCAGTTATCTCTGGGGTATAGACAGAGGGAGAGGGATGCATGAGGGAGAAGCACACAGAGGGCCGTAAAGCTACTGGTGATGCTTACTTTATTTATGAATTCAGTGGTGGACATATAGGTTCTCCTTTTATCATAATTCTTTAAACTGTACATGTGAGTCATGTGTCATTTATTCTATGTATGGTATAGTTCACAATAAAAAAATTAAAGATTAAAGTGATTTTTGAAATTGCTGGATAGGCTTATTTTGTCATCCTACATATCCTTTCGTTAGCTTATCTATTTATGTTTGAGTATTACAGTGTTAAATTATATACATTTTTTTTTTTTTTGAGACAGGGTCTCAACTCTGTGGCCCAGGCTAGAGTGCAGTGGCTTCATCATAGCTCACTGCAGCCTTGAATTCCTGGGCTCAAGCAATCCTCTTGCCTCAACCTCCCAAGTGCCTGGGACTATAGGCACACACCACCATGTCAGGCTAATTTTTCTATTTTTTGTAGAGATGGGGTCTCACTGTTACCCAGGCTGGTCTCAAACTCCTGACCATAAGCCATCCTCCTGCCTTGGCCTCCCAAAGTGCTAGGATTACAGGCTTGATCAGGCCACTGTGCCTGGCCATATTTTATATTTTTCTTGATGCAATGAAATAACTTAGGTCTACTTATTTTTTAGCCCTTAATGTTTTTTCTTAGAATTAAGTTCTGCTTCAAGTAAAAGAAGAAGGAAAAAAACCCCAAAGAACAGTGGATTAAAAAATGTAGTTTATTTCTCTCACATTAAAAAATGTACTGTAGGCAAGCTATCCAGGGGTGATGTGGTAGCACGGTTCAAAAAATGCCTCAGGGGCCCAGGCTTTTTCGAGCTTTCTATACCACTAATTGAAGTGGATTATGGCCTTCCTACTCATAGTATGAGGTAGAGTTTCAATATCCCATCCAGGTTCCAAGCAGCTGGATAAAATGAACAGAGTAAGAAGAAAGGAGAAGCTGCAATACATTTCTATTCACATCCCATGAGCCAGATTTCAATTACAAAGCCACACCTTTCTGCAAGGGATGCTAGGAAATGAAGGCTTCATTCTGGGTCGGCATGTGCCCAGCTAAACACCTTATTATTGTGGAAGAAGAGAAACCATACTGAAAAATACTGAGTGAGCTGAGAATAATAGGCAATATTAATCATAAAAAATAGTGCCTTTCTGATG
This sequence comes from Daubentonia madagascariensis, assembly GCA_023783475.1. Lineage (NCBI taxonomy): Eukaryota > Metazoa > Chordata > Mammalia > Primates > Daubentoniidae > Daubentonia > Daubentonia madagascariensis. Next base: position 11,006,387 of record JAKFHU010002220.1, read on the forward strand.
ATTCTATTTACATATTTTTTAAAACCTTGTCTTGATCAATTTCAAGTTTTATCAAATTAGGCACTTCCTCCGTTGATCTATGTCTTCTATCCTTTTAGATACTCAAATTCACAGACTGAATATGTTTTTAATGGCCACTCAGTATACCCTACTCTTTCCAAAAATAATTATATTTTAAAATAATAAATTAAAAGGAAATACAAATAAAATCAATGTGTTGTCAACTTTGCTAAATTATTATTTCTATAAATTAAAGACAAATACTTTTATGAATACAATTACCACTGTTTTCTATCATTGATTTGTAAACTATATCGAGTATTTTATTGTTGTTCTTTGTATATATTGGCCATATGAAGGTAAATTTTAACATAAAAATATTAAACATAAGTTAGGAGTGAAATTTTCTTTTCTACTATTATCATAATTTGATTTTAATAATACATGAAAAAATAAAATTATTATAATTCTTACATCTTTCAGTAACTTATCTAAAACAGCATAACAGAATGTTAATTTTAGAATTTTTCAAAGAAAAATTGTTTTTCCTCATCCCTTGACATACCTGAGCCATAATTCTAAAATATTTTAAAATATTCATTTAATAGAATGTACTTTTCTCAATTTATTTATAACCATTTAATGCATTATTTTTAAGTAAACCACCAAGGAAAAAATGTTGACTCATCCTTCTTTCTGGACTTCAAATAAATCAAATCCTCTGCTTTACAAATAATAAGCTTTAAATTTTCTCATCAACATCAACAAATTAAAGTACTATGTATAATGTATAATATTTGATAGTCAAATCAGAAAAAAAAATGGAGCAGACAGAAACTGTAAGAAACAAAAGTATAATAGGTATGTGTTTGTTTTTAGGAATTGCTGTATCTGGCTATTCCATAAACTCACACCTCTTTGATTAACACAGAGAAAAATTTCTTAGGTATAAGTAGAGGACATGGTGATACAGGAAGTTTCTCAAACATGAATTGTTCCCATACAAGTTGAATCAGCATATATTTTATTGACAAATCTTAAAACTTGCTCAGAAAGTCCTGAAGCTGAATTCTGTAGCACCCCCAGCACCTACTTGGAGATTCCTGGCCTGGTGTCTGAGTCTTCCATTCTGAGAGAGAGGATTCTTGATTTGTATACAGCTTCACGTCAGACTCGGTGCAAAGAAAGGAGCTGCTTAGCCAAGTGTAAGGGTAGTTAGAGGAAAAAACAACTTTTTTGTGTGCCTTTACTTTCTGTTCTTTTTTCTATTGCATTATTTCAGACTACCTCCTCAGGCTTAGGTAAGCCTCTCCTGAAGAGCCCACTTGGGGTGTTACAACTTGGAAAGTTTGTCCACAGCCCAACGTGGTGACAAAGCCTGCTCTGCACTTGGCAGGGTAGTTATATATAACAGTGACTGAGAGGTAAGGCCATTGAGTCAGGTTGGTGGGGTTCAAATCCTAGCTCCACTCCTTAGTAGCCTTTTGAACTTGGGCAAGTTAACTAACCTCTCGGTGCTCAGTTAATCATTTGTATCATGGGCATGATTATAGGATGTTGTATAAAAACAGGTAATATTTGTAAAGTGTCTTGCATGTATCAAGTGCTCAAAAATACATATCACCATCATATATTTTACATTATACAGAGATATATATAAATAAATATATGCATAAAGATGTCATTTTAAGAAGGGAATGGGGTAGAGGCATTGGAAATTAAAATCGTTTGATGCCAAAATCCTAAAGAAGGAGGATGAGAGTAACTGACATGCCAATCAATGTCTTGAAAACTGATGTGATGTTATTGCACTGTTTACTCTTTACTCCACCCTTGATGATTCTGGCTGCCAAGTCTGAGTTGTGATCTTGGGTCTATATATAATTTTTAGTTTTCCAAGTGATAATACATAGCCACACTGGGGAATGCCTCGGCCAGAAAATCTTCATCAGTGATCAGTATTCTGATTCCAGCCCACCCATTTAACTTTCTATTTCTCCACTACCCTCCCTTCTCATCCAACTCTTGCTGTTCCCTAAACACACAGTGCTTTGTTTCCTATATCTCTTGAGTTTGCATGAGCTACTACCGCTACTTAAATATCCTTCCCCAGACTGTCTCTTCCACGAGTGAAGATTTGCTCCTGTTTTAATACCCAGCTCAAGCATTATGTCCACTCCATGCTGGATAAAGTCAGTGAATCTCTCCATGTGACTGCTGCAGCCTCCATCCCGCCTCAGTGTTGGTCTTCTATCCCCAGAAAGTCACTAGACTGTGAGCTCTTTGATGGAAGACGTTTACTCATTTTGTTTTCTCCATTGTCTAGCCCACTGCTAATACAGAGTAGGTACTCAAAGGACTGAATAAACTCAAGTCGCTTACAGAAGGCTGAGGCATATGCAAGTAAAATGCTAAGTTAAGATAAAATGTTACAGAATCGCAGAAGAGAGACAAATAAAAGTTGCTTCATTAGCACACAATGAAATACCAAGTTGTTTCTTGTGTAAAGACACTGTTATATACTGCAAAGAAATAGGAAGAATATGAGGTATGAGTCTTGCTTCACTAAATCTGCAGTCAAATCAGGTAGGCAAGACCAGTATTGCTCAATTAATGGACAAAATTAAAAGGTTTACAGAAGTTTGGAGATAAGGAAATCGTATAAAGCTAAATTAGCATAAGCAAAGATAACTTTCTTCAGTAGGTGAGACTAGCATTTGATATCAAAAAAGACAGTGTTTGTACAGAGTAGGGGAAAAAACAGATGGTTTTCTAGAACTGCGAAGTAGCGGGAGGAGACGGGAGGCTGGTGTGTTAGGAAACTGCTGAAACAGAGCCCAGATTGCATGTTCGGAAGTAGTGGGAAATAATGGGAGATCAGTAGGTCGGAGCAGATTATAATGAAGCTTTTAAAGTTACCAACTGCCAAGGAAAGTTTGAGATTTTTATGGTAACTGAAGCAAACGATTGATTGATGAAGGAGAAAAAAAACATTATGTTGATTAAATGTTGACCATTATAATTTTCAGTGCAACAGCTGCTACTGAAATTGCAGTAATTCAAAATGAAAAATAGACACTGTTGTTCTAAAATAGCCTGGACTATTTGGAACTCTGTAGCCTGAGTTTATGCTGTGTGGTTTTGCTAAGAACATGATGGGGTGCAGGTTCCTTTTTATTTTTTTTTTCCATTTTATCATAATGACTTGTTCTAAGGATGGAGAATTCAAACCGAGCAACAATTTCACAGCCAGAGTTGGAGTGTGGGTTGTATAAAGTTGTAGAAGCACTTTCCAAAGATATGAAAACTTCCCCCCGACTACCTAATTCCAGTTTCTAACTGGAGTGATATTTGAAATACACAAATTGCTTAAATTATTTATCTATTAAAAAATCTGTTTATTATCAACACATAATTTATATTGTATTGTTTAATCACAGTTATTTGCCTGAAAAATTAAGCCCTGAAGTTTGACAGTATATTTTCCCCTCAAGATAAATATTTACAAAACTAACCACTTTATGCAAACTACTGAGTTAGGGATAATCCATGAATATAATTTACAGTTAAACTTATGGTTATTTGTTGTTTACTACCCTAGATAATTTATTTTAAGAGCATCCTTTTAGCTTCTTCTGGATTAGTGATATCTATATGTCAAATAAATCAAGTTACAGTCCAAAATTAATATACTATGCATCCTTGTTTATTACTGACTCATCACCTCTCTGTACCTCTAATCTATTTTAGGCTACTTTGCCATATCAAGAAATTTGGACATCATCTTATAGTGGGCATTTAAAAACAGGGAGACACTTGGAAAACCTCAAGCTGTATTTTGGAGAGATAATGCTGGTAGCAGTAGGAGCATGAATCAGAGGGCAAGGGAAGAGATTTGAAGGCAAAGGGACCAGTTATAAGACAAACAGTTAGGAGGAACAGATTGTGTGGGGAATAGAAGAAACAGATTGGGGAAGAATTTTAGGAGTTGAACGGAGCTTGTTATTAGACAAGTAAAATCATAAAATGACCTATCTGTATCACAGCCCCAGACATGCTTAGTGTTAAGTTGCAAATGGAGCTCTGAGCACTGTAGGAAGAGAGTGGCAGGGGCTCCACAGAGTAGCAGGTTGCTATAGCAACAGTATCCTGTCAGGTACAAATAGAGCTCACTGTCTCTACCAGTGACCAACAGAGATTTTCAAAAGGCCAAAAAGGTGTTAGCATTGTGGACCAAGTGGTCTTTTGTGATGGCAAAATGATCATCAAGTGGATACCATAAACATGGCCAAGACAGGAGCCAAAGCAGGACCCCATGTGTTGGAATGTTTACGGTACTGAAACAAGACAATATTTATATAAATGTATACTCCTTAACCCTTCTAATCCAGGCCATATAGTTGCTTAACATCTCTACGGTTCATATGCCTCATCTGTAAGACACAAGAATAACCATACCAAGCTCGTCAACTTGTATGTTGCTTAGAAAGTACGTGGCACATATTAAGTAAAATGTAAATGTCACCCATTATTATTATCACTATCATCATCATCATCACATAAGTAGGTGCATAGTGTAGTGGTTAAGAGCATGAACTCTGGAAACAGAATGTCTGTTGTTTTTGCTTTTGCTTTCTTAAAATATTGTACTTTTTAGCTGTGTGAACGTGGGTAAATTATTTAACGTCTCTGTGTTTCAGTTTCCTCACCTACAAGACGGGGAATAATAATTGTACCTACCTTACAGTTGTTATGTGTGGATTAAATGAATTAATATTTAGAAAATGCTTAGATTGGTTTCTGGCACATAGTGAATATTAAACAAGTATTCATTAAATAAACATGTAAATAGAAATGTTTTTTGTTAGATTCCTCTTGTAGTTCTAACATTTCCATAATAGCTGCCCCTTTTTAGTAGCCTTTTAAATCTAAATTTGCTTTTGTACTTTCCTTGGTTCTGAATTTAAAGAAAGCAAAAAGGAAGGTAAAAAAGACTAAACTAAAGCTCATTGCATTTCTACTCAGTTCCAGGCCTTCTCAGAGGTATTATAGCATTTGATCCTCCCAAAAACTACATGAGGTAAGTGTTTCAGGTGAGAAAAGAGACCCAGACAATTGGAATGCTCCAAGTTCCAACAGGTGATAAAGCTTAAAACCAGAATTTAAAACCACATGTCATTGATTCTTACATTAATATTTTCAAATTATTATTGCACAGTATTTCTTAGATAATTTCACCATAAATAATATTCATTTTAAATACTCACTATAAGTATTGATTATGATAATGTAGTAAAATATTTTATTCTCATTTTATTCTTATAAAACCTTATATTTTCAGTAGTTAACATTTTTTCTATGCATTGTAATATATGCCAAATTATCAACATATTACATTACTCCAGGGTGAGGTATTGTGTTCTGCTCAAGAGACAGGCCTAATGGTTAATTTCTGGTTGGTTGACTGATTAATGATGGGTTCGATAGAAAATTATCTTAACCCATCACTTTAAGAGCCCACTACAATATTTAAATATAGCTAATTTCTATCATGACCGTATCACTTGCTTTTCTCAGACTACAGTACACTAATTCTTTATCTTATAAAAATTATTTGGAACATTTTGCATCTAATAGTTTTATTGGGCTTTGAGATGATGGTGGATTCCTTTATGCCCCTTAGACAGAGGAAATATTAATACCTATTAAAGATATATTTAAAGAACTCCAACCTTCTTAGTTTTTTGTACCCCAAACTTATGAATTCATCATATATAATGCAGACTCTACCACGGACCTAAGGTGAGTGAGCTCTTTGAGATCCACAAAATCCATCATTGCATTTTCCATTCTCAACAAATTTAGACCTACTACAAATGACTTCATCTGTTATTCTCTAGTTAATTTTCAGTTCAGCATTTTGTCAAATTATATTTATAGCTAGCGTCCCCAACTGCACAGAAGCAGTGATTTCCACATCAAAGTTTAAAGGAAAACAGAAACGCATTCTCAGATAGCAAGGAAGGAAAACAATTACTGCTGTTAGTAACTCCTCAAGGACTACGGAGAAAATGGAAATGAATTTACACAGGGATGAAAAGGTGAAATGAGCTTCTTTCTTGTTGCTGCTATGTCTTGGTTACAAAGCAATCTAATGAATTAGAACAGCACCAGACAGTATATATATACAAGAATACCATAGTATGTTTTTTCTTTACATGTTCAAGTAACTCATCATTTCCATAGCCTAACTTTTAGAACATCCATCTGAGATGATTTCCACCTAAAAATTCATTAGTGCATAGTTACTATTTTCTGTTTATATTATGGGAATGTATGCTTAAAATGGGAGTAATGTATTCTTCATGAATTGTTTTCAACAAGTCAGAACAACAACAAACCCTCAAAGGTAATTAACCTTTTAAACTCATCTAAACAAATGCACTATTCAATGTACACATGTTTATATTTCACCTGTCATTCGGCAAAACCGGAGTATATCTCAGTCTCCATAAAAATAACCCACATCTCAATTTAATATTTGTGCCTTTTGAAAAAATAATAGAAAAACTAATCCACGGCAAATTCATGGTTAGGTATCATTTTAGGATATGAAATGTCATCAAATTTGTGATACTGAAACCTTTTTTTAAAAATGACTGCTTCAAGAAATGGTTTTAGAACACTTAGAGTGAGTTCAGCATTATGCTTGTCTCATATAGGAAGAGATTAAAATATTTATAAATAGAGACAGAGAGGAAAGGCTGAAATGTAGTTGAAAAATTCAGCATGAAGAACAGAAGTTGTGTGTCTTCAACCATGACTTAGTATGTTTTTCTTGAAGGGAAATATGCCTCAGGGGGGATTTAAATTTGTTGTAAGGTGAAATACTTTTGACAAAATGAATGGTGAGTGTACAAGAGATTTTCCATTTTCCCTCCATATTTACATTCTATTCTCCATCCTGCTCTGTGCCCTGGGAGGGTGAACTCCATGAATTGCACAGGTTCCCTCCGACGTCCACTTGGATATGGCCTATGGAAAGGAATATCAGGAGATCTACATGCGGAAGGAGAGTGAGTGTTTATCCCCCAGCTAACACTTGCCAGGCTGCAGGTTGGCACTGGTGCATCAGTTTACCAAAGACCAGATCACCTGTTTGGCATCCCTCCCCTGTGGCCACATCTACATCTAAAGGAACAACAACATTTCTTTCTGGGTTCCAATACCCACTCTCCTTCAGATCTGAGATGGTAAGAGCTTCCTGCCATTGCTAGTCCTGAGGTGTGTCATCCCTTGCTGATTTCCTTCGCCCAGCCCACACCTTTGTAAATGGTGCCTTCATTAAACAATCCTTAATTATCCCATTTAAGTGTGCCATCTCCCTTGCTGATGAATACATCCTCGAGCAAATCAGCGAATTCCCAGTATTAAACTCTAAGTCTCTTCCTGGAGCTATTAAAGAAATTAAAATGTCTTTAAAGCAATGTAAATGTTTTTGCAGGCACAAAGATAATAGAGAACTTCATTAGGTTAGGTACAGCTGGTAAATCAATGATAATGTTAACATTTAATTTAAAGTTTAAGGTTTAATGTTTTCCTCATGGAAGTAGAAATGTGTTACACAACCTGGCAACTAATTATGTCAAGATAAGCAAACTTAGGCAATTTCCTGGAACATCAATCAGGAAATTATGAGATTCTCTTGTGGTATGCTCTTGACCAGGTATTATTCCCTACTCCTAAATATTTAAGATATTCTGACTTCCCATTTTTTACTGAATTTTAAACATGTTATTTACCTAACACATTATTGTTTAAACAAAGGTAATATTTTATACTGATACAACTATATTGGTGTCTTTCATTAGTATGTTGATACCCTCATAGGAATCAAAGAATGTTTTGGTTTTAAGACCCATAACAGCAAAGCCTCAGATATAATCAAATAAGCAAGCTCTAGGGATGACAGAAATTTTCATATTTGGTCCATTTTTTTAAATTAAGATATTCATATTTCATACCTCTCCCAACTTCTTAATATCCACTTTACCACACCAAAGCGTAGTTGCTGAATCAATCAAGTTCAGAACAGATGAACTGGGAGTATGGGGTAGTGGTTGTAAATTCCTTGGTTCCCTCATTGTAGTTTGGTTACACCATTAAAGTGCTGATAAAAAAAAAATCTTCATGCCAACCTCAGAGTCTGAAACTTTAGAGCTAGAAAGTCTTCAGGAATGAAAATATTAGGCTGCCACATACATTTTTCAATGTTTCCTTTCACAACTCTTCTTTTCAAATATCTACACCTGCACGAACACACTTGCTGAACTCTACTGTAATATTTTTATTTATGTGGTCAGAAGGCAAAGATAACAATTCTCTATTAAATTTAACACGAAAATGGAAAAGCTAACCCATCAAGCTCAATCCCTCCTTGATCACTCAGTATGTCTGTTTATAAAATGTTTAAATAGTTTATGTTTGAACAGATTTTACACTATAAACATATATAATTCACAACATGGTATCAATATATAAATTTTAACACATTAACTGCCATGTGAGTTGTATTTAACTCACACTAGTTTGGAGCTTGGGGTCTCATGAAGTGTATGTAACTCACACATCTCTTCACCTTGGGAGATTCGAGAACTATTTTTCAAGTTGCATATAACTCACGTACAGAAAACAACAAAAAATAACAAATTTTTCATTAAATTAGAAAGGATCATTTTGTTTTCGAAGTTTTTATTCTATTTTTGTAATAAAACATGGTGGCCCCCAAGGAAAAAAATTTTTTTTCTGGTGTGGCAGTCAGTGTGTTAAAGATAATGAAATGGAAACTCAAAAAGGTAATGTGATTTTCTCAAGGTTAAATGAACAGTAAACTACAGAACTTGCCCTTGAACAGGCCTCCCAACTCTGACTGAATGCTTGGAGGACATATTTGGATCAGGTTTAAAGAAAGCCATTAACACACTAGGTACCCAAGTCAGAATAAGGAGAGAAAAGAGGGGTTGAGATTAGTGATAACAAACATCACCAAATGCAGAATTTTTCCTCGGACCAGCTTTATCCAAAAGAATAAAGGCCTGAGAGAGGCGCACTCAATGAAGAATCCTTGTCACAGTCATTTATCTCAAAGGTGTGGTCCCAGAAGACACACAAAAAAAGAGCGAGTGCAAACATTTCTTCTCCCAACATTCTGTTCTAGCCTCTCCACATTACCCTCTCCCAAGGCGGCGAATTAAGAAATTGGTTAGAGAAAGGAATGGAGTACCTTGGACACTGTTGTCACATAGGACCTAGAGACAATGTGCAGGCTCCAAGGACCCACCCTTGCTGAAGAGGTTCTCCATATTCACAGTTGACTCCTATCCTGCTACTGCAATTAGTGCATGAGAAGGTTACTGACCAAATTCTCCAGAAATACTTCTAGTCATAGATAAATTAACGTGAATCATCACATAATTTGATACTAAATAACTGCTGTGATGGATGTCTGGTTATTTTGTTAGTGTAGCACTCAATGCATATATGTCTGCCCACCCCAAGTGATAATGGATATGCAAAATTTGACTTGCATATTTTTTTTGGTTCTCAGAAGGAAATTACTGTCTAGAAAAAATATTAAAAATAATGATTCTTTTCCTAGACCAACCTGCAAAATTTTATTGAGCTTCATAACTTAGCAGGGAAGAAAAAAAAGAAATATTTTCATCACACTAGAGTTAAACCAACTAGAGTATTAACTAGACTGAATTACTTTGAATGCAATGTTTGAACATACGTGGGTGCTATTGATTCATTCAACTGACATTTGTTGAGAACCTCTCATGTGGCAAGCACGTACCAGGAACTTCAGAAACAAGAGAGAACATTTGCAAGTCTCAATTACTATTAAGCTAATAGACCAGTGGGAAAGAATGAGGTGCAAGTGTCACTAACCTTTCAGTTTGAACATCCTTTGAATGCAACTGCAGTCACATTTACTTAAATCCTGCAAATCCTGGTACTCTGAGTCCTGCCACATGATAGCAGGACCTGATATTTTCTCTCAGGGAGTTCTCTCAGGGATGGTGATATCTCTTGTCTATCTATTCCACAGCGTGTGCCTCCACTCTACCACCTGGCTTATGCCATATGGTTCCACCTCCCACTGTTTCCACTAACTGCCTCTTAAAGTTCCCATAGGCGATATTGCAACCACCACTCTGTCTTGAGGAGCCAGGGCAATGATGAGTCTCCTTTACCTCACTGTATGAGAAGTACAGGACAGATGTCATGGACAAGCGTTCAGCACAATCGCACAAGGGACCACTTTCAAAAGGGCCCCCACACTTGGAGTTTAAGGCTTTGTGGTCACCAACTTGAAATTCTTAATAATTTTGTCTTTGAATTTATAATTTGCAAGTACAGTCCCGTGGAGCAGCTCTGGGCAGCCTGCTCTCCATCCCCTGTGGCCCTGCCCTGCCTCCCCTCCTTGCCCCCACTTTCTGACCTCTGACCACTACCTCTAGGTCAACAACCAGGTTACATAGGGAGGAAAAGGCCTACATCCTCTTGCTGCCTTCCACGTCCTCAGGGGCCTGTTCAGGGGTCAAGGGGAAGGTCAGGGTCTCTTGTGTGCTCCCTGCAGGGTCTAGAAGAGGAATGTGGCCCTCATCATCCCATCCCTGGGCTGGCAGTGCTGCAGCATGTTTGCTGGGGTCAAGCCTGTCTTCCACACCTGATTCAGGTACCTCAGTAAGTTGCCATACCTTTTGGGGTCATCCTGTCGGTCGTAGGTTGGGATGACAGCTGACAGGAAGGAGAGATTGACTTCCCTGTCCCCAAAGGGGTCCTACATTTTCATTTTCCACTGGGCCTGGCAAAATTAGGTAGCTGATCCTGTGTAGGTGACATACATCATACCCCTGGATCTTATTCTGAAAAACGAATAAACTATTCCCTTTAATGTGACAGAGTATAATGGGAAAGGGAGACATTAATCATGTTAGAATAACATATAATCAGAGGAACTCCAGCTTGGGACATGGCCTTGGTTGGCCTGAAGGAGCCTCCACATGTAAATGGGTTGAGGCAGAGATGACCCGGGTGGTTAGAAATCAGTTATATGTAGGGATATAAAAACTAAATGAATATATAGATAGTTATGGGAGCCAGCTTTCTCACTATTTGAGAAAATAAGCATATAGAAAGGAGGAAGATGAGAATAAATTCTGAAGTGACTGGAATTGTAAACTCATGGTTTTTAACATATATAATGGATGGGTACAGACAGAGATGCTGATGTGCGTGGGCCTATACACGTGCATGTGTGTGTGTATATATCCCTAGTTCTACCTGCTGGGGACGTCTGGAAGGCCACTAGCAAAAAGCACACCTTGCACTCAGGACTTGCTTTCTAAATACTGTTTTCCACTAAATAAAAACAAGACTCCATGGGAAAATGGATGATTCCAGAGCTGGACAAGTATAAGGTGGGACTGGAACATTTCATAGTACCAGAAAGGAAAGTAGGAATCAAAGAATATTTGGACAGATGAAAAGATCAAAGGAGTCACCTTGAAGGGGCTCTTACTGTCCAAACCCAGGACAATTAGAGCAGCAAATAAATGGTAAAAATGAAATATAACTTATGGAGTAAAATAGGAATCCATGAGACCATGCTGATTTATTAATAAATATATAAATGAATGACTGAATGATGGAAAGACATTGAAGAGAGGAAATTGCCCTGCGTTAAAGTAAAATGCCAAGCAATAAATGCAGAAATAATTGTGAATTTAGAATATCACCTTTTGGCAACCACTGCACTAAAAATTGATTCAGGACATGACCATCAATAGATGTTTGAAAATATGAGTGAAATTTTGTTAAGAAATAATATCTACCTAGTTTCAATGTAGCCCCCCACTTACTTTAAAAATTTTTTATTTATTTAAAAATTAAATAAGCACATTACATGTTAACATAAATATCATAATTTTAATTATTTTTTTTTCAAAAATTAGTGGGAAGAGTGGCATTGCTTCACTTTTTGCAAACCTTGTTAATATGGGGCTTGATAGAATACAGCAGGATTCTCATATATGCTTCTGCATTTAATCTGATGTAATATATTGTTTTGGTTGAAGTACATAATGAAAATCTAATCTCACACACATATGCAGTTAGAAAAGGAAAGCCTATTTTAATATTCTTTTCAGATAACAGTGGACATTCTTCTTTGGTACAATGGCAAAATTTAACATGCATTAATTTCTTAAAGGTTATGGGCAATGTGGAATCAAAAATCAAAATGGTATCAATGAAATTTTCATACTCTGTTAAATTTCATTTATCTAGTGTTTTTTATCTAATAACTTTTCTTTTAAGAACAATTTTAGACTTACAAAGAAGCTGAGCAGATAGTACAGAGTTCCTATATACACCTCCTTCCCTGAACACAGTTTCTCCTATTATCAAAATCTTCCAAAACTGTGGTACATTTGTTACAATTAATGTCACTATTTATACATTATTATTAACTGAAGTCCATAGTTTACATTTAAGGTTCACTGCTCTTGTTGCACAGTTCTATGGGTTTTGAAAAACACATGTCATGTACGTCTCATTACAGTGTCACATGGAATAGTTTCACTACCCTAAAAATCCCCTGTATTTCACATATTTATCCCTCCCACCACCTCCAGTACCTGGGATCCCTAGCAACCATTGAACTTTTTATTGTCTCTATAGTTGTTTTTTTTTTTTTCAGACAGTCAATAGTTGCAATCATAGAGCACTTAGTCTTTTCAGATTGGCTTCTTTCACTTAGCAACATGCTTATAAAGTTGTTTCATTTCTTCTCATGGCTTCATAGCCCATTTTTTATTCCTGAATATTCTTTATTATAGTTGTACTATAATAGGTTTATCCATTCACCTATTGAAGGACATTTTGGTTGTTTCCAGTTTTTGGTGGTTAAGAATGTAGCTACTATAAACATACGTGTGCTGTTTTTTTGTGTGGGCCTGTTTTCAACTCAGTTGGGTAAATATCCAAGAGCATGAACACTGGATAATATGGTAAGACCTTGTTTAGCTTTGTAGGAAATTTCCAAACTAATTTCCAAAGTATTAATATGATTTTATAGTCACACTAGCAGTGAATGAGTGTTGCTTGACTCCAGATTCTCCACAGCATTTGGTAGCGTCAGTTCTTTTGGATTTTAGTCTAACAGGTGTGCAGTGATACCTCAGTGTTGTTTTAATCTGTAATTCCCCAATGACATGTGATGTTGAGCATCTTTTCATATGTTTACTTGCCATTTGCATATCTTCTTTGATAAAGATAAGATCTTTTGTTCATTTTTAAATTGAGTTGTTGACTTCTTACTGTTGAACTTTAAGAGTTCTTTGTGTATTTGGGATAACAGTCCTTTATCAGATATATGTTTTAAAAATATTTTCTCCCACTCTGTGGCTTGTCTTTCCATTCTCTTAATAGCATCTTTTGCAGAGCAGAAATTTCTAATTTTAACAAACTCCAGTATCATTTTTTTCTTTTAAGGATTGTCCTTTTGTTATTGTATTTAAAAACTCATCATAAAACAAAGGTTACCTGATTTTATCCTATGTTATCTTTCAGAAGTTTTATAGTTTTGCATTTTATATTTAGGTCTATGATTTCAAGTTAATTTTGGGGAAAAATATAAGATCTATGTGTGTGTGTATTTGCATATAAATGTCCAATTGGTCTGGCACCAGTTGTTGAAAAGACTATCCCTTCTCCATTGAATTGCCGTTGCTCCTTTGTCAAAGATCAGCTGAACATATTGGTGTGAGTCCTTTTCTGGGATCTCGATTCTGTTGTATTGGTCTATTAGTTTATTCTCTAGCCAATACCATTCTATCCTGATTAATGCTGCTTTATAGTAAGTCTTGAGGTCAGGATGTGCCAGTCCTCCGACTTTGTTCTTTGTTTTCAGTATTGAGTTGGTTATTCTTGGGTCTTTTGCCTCTCCATATAAACTTATAATCAGTTTGTTGATATACACAGAATAACTTGCTGGGATTTTGATCACATTGTATCCATAGATCAAATTGGGAGAAATTGACATCTTGACAATGCTGAATGTTCCTACTCATGAACATGGAATATTTGTGCATTTATATAGACTGCTAGCATTAGAGTTTTGTAGTTTTCCTTACTTGGAACTTGTACATATGTTGTTGGATTTATACCTAAGTCTTTCATTACTTGTGGGCTAATGTATTGTGCTTTTAACTTCAAATGCCAATTGTTTATTGCTAGTACTTTTGCATATTAACCTTGTATTCTGCAACCTAACTGTAATCACTTATTAGTTCCAGGAGGTTTTTTTGGTCGATTATTTGGGATTTTCTACACAGACAATCACATCATTTGCAAACAAAGACAATTTTAATTTTCCTTATCAATATGTATAACTTTTATTTCCTTTTATTTTTTATTGCATTAGCTAGGACTTCCAGTATGGCATAAAACAGTGATAATAGTACTTATAGACATACTGTGAATATTAAGTGGAATGATATAAGTAAAACACATAGCAGATTATGTGGTGTATAATGAACACTTGGGAAAATTTGTTTCTTAGAATGCATGCAATAAATATTTGTTGTATCAATAAAATAATACATAATTTCAAAGCTCCTGGAAATTCTAGACCCCACTGAGGGTATATATCTGGGAGACTAGTTTTATTTAACAATAAACAAAGAAAATACAATTTATTGGGTTTTCTTAACTACTCTAGGTTCTACATATAATATAAAACATCTCTTCCATGATGGGTAGGGAAGTATTAGAGATTTCACTGTCTTCAAGAATATGGTTGGTTTATATGAATTTTCTAAAATGTCTCTGAGGATCTATTTGTTTAAGTTCTGTGCACACTTACGCATGATTGCTCAGGAGTTTTCTTTAGTAGACTGGAAGACTGCAAGAAGAGTAACAAGGTATTTTGTCATTTCCCCTGGTGGAAAAACCTCAAATAGGACTAGACTTGGGTTACTTACAGTCACATAGAACTATTCTATTGAACTTGAAGTGCCAAACACAGCATAGAATGTTCTGCTGGACTTGGGAACAGCCCACCTGGGCATTCTGTTACACTACCTCCCCAGTACAACGAATTATTCTTCTCTGAATAACCCAGGTTTTGGTAGCTTTACCATAAAAGTGGACTGTTGTAGATTACTGTGTCCTCATCAGTTGTCCTGCTGGAGAGAAATCTCTTAAAATGAAGGAATAGACCATGCCCTGTTTTGTAGGAGATAGAGTATTTTTAAAAGGACCAAGAATAAAAATTGTGCTGTGAAAAATTAGGGAGGGAAAAAGGAAGGCTGACTTTCAAGGTAAGAAAGGCTAAGAATTGATAAATTCCCATTACTCTCTTTCCTTGGACTCTTCATATTTTGTAACTCCTCTTAATCATTTCCAGATTTTCCCCAAAGATTATTCCCAAAAATGACGCTGTGTTTTCAGTGTTTTAGCAAATTAGAGGACATAGCTATGAAGTTAAAATTCATTTTATTGGCTTTGTTTCCTCGTGTGTGGTACAGTGCCTATATTACATAGTAAATACTCATGAAAGTTTCATAACTATGTGAATTAATTAATAGTAAATTATAATTATTAATACTTACTAATTAGTAAATAAATAAATAACAAATAAATATTGATATACTTATTAGAAAATCTGAAATGTTAACTGTATAAAACCCAACCACAAAAGTAGCAGTCAGATTCCAATAAGAATAAATATATCCTAGCAAATCTTGAGGTTACCTAAGAAAGCAGAACCTGGTAAGCATTTCTGGTCTCCTATTGTACATTAAATAACTGAAACACATTAAAAAATGGTCCATGATGCTCATAAGTGGAATAAAATCCCTACCTAAATATATATGCAGTATTGCGTGAAATTATATTGTATCTGTGTTGCCCCATAAACACTTAGCACCCAGACTTCCAAATGTTTTTTCTCTATAGTTTGATTTAGAAATTTATTGTTTCATTATATATATATTCAGATATATCTTTTATTCCTTTTTAGCCCATTTCCATATAATGTAATGTTTCATAATATTTTCCTGTTTCCATGTATTCATTGGACTTACTCTGTTTATTTGATGAAGAAATTTTTTTGGATACATTGTTGAGTTATTCACTCTCCCCAATTTTATTGAGTTTGGATGTTCTTACAGCTACTCCTTTTCATCTGGAGAATATAATGTACAATATAATTGAAATAAATTACATTCAATGATATGTGTCAAGCATCTGGTTTCTTTCTTATTTGGTGCATAGAATCTCTCAAAGAAAGCTCAAACATCAAGATTGAAAACATTTTGTTCCAGAGAACTGTGAGGCTCTACTAAAGGGAAATAAAATCAGACAAAATACATCTTACACCTGAATCCTATGATAAACCAATTGCAAAATATTTTCTGGGTTAACTATGTTTAATTGAATGGAAAGTTGAATTCTATTCATTTTGGGCTGGCTTTAGGGAAAAAATTGGGGAGGCAAGGTGGTAGGTGGCATTGCCAAGAGATGCCATCCCAAATTTCAGTGAGGCCATATGAAATAAAAACATTTCCTATAATAAGCTGTAAGAAGCTCCCTTAGAAATTTGTAGAAAGATGAAGATCTTCCACAATGAAAGTACATAACTAGAATCCAAAGCCTTAAAAATACACTAAAAGTTAAGATATGATAAAGTGTTTCTTAATGAAAAGGCAGTCACATTGCTATAACTTTTTATAAAGTTTACCCAAGTTCAACTTCTAGTAGATTCTGTCAATTGACTGGGATCAATGATATTTTATATTGTGAAATTTCAGATATTTAATATGTATAAGGGATTAACAACCTGAAATGCTCATTCTTATTGGATCTTAGAAGTTAAGCAGAGTAAGTCAGGTAAATACCCAGGAATATGCTGTACAGAGAAATTGTGGTAGCTTGAAAAGAATGTGAGAGCAAGGGGAAGTTTTTTCCCCTCAAGATGGAAGATACAAGAGCATGTTTCTCTGCTGAGGTACCAATGAAGAGGTGGCCTGAGTCTGCTTGGGCTGGGTTTTCCTGTCCTCTCAGTAGACAATGATCTCAGGAAACACACGATGAGGAACTTGTTGGGGGTTTGTGTGTGTGTTTTATTTTGTTTTGTTTTGTTTTGGGGTTTTTTTTTTTGTTATTTAAGGAGACGTTAGGTGTAGGGGAAAGAACATGGGATTTGGGATCACACATATGTAAGGTCAGAATACTCACCACCCCAGAAGACACTGCTTATGAAGCGATAAGGTGGGAGGGGAACCACATTATAGAGGGGCTCAGTGGAGGTTGTCTCTTCTAGGCCAGGGCTGACGATCAAGGATTTGTTATAGAACTGGGCTCCCCAATAGCACCAGGGGTGCAACAAACTCACAATAAGTGAGGCCTTGCGTGCGTATCCACTCCTCCACCTCTCTGGGCATTTGGTCCTTGCATCCACCATCTACAATGGCAGTTCTAGTATATCTGCCTCACTTAGCCTGCATTTTCTAAGCTTCCAAGAGCCAATCTAGCACCTTCTCCTGTTTTTTTTTTTTTTCAGGGTATTCTGTCCTCTATTACAGGAGAGTACTTCTATATCAATAAACTCTTATCCAACTTTATATGCTGTCTCCTTGCTTCAGCACCCTCTGGATCAGGTCCCGCGCACACTCCTCTGTTCATGTTCAAGCCTCCACAACTTCCCCCAGATATAGTTCCTTTTCCCTCTCAGCAAGCTCAGCACTTTTTTGGATGGGTTTTGCTGTTACTTGACCCTAGCCATTCATTGTTCTGGTCGTCAGGAGGGGACATCCTAAGGGGAGTGCACGTTCTCTTGCAAGGCAAAGTGTTCTGTATCATCTTCAAGTGGGGCTGGGGGTGGGGGACTTATACTGACCAAGGGAGGTGAGGGAGACCTGGGCTGCGAGGCTTTCAAACAAGTTGACCCAAATGTCACATCCCAAGTCAGAAGTTTCACTTCTCCCAATCTCGGCTTTGGTCTTGGCAGAGCAGACTTGTTTAGGTTGAGAATTCAAACTTTGCTGGAGCTCAGCTACCCTTGTAATTAAGCACTGGGCCTGATGCCCGGGATTTTCTGCAGGGATGTGCTGCCAAGGAGCCCTTGCCTTTCACGCTTTGCCTTAAATTGGTGATTAGTCACCCTCAAACTTTCCAAGTAAGAGTCATCATCTCATTCTATTGTCTTTACACGTTTTACTCACTTCCCCCAGACTCTCCAATATCGAAATACTGCACCAGTGAGTGCATTCGTTTCTACCATGACTTGGGTTTTTTCATCCTTGGCCCTATTGACATTTTGGACAGGAAAATTCTTTCTTATGGAGAACTGTTCTGTGCCTAGTAGGATATTTAACAGCATCCCTGGCTGCTACCCACTAGATGCCAGTCACATCCCTCCCCCACATACACCCACATTACAATGATCAGAATTGTCTCCAGACTTTGCCAAATGTTCCCTGGAGGGAGTGGGTACCATGCCGTTGAGAACTTCAGAAGCTGGTCCCAGTTCACCACCAGTGAAAATGTCAGCAACTGCATTGTCACAGCATGCCAGGCTCTGTCCACACTCAACCTGTTAGCAATAATGGTGACTTCGTTGTCAATAGGCCAGAGACTATTCAGTTCCAAATGCCCATTTTAGATTATTCTTTTGTGGTGTGCTTCTGGCACCAACTGCTGTAGATTAGGTCCCCAGGGGAGCAGACCCGGGGATGGACTTTTGCATACAGGAAGCTTTCTGGGAGTACTGGGGGACAGTGTCTTTTGGGGAGTCGGCAGAGGGAGACACTGAGCAGGTATGCAATTGAAACAGCTTTCCATCCTTTCCACAGAGAACACTGGCGCTAGGATGACCCTTCAAAGATGTCTAAACTGTTATCTCTAAATCAGCCACCATCGGATGCAGGCTGCCTCCAGCTTCTACTGACTTGGGTGTAATTCTTAAGAAGTTCACAGCTGTGAGCCATCAGCAGCCAAAATTCCTGGAAGCTGAGGAAATGAGTGCTTCACAAAGGCTGTGCACCAAGACATCCACTAGGAAGATTAAAAGAGGAAAACTTGCAAATAATTTCTTCTCAAATTAGTTGGTAAAGGATTTAATTTTTGCTGTTAAAGAGAACCTGGTAATGCCATGGTGTCTTGTGACCATCTAGTAATTAAGTCAACAAATATTTAGTGAGTGACAAGCACTATTCTGGATGCTAAGTAGTGAGCTTATACTTGAAGAGTAATATTATTTTATAATAACAAAATTAACTCTATGTGGAATATGAAAATGAGATGCCATGCCATGAAATATAATCTATAATGTCAATTGCTTATTGTAAACATATTACCAATGAAAAGAGGCAAGCTAGAGGTTCTCAGGGGTTTTATGTGGCTGTTTCAATAGTCCTTGGGCTTGCCACTTGCATTCTGTGTGGTGAACATGGCAATATCTCCAATGCATTTGGTTGATTGGTTTGTTCATTTATGGAAAAATCAGGCTTCAGTGACAATTCTGCTAGAAAAGCAACCAGTTTTCTCAATAGGTCTGGATTTTTTTTAAATTATTTGGTTTTTTTGGTGAAGAATGATAGAATTAAGTGTCTCTAGGATAATGGTATTAGGGATTGTTCTTAAAATATTTCCCACTGATAAGGTTTTGATGACATCTTTAAATGTCTTTTCATCTCAAAGAAATCGAGTCATGCTTTAGGAAAGGAATTGAAAAAATTTTAAAGAAATATATGTATGGAGAAAATATTAATGGTATAATGTTATATAGCTATTCAAGCTCTAAAATATAAAGCAGTGGTTTTCAACTAGGGGTGATTTTTTCCAATGTCTGGAAATATTTTTTATAGTATTGACTTGGGAGAGTGAGGGGGGTATGGATGCTACTGGCATTTAGTGGGTAGCAGCAGGGAGGTTACTAACATGGTGCAATGCACAGGACAGTCCCCCACAAAAAAAGAAACATCCAGTCCAAAATGTCAATAGTGCCAAGGTTGAGAAACCCTGATATAAAGAGAAATTTGGTGTATTTAGCCAGTTAATTATTTTTGAATGCTTCCTGAAAACTCTGCAGTGTTTTATATACTGCAGCTTCATAGAAGATAACAGTCATATTAGCAAACTTTAAACAACATTTAATCTAAACATTTTTAAGATAAAACATTAAAGTCCTCATAGAACTAAAATAAAAATAAATAGAATTTTTTAAACATATTGCATTTATATGCATATCTTTTTATATAATCATTAAATATTTGTAAAGCTCAGCCTTGTTCCCTTTGTACCTTCATGCCCAGCTTCTTAAGGAGGAATAAACTGGCACCCTGAGATGCAGATTCAGGTCACACTCCAGTTCCTGAGTCAATACTGACCTAGGTTGGAAATAAAGCAATAATCATATCTTTACTATCTACTGAGTACTAAAGTCAATTTGCCCTTCCAGATCTGAGATCCAGGAGGCAATCATGACTTCTGGATTCCAGCTTCACCCCTCTTTCTCTTCTTCTTATGGTGATGTGAATTATTTTCAGAACCCTAAAGCCTAAAAACTATCCCTATCCTATCTCCTGCTTCATCTCAAAAGAACTAGCCCTTTCTATACACCTTGGCTTTCAACCTTGCGTCTATTCTTTGCTGTGGTCAGTTATTATCCCTGGTGTGAAGACTGCACTGGAGCCAACCTCTTCTAGACCCTAATCTAGAGATAGTTGTCAGACTTTTCACACTTGCCTCTTCTCCAGCACTGCAGCCAACCTCCCAACTACAGTCTGGCTATTAACATAATGGTTCGTGACAGATTAACTAGAAGATAAATACTCACCAGATTGCTGACTAATGGCCCCTGCCTGAACATAGACACTCTCCTCCACTTTTCACAGAACCTTGCGCCCCCTGTAGCACTTGGAGTGCTGTATTGTAATTGTTTCTTTATGGGTCTCCTTTCTCAACCAGGCAGGGGGCTTCCCCAGGAGAGTGACTGATTTTTCATCTACAACCTATAGAATAGAGTGTGGGGCATAACGGACTTCAGTGTTTGATAAATAACAAATGCCTGGCTGAAAATTCCATTTCTATCCTTTGTCTTTAGCCAATGGCTGCCCTCCTAGATTTTGGAATCTAGAGTCAACCATGACACGAGTCTTTTCTCTGCCTCTGCCCTGCCCAGGAGCTGGACTCTGGAGCCGTGTTTTGTCTGTCCTTGTCTTTCCTGTGTTGATATGAATCAGCCATATTGTCTTGACCATGTCATGCACAGATAAGTCACCACCTAGCAATTCAAACAAATGTTTTATAGGATTGCTTTAATGAACATCTAAAGAGCTAGTAATTAATTTAATCACAGGCATTTCTGTGGCTACAGCAATAGAGATCATTAATACTGACAGGCCTCAGGCACCTAAACTGATTTAAAGAGAACAGAGCTTCTCTGCAACTAAGTGACTTAATCAGAGTCCCCAAATCTGTCACCGGAACTGTGGTAATTTACCCAGATGCAATTAAAGCTTCTACTTTAAGAAAAAGAAATACTTTTCAGGAGAAAATGAGTGGTGGATTAGCACTTACATAGTCATCACATGGCTGCAGTGAGCACCAATGTTAGAAACAATGATGATGATGAAGAAATGTGGAATTATATGTATTAAGCCTATAGTTAGAGCAGAAAAGAGCAAGAAAAAATGGGCCTATTATCCAAAAATCACATACCAATTAAATGGAAAGAGATTTGTAGCAAAGCTTTGAGATGGAATATTATAGGGATTGTATTTTAAGGCTATGAATTTATGTATTATAAAGATTGAAATGCTGCATAATATTATTTTAGAAAGCATCTGACCCAATTATTCAGACTAGCATATGAAAATAAATATATGATATTTAACATGCCTATACCTTTATTTTTTTGCTACAGAAGCCTCTAAGACTTATGAGAACAAAGTTGTGGCAATATTTTTTAAAGTTTGAATAAAAAAGTCTGAGATTACTACATATGTCAACCAATTTTCAAAATAAAGAATACAATATAGAAGTAAAGTTATTTGTGATTAGAATTTCCAATAAACAATGAAACTGTTCTGCAAGGGCCTAGGGACTTTTAGATGTCGTGCGTATTACACAGTGAAAGAATGGAGTTACAGAGACATTGTTACACAGCAGAGCCAGTGTTCAAGGGTTTTTAGAGAAGGCTTATTGTGCTTGAAGGATGGGCCTCATGTGAAATCTCTTTTATGTATACATAGTTAATATTTTATTTTTATTCATTTATAAATTACTTTGTTTCAAAATTAAGCCAGCTACATTAAATACTCTTAATTCAAGATGAGATATAATTCAAAATAGATGTGATAAATTTCCAGGTAAATCCCCAAGAGGCTGAATCTTCTCCCTGCACTTGAGGATGGTCACTCTTTGCCCGCCACTATATCTCAATGCCTATGACAGTGTCTGGAACAGAACTGGTGCTCAAAATGTATTTGCTGAATGAACTTTTGTGACTTGAATGCCCATTTTAAATTCCTCCTCTCCTAGACTCTTATTGAAATAGCCATCAGAACAACGAGAATAGAAAGACTTTTTTCATCGGTGTTAAATCAATCTGGAAAAGGGTGGCATTGGCATTTACTACAAAGGAGTTTATTTCTGCTAAATATAACGCTAATGAGGCAGAGAAAAAAATAATTAGTTAAAAAGATGACCTGACCATGCAGGAAGGAATAGCCTATTTAAAAAGTAAGACCAGACTAGTTTGGGGTGGAAGTGGCAGCAGGCCGGTGGATAATCAGAGGCATACACTTCTATTACTCTGGGAAGATTGCCAAGTACTGAAGGACGCACCTGAACATGGAGACACTTTTAACAGGCTTACAGCATGACACAGATGGCCCCGCCAGGCACAGGGTGGCTGCCGTACCAAACAGGGAGTTGAAACTCCAGCTTTTCTATTTCTCGAGCAGTATGTCATTGAACTGGCAGAGGAAAACTAAAGTGAAGCTTACATTTTCATCCTCCTTTATTCAGAACAGAATGATTAAAATATTGACGTGCACAATTTCAAGTACAAACATCTCATTTTTAATATTAAGCAAGCATTGATTTCTTGGTAAACATAACAAGCAGTAAATGGTGGTCATAGTGATGATGATAATGCCAACGATGATTATAGGCCCAAAGAAAACATTAACTTTTCTTCTTCTGGATCAAACACTGATTGCTCAAGTACTGACTTCAGGTTTAACACAGCTGAATTCCTAACACGTATTGATATTTTCTTCTTTCTCAGAATCAAGTTAAAAAGAAGTTAAAAGGAAATTAAATGGAGTTCCAAACCCAGAAGAAAGATCCATACTTCCAAGGAGCTCTCTCTGCTTCCTGGTCTTGTCCATTTGTGAGGGAACCACAAGAAAATTCACTCTAACAACAATACTGATCAAAGAAAATTCTTCATTATAATTATCACTGCTACAAACCTAAACAGTGTGAACAAGAAGCATCAAATGAGGAAATTGAAGAAACTTTGGGGGAAAAAAAGACTTAATGAAAGGTCATAATGTTAAGTGATCAACAGTCAAAATAGTTGGTGGATATTATACCTCCAACAGTGAGAAGCAAAGGGGAACTGACACTATGAAATGTTTATTGAGCAAATGAAAATGTCAGATAAAACATAACACTCAGAATAATTAGTATCCACCTAGTAGAAGTTCCATGAGAATGAAAATGATTACATTATAAAAACTTTTTTGTCTATTAATACAATACAAATGAAGACATGGTAAGGTAGGACAGAACAATTCATCCCCAACATGGTAAAAAATTGTATCTAAACCAACATAGTATTTAATGGTGGAAAAATGGAATTACCTTTAAAGTCAGGAACAATAGGAGCACAATCCTTTCACCAGTATAATGGAACATATCTATCTAGACATTCCAATCAATGCAATAATAAGAAAAAACAATCCAGGCAAATAAATGTCAGGAAAAAAGTGGTAAAATTATCAAAATTTGCACATTATGTTATTGTCTACTAAGTAAATCCAAGGAAATCACCTAAAACATGATCAAAACTCATAACTGAACTCAGAAACATGTCTAATTACCAAGATAATATAAATTTCATAGTCTCCTGTGTATCTACAATAACCTATTTGAAAAGTCTAAGTGAAAATACTTTGTTCATAATAAGAACAAAAATTGTAAAGACCCTACAGTAAATTTACAAAGAAATGTGCAGAATTTAAATAAACTATAAAAAATTTATTGTGGCATACAAAAGACTAAAAAATGAAGATGCATACTGTAACACTGGAGCAGAAAACAATAGCGTAAATGTATCAGCTCTCTGTAATTAATATGTCATAAATGTAATGTAATTATAATTAAAAAATCACTGAAAAATACAAAGATATTACTGAAACTCGTACAATTGAAAATCTGGGCTAAAACATTCAAAATAAATTTGAGGGAAAGTACACTACCCACTACGTAAGATGCAATAAAGTGCTTCAATTGTTAAAATAATATAGCCCAAACTAATTGGAAGTTGATCTGAAAGTGGAAATAAGAGAAAAGCCCCCCAAAAACAAAGGTATAAAGAGAATCTACATATTTACATTTTAAATAAAAGAAGTCTAGAGGCAGATGGGTTAGGGCTGGCAAGGCAGCTCCATAATGTCATCAAGAACTGACAGCGTCCACTCTACTCTCAGTGTGGCTCCATCCTAAGTGTAGCTTCTGTCCTCCAGGTTATGTTTTGGTCCAGTATATTTGCTGGAGCACCACCCATCACTTCCATACTGCAGGTCAGAAGGAAAAGAAAAGGAAAAGGACCAAAAAAGTAATTTCTCTTCAATGAATGAGTTCCCTTTAATCAGCCTTCCCAGACAGCCCATGTGATAACTTATCACATCTTACTGGCCACAACCTAGTCATAGGTCTGGCCTATGATCACCCCTTGCTGCACAAGGCTGGAAAGTACAGCGTTTCACTTTAGGTAGTGAGTAGCCTGGCTAAAAAATTCATGTTGTTTTTCTAAGGAGGAAGAGGGGAACTCAATGTCGGGCTAGACAACACCTAGCTTCTGACAAATGATAGGAAGTTTAGCATATAATAAAGGTGTCAGTTTATATTAACATGGAAAGGAAGGATATTTTCAAAAGTAATGGTGGGAAAATAGTTAACTAAAAATTTTAAATGTAACCTTTCCTTATAGTACATACAATTTCAAATTGTATAAAGTTCTATATATAATTTTACGTAAAGTTCTATAATTATCACTTTTTTCTGATTTAAAATAAAATGTGTCACTGAAGACAATCTAGAAAATGTAAAATAGTATATCAAGATCACTATAATGTCATTACCAGAGATCACAATGATGAATATTTTGCATTTTTCTTTATATATAAATATCTGTATATATTTATATAAATGGATGTACTGTGTATGTAATATATGTATATACTTAATAAATGTTCAAACAAATACATGTATAAAAACACATACACACGTACTTGGATGGATGATGTTGTATGGCTCAGGGTAATAGTTGAAAACATCAGAAACTCATTCCAACACATAAAACAGTGATATACAATCATGCATTGCTTAAGGGCAGGACACCTTCTAATAAACGCATCTTTAGGTGATTTCGTCATTGTGTGAACTTCATAGAGTGTACTTACATAATACATGGTATAGCACACTACACACCTAGGCTAATGGTATAGCCTATTACTTCTAGGCTACAAACCTGTAGAACAGGTTACTGTACTGAATACTGTAGGTAATTACGACAAATGATAAGGTGTTTGTGTATCTGGACATATCTAAACATAGAAAAGGTACAGTAAAAATGCAGTATTATAATGGGACCACCATCATACATATGGTCCATTGTTGACCAAAACATCATTATGCAGTGTATGACTGTATTAAAAAGCAGCTCACCAAAAATTTGAAAAAGCTGCGGAAAGGAAAAGAAAACATGAAAAACATGTTTCAGCCAAAAGTTAACAAGCCATCAAGTCCTACTTAAGCTTTACAGGTGAACCAAAAATATGCTTCTACACCTTCCAGAAATAGAATTAGTTATATGATGTACAGAATCCATCAGATATTAACAAACTCTTCCCTACAGTACGAATGGAAAGAAACCTCAGGTCCTAATACATAACAAGCCACACGATATAATGCATAGCAATTTCAACAACTTTAAAACAACAAAAACAAGGCTGTTTCTTATCTCTCAGTATAAGCCAATAAAATCTTGGCAATGTGTAATTCAATAAAAGCTGTTCTACAGGAAGCCAGAACAATTTTGTACAGCTCTGCAGCGGTCTGTTGTTCTGAACAATCCAACGAGAAAATTGAGAATCACTATAGTGATGATTTTCAAAATGTGTTCCAGTGGAAGATCTTGGGTCCCAGGTAGGAAGCAATTCACATCTAATTCTTAGAGACCTGCATGAAGTTTGTTTGAAAAGCATTATTTTAATTAAAAATGAGAGTGAGTTTTTTAAGTGTATTTTAGAGTAATTAGTGGTCTACTTGTTCTTTAGTCTTCCATAAATACTAATTGTCTTAGCTGAGCTTTTGGTATTAATTGAAAATGTATTAAATATTGAATGCCATAAAAATTGGCTCAAATAAAACTATTCTAGATTGCTGGGTAAGCATATAATGCATGCTTGAACACACAGAAAAGCTGGGTATACCACTGGCATCCTCTCGCAAAGGTTGAACAGCATACCAAGGGTACACATCTGATGAGAAAGCCCCCCATACAAGGCTTGGGATGGGAGAGCATCTGTAGGCAAAGCCAGGATTGCCTTCAGACATTGTTGTGTGTCTGTGGTGACAGAGTAGGGTGTTCTCGTAGTGAAAACAAAGCCAAGTTTTTTTGCTCCTTTCACTAAAGCTGCTTCATCTGTCAACAAAAAGTTTGTATTAGTAGGAATTGAGCAAATGTATAACACTGTATTTAATTTAATACACTGCCATCCTCCAGCACTAAAATATCATGTCATTTTTTTAAACCTGGCTTTTTGGATCCAAAGGCACTTATCTGTCCTTCCATGTGTTAGATGGTGCTCATGAAAGAGGAAATTTGGTTAAATAGGGCCTCTTTCAGTGGGGCTAAGATGATTTCACCAGGCTGACAGTGAAATATTTTCATACTCTTCATCATGATCTTGTTCTCAAAGCCATTAATAGTGTCTCCATAAAATGCTGCAGGGCCTTGACTTTACGTCTGCTTTGTTCCTTGTTATCACCAAACACTGTTGAGCCCTAGTTTCTGAGTGCCCTCCTCAGTCTTTAGGGGTGGGAAAGAAGGAACCTCAAAGCTGTAGAGAGGCTCAAAGCTGCTCTATAGCGTGAATGCCTGACTTGTAAGAACTCGAGGGATGGAGAAAAGCAACAGCAGTCATGGGATCAGTGGCAGCACCCACCTTCCCTGAGACCTTATCACCTGCCGGGCATGATGGGGTATGTGCGTGTGACACCTACATGGGGAGGAAGCCTGGTAGATTATATTATTTCCATCTCTCTCAGGAACAACAGTGTGGCACACGCTTAACAGAGTAAAAAATTCCCTTATGTATTTTCCTGTGGGCTATGAAAAAGGCACAGAGTTGGTAAGTCTCTTTCAATTTCAGCAATATGAGAAGTATATACAGTCTGCAATTTGCACAAAATGAGGTTTCTCTGCAGGTACATACAAAGTCAGGCACCAGCCCAAAACCACATCATACATCCAAAATGTGTTTGTGGGGTGGCTAATGAGTCCAGGACAGTGCAGGAGGCTGGGGAGACCTCAGGGAACAAAACAACCTTATCCTCTTGGAGCTTTTATTCTCCTTGGGGAGATAGAATTTCCCAAAGCTGGAGCAGACAAATAGAGACAGTGATAGAGAAAAGAATGGCCTATTTTAGATAGATGGTCAGGGAATAATGCTTGAGCAGATGATACTTAAATTAAGATCTAAACAAAAAGGTTAGTTAGCTGTTTGTATAGTCGACAGTGATGGCAGCACATACTTGACAAAGGGAAGAGCACGTTCAAAGGCCCCAATCAGGAAACAGCTTCGTGTGTTTGTGAAGCTGTTAGACAAGTGTGACTTTAGCATCTTGAGCAAGGGGAACAACGGCACAGAAAGAGGTTGAAGAGAAGACTATGGTAATGAGTTTGGATTTTATCTTAAGCATGGTGCCAGTCCTCAGAAGGCTTCTAAGCAAAGGAAAGACATATATAGATTTATACTTTAAAAAATTACTTTAATTTTTAAGAACATTGAGATTTGAAATCAAGTAGATCAACACCTTAAGATAGATCAGTGAGGATATTGGTGACACACCACAGAACCAAATAGTTTAAAACCAGATAGACAGTCTTAACATAGATTGCTATATAGTAAAAGTTCTTGCATAATATTTAAAATCACTCACACTCATAAATTCAGTGCTTAGTTCATAATATTGATACGAAATCCCTTGCTTATTATATGAACATCAAAAAATTTCAAGACTCTCTCTCTTTTTGCGTTTAGAAAATGAATGATACTTTTCAGAAAGTTATATAACATTACTGTGTCAACTTAGGATGACCTTTCTCAACATTCTCTAATAATCTGAGGTCAATAAATTCCAGGATTCTGTGATGGAAGAAGGTGTCTGACTATGAAGAAGAATAGAAAAGATTAACAAAAAATTCCTGGTGGCACCGGTCAATAATCAAAAGGATCTAAAGTACACATGTAGCCCCATCTTCTGTTTTCAGGAGGATTACACTTAAAGAGTTTATAGAACTACAGTAAATATTTAAAGTTCTGCCAAATGATACATATTCCTAGGACACAAGCTGCAAAATGGCATGTGAAAATGTCTAAACTTGTGTTAAAAACTGTATAGTTATAAGGAATTTGAAAGGGAGTAACTACAAAACCAACAAATTAAAAGCAAGATTCTAGGTTCTTTGAATACTGCATGGGGAAGAGCTTCTAGAAACTGCCATTTGAGGTCTGGATGAGAGAGAGCTGTGTGTTAGTACTCCAGTACTAATGAAAGTTGGCTGCAGGGAGAAGAAACAAGGATAAAGTAGAAAAGAATGTTGTCTGTACCTGAAGTTTCTTCCTTTACCAACACTTCTGTCTGAATGATTTCTAAGGGAAAATGAGGAAGGAAAAGTAATTGTTACAAAACTCTAAATATAAAATTCCTTAGGAATTCTAACCATGTATCAAAGCAGATGTAAACCATATTTTTTTAACAACTTCAAGTTTTTATTTAGGCTATATTAAGTTTCAGTCTCATTCGGGTGAAGCTACAATACTAGAAATTCAGATAGTCCTGGAATAAATAAAAGCTAATTAATTTTGAGAAAAAAATGAGAATTTCCAAAAGAGTATGGCAATAAAAACATTTACCCATAAATTATATGTGCAGTGGCATACTTCTTAAATGTCATAATATGGCAAGTGAGGGTTCTTGCTTTATCAGAAAATAGGTATTTTACCAAACAAAGAAAAAAAATAACATAATAAATCACATAAATTTAAAAATGTATTTAGAGAGCAAAGACAACAAAAAGAAGTTCTTTCTCTTTAAATCCTCAAAATATATAGATTTTTTTAGAAAACAGGAAACCTAGTCTATAAGAATTCTATATTTAATATTTATGCTTCTTCTAGGAGGCCATACCACTCTTCTCTTTCTTTTACACTGGAGGCGAAATTATATGTTAATTTGCAAAGTACACTTTAAACCGTCAAACCTAAGAAAATCAGAAGTCCAAGTTCATTTTCCTGCCACAAGAAAGTTTCATCAAAAGTAACTACAAAACATTAAGTAGGTAGTCAGATGAAAATGAAAACCAAACTCAAAACCGTATTAATCATGCTGACAACTATAATGCTCATGTCTAAAGACAAATGGAAATTCTGTAGATGATCATTTCTGTTCAACAAACAATGCAAAGCAATATGGAGTTAAGTGGTTTTAAAAATCTTTGTGTTATTTGGGAAGAAGAGAGAGATACCAATTAACTTTAGATTTTGTTAAATAAAGTAACCAAAAAATAATAAAAAGCAGAAACTGTCATATATGCTGTAAACACACACAAAAACACATTTAAACAATTTAATTTATATGGGGAAAATCTGAAATGGAAAAAGATACAGTAAATGAAAATAAAGAGATAGCAGGAATAGCAATATTAATACCAAAGTAGAAGTTAAAGTTCAGAGTATAAAACATTTTAAAAAGCTATAAAAAGTAATGATAAAAGACCACATTTATGAAGAATATATGACAATTAAGAACAGGTACAAACCCAACAAAACGTAAGTAAATATATAAAACAAGAGACTTGATAAAAGTAGATAATACCTAGACAAATTCAGAACATTTCTTTCAGAATTTCATATTCTTTTAGATATGAATTTTTTTGGATCTGAATAAAAAAAGATAGGACAGAGAAAAATTGAAAAATATAATAAACTTGATTTAATAGATACAGAAAAGAAAAAAGTACATTTTTAAATTCCCTTTAAAAATTAATTATATAATTGACCACAAATAAATCATGAACAAAATTTTTAAAGTAGAGGTTTTATAAGTCCTATTTGTTCATCATGATCCAATAGAACTAGAGATAAATTATAAAAAGGGGAGAAAAACCTTAACGACTTGGAAATTAAGAAATACACTTTTAGTCAAAGAGAAAATCAAACTGAAAATGATAAACCATCTAAAAAGAAATAAGGAAATTTCTTCATAACAAAACATATGGGATTCAAAGATGTAAGCAGAAGGAAATGTGTGGAAATATTTCATTATTAAATACTAAAAGCTAACAGTAAAAGAATTTATTGTTTAGTTTAGGAAAACATAGAAAAAAGTAAAAAAAAACAGTTGAAAGAATTAGTAAGAATAAAAAGCTAAAATGAATGAAATGAAATATAAATTAGTGGAAGGATGAATAAATCTAAAACGTGATTCTCCGAAAAGATCAATAATATAGATTACATGAAAACCCTTAAGGAAAAGGAACAGTGTGTGTTAAAATACGTAAGATAAGAAATAAGAAAGGAGATATAACTACAGATACAGAAGAGATTTTTTAAATATTACTTTCAACTCTAACAAATTGTTAAACTAGCAGAGATAGGTAATCCCCTGGGAAAAAAATAAATTACATAATTAAAACAAGAAGTTGATATTGGGAAGGTGAACAAAGATCTATGATTGAAAAGGGCAAAAGAGACCTTCCATTGTGTGCAACATGAGGAACTAACAACATGAACCACCCTTCTCATGGAAATAAGCATAATGCAGGAGAAAAGAAAAGCTCGTGTTTTAAAATACACCACAAAGTTGTCCCAGAAGCAAGCAATCCTCAGAGATCAAATTCAGAGTAAACCATGGGTAGTGAGTGAGTATAAAAGTGACCTCCAAGAGCACCCTGGATTCCTGACGCTTTCGTCTTGAAGGCTGCACAGGATGCAGGGGTCACGGGCATATGGCTGTCCTATGTTGGACAGTGCCATAGCAGACTCCTCCATAAATCTGGCCAGGGGACACCCCCCTCAAAAGAAACGTGAAAGAGAAGTAAACTGCTCAGCAGAATGGGATGGCAAACAAATTTGCCTGGCCAAACCTTGAGGCTGGATGGAAGAAAAACATATTTCCCTAGAGAATGTCAACACAAGCTGGCCTCTCCCGGAGCTTGTGGCCAAATTTCACACAGCCTGTGGATCCAGACCACCTCAAGTAGAAGATTTAAATAATGTGGTCTCAAGTGATTGGCAGAAGTAAATGCACATCCTTTCTGTAGAAATGAAGCTTCAGCCCAAGCCTCAAAGAATTTCTACCAAAAAAAGTTCCAAGGATCATGGGGTTATAATCAAAACAAGCCACCCTAAGTGAAAACCAGCAGAAAAAAAGAGAAATAGAATCAGATTCACAAATAATTCAGATGGACTCAGAATACGAAATAACTACATTTTGTGCGGTTTTTTTTTTTAAAAAAGTACTTTTAAAACATGAGCAAGGAGGCCGGGCGCAGTGGCTCACGCCTGTAATCCTAGCACTCTGGGAGGCCGAGGCAGGAGGATCACTTGAGCTCAGGAGTTCGAGACCAGCCTGAGAAAGAGTGAGACCCTGTCTCTAAAAAAAAAAAACATGAGCAAGGAACAGGAAAACAAAAATAGAGCATACATTTAAAAAATATATAAAACTTCTAGAAAGTTAAAATTATAATGGTTGGAAAACTTAAAACTCTTAAAACTTAAATTGAAAGATTAAACAGCAGACTGGAATCCAATGAAAAGACTATTAGAAAGCAGAAGGGTAACTGGGAGGAAACTATCCAGCGTAGAGAGACACTGCAACGGGAAGAGTAAATGGAGGGCAACAGGCATGAGGACAGAGACAAAAGGGCCAACATACATCTAGTTGGAACTCCAAAGGGAAAGAAAATGTAGGCTAGAGATGAGCCAATATTTAAATACAGATCAGAGTCTTTTAAAGTTATTGAAAGTCACTGATCATCATATCCTGAGAGCCCAGTGAATCACAGCCAGGATAAATAAAAAGTCACATGACAGTGAAACCACATCTGTCTAACAACAAAATTTTCAAAGCAGGAAGAAAACACCGATCACATACCCAGGTGCCAATCCTAGACTGATGGATGACTTCTCGAAATCATCAATGGAATATTTTCAAGGTTCTGAGAAACAGTAATAATATTTCAAGTAAGGGGAAATAAAGACATTTTCAGACATATGAAATATGGGAGAATTGACCAGCAACAATCCTTGTCTAAGGGAAACTTTAAAAACCTCCTTCAGGCGATAGATATGCAACCTCAAATGAAAGTTCTGAGTTAGGAGAATTAAAGATGAGCAAAGACACGGGTAAGTATGTGGATAAATCTAAACAAACATTGGTGCATAAAAAAATAATAATGATAGTCTTACCTGCAGTGTGAAAAGATTTTAAAACCAAAATACAGTACAAAAGTAGCATATATGTCGAGAATGGCAAGCAGTGTTAAAGCATTTTGTATTATTATGGTAAATTGTACATAAGATTATATTTACCCTTTTAACCATTTTTAGGTGTCATTAAGTATATTCACATTGTTGTGCAGTCATCACCACCATCGAGCTCCAGAACTTTTTTATCATCCCAAAACTGACACCCCACACCTATTCAATAATAACTCCCTATCCTTCCCTTTTCCCAGTCGTGGAAACCACTATTCTACTGTCTCTATGAATTTGACAATTCCAGGTACTTCACAAAAGTGGAATCATACAATATTCGGCCTTTTGTGTCTGGCTTATTTCACTTAGCAAAATGTCTTCCAGGTTCATCCATGATGTACCACGTGTCAGAATTTCATCCCTGTTTAGGAATGAATGATATGCCATTGTAGGGATGTACCACACTTTGTTTATCCACTCATCCATTGATGGTCATTTGAGTTGTTTCCATCTTTTTGCTATTGTGAATAATGATTTTATGAACATTTGTATACAATATCTTTCTGAGCCCCTGATACTATTTGTGTGTGTATATACCCGAAAGTGGAATTGCTGGATCATATGATAATTCTATGTTTAATTTTTTGAGGAATCATTAAACTATTAACACTTTCCACAGAAGTTGCACCACTTTCCATTCTCACCAACAGTGCACAGGGCTTCCAATAAAGAATGACACATATTGTTTTCTATTGTATTTTTTAACAGTTAATAGCCATCCTAATTGGGTGTGAAGTAATATCTCATTACGGTTTTGATTTGCCTTTCTCTAATGATTAATGATGCTGAGCATCTTTTCATGTGTTATTGGCCATTTGTGTATCCTGTTTGGAGAAATGGCTATTCCAATCCTTTGCCCATTTTTGAATTAGGTTTTGTTTTTTTTTTTGGCTGTAGAGTTATAGGAGTTCTTTATATAGTCTGGATATTAAACTCACTATTGTCTTGCTGTTTTCAATTCCAGTGATTTCTGCTTTTTATGTTTTACCTACATAAACGATATAATTAATTTTCAAAGCTTGAATCCTAGAGCCAAACTTTATTAAGATTATATTTAATTACTACCTAAAGAGGCAGGGTCAATTGACTAGGCAAGGTGGCTGAAGTGATCTTTTTCCAAATGTCAACAGAAACCATACATTCTAAAGGATTAGCAAATAATCTCATTTTCATGAGCAGAAAAGTTGCTGGAGATTTGATTATTCCAGCCTCCTTCATCTAGAGTTGTCCAAGGTCAAAAGGCTGCTGATGTAGTTCTCCAAACAGGCATTTCCAGGAGCCAAATTATTTTTGAGTAAATATTTACTGAGAATTCATTATTCAAATGATACTACGCAATGTGACTAGAAATTAGAAATTTCCAACTACTGGTTATAATGAGTAGCATTAATTAAGTCCCTACTACACACTAGGCATCGTGCTGAATGCCTTACATACATACATTATCTTATTCAATCTTCGTAACAACCTTATGACATGGATCCGATTATCATGCCCACTTTACAGATTAGGAATCAAGGTCAGGGAAGTTATGTGAGAAGCCCAAGATGACTCTGCTGATAAATGGTAAAAGCGTGATTCACACTCAGGAAATTTAACAACAAAATTCTGCCTTTTACAATTTCTATATCACCCCTAATTCACTGAAAGATGGAAAATTGCAATCTTGTAAAAACATATTAAGAACAAAAAGTGATCAGAAAAAAAATAAATACCTTTCTCCTTTCAGGCACTGTAAAACTGTGGGAGTTTTTTTTAAAACGTAATTTACACCTATAAAGATGTGACTGTAATTTACAGAGTAAATAGAAACAAAGTTATTGTGCTGAGGATCCACTGGTAACCTGACATCATTCCCACCTTTTTCTATTGTACTGTAGGCACTGGAGGCCGGGGTGAGGGGTGGGGGCAAGGCAGAGCCTACATATCTCCCCGTCTCTCACCAGCAAGATTCCAGGTCAGATTCTGCCTTTCAGAGGAATTTTCCATAAAAATAAAAAAAGATACAGAAGTTTAATTGTTGCTCTTCCAGCAGCTATGAGCAGATGTTTGGCCGGGTGTAAAACTCTGTAGCAGCCTCTAAAATTTTGTAGCAGCCTTGGAATGCTTCCTCTGGGCCATCTGCCCCAGAGAGGCAGGGCTGGGGGGATTCCCACCAGCAGGTTCCTGACTCTGAGAGCTAAGGCAGACCTGAAGGCTACAACAGCCTTCTCTCCCTTCCCCTCCAGCTCTTCCACTCTCATAAACACCTAAAAACCTGTATTAGATCTGTTCTGCTTGAACATAATGCAGTGGTATAAATTACCCATGATGCTACATTATAGCTCATGATGCAATATTATCAATATTTTGAGCAAAGTATGCTTTAAATTCCCACCTGGCTCCATGTGTCAATTTAAACTATACTCCATAACTGACTTTGGCATTTTAATTTGCACAAGCTCTTCCTAGTGCCTTCTTCTTTTAAGCTCCTATCACATTGCTGGATCCCTAAAGGGGCCCTCACCTGCCCAAGCTCTTCATTGAGATTGGATGTTCTGGCCATGGCGTAGGCATAGACATTGTTTACTTTATAACGCGTATCTTCATCCTGCAGGAAATGAAAAATATAGCCCAAACCAGAGTCAGAACTCTGCTCAAAATTTCTTCAGGACGGTTATAACACTGCCTTTCTA
Organism: Daubentonia madagascariensis; assembly: GCA_023783475.1. NCBI lineage: Eukaryota > Metazoa > Chordata > Mammalia > Primates > Daubentoniidae > Daubentonia > Daubentonia madagascariensis. The sequence continues at coordinate 11,042,196 of JAKFHU010002220.1, forward strand.
TGTGACTAACATTTAGAAAGAATTCATGATGGAGAGTGTAGAATACTTGCTTAAACCAATGCATCTTACTTCCTCACATATATTAGGAGAATTGATTCAGGAGAGGCAGTGCCATGTAGAAAAAAATTTTGATATGTTGGTGATCTAGAATTGAAAGATGGCTTTCAAATCCCTGGCTCTGACTCAGACAAGATGTGGACCTTGAGTAAATTAATTAACATTTCTGTGCTGCAGCTACTACATCTATAAAATGGGAGCAACAACACAGATGTCACAGCAGTCTTATGAAAATAAATGAGAACACATTTGAAAGCGCTTGCTTCACTTTGTGGCTGTTAAAATAACATTCCCCTTCAAATGATGACAATATAATGGCATCCTGAGAGAATATTTTTAATATGTGATATTTAGCAATAATTTTATTTCAAAGAAAATATTTAAAAATATAAATAAAAATTGCAACCCCACATTCAAACTAGAAAATTAGTTCAGTCCCAATTGAGTATTAATGACAGTCAATACAGTTATTACCTAAGAAACCTTTTCCTTAATTTGAAGTGATTCTTGAAATGATTACATTTCTGTCATTCTTTCCAAGATCTGTGAGTCTACTGGACTCTCCTCTCTTCCTCTATAAAGTATCTTGAATTTTAATAGATTAACTGTGTCTCTACACTTGGTACTAAGCCACTATCTCTTAAACCTTTCTTACAAGCTGGAAAAAAAATGAAAAAAAAAGGTGTCCTCAAGGTGAACATCAAGAAGCCCAAGCACTGCTGAACGATGCTGATACAACGCTTAGCTTGTTTGTCCAAAGCACAGCTCACCCACCACCTTCACGAGCCATGTTATGGGGACTCAGTTATTAATATATGGATTTAAAACAAACAAAAACAAAAACAAAAACCATAGCTCAAGAGAGAATTTTTTAAAACATTCTGATTTTAATACTCAGTTTGTAAACTGGGCCTGAATATATTTCACAATTTCCAGAATGACCAGCAGACTAATGGGGATCAGGTTGTGGTTCAAGATGATGAACACCAAAACATCACATAGAACACTGTGGGAGCTGGAGTCTGTGGAAGAAAATCAGGGGAACCATATCACAGCTTCAGACATTGGCTTTATTCATCTTTGTATTATTGCATTTTAAAATTTTGGAAATTTCTTCATGAAAATTATTGTTCGAAGTGGACACAGGCTGGCTGCAGTGGCTAACGCCTGTAATCCCAGCACTTTGAGAGGCCAAAGAGGGAGGATCATTTGAGGAGTTCAAGACCAGCCCGGGCAACATGGCAAGACCCTGTGTCTATAAAAAATAAAAAAATATCCAGGCATGGTGGTTTGCGCCTGTAGTCCTAGCTACTTAGGAGGCTATGAGGAGATCACTTGAGCCCTGAAGTTCAAGGCTGCAGTAAGCTATGATCACGCCACTGCACTCCTGCCTGGGCAACAGAGCGAGACTCTCTCTAAAAAATAAAAAAATAAAAATAAATTTTTAAAAAGTGGACACAAATATGAAATATTTTAAGAATACAACAGTTAAACACCAAACACATGATAGGGAGTATGGGAGTGCCCATCAGTTCATGAGATTAAAGAGTTTTTCAATTTTATTTTTTATAGAGACAGGGTCTGTAGCCCAGACAAGGTCTGTAACTGAAAAGAACTAAACAACAAATTATTTTGTAAAGAGGACGCATTTCATTAAACACAAATCTGTAAAATCAAACAAAATTACACAACAATTTGTAAAACTTTTACATGTATTTTTCTCAAAACAAAGCATAGCTGTAATTTAGAAGAGGAGTTTAAATCTAGATTTCTAAATTCCATCAACCTAAAAGTCAAGTTGAATTTACTGTCACATCTATTCAAACTCTATCATCTTGAGTTCACTAACTTTCAATTAATTTCCATGATTATGCTTTATTACTAAGTATATTACTTTATGTTTATAAATCTTCTTTTAAGAAAAGTAGAAGCAAATTTTACTATGACCATTTCATGGACAGAGAAACTAACTGAGAGAAAATCTTTAGTGCTTTGCCAAATTTATTAATTACTGAAAGTACAGTTAAACTTTAATCACCAATGTGTTTTTCTTCTTTTGGACTAGAATATCCTGGGCAGAGTGCTGTAGCCCACAGTCAATTGTGGGGTTCTTATTCCACATAAGCAACACATTTCCTCTGCACTTTTTAGTAAACATACAGAATCTCAGTTCACTTTCAGTAAAACAAGGGGTTGGCCTAGAAAACTATAGAGTTCTGTCTCAACCCTAAACTATTTCTTTTAGTCAATCAATTAATCATTGAGTTCCTACTATGAAAAGGCACTGTTCTTGGAATTAAGGGTACAACGATTCCTGTCCTCAAAAATTCATAATCTAGTACTGTGTGTTGGGTTGTAGCGGCGTGAAATAAACAGTAATTATAAAACATGGACATGGAATGATCTCTATTAAGATATTATTATAGAAGCCAAAGAGGGCTTGTACCTAAAAAAGAAGGGAGATAAGGCACAGGAAATGTCAGCAGCAGGAGTAATGCCTCATCTTGGTCTAGGTTGAAGAGTGGCAGGTGTCCAGGCAAAGAGGGACCAGGTGCATCTAGGTCAGATGGAGCACTGGACCAAAGGCCTGGAGACATGAGACAGCCCGTGGATGAAAGGATCATGAAAGAGACCAAAATGCAGGTCTCTGTTAGTGGAGTGTGAATCCTAAGAAAGAAGTGAGGGATATCACGCCACAGAGATAGGCCCAGGTAATAAACGTCCTGATGTGCCATGTTATAGGAGGCTTAACTTGACCCTCTAGGCCAGGGATCAGAAAACATTTCAGTAACAACCAGAGGGTAAATAATTTAGGCTTTGCTTGCACAAATGGTAATCCATTGCAACTACTCAACTTCTCTTACATAGAAGCAGTCCTAGACAATATCCAAATGAGTAGTTGGCGTGTCCCATAAAACTTATTTACAAAACAAGCAGTGGTCACTAGGCAGTGAATGCCATGTCATGGAGTGATAGGAACTGCAGCTGAAGCTGTGTGCTTATAACTACATTTTACATGCATCCTGGAAACTGTGTGAGGAATGAATTTGAATGGGACCTGACAGGGCTAGAAAACCGGTTAGGAAGCTGCGACAGTAGTCCAGGGATAAAGAGACCAAGGCACAGAGAAGATACTGGAAAGGCAGTATCAGCAAGGCTTTGCGACTGATTTGGAGGATGGCAGCAGTGGGGGCGGGGCAGGAGTGGCGGAAGAGAGGAGCAATCTGAGATGCAGGAGAGAGAATGACCTTTTTGTCTCTGGCTTGCATGTTGGTTGGATGGTGGTATCTACAATTTACAGGGAGAACACTGAAAACAGAAACTGGTTTGGGGAAAAAAGATGGATCTAATCTTGTACATGGAGGTGAGAAGCCTATGTGACATGTGGAAAGCAATGTCCAGGCAAAAATGAGTTGTTAATTGATAGCAAGATCTGGGCTAGAGGAAAACATGCAGAACATATCAACTAATGGATGACAGTTGAATCTATTGAGTAGGTGAGCTCTCTTAGAAGGATTATCTTGATGAGAATAATTAACCCCTAAGAAGCTGATGAAGACTCTCCTGCAGAAAAAAAAATGCACATATACATATATGAATAAAATTTTTTTCAAAATTTCAGGGATTTATGGACCCAAGGTAAAGAATTTCTGGTAAGTCTAGGATCCTGGAAAACATCAGCATTTAAAAGATGTATCAAGGTTTCTACGAACCAAATAGGGAAGGAATGGTTTTTTTAAAAAATCAAAAGAGAATGGCAGAGATCTAATTAGGTAATGACTTTTAAAATGACCACTGGGTCTGGCAGTTAAGAATTTATTCATAACCTTGAGCAACAATTTCAGTAGACTGGTTGAGGTGGACAGTGGATTAAAATGGGCCCAGCAGTGACCAGGAGGTGAAGAAGCAGAAACTGTCAACAGAAAAGAAGCCAAACTCTGTAAAGTAATTTAAATAAGTTTATTCTGAGCCAAATTTGAGGACCACAGCCTGGAGCCACACCCAAGAAGCCTTGAGCAAGTGGACTCACTGTGGCTGGGTTACAGTTTGGTTTTATACATTTTAGGGAGACAGGGATTACAGATAAGGTCATAAATCAATACATGGAAGGTATACATTGGTTTGGCCCAAAAAGGTGGGACATCTTAAAGCCAGGGCTTACAGGTCATAGGTAGGTTTAGGGATTAAGGCAGGACATCTCAAAGTGGAGACTTGCAAGTCATAGGTGGATCTAGGGATTCTTTAGTTGACAATTGGCTGAAAGAGTTAGGCTTTGTCCAAAGACCAGGAATCAGTGGAAAGGAATGCCTGAGTTAAGATAAAGGTCTTCTATCTTTCATGTGATGCTATACCAGAATCAGGTTGGGAAGTAAACCACATCATAGAAACCTATTTTCTGAGATTTTATCATCTGTAGCCATGACTCACCAGGCCCACTTAGAAAGGAATTTGGGCAAAAGAAAAAGATCAGAGTTTTAGTCCTCAGTTCCCCCTGTTGGCCAAAGATCATGCCATGGAATGCATGTGTAGGCCGATAACCAGCAGGAGGTCCCACGGCGCTAGGAAGGCTCATTCCTAGAGTTGTCTATTTGGTCATCTGGTGTTGGTGAGGATGGTTTTAATATTTGGCAATCTCGTATCTTAGGGGAAGGACATGACTCGACCTCATTTGATAGACAATTGTTTAAGGGGCAGAGAGAGTCAGGCCTAGGGTTCAGTCTGAAAAAAAAATCCTGGACCATCTATCCTGTGAGCTATCATGATGGTCTTTGATTGGGTTTTTTTTTTTTTTTTTCCTTTTCCTGTATCTGGTATAGCATTTACAAGAAATATATAACGATAATACAACAATAAGCATTTTAGGCCAGATAAGATTGGAGGTAGACAGGCACTCATCAACCCTTTTAAAACCTTCTAGGCAACATAAGAGTAAAAGCCAAAATGTCAAAGGCAAGGCTACAAAATTAATTCATCTATAAGTGTTGAGCTATTATATTCTTGGGCAGGAAGTCTAAGTCTATGGGAAGTAGGAAATTTTTATGATTGGGATGGGTATCTGCACCACGTGGCCTGAAAAGACAAAGTTTTTCAGTTAGTATTTGTTTAGGCTTCTGTGTGCCCCTCCTTGATCTGGAGGGTCTAAACTAATTTCTTCCCTCAGAATCGGCCCTTACAATCTCACACGCCCCCTCTTCCGCGATAGTCCCTGGGCCTAGAGGGAGGATGCTTGCAGTACAAGGCATTGGCAGTGAATAACAGGTTGGGCCAGGTGGGATTCAATAGTTTTAAATCCTGGAGATATCAGGTAAACTTGTTATTTACTTAAAACTTGTCATGACTCTGGAAAACAAAGCAAGAGAATCAGTAATGTTTAAAATAAAAGGTCATAAAAATTTAGTTCAGTCACATGTAATTGATTTCTGTTTTGTTTTGAGGTTGAATTGGTGATACTCATGGGCATATCAGCTTTCCAATTAAAGTCGTGGAAGTATGTTTTGTTTTAGTCCAATGGTATATAATCTCCAAAGTTATCAGAAGCCCGTATTCAAGAGAACTTGTCAGTTCTTTCCATGACTTTACTTGAAGAAGCAAACTTTGGACTTAGCCAGTTTAAGAAAAAACACTTTCTGAAATGAATCAAAGTAAAACAAAAAGTCTCAGACTAGCCATGGTTAAAGAGACAATTGACAAACAAAGTTGGTTATTTTTGTGGCATAAGCAATTTGGCATAATAACCATAAGTATTACACAAATAATGTACACAAAGACATATGAATATTTTATAATGTTGGAACATATATTAATAACATACTTATACAAATATAATCCAAAGAAAGTTAAACACCATTTCATATTTGACAATGCTTCCTATATGGTTTTAACATGCCAAATAAGCCTAATATGTCTGTCTTAGACTTTCAGTGGCCCTAATATATAAAAAGCTAGTTTGAGGTCAATAGGCTGGATTTAGAATTTAGGTTTTGGAAAGTCTGTCAAATATCAAAGGTTTAAAACATTTCTTCAAATACAATTATAAGCCACTATAAAATAATGGTCATTTATTTAACCAAGAGTGATAGTCATCAAAAGATTCTAAAGGCAATACAGGAAGTTATATGGGTGTAAACTTCAACCCTTTTAAAGTTTAGTTTTTCTAGTTAGTCAAAACCTAATAAAGAACACGAGGATTATCTTGATAAAGCATAAAATCTTTGCTTCTTTTAGGCCAGTTACTGAAAAAGTAAAAAAAAAAACCTTCTGTAATGCGATTTTTTTAACTAGAAAAGAAAACAGGTTATAGAATCAAAATGATTACATCATATAATTTCATAAAAAGCAAATTAATATCTTTAGTCAAACTGTAGGGAGAAAAGGCCACTATTCTCAAAAATATTTGCTGAAATTTTACTGACAGGAAGCAGATTAATTAATAGGAGAGGAAAAATTACAAACTTATACACAGGCACCTTTGGAATGAACACTCAAAGATGCAGGGGAAATTGTCCATTTTTATGTTTAGGGTCAACAAAGTGTGGACAGCTGTGGACAAAAAGGGTATGATCTAATGCCAACAGGCTGAGTAGCAGAACCCAGCAAGGCCTTTCTATCTAGATTCTGTTTGGCCTCTCTGAGTGTGCATTCCTTCCTGCTGGGTGCAGGGCAGGGCCCTTTCTGGAATGGGTGTTTTACAGTAAAACAAAGGAGGTCAGATAATTACTTTATGGCCAGTTTTTACACAGAATAATTTTAGATTTTATGGCTAGCTTTCAGAAAAAGGGGTTCTGGCCTTTATGACCTACCTTGGGGGAGACGGATTCTGATTTCTATGACTAGCTTCAAGGAAGAATTGGAACAAGACGCAGGTGGACAAGACAAGGTCAGAGAATTTTTGCTTCTGAAAACTTCATTTTAGGATAGTTTTCTGAACCCCATCAACATGAGATCACCCGACTGTAGACTGAAAGAAAACCTTCAGCGCCAACCCTTAGCACCTCAAACAATGACACAAAGTGGTAACATGTTTTTTTACATGAGGATAAAGATTAAGCTGTTTTAAAAACAGTCTAAATAGTCTCAAAACATTTTTCAACTTGGATGTAAACCTGAGTACATGTAATATTTCTAAAGAGTAAGACTGTTTTAAGATCCTCTTTGGATTTTAACAGTCATTCAATTTTTATCTTAAAATAAATTATTATACAAAAATTTACAGTTTAAGAATTTTTTCCTAGGCAAAATCTTTGTTATAGCAACATAATGTACACGTAACCAGCTAGCTTGTAAAGAGTAGGACAAAAAGTGGACAAGACCAAGGGAAAACTAAAGCTTCCAATTTAAGATCTTGTAATCTAGGACAGCTTTGAATCCCTAACAGTATTGTTAATATCAGATGATAGAAAGAGTAAGTTAGAAATTTATTTTGTGTGTACCTTTCCATAGATACTGAAATCAGTGGGAAAAAACTATATCTGTGGTTAGGATTAAAAGACCAAAACCAAAATATTTTCATAAACCTTTGACCATAAATTTCTGTTTTTGTGCTCTATTTACTTGGCATTTTATTTATTCTAATTTGTTGACACTTAGTTTTTTGTTTAGGCACGTCTACATTTTTACCTAAGAAGAACCCTTAAAGTTAAACACATAGGTATTTTTGTAGCTAGCTCAGGAGATTTAACTATCATCATCAGACCAAATATTAAATTTACCTTACTTTTCAAAAATCATACAAACACAGATCATTTTGTCTTTGACTGAGTTTAGAGTTTTATAACCTCTATGTCAAATCCTCAAGAACATAAAAATGTCCAGTAAAAGCAAGGCAAAAAATGTATGCTGAAAATTTGAAAACATTTTTCCTATTACTTTATCAATAATACTTGAAAAGAAAACCTAGTTTATTTACCAAAGATTACTAAATTCACATGAACTAAAAAGCATTTGGGTTTGTTTAATTAATTTGTGAGTGCTCCCTTATTTATAAGCCAGTCCAGAACCATGTAAGCACAAACATATAATACATGGACATACACAAAACATACCTAAACATATACACTCACATCACAAGTACACAGTGTTCCAGTAGATTTTATTCTAGAACTCTAGCCATGACATAGTAATAAAAACTCGCCAGTTTGTAAAAGACCACTGGATCCAAATTTCTTATGACAAAACTGGAACTTGTTCACGTGGCAAAACTTTAGTTGCCCTGATAGGTAACCTGATTATGCCTGTGGATCGAAGTTTTGGGTAAAACATTTCCATGGCAGTTTGATTTGAAAAAACCTCTTTTACCCCTTTGTTTTCCTTCAGTTTAAATGAGTTTTTTCCAATGTTTATATTTTATTTAGAACTGGCTGTGAGATCTATGGGTAGCCTTTCAAATGGAGATACCATAAACAATGAGTTTTACCTCAACATCAGCAGAAAAAGTTAGCAGATTTTAGAGTAGCCGGAAAGGAAAAGAGAGGAATAGCGTGAGAGACATTTTAAGTCTATAGGGGTAGGTCGACCATTTGAGCTCTGAATTTTCCTAGATGTAATGTGACCTTTAGTAAAAATTTATGGACAAGAATTGGCTGTAACCAGCTGGAGCCCTAGAAAACCCAGCATGCCTTTGAATCTTTCCATTTACACAAATACTTGCAAGTAGAGCAGAGGCACTGTAAACCAACTGGGGTGCCAGAAGGGGGTCATTCTCCTTATCTTTCCTCATTTTTAAAGGATTTTTTTCCCCACTTTTCTTTAAAAGAAGCAACCAAACTCTAGTCCAGGGTTTAGTGTCCTGGATCAGAGTGTGCTGATTGTGGGAGGAGCTTCTCAATGTTTCACCACTGAGTCAGTCCCACCTTCTTACATGTCTCAGTTTCTCTCTTCAGGGGTCTAGTACCTCCGAGAGGGGTCAAAACTCTGAGTAACCAGCTCTTATGTGCGTTTCCTGGACGAGCCATCTTTTAATTCATTTTGCTGGGGGATTCCCTATAGGGCCACTTGCGCCATGATCAGGCCCCTGATCACGCAGGGGTGCCTTTTGGCTGGAAGGAGAAAATGCCCTTTCTCTTCGGAGCTGAGGAACTCAGTCTCTCATTTATTTACAAACAAGACAGTTCCGTTTCCTCTTTTGCAAATGCTCAGAAAAGCCAATTAAGACTAATTTTGGGAGAAAGAAGCAATGGAGACAACGCTTTGTAATGCACCTGCAAATTAAAATTAGGATCCCAGACAACAAATTCCTAGGAAAAGAACCAGCTCAGAAATAAACCAGGACCATCAACCAAAAACAGGAGGTTCGGAGCTCAGGAGGACTTACCAGTCCCAACCAAGGAGAAGCTCAGAGTCGAGGGGCCCAAAAGGGGCCATGCTGGTACCTGGCACTGAGTTCGGGCTACTCCTTTGGGGGTCCTGAGTCTTCTCTGAGCCCCATGTCAGGGTGCCAATCTTGTCAATGGAAAAGAAGCTAAACTCTGTAGAATAATTTAAAGAGGTTTATTCTGGGCCAAATTTGAGGACCATGGCCTGGAACCATGCCTAAGAAGCCTTGAGCAAGTGGAGTCACTGTGGCTGGGTTACAGTTTGGTTTTATACATTTTAGGGAGACAGGGATTAGAGGTAAAGTCATAAATCAATACATGGAAGGCATATATTGGTTTGGCCCAAAAAGATGGGACATCTCAAAGTGTGGGCTTACAAGTACATAAGTGGGTTTAGGGATTAAGGCAGGACATCTCGAAGTGAAGGCTTGCAAGTCATAGGTGGATTTAGGGATTCTTTAGTTGACAATTGGCTGAAAGAGTTAGGCTTTGTCCAAAGACCAGGAATCAGTGGAAAGGAATACTTGAGTTAAGATAAGGGTCTTCTATCTTTCATGTGATGCTATACTGGAATCAGGTTGGGAAGTAAACCATATCATAAAAAACTGTTCACCGAGATTTTATCATTTGTAGGCATGCCTCACCAGGCCCCCTTAGAAAGGAATTTGGGCAAAAGAAAAAGGCCAGAGTTTTAGTTCTCAAAACAGTGTGTGTGATCTCTTCTTTCAAGATGTCTGATCAAAAAGAAGAAAAGATTATTTATATGGGATGCAGAACTTGACACATTTTATGGACATCAAAATATCAGTAACTTTTGTAAGTTTTTATGTCTCTTTCAAATAAGATAATATTCACACTCTTTGGCTAGAGCAAATTGAACAAGTGCAGCAGAGTAGTCACCCCTCCTCCAATAGATATGGAAGCAAAAAACTGAGAGTGGGAAATATGTAACAGAGGGAATGGCCTGAAAAAAAAATGGGAAAAAGATGTTTTCTGCCTCTTTAAAGTTTCCCCCACTCCTTTTGGGAACTGAAGCCTGCATCCCTGCCTCAAGCAGGTGGTCAGGAGGGGCTGGGGAGCATCCATCCCAGACCCTGGCACCAGCCTCCCAGGTGGGTGGAGGTCACAGTGTGTTTTTGGCAGAGATGGGATGATGAGAATAGTCAGCCACAACAGACCAGAACGGAGGGCTCTCCCTTTCAGAGCTCTGTATTTCTGCTCATGTGCAGGAAAATTTGGATTTTGAGATGAGAAGGTCTACCATTTTTCCTCCTTTGCCGGCAAAGTCATAAACTTCTCTTTCCTTCTCCTCAAAACACTTGCTCTCGTCCTTCTGATGCAGCCTTGAGGACAAGTGCTGAACTTTCAGTAACATAAGCAAACTTAAATCCAAATTACATTTTAAAAATAGTCTAAAATCTATAATCTTGAAATCAAAACAAAACCGTTAACATCTAGAAACCCTCAGTGCATAAGAATGAACCTTTAATTTATTTTTATTTTTATTTTTTTTGTGACATAGTCTCACTCTGTCATCCCAGCTAGAGTGCAGTGGAGTCATCATAGCTCCCTGCAACCTGAAACTCCTAGGCTCAAGCAATCCTCCTGACTCAGCCTCTCCAGCAGCTAGGACTATAGGCATGCACCACCATGCCTGGCTAATTTTTCTATTTTTTTGCAGAGATGGGGTCTCATGCTTGCACAGACTGGTCTGAAACTTCTGACCTCAAGCGATACTCCCACTTCAGTTCCCAAGGTGCTAGGATTATAGGTGTGAGCCACTGTGCCCACTGAATGAACCCTTGAGTCCTCTACTTGTGTCCTAAAGAGAGTTTTACTACTTCATAGAAAACATATTCACATAGAAGATCCATCACCTCAAAGTTCTAGGGTTTTTAAAAACACCAAGTGTGTAAATCTCACAGTCTAGGTGATCTTTTGTACAGGCAGAAAATAAAAAAAAAAAAAAGACCTCACTAATTTATTGGCCTTACTGTGTCTAGTTATTAAATTATTTCTAGTTTAAAAACCTGAAAAGACACCTTTCACCTGAGTTTGTTGGGAAAATATTTAAGGTTTTATCAGTATAATAATTGCCCTAAAATGTGCATATTTTAGGGAAACCTAAGCTCTGGATTAGAGATACAGAAGAATCTTCTGAGATGTATCACCTACTTAAAGTGAGAGCTTTAATTGTTAATTTTCAATTAAGACTTCAGGTTTTCCTCTAAATCTCTGTATAACTGTCTGCAGAGGACTATGGAAACTTAAACCCCAAAATTCTTAACTTTTCAATTATACTTTACCAGATAAAATTTACAATTTCCACATTTTAATGAAAATGTAAAAGCATAAATACTCAAAGCTTACAAATTATGAAAATATGAGTTAATAATGCAAATAACTACTTTCTTACAAAGCACACAAATAGATAAGGTTTAATAAATATCCAGGTTTCATTGCATTAAGCATATTACAAGGGCATGTCCTTGTAATTTCATTTATATATATTTATATATATACATACATAAACACATATATATATAATATTACATATATATGCAAGGCAATCATGTTATTTCCTCTCTTTGATTAACTTGTATAAGTAATAGCTGCAAATGCTGTGTAACAGAGAACAGTTTTCAGCCAAGTGTATTGGCTTTTAAACCTTTGGTAAGGAATATTTATATTTACTGATTGTTTCTTTCCTAAAGCCATGAAGAACCCCTCTCTGAGATTTTTATTATTCTGAAATGACATGGTCAACATGTACAACAATCCCTGCAACGATTTAGATCCACAAAATGATGTGACTGAGCAGGTGCTCTTTATCATGACCTGCAGCACAGACCAACCACATTGGGAGGGTAACAAAAAGGTTTTTGTTAATTTACAGCAGACATTTAAATCTTAGATGAAATGTTGTACCACCTGTATACAATTAAATAATATAGCATGGCGTTATCTGTTAAAGATAATGGGAGACAAAAACGGGTAGTGGCGGAGAGTCGTACATTTGACAACTGAATCTCAGGTCATGGTAGCGTGGGTTCTAGTAAACCGCAGGCCTCAATTGATTCTTAACCTTGGTCCCCTGTACAAATATGAACTTTTTTTTGGGGAACCAAACTTGCATTTTATATCACTATCTTAGATCCTTAAAAAACAGAATTTGAGGTAAAACTTACACATTAATGCATCATTGCAGGGTGCAATTCCAGGACAAGAGTGATGGGGGCAGGGGAAGGAAAGTGAGATAGAGGTGAGGAAGCAAATATAAAGTGGTATAGTACCGAGTTGGCCATAACTTTTCAAGAAAATGCACCCGGTTCCTCAGTCATGTGGGCTCGAGCTTTCTCTGGCTGGTCTCTCACCACCCCATGCCTTCCTCTTCTGCCCTCTACACAGCAGTCACACTGAGCTGCCCTCGCCAGTGGCCTCTGGACACATGCAGTATCCCTGGCCTCGAGCTCTCCTGCCAGGCTTCCCTTCTTTCCCACCTTCCACTCTTTTGAATTTCTGTCTATTCTACTCATCCTTAAGGTTCCAGTTTATGTGTTACTTCCTCAGGGAAGCCTCGATGTTGGCTTGTATGGGGCTCCTATGTATACATATGGAATACTATACTTACCCCTCTTTGCTTACCTCTTGGAATTAGATTACTTTACCTTTCTTTACACCTGTCTTTACACACCCTGTTCCCTACGTATCTCAAGATCTTAGCACAGTGTCTGGCATGAAATGGGTGTTAGGCAGATATTTGTGGAAGGAACAGTGAAAGCCAAATGTTGAGTTTTGGAAACTGGGAAAATGGGTAGAATTACTGTTGAGTTACTTCTTATTAATCATAAACATTCAAGAAATCCCTAGTCCAAAAAAGCAAGATGTCCTGAGGAGTGATCAAAAGACAGCAACTGAGAGATAACTTAATTTGGCAAAAATGTCTTCCCATAGCTGAAAGCCATATATAGAATGAAATCAGTCGCTATAGATGTGACGTAAAACAAGCATTATTAATATCAGGACTTTTTTGACAAATGAAAGCAAAGCAATATACATTATTTACAAAAATTATTCATTTCAAACTATTCACAACTTACTCGACTTACTTAAGCTAGGACAACCTAAGTTAAAACAAATTTTCCCCCAGTCCCCGAAGACATGGGATAATTGTGTTTTAGATAATTAATGTCTAGTAAGACATAACTTTAAAAGTCAGAAGAGGAGAGAGGGGCAGAGCAAGATGGCTGAATAGAAACCTCCAGCAATCATCCCTCCACATGAACACCAAATTCAACAACTATCCACGCAAGCAAGCACATGCATGACAACCAAAAATCAAGTGAGCAATTATATTACCTGGTTTTAACATTATATCAAGGAAAAAGGCACTAAAGAAAGCAGGCACTAAAGGTAGTGTAGAAATTGCCTACACTACCTCTCCCCATCCCATGGCAGTGCCATGCCAGCACACCAAGTGGGGAGAGAATCTGTGTGCCCAGGGGAGGGAGGGTGAAGTGATTGTGGTAGTTTGCACTGAAACCCAGGGCCTCCCTGACACAGGGCAACACAGCACAGGGCAGAATTCTGCCAGTGCCTGTGGAGGGAGCATTTAGACCAACCTGGCCAGAGAGAAATCCAAAGCCCAAGTTCCCGCTAGCCCCACTGCCAGCTGGCTGACAAAAAGCTGCCTAGGGCCTGGAATAAATAAATAAGGCAGTTGGGCCACAGTGGCTGCAGTTTGGGGGCAATTACTGTGGTTGTGCTAGGTCAGAGCCAGTGGATGTGGGGTAGACATGACCCAGTGAGACATCAGCAGTGGCAACCAAGTAAGTGCCTGTGCCATCCCCCCAACTACAGGCTGTGTGGCTCAGAGAGTCTTCCTCCACTTGGGGAAAGAAAGGGGAAAAGTTCAGAGGACTTTGTTTTGCAACTTTGGTACCAGCTCAGCCACAGTAAAATAAAGTACCAGGAAGACTCCTGAAGCCCCTGATTCCAGGCCTTAGTTCCTGAAAGGTGTTTCTGGACCCAACCTTGGCCAGAATGAAACATGTTGCCTTGAAAGGAAGGATCCAGTCCTGACAGGATTCACCCCCTGCTGACTAAAAAGCCCTTGGGCTTTGAATAAACATCAGAAGTAGCCAGGCAGCAGTCACCACAGGCTTTGGGTGAGACTGGGCTGGCTTGAGCTGTGACCTGGGCTCATGGCCATACGGGAGTGCTGACATCATTCTTCCCCCAACTCCAGCAGCTCAGCACAGAGAGTGAGGGAAGAGAGCGAGAAACTTTGCTTGATAATTCTCCTAAATCTTGCTAAAGTCCACAAAGGTAGTACCACCAGAAGTCTGCAAGAGTCACAGCATTACTGGGCTTGCGGCATCCTCAGTCCCGATACGGCTGCAGTGACCAAAGACTTAGATCACAACACTCAATTTCGTCTGAATACCTGGAAAGTCTTCTCAAGAAAGATGGGTTCAAACAAGCCCAGACTGCAAAGATTAAAATAAATATCTAACTCTTCAATGCCCAGACATTGACAAACATCCACAAGCATCAAGAACACCCAGGAAAACATGACTTCACCTAATGAACTAAATAAGGTACCTGTGACCAATCCTGGAGCAATGGAGATATGTGACCTTTCAGACAAAGAATTCAAAATAACTGTCCTGAAGAAGCTCAATGATCTTCAAGACAACACAGAGAAGGAACTCAGAAGCCTATCAGACAAATTTAACAGAGATTGAAATCATAAGAAAAAAAAGATCATGCAGAAATTTGGGAGTTTAAGAATTCAATTGACAAACTCAGAAATACATCAGAGTCTCTCAACAGCAGAATTGATCAAGCAGAAGGAAGAATGAGTGAGTTGAGGACAGCCTATATGAAAATACACAGTCAGAAGAGAAAAAAGAAAAAAGAATGAATAAGAATAAAGCATGCCTACAAGATCTAAAAAATCACCTCAAAGGAGCATATCAAAGAGTTATTAGCCTTAAAGAGGAAGTAGAGAGAGAGATTGAGGTAGAAATTTTATTCAAAGAAATAATAACAGAGAATTTTCCAAACCTAGAGAAAGATATCCATATTCAGGTATAAGAAGGTCATAGAACACCAAGCATAATTAACCCAAACAGGGCTACTTCAAGGTATTTAATAATCAAGCTCCTCAAGATCATGGGTAAAGAAAAGGTCCTACGTGGTAGAAACGAAAAGGGATGCAGAAGGAGCACCATCTTCCAGGGTATCCCAGGACTCTGGTGGCTTGTTCTATAAGCCATTGTTCTATGGCACACCTCACAGAGGGGGTCTGGACATGATGGCTGATGACTGTGAGTGGTATTATGATGCTGGTCCATTGGGCTGCAGAAGACAGGAGGTACAAAGCTGCAGCCAGGACCAGAACAAGGAAAGGGGAGCCTGCTCACCTGGTGGGGGTGGGGTCACTTGAAGCCTGCTGCCCCCTTCACCTTGCCCCCACCCATGACTTCACAATACACTCTCTAGCCTCTCCCCAAGGCCTTCACTCACATACCCATTCCTGTGACCACCCCCTCCCATGACTATCCAGGGTGCACTGAACCCCTGAAATGCATAGAACTTGCTTTCAAAAGGGACCAGGAAAAAAGGGGAAAGATTAATCACCTTTTCAGAACAGAAAGCAGTTTCCTTCTCTCCTCTGCTTCTCTCTGGCAAATTCTCTGACCTGAGAAACCAGGAGAGTAGATTTTATGTAAGGAAGGCAGGAGCATAGGGATCATACAAGAGTCCCTTTATGGGGGATGCTTGGGATATTAAACTCTGATAACCCCCAAAATCAGCAGACAAAGTCAAACGGTCAAAAATAATATGAAAAAGGTTCACTGTGTATGTGATTCCATTTATAAAATACTTTCACATAAATGATCCCATGTGATGCTCAAAAGCACCAGGTCAAGCACAGACATCAGTGGTTACCTCAAAGAGGAATATGAGCACCCAGGAAGTCAAAGTACTTGTACAAAGTCAGGAGACGAAAGTTCTGACTCCAAACCATATGGTAGCCCTTCCTGGACATCTCACATGACCACCTGTTGGGGAACACTCACTGCCCAGGTCCATCACTGCTTCTCGTCCACAGATGCAGCTCCAATACGTCTGTCAGCAGACATCTCAGTGGAAACCTTATGGGCCAGGAGAGAATGGCATGACATATTCAAAGTGCTGAAGTAAAAATAACCTTAAGCCTAGAATATTACATCCTGCAAAAATATCCTTCAAACATGAGGGAGAAATAAAGACTCTCCCAGACAAACAAAAGCTGAAGGATTTCATCAATAACAGATTTGTCTCACAAGAAGTGCTAAAAGGAATTCTTCAATCTGAAAGAAAAGGATGTTAATGAACAATAAGACATCATAGGAAGATATACAACTCACTGGCACACTAAGGGCACAAATACAGAATACTCTGTTGCTGTAATTGTGGTGTATAAACCACTCGTATCTAGAGTGGGAATACTAAAAGACAAACAAAAAATAAGAACAACAACTTTCTGATAGATAGTACAAAAAGATACGAATGGAAAACAAAAGTTAAAAAGTGGGGCAGATGGAGTTCAAGGGTAGAATTTCTGTTAGAATTCTCTTTGCTTGTTTGTTTGTAAGCTTCAGTTCTCAAAAAGAGTGGGGGAAGTTTCAAAGAGACAGAAACTATTTTTGCCATTTTTTTTCAGGCCATTCCCTGTTACATGTTCCCCGCTCTCAATTTTACGCTTCCACATCTGTGGGAGGAGGGGCGATGTAGTCATCAGGCCACTTCCTGCCGAAATGGGGGCAACGTTTTAGAAGGAAGGTTTTTAATTGTGTATGTCATTGCAAAGCTTTGGCTGTGTATTTACAACAACAGAAGAAAAAAGTCATAAGCTATAACTGCAACAGCGAGGACTGGCAAGGCAAAATGGACTGTCACCTTGACAATGTCCGATACAAACTGGGCTAGAAAGCACCTTGTAGGTGATCTGAAAGACCAGCTTCTGCAAACTCAGAAATCATATACAGATGACAGATACAGAGCAACAGAAGAGGCTACAGCCTAGGGAAATCCTTAAGCCTAAGGAGTTGTCTCTCCATCCTACAGACAGAACAAATAATCAAAGAAAGGCTAGCAAAAAAAATTAACATTTTCATTTTTCCCCTTCCTTAAACAGTTACTTTAGATCACCTAAAGGCTGGCTCCTCCACTGGGGGCTTGCTTCTCTTCTTCCATGGGACACTTCTTTACTCTGGTATGATGGACCTAAAGTTTCATTTCTGACAACTTCAATGAGGTATGAGCTGTTAGAGGCACTTCATAGGGTCTCTTCCACTTTTTTGTTTCCAAGTGGGATGGAGACCTAAAAGAGGCAAACTCACACATAGTGGTTAATACCTGACCCACTCATCTGGCATATTGTTTTACCCTGTTTTTTTACTTATGCTTATATTACCATACTTACCTCAAGGTATTAGGAAGGGTCTCTCACAAACTATTTCTTAAGGGCTTAACTTAAGCCTGCTTCTGAGGGATATCCTTATTCAGAGGGGGTCAAACAGCAATACCCTATTCTACTTCCCTGCATCAATTTTAGAATGTATATAACTTTTATTCTAGAGGTAGGACTTTGCTTACTTGCTGGGTTATCTCTGATTCAAAAGCGTGTCCATGGAGGAGGGGAGCCTATGAACATCTTGACAACCTGTGGGATCTTTGAGTCTACCATGTAGAAAAGACTCACCAAGTTCCCACTGAGGATCCACTCAAGTTCATGGGTGACCACAGGACATTGTGCAGTAGATCCAGGTGCAGACCACAGGAAGCAACACCACTATGGAGTAGTCACCTTGTGAAATGTCCAGGGCTCCCTGGGCTTCTGGGTCCTGTCAACAATGGGGCTGTCTGAGCCTCATCTGCCTTCATTGGTTTCCAGGTTCCTTCTTTCTTGGCCCCAGATTTCTGTAGCTCAGCCATGCTGCTGTGGTATGACATCCTTGCCGTAGGAGGAGGAGCTGTTGAGCTGTCTCTGTGGCTGCCTGTCCATGGCATCCACCACCAGCATGCCATTTTCCACCTGCTTGGCCTCTTTCCCTGGACTGCTGATGTCCATCATCCCATTGTGCTACGAGGCTTGTTCCTGCTCCATGCTGGCACACATGCATAGGACCTTGGCAAAGGCCCTGTCATGGACCGGCAGCTCCAGGTAGGAGCCCATCTTGGAGTTTTAGATGCTCTCTACATTCCCAACCTGAAAATATATCTACTAATACTGAGTGAAACTATCAGTCATCAAAAGGGTTGGGCCCCCTACATGTTGGGCTCCCTGTGCAGTGGGTCACTCTTCTGTCCTTGGACCACCTTGAGCACATAAACAGTTTGTCATACACAGGATCTTCCCAAATGAAGTCTCATCAAATCCATCAAGGCAAGCACATGAACAGTTCATTGTAAATGGGGTTTTCCCACATGAGGTTCCCCAAATCCATTGAGGCATCACACACCTAACGTGTGTAGGTGCCTAAAAAGAGGCCAGACCAAAGCTTCAAGTAGGAGAACAAGTCCATGAGAATTCTGTGTCTACTTAGCTCTGCCATCCCAAATGGCAGAGTTCCAGTCTTTAGCTTTAAAGGCAATCTAAGTCTACCAGGGTATTAAGGCCCAGAGAACAGATTTCCTCCAGTGGCTTTCAGAGAACAGATCACCTCCAGTGGCCTTCTTAGCAGCTCTGCCAGTGTCCTGACTTCTTTTTGCCATGTTGGCCACCTGCTTGGGCTCAGCCATGGCCTGTATCAAGGCCATTATTTCAGTGGCATACTTAATATTCTTATCTCCTGCTGTCAGGAGATGCCTTTTCTTTCAAATGGCACTATGAGCGTGTACAATCATAAAAGCATATTTAGATGTTTACCCTTTTCCTCTTGATAACTGCAACTCAGCTTTCTGGGCTGAAGTCCCAGGTGGCAGTGTCACTGCTATGATCACTGCATATCCAGTTCCTCACTGTCCCTAAGCCTATTCCACCGGTGAGAAAAATCCCAATCCTGTTGTGGTATTGGCTGATCTGACAGATCCATCCTACTAGAATACAGTCTCTGGAACCTTTAAACAGTCATGTTGTAAAAGCAAAAGGGTGGCAGGATTGAGAACATAGTCTTTAATAACAATTTATCAAGGAGGCCATCTTCTCACAATATTGTTCAGTGGCTTTGAGAAGTATGTCCCCAGGCTTGGAATGTCGCTCAGAATCTATACAAAGATTCTAAGGCTCATTCCTTGTTTTTCATATTATTTCCAAGTCAGACATGCCCAGAGTGGGGCAGTCACAAGCTGTTCCCTTAAGGGCCTCATACAAGGGTTTAACTATCAGTCCAAAGTCTGGGATCCAGACACCATTCCAGGGAACCCCGAATAAGTCAACATAAGTTTACAAATCTCCCTGATTTCAGGTTCACAAATCCCCGGCTAAGCTTTCATCAAACAGGGCGGGAGAGCCCTTTTAAAACTCCTAACACAGTCTAACAGCACTGTAAAGCCATTCCAGTCCCAGGATCCCATCATATAAATGTTGCTGAGTAACATTCAAGTTCCGCAGCTTGCCTATAGCTGCCTCACTGTTGTTTGGCCCCTCCCCCACTCTCTCTGCCTGGCTGAGTGCAGGGCATGGCTGCTGCTGGGTCCGGGCTGCAGTGGGAGGAAGGAGCCCCCAGTCCGCTTCTGCCCACGTGGCTTGGCACCAATCGAATCCCCACTGTCAATCATTGCCCAGGGCTCCTGTGGGGACATTTGGAGGTAGGGTGCTCCAGGCCCCCTCCTTCACTGTCTGAGTCCTGGACTTGGGGGGAAAAAAACCTTTTTCTCTCCTGGGAGCTTTTTACTATCTGGAGGCCTTTGTAACTTTTGGGCAAGGTTCTTTCTAATGTCCTTTCTTTTTACAAAAAGCATACTGACTGTACATAATTTGTCCCCTTCTGATTATGGAAGTTCCCTGGGCCAAATTGAGTTTTCTGCCTGGTCTTAGAGGAAGAGACCATTCCTTCAAAAGAGCTCCAAATTCAAATCAGTTCCCCAGCCCCACTTAGCCACTACATTTCCACCCACAAATGGTGCCTCTAAACCAACAGGGAGGTCTGAAACCCCCCCAAGTGGGTGGAAACAGGGTCTCAGTGTCCCAGGGGGCTTTACTTATAAATGGCCATGGCTGTCGTGATGCTTCCCCAATCTGTTTCCTTCTCCCCAAATCAATTCAGGTTGCAGGGGCTGCATCTACTTCAGGGGAGAGAGATGGGAGTTCCCTGGAGCTAAAACTCTTTCTGGCAGCTGCTGGGAGGGATCCCGCACTCTCTAACTCCAAAAAGAAGCTGCCCCTCCCACTGAAGACCAATGGCTTGGCCCAGGGCTGCTCACCTGTCCCGGGATGCCATTTCACTGGGCTGCCAATCAGGACCCACCCAAGGACACCAAAATCTCTTATCGAAAGCTCAGCACTTGTTCCCGAGGTCACAGCAGAAGAACAAGAACAAGTGGTTTGTGGAGGAGGAAAGAGAAGTTTTATTACTTTGCCAGCAAAGGAGGAAAAATGGCAGAACTTCTCATCTCAAAATCCAAATTTCCTGAACATAAGCAGACATACAGAGCTTTTAAAGGGCGGGCCCCTCAGTTCTGGGCTATTGTGGTTAACTGTTCCAATCCTCCCGTCTCTGCCAAAGACAAAGCCCCACC
This sequence comes from Daubentonia madagascariensis, assembly GCA_023783475.1. Taxonomy (NCBI): domain Eukaryota; kingdom Metazoa; phylum Chordata; class Mammalia; order Primates; family Daubentoniidae; genus Daubentonia; species Daubentonia madagascariensis. The sequence continues at coordinate 11,063,297 of JAKFHU010002220.1, forward strand.
TGGGCCCACCTGGGGGGCTGGACCAGCCTGGGATACAAGAACAGAGGCCTCTCCCTGCTCCTCCCAACCACTGGCCCGAGGCAGGGATGCAGGTTTCAGTTCTCAAAAAGAGTGGGGGAAGTTTCAAAGAGACAGAAACTATTTTTGCCATTTTTTTTCAGGCCATTCCCTGTTACATGTTCCCCGCTCTCAATTTTACGCTTCCATATCTACGGGAGGACGGGTGACTACTGCTACAGAAGGAAGTAAAAAAGAAAGAGAGGATCACAAAATAACCAGAAATCAAATAACAACATGGCAGTGCTAAGTCCTTACTTATCAATAATAATATTGAATGTCTGAAGAAAGACATGAGAAGTCAGGAGACAGTTCAAAGGACAGCTGTCATCTGACAAACAGTTTAGAAAAGAAGGTGTAGGAAAACGGGTGGGGGACATTGAGATTATTGAGACCTGACAGAAGAGCCTGAATAAAGTGTGACATATTAGTTGATATTTGGACATTGCAGGGGTGATCATATAGAGCAGATCTTCTCAAGCTTTGTGTGTGTGTGTGCCAAGGCATTTTTAGGAAAAGGTCACATTTGCATGGCCCATGAGATAATCAGGTGAGGCTGCTCAAGGTTACATTCTGCCCTAAGGCTTTGACACTCGTAGATCCTACCCTGCTTATCACACTGTGACCTGTGCCTGGCTGGGGGAAATCACATAACTATTATAAAATTGATGTAGAGGGCTGGGACTATGTGCATTTTAGAAAGGGTAAGAAAAAGTGTGCTCAATATAAGGAATAAAAGGTTGAAATAAAAGGAGGAAACAATTATTTCCTGGATTTGAAAATAGTGGACTGACTTGTTAAAGTGGGTGTGTGTTTGTGTGTGTGTGTGTGTGTTTGATCCTGATATGCATGATCCTGTGGGTATAAATGTCTTGGTACAAGCAGAAAATCCAGGTAGTATTTCAGACTTTCAAGGTCCAAGTTAAGGGTTCCATCAAGTGAAAGAGGACTTAGGTAATATCTGCGTTACAGATAAAACAAACAGAAAATTTCACTGAGGCAAATATATGACATGAAGAAAAGGTGAAGTTGGAAAATAGGATGGCAGGGGAGGGCAGAGGGACCCAGGGCCCTGGAGGGGTGGAGGGTGCTGCTGGGCTGGTGAGGGGGGAGGGGCTGTGGCCACACCCTCCTCTTCTTGGCCCCTCCCCCACCTCAGGACCCCTTTGTGACACTCCTGTGCATAGTGATGCGGTGCTCAGTTGCTTCAGGCAGCCCCACTATTCAGAGAGCAGAGAATAGTCTCTGTTTTCTGAACCACACTGAGCCACGGCTGCCCTATGGCTCAACTTGCTGGACAAGCAACCCCATTCTCACCTTTCTGAGTGGTTTGGGGTTGTTGTTTCTGTACTTTGCTGCCTTGTGCTGAAACCATTTTTACCAAGCCTCTGGAAAAATAAAGACACCTAAAACATAAGGAACACCCTAGAGAGACTCTTTGTTGTCTCCCATTCCTATTCCCACATTTCTAAATGAGTTTGGTTGGCCTGGACAGTGACAGAACATCACTCTGCTAGGGGAAGAGGTTGCGCAGGGCTAGGGCTTCAGGAGGACTGAGGTCTCCACCTCAGGCTCACAGGCTACCTCTCTGGGTGTGGCGGAGGGCTCCAGGATAAAACCCCAAACACAGTGATTTCGTAGTTCTGGATTGGCATATTTAGAAAGTGTGGGCTCTCTGAAGGAGAACAGTCGCTCCTGACACTTGGTCGTCACTTTCCCATGTCAGGTGTCACTCGGCCAAGCCTTCATGTTGGGCTGATTAGGATAGCAATGTTGAGAGCCTCCAAGGTCTGCCCCCGGGATACAGGGTCCTCGGAGCAGATGTGCCTGTTGGCTTCTGGTTCTGTGTCCTCCTTGAGCAGAGGACTTCTGAGAACACCAAGGGAGGATTTCACAGATAAAATCCTCCTTTGAGTTTTTCAAAGAAGGAAAAATTAGAAATAGTTTATCACTCTTAAAAATTGATGAAAAGAACACATTTCTATTACTTAAACTGGAGAGTCACATTGTTCTTGGATAACGAGTGGCTGAGCTTCTTAGAGAGGAGACTCGAGTCCCAGCCTCTCACTCTCCTCGCTTTGCCCTCAGGGTCAGGGCACAGGCACGAGGACGAGGAAAGGCGGCAGGCTGACACACAAAATTAAGGACAAGTTTTAAGAAAAGAAAGTTACTGAAATGTATCAACTACACTGAGCTGCTTTTTAGTTACAAGACTCTAAATGAAAGATTTAAAAAAAAGAAATTCTTGAGGTAAATACAATTAAGGTTCTTATCAAATGTGGTAAATATGCAATTTTCCGACTGCCTTCACCGTTCCCTAAAAAAGTTTCAGAGGGCGTCAGGGCCGTGACTCACTTCCACCCTTATTGTCACCTTTGCTTTGGGATTGGAACGGGATAATTTAAGGTGCTTTCAAATGTTGCCAAAATGTACACATTCAAAAGCATTTCAATATGGGGACAGCACGCTTCTATGTTTCAACAAGATGAATATTTTATACAAAGTTTTTGTTAGGATCTAAAATGTTTAATGAAAGGAAAATTTTCATGAGAAAACCCAGTCACTTGATTTTCTCTTCTGCATAAATCTCGCCATTAGAGATAGTCAGTCAGCTGCCAAGGATGTCAGGGAGGGCTTCCTATTTGCAACCTGGAATGCACCATCACTGCATATGGAGAACATTCTCTGTGGGAACAGGAACAGCCTCAGCCCGGAATCTCCTGCTTACTGTTTTAATGCACTTTTGAAGGATTTTGCCTCAGAATCTGTTCTTCTTCAGGCTTTGGGGGACCCTGAAAACAGCTGTTTCCAAGTGGCTTATCCCAGGGACAGTGGCCAGGATGTGAGTGACTAAGCATTGAGGAAACTTCCTAGGAAACTGAGGACATATGAAGACCTATGACGTATGACTAATCCATGCTGAAGTTCTTCAAATAGTAGAATGTTACTCTAGTGGAGCTTTTGGAAAACATTCCTCCTTGGAGACAATATAACCAGGTGCAGTGTGAAACCTGGGACCAGACTTCTGTGGGGTGATGTACGAGAATTGGGAGATGTCATGGGGTGGTGGTAAGAAGACCCCACTCTCCCAGAAGCCACCTCTGTTACCTCCCAGTGGCTGCCTGAAGTGCCTAGTGAGAGCTTCTTACAAGGCTTAGGGGTTGCATATATGTAAAATGTGTGAAATGTATCCCTGGGAGGGATGAAATTTTAAACTTCTATTACCCATCATACCTTACTGGGAGTCATAAGTAATATAGTTGTTGAAAGCATACAAGGGGGATAGAAAAAAAAAACTATAAAGATATTGGCGCTAAGAGCAGAAAGGAAAAGTTAGCTAAGAGATGACAGGGAAGGTAAAATAGCTTCTCTTTACTTCCCAAATTTGCCAGCATTTAATAGATAAGTGAATATTCTTAGTCACATAACTGGGACTATGGCATACTTTTTATTTTAAGAAATCACTTATTAATATTGTTTAAAATAGAAGCATTGGGCGTATAGGAGGTTTATTAGTCAGGGCTCTGCTACTCACTTACTGTGTGATGTACAGAAGTCACTCACCCTCTCTAACCTTTGGCTTTAGCCATTGACAAAATGGGCACAATAATGCTGCTCTGCTTACCTCACAGGGTGATTGTAAAAACCCACTGAGATTGCTGGAAAGAAAATTCTTTATAAACTGGACAAATTTATTATTTAAAGTTGATGCTAGTGTAGAAAGTATGAGTGCTATGAAGCTCTGCCACTCAATGTCAATGGACTTTATTGTTGGTGGGACAAAAAAATAAATAAATTTTGTACCTTTAGTCTCTTGTTCCTTTCAATTTTGAAGGAGCTTCTACCAGGTTCAGAAAAGGAATCTTACCAGCATTTGAAGAAAAGCCTTTTTATCGAAACTTCTTGCAGGTTTTAACTCTAGGCACACATATGCTTGCAAGGATATCTAGCCAAGGAATGCTATTATAAAAGAGAAAAGCTGTTCTTTGACCACCTTCTCAAAGAATCATTAATTCATATCAGAAAATTGGGGAGGGTAAACATCCAGGAATGCTTTGCTAAGGAGCACAATGTGTCTGTGAAGTTACAACCCACAGTATCTATTTGTTCCAGGGATCACTTGGCAATTACAAAGCCTGGGGGTAGGGAAACCTCTCCTGTGCATACACCTCTTGAACTATGTAGGACTTAATGCTAAAACTGCATTATGAGGTCAAGGGCAGAATCCCCAACATACAGAGGTTTGTGTCTTCTAGTTTCCAGAAGTAAATATTTATTAAATGAAAACTGGACTTAGGATGCATATCAAAGATAGGAGACTGTGCCACCTCTTGGCAGATTTTATTCTCAGGGCAGGTTACCTGCTCCTGCATAATTGAAAGGAGATCTGGCCAGGCTTAAAGGCTGCCTTACGCCTTCAAAAGAGATCAAGTCACAGTGTTGGCTCACGGGTGTCTAGTAAAGGGCTGCACGGTTTAAGACACACATGAGCAGTTAGGAGACAGTTCAGAGGACAGCCGTCATCTGATAAAGAGTTTACAAAAGAAGGTGTAGGAAAAGGGGTGGGGGCTGATATTGGGATTATTTAAACCTGACAAGAAGACCCTAAGTAAAATGTGACACATTAGTTGGTATTTGGACATTTTCAGGGGTGATTATATAGAGCAGATCTTCTCAAGCTTTGTGTGTGTGTGTGTGTGTGTGTGTGTGTGTGTGTGTGTGTGTGTGTGGGGACCATGTCCCAAAAGTCTTTGTACAGTTTGAGCTTCACTAACTTTAGAATCTAAACAAGGGCTATAAATTTACCCCCAAAATCACTTGAAGTTTTAATTATATACATTTATTTTATATTTATGTTAGTTTTGTGAATGATGAATAATGAATTATTAGTTTTAGTTATTTCAGTCAGCCCCTGACTGAAAACAGTAAAGGCTGACTTTAAAACAAAACATTTGCTAGTCAACATCCATAAAACTAAATAAGTGTAAAAGAACTTTAGGTTTTATATTTGGGTTGGTGTAAGGCAAAAACACTCTACAGATAACATGGATTTGAGGATATGTGTGATCCTGAGAGTATAAATGTCTGGGTACAAGCAAAAATTCCAGGCAGTATTTCAGACTTTCGAGGTCCAAGTCAAGGGCTCTGCAAAGTAAAGGGGAACTCAGGTAATGTCTGAGTTACAGATGAAACAAACAGAAAATTTCACTGAGGCAAATATATGACATGAAGAAAGGGTGAAGTTGGAAAATGGGATGGCAGGGGAGGGCAGAGGGACCCAGAGGGCCCAGAAGGGGTGAAGGGAGCTGCTGGGCTGGTGGGAGGGGTGGGGCTGTGGCCACACCCTCTTCTTGTTGTCCCCTACCCCACCCTCAGGACCCCTTTGTGACTCTCCTGTGCTGGATGATATATAAGCAAGCAGGGCCACCCTCAGCACTCAGTTGCTTCAGGCAGCTTCCCATTCAGATAATAGAGAATCCTCTCTGTTTTCTGGACAGCCATACTGAGCTGTGGCTGTGCTATATAGCTCAACTTTTGTGACGAGCAACCCCATCCTCATCTTTGAGAGGTTTGGAGTTGTTTTTGTACCTCTCCTACCTTTTCTGAAATCTTTTTTTACCATCCTCTGAAAAATCAAGACATCCAAAAGGTAAGGAACACCCAAGAGATTCTTTCTTGTTGTTTCCTGTTCCTATTCCCACATTTCTTTGGTTGGCTTCTAGAGTGGCAGAACATCACTCTTCTAGGGGAAGAGGTTGGGCAGGGCTAGGGGTTCAGGAGGACAAAGGTTTCCACCTTAGGCTCACAAGCTACCTATCAGGGTGTGGTGGAGGGTTCCAGGCTAGAGAGTGTATTGTGAAGTCATGGATGGGGGCAAGGTGAGGGGGGCAGCAGGCTTCAGGTGTCCCCACCCCCGCTAGGCGAGCAAGGTCCCTTTCCTTGTTCTGGTCCTGGCTGCAGCTTTGTACCTCCTGTCTTCTGCAGCCCAATGGACCAGCATGATGACACCAGCTACCATCAACCGTCAAGTCCAGACTCCCTCTGTGAGGTGTGCCAAAGAACTGCTGACATGGAACCACCAGTGCACCGGGAGCCCATGGAGGATGCTGGTCCCTCTGTGTCACTTGTCGTTTGTGATGCGTTTGTGACAAGCCCTCCAGGAGATATAACACCAGCCCCTCTGCCTGAACCTTCTTCACCTCCACCCTCCACTCTCTCACCTGACCTGACGACCTCCTTACCTGAATCACCTTCACCCTCACCACTGGGGCCTGTTCCTCCCTTGGAACCCATCTTCCCAATGTTTGATCCTCATCCCTGGCCACTTGCCTTTCCCACTTCTGTGACCCAGTCATGGCCCACTTTGTCCTCTGTGCTCTCAGAAAGCCCTCCAGGAGACCTAACACCAGACCCTCTGCCTGGGCCTTCTCCACCTCCATCCCCCACTCTCTCACCTGACCAAATGATCCCCTTACCTGACTCACGTCCACCCTCACCACTGGGGCCTGTTCCTCCCTTGGAACCCATCTACCCAGTGCTCTATCCTCGATCCTGGCCACTTGCCTTTCCCCCTCTGACACCATATCTCCCTCAAGGAGGGAATGCAGGGTTGGGGACATCCCAGGGCAGGAGAAAGAACCACCACGTCCCAAACAAGACCTTATGGGAGATCCCTGGGATCAAATCTTCCCCAACCCTGCCACTAGAGGGACAGCCCCCTTCTGAACATCGTGGCTTCAGAAAACAATTAAATGCCTTCTGGCTACAGCTTTTGAAGCCATTTAGAAGCCACAGGGGGCAAAAAACCTCCAAGAAAAAATGCAGCTGCCTAGGGATGTGCCTAGGGAAGAACTGAGGGGCGTAGGCTTACGTTCCCAACTCACCGGACAGAGCCCGCCCAGGGCCATCCCTCCAATGACATGGCTTCCTTCTCTGAAGCAACAAGTACCACCAAGTCTTCCAGCTGAAAAGGTGCCTTTGCTGGCCAGAGGTTCCTTAAAAGATGGGTCAGAACCAAGAAGAGAGAGCACCAGAGGGTGTGGCAAAGCCTGTATCCCACCCAACCACCACCCCCCCAGGCCTCAAGTTGGCCAGGTGCCTCTGGCTGCCCCTACCACTCCTGAGAACACCCCGATAATTTTGCTTCCCCTGCATTTGCTGAGAGGTAAAAATCACTCTCCCAATATATCAATACATTCCTCTCAATAAATGGTCTCATAAGAATGCTGTCTTCTGTGTGCTGTGTTGGGGGCACAGGTTTGGGGGAACCTAGAGCGTGTGCTTAGGGAAAGGCAGCTCTTTCTGATGGCCTATTTTAGCTTCCAAAATGTGACCAGTCCCCTGGAACTCTTGTTGAAGAATGGATATTGTGTGCCCCCAAATCCTTCTCTGATACTGGTTACCAACTTGTCTGAGTCCAGTGAGACAGAACACACTCATAAGGCAAGTTACATGAAGTGGATTCATTATTTACAGATTGCCAGCAAGGGACGAAAGAGGCATAGGATCCATTGTGAGCTAGTCCCCAAGGCTCAAGAAAGCTGCCCAGGGTGATGGAGTCTCACCTGTGCATGTCCCATTTGCACCACACCTGAAGGACACCAAAAGGCAGCCTGCCCTGGGTTATATACCTCAGGGGCAACAGGACCCACTGGGATAAAACCTTGAAGGACATTCTGCTTCCAGAGGAGAGAGGAACGAAGCCCACTGTCCCAGGCAGTTCCTCTCTAGCTCAAGATGTTACATTCTCTAGGAGGGTCAGGAACAAGGCCTGCCTGTTTCAGGCAGTTCCTCCCTACTGGACTTTGAGCTGTTTGTATTCCCAGCACATTCTAGAGTTATTCTTGAGAACCATAAGCAAGAAAGGGGGAAGAACTGGGTTGATCCGAGCCAGAGAACTATCCTGCATCAATTTTGGACTTCATGAATAAGAAATAACTGTCATCATTTCTGAGCCATGGCATGTTTGGGGGGTTATTTCTAACAGCAGTTGGCATCACTCTAAGTAGCACACACTCATTCAGACAGCAAACATTTGCTGCATACTTATTATGTACCCTGGTCTAGCACAGGGATTAAAAAGTAAATAATACATAATCCCTGTCCTCGAGAAGTTTACAGTCAAGCAGGAAACACAGACAAGCCAACATCTCATTGTTTAAACTTTTCTGCTACCTTTACCGAGTAGACTCCATCCCAAATCATAAGCCAGTGTACTCTCACAGCCCCTCATAGGACATGGTCAGAGAACCGTGGTTTGCTTTCCTCCTGGCCAATGTCCCACCACCTGACTTCTCTCCCTTAGAAATACGGATTTCATCTGATCCCTTCTCTGAAGAAGACCTTCCCCAGAGCCTTCCCACAGTATAAAGGACACACTTTAAAATTCTGAGCCTTGATTTTTCAAGAGCCCACAACATGGCTCTATCTGTCTAACTTGTGTGACCTTCTGGTGGAGCCTTCTGGACACTTGAGATTTAGATAAGATGGGCTCAAACCCCCAATTCCATGTTCTATGGATGCCTAGAGCCCTCCTCAAGATTTCTGTGAGCTCCTGAGTGCGCTCACTGTTATGGACACTTCTTCACCCTGGGCTCCAGTTTCCACTGTCCGTCACACACCACGTCTACCTAGAGGAACTCAGCCCTTCCCTCAATCCCCACAAAAACATATCTCACAAAGCACCCGGATTTGGGGTGGAAAGGGTTACAAAAGGACTTATACCACAGGAGTGGAAATCATTCCATACTGAGTATTAAGTGTCCATTTGGAAAGGTACCTTGTCTGCCCTATCCCTGGGGAAATCCCACCAGAATTCCCTTTACCACACAGGACCCTGATCTCTACACTCTCCTGGCCCCTTCTGTTTTCCAGAATTTATTGTGTTGTCAAAGTGCAGGAATCTTCTATCAAAGACTGGGTAGGGCCTTGAAATTCAAGGCCAGGAAAACATGTTTTTCTCTCTTTCTGCTGTGACATACTACATTTCATGAGGCAAAGAGTATAGAAACTATTATGCACTGTGGTGGACAGAATAATGGGCTCCCAAACAAGATCGCACCTGAATCCCTGCATCCTATCAATATGTTGCATTACATGGGAAAGGAATTTTTAGATGTACCTAGAATTTCAGACCTTAAAATAGGGAGATTATCCTAGATGACGTGGGTGGGCCCAATCTAACCACATGAGTACTTAAATTAAGCAGAGAATTTTCTCTGGCTGGAGTCAAAGTCATGAGGCAGAAAAGGAAAAAGGAAGTCAGAGAAATTGAAAGTATGAGAGCATCTTCACCCTCCTCCCCCTTCCATCTCCCCTCCTGTTGCTGGAAGAGGCCACTTGGAATGCACTGGAAGTAATCTGAGCAGCCTCGAGGAGCCAGTCTTTGCTGGCCAACAACCTGAATGAGCTTGGAAGCAGGTTCATTCCCAAAGCCTCCAGAAAGGAATTCAGCCCTTCTGACACCATGATTTCAGCCTTATGAGACTCTAAGTAGAGGCTGCAGCTGAGTCACATTGTACCAGGCCTTCTGACCTGTTGAATCTGTGAGATAATTAATGGGCATGGTTTTAAGCAGCTAAATTTGTGGTAATGTATTACAGCAGTTATAGGAAACTAATACACACACTTTGTCAGTTTGCCACTCCTATCTTCTTACCCTTATTACTTGACTGCCTAGCAACCCAACCTCCAATTACCAGCACCCTGTTTAATTCACCAGTCTGGCTCCCTGTAAAAATCCAAAGGATCATTTCAGACTGCAGTAAACTTAACCATGTCTTAGGCCCAATTGCAGCTGCTGTACTAGATATGATAACTTTACTGAATAAGCAACACAGACTCAGGCAATTGGCATCAGCCTTTGGTGTGGAGGATACATTCTTTTCAGAAGGAGAATCAGAAGCCACTACATTCACTGGGAACAGACAATCTGACTCCAGGGCTATGTTAACTCTCCCACTCTCTGAAATAATATAATCTGAAGAGAACTTGAGCACATGGACCATCCACAAAACCTCATACTACTCTTCTATATTTATGACATCATGTTAATTAGACTTGGGGATCAGGAAGTGTCATGTACTCTGGAATCCCTGATAAGACAAAACTATGCTACAGGGTGAAAGATAAACTCTAAAAAGACTGAATTCTGTCACACTGGTGAATATTTTCAGGGTCCAATGGTCTTGGTTGTGCTGGGCCATCTCCCCTAAGGAAAAGAACAAGTTATCGTCCCTTGCACTTCCTGCCACTAAGAAAGATACTTAGCAGTTATCAGGCCTCTTTGGATTGCAGAGACAGCACACACCCCACTTGAGAATACTGCCCTGACATATTTATTGGGTGACTCAGAAAGCTGCTAGTTCTGAGTCAGGCCAGAGTGAGACTGGACTCTACACCAGCAGGCTGTGGTACAAGGCTGCATAACACGACAGATTCCATGTGCTAGAGATATGCGCGATAGATAATGATGACGTGGAGCTTCAAGAGGACAGTCACCACACAGATCCCTAGTGTTCTGGAGGAAGGCCAGAGGCAGAGAAACAGTCACCATTCAAAGACTCAACCCTGCGATGCCCTCACAGACACCGAACACCAGCACATGAGACATCAGACGACTGTGAGGCAGGAGCCACCACTGGTGTTGCCAGGCCCAGCAGATCACGAGGTTGGGCAGCCACAGCAGCCACCCATCATGTAGTGGAAACAGCCTGCTCAGACTTTTGGTCTCCCGCACCGCACAGCCGCAAGGTGCGACTCAGCAGAGCCCTCAATTTCGCCCACAGTCCTTCCTGCTTTCTTGCCCATTCTTCTCAGCAGCTATTCCAAACTGTGAGCACTGTTCTTGAACCATCTCCCCCATTCTCTTCCATCCAGTCTCATCAAATGGCCTTGAACTCCACTACCCTTTGAAAAGGATAAGCATTTTCTCTTTTTCCTCATTTCCCGTTCACTCTTTAACCTACGGCTATCCTTATTCCATGCCCAGCTCCATGGGAATGGAAACAGCTTTCATAAGCAAAGGCCCCGGATTCCCAAAGCACTTGTCAGTCTTCATTGCTCCTGACTCCTGTCTGCATTTAGTACTGTAGATTCTTCTTGTCCCCTTTGTAACTTTCCTTTCTTGATGCCACACTCTCCTTGGCTCCCCTCACCACCACCTCTCTCAGTCTTCTTGAGGATTTGCTTCCTCCATGACTTCAGATATTAGCAGGGAAAATGTCATCCCTTAATCCTTAGCAGCAGACATACTAAAGTGAGACAGGTATTAGTGAAACAAAGAAGGATGGATGCTTTGGCCCAGATGATTGGGGTTGAGGGGCAGACTCAGTGAGGAATGTGGGGTTTTTGAGGATTTTGAACTCTAGTGCCCATTTTGTCCCTATTATTCTCTGTGTATCTTTTGGTCTTGGTGTGTTCTCTGCTTGGAAAGCTCTTAGGAATATGAAAGGGACCAGAATGAAGCCAAGAACAGTGGCCTAGAACCAGGAAGCCTGGGGACTATGGACTTCAAGAGAAAGACAGAAAAGATGTTCAGCCCAGCTTAATAGGGTAGGAAAGAGGCAGGGATAGAGGGAAATTGCCACAACCAGGAGAAAACACTGGCGATGTAGCCAGGTCATCCCCAGCATGCTCTCCCTGAAAAATCTAAGCTTTCTACACAGGCCCTAGGGATTATTTATTATGAGCCATGATGGAAAATTATTGAGGTTGCAGGGTTTTTGTTTCTTTCCTCTTTTGAGGATATTGATGCTTTCCCATTCTTTTTTGTCTCTCTGCTCCCTGCTCTGTTTCTTATATCCATTAATTTATGAAAACAACACTCATTGAGCATCATCTACTCCAGGCAGCCCCTAGCACAGAAGTCACAGTGGTGACCAGGGTTGGCATGATCTTTGCTTCTCTTCCTTTCTCCCAACAAGTTTTACTCATGACTCCATTTCCATTTCTGGTTCCACTTCTCTCCCATTTCAGTCAACCATCCCTCTCCTTCCCTATTCCTTTAATGCACTTTTCATTCATTCAGCAAATATATATCAAGTGCCTCATGTGTGGCAAACACCATGTGGGATACTGGAGTACAGTAGTGAACAGACAGATGTGTTTTCATCTTTCAGATACATCACATACCAATGTCTCCAAAGAGCCCAGACAGGCTGTTTCTCAAACTATATCAAGTATCAAAGACAATTCATAGTATATTCTGATTGATTTGGAAAATAGAGTGAATTGACCTTCAGGTTGGGTAGACGACCTGGTCTAGCTACTGGGGGGAAAGAGTATGTGTGTGCATGTATGTGCATGTGTGTATGTGAATTTCCTTTCTTGAGAGATGCTATTAAGTCACTAGACTGGTAGATGAAAGCAAATACAGACAAGAGGTGTCTGGTTTTCAGGAAGACCACTTGATAATATCTATAGAGAGCATATTGTCAAGACAAAGAATTTTGTGTTGTATATGATACAGGCAAGTGTATTAATAGCTGTTTCTGCCATATCCAAAGATTTGCTTAAAGGATTAATGTCTATCAAGAAAGAAAAATCTTTTGTCATTTGATCACTGGGTTCTGTCTTTGATACTGTTCTGATCCACTCAGTTACCAAAGATGTCAATGAAGATAGTTTACATACCAGCACGTGACATATAAATGGATGGGGCCACAGGTAGGTCAGGCCTCAAGAAAGATGACTGTGCCACTTCTGTTCACCATTGTACAGGAGGGTCCAGCCAGAGCAGTTGGGTAAGAAAATGAAGTAAAAGTAAATGGAGAGTAAGAAGTAAAACTATTTCTGTTCAAAAATGATATGATCTTGTACATAGAAAATTCTAAGAAATCAACTAAAATCTATTAGAAATAATAAATGAGTTTAGCAAAGTTGCAGGAAAGATGATCAATACACAAAAATTAATTGTATTTCTAAATATTTGCAATGAATAATCAAAAATGAAATGAGTACTTACTTCAGCAGCACATACACTAAAATTAGAACAATACAGAGAATATTAGCATGGCCCCAGTGCAAGGATCACACACAAATTTGTGAAGTGTTCCAGATATTTAAATCAATAAAAAAGTCACCTAGGAGCTAGACAACATAAGAAAGGATATAATAGAACTGTAACAAATGAAAGAGTCATTTAAAGAATTTCAAAACACAGCAGAAAGCTTCAACAACAGACTAAACCAAGGAGAAGAAATAATCTCAGAACTTGAAGACAAGGCTCTCAAGCTAACCCAGTCATTCAAAGAGGCAGAAAAGAGAATAAAAAACACTGAGCAATGACTTAGATATATATGGGATTATGCAAAGTGAACTAACATATGAATTACAGATATCCCTGAGGGAGAAGAATAAACAGCAAATAGCATGGAAGACCTATTCAAGGGAATTATTGAAGAAAACGTCCCTGGTATCGCCGGAGATTCAGACATCCAGATACAAGATGGTCATCGAACACTGGGAACATTCATAGCAAACAAGATATATCCAAGACAAATAATAATTGACCTGGCCAAAGTCAAAATGAAGGAGAACATTCTATAATACAAGCAGCAAGATGAAAGCAACAACTAAACTACAAAGGAAAATCCATCAGGCTAATTGCAGACTTCTCAGCGGAGACCTTACAAGCCAGAAGGGGTTGGGGCCCCATCTTCAGTCTTCTTAAATAGAACAACTGCCAGCCTAAAATTTTGTATCCTGCAAAACTAACTTTGATAATTGATGGAGAAATAATATCTTTTCCAGACAAGCAAACAGTGAGGGAATTAGTCACGATCAGCCTTCCCTACAGGAAATAATCAGAACTGTATTTTACCTGAATCAGAACAATAGATACCCACTAATGTAAAATTACCCAAAAGCTAAAGCTCACAACTGAAATAAAACAATAGCAAAAGAGGGAAACAAAGCAATAAGGTACTACCCAACATTATGAACAGAATAGCATCCCACATATCAATTCTATCACTCAACGTTAACAGTCTGAATGCTCCACTCAAAAGACAAAGACTGGCTGAATGGATAACAAAAACACAACCCAATCATCTGCTGACTGCAGGAAACACATTTAAGCCACAAGGACTCACACAGACTTAAGGTGAAGGGATGGAAAAAAATATTCCACGTGAATGGAAACCAAAAGAGAGCAGCTATAGCCATTCTCATATAACATAAAATAAAATTTAAATCAACAATTGTAAAGAAAGAAAAAGATGGCCATTATATAATGGTAGAGGGAGCAATATGACAAGAAGACATAACAATCCTAAATATATTTAAAACTAACACAGGAGCTCCCAGATTCATAACACAAATTCTACTACATCTAAGCAGAGAGATAAATAGCATTAATTTCCAGGTACTTGAACAATCCACTGTCAGATATGGACAGGTTGTTGAAGGAGAAATAATAAGAACTCTGACTTAATAGACTCTAAAACAATGACTAACGAGATTTAGAACATTCTACCACCAAACTACTGAATATACACTCTTCTCATCAGCACATGGGACATTCTCCAAGACTGACCATATCTTAGGCCACAAAATGGGTCTCAACAAATTCAACCAAAATCAAAATCACACTATATATTTTCTCAGACCACAGTGGATTGAACTACAAATCATTGACCAGAACACTCAAAAACAATTAACACCACTGCTCAACAATATTGGCAACAACAATAAATGGAAATCAAAAGATTCCTCAATGAATGAAAGGAACAGGCTATCAAATCTATGGGATTTGCAAAAGCAACCTAAGGGGAAAATTCATAGCCTTAAATGCCTACATCAAAAAGACAGAAAGATCCCCAATTAACAACTGATGTCACATCTCAAAGAACTAGAAAAGGAAGAGCAAACCAAACCCAAATCCAGCAGAAGAAAAGAAATAACAAAGGTCAATAGCAGACCTAAATTAAATGGAAATTGAAAAAAATACAAAGGATAAATGAAACAAAAAGTTGGTTCTCTGATAAGATAAGCAAAATCAATAGATCTCTTTCTGGATTAACCAGGAATTGAAGAGATAGGAACCACATAAGCTCAATCAGAAATCAAAAAGGAGATATTACAACTGGTACCACAGAAATACAAAATATTTGTGAATACTATGAAATTCTCTGTGCACACAAACTAGAAAACATAGAGGAAATAGACAAATTCCTGGAAACACACAACATTCTAAGACTCAATCAGGAATAAGTAGAACACCTGAACAGACAGATGATGAGCATTGAGATCCAAGCAGTAGTAAAAATCTCTCAAGAAAAAAAAATCCCCAAACCAGATGGGGATTCACAGTTGAATTCTACCAAACCTACAAAGAAGAGCTGGTACCCATACAACAGGAATTATTCAATAATATTGAGAAGAAGGGAATCCTCCCCAAATCATTCTATGAAGCCGGTATCACCTTGATACAAAAGCTAGGAAAGGACACAACAAAAAATTTAAAAGTACAGACCAGTATCCCTTATAAATATATATGCAAAAATCCTCAACAAAATACAAGTAAACCAAATTCAACAACCCATCAAAAAAAAAAAAAATCCACCTTGACCAAGTGGACTTCATCCCAGGGATACAAGGATGGTTCAACATATGCAAATCAATGAATGTGATTCTCCTCATAAACAGAAGGAAAATCAAAGGTTATATGATGATTTCAATGGATATGGTAAAAGCATTTGAAAAAATCCAGCACCCTTTCATGATAAAAAACCCTCAACAAACTAGGCATATAAGGAACATACCTAAAATTATAAATGCCATATGTGACAAACCTACAGCTAGCATCATACTGAATGGAGAAAAGTTGAAAGCATTCCCCCTAAGAACTTGAAAAAGACACGGATGACCACTGTCACCACTTCTATTTCACATAGTACTAAGGATGACCACTGTCACCACTTCTATTTCACATAGTACTGGATGTCCTTGCCAGAGCAGTCAGGCAAGAGAAAGAAATAAAAGGTATCCAAATTGAGAAGGAGGATGTCAAACTATTGCTTTTTGCTGATGGTATGATCTTGAATCTAGAAAATCCCCAAAACACCAAGAGACTCCTGGAATTTATAAATAATTCAGCAAAATATCAGGTGACAAAGTCAATGTACTTAAATCAGTAACATTTCTATATACCAAAAACACTCAAGCTGAGAGTCAAATCAAAACTCAATACAATTTCCAATACCTACAAAGAAGTACATAGGCATGTACTTAACCAAGGAGGTGAAAGATTTCCACAAGAACTACAAAACACTGATGTGAGAAATGGCAGATGGCACAAACAAATGGAAAAACATCTCATGCTCATGGATTCATTGAATCAACAATGTTAAAATGTCTATACTGCCCAAAGTGATTTACAGAGTCAATGAAATCCCCATCAAAATATCAATGTCATATTTCACAGATCTAGAAAAAATAATTCTGCAGTTCATCTGGATCCAAAAACTGCCTGAATAGCCAAAGCAATCTTAAGCACAAAGAATAAATCTGGAGGCATCACATTACCAGACTTCAAACTATACTACAAAGCTATAGTAACTGAAATAGCATGGTATTGGTACAAAAAAAGAGACATAGACCAATGCAACAGAACAGAGAAACCAGATATAAAACCATCTACCTACAACCAACTGATCTTTGACAAACCATAAAAAACATACACTGGGGAAATGAAGACCTATTCAATAAATGGTGCTGGAAAAATTGGATAGCCAAATGCAGAAGAATGAAGCAGGACCTGTATCTCTCACCATTTACAAAAGATGGATAAAATACTTAAATGTAAGGCATGAAACCATAAAAATTCTAGAGAAAAATGTAGGAAAAACTCTTCTAGACATTGGCTTAGGCAAAGAATTTATTACTAAGACCCCAAAGGCAATTATAGCAAAAACAAAAATAAATAAATGGGACTTGATTAAATTAAAAAGCTTCTGCACAGCAAAGGAAATAATCAAGAGAGTAAATACTTCAACAGAATGGGACAAAATTTAAAGGGCCAAAATCTACAAAGAACTCAAATCAGTAAGAAAAGAACAAACAACCCCATTACAAAGTGGGCAAAAGACATGAACAGAAGTTTCTCAAAAGAATATAGACAAATGGCCAACAATCATATGAAAAAATGCTCAACGTCACTAATCATCAGGGAAATGCAAATTAAAACCACAATGAGACATTACCTTACCCCTGTCAGAATGACTATTATAAAAAGCCCAAATACAGTAGACGCTGGCATGGATGCAGAAAGAAAGGAAGGCTTATACATTGTTGGTGGGACTGCAAGTTAGTATAACCTCTATGGAAAACAGTATGGAGATTCCTCAAAGAAATAAAAATAGACTTGTCATTCCAAGCAGCAATCCCACTACTGGGTATCTACCCAAAGGAAAAGAAGTCATTTTGTCAAAAAGGTACCTGCACTTGAATGTTCATCACAGCACAATTCAAAATTGCAAAGATGTGTAAGTAACCTAAGTGTCCATCAGTTCATAAGTGGATTAAAAATATGTGGTGTGTATGTGTATATATATATACACACATACACACACACACATATATACACACACACACATATATATATACACATACACACACACACACACACACACACACACACACACACCATGGAGTAGTACTTAACCATAAAAAGAAATGAATTAATGCCCTTTGCAGCAATATGGATGGAACTGGAGATAATTATCCTACGTGAAGTATCTCAGGAATGGAAAAACAAACAGCACATGTATGCTGTAATAATTTGGACTAATCAGTGGGCACACATGGGCACAGAGGGAATTAAAAGTCATTGGGAATCAAGAATGGGGTAGGGGGACGAGGGGAGGGTAAAAATCTACCTAACAGGTACAATGAACACTATTCGGATGATGGGCATACTAATAGCCCTGGCTCAAGCATTATCAAAGCTATTCATGTAACAAAAACATTTGACTTCCATTACTATTTTGAAATAAAAATTTTTTTAAATAAAATAAAATAAAAAATATAGTTAGATAGAATGAGCAATATTTGATAGCACAACAAAGTGACTATAATCAAAAATAAGTTAGGGTACACTTTAAAATAACCAAGAGAGTGGAATCAGAATGTTCCTATCACAAAACCATGATAAATGCCTGAGGTGATGGATACCCCAATCACCCTGATTTGATTAATTCATATTGTATGCCTGTATCAAAACATCATATGTACCCTATAAATATATACAACTGTTATGTGCCCATAATAACTAAAAATACAAAATAAAAAGGAAAGTAAATTAAAAATATTGAAATAAAATAAAAGGTTAAAACAGAGAAAAAAATTTCAGATGAAATGTCTAAAACTCAAAATGAAATATGGACCTCCCTTCAAATTTCAGGGTAATAAACAGAAATAAGCCTCATAAATTTAAGAGATATATACTAGACTTCCTCACTTCATGAAAGCAGAAGGAAAAATCTAGAAGCAGGACTATTTGTCATCACAGATGATCTTACCTGCATGAATTTGGGTTCAAATCCAGTGTAGACAACTGTGCCAGTGATCCACTGAGTATTTATAAGCTGTGTGCCTCTTGGCAAGATCTGGTCAGGCCCAATTGGAACAGGGCTAAAAATAAAAAAGACTATTTATAAAGGACCAAAGAAGTTGTCTCTTTTCACAATGTAAAAAAGCATAGATTTTTACCTTGCGTATATTTGCTTTTGTCAAACTCAACTTTTGGGGCAAATGACAATAAACAGATGTTTCTTCATAAAAAAAACACATGCTCCTAAAACAGCATGGAAAAATTTTTGCTATAGTATGCATTCTCACTGTTCTAAACAAATGTTGATTAAAAATTTTAGAGAGAAAAATCATCTTTTATACATAGGGTAACTATAAAATCTCTCAGAGAGAAATATGTGAATAAATAGATACCTGTGTGCCAATTTAGTAATCTATAGACAGGATTACGTGCGGTAATTCAGAGCACAGAAAGCAAGCTCAGTCTGCCGTATTTCCTCAGCCTCCTCCCCTCCAGCAGTGGGTTGACTCACTATATAAAAGTAGCTCCTATTAAAGCCTTAAGTGGAAAGTATACAGAAGTGGAGTGGAGGAAGCACGAAAAACTCCTCCATCATTATCAAACCAAATCCCTAGTGGCTTCTCTTTGGTCACTTTCAAAACCTTGTTCTTCCCGCTGACTTACTCCAAGGGATGTGCTAAATACTTATTCTCAATGGGAACTTGGACTTGACTTCTCTAGCCCTAGCATCTATAGGTATAATTAATAAGAAAATGCCATACGCTTTCCATATATATTTAAGAATTGTTTTTTAACAATTAAATAGATGCTTTAGGGTATTTCAAAGTCAAAATATGAACAGGTACAATGTTCATATTTTTATTTTTTTAATGTTTTAAAATGTTGTTGGTTGACAGAATAAAAACCATCACATATTATGTTCCATAAAAGAAAAAAAAATGTTTGAGAAAAGAAAGATGATACCTTTTACCACTTAAGCACAAAGTTCCACTAAAGCTATCAAAATGATAATTAGGTCCTTCAGCTTCTATTCTTCCAAATAGGTTTAACAATTGCTTTTCCATTGCATTTTGGCTGTTTCTGGCAAAGCCTATAAAATAAAACCAAAGGGGGGAAACTGAAAACAAAAGTTTAATGTACTATGGAAAAGTTCCATGTCTCCAGTAATAAATAAAAGAGGGTGATAAAAGTCAGTACCTAAAAATGTATTGTACTTACTAGTTAATAAAATAGCACACATCAAACTTGAACATAAAATGTGTTAGAAGACTTTACCATTACAGCATTTTGCAAATAATTTTAATAAAATCAAAAGAACTAGAAAAATTAAGTTTTCATCACTTCTTCTGAAAATATCTGTTTTGAAAATGTAATCACCATGACCAAGTATCACATAATGTTTGATACATTTATGTATGTAGCTAAGGATATTGAACTACAGGTGACACTTTGAGAAGCAAGGATTTAGAACAGTAGTTCCAAGCTTTTGCAGGCATCAGATTCACTAGGGGTCTGGCTAAAACACAGACTGCTGGGATCCTTGCCCAGTGATTTTTATTTGGTGGGTCTGGGGTGGGGTGCCAGAATTTGCCTTTCTAACAGTTGACAGAGGATGCTAATGTTGCTGGTCCAGAGATCAGACTTTGAGACTCACTGACCTAGAAAATGCCTCATCCCAATAAAACGATGTCAACTTTCCAGAGAGAGAAGAGGCAGATCATCTTCAAGAGAACAAAAATCAAATTGTTGTAAGTGCTTTTGACAGAAACACAAGATGTAGGAAAACAGTGGATTTTTATTTTTAAGTATTGAAGTAAAAGACTTCTAAATCTAGAACATTACATCTTTTCAAATGTCAAATAAATGTAAATAGTTTAATAAAAATATTCGCAGGCATAGTCGCAAGACCTCAGAAGTTTTAACACTCAAAAACCCACACTGAAATGGTTTGAGATGAACTCCCGCTCACCAGAAGACACTTTAAAGAAAACATAAGAACAAGTTACCAACTAGCAGAAGACATACGCAACACATAAAATTCTGACAAAGAATTAATATAAAAATACATAAAGACATCCTATAAATCAATAATAAAATACAAATATTCCAATAAAAAGTGAACAAACAACATGAATGTTTCCCAGTAAAGGAAAAGACACATTGCCAGCCAGCGAATGCAAAAACAGATGCTCAACAGTAATATATTAATGAATTAAAAAAGTAAAGTCATCACCCCATTGATAGATGCTGAAGAAATTTGTAACAGATTTAACATACAATCTAGAAAAAAATAATCTTAGCAAGCTTCAAATACAAGGAAGCTTTTAACTTGGTTAAAAGTACCTACCAGAACCCAAAAGCAACTATCATACTTAACCATGAAATGTTAGAAGGGTTTTCATTTTAGTCAGGAAGAAGAGACTAGATTCTATCACAAAATTAATTTTCAACTGCTCTGGAGTTTCTAGGCAATCCCATGAGATAAGAAAAAATAGAAACAAGGCATGATTTCTGAAAAGGAAATGTCAAAAATACTCATGTTGTTTGTTCATTTTTTATTGGAATATTTGTATTTTATTATTGATTTATAGGATGTCTTTATGTATTTTTATATTAAAACAAAAAATAAAGAAGCAGAAAAAGAAACTCCATGGTGATAAGTTGTGTGCTAAATGTTCAGAAACCATTAAAACCTCAAACACTATTCTAATACTCTTCTTTCCACTCTGTAAATATGCAATAAATATTTAAAGCTCATGAAAATTTTTAAAATTATCCCACAATTAGAAAAAGAATTGACTACCTGAAAAATCCTATTCATTTGACTTAAAAAATTATAAAAATGTATAAGAGTTTAGGAAGGTGGCTGAACGTCAGATCAATATACAAAAATAAGTATTGATGTACCACAGTTAGTTTAACCATTCACACACATGAGGACATCCGGCTATTGCAAATAAAACCGCTATAAACATCTGTATAAAGGTATTTGTGTGAACATATATTTTCATTTCAGTGGGATAAATTCCTAGGAGTCTAAGTGCTGAGCCATATAATAGGTGCATGTTTAACTTCATACAAAACTGCCAAAATGTTTTCCAATGCGGCTGTATCATTATACATTACCACCAGCAATTTATGAGTGATGCAGTTTCTCTGCGTCCTCATTAGGATTTGGTGTTGTAACTATTTTTTATTTTGATCATTCTCATAGGTATATCACTGTGTCTCACTGTGAATTTAATGTACATTTTGCTAATGGCTAATGATGTAGAAAATATTTTCATGAGCTTATTTGCCATTGTATATCCCCTTTTGTTAAATGTCTCTTCCTGTCTTTTGCACATTTTCTATTTGGCTTGATTTTTTTTTCTGTTGAGTTTTGACAGTACTTTCTATATTCAAGATACCAATCCTTTGTTGGATATGTGGAAGACAGTCTATAGCTTGTCTTTTCATCCTTTTCAAGAGCAAAATTTAAAATTTTGATGAGGTCCAATTTATCAATCTTTCCTTTTCTGGATCATGCTTTTGATATCAAATCTAAAAAGTATTTGCTTAGTCCTAGATCCTCAAGATTTTCTTCTACATTTTTTTCTAAAATTTCATAGTTTTACATTTTACACATAATTGATGAGAGAGAGTTGTTGAAGTCTCCAATTGTAATAATGGATTTGTATATTTATACTTTACCTTCTGTCAATTTAAATTCATAAATATTGTAGCTCTGTTTTTTCATGCATATACGGTAGAATTGAGATGTCTTCTTGGTAGTCTGATCCTTTTTTCATTATATAATGTCCCTGCCTGTCTCTGGTAATTTTCTTTGCTCTGAAGTATACTTTATCTGATATTAACATGGCCATTCCTGATTTCTTTTGATTGATCTTTTCCTGATGTAACTTTTTCTACTCTTTTACTTTTAAACTGCTTATACCATTATATTTGAAGTGAGGTTCACGTGGACAGCACGTTGTTGGCTCATGTTTTTTCTTTTTTCCTCATTTTATTTATTTATTTTTAATTTCAAAATATTGAGAGGGTACAATGTTTTTGCTACATGGATACCTTGTATAATGCTTATGTCGAGGCTTTTAGCATGCCCATCACCAGAACAGTGTTCAATGTACCCAAGAGGTAAGTTTTTATCCCACACACAACCCCCTGCCCTCACTATTTCTTAGTTTCTCATGTCCTTTATACTGCTTTGTGCCCATGTGTACACATCTATTAGCTCCCACTTATTTTTGAGAACATATGGGTGTTTGATTTCCCATTCCTGAGATACTTCACTTAGGATAATGGTCTCCAGTTCACTCCATGTTGCTGCAAATGACATTATTTCATTCCTTTTTATGGCTGAGTAGTGCTCCATGGTGTATATATACCACATTTTCTTTATCCATTCATGAATTGGAGGACACTTAGGTTGATTCCACATCTTTGCAATTGTGAATTGTGCTACAATGAATGTTTATCTTTTCTGATTAAATGACTTCATTTCTTTTGTGTAGATACCCAGCAGTGGGATTGCTGGATCAAATGGTGGGTCTACACTTATTTCTTTGAGGAATCCTCAGACTGTTTTCCACAGAGGTTGTACTAATTTGCAGTCCCACCAACAGTGTATAAAAGTTCCTTTCTCTCTGTATCCATGCCAGCATCTATTGTTTTCTGACATTTTAATAAAGGCCATTCAGATAGGGGTAAGGTGGTATCTCATTGTAGTTTTAATTTGCATTTCCCTGATGATTAGTGACAGTGAACATTTTTTCATATGATTATTGGGCATTTGTCTATCCTCTTTTGAAAAACTTCTGTTCATGTCTTTTGCCCATTTTTTTGATGGGGTTGTTTATTTATTTATTTATTTTCTGATTTGTTTGAGTTCTTTATAGATTCTGGATATTAACCTTTATCAATGTATAGTTTACAAATATTTTCTCCTGTTCTGCAGGTTGTCTATTTGCTCTGTTATTTATTTATTTTTTTACTGTGCAGAAACTTTTAGTTTAATTAAGACCATTTATTTATTTTTATTGTTACTATATTTGCCTTTGGGGTCTTAGGCATAAATTCTTTGCCTAGGCCTATGTCTAAAAGAGTTTTTCCTACATTTTCCTCTAGAATTTTTATGGTTTCATGTCTTACATGTAAGTTTTTTATACATCTTGAATTAAATTTTGTGTATGGCAAGAGATGACTGGAATCCTGTTTCATTCTTCTGCATATGGCTGTCCAGTTTTCCCAGCACCATTTATTGAACAGGGCTTCCTTTCCCCAGTGTATGTTGTTGTCTGTTTTGTCAAAGATCAGTTGGTTATAGGTAGACGGTTTTATTTCTGGGTTCTCTATTCTGTTTCCTTGGTTTATGTCTCTACTTTTATACCAGTACCACGCTTTTTTGGTTACAATAGGCTTGTAGTATAATTGGAAGTCAGGTAATGTGATGCCTCCAGGTGTTCTTTTTATTTAAGATCACGTTGGCTACTTGGGCTCTTTTTTGGTCGCAAATAAAGCTTAGGATTATTTTTTCTAGATCTGTAAATGTTATGCTGGTATCTTCATGGGGATTGCATTGAATCTGTAAATCACTTTGGGCAGTATGGACATTTTAAATACAGTATTGAATCCTTGATTTGACTCTCTGCTTGACTGTTATTAGTATATAGAAATGCTACTGATTTGTGTACATTGATTTTGTAAGCTGAGACTTTGCTAAATTTATTTATCAATTCCAAGAGACTCTTGGTGAAATCTTTGGGTTTTTCTAGATACAAGGTCATATCATCAGCAAACAGGGATAGTTTGACCACCTCTTTCCTGATTTGGAGGCCTTTATTTCCTTCTCTTGCCTGATCGTTCTGACTAGGACTTCCAATACTATGTTGAATAGAAGTAGTGACAGTGGGCACCCTTGACTTGTTCCAGTTCTTAGCAGAAAGGCTTTTAACATCTCCCCATTCAGTATGATATTAGATATAGGTTTTTCAAATATGTGCTTTATTATTTTAAGGTGTATTCCTTATACACCCTATATGCCATCATATGTAATTTCTCAAAGTCTATTTGTGTCATCATTTTACAAATTTGAATAAAATATAGAAGTCTAACCTCCTTTTGTGTCCTTTTACCCTCCCCAGTATGTTATATATCTTAAATATTTTCTCTACATACATCTATAACCACATCAGAAAGTTTTATAATTTTTCCTTCAACCATCAAATATAATTTACAAAACTCAAGAGAAAGAAAGCCTATTGAATTTAGCCTATTTTTGGCTTACCATATTCTTTCTCCCTTATTTCTGCCTTATGTTTCTTTTTTTTATTGTTCCCTTTCTGGTTAGAGACCTTCCTTTAGCCATTCTTTTAGAGTAGTTCTTCTGGAGACAAATTCTCTTAGTTTCACTTCAGTTGAGAATGTTTTAATTTCCCCTTCAGTCTTGAAAGATATTTTTGTTGGATGTAATTCTGGGCTGACAGGTCTTCCCTTCAGCCTTGAAAAACGTTGTGCCACTGTCTTCTGGCCTCTATGGTTTTTTGAGACATCTGATATTGTTCAAATTGACTTTCCCCATAGGTAAAGTGTCATTTGCTTTCACTACTTTCAAAATTTTTTTTCTTTGTTTTCAGAAGTTTGGCTATGATGTGTCTTGATATGGATTTATTTGTATTTATCCTCTTTGGTTTGCTCAGCTTGTTGAATCTGTAGTTAATGTTTTGGCAAACCTGGGGAAGTTTTCAGCCAAATTTTTCTTCCCTGTTCTCTTTCTCTTCTCCTTTCATGACTCTGGTGACATGAAAGTTAGCTGAATTCTACAGGTGTCTGAAACCTGATCTTTTTTTTTTTCAGTCTATTTCCTCCCTGCTGTTCAAATTAGGTAATTTCTATTGTTTCATAATTCACTTCACTGATTCTTTCTTCTGTCCTTTCGATTCTGCTGTTAAACCTATCCCTTGATGTTTTAAAATTTCAGTTATTATATATTTAATTTCTAAAATTTCTATTTGGTTCTTCTTTATATCTTCTAGTTCTTTGCAGGGATTTTCTATTTATTAGATATTTTATATTTTCATTTGTTTTAAGCATGTTTGTAACTGCTCCTTGAAGCTTTCGTACAAAGGATGCTTTCAAATTTCTGTCAGATAATTCTAAAATCTCTGGTATCTTGGTGTTGGCATCAAATGACTGTCTTTTCTCATTCAGTTTGAGATCTTCCTGGTTTTTGATATGATGTATGATTTCCAAGTGAAACCCCAACATTTGGGGTATAACATAATGAGACTCTAGATATCACTTAAACTTTCATTTTATCTGGCTTCCTCTGACACAACTCCAACAGGGAAGGGGGCTTTGCCTCATCACTGCAAGCTGGGGGATAAAGTACAAGATGCACATCTGGCCTCTGTTGACAGCCAAAGAGGGGCTCTGTGTTATAGCTGGGCAAAGGTGGGAGATCTAGCTTTCCTGTGGACCATCATTGATACCTCCCCAGCTTAAAGGGGTTGGATTGCCTTGATTCTGCACTCTACTGACACTGTGAAAAGATGGAAGGGCCTCATTACCACCGGGTGGAAATGAAAGTCCTGGCTCCATGCTTGGACCCCTCTGACACCACCTTCACAAGGGAGTTGGGGTGCCTCACTACAGACTGGAAGTCTAGGCTCCTCACTCAACCTTAGCTGGCATGGGTGGGAGTGGGGCCACATTTTTACTATGGTGTTTGGCTGTTTAGGTCATTGCCTAAAAGTTTTCTGTCTTGCTAGGCTGCCCCTTCCTGGTCCTTTAACTAGAGAGAGCAGGCTTTGGTCCATGTCCATTTTTGGCTTTCTGGCTTCTTCAGTTCCAAGCCTGAGATATATAAGAAAAAAGGAACACTCAGGGAATTTACCACCGTGTTTTTCTCTGGATCCCGAGGTCCCTAACCAGTCTGATGTCTCCCAATCTGCCAATCTTCTTATGTTTGTTTTCTGTATAATGCCCAAAGTTCCTAGCCGTACTTAGCAGCAAAAATAAGGGAAAGTATGTCTACTCCATCTTCCCAGAAACCAAAGCCTGTAATTGCATTTTTTAAAATCTGAAAGTTACCACCAAACTATTACAATGATTACCATTTGGGATAATGGTGGAATTTGGAAGGTGGAGAGGGTTATGTAGACAGCATATGTTTCTGTATCATTTATGTTATTTTTAAGAAGATGGTGTATTACTTTGAAAAGTTCTTTTTTTCATTTTCAATTAAATTAAAGTTTGCAAAAATGATTAGCAAACAAGCATGTGACCGGTCAAATGTAAAATCAGGGGCTTTCTTACTAAGCAAACTGATAATGCAGAGAATGAGTTATCTTAAAAATCAGTATCTTTTTCCCATAAACAAAAAGTTGATTGGAAAATCATCTCCTTGAATTCACATTCATAAGTTTCTCTGAGATTTAAGTGGCAAATATTTAAAAAACAGTGGTGTATAAGATCATTTAGAGCTCATTTGCACACACACCCTTTCAATCTAGCTATGACATTTAACCATGACAGTAGTTTTATCACCAAAGCACTAATAGAAATAGCTTCAAAACAATATGCATAAAGGTTTTTTATCCTCTATGACCTGAATTTTGTAGCACATACTTTTTGTAGCAATAGTAATCCATTCACCTAGTTTCCCCTTATACTACTACTACTAATAATAATAATCTACCCCTTAAATATCTTATGAGGATAAATTACATCCACTCAATAGTGGTGAGAGAACTTTGTGAAAAAACACCTGGTACCTCACAAAACTGGATGTTGTGGACTCAGTTTTAAAATTAGGATAAAAAAGATGTGTCTTTACCTGTTGTATCTTTAGATTTGTCTCTCCATCCAGATTAAATATTACTATATAACGCATAGACTGAGGTTCCCTAAGGAAAATAAAACAAATGACACTGAATTAATACTTCTTCATCAAATTATTTTCCTAATAATGGTAAGTATGAAGTGTGACCTACATCAATATACATTCTTCAAAATTGAAAGGACTACAGACAACTACCTTGCCAGGAGATATTAGCAGTTTGAGCTTACCAGCCTAAATTTCATCTCACAGCACATCTCAGTAGAAAAGCTTCTACCCTCACATCCTGTGTGATTACTCTTCAACCCCCCAAAAAGAAATTGCTGGAGACAAACAGATGTTATATAGGTCAGAACAGTCATATCTGAGGTCCAATCTAAACCTTTTGGTTTTTTTTCTAAAACAGGTCCATTATAATTCCCAAAGACCCAGGCTCTATGGCCTTTAGAAAGAGGGTACATCTTCCAGGATAAATGTGGACAGAGCAGAGGCCTTGTGACAAAAACCACACTTGGGGCTTCTCTGTTTTTATCTAACCTCAACAGTTAAGGAATCAGGGAATAACTGAATTAACAAACATTTACCCTGCCAGATTTTATTCCATGTTAAATGTCAAATCATTTATGAAAATTAATCATTTTGGAAGAAAAGCCACAAAGAAAAATAAAAATTGTCCATTAAAATTTATTGATTCTTAGACTCTGACTTATCTCTTTGAGTTGTATCTCATTCAGTGAATATCAGGTTTAAAGTAAAATAATCTGTATTAATTTAATTAGCCAAGACCACATACTCTAAAACAATGACTAATATATAATCTAATGTTTAAAATATAGCTTCTTTGCAAATGCCACTGACATAACAGAGTAAGAACCTCCAAAAACCCTCTCTTCTATAAAAACAATGATAAAATTGCCAAAAATTGTTACAGTCAACGTTTTTAGAACTCTGAAAATTAACCAAAAGCTTAAAGCAACCCAGGGAGATTTTATTCAAGAAAAATGGCTGAACCTTGGTAAAAAAACAATGGGCTTTGTGATGTTTTAAGTTGCCTTAGTTCCATTTCTTGCTTTCTAGCTTAGTAGTAACTTTGAAAAATAAAAACCCACATTCCTGGTACTGAGGGAGGTAAACAGAGCCAGACCTCCTTCATAGCCTCATTCCCGAAGAGCCATTATTTGATCTGTTTGATGATTCTCTAGAAGACTCCCTCTTGAAAAGCTTGTTTTTATTTGACTTCACTAGAGCTCACCCAGTGTTAAAGGCCTCTTCCTGATGCAAGGGGGTAAGATATGTTGAAAACATTTACAGGCAAGTGTTTGAATATTGCAGCTGCCTGAGGTGATGGATAACTATTAGGGTAAACAATAGACTAACCATAAAGCTTAAAAGACAAACCAGGAATGAGCAGCAACAAAAACATATCCTGGGGAGAAGAGAGAATCTGATTTCCAAAATTGCCACATTATATTACTTAAAATGTTCACTCTCCAACAAAAATCCATGAGACTTAAATGGATGAAAAGTAAGTATGGCCCATTCACAGGGGGAAAAAAGCAATCCATTAAAACTGTCCCAGATGAAGTCCAGACATTGGACTTACTAAACAGAAATTTAAATCAGAAATGTTAAATATGTTCAAAAACCTAAAAGGACCTATGTGGAAAGAAATAACATATAAGAACATGTCTCACCAGACAGAGAATATCAATAAAGAGGTAGAAATTATTAAAAAATAAAAAGAAACCAAATAGAAATTTTGAGGTTGAAAAGTCCAATAACTGAAATGAAAAATTCACTAGAGAGGCTAAAGCAGAGATTTTAGCTGGCAGGAGAAAAACTTAATGGACTTGAAGATAGATCAATTGAAATAATCCAGTCTGAGAAAGAGAAAGCAAAAAGAATGAAGAAAAATGACCAGAGTCTCAGAGACCTAGGAGACAGAGTCAGGCACACTAGCATACTCATTATGAGAGTCCCAGAGGAGAGGAGAGAGAGAAATGAGGAAGAAAGAATATTTAAAGAAATAATGGCCAAAAACTCCTCAAATTTGAGGAAAAGCACTAATCTATACAACCAAGAAGCTCAATAAAATAGGACTCCAGGTGGTATATACTCAGAGAGATCCATACCTAGACAAATCATAATCCAACTCTTGAAAGCCTAAAGAATCTTGAATATAGCTACAAAGATCCTCCTCATTACATCTAAGAGATGCTAAACAAGATTAACAGCTACTTTCTCAACAAAAGCCTTGGAGTCCAGAAGGCACTGGGATGATATATTCAAAGCACTGAAAGAAAAAATTGTCAACCAAGAATTCTATGTCCAGTAAAACTGCCCTTTAAAAATGGGGTAGTAGGCTGGGTGCGGTGGCTCACGCCTGTAATCCTAGTACTCTGGGAGGCTGAGGCAGGAGGACTGCTTGAGCTCAAGAGTTCTTCAAGACCAGCCTGAGCAAGAATGAGACCCTATCTCTACTAAAAGTAGGAAAATTAGCTGGGACATTGTAGCATGTACCTGTAGTCCCAGCTACTCGGGGGGCTGAGGCAGGAGGATCACTTGAGTCCAGGAGTTTGAGGCTGCAGTGAGCTATGATGATGCCACTGCACTCTCTACCCAGGGTGACAGAGCAAGACTCTGCCTCAGAGAAAACACAAAAAACAGAAAAAAAAAAATGGGGTAGTAATTAGGACATAAATAAGTAACAAATGAACAAAAACTGAGAGAGATTGTCACTAGTAGACTTGCCCTACAATAAATACCAAAAGAGAGTTCTTCAGGCTGAAATGAAAGGTCACTAAACAGGTCCTGAATACACATGAAGAAAATAAGAGTACCTGTAAAGGTAGCTATATAGTTAAATGTAAAAGACAGTATACATGCAATTTTTTATTTGTAACTCCTTGTTTTCTTCTCTCTGATTTAAAGGTTAAGTGCATAAAGCAATAATTATAGATATGTGTTGATGAGCACATGGTGAATAAAAATGTCATTTGTGATAATAATAGCAAAAAAAAGGGGGAAGGGAAACATAGCTATTTCACAGCAATGTTTTTATATACTATGGAAACTAAATTGATATTAATACAAACAAGATTGTTATAAATTAAGAGGCTAATGGTAATCCCCAAGGCAACTGCTAAGAATATAACTAAAAATATACAGTAAAAAAAAGAAATTAAAGTGATACTAGAATATATTACCTATTCAGCACAAAAGAAGGAATAACAGAGAAACTGAGGAATAAAAGGGACATAAGATATATATTTTTAAAATGGCACATGTAAATTCTATCTTATCAGTAATTACATTAAATATAAATGAACTATATACCCCAATTAAAAGGTGGATAGTGGCAAAATGGATTTTTTTTGAAAGTATGATTTGATATACGCTATCTACAAAAACTCACTTCAGATTCAAAGACTCAGATAGGTTGAAGGTAAAAGGACGGAAAGAGATATACCTTGCAAACAGTAGCCAAGAGAGCTGTCGTGGCTATACTAATATCAGACAAAATAAACTTTAAGACAATATTGTTACCAGAGAGAGAGAAGAGTATTTTATAATGACAAAAGAGCCAATCCATCAAGAAAATATAATAATTATAAACATATATAATGAACAACAGAGGACAAAATACAGGACACAAAAACCCACAGAATTGAAAGGATAGACAATTCAACAGTAATAGTTGGGGACTTCAATACTCCACTTCCAATAGGGATAGAGTAACTAGGCAGAAGATCAATATGGAAATAGAAGACTTGAACACTGTACATGAACTAGACCTAACTAACAGACACCTATAGAACACTCCACCATACAACAGCAGAACACATACTCTTCCCAAGCTCACATGGAACATTCTCCAGGATTGACCATATGCTAGGCCATACAACAAGCCTCAATAAATTTAAAGGATTGAAATCATACAAAGCGTATTCTCTGATCACAATGGAAAGAAGTTAGCCAATAGCCTAATGGAAAATCAAAAGGAAATCAAAACAGGTTAAAAGGAAATCAAAAGGAAAATTAGAAGAATCTTTGAGGTTATGAAAGTGAAAACATAACATATGGATGCAGCGAACACAGTTGTTAGAATTAAATTTACAGCTGTGAACACCTACATTTAAAAAAAAGAGAAAGGAAGATCTCAAATCAATTATCTAAACTTCCACCTTAAGCAACTAGAAAAAGAAGTTATCCTAGATTCATTTATGAATGAAAACTTCAAGTATGCAGAATACAAGAGGGGATATAGGTATATGTATTATATGTATTTGCCTGTATAAACATAAATATCTCTGGAAATATTGTTTACACAAGAACATAATTGCACTGGTTGTCTGACAGCAGTGAAACAGAGGAGACAGGGAGATGTCCTTTCATACCTTTTAAAATTTGAAACATTTGTGCAAATTAGTTATTATAAACCATTAAAAATTTTTAAAGTCCTGCAATATTCCTTTACCAAATTAGAAATACTCTATTATTTAATGTACTCAGAATCATAATCATTTTACTATTATTTTATCCAAGCCTAGAATAGCCCAGAAACATGTATTAGTATTTCTACTTTTGAATCATATTTTCACTCTTGTTCTTCATCATTTTTTACAACCAACATGCAAGATTTGCGAACTTTTTTCTTTTTTTCTCAGAGATGAAAGAATCAAGAACACAAATAGAAAAGATCTGTTCCAAGTGGCAAAGCTTATTCATATACCCCAGATTTTTCTATTAGACCAATGATCTCAATTTTTTATAATATTGACTCTAAATGTGATCATGATATATGCAACTCTAAGGCCAATAAAGATGGTACCTACTTTAAAAAAGTTTCCAGTATAGAAGACCATAAGTTTTCAAAAGTAGCCAGTTCTAATAAATTTTTAAATGTATATCTCCTATAAATTTAAAAAAGAAAACTAAAAATAAAATATTTTTTGAGTAAAACATACATACAAGAGAACTTACAGAATGAGTGTTTATATTTTAAGAATGACAATAAAATGTATATTTATTATGTATATTACAGGTTAAGAAATATAGTTATAGTACCTAAAAGGCCCATCAATTGCATTTTTCTTTCTCTCCCAAAAATAACCACTATGTTAATATTTTTGATACTTATTCCTTTGATTTTCTTCATACTTTCATTAGAACATTTGCATGTATCACTAAGCAATATATTGATTAGTTTTTGCTGCCCTTGAACTTTACATAAATGGGATCAATTACATCTACTGCTTCATCTATGAGCTGTTTCTTTTCTTCAGCATTATGTGTTTGATATTCATCCATGTGAATGCACATATCTGCAATTCATTCATTTTCCTAGCTGTATAGAATTTCATGAATTTACCACAACTTATCTATTCTTCTACCAATGGAAATTTTTATTGGTTCTAGTTTTTGCTATATTACAATGAACATTCCTATACATCATCTCTTATTCACAACCTGAAATAGTTTGTATGTGTAAGTTTCCCTCTCTACACTGAACATATACTTTGGAGCATCACTGTTACATCAAAGAGCACGCACATATTCGGCTATGCTGGGCAACGGCAAAGTGTTTTCCAAAGCTATTGTCCCAATTTACTTTACTACCAGCAATCAATAAGAGGCCCTCTTGTATCATGTTTTTGTCAATACATATTACATTCAGATTTTTAAATTTTGTTAATTTAATGATTATGAAACAATCCTTCCCTAATTCAAGGTCAGAAAGATTATTTTACATTATCTTTTAAAAGTTTATGAATTTTTCTTCCACAGTTAACTCTTTAATTTATGTGAAATTGATTTTTATGTAGTGGTGAATTTCATTTTTTGCTGTGTAGATAACCAATTTCCAAGCACTATTTATTCAGCAGGCATCCTGTTACCTTTGGTCTGCATTGCTCCTTCTGTCACACACCAAAGTTCCAGCAGGTACAGATCTGTTTCTGGATTCTCTATTATCTTCCATTGGCCTAGTTTTGCTAATCTTGTGCCAATACTATGCTGTCTAAACTACTGCAAATTTAAAAATATCACTTCATATCTGATCCAACAAATACCCTCAAATTGTTCTTCTTTTTCATAAATGTCTTGACTCTTCTTAGCCCTTCCCTCTTCTAACTACAATTATATTAACCATGTTTTTAATTTTCTGTATCTTGTGTTTTGACATCTTAGAATTTTTACTGTCAGGGGAGAGACTGTCTTTCCCAGGGCTACCTAATTGTCAGACATAGCAAAGGGCTCTACAGGGGGCACACTTTTCATAGGCAAACTGAGCCCCCAAATACCCCCTTTCTCTAACTCTTACACACCAAGCCAATATTTCCCTGCCCTAAATCACCCCAGAACCAGGTACCAGGCAAACAGAGACTACCCTCATAGCCCAGAGCCCACTGGAATTATTCCAACTGGCCAATGCTGAGCTGTTTCCTCTGCCCTGCCTTGCCTTTTCCGTGGAAACCTCAATAAATGCTCGGGCCTAGGCTTTCCCCTCCCTCCTGCTTCTGCCTCCAGACCAAACCTGATGCTTTCCCTGTGGCCCCATGTGGCATGCCCTCTCCTCCCAGGAAAGTAAGCAGTAAATTCTTCTTTCAATGGCACTGACCTCCCTATGTCCTCACTCAGTCACCTCCATAAATCAAAAATCTATGGGTACAAATGAGACAATACTTCACAGTCAGCTTGTCAATGTCCAGTGAAACATGTTTGAGACCTTGGTTGGAATTACAATAAAACTCAAGATCACTTTGGAAAAAATTTACATCTTTATAATATTGACTCTTCCTATCCAAGAACGTGATATATTTCTCCATGTATATAGTCCTTCCTTGATGTCTTTTAATAAAGACTCATTATATTCTTCATGAAGAATTTGCTTATATTTTTCTTGCATATGTTTACTCTTAAGTCCTTTATAATTTTTGTTGCTATTGCAAGGTGTATTTTTAATGACTTTTTTTTAATGATACAGCTGTTGGTGTACAAAATACAACTGACTTTGTATAATGTATCCACAAACTTACTAACCTCTTCTGTTAATACTTTCAATTTATTATAAATATTTTAGGAGAGTTTATGTAGACAATCTACAAATAATGAAACGTGAAAGTAATGAGAATTTTGTTTCTTTTTTCTATTCTTTATATACCACATTTCTTTAATCTCAGATGCACTTGTGATGTCACCTTTTCAATTTGTAACACTGTATGTTTGCACCTTTCCTTTTTTCCTTGATTAGCCTCACTGAATTTTGTATATTTTATTAGTCTTTTCCCTAAGAACCAAGCTTTACCTGTTTTGATCCTCTATATTGTTTGTTTCCTTTCTCTAATCTCTACTCTTATCTTTATTATTTCTTTCCATTTTATAGCTTTGAGTTTATTCTTTCGTACTGTAGCTAACTTCTTAAATTAGATATTTGGCTAACTTCTTTGGCATTTCTTCCCTTCTAACAAAGTATTTTAAGATAAAAATGTCTAAGTATCAATTTATCTGTACCATAGCAGATTTGATGTATAGTATTCTTATAACTACTCAAATCTAAGTATATGAGTATATTTTCTAATTCCCATTATGATTGTCTCCTTGACCCATGAGTTGTTTAGCAGTGTGTTTTGTTTAAAACATGCAGGGTTCCGTGTTATCTTTCCATTATTGATTTCACATTTAATATCATTGTAGTCAGAGAAAGTGGCCTGTAGAATACCAGTCCCTTGAAATGTGTAGATTCTGTGCTATGTCCTAACAATTTGCAAAAACACTTTCTATTTGTGTTTGAAGGTTATGTATACATCATTTGTTGGTGCAATGTTCTCTATATATCATCATTTCAAACTTGTCAACTGTGCTGTTCAAATATTCTACGCTCCCAGGTTTTTTTTTTTTCCTCCATTTGATCCATCAATCAAATTGCTGAAAGTAAATGTTAAAACATCCAGTGTGGTGTTGGATTTGTAATATCTCCTTGTAGATGTGTACGTTTTTTCTTTATATTATTTCCATATGAATTAAAACTTTTATCATTATGTAATGGGTCTTTATCTTCAGTAATGCTTTTTGCTTCAAAGTCTATTTTATCTGATAATGATACTATTTCTGTAGTATTTTCTGCATATATTTTTCATCCTTTGATTTCAATCTTTGTGAGCTCTTGTGTTTTAGATAAATTTCTTGTAAACAACATGTAAACGATCTCAAAATCTTCTTTTTTTAACTTAAGTCTACTTTTTCTAATGGTGTTTATGGATGTATTTTTATTTATTCTACTATCTGATTGTGTGCATTCTATTTATGCCTCTTTTTGTCTCTTTTTCCTCTTCTCTTTTTTATTCTTTTGGGTACTTCTGAGGGTTTTTTCTCTTCCTCAATTTTTCCCCTTGATGCAGGTGGAAGTTAGATGTTCTATGTCTAATCTTTTAGATGTTAAAGTAACTTTTTAAACCTATCCTGAATTTAAGGCTTATGGCTATAAATATTTTCACTCTCATCCTAAACAACACAAATACTTTAAGTCCAGTTCTGATGACCACCCCCACAGCTTCTATGCGGACACCAAAATCCGAGGATGTTCAAGTCCCTGATGTAAAATGATGTAGTATTTGCATATAACATATGCACATCCTCCCGTATACTTTAAATAATCTAGATTACTTATTAATATAATAACTAATACAATGTGAATTCTAGGTGCATAGTTGTTATACTGAATTTTTTAGGGAATAATGACAAGGAAAAAAAGTCTGTAGATGTTCAGCACAGATGCAATTTATTTTTCTGAATACTTCTCATCCTCAGTGGGGTGAACCACAGAAGCAGAACCCACAGATCTGGAGGAATGACTGTGTTTTACTTCAGATCCAGAAAACCCAATGAAACCAAGGAACGGTCTTTCAAAACTTCTGAAAAATTGTGAGCCATGATCTCTTGGACTATTGCTTCTTCCCCTTGTTTATCTCATTCTGGTTAATTAGATGTTTACTCTTTATTCTTTATGATCACTTTAAATTCTCTGCTTAAAAATTTTTCACCACAGAAGGCAAGGTGGATTCAGAGATCAAGTCTGCATGCGGCCCTTTTGAATTCTCACAAGGATTGTGTTTTTGCTTCACACTGTGCCATAGTCAGGACAGGCACATTTCCCTGTTGTCCTCTTGGGCATGACAGGCTATACTTTTCATTCTCCCTTAAATAAGGGTGTAGTTCTTAGCTGTATATGGGGATCACCTATCAGAGTCTCCCTTAAACTTTATCCCTTGTCTCCTGCACTCCTGTGCTCAGCAAAATGGAAACTCTCAAAGTCTTTGGAATTTGGCAGAAATGCTCAGGAAAAAGGCCTACATTGGCATGGAATTACCTTCTACGGTTCCTAGGATTTCAGTTCATTTAGGGCTCCCTGGTTTTCTTAGTTTTATGCCAGCTGAAATAAGCACTCAGATAAGAGTGTGTGTATGTCATTGCTGCTTTAATGGAAGCAGGAAGAATCCCTTAGTAAATATAATCTACAAAACTGCCAAAAGAAAATCCAAGAATAATGATTTTTGCCTTCCCCTCTGCCTTCCTCCCACCCACCAAAAGACTGGTTCTCATACAAGCAGTACTTTATGGGGAGCAAGGCAAAGGCAGAGGAACTCACACATAAAAATGTGGTAGAGGTCATAAAAACAAAACCTCACATGATACCTCCGGGGCCTCCTGAGTCAACTCCATACTCCTCGGCAAATCCAAGAAACAGATGGCAACAACAGTTCAGCTCCTTTGTTTATTGGTTTAATGGATTGATGGCCAAAAACAACAAAGTGCATCTGGCAGAAAGAAGAGCTTGCGTAGGTATTACTGCTTTTCCAGAAGCCTGGAGAGTGGCTCCAGAACTAATCTGTCTGTCTTTCTAATAAATCTCTTGATGTTCCCAGGGAGTGTATGTCTAGAAGGCTGAGAACATGTTCTGGATCCCTTTGAGATTATTTTGACTTGATATTAGGGACCCCGCTTGCCAAAAATGTCCAATGTAGCTGTGTTCATGACTGTTGTTGCTCTTACCACAGATACCCCAGAATGCCACGTTTCTTATGGCAAACAAGAGGGAAGGTAGCCGAGCTCCCCAGAGGGCCCAGTGTAGAAGCAAAAACTGAATTGGCACAATGAGACCTAATGGGAAAGAAATACTTTCTACAGGGAGTCTCTGTATGAGTTTCCTCCAAAAGAGCTGGTGAATAAAGCAACACAGTTCCAGTGAAAGAATAGCGGCTATGTTTTGAAATTTAGGACTAATACAAGCTCACTTAATGATACTGAGTATATCACTTAATCTCTGTGTGAATCAGTGTGCCTATAGAATGGGAATACCTCAGGATTGCTCTGTGACTAAAATGAGATAATAAATATAAAATTTTTTAGTTTAGTGGAAGGTCTGAAGAACTCATAGAAAGGGTAGAGTTAATCTAATAATTAGGATAGAAGAAAATATGTCTAGGGAAATTAAAGAAAAGGTTATAAAAGGATGAAACAGGGGTCAGCAAACTATGGCCCATAGGACAAATCCAGCCCCCACATGCTTTATATAAATAAAGTTTTATTGGAATACAGCCATACCCATTTGTTTACTTATTGCCTACACTGCTTCCAACGTTGCAAAGGCTGAGACTCACTTTTTTTCCAATATTAAGATTAAAATAATGAAAGTTATAACAAAAATGTTTTAAGCCTTTAAATTCAGCAGACAGATTTTATTATTGTGTTATACATATAGTGAGTATTAACAATCACTTTTTACTGACTTTGAGGGATGTCCAATCCCATCTACAAACTTAAACATCTTCAAATATTTTAACTGCATTTTAAAACTGCATGTATTTGATTTCCTTCATAAGTACTTCAACTGTCTGACTTAGCAAACAAAACTTTTCTGAATAAAAGTATTCCTCAAAGTTTAATAAATTAAATATATAAATAATAATAAAAAAGAGATCAGAACATTCTTACAGTTAGCCTTCCCAAGAATTTGACATGGTCATCAAGTAATTATTGATGAGGACAGTGTCAGAATCTAGCCCCAGACACATTCAGTATGGCTTTAACTTATAGCCTGCTGTAATCTGAATGTGTTCCCTCACAATTCATGTGTTTACTAGCCTCCACTGGGATAGTATTAGGAGGTAGGGCCTTCAGGAGGTGATTAGGCCATGAAGGTGGAGCCATCATGAGTGGGACTAGTGTCCTTATAAAGGAGACCCCAGAGAATAATGGCCTTGCCCCTTCCACCATGCAAGGACACAACAATAAGGCACCATTTGAGGGGAAGCAGGCCCTCACCAGGCACTGCTGGAACCCTGATCTTAGACTTCCTAGCCTCCAGAACTGTGACAAATAAATTTCTATTGTTCACAAGTTACCCAGTCCAAGCTGTTTTGTTATAGCAGCTCAAATGGACTAAGACATATTCCAAGGGCAAATATTCATTACAACATTCCCTGACATATTCACTATGTAAAGACTAACTTGTACCCTGAGCAACCATTTGTGAAGCATTATCTTTAAATACTCTATGCAATGACACAGAGATAACACCAAGGTACATTAGAAAGCATGTAGACTTCCAACTAGAAGGGCTTTTGAGTTCACATCCCATTTCACCCTTACAAGCCATGTGCCCTTGAGCAAGATACTTATTCTTTTTGATCCTCTACTTCCTCATCTACAAAATGGGGATAATATTATGGTTCTTGAAGATGGGTTTCACACACAAAAATCTGTAACTTTAAATACAAGATACGTGCTTATTACTGAGTTAGAAGTTAAAATATTAGTACATTATTCATTCTTACCTCTTTCCACATAATCATGTGCCACAAATCCTGTCGTAACACTGAAAAAGAAACAGCTATGTATTAATTGTAATTATTAATTACATTAGGTCAAGATCAAAATAGTAAAAGATACATTTTCTCAAAAACTAAATAAATTTCTCTATAAACTGTTGTCATTGTTAATTTAATTTTTGTATACACTGCAAGAGTATGTAAATTGTGTTCATATGCACTGTACTAAAATGGAGCAGTATATATAACGTAATGAAACATGATATAACATAATATAATGATAGTAGACAAATAGATGATATATTAAGTCACTTCCAGTCCTAAAGAGAAAAGTTTGTTGTTACATGCTAAAATACTGGTTAATAGCCTGAAAAGCAAGATAATCTATTTCTAATCAATTACCAATATTGCACATATCAAAACTAGGACTGGGGGAGAATATCAAGCACCCAGGTCTTTCTATGGACAAAATTGTTCGTATCCTGACTATTCTGTCCTTCCATATTTTTCTTTTCTTTTATTCTAATTATCATAATTGTTAACTCTAATATTTGAAAATTGTGTTTCTTTCTGATTTTTGTTGTTTCTATATTTGTTTAAATATTTCACAAAATATTTGTCTTAATTACAATAAAACATATTGTATGCATCTACCTGATGAATTGTATATTTTCTTACAGTGAGAGGCAATAAAAGCTCAATCTAATATCTTACTGTATTAGTCAGAGTTCTCCAGAGAAACAGAACCAATAGGATGTATTTTTAGAGAGAGAAGGAGCTTTATTATAAGGAATTAGCTCATGAAATTATTAAGGCTTACAAGTTCCAAAATCTGCAGAGTGAGTCAGCAAGCTGGAGACCTAGAAGAGTTGATGGCGTAGTTCTGTGGTCCCCATCCCTGTGCCATGGACCAGTACCAGTTCGTGGCCTGTTAGGGACCAGGCCGCAGAGCTCCGCTGCCCCCGCTGCCGTCTGTGGAAAAATTGTCTTCCACGAAACTGGTCCCTAGTGCCAAGAAGGTTGGGGACCACTGATGTAGTTCAAGTCTGAAAGTTGAGACCCAGGAAAGGCCAATGTTTCAGTTCCAGTCCAAAGGCAGAAAAAAGCCAATGTCCCAGTTCGAAGGCCATCAGGCAGGAAGAACTCTCTTGCTCCAAAGAGGCTCAGACTTTTTGTTCTATTCAGGCCTTTAAATGATTGGATGAGGGCCACTAACATTGTGGAAGCCAACCTGCTTTACTCAGTCTACTGATTCAAATATTATTTTCATCTAAAAAGCCCCCCAAAAAACACCCAGAATAATGTTTGACCAAATATCTCAGCACTCTGCAGCCCATTCAAGTTGACACACAAAATTAACCCTCACACTTACCTATTGTGTTCTTTGTGTCAACTATTCTATCTTCCACATGTCATTTCCATTGCAGGAGAAAAAATTTTTGTTACATCAAAAGTTCAAAATGAATAATTCAATTCATAATGCAAGACATACTAGCTTCAAGAAAGAATAGAGGCAGCCGACCTAATTGTAAAGTCCTCTTTGGCTATAATTGATTTCAGTTTCATTTTGTTCTTACGTGACTCCCTCAGTTGAGATGTGACCTATAAGAGGGAGTACAGAAAAGTGGTTAAGTGTGTGGACTCTGGAGCCAGCTTGCCTTGGCTGGCATCCCACCTCTGCCTTTTACTAATGCAACTCCTATGGTGGTCATTAATCCATCTTTCCCTCAATTTAAATGAGTATAAATACACACACAGAAAGAGAGAGAGAGAGAGAGAGAGATACACAGTACAGTGTGCCTGGTGCGTAGTAAGTACTACTTGAAGTGTGAGCATATTATATGTTACTTATAATGGCCATATTTAGTTAAACATGTAATTAGAAATTCTGGATTTTGCCCCAATTTAACCTCAGATTTCCAATCAAGTTTAAAAAATTCTTTCATATGATAAGCCAACCTAAAGGACAACTGAGTAGAATGTAATGGTGTCATATCTTCATAGGATGGTAGGAATCAGGCAGAAGCACGTGAATAACAATAGCTAGCAATTGTGGAAAATGAGCATCAGTATTGTGAGTGCAGAAGAAGCAGAAAACAGTGTTAAATATCTCCTTATACCTGTGACAAGGCTAAAGATGAAACGAAAATGCAGCACAATTTGTGTGTACATTCCTTTTAGCCATTTAAGATTTTCACCTAAAATTGGATTATATCCCCACAGACAAACTATCATAGTTCTTATGACAGTTATTAAGTCCTGTCAATCTCTCAAATATAGACGCCAAAGAGTATATAATTTAAAATTTGAAGCCTCAAAACTATAATTCACTCTTCACACCAACTAGACTTAAAAGAATTATACCATTTCCAACCAACTGCCTGAAAAAAAAAGAGCAATAAACAATACCTTTATATTTTGAGAGCATTTCATTCTTCAACGGCAAACTTACATCATCTTCTGTAACTTCTTTGATGCCTGAAATTATAAGAATAATCATCCAAGGCAAGAGAGTTGTATATTTTCCTGTTGGAGACACATCTGGAATTTGCCACAAAACAATCGGAGTCACACTGTCAATTTTATGATAAATCCTTGTTATATTTTGCTTACACTCAAAGTCACTACTAGTGGCATGAAGACAGTAAACACATTAAATAGAAAGAGGAAGGAAACTCTTAGCCTATCAAAGCCACCCACTGAGTGTGACACTAAATATCATGTTATGGAAAAGTTGCCAGTGCAACTGCTTAACAACACCTCAGTCAACCGTCACCTTCTTCATAGGATACTTTTATTATGGTTTGAAAGGAATACTTCAAAACCTGAAAGTTAATTTAAAATAGCATCTTTCAAAGCAGAGAAACCCAGACAGTCTGGTGTCTTAACCTTATTTCCTTTTGGGCAGAGGAGGAATGTTTTAGAGGCCCAGGAGACTATTGTTTCCTAGGCACACATTAATTGTGGACTGTGCTCTAGGGCTGCTGTACCCAACACCCAGGCTGTGGACTGGTACTGGTCTGGCCTGTTAGGGACCAGGCTGCAGAGTTCAGCCACGCCCCCCCACACCCCGCACACCCTTCCAACCTCCGCCCCACCCCCACACCCCCACAACCCCCCTCAAGGGAGGGGGCCTCACAGCAGGAGGTGAGCAGCTGGCAAGTGAGCGAAGCGTCATCTATCTTTACAGCCACTCCCCACCCGACTCATCACCGCCTAAGCTTTGCCTCCAGTCAGATAAGCAGCCGCATGGGGTCCTGGCCGGGGTGCGAACCCTACTGTGAACTGCGCATGCGAGGGAGGGATCTAGAAGCCGAGAGAATCCATCCCCCCCTCCCCACCAAGGGAAAAATTGTCTTCTGTGAAAGGGGTCCCTGGTGCCAAAAAGGCTGGGGACTGCTGCTCTAGGGTCACCCCCACTGTGTAAAATATGGGAAATAAAGCGATTGAAACAGGCTGCAGCAACTTTTAGGCAAGTTCTTAGGCCTCTCTCTCCAGACTTGGCCTGGGTGTACCCTCTATACTGCTTTATTATCTCTTGCTTATTATTTCTTTGCACAATGTAGCAAAATAGTGTATATCTGAAGCTCCTGATAGTTCTTGTAACAGCTTCAAAGGGAACCTGAGTGATAGAGGAAGGAAAGGGGGGAAATTTTAGGATTTCTTAAACTGTCAATTAACTCTGCCTTTGAAATATCCCTTGTATTTCTCCCTCTTCTCTATTGCTCCTCGGTGCAGCTCCAAGCTGGTCCCTTTGTCCGTGGACCCCTCCCTGTCTTTTCCTCGTTTAAGACTA
Organism: Daubentonia madagascariensis; assembly: GCA_023783475.1. NCBI lineage: Eukaryota > Metazoa > Chordata > Mammalia > Primates > Daubentoniidae > Daubentonia > Daubentonia madagascariensis. The sequence goes on from JAKFHU010002220.1 coordinate 11,106,370, forward strand.
ACCAGAGCTGTCCGCTCACCACGCACTTCACACTGCCACTGCCTACTCGCCGCCTCTGTGTTGAAGTCCACGCTTCTGAGGGCAACACACTAACCGCCTTATAACCCGGCCTCAGCTGATGCCTTTAGCTTCTTTTCTACTCTACCCTGTGCTCTCAAAACCAAATTTTTACTGTTTCTGGAACACCTCATATACTAGACAAAAATGTAGGTAACATATTTACATGCTTCACAATTCAAAATATATGCAAGGACTAGAAGTGAAAATTCTACCTTTTCCCCATCCGCATGGCTCCTGATTCTCCTCCAGAAAGGCAGCCCCTATTTCCAGCTTCCATGCTGTCCCCTGTGCCCTAGACCTTCCTTGGCACCTAGGCTTACTGTTAAGTTCCTCCTCCTCTAATGTTTTGCTCAAATGTCACCTCTTTTCAGTAGCTTTTCCTGAACCGCTCACCTCCAAGCCAGAAGCAGGCCCTGTTCCTCCAGCACTTTATAAATACTCCATGTCTTAAAATACTCATGTATTAGACTCTGAGCCCTCCAAGGGCAGGCACCCTGTCTAATCACTCATCCTTAAATTTTTAATTCCATGAACAGATTTTGACACATGCTATGTGTCCTCTATAAATGTTTACTGAATCCAATTCTTCTGTTTAAGCTCAATTTAACAAGTTTATTGAATTCTTATCCCAAAGCTTAGCAGTTTCTAAGACACTGTTTCTATTCTCAATGAATTCACAGCTTGCTGAGAGAAAACCAGTTATAATATGTTAACACAAATCATTATTACAGACATTTAGAGAAGAAAGGAGAATTCAGCATGGACTATGGTATTTGGTGAAGTTTGGAGAAGGATGGTTTTGAGCTGGGCTTTTAAGAAAATGGATAGGATATAGACAGGTTAGTGCCTTCTAGGTTTAGGTGACAGTATGTGCCAAGGTCTGGAAATAGGAAGAAAATTGGGGACTTGGGAGGAGACTTACCTGATTGGATTGTGAGGTTCATGCTAGAAATGAGGTTGAATAAACAGGAATAAACCAGATTATGGAAAGCCTTGAATTTAACTGTTTTGAAAAGATGCTATTTTAGACTAGGATTTGGATTTCCTTTAAATTAAATTATTCCTTCCAAAATATAATAAAATTATTCTATTATGGAGGTGGCATAAGTGACCAAAGTTGTCTCAATAATATCTCATTAAAGGTCTCAATTAAGATGAACTGTGGGCCAATTCATCTATTGTGCGTCCATAGGTTTTTCATCCCCCAAATAGAATTTCGATGTCTCACTTAATGATTTAAATACTGTGAGAAGAGAAATCTCTTCTCACAGTATTTAAATTTATTCTCTACATCAACCTCTTATTTCAGCTAAATGAGCTTTTAACAAGTGTTTTTAGACTGTTTAAGAATCTCAGTCTAATAACATATTCAAAAATATTACCTGCAATATAGTAATGAGTAAAAAGAAAGCATTGGCAGCTTTGCTAAACTGCAAATACAAATATCGAGGGAGAAATGACCACATGCTGTACTTGGCTGTGCTGTAGGTGAAAAGAAAAATACCTTTGTCAGTTGATATTCTGAATGCTAAAACCGGTAATAGAAAACGTGAAAAGTTAGTTATAAATCAAAAGTGGATTAAAAATTAAACCTGGTTATGAAACACTAATCATCTTCTAAAAGATATTTTGTCTTTTTCTAAAGCACTCACTGTTGCCTGAAAACAATCTCAGAATAAAGGAAGAATAAGTTTCCCCATTTCAGGAACTAAGTGCTATGAGTAGAGTAGACATGGAGAACCAAGGATCAAAAACTGGTACTGCAGTTCCAGTGTGAAAAAAGACAAATCAGTAGACCCTTATTAAGTCTTCAGATACCCTGACGTAACAGATGGGAATTTACATAACATGAGAAAAACATTACAAATTAATTGGGGGTGAAATGACTGGTCAACCGATTGGAAAATAAATTCAGCTGAGCCTCTACTGCATTCCTTACACCAAAATAAATTCCACTCAGATGAAAAATTTAAAGTTAAAACAAAAAAGATCACCTAGGGCTGGTGGAGTGGGAGGGTGTTGGGGGAATGGGGACTGTTAATGAGTATGGAGTTTCTTTTGGGATGATGAAAATGTTCTAAAATCAGTCGTGGTAATGGTTGTACAACTCTGTGAATATACTAAAAAACATCAAATTGTACAATTTAAATTGGGTAAATTGAATGATATGTGCATTTTATCTCAATAAAGTTGTTATAAATAAATTTAAAAATTAATAAAATTTATAGAAATAAAGGATTCAAGTATTATAATGAAATATAATATAATCTTGGAATAGAGAGCTCCATTTTAAACTCTGCAAGAAAATTAGAAAACACAATGGCAATGAGTGAAATTTGACTACATAAAAATATAAAAGTTCTGTTAGGAAAGAAATATGAATAACCAACTGGGAAAAAATATTTGTAGCACCTATGAAAAAGGAGTTAATATCTCTAGTATACAAAGAGTACCGGACTTATTTGAATTAGCCAACCCTAAACTGTCCACCTTGCCTTCCCATGGAAACCTCAATAAAGGCTGTGGCCTAACCTCTCTTCTTGCTCCTGTCTTCTGCTTCCTGACCAAAAACCTGGCGCCTGTGACTCTGCCTGGCACGTGGTGACCCTTCTTTAGGACCTGTGAGTACAATAAACTGTGTTTTCCTGAGCCTCCCATATTTCTTTTTGTGGTGGTACCTGACTATCACATAAAAGAACACAGAACATTGTATCAGGGCAGAACTACTGTCAAAATAAAACCTACCCATTAAGGCATGTTTTTTCCCAATGGAAGAGAAAATACGTCTTCCAATGAGGAATTCTGCTTCTCTCCAAAGCCTACCAGCTCCAATTATTTTTAATTTGTCTTAAAATTCTATTTTGGTGAAACCAATTGTTAGTATGACAACATTATACTAAGATTAAAACCCACAGAAGTTATGATATATTATAATCATTCTGCAAATATACTTTTAGGATGAAGAGCTATTTTAATACGTGTCAAAGAAAGCATGGCAGTTTATGTTTCATATTTGACTGTAATATTGACAATATCCTTATGGCACATGGATTCTTTTTAAAAAGAAGTATTTATTGATCAGCTGACTTGTAAGTATTTTTTTATTGGGGAAACTTTCAAATATATACAGAGATGGAAAGACTAGATAATGAGGCCCCACACTTATCTCCTAGCTTCAACAATTACCCGTTCGTGGCTTTGTTTTGTTCAGACTCCTCACTTCCCCACCCCACCCCTGCATTATTTGAAGCAAATCCCATATTTCATGTAATTTCATCTGTAAATACTTCAGAATAAATTAGATGGATAATTTAAAAACTAGCTTTTCATCCATATTTAGCCTATCCATAAGTATTTACATCTAAGAAGGAAGATGTTGGTAAATTCCCTAAATACATGTCAAAAAGAGCGGGCACAAGACTAACTCTGTCCAGGGACCTGGGTTCACATCACTAACTCTGGAACCTGGGCTGGAGCCCTTTACCGCTCAACACCTTCTTCATGTTTCTTTTGTTCTGGGTAATCTCAGATCCCTTCTGGACCTAAATTTCCCTGACTGATCCTAAAACTTGTTATACCTCAGAATCAACTAATATCGGTAACTAAACACACTGGTTACTAATGTGGAAAGAAAATGGATTTTGAGATCAAAGATGCTTGGGTTTTATTCTGACCCTGCCACTTATGGCCAGGTGGCCAAGGGAGTATTATACGCTTTTTTCCCTGCTTCAGTTTCACCTACTATAAAATGAGTTAATAATGTCCTTCACAGGTTAGGGAAAATAGTACAAAAAGAGTTAGGGTAATTTTCACAAAAATGGGATACCCCAAATAATTCACCAGAAAAAATACTAAAAATTCTATTTGTATGTTTTAATCTAAAAGAAAAGTACTTAAGACTCACTAATATTTGACATACGGATTGATACTGGGGCCCTTACTTGTTCTGTATATCATGTAATTAGTCATGGATTTCTTTTTAATTACCATGCTTGGGATTTATTGTGGTCCCTGAATTTTAATATTCATATCTCTCACTTGTTCTGGAAATATTTTGGCCATTATTTCTCTGAATAATGTCTGTCCCATCCTCTCTATTGTCTCAATTTGGAACTCTCATTGATGTAGACTAGAGATGCTGACTCTGTCATTCATGTTTCTGAATCACCCCTTAATATTTTCCAATTCTTCATTTTTTTATGTGGTGTCAGGAGTATTTTCTCATATCTATTTTATAATACATTAAATCTGCCTTTGGTTCTGTCGCCCCTCTCCCCACCACTTTTTTTCTACCCCATCCACTGAGATTTTTTAGTAGATTATCATATTTTTAATTCTAGGCCCTATATGTTCCTTTTTCAAATCTACTTCGGTCTTTTTCAAAATGGCACTGACCCCCATCTTTTACCATATACAAAAATCAACTCAAAATGAACTCAAATAGACTAAAGTATAAGACCCTAAACTAGGGAATTATTAGAAGAAAACACAGGGAAAATGCTTCATTACGTTGTTCTGGGCAAGGATTTTTGGCTAAGACCTCAGAAGCACAGGCGATAAAAGCAGAAATAGACAAACAGGATTGCCTCAAACTAAAAAGCTTCTACACAGCAGAGAAAACAATCAACAGAGAGAACAGACAACCTACAGAATGGGAGAAAATATTTGTAAGTTATATATCTGGCAAGGAGTTAATTTCTGCAATATATAAGGAACTCTAACAATTCAATAACAAAAAACCAAATAATCTATTTAAAAATGGGCAAAAAATCTGAATAGACATTTCTCAAAAAAAAAAAATACATATGGCATACGGCCAACAGGTATATTAAAAAAATGCTCAACATTGTCAATCATCAGGGAAATGCAAATCAAAATTACAGTGAGATATCACTTTATACCTGTTGTAATGGGTATTACCAAAAAAAAAAAAAAAAAAAACAAAGGATAACAGATGTTGGCAAGGATATGGAGAAAAGGGAACTCTTAACACACTGTTGGTGGGGATGCAAATTAGTAAGGCCATTATGGGAAACAGTATGGAGGTTCATCAAAAATTAAAAGTAGAATTACCATATGATCCAGCAATCCCACTAATGGGTATACATCCAAAAGAAATGAAATCAGTATTTCAAAGAGGTATCTACACTCCATATTTATTGCAACACTATTCACAATAGCCAAAATATGAAATAAACCTAATTTATATCAATAAATAACTGAATAAAGAAAATGTGGTATATATACACAATGGAATACTATTCAGCAATAAAAAAGAATGAAATCCTGCCATTTGCAACAACATGGATGAACCTGGAGAATATTATGTTAAGTGAAAGAAGTTAGGCACAGGAAGACAAATACTGCATGATCTCATTTATATGTGCAATCTAAAAAGTTGATCTTATAGAAATAAAGAGTAGAATGGTGCTTACCAGAAGTCTGGGTGGTTAGGGGAGAGTGGAAGATGGGGAGATGTTTGTCAAAAGATATACAGTTACAGTTAGATAGGAGGAATATAAAAAATGTGTCCAGAATAGGCAAATATATAGAGACAGAAAGAAGATAAGTGATTGCCTGGGGCATACTAAGAACCAATGGACTGAACGCTTTAAATGGGTGAATTGTATGATATATTATTTATATCTTGATAAAGCTGGTTTTTAAAAAATTCATATTGAAATTCAAGGGACCCCAAATAGCCAAAACAATCTTGAAAATGAAGTACAAAGTTGGAGGTCTCACATTTCCTGATTTCAAAACTTAGTACAAAGTTATACTAATCAAAACAGTGTGGTACTGACATAAAAACATATGTATACATGAATGGAATAAAATAGAAAGCTCAGAAATAAACTCTCACATATATGGTCAAACGATTATTGAAAAGGGTGCAAAGATCATCCAATGGGGAAAGCCATAGTAGCCTCTTCAACCAGTAGTGTTGGGAAAACTGTATATCCACATGCAGTAGAATAAAGTTTAATCCTTACCTTACACCATCTGCAAAAATTAACTCACAATGAATCAAAGACTTAGATATAAGAGATAAAACTATAAACATCCTAGAAGACATAGGGAAAAATCTTCATGACATTGTATTTGGTGTTGATTTCTTGCATATGACACCAAAAGCACAAGCAACAAAAGAGAAAATAGATAAACTATATTTCATCAAAATTAAGAACTTTTGTGCATCAAGGGCACTATCAAGAGAGTGAAAAGACAACTCACAGAATGAGAGAAAATACTTGAAAATTACATATCTGATCAGAGATTAATTTCTAGATTATATAAAGAACTCCTACAGCTGAACAAACAAACAAAAAAACCCACACAATCCAATTTCAAAACATGGAGAAAGGACTTGAATAGATATTTCTTAAAAGCGCATATACAAATGGCCACTAAGCACATGAAAAGACCCTCAACATCAGTAGTCATTAGGGAAAAATGCAAATCAAAACCATAGTAAAATAACACTCCACACCCATTAGGGTGGCTATTATTAAAAAAATTATTTTAACTGAAAATGACAGATGTGGGTGAGGATGTGGGGAAATTGGAGCCCTTGTGTGTTGGCGGGAATGTGAAATGGTACAGCTTCTGTGTAAAACAGTATGGTGGCTCCTCAAAAAGTTAAACAGAATAATCATACGATCCCTCAGTTTCACTTCTAGGTGTAAACTTCCAGGTGCCTTTATAGCTGATGAGAAGGAGAAAAAGAATTAACAGCAGGAACTGAAACAGGTATTGCACACCAATATTTATAGCAGCATTATTCACAATAGTCAAGGGGCAGAAACAACCCAAATGTCCATCAACAGATGAATGGATAAAATGTAGTGTATAAATACAATGGGATATGATTCAGCCTTAGGAAGGAATGAAATTCTGACACATGTTACAACATGGATAAAACTTCTAAAACATTATACTTAGTGAAATAAGCCATACACAAAAGGGCAAATATTGTATGATTCCATTTATGTGAGGTACCTAGACTAGTCAAATTCACAGAGACAGAAAAAGTAGAATAGAGGTTACTGGAGTGGGGGAGGGAAGGAGAATTATTGTTAATGGGTACAAAGCTCCTGTTTGAGATGATGAAAAAGTTCTTGAAATAGATAGTGGTGATAGTTGCATACCTTTGTGAACGTACTTAATGCCACTGGATTGTATGCTTAAAAACAGTTAAAATGGTAAATTTTAATGTTATCTCTTTTACCACAATAAAAAAGATATATAGATTGATATTATAAAAATATTATAATTAAACAGTAACTGGAGACAGAAAAATAAACCAAGGGAAAGTGCCTATATATAATATACATACATAGCCTGGTAGGCAATGAATCGCATAGCATGTTATTAAGAAAAGAATGGGCCATTCTGCAAATGCCCCTGGCATAGCTGGTTAGCAATACAGAAAAAATACAGATCTTTACGGTACACTACTAACAAAATACATTCCAGATAAGCTAAAGATCCAAATATGAAAACTTTAGCTTCATCCAAAAGAAAATATTTAAAAGAAAATATTAGTGACATTTTTATACCAAAGACTGGGAAAGATTTCTTCAAAAAGATGCCAAAAACACAAACCATAAAAGAAAATACTAATTAATCTGACCATTAAAACTAACAAACATCCGTGCATTAAAACAGAAAAATAAATTTGTAAAGCAAACCACATATTTCTAGAATATATCTTTTTTATTTTATTTTATTTTTTTATTTTTGGTAGAGACGGAGTCTCGCTATGTTGCCCAGGCTGCTCTTGAACTCCTGGCCTCGGGGGATCCTCCCACCTCAGCCTCCCACAGTGCTGGGGTTACAGGCATGAGCCACTGCACTCAGCCTAAGTTATGGCTTTTAAATACTCACACATGTATGCAAGAAGATATGAAGAAAGGTGTGCATTTCAGCACTGTTAATACCAGTAAAAAAAGTGGGAAAACCTATATACCCACCAATAGAGGAACAGCCGCATAAAACCCACGATAATCACATGATGAAATATTGTAGAGACATTAAAAAGAGTGGCTCTTTTGATAAATAGATTAGAATGATGATAGATGGATAGATAGATCTCAAAAACCTAAGAGTAGTGTGATAGATATATGTACCCTACCAAATCATTTACGTAAACTTTTAAAAAAGAGACGTACCTACAATATTATATCTTGCTTATGGATCTATAGACATATATATAAAATTTTAGACCTAAAAAGGGACTAAAATCATGCACAACACATTCATAATAGTAGTTGCAGGGGTCAGGGCAAGAGGAATGTGCTGGAGGTAATGGTTAAAGGTACTTTTTGCTTTTCTTTATTTCTAATGATTTATTTTTTAAAAAAAGCATAAAGTAAATCCTGAGAGCACCCTGAAATGTTAAAGATTGTTTATTCTGAAATATGAGTGAAAATACGAGTGTTTGTTGAATTTTATATACACACTCACACACACATTCTCACGCATCGCATAGACTGTGTTAGCATCCACCAAACAGTTACAGTCCAGACTGCTAGGATATTTTAAAGCAATAGGTAAATTACACGTGAATTTATCATCTCAACTTATTATTTCTCTGGCCATTTAGGACACAGGACACTGATTTCACCCTCTCGGTGCCTGTCTCACAGGCAAGAACCTGGAAGGGAAGAGGAGCAGCCGCTGACTGGCTGGGGGGGCCCTGGACGTTGGAGAATGTGCTCAAGTTCAGTTACTGTAACTGTCGTGGGGCAGCTGTCCTGCCTAAAGGAACCGCAAAATGAAACAAAGTTACTCACCAGTCTCAGGCTGGGTTGACCACTTTTGACTAGAAAACTGATCTTTTAGAGTTAATATCCTGAATGTCATTGCACAGCACGAACAGCCCTAACCCCACATTGTGGTCCTTGGTCCTCCCCTGGAATGAGCGGGGAGCTCTCCCAGCATGCCCCTGAGAGCTGGCAGTTGAGGGCTCGGCACTGTCCCTCCACAACGTGCTTCTGAGACAGGGCTGCCAGGCCTGCTGGCCCTGCACACTCACAAACTACGGAGCATCCTCAGACGTGCTGTGCTTTCGTTGTACTCTGAAGAATCTCCATCCTTTCAACTCAGCATGCTAGGATAAAAGAGACCTCCATACTTATAAGTTATATCTTTTTTCCAAGTGGTGAAAACAAGTACGCAATGCACCTTACCAAGGAGCAAACACACCATAAGACAGTATCTCGCTTGATGCATATGTTAACTACCTTAATTTAGCCATCCCACAAGGTATACATATTGCAAAACATCATGCTGTACAGCAGGAATGTAGACATTTTTTGTCAATTTGTAAAAAGATGGAGAAAATACGATTGGCTTTGTTATTAAAAAAGAGAGAGACAGGACCTCACTTGAAACAACACGAAATTGATGTAAATTTGATAATTGGCAATTTTTGCCAATACCGTTATAGTCTAAGCCATTGGTCAAAATTTTGTTCGGGAACTTACATACCTAAAAGCATTGAAAACCAAGAGGTTTTTAAGGGTGTTATTTCTACTGATATGCAAACCATATTTGAAATTACAACTGAGGAGAAAATTTTTAAGTATTTTTAATCTATTTTAAAATAATAAAGCCATTACATATTAACATAACAATTTTTATAAAGATGAGCTTTACAAAAATAAAAAAATATCAGTAGAAATGACACTTGTTTTACCTTTTTGCACATCTCTTTAATATCTGGTTGAATAAAAAACAATTGGAAGGAATATGAAAGCTTATCAGTGAACTTCTTGTACCCTGTTACCTGAAAATCCGTTGGCCTATTTTGCATTTTGCATGGATCTGTAACCCATGAAAATTTTGTAACATAAATCATTGGTGATTTGGAAAATACTGATTCACTGAATCTTCTCAATCACATTTGTTAATATTGTCATTGATCTTAACAGAAAGTCTTTAAGTATTGGCAAACTGTTCTGTTCATGGAGATGGATACAAGTTTTCCAAAATTGTCATTTTTACTTGAAAGTTCAGATTTTATCATTAGCAGCAAATACGTGCTCGTTTTTTCTTGAGTGCACACTCCTATTCATTTTGAGAAATGTCTGCCGATATCGAAGTCTGAAAAAACCCAGTATTCAATCATTCTTTCAAATAAAAGCGGTGTTCCTGAAAAATGTTGTTAGTTGAGCTGAGAGCTCCAATATCTCACAAATGCTTTTCCTCAAGGACAACTATCTTTCTCAAAACAACCAGAAGTACTTTACACATAATTCCCATTTTATCACACAGAATAGTAAAAAGGCAGACATGCAAGGGGCAAGACTTAATAAAATTAACAATTTTTACTGCTTCATCATTTAATGTTTTATCATTGGCTGGATTGGCAGTCTCCAGTTTTACCCCTGTTGCTTTTGCACCAAATGTCAACTCAATGAAAAAGACATATAACATCTTAGTATTATTGTGAAAATACTCTCTGCAGGTACCCAGGAGTGTTTAGTCTAAGGAAATAGAAATGTGAATATTGATTTTTTAAAAAGCCATTTGCAAACACCCTTACAAACACACTGATCCCTTATTAACATGCTTTACTCAGGTGCCCATTCCTCCTGCACATCTTAATTATGTGACCTCCTATGGGACTTTTCCAAGGATGTAGCTGTATGCCACATAAAATGTTATTTTCTTCCCTGGAACTAAAAGATAACCTAACAGCAAAAATGTGACAAGCAGAGCAACTACTGGGGAGCAGAAAGTGTGTTCCTTTCCACTTGCTCTCACCCAGCCTCCAGCACTGAAGGCCTTGGTACAAATGCTATGCACATAATGTGTCTGAACTTCTCATTCATGCTGGGGCGGCCCTCATCACCTCCCCAAGTGGAGCAGGTACCTCCCTCAAGTCCACAGAGTACAGCTGATGCACAGTTATCTTGTGGAGTAGGCTTTGCTGAAGGTGTAGGACTAAAAAAGGGAAATTAGAACAGACCAGGGAACAAATTGAAACTCAGTATCAGATATTGCTACTCAAATGCTTCTGCAGCCCAGGGCCCACCTGGAAACATCTCTCCTTAGCTTCAACCTGGAGAATCCTTCTTTTCCTGAGAGGACAGTCCTTGTGTCTTATCTTTCATCCTCAAGTCATGGGCCCTGACTCCTTCTCTGCACCTGCCAAGGAAATCCAAATCAAACAAACAAAAGACAGTTCGTGTAATTCAGCATGGGTGTCCTTGCCCAGGACGGAAACAACTGACAGCTGTCCCTTTCCCCTCTAGCCTGTTCTCCACATACTGTCTGAGTTGTCTTCCCTGGATTCTGTAGAAATAAACAAAGAACAGCCAAGTGATAGGAAGCAGAGGCTATTTATTCAGAGGTTGCTCTAGCAAGGGAGTCAGCCACAGTCACTTGCGTTTCGCAGAGACTCAAAGGCAGGCAGAAGAGTGTGAAAGGTTCCTAGTGGGGAAAAGGGACAGCTTCAGGAGTGCCTGATCGGGGGCTGTTGGCGTGGGGAAGCTGGGGGTAGCTAAGTAGAAGAGGCATCCTATGGGATTGGTCAGGGGGCATAGCTGGGCTTTCTCTGGTTGGTTGTAAGTTGGAACTGGGGGCAAAAATTAGGAAACCTTCCAGTTACCAATCCAGTCCTGGCCATTTTAGAGCAAATAGTTATAGGAGTTATCATTTGGCTCCTGGGCTAGAACCAACTGTAGATAACAGTTGGTTTCCTGGGCTCAGTGCTTCCTGGGCAGATTGTGAGTTGGAAATCTATTTTCACATATGGGCTGGGTGTTGTCTATTTGTATATTCAGTCTCTCAATTCAAAACTTCTCTCTGGCTCCCCGGAGATCAAGTGCAGAGTCTTTACCAGAGTATATGTGTCCCTGCACCTACTGACCCCTTTGTCTGGTCTCCTGACACTCCATTCTTTTATGTGAGGATCCAGACACACGAGCCCCTCACACCCCTACTCCTCTGCATGAGCAGACAGCCATGTCTAATGCTGTCCTGCCTTAGAAAACTCCTCCTTGGGGGTCACCTCCTGTCTGCAGCCTTCCAGGACCCTCCCTACTCTGTGTCCTCTCCCCACACTGCATCCTCCTCTATGTTAGCATCACCAGGTGCAGAGGGACTTCTCAGTACTTATGTCTGACCACCAGGCCAGACCTTGACTTTCCCAAGTTCAGGGATTGTGTCCCATGATTTGTTTGTGAGTCCAGAAAGCAGAAAGAGCTCAATAAGTTTTTGCTGAATGAACGAACAAACGCATTCGTGCTGATAAGTGCCTTTATAGCTGATGAGAAGGAGAAATCAAATAAATGGTGGACTGCTCTGTAAAGCTGTTTGCTACCAATGCACAGAAGAATTTCACAGGTCTTTTACCAAAAAAAGTGATTTACCCAAAGGTAAATCAGGCAAACTGTACACCTGTGCACACGTGCTTTTTATTTCTTCCTGTAGTCACAAAAGAGGAGTCTTCCTGCCACCATCTACAATGTTCATTAAGTTTGAGAATAGGGTAGAAGACCAGTAGAATTTGCAGATTCTTGGGAGAAAACCAGGACTTTCCAATAGATTTCAGTCGGAGTTCAAGGCAATCTTATGTAGATTTTAAGGAGATGGATAACCCCCAAGAAACACTCAGATTAAATATAATTTCTAAAAATCATTTACCTTAAGTGAATTTGCATTGAAATGAATATGAGGCATTTGACCTGATATCAGTTTGCCGGAATATGCTAGAAAGACAAAAATAAAGACATCATATTTGCAGACCCAATGCCTTCTATGAACATCAAAAAGAAAAAGAAGATCTGTTTATATTCTTCCTTCATTATTCTCTCTCGTGACTATTTCAAAGCCTAGTTACCCATCAACAAAAACCGAGCAAGAGGTTGTAGAAGGAAGAGGAATTAAAATATTGGTTCATTTTAATCTTAGTAAGCAACTTAAATAGAAATGAGTGGGAAGGTACATATAACTAATGGCTAAGTTTGTACTTTTAAATATCTGTGGATTTTTATTTTCATTAACTTTCTATGACATAGGCTTAGATTCATGCTTTATAGTAATTCCAAGTCTTTTAGGAAATCAAATTCTGTTATATCAAACTGCTATATCAACAGTATTACACCTGCTATAATAATAAAATTCTAGGTATGACTAAAAGAAGTGAACTTATGCAATTCTCATAATAACACTCAATATGATCTTTCAATGAGATCATTTTTCCACTTGAAAGTTCTAAGTCTCATTTCAAAAATGAAACTGGGAAATTAAACAAACAGGATTAGCCTAAGAGGGCCTGTTAAAGAAAAAATTATTCTGATACTTGTTAAAACAGTAAGGAAGACTTTATTCAGGACTATTACAATAGGGCAGAGAGATCAGGCTCAACTCCAGATACAACAAGGACAAGGGGAATTTATAGGCAAGGAGTAGAGTGAAGGGGTTGGTGGATGAAAAATTACTAAGAGGAGACATCATTACTAAGAGAGATTCTTGCTTAACTGACCTAACAGGATTCTTGCTGGAGGCAGGCCAAGGTCTTTTACATCAAATATGGGGTATGAAGAACTTGATCACATATCTAGGGTGATCAGATATCCAAGGGTGGGAGGACCAATATATCCAGATTCTTGCTAACACTTGGCTACACACACCAAGAACAGGCCAGGGGCCAAGGTGGAGGCCTCCTCAAAAACAGGGCTCAGAGGAACGTTTAGTCAAGGAGACAGTCTTTGTCAGGCCCAAATACAAAATTACAACTGTAACTAGAAGAATAAAAGTATCCGCTGAGACAGACGAGCCCTTACCTAACAGTATAATCCAGTCTTTATATAAGCAGTCATTGTAAAGTGAAAGGAATAGGTCTTTGAAAAGCTGAGGATAGGTCACTTTCTTTTCCTCCCAAAGGCTGAAAGGGACAGGATTTGGAAGCTATTGGATAAGTGAAGGGAACTAACCCTGCGGTGCAAAATAAAGGGAAGTAATGATTTGACTGCCAGGAGAGAGCCTTGCAAATGTTAGGCAAGGTAGGACAGTATTTCTCTTTCTTCTTACAGATTCCGTCTTTGTCTGTGAGAATTAATGGTTGTCCTAAGGAAATGGTATGTGTGCATGTCCCTATGTGTGTGCTTTTGGGGCTCCAGAAAACAATACCCCAAAATGAAGGCCTCAGAAGCAGCCTTAAAACTGAAAGGTTTTCTCTCAACTTCTCCTCTCCTGTCTCTTGGTCCCATTCCCTACCAGAGCCAGGTAGGCTGGAGCCAGGTACCAAAGCAAAGAAAAGGCAGTTCACAGTAAGGTGTAGACTCTCCTTGATTCATTTATAACCTTCAATTTAAGTTTATGTAATGAAGAGTATTCAAGTTTTTGAGAGGCATAAATAGTCCTAAAAATATCATTATAGTTTTTAGTGTAGAAGTCTTACATATAAGCCCATAAAACCTAAAAATATTACTCTAACTTTCCCCTCCACCTTTCTGTGTAAAAACTGGCCATAAAGAAATTACCTGACCTATGTTGTTTGACTGTGGGTCATAAGACCCCCATTCCCGACAGGGTCCTGCCCCACACCCAGAAGGAAGGAATGTTGCTCAGAGAGGACAAGAAGGATCTGGACACACAGGCCTCACTGGGTTTCTTCACTCAGTCTATTCGCATTAGATCACACCCTTTTTGGCCAATCATATTTCTACATGGCTGTCCATATTTTGTTGAACCTAAGCATAAAAATGGACAATTTCCCTTGTATCTTTTGGTCTTCATTCTGAAGGCTCCCATGTATACACATTAAATAAGTTTGTATGTCTTGTCTCCAATTAATCTGCCTTTTGAGAGTCGATTTTTCAGCGAAACTTCAGAGGGCCAAGTTCCCTTCGGCCTCCACAGTGTGTTTAATTCTGCAGCTGTCTGCCAGCCTATGAACCCTCCCCCGCTCTCTAGACTACTATTTCATGCTTTTTCCTCTCTTCACAAACGTCCAAAGAATCCTCTCCAGCCTCCTTCTCAGCAAAATAAAAATTTGGATCCCCCTTTTTCAAAAGGCTGAAGGGGTAGGGGAGGGAAAATGCCATATAGATACTGAAACAAAGTTTTTCTTTAAAAATATTTTTTACTTATAAAACATAACAGGGTAATAATGAAACCTGAATAACAAAATAAGCTTACAAATTGCTATATGTGTATATATATATATTTGGTGCCATAATTTTACATAATGCTATAAAATATAATATTTCATTACTGTGATATCTTGATCAACCATAACATTTTTCTGGCTTTTCTGCAAATTCATTTATTAGATCATCGATACGTACACTTTTAGCCACTTCATTTTCAATCTATATAATCGAAATCAATGTTAATCACTCACAGCAAATGCAAGATTATAGGTAATTTATGATTATTTTTAATTTTGAGGAGGATCTTTCTGCTGCTATAACTATTACTGGAGTTATTAAGAGTATTTTAAAGACTATGAGAGCATTGTGATAAACTTCTGATAAATTAAGCTGAAAAATAAACTTTTGTACACATCTATAACTGATGGTTTCTCTGGAGCAATTTTTCTAAAACGATTTTAAGTCTTCACACAGATAAGTTTCATGTAATTTACAGTTCAACTTTAAATGTAAATTTATATAATATCATTTTAATAAAACATTAAATTTTGAAATTTCCTAAAACTTGTGGATGTCATGCAAGAAACCGACAGTGGCCTCATGAGTTTTATATAATTTTAAATGCCTGTTTATGCATTTCATCACAGTCTGTCATCCCTGCCACTACTGCTTGTACCTAAACAAAGGCTACTCTTCATATATTATGATGAATATTCATACAAACTATCATGTATTATAATTAAAATTCAAATCAGTATGAAGTACTGAGTGCTTATTCATACCCAGCATTATATTGGGTGCAAAGAAAACAAACCAGTAAGAGAACAAACTGTCCATTGATAAATTAGTGTTGTAGTATAAATACTATTGAGGCCAGGAAGCAGCAGATCAGTGTAGAATCATGTCAGAAAGCTCTCAGAAAACTCTCAGAACAACTAGGTGCTGCGTTTTTTTTAAAACACGCAACACATGTGTGACAATAGCCCTTGTTTTCACTTGTAGCTACTAACAGAAAACAATCCTTGCATATTAATTCCTTTAAGTAAACCTCCTGCCAAATCCTTAGCCACATTTTGTTTCTTAACTAATATCAAGACTGCGTTTAGGCTTCTAACAGCACCATGATAAAGAACGTGGGCTCTATGAGAGTTGATAACAACCAAACCTGTCATTATATTCATAAAGGCAGCAGCTAACACTTACAAACTCTTCACTGTGCCCAATATTTAGAAAGAAATTTATATACATCATCCCACTTAATCATTGCAAGCACCCAAGGTAGCATAATAATCTCCATTTTATAAATAAGAAAACTAAGTGTTAGAAAATTCCACAAAGGCACAAGCTCATAAGCTAAAGAAGAAGATTCAGGCTGTAATTCTGGTCCTTATAACTCCAAAGTTTGTGCTCCACATTTCTTTTCAAAAGATGTAAAGGTGTCAGCGCTCAGATGCAGCTCGCTCACAGACAGAGTGCGTTCCCCAGCCATCTGAACCCTTGAAAGTAACATAAGAGTTCCCTGACCAAAGGCTACTGGTTTTCTGGGAAAACAACAAGAGCACAGCAAGCCTCTAAGAGAACAAATTATGTCAGCACGGTCTTCAGCTTACACCAAGCAAAGTTCACTGACTCTACCTTTCAGCTAATCTCCTCTCTAAGGGAAAACAGTAAAATTTAATCTCAGATCCGGTATTCAAATGAGGTGGGGAGAGTGCAGGCTGCATTCAGCCAACAGACATATTTTGCTTTGCCCTTGTAATGTTTTATAGGTTTAAACCAAAATTTATAAATCAGGATATTTCACATCAAAAGACAGAATTTTTGATTATCTTTGAAAAACTACAAACCTATGCCAACAGTGGACACTTATTTCCATAAGGCAAGGGTGCGCTGGCTGCCCCTCCAGCGGAAGCAGTACTCTCCCTGTGAACCCCCCTCCATGTGTGCATTTCTTTCATTCCCATCCTGCCTGGTACTTCCAGATGTTTGAGTCTGCAAGCCTGGCTCTAAGAAATTAGAGGTTTTTTTTTTCTCTTCCAAAACTACCACAGTTACTAAACATTTTTCTTGAAATGGATGCTATTCAATATAGCAATTATCTAAGAATCCAGTTATTCTGAGCTAAAAGTCATTCAAGCGGAATTTTAGACTTCTGATTACAAAGATAATTCTCACTAGGTAAGGATAAAAATCACCCTACTAACATCTGTTGCACATCATCTAGATTGTGTTTCAGTCCTGAGTTGACGAGATAATCGAAGGTTCAGGTAGAACAAATAATCCTCAGGCAGTGGGCCTGGCCACGATGATTGAGTGTAATTTAGGAAGGTGGGGAGAGAGCAGTCATCCTTTTATCCAGTGCTGCATTCAGCATCTGCATCTGAATCTCTTCATGGATACACATTGAATTACTGTGGTCATTGAATTCATGGTTATCAAGAAGCATTACAAGTCACATTAAACCAGAAATATGGGAAAGTTGAAAAATAAGAGCATATACATGGCTTGTTCTTAAATATTTGTCAGATGGATAAATGGGTGACTACATCATGGCTGGACTCGTGATATGAGTCCTTAATAATTATGTTAATAGCGAATATTCATGGAGAGCTTACTAAGTGCTAGGCACCAAGCTAAGGTCTTTATAGGGGTGGCCTCAAGGCACCCTCACAACAACTCAATGAGGCGAAAGCTATTATTGTACCCATTTTATAGACAAGAAAACTGACATTTAGAGAGGTTAAGTAACTCTTTCAAAAAACACCAACCCTTTCCTGACCCTATGTTCTCTTCCAGCTACCACCCCATATCTCTGCTCCCCTTCATAGCAAAACTCTTGGAAAGAGCTGTCTACATGCATTGCACCCACATCAATGAGTGCTGACAGTTCAACCTAGCAAATGGTTTCAAGTTCAGTCCCTCTCTCACCATCCTCATCACACGCTAGAATAAGTCACCATCATTTCTTGTCTGGACTCCCACAAAGGCTCCCTAACTTCTCTCCCTTCTTCCATTTAGTCTAGTTTCCCCACGGTAGGTAACAATTATTTTTAAAGCACAAATCAGATCATATCACTCTCCTGCTCAGAACCATACACATTCCTTACTGTGGCTTGCCTATTCTTTGCTTTGCTCCCTGGCTCTAGCCACACTGGCCTTTCTATGGTTCCTCAAATAGGACAAGCATCCCCCCACTCTAGGGCCCTTGTGTTTGCTCTTGTCTTTGCCTGTAATGCTCTTCCCTGAGATCTTCCCAATGCTTGTTCCCTCTTTTCCTTTAGGTCTCTGCTTCAAATCTCCCCTCCTTAACAGATCTTCTATCTAAAATTATCCCCTCTGTCTTTCTCTGTGCCTTGCTTTGTTTTTATTCTTAGAACTCATCACAATAATACCACGATATGCATTGATCTGCTTGCTAATTTTCTGTCTTCTCTGCTGGGATGTAAATTCCATAGAGAGACATTCTTACTCAACTTTTTATTTCCAGTTCCTAGAATTTCCTGGCACATAGCAAGTTCTCAACATTCATTGAATGAATGAAGTCAAGTAGAATTAATGGAGACAACATTCAAAGGGTGTTCAGTGCACACGGAGTCACTTTATCATGTATGTTCCTCTAACCAGAACTGGATGTCAGGGTGATCATGGAAAGAATAGTAGTTGCAACTCCAGCTCATTATCAGAATTTGTATATTCACAGCTAACAGTAGATTTTCAGCTCCTTTTCTGCACCTATCAACCCTAAGATACAATCAAACAGTGAGATTAAAAAAAAACATACAATAAAGGCAGGAAGAAGTAACATTGGAAACTGGAGAGGAAAAAAAGCCAACTGGATATTCTAATAATCAAACTTTTATGAATAGACATATACAATGCAAAAATACATATATAAGTTATAGGGCAAAAAAAAGATGACTTCAAGTTTTGAAGGAAGGGAACAAGAAACTAACATATTACTCATGTTAGCATTCTATATTCTGTATTTCAACAACGTGAAGGAAATAGAACAGTTTGTTCTGCCGATTTATTCAAACTCTCTGCCATGTGCTATCAAGGTTCTTTTGCAAGGTTCTTTCATTTTTCCTATGACATGAAACAGTTACTTGAAAGAAGCTTAGCCATACGTTTTTGATATCGGGACATGTTTAGAATACGTGTACAATGAGATTTTTTAAAACTTTCTTTGTGTCTGTTACCTATCTTAATTGCAGTTTCTTGTTTGTCTCCTGTCAAGACCCATATTCTATGTTTGCTTTCAGTAAAGTTGCTGTGGTTTCTGGAACACATGTTTGAAGATGATCTTCAATGGCTGAGGCTCCAAGCAGCAAAAATTTCTATATGTTTTCGAAAGAGATTTTTTTTATTACTAAAGATTTTCCAAAAACATTTTAAAGATGGAATAAATATAGCAAATGTTGACAAAAGTTTTATAGTCTAATAATTTATTATTCAAAGTCCCATATATATACACACACAAAAAACCATTTTTCCTATTCTTTCCGTTGCTCTGTTTTACCACAACATGAGGCAGTGCTGCATGATTAAGAACCTAGGCTCTTGAATTCATGTCCTAACTCTGTAAGTTACTAGATGCAGGATCATAAGCAATTTCCTGTGCCTCAGTTACCTCATCTATAAGGTAGAGAAGTAGGGAAAATAAAATTACTCATAGAATTTTTATGAGTTCATATCTGTAAAGGATTGGAATAATTTCTAGTAGGTTACAAATGGTCAATAAATACTACCTATTACTTTAACTATTATAATTTTAAGATAAGTCATGATGTGTAGTCAGGTAAGTTCCCTCTATTTATTATTGTTCCTCAAAAATTACCTTGATAATCCTAGGCCTTCTTCTTCTTCTATATGAATTTTAGGACAAACTTGTCCAGTTCTGTGAAAATCCTGTTGGGAATTTGATGCATTCCTGCATTGCATTACTTTAAGAATTGTCACTGGGTTTTCCTATATATTGTATATGCTCATCCACTTATTTAGGTCCTTCATTTTGTCCTTAAGTAAAACTTCATAATTTTTCATAAAATTCTTACTCATTAAATAATTTACTTTATAGTTTTTGTTCCTATTGTGAATTATTTCCCTATCGCTGCAGGTGTTCAGATATTTGGTGGTAGATGAAAAGGTTTATGTAAAGCACAAAGAGAGGAACCAGATGACCTCAGATAATCTGAAATATGTTTCCTAGAAGCCAGAACAATCTAGGGGTTTAAGAGAATTTTATATTACATTCGTCAATTGTTAAAGTGAAATTAAGATTAAGGCAAGCTGATTCTATCCTGATAACTAGAATCAAAATAACTTAATTGAGATACTATTATATATAAATAGTAAATTATAACTTTTAAATAGCCATAAGGTTTTTAGTTTTACTGAAAAGCTGAACTTTTATGAATGTTAAATATTAAAGACAAATTGATCTTATTAGACAACTATTTCTATTACTATTTTTGTCCCATTTCCGCTGTAACATTTTAAAGATATTTCTATATTAAAACTTTATATTTTAATGTAAAATTTCCCACAACTGTCAGAAAGTATTTTCAGTAATGATTTATGTTTTCAGGTATAAGACATAAATTGTTAAAAGAATACTTTAAACCTTGCCATGATAAAAACAGCCAACAAACTAGAAATAGAAGGGACCTTCCTCAACCTCATAAAGGACATCTATGAAAAACCCACAGTTAACATCATACTTATGGAGAAAGACTAAATGCAATCCTTTTAAGATTATGAAGAAGACAAGGATGTCTACCCTCACTATTTCTATTCCAACTTTTTCTGGAGGTTCTAGCCATTAGGTTCTAGCAATTAGGTAAGAAAAAGAAATAAACATATCCAAAATGAAACGTAAGAAGGAAAACTATATTTGTGGATGACATGATTTTATATATTTTTTATGTATATATAAATAAATAAATATATATATGTGTATATATATATATAAACCTCTAAAGAACCCTCTTAAAAAACCTATTATAACGATTATAAATGCTTTTGTTGGTCTTGCAGGATACAAGACCAATATACAAAAAAAATCAGTTGTATTTTTGTACACTTGCAATGAACAATTCAATAAAATGAAATTAAGGAAAAATCCATTGATATTATCACCAAAAAATAATAAAGTACTTAGGAATAAATTTAACAAAGGAGGTGCAAAAATTATACTCTGAAAACTAAAAAACATTGTTGAAATAAGTTATAGAAGATCTAAATAAATGAGAAACATCCCATGTTCAAAAACAAGAAGACTTAATATTGTTAAGATGGCAATATTCTCCAAATTAATTTATAGATTCCACACAATCCACATCAGAATTCCAGCTAGTTACTGTGTAGAAATTGACAAGCTGACTCTAAAATTCATATGGAATTTCAAGGAACACAGACTAGCCAAAACAATCTTGAAATAGAAGAACAAGTGGAGGTCTCACACTTACTGATTTCAAAACTTACTACAAAGCAACAGAAATCAATAGAGTGTGGTACTAGCATAAGGCCAGACATGGAATAGAAGTGAGAGCCTAGAAATAAACCCCTGTAACCATGGCCAACTGATTTCAACAAGGGTGCCAAGACAACTCTATGTGTAAAGAATAGTCCCTTTAAGAAATGATGTTGGGAAAACTGGATATTGACACACAAAAGAATAAAGTTAGAACCTTATCTCACACCATATGCAATAAGTAACTAAAAATAGACCAAACACCTAACTATAAGAACTAAAACTATAAAACACTTTAAAAAATGTAGAAATACATTTTTGTGACACTGGGTTAAATACAGCCACCTTCTATATGACACCAAGACATGAGAACGCAAGAAAAAATAAATGAGGCAGATTGCATCAAAATTAAAAACTTTTGTGCATCAAATGACAAAGTCAAAAAAGTGAATGATTACCTAAATAATGGAAAAAAATTTATAAATTATACAGCTGACAAGGGACTTGTAGCTAGGATATGTAAAGAATTTCAAAAGTGTATTTTCCTCCCATCTACAGGAAGATAAGACAGCATATTCTTGCCTGAGGAAAAAAGTACTCGTTCCGCAAAATAATTCACTACCACAATCACAAATAAGTCCTACCCTCCAAAGACACATCTTTTTCAAAATATAAATTTTCTTGCAAGATTGATGAGATGATGGCACTCTCCTCTGGTAAGAGCATTGTTTGCAACCTGGACAATATTAACTGCACAAGTGTTTCTAACAGCACCGATTTAGGACAAATGCACCTATCTTTTTAATCTAAAATTGGCACTATTAGAAACATTACTCAGGTGGCAGGGGTACATGTAGTAAGTGAGACAGTCAGCAGACAGTAATGGGAGAACAGGTCGATCTTTTTGCTATATTGCAAAGATCAAATGAAATCCTTTATGCTTATATAATTTGAAGAGGTAAATATGGAAAGAGGTGGCATGCTATGTATAAAGTTTTACAGCAATTATGCATTCTTTTCTAAATATTTCCGGTTATTGCCTCTTGATTTCCTGTAGCCAACATCAATTTATCTCTGAATCTACTAGCTCCCAGCATCAACCATATGGCACTGCAGAACTTTATATAATTTGAGAGTTGTCTATGTGTCAGATACTATGGATATAAAGATGAATTAATCAGTCACTTCCACCAAGGACTCAATGTCTAATAAACATCTCTAACCATGTCATTATTGTTAGGAAAAAAAATCCCTGTTTGTCATCATGTTTGCATTGCTTCAATTTCTTCCCCATATCAAAGACTTGTGGTTAATGATTATCAAGACAGAACTAGGATATATATACAATAAAGTGAATAATCTGCCTAATAACAGAATTCACCAAAAATAGTTAGAAACACGTTAATTCCTCATAGGAAAAAACATAGTATATGTCTTAAAGGTCTAATGATTTTAACTCTTTGAAATAGCTCACTTTATTTGTGTACTTTCTATGTGCTGAGCACTGATTCCAAATACTTTACATGTATTAACTTGTTTAATCCTCACAAGGACCCTATGACAGGCTTAATGTTAAAACTGGGTCAAATATTGAGAAGTTAAGCAACATGCCTAAGAATAATGGCTAGAAAGTGTGGGGCCAGGTTGGAATTCCAGGCACTGTGATGCCAGGGCTCCTATTCTGAACCACTGTTTACTCATAACTCTCTGAAATAGCAGGTAAATGTAAAGTGTTGAAAAGTAGTCAGGGTGCTGCTCACCTATATTCAGATGAAAAGATTATCAGGGCTCTAAAATGTTAGGTCATAGTGGGCAATGTTGCAAAAACTTTAGCAAATTATAACCCCAAAACAGCCACATTTGAGGGAAGAAATTTAGTATTCGAGTGCATTCTCAGGGGTCTACCAGATATCAGGAAATGTATCAATCAGCCTTAACATTTCAAACAATAAAATGGGAGTAGAATGAAGAGGTGTTACTACGATAGTGGCAAGATGGTAGTTAGAGAACTCAAGAATTTCAGAACCACTTAGACAACCACTCATTCAAAAACAATGCAGGCCCAGATGATGAGATAAAGTAAATTTTTATTATTTGCTAAACTACAGCAACACATATTAATGCTGAACTTTGAGAAGCTAAGCAGCCAAGATGCACCCTGGAAGAAGCCTTGTGCAGTGCAGTCCTGGAGAAACTCAAACCCAAGCTGGACAAATGATCTTCTTTGTCCATTCACAGCTCAAAGCCTAAACCATAGCCTCATATTTTACCTCTTCAATTTGCAAAAGAGTATACCCAAGAGTACCAAAAAAAAAAAATAAGTGAATGTGTTCAACTAGTATAGGTGTATTCATAATTCTCCTTCTAAAATTTTACTTTTAGGAAATATATCTCAATCAGCCCATGTTCTGGAATCTAGGTCTCTCCCCAGTAAAATTAGGCAGGGAGGAGGACAGAAGACATTGCGGTTGGGTGGGGAGGAAGAAGATTTCTAGGATTCCTTTCCTTGAAACCAATATTCCCTTGGGTGTTTTCTGCATCTGCTTAACTAGGAATGCGGCTATTCAACTCAAGGGAGATCAGTGGAAGATAATACCAGAGAAGCCCTTTCTGTCGCTTTCTCTGTCTTCTATGTATCTTCCTGAGACTAAGAAGATGCAGATATACAGACATCTCCTCCAACTCTTCATGAATGCCTCTTAATTATTTCCCCTGTGAGATTATCCAGAAAGTCAAGGCACTATAATAAACCAAGAAGTCACCTAAATTCTTTGTATTCCCCTTCTTTTTATGTTTACTTTGATTTTTGTAAGATCTAAAGGGCATGTGGAATAGGCTTAGAAATGAAATGGTATGTCAACAGAGCAGTAATCAGTAGCTGTAACCAGACTTCACCATTGCTACGGGGGCCTTAGAGCCACTTGTAGAGCTTCGGTTTTCTTTTTTGTAAAACAAGAGTAACACTGACTTCACTTCTATGACTTGTTATCTCCTTAAGCTGA
The DNA here is from genome assembly GCA_023783475.1 of Daubentonia madagascariensis. NCBI lineage: Eukaryota > Metazoa > Chordata > Mammalia > Primates > Daubentoniidae > Daubentonia > Daubentonia madagascariensis. The sequence continues at coordinate 11,131,011 of JAKFHU010002220.1, forward strand.
AGGCATTCAACTGAGCCACATTCTCCATCAGACCTTCTTCCCACGTCTCCAAATGCATGTCCAGTGCTCAGAGAAAAACTGAGTCCCACAACAATGAAAACTGCATTATGTTCCCTTTCTTTTCCATTGCTGGTCAAGGGCATTTCCAATAAAGTAAAGGTGGTTTGTGAATCAAAGGGGTTGAAGGTCTTTAGTTCTAGAGGCTGGAAGTCCAAGATCAGAGTGACAGCATGTTTCTGTCAGGGTTCTGGTAAGAGCCCTCTTCTGGGTTGTGGACTGCCAACTTCTCATTGTAACCTCGTGTGGCAGAAAGAATGAAGCTTTCCCTATTCCAATTATCATGTAGTAGCATATTCTTTTACACCATTTAAGTAAGTTCATAAAACAAAATTTTACAATGACTACTAAATCAGAGCTGAGTCCATACATTATAGTGCTGGCAATATGATACACAGAAAAATGTCACCATTCTTTAATAACGTATCAGTACAAATACTGTCTAGTTATTAAGTAAATTTCTATCCTACAGAGAATTTAGAATCCCAGAAAAATTTACCTTCCTGAAAAACAGATTTTTTTTTTGCCTCTAGAACTCTTGAAGCTCCTCAAATTATTTCAACCCCAAGTTTTTCATGTAACTATCCTATTTTCTAAAGCTGAAGGAAGTCAATAGTCATTTTTAAAAATTGTTGCTCCAGCAACACCAAGTTCAGGTCTATATTGGAGAAATTTTTAATTTCGTTATATTTTAGGAGCTTTTTCCATAGCATAAATATAATGTAGTAGTGGGATATGTACTTACTATGTCAGTGAGAACAGGTTTGAGTGTCCATCATATTTTGATTGATTTGGGGGAAAAATAATCTACCAAAAGGAAAAGTCAATTAAATGTCCTTGTCAGGGAGTCTTCTGACTACACATAGCTTACTTTAGACTCCACCATATCATTACAAGGCAGCCATCGTTTCTATTTTAGTTTTTCTCTTTGAGGGTTCCCATTCAACATCTTGTGTCTAACATTTATAATTCTAAATTGAACCAGTAGTAACAAGTTGTTTATTTTAAGTAGAGTTTATAGAGTTGGCATAAACATTTAATCTAGTAGGTTGGCAATTAATTGAAGGTAATTAGCCCTACTCTTAACTATTCCAGTGATTGTAAATTAGTTTTCTTTTATTGCTGTTAATACAATGCTTGGATAATTGTCCATGCACGTGTTCAATGTGTTCCTTATTTTATAGCATGGAATGGAATTTTCTGGTTAAACTTCCTGAAGTACTCTTGCCAGAATACGCCTAGGTGGGCCTTTCTAATACATTTCTCGATTCCTTCTCAACAGAGTTCATTCTTAAGGCCTAGGCTCAAAGGTCCCATCTCTTCTTTATTTTCTTACTTAATAGCCACAAGGCTTCCTTGCTAAATCCTCTACTTTTCCCTTCCGTCTTCAGTACCTTCCCCCCGCAACATCTAGTTTTCTCCTTTCTAGTTATGTCTAATAGGAATTTTTCATAACTATAAATAATAGAACAGTAATTCTCACCATTAATAAAAATATGTGTATGTAAATTCACACATAATTTCATGAGAAACTATTTGATATAAAATGAGACGATTCTATGGAATAATGAAGGACCAACATGTATAGTTTAGATAAAGCTGTCGAAGCAAAGAGAAACATGTTGGGAAGTTAGACACCATTAACATTATTCTCTGACTGTAAAAGAAATTCCAATTTTGAATTTTTTTTAACTTCTACAAACTAAACTTCAGGCAGACAAACATTTTACATTTAATGTATGCATTACACCATGACAGTATTGCTGATTTAGTTCACTTCCTCGTCTTTAAGGTAATATGTGAATTAAGTTTAAATATACAAAGAAGATAAAATAGTTATTAACTGTCAAGCATCTGGTTATAGAGGATTTACAACAACAAGTTAATCTAAAATTCTTACTAATCTAAAAAAGAGAACTGTAATGTATTTTCCCCAGGAAAGCAATAATATTTAATAGAAATATGTTTAAATTTTGTATTTAATATACTTATGAAGCAAACATGCACAGAAAGAAGCTGACAGAGAGATCTATAAGGAACCAGAGACCTGCCTTCTAAAAAACTATAGATATGACCATAACAATAAGATGAAATGTAACTCAAATGTTCTAAGAAGTATTGTTTTTATCCCTTAATGATATGATTCTAACCCAGATATTTTTAAATCTTCTCAAACATTCTCAAAGTTCTAACTGTGGAATATGTTACTTTAGTGAAACCTGGGAACCAAAACAACTACTTTAAAAACATGTTTTAAGTGAATAAAAGATTTGGAAAGTGTGTTACCCATGTTATTTATAATTCTATGTAAGTTAGGGGAAGATCATGTCAATTTCTATATTTCTTCTTTTTGTCTGTACAAACTTGGAACTGAATAGCACAAACCCACACTTAATGTGCCCCTCTCCTTATATAAGAGAAATAATTACAAATTATTTCTTTCATGAATATAGAACTTCCATGAAATGTTCTAGCAGTTGGGCTGCCCCACAGTGTAGGTTACACAAATAATTTTCATCAAACCTGACCTCAGCAGCTCTCTTTGGCAATTGTTCTTGGTATATTATGTAAAACGTATAACAAGTGCCTATATAGATATATTCCACATCCATCTTGATTTATTTATCATCCCTGTAACACTTTAGTTTTGCAGTGTAAAAATGTGATCACATTTCCTCATTAATCTTCACTTAAACAGATTTCCTTTGGGCTTTTGCTGTATAAACCAATGTTCTTACTGCTTTTGTGTTTGGCTGTTATAAATATCTCATAAAACATAATATAGTTCTGCTGCTTTTTAGAGGATTAGTATTTAGGGCTGTTAGTTCAGCATATGTCATTAACATTTACCTATCTTGGAACTGGAACCCATTTATTAAGTATGAAGGTTCACAGAGTGTGGAAGGAATATAGAAAACTAATTTACACATATGTGTAGTTTTAAATATCGACGCCACAGTGCCATCTGGTGGGAGAAAGAAATTTAGAGCAGAAATGAAAAGCACAGTGTCCCCACGTATCACCGGACGCTTGGGAGAAAGGCAGGTACACCAAATGGAAATAAAGTGTCACTTCTTAACCCTCAGATTTCAGTTTGTGACAAAGCTCTAAGGGGAGCGCTAAAGACTTGCTACAGGACTGTGGCAAGCCAGGCTCTCATGAAGGTTTTTCAGGTGGGAGAAATGGTTGGATCCTCTTAATCTCCATACTTTGCTTCATGCACTCACTTTTCATGCTTCTTCTGTCCATTTAACAGCTACCTGCTGGGATACAGCTACAAATAAAGCAGATGACATCCTTGACATCATGAAACATACATTCTGGTATAAGGACATGGACTATAAACAAATATATTGAGTGATACATTAAATGCTCTGGAGAAAAAAATTAAGCAGAGCCTGACACCTGAGTGTTGGTTGGGAGAAGCGTATGCAGGAGGTGCTATCTTACATAAGGCGGCCAGGGAAGACTTCTCTAATAATGTGACATCAGAGCGGATAACTGGGTCAAATGTGAGAGCAAGCCGTGAAGTTACCTAAGGGAAGAGCATCTCAAGCAGGAGGAAGAGAAAGTACAAAGGCTCTCAGAAAAGTGCCTGGATTTTCAAGGAATAGGCAAGTGTGTTAGGGCAGAGTGAGCAAGGGAAGGCTTGTATGGGAAGGGTTGGAGGAGGGGGCAGGGCAGATTATGTTCCGCTACTGGCAGATTGTTTAGCCATCTCAGAGACAACTTCTCAAGAAGTGTATATGTATACACCCCATAGAAGAGGGTGTTATTACTTTAGACTGAATAAGGGCAAGGGAAATACACCTCATTAATATGTTAAGTAAACATTTATGAGTATCTATTATTTGCTATATTTTGTTCAAAATGCTGAAAACACATAGATAAATATACTCTCAATTATGTCAGTCTGATAAGGGAGGTAAGTAAAATAACAACTAGAATAAGATGTCATAAATACCATATAAATGTTATGGGGCCACAACAAAAGAAATGCAGGTGTTATGCATGCATAGGAGTCTTCTGAAACAAAGATGAGATTGACATGTATCTCAAAGACTGAAATGTATCTTAAATACAGAAGGGAAAATAGAAAAACGCCATTCCAAGCAGAAGGAACATTATATTTAATGATATTAACATTCATGATGAGTTTAACCATGTGCCAGGTACTGTTCAAAATGCTTAAATAGATGAACGTATTTCATTCTGACAACAACCTTACAAAGAAAACAGCATTACAACATTACCATTAGTTCCATCTTATATATGCAGTCCAGTAGAGAGAGGGCTGGAGATGGGGCTCATAGTTGCCCCTGCCTATGTGTGGCATGGAGGAGCTCCAGGACCACCCTCACGCTCCAGCAGGAGCCAAGAGAGTGATGACAGTGGCCTTGGATTGACAGAAGGTGGAGTCCAGGCAAGAAAGGTACAGAAGTCGTGGACCACAACACAAGGGGCCAAAGATGGGACCACAGATACTAGTGATAGATGCAGCTCCTAAACACATGTGAGTCCTACTACAACAGCAGCAGATAGTACAAGAACAGAGACCAACAGCAAAGCCCAAGTGGGAGACACATCTCAGTAGTAACAGAGATTGAGTCACACACCTCTCAGCAGCTTCCAGAAAGCTTCCCAACTTTCCTTACTTCTCCAGAAAGGAGAAAGAAAAGCCCTTAAGAGGCTCTACATTATTGAAAAAGTATGTGAAAAAATAGTTTTAAACTAAAGAGATGGATTTAATTTAAGTGACCAGATAGATCCCTTTCTGCCATCTGTGCAAATTGGAACTCATGAGAATGTTAAATTTCTGCATTATACACCTGAGGTACAATATGTAAATTTTAAGTTGACTTCTTATCTATGTTATTTCTTTATAAGAAGCAATAGCAAGAAGAATGTTCTGAAATATCCCTGAGAATAGGTAATGTTCAAATAAATATTTTATGATCAAATTATATATTGAGACTATTCTGTGTGTGTGTGTGTGTGTGTGGTGAAACTTCAGCATGATAACATGTTATCATACTTTGAAAGAAATTGTATTTGGAACAAAGAAAATTTATTTTTTATCTTTTTAGATTTGCTTGACGAAGTTGCCAAGTTGAATCTAATTTTTTAAACCACCTTGACATTTGCCGGAAAAAAGTACAACGGTTAAGAACCTGGAGTCTAGAACCAAACCGTGTCCAAATTCTAGCACCACCATTTTCTATATATGTGACTTTGTCAAGCTACATAATCTCTCTTTGTTTCCACTTACTCATTTATAAAATAGGAATGATAAAAGTACCTAACTCATACAGTTCTTAAGCACATTAAATATATTATTATTTGAAAAGGGCTTGCAGTAGTGCCTGGCATATAATAACACTACCTAAGTCCTAGCTATTCTTAATATATCTTTCAGGATGTCAGATTCTAGAGATCTTTTTAAAACAGACACAGATTAGGGTCTTGAATGACAATACAATCACCAATGATCAATACTACCCACTTAAATCAGCTCTATGGAACAACAGTGATATAACAATGATATGAAATTTAAAAGCCTCTAAACATGATTTACTATTCTTCTCTACTCTTTATCTTGTTGCTTTTCCAATGCTTGAAATAGTTGCGATATCTTGCTTGCTTCCTTGTTCTGACATTTACAAGAAAATCACCAAAAAGGACTGTGCTAACAAATTACACAACCTTTAAATGTATTTTAGGTTTGATGTCCACACTAGAGAATTGCTTTTCAAGTCATTACCTTATGAATCTTCTAAATGAAAATGCAACTCAGGATTTAAAAGGAAATCACTGAGAATAAAATTCCTAAATAGAAAAAAAGGTAGGATTATGAATAATTTCACTATGCTACCACATTCATAAAGAGTATCATGATCTAATTAAGTTATCCTATAACTTATTTATGACTTGATCCATCTCTTGATACAACTCAGGATAAAATAAACATAATTTGAAATTTTTTTGCTCATTTAATTATGAATCTGTTTGTTCTTCGTGTTGTCCATGCATTTTATGGTATACCGTGTAAAGAGCTTGATATTTGGAGTCTGGCATCCTAGAAGTGAGTTCCAACTCTGGCCATTGGTTATGATGTTGTGATGGAAGACAATTCAAGTGTTGTAGCTATCTTTGCATCTAGAAATTACTGTAAAATTCCACACAGCATAATAGTTAGGACCATGGGTTTTAGAGTTAGAAAAACTTGGATTTTAATCCCAGCTTCACCTCATCCCAGCTACGTGACATTGGAAATATATTCAACCTGTCTATCATTTAATTTCCCCATTTGTAAAGTGAAAATAATACTAATATAAAATAATTATTTAAAAATCATGAGATGGTCGTGAGACTTGAAGAAACATTGCAAAAATTCTTAGAAGATTTTTAGGCAGACTGTAAAACATAAATAAAAGTTAACTCCTCCTTTTTTTGGCTTAAATTTTGGTCTAAGGGATAACACTGCATGTTATGGCCACTCATAAACAGTACAACACAAGGCTAATTTAACACTGATGTTATTACAACAGTGTTCTGACAATATCACATGTATACAGACAACATATACTCTATATTCCTCAATTATTAAGATAAAGCTATAAAGCTAAAAAGTGTATTTCTAAGAAGTACAGTGAATCATTAGTTCTTAATTTAGAAAATGTCCTAGTTCATTACTAAAAAAAAAATGAAATCACAAAAGAGTATACAAGGATTTTAAGTAGGACAATGTCTGTGTCAATTTATCTTAAAACAAGTGTGTGGGAGGATGCGCCCATATCTACAGTATAGAGAGCACCTATTTCCTTTGACTAAAGAGGTCTTCTCCAACACCTCTCTACTCAGAGAAGCCCCACAGCTGGTCACCATAAAGGACCAGCCATTTAGAAATTAAGAACGTAGGAAACAATTGATCAATCCTATCCTAATATTCAGACAGTACCCACCTTCCATTTCTCTGTCACAATTAACCTTCATTATATATGGCCTCTTTTAACTACTTGATATTCCCAAAACCACATGTCCTTAGGATTATTTCCCCTCTACCTAGAATATTGCCCTCTCTTCACTGCCCACTGCCAGGTGTCTGTCTAACTCCTGACCTCCTGTATATACTCAAAGTTTTACTTCAAATTTCACCTCCCCCAGGTTGCCTTCCTTGGTTGCCTCAAGTAAAGTTAAGAATTTAACCTTCTCTCTTTAGTGCTATGTATATAATTTAAATATATTTCTTCTTGAATTTTGTTTTGTGTTTCTGCATGTCTTTATTCCCTCACCAGACTATAAACTGGGGGATCACCAGGGATCGTGGCCTATTCATTTTTGTATTTATGTTTATGTTTGTTTGTTTGTTTGAACTCAGTGAATTACTTACTTTATCACATCATTAAAATTTCATTTTCTCCCACACGCATTTTCATATACAGTCATATGCTGCATAATGAGATTTCGGTCAGTGAAGTTTGTCCCATAAGATTATAATGGAGATGATTATAATGGAGATAAAAATTTCCTATTGCTTAGTGATGCTGTAGCTATCGTAATGTCACGTTACTCATGTGTTTGCAGATGCTGTTATAAACAAACCTACTGCTCTGCCAGTCATATAAAAGTCTAGCACATATAATTATATACAGTATATAATGCTTGATAATGATGATAAACAATTATGTTAGTGGTTTATGTATTTACTATACTATACTTTTTATCTCCTTACTATACTCCTTCTATTTATTAAAAAAAAGTTAACTGTAAAACAGCCTCAGGCAGATCCTTCAGGAGGTATCCAGAAGAAGGCATTGTTATCACAGGAGATGACAGCTCCATGCGTGTTACTGCCCTGAACACCTTCCAGTGGGACAAGATGTGGACGTGGAAGACAGTGATACTGATGATCCTGACCTTGTTTAGGCCTAGGCTGTGTTCGTTTGTGTATCAGTTTTTAACAAAAAAGTTTAAAAAGTAAAAATAAAAATAGAAAAATGCTCATGAAATAAGGGTATAAAGAAAGAAAATGTTTTTGTACAGCTGTACAATGTGTTTGTGTTTTGAACTAAGCGTTATTACAAAGGAGTTAAAGGGATAAAATTTTAAAGTTTATAAAGTAAAAATGTTACAGTAAGCTAAGGTTAATTTATTATTGAAGAAAGAAAAATTTTTTTATAAATTTAGTGTGGCCTCAGTGTGCAGTGTTCATAAAGTCTACAGTGGTGTACAGTAATGTCCTAGGCCTTCACATTCACTCACCACTCACTCACTGACTCATCCAGAGCAACTTCCAGTCCTGCAAGCGCCATTCATGCTAAGTACCCTGTATAAGCATACAATTTTTTATCTTTTGTAGAGTATTTTTACTGTACCTGTTTATGTTTAGATATGTTTACATACATAAACACTCAGCATTGTGTTACAATTTTTTACAGTATTCCGTATAGTAACACACTGTACAGGTGTATAGCCTAGGAGCAACAGGCTATATCATAAAGCCTAGGTGTGCTGTAGGCTACACCATGTAGGTTTGTGTAAGGACACTCTATGATGTTCATACAAGAGTGAAATTGCCTAATGATGCATTTTTCAGAACATATCTTCGTCATTAATACAGTCACATGACTATATTTAAAAAAACTCTAACAGGGAAAATACAAATGATATCAAATACTTAAGTATTTTTTCTCTCTATGACATTTTCAAAGTACATAAGTGGATTTTTTTCTAAGCATAAAATAAATATAACAGAGTATAAAAGTGTAAGTGTTTCACGGACACTTTAAGAAATGGAATTTGAAGTAGGGTTTTCCTGGAACACTCTGTGCAGAGGCTTGCTATCAACAACTAGCACTTATTCTCAACTTCAAAGTTGCAAGGTAGCGATGTGAAGCAACCTCAGCTTCCAGCTATTATTGATAATCTTCAAACATGGTCATTTTAGGCTAGCCCTGTGTGGAGCACCAACTCTTCAAAGGAACCAGAAGAAGCACAGCACAGCTTAAAATATCACTCACCAAAAAGATAAAGATGCTTTGGCAAGGTTGTGTCATTTGATCGTTAGTTCTTTCATAAATGCCATAAAGTACCTCTTTGGCCAAGTGTCAGGTTTAGCAAACAGTGTGTAATTCAAATCTCCAACGAGATTGGGCAGGAATGCACACTGACTAATCACGGTAGTGGCAGGATGAGAAAGCAAAGCACTTTGGCCCAGCACGCAGCTCCACCTGCCTGTCTCTAGCACAGTCCTCAGGCTGATTCAAGCCAGGGCTGCTGTATATACAGTATCCTAAAATAGGAAGTAACGGGACTGTTTGCTAGACTTGATATAATCCTTATTGAGGGTATTTCCTCACACAAAATTGATGAAATTTAACATAAATCAGAACAGTGATTAAAAATTAGCAAGTACCTAGATGCCAGTGAAAAGTTAGTAGCCTTTTAATGACTTTAGAACATCCCCACGGGAAAGAAAACCACTGCTGAGAATCTCTAATATGTCAGGTTTAGCACTAGGCTCTTCATGTAAAGGCACTTAATTTTTACAGTAATCTTATTCATTTATATTATTATGCTTACTTCACCAAAGAGGAGTTACATAACTTTTTTCAAGATCTCATGGTGAGAAAGTATCAAAACCAAGATTTGAACTCAAGAGAATTTAATTTCCATTCCATGAGCAAACACATCTCTATTTTACTCATGGCCTCAAAATTTCTAGGTCTTAAAACCTCCCTTTTCCTATTCTTCTTTCCATCTTCTATACTTTTTTCCCCCTTGCACTTTCTAAAATCTTAAGGAAAAGAACCATTCTTCATTATAGGCTACCCAAGATTTTGTGCATAACCTTCAAAAAACTCAACCAGGTGCAGATAAATTCTGGAGTCCTATTGTCTGATAAATGCACACTTTTTTGTGCAAGGAACTCAGTTCCCAAACATAAGAAAATCAATCATGTTTCAAATGGACTCAGAAAAAAAAAGAAAAGGAAAGGAAAAGCACAGGACTCTGCATAGGTGCTTCACTGGAAAGAACAGTAAAGAGAAGCTCTCACCTTTAGCAATGGGTGCAAATGTGTCCTTGTTACACTTTGCTTATGTTTGTGTGGAAAGTGTTAAAAGTTCATCTTGTACCCAGACAAAGCTAATTCACCCTGGCTTTTTGCAGAAGGCAAATATTTCACTCAACTTTCAGAGGATGTTTTCTTCCTAATTCTATTTAATATTTTTTTTCAGATCTACAAGCAATAGCCACTAGAGAATAAATTGGTGGCAAAGATTTAAATTTCCGGAAATGTTTTCTAATTATATGTCAGTTACATGAGACCATTTATTTTCAGATATGTGCCAAGATTTCAATTTTTAGACTTTTGGATTTTAGATTAAAGATAAGCTACAGACGTCTGTAATTGGCTAAGTATTGGTGTCAGCTGATCACCACCACCTCAGATCCCTCCACACACAGCCCTTCATCGACTTCAGTACCCGTTGTATTGTCTGTCTTTCCACCCAAACCCTGTCATCATCCTGGCCAATAACATCATCAATGACAACTCTTATGGTCCCTTGGAAAACCAGCCCCTTGATCTCCAAGGGTCTTCACGTCCATCCTCCATTCCACTACAGGTACCCCTGACCATGACCACAAAACTATCTAACTCACTTACCAGAGTGGCATTTCTTCATAATCTTGAAATTCAGACTAATTACAACCTGCTATAATCATGACTGTCTCACTCAGTTATTCACAAATTTTTCCACCTCATCACCTCCTCTGATTTTGATGTCTCCCAACCTAAGAGTCTGTATTTGTATTTACTTTCTTCAATTAAACTTGGATCCCAGAGCAAGTGCTTTTATCACCAGCTTGCTACTTTCTCCAACTATCTTGCCCTACTCCAATTCACAGACGCTTATGAGACGCCCACTACCAATCTCAAGGCTTTGGGGAATAGCCAGAAAACAATCACACCACCTCTTCTCAGATGAGTGTGTCTTCTTATCCCCGGGTTGGGGCGTTGTCTTAACTGGGCCTTCAGTTACCATCCTCTCCCACCCCAGGACATTCTCCTTTTCTCCAGAGCTGTTCTTTCAACCTTGTTTAACTTTGCCAGAACTTACCACTCTACCCAACCATCTTCTCCCTCCCACATTTTTTAATTAATTAATTTAATTTATTTATTTGAGAACTATTTGTTGAACACCTACTGTTTGACAGACCCTAACCTAAGCAAATGGCCTCAATTCCTAATTTGCAAAGAAAATTGAACTCACTATAGGGATAACTCCTCGATTTTTTTTTGCCAGGCAAGATACTACAAACTACCCAGGATTCCTGCTCATCCTTTCTTACTCCCCTCTGTAGGAAAGGATTCCTGCCCTCACCCTGCTGGAGATGCTTCCATCCTTCCATCCTTGCTTGGTTTGGCAATCTCTCCTTTACCTTTAGCCTCTTCCTTTCTACTGGCTCCATTTAACAAGCATGAAAACACCCTCAATCTCTCAAACAAACAAACCAATCTAACTGCATCTTTTATCCAAAGACTGCCCTTCTTTCCTTTGCACCTCCTCCCTCACCTCCCATTCACTCCTCAGCCTCATGCAAACCAGCGTCCCCTCCCACCACTCTATCATAACATCATTCTCCAAGGTTTTCAGTGATCTCTTTGTTGCTACAGCCGATAGACACTGGATATTCTTTATCTTATTTCACTTTTCTGAAATGTTTGACACTGTTGACCACTTTCTCTCCCTTGACTTCTGAGACACCCTATGCTTCTGGTTTTCTTATTATGCTCTCAGATATCTTCTTGGTGGGTCCCTCATTCTCTCTGCCCTTTGCTTTCATGTTAAAGTCCAAATCCACTAACATGGCAAACCAGCCCTTCAAATTTTTGCCTTCACTTTTCCCCAGGGCTCCTGGCCTCTTCTCCACCATAGCACATACAGTTTCACTTTTTCTTCTCCCCAGAACCCTCCCTTCCCATTTTTGTTTGTCATTTCAGGAATTACAAAATACAAAAGAAAGCTTCAACAATAGACTAGACCAAGCAGAAGAAGAAAGAATCTCAGAACTTGAAGAAAAGGCATTGGAACTAACCCAGTCAGTCAAAGTTGCAGGAAAAAGAATAAAGAAAAATGAACAATGACTCAAAGAAGTATGGGGATATGTGAAATGTGCCAATATACAAATTATAGGTATCCCAGAGAAAGAAGAAAAAGCCAAAAGGATGGAAAACCTATTCACGGGAATTATTGAGGAGAAATTCCCTGGTATTGCCAGAGATTCAGATATCAAGATACAAGACAGTCATTGACTACTGGGAATATTGATAGCAAAGAAGACATCCTCGAGACACATAGTCATCAACCTGGCCAAAGTCACAATGAAGAAGGAAATTTTACAAGCTGCAAGACAAAAGCAACAACTAACCCACAAAGGAAAACTCATCAGACTAACAACAGACTTCTCAGCAGAGCCCTCACAAGCCAGAAGGGATTGGGGCCCCATTTTTAGTTTTCCTAAACAGAACAACAGCCAGCCAAGAATTTTGTATCCTGTAAAACTAAGTTTCATAAATGTTGGAGAAATAAAAAGTTTTGCAGACAAGAAAACACGAAGGGAATTTGTCACTAATAGACCTGCTCTATTAGTGACAAGAAATCTTCAAAAGTACATTCTACATGGAACAGCACAATAATACCAACCAGTGTAAAAACACCCAAAAGTTGGAGCTCACAATTCTTACAAAACAATAGCACAAGAGAAAACAAAACAATAAGATATCACCCAACATGATGAACAGAACAGCATCCCATATATCAATACTAATGCTCAACATGAATGGTCTGAATGCCCCACTTAAAAGACATAGACTGGCTGATGGGTGAAAAAGCAAAACCCAAATATATGCTGTCTCCAGAAACACATCTAACCCACAAGGACACACAGCTTCAAGGTAAAGGGATGGAAAAAAATATTCCACTCAAATGCAAACCAAAAGTGAGATAACCATACTCATATCAGATAAAATAGACTTTAAATCAACAATGGTAAAAAAAAAAAAAGACAAAGATTGTCATTATACACTGGTAAAGGGAGCAATTCAACAAGAAGACATAACAATTCTAAATATATGTGCACCTATCACAGGAGCTCCCAGATTCATAAAGTAAATTCTACAAGATCTAAGTAAATAAATAAACAGTAGCATTATAATATCCAGGGACTTCAACACCCCACTGACAGACCTGGACAGATCATCATAGCAGAAAATGAATAAAGAAACAATGGGCTTAAATGAGACTCTAAAACAAATGGACCTAACAGAAATATACAGAACATTCCACCCGAACACTACTGAACATACATTCTTCTCATTAGCACTTGGTTCATTTTCCAAGATTGATTCATATATCTTAGGCCACAAAACAAGTCTTGGCAAATTCAAAAAAATAAAAATCATATCATGTATCTTCTCAGACCACAGTGGAATAAAACTAGAAATCAGTTTTAAAAGTAACACTCAAATCTACACAAAGTCATGAAAATTTAAAAACTTGATGCTGAACAATCCTTGGGTCAATGAGGAAATCAAGATGGAACTCAAAAGATTCTTTGAACTGAACTACAAAGGGGAGGAAAGCTATCAGAATCTATGGGATACAGTAAAAGTAGTCCTAAGGGGAAAGTTCATAGCCTTACATGCCTACAACAAAAAGACAGAAAGATCACAAATGAACAACCTAATGTCACATCCAAAAGAATTAAAAAAAGAAGAGTAAACCAAACCCAAAGTCAGCAGAAGAATAGAAATAACAAAGCTCACAGCAGAACTAAATGAAAAGGAAACAAAAAAAAAATAAAGAATCAATGAAACAAAAAGTTGATTCTTTGAAAAGATAAACAAATTGACAGAACATTAGCCAGATTAACCAGAAATAGAAAAGAAATGACTCAAATAACCTCAATCAGGAATTAAAAAGGAGACATTACAACAGATACTGCAGAAAAACAAAATATACACGAAAAACACTAAAATCTCTATGCCAAAAACTAGAACATGTAGAGGAAATGGATAAATTCCTGGTAACACACAATCTCCCATGCTTGAATCAGGAAGAAATAGAAATTATGAACAGACCAATAAGGAACAGTAAGACTGAAGCAGTAATAAAAAATTTCCCAACAAAGTAAAAGCTACAGACCAGACAGGTTCATGGCCAAATTCTACCAGACCTACACAGAAGAACTGGTACCTAGCCAAAAGAAATTATTCCACAACACTGAGATGGAGGGAACCCTCCCTAACTCACTCTATGAATCCAGTATCCCCTTGATAACAAAGCCAGGAAAGGACACACATAAAAATAAAACTACAGACCAATATCCCTTATGAATATAGATTCAAAAATCCTCAACAGAATACTAGCAAACCAAATTCAATAGCACATCAAAATGATAATTCACCATGATCAAGTGGGTTTCATCCCATGGATGCAAGGATGGTTCAACATATACAAATCAACAAATGTGATTCACCACATAAACAGAAGCAAAAACCAAGAGCATGTGATTGTATCAATAGCTGCAGAAAAAACATTCAGTAAAATCCAGCATGCTTTCATGATAAAAAAACCTAAAAAAACTAAGCACAGAATGAACATACCTCAAAATTATAAAAGCCATATATGACAAACCCATAGCCAACATCCTACTGAATGGGAAAAGTTGAAAGCATTCCTGCTAAGAACTGGAACAAGACAAGGGTACCCACTGTCACCATTTCTATTCAACATAGTGCTGAAGTCCTAGCCAGAGCAATCAGGCAAGAGAAAGAAATGAAGGGCTTTCAAATTGAGAAAAAGGAGATCAAACTACCCCTGTTTGTTGATGATATGATCTTGTATCTAGCAAATCCTAAACACTTCACCAAAAGACTACTAGAATTGATAAATAAATTCAGCAAAACATCAGCTTATAAAACCAATGTACACAAATCAGTAGCATTTCTATATACTAATAATAGTAAGCTGAGGGTCAAATCAAGGACTCAATATCATTGACAATAGCTATAAAGAAAATAAAATACGTAGGAATATACTTAACAAAGGAGTTGAAAGATCTGTACAAGGAGAACTGTAAAACACTGATGAAAGAAATCACAGATGACACAAAAAATGGAGAAGCATTCCTAGCTCATGGATTGGCAGAATCAACATTGTTAAAATTTCCATACTGCCTGAAGTGATTTACAGATGCAACACAATCTCCATCAAAATCCCAATTTCATATTTCACAGATCTAGAAAAAATAATTCTATGCTTCATTTGGAACCCATAAAACACGTGAATAGCCAAAGCAATCTTAAAGGAAAAGAACATATCTGGAGGCATCACATTACCTGATTCAAATTATCTACAAGGCTATAGTAACCAAAACAGCATAAAAGTGGAGACACAGATCAATGGAACAGAAAAGAGAACCCAGTAATAAAACCGTCTACCTATAATCAACTTATCTTCAACAATGTAAACAACAACACACTCTGTGAAAAGGAAGCCCTATTCAATAAATGGTGCTGGGAAAATTGGATAGCCACATGCAGAAGAATGAAACAAGACCTTTATCTTTTGCCATACAGAAAAGTTAATTGAGGATAGATAAAAGACTTAAATGTAAGGCATGAAACCATTAAAATTCCAGAAAAAAATATAGGAAAACCTTTTCTGGATGTTGGCCTATGCAAAGAATTTATGAGTAAAACCCAAGAAGCAAATACAGCACCAACAAAAATAAATGAATGGGACTTAATTAAATTAAAAGTTTCTGCACAGCACAGGAAATAATAAACAGAGTGAAGAAACAATCTACATAATGGGAGAAAATGTTTGCAATCTATATATCCGACAAAGGACTAATATCCAGAATCTACAAAGAACTCAAACAAATCATCAAGAAAAAACCAAACAACCCCATCAAAAAGTGGGCAAAATACATGAACAGGAGTTTTTCAAAAGGAGATAGAGAAATAGCCTACAAACATATGAACAAAATGCTCAACATCACTAATCACCAAGGAAATGCAAATTAAAACTACAATGAGATATCACCTTACCCCTGTAAAAATGGCCATGATTAAAAAGTCAAAAAACAATTGATGCTGCTGGCATGGATGCAGAGAGATAGAAATGCTTATACACTGTTGATGGGACTGCAAATTAGTACATTCTCTGTGGAAAACAGTATGGAAATTCTTCAAAGAAATAAATGTAGACCCACCATTCAGTCCAGCAATCCCACTGCTAGTTATCTACTCAAAGGAAAAAAAGTCATTTTGCAAAAGACACCTGTACTTGAATGTTTATCACAGCACAATTAACAATTGCAAAGAATTCAAACCAACCTAGTGTCCATCAATTCACAAGTAGAGAAAGAAAATATAGTATGTATGTATATATATATGTATATATATACACCATGGAGTACTACTCAGCCATAAAAAAGAAGGAAATAATGTCATTTGCAGCAACTTGGATGTAACTGGAGAATGTTATCCTTAAGTGAAGTATTTTAAGGAATAGGAAAACAAAACACCATATGTTCTCACTAATAAATGGGAGCTAAATAATGGGTACACTTGGGCACCCACCAAAAGGACATTGGAACTCAAGAAGGGGGAAGAGTGGGAGGGAAGGTATTGGATAAATATTTATCTATTGGGTACAATGAACATTATTCTGGTGACAGACATCCCAAAAGCCCTGACTTAAGCATTATACAAGGTATCCATGTAATAAAAACATTTGGACGTCCTTAATATGTGAACTTTTAAAAATCAAAAAAAAAAATAAGGTATGTCAGATGAGCACATGGACAGAACAATGAACAAAGATAAAATATTCCACAGTCAAATACCTAGAAAACCCTTAGGACTCTTCCAAAAGATGCCTAGATCTGATAAACTAATCCAGCAAAGTCTGATGTTATAAAATCAACACAAAAAATCAATAGCATTTCTATACACCAATAATGACCAAGCTGAGTAGCAAATCAAGAACTGAATACCATTTACAATAGCTGCAAAAAAAAAATACTTAGGAATATATTGAACTGAGGAGGGGAAAGATCTCTACAAAAAGAACTACAAATCACTGCTGAAAGAAATCTTAGATGACACAAAAAAAATGGGAAAATAATCTCAAGTTTGTGGATTGAGAGACTAAATACTGTTAAAATGACCAAAGTGTCCAAAGCAATCAACAGATTCAATGCAATTCCTATCAAAATGCCAACATCATTTTTTACAGAATTAAAAAAACAATCCTAAGATTCATATGGAGCTAAGAAAGAGCCCAAATACTCATAGAAATCCTAAGCAAAAAGAACAAAACAGGAGGCATCACATTACCTGACATCAAATTATATTACTAATACAAGGCTAAAGTAACCAAAACAGTATGGTACTGGCATAAATGTAGGCACATAGATCAAAGAAACAGAATAGAAAGCCCAGAAATAAAACCTACCTACAACCAACTGATCTTTGACAAAGTCGACAAAAATATACACTAGTGATAGGACCCACTATTCAATAAATGGTGCTGGGAAAGTTGGATAGCCACATGCAGAAGAATGAAACTGGATCCTTATCCCTCACCATGTACAAAACTTAACTCAAGATGGATTAAAGACTTAAATGTAAGACCTAAAACCATAAAAATCCTAGAAGAAAACATAGGAAAAACTCCTCCAGAAGTTGGCCTATGCAAAGAGTTTATGACTAAGACACCAAAGACAAATGCAGCAGAAACAAAAATAAACAAATGGTACTTAATTAAACTAAAAAGTTTCTGCACAGCAAAAAAAATAACCAACAGAGTAAAGAGACAACCAACAGAGTGGGACAAAATATTTGCAAGCTATGTATTTGAAAGAGGACCAATATTCAGAATCTACAAGGAGCTCAAACAACTCAGCAAGAAAAAAAAGCCACTGAAAAGTAGGCAAATTACATGAACAGTCATTTTTCAAAAGAAAATATACAAATGGCCAAGAAACACAAAAAATGCTCAACATCACTAATCATCGGAGAAATGCAAATTTAAAATCAGAGTGAGATACCACTTTACCCCTGTCGGAATGGCTATTTATTAAAAAGTCAAAAAACAATAGATGTTGGTGTGAATGTGGTGAAAAGGGGACACTTACACACTGTTGGTGGGAATATAAATTAGTACAACCTCTGTGGAAATCAGTGTGGAGATCTCTCAAAGAACTAAAAGTAGATCTACCATTGATCCACCAATCCCACTACTGGGTATCTACCCAAAGGAAAAGAAAAAGCAATCATTTTATCAAAAAGATACCTACACTTGTACGTTTATCACAGCACGATTCACAATCACACAGATGTGGAATCAACCTAAATGACCATCAACTGATGAATAAAGAAAATGTGGGACACACACACACACACACACATACCCCCCCATGAAGTATTACACAGTCATAAGAAAGAATCAAATAATGTCCTTTGCAGAAACTTGCATTGAACTGGGGGTCATTATCCTAAGTGAAGTAAACTCAGGAACAGAAAAATAAATGCCTCATGTTCTCATTTATAAGTGGGAGCTAAACTATGGCTATGCAAGGACACACAGAGTGGTATAATGGACACTGGATACTCAAAATGGGGGAGGGTGGGAGAGGGCTAGGGATGAAAAATTACCTGTTGGGTACAATGGGTACAATTGGGTGATGAGTACACTAAAAGCTCAGACTTCACCACTATACAATACACACATGTAATGGAATTCGACTTGTACCCCCCAAATCTATTGAAATAAGAAAAAAATTCATAGTCAACACATGGACACGATAAGTTTTCTGTTGCTATCATAATAAATTACCACAAACTTAGTCATTTAAATCAACACAGATGTATCATCTCAAAGCTCTGCAGATCAGAAGTCCAATATGGGTCTCACTGGAACAAATCAAGGTGTAGGCAGGGCTGCCTCCCTTTCTGGAAGCTCTAGGAAGGAATACATTTCTCTGTCCCACCCAGCTTCGAATGGCTGCCCGTGTCCCTTGGCTCATGGATATTTTCCTTCACCTTTAAAGCCAGCCACATAGCATATCTCTGATCCTTATACCATTATCACATCTCTTTCTCTGACCACAGCCAAGAAAGATTCCTCTTTTAAGGATTCTTGTGATCAGATTGGCCCCACACAAATAATTTAGGGTAGTCTTTTATTACATATAAAAGTAACATCACAAAACACTGGGAAAAGATGGATTTATTAATAAAACGATGCTGGGCCAACTATACAGCCATTTGGAAAAAATAAATTATATCTGTATCTCATACCATTCATAAGAATAAACTCTTTAGAGCTGAAGTGTCAAAAAATAAAATCATACATATACTCAAAAATTAGAAAACATAAAAGATTATTTATTTATAGGTGAAAATTCAAATGACAAATTAAGAGAATATATTTTTCAGTTTGCATTAGAAAAAAAGAAAGGTTAATTTCCCCAAGATAAAAATAGCTACAGTCACACATTGCTTAAGGACAGGGAAGTGTTCTGAGAAATGCATCATTAGGCAATTCTGTTGTGTGAACATCACAGAGTGAACTTACACAAACCTAGATGGTACAGCCTACTACCCACCTAGGCTATATGGTATAGCACCCTATTGCTCCTAGGCTACAAACCTGTATACCACACAAATGTACTGAATAGTGTAGGCAATTGTAACAGAATGGTATTTGTGTATCTTACCATATCTAAACATATAAAAGGTTACATGTTGCGCCACAACTTCACAACAGCTAGGATGTCACTAGGCAATGGGAATTTTTCAGCTCCACTCTAACCTTATGGGACCACTGTTGTATATATAGTCCATTGACCAAAATGTCATTATGTGGCACAAGACTGAATTAAGAATAGAAAAGAAGACAAAAATCACAATTTTAAAAAATGGCCAAAAGATATGAACAGATAGCTCACAGAAAAATAAAAGCAAAAGTCCCTAACATATAGGAAGAAATAATCAATCTCTCTCATAATGAGAAAATTGCAAAGTGATACTACAATATAATACCATCTCTCACCTATTAGATTAAAAAATATTGAGAAACTTGACAATACACTCTGGGTGACACATTAGAATCACAAGCACTCAAATATATGTTAAGAGAAATACAAAATAATACAAACCCTATGGAGGTTAATTTTGCAATAGTTAATAAAATTACATAAACATATACACTTCAGCCAAGTAATACCATTTCTAGGAATCTACCCTGAACTTCACAAACATGAAACAGCTCATGCATAGACTTATTTATTACAGGATCATTATAAGATCAGTGGGGGCTGAATAAATTATGGTATGTCTAGGGGTGAAGTTGTATGCAGCCATATGAAAGAAAAGGGATAGTCTCTAGGAAAGAAAATATATTCAAGGATGCATTATTAATTGTATTTAGTATGCTTCCTTTTGTGTGAGACTAAAAGGGAAATTAAATTTTAAATATTTCATATATGTATAAAATGTGTACATATATATGTACATATAACATTTGCTTAGTTTTGTTAAACGAAACACAAGAAGGATAAATATTATAGAAGTTAATTAAAAATACAAGAGAAATTAATGAAAATAATTAACAATAGGTTGTGGATAGAAATCTAATGGAGAAAATAGGGAATGAAACAAAATCTTGATTCAGAATATTCTTTTAATACAATTTTGACTTTTTAACTATTAAATGATTTATATATTCAAACATTAAGATTAAATCAAAAAGGAAAACAAACTCTAAAATTAAACAAATGGAAAGAAATGAGCCTAACTGTATATAGCATTGTTAACATCACACAGAGAAAACAATTTTTATAGGAAACTTTTGAACATAGTACTCTGTAGATCCCTAGTGGGAGGTATTCTGAGGACAATAATAATATTTGCAAAGAAATCCTAAACTTGACTCTGTTTAGTGACAGTAGTGCTATTAGTATTGTGATTTCGAAAATATTTTAGTTTTCTGATAGGATAAAGCAAGTAAGTAAATACCTTAATGTTATTAGGAATCCTGATTTTCAGTGTAAAAGAAAGGACATGCAAAGAAATTTATAAATAAAACTGTATTGTTAAATTTGAATTGAAAATAGCAGTATAAGCTCATATTTTTGGAAAAGTAGATTTTTTTAGCTCTATCCACCTAAAGAGCTAGAAGCAATGATACAACAGTAGCAATGAGCATCTCTAGCACTCAAATTTTTGTTTCTAAGTGTCATTTGCGTTAGTTCAGGTCCACTGACAAGCAGACACCAAAACTGGATTCCACATGCAAAAGGTTTATTAGGAGAAGGAGCAGAACAAGGCACGGAGGGTCTTCAGACAAGGATGCAAGCCCAGTATCTCTGGAAGGAGAGAGGGAGGGAAGGAAAGAGGATCAGGCAGGAAGAGTGTCAGACTGCTGTGCATTTCTGAGAAAAGTTCAGCCAAGCCAACTGAGAGTCCTTGTGCAAAAGTCCAGCATCTTGCCTAAATGAGCCTGTCTTCATAGTCTTGCTGTGCTCATTTGTGGCTGGATGCAGCCGTGGAAAGTGTGGGCTCTGCCTGAATTTGATGGTGGATACAGACAAGCAGAGGCTGGTGCTGTCGGGCAATTGTGCTTCCCACAGCAGGAGATCCGAGTGCTGCATGTCCGTGGCTATTACATTATTCCCTACCGAAGGAACTAAAGCTCCCTGGGCAAATAACCAATTCCAGGTCTGCGCAGGGAAGGTAGGAAGTAATCTTAGCTTATTTTTGTATCAAAAAATAAGAAAGCACCCAAAGACTATGAAGGCATGTAAAAAACGGTTCAGGAACTATCTTGAAGGGGCTACCGCTGGCCAAATTTGGAATAATATGTGAATCAAAAAGAATATTGAGTGTAATTTATTTAACAAATGAATAAATTAAAATCCATGGATACATACTAAAGTGATACAAAAAGAAAGAGGAAAAATAAGAAAAAATCCCAGGAAAGCTCTTCTTCACAGAATAATACAATCTACTACGTATATACAGAAGAAGAAATACAATTTTTTTTTAAATCACCATTTTGCAACCTCCAATGAAACAACTGAGACAGGAAGATCATCAATGGATGCTAAAACCAATAGGCGAAAGATTGTTTGGCAACGGGTAAAATGTCACCTGCAAATACTTACTGATTACCTAAAGAAAAATATATTTTTACAGTGCACAGACATGTGGATCACCTCCTTAATTGATGAAAATCAGCACCACTCAAAGTGAGATGATCAATATTGCGAGCCTTCTGCTGTGATCCAATAGGAAGTATACAACATCACCTATGAAATATTCTTCCATCCAGATTTAACTAACCTACATCTAATTGAGCTTCAAAACCTAATAGGGTTCACAAACAAGTTAAATGAGCAATGAGGAAATAATCAAACAAATCCAGAATGTAAGCTGCTCTAAGAAAATTGGCTTGGATTCTTCCAAAAGAGGGGGAGAAAATGAAGAGAGAGAGAGAGAATGGTTACTTCTAGACTAAAAGATATATAACCACTAAATGCAACTCCTGAATCTCTATTGGACCCTAGTTCAAATAAAATAACTACAACAGACATTCTTGGAACAGTGGGAGAAATTGGAATAAAGACGGCATATTTGATGATAGTGTAGAATTATTGTTAAATATCCTAACAATAGTATTGTCATTATATAGGAGAATGTCCTAGCTCTTAGGAGAGTCATGGTAAGTATTTAAGGGTGAAGTGTTATGAGGTGTTCTGTTTACTTTTATATAGTCCAGTATATATAGGATAGATACATAGATATATAGATATAAATAGAAAAAGCATGAAAAATATTAATTTTTGAATGGAGACAGAATATACATGTTTATTATAATAGTCTTTTAACTTCTCTTTTATTTGAAAATTTTCATAATCAAAGTTGGTGGCAAAAGATAATCTGAGACAAAGATTCCATAAGAAACAAAGTCAGGGTACTTTTTAACCACCATAAGAAGACATCAAAGAGTTTAGCAGATTTGGTATTTCTGTGCAATAATCATCCTGATTTGTGGAGAGCTAGGTCTGTAAATGCTAGTGTCTTTAAGTACATTTACTATTATATTGTTTCCTTCATAACTTTTCCTTCCTTTTCAATTGTCACACTCTTTGATGGAGAGAACAATCATAAAATTCACGTTGAACAATAAATTCCCAACTTTATTTGAAAAATAGGGTTTTTTTTTTGAAAACCAAAGTAAAGCATCTTGATTTATATAATATTTTTAGTATTTAAATGAAAACCTTCACTTTCTGAAAAGTTATGATTATATGAGTTAAATCAATAATCTCAAAGGGTAGAAACTTGTAGTTCTAAACCTCTACACAGTTGCTAGATTTGAATTTAGGCAATCTGTCTAACTTGCACAACTGAGACTCCTCCCGCTCGAATAAGGGCAGGGTGAGGACTTATGTGGTAGGATGGTTACCAAGATTACCTTGAATCATCATTCCATGTCATAACTGTGCTTTTGTTGTGCTGATATAATTGATGTCACTAAGGTACAGACTACTATAGCAATTTGAATTGTGAAAGTTGCTAATTTACAAACTATTTGAAAAATTTAAAGTTTACACAGCAAGAAACAAAACTTAAGTAATTTTAATTTGCCATCATTTCATACTATGAAAATTATAATAAGCTTAAATCTCTAAATGAGTGAATCACTTTGTTTTTAGGATTTGAGAAGAGTAGTTACCAGTAAGGACTTTGTATTAGTGACAAAATACCTATTAGATTTATGAGCTAGGCTTTTTGTCATCATAATTCTGTATGATTTCTTTCTGCAGGCCAATTTTTAGGCTTGAAGGGAGGTATGGCCTTTATCAAAGTCACCTTGTTTAACAGAATCTGGCAGTACCAGCTTCTCTGAAGGTGTCAAGATGAGGTCAACTCCAAAGATAATAACATAGAATTCAAACAAAATGAATTTTGTTCTGTATTAGTCTCCCTTCTACAGTCTCCTAAATTATGAGTATAGTTTTAAACAAGAAATGTTTTTAAAAACATACTTAAGAAACCTCACGAATAACTTGCTCAACTATCTTAGGAGAGCATATGACGCATTAATTCTTATTGTAAGTTAACATTATTTAACAGAGTAGCTCTCATCATGCATATTTCACTACATATTAACAATAAAGTACAAGGGTGCTTGCTCAATTGGTTAGTAAGGTCAGTGTGAACCACACCAAATAAATCATCAACTATTATTAAAGCACTATTAAGTTTAAGGATCATATACAGTAATCAAAGACATGAAACGTCTCTCTCTAAGCTTAAGACACAATCTTTCAACTGTTTTTTAGACATTTATTTATAAAACTCTACAGTGAATATAGCTGTAAATCAGATATGGACACTGACCCCCAGGTATTTATAGTCTTGTAAAAGAGATAGGGCTGACTACTAAATAGCCATAAAGCTGAGACAGTTAAGGTAAATGCTTCAGAAGTATATTAAAAATTATATTATGGAAGTTTGAGGAAGTTAAGAGGAGACAGCGTTTCACATGCAAATTCAACATTTGAGCTTCTCCCTTCCTCATGCATTTACTCACTGTTTTCTTCAAAGAAATGATAAAGTACAAGATACATGCCCGGCACTGGACTATGTTGATGATAGAACAATCTCTTCACTCAAGGAGCTTTCAGTCTAGTCCTCAAACCTCTCTCCTGCAGTGTGTCCTGTCTCAATTCATGGCACCACCATGTCCCCCTTCTGTCAGAGAACCTCAAAATCATCCTTGACTCCTCCTTTTTATTCATTCAGACCCCAAACCCAGTCATTTCTACCTCTTTTACTCTTTTTTATTCGCATTGCCACACTCCAAGCTTAGCTATTTGTTCGTACTTTATTACAATTGCACTGTGTCTTCATGTGGGCTCTCTCCCCTGTCCTAGCCATCATCCTCACCACCAGCAAAACACAGACCTCACGCTGTCATGGCCTGAGCCCCAAAATAGTTCCTTGTTTGTTGCAAAATGACAAATGATTCATTAGTATGAATAGCAATATCAGGACTATTGTAATCAGATACCAACCCCTCCTCTAAGCCTCATTTTTACGTCTCCTGTCTCCTGCACACTCAAGGATCCAGACACACATGACTATTCACTTTTCTGGAATACACCCCGTGCTTTCATGCCCTGATCACGGAGTTCATTCCTCCTGGATCAGCTTTCCTCTAACCTCATCCTCCTTCAAAGCTGTATTTAATCCTTCAGTCAAGTTATTCAGCTTCTTTTAAACTTTTCTCAGTGTCTCCCATCCTAATTAGTATATATTTCTTCTTTTGAATATTCATGGATTTTTTATTACACCTTTTGATTATGCATTGTATTTGATTTCCATAATGATACTGTACAATTTGCAAAACACTTTCACAAACTCCTCATACTCACAACTAGGGTTTGAGTGCAGGAAGCCAGTGGAGGAAAACAGGGTCAGAGAGCTTAAGGTTCATACTCAGGTCTCACACTTGATAGCTCTCCAACAATGCTTTGCTTACACCCACATATGGAAGATCAGTCTTATGGTCCTGCTTTCCTTATTTGACTCTGGTTTATTCAAGGGCAGGAGCCCAAACCTTGCTTACTGCCTGGGACATAGCATACCTTAGGGAAGGCTTATCCAACTAATGAAGCTCCTGCTTGAATTCCTTTTCCACATCACCTCTCTCCTTAGCTGACGTCAGTTCATCCCTTTGAATGAATTTAAGGAGATAGAGGTCAATAATCAGCATTGAATCAAACCTGACTACCTCATACCTTTTGTTTCAGGTGTGCTTTTACCCTGTTCCTGAGATAAAGCCTCCAAGTAATAACTCAGTTATGACCTGAGTCAATAACCAATCTTCGCCTTAATTGTCTGGGCCCCAAAACCTTAAAAATCTCCCAATGGAGAGAAAACCTATGGTTCTACCAAGAACTTGTACAACAATAAAAGACGATTAGCTCAAATATCATGATCTATAATAATTTATTTAACTTGCAAATTATGGTGATGAAGTATTCAAAATATTAGCTGCTGATTCCAAATGCCACCTGTGATTTTGGTTAAAGCATCCTTTTTATTAGAAAAGAATTTTGAAGACTTCCATATTAATCACAGCTTTGATACTCTGAGGCCTGAATATCTATCTATAAATTATTGAAAAGTGGAAGGAAAGAGAAATGGGTACAACCCAAGTTTGACATGAATTAGTAAAGACTCTGTAGCTTCAGTAATAACTTCAGGTATTGAGGTTTTTATCTCTTTAGTCCGTAATGACTTTGGCCCAATCATTACCGTGTTACCTCACTATCTTCACATTGAAAGAAGTGATGTCTCAGCATGTATTAGGGAAAAGCATTAACACTGGGATTCTCCCTCCCTTATCAGAACCAGTTTCTCCACTCTCATCCTGCTATGTGTTGCTGCAAGTCTAGTTTTGGAGTACGAACTCTCGTACTCCCACTTTACTTCTTCCAGGCAAATTAAAGAAATGCAATTCATCAAACATTTGGCAGCTGACTATCTGCCACTCACATTTCAATGTCTCCTTTCATGTTGTCAGAAAAGCAGATGGTTCCACATAAGAAAGAAAGACTGAGAGCTGTTCATTTGTACTTTAACTATATCTCAATGTGATCATCTTACCTGAATTTTAGGTTCCTTCTAAACTAGAAAGACTCTACTGTCACAAAGTAATGTCCGAAATAAATGATTAAAGGAGGGTACCCACATTATGTGTAGTGAATTTGATCTAAATCTTAAATCTCTACCATAAAATTATTCAGTACTGAATTAGGAGTTTCAAGTAAAACATGCAAAGGACATTTTTGCTCTACTTGAAAGCATTTCGAATTTATCTGGACTATTATCGTCAGTTTCAGGCATTAGACTTTAAGAAGAAACTGACCAAATTGAAATATAACCAGAAGAAAATTGCCAGGGTGGTGAAGAAATATGAAACCATATCATATAGAGAAATGTTGAAGTAGCTAGAGAGGTTTATGTGGACAAAATGAATATTAAGGAAAGAGATGATGATTATGTTAAAACATCACATGAAAAGGTGGATTATATTTGTTTAATATTTTAAAATTACCCAATGGATTTAAAATAAACCCACTGGATAAAAGTTCCAGGTAGAGAAAAACTAATAGAAAATTTTTTAAAAGCCTAGAACTAAATTTTCAACATCTCTGAAAAAAGGAAGGGTTGCTTTGGAAGGTAATATAGTAATATATTTTCCATCACAACAGAAGTCCAAAGAGGGTTTGCAATGACTTGGTGGTCAATACTGTACAATGGATTCCAACACTGAGTGGCTGAGTGGGCCAGCTGACCACTGGGCTCATTTGCAGCTGGAGATTCTGTGATTCTTTTATTCCGTCTATGAAGACAGAGATCTTAGAAAAGTTAAAAATAGCTTCTAAATAATGCATTTCAAGCACAGAAATAAATAAAAGTTATTAATCCAATTGAAATTAAATTTCCTTTCTTATTCTCTTAAAATAGATTATTTCAACTGATTTTTCTTTCATCTTGAAGGATCAAAGGAATATAAGTAGGCAAGTTATTAGGAACGAAATAGTACACAATTATCTTTGAATTTATCCCCAGTTTGGTCAATTCTTTATGAAGCTGAACTAAAAGAGGTCCTGGAGATAAGGATTTCATCCAGTGAGATTTTACAGAGCAAGTGAAAAAGCACCTGAAGGATGGTATGAAAAGTTTTAGGTTAATATAAGGAAAAAGAAAAGAAAACAAGTCTGAACATACACTAAACTACTAAGTAAAGAGTGGTATTGGAGAAGGAGAAATTTTAACATTTTTTACTCATTCATAATATTTGAAATGTGCTCCAATAATTCTGTATTACTTTTAAAAGTAACACTTAAAATCATTTTTAAAATAAAGCTAACAGATGACCAATACTTCTTCAGCACTGAATAAATATGAATGAGTTTCATTATAGAAGTGCTCAAAATATATTTGTATCCTTTTGAATAGAGTTCTGCTTTACATATGATTTAATTTTGGATAAAATGTCTGCATAAAATGTCTATTGAATATAAATACATACCAAAGGAATGAAAAAGGGAAAATGACGCACTATTCCTGTCTGCATGAAACTTATAATCAAAAAGAAAGGTCAAGAAATACATCTACGAAATAACTGAGGAACGTGTTTACCAAGCCACATAGGAGCAGAGTGGTGTTCACTAGATGATAGTACAAACTATGCACATAGATTCAAAAGAAATCCTGAATAAAGGCAGGGTTAAAATTAGGTGGGGTACCACAAAAACATTTTCTGAATGAGGGAGAGAGAGATGTTAATGCAAGTTTTAAAAAAGATAAGAGACTAGGAAGAAAGTTAAATTAATTTTAAATTACATGACTCCTCCTCTATCACTCTTTTAATTACTAACTCCTTTCCTGGATTTTTAAAAAGAAAAGAACATCCCTTCCATCCCTGTTTCCAGGTCATTTGCTTTTTATTTGCTAATAACCACTTCCATTTAGCTTCGAGAAGAGCTTTATGTTATTTAAGCTCAGGTACCCAGATGACGGATTTGTAGTTCTTGGGCACGCTGTGTTTTGGAACATCCTGTCAAAAACAAGCTTTGCTCAAATTTGCATTTGAAATGACAGAGGCCACAACAGACAGGATCGCTTGCCTTCAGCTTACCTCAGTGAGTACGCTGCAGCAGCTGCGTAATGGACTTATTCTATTGATAGTTATCACATCTGTTAGGTAGAGAAGTTGTTGGAGACGTAATGGGCAACTGCATTCATTAATAATGACCCTCATATTTTTATTACTCTTTTTTTGCTTTTATTGCTTTTTAATAAAAGGTCTTCTTGAGCTTAATTTTTTTATAGATGTTCTTAACTATTCCAAGGCTCAACTGCCCATTTGTGTGAAATCCAGGACCTAAGCATTCACCAAATTATGGCCACTGTTGATTTCACTATCACTTTCATCAAAGGAAGAGGGAAAAGGAAGGAAACAGGTTAAATGTGCGCCTTATGCTGCTTTTAGGGTCTGTGGTAAGGAATGTACTGGATGGCTTAATTTGCTTAAGAAGTGTGTTTAACTGTTATTTGCCTTTCTTCACTGTGTTATGGTTGGAGCAAGCAGGATTCTAGACCTGGATTCTAGCCATGATGTATTATGCATCTAGCACAGTGTTAGACACTTGCACACACACAGACACACACACCCCTCATTTAATCCTTCAAACAACCCCATAAGGAAGATAGTTTAACCCTACTTTCAGAATTAAAAGAGGCATGCTCAGAGAATTCAAATAATGAACTCATGTGAAGCAGAAATTCTTAGCATAACCAACATTTTGAACAGCTTTCTTCTGACTCCAGCTCCCACGCGTGTGCACCGGAGGTCGGCATCCCTGCAGGTCTGCAAGCAGGACTGGGACCTCCTGCTAGCGAGTGTGGACACTGCCATTCCCCTCAGCAGTAGGTTCCCGCACGTGCGGCCTCTTCCAATATTTTGGGCCTCTAATATCTTCTGCATACCCACTTTAGGGAGCAGATGCTCAGCTGATCTGCCCCGCAACACACATACCCACACAGACACCTCCCTCTTAACTGTGCCTAGGCTCTTTCGAGGCTTCTGCTCCTGTGAATGCCACGGCATTATCTGAGAGGCTTGTACACTTCCCATGCAGCACTCGGGAAGGAGCGGCTTTAAGCTCGACAGCTTGATGTTCATAACTTGTCCACCAGAATTTATCCCAGTGTCCCAGCCCTACTACCTGGGATTTCAATTCTGAGACAGAAGATTCAGGTTCTCAGCTCTATTCTCTCCCAACTCCTTCCCTAGTCAGGGGCTCCCTCCTGCCTTTCAGAAAGCAATTGACTTAGTGATGGTCCATCCTACTCTGTGGTTCTTTGTGAAAACATCTGCCCCATGGTCTTGTAGGCTTGGCTTTCAGGATTTAAAAGAAAACCATTTCCTCATTCAACAAAGTCTGATTTTTACAAATTAAAAGTACTTGCTTTTAGGCCATAATTTTTTTTAAGAACTCAAAAAAATCTGTACTTATTTTAGAACTCAAAGAAATTTCTTCTTTGACTGGGGTTTTCTAAAAGAATGAAAGCCCCACTTGCAATGGTGGGAGAGGCACAGGATAATTAAAGGATGAGGAAACAGCTATAGAAAATAAAGACAGTGGGTGGATAATATCAAAAATTTCATCCTGCTCTTCTGGATTTTCACTGTTCATTTTTAAAAGCACAATTCAAAACTTTAAAAAGTCAAATTCAAATTTATCAAGGATAATTTTTATTTTTTGTTTGGTTTGGTTTAAAGAGTAATAAAAATTTTAAAGATTATTTAAAGTAATAACTCTTTGACAACTTCTCATAGTCCTTAAAATAGTGTCTAAGGTAGAGAAGTAGAAATTATTGGTTAAATGACTGTGAAGACAAAACAGACTGCAAAATAACCTCAAATTAGGTCATCGGAAGCTTTAAGTATTACAATTTTCATTTCTTAGAAAATTTATGAAAAAGATAAGTTTCAAACTTGAGGCTTTTAGCAACAATTATACAGACACATAAAGTTTATTCTATAAAATAGCACTTGTTCTATCAATATATTTAATAGCAGAACTATTGAAGATCATATTTCAGTTTTTAAATATCTATTTAAAAGCATTTATGTTGTCTTAAAATTGACTGTGGTGATGGTTGTACAAATCTGTGAATATACCAAAAACCGTGACCTGTATATTTTAAATGGGAAAATTGTATGATATGTGAATTGTATCTCAACAAAGCTGTTTTAAAAGATATGATGGATTTGCCACTAATCTAGACAATAGGTTGTGAATTTAAATTTTTCAAAAAAATCTTTCTACCCTCCATGAATTAGTTTTTAGACTCTACTATTGTGTAAACCTTCACTCTATCCTGCAGTATGTATTTGTGTATATGTTTATATATCAGGCACTATTTCATTCAACAATATTCATTGACACTTGTTATATGTCCAACATTTTTCCAGGAGCTGGAATTGTAACTGTGAATAAAGCAGAACAAAAATTCTTGACCTCATGGAACTCACAATGTAGTGATGGATGACAATGAACAAATAAACACGTAAAACATGCACCATGGCAAATGGCCATCGTAGCCACCAGACCCGGGCAACTAGGTTTCTGTCTAGGTTCCAAGTTTTGAAGCACCTGTTCTGTCCCTTTACTGGCCATGCATCTCCTGTCTGGGCAAGAAGCCTACAGGATCAAATGCATGTGTCCATCCCTGAGGGCTGGAGTATCCACAGGCATGTACCTGTGTATTACTACAGGAGGGTGCTGAGGGGAGATGTATGGAAGGCTGAGGTTTTCTTCTGTACTCTAGCCTCGAATCCTATAAATATAAGAATGTGTATTTTTGATTGATTGTCATTGAATGGGCTATTTTACATCTCTGTAGGGGTAGAAATTAACTTGTAGAAAAAAATTATAGAAATAAAAATAATTAATGTCCTTTGCAATGCAAATGAATTTTTTCTGGTAGAGTTTCCATTGCTTTCTCCCCCTTAGAAAATACAACCCCAAATATTTTATTGCCTTATGGAATATTTACTGGTTCTGCATCTATTAATAATTTCATTTCAGCACTCCTGACTGGATGCATGTGTCTATGTGTACATACATATATTCAGATTTTTGAGATTATCCTTTGAACTGGTCTGGACATCTTATTAATTAATGAGATTTAATTAATTAACATCCCTCATTAACTAATGAGTTAAATGAATATTTGACACATGTTCATTTTTATTTGTACCAGAGCCATAATGCAAATTATTTTTTAAATTTTTGAAATCTATGTATTAGAAAGGGCTAAAAATTTAAAATAGAATGATCAGGGAAGGTCTCACTGGTAAGGTGATATTTGGGCAAAGACTGAAGGAGATGGGAGAGCTAGCTATTTGATAATCTCAGATGAGAATGTTCCCAGAAGAGACAAAAGCAGATACAAAGATCCTAAGAGAGAAAATAGGAATAGTGGGGAAAATAAACTGATTCCCTTCTATGCCTCACAACCTGAGAAAATTCTGTATGTACAATTTGGAGCTTTGAGAGCAGACCAGATACAGCAAGCAAACATTACATGGGCATGGGCTGTAGACATCTAGAGCATATGTATTTCAAAAGCAGTATATTACAAATGTCTGTGGGGACATTGCAAAGGAAATAACTGACCCTCTTGGAGGAAGGGGCAGATGTTTCCCTAATGAGATAACAATGACTGTAGTAAAATTGGCAATCAGCAATTTAATCACGCTGCTATGTGGAGCTCCCCTATCTGGTCATTTTGAATAAAAGTTACAGTAAGAATAATTTTCTTTTTTAACAATTTTGTCTAAGTCACGCAAAGAAATTAAAAACAATTTGTCTCAACACAAGTCACGTATTTGAGTAACTGTGTCTAGTAGCCAGCATAGATGTTACAGTTTTCTTTCTAATATAGTTTTGTCTTTAATTTTATACTAAAATCATCTTGTAATGTAGTTACAGAGAATATTCTGAATTAAGATACATGAAGGACCTGCACCTAGTCTCTAAATCATAGAGACTCGAATAGTCAATGTCTTGGTCCATTTTCTTGCTGCTATAACAGAACACCACAGACTGCATGATTTATGAAAAACAGAAGTTTATTTGCTTCACAGTTCTGGAGGCTGGGAATTCCAAGAGCGTGGTGCTGGTATCTGGCAGAAGGTGAAAGTGAGAGCGAGAGACAGAGAGGAACAGAGCAGAACCCAGAACTCATCTTTTATCAGGAGCTTACTGCCTTCATAATAGCGTTAATCCATTTATGAGGGCAAAGTCCTCAGGACCTAATCAGCTCTTATAGGTTCTACCCCTCAACACTGCTGTATTGGGGACTAAGTTTCCAACACATAAACTTTGGGGGACATATTCAAACCAGAGCAGTCAGTTAAGTTAATTCGCTGTGCTACATTTTAGAATGCAGAGAAATAGTTATAAATAAAATATAACTTAAAAAAGCAAAAAAGTAGTAATTTTCTACTAAACAAGGTTTAGTACCTATAATATTTAACTAAAATTAAGCAGTTAGTGTCCTGCTTTTTATTTTGCCACAGAGATGAACAAAGCTCAGATGTAAGAAAGTTGATTTATGCATACAAAGCAGTTAATTTTCATTTCCTATCACTACAGTAATATTCAAAGAGCTTCTTTAGTAATGTCAAGTGACATAGGAAAAGAAAATAAAAATTTCATCAGCAAATAAGTCATTTCACATGCTTTTAAAAGCAGACAGGGCAGGTTGTCTGACTAGTTTTCACTCTTATATCTGTGCTCTTTTGTGTGAGAAACACTATTCTGACATTAGGTCAGAGGATGAAGACACAGACTGCTTGTTTTAAAATGTTTGTCTGTGTTTGCCTGCCTTTCCTTTAAATGTATATTTGTTTTTAACAGTGTAAATAAATGACTGAATAAATGAATGAAGAAGCATTTACTTCCAGGGTCACAAGCAGAGTCAGAGTTCCTTCTATCATTTTCCTAATCAGCTCTTCTTGTCAGCTCACAACAAAAGTAGACCCTTGCCCCATCTTAGCTATACAGCCATGGGTGCTGGTCTCCAGGATGTTTCAGAGTCTAGTAAACAGGAATGATGAGGCAAATGATCCCACTAACATGATTCTGATCATTTGCCTCCATTGATGGCTGCCTTTAATGGCCAGGGTCACTGACACATCTTAGCACAGCAGCTGGAAGATCGCCTGTAGGAAGAGGCTACCAAAGGATGTTCTCAGGAAGTAAAAGAAATAGCTAAGAAAAACAAAGGGAGAAAATTGTTAGCAGTATGAAAAAGAAACTCTGCTTCCTTTACATATCTCAAAACTTGAGAAGAATCTACATATGATTTGGAACTTTGGGGATGTAGACAAGAAACCAACAAGCAAACATTGTGTAGACAGACTTGGGCTGCAGATGTCTGGCCAGTGGAATGGAGAATTGATTCAGGAAACCTCAGAGAAGTTTTAAGACAGCCAGAGTGAAAGAACCTACAAAGATCCACAAAAATGTGTCATTGGGGAAGAGGTCAGAAATCAGGAGAAAAACCACTGAGCTAACATTAAGTTTCCTGGTTTAAACTAATTAAATTTATCTAGTTCCATTATAGTCCAGATTGTATGTTGGAAGGCAAATAATTACACAGTTTCGTGTCATGGATGTTTCTAGAGAAAACAGTATATCCATAACATTCTCAACCCAGGTCTTTTGGAGCATCAATAAAGGAATCTGTGTGTGTGTGTGTGTGTGTGTGTGTGTGTGTGTGTGTGTATAGTTGAATTACACATAGTCATTAAGAGAAAATTATTTTATTAGTGCCACTGTATTTTGAACATTTTTATTTCAAACAGTGAAATGATAAATTTGGAAGAGGTAATAACCATCTTCAAATTTGTACTTTTAAATTAGTGTCTTTTTTATATATTATTTGTTACTATAGTTTATTTGATTTATTTTTATCAACTACCTCCTCTGCTCCAGCCTCTGTTTGGATACAGAGGATTAAGCAACAAAATAAAGCAGGCAAAGTACTTTCATGGAGCTTGCATTCTGTAAAGGGAGAAAAAGAATAAACAAATATATAAATTGGAAAGGAGAGATAAGTGCCTTGAGGAAAAAAAGTAGGATTATGAGAACAGAGGTGCCTGAAAGTGGTATGTTGTCGGTAGACCATGGTAGGGGAGATGCCTCTGATATAGCAACATATGAGCAAAAATTTGCAAGAAGTAAGAGAAATGGCCATGTGGATACCTGGGTGTGATGGTTTTTTTGGGGTGTCAGCTCGTTGAGGCTACAGTTCCCAGTTATTCAATGAAAACTAATTTAGGTGTTGCTGTCAAGTTACTTTGCACATGTGGCTAACGTCCATACTGACTTGACTTTAATAAGGGATATGGTCTTGGAAAATAATGGTGGGCTTGACTTAATTAGTTTGAAGTCCTTAAAAGTAAGACTGAGACTTCCCAGAGAGAGAGAAGAAATTCTGCCTGTGGACAAGAGCTTCAGCGCATGCCGGTGGAATTCCCTGCTTATCAACCTCCCTTCCTGACTGCCCGCCCTACAACATTCAGACTGGCTGAGCCAGGCCCCACAATTGCCAGTCCCTTGTAATAAACATCTTTATATCCTATAGGTTCTGTCTCTCACTGAACCCTGACTGATACACTGGAGAAGGGCATTCCAGGCATAGGTAAGAAGCTGTTTGGCAGGTCCAGGAGACAGCGTTGAGGCCAATGTGTCTACAGCAGAAGGAGCAGGAGGGAAAGGAGGGAGGAATAGATAATTTACCTCTGGATGCGTTAGGTTCAGATGTTCATTAGATATCTAAGTGAAGATGCCAAATGGGCATTAGGATATTTCAGTCTAGAGTTTGGGGCAGAGTCTGGACTGGATATAATAATTTGGGAGTCATCAAACTCCCAAATCTCAAACTGGAGATAAGAATTTGGGAGTTATTTAAACTATGTTTAAATAACATAAATGTTATTTAAATCAACCAGACCGTATGAGCCCTGAGAGCTCAAAAGAGGTCTGCGGAAGGCTGAGAAGTATACTGATGGGTGAGGCAGGAAAGACACAAGAGAGTGGTGTCCTGGAGACAAAGAAGAGGGTGTGACCAGTCACGGCAGGAAGTGGAATGATCACCAATGATTGGATTTAGCAATGGGGGCATCATTGGTGACTTTGACAAGAATAGTTTTGGGCACAAAAACATGATTGACATGGAGTCAAGGAAGTAGAAGAAAGTAAAGACAGCAACCATAGAGAAATATTTAGTAGGGTTTACTAAAAACTAGGTTAGAAAAATGGGATGGTAGATGAAGGAGGATGTGCCAATTACAAGTTCTTTTTTAAATAGGGTGTTTTAATGGTCCCTGATGGTAACGATAGCCCCTATCCTGGTCCCCCATTAACTGAGTTCAAAAACATACAAAGTAACTTGCTCAAAAAATACTTTTTAAACATAAATCAGGATGATAATTATCAACATCTTTTAGGAAATACTTAGCCAGTAGCAGCAATGTTGAACTAAAATAATTTCAAAGAAATTAACATTAGTACAAGGAACATTCATATCCAATCACGACCACCCCAAAATTGCTTCAGGTTCTTTAAATATTTCTATTTTTGTACTTTAGGCTTATTTCATCGCAAAGATATGTTATTGTTATATGTGCTGCATAGGATATTCATACACTGAAAACTCCAAAATATGGTTATGATACATGAGTTGAATTTTGCTAAGTATACACAGTTAATTTACCAAACAACACTAAGTGAAAATGAAGTTGAAAAGTATCTCTAAACAGGAATGTCACTAGCCAAAAATCAGTCCAGTTTATTAACATGGTACTTAGCGACTTCACAAAGCTAAACTTTTTTTGCTTAATATAGTGAGTTGGTATAGAGGCCAAAGTTGTAGATTAGAAAGAGGACTTCAGACCAGAAAATTTAAGTGGTGTATGTGTAGAATGAAAATAGACAAATTGTCCTATTCTTGTTTCTTTGATAAAATCCCAGCTTAATCCAGGTCTAATTATATCCAATAGTAACATGTATATTTGAATGTACATTTCCACATTCTAACTAAAGACTTTCTTGCTGTCATCTCCAATGAGGTTTTATAAATGCTAATTGAGCAATTTGAGGTTATGCTGGCTCCAATGATAAAATCATTCTATAGATCCTCAACATTTACTGTATTAAGGTACGAAAATTTCAATCTGGCATGACAAGCTTTGACCCTTTCAAACTTTATGTACTGCTATCTTATTTAAACCATTTCCTGTAGATAAATAGTATCAATCACCCTAGCCAGTCAAGTGAACTTCTTTGTAATACGTTTGGTCCAATATCATGAGTAGCACAAAGTGGCCAGGTGGAAATTTCAGCCTCCAGTTTTATGTAACTGTTGTTGTATCTCCTGGGGGAAGTATTCCTTTCTTGGGAACTAAACCTTTTAGATTGGCAAAGCCCAAAGGTAAAGGGAAGGGAAACAAACATTTGCTAGTAGATCACTAGGAAAAATTGTGAGAGGAGCCATAAAGTTTTTCTGATGTAAATATTTACAGTGATTGATGTTTTACTGGCATTGTAAGTAAAAAGATTATAATTGTTATGTTCTAATAAAGTAAGTAATTTTTGAACCAATAATTTAAATTTTGGAAAAAATAAATGGACTTTTCTCATATAAATGTGTTTTAGATGACACGATGCAATACAAACTAAGGTATTCCACAACTAATTTACTCAATGCCGAAACCTCAAATCCTTCTATGAATGAGGCAGAACATAAAAATACATAAGACTAAACATTAAAATGATGTGACATTTTGCTATGAGACTTGAGTATAGGACAAGTATAAAACATAAATTATAAGCTTTTCATATACTAAAAATGTGCTTCACATATAAGCTTATGCTTAGAGGATATGATATCATCAGGAAATAGATAGGGACCAAAGGAAAAAAAAACTTTTTTTTTGTAATTTTATAATTGTCTAAATTTTTTATGCAGATATATAGACTTTGAAAAAGTTGGCTTGAAATAGAATATATATATATACACACATGCACACATATATATATACACACACAAATATATATATATAAAATTAACTTCTTTGTGTAAATGTGTTAAGGCAGCTAATTCTTCAGGAAGTGTAGCATGGTCCACTGCCAGTTAGAATGAATTAATGCTTCATTTTCCCCAGGAAATGTCTCACACCTGTTTCTAATATTTTTTCCTTTGGACTAATTCCATGCACTTGGTTCACTGAGTTCTCCTTTTTAGGTCTGCCTAGTCTAAAAGAGTTGAATAGAACTATAATACTAAACCCAGGTGGTCTAGAAATCTTCCTCACTATTGAATTGTGGTTGGCCCTCGTGGGTGGTGGAGTATATTTTGTTTAAAGAAACACACCACCCACCACCTTTTTTAAAGACATAGACCACACAGTCCTACTTTCCCCATTCATGTAGTTGCCTAATGAGATACATACATTAATTTGGTTTCTTCAAAGAAAATGATAGAGCAATTTTCAACATAAACATGAACTGTTATGCTCCACAGAAAGTAGGTGGTAATGAATCTCTTTTATGTGGTTTTGAAATCCAACTAAAGATAACCTTAAAAAGGTGCTGGACATTTAAATGGATTTATCCCTATAATGTGATGGAGTTTTATTTCCATTGCTCCAGTGAATTTTTGCCATGGGATTGAAATCCATGGGTACAGAAATAAACTGGATCATAAATTCATTCATGCATGCAGGCAAAAAATATTGGCTCAGTGTTTATTCTGAAAGATAGAATTCGTGCCCTTATAAAGGCCACAGTCTAGTAAGAAAGGCAGCTAAAATCACTATAGAAATATGGTCAATGTTGGAGTAGAGTTTGCAGTGAGAGTTTGCTACGGAATCAGAAAGAAGGGAGATCTAAATCAGAACTTTGGGAGAAGAGGAAAAAGAGAGATCCTATTCCAAAGGATTTAACCTAAGCTGAGCCTTGGGACCAGCAGAAGATAGGCAAGTGCAGAAGTGGGGAGAGTCTTCCATGATGAAGATAAAAATCTGTAAGGTCGGAAATCGTGATTGTGTTCAGGGGATTTTAGGCAGTTCTATGGGGCTGACACATGGGCCATTTGTGGAGAATAGGTGGCAGGTGGTAAGAGATAACATGAGATGGGTAGTCAGGTGTTTAATCATGAGGTCATTACACCTACACATGGCTATTTGGATTTTGTCTAAAGGTCTGGTTAGCCATGGAAGGATTTTAAACAGTGAGGTCACCTGGTTACATACACAGTTTAGACAGATGCTTCTGGCAACCTTGCATTGATTGGGAGGGTGTCAGGTTGGAGATAGAATAGATATGGAAAAAGGATCATAAATAAGGTAGTGATAGTAGGAATAAAAGGTAAGAGGTAAATTAAGGAAATATGTAAGAGGAAGTCCAAAGAATTTTATGACAGGTTTTCAAGTGACTGGTAGAACAAAGTGTATTAGTATGCTAGAGCTGTCACAAAAAAGGCACAGACTGAGTGACTTAGACAACAGAAATTTGTTTATCACATTTGTGGAGGGTGGAAGTCCAAGATCAAGGTGTTAGAAAGTTTATTTTTTCCTGGGGCCTCTCTCCTTGGCTTACAGACGGCTGCCTTCTTTTTGTGTCCCCACATGGCCTTTCCTCTGTGCATGTCCCTGGTGTCCATTCCTCTTCTTGTAAGGACACCAGTACTATTGGATTAGAGCCCCACCCTTATAATGTCATTTAACCTTAATTATCTCCTTAAAGGCCCTATTTCCAAATACATAGCAACAACAACAAAAAAAGCATCAAATGTTTCTTCTTGAAGTCAAAGCTTAGTTCTTGGAATTTTCCATTGACAATGACTATATCCTTAGAATATTAAGTTTTTGGAGAACTTATTTATTCATTTAGTCATTCATTCATTCATGCACTTGAAGAATGTAGCAAATGTCAATTGAACACCCACAATGGGCTAGTCACTGTGCTAGACTTGTGTAGACAAAAGGTTTTAATAATGTAAAGTGTTTGTTCTTGATGTCTTTTGTTCTGAACACAGTAGTGGGGAGCAAAGCAAACTAGCAACAACTTTCCTTCCTGAAAGAAGAAACACTGAAGGGGCCAGCTGCTGCATGCAGATATGCACTATTCATCTTTATAATGTGTACTGTGTCCTGATAGAATGTGAAAAATATTAAATTCTGTACCATATGTTGCAAATATATTTCCAGATAATTCAGTATAATGGAGAAATGCTTAATTCATTTTGAGAGATACTAAGACAAACTTGTGCTCAGTAACCTTTAAAAATTTAAATTTTCCTTTAAAAAATGAAAGCAACAAGAAAGCATGGAAACTAGTGAAATAATACCAAGTGGTACAGAGAATTTCCCCCCTAAATCCTCTTTCTTCATATGGAGATTACGTCAGGCAGTTAAACATTCCAAAAATGTTAAAGTGCTTGAGGCTTTGGTCTCACAAAAGTCTAGAATTTGTCATCCTATTAAGTAACAGATTTTAGATTTTAGAGATAAATAGTGTCCCCGTATTCCCTCCTCTTTTTATTCTTTCTGGAAGAGGAAACTGAGCATGGCACACTGCCTAAAGCCACCCAAATATAATGGCAGAATTGAAAGAAAAACCCAAATTATCTGCCTCTAAGCCAAAAATTCTTTCTGCCTAATTATGATTTCCTTAGTAAAGTATTTTTAAATGTTTTTGCACCTTTATTACTGCTACCAATCTCATTTACAATATTTATCTCAACACAGCATTATCAGAAAGTAATCAGATTTTACACAAATATTATCCAAAAAATAACTTGGGAACTGTATGTCACATTTACATTTTGAAGAATATCATTTCAACGTTTAACTGGGGCTTACAAATATATTCCTGTAAGACTAATATGCATTACATAGAAAAGA
This sequence comes from Daubentonia madagascariensis, assembly GCA_023783475.1. Classification (NCBI taxonomy): domain Eukaryota; kingdom Metazoa; phylum Chordata; class Mammalia; order Primates; family Daubentoniidae; genus Daubentonia; species Daubentonia madagascariensis. The sequence goes on from JAKFHU010002220.1 coordinate 11,171,720, forward strand.
GACAATTGTCACCCAATGGCTATGTGCAGAGAATGCCAAGAAGAAAAAAAACCCAGAAATATCAAATTTGGTAAGTCTCACTAGATACAATTTGACTAAAAACCCAACGGTGACCCAATTTTAGAAATAAAATAACAAATGAAGGGTTAGAGAGAGATATACATAGGGAAACCCTGTGGCCAGAGTTTTCTTAGATGTCTAATTAATTCTTGAAGAAAAGCCTTATGTGTATTTGTATGCACATGCATTTTCATGTCCCTTGCAGAATATTAAACAACTGAAATATTTAATAAAAAATTTAGCTTATTTCTCAGCAAATTGTTTAGAATTAATAACAGGTAACATTTGAATGCTGCATTCCAGTTTACAATGTACTTTTTAAAAACAGCTCCTCCTTAAAGTCATCTAACAATTCTTGTAATTAGGTGGTATTTTGACAGCATATTAAATATTTCTACTCTCATCTTACAGGTGAGGAAACTGAAAGGCAGAGGACTTAAGTGACTTTCCCAAGATTATATGGCTAGAAAATGGTAGAGTTGGAATAGGAACTAGCTCTAAGTGGAGCTCTATACAACCTCTATTCTTCCTAAAATGACTGTAGAGTTTGTGTCAGTCCAGAGGCAAGAAGATCTTAATAACTCTAAAGTATTGATCTTCAAATTTGTGTGACTCTATTCAGTTCCTTCGCTTAGTTCCCAAGGATTTGTCATTCAAGATGGTCCAATTAGATCAAGTCTCAGGATCATAAAATGCATAGGAACTGTTGCAAAGTTTAAAACAAAATGAAGAGTCTACAATTCAACTATCTGTGGCAAAAGTAACAGGAAACTTTTGAATATTTGTAATGCTGGTACGTTTCAAAAACACTCCAGAATGCTACCACTTTTTATTGGTCAGCCAGGGTCAAAAGCCCTTACGTTCCTTTACATTTCCCCTACATTCCTTTACATTTCCCCTACATTTTTTAGAACCAGAGTCTGAGATAGAACTTCTTTACTCAAAGACTCACAGCTACGAAGCTCTTTTATTGTCTTGGAACTCAACTCTGTATCTCTAATCCTCACTTGAAATCTGAGGCTTAGTGAAATATTCCTACATACATATTATACTTTTGAGACATATCTACTGTATTTTACAACTGCCTCAAACTCAATATATCCAAAGTTTAAGTCATTATCTTCCTCCAAAGTCAGCCATTCCTCTACCTCAAACATGTGATCATATGATCAATGTTTCACTTTGATGTTTTTACATAAAATGTCAAATGGCCTATTACAATTTTAAAATAGCACTACTTAGAGAGTAAAACTAAGCACATATTGTAGAAATAGAGGTTTAACTACTGTTTCACAAGTCAGGGGTTCTGAGTTATAGGCTATCACATAAAACATCTCATGAAATTCCAATATTGTAAAGGGTGATGTCCTGTTAATAATTAGGATTGGAAAATGTGACTTAGGAAAATAAATCTACGTGAGTCTTGAATTTAGATTCATTGGGTCTTCACAGACAGACTACAATTCCAATTATCCATGGATGAGGAAGGTACAAGAAAGAACACTGGAGGTGATTTTTTAAAAAGGTGGCCCTGAGCTTGTCAGCTGAGTGCCTGGGAGCAGGAAGTGAGAGACGATAGGCCAATGAGGCAATAACCTCTTCCCCTAGCAAAGCAGAGTCTAGTGACCATTAGGTCTTGAACTATTAATAAATTGTCAACTCCTCTTGCTTTGGGAAAAAGCCAGAAAGGTGTGAACAGAGAGATAGGACAAGAAGTTTCCCTCCTCGTGGACCAAAAGTTTGGAGTGAGGAAAATGACGCCTTCATCTTCCTCACCTCTCCAGCATATGCCTTTGTGCTTCTCATGTTAAAAAAAAGAAGAAAGAAGGAAAGCCTTAGATTCGTATAGCAGGAACCAAAGTGCTTGACCCCATATGTTGATTTTATATAAACATTCGAAATGAACAGCTTCTTGAAATTCTAATCGAGTAACTCTCGCACAGTTTGAGATGGGTTTTTTTTTTTCTCACTCTGTTTCATAAAATTTCTGTAACAATCGGAACTCTGTAATATCGAGATTGAAACTGCCAGAAGATATAATTTCTGACAAAGATACTAATTTATCTTAGTTGACCATAAGGAAGAGATAAATATGCTTCTTATCTAATTTGATGCCTTTTTTGTTCATTCAATGTCAAGTAACTTGTCAAATGCAAAGATAATATAATAACAAAATACCTCTAGAACCAAATTGTTGAAGCAATCTCAGCAATATAAATGATATTTCTCGTTATTCAATATGTAAGCCCATGTTCAACAATTCAAATCATTCCTAATATTAATAATGTATCACCATCTTAAAACGTCATTAACCATTTCATCAAGTCTTGCTTGGTCAGTACCTACTTTTCCCTTTTTTTTTCTTTTCTTTCTTTTTTTACAGAGTAAGCTTTTGGTCAAGTTGATAAAGTTCTCCATTCCTAGTTTGCTGAGAGTTTTTATCATGAAAGGATGTTGGATTTTGCCAAATGCCTTTTCTGTATGTATTGATATAATCACGAGATTTTTCTTAATCAGTCTTTTAGTATAATGAATTAAATTAATTTATTTACAAATGTTGAACCAGTCTTGCATTCCTACGATAAATTCTACTTGTTTGTGGTGTTTAATTATTTTTACACATTGTTGGCATTTGATTTGCTAATATTTGTTATGGATTTTTGCAACTGTGTTCATAAAATGTCTATAGTTTTCCTTTCGTGTAATGTCTTTTTTTAATTGAGATAAAATATATGTATATAATTTACCATCTTTACAATTTTTAAGCATACAGTTCAGTGATAATAAATACATTTCTTTAAATGCATTTCTATCCTTTCTTTCCCTTCATACCTAACTCCCACCTTCACCTCCAAGCTTCTATCCTGCCTCATCACGAGATCTACTTTTTTAGCTTCCACATATGAAGGAGAACATATGATAATTGTCTTTCTGTGCTTGGCATGTTTCACTTAACGCAATGGCCTCCAGTTTCACTCATGTTGCTACAAATGACAGGATTTCATATTTTTTTGTGGCTGAATAACATTCCGTCATGTATATGTGCCACACTTTCTTTATTCATTCATCTGTTGATGGGCATTTAGGCTGGCGATTCCATATTTTGACTATTGTGTATAGTGCTGAAATAAACATGAGAGTACAGATATATCTTTAATATACTGATTTCTCTTCTTTTGGATATATACCGAGTAGTGTCATTGCTTGATCATATGGTAGTTCAGTTTTTAGATTTGCGAGGATCTCCATACTTTTCTTCATAGTGGCTGTAGTAATTTACATTCCCGCCAACAATGTATGAGGGTTCCCCTTTCTCCACATCCTGGTGAGCATGTTATTGCCTCTTTGTCTTTTTTTATATAAACCATTTTAACCGGGGTGAGATGACACTGCATTGTGCTTTTGGCTCGCATTTCTCTGATGATTAGTGATGTTGAGCATTTTTTTCACATACCTGATAGTCATTTGTGTGTCTTCTTTTGAGAAATGTCTTTTCAGATATTTTGACCATTTTTAAATCAGATTATTATTTCTTTGCTATTGAGTTGGTTAAGCTCCTTATATATTCTGGTTATTAATCCCTTGTCAGGTGGGTAGTTTGCAAATATTTTCTCCCAATCTATTGGTTGTCTCGTCACTTTGTTGATTGTTTCCTTTGCTATGCAGAAGCTTTTTAGTTTGATAACACAATTGTCTATATTTGCTTTTGCTGCCTGTGTTTTTGAGGTCTTACACAAAAAAATCTTTTCCCAGACCTATGTCCTGAAGCATTTCCTCAATGTTTTCTTCTAGTAGTTTCATAGTTTCAGGTCTTAGATTTAAGTCTTTAGTCCATTTTGATTTGATTTTTGTGTATAGTGAGAGATAGGGGTCTAGTTTCAATCTTTTGTGTAAATGTTTCCACTTTTCCCAGCATCATTTATTGGAAAGACTTTTCCCCTTTGTTCTTGGCACCTTTGTTGAAGATGAGTTGGTTGTAAATGCATAGATTTATGTGTGCATTCTCCATTCTGTTCCGTTGGTCTATGTGTCTGGTTTTATGCCAATACCATGCTTTTTTAGTTATTACAGCTTTGCAGTAAATTTTGAAGTCTGGTAATGGGATGCCTCCAGCTTTTTTCTTTTTGCTCAGGATTTCTTTGGCTATTGAAGTCTGATTGTAGAGGTGGGGCCATCTGAGATTCACAATCTGGCTGGTTGGAGCGGGTTTCACTTTTCTTCCCCCTTCCCTCCTCGGTGGTCTCCTTCTGGCAGGCAGGAGCTCAAGTTAGCTAGGCTCCCCTGTGCTTGCACTGTGGACTGGGAGGTTCCCTGCCCAGGGCATCCCAGCCTGAGCTGAGAGCTTGGCCTTCTTGTGGGGGGAGGGGTGCCCTGTGAGTATGCTGTGGCTAGAACCCACACTGCACTCTCCTCTCAGATCTGCCCACATGAGCTCCCTCGCCTCCTGAGACTACTTCACAAATCTCCCTTCCATGCCCCCAAACAAAGCGATCGAGACCTGGGGGTATGGGATCTGGCCTGCAGGCCTGTCCCCACGTCCCTGAAGATCAATCCCTAACCATGCCCAGGAGAAGCATGCTGGTCCCGAGTTGCCTCAAGCAGGTTTGATGTCCCTCCACTTCAGGGTGTGCCTTCAGTGCCTCTGATGGAGCCACTGGCAAGCAGCACCTGGGAGGGCTGGTGAGCAGGGAGCTCACAATCTTAGCACCTCTCAGTCCACTGCAGGACCTTAAGAAGAAAGATTTGAGCCCCTCTCTCTGTGGAAGCCTCTGTGGTAGCTCAATTGTCTCTCTCACCAGCTGTGGGTGGGAGAGGGGAAAGGAAGGAAAAGAGTCTGGATGGAGGAAAGCGAGCACTCTGGTCATTTCTGTCCCTTTCTCTGGGAGGCAACCCACCCAGAATATCCAGGCTCTGGAGTCACACAGATCACCCAGGACATACTGGCCCCCTGTGGCTCCTGCAGTCTGGGCCAGAGTTGGGAATGTTTGTGTGGGAACGAGCAAGATGAAAACTGAGGAGTTGAAGCCCCCTAGGGAGGACAAAAATGCACGGTGGGTAGAGAAGCAATATGGCGCCTGCCAACAGGCTCAGGTCTGTGGTGATGAGATGTTCCCCAGGGAGGCTGGGAGCCTGGTGCTTTGTCCACAGGAAGCTCCCAGCTCACTGGTGGCAGAAGCTTTTGGGCTCATGGGGGTAGAAAATCTTTCCAGCAGCTCGGGAACCCATTGCCTGTCAGAGATGGGAGGGAGGGAAAAAAAAATTTCTCCACCTACCCTTTTCACTGGACTGCAAGCCTCTCGGGGGTTGATCCCTGCCAATATTTTGCTCCTTCTTGTTCTGCTCTGCAACTTCTTCCCACGGTGTCTCTTGCAGTTCTGGTACCCTTCCGTCAGAATTACACCTGATTAATGTTTGTTTGTTTCTCTTTCATCTAAAACTTCTCCTTCTTACTGAGACGCTCTGGCAGCTGGTATCTCTGGTCTGCCATCTTGACTTCCATTCTCTTTTCATTTTTTATTTAAGTAGATTTAGGGAGTACAAGTGCTTTTTTGTTACATGGATGAATTGCATAATGGAGAAATCTAGTTTTTTAATATGCCTATCACCTGGGTAGTATACATTATACCCAATAGGTCTAGTTTAGTTCTGTCAGTGGAGTTTTGAAGTCCCCCACTATTATTATGTTGCTGTTTATTTCATTTCTTACATCTAGCAGTATTTGTTTTATGCATCTGGGAGTTCTGGTGTTGGGTGCATATATATTTGGAATTGTTGTATCTTCCTGTTGAATTAATTCCTTTATCATTATATAATGACCATCTTTGTCTTTTTTTACTGTTGTTAATTTAAAGTCTGTTTCATTTGATGTAAGAATAGCTATTCCTGCTTGCTTTTGGTTTCCATTTTCATGGACTATTTTTTTCTACCCCTTTACCTTGAATCTATGTGACTCTTTATGAGATAAATAGAACTCACTGAGTTTCCTTAAAACTGCTATTTTTAATTCTTGGTTAGAAAGTTTACAAATCACTATCTTGTTAGGGTCAGTCACTGGAGCTTTGTCCTTTTCAAGAGGTCATGGTTCCCTGTTCACTGTAGTTTTTTGTGTGTATACATCTATGTCTTTGCAGTGAAGGATTAGTTATTTATTTTAGTTTTCTCTGTGTGGTTTGTTTTGGTTTTTATTCAATATATTTGCTTAGTAAATCTTCACTGCTAGGTCATTGCCTCCATTTCAGTTCTACATGGTGCCTTAAGCCCAAGTTGGCCTCATGGCTGGTTAATGGCTGGAATGCTGCCTGTCCTGAATGGGGGAGGTCCTAAAGCAATTGTCCCGGCAATGTGAGAAGGCTGGCTATGGGTTGTTGCCCAGGGGACCTGGGTAACATACCTCCTATAGCATGGTGTTGGTGAACAACCACTCTAATTTGGTGTCTCCTTTGGCCAAGTTACAGAGCAGAGTTTCCAGGGCTGCTTCCCCCATTTGTCTCTGCCTGTCCTAGGGTTATTGCTCTCTTCAGGAAGTCACAATGTTACCCAGGGGTTCAAGCAAGGATAGGTCTCCTGCCAGTGGACCCAAGAAGGTGGGTAAGTTAGTTAAATACCTCAGTTGCACTTTTTCCCATGTAGAAACCATGAGTTGGGGGGAGATTTTCTGCACAATTGCTGTCGGGCAGAATGGGGGAGATGGGGTGTTGGGCATGTGGAAGTCTGATTCTCCTACCATGTGCACAGAGTTTTTCCACTTCTTTGTGGCCCCAAGAATGGTCTCATCCTCTTCCTTGAACTCTGTGTTGTTGCTGATGTAGATCTTGGAGCTGTATATTTGTTTTTGATTTTCTGTGGGGAAAACTGAAGCTAGTCTGCCTCTACATCACCAGTTTTGAACCAGAACTCTCCTATCCATGTAGTGTCCTTATCTTGTTTGAGTATTAGAGTGAAACCAGACTCATAGCATGAGTAGTCCCTCTGCTTCTATTTTCTGGAAGAGATTGTAGAGAATTCTTACAATTTGATCCTTAAATGTTTGGTAGAATTCAACAGTGACATCATCTGGGCCTGGTGCTTGCTTTCTTGGAAGGTTTTTAATTATTCATTCAGCTCTTTTTTTAGTAGATGTAGTCCTATTTACATGATTTATTTCTTCTTCTGTGAGTTTGTGTCTTTCAATGGATTGATCAATTTCATCTAAGTTGTCAAATTTGTGGACATACAATTTTTCACTAGGGTATATATTTCTACGATCGTTCCCTTGAGTCAGATTCAGATTCAGTCAGTGTGGGGTAGAATGCTTTTCTTTTCTTTAATCCACTAATTGATACTGATGAGTTTTTAGGTTTAACAACCAGTAATGTGTAAGAATAATCAACAGTTTTTAATTAATTGCCAGAGTTGTATTACGTGACCATGTATCTTTTCAGAAGTCTTAAACTCAGCTAAAGAGGATGACCTTCATAGACAGCAAAGTGCATCACTCAGATAATGACTATGAGTAGCAATTTCTCTCTACTAGAATCTCCATATAAAATCAGGGTCCATTCCAAGGGGCTTGGAGTGTTTTCAGTTAAGGCTTTGGATTTAAAAATCCATTATCCATTATTTGTAGAATATTTTATTTCACATGGGGAAAGGATAGACACATCATAATAGGCTAGTTTTAGAGCCATCAGTATGAACTCATGTTTAGTTTAATATAAATACGTACGGTTACATATAGATATATTTATAGATATGTATGTATATACAGGTTAGTATACACGTTTATGTCTTCTTTCTCTGCCAGGCCTAAACTCAATGACACCCCAGTAGCAAAGAATATACTTATTCCCTGTTCTTGGCTTCTAACACTATTCTCCAAAAAAAAGGAAACAGGGTTTCTTGGAGTATTGTTGATTCTCCTGGGGCAGGACTGGGGCAGGAAACATACAATAGGATCCTGGAGAATTTTGTAGAGTCAGAATGTAAAGAATTGTTAAAAAAAATGATGAGGGTATGCTCAAGGGACACAGAAGTCAACTGAAAGAGCTATCAGTGGCCAAAGCCAGAATAATCTGAGCAACAAAATTAAGTAGCATCGAACTATAACCTAAAGTATAAAATAAATATCCATGAGTCCATATGATATAAATGATTGAAAAATAAATGGAGGAGAATAGACAAATACTCTGTGAAGAAGAATTCTGTAGACTTTCTGCTCTCAAAGAGGTGGAATATAATTCCCCACTCCTTACATGTAAGCTATGCATAGTGATTTCCTTCCAAAGAGAAGAGCATGGGAAGGGGGAAAAATAACAACTTTCCACTGGAGAAACCTGACAATAAACTTTCTCAGCCAGGTAATCAAGATTCATATCAACAGCAATAACTAATGTTAGTGGCATGTGCACTTGACATGATGTGATGAGAATGGCACTTTTACCTCAGTGGTCTTCTTCCCAAGAACACGTAAGTCAAGTGTAATCATAAGAAAAACATCAGACAAATTCCAATTGGGGGACATTATACAAAATATCTGACCAGGACTCCTGAAAACAGGCAAGTTCATCAAAAACAAGATAATTCTGAGGAACTGTCAGAGCCAAGAAAAGCCTAAGAAGACACGACAACTATATATAAGGTAATATCCTAGATGAAATCCTGGAACAGAAAAGAAACGTAAAGTAAAAATTAAGGAAATCTGAATAATGTGTTGACTTTAGTTAATAATAATGTATCAATATTGGTTCATTAATTGTAACAAATGTACCAAACTACTGTTAGATGTTAATAATGGGGGAATCTGAATGGGGAGTATATGGCAACTCTACTATCTTCATAATTTTTCTATAAACCTAAAACTGTTCTAACATAAAAAATATATATAATTTTTATATATACATAAAGTGTATATACACTTAAATATGTGTGTGTGTATATATATTTAATATATATATCCTAATGTATAAAGTTTGGAAACCACTGAACTATAATATACAACACAATCTTAAATTTTATTGTACTGCATACAAATTTTATATGACAATACAAGAATTCTCTATGGTATTTATCAGTGTTTCTGTAGTATATGATACAGTGTCTGACAATAAATTCTTTAAAAATATTTATTTAATGGATATAGATACAGAACTATTTGTATCTGTGTATATATGTGTATATACATATCTTATAATTTATATTTATGTAATTATATTTATATCTCATTTTTCATATTAAATGCTTCATGTATGTAATAACTTAATTGGGAAATATTTAGAAATGTATTCAACTGAAGTTCCCAAATGATTCCCTAATCCACTTGTATCAAAGTTTCAATTTAATTTGTTACAAATAATTTGCTTTATTGCAAATAGTAGTTTACCGATCAATGTATTACACCCAAAAATGATCATTATGTCACTGAACAAGGAATCATTCATTGCATATAATGCTCTTCCTCATGAATTTCCTTTGAGTACTTGATCTGCCACCTGACTCTAAATCCTTCTATATGCCCATAGACCTCACGTTAGTTGAAGAATTTCATGTTAATTTAGAGATTTGTTTTGAACCGATTTGTGTTTATGTATCCTTCCTTGGTGCAGCCTTGAATCCTGTGCTCTTTGTGATTAGAACTGATGTTTGTAAGTGTGCTGGTCAATATATATTAAGATCCCTGTCATTTTCCTGAGGCAGCTATCTGGGAATGTTTCCTTTTGATCCATGGTCGCAGAGGCATTCCTGACAGGCACTGGATACGGGGAAGGTTGTCTGTAATCTCCTGATCAGGGCCAGTGGTACATTGACTCTGGCTGGATGCATGCCTCAGCAGTTTCAAAACACCTGTCACATTTCAATTGAACTTCCTTTCTCTTTTGCTGAGGACATGCTTGAACCTTGGCGTCTCTCTCTCTCTCTCTCTCTCTCTCTCTCTCTCTTTCTCTTTCTCTCTTCCTGTTTGTACTTTGATAAATAACTGGGCCTCTCATACTGTGCTTGAATCTTCAATCTGTAAATTTAGGGGTAGTAATTACAAATTTCAACTTTGAATTCACAGTGTATTTGTGGTTTTATAAGATGCACGAAGAGTTTTTTCTCTACGTTTTATGGTTTTCACTAACTAAATCAGTGGAAAGAATTATCCACAATATAGTACTATCACCATATACAGTTACAGCTTCTATTTCATGTGAATAACTTCACTGTTGTTTATTCTCATGGTTTTTCTTGTTGGACAGGACTATGAGAAGAAAACATATTTTCTAAACTGCTATGAGCAGTCTGTCTCATCCACTCACACCTGATACATGACATATGACCCAGCTGCTCCCACCCGTGTTCAGATACTTGATACTTATGTGTCTTTCATGGCATCTGTCAACTCTGACCAGCTGCAGCTTACACCTACTGCCAAATAACAGAGAAAAACGTTTGCTGTGTCTTAACATGTGCCTGTTGTGGAAGACCTACTTAACATTCATTCATTTAGTAATAAATTCAATGGACATTCATTGACTCTTTAATGTACATAATTCATTATCATCAAAGGTGTTGACAGAAATGCAGAAAAACAGAAGATAGCATTTTGATCTACTCTAGCCAAATACTTAAGGCTCATTCTCTTTTATGTTCACATATATTAATTAAATCCAGAACATCTTTTATGCACATTATTCTAATAGCTACCACATGTTTTTACTACTCTCTCTAAACTTTCTCTTGACTTATTTGGATAATGATTATTCTATATATTAGAACCCATGGGACTAGGATTCCTGATACTTCACTCGGGCATCCAGAAGGAGTTTCTATAAACCATGGCTGCATGTCCACCAAATGATAGGCTGGCAGTGAGGGGACTAAAAAATAAAAAGAAAAGGCCCAACCTTCAAACCAAGTAGTGCATAAGTGAGATAATTCCCCAGGCTTATTCTGGGCCTAAGTCAATATGCAACCTAGAAAAGTGAAAAGGATTGCAACTTTAAGAGCAATAAGAGAATTTGCTGGTCGTATGGAATCTGGGTTGCATTGCAGATGGAGGGAATGAAGATGAATCATTACTTCCAATCCTGGGGCAAGAGGCTGGCAGAAACAAGACAAGAGACGCACGCCCTGGCCTGTAATGTGGAGAATCAGATCATTTCCTTGGGTACCAGGAGCAGTGCCAAGAAGTGCCTGCTGGGTGGATTCTGGCTCACAATAATCCCCATCACAATATCTTCCATCATTTCAAATAAAAAGAAAAATATATATTCACAAAAACACACAAATGTTGGTAGCAGCTTTTTTCATAATATGCAAAAAACTGAAAAAGCCCTACTATCTAGCAATAGGAGAATAGGTAAACACACTGGCATATCCTGACAATTGAATACAACTCTGAGACCAAAAGCCATGAACTACTGATACAGGCAACAACATGGGTGAAATACAAAAGCATTATGCTGTGTGAATGAAGCCAGACTCAAAATGCTGCATATCATAGGATGACATTTACAAGAAGTCCAAGAATAGACAATACTAATCCTTGAAAAGAATCAAAATAGTGGTTGCTTTTAGAGGAGTGACGGCAGGAATTGACTAGAAAGGGGCACGAGGGAACTATCTAAAGTGCTGGGTGTGTGCTCTTCTTTTTGTAAAAAATTTTTTGTAATCGACAGATAAAGTTGTATGTATCATCGTGTACAACATGATGTCTTGAAGTATATATGCATTGTAGAATGATGAAATCTAACTTATTAACATACACATTACCTCACATTTTTGCGGTGAAAACACTTGAACATCCACTTTCTTAACATTTTTCAAGAATAAGATATATTATTATAACTGTAGTAATGAGATACAAAATTTCAGTCAAATATGAGAGCATATTCTATTCTTGATAAAGTTTTGGTTGCATGTGTGTATGCATTTGTCAACACTCAGCAACTGTATGCTTTAAGATTTGTGTATTTCCTTATATGTAAATTTTAAATTAAAATTTGTAAAAACATAAGCTCTAATTAATAATTAGAAGTTTTAATTATGAAGCAAGCCGAAGTATTTAGGGAAAAGTATACGGATCTCTGCATTTACTTTAAAATGCATCAAAAATAAGACGGTACAGCAAGTATAGTGAGACAATAAATGGTAGGAACCAGGTTGTAGGTATACAGATGTTCTCTGTAAAATTCTTTCAACTTTGGAGTACGTTTTTGAAATTTTTCATAACAGGTCTTAGAAAAAGTTGACTTTCAAAAAAAAATTTTTTTGAAATTTGATTTCAAAATTTTTTTGAAAATGATTGTGTTCATATTGAAGTTTAATATTTCATATTTGTTATTACATTGGCATTTAAAATTTTTAATTGCATAATTTTTATTAGCTATTCCTCAAAAGTGATCTCTGATTGTTACTTCATGAAAAAGCTTATGAGAATCAGAAAAATAAAATGCTAAGTTTCTATGTCTATTCATTGTCAGAATCTAAGGGTTAGTTGGACCATAAGAAGTCACAAGGTCCATTTCTCCCCTTCAGCCTTCTAAGCCAGAGAGTACCCTTATCCATTATTGCTGTAATACAGGATGCTTTCTAGGCCCCAAGTGTTTGTTCCCTCTGGAATTAACAGAAACTTAAATCCCTCATTGTTGTAATACCTGGGCAGCACCAACAAAAAGAAAGATCACTTAGGTATAGAAGTCATGCTGTGCAGCAACTGTTATCTCATTGTAAAATAGAAAGTGCATCCTGAAAAGGGGATTTTGTTGAATCAAGAATGTCAACTCTCTTCATTACACACTAATTAGCTCTAATTAACACCTTTAGTTATTAATACCTCTCATTCCATAAAGAAGATCCCAGTAAATAACTTCCAATGATTTATTTTAAAGATTTTGTTGATTAGCATTTCATAAGTTGCTGGTTTTGCCAAGTGTTTTAACTTACAGAAATGAGAGAAATTCTAAAAGAGAACCCAGAACAACTCATTTTTTTAATAATAGCACTCACATAACCAAATAAAAACTCAAAAGTTCAGTAAGAGTTTTTGTATTCGCATATTGGAATTTAGTCATGACGTTTTATCCAGAAATCCCACTACTGGGTATCCGTAGGAAATAAAATCAGTACGTTGAAGAGCTATCTGTACTCTCATATTTACTGCAGCATTATTCACAATAGCCAAGAAATGAGATCAGCCTAAGTGTCCATTAATAGATGAATAAAGAAAATGTGGTGTATATATATACAATGGAAAATATTCAGCCATAAAAAAAGAAGGAAATCTTGTCATTTGTGACAACATGGATGAACCTGAAGGACATTATGTTAAGTGAAATAAGCCAGGCACAGAAAGACAAAATATTGCATGTTCTCACTCATATGTGGAATCCATAAAAGTTGATCTCATCGAAGCAGAGATTAGAATGGTGGTTACCAGAGGCTAAGGTGGTTAGGAGGGAGGATGGATGGGGACATGTTAGTCAAAAGACACATATTTACAGTTAGGTAGGAGGAATAAGTTCAAAAGATCTATTGTACAGCATAATGACTATAGTTAGTGATCATATACTCTATTCTTGAAAAATGCTAAGAAAGTGGGTGTTACGTGTTCTCACCACAAAAAATGATAACTCTATGTGGTAATGCATTTGTTAATTAGTTAGATTTAACCTTTCCACAATGTATGTATGCTTCAAAACATATATACATTGTACACAATGTTGTATACAATTTTAAAAACAAATCAATACATTTGAAACAAATAAATGTTTTACTTTGCTTTTTCTCTGAAGAATTGCAGCATTCAATAAACAAATAATGTATTTTCTCACCACTAGTCTAATTATCTTTCTCTCCTACAGATATAGTCTTACTGTTGCAGGCTGATCTAAACATTTATCTAAGTATGAAAGTACCAATATATTTCAATATGTACAAATGTAAAATAAATCAATATAATAATTATCATTTTTCATCTCTAATATAGATTATATCATGAGCTATACTTATTTTATATTTGATTTCAATCTACTAACCCTGCATCAGTATAATCCCTCATTCTTTTATCCAATAGACTTTCATTGAGTACCTTAACTGTGCCAGGCACTTTCCTGAGTGCTGGGATTAGAAATTTAACTTTCTACCCTCAGAAGGCTCATAGTCCTTTTGCCACAGTATGATAAGCACTGTGATATAAATATGTGGATGGTACCTTGCAGCACAGAGACATGGTCCCTATCTAAGCCTTACTCAATCAGGAAAGACTTCACAAAGGCAGTAATGCTTGTAATAAGTATTGATGAGTAGTTCATCAGATGGAGATGGCACAGAGAACAGACCATTCTTAGCACAATTCAAAGGCACATAAAGGCAAAGTTGTGGAAAGTATTGTATATTCAAGGAAGAATAATTCACTACTCTTGGGCCACAGAAGCACATAAGAAGATAAAGAGATGATGAGCCTGCAGAGACAAATTAGGAAGAGACTAGGTAGGCCTTGTATGGGAAGCTGAGGGGTTTGGGATCTACACCAGGAGGACAATAAAAAGACAATGAAGAATTTTAAACATATGAGTGCTATAAGCAGAAATGTTTGTGGACCCTGACTTACTAAAGCCTAATAGTTATGGCTTCAACTTATTTCTCTAGGCATGCAATGCTGCTTTTAGCGCTCTGTTAGCAATTCTTGAATTTAGGCTCTAGCCACCATTGAGACCATGTCCTATGCCAGACATACTGACTAGTTCAACTCTTCCCTACCTGATGTGTCTTGTTGCTCCATTGTCTTGATATATGCAACAAGCTCATGCTTTTTCTTTATGAAAAATGAGGTGGCAGAGGAACGCTAATGATGGTGTATGTGATGTCTGTGATGTCCCCAGGGTGTGAAGTAGCACAACACAGCTATTAACAATATGTGCTTTGGGCTCACATCTGCAGTGTTCAAAGCCTGGTTGAGTGAGTTAGGCAAGTTAACTAACATTTCCTCATGTGTAAAATAAATTGTGTTAGTAAGTTTAAAGACTAAGTACTAAAAAACAGAGGCCCATAATGTGATGTCTTAAATTAGAAGTTTATTCCTCTTCTGTAACAGTCACTTCTGTTCACACTTTATTAGCTCAGGAGGGCTGTAAGGGAGACTTGACATGCATTC
This sequence comes from Daubentonia madagascariensis, assembly GCA_023783475.1. NCBI lineage: Eukaryota > Metazoa > Chordata > Mammalia > Primates > Daubentoniidae > Daubentonia > Daubentonia madagascariensis. The sequence continues at coordinate 11,186,892 of JAKFHU010002220.1, forward strand.
TGACTGTCTTATGCCCAGCTAAAACTCAGGAGTGCTGTCATTAAAGAGCAAAGACTATATTGATGGCAGCTGCAGACTCTGCCTTCATGATAATGGTAAAAAGCTGCTTTGTTATCTCTTGTGTATCATACATTCATGTGTAATGTTTAACATGGTAACTGGCAAAAAGTAAGCAAGAGACAGTTGTAACTTGTATTTACAATAATTATTATGAACATTTTGTGTGAACACAAGTCCAAAGGAAGGCTTGTACTATTCAGCTAGGTTCTAGGCTCATAAAAAACTGGGTTGTCAACTGAAAACCAGTTGCAGCAATAATAGTGATCCTCTCCCTCCAAAAATCTATTAGAATCCCTTTCAGGAATTAAGTGTTACTCAATTTATCTTGGGTGGTCTGATTTTTTTTTTTTTTCTGTTTCAGTTCAAGATTCCAAGAATAGTTACATCACATTCAAAGATCTTAGCAGGATGAAGTTCTATTTCCATGACTATCTACAGTGGTTTGTTTGAATGAAGCAAGTGGATTACATATACTTTGCAGCAGCAGATTTACTAATTGCCAACGGAAATTATTTTTTGATATTTACTTCCCATTTTCTTAAAACAACTGAAGTACTGTTTCATTAGATTCAAGTCTCATTGCCAATGAATGAAAAAGAAAAATATATATACCAAAAAATAAAAAGAAGATCCACTTCTGGGTTTATATTCAAAAGAATTAAAAGCAGGAACTCAAACACGCACACTCATGTTCGCAGTGTTATTCACAAAAACCAAAAGGTGGAAACAACCCAAGCGTTCTTTGATGGATGAATGATAAACAGAACGTGGTACATACCATCAATGCAATATTATTCAGACTTGAAAAAAAAGGAAATTCTGCCACATACTACAACATGGATGAACCTTGAAGACATTATGCTAAGTGAAATAAGCCAGTCACAATGGGACAAATACTGTATGATTCCACCTATTTCACATACCAAGAGTAGTTAAACCATAAAGACCAAGAGTAGAATGATGGTTGCCAGGGGCTGGGGGGAGTGGCAAATGGGAAGTTATTGTTTAGTGGAGACAGAGTTCTAGGGGTTTTTGTTGGTGGTGGTGGTGGTGGTTTTTTGCTTTGCTTTGTTTTGTTTTCTGAGACAAAGTCTCACGGTCGCCCTGGGTAGAGTGCAGTGGCGTGATCACAGCTCACTGCAACCTCCAACTGCTGGGCTCAAGCAATCCTCCTGCCTCAGCCTCCCAAGTAGCTGGGACTACAGGTGCACACCATGAGTCCCAGCTAATTCTTCTATTTTTGGTAGAGAGGGTGTGTCCCTCTCGCTCAAGCTGGTCTCAAACTCCTGGCCTCAAGCAATTCTCCCACCTCTGCCTTCCAAAGTGCTGGGATTACAGGCGTGAGCTACCACACCTGGTGCATTTTCTTGTTTGGTTGTATTCCTAGTGTCTGGGGTAGGGGTCAGCAAACTAGGGCCCATGGGCCAAATTTGCACCACCAGTTTTGATGTGGCTTATAAGCTAAGAATGGTTTTTACATCTTCAGGTGGTTGAAGAAATCAAAAGAAACATATATGGTAATGCATGGAAAATATATAAAATTCAAATTTCTGTGTCCATAAATAAAGTGTTATTGAAACATAAACAAAGCACACTCGTTTATTTACATATTGTCCATGGCTGCTTTCATTCTACTGTGGCAAAGTTGAGCAGTTAGGACAGAGACCATATGTGTTCTTTAAAGCTTAAACTTTACAGAGAAAGGTTTTTCACCCCTGGTCTGAAACAATACCTGGTACATTAAGATTGAAGAAATGAATGATGGTAAGCAAATGTGTGTTTGCTCTTTCAGTAAGAGACCCCCTCAGAGATCCAAAAGCTGTACCCAACTTTTGCCTGATAGTTGGTTCCTCTGATAAACGGATTTAACTTCTGTTAATGATAAAGGAATTAAAACAGGACCCAAAAAATATACTACAAGAGAAAAAGGACAGAGAAGAACAAGTATAATATAATAACAATAATCTTACACCTTAGTATGTGAAAATTGTGACCAACCGTATCTCCAGGAACTTAATAATTTTAATAAAATATCAATCTGTATACATTACATTATCATTATATCCCCTAATTTATTCATTTGTTCTGTCTTCGTCTATAACATAGTTCAGTCATTCTCTTATACATCTTCTTGTTTAGCTAAACTGAGTATGACTGTCAGTTGCCAAACATACCAGATCTTCCTTACTCCAATAAATCTGAGCATTCTCCTCCTACTACCTGAGATATTTTTCTCTTTTGCTTGCTTGTCACTCAAAAGATGAGAGATCAAATACCACCACTGCCTCACAACTCCCATGTGAAAACTTCCATACCTGATTGCATACACCTCCATTCATTTGTTCATTCATTCATTAATTCATTTATCACATATCTCTTGGACAATCACTACATGACAGGCATTGTTCTAGGTCCTGGGACCATGGCAGTTATTAAAAGGATCTCAATCTATTCTCATGGAGTTATAATATTTTACCAGGGGAGAAAGACAATAAAAATCTTAATAAAAATAATATTAAGTAGTTATATGAGCTAAAAAAACAGAAATTTGCATGTGATGAGAATAGTGAGAGTGCATTGTTATTCTGTGCTACATAATACTTTACCCATATATCTGTTACTATTTACAAATATCATTGTGTGTAACTGGGTTTACATTAGCCCCCCAGAAGGGATCTGTCTCATATTTCCTTCTATCTCCAGCACACAACAGTTCATGGAACACTGTAAGTGTTTTTTGGTTTTTGTTTAATTTTTTTATTTTTAATTTTTTTTATTTCAGGATATTACTGGGGTACAAACTTTTTGGTTACGTAAATTGCTTTTGGACCATTTGAGTCAAAGTTATAAGTGTACCCATCCCCCAAATAGTGTGCATTGTACACATTAGGTGTGAATTTACCCATCCCCTCTTCCCCCCCAACCTGCTTGATTTCCGATGAATGTTATTTCCATATGTGCACACAAGTGTTAATCGATTGGTTCCAATTTAATGGTGAGTACATGTGGTGTTTGTTTTTCCATTCTTGTGATACTTCACTTAAAAGAATGGTCTCCACAGTGGGATGGTGGTTGGATGGGTGAATGATACTCACTGTTAGTAGTTTCATTTCTCTGTGTAGGAACTCATATGCAGAGATGATAACCATATGAGCATTTTAAAATATTAGAAAATGTGCATCGGTTTCACAATTATGAAATTTGGGAGAGAAATAAATGAGAATGTTAAAAACTATTGATATGTAAAGGCCCATTTTAAAAGAGAACATACAATCACAAAAGGGAAAACATTCAGTGTAAATTTAAAATTATGTGAGTAGGACAAATTTTGGTTGCTGGGGCTGAATCAGATAATTTTTTTAATCATTTGGTTCATTGCTTCACAACTCATCTATGCAGCTGGAATCTGGAAGTACCAGTTTTATCTTTTTTTTCCTTTTTTTTTGTGCGCTCCAAGGTCTACAAGATGGAAGTACCAGTTTTACACAGTATAGAGACTGCCTTGATTTTTAAGTTGGGCTGACCACATTTTTAAGATTTGATTTTTCTCCCTTGATTCCCTGCCATAAGTAAAGAGGGAAAAACAGTCTCAAGCTAATTATATCCTTGTCTAATATAAAATTAAAAAGAGATAAGTGTCCAAGAAGATAATGTCCTGAGTTTAAAATTTAATTTTAAAAATTTAAAAATAGGCAAATCTCATCCTCACCACAATCTCATATTCAGTACATTCAAATGTATTCAGTAGATTAGAGTTATAGGAACTAAACAAACCATTATAATTTTTTAAGAATTTACTTTTTCAAAAGAGTCATATAAGGTCATGATTATTTCTTTTTTTCTTCTTTTTATTTGTATAAATTTAAGAGGTACAAATACAGTTTTTTAACACGGATATATTTCATAGTGGTCAAGTCTGGGCTTGTAGTGTGATCATCACCTGCATAATGTACATTGTACCCATTAAGTAATTTCTCATCCCTCACCCCCCTCCCACTCTTCAGAGTCTCCAGTGTCTATTATTCTACACTCTATGTCCATGTGTACACATTATTTGTCTCCCACTTATAAGTGGGAATATGTGGTATTTGACTTGATTTCTGGGTTATTTCACTTAAGATAATGTCTTCCAGTTCCATCCATGTTGCTGCAAAAGACAGGATATCATTCTTTTTCATGGCTAAATAAAATTCCATGGGGGTATGTGTGTGTATGTATCACATTTTCTTTATCCAATCATCCACTGATGGATACTTAAGCTGATTCTATGTCTTCACTAGAATAGTGAAGTGACTAGTACTGCAATAAACATATGAGTGGAGGTATCTTTTTGATGTAATGGTCATTTTCCTTTGGATAGCTATTCAATAGTGGGATTGCCAGACTGAATGGTAGTTCTATTTTTAGTTCTTTGAGAAATCTTTATACTGTTTTCCACAGAAGTTTTACTAATCTACATTCCCACAAACAGTATACAAGCATTTGCTTTTCTACACATCCTAGCCAACATCTACTATTTTTTTACTTTTTAATAACAGCATTCTGACTGGTGTAAGATGAGATCTCGTGGTGGTTTTAATTTGCATTTCTCCGATGATTAGTGATGTTGAGCTTTTTTTTAATGTTTGTTGGCCATTTCTATGTCTTCTTTTGAAAAATGTCTATTCATGGTTTTTGCCCATCTTTTAATGGGGTAATTTGTTTTTGTTGCTGTTGTTGTTAAGTTGTTTAAGTTCCTTGTAAATTCTGGATATCTGTCCCCTGTCCAATGCATAGTTTGCAAATATTTTCTCCCATTCTGCAGGTTGTTTATACACTCTGTTGATTATTTCTTTTGCTGTGAAGAAGCTTTTTAGTGATTATTTCTTTTTTTTTAATTTCAGAATATTATGGGGGTAAAAACGTTTTGGTTACATAAATTGCCTTTGCACTACCCGAGTCAAGCATGCCCATCCCCCAGACAGTGCACTGCGCCCCCATTAAGTGTGAATTTACCCATCCTCTCCTCCCCCTTCACACCTGCCCAACACCCAATGAATGTTACTTCCGTATGTGCACTTAAGTGTTGATCGATTAGTACCAATTTAATGGTGAGTACATGTGTTTGTTTTTCCATTCTTGTGATACTTCACTTAGAAGAATGGGCTCCAGCTCCATCCAGGATAATACAAGAGGTAGTTCAGCATTTTTTATGGCTGAGTAGTACTCCATGGTATACATATACCACATTTTATTAATCCACTTATTAATACATTTATATTAATACATCCATTTTGTTAATACATTTTGATGGGCATTTTCAGAAGCTCCTGCACAGTCAAGGAAACTGTCATTAGAGTGAGTAGACAACCTACAGAATGGGAGAAAATATTTGCATGCTATACATCCGATAAAGGGCTAATAACTAGAATATATATAGAACTCAGGAAAATCAGCAAGAAAAAATCAAACAATACCATTAAAAAGTGGGCAAAGGACATGAACAGAAACTTTTCAAAAGAAGATAGAATAATGGCCAAGATATGAAAAAATGCTCAACATCTCTAATCATCAGGGAAATGCAAATCAAAACTACAATGATGTACCACTTAAATTCAGTGAGAATGGCTTTTATCAAAAAGTCTCAAAACAACAAATGTTGGCGTGGATGTGGAGAGCTAGGAACACTCATACACTGTTGGTGGGACTGCAAACTAGTACAACCTCCATGGAAAGTAATACGGAGATACCTCAAAGAACTAAAAGTAGAACTACCATTTGATCCAGCAATCCCACTACTGGGTATTTACCCAAGGGGAAAAAAAATTCTATAATAAAGACATCTGCACTTGAACATTTATAGCAGCACAATTCACAATTACAAAGAAGTGATTATTTCTTCATGTCATAGTTTCTCAGAACTTTCCCAAGACATCTAGAGAAGACAGTTGTTGGAAATGAGGCTTCAAGAAATATTACTTTATTTTCTTTCTGTGAACTTACTAGGGAAAAAAAGAAGTATTATTTTATAACAGAACCATTGCATGTGGTTTTGTGCAGGCACATGATGTGTGTGTCAGAAAGTGTGTGTATATGTGTACCTGTATATATTTTCATGCTGAGAGCACTAGGATAACATAAAAGTTTTGGAATGTTTTTGAAAGAGCCTTACTCCCATGTGATAGGAGTAGAGATTATATGATACTTGCTGTTGACATATCAATCCTAATTATAGAGGCTCAGTGTCCCAGTGTGATTCTTTCTTTAGACTCTCAAAGACACTCCCATTGAAAAGAAAGACAGTTGCTCAAGTGTTTTTTTTTTTTAATTTGCCTTGAAGTCATGTACCAAAACATGAGGACAGAAAGGAATAAGGCAGGGAGGCACTGGCTCTAAAATTTACTTTCTTTCTACTGTAGGAGAATCCCTATTTGTTGGCGTTAAGGGCAACGTGCAAAAAAGAACACCTTTTGTCTCAATTTCTAAGAATTAGCAGAAAATACAATTGGATTGCCTGTAATAAAATTTTCTCCTGTTCATCTGCCTAATAAATAGTTTTTCTATGTTAATTCTGTGAATACACTGGATACCTTCTTACATGATATCTCTGAATTTGAGTTTTCTGAAACTTCAGGAATAAAGTATATAACCATGCAAAATGAACAGAGTAATCACTATAACTTTGTGACTATCTCCCCAGCATTAAAAGCTAGAGATATCTGGCCACCATCTGCTTGAGTTAAACTGACTTTTGATTCATAGAAATATTAAAATGACACTTCTAAAACAATCATTAATGTGGTTGATTCTTATATATTTGGCTATATGAAAATATGATTACTGGTTAATCAAGGAACAACCCAATATTATTCAGCTAGTAAAAGAGAGTTTAATAATGTGGTTGGAGTATTGTCCATCTTAACATTATAATCATCTGAAAGTCCATTCATCAAAAGTCAGTATCAATCTCCGTGGGTAAACCAGAATGAGTCACCCCCGTAATCACTCAAAGATTAGTCATTATTATAGCCAAAAAAGCATAAATGTGAATCAATGAAAAGAGAACAAATCTGGATATTGCTCAAGACACACTCAAACAAACCAGTTATTAACATAAGCTAAAGATCTATGTTTCTGATAATAGAAACACCTAAAAGATTAGAAAGATTAGTTTCACAAGGTACCACCCTAAGCAACTGAAAAATGTTCTAGTACAATGCACATTCACTTAGTGTGAGCAATTGTTTTCCTTGGGACATTTAATATTTATAAAGTGTTGAAAATATGCTTGGCTCTGTTCAAAGCTCAGAGAGGAACAGTTTCTGGGTGGTACATAGTTTCCCTTTCCCACCCATGACAACTGTTCCTCTGCTTGGCTTTTTGCTCTCAATAACCCTTTTCCTTTTCCTCCTCCCCACCTGAGTACATAGCTATGTCATAATGACACACTAATATATAGACAGGTGGATAGATAGATATCAAACAACTACTTATAAGCAAAGAGTTTGCAATGTATGAATAGATGAATGAACATAGTAATATTCAAAATAATTCTCATTTATTTTACCTGTTCATTCGAGATGTATTGACCTTGTAAATATGCCAAGAGCTGAAGATTTTAAAACTGACTGACAAGTTCAAGATGCTATAAGTAGGTCTATACAGCTAGAAGGATGGGGGAAGGGGAGCAATGGGCACCAGTTAATGAAGAGCCAAGCACACTAAGCTCAATAATTTTGAACTTTACTTTGAAGCTGTAAAGCATCATTGACACATGTTAAAACAGTTACTATCAACACAACCACAATGATGTCGTAGAAAGATCATCACTGCAGTAGCATGGAGAGGGCCCACATTAGAGACAAGGGAAACAGCCAGAAGAGGGAGTCAGCAATCCAGGGGGAAAATGATTACAGCTTGAATTGGAGCAGTAGGAATAAAAATGGAACGGAAAGGAAGGATTTAGCAACATTAAGGAGACAGAATCTAAAAGATTTAGAAACTGAATGGATGTGTCTAAGTGGAAGCGGGAATAAGTGAGGGAAGGAATTTAAGAAGCATTTCAAGTCCATGGCCTGGGTGACTCAATTTCTGAGGCAACTGGAGGAAGAAGAGATTTAAAGATGATCTTGAACAGATGTAGTAATGATTGTGATTTTAGAAAAAAGCTTTATTGAGATGTAATGCAATACCATACACTTACTCATTTAAAGTGTGTAAGTCAATGGCTTTTAGTATATTCACAGAGATGTGTGACCATCACCACAATTAAATTTAGACCATTTTCATTACTCCCAAAAGAAACACCACACTTTTTACTTGTCACCCCAGTGCACCTCCCTATCTCCCCCAGGCCTTGGCAATCATTAATCTCCTTTCCATCTCTCTATATTGGCCTATTTAGGACATTTCATTTAAATGGAATTATATAATATGTGAACCTTGGTGACTGGCTTATTTAGCATAATGTTTTCAAGGTTTATCCAAGTTGTAGCATGAGTCGGTACTTCACTGATTTTTATTGCTAAAAAATATTCCCTTATACAGATATGCCAACTTTTAATTATCCATTCATCAGTTGATGAGCAGTTTGGATTGTCTCTACTCTTTGGCTATTATGAATAATGCTGCTATGAACACTTATGTACAAGTTTTTGTGTTGACATGTGTTTTCATTTCTCTTGGGTATATACCTAGAAGAGGTATTGCTGGACCACACTGTAACTTTATATTTAACCTTTTGTGGAACTGCCAAAATGTTTTCCAAAATGGCTACATCTTATTACACTCCCACCAGCAGCGTATGAGGGCTCCAATATCTCCATATCCTCATGTGCACTTGTTATTATATTTTTTATTATAGCCATCCTAGTGCATGTGAAGTAGTAGCTCATTGTGGTGTTTATTTGCATTTCCCTGATGGCTAATGATGTCGAACATCTTTTCATGTGCTGATGAAACACGTGAAGTGATTTGTGTATCTTTTTTGGAGACATATCTATTCATATCTTTTGCCTATTTTTAAACTGGGTTATTTGTCTTTTTACTACCCAGTTGTAACAGTTCTGTATATAGTATAGACATAAGTCCATTATTAGATATGTGATTTTCAATTTTTTTCTCCCATTCTGTTGTCTTTTCTCTTTCTTGATGGTGTCCTTTGAAACACAAAAGATTTTAATATTGATCATGTCCAATTTAAGTATTTTAAATTTTTTGGCTTTTTTTGTGTGTGTTGTATCTAAGAAACCATTGCCTAATTCAAGGTCACAAATATTTATGCCTATATTTTTTCAAAGAGTTTTACTGTGTTAACTTTTACATTTGAGCCTTTAATTCATTTTGACTTAATTTTTGTAGATGATGTGAGGTAAGGGTCCAACTTTACTCTTTTGCTTGGGAAATCCAGTTTTCCCAGCATCATTTGTTGAAAAAACTATTCTTTCCTACTGAATTGTCTTGCAACCTCTCGTGGTTCTAACTATTAAATCAGGGTTAGGCATCTGACTTTAAGATGGTTAATCTATAGGCTTGTCAATGGTAATGAAGTGATCTGAGATCAAACAACGCTGCCCAAATGAGAAAAAGCTAGGTCAATAAGATTGGTTTCCTCTTAGAAATTTGGACAGAGGCATACTAAAAGAGTTGTAATTAGTAACTAGAAGATCATGAACAAAAAAAGTTATAACTCGTGTAATAATTATGAGTGAACTGAATTATTAGTAAGAGAAGCTACAGGTAGAGAAAATATGGACAGAGCAGAGAATGTTCTCTTTAATCTGGCAACTGAGAGAGAAACAAGAAGACCTTGGAGATGCAGAACCTAAGAGAGCTGAGTCACATCAAAGGCAGAGTGGAGAGTTGATATAGAAACTGTTGCTAAGGGTCTTATACAACAGTATTGTCTTTGAATTCCTAAGAACCCCTTCTTGTGTTAGTTGGAGAGATTTGTTGATACTTGCAACCAAAATGACCACCCATATTTGTTCCAACTGTTAAATCTATGGGCTCCATGGAATGATGTTAAATGAAATGAAACAGCTTATGTTAGTGGGCCTAGTATAGTTTCTGGCTCCAAAGTTCCATAAATGCAAATTTTTCTGATGTAGTCCCAGACTCACTTGTAGGTTTCATGGGCACTATCTTCATTTTATGGTTATCGTAGAAGCCCAAAGTTATCCTGTTATAATAAGAATACATGGCAATATAAGTCATACCTAAAATTCCTTTGACTTCAGGAGTAAATACAATAATATATGATGTGCAAAACTTAACTGATGAACAAATGAAGTCTTTGTGACTGACTTCTATGTTCATATTTCCTATTCATCCACCACAGTTTTTTCATATAATGTTGAAGTCTTTTTTCTTACAGAAAATATTTTGGATCACATATAATACTTATCTTTCTTCACTTAATATGAGAAATCACATTGGAAATTAATACACATGAATGCCATGAACACATGAGTGACCTCACAGACACTCTATCAGTAGTGTTCTCAGCCACATAGCATTTCTTTTAAACTCATTATGATCGGATTTCAAGTAATGTTGAGCCTTTTAAAAATATATATATCACTTGCCAGTGGATTACATTTGAGAAGATAAGCATCTAGCAATGCAGCTTTGCAATAAGGCAGTAATACTCAGGCAAGAATGATAGGGGTGGAACTCAGATTTTAGGCAAAGTTCCCAGGTAGGCTACAATAGCAACATTCTTGAAGAGTTAGAACTTCATTCAGAGTTTTCAGAATGTTGACTTTGCTGCATAGGATTTAATACTGTATAAATCCTACGTTTTCTCTGAAAATAATTTTTTAAATTGAGGCAGGTCCTTTCATTGAACTGACTGTTCAGTACAACATATATTTGCTAAACACGTGTTGTGTATAGACGTGCTGAGTGACAGGAGGACAAGATGAAAAAGAATCCATTTCTATACCTAAGGACCTTATAAGGGGAAAGGCAAAACAGGGGGGAAAAGTAATAGCCAATTTCTTGACTTAGAAAAGAAAAGCCCGGACTGCTTTTGAACCATCTGGAATCAGTTTAAAATTGCTAGAGTTCAAACTTCATCTCCATGAATCTAATCAAGTTACTCAAACTATCTAATCACCAATAAAAGTGGGGATAGTTAACAGTTCCCACCTCATAGGGCTTTGGAAATGATTCTATGAAGGGAAAATGAGAAAACACATGTGCTTGTCATAGTTCCGGGCAACAGTAAGACTCCATAAATGTTAACTATTATCATAATCATTTCAATTAATTAATTTAAAGCTTCAGGCATATAATAATTTTTTTTTTTTGAGACAGAGTCTCACTCTGTCACCCAAGTTAGAGTGCCATGGTGTCAGCCTAGCTCACTGCAACCTCGAACTCCTGGGCTCAATCAATCCTCCTGCCTCAGCCTCCCGAGTAGCTGGGACTACAGGTGCGCATCACCACGCCTGGCTAATTTTTTTCTATTTTTATTAGAGTTGCGGTCTTGCTCTTGGTCAGGCTGGTCTCCAACTACTGAGCTCAAAAGATCCTCCCACCTCGGCCTCCCAGAGTGCTAGAATTACAGGCGTGAGCCACTGTGCCCGGCCAGGCATATAATTATTGCTAATAATAATATTGACATTATTGTTATGATATTGGCTCAGTTTTTACTTTGTATATACCCACTGGTTGTCAATTTGGCACAGTTTAATTCTAAACCCCATCTCTTTAATGTATATCATCAAAAATGTATAATTAAAGAGCTATGCAACTCATAGACAAAACTAGGCTTTGTACTTTGAAATGATGTTTAACATTATATAAATATTTTGAATATAGTCCCAGCCTCCTAGGTCTTCCTGGATCTAAGTGACACAATTTTACTTATACTATAGGCAGCTATTCCCAACAGAAGATTTTATGGCATTGATTTTACTAAGCATTAACTTTTTAAATATCCTAAGTGCTTAATTCTTGTTAATGGAAAATAATACATCTCGTCAGTTATGAGTCACCTTAAATGAGCTATAACGGCCCTCCGTTCACCATCCCAATTTTCTGTTTCTCTTATAGCCACACCCCAGATCTATACTTGTTCACTTCCCATTACTCTTCAGACAGACCAGCCTGCCTTTCCTCCTCCCCTCTCCACTGACACTCTCTTGTTAAAAAAACAAGAATCCCATCATTAACACATTTATAGATATTATTCTTCCTTCATCACATTCAAACTTTCAGCAGCATTTGATTCAACTGACCACGTCTTCCTTCTGAAAAGCTTTGATCATATCATAAGCTTCTCTTGGATAAAACATAATCTTCATTGGTGTGCTGGCAAATATTTAACAGCCAGCTCTCTGGGGAAAAAGAGGCTGACCTGCAGTGCTAGCCAATGTCCATAGTTTAAATACCTCTACTATGCCTGATTACAAGCGGCCAATGTGCCATGGCTGAGCAGGGTGGAGATACATGCAAATACTCCAGCACACCACTTATTCTATGAATTGTCATCTGGACGGCAGTGAACACTGGAATTGCAAATAGTGTTTGACAGAAATTTTATTTTTTGCAAAATTTTAATAAGATTAAATAAGATTTAATAAGATTGTATTTTAATACTTTTTATATTTAATAATTTTTATTTAAGCCCTTGATAGTAATTAATTATCATTTGTACTTACCCTTGAATTTTAAAAGATAGTTTTGGCTCTTTTGAAAGATAGTTTTGGCTCTTTTAAATAACTTCTCTGAAAACCTAAATAAAACTTACATTTTTATGAAAATATAAATAAATATGTGTCCTTTGGCTAGAAATATGTCCTTTTTTTTTTTTTTTTACTCCTTAGATCATTAATCATAATAGAATACAATTTACTGTATGTGGAAATTTTGATTACAACACTATGGTGATTTTGCTAAAGTGGCCTCAAAATAAATTTTATAGAATAAACAATAATTACAAATTGTGTGTGTATTTATTTTCTTATTCATCTAAACATCGTTGGCCCATCAGCAGAACTTCAAATATATAATTAGAAACTCAAGTTGTCAAATATTTTACCAATACCTACTCAGGTACAAAACACAAGTTTATATGTTTTTTTTCAATATTGTCATTATGAAGATGTATTTGTTAAGGCAGAGGGTAGAGCACATTTTTATTTAATGGTTTGTTAGTGTCATATCTAACTTCTAAGTATTCAGACATAAGCAGATGTGGGTCTTCATTTGTGCTCTGGCCCCAAGCCCATAAATGCTGGGGGACTCTATGATTTGGTCATCATGATAAAATAAGAAGGTGGAGATCTTTATCCTCATTTATTTGAACCCAGGTTCATCTGAATTCCAGCTTTCATGCTTCTAAAAACCACAGTTTACTACCTTCTACTTGTTTTCAATAATAAATAAATAAAATATTGTTTTCAAAATATAATATCTAGTTCAACAATACAAATCAAGAGCATACATATTTTCCAAGTGCTACTAAACTCAAAATGCAGGATTAAAAATTCTCCAAATTGAATCCAGATTAATTTATTCTGTTCAAGCCATTGATAACTACATGTTATGCTACAAACATTATCACATGTATTATTTTCGAGGAACACAACATTTTGACAGGTATTTCAAAATATCAAAATCAAGGTGAAGGAATCTTCTTTCAAAGCCATGGGTATGCTTGAAAAAAGTGAGAATAGATAAGACCAAATGGAAGACAGAAATGTAAGGCAGAAGTAGTGGTAACTTTGGGGGGCTTTTGAATGAAAAACAAGAAAAAGCAGACCCTGGGATGAGAATTTATCTGTGAGGCACATTGCACCTATTCTTTCTTCCATGCTAGAGTCATTTTATTTGCTTCCTAACTTGCACCCCAAATGCTGGTACTCAGCTCAAGTAACCACTGACTGGTTTGCCATTGTCCCCGGGACCTCAGATATCTGACAGCTGTCTCACTGTTACCAATTTTTTAGGTTATTGTGAATTATTTTGTACTGGGGAAACAATCAGACTGTTAAAATAGGCCAGCTGTCTTATTTTATTCTCACACATAGAATATAAAGGCTCTACAAAAAGGGAGTATAATGCAAGATATTTCTGGCAGGGATAAGACAAAGGCATATACTCTGCAAAGGCCACAAACACCATAAATAATACTGAGCTTAAATCAAGCATCATCAGTGTAACAGAGAGATGCTTTCCTTATTCATAATATTATCTGAACTCTGCAGTGTGGTCAATGATAGCTGCAGATGGCATGAAGTTATTTTGGTAACAAAATTAACAAAATTCAAGTGATTGCTAATCCTCCTTCTATTATCACTTTAATTAAAGTCATCCCTTTGTAATCACTTTAAAGATTAAGAATTTTCCTTTTATATAATTTTGAAGAAGGTCTGCATCAGAAACAATATTTTCCTACTTGGCTTTCTAGAAACTTAGTACGTTCCATGAGTACATTATGGGCAAGTTTATTGTTATGCTTCCTTGTCAAGGGAGATGGTGCCTGACTACCTTTCAGATCACAACTGAAACATCATTTCTGGAGAAGGGACATTGCCTGATTCTCCAACCTAAATTTGGTCACATAGTGTTGCGTTCTCACACTCTGTGTATTTCTTTTATTGGGCTTGTTACAATTGCCATTTGCTTATGCCTTTCTGTGTTTCACGTCTATTCCACTAGGTGAAGTTCCACAAAAACAAGGACCATGTTTACTTGGTTCACCACCTGTTCCTAGCACCTTGCACCGTTTCTGGTCAAACATTCCTTGCTCAAAAGTGATTTTGGAATAAATTTTATTTATTTCACTTATAGAGACCATTTAGTGCCATTTAATGCCCTAATAATGTAGCAAGGCTAAAAAGTGCAAAGGGAGAGAGATTAACGACATGGTGAAGACTTCAGGATGGCCAATGTTTAAGGTTCCCAGATGGTGACACAATGAACAAAAGGTTTGAAGAAGTCAAAAATGATTTTATTTCGGCTGGAGAAGAGTAGGAGGATCGATAAGATGGGCATGGGTTTAGGTCCCAACTCATGAAGGATGTTGGGAAACAAGATGGGAGTTTAATGACCTCTTGAGTTCCCCTTGCTTAAGAAAGATATGACAAGCAGATTCAGAAGGGGCACAGTCTTGTTCATGCTGTTTTCAAAATTGGATATCATCTGCATCAGCCCCTATCATCCTGAGGGCACTCTTTTCAGTTTAGGTCTATGAGTTACTGACGTAGTGGTTCCCCTAAGGGGAAATAAGATTTTCAGACTCTAATTTGGAAGATTTTATTCTTGTTGAGAACTCATAGATAAAATCATTTTTAAGTGGTGAAAAAGTTCCAATTTTTCATTTCTTGTCTTTTCTGTTGGATTCTGTACTCAGTGGGACTATATGATGGAGTTTACTTTGGCCCCTATGAAAACACAAAAAATTAGATAATGTCTATAATCTACTCCCTTCCCAAACTGAATGTGAGTTTCATATCTTATTCACCTTAATGCCCATATGGCCTAAAGCAGTGTCTGGCACATAGCAAGTGCCCAAGAAAGATTTGTTGAATGAAAAACTCATGTAAAGGTGTCTCATCTGTAGGCCACCCTTTCCCCATATCCACACCGCCCACCCTCAATCTCATTAGCTTGCAGAGTATGAGTATGAAATATGTAGAGTCTGTTTAGGGTCAAGGAGATAGCACCATAAAAGAAGGATTCTAGCAGAAAGTAGCTAAGCACTTGGAGAAGCTTCTCTGTACATATTCTCCAAATAGGAAATCCATCTCAGACAAGGTCCAACCAGGAAACAGTAGATTTATCAATTTCCTGTGCAGATATCAGAGATCTGCGAGGCATTTTGGATGAGCGATTAAAGTGGAACTGAATAGGATAATTTCGGGACACTCATGAGAAATGTCAGCGCCAAATCAACTGGGGAACAGTCAGTGTCCTTAGTGACACTACACAGCTGTGTTTAAACATGAAGCAGGAGGTCAGGAAGCTACTGCCTTCTCTAGAGGGCAGTGGTTCCTAACCATTTGTGATCACGTACCCCGCAGAGAATCTGATGAAGGCACTGGACGCTCTGAAGACTGTTGTAAGATTTCTGTCATAGATGGCAAAGACAACACAGATACATAAGAATATTTTTGAAACCTTATGATATGTGTGGCAAAGCTTCTAGAAATACTAAGTAGATGGCTCTTTATTGGTCCCCTAGAAAGAGACCAAACCATAAGTACACAGGGGATGCTCATTATAAATAACGGAGGTTGGGTAGATTGGCAAAGCATGGCACCCACGATGCTTGGTGTCAGGGAAAGTGCTCTAAGGACTTCTGAGCTTTCTCCGCACCATGACTCAGTCAGCTCCAAGTGGAGTGACTTATCAGATGATACATTTAGTAAGAATAAATCAAGCATGTCTTGCCTCTTTCTCTCGGGAGCAAACCTCAAAGCAAGATGTGCCCTGGAGATGAGGGTAAACTTACTCCTTCCCTTATGAGGAAGGTCCCCTTAGAGATGGCTATGACATGGTGCCAAGGGGTGCTCTGTGTGTTTTATCTTTTTTCATTGATT
Organism: Daubentonia madagascariensis; assembly: GCA_023783475.1. Lineage (NCBI taxonomy): Eukaryota > Metazoa > Chordata > Mammalia > Primates > Daubentoniidae > Daubentonia > Daubentonia madagascariensis. Next base: position 11,203,484 of record JAKFHU010002220.1, read on the forward strand.
CATTGATGTGTACATGTATTGACATTAAACAAATCTCTTGGGCATCTCAGTATTCTCAGGGAATCATTATGGAAGTTTTGGCACAAGCTTCTATAGAATCTTTTAAAATTGTGTAAATTATGTAGATTCTTTTTAAAATTTAAACATAATCTTGTGTGAAAATGAGTAATACAAAATGATCAATGGCTCCTTGCTTAAACAGTCTTGATATAAACCACTTTGTAATTTGCAGAACGAAAACCAATTTATGATGAGCTGGTAGCTAAGATCTTTAAACTCATTCATATTTGTTCCATAGCAGTACGCTCCATTGTGGTTGTTGCTGTTTTCTCAGCATTTACTAGTCATAATTTTTCCTCCTAATTTACAAGGCCAGCTCAATGGTGATATATCAGAAAAATAAATGGTAGTCAGACAAAACTAATTGTTTTTCCCAAGGGTTATTGTTAAAATAAATCTCTGGAAATCACTTAAAATCCAAAAGCTATATAAGGTTAAAAGTACACTACTTTCTGACTTTGAAATTTATGATAAATTTAAACTCCAAAGGTATTAACATGGACTTTGTTAAAAGGATTTAAACACTGTTCAAGTGGGTGCCCTCTAAAGCACAGGTGGCTAGTGAATAGGAGAACCTGCCAACGTACATCCACTACTTTGGGAGACCAATGAAGTCTGGCTGAACTGAGGGTCTATTCTGAATGCCATGTCATTAAAAACAAGTTGAGCGGGTCAGACCACTCTTCATCAATGCATGTTATCAACAAGACTGATTAAACTTTAACTCCACATTAGGAGCCTGTTGTAAACTTTTGTGGCTCAGAACATGTGTAATACAGGAAACGCATTTTCAGAATAGTTACTACCAGGTATTTGGTAGATAATATTTTTGTGTACTCTAACAAGATTGAGTGAGAATACATTTCATATATTCATTATCTTTAATTTAGAAAAGTTTAAGTGTAATTTCACATGAAGCTAAATCTATTCACAATAAAAATACTGCTTATTTTTAACATATGTTGCTCCTATGAGTATACTGCCTATAAAGAATGATTTGAGAGTATTGAATTTGGGCTGAGGAAGTCTTTATTCTGTACATTGTTACTAAATTATCCTCTCAACTTCAAATAGCTATTTCACATTGGATATGAATTTATTAGTCTCTAAATAAATATGAAATATCTTAAAAGATAAAACTATAACCAAATTTGAGTAATTTCTTTGAAGCACTTAGTTATTAATAAATCTATTTTATTTCTATTTGAAGCATAAAAAGTAGTCGATGGAAATAATTTATTCTGAAACCCTGATTTCTGAAATACTAAATTAACGAAATATGTGAATGAATTCAAGTTTTGGTTAGCCATTTGGTGGTAGGTAAACACAATTTAAATGACAGTTCTATAAAATTTCATTGTATTCAAGCATAAATACTATATAGAATAGATGATTAGAGGGGAAGAAGTGGATTCTGAGGCCATAATCTTTTTCTCCAGGATATTGTAACTAATCTTGTTTTTTTATGTTTTTTTTTTTATGACAAGGAGCCAAAGTATCCAAAAGAAGCATGGATTACATAGTTTGAGCTCATTAAGTAGAATTTTACTTTTTAAGTCAATTAGGAGCCCCTAGAGACATCCTAAAAGGAGCAGCATATTCCAAAAACATCCAAGAAAAGAGCATATAAAGGATTATACAGATGGAACAAAAAAAATTGTAGGTAGCAAGCTGAGAAATGATGACAGAAATCCAGACTCAACACAGTTAAATTCCAAACAGGAGCCTTTGATGAACTAATGTATGGGGGCAATTGAATGATTATGGCAAGTATGGATGAGAAACATGTAGATTAAACATGTGTTTCCCTCTCTTCCCTCCTGAAACTGCACTGAAAGAACAGTAAAGGGATTTTTTAAAGCATAAATCTCCAAGGACAAATAGAAGAAAATACATGGCAGCAGCCAAATTTTGGAAGCTGGAAAGCAGATGAACAAGTGGGAACTAACTTGGCAGACTAGAGGAAACCAGGACTTGAGCTGGTGGCAGAAAAAAGTCTGCCACAGACCATCTAATTTGTGGAAACCAAAAAAAGCACAGAAATTGGAAGTACCACGTATCTCTGAAAATGAGGTTGCACTTAGGAATGAATCTAAAATGGGCTAAATGTCCATGTAAACAGCATTTTTCCCCCAAATCCTGTCTCTCACCCTACCCAGCCAGATGACTTCCCCTCCTTCATCCAGGCTCAAGTTTGCCTTCCAGAAAGGCTGAGTTAGGGAGAATTGAAGCCCGACACCACGCTCAGCTGGCAATGGAGTCAGCTTGCTGACTACTGGAGATTCAGCAAAAAATCTACATAAACAAAAGGAAAATTTCCCACCACTTTGCCCAGCCAACTCCAAGAAAACACTATGTAGCTTATACTCCATACCCTTCTAAGCAGATTAGAGAATCCCTTCTGGAGAAACCAACCAGGCCAAGAGAAAAGACATACAGATACTGACTGTTGAGGATTTCTCCAACAAAATAACCCAGCCGATCACCCTACAGCGAGACCTTCCACCTCCTTCAACACACACGCAACACACACACACACAGAGTTTCTAATCAATGTCTAGCATGAAAGACAAAGGCCAAAATAATCAAGGAAAGAAAAGAAAAAGTGCAATTTGCAAAAGGAAATTTCTTATAACTATAATCCTTCAAAAATATGAAAAATAATTGTGGGTTATTTTTTGGTTTTTGGGTTTTTTGTTTCATTTTGTTTTGATTTTTTGAGACAGGGTCTTGCTCTGTGGCCTGGGCTGTGGTATCATCATAGCTCAGTGCAACCTCAAACTCCTGGGCTCAACCAATCCTCCTCCCTCAACCTCCCTCCCGAGTAGCTGGGACTACAGGCATGCGCCACCATGCCCAGCTAATTTTTTTTATTTTTGTAGAGACGGAGTATCGGTATGTTGCTCAGGCTGATCTCGAACTCCTGGCCTCAATTGATCCTCCTGCCTTGGCCTCCCAAAGTGCTAGGATTACAAGCATGAGCCACTGCACCCAGCAAAAGAAGCATTTTGAAAAGATAACATAACCTAAAGAATTTGAAAATATGATAGCAGGACTGGAAAATTCCAAAAAAAGAGTTGTAAAATAAAGTTAAAGAAATTTCCTGGAAAGTAGAAGAGAAAAACAAAAAGAAAAAAATATAAAATACATAATAAAATTAGGGACCAACATCTACATAAGAGACCAACAGAAAGAAAGAGAATAAAAAAAAGAAATTAAAGAGGAGAGATGATTTCTCAGACCTGGGCATGAGTTTCCAGACTGAAAAGGCCCACTGAGTTTCTAAGGCAATTAAAGACCATGAAATCACAGCATCAGAAAAATTCCAGAACTCTGTGTACAAAGAGATAATTACAAAAATTACTGACAGAAAAAAAGAATGATTAAAACCAAAGAGTCAAGGATCAAAATGCCATCAGGTTTCTGAACAACAATTGAAAGCTGGAAGACAATGAAGAAAGGCTTTAAAAACTCAGAGAGAAAATTGTTTCCAACGATCAAAATTCCCACTCCACTGGGAAAATATAGTAAAGGCCTTTTCAGATATGCAAGGTTTCAAAAACTATATAATTAATACCTGAAACTGAAAAATCTAGAAAATCAGTCGAAGCATTATATTTAGAAACATGGAGGTAAATACAATAAAAAGCAGCTAAATGAATTGAGAACTGTTGCCTCTGGGCAGTAAGAATTGGAAACGGGCAGGAGATTACTATTTTAGTTTTAGACCTTGTGGAACTAATTGACTTTTAAAACCATTTACCTTTATAATACCGGTTGAAATAAAAAATAAATTATTAATACATTAAAATACAAAATACGCATTAAAAAAACTAAGGTACAAAATAGTGTATACAGGTTACTCTCATTTGAATACCAACAAATGGCAGTATATATGCCTGTATATGCATAGAATTTCTCTAGAAAAGAGGAGGAAACTGATAAGAATAATTTTCCTTTAAAAAAAAACCTTTGGGTTGTAATGGAAGGGAGACTTACATTTAATTGTATATTTATTTTATTATTTTAATTTCTAAACAAGTTATTTCCATTTTTTTAAAATAAAATGGTTTGGTTATTTTGTTTTCTTTTATTTAAAAAATGGCTAGAGGTTTATCCTCTACAATTTATGTATTTTCTTATATTCTGGGATTCTTTGTAAATTGAAGGTACCCATAAGATGCCCATATGGCAACAGCGTACACCCCAGTCTCAGGATGGAGCTATGACAATGAATCCCAGGGACAGATGAGAATTTGTCTCAATTCCAGGCAAAACTACTTTAAAAATATATGAACAGATTTAAGAGTAAAAGAAAAACGGAGAAGAGATGTTGCTGTTAGGGGCTATTGACATTCTTAATAACAATGTGTAAAGAACATAAAATTTCAATTTATAAAGAATCCCAGAATATAAGAAAACATACAAATTGTAGAAGATTAAAGGACAGGACTTGATGAACAACTGGGTACATACAGTAAAGAGAAGCAGGAGTTTAAGATATTGCCATTTAACAATTCTTGAATATAGAGAATAGTCTACATAGTTGCCAAATGTAAGGAGGAAGGGAAAACTAGTAACAACAATAGTAAATATCCATTGAGTGCTTCCTATGTGCCAGACTGTTGTAGGCACTTTACATGCATTAACTCCCCTAATTGTTTTAAGAACACTGTGAGGTAGGTACTATTAATATTACCATCCTCATTTTACAGAAAAAAAAACGGGAAGTTATTTGCCCAAGGTGGTGTAAAGTTTATAAATAGTGGCTGGCAAGGAGTAGTTATTACCTGCGCTATGTGACCCCGATTTGATCTATGTTCATGTTGTTCTCCTCAACATACATTTTTCACAATTAGCCAAACTTACCTTCATTCAAAAGATATCTGTAAGGATTGACAATATGAAACGTATAGTGTGAGTTGAGTGATAAAGAGTCAGTGAACATTTCTGTCTTGATGTCACATAAAATTTTCATAACTCGCTTTTCCGTGTGAACTGTATTCCCGTATCAGTGCTATTTCCTATAAGAAAGTGGTGTCACGATTCACTGAGTCACTTTTTCCAAAAGGCATCATTTCCCTGAACCCTCTCCACACTCACTTCTGTTCTGATCCGGATTAGAAATACATTCACGGGACAGAGTTTTTGGGTTTGGGCTTGCTTTTCTTCTGAGCTAACTGGCTGAACTAGGCACCAAACTTAAGGTTTTGACCACCTACTCGCCATGGTTTGCTAAGAGTTTCAATAAGAAACTATGTAACCATTTTGTGGGTTGTTGGTGCTTTCACTTTGTTTCATGTTATAGAATGACAAAAAGATGAAATACTCAAAAGAATGCAAAACAGGAAATAGTTGTTTCTTTAGGACACCTCACTTTCATGAATTATTATACCTTGAAGGATCACAGCTAACAACTGATAAATGAATAGGTAAATTTGCGGCAAGTTTGGGACCTCAAAGATGGACTCTTTCAAGTTGACACGCCACTACCTCACCATATTCCCATGAGCGATAACCAATAGCTTTTAATTCCCAAGGGTCTCAAATCACTTTAAAGCAAATGGAAGTACTAGGCACATTCTAACATTTCTCACAGTTGTTTCAACCATCCTTTGTTTTAGTAAGCAATAAGAAATCCAATTTAACCTCTTTATGATAATTTTCACTTTTTCCAAATCCTTTACTCCTAACTGTAGAAAGGAGGAGGATACTATTTGAGTATTATCTGCTTGTGCAAATATAGATACCTGTTTGTTGCTATTACCACCCTCTAGTTCTGCGGTGCCCAACCCCCGGGGGCCTGTAAGGGACCAGGCCGCAGAGCTCCCCTGCCTCCGCCATCCGTGGAAAAATTGTCTTCCATGAAACTTAGGAATGGGTGGTGAGGGGAACAAGCAAGCAAAGCTTTATCTGTATTTATAGCTGCTCCCCTCCCCATCGCTGGCATCACCATCTGAGCTCTGCCTTCCCCTCCCCTAATCCTGTGGAAAAATTGTCTTCCATGAAACCAGTCCCTGGTGCCAAAAATGGTGGGGACCACTGCTCTAGTGGATGCATAGCATACACCAATTTTCATGCACTAGGCATTTTCCTTAATATTATAATAGGCTATCTAGAGCTGTGCTATCCAATATGGTAGCCACTAATCACATGTGGCTATTTAAATGTAACTTAATAAAAAATAAAGTTAAAATTTCAGTTCCTCAGTCACACTAGCAACACGTCAAATGCTCAGTAGTCACATGTAACTATGGACTGCCATAACCCAGACAGCTCAGACATAGAACATTCCCATCATCACAGAAGGACAGCGCTGGACAACGCTGATCTAGAGTAATGCATACATTATGGAACATGAATTCATGAACTTATTCAACCAGGAGGAATATGTGTCTTGACAATATAGATGAGTCAAAGCCATCTCAAAGCTCTTAATTCTACTCTAAGCATTCAAGATTTGCAGAATCAAAAGCTGACTGCTCTTGAACTTTTCATAACTGAGTTAACTTCACCTTTTTTAGATGAATTTTATTTCTTTAAATCCAACAGATTTCATCACTGCAATAGTTCCCAGGCCGTGTGGTAGCAAATATATTAATTATCTTCAACATTTTTCTGCTTCCTGAACTTGCAAGATACAACCATATCATGCTCTCCTTTCTTCCTTAGATGCAGAAAGATAGGACAGAACTCACTTATTTTCCAATGAAGGGTAATTAAAAACAGAATTGACAAGAGAAAATTTTTAAAAGAATATATAACTATAAGAGTTGTAGATAACACTCATCCGTGGCATATGTTTTAGAGGAAAACAGTCATGATAAAGGTAACACATCTGATTTTTTTCCCACTCTTCCTTGCCAATGAAAAGGGTTCTTTGCAACTATGAATGTAAACTTATGCCAATAAGTAAATGACTTTCTTTAACTCAATCACAAGAGTATATTAACACTATACTGGGCTATGCATATACATTTTTTTCTGGATGAATTAAATTAATTTACAACTTCTAAAATTTTTAACATTAATTTGTAGATTACACTTATAAATATTATGTTTTACTTCATTATGTGAATATCAAGATATTTGATTAAAAGTATTATTATCCCTGCCTCAGCATGTCAAATGAATCACCTAATGGGTACAAATTAATTCAATCATTATTAAAGTGATAATTTAGATAACTAGAATGAAAGATATAAGGAAGAATTATTTTCTTTTTCATCAAAGCCCAACCCTATTCCACAAATGCCTAGGACTTTAGCATTTAACAATATTGAAGAAATAGTTAATAAACGCCTGTAAGTACTGGATAGCCAATGGTTAGCTAAGTATAGTCCCTGCCTTTGTGAAATTTGCAGGCTAGTGGTAGAACTGACAGTCACATAGATATTATGTCTATTTGCACATCATGGGAATATGGCAAACAGGATCATTAAGCAAACCAACCTTAAGAATATCAGGGAAGAAATCCAAAACCTGAATAAACCTATAACAAGTAACGAGACAGAAGCAGTAATAAAAAGGCTCACATCAAAGAGAAGCCCAGGACCTGGTGGCTTCACTGCTGAATTCTACCTAACATTCAAAGAACTAATACCAATCCTACTTAAACTATTCCAAAAAATTGAGGAGGAGAGAATAATCCCAAACTCATTCTGTAAGGCCTATATCACTCTGATACCAATTCCAGACAAAGACACAGCAGAAAAAGAAAACTATAGGGCAATATCTCTGATGAACATAGATGCAAAAATCTTTAACAAAATACTAGCAAACCAAATTCAACAACACATTAAAAAGATTATTCATCATGATCAAGTGGGATTCATCCCAGCAATGCAAGGTTCAATATACACAAATCAGTGCAATATATCATATAAACAGAATGAAGTACAAAAACTATATGATCATTTCAGTTGATCCTGGAAAAGCATTTGATAAAATTAAACATCCCTTAATGATAAAAACTCTCAAAAAACTGGGTATAGAAGGAACTTAGCTGAACACGATAAAAGCCATATATGACAGACCCACAGCTAGTATCATACTGAATGGTGAAAAACTGAAAACTTTTTTTAAAATTTCAAAATGTAACAGAGGCAAAACATTTTGGTTACGTAAATTGCATATGTACCATTTGAGTCAAAGTTATAAGTGTGCCTATCCCGAGATAGTGTGCATTGAACCTATTAGGTGTGAATTTACCCATCCCCTTCTCGCACCTCCCACCTGCTTGATTTCCAATAAATGTTATTTCCATATGTACACATAAGTGTTGATCGATTAGTTCCAATTTAATGGTGAGTACATGTGGTGTTTGTTTTTCCATTCTTGTGATACTTTACTTAGAAAAATGGGCTCCAGTTCCATCCAGGACAATACAAGAGGTATTAGTTCACCATTTTTTTTATGGTTGAGTAGTACTCCATGGTATAAAAATACCACATTTTATTAATCCACTCATGTATTGATGGGCATTTGGGTTGTTTCCACACCTTTGCAATTGTAAACTGTGCTGCTGTAAACATTCAAGCATACATGTCTTTTTTATAAAATGTCTTTTTTTCCTTTGGGTAAATACCCAGTAGTGTGATTGCTGGACAAAATGGTAGTTCTATTTTAGTTCTTTGAGGTGTCTCCATACTACTTTCCATAGAGGTTGTACTAGTTTACAGTCCCACCAGCAGTGTTTGAGTGTTCCTATCTCTCTGCACCCACACCAACATTTATGTTTTGGGACTTTATGATAAAAGCCAATCTTACTGGAGTTAAGTGATATCTCATTATGGTTTTGATTTGCATTTCCCTGATGATAGAGATGTTGAGCATTTTTTTCATATGTTTGTTGGCCATTAGTCTATCTTCTCTTGAAAAGTTTGTGTTCATGTCTTTTGCCCACATTTTTATGGGGTTGTTTGATTTTTTCTTGCTGATTTGCTTGAGTTCCTTATAGATTTGAGTTATTGGCCCTTTATTGGATGTATAGCATGCAAATATTTTCTTCCATTCTGTAGTCTGTTCACTCTAATGATAGTTTCCTTGGCTGTGCAGAAGCTTTTTAATTTGATCAGGTCCCCCCATGGATTGGCAGAATCAACATTGTTAAAGTGTCTATACTACCCAAAGTGATCTACAGATTTAATGCAATCCCTATTAAAATACCAATATCATTCTTTGCAGATCTAGAAAAAATAATTCTATGTTTTATATAGAACCAGAGAAGACCCTGTATAGCCAAAGAAACCTTAAGCAAAAAGACCAAATAGGGAGGTATCAATTTACCAGACTTCAAGCTATACTACAAGGCTATAGTAACCAAAACAGTGAGGTACTGGCACAAGAACAGAGACATAGACCAAGAGGTCAGAACAGAGAACCTAGATATAAAACCATCCTCATGTTGCCATCTGATCTTTGACAAAGTAGACAAAAACATACACTGGAGAAAAGAATCCCTATTCAATAAATGGTGCTGGGAAAACTGCATAGTCACATGTAGAAGATTGAAACAGTATCTACACCTCTCATGACTCACAAAAATCAACTCACTATGGATAACAGAGTTAAACCTAAGACATGAAACCACAAGAATTCTAGAAGAAAATGTTGGAAAAACTCTTATACACATTGGCCTAGGCAAAGAATTTATGAAGAAGACCCCAAAAGCAATCACAGCAACAACAAAACTGAAAACTTTTCCTCTGAGATCTGGAACAAGATAAGGATGCCCACTTTCACCACTGTTATTCAACATAGTACTGAAAGTTCTAGCCAGAGCAATCAGACCATAGAAAGAAATAAAGAGCATCCAAATTGGAAAGGAAGAAGTCAAATTTTCCTTGTTTGCACACAATATGATCTCATATCTAGAGAAACCTAAAGACTCAACAAAAAAACTATTACAACTGATAAACAAATTCAATAAATTTGCAGGATACAAAATCAACCAACAAAAATCAGCAGCATTTCTATATGCCAACACCAAACACTCTGAAAAAGAAACCAAGAAAATAATCCCATTTACTATAGTTACAAACAAAATAAAATACCTAGGAATAAACTTAACCAAAGAAGTGAAATATCTCTATAATTAAAACCATAAAACATTGATTAAAATAATTGAAGAGGACACACAAAAAAATGGAAAGATATTCCATGCTCACAAATTGGAAGAATCAATATTGCTAAAATGTCCATATTACCCAAAGCAGTCTACAGACACAATGCAATATCCATCAAAATACCAAGGACATTCTTCACAGAAACAGAAAAAATAATCCTAAAATTTCTATGGAACCACAAAAGACCCAGAATAGCCAAAGCCATGCTGAGCAAAAATAACAAAACTGGATGAATCACATTACCTGACTTCAAATTATACTACAGAGCTGTGGTAACCAAAACAGCACGGTACTGATGTAAAAACAGACACAGACCAATGGAACAGAATAGAGAACCCAGAAATAAATCCACACATCTATAGTGAACTTATCTTCAACAAAGATGCCAAGAACATACATTGGGGAAAGGACAGTCTCTTCAATAAATAATGCTGGGAAAACTGGGTATCCATATGCAGACGAATGAAATTAGACCCTTATCTCTCACTGTATACAAAAATCAAATCAAAATGAATTGAAGACTTAAATCTAAGACCTGAAACTATAAAATTACTAAAAGAAAACACTGGCAAAACATTGGTCAGGGCATTGGTCTGGGCAAGGACTTATTGAGTACTACCCCCAAAGCGCAAGCAACCAAAGCAAATTTGGACAAATGGGATCACATAAATGGAAAAAGCTTCTGCACAGCAAAGGAAACAATCAACAGAGTGAAGAGACAACACACAGAATTGGAGAAAATATTTGCAAACTACCCATCTGGCAAAGGATTAATAACTAGAATACATAAGGAGCTCCAACAACTCAATAGGAAAAAAAAAATCAAACAATCCATTTAAAAAATGGGCAAAGGATCTGAATGGACATTTCTCTATAGAAGACATACAAATGGCCAACAGGTATATGAGAAAATGCTCAATGTCATTAGTCATCAGATAAATTGCAAATCAAAACTACAATGAGATATCATCTCACACTGGTTAAAAATGACTTCTATCAAAAAGGCAATAATGAATGTGGTGAGGATGTGGAGAAAGAGGAGCCCTTGTACACTGTTGGTAGGTATGTAAATTAGTGCAATCACTATGGAGAACAGAATGAAAGTTCCTCAAAAAACTAATGATAGAACTACCATATGACCCAGAAATCCCACTGCTGGGTGTATATCCAAAGGAGGGGAATTCAGTATATCGAGAAGGTATCTGCACTCACGTGTTTATTGCACCACTATCCACAAATAGCCAAGATTTGGAATCAACCTAAGTGTCCATCAACAGATGAATGGATGAAGAAATTCCATACACAATGGAATATTATATAGCCACAAGAAAGAATGAAATCCTGCCATTTGCAACAACATGGATGAACAACAACTGGAGAATATTATGTTAAGTGAAATAAGCCAAGCACAGAAAGACAAATCTTGTATGTTCTCACTCGTATGTGGGAGCTAAATTTTAAAAACAATTGATCTCTTGGAGACAGAGAGTATAATGACAGTTACCAGAGGCTGAGAAGAGTAGCAGGAAGGAGGAATTTAGGTGGGGATGGTTAATGAGTGTGAAAATATAGTTAGATAGTTAGATAGAATGAACAACATTTGATAACATAACAAAGTGACTATAATCAATGATAAGTTAGAGTATACTTTAAAATAACTAAAAGGGTGGAATTGGAATGTTCCTAACACAAGAAATGATAAATGCCTGAGGTGATGGATACCACAATTACCCTGATGTGATTAATTCACCACACATGCCTATATCAAAACATCACACATAGACTGTAAAGATATACAATTATCATGTACCCATAATAATTAAAAATTTTAAAAAAATTAAAAAGAATCTCAGATGTAATCTCCCGCTGATACACATATATTTATTAATTCCATGACTATTTATTGACGTGTGCTGTGTTTCAAGCACTATTCTAGGCCTTGAAGACAAAACAATAAATTGGACAAGGTCTTATAATTCAAAGAACAATCAGGGCTAGTTTACATAATTGTATTCAAGTTTCACCTCTTGCTTTGTTTTTTTTTTTTTTTTTTTTAGCCTCACATGGATTTGAGAGGGTTTTCACCTTTCTGTGCATTTCATCTCCTGGTTATTTAGTTTGCATGTTGAAAGTAGAAACAGGTGTTCATTGGCTCCTTTCTTCAAACGGTAACAAATATTGTTTAACCTTGAAATACTCACCATCTGATGGGAGTAGCAAATAAACAAAACACCAAGTGACAAGGCTATAATAGAAATACATTCAAGTACCACTGAATAATAGAGGAAGATGCAGATAACTGTTCCAGGAAGGACTAGTAAGGACTTATAAAAAGAGGAAACATTTGAGCTTCATCCTAAAGAGTAGAGAGGAGTTTCCTAAGCAGAGAAGGGCAAGCCAAGAATCAGGAAACAAGAGGCACCTGCAGAATTCAGGCTGGTGATTTAGAGCACAGAGTTCAGGGAGGAGAATGTCAGGGAAAGAAGATAACATGTTTTTAGAGGGTATATTTATACCATGAGAGATAAATGTGTTTGTACTGAACCATCAATCAATAGCTGTTTTATAATCTGACCCAAGAGCCAAACATCCACTTACTCCCTTTATATCAAGCTTTATCACAAAAATGTATCATTTTGAGGTCTATGCTATTTTGACTATTTTGGTCAATGCTGGTTGATAGAAAGTGTATAAAAATCATTCTCACTATGTTTTTAATTAAATAATTCATTTATTCCAAAAATATTTTAAAATGTCTGTTCTGTACCAAATATAATATACAGACCTATAGTAATACAAAAAGTAAGCAAAATGTAGTCTACCTTTGCGAACTTGCTGTTTAATTGGGGAAGCAAAGGTGGCCAAGATAATTACACTACAATATGACATGTGTTCTGTTAGAGGGATGGGTGAATTCTTTGGGAGCACAGAAGATATGGAGACCTCAGGGAAAATACATGATATTTATAGAAAAGGGAATATTTTCTGTGTCTTTAAGAATGATTAAGAGTTAGCCAGAAGGAAAAGTGAGAAGCAGGTATTCTAAGCAGAAGAATAAAGATAAATGATGCCTTCTAACTATAAATGTTCCTGGCAAATATTTCTCTGCCCTAGTTTCACACATTAATAAAAATATTTTCAAATGTAAGAAAATCATATTATATAAAAATACTTGCTAATTATAAATATCTATTTTAATAGATTTGATATGCAGCCAACTAGATATCATACTTACAAAAAATATTGTTTATGAGATAAACATACTCCTAAATCAATATTAGTGGACCTAGTTTTCAGTCCTCCATTACATCCTGGATACATTCCCTCTAGTCAAAGAGTTCCTCTTGATATTGCTGTTGACAAGAGTGAGGCAAAATTTAGCATAGAACAAAAACCTTGCTAGCATGAGAGACTGAAAACTGAAAAGCCATACCACTTTAATCTAAAAATCCCTTTCCATCATTTCTCTAAACTTCGTCCATGGAAAGGTGGAGAACAACTCAATTATATGCACTTGGATAGAATTTTCCTCCTATAGAAATTTAACTCTTTCAGTATCCCTCTTTTTTGTACTTGCAAATTTTTACTAAGATGTAATTTACATGTAGTGAAATACAAAAATTCAACGTGATGTTTGATGAGTTTTGACAAATATATACATGCATGTAACCCACATTGTAAACAAATCAAATATTTCTATCATCCCAGAAAGTTCCCTTTCCCTCCATGTGTTAATCATTACTACTGTCATTATTCGAATACTGTAATTGTATACCCTGCATTACCAAGTACATAGGCAATCCTGTCTCTGCTCAAAGAGAATGGTGTTTAAATACATATGCAAACAATACAGAAGCCAACAATTTAAATTCTATAATAACAGTTTCCTTACATATACAGTAGTAATTTCAGCATGGAATAGATACCAAAACAACCTCATCACTGAAAACATTTATTAAATATTTTTATCAGAGGAAGAATATATATAACTATATTTATATGAATGAAGTAAAAATCCAAAGTAGAATTAATACCAAATATAAAACCCATAAAACAGTGTAAAATAAAGAAAGCAAGGTATGCACAGACTTCTTATATATACTTCATGAAAGAAATGAGTTTTCAACAGAGTCCTGAAGAAGAAATAAGATACAGGAATATTGAGAAGATGTGGAAGATGTGGAGAAAGCAGCATGCACAAGTCGTATATGTTTGTGTTTTGAGGGGGGAGGGTAGGAGCAAATTGAATATGAAACAGAGTGTAATTTCTGGAGCATTGGACATTAGTAACTGCTTAATGAAAATAGTGTTTACTTGAATTGAAACAGGCCATAGACTCCATTGTGTAACAGCTGAGCAAGAATGTCTCAGATTTTGGTATTTTGATAGAGACTGCATTGATTCTGTAAATCACTTTAGGTAGTATAGACATTTAAACAATGTTGATTCTACTGATCCAAGAGCATGGTAGGGTTTTCCATCTGTTTATATCCTCTGCAATTTCTTTTCTCAGTGTTTCATAGTTCTCCCTGTATAGGTCTCTCACCTCCTTAGTTAAATTTCTTCCTAAATATTTAATTTTCTTTGATGCTATTGTGAAAGGTATTGCATCTTTGATTTGTTTCTCGGCTTGACTGTTATTGGCATATATGAAGGCTACTGATTTGTGTGCATTGATTTTGTATCCTGAGACTTTGCTGAATTCATTTGTCAATGCCAGGAGGCTCTTGGTTGAATCTTTGGGGTTTTCTAGATATAATATCATATCATCAGCAAAGAGTGAAAGTTTGAACTCTTCTGTCCCCATTTGGATGCCTCCCCTGATTCCTCTCTCTTGTTTGATTGCTCTGGCAAGGACTCCCAGCACTATGTTGAATAGAAGTAGAGATAGTGGGCAACCTTGGCGGATCCAGAAAAAATAATTCTATGCTTCGTGTGGAACCAGAGAATACCCTGTCTAGACCAAGCAATCTTAAGCAAGAAGAACAAACTGGGAGGCATCAACCTACCAGACTTCAAACTATACTACAAGGCTATAGTAACCAAAACAGCATGGTACTGGCACAAGAACAGAGACATAGACCAATGAAACAGGACTGAGAACCCAGATATAAAACCATCCTCATACTGTCATCTGATCTTTGACAAAGCAGACAAAAACATACACTGGGGAAAACAATCTCTATTCAATAAATGGTGCTGGGAAAACTGGATGACCACATGTAGAAGACTGAAACTAGATCCACACCTCTCACCCCTCTCAAAAATCAACTCACAATGGATAACGAACTTAAACATAAGACACGAAACCATAAGAATTCTAGAAGAAAACATTGGAAAAACTCTTATGGACATTGGCCTAGGCAAAGAATTTGTGAAGAAGACCCCCAAAGCAATCACAGCAGCAACAAAAACAAATAAATGGGACCTGGTCAAGTTAAAAAGCCTCTGCACAGCCAAAGAAACTATCATTAGAGTGAACAGACAACCAACAGAATGGGAGAAAATGTTTGCACGCTACACACCTGATTAAGGGCTAATAACCAGAATCTATACAGAACTTAGGAAAATCAACAAGAAAAAATCAAACAACCCCATTAAAAAGTAGGCAAAGGACATGAACAGAAACTTTTCAAAAGAAGACAGAATAATGGCCAACAAACATATAAAAAATTGCTCAACATCTCTAATCATCAGGGAAATGCAAATCAAAACCACAATGAGATATCACTTAACTCCAGTGAGATTGGCTTATATCAAAAATTCCCAAAACAACAAATGTTGGCGGGGATGTGGAGAGATAGGAACACTCATACACTGCTGGTGGGACTGCAAACTAGTACAACCTCTATGGCAAGTAATATGGAGATACCTCAAAGAACTAAAAGTAGAACTACCATTTGATCCAGAAATCCCACTACTGGGTATTTACCCAAAGGAAAAAAAGACATTCAATAATAAAGACATCTGTATGCGAATGTTTATAGCAGCACAATTCACAATTGCAAAGATGTGGAAACAACCCAAGTGTCCATCAATACATGAGTGGATTAATAAAATGTGGTATATGAATACGATGGAGTAATATTCAGCCATAAATAACAATGGTGTATTAATTCCTCTGGTATTATCCTGGATGGAGCTAGAGCCCATTCTTCGAAGTGAAATATCACAAGAATGGAAAAATAAGAACCACTGGTACTCACCACCAAATTGGCTCTAACTGATCAATACTCATGTGCACACATGGAAATAATATTCATTGGGGGTCAGGCAGTTGGGGAGAGAGGGGATGTGTAAACTCACACCTAAAGGGTGCGGGGCACACTGTCTGGAGGATGGGCATGATTGCAGCTCTGACTTGGGTAGTGCACAGGCAATATACAGAACCAAAGTGTTTGTACCCCCATAGTATTCTGAAATATAAAAATTTTAAAAAATTTAAAAAAAAAGAATGTCTCAGATTTCCAAGCAAATCCCTGAGACATAAAGATCTCAAATCAAATGTGGTACAAATGGTACTGGTGTAGATTTTTGTCCTGGTTTTTGTTCATGGTTAGCTGACATTAATTTTAGGTGGAAATTTTAAGCTTCTGCCTTTGGATGATTCTCACCACTCATAGATATGATAATACTTATGATAAATGCACTCCAAGGTTGCTATGAAGACAACATGCTTTATAGATGAAAACAAAACAAGCAAACAAAAATCCTCTGGGTCTGCCTGCATTACTTAAGTGTCATGTTATTCAGCTCTTACCACAATGTTGCAAATCTTGCCTGGTACTGCCACAGGAAAGCTGTGCTTGGATTTGTTTGCATGTGCCTTTGAAGTCATTGTCATTTATCTTTCAAATGAATATAATTGGTCTCTCCCAAGTTAGTCTGTGAATTCCCAAATGTGTTGAGCTGACTTCTGTACATTATAAATATTCACTAAAGGTTGAGCACTGATTGATGTTAGATGCTCACTTATAATGTAAGTTCAAATGCTTCCTAGGAATATACAATAAATAAAACTATTTCTTCATTTACTCTTCACATAAATGCATAAGGCCCTTTATAAAAACATGACATAAATTTTGTTTCTTTATTAAGCTGAGGTATTTATTTACACTAATTTTTTTCTTAGATTATAAAACTCAAGAAGGACATGATTCTTTCTTTAGCTCAACTTAAAAATGCTTAATAGGACATGAGGCTTCAGTAGGGATTTAATGATGTTTTGAGTTAATGATCATGCAATCTAGCTGTATTATAAATGGAAGCTACTCAATCAAGCAATATCTAGTTATTACTGTGGAGATATGTTGTAGACACGATTAAAGTCCATAAACAGTTGACTTTAAGTAAGGGAAATAATCCTAACTAATCTGTGTGGGTCTAAGTCAATCAGTTGAAAGTCCATAAAAGCAGAAATGAGGCTAAAAAAGAAGATATTCTACCTGAAGCTGTGGACACTTCCGCTCCAGAGTTCCAGCCTGCACTTCCTGACAGCTTGCCCTGTGGATGTTGGACTTGCCTAACCAGCCCCCACGATCACATAAGCCAGTTCCTTGTAACAGATACCTTAACATGTATCTCCTCCTAATTCTACTTCTCTGAATGAGCATTTTCTGATACCATGCATACATTACAAATGTAAACATCAATGCTGTTTTATAAAACTTCTATCTCAGCCCATCATTTCCAATGGCAAAGAATTTGCTATAATTCCATCCTAGAGTAGAAATGTTTTGAGAACACAGACATTTTAAAAAGTAAATTTACTTAATATCATTTTAGAGAGCTTTGCATTAACAGGGAGATAAAACTGTATATTCAAATATTTTAAACAAAATATTTTAAGATTTTGTCATTACAAATTATAACCAAGAAAATACCCTTTAACTCATTTGATGTAACATAGAAACAATAACCAACTACGTAAATAGCAATAGAGCCTTTTCAGGTCATTACCTTCATAGGTTTTTGAGCATGTACTCAATATAATAGTTTGGCATTCCTAGCTTATTTATTTATGCAATGAAAACCATTAATCATTCCATGTGAGCTTAGGTATCTGCATTTGAACTTTGAACTAGAGCTCTAATATAGTAGCTCTAATATAGAGGATTGCTAATGTGGAATTTCTTTTCTTACTTCAACAAGCAATTCAATTCAGTTCAAACATTTATTGAATACTCATTAATTACTAGAAATATAAATTCTTTATGACTTAGTTTTATTTTCTTATTCAACCCTCAAATATGAAATGAGTGTCAGCATTAAAATGCTTATACTATTGAGAAATGTTAGAAAATTAGAAAATCACCTTTATTCATATTCTGAAGGGAATTTTCTTCCATTAACACGCAATGAAACTATTTCTAATATTTTCCAAACTTAAAACATGTCTTTCTCCTTTAGAGGAAGACAATCTAAATGGCCTTTGTAATGTATTCTGTCTCTAAACTAATTACCACTAAATACTGTCTTAATGGATAGATTAGAGAAAACAAAAGAAGACATTTGGCCTGCATTTAAGATACAAAAACAGATAGCAAAATTGGAGAAACATAAATAAATGAATATGAAGTGAAGGTAGGGAAGTGAACAAAGAAAAAGAAATATACAAAAAAGGAATAAGAAACAGAAGAGAGATGAGAATTAAAATAGGAAAATGAAAGTAAGGAGTAAAGTCCACGCCAAAGGAATTTAAAAAGCCATATTTCTGTATAATAATCAACTAGCAATAAAACATTTTAGAATCCTTAGAGAAAATAAATTTCATACAATTGTGTCTCATTCTTTCATCAACTTGTCAGTAGGAAGATTAAACTTTTGTTAAACCTAAGGCAAGAATGTTGATCCTCCAGAATTGAGACATAATTTGATAGTAAGGTTGGATATGGCATTGGAATACACTCTTATTTTCCTCCTTAGAAATCTAGGAGTGATCAAGCATCTAAGAGAACATTCACTTGAGGAAATGATGTGTTGAGGGCACAGAACTCTTTGAAAAAGGCCTGTCTATGCCTTCTAATATATTAATAGCATAAAATAATAAAGGTTTGTCCACATCTACATTTAGCCAACAACCTCTGTGCAGCTGGCATGCTTTAGTAAGGACTCCTTTTGTCTTTACAGGATTGAATAGGTATCAATGCAACCTATCTAGGAAATGAACTGCCTCATAGCTTACCATGAATCTCCAAAGTCAGATCTATTCTCCCCACGATGCTTAGAATCTCATTCTTCCCTCCTTCCTGTAAAGTAGCAGAAGATTTTGTGCATTAAATGTTGATGTGGAGCAAATTCTGTGCAGCAAGACAAATTGACAGACTGATGTCAAAAGATCAATTTTTCTAAAGATCCTTTCCTCTGATTATTTTCCCTCCTGATGCTCCCTCTGGTATAAAGTAAGGCAATGTGTACTTTTTTTCCAATCAGAACATTTAATTCCTCCAACATCTGCCAGAAGAACCCCAGGAGGAGAGACAAAAAAAAAAAAATGGTAAACACGTACCTAGTTAGTTTAATGTAAATCCTCACATAAAAACCTTCATTACAAAAATCCCTATTTGCTGTGTTAATCTTTTCCTCCTTGCCACTGTTGATGAATTTTCCTCTTCTGGTATTATAAGTCTCGGAAGGTTTCCAAAAATTCCCTAACCCAAGAAAAATGTCTCAAGGTCCTAACATATTTGTAAAGATTTATGAACATTAAAAAAATTAAAGATTTAAGTATTAAGCATGGTCTCCCTGCTTATGAAGTTGGTGTGCATGTTACTTTTTTAGGCATATTTCACATGGTGTTGTTTTATTGGAATCAGCATGTTGGAAATTCCCAGGTTTGTTTACCTGAAGCATTAGTTACCGACATACTAATAATTTCTGTGGGGTACGGGAGAAATGTTTCAGCAATAAAAAAGGGGGAGTTATTTTTTTCAGTTAACTGATCAACTAAAATATTAGATACTGAAAGCAAGCAGGGGAACATAGGAAGTGGGAGAGGATACAGGATAGGAAGAAGCAGAATAATGGATTTTATAATTATTTCATATTTATTTCATATTTCATCAATAATGACTAATATAGTAACACTTCTAGTTTTCCTATCTCAATCAATTCATATTCATTCAGTTCAGCAGTAATTTATGTAATATTTCTATACCTAATTTACAAATGAAGAAACTGAGGTATGGAAAATAAAGTAATTTGCTCAGTGATAACACAACCAATATTGATAGATGGTGAAGGGGTATTCAAATTCAGGCTCTCCTACTCCTGCTTCCACAATATCACACTCTGCTACGTTGGCTCACAAATTATTCACCTGACTTATACACTAACATCTCTATAACCTGAATACAATTTTTTTTTAAGACAGAGTCTCCCTCTGTCACCCCAGCTGGAGTGCATTGGCGTCCTCATAGCTCACTGCAACCTCAAACTCCTGGGCTCAAGCCATCCTCCTGCCTCGGCCTCCCAAGTAGCTGGGACTACCGGTGCATGCACCCACGCCTGGCTATTTTTTCTGGTTTTTTTTTTTTTTTTGGTAGAGACAAGGGTCTCACTCTTGCTCAGGCAGGTCTTGAACTCCTGAGCTCAAGTGATCCTCCCGTCTCAGCCTCCCAGAGTGCTAGGATTACAGGCGTGAGCCACCATACCCAGCCTCATCTCTATAATCTGAATTATACCTTAGCAAGATATCAGTAACTCCCAACACAAAAGCCAAAATGACATCTTAATCAATGTTCTAGTCACTTACCCAACCTTGACATATCACTAGACGATGATCCTTCCGATTTTCTACATTGTTTTTTTTGTTTTGTTTTTAATTTGACTCCCGGTTGTTCCCACACAATACTGTAAAAGAAGTAGTTCTCACATATTTTGGCACCATTTCCCCTTCCTGTTCTTAAAATATTTTGAGTACCTCAAAGATCTTTTGTTTATCTAGGTTATACTTTTTTATACTTACTATATTAGAAATTAAATCTGAGAAATTTTTAAATGTACTTATTAATTCACTTAACAATAATAACCTATTAATGTTAGCATAAATAACATGTTTTTATGAAAAATAGCTATATTTTCCAAAACAAAGAAAAACAGTAACAAAATTGGTATTATTTCACATTTCTGGAAAATCTTTCAAAGTCTAGCATAATAGAAGACAACTGAATCTTATGTCTGCTTCTGCATTCAATCTGTTGTGATCTGTTGTTGGGTTGAAGTATGTGAAGAAAATCTGGCCTCACACAGACATGTAGTTGGAAAAGGTAGGAGTATTTTAATAGCCTGTTTGAAATAATTACTGATAATCTTCTTTAATATAACACCAAAACTAGTAAGGTGTAGCCTCTTAAAGATTAGTTGCAATGAGAAATCAAACCATTATTAATGGAGATTTTGTATTCTGTTACAGTAAAATCCACTGGTCTATCTTGAACAATAAATGGATCTTTTACCCATGAATGATTTTGTAACATCATACACTGACCACTGGTAAAATATTGGTTCGCTGAGTTATATGCATCTTCCAAATGTTAACACATTTTATTATTCAATATCAAATATTACACTTGTTAGTTACAAGTTTCTCAAAATTCTAATTTTTCATAAAGTCTCTAATTTTATCATTAACAACAAACAGTTGTTTTGATTAAAGTGACATTCTCATTTTTGTTCATTTTCAAGAAAATATCTGTCAAATATCCAAATATGAATAACCATAGTAGTTTGCCTGCTAGTCATTCTTTCAACTAAAAAATGGTGTTCCATGAAAAATGTTGCTCATCCTACTTGCAACTCAAACAATTGCACAAATACTAAAATATTTTTTCTCAAGACATCTATTGTATTTTGATATGGAGCAGAGTGCTATACACATATTTCCCATTATCCCCACATTGTAAATAAATCTTAATAACTGAGATTTTTAAAAATTAATACTTTATACTGCTTCATCAATGGTATTCTTAACTGCAAGAGTGGTTGTGGTAAAAAATATATATATATATTTTTTATGTATATAGAAAGTTGGGAAAAAAACAGAAACCTTGATCTGATGCCAAGAGCGCAAAGCAGCACTCCTTTTTGAATGGCAGCTGTTTCTTGTAACCAAGACAAATGTTTTGTTTTCTAAAATGGTTGTGAGGACTAAATAATGACTATAAATGTCTTTTGTAAAATTAGCATAGTTGTATTTTTATTTGGTTTTGGGAACTTTACCAAAAAAGAGATCAAACACTGTTTAAAAGAATTGTTTGAAGTACACTGAAGGAAAGGTCATGGAAGCAATTTTACGATGCTAGGTCTCCCCTCTGACACATACTGCAGAAAACTCTCGGAGACATTTATGTCCAGCTAAAGAGAGTGGTGAGTGACTATATGAGCAAAACAGCATGATCTGGTAGTAAAGACAAGACTAGATGGTTTATCAACCTCTCTTCTAGCAATAATTAGTACCTTGGTTATGTACAAAACAACTAAGCAAAGCTAATCTTTGTTACAGCAATATTGTTAAACAACACAATTTACTTGGCATATACACTGTGAACAGCCCATGGCTAGTGCCATTCTGAGAGTTTGGTAGCAAGATCTGCATCCTACCCTCAGGTGTCACAGCTGCCACCAGGCCA
Organism: Daubentonia madagascariensis; assembly: GCA_023783475.1. Lineage (NCBI taxonomy): Eukaryota > Metazoa > Chordata > Mammalia > Primates > Daubentoniidae > Daubentonia > Daubentonia madagascariensis. The sequence goes on from JAKFHU010002220.1 coordinate 11,226,300, forward strand.
AGAAAACAGAGGGAAGACCAGGCATTCCCATGCAGCCGTAGGGCAAATTCCACCCACTTGCTATGGGCTTCTGTGAGAACAAGGTGTGAGCAGACTGCACTCCCCACAGCTACCTGCCCACATTGCTCCAACTGAGAACAGCACAGCCACCACAACCCATACCTGAGTATTCTGTTGGTGGCCTAAGGACCACCCTGCCTCTGCCAATCACAACCAGTGCATGAACACACTACCAGGGGGCCTGAGGACAAGTCCATTGGCCTGGTCCCACTACTGTCATCACTCACATCACACCACACGGTCTGCCCATGGGTCTGACAACCTTCTCACACACTGGGCCCACTGCTGTCACTACCAGCAATTGAGCAAGCCACCTGAAAGCCCCAAAACCAGCCCTCCAAAACCCACTAACACTATAGAGCCAGGGAGGCAGTTCGGGGGCCTAAAATCAGACACAACTAGACCACTGCTGACACCACCGGGGCCTGAAGACTGGCCCCTGGCATCCAAGTTCCAAGCAAAACTTTACCACAGCCTCCACTAGTAACTGTACCCAAAGCCACTGAGGAAATTATAGATACTACAGATCCTGAGTACTGGTGAAGAAATCATAGAGAGATCACATTACTGCAGCCAAATGAAATCAAGCCGAAGCATTATACCCAACCAACAGCATACATACACCTTCAGGAAAAATTCTTCCCTATGGAAGCAATTTCAAAAAAATTGGAAGAAGCGACTGTTACACCAGATGCACAGATATTAATGTAAGGACACCGAAGACATGAAAAAGCAAGGAAATACAACACCACAAAAGGAACACAATTCTCCAGCAACAGATCCCAATCAAAAAGAAATTCACAAAATCCCAAATCAAGAATTCAAAATACTGATTTTAGAGAAGCTCAGTGAGATACAAGAAAACTCTGAAAAACAATACAAAAAAATCAGAAAAAAACAATTCAGTATATGAATGAGTAATTTACCAAAGAGATAGATTTTTTTTTTAAAGAATCAGATAGAAATAGAAATGGACATTTCCACTGGTCGCTTCAACTACAGTATATCTAAAATTTGACTTTTCAACTTGGCTTCATCTACCACTGGGCTTTCCTTCCCTAATTTTTTCTTATTTCCTTTTGTGGTAGCATCTTTTTTCAAAATCACCTACATATATTTTGTTCCAATATTAAATTTTACTGATTCTTCACCGTATTAAATTGAATAATATGAAGTTTCTATTTATGGAGGTAAAAAAAGGTCAAATATCGGCAATTTCCTACAATTCCCATCAAAAAAGTTCAAGTCCTTTTGGCCTCAAATTACTCCAGTAGCCTCCAGTTTTCTGCATCTCCATTCCTCTGCCTGCAGTTCATTCTGAAGGTCACCAGCTTATTAATCCTTCAGAAATACCCACCTTTGAGAACTTCCTAAAGTAAAAAAAAATTTTTTTTCTTTTTTTTTTTTTTCTTTTGTGAGTGTTCATTTTTTTTTTCCTTTTAATTTATTTTTTTAATTTCAGAATATCATGGGGGTACAACACTTTGGCCATACACATTGCCCCTGTTCTGCCCGTGTCGGAGCCGCAATCGTGGTCATCCCCCAAACTGTGCTCCCCACATCCATTCAGTGAGAGTTTTTCCCATCCCTTCCACCCCCCTCCCGCCCGCCCGCCCTCTGATGAATGTTATTGCCCTGTGTGATGTAAGTGTTCCTCAGTTAGTACCAGTTTGATGGTGAGTACCAGTGGTGCTTGTTTTTCCAATCCTGTGACACTTCGCTTCGAAGAATGGGTTCTAGCTCCGACCAGGATAATACCAGATGAGTTAATTCACTGTTGTTCCTTATTGCTGAGTAATACTCCATGGTATACATATACCACATTTTATTGATCCACTCGTGTATTGATGGGCACCTGGGTTGTTTCCACAGCTTTGCAATTGTGAATTGTGCTGCTATGAACATTCGAGAGCAGATGTCTTTATTATAAAATGTCTTTTTTTCTTTTGGATAAATACCCAGTAGTGGGATTGCTGGGTCAAATGGTAATTCTACTTTTAATTCTTTGAGGTATCTCCATATTCTCTTCCATAGAGGTTGTACTAATTTGCAGTCCCACCAGCAGTGTATGAGTGTTCCTATCTCTCCACATCCCCGCCAATATTTGTTATTTGGGGATTTTTTGATATGAGCCATTCTCACTGGAGTTAAGTGATATCTCATTGTGGTTTTGATTTGCATTTCCCTGATGATTAGAGAAGTTGAGCACTTTTTTATATGTTTGCTGGCCATTATTCTGTCTTCTTTGGAAAAGTTTCTGTTCATGTCCTTTGCCCATTTTTTAATAGGGTTGTTTGATTTTTTCTTGTTGATTTTCCTAAGTTCTGTATAGATTCTGGTTATTAGCCCTTTATCAGAGGTGTAGCATGCAAATATTTTCTCCCATTCTGTAGGTTGTCTGTTCACTCTAGGGATAGTTTCCTTGGCTGTGCAGAAGCTTTTCAATTTGATCAGGTCCCATGTATTTATTTTTGTTGCTGCTGTGATTGCTTTGGGGGTCTTCTTCATAAATTCTTTGCCTAGGCCAATGTCCATAAGAGTTTTTCCAACGTTTTCTTCGAGAATTCTTATGGTTTCGTGTCTTAGGTTTAGATCTGTTATCCATTGTGAATTGATTTTTGTGAGAGGTGAGAGGTGTGGGTCCACTTTCAGTCTTCTACATATGGCCATCCAGTTTTCCCAGCACCATTTGTTGAATAGGGAATCTTTTCCCCAGTGTACATTTTTCTGGAATTTGTCAAAGATCAGGTGACTGTATGAGGTTGGTTTTATATTTGGGTTCTCAGTCCTGTTCCATTGGTCTACGTCTCTGTTCTTGTGCCAATACCATGCAGTTTTGGTTACTATAGCCTTGTAGTATAGTTTGAAGTCTGGTAGACAGATGCCTCCCAATTTGTTCTTTTTGCTTAAGATTGCTTTGGCTAGACGGGGTCTTCTCTGGTTCCACACGAAGCGTAGAATTATTTTTTCTAGATTGGCAAAAAATGATGTTGGTATTTTGATAGGGATTGCATTGATTCTGTAAGTTAATTTAGGTAGCAAAGCCATTTTTACTATGTTGACTCTGCCTATCCAAGAGCATGGTAGGGCTTTCCATCTATTTACGTCCTCTGCAATTTCTTTTCTCAGTGTTTCATAATTCTCTCTATATAGGTCTTTGACCTCCTTAGTTAGATATGTTCCTAAATATTTAATTTTCTTTGTTGCTATTGTGAAAGGTATTGCATCTTTAATTTGTTTCTCGGCTTGATTGTTATTAGCATATATGAATGCTATGGATTTGTGTGTATTAATTTTGTATCCTGAGACTTTGCTGAATTCATTTATCAATTCCAGTAATCTCTTGGTTGAATCTCTGGGGTTTTCTATGTATAATATCATATCGTCTGCGAATAGTGAAAGTTTGACCTCTTCTGCCCCTATCTGGACGCCCCTGATTCCTCTGTCTTGTCTAATTACTGTGGCCAGGACTTCCAGCACTATGTTGAAAAGAAGTGGAGATAGTGGGCACCCTTGTCTGGTGCCAGTTTTAAGGGGGAATGCCTTCAATTTTTCCCCATTCAGTATGATATTGGCTGTGGGTTTATCGTATATGGCTTTAATAGTTTCTAGGAATGAGCCATCTATGCCTATATCGTTAAGAGTTCTTATCATAAAAGGATGCTGGATTTTGTCAAAAGCCTTTTCTGCATCTATTGAAAGGATCATATAATCTTTGTTCTTGCTTTAAAAAAAATTTTTTTTTCTTCACTTTTTATTCCTGACCTTATACAATTGGTCCCCAAACCTACCTTTGCAGTGTCTTGGCCCTACTCACCTTCAGAGTTCCTTGTTTCAATCAAACTGGAGTAAACATCGTATCTCTCCCCTCTTTATTTGGGGAATTCTTCCTTACTTCAAATATCCCTCTGCCTGTAGACTTACTCAAACTTTAATCTCAGCAGCCTAGTGATGTCTCCACTACCATTCACCTTACTTTTAACTATTTGTACTCATGAGTTGTCCTTCTACACACTGTTTAAATTTGAAAGTAAAAAATGATGTCTTTTATCTCTCTTTATTCATTAAGCAGGGTATATAACCTTAACTGTAGTAAGTGATCAAAAAATAGTTACTGCTGCTTTAGGGATTTTTTAAAAATGATCTGAGTCCTAGCCCAGATACCACCACTTAATTCACTCTTTTGAAACTAGCTTTTCTGCCCAGAGATGTGATGTCTTTTAAAGTATTAATAGTTTTTTAGACCCTACTCTATTTCCTACCAAAGCTCCTGAAATTCATGCTATCATGCACTTGTGGCCCAGTCTATCTCCCAGGCAGATTCCTAGATTTCATCAGAATGAAACCTGATGAAAGATAGAGAGATTTTACACAGATTTTTAAATTCTTGGACTAGACTTGAATTTCTTTGTATCTCCTGCAATAAAATCTTGGAGAGATGTATGGCAATATATCTCAGAATCTACTAAATCCCAACAGCTCAATAACTACATTTAAATTGAGAAGCTTTGATACATGAATCCTGTTTTCATGGGGACTTCATAATCTGTTATCTGAATATGCAGGCAAGAAAATGCCTCTTTTGTCATCAAGTCATAATTGTCTGGTTCTTCCCCTACCCGCTTGATTTATCTTAAAATACCCTTGAGCTTTGTCCCCTCATGGATATAAATAAAATAATTCTTATTAGCCCTACTGGTCCCTCAATGTCCCCTATCCATGTTTCATCTATGTAGCCAGAAAATTGTTGAGATTCAATCCAGGCCAATTTAAAAATAAGCTAGTTTATGTTTTTAGATAACTTCCTAAATAAGCAACTCAAAATCATAAAGTTGTATTTCTTGAGAGACTTCTATTGCATTGTGTATGCTATTTTATTGCACAAAGGGAAAAAAAGGCAAAGAATATATTTTCTTTTTACTTTCAAAAAACTCTGCTACTCATAAATAAAGGCAAACATAAGAAATAATTTCTATAAAAGAGCATATTGCCTTTTGGTCCTCTAGGGCATTTTTAAAGGCTACTCTTTAAAAAAGAGTCAACACAATTAATCAAAGATTTATACCATTAAGCTACAGTGAGGAAAAAATTTATTTCCAATGACTACAAAAACATGTGAATAGGGAATAAGATAAGTAAATGTGCATATTTAATTTTCAGGCAAGACATACTTAGTTAAATGTTCTAAATATGTGATATGATAGCATCCAAAGTCATTTGTTTTAAATTCATGATTAAAGAAATAAAGTTGCCATATTTATTTAAATGTACTGTATTCATTAATTATTGAGCCACATGACTGAGTTGCTAATCTAACTTTGGTTAAAGATTAATTCTGGTTGTTCTTAAACTTTCTTTAAGTCTTTTTACTTTGTAATCAAGTGGAAAGATTATACTTAAAATTAATTTCTCTGCCAAATTAGGAAGGGAGGAAAATTGATTGCATTAAGCAGAAAAATGTCCCTGAACTCAGTCATATTGATCTAAAAATGAGAGCCAAACGAAAGAAAAGATTCTGGTTTTTTGTGTTGTTGTTTTGTTTTTAATTACAGTCTTTGTTTCTCTTTCATTTATCTTGGAATAGATTAGAAGGGTTTCTTACTAAACACTTTTTTTCCTGATTTGTATTCAATGGAATATTATTTTAAAATTTTATCCAATCAGTAGAAATTCACATTTCCATTAATTCTTTCTTAAATACTGGTGTCTGTGAACTAAGTAGAATTAATGATAATTCTAAACACCATAATTAATTTCTCCAGGTGAAAAAAATACATTTTAATTTTCTATATTTTAATTTACACCCCCCAAAATATATTGAATGCCTACTATGCAAACATGCTTTATATTTTGTAAGAAATCCAAGTATGATGTATGGATATTTTGATTTTGTTTATATAAGGTATAGTAGGCCACCTGTAAGGTGCTCACAATGATCCTTGCCTGTTTGTGTTTGCACACTTGTGTAGGCACTTCCCACGTTGTATCAAGGTTGGTCTGTATGAAAATAGAATGTGGCAGAAGCACGGTATTGTGTAATAAAGAACTTAGCTGGCCTTTATCTCTGGTTCCTTGTAGGGAACTTCTAAACCCTTGGAATTTCCCAAGTGATTGGAGTGTCTGTCATTCATGGTCGGCCCCTCAGACCTCACCTGAGCCTATGCTACCAAGGTGTCTCATGTTAGGCCCATAGATACCATAGATACTTTCATAATGGGGGCTGGCTATGCCCAAAAACCAATCCTGTAATTAGTGAATTGGGACTTTGAACTACATAATATCAGCCTGACCTCCTGGGTGAAAAGGGAAGACTGAGATTAAATTCAGTCATTTAATTCAATCAATCGTGCCTACATAATGAAACCTTAATAATCTTGGATACCAAAGAAACTCAGGCTAGAGTGACATGTCCTGAGGACATGGAAGCTTTACATTTGGGACTCTTCCAGACCTTGTCTTATGTGTCTCTTCATTTGACTGGTTCTGATTTGTATCCTTTATAACAAAACCATAATCATAAGTACCATGTAGTCCTGAGTTCCATGAGTCGTTCTGGCAAATTATTGAATCTGAGGGCGTAGTGAGAATGCACGAATTTGTAGCCAGTTGGTCAGACATGCAGGTGGCCTGGGGTTCCCCATGCTTGCAGCTGGCGTCTGAAGTTGAGGGCAGCCTTGTAGAAGACTGTGCTCTTAACCTGTGAAATTTAACCAAACTCAGGGAAGTTAGAATCAGAATTGTATTGCTTATGATATATCACTTCCAAGAGTAGGTTATGAAAGACGGTGTGGCTTCTGCCTCTCCCTCTTGGATCCCTCTCTCTGGACAGTCCTAGGGAGAGCTCCATGGGTGACAAACTGAGATCTCCAGCCAAGAGTCATGTAAGTGAAACTTTTATGGAATTGGATCCTCCAGCCTCAGTGAAGCCTTTAGGTGACTGACATTTAATTATACTCCCATTTGAGACCCTGAGCTGGAACTATCCAGCTAAACTGCTCCTAGATTCTGACTCACAGAAACTGGAGAATAGCACATGTTTTTTGGTTTTAGTCACTAAGTTCGGGATAACATGTTACAGAAAAATAAATAACTAACACACTAAGGAAGTTGAAGTTATTTGGATTTGGTTTTAAAATTCAGATCTCTTGTTTTCCAATTGCTCTCAAAAAATAATGTGTAACTGCCCCTTCCCTGTCATTGATTTTCTTATAAGTGGATCTTAGTAAGTTTGCCTATCTCCCCCATTAAAAAGTGAGATTACTCCTCTTGACTCTAGGATAGGCTAACCAACCCCCAAATCTTAGTAGCTGATCACCAAAAAAACCCCCAAAAACCTATTTCTTAATCACATAGTAGTTAGACGTGGCTCAGCGACCCAGGCTTTGTACATTTTTTGACATCCCCACATGTCGCATATGGGGTCTTATTACCAGGGCTGGAAATTATAGATGTCACCTCTGCCCACATCCTGTGGTCAAACTCAATCACACAGCTCCAACCTAACTTCCAGGGATGGTGTGAAATGTGCTTTTTCTACCTGACCAAGAAAAGAAAATAGAATTTGTGGACATCAGAAGTCTCTGCCATAGTATAGCCCTGTTTTCTTTGGAGTACACTGGATCTGGTCAGTAGCATCAAAAAGCATAAATAACATCTCCCCCCCAAAATAAAGAGAAGAATCTTTATAATTAGCAGAAAATAGGCTGATGCAGTAGCAGTAAACATCTCTATAGGATTGTACTCATGGTATATAGTGATTTTTAGCTTCTATCTTGATGAAAATGCTATACAACCAAATGTAGCTTTCTCTATTTCATGCACTATCATGTTTTATGTTCTATCACACTTGGGACAGTTATGATATTCATATAGTTCTTTATGACTTGACTGTGTAGAGTGGATTAAAGTGTATTAAAATCAATGATGAGTGGAGGAAGGGCATTCTCATATGCATCCAGAGACACACACTTCAAGGTCTTATGTTCTCACCTGGGTTGCTTCCAAGATGGACCAGTTAGTGCCTAACTTCTCCAGCTCCTCTCCTCCGCAGGCATTACCTTTATTGAACTTTCAGGCTTTGCTCAGCTTAGATACTGAGACAGTTCTCACCACGGCAGTCTGCATTCCAACAGGCTTAGGCACACTAATGCACAGCCGCAGGATATAATTAAATCTTGCTGCTTAAATATATGCATGTCTCTCACTTGCAACCTTCGTCTCCAATTCACTCCCTTGTCATCACCATAAACACACACACACACACACACACACACCCCTTCCATAGGTACCTAGTCCATATGCCTGGGCTTCTGCTTAATTGTCTGTCCATTTCCCACTCTGGAACTGAAATCTTGGGCTGAAATCTAACTTACTACACTTAGGTTCTACTATCCAACTTGGCTCTTATTAAACTTGAATCTGAAATCTCCCTATCCCTTTAGGAGCTTTAATTTGAACTGAAGTGCTAGAGGGAGAAACCCACAATGTAGTTCATTATTCTCATGCCTCTAGAACTGCGCATTACTGAATCCTTCCTGCACTGGTAGGCTGCTGCTGAAGTTGCAGCACATATCAGAGCTAAGCTGTCATGGATATGACATAGCACTAAGATTGGTTTTATCCAAAGGCCTTTGAACGTCCGGGCTAGCTAGAGTCAAAAGAGAAACTTAAAAGCACTGGCATACTTATTTTGAAAACTGGATATTTTGAGTAATTTTTGTTATTCATAAAATACTCAGAAAGCACCTTAATATGGTATTTCACATGCATAGATGATAATGGGACAATAAAATAAAGGATACAGAAATAGATATGAATATGTAAAAATAGATTATGTTGGAAAAGAGAAAGACAACATATAATAATATAAAACAGCTTAAATCATTCTCTTTGTATACTCATCCTTTAATCCCTGGGAACCCCAGAAGAAAAAAATATATATGTACATAATATCCAAAGTATTTGGGAATCATCCAGCAGCTAGAATTTCAACACAAATTTGAGATTATAAGTCAGTGTTGTGGCTCCTTGGCATACACCCTAAAGAAAGTAGGAATTATCTAAAAATCCAGACTCTTTTTTTCCCAAAAATTTGTCTGTAGAACTACCTTGAGCTTTAACGATGATATCGAAATTGAGATTTTACCATGTTTCATTATCTTCATGAAACATGAAAAACAGATGAGGATGGGACGGGTAAATGGAAAAAATATGCACTAACAAGCACATTCATTGCCCTCTTTTAAATCTTGATTAGTCTAGACTGTCCAAATCTGGAAACTCTCAATGTCTTATCCTGAGCTCTGCTTTTATCAGTGGATAGATTACAGAAAGAAATTTTTAAAATAAAATAAAATAACCTCCTATGTTCTGACCTCTTCTGTAAAGGGCTCTGAAAATATGCTTTCAAAAAAATACACTTGCAATATTTTTTCTTTCTATTCTGTCTGGAAGAAGCGAGCACGGGGCAGAAGTTTCCACTGTCCTTTTTTCTAAGCACTCTGTTTTATCTGCCAACCATGCTTAGCAAAGAAAAGGGGTTGATTACAAAATCAGTTCCAAACCCTCCTCTTACTATGAGAGTTGGTATGAATCATTGAACTGAAGACTTGGGCAGGACCCCAGCTGTTTATAGACAGTAACTCTTACAGTTGAGATAAAAAGAAAGCTGACACAGAAAAACTTAGACGGAAGCAAGTTTAACCTTTTCTTCTCTGGAAGTAACAACTGAACCAATTTAGTCGTCACGTTAAAGCTAGGTGGGAAGTTTTTCTCCCAAAGAGACCATACGGAAAATACATTTTTTTCATCGTAAGTATCACCTCTACATCAAAATTCTAACATTTATTTGTAACATCATTTTTAGGGTCATCTCTCGGGCACGTGATACTGCTTTTCATCATTTTCTGGTGATTTTATGTGAGAAACATTAAACATGATGCACCCAACACCTGTCCCCACTATCACTCAAGGACTTGGGTGGGAACTATAGAGTGAAATTCATTGTTGTTCATTATTCAAAAAATTTTTGAGCATTAACTATGTGTCTGACACTATTCTGGTTTCTAGGAACAGAAAGGTAAAGAAGGACAAGAGAAATTTACGTTTTGCCTTTATGATCTGTTTGGCACTCATGTCATTGCTCTCTGTTCAAAAGCATAGTTCCCATGATAAGGGCCCTGAGAGGTAGTTTCCCTACTTTGAAGATTTATTCCTTCCTTCTCCAAAAGAAATTCAAAGTATACTTTTTTTCCTAAGGCACTTAGATAACATCAACTTCCTTTGGGGTGTTCCAGCCCTGAATGTGTATGGAGGGTAAGTGTGGGAGTCAGGACGAGGTGGATGGGCTTTTAGCTCCTGAAAGGATGCAAAATGTTTCCAATCCCTCAAATAGAATACATTTCTGAGAAACTATTACCCTTTTGCCCAGATGTGTGCATGGCCCAAAGATAGAATGGAGGAACAGGCTGTAATACATCTCTCCATCTCCTGCTGCCCCACACCCCTGGATGGGGGCAGCCTTTCCTAGGCATTATACCCTCCCTTATGTGCCATGCACCCATATACTTGTTTCCTCTCACCTTTTTTGCCTCTGAAAAGAGATGCTGAAAGTCCCTGCAATCCATGTAACGACGAGGAATAGGCTCTATTTTAGCACTGTTCTGTTGGGGATGCTGTTTGTCTTCCCAGAATATTGGGATTCAGCTGCTCTGGGTAGTGATCAGATTATGTTAATATTTCTCACTAACAATACCAATAGGGTTTTGTTTTGTTTGCTTTTTTTCCCCTTATATTAACCTTACATTAATTCAGGACATTATGATGTGAATAAAAAGAATATGGTAATAAAACTGAACAAATTAATATTTATTTAATTTAGCAAATATTTATCAAGCATCTACTAAGTGCCAGGCACTTTCTTGGAACAAACAGACAAAAAAAAAAAAAAACCACACAGACAAAAAAAATCCTTTCTCTGGAAGAGTTTAGATGAGTTAGATGTGTACACACAGACATGCACACATACATCAACATATCATTCCAGCATGGGCAGTGTGGGTCTTATGTGAACTAAATAATGCATTGGTAAAGCCTTTAACAAGAAAGAGGGTAAGGCAACGGAAGCAGTAATTTATCTACCCTGTACTCCATTTCAGGGACCATAGGCTTTATCATTTAATTCTTTGCCTGTGAGATTGACGTTATGGGGAAATTAGAAATTTAAGAGATTACTAAGTTAAGTGATAGAATATCAAAATTAATTTATTTCCACAGTCCCTAATGCCTCCTATAAAAGAACATTGTTTGAAATTAGCCTTTGACATAATAAGCTTGGAATAGTATAAGGAACATCATATGAAAATTAAACAAGCAGTGCTCAGTAAATGGAAGTGCCTTCCCTCCTCCCCTCTCCTGCCACCCTCTGTTTTCATGTTCCTGTTTACCCATAAGTCTTGCCATGTCTCCAAAAATCAAAATTGAAAGATTTAAAGTAATCACTAACTTTTCTCAGTTTTTTAAAGTGCACAATAATTCAGCTGCCCAATTTCTCTCAAATCTTTTCACATAAATGCCTTTTCCTGAATCTTTTTATCCTTATTACCCTTGTTTATTTGATTCACTTGCAATTTCTCCTCTAAAATATGAACATCTGCTCGCTGCATCCCTCGAGCTCCAGCCATCCTCCCTCTAGTCACTGATGTCAAAGTTGTCCCTTCCCTGTGACACTATGTAGTTTCCACTTTTTCTAACATTTTAGTCCCCAAAACCGCAGCAAAAACAATCTTATCTTTATTCATCACATGAAGAAACCAATGTCCAAAAAAAGTTTTTTCTTTGTGTTTGAATTATAGAATCTGTTATTAAATCTCAACACATCATTTTATTTCCACACGATAACTGGGAGAATTTTTAGTAAAGTTGTGAACATTAGGCTACTGAGGATATCTTGTGTTTTTTTTATAACGCTGATAAAATTTGCAATTTGCTTGTCCTGCACTAAATTTTAAGGTCTCCTATGGTGAGACCATTTGCTTTGCCTTGTTTGGTTTGGTTTGATTTGGTTTGGTTTTAATTCAACAATATAAGCTCAGAGCCTAACACAGCTGACTGAATGAATGACACAAACTCAAGATTGGTGCCTGGAACCAAGGACTGGTTTTGCAACTAGTTAACTGGTCACAACCCCATAATGAATCCACAAGCATTCACTGCACCTCAAACAGTGTGTGGGACATCTGCATTTTGTCTGCCTTTAAAGACATGTATCTGCTTTTCAAACTGTCAGCATGCAGTAGGAGACATGTGGAATGGAGAGACAATACACTCTATGTGTTTGAACTTGATATTGTATCATTTTGGTGTTTGCATAATAAAATCTGCCTAAGCGTGAATTATGTCAAATATGTATGAATGATATTTTGCCTGCATTAATACCAGGAATCTTAGAACTTTCAAAACCCTGAGAATCAAAGACAGACACACAGTGTCAGCCACCAGGTGATGTTGAGGGAAGGTTTTCCCATTTTGTGGGAAAGGCAATAAACCTGAAGTTAAGTGATTTCCCATAATCATGAAGTAAATCAAGGAAAACTCCAAGTCAACACAAGCTGAGGGAAAAAAAAAGGCAACGTATTTCCTGTTGAAGAAGGCCATGTTATTTCCACACAATATTTTTAATTTCCATTTGAAAGTTTACATCAGCTGCACTGAAGCTGAGTCACAGGGCAAACAGATTTTTGTATTGCGTATACTCAGAAAGAATCAAAGGTTGTTTAGTGGGAATGTTCTGACATTGATTAATCTCGACTTAATAGTTTTAAAATTCAAAACTTTCTGGAAGGGAGAAGAAGGAAAAAGAATCAGAGGAAGTCAAGATAATGCTGGTTATTCTAGTTTCTGTAGAGCAGGTGTACTAAATCTAAGATCCATGAGCTTCTGTACTCCATGGATGAACTTGGAGGGTACAAATTTCATATCCGTCAACTTCCTAAAACTGCAAGTAAAATTTGGATGAATGTGCAGATGGGCAGTCTACTGGGAAGGGGCCAATAACCTAGATAAAATTGTTCTAGCAGTTAATATGATGCCAAATGAGTCAATAATTACTGCCCTAAAAAAAATAAATAACCAGGTCATCACAACAAGGCCTATTCAGAAATAATAATAAAAAAAAGTTTGTTTTGTTTAGGAATACAAGGAAAGTATTAGCTGAAAAAGTATTGGCAAGTATGGAGTCAAATAAACATAACTTGTTCATTGTGCTACTGCCATGCTAGCCTATGGGAATCAAGTAGAATTACATAACAGGAACCTCTCCTTCCCCCTAAAAGAGTCACCCCCCAAAATTTTCAGGAACCCTACACTCAGACTCTTGCTTGATATGTCTAAGAGTGAGTCCTCTCCACTCCCCGTGATTGCTGTACTGGTACACACTAACTGCTGATACTCTCTGCATGACACCTCACTGGGGTTGGTGGCTCAGGCCCAGGTGGCCCTCCCACACTTCCACTTTGGATGAGTAGATTTGGATTTGACCTGAATTTAGACCATAGATACTACGGGTGCAGGAGAACCAGTGGTTGCCGTCATCAGCACTTCCTTAGAGCAATATCAAAAATGGTAGGAAAATAATCAGGGTTTGGGTTTGCTGATGATGTAGCTACACATCACCTTAGCCACAACCAGGGTGGGTCCATAAGAGCTCAAGCCTTCCAAGAAACAGATGCTAAGACAGCCTTAGACAAACAAGAGACACACTGGGGTAAAAGCCTGTGAAGAATGAAGGGACTGCAAAGAAAAGGCAAAGGGCCTTCAGACCTAGAAGGAATTCCATCAAATGTGAAAAAAGACAAGGAAGGATTGTGGAGGAAGAGTCTCAGATCATAGTATGGTTCTGCAAAAGTTTTAACCAGGCTAATGGAGGGTCCCTTAGCAAAAAGTTCCCTGTAAGAGTAACCCTAAATTGGGCAGAAATGAGCTGGTACCCCTATCCTGCTGAGTCGTTGGCTGGGAGCAGCCCCCGGCAGCATGGCCTGGCATGTGGTGGATCCAAAGGAATGGCAGCATGAGGCTGTCGAACAACTCTGCTCCCTGCAGCAGGTTCTGCTGAAGAGAGATCTGATCAGGGCACCTTCGTGGTCCCCAGAGGATACACACCTTGACCATGTTATCCTAAGAAGTAAACTCATTAGAACTACAAAAAAGAAAAAATCAAAACACTGAACATCTAAACTCTACTCTCTTAGCCTTGCCCTATTTAACTTATCAGATACAAATTACTGCACATATAAATATATTAGAGTAAATTAAGCAGTGACCTAGGTCTGTGTAATACCATATCATCATTGAATATTTGCTGATTTTTCAAGAAGAGAGACAAATTTGTTTTCACTGTTAGCCACATTATCCCCTCTCCCTTCTTATGTCTCTCCTCTATGTCTCCAGCTCTTTGTTTTGTGGAATTCAAATCTTTGCTCAAAATATTTTCTGAAATCCTTTTTTCTCAAAAAAAAAAAAAATTCTGGATTTCTCTCCAGGTACCATATCTAAACAGTACATGACTGTGACTCTATTTTCTTAGATATCATTTACATAGTCAAATTTCTATTATGTATTTAAATTTGCATCCCGAAAGACAATAGTTAATATTCAATGTCAGGCTTAATATCTTAGAACTAGAAAAAAAATTAGAGAAGATCAATGAAACTAAAAGTTGGTTTTGTGAAAAGATAAACATAATCAACAAACCTTTAGCTAAATTAACAAAGAAGAAAAGAAAGAATACTCAAATAAATAAAATTATAAATGAAAGAGGAGATATTACAACCAACATCACAGAATAATAAGGATCATAGTAGATTACTATGAACAACTATACATCAACAAATTGGATAACCTAGAAGAAACGGAAAAATTCTTAAAAACATTACAACCTACCAAGATTGAATCATGAAGAAATAGAAAATCTGAACAGACCAATAACAAGTAAGAATGTTGAATGAGTAATCAGAAACTTCCAAACAAAGAAAAGCCTAGGACCTCATGGCTTCATTGGTGAATTCTACCAAACATTTAAAGAATTAATGCCATGCCTTCTCAAACTCTACCAAAAAATTAAAGAAGAGGGAACACTTCCAAACTCATTTTACAAAACCAGAATTCCACTGATACCAAAGCTAGACAAGACATTGACAGTATAAGAAAAGAAAATTACAGGCTAATATCCCTGATAAACATAGATGCAAAAATCCTCAACAAAATACTAGCAAACCAAATTTGACAGCACATTTAAAGGATCATACATATGATCAAGTGGGATTTGTACCTGGGATGCAAGGATGTTTCACCATAATACAAATCTATAAATGTGATACATCATATTAACAGAATGAAGGATAAAAAACATTATCATCTCAATGGATGCAGAAAAAGCATTTGACAAAATTCAACATCCTTTCATGATAAAAACTCTCAAAAAATTATGTATAGAAGAAACATACAACAACATAATAAAGTCCATATATAACAAATCCACAGCAAACATCATACTCAATGGCTAAAAGCTGGAAGCTTTTCCTCTAAGATCAGGAACAAGACAAGTATGTCCAATTTTGCCACTTCAATTCACTGTAGTACTTGAAGTTCTAGCTAGAACAATTATGCAAGAAAAACAAATAAAAGGCATTCAAATAGAAAAGAAAAAAGTAAAATTGTAACTATTTGCTGATGACATGATCTTATACAAATAAAACCCAAAAGACTCCACCAAAACAACTATAGAACTAATAAACGAATTCAATAAAGTTGCAGAATACAAAAGCAACATATAAAAATCAGTAGTATTTCTATATACTAACAATGAACAATCTGAAAAATAAATAAAGAAAATAATCCCATTTACAATAGCATCAAGGAAAAAAGAAAACTAGGAATAAATTTAACCAAGGAGGTAAATGATTTGTGTACTGAAAACTATAAAACACTGATGAAAGAAATTAAACAATACACACATAAATGTAAAGATATCCATGTTCATGAATTAGAAGAATTAATATTGTTGAAATATTTATTCTACTCAAAGTGATTTACAGATTCTATCTTTAAATTCAATCCCTAACAAAATTCCAAGGGTATTTTTTCACAGAAATAGAAAAAACAATCCTAAAATTTGTATGGAACCACAAAAGACCCCAAATAGCCAAAGCAATCTTGAACAAAAAGAACAAAGCTAAAGGTATCACACTGCCTTATTTCAAAACATACTACAAAGATACAGTAATCAAAACAGCCTGTTACTGGCATAATAACAGACATATAGACCAACCTGAACAGAATAAAGAGCTCAAAAATAAGTCCACACATTTATGGTCAATTGATCTTTGACAAAGGTACAAAGAACACACAATGGAGAAAAGACAGTCTCTTAAATAAATAAATGTGTTAAGAAAACTGAATATCCACATGCAGAAGAATGAAATTGACCCTTACTTCATACTATAAACAAAAGTCAACTCACAATGGATTAAAGACTTAAATATAAGACCTGAAACTGTAAAACAACTAAAGGAAAACATATGGGGTTAGCTTCTTGACAATGGTGTAGGCGATGATTTTTTTGGATATGATCCCAAAAGCACAGGCAACAAAAGCAAAAATAGACAAATGGGATTACACCAAATGATAAAGCTCCTGCACATCAAAGGAAACAACCATTAGAGTGAAGAGTCAACCTACAGAATGGAAGAAAATATTTGCAAACCATGTATCTGATAAGAAGTTAATATCCAAAATACATAAGCATTCAACCAACTCAATAGCATGAAAAGAAAATAACCTGATTAAAAATATGGACAAAGGACCTGAATAGATATTTCTTATAAGAATACATCCAAATGGCCAACAGGTATGTGAAAAAATGCTCAACATCACTCATCATCAGGGAGATGCAAACCCAAACCAAAATGAGATACCACCTCACTCTAGTTAGAACGGCTATTATCAAAACGACAAAAAAAAAAAAATGTGTTGGTGAGGATGTAGAGAAAAGGGAATACTTACTCACTTTTGGTGAAATTGTAAACCAGCACAGCCATTACAGAAAACAGTATGGGGGTTCCTCAAAAAGCTAAAAATAGAATTACCATACGACCCAGCAATACCATTTCTGGGTATTTACTCAAAAGATTTGAAATCAGTATGTCAAAGAGATATTTTTATTCAAAGGTTTATTGCAGCATTATTCACAATAGCCAAGATATGGAATCAACCTAAGTGTCCATCAGTATATGAAGGGATAAAGAAAATGTGGTGTATACGCACACACACACAGAGAAATACTATTTAGGTATATAAA
Source organism: Daubentonia madagascariensis (assembly GCA_023783475.1). NCBI lineage: Eukaryota > Metazoa > Chordata > Mammalia > Primates > Daubentoniidae > Daubentonia > Daubentonia madagascariensis. The sequence goes on from JAKFHU010002220.1 coordinate 11,243,713, forward strand.
AAAGAAAAACCTGTTATTTGCAACAATATAGATATACCTGAAAGACACTATGCTAAATGGAACAAGCTGGCACAGAGAGATAAATGCTGCATGATATCACTTATATGTGAAATCTAAAAAAGTCAAACTAATAGAGGCAGAGAGTAGAATGGTAGTTACCAGAGGCTGTGGTGGGGGGTGCTTTGGGGGGTTGGGGAGATGTTGGTCAAAGGGCCAAACCTTCAGTTAAACAGGAGGAAGAAGTTCTGGAGATCTATTGTATGGCATGGTAACTATAGTTAATCATAATGTATTATATACTTGAAAATTGTTAAGAGAGTAGACCTTAAATGTTCTCATCATAAAAAAGTACATGGAGTGATAGATACATTAAATTCACTTGATTTAATCATTTCACAATGTATACATATATCAAAATATCACATTGTACATTGTACTTAAATATGTGCACTTTTTATTAGGCAATTATACCTTAATAAAGCTGGGAAAGGAAAAGAAATGCCCTATTTTAGAAAAGATATTCATCTACAATCCATCTAAAACTCAGCACTCTCAGATTATGATGATCTTGTGCCCAAAACTGATGAACGTAGTCAAAAACTGACTTCTTAAGCTGATTGTGGAAAGAGACTTTAGAGTTAAGCAATCAAAAATAAGCTCTTCTTCTCAAGTTTTTATGCTAATTATATAGTAGTAACCAAGAAACAGGAAGCAGAAAAGCAAAGGACAGAAATAAAAATAGCACATCATTGACAGAATCTCATTTGAAAACTTTTTTAAAATCTATATTCCTAGGAAAAGACTGACTGTTATGTAGCCATGGAAATGAGTGGCCTCCAGAACCCCTTTAAATTCAGTTTAATCAATGACAACTTGCGTCTAGGAACATACTTTTTTTGCAAGCAAACAATCAGTTGCAGCTTCTCACCAATCAGGAATCAGCCAAACAGGAACAGACTCAGACTCAGTCCTCTAAGCTTGCCTGTAAGTGTCAACCAATTCATGGTAGTCTCATTGGAATAACTACACCTCTGTAGGTAACACCAACCCATTCCTGAAAATCTGCCAAACTCCAAGCTCTATTCTTCCCTCTTAAGCCATATGAACAGTCTGTTCCTCTCAGAAACACTGTGCCTGACCAACACAGTCCTCCTTTACTACTGTAAACAATAAACTCATCTTTGCATTTTTTGTTTCTACTAAGTGGTCACCTCATAATCCTTTGACAGTGTATGTTGTAGTGGTCTCTTTTTGTATCAGTATCCACCACTGAGCAATAGGCTTCACTAGGGCAGCTGAATTTGTGTTTGCATTCCTGTTGCCTAACACAGAAAATACACTCATAACACTTGTTGAATAAATATGTGAATGTATGCAAGGATAGATGGATGCATGGATACAAGGACAGACAGATGGGTGAGTGGATGAGTAGCTGGGTGAATGGGCAGATGGCTGGATGGATGGGCAAAAGGCAGAATTCTGTTAACACCCAGAAGGTTCTGACAGATGGCAGTCTGGGCAAGGATCAGAAGTCTCATAGAGGACACCAATAGCAAAGGTAATAAAAAGATCCTTTACAAAAGATAGTGATTATATGTGAGACACTGGCAAGGATTCTCAAAATATTTGGGGATAAATTTTAATAGAATCCTTTTCCGGTTTTCTAGGGGATGAGAACAGGTCCATGAGAGAGAAATTGATTCAGAGACAATAGTATCTCCATGCAAATATAATCTAATTTTTACCCTTTATCAGGTAAACCTGAAGAAATTCAGGTTACTATCAAGGTCAACACACCACCACCAAGCTGCAAAGAAAGCTGGGAGTTTGGAAGCCATACTTTAGCTTTTGATTTTATTCAAATCAAGTTGTCTTAGATTGGGTTCCAAGGAAGCAGAGCCCAAGATAAGGATTCTTGTTGAAGTGATTTACTGAGGAAGAGCTCAGGAAATTGGGAGTGACAGAAGCAGGCTAGCACAGGGGAAAAAGTTAAGCAAGAATGTAGTCTAAACTAGAGACTTCAGAGTAATCCTACAGGAAAACTTTGAGGTGTGAATTATTCCACAGAGTTGTTCCCATCTTGAGGCAAGGAGCTGGCCTTTCAAGTCATTGGTCTTGGTCTGATTGTGGTCAGGTACAGGGAAGTCTTAGCCCCTTTATTGAGGTGGCTCCTGGCTTGACAAGGGCAATTCTCTGAGAAAGGAGAAGGTGTGAGTATTTATCAGTCAACAATTACAGCACCTGAGAGATCGGTGCACCTTGGCAATCTGTACAAAGCACCAACAGCATCCTCTATACACAGCTAGAGTAGGGTTTCTCAGTATGGCCATATAGGGCCCAGAAATTCTCTGTTGTGCAGGAGATATCCTGTGCATTGTAGGATGTTTAGCAGCATCCCTGTCCTTTACCCTCTGGATACCGGTAGCATCCTCCTCCCCCAACTGTGAGGAACGAAAATGTCTCCAAACATTACCAAATGTCCCTTGGGGGCCAAAATCATCCCTGGTGGAGAACAACTGAGTTAGCGCAAGGAGCAAAGGTAGGGGTCGGTTAAATAACTATCTTTTTTGCACCCAGAACAATGTGTCGTACAGAGGAGTCACTCATCAGAGGTGTTTGAATAATACTCCAAATTGTGAGGTAAGTCAAAGGGATTCTAAAAGAAAGAATTCACAGTTGTCTCTCCAGTAAGGAATACCTCAACAACTTCACTCTGTCAGAGTACAAAGTATGTACCTATTAATTGTTTTGAATGCATAAATAAATGCTTCCAACTCAATGTAACACATTTCTTTCTAAATATTTTTAAAATCATTGTGTTTTTTCAAATCACAATGCACTTGTCACGATGGGATTTTCTGACAGTGACAATTATCATATCAAAAGTTCATATCCTTAAAACTGAAAAAGTAAAAAGAAATCCATTGTCAAAAATGTCTCAGAGCAAATGATCAGGCTACACAGAACATGAGCAGGGCTAAGCAAAAAAATTGGGTGGAGCAAACAAAGCTTAAAACAGAACATCAGTACATGAGAGAGGGAGAGGGCACCAGTTGTACTGATCCAAGTGGAGGCAGAGAACACCCTCTAAGATACTACTGATTAGAGGCTCAGCAGGGCAGGTGCCAAGCTGAGCTCCAGCAGCTGAATCGGTCAGGTTCAGTGAGGAGATGCCCTTCCAACCTATTTGATGAATGTATGTGGATCCCTTCCCTAAGGCTTGATTGAGTTTTCAGTTTTACTATGAAAACTTCTTGCTCAGCTCTCCCCACAGGCAGAGATGAGACTTCCCTCTATCTTTCTTACATTGCATCCAGGGCATAACCCTGTTAGAATATTCACCACATTGTGTTTTACACTATTGGTTTGTTTGCCATTCTCTCCAATGAAGTGGTGAACTTCTTAGGACAGGGTCCTTTGTTTATTTGTTTGTTCATTTGTTTAGCTTTATGACTTAAGCACCTAGAACATTTATGCAATATTCATTTGACAAACATTCACTAAGTACTTGCTATGAATCAGATACTGTCTTATGAACCAGACACTGTGTGTCTCAACCTTAATGTTCTTTCCTATCTTCCTATAGTAAGGAGAGAAGATACTGCCTTACCCAACCCGCCAGAATGGAAATATTACTTCTCATTTCCTTGAGAAGGACAAGTCACTCTGTTACCCTAAGGGTCTCTATGCCTCTGTGATAGACTCTTGTTACCACTCTGCCCCCCAGAAGAAGCTGCACCACGATGGATTCAGTGTCTCATAAAGTCGGTGTGCCCTGGGCACTGCCTGTAATTCAAGTCAGCCTAAGGAAGGGTAAGCACAGAGCTCAGAATCCTTGTTCCCGCTGATTAGCATTAGATTTGTAATGTACGACTGTTACTGAGCCACTTATGCGGAATGCCATCAGCAAAGTGGAATGTTATATTTGATATACTTACTGGATTGCCTGATTTTTATTGCTAGTTTGTAAGAACTTACGTAAATCAGAGCCACCATTTCTCATAAAATTGCTGAGAGATTTTTCTAATATTACTAAAATCTGTTATTTCAGTGACATTGGAAAAGAAAATGATTGTGTTACATTGGAGGAGTCAAATGAGCTCTGATGTTCCAACTTATTTTTCTTTATTTACATCACCAGTATTAAGAATATGCAACATACTCCAAGAAAGATACCATATTTAGAATCCACTTTAATTTGGAGCTATTAATTAGTTCTTTTAATAGCCTGGTTTTCCCCTAATATTATCTAGAACACTTGTGAAATATGTTGATATTTATAGTTATAATACACCAGTACTTTCAGTTACATAAATTCCAAGATGACATCATAGTAATACTATCTGAAAATAAGATATATTTCATAAACTTTTTTATACTTCTATTGCATAGAATATATACTTATAAATGTATGTATTTCTACTATTCCTTTAATAGCTCTACAGGGGCCAGCATGGCAGATCCAGCATCTAAGACATCATTTTGAACCACCCACAGTAGCATGTCTGGGAACATAATAATTTTGTAAGTATTGTGAGTTACATGCTCTGGGGAACACAAACAGTAAGTAGCTACAGTCAAATATCTCACCATGGCTTAAGGTAAAAAGGCAATCTTCCTGTTATATCATATACCTCTATCAGCATACCTAAAAGAAATATGTTTCTAGATAAAACGCAGAACCCAAAGATACATTATTTTTTTCCTCAGTTAAGACCCATCTAGCTTAACTGCATATTTTTACAAAAACCATCCACCCACACTGTAAAGCTGTACTCAAATACACAGCCAGCCAGACATCAATATGCAGGAATTTTGAGGCATTAGGAAGAATAAGTATGAATGTGCCGAAAAATATTTGTTTTGCTACATAATTAAAAGAAGAAGCTTACTTGTATAATTTAAGTGGCAAGGTACACCTTTTAAAATATTATAATTATATTATTCCAAAGTTTAAAATAATAGTGCAAAGAGCTGGAAGATAAATGCTTGCTGAAGTTTGAGACATTACGACTAAGCTCCATAACCAGAGCCCAGTATGAGTATCTTTAAGCATAATAGTTTTATACCAGGAATAGATCAAAGAGACTTAGCCTTATGTATAAAATTATAGTCTTCCTTCCTTTGAAGACAATATGGTCTTCAATATGTGGGTGTGTAAACATTTATATTAATGCATGCTCTTTGTAAAAAGAAAAAAAAAACCTGGGGCAAAAGTCTCTTGCTTAGGTCATATTAAGTTCCAGTTATTGGGACCCATGATTCCCACATACTAGAGCCCTGATGGTTCTACTTCTGTTCCTCATGAAATCAGTTTTCTACTCTTCCAGTTAGAAACTGTAAGGCTGTCTTTTATTCTTCTTTCTTCTTTACTCCCTATGCTTCTGTCCATTCTTAGCACAATCCTGTGCGTGTAGTAAGCAGTCAACAAATGTTTTCTTCAAATTACTTACTATGAATACATTTTTATTTCCAAAAGTCCTAGCCTTTCTTTTTTCTCCTTATTTCTGACCCTACTCATTCCACCTTAGTCATTCCATTGCAATGACTTCCTAGGTACTACATTCTCATTTGCCCTATAGAGAGCTAGCTGCCATATTAATCTTCCCAAAATATTATTTTCATTATCAATCACTCTCAAAATCTCTAATGGCTATCTCTTGTTTAGTTTTTAAATATAAGTAGTTTGGGTTTTTTTTTTTAATGACACTCTAACCTGAGCAACTTCAGCCTATTCATCAATACATTTCTTTATACCACTAAGTAGACTACTTTCACCATGACTCTACTACGAAGGTACAGGTTTAACCACACCTTTGAACTTTTTCTTGTGTATTCTCTTGACCTGTAGGCTCTCTTCTCTTTCTTCTGTTATCCACATTAATTCTTCAATTTCCAACTCAAACCTGCTTTTCCCATTAAATCTTCCTATTTCCCACATCAAGTACCTTCTATTTTTTTTCCCTGAGCAATCATAGTCTTTACCAAGCAACATCTGTTACCTGATTATATATTATTCTTATTTCCCTTCTAATTCAACATAGTATTTTATTGGTCTGGTCTGTCCAATTTGATAGTCAAATTCTTTAAGGTAGGGACGAGGTTTTAATCATCATGTCTAAGCCTAAAGTCATGAATAATAGGCATGTAAGAAATAGTTACTGCTCTTATCAATGCTATTAATATATACTGATATTCATGTGCAAAGTCAGAAAACATCAGAGAAAACAATTGAAAGCAAAGTAAAAAGTATCTTTTTCTTCCAAAAATAAACAATGTGGATGATGAACTTCTTATCTAAGTTACAGAAACAGTGGATGCATTAAGTTCAAACTAGTACAAATTTGAAAATTCTTTAAGGAGATCCAGAAATTACCTCAATAAAGTTCAAGATTTTTGTTCTTACAGTTACCAGTTACTCCAGTAAGCCTTTTTAAGTTGTAAGAAAATGAAGATGATAAACCTAAATATTCTCACAAGTATTGAAAAAGAATATGATTATACTTCACAAGAAAATAAATGAATAATTATGGAAATTTAAGTTTCAAGGTAAGTTAGTTTTTAAAATGTATTAGATTTATTATTAACTTAAAATGTACCTAGCAATTTAAAATTAGATGGACTCATTTTGTTGTATATAACTGACATTTTCATTAAAGAGAAATTATCTCTTTCTTTCATCCTCTAAACCCTGGTTGCTTAGCCTTGCACATAGGAAACACTCAACAATTATGTCTTCAAATAACTTGTTATGAGCATATTCTTACTTCTAAATGTTCTATTTCTTTCTCTTCTTATTCTCATAAACACCCTGGTCATCTGACCCTAGCAACCTGTACTTGTTTAAAAAACATATTCACCTAAAGTGATATCCTGGTGCTGTTTCAGTTGGTTGGGTCAAGGTGATAGGTTGGGACACAGCCATAGTCTGTGAGTCAGTAACATCGTTTATATATAAAAATGCAGCATTTGTCCAGCTTAATGTGTAAAGTGACTTCTCAATTAATTGTGAGCTCTACATTATGCATTGCATGCATCTTGTAACTTCTTGTGCATGCAAATGGGTACATGTTGTGATGGTTAACTTTGGTGTCAACTTAAACAGAATTCTGAGGATGAGTTTTCTGAATTGGTTCTGGGATTTCTGGAATTGGCTATCTATTCTGATTAAATTTAAAAATGCTTTTTGTGAGAGGTGAGAGGTGAGGCTCCTGTTTCAGTCTTCTACATGTGGCTATCTAATTTTCCCAGCACCATTTATTGAATAGGGATTCTTGTCCCCAGTGTATGTTTTTGTCTACTTTGTCAAAAATCAGATGGCTATATGAGGATGGTTTTATGTCTGGGTTCTCAGTCCTGTTCCATTGGTCTATGTCTCTATTCTTGTGCCAGTACCACGCTGTTTTGGCGACTATAGCCTTGTAATATAGCTTGAAGTTTGGTAGATTGATGCCTCCCAATTTGTTGTTTTTGCTTAAGGTTGTTTTGGCTATATGAGGTCTTCTCTGGTCCCATACAAAGCATAGAATTATTTTTTCTACATCTGTGAAAAATGCTGTTGGTATTTTGGTAGGGATTGCATTGAATCTGTAGATCACTCTGGGTAGTATAGACATTTTAACAATGTTGATTCTGCTGATCCATGAGCATGGTATGGTTTTCCATCTGTTTGCATCCTCTGCTATTTCCTTCTTCAGTGTTTCATAGTTCTTCCTGTAGAGATCCTTCACTTCCTTAGTTAAACATACCTAGGTATTTTATTTTCTTTGTTGCTATTGTGAAAGGTATTGTGTCTTTGATTTGGTTCTCAGTTTGACTGTTGTTGGTGTATATGAATGCTACTGATTTGTGTACATTGATTTTGTAACCTGAGATTTTGCTGAACTTATTTATTAATTCCAGTAATCTCATGGCAGAGTCACCTCTCACAAAAATCAACTCACAATGGATAACAGACTTAAACATAAGGCATGAAACCATAAGAATTCTAGAATAAAATGTTAGAAAAACTCTTGTTGACATCGGCCAAGGCAAATAATTTATGAAGAAGACCCCAAAAGCAATCACAGCAACAAGAAAAATAAACAAATGAGATCTGATCAGATTAAGATGTTTCTGCACAGCCAAAGAAACTATTACTAGAGCGAACAGACAACCTACAGAATGGGAGAAAATTTTTGCATGCTATACATCCAACAAAGGACTAATAACTAGAATCTATATAGAACTCAAGAAAATCAGCAAGAAAAAAAATCAAACAACCCCATTAAAAAATGGGCAAAGCACATGAACAGATACTTTTCAAAAAAAGATAGACTAATGGCAAAGAAACATATGAAAAAATGCTCAACATCTCTAATCATCAGGGAAATGCAAATCAAAACCACAATGGGGTATCACTTAACTCCAGTGAGAATGGCTTATATCAAAAAGTCCCAAAACAACAAATGTTGGCATGTATGTGGAGAGATAGGAACACTTATACACTTCTGGTGGGACTGCAAACTAGTACAATCTCTATGGAAAGTAGTATGGAGACACCTCGAAGAACTAAAAGTAGAACTACCATTTGATCCAGTAATCCCATGACTAGGTATTTACCCAAAGGAAAAAAAGACATTCTGTAAAAAGCACATCTGCACGCGAATGTTTATAGCAGCACAATTCACAATTGCAAAGATGTGGAAACAACCCACGTGCCCATCAACCCATGAGTGGATTAATAAAATGTGTTGTATGTATACCATGGAGTACTACTCATCCACAAAAAACAATGGTGAACTAACACCTCTTATATTATCCTGGATGGAAGCGAAGTATCTCAAGAATGGAAAAACAAACACCACATGTACTCACCATCAAATTGATACTAATTGATAACACTTATGTGCACTTATGGAAGTAACATTCATCAGGTGCCAGGCAGGTTGCAGCAGGGAGGAGGGGATGGGTAAATTCACATCTAAGGGGTGCAGTGCACACTATCTAGGGGATGGGCATGCTTTTAGCTCTGACTTGGGCAGAGCAAAGGCAATACATGTAACCTAAACATCTGTAGCCCTGTAATACTCTGAAATAAAAAATAAATAAATAAAATGAGGAATGCTTCCAAAAGTTTAGGTTTATTGAGGTTGGTGTCAGTTTGCCTTTGGTGATTATTACCAGTCGATAGAACACATCAGTAGGCTAAATAAAATAAACCAAAATAAACCATACCCATTTCAAAAAAAGTAAAAGTAATTTAAAAAATGTAAAAATGCTAACGACTCTATTTCCAATAGTAAAGAGAACACTGATAGTCCATGACTTGAACAGGTAATTGAGATATGCAAAATATCTGCATTGGATACTTCTAATCAACCACTTATAAGAAGCAAAGAACTGTGTGAGTATGTATATATGTTACAACATTTTTGGAAAACTAATGAATATAATGAGGTTGGATGGTTGCTCCTAATGTCACTGGACAAAATGGTAAAAGAAAAAAATGAGCTCAGAGATTCAAATTCCCAGGTGAATGGCAGCATAAATGATTTGAAGGCTTCTATGTTTGCCCTGAAGGAGATCCTTGTCTCCTATGGCTACGGGGTGAGATTGTTGAAAATTAAACGCAGAATCTCATCCTGAAACTGGCTGAATTACAACACAAGTTGAACTCCCAACCTTGCAGTGTGTCTACTGTTAGATTGAGAATATTGATTGGGAAATAATGGTACCCAATAAGTTGAATAAGAACATGTGGGAAGACTTTGATGAAGCTGGAGACATTGAGCTCCTGAATTCTGATGAACCTTTGCCAGTGGAAGAAGCCTCCCCACCTTCAGTGGTGTGGGCCTCTCCAGCCCATCTGAAAAGATTAGTCCTGCATTGCCTAAGGAAGCTGTAATGGCCTCCCCTGAGGCAGTTGCCATGTGAGACAATGCTGATTCTCCTCGGGACTCACCACCCCACCAGCTCTCTTTGCTTCTAGATCTATAACTAGACTCAAGTTCCAGCAGACCCTTAAAGATGAGGTAAAAAGTGTGACCCATTAGGAGGTGCACTACACTTCAAAAGAATTACTTCAGTTTCCTATTTTATACAGACAGAAATCCAGGGAACATGTGTGGGAATGGATAAAAGGGTGTTGGATAATGGTGGAAGGAATATAAAATTGGATCAGGCCAAATCTTTTGATATTGTCTCCCTAAGCAGAGATTCTGCATTTACTGCTACATCCAGGGAAGTTAGAAAAGGCTCTAACAGTTTGTTTGGTTGGGTGGCTGAAACGTGGACCAAAAGGTGGCTCACAGTGAGCAAACTAGGAGTGCCAGAACTGTCTCGGCTTACCATAAATGAAGAGATTCAAAGGCTTAAGGAGATCAGAATGTTAGAGCGGATTGGTCATTTAAGACCTAGCCACCCATACTGAGAGAGTCCAAAAGACATAGCTTTAACCAATGCTGTGAGGCATAAATTTGTGAGAGAAGCCCTGGCATCCTTGAAGAGCTCTGTGACAGGCAAGATACGAGGATAAGGATGTAAGTCCAGGAATCAAGATACAGAAATAGAAGTGACATCACTCACTATTAAATATACTGACCCAATAGTAAAATTTTTGTTTTTTGCTCCCATAATCTTTTGCTCTGCTGGCCTAGAGGTCTTAGTTCCAAAGGGAAGAATGCTTCCACCAGGACACAGAATGAGTCCATTAAATTGTAAGTTAAGACTGCCACCTGGCCACTTTGAACTTCTCATGACTCTGAATCAACAGTCCAAGAAGGGAGTTACTGTGCTAGATCCCTCAGCGCATTGAGGGATCTAGGTTGCACACTCCTTATGAGAACCTAACGCGTGATGACCTGGGGTGGAGCTGAGGTGGTGATGCTAGTATTGGGGAGTGGCTGCAAATACAGATTATCATTAGCAGAGAAGTTTGACTGCACAATAAACATAATACGCTTGAATCATCCTGAAACCATCCCCCACCCGGCCTGTGGAAAAATTGTCTTCCATGAAACTGGTCCCTGGCACCAAAAAGGTTGAGGACCACTGCCTTGGGGCATCATTTAGTATTACCATGCCCTGTGATTAAGGTCAATGGAAAACTATAACAATCCAACCCAAGCAGAACTACTAATGGGCCACATCCTTTAGAATGAAAATTTGGGTCACTCTCTCAGGTATAGAATCATGACCAGCTGAGGAATACAGAATGGGTAATAAAAAAAAAAGTAGCTATAAATACCAGCTATGACCATGTGGCCAGTTACAGAAATGAAGGCTGTAACTGTTATGAGTATTTTCTCCTTATTTTGTTATGAATATATCTGTGTGTATGTGTAGCATACACCTTTTCTCTCCTCTCTTATTCCCTTAACATGTAACAAAAGATGAATTGACTTTATATCATAATATTGAAGTTTTGTTAATCTTACATCATTCAATGACTTTACCACCTCTTCTGGAGAAGGTGTTAATGCATTTTCAGTTGTACACAGGATAGTTGTATCATGTTAGGTGAAATTATGACCTTGTTATTATCTTCAGATGGAGACTATATATGGCCTAAGGAGATATATATGGGTACCAAGATGACAAGGGGTGGACTTGTAATGATTATTTTAAATGTCAACTTGACTGGGCCATAAGGTGCCCAGATATTTGATTAAAAATTATTGTGGGTGTGTCTCTGAGGGTGTTTCTGGATAAGATTAATACTTGAATCAGTAGACTGAATAAAGCAGGTTGCCCTCCCCAATGTGAGTGGGCCTCACACAATGCATTGGAAGCTTGAATAAAACAAAAGGTGGGATAAGGGAGAATTCACTCTCTGACTAACTGTTTTTGAGCTGGGATAATAGTCTTTTCCTGCATGTAAAATGGAATTTAAACCATTGGCTTTCTTGGTTTTCAGGCCTTCAGACACAGAAATAAATAAACAAATTAATTTAAAAAATATATATATATATCTACTATTGGTTCTGTTGCTCTGGAAAACCCTGACTAATACATCCATGATAATATACTTTGACAAAGCTATATTGAATCACAGTTCAAATTTTTCAATAACAATTCTAATTGCACCATTTTAATTACATGTAAAAAATTAAATATTGTATTTTACATCTATACATTTAAATATTGCTGAATGGTTAATTCATTAAATAATTCAACTTGAGTATGAAATTTGGGGGGAAAGACTAAGAGATATATATATATATTCTTTTCTCAAAGTCTTGAGATAGTGGCATTATACTTAAAAACCTACTTTTGAAAACGAAGTATAAACAAGTGAATCCTTATCATAAGATTATGATGATACATCTTGTTCTATTAAAAAATGTTTTTTAAAAAATAGTCCAAGAAAATGAAGGACAGAAATTAGGTAACTTTCCTAAGGTCACAGGTCCAAAAAATATATATAAAGTCATGCATCGTTTAATGATTGAGACATGTTCTGAGAAATGTATAGTTAGGTAACTTCCTCAATGTGCAAACATCCTAATATGTACTCATGCAAACCTAGATGGTCTAGCCTAGTATACACCTAGGCTATACGGTATAGCCTATTGCTTGTAAGTTACACACCTGTACAGCATGTCATTGTACCGAATACGGTAGGCAATCGTAAAATGACCACCACTGTATATTCAATCCATTATTGCCTGAAATGTCCTTATCACAGCACAACTGTAACTCTTTAATTATAAAATATATTTCGTTATAAATTCAACAACTGTGGCAACTACAAAGGAAAAAAATGTCATCCACAAGCCCATCAGTATAACCAAATAATGATTTTCTGTTTTGCATATTCTTCCAGTTCCTATCCATATGTTTTACTTTTACATATTGTGATCATAGGTATACATATCTAATGATACAAATTTTCTATATTCCTTCCTCACATAATTATCAGTTTAAACAAATGGATACAAATGTAACCAATCAATACATTAAATTTTAATTTATCTTTCCATTTTCTTTTAGACAGTTTTTCTTTGTGCCTTCTTTCTTTTATCAATAATATTGCCATAAACGTCTTTATATAGCCCTCATTTCACCTTTGCTTTAGTTCTTAGAATAATCCTTGAAATTGCAATAACTATTTCAAAGGAATAAAAATATTCCCTCCCCACTGGGAACTAACTAATGTACTAAGAATAAATTAATTCTTTCCTAACAAGTCTGATAATATACCCTCCATAACTTAGCTTTCTTATTTTATTTTCCTTTGTAATTTGGTTTTTTATTTGTTTGTTTTTCTGAGAGTTTGAGGTAAAAATGGAGCTGGATATTTTTCCAGTAAATTTCCTTCTGCTTTCTCAAAATATGTTTAAGAGGATAATGGAGGTTATTTCACCTTGATATATCTTTGTACCACAAATAATGGAGACACACACTGTTGACAGATGGGAGTATCTAGCGTAGAAGAACCCAATCACTGCATCTGTGTGACCTAGGTTCAAATCTCAGCTCAGCCGCTTTATCAGTTACACAATCTCAAGAAAGCCACTGTGCTTAGGTATTGGTGCCACCTTTTAAAAGAGACACTGAAAAAAACAGAACACACAAAATGGCAAGGGTTCTGAGAAACATGTCTCAAAGAACAGTTGAGCGAAAGAGCAGTATTTAGTCTGGAGAAAAGATAACATGGTGGGGACTTGATTTCTGACCTCAAATACCTGAAGAGCTGTCATGTGGAAGAGGGAGTTGATAGAATCCATTTCATGCTACAGAAGAGAATAGATGGAAATCACAAGGAGGCAGTTTTTGGCTTTATAGAAGGACGGGTTTCTAATAATTAAGCTTCTCAGTGATGAGCTTGGCTTCCATCTGGAGTAGCAAGCTTTCTGCCATTGGAAGATTTTTAGCAACAGCCAAATGACTACCTATCCTACATGGGAAAAGTTATGTGTTGAAGTCTAGACAGGAAAGCAGGGTATGGGGAACTGGAATTTGGGGTACCTTCCAAAAGAGAACATGGCTAAGCCTGGGGAAGCAATGTGGGAGCCCTGCTTGAGACCTTACATAGGTCACTGGCATGTTCAAGGCAGGCATCTTTCTAGGTTGGAGCTGGAAAACTACTGGAAAATAGGGTCTAGAGATGAATTCATAAATAAAAAAGAAAAGAGAATATTTTAGAGAGATTTTCAGTGATTTACTAATGAAATCACTCTTAAGAATGGATTCATCTTAAACAATAATACCTGAAAATAAATCTGCAACTGTTTCTCCATGTTATGGCTTTATAATTCTGTTGGCATTTTTTTTTCCTCTCTAGAAGTATGTGCACTATTAGTCTTATATTAAAATTAGATTTTCTTTTTTAATTTACGTTTTAGCCATTAGATTACTCTGCTTTACAGATTCCATTCATATTAGAAGTAGAAAGGAGAGAGAACGTTCTGCCTCAGAGGGGGTTTTTGTTAAATATCACTTTGCTTCTCCCACAGACACTGTGGGTACTTCAGTGAAGGCCTATTAATAAGAGTCAAAAATAGGATTGTTGTAAGAAACTTACAGAAATTATCCCATATAATTTAAAAAATTAATTTAAATTCCAGTAAGAGAAGAGGGTTTTTTTTCCCTTATTTGTTCTTTGTTTAGTTTTTCTGGATTCAGCTGAGTGGTGGTCTCTTGTTTAAACTGTGTTTAAATTCTACTTCATTCTGAGTTTTGTTTGAAAACTTACAGGTGGAAAATCCAAGAATATTAATGCCCCAGGATCATTGGCTTCAAAAAGATCTTAACAAGTGGCACTGGCAAACATTTGGGAAAACTAAACTATTTTAAAGTGTGCCAAGTCAAGGCTTTTATGCTTAACCTCAGGCCACACTGAGTGTTTATCGCTGGCTCAGGTCGGGTCTCTGTGGCCACAAAGACCTGGCCTCCCCTCCCTCCCTTATTCCCTCCTCCGTGTATGACTTTCCTTAACGAGAAGGTTTTTCACAACTGTGTGGGTTAAGCTGGTTCCCAATCCCGTGCATCCTGTGATCCCCACCACCAAAACCTGTAGGAAGACAAGACTACCAAGGAACATTTCTCCTCTCTGCAATGCCCTGTCATACATTCACTGTGTAAGAAAGAGTAGGAAGGATTCGCCAAATGTTCTTGAAAGTAAAAACTGGCATATTTCAGGATATAAGACAAAGCAGGAGACAGACCAGTACTAAAGTAGTAGATAGATGACTTGAATTCTAATTAATTTAATTTAATTTTCTTTAATCTAATTTTTTAATTCTAATTTGTCCTTAATTATGTAAACTTGAAAAAAAATCACTAACCCCTGTGATGTCTCAGTTTTCTCAAATATAAAATAGCAATATTGATACTTAACCTGCTGTAATGAGAAGTGGTTTTGTTTGGATCCCTTGAATGTAGGCCTCTTTCCTCAAGGTAAGAAATTCCCAGGGTATGATTCTCAGTGGTAAGGGGAGCCACTCAATTCCAGGAGGCCACAAAGGCCAGATGCTCACTGCTTACTTCCCCCATGTCCTTGGCAGCCACAGCAAGGGCCTATGACTTAAGCTTGGATAATCCAGTCCTGTCTGGACCTTGAAATCATAGTGACAGAAAAGAATTCATTTGGTCTGTAGCTGCAGTAGCAGCCCGAGTCCAAGAGCAGCAGAGACAGTGGCTTTAGGGCTGCTGACATATACCAGGTGCTGGCTGTAGGAGGGGCATCACCTATAGGGTCCCATGTTCAGCAGTGGCTGCAGTGCCGTCCCCACCAGACCATTACAAAGCAGGACCTTTGCTTCTGGTAGTCTCCACTTTGGGTTCATGTTCACCTTTATAATTCTTATGCTCAGTCTTCTGAGAGTCTGAGTCTTCCCAAAAATTATGGGAACAATCCAATATCTTTTCATTTCCTTTTTGCTTAATTCAGCCAAAGTTATTTTCTGTTGATTGTTACTAAGAAAACTGAATAATATACTTGGCAACCTCATAAAGCTGTTGTGAAATGTGGCTGAGTTATTTCAAGTAAAAATTCTTGGAAAAGAATAAAATGTAATATGATCTGACATAATGAGTATTTATTAAGGCCTTTATGGAGTTAAAGTATGAGCAAGATGCAGGCTGTGAGCTCAAGATGCTTTAAAAATAGTAAAAGGGCACAAGAAACACAAACATGGTGAGAGAGAGTGGTCTCATATGAGAGATAGAAGCAAAGGAGTAGGTGCACAGGGAAGAGGGTCGTGAAAAAGAGTTGAAAGATACATTGCTTGTACTGAATTTCATAGATGAACCAAGGTTCCATGGAAAAGGAAGTATTTGACATCATCCTTAAAGGATGAATTGTAGCATAATGTAGGATACAGGCACAGCCCTGGGTGTCAGTCAGGAATCTCTCTTCCTTTTCAGCTCCACTCCTAGATCTTAATCTCCTTGGTTCTGTTTCCTCACATATGAAATGAGGAAGTTACAATAAATGGTCTATAAGGCTCTTACAGTTCTAAAATGTCTGATTGATTCCCCAGGGTAGATAAGAAGAACATTGCAGCAAGAAGGAGCAGAATGAACTAAAAAGCAAAGGCAAAGACGTGTGAGATGAGCAAAGACAGCAGCCTCGGTCACAAAATAGCCTGTAGTTTAGTACAGAATATAAAGATAAAGAGAATGTGTTTCATTGGAATGGGAATGAAATGGGAAGTCTGAAAAGATTTTAGCAAAACGCTATGATGCGAGATGGACTGTTGTTTTATCTAGAGCAATGCGCAGGATGGCAGATATAACAGTAATGAGAACAAGATTTGAAGAAATCCGGATGAGAAATAATGATGAACCGAGCTAGGAGGATGACACACAGGAGTGGAAAGAGAAGACACTTGCAAGAGACATTGTGGAGACAGATTCTTCCCCACCTGATAGCAGATTGTAGAGAGTGAGGGGAATCTTGGGCAAGATAACTTGTGGGGCGAGTGTCACCTCATAGCAGGTTCATAAATCAGTTTGATAAGAAAGTTAAAGAAGGAAATATAGATGGCTCAGGAAGATTTAGAAAAAGAGAGATGTATGCATAGTTTGGGGGGTTCTCTCTGTTGAGGGAGATTGCTTTTGTACAGATTAGGAAAGTTAAGCATAATTATAATCAAAGATGAAGCAACTAGAAAGATTGGAAATACAAATGAGAGATGAAAACTAATACAACAATTAATAGATATAACTAATGGATATATTATCATTTATTATAATCATAATCAAATATTACAATATTTCATTAATAAGATACTAAGAAATAAATCCAGAAAATGAGATAAGGAGAACCAAAGAGAAACTAAGAGTCTGCCATCTGTATTTAGTAAATATTATATGTATACATATATATATATATACATGGGGGAGAAAGGGATTTGAAAACAATGACCATTTCTCTTCATTTCCATTTTGCATATATACCTATATATAGATATATATTACCTCCTCCCCAATTACACATTTTTAGAGATGAATATAGTGACTTGTCCTGAGTTCCAAGAAAGCAAATGGGAAAGCCAGTTTGAAAAAAAGCTTTTTTGGCTCCTAGTCCAATGTTCTTTCCTCTTTTCCATAGAAAGACCCCCCCCATCTGAACATAGCTTTGCGTGGAAAGTCTGGGTGCTTGTGAAGCCACGTGTATCACTTAATAATAGATCCATCTTGAAAATTCACCTATCCTCATAATGAGTTTAATTTAGTCTTATATTGCTTGATTTTTATTTCAATATTATTTTAGTTAAAATATAGTTAACTTAGAGATATTATATTTAAGCTGCCCATGTCGACGAATGCAAATGTTGTACCATATATCTTAGAAAGGAACAATTGATCCATTGGCAAGGGGCGTGAGCCTTGAGTTCCGTTTTCTGACCTCTAGCAGTGACACATTTTTTAACTAATACAGTCAGTCTTTGTGGCAAGAATGAGACCTATAGCCTATAATCAAGAAACATGAGGAAGAAAATGGCAGGTCGTCCATAAATTTGGTCTTGTGGCACCAACATATTAGAACCAAAAGGGAATTTGTCCACAGACTGATCCCCTTGTTTTACAGCCAGAGCCAAGGTTGGAGCCTTGGTTAATCAGTCCAGGGTGGTTTGTCTTCACCCCTTCAGTGCTGCTCTGAAATCAGTCAAGTTCTGTGTTTATAGACAAGTCATGGTTTTGAAGCTCCTGAAGAATAAAAATCTATTGAGAACTAGTAAAGATGCTTCACCTGAAACATAATTACTCCTCTTTAAGTATTTTTAAAGTGCCTATGCGGCAATCTCATCTATTGGAGTCTTATTATCCAGTAAAAAAAGTAAGGAAAATGAAATAAACTCTGTAATGAAAACTATAATTTTCAAAATTTAACCAGCTGTATCTTTAGCTCCAGTCTGACCTCCAGTCCCAGATCTACTATGGAATTTCCACCTGAATATCTTGTCTGAATCTTAAATTCATTGCATTACTTCCTTTATTTTAGGAAGCAAGTTTTCTGGTGCTTAACCTTAGGTCAGAAATTATTTGAGTTTTAGCAAGTTAATAATATTAACTCTAAGTTGATATGAGGAAACACTTTTGGGTGATTTTCAAATAATAAACAAATTTAAGAATGTATTTTAAAAAATACTTTGCCCAGAGTATATGCACAGGAAGTGTTACAAGGCTTAAGAAAGTAAGAACTGGAGAGTTAAGCTCAGATTTTTAAAAAATTTCACATTTGCTAATTTATTTTATCCCTTATGATATTGAGAATGTTGGATGTAAAATATTTTGCTATTTTATGCATAAAGATCTTTTAACTCTGAGTCATTAGCCTAAACAGAGATGATTATGATCAATAATATTTGCTCTTGAAAGAAAATTTAACATTTCACTGTTTTATCAATGATTAACAATGCAAACTATATTTAGGCAAATAATAATTTGTGTTGCCTTCTATCTGATTTTAAAAAACCCAAATGACTAAGATGTTCACCAAAAAAAATTCTACAGAATCATTCCGTCACTTCAATTAAGGCAGGCTAAATTAAAAAGTAAAAAAAGACTTTATTTTTATTGATTTCCTCAGGCTACTTAGAAATAAGTGTGGTCCTGTATTTTTCTTACCATGAAACAAAATATTGAACTCTGCCCTTCAGGCATACTACCATACTTCAAATGCTGATCTTATCATTGCTTGCAAGTCAAACAGAGTTGGACTTTAAAAGAAAGAAAGGAAAACGCTGGAGCCACTAAGAAGCATCAGGGGTCAGGCTGTTAGTCTGGTTCTGGTCAGAATTTACCGAAGGTCACAATGTCTGAGTAAGGGCCACTTTGCTTCCAGTTGACATTTTTCAGTAAAAACACATAACCAGAATTTGAACTATAAAATACAAAGAGCCATATTCTGAAATTGATTTTCTATTTCACTTGGCATCTTCCTATTTGTTTTATTTGTGAACAGGAAATAGTATAATTCACCATGTCTCTGCAATTTGAATTCTTTATGCAATAATAAATAATTATAATAAATTATAAAATAATAATACCAAAGTGAATCGGAAATCGGTAAAGAGTTGGATGGGGATTTTCTCATAGACGGGCCACATCCCTTCTATGTTCCTGGATGCTCATTTTGCAATAAATTGTGAAATGTATCCATCGATTGTAAATGGGAGTTAAAAGTCCCCAAACAGTGCAGAGCACACAGAATAATCTTGATTCATATTCAATTAACTAAATATTGTTTGTTTCCTTGCTTGGATTAGTGGCTCCCTTAAATTGGTCTTTCACTTCTTTATGAAAGATTTCAGAACTTTCTATCTTTGACTCCCAGAGACAGACACTGCCCAGTGGGCTTCCTGGAGCGGCGTCTGCCATGGCCCAGCAGTGCTTTTGTGCAGAGTTTGTGCTGTGGCCTGGAAAATAGCTGTGACTGTGTCAGGCAAGGATCAAAATTTTGGACTGGGGGAGCTCAAGCTAAAAACGAAAAGGGTTAAAAGAATAGGTACTTCTTACCGAAATTACCCACATGTGCATCTTCTACCTTCGATTTAGACTTAAATTTCAAAGGGCATTTACAGCTTCTTGCATTCCTCTCCTTTCCAAATTCAAAATACCTTTAAGCAGGAAAAGGGCAATATGACTATGATTCCAATTCTATGTTCCTGTTAATAATCAGATTTATATTATTGGAGGGCGAAAAAACCACATTACCCCAAATAAAACATTTTGACCATGATAAGTAAGACTGCTCAGGGAACCAATCTGAAAATGGTTGGGTTTTAATTATGAGGGGTCTTTTGGGCGAGGGGGGATGGAAGTGACAGAAAACCTTTTAGGAAGGGAATCTACACACTACTGAAACAAGACAAACACAAGGGGGCAGGAAGAGCCCAAGCTCTGGCTTCCAACCGGGTGACTGAAATGGGATCTAAACTATTTTAGTTCGCCCTCCGGATATTTATCAATTCTCCTGGCATGCACAGAAATGAGATGCTGACAAGTGGGTTTAGTTTGCGCTTGGTCTAATTACTGCGAAGAGAACAGGAACGTCTCTAATGACAGCTACCCTAACAGCGGCAGCTTTGGGAGTGCCTGGGGCTACATTCCCTAGAATTTATTCTTTGGTGCGAGACTAGAGATTCTGATCGGACTGCATTTCTCACGCATTCCAAATGCCCTTTTTTCCCTTTTACTCTGTGAACTTTGGTTGCAAAGGAGGGGCTTGTTAAAAACTCACCAATCTGAGGACTGTGCCCATTGTAATTTACAAGAAGGCAGCGGGGGGCGGGAAGGAGGGAGTGCAACCTGCCCTAGCTAAAGCTTTTCATTCCAGCTGTTCT
Organism: Daubentonia madagascariensis; assembly: GCA_023783475.1. Lineage (NCBI taxonomy): Eukaryota > Metazoa > Chordata > Mammalia > Primates > Daubentoniidae > Daubentonia > Daubentonia madagascariensis. The sequence goes on from JAKFHU010002220.1 coordinate 11,264,490, forward strand.
TCGTTTGCAAATATGCTCCAATGTCTCTTCCCAAACTGTTCTGGGTTTCGCTGCAAACTCAAGCGGCATTGCGTCTAACTTTCCTCGCGGGTTTGTGACTTTCGGAGAAATGACCATGCCCCGCGCGGGATTTCATTGAATGCGGCGGGGGCACGGCTAAAATGCGTAATCCTCGATCCCAGGCAGATGAAGTGGTGAATCCAGCGCAGCAGAGTGTTCCGGCTCCCCTGCGAGAGCCCGGGATCTAGCAGCGCAGTGCGAAGCGCAAGCAAGGGTGGGCAGCTCCAGGCCCCTCTTCCCGCACTTCCAAGACAACCTGTTGCGCCTTCTATCTCCTCCCCTCTCGGTGGTTTCCCCGCCTTGGCCACTAAGAGCTGATTGGCAGAAATTACTACCCAACCCCCGGCTCGGGGCCTCCTACCGGGACCAACGATTGGCCTCCTGGGAGGACTAGAGTAAGGGGGTGCGAGGGGAGGGACTGCCCTCAAAGCCCAGGGTCCCGGGACCTGGGAAGTAGGAGCGGAGGGACTCAGTTCTCCGCGCCACCGAGTCTCGAGAGGCGGCTGCGGAGCGCCTGGGACGGCTTAGCCTCCTGCACTGCGGCTCCAGCCCGGACGGCGCCGCGCAACTTTCGCAAACTTCTGGACCAGTCCGGGTTCCAGGAGGACCCCGCAGGCAGCGGGAGTGCGGCGTTCCTGGCACTTTCCGGAGGTGTCTGTTGTTGCCCGCCCGGGGACTGACGTTGCACGCGCCCAGGCCGACCTGGCCGAGCCGTAACCCCCGGACCATGCACGCTGCCGGGACCTCCGGGGTCGCCTCGCGCCACACAGCCAGCTCCGCCGGCTTTCAGTCAACACCTCCGCTGCCGCCCCGGCTGCTGCTGCTGCTGCTGCTGCTGCCGCTTCTCCTGTCACTGGTAAGCCGCGTCCCGGCACAGCCCGCTGCCCCTGGCCGGGCGTTGCTGTCCCCGGGTCTCGTGGGGGCTGCAGGGGTCCCTGCCGAGGAGGCCATAGTGCTGGCGAACCGCGGACTCAGGGTGCCCTTCGGCCGTGAAGTCTGGCTGGATCCGCTGCACGACCTGGTGTTGCAGGTGCAGCCGGGAGACCGCTGCGCGGTGTCCGTGCTAGACAACGACGCGCTGGCCCAGCGGCCGGGCCACCTGAGTCCCAAGCGCTTCCCGTGCGACTTCGGCCCTGGAGAGGTGCGCTACTCGCACCTGGGCGCGCGCAGCCCGTCGCGGGACCGCGTCCGGCTACAGCTGCGCTACGACGCGCCCGGAGGGGCGGCAGTGCTACCCCTGGTGCTGGAGGTGGAGGTGGTCTTCACCCAGCTGGAGGTTGTGACTCGGAACTTGCCCCTGGTCGTGGAAGAACTGTTGGGGACCAGCAATGCCTTGGACGCGCGGAGCCTGGAGTTCGCCTACCAGCCCGAGACAGAGGAGTGCCGCGTGGGCATCCTGTCCGGTTTGGGCGCGCTGCCTCGCTATGGCGAACTCCTCCACTACCCGCAGGTCCCTGGAGGAGCCAGAGAGAGAGGCGCCCCGGAATCTCTCCTGATGGACTGCAAAGCTTTCCAGGAGTTGGGCGTGCGCTACCGCCACACAGCTCCCAGTCGCTCACCAAACAGGGACTGGGTGCCCATGGTGGTGGAGCTGCGTTCACGAGGTGCTCCTGTGGGCAGCCCTGCTTTGAAACGCGAGCACTTCCAGGTGCTGGTTAGGATCCGAGGAGGGGCTGAGAACACTGCACCGAAGCCCAGTTTTGTGGCCATGATGATGATGGAGGTGGACCAGTTTGTACTGACCGCCCTGACCCCAGACATGCTGGCAGCTGAGGATGCTGAGTCTACCCCTGACCTGTTGATCTTTAACCTCACCTCTCCGTTCCAGCCTGGCCAGGGCTACTTGGTGAGCACTGATGATCGCAGCCTGCCCCTTTCTTCTTTCACTCAGAGGGATCTGCACCTCCTGAAGATCGCCTACCAGCCGCCTTCTGAAGACTCTGACCAGGAGCGGCTCTTTGAACTGGAGCTGGAGGTAGTGGACCCAGAAGGAGCAGCTTCAGACCCTTTTGCCTTCATGGTAGTGGTAAAGCCCATGAACACACTGGCTCCCGTGGTCACCTGGAATACTGGTCTTATTCTCTATGAGGGTCAGTCTCGACCCCTCACGGGCCCTGCAGGCAGTGGCCGGCAAAACTTGGTCATCAGTGACGAGGATGACCTAGAAGCAGTGCGGCTGGAGGTGGTGGCTGGGCTCCGGCATGGTCACCTTGTCATTCTAGGTGATTCCAGTGGCAACTCTGCTCCCAAAAGCTTTACAGTGGCTGAGCTGGCAGCCGGCCAGGTGGTCTACCAGCATGATGACAAAGATGGCTCACTGAGTGACAACCTGGTGCTTCGCATGGTGGATGGGGGAGGCAGGCACCAGGTGCAGTTTCTGTTTCCCATTACCTTGGTGCCTGTGGATGACCAGCCACCTGTCCTCAATGCCAACACAGGGCTGACACTGGCAGAGGGTGAAACAGTGCCCATCCTGCCCCTTGCTCTGAGTGCCACTGACATAGATTCAGATGACTCTCTGCTGCTGTTTGTGCTGGAGTCACCCTTCTCAACTACAGGGCATCTGCTTCTCCGCCAAACCCACCCTCCTCATGAGGAGCAGGAGCTTCTCGGGGGCCTTTGGAGGAAGCAGGGAGCATTCTATGAGCGAACCGTGACAGAGTGGCTGCAGCGGGACATAACGGAGGGGAGGCTGTTCTACAGGCACTCTGGGCCTCATAGTCCTAGGCCAGTCATGGACCAGTTCACATTTAGAGTCCAGGATAACCATGACCCCCCAAATCAGTCTGGGCTACAGAAGTTTGTGATACGCATCCATCCCGTGGATCGCCTCCCTCCGGAGCTGGGCAGTGGCTGTCCCCTTCGGATGGTGGTGCAGGAATCCCAGCTCACACCACTGAGGAGGAAGTGGCTGCGGTACACTGACTTGGACACAGATGACCGAGAGCTGCGTTACATAGTGACACAGCCCCCCGTGGACACAGATGAAAACCACTCGCCAGCCCCCCTGGGCACCTTGGTCCTGACTGACAACCCCTCAGTCATGGTGACCCATTTTACCCAAGCCCAGATCAACCACCATAAAATTGCTTACAGACCCCCAGGACGAGAACTGGGAGTGGCTACTCGAGTGGCCCAGTTCCAGTTCCAGGTGGAGGACCGAGCTGGGAATGTGGCTCCAGGCACCTTCACCCTTTACTTGCAGCCCGTGGACAACCAGCCACCTGAGATCCTCAACACTGGCTTCACTATTCAGGAGAAGGGCCACCACGTCCTGAGTGAAACTGAGCTACATGTGAGTGACGTAGACACTGATGCTGCCCACATCTCTTTCACTCTCACGCAGGCACCCGAACATGGCCACGTGCGCGTGTCTGGACAAATACTACGTGTAGGGGAGCTCTTCCACCTGGAGGACATAAAACAGGGCAGAATTTCCTATTCCCACAATGGGGATGAGTCCCTGACTGATAGCTGCTCTTTGGAAGTCAGCGACAGACACCATGTGGTGCCCATCACTCTCAGAGTGAATGTCCGGCCAGTGGATGAAGAGGTGCCCATGCTGAGCCGTCCCACTGGCACTCTAGAGTCCTACCTCGATGTTTTAGAAAATGGGGCTACTGAAATCACTGCGAATGTTATTAAGGGGACTGATGAGGACACTGATGATTTGATGTTGACTTTCCTCTTGGAAGATCCACCCTTGTATGGGGAAATCTTAATCAATGGAGTTCCAGCAGAGCAGTTTACCCAAAGGGACGTCTTGGAGGGCTCTGTTGTCTATGCCCACACCAGTGGTGAGATAGGCCTGTTGCCCAAAGCAGACTCTTTTAACCTGAGTCTGTCAGATATGTCTCAAGAATGGAGAATCAGTGGCAATACTATCCATGGAGTTACTGTGTGGGTGACCATCCTCCCCGTTGACAGCCAGGCCCCGGAAATTTCTGTGGGAGAACAGTTTATAGTAATGGAAGGTGATAAAAGTGTTATAACTTCAGTGCATATAAGTGCTAACGATATCGATTCCCTGAATGATGACATCTTGTGCACTATAGTTATTCAACCTACCTCCGGTTATGTTGAAAACATTTCTCCAGCGCCAGGCTCTGAGAAATCGAGAGCTGGGATTGCCCTCAGTGCCTTCACTCTGAAGGATCTCAGGCAGGGTCACATTAATTATGTCCAGAGTGTCCACAAAGGGGTGGAACCTGTGGAAGATCGATTTCTATTTCGTTGTTCTGATGGCATTAACTTTTCAGAGAGACATTTTTTCCCCATTGTAATCATTCCCACCAATGACGAACAGCCGGAGATGTTTATGAGAGAATTTATGGTGATGGAAGGCATGAGTCTGGTGATTGATACGCCCATTCTCAACGGTGCTGATGCTGACATTCCCCCAGATGATTTAACTTTCACTATTACCCAATTTCCTACTCATGGTCATATCATGAACCAGCTGATAAATGGCACAGTTTTGGTTGAGAGCTTCACCTTGGACCAGATCATAGAGAGTTCCAGCATTATTTATGAGCACGATGACTCTGAGACCCAGGAAGACAGTCTCATGATTAAACTAACAGATGGCAGGCACTCTGTGGAAAAGACAGTCCACATTATGGTTATCCCTGTTGATGATGAGACCCCCAGAATGGCCATCAATAATGGACTAGAAATAGAAATTGGGGAAACCAAAATTATCAACCACAAAATATTAATGGCAACTGACTTAGACTCAGAAGACAAATCTTTGGTTTATATTATTCGTTATGGGCCAGGACATGGCTTATTACAAAGACGAAAACCTACAGGTGCCTTTGAAAATATCACACTGGGCATGAATTTTACACAGGATGAAGTGGACAGAAACTTAATTCAGTATGTCCATTTTGGGCAAGAAGGCATCCGGGACCTGATTAAATTTGATGTGACTGATGGAATAAATGCCCTCATAGATCGCTACTTCTATGTGTCCATTGGGAGCATTGACATTGTCTTCCCTAATGTGATAAGTAAGGGAGTGTCCTTGAAAGAAGGTGGCAAGGTCACTCTCACAACAGACCTACTAAGCACTAGTGACTTGAACAGTCCTGATGAAAACTTAGTTTTTACCATCACCAGGGCTCCCATGAGAGGTCACTTAGAGTGCACAGATCAACCTGGGGTGTCCATCACATCTTTCACTCAGCTCCAGCTGGCTGGCAACAAAATCTATTACATCCACACAGCTGATGATGAGGTGAAGATGGACAGTTTTGAGTTTCAAGTCACCGACGGACGTAACCCTGTCTTTCGGACATTCCGTATCTCCATTAGTGATGTGGACAACAAAAAGCCAGTGGTCACAATCCATAGCCTGGTTGTCAGTGAAAGTGAAAATAAGCTGATTACTCCCTTTGAACTCACTGTTGAAGACAGAGATACTCCTGACAAACTCCTGAAGTTCACTGTCACCCAGGTGCCTGTTCATGGCCATCTCCTGTTCAACAATACCAGACCTGTCATGGTTTTTACCAAACAAGACTTGAACGAAAACTTAATCAGCTACAAACATGATGGCACTGAGTCAAGTGAAGATAGCTTCTCCTTCACAGTGACTGATGGCACCCATACAGACTTCTATGTTTTCCCTGATACGGTATTTGAAACAAGGAGACCACAAGTGATGAAGATCCAGATCTTAGCCATTGACAATAGTGCCCCCCAAATTGCGGTGAATAAAGGTGCCTCTACACTTCGCACTCTGGCCACTGGCCACTTGGGGTTTATGATCACAAGTAAAATATTGAAAGTGGAGGACAGAGACAGCCTACACTTTTCTCTTAGGTTTATTGTGACAGAAGCCCCTCGACATGGCTATCTCCTCAACCTGGGCAGAGGCAACCACAGCATCACCCAGTTTACCCAAGGTATGTTTCACTTTTCCTTCCAGATATGGCTGTCACTGAAAGCCTTATAGATAGAGCATCCAGTGAGAGTCTAAGAGAAGGGAAAGGGAGGGAAAACAGGGGAAGAGGAGAAAACAGGGACTCACTTCTCTGGGAGAACAGTTCCCTTCTTGCCCATGTACCGCTGCAGTGACCTTCATGAGAGGGAGTGTCAGTGTATTTTGACAGTGGCAAGGTATGCTGCCAAAGCAAGAGCCAGACTTTGGTGAACTATAATTGAAGCAAGCTTTCCAACTCTGCTCCATTTGCAACACCTGTCCTCTGAGCATCCTCGGTTTTATATGCCACAAATAGTTCATAAAACATTTTAGCCCCTTAAAGAAAGATATGCTCTCATAATTCTGTTTATTCATACTGCTATCATTATCAATTACAATTCATAAAAAGCCTTCAAACTTGTGTTACTTTGATTAATTTTTAAGAGCATTGTTCCAATACTATTATGATTGTTAGGAACTTTGTAACTAAAAGAAAAAAATTGTTTATTTTTACTTTATAGATTTTTTTAAAAAAATGTATAATATTTTATGACTCAGGCAAACACCTGTCCAAAGACATAAAAGATGAACACCTATCTAGAGTTGTAACAATTATATGTACAGGGCATGCTACTATGATGCACATTAAAAAGAAAGCCCTACTTAATGGTGTACAGAAGACAATATGTTCATCACCAAAATATACATCCATTTCATTAAGAATCTGAAGATATGTAAACAAGATTAATAGTAGAAGGAGGAAATGATTTCATTGTTGCAAACATAGTAACAAACACCAGTTACCTCAAGCACTTGCATCCTTGAGGCAACAGTGTTTTTCTCACCTCAGTTTCCTTTGTGGGTGGACACAATCTGAGACAGGAAGGGCAAGTGACCTGTGCAGAGTTATTCAGTGAGGGAAGGGAGAAGCCTATTTACTCTGCTGGTTTGGGAGTTAGAGCTCTGTTCTCTAGAACGTGTGACTTTCATTACAAAGGGATTTGGGTTGCTTTCATGAAAATCTCACCACATCAGAATGGAAACTAGATCTTTCCTATGTGGGCTCTGTGAGGAGAGATGGTGTTTAACCCCAGGGCATCCCAGTGGGGGTTTTCTTTTCTTGCAACCTTGTTGTGCTCTTAGATAACAAATGCTTTAAAAAACATGGATGTGGCAAAATGTAGTGTTAAAGTGAACTACTTCTCTGTTTTAGATGCTGGCAAAAAGCCCCACACTCCAACATCCTGATTCTTGGCTGAAAGCCTGAATATATCCTAGGGCCTGCAGGGACAGGAAAACCTCAGAGTGCCAAGTGTCATGCCAGACCAGCAGGAAACTTCTGTGAGAAGGCTTTCTGAGAATAGAGATGCCATGCAATCTTAGACTGGTTTATTTTCATGGAAAGTGAAGAGAATGAAAGGAATATATTATATGATAGAAAATGGTACTTCAAATCACTCCTCTAACCTGAAAAAGAATCTCATTTTAGAAATTTACAAAAAGGAATTATTTGGATGAAAACTGGCAAATGATTTAATTTTAATTCTATGGACCAAATCCAACAGTTCAAAATATTAGTATATTATTTCTTAAATATCGAACCCTAAAATTATGCTATTTCATTATAGGCAGTTGTTCTATCTCACTGACTTTGAGTCACCATGATTAATTTTTGTGGTCTTTGTAAATGTAGAGTAGTTACATTTACTATGAAAAGTGATGATACTTTTTAAGAGTTACCATTTTAGGGGAAATTATCATATTCCAATGCAAACCCAAATATTGACTAGTAAAGCTGTTGATATTTAATCACACAGCACTCATTTAAACAAGTCGAGGCTGGAAAACTTGGTTCATAGCAGTTATTTATGGAGATTAGATAAGTGATTAAAAAATGGAAGAAGCTCCATCAGAAAGCTGCCATGGCTGCTCTTCCAGTAGGAGTAATGAAAGCAGTGTTTAGAGTGAAGACTGCAAATTCTTTTTGTTTGTTTTTGGTTTTGCTTTGCCATGCATGGATAAGCTAAACTATATTTTGATGGATTTTCAATGCACTGAAGTAAGTCAATTTAGCACAAGAGGCCAGAGAAGGTTATTCCTAAATTGATTGACTTAATGGTCCCTAGAAGAAAAAAAAATTAAAATTCATTTCTAAAATTTACAAATTTCATTATTAGGAAAAGTTAACAATGTAGAATTAGGAAAATTATTCAGTTATTTCAAACTTCGCCTGTTTGCCAAGATGCTTTGTCCCCCCGACCCCAGGTCTAAATCACTTGTCTCAAGTACCTGGATTTTTTTCTCTGCAGTAAGAACATAATATCATGTGTGAGATAATTTATAAATCACCTTCAGGAGAGTGATTTATATTATCTTTCTTTCCTCAAAGAGTTTCAAACAGGTATGATTACCAGGCATGTTAATGAACTTAGAATTCAAACAAACAAACAAACAAAAAACCCGTGGAATGATTATGTAGATAAACTGAAATAGATTTAATGCGTATTTAACAACTAGAAAAGAATCTAGTCAGTTCTTAGATATTTGCTTAAAGAAGATAACATTTTGGCTATTAGGTTTTTATCTTTCTGATTCTTGTGTCCCTTAAGAAAGCTAGTGTTTACATATTTGTATTAAATAGTAGGTTTATGTTATTTTTAGAGGTGCCTGTTGAGTGACAGTGTTATGATCAAAATCTTGACTTCCTTGACACTTTAAAAGTTTCTTTTTTGAACCATAAATTTTTTAAAAATTGTAAAAAAAAAATTAAAAGGGTTTTAGTATGTTCAAACTAATCAATAGCACATGCCCTAACATGGACGGAAAATTTGACACTTGAGTGCCATATCATTGCATTCATGTTCTCTTTACCATGAAAGAAATTTCTTAAAAATCAGTTTTGAAGTGGTGATTTACTTCAATGAAACTATCTCTTTAACACTATATTTTTGCTTAAGAAAACATGGATGCAGATGTTGAGTGTACTAAAAAGTTTTTTCTTTTCTCCTAGTAGAGCCTTTAGGTTTTCTTATGAAATCTGAGGAGGAGGAATGTTGGGAAAGGGTCTTCCCCACATGGCCAGAGGTTGTTGTCCCTGTGGTAAGGTTGTGTATTCAGCAGAGTTCATGGTATTTCTTACTGATAAAGTGAAGGTTGTAAAAGTTAAGAGTTGTAGGAGTAAACAGGCAAAGAGTGGTGCAGAGAGCTTCACTCCTTACCCCTTAGGAGACAGCACACATGCAAAGGTAGAGGAGCAAATGTGGTTTTCCAGACCACTTGGCTCTTTCATTTTAATCTAAGAAACATTGATCCTTTACTGCTCTGAGACCCTGGGCAAAGGACTGTGGGAAGTTAAGATGGAAAAAAAAAATTGCAGACATTTTCAATGTACTAGGAAAGAGAGCCATACAGAAAGATAAAAAATGACACTAGGCAGAAAGTATGGGAAATTGTAGGAGAGTTAGAAATTAAGTGCTAAGAGAGAACCAAACATCTCAGACTTGCTTCACCTCCAAGTACCTCTAATAGCAGGAAGGTATCATTAACTATCAAATCAGATTTTCCCTTCCCTAAGTGTTCCTGATTGTGAGTGTGTCACCTTTCAAAACTGTATGAGCCAGCATAGAGCACACATGTCACATCTGTAAAGTGGAGCTATAGAAATTCATGAAGTAATTGGTTGATGCTAAAACCTTGCCTTCCTTGAGATTATTCTTTCATAAAGCCATTGTCTTATATATAAGCCTTTGAACTAGAGAGCATGAATTTATCAGTAGAGCTTTTAGGAGATGAAAAAACCACAGGATACACACTAGACAAGTAAATATTACCTACCATTGCTGAAGCTATTTTTAGCTATGATCTTGATTTTATGTGGTGTTAGAAACTCACTGATTGGCCTGCATCAAATAACGATCTGTTGTGAATATCACAGAACAGAATCATAATTGTTTTATTGTGTTATCTGTGTGGCATCATAAGAAGAGAAACAGGTAAGATGGATCAATAAATTTTAAAAATGTGTCTTAGTAATGAAAACAAATCTATGCAATTTAATAGAGTAGGAAGCAACATAAGGGGCATTTCTGAGGTGGTATAACTTTGTACTATGAATAAAGATTTGCACTTTTATTAGATTGTTTTCTGTTGTAAGTTCTCTTTGATATTGAGTCATAATAGTTATTCTAATCTGTGATTTTTTGAAAAATACCTCCTTGATTTTTCCTTTCAAACTTTAGAGAGGTTAAAATAGCCTGCTATAAAGCACAAAAGATAAGAAAAGTAAACCAGAGTGGGGAGGTAAAGTCTCTTTCCTCTGAGAGCCAGTCCAACAGAGAGGCAAAGGATGTCATTTCTAGAGTGCCAGGAAATCTGCCATGCCTCAAAATATCTTCCTTTCCACCTGTCGTGGTGCCTGACATTCCATATTTAGATAGTCACTCCTTTGATGCATGAACATGCAAATACCATTGGGAGGGGCAACACCTTGCTATTATTATAAACTAAGTCTTGCACTCTATTTATCTGTGTAAGGGATCAGATTTCCATGGCACAGCTGAAATCAAGGGGCTTAGAGATCTGAGAAATACGATAGCACTGTTTCTCTTTGGAGGAGAAGGGAATCAAAACATGCTTACAGAAAAAGTAATAGCCAGTAAAATTTACCTAAGTACTGAGTCATCAATTTTACACTAGTAATTAATCATCTTGCTTTTTGGTTATTTTCTAGCTGACATCGATGACATGAAAATATGTTATGTCTTAAGAGAAGGCGTCAATGATACAAGTGATATGTTCCATTTTGCCGTTGAAGATGGTGGTAAGTATATTTCACTCTCTTAGTAGTGAAAACAAGGAGAGGGACTTTCTCCTTGGTTGCTCTTTGACGACATTATTATTAATGCAAGGAATGTATACTGAGTGATTTGGTGTTTCCTACAGAAAATTTTACAGTCTTGCTCTGGCACAATCCTACTCTGTAATGACTATAGATAAATGTCCCAGTTATATTATTTTTATGACTTGTAAAGTACTAAAGAGAGAGCTCTGTATAAATAAGATCTACACGTCTAGTTGTTCAGATTATACCCTGCATGAGGTTGCCCACTTGAGTGGACAAGAGGATGTTGGAATCCAGCCACAGTTCTACTCACAGCCATGTACCCACCTAAGTGTATCTGCCCAAAGGGGGTGCTTTTTCCTTATTTGCCCACGGGTGCAGTGTGGACTAATGCTGCTGGAGAATGTATTGCATTCACCAAGAAATTGGTGCTAAGTATCTGTTTTATCTCACCAATCTCAAGATGTCTAATGATTTTCTTAGGTTTGAGGATTCTGGGACCTAGTCTAGCTAAAAAAATTTTTTGCTGAAGTCTGAAGACTACTGCAGAGAATGCGTTATGCCTTGTGATATAAGTCTCTTGGGCCGCGTTATTGTTATTGCTCCCCCAAAACTGACTGCCAATCACACTCTTTTCAGCTTCCAGCCACCTCTCTTCCTAACCCTGTAGACGAGGTGAAAAACTGGCTGCTTCTAGATTGATCATAAAGATGTTTTTGCTCTTGCATGCCCTCTTGGGAAGCAGAAGAACCGCACCAAGTACATGTGTTGTGTGAACGGGACACCAGAAGCGCGAGCACGCGTGAAAGACAAGAGAGGGAGGAGAGAAATAATTCAGACTCAGTCATCTGTTCCCTTGCTTTGCTTTTTTTAAATGGCACACTCTTATGTCATCAATCTCAAAAAGATGGCATCTTTGCCCTCCATATTTTTTGAAGCATTAAATAGCATTTGCTTAAAATATCACTATACACAAGATGATCACACATCTGAAAAATGACATCTGTGGGGTGTGTCCCAGAGAGGCAAAAACGTGTGTTAAATTGGGTTCAACTATTTGATTTCCACTATAAGTCAGAGGTTTAATAAAATAAATGCCTTTATTTTTAGAGTAACCAAATTGCAGTTTAGTATTCTATGTATTGATGAAGAGAATCCTAGCATGAAACAAAGTTCTAAGAAGGAAGGCAACTCATAAAAAATAATCTGCTTCTTGAATCTTGCTGCTCAAAGGGAAAATTCTACTGTAAGTAAATGTTAGAGTGAGACCCTGAAATAATTCAAATCTGTGTAGTACATACATAAAAATTTAAGGATGAAATTATTGGCTTAAGACACCATGTTTATCTCTTGGAATGACTAAATAAACCTCAATAACAAAAGTATGATTTTTTTTTAAATTACAAAAAAAAGTTCCAAATCCAATGGTTACAATTATTCCAAGACATAATAGTCTGTACTTTTTTTACATTTTACTTTTTTCTGTACACACGCATGCACACATACACACATTCTACTATTCTACTATTCTACACGTTCCTTAGCTGGGTGGAATGGTAGTATTTACTTTAAAAATTTGGTCTGTATTCAAACTTTAGAAAACATTATGTGCTATCATATTTCAAAATATTAAGTGGGGAATGACTAGCTGAAAAGGCTGGGTTAATTTTTGGATTCACTGAAAATGTGGAAGCATCTCTAAAGATTGTCTTTGTCTTTATGGGAATAGGAACAGAATCAGTTCAGGAGCCTTTTTAGAGTTATAGCTTCATGTGAGAGAGAAAAATTCCAGAAATATTCTTTTTTAACCTCTTCCTCCTCACTGGCATAGCATTACTTATGGGGCTCAGGTAGATTCTAGCAACCTGTCTGTTGAACGGAAGTTGTCTTAATTCCCCTGAAGTAAGAAAACTTTCCTTTGACAGCATAAACACAGAAACCTACAAGATTAAAAAATACGCAGTCATACATGCATCTCAAAATTGTTTCAACCTGATTCTTACTTTCTTTAGGATATTTCATTGCTTTATAAATATTCTAATGTTTGAGTAAAAATTGTGATACTATTTAAACTGGGGAGTATTAGCTGTAGTGATTTATTCTTATCTACTTTATACAGTGATAGTAAGCATATCCATAAGTCCTCTCCATGAAATATATGAAACACTTCCAGTATTTCACCCCTGGGAAGCAAGTCAAGGTATAATGGTGTAAAATTAAGAACTCTCTACACCCAATTTTCTTTCCAATCCACTAAATTCACTTTCTTCAAATCAACATGATTGGTGTTAGGATGGGAGCTATCTAAGGAAATTACTAAGGCAAACATAATTGTTGAATAATCTTAAAAATAGAACATAATTTTAGGGATCAAGAATAGGAGAAGAAATTAAGGAGAAGAGAAGGCTCAAACCTCTTGTTTCAGATTTAATTGAGAACCTGGCTGACCATAGGATTCTTCTGTTATAACGTAGTAATGGATTAGGGTCCACCCACCACTAAAGGGATGGTGCTTGGGACAGAGTTACTACTTTGGGGGTTTTAAAGTACTTTGGGGCTATTACCAATTGGCATGAGTAAAGAAGATACTGTCTATCATAGCCTGGGTAATATCAGGGTCTTCACCTCAGAAGGATTCCACTGTATTTGGATTTAGTACGTGTTGGTTGATATGGCACATGTGTACACACACACACACACACACACACACAGATCTTTATATCTTAGGGTTCTTTCAATTAGATTTTAAACCTTCTACATGATTTATTGTTACTTATGCAATTTTGCCTTCATAGCATCCCTGTGAGCTTGGTAAAATGACAAAACATTTAGTATGATTTGTATTTGGTAGGAGAGGTAATCAACTACAGGACTGGATAACTGACCTCCTTCAAGTTGCACAACCAGGCAACCGGAGGCTGACTTGAATCCCAGATGCTTTTCCCAAACAATAACTGATAACTTCCACATTTATTCAGGATAGGCCTACAAGGGGGAAACTCTTGGACTTCTCTGGGTGCACTAGACTGAGTTTTTAGGAATGTTTAATAGATGAGAATGAAGTCAGAGTGGGATCTGCTGATAGGACAGACAGCAAGTTTGTGTATTCTGGAGTGTGAATTTTCTTTTATTTTAAAATGCTTTAAAAGTCATACAGTCCTAAAACTCTTTCTTGGTATCATAGTGTAATTCTTGAAATGATTATTTAGTAATGACATGTGTTTATTGGAATACTAGTGAAGAGCAAGAAAATGTCATGTCATCCATCCGGGTATTCTGGGGCCAACCAACATATGTGAATGCATTGTTACAATGTATCAGGTCGAACTCTGAAATTCAGGAATGTATTCCAGTTATCTGTGGCTTCATCTAACAAGTTTGTGTATATATGTAGCAACCACCTATAGATTTAGCTAAACTGTCTTCCATTTCTTTTTGTTTTCACGCTTAATATCTTCATGGGGGTAACTCATAATAACACTGCAGACCTGGGAAATTCATCCTTCTTTGATGATTGCCTCTTTGAATTCTACTTCCAGATCTAGTACTCCATAATTTTGTAGGGGGAAAGAAAGCACGTATTCTTGTATCCCCTTCATAGTACAGCATATTTTTATCTGATTCCTTCTCAGGATTGAATTCTCGGTAATTTTTCTATGAGGTATTCTAACATGAGAGTGCTTTTTTGGGCTCTTTTTAGTTTTCCCTCCAAGGAGCTCCTCTAGCTCTCTATTGTGGTGTGAAATCCATCTCACACAACTATTCCAGGTATGCTCTACCCTCACCCCTCAAGACTGTTAATCACTCTCTACACCTGCTCAAATGTCATTTCCTCCCCAAAGTTGCTCTCAACATCACTGTGACAAAGTTAGTCCCATCCTTCTTTGTGCTTCTATCCCCAACTTCAGAAAAAATGGCATATTATGATTATTTGTTAATGGGAAAACCTCCATTAGTAAAGAAGGAACTCCTTCATATCAAAAAAGATACCATTAATCTTTGTACCTCAGTGCCTTCTAAGGTTGAGCACATGGTAAATACTTAAAAAATATTAAAATGAATGAACGGATAAATGAGAGGGGAGAAAGCTCCCTTTTTATATAAGGTTAAATTAAGTAGTATTCTACAAAAAGCTCCTATAAACAATTCCCAGTGGACCCTTTGCTCCTTTAGAACATTCTCTTATCCTAGCATTAATTTAAATCCCTGTGGCACCAAGCGAGATTTTTAGTAAAGCTTTCACATTTTTAAACACATGAAACTAACTGCTGTGAAAATTCCTTTGAAATATTCACTGAAATGCACTTAAGATTGAAGAGATTCATAGTAACCAACAGTTCGAAGCTCATATTATTCTTAAACAATCCTTTTCAGAAAAAAAGTTGGTAGCTTATTGTATAAACAATTATACAATTTAAAATTTAAAAGAAGACAGACATTTTCTGTAAGTCACTGAAATTTTAAAGCCAGCACCACTACCGTGAGTATTTTTAGTTACCCCATTTTTTTTTCCCTTGTGTGATATGAGGTAACATTTGGACAGGTAGAGAAATAAAGAGCTATGTTAGCATAAAGTATCCCCTGTCCTCGTTAAAAAATCTTTCTGTAAACTTTGATTTGTTTGGGGTTTGGTGTTTTTTGTTTGTTTGTTTGTTGTTTTTAGTCTCAAGGCCTCAGCATCAGATCCAAGATATTTCTTGGTGAGCACAAGAAAGACTATGATATATGATCACCTGGCTTGATATACTCAGTAGGAGGAGCCTTACTTTTTTATTCATTATGAAAACCAGTTTGCTGATTCCTCATTTGAACTCTCTCAGATGACATAGGCACGCAGTCTAAGTGAGTTCTGCCTGCTGGTTTTGGCATTGAAACTGGGGTGGCAGACATAATATCGGCGTTGGCCATTATAGTGTATCTGGGCCACAGCCAGACATTTTTTGCTGCTGTCTTTGATTATGCCTTTTGGTGCCCAATTTTCCATCCGCCAAGATCCTTAATTCATATGCTATTGAAAGATATTATAAATAGCATCTTGACATAGTAGAAGAAGCTGGAAAGTCATTTCTATATATGAAATGTCAGTTAAGGTCAAGGCTTTTGAATTTTTATGCCATATTTGAGGATTAAATACTCAAACGGAAAGAGACCACCAGAAGCGCTTCATTCTTGATAGAAGGAACACAAGTTTTTGCTTGAAAGAGACGAGGGTTTAAGGCCAAATAAGGACTAATAATTGGCTTGAGTATATAGCAAGGGCTGGAAAAATATAAATAAGTACAGTAAGTAGAAAAGCGAAGACTGAGTACAAGCATTAAAAGATTATACAGATGTATTCAGCTTAGAGAAAAAAAGCAAGCATTCTTGGCAATAAAAGTTATTGCAAGTGACATGAGAACCAGAGGAAAGATACTAGCGCATTAGGGAGTTATAATAAGACAGTGATGTAATGTCAGGCACTGATACAAATATTTTTAATCTGTAAGACAGCACAAGATCTACTACAATACAGATCCAGGGAAAGGGTGCTGGCTACCACGGCTAAATGTCTGTAAGCCTTTCACTTTTCACTGGGCAATTCCCAATAGTTCAAGTCATCAGGTCTTTCTGTGCCAGATCCCTGCCTTTGAAAGCATGACTCTATTAAGGTACGTATACTGTGTCCATGAAAGAAGTTATACCTTTTAGATTGAGAAATATAAACTAAATTTTGCTAGGTATTGTTCTTTAGGTTCATCCCAAAATTAAATATTATATAAATGTACTATTTTTACTGGCTTTAATTCAGAGGACACTTTTCTTAAATTGGTAATTTTTGAGTGAGTATGAGTCCTTCCTAGGCACATATCTAGAAATTCTATATGATTCCATAGTTACTCTTAGAACAAATGATAGTGACCCTTCAAACACTAAGCAAATCTTTCATAGGTGATTAAATATCATAATCTCAAGTCAAATATATATTTGTGGCACATGTCACATAATTCAGTGATATCTCCTTCTACCTCCTTACGTTTGCTCTGGTGGCTGAGAGAAACAGAAGGTGGTTTTCAATGGACATGCACATGGTTGTAATTGGTATTACCCTGCATTTGCCAGAACCTATACGAATGCAACAGAGAACCAGAATGCAATGTAAGAGAAGGGGCAGAGTTTCTATGATGAAACTTATTTGCTGAAACAGGATTCCCTATTCATTTGTTTATTGAATTACTCAAAAAACACTTTTGGAGCACCCGCTCACTTTTTTAGGTGTCTGCTGGGGTCTGGGAAAACAATGGTGAATATGACAGTTATAGTCTTTGACCTGAGATTCATCCTTTGGATAAAACAGTAGACAAAACATTTAAACATTGTTTAAAGTATTCTGGAGATTATAATTAAGCCCAAGAAAGAGATGAAGCTGTCAGGAAAGGCTTCTGAAAGGTGATATTTAGGCTTAGACTTAGAAAGAGATGAAGCAGCCACAGGAGGAAGGGAAGAAGAAATGTTCCAGGCAGAAGGAAAAGCATGTGCAAAGGTACTGAGCTTTGTGTGTTCAAGTCACCCGAAAAGCCCCAGCATGCCTGGAGCTCAGTGAACCAATCAGAGAGGGGCGCAAGGTGAGGCCGGAGAGCTGGGCCGGAGCTGGATGGTGCAGAGCCTTGGACACCCTGGGGAGTGACTTAGATTTTGTTCTAAACCCACCAAATCATTTGAAAGCAAGGGAGCCACATGTTCCAATTTGTGTTTAAAAAGATGATTCTTTCAGCTGTGGAGAGTCTACGAGAGGGCAGCAAGGGGGAAGGGGGGAGACTGACAAGAGGCTAATGCAGGAAGACAGGTGTCGTCCGGGAAGAAAAGGGTGGGCTCGATAAAATGTTGGACGTAAATCTATAGCACTTGTTGATGGATTGGATTATGGGGTAAGCAAAAAGGAGAACTTAAGCATGCTTCTGGGTTTCACAGCCAGCAGAGAATGTGGTGCCGTTTACTGAGATGAAACAGACTAAAGGGGCATGGGCCAGGGTTAAGGGAGGAAATTAAGGAAATTTCGAACATATTAATTATGAGATGTCTTATTTCTTTGAAATGTGTATAGAGGAAGGCCAGCCTCGTGACGCCGCTTGTCTTCCCTTCCATCAAAGTCAGGAGCGCAGGCCTTGGAGTTAGAACGGGAACAAATACTGGCTCCGGCCCTTGCCGTAAATGGTGGTGTGACCCTGAGCCAAGCCACTGAGACTTTCTCAGCCTCCGTTTCATTTATAAAGTGGGGATAATAATAGTACCTAACTAATAGAGTTCTTTTGAAGATTAAGGAAGATAATTCATGGAAATGAGATCATGCATGCAGCGCAGTGCCTGTCGCGGTAACTGACGACGGGGCCGGTAGCTGCTGCTGCTCTAGCTGCCACTCTGAGGGCTTCCCCAGGTTGTCTTTCGCCTTTTCTTTTGCTTTTTCTTTATTTGTCTTTCCTGTTTCCTCTCCCTCCCTTTCTTATTTTCTTCTTCCTCTCTCTTGTCTTTCTCACAGCAGCTGTCTATACGGTTGGTTTGTCGATTTGGTTTTGGAGGAGAGATGGGGGGCGCGCAGCGATGAAAAGCGGGAAAGTGAGACCCTTTCTGTAATGCAGCGTTTCAAGGCTAAGGATACTTCCAAAGTTATTTCATAGTTTCTAAGTAGCTTAATGAAGATTTTCATTGAAAAATAATAATAATAAGGGGTTTTCCCTCTGGTCAGATATCAGAAATACAAAAAAAAAAATCACTGTATCTCTTGAACTCATTTTGCATGTTTTATTTTTCCTTTTTCATGGCTGGAAGTATAAATTTTATAGGCTTGAAGGTTAAATGTAGTAACCTGATTTTATCAAAATGCAGCCCTTCCAAACATCTGGGTTTAGCAAACGTGAGGATCATAGGATGGTTTTGATTGCAAATCTCTAATACACTGAGCCACAACTGGCTGAAGACGTTGATGAATTGCCATGTTTATTCAGTTCTTGGAATCACCTAAATATGCTTAGTGTATATAGAATGCTGTAGTCACCCTAAGTGACACAGGTCCTGTTTAGTCTCAATGTTGTAAAGAAAAAAGCAACTAAGTAAATGTAACTTTGAGAAAGCTAGTAAGTTTATGCACTGAGTAGAGCATATACTTTGAAATTCTTTACTGAGGTCACTGGAAAATAAGTGTGTCTATGTAGACATTCCTAACATGTTTCATGAAAAGCTGAATGTTGCTCATGGAGACGATTTGTAGTAAATGGGTACTTCTTGACTCCATGTAATGAAAATGTGGAATCTTACTTACCTGTGACATTAGAGGAACACTATCTGCTTTTTTAAATCTTGTAATTTTAATGTTCTTATAAGTAATGATTGGGTAGTAAATAGATTTTATTTAACAGCTACAATAACAAACTTTCCACCTGATAAGTATTAAATCCATTTATCTTTCTGCAATATACCAGTGAGGTAAAATGGACAAATGTCATACTTAATCCTAATTGCTAATGAGGAAAAATAAAATGTATTGAAGTTTAACTTTGTGATAAAGTGATAAATGAGTGAACCACACACACAAATAACATATAGGTCCTTTTGTTCTTATATCACAAATTTGGATTGATTTCATAATATACATTTTCCAAGAGCAAAAATGTTTGCATAAATGAGAAAAAAACTGTTTTCCTTAACATTCTGTTTTAGAACAGTTAATGTAAATTTTCTAAGATTATTAATTCATTAATCTGATTCTGTCCCCTGATAATCAAAAAAATCAATTGCCAAGTAGCTGTATATAAGCGATTTTTCATTGAGGGAATAAATATTATGGTAAGGAAATGATATTCCTTTAGATGCTTTACATTTAGAATTTTTACATTGTTGTTAGGGGAGAAGTTTCCAGAATGAATTATTCAGTTATAGCTAATTACCATTTAATGTAAGATTCATTTTTTGCAGAGTATTAATATTCTTGGAACAAAGAAATTAAAAGAAAAAGATTAAGAAAATAATTATACAGCTATGTTTGGTTTTCAATTTAGAACTGTTTTTTAGTTCTGCATGTTAATTTTGAGCTAAGCTTGGAAAATAGCACCCTTCATGGCATCTTTTGATGAAGGAACCCAGGACACAGTCTCCTTTTTTTATTCCGAAAGAGCTCTGACTACATTCTTGCAGGCTGAGAGAGCAGAAGGGCCTGTTCTCCATTTTTTGCTGGATTCTTCAGTACAGAAAGATTTCATCATTTTATCTTGGTAATATGCCACCTGCTACTTTTAATTCTACTAAGAAGGCTGTTAGAGGCATGAGTTGAGAACACTGAAAACAGTGTTTTCAGGCATAGTTCAAGAGAGCCACTTCAGGATTTGAAAATAAAGTGGTGAAACTGGTTGGTAGACTTCAGAAATCCACAAGAAAGAAAAGAACCATTTTGTGTTCCCGTAATTCTTTTCTCGCTTTACTTTACTTTATGCAGAATTAGCTGAAAATTAAGTTCCATGCACCAATGCTATAGAATTAAGAAAGGCAGGCTACATTTAACCATTTAGGAAATTGTTTTCTCCAAGTTATTCTTGCTACTTAAATCTCAGAGTTATTTTGTTTCATAATCCACGTCTACCCAGTTATTAAATCCAGTCAGCGTCACCTGCTTCCTGAATTTCTGTTGAGTCAGATTCCTTCTTGCACTCCATGGCTATTGGTTCCATTAGAACTACATTGAAGTTTTTCTTAAATTATTTAATAGAGTAAACTGCTTAAAATAGTGACTGGCACAAAGTAAGTGCTATATAAATGTTAGCCATTTTCGCCCCCTGTAATATACAATGATATCCCTGAGAACTGGGATTTTTATCTGTTTTTCATTGATATACCCTTAGTGTGGGACACATAAAGATGCTCAATAAATATTTATTGAGTGAATGAATACGTTTCTTGTAATGTGATTCTCCTAATAGTTCTCTTTGTCTCTTGTTGCTTTCCCTTCTGTTCTAGATATTCCTTGTTTCTAAAGTTACCTAAAAATACAAATGGGATTTTTAAATTATCTTTTTAAAAACTTCTTTCCTCCCTTCTGCTGCAACAGTTAATTTTCTAAAGTGCAAATCTGATGTTGTCTCTACTTTCCAAGTGTTAATGGTCTCTCCTTAGGCAGAGGATAAAATTCAGACTGTTCTCCTGTTGTGCAAACTGGCCAGGTCAGACCCATGCAACCAGGCTGCCTCCTCAGGATTCCTGCACACACCATACTATTTCGCGTGCACCTGCCTTTCCTCTCTTCCTGAATACCCTTCCCAATTTCTCTACATGAGATGCAGTCTAGATGGCACATTTTCTTCTGGACGCCTTCTACCCCTATCCTTAGGGTTACACAGCATCTCCTGTGTGTTCCCATACTAATATTTGTATCTAGAAGCTATATTCAAAATATTAATTTATGTAACAATGTATTGATTTATATAATAATGTAAATTGTTATACCAATTGTAAAATATGATATTATACATATAAGTGTGTAAACATATATACACACATGGCACACACATATATATAATTGCTTAACAAGTGACGTAAGTGGCAGCACAAATAATTAATGTATAGTATAATGTATAAGGCTGTTAAAGTACTTTTCAGCAGAATATATTATTTAATATATATGTATACATACCTATGTTATATAAAAGTGCTTATTAGTGCTGTGTTATAGTACAAATCACTCTTCAAATGACACTGATAATTTAAAAATCTTTTATTTTGGTGTAACCTTTATTCATAGCAGCTTTCACAAGATAAAGATCACCCATCCTGGACCATGATTTGACACAGGATAAATATCAAACCCTTTTAATGACTTCACCCTTAAACTGGTTATTATTAAGTGACTTGTAGCCCCAGTTGGTAGAAAATTGTTCTTAACATCAATGATATTGTTCATGGTGCTAAATCTACTCAGCTTTTCCTGAATAAAAGCAGTTCTTTCCAGATTATTTCTAAGGCTCACAAAATGTATGAGACTCTTAAATATTTGATATCTCTATTTATAGATGAAGTCACAAAAATTATTCACTGGAATGCAAGGTTTAATTTGGTGGAACATAATACTTCAGGACCAATGAGAGGTGTTAACCAAGATCTTAGCTAACAATGTGAGCTCTTCTAGGTGTTTTGGGCTTGAATCCTGACTCTGTCAAAGTTTAAAATAATCTTTCTGTTTAGCTATTAATCAATAGAGATTCATTTGATTTTTAATAATCAGTATACCAGCCCAGAATGTACCACCCTGTACTGGAACTCCTTATATACATTTGTGTTTATAAAGCTTCTCACCTGCAAGAGCTGTTTTATTCCTATTTGTGTCTCCTTGTTCAGTGCTTAGTCACCTTAGTCACTAAGCATGTGACAATGCGCAATATGAACGATATTGCAATATTGAAATACGCTGCAATTTCTTTGACTTAGTTATTATGATAAGCATACTTAACCTTACTGATTTATAATCCAGACATCATTGAGAATGGGGTGAGTTTACACCCTCATCATAACGGACTCATTTCACCCCACCTTTTGCCTGTGTCACTTTGGCAAAACTGAGACAACCACCAGCTCCCTTCCCTGCCCATCCTCCCCTCCACCCCAGACCAGCATGTATGTGGTAAAAGTAAACAGCCCTGAGCAAATTTAGAGAGTCAATTAAGTGACACTTGATGTCTGTTTCATTTAATTTGGGACAAAGATAACGTTGTGAGAGACAAAGTGGATCAGCAAAGCATTTTATACTGGAGGTTATTCTAAATAAATGATGTTGCTAAATGATGTGATAAAGTAAAAGTATCTGGAAATAAATCCCTTTTTTAAAGATGCCCATCTTTAGAGGGTCTCTGTTTTTTACCTTACTGTTTATATTCATTGTAGGAACATATGGAGTGAATATGGTAAGGGCCACATGTTATGGTGTCTGTAGAATTATAGATACCGCATTGCGTTTGATTTTGAGATTTCAGAGAAAGGATTGTCTTTTAAATAGAAGATTCCTAAAGTTTTAATGTATGTTTGATCAAATCACAAGTTTATTATTACATTCATGTTATAGTTTAAAAAATAGGTATTACTTACTAAAAAATTAAAAAGCATTTTAGAGTTTTTAAAGAAATTTTTTCTATGGAAAAACCGAAGTGAACTGAGTCCATGTAAATTATAAAGCCTGGATTAATAAGAGTATTCAACACTTTGTTTTTAATATTCACAAGTATTGGAGGTGACTATAGTTTTAAATATAATGGCTTACCTTGTGGGTTTCAAAGACTGAGAGTTGAAGACCTAGAAGCAACAGAGCAGGGAAGGAGCGTATGGTGCGTAGACTAGATATGGTAAAAGGCTCTTCTGTGATACTCTAGGAAAACATGATTCTGCCTTATTAGGTAGCTGCTTAGTCCATGGTGCTTGTGTTACTCAGCCCAGGTTTCCTTATTATAAGTAGTAGATATAACTGAATTCATGATTAGACCTCTTTTGAATCTACCAAGTTAGCTAAATACAGGTTCTACCATATTCTTATTTCTTCCTCAAGGATTTTTATTTACATAGACCCCTTCTAGTGTTTTAAAGACCATTTAATATCTTTATTAATTAGAATTCAGAAAGTATTTTGTATACATTTCAATTTTTATCCCATCACTTGCTCTAAGGCTGGCAGGTACACACACACACATACACGTGCACACACACACACGCACACACACATATAGACTCTTCCTATGGGATTTCAGCTTATTACTATTTGGGAACCAAATATAAACTTTAATAAGTTAATAACATCTTCCTGGCACTAGTGCCCAAATTAGCCTCTTAATAATATAAAAAGCCTGAAAATATTTTATTACATTCTGATTTACTCCTAGGTGGAACTTAATTCAGCATAGTGCAGTGGCTGTATCCATGCTATTCCTCTTCATCCCCATTTCTTTTAATGGTATGTCTGTTCTCTCAACCATCGAAATATCTTTTAATTCTTCACCTCTATCTATTTAGTCCTCACAACCTGCTATTCTTTATTTGCAATATCTCATTTGACCCTCTTTTTCATACTTTCTGTGGGCACCACCCTAGACCCTGAGTCACTGAATTATTCTAGTAATTTTCTAAGTCATGTCCCCGTCCTGTCTCCCCAACCTCAAATGCCACCTGAACAAAGTGCTTCACAGAAATCTCTGCATTTATAAGTTAATGAGAAGAACCTTGAATTTGAACTCAGAAAACTTGAGTCTAACTCTCAATTTGGCCACTTATTCACTGAGTGACATCAGGGAAGTCCCTTCACTTCCCAAAGCTTTTGTTTCTTCATCTGTAAAAATGAAGACATAATTACAATATAGCAGTCTCTCAGGGATGTCATGAGGACTGTATGACACAGGATGTGAACATATAATCTAATGAATCTATAATGTATACTATTGTTATGGCTATATTTTTCCTTGGCATCATTTTTTTTACCCATTCAAAACCTTCAATCTTCTTTCTTTATCTACTGACTAGATAGTGCTATGTATTTGTTAGCTTAGCTTATGCATTTAAGGTCAGCCATCCTATGGCCCCAACCAATCTCTCCATTTTTATCTCCTCCAAGTTTACCCATAGTATCCCTCAAAATAGAGTTCTCACCATTACACCTATCAAGCTTATAATTTCGCAAGTCAGCACATATATTCATGTAATCCTTTCTTTAAAGTGTAATTTTATATTTTTCACCTACTTTTAAAGTACCACTCATACTCTTTAAATTCTATGAAACCTTGTCATATTTTTGCATCCATTTTTCCAAAGCAAGCTCTCCCTCCTCTGTATCTATACCAGTAGTTCTCAACTGAAGATATTTGACAATGGCTGGAAACATTTTTGACTTATCAACTTGGGGAAGGGGGCTAGAAAGCTACTGGTTTTAGAGAAACCAGAGATGTTTCTAAACATTTCACAATGCACAGCCTCCAACAATAAAGAACTATAGGGACTAAAATGCCAACAATGCCACTGCTGAGCAATGTGGTTCTATAATACTCTCATAGAATTTATTATAACTATTTGAAGCATTGCAACATGTGATGGGATTTCTGGAGTGCAGGTTTTTTTTCTTCTAATCTATCGGTTGTCCTTATCTCTCGCAGAAGCCATTTGATAAAACATGTTTAAATAAATATGATTTCAAGATTTTAAAGAGCTCTGGCTAATCCAGAGCTCCCCACACACCAAGATTTGCCAGGGGCACAGATGGAGAGAGAAGCCTAATATATCTGATCTGTTTCTAGTTCCTAATCAAATTTTTAATCTGTCCAACAATCACTTCTAATGCACCTGATTGGGTTTCTTTATATAGAAGGCAACAGGGTTTTTTTTGTTTTTATAAAATAGCACTGTATAAATGTATATAATGGCCCTGTTAATTGGCCTAGACATTTATATTTCAAGATTGATGGCGTTGTAGAGAGAATTCAGGACCTAGAGTCCAAAGAACGATACAACGCTTATCTTGGCCATTTATCATCTGTAACTTTGGTAAAATCCTTAATTTTTCTAATCTCCAGTTTTCCACGTATGGATAAGAATGCCTTTTTCATCAAGGTAAATTAATTTAACCTTAATCTGAGTTTAAATAATATAAATGAAAATTCATGGTAAACTAAAAAGTCCTACATGAATATAAATTCTTACTTGAAATAATTTGTGCTTAGAATTTTTGAGTTCTCAAGTTACATAGTAAGTGAAGAGTTGATTTAAGCCAAAGTATAAATAAGAGGGCAAATGATTTATTTCATTTTAAAACAGTTTAAGGGAACGTTAGGGAGATGTAACTCTTTTCTTCCATATCCTGCCTCACTGGGATGAATGAGTCCCTAAGATACCTAGAAAAGAGCTGTTTCCACATGGCTTGAATATTTGGAAGCTTTCTCACTTATGACAAAGGCCTTTACTTAGGGTCTACTACCTTTTCTTTACTTTTGCTTTACTGTTTTCCTGTGGTCCATCCCATGATCAGTTTGTGCAATGTGTTTTGCTATTTTCAGTCAAAAATAAGTACATAAGCAAATTCTAATCAGCCTGCATCCAACTACTCCCGTACTCTGGGACCTTCACTGCACATCTTTGTGGTTCCATAACCTCGATGCAGCATATTCTCAGCATAGACCTTCTTTCGTGTCTTTCTTGCCCATCCCCTTCCCTCATACCTACTTCTACCTTGTTGGCTCACTAATCATCTCTGCTCTTTCTTATCCTCCCAACACACACATGTGCATACACACACACATTTGCACACACGTGCGTATGTGTATACACATATACAAAAATGTGTATATGCCTTTTTTATTTTTTCTTAATGCTGTGCATCCAGGTAAAGAGAGCTTATGCTACAAATGCTTATAAATACCTTCATTTGGAACCAAGATCACTGACTGGAATTAAGAGAAAGAGATGAGTTGACTAACTGTGAAGCAGAAACTTTATAACAAGTGCTGCCTGAAATTAACTGAGCTGTCATGTGATAATAATCTTCCTGTGCCTGGAAGTGTTCAAGTCAAGACCGAATAAACATTGTTAAGGGTGTTAAAACTGATTCTTACATAGGGTAAGAGACTGGGCTCGATATTCTAAGTTTCTGTGATTCAAGCTTCACCTGAGAAAATTACCTTTAGATTTGAATGGTTAAGTCTTCATCTTGATAAACATGAATGGTTTCCTTGAAAACGTTGCCATTTTACTACCTGCAAGACTATTACAGTGAGTTTTCATCAAGGAGCTTTATTTAAGGTTTTCTTTTTACACAAGTGTACATGTTGAATGTAAGAGAAATAGCAACTACAAAATTTTAAAAACCTGTAAATCATCATAATCTCACCTATCGAGAATCACAATTAGCATTTAGCATTGTCTTTTTCTATATCATGTGTTTTATTTAAAAAGACATGATTTAACATATACTCATAAGAAGCCTGGCTTTCATATTTTATAGCATGTTTTGAACACCTTTATAGGTTAATGAATGTAGATCTACTATTTTAAATGATTGCTGTGTATTCCACTGTATGATTATATTCCACAATTTATTTCATAAATTTCAGACATTTTAAAGAAGTCTATATTTTTAAGAGATGAGCTGATAAATAACTCTAAGTAGCATTACTAATTATGACACTCCGACTCCAGGGGTGAAAAGATAGTTTTTGACCCATCTATATGCTTTTAACCACTGTTAACTGATAGAGTCAAGCTGCATTCTTGCTGCTTTTAAGAGTTTATGAGACCAAGACCCCCTTTACCATTCCTTCTTCCTTGTGTTGTTAATGTAAAGAAAGTATGGTTTGTGATGATCTTTTGAACTTGGAATTCCTGTCATGGCTATTCAGAGCATCTACTAGCTCAGAAGTCAATTTATAGCCCACAGTGATAAGCTGTATATAAACAGTGTTTCTTTAACATTTACTAATGGCTCTTACACTACCAGTTTTTCTCTCTCTTTCACTATAAAAAATTACACTAATACTTTTGAAAGATAATTCTGTAATATTTATTAAACAATGAATTACTTACCCTTGGTTTTGAATATAGGTATAATTGCAAGATTTATGGTGGCATGCAAATGGAGGGAAGAAATAGGAAAGAACATGTATTAAATGTGTTAAAGTTAAATGTTATTAAAGTGCTATGTGACCAGCACTTTACCCAGTCAACTCATTTGACTATTATAGCAGCAGTCAGTGGTTTCTACTATCCTATTTTACTTAGGAAGAAATTAAGTCTCAAAGAATTAAAATAAATTTCTCAGAGTTACTGTATTAATTTCCTATTGCTGCTGTCACAAATTATCACAAACTAGGTGGTGTAAAACAACACAAATTTATTATCTTACAGTTTGGAGGTCAGAAGTCCAAAATGGAACTAATTAGGCTATAGTCAAGGTATAGGCGGGGCTGTGTTCATCTGGAAGCTCTGGAAAAGAGTCTGTTTTCTTGCCTTTCTGAGCTCTTAGAGGTGGCCTGCATGTTTTGGCTCATGGCCCCTTCCTCCATCTTCAAAGCCAGCAGCATAGCATCTTTAAATCTCTCTCTGATGCTGACTTTCTGCCTCCCTCTTCCACTTAAAAAGACCCTTGTGATTGTATTGGGCTCACCCACATAATCCAGAATAATCTCCCCATCTCAAGGCCAGTGGATTAGCAACCTTAATTCCATCTGCAATCTTAATTCCCTTTTGTCGTATAAACTAACATTTTCCAGGGTTTAGGATGTTGACATCTTAGGGGAGCCATTATATTGTCTGCCAGAGTCACCCTACTTGTAGAAAATGAGCCCAGTGATGAGTCAAGTCTAGTTTTGTCCACCTGTTGGTGAAATTCAAGGGACACAAGACAGGTTCTTCTATGAAAAATATCTAACCCACTGCCTTTCACAATACCTGAAATTCCATCATTAGAATTAGTTTCTTTCAGGTTCATATGCAAAAGTCTTCAAGAATCCCCAAGTCAAATTCAGGCATTACAGATCCTCAGAGGAAGATTTATCAACAGCATATGGAGTACACAAGGAACATTTTGGGGAAGGAAGTAGGAGAAAAACATAGCAAAGAAGGTCACTGGAAGGTGAAGTGTAATTAGGCCAATTTTCTCTCTAGCCTACTACATCACTGGGCCCAGAGCTAGTCTCAGTGGCAGGATTTCCCCCCAATTCAGGCATACGGGCATGTACCAACAGCATTGTAACTTTTCTTTGATGTATTTTCTGAATTATTAATCCTTATTTACTACTCTCTTGTTGATACTTGACAATTTAAAGAAAATGTATTGGACTACTCTCAACTAGAATGGAGCTGGAGGTTTGTCTATGGAGATTGACACTAAATGTAGTCAATTCATTTGGACAAATTTTCATTGACTTCTTAGTGTCTGCAGGCCACACTGCTTAAAGCTATAGAGCTTATTATACATGTGCTGGCAAATTCTAATTGAGTCTCTCATTCTGGGTAGATTCTGACATCCAAAAGCCTGGGTTTACAAATTCAGAACAGAGTGATCTAAATGAACTGAAAAAAAAAAAGTTGTCTGAATCACATCCTTATAAAATCAGGCCAGGCAGGATTTCTGAGAGCCTGGGCTGGACCAGGGCAAGGGCAGGTTTCTGACCTACAGTGGAGGGGCAGAGAGCTAAACTCCTCAGTCCAAAGAAATTGCCAACTGAAGATGCCGAGAAGTGTTTTGCAAATACTTTATGAGGCAAAATGACACAAAGATGCTAAAGAAACCAAGACAGAGTAACCAAATTCAAAAAGTAGGGGAAAAGACAATCCGGGCAGGATGGGTGTCCAGAGGGTTGGAGTCCAAAAGGAGTCCTTTTTCTAAGATGTATTTTTACTCTCCTCAATATGGATCCTGTACCGTTCAGTGTATCATCAAAAGTGGAAGTAGACTGAGATATTTCTGAGTATGACTTTTGATGAAAAGAGGCACTATGAAGATTAAAGTAATTGTGTGCTTGGTAGGTCCAGAAGAAAACAATTCTGTCAGCTGGCAATGACATTGAAACTAAGTGGGACGTCCCTAGACTTGAGGAGAATGATATAAACTGACATCAGAGGAAGGAGAGTAGTGGAGAGAAGAGGTAGGATCAGGGATGGTGAGGGGGAGCCACATCCAGCAGAAGGGCAACCTGGGTGAGGACAGCAGACCAGAAGGAGAACAGCAATGACAGAGGTGGCCATCTGTGGAAGGAAGAAGCAACAACACCCACGTAGTTCCGTAGTCAGTCGGTGCATTTGTTGTGTGACAGTGGCAAGCTGAACCTTAATGGAGAGCAATCCCATAACTTGTACCAGACCAAAGCTAGGTGTATCAGTGATGCTGTCTGCTGATACCCATCCAAAAGGCAGTTTAATGATAAGTTTTATGAGAAAGAGTGGTTGGCTAGGGTGTGTATACTCAAGTGATAAAATAAGCAACAACTTGTAAAGCTGCGTGGGAAACAGTGTTAGCTGTTTCATATCTCTTATTTCTGAGGCTAGTCTAGTCCCTTAAAAATATTTTAGCACTGATGAATCCAGTCATCTTGATGCCATTTGCCAAATTTTATTTTGACAACAGTAAATTAAGAAATATTTACTCTTGTATTTTAGTGGAATAAATTTAGGCTCATTATCTTCTGATGGTATCCAAATCTAATAGTACCAGAAATTAAACACCTGATAATACAAAGTTTGAAGATGATGACAGTTTCCATCCTTCCTGTATATAGTACCTACTACGTAGAGAGAATAAGTTCTCAACCTTGTTCAGGTGTCAGAATCACATGGAGAGTTTTTAAAAATCCCAAAGCCCAAGACGGTCACAGGAATCTGAACCTCTGGTGCCAGGACACCAGCATTGGTATTTTTTTAACTTCTCAAGTAATTTTAATGTGCAGCCAACATTGAGAAACCCGGGATTTAAGAGAGTAAGTTCTCAATCCTCCCTGGACTTCTAACTTCTCTCTTTTTTAAAAATACTGACTTAACTGACTAAGCTAAGTCTATATTTCTTTTCTTTTTAAAGTCTGTATTTCTTTTTTTTTAAGTCTATATTTCTTGAACATAGTTCTCAAATTTTAACATGCATCAGAATAACCAGGAGGGCTTGTTACAACACAGATTGTTGGGCCTCACCCCCAGAGTATCTGATTCGGTAGGTCTAGGGTGGGGCTCAGGTGATGCCAATGCTATTGACATTGGAGGCACCTTTTAAGAACCACTGGTCTAACAAGAAGGTGTAAAGATAATTGAGTAGATTTTATATCTGGTAACATTTTTTTGTCCCACTGCCTGTCCTCCTAACCTCAGAGATTCAATCTATGGCTCAGAGTTAATATCAAACACCAGATTTTACATACTGTCTCTTACTCGTTTCTGAAAACCTGTTGAAGAGTTTTACAGAAAATTCTAGGTCAAAGTGTTGCCTATTTAAACTTTGAAGTGTGTAAAACCTAGCTAGATGGAGATGCCCATGGGAGTATGTCTCAGTCGATTTTTATTCCTCTTAAACGTGTTAACACATGCATCAATTTTTCATTTTGTCAAATATGATAAGAATTTTTTAAAATACAAATTGAGAGCATTTGTATTCTTTCCCCTGCCCCTGCTTATGTAAAGAAAGTTTCTTTTGTTAGCTAAGCCAGCAACAGAGCTTTTGGTAAACTGGGGAGGGGTGGGGAGCAAGGACTCTTGGTTAAAAAATATGTGGAAGAAATATGTGGAAGACTCTTGCTGTGTTGCAGGGCGTGATGCAATTGTCCTTCGCTATCTCCATAGGAGAACTTCAGTAATTGCTGATATTTATTGAGCTCTTTCTATGCCTATTCCTTCTCAACCAGGACAGAATTAATTCCTAATGCCCTAAAGCATCCACTATGTGAAATGAATTTGCTTCATGACTATGCATCTAGAATGGTACTAGCTAGGTACCATTGAGCAAATAATCTCTGAAACCATTTCCTGCAGGCTGGAATCTAGGCACTGCTCCAAGTGCTTTGTGGGTTGTCGCTTATTTAATTCTCACAACTATTCTAAGAGGAGACTCTAGTATTTATCGTTATTTTTACAGGTTAGGAAGCTGAGGTACAACTAAGTAACTTGCTCAAGATCATATAGTGAGTAGCAGAGGAAGGATGCAAGCCAAGGGTGGTCTAACCCTAGAACCCAGGTTCTTATTGGCTCTGCTACTCTAGGTTCATTGCAATTCAAATGTTTCTGGAGTTAGATTTGTGTTTCCTTTAGATTTACTCACTTGCTGAGTCAGGTGACCCAGTACATCTGTGCCCCAGGATGGTCCCTTAGGTTGCTACCCCTTCTACCCTACATGTTTTATTGTATCTCTAACTAGTTGGGGGTGGTAGAGGGAGGTACAGTAAGGAGGCATGGGCACCAGATGGAAAGTCAGCCCTCGGTATAGTAGGAAACCAAACTTGGCTTAAAGTCTGCCATAAGCCTTATGCATTTTCTCACACTTCATTCCCATTAGTGCATTCTAAGATAAAATATTTTATAGTTTAAAGACATAGAGACTCAGAAAAATAAAGTAACTTAACCAAGATTCCACAGCCAGCATATGACAGAGTTAGAATTCACACCAAAGATGTGGTATTGAATTCCAAAGCCCAACATTTGGATGTGTTTATCACTATCATTTGTAACATACCATTTACAGAACTAAAAGTTTTAAAGCAATTTTCATATAAAATACAAATGATCCTTATAATGGCATCATCACTCATTGGTGTCAACTAGGACTCTTTCTACTGAAAGTTATCAAAAAATAAAAAAGAAATTTTTCAAACAAAAAATAAATTTATTTGACGCTGAGGAGGCTGATTTCAGGGGTGGTTAGACGCAGTGTCGTGAGAACCTGGGGTCTTTCTGTTTCTGGGTTTGGCTCAGCTCACCTTTATTTGTTGGCCTTATTCTCTAGGGCAATCAGATGGCCAAAGGCTGTGGCGCCCCAGCCTCACACCAGCTACATCAAGTCCAGTGGGAAGAGCCAGCCTTTTGTTGCAGTAGCTCTCACAAAACTCTGAGATTTACCTTGATTGTACCAGCTGGGATCATATGCCCATCCATGAACCAGGAAGTTCTTTGATAGACAGACCTGGGTGATAGGATCTGTGCCTATAGCCAGGGATATTGCAGAGGGGAAAAGGAAATATGTCCTGGAATGGAAAATTTTAAATGTAAATTATATTTGTTTTGAAACATGCCTTGTAGGAAAGGAAAGAAAGGGATAAAGCACTAGCTAGGACTTTGAGGAATTATACATAATCTTCAGGCTATGTTGTATAAGCCATAGCCAGTCATAATGCATGCACAAAGGAAAGCACTTACACGCAAATTCATTTATCATCCATTCATTCATTGCTCGGTATCTGCCAATTTTGTATCAAGTACAATACTAGGTGCAGAAATGAATAAAACATATGGAATCCCTGCTTTTATGGTAATTATATTCATGGGAAATACAAACAGTAGACAAGTAAACGGGTAAGTTTTTAGATAATTATAAATCATGATGAGTGGTTTAAAAAAATGAAAGGACGCAAAAAAGTGGGTGGGAATAATGGAAAAATGGATCAATGTATAGTGGACTTAACCTTTGCAAAGCATGGCCAGAGTAGTCCCTCGTTAAGCTGTTTTCAGGCTGAGCCCTAATGAGGGAAAAAAGCAAGTGCTGGCAAGAGCCGGGAGAAGGTGTGCCACTCCAAAGGAACAGCGCGGGGCCTTTGTGCAAAGGTCTGAGGTAGAAAAGAGCTTCACTTCTTCAGAACTGAGAGAAGCACAATGTGGCTGAAAAAAAATGAACTAGAGGGCAAGTGGAGGGACTGAGTGGAAGCCCAATCATTCAGAGCCGTTTGCCCTCTTGAGGACTCTGGGTCCACTCAACGTACAGTGGCTATCACGAGAGGTTGTCAAGCAAGGAAGGATGTCATTTAATTTTTTTGCAGACCTCTGGAAAACTGGATTGGGGGGTTTTCAGGCTCAAGTAATTGGATGATCGACAAGGCTTTTTACTGGCCTGGGGGATGTGATTTGGGGGAAATGAAAAGTTCTGCTTTAGACATGTTAAGCCTGAGATGTCTATGAATGAAGTGACAAGTATGTAATTTCATATGGAGGTGCAGAACTCCCCAAAACCTGGGCCTATTTTAACATGTTGGTCTTATTTATTATTCAGGTATGGTGAGGACAACAGATCAGGAGTCAACTGCCATTGAAAAGATGTTTGTTATTCACAGTTCCCAAGAGGCTCGTGCATGCCATGCCATGCAGGGTCCTGTGGGGAGGCACGGGGGGGGGGGGGGGGGGGCGAGGAAGGGGACAGAGCAGGGGAAATCACAGGAAGGAGCCTTTATTATGGTTTCTGGGGGAAAGGCGAGACAGGGTAAGCAGGCATAGGATTGGCTTGTTTGAATGATTTCAGCAGGCTTTGCGGTGTAAGGTCTATTTCCAATTATCTGGTACCTGGCCCTGAAATGATTAGGGCAAAGGAATATTGCCTCCTGGAGTGTAAGAGCCTGATAGAGGAGGTGGTTTAGAGTATGTGCTCTAGACTGATTGGTTTGACTGTGAAAGGCATGCTCCCAAAGGGTGGTTTGCCATCTGTAGGAAATATAGCTAGCCTTAGGAAGAGCAGTTTCTCCTGAGTCAGCAAGGCTTCATATGCCAGACCATCAAGAATACAGAAAATAAGAAAATACGCTTAATACAGGGTCAGAGGTGCAAATTTGTAAATGGAATCTGTCGTGTGTAGCACAGGGGGAGAGTATATGGGTGGGGGAAGGAGGAGAGCTACTCACTATCCCAGATACCCTTGATAAAATAAAGTGCATCCAAAAGAGAGGTTGGAAAATACTCTTTCTTTTTATTGTTTTTGTTGCCTCTACTACTAAAGATCATGGCCGTAGGGAGCTTAGACAAAGAAATTGCAACTGCCCTCCTCCTCTCCCAACACCCTGTCCTGTTGCCCAAACTGTTCATATGTGGTAGTTTAGCATAGACATATGATTATGGGTGGAGGAAAAAAAAATATTTACCCATTATGCATATAATGAACTTACAGCTGTTGCTGCACCTTAATTTGGAATCTGATAGATGTTTCTAAAAGAGTTAAGTGGTAGTTCAGTTAATCGGTAAAACTTCTGCCAAGTTGCTAGGCATTTTAATTAAAATGGTTGAAATGAAAGGTGGTGATTGTCAGGACTGACAAAGTAAGATTCTTTATTGACTTTAATTAAGGTGCAAAGAAAGTATTGTTTTAACTCCCCAAAGCTTATTGGACATTAGTTTTCATGCCTCTGGTACAATTTCAGCCGTGCTCAACCAAAAATTTTCATCTATTGCAACATACCTAAGTCATAGGTATTTAAGTTTTAGATTTGAGTCTAGGACATATAAATCTTTGCTATTTCATCTATACAAGTAATTTTAAAAGAATCCCTCTGGGTATGATATTGTTTTATTCATTTATTTAAAATGCTGTAAAAATACAGATTAACATTCTGCTCTTCAAATATATTTCAAAATTTTTCTTTTATGGATGAACTACTACAAGTTGCAGGAGGGCAGAGATCATATTTGTTCACCATTTTATCTAGCAGCTAGCATAGCCATTGGCACAAAGTAAGCTCTCAATAAACAGCTAGTGAATAAATGAATAAATGTATACCAGGTATCTTACAATGGCAGCAAGTATCTGTGCAACATGTTTTGTGCATGCTTTGTGCACTGTGGAGCCTATCAATAGTTTTCTTTCTTCAGCTTTCTTTGTGTTGTGCTTCTGGCAATAATATTTCATAATTTTATTATGTAATTTTAGTAATGGCAAAAATAAAACATATCAAAATGATACAATTAATTACATTTTTCCTTGATTATAATTACAAGTTAATCTAAGCTTGTTATGTGCGAATATCTTAGGTGGCTGGCTGTTGCACAACAGTAACATTGCCAAAACTTTCAGGTAAGTCGTATTTAACCTCACATACACATATTGGACCCGTATTAGCCCATTTCTTGGATGAAGAATATAAAGCAAGTAGATGTTTAGAATATGCTTAGACCCCTGTAGTTAATTAATGGTACATACAGGACTAGAATCCTTGGGTAAGCTTTACCCTGGTGAGCTTAAAAGAATGCAGAGCACTGTGTGTGTGTGTGTGTGTGTATATATATATTTTTTTCTACATTGGTTTTCTGAATCTCTGATAAGGACCAGGTCCTTGGCAAGACTGCCACTGTTATCATTTTTTACCAAGCAGGATTAAAACTAGAGAAGTAAGTATACAATGAGTGTGAGATTTGGTGTTCTCCATTTGAGTTATTCAGGCGGCCACATAACAGGGAACAAAGGCATTGTGTTTGAGAAGAAACATCCAATAGGGCTCCCCACACTATTATTTCCATAAACATATTCTACAAAACACCAGGCTTATGATGTAGTCCATGAAGAAAGAGTTTCATAGTCGAATATTTTTGGGAAGTGCTGCCTACTTCGTCCCCTTTCTAGAGGGTCACAATAGTGAGGGAGTCCTAGAGAAAACAAACCCTTAGCTCAGCATTTTTTCCATACTCATTTGATCACAGGCATTTTATTTTTTTTCAAGTAGCACCAGCTAGTATCCGATGGGACTTGTCTTCCAAAGAACGCAGCTGATAATGGACACTATTGGAAAGAATGAAGACTTGTTTTGTGGACATATGATACTTTTCTTCTGTTGATTATTTTATATATATAAGATAATATCAATTAGAATTTGTATGTCATTCTTGAAATATAATGCCACACTGCTGTCCAAAAAGAATGTGAATTTGTAATAGCCTCAGGAATATATTAGTATATGATTTTCATTATTGCAACATCACCAGGATTATGACTTTTAAATTTTATTTTAATGATTATCACCAAATTCTTGACCTAACTAGAAATTTGTGCTAATTTTATTTCTGGCATCTTCAGTCTTACTAAAGGGCTGGAATTTAACTCTCACTCAACTTTCTTTACCTAAGACTACTTCTCTAAAGACCTGATACTCATTTGTAATGCATTACAACAAATATGGCACGTGTGATGAGCGTATTGAGGCTTTCTTTAGACTTTGCATAAGTGTTAAATGTGGGCTCTATTATACCTAGAAGTTCAACATTTGTGATCAAACTGTATGGTAGATAAGTCCTTTTCAAATGTATGTGATTAGAGTATTTAAACTTGTATTCCATATAATGAGTTAGTAACATCAGGAGAAATAGTCTTATCTGTGGTCTGGCAATAACTATGAAGTATCTTTCTGTTGGCTAACTATGGTTTTATCCAGACTTGTTAAAAAATAAAACAGAGACAACTGTCAAATAAAGCTACACTCTATGAAGCAGATAAATAAGTAGAGCAATTCTTCATTTGAGGAGTACTTTCTCTTTCTTTATATAATTATTAAGATAGTTGTTAAGGAGTGTCTAAGGGGAGTGAACCCATAATGGTCAAGAATTTAGAAACAGTATTAGAACACTGCCTTTGCTTAGTGTTAAATAAACGAAGATTCCATTGTCACACACATCTCACAGTAGCCCTGGGTCTAGTAGCAATGTGAAGAGGTCTTTGCCGTAACTGGAATTTTCTTATTTTCCGTTGGACTGTGTCGGTGTGCTTATGGTACATTTGTTTAAAAAAAGGTGAGGGTAGATTTGTTATACATTTAACTAGTTTATAAATTATATTTCTTTTTGTTTATAACCGTCTTCTGTCTGTGAACCATCATTCAGTGGTAAAAATGCAAATGGAATCCGAGAACTTAACATATGGACTATGTACGGGGAAGGTGAAAATGACACCTTGGCAATTAGTAAAGGACTTACATGCTTGGTAGAGGGATCTCTGTGAGCTTTGGCTGTTCTATCAGTGCGACCCAGTATCCCATTCTGGGAGAAAGGAATGCTGGATTGCTGGAGATTCTCATTAAGACTTGGCACTTTCTTGGAAGGACTTGTAAGAAGAAAGTAAAAGAATTACATCGGACCTCTTCCTCAGGCAGCTCACCCTCACTCCCCAGCCTCCCCCAAACCTATTATTTGCACCTATGTGTTTTGAGATGTGTTTTGCACTTTATTCTTACAAGACTAAAATGCTTTTATTGAACTGTGATTTGTCATTTAGACAAGGCTCATTGCCTTCGTTTTATAGGTGCAGATAA
The DNA here is from genome assembly GCA_023783475.1 of Daubentonia madagascariensis. Classification (NCBI taxonomy): domain Eukaryota; kingdom Metazoa; phylum Chordata; class Mammalia; order Primates; family Daubentoniidae; genus Daubentonia; species Daubentonia madagascariensis. Next base: position 11,302,042 of record JAKFHU010002220.1, read on the forward strand.
GATGAAACAGCCAGAAATAATATTGTTTGTATATTTAAGAAGAGGAAGTTCAAAGACATTATTTTTTTCAAGTTTTTGAAGTGTAAAACTTTGCACAAGTATGCCAAAGTGGGTGTAAAAATATTCTTAAACAACTAAGTTTTCTATAAGTTTTTTTCACCACAGTTCTCACCTGTGTCTTCACTGAGAAATATTAATGCTCCTATGGATATTGTCTCAACTGAAGAATCCATAATTTTCTTTTTTGAACTTAAACCGAAAGACAAAGCTTAATGCTCAGTGTTCAATTTCAGTCTGTTTTTTTTTTAATTCAGTCTGCCATTTTTTATGACATGCTCCATTCAAAATTTTTTGTCTGAGAATTGCCATAAGGGTGGCACTTAAAAAAGACTTTGAGAAGTCTATGTGAACTTCTAGAAAATGTAGCCTGTGGGAAAAAAGATGAATAATATCTGTTTAATTGACTTTATTTTACTTAGTAACTACTTTATATATTAAATCAAGGATACTGTAATGACTAAAGCATACAAGTAAATGATTAAAGATTATTCTTAGATAAATTATTTTAAAATGGTGTATGGAAGTTACTTGGGGATGCCTGGAATTATAAGATGCCAGTGAAAAATGGCCAAGCAGTAAGTCTGTTAAATGCATTAGCTTGACAAATGGGCCTTTTATTTTATTATCTGAAGGAATTGGATGGACAATATAGTTTATTATATAAACTATATATAGAGAGACAGGATGATTTTGAGAGAGAAAGGGAGACACTAACCATACTGGGTATGAAGATAATTGACATAAACTGGGACAGTCCTGGACAAGTAAAAAAGATAGGTCAACCTGCAGGTTATGGATTTTCCCAAGAGTAAAAGAAAACTCTTCAGTAACTACAGTTCATTATTATTTATTGTGTTCAAGATGCTGTGCTAGGTGCTGGGAAACAACTCTGAAATTAACAGACAGACCTGCCCTCCTAGAGCATACATACATTACCAGCAGCAAAACAAACATTTTCCCAGAATAGAGTCACTTACAAATAGTTGGCCTCAGTCAAGCAGCTACTGTTCATGTCCATTAAAAAAATAAGAAAAATAATCTTCAGTGTACAGTGGAAACTAAGCAAATATTTACAGTGAAAGAGACCCTACTAGTGAAAAGAAAAGCCCATGAATAAATAGCATTTGATTCCTGGTATAAAACAGATGATTCTGAATTTTCATCTTTAGATGTGTCATGTTGAGCTTCGAAATGTTAGAATATTTCATCCCACCAGTTACTTCATCTTCAGTTACACTGGTAACTGCAAGAGAAATGTGGAATGTAGGAGTGTGCATTATCCCTTTACATTTGGAAGAATGTAATAGTAAAGATGTGTAAAGTCTAAATTTCATAAAAATCCTCTTAAAAGAATATAACTAGATTTGACAAAATTTCATGTCTTAGTAGTTCTTTAAAGTTGAAATCTTAAATATTATTCACTCTGGGGATTTTACATGTTAAGACTGCATATAGATCAGAGCTTGTCAGTTCAGATTCCATATCGGATCTTGCCAAATTCCTAATTGGACTTTGCTAATATATGGATGTTGCTAATTGAACAGAATTTGCTGCTAATAGTAAAATGTCATGGTGGTGTACTCATTAAAATTTGTGATTTATGCTTACTTAATAAGCTACTTTAGTTATAGCAGCCATTATTTTCAAAATGTACTCTATATCAATTCAACAAGTGTCTGTTGAATGCTTGTTTTGTGTAGGCTATATGCCAGGCTCTATGTGGTGATTCAAAGATTAGCAAGACAACAAGTGGTGTGAAAATGAGGGAAAGAGCTGACATTGGAGTCAGACAGAACTGGGTTCAAATTCCATTACTGCATGTGTGGTGTCCCCAGCTGTGCCATCCTTCTACACATCACTGAAGCTGACAGAAGAAATTAATGAAGATGAAGTTTTGGAAGTAAGAAACCATCCTAACAAGAGTAATAAGGGGAGTTAAGAAGACATTAATAAAAGGGTTGGCAAATCTCAAGGAAGATTCAGTACTACCACATTGTGAGTCTGTAGAGAACACTGTCGTACTTGGTTTTGGGATCCTCTAGCAGAGCTTAGAAGCCTGGGGCTGGGGGGTCACACTGGCTTGGTAAATAGTTAGATATTTTACTGTGTTATTGGAATATTGTTTCAGTAACTGACGATGGTTAAAGAACTGTTAGGGGTGCAAGAGATGCCAGGAGAGTGTCTTTGACATGGACAATATGAAGGAGGCTTCGTCGTGGAGGTTTTGTTGCTTTTCTTCTTTAGTTACTTAGACAGAGAATGGCAGCAGATGATGTTGAGAGGAAAACTGCAAGCAGGTGCTAGAGACATCAAGTAAAGAGGAAGGATGTTTTGAATGTCTAGACTAAAATGTTGCATCCAAAGAGGGAAAGAGTTTTCAAGAGATGGCGATGGCTGAATAGCCAGAGCAATATTAAGCAAAAAGAACAAATCTGGAGACATCACGTTACCAGACTTCAAACTATACTACAAGGCTATAGTTACCAAAACAGCATGATATTGGCACAAAAATAGAGACATAGACCAATGGAACAGAATAGAGAACCCAGATGTAAAACCGTCCACATACAGCCAACTGATCTTTTGACAATATATACTGGGAGAACAAGCCCTATTCAATAAATGATGCTGGGAAAATTGGATAGCCACATGCAGAAGAATGAAACAGGATCCATATCTCTCACCACTCACAAAAATTAATTCAAGATGGATAAAAGACTCAAATGTAAGACATGAAACCGTAAGAATTCTAGAAGAAAATGTTGGAAAAACTCTTCTAGATATCTGTCTAGGCAAAGAATTTATGAAGAAGATCCCAATCACAGCAAGAACAAAAATAAATAAATGGGACTTGATTAAATTAAAAAGCTTCTGCACAGCTAAGGAAATAATCAACAGAGCAAATAGACAACCTAAAGAATGGGAGACAATATATGCGCAAACTATGCATCCAATAAAGGGCTAATCACCAGAATCTACAAAGAACTCAAGCAAATCGGAAAGAAAAAAACAAACAACCCCATTAAAAAGTAGACAAAAGACATGAACAGAGTATTTTCAAAAGAAGATAGACAAATGGCCAATAAACATATGGAAAATGGCCCCGTGTCACTAATTATCAAGGAAATGCTAATTAAAACCACAATGAGATATCACCTTACCCCAGTTACATTGGCTTTTATTAAAAAGTCCAAAAACAACAGATGCTGGCATGGATGCAGAGAGAAAGGAACGCTTATACAATGTTGGTGGGACTGCAAATTAGTACAACCTCTATAGAAAACAGTATGGAGATTCCTCAAAGAACTAAAAATAGACCTACAATTTGATCCAACAATCCCAGTACTGGGTATTTATCCAAAGGAAAAGAAGTCATTTTATCAAAAAGACACCTGCACTTGAATGTTTATTGCAGCACAATTCACAATTGCAAAGATGTGGGATCAACCCAAATGCCCATCAATTCATGAGTGGATTAACAAAATGTGGTATGCGTATACCATGAAATACTACTTAGCCATGAAAAAGGATGAATTAATGCCTTTTGCAACAATTTGGATGGAACTGGAGACCATTATCCTAAGTGAGGTATCTAAAAAATGGAAAAACAAACACCACATGTACTCGCTATTAAATTGGAACTAATCAATGAGCACACGTGCACAGAGGGAAGTAAAACTTGGTGGAAATCAAGCAGGGGGGGTAGTAGAGAGGAGGGGATGGGCGAAAACTTACCTAATGGGTACAGTGAACACTATCTGGGTGATGGGCACACATATAACCCTGACTCAAGCATTACAAAAATGATCCATGTAACCAAAAACATTTATACCCCCATAATATTTTGAAAGAAAAAAAAAGATGGTCATAAAACCACCAGTTTTTCAGAGGCATTGGTGAATAAGAAATAGACCAGCACCTACTCCTCATCTTGTGGGGAATGCATAGTAGGAACAGAGCAACCTCTGTTGGAGAGGACTTTGGGGGCAGTGGGTTTTTTTGGATGATTGGACAGTTCAAAGAAGACAAAGAGGGGGAGGACCAAAATAAATATGTCAAGTGCCTGGAAGTATTTGCCTATAATTGAATAGAGATGAAAAGAGCACAGTATTTCCTGATAATACTTACCCTTATTACCTACAATAAACTGACATTTTCTGTTTTGTTCCTTTTGTTAAAATGTTGGCTGCAACCCACCCACTAAAATGATTTCTCTAACCACTAACGGAATGTGTTAGAAAAACATTACACTAGAGGATTTGGGGTTTTGTAATTTAAAAAAAAAGTTTTCAATCTTTAATCCATACATATCTACAGCAAGCAATATGTTTGAAACAGAGACACAATAATATTTTTCAGTTCAAATCCCTTTCCTTCGTCATACTGTTTTAAAAACTTATTCAAAAACTATTGGGCAAAATACTGCTGATATTTATTTTATGGAAACATAGGTTGTCTGCATTTGACAAATATCTCACATATAACTAACTTTAATACTCTATTAATGACAAAAATAAATCTTCTAGTCTCAAGCCACAAAAAGTGGTTCATCTAAACAAATATTTAGGAAGTCCAATGAATAGGTTGTATAAGTTAATGAAAAAAACCAATCATTTATACTATAAACTAGGTCACCATATGATTAACTCTTATGTTCTTATAAAAAAATCATTTCATGTGGACAAACTAAATAAAATGAACCCATCATAAAGGTTTTGATTTGTAAAAAAAAATAACATGTGTTATCCTGTATCATTTTTTTTTTTAGTAATCACATATGTGTACTAAGCTTTACATGCTCAACATACATTTTTGAGCCTGGCAAGAGGCATAGGGCAATATGAGAAAGGAAAGACCTCAGTGAGTCTTTAGGAAGAAATGTATACTTTTCTTTTTCAGCAATGAAGTACTTTATATATAACTAGTTAAAAGATGTTTTTCCTTGACCCTGGAGACTTTTTGTGATTAAAGTATTGTTTGTGCATATTGTGCCATAGCAGTTCTCAGACTTTTTGGACCTAGAACTCCTTTTCACTCTTAAAAAATTATAGAGGACCTCAGAGAGCTTCTGTTTGGAGTGCATCTATCGATATGTATCATGATTTAAACTGAGAAAATTTTAAAGTATTCATTAAGTCATTTAAATATAATAATAATAAATCCATAATATATTAAATAACATTTTTATTTGCAGTAACTGTATGTTCCTAAATAAAAATCTTCGTGAGATGGGTGTCAGTGCTGTATATTTTAAGAAATATCCTTAATGTTTGGCTTAATAGAAGACAGCTGGATTCTCATATCCAATTCTACATTCAATCTGTGGTGATATGTCATTTTGGTTGACATACTTTAAGAAAACTCAGCCTTACTACACTTTCCATTTTACAAAGAATTCCATCTTCATGCTATATTTAATTATTAGAAATTGAGGTTCACCCTTATGTTAAAATTATCTCAATTTGCGACAATCCTCATATCCCAAATTATAAATGTGTGCCTTAGTTTAGCAATTGTGTGGTTAAATCTAGATAAACAGAGACCTACGACAGCAACATACACATCCAGTAATGTCTATGTTTAAAAGTGAAGTTCATTAGAGGAAGGAATTATCTGCTCTCTCTGATGGTTCTCTCTGATTATATCTGTGAAAAACATAACCACTTCTTTGTCATTTTTGTTACGGTTTTTATTCTAGTAAAAAAATCATTTATCAAAATAGTCATTACTTGTCATCATCACAGCGGGAAATTATAGCAAGAGCTTTTTAAAAAATGCTTACTCAGGAACTACTTAGGAAAACTTAAATAGTTGTTGTTGAAAAGCTTAGCATATGATAATGGAGCCCAAAAATGTTTTGGTTGGTCAGAGAATAGAATGGCTTTTTAAGGAGACCCAGAAACTGAGGTTCTGTTATCTGAAGTGCTGCCCCAGGCAAGGGAGCAAGGGAGGGTTCTGAGCACCTGCCTGATTACATAGTAATGGCTGCATCCCCTGCATCCCTATCTGAAAAGCTATCTCCACCCATGTTTCCAGGCGATTAGGGTAGGAGTGTGTGGGAGTTAGTTCACCCGACCCCTGGCAGACACAGAGGTGCTGCTGGTGTAAAAACTGACATCCCCACTTCTCCAGGAAACAGAGGAGGAGCAGTCAGTGGCAGAATGGGGGGAGGGGGGTAACGCTTGTCTGGGAGGGAGGCTGTGCGGGACAGGGCTGCCTTGGGCTGTGTTAAACCACTTCATGTGTCCTAACTTCCCCTAGTCCTAGTCGCTCAGTATTAGACTAGATTGCACTGTTTATTCAGTCAAGCTTTTCTTTGCCTCAGAGGTTCACTTAATGGTACAAGATATCTCAAACCTTGAAAGATAATTTTTAACTAGGAAGTAACCTATTTATGAGAATGATTTTTAGCAAGTGTGGTTCTAACTAGCACGTGTTTTCTGGCCTTAGGGAGCTACAGAATTGTTTCAAGAGGAAACAAATGGGCCTAAAAACAAATGACTGGAAGTTTGGGTTGAGAGACTGGTATGTGAAGGGCACTTGTTTAGAAGCATCATGGTTTTATTAAATGGTGTGTCATCAAAACCTCTCTGTAACCAGGGAATAGGCATTGTTTTCAAAAGCTAGAGAAAAAGTACTTATACTTTATTGTAAGATTTTATGTTTTTTTCAACATGTGAAACCTTTTTGATGGTTTGTAACAAAATCTTTCCATTTTTTGCACACACACACACATGCACAATGTTTATTTAAGACAGTATGTTTTCTCTATCCACTGTCAGGTGTGCAACATTATGTTATATAGCAAGACTGTTTGAGCATGAGAATATGGAAGAGGTAGACCCACAGATTCGTGGTTAAACCTCATCTATTAGGAGGACAAAGCAATGAATTAGTGGACATTCCTAGTTTAAATAAATAGTGATAATCGTCTTGTAAAGAAATTTGTACTGATGCTAAAAACTAAACATTTCCCTTTGGTGGAAATTCCATTAACCAATAGGTAATGTTAACTTTTAGTAGAAGATGTACAGATACGTAACTTACATACAAACTGTTTATTCTTGTTCCTGATTTCTTAATTCTTTTTATTTCTGTTTTCTCTCTTACAGCTTACTTTCAGTGGCCTCTGCATTTAGTAGTCTCTCTGGCTCAAATGTCCTTACTCCCCTTCCATACTTAAACTAAATCTTCCTTGTCTTTTAAGACTCAGCTTCAGCATGGAAATGGTTTCCTTTTAGGAAACCATTACTAACTAATGTGAAGCAATTTCTTTGTGCTCTCCTTCCCACCAGAGTCCTGTGAGTGTGTGTGTCATGTGTGGGGATTTCAGTAGTTGGTATTCCTGTCTGTCTCCCCTTGGGGGACTATGTCTCCTTCGTTTTTGTTTCTTCCACCCCTAAAAAAACCCCTTGAACATTGTACATTTTCCAAAATTTGTTGAATAAATGAATAAACCAATTAACGGATTTAGCTTTTGAACAATCAGGAACCCAAGAAGGTCTCTAAACTGTTTTTATTTTAATGCTATATGGATGGAATGCACATGTTTTTATTATGTAGACCCTTTTAATTAAAAATAGCATCCAAGACATCTGAAGGAAGGAATAAAACAATGTTAGCATATTTCTCTGTAATGTCTATGGAAAAGTGCATGTTGCTAGAGATTATCTAGTGTACACAATACTATAGGAAAACTTTGTTTCGATCTGTGGACTACACATCATTTCTGAACTGTAATTTGAAAGTTAGAACTAATAGTAAATTAAAACTAAGTGACTCTCAAGAATTTTATGAGAAAATAGGATACAGCAGTGAAGGAAACAGCCTAGATCAGTGCGTGGTATGTGATAGATGTTCACTAAATATTTATTAGAGTTCAGTGGGGGCTTGAGAGACTGCATCGTGTTTCTGGACTAGTAGACAGTTTGGAGTGATTTAAGTGAAGGGTTGGTGTGGAGGCACCCAGGGGAACAAGATTGGGAAAGTAAGGAGACAGCAAATCATGAGGGTTTTGGTATGTTGTTCTAAGGTTTTACACTTATCCTCAAGTCAATAGGGAGTTAGGGAAGGGTTTTTGAATGGAAAGGATACGATTTAGGCTGGCATTTTAGGAAGATTATTGGGGAGCGAAGGGAAGGGTGGATGGAGGGGGAGAAGAAGATGAAGTGAGAGCCAGACACACCAGGTCGACAGCCATGATGAAAGATTCTGTGGGGCTGAAATTAGGAAGTTGCTGTAGCAGAGAAAAGGGGGGATGAATTGCAGAGATGCTTAGGACTTGGTGGCTGATTAGACATGGAGGTCAGTGAGTGAGAGAGGCTGGTATCTCCACATGTTCTGCTTTGGTAGCTGAGAGGAAGAAAGCACTATTTTCTCAATATGGAACACACGAGGAGAAGCAGCTTTGCAGGAAAAAATGATAAAGTGTTCAGCTTTGGACATACGGTGCTTGTGAGACACCTAGGCAGATGTGTGCAATGGAAAGTGCATGATCTTGGTCTAGAGGTAAGAAAGGTAGTTTGGATGAGTCCACAGATTTTAGAGTAACCTATGTACAAGGGTCAGCTGGGGCCATGAGAGTGGATAAAGTTCAGTGAGCCGCAGAGTATAAGATCAGCAGGTTGCTGAGCACAGAACTCTGGAAGCCAGCAATAACAAGGGATCCCTTGAGAAAGAGAAGCCCGTGATGGAAACCGAAATAAGACATCCAGAAAGCCCGGAGCAAAACCAAAAGAGGGTGATGTCACACTGTTAAGATCTTAAATTCTAGGGTGAGACAGACATGGTTTTGTACTTCATTTTCAGAAGTACTAGTTGTATCGCTCTAGGCTTAGTTTCCTGATTTGAAAATGGGCTTGATAACAGTCCCTATCTCACAGTGTGTACATGAGGATTAAGTAGTATCCTATATGTGGCGCACTTGGCAATGTCCAGTCCACAGTACGTACACAATAACTGCTGTTGGTGGGGGGAATATCGGGAGTAATAGAAATGGCAGAGTAGTAATATTAATATTAATAGTAGCTATAATGATTATCATCATCACTGTTTTATCATTATTAATAAAGTCTCAAAAATAGTTGAACGTAATTTTTTAAATTGACAAATATTGGGAAAAGATAAAGGAAGAAAAGCACCCAAAACTGCCCAATGGACTTAACAACTTACACTTGCTTTGTGGCCTTGATAAACACAGTTTTAGTGGGATGAGAAGACCTACTGCCCTGTGGATAAAGTGTTCATGGAAGGGCAAGGAACTGGGATTGATTTGTGTAGAGTCCTATTTTGACTTTAATGGGAAGGAGAAAAATAGGGCAACAGTTAGGTGTAGTGTGCTCAGCCTAGTGTTTCTGCTCCGTTCCAACCTGGCTCTTCATGAAGCCAAATTATTCCTGTAGTTGCCTTCCTTTGTCCATACTGTTTCCCTTCCTAGAAAGCCCAAGCCCGCTCTGATCATCCTTCTCTCTAAGGCTCAACCAAACTTCCAGCATCTCCAGAAAGGCTCCTCTCAAGTCTTTCTCCTTCACTTGCTCTTCTGTGTTCACTCCTTTAGTGTGTAACCCCTGTGCTGTTCCCCATGTCACCTGCTACTGACACAGCCTGAATCCTAGTCATCTAGCATTTCCCAGGGAGTTTCTAACCAAGTCTCTAGGAGCAGAGATTCCTTCCCAGGTCTCATTTGGTTATGTAATGAATAATTGGAACTTATTTTATTGATAATGATATAGTAGTTGGAACACATTATGACATAATTTAAAGTTGCATTTTTCAGTTACTTAGAAAATGTGATATTGATATCAGAACCTCACCTTTACATAGACAGTTAAGGCCCGAGAACATTCAGAGAACAGCATTGTCTACTGATGCTAGCAAAATTTTATCCTTCAGTTTAGAGTGGCTTATGTTTAAGTTTCTTTAAGATAACAAGACGGATCACAGTTCTTCAATTTTTCCTTCTTTTGAATTTAACCATTTGAATCTGTATGGCCATTCCAAGCCAAAAATTAATACTTTTACAAAACTTTTCACTTTGTTTTATAATCTTTAAGGAAACTTTCAGTTATAGGTTATAATAATCTATTTTAGGATATTCTCAATTAAAATGTTTTTCTATAAATAAGCAAGTAATTAATTGCAGTATAAGCAGTAGAATAAGGTTGCTCAAATACATAAGCTATAGAGAAAAAACATTTAATATCACATTTTGTTATATACTGTATTTTCATGTTTTAGAGATATGCCACTTCAATTTATAAACATTAAAGACTTGTAGGGAAGGAAAAAATGAGAGAGTGAGAGTAAACTGATATTTTAAACAAGCACATTTCAAAATGGGGCTTTAATCATGTATACACTATTAGGAGCTGTAGCTTCTGAAATGAACTTGAAAATACATTAATTGGTTGAGATGGTTAATTAGAGCCAATAGATGAATCTAATGATCATGGGGCTCTCTCTATTTTCTTCTTCATAGCAAGAACAAAAGAGACAAAGAAAATTATAGTATCCTAGTGCAATCATTCTTCTTCATAAGAAAAGGAATGGATCATTCTGTATTCTGCTCTCTGATGGTACCTGTCATGATGGAAAATTTAGTAGAGTGCTATTGGCCCTGTGGGCATCAATTAATGTTGATGATAATTAAAATTTTAATTGCAAATAGAAACACAGTTTTATACTATGACTTTGAAAAATAATTGTGTTCTTTCATATTAAGGTTTTAGGAAACTTTTATTCATAGCATTAAATTGGAAGTTGGCCCCTTCATTAGTGCTTACTGTTGGAGGAAGACAGGGATCAGGACTTGACTTACAACCCTTGACTCCTTTCCTTCCTGAAAAGTGATGAGGAAGACAGTTTCTCTGGAAACTTGAAGAATAAGTTTCACTAGTCAACAGTGCAACCCTCTGTGTACATACAGGTCATACACACACACACACACAAATCTTCCGTAATAATATTAAAGAATATGTGCTTTTGCTTTATACTCATTGACTCCAAATCCTTACCTGATAAGGTATTTATACCCATGTTACAAGGTAGAAAACTGAGGCACAGGGAGATTCATTATCTCAAGTCACACAGATGAATTGGCAGAGCTGTAATTCAAATCCTAGTCTATCCAACTCCAAAGTTCATGTTTCTTCCATTAAACCACACTGCCTTTTAGGCCAGCAATCCCCAACCATTTTGGCACTGGTTTCATGGAAGACAATTTTTCCATGGGGGCGGGGTGGGGGGTGGGAGGTGGGTAGGTGGAACTCTGCAGCCCCATCTCTAACAAGCCACACACCGGTACTGGTCCATGGCTTGGGGATTGGGGACCACAATTTTAGGCAATATGGCCACAAAAGAGACAAGTAAGGCTAATGCCTGACTCAGCACTGGGAGGGGGATAGTTGGGGAACTACAAGCGTTAGACATTCAGAAATACAAAATTGATTAAGTGCCAGGAGTATCCCATGCTCTTTGAACATATTTTAAAACATGGAGGAAATGTTATATCCACCAAGTTACAAACCAGCAGAATTTCTCCCTAACGAAGATCTTCTTTTGTACCCTGAAGTGAGTTGCCAAATTACCACAAATTGGGGGCTCAATAAATTTTTCTAAAAACCCATAAATAGGGACAATTGAGATCAGCTCTCAAGGGTATCAAATGCAGCGTGTGGCAAACACCTTGAGGTATGGACCTCTATTGTCTCAAGCAAGTTATTGTTAGAAGTAAATTAAGGCACTGGAGGTACTTGATGTTAGTTTTTTCTAGGACACATCACAAATCTCAGATAGTTAAACCCTTAATAGCACTTTAGTTAATGGAGTCCTTGATTCTTAACTTTTGAAGGGGTTGTTTTCCTTTCTTTACTTGAGTTGAAGCAGCTGTGTTCATCAGTCATGGGAGGTGATTTTTATGTATCCATTGCTTTCGGCCTGTATTTTTATGAGGATGTGAAAGTGGGAATCATTTAATCAATATACCTGTGGAAAATTTTCCAAAGCCTAAGTGTGTAAATCTAGGGCTGAACTGTTACATGCTTGTGTGGTTATACAGGAGGCACTGAGATTTTTCTGATTATTATTTTGTTATTGTTTATCTGATAAATATTGACCATGAAAAAGATACATGTTGAGCAGAAGCTGGAAATATATTATGAGTAAATAGCTAAAAATATATTTTGAATTATTGAACTAAAATAAGGCAAAATAGCATTTTAATTACAATAACAATTAGATAGTCATTTTCCCATCTGACAACATTTCTTCCTTACAGTGCTCTTCAACTATTCAGGGTTTAAGTATCTCTGCCAGTTATTGAGCCTATGTTTAGAGTTCCTATTTAGCATAAGTGGTTTAAAGAACAACTTAGGACAGATGAATAGAAATGAATGCAATTATAAGAGTTCTATAAAAAGATGCACTTGCAAATCTAACAATAAGTATTTCTGCTGTATTCCATGAGGCAGAATCCCCTAATTTATATGGTACAGGGCATATGAAAGTTAGAAATGATATCAGATTCCTCATATAGAGATATTATATGGATTGGAAAGGGACGGGGATCTGAATTGGCGCAGGGGACAAATAGAGGCTGGCTGTGAGGAGCTAGCTGGTGCCATCAGTTTTTGAGTCTTCTAGGGTCCCTGGGTACAGATCAGGTTGTCTCTGGGTTTTTCCAATGCTGATTTCAATTTTTACTTTCTCTAATATCCTTGGTCTGTTGTACTTGTCCATTTCCCTTCCAGATTTCAACTGTTACATTGCTTTTGCCTTCCTTCCCATTCTCTTTGTTCTGGAGGAATTATGCCATTATGCTGTTTACAGGATTATAATTTTTGTGGGCCTTCTGAAGAGAGTAGAGCTATCTATGTGTAATCTGTGCATAGTTTTCTAATCCTGAGCCTCACGTCTTGTGCTTTACTACACTAAGATAGTTCTTTCAGTGAGTTTTGGGTCTTAAATGAGGATTTAGCTTGGTTCCCTGTCTTCTACATTGATAAGAACCAACACTTTTGAATTATTGCAGCTGTTAAATATCACCAGCGTGGCAGCAATCACATTATTGGTGGAAATGGCCCCATAGCAAGGTCTGAACCAGGATTTCTGGAATAACTTAGCCATTGAACTAGGATGGCGAATACTGTTAACACTGCATGTGTCTAAAACTCAACATAACTGGCAAACCTATCTACGTGGAACACTGGTAAGAAGGGGCAAGTCAGCAAAAACAAGCTCCCGATGCACAAAATTGATGCCACTAAATCCATGAACTATCTCGCCCACCTTGCAGGTGTGCCCTTATGTGAGGGTCTCCTCTTGTGCAAATGTATACTTGGTATATGCAACCCAGGGATGCTCCAGCCAACTTTATACTTGACATACTTGAGTAAGTTTTCCCCCAGGTTGTTTCTCATTCTGGATAGTACATTCCTTACCATTATACTATTTCCAAAAAGTATATATATGTGGTAAGGGTTCTTATATTTGGTTTATTCAGAGCCTGTGAAGTTCAGTTTTTCTCACTATTTCAGGCCCCCAGCAGATTTCCAATTAAAAAAAAAATAGAAGAGGGGTAGAGAGTCTCCAGAAGAGGGGATCAGTAACAATATAAGTGACAGCTAACAATTTATAGTAATGGAAGAAAGAGAAAAATCTATTTTAAAACAAGCCCAGAAACTCAAATAGCACAAGGGAGGCTATTTAGTGCAAGTACAGAAAGTCTTGTACTTCTCAATAAGCCATGAGGCATCGCTTTATTACAGAGCAGTGTAATAACAGCTGTTCATAATTTGGCTCTGGAGTCATCAAGCCTGTGTGTGTCCCTCCTCTTAACCACTATAACACCCTTTACCCTCCACTGTCGTATTCCTTACTGAACAGAACATGATGATCTCTGTCTCTGTCGTTTTCCCCACTGTATCATGACCTTGCCTTTTACAGCCACATCCCCACCACCAGCACAGTGCCTAGTCCATGATAGTTACTCATAATGATTTGTGGAGCAAATGAATTCATAGAATGGCATGTATATGTATATGTGTATGAACATATATGTATATATGTTTTATAGAAACAATTACAGGTAAATATTGATGAGGATCAGGAAACTACTTTTGAAACAAAATAAATAAAAATAAATCCCCCTAATTCTCATAGGAATGAATGGGGACAGGGGAAGAAAGAAAAAGTGAATAGAGTAAACACAAATTTTTTTTTTTTTTTTGAGATAGGGTCCTACTCTGTTGCCCAGGCTGGAGTTCAGTGACGCTATCATAGCTCCCTGCAGCCGTGAACCCTTGGGCTCAAACAATCTTCACGCCTCAGCCTCCCCAGTGGCTGGGATTACAGGCAAGCATCACCATGCCCAGCCATTTTTTTTATTTTTTATAGAGACAGGGTCTCACTAGGATGCCCAGGCTGGTCTCAAACTCCTGGCCTCAAGTGACCCTCTGGCCTCGGCCTCCCAAAGAGTTGCAATTGCAGGCTGAAGCCACCACGCCCAGCCCACAAAGATATTTTTGAATTTAAAAAGGGTCAGCTAAGAATATAAGCTACTAACATTTGAGTCAGAAGAAAGGTGTCTAAAATATTCTGTTATTATAGGTCTAACTTACAGATTCATGGCGTATCTTAGTTTTTCTTTGAATGACCCCAACTTGTTACTTAACTTAAACTTCAATAATTCTGCAGAAAAGCAGCCAACTCTTTAATAAAAAAAGAATACCACCTTCCTTATCCAGGCAATTAGACATAATGAAAAGTACTTTAACTCACAGAGGCCATGATGAAATAAGAAATAATCAAAGCCATTATTTATTTGGTTTATAAACTAACGTGACATTGAAGCTCACTGAATCACCTGTTTCATGCTAAAACTCACTGTGTACATTCTGGTTTATTCTTGTTTTCTCTAAAGCAAACTAACTCATTACCATTAAAATATTAAATAGGAAGAATGACCCAATATTCCTCAAATATTAAGGTAATGCCTGAATGGAAAATAGAATTATAAAGAAAATATAAGTAGCATATGGAATCTGAAATACACTGGGGGGTTTATATTTATAAATTACCCAGATTTTAATCTGATTCAATTATTTTTAAATTCTTTTGAAGTATGTTTTTAATAGTATAATTATATTAAAAAGAAAAACTTTGCTGAGCATGCTGTTTATGTTTTGTGATACATCTTCAAAAAGATGTTCTAAGTTGGGCTGCAAAACCAAGCCTGCAATTCACCTCATTTAAATAAACTTACTCGAACTCCTGTTCCATATTTAATAAAAGCTATGGGTATATTGAATAACATTTCATAATATTGTTCTTTATTTTTCATTCTGGTATGGCTGTTTATAAAGGTCAAGAAGTACTGCTTCATCAGGTCCCTAAAAACATCACACTTACTCCAGTCTTCCCCCCATGGTTTTGTCTCTTCTTCCCATCTGTTGACCTAAGAAGTCTAGCCTGGCACTCTAATCCAGTCGCTATTTTCAGGTATCACTGTATATAAATCCTTTCCATAGAAAAGGGATTTTGTTTGTTTGTTTGTTTTTCTCCAACATCTCATGAGCACAGATTGAAACCAGAAAGCTGACAGAGTCAATGCTGGGTTATTATCCACATTCTGAGACCAGAGTTAGAGGCAAAATCTGGAATTTCCTGCCTGTGTATGTTTGGCATCCTCATTTCTGCCTCTTCCTGTCCCAACTTCCCATTGCCGAGCCCTTGTTTTGTCCCCTGTGCCAAATTCACATTCCAGTACTGTCCCCTTTTTAGTTCATAGAATTTCTCATTGTGAGGAATCTGATCCTATTCCTTACTTTCATGAGTCCTGTACCCTATAAATTACAAAATCCTGCCTCCCAGAACACAGCGGAAATACTCATTATTAGATTTGCAAGTCCATATTTTTGTAGAACTCTTATAGTTGCATTCATCTCTGTTCATTTGTCCTAAATTGGTCTTTAGGCCATTTATGCTAAGTAGGAACTCTAAACATGGGCTCAATAACTGTGAATTCTTTTTATGTGTAGCAACATCCCAATCCTATTTTACTTTTTGATAAGGCTTGCAAACAAGTTCATAAGTAGACAAATCTGTGTACAATGAAACTATGTCTTTAGGCTGTTTCCAATGAAAAATTTATAATGACGTCTAGGTATGTGGACTGTAAAGAATGATAAAGTTCTGCCACAACACATAAAAATGCCCACATTCCTATTCACAATACCCAGATCACTTTTCTAGCTGAAACTCTCTTCCTAGAAATGACAGGGACTGGGGGTGGGGGCAGAAAGATGAAGTGAACCAACCATAAGATTTTATGAATTTACTACCTGGCAAATTAGCTAAGAGTAATGGTCTAGAATAGGCAAAGATTACTGAAATACCCATGATTAAAAATATCCCCTCTACTAAATGAATATGTGATGTCTCGAAACTCCTCATTTATAGGAAATCTTGAAGAGGTAAACTTATGCATATTTTAGGCTGAATAATTAATTAAGACAAGCTGCTCTTATACCTGACAAACAGTGTTCAGGTAAAGGGGTTTATAATTGAGGTGAGGAGGAAAGAGTGGAAATTGTTGAACAGTGTGGCTGCCATGAAGGGAGTGAGGGCTTTAAATGACCAACAGGGGATTTAACTCCTCCAGAGAACAAATAAAGGTATGGAAGAGGAGCTTACCGAGTCAGGAGGTGCACAGAGACAACCTTTGCCCACTTGGCAGCATTTCCTGGGTGCTTGATGGAAGCCATGCAGAGTTCCAAACACTGGCCAGGTTGGAGCCTCCAAAGTAGTGCAGGTATCTTCACTCAGACCTTGCTTACAAGCCAGGGCAGTTCAGCCCAGTTCCTCTTGTTCTGATTCATTTAGTCCAGCTTCTATACATTCCATCAGATATTTCCTTGTTTGAGTCCCATCCCCTACCTACCCTGTCCCCCCATATTAAGAAAAGAGAGGCAAGAGACTAAGAAACAGAAGAAATATAGGAGTTCCCCCAGTCTCGTTCACTTTGTTATCAGTAAGGTACTAAAAGATATTTATGAGATTTTCCTCTCTTAAGAATGCATTCGGAGAATCTTCTATATTCTATATAGCTAAAAGATAGCTTTCCCATTATTCTTTAAAAGGTACTTACGGTCTGGTTTTCTCTGTGTGTGTATTTTCTCTTCTTATAAAAGTTTTCAGTCACAGTTTTCTGAGTGCATAATATATATTTATACACACACACCCCTGTTGCCTTAAATCTCCAGAGCACCTGGTGTATACACACACACACACACACACACACATATATTCTTGTATACATAAATAACATAGGAGTAGGTTTAATAAATTTTCATTTTCTAACTCATTTAATTCTTCAGTCAATAAATGGTATTTTCCAGTAGAACTTGTTAATATCATTATAGCAACCAGTTAGGATGTAAATTGATGACTCAAAATCGTCTTTCTGCTTCCTTCCAAAATAGATGAATACAAAGCTGCTGTATTTATTGATATTCTCATGGGAAGCAGTTACTGATCAGGGCAAGGAAGAAGTACAGACTAGGGAACAATGTGCTTTCACAATTTTTATCTGTTTATCAGCCTTAAAGTTTATGTTGCAGCATTATCCTCTTTCCAAAACCCAGCTTAGTCCATGCTTCCCGTGCTGGTTGTTTTAATAGCTTCAGAAGCATTCTTCTTAGTAAGCCTTTAAATCCCTTATCAGAGTTGGGCAGATCATAGGGTTCAAATAACCACAGGGAGTAAGATCCAACTGAAAATGGGAAGCTGACATAGCTTATTGTACATTGTTGGTGATTTTAGCTGTTTTTTTTTTGGAACTGGCCAAAATCCTAATCTTTGTCTCTCCTGAGATCTGATCCCACATTTAACTAATTAAAATACAGTGCTGGGGCGCTATACTGTTAAGCCACATAAAAAGCAAAGCATGTGTCTCCAGTGATAAATGTGGGCTCTATGGAACAAGTATACCAGTAGTCAGGTGTGTTTACTTGAACTTAGCTTATTATTATTTTTTTTTACATTCTACAAGCTAACATACTTACTTTGGCATTTGGGTTAGGAAAGGAAAGTGCTTTGAACCAGAATTTGTATTGCTGGTAGGGAAAAAAATCCCTTAATTTTATTGGATTTTGTATATTTTCCAACTCTTGGTGTCAAATGTGGAAATTGAAAATTAGGTGACCTGAATGTGATTGATAGTACACAGGCTCTCTGCTCATATCTGTATTTTAAATGGTTTAAACTCATAGCCACCCAAAGTGCATGCTGTAAAACAGTCTTACTGTGATACCTTAAGACATGGGTTCCCTGGTGAAAAGAGATTGAGAAATGCTGTGTTCTCTAATCCCTTTCTGTACATGCTCAGTGCACATTCATATATTAAAGGGCCTAGGAATTGTTGCAGTAAAGAATTCTGTTTACATAGCTTAATATGCACTATATTTCTCTCCTAGTTGACAGAGTGATTTTTTAAAAAAAAACATAATACCTATCGACAGCCAGGAAAAATAAGATTCAAAAAAAACATATTTTGGGAAGTGATTCCCTAAATTGTTCAGTGAAAAAACAAGTAAAGGGCACTGTGTATTCTATATTTTTGGAGAGTGTTTTGAAAAGTATTTTCATTCCTTGTAAGACCAAAGGTAAGGATACACACGCATGTGTGTTTACGTGTGTGTGTGTACACAAGCACACATGCATTTGAACATGTAGTATTTCTCCTTTCAGCTACAAAAAAGGTATGGAAATCTGGATGACTTGTGTTCAGTGCCCAGTTTTGTCTCCCTGCAGTGACCTTAGGAAGTCTTTCTACTTTGTGCCCTCAACTCAGAGGTGCTCTGGGGAAGCCTAATCTGCTGAAAATACCTAGAATGGAAATCATTGCCCACATATTTGATTTCATACTAAAATCTAAATCATGCATACTATATCACTTGACACAGTTTGGTGTATTTCTCAGGATCCTTCCTCACCCTTAACTTCTCATGGGATTAGCCATAAATTTTGACAGTAGGAAAACTACTGGCTCAACTACTTCCTGTAACAAGAAAATAAACACTTGGTACCAGAAACTTTTCCACATCAAAGATGGATTTGACAGGTTCTGCATATTCACATAAGAAGAGGAGGCATTTTTATCATTTGATCATCTGTATTATCAATTCAATTCAATTCACAAGAAAATAGAATTTCCAAGGCAAGTCAGATATGTTTATGTTACGTTATATACATTGATATGTCAGAATATAGTAAGTTTAGACCATGGTTTCTGAACAGTAGCACTGTTGACATTTTGGGCCAGATAATTCTAATTCTTTATAGGGGGAAAGGGGGTTCTGACTGTCCTATGCACTGTAGGATCCCTAGCCTCTACCCACTAGATGCCAGTAACAACCCCCTACCCTTCACCCCTCTCCCCCATTTTGACAACCAAAAATATCTCCAGACATTGCCCAATATCTCCCCAGGAGCAAAATTACTGCCCCCTCCCTAAGAACTACTGACTGTACAATGAGTTGTAAAGCCAACGTATTTGCTTTCCAAGCATGCCTTTTAAAAAGTTTCTGCATGCAGTTAGTATTCTCTGCAGTAATTATTGTCTCAAATCCTGAGCATATTCACAAGATGCCACCTGCATTGTATATTAACCAAATGAGTAAAAATGTGGTTTATCTTGGCCTAAAACAAATTTTGTCAGACTGATTTTTATTTTCTTTTTAAGTAGAGCAAGAGAGAGAGAGAGAGAGAGAGAGAGAACTTTTACCTGTGGTATGCATTTGGATTTTGACCAAATGGGTACTTATGTCCAAAACTCCTCCAAGAAATCCAGTCATGGTTTATTTTTACTGCTCAAAATGAATGAGCTCTTAGAGTACCTTTCTTTACATTTTCCTAAGGATTGAAAAGAAATTTTAGAACTTCAAAATTTATGGACATTTTAAGAAGGCCTGATTTTCAAACCCCTGAGTATACAAAATGTCCAAATTTTAGAATCCTCAAATAAAGATCTTCATTTCTCACCTGGTTAATTTTACTTATTAATAAATACTTATTATGAAAATTACTCATAAGGCTTGAAGATGATGTTTATTTAAAATGTTTAACCCAGAACGCCATTAAAGGATTACTGCAATACCCTATCATTGCTACTAACGTGGCTTCTCATTACTAATAATATATTTTCCTGCAGTGTAAAAAAAAAAGTAATTTTGATTAAACAGACAGGAGTAGTGAAAATTAAACATATAAACTTTTTCTAACTGAAAAATTATTTTTAATTTGAAAGTAAGTGTATTCAAGTTGTAAATTATTTTTCAGGTATAACACTAAGTCTTTTGAAGATATCAGTGCCCTTTTAAAACATACTTATTAAAAGGTATAGACTGTGGACTTTTGCTACAATTCAGTGGATGATAGGGGTCCTTCTTTCTTGACTTTCACCCTATACAAAATTAGTTGCCAAAGGAATTTTGATTAAAAAGGGGTTCTTTGATATGGCCATATGCCACAAGGTTGCATCCAATCTACTAGTTCAAGTATTTATACCATTGTCTGCTTATGGTGGGCGTTTTTGGTTAGCCTTTTTTTTTAATTCATGGGTAAATTTTAATATCCAAAGGATTCCTATGTTTTAGGGACAAAACTTTATTTCTCTTATAGCGATATTTAATATTTACCCATTTGTATCATAAGGCAAGTTTTCTCTTCCACTGGAAGAAAATCTAAATGGGGAGTATTTGAGAAAGATACCTTTTTTCAAACTTTTTTCAAAGATATCTTTCTCAAATACTCCCCATATTTATCCTAATGAATCCCTGAATTATTCTACCAAATCAATATTTCTTTTTTTACAGCTTTATAGAGATATAATTGAGAAATAAAAATTGTATGTGTCAGGTGTACAATGTGATGCTTTGATTTATGTATACACTATGAAATGACTGCCACAATCAAACTAATTAATATGTCCATCACCTCACATAGTTATACCATTTTTTTGTGTGTGTGGTGAGAACAATTAAAATCTACTCTCTTAGCAAGTTTTAAGTGTACAACACAGTATTATTAACTATAGTCACCATGCTGTGCATTAGATCTCCAGAAATGATTCATCCTCCACAACTGAAAGTTTGTACCTCTGACCAGCATCTTCCCTTTCCCCCCTTCCCTCCTAGCCTCTGGTAACCACCGTTCTACTCTGCTTCAATGAGTTTGACTTTTTTAGATTCTACATATAAATGAGATCATGCAGCATTTGTCTTTCTGTGCCTGACTTATTTCACATAGCATGTCCTCTAGGTTCATCCATTTTTCCACAAATGACAGGATTTCCTTCTTTTCTTAAGGCTAAATAATATTCCATCATGTATATGTACCACAATTTCTTTGTTAAATTTTTTATTGATACATAATAATTGTACATATTTTAGGGAAACATGTAATACTTTGATACATGTATATAATGTGTAATGATCGAATCAGGGTAGTTGGGATATTCATGACCTCCAACATTTATCTTTCCTTTGTGTTGAGAACATTCCAATTCTTCTCTTCTAGCTATTTTGAAATACGCAATAAATTATTACCTATAGTCACCCTTCTGTACTACCCAACGCTAGAACTTATTCCTTCTCTCTAACTGTATTTTTGTACCTATTAACCAAATTCTCTTCATCCCTCCCTTCCTTCTACCCTTTCCAGCCTCTGGTAATTATCACTCTACTCTCTAATTCTGTGAGATCAACTTTTTTAGCTCCCACGTATGAGTGAGATCCTGTGATATTTGTCTTTCTGTGCTACCTTATTTCACTTAACATAGTGACCTCCAGTTCCATCTATGTTACTCCAAGTGACAGGATTTCATTTTTTTAATGGGTGAATAACAGTCCTGTGTGTGTGTGTATGTGTATACCACATTTTCTTTATCTGTTCGTCCATTTGATGAACTCTTAGGTTAATTCCAAATCTTGGCTGTTGTGAATAACGCTGCAGTGAGCATGGGAGTGCAGATATCTCTTCAAGATCCTGATTTCATACTCTTTGGATATATACCCAGAAGTGAGATTCTGGATCATATGGTAGTTCTATTTTTAGTTTTTTGAGGAACCTCCATAATGTTTTCCATAGCGGCTGTACCAGTTTAAATTCGCACCCTCAGTATACGAGGATTTTCTTGTCTCCACATCCTTGCCAATGCTTGTTATCTCCAAATCAATATTTCTTAGAGCATAGTGTAGATTATGTCTCTCCCTACCCCAGATTTCCTTCATGGGCAGCCTGACTTTCCAGCTTGTCTCTTTCTTTCCCCCTTTCCTTCCACAAGCCCTACAGAGCTGGACTATTTTTATTTTATTGCTGTCCACATACATATGCCACTGTCCTCCTGCAGCTGTTTTCTTGCAGTTCCTTCCCCTTGGAGTGGCACCATCCTCTAATGTCCCTCCACTGTGCACCTTGTGCTGAGCCTTTAGTAGTCTCTGCGACGCAATGCTCTCCCATCCCTCCCCTGAGCCCCAGGTACTTTATGTTTACCTTTTCACCTTACATTTTGTATTATAATTTATGTATGGTATTTGGTTTACCCTCCTTACTAAGGTCTAAGTTTTACAGAAAGGACTACATATGAACCATCTTTATATTCCCTATGTGCTTTGCATAGAAGCTCCATTCAAAAATATACACTAAATAAAACTGCTGTATGTTGTTTAAAATTTTTTTTTCCAGTACAGTCTGGTGCTCTAAGACCATACTAACTAACTTGTCTTTATACTTATTGTGAGATTTTCTTTGACAGCTAAATATGTAAATGGATGGCTTTTATATTAATCTGAGATCATAAAATCACCAAGGAGGACTTCGTTTGTAGCTCTGGCATAATTTTAAAGGGATCAGAGCAGTTACCAAAGGGTTTGACTAATTAAATAATACTACAGGTTAAGCACAAAAGCTAGCTTTGCAAAACTAATCTGAAATAAATGAAAAGAAAATGTGAAAAACAAACGTAACATTGATGCTGTTCTACTTCCTTGTCTCTGTGTGTCTCTGTGTGTGTGTCTCTCTCTCTATCTCTGTTTCTCCTGTCCTCCCTCTCTCTCATATGTATATTTCCCTTCTTTCTCTTCACCTCCTTCCCTCCATCCCTCCATCTCTCCATCCTTTTTTGACAGAAATCAATGACACGTCTTTTTTAGTTTGTCACAAGAACAATAGCCAAGTCACCAGGTATGATTGATAGGTTTCTTTTGAATTTTAAGTCTAGAAATGTGAAACTTCCAAACCCTGATTTTGCTACTGAAAACAAATAGAGCTAAGAACATGCTACCAACTCAGATTTTAAAAACAACAATAACAACACATCGAACTAAAATTACCTTCAGGAAGTTCTCATTAGCTCTAACTTTCTAGGATTCTGAGTTAAAATTCACTCACGATATTTTAATTCATGGGACGGCTTTCGAGCTCCCGTTCCGCTCTAATCTCTCCATGCCAGCCATCAGATTTAAATTTTGGTAATAATGGAAACAAGTTAAGTTAAAGAAGATTTTTTTTCTTATTAAAAGTCAGGTTAAGGCAATTCTGTTTTTTCCTCTTTTGTATTTTTGTCTCTTAATGTAGATAGAAGCCATTTTCAGAAGATAACCCAAAATATAGTTCAGACTGTAATCCGTGTTAATTGTAATGATGGTGTCTTCTAGTAATAGCTATGGTACTATTATACAAATAGGAATTAGAAAACAACCTCGCTTTGCAGGGAATTAACTAAAGGGTGCTAAACCGGTTACTCCAAGAGGCGAGAGGCAAGAGGCGGAGAGGTGCCCAAAACCACTGCTTTCCTCTCCCTCAAAGTCTCCTTGGGGGGAGGGAGATGTCTGGCGCCACAGAAGGAATTAGGCTCTGGTTTGAACAGAGACCTGAAGGCTATTAAGTTTATTTTAAGAATGTGTTGCTAGAGATCTAATAAATTTATTTGTAGCTTCAGGCAGTGCATGTATGAAATCTTGCTGCACCAGGTGTTTTGTTTTGTATTTGTTCCCTTCCCCAGAGGGAGAAGAGGGTGTGGATCTTCTCGACAAACTTAGCTCTTAGTAAAGCAGTTATTGTTTCTGTAAAAGTATAGTGTGCTTTTTTTTTAAATTTTTTACTTCTGTTTTTAAATGGGGAAAAGGATAAAAAATTATTTGGGTCTGCTTTAAAAAAGTAAGTCCCCCCCAAATAAAAAAATATGTTTAATTTTATATAATTTTAAATACAATTTTTGTGATCTTGTGCTTAAGAACAGTATTTGAGATTACAGACTATTAAATGGAATGACCACGAAACCAGAAGTGAAAACCCCTGGGAAGTTAAACTGCTTTGTAATCTTATTTAAATCCAAGCCTTTCTGGATCTTCGTAAATTGGGGCATTGAGAAAAGTTGCAATCCAGCATTCATTCTTACTCTAAGATGTGTGGAATCTATATTTGTATTATTCAGCAACATGATTATTTCTTGAATTAGTTTGTGTTCTCATTGAAAATACAATGTTACATGTGCATTTTCAGAAAAAAAGAATTCCTTAGCCACTCACATTACAGAGTTATTATAAAATGACTAGGTTAATTTATAATTTAGACTCCAAATGATACCCTGGTAACGTGAATGTTGTAAATGAGA
Organism: Daubentonia madagascariensis; assembly: GCA_023783475.1. Lineage (NCBI taxonomy): Eukaryota > Metazoa > Chordata > Mammalia > Primates > Daubentoniidae > Daubentonia > Daubentonia madagascariensis. The sequence continues at coordinate 11,326,772 of JAKFHU010002220.1, forward strand.
GTTTACCTTGCAATTATGTGTTTGCTTTGTCCTTTGTCCTCTGTAGATGTGCACCTGAATTCCTTATCCTAGGCATGCATACCAACAGTAAAGACATTCATTCTACTGGATATCAGCTTCTAATTAAGAAAGTAAAATGTTACCTAATTAAATCAGGTTTCATTAAGGAAATATGCTTAAATCCTAGGTAAGGGGATGTAAACTCATGGTTTGTCCCTTTTTCTTTCCTTTTTGTTGCAGGGGAAGAACATAAACACATTCTTTTTATTTATTTTTTGGAATGGAGCTGGGGAAGCAGGTTGTGCTTAGGGAAATGCGGAGGATCCTGCAGGCCCAGGCTTGCACATTAGGACCCAGCCGTGGCCTGAAAGCACAAGTCATTCACCCTGGAAGAAGGATTTTCCTTCTACCTCCCCTGGCTTTTGGCTGCAAATTCAGCCATCAAACAAGGGGGTCTTAACTCTTAGCTAGTGTTAAGTTTTCTAATATTCCATCTCAAATATTTAGGAACTGACCTTCGTACCCTTTGTTTTTTCATTTAATTCCTACCATTTGACAGCCTCACTGTTCCTCATCTTCAGTGTTTGCTGATGGTAGAGGGAAACTCGCTCAGATAACAGTTTTGCTTCTATTCAATAGCACTAATTTATAAATTAAGTTAAGCAAATTAGAATTAAGCTAGAGTCGCCTGAAAATAGAATATTGACCTAAATGAAGCAATCTGACTACTCAGAGGAAGTACAGAAAGAATACCATAATAGCAGGCTGGATTTGAATCCTAGACCTACCACGTGCAATACCTGTGGGAATTATTAAAGTGGGTAATTTAACCTGACACTCATTTACCTCACCCATAGAATGTGGAAGTGCCTAACTTGCAGGGAGATTACTGTGAGATGCATTGAGATAATGTGCATATTATTAAAACCACCCTGATCATGGCCCTCCATCTGTCCAGACCTCCTCCCGAGAATTTTCAGGATCCCCAAGGCTGAATTCAGCCAGTTTACACCTGTACTTGAGTTCCAATTGCTTTTGGTGAGTGTGTTTTTGTTTTTGTTGTTTTGTGGGGGAGGGTTTTGATTGGCCAGTGCCTGTGTTGTGCCAATTCTGATTGGTCAAAGCCCATGCCACTGGTTGGTCAAGATTATTTTTAATATCACTTCTGTCCAAGGTTAGGTGTTCTCTGTAATAAGCCCAGTCACACGATGTCAGCACAGCTCTGCCAGGAATCCTAGCAGCTGTGCCTAGCTCCCCAACAGAAGAGATCCTGCCTCAGGCCCCAAGAGCCCAGAACTGTGTGGTGATCTTTGCTGTTGTTCTGTGTTGAAGGAAAAGAGTATCCAAAAGAGCACTGCTTGGACCCTGGCATGAAAAAGAGATTAATTATCTCTTTAAATTTCCACTTATGGTATTCTCTTTCCCTAGGATTCAAACATCCATCCAGGAATCGAGCCAAGAGCTAGAGATGAATGAACTTAGACTACACTTTGAGTCCCTGCTTCATTCTGATGATTAAAACTTTGCATGGAATCCATCATTGTGCCTGCCGTCCATTTCCATTATGATGAGTTCTCTTTCCAGAGGCTCTTTATAGCCCAAGGAAGTCAGCTTCCAGGAGGTCTGGAGGTCTGGCACTCCAGTTCCCCACATAAGCATGGGTAGGCATGAATCCCAGATGTGAGCTGTTGCTTAAACTGAGATTCTAGAATGAATTATCCTAAGATTGTTCAGCGGGATTAGGAGTGATTCTGCATCAGAATCCATTCTGTGTATATTACTTTCCCATAGGCTGATAACAATCCTGTAAATTCTCTTTGTATATTCTCAAATTACAGCAGGTAGCCATGCAGGAGCCAGTACCATGAGCCACAGCCGTGTCTGCATCCTCGTGCCATTGTGGCCAGGGACAGATGGCTGCAGAAAGGCCAGGGCTGCCCATCTGAGAAGGCAGTGAGGGTTCCTTTCAGTTCACACTCCTGAGTGTGTGCCAGGGAAAAGACCGATTAAAGGAAGGCAAAACAAGTGTGGGGTAGGACACTTTTCTACCTCCATGCTCCATTTTTTGAGTGTCCCAAAAGAATAACTTATTTTGACTTGTACTGAGTAGGTACAGTTGTTTTCATTGTTCACAGCAGTTATGTTCTATAAAATCCCTGTGAATACTGAATTAGCAAATACTGAAGCATTATTCCTAGGGGAAATACAGGGTTAGGTTTCTGTGAGCCTCTGGTTACAAAATTTTCATCAACCCATCAATATAGAACTTTGTTTTCTGTGTATTTCTGTTTAAAGGCACCTTATTCAATATATGTTGTTGATCCATTGACATTGAACTTACAGCCAACATCATTGTAACTCAGGCCTGAGTGAAGCTTATCTAATTGATTTGCTTTGTAAGGCGTGTTACAGCCTTCTTGGGTTTAGGAACACTGGATAGCACTTCAGTGCTATGATTCGGGCCGTTTTAAACAGCAAAATCACCAAAAAAAAAAAAAAAAAGCACAGAAAGGTAAAAAATGTGGCACTAAGTAGACCATGAAAAAGACACTTGTTTATAGAATGAAGGCCGAAATGAGAAGGCTCAAATAAGTGTCAGGTGGTGCAAGTTTTTTGACACCACCCTGCATGTGTCTGAGAATGATCACAAAAGCACCACAAGGATTAATTTGGGTCATTGCAAATAAATTTTCATGAGTAGACAAACTTGTAAATATGGAATTCAAGAATGATGAGGATTGACTGTATATTAGCCTCTGGCATAGCAGGTGAATAGGAATTTCAGTCTTTTTGACCTCATGTGCAAACACCCATTGTATACCCATTATGGGTATATGCACACTGTGATCACATCACGTCCCCAAGGAAGGAAACTACTACATGTAGTAATGTGGATTACAGTACTCTAAAGTGACTGATGGAATCAGTCCCCATCTCTACCCATCATCTGACAACTTATCTGTATAGTCTACAGAAGAATATTGAGTACGAGTGTGAACTAAGCCATACTCGAGCTCAATTCAATGTAGCACATGTCACAATTACCAAGATACTGTAGCTCTGTTTGTTCTTTTGGTTGTAAAGTGTGTGCTGCTCATATATGCTCCTCCTGAAACTAGCCCAAAAGAGCACCACAGAAGTGTGTGTCCAGCAGAGGTTCACGTGTGCTGTGCCTGTGTCTCTCGGCCTCCTGGGTGTTCGTCCTGTCACTCCTCCTTCTGTACCTTTCTCTGCATAGTTTCCGTATTTCCTTGTGGATCTGATGCCTTGTGTGGTGCTATATCTCTTTCAGAATGTGTAAGGCAGTGGAAATTGTGGGGTGGGAGTGTACAGACAGAAGGAAGAAAATAGAAATTTTAGTTCAATAGAAATTTTAGTACTATTGAAATAAAATAACCATTGAAATTATTAAGCAGTCTACAAAGTTATAAAAGCCATTGATGATTTTCCTGGGTGTTACCTCCAAAATCTTCAGGAGCTCCATCAGTCACACGAAAGCACGGCTGCTCTTGGACCAAAGCTTGTCATCACTGGGGGTCAGGGTCACCTCAGGATGAGCACTCCTGCCCCCCAGGGCAGATTTTGGATGTATCTTTCTCTCTAATATCCAATCTAATATCTAATATCCAATCACTTAGATAGAAAAAAAAAAAGAAAGGAATAAATATTTAGTAAATGCCCTGAGCACCTACCAAATTGAATTCTTTGAAGTTCCCTTTTTACTGGATTTCTTATCTCTGTTTTATACTTAATCTTCCAGGAACACCTTCCCCTCCATCTCTCTGAATGTCCAATACCGCCCTGTACTTAAGGCCCCATTTAACCACTATTGCTTCCATGAATTTGTCTTTGATCCCCTCTGGTTAGAGTAATCTCTCACTCTGGTGAACTCCCACAGCGTATAATCAGTACCTTTCTCACAGCACCTGCCAGTCTCTAGATTGTGCACACTATCTGACTATCTATGAGCATGTGCCATCTCCCATAGTTGGGTGCCAACTCCTGGGGGCAGGGTAAGAGCCAAGTTGGCTTTAAGTTTGCACCAGGTGGTTTTCAGTAAACAGTAAAATCAACTTGACTTTAAGAGCCAGAGGGCAGGATTCCACGAGCTTGCAGAGATTCTCCTATGGAAGATTGTAAGGCAATGCAAAGTTTAAGAGAAGATCATCCTGTCACAGAAATGGCTATGCAATAAATCCCTTATTTTAATTTAAATTTTAGATTCTCACCATAATGACTAACATTGATCCTGATGGCAGTTGCATAGCTGTTTATCACTGTCCTTACCCTAAGAGAACAAGACTTTTTAAAAATATGCTTAGTATAAAATTATCTAATTTTCTCAATAAATTAGATACTATTATAATTTTAATCTTGTCTAATATAAATATCTATTTCTATTGCTGATTTAAAGGACTGTATATGTATATAGATATAAATAATATCCAGCTATATAATTGATTTCCAGTTCAGCTTCTAAGGTGAACTTTATTCTGGGCAAATGAAATTTCACCAAGCTGAAAAATACCAAGAACTTTCTCCAATTAACTTTTCTCCAAGAAGAAATCTGTTGTCAAAGCTACATGGACACTCCCCTTTATCAAGCACAGTAAGAGTTATGACACTAGTTTCATATTATTGAAGAAAAACGCTTTGCCTTTCGAGAAATCAGGCAGCCCTGTGCTTTTAGGGAGGGCTACTTGGAGATTGGGATTCTTTGTTATTCTAAAAAAAACTATTGAATTCAAATGCAAGAAGAAAATGAAAAAGCCTAAAGGCCAGCTGGAAAAGTTCAAAAGAGGTCTTTTCATCAAAATCTTAATGGCTTTAGCGTCAGGGTTTGGGGACAAAGCATTTGGGAGTGTGACTATCAGCTGTCATGCACCTGTTGTGTGGATTTATGACACAAGTTATGGACTTTAATTTGTTTCCAATGAGATGTTGAGACTAGCTCCTCATGCATCATAGCTGACAGAATCTGTTTTTAAAATGCAGCTGATCACATTTAAGTAAAAATTTGTCAGTTTTTGAAGTTGTTTAACTTTATCTAAAATTTCACATTCAGTAAGCTGTAGTTTTTGTTAGTCAACATTTATTATTCCCATTTTAGAGGTTTTAGAGTTTACATGGTAGGTAATAAATGAGTAAATAAGGTTATTTTTCCATTCTTTGGATGGAGTACAGAGTTCAATTATGCAAGATCACAGTTTTAATAAACGGAGTTACAATAAGCCACAGCTTGGCTCCTCAAATCCCTGTATCACTCCTGCATAATAAGTGAGTACCTAAGATTTACAAATTCTGAAACTAAATATGATTCACACGTGCATAATTCAGAAGAGTTATGTAGTATTAAATTCTATTGAGTTAAGCTTTATAGACTTAACTTCATATTCTCTAGTAAAATATTTACTTAAAAATCCCACTTTTACAGTGAATTCTAAGTTTCTGTAATAGTTACCCTGGACCATCTCACTATCTTACGGAGCAAATTTTCTTGGTATTGTTTCTTAATTTTATGTCAAATAAAATCTCTAGGTGGTAGGTAGACATATGAAATACTGGCAAACTGTTCAGCTATGTGTCATTCGAAACCTCTGATTAACCAGTAACCTGGCACATCACCTGTGATCATCCGTGCTACTTCGTAATGGAATGAATGGGTTAAACAGCCCTTTAGTCATCAATAATCCCAGAAAGTGTCATTTAGATAAACACAAATTCCAGTAATTCGCATTCATAGGTAGTCACTTCAAATCTTTACATGGTGTTCAGTAAGTAAGCAGGACATTTTAGAAAAGGTGCCGTTAAAACAATTACCTTTTTAATAAAAAGATTCAGTACTGAAAGAGATATATTACATTTATGTAGGAAATTTGTATTGCCTGATAAATGAAGCACTACTGAACTTCTTTTATAAGACATTAGAGTTTCTAATTCATTCAATAGGCATTTTTCTAACAGTAAGCAAAACAAAATCCCTGCCCTCCTGGATCCTGTGTTATAATGAGGGAAGACAGAAAATGAGCAAACAAAAGAGTGAATATATATAAAATATAAGGTTGTGGAAAGTGCTGTAGAGAAAAATTGATCAGAATAAAAGGGCTAGAAAGTGCTGGAGTTTGCACTGGGGCTTACTGTTTTATAAAAAGTGGAGAGAAAAAGCCTCGATTACTCAATATTCTTAAAATACATCATATTTAGAAGAGAATATTTCTGGAATATTTCAGGAAAGGGTTTAAATCAAATCTTAAAATTAGCCAAAAATTAGCCAAAAATTGTCAAAATTTAGGGAAATAGAGATTGCCAGGAGGACTAGGAAAGCTAAGGATGTTCTGGGTGGAATACGTAGCACATGCGAAACCACCCACCTTTGTTCAGAAAACAGTGAGAGGTTGTGTGTGGCTGGATATTTTCTCTGGGAGGGGAAGTGATAGGATGTGAAGTATAGGTGTTAGGATGGACAAGAACTGGCTTGATATAGAATTATAAGAAGTTTGGAATAAAACCTGGGCTTGCTGGAGCCACAATCCCAAGAGGACGGAAGAGTGGCATGAAGTTGTTTTCATGTAATAATTGGTTGAGAAATCAGAGCAGTTTTATGCATTAATTTAATTGATTATATTTTATTCTATTCTTTATTTTCTACTACTTTCTAGACAATGTTCCAAGTAATAGAACATAATTTAAACAAATATTTTTAAAGACAAGAAGACCAAGTGTTGGCAATAGTAAAAGAATGGACACTCTCAATTTCTGACATAAATTAGTATAATTTAGTACAATTAGCAAATTAGTATAATTAAACAATATGAGAGGATATCAGCTAAAGTGCTCATTTATAAAGAGTAATCAACTAGTGAACAATTGTAGAATCACAAAGAGAGGAGAGGCTGGAGCAGCTGTAGGAGGCCTCATGCAGGAGGTGGATAAAGGAGCATTAAGGAGTGGAAAGTGTGATCAGAGCAACAATGGGGCCATCATTGTAGGCAAGAGGACAAAGAGTAACAGGAAAGAGTAAGGGTGGCAAATCCCTGGAGCTGCAAGAATCTTGGCTTGACCTCTGAGTGAGCAGATTACAGGGCAACAGGAACAATCTGGGTAGGTCAGGTTGAACCTGGAAATCTGCAAAGAAGATTAAACTTGATATATGAGTGAGCAAATACATGAAAGTATGTTCCTCTTTACTAGAACTTTTTAAAAAATCAAAACTGTTGATTTGCTATATGCAGCAGCTGTAGGGAAACGGGGCAAAGGAGAAATGAGCTCAAGCGGGTGTCAGGTAGGTGAAAAGCAGTCTGGCAGTGGGTGTGCAGGGTGGGTTTGTGCGTGGTGGGGGTAGTAGGGCAGAGGGAGCTATGGAGTGCATGGTTCTGTGTGTGTATATGGGTTATTTCACTTGATCCTTGAAGCAATCACAGGCAGTAATTAATATCACTCTCCTTTGACTCTTCAGATGAGAAAACAGAAGTCTAGAGAAGTAACTTGCTCAAAGTCAGATAGCATACAAGAAGCGAAGTGAGTGAGCCTTGGACTCCAGGTCTGAGGAACCTCCTAGAACATGGCTTCTCCTCTCCAGAATGGTGCCCAGGGTCCAGGAGATGTCAGGCATAATAAGTTCATAAGGGCAAAATATGAAATGAGTTTCCTTCTTAAACTGACACAAAATTCCTGCTCTCCAATCTATTTATATTTTGTATTTTAAAAAGTTACTAAAAGTTGAAAGGTCCATAATCCCATCCATTCAAAACACCAAGCAGCTTCACATGCAGAATACCTCATTTTATGTAGCTATGTTCACAGGATCAGTACCATTTGTTTATGTGTTTTAACTGTTTTGAGCGTGTCAAAAAGAATTTCATATTTACTGTTTAGTGGTTGAATAATATTTTATTGATTTGATGTACCAAAATATAGAAAGCCCTAAGTTTTTAAGGTTTGGGGTTGTTATAGAGAATATTGCAATGAATAATTCCTTACAAATATAATCCCACCAAAGGACTTACAAGATCAACTGATTTAAACATCTTTTTGCCCCTTGCATACACTGCCATGAAGCTGTCTGAAAGGCTTGTGCTAATTAACAATTCAGACAACAATAAACAAGAAAACCCATTTCCCCACCTAATCTCAGCTGTATAGGAAGTTTCTTTTTAATCTTCAGTATGCATCAAATTGATAGCGCAAAGTCGCCACAGTTTTGATTTTTTAAAAGGTTCTAGCCAAGATGAACGCATTTTCATGTGTTTGCTCACTCATTTATGTTTCCCCTTGGGTAGATTTTTTGCTCTAGGACTATTAAAGTCTTGATATTTTCCTGTCTCTTCTTTTTCTCTAGTGAAGCTCTCTCTCTGTGAACTCAGAAGAGAAGCAACTAGAATTAAAATTGTGCCTCTAGCTGTGTTTATTATTTGGGCTTTTTTCCCAGTCTTTTCCAGAAAGACTTAAAAGGCATTACTGATGCCTTTGTTTATAAACCTCACCTTACTCTGAAATAATTGGTATAGATCAAAAGAAGTAGAAGGATATGTGCAGAGTGATCAGCTGATAACCATTTCTCCTTTCATTTAGCCAACATAGGAGCTTTCACATTAGAGAGATCACACACAAGGTTCATTTCCCCCCATAGGGAACCAGCTCCATTTTGGTGGGAAGGTGGGAGGGGAGAGCCTTATCTTCAGAGCCGAATGGAAATCAATAAAAAGAGTTGTCTGTTTGCTCTAGGGAATGGAGTGGAATATAGCGGGGAAGGGAGGCGGTGTAGGGATATTTGTTTTTCCTTAAGTGGCTATAATTAAAGCCTTCCACCCAATTGCTCTGTGAACCAGAAAAAGGTATTTGAAGTTGTGCGTGTTTTAAAAAACATCACAAAGGAGCCTTACAGCCCTCGCTATAGAAAACTTGCTCTCCAGCGGCACCTTGTGGCAAGTGAGTCATCCTGCAACTTGGATATTCAGTTTCATAATCAAACTAAATTGCTTCTGGTAGTTGTGTGCTACCTCCCCCTTACCCACTTCCCCTCCTGAAAAAGCAAGGAATTTGTGAAGAATTATGCCAGCTATTGAATTGATGTATAACAGTCACTGAATAGTAAGCCGTATCTCCATGTACATATTCTAGAGTTGTGTGTCAAGCCAAGTAGCTGTATTAATTCTTAATGTTGCATCCTTAAATTAGTCTATGGAATTTTTAAGGTCATTCATGTAAGAAAGCACTAATTTAGGGCTTTAAATTTTTATATTCAAGGTGGAAACAAGTTAACCAACCAGCATTTTCGTCTGAACTGGGCATGGATCTCCTTTGAAAAGGAATATTACCTGATCAATGAGGACTCCAAATTTCTAGATGTCGTTCTTAAACGTAGAGGTTACTTGGGAGAAACTTCTTTTATAAGTAAGTTTAATTTTTATTTCTGTCTCAAAATTTTATTTTCTAACAAAAGTTTATAATTTTGCTTTAGTGATCAGAATATCGGTCTAGTTCACTGATATAGTTTTAAAGCTTAGGGAGATGTTGACATGTAAAAGTTCTTTAACTGCTAAAGAAACAATGACGTATTTGTGTCAAGGTATGTAGCTCTTCATTCCTTCTACCTAAATGTGATCATTTACTTGTATAAAATAACTTTACAAGGTTGGCAATCACTCATAAGTTAAAAAATAAAAGTAAATGTCAGTAGATCTTAGAATAGGCTTAGGCAAATTTGTAATTTATCCATAAGATAAAAATCTTTGGAAACATCAGTGTAAAACATATGTGAGAACTACTTTAATAATAGGTAAACAAAAAACTATTCAGTAATTTATTAGGCATTGAAGTGTAATATACTGTTTGTTTGTTGTGTCTGCATGCTCTGGTAGATCACTAAAAGTTCCATGAATGCCAGTGCTCTACATAAAAGATATGTGTTGTGACTTTTCTTTGTTACCAGCAGTAAAGTGTTAAATATTCATCATTTTCTTCTGCTTTACTTCTTTTAAATAAAACTGGGAGTCAAAAGCAAATGAATGAAACCTTCATTCAACCCCAATTCAAGCTCATACTTGATTTCATATAAGCATAAAATAGAGAAAGTAGGTAGTATGTTGATAATTTTAAGCAGTAATATAGTTGGCACAAGATATTTGGTATGTTGATGGAAAATGACACCACCTCAAGCAATTATATTATTTTTGGTACCATACGGTTTATAGACATCTAGGTCAATAGAATTTGCATGGGGTAAAAGAGTTTTCATTGAATGTGATGACCACCTAAGGTAGGAATCTAGGAAAATGCTGGCAAAATAAAAAGTAACCTCCTGTTTGTCTCCAAAATGATTTCTTTGAAACTTTACTGGTCCATGAGCTTCAAAAGCCTTAAACAGTAGATCTCTATCCACAGAAACACACACACACACACCCCACCACCACCACACCTTTGCTGCAGCCACGATCCCCTGCCACCCACTATGCTTTCTCCTGACGTATTTGGTTTCTGGATATTAATTGCCCCACACTTTGAGGATACATTTTTTGTTTGTTTTTTAACTTTAGAAGCCTGGTTTTCACCCTACGCTCTCACTATCCCTTGATGTTCCTCTGGCTCCAGGGAGGTGGTCTACCTACAGACCCACCTGCAGCCCCTGCTTCCAACTTTTTTATTTGCATGTGCCTGCACATGGCCGACCTTCACACTCTTTGTATTTAATCTTCTAGTACATAATGAATGCTGTCATTGCCGTCTCTTTTAGGTACATGTTCTCTCCACACATACATGCTGTATAGATCCTGTCTTATTGTCAGTGAGAAATTAGTCTTAACTGTGCTTTGCGCTTGAATATGAGTAAATAAGTCATAGGGAAAATGATAACTAAAAAACAGAGCACCCTAATCATTAAGAATTTTTTATCTATTTGTTTTTACCTGAATTCCTACTCCTAGTGAGTCTATTTAATTATGCACAACTAGCCCATGATTGAGAAAGTTAACAGTTGAAAAAGATTTTAAAATGATCTTTTTGCATTTTTTCCCTCCACTGCCTTTTTTTCCCTTAAGCTGAACGCTAAAATGTCAAACAAGAGCTCTTTTTGTTGTTATTTTTTTAATGAACTATTGTTGCCTATAATGTGGAGATACCAGCAATTCTACAAAGGCTCTATAGCTTTACTTAGTTCACCTCACATAGTTATTTAGTAACCTGGGGTGATATTAATAGAAAGTTGGAGAGATTTCTGTGTATGGTCCACACCCTTAAGTCATTGAAGTTGGGAATAGAATTTATGCTAGAACCTGAAATGGAAATCAGAATAAAGTGAAGGGCAGCCTTGTAGAAATTCTACAATGAATGTGTTTCATGTCACTGTTCCCACACAGCCTCCTCTTTCCTTTATGGACTTTTAGAATGAGAAAGATTGCATTCTAGCAAAAGACAGAGTATCACTTGTAGCTAAAGACAAAAATATCACTTACAGCTAAAGACGATATTACTTACAGCTAAAGACAAAATATCACTTGAGCACAGTTAGGAAATCATAAATTGCATGAAATTTGTAGATGTATTTCCTCAAAGATGATTATTCATTTCAAAACCATTATAACCCATTAATAAACTAAATATGTACTTTTATTTCACAATAGTATTTGCATTTCAAAGATCTCATCGCTACTGGTTACTGAACATTCACTAAAGGCAAAGTGCTTCATTTAAGCACATTAAACACTCTTTCTCTTTTACTCCTTGCAACAACTCTTTATGCACTGACTCAACTAATATTTTCATGAGTGTTCACTACGTGCCAGGTGCTGTGTCGGGTAGTAGGCTATGAAGTGGTAATGACAGCTAACGTCTACTGAGTTCTTATTATGTGCCAGGCCTAGTTCCCAATACTCTACATGAGTCAACCCTCATGAAAAGTGGACCATTATATCCCCCATTTCACAGGTGAGGAAACAGAGAGGTTGTGATATGCCTAAAATTACACAGCTAATAAGAGGAAGAGCTGAGATTTGGCTCCAGAGCCCACACTCTTAACCACCGCACTACAGTGCTTCTTAAATCCTCAACAACTGAGAGAAGTTAAAACTTGCCTAGAATCCCATAGATGTTATGTGGCCAAGATGGAATATAAAATCTATATTCGCTTACTCTACAAGTACCTTGCTTAACCTCCATGTTATTTTTCTATGTCAGAGGAAAGGATGCAATGGTAGTTTGGTTTAATAACCAAAGTAAAAAGTTACAGGTGTTTTTTGCAGCAACAATTGGAATTTGGTATTGCAGCTTGGGTTTTATCAGGTTGGATGACTTGACTATCATGTATAGTAAGGATGACTAGTTGGAACTAGTGGACATTCCTTGTATCATACTGATTCTTTTTTCGTTTTAACTGCGTTTTGAATCTCCAGGAAAATAATGCATTGCTGATAAAACAAAACAAAACAGCAGGCAGTAGCTATCAGAGGCAGACTAGCAGATTTTTGCCACTGGGGATAGGTGGGTCACTGAGCAGCATGTGTTCTGGAACCTCAGAGAGAATGATTCCTTTCATCAGCGCCTTGGCAGTGAATTGTAGTGGACCCAAGAGGTGTTGACGACCACTCTGTGTGCGTTAGGAACCAGAGAGCTAACAAGAAGTCTACAGCATTCAACAAGATACACAGTGCTGTAATTCCTGGTTCTGTGCCCTTTTTCCTCTTGCCATTAAATAAATTGTGCTTTGTCTGCTACTGAAAAAGAAGACTACAATCTAGTATTTATGTCAGTTATCTGTCTGATATCTATAATAACAGAAATATTTTTAATAAAGCCTTTATTTTCATCCTCATTCTAAGATTAAACTGGCAGTCATTGAGATATTCAGATGAAGAAATAAATATTCAAATTAATCTTGTATAAGCACTACAAGGGCAAAGATTTTTGTCCGTTTCATTCTCTGATACAGCCCTAGCATGTAGAACAGGGACTGGCACATAGTAAGTACTCAATAAATATTTGTGGCTGACAAAAGGATCTTATTTGATCCAGTTTCATTTATAGTTTAGAAAACAAAAGAGTTTTCCAAAACTACAATAATTTTTTCTTTAAATGAGAAATGTTACAAGTAATTTATTTTTAAGCTTTTAAAAGTCTAACAATGACAATACTTTATTTTTCCAGCTTTTAAATCTGTCCTACCAACTTCTCTGAAAATGCCCATGGTTAGAGAAATATATTTAAAAATTATTCTGTTAACTTGACTCATTAAGGAGTTTTGATTCTATACTTAAGGATACAAGTACAACTACTATAGTAATTTTATAATTTTTCTATGACGTTGAATTTGTTCACTGCTTTTTGAATACCATACCCTATGGTTTGAGTACCTGGCAGAGTAATAATGAAAAGACCATGTTACATTAGAGTTAGAGACTCAGAGATCCTTCAGCCTTGCCAGATAACTGAAATTGACCTTGAATGAACCACCAGAGTAAGCAAAGCATACTGCTCATAATAACCATGCATATTTAGCTCTCCAATTCTGTTCACATGGTTTCATGGAATTCTGGGACGCTCCACAAAGAAAAATCAGGCAATGACCATGTTGACAAACACTGAATTGGATTCTTGTAAGAGTCCTAGTTCCATTAAGCGTTTAGGGAATATTATAACTTTTTATTATTCTGCTTGGCCATTTATGACTTAGATTATGAAAGAATCCTTTGAGTCACAGAGTTTCTTATTGGCCTATATTTTCTAGTCAGTGAATTTTTCTTTTGCTTTTAAAATATGCAGCAACACATGTGAAAGTAAATGTAAAGCATTTTAGGATTGTATGAACTTGTAAGAATAAGGATATTGCACAGCATGAATATAAATTTACTCAGTATTCTTTTACAAGAAGTTCTAACACAAACTTAGCTCAAAGAATACATGGTAAAACCATCATTAAGGCAAAAGTAGAGCAGAATTGTAAACTTCTCAGCACCTGCAGTGGAACACTTTCATCTTCAAACCCAATTAGCCATTTCATAGACTCAAATCAGGATCTACTCTGCTCTGCAGGATAAAGTGACACACAAAAACGTAACAAGGGAAACCTTAATAATCAACCTGAAAATAAAATTAGGAATATGATGTTATGTTTCTGTGAAGGTATTGGCACTAGAGATGGGACTGCAAAAAAAGACAAAGACTTCAAGGGCAAAGCACAGAAGCAAGTGCAGTTCAACCCAGGCCAGACCAGAGCCACGTGGAGAGTGCGGATCCTGAGCGACGGGGAGCACGAGCAGTCTGAGACCTTCCAGGTGGTTCTCTCGGAGCCCGTGCTGGCCGCCCTAGAATTCCCCACAGTGGCCACAGTGGAGATCATTGACCCTGGGGATGGTAAGAGCCATTGTCAGCGTGTTTATGTTGTTGCCATTGGGCTTTTTTGACAAAATACCTCATAGAGGAAGTTTTTAACTCAATGTTTGGACTTTTGTATAGAGAGAATTTTCTTGATTAATGGTTCAGTATTCTCAGATACGCTGATGGGAAGAGGGAAACCAAAAAGTAATGAAGGGAAGCTATATCTTTTCAAGTAAACGATACAAGTAAGATTACCACCATTACCAACATGGTATCTCTGTTGTTATAATTCTATCCTTTAAAACCAATATTGCTCATCTCTTTTTCCTTGAATTAATCATTTTAAAGCCCTTTAAATGTCTTAAAATACCTTTGAAATAAATGGTTTGAGAATTAGACACTTTTTGGATCCATTTGTTCCCCTATATTGCATTTAATTATTTGAGTTTTCTTCATATATTTACAAATCAAAAATTTTCATTTGGCCATATGTGTTCACATTTGTTCATAATATCCACCCACCCACCCAGTCCACCCCCATTCTGTAATGAACGCAGTGTCTGGAATCATTGCTCTTAATTTCTGTTAGATTACATTTTCTTGTCAACGCACACCCTTGGCTGATGTTGGCAAAAGTGAACCCTTAATGCCTTTGTGTGTAATTTGACCTTTTTCCTCCCCCTGCCATACTTCTATAGTCCTGGCTTGTCTCGATGTAGTCAGGAAAGAAAGAAAAAAAATGTTGACTGGTTTTTTGAGGGCTGGCATTTATACAAACCTTGTAGAGACTTCTAAAGCTGAAATGCTGTCAGAAGCCAGACATGACTTTCTTTTAAACTGCCAGCCTACTTTCTTTTGTCAGTCAGAAAACTCTTAAATGGTCTGCAAAGATACAATCTACTGAGTACATGAAATGGAGACCTATGTGGAAATCCCTGTGTTAAAAGACTGAGCATAATTAAAGAGAGTGGATAAGAAATCTGGAACTCTGATATTGTTTGTTTAACTAACAGCTCTGCCTTTAGTTAAATGTGAAGTTCAATTATGTTTATAATTGTCATTAAAGAACAGTTAGCATTTAATTACATTTAATTTTACCTGCATTATCTAGGGATAAATAATTAAACTTTCTTCTAGTTCTGAGTTTGGGGTATGTACTTGAATAATAAAGCTTTTCTCTTTTAAATGAGCCCATGAAAGCTTTAATACATATAAAGTGGTCCATTAGTTAAAGCTGGAAGCCACTTTTTGATATTTTATTTGCCAATTAGTACAACTGCCATACTTTACCTGAAGGAATAAGACACTGAAACTCTTTTCTGCCTTCCTATATATAATTCCAGAGTGACTTTCTGTATCCATGATATATCTCAGCAGTAGGATATTAAAAACAAAACACATACACACACACCCCACACACACAAACAACACACACACCCCCTTTGTATAATCTATTCCTAATGTAGGCTATATTACATAAAACTTTGCCATAACTTCATTTCATGTAATGATCATCTAAGTTGTCTTAGAATTTTCTAGATCAAGTTCAGCCCTATTCATTTCAAGCCATGATCATCCTTTGATAACTAACAAGTGTTCCATAACGCCTGGTATGTTCCATGTCTTATTGAAGACCTTTGGTCTTGAAATTATAAGACCTGGATTTGATTCCCAACTCTACTATTTCTAGTTGTATGACCTTAAATCAAACAGTTGTTATTAAGATTTAGTTTCCTAATGCACAAAATAGGGAAAATTAATAATTCTCATGTTACAGCATTCCTACGAACAAGTTCTGTAATACGTAAAGCAGGATACAAATATTTCTAATATCATAAATATAATGTTAGATTTCCTTTTAAAAAATTAAATAATTCTTTTTCCCCCCACAGAAGATCACTTTCTCAACCATTTCATAATTTTGATTGTTTCTTTCTATGCTCTCTCCCCAGCTCTTTACATATAAATACACATATAAAAAATTCACTTTCCCTAAGAACCACTATGCCTATAAGCTCTTCCTCTGCATATTAGTTCTTGAACATGTCATGAGATTTTTTTCCATGCATTAAGAATTTATCCAGCTCATACTTGTGCTGGGTACAGCACTATATATTGGGGATGCAAAGATAATAGGATACAGTTCCTTCTGTCAGATACCGTGGGAGATGAGAAAGAGAGCCCTATAAATGAGTAATTGAAACAGAAGGTGATGTGGTACAACAAAGTGTGAACATGGTGTTGTGGGAGCCAGAAGAAGGAATAGCCACCTCTGCTTTATTTTAGGCTCGGGATTACTTTTGCTTACTAACCAGTTTATATAAACATGTTTAAGTCCATGCTTTTCCGAATACTTTACTAACCCATAACATAGTTATGACAATGGTAATAACTGAAATTCATCGAGCTCTTACTATGCACCAGGCAGTGTGCTTAGCACATTATATACATTCTTTCATTCCGTGGACATATGTACCATTTTAGACATTTTACTTGATGTAGGAGGTTCTCAATTTTACATTTGGCGAGTTTTAGAACATTACTTCCCAAATTATATGAAGAAAAGAACTTTTTAACATAAACTTTCTCTCTTTGTCTCACACACACACACACACACACAAACATATGTATACATACATACAGGCTTCTCACATGTTTATGATTATACTCTTATAACACTCTCTATTCATTTGTATTTTTTAAATTATATAGCTGTTATTTAGGTAAAGATTTTAAATAACTACATATTTTATTTTAACACATCAGCATCTACATCCACTGAAAAAGTAACACATACCCTTATATGCTAACTTATTTATTCAACCTGAGGCAATGGATGCTGTGTAATACCCACCAGGGCTTCAGATGTCTGTGGCCCTCTGGTTGGGAACCATGGCTCTATTATCAATGGAGTTGACTCCCATGTGAAGAGTCAGTCCACTCAGCACGTTTCCTGCAGCATCTGTGCAGAAGCACAGCCTGTCTCCAGTGGCAGACACCAGTGAGAGCCTGGTGCATGGCACCCCAGTCCCACCCCTGAGGACTTTGGAATGGCCGTGAATACAGTGAAGCTAAATCCTGAAGCCTGGCTGACAGCTTGTACCTGCCACTGTCAATCAGGGAGGGACCACCCAGGCACAGTTCAACCGTCAGAAGGCCCTTGAGAAGGCCACACTTTTGTCTAGAGTAGAAATATTTTGTTGTATGAAAATGGAGGACTGAAAAGGGGCTTTTTCTATTAGTCAATAAAATGTAGAAGGAAGGGACCATTCTGCCATGATTGTGGACATCAACAACTTCCTAGACAAATGGGTTTACTCATTTATTGAATATAAAAATAAATTCAATTTGCTCACAAATTGAAATGTGCAGTACGAAGAGGAAAACTAGAAGAAGAGACAGATTGCTGAGCGGAGATGTTAACCTCTTTGTAATACCTCCCGTGACGCCAGATGTTTGTGGCCCCTGAGGATGCACTCATGAGAAATCAGTTATTTGTTAGAATTTTTACCTCACTCCTTTGTCTTTCTCTATCCCTTTGCTGTCCTTCCTTGTTTTTGTTTGATTCCACAATCACAATCTCCTTCCTTTTTTTTTTTTTTTGAGATAGGGTCTTGCTCTATTGCCCAGGCTAGAGTACAGTGGCGTCATCATTGCTCATTGCAGCCTCAAACTCCCAGGCTCAAGCAATCTTCTTGCCTCAGCCTTTCAAGTAGCTGGGACTTCAGGAGTGCCACCACACCTGGCTGATTTTTCTATTGTTTGTAGAGACAGGGTCTTGCTATGTTGCACAGGCTGGTCTCGAACTCCTGGCTTCAAGCGATCCTCCCGCCTTGACCTCCCAAAGTGCTAGGATTACAGATGTGAGCCATCGCACCCTGCCCACAATCTCCTTCCTTTTTATATGTACATGAAAAGTTCCAGATGAAAAGGGTTTTAAAGTTCATGAATAATTTAACTCATTTTCTGGATAAGGAACCTGAGAAATAGAACCATCCTTTAGTCTCTGCAGAAGTCAACCACTTGCGGGCTGTTTTATTTCATTTTCTTCAGTATTGGTGAGATTACACTGAATCTGAGGGAACAGGCACTCTGTGAAATTTCGTTGAATGGTAACAATTGTCTTGCGTTGGAAATCGTGTGCAGTTAAGCTGGAATGTTATCACAAAGCAGACAGTGATTTCCATGTAGCAAGGAGGACTTCGAGGGAATTCACTGCAGTTCCCCCTGCCCTTTTTTCCTAACTCAAGCTCCAGCATCCAAAAGGACTATCCCATAGTAAAGGGTAAGATGGTCATCATAATACAAATCTCTACCATTTTTGAGTACCCACTGCGACCCGGACACTGCATTAGAAGCTTTGCAACTTTATCTCCATTAAACCTTATGGTTACAACTCTGTGATATATATACCAATTTGCAAATGAGATCTCTGAGGCTCAAAGAATTTACTTCCACATAGTCCTCCAGATAGTAAGTATCAGAGGCAGTATTTGAATATGTGTATTATTTCCCCTTCTGAATCTCTTTCCTTTCCCCTGAGTTATGCAGTCTTCTCCCATTTCACATGACTAGAAGTAATGTCACAAATCATAATTAGTGTACTTTGCCACAGCAACTTGTTTCACTTGTTCTTATATGTGAAAACAACAATGAAGTAATTCCTTCCTTCCTTATTCTGTTACCTCTTCTCTTTCTGTATCAATCCTCAAATATCTTAGTATAGGTGAAGAAAACCCAGTGTTCTAAGAAAATAGTGAAGACCACCTCAGATCTTGCATAATCTGTCTGTATAGTCAACAAATGTTTACTAGGCGTCACTCTATGCCAGGAATTCTGTTGGGAGCTAAGGATGCAGATGCTACAGTGAAGAAGGCACACTAACCCTGAAGTTAGTCGTGTCGTTAGGTGATTTCGTTCCCCCAAATTGTTACAATTAACAATACAGAATTCTATGTGCCATGTAAGGGAGCAATCAGAGCCCATAGAAGGAATACCTGACACAGTCTTGAGAGAGAAGGAAAGGTTTCTAGGATAAAGTTTCTTAATTTTCTGTATATTAAATTTTCTAACTTTCAGAAATTACACTATCTTTCCTGTTAGAAGCATATTGATATTAGTTAAGATTAAACATTTTAATTTCTGTTAAGGCAAAATATGTAAGAGGTAAAACTTCTTATTTTGTATAAATATCCTATTATTTTTACTTTGTAATTTCTAGACAGAGTAAATTGAGTGTTACATATATTTATTTAGAGACCCTACCTCAAATACAAGGGTATTTGAGTACAGATACCTAGCATATATATCTAAAGCCTATATTTATATAATTATTTAGTTTGTACATTTGAAATGTCTGCAAACTTCTGATAGAAATGGAGTCATTCTGATGGTTCTATGATACCAAAATAAAGCCATGAACTAGTAGTAGATTAAATATTTGACATCTGTAATCATTTGTGGTAGGTCCATATTAGGCTAATGCTATATAATATTTAATAGAGAATAAATATGTTGTTCTAAAGGAATGTAGACCTTAACTTACCTCAAAAATCCCTAATATTAATGGACACAAACAAAAGACAAACTTAGGTGTGCTCTGAGTGAACCAAACCCATTTCACAAGATAGAATGCAGTTGACATAGGCTGACTATAATATGAAATCCAAATTTAATTCTTATTTTTTAAATTTTCACCATTGTCAATGTTGACATAAGGAGATCACTGGCTAGCTGATATTTTGAGATGAGTGTGCCAAAATTCAAGGTCCAGAATTAATGAAATGATAGTCAACTGCAGCTGATGACAGAGAAATGATAAAGAAAGCATGCAAGGGCTTTAATTTTACTGAGAGTCAAACCTTTAGGAAAAAAAACTCTATTGGTGTGATGCGTGGGTCAACATCTTAAGAGAAACAAAAAATACCAAACATTTGTTAAAAGTATAGCACGTAATTTCTGACACCAAGAAGTGGATAAGAAAAGAAATGGTACAAAATAAAACTATTTTCATCATAAAAAACTTTCTGGAAGTTTTAAAAAAATAAAAAGTTAATGATACAAACAAAGATTAGCTAAAGATTCACTCTAACAAGTTTGTATAGTACCAAAAGGATGAGTTTTGGACCTCATGGTATCCTGATGTGAACTTGTAGCATTTGTTATCATGTGTTTTAGGCGTGTTTTCATGATTTTCATTTATTTCTTTTTCAAGCCCCTGTTAAAATTAGTCCATATCACTATGTCTGTTTTAGAGTAAAACAAATAAACAAATCATAGAAATGTGAGAGTAATGCCCAAGTTCAAACATATCAGTGACAGAC
This sequence comes from Daubentonia madagascariensis, assembly GCA_023783475.1. Lineage (NCBI taxonomy): Eukaryota > Metazoa > Chordata > Mammalia > Primates > Daubentoniidae > Daubentonia > Daubentonia madagascariensis. The sequence continues at coordinate 11,347,402 of JAKFHU010002220.1, forward strand.
TCTGCTGTATTCAGTGCCACTTGTTGGCCAGTCTAAGGACACGACAGTGGCCTGAAGGTATACCAGAATATCTTCTGAGTTGTTTTTGAATATGCCAGACTTTCTAAAGGCAACAAATACCCAGTGCCTTCATCCATCTCTTCCTTGTTCTATTATAACAGATTTTTAGAAGATACTTTGTTCTGTTATATTTTCAGCAGAGTTTATTTTTTTTCCTCTGTACAGTATAACTGAGAGAAGGGACAGCATGTACGTTCTCTTTCAAATGGAGCTACAACTACTTTATTTCTACGAACAGAAGTCATCCTTTTTTGACCCAAGTTGCAGCAGAGTCAAAACCTCAAAATAAAAATGGCAGTTACAAATCGCAGTACTCATTCCAATATAGTCACATTGACTAATAAAGAATGCATACACTTTATTCAGCTTTATCCTTCACAATAAAGGGTAATGAAATCAATCTGAAAGTATAGAAGTGACACATGTTCGTTGTCAGAAAGACAAATGCAAGATGTTAGTACTAGTGGAAAATCGGAGGCGGGTGAGGACATATACGGGAACTCCATATACTTTCCACTCATTTTTCTGTAAACCTAAAACTGCTAAAAAAAAAAGTCTATTAATTTTTTTAAATGTCATTTGTAATCCTACCACATGGGAATAACCCTTGTTAACATTAGAGAGGACAGCCTTGCAGTTGTTTTTTTTAACATGGATCTCTATTTACTTCGTGAGAGTTTACTATTTCTATAATTTAGCCCTTGCTTCATCTCTCAATGAACACTTTCTTAGAGATAGCTGCAGTTCCAATCCAATGTGTTCATGGGATTTAACATGTGTGCTTTTAAGTTAAAATATATGTGTATTATATTCTATATACATACCAATATGTACATTATACATATAGACTTTTGCATAGTACTTTTATAATTCTATTAATATGCATATTGTATATATATAACTTTATGCAATACTTTTATATAATAGTTTTGTATGTATATGATCATATATACATAATTTCTATGAAAATACTGAATCTTTCTCAAAATACTCATTTCTAGCTTCCTTTTTTCCTACTTCTGCTGCACCTGCCGTCTCTCTGCCTTAGCAGTACTTTATGTCTCTCTTTCATCATCTCAGTTTAGCCTTCTGTCTTCCTCTGGTGTGAGTGGCACTCCCAGCTACCCTGAGTGTTCTTCTTTTAGGCAGTAGAGCATGGTGGTTTTGAGCATGGGCTCTGAGATGGACTTTCTGGGTTCAAATCCCAGCACCACCACCTGCCAACCTAACCTTTGGCTGGTTATTTAACATCTGTGTGCCTCATATCCTCAGAGGTAAAATAACAGTCAGAATAGTAATTTTTTCAAAGGTTGTTGCAAGGACAAAGCTAGCCAATCAGGTAAAGTGTTTAGAGTAGGGCTTAGCAAACAGAAAGAACTCCATGTGTACTAGCTAATCATTTTTAAGGACAATAAAAAAATGCCACTTTTAGGATTTTTAAAGAGCTATGCTCACTTGAGGCAATCTGCATGTGCACTTCTATTGTGCATATAAAGTGAAGTTGAAAAAGAATGTGAACTGTAAAGTCTACCAGGAAAGTCTTTCCTTGTCTCTCTGATGCCCTTTTCTAATTCCCCCCACAGACTATGGATTTCTTTTAGAAGTTAGGTCAACAGAAGACCTAAACTTGATACTGGGCCTATTTACTCTCTGTCAGATCAACTGTAGGAGTGAATTCCAGAGCTAAGGGCATGGTCCAGACACCCAGTTTTCTTTTTTGTTCATAATTCAAACTTGCTGGCACTGGCAAGAAGTCCTGCCTTATTTAATCAAACATGCATGGATCATAGGAACGGAATGGTCATGGAATCAAAACGCAGGTACTCAAGCTTTAAATCTTAAAGGTGCTTATTAAATTAAAATCCCATACATGGAATGATTCTGAATAACTTATTTGAAAAAAACTGGCAAGTATAAATTAGCAGTATGGAATAAATATTATGTATAATCAACACTGTCTTTGTCAGCTCAGGCTACCATAACAAAATACCACAAACTGGGGTGCCTTAAACAGCAGACATTTATTTCCCACAGTTAGGGAGGATGGGAAGTCCAAGATCAAGGTGCTGGTAGATATGGTTCTTGGTGAGAGGGCCTCTTTCTGGCTTGTAGATAGCTACTTTCTCACTATATCCTCACAAGACATTTCCTCTGTGCATGCTGAGAGGATCTCTGTCTCTCAGGAGGACACTAATCTCATCCTGAGGGCCCCACCCACATGAACTCATCTAAACCTAATTACTTCCCAAAGGCTTCATCTCCAAATACCATCACCTTGGGGATTAGGGCTTCAACATATGCATTCATGGGTAACACAAACATTCAGCACATAATAAACCCTAATAAAGAAATCAAACTTTTTGTAATATTTCATACTAATGCCATAGCATCCATGACCTCAAGACTGCCAAAACTGAGGTGATAGCAGAGTGAATTTCCATAAGTTAATGAAAAGAAATTCTTGAAAGTCATTAATATTTAACTTGAATATTCAGCAGCACTCTCTGTATTTTTTGTACTGGAGTCTTGTGATTATTTATTCTTTATTTTTTCAATTTCAAAATATTAAAGGAGTACAAAGGATTTTGTTACATAGAGACCTTGTGTAATGCTTAAGTTGGGGCTTTTAGTGTGCCCATCACCAAAACAGTGTTCACTGTACTCGATAGGTAAGTTTTTACCCTTCATCCCCTCCCACCCTTCCACCTTCTTGGTTTTGAAGTCTTTTATGCATCTTTGTGCCCCTGTGTGCCAGTCGTTTAGCTCCCATTATTAGAAAGTACATGTGGTATTTGTTTTTCCATTCCTGAGATACTTAGGATAAAAGTCTTCAGTTCCATCCAAGTTGCTACAAAAGAAATTATTTCATTCCTTTTAATGACTGAGCAGTACTCCATGGTATATATATACCACATTTTCTTTATCCACTCATGAATTGATGGGCACTTAGGCTGATTTCACATCTTTGCTATTGTGAATTGTGCTGCAATAAACATTCAAATACAGGTGTCTTTTTGATAAAACGACTTCTTTTCCTTTGAGTAAATGCTCAGAAGTGGGATTTCTGGGATGAATGGTACATCTACATTTATTTCTTTGAGGAATCTCCATACTGTTTTTCATAGAGGTTATACTAATTTGCAGTCCCATCAATAGTGTATAAGTGCTCCCTTTTTATCACATCTGTGCCAATATTTATCATTTTTTGACTTTTTAATAATGGCTATTCTGACAGAATAAGGTGGTATCTCATTGTGGTTTTAATTTACATTTCCCTGATGATTAGTGATATTGAGCATTTTTTCATATGTTTGTCTGCCATTTGTCTCTTTTGAAAAACTTCTGTTCATGTCTTTTGCCTACTTTTTAATGGGGTTGTTTTTCTCTTGCTCATTTGTTTGAGTTCTTTGTAGATTCTGGATATTAGCCCTTTATCAGATGTATACTTTGAGAATATTTTCTCCCATTCTGTAGATCATCTGTCAACTCTTTTGATTATGTCCTTTGCTATTCCTCTTTTTAATTTAATTAAGCCCCATTTATTTATTTTTGTTGTTGCTATATTTGCCTTTGGGGTCTTAGTCATAAATTCTTTGTCTAGGCAGATGGCTGGAAGAGTTCTTCCTATGTTTTCTTCTAGAATTTTTATGGTTTCATGCCTTACAATTGAGTCTTTTATCCATCTTGAGTTAATTTTGGTAAAAGGTGAGAGATAGGGGTCCTGTTTCATTCTTCTGCATGTGGCTGTCCAGTTTTTCCAGCACCATTTATTGAATGGAGCTTCCTTCCCCCAGTGTATGTATGTTGTTTGCTTTGTCAAAGATCAGTTGGTTGTATGTAGATGGTTTTATTTCTGGGTTCTCTATTCTGTTCCATTGGTCTATGTCTCTTCTTTTATACCAGTACCATGCTGTTTTGGTTACTATAGCCTTGTAGTATAATTTGAAGTCAGGTAATGTGATGCCTCCAGATTTGTTCTTTTTGCTTAGGATTGCTTTTGCTATTTCGGATCTTTTTTGGTTTCAAATGAAGCGTAGAATTACTTTTTCTAGATCTGCGAAATATGACATTCGTATTTTGATGGGGATTGCTTTGAATCTGTAAATCACTTTGGACAGTATGAACATTTTAACAATGTTGATTCTACCAATCCATGAGCAAGGAATGTTTTTACATTTGTTTGTGTCATCCATGATTTCTTTCATCAGTATTTTTTAGTTCTCCTTGGAGAGATCTTTCATATCCTTGGTTCAGTATATTCCCAGGTATTTTATTTTCTTTGCAGCTATTGTAAATGGTATTGAGTCCTTGATTTGACTCTCAGTTTAGCTATTATTAGTATATAGAAATGCTACTGACTTGCGTACATTGATTTTGTAACCTGAGACTTGGCTGAATTTCTTTATCAGTTCTAGGAGTCTTTTGGTGGAGTGTTTAGTGTTTCTAGATACAAGATCATATAGTTAGCAAACAGTGATAGTTTGACCTCCTCTTTCCAGATTTTGATATCCTTTATTTCTTTCTCTTGCCTGATTGCTCTGGCTAGGAATTCCAGTACTATGTTGAATAGAAGTGGTTACAGCGGGCACCCTTGTCTTGTTCCAGTTTTAAGGGGAATGCTTTTAACTTTTCCCCAGTATGATGCTGGTTGTGAGTTTGTTATATATGGATTTTACTATTTTGATGTATGTTCCTTGTATGACTAGTTTGTTGAGGGTTTTTATCATGAAAGGGTACTGTATTTTATCCAATGCTTTTTCTGCATCTATTGATATGATCCTATGGTCTTTGTTTTCGCTTCTGTTTATGTGATGTATCACGTTTATTGATATGCATATATTAAACCATCCTTGAATCCCTGGGATGAGACTGACTTGATCTTGGTGAGTTATCTTTTTGATGTGCTGCTGAATTCGGTTTGCTAGTATTTTGTTGAAGATATTTGTCTATGTTCATAAGAGATATTGGTCTGTAGCTTTTTTTGTTATTGTTGTGTCCTTTCCTGGCTTTGGTATGAAGGTGATATTGACTTCAGAGAATGAGTTAGGTAGGATTCCCTCCTTCTCAATGTTATGGAATAATTTCTGTAGGATAGTCATAGTTCTTCTTTGTGGGTCTGGTAGAATTAGGCTGTGAATCCATCTGGTCCAGGGATTTTTTGTTGTTGCTGGTAGATTTTTTTAATTACTGCTTCAATCTCGCTGCTCATTATTGGTCTGTTCAAGGTTTCTATTTCTTCCTGATTCAGGCTTGGGAGGTCATACGTTTCCAGGAACTTACTCATTTCCTTTATGTTTTCTAGTTTTTCTGCATTGAGGTTTTCACAGTATTCACGGATGCTATTTTGTATTTCTGTGGTATCAGTTTTCATGACTCCTTTTTCATTTATGATTGAGCTAGTGGTCTGTCAATTCTGTTTATCTTTTCAAAGAACCAACTTTTTGTTTCATTGATCCATTGTATTGTTTCTTTGGTTTCTATTTTGTTTAGTTCTGTTCTGAGTTTTGTTATTTCTCTTCTTCTGCTGTCTTTGAGTTTGGTTTGCTCTTTTTTTCCTAGTTCCTTCAGATGTGACATTAGGTTGTTAATTTGTGATCTTTCTGTCTTTTTGATGTAGGCACTTAAGTCCTGTGGCCTTTCCCCTTAGGACTGCTTTGACTATATCCCAAGGATTTTGAAAGTTTGTGCTTCCTTTGTCGTTCAGTTTGAGGAATCTTTTGATTTCCAATTTAATTCCATCACTTATCCAAGGATCATTCAGCAGTAGGTTAATTTCCCTGATTTTGCGTTGATTTGAGTTTCCCTTAGAATCAATTTCTAGTTTAGTTGCACTGTGGTCTGAGAAGGTGTGTGGTATGATTTTGATTTTTTGAAATTTGCTGCAACTTGTTTTGTGGCCTAAGATACAATCAGTCTTGGAAAATATCCCATGTGCTGATGAGAAGAATGTATATTCAATAGTTTTGGGGTAGAATGTTCTGTAAATGTCTGTTAAGTCCATTTTTTCCAGAGTCTTGTTTAAGGCCAGTGTTTCTTTATTTATTTTCTGCTTCAGTGATCTCTCCAGCTCTTTCAGTGGGGTGTTGAAGTCCCTGGTAATTACAATGCTGCTGTTTATTACTTTTCTTAGATCTGGTGGAATTTGCTTTCTGAATCTGGGAGCTCCTGTGTTGGGTGCATATATATTTGAAATTGTTAGGTCTTCTTGTTGAATTACTCCCTTGACCATTTTTGTCTTTTTTTTTACCATTGTTGATTTCAAGCCAATTTTATCTGATATAAGAATGGCTACATCTGCTCACCTGCTCACTTTTGGTTTCCATTTGTGTGGACTATTTTTTCCATCCCTTTGCCTTGAGTCTGTGTGAGTCCTTGTGAGTTAGATGTGTTTCTTGAGACAGCATATATTATACTTGGGATGTGGTTTTTATCCATTCATCCAGTCTGTTTCTTTTAAGTGGGGCATTAAGACCATTCACATTCAGTGTTAGTATTGGCAAATGGGATACAGTTCTGTTCATCATGTTGGATGATACCTTGTTGTTTTGTTTTCTCTCCTGTGCTGTTGGCTTACTGGAGCTGTGAGCTTTAACTTTCAGGTGTTTTTACATTGGTTGGTGGGTATCTACTGTGCTGTTCCATGTATAATGCAGTTCTGAGTATTTCCTATATGGCAGGTCTAGTAGTGACAAATTCCCTTAGTGTTTGCTTTTCTGGGAAAATTCTTTATTTCTCCATAATTTATGAAACTTAATATCGTAGGGTGCAAAATTCTTGGCTGACAGTTGTTCTGCTGAAGAAGACTAAAAATGAGGCCCCAATTCCTTCTTGCTTTTAAGGTTTCCCCTGAGAAATCTGCTGTTAGCCTAATGAGTTTTCCTTTGTAGATTAGTTGGTGTTTTTGTCTTGCAGTTTGTAGGATTTTCTCCTTCATGTTGACTGGCCAGGTTAATGACTATGTGTCTTGGAGATGTCCTGTTTGCCATGAATTTTTCTAGTGTTTGATGACCATCTCCTCAATAATTCCCTCGAATAGGTTGCCCATGCTTTTTGTTTTTTCTTATTCTTCCTCAGGGATACCTATAATTCTTATATTGGCCCATATCACATAGTCCCATACTTCTCCAAATGATTGTTCCTTCCTTTTTATTCTCTTTTCTGTGTCTTTGACTGACTGGATGAGTTTGAAAGCCTTGTCTTCAAGCTCTGAAATTCTTTTTTCTGCTTGGTCTAGCCTGTTGTTGAAGCTTTCTGCTGTGTTTTGAAATTCCCTACAAGATTCTTTAATTTCTTTAAGTTCTGTTATATCTTTTCTTATGTTGTCTATCTCTATAGAGAGTTTTTCATTTTTTTCATTCATATCCTGAAATTCTTTTTTGGCCCCTTTGTGTTGCTTTTCAACTTTCTCTTCAATCCCATTAATGTTATTTGCCATCCATATTCTGAATTCTTTCTCTAACATTTTGAAAATTTCCTATAGGTTGGGGTACATTGCTGGACACCTAGTGTGATCCTTTGGGAGTGTCAAAACAGCTTGTTTTTCTCATTTTGCCAGAGTTCTCATTCTGGTTCCTTCTCTTCTGAAATCTCTCAGCTCAGGAGAGATGACCTTGCAGTGTACCTGTTCTCTTCTGCTGGGAACTCTCCTCCTTATTGCAAAGAAGGAGAGGTTCCTGGATGGCCCACTTGTGTCCTACTCTGGAGGATTGCCCTGGCACAAGATAGGCAGATGCACAGTGAGTCCAATTCGCACCAACCAGCAGCAGTGATTGATGGCCTGTGCCAGCCTGAGGACTGACCCACTCAAATCTCTGCCCATGCCTGTGGGAGGTCATGATTGTCAGCTTGCACTGGGTTGAGAGCCATCTGGATTAGATCCACAGGCAGTGGCATTTGTCAGCTCTTGCAGCTTCAGTATATCCTTGCCCATGCCCACAGGCAGCAGCGGTTGTTAGCCTGTGCTGTTAGCCTGAGAGCTGCCCAGTTCAGATCCTCGGGTGGCAGCGTTTATCAGCCAGGCACCTACATAAGGGAAGCCCTGCCTATGTCAACAGGCAGCAACAATTCTTGGCCCTCCCAGGTCCCCCAGCAGCAGTGGGGGTACACAGTTCCTGCCTAGGGGACTTACAAGAATGCCCAGCCTCCCTGCTCCCTCTATACCCCAGACTAGCATGGGTGATGGGGAGGCAGCAGCAATGAATCTGACCCCTGGGTAGAGGCAGCACTCTGGGACTAGGATTTTTGAATGGCACCAGCCACAGCGCCCAGGGTTTGCGAGCCACTGGGCCCTCCTCACCACTGTGCCCTTCTCTGGATGCTGCTGCACGGCCTTCAGATAGCTCCCTATGTCAGTCCTGTATCCTTTTGCGGTTGAGGTCCCTCCCACAGCTCAGATCGTAATGATCTTGGGGGAAGTGTGGAGCCCCAGGATTCTGTCCTCTTGCCTTCCCCATGTGTGTGATTGTCTTCCCTGTGTACCTCCAAACCGCAGAGTGGGCTGCCTTTCTTCCTTCTCCTTCACTTTGGGTGCCTCCTGTTGCCTCTCTTTTGATTCACAATGCTCTCTCTTAGACAATTGATCTGAAGGTGGTTTTCTACTGTACATCTTCAATCCTCTGTGAGATCGGCATGTGCAGGCTGCTTCTAGTCCACCATCTTGGCCCCTCTCTCCTGCGACCTGATGTCTGTGATCCATCATTCATTTCCTTCTCCTCCATGTTCCCCTCCTGAGAAAGAATAGCATTCTGAGAAGGCATAACTTCCTTTTTGAGTATCCGGAGTCAGTCCTCCCCCAGGATTACTTCACTTCTTTGCAGTTCTTATGTTGTAATGTCACCAAAACTTTGTTCTCTTCTAGCATGACAGTCAGGAGATGCACCAGTATTAGCAGCTTCAGTATCCTTGTCAGTCCCTGAAAGCTGATTTTCCAGTGCCTCATGGGAAACAGCCACTCCCAGGTATTAAAGGTGCCCCATTTCTGATGAGAGCCTCAGGAGCCAATGGATATCCACAAGAATGACTTCTGCTTCCCAGGGATAGCCATTCTCAGAATCTTGCCTTGTTCATGCAGAGTTGAGGTGTAGGGGCTCCTGAAAGTGGCTATTACTTTTATTTTCTAAAAGCATTAATCCTTCATGTACAGACTTCAGTATGGTCTTCAAATCTGTGCCTTGGCAGAGATCTTGTAAGATACAATTGCAGGTTGAGCACCTGTAATAAGATGCACCAAATTTGGCAGAAGAAATCCAGCAGTTTCAGTAACTTAGGAGTCAGCCTCCACAGACGAAGGCACTCCGGGAAGCTCAGCACCCTGATGTCGCCGCCACTGCTGCCAGTCTGGACCCGGGTGAGACAGGGTGCTGAGGGCCCTGATGTCTGATCCAATGATGCCTGGTGCCTGGGCCCCTGGGGCTGGACCAGCCATTAGCCAGGCCAGCTCTGATGACAGCCTTCCCACAACGGCGACCATGCCATGCTTCTTGTGATAATTTCTGTTGAAATTTTATATTTGGTAAAATTTTGCTTCATAATAGTAGGTGCAATTCTTGCCCTTACTAAAACTTACCTTAAAAATAAAGCAGCAAAGACATTTCTCTCCATGCTACTTTGTTCCCATTTAAAAGCAAAACTTCTTGAAAGAAATGCCTGTGCCTGGTGTCTCACATTCTCTTAAATCCACTCCTTTGGGATTTTGTCCCCTCTACTCCATTGAAACAGTTCTGGTGAAGATAACCAATTTCTGGTGACTTTCCTTTGCTAAATCTGATGATTGGCTGTCAGTTCTCAACTCACTTCACTTGTCAGCAGCATTGCAAATGATTGATCGCTCCTTTGTTCTTGATATACTTTTTGCACCTGGCCTCCAGCACCCACACTCCTTTCCTTGTCCTCGTCACTGGGACTCCTTCTTGGCCTTCATGGCTCAGTCTTCCTTATCTCCCTGGCTTCTAAATGCCCCAAAGTGAATCCCTGGATCCATTCTCTTCTTTACCTGTAATCCCTCCCTGTGTGATGTTATTCTGACTCATGGCTTTACCTACCAAGTTTATATTTCTAGTCTGAACATCTTCACTGATATCCAGGATTATATACCCAAAGGACTAATCTGATATCTCAGCTTGGATATTTAAAAGACACCTTACTTTTAATATGTCCAAAATGGAACTTCAGATTTCCACCCCTAGATCTGATTCTCCTATGATCTTCCCCACCGCTATAAACAGCAATTTCATCTTTCCAGTTGGTCAAGACAACAAAACTTGGAGTCGTCCTTGATTCTTCTATTTCTCTCACAGACCATATCTGACCCATCAGAAAACTCTTTTGGCTCTTAGTTCATAATCACGCACACAGCCCTATCGTACCACTTCCACTGCTACTGCCTGGTCCAGTCTTCTACGATCTCTTGCCTAATTGGGTGCAAAATCTCCTAACCAGGCTTTTTACTTCAGCTCCTGGTGCTGAAGTAAACCCCGAGGGACACCAGGGCAATAAATGCCTGACCCGCTCTGTTCTTGCCCTCCAAGCTCCTTCCTGTGTTCCCCCTTTGGCTGACCCAACCAGAAGCCAGAGGGCCAGGGAAACATGAGATGCAGCTCACACCAGTCAGCTCCTGAGGCACAGAGCCGGGTGGAGCAGGGTGCAGCATGGACCTTCAGGGCTATATCCGCTGTTCCAGCAGTCTTTTATAATCATCAAAAGTGGTGGGGGGGGCTCTTTTAAAAATAATCATGAAACAATTTCTGTGTGGGTGTGAGACTATCCGTGAAACAGACTCCCAGTCAAATACCAGAGTCTGTGTTTGGGGTTTACGATGTCAAACTATTGAACTAAATGGTTGTTAACAGTTTTACATAATAACTGCATTTTTTAACAATTTAATTATACCATGTTTATTATTTAGTGTACCTTTCAACCACATTAAAAAATGAACCATTGAGACTTATAATACTATATACTATGTGTTATTGTTATTCTGCGAGGGGAGGAAGGAAGCCACAGAAATACCCATTACAGCTGATAAACAGATTTATAAATTCTAAAGGAACAGCTATTTTTAAAAGGGTTGAACAATGTGTTATTTGTACGGTTATATGTTTAATCATGCCTTGTCCAAAAGAAACACATTTTGGGTGAAAAGAACAATAGAATAGACATTTGAGGATCTGAGTTCTAATCCTAACTCGACCAGTAAAGGGTCACTAGCAAATAAGTTTAACTATATGCGTCTGAGTTTTCTCCTCTGTAAGAGGTGGGACAAGACAATTTTTGAGATCATCTCCACTTCTCAAATTCTACTCCACTGGAAGGTGTTATTTTGTGACAAGAGAAGAAAGTTGAATTTAAAGGAACTGTGTCAGCAGCACTTACTGAGAAAAAAAAAAAGCAATTACTAGAGATAAAAGCCATTGTGGGTTTTGTTTCTAGATTTTAAAATGCACTGGCCAGAGCCTGCGTGCTTTATACCCACTTCTTTTCCCCTTGTCCTCACTCTGTTACTCTGAAAGAATATGCAAGAGGGAAAAAATCAATCATTAGAGAAATTTTAATTGCATAGAACTGTTTCAAAGATAAGCTCAGACAAAAATAACAGTGGCTGTGATTGTGTTTTCTCTTTAGAATCTACTGTATTTATCCCCCAGTCGGAATACTCCATTGAAGAAGATGTCGGGGAACTGTTCATTCCCATTAGGAGAAGCGGAGATGTCAGCCAGGAGCTGATGGTGATCTGTTACACCCAACAAGGTAGCTCGATTTGCAAAGAAAAACCTAAAATACCCCCAAACGATATAAATACGCCTCTTTAACATGTTGCAGCCATAACATTTTGCCATAAGGGGTATACTTTATTGCTAAGTTTTTCAAAAATACAGTATTTATCCAGAAGTCTTTCTTCACGATTGCACCTTTGAGGACCCCTCCAAGGGAGCCCGGAATGACTCTGCTGCTACTGACCTCAAACAGTTCTGACTTCACCTGGTCACTTATTGTAATACTCAAGTCTTTTCTGGATTACAACCAACTAAAGCCCACCCAAGCCTGCTCAAGTAGAAAGGGGTTATTGTTTAAAAGAAAAGCGACAAAGTGATACTAGTTTGAAACTCATTTCCAAGAAGTATCAAAATATTTGTTTTGCTCATTGGTAAGCATCCTATGAAAGGTGATTTTATGTAATGCAAAATTAAATTACTGCATAATATTTGCTAATATACTAAACACCTTTCTAGCGAGTAAGTAGATTTTCTAAGAATACAAAAGAAAAAGTCGTATATCCTGTTGATATCTGAGCAGATCCTCGTTAAAATTTCCATTAATATGTACATGATTTGAAAGGCAGTATAGAGTAATGATTAAAAACACAGATTTCAGGGTCAGCCCTGGGCTCTGGGTCCCAGAGCAAGTGGTTTAACTTCAGCAAATGTCAGTTACCAAATGTGTGCAATGCAGTAGAGCTCTTGCGAGGATTAATGAGGCAGGCGGGTAAAGCGCTTGGCACTTTGCCTGTACCTAGTAAGCATTTGCATAGTAGGAGGTATTATTTTGTAGTATTCTGTTGACCTGAATGTCCATTGGCAGGAAAGACAGGAGAAAACACTTGAAATTTAATATCCATCATAGGCTTGAGGTCATTTAAAAGTTGACTCATGATACTAGAACAGTATGCAGTTGCTATGACAATTCCAGGGGTATTGATGTGCAATAATTGACCTTTAAAATGCTGCATTTCTGGACATACCCCTGTAATATGTTCTACATAAAAACCTTTTGGATTCTCTCCGCCTCCAGGAACGGCAACCGGAACTGTGCCCACTTCAGTGTTATCTTATTCTGATTACATATCCAGGCCTGAGGACCACACCAGTGTTGTCCGCTTTGACAGAGATGAACGGGAGAAAATGTGCCGGATAGTCGTCATTGACGACTCCCTGTATGAAGAGGAGGAGACCTTCCACGTCCTTCTGAGCATGCCCACGGGCGGGAGGCTCGGACCCCAGTTCCCAGGGGCTCAGGTTACGATCGTCCCTGACAAAGACGATGGTAAGGACTAATTTTCCTGAAAATTCTTCTTACCAGAAAGATCAACATCACGTGCAGCTCTCTAGACAGAAAAATGGGAGTCCAAAAGAATTATAACACGCACATTTATTTTATGCTTGGTTTTATAGCGCAATTAGATTTCCAAAGTTGGCTGCATCCGTCCATTCGTCTTTCCTGATTTAATGTTTTAAAGGGCAAAAGTCACACTTTTGCGTGTTTTTTCCTCCGTACAGTTTCTTTCACAATGCCATTTACCATTATGTGATTAAACTTAAAACTTCGCAGTGAGGAATCGAAGCGATTTTGATAAACCTTATTTATTTCCTTTTTGTTTGGTTTGGTCTTATTTCCTTTTGTTGTTTTGTTTTGCTTTTAAAGGCTTATATTTTGTGACTTTATCCTCAGTGTTTGAACCTGTTTTTCAAAGCAACCCATCAGACAAGGCTGTTAAATGAATAACTAGTAAATATGTGGAAAATTAAATCCAACAAGCAGCTCCCTGCTCCAAAAAAGAAGAGGGGTAGGGGGTATATTCTAGATCATTTCCGCCCCCCAAACCCCACGCCAGGAAACTAAATTACCATGAATTGATCCCTCACTGCAGAATAGAAAAAGGAGCAAAGGGATCCTAATCTTCTCAGTTTAAGAAACAGTTTGTGCTTTTTTGCATGGGTAGAGAGAGCAAAAGGAAAGATTTTAAATAATCTTGTGAGGAAGGCAGAGAGCAGTAAACTGAGAGATTCTCCAACACCAGAGTATTCTTCTTTCCTCCTTGAAATGTTCCTCATGGTAGATGAAAGAGGAAGAAACTGGGGGGTGAGTCTTTTGGTTCAGAGAGAAGCTGAAGGGCAATCAAAAGACTTGAATCCTAAGTAATCTTAAAACTCAGGAAGTTGAAAATAATCTACCAGGAAAGGTGTTTGATATTCAAGTGGCAAAGAAGAACATGAGAGGTAAAGGTAGTAATGTGTTTTGTGAGCTTATCCTCTGTGCCAGGCACAGTGCTGGCTCATTTGTATATATTTGTTAATCTTTTGATATGTTTATTGGCTCTTTGTATTTCTTTAAATTGTCTATTTATGAATTGTTCATATTTTCTTACTGATTTACGGTAGCTTTGAGAATAATAGATATTAAACAAGTATCTCTGTTTGTTAAGATTCTTTTCCTCTTTTGCTATTTGTTTTTTGTTTAAATTTTTTAATTGACATATCATAATTATACATATTTATGGGGTATATAGTGATGTTTTGATGCATATAATATATATAGCAATCAGATCAGATAGCACATCCATCATCTCAAACACTTATCATTTCTTTGTGTTGGGAATGTTTAATATCCTCCTTCTAGCTATTTGAAACTTAATAATGTATTATTGTTAACTGTGGTCATCCTATGGTGGTATCGCACACTAGAACTTATTCCTTGTATCTAGCTGTAATTTTGTATCCTTTAATAAATCTCTCCCTAACCCTCCCTTCCTGCTACTCTTCCCAGCTAGTGCCTTTGTACATTACTGTGCTTTATTGCCCTAATAATCCTGTGAAGTGTATAATAATATAATAATCTTTTTGACTGAAAAGGTTTGAAAACATTGATGATGAAAATTAGGAATGATTTCATCAAGAGGGGATTGAAGGAAGTCTTGATTCTATCTTAAATTTATATCATTCCCTACACATATAAGCTACTCTAATATTTTTAAATGTACTTTAGTTTATTAGTTTAATAATAGTTCTATTATGTATTTGAATGAAGTGTGGAAATTTTATTTTAAATTTATGCAATCTTAGAGAGAGAATCAATATTTTGAATATTAGCCAAAACAGGTCTGATAGTCCACACTAAATGCCTGTCTACTCTCTAGATATCTATCTATTCTTATAGAAAGAAAGAGATAGGTGTAATTTAAAAATAGCAAATGTAATTAATGATTACTTTAGTTCAGTTTCTTTTCTTGGCAAAAATTTTTTCCCAGATGGCTATGGGATGCACATGGGAAAAATAAAAAAACAAACATTATTTACTAGGTGGCAGGCATTTTCACATACATATCACTAAATCTTTACAAAAATGAAGTATGATGTCATTATCCCTATTTTACAGACAACAAGACTGAGGCTTAGAGAGACTAAGTGATTGACTTGAATTCACAAAGCTAGTAAAGCTAGTACACAGCAAAGTCAATATCAGGGCCCCCAATTGTATGACCTTCCGTGCTATCACTCTGCCTTTTTTTTTTTTTAAGAAATAGGGTCTTGCTTCTGCTGCCCAGGCTGGAGTGCAGTAGCATGATCATAGTTTACTTCAGCCTCGAACTCCTGGGCTCAAGCAGTTCTCCTACCTCAGCCTCCCAAGTAGCTGGGATAACAGGTGCCTGCCACCACACCTCGCTAATCTTTGTATTTTTTGTAGAGACAGGGTCTCACTATGTTGCCCCGTTGGGTCTCGAACTCCTGGCCTCAAGTGATCCTCTTGCCTCGGCCTCCCAAAGTGCTAGGATTACTGGTGTGAGCCACTGCGCCCGGCCTTTCACGCTGCCTTTAAAACGTGTCCGTAGTGGTGATGAAGTTGAGGAACCATTTGTACGGTACTATTATTACAATATTTGTAAAATATTTTATTATTGTCAGTGTTTTAACTGAGCTTTACAATTCCCTAGTGTAGACGGGACTAGTGGTATTATGACTGGGGTAGCTGAAGCTCAGAAAGTTGATTGCCCCAGAACACAGGGCTGGTGAATTTTGGTGCCATGGACTTTGATTTTGAGGCTTCAGAGTACCATGCCAACATTGGAACAGCAGTTTTTCAGGAATGTTCTCAGTGATCATCACTCCTCCTTCATTCACCCAGCCTGTGTTAAATAAATCAGAAGTCCTGTGCAGATTTCTGTTTTCTCCCACCTGTCATTTCCCTTCTACTTCTAACCCCACTGCTCTAGTTTAGGCAGACCCTCAGCTGCAGTTTACAGTAAACTCCTCGCCGGGCCCACAGCTTCCTATCTCTTCCCACCCAAACCTTGGTTCCCACTGCCACAAATTCATTCTTTCCTGTACTCATACCATGCCACTCCTCAGCACAAAACCAAAAACTGTTAGCAGCAAACTTTGTCATCATCAGAAGATAGGCACATTCCACCTCCCCCAGTCAAGAGCCAAAATGCACAGGAAAGAAAAAATAAAGTGTTTCTTCATCTGCTCTGGTGGCGTAACTGTTGAGAAACCTTAACAAAGATTAAGATTATATCCTAATTTAGAGCAAAATTTATTAATGTTATTTAACAAATATTACAGTTATTTTCTTAAAAATATCATGGCCAGTTCAGTCTCAGGATAAGGAAAAGAAAGAGCAGGGCAGGAATAAAGGAGGCGGCACAGAGAGGACGGGTCTCATGAGAGCAAATCAGAGACAGGCGGAGGAGTAAGAACAGGACAGTGCAAGAAACTGAGAGAGAAAATGAAAGAGCATCACATCCAAGGAGGAAAGGAGAGGATGGTGCAGGAAAGAGGAGACAACAGACAAGCCCAGTAGGGTCTCTGCTGTGGGTAAACCATATCGGTACCCATGTGGACGGTTATTCTCTTTCTTTACAGTTTGTTGAAAACACCATTAGCAAAATCAACCCGGTTTATAGCACTTCCAGTGCTTTAAGTCTTCAGAAACTTGGCTGTGAGGTTACCATGACCTCCCAGAAGGAATTATTCTTTGGACCATGTAACACAGCAGATGGCACAAGCGCACCCTGAGGCTTGATCTTCTCCACCCAGAGGTTAAAGTTGCAGATATCCAGTTTGGTATTCAATTCAATAAGTAATAACTTCCGCCTGCCCTCAGAATCCCCAGCTATTATGATGCTACTGTTTATTTCTTTGCTTAAATCTAATAGAACTTGCTTTATAACTGGGAGCTGCTGTGTTAGGTGCATATATATTTAGGATGGTTATGTCTTCTTGTTGAGTTGCTTCCTTTACCATTATATAATGACCATCTTGGTGTTTGTTTTTACTATTGTTGATTTAAAGTCTATTTTATGTAATGTGAGAATGGCTACACCTGCTCACTTGTGGTTCCCTTCGCATAGGGTATTTTTTTTCCATCCCTTTACCTTGAGTCTGTGTGAGTCCTTGTGAGATGTGTTTCTTGAGACAGCATATACTTGGGATGTGTTTTCATCCATTCATCCAGGCTATATCTTTTAAGTGGGGCGTTAGGACCATTCACATTCAGTGTTAGTATTGGTATGTGGGATTCTGTTCTGTTCCTCATGTTGCATGATACCTTGTTGTTTTGTTTTCCCTCTTGTGCTATTGTTTTACTAGGGCTTTAACTTTTGGGTGTTTTTACACTGGTTGGTGGGTATCTATTGTGCTGTTCCATGTATAATGCAATTCTGAGTATTTCCTGTAGGGCAGGTCTAGTGGTGACAAATTCCCTTAGTGTTTACTTCTCTGGAAAAGTCTTTATTTCTCCATCATTTATGAAACTTAGTTTTGCGGGATACAAAATTCTTGGCTAACAGTTCTGTTGAAGAAGACTAAAAATGGGGCCCCATTCCCTTCTGGCTTGTAGGATCTCCCCTGAGAAACTTGCTGTTAGCTTGTTGGGTTTTCCCTTGTAGTTTAGTTGTTGCTTTTGTCTTGCAGCTTGTAGGATTTTCTCCTTCATTTTGACTTTGACCAAGTTGACAGCTATGTGTCTTAAAGATGTCCTATTTGCTATGAATCTTCCCAGTGTTCAATGACTATCTTGTATCTGGATATCTGAATTTCTGGTGATACCAGGGAAGTTTTCCTCAATAATTCCCTTGAATCAGTTTTCCATGCTTTTTGCTTTTTCTTCTTCTCCTTCCGGGATACCTACAATTCATACATTGGCTCATTTCACATAGTCCCGTATTTCTTGAGTGATTGTTCATTCTTCTTTCTTCTTTTTTTCTGTGTCTTTGACTGACTGGGTTAGTTCAAGAGCCTTGTCTTCAAGTTCTGAGAGTCTTTCTTCAGCTTGGTCTAGTGTGTTGCTGACACTTTCTGCTGTATTTTGTTTCAAGAATTTTTTTTCTTCCTTAATTTTTTCCTTAACCAAGTTGTTCAGGAGCATGTTGTTTAATTTCCGTGTATTTGTACAGTTTCCCAAGTTCCTTGTTTTACTGATTTCTAGTTTTATTCCATTGTGGTCTGACAAAATACTTGATACAATTTTGATTTTTTAAAATTCATTGAGACTTATTTTGTGGCTTAACATATGATCTATCCTGGCAGTGTTCCATGTGCTGATGTGAAGAATGTATATTCTGTGCTTGTTGGATAAAATGTTCTGTGAATGTCCATTAGGTCTATTTGATCTAGAGTCCAGTTTGAATTCAATGTTTCTTTGTCAGTTTTCTTTCTCGATGATCTAATGCTGAGATAGGGGTATTGATGTCCCTCACTATTTATTGTATTGGAGTCTATCTCTCTCTTTAGATCCAGTAATATTTACTTTATAAATCTGGATGCCCCAGTGTTGGGTGGGGCTGTGTGTGTGTATATATATATATATGTGTGTGTGTGTATATATGTATTTAGAATTATTATATCCTCTTGCCCTCTTGCTGGATTGCTATCTTTATTATTAAATAGTAACCTTGTCTCTTTTTATTGTTTTTCAATTAAAGTCTGTTTTATCTGATATAAGTATAGCACTCCTGCTCACTTTTGGTTTCCATTTGCGTGGAATGTCTTTTTCCATCCCTTTACTTTGAATCTGTATGTGTCTTTGCAGGTAGAGTGCATTTCTTGTAGGCAGCATATAGTTGGATCATGTTTCCTTATCCATTCAGCCAATCTGTAACTTTCTAAGGAGAATTTAATCCATTTACTTCCAAGGTTATTATTGATATGTGAGGTTTTGTTACTGTCATATTAATTAATTATGTTTTCATTGTTTGTATATTTTTTGTTTCTCTCCTTTTCTCTTATCGTTTGTCATTGTGATTTGGTGTTTCACTGTAGCAGTATCATTTGAGTCCTTTCACTTCCTCATTTGTGTGTTTGGTTTAACAGTGAGTTTTATACTTTTGTGTGTTTTCATGATGGTAAATATCATCCTTTTGCTTCCAAGTTTAGGACTCCCTTGAGCATTTCTTGTAGGGCCAGTCTAGCGATGATGAATTCCTTCAGTATTTGTTTATCTGTGAAAGACTATTTCTCCTTCATTTGTGAAGGATAATTTTTCTGGATGTATTATCCTTCGGTGGCAGTTTTTTTCTTTCAGTATTTTGAATATGTTGTCCCATTCTCTCCTACCCTGTAAGGTTTTTACTCAGAAATCCACTTTTAGTCTGATGGGGGTTCCTTTGTAGGTGACTAGACACATTTCTCTTGCTCTTTGTAGTATCTTCTCTCTTGCTTTGACTGTAGACAGTTTGCTATAGTGTGCTGTGGAGAAGACCTGTTTGTGTTGTATCTGTTTGGGGATCTTTGGGCCTCCTATATCTGGATGTCTAGGTCTCATGCTAGACTTGGGAAATTTTCATCTAAAATTTTGGTAAAGAGGTTTTCCAACCGTTACATTCTCTCTTCACCCCTAGGGGCAATGGTAATTCAAATATCCAGTCGCTTTATGTTGTCCCAAATGTCACAAAGGCTTTGCCCATTCTTTTTTATTCTTTTTTTAATTTTTGTCTGGCTGAATTATTTCAAAAGACCTGTCTTCAAATTCTGAGAGTCCTTCTTCTGCCTGATCTAGTCTATTGCTAAAGCTTTCAAATGTATTTTCTGTTTCATTCAATGAATTCTTAACTTTCAGAATTTCTATTTGGTGTCATATTTCCTGTGTCGTCACGTTGATATCTGTGCATCTGGTGTAACAGTCGTTTCTTCCACTTCTGTGAAGTTGCTTTCGTAAAGGACAACTTTTTCCTGAAGATGTATTTATGGTGTTAGTTGGGTAGGGCACTTTAGCTTTGATTTTGGGTGCATGCAGTAGTGTAATCTCTGTATGATTTCTTCAGCTGTAAACAGCATCAGTGGCATCTGTGATTTTTCAGTGGCTTAGGGTACAGTTATTAGTGGAGGCTGTGGTGAAGTTTTGCTGGAGACTAGCATGCCAGGGAGCCAGTCTTCAGTCCCCAGTGGTGGCAGCAGTGGACTGACTGAGTCTGCCTGTCCTTGGGCCCCATGGCAGTGTACACTGGCACCAGCGTTAGTAGGTCCAGGAGGGTCAATGCTTGGGCTCCCGTGTGGCTTGCATGGAAGCTGGTAGTGACAGCAGTGGTCTGGGCATGTGGGTGGGCTCCCAGTTTCCCTAGGCATCAGGTACAATGTAGGTGATGGCAGTAGCAATGGTGGAGCAACCTATTGGAATCCAAGAGGTCCATGCTGCTGTTGGCAGTGGCTGTGACAGGTTGCAACTAGCGGTGTGTGCAGGTGGGTACCAGCTATGGTGGTATAGGCAGGTTGGGTCAGCCCAACCTCAGACCCTGGGAGGAGCGTTCAGGTGCCAACATTTGTGGATTGGGCTGAGTGATACCCAGGCCCTTGAACGGTATGTTCAATACTGGGAGGATGGGACCAGGCTGGCAGACTTGTCCTAGGCCCCCTGGTAGTGCATGCAGGCACTATCTGTGATAGGCAACAGCAGGGTGGTCTCCACACTGCCAACAGGATGCTCAGGTGTGGACAGTGGCAGCTGTGCTGTGGGCCTACCCCCAGGACAGGTGAGGCCACTCTGAGTGAGAGCAGACAGGCAGGTAGCTGTGGGACACACCATTTCCTCATGTCTTGGTCCCACAACAGCCCACAGCAGTGGCACTGGGATTTGTCCTAGGGGTACGTGGGAGTACCCGGCTCCCCTCTCCCTCCTTAGCCAGGTGGTGTTGGCCCCAGGGCAGGGTGCAGTTCTCTGGGGGCTTGGTTCTCAGAATGGCACCAAGCTACAGCTGCTCAGAACCCAGAAGTCTGTGCAACCCAGCGTGACTTCCCTTTCTGGAGCAATGTCTCTGTGCAGTCTCTAGGTAGCTCCCTATGTTAGTCTCGAGGCCCACGTGGGCTGAAGAGTTCCCCCTTAGCTAGGATTGTGAAAGATCATGGTGGGAGTGTGGCGTCCCTTTCCCTGCATCCAGGAGCTTCTCCCAGCTCCCAGCCATTTCCAGCCAAGCAGGCTGCCTTGCTTGCCTGTTCTCCTTTGCTCTCAGCACTTCCCACCACTTGTCTGTTGAGTCCTAGTGTTCTCTGTCAGACTGTCCATTCAAAGTTTGAATATGTACTTGCTATTTTGGTTCTTCTCCATGGAGGAGGTGCATACTAGCTGTGTGTAATCAGCCACCCTAACTCTCCTTCCCCCCCCACCTTGTAACTTTGTAACTCAGGGCAATCTGAATTTTAAAAAGTGAATTGATTCTCCAAAGCTAGATTATTTCTCAATGAAATTATATTAACAAAATGATGTTTTTGTGCCCGCAGAGTGGACCGCTAGTGACTTCCCTTAAGTGGAAATATCTGAAAAGCCCAGCTGGGTCCAAAAGTTTTCTCTGTTCTGACTAACTCTTAACTGTATGCAAGTAGGGCAGGGGCTCTAGAATTACAGAAATACATCTTGATGAAGTCTGTGTTGCAGCTTTAAGAAACTGCTAAAATTTTCCTTGTGTTTGGAAGAAAGCAGCATGTTACACATGAGCAACACAACTAACGTTAAGGATGATGCTCTCATTTTATGCAGATATCCTAAATATCTTACGTCAATATCTTTAGTCCTCAGTACTTCAATAGGGTTATAATTTAACACTGCAGTATTGGCTCACTAGGGCGAGTATGAAGTCAGTGTTAGCAATACTTCGCTAATCTTTGCTGTAGGTCTTTGAAAGGTAATTAAGGAACATTCAAGCTAAATCTATTCTCTGCTTTTGTGTGACAACCTGTAGGGGTTTTAGCTAAAGTGACTGGCTTCCTTGACCGCCCAGGAAAAATTACCATATTAGATATAAGCTAGGGACATTTAAAGGGCAACATGGTGAGCCCTGTGGTGAATGTAACTCAGTTCAATGCCCTTCAAAAGCTTGCTGACATCAGAAAAGCTTTCTCAACAGCAGGAGTATCTCAGAGAAGAAAACGTTTCTGGTGCTAGAAAAATACATCATGGTGTGGTGGGTGTGTGGGGGAGACATTTTTTATTCATTTGTGCTGAACTAAAAGACCTAATCACCATCCTTTTTCATCTTGAATGTAATTATTTGCATCAGTGTAAGCTTCAATTAAGTAATTCCAGAAGAGTCATTGTAAGGTTAGCCAGATTCAATTAAAGTAACAACTTGACGAAACTAAGTTACATTCTGTATATAGTTTGCTTGAGTTAGAACAATATTAAAAATCAAGAGAAATGAGTTTCTAATTGCTCAGAATATTAATGCATCCCAGCCACTAATAGACTAATATAGTTGATGATTCTAAGGATTCAGTGAAAGCTAATGGATGTTTAGTGAGTCCCTACTCTGTGGAAAGCATTGTAGGAGTTCATGAATAATAGAAATTATACCAGTTTTTCCACATGGAGACGGACACTAGATAGAGTGATGTAGATATTAAACTCTGAAGGCTAAAATAAAGTAAAACAGTATCTGTAAAATATCTTGCCACTTAAAAAATACCTAACGTCAAATACCACACATGTGCAGCAAGTGTTGGTTGTACACCTACTAAATTTAATACGTGGGGAATACAAAGACATTTAAAATTTAGGCCAAGACCTCACAATACTTAAAATCTATTTGGGAGGAAAAACTAAGTATATAAAAAGTTAAATAAGAATATTTTATTTTAATAAGAATTTGAAACAGTAAAAAGGAGGCTAAGAAGGCAGAGTGCAATTAAAAGCAATTGTGTGAATCACTCCATGAATCAGAGGAGGAACCAATGAAGCCTTTAAAAGATGAAAAGGATTTAGGTGAACGGAGAATAAGGCTGTGTTCCAAGATGGCAGGAGTGAAAGCGTGAGGCAGAAAAAGGCTTTTGGAAGCAGTGGGCATTGCAGTTTCGCCAGGCTTCCTTTTTATCAGAAAGGTTTAGTGCCCGGCTCCCGATTTCTAGAGACATTTTTGATACTTTCTAGTCAACAATTCTTAATTCGTCTTTCTTCTTCACCCTCTTTTCCTCGTTAGAAGCATGAGCATGTTATCACTTGAGTTTCTTACCTTCCGGAATTTTTGGTGAGGACCAGATAACATGATCTGTATGAAAGCATTTTAAAAAACAACAAAAGAGAAACAAGAATCCTTGGCAGTAGAGTCTGGCAAAATAGGGTTGAAGCACATCGTGCATACCTTGAATGAATACAGAGGTCTGAATTTATTCGGTAGGGAGCACCTGGAAGTTTTTGAACAAGACAGTGAAACAATCAGAGCAGCGTTTTTTGAGGTTATAAATGAAATAGCCACGTAAGTGGACAGAAATTGAAACCAAAAAAAAAAAGGAAGGAAAGAAATTGGAAGTGTAGGGTAATGAGGTGAGCCTGGAAAGGAAACAACTCACTGCTAAGAGAAACCTGCTGTGGCTAGGACCTCATAGAGGGAGGAAGGGGATTAAAAAATGTATATCTGAAAACATTTTTGTATGGAAGGTCCAAAAAGTGGAGGCACCATTATAGAAGGTGGGGAGAGGGAACCAGTCTAGGGAAAGACAGATGGAAGATGAGAAATTCTGTTTAAACTCGTACTAAAGCTAATACTAAGTTTGAGCTACTTGTAAGATATGCAGGGGACACTGGCAACACGCTGTTATAAATATGGAACTAACTAAGCTGCAGTTTGAGATGTGTAAGTCACATATCTGATGGTGATAGTTGAAATAAGGTAGGTAGATGACAACTACAAGGAAGAGCAGAGAGGGTGAAGAGAATAAATTGCTGTGCAATAGAATTTCATATATAGCTGTAATAAATCAAGTATGTGAAGTAGAATAATGAAAGGTTATTAGATTATTCTACTAAATATTGATATAGATGTTCTTTGGCTGGTAGTTGCAAATAGTAATTATCACTTGTTATATATCAAGAAAATTGTGGAAATGTACAGGATTAAGTACATTATTGGAGTTGTCAAATAAAAAGTGCACCTTTAGGCCTTTCAAACAAACTGGTTTTAAATGTTGCCTCTTTTAAAAATAACCCAAAACTAAAATACTGTAATGTGGTTTCATTCCATCATTTTGTAAATCCTTCCAGTTAAATTTAAACCACTTTCGGATAAAGAGTCACTTCACATCATTTTATTTTTTGTAATGGTTTCAGGAGAGAAGTTGCAAAATTACAGGATTCATTCATTTTTAACAAACACATGAGCGAGAGAGGGTAGGAAAAAAGAGAACATTGTGAATGTGAGTGAGTCATTCACTAAATATGAGTAGAAGGGGACAGACAAGTAAAACTGCTCCAGGTTTCACCTCTGGGAGGACCTGTGGTCCCAGGGGTCCCAATTTATAGCCATCTCTACTTAATTTTGGAGCTGGATTCGGAGCCCACCACTGGGAAAACAGCTTATGAAGAACAGCTCCATGAGAGGAGGGAGGCACAGTTTAAAATAAAGGCAAATTTGAGCTTCTTCAATCTGGGTGTCCATTTGAAAGGAAGTTTTTGTCTATCACAGACATACCTCGGAGATGTGGGTTTAGTTCCAGACCACTGCAATAAAACAAATATCACTATAAATCAAGTCACACAAAATTTTTTGGTTTCCCAATGCATATAACAGTTATGCTCACAGTATACTATAGTCTGTTCAGTGTGCAATAGCATTATATCTACAAAAACAATGTGCCTACTTTAAATAAGAAATACTTTATTGTTGAAAAATGCTAATGATTATCTCAGTCTTCGGCAAGTCGTAATTTTTTGCTGGTGTAGGGTCTTGCCTCTATACTGATAGCTGCTGATGGATCAGGGTGGTGGTTGCTGCTAGTTGGGATGGCTGTGACAATTTCTTAAAGTAAGACAGCAATGAATGTTGCTGTATCAAATGAGTCTTCCATTCATGAAAGATGTCTCTATAGAATGTGATGCTGTTTGATAGAATTTTACCCACAGTAGAATTTCTTTCAAAATCAGAGTCAGTCCTCTCAAACACTGCCACTGCTGTATCAACTAAGTTTATGTAATATTCTAAATCTTTTGTTGTCATTTCAACAATGTTCACAGCATCTTCATCAGAAGTAGATTCCATCTCAGGAAACCAATTTCTTTGCTCATGCATAAGAAGCAACTCATCTCTTAAAGTTTTATCATGAGATTGCAGCAATTCAGTCAAATCTTCAAGCTCCACTTCTAATTCTAGTTCTCTTTGGTATTTTCACCATATCTGCCATTACTTCCTCCACTGATGTCTTGAACCCCTCAAACTCATCCATGAGTGTTGAAATTAACTTCTTCCACACTCGTGTTAATGTTGGTATTTTGACCTCCTCCCATGGATCACAAATATTCCTAATGACATCTAGAAGGGTGAATCCTTTCCAGAAGGTTTTCAATTGATTTTGCCCAGATCTATCATAGGAATCACTATCTATGGCAGTTATAGCCTTACAAAATGTATTTCTTAAATAATAAGTCTTGAAAGTTGAAACGACTTCTTGATTCATGGGCTACAGAATAGATGTTGTATTAGCAGGCATAAAAACATTAATCTGCTTGTAGATCTCTATCAGAGCTCTTAGGTGACTAGGTGCATTGTCAATGAGCAGTAATATTTTGAAAGGAATCTTTTTCCGAGCAGCAGGTCTTATAGGAGGCTTAAAATATTCAGAAAACCATGCTATAAACAAATGTGCTGTCATCCAGTCTTTGTGGTTCCATTTATAAAGCACAAAGTAGATTCAGCATAATTCTTAAGGTCCCTGGGATTTTTGGATTGTTAAATGAGCATTGGCTTCAACTTAAAGTCACCAGATGCATTAACCCCTAACAAGAGAGTCAACCTGTCCTTTGAAACTTTGAAGCCAGACACCAACTACTCCTCTCTTAGCTAAGAGAATCCTAGGTGGCATCTTCCAATATAAAGCTGTCAACATTGAAAATCTGTTGTTTAGTGTAACAACCTTCATCAATGATCTTAGCTATATCTTCTGGATAACTTGCTGAATCCTCTACATCAGCACTTCCTTCCTGCTTTTCTTTGCACTTTAATGTTATGGAGATGGCTTATTTCCTTAAACTTCATGAACCAACCTCTGCTAGCTTCCAACTTTTCTTCTGAAGCTTCCTCCCCTTTCTCAGCCTTCATAGAATTGAAGAGAGTTAGGACCTTGCTCTGCGTTAGGCTTTGGCTTACGGGTATGTTCTAGCTACTTTGATTTTCTGTCTAGACCACTCAAACTTTCTCCTTATCAACAATAAGGCTATTTTGCTTCCTTATCATTTGTGTGTTCATTGGAATAGCACTTTCAATTTCCTTCAAGAACGTTTCCTTTGCATTCACGTGTTATCTAGCCATTTGGTACAAGAGGCCTAGCTTTCAACCCATGTCAGCTTTTTACATGTCTTTCTCACTAAGCTTAATCATTTTTAGCTTTTGATTTAAATCAAAAGACATGCAACTTTTCCTTTCACTTGAACACTTACAGGCCACTGTATGGTCATTAATTGACCTGATTTCAATATTGTTGTGTCTCAGAGAATTAGGGAGGCCCAAGAAGAGGGAGAGAGATGAAGGAATGGCCAGGAAGTGGAGCAGTCAGAACAAACACACCATTTATTGATTAAGTCTGCTTTCTTATGGGTGCTATTATATGGCACCCCAAAACAATTACAATAGTAACATCATAGATTACTGATCACAGATCACCATAACAGATATAATAATGATGAAAAAGTTTGAAATATTGTGAGAATTACCAAAATATGACACAGAGGCACGAAGTGAGCACATGCTGTTGGAAAAATGGTGCCAATAGACTTGCTCAATGCAGGATTGCTGCAAACCTTCAATTTGTAAAAAATGCAACATCTGCAAAGTGTGACAAAGTGAAGCTTAATAAAATAAGGTATGCCTGTATTTCGTTGAATAGGTTTTCTGTGCCTTTCTCCATCTCTACTATGTCTGACATTTCCACGACGTGAATATTTGTTTGCTTGATGGTGTCCCATAAGTCCTATAGGCTTTTCTCATTATTTTTTATTCTTATTTCTTTTGTCTTTGATTTGGTTATTTCAAAAAACCTGTCTTCACAGAAATTCTTTCTTCTGCTTGATCTAGTCTGTTATTTAAGTTCCCAAATGTATTTTTTTTAACTTTATTAATTGCGTTGTTTAGCTCTAAGATTTCTGTTTGGTTCATTTTATGATATCTATATCCTTGTTGAATTTCTCATTGAGATCATGTTTTCCTTATTTCATTGAATTATTTGTCTCTGTTCCTCATATCCCACTGAGTTTCCTTAAAATCATTGTTTTGAATTTCTTTTCAGGCTTTTTATAAATGTCTTTTTCTTTGGGGTCTGTTACTGGAGACTTGTTTTGTTTCTTTGTAGAAGGAAGAAAATAGTGAAGATCAGAGTAGAAATAAACCAAAGGAGACAAAAAAATTTCAAAGGATCAACAAAACAAAGAGCTGGTTTTTTGAAATGATAAACAAAATGGACAAAATGTAGCTAGACTAAGAAAAAAAGAAAGTATCTGATACCACAGAAATACAAAGGATTATAAAAGACTACTATGAATAACTACAGAAGATGTTTTAGTCCATTTTGAGTTACTATAAAGGAATACCCAAGGCTGGGTATATAGGGTTATAAGGAAAAGCGGTTTATTTAGCTTACAGTTCTGCAGGCTATACAATAAGCATGGTGCCAGCATCTTCTCAGCTTTTGGTGAGGGCCTCAGCCTGTTTCCACTCATAGCAGAAGGACAAGGGGAGCCAGTGTGTGCCAAGATCACATGGCAAGAAAGGAAGCAAGGGAAGGGGAGGTGTCAGGTTCTTTTTAGCAACCAGCTGTCATGGGAACTAATAGAAAGAACTCATTCACCTCTGCCAAGGGAGGACATTAATCTATTCATGAGGAATCCACCCTCATGACCCAGACACCTCCCATTAGGCCCCATCTCCAACATTGGGGATCAAATTTCAACATGAAATTTGGTGGGGACAAGCTAACCATATCCAAACTGTAGCAGAAGGAATGGATAAATTCCTGGACACATACAACCTACCAAGATTAAATTATGAAGAAATAGAAAGTCTGAACAGACCAATAACAAGTGAGGAAATTGAATCAGTAATAAAAAGTCTTACATCAAAGAACAGCCCAAGACCTGATGCTTCCCTGCTGAATTCTACCTAACATTTAGAGAAGTAATACCAATTCTCCTCAAACTATTCCAGAAATTTGAAAAGGGGAGAATGCATTTTATAAGGCCAGCATTGCATTGATTTCAAAACCAGGCAAGGACACAACAAAAAAACAAAACTATAGGCCAGTGTCCCTGATGAACATAAATGTAAAAGTTCTCAACTTGATACTAGCAATCTGAAGCCAACAGCACATTAAAAAGATCATTCACTGTAATCAAGTGGAATTCATCCCAGGGATACAAGGATGGTTTACCATACTCAAATCAGTAAATGTGATACATTACATCAACAGAATGAAGGACAAAAACCATATAATCATTCCAATAGATGCAACAAAAAGCATTTGATAAAATTTACCATCTCTTCATGATTAAAAATTCTCAATAAATTAGATACAAAAAGTATGTATCTCAATACAGTAAAGGTTATATATGAAAAGCCCACAGCTAACATCATACTGAACAGGAAAAGTTTTTCCTCTAAGATAAGGAACAAGACAAAGATGCCCACTTTCACCACTTCTATTCAACATAGTACTAAAAGTGCTAATTAGAGCACTTAGGCAAGAGAAAGAAATAAAAGGCATCCAAATTTGAAAGGAGGAAACAAATTTCCCCTGTTTGTAGAAGACATGATATTACATATAGAAAACCCTAAAGACTCCACCAAAAAACTATTAGAACTAAAAAACAAATTCAGTAAAGTTGCAGAATGCAAAGTCAACATACAAAAATTAGTAGTGTTTTTATATACTAGCAGAAAACTTGCCGAAAAAGAAATCAAGAAAACAATTCCATTTAGAATAGCTACCAAAAAAACAAAAGATACCTAGGAATTAACTTAACCAAAAGGCTAAAGGTCTTTACACTGAAAACTATAAAACTGTGGTGAAAGATATTGAAGAGAACACAAATAAATGGAAATACATCATGTTTATGGATTGGAAGAATTAATATCATAAAAATGGCCATACTACCCAAAGCAATCTACAGAATCAAAGCAATCCCTATCAAAATACCTATGACATTCTTCACAGAAAAGAAAAAATAATCTTAAAATTTGTGTGTAATCACAAAAGACCCTGAATAGCCAAAACAATCCTAAGCAAAAAGAACAAAGCTGGAGGCATCATACTACCTCACCTCAAAATATACTATGAAGCTATAGCAACCAAAACAACATGGTACTGGCATAAAAACAAATGCATAGACCAATGGAGCAGAATAAAGAGCCCAAAAATAAATTCATGCCCCTAAAGCCAACTTATTTTCAACAAAGGTGCCAAGAACACATATTGGGTGTTGGAACCTTTAATAAATAGTACTGGGAAAATTGGATATCCACATGCAGAAGAATGAGACTAGGCCCCATCTCTCACTATATACAAAAATCACCTCAAGGTGGATTGAAGAGTTAAATGTAAAACCTGAAACTGTGAAACTACTAGAAGAAAACATAAGGGAAATGCTTCACAACATTGGGCTGGGCACGGATTTTTAAAATAAGACCTCAAAAGCACAGGCAACAAAATAAAAAATAGACAAATGGGAATACATCAAACCAAAAAGCTTTTCCACAGCAAAGGAAACTATTAACAGAGTGAAGAGTCAACCTACAGGATGGGAGAAAATAATTTGCCAACTATACATCTGACAAGGGGTTAATATCCAGAACATATAAAGAACTTAACAGCAAAGCGCACACACATACCCCAAAACAAAACAAATAACTCAATTAAAAAATAGTCAAAAGACTTTAATAGACTTTCTCAAAAGAATACATACAAGTGGCCAACAGGTATATGAAAAAATGCTCAACATCACTAATCATCAGGGAAATGCAAATCAAAACCATGATGAGATACCACCTCACTCCAGTTAGACTGGCTGTTATCAAAAAGACAAAAGAAAACAAGTATTAGTGGGGATGTGAAGAGAAGGGAACTCGTGCACTGTAGGTGGGGTTGTAAACTAGTACAGCCATTATGAAACACAGTATGGAGGTTACTCAAAAAACTAAAAGTAGATCTACCATATGATCCAGCAATCACACTTCTGGGTATTTAACCGAACGATTTGAAATCAGTATGTCAAAGAAATATCTACACTCCCATGTGTATTGCAGCACTATTTGCAGTAGCCAAAATATGTAATCAACCTAAGTGTCCAACAACAGATGAGTGGGTAAAAAATTGTGGTGTATATATGCAATGGAATACTATTCAGCCATAAACAATAGTGAAATCTTATCATTTGCTTCAAGATAGATGAACCTGGAGGATATCCCGTTAAGTGAAATAAGCCAGACCCAGAAAGACAAATACAGCATGATCTCACTCATATGTGGAATCTACAAAGAAAAAAAAAGGTTGATATTGCAGAAGCAGAGAGTAGAACTTTGGTTATCAGAGACTGGGGAGGTTAGTCAATGGGGACATGTTACAATTAGGAGAAATAAATTCTGGTGTTCTATTGCACAGTAGAGTGACTATTGTTAACAATAAAATATTATGTATTACAAAATAGCTAGAAAAGAGACTTTTGAAACTCCTTACCACAAAGAAATGATAAATGCCCAATGTGCTGGATATACTAACTACCCTGATTGGATCATTAAACAACATAGATATGTATTGAAACATCAAATTGTACTGCATAAATATGTAAGATTATGTGTCAATTAAAAATAAATTCATAAAACAAAACAAAAGGCAAATGAGTAAGGGTCAGAGACTGCTAGATTAGCAATAGGAGTACATTTGACTCAGCCTGTTATGTCCAGCACGTCCAGAGGACCTTGCTGCTATGCTGCTGTGGACTCCCCTGGTCTTTTTGAAACTGCTGACACAATGCACACTGCTCACCACAGGAAAGGCATTAAAGAGCTTTGTTCCACTGCATACACACAAGCTTGGCAAGCAGTCAGTTGAATCTCTCTTGCTAGTTGCATGAAAACATTTTCACCACCATTACCAGAAAAAGCAAAGGCTCCAGACTTCTTTATGAGAATAGCTAACCATTTTGTATAATTTACACTGAAGAATGAGCTTTTTGCCCACAAGAAAGTGAGCACAGGGAACTGTGCCAGACTATAGACCCAGTTCACCCAGAAATGAGCCCTTAAATTTATGGAGTGTACATTTGCAGATATGTAGTCTGTTAGAGTGGCTTTGGGGTATTAAAGTTGTGATATTGAATAGGTTCATGCTGTTCACATATTAAATTAACTTAGGTCTTTATTTTTCAGGGCTTCATAGATATCATATATTTTACATAATCATAGCTAAAATGAGCACCTTCCTAGGTGTGCTAAGACTTTAACTTGAATTATTTCATTTCACACACACACATCCATAAATTGTGAGCAAAGCTGTATTATGCCTTGGTTTCATCATCTGTGAGAGGGTACCAAGGTCAAACAGCTGGCAAGCATTTAGCCAGATTGACTGAAGAGTCCATGGCATTAACCACTATATGGCCCACCTCATATTATACTGGCAGTACGTATATTATACAAGATAAAATAAGCTCTCTCTCTCTCTCTTTCTCTCTCTATATATAATTATATTAATATATGTATATATTACATGCATACAACTCCTGAATATTACACTAGAATAATTAAAATGCTGCAGATATAGGACAATTTGTAAATGAACTATTCTGGTTCATCTTTTGCCGATTATAATTCCTCCAGGACCATTAGGAAAGCATATTAGTGCAGTCTGATACTTCAATTGGATAAGGAACGGCATTGCCTTTTCCACATCATTTAGCAAACCACCCAGTGGAAGTGGTTGCCTTTCTGAAGGATTGCATTTGGGTTCTTTTATGAAGTCCTTATGGATAAATACTGTCTTATGTTGTTTTGTCTTTTTCATAGTAACACCATCTGCCTGACCCTCATCTCTTCCACACAGGAGAGTGAATGCTGGCCATGTAATACCATCTTATAGATGTCAAAGGATAAATACTGTTGATTTATTATCACTAAAACCCTAGATGCAGATCACTAAACATTTATAGGATCCTCAAGATCTCAGTCACAGACAAACTCCATTTTTAGTGCTAAAAATCACATAAATCTGAGAAGCAACTTCTCAGAAACTAGATTTCAGAATTTGTAAGCTTAAAACTATTAAAAGAAATATTACAATAAAAACTAATAAAATACATAAAAGGTTGAAAAGAAAAGATCTCTTAATAAGTACTATCGTTAGCATCAGAAAGTCCAAGTTATTTGTCAACAACAGGGGCCTGGCATATCTTTTTGTTGAAATCATAAAACAAAAAGAAAATGCTGATAAACCAAATGCTGCAACTTGGCTGAAAGCACAGCACTTCAAAGTCTTGGCCGGCACGCCTCAGCGATGCAAAGAGAGGCCGGAGTGTGGGAAATGCTGCCATGGGCTTGCAGGGGTGTGATTGTTTATTCCCGACCATGCACTATGCACCTGTGGTCAATTGTTGAAAACATGTACTCCATGAAATCCGTCATGAAGATTTCATAACTTTATATATACATATAGATAAAATAATATATAATGGAGACAGCAGCATCTCCATTTAAGGTATTAGAAAGAAAAATAAAAAATTTTGGAATATGTGTACTGTTTTACAACAGTGGTGATACACCAGTGATCACCAGAGAGGTGAGAAACTTGTTAGTTTGCTTCCTTATAAAACCAGAAGTAGTTCTCTAATTAGGAGTTCTTACAGTTTCCCTAGGTTCTCTGCATACCTTCCTTTGTCTTTATAGACAGATATTACCTTTCACAGGTAAAAGATAGGTCTTCTGTTTTCCCTAAGAAGCAGGTCTTCATCCTGTCTGACTGAGTCAGATATTTAAATCACCTTTTCCCTCCTTTATTCCTAGTTTATAAATCTTATGCAAACTTTTTTTGTAATTGGCCTTAAATCTTCTTTAAAATTATGTTGAGAACCTTATTACTAACCCATAGAGATACAGATTGCCCAGTAAAGTAGAGGGGTAATGTCATTTAAACCAGGGGTGATGTCATATAAAACCAGTGACCTACATCATGCTACAATTAATCACAATAATAATCTATCTTGGGATTATAAAATTTAGCTAAAACTAAAAATGCCTTCTTTCTTTAGGCCATTTGTAATAATTTGAAGCACTTAAAATTATGAATAAACCATGCTCTTCACACTGCCGGAGAAATAAAGCATTGTCTTCATCATTTCTCTAAGAAACAGATCTTTATTCAGTCTCATAGAAACAGACATTTGAGGTAATACATATGCATGCATTTATTCATTTAAAACACTTGCTGAACAGCTCTTGTGTTTCAAATGCTGTGCTGGGGTAACAAGGACAAGGATTTGGCCTCACTTCATTTATTCATGAGGCCTGTACTAAGTGGTAGGCACTCTCCAAGGCCCTAAGGATAAAGTGGTGAATAAGATTAGCCCAATCTATAGAGAACTTCAACAAGGAAATAGACAAACAGATGCAACATGGCATAGGATAAGGCCAGGCTCCACATGCAATGGGAGCTTTCAAAAGGTCCTCTAACTTGACCTTGGGTTCCAGGAAGGCCCAGTCTCCTCCACACAAAGAATTGAGGAGACAATCATCGGACTTGGCAGCTAGTAACTTGATATGCATCATCACACATGACAATTAGGCTGTGACAATCTCTCAGTTGTGAAAACAACTGCACTATTCGGGTTGAGCCAAGTCACAGTACACATCAGCAGTCCCTGAGTTTAAACACATGTCAGTAAAAAGAAATAAAGTGGTTGGTAGATCTTTACTAAAAGTAATTTTTTTAAAAGTGGGAATATAGGCATTGTGAGAGAAAAATAGCTTTCTTTTTATACCTTAGAGCGCTGAAATATATCTCAGCTTCAATTTCCCTGAGGATGTTTCACAAACAATGGGTTTCACAGTCCCAGGAAGTACATCACAAAGCTAAAGCGCTGTGGTCAAAATGCCAACAAGCTCATTCTTTTTTTTTTTTTTTTTTTTTAAAGAATCACACTTACTCAGAGGGGTAATTTTCAGGACCACACTCACTGCCAGGGAAAGCTTTAAAAAGCCAAAGCCACAGAGTCCTCCACAGTTTCAGTGCTGCAAGATGATCCTATAAATGCAAGATACAATTAGAAATGGTCTAGGTGTTGGCTGTGTACTTTGTGGGTCTAGTGTGCATGGTCTATATCTCGCTAAACTGGTGAAATACTGTCTACACTACACAAGAGGGTTGAAAGAGGTGCATAGTTTTATACCCACTTTCCTGGGGACCACTATCTTCCCTACAAATCTAGCATGCATGTGTTCACTGACATGGGTCCGGAATACATATTTTGAAGTTCTTTAAAATGTTAGTACGTCTAAATAGTAATATGTACTGGATCTAGTTCAATATACTGGGAGGACAAATCAACTATGAGCAGGAGGAGATGTTTGATTAATTCTCTGAGGAAAGCTTCATTACCTTGTTCAAAACATTACATCCCTTGACATTTCTATGAAGAGGGAAACTCCATCAAACCCTTGTGTTGTAATTATGGAAGACCCAATAATTTTGTTGTGTATGAAAACTTCCTTTTCTTCTTCTTCTTTTTAAACAGTAAAAGAAAAATGATATAGGCACACAAGTTACCAGGGCTTAGTGCCTTAAATTGTGAAAGGAATCAAAGCAAATCAGAAAAAATAAATACATAGTTAGTCTTTGCTCTACCCTGGTTTTTCTCCTGTATTCCTATCTTAGTGAATGGTTCTACTAGTACTAGACTCCTTCATCTCACTCCGTCCCACCCCAAATCCTTGATTCTACCTCCTTCATATCTCTGAGTATTATATCCTTACTATTTTCCCCCATCTGAACTGCTACCATCTGATCCAAGCTAGCTTCGTGTCTTGCCTAGATTCCTGCACTTGCTGTCCAACCGCTCTCTCTGCTTCTGTTTTGCCCAATCCTACCCTTTGCCCAACCCATCCATCCTCCAGACCCCTAAAGGCACATTTCTCATATCCCTCCCCTTTCTTAAGGGAGAAAGAGCCACACCTCTTACCTGATGACTTCTAGGACAAGGTTCCAACCACAATGTCCTGCATGGCCTGGCCACTGCCTCCTGCTTTCCTTGTTCTCCCTGTCCCCTCACCCAAAGCAGCATACCATCCCATGCCGAACTCTACAGTCCCCAAACATGTGAGGCTGTGTGCTCATGCCCTGTTTCTACCTCTGTGCTGCTGGCCTGGGAAGTCCTCGCTCTCCACCTCCATTCCCCTCACCTGGCTAACTCTCATCAGTGCCTCAAAATCCAGCTGCTAATAACAATAACAACTTACGCTGACTGAGCACTTTCTGTGTGCGGGTAATGTGCTACGTATTTTATGGTTATCTGCTTATTCTTTCTTTAAAAGAAAACACAATTAAGGAGCAGGAAAGAAATGGGGGAGAGGAGAGAAGAACCAGGGGACAGCAGTATCACAGAAGGGAAAGGATAAAGGTGTAAGAAGAAAGGTGGGGCCCATAGTGTTAAGCTCCGTAAAGATGAAGAAAGACAAAGATTTGCAATATGCGGTTGGATTTTGCAAAGAGAAGGGCACTGGTCAATTTGAAGAGAGTATTTCTGGAGCGTTTTGGAGGATGAAGCCCTGTTTCAGTGAGTTTCAAAGTTAATGGGAGCTTGGAACGTGAAGATAGTGGATAGTCTTTCAAGTTATTATTCAAGTGAAAGGAAGAAAGGAGAAACTTTAAGATCAAGTGTTAATAGGGGTGTGTTTGTGGTAGTAGACGAAGGAGGGACAGTATTGAGGGAAAGTTTGTTTTTTTTTCTTTTTTTGATAATTTTATATGCAGAAAAAAGAGAAGAGAGAGACAGTTTTATAACAAAAATAAAGTAGTAAAATTGGGTTGCACAATCCAAGCAATTACAAGTGCTTTGTGCAAGGAGAGGCAGGATATGCTTATGAAGCCATATTGCCTGCAGTCTAATCCTGGCTCTGTCTTACAAGCTATATGTCCTTGGGACAGTTACTTAACCTTTCTCCGCCCCAATTTCCTCATAATAGCACCTACCTCAGGGTTGTTATAAAGAATAAGTTAATATGTGTAAAGCACATAGAACACCAGTATGTTGAGCTGCCATTTTTATTATTATTGCCAAGACAACTGTGCAGTAGGGTGTGTGTGCGTTTTCTCTTTTAATTATTGGACCAGAAACTCTTCAAAAACAAGGGCTGTGTCCCTATCAGTATCCCCAGCATGGAACGCAGTACCTGACCCATAATAGGTGTTCCATAAATAGGTAATAAGTGGATGGATCAATGCATAGAGGCAGGCAGGCTGGCCAGGGCTACCTTTCTTAATATTCTTGCTATTACATATTGTTTTCATAATACAAACAACTTCAGACAAAAAGAATAAAGCTTTATTTATTTAAAAAAACACATTTAGTGTGTTTATAAAATGTCAAACATCTAAGAACAAAATATGTGCTTTGTAGCCTGCTTGAATTTTCCTATGTCCTTCTCTGAAAGGCAATGTTAGTCTCCCACCTAAAGGCTGCAGTGAGGCATTGTCGTTGCTCTAGAAAACTCTGTCTTCTGCGGTTTATATTCAGCTGTTAGAGGAGAAGTGCTGAACAGGTTCTCAGTGACATTACATTTACCTGAACACTAGTGTCCTTAATTGGTGTTTCAGTTTCCCCGTATAAGCCATTTATTTAGCTGTCCAATCCCGTTACCCAGCCTCATCTTTGAGCGGCCTTTTACTCCCGCAGCTCACAAGGCTATGCCGTGACCACCCCTCTCGCCCTGACTCAGCTCTGCTCCTTTTACCCTGGGAGGTGATATGGCTTTATTTATTTTATTTTATTTTTTAAAAAATATTAGACTGTTTTTCATTTGTCTATAAATTAAAACACAAGTTTAAGTGATTAAACAAAGTGTTCTCTTAAAAGCCATGTATGTTACTGAGTAAATTTTATCTGATATGAGAAGTCATATGAAAATCATAATGCCTACGTTTTTATCATCTTAATTTATGGTTGCTCCTTCATCGCGAACTGTTAATGAGACAAGAATGGTTTTTTGACTCCTGTTTTTCCTTGAGAGGAAGCACTGATTTCCCTTCCAATAATGAATGCAGAAAATAAGCATGAATGGATTGCATGAATGTTTAATGAGAGAAATAGCTGCCAACTAGTATCATATCAAGAAGAGAAACACACACCTCTGAGAAGGGCGAGAACAATGTGCATAGACCTGAAAGCTTAGGGACCTGACTTCACATAGGCCCAAGGGGCTATTGCATATTAGAGATCCAGGAACCAAAGGGGTTGACTTCTCCAATGTCAGGCATTTCGTAAGAGACCCATGGCTTGTAGAACAGTGTTTTCTTCCCCCCATGTACCAAACTAGGAAGCAATGCAACAGGGTTGACTGCTGCTGCAGAGTAACACTCACAGGATAACCAAGGAAGAAGGATTCTGACAATAAAGGAGCACATTCCTTTCAGCTTGGAATGGAGTAGCTTTAGTTATTTATTCTGGAATCTCTTCCGTGGCTGCCTGCAGGCATGTTTCAAGTGTCAGTTGTTAAGCAGTCTGTGGCCAAGATTATTTATTTTTCAAGTGTCAGCTACATGCTTTTATTCCTGAGACCTCACACAGGTTGTGTTAACATCATATCGTAGTCTTTCTTCCTTCAGCTGTTGGGATTCCCAAATATATCACCCTCACGTCAAAGTCTCCATTGATTTCGAAATCTTACTTATGAAATTTACTTAGCAGGAATAAAAATGCACATATGTAACTTCTGATTGGTGATTTTTGAAGCAGTGACAATTTTAAAGGCATGGAAAGTTTAAGCATAAAGTAACATCACATTTTCTTTCCTTCTTCCTATGATGGTGTTACTTTATTTTTTTAATTAAGAAATTTGTCTTCACAACTTAGGAATCCTGATCTATACAACATATTTTAATTTTCTCTTACATAAAATATCATGTTCCTCCCTTTTCCTCCAAGCAGATTCTCATTCCACATCTTTAAAGAAAATATTCTAAAAATCTAAATCTAAAAATGTTTATGTGTCCAAATACTTAACCATTTTCAAGGTACTACTTAACAAAAAAAAAATACGGATGTTGCAGTTTTAGTGTCTTATGTTTGAATCCTGCTTTTACCACATAGTAGCTGTGTGACCTTGAGCAAGTTATTTAACCTCTCTGAGTCTCAACTTAATTTTGTTTGTAAACAGCTGATAAAACTAATCACCTTATAAAGATGGTTGTGAGCACTAAAGACAATATAACAAAGATTCTAGAGATTCTGATGTGACTTGCAGAGACACTCAGTAAATGTAGCTGTCATATTATATTATAATATTAAGATTACATTAACTATGATGTTAATTGGTGTGTTCTCACATACAAGATGAGCTTTACAGCCAAAATGATTACTTTTGATTGGAAACGTTGGAAGCAGTTATCAGTCTTAACTTATGCCTCCATACATTTTTGATGACCTCCCATACACCAGCCTGCGTGCTTCTCATAGGAGTTTATAGATGAACAATACGTGATTCCTGCCTTTGGGGAGCTCAGAGATGGATGTGTGTATGGGTCATTGGAATATAGCATAAAGAGTACAATGTAAGAAGTGTGAGAAGACAGGACTTACTCAATAGCTGTCAACTGGAAGTAGGTTATATGCAAGAATGGAAAGACACTAACTTTTCAGGACCTTGAGACTCTTAGATAATGATTTTTTTGAAAGTTCAATAACTACTCAGTTCCCTAGAGAACATAATTAGCAATTAGTGCCAAGTTGGTAAAGATGGCAGAACCTGTTAAGAGTAAGAAATGTTTTAAAGATCTTAGGTGAGGAGAGACTTTCTGCTCTATAATATTTTTTTCTTAAGTCTAATATTTTGAGATTATGCTTAAAGGAGATAGATTATGCAGGTTAATCTTTGTTTAGTAATAATATTTTTTACTACAAAATTATTACACAAGTACTGAACTGAAGTACATCAACTAAATGGCAATG
The DNA here is from genome assembly GCA_023783475.1 of Daubentonia madagascariensis. Classification (NCBI taxonomy): domain Eukaryota; kingdom Metazoa; phylum Chordata; class Mammalia; order Primates; family Daubentoniidae; genus Daubentonia; species Daubentonia madagascariensis. The sequence continues at coordinate 11,386,843 of JAKFHU010002220.1, forward strand.
GTCTGGTCATCTCGTTTACCAGAGCCACACCTCTCCCTTGAGGTCACTTTAGTTCCATGTGGGTCTTTCCATACATACAATTACACGTACACTTTTTTTTCATTTTGATTAGAGGTAATTATTGGTAAAGTGGCAACATATTCTAAAGGCAGACTGACATCCTTTTCACATATTGGTATTGATCTTGAACTCTGGATATCAGTTTCCTTATCTGTAAAATGGGAATGATAATAGTACCTACCTCAAAGGGTTGTTAAGAAGTGGCTAGATATAGATAGAGAGATAGAAATATATATATAAAGTGCTTAGAACAGTTCACAGACACTGAAAGTACTCAATAGATGTTGGTTATTATTACATGATCATATACATATTATCTTATGATATATTATTTCACATAAGAATATATCATGAAAAGCTTTTCATGTCAATACATATAAACCCCACTCATTCTTTTAATGGCTACATCGTATGCCATGTTGTGGCTGTAACATATTTAACAATCCCCTGTTGATGGGCATTTAGGTTGTTTTCAGATCTTTTTTTCTGATTACACACATGCTGTAGTAAATATCCTTTTTCACACATGCAAGACATCACTTATTTGCCTAGTCTCTATCATTCCATTCAGTTTTAGAGATATCAAAATATATAATACAATTAGAAGTATCTGCATTATGTAATGACAATAACGATTAACACTTATTAATAGCCTGTGACATGCCAAGCACTGCTGTAGGCATTTTACGTAAGTTCTCTCATTGAGTCCTTACAACAAATCCACAAGGCAGGTCCTGTCATTATCCCTAATTTTACAGATGAAGAACTGAGACACAGACGTGTTAGGTAACTTGCCGAAGGCCATACTGCTGGCAAGTGGTTCAGTGAGTGTTCCTTCAAACCCAGGCAGTCTTACAAAGCAAAGTTATTTAATTGTGAAAAGATATCCATAATGGAATTCACTGTGCCATAGCCTATAATTGCTGGCTGTCAATGGTAAAGATGTTTGACAGATGCGTAGTACGTCCCTTAGTCAGACAGCATTTGATGATATGGGCCTTATCCAGAAATGAGGCCCATTCCAGCCTATGATGGCAAAATAACCCTTTCTAAGCTTCCTTTTAGCAGGACTTTAAAGTAAATATATCAGACTTTTTCATTAACTTACAAGTAACTCAACCAGTTATCATTATTCCTCATTTTTTAATCTTACACAAAAGACAAACATTTATTATTAACACTGGGGGAACATACAAGCACTATGGTACATAAAATAACATCTGGGAGTCTAATATGTCATTTGTAGTACAGTGCACTATGTAATATAGTATAGGAATGGAGGCATTAGTGAAATGTATTCATTATTCCTTTTTTAGGTTCATATTCACTGTGTTAATTTCACCTATTAAGTAAGTATAGAATTCATTCCTCTATAATTTTTTTATTTGATTAAACAAATTATGTCAATGATGACTGGAGACTGAAAGATACAAATGGAATATACATGTTTGGAAATAAATTTATTTTACCCAGTTCAAACAATTTGGCTGCTTTCCATGAGTGATTCACTGTCAAAAGTTGTTTCTCTGCAACTGTTGTCTTTGCTTTTGTCTTTTAAAATAGAGAGTATGTTTACTAAATACATTATTTTTACTAGTCTTCTCAAATAACTGTACTCATCACCTTAAGTTTAAATACATATGTTATCTCTGCAAAAATCTAGAGGATGCCCTCATCTGTATTCTTAACCACAAAGAATAACTGGGAATTTTAATCTGCCCTAGAAAAGGGACCTGCTGGTATGAATAAAGCATGTTGATATATAGATATTCTTACCCAGATAATTTTAAAGAAATACGTCGTGTAAGAGTACTGGGAAAGACAGCAAATGAAGGTAAGGAGAATGACTGTGTCAGAGCAATCAGTTGGCGATGGCACGTGAGGAATGACAATATGAACATCCTTCACAATTAAAAAGCTGCCCAGGTGGCCAAGCTGGATATCATGCCCAATCATCTACTTTGATATCATCCTCCATGTGTGACAGATCACACAGCTTTGTCACTCTATTTCTGAAACTCTTCTTGAATCTGAAATCTCAACCTTCCCATGTCCGCTGCCCTGGCTCAAGACTTCACTAACTGCTCCCCTGGGTTGCACTTTTCTCTTATGGGTTCCCCAGCTTCTAGTCTAACCCTGCTTCAATCAGTCCACCAGGCCACTAGAGTTCTTTTTTTTTTTCTTTTATTTCAGAATATTATGGGGATACAACACTTTGGTAATATATATTGCCTATGCACTGCCCAAGTCAGAATCCCCCAAGCTGTGCGCCCGCGCCCATTCGGTGAGAGTTTTCCCATCCCCTCCACCCCCCCTTCCGCCTGCCCACCCCCAATGACTATTATTGCCATGTGTGCACATAAGTATTGATCAGTTAGTACCAATTTGATGGTGAGTACCAGTGGTGCTTGTTTTTCCATTCTTGTGATGCTTCGCTTCGAAGAATGGGCTCTAGCTCCATCCATGATGATACCAGATGTGTTCATTCAACATTGTTTTTTATTGCTGAGAGTTCTTTTTTTACATACCAATTTCTGATCGTATCGCTTCTGGCTTAAAAATCGGCAGTGAGTCCTCTTTTCTGTAGTTCTTAGCGTGGAATGCAAACACTTGCGCAGCCTGGCTCTCACCCTGACTTCCTCCCTGGCCTTTTGCCCTTTCCCGATTCCCTGTGCTCCAGCCACACCAATTCCCAACCCACTGTGTGTTCGCTCCTTCAGCACTCAGCCCTTTCCTTTTTACCCTTCACCTGAGATGCTCTTCCCCTTTGCTGCTGTCAAACCCTGCTCAGATCTTTTCTTCTCTGAGTGGCTATCCTGTGCCACCCTTCCATCTTGGGAGCCTCTGCACCACAGCAGCTGTCACCTGGCGCAATCACTGTGACCTGCGCCCTCCCAGACCAGCCACAGGAGGGCAACAACTGATTCTCAGACCCCAGTATGCATACATTCCCCTGAGACAGTTTAAAATCTTTGACTCCTAGAAATTTCTGTTTTACTGATTTGAGGAGGGGTCCCAGGAATCTGCATTTTAAAGCTCCTCAAGGACTTGCAATACAGATCTGTGACCACCTTTAGGAAACATTACCATAAAGAATCATGTTTAGGAAATCATAAATTGCATCCCATTGAGTTGAGAAATCAATTAGGAGGTCATGACTAGTTTTTCCTTCCCCTCCCTCATGTATGGGGTATGGTAACATAGGATGGGAAAAATTTATAAAGTTTTTAAAACACTTTCCTAGAGGGCAGGGAGCTCAATCATATTTGTTGAATAAAGAAAATTCATGAAGTGAAGCCTCTTCATATGCCATTGGATGTTGGAAAATTTTGGTAACTGTGACATTTAAATTTTATTTTAAACTTGTGTTGACCCTCAAAAAGGCAAAAGCAGAGTTTTAAGAGTGAAACTAGATTGACAGTAGAATCTCTGATAACATTATCTTTTTGGAGAAAGGCTCACTATGTATTTTCAACTGAAATCTTGGGAAGGTTCAGTCCTTAAATTATCAGCATTCTAGATATGTACTGACTTTTCTTTATTCTCACTGAGAAAAAGAAATGTCAAAACATGCCTTTAAAATGATATATACTTGCAAACTTTCCTTTTATATATACATTTGCACTTTAATTTTTCAACAAGAACTTTGAAAATGCTTTTTAAAGACTAGATATAAGGTCATTCTTAAGAATATATGCTTATGTATTTAAAGTATTTCTTGAAAGAAAAGTGGAGAAAGGCCTAGTCAAAATCATTTAAAGTTAATATTTTTAAAAAGATGTTACTATTAATAATAAGAGACACTTCATCAGGGCTTTTTCTTTCTTTCTTTCTTTCTTTCTTTCTTTTTCCTATTTGGAAAAGTAATAGATGCTACTTGAAAAATAAAGTTAAATGTGTAGTAAATGAATATATGTAAGAAGAGTATAGCAAAGAAGGTGAAATTTCTTTATAATTCCATCCCTAGGAGTAACCAGTTAGCAGTTTGACATATACTCGTACTTCTTTTTCTATGCATCAATAATATATACATATAATTTAATAAAATGGAATTATTTTATGCAAACCATTCTAGAACTACTATGTTAAAAAAATTCATTACAGAAAAGTACAAAAATAGTACAGCATAATATGTGCTGTATGTAAAATTAACCAAGTTACTGTTTTTCATAGTTGCTTCAGATCTTTTAAAGGTGTCAAACACTACACATAAAATGTTTTTAGTCTCTACTAGTAGCTTTCAACTGACATAGTCCCCAAGAGCAGCAACACCTGTAAATTGGTTATGTATCTATTTCAACTTGCTTTTTTAAAACATCAGCATTGTGTTTTGAAGATTTAGTGATTTTGATGTGCTTAGATGAGTTTTAATTATCCATTACCCTACTGATGGACATTGGATTTTCCCCCCATTTTGTAAGTATAAATAATATTGCGTTAAACATACTTGCAAATGCTTTTGGATATATATGTGCAGAACTTCTGTAGGGTATATACCTAAAGGTAGAATAGCTGGGTTGTATCGGATGTACAACTTCAATTTTACCAGATGTTGCAAAATCTCTCCAAAGTCATTGAATCAATTTACATTCCCACCAGTAGATTCTGAAAATGTCTGTTGTCCCTAAATTATTGAACTATTTAGGTTTTGCCAATCTTATGAATATTAATTAGTATCTCCTTGTTGTTTTAATTTTTGTTTCCCTGAGTACTAATAAAATTATTTACATATAACAATACAAGTTTCTCTTCTGAGACTTGCATGATTATACAATTTTCCAATTTTCCCATTTGCTTTTAGACTTTTTGTTACAACTTTATGGAAGCTTTTACTTATTTTGAATACTAATCTTTTGTTTTGGGGGGTAGGAACATACATACATACATTAGACAAAGCTTATGTTGTAATTTCTTAATGGTTTTACTAACTCGTTCTGCTGCCTCTATCAATTTCTAAAAGTTGTGCAATAAAAAACCCACTATAATTATAGATTAATTAATGTTTTTCTGTAATTATGTCAATTTTTGCTGTATGCATTTTAATACCAGTTTAACATTATCATATAATTTTGGTGGACTGTCTTTTTGTATTACATAGAATTCCTCTTTATTAATGCTTTTGCTTTAAATTATATTTAGGCTTCTAATACTGCTGCATCACCTTTTGTTTCTCTTGAGCTAATATATGCTTTTTACTTTATTGTATTTTCCACATTTTTCTGAAGTTTTAATTTACAGCTGTCTTTTATAAATGGCATGTGGCTTTGTTTTTAAATCCAACCTAATGAACTGTTTCAAATAGGAAAACTTAATTCATTTAAATTTATTCTAATTATGGATACATTTGGGCTTTTTATTTGGTTTAATGCATGTGGACTTTTTCTTTTTTTTTTAATTTCTTCTTCCCAGCTTCTTGTTATATTGAGGAAGTTATTCTTTGTTATTTTTCATTCTCTGCTGGTTTCTGCCCTTTTGATGGTAAACTTTATAATTTTAACAAAGATACTTAACTATCTGTGTAACAAAGTTTGCACTCTTGAACAAGACAAGAACATTAAAATAGTTTACCTACTCACTGAACTTCTGCATTGATAACCTCCTTACTATTGTCTCAATTTTTAGTTTCAGCATTAAATTGAAAAATATCAGTTATAATTCTTATTTGTGCTTTTAGTTGGTGGTTACTTGGATTTGCCAGCATATTTCAATATCAATAGACTTCTTTGCTCAACAGAGTTTCTTGTATTCACAGTCCTTTGAATTTACTTTTGTTGTACTTTTAATAATTTTTCAGTGTGACTCAATAGGTAGATGAGACCTCTTCGTCTTTGATGCCTGAAAAATCTGTTTTGCCCTTACTTTTGAATTGTGTTTTAGTTTGGTTTCTTATGACTCCCCCACTGCCTAGCTCCAGACTTAGAGACCTGAAGAACCACACACCCCTGGCTCCATTTACCACTATGATGTTGTGTTTCATTTGTACTCCACAGAGATATTTATCTTGTTTTGAGCATAGTCCTCTCTTTCCTTATCAAGTATATTAATGATAAAAGGGAAAATCTTCAAAGCTACCAAAAAGAAATGACAGAAAGGGAAAAACCTTCAAAGCTACCAAAAAGAAATGGCAGATTACCTTTAATTTTTGATCTATCATTGCTGCTGATGAAGCCAAGTGGACAGTATAAGATATAGAATCATAGAGCCACCTTTAATATCAATGTCTCAATTAGGTTTTTTTTTTACCTAGAAAATATATATATATACACACATATATGTGTGTCTACTTCATAGCCTGGTAGTCCATTTTATGAAAGAACTGTAATTTAACCAATTCCTTTATGATTGGATTGTGGGCTTGTTTACAATTGCACCCTAAAACAAATGAATGAAGTACAATAAACATTCTTTTGCATGCATTTTTGTATACTTACGTTAGCATTTCTATGTGATAAATCCCTGTATATTGAATTGCTGGGTAAAAGTCTTGCCCCTTAGAATCTTGTGAAAACCTTTTATATTTATATAGACTCCTTTCTTGCCTTAGTAGTAGTTGAGGGCTCAGGCTTTATCTAGATATGAATCCTTGCTCCACCATTTCCCTGATGTACAGTACAACTTTAGGCAAATCTTTTAATCTCCCTAATCCTTGATTTCCTTACCTGCGAAGACAGGATTATTATAGTACATACCTCAGGGGATAGTTGTAAGGATGAAATAAAATATTGAATTTAAAACAAGTGTGGTATCTAACAATTACGTTACCATTGCTAAAGACACTGAAATGAGTTAAAACAACATGCAGATTGCTGACACCAAGTTGGTTGCCTGTCAGGGTTTTTTTTTTTTAATTTCAGAATATTGTGGGGGTACAAACATTTTGGTTACATAATATTGCCTTCACACCGCCCAAGTCAGAGCTACAAGCATGCCCATCCCCCAGACAGTGCCCCCTTCACCCCCCTCCCACCTGCCCGATACCTGATGAATATTACTTCCATGTGTGCACGTAAGTATTGATCAGTTAGTACCAATTTGAGGGTGAGTACAAGTGGTGCTTGTTTTTCCATTCTTGTGATACTTTGCTTGGAAGAATGGGCTCTAGCTCCATCCATATAATACCAGAGGTATTAATTCCCCATTGTTTTTTATGGCAGAGTAGTACTCCATAATATACATATACCACATTTTATTAATCCACTCACGTATTGATGGGCACTTGGGTTGTGCTGTGCCTGTGTGAAGGCAAAAGGTATGTGCAAATCTCTGTATCTTCTACTCAGTTTTGCTGTGAACCTACATCTGCTTTAAAAACATAAAGCCTGTTAACAAACAGACAAACACTGGTGCCTAAAAGCACCTGCTGGAGATTCTGACTCCATTAATTGGAGATGAGGCCCTAGCGTCTGTATTTTTAAGTCTCCTTGCGTAATTCTAATGCACATTGAACTTGGGAACCACTGGAGGCAAAGTATTTAAAAAGAAAAACAGGGGAAATCCCCTTCTCTTTGAGTTCCCTTTCCCTGGTGGACTTCTCCCAGATTCAAAGGGCAGCCGTATGAGCCATTTTACTGCAAAGACAACCACTTGCTCCTCCTTCTGAGGCTTGTTAAGTGCCACTGCCTGATGCTAAGCATGTTCTCTTCTAACTCACCCACCACGAAGGCAGACATTTGCTGTAGCAAATAAATAATTCTACTTTGCTTGATGTTAATTTATTCTAGAAATACTGACAGAGCATCTATTGCATTGGTTAAGCTAAGTGTTGGGGAAACACCAGTGAATGAAGGAAGCTGGATGCCTCCCCCGCGAGAGCTCAGAGACAGTGGGACACACTCAGGCAGGGTCAGCAGAAGGTGAGCGAGGGCTCTGATAGGGGAAGGCAGGGCGCTCCCCACAGAAGTGACGTCTCAACAGAAGCCTGAAAGATGAGCAGAGCAGCAGTTATCCAAATGAGAAGGAGAGAGGAGAGTTCAAAGCAGGGGCGGTGACATAGCAAAGACTGGGAGTAGCACACTGAAGACGTTTGAGACACCAGACCGTCAAGTAGAAAAGGGGCTAAGATTAGGTTGAAAACAAAACGAAGACCAGATGTTGCAGTGTCTTGTAAACCATGTTAAGGAGTTTGTGAATAATCCCTAAAATAATCCCTAAAAGCAGTGAGAAACATTGAAAGGTTTTAGGCAGAGGGATTAATTACCATAATGAGATTTGCTCTGGGGGATGGCCACTTTCATTGAGAGTCTGGTTAGGTGGTTGCTGGGAAAATTCAAATGGCAGGTGATGCTGACAGCATCTAGGGTTGTGGCTGCAAGACACAGAGAGACCAGGGGAGGGGGAGTGGAGGTGACCCTATTGACCCTGTTTTGGAGAAGTTTGCCTTGAGGTGGCTGTGGGAAGTAGATTGAGTGGGCAGTGAGTTTTCAAGGTCCAAAGCTCAGAAGAGAGATCTGAGGTGGAAACAATTGGAGGAGGTTGCTTTGTATTATTCTCAACACTTAACCAAAAGACAGCATTTTTATGCTTTACTTCGTTCAGTTTTGAGCAAACATGTTAGTTAGATCTACAAAGCCTACTTGACTGATGGTCCGTGTACACGTGAGTAAATAAGATCTGGCTCCAGATAGCAATTACTACTGGCACGTCTTCCTTTCATCTCATGAGACACAATGTAATTGTAAACATCCATCTAGACACTCCCCCGCCCCCAAAAGAGTTCACTTTTTCCCTCTGGGAAAAAAACTTAAATTATTTTCCCTTTGTCTTTGCTGCAGGTGTGTGTGCTGTGTAGTTTGCCAAGCCTCCTCTTCTCCTACATTTGTAGGAAACAAACGTGATCCTGTCTGTGCTGTGTGTAGTGAAAGTCTCCCCGAGCTTGAGAAGCACACTGATGTTCAGCGAGCTAAAATACACTCTTCTGTGGTCAATGCCTTGATCTGTGCCCTTTATTGAAAAGCGTAAGACCACAAAGGATAAAGAGTACAGTTTGGCTTCTCTTATGAATTTCACTCTTTCACTAGGCCAATTCAAAACCTCCTTTGCACTGCTCCCAGACAAATTGGATATAACTTATCTTTCCTCTGCAGAGGGAATAAACTATGCATTCTGGAGTGTCAGCTGAGGGAGTGATGAGGAATGACTGCTTTGTGGTATTAAGTGGGTGCAGGCTGCGAGATGTGTGGCTTTCTCTGATCATCCTCTCCCTCCAGGTACTGACATCAGCCACTGACTGTTTTCTCCATTAAATTTGTGAACCTAAACATAGTACAAGGCACAGTGTGTATTTAAGAGCTGAATTACAGAATTAAGTAGTTTTTTTCTAATGTACTTTAAGTTTTAATGTGGTATTTCCATAACTGATCTACAAAGATCTTTGATTTATTTAATTTTTTTTAAAAAGTTCCTAGGCAAAAAAAAAAAGTTTACCCAAGTGAGATGAGTTAAAAATCTTACTCGTAAATAATAATAATTTTCTAGGACAAGCAATTATTCTGGATTTTGCATAGGTAGCCTTCAACTCTTGACAGCCTGTGTCCATTTATTCTTTTATTCCTTCTACTTGCTTAGGACCCGTTAAAAGGTTCCAGGAACATCTTGCCGTTTTTCTTGAGTGACATCTATAACTCAACTCATTGCTTAAGGATCTTTAACTCATTCGTATTACAGAAGGTTTTGTCCCAAGGGTAATGATTATAAATAATATTCAAATTTTAGAGATTTTGAAGAAATAATGAGAAATTGAAAGGAAAATAATCATCCCTCCTTGCGGTTCTCATTCATCTGCACTGAAGAGATATCAATGCTGACGTCTAGCCATTTCTTGTTATTCGTGGCTCGAGAAACTAGGTAGTTAACAAGGCTTTTATTTCTTATAGAAACTATTGGATTGTGTTTTAATCTCATAGTAATCACTTCAAACTTTAACTGCAATGATTGAAATTATTTTACCAGTTTTCCAGTCATCATGAGCAGAGCACAGAGAGGGAAAGAAATCACTTAAATAACTTAAAGCTACTGATGATCAAAAGCTTTCTTTTACGGAAGTAGTTAATTAACTTTCCAACTTCTTCTATTAGGTACTGTATCAAAATTGAGGGATTTGGTATCAAAACTCTGTTTCCATTGCCCCTCCGTCTTTGTGCTGGAGGTAACAGTGCACTATACAATAGGCAATATGATAATATTGTTTGTGTAATTCATGTAACTCTTACTAGTTATGGCATTGTTACATGTGCCATGCTGTCCCAATCTCTCTCTCTCTGTCTCACACACATGCATATAAAGCACACGTGTGTATACATATATGGTAACTATTATCATTAATCTTCATTCTGAATGATAGCTTGGATAAAAGTTTTCAAAGTAGTACATATATAGGACTCTCATTTTTTTCTTATAAAAACTACACATTAAGCTATAAAGTAAAAACACTTTTTCTATAGTTGATGGAATAAGTCTGAAGACACACATGCAAAACATAATTTTGTCCGTGATATGTAGCTTATTTGGTGTTTAACAGTTGTACTCACTCACATGATTTTATTCGGTTCCATTTTTATGACCTGTCTGTGAGGAGTAGGGAGAAGGGAAGGTGGGAGGTATCAATATTAAATAGGAGGCCCTCCCTTACTGCATTTTACAGCTCTCTCCCATAACTCAGAAACCTAATTTGGGTGATGATATGGTTTGCCAGGAATGTGAGGAGACTTAGAGAGATCATTTGTTGGATGCAGATGATCAAGCCTACATGATAATTATAAAAGCCTTTTAAAAGACATACAGATGTGCCTGGTTTGGCCATCTGGTCAGAACAAGCATTTTCTGGGTTCTCTGTCTTCACCTTTGCCCTCTACTTAAGAGTGAGAAATGTAAGGAATGTACTGGCTGGGAGTTGAGGTCTGCTTTGACTGAGGTTAACAAGATAACACCTTCATTTGTACATATACACTCACATGCCCTACCACCGTCCAAGTTGAAAGGATGGGAAGGAGATGAACTATGCTGCAGGCAGATTTATCACCCCCTGAACCAAAATATGCAAACAAAATTTCCAAGGTTGGTTTTATATTATTCAAGAGTTCAGGGGGGCTATATGCTTTTTATCATGACTACCATATGAAGAAATGAAGAAAACAAACCTTTACAGTTTTAATAAAGGTAGTTTATTTGGGGCAGGGAAATAAAGAATTCATAGTCAGCTTAAGCAGTGCACAAAATGGATTTCCTTTGGCTTTCCAAATGGCTTGTGAGCCACTATTGTAGGGGTTTTGCTTGATTTTGTGTGTGTGGGAATTCAACTGGATGCTCTGAAATATGACATCACCTCTTTAATGGCTTTGTGTTTTAAGGAATAGTGATGTGAGTTGCATGTCCTTTTAGTCCTTTTGAATCTCTTAAAACCAGACACAGCTGACTAGAATGTCTCAAGTCCAAGGGCTGTTTACCTTGTGTGTGTACACTCAATTAATTTATCTTTGTTAATGATTGTTTATAAAATAAGCTCAGTGAGTGAAGTAAATACTATTTTTGTAACTTCCTATAAGCCTATATATATTTCAAAATATACAAGTTCTGTTTTTCTTAAGTAAGCTTACAAATTGTCTCTCAGTTTTCTTTGTTCATCAGCTGACTGCTATACCCCAGACCTGTGGCAGCTATATCATGAGGTAAACTGTTGGTCACAGGTAGAATCAAACAGGAAATAATGATTATATCAGTTCAAATTCATCATCAATACTGGAGAAAAATATCATGTCCTCAAAGCATGTGCTGTAGTTTAGTGACCTACTTTGAGTCCTTTTCATACATGTTTAGGACAATGTTAACGTCTTGGTATGAGATCGTTTAGTGAAACATCAGTTGTTACACCGCATCCCCAAAACTCTACAAGTAAGCCACAATCAGTCCTAAAGTCTTCAGGACTGGTAATTGTACATATTTAGCCTAGTTACACCAATAGGTTCTAAGTCTAGTGGTTATAACAGACGCAAATACACTGGATTAAACCCAAATCTAATGCACTGGAAGATGGCATCATGCAAATTGCTACATCTCTCTTCCACAGTGGAAACTTGGTAGAAGATGTTAACATGAGTGGCTGGGCCAAACTTAAAAAATTTCAGTCTTATGTGTTTTGTTTCATTTGGTTCTATTATGCTTTTTAAGCTAAGCTTCCAGGAGGTACATTTAGAAGCCATTTATAATCCCACACATGGGGGACAAACTGACTCTTATGCCTCAAGATGAGAATATTCCTTTAGGCACTTTACCATGTGTGTATTTGTTTTTAAGCAGTGCTATTTTAACCTGAAAACTGTATAAATCTACAGATTATAAAGATGCTATCTTACTAAAAAAATGTGATGATACAGGAAGTTCATAAGACGAAGCTAACTCTTCTTTGGAATCATGTCAATAGAGTTTAATGTGAAAAAATAAACATAACAGAAATGGTTCTGTTCTGTTCTTAACAGAACCCATCTTCTACTTTGGTGATGTGGGATACTCTGTGGACGAGAGTGCCGGCTATGTGGAAGTGCGGGTGTGGAGAAGCGGCACCGACCTGTCCAGGTCTTCTAGTGTCACGGTGAGATCTCGGAAAACGGATCCTCCCTCTGCAGATGGTGAGTGGTTTCCTACATCAGCTCTTTTGATTGTTCTGCAATTTTCAACTACCATGACATAAATTTCTTTAAAGCTAAAATATTTCATTTCTATTAAAGCAATTTGGCTAAATGTATTTTTTTCTGAAATTATACTATATAGGGGGTAAATTGAGGCCTTTTTTACTACAATGAGAAAGTACAGGTGAGGGCTATGAGTCAGAGGCTAGGTTACAAATTAAGACTCAAAGACTCTAAATTCTAATGCCTATGTTTGCATGAATTGGCTCTCTACTCTTGGCAAGTCTAACATTGTTGAGTATTATGACATTATATGCTGACCACCCTCACGGAATCTAATGACATTTAAGTATCATACAAGTGTGTGTCTTTAGTTGGCTCCCTCCTCATTTTAACCATGTGTCCCCATAAATACTTCAGATCCAAAAGGCTTTTCCCACACTTCATTATACAACTGTCCTAGCTAGCACATACCTCCTGTTTATTCTGGGATCTGTATCTCCAAAAAGTTGATCATAAAGTTTAGAGCAAGCATAGGATTCAAAATTTATTTTATATTTTTCCCCTAAATGACTCTCTCTTTCTCACGTACGCAGACATGTGAACACACATGTATGTCATACACACATCACGCATTCATCACAGAAAGCGATCAGGGTCATACCATTTTAAAGGTCACCTTTAGGTTTTAAGTTTTTTAATGTAGTGGAAGCAGCATAGTGCTTTGCATGTCGTAGGTTCCCAGTAAACATTTCTTTAACCAAATTAGTTATTTTTAGGAGAAAAATTCAAATCGGAGATAGGGGAGGGAGAGAGAGAAATGAGAACAGAGGGGAAGAAATGGAGGAAAAGGAAAACTTATGAAAAGAACCCCAAGGAAATACAGATATTTTAAAAAATGAATCAAAGACAGATGAACCCAAACATGGTTGCACATTCAGAGGTACAGTAGGTACAAAATGGCAGTCAGAAGAGCAAAAAGTATGAAAACAAAGAAAAAAGCCATAATACTGAACTATTTTGCCTACTCTCAGTCTTTATCGAGTGATTAAAGAAGAAAGGACAGTTTTATTCTTAAGTACTTTAGATATAAATGGAGGTATCAACACTAGATATGTACCCATTGGTCTGAAAAATGTGAAATCAAAGATCAAATATGTCTCTGAGAACAGGAAATAGAAGCTTTGCTGTCATTGCCGGGGGCGAGGGTGAGTGGGCATGTGAGACAGGTCTTACACCTGAGATGTGTTGCTTTAACCAACAGCCAACCTCGCACCTAAATAGGATGTTCTGTAGTGGCTCCAGCAAAGAAATACAGACATTTAACTAATGTTAACAAAATTTTAAAATGTATATATTTCATATATAATTTATGATGATCATGCATATTTGATTTATATGCTGATTATTCTAGGTCTGACTTTTATAAGCTTTGTTAGAGGATTTCAAAATAAAGACAGAGGAACTGTAACACAGAAAGCTAAAATAATTAATCTAAACTCCAACCATTAGATATAAAGTTCACAACCTGTTTTTGGATCTACCACATCAATAACCATGTAGATACTAATCTTTTGCATTTCAGTAAATGTACTTTTTTGTAGGGTTATGCTTGTGTCTGTTTATTTAAAAAAGAATTCTAAATACAGCTACATAATTTATTTCTTTTATTTCTTTTTTTTTTAATTTAGTCAGGTACCCAACTGACCTATTCTTTTATTATTGCCATAGCTGGAACAGACTATGTGGGAATCAGTCGTAATTTAGATTTTGCACCTGGAGTCAACATGCAGACTGTTCGTGTTGTCATTCTGGATGACCTTGGACAACCAGTGTTGGAGGGAATTGAGAAATTTGAACTGGTGCTTCGTATGCCTATGAATGCAGCCCTCGGCGAGCCCAGCAAAGCCACAGTGTCCATAAATGACTCTGTCTCTGATTGTGAGTGTTTATTAATTTTACAATGATAAGTAAAATGATAAGCTAAAGTTTATGTGTGAGATAAGTAAAATGATAAACTATATATACCCAATATAGTTTATATAGAGGTATAATAACTATATAGATTGGGTGGCTTAAACAACAGAAATTTATTGTCTCAGTTTTGGCTAAAAGTCAAAAATCAAGGTGTTGGTAGGGTTAGTTCCTTCTGAGGGCTGTAAGGGAAGGATATTCCAGGCTTCTCTCTTTGGCTTGTAGGTGGGTGTCTTGTTTCCATGTCTCTTTACATCATGTTCCCTCTATATGCCTCTCTGTGTCCAGTTTTTCCCTTTTTATGAGGACACCAGTCATATTGGATTAGGACCCACCCTAATGACCTCGTTTTAACTTGATTACCTACCTGTAAAGACCCTACATACCAATAAGATCACATTCTCAGGCACTGGGGGTTAGGATTTCAACATGAATTTCAGGGGGACATAGTTCAATGCATACAAATACCCTAGCTGACCATGTCTTCCTTTCTCCTGATTATTTTGATAGCATTAGACAGTCTCAGGAGAAAACTTTTAGTCTTCCTCTCAAATTTTAAAGGAAAAAAATAGTATCATCAGTATCTTGATTCCCCTCAACACAGGTGGGTGGAACCATCTGGAATTACACAGACCCGGGAGTGTCAATGGTCTTTTTCCACTTCTCAACACAAGACACTTTCTGTCATCTCCTTCCCCCAGACACTCCTGAATTTCCCTAATAAGGTGCCAAAAACATTGTTCTGAGACAACCAGCTGCTAGACACATGGCAGGGCTCTCTGACAAATCATCACAAGGGAATTCTGAACACTCTTCAACCATGATGATTCTGACAGTGCTTGGAGGAGTCTAACCTATTGTCAATGAGACCTGTACATAATTGACCTAGCATAAGTGTCAACTAAAAATTATACACACACACACACACACACACTCATTGTCAACTTTCCCAACGTGGTCTGGGTAAACTATGCTTGTAATTATGTGCACAATATTTAGTGTTCTTCATATCAAGAAATTCTGTAATGTTCATGACTAAGAAACATATATAGATACAAATATCATAAGGTCTGTGGTTTTATCTACTTTTTAGCGTTTCGTTGCATATCCTTACTCCACAAAATAGGCAGAATTTCAAAGGTAAGGGAATCAAAACTCTTAAAGCTGAGTGATTTACTCAAGGTCAAAACATTGGCAAGTGACTGAATGGAGATCCAATTCTTCTTGCTTCTTGTCTGTTATACTTTCCACTAAACCATATATCCTGAAATGTCATTTTTCTTAAGGAAACTCCTGTTCACTTTGATCCATGAGGTTATTTGTTTTTGCAGTGCCTAAGATGCAATTCAAAGAACGAGTATATACTGGCAGTGAGAATGATGGGCAGGTAGTCGCAATGATCCACAGGAGTGGAGACAGCCAGTACAGGTCTTCGGTGAGATGTTACACCCGGCAGGGGTCCGCACAGGTGATGATGGACTTTGAAGAACGCCCAAACACTGATGTCTCCGTCATCACATTTCTCCCTGGTAAGCTTGAGCTTGAAATTTTTATCTGAAACTTGAGGAAGCCAAGATTTTGTTGAGAAATATACATCCAGGAAGTACAATTTTCTTAATTTCAACAAGCATATGGCATGGTTTTATGTGCACTAAATGATGATAAAGTGAGGTAGATTTTAGCAGGTTGAATGAATGCCCTTTTGGCTTCTGTATTAGTTTATTGATTTCCAGTGATGTGCTATCTTGTTTATTCAAAACTTAGTCAGTGGACAAGAACATATTAGATGTATAGGTTTCACAATGCTGGGAATTAATGTTTAAGTGGAATGAAATAAAAGAAAATACATATTATAATTTTAATATGTATCCAGTGCCTTAGAATATCTGATCAGTTTGATCCATTAATTGTACTTATAGGACTATAAGCTAAGAAAAATAATCATAAATATATAGAAATATTTCTTTATGTGCATGTTTATCACAAAATTATTTATAGTAATGGAAGGTTGAAAACAAATGGTCAAAAATTGGAGAATTATTTTTTGGACACCCATATGATGTTATATTTTATAGCCATTAAAAATGTCTTAAAGAATTGTTAATTAAATAGGGGAAAGTTCAAGGTATAATATTGGTCCCACTTTTTAGAGGAAAACACCTAATTGTTCTTGGCTCAATGATTTGTTCAATAGGTCAAAAGTTAGTAATACTAGAAACTAGTATTGAGGTCAGATTAACAATGATCAACCAGTCCAAGGCTGCTAACTTTGCTTCCTGATCATAATGCTAGAAATTCATAAACAAAATTCGTATTTACTTTTTCCCCTCTCTTCAAGACAAGAACTAAAGGAATTCTCTGTATAGATAAGGGGCTGACATTGCATGTATCCAAGCATTTATTTACTTTGCCAGCAAATATCTATTGAAGGCTTATTACATGCCAAACACTATTCTTTGCACTGATACAGCAGGAAAAAAAGCAATGTCCTTGCCTTTGTGGTGCTTACGTTCTAGTTGCAGATGCGTCCCTTTGGCCTATGGGATGTGACTGACCTGCTGACATCATTATTGTTCCAGGTGAGACTGAAAAGCCTTGTGTCCTTGAGCTGATGGACGACGTGCTCTACGAGGAGGTGGAGGAGCTTCGCCTGGTACTGGGCACCCCACAGAGCAACTCTCCTTTCGGGGCTGCAGTTGGTGAACAAAACGAAACTCTGATAAGGATCCGAGATGATGCTGATAGTAAGAAGTCATTTCTCAACTATAAGTTGGGAACTGAAATCTACCCATGTTAAAGATTTAGGTGGCTCAGAAAATAACCCCCTCTTTCTGACTAGGGTTTTTAAGCAAGTAAAGCAATAGGAAAAAGACTAAGACAAATGAGGAACAAAATAAACCCTTACAGCTGAAAAAGTTGACGTTGGAGCATATGACTTATACCTAAACACTGAATCCCAAACATTCACAAGCCAACAGCTTCCTCCCTCCCCTCCCCCATTCAGGGGCGTGCTACGGTATAATTCATGGCACATAGGGACAGCCCAGAGCACATGCTCTCCAGGAGCTATTTAATTCCCAGGAAGGAGCTGGGCCACGTGTGTCAGCTTCTCCTTTTGCACACACCACCAATGTTGAGTGAGGGGACAGAGAGAAGCCAGGACTGTAACAGTAAATGAGCTCCCTCACACAGAAAGAAACATGAGAAATAGGGACAAAGCAGTCCCTTGACTAACAATTTCATTTGTTTGTGTTTCCCATAATTTTAGAGACTATTATTAAATTTGGAGAAACCAAATTTAGTGTCACTGAACCCAAAGAACCAGGAGAGTCAGTGGTCATAAAAATTCCAGTGATTCGCCAAGGAGACACTTCGAAGGTTTCCATTGTGAGAGTCCACACCAAGGACGGCTCGGCCACCTCTGGAGAAGACTATCACCCTGTGTCGGAAGGTACGGGGCTCCCAGGGCCTGTCTCCGGATGGATCCTGCCAACACTGTGCATTAGTGCTGGCACCCTTGAGAAAAAGAAGAGAGACATCCAATTGAGATAAAAATAGGCATGCTTTTTTCAGTTCATCTGCTTCAGAAAAACAGAAACAATGGAATTTACTTCCAGGATTTTCCCTTATGACTTACAGGGTACATGTGTTAGGACTTAGGGAAATTTTTAGATGTGCTAGATGACCTTCTGTTTTGAGTCTGCTTTAACATTTTACTGGTTCTACCTTTGTTACAGTAATCACATATTAAGTAATAATTTTCTTGTAGTTTTCTATTACACTGAAATGTGCATGATAGTGGGATGATAATCCATTTTAGTTTACAGAACGCCAGCAATCTAAAGCTAGAAAATTGTGTGTTAACAGAGGACAGTAAAAGTATGGTGAAATACCAACCACAGAGACCATGAATTCTCTGGGACTTAGGAGCCTCTTATGGATGCTTTTCATCCCTCTCCTTCTGCAAATTTTGGGACCATTTCACCCTTTTTTTTTTGGTCAGTAATTAAAATAAATCAGTGTTTCTCTCTTGCTCGCTCGCTCTCTGAATTATTTGCTGACAGAATAAACATAAATTTCTGTCCAAAATTAAGTTTATGAATTATCTGGAGTTCTACTTAACCACCGTGTTTCTACTTTCCTATCTCTAACTACCAATAATGGTTAGTTCTTGAGGATCATAGCACTTCAGGCCTTTGTCTTGATCCCCTAACTTGCCAACAAAATTTAGAAAGTGACTGATAGGTATTACCGAATCAGTAACAAAGTTAATGAGGCACTAGAAAAAATAGCATCTTCTACAAAAGAGCCTGTATTTTCTTTGCATATAATAATAAAAATTGATAAACCACTATAGAACATGGATGTTATCCTAAGATTATTCTCTAAGTAAAGAATAATAATATATTTGAAGTAAATCACATATACTCCAAAAGAAGAGAAAACAAAACTGATTAGCTAGTGAATTATGAAATCTAAAATAGCTTTCAATAATGAGCAGATTTTACATGAAAGAAAAACCTTTTAAATATTGATAATATGACCTTTAACAGAAATTATTTTTTCTTAGAAATAAAACAATTCTTTTTGCTAAAACAGAAAGAAAATTATAGCTATATAGTAAATAGCTGGCAAATAAAGTCAGAAAAAAGTTAAATAATATTAAATCAACCCGTTTGTCTGTTTTATCCCATAAATGTCAACATTCTGTTTACAATGTTTATTGTACAAATTTAAGGATTTTTTTCAGAAATATTTTAATATCTCCTTTTATGGTTCAAATTGAGGTCAGCCTTTTGCCAATTAGCAGGAAAAAATTAAATGTAGAATAAAAGTTGAAATTTTTTGTGCTAAAAATGTCTAAAATAACAGAGATAAATGTTAATGAGAAAACTTGACTATCGTCTAGCAAGTGTGCTATCAGAAACAAGAATTTAAATATTTAAGGTAAATATTTAATTTTTTAACTCCTTAGAAATTTGGTTTGTATAACTCAGGGGGTTACAAAAACTTGAATGTTGACGGGGCTAAGACAAGCCATGGAAATGTGTGAAGCAAGGGAAATGTGAGGGGGAAATGGAATTATTGCAGAGTCATTAAACCAGCATGTCCATTTCGCTCTTAAGAAGAGCCTGAACCATCATAACCACAAGTTCTGGCAGGGTCGGAGAGGTCAAGGACCGATAGGCTCAAAGGACACACTAAGGCTGACAGGAAAGACTGCTGTATCTAGGAACAGAGAGAACTCGTTGTAAAGATTAAAGAAAACATTAAAGATAAAGAAAAAAAGTCCTTTCTATAACGGGTAATTAAAAAATGGAAGTACAAAAAGCAAAATACACTGGAGATGCATTTTCTTCTGCCAGACTCTAAAAGATTTATAATTTAGAATTATAATGATTGAACTTCAATTACATCAGAAAGCAGCAACTGTTATCTCCTGTAATTGGAATAATTATGCTTTATATTCTTTATATTTCCTCGTTTGAAACAGTATCTCCAAAGGTATAGTAAAACCAACAAAATAGTTTATCCAAGTTTAGCAGTACAGTCAGCTGGTTAATCATGAGTTCAATAAAATCTAATAATTTTAATATTTTAATAATTTTGAAATGAATGATTAAGAAAAGGATTCTGATAATTGGATTCCATTTTCATGACAATGAAGCAATTCTTTTTAGTGAGAGGGATGGGACGAGGGAAAAACATTCTAACATTTATCAAAAGTAACTTTTGTGAGTTTCCAAGAACAACAAAAAGAAGCTTTTTGAAACATAATTTGATATTGTATAAAAAACTCAACAATTTTATATCCAACTTTCCTACATATATATGCAATGTAAATGTCATTCACATTTGATTATACCTGTGATCACATTCACTTGACTTGAATCCTATTGGTTTAGAAGTTCTAGAGAATAAGAGGTGAGTTTATCTGATATGTCCCAGTATTAGAACTACTGATTGTCCCCATAAGTCAGCATTGTTTCAAACTGTGGGCCAACAAATCAATATCTTATGATTAGAATTTCCTTTTAGACAAAATAGAAGAGAATAGAAAACATCAGAGTGCAATGCATAGAGTAAGAATAGATGATGTTAAACTTTTGGTTCTGTTTTACACACACGTGTGCACACACATAAATATACTGGACCACAGTGTAAAATGTATTTCTCATTGTAGACCACAGTCAAAAACGCTTGGCAAAAAACTTCTCATATTCAGATGCCAAAGATTTAAATCGTGATTTTGCATTTGCAGAAATCGAATTTAAGGAAGGAGAAACCCAGCACAATGTTGAAATTGAAGTAATCTTTGATGGCATAAGAGAGATGAGAGAGGCCTTCACTGTTCACTTAAGACCCGATGAAAATATGATAGCAGAGACTCAGGTAAGTAACGCAGTGTGTCCATAAATACATGGCCAGCATTTTGTCAGAGAAAATGCATATAAGCTGTAACTAGTATGCAACAAAGTGAGGAGACTTTGTACAAGCCTTACATGAAAGAGACGTGCATAATTCCTTCCTGCCACCTAAGTAAATTTTGTTCTGATTATGTCATAATCAAGAAATTCCTATCCCTTTCTTTGAAAAATCATGTTTGTAGAAACTCAAGGGCTAGAGTCACGGGGCCCCGTGCTAGTCCACTTCCCTCCCCCATGTCAGTCAGTAATGATCGAATTTGGGATTAACCTCCAGAGAGAGAGCATCATCTCAGTTTAAAAAGGGGACTATTAATTCAGTGCCACAACTCATTAAAACATACATTTGAACCCACAAAATAGTTTGTTAACCCTCAAAATCCCCACCTGTTTCTATTAGCTTTATCAGAATTCCATGTCCAGAGCCTTGTGACCAAAATGTTATGGTCCCAAAACTTGTTTTCTATACTTATTTAATTTATATTGTATCATCAACCAGATTTTCCTCCAAATAAACAAAATTTTCACGCAATTTTGACCTTTACACTAAAAATAATTTTTAAAACTACATGTCGTTTTATGAATGGATCCATTTTTATATCTATGCTTAAATATACTGTATTGTTTTATTATTAATATTTGTTTCGCTATTAGTATGAGGTCAAGTTGAAAAAATTATTTTCCTTAAATATTTTTGTCATTTGAAAATCTTCACCATTTAATTGTATTTCTGCCTCAGTGCCTTGCCTTTTTTCAAGTCATATTTAAAATTTAAGAAGTATGGGCAGAAAATCTTTATCAAATATATTTTTATGTCTTGATCACATAAAAATGAATCTTCTATTATTATTTTTATGGAGTAGTGTGTGAAACTTCTGGGTGAAAGGAAGAGAGATTCATTCAAATTACTTCCAGTGATAAAAGCTTCTTTTAAGAATATACCTGTAAATATAGGTTTGGAAACTGTAATATGATGTCAGATATTGAAAGGTTATTCAGGAGCCAGGGCAAATTTACAGCAAGGTGTTCTTGTCACCACGTCCAGCAGCAGAGGTTCATAGATTCCTCTTCTGTTTGGAACTCAACATCTGCCTGTGTTTCAGGAGTGACTTCTGGCCTTGTCTTGTTTAAAGCTTTGCTTATCACTGGCATCTGCTTCACCATGGCCCACCCTATCCCATGACTTCTATGATCTCCCTTCTCTCCAGATGTCTTTCAGTTTTCCTTCCATTATCAACTAATTGACTCTTTCATAGAACTTCCACTTCATAACCCCAAGACAGATATAGCTACTATCAGCAAAATTGAAGAAAAAAATTAGAGTCCAAATACCTTGTGGGCCACTGACCAACCTTTGGATTAGCTGCCCCAGGCTCAGATGCCCTCCCCTGGAACCATAAGATGTGAACAAGGTGCCAAGGTCACATGCAACAAGCCACTTAGGGCCCATTGCTCTGCAGGGGCTCCAAGTATGACAATTTTCATCATAATGAGGCTGTGGGTTTGCCGGGCATATTGCCCTGTACAATAGAAGCACAGAAAAGCTACTATTTCCCTAATCAGTGATGATTATCTTTTCCTTCTAGGTGACCAAGGCCATTGTGTACATAGAAGAAATGAACAGCATGGCAGATGTCACTTTTCCTTCTGTCCCTCAGATTGTGTCCCTGTTGATGTATGATGACACTTCCAGAGCTAAGGAGAGTGCTGGACCTGTGTCTGGCTATCCTGTCATCTGTATCACAGTGAGTAGGAAATTGAAAAAATTGAGGAAAATTGTAAGATAATTATTTTAAATAATTGTAAACTTTAATCAATGTAGTATGGGCTTTCTCATGAAGAAACAAAAGAAGGAAAATACTACAGGTTTAAGCTTTGAACTTTGCAAATATAACATTAATCATGTAAAGCTCCCATTTTTCTTCCAACAAAGGTTCCTTAGCTGATGTGTACACAGTGTGTTATCTCAGAGTCTGTCACTGATAAAATAAATAAATAAAGAAGATAAGAACTCTGTACTTAAGGATTTAGAAATAAGGAAGAGAAAAATATACAGAAATCAGTAAGTTTAACAAAGGCAAGATGTGATCATTATCATGAGAACGCTATAAATGAGGAGCTAGAGCCACAGCTCCATAGATGAGGGGAATCTTGGGGTGGTCAGGTGGCATTGCCATAGTTTTAAGATAAAAGCCAGATAAGGGACAGTCATTCCAGGAAGAAGGGATTGCAACATGAGCTACAGCTAGCAGAGTAGCATAAGACATGGCACATTATCACTACTTTTTTTTACTTGCCTTCTCTTGACGCTCTAAATTTTAAGCTCCTTGTGAGCTAAAACTGACTTATTTTTAGAGCACAACAGCCCTAATATAATGACCTACATATAATAGGTACACTAAAACTGTTTGTTGAATTAGAAAGGCAGAAATAATAATTTGGTGCCAAATTATAGAAATCTTTAAATGTCATATTAAGGAATTGGGACTTCCTTTGTTGGGTAGCAGGGAGTTCTTGCACAGAAGAGTGATCGAGGGGTTATGTTGGCGGGTCAGCAGGGCAGTAGTGTGTCACTGGAGTGGAAGGAAGGCCCCATGGTGGACAGGGAGACGGTGCTGGGAACGGAAAGCAAGGGACCAACCTAAGCAACATTGCACATGAAGAATCAACCAAGTTCACTGACCCGCTGGATGAGATGAGAAAGGAAGGGAAGGAGGGAGGGAGAGGAGGGGGAGGGAAAGAGAGAGAACAAGGGTAATTTGGCGACTCTGAGGATTCAAGAGATTATGGTATGAATATCAACTTTACGTGTATTAAGTTAGAGGTAGGAACGTCCAATAAGCTATCTGAAATGCAAAATTCGAGTTCATAGGAGCTATCACGGCTGGGAATAGAAATGTGGAAGTCATGTGAACAGCGCATAGAAACGGGGGCAAAGCAGCAGTGAAAACGTTATGGCAGGGAGAACTTGAGAGGAGTAGTTTCCGCATTGTTCTCTACTGTGGTCCTAACACAGTTATTTGTTTTCCACAGGCTTGCAACCCCAAATATTCAGACTATGACAAAACAGGCTCCATTTGTGCAAGTGAGAATATCAATGACACCCTGACACGGTATCGATGGCTGATCAGCGCACCTGCCAGCCCTGACGGTGTGACCAGCCCCATGAGAGAACTGGACTTTGACACCTTTTTTACGTCGTCCAAGATGATCACGCTGGACTCCATCTACTTCCAGCCTGGCTCACGCGTGCAGTGTGCGGCTCGTGCTGTGAACACCGACGGGAGCGAAGGCCTGGAGCTGATGAGCCCTGTTGTGACCATCAGCAGAGAGGAAGGTAGGATGTTGCCGTTTCCACATGAAGAACCCTGCAATACCATGGAATATCCTAAATGTCTAATTTCTGGTTATAAATTCTTCCAAATGTCCCATGTATGCCATAGTACTTCAAAATGAAGATCCATTTTTACAAAAATGTTGATTAGAAAACAAACTATTTATTCATTTCATACTTTTTGAGCACCTATGACGTGCCCGACACAGTGCTTTATGCTGGCAATAAGAAAAATAAGGCAGGATCCCTGTCCTTGATGAAGTCATAGTCAAGTTGAGGACACAGACAAATTTTACTATGGCCAGGGCACAGAAATACAAAAGTAGGAGTGGTTAGTTCCACCCTGAATGGGTCAGGAAAAGTTCCTCAAAGAGGAGATGCTGAAGGTGAATCTTGAAAATAGTAGAGGAAAATAGGCATGAGCAAGGACTCATGGAAGCATGAAAGAGCATAGAATATTCTGGAAATGATAAGCAGGGAAGTGGGGAAGCTTGTGGAAGGGAGAGGAGGGAGGACCAGGAGACAAAGCAGGATGGTGTGCAAGGGTCAGATCCAGACAGGGGGTGCGAATGCCGGGCAAGGAGCTCAGCTGGTTGTTGGCTGAGTAGGAGTTTGCTGGGGACAGGTAGAGAGGGATGTGCAAATGCTCACACCTTGTTATCACAAGGGACGTTGTGTTTGGGGCTGGAGCCAAGAATACCTTGGGGGTGGAGAATAGGATGTGACTGGAGACAACATTGGAAAGGCAAGAAATCCACTTTATAAACGAATCCTTCACTCTACGGAAGTTTTTTTAAGTCCAATTTTTTAAGAAAGATTATATGTATACAATTCTATTTCTAAAAGTTCCATTTGCATATAGTATTCAGAAGAACATTTGTTGCATAAAGGTCACATGTACCACCTCACACCATTATATACTCAGGAGCAAATATTTATTGAGAGAGAGAGAGAGAGAGAGAGAGAGATAAGCAACATGTTCCTTTTATTAGGATTAAAATACATGGTTTTTAACTTTCTCTTAAAACCAAACTATTGTGTTGGTACAAAAAAAATTTTTGAAATGCCTTAAAATGAGTCTCTCCATTAATAAAACAGCCCAGACATTGGGACCTGCCTGTGATTTTATTACTATTCTAGTAAATACCTATTTTTTCTGTTTTGTATAAATACAAAAGAAATTTTATATTTTCTAGTTCTCTTGAAATTATAATCCAGCATCTTGGTCCCTTCCATGATGTCCAAATGAAAACATCACAATTCTCTTAAAGGAAATATTGCAGGAAGAGTTTCATGTCAAAATTCTTGAGAATCACCGAGAGATATGAGACAGACAAATAGAGATATAAAATGGATTATAATTTATAGTACAGATACTGTGAGAAATCATATACAGAGAGAAAACTCCCCTGTACCCATTTTGTTCTCTGATTTTAAGGAGACTTTAGTTTTTATTTTTAAAATGAGTGCATTTTTAGTTTTATTCACTTATAAATAATGTATGTATAGTTTTATAATATAATGTATAATAGTTTTATAACTAATCATATGTATATTATTCTAGGGTAAAAATCAAATTTACTTAATTTAACTGCGCTTACTTTTTTCCTATTGGCTTAAAATCATTTTTATTGTACCTGTTCATACTTGATATTAAAATAATTTTGTGACTAGGATCATGATTTAGAATGGCCAACACATATTAAGTCACATTGAACGGTAACTATTTTTTTCTCAAACTTTTTATATCATCTCTAAAATGTTAAGTGGCCACTAAACTGTCTGCTGTGATTACTTCTTACACCGTGGTGTTCTGCTCTCTTATAATACACACAGTCTTAGCCATGCCCTAGTCCGTAGAGGATTTTAAAGTATATAGAGAAATAATAGTTCCTATTTTTAAAATATTTTTTAATATTCTTTAAGCATTATCTATTACCTTCCTTTAGATTAAATATGTTCATTTTCCCTTGAGGTCTTTGTCAGCCCCGCGTGCCTGCAGTCGTGGGGGCAGAGCCATTCTCGGCTAAACTGCGCTACACAGGCCCTGAGGACCCAGACCACACAAACCTTATCAAGCTCACTGTCACGATGCCACACATAGACGGTAGGTGACTTGGGTAAGCAAATCCGTGGAATGGTTTTTAGGTTCCTCATTACCTGGTTTATTTTATTTAGTCTTCTAAACAACCAAGCTTTAAAAAATGTTCAACTTGCAACTTGAGCTTCAAGTCCTGCTTCTTTCAACTATTTCTGCTTTGTTCTACCCAGATTTTAAAAATCTGGCAATTTAAGCATTCTTTATAATAAAATCAGATAAATGTAATACATGTCCAAATGCAATAAAACAAAACTTTGGCTAATAGGCTAGCTTTTATAAAGGAGTACAAATGCGTCTTCAAATGTGAACTTGGAGTTCCAGTAAAGCATCCTGGTATTTCAGTGCTTGCCTTCAGTATGTATTTGCTATTTCATAGCTGGAGTTTTGTAAGTCTCTCTCAATATTTATTGTAAAACTAAGATGTTTCTAGACATTAAAATAAAATAATAAATGAAACAAGTATTATATTTTGCTTTCATTTTCTCTAGATAGGGAGCTATGGCCAGAATGTGTGAGTCGATAACTTTATCCGCAATTTGTGAACATTTCCCCACGTACAGAGGCATTTTCAAGTTCTTTTCCACTCAATTTACTTCAAGTATTAATTTTGTTACTTGGTGTGTTACTTATATTTATGTAGGTAAGGGAAAAGAAACATTAGGCAACGTTAGGAACTACAAGGTAGAATCTACCTCCCTCAAACAAGGACATCCTGCGTTATCTGCTTATGATAACCCTAAATTTGTCCTGGGTTTGGGGGTAGGTGGGCAGGAATCTTATCTCCTGACTTTACAGTATAGTGTTGGTCTCCATGACCACCCTATCTCTAGGCTTGTGTGGAGATGTGACCTGAGCTTCAAAGGGCTCAGAAGGGGGGACCCGTTAGGGAAAAACAGACCTATAACAGTTCTTTCCTAATAGAAAGAATGGTCGGTCCCTTATGCCGCTCCTAGGGCTTGCCTTTGCATTTTCTGAAACATTCAATAGCCACAGCTCTGCTGGAAGCATGTTGGAGTTTGACTAGTCCTTTTGTGGGACCAGAGCTTTGCTCTGGGAGAATCTGAGAGAGAGAGGGGGAAAGGCTCAAAGAGAAGACCTCTTTCATAGTCTTTTGCTGCATTGCTTATGCTAGGGATCAGCAAACTATGGCCTGTGGCCAAATCCAGCCTGCTGCTGTTTTCATGTGGTCCGCAAGCTAAGAATGGTCTTTATGTTTTTAAGTGTTTGGGAGAAAAAACAAGAAGGCTCTGACACATGATAATTATATGAAATTCAAATCCATTGCCCATAAAAAGGTTTTATTGCACACAGTTATGCTCATTCCTTTACATAGTGGTGGCATTAGCTCTACAATGGCAGCATTGAAAAGTTTCAACAGAGACCTCAAGGCCCACAAATCTCCTAAAATATTTACTATTTGACCCTTTACAGAAGTTTACGTATCCTCAGCCTGTACTGTATAGTGGTAATTTTGGGGTTCTTTTTGGTTTTTTGGTCTCAGGACATATTGAAAATTCTTGAAGATCTCAAAGACATTTTGTTTTTGTGGGTGATATCTATAAATGTTTATTGGATGTAAAACTAAAACTGAGGAATTGTTAAATATTCATTCATTTAAAAATAAAAATAAATCCATTACATGTTACCATATAAAAACATCTTTTACGAAAAATAGCTATAAGTTATAAAACAAAAAATAATGATAAGTATGGCATTGTATATATTAATATATTTACAGTTAGATAATGTAATGTCTGGCTTAATAGAAGACAGCTGGGTTCTCATATCTGCTTCTGTATTAAATCTTTTGCAATTTGTTGTATCTTATAGTCTCTGAAAAACTCCACTGTATACTCATGAGAGAATACAGTTGGGAGAGTCAAATGATAACATAGTATTATTTTATGAAAATAGCTTTAATGTCATGGAACTCCTAAAAAATCCTAGGGAACCTCAAGGTTCCTAGGATACCACTTTGATAATCACTGCTGTGCAGTATTTTATAACACTTGTTTTCTCGAGAGATAAAAGAATTGTAAAGTGTTCAAAATTCTTGGCTGCCTGTAAGAATGGTAACAATGATTTCAATTTCTCCTAGGCATGCTCCCTGTGATCTCCACTAGAGAGCTTTCCAACTTTGAGCTCACCCTGAGCCCTGATGGCACAAGAGTTGGAAACCACAAGTGCTCCAACCTCCTGGATTATACTGAAGTGAAGACCCACCATGGTTTCTTGACTGATGCTACAAAAAATCCAGAAATAATTGGAGAGACATATCCTTATCAGTACAGCTCATCTATCAGAGGTTCTAGTACCTTACGCTTCTACCGAAACCTGAACCTAGAGGCCTGTTTATGGGAGTTTGTCAGCTACTATGACATGTCAGAACTCCTCACTGACTGTGGAGGCACCATCGGAACAGATGGACAGGTACAGGTTTTTAACATTTGAGCTTTGGTCACTGGATAAACCAATTGTTTGTTCTGTCACATAGATTTATTTGTACTAAATCCCAACTCCAATCTTCCATCTTGGTCATGTAGGTCATTGACTACAGAGACCAGACAACTGGCATGGATGGTATGAAAATCCATGTCTATTTCTGGAACACTGGGCCAAAATATATGTGTTTTTTGACAACGGGTTAGAAACATTATCTTTGTTTCAAAAGGACACTGTATCATTATTGCCTTATGCTCCCAATCCACTCTGATATTATAAAAATCCTAATACTGATTTCTCTTCAGGCGACACATTATCATTTCTGTGTCTATGCATAGACGCCTGTGATGCTGTATCAGAAACCACCTGCAGTGAGGATGTACAGTCCTGGGGGTCAGTCTGGTTTTTCTCCCTCTTTACCAACTTTCTTCTTCAACCACCTTCTGTCTTTCTCTTCTTCTGTCCTCCTGTTCTGCTCTCTTCCCTTTTCTTTCTCATTTTCTCCTCTTTTCCCTCCTCCCTCTTTCATTTCTCTGTCATTAACATAGTCAAAAGCATTTTCATCAAAGGCCTATTGTTATTTTTACTCTACAATTACTGATTCTTCTTCATACTCCACAGACATTTACACCTAAAATACACAGGAGAAAGTCTGCGTTCCACCATCAGCAGCAACAGAGTTGTTAAAACAATAAGGAAGCAAGGCCTCCATTGGGATTATAATAGAGAATCTAAAATATATAGGGTATTGTTTAAAACTGTAATGAGTATTTGAACTAAAAGTAATGCTGTGTCTTACCTGGACCGAACAAAGAATTATGTAAGTGCGCTTATGCATTAAAGTGTTGAATGGTACGCAGACTATATTCTGCCCTTCAAGATTTAGCTAAAGTGAGGCTGTGCTATATTGCTATATGTATATATATATATGAGATATTATAATATAAAATATATTAAAGGATTAAAATATAAAGCAAGTAGTAGGAAGAAAAAACTAGGCAACTACTGTGGGTTTAATCCCACAGCAAAGCTGTACAACTTGACAAGTTCAGCTGTTGTTGATGTTGAATTGGACTCAAAGATAGTGACACGTCATAACCATCTCCTCTCTAAAAGTAGCAATATTCAGTAACTTTCAGGGATTGCAAGTAAATTCCAAATAAAAACACCAACAAAAGGCAGTATGAAGTGGTGGAAAGATTCTAGGTATGGGATTCAAGCATATGCAGACCCAAATTTGGCTCTGATATCTTTTAGCTATGTGTCCTTGAGCAAGTTACTTAAGCCCTTATTAGTGTTAGTTCTTCAGGTGCCCCTTTCCCAACCTGTCTTTGCCACCTGAAAGAAACATCTTTTAAAAAAAATCTTATCCCCAGAATAAAAATAAAGGCTCATATTAACAAATCTACTTCAGCCTTTTCCTTTATAGATCAAATATCTCTACTTCCTTTAGCTCTTCCTCATGAAGTTGTTTTCAATCCACACTAAGTCATTAATATTTCTTTTCTTGTTGCTCTTCTCTCAGGTTCTTCCTTAAGTCATAGGACCCATTGGCGTAAGCAAAATTGGGTATAGTGATAGGATTGCATTATAGTTCTCCTTCTTCCTTGTTAAAATCACTTCATCATACTACAGAGCTTCTCTGTGTTTATGGTCTGTATTTACCCTCAAGAATGTCTTCTGTCTTCTCTACAGAATGGCAGCACTTCTCCGTATTTAACACATGCTACCCAGGTAGACGTTTCTAGTAAAAATCCTACACTTGTCCTGCTTGGGCTTTATCCTGTTATATCTGTCCACTTCTCCAATGTCTCAGGGTCATTTTGAATGCAAAGGCTGCCCTCTGATGTGTTCATTTCTCAGACCAAATCTTACTATAAATTGCTCAGCTAAAGTAGATATACTTTGCTAGATTTTAAAACTTCAGTTTCTCTATTGAATTCTTCAAGTTAGGTATTTTTTTTTCTTCCCATTACTTCTGCTAGCTAGAAAAGTCATTGACTTGCTTCTGTTGAACTGCCAGCGGTTCTACTCCATTAGGTGAAACCAGCAACTGCAGGTTTTCAGTTAAGTTTCACCTGCCACAAAGGTTTATGTTACATAATACTAGGAGAGAGCGCAGTATAAGGATTATTGCACCATCCAATTCTTAACTAGTTTGTGTTACCTTCTTAAGTAAGATGGCCAACTCGTTGTATGAGTTCCTCCTGAAAAGATTTTTCTGCTTTTGCGTTGTTGAAAATAAGTTTAATAACATAACCATGTTGATCAACATCATAGAGATGACTAGATTCAGTATAAATCATTGAGATTTCAGGTCCTTGTTATAAAATTCTGAAATCCTCAGTGTCAACTAAATGGTAATATGATCTAATAAAACATGTTGCTTACTCTCTTAGAGTGAAGCTTAGAAATGGTGTAGTAGTCAGGGTTCTCCAGAGAGACAGAACCAATAGAACAGACACATAGATGTATGGGGTTTATTACAGGAATCTGCTCACAAGGTTATGGAGGCTGAGCAGTCCCACAATAGGCATCTGCATGCTAGAGAACCAGGGAAGTCAGTAGTGTGGCTCAGTCCAAGTCCAAAGGCCTGAAAAATCACAGAAGCCAATGGTTTAACTCTCAATCTGAGGCCAAAGCCCAAGCACTTGGGTGGCTGCTGCTGCAAGTCCCAAAGTCCAAAAGCCAGAGAACCTGGAGTTCTGATGTCCAGGGACAGGAAAAGAAGAGTGTTCCAGCTCCAGAAGAAAGAGAGGACGGGTGTAGCAGCTCACACCTGTAATCCTAGCACTTTGGGAGGTGGAGGCGGGAGGATTGCTTGAGGCCAGGAGTTCAAGACCAGCCTAAGCAACATATCAAGACCCCGTCTCTACAAAAAATAGAAAAATTAGCCAGGCATGGTGGTGGGTGCCTGTAGTCCCAGCTACTCAGGAGGCAAAGGTGGAGGAATTGCTTGAGCCCAGGAGTTTGAGGTTGCAGTGAGCTATGATGATGCCACTGCACTCTAGCCTAGGCAGCAGAGCAAGACCTTGTCTCAAAAAAAAAAAAAGAGAGAGAGAAAATTCTTTTTCTTTTTATCTGTCTTTTTGTTCTATCCAGGCCTCAGCCAGTTGTACAGTGCCCACCCACATTGGTTGAGGACAGATCTTCCTTGCTCAGTCCACTAATTCCAATGCTAATCTCTTCTGGAAACACCCTTACAGGCACACCCAGAAATAATGCTTTACTGGCTAGCTGGGTATTTCTTAATCTATTCAAGTTGACAACCTAAATTAACCATCACAGATGGCCATTCCATTTTCCCCTACTTTATTCCTTGGTTTTATACTTTTACATCCCCCTAGCTATTGATATTCTCCTACATCCTGCCCCAAAACACATGCATATTATTTAAATATAGGTGAAGGAGAAGAAAATACAAAGTAAAGTAGAAGAAAGTTAACCCTCTGAGATATTTTCTTCTATTAGTTTTGGGTTCTAGAGAGAAGAAAAATATCTAATAATAGTAGTAAAAATAATGATAATGGTAATAATAATAGTAATAGCTAACATTTAATGTTTACTATGTGCCTGTCATTCTTCTAAATACTTTATACATTTCTGCTCATTCTGTCCTCACAACAACCCTGTGAGATAAGTACTATTTTTGTCCCCTTTTAACAGATTAGAAAGCAGAAGCAAAGAGAATTCAAATAACTTGAAAGCCCATGCTCTTCACACATCATAATGCTTATCTGGACATTAAATTGAGTGGGTGAATATGAGGAATGGATACAGTCACAGATGCAATTGCAAGAAAGCCAAATGGACTCTTTTCTTTGTTCTTGGTACAAGAATGCTGTCCAACAGCAATCATGAAAATATGTGCCAGATTACATCCACACCCACTGCTGGTAAAACAATGCCAATCCACATGCTAACAACAATGGTCTACAGCTTCATCTGAGTACAGGCAGATCAGTTTTGAATGCAAACACATTTCATGAGATGGCACCTGAAGGAGAGCAAACTAAATGCTTAGTAAATAGATTCTACTTTAGAATGTCATGAGAGTCTTACACACTTTTCTGCATTTAGAATGGGGAAGCGGGCAAAAATAAAGGTGAACCATCAGCATGGGCTATGTGTGCTTCAAAGCAGCTTTCTGGTTTTATTGACCACACCTGTAGACAGCACCTGAGGGAAGCTAAGGCTGTCCCGGGTCTGTTTGTCCTCTGCAATCCAGAGGGTTCTGGCCAGGCTCCCAGCAGACATTACTTCCCCTCTTCTAGTCCTTTCCCAGACTTGGCATCTTAAATCAAGGTAATCACTGTGCAAACACATTTTATTAACTGGTAATTGCTTCTGCCAGGAACAAAATGATGGAGAATTGATTTTTTTTCTTTATGTGTTCTTAGTAGCTAAAGCTACCACCACGAAATGTTGCCAAATCCCCGAATTTTTCTTTGTGATTGAAAATGTGTTTCTAACACACACTGAAAGCGTTTTCGCCTTCCCCAACTTCCAATTCGAATTATTTAACTTACAAGAAAAAGTTGCCAAGATGAATCAGCTGAAAAAACCAGGATAGTTATCTGTTAACAGCAATGAAGTTTGATTAAGTTTTACGCTATTTGACTACACCTAGCTTCAGCTGCTGTTAAAACTATATCTGCTTCTGACATCTTATTCATTTGTATATTTATTCACTAAAGAAATATTTAATGAACACCTACTCTGTGCCAGGGACCTTATCAGGTACCTGGTGAGGGCACCAGATAGGAAGCTTACACATGAACAAAGTAGGGTTATAAGGGTCACATCATCACTTTTATAAAAGTTAAGAATTTTACATGCCAAGAAAAAGAAATTTGGGATTTCTCTAATGATATTTGACTCTCAAATTGTTTTAAATATTTAGTTTCTAAAATATAAAAGCAGATAAATAGCAGGAAAAGAAAAATAAAGATATGTTAAGTAAATGATTCTACTCCACCTTTATGTGCAACATGTGTTTCATAAAGAAAATTTAAAGTTGTTTGGGTATACACTAAAAGACACCGTTGATGCAAAACGCTTATAAAGTTAAACCAAGTTTTTAAAACTATTAAATATTTTGGTGGATTTTGTCTTAAAAATAATTTCTTTAAAAAATAAAACACTGTAGTTCATTTCACCTTTTATTGGCTTGGCTAGCTCTACTGCAAGGTCGGAAGCTTAACTCTCTCGCCTTGGTGGGTAAACGGCAACTGATGACGTTGTTTAACGTGCATAAATAAGCTGCAGAAATGCAACCCAAATCACAGTTTGCACTTAAAACATGAAATTGTAATGTACTTAGAAGACATAGTATGATTTTGGAAAAGTAAACAAGTATTTTTTCTTACTTGCTTTGTTTGGGAAAAAGAATTGCCTCCTTTTTACTGTGTATTTGATTTAGAAATATGGAACTTTGAGCCTATAATATACTTTAGAAATCGTCTTTTTCCATCTCAATATTTTACACTTAGTCCACTGATTCTCTTTTATCTGTAAGCTACTCTAAATCATTTGTCAAGAAATATTAATAGGAGGAATCCAAAATGTAGAATTTTCATGAAGTGTGTTGCTTTCTATTTTGTCAAATTTACCAATTAATTTTTTAATAATGTATTTTTTTAATGAAAATGATGAAATCACCATGAAAATCTAGGGAACTAAAGGAGTACAGAAAAAGAAAAAAAACTCACCCATTATCATATTATCACTGTACACAGACATATTTTCTAATCTCTTTTCAATATACATACACATTTTTTAAAGTAGTAGCATGATATTATTTATAACATTTTATATACTGGTTTTACTTAACATGTGAGCATTTCCCCTGACAAGGAAAATTCTTCAGATATATGACTTTTGATGGCTACATGATATTTCACCCTGTGAGTGTGCCATCATAATTTATTTAACCATCCTTCTGTTGTTGGTCATTTAGATTATTTCTAATTCTGCCTTATCCCATAGAGTTGTACTTAATTCTAAAGAATTTGGGGACCAATATGGACCCTCATCCCAGAGTCTGCTCCTGCCTCTGTGATACTACAGACCTTCAGAAATGTTTGTAATTGGATAAAAGCCAAGGTCTCTTTCTCCCAAGTGTCCCTGGATGTGTAATCTGCTGTTACTCAGAGAATTCGGCTAAAATACTAACTTGTTAAAACAATGACCTCAACTTAGTAGCTAAGTATGTGCTCTATTGAGACTTCAAGCTATTGAGATCAATGAGCCTTCTATACCTGTTCACAAACACCACCATCTTGATGTTATAGGCATGTGTCTGGCAACAAAAGCAGCAACAGACAGACATTTCAACCAGTGGGAAATTCCTACCAGTGGTGGCCCTCAGATAAAATTCCAAGAGCTCTGGCCCAGTTTTCAATCTTTGAAGTAAACACAAACCACATATCCCACTTGAAGGTTGGGTATACAAATGATGGTAAAATATTTTTATTTGATTTTTTTTTTCGATATATTTGATCTACCTGAAAGACCCTGGGTAGGAGAGTCCAGCCACCAGCCATGTGTGGCTATTGAGTACCCAAAATGGGGCTAGTCAGAATTGATATGTGTTGTACCTGTACAATACATACCAGAATTTAGAGACATTTAGTACAAAAAAATGTATAATATCCTATCAAAAATTATTTTATATTAAAATGTAATACGTTTGATATATTGGGCTAAGTAAACTATATTATTCAGATTGATTTCACCTGTTTCTTTTTACTTTTTGAAATGTGGCTGTGAGAAAATTTAAAATTAGATATGTGGGCTCACATTATATTTTTATTGAATGTCACTGGTATAGATACTTGGCTGTTAGTCCTAATGTGCTGAATAATCTTGGGCAAGGCGGTTACATTCTCCACGGCTTAAGTTCCCCGTATGTAAAATATAGCCTTGCTTAAGTGAAAGTTGCAAAGGAACAAGAAAATCCTAGATTAGTTTTTACTACTGTGTATGTATATGTACTGCCTGCTTCTATAAGGATCTTAAAACATCACTAAGATAATATGTAAATTACATAGCTACAACTATATGGCCCAAAGAAGTGAAGAATTAAATCTACTGCAGTTTTCCTCAACACTGGTTTCCACCATGAACAATATTATAATTTTTCTTTTGGGTTACTCATCTTTCTTCCTATTCTTCCCCTTCCCTACCCATCTCACACACAGATTATAGGCCTTTCTATGTCCCTAAGGCAGACAATACCCTCCCCAAATACATACTTGCCATTTAGTAGTAGTAGTATAAATTTGACAGTGTGTTCCCTTTTCCAGGTCATTTGCATTTTACACTTTCCTCTTAAATATGGAATTGAAACTGTTGTTTGCCTTTGTTGAAGAAATTTCAAACGTCAGTAAGGACATATGAAATCATTGTGTCTCAGTTTCTTTAAGATTTGATATACATTTCTTTTCGTATGAACAAATACCTTTAAAAAGTCTTGTGGTACAGGCTAAAAGAAAATAAAGTGCTTTTTAAGATGACGTCTAAAGGTTAGATTGATTGCATTGCATTCTCCAAGTCTGAAGGAATAAACAGGGAGGTGACCTGGATGGTGGAGGTGGTTCCCATTTAGGCTCCAGTTCCTGTGGGCAGAGATTCTAGGTAGACAGAAAGAAGATCTGACCATCGGTAATAAGAAAATGCAGTAAGATGCAGATTCTGTGTCCAGAAATGATCAAACTCTAGTTTACCACAAGAATCAAATGGAATCAAATAAGAATTATTCAGGGAGCTGTACTCCAAGTAATTTATTCATAGGAAGTGAATATTAGTAATTCACTACAAAATAGCAAGCTCAATAACATGGATAGAATATAATATTGGCAACAATTATTCTTAGCACCTACAAAGTTTCATTGAAAATCCATGTCTAGAGCCTATTTTTTAAAAAGTCATGGTTCATTAAAATCACAAGACAAAATATTAATCTTAATTACCAGTGGCATGTGGATTGACTTAATCACCCTCTATTCCACTGCCAAAGTGTTAACAATGCACTTTGAAATCAATTGCTCAATGATAGTAATAACAGCCACCCTTAGAAAATACTATCTCAAAGGACTTTTATTGCAAGACACCTCTCCTGCTGGCCAGGTTAGCAGGTAATGGGAATGCTAGCTACTACACAGATGGAAATCAAATAACTTGTTTAGTTGATGGTTTTCTTTTTATATATTTTATTAGGGATTCGGGCTGTCATTTTTGTGACTTGAGGAGTTTTAACTCCATGATAATGTGATAAATTACAGTTCTCATGATTTAAATTATGTGCTGACTCATATATATGATTCCTGTTGTCAGCTCAGGGTGGAAGAACTAGACCATTATCAGACAGCCTGACTTGAACTTCTAAGGAGTGTGATCTGACCTAAGTCCTTTCTTTCCTCTTGTGTAGAAGAGGCTAGCTGTATACACCCTACTATTCTGCAGAGCTATTTTGAGAATTAAATATGATAACCTTTGTTAGATGATCTTAGGACTGCCCTCAGCTTTGTTTGGAATATGACGAAGTGTGATAGAGTCAAAACAACATGGGCCAAAATCTAGGTTCTAATCTTGGCAGGGCCAGTCAAGAGGTTTAATGAATTCTGTGGGAAATTTGTTTTATTTCTTTGAGCCTTAAATATCCTATCTCTTTCTCTTTCTATCCACCATCCATTTATCCATCCAACTATCCACACATATTATATAAATATAATTATGGGGGAGAGTGAACATATTATAATAAATAGCATTTGGGGGGAAACTAGGACAATGTATGAAATGTAGTAGGTGCTCAATAAATAGTTTACCCTCCACTACCCCCAACCCATATGCTAAAAACCTGAAGGAGGAAAATAGAAAATTCAAAGTAAGACACTTCGTTTCAACTAATGATTCTTGAGACATTGTAAACGTTACGTGTCATTACTAAACATATTTGCTCTCAAATCTTTCCTGTTTTGTTTTATCTTCCTGTATGTAATGAAAAAATAGCTCTTAGCAGTATTTTTCATAGTAGAAAAAAACTGGAAACAACCCACATGACCATCAACTGATGAATAGATAAATGAAATGTAATATATGAATACAATGGGCTGCTATTCAGTAATAATAGGAAACGAAGTCTTGAGACATTCTACATGGATGCACCTTGAAAACATTATGCTAAGTCAAAGAAATCCATCATGAAAGACCACACATAGGGTTCCATTTATGTGAAATGTCCAGAATAGACAAATACATAGCGACACATTGGTTGCCAGGGGAGGAGGAAATAGGTGACTGCTAATTGGTACGAGATTCCTTTTAGGGGTGACAAAAACGTTCTAAAATTGATCGTGGTGATGGTTGCACAACTCCTTGAATATACTCAAAACCATTGAGTTCTTCACTTTAAATAGGTGAATTATATAGTATGTGAACTATATCTTAATAAAACTGCTATAAAATTGAAAGGACTGTGTAAGTATAGTATGCTCAAAATAATGCAGTTTATCTTAAGGATTTCTGGTACATACTCTTTTATTCAAATGAAGGTATTAGTAACTACTTCATTGATCCAAAATTAAGTGAGAGGAAAAAAGTATTATAAAATGCTATCATTTCCTTTTCTTAATGATTAATGAAAATCTTCAGTTAAGTGAAAGGAGAAAATGGCTTGTACAAAATTAGGCTCATTTAGTTAATATTGGATGGTGTTGATAGATACAATTTTATGTTTTAGGTCCTAAACCTAGTGCAGTCCTATGTGACCCTTCGAGTCCCTCTGTATGTGTCCTACGTGTTCCATTCCCCCGTGGGGGTCGGAGGCTGGCAGCATTTTGACTTGAAATCAGAGCTTCGTCTAACTTTTGTGTATGACACTGCCATCTTGTGGAACGATGGGATTGGCAGCCCCCCAGAAGCAGAACTCCAAGGTGGGTTAATAAGACTCGGAAAACTCTCGTTATCTTACCCGCTTAAATTACTTTACAGAGGATTTTTTACCGTAGCTAAAAATAATAGGAACAACTTTCAATATATTTTGTTTTTCTATGCAATAATAAGATAATTTCACCTTTGTTGTGGAAAAACTTTATTTTAACTAAATCATATTAGTGCCTCAAAGTTTGCCTAATATGTGACCGTTAAATGTAACTTTCTACATTTCATGGATATTTTACTCTTGTAGTCTGTCTTACGTGATTAATCATTTATGTGTTACATAACACAATGTATATATTTCCTGGGTTCTAGAAAATGGATAGAGGATGTTACAATTGAAAATAAGGAATGATCCCAAGGGAAAAAGTCACATTTTTCTTTCTGAAAATGAAAGGTACATTTTAAAGTCTAGTATGAATAATTTGTCCTAAATTTTAGTTCTGACTCTATAACTAACTAGCTGTGTGATCTCAAGCACATTGTTTAATTTTTTGGGGACTTAATTTCCTCTGAATGATAGACAAAATTTGTAATATCTCTTTCTGTTTTAAAATACTATTATTCTGGGATACTTTAGCTGAATGTCTTGAAACACTGGTTGTGAGTGCCACTATCAGGCCCATGAACATCTGCAAAACTTTGTTTCAATCTCCATGTTAGAATCATAACTCAAAATCCACAAACATAAAGCTAATTAATCCATTAGTAGAATTAGTGCTTTTTCTTTTCAGACATATATGACATTCTGGATCCATGAATGTCTATAGCATCATGCCAGCATTACATTTTACTAGCCAGAAGGAAAATAGAGTTGATAGTCCATCTCACATATAAATCTACTGTCTTAAACAGATTAAAATTACCTTAGAGCTCTGTGACAGGTGATATGATCACCCTGAATAATCATTCCAGATTATTTCAAATGTTTTAATTCCATATCTTGCCTTAGAAGATATATATTTAGGTGAATCTTAATGAGGATCTTTTCTGTGGTTCTCAACTTCTACATAAGGATCTCTTGGTCTTCTCTTGATCTCTGGAACTAAATTTTGTCAAACTGTTAACTGTGGAAAGCTCCAGAGTTTCCTTTAAGTTTATAAAATTTGAAATAATTCTAGAGAACTCAAACCCATTTCTGCGTACATGTCCAAATCACAATAATTTTGACAAGTTTGTTTGTCATGTCTCTCAAATTACAGCTTCATTTTTGTAAACTAAAGCTTTGGGAAAAAAAAACTTAGTCTATTGTAATCAATATGTGTATTTCGTAGTGGCCTCACTCATGCTACCTAATTCATTTTGCCTCCCTTTTAGACACCTTTTCTCCTTACAAGAGAAAATAAAAATACTTTTGCCTCTCTTATTATTCAGAATTCTTCTGATAATACCCTTTGCCTAGAATACTTAAAGACAAGACAGATCTGAATTCATTTTTGGAAGGAATCTGTGCATTAGGGGTCTCTGGCCACTCATATTTCCCCTCTATGTACTCTCCATACTGTAGGCTCCCTTTATCCAACCAGCATGCGCATCGGTGAGGAAGGGCGCTTGGCTGTGCACTTCAAGACCAAGGCTCACTTCCATGGCTTGTTTGTGCTGTCCCATCCTGGTAAGCCGAGTTATCCGTTAATAGCCACTCCCCATACAACAAGGATATAGTTTTTCCTTATTCACACGTTTCAGCATGTTTCCTTGTTACCTTTGAAGCCCTTAATTTCAAATGGATTGTATATGTGTAATTATCTCCATGAGGGCTTGATAATTGTCTAGCTTCATCTTATAATCCACAAAATTATCGTTATGTGGAATTTTAGAGAAAATGCAAAATAATTAGAGTAAATTTAAAAGGAAACCCTATCGAGTTCATTTTAAGTGGAGTTTTCCTTAGATAAAAAGCGTGACAATAACAACCCCTTTCTCTGCTTTGCTTCCATTGTACAAAAAAATTGAATTTCAGGTGATTCATTCAGCAAGCACTTCTCTGTTCACAGCTTTTACCTAGGGATTGTGAGAAACCCTTCTAATAGAGTCAGGTGGTTCTCCACTTTCGTACTTAAGTTTCAGACATGTTTAACTAATTATGTTTAATAAGTACTGGCTATGCAGTTTTACTAACTGATGGACTGTGCTTTGAATATCAGTAAGGCAGCAGTCAAAAACTGTTTTTTTGTAAAGGGCATTAGAAATAATTTATTTTTTATTTGACTTTCCATATTACTAAACTGGTTTACCAGAGTGCCAACTTATGTCAGATTGGAAAGGGAAAATAATTCACTCACCATCTTTATATCCTTCCTTATTCTGGGCATGAGCTCTAACAAAGCAGAGAACAGGGCTGAGTATTTAAGAAGAGTAAGAGGCTCCATTGTATTTTTATGAAACTGAACTACAAGAAATAAAGAACTAAAAAAAAAGAATCATTTTGCTTTATTGTAATTGACAGTTCTGGAAAATGAGGATTTCCTGGTCTTTATGGTTTCCTTCCACACATCTACCTTTCTAATAAACTGAATCTTTGTTTAGCCACAATTGCAGGCAATCTAATTAAAATTAGATTCCATTCATAAATTGGGTTTGCCCAGCTGTGTGGATACTAATAGACCATTTTAAGTTCAGCTCATAGCTTTGGTGCACAATAAATGCATTCACATCAGCCTTTATTTTGTTACTCTGACTCCTGGAAAGTAGCCCTGAACAATTTGAGCATTTCTGTACAATTACCTTTTGACAGAATTAAAGAGCAGAAACAGCACTGAATTAGGAATCAGAAGTCACAGGTCCCGGCGGTGTGATCTTGGGAAAGTCACATAGACACTGTCAGCCCAGTTTCTTCATCTATAAAATAAGAATAAGTGTACCAACCATGCCTACTTTGCAGGCTTATTATAAGAATAAAAGCAAATGTTATATGATAAGGTACTTTGAAAATTCTAACCTGTTATGCACTCTTTTAATTTAACCACTATACCATTACTGTTATTGGTACTCTCCTAGCATCCTTTACAAGCGCAGTGATCGTGTCAGCTAATCATCCGGGCCTGACATTCTCCCTCCGCCTCATAAGGAGTGAACCGACCTATAACCAGCCGGTACAGCAATGGAGCTTCGTCTCTGACTTTGCAGTAAGTGACTGAGACACTTACTTAATTTTCCTTCTCTGCTGCCTTCTGATGACGCCTCAGATTTTTAAATGAAATATATACATGTCCTCTCCTCTCAAAGGTACGTGACTACTCGGGGACCTATACCGTAAAACTGTTGCCATGCACCACCCCACCTCATCAGGAGTACCGCCTGCCAGTCACCTGCAAC
Source organism: Daubentonia madagascariensis (assembly GCA_023783475.1). Lineage (NCBI taxonomy): Eukaryota > Metazoa > Chordata > Mammalia > Primates > Daubentoniidae > Daubentonia > Daubentonia madagascariensis. The sequence continues at coordinate 11,429,053 of JAKFHU010002220.1, forward strand.
CCCAGAGAGCCTGTCACCTTTGACCTGGACATCCGGTTCCAACAGGTGTGTCTCATAGAACCATTATCTCGTGACTTGCAGAATCCCACTGTGTTAAAGCTTTACTTTTATTAGTTAAGAAAAAAAAAAGAATGTATTCACAAATGAATGACTTTAACTCTTGCACGCTGAGAAAAAAGGAAGTCAGACAGTAAAGAAGGGAGGGAGGAAAGTAGGAAGGAAGGATTGCCCTTTATCTGCTGTTAGTCCCGGATATAAAATCTATAGTTAAGTGCATGCAACGTTATTCTTATCCCATCTTATCTTGTCTCCTTCTGAAGTTTGTTGCCTTAGAGATTTGAGGATTTTTCTCAGAAACTTCTGTACTTCTCTGTCTTGTTCTTAACTACAGGAGAAAGAAATCCTGTAGTTCAAACCACCTCAAAGTACCTAACTGCCATTGTGTATTATAAGAAATGTGATGGCACCTTTTGTCCAAGATCTTATACTAAATATTCCACTGACTGTGATATTTACAAGTCCTTTACATACCCCAGTAAACCAGTGGAAGTGAGCTCAAGCAATGCTACTTAGTCCCATTCACAAAATGATTTAACCTCACCAGATTTGCTTTCGCAAGAAGGACAAAATCAATGTTACAATTCCCTAAGTTAGCTTGGTTAGACATATAAAATTACAATGCAGTGTTTATTATCTACATGCCAGTATACAGTGGATGTGTGTATCTGTGAACACTGTGTTTGTGCACCGTCAGAACCCCGAACAATACGTAAAAGGGCTTTTACACTTGGTTTTAGGTCAGTGATCCAGTGGCGGCTGAATTTAGCTTGAACACCCAAATGTACCTACTTTCCAAAAAGAGTCTCTGGTTGTCTGATGGATCCATGGGATTCGGGCAAGAGAGTGATGTTGCTTTTGCAGAAGGTATCACTTTACAAATGAGAGGGC